>JANCRA010000017.1:12622500-17622500 GCA_024362935.1 Setophaga petechia
AATATGCATCTGTTGAGGTTCTTTTCCCTTTCTATAGAACCTGAATGCTCAAAGCTGATTTTTTTTCTGCAAAAGCTCTGTACCACAGGCACAAGGTTCACTTACACCTCAGCCTGGACCTGCTGATTTGTTGGCAATCATCTGCCCAGTGTTTAGATCTTGGTTTTTTGCTGTGACTGTCTCATGTAACATCCAGCCACCTTAAAGTCTATGCAAATTTGAGATTGACTTTGGTAAATCAAGATTTGAGGTGATTTTTTTCATCACAGGCCTTTGACAAAGTGAAGAATGGCTGACTGGATTCAGTAAAACCCCCAGATTTCTGAGAGACAGACTGCACACTGCTGAGTGAGCTTAATTTAATGAACTGAGGGATGCCATGTAATCTAACTGCTTATTATGTTAAGAGGCAGCAGATAATCTAATGATCCACAGGTGGCTATTTTGATTTGACTGCGTGAAGTTAAATATGTGCTTGACTCCACCCCACTGAGCAGTGTTTGTCCCCTTATGCTCAAGTGGGACAGAGGGGGGCTGGCAGGAGCCCTCCCAACTCGTGGCTGCCTGGCAGGTGCTGTGGGTGCCTGCCAGGATGGGGCAGCCTCAGCCTTCCAGGGACCTTTATTTCTGTGACCAGGAGATCTCAGTTTTAGCAAAAAGTGATGATCTGACCAGGAAAACTTACTGAAAACCAGCAGATATGATTTTAAAATTTTTAGGAACACCTGGTAATTTTGTGCCTTTTTATGCATGTATAGGTGCTCTGGAGAAATGCACGTCATTGGTTATTTATACTTGTAGAATGCTTATGTATTTTAGAAAGCACCTATTCACAGCCTGTAATCAGGCTTTAATCATGGCCTGTAATCAAAATCAATAAATTAATAGATTAATTAATAAATTAATGCCAATGATATATGATTTTTCTATTGATTGTATGTTTATTGATTTTGGTGCCTGGAAGTGACAGCTTCATTGTGGGGTTTTTCTTCAGAGAAGTAAGCTGAGTTTTAATGAGATTTGTGCCTAGCACTTAGAAACACCACTCTTCAGTGTACCCTGCTCCCATTTTTGGGATCACTAATGTTGTTGATGTAAAACTGCTTCCGATCTTTAACGTAAAACTCAGCTTTACTTTTAATTGCTTTTGGTTCTGTTCAGTCTAACTGTAATAATTTCATTTTTTTTGTTTAAAATTTCAATCATGCCCGCCATATGGCAAGCATCATTTATACATAAAAGCTACTTGCTGTTTTACCTTTGGAAATCATCAGGGCCTTCACAGTAAGAGCTTCCTAACCATCTGCTCCCCTCTCTGACCTCGTGTTAATGTAGACATCTGCAGTTGTGACTCCAGGCTTATTAAACAGTGATGCCCAGTCAAATGCCCTTGTGCCTGGCTTTCCAAAACTCAGTGCTGCAGAAAGCCTCAACTGCAACAAAAGCCCTTCAATCTGCAGCTGTGGTGGGCAGGCCTGTGCCCCCCTGCAGGTGCTGCTGCAAACAAAGGACAAGAGGATTTGGCTGAGGGGACTCAGCCATCCCAATTAGCCATGGGTTCACATCGGTGTCCTGGAATCCTCTAGTGCCAGAGATGCTCCAGCATTAGACCCCATGCTAATCCATTTTTAGAGTGTGCTGCGTGCATAAAGAAGATTATGCCATTTTAAAATGAGCTAATTATTTGTAGTTAATCAGAGCATCCCTCAAATTACAGAAGAAAGTGCTGTAGGTTGAAATCCTGTCCTCGGTTGAGTTGGCAGCCAGACTCTTCCTGGGCTCAGTGATGCAGGGTGGGAGTGCTGGAGCTCACTTACCCTGCCCCTTCCCCAGTGCTGGCTCCCTCACAGTACCTCCTTCAGGGCAGGCTGTGGGCTGTTCTGCTTAATTTTGCTTTTTTCCACTGAAATATTGTATGTGGATGTTTGTCAATGAGGAGGAAGAGGTGGCTCCAAGTAATCTACTATCTTGCAGGAGCTGAAGACAATGGAGCTAATCACAAAATTGAAATGTCTAATGTTTCCAGTGTTCTGAGACTTGGCACTCTTCGTCTGGTACTCTGTAAATTGCAGATGAAGACAAACCATTGATTTAAACAGATATGTTTGTTAAAAAAAAAAAGGAAAAGCTAATTTCATTTTGTGGTTAATGTGCTTTTAATTATTATCTTTTTAAAAGGCAAATATTGCTTACTAGAGCTGTTAAATATTTTATATACATTTTTGGGGTTGTATTCAGCCATAATAATGACAATTAGACATAATGTAGTTGTATTAATGCTGGTCTGTTTTCCCTAAGGCAGAATGCCTTTAAGCACAGGCAATAGTTTTGCTATTGAATAGTAAAATCTTGGCAAATGATTCAGGTAATGTCTTGGTCCAAAACTGATTCTTGCACACATTAGTCCTTTTAAATGACACAGCAAGAAAACTGTTCAAAGAAATATTTGTTTAGTGGATTAAATATGGCAGTTAAATGCTGGGATTTTTGATAAAAGCCCTCTGTTTTTAATGGCCCATCAGCATAAAATAAATCTTGGTGAGGTGGTAGGGGTTTGGGGGAAGAAACCCTGGGCTGGCAGGTGCAGCTCCTTGAGAGTTGTGTTTCCTCAGTCTGTCCCTGTCCCACCTGGGCAGGGTGAAGTGTCAGACCCACAGAAAAAGAAAAACATTTGTATTATTAGGTGGTGGTAATGGAGAGCATTTTCCACATAAATGTCTTTATTTTTCTTAAATAATCAGTCACATGGATTTGATTTCTGAAGTATATTAATTTCTTTATGCAAGTAGTTGCTAAGAAAATCACTGTAGGAAGTTTAACAAATGACCAATTTGGGTTACCAGTGTGTCTGTTCAAGCCTATGGAGACTGACAAATGGGTTGAAAATGTGCATGCATTCTCTGAAAAGAAATCAGTGAAGAAAAGTATCAGAAATACTTTTTCATTTTTTGTTCCTGATCAAGTTTCATAAATACTTTGATATGAAGTATTTGGTTTCCGATTACCTCAATGTATGGATTTTTTAGGAAAGTTGGTGATGTTTGTGTTTTTTGAGAGGATGTGGGTAGGAGGGGGGTGGCAGATGGGAAAGTCAGAAGAAGGTTAGGATATGCTTTTTAAAGGAAATGCAAATAGAAATGCAGCTTAAAAATAAAAATGAAAGGATGAAAGGATTTCTGAGGGATCTGTTGGCTGAACTGGGGTGGCAATTCAAGACAAGGGTGAGGTGCAGTGTTTTAGCTTCTGTCCCAGGTGCAGAGCCCCCCCTTGCTGGGGAGGAAGGAGTTCGGGATTGTGGCTGGCCCAGGGTGGATGTGAGCTGTCTGTGCTGCTCTCCAGCCCGTGCAGCTCCTGCAGCCTGGCTCTGGCTAAGGGCTCTTGAGGGAGCACAATTGACCTTGAAATGTGCTGGGAGCGCTCAGGACAAGTCTCTCACACTTCAGGGAACTTGTTTACTGCCAGTTGCTGCTTCTTCCTAAGCCTTCATTTAATTCCTTTCAAGTGTCTCTTTTCAAAAATCCCTTAAGCAGCTTCACGTGAATCGAGGGGAGGTGGCAGTTCAGGTGTTGCAGAGGTGGGTGCTTGTCAGTGGGGAGGGCTGGGATGTCCTTGGGGCTTTGCCCATCTGGGATGCCCTGTGAACCCAGTGCTGCTCCTTCTGTGGGAGGCTGGATCTTCATGGAGCTCCTTTCCTTTCTGTCATGTTGAGACCAATCTGGAAAAAGGGAGCTGAATGTTAATTTTGCTGTAGTTGTTTTACTAAAGCTTCACTCATGTTGATTTGGACTTGGAATAGGTGCAACCACTGTCTCTGTTTGTACTGCATAAGAGGAGATGAGCAGAGCATGTTTCCAAGATTGCAGCATGCTCCTAAAATGGTTGTGAGTGTGAAGGTGAGATCAGTGCATGATGTTCTCTCCCACAGTGAGGCAGGTGTTCAAATGATCTGCCTGTGACTCAGTAGCCATCTCCATTCAGGCCTTTGCTGTTTCTGCTGCAGCTGTTCAGGTGGATGAACTACAATTCCTGTATTCCAGCCCCATGGTAAATTACACAGACTTCAGATCCTGGTACTCCTGTGTTCCTTTAGGTCCTGGGATAAGAAAATAATAATTTGCCTTAAGCTGTGAGGTGGCTGAATACAGCATGATATCTGGGAGTGGGATGGGTGAGTGGAGTGCTTTCTTCCCCCCAGAACTCCCTGGGAGTTCTGCATCTGTCTCCTTCCTCAGCCTCTGCCCTTTGCTGTGTAGAGGGCTGAGCTTCAGAGTTCATCAAGCTTTCTGTTCAAGTCTGAAATTACTTGGCACAAATTTTTAACTGCTTGTCTCCATTATTACATTCTCGCCATAAGCCATAGTGCAACACTGTTGCCTATTTCAGGATGACATTTTCAAGTGGTTGTGTCTTTTACATTTTGCTTTAACAAGCCCTCTTTGTCTCCACCAGCCAACTTGTTTCTGGACTAGGCCCACCCATTTGTACTAAGTGATGCCAGTTTGTGCAGCATTATTTAATCACAGAATCTATTTTAAAAAAAGGTTTAATACAATTTCAGAAGTGGAAGGTGTGTGCTTTGTCTTGTTACTTCCAGAGTAAACTGCTGACTATTACCTACCACTGTGTGGTGTGACTGGCTGTTTAGTTAAATGAGCAAGAGGAGCCGAAGGAGGTTCAGCTCCTCACCTTAGAAAAAAACCCACAAGAGAGCTGGAGAGGACCTTTTTGCAAGGGTTTGTATCGACAGGACAAGGGAGCATGGCTTCAAATTGAAAGACTGTAGGTTTAGGCTAGATATTAGTAAGAAATTTTTTACTGTGAGGGTTGTGAGCCACTGGAACAAGTTTCCCAGAGAAGCTGTGGATGCCCCATCTCTGGAAGTGTCCATTTTGGGCAACCTGCTCTGGTAGAAGGTGTACCCCCATGGCAGGGGGTTTAGAATTTGGTGGTCATGAGGGCCTCTTTCAATCCACACTGTTCTGTGCCTCTGTGATTCTATGTGGTGCTCACTGCACAGCCAGAAAATTCAGGCACAGGGAAGCAAAGAGACTTTACCATTTCCATTCTGAGGAGGGATTTTGATCATAGCCTACTAAGCAGCAATTGACTCTGGTTTGGGAAAGGAGTTCTGTAGAAATCCCTTCTGGGTCCATCCTCTGCTGGAATCTTGATTTAACCTTTGTGCAGAAGGCGGCAGTGGCATTTTGGGTGTGGCTGATCAGATTTTGACCATGAGGAGGGAGAGGCTCACACCTGGGAGCCCTCCTGAGTGGTTCCTGTTCCCAGGGATCTGTGACTCTGCCCGAGTGCACCTTTGTGCGCAGTTGCTCGTTTTTCATTAGGTAGTGATTTGATTAGATAAAAATAAAAGTTGCTTGAGCATTCACTTTTGCAGTGATGCATAACAAATTTATGCAGATTCAAATAGGACTAATCTGCATGCAAAATATAAAATGTGATTACTAACCCGTATGCACCTGTACTGAAGTTTAATTGGGTACAAATGTGAACAGGAAGAGAGAAACCTAACAAAATGTACAGCCTTGAATTTGGATATGAATTAATGCAAAGAGATCCTTATAGTGTTAATGATGATTCAGGTGTTTCCGGAGTAAATGAAATCTTTCAGTAATTTAAGAACACTTATTCTTTAATTTACAATAACTTTATTCAAAAGTACAGTCTTGTTTTTCTGCAGAATTTTCACCTTTTGCTTCCTTTAGCTATATTGTTCTAATGGCATTCAGTTCATGTCCAGGATCACCCTGAAAACACAGACGATTGATTCTGATCATGTGTACATCAGCTGGCAATGGTCGTAGTTTCCTTCACATAAAGGAACGTTATGAGTGCTAACAGTGCATTGGGAGGTCAGGACTTAAAGTCAGGAGAGCTTTAAAGAACATATTATTACTCATTTTCATAATAATTTTGGTGATGTTCAGTGATTGGTTCATCTAGCACTGCAGCTTGTGTTCAAATCCAGTATTATGGCACATCACTTGCCTGTGAAGGTCTCTGTGGTCCAGGGAGGTTGGATGTCAGTGGAAGTACATTTCAACTGATGCTTCTTTCTCCCAGGATGCTCTGAGAAGACTGTTAATGTTCCATGGTTAGGAGAGGAGAGTGAATTCAGGCTGTAGAAGTGAATGAGTTAAGAGAAGAAAAGCTGAAAGTCAGTTATCACTACCAGCTTCTCATTCTTTGGGCGCATATCTGAGGGGAGACTCCACCACTTGTGGTACCCATCTTCAAAACAGAACCCCTGTAATTTCTGTAATGAGGTGAATGGAAAGCACTGGGGCTGGTATCATTCCTGCAGTGAAAGCTGGTGTTGCTTGAGCCAGGTTTTGTCACTTACTGGAGCTGGTACAGGGCACAGTGCTGGGACAGGGATCCCTTGCCTGGCTGAGGAGGCCTGGGCAGCCAGGAGCATGGCTGGTGCAGGGTGTGGGCACTCTGGTCATTAGAAAGTAATATTACTGTCTAATACCTATTTATTTCTAATAATTACTTCCATGTAAGAGCTTTCCTGAGTGGGTTTCTTGGGGACCAGGCTCATTTCAATGAGAGAGATGCTGTGATGAGGAGAGCCATTCTCAAGAGAACCTCCCAAGTAAACATTGCACATTGTGAGCACCAGCAGTTGCAGCTGAACCCTGCTGAGTCCTTTGGGTTAAGAACAGCTCTTGCTAAGAGATTTCTGACACATTTTGATGGAGACCAAATGTAAGTAGAGGGAATGCTTTAAGTAAACTGAGCTGACATCAAATAATCAAAACCACTTAACACTGTGACACAAAGTGACAGCATCACAGAATTTCAAAATTTAAGTTGACACTCTGTCCTGTGCATTAGTGGATACAGGAACAAACAGCACCATGGCATGGGTTGGTTAAGGAGTTCCAGGATTTCCTCTGAGTGGCTGTGGCACTGTGAGGATGGCCCATGACCCTGGTGCTGTTTTATACAGAGCAGTGATTTTGTACACAAATGAACGAGGCCATGAAAAGGTGTCTTGGCCAGCAGGGTCCCAGTGGAGCACTGTGTGGGAGAGTGGCTCAGGCTGTTTGCTGGAGTGACTGCTGTGCTCTCTGAAAGTTGTGTGTGATGAGAGAGGGCTTGTGACTGGAGCCTTGCTATGCAAATCCATCCTTGTTTAATAAGAATATCCCTAAAAGGCTGTATGGGGAGCCATAGGTTTGGATTTCTCTTGGAGTTATTCATCTGAGACCTCTCCATTTATACATATTTCCCAGAGGAAACAGCCTCTATTACTTCCTTTAAGCAGTTACCCAGGATATATGCTACCCACAACAGCTGCTGCTTACAGGAACCTTCATTTTGTTAATGTTACCTTTGCCAGAAAATATTCAAAACAGAAAATTAAGTATCTGTAGTGGTGTGTTCAACTCAGCAGGAAGCTGCATTGGTGCCAGAGCAGAGTGAGACAGAATAGTAGAGTTCTGTACCAAATAAATTATTAATCTTTAACGTGCAAAAAGGGGAGCTGTAGCAAGAAAGAATGGCATGGTCTGGCAATGCTTGCAAGCACCTGTGAGTCTTGGGGCTGTACTGAGTTTCCAAGAAACATCTTTATGTTCTAGGCCCTTAAGAAAATAGCACAGTGAGGGAGCCACCTAATCCATTTATTCACTGCCAAGCACAGTGCTGGCTTTACCAAGCCCTGCCACATCTTGGTTATCAACTGTTTGATCAGGCAGATGGGAAAGGGTTTTATTCTGCACTACCATCTGCAAGGTTTCACAGTTAATAGTGAGCTGAAGACAAGAATAAATTGTTCCACTGGAAGATCTGGTAATTGCTTATCAACAAATGACAAAGTGACTTGAAAGCAGATAGATGAGGATGTGCAAGTGCTGTAGGTGAATAGGCTCAGAGAGGTCAATGTTCAGGGAGTGTTTGTTGGGCCTCAGGTCCCTCTGACAGCATTGGCCCTTTCAGAAGGCATTTGCTCGTGTCAGAATGGGATTTTGGAGAGGGTAATGAGCCCTCGAGGAGAATGCAGGAATTTCTTAATGGAAAAGGGGGAGAAAATATACTGACAAGAAAAGGAAGCCAGGAGGCAGTGAGAAAGTGCTGCTGTTCCTGTAGTTTTTCTGTATTTAGGTGGACTGTGTGCTCTAGTATCTGTGAACAGTCCGTGAGTATAAATGCTCCAGGAAAATGCTCATGTGTTTCAAGACAAAATACTCTGATATTCCTGGCTCAAGTGAGATCATGGTGTATATATAGCAAGATGGAGCTTTGGCTGTGTCCCTGGAACTGCCTGGGTGACGTGGCATCATCCGGCTGTGCTCTAGAACATGCTCAGGCCATGGAGGTGTGATGTGTGGGCAAAACAGTGAATGTGTATTTAGAGCTTGACTTTACATTTGGGTAGGGAAAAACTGAGTTTTCCATTTTGGTTTACCTAGGGTTTGGGTTTGCAGGGTGGTGTGGGAGTACCCTGAGCGTTTACAAAAGGGAATCCAATGAAGTGCTGGAAAGTCACCATAGAAACATTAATGTGTATGACAGAATTGTTTCTGTAGATACTTCCTGAGGTTTTAAAGGCTGATACTTTTCAGAAATCGTGGAGTGCATCCAATTAATTGAAATTGGAAGTTTCAGATATTAGATTTGCGTAGGCGTGTGGAAGGATGGAGATGCTTTTGGATCAAGTCTTCTGCTGTAGTGGGCAAACAGGTCACATACTCTTCAATTTTATCAAGATATTCTGTTCATAAGCAGTGGGATCCAGGCTCTCAGTACTGCTGCTCCCTCAGAACCACTGGGCTCCATTGGCTGGACACCATTTCATGCCCCAAAGGTTTTCACAGTTACTTGGAGCAATGTTTTACTGCTATCATCTTGTAAAATTGAATCTCAGTTTGCCTGGTCTTCTAGATCATCCTTCTCAGCACTTCTTTCAATGTAAATTTCTCAGTCAAGGGTGGCTGGAGCTGTGCAGTTTCCCCCATCAACTTGTCATGTCCCATAAATGCATGGAGTCTGGCAGTAGGCATGTCCAGGGGCCGAGGGTACATTTCTTTTTGGCAGAAGCTTTGAGGTGGTTTTTATTTGAGTACCTTGTAAAATGAAATGAATTGTCCTTTACAAGAGGTCAGAACTGTTATTAGCTCACATGCCCAATGCTGTGAGGGAATATTAAGCAGTAATTAACCATTACATCTGCTTAAAATCCCTATGCCACTTCTTCTTCCACAACAAAAACCTCTTGCTCACTGGTGGTTTCTGTGGTTAAATGATGCTTTGTCTACCTTGTTTTGGAAGAGTAGAGAACTCAAGGAGCCCTTGGATGTAATTTTTGCTTGACAATTGCTTTGTGAGTGCTGTTGGCACTGCTGTGTGGGGTTATCTCTCCAGGACACCTGGAAGCTCTGGAATGTTCTTGGAGAACAGATGAAGAGCTCAAAGCTTTCAAAGGTCTTTGCTGCAACCAGAAGTTGCTGAGGCAACTGGAAACATTCCCAGGACAGTTGGTGAGAACTGGGCCATTGAGATTTTGTGTCTGACTTGGAATTTCACCCTGTGTTGCTTTTGTTTCAGTTTTTAAAACTGATCACCATAGGGTCCCATAGGGCCTTTGTTTGAGGTGTGTTTATTACTCGAGTCAGTGGCCCTGTCTTTAATAGAATAAAATAAATTCCTGGAAGATGGCCAGCTCTTTCACAATGAAATATTTAAGGCTCCATGTTCATAAAAACTTTCTCCAAGAAGCTACTTCTTGTCTTGGACAATCACACTAAATTATCCACCAGTTTCCTGGTTCTTTTCAGAAATAATGGCTTGATCCAATTACACAGTTCATTCCTCATAATTTTTCTGAGTTTCCTGCATGGTCTTTATTTCCCATCTCATTGAATATCAAAATGACCTATCCTATATTTTTTTAGTTATTTAACTCCTGGTGGGTGGTGGGAGTTTGTAGAGGTTTGGTTTTCAGTACTGAACAGCCATGTTCCAGTGTATTTTGTAAGTTCTCACAGGAACTGTTTGGTAGTGGCTTTTGTGTTGTGCTGGACTGGTGCTACATGATGCTGCACAGTTAGAAATCTTCATCAGATGCCTTGATTTTAAGCAATCACTGAACAACATTCTGAAATTTGTTTGCACTGGGTTTTTTTTCCCTTCTCCATTCCAAAATATTGCTAAATTATCTCTGTTATAACTAAATATTGTTTTTTGTTTAATCTTAAAAAACGACTCATTGAGAATTTGCAGCTCTAATGTCATGTTCTCTTATTGCTAATACTCACTGTAGATTGTATTTTTCTTTCCCAGTATTGTCAGAACTGGAAGTGGGTGCCTTGATTAATCAGTTCCAATGAATGGCAGTGGGCTCCCACTCTGCATGTCATCCTTGCTGGGAATTTTGAAATGGCATGCATGGTTCTAATACAAATTTTGTCTGTGCTGTTATTTTAGTGCTATTTTTTAATGTAACATTTACGAAAACATTGGCAATCAAAGAACATGTTACCATTTGTGCTAATTTCAGGAGATGATCACAGGGCTATGTAATTAGCATTGATTAACCAAGGAGCTGAATGGAGAGAGGCTACTTATGAGATGGAAGAGCAGGACACTTTCACTGCTAGACAAGGAACACTTTACAGTATCTTAATGAATCATGACAGCTGGAGAATTCATGAAGGCCAAATCAGAGATGATTGCTTCTGTTACAAGGCAATAGGTAGGTCACTGGGCATTATAAGATACTTAGAATGGTATCCTGTTGTACTATGGGGAAAGTGAGAGATTTATGTAATGGAAATCCTGTTTCACAGCTCTAATAAGCTTGTTAATAACAATTCAGTGTGTCACGGCACTTAGTAAGGATTTCAGATTTTGTAGCGTAGAATGAAGTGAAAGATTCAAATGGAAAAGGAAGAAAGATGTTGCAGTGAACATTTTTTGTGCAGCAGTGTGTGCTAGTAGCACCCTTTAAGGGGCTTTCATGGACTCAATTTGAAGTCCAGTTGCACAGGATGGTTCCACTTGTGCTGTCTCTGAGCCACCTGCCTGCCCTGAAAATGTGCAGTAATAGAGAATTCGGTGGTGGGAAAAGTTTCTTTTTGTCAGTGTGTGACAAGCCACTGCTGCATGAAATGGCATGTGCTGAAACTTTTCTGAGCTCTCATGGGAAATCCCTTGTGCAAACACCTCAAAAACGTGTATGCTTCCTTCCCTAGTTTGTAAACTTGGTGCTGTGATTGGGATTTGGGATTTGCAGGCTGGTTTTCTCTCCTTGGCATTCACTCACCTGCAGATTGATGATGCCACCAGGGAAAGGGGCAAAAATTTAGGGTGTTTAAATCTAGGAATGAGTTTAGGGAGTTCTGTATCCCCTTGCAGTGGAGTTTGTGCTGTGCAGTGCTGTACCCAACTCGTTCATGCTGTAGGAATGTCTGAGTTACTGTTTGGATGAATCTATCCTGATGTAGCAGCCATGAACCCTTTGATGAACTCTAGTTCATCACCCAAATGAGCAGAGTTCTTACATCATTCCATTTCCCATCTAACCCTCTTCAGGCTTGACTGCCTCTGTAATTTCTTGGAAGGGCCATTCAGCTCTGCCTTCCTGCTCAGACCCAAAATCCCAATGTCAGGGCAATCCCCAAAGTCAGTTTTCTCTTCTGGCCATCAGAACTTGTCCATGAGGATCAGTCTTTCTAATGGATGTTGTATCTGGAACTGACCATTTGTATGTTCTACACCAGTGTGAAAGTCTTACATTTTTACCAGTTGGTGTCATCATGGGATGCAAAAACATCTGTATGAATCTGCACAAGGTCAGATCTGCAGAAGGTGCTTGTGTTTCACCTCCTCACTCAAGTTTTTCATCATATGTATAACCTCAGTTCTGCCCATTCAAATGCTGGTTCAACACTTCAGTGGTGGTTACAGTTTTTTACTTGTTGTTGTGTCTGGGGCATGATACCACATCTGTGAGACATGAAGCCTCTGATAACTGGAGAGCAGCCTGGAGCAAAACCTTGCATGTCTGAGCAGCACCACAGCTGCAGAAGAGAGGAGAAAATGCAAGTTTTCTGGTCTAGGCTTTCTGTGACTGATTCTTTTCTCCTGATTAGCCCAGCTCTTGGAATCTCACAGCAGTTTTGTGTGTCAGAAGCCCTGTTCTAGGCTTGTCTACAGAGGGAAAGGGCTGTGTCTTTTGTTAGAACCTGATTTCAGTGATGTAGCACACCATATCTTTGCTCTTGCTTCAGATCACCTGCTCATTTCTGAACTGTACCATGCATTGATAGAGGTGAGCACATATGAGCTTACTCCAGGTTGCTTGAGCACTGCTGTGCTGTGTTTTTCTGCCTTGGATCCAGTTAAAGAAAGAAGTCTCAAGGCTGTGGAGGTTGTGCAGTTTTTGGTCTGTTGCCCGTTCCAAGTAAGGTCTTTTCACTAGGGAAAGTCATGCTGGTAAATAGGTATCAGCTGTCAGCTTTGTGTTTTTCTTTCTTTAGTTCTTCTTTCCTTATCTTTTATTCTCTCCTTCTTGAAGGATTATGATGACACAGGGTTGTTCCCTAATTGCAGCAGGAGCTGAGGTGGGGAATACATTAAAGCATGAACAAACAGGAATCTGCTAGATAAACATTTAATTTTTGCCTGCCTACTTCAATTTTAAGTCCCGGAGGACCAACTTCCTACTATCACTGAACCTCATTATAGTTTTATCTCTGGTCTTATAATAAAATCAAAAGCATTAAGCCACTGGAGCTGTCCTAGGCTATTTAGGATCGATTCAAGTAACCACTAATTGCAGTTTGCCTCCCAAATGCTGTGGAAGTTGAAGATCTTGCTATATGTGGTGGTCAAATCTCTTTTTGAGACAATGCATGCAGCAAAGTTAATAGCGACCAGGGTTATTTAATATCCTAAATAAGGATACAGAGGAGGAAGTGGAAAGCAATCTGGCAGTGTCTGCTGAAGCTGCTGGCATGGTTTTGTTACAAATTAACTGTATCAGAGTGAATTAGAAAGGGGAAAAAGGGTTGCAAATGTTCATAAGATTTGGAGAGTGAATTTAGATTGGCTTGTATATGTGGCTATTTTCATGTTTTCAGTGAAACTAGTTCATGTGGTTCCAATTATTCATTTAAGTTCCATATTATTATCCTCAGTTTCCTGAGTGCATGATTTATGTATCTAAGACTATTAAAGCCAAATGGCCAAATTGAAATTCACTGCACATTGATTAAATTGGCTGTATGCATTACTTAAGTTAAATAAATTACTTATGTTAAAAAATGACTCTAATAGTTACAATTCGCAATTCAAATGACCTATAAACCAAGGTTTATTTGCCAACAAAATGTTTGAGTAATATTAATAACGAATGTATTAGAGAAATTCATGAGTTCATCACAATGAATGAATAAGGAAAAAATATTTATCAGATAATATGTAAGTATTTGTTCAGTGGAAAATCAAATTCACAACAGGTTCTTTTCAAAATGCAGCTGAATGTCAAGGGTACATGAATGAATGAGGTGTGATCAATGCACCTAATTGCACATAATACTGTTTTAAGAAGGTTGGCTTTCTGCAAATATGCATCTTTTTCTGTGACCTAAGAGAAAAATTGAAGACCACGGTCATGCTGCCTCCACAGAATGTTGTAGTGGTGTGGTTAAAGTGCTCACTGCTTTTTGGCTCCAAAATTACAACAGAATTATGATCCAGGCTGAATCTTGTGTTGATGGTGCTCCCCTCTTCTCTGCAAACCTGGTCAGGGGCTTCTTGTTCATCTGCTCAAGTGCTGAGATGTGGCTGGGTGACTGCTTCACCCACTGGTGGGAATGTGGCTCTTCTGGGAGGGCAAAACTGCTGTGTTGAAGCTGTCTAAAAGAAGTTATTTGCTAAGGGAGAGTCTCCTTTTTTTCCCTAAAAGTTGGTTTCTATCAAGATATTTCTATTTCAGGTGCTGCTGTTGAAGTATTGGAATGGGTAGGTCTGGCTTCATAAATCTCTCCTCTATTGTTCACTCTAGTCCTTTTGAAAACAAAATAGTACCCTAAAACCTGTGGGCTGTTGGGTTTTTAGTGTGGTGGAAAAATTATACAACAAACCCAAACAAGCACAGATGTCCCTTCCCAATCAAACCACACTATTTTTTTCCAATACCAGTTTCTAAATGCCAGCAATCCATCAATATTCAACCTCCCTCTAGCCTTCTCCAAGAGGAACCACTGTGTTTTATAAACCTTCCCAACAGTTCATGTATATAACAATAATACTAATGAATACTTCTCAGTTCAGGTATATATTTTATTTTAATGTATAGACAAAGCAGCTTTTTTTTTCCTTTACCAAAAATTTTAACTGTAGGACACATGAGAACAGGTACTTTAAGAGATTAAGTGCTCAGAAAAATTAACAGATTGTATGGGGATCTTGAAAGGTCACACCAGTAATGATTGTATTAAGAGGAAAAGGGCATGTTAGCAGGAAATGGGCAAAGATGGATGTCAAATCTTGGATGTTAAAGTATTTCATTTTAACCTGGTGGAGAAATCTCTGTGTATTACTGAATATGTGGTGTTCCTTATCACCTTCCATCAGTCCTCATTAATTTACGAGAAAATGCAAAAGGCAAGATTATTTCCAGCTGACTGAGGGGTGGAACCTTTGGCATTTCTTTCCTACTTAATGCATGTTCACCTTGAAATTTATTTGATCACAGTGGGAGACAGACAAGTACATTAGTGTCTGTTGTGTGTTATTGACAAGCCACTCAAGACAAGTGTGTTGTTGGCCTTTTGTTTGTTGGCTTGGTTGGTCTCTTTTTTAAAACATCTCTGTATGTTTGTTTATCTTTTCCCACCTGGGAAAATAAAATGAAAAGGGATTCTGAGCTGTTGCAGTCCTGAGTGCTGCAGGATAGGCTGGGCTTGTGCATCTGGCCAGGAACAAAAGATGCCACAGTTGTGTTTCCCCCCACTCTTCTCACTAATTTTAATGTTCTTTATTCCACACCACCACAGCCTCTACAAAAAAGCATTGTGGCAGGTCTAAAACTCAATTTATTTGTTGGAATAGTACTTGGCAATATTCCTGAGTTCTGAGCTCAACAAAGATCACAGATATGAATATGGAGAGCAGCAGGTGAAACACACGGTGTAATAAATTATGGGCAGCATTTTTATTTTCCATTTATTTCCATTATTTCTGTCAAGTCAAAATCTTGTGGGAGGAGTGAGTTAAATACTTGGTTTTGAAGTTTTCTTTAGAACTACATTTTTGCTGACTCTGCAAACCAGGCATTTCTGAATGCTATTGCAGTCCTCTTATAGTGAAGGGAATTGTATATCTGTCCTGTGAAGTAGCACATGCCTGGCTCTGTTTGTTATCTTTCACTGTCATGGAAGTATGTTTGAATAATAGAATCTGCAAATACAGTTTAGGTAGAAAAGAACAAAATATGAATATGAACTGTTCTGAAAAAGCCCTTGTAAAATAAATTGGTTTTACTGTAAAGAAAGTGGGGGCCTGATATTATGTGGTGTTGAGCACCCTGTAAATGAGTGGCAGTCAGCTCCTCTGAATTTTAAACAGTAAAGTGACTTGACAGTCAGCAGCTGGGCTGTGATGGGACTGCCAAGGGACCCTGTTCCCCCTACCATATTTAAACTGTGCTACCTCAACAGTAATGGTGTGTTGTGAAGATTAGGCAGGCTCAACATTTAAATTTGAAATTAATTTTATTTGTTACATTTAATTAGCTATTATAATCCATAAAATGTGGTGTGTAAAACACACAAAATGAAAACAAATGACCATCTGTGGCAATTTAACATCTCTTCTGTGAGTAAAAAATAAAAAGAGGTAGATTTATCTTGAAAAATTAGCCTTGAAGTAAAAGGTGATAATCCCACAAATCTGGCTGCCAGAAAGGAAAGTATGAACCTTTGTGCATGTGTCCTAGTCAGGGCTCTTTCTCTAATGTGGGGCTGCTTTTACTAAGTTCTTAAGAGAAACCTATTAATTTAGCTGAAACTTCTTGTACCAGGAAGTAAATAAAGATGCATGTACTGAGAAGTTCTGCCTCATTGCAAATGTGGGCTTTGTCAGGGCCTGCTGGACTCAGTGGAGAAGATTCTCTCTTGTTTTTGTGTTACTTAGAACATATTCTGAAAAGTGTTCACAATGTGGATGTGTTTGAGTGAACAGAGGGCAGCAGATGCATGCTTGGGTTGTAGCACTGCTAGGAACCCAGAAAGTGCTCATTAGAGAGAAAGCCATTGCAGTTATCTCTGGTCATAAGACATGGGATCCATCCTGGCAGAAAGAGATCTGGCTTATGCTTGTGCTTGTAATGCTAATTTTATAGCAAATGTTTTTGTTTAATGTAATGGAGTTTCAGGAACTGCAGGTTTTACAACAGTCTCCAGCCAGATTCTGAATTGTTCACCTCCAGAAAAGTGTGAGAGAAAAGTCTGGGCTGTACAAGAGGTGGGTGACTTGGGGGTGAAATGTCAAGAGCAGATCTCAGGGCTGGCAAGGGAGCTGTGCTGAGGATGAGCCCATGTGTCCTGCCCAGGTGAGCTCTGGAGCTGCTCTGCCAGGTGAGCTCCTTATGTGGCAGGGCCAGAACCTTCAAGCCAGGCACAGGACTTCAGTGGCTGGCTGATACAAAACTCATTGAAATGAGCCTTTTCACTATGGGCTGCCTCTCATGTTTTTGTGTGCTCTGAAGTTGTTATAACCTTTTAAAACCTTGTTATAAGATGTTATAACCTTTTAAATCTGATTTAAGGGTAAGGATACTTGGGTCTGCTGGTTTCTATAAAATGCAATTTTTCTTTAGTCACCCAGTTAGCAGTCTCAAACAACTTAGATTAAAGCTGGTTGGAAAGAGCAGGTAGCTTAAATTGCTGAAAGAACAAAACCCAACTTGATGTGGAAGTTACAGAATTCACCGCGCTGTCCAAAAGTGACACAGTAGTAGTGAAAAATTGCTTTGTGTGCTGATGCTTTCTAAGCTCATCTGCTCTGCAAGTGTCCCTCTGTGATGACAGATTTGAAAAAAGAAGCTTTGCCTTTGGAGAATTTTGTAAGCGTGTGGAATATGTTGAGCCCTGGCCCCTGTGAATGAAGTGCAGCAGTGCTGGCACCTTGACTGGGCTGTCACATCCATTAGGGGGGTGTGAGCAGAGCTAGCTGCAGACCTGAGCTTGAGAAAAACATTGACATTAATGTCAGCAGGACCACATCTGCCCTCCTATTAACTTGTCTGAACTCAGAGGTGCCTGTGCTGGAGCTGGGTTTGGCTCCAAGGCCTGTGCCTGTCACTGTCTGCAGGAGCTGAGTGCCTCTTGCTTGGCTCTCCCCTTCCAGCCCAAGGGCTGCATGTCCTGTCAGGCCAGGGCAGCTTTACATCCCTTGCCTTCCTCCTCTGGGTATATTTTCTGAAGCTGTGGTTGCTGGCTTGCACAGAGATTAATGTCTGTTGTGCTTGCCTCTTCACACGAGTGTTTCTAGATTTTCCTCCTTTTGCTAGCTCTTGTAGATTTTCTTTTGTATTTGTTCAGCACTGGCAAGATCTTGTGTGTGTTTATTATTAAAAAAATACAGATGGGTTTTCAAGTCACTGGAATAAATTAAAATCAAGTGAACTGACATGCTTTTTATAAAACAGGATTTGTCCAAAACCAAGTGGGATACTTCATTTTTCTCATCAAAATTAACTGTATCTCTTGACCTAAAGAGGTTATAATATTTAAGCTCCTACTTGTAATAAATCCAGCTTCTGCCTGCTTTGCTCGCACTATGTTCAGAGCAATTATTTCTCATTTTTTAGGAAGGCTATTAAAATACTGCTTTGAGAATATTTTTAACCTTATAAGAGATATCCTCTTTTTTTTCTGTTCTGCTGTGGAGGGGTGTTTCCCATGCCTCTCCTGAGCTGCGCTGGTTTTTGCAGTTTTGCCAGGCTGAGGTGTGAAAACAAGGCAGCACCAGGCAAGGCAGAAGGATGCTCAGGCAGGGGCAGCCCCAGCAGCTGCTGCTCTGCTGTGTCCTGGGCAGGGCCAGAGCCCTGGAGAGCCAGGCTGGCTCTGTGGGACAGGACAAGGCATCTGTGAGAGCAGGAGATGGCTTGGGCCCAGCACCAGCTGTTGTTGGCTGTCTCTGCTATCACATCCCCAGAGCAGGAGCAGCCAGTCTGACTCCTCATGTGTCTCCCACAAGCTGGAACAACCCAGGCTGGGTCCATGGGCAGCAAAATTCAGTTTTGCCTGCACCACTGGAGACCTTTAGCAGGGCTGATGTGGCAGCTGCTGCCCACCCTGGTGCTGGTGTGAGCTGGAGAAGGAGGTGCTCTACAAGTGTTTATTGGCTGCATCTTGTGTAGCACAGCCTTGTTCAAAAGGGACCTTGCTAGAATGTGTACAAAACTACAAACACTTGTCCTCACTCTCTTGCTAAAGTGTGCTGTTCCTCCAGTTTAATTTTTCTAGACACTTCCAGATGAGGAATTTGGCTGAGTACTGGGTGGCCAAATGGAAATCAGTGCTGTCAGCCATTAAAGCATGTGAAAAAACTCGTTCTCTTTTTTGGCTGCACTTTAATGGGGTTGTTTTGGGTGCCTTTGCTCTGGGAAAGTGCACATTCAGGCTGTGACTCAGAGTCCTTGAATGGGTTTGTGGTCTGCAGGGACAGGGAGTAGCTCAGGAAGAGACAATTTTCTTTTTCCTCTTGTGTATTTCTTAGAAAAGCATAACAAAACAACAACAACAACAATTTCCTGTCCTCAGCTGCAGAGTGTGATGAACTCTGGTTGAAATGCCAGCTGTATTCACTTGTGTTTTCCCTCCTGTGCCATCTCTTCAAGCAAACTTTTACAGCAGCTGATTGCACAAAGACAACAGACATAAGCTGATGTGCTGCTGGAGCTGCTGCCTGATGCTGATGGGTATTTTGGTGCTGCAGCCTGTTGAGTGTATGTGATAATTGGTTTCCCTTTTGGTCTTTGAGGACAGAAGATGCAATTAGCATGTCCGGCATATTTTCTTTCATGCATTCTCAAAATTGCAATTCTTTTTAGGAACAACGAGAAGTCTTTAAATTGGGAATTGGTTCTTACATTGTAAAGTACCTTTGCTTTCTGAGCATCTGAAGAAGTTGCTTGCCCTAGGAGCTGCTCTCTTGGTGTGTTTGAATTCAGTTGTGGAGTCACAAGTGCAAGTACAAAATCCTATTGAAGTGCACCAAAAACATTAAAGGTGCTCTGCAAAGCTCTTGAGATTTACACCAAAGCTCTCTGGGACTTGCACCAAAGAATAGGTGCCAGCCCTCAATTCAAATTTCAGGAAAGGCTTGAGGAACTTGTAGGTGGATGATGGGGAATATTTACATGTCAAACATCAGGTAGGGTTACACAGTGTACTGAAAACAACTTGTGTTGTTTACCAACATCTGATTTCTAGCACCTTGCCTCTTTTGAACAACAACACAGCCAGCCTACACTGCAATCTGTCCATCTGAAGGCTGCATCTGAGCAGAAAAAGAACAAAACACAAGGGATGTATGGATTCAGGTTTGCAGATATCTGTATCCAGGGCTCTGTGAGTATGTGAGACAGTTTTCCTTACTAGAGGCGCCTGGAGGCTTTCCTGGGGTGCTGGAGGGAAGCTGGTAAGATCAAAGGCTGTATGAACATTTCCACACATCCCAGATTTTTTTTTCCACACTCCCAAACCTTGCTCTTTCAGACCTTGGTGACTTCACTAACCCGCCTTTGAAATGACACCATTTAGCAACAGCCACTTCAGATTTGCTACAGTTACTGTTCTAATTACAGACAGAAACTGTTGTCTGAGAGAGAACTGTATGGAAACTGTCAAATGCTGACATTTCATGGCAACCATGGGAGCTGGAGATCTGTTTTGGAGGGGTTCCTAAAAATACTCCATAAGAAGTGAGTGGAAGATGTATTACTGCTATATGTTTTAAAAATCTTCTCCTTCAGTGAATTTAGTATTTCATTAGAAACTACATATCCTACAATAAAATAAAAAAGCGAAAAGTAGAAATAAAATATAGTGTTTGTGCTCATTTAGCTGTTTCTTTAGAGTTATTACTAGCAAAGCAAATTTGGAACAAACCCTATTAGGACTTCTAGTCCTCTCTGTAGAGCCCTAAGCCTGGCATATAGCCATTAATTTACCAACTTTGAAAGGATTTTTATCTAATAAAAAGAGAGATGAGTAAGAGCCTGCACGTCATTGCAGGCACAAAGATGCAATTTTGAAGACTTTATCTGAAGCCCCTTTGATAGAGCCTTGGTGCTCTGTGGAGAGGAAGAGGCACTCAGAGTTTGCTCACTGAGCCCCACAGCGAACCCGCCCTGCAGAGCCAGGGAGAGGGATGAGCTGGGAGCTGGGGTCTGGCAGTGCTGGCTGGCAGGTTCCTGGGCACAGCTCCTGCTCAGGATAACGAGAGCCAGTGCTTGGAGTATCAGATGTGTTACTGAGAAGGGTGGGAAGGAATGAGGGAGCAAAGGGGAGTCTTTGCTTAATGCTTAGCAACGCACGACAGACAGGAGTCAGTCACAGCTGGAGGTGGCTCATCTGTAGGTGCACATGAGGGTTCAAATCTGCCAGGAGTTAGCTGAGCTGGGCCTAAGCAGGCTCAGGGAACTGTGGATTGACTCCAATGGATGACAGGGCTCAGTGAGCTGATCCAGTGACAATCCAGAGGAAGTGACATGGCTGGGCCCAGGAGGAGGGTGATGGTCATGCTCTGTACAGGGCTGCCTGTTTGGACACCATCTCTGTTTGCTGTTTCTATTTTCAGTTAGCTTGGCTTGGAAACAAGGTTTTAAACCAGGCAGGCACTGATCATCAAATTGTGCTACTGAGGTGTGTGGTGGTAGGCATGCAGAATCTGGGATTGCCTTGAGCCAGGAGAGGAGAGGATGGATCTCATCAGATGGCAAAGCCAAGGTGCATGTTGGGGATCACCAAGTATTGGGCCTGAGAGGGGGGCTGGGAGAATCCTTCTCTGTCCTGGAAGATGTTGAGATAGTCACAAAGGAGGATACCACTACAATCCAATTTCCTCTCTTTAGCAAGAGGAATGTTAGTAAGTGCAAGAGGTGGGTAAGGTAGGGTAAGTTATGTCAGAAGAGTGGCTGGGGCTGCTGTTGTGCCCTGGATTTGGTGACTGAGCAGGTTAGAAGTGTGGGAAGAGTCTCATCCTGCTGGGCACAGTGCAGGTCAGGTTTGTCAGCTTGGCCATATTCAACCTGGTCTGGGGCTGAAGATGCAGCATGGTCATTTTTCACCTGCAAGGAAGAATGTGTGCATCAGTGCTGGGCCATTTGTAAGAGGAGATCTCTCTTGCCCTGGGTATTTTGTCATCTGGGAGCAGTGACATTGTCAGATACCATCCTGTGCAGTGTGCATTGCAGGTGCTTGGTGTTTGATGGCTGCATTCAACTGTTGGTGCTTTTGAATAATCTCTCCTTGTCTTGAAGGCTTGATGAACCATGGGTCATGCACAGGAGATGAATTGCCTTGTGCTGTGTGTAACATCAGTGCTGTGTGTAACATCAGTGCTTCCTCACCTTGCAGAATGGTTGTTGCAGTAGCTTCTTCCTGTATCTCAAGTACAAAAAATGGTTTGACCTTCAGTTTAGGTGGGAGAGAGATAGAATGTAGATGAAGAGCTGGAGAGGGAAAGGTGGTTTGGAGAACCCAGTTTTTGGATGAAGAGTGGTGAATGCTTGTGCTAGTCTAGCAGTGCTCCAGTTGCATAAAATAAGATAATGGAGAGGTAGATAAAGGCATTGTGTAATCTTCCTTCAAAACTTGTCAGAATGGTGGGATTTAGCATACCAGTTCTTTCCTAATAGAAAGGACTGGGATTATTTATCTTCCATCAAGATTATGACATTGTTCAGACATTTTTTTTCCCCCCAGACCATTTTTGTGCCTTAAAAAAACTCTAGCTGTGTGGGCTGGAATAGCTCTGAAATGCAGCCAACTGGATGGAAGGCTGTAAACTAAAAGCAGTAATTTTATAAAGCTGAAATAGTTGAAATCCTGGGAAAAACTAGTGTTTGCATGCACATCTTGAAATCTGTGGAGTGTGTGTGTGTTAAAGTGTTTGTCAGAGCACACCTGCCTGTCCTCTAACTCAGGTAAGTGAGGTTTGGTTTCCAGTGAGTTCCCTCTGTCCACCTGTCCTGCCCCAGCTGTGGGGCTGGCATGGGGCTGCTGGCACCGTGGTCACCACTGGCTTTGGTGGCTTTTCAGCTGGTACCAGGCCCTGTCCTGGCCACTGGGATGGCTTCTGCCTCTGCACCAGCCCCTGTCCTCCCTGGCCAATCCCTTCTTGCTGAGACCCTCGGCCTTTCCTCCTGGCGCTTGAAATGTTCTTTGAAAACGTCTCACCCTGTTTATTCCTGAGATGCATCTGAAGATTCTGCCACTTACATATATTCCATAAATTTCCTTCTTGTGACAGGAGCGTGACCCTTAAAGATGCAGTCCATTCTTGCCTTTATTGCAAAGCATCTTTTCTTCCTTCTTTTCTTCAGTGTTTCTGAAGTTTTCTGTTTGTACTAATGACTTGACACCCAAACAGGTCAATGTCTTGCTGATTTGTTCTGATAAGTGTATTCAGCAGGAGCCAGCTTTTCCTAGTGAAGAGGTGTGGGGGGGAGGAAATCCTACGCCTCTTCAGAGGGTTCTTGGCAGGTGTAATCACAGGATTTGTGATTCATGTCCAATATCCCTGAGAGGAGCTGACATCTTAGGGCAAGTTGCAGATATTAAGGGGGCTAAGTAAAACCTGCTTTTGATGTTTGTAGATTTCTCTCAGCTAGATCAAAAGTGAAGTTGTTAATTCAGTTGATCAAAACTCCAGTCCCTCTCCACAGTAGAGTTACTGGGTTAAATGCTGTCTTAATCAGCTCAAATCTCTGCCTCTTCCTTCTGCAAGGTACCACAGAAGTTAGATCAGTGACATTAGCTTGTTGTAGTTAATGCAGAACAGGATGGGACTGCTAGAGGAGCTATAAAGCATGAGGTAGTAATTACATGTAGCCCATCATATTTAATGATGAAATCTGTCTGTAGATTTTTGCATGTTGAAGGTTTTTCAGGCCTGTGACTACTGGTGCTCTGAAATTTTAGCGTCTTCCTGTGCTGGCATGTTGCATTTATTGTCTGGCTCCTTTTGTTGGTACTCCCAGTGTGTCTGTGCTGGCTATCCTTTGCCTGAACTTGGAAGGAGCTGAAGGACTGGGTCTGGTTCTGTTCTACCACTCTTTGTGCTGGAATGACTCTGTTAATTTCTGTTCCACTGATTTCTCTGGTTTGTAGACCTTGAGTAGCATAAGCAGGTACCTGATGGAAGGCTTTTGGAGTCCATCTGCATTGCTGAAATTAAAATCACCATGGGGGTCCTTAGCAGTGTGAGAGTTACAGGAGTCTTGCCTGCATGGAAGGTTGGAGGGTCTGTCCCTGATCATTGGGGGTGTTCAGCTGCAGTGGTGGCATAAGGTCCTAGAGGAAGGGAAAATTTTAATGTGGAAATCACAGTAGCTGCTCAAACCAGGGGTGTGTTCCTTCTTGGAGGGTTCAGCTTTGGGTGAGGGCCAGCTTTTTTGGCAGAGGAAACAGGCTGAAGAGGTCATGATGAGATACAGGAGCAGTGACTCCAAAGAGTGAGGGACTACATTTCAGTGGAAAGCATCAGGGTTAAGTGTGGTAAAGAAGAGGGGATGTACAGCACAGTCTTGGAAGATTTTCTAGAGAGAAAAGGTATAAAGCCTCAAATCCTGCTCCTGGGATGTTTTTTGCAGTCTTACTGAAGCAAAAGAAAAGCCTGAAAAAATGAAAAAAATGTAAGATTCCAGCAGTTGTTGGTTCAGCAGGAGCTGCAGCATGAGGCAGCAGAGGGGTGCAGGGCAGTGCCTGCCAGCCCCTCTCTGTGGGGATTGTGTGGCCTTCCCTGGTGTGCCAGCAGCTGGAGCCTCTCTGAACATGCCAGTGCCACTGCCAGGGCAATGTGTGCCAGAGCAGGGCCGTGCTCAGCCTGTTCATTGCACATTAGAATTTTCAGACAAATTGATTATAGCATACTTTTAGAGAAGAAACAGATAGAACATGCCAGTGCTTATTTATTTTAAAGCTTAAAGTAGGCTGTGATATGATCAGTTTTTATTTTACATTGGTTTAATTTATTTATTTTTTAAAGTATAATGCTGTCAGATGATGCATTATCCATACCTGGAGGCCTGCTGTTCTCTGTGCAGGTTATCTCCACGATGACAGCTCTGTATCTTCAATGTCAGGCATGCTGTTCTTGAGCCAGAGTAGATTTACAGATTCTATTATACTTCTATTGAACAGCTCTTAATCAGGGCAGAGGAAAACATGCTGCAACCAGCACGTTTTATCCCTTGCCTTTAGTGTTAGTGCTCTCTTTGGCAGGGTTGGACATTGTATTACAAATAGTCCTCTAGCATCTCAGTCCTTAACTTTAAAAATCCTCAAAATCCTGTAAATTCTGGAGGTTTCTGTCACTCCCATACATAGTCTGAATAAAAACTAGCACAGGCATTAATTAAAGATCTTTGTCTGTGTAACCTGGGTGTAGTACACAGACCACTTAATGCTGCTTTCTGCTCTTGTGCTGCATTCCTGTGTAACAGTCTCCATATAAAACAAGAGAGTTGTGAGCCTGAAAATAGAAGCTGTCTTCAGCCCCTTATTGTTTTGGCAGCTTTATTTTTGACATCACAGTTTCTTTAGTAATTGAAGATTACATGCGTGAAGAAATGTAACTACTGTGTGCATGAAAAATGACATTTGTTTTGCTTGTATGACTTTGCAGACAGTTACTGCATTATTTAGCCTCTTTCAAGCAGGATAACACAGGATGCTGCCTTTGACCTGTAAGGAATAGCAATGGCATTGCTGTGTGTATGTAGCACCTTGTTGTAATTAGCAATGTTTCTGTTCTTGTTGTAAGCAGCATAATCTGAATTACAGTAAGTAACCAGGAGCATATCAAATATCTAGGGAATATTATGAGTGTGAATAGTCCCTGATGGGTTTTTTCTTTTTATTCTCACCCTTCTATCATTTAACTTTCTTCCAAACGCTGCTTTGACCTTGTATCTACCTTGAGATTCATGCTCCTTACTACTTTTTTTTTTCCAATTTATCCCTACTGTTAGTTCTTTGAATGCCATTGGCTCAACACTGTGGTTATTCCTATAGCTCAGCAGTTCCACCTTGTTTCAGCTGCTGAAGTCTATCTCTCATCTTTTTCTGCTTTTTGTTCATTAAAGAGAAAGAAAAGAAGGTGAGTTTGAATCCATCACTGGGAGGTATTCAGTTTGGTTTCGTTCTGTCTGAGGAGGGAGAGGACTGTGGCTCTTCCTTATGTACCAATGTAGGTCATGAAAATAAATAATCAGCTTACACATGTATCCACATGCTGCCAGGAAGTAATCCTGCTTAGCATCACTTTATGGGGTTTGGAGTCTTTCTGAATCTTCTAATCCTTAGTGATATTTAAATAACATGTTGTGATCACTGTTTGGCTTAATTCACGTAGAAAAGATGTATTATCCAGATGTACCAGAATGGAAATACACATGTGCCAAGACACACAGATGGGATGTATATATTCAACATGCAGAATACTTGCCATTTGCAGACTCTGGGATGTACTGGGGCAGCTCTCTAGACAGGTGCTCTGGGGTGGCTGTGTGCCTAAGAAAGCAGAGATCCTACAGTGGTGATTTGCTACGCTATTTTTAGATGGAAATTTTGTTCTAAAACTAGAAGAACGGCCATGACTGTCCCATTTCTGCAAATAAAGCTCAGAAAGCATTTGCTACTTCAGCACTCAGGATAAGACAGGTGCATTGTTTTTTCTCCCCTGTTATCTGGGTTGTTAGCCAAAGGGGGTCTGCCTTGCAGATTCATGATTTGAAAATAGCTGTGCAGAGCTGCTCAGTGAGTCATGTGCGGAAGGCAACAGAAAACATCTCAAACTACAGCATCCAACACCTACACAACCCACTGCTGCCTCCCACCTGCAGAAACCTTTTCTGCAAAGCACACAACCCCAGCGAGCTCTGGGGTCCTGAGGGCACCACTGCTCAGGTCTCTTTCCAGGAGCCTCACCAGGGCCAGAAGGTTGCTGGCCAGAATCCCTCCCTTGCTTGCCATCTCCAGTGGAGAGCTCTGAATACAAATGTTCCTCCTCCAGCTCCCCTGTGTTTGGAGCAATCTGTGTTTCCTCCATCAGCTGTGGCGTGGATAGGGGATATACCAGTCTCTACCTTTGGCTCAGTGCTTCCTGAGGAATTTACTCAGCACACGTTCCAAGCATGGGTCCAAGGTGTGCAATTCCTGCTCTGAATTAAGTCCATGCTCCATTGGTCAGTCACACACCAAAAGCTGGACACTGTGTACACTGGGGGTGCTGACACTGACCCTGCCAGAGCTGCTTGGCAGCCTGGAACGTTTACTCCTGTAGCCCTACATTCTTCTTTAATGTAAGTCCCAGAAAAGGTGATTGTGAGGTGGACTTGAATGTAGCAAAGCACGTGAATGAGTAAATGCATCCACCTCTTAATGGAACAAATGCAGGTGGTTAAGCTGCACCTCCTGCACGGTGTAGAGCTGGCTCTGGAGCCAGCCTGCAGGCAGCACTGCTGGGTGCCTTTGGAAGATGTGGCAGAAACAGCAGCAGTATCCACAGTGGGAAACCAGGTTGTGCTTCACGAACACCAATTTCAGATGCATGGCATGGTTTCCTGATTAGAATCAGGTCCATACAATGGTGTCATTATGAATTTATATTAAAAGTCCTTTCCACTGGCATGAGAAATCGCTACTGCAGTAACACCCTTTCTATTGTTGATTGAAGGGCTTGAAGTAAGAAAATACTAGCTGATATGTAAACTAATTATTATAAAATCAAAGTTCCTTAGATAAAAGCACTTAATTAATCTGCATTCCATTTCCTAAGCATCTAGATCAGCATTCAATAGAGGTAAATAATGCTCCTATGATTTCCAATACCAGCTGGCATATTCATTTCTTGGAGCATTACTTCAATAACCTGCATTTTAGGAAGCTGTGTCCTGCAGCCAGAAGCTGTTCTTCTGTGCCATTGAAGAAAAATTATTAATTTAAAGGAAATGTTCAACTATACACAAAGTCTTTGAAAGCCTCCAAATACTTTTATTGTGAATCAAAGTTTCCCTTTTCTTCTGAAGATTTTTTAAAAATTGTTATGGATATTGATACTTAGAAGTTCAGATGATTCCTTTGACAAAGCAAGTCTTTACTGTGCACTTAATGTAAATTGACATTTCTCCTTGTTTTCCTCTTTTTTTCCCTGTAAGATTCTTGTGACCCTTGTCTGGCTTTGCACTGAGAAATATTCAGAGAGGTAACTCATGTCACCATGATAAGCACACTGCAGTCTCTGTCATTTTTCATTGTTGCTGAAGGACAGCTGGGGAGGGAGATGCTGTTCACATGCAGAATCTTTATCTTGAGGAAGTGTGATGATTCAGTGGGGTGTCTTACTGAACTGTAATTCAGTCATAAATACAAAGAAATGGTGTTTAAAAGATGTTAAAACTCTGACACATATTGATGAAAGAGAAGCTGGTACTCTTGTTTAGAAGTTGATTCTAAAAATCCTTGATCCTCCAAGTACCCTAAGAGATTGTGACCAGCAAGTGAGTATTTCACTGTCTCAGCCCTGCAGTTCAAAGTGCATGGTTTGATTTCTGCACCTGCCCAGAAATTCACTGTACTATTTGCAGTAGCTGAAGTCTGGACTGTTTCAGGTTATTAACTTGTTTCTTCTGCATATGGAGAGAGGAAAAAAATCTTTGGCACAAGTGCAAGAGGGTTTTGTTGGGATGATTGCAGTGTTTTTTGTGCTATCCCAATAATTAAAAACCACAATAATTGCATGAATTTCATTTTGAAAAGAGAGTTGGATTTCAAACACTTAAATCCCATTGATTTCCTATAGATCACGGTCTCAATTCACCAAAGAAATTTTTGATTTTTTGTCACCTTTTCTATGCAGAGCTTGCTAATGGATTCCAGTGCATATGTTGTCACCAGCTTTTAAAACCTATAATTAGGTCGGTTCAAAACCAAACACATCTTTATTAGATGATTATGATCTTCTAGCAAATAATTATTTAAGAAAGCATAACAAATGCAACCATTTATTAAAAGAGTGCTGTTGACAATGTAAGCACTTAGTGTGATTACAGAACTGCTTATTTTAGTCTGTGTTGAGCACCTGTCAGGAGGTACCTGCTCCTGGTATACTTTGTTGGCTTGTAATTTTAATTACTGAAATTTCTATTGAGATTGGTGAATATTGGGGGAGGGGGAGTAATTTACATCAGATATTCCTTGTTCTACAGTATTTTGAGGCTTTCCTACTTAGCAGTTATGCACATGTGTTTTGTTCTATCTGTGATAAAACAGATATAATTGTATATTTTATGCTGAAGATACTCTTAATTTTTGGTTTTTGAAGAAGGTGCTTAAATCCTCAGACTGATAAATTTCATGCTAATAAAAATTTCAGCTAGCTAATTATCCAAAAACATAATAAATATAGAATATATTACATAGAAATAAAAGTATATTATAATATTATATGATATATAATAATATTATATAAATATTAGGTATTAGATATAACATATATATAAAATATAATATAAAATTATAATTAATTGTTAGAATAATTGTTCAGCATCCTTCAGATTCTGTCTTGCATTTTGCAGAACAGTAAAGAAGTTTAAAGGAGTAGATTGCTGTTTTAGTGCAAGCATTGCCAGGGTATAACATTTCCTGATGGAGAAACGTGCTTTCTGATGAAAACAATTTCTGATTTTTCTCACCTCCTATAATTTTTCTGTCATTACTCCTAGACCTGGATCAGAACAGAATTCTGTAATCCAAATGCTGGAAATTTGAGAGAATTTGGACTGTGATAAATATTTTGCAGCTGACTCACTCTGCTTATGAATGAACTCCGCTAGAAAATCTGGCTCCCACAATTAAGATTTAGAGAACTAATTGCAAGGCAAAGGGGAATTGCAAGCTCCTATTTTTGTGGCAACCAAGGTAATTTTAGATTCTGGATCCAAATGGCAGAACATATGGCAAGTATGGATTCAGATTTGGGTTTACAATGAACTTTGCATGGCAGAAAAGCCCAAAAGCAGCAATGCAGAGAGGCTGATGCACAGGAACTGAGGATGGCTGAAGTGCCAGCCACTGGTGTCAGGGCAGGGCTCTGTGCAGCCAGGGACAACAATGAGCTGCACAAATGAGAGGGAGCCTGGAGCAGCAGTGTCACTTAATTTTATGCTGTTCTTCACTGCTCTCCTAAGTGATTAGTAATTATTTATTGGAGTAGTAGCCACAGGCTAGAGCTGAGATCAACTCATCTCCTTGAGTTTGTACCAGACAGAGGTGATGGGAGACCAACGTGCTCAGCCTCAGTAGTAATTCTGTTCTTGGCCACTTGTTAATTCTGTTGGTTTTCCTTCACTGTACAGTTGTGTAACACTTCAGGGAGCAGAAGGTGCTGGAGGATGTGTAGGAGCAGAATGGCTCCTGCCAGGAGCACAGATGGCTGGAGAACAAGCCACCCTCAGCAGCCACGCTGGGGATTTTGTGTTGGTATTTTCTCCTTTTCTTTTCTTTTCTTTTCTTTCAAACCATGGTTTTAAACTGGGAGTAATTGAAACAGAAATAATTGGATCCCTCCCACTCCTTCCTGGGGTCTGTCTGTCTCTGTGTGCTCTCTAGGCATGCAGTGTGGTGGCAGCAAAGCCAGGGGCTGTTGTCTTACAGGAGGGGAAGGTCTGGTTTTTCCATTTACCCAGAGAACAGGGAGCAGCTCTGCCCTGAGCAATGGCACATCAGGTCCCTTGGGGTTGTGTGTGGAATTGTGGATGTTGTTCCTGCTGATTTTTATTGTTGTCATAGTTCATAGAATCTGTGCTAAGTATAATGGCCTGGAGATGAATCTTTTCAGAAGCTGGGCAGATTCCCTCCTTCTCCAAATATTGTTGTGTCATGCACAAAGCTTTGGGCTGTCATAGGACAGCATCAAAAAGACACAGCTCAAGGTTCCTCCCAATGGGAATTAGGAGGCAAATTTGCTCTGGCAAGACCTGTGCTGGTGCATGGAAAGAAGTGGGAGGGAGGGAGGGAGGGAGGAGAGGCAGTGGGTGTGTTGCTCTGCCAGTGCAGCAGGGAGCAGACCTGGGTGTGTGGGTTTGGATTGTCACTGTCTCAAGTGTTGATCCACAGAGAGGAGTCTTTCCTAGTGGAAAGGAGTTGTATGTGTGCATGGAAAGCCGAATGTAATGTGATTATTGCTTCAAGGGATACAATTTTCCCCTGTGTGTTGACAGATGCATTTGTGCAGGTTATTTTTCCATTAGCACTTGGATAGATGAAGGCAGCAGTGCCCTGCAGGTTTCCTCATGGAGGTGTTGGTACACAGCTGCTGTGTACATAAAATAACTTGGAATATGTGTGATATATCCCTGAGTTAAGATGAAATGTGCTGATGGAAAATATATAGTTAAATATTTTATTTTTGTAGAGTAAACTGTATGTGCACATATGTGTGTATGTATATAAGTTGTGAAGATTTTTTTTATTTTCTTGGTGATGAATGTTTCCATATTGCATTTGTGTTGCTAGACTGAGTAATTAGAAGGTCTGATAAGGAGCTGAGATTCCTGGGTTTTTTTTGTGTGTGTGTTTTATAGCTTTATTTCTGATTTCCAGCACTACTTCTGCCTCATACCTGAGGACATGAGTGCTCTGCCTTGCCACAGTGGGCTGAGTGGGCTCCTGCTCTGCACAGCAGCCTGCTTGGAGAGCTAGGGAAGGGCTTTGCCTTTGGATGTTGTCCTGTAATAAGCTGCTCATGGGATGGTTTTTTTAGTGAGTTTTGATGCCTGCAGATGGGAATATCCTGTCCTGATGGGTGAGTGGGCAGTGGTTACTGTCATGTGTGTGCTGGGGAAGGCAGAGGCTGCAGGAGCCACGGGCCATCCTCTGATTTATCCATCCTGCAGCCTCCTGAAGGATCAGGAGGTGCCATTAGAACCACTGTGTGTCCTACATCGAGCCTCTGGAAAGGTCCCAGGGGATGCTGGTCTGATCAGCAGCTGCAGGAATTGGGGCAAGAGCTGGAGGTGCCCCAGAGTGGTGCTGCCTCTGCTCCCCTCCTGGCATCACTTTGCTATTGCACAGGGACTCGTGGAATAATGAAGTGTTTCTGGAGGGGGAGCTGAAAGTGCAACGTGCACTGTGGTGTTGGAGGGGGCAGAGCAGGGGCAGACAGTCCCTGTATTGACTTCAGCCATGATGGGCCCCTTCAGGAGGGGAGCACATGGACCAGGGAGGGGGAGGGAATTTGCCAACAAATATGCAGACATAAAGACACTGTGGCTGGGTTGAAAAATTAGTTCTGCATAGCGTTCATTCCAGTGCTCTGTGACTTAATTTAAAAAAAAAGAAAGCCTCATTGACCTTGGTTGTGGGGTACAGAGTTCACAGCCAGCCCTGGGACCAGAGCAGGGCACAATGGTGGCATTGCTGAACTGGGCTTGGAAAATCTTACCATCCTCACAGCCTAGAGGAATTATTTGCAAATAATTTGGAGTTTGCACTTGCACTTTGGAAATGTTCAAGGCCAGGTTGGATTGGCCTTTGAACAAGCTGGTCTAGTGGAAGGTGTCCCTGCCTTCAGCAGGGGGATTGAAACTAGGTGATCTTTAAAGGTCCCTTCTAACCCAAACCATTCTGTGATTCTCTCCTGGGATTAGGGAATTCAACCAACACATTTTGAAGAGGAGGGAGTTATAGTCCTAGGAACTGCTGTTCTAGAGAGCTAGATTTGAGGAAAGGATGTATCCATGCTCTTTCCCTAGCAAAGTCTGGAGTCCCTTATTTCAGTTCCCAGAGACTTTGTTGCTGCCAGAAGTCCTTCCTGGGCTCCAGAAAGGGCCAAAGGGGCATACTGCAGTGGGAATAGGTGAACTTGCATTGGCAGGGGAAAAACAAGCATAAAATGTTCCCCCTTTCCTACCTATGTTAGGAGGTTTCCATTTCAGGAAGGAAGTGTGGGTCTGTTCTGTCATACCTGGGGGTGGGAGAGCCCAGTGGTGTAATTAATGCTGCACGCCTCTGCTCCACAGTTGTAGACTGTAAACAGAGCTGATCAAATGATGGTGTGGGAGAGGAATTGTTTAAAATAAATTTTAATAAATTATAAATAATGTATGACTTGCTTCAAGTCTACCTAGCCAGGCAGCATTTCCAAGCTTACGAAACACAGCCTCATATCAGTAATGTTCATGTGAGCAGCCACCCTGGTGGTTGAATGCATCTCATCCATGTTAAATTTAACTGTTATGTACAACAGTGAGGCCTTAAGTCCAGTCAAAGATCAGGGGTTTATTTCTTGTGGCATTCAACAAAGGATAGCTCTTATCTAGAATTCCACAAAAACAAAATTCAGTGGCATTTTTGATGTTTGGACAGGAGAAAAGGAGGAGATTTCAAGTCCTGCTTCTAACTGCTTTGTTTGTCAGATGCTTGTGGAGTAAAGAAAGCTAGTTTAATGCTCTGTCTGATTCACAATAACCTGTAAAAAAGATTCACAAATAGACCACTAGAAAAGAAGAAATTGAAAGGAGTCAGAGAAGCCCTTTAGATGAAGACAGCTCTGCTGGGATTTGTGCTCTCTCCCTTGGCTGACCCAGAACAGGGCTGGTTTTGGGGCCTCAGCAGGAAGGACTGGAGTGAGCACAGCTGGGCATGCAGGAGGTGCTGTGCTGAAGTCAGGATGCTGCTCCATTACTGAACTTAGGAGTTCCATTCCCAGGTGCACAGGCATTGCTTTCCTTTTGTTGCCAGAGTGCAAACAGTCTTAAAAATGCATGGTTTGGCTAAAATGTAGGGATAGCTGGATTCAGGAAATAAAGGGATGTTATTTAGCTATTATGGAAAGGAGATGATAGCATGAGTCGGAAATTTGACTTTAGTGGAAGTTAGACATCTAAAAATCTTTGTGTCTCAGCTGTATGCTTCTGCATTTCCTTCCAGCAGGAATAACAGCACTTCCCTGTCCCCAGGGAAGCTGTGTGGATAAGAATGGAGTGTGATGGAAGCTGTTTAGATAAGCAGACTTGCCCAGTGTGGATTTCCTTTATACTAACAAAATCAGTATCAGATGGAGTACAGAACAACTCACTGATGCTGTGAAAGCCAACAAATACCTTTTTCATTCCTGTAGATGACAGAACCCTTGCTTATTTTTCTTTATTTAAGAGGTATTCAGGAGGCAGAACAAAGCTCTGCTATTGCCTCCCAGCAAGTGACCTAAACCATTTAAGCTGAAACATATGACTCTGAGGAAGTATTTTGCAAAAACAGATGCACAGAAAGTCAATTTCCTATTCATATTTTGTTGTGGCAATTGGTACTTTCAAGAGATGGCAGACTTAAATTAGCTGGAAAAGTGACATCTTTAATTAGGAAAGCCTCTCTGCCAGCACATTGAACAGTTGCCAGTTTCTCAGCATTTAGGGACCATTGATTGCCAACAATGGCAGCTAAACTGCTTCTGGGTAGAAACTAATTGAATTTTCTCAAGTTAAAACGAGGATCTGAAGTTAAATCAAGACGAACTCCTTTGCTTGCTCTCGTTTTACTTACTGCTGTGATATTCTCAGCAGTCCAAGGGCTGCTAGATGTTGGTGAATGGAGCTGCCTGGGGCACAGCTGTACAAATTCCTCCAGCCTCAGTAGTCCTGGGACTCTGCTGCTGCCACCCACAGCACAGATCCCTGTTGGTCCTGCCATGCCGTTTTGGTGGTTGTGTTCTCTTCTGGAGGACTTTTTTCTTGGGGCAGGTTGCTTTGTTTTAGTCTCGTGCTGTTGTGATGGGAGCTGGAGGAGCCAGCCTGAGGAGCTGGGCTGTATCCTATTGCCTGAGCACCCCATCCAAGCCAGGGCTGCCTGCTCGCTTGGGATGGGTAAAGAGCCTGTGGGTGACAGGCACAAGCTGTGAAACTGGGTTACAAATTTGTGTGGGGCTTGCCAGCCAGACCTTCAGTGGCACATGGTTGGTGCTGGTCCCAGGTCTGCTCCTTTCCTGTGAGAGCTGAGGGCTGAGCACACCCTGAGGTGAAGCCTCATATTTGTCTGGAAAAGACCTGGGCTCTGAAGGATTGCTGCCCTTTGCTGGATGCACTGTGGATGCTTTAGCTGTTTTTCTGTCCCTTCATCTCAGGTGTAGCTTCTCTGAAGCAATTTTAGCACTTCCTGCACCTGTAAGCCCAGAAGATCTGTCCTTTCTTTGAGCATGTTCTCTTGCTATTCCTGGTCATCATCCAGGCTGAGTTCTGGCACAATGTCAGCTCTAATCCATCCCATCCTTCCTCTGCTTCTACTGTGTGGTCTGAGGGATCATTCCCTGAGCTCTCCTATAAATGCTGCTGAAACCTTTGGCTGCATGGAGAACCTGAGGGGAGCTCTGCTGATAACAATGATAAATCTGAAAAGTTTGGGATTATCTGCCCAACTTGTGTGGAAGCTGCAAATGCTTAGACCTGAACTCTCTGCCTCAGGCCTGTGCTTAGAAGAGGAACTCAGAGATGTAATTACATATTTCCCAAAGGGCAACTCAGTTTCTTATTTCCTTTTTTACCTTCATCCTGATTTATCTCCTTTTGCCCTCTTTTCCCTTAGCAGGGGTTTTGGAGGATAGTCTCTGCTCGCTTCCTTCACAGTTTGAAATATATCTCCAGCTGGTCTCAGGGGAAGGAGCCTGCTGGAAGATGATCTTGCTCTAACCATATGTGTGTTTATTAAAGCTATTCAGCTCTGGTAGACTGTGCTAGTGCTGTAAGAAAAGGATTGGGGTTTTGGTGTGTCTCCCATTTAGAATTAAGACAAAACTTAAACTTCAGGTTTTGGTCAAAATGGAAATATTTTTGTTTTCAACCAGGGTGTTTTACCCCCAGGTATCTCAATAACTTTATTCTTCTGTTAAAAAAATCAGGAAAAATTTGGAGGAAGGGCGACTCCTGCCTTGCTCTATAGCCTTTTCTCCCTGGCAGAACACAAGGAGCAGGGGAAAGGAAAGGCTTCTTGGAAGCAGCTGCAAGGGAAGGGTTTATTTGAAGTGCTCAAGAAAGGCAACTTTGTGAGGCATCAGCTCAGTCTCCAGTGGGCAATGGCTCCCAGCTGTTGTCTGGATTAGAAATGTGTGTTTAAAATGTGACCTAGAGTTGTGGGTTCTCCATCTACACAGCCCTGCCTTATGTATCAGTATTAAAAAAAGTTTGTTCAATGTGTCTCCTCATGAATTATGTACATGTGCTTTCTGTTCGAGTCTCCTTTAAAAGAAAAAAACCCCACAACTGCTGGAGTGGGAGAGAACTTGAAACGGATTTGAAGATTGCATAGGAAAAAGAATTCAGTTAAATCTTTTGTTAGAAAGAATCTTTTTCTCAGCAGCTAAGGGTATTATTCATCTTCTCCCATTACCTTCCAGCATTAATCCAGAACAGAAGTATTTTGCTTGTGAAATACATTCTTTCTGGTACTTTACAAGTGGTTTATTCCCATTACAAATACAGTGAAAGGAAAGAAGATCCTTACCCCTCTTACACACCCACTGTCAGGGAACTACTCCTTTTGCTTCTCTTTCTAGTGGTAGATTGGAAAAGTGTAGAGACTTCTGAAACCATATTATCTCTGGAAATATTAAAGGAGATTTTCTCATCACTGTGTGAAATGGCAGCAAAAATTGCCTATATTTGGAAGTAAAGTTTAAAGGAAGAGACAGCAAAGATGTGATTGTTCACTTAAGAGAAGTGTTCTGGGAGTCATCTGCCTGGCAAGCAAAAGGGACAAATTGCTGGGGAGTGTACGAGGGTTTTAAATGAAGCCTGCAAAGTCTACTCAGCTGTTACTGGGGAATGGCAGGAACAGATGAGTGCCCTGAGGAAATTGAAATTTCCTGTGTTTCTGCCAGCCCAGGCACCAGGATGTGCAAGGCCACAAGAGTCAGATGCCATGTCCTGCAGTTGCACAGAAGATGAAGAAGAGGATGGACAAACAGGTGGCTGCTGACATGGGGGTCAGACTTGACACTGCTGACATTGAAAGGATAAAAATGAATACTAAAAAAACATCATGAGGCAGAAATCCTGGGGAATGTGTGAAGTGTTTCTTCAGGGGAATAGAGAGATCCTGGATGGTGACATTTAGAAAGCCCCTGCAATAAACAAAGCTGTGCAAAAATGCTAAAGATGGAAGCCCTGGCCTGTGACGTGGGTCTGAGTTCCCCAACAAGCAACAGGACTCTAGACTTTTGATTTAATTTGAGATTTTTACTGTAAAAGAGCCACTGTTTTAACTGCTGTAAAGCAGATTTCCGTTAGTCAAAGCAAGCAAAATGGCCAGATTTTTAAAATAAAACTGATAAGACTGGTGAGATTAGTTTAGCTGAGAAAAGGAAGTGTTTTCTCCCACTCATAAAAACACAGAGGTTTGTTCAAAGAAGCAAAAACGAGTATAAAAAAAAACTTGTGGTGCCACAGATAAAGCCTTCCCCCCTCCTGGCATGGGCTGTGCTTCTCAGTTTGATCTTCTGCTTAATTCATGTGGGATGTGTAGCATAATTCAGATTTCCATAAAGGATCGAAGTGATTTGGTGTAGTCAAAGACAGAGGTTTGGAAATATCACAGAGCATGTAAGAAGTGGATACTAAGGGGTGGGTTTGATAGATGTTTTTCTGTGCTCTGAAACTTTTGAAGTTCATTGTGTGGGGCCAGTGAGGAGGGAAAAAAATCCCAATAAAATGAATCATTGAATGAAACATGAACAGGGGTTTAAATGTCAAAAAGCTGAGAGGGCACCTGGGGCTCTCTATCCGTAGAGCTGTCAAAGCTGGCTGGTGATGAGATAAAAAGAGAGATCTTGTTCGTGTTTGCAGTCAAAGCTGTTTTCCACAATGCTGATGAATATTTACCCATTTATTTTGCCAGTTGGGTTTTGCTGGTTGAACAGGTAGAGTTGATGCAGGCTTTTAAGAAAATTGCTCATATTTGAGGTGGGCAGTGCAAAGACATCACCAGTGTGGACAGGCCTGGGCCTACATGGACTCTGCATCTCCGTGTGTGAATGTCCTGTCCAGTGTCTCCATGTACAGGGTGTCTTTGTCCACCTCTGCTCATTGCAGGAGAAGAAACTGAGCTTTGGTGTCATGGTAAGGGTCTGTGTAGCTCATCTCCAGCCTGGAAACAGCTCTTTACTGCTGGGACAAGGCAGTTTGATCCTGGCTGTTTGAACCGAGAGAGATTGTCCTCCTTTTCTGCACATCTGAGAGATGAGTAATGCACTGTATAGTTACCTGCAAGGGTGCAGGTTTCCATTATCCTGCCCAATTTGATGCTTCTGTCCATAACACAGCCTTGTGAATGCCCTTTTTGCCTCCTGAGGTTTGATAAGTGTGATGCTTTGAGAGGAGGTTTGCATTTAAGACATACAAGAACCAGATCCTGTTTCAGTGTTCAGTGCAAAAGCTTTTAGTCTTTCTAATATTTTTCCTTGGAAAACTACTGATTTGTGTTGCAAATGTGTTTGTATAGCTCTTCAAAGTCTGGTGATTTTTCTCCACTAAATGGTGTTCTTAAAGTATAAATGCAGTGGCCTCATGAGGAGTTCAGCCATAGAAGGTCATAGAACTTACAGTCAAGAACAAATTTTAATAAGGTCCCAAGGTCCCCAATTAATTCTCCTTTTTTTTTTTTTTGATATACTCATCAATTCTGGGCTGCCAATTGCATTGAGTGTCCTTTAAAAATAATTAATACTGTAATCCCCTGAGTATTTTCAAGGTAAATAAGTTTTGAAGTTAATCACAGTAATGGTAAAGAGATAGAAACTGCTTTTTTCTGTACTTGTTGTATATAACTATAAGCCCATATAGATAATCAAACATTTCTAGGCAGATCTGGATTGATTTAGAGATTACAGCTGAAGAAGGGGTTGAATTGCAGCTGGATGTTGTTGAAATTGTACAAGCTCTCTTCTTGACATTTTTTTATATTCCAGCTTCCTCTTGCTATTTTCCTCTTCCCTATAAAATCTTGTATTATCTGCAGGTTTTGAAGACTTCTTTTTCTAATCTGGGTTGCTTTTTTTGTTTTGCTCCTTAAATAGAGATTTGAGAAAATGTGAGAGTATTACTTGACAACCAAATTATGTTGGAGTGAAGCGAGTTGACTTTGTTGCGTGGAGCTGCATCAGCTGGTCTCCTGGCAAAGTACAGTTCAAGATGAAAGAGTGAAAAATGCTTTATATTTAAACTTCTGGGGAAACACTGGACCTGGTCTGGTTGTTACAGTGAAGTTATCTTTAAACACTGGTGTTTAGTGGAAGCACATTCTTTCTGCCATCACTTTTAGTTTGGTTCAGGAATGTATTTTTACATGAACCTTGCATGTCCCCACTTCCCAGTCCTGGTGTGCTCTGTAGGATGGACTCAGTGCAGGGGCTGAGCTCCTTTCCAGTGAGGACCTATGTGAAGATGGGCTCCCATTGTTTGCCTGGTTCACACTGCTCACAGTGTGAGGGACCAGATCAGTGCTGCTCTGGCTGGGAAGGGCCAGAAGGGCTCAGATGTGGGGGTTTGGTGCTCAGCACCCCCTGCTTCACTGCCCAGACCTGCCCTGTCACACTGCACTGCTCACTGACAATGTTTGTTCCGTTGGAGTCCTGGGCTGCTCTTTACCACTGGGTTAAAGACAGAGCCAGTGTTCCAGGGTCTGCTGGAAATCCCATCCCTGATGTAGACAGTGCTCTGCTGAGAGCAGCCTTCTCACCACTTCCAGATCCTACACGCTTTGCTTAACAGGAGTCTGGCTATTAAAAGCAGCTGTTCCAAATGTTTAAAAAAGTACCTTGTGCAAAAAAAACCCGTGTGCTGTTAATATTTGACATATTAATTACTTGTGTAGTTAATTTGTTCCGTTTCCTGCAGAGTCCAGTTATTTTCCCTTTCTGGAACTTTGATGTGTCTTGCTTTTAAGAGGGTCTTCTTATTTATACATATGCTGCAACCTAGAAATACACACATGAGAAATTAGTTTATAGATGAGCAAGACTGGATTTGTGTATTCTGCAGGTCTAATCAAAGCTCATTTTAATAATGTGATTTGTCTTAAATTTTTCCCAGGTCTAAACCTTTAGACTTTTCAATCTGATTTCCAGTCATTATAGGCAGATTTCTGTATGAATAATGCATAGTTTTGCTTTAAAAATCAGTCTACACAAATCCACTTTATTTTCACTTTTTATTGATTCCAACCTTGGTGGCTTGCATACATCAGAAATTTCACAACTTAAAAATGTGTCTGTCCCTACAAACGAGTCATTGATCAAAAAAGGTTAATTTGACTGACTCCCTTGAATTTTTCATTGTCTCTCTTTTTTGTTTCTATCTAAGTAGTAAAAACAATTTCCATTTAGAAACTTCAGTTTTCAGACGAGTAGGGTTTCACTTTCTCTGCTGAATGTAGGGGCATACAGTGTATTCATTTAAATACAGATTCATAGAAACAATTCACAAATAAAATTCACAGAAAATTTGAACCCACTGCAGCAGTTTATTACTGTAAGAATGCTCAGGTTATGCTTCTATTCCAAAGAGATTAATCTGTTGCTGACTGCTAATATTTAATTCATTATCAGGTTAAGAACAAGAGAATTTGATATTTTTGGAAATGTTAAAGGAAACATTTTTGACCTCTACTAATGAAATTGCCATCAATTGCCTGTTTTCTGTTTCCTCCTCCTCTCCCCTTGATCGAATTTGTTTTTCCTGTTGAATTTCCTCAGCACTTTTCTTCCCAGGCTCTCTGTCATCTCACTTTTTAATTACCTTTTTACTTTCTGAGGTGGATGTAGGAGGGACCCAAATGCTGACTTGGAGATAGCACTGGGAGCCCCTGTGGGCTCTGGGCAGCTGTGGCTCATCCTGGTGGGCTGGGAATTCCCACCTGAAGCCCTGGTGAACTGTGGTTGTGGAGACAGGGTCTCTGCTGACCTGCTGTGATTGTTTGTGATGGCTCAGGTGTAGTCTGGAACCAACGTCCTGTGACTGTATGAATGATTACATTTAAAATAGAAAACACTTCTCAGCTTACACAGATCTCTGTTTACATTGGCAGCAGCCCCTTCAGACCAGGTTTTCCCACTCTCCTTGAAAGGTGACTGACAAAATCTGCAGAGGAGCTTTGCTGGAGGGATGGAAGGTTTGGGCTCATGTTTCCCTTCAGAGTCCTCAGTAGGAGGTGAAGGAGAATTTCTGCTGTTATTTTAGGAAAGGTGATTTCTGTAAAATTTCTGCCTTTCAGCAGGGGAGTTTGAAGATCTTACATGGAGCACAGAATTTTACAGAGGATGTGGCAAAACCTGCTGGTGCAGAAGCAGCCCCTTCCAAAGGGAAGAGGGACCTGGTGGGCTCCATCTGGGAGCAGTGGGACCAGTTGGGCTCCCCTGGAGCAGTGCAGATGCTGCTGTGAGTAGAGGACAATGTTCCCTTGCTGCTACTGCCTTTCACTTGCATTTGTGTAGACACTTTTTTTGATCATGGTGCCTGGAGAGCATCAATCACATCTGAATTATTTGCTGCCTCAGAGGTTTTATTGTGCAACACCTGTTTTTGTCTAAAACCAGGCACTGTGTGATCTGACCAAAGCCTGGAGGGAAGCACATACTGCCATGCCATTTGATGTGCTGCCAAACCCCTTGCAGTGAAGTGCCTTTAAAGCAAGGCTGTCAGTATGGTTGGCTGAGTGACAGAGGAGCCTGCTGACCACTTGTTAGATGCTTGGCTAGCTGTGGAATGCCAAGGGGTTGTTATCCTCACCTGTAAGTTCTGTAACTCAAATGTGTGCCATAAGGACCCTGGCCCTCCTGAGGTAGATTTAATCAATGCACAGATTCTTTCATTGACATCAGGAGGCTCAACAACATCAAGGAAAGCTCAGGCAGTGTTAGAGAAGCCCAGTGGGGTGGGGGATGATGCTGTGGTACACAAATGCTGAAGGAAAGATAAGCTTTCCCATCTCAGTCTCAGTCCATCTGGGACTAGACTATTGTGATGGATTACCAACATGTCTGCAATCAACAGCTGTGTGACAAAACCCTGTTTTCTGTGTGACAAGTTTTGTTTTCCCTATAGAAGTGCTTTCATGTGGCTCTGGCTGAGATGTCCCCATGGTTGTGTAACTCCCTGTTTCATGGGTGAGGGGCCAGGAACCTTCTTGCTATGCAGCCCTCCCAGCACACAGAGCCCTGGCACTTCCCTTGCTGTTCCTTCCTCTCTTGTTGTGCTTGGACTTGCAGGGGCTGGCACTTAAATATGCTCCATGCAGCCCAGGGCACTTTTGCTCTGTGGTGAAGTTTCATGGAGGATTCTGCCTTACTTTCTGTTCAATTTGAGTGCATAGGTGATGAGCACAACTGTAAAAATAGGAGCCAGGATAAAATGACTAGGAGGATTTATTTATTTTTACTAACATAGGGGAGTTTTCTTTGCTGGTTTTGTTTTGCTTGTTTGTTCTGGTTTCAATATGAATCTGCATCATCTCAGTATCTGAGAAATCAGTGCCTTGGAGATGTGATCAACAATTGCCTGAAGTTGCATTCTCTTTCTGCTCTTCTAGAGATTACGTGGATGTGCAACATCATACTTATTTACTCACAATATAGAAGGATTTCTTATGTTTTCCTCCTGGATATTGCTCCTACCATTGGACAGGATTCCTAAACTGGAAAAGATATTTAAAAATTTAATGTAGGAAAAAAGCAAATAGAAATAAGGAATAAAGCTTAATACATACATTTAATATAATTCTTGTGCAAACTTATGCGAACTTAATTATTTTCGTTAAGCACTGGCAAGGTTTTTCCAGAGGAGGGAAACACTGCTTACATTTTATTAGCACCTTTGTTACCCTGGCCTTTTCAATCTAACAGCAGAGTGTAGCTTGAGGGAGGGTGTTACAGCTTATCTTCTACTCTTTTGACACCTTGTGCAAATTAATGACAAAGCCCCACGTAATGTGCAAGTGAAAATGAGGTTTTGCTGCTACTTGAAAACCCTATGCTAAAACTCCAAAATGAAAACTCGCTTTTCTTGAGCCCCATGACCTAACCCCCTCTTCTCTGAGCAACTGGGGGAAGGTGGGAGAAGAAAAAAGGGAAGGGGGGAAAGGAAAAGTAATTTTAAGTTTTGAGATTGTGACTCATTATTCTTTAGCTCTCTGGAATGCCACGAGACTTTTTTAAGCATCCGTTATTTGTCACTTGGCAGAAAGAGGCTGATAGCTTGAGACTTGAATTGTCATTTTATACATAACACACTGACAGATCCAAGCAAAAACAAACCTACCAAAATTACATTTAAAAATGTATAAAGGCACCAAATAAACTTTACAGAGAGCGTGCCAACATTATTCTTAATTCTGTGATAAAAGACAGGACAGAGGGAGCTGCTGGGATTGTGCCTCCTACATTTGCGCAGATTTTTTGTGCCTGCTCCTGTTGCTTTCTAGTTGCTGCCTCCTAAAAGGGAATGGGCTTTTCCTAACATCAGGTAGAGGGAGGGAACTTGTGTTTTGGCTCTTTGGAGGCAGAACAGAGAATCCAACTAGCAGGGAACTGCTTGAAATGGGGAGCGATCTCCCTCATAGAGCAAGGTGTTGTGTCAGTAATTTGCTGTAATATGTCTCTGAATTTGAACATGAATTTGCTTTTGGGCATGCCAGCACTTTTTTTAGTCTGTGTCCACACACTGTTGGAGGATTGGCTTTTAATTGCATGAATGTCAGCCTTTCAAAATTATTTTTTCTAATGGGGCCAGGGCCAGCCAAGGTATTTTAGCACAGAAGGAAGAAAGGTTTCCTCAACACTCCTTTGTCAAAGCAGATGTTGCAATGTGGGGCAAGATGAGGAAGATTCTCCCTCACACATTTCTTTGCCCAATGCTTGTATGAAAATGTCAAAATATTATTTTGTGTAGCCTACCTGTGCATTGTGTTTTTGACCACAATCATAAGGAGCTTTGCTTTGTTCTCTAGCTCTCCATGAAGTATCAGAGCCCTTTTCCTGGCACTTACATGTGCAGCTTTTTGCTCTGTAATTCTCCAAAGTTGTCTTGCTTGCTCTGGATGGCTTTTGCAATGGTGTGATTGATTGCTTGGGAGTTGAACACTCCCATGAAAGTACTCAATCCACTAAATCTCAAACTGAAGCTGTGCTTCAGTGACAGTTAATTGGGAGTTATTTATGTTTTTCTGCAGGCAATAGGTACTATCACTGTTTTCCTTGGAGTAGCATTTAAAAGATTCAGAGATTGGCTCCCTTCTACACTAAACAACATTTAAACATATTGAAAAAAGGGTTCCTGTTCCAGAAACTTTAGAGGTAAGTTATGTTTTTACCACGAAAAAGCAATCCTGAAAATAAATATTGAATAACTATTTCAGAGGAGCCAGGGAGAAAATTATTGGTCATTCCAACTACTTCTGGATAATGCATTGCCTTGAATTTGAAGGGGAAGAACTTACCTGGCCCTGTTATCAAGGGTGCACCAAGCTGAATATTTTAGAAAAGTGCTGCTTTGAAGTGAAGCTGCAGGTACACAGTAGTAGGCTGTATCCACTGACTTGACACGTTGACCCTGACTGGTGAGATCCCATGGTAACTCTTGGAATATGTATGCATGTATATGAGAGGAATAAACAGAGCCCTCAAATTTCAAGAAGAGAAATCACTGTATCACTGCTTTCTCTCTGACCTTGAAAGGTCTTGAATTATTAAAGAGTCTCTTAAAAGTGCAACCTAGTTTCTAAGCCCTGTAACTTCAAAATGGCATAACCATTGTGAAATTTAGTTCTGGAACCATTTAAGCAAATTTTTTTCTGCATCACTTTAATTTAAAAAATTGGATGTTTCTATTGCTTTAGAATGTTTTATCATTTTAATTAAAATTAATAATTTTATGTACACTGCAGTGCTGTGAATTCAGGATACCAAAAGTTTTAACAGCTCCTCATGCTCTTGTGAAAATATCCTTGAGTAGCTGAAATACTGGGGGAGTTTCTGATAGCTGAGTACCACCTGAGTTAATTACATGTCTAAGTTATAGAGGGGTCTAGGTAGCTTTTAAATACACTGGGGTACAAAGGTATTGTTTATGCTGCCTGTGAGCAGAAAGCAGAATCCACTGTGAGAACTGAGGCTGGACCAAACTTTGGGCTGCTTAACAGAAACAACTACACTGGGCAGCACTGACTTGAGCAGATTTTGAAGTAATGATCTAAGGATGGCACCTCCATCCTCTTCCTGGGGTTAGAAGTTTTCATACAGAAAAGATTTCCCATGTTTTTATATGATGCAGGTTGTGATGCATTGTAGTCTTTGCCCTTGATACAGTGAAGGTGAATCAGGACTACAGCTGTTTATAGCTTATTATTTTATATCTCATTGATTAACATCAAAGAAGTGCCATGTCTCCCCAGTTCGTAGGTTTGGGTTATTTTATGTTCTCTTGTGCATAAGTGAGTTTTATATGCTGTAGGAGAAGCTTGCAATAGAAAATTCATCCAACCCCCTCCTCACAGGTGTGAACCTTTGTCTGTGGTTCAGCAGGTACCAGAAAATGCTTCTGCTACAGGAGTCATTTGCAGGCTGTGGTCAAAGCTGAACCTTGGCTGTGGCACAGCTTTAGGTCTTGCAAATCCCTTTGAGTTCCATCTAACAGGGAGGCCTTTGAATTCTGGGTTATTGTCAATGTTTACAGCAATGTGATTAGAGCCAATTAGTGACTTGTGCTTTGTGTGTGCTGTAATAACAGAGATGTTGTTTTCCCACTTTGCTGAATGGGCACAAGGCAAAGAAACTCACTCCTTACCCTCAGGAGGGAGCCTGCAGATAAAGTCCCCCTGCATCAAATGCCCATCTCTCCCTGCTGTGCAGGAGTGTCTGAGGGGGAACAGGCCTGGGAATGTCCAAGTGTGTGCTGAGAGGAGGAGCAGGGCAGTGCTTTTGGATGTGTGTGTGGGCCAGGGTTTGTCCCTGCATGTGTTTTGTGGTTCCACTGGAATCCTGCAGGGCAGCATTTGACGGCTGACGTGATTTGCTGTGTGTGAATACAGATGCACTTTCTGCCCTATAGCTTGTGTCCATGCAGAGCTGCTTCAGCAGAGGCTGGGGGAAATGGGAAGGAGTGGAAAGGAGCAATTAATTCTGGCCTTTCGGGAAAGCAGCATCCTGTCGATTCTGCTGTCATCACATCCAGTTGTTCTCCTTGTGCATTTGTCACAGATCAAGCCCTGCTACCCACTTTTAAATGTAATTACTGTAAATGAGGCACTCTCCAATTCCAGGCTCTTGCACCATGCCAGAGCTCTGCAAAAGTCCTACAGGAATCAATCCTCCATGTCTCAGGGACAGAAATGCTGCCAAGAAGCACAAACTATCACTTTTGTTTCCTCCATCTTAATAAAACAGAGACATCTTTCAAAGTTAATTTCAGAACGTTCTTTGTTGTCAGAAGTAATTTGGTGGCCTCAAAGGGCTGAAAACCCCATCCCCTGGATAGTCAAATGCACTTTTGGATATTTGTGATGTGATTTGTGGTGTGTAAACAGACAGCTTCCGGACTCCATGCTCTCTTTATTTGCATCTGTAGACTAAAAACAGTGTGTGTTTTAATTAGGAGATACAGTTAAAGCTGTTCAGAGATAAAAAATTAAAAAGAGACCTGCTTGCAAGATGCATGTGCCTCTTTTTTCTGACATGTACTCATGAGCACACCCTTGGGGAGCAGGATCTCCAGCCCTGGCTCTGTCTATGGGACTGGGTCTTGGTGGAGCTGCTGGCACTGAGGACCCAGCTTAGGGGTGGCCAAGGGTGCAGGATTCTTCCACTGAAGGATTCCCCTGCATCTCTGCTGGTGCTGGGGACCAGGACAAGGCTGTTCTTTGTTGGCAGAGATGGAGCTGGAGCAGGCAGCTCCACCACTGGGGTCTGTAATGAGAATTGCAGAGCTGAGGACTGTGGCCCCTTCTGGGGGGAAGTGCAGAGCTCTCCCTGTGCAGGGTCAGGGTGTGCACTGCAACCAAAGTGTTGGAGGGTGTGCAGCTCCTGGGAGAGGAGAGCAATGCCTCGTGGCTCTGGACCTGTCCCTCCTAAAACTTGCACAGTAAGGGGAAATAGTAACAGTTGGTTTCTGCTCTGTGAGAGGAATTAAGCGTAATAACGTGTTAGCCTAGACTGCTACCTGCCAGAGTTACTCAGACTCGAGGCTGGGATAAAAAAAGACTGTCATCTGATTTTTCCATCTGGATGAGGCTGCTCAGTTTGCCTGCAGCCTGTGTCTCTGGGGGCTGAGCAGAGCGATGCTCCCGGCCCGCAGGGGAGGCGTGAGCAGCGCTGAGGCGTCCTGCGGGAGCGCGGCTGCCTTCCTGCAGCAAACTGAGATGTACAGCCAAACATGCTGATGGAAAACAGCCTGAAAATACACACAGCGACCAAATGGTGCCTCTCCCCCAACTTGCTGCTCACAAAACTCAGGTGGTTTCAGGTGCTGGATAGATTTATAGAAAATGTTTTCATCCTGCTTGCTACCGGTTTAAAAACATTTTAGAAAGAAAATGAAGTAGCAGTTGTAAAGTACTCAGCATATTAATGCTAAAATGCTCTGACCAGAATCCTGTGAAAAAAAGGATTTCTGTTTCATATCTAGAAATTAAACTGCATGCAATTACGACAAGACCATTTAACCTTTGGCCAGTCTACCTGTCCTTATCTGTTTAGTCAAGCTTCCCTGAACAAATCAGCTTTATAGCAAAACCACAAAATGTGATTTGCACAGAAACAGTATTTATTCTGATTATCCTCCCGTGGCTAGACTGTTGCAAGAGTTAAACCTCATTTGCATCTTTCTGCAAACAGATGTGGCTGTAGAGAGCTGTGGTATTGCAGACAGCAAGGCTAATGTGTAGGGTGTGTGGTGTGTCAGCTTTCTGATCTGGCTGGTTAGGCTTATAATTTCCTGCCAGTTTATAACAGCCTCTGGTTGTTTGATTGCAAAGGGAAAGGCACTTTGGGGCTTAGGTAGCAGGGGAATTGATTTACCCAAATGTCTCTTTCATCTGAATGTGATTTGTTAATTTTGGATTTAAAGACTATGCTGGTCTTTCATTTATCTGCTTCAGCCTATGGTTTGCTGCCTTGTATGTTTTATTTTTAACTGCAAGGTTTTACATCCGTATTAATAAGTCATTCAGGAAATATTGTAGCACTAAATAATCTGCACTTTCCAAGTGAAATAATTGTCAGAGTTTGTGCAAATAAAACGGTCTGGTTTGCTCCAAGTGACACAAATATAACAGAGCATAGTCCAATGGAAGAGGCAGTCTTGAGAACAGCTTTTCAAGGATTCCTTATTGCTTTGCAATGCATTTTTTTGTGAAACAGGAAAATGACTTCAACTTACAGCCCAACCTGGTCATTATCTAAAATCACCGAGTCATTTTTAGTCTCTTTTCCTCTTCCTAAGTAGCTTTTTGGATGGGCAGCATGGAAGCTGCTAACTAAATTTCAATTTTTAGGAAGGCCTTTAGTCATATAACTAAGGGTGATAAAAATCCTATTTAATGGGGAATACTCCTTTGCCATGGGCTTGATCAATAAATTAAATGGGTTAATTAAGTTGAGCTGTCAGGACCAAGGACTGTCATGAAGTCAGGCCAGCAGAGTTGGCCATTTATCAGAGGCAAAAGTTTGTCAAGAAAAGGCAGCCTTTAACAGGTTATTCTGGAGTGCATGCAAATGAGCAAGTACCTAAAAAATCTAGCAAGGAATGTCTGTCATCTGATCACAGGCAATATTAAAGGAGGTTGATACGTCTGTGCAGAGTCATTAAATTTGCTTATCAAACTCCTTACTGGGGATTTTTGAACTCCAGGTTCTGAGGAGATGAATTGGCTTGTGAGTAATAGTCTTAGGTATTTCCATTTTTCACTCTTCACTGAGAAATTCAATTTGTTTTATGTTTTGAGATATATATACACACAGACAAACATATACCTATATATGTATGAAGTGGTTTAAAATGCAAGCTTATTAAAAAAATAGGAAAGCTTTTATTGCTTTCAGAGCATTTGGAGGAATTATGCTCTGCTGGTAGAATTCAGTGCAGAGATTGGAGGCAGACCAAGCATTCCTGTCATTTCAGCTCAGGAAACTTCCAGTGTCATTTGTGCCTGGCCCTGGAGGAGAGTCCTGTTGCTCCTGGGCTGTGAGGGTCTCACAGCTGGGTGCTGTGGGCATCTGCAGGGAGGAGCCTGATGAGTGACCCTCATCAGGGTCTTTGGGCTTCACTGGAGAGGAACATTCAGCAGAGTTTCAGTGCCCACTTGCTGAGGGCCAAGAGACAGAAAGCCATAGGTGCTCCACCTTTAGCTTTTCCCTGTGACCCTCAGGCTGCAGAAAGGTGGTGACAGTGTTTCTCTGGCAGCCATAGGTGTGATGGCTGATGGAGTCCTGTGAAGCAGTGGATCAGGAGCCCCCTGAGGCTGGCTTGGTGTGAGCAGCAGAGCAGCAGCAGATCCTGGCTCTGCCACAGACCCCTCTGGCACCACGTGCTCCTCTGCGGATGTGGTGGGAGTGAGCTGCTGTGTGCTTCCCAATGTGGAAATTGAAGCAGTGCATATAATTGTATCGAAGTTGCATCTCTGTTTTGGTACTTCCAGTTTAGCTCTAAAGCCCTGGCCATATGGATGCACTCCTACAGTCACTCTGGAGGCAAGCTGAGAATAAAATGAGCTGTGTGCAAGTGCTGCAAGCCTGTGTAAATGAAACCTGCCTGACAAACCAGAAACATGCCTTTTTGATGTATAACAAAAATAAAATTCTCTCAAGGCATAGAACTTTATGTATGTTCAATTCCTGTTGATTAAATAGTTCTCAGCTCAAAACAGCAAGAGGGTGAGCCAGGGATGCTGGTACCAGAGCAGTCATTTATCAGGAGATATGTGAAGATGACAGTGCTAGAAAATGTGCCCAGCCATGTGGGCAAGGCCAAGGTCTTCACTGTAGTTTGAAGATGTCATGGTTTGTCACTGGCCAAACTCCAGGCACCCACAAAAGTTGGTCACTCACCATTCCCTGCCACAGCTGGGAAGCAGAGAGAAAAAAATTAATGAAGGGTTCATTAGTTGAGATAAGGACTGGGAGAAAACACTCCAAGGGCAAAACAGGCTCAACTTAGAGGTGTAAAGTGAATTTATTACTAACAGATTCAGAGGAGGGTAATGAGAAGTAAAATAAGCCCTTAAAACACCTTTTCTTCTCCCAATCTCTCCCTCCTACCCACTGACAGTGCAGGGAGCACAGGCTGTGCCTGACCTTGACTTGCTGAAGGGCACCTGGCATGGAAGAGGATGAAGATGAGAGACTGTGATTGGTGATAACTTCTGGATTACTTCCTCTCCCTGCTTAATGGGGCAATAAGAATCCCTGCAGAGTAGGGATTCTCTGACTTTTCTCCCATGTCTCCAAGACAAAACCCAAGACTACCCATGCTGTAGTCTTGGGTTTTGTCTTGGAGACATGGGAGAAAAGTCAGAAATGCACCCAAAAGGCTGAAGCACCTCAGGCATGGTGTAAGCTGGACTCCTTAGAGGGTAATTTCTATATGACACTAGTCTGTGGGTTCTAGATGAACATTTTAAAAATTGCTCTGGTACTTCAGCTGTAGGAAAGCCAGGCTTTTTGTACCTTTTTTTTTTCTTAAACTATTATCAGCAGCTGTGAAGTGATGCAATCCATATGCCGTATGGAGCACCTATATATAAAAATCTGACATATGGATGTTGTGAAGTTCTCGGAAGATTCCACATGCCTTAGATCACCCACGTGCTAAAAACATTCTGTTTGGGAATTAGTTGTTGAGATTTATGTTGAATTCCCATAGTGAAACCAGGCAAATTGTGCTGGGAATATTTGTAGCACAGAGTCAGGTCTGAATTACTCTTTTTGGTCCCCAGTGGAATACTGCAGGTTTTGGGAAGTATGAGATTGGGGTGAATGTTTTCAAGGTGTCTCTGCAGATAACTTATATTGGATCTCTTAACCAATTGGATCTGAGCTGTTTCTAGCTTGTGGTTCTTCACTGTCCCCTCCTGCCCTCCCCTTGATGGGGGTTTCTGTCTCCATGGGCAATGTGGGAGGGGGAGTATGAGGCACAACATCACTGAACACCCGTTTCTCAATGAAGTCTTCAGGACTTGCAGCTCAGATGTGTTGTTTTGCTGCATAGACATTAAGGCAACCTACTGGCTGCTGTTCCTGTGGGACTTGAAGAAGGTAAGGCATTCCAATGGATCCAGAAGTTAGTAAAGTATGCACTTTGCAAGAAGCTTCTGCTTTTACTAACACTGGTTTTTCCATGCTGCTGTGGCTCATCATGTCAAAATGTTTATCTGGAAGTTCTCCATGGCTAGCTAGCATGAGTTGGCCAGACTTTTTTTTTCTTCCTTTTTTAAAAATCTTTTTTTATCCACTGAGATGGGAATCCACCCTTCTACAGCTGATTTGGCTGGTGCAGTGGGGCTGGCTGCACTAACCTCCCTGGGGAATTCGCCATCAGAGCGTGTGACTGAGCAGCAAGGTGGGCATAAGGCATGGTGGGCATGTTGGCTCCACACAGATGGAGACTGAGGATTGAGTGAGCAAATGGTAAGGAGGAAGGTACATATAAACTGAAAAGACTTTTCAGTTTTACTCACTGTTTAAGAAGCACATAGCAAGTGCTATAAAAATACAGACGAGTAATATGTAGTTGATTGATCCTCCCCTGGCCTCAGCAGAGGCAGATGGAATTGGACCCATTTATCTGCTGGTTTTGGGGCTTGTTCAGGGTGAGTATGGATACAAACTCTGCTGCTGCACAAGGATCATGACCTAGGGAAGGCTTATACCCTTGGATGTGCTGTGCTCCCAGATGTTTTTACCAGTTCCTAAAGTTTTCATGCAAGACATCTTAAATTGCTGCTGCCCTGTCTGTCGATTTCGTTCTTGTGGAATGGCAGGGGATTGACAGTGATTTGGATCCTGCTTTCTGAAATGCTTAGTTCAGGGCTTTAGTGATGCAGTGATGTGGAGCAGCAGCAAGCAGCACACTCTCGAGCCTGGTTATTTAGGAGCCCATGTTACAGATGTATGTAAACCCCTTTCTCCCCAGAGAGATGTCAAGGTGAAGTTAATTCCACTACCAATAAATGTTTGTTGTAATGTGTGAAGTAATAGCAGGAGAGTGAGCCTACAGCATGTGCCTGTACATCACTTTAATTTGTAATCAACCTGGAATGATTTCTAGTTCATAGCTGTGTCTTAGTTATTTGCACGTGCTGTGCTACAGTGGATTTCACTTGCTTAAAATCCTTGTCAGGGAAGAAACATTTTTCTGGCTTTTATTTGCAATGAAAGCTGTTCCCTAGAGTCATGTCAGCTGCAGAAATCCAGACCCCAGCACAAGTGTCTGCATTAAAAACTGGGCTTTGGGCTCCATTAAAATCCTGTGACTGCACATGTCACAAACAGAGACAGGCAGTGCAGTAGCACAGACACTTGAAAGATCCTGCTTTGAAACTGAGGGGCTTTTGAAACTGTGGGGCTTTTGAAACTGAGGTTGCAACCCTGGAGAAAAGAAACAGCTATCTCCTCTCTTTGCTTCTTCCAGCCTCTGTCAGCTTCTGGCTTTAAATTTTCTCTGAAATTATGCACTTGTCTCTTGGTAATCTTCCCCCATGTTTTAATTGGGGATGGCAGGTAAGGCGTAAGGTCACAGAACTGGAAATGACCTTGTAAAACTGAGACAATGGAGCCAGAAAATGGCTCTCCAGTTAAAACTGGTGATAGTAACTGCCAAATTTTTGGGAATGTTTGCAAACTGGTGATTAGATCAAACAAAATTACATAAAACTGTTGACCTTTGAATATAAACAGGGCTGGAGGACTCTGAGAGGGGAATGGCAGGGTTCCAGTAAGAGAGATGTGTACCATGACAGTTTAGTCCACACCGTGTAGGCAGCAAAGCATGCTGATGGGTTAATGCTTATTTTTCACATTTAAGAGAAAAGTACATGTCCTCTTCCTTTTTGTACAACGTTTCATGTGTTCATATGTGTGATGTGTGTGTATGCATGTCACTCCCATGCACAGGTGGGGTGCACGCCCTTCATTGCCTCTAAGACAAAGGTTGGCCTGCTTGTCCTGGCCAGGTTTTGTAGACGGCACATTGCCATGATGTAGGAGTGCCTTTGTTTCTGTAGCCAGCCCTGTGGCCACCACCTGCTCAATATTAAGTCTGTTTTCCCTCTGCTCCTTCTGGAGAAGGATTGGAGCAGAGTGTTTTGGTTGGTTGTGCTGCCCAGTTGTGGTGTGGCAGCAGGTGTATCTGTTATTAGGGGATGCTCAATCCAAGGGAACTTTTGAAGGGCAAGGGTTTAGGGTTTATGGTGAGGTCACAGTTCCTGGGGGAATTAATTGATCAGATCAACTGATGAGAAGTGCTGTCCCCTGCCCTGGCAGGTAAGTGTGTGCTCTGCTTTTAAGTATGTGAGTAGTCCATGTTGACCCTGGATTAGAAATTGAGACTGCTTTTTGACAGTATCAAAATAAATTAGAGAGCAATAATGAACCCCAAAGAAGAGATTAGGATTTAAGAAACTGAAGACTCTTACCTTGCTCATCCTCTGCTCTTTTTGACTATGGAGCAAAAAGAGAAAAGTGCTGAAGGGTGCTCAGATTTTCAGTGCAAAAGACTAATGTTTTGGTGAGATGAGCAGGAAATAATGGCCAGAGACTTACAGAAGAGCACTGAGATTTGCATTGATTTTTGAATCCCTGCTTAGTACTGCAGGTCATCCAAGATCTAAACTACAACAAAGGGCATTTCAGAGACAAAGAAAGAGAGATCCCATAGGTACAGGGTGCACTAATCTGGATGTAGCAAGCAGATTATGGGTGTTAAGGATTCTTATTGCTTGGTGTAGGACTGTGCACGCTGCTGGGTGTGTGCTCTTAGGCAGAATGAACAATGTTCTCACAGAATTTCCAAGGTGTTAATCCAAGTAACTGAGTAATGCTGTGTTAAGTGCCAATTAACTTGTAACACTTTGGCAGCCTGGGAAAGCTCTATTGCAATTCCCCCCTTCCCATCCTCATGGGGAAAGCAGAGGCTGGGGAAGATGAGCCCCCAGGCTGTTGTAACATTCCTGCAGTGGGTGCTGATGGGATCACTGGAGATGGCAGACAGGACCCTGTGGCTGCACACAAACCTTATGCTCTAGGGACACCCAGGAGGTGAGGGGGAGTCTGTGAAATTCGTGGCTTAAGGATCTTACATAGTGTCATAAAAAAAACCCAGGGGCAAAGAAAAGGATAGAAGGCAATTCTCCCAGGCCATGCTCAGCTGGTGCAAAGGGGTGCACTCCTTGTTTGCCAGTCCCATTCCCTGCTTTGGCACCAGGTTTTGTTCGTGTTTTCTTCCAGCCCCTGAAGGAAGTGAAGGCAGACAACTCTTTGGTCTCTAGACCAACTGTGGGAGCAGAGATATGTCCTGTAAGGAAATGTCCTTTTGGGTGTAAAGAGTACATGATGAGGGCCAGCAGACACAGAAACCAGCCTGGACTTGGACTTTCTTAAAGTCTGCATCACTGTCTCAGTCCAGGACAACTCATTTCCAAAAGCATTAAGAATTTCCATACAGCTTTAGACTGTCTCCATTTTCCTACCCACTCAATCTCTAATTAAATGTAAGAATTTCCACTTTATGATTAATCCTTCTTTTCAGGGCAAGTTGCAAAATAGTTGAAAAAGTAAGACTTATCTGTCTGCTGCTTTCCTTCTGCCTTTTTAGTTTGCAAATGAATGTAGGGTCATCTTATATCATTCGTCTTCTTAGAACTTTTGCCAGTTTTAATTCTGTAAAATGCAATAGTCATTCCTCATACTTATCTGTAAATTGCATTGAATCTTGTTGCAGTCATATTAGGTGGTAATGATTTATATGCCTTCTAATAATTTATTTGATTATGCCAGCTATGTTCCATTTCTAAAGAATTATCAAGCTAATGCTCTTGCATAGTGAACAAAGAAATATTTTCCATAGTTTTTACTTTGCCTTTCTGCACTTTGGTACAGTGCTGCATTTTTGGTTTATTAATACAGTGGTGTGTAAGGATGAGGCTGACAATTTATTGCAGGTATTTAATGTCATTAGACCCCAGGTTGCATAGAAGCTGCATATCCAGAGGTGGTTTCAATGTGGTGAGTGTCAGTGCTTGAGTGTTTCTGCCTTGTGCACATCCCCAGATTCTGCAAGTCTCTGATGGGAATATCTGTGCTGGGCACAGATGGGGTTGATGGCTCTGAGCTCAGTGGGAATGTGAAGGAAAAATAACACTGCCAAAAATCTCAGTGGCAAAATACGTTGGGTTTTCCTTTCCTTTTCCTTATGCCCCCACAGTTCTGTGCCAAGCATGAGGAGCTCTCTCACCCCCTTCATCAACAAAGGGCTGGGTGCAGGGAAATAGCTAAGCACAGGTTTAACTTTAAGATTGGAATTCCTCCCATAGATTCTTGAGGCAATTTTTCTCTAAAAAGTAAATAAAAAGGAAATGGGGCTGCTGGGGGAAACAGGGAGAGAAAAGCGAGTTGGACTAAAGAAAAGTGATTTTTCTATCTGGTGTGTTTCATACACTGGAAACTTTCAATATTGCCTTTCTTGATGGACTGTCTACCCTGTCTGTTTTCTCTTCCTTTTGGAAATTTGTGCTTAACTCCTGGATAATATGCCTCCCACGCCAGCTGACAAAACACAAAGAAGCTTCAGCTCTAGGGGAAAACTCTTCTCTCCATGAAAAAAATGATGTAGTTTTTCTTTCCTTTTCCTTGACTTTCATATTTAGAGATGCACAGGATGGAACAAAGTATTGCACAAGTGCAAATAATGTCCAACTTTTTTTTCCTCGCTAAAATTTCTCTTTGAAAAACAGTAAGTTTCTTTCTGAATATGTTGGCATAAAATATCAATTTTTGGCAATGTTTGAATGCTGCTTTTTTTGTCATTTGAAAGTACTATGATGCTGAGACATTGCACTTTTGAACAGGATGAAATGTGATTACTTCTTAGGAAAAATGCTTGTGATTACTCCAGAAGCCAAATTGTTGTATTTTCCAGAGTTCAGAATACAGGCTGGTACTGTGTGTGTGTGAGAGAAGTAGTACAACTCAAAGGGACAGAAATGATAGGTGGAAAAACAGGAAGATATTTTACCCAGTGAACAAGCACCTGGAATCATGCAGAAAATTAAGCAAGAAATTTCTTCCTAGCAAGAAATTAAAGCATCCAAGCAATGAAATTATTAATCAAAGAGGTATCTAAAATTCTCTCCCTTTAAACTAGGTTTTTCTTCTACTAAAGCACTTAAGTTTTTGGAGAATTTGAGTCCTGACCCTGTAAACTGCCTTGCTCCCTGCTCTGCTCTTGAGTAGTTCAGCCCCTCTGATGCATTGAAACTGAGGAGCCAGATCCAGAGCCTGGATCACTGCATCTGCCCCTGGTTACAAAAATACACTCCGTGTCTCCTTGTCAAAGTTTTTGTTTCTCTTTTCTTTAATTTATTTTTATTGCTTTGTATTGCTATTATTGCATTAATTCTACCATGGAGTGTCACTGGGATTGGGAATGGGTCTCCTTAACATCTCTGTTTGTGTGCTTTTCAACATTATTTGCTTTTTAACATTACTGAAGACAGCTGTGTGTGCACAGAACATCTGGGGGCCTGCTGAACTGTAAAGCCTCCTGACATGGATGTTTAATTTGCATTGACACATTTTCACTTTTACTTTATACCTGCTTGCAGCCTTGCATGTCTTTTGGCTCTTTACTGTTTTACAGATGTCAGGTAGCAGGGAGCTGAAACAGAGCAATACCCTTGGTTTTCTGCAAAGCTGTGGTGTGTGAGTAAGGAATTGTTCCCAGAGTTGTTCCTGAGGCTGCTGAGGACTGTTTGTGTTTAAACAGTCACTTGTTGTTTGCTGATACTCTCTTTTTGAGTGTTATTGTTTCATAATGGTCATTTGCACTTGTACAACCTCCTTGTCAAGAGAGTGGTTGATGGTTTGCTAAGAGGCTGATTTCAACCAGATCTTTTCACAGACATGGTTATTAGGGAATGCAGCAATCTTCTAACAGATTTTCTACTCTATTAAGCAGCCACATCATCTCTGTGAATAAAAGTGCCTACTTTTACAAGAGTTGGCTTTGGTGTCTGGAGGCCATTTGGGTGTTTACAATCAGTGCTGAAAAGCAGCTGATTCTGCAGGTGGCAGTTCTCTTGCTATCCCCAGATGCTTTTTGATCTGCAAGCACCATGTCTGGTACCTTTGTCTCCCTGTGCAGAGGGGCAGTTCTGTTAAAAAGGCACAGTAACCCCAACCAATCTATTATTCTGTGCATCCCATGGCCTTTTCTGGACCCATCAGATTTATGCAAGAAAGGATTTGGCCCCCTGGTTCCAGGCCTGCCCAACAGGGCTCTGCTTTGGGCCCTTCCAGTGGGTGATTGTCTTTTGCCCACAATTTCCTCCTGAACCATTGCATTTGCCTTTGACTAAATCCTTGTTTCCTTGGGTCTGTAGTGACCCTTTAATGAGGGTCACTGATTTTCCCAGAGATGTGAAATATTTGTTTTGCACACGTTGGCCTTTTGCTTATTCTTGAAGGCGTGATGTAGCTGAATTGCTTCACTGTCTGTTTCTGTTCTGTTGTTGATTAATCTGTTTTTCCACTAGGGCTCTGTTATGAGAGAAGATTAATATTACAGAGAAGATACTTGTTTGTTTAAAATATTTTGTTTCCTTTCTCTGCTGGGAATACTAGTATAAACACCAAGCAATCTGAATTTAAATAGCTAAAGTATTAGTCTTGCTGTTCCAGTTGCTTGTCATTACACTTGAGGATAAGGTTACAGCTGATTATACAAAATACCTGAGCCATAGGTTTTACATTCTCAATCAGCATATTATAGATGAACTATGCAAATCTGAGATAGTTTTTTTTTTTATAATTGAGAGAGATTTTCCTTGGAGTACGCAAGACTCTTGAGAGAAGCTGAATTGCTTGTTTGTAATTCTGTTATAAGCTTTGCTGGTGTTTATTTAACAAGAGGTTTATTGCTACTGAATATTTTTCTTATGGCTTGCTGTCAAAAGTGTCAAAACACTCAGAAGGTTGCTCCCAGTTTTGATACCCTCTGCACAGTGGCTTGTTTGTTAAACCAATCTGAAGCATCCTCCACGAGCCTGACTCATGTGCAAGGCAGCAGTGCACTTATGTGAAGAAAATGTAAATTGTTATTGCCTGAGTGGGCTCCTTCAGCTCCCCACTTGACATTGAGGGTAATCAGCCAGCCCAGGGCCCAAAATACAAACTGGCTTAGATTTCTCCAGCCCTTGTACTGAGTCCCTTGGGGCCATCCCAGACCCAAACTGCCAAATGCAGCAGATCCCTGGTCCTTGACTTTGGAGAGTTGAGGGTGGGAGCTCAGGCGTGAGTCACTTGTACAGGTCTGGGCTGTCATGTCCCCTGTGTCAGCAGCATGGGCAGATTGGGTTGCCCTGCTCTTGCCTTGGGGGTGTCAGTGCCTCACACGTGTTCCCCCTGTAAAGCTGTGCCAGCACCCCAAGGTGCTCCCTGGTAGCAGAAGATCAGCACTTCTGGCACTGAAATGCTTTTTAGCAGGATGAGGGAATTTCATGGCTTCACAGCTGGGACTGTGCAGACAAAGGCCAAAAGAGACATTATACCTGACTGAGAGGCCCATCACTGCTTCAGGCCCTTCAGCTTGGAAACTGGCTGAACCCACAGCTTGTTCTAGCTCAGGAGGCTGAGCTCTGCCAGGGATGGGGGCTCATGCAAACACCTGGGACAGTCAGGTGGCTGTTTGGGGACCCAGTTCGTAAGGAGCACCTGGCTCCAACCTGATCATCTGCAGAAAATGGACTTGACCAGAGATTCTGCTGGGTTTTTACAGCCCATTTCATGCATTCCTCTTCAGGTCTTCCTTGCAATGATTGCAAATAAAAGTGAAGCCATGCTGATTACCTGGTTGAGATTCAGGTTAAATTCAGTTTCACAAGAAAAATTTAAATATTCTCTATTTAAATAAAGCAAATGGAGCACTAATGCAGTAAGAAGTTGCAAGTCATTTTTCTTTGCTGGCACCTGTGACCAGGGTTACTTTCTGTTTGGCTGTTTTTGTCTAAATTCACAAGAGTTAGTTTGTCTATGGCTTTAGGGTAGACTCTGATGCTCTTTAGCAGGAGAGCACTGCTGCTCTTGTCCCTCTCCTCAGCATTTTAGTAAAGGTTTTCAGCAGCTGGAGATTGCAGTCAGGATGGGAGAGAACTGCCTTTGCCAAGGGGGTGTTGTGGGGGATGTCAGGGCAACAGGACACAGCTTGTGCCTCAGTTTATGCACAGGGATTCAGAGATGGGAGAGCCCAGCTGAGAGCTGGTGTAAAGCTCTTAGCTCTGGTTTGGTTGGGTTGTGCTCACCACAGAGAGTCTCAGTTCAGCCCATTCAACCATGCTCTCTGTTTGTTTTAGTGTTTGCAGAGTTGGCCTTTGGGGCATTAACTCCAGAGGAGATTTCTGTCTGTTTACCAAAATGGAAATAGCCTAGCTTGGGAGTGGGCTGCACTCCCTTCAGAAAACTCATCTTTAATGTATTTCCTGTAATCACAACTTAAAAACAAACACACATTTCCAAAATGTTCTTCAGTTTTTCACCTTAGTATTTCTCACACAGGCATTAATCATCCACTTCTTTTAAGTACAGAGCTCAACGTATTGCAGTGAAGAACTGTCTTCTCATGCCTGATGAAAAAGATGAGTGGATTTTACAGTGAAATTCCCCTTGCTCTGGGGAGCAGGGATCATGCCAAAAAAATGTTCACTGACCTGTGTGACTCAGGTGCTGTCTGTGTCAGGATTTTGGTGGAGTTAACCCCTCTTAGTTCACTTTGCAGAACATCCATCTTCTGCTGTAAAGCTACAATGCTGGCTTTAAGGTTGTTAAAACCTAGCCTGGCTTGATAATCATTAGATTATCAAGTATGTGCTGGACTGGGTTGTGCAGGAATTTTGAGGTGCCTGTTTTTGCCTGCTGTAGTTTGGGGTTTATCCCAGTGAGCCTTAGCACTGGGTGGTTTAGTCCAGCTTGTGGCTATGAAATGCAGGTTCCTGCACCACTGGTTTATCTGTGTGTCAAAAAGAGATGCCTAAATATTATTCCCTTCCCTTTGGAAGTGACTGGGTGAGTTGCTCCTTGGGGTGGGTACTAATTCATTTCACATCACTGACATAAATTTTGTGCTGATTTTCCATCCTAATATCTTCATTCTTTCATCTTTTTCTTTGCCTGAACTGCTTTCTTTTCTTCTGATTCTTCCTACTGGCTTTTTGGCTGGAAGGAAGGTACTTACTAAACTGTGATTCACTATTACAGCTATTCCATCTCAGGGTGTGCCCAGGTGTTACCCAGTGCCTTGTTCCATCGTTTGTGCTGCTCGTTCTTCACCCACCTCACCCCTTCCACCATGATCCACCTCCCTGCCCCATGGGGTGAGCCCTCAGCAGCAAGCTGGACCTGAACTTTGGCTTTCTGTGCAGTCCTGGGCTCAGGCATGAGGGCTTGGAAAGGGGAGGTTCTTTCTGGTGAGCATGAACTCTCTGGCTGAGCAGGCTGTGGAGGCAAGATCCAAAATCCTGAGGAGGCTGAAGCAGGATTTGTTTTCTGTATCTCATGTGTTGCCACAAGCAACCTTGGTGTGTCAAAGTGAGATCTATTCTTGTTTGGATTTTAACCTGCCCTAGCCAGCTCTAGTTACAGAGGGGTCAAGCACAAAATGCAGTCTGTGGCTGCTGGAGCACCTTTGTGCTCCTGGGCAGCCTCCCTGTGTTTCATCTGGAAGCTTCATATGTTCAACACAAACATTGCAATCTTGAAATATCAATTTAGCAGATTTGTAGTGACAGTGGGTGGAAGGTAGAAGTGGTCTTAAATTTGCAAAAATCTTTGACTGCAGTAAATATATGTACCAGGATGTTAAAAAATTTAACATGAAAACAACAGGCTGGCAGCCTGCAGTACTGCAGACTTAAAAATTAAAATGCCACCATGTTTAATGGAGCTCCCAAAAGTAATGATAAAAATGTAATTACTTCTGATGAGACACATATTCTATTAAGTAAAGAATGTGGTAACTCTTAGTCGGCTTTGGTAACCTAGGTAATTTTAAATGAGTTCTATTTCTTAGAGCTCAATATGCAAATGGATTGGAGATTATATATAGTTAATATTTGCAGGATAAACAGTCAATTAAACAATTTAAGTTAATTATGAGCAAACTCAAATCCTTAGAGTGATTATGGTCATGCTGCTGTTTGGGGTCAGTCTAACTCAGCCTTGACATTGAGACCTCAGTTCCAAAAAGCTGTTAGGTGACTGGGCACAAGTGTTTATGCAGTATTTCATCTCTTGTGTGGCCTGAATGCATTCACACTCTGACTCCATAGGTACGTAAGTACAGCAGGAGCAGTTTATTTTCACATTTAGCACAATTTAATGGACACACCTTACTTTTCTACTGCATTTCAGACTGTTAATTTTGAGAAGACACACGTCTTTCAAAGCTACTATTTAATTTGATTCTTAACTTCAGTCAAGAACCAACTAATTTGTACAATAGAACCCATATTACCAAATGACCAGTTAGCTGCCATGATGGAAACAAAATAAAGAATGGTTTTCCATAATTTGCTTGAGTTAGGATTCCACAATTTCCCCATACTTTTCTCCTCTATATGCATGGTTTAAAAAATCACAACACCCAAAGGGCTGAAAAACACAGAAAGAAAGTAAACATGCAACATTATTTCTGGCAGATCTTTTTAAAACAGAGAAGTCTGATGTGAGGCAAAGCAGGATCAGACATGCTAAGCAAATTTCAGTTGACAAATGTAACTGGAATTGAATTCACTGAAGTTTTGTCTGTAACAGGAATGAACTTGGCCAGACAGTTTCACTCCATTTAATAGAAAATAATGAATATTGATTAAGTCTGTGGCAGGTGTCACTGCACCCTGCAGCCGTAGCCAGAGGAGGTGGAGGTGCAATAGGGTACATAGCAGGTGGTCCTGCCTTCCTGCTGTATTGGCCTCATGGTGCTGCTCTGCCCCAGGGCTCAAACCGGGCACACTGGGCTTGGTGTGAATTTGGGGCTGCCTGGGGTTTGGGCTGGGAAATGGGCATGCTGGGGCCATCTCTGTGACTGAGGAGGGGGATCAATGCTAAAGGCTGGGTTTTGCTCTGAGTGTTAGAAATGGGGGAATTAATGTTTGAGCTGTCTGTATAAATGGGAAGAAATATCTTATGGAAAGAGTGGAGTGCTTATAGTTTGGTAGCTCTTGGACATCCCAACAGAGGTTGACTTGGGCGTTAGTAAGAGGAACCTATATATGTCTGCTATGGAACTGCTGAGCATGGAATATTTATTGTTAGCTGAGCTATAATCAGAGGTATGGAGAGTTTAAAAATAGTATGGCCTGCTGGGAGAAAAAGGTAAGAGTATGTATTAATATATAGTATTTATACTCACAGCATGCTTTTCTTCTGGGAGGTGAGTTTTAATTATAGTACATTATACACATGGAACAGATTTTGGAGACACCTGCGTGGCTCTGAGGATGAGGGACAGAGTGCCATGGCTGGGATAACGCTTGGGAAGGTGTGGGAAAGCCAGCAGTGGTTGTAGGCAAGAAAGGGGCACTGGGTCCCTGCAAGACAATTCTTGTGCTTTAATGGAGTGGGATTTAAATTTAGAACTCGTATGTGACCCAATGTCAAGTCAGAAATGTGTGGCTGAAAGTGTATAATCAGCTCCAAGTGGCTGCCTTGTAAATCTCAGGAGTGGAAACTGGCCTCGGGCTAGCAGCCGTCTCTGCTGCATCTCTGCTTGAGTGAACTTTAATCTTACTCTTTATCAAGAAAAGCAGTGAGAAAAAGAGGGGAAGAATGATGAACAGAGTGTGAGTTGCCCAAAATAGGCTTTGTATGGATAAAGGTGATTTTACTGGAGACTTTACAAAGAGTTCTGTGTGCCCTCAAAGAAAAGCAAAGTCCTGTTATGGAGTGTGACTAGAGAGGAAGGGCCAGGAGAAGCTCAGAGAAATGCTCTGGTTCTGACTTTGGGAGCTGCTTCTGACTTTACTGGGTTGAATGCGTGCACAGCACTTCCAGAAATGAGGTGATGTCAAACTGGAATTCTACAATTGGGGGCCAGTCTGCAAAGCACTCTGTACTCTGTGCAGGGCTTTGTTTGCTGAAGCTGCTGCCGAATCGAGCATCTCCGTGAGCACCCGCAGTGGCGCTGAGGACCAGTGTGCTGTGAGCATGCAGAGCTGTCAGGGAAGGAGTAAGGGCATTAAACACTCTCTGAAATTTTGAGCTGCTCCTGGCTAGGGAGTTTTTTTGTGATATTACAATGTGAAGCCTTCATTATGAAAAGAGGCTATCAGTGTTGTGAAACTTGGAAAACCTCATCAGCTCTGCCTTGATTATTTGTGGGTATATTGTAATCTGCCATGCTTGAGACTAGAGAATATTTTGAGCCAGCAGTTTTTCACAAGTCTCAGGACAATGTGAAATAAAGAAGATATTAGTGACAAATGGAAGTTTTGTCTCAGGACAGTTTAGAGTCCTGGGAACCATGTGTTTTGGAACAATGTGCTATTGATTTCAGGAGAAGATGCTTCATTTTGTAGGTGCCAAACATAGACTTATTCAAAGGAAAAAGTTCAGTGTCAGTGAACCAAGCAAGATCTGAAACTCAATTTGCTCTTGAATGAGTCAAGTTACTTTTTATAGTTGTGATCTGGAAATTTAGCTTTTTATCATTTTCATGGGTTTAATATTTGATATTTAGCATACTACAACTTTTGCACATGTTCATATGTTGACAGCAAACATAAACATTTATAAGAAGTAACACTGAAAATCTGTCTTCTTCACACATTGGAAGGTGTCTGACTCCATTCTATTTTCCCTGAAGGAATATCAAAATAAATTTTTAAAAGGAACATGGACATAAAAATAGTGGTTAGTGAGTATTCCCTATATGTAGAACTACTAGAAAAACAGGAAAAAACGGGTGGCATAATCCCACTATTTGCACACATATATTGTTTGTAGCCTAGAACCCAAGCATGAAAACAAGTAGCTCAGTCTGCTCAGCTTTTTAAAGAGAGCATAGCTTGTAATATTCACTCAAAGAATTACAATCTCATCAGTATTGCAATCTCTTCCCGTGTGGGTTTTTTTTCCATACACAGCGTATAATTGTTTTTTCTTCAAATCAGCAAAGTACTTGAGAAGGAAGAATGTACTGAGACTTTCTAAACAGTAGAAATTGTCTGCCTGCCTTGCCTGGTAGTTTCAGTTGAGTCATGGCATGAGCAGTGCTGGTAGGAGAAACCTCTGTACTCCACATAAACTTATACACAAGCTCCATCATGTCTTTGCTGTGCATTTTCACACCCTTGAACAGTAAAAGAAAACTGGCACAAAATCAACTATAAACTGTGAAACCCCAAAGTATCAGGAAGGAATATGCATGAGTTATTTTTGAAGCATTTGGCACCACCTCTTTTGTTAGGGGAAGGGTACTTGTGGGCTTATGAGGAGTCCTCTGATGGATGCTGAAGCCTGTCATAAAGCTCTTTTTGTTCAGAAAGAAATCTTGGCTAATGTAAACTATCAGAAGAAGAGTTTACAAATTAACAGAGCTTTATCTGTCTTCTGATCTCAGAGGCCTTCCTTTCTCTCCAATCCTGGCTATTTACAAAATTTTATTGTATTGAAACTAGGTAAGTGGTTACAAAAAGCTTTTTTTCTTCCTTTGACATTTATATTGGAGGAGAAAACCATTAAATTCTCTGTGTCTTAAAGCTAATTAGATCTAGTAATGATCTAGTAATGTTTATTCCTGTATGCTGTCTCTCTAATAACTATGAAAATTCCATAAGACTAGTGCCATCTGTCTGGGAGTTTTGCAGACTGAGACATGGTCTTAAAGTTGAGGTCTGCTGGAGCCATGGATGCATTTGGATCTGTGTAGCTCCAGTGCCAAAGCCAAACTGTCCCATGGCTCTTGGCTCACAAACAGGCAGGGTTTGGTGCCCTCAGAAGGAGCCAGCACTGTCACTGAATCCAAAATCAGCATCTGCCTCTGTGTTGGGGTGAGCCATCTTCATTTCCAGGTCAAGTGTAAAGTCTGGAAAAAAGGTTGCTCATATAATGAAAAGAGTTTTAAAAAGTCTCTCAACTTACAGTACTGAGCATTGCTGCTGGGCTCTTCACTCCTTTAGCTGTGTGAGGCTGCCTGAAGGTATCCCTGAGCTCCTTGTGGGAGCAGGGAAAGAAAAATATATTTATGGTGTAGTGGGTCAATGTGCATGATTGTAACAGACCACCAGGCTTTGATCTTTGGAGTTCCATGTTTATGAGGGGACGTAGTGAATTGGAGAACTGTCTTGGTTTGAAAGACAGATGCCTGCTAAGGAAGGCAGGAGCCTCCCTTGGAATGGAAGATATGACACCCTACCCTCCGAATTCTTATAATTCTGAAATTAAGGGGGCTTTTAGGCAAAGATATGAGGAAATGAGTAATACTTCCTTACCAGTGTGTGTTTGTATGACAAGGCAAACAACAACAATGGTAACAACAAACAAAGAGCAGAAAACCCCAAAGTCTCTTCCTGCTGTTTGAGCGCTTTCCCCTCGGTGCAGTTCCGGCCGCGACCAGCAGGGGCGCTGCTGGCTCCCGGCCAGGCAGGGGTGGTTGCCTCGCGCCTGCAGGGGGCGCCGTGGCACGAGCTCGGCCATCTTTCCCCTCACGGTCAATGGTGGCGCAGCGGGGGGGACGGGATGGGGAAGGGGCCTCCTTTACAAACCCCCAGTGGCAGCAGATCCCAGTGCCCCCTCTGCATGGCGAAAGGAACTGTAGCAGAAACCTCAGGAGAAGCAATGTGGAATGGCAGGGCCTCCTGGTAAGCAGAGGGTGGAAAGCTACAGTGAGGTACAAAGCCAGGGCAATGGTGGAGGTACGGTGGGCTCTGGGCAGTAGCAGCCTGGCTCCTCAATGCAGGACAGAAAAAGGCTCTTGGGGACTTTCTCTCTGGCTGGTCCCTGGGTCCAGACCATGTGGAGGGTGGGAGAAACTCCCTGGTGGGAAATGAGGGCAGTCCCAGGCCCTGGTGGGGCATGCGCTGGCTCTGGGCTTCCCAACAGCAGAGCAGCAAGAGCAGCCCAGCTGGCAAGCTCAGTCACAATGCCAAAGCAAAAGAAAAAAAAAAAAAAAAACAAAAAGAAGCAGGCAAAGCCCACAGAACCAGGAGGATCCCTGGTAGGAGATAGCGGCCATGTGTCCAGTTGAACTGCCTGCCGAGAGACAGGGGCTGCCTCTCATCCCTCCCCAGTTCCCCCTGGAAACCCGGCCTGGCTCCCGTTCATCGCGGCAGCCCCGGGGCCAGGGAGTGTGGGGATAGGGCAAACCACACCCCTGGGCACCAAACAAAACAGGTCAAAAACCCCCCAAAATGAGAGAGGATAATAAACCATCCCCAAGACAAGAACCCAGATACTACTTCTACTCACTCAATGGGAAATGAAGCTGCCACTTTGAGTGAGTTTATTTTAAAGCTGAAAGCTTTGAAGGTCAGCCCCAGTGGAGTGACATTTTAGCCAAGGGCAGGAGAAAAGAGATCATTCTGTGAGTGAAGTGGGGAGAGTTGTGACCTTAATGGAGTCATAAAAGTTGAACAAGACACAATGGAAGTGAGTTCCCATATCCAAGGAAGGGGTTTATATTAAATCAAGGACAAAACAAGCAGTGAAAAAAGAAGTGTGAATGCTTCCCTCTTCTTTTTTTTTTTTTTTTTTTTCCCTCATGAAAAGCAGTTTTGCAATTGACTTACTTTTTTTTTTCAGAATTAGTTCCTGTTTGGTAACCATCCGTAAAATAAGCTCGAACTCCAGATACTCTACATCCTACAGTCTTGTCTGATATTTGCTGTGTGCTGAAATTTCTCTGGCGGAGGGCAGTGGGGCAGTTCACAATTCCAACAGTGTGACAAGAGCAGCAATGCTCTGATGGCCAGAATCTCCAGACTGAGATGTCTTCTTTTAAAGATATTTTAGGTTTATACCTTGGATAAAGGATATGTAGAGCACTGCTCATGTTAAATACTCTGAAAATGCAAGCATCACACAGAAGGGTATAATTTCATGGTGAAAATACATTGCATGTGCTTGAAACATCTTGATTGCTTGGGCACAGGTAGAATCTCCCTTAATCCTACCTGCTTTACTGTAGTCAAATTTATTTAAGATGTCTTACTTGCAATTTCTTTTCTAATAGGGAGAATGAAAAAATTCTTAACTCTTACCCAATTTAATTTTTGCTTCCAGCTAAAATATAAGCTCTCCAGACACATTGCTTAGTGCTTCCAAAACACAGGTGGGTCTTTTTTCAGACTTTTAAAAAATTCCAAACTGTTGTTTGTATTTCAATTCTTTTATACAACCTCTCCATAGAGGACCATGGGAGATGTGGGAAACGTGGATTATGATGAAAGATTTAACTCATCTGCCTAATGCACCATCTATTGATACTCCTACTGGTCTACAGGGAGAAGCAGAATGACTGATAGACTTACCAATCCTTTTAATTCTGCTTAAACCCTGTTCTGTGCACCCTATGGCACATTTCTCTCACAAGCACTACTTACTTTCAGGGTTCTGCCTGTTACCTCTTTGTGTAGCAGTGCATTGGTTTGTGTTTTCTCTCTGTGGGAATGGCACCTTCTAACACAACGAGCAAACCCAGCATTATTTAATATGTATGCTTGAGAATGTGACAAGCTGCCCTCAAAGCAGCACCCACTACTTGAATGGCTTTCCATGGTACCCATAGCCATGTTTCTTTAATTGTAATTGATGTTTGGAAAGGACTGTGTTGGTTTGTAGATCTAATGATCTTTTAAAAAAGCAAAAGAATATTATCAGAAATATAAAAATATTACAGGGAAGAGAATAATGCTTTGTCTCTATTCAGAAGTAGGAGACTGCTATTCCAGGTATGCAGAGCACCTTAAGAGCCTCAGACAGTTAATAAAATATTTGGGAAATGAGAAAAGTTCAGGATCCAGTTGCAGGAATCTGATGGGGTCAGATGTGAGAGCTGGAGTAATTCTTTGTCCCAGTATTATGGGACCTCTGTGGAGGTGACTGAAGAAGCTTGCAGTTGGCAGACTGGATTCTGAGGATGGCAATGTCTTCCTGTCTGTGTCCAGCAAAACCTGCTTGAACACTTAATTAGGTGAAATGGTTGTATTTGCTGTTGTTATCTCTTGGCTGGCTGTAAAACAGGTCATATGAAGTCATGTAGATCTTGGAAAGTACTTGCTTGTGCTTTCTTTATCATTTAAGGAGAAAGGTCTTGTGCCTTCTCATAATCAGGCTGTTTGAGTGTGAAAAATCTACCTTCAGTAGTCTACTAATAGCTTGTTCTGTTCTTAATAGTCCTTTAATCTTTGCTTCCTGTAGAATTAAAAAAATGATTAAAACTCTCTTCATGCTCCTGACTCCAGCTGATGTAAGGTATTGCCTTTGTGTTTCACCCAGCCACTCTGCACATCCTCCCACTCATACACCGCTGCAAGTTGAGAGCAGTCTGTTTTGGGGAATTTTGGACAGAGGGGAATAGGCACATGCTGTCTCCATATTGCTTCCTTGCTGCCTGCTGAGACTCATTGCTTTCAGGGCTGTACAAAAACCTGGTTTCACATGTTCTTCTCTGGGTGCAGTTTTCCATTGTCTAACAGCAAAGCAAGGACAGCACACGAGATTTTTTTAATGCTGAAAATAATTTTAATCTGTTGTAATTGCTGAAGTAGAGGGTTTGGGAGGTGGAAGGCTCACTGGTAATTGGTGATTGTGCTACAGTAATAACTTGGCATGAAGTTCCTGGAAAAACAGGAAAGCGTGAGCTGTGGGAAAAAAACCTATCAGTGCTTTGGTGTGTTATGGGAAAGATTACTCACAAAACCATCTGGACTATGGAGAGTTGAGTTTCAAAGATCAGATCCTGACACTGGGCAGCATTTTTAGGCTTGACATATGTGAATCCCCATTCTTGTGAGAACACCTGTGTGAATCTCCCTGGGAATGATGTAAATGTCCTGCTGAAGTTGAGGGAGGTCATGTTCGCCTACATGTGAGGGATTTGAAGATCTCTAGAAGGTGATTCTTCTCTCTTAGAGCTGTGTGCTGCCCACGTTAGTCTGTTGTTCTGAGAGAGTGTTTCTCACACGGTGCCTGCTTTAGGACACTCGCAGGAGTTCAGGCATCCCAATATGTGCTTTGAAAAGAGCCATAAACCCAAGTGCTTGCTGCTGACGCATGTAACCTTGCACAAGAAAGGCTCACAGGGGAAAGTCAAAGAACTTAAAGGGAAGTTATGTCCCAGCTCAGCTTTAGAAGCATTAGACAGCTTTCTTCTTCTTTATCAAAGAGTGATAATCAACTTTCTTCTTAGTGACAGAAGTAGCTGTAAAATAGTTCTTTTCTCTCCCACCCTGCCTTTTTTCTTGCGAGTTTCTTTAAAGTTTGTTTTCCTTGTATGTACACAACTGCTTCACTGTGTGACTTGATGGAGAGACTCTTTCCTAAAATAACCATTAAAAAAAGTCTGTAAAGCTTTTGTTGTCATACACAGAACTGCACTTGCTTATTATTTTATTATTTAGCTTAAATTCTGGGGGTTTTGTTTTGAAATAGTTCATCCAATTAAGATATAGGATAAGAGAATGCAATGTTAAAAATATAATCCTGGGAGTTTATTAATTCTTGCAAAGAAACAAATTTGGTTGGAGTGTTAATTTTTTCAGTGCATTGGGAAATGATACCTAAGAGAGAAATACAGAGTGCAGCAGCTCCTTGTCTAGATCAAGCTTGGGTAATTATCTTGAGACTGAGAACCAGCCTATAGATTAGTAGCCTAATATTGTGACCAAAGTGTCAGTGCAGAATCACTGACCATGGTTTCCTGCAGCCCTTCTTTGAGAGGTGATGGGGGATAAGTTGGGTATCCCAAGAAGAGCCAGTGTGGCCCAAGATCTGTATCAGTCAGTTGTGACTGCTGATGTTTTCTCAATCCAAGTATGTTTCTTGTTCACCAGCCAAACATTTTGTATTACTGTTTTTATTGTTGACAGTGTTTTATCTACGTCTTTATCTGATATGACTCCAGGTAGTTTTGTTTGCTCTGACACATTAACTGGTGTGAATTTTTGCGCAGCACTTCTTCATCTATTTTGACATGTGTATCTGTCATTTTTATCAATTTTTGCCAAGACCAGACTGGTAGACTCTTCATCACAGTATTTGTTCTGGAATAGTCTGTGTGAACCCCTTTACATGAATTCTCTTTCTTGGTGGCTGAACAGCCCTGTGTTTTCTGAAAAGGAAGATTTCATTTCTTTATATGCTGATGGAACAATTTATTAAAATTCTGGCAATAGTCAGTCACTTGTTAATTGTTTTCATCGCATTCCAGTGCAAATACCCTGACTGATATCATAAGCTTTGCCAAGTGCTGGGCAAACTGAGAGAACCTCTGCTGCTGTATGCAGGGCAAGTAGAAAAAGAGCAACCAAGACCCAGAGATCCAGAGAGGTGCAGCTGGTTTTGCCCATGATGACACAGGAAGACTCTCTGAGCTGGGAGTGACATGGAGGTTTCTGACTTTAGGCTCAAAGTATTGCTTTTGTTCATTGCTCAACCATCCTGATCTCAGAGACCAGCTCACTCTCCCACAAGACATCATTCTGATTTTGGTTATGAAAGGGTCTGTTAAATTTTTTAAACTGTTCTGGTGTTCTCCACTATAAGCTTTTCTGCCTCAGTAAGCCCAAACTTTCCTATCTTTGTTTCTGTTAAAGCCGACTGAAAAATACGTGTGGATGAGGAGTTGGCACAGGCCAGCCAGATTTGCTTTTAAGGGTACGTTTCATGACTTAATCTTTTTACTCCATTCAGAGTTTCTTTTATATTCAGTCCCTCCGAGACAACAAATATCTCTAATTTTTCACATCCTCAGTGGAAGGAATTAAGCAGTCTGAGGCTCTGTCTGCTGGATTTACTGCTGATCTACTGGAAAACATTTTCTGTTTCTTGCAGGTTTATAAAGATACCACTGGTATGATTTCTCTTAGGTCCTGGGCATTAATGACTGGGAGTCTGATGAAGTGGACACTGACTTTACCCTTGTAATTTGCTTCTAACATTTGTTCTGTCCTTCAGTACTCAATCTTTGACACTGGGAATAATCAGGCTAATGATCTTGCTCTTGCATTTGGGCTTCTGCAGCATGTTTGAAGGTTTTGTTCCGCTAGCAACACCAACTCTGCTGCTCTGCCTGCAGGAAGGCGCCTGTCTGCTTCCTTAGTTGTGCTGCTTTTGGAAGGGAAGAGGAGTAACAATGTGAGACTTTCTTACCCTTGTACAGCCCCACTGTGCTCCTTGTTCATGCCTCCCTCACCTGCTGCCTTCATCCTTTGGTCTGGAGCTGCTTAGGATTTGTTTCATGTCTGTCTTCCTCTGTTGCTTTTCCTCTGAGAGCACACTGAAAGAATAATGTGAGTGTTGGAGAAATAAAAGGTGATCTGGGAACAGAGATTGGGGGTAAAGGAAAGGTTGTAGATGGGAGAGGGGAGATGTAGCAAGACACACCACAAACAGATTCCAAAAGTTTCTTTTTCTGCCTAACACATTTAAACCTGTGAAGTTTGCCACAACTCTAATCTCAGTCAGGTACTTCAGTCATATGGACAAACTCTATGGGTTTGTGTATGAAGAGTCTATCTCTGTTTTGTTCTAAGTTATTATTTAGAGAGTCCTAATGAGCCATGATTGTGCTTTAGGCTAATAGCTGTCCAAGGGATTAAAAATCGGGGGGAAACAATTATTTGAGTGCATTATTGCTTTATCTTCATTACTGCCAAAATCTGAAGGGTACTATTACTGTAAGCTGACTATAATAAGTTGCATCTGATTTTCTTTTAATTAGTGAATTGCTACCTCCTGAAATACTGGTTAATGCTAATTAAGAAACTGTTGTGTGATAGGTCTGATGTAGTTCTGGTAAAATCCCTCACTGTCTGAATAAAGGGAGTGGGGAAAAAAGAGTAAGTTAACAAGTTTTTTCTTGATGTTTTTGACTTCCTACCACACATCTTTGTTTTATAAGTGTACAAAGGGATTCAAATTCCATGGCTGCTGTTGAAGGTTACTTTAGGATAGCTCTGTTCCCTAGCCCTCAATAATTCTTCCTGTTCAAAAGGGTGTGGGGTTTATGAGTCTGACTGTTGTGTTAAGCAAAGTTGTAGGCAATGTGGAACATAGGAGTTTCTATGTCAGTCCTGATGACAGCCTTCAAAGTCCCAGAAAGTGATGAAGGGGATAAATCCTCACAGGGATTGGCTTCTTAATGCTGAAAGAAAAATTCACATGTTGTCTCTGGGTGTACTTGACACATCTGGTGAGATTTTTTTCAACCCTGAACACAGCGTTTATGGTTGATGACCTTTTGGATCAGTAAACAGGAGGTGGAAAACAGGGCTTCTGGGGCTAAATGCAGTAACTCAACAAGTTAAAATAAGATACTTGACCCTAGCAGAGTGATCTTTCTACTTTAGAAACAGCAGGCCTTCTAATACATTGCAGTAGCTTATGTAATAATCAGTGAAAATAGGTAAAACATACATAAATTAAAAAAAATTGACATGCCATTGTCATAATTTTTACATATAATTTGAAAGGCAAATTATGTTCTATAGTAATTTCCTCTATTCTCTGCAGCTTTCATTCTTGGCTGTCAGCAAATGGCTCATTAAGAGCTAATATTAAATTCGCTAGTGTATAAAAGGAGTGGGCCCCTGAGCCACTGATTAAAAAGCAAGGTAGAGAAGGCCAAAGCATTTAATTGGAAGCATGAGAGCTGTTAATCCTTTTGTTTTTTTTCCAGTCAACAAATTGCTGTTAAATGAAAGAGGGAGAAAGACTGTGCTTTTTCAGAACGTAAAAGGTTTGTGAGGAAATCCTTCAGGCCCTCCTGCCTTGCCCCTTGTGAATGCAGAATAATTCACTGGGAGGGGACAGTTATGACACACCACAAGTGCTTCCAATACTGCAGAGTGTAAATATGAAGGTTTGAAAATGAGGAAATGACAGATAATGCACACTTGTGACTGTGTGTGTGACTCCTAGCAATTTTTGGTAGAGACATTAATGTTTTGAGATGCATTAAACAACATCCCCTGAATTGCTTTTTTGGATAACTGGCAGTCAGAAAAAGTGGCAAGATGTTTTTCATCCCTTGATTCAGCCCTATTTGATGACATTGTATTTTGTTGTGAAAGGATGAAAACACTTTCCCAAGTTCATGGCTGTGCAGGAGAAGGGTGCTGTCACTCTGGTTACTCCAGAAAAAGCCTTTTGAGCATTACTTTGCTAAATGTCCAGTGTGGCAAAAGGCTCCTGCAAGGCTAAGGCTTGTCCCCACCCCGGTTCAGCTGTGGCTTGCACCATTCTTGGCTGTGTTGTTTGCTGTGACTTTTCTGTGTGTTGACCATGGTTGGGACAAGGGATTTCTACCCTGAGCACTACAGTCTAGTGTCTGGCAGAATGGTGTCAGCCATAGTTTGGCCTCTAAGCTCTAAGTCAATACAAGTTTTGAGTACTAATGTGTACTAGCATAAGGGATTGAACAAAAATAGACATGTGGAGAAATGAAGAGAACCTGTTCTCGAGGGTTTTAACAAGGGACCTCCCAGGATGCAAAGGGAGCACAGAAAGGGCATCCTTAAAACAATGACTGTGACAAATAAACATGCATGCATGAAGTGTTCAGCAAAAAATGAGCCTTGGAGCACGGGAGAGAGATCCTTTGAATAGTTCAACTCTACAAACTGTTTTGATTAAAAAAAAAAAAAAAAAGAAAAACAGAGAGAGAGAACATATAAATATATAATGGCTATAAATCACTGGGTTATTCAATTATTCATATCCATACAAACCCCCGGAATTTATTCTAAGAGAGAAAAAACCAAAAAGGATTATTTCTCTTAGTTGTTCTTTATTATAAGCAATAGAGAAGCAGTCGTAAGTGATCTTTGTTCTTTCACAGCATTTGTAGTGTTCATTTATTTTGAGTGCATTACTGAGTCAGTTCACTGGCAAAATTTTTTAAACAATAGCATTGACCTTTCAGCAAATGGCACAGAATAATGGTGGGAAACAATTTTGCTTTTCAAATCATGTATTCCTGGTGGACAGACACATGCTCTGTAACCTTGAGGACATGTCAGAAGTTCTCCCCGCCTTCTGTGGATGCCTTGCAGTAGTGTCATGGGTAAGAATTATTCAGTGAATAACTGCAAATAAAAATAAGAGAAAGCCTGTTAGCATTCATGCTGAAAACTTGAAATTAATTATATAAATGTTTCAGTATAAATTATTTTCTTAAATCCTTGTAATGGGGACAATATTTCCTGCTGATGTAGTTCGATTGACCTCAAGGAAGGTGAATCACGGCAATGGAGAACTTGGCCTGTGATTTCTTTATAATACACTGTTGGCTCTAATTTACTATACATTTTTTATCCCATTAATCCCAAATTAAATGCCTGGCAGTAGCCATTATATGGCAGTGGATGACTTGCCAAGTCTGAGAGTGTGTACCCTGCCAGCTGTCATGGTGCCCAGCTGACCCTGGTGCTCTCAGAGTGTGCACCTTCAGCAGTGGTGCCATCTCTGCAGAGAGGAGTCTGCTGGGAAACCTCGAGAATTAATCCCTCCCCACCTGTGACAAGTCAGATCCCCACAATGTTTAATTATCACTGGTACCCCTCAGCTGATGGTTCCTTGTCCTCCAGGCTTTGGTGGAGCTCCTTGTCCCCTCATGCTGGAGCAGTTGAATTATGTTTGCCATGTTGAAATGCCTCTCTGTGCCTACAAGGGAAACAGGGCTTAGTACACACCCTGAGCAGGAGAGCACCCGTTCTGTGTGTCTTTGCTTTTGCATAAACAGGATCTTTAATGCTATTTAATGTGGCAATCTGTTTATGAATTATGTAGCTCTACATTTCACACACTCTGGTTATAGTATCTGAATTTTAGTCAGCCCTTTCTAACTGCTGCTACAGATTTTGGTGTTGCAACAAATACCTCTACCTCCTTCTATAAGTACGATCAAGTCTTCATCTAAATCTGGGACACATTTTACCCTCTTTGTTTCACTCATCAAAATACTTGATGACCTCTGCTAAGAGAATATCGTGCTGAGCTAAAGTATTTTTGATTTTGAAGTGGCATTTTGTTAAGAGTTCTTTCTCTGGCTTCCTGGGGAAACAGCCTTTCTCATTACTATCACTTCAATATCTTTATATGCCTACTTACAGCTTCTTATATTTAGTTTTGAGTAATCAACGACTGAGCTGTATCATTGGAGTATTGTTAACAGGCACAAAGGGGGCTGATTCAGAAATTTTTGAGGTCAGGTCAACTCTTTTAGTTGATCTTTGTGAGCCTTGTGTAAGATTGATAGTAGTGGAAGCACACTAAGTAACTCCCTGTCCACACTGCTGTCAGTCTGAATGCTGAATCTCTTTGATTATGGTTGAATCCTGTCAAGCTTTCTAGGAGAAATTACTGTAATGGCCCTTGCAGCTTGGGAGGAATAATTCAGAATTTGTAACTAAGTCATTACTCTGGGAAACCTGCTGCTTTGAACCTTTCTGTGCAGCCCTTCCCTGATGCCATGAAACTGTCTCCAGTTGATACTTAGCTTGGGTTGCAAACTCTTATTCATTGCTCAGTGAAAACAGCCTAGAGACTAAATATTGGCGTTTTCTTCATTTTGTGTGTTAGTTTATCTGTTTTGTTGTTGTTGTAGTACATAAACTGTGTAGAAAACACTCTCAGAACAGGGACTCACTGCACTCTTGAACCTCACAGGATTTAGCTCTGAAAATACTGAAGGAGAGCTTAATTTTTGAAGATGAGTGAGCAGCAATGCAATAACTCACTAGATATGCACGCTTACTTCTACACAATTTAAGTCTTCAGTCAGAATATTAAGCACTTAATTGAAACACACAAAGTATTGGTAGCATTTTCATGGTGCTCATCTTGTTCTTCCGGGCCTGCTTATTCCTGCCAACAATTGAGTAAACATGTGAGGAGTCTTATTTTCTTTCAGGTGGAATTGAGGACTCATCACATGAGTACACAAACACAAGCCAGTGTATCCTGGGTATTTTGTTCCCCTCTTCTGTCCTGATACACCTGAAATAAAACATTCAGTACATACCTCTGTTGACTTCTGTCACTGATCCTGTCTCAGAGAATGCAGGCAGTGTTGTTTAATTAGGATAAGGAAGAACTTCTAGACTGCCCCTGTAATCATTACTAAAATTTTCAAAGCCATTTCCTCTAAAGTACTTTGAAGCTTAGTTCTCAACACTCAAGTTAAATATGATGGCATTAATTTTGTAGATGGCTTCATCATAGAATGCATGATAGCATCTGCTCTATGAAAAGTATTCCAGTTAGTGAGTTAATTTTAATTATATGGAAAAAAGATCTGTTTTACCCTGATAATTTGGTGCTTGCCATTGCTATAGATTTTTCTGGATGTTCTCCAGAGCAGGTAGAAGGTTAGCTAATTTTAACATGTGAATAGAGAAGGGAATATTATTCATACCCTCCCCCCAAACAAAACTATTTAACACTGCTTGGACGAGAAAATTACAGGCTGCAAACAAATGATACTGTTCACACCTAGACTTTACATGGGCCTTTGAATACACAATGATCACTACTTTCTTTAGTATTCCCATAGCAACAGGAAAATAGCAACACAGATGTAAACTGATATATTGGTGACATTCCTCTTATCTTGTCCTTTGGGTAGACTTTCTCTTGCTCTCTGGTGCAGTTGAGTATCTTCTCTCCTGTGCAAAGGCTCTCCAGCTCAGAGCTGCTGCAGGGTGCTCAGGTGTCTCTGTGTGCCACTGCTTTGAGGGTGTCCAAATCCCTCCTGGCTGACCATGCCCTTTTGTCTAGCAGGAGAGTTCCAGGAGAGGAACTCAGCAGAGCAGGCTGAGGATGAGTCTTTGCCAACATCATGGGCATGAGGAGCCTTCTTTTCCTGGTGACAACTGGGCTGAACCCCTCAGTAAACTCCAGAGAATAGTGGATGACAGGGAAAGTTTACTCCTGTACCTTGTTTAAAATAGGCCTTCCCCTTGAGGTGTATTTTTTGAATGCTCAGTATCCTGTTCCTTATGGATGTCTTCCAGTGTGAGATATCTGATGATCTCAAGAAACCTTTGTTAGCTTTGTAACAGGGATGCCTTGCCAAACAGGTGCTGTTTGTATGCATCTCTTTGTTTTCTTGTTTGTGTTTGCAGTTGATGTTTTCTTGTTTGTGTTTGCAGTTTGATACTATTTCAGATTCTGTTCTTGGCAATGTTCACTTCTTTTCCTACTAAAGACACATTGAAAGTATTGATATTTACAATGTTTATGGAAAGGTGCTAGCTGAAATGGGAAGCTTCATTTCTGAAACTCCACTATTTATAAATTTATTTTCCTCCACTGTAGACCACCAAGACATTTAGGAGTTAAATATGTGATACAGATATTTTGTAATGAAATTATGGGCAGTAGGTAAAATCAGAATGTTTTATTTCACTTTCTGTAGTATTGTAATTTATGGCTGTGTGAAAAGTGAAGCATTTTGACCACCTGATAAACTGGAAATTAAGTATTCTTGATACTGTCACAATTAGAGACCAGGGAAATTCTGTTCTAATAAAACTAAGAAAAGTATTTTATTTGGCCAGATCAGAACACTAATTAATAAAATTTTAAAATGCTGTTGGGACCTGTGCTTGCATAATGTGCATGGGACTTCTACTCAACCTGAACTCTGGACATTAATAATATCACATACTCTCTAAGTTTTACAGGTGGATAACGCATTCTGTCTATTTTGCAGTCTTCTGATAGTCTTGAATGTACCCTTGATCTTACTTTATGAAAGAGACTGAATGGTAGACCTTGATTTATCTTTGCTGTACCTTTTATCATATTGTCTTCTTTATTTTCATGTCATCTCTACCTTTGCTTTTGCTTCTCTGATCTAAGAAGTCCCAACATCTTCAGTCTCTGCTGATACAGAAGAATCAGCATGACTTTAATCAATGTGGTTGCCTATCTTTGGGACTTTTGTAATCGTGCTACGTCCTTTTGGAAGTGGTGTGACCCAAATTAAATAGAACAACTCATTCTTTTTTATGTGCTCTCCTCCCCTTTGAAGTACATTTTGAACATGAGTATTTATTTTTCTTCTTTCTTCTTCCTTCAGTTGCAAGAAAAAGATGCATTCAGCAGGGCAGAGACAGTATCTCTTTTGAATGGGAGATTTTTCTTTGCAAAGACTTTGGGCATGTCACTTGAAATCAAGTGGAAGACAGTGCCGGTAGCTTGCAAGTATTGTACCCAATGTGAAAGTACAAGTTCCTTTTGAATAATGTATTATTTATCATGCATTAAACTATTAATAGAGTGAAGAGTCTAAGATTGCCTAAGACAAAAGTTGGGAATTTGGTTGGAAGGAAAAATGCTGTTGTTAAGTGAAACTTTTTAATGCATTTTCTTTGACCCACATTTTTGAGGATTCTGTTGTTGTTTTGGAAATGGATTTTTGTTAATTTGGGGAATGAAGGAGGACTGTCTGAAATTCCTATACTTATCTTCAGAGACTAAGTGTCCTTACTAGCCACAGCAAGTGCATACAAGATGACTGATAAAAATACTTTCCTAGCTTCTTAATGAATGAAAGAATAAGTGTAAAAATTCTCTTATTCCTTTGTATTTTGTGATTGGAACTGGCTATCATTGGCCACTGATATGGCTTTTGCTTTTTCCAAAGCAAGAAACTCCCCTAGCTGTGTTAAAAGACTGAGTCCCCTGAAGAATGCAAAACCTTGTAGAGCCAGAGAGTCAATGCATTGCAAGATCAGTCTTGCAAAATGTGCCAAATTTTGCTGTGTTTCAAAGTTACTTGCTTGCACTTCATGTTGAAGCATGTTCTGTGGAGTGCCTCAGTTTACCTTTTTTGGATGCTGGATGGCTGTTTGTGGAGATTTATCTGACCATTGAAGTTAGAAGAGGAAAGTGAAGAAAAGTAGATATTTAGAACTAAAAAGGTTGAAGTGAAGTTTTCCTAACACAAGCAATGCTGCTTTTGCCAGCCTGGAATGACTTCTTGTTCAGCAGGGAGGCTTTGTTTAAATGAGACCAAGGAGGAGATGAGGACCCAGCCAAACTTATGGGACTGATCTCTGAGGAGTATCATAAAAGCCTGTGCTTACCCTGTGATTTATCTAGTCAAGTTTGAGAAGGGTACAAAGATGCTTTAATTTTCCTGTGTCATGATAGTAAGAAGGACAAATGGTATAGTACAGAAAATACCTTACCTTCCCATCTCATCCATTTTAACCATGTGAACTGTTTTTAAATGGAAAAAGAGAATTTCTTTCTTTTTTTTTCTCTCCTTTTTTTTTTCCTCCCCATAAAGAGCTTTCAAGTGTGAAGAATTTGTTGTGCATCCTTTGGTTTACTTGTTTTGAATTTCCAGTAACTGGATCCAGGAGCATGACTGATGCATCATATCCAACAGAACCATTGGACATGTTAACTGAAGAACTAGTCTGCACCATTGACTAACCTAATTCTGGGAGCTTTAACTGGTCTGAAAGGACAGGAATGGAACTGTGAAAACTGTCTTGACACTTGGTCATTTCTTTTTGATGCTAATGGGGTTAACATCCTCCTCTGTCATCATGAATTAAAAAAAATTATTGGTTGGTTTTTAGCCCACGGGGCTATTAAATGGAATCATCAAATGCAAATGAAGCCCCTAGTAAAGTCCCTTGAAGTTTTTCTCTTAGTAAAATAGTGACACAAATGTATACATTGAAATGTAGATCATTGGAAGGTAGCAAGACCAGAAACAGGAAGTAGTATCACTGATTAAAATAGTAGTTGTGGTAGGGAAACAATCTGTTTTCTCCAGCAATATCAGCCTAGTATGGAGCTGTCCCTCAAATGCTTGAACATTTAGGTACCTACTGTTAGGAATTATATTGCATTTAGGTTGGAAAAGACTCTGAAGGTGATGGTCCAACCTTTAACCCAGCACTGCCAAGGCCACCACTAAACCACGTCCCCTTGGTACCACATCAACATGTCTTTAAACATCTCCAGGGGTGGTGGCTTAATCACTCCCTTGGGCAACCTGTTCCAGTGTTTGACAACCTTTTCAGTGAAGAAGTTTCTCCTAATGTCCAATAAAAACCTTTGCTGTGCATGTACACCCATATATGACAGATTTTGAGGTGTACAGTGTTAAATAAAGATAACAATTCAACGTCCTAACCCTGGTTTGACAGACAGGCCAACCTGGGTTGTCTTCTAGTTTGAGCCCTGTTTTATGTTTCTTCAAAGGTATTTTACATGCAATGGAAAAATAAGGTGAAACAATATGCCAGCTGAAGTGATTCAGTCTGTCTCACACAGGAACGAGTTGTGGTTGTTTGTTTGTTTGTTTGGGTTTTTATTGAGGAAGGTGTGTATGTGAGAGGCAATTTAATAAAATGTCATGTGGAAACTAATCCTATTACCACCCTTTCCACAGAAAACAGGCTCAGGCATGTGGTGCTCTCATCACTGCAGGACTTCCTCCAGCACAAAGGCATCTTCCAGTGCTCCTGGCCTGTGGGTAATCTCTCTCCTGTACTTCTGCCTCCAGGGCACTTTTCAACATTTTGTACTTAGCATTGCAATTTGGAGAACGCTAATTACCACTATAAAGATGGCCCTTGTGTGCTGATTAGGACGTGTCTTTATCCCTAACCAAAGGAGGATTGCGTATCTGTCAGAGCGTTTAGGCTGGTGAACGTGATTGATCATTCCAACGTGTCACCCGGTACCGTGCAGCGTTTTCGTACGCTAAAGTTGATGTAGATGACTGTAGAAACGTGATGAGTAAGGCTGCATGAATCTTTCATAATGAAGCATGAAATAGGATAGAATTCTCCTGGACTCCAATCTTGCAGACACTGATTTAATGGAGCAATATCCCCTAGTAAAAGAAAATTGAAGCCAGTAATAAGCACTGAAGCTGACTCTAAATTTGTTGTCAAAACTGGATTTGAATTACTAAAGAGGAAAAAAAAAGAAAAAAGTGGTATGGACTGTATATATATATATATATATATATGTATGTGTGTGTTTGTATTCAAATGTAGTTACCTTTTCAAACCAGGAATTTTCTCCTATGTTTTATGATTTAAAGGATTTTTTTGGTGTTTTGTAGGAGTTATTACAGGAGGGGAAAAATAGCTATTTCAAAAGAATGATATGGAAGTTATTTGGGCAAAAACAACTGGTGAAAAGGAAACTAAAGAGTCCTTAATAGTATTAGTTTTCTTGATATTTGTAGACTTAGTCCAAAAAAGTCAAACATAAAAGGACACGTTTCAGTTTAACTGGAAGTAGCTTGTGGGAAATACAGTTATGTGAAACATCTCAATTTATATCAAATTGGCTTTTTTTTTTTTTAAGTAGAGAAGTCTGAGTGTCAAGTGAGTCAGCTTATGAACTGTGTGCCAGGCAGTATTAATAAGTGAGAAAATGAAAATAATAATTTCAAATGATTCACAATGTCTGTGGGTATCATATGTGCTTTCACTTGCCAGAGCCATCCTTCTTGTTAAGGAAGACATGGAAACAAATGGTAAGATTAAGAGAAATGTTCTCAGGTTTATGGCAGATCTGGAAGGCAGCCTCTGCATATCTTCTCAAGTACAGATAAGGAAGTTGGGGGCATGGTGGGGTGTATCTGAACCCTCATCTGGGCACTGTCCTACCCACGCAGCTCTGCCTGGCTCCCAAGTGTCCTTGTGGAGTGGCACCAACTTCCAGTGGAGGCTTCTCCAAGTCCCCAAGGAGGGGCTGGGACATCACAGCACAGAGACTGACCAGGGTGTATTTTCATTTCACCTTCCTTTCCCTGTCCTTCCTAGCCTCTGTTATTTATATAATAAACAAGCAAATTCAAAGCAGGAAAACATTCTATTTTTCCAGCTTGTATATCAATCCTTTTAATAAATAGTGCTTCTCTTGTCAGGGGTTTTATTAACATCTATAAACTGCTTGGGCTGTATTTAAAAAAAGGACAAAAACCTTGTTATGTTGTTTTTGCTGACCTTCCTCCTTAAAGTGATTTGACTGATGGCATAATAGGTAATAGGGGGAGATTGTACATTAATATTTAATAGGGATAGATAGGTTTATTACTGAAACATGTAAAATGCCCTCACAGCTGCCAGCTGTAATTACTGCCTCTGTCTAGATGGTACATGTGCATTTGTGTGTTTATGGAATTAAGTTTAGAAAGTCAAGATGTCCAAAGCTGAGCATTTAAATAGCCTGTGTTTTTCAGAATTACCTATTATGATTGGAGGATTTTGAAAAAAAAAGAGCATGTTTCATAGCATTAGGAATTTAGTTTTTACCCTTATTAATCCATTCTGTCAGAAAGATGGAACTTCCTGCTGTTTAAGGATTGATGCTGATTTTGAAGGAACAGAAGAGCTCCCTCCAGGTTACTGAATTTTGTCCACAGTCAGGGGAGCCCACTGTGGTCGTTGTCTTTATGGGCTAGTCTTCAGCTGGGGTTTTCATGCCCCTTAGCATTGAATCTTCTTCATGCCTTGTTTTCAGATTCTAGACTTCAAATTCCAGCTGTGCAGGGAGTTTGACACAACTTTGAGTTGTTGCTGCTATATTCCTTGGCAGGTGCAGAATATTTGCATCCCCAAAGCACAAAGAAGCTTATGAAGTGGCTGAAACAGAAAAGGCTTAAACCAGATATTATTGCAATTCACAATGGAAATAGATGAGATATTTCTATTGGCAGATAAAACTGATTTTATTTCTATATATTTGATGTTCAAGTGACAGATTTTAGCAGCCTAGAGGTTCTCTTCAAGTGTTTCCATTCCAACAAGCATATAGTAAAATCAGAACCTGCAAAGCTTTCTGTCACTTCTGCTTTCTGTCAACATATACACAATCCAAGATTGTATCCTGTTATTAAATGAGCGAGAACAATGTGCTGGAAGCATGGTTATTCTCACCCAGTGGGCAGAGATCTTATGAAAAAAGTGTGTCTCTTCACATTACAATGTTGTTTGTTTGTTTTTCTTTCCCACCACATTGTTATGAAGTTAATTTAGTTGCTGTTGCTTATGATGCACGCTTCACAGGAATGTATGGTGCAGCTGAAGAAACAGCTTTTATGCTTTTTAAAGATCAGTTCAGTCTCAAAATAGAAGTTGTGTTTTGGGAAAAGGAATAGGAACTGTATTTCAGCGGCTGAAAAGTTTCCTTATTTTTTATCAGTGGTTAAAAGGACTTTTCAAATCAAATTCAGAGAATTTTCAGTGCCATCATGATGTCCACTGCATGGCTACTGTACACACCAGGGTGAGGAGGACTGTTCCTACTTCCCTTCTGTTTTCTGCTTAAAGTCAGCAGAGTTTTAATATTCAGAGTCTGACAGCATTTACCATAACAAGCACATCCCCTGGACTGTGCAAGTAAGGCAGAGGCTTGTCAGCCTTGAGCAGCGCTCAGACATGCAGCTCTAGGTGCTCTCACTCAGACAAGTATTGCTCTGCATTCCCCAGGGATTTTTTTTTAAAGGCCTTTAAAAGTGAAAATGAATTTGGCATCTCTTCCCTGGTTCCCACAGGTTTGTGGTCCCCGAGTTTCACATTTAAATGGGCCCCAAAAGCAAGCTTTGTGAAGTTTTACCTTTATAAAATTCCCCAATCTCCTATCTTAGCCCTTGTCATTTGGAATGCAGCCCAGATGTGTTACAATGCTCACACACCTTGAATTTCTTCTTGTTTTAAGGAAGTTGTCCTAGTTTTCTTAGGAAATCTTCATGGTCTTTGCCAAGTGCTGGAATATATTTTAGTCATACAAAAAAGCAGACCTGGTGCTTCTGGATAGAGGGCTGGTCTGGAAGGATATGAACTTTGAGGGGGTCAGTTCAAGAGTCAGTCTTTGCTGATATTTTGTATATATACAAATATAGTATTGGTATATGTTGCTAATATCTCTCTTGAGAGGCAGAAAATTCTCAAATGTAGAGGAAAGTCTCTATCTTCAAATGAGCCACTTGCCATCCCAGCTGAGTGTGTATTCCAAAACACCTGGAAGTGCAGTATCCCTGCAGGCCCTGAAGAGGCATTAGAGGAGGGCATTCCCATGTTTCCCACACCCATTGCTTTCCCAGGCTCCACACTGGCAGATCCAGAGCCAACGTGCTGGCAACAGGGGTGGGCTGTGGCAGCTGTGGCAGTGTGAGTGTAATTGCTGCCTGTGTGAATTAATCTAATAATCGTGCAATTATGCAATCATGACACTTGCAGGACTGTATTGTCTGCATGGTGTATGGAAATGATATGATGATTATAAAGTCATTATCCAGTATAGCAGTGTGCCTGTGAAATCCAATGCCCTCCCTGCACTGTTGATAGGTATCTGCACTGTGCACAAGGGATGGCTCTCCCTGAAAGGTTGGTGATGTTTGTTTACTTTTATCTCTTACCCTTTGCTGTGAAAACTTTAACCCATTTCTTCAATTCAGGTTTTAATGATTTTCTCTAACTACTGACCATGTCTTGTAGATTTCCTACAGGATTTCCATTATTTCTATGGTTTTGCCATTGCTGCTGTATCAGTAGTGTTTTCCTGTCATCTTTCTGTTGTGGTGAACTATTTCCAAATTGACAGCTGTCACATATGTACTTAGGTAGTGATTGGGAAGATCCATTTATGGACTGTATCTGAATTCTTTCATTTGGTCATGGTATCTGAAGAAAGGAGGAGCAGAGAAAAGGTTTTCTGTGACATTTTAAAATGAACTGTAGAATTTAATCAAATTTCTGTAACTTATCAAAATTAGTATACAGCAGCATTTCTTGCTGTAAGAAGTTGAAGAGAATCACTCATAATGCACAATTGACCGGACATGGTCATGCCTAATTTTGTAGGCACAGAATTTCATTTATTTCAGTAGAACATCATTTACACATAAAATGATTGGTCATTTTATATAAAAAGTTTTCAAGATGTATTTTATATGACAAATTGTAATTGCTTAATATTTTCTCATTTCCTGAATTAAGATTTTCTGATGATTTTACTGTAAACAAGCTGCTGGTGTTTGGAGCCCAGTGGCTGTTTGGAGACTTCCAGAAGCAAGTCCAGACTGAGAAAAACAGCATGGGCTGAAAAGTAATAAGTCTTTGAGAATGACAGCAATCCTCTATTTAGAAGAGAGTCTCCAGTGTGGAGACCATGTTATGGATTACACTTAAGGGAGGAAAGAAGCTGGATGGGCATGGATGTACAGAGGGTTGATTTTATTTCAGCCTTGGTGATGTTTTGGAGCTTAGCACCTTTGGGGTTTGGCGCTGTCAGGTGGAGGCATTGCTAGAGGATGTTTTCTGTCTGAAGTTCTTTCCTGGTGATTCTGTCCTGCTCAGGCTGTGTGCAGCCAGTGCCAAGGACAGCACGATGGTGGATGTGTGGATGTAGCATCAGGGAGTATGTGCTGCCTGGCCTGATGTGTCTAAGCAAAGAGATACTGTACAGGAGTGAGACCTGGTCTACAGCAGACAGCTGTGTGACAGCCTGGGTGCTAGACTCAGGGGCAGGCAGAAAAGCAAACAAAATGTTATGGGTTATTAGGAGAAAATAGAGAACAAAATGGAGAAACACTGTTGTGCTACCATATCTATGTTGCTCCAGCACCTTGAATATCTCACGTGGTTTTGGTGCCTTTTTAGCCGAAAGAGTAGGAAAAACTTAGGGGAGGGCTACGAGGCAGTTTGGGACAGGGATCCAAGAGGTGCAAAGACAGGTCCTAGGCAAGCAGGGAGGGAATTAAGAATGACAAAGCTTGGCTGTAACTGAGCTGGGGAGATAGATTCCTTCCTGTCATTTTGTCTGTACGTCTGTTGGGTTCCCCTCCCTTATTCCTATCTGCTGCTCTGCAAGGACACTGCTGACAGTGTTGTAGGAAACCAAACTGCCCTTTCTTCTGTTCTTTCCCTCCCTACACTGGTTTCTCCCAGCTCAGACCTCCCCTTTATTGAGTGCTGTGCATTTCCCAGACCATCCCCCATGAAGTTGCCATCCCAGTTGGGGTGCCTGACTGCGGAGCAGCTCTGTAGGGTGCTGTGGGTCTGTGTAAACCGACCCAGACAGCACAGAAAAACCATGCAGGCTACACACCACATGTCTGCAGTCAGCCTGGCAGTGGCAAGAGACGGTCTTTGTTTCCAGACAGCACGGATGGGCTCAGAAACCTTCCCCAGCCACCCTCAGTCAGAGTCCCGCCATGCTCTGGGAGACAAATCAGACCCAAGTGGGCAATTTGGCATTTTGCAGTGGTGCATTTTTGTGGATGGTCAAATGTACTTTGGAGAAGAAAATGCTTGTGGAGAGCCACGTTTTACCCAAGTTTTATAATTGAGTTATTACGGAAGTGTGTAAAAAATGGGGTTTAGAATAGAAGTGCTGACACTAGAACAGCATGAACACAGCTGTTATAATATAGTAAATTTGTAAGAAATTGTATAGCTAACAAAGTAGGTCAACAGCTTCAGAGAGAAAACTGTTTCAGATGCCAGGCTACTCTATCTTAGAAATCTTGATGTTTTTTCAACATGAGAACAGATACGTTTTCCCTTCTGTGCTAATTCCCGTCATTTTCACTTTTAAAAATTTTGATGCTGGAAAGTGGGGCTGACCTCCAACTGTGAGTGAATACAAATCCAGCACGTACAGCTGCAGCACAGTGGATCACAGACCAGGAGACATAAGGAAGACTGTTCTATGCCAGATCACAGGCCACACTTGCCTGGTGTCCCACTGTGGTCAGACATGGCCCCTAACCTAACCCTAACCACCATTAAATTTTCATTAGCTTGTAACAAAGCTGATGACTTGAATGCCTTGCTCAAACCCATTTATCTGGGCATCTCTGGTCCCGAGGGGTCCCCCAAAGGTCTCCACTTTCCACTTTGCTCTCCTGCCCTGCTTGTCCATCTGGCTTACAGCCCCACATAGCTACTTAGTCAGACTTACTGGGGTTGGTGAATGACAGTGTCAAACTAGGGGACAAGATTAATCCAAATACTAAGTACAGCCATTAGCCTTTCTGTGAACACTTTTTTGTATTTGTCTCACAAAATATTGCTGCATAAAGGTGGCACTTCTCAGTCTCTGCATCCATCTGCAACTCTGTTTAATTCCAATGCCTTGATCTCATCTTCCTTGTCCCATTTTACTTTCTTTAGTCTTCTTCTGGCAAAAAGGTTTTGAGGTGCTTTTCTTGCCCTCTTTCAGCCTTCCTGTATATTTCCATTGCCAGCCAATTTGTTTCTTTGGAATGTGTCATTGCTGCTGGGAAGGTTCAGCAGTGATTCCTGTCTGGCTCAGTGTTTTTATAGGTACAGCTGTTCTTGGGAACCTCCAGTTCTGAACACATAAATACCAGTGGTGCCTTGGCTGACAAGTTTCTTGCTTAATAGCATAGTTTCCATGAGAAGGAAGCCTCGAGTGCTGAAGTGGTAACAAGACTGGGACCACTGGTAAGATTTTAAGAAATTCTGCCTTCCCTTCTCAAAAGTGATCTATTTAATGAGGAAGCAAAATTCAGCTGTTTTTTGATGGGTCAAAGACTGAATGTTGAAATCACTCATGACCTTGACACTTAATTGCTCTGTGGAGCCCATGATCTTTGATTTGGGACTTTTTAAGCAGCATCCTATTTCATTCAAACGTTTCCTTTTTATTTAAGCATTTCAAAATATTTAGTATTTATGACAGATGAAACAGCCATGTTTGTTGTCTTTTCTATATTGTGGCTTGAGTGTGTCATATTATTTTGAAACAATTTCTTCTCAGAACAATATTATCTCTTTTTTAAAAAAAATAATACTGCAGGATTTCCGATTCTTATTTTTTATGTTGGGCAGTCCTTGGATTGTTTTAATATCTACACAGCTTTTTAAATTTTTTTTTTATAAATTGTAAACCACTGTAATTTTGTTATGTCCTAGGAAAACTCTGTGCATATTCCTACTATTCCCATTTTGTATGATACCACAATCTGGGAGCTGAATAATTCAATGAAATATATCTGTTCTTTGCAGAAGCTAATTCCAGTAGATTTTTTTATTTTTGCAGTGGACCATTGTTTTGTTTGCACAGAAATGGACCCAGATGTGACTTGCAGTGCCAGTCTCAAAATCCAAATTATTCCATGTTTGAGTCATTTATTTTCATGCTGACTTGCAGTTAGATATTCACACTATTTTTTTCCTTGGTTTACATAATCCTTATCGAGGCAGCTGACATTGCAATTTGAGTTGCAGCAGTACTTAGCAAGGAGTGGAAAAATGATTGGAATTATATGTTTTAACGTTTCAGAGTCACAGGATGTTCAGCTTATGCTGAGTAACTTTATTAATAATGAGAGTGTTACTGAAATACTGACCCTCTTTTTAATAATACAGCAAAGTCATGCTATTATGTGCTACCATGTTTTACCAGTAGAGAATTGTAAAAATTATTAACTCCTTGGTCTAGTAAATAGGTACTATTATTCAGAGAAAATCAAATAGCACGAATAGAACCTCTTCCTTGCAATGAAATTAATGTTGCACTATCAGTTGTGTTTCAACTTAATGTTCTTTGCTTTGATTTTATATTTGCAAGCAAGTTTGTTCACATAGGATGCAATTTTATCTACATGATGTACAACAGGTAATGAAAGACTAATATTCAATACATCTAGTACAAGTAATGTACTAGAATTGACTCATCAACATGAACAAGCATTTTGGCTGCATATAAGTTTTAAAGGCAGGCAAGCAGTGGCTGATAAAGAGCTTACTGGAAACCTTACCAAAGTTGTGAGTGAGTCAGTAAACTGGGACCATGCTTGCCCAGACCATCTGGGTCAGGGGCTGTGAGAAAAATTAAATACTTATTTTTGAGCTGAACACTCCCTTGCAATGTGTGGAGACTATAACCCTTCATGTGTGAAAGCCTTTAGCTCAGCCTTAGTCATCCATCACTTCACAGTGCCCAGCTGGAGAGCAGCTTTGCAGAAAAGGACCTGGTGGTCCTGGTGGGCACCAAGTTGACCATGAGCCAATAAATGTGCACTTGCCAGAAAGAAGTTCAGTGGTATCTTGGGCTGTATTGGAAGCATTACCAGCAGGGTGCTGGAGGTCATCCTTTCCCTCTATTCAGCGCTTGTCAGGCTGCACCTGGAGCGCTGTGCCCAGTTCTGGGCTCCCAAGTGCAAGAGAGAAATCAACATACTGGAAAGAGAGCAACAAGGGGCCACGATTGAAGGGACTGGAGCATCTCCCTGAGGAACAGCTGAGGGAGTTCAGACAGTTTAGCCTGGACAAGGAGAGGCTTAGGGAGATCTTATCAGCATGTGTAAATACCTAAAGGTACTGGCTCACTGTTGTAGAAGGGACAGAGCTCAAGAATGACTAAGAAAGGGTCAAAATTAATTTTGAAATTGTGAGTATCACTGAACGCTATGAAAGTAAAGAATCCCAGTTTTTTGGAAACCTGTACATGTCATGTTAGAACCTGTGTTTGTGGCTGGAGTGTGTGTTAATGCTGCCAAGGGCAATGGGCACTCCACTCATTTTCTGAATCTCAGATATTGTACTGAAGTGTGGAGTTTGAGTAGTACTTAATCAGTAATAATCACAATCAAGATTGAACTTTAATGAAATTTGGGATAATTAGTCATTATCAAGCAGCTTTGGCGGGTGGCATGTGAAATGCCTGACAGCACAAAGCTGTGTTTTTCTAAGTTTCATTCAAGAACATTTGGCAAATTATTTAAATGAGCAGTTTTTGGCCTGTAGCTCATTTACAAATGGAATTTGTGCGAGTCTGTGATGGGTCATGTGTAGGTTGGGAGGTGTTTGTATTATCAGTGTTTGATACATTTAAGTCAGAGCTCTGAATGATGATCTGCAAAAGTACCTATAGTTTGTGTCAGAGGGGTTGTATCCAGGTTCTTTGCATCCCTAGGGTGCTGGGAGGAGATACAGCAGAACAAAGCAGAGACCCAGTGAACATTTTTGAACAACCATTTAGATCTGCTAATTGCTGATAAAATGAAATTTTGCAAATAAATTTTTGTGGGACTGACGAATTTGTGAAAATAATTCCATGAAATCAATTGAGAGAGTGCCACACAGGACACCATGGGAGCTGGGAAGGTATTTCAAGATATTTGAACAGATGCCCAAATGTCACCCACATTACCTAGCAATAAAAGTACCAGGAGTAAGGAAAACAGGTAGTGTGTCTGAACAAGGATATGCAAAGTAACCAAGGAAAAAAGATCCTTATTTTTATAGCATAAACATTGGGTTTATTGCAGGCTAAAACAGTAATGGGAGTTAAGTGTGTGTGGAAAAGCAGCCAGTGAAGTGCTGGTGTGTTACTGGTATTGTGTTTGCAGTATCCACTGGGACTGGATCTCTTTGCTGGGTGAGATGTAACATACAGCACTTTCTGTGCTTGTTCTCAGAGAAAATGATGCCATATTTAAGGAAGAAAAAAAAGTCTTCTAACAGGGACAAAGTGGCCTTCTGGTTTCAGTGCCTCAGAAATTGGATGATCTTCCATCTGGTCAGCTGCAAAGCAATTTTGGGAAGTTTTCTACACTGGCTAGAGTTTTAGCTGAAAACGTGAAGTGAGCATTCACTGCAAACATGAACCTCTGCAATCCCCCTGGGTCAGGAGAAACAGGGGCTGAATGCCTCTGCATGACCCACAACTCCCAAATTATTGTTGAATCAAGTACGTGGAAAAAAGGATTATATCGGGCATTAAGGGCGACGCAATAGCAAGATCAAGGAAAAATGCGAATCAAGGGGTTGAAATTTGCTGGCCTGTTTGGAAAGGACATTTTTTTCTATTATGGGCAAATGAGTTTTTAAGGTTTTAAACTTTCTTTCGACCCTGCATAAGATTAAAACCCACTAAGAATGTTCTTTGCTAAATTAAATCTCTCTTATTTTTCTCTGTTGGAATATTTGAATAAACTCTCAGTGTGTTCTTTAGATTTTATTTCTCTAATTCTTCTTAAAATATTTCACTTAGAAGTTTAGTGGATTGAATAATGTCTACTTGAAATGAAAAATTGAAACCTGCTGCTTGATAAGTGCAGAGGAGAGGTGCTTTGTTTGCATTTTCCAGATAGTTTCCATTTTTTCTAAATAAGAATGTGAAAGTGGATCTGATGCTGTGAAAATCAGATGTGCATTTGTTCATCTGATGGGAAATGCTACAGTGGAGTTATTTTTGACCTGTTCTGAAGGAGGGGTATGGAGCATGCATGCTTCTGAGGCATCTGAGGCTGGAGCCTTTCCCTGGGAACCAGCTCTTTGATTTTGTATTCATATTGCTTCAAAGGACATAGAAGAAATAGTAGAGTTTTAAGGATTTTATATTTATTTTTTATTTTTAAAATCATGCTCAGTGTAATCCAATTTGTCTTGTCTGTCTTTGGATTCATATAGGGCAAAGATGGTGATGTGGGTAAGGCAGGCAGACATTAACTCATTTCTCATTTAAAAGTAGGGATATCAAATGCACAGATGTTTTAAAAATCACACTGCAGCATCTTATCTAATTTTTATGGTTAGTTATTGCTGTAACTACCTCAACAGAAAGGAAAGAGAGAATTGGTATGGCTTCTAAAGTCAATGAGCCATTAAATAGGTGACAATAATCTTGATATAAACTTAGAATATTTATTTGGCACACAGAATGCCTCTAGAGAGCATTATATTTCAGGCTTTTCTCTAAATGCCAAGTGTTTATCCCTTGCCCATGAAGTTCAAGGGCAGCAGCCCTGATGGGATCACCCTGCCCTGCTCCCATGGGACATGGATCATATCTCTCCCTGCACATTTCTGTGTGTCTGTGCTTGCTTTTGTGATTTTCTGTCTTCACTTCTGTGTGAACAGCTGGGGCACTGACGTTCTGCCAAATTATACCAACTGGTGTAAATGCCCCCACTTTATTTTGGTGAGCAGGATTGGTTATTTCCTACACTGCATTTTCAGGTGTGACTTTGCTGTTGTGCATAATACCAGGAACAGGATCTCTACTGCACTCTGCCAGAGAGGCCTTTTTAGCTTGGCTCTGAGCAACAGCTTGGGTTTGGTTTTCTGGTTCATTTGTCTTTGTTTTTTCTAGCTGATTTTCTTCTTTGTCCCAAATGCCACCTGTAATAATTTCTGGTTTTATAGCACTGAGGAACATCTGTGCCCACCAAAGGGGCTCAGCTGGCCCCATTCTTTGGTTTACATTGTAGAATGCATTTCTATGTTGAGCTTCATGTTTCAGGGAAAAAACATCTAGACAAAGAAAAATAAGACAAAATATTGAGATGGCAAGTAGAAGTGCTGTGGCTTGTCCAGAAAAGTGGAGTTGATGGAATCAAGGGTGGATCTCATGGTATCTGAACCACTATGACCTGGTGGCCTGACCAAGTAGGAGAATGTTGACAGCAAGTGCTGTTCTTGATTTTTGCATTGTTGTTCCTGTTGTACTCCCAGTTTACAAAATAATTTCATATTGATAATAATTTTGGGGTTTATGTTGTTCTTAGTTGAAGCATTGAAACTGTAAATTATGCTGCCTGATTTCCTAGAAGTGAGACAGGACAGCATAACCAAGACTCAGAACTGAAATCACATGCAATTGAGATTGATCCTTTCCCCTCAGAAAATAGGAATTTTAACCTCTCAAAATTGTTTACATGGAGATAGACAAAAATGCCTAATGCAAAAACCAAATCATATAAAGAAAACATTATATTTCATTCTCCTACAGTACTAAATTTTCAAAGCCTTTCCCCTTTGCCCTGAAAGCATTTTCTCATGTGTTTGTTGTGCTCTGTTGTTGAAAATCTACCCTGGGAACATGCAGAACCCCTTTATTAAGTTGCCAAATGATTTTAGCAATCTTATTTTCCACATCTGGTTTTTAAACCTCTTTGAAAAGCAGCCAGGCCTGTGAAAAGAAGTCATGAATTGCAAATGTGTGTGTCCCTGAAAGTTACCTCACATTTTAAACCTAGCACTGCTCCTCTGGCATGGTGCAAACAATGCCTGCACTGAGTGGTGCTGCCAGCAGCCCAGTGCTGGGGGTGACTGTGCAGCTGCAGAGCTCTGCAAGCAGTGTGGCTCAGGTAGGAACATTCCCTGCAAAGGGCATCTCTGGTTCAGTGCCCGTGGGCTGGGGTAACCTCAGAGACACGTGCCTTTTAGCCTCTGTTTCTCTTGCTGCTTCTACTCACTCCCTGGTCTTCTCAGGGAGGATTTTCAACTGCTTTTTCTTCAGAGGCTGGGTTTACAAATGTTTAATGTTTAAAGTAAAGTATCTGCTCAGCAATGCTTTCCACTATGATTCCTCCTAAAAAACCCCTAGTTTTCTTTCTGTGTCATGAGATGATACAATGATGCCAGTCAGCCCCTGTAACACACAGCGGCAGACATGTGTGCCCACAAGCCCTCTCTGCCACCACGGAGGAGCAAAGGAACAAGGTGTAGGACCTGAAAACCTCAATTTCAGCTGAAGTGACTTACTGATCACCTCCACTGCCTGCCCAGAGCCCCAGTCAGAGCTCAGGGGAGCACAAATCTCTCCTCTTGCAGATCTGTGTTGTGCCTTTTGGAATGTTGGGACAAAGAAATTGCTTCTCTGCTTGCTGTAGCTGTTGTGTGGTATAAATCTGTGCTTAGATGATTCATTAAGCTGCAACCCTAATAACCAAAACTCTTAAGGTCTGAAAGCAACTTTGAACTCCTTATTACTGTACAGAGGTTGCTAGTACTGTACAACTAGTACTAGCATGTACATTAGCAATTAAGAAGTCAGAAAAAGGGAGACATGAACAATAGTCCAGCTGTTCAACAGAAATAACACTTAAGATCAGTATGTATTTAGATGCTTCTTTCGTACTAAATTGCTCTAATGAATAATGTTCTTGTGGTAGAATTGCCTCGTTAGCTAATGAAAATTCTTTGGGAAACCCCCAGGAAGAAGACTTGTGACGTTCGAGGCAAAAATTAAATATTGATTATTTTTAATGCATCAAATGAAACTTAATCATACCTTAGGAAATATGTAATGTTTCTCAGAAATAATTTAAATCCCAGTGCTGGTTTTTGTACAAGGTGGATTCCTACTGAAATGAGTTGCAGTACAATAGAAGTTACAGCCAACATATAATTTGTGAAATTCAAAAAAGTCTTAGCATATCATTTAGATAATGAAACCTTTACACCCATCTAGATTTGTAAGTACCAACTTGAGCAGATGAAATGCTATTTCAGGGCTATTATATTAAATTATATACATTTGCTGGGGGGTTTAGATGGCTGTATGTTTAATTTACAAGCTTTTCATTCCAAGTTTTTCATTTTTTTCTTAGCAATTAAGGGTTTAAAAACGACAGATAGCAGTGTTAAAATCAAGTGCATATTCACAAGGCTGACCAAAGTCTGAATAATCAAAGTAGTCAATAAAAATGAATAATTTCCTAGATACTTTTAATAGCTATTTTTTCTGAATGTTTTAATTGCACTTTCCTCTTTTGAGCCACCATCACTGTCCCATTCTTCCCCATTTGATTTAGGAGCAGCAGCTGAATGTCTGCAAGTGGAGAGCAGAGGGAGGAGTGCAGCACACAGCAGTCTCTGGCTGTGGCAGCGCTGCTGAGAGGCGTCAGTCGAGCCCTGCCACACGTTTTCCATGGACAGCTGAACTGCTGGGTCCATTCAGCTCCACCATCTGCTGAGGATTTTTTGCTTGGGGGTTATCACAGAGCGGCCTCATGGTCTGACTTATCCATTCAGTGCCAGGACGTGTCTGGATGCTGCTGCCCAGATGTCGCAGTGGGGGCACATCTGGCTCTGGAGGAGACACCTGTGGGGCTGTGTGAGTCACAGCCACCCGTGGGGAACACACAGCTCTCGTGCTGCCATCTGCCCTGCCCCAGCAGCCAGTCACCAGGCAGTCCTGCTGCATGGTCTGTCATGGGGTCTCACAGGTTCAGTACCAGGGTTTCCAGGTACAGCTGACTCTGGTTTGGTCTGTTGTTTCCAGCACAGTCTGGTAGTCTCGCAGGCAGCTTTGGAAAGGATCTGTGAAAGATTATACATTTTCATATATCATGTGTATTTCTTTTCTGCAACTGTTGGATACTTAAATATCCTGGTGATAGATGCCTAAGGGAAAAAAATGCAAAACAAAGGGTTCAGGAGTTAGAGTCTACAGAACTATTTGTAAACTGTTGGGAGATTCTCACACACAAGTGTGAGAATTTACAGCAGATTTTTTTTACTTGTAAGCAATCTCTTTATGCCTGAGCTTATTTTTATGGACTTCATTGTTTTGTTGAAAACATTTTCTGAAGGTAAAGCTGAGGCTTGTAGAGTAGTAGAAAATTTTCAGCCTAGGGGAGGAAGGAGGAAAGTTTCAGCAGTGCTCAGCCTTGGGCTTTTGAAGCGAGTGGCCAGTATTGAGGGTCTGGTGTCATTGCAGACTGGTTCTAAAAAGGGTGAATGGTTTTGAGATGCCTGCACCTGATTTAGTGGGTTTTATGCATGTTGAATGTGAGTAGTTGTCTTGGAGTGATTTATGAATATGTCTATTCCATGATCCTCTGCGCTTTATGCCCAAAAGTGGTTGCTGTATCTCGAGACCTGGGCCTAGGTGTGTGTGGGGCCAGGGAGGGAGGATCCTTGGGCTTTTTTGGCAGGAATTTGAGTGTGAAGAATGAGTGAAGCCGCACTGCTCAAGCACTCTGTGGTGCAGTTCAGTTGGGTTTTGCTTGGCCAGCTTGGTTTTGTTGGCCCAGGCAAAAAGTTTTTCCCTTCCCTGGCTTGGAGAAGCTGTAGTAGCAATCTTTCAGCTGCCTTGAGGTGGACTGAAGAGCTGCTGGGCTGGGGCTGAAGGGGAGGATCAGTGGGAGTGGGGCTGGTCTGTTCCAGCCCCAGCCTTGGAAAGCCAAACCAGGGAGAGAAAACACACAGGCTCCAGCCCAGCTGCTCCGTCTGCCATGGTGAGGAGGTCGACACCTGAGAGCCACCAGGTTTTTGTGTCCTGCTGGAACTCCTTCATGGAGGCTCCAGTTCTTCAGAGTGAACGCCAGCCCCATCTTGCACTGTGTGTCAGGAAGGGGTATTTCTTCAACATTTGCCCCATTCTGTTGTTAATAAACCATTGGGTTGGGATTTTGTTTCACTTTCCTCTATTAGTATTCATTTTCTATTGGTGGAAGGGGATTGTTGAAACCCTTTAGAGGAGACTACACATTGCAGAGTGTCTTCTCTTAAATTTGTGTCAAAACTGAGACAGTAGTGTTAGTGTGTGTTCCAGCAGAGCTAAGAGTTCAAGATTGCCCCCAAATAAAGAACCTTTGAAGAATGAATGCAGAAAGTGTTCTTGCTGTTTTAGTACCAGAACCAGATGACATGTCTGTGCCTGCTCATTTTCTGGTGCTATCTTTGCCTTACAATGCAGTTAAGAACCCATCTTGGAGGTATGATAGCACTTCAGAATCTGCTTGAGTAGGAAATGGTCGATAAAATGAGAAGGAGCTAATGGATAACTGTATCCATTACATATTTCCATTATGGTGTATTTCCATAATCCTCATGAGTTGTCAATTTGAACATGGTTATTTCTGTTAGTATCATTGATGTGCTGTCAGCATTTTTTAAGTCATCCCCCTTCTAAGGAGGGATTTCCTTCTTTCTAACAGCTAAAATAATTTTCAATCTTAGCACAAACCACTGCACTTTGCTTGAGGTCATTAATTTTTATTTTATTTGGAGAACCATAAGGTGGTCAAAAGATTGAATCATTAAAGCAAACAGAGTGCAGAGATATTCAGGAAAAGATTTGTTCCTGTAATTTCATGCTTCCAAAAGAAAGGGAGTGATTTGCAAGGATGCACTTTCCTATTCATACTCAAAGTTAATGCATTGCAGTGTTCCATACTCAGCCATCAGTGCTCACTGTCTCATGGAGAGGGAAAATGTTGGGAGATAAATGTGGAGATGCAAAGTCATTTGTCCAAAGATGCACAGTGGGTTGAGAGAGCTTGTGGTGTGTAATCAGGCCATGGACCCCCGTGTGGTGTTTTGTCTCTGAGCTGTGCATTCAGCTGTGGCCCCTGTGCTTGCTCCATCCCTTCCTCCTCCTCTTCTTCATCCACAGCTGCCAGTGTCCTGGCGCTTGAAGCCAAAATGTGGCTGCTGACGCTGCAGGGGTGGTAGAAGAGGGGACTGGTCACAGTGGCTTGGAAGAGAGAGCGTGGAGATGCCAGATGCACACATGGCTCATGTCCTCAGGGCTGTGGGGCAGGACCATCCTCTGCTATGCAGAGACATTTTGGAGAACTTGCCATCCTGATTTCTCTGTTTGATCTTTATTTTGTTTTGTTTTTTCGGGGGCAGTTGTGTGTGAGAATGAATTGGGAAATAAAACTGGCTCCTGCAGAGCACACTGAGTACATCCAGTCTGTCTGGGCAGAGCACCATTGGTAACTACCTTCAAAGAAAGTTATTTTACTTGCTTTTGAACCTTTTCTATAGTTGGTCATAAAGAGTTTTTGACCTTATGTCAAAAATCCACCTACCGAGCTTCCGAAAGTGCTCCCAGAGCAACAATGTAACAGAGGCTGTAACAATGCAAGAGGAGGAACTTCAGAAAGGTCTTGAAAGGCTTTTGTGAAACGCATTATGGTGGATTGTTTGAAGCTGTTAGAACTGATCTTTAATAGTTGCACTCTTTAAAAGCTCCTGAAATCCATTCATGTTTACAAGATGAGACATGAATTTCAAAAGTCTTTTTTTCTCCTCTTCTTCATTTTAGTTCCTGAGTTAATAGGCACGATTCCTGCTGAGAGATGAGCATTGCTGAGGCCAATAATTTGTCTTTAATGTGAACTGTCAGGAAAATCACCTGTGCTGAAATTCACCTTGACCCAGAGGGTGAGTGCAAAGCCCTCACATTAGGGTAGTTCAGTGCAAAACCTCCGATTTCTTTAGGATAGTCCAGCACAAAATGCCTTAAATGAGCTGGGGAGGGACCACTGCCAGGTTAGTCAGGTAGGAGACTGATGCATTTGGGTAAATTACAAGGTAGTGTTGCTAAAAGAAATAATGAAGATCTCCACCTTTGGGCTGGGTTTCATAGAATAAAGGGAGAAGTTTATGTAAGTTTAGGTTCATTTACTAAAACTTTGTGGAAAAAAAAATCAGCCTTTTATACATAAAATTGTAAGTATTTTTTCCATATTAACTGAAGGTGGCTCATTTAGCTTGCTGGTACAAGTAGCCCTCTGAGAAGTGGGTTACCTAAACTGTAAGAAAATTACTGGAAATAAACTATCTACTATTATAAAAATCCATCACAATTTTAATATGGAGTTTAAGAACCACTTCAATAATCTTCAACTTTTTAGCTTCAGGTACTTGGGAGACTGACTCAAACACATTTTTAGGCAAATATTTTGCATGTTTGTGTTATTATCATAATTTGCAAATGAATAGCTGGAATCTTGTTTTGTGGTAGCATCGAATAATAAAACCTGTAGTACCCTGAGACAGCACTGACAGCTTTTAAGAAGGTAGAGTGTGGAACCAATATTGCAAAAGGCAAGCTAATTACTATTAATTAAAGGTAGACAAAAATAATGGACTTCAGGTCACAACCTAACAATGTCCCCAAGGCTTATGTGGCTTTTTCATTAAAATGAAGTTTCAGTAAAGCAAAACTGATTCTGCAAAGAAATCTGGTAGTCTTATCCATAGTTCCTCAAGCTAAATTCTCATTAGCTTCACTGTCATGAGCATGCAGACTGTAGTTCATAAGCTAAAAAGTGTAAATATTATTTGCTTTAAATTTTTGTCCTAGATCTAGTAACTTTGACGCTAGGAATAACTGATTTGAGAAGGTGACTAGAGAACAAATATTTATTGTTCCTCATTATAAAAAACCCAGAAGGCACTTGGTGATGACTGAGACAGCAGATTTAAAATAAGTAAAAGCAGTATGTTTTAGATGAGAATGAGGTTAAATTGTGGTGCTCGTTGCCACTACGTGTTACAAAGATTAAATATATGGAGGGGTTAGAAGTTCATTGGCTGAGTTAATGGGGGATAGATGTGTCAAAATCTGTTAAACATGGTGCTCTGAGTCCAGCTCCTGCTTTGGGAAGTTCCAGGGCCTGTATTTCTGGCAGCAAGGAGGCTGTGCCAGCCCGTGCCCCACCCCTGCAGCCCTGGCAGGCTCCTGGGCATGGGGCTGAGCCCCCAGGGCAGGGCTGCCAAAGGCTCCTGTGCAGCTGCAGCCCTGCTGCCCAGGTGGCTTCCCCCAGAGCTGTCAGATGGGGGCTGGCAGTGAGGGCATGGTTGAGGGGAGTGTTTTGGTTTGAATTGGTCTTGAGAACTGATGTGTTCAGCTTCAGCTGAGACAGGGTGCATTTTTTAAGTTCCAAATGTCCCTACTAATGCTTTTCAAAGGTTTCACTTATGGAAAATGGTAAAATTATGGGGAAAATCATATTTCGACAGTGTAATAATTTAAATGTGTGTTCTGCAATAATTAGCTTATTTAGGTGTAGAAACTTACCTCTCTGTACAAACACAAATATTCTCATAATTTGTTGGTGAAGAATACTTTGACAAGCTGTCACAAGAATTTCAGCTTTTTTAGATGTCTTCTATTTTGGTTACTTCTGCCAGAGAATTTTTTTAACAATTCTGTTAAATGGGGCAGATTTCTTTCCAGAAGATAATTTTAAATGTTTGGTTAGATGTAGTAGTTTTCTTCCAGCTGTCACTGCTTTCTTGTTCTTACATTCCTGAGAAAAGATTTTAAAAATAATTAAGTGTGAGTTTATCTGTATCAGCCCTTCCTTGCAAGGGCTTTTGTTTATTTAAATTTGCCAGCTTCTCGTGTTTGTACTGCAGACTCTGCATCACAGTCTTTCCCACGGGTCACAGACTGGAGGATTATTATTCAGTCCTCACCCTTGGAGTGTGTTTTGGAGAGGCAAAGAACAGGGCTGACAGAGACAGACCACGAAGGCAAGCCTCAGGTGCCATGTATGGGATTGTCAGATGAGTAGTGCAAACTACCTCCTCAGCTGCTTTGGAGGAGTAGGGATAGATCCTGACTTGGTGTCCATCAGCAAGACCATAGGGATGTCACCCAGAGCCCTGATAAATATGATGGATTTAGGCTGGAAATGCCTCTGATGGAGGTCTGTCTCCATGGGCGTGGAGCTGTAAGGCACCAGGGAAGAGAGCCTTTCAGCTATAAAGCCAGGGAAGAGCCTTGAGTTCAATTCCTCGGCATTCTCTGATTTGGAAAACAGAGATCAAAGGGCAAAGAATACATAAATTTCAGTAGCAGTATTGTTAGTTGAGAAGTGTTGCTTACCCTGTTCCAGTGAGGCTTGGATGTTTGGAGTAGTTCAATAATTGACTTCTGCAGGTTTTCCTGAGGGAGGCAGCAGGAGCATCCCTCACCTCCCAAATGCAGAGGAGCCAGGGCTGCTCTGAGCACAGGCACAGGAAAGCTGCTCAGAGCCAAGGGGGTTCCCCACAGCTCTCTGCAGCCATTTCACTGCAGGAATTTGGCTGCCACTTTTCTCCTCCTGCCAGGAAGGAACTCACCTTTGGGGCTAGGATGGAAGGAGCAGGGAGGGCAGAGCACTCGCCCTCGGGTGGAGGCAGGGTTGTGCTATGTGAGAGCAGTACCTTTCCCTCACTCTGCAGCAGAAAAATATTTCCCTCCTGGTGCTTTTGGCACTACTTTCCTTGGTGTTTGGGAGATGGTGACCCCTGTGCAGAGTGCTTGGGGAATCATGCAGGCATGAACAATTAATCTTTTAAAAGGTCTGTTGTTTGGCAATGTGCCAGGGAAGCCAGTGTAGCCCCACTTTATAATATCAATTTTTAATGATGAGAACTTTGCTAAATTCAGCCCTTGATAAATCTTAGAGTTGGGTTTTCAAAGTTTAAAATCAAACATAATCCAATTATTTCAGTATTTGATTAAACTAAACTGCCACTTTGGTAAAGTGTTTAAATAAATCAGTATTAATATACTTTTCTACAGTAAATAAAGTTATGTCTGTATAGTTCAGATATGAATATTCACGCAGAACTCTTGGAAATGAAGCAATGGCAGTTTGCACAGAACATATATTAACTTAAAGAAATAAATATTTTATTGATATTTAAAGGGATTGTGATATTGGTGGTGATGACTGAAAATGCTGTTTTTAGAACAGTGAAACCACTAGCTGTAAATATGTTTTAGGAAATCTATTCTATTTTATTCTGCGAACTATGAAGACCACCTGCTGTAAATGCCTGAGGGCTGACAGACTCTGGGAGATGTCAATGGGCTTTTCTCAGGTTGCTCTACTGGCATTGGCTGCCAGGTGGCATTGCCAGGAGACTTTAAAGTCAATTCTCAAACACAAAATAGTTCTTCACCCATGAGGCTTCCTGGCTCCAGCAGCACCCTGCTCTGTTTATGTGCAGGAATAACCCCTGTCCAATGGAACCTCATCCAGAGCCCTTTTGCCCCAGCAGGAACCTGCCAAGTGGCTGGGACAGCTTTGAAATGCATCTTTGTAAGAGAGAGCTGAGCACCAGGGCCTTAATATGCAGTTGAGTGCTCATGCACACAGAAATAATTCCAAAGAGAATTAGGGACTGCTGTGTCCGTCAGAGCCACCTGCAGAATGCTTGAAACCTGCTGTGTCAGGAGCCATCAGCCTGAGGTGGCCCAAGGCCTGTGCAGTTTGACCTTGGCTGCCTGTGGGGTATTAAAGGGCACAGCCAGCTGAACTCTGTGTAAGATTTCTGAGCTGTCAGGAATTCACATGCTGACTTGCTTCAGTTGCTCATCTCCCAGCTTCTTTCAACAGGTCTTACTAGAGACATGATCTTCTTGTAAAGCAAATTATCGGCCTTCCAGAAATGCCATGAAAGGCAAATCTACCTATTTTTATGGAGTATTTCATTTTTCTAGGCTCATAAGATTCAGGAAATTAGATCCTTAGTTCCACATCTTAGTTCTTCAGTTCATGGTATTCTGAAGAAATGGGCTTTGCTCGCTACTTTCAGCTTGGCTTCAGTGGAGCCATTAGTAAAAATAGACAGCAAGAAGACATTACCCCAAATTGTGAAAACTGTCACTGCTTTTGAATCTGTCTGTCTTGGAACCTTTATCTCTACTGTCACAAAACATGTCTTTATGTATCCAGGGGATTTACTATGTGCTCCAGAACAGCTTTCTGCCATCCAGAGGTTCTGGAGACGTTGTGTTTGTTTGAGGCTTCAAAAGTCTGTTCTGAAATCTTTCACATTTCAACCTGTGCCTGTTTCAAGCTGCTTAACCTGCTGTAACCCATATCCGGGATACCATGGTACTCTGTCCTCTTTTAATTGTGTCTGAAGTTCCCCACTGAAGTGTGAAAAAACATCCTTCTTCTGAAGCCAGGCATGCTTCTCTGTAGCTGCCCATTAAAGGGACATCTTCATCCCAGGATGCTGCTGGAACATTCTTTGAAAAGAGACTAAAAGTTGGAGAATATCAAGAGATGCTCAGTGAGCCCACTAATTAGGGTTGACAAATGAAAATTACAATAAAGCGAAACTGCACAAATCCAAAAAATTGGGTCTTTCTCTGATTGCTTTTATTGAGAGGGTCATAAAACTATTTCTCAGAGCAGGAGTCTAAGAGACTAATGTGTCATTACTTTCAACTCAAGAGATAAAATTTCTTGTTGCTTTTTAGAACATTCAATATTTTAGCATTATTTTATGATGAAAGAACATGTGCAGTCTCAGCTCATTTCTTATGTAGACTTTTATGCTTAGTGCCTGTTTAAAGGCATTTTTTCCCTACAGGTTTATACCATTTCTTTTACTTCCTTGGGCCATCATGGGTAGTCGTGCTGGATGAGGTTTCTGACCTGGCCTCCTATGCTGTGCACATATGGATGAAAGGCTTCTACCTTAAAAACCAATTCAGTCCCACAATTAATGTTGCAGGAGGGAGTAGAGAGTCCCAGAAGGCTGGAGCATGGAACTGCTAGGTTCCCAGGTGTGTTATGGAAAGGATCCCCTGAAAAGTGTGTAACTTGGCTTCTTGTGGTTGATTTAGGAAATTTGAGCATTTAATATTTCTGTGAGATTTCCCTTATTTCATAGCAGGGGACCTGGAGACATGTTTGATCCTTGAGATCAGCTGTATGTGCTGCTTTCCTGTGTTGCTTCATTTTCTACACTACTTTTTCTTCTCCCCATCCTCACGGATGCATATTCTGATGCTCTTTGTGATAAGTTTCAGCCTCATCCTGCTAGAGGAGTGTGGCTATGCTCCTCTGTGCTATGGCTATTCAGTTTCCCAGCTGTGTAGCCTCTGTGTGGCACTTCAGGATCAGCTTGGACAGAGCTCTGAGCAACCTGATCTCACTGAAGACCTCCCTGCCCACTGCAGGGGGGTCAGACTGGATGACCTCTAAAAGTGCCTTCCACACCAAACCAGCCTGTGATTCCATGTTCTCTCATAGGAAAGCCAGGAGAGCTTTTTGCTCTGCCATCACCTGCCTGATCACTCATGTGGAACTCCCCTTTTCTTCTCTCAAGGCTCACAATTAGTTAAATTCATAGAAAAATGCTTGAAAGGCATACACAGCCCTGTAAGGCTAAGGCGTGGGGACAAATGGAAAGTCTCTGTCTATTGGGGGGAAAGAATAATGTGGAATTAAATCAATTCAAATGATGGCATTGATGTGTGGAAGTAAGTTTCAGTGTAAGGCTGACCATGGTGAGTGATGGCCTGTCAGATTTTAGAATAGAATTACACTTACATAGATAAAGGCAGAGGACCATGTGAACAGTATTCTTGACTGATTGCCACAAATATTAACAGATACAGCCCTGGCCATGCATTTGGGTGTCTGGCAAGCAAGAGAAAAGATTTCTTTTTTGTACTGTCAGCCAGAGATCTATATATTTCATAAGTAAACACAATTGATGCATAATTTTGCTTCCTGAAGAGCGATGCAAATGTGGCTGTGATTCCCAGCATTCCTAAATGTGCATTATCTGGGCATTGTTCATTTTTGTCTATGGCAGAAATCACTTTTGTCTTTTCAAAAAGAGCTTGTCAGTGTTTGCACCAACAAGATCTGTCTGCAGTACTCAGGCATAGATTGGTTTAAGCACTTGAACTTCAGGCTTTGAATCTGACTTCAGTGTTACATGAGCAGCTACAAGAGTTCTTTGTGTTTCTCAATTTTATTGTGGGTTAAGGCAAATCAACACAGGATTTGAGCCAAAGCTCATTATGGTCAATGTAAGTTTTGTCCAGTTGGTTTCTAAACAATGATTCTGTTCATGTAGCAAGGGCTGTATTCAAGGAAAAAAATCAAATAGCATTGTGTAATCTGCAGAAGTGGATGGTTCTTCTACTTTAGTAACATTAGTTGCATTTCTAATTAGTGTTTGCTGTCTTCCCAGGCTGTGAAGAAGTTAGGGAATAACCAGTGGTAGATTTTTTTTCTATCTCTTTGCTATAATATAAACCAAAAAGGAGTAGGAGGACATTGCTATTATGATCATGCTTTTTATCTCCATAAGTAATTTGCATGCCAGATAATTGTTTTGATAGAGTTAGAAATAGGCAGCAATGTATACCTGTGCTTATGACTCTGGTGCTCTGTGTGCTCCCAGGATTGACAGTATTACATCAATACCTTCATAAGGGATCCTGCTCAATAAAAACCCATTGATCTGGATAGTCACTAATTTAATGTGACATCTTTGCTGATGGGATATCCTGCGTGAATGATTCTTTGCTGTGGTTAATTTGCAAAGTTCAAATTAAAAGTTCTTACAACTATAGTCTTTAGAGTAATGGAGGATGATGTCTCAGATCACAAGCTATGTGAAATGGTTAGAGATCAAAAAAGTACTAATGTTGTGCTTTTCTCAAAGGACCCAAAGTTAATTGGGAATAGCAAGCATCTGGGATGTTCTGCAAAAAACTGTGCTGGTCCTGCCGCACTTGTTCTTCAGTGAAATAAAATAAAAAATTCTTCTGATTAAGTTGGTAGAAGGATTAGATGTTGGCAAAGGGGTAAATAATGATTGATGCAAGCTCTGTCAACAGGGTAACAATCATTTATTTTGAACAACTTTGAAGATACATCTAAGATTAAGAATGTAGCTTGTGCTTATATGGGTAAAGAGCTGTGCCTGGAGAACAGCAGCTCTGAGCATGTGAGCTCACACTGGAGAACCTATTGAACATGCACCCAAGATACAAAGTTTTGGTTAAGAGGAATAGCAACAATATGTAAGCACTGAAAAACCAAGAGGGGAGAGAGAGCCAGTTGTTTTTGTTGTATACTTTACTAGCACTTACTGCAATATATCACGTTCTGGTGCTTGGCAAGAACTGGGAAGAATTAGGAAAATAATTTCTAATTAATAAATCTGCCTTATAAAGGGTTATTAAAGGATCTTTGTGTATTTATGTAGCAGAAGAAAAAGAAAAAACAACAAAAAAATAGAGGTGTTTACACATAAAGATATATCAGGATATGCATTAATTTATTTGTTGAGATATTACCTGATTATTTGAAAACTACTAGTAGACCTGAATCTGGTCCTTGAAAAGTCTACCAGAAAGCACTTTGCTCTTCTACCACATTATCAGTTTTCCACCTATCCTGTCTCATAAGAATCAGACTGGATTAGTGTTAGTCGTCACCAGTAGGGTGTGAGAGCCAGATCATATTAGGGACTGTCACACTGAATTAGCCAAAATTAATACAGAAAGAATATGATTTAAAAGAGTGCCAGTGTTTCAAGTGCTGTATCTTATTAGCACAGGAAGCTTTCTGCTCATAAAGCCAGTGTTTTCTCCTCAGTCCTTCTTGTTGATGTGGGATGAAATGCCATGCTCCATTTACACAGGATACTAATGCTCTGCACAGAGGACTTCACCAGGGACCTCAGGTGACAGGAGGCTCCAGAGCCTGGTCAGGGTTTGGACTGCTGTTGACCTTATCTTTATAAGGTGCAAGGTAGGAATGTAGTTATCATTTACAGTTCCTGACATGTCGCTTTACAGCCTGACTTGTTAATGTAGGGCAGCATCAGTTTTTTTCATCCTGTAGCAGACTGTAGTTTGCAGAGTTCAGCAGTTGTCACATGGGGACCAGGAGGGACAACTGGGATTAGCAAAACCCTTCCTCCATCCTGGGGAAATAGAAGCCAGAGCTGCATTACAATGAGAAGAGGGTTGGGGTTATGTAGCATGCCTGGCCTTACACCCCCGTTTCTAAGAGTTAACCAGCATGCCCTGCTTGTAGAAGGGAAGGCACAACTTTCCATGGAGTTGCTGACACCTGGCTGGAGATGCCAGTTCCAGGAGGTGCCAGCTTTGGGCTGCAGCAGCTGCCTGGCACTTGACAATGTGAGTCACTGTTCCTGTGTGCTTTTGACATAGAAATCTCTTTCCTCTTTGGATGGAATTAATTAGTTTTTTCCTATAAACTTGAAATAGATTTTGTAGGAATGACATAGTATTTAGCTGTATTAGCTGCCCAGAAAAATATCCTATCCTGCTCCAGATGCACAGTCATTGTTTTAAAGCTATCAATATTAATGCAGTGACCTGAAATCTTGTTCAGTTTTTGCTCAGAAGCTCTTTTCTCTGAGACACTTTGTATTAGTGAAACTCATTTTAAAGCTGGACAAAAAGCTTAAAAGAAAAAACTGAAATCATTGTGGGAGGGGGGAAGCCCTTAGAACTTAAGACAGAAAGATTTCTAGGCAAAAATTGGTTCCAGGCAAAGTGGAAAAGAATTTGTGAGATGCTTTATCTGCTGCATAAAAGCTTCTATGAGCTGATTGCTAAAATTGGGATCTTCATTTTCCCCTCTGGGGAACCAGCAACTCCCAACTTCCCTCAGCTGCTGCATGAGACTCTGGCTGGCCCTGCTCCTGCTCCAGCTGTCTCTGCTGTTACAGGAAAGCTGTTAGCACAAGGTTTTTCTGGTTTGTTTTGCTTTTTTCCTGAAGGAAAGGGTGATTTTGTAAATTGGTGATTTTATTTTTGAATGCCCCAGTGAGGAGAGCTCTGCACCAACCTAATCCCCCCATCAATGGTGCTGTGCTGCCCACAGTGAGCCTGTGGACAGGACTATGGGAATGAAGGAGACTCCTCTTAAATCTCAGGCATGAGGGGATGCACTTGACTGAAGCGAGGATCTGGAGAGACTTGAAAAAACTGAGATTTGAAAAACATTTTCCAGGAGCTTTCTAAATAACTTGTTAGTACAGGTGTGGATGCTGTTCATTTGAGGTGAGGCTGTGTGTCAGAGACTGATGTCTGGTCCGTGGAGCCTTTGTCAGTCCATGGAGCCCTTTCCCTTTGTCTGGGAAGCAGCCTCTGCTGGCTCCCAGGAGCTGCTGGTCCTGCCCTGTGCCGGGGCTCCCAGGGGCCGGGTGGCTGCGCTGCTCTTGCAGTGAGCAGCTCTGCTGGAAACAGATCAGAAACAAGGACACACATCAGTCAGTGCATCTTGTAAGGGGAGAACAACTTACATTAAAAAGCCTCATTCCTGTAGACATTAGAGGAGCTGTTCCCTGCATCCTGCCTTTGACTAGTCAAAATTAAACAGTGAAGGGGCTTGGTTTTCTGTGCCCTATTTCTGATGAGAGAGGGTGATGCCATAGGAGTCTGGTTATGCTTCAGCAGCAATGTCCTGTTAAGATGAAGAAATGTATTCCACAATCTATTTTCATGAGTTTGTGTAGCTGGGCTCTTGACTGTGCTTGGACTGCAATTTACATTGTGTGTCCTTTTAAAGATCCCTGCTTGTAGTGCTTTGTTCACTGCTAAAATATGTACCTATGTTGATTCAGTGTATTGATACACCAGCCTTCTGTGTAAACCTCTGGGCTGCCTGCCTCCTCTGCTTAAACCCGTATGGACTGAGCAAAGTTCTTTGTTTGTGCAGCCTGACCTGTGGGAGGGGATGTGGAACCAGTAGGGTTTAAAAGAACCGGAGCTGCCATGTGCAGGCCTTGTTGGATCTTTCAAAATATAAAATGGGATGAAAATTGCCTTATCACTCTTTAACTCTGAGCCTTGTGTGTAAGTTATCATGGAGACTGTGTGTTTCCATGTCGTCCCTGCTGCATGCGTGGCCAGCACAGTGAAACATTCCCAGCAGCTCACAAGCATGCACCAGTTAATTTTTAGGGTATGTACATCTGTGCTGAGGTTCAGAAGAGAGAAGAAAATGCTGCAGCTAATCTTTAGTAGTTGCAGCACACATAAGTAGATTATGCAAAACTGTTAATTTTTTATTACTAAATAGCACTTTAGGGAGTGGAAGGCCTTAATACTCTGGCTAAAGATGCTAGTCACACCAGATTACTATTGTTGTACATTAATAATAAAAATAGCTGGGTCTGATTAGTGTCAGTTAAAGTTTCCTGAATAAGAGATAGAACTCTTTGAATTAAACTGCTTGAATAGCAGCTAAGGATTCCTGAGGAATAATTTGTATTAAAAAGTTAAGACCTTCACTGCTTTTCTAAAGGAATATCTATGGCTAGTGTGGGAATTGCATACCATTCACATGACAGCATGAAAGGAAAGGATCTTCACAGGCCATCAAGTGTAATAAAGGAACATCCAAAATTGATTTTCATTTAAGTAGATTACTTTTGTTTTCTTCTAAACTAGGGAAAGCACACACTAATTTCCATTAATTTTCACAAGCAGACCTACTGGTTTGATCCAGGTATCCATTATTAAATGCACCAGGCCACTCTTCCCAAGTACCTGCCTGTGACTTGGGACAGACCTGGCAGGGAAATCTGGAGGGAAGTGCATGGCATGGGTTGCTGGCACTTTTGAAGGTATGTTGACAGAGCAGGGGCTAATCCTGATTTAGGGTTCTGCTAATGTTCTGTTGAATTGTTGCTGAGTCCAGTAAACAGATCCATGCTCAAAGCTATTCAACTTTGTAGATGCTTTAGCGGGCTCACTCATGTTTGTTTTCAAACCACAAAATTAGGCCCTTTCGTATGCTAGCCCCTTTCTGAGGTTGTTCACACTCCCTCTTCAACAGGTCTTTTACTAGACAGAAACATCTTCAGAGGCTGTTTTTATCACTGCAATGATGATGATTGTACTGACTGTGCAAAGAGCTGGAAATGAGACCGTTGCTATTTCCCTGTGCACAAGCAAACAAGTTGCTGTCCACATGAATTCTCCTTGATCTCTGTGACACATCTGCTGTAGGCACGTCAGAACAGTCAGTTTGCCTCTGATCGTGCCTTGCAAACAGGTTTTTTTACCCAATCAAAACACAACAAAGGAGACAAAAACCTTTGTAGTGAGGATGCATGCTTAGTACCCAGAAAGTTCCAAAGAAAATCCACAACTTAAATGGAATATGTTCATACAGTTATAGAGAGAACATATAAACTGCTTTCACTTGGTTGTTGTAGTGGCAGGATATTCCAAGGGTGATGAGAGTGGGACCTCTCCTAATCTTAGAAATTCCCAGTTCAAGAATAGCTGTAAATGTTTATTTGATGTGAAAGAACTAATTGTACAAATAATTATTTTCAGCCTGATGTGCCTTTGCTGTTTATTCTGTGGCAGTAATTAATTCTATAATTAGAAAATGTCCTATTAGATAATTTCTCTGGGAACTCAGGCTATTGTCCAGTGCAGGAAACCTTCAAGAAGCTGAAGTGGTTTGGTTATGACCTTGGCAATCTGACTACTTTTATTGGTAAGGGCTGGTTTGCTTCACTGGGGGATCATTACTGAAGAATTTAGCTTTTATGAGTGGGACTGGAGATGAGTCTCTTGATGCTGAGATTTGGTGCTGTGGATGAATGGATTTGCCCTGGCCTTGCCCATCTCTAGAAGGGGGACACCTCACCTGCTTGTGAATTTGTGTCTGCTTTTGACCTGTCAGCATCTGCCATTCTATGAGAAGTTTGGATGAAATGAATTTACTTCATAAGGTATCAGTGAACACAAGAAAATCAATAAGCAATCTGTGTGATAATTAATTAGCGTGCCAGGATGAATTACTGTTTCTTCCCCTCCTGATTTGGGTCACAGTCACATCTGATTTGGGAAGTTGTCAGTTTTTCAATTATAGCTTGGTCTTTGTTCTTGGTATGGCTTTTTGCCTTTTTTTATTTGATGTGCTCAGAATGAAGGACTGGCAGAGAGAAACTCACACTGTGCAAACTTGCTTCTTGTGGGAAGGAGACAATATTGAGCTCAGCACCTAGCAGAACCTGTTGAGGAGGAGATGTACTGTAGGCTGTCAAAGCTGGCCTGAGCCTGAGGGTTTAACCCCCAGGAGCAGGGGTTTTGTTCAGGGATCTGACACCTGCTCCAGCCTGCAGGCTCCTACCTCTTCAGATTTCCCGGGGACTCTGATGCCATTCCTGGGAAGTGGAGTCTCCCCAGCCCATTTTCCAGACTTCTGGAAATTCACCCAGTGCCATCCCAAAACACACAAGTAGTTTGGCCTGCTCTCAACTAGACTTAGCATGAGAATTATTCTTCAGGGTCAGTCCCAGGATTTTTACTGCCTTCTTAAGGAGGAGGGCTGCTGTTGTGAGCTTTCCAGAGACCCCTGTGAAGGCAAAGCTACTACAAGCCCATTAACAAGCTTCAAGTATAAATTCAAGGCCTTGCTACCCTGTTTCCTTTCTGTGGTCACAAAAAAGACTAATTATATGAGATAGATTAATGAACTCATTTTGTAAATACACCAGGTAGTGAGATAGATGCTTATTTAACTTTCTCAGTGAACTTCAAGAACCCAGATTTCCCTTCTTCACAACAAATTGGTTTCTATCAACAGAATAAAGTTTTTCAAAGCATCTCTGCTGGATCTCTAATAATAAGTAACTGCATTTTACTGGATAGTAGACAAAGCAAAAGCATTCTACATCTGACACTCTGACTGTTCAGAAAGAATAGGAAGTAAACTGGTGATGATCATGTGGAGCTTTAGAAATTATCATTTGCAATAGAATGGTGGGGGATTTTATTTGGGTTTTTGTGTGTGTGGGTTTGACAACCAGTTCCTATGGTGTCTGAAAGAATCAACAGAAAATGAAATTACTCTGGAAATTTCACAAAACCTACTTCAAAAAGCAGTTTTAGTTTTATTCTTTCCAATTCCCAAATTTTCAAGGATTTTTTAGTTTGCCTTCTCTTAAATGTGTTTACCATTTTGCTTTTGGAAACCTTGGAGAATATGGAATTTATTTCTATTTGTCTCACTTTCAAAATATTTTCAATATAGGTTTCAGGGCACACCATCTTTATTAAGGGTCACATATTGAGAGACACTGATTACCTGAAATTTATGCTAGGGATGGTCATTAGTGTAGAGTAATTACAAGAGAACAATTTTGGTCTGAAACAGTTTGCTTGATATGTAAAAAGTTAATGATATTTTTACAGGGTTTTATGACAGCCTAACCCTAGCATGTAGCTGATGTTAGTATTACTCCTGCTCTCAGTCTATCTGTACTATTTCATCTGATTGCCATCCTTGTGGTAATTTAACCACCTCTGCTTTAAATGGACCAAATGTGGTTTCAGAAATATTACTGATGTGTGAAGAAGGGAGATCATATTTTTCTTTGTAATGCATGGTATCAAAAAGAGCATCTCATGCATACAGTAAATATTCTGAAAGACTTCTACACACATCCAGCACTTCCTGGCCGTGCTAAGCTAGTGCTATAGCACCAAGTTTAAAATTGGCAAATTTTCTTTGGGTCGATTGAAACACAACTTTGGGAAGAACCCAGTGGACTCCATCAGCAGACCACAGCTGGTGACCATCAGAATAATTCTAACATGGCTATAAATATATTCAGGGAGAAAAGCCTCTAGCCCATTCATGCTGTTTCAGAATCAGAGGCATTGCAAGGAAGCTGAAGTTTGGCCCTTGGCACATTGTGGAGGCAGCAGCTTCTTGCTCAACGTCTGTCTGTTATGTCTGTCACTTTTTCAGGAACTGAAAGCAGAGTCACATGCTGCCTACTCAAACCCAACTAAACTGCTGCTCCATTTGTAAGGAGTCATTTGGTTTTAATTAGCAGAACCTCTTGGCTGACTGTATTGATACAGTTGAAAGTCTCCTCTGGTTATGTGGAGTCAGGTTTTCTCAGGTTCCTGTGTTAGACTCCTTTTTTTTCCCCAAGTACAAGAGTACAAGTCTTATTTTTAAAGCAACGCTTGCTGCAAGTTTCTTATCCAACCTCAGTTAGATAAGTTTAGGTTTCCAAGCAAATTGTATTTGGCATAGGTTGTCTGGAAGGCATCAGCTCAAATGTGATGTAACTTTTATTTTAGAATGAAGCCAAGGAATTGCTCAGTATCTCAATGTTAAGAAACAGAGGGTGAAAGACCTTAATAGGAGTAAAGTGCAAAATAATGGTACAAGGTACTACTGTGTGCCAGCTTAAGTGATTGGAAAGAAATATAGAAAACCTTCTAGTTTTCCCAAGAATGATGGACTAATTATCCTCCAGTTGCCAATAATTCAGGGTGAATGAAGGGATCTAAGCAGGAGCTGAAAACTGGAAGTAGTCCAGAGTGACGAAAGTACACATCTGTAATGAGCCTCCCTCCCCTGATCTCTGACTGCTGTGGAGAAAAATTATTTTAGCTTCAGGCGTCGTGTTCCCAACACGGCAGCAAAAGTAATGGATGTTGGGTAGCTTCTTAACTTCAGAATATCTCTACAATCAAATTATTCACTTTAAATCATGATAGTTACTTATGAAAATGAAGCTGGAATTCTCAGAACTCAGTAGTTCAGATATAGCTAATTTTGTGCTGAAATGGGGATGCTCTGAATTGAGTTCTGACTGCAGTCCTCAGACTCTCTCTTCCGTCTTGGATTTACAACCTTTTCAGGCACAATTTTCCATCTGAAATTTACTCCTGACCCTTCACATCTTGCCTTTACTTGTCATCACTATATCAACTCACACTACCAGTGTGAAGTTCTGCTTTTGTTTTGAGTGAGTGCTTCCAAAACTTGAGCAAAATCTATGTTTACAAAAAAGGCATGAGTAGGGTTTTGATGGTGAAAAGGTGTGTTAAGACTCTGGGAGAGCCAGGTTCCTGGTCAGAATGGTGATAGATGTGTAATAAGTGGGAAGTGCAGGACATCCTTCATCCTCACCAGGCAATGAACTTGAGCCATACATCTGAACAGTGAGATGGATTAGAAAGACTTCATAAGCGTTTGAGTCCGAAAACTCAAATTGCAAGGCCTAAGTAGCATCATTAGATCTTCTGAGGGATTAAGCAACAAATTTTACAGGAAGCACTGAGTATCCCACCCCCCCATCCCCCTCCTCAGCCTGTAAACATTACTGGTTGCATCAGACTCTGAAATGTGAGTATTATCTGAGTCTTCTATTAACATGAGCTATTTCAAGTTTTGCCTCAGAATTGTTTTTCTTGTGATTCTTTCATGATAATTATGCAATTAACGTTAATCTAATATTAATGCTGAAAATCCATACAAATGAGTGAATTCCTCCAGTTAAACATACTGACAGTTTTATTTGGCTGCACTGTGTTTTATGAAAACTTTGCACACTTGATTAGAGGCAACAATAAATAAAAGAAAATTTCAGTAAAGAAAATTGATAGAAAATGCAGATTTTTGCAGATCACTGCTCTTTTTATCCTAGAATCACAAAATCATTTAGGCTGAAAAAGACCCTTAGAATCATCAAGTCCAGCCATTAACACAGCACTGCCAAGGCCACCACTGAACCATGTCCCCAGGTGCATGTATTCCTCATTTTCTTTGATATACTTTTGTCAGAGGTGTTTGATTCCGGTTGTTCTTTGCAGCAGAGCTGTGCTGGCGGTCGATTCAAATCCCATCACTGTCCACACTCTGGTCTGCCGTGGGTCACAGAGGTGAGGAAAACACCAAGGAGTTGGGAGCACCCACTAGCAGCCTCTGTGGCACCTCTGAGCTTGTCCCTGCTTGACTTTTGGTGAATTGGGGTTCTGGTTCTTGGCCAGGAAATAAATGAAGAGCCATTACACACCATCCATCTATTTTCACAAGGATTATAAATTTAAGTAGTTAAACTGCAAGCTGATGGTGATCATTTGTTAATGTGGCAGCGTGAGACCTCTTAAATCAGACACTTTAATGCTTTAGGCAGTGAGAGTTTTTCAGAACTGTTACATTTTTGATCCCGTGTTACTTTGGTTTTTCCAACCTTATTTTTTTAACTTGAGTTGGATTTTTCATTAAGGAAAGTGAAGTGAAGAACAAAAGGTGTCAAAGATGTTAGGGGGGTCCTAAGTAGCTTTGGAAAGTTATCAATGGGAGATTTGGCAGTCTGCTTTGTCAGGTCAAGTGGCTGCATTTCAAGTCCTTTATATTTAGGAAAGAGCTGAGAGGTGATTAAAAATTACATAATCTGGTTCAAAACTCAGTTTTCAGAGGTGACATTTCTACAAGAAAATTTTTCTTTTCTATTTCAGTTCATGATGAAATTTCAAAATTAAGCTTTCCCCTGAAATTCGATTTATAAATCATAGAAACCCAACAGTTTTCTTTGTTGGTGGTGGTAATTTTTCCCTCTTTTCCTAGTTTCAAACTGCTGCCCTGTCCCATTCCTGCTCAGCAGGAGGAAGCTGAACTGCTTAGAAAGAAGGCAGTGGAAGTGAATCACTTTCTCTCACAATTTGACAGCTCTGTCCTTTTTTCATTTCCTCCTTTTAGGAAAATAGGAAAAGAGTTATGAAATAACTCTTATAGGGAAAGATTATTAAATAATCAAGTAGAAGCTGGGTTTTCTTGCTTCTTGTTTTTTGATTCGTTTGGCAGTGATTTGAGATTCTGTCAAAATACCCTCTGGGCAATAATAGACTATGGAACAATTCTACTGATGGTTTCAGGCCAGTTAAAGTTTGCCTTGCCGTGATGGCAAAAGGTTCTATAGTTTGTGTCAGCACCTCTAACATATCCTGATACCCCATCTGAACATTGAACAGCTTATCAGTGCTGCAAATGGAATGGTTGACATAGGTCACTGCAGTATTTAGAGAACCTGAACTACAACTTCCAGTTTCTTTTGGTGTTCACCTTTCCTAAAGAATTTGCAGCAGAAGATAAGTGCCAAGAATTTAAATCTCTTGTTGATAGATAGTTACTTTGCAGGAGTGAACACTGCAGTGATTTCTGTAAGCTGAGGATTTCAAATGGAGCAATGCTATGATAAAGTGTGACGGTGGTCACAGGGGTTTTCAGACGGAGGAAGAGACAGGAGTCTTGATTCCATGATCAGAAGGCTTGATTTATTATTTTATGATATATATATATATATAGCATTATAACTATACTAAATAGATACAGAAAGGAAAAGGGCTTCAGAAGCTGGCTAAGCTACGAATAGAATTGAAAGAATGCCAAACAATGGAGCTGGCGCCGATAGAGAGCGAGAGCCAGCTGTGCAGTGACTGGTCAGTAAATCCAAACATCTACAGGAAACCAATCACAGGTGGACCTGTTGCATTCCACAGCAGCAGATAATAATTGTTTACATTTGTTGCTGAAACTTCTCAGCTCCAGCAGGAAAAATCCTAAGAAAGGATTTTTCACAAAAGGTGTCAGCGTCAATAAGGTGATAAACCTTCTATGCTTCCAGGTAGTGTTAGGGATTTTGTGTGATCTATTCTTCCTAGTGGACCTATTTTTGCTATATTTGCTAGCACAGTGGCTGTGTTGTGCATATGGACAGGCATATGCCATGAGATGATTCTTTGGGGTGTGCTAGTCTATGTAATACAAAACCTTTTTGTCTCTAGACCAGTCTGGCATCTCTCATCTCTCCCAGGGTAACTTGAGGGTATTTTCTACCACATTTACATTTTAACTCTATCAACTAGAAATGGAAACTAGATTTTTCCATCAAAATATTCAGAGTACTTTTCTTATTCCAGGCCAGCAGAACAAACACATGAGGAGGTGGTTTAGGTTTGTATATCCTGGCTATGACCTTCCAGATACTGCACTGATTCCAGCAGTAATATTGTTCACACTTCCCTGTCACTACAAAAAACCCTACCTGCATTGTCTGAATGCAGACACTCACGGGAGCGTGCATTAAGCAGATTTTCACAAGGTAACACGGATTCAAACAGATGGACAGCCCCTGGTTTTTAAGCCGTACCATTCCATGGGGTTTCCTTTAGCCAATTTGATCACCTCAGAGGAAAGGAAGCTTTACACCTGATGCATCTGTGCTGAAAGACCCCCTGCCTTCAAAACGACTTTTCTGAGTGTTATTGGAAACAACAACATTAAGATAATGACAAGACTGGCAGTGAGAAATTCACGGGGGATGCAAAATAAATGAAATCAATTAGTATCATAAATACAGGCTGAGTTTCACGTGTCTTACATGTCAATTACTCATATGAACTTCTGAGACTTTATTATTAACAGATTTGTTTTGGCAAAAGCTATAAAAATGAACAGAAAAACCCAACAGTGCTATTTTAAACTTGTACCACCACACTGCAGTTTACATAGCTGCAAATAAAATGGAAGAATGTTTTTATGAGCCATAAAATGGCTCCGCTATTACCAAGAGGCATTTACTGAAACAAAAATTCTGAACAAGCCTGCATCAGACAAGCCTTATTTTGATTTTCCTAATTAAACAAAGGACAATTAGCACCCGTATAGGAACGTGGATGAGCTCTGTTCAAGTATCAGCTCTGGTGGATCATACATCAAATGAACTTGTTGTTTTTGAGGTCAGCTGTCATTCTTCCCAAATTGCTCCCTGAGCAGATCACAGAGCAGATGGAAAAGGCCAATTTGACATGACTCTTTGGCTTAATTATAGCATTACTAAGACAGCATATGGGGTTGGTATGTACTGCAGAATTTTACCCAATAACTTCGTTTCTCACAAATTCAGTGATCTGGTTCATTTGCCTTGACTTGATCTCCAGTACATAAATTCACTAGAATTGAATTATTCTTACGTGTGCATTGCAAGGCCAAACTTTCTTAACAAGTCCAATAACAACACATCCAAAATAATGATCAAAGAATCACAGAATAGAAATACTCTATCAAATAAAAGATCTTTTCCAAAACATTAGTGCTTAAACTGATCCGCAGGTTCTGGCAGTTTTACGACAGTCGCTCTTTACGGCACGTTTTATGACAGTCGGGCTTTACGGCACCTTTTACGACAGTCGCGCTTTTCGGCACCTTTTACGACAGTCGCGCTTTACGGCCGTTTTACGGCTGTCATAGTTTACGGCACCTTTTACGACAGTCGCGCTTTTCGGCACCTTTTACGACAGTCGCAATTTACGGCCGTTTTATGACAGTCGCGCTTTACGGCACCTTTTGCGACAGTCGCGCTTTACGGCCGTTTTACGGCAGTCGCGCTTTACGGCACCTTTTACGGCAGTCGCGCTTTACGGCATTTTTTACGACAGTCGCGCTTTACGGCCGTTTTGCGACAGTCGCGCTTTACGGTGCCTTTTACGACAGTCGCGCTTTACGGCCGTTTTACGGCAGTCGCGCTTTACGGCACCTTTTACGGCAGTCGCGCTTTACGGCATTTTTTACGACAGTCACGCTTTACGGCCGTTTTGCGACAGTCGCGCTTTACGGCGCCTTTTACGACAGTCGCGCTTTACGGCAGTCGCGCTTTACGACACCTTTTACAACAGTCGCGCTTTACGACCGTTTTACGACAGTCGCGCTTTACGGCAGTCGCGCTTTACGACACCTTTTACGACAGTCGCGCTTTACGACCGTTTTACGACAGTCGCGCTTTACGGCGCCTTTTACGACAGTCGCAAATTACGGCACCTTTTACGACAGACGTGCTTTACGGCGCCTTTTGCGCCAGTCGCGCTTTACGGCACCTTTTGCGACAGTCGCGCTTTATGGCCGTTTTACGACAGTCGCGCTTTATGGCATTTTTTGCTACAGTCGCGCTTTACGGCCGTTTTACGACAGTCGCGCTTTACGGCACCTTTTACGACAGTCGCGCTTTACAGCCGTTTTACGACAGTCGCGCTTTACGGCCGTTTTACGACAGTCGCGCTTTCCGACAGTCGCGCTTTACGGCGCCTTTTACGACAGTCGCGCTTTACGGCCGTTTTACGACAGTCGCGCTTTACGGCATTTTTACGACAGTCGCAATTTACGGCCGTTTTACGACAGTCGCGCTTTACGGCCTTTTTACGGCTGTCGCGCTTTACGGCACCTTTTACGACAGTCGCAATTTACGGCCGTTTTACGACAGTCGCGCTTTACGGCGCCTTTTACGACAGTCGCGCTTTACGGCATTTTTACGAAAGTCGCACTTTACGGCACCTTTTACGACAGTCGCGCTTTACGGCAGCTTTTACGACAGTCGCGCTTTACGGCCGTTTTACGACAGTCGCGCTTTAAGGCGCCTTTTACGACAGTCGCGCTTTACGGCACCTTTTACGACAGTCGCGCTTTACGGCATTTTTACGACAGTCGCGCTTTACGGCGCCTTTTACGACAGTCGCACTTTACGGCATTTTTTACGACAGTCGCGCTTTACGGCCGTTTTACGACAGTCGCGCTTTACGGCACCTTTTACGACAGTCGCAATTTACGGCCGTTTTACGACAGTCGCGCTTTACGGCGCCTTTTACGACAGTCGCGCTTTACGGCATTTTTTACGACAGTCGCGCTTTACGGCGCCTTTTACGACAGTCGCGCTTTACGGCATTTTTACGACAGTCGCGCTTTACGGCGCCTTTTACGACAGTCGCGCTTTACGGCATTTTTACGACAGTCGCGCTTTACGGCGCCTTTTACGACAGTCGCGCTTTACGGCACCTTTTACGACAGTCGCGCTTTACGGCCGTTTTACGACAGTCGCGCTTTACGGCGCCTTTTACGACAGTCGCGCTTTACGGCATTTTTACGACAGTCGCGCTTTACGGCCGTTTTACGACAGTCGCGCTTTACGGCACCTTTTACGACAGTCGCGCTTTACGGCAGTCGCGCTTTACGGCATTTTTTGCGACAGTCGCGCTTTACGGCCGTTTTACGACAGTCGCGCTTTACGGCATTTTTACGACAGTCGCGCTTTACGGCGCCTTTTACGACAGTCGCGCTTTACGGCACCTTTTACGACAGTCGCGCTTTACGGCACCTTTTACGACAGTCGCGCTTTACGGTGCCTTTTACGACAGTCGCGCTTTACGGCGCCTTTTACGACAGTCGCGCTTTACGGCATTTTTACGACAGTCGCGCTTTACGGCCGTTTTACGACAGTCGCGCTTTACGGCACCTTTTACGACAGTCGCGCTTTACGGCAGTCGCGCTTTACGGCATTTTTTGCGACAGTGCTGCTTTACGGCCGTTTTACGACAGTCGCGCTTTACGGCAGTTTTACGGCAGTCGCAATTTACGGCCGTTTTACGACAGTCGCGCTTTACGGCGCCTTTTTACGACAGTCGCGCTTTACGGCAGTTTTACGGCAGTCGCAATTTACGGCCGTTTTACGACAGTCGCGCTTTACGGCGCCTTTTACGACAGTCGCGCTTTACGGCATTTTTTACGACAGTCGCGCTTTACGGCGCCTTTTACGACAGTCGCGCTTTCCGACAGTCGCGCTTTACAGCATTTTTTGCGACAGTCGCGCTTTACGGCCGTTTTATGACAGTCGCGCTTTACGGCACCTTTTACGGCAGTCGCGCTTTACGGCATTTTTTACGACAGTCGCGCTTTACGGCCGTTTTGCGACAGTCGCGCTTTACGGAACCTTTTACGACAGTCGCGCTTTACGGCAGTCGCGCTTTACGACACCTTTTACGACAGTCGCGCTTTACGACCGTTTTACGACAGTCGCGCTTTACGGCGCCTTTTACGACAGTCGCACTTTACGGCACCTTTTACGACAGTCGCGCTTTACGGCGCCTTTTGCGACAGTCGCGCTTTACGGCACCTTTTGCGACAGTCGCGCTTTATGGCCGTTTTACGACAGTCGCGCTTTACGGCATTTTTTGCGACAGTCGCGCTTTAAGGCCGTTTCACGACAGTCGCGCTTTACGGCCGTTTTACGACAGTCGCGCTTTACGGCCGTTTTACGACAGTCGCGCTTTACGGCACCTTTTACGACAGTCGCGCTTTACGGCGCCTTTTACGACAGTCGCGCTTTACGGCCGTTTTACGACAGTCGCGCTTTACGGCCGTTTTACGACAGTCGCGCTTTACGGTCGTTTTACGACAGTCGCGCTTTACGGCCGTTTTACGACACTCGCGCTTTACGGCACCTTTTACGACAGTCGCGCTTTACGGCCGTTTTACGACAGTCGCGCTTTACGACATTTTTACGACAGTCGCGCTTTACGGCACCTTTTACGACAGTCGCGCTTTACGGTCGTTTTACGACAGTCGCGCTTTACGGCATTTTTTACGACAGTCGCGCTTTACAACAGTCGCGCTTTACGGCACCTTTTACGGCAGTCGCGCTTTACGGCATTTTTACGACAGTCGCGCTTTACGGCAGTCGCGCTTTACGGCGCCTTTTACGACAGTCGCGCTTTACGGCGCCTTTTTACGACAGTCGCGCTTTACGGCAGTTTTATGGCAGTCGCGCTTTACGGCAGTTTTACGACAGTCGCGCTTTACGGCGCCTTTTTACGACAGTCGCGCTTTACGGCAGTTTTACGGCAGTCGCGCTTTACGGCACCTTTTACGACAGTCGCGCTTTACGGCGCCTTTTACGACAGTCGCGCTTTACGGCATTTTTTGCGACAGTCGCGCTTTACGGCCGTTTTACGACAGTCGCGCTTTACGGCGCCTTTTACGACAGTCGCGCTTTCCGACAGTCGCGCTTTACGGCATTTTTTGCGACAGTCGCGCTTTACGGCCGTTTTACGACAGTCGCGCTTTACGGCATTTTTACGACAGTCGCGCTTTACGGCACCTTTTACGACAGTCGCGCTTTACGGCCGTTTTACGACAGTCGCGCTTTACGGCACCTTTTACGACAGTCGCAATTTACGGCCGTTTTACGACAGTAGCGCTTTACGGCGCCTTTTACGACAGTCGCGCTTTACGGCATTTTTTACGACAGTCGCGCTTTACGGCGCCTTTTACGACAGTCGCGCTTTACGGCACCTTTTACGACAGTCGCGCTTTACGGCCGTTTTACGACAGTCGCGCTTTACGGCACCTTTTACGACAGTCGCGCTTTACGGCCGTTTTACGACAGTCGCGCTTTACGGCGCCTTTTACGACAGTCGCGCTTTACGGCATTTTTTACGACAGTCGCGCTTTACGGTGCCTTTTACGACAGTCGCACTTTACGGCAGTCGCGCTTTACGGCGCCTTTTACGACAGTCGCGCTTTACGGCGCCTTTTTACGACAGTCGCGCTTTACGGCAGTTTTACGGCAGTCGCAATTTACGGCCGTTTTACGACAGTCGCGCTTTACGGCGCCTTTTACGACAGTCGCGCTTTACGGCATTTTTTATGACAGTCGCGCTTTACGGCGCCTTTTACGACAGTCGCGCTTTACGGCACCTTTTACGACAGTCGCGCTTTACGGCCGTTTTACGACAGTCGCGCTTTAAGGCGCCTTTTACGACAGTCGCGCTTTCCGACAGTCGCGCTTTACGGCATTTTTTGCGACAGTCGCGCTTTACGGCCGTTTTACGACAGTCGCGCTTTACGGCACCTTTTACGACAGTCGCGCTTTACGGCCGTTTTACGGCTGTCGCGCTTTACGGCACCTTTTACGACAGTCGCGCTTTACGGCCGTTTTACGACAGTCGCGCTTTACGGCGCCTTTTACGACAGTCGCGCTTTACGGCACCTTTTACGACAGTCGCGCTTTACGGCCGTTTTACGACAGTCGCACTTTACGTCGCCTTTTACGACAGTCGCGCTTTACGGCATTTTTTACGACAGTCGCGCTTTACGGTGCCTTTTACGACAGTCGCGCTTTACGGCCGTTTTACGACAGTCGCGCTTTACGGCCGTTTTACGACAGTCGCGCTTTACGGCATTTTTACGACAGTCGCGCTTTACGGCACCTTTTACGACAGTCGCGCTTTACGGCATTTTTACGACAGTCGCGTTTTACGGCATTTTTTACGACAGTCGCGCTTTACAACAGTCGCGCTTTACGGCACCTTTTACGACAGTCGCGCTTTACGGCGCCTTTTACGACAGTCGCACTTTACGGCGCCTTTTACGACAGTCGCGCTTTACGGCATTTTTTACGACAGTCGCGCTTTACGGTGCCTTTTACGACAGTCGCGCTTTATGGCGCCTTTTTACGACAGTTGCGCCTTACGGCAGTTTTACGAAAGTGTATCTTTACGGCATTAAACTCCCAGTTAATTTTTTTTTTCCTGTCTTGTGGGCTCTGCCTTGTTATCTGGAGGGCAGTGTCCTGTTGTGTCATCATTCTCAGAGAACCAAACTTAGCGTCATCCACAAATTTTAGCATCTGCCTTAATTCAAAGTAATCTTTAAAACAGATATTGTCTTTAATTTGAGCTTTTCTGAGGTCTCCTCCCCGCTGCTTTTTAGCAGTTCTTTGGCTTTGCCATTTACTTTGTAGCCCCGTGCCAATGATTTTGCTGGAGAGAAGTGCAGCTGGCTCAAGGCTGGTGTCCTGGGACAGCTGCAGTGACTCACACTGTTCTCTCCCTGCTGCTCCTCTTGGAATCTCAGAGAGGAATTTTCTGAAGTCTTCAGCAGCTTGGCATTGAGTGCTCCAAGTCACCACACACAGTGGACTTTCAACAAGGGCTTTGTTCAAGATGAAATTCAGGCAAAGAAATTTGAATGAAGCATGTTTTTTTTTTTTTTTTTTTTTTTTGTTTTTTTTTTTTTTTGAGTTTATGGTTTTATTTCATGGACAAAACTTGGGGAAATATTTTCCACTTCTGTTCTCTCCTTTTCCTGCCCCTTCTTCTAAAAGAATGAACAGAGCATAACCTGCTGTATCCTGAAGTGTCCTAGAGGATGGTAATTAAGGACCAGCAAGAAAATGAGTTAGGAGTGAGGAATATGTTCATGTTTTAAATACCAGATTGGATTACTGCTTTTCCTTTGCCTACAAGCTGTCACAGGCTGAAGGGATGCAGTTGTGGCCCTCCTGCAGCAGTTGCATGATGGGCAGAGCAATGTGTGTTTGGTGCTGGTTTTATGCTGTGTGTTGAGAGGGGAAAGGCACTTTACGCCCACTGCAGTTACTGGGGAAGCCTCAGAGCTGCAGTGTCTCGGAGCAGCTGGGGTAATGTTTTCTCAGAGCACAATTTCCCAGCTCTGCTCCTGGAAAAACCAAATTGAGCCTCACAGTGGAAACTGCATTAGCAATGTCATCAGTAATGAACTGCACCTTTTAAGTAACAAGGGCTGAAGCAGCATGAGCGGGAGTGAGCCAAAGCATGTCTGGAGTGACCTGCTGAGGCTTTCTGGGTGATGCCACAGGTTTGAGTGGCCACAGGCTGGTCACAGCCAGGCAGCAGCCAGCACCTCCATGCAGTGTCCAGCTTCTTTGCTTCAGCATTGATGTGGAAAGGGAAAGGACGGGTGTCTCAGCTTCAGGTGGATGTTACAGAGCTGTTAACTCACATTCTGTTAATTATGCTGCACTGAAGCTTTACCTGTTTGAGGTGGCAGGTTTGAACTGAAGACTGTTGTCAGGGGTATTATGCAATGATCTGTTATTTCAATGAAGTATTAAATAAAATTGTTTCCACATCAGGAAATAGGGAGATGACCTGCCAGAAAGCCTTAGATAAACTTTCAAACATGCCTGAACCTACTGACCTTCAAGATACAGTGCAAGGCTTATCTTTTCTTTTTCCTTCAGACCTTGGCTAGATGGGATGGCTGGAGGCACCATATCAGTGCATGTGGAAAGGCCTCTTAATGCTGTCACCATCATTTAAATATTGATCAGAGCATGCAGAAGGACCATGTTGGCCATGGGAGGTGAGTGAGCACAGTCCCTGTGGGCTTTTCTCTGCTTCTGTGAGCAGGAGCTGTGTAACCACTGTCTGCTCATGGGTCAGCGCTGCCCCGCACGGCCAGCCGTGCACAGTGCTCAGCTGTGAATCACCAGGTCCAAGTTAGATAAACATCTTGGCATGGCCTGTGATTTTTATTCACCACACTAAATGGGGAATGTTCATTACAGTTGAAATAAAACACAACAGGGCAGGAGATTTTTCTCCTTTTAACGCCTTTATTAAAGGGATCAGCTCAGGATTAGGAAGCTCGACGAGGTGGCCGTCTCCGTCTTCTTCCCAGCGTGGCTCAGAGGAGGAGGATGTGCAGCTTTGTCCCCAAGGGGCAGAGCCAGGGGTCCGATCCTCACCGGAACGCCTGGGCGGGACCCCGGTATTTTTCCCTTTTCCCTGCTTCCCAGCTCCAGGTCTTGGTCCCAGGCAGCTTCTCTAGTCAGGGCGAGGGGCACTAAGGTCTCTCAACATCTCTGCAGGTCTAGCACTCTATTCCTCACATCCACGAATCATTCTAATTCTTCAATTTTATATTTGGCTCGTTGGTTTTGGGGTTTTTATAAGTTCAATACGTCCCATGGTACAGTGGTTCTCAAAATCTACATATTGTAATGCCTCCCTCCTCCCCAGCAACACAAAAGGAGGGCTATCTACCTGCCCTGGCTCGGGTCGTTAAGTGATACAAAGAGAACTATTAACTCTAACGACTTATAGTTAACAAGTAACCCTGCCCAGCAGTTCTGCCTTGGCAGTTCTGGTTTATAGATGCTGTAACTCAGTTTTTTTTCCTACTGATATAAAATTTAACAAAATTCAGTTCATAACAACAGTCACACAGAGGAGATGACCAAGTGTTGTGTGCTGAACCTCAGTGGCCGTGCAAGTAGCAGTTTGCACGCTTGAATTGCAGAATTGATGCTTTTTGAAAACTCTTGTGCATTTTAAAAATGCTAGTTAGGAAAGGATGGCCGTTTTGTCCCCTTTGTAAATGTGGTTCCAATGTCACAGCAAGATATTATTTTTTAAGTGACAGAGCTCCCTAAGACTTCCCTTTTTCAGCTTCATTTAGGTTTCTGAGCTGAGACTTAACAGCTGCTCTGTGTGCTCAAGTGACTGCCAGGGCATATTTCGTGTGAAAGCACGGAGAAATGGCACATGCAGGAATGGTCTTGCCAAAGACCAAATGGTTTTTCCAGGGTATTAGTTTACTACTATAATAACCATTTTTAGTCATAACCCATTTTTAGTGATACCCATTTTAGTAAACCAATAGTATTATTTGTCACGTGGCACATTTAGTCAGGTTTAAAGTGCAAGTGTCTTTTAAGTAAGTCAAAAATGACAATATATTAGCACAGTAAAAATAATTTAAAAGTGACCTCCCACATACTCCCATGACCAAATATTAGAGGTTGGGAGGGAAATGCTGTAGTTCATTGCTAAGTGGCATAAAAGTACAGAACAAATGGATGGGAAATGTCATATTAGCATAGTTGTTTTTCAAGTGTTAGTGTTAACAAAGCTCTTTTGACAAAGTCTGTAATACATACTTTTTCTTACAAAAGAAATCAGAGTTAATTAAAGCATCTTTAATGGCCAGTGGATTGTGTTAGCATATTAATCTGACTGGTGGGCAGACTTTGTCTCCTTGAGAAGGCTGTCCTAAGATAGCCTTCACCATCTGGGTGGACACAAGACCAGGGAATGCCTGGTCTTGGCAAAGCTGAAAGAAATGATTTTCAGATGCTTTTCGTAGGAGGACTTCTTTCATTTGCAGCTGATGCTTAAAGAGCCCAACACTTGGTCTCATCTGACTGTGAAACTTTTTTGAAAGCTCAAAAGAGACTTGGTAAAGTTACAGGCATAAAAATGCTTGAATGATTCAGCCACCTCTTTGTGAACACTCTTTCCATCCCCAAAGAATTCCCATCTCTCTTGTACATCACTCCACCAGGAAACCTTTGGTCTGAATAACCAAGATATTTTTTGTTGTTGTCTCCCTGCAATAAAAGCAGCAGTCCTTCTGCTGGCAGAGAGGAAAGGTCAAGGTACTTGTAGGAATTCCCACTAGAATGTATAAAACAGAGCAAACACTCATCTAAGGGCTCTTGGGGAGGAAATCAAACTTCAAATTTCAAGTCTTGAAGTTTTTACTGTTGTACAGACAGCGTGTGAACCTAGTTAAACTCTGTGGGTTGCAAAATGCAATGCAAAAAAAAAGGTAACGTGTAGGAGACACAAGGGAGAAAAAAAAAGAAAAAAATCTTTTGGAAGCCTGTTACTTGTGAAAGTTTCAAAAGTCAGAAGGGATGATGTAAACTTTCTTCATTGAATGTGGGCAATGGTAATTAAAAGCAGGAGGATGTTAAGAAGAGGTACCCCGGCTGCCTATTGTCAGAGCAGCCTGAGCTGCTCTGTACAAACTGGTTTTCTGGGAAATAGGCTTTAAAATGGGAGTACTTGAGCTGTGGTCCATAACACACCAGAAAGTAATCCCTGAATCAGCTGTAAAACAGCAGAAGAGAAACAGTGTGGCATAAAGTGGAATCAAATAAAAGTGAGAGAAACATTTTAGATGTTAGGCTTACATGGATGTGAAAATCACTATGGAGCAGGGTAAGTAGCAGCTGTTTATTGTTCCCTCAGACCTAGCCCAGGTTTTTCAGTTTAGGACTGTTCCAACTGCCAGCTGATGCCCTCAGTCCACTGGTAATTCTTAGTCCCTTTGGCTTAGATCTAAACCCCAGCTGGGGTTACAGGAGTCACTGTGTCCATCCCCACTGCTGTCCTGAGTCTTCACAGGGGTCCTGTGGTGCATCTCACCAGTGTACAATGTACTCCAGCCACATTTGTGTGGGGAGGGAAGGGCTGGCTTCTGTTCTCCAAAGAGTTTTGTTAACTTCATAAAATACATGTTTTAGAGGAACAAGCAATGATAGATTAGATTCTATTAATTATTTCCCTTAAGATCCATTCAGGGATGCAGCTCCTGCAGTTTCAGTTGTTTTTGTCACGCCTTAGGCAATACCACAGATATAATTCTCATGTTTATTAATTTACTTCATAATTAAAGAATGGGAAGAACAAAGTACAAAACCATCCTAGTGTACCTGAGTTGCAATTTCTAAAATTCCACTCAAAGGTTATGTGTCTGAGAGCTGGCTTGCATCTGGGAGGCAATCCACTTTATGGATTGGGAAAGGTAAGGGAGGGTCATGGTAGGATTTGATTCCAAGCTCTACTACTGCTCTGAATTGTGATGACAATGTGAATAAGGTGATCACATTCATGGGAAAGTGGTCACAGCAGGATGTTGAAGGTAAGGCAGGAGATCTGCCAGGGATCTGTAAATCAGCTCACAAAGAGGCAGATGTAATTCTTAGTTCTGTGAGGCAGATGGATTAAGTTTTATTCAGTTTAAAGAATCTCTTCAACGCAGTCATGTGGCAGGTGAAATTAATGTGTGTGAATGTTCTTTATTAAAAATAAATGCATCTCTTTGTAAATCTATCTTTTGCTTTAACAAAGCAAAGATGAAGTCCAACCATTCAGACATGTTTGGACAAGTAGTATCTCCCCTGGGAAGTACTGTCCCAGTGAATTGGATTGAAAGAGAAGTGCTGTGCTGGGATTTTGGTATTTGTTGTACCATATGGGGCACCTTTACATGTTCTTGTCATCTTGGTATGCACAAGCTTAATGTGAGACATTTGTTGCTTGCTTCATAGAGAAACTGCAGTTACCTTTGTTCCTGGTTTGCTGTTGGAGAGAAATGTCATCTTTAGAGCTGATGAGGAGTCCAACATCACTGTGGTCATTAACAGCAGATGGACAGCAGTCTGTGTGTGAGCAGGTGACACACTGACAGCCTGGGAGCTGCTGAGCAGCTCTATGGCTTAAACTGGACTCTGAGCAGGAACCTCCCAGGGTGGGAGCTGAGGAGCCAGGAAGGGGGCCTGGGGATCCCCAGGTGAGCTTGGTTTCAGCATCTGTAGGGAATTCAGCAATTTAAAGTTTTAGCACTTTCAGGTATCTCAGCAAATGAACTGAATGCTCCTGTTGTTCTTATGGGTTTTGTCTGGAGCTTTAATTAATTATGAGGTGAAATTCTGTTTGGACTGGGTCCAGGCATGCTTACTTTTTGTAGAAGTAGTTGGGTTTGAATGTCATTTGAAACTTGCTTGGGGAACCTTGCACTTCATCTGTTTTCCCAGCAGTTCTCAGAGAAGAAACCGTTCATGGTCACCAGTCCCTATTTAAATGTCATGGGATCACAGCATTATATTCCTGAATTGTACTGATATGATGAAGTATCTTGTGATTGTTTGAAATTATGTTTGACTGAAAATATATGAAAACCATCAGCTCAACAAATTTCCTACCTATTCAGGGAATTTACAAAGAGTCCATGTATTCCCTTTCCTGGCAGTAATATTTTTTTTGTTCATAGTGTGTAAAAGCTGCAGTGCATTCATAGGAGGAGAATTTTTCCAATAATCAGTTACTTAAGCTGAAAATATAAACATTTTTTAATGAAGAATAAAGTGCAACACTATGCATTTCCATTTTTCAAATGAAGAATAGATTATAAACCCAGAAACCGTGCAGGTGTTTAACTCTTATAGGGAACTGGTACTTAATTATATTTACAGTCTGGGCCTTAGAAATTGTAATTTCTTTACTACCATAAACAGTTCACCCAAAACTGTGATTAAGGGCTTAGGGAATGTGTAGTTAACTCATAAAAATATGTACATAAATTCTGCTGATTAATTGGACTGTAAAGCACATCCTTATTTATTATTACAAATGAAATGCTAATGTAGTTCATGCAAAGTCTTAAATGAGTGCCATTCTTTTTCATTAGGTAGCTCTTTAAAATCAATAATGTTTTCTTTAAGGGAAAGCTTAGGCTGTTACTAATTTAAATCTCATTAACTTTTGCCTTTTTTTTTCCCTTAAGTTCAATTGGAGCTCTATTTTTCATTTAGATTTGGAGCTGCAGGCTATATGTAATTCCATTTAAAAACCCAAGGTAGACAAGAATAATGTTGGGTTAACAGTTATTCAGAGAACCAAAAATTCATAATATTTAGTATTCAGTCTACACTTGTCATTTAGCAGTAAATTTTTTTCCGAGCACAAAGTTTGGATATGCTCTCCTAATTAATTTAGAGTTTGCAAAACCAGGTTGAAAGTCACTTTTCTTGCACTATATTCTTGTAACGCCAGCCCCTGCTGTCCATGGCTGTGTTTGCATGTCTGTTGGTCTGGCTCTGGTGGAGCACTGCTGTCATCCCTCACATCCCTCATCTTAGCCTTGCTCTCTGGAGTGCCAAGACTGTTTTAAATATATGCAAAGAGAAGGGAGGAAGGGCAGGGTCTGTGATTCCTGCTGAGTGGATTTGTCTCTTCTAACAGAGAAGCTGTTCAATAGCAATTGGGCCATTAGTGGTGCTTTTTGTTATCTAAAGTTCCTAGCTCGTTAATGAGGTTGTATTTGCTTATCTTTCTTACTGAAGACGCGCTAATCAGTCCCAGGGAGGAGGAAAAAAATCCAACTCTCATGATTTTGATGACATACTTTGGAATATTTAGCATTAAACAACAACAAAAAAAATTGCATTGTAAAGGTTTATGCAGCCCTAGGCAGCCTGGAGATGGAAAGCTTAGTACAGTTTTTCAAAATAGTGGTTGGCCAGAAGGGTTCTGGCACCATGTTATTTACTGCACATCAAAATTAACACATTACAAGCAGTGGTTATTTTCAATTATGTAAAAGCAGACAAGTCTTTGGAGAGATTAAAATGGGATTTGTAATGGCTTAGGAGAATTCTTAAAATTGACAATTTGACACAGCATGATTTCAGATTATGTGAAATCTGGCATGAGGATATTTATATTTCTGCTTGCAAAGATTCTGTTCAAAGTCATCATGATGGAAATATTTACAATGAAGACATAATAATGTCTTTAATATGTAAATCATTCTAATTGCGTTTCTTACACTGTCAACCTCCCAGTGAAATATTTATTTCACAAGTGACACATGAAAAAATATGATTGCATTTGTGATAGTCTTATTTTTAACAGAAATACGACAGTCTTTATCTTTGAAGAAGTCCTCTTTATCAGCAGTTCCCTTAAAACAGTTTGCATGACGCCTGCATCTCTATTTCTGATTCAGATCCCTGTTTCTAACAGAGCCTCTCTCTGTTTTATTCTTCTTCCCCTCTCACAGAGGGTTTGCTGTGAGGACGTGCTCCCTGCAGTGTCGTCCCCCAGCGCTGCAGGATGCAGAGGTTGTGTGGGGTGCGCTGATCTCCGTGGGAGCTGGATGCCATCCACACCTCTGAGCCTGGACCCGGCATCTTGTGAAAACAAGAATGATTTGTTGCCATTAAATTCTGCTTTAACCTTGATTAGAGCACATTCAAACTGCTGTTTTTTGTGCTCAAGTAACAGGAGTTAGTCTGTCAGACACCTTTCACTTCACTTCCCTGTCTGTACCCAAAGTCCCTACCCTGAGGTTACATGCCTCCTGTGTGCTTTTTCCTCTCCAGCTGGGAACAGTCATTTTCCTCTTCCTTCAGATGTAGAGCTGGACAGATGACAGTTCTGTCATCCCAACTAAAAAATCTGTCACTGTGAGCGAAAAAAAACAATACAGTCAAAACAATAATAAAATTGGGTTGAATTAAATAGAGCATTTTTAATTGGGAATGCATCCACTCAAAACACTGTGTGTCATAATTAATCTTCCCTCCCATCTCCAGCTTCCCCACTGGGAAAGTTCCCCACTATTTGCTGAATTCTGCCTGGGTTTAGCAGGGGCAGTGAGGGAAGGATCGGGGAGCTGATCAGGATCAGGCAGACCAGAGAGGCAGGAGCCCTTCGAGAGGAGTGGGGACAGCCTGCCCTGAGCAGGGATGGGAGCCCCCCAGGCACTGAGCATTTGCAGCTTCAAACTTACTGAGGCAGCTTCAGCCAGGCTTGGAAATGAGCCCCCTCTCTATGAAGAAGATGGAGGGGAAAAAGAAGGGATCCAGCTTTGCATTTCTGTCCTGTCTTCCCTAATCACTGTGAGTTTTTTTCTGTTTACGAATTGAAATACTGATTTTCTATGTTTCAAAGGAGGGTTTCTTAAGTGGAAAACATAGTGGTTTTCTTTGGGGTCATCCTTACAGTGGCCAGTCAGGGTGTAGTCACCTCTGTGCTTTGCCTTATTAAGAATTTTTAGGTATTCATCAAACAGTAGTCTTCAAGCTGTCATGGCAGTCAATTCCCAAGGCTGGGACAGGAAATTATGGAATGTGAGTTAGGATAAGAAACTGGGAGTCAGTGAGCAAATGAGCAGTCTCCATATTGCTCACTGAGTAGTGGGTAACCAGTGGAGAGACATTAATTAAACATGTTGCTCCAATTGTGTGACTTTTCTGGCTTATCAGTAGCTCAGGTGGAGGTTTTTAGGATGAGTTTCAGAATGTTACAATTGTGCTGTGATGATTTAATAATGATGTGCTGATGGATTAGGGGACTGCAGGGCAGTGTCCCACCTGGAGGACGTGTTGACATCCAAAGAAAGGCCTGAGGTGCCAAGAGCTCTCCAGTTCCCCTCCTGTATTCTCAGCTCCCACCTTTGCTCAGCCTCAGCCCTGGAGCTCAAACATCTCCATCTTCCATCCCCTTTCAGTGGAGCAGGCAGCAGCTGCATGTTTTGTGTTTTGCAGTGAGTCAAGGCCATTGAGGATGACAGGAGGCCCATGAATAAAACACAGACTTGTTTGTTTTGTGCCATTCTGAGCAAATGATGTATTAGTAATGAAGTATTTGCAGTTTGTTACTTTTGCTTACTAATAAATGAAATCTTCCTGTTGCCAGTTTTGTTTCTGGCTCGTGAAGTTACAGGGAAGTGTGAGGAGAAGGATGAAAACTGTGCTGGTTTGGGCTCTGTCTGCTTTATGGTGGTTCTCATTTAGAGACAGCCACTGCTTTGTGTCAGCTTGAAGCAGGGCCAGTTTTTGTGGGATTTCAGTCAGTGTTGCCTCTGCTCTGAATCTCCTGGGTAAAGACTTTGAAAAATTATTTGAAATAGGATAAAGCGCTTAGGAATGGGACCATATCGGGGGCTGCAGTCCCACTGATGACAAAATGGCCCCTCTACCCCAATAGGGGATGATCACTGGGGCTGGGGCAAGAAAGGAGCAAGGTCTCAGGAATGGGAGCTTGAGAGGGGACTGAGAGGAGTGGTGGTACTGGTGACCCGTCCTCCTCAGAGTCAGGGCTCACAGCTCATCTGGAAGTAGGTGGGGATATGGGGACCTTGCTGGCACAGGGGAGGCTGTGATGGCAGTGCTCCCCCAGGGCCTTTTTCCAGAAAAGGGGGTGGATGTGGTCCCATCAACATGACCTTTGTTCCCATTGAAGGTGAGGGGCTGCCAGTGGATGCAGTGCTGTAGGATGTTGCTACTGGCAGCTTTTAGAAAATGGATATGTAAATGTAAAGGTGTTCCTAAGCAAATGTGCAATTCTGTGTTCCAGAGCACAGCACAGCATTGCCACTTTACCTAGAGAGATTTTTCTGTTGCACAGGTAGCTCTTGTAATGGCTCATTTTTCAATCATCCTACATTCTTCTTTCATACGTGTAATTATAATGGCTTGCAATTAGAATAACCCTGGTTGTTTCTTCTAAATAGAAACAAGTCTTAAGAACAACGTTTACTGTTTAAAAACATCTAATTTTGAAATCATTTCATCATTCATCACTTACAGAAATTTTAATCAAATAACCCACTAACACTTCTATTCATGACTATCCTATAAAAGCAAATACTCTTTTGATTTGTGAACATTCATTTTACTGAAATCGAATCTAGTCTGTTCTATAGTCAGGAGAGTTTCCTATTTAAATTCTGCTGCATACGTGCAGATAATGAATTAAAATGAGAGGAGGAATTACAACCTAGGTTAGAGTGTGGGTCACAACCTTTTCAAACAGAGGTCCTCCTGTCATGCAAGTGGAAATGGTAATTGGCTCACTGCAGCTGAAATTATCTATGCCAGATAACAGGAAGAATGGCACACCAATTGTAAAATGGCAAGTGTGTCTAGATAGCCAAAGGTAAATGTGTAGAGTCGAAGCAAATGACCAAAGCTAGTTATTTGTTGCAAGTAAATTAGATGAACTTGACTTGTTCCCTTCTATTTATGTGCATGTCCTCATTGAAAATTGGGCATTCTCTCTCTCCCCTTTTTTTTTAACATTGCTATGTGTTCATCCAGTACTTTACAGATATCCAAGCCCCAAAACATTCATTCTACCCAGTGTGTTTATGATGGGAAACCAGTTTTGTAAAACATTTGGTAATCTTCTGATGGATTGATTGCATCTTTGTAAGCTAGAAAATAAACTACTAATGAGTAGAATAGTGCAGGTGTGCACCCAGATCTAGATATTTGTGAGAAAGGCTCCCTCTATGTGTCTGTGGATTGTAAAGAGCAGTGTTGGTGGTAGGACAAACCATAGGGTCAGGTGGATTGGAAGAGACTCCTAGAGGTCTGGAATCTGGCTCTGCCCCAAGGCCTGGGATGGTGGCACAGCTGGGCAGGAGCATTGGTGAGGCACAAGTTGCCATGGTAAATGGAGAATTTGAATCACCAGAAATGTCCCTGCTGAGGTGTCCAGTGAATGACTGCTTAAACCTTGAACAAACACCACAGAGATATCCCCAGGAATAACTCAGCCCTGCTTTCCTCTGGTGGTGGACTCTTTTCACATCTTCTTGCTTTCTTTTCCTGTTGAGCACTCTGCCTCTGCCAAAGGGGAGGTGTGGTAGGAGCTCCTACAGCAGACCTGTGTCTCTCAAGGATTCTCCTCTACAGACAGCAGAAGAAATGAATTTAGCCCTGTGTATTCAACAGGGAGCCCAGCCCATCTTCCTAACCTAATCCAAACTCAAGAGGACTGTGCCCTCAGAGCAGATAATCCAATTCAAACTGTCCACATACTTGAAAAACAGATGCCAGATAAAATAATCTTATGTATGTACACCGGTTATTCTACCCCCCAGGGGCTACCAAGTTAATAGAGGTTCATTCTCTTTCATTTTAAATTCCTTTATTCACAATTCTTTCCTAGTACTTCCTTCTGGGAATAACAAGCAGTGGATATAGTTTTCTAATTGTGTGATTACTTGAGACTGCAGCTGCCTGATCTGGGAGCTAGTTTTCATTTACTTTACCTTCAGTAACTTTATTCAAAAAAACAAATGAAAAGAGACTCATCAATTATTGAAATGAATTCAGCATTGTTCCCAAAGTTTGCATGGTGCTAAAGACATGAAAACAGAACTGTGTGAAATTTCACATGGTTAATGTAGTTGACTGGAGAATATTGAAAGTGTCTTGGAGAGTGTCCTTAAAGAGCTCATGCATAGTCAGCAACATTTAAAATATTAAATGCACATACCTTCAGGTATAAAGTGTGTCTTCAGTGTGCTGCTGCTTACCCGAAATTGTGTTAGGGTAAAACTTTTATTTATAAATGCAAAGAAATATTTCCAGTCTGTTATTATACTTGTTACTGGTAGCAGTTACTGTTCTCCCTTAAATACCAATTCTTCTTTCTTTCCATCTCCTTTGCCTGAATTTAGTTCTGTGCACCAAAGAAGTATCAGAGATGCTGGGCAATCTCTCCTTGAGCTTTTCCATCATTCATTAACTCCCTCAGGAATCCAAAGAGCTAGCTATAATGGCAACATGCACTGTGCAACATGCTAGTAAAAAAAAAGACTTTTCCCCCCCATTTTGAGGCTTGGAAAAGGGAAGTATTTTTGTTTACTACTTTTTGTGGACAAGAAAAGAAGAACCCATCTTCAGATGGGTTTCAGATCTGGATGAACACTAGTTAAGAGACTTTGAATTCATACCAGTGTTTGCACTGACTTTTTGGTTGTCTGAGTTGTTCATGTATGGATTTTAAATTTTAGGATTTAAACAGGAAAGTTTTGTATTTGTTCAGTCCAAGAAGCAGATGTAACATCAAGTATCTGATCTGGCCACTTCAATCTAGAGCAATAGTCTTTCCTTGCTTAAGATAATGTTCCCAGGCTTGTTGGTGCTAAATTAATCATGTTATTTCCTGGCTGACTTTGAAGAAGTAGGTATTAATTTATAGATCCTCAAAGAAGAGAGGAGTTTAGTATTTTGGATACCTTGTTTGCTGCAGATCACCTGCTCGGCTTTAGTGCCTTGGAGCCAAGAGGGAGGCTGGGCAGAGGCAGGAGATTTATCAATGACCTTTCCTACAGCTCTTCTGAGTCTGCTGCCCCATGGCAGGAGGGGAGCTGGCGTGGGAAGGGTGGGGGCCAGGCAGTGCTTGGGGTGCTGAGAAGGCAGGACAGGCTGGGCCACATGCCTTGAACCCATGGCTGGGACTTTACAAAATACATGAAAGGGTGAAGCCATGAAGTATGATTACTTTGCTGTTCGTGTCCTGGCTCTACTGCTGTTGATTTTCAAGGTGCCTTTTACATTGTTTTCTAACATGGTGACAGCTGCAGAGAATCAAGGCATTACACTGAATATTTTAAACCAAACCACTTTTATAAGTTCCAATTTCTGTACTGTTTACTTCAATACAGGCTCTTTAAAAACCTGCCAGATATTGAAGTGATTAGGAGATCAAGGTCACCAAATACTCATTTTTAGGGTGAAAATGCTGCATTTTAAAGAGATGCTTTAGTGCCCTCCCCCTCTCTTTCTCTGTGCTCAGCAGAGCGATCAGCTGAACGCAAAGAGCACAGCTTTGGAAGGGCACTTCAGGTTCCATCTGTCTCTGGGAACATCTGACTTGGAAGAGGTAGCAAAGAATGTGATGAGAACAGAGATTTCCTTTCCATCACAGAATGTGTCTCAGACCTCCCTGTCTCCAGCAAAATCTTGACCTGCCAGCTGTGATTTGCTCTCCTCTCCATCAGCAAGCATTCCAGAAAGCCCCTGTGATGAGGTGCCACCTGAAAAGCAGGATCTGACAAGTGCTACAGGATGAAATGCCCCTGTCCAGTCACTTCTACTGATGCTGCTGCAGCATTTTCATTCTTCAGGTATAATTTCTAAGCCTTGACCTCATTAATATGCCATCGCCCCTGGAAGCTGAGACTTTGTTCAGGGATTTTTCTCTCCCTTGAGAATTTTGGTGATCTACCAGTATGTTCTTTCTTTTGCATTTTCAATATAAGGCTAAAATGCTCCTGGCTCCCTATGCTTATATAATTCAGGGCAGAGCAATCTGTGGTTATTTCAACCTCTGGCAATATATATTTACAGTGAGTTTGACCTCAAAGGAAATGATGAGTGTTCGGCTGGAATATTTGACATTTGAGTTGGGTTGTTTAGCTGTGGATCATAAGAAAAGCTGGTCAAAAAAATGAAACATACACAAGTCTCAAAAACCTTTTAGTTCATCCTACAGAAATTTGAAGCTTTGATCAAAATTAGGAAAAAAAATTAGGGAGTGTATATGGATGTTTAAATGCAATTTTCCTTATTTTTGGCCCAGATTTGGAGAAACATTTGCATGTTGCTAAATTTAGTGAAGATTTTTTGCACTCATCATTACGTGACTTAGGAATTTTGGAATATTTGCACTTTTATATGCTTTGAAAGTCCCAAACATTTTCACCAATAAGTTTGAATAGTCTAATTCTTTCTGGAAAATATTCAGAAAATGAGATCAGAGTAGAGAAACTACAAAGTCTGTGAGTGATCCTATTCTTAGATACTGTGTTTCTACAGCAAAAAAAAAAAAATCTTGCTTTATTGCTGAAACAAAGTGTTACTGTCATAGAAGAATTAGTAAGAGTTACTGACAGGGTTGCAGGAAAAGCACGGCAACATTCACCCATCTTGAACCACAATAAACTTGTTTTTGCTCAAGATTTGTTATATTCTAAGTGATCTTATCTCCAACAGATACATTTTTTGATTTTGTGTCCCTCAGGGGAAAAATATTTGAATTTTTTTCTAAAATACACTTTAATATGTGGACATGGAATCAAAACCTAGAGTCTACTTGGTTCAAAGAAGGGTAAAACTCACAGAAAAGAGGTGTGACAAACATTTTACCTGAATTTCCCCCTCCTCTCCTCCTGCCTGCTCTTGGAAATGCTCTCTGCTCCTGGACAAGGCCACCCTCCACTCCCCCCTGGAGTATTGCCAGCATGGGCTTCTCCTTCTCCCTGTAAAGCCAGGTAACTTGCTTTTCCTGGCAGAGATACTGGCTCAGATGTCTCCCAGTGGAGAGAATTTTTATTGACAGTTATGAGAGTGTTCTTGCATCACCCAGTTTGGTCAGTCAGCTGAGGCAGCTCCACACACAGAGATCTCGCCATGCTTTGGAGGAAACATCCGTGATTTTGAATAGTGCACAAAGAGAGAGTTACTTGAAATGTGTTCTCTGACCAGCAAATGTGGCTCTGAGCACTGGAGTATTTGAAGAATTCTCGGGAGGGTGTGGTGGTTGCTGGCAGTTTTTAGGCAGCTCCAGTCCCCAGCAGCCCATGGTGTGAGGAGCAGGGAAGGGCTCTGGGAGGAGGCAGGGGGCACACACTGGGCTCTGCTGATGTTCAGGTCTCACATGGCAGTGCCAGGCTGTGATGAGAAACTGGCAGAGGTCTGCAAGCACTGCAGCAGCGTTAGCACAGCGCAGTCAAAAATCCAGGGATTGAAACCAATTACATGTGGTGAGGCTGATCCAACACCCTGACCCTCGAGTACATCCAGCCAAAGCTGCTAAAGGCTTTACTGTGTGTGCTCAAATGCAGGGCATGTTCCCTTTTCTTCAGAATCAAGATCTGAAAATACCAAGTTGCCGAAAATTCATAGGCTCTAACTGATTTCTCCCTTTTAAGACTCTAAAAAATTTGCATCTCTCTTTGGACATTCTTAATGGAATGCATCTATCATTGCTACGTGTCTGCAAACCCTGAGCATGATGGATATCAGTTCCTGGACTCTGCTGTCCTACAGCTAACATATACATAAAAATATAACTCTTGTATTAGAGGAATGGTGGTTTTATTTCTGATTATGTACCTACAGTCACAAGCATTGCCTGCTTTGCAGAGTAATAAATTTAATACATTAGCTAGTGAATTATTTTTTTAATGATTTATTTGTAGACGATTTCAATTTAAAATGAGGTTTTCAGGTAACAAGGTAGGCAAACATCTTTAACAATGCCACGATATAAATTGCTGTAGCTGACAGATCCCTATAAAAATTATAACAGGCAGATGCGCAATGCAAAAAATTATTCATGTGACAGCAATCAGAAAGACAAATTACTTAGAGACGATGTACATGCTCCTCTATAATTGCTTATAAATTATTATGGTTCATGTTAAAAAGCATCTAGACTCCCTAGACAACTAGATTTATTTAAAATAAGAGTAATGGGAAATTGCCAGGAAATGTTGAGGAAGAAGATGCAGTACATGCTTTGGGTGATTGCTAATATAAAAGTACGGTAACTTATTGTCAGCCAACTCAATCTAGATTTTCCTTAATGGTTTTGTAGCCTTCATTTTCGATTCACCCTCTGCTCAGGTTGCAGTAGCCTGGGTAGGTAACTGGGATGGGCCCAGTGGGGCTGCACTGTGTTTCCCAGCTCCTGGAGCACACAGTGGGACGCTGTTCTGCACCCTTGCAGGAGAGAGCACTCCTGAGCACTTCCCTGTGCTATGCAAGAGGATTGAATTTAGTCAGTTGGGGTAGAAGGTATGCCAAGGGAATGGGGAAGATTGACAGATAGGTGGGTAAACCACTTTTCCTTAGGAACCTGGGATAAAAATGAGACAGTGTTTTCCATATTTTCTTAGTGTTGCAAATTAAAATAAAAATCTTTTTGGAAGTGTGTAAAGTACATCCACAATGGACAGGATTTAATTTGAATGAGCTTTCAGTCAGGCACTTACCAGGTAGCAGAGAAATAGTGTATATACATTTATTATATTAGTGCCTCTCTAATGCTAATATTTTTCACATCAACCTGATTATATTACATATTAAGAGCCAGCCCAAAAAAAATGACAGCAAACTTTGTTCTGGATAATGGAGTGCTGAACTCCACCTAAGCAGCTCCAGTCATTTGTGATGACAGCTTGGAGAATACTCCAAACGAATCTAACAATGCTCACGCTCCAGTGACTGACAGCACGGCAAGAGGAAAAATTCCAGTTTCCATGTGAGTGCAGGGAGCCTGACCTAGATTTTAGCCTCTACAGCTTCAGAAGAGGAAACATTCTTACCTGTGTATTTAACAAGAATAAAAGAGCAAGGGGAAAAAGTCATCTCCTGCTTGATTAGTCTTTCTTCAATAATTAAGATTTAGCTTATTCTGTGAGACTTCTCCCCTCTGCAGATGTCATCAACACTATAATGACTGGTTGCTCTGTTCCCTGTGTGCTCTTCTCTCTGTAATTACCCCCTCCTGGCCTGCTGCAGGGCGAGCTGTCACAGGGGAGCAGCTGGGGCAGGCAGGGCCATGGGCAGCAGCCTGCCTGCACCTTCCCCCTCCACCCCACTCCCTGGTGGGGTCAGCTTCCTGTGGGCTGTTCAGATTCTTTCTTTCAGATACTGTTAATAGGGAAAAAAGTCTCTAGTGTGAATTTCTTCTCCTTTCTTTCGTTCCTTGGGATGCAGGTGCTATGCTGGGCTCAGGTCGCCGTGTCCAGTGCCTCCACTGGAGCGCTGGCAATGGCCAACAGAGCACTGGCACCACCATTGTGCTGTCCCCTGGGGGCAGGTGGGGAGGGTTTTTAGCCACTCTGGTGACCTGGTAAACTACTGTTCAAATGCCTTTTATCTATTCCACTCTGCTTCCTATACTCCTGCAGCTCAAATTCTGAAATTAGATTAGTAGAGAAGTGCACATGAGAAGGGGAAAGAAATTTTCAAATGATAGTGGAGGACAAGACAGATTGAATGGAGGGTTACTTAGTGTTCATTTGAGCTGTGCTTTAAGAGGTTTATTGGTGTGGATGTGGGAGAAATTTCATTTGAAGCAGGGTATTTTCAGCTTCCAAATTTGGATTTCCATATTGGGTCTGCTCCAAACTACAGAACTCCTACTAATTGTGACTCTGCTCCGTGAAATAAATGAAAACCTGGCGCTGTTGTCTTTGATCCACAACCTTTCCATGTGTGTCTCATTGTAAGTTATTCTTTGGTGTGGTTTGACTTTGTTGAACCAGCACAGATTTGAAAGCATTAGATGATGTGACAGGATTTGATTGACACAAGAGTGACAGAATTAATTAGATTGGCTGAATTAATTAGATCAACTGGATTAGTTTGGATCTAAATTCCAGTTCTGGACACCTGAATTCATTTCAACTTATGGCCCTACTTAGACTTGTGTGACTTTGCTAAATCACAAGAGAGAAGGATGCCTTTGAGAATATCTATGTGTCCTGGAGAACAAGGGATGAGCCATCTGGAGAGCTCAGCATTGCCTTGCACATCCCTTGCTGAGAGAAGGCAGCTGTGAGCTCTGCACTGTTCTTCAATTGTAAATCACAGCAGCCTAAAGAGCAGGACTTAAAAAAGCACAGAGGACTTCAGAGGAAGCTCTGGGGTGGGTACAATGATACCCACTCATGTATAAGTCCTGTCACCTATATAAAATAATTCATGGTGCCAGAACCAGGGATTTGATATAAAAGTGGATTGGATGGGGTTTTAGGACTGGGAGAACCAGGCTCTTTCTCCAGCTCTGCTGCAGGTTGCCCATGTCTGTGCAGCAGCAGCACAGAGAGAGGTCAGTGTGATGTTTCTTGGGGTCCTGGCAAGGGCACGTTCAAGTTACAATGTGTAGCTTTGGTCATGGTGAAGGATGGTATAAACCTGGAGGAGATGCACTGAGAACAAATGCTTCAGTACAGGATGTTCAAATAATGATTATCCAAACTTGTCCTATTGTGTGTGCCACTGTTAGAGGAAAGATACAGCAGAAGCAGCAAGGAAGAGGAACATCAGTAAATTGCTGCTGGCCTTTCAGTTGATGTCATTAACAGCAGCCCTTAAAAGCAATGAATTTTAATTTAAATCAGTAGGATGTTGTCAGAAAATGAGAATGAAGATCAAAATTGAAATTAACTGGAACAGTGTGTACAAAAGTTCAGGTGAAGGGCTGATTTGGGGGATTTTTGATGAAGAAAGAACTCAGCTGGCACAAACAGCTGCTGCTTTTGCACCTGCCTGTGGGGTGAGGAGCAGGAACGGGAAACACCCTGGGGGTAAAGGTGCTCCATGATATCCCTTCACCTGTCAAAACTGTCTTGAGTAATGTTTTGAGTAATGGGCTTTCCTACCGTCCTGAGCTTATGTTAGTTTTTCTCTTTACAAGTTTGTTTTGCAGCAAGATGTTACATGGAAGTTTATATACCAGAAAAGTATTAAAGTGCTCAGTGTCAACAAGTGTAACACGTGGCTCTTGTGATCACAGTACACTAAAAGCTGATTTACTGTGATGGGAAAATTAAAACCTTCCATTTGTCACAGTTACTTTTGAATGCTTAAAGAGAAACATGAATACTTGGTAGACATGATTTAGAGGCTGTAAAAGTTACTAGAACTGGGATCAGACCTGATATTCCATGCACAGAAATTTTTGCTGATTACCTTTGTTTAGGAAGTAAGATAAAAAATCACTTGATGCAGAATGCAATTGACAATGTGTATGAAATGAAGAGTGTATGAGGATATCCAACAATTATAGTTTGAGAATTGAAACTGTAAATGCAGAAGAGGCAACTTGAGAGTTATCTGGTTGAATTTGAAGTGCTGCAGTAAGGGTAAAAGTGTTCCATTTACTTGTTGCTTAATATGATCAATAAATTCTAAATCCTACATATTTAATGAATTCTATTAATTTTAGGTATTGTGTTTGCTTTTGGATGATCTGCCTTTGAAAAATTTTGCTTTGGTTTTATTCTTGGCTGATTTTCACACTGATAGTTTTTCTAGCAATGAAAAAGATTGAATTAAAAGGTCTCTGATATGTGATATGTTTATATGTGTGCATGTGCTAGGGCTGTATTGTACTAAGATAATAGCAACGGGAGAAAAAATTGTAGGGAGACTGATCTTTTATTAAACTGTCTGATGTATGTTAATTTTAAAGTGAAGTATTAAGAAAACTGTTTCAAAAGTTTTTGCTGAACAGAACATCAAAAGCAGTCCTTTTTTATTTCAACGACTCCTGTATTAAGTTTGATTGCATGGGCAGCATGTTGTAATTGTATCCTGTTGTGTATAATACAGACCTCTACAGTTTGAGTAGGCTGTAGATAAAAAACCAACTATGTGGAACTGCCTTGAAAAAAAATGATAAATGTCACATCTGTTATTAGGTGGATTTTTTTGCATAACATAACTAACAGAGGTGGATGGAAAAGTTTTAAGGGATAAGATTGGCATCAGATGCCAATGTAAATTTTCTTTCCACAAGGAATTGGAGAATTCAAAACTGGTTTAAAAAGCAAGTAGTTAAGCTGCAAAACATTTGGTTTATTTAATAGACAATTAGTGTTTTGGGGATGAAAGTAATGATACTCTAAAGAAGTGGAATTGAGCAAGCTCAATGTCCTCTATTTACTGTCTGCACATTCAAAGTTACATGTAATTAAAAAGGTGTATGAAACACCTTGGTTGCCAATAACTGCTTTAGGTTTTTCATATTACCCTGAAACAATTCAGCACACGCCAAAAGCCATTTCTTTTAATGTACTGTATTGCATTTCCCAAGCTGCCTTTCACTATATTGGAAAATGTATCTGTGTCTAATATTTCTTTATTATTGTTTTGCTTTCAGTTGATGGTTGCATTGACTGGTCAGTGGATCTCAAGACATACATGGCTTTGGCAGGTGAACCAGTCCGAGTGAAATGTGCCCTTTTCTACAGCTATATCAGAACTAATTATAGCATGGCCCAAAGCACAGGTCTTAGGCTTATGTGGTACAAAAACAAAGGAGATTTAGAAGAACCCATTATATTTTCCGAAGTTAGAATGAGCAAGGATGAAGATTCCATATGGTTTCACTCGGTTGAGCTGCAAGACAGTGGTTTCTACACATGTGTTCTGAGGTGAGTATTGGGTTAAGTGCAAATAAGAATGTGGGGATTATTGGTTAATAATGTATGGAGTATTAGATATTAGTTAAAAATTCATTTTAGCCATTAGAATTTAGATATACATCCAAGTAATGCATATTAATTTTTTATTCTCATAATTATATATGTCACATAATGCTTTGTCTCAAAATTAGTTTCCCAAGTAATTATAGTTACCTAGTCAAGTAGCTATAATTAACGTGCTTTCACTTAATTACTTCTTTTTTTTAAGTACAACATTTGCAAATTCTCAATTTTCCATAAACCTTCAGAACCTGATACTTCTTAAATCATGAAGTATTTTTTGTAAGTACTGTTCTGTTTCAAATCCTCTGAGTTATTACGGAGTTACAGTTTGAATTATTTTGATGGGATCAGGCCATGGGGAGTTACAGTTCTGTCTGGTTTTGAAGAAATGTTTATTTTAATATACAATTATGATTTATCATAAATTTAAGCAGACCTCATTTGGTAAGACACCAAAATGCATTTCTCAGAAGTGTCTTGGAACTGTTGGATGAGCCTTAAATTAAACATGTGCTGGAGCTCGTGATTTCCATCATGTAGATGTTGATGTCATCACTATGCCTAAAATGAGAAGATAAAAAAACAAGGAGGACTTTTAAAGAATGAATGAATAAATATTCCTTAAATGATCCAGTTTTGAATGAAAAGGAGTTTACAGATACTTTGTATGATTTGGTTTTAAACTATTCAGTTTCAGATAGTAAGTTTGCTTCATCCTTGTCTGCTGTTCCAAACTGAAATTAGACGCATTTAATGAATTAAATAACGAGTGTTGCAGCAAACAGCACTGTTCAGAGCCCAGAATTTGCTCTCTGTCCATCTCTGCTGAGTCTTGCTGCCTCAGACCATTGTGATCCTGAGGAATGCTGCTTAAATCAAAAACTGTGCTCTGGGTTGTGGTGGTTTGTACTGGGCACCAATGTCCAGGTTAGATATTGGATATGTCTGCCTAATGCAGCAGCTGGATTGAGTTGCAGCCTGTGGAGCTGGAGTTTTATCAGCTCCTCTGTCAGAGGTGGGGTGTGATGTGAAGGCCCTGATTTTGAAATGTTACGGGAAGATGGTGGTTTATATGTTTCAAGGGAGCTGTGCTTTTTTCATAAGAAGTCATTGTTGTGATAATCAAGTTACTAGTTTAATACTCTGAAACATTCTCATTCAAATCCTTTGTGAAAAATAAAGAATTGATCTTGGATCAAATTCTGGGGCATACTTTTTTTCTGGGAAATTTCAAAACTCTGCTCATTTACATGACAAAGTAATTTTGGTAACAAATGGGCAAGTTCTTGAATAATTCATGGCTTCTTCTAATTTTCAGCTAAAACCTATATGACATGCTTATTGGAAGGCATTACACAGCAAAGAGATCTTCCTTGTCAGTTATCCAGTTTCCTTGCTTTGACTAGAGCTTTTTTACATAATTACAGATATTTTTGCCTTTTTCAGATTTATGTCAGAGTGCAGAATAATATGTGTTGTGGTTACAGATAAAAGACTCTATTTCTTCCTTTACTGAATTATTTTTTCTTCCAAAAGCGTGGCAATCTATCCTTGCTGTTATTGTTTATGAAACCATAGGAGACTTAAAATAGCAGAGGATGTAGCAATAGTAATTGATTTTAATTTCATTAAAATTGAGCTAGATGTAATGTTCTGAAATGTGATCACATTTCTGTGGGAGACTATCCACACCATTAACTGTGTAATTTCAGCTTTATTAATCCATTTTTTTTGAGGGGGATAAGCAGATGTTTGTGTTTTAGTCTTTAGCCAGGTTCACCTGCTTTATGAGAGTTAAGAGGTCACAAATTCAAGCAGTAATTTTAGTATATGATTTTATTTTCTAGAAACATTAACAATCTCTGTTACAAATGCCATCTTTTGTAGACTGAAGTAGCAGAGACTGGTAGATAGAACTTGATGCAGTGGAAATGAAGAGGTGACTGTCTCCATCAGTGTGCAACACTGGCTTTAGGATTACATGCATAGCTGAGCTTTTTGGTTTGGTAGCTGAAAGAAAAAAACTGAGGAGAAAAATGCTTTTGATTCAAGATAAATTCAAAACTTTTTCTCAACAGAGAATTTTTCATTCAGGTTCTTTAAGAGAAAATCAGAAGCAATTAAATTCTAAATTGATGTCTTTCTAGCCACTCGCCAGGGACATGTGAAGTTTCTGGTACATCTCCCTGTGCTGTCCAAAGCAAGAAATCCCACATTTGCATGTCCCCGTGGCCAACTCCACCACTTCAAGTCACCACTTCCAACCTTGAAGGTGTTCTGTTATTTGTGCTTGTCTCTGCAAAAGGGTGCAAGTGGGTGAGATGCTTAGATGTGGTGCTAGGGCCAAGTGGGATGAGGGGTCCTGGTCCCAGAAGTTCATGGCTTGAAATGATGGACTCAATCTTGATCTGGGAAGGAAATAGTGAGAGCTTTAATTTACTCTCCCCCAAATTGTTACTTTTTCCCCAGTCAACACAAGATGACAGATAAAAAAACTGTATGGAGAAAATGTCAACTGAACTTTTCACTGAATTTCTTATTCGTTGAAATGTTTCTTTTTGATTCTTAAAAAAAAAAAGGGCAGAAATGTTTTTCAGGAAGCTGCATTTTCTGGTTTCTCACACGTGCTCATAGGATTGAGGCATGACTATCAGTGAAGCAGTGTGAAAGAATTTTTCAGAACCTGCTTGAAAAGGGTGGGTATGAGAAGGTGAAGGATAGGCTGCTATGACAGTGATTTGAAGATGGGTAAAAATTAAATGTGTCAGTGAATTCTTTCTTATACACAACTGTCATTTCAATAATCATAATGACTGTTTTGTAAAAAACCTGTGATACTGCATAAAATTTAGGAGTATTAGATCAGTCTTTATAAATGAGGTTGCTTCTCTGTATTGAAGAGATTTGATATCATAATTTAAATGTTGCCTCTCCTTTCTTAATCAATTAAACATTATTCCATAGACAGGTGTGGGGGTGTGTGTATAATAGGAGGAACTTATTGTTGCATTAAAACCATCTTCTCCCTTCTCACAGTGCATTTTGGCATTGAACTCATACTCAGATGCAAACTGAAGTGTGATATTTTTCTCCAGTGTTAAGCATATGAAAAGGTCCTGATTCTACAAGGACTTTTAAGAGCGCAGAGTCCAGCTGTGTTGGTTAAGCCATGTGAATTCCATGGATCTTTTTTCTTGGATGCCTTTTCTCTGTCAAATCAGGGATATTGCTGCTACATCCAAAAGGCATCCTAAGAAATGGATAGCTGTGTATTTCATTGCAGTTCCCAGGTTAATGCTGGGACATTTGTATCATGACTTTACAGGCCACTGTGGAAATGCTGTGTTCTGGAGGTCTCCTTCCAGTACATATCCTGGATATGCCATTAATCTTCCAGCAACCCCCAATGCTACTTTCAGATAAAGCTGTTGGCATTTCTGTTATGGAGGTTTGATGTTCTGGGATTCTCACATCAGCACTCTGAATTGCAGCTTCTTCACTGAATTCAGAGATGAGCTTCAAAATGGCAAAGCATCAACCCAAAACACAGAAATTACACTCAAGCTAAATGCATAGGGTGGCCCTAAAGTTCTGAGTATGTAGGACAGTCTTTTGCCAGATCATGGTCTGCTTTTGCTTTCTGAACAAATACATCTGTTTTTCTGTGTTAAAAGCCCAGTTTTTAAAGACAGAACAAGAACTGGGCCGACTTAGATCATCTTCACCTGGTGAAAGAAAAGATGAACTGAGGAGGAAATCTCAGCAAAATTTGGCCTAAATTTGCCATCATCTAGGGACTGCTCATGGAAACCTTCTTCTAACTAGGCTCAGCTCCAAACCAAACTGTAGTCAGAATTTAAAGAATAAAACCAGTAAGGGTAAAAACCACAAGTACATATTTGCTGTTAATTAACTGTTGGTGAAATGAACTTGATTCCCATAATGAGAATCAGAAGGGTAGAAAAATCTGAGCCTCAAGAGGGTGCAGGGGAGCAGGAGGTGAAAATTTGTGGTCATCAAACTGACTAATGAAGCTAAGCCTTGATTTTTGTACAGGATGCAGAATAACAAGGGAGTGAGGGTCTTGAATGCCTATGGAGGAATAAGTTTGCAGATCTCTAATACCAGCATTTGATGCCAGAGAACTGCTGAAAAATCAAGTTAGAAAATCTGTGTGTCCTTTTTCCCTTGCTGTATCCCTGCATGCACAGTTCTTAATGGAGAGCAGCATTGCTATGGACATGCACAGAGGAATTGAGCCTTTGCTGAGCCATTGGTGAGCTATTGAGATTGCACTTTCTGAGCAGTAATAAAATAGAGCAATAGTAGATTTTAAGCCTTCTGGCTTCTGAATGTCTGTGGAGTGCATGACCAGCAAATCAAAATCAGATTTAGACAGCCTGGAGGGGCTGGCAGTAAAATCTGCAGCTCAGCCTGTGTGCTTTCACTTCAGAGAATGTTAGGCAAGGCTTAGGGGCTTGTTGTAAGTGCCTGTCTGGAGTGCAGAATGCACCAATCAGCCCAGGAAAAGCTGCACACCTTCTCTTAGTGCTGAAAGTCTGGCTTCTGAGCAGCATGAAAAAAGTGTGGTTTTGGATCCAACCAAAATGTTGAACTAAGTCATAAGGTGAACATGTGTAAGGTTGCTTTCTCTGCAGCCATCTCTTGTGGTTCTTACAATATGTGTTTTGATGCAGTTCTTCATTTTGTTGATGGTAATACAGAATGTTTGGCTTTGCTCGGCATTCAACTGCTCATGACAAAGGTGATTTTGTATCTCACTGCATCTGTTGGATGCAGTGTTGTAATTCCAGTTTAGCCATAGAATATTGTCTTCCATAGTTGTTACTGGCAAGTGCTTTTTCCCCCTCATAGACTTAGTCTGGAAAGATTGCAAGATGATACTTTCTTGTAGGTTAGTGTCTTTAATTACTGGATATGCAAGAGGAGCACATCTAAGTAGCTGATGGATTACCTATCTCATGGTTACCTCTCAGCTTTGCATGTTGGTATATGATCAGCTTTCCTGTATAGTCCCAGCCATGTCCGTAGAAGCAGCAACATCTCACATTTGGGGCAAGTGGGTTCACCATGGCACAGGCTTTCCACCTCTGTAGGGCACTAACATTAAATGTCACACATTAAAAGTGAGTGACATTTCCCACAATAAAATTGACTGATTTTGTTTAAACAAAATCCCTGCGAGATATAGTATTCAATACTTGAATTCAGTGCTACAGCAGATACATTATAAAGTCAGTATGATTCATGATAAAATAAATTTTTTTGAGGTTCTATTGCTGAGATATAATGTTTTGGCATTATCAAAATGCAGGGGAAAGTGGAATCAGAATGCTTCTACTTTTGTATCTAAAATTGTGTAAAAAGTGATGGTGCTCCTACAAATCATTTTGATAACATTGTCTTTATTGAGAGAAATTTGTTCTATCTATTCTTTGCAGAAAAACAAAGATTTGTTTCTCTTCCCTGGTGATATGTGTATTTCTGCTCACTCACCCTCCTCCTCTAAAGCTTTAAAAGAGAAATTATTCATCCTCTGTTGCTCTGAAAAACAATGTTTACTGTCGATGAGAAGCAGCAAGAACAGTCAGGGCTTCAAGCAGAAATATCCATGTTGCTTTGGATATTGGATTTGAATATGTGGTTGGAGGGCATCCAGTGGCTTCCCTGTTGCAGTGGCATGGACAAGAATGAGAACATTGTGAATCCTTCAGTTTTCCTAATAGTGAAGTCCCAGCTTTAGATTCTTTTAAAATTACTGACCTGACTTTGTAGCCTCTACAGGTTGTCATAGCAAAGTTCCCTGTGCTGCAATGCCTCAGTAATGTTTCAGCTCACTGGTTGCTCCTGAAGTGCCTTCCCTGGTGGGGTTCAAACCTTGCCTAGAGCAGAGAAAGGATGCAGAGTGGAAGACTGCTTCCTCATGCAGTCAGACTTTGCCTGCAGGAGAGCTGCTGCTGAGATGTTTCAGCCCTCCCCAGCCATCTCTTCTCCAACATGTCAGGAAGTTTTTATTTCCTTTCTGTTCTCCAAAAACAGTGACAATGTGCTCACCCAGGTATCATTCCTGTTGGAATCCCCATGAAGCCAGCTGTAAGTAGGAAGTGTTGTCTGTGTCCCATGAGTGGACAGACAAATGGAAGGTTTCCTAAGGAAATCCATCATGCCCAAAGTACAAGATGACAGAACCATAGGGAGTTAAAATGATATTTGGTAAGTGATACTGGAGGAAAATGTTTTCTTTTCTGGCCACCACTTTAAGGGAAGGCACAGCCAGGAGGACTCAGCTGTAGGACTCAAACAGTTCACATTGTAAGGACATTCATTTCATGATTCTTTCATTCCTTGTATACTCTGTGAGACAATAACTGATCCACTGGTTTTCCTGCTCAATTGCCCATGTACAAACAGAGCAGGACCTGCCTTTCAACATTGCATCTGCAAAATAGGACTTATGTGCAGAATGAAGGCTGTGCTGCACAGGTTTTATTCCTCCAGGCAATAAAATCATTGAGGTTTAGCAATGCAGACAAGTCTGATGGGTGTCTTGAATGCAACTTTTGTTTTGTGTGCTAGGGGCCTAATTAAAAAAAAAAAAGCATAAGGAGTAGATATGCTAATCCACACAGTTTGTGTTTTGGAAGAAATAAAGGAGAAAGCATTCAGTCCTCTCAGATACAGGGTATGGTAATTGCAAAATTATTGGAAGGGAATTTCTTAATACTGTCCTGGGAGCAGTTGTTCCTGTGCCTAAGATTTATGTCATTTGCAATGGGGCTTTTCAGTAAGACAATGTGATTTAACATTAATATCCCAGTTCTAATAGAAAAGTAATAGAAAATAAATGAAAAGGGCTTCATCATTTGTAGTAGCAAACTTTAAAGCAATTTGCTGCCTTGTAATTCTTAAGGACAAAGAAGGAATTTTCCCCCAGAGCAAACCCAACCAATTACAGGATTTCTTTTGCTGGAACAGGGTGTCTAAAGCTGACAGAGACCACCTAGTTCATGAACTGAGGTGTGATATGCTGCAATAACTTGGTGTTCTTTTGGCTTCTGCATTTCTTCTGTGTTCTGTATTGTATTTTCATATATTCTGGGTATTCCCTGTTAGAATGACTGAATGGTGATTGGCTTTTCATTTGCATCTGTCACAATGCAGAGGTGACATGGGCATGTGTGTGTGAAGGCACCCAGAAAAGAAATAGCTCCTCCCGACCCTAACCATGTATGAATCAGATGGTTGTCATTTATTCTTTTCTTTCTTAAGACACACTTAAGAAATATAATACTTAGAGATTTCCCATGAATTTTCAAATCATAGCCACAAATTTTCAAATCATGGCTTTTCTGTTACTGGCTGTATTGCTGACTGTAGTAGGCACATCCTGACATTTTTTTGTCACATTTCCCTCTTAAGATGATGTCCAAATTAAATTTAAAATTGAAGCTATGCTTTAGTGAGAGAGACCCAGCTGTGAGATGCTCTACCCAACTGCCATATCCAAACATATATTATTTTTTGTCCCAGGATCTAGAAGTACAAAAGTTCTCTAAAGATGGCTAAACTCATAGTGAGAAGTACAGGTCTTGCTTTTAAGTGCCTCTGGTGAGAATTAGATTGTGGACAGGTGACTTGAGGAGACATTCCTGCATATCTATTTTTCAAGCTGTCATTAATGTGAGCCTTTTAAAATTACCTTTCAGTGACTTTGCTCAGAAGTTCTTTTCTTTTGAATAGAGAGGGTACAGCCTTTCTTCACTGTAAAACATGACCCTATGGGAGATGCAGTATGGTTCTGTCAAGGTCAAATTGTCTTGTTTCTAGAGGTTGGATCTTAGGAATAAAGAAGTGCAGAAAGAATAAAAATTCTTGATGAGTAGTGGGTTAGTTCCACACAGATACTTTTTCTGCTTGAAGGGAATGGGGCCTCGAATGGTAGCTCTGTCTGGATTCACCACCTCTTCCTCTGTTGGAGGAAGTAGAGATAATATAAGAGCACTGGATTTGTAACATTGTGCTGGTTTAGCACTTAATTTCTGAGCTCATTCTTTCGATGGTGTCATTTTCTTTTACTGGGGGATCTTGAATTAGGATTTCTCCCTTTCAGGCATAGGAGTTGGTATTAGATAACAGCAACAAGAAACCAAAACCTGGACAGGAGTGTTTGGAGCAGTACCAAGGCTAGGTACCACACACAAGCCACAGAATCACTGCACCTCTTGCTTGGCCTTTGGTTCAGGGAGCAGCTACAACACTGTCAGCCCATTGCCCTCTCACTTGACAAATTAATAAGAATTAAAAATCAAAAAAAATTTCAGGGGTCTGTGATTTGTAACCTCTGGCTGTCATTTACACCACGTGTAGGAAATTGATCTTTTCCAGACAATGACCCCAAATATGTAGGAGTGAGTGAGAGTCACTGAGAAATAAGTTAACACTTGAGTGAAACCGTGGAAGAGTAAGTAATCATCTGTTGTTTTTTAAGATGATACATTTGTGTGATCTGAAAAAGGAACAATGATGATAAATAACTTATTTTTCTTTAAGCAGATCATCAAACCATGACCTTGGTAACCATTGTGTGAACTGTAAAATTTGGACAGGAATAAATTTATTAAACTCTCATGAAGTGAGAGGAAAACAGTCAAATGCTCGATTAAGTCTAAGAGCTGATAAACCAGCACATTTATAGAGTAGCCAATAGTGGATCTGGTTGTGTATTCATGCTTCAGATGGAATAAGATGGTTGGTGGTGTAGTTACTGCTTGTTGGAGGTTAGGATTTTTTTTTTTATTCCTTCTTTGTTTTGGGAATGGAAAAAACGTGAATTTTGTCCCATTTGTTACCTAAGAGACGTTAACAACTGGTTCTTAAGAAACAAAAGTGTCAAGGTGAGGGAAAGGGTCCTGCTGGTTACTCTCTTACCTGGGTGTTTTCTTCTTGGAAGGGCAGAGATGCCATGAGATTTTGGCTGGGGGTGAGGGGCTGGCCTTTGCCCCATCTCGCTCTCTGACTCTCAGATCGGAGGGGAATGGTCAAGTTGCTGCTACCGCAGGGAGAATTCTCTGCTGTGTGGAATCCAGCCCGGTGATGCTTCTCCTGCTGCGGGTGAGCCTTTGCTCCTAAGAGCAGCCGCTGAACTGGACCTTATTAAAACCTGATCACACTGGAAAGGACCCTCGCCATCCACTCAGGTGCTTCAGGGGAAAATCCCGGAACCCCGACCTTCTCCCCCTTCCTGGAGGCTGCATCTCCCAGCTGCGTGCGGCACCAGCCCTGGTGTTTTCTACACTGCCTCCTTGGCTTTTTAGCTACACTTTAAACTCAGCAACCCTTGCCCAGCAGGACACCCCAAGACTGCAGCTGAGGAGTTTCTGCTACAGTTTGTTTGCTGCCCTGCCCCAGGGTGTGCCCGTCTCTGCCGCCCCAGCTCCACTCCGAGGTTCCAGCTGCAGCCATGTCGCCATCGGCCTGCCCACCATTAGTACATGAGCTCGGCCACAGCGCCCCCTGCAGGCGTGGGGGAACCATCGCACCCTGCCCGGCCGGGAGCCAGCAGCGCCCCTGCTGGCCGTGCCCGGAACTGCACCAAGGGGAGGCTGAGCTGGGTTTGTGCTCTGCTGTTTGCAGTGTTTTAAATTGACATGTTATCCCGTGTCTTCCCCTGAAAGCCCCGTAATTTCAAAGTTATAGTAATTTGGAGGGAAGTGGGTCGCAGTTTCTATTCCAAGGGAGGTTCTTGCCTTCTTTGGCAGACACCTGTCCTTCGAACCAGGACATTGCTGTTGTTGCTCTAACTCAAAATGAGCTAAGATGAATGTAGAGGTCGATCTATTCAGTCCTGCAGTCAGTGAGCTAATAAAAATGTCATTAAAACAGCCAGAGTGTTCAGGGACATGGAGAGACATCTAAGCCTGAGGTGTGCTGTTCCCTGAGCACTGCTTTGATATATACACTTCCCAGCTTTTGGATCTATCACTGGAGTCTTAGAATGTAATAAAAAAGCCGGCACAATGAAAAATGAATCTGTAAGGGGGAAAAACCTAGTGTGAATCCTCTTGTATAAATACGCAGTTCAAAATGAGGTGGGGTTTTAAAATCTAGTAGATATAAAATATTCAACCACATTTCTGCCGCCTTTCCTCTTTATAAGAAAATAAATAGGGGTGGCTGGGGGTGATTCTGAGCATAGTAGAGAAAAAAAATTTCTACTTGACTCTTTTAACAAACTACCCTCACTCAGCAGAAACAGCAATGATTTTTAAAAAGGGGGGTTTTTTCAAAAGTTGTGATTATTTACTTTAATTTGAATTCAGCCTTGGGGCTGCTTAATTGTCTTGAGTCCAAAACAAGATGAAAAATAATTTAGAGACTGAAGCTCCAATTTCAAATGTCCTTATCCATTTCTTTATATCCTCCCTTTTCCCATTTTGTCCTTGCTTCGAAGTCAAGCCAAACACAGTCTTGATTGCTTTTGTTTTTAGACCTGTTAAACTCCCTTGGTTCTCCCTCTGCTTTTCTATTTGGTTCGAAGCTGGCTTCAGTTTGTGGTTCAGAGCCAGCTCCAGGTGGCCTGGGGATTACAGATGCCTTGCCATCAGAACAAAGGAAACTGCTTTGTGAACTCTGGCAAAGCTAAGCTCTTCTTCCTATTTCCAGTCGAGAGAGTGGGCCCAGTGTGTAACTATTCCCTTGGAACAGAGAATTACAGATCTTAGTTTCAGTGTGAAAATTCAAGACAATTTTTCTTCTTTGCACTGTGGAGTGGTTCTTTCTTTTCTTCCCTCTTCCTGTTCCCCATATGATCATTACTACTTCTTATAGAATTGGAACTCACTAGAAATCAACTCCTATGGAACATGAATGGTTTGGAATTGCTTCAGAAAAGACAAATTGTTGAAAGACTCACTTGCAGACCCATTGGTTTGTACTTCCTTTGCATGTATATGGAAAATGTACATTCTAATATTTTCTTGTGGATCCCAACATTTGCTACTTAGATACAACTCTTCTTACCTGAACTCACAGTAGTAAGATCACCACTGGAAGCCCTCCAGCATCTTCCTCACCCACCTTGAAGCTGCTTGCTTTTCATTCCTCTTGGCTACTGTTTCTGACAGCAAAGCCCAGGTTACCTGTAGCTTTGCTGTTATCTTTTGTTCTTCTTGTATCTGCCTTTCCTCATTAAAAATGGCCATATAACCTTTCCTGCCAGCCACGGACTGCTGGGAGCACTGACCTTCCCCACCAAGCTCCATGACCATGTGCTGAAAACAAAAGTGGATCCTCCCTTTAATAATTCATAGGCCATCTGTTTAGCTTCTGAAAGAAGAAAATCAAAAATGTGGTGTTTGTGCTAGTTTATCTACCTACCTCTACCAACAAAAGAAAAAAAAAAAAAAGGAAAAAACTCTTACCTTAAACAATTTAAATGCAGGTCATGAAGGAGAGCACTTGTGGACAGACACAGGGGTCCTGAAAACAATTGGGAAGAGAGCAGCTCTATGGCCTTCCTGAGAGAACTCTTTAGGTGGGCTCCCATCACTGCCCTGTGTGGCCAGGTCCACCCTGTTCCTGTCTGCTTGCCAGGTAGTAAAAACAAAATTATACCAATCCTCTTTGTGATCCCCCTCCTGAGTTCTCCCTTACACTGTCAATTTTAGAGAGCCTTTGCACCTCAAGAGCCCATAAGGCAGGGAAGGCACCAAGAAAAAATCAGCACAGATGCATCAGCTGCTCAGAGAACTGAGAGATGAAATCTAATGGCCCAGCCTTGGGGAACAGCTTGCCCAGCACAGCGAGGCATGGCTCATGACTTAGCAGACTTCAGCTCCAGACTTCTTCTTCAAAACTGAGAAAAACAGCAAGGCTGATCAAACTACTGATTCCTTTTCACATGCCTTGAAACATCACTGTTTTCCAGAGCTGACTAGATTAAAGGAAGACTCCTGCTTCAGTCACTGACATTCCTGCAGAAAATGCCCTTTTCTGGATTACCAGCAGTAGCAGTAATGTGAGTGGCTGGTGAAGAACCATCCATGAAGCTTTCAAGTCTATTGCTTTTGGCTTAGTGAGGGCTTTCTTCATCATGAGCCTGAATAGATTTATTGTTTTGGTCATGGAGTGTGAATAAAAGTGATAGTACTCCCCAGGCACTTAGTTTCCTCAATTCTGCTCAATTCTAATTGTAACTAATGAAAAGCATACTGCATTTTTAGGTTGTGGTTCCAGGAAGCATTTTAAATAGAAGTAGCCTCCAGCGCTGTTCAAAATGCAAGCTAAATAATGCAAGATTGTTAGGAGAAAATACAACACTATTAAATAACACCAAGTAATGGACAACTATTCAAAGGCATTATTTTTTGTTAGCCTGGATCATTATTACTGAGCACATGTGACCTTACTTGCCCTCCGTAATACTTATAGTCACTCAGGAAAGCTAAATAATCATTAATCATAATGATTACACTGAGTGGTTATATCCATATTTTTAGGATTTTCAGTGCTGTAAAAACTCTCAAATATGTTTTGTTTTCTTCCTACAAGAAGGGCAACCCTTTCCAAAAGGTAATTTAGGAGAAAGTTGACTTATTTTCCCTAAATTATATAAGCCCCCCCCAAATGATGGATTGTTTTCAGTCCAGAGAAATTTTCTTTCAGGTAAAATAATACGTTTTGTGCAGTTTGTGAGAATGAGACTTTATTATAGACTCTCAACTAAAACACATCACATCAGTGTGCAAAGTGAGCCTTTTCACTCAGAGGCAAGGGAATGGACAAAATATCCACCAATTTTATTACACAGATGTACAGGTGGCATTTTGAGGGGAAGTGAGAAGGAAGGACAAAGTCTGTGGTTTTGCTGAATGCATAACACTAATGATGCTGAAAATGGGATGTTTCTGAAGATTGCCTCCTGATTTGCCTTGCAAATGGCTCTGTCTGCCAATGCCTGCTTATGGCACACCTTTGACAAGAGCCCATTTGTAGTGTTTTGCTAGCACTTGTTTAGCATGAGCTCTGTGAAGTGTCCCTGTAGACCTTTTTATTTTCTTCCCAACTACAGGCTCCCTTGACAGAAGGAAATGTAAGAGAAGATTTGTTATGGAGCATTTTGGACTTTTTTAGAATAAAAACCACTGTCCTGGGTTTAGTTGGTGGGAGTGAGGAGTCAGCATCTTTAGTGTCAGAAAAATATTTCAAAATATATAAAAACATTTTCCAAGTGAAGTCTGTTTTGTCTGTGACAGTAATGAGTGAGTGGTCTCCTTGACGCATTGGCGTTTTCATTTTATTTTTTCCTCCCCATCCTGTTGAGGAGAGTGAAGGGTGCAGCTGGTGGGAGGCTGGCAGCTGGTCCAGGTCAACCCACCACAGTATCATGTGCTGTAGAATTTTGTACAGGGGTCCCTTCTCAGGGAGAAATCCTTCCTGTGTGATGTGATTTAACATCTAGCACATAACCCTTCTTCTCAAATGTATAGCACTGCACACTGGAGTGAAATCTCCTGAAGGTGGGAGAGAGCAAGGGTGAGCATAAGTGGGGGGGATACAGAGGAAACGGGACTGCGTCTCCTGACCAATATTTGAGGTGCCAACAGGTTCTTGTGTTCACAGACTTGCAAGCTCAAAAGACCTGCTGTGCTGGGTTGGATCACTTGTCAACAATATTTCTTCAAGGTTCTTCATAATCTTCACAGTCAGAAGGGAGGGAGGCTTTATGTTTCCTAGTAATTCTTCTGTGCTGGAAATGCACAGCATGGCTGTCACTGTTTGAATGTGTCACTCAAGTGTTTGTGAAAATGAGGGCTTGACAAAGAAACTTTCTGTGCCAAAACAAACATGGTGAAAAGAAGGCAGGATAAACAAAGCCATCTTTCTGTCCCTGCAGAAACTCAACGTATTGCATGAAGGTGTCCATGTCCTTGACGGTAGCTGAGAATGAATCTGGGCTTTGCTACAACAGCAAGATCAGATACCTGGAAAAATCAGAAGTCACTAAAAGAAAGACAATCTCCTGTCCTGATATTGAGGATTACAAAACAGCCAGTCAAGAGCCAGATGTGGTGTGGTACAAGGTAACTATTGCTGTCTTATTGCTGTTGGGCTGAAACTCTTCAAAATTCTCACTGTTTTCAGTCTGAGGCTTAGAGCTGACTTTCTCTGAGGCATCAGTGGTTTGTGACTGGTCTGGAGAGTGTTTTCCCAGTATGACAGTTTTGCAGGTAAAACTACCCAGCATAGTCATTGTCCAACAGAAATCAGTATCAGTGAGGATATTCTGAGGGTGCTCACAGGACTTCTCTATCAGCAGTACCACATTCCCAAACCACAGTTTCTCTGTATCTGTTTGTACCTGGGTGTGGTGTCCCCCTGCACAACAATGGAGTAGAAACAAAGGGAGGCACCTGCAATGGAGCCAAAGGTGTATCAGCACCACCAGCTCCATTTGTGCTGCCAATTAATTTTTATGGAGTCTGTTGGCTAATTTCACCAAGACTTGTAAATTTTTACCAGTGTCTCCTGCAGTCTGCACAGAAGTCTGCTCAGGTTCATTGAGTAATTGTCATGAAGTCAGTTCATTTTAACTGAGGTCAGTTAGAGACTTTTAACTCTTTCCAGGTAACTCATCTGCCTGCACCTTCTCCAAGGACTGTCAAGTATCATACACCACTTTCATCAGCAGATGTATTGGTGATAAGTTTCTGTAGCTCCCCAAGAAAGCAGGAGAATGAGTAAAATATGAGTTGGATGGCAAACATCAGGTAATGAGACCACAGCAAGGTCTGGCAAATTTTGCCTGTTGTCTTGACTGGAGTCAAAGTCTGATATTTGAAGAGCCCTTATGTATTAGTTGAGGGCCAATACCCTCAACTAATGATGCAAGAAACAGTAGAGAAGAATACAGAACTGAGAGTCCAAAGGAACCAGTAATAGTTGGGCAACAGGAACAGTTCAGAGGAATCTGTGGAAAATAAAGTTTGGATTGTAGGGGTTTAGGATAATCTTAGTTCAGGTAATACAGACAGAAACATACAAACTAGTTAAAATCTAAATTTGGAGTTCTTGATTTGCCAACCTTAATAACATTCTTTAAAGAAGATTTTGTATGAAATAAGTAATATGGGCAGACTAGCAGATTTTTTTCCTCCTTAGCAGGTTGCAGCTGAAAAGAGCAACTATAAAAGTTGTCATTTATTTGTTTTTTTACAGAAATCTCACATGTTATATCTTGTAGTAACAAAATGTGTGCCATAATCCACTGTTAGTGTGAAAAAGTTTTTCTTTTAACAGTTGAAGCTCTTTCAGCATATGGGCTGATATCTTCAGTGCTGTTCATATGTCAATTATATGTATTTAGTTAATCATAGAATATACTGTGTTGGAAGGGGCTCACAGGGATCATTGATTCCAATTCCTGACTCTGCACATGAAATCTGAAATCTCAGAGCAAAGAGGATACTGAAGAGAAGCTGCTTCTTGCCCTCTCTGCTTTGGTATTACTGAACACCGGATCACTGAAGTTCTCAATTATTTGCAAAAGCACACAGAAAAATAGTCTGGCAGAAATGACCTTCAGCTGTCATGGAGCAAAAATGAGTCTAAAGAGGATGCATGTGCAGCCCCAACCAGTGATGCTTTGTACTGACCAAGACAGGGGGTGGAAGGGTCTGTTCCAGAATCCCACCCGTGTTGTCTGATTGTCTAATTTCCTTCTCTATTCCTTCTGCTGAAAAGAGAAATCCTTGTGTTCATGAGAACCTGCCAATTTACTGGTAGGCAGGGAATTTGGACTTGACCTATGAAATACCATCAGACAGTGATGATGCCTGCTCATTGTGTGCAGAACCTGCTCTGCCTTCCAAAAGGCTTCTCTGTGTTGAGGGATTAATGAATCTGAGCTAGTAATTGCATCAATTTACTGGGAGTTAACTGTAATTTAAACATGCTTTCAATTATGCCTGAATAGAATTCCACGTGCACACCTAGTACATAATATAGCATTTGCTGTGAGGATTTGTTTTAACAGTAGTATGAGCTTCACTTCTGGCTAGAATTACACTGCATTAAATATTTATTGTTAAAGATTTCCCCAATTAATGCCATTGAAACATACTCAGCTCAGTTATGCCTATTAGAACTGTTTTGACAAGATGTGTGGGATTTTTTTTAAAGTAAATGTGTGTGTCAAGGCATGATTGAATGAATGGGATTTAAGAGTAAGAGCAGTTTCATGAAAAATCAGCTGGCAGAGGGAAAAGGTATATTACATCTTGAGTGTGCAGTCTTAATCCATTTCCATCATGTCTTTTCTACTACTAGGTTGAAAGGAGGGCTAAGAGAAAAATCAAAATGTCAGGTGCAGAACAGGTAGTTGTTAACTACCCAGAAAAATAGACTTTTGAGGTACTGCCACTTAGATTTCAAGGAAGAGAAAAAGAAGCATAATAGTGCACACCTTAATTACTGGGGGAAAACCCCCAAACATTTCAGATGTCTAAGGAAAGTAAATAGTCTAGAAAAAGAAACTTGCAGATTCTTCTAGCAGGTAAACATATTGCAAAAGCAGAAAAGAACAGTTAATTGGTTAAAGCCTTTGGGGGGAACCTAGAGCACCTTCCAGTACCTGGAGGGCACTTAGAAGATGATTGGAGAGGGACTTTCCACACGGGCATGTAGAGACAGGACAGGAGGGAATGCCCTTGGACTGAAGGAGGGTAGATTTAGATTAGATATTAATTTTTTTCCTGTGGGAGTGGTGAGGCACTGGCACAGTTTGCCCAGAGAAGCTGGGGACTCTCCATCCATGGAAGAATGAAACACCAGTTGGATGGGGCTTGTAGCAGCCAGGTTTACTGGAAGCTATCCCTGCTCATGCAGGGGAGTTGGAAAGAGATGATCTGTAAGGTCCCTTCCCAAACTGTTCTGTGATTCCACGCAATGAGTCATACAACTGAGCACTTACCCTTTTAGGGAAATTAGTAGACGTCCGACAGTAAAATCTAGATTGTTTTCAGGATATAAAAGCTTGTAAGAATTTTGTTTGTCAGCCATTTTCCAGCTTCTCCCCTTTTTTTGCTTTTAGTTTTGTGCATTAAATATATAAACAAGCATTTTCAACATAATTTTGTAAAGCCTGCATAGTCAGCAGATTAAAAATAATTAGCTGAAATTTGGGAAAGAAAGGCTTATAAATAATCTTTAATAGGAAGTGTTTCAAGAAGATAAAAAAGAAATAATAAGGAAATAAGTGGTACAATTCCACCAAAACAACTCCTCTATGTAAAACCACAATAGCACAAACATTGTTTTTGCTAAATTGTTACTCTTTGTAGTAGTAAATCCTTCCTCTACTACTGTAGTGTCATCCTTCTTATTGCAAATTTTATATACTTTATATAAAAATATAAAGCGTATAAAAATGTGTCTTCCATCTCTTTGTTCCCATGCTTTTAAAAATAAAATAGTGAATGTAAAACTGGGAACACAGGTTATTTATTTCAATGCTGCACTAAAGGGTGCATATCTGAAATATGCTTTGTGTGTTCTGGAAATTGTATTCCTTCTAAATTAGGATTGAATAGGACTGAATCATATTCTTTGCCCAGTGTTCAGATTTAGTTACGCTGAGTAGGTGGTTGATGTACCTTTCAATAGATCCAAAATTTTGAGTCCAAATCAGAAAGGATTTAATGGAATTTCTTGGCTCAGATCTGTGTCCTGAGTGAGTCTCAGCACAGTAGATGGGATCTGGGTTCTGGTCATTCTCTGTCACCAGCATTAACTGAAGCTCACTTGCAAGACAAGATGAGGCTTCCCTTACAGCAGTTCTTTGGAAACAGAGAGATGTGCTGATCACTCTGGTACCTGCAGCACTGTTGCACAGCTTCTGAATCTGAAACCTGATTATATTGTGACTGAATTTGGCCTCCTAGGGACAGGGAGAACTCTTTAGTGTTCCCTTTTCAATTGCAAGGCCAGAAACTCTCAGTCCTGTCTTTTTATTTCTCTGTCGTGGTCCTTAAATTTAGAATCTGCCATGGGTTTGGAATGCGTATGGAGTCCATGAAAAATTTATGTTTATGTCACGCTGATCTCTTACTGTGGTACAATATATTTGCATGTTGACGTATTTTCTTGTTTGGTTGTTTTCTTAAGAGAAAGCTTTGTTCTATTTTGTTTTCTGTGTTTCTGACACTGCTGTTGCTGACAAGCAGAAAATGGGGCATAGGTGTGGGCATGTCACCAGTCTCTGAAGTTGCTGAGCCTGATGTAACTGATGTGAGACTGCAGCAGTCTGAGAGCTTATTCCAAGCTGCCACCTTGAGAGAGGGAGTAGAGAGGCATTGAAAGTACTCAGGCCCTATGCTGCTTTGTGTTTCCTGGGTACAGGATTAGCCAGAGCCTCTGGAGGTGCTGGGACTACTGAGTGCTTTAGGGAGCTCAAAAAGTATGGTTTTGTTGCAGGGAGAACAGGCTTGAGGTTAAAGGTGTTTAGAGGCAATAAATACATAATCTTAAGGTGCCATTTGCAAGAGACAATGATTAGATTTGGACTGTGCTTTTAGTTCAGAGCATTCCAAGAATGATTCAATCATGAGTGCTGTTCACATGGAAAGTGACTGATCTGCCTGCAAGGATCCAGTATGATAGGAGAGGGAGAACCTGTTCTTGCACTGTGTCACACCCTATCCAGAAGGACTCAAACGTGCTTCCAGTAGGACCACAGTTTGTAGCAATGAACCTGAATCTGTCAAACAGCTAAGGACTGTGTGGGTGAAGTCTGTGGGAGTTGCAGGCTATCAGTGCCATGTCCTGCATCACAGGGTGCACAGGGGGGTGATGTTGCAAAGTGCCTGGTGATGGGAAAAGACTGAATCAAAGCTCTTCAGGTGCTGGAGAAGCTGGTGATGAGAAATAAGGCTGTAAGGAAAACAGGCTTCTGAATTCTCTCAAAAAGCTACTGTTCTTCCTGTTCTCTTCTACTGGTAAATAGTTCTGGCCTGGGACTATGTATAAAATTTGCCTTCAGGCTAACTCTTAACAGATGTTGCCCTTACTCCCTTCAAAAAGAGAGATATTTTAATGGTTAATCCTAAAGGAGAGGTCTTGGCAGTTGTTATGAAGAAAAAGAAGATACTTAACCATTGCTTGAGGGCACCATGTATTAAAGACAGCCCATGCGATACAGTAGGAATAACTGAACCTTAAAAACATTTCTGTTTAATTTCAGTCTTCAAATTAATTCCAGTTTCAGATCTCTCTGCTTTCTGAAATTATATTTGAATTTTAATTGCAAAATATATCTAGGTGGTTATTTCCTCATGTATAATACTGAAAATATGATCACACAACACTGTCTTATGTTGTACAAGCCAGGTAATTTTGTCACTGGATTTTTTTTTTGCAGGAATGTGTGCCGAAAATGTGGAGAAGTGTTGTAATTCAGAAGGGAAATACTCTCTTAATTCAAGAGGTCCAGGAAGAAGATGGAGGAAATTATACCTGTGAACTAAAGTTTGAAGGCAAACTTATACGAAGGACGGTTGAATTGAAGGTTACTGGTAAGAATCTTTTTTCTGTGCCAATAGGAAAAAAATTAAAGCTTTGAAATTATGAGAAAAAAATGGTACTCACATGTTGGTGAAATCTGTCAGCGAATCTGTTTGACAGAAATAAGTCCAAAGCAAATCCCAGTAGCTGAGCAGTCCCAGACTCAGGGAAATTTATATCAAGGTCTTCTAAAATTCCACAGAAGAGTACTTTTACCTCTTGCTTTGTACAAAACCTGGAAATGCTCCATATTTTTAAGTTTTCCTTTAATTTATGATGATCAACTTTTCTAGTCTAAGGGTTGTGTCTAGTGAAGAGGATGGCACCACCTATTCCAAGAAGGAAGTTAGCAATATTGGACTGTCAAAACAAGGTAACCTGCTTGTCAGGAGGTCATACACTCTATGGTTCTGACTCTATGGAGTATTTACCAGACAACAGTATTTTTCTGTCTATTTTTGCCAGGTATCAAAAATGAACAGCTAAAATAAGTATTGTCTACTGATATGTTCTTGTTCTCTTTCCATCTCATTGTACAGTATGACATCTATAGTTATTACTTTGCCTTCTGTGTCTGTGGAACTTTGCAAGTACCTGAAAACAGTTGGGGTTTTCTTGAGCCTTTCAGACAAAACCATATAAACAAATGGTTAGGTGTCTTCCCCCCATAGTGACTAAAACAGGGCCCTACTCAAAGCAGTGACTGCTAGAATTCCTCTTTCTTATATCAAACTGAACTGTTCTATATGATGTTTCTAATATGTTCTGGAAAAAAAGTCTTCCCTTTATTTTGAGTGGAATCTGATTTTTTATTCTTGTCATTATTCTTCATTTTCACTGAGTTCTTTTCCCTGTGTGCCCTATGTCATGTGACCCTTTATGTTCCATTTTTGGTCATGGAGACAGCTCTAAAGTACTGATTTGACCTACCTGATCCTAGACCTGAGATATGAAAGAAGATATAATGCATGAAGATATAATACCTGTTTTGTGGGTGGTTGCTACCCTAAGAAGCATGCTGGTCTTCAACCAGAATGTGAACTAAGTTTGACAAAGTGAAAATGAGATGCATTTACCTCAAATCCTCATGATGGGTATTTTATGCTCTCCCTCTCATCATGACCTTGCTAGAAGTCATGTGTTCTCTTCATTATTTAAACACTATGGTGTATTTATACTTCACAATTTAAGGACTTTGTCCTAAACTAAATATAGAATTTATTACAGTTATTTCTCTTACTAAAAAGTTTATTATCTGTATCATTTAAAATGTAAGTGTGAAATATGTCAGTGTTCTCCATTTTGCAAAATGCTTGAGAAGGAGAAGATTTTTCCTCTTTTAATTTGGTGTGAATTCAAGTTGCATTGAATTTTGTTTAGTTTATAAAAGCACATATGTTTGTAAACACCTTTTCCAGATGGAAATGTTTGGGAGACATATCTGATGTTGTGTTTCCTGATTGAATCTCTCTAGATATCTGAAAGAGGCTAGTAAGTTTATGTAAATGAAAACCTAAAAATGTGGATCAGAGCTACAATTGACAGCCTGAATGAGCCAGTTTGTTTCTCTTGGGTTTTTTGTTTTGTTTCAGTTGGTGAATTTTACATGTTACTGTAGGTTTAGATCTTTGTGGGGGAGAGGTCAAAGAAAACTTGTACAACAAACAGCAAAGGCTTGCTTGTGTTGTGTGGCTGTCCAAGCCAGGTGGGGGGTCCTGAGGTCAGATCACAGGCTGGGAGCAGGTCCATGACATCCTCAGGGACATGGCAGAATAAATGTTGTGGTCTTTCAGGACTCATCTCAGTATGTCCAGGTCTTTCTTGTAAGGGAATTGGTGTTGCACTGGGCCCCATTTTTCATCTGTCGAAAATGAGTTGTCATCAAAATATTGTACCAGAGGAAGCTAGAGGGAGAGCCAGAGCTCTGACTTCTGAACCTGCTGGTCTTTAAAATCACTGTTAGCAAATACTGCTGGAGGCTGGGGTAGAATTGTCTCTGCTAGCCTGCAGCACAGATGTGGAGAAAAGGATCATGCCTGCTGTTTTCTTCTGAAGGAGCTTTGTGATGCTGTTTCTATTACTGGTACTTATTACGATGTCTGAATTGGCATTTATTGGCAAGTGTCTGAGTTCCTCTAACATAAAGATTTTGAACAGAAAGACTCTGTTGGGCACTGCTAGCAGCCATGGTAACCTGAAATTGTTATTGAAGAGTTATTCTGAAAGTGAAATGGGTAACTCCATGTCTCCCTTGAGCAAGGAGAGATGCACTGCCATGGAGAGAGGGGAAGCTGGCTTAGATTCCCTGTAGTTTTTCAGGCATTTGCTGAAGTACACAGTACAAAGTGCACCAGTTAGGTGGATGAAGTTATTTATCTCTTGATTGTAAGACAAGAATCTTTTCTTCTTTGAAGTCACATCAAATATAATACGTGAGGTTTTTAATCCTTTGTGAAGATTGTGGTAGTTATGTAAGTAGCAATATGAAATATTTGCTGTTTGTAGCTAAATGCAGAATGGGCATCTAACCAGCAAAACTTGAAATCAGAATAAATGCAGTGCTGTCAAAACAGAAGCTACATCAAAAACTTTAGGAAAATTTCAAGGTGCAGGAGCCAGAAGCACCATTTTAATTCATTGTTGGTAAAACTAATCAGAATAGTTGTCATGGTTTGACACTGGCACAATGCCAATGCCCCATGAAAATATACTCCCCTGGTGTCTGCTGTGAGATGGTACCCAGGAATAAGCAAAACAGGCTCCTACTTAAGGAAAAAAGAAAAAAAACTTTATTAACTAAAACTACAAAAACTAAACCATAAAGGAAAAAAAAAAAAAATAAACACAAGGAAAATGAAAACTATACAGAAACACTCCACCACTTCCTCCTCCCACCAAATTTCCAATACATTTACATTTCCCACAAATATCCACACTCGGTCTGACACCACCCTTTAGACAATCGAATCTTCAGCTCATCAAGAAGTAGACGGAGTCCCTTTCCCGTACCAGGAACCTTTTTTCACAATCAGCAGCCGCCCGGGAAAAAGGAAAAAAAAGTCTTTCGCTGCTATCATGTGATTCCTTCTTTCCTTCCATGCAAAGAGATGCTCTCACCATCCCTTCCATGGGACAGAAGTGTGCATCAGGGTAGATCTTTGGACCTTTTAAGGATGCCTCGTCTCATTCCAAGCAGAGCACAGTCTCATCTCTCATCTCTTGGGACCTCTTGTCCCCCCCATACTTATTAACCCCCTGGGGCCGGGGGGTCTCCAAAATCCAAAAACTGAACTCTCTTAGCTCTGAGTCTTCGCTTTCCCCCCTGAAATGCAGTCTCTGTATCACCAGGAGTCAGTTCTTGGTTTTTTACAACGAGAAAAGCGTTCCGGAAAAACCCACTCCAATCTTTCCTCCATTCCTTCAACATCTCTCTCTTTGCCAGGCCTCTCACTGGTCTATTTCTTCCTTTATCCTCCACTCTTATTCTTCTCTAGGAAAAGGAGATGTTCTTGTAAAGTTTTCATTGTCCACAAAAGGGTTAAAAGTTCTCCTGAGCGGCCGGGCTGCCCACTGCCTCCTTCCCCCCCCTTTTCCTCCTTCTCGGCTGTGCTGCCTGCCGCCGGGACATGATATCAGGTTTCAAGGTAACAAGCACAGGCTGCCTTCTCTCTCTGTCTCCCGGGGAAGGGGGGAAGAAATACCTCTCCGTGCTCCTTCCATCCTTCCACCTTTGGGCCACCCTTGGGCCAGGCCAGGCCTCTCTCACGGCCGCGTGGCTTTCCCCTCCCCCGCCCAGCAGGAGACACCGGGCGGGGGAAGGTCCGACCTGCTCCCTCGCCGGAACCAAAAGGGCCGAGCAAGCAACTTCCCTGCTCTTTTAACCCCTTGGATTTTTTTGTGGTCTCAGAGGCGTATCCAAATGTCTCACTGGCCAGAACAGATGCCCATCTTAAAATCCGGACAGCCACTGGCCACCAAAACATAAAACAATATATCCCAGATGTCCCACTTCCGATCAAACCACGACAATAGTTAATAAGATCCCAGACTCATGCAGCAGTTCTGCTGAAGATGTGATCCCACAGCCAGCCTGATCCAAGTTACCAGCAGACAAGAGAGCAGCTGTGGGCTGAGGGAAGGATGTCTGCCTGTTTGGTATTTATGTCAGTGCTGCCTAAGGACTTATTTCAAGTAGAGGCTTTCAATTGGGGACACAGCCCTGCTCATATTATTTATCCAGCAAAGTCCAGTGATGTCATTAGAGCTATTAGAAGGTGTTCCCTTAATTTCCTGTGACAAAGTGTCAGCACAGTTGTCTTAGTGGCTGTGCCTGTGGCCGGGAGCTGCAAGGACAGTGTGCTTTCCTTGGATCCTGTCTTGCTTTCTGGCCTTTGCAGACCCAACTGGAAGATGTCAGTGGGCCAGTTAGAGGTAGGAGGGGAGTTCCTCTTCCCTTTCTTCTGTGACTAAGTCATGATATGAGCAAGTATGAAATAGTTTGTAACAAAGAAATCTCGTCAGTCTTAGATGGAAACTGAAAGCTATCAGTGTGTGATGCCTGGCCAGGGGAAGGCACACAGAGGGACCTGAGGGGTATTGGTAGGTGAGCAGAGTAGAAAGCAAACAGGTCAGATGGTGTTTGCAGGAAGGGGCAGCTGGACACAGGGATGGCAATGTCATTTTCTGGCTGCAGTGTCATTTTCAGGCTGCAGTGGGTAATGAACAGCTGGGTGGGATTCAGTTGATAAAGGACTTCAGAGGCTGTAGCTGTTCAGGGTTCTGAGGGAAAAGCTTGCAGTCTAGAATATATTTGAAAAATATTTTGACAGAAAGTATTTATAGGGAAAAAATCCTGAGCTACAATATAGCACTAATGAGCAGCGCCTAAATCTTGGTGTTTGGGTGCGTTTAACAATAATAGATTGTCAACAAACCAGCTTTTTCATCACTAGTTCTTCATGGGTTTGTTATATTATGCAGACAGATGTGAAACAAGTCTTGTCAGCCTTTTTTGCTGAAGAAACATGACAACAGTGTTATCTCTTAGCAAATAACACATAACCCTTCAGTCTATGTGAAAAAAATATATTGATATCATTTCACTTTGCTTCTTGGTAGCTTTAGAGTTACAAACAAGTGAGATTAGAAACTGTGATCTAGGGTTGTAAAGTGTAAAAATGTAACAGAAACTCAGTTTTTAATTAGATAATAAGTTAGAGTGCACCCATTTTGAAAAAACTGAATGCACTAATATAAAGTTACAGATAATCTACATTATTATAATTTATTAAAATTACAGTTATTCAGGAATATCAACAATCAAAAGGAATTTAATGAGTATTGTAAATGCCAACATTTATTAAAGAACAGTTATACTATTCAGATTAAAAGAAAAAAAAAAACAAGACTTAGAATGCAGTGTTGGTTTTGAAAGGCAATTTCTACATCTTCCTGTTTTCCCCAGCTCTACCAGCAAGTTTACTCTGTCTTGGTGCACAGCAATATTTCAATAGCTTTGAGGGTGAAAGGGTGCCATTGTGAAAAACACCTGCTGTGTTTATCTGCTCCTTCAGCACTCTTTCTGCTTTGGAACTCTGGCCTGTAAGGGCACAGGCTGAGAAGAAAATGCAAGGAGACATATCTTGGAGCTTTGGAAAAGGGTGATGCCTCTGAGAAGAGAGCAAGAGCTGCACTCACAGCGTGGCCCAGGTGCCCCTGGTGGATGGGGCTGTTTACAGGGATGTGTTTCTTCAGGGACAGCTGTGCTAGTGGGAGAAGTTGCCTTGTTCTTTCTGTTTCCTGCAGAAAGAGGTGATTTGTGAGCTTGTACTGGAGAATTATTTTCCAGTACGACAGCAGAAGGTGGCCATCTGACCAACTTCATAAACTGCTGGTGATGGATTGGAGTGACATGCAGGAGTTACTAGACCACTCTGTCCAGGAGCTCTGTCCTCCAAGTTTCCTTCATCCTCTACTCTGGCATATTCTTCACAGGCTGCTAAAATGCCTGGCTCTTCCTAAAAGTCATTTGTGCAGCAATATCTGTTTTGACCATCGTAAATGACAAATTATTCCACATGGCTACCTGAGTTGAATGATTCTGCCCGAATTCACTCTTTGATCATAGTTTTTCAATTAAATTATTTCAAGTCTCATTGCATCTCTCACTTTTCACATTACACCTGCTGCTGTTGCTAGATTTTGTTTGTGGGTTTGGAGCCCCTTTATTGGCAAAAGTAATTGATGGTTGGTTCCAAGGAGAAAGCCGTGGAGGAAGCCATGTTGTAGCAGTTTTGTGTTCCCCTTGGGATACCTTTTGCGGCTGCAGTGTGCCTGGAGCTCTTGCTTTGTGGTTTTTGGAACCCTAACCCTAGGCAGTAAAAGCAGCCTTGGGTTAAGGCTGACTCCCAAGGAGAAAGCTGTGGAGGAAGCTATGTTTTTTTTGATTGAAGTTTTGCAGGATATTTCTTGTGAAATTTCAAAATTTTCCTCAAATGCAAGCTCTGGTTCCTGTCAGCACTCAATATCTCACCTAACCCCTGGGATCTGGGAGTTGCTTGAAGTGCAGTGGTGCTTTATTGTTGATTTTGGCCAGCAGCTCTAATGAGAGCTGTTAGCTCCCCTCTCCCTTATTTGTTTGTGTTTTCAAGCATGGGTCAGAGAGTCTGTTGTCTCAAATAAAGCAGAAAACATTTCAAGGAAGGCCTAAAGCAGCCTGTGAATTTTCCCGATGAAGCAGCCTGAAAAGCACTGCAAGGTAAAACACGGTGACGTGTGGATGGTGGTGGCTGGTCTGGCCTTCAGGGTTTGCTGCTCCTCACTCCCTTGCATCACACTGCTGGTGGGCATGGGAAGTGTTTGCTGTACTTGGAGCTGTCTCCCTTCTTCTGGAAGCAGATGCTCCTTCTTGAGAGCTCTATTTATTTAGCTCCACATCTCCAAAAAGAAAAATTTCCCCTGTTTAGTGTTCCCCAGAATTCTAAAGTGATATTGCAGCTGTAGGGACATGCTTTTTATTCTCTCCCTTCTCTCCTGGTTTGGCAGCTTTGGCCTTTCTTTGCCTGCTGTGAACAACGTTCAGCTCACTCCCAGTGCTTGGTAGTCCTCATCACCTCTGACATATGGCCTGGGATGCCTGTTCCCTGTTGTATCCCATGCAAGTGTTCCAACCAGAGCTCCCCTTTGGCAGGAAATGTGCTGTTTCCAGCTGAAAGCCCAACTCCTTCTCCCTGTAACTTCATGGGGAGCTGCTGGAGTACAGGCAGGGAACACTGGAATATTGGCATTTTCTACTTTAGAACTATTTTTGTTCTTAACAGGCAATTTTATCCGTAAGTCGGAACTCCCTCCCATACTTTGTAATACAGAGAGCAAATCCCTGTGCAGAAAGTTCCTGGAGCAAGGGGGTGATGGGTGTTTGCACTCTGTTTCCTTGGCTGATATGAGGTTGGATCTCCCAGCTTGGCTTGGGAGCATGAAGGGAAAAGGGGCTCACACTGTGGCTCTCCTGGCACCTGCCTGTGTGCCATGGCAGCTTAAGGTACCACTACCCAAAAAGTGTCCCAAAGAAAGATACAATGATTAACCAACCAAGGCTGCTGAGCTCAAAATAAAGTGTGCATTTCCAGATTTTCCTCAAATGTAACATAAGCAGTGAAGAGAGATAAAAACTGGTGAGATTTTGAGTTTCTTTTTTAGTTCATGGTGTTAGTACATTCCATTGACTAATGAACTGCATTTATAGTGGTAGATGCAGAGAGGCCTTCCTTCCTCTGAGAAAACATTTTTTCATAACAGAACTTTTAACCAGTGTTTGGGTCCAGAAGAGAATAAATTAAAAGAATCTGGTGAAACCAATTATTCAGGGGAAGATATTTACAAAACACTGGAAAAAGAGAAAAGCAGCTTGCTTGTGACTGCAGTTCTAACAACTGTGAAAATTAGATACTTGTTAATTTGGAAATGAAATCTTAAAATGATCAAGTTAAATCTGCATAAGTTTTTTACTTCTGGGAGGGAGACTGCAGATGGTTTGGGAACAGAAAATCCTTCCTGTTCACTTCTAATATTGACACATTATATCTCAAGTGACATTTACTTGCTCATATAAATTACACCTTTCCATAGCAAGACTTCATCTCTTTGCAATATCTTGACACAATCAGGGAATCACTTTTTCATTAAATGCAAGGGACAGCAAAAAGCCTGCCCAAATTAAGGTTTTATTGAGAGTCCCAAGCTTTAAAAAATCTGTGGTAGGAGATACTGTTCTTAGCATTTCCTCTGCTGCACTTTCTTATAAATGATGCATTGCATCTTTTATTATTTTTATTTTCTGAAGGAAACCTTCCTTTCTATGAGAGACAGCAAGGCAGAAATGGGTTAAGTGCTGACAAATACAGTACTTAAAGACCAGGAAATGAATTTCACAGCTGGGTTCTCAAACCATTGCCAAAATAACTATCTATTTAAAGCTACATATAGGAAGTGCCAACAATTAGAGTTTTCTTTTGATATATTTTATGTGATTTGTATTAATTTTTACCAAGGTCTTTGTTTTGTAAATATTAGCTTTCTGTAACACAGTAAAGTATTTATCTTAAAACTTTAATTTCAATTCTGATTTGTTACATGTCTGGCATCCTATTAACTCCTGTAGATAGCTAAGCATGTTCCTGTGGTCAAAGCAGACTTAATTGCCACTGATTTCTGTAGTGACTTTAGTTTTTCCAACTACCTCAGGCAAAGCCTAGTATGATCCATCAAGAGAAATGTGTTCATTTGCTTTTGACCCCATTTGGAAAATGGAGCAATTTCTCTGCCTTTTCCAGAGTATTTCTTGTTCAACCATGCAAAAACCCTGTTATAAATCTGCAGCAACTTCTGTGTGTCTGCAGAGAGCCCACAGGAAAATTCAGTCCAGAGCATGGTATCAGTACAATGACGGTGCCCATTCACCTGGAAGAAGTGTCAGTCCTGTTCTGTCTTTTAACATCTTTTTTTCACCAGACACCCAGCAAGGTCCTGATAAATTGGACCAACTCTTCTGGTTTCAGGAGCACCTCATCAGAGTCTGTAAGCTGAGGATCTGGACAGTGTCTGAGGGATGCCTGTGCCCATTGGTGGCTGCTGTATGAACTGTGTCACTGTTAAAGTGACAACAAAATCCATCCACAAGGATAAAAGCTCCTTCATTTGCAGTCCCTCAAGTGATCCAGATTGATGACTTTTCCATTCACTAGAGTGGCCTGTTAATACAGGGCTCATGAAATATGAGTTTGGAAGATAAACATTAAGTATTACCTCCATATCTCCTGGAGAAACTGCAAGTTCTAAGGGCAGTGAGAAATGTAGCAATATGCTGCAGTCTATGAATTATATATAGTGTCAGTACTCTTGGCGCTTTACTTACAGCTCCACAGCCTGCCTTCCTGGCTCATGAACATGCAGAGTAATTAGAATGGCAAATAGCATTAGTTTTTATTGACCTATGTTGCCCCCTAGTTCTCTGTCATGTTCTTGAACATCATGGTTTTTTCCTTCCACCTTAAATCAGCAGTTTGCAGTTTATAACATTGATTATTTGGTATTGTCTAATTTATTGATGTGGGCAGCCAAGGCTTCCACGCATGTTATGGGTTGCTCATTTCTCCAATGACCTGTCTTTGTGCACAGCAACTGTAGCTCACTGAATCACTGACAATATACTGTAAATGTCAGGTATGAGCTCCCACTTTAAAAACTGCCGCTCAGTCCAGGAGCTGCTGAGCCACATTCTCTAAGTGTATTGTGCTTTCAGTCGTGGAGGTGACTTAGTATAAATGATAGGATTGTGGGGGTTTTGCCAACAACAGTGAGGTAAAGCACACACACTGAAAGAAACTTGTATGTTTTCATTTTCTGTGTTAGACTAAGTTTCCTTCATCATGAAAATGTAGGCTGGATGCTCTTTCTTCTTTCCTTCATCATGAAAATGTAGGCTGGATGCTCTTTCTTCTTTATTAATAATAGATAGTCAGATAGATGCACAGGCACAAAATAACACTGCCCCTGAAACCATTTCGCTAATGGTAAAATAGATACACATGAGTGAGCAGATTGCCTTGTCCACTGAAAATGCAGCTTTCCCACACAGAGAAACTGCAAATCTTGCTTAATATATTGTCTCATAAAAAAAGCTTGAGAACCAGAAGCAATGACTGTCTCGTTCCTTTGAAATGACTGGAGAAATTTTAATAGGTGAAAAGCTCTGCTATAACTTGAGCTGGAGATCAGGATAATATTTTCACAGCACAGTGCTGATGCCTTTCAAAACTGGTTTGTCTGGCCTGGCACTTGTAGCTGTGTATCTGAGATGAAAAGTTCTGCTGTGGAAGGAATAGTGCTCACTACTGAATTGTCAGCATTATTTCTTGCTGCAGTGATGTGATCCTCAAAGGTGCCTTATTCAAGTGCCTGTTTGGCCTGACCCTGTTTAGCTTATGAGATCTGACAGTAGTAGTATTGCTTCAGGCTCTGATGTTGCTCTTATGAAGTTCACCAGAAGACTGGAGCTAATAACTTACCAATGTTTGCTCTGTGCCTTGCAATTTTTAAGTTGAAAGGACATACAAGAGTATGCTGGGTGTGTTAAGTACCTTGTTTGTTTTTGATATCATGGAGCAGCATGGAAAATATGTTCTTCATTTTCATCAGCACCAACCAAGCTATTTTTTGTCTTTGATATCATCGATTGACCTTTTCTAAGCAAGAGAAAAATAAGCATTCAACTGAATTTGTATTTAGGTGTTTATTACGCCAGTCTATTTCAAAGGGCTGGGTAACTACTCTGTTACATTAGACTTACATGTACTGACTTATTTACTGTGTGTATTGAGTGATTTTCGCAATGCAAGCATGTTTCAGTAAATAAAATCAATTTGCAGCCAATGGGAATGCAACAGTAAGTGATTTAACTTTTCATCTTTTTCTTCAGCTTGAAATTAAAAGCTCTCCAAGGTTTTTTTTTTATGACAAGCCCTGTAGGCTGAAGTACTCTTAAAAAGTGCAGGAAATATAAAGTGCAAATTGCAAACCAAAATGATTTCACAGTAAAATTAATAAACAATATAGTCATAAATTTCTAAGGCAGCTTTGGGTTCTTATCTGTTCTTATACTGTTTTTTTCTGGTATAGCCCAGCAATGGACCTAAAGGCCTGTTTCTCCTCGGAAAGGGCAGTCTGATCTGTGCAGTCTCTGATTTTATTTTATCTTGGCTGGAGCTGGTTCTCCTGTGTGGGTACCTGTCTGCCAAGAACTGGTCTGAGATAATTTCATAATCAATTGAGATGATAAAAGGGCTTTGGTTATATGGAAGGAAGCTAGATCCAAGCACCAGATGGTTTTTCATCTTTATGCAGTGCATATCACATCAGCAATCCAGTTGCGGAGAGTTGAGCCGCCCCTCCTGGGCCAGGAGTGGTTGTAGCTTCTGGCAGGGAGGGAACCAATTTGCCATAAGCTGTGTATGCCCTTATAGCTTCTCTGGAATACACTACCATGCTGCTTTTTCTTCCTTAATGTGAGATGAAATGCACCTGGAACAAGACCCTGCCAAGGCTATGACAGCTCTGTAACCTCTAAGAGGCCATAGTAATTGTATTTAGGCAGATGTTTTTAAGGAGAGTATTATCTAAGTATTGGTACACGTGGCTGTGCAGTAAAGCAATCTGTTTTGGAGATGCCATTTGTGCTTCTCTTGGGATTTGCACATGTTGCAGAAATACAGGCTACTTAATTTGTAAATGAAATAAGAGGGCTACACAGTGGGTCCTTGAGCATGGCATGCATGCCAGTGTGAGAGGGATGGATCTCAGAAATAGGGTGAGAAGCATTAGAGAAAGAGAGAGGAAGACCTTTGTTACTTGGTTTTCTGATATAAAAGTGTGTTTGAAACTGGTGAAAGACCTAACCAGAGTATCAGGCTGATGAAGAAATGTGACTTTTCAGAAAATGAGTTTTGTCAGAGAGGAATGTTAGCATTTGCCCCCTTAAGAAATTCTTTTCCCCCTTCATAGTAAGAATTCCATTCTGGGAAAAACTGCAGCTTTTCTATGTTGTTCTCCAGAGGGAGAGAATTCACTGCTTTTCTAGCTGAAGTACTTTTTCTATCACTTGACAAAGAAGCTGCCCTAAAGCTTTGGGCAGTGCAGCACTCAGAGGGAATACTGTGATCACAGACTGCTGCTGAAAGAAGATGGTGAAGAGGTCAGTCTGGAAATGTGGAGTCCTCAGGGGTTACAACTGTGGTTCCTACACCTCCTAGCAGTGGCAAAGCCTGTTAAGTTCTCACCTTTAACAAGTTTCATACATCTCACACAAAGAAATGTTTCATTGTTTACACATGTACTGAAGTTAATTCACTTGGGAGTGTTTGTCTTAAACAAACTTATCCATGAGAAAGTTCTCTTCCATGTTAGTGGCTTCCTATACAGGACAGTTCAAGTTCCTGTAGATCATGGCCTCATAACTGAAGCAGTAGGCTAAAGCACAGAAATACTTCCAACAATTCCCTCAAGGAAAGTTATCATTGCCTTCATTCCAGAAAAGCAGAGTCAAGGAAACTGAGCATACCTGTAATGTACGTGTTGAATAATTCTATTTGTGAGGGAAAATGCCTCTCTTTTGGGTTTTATTTTTAATGTCTGCTTTTTTTCCACCTTCCAAAAAGGAATACTTCTATTCCCCACTATCCACTGTTCTGGCACTGCAATGGGAATTGTGCATTTCATAAGCAAATACTGAGATTTATTTTGGCTGGAGCTCATGATGTGGGGGAGAGGTTAATGGGACACATCATACTCTGAAGATAAGAAGAGTGAATTATATATATTAGTTTAATGTAGAAGATATGGACTGGAAAGAAAGTTGGTTCCTTGCCATTAAGTTGTGGGAGGGTCAGAGAAACAGCTTTGAGCACCTCCGAAGTCTCTGGCTATCTGCCACCAGATCTGTATTCCCTGCTCATCCCAGACCTCATTTTAATATTTAAAATGGTACTTGCTTTCTTTTTCTAACCCTCAAAAGGGCTTTAATTCTTTTCCTCATTCTGTCAGTGCTCAAGCTGCTACAGCTGTTGCTGTCACATTTAATAAGGACTTTGCAGAGTTTAAATATTGTGTTGTTCACCAGCTTTTCTTTGGTGCAAGAGAAGAGCTTTGTTGTTAAGTTTGGGTGCTTCTCACTGACACAGCTGCTGACAGGGGGTGTCAGCTGAAGGTGACAGGAACTTGTCACTTGCCCTGGTAGTCACATGAAGCTCCCTGTGGTGCCTGACACCACAATGCAGCCTTGGATGGAGGTGCTGCAGACAGGCTCCATCCAGCATGGAGCCCTCGCTGATTCTCCCTTGGACTTTGGTGTTTGGAAATGGATGTCTTTCAAATAAGAGCATAAAATTGACCACACTGCAGTTCCTGACCTATAGTTGCACCATTACACTGACTCTGTGGTTGCATATTTCTCATTTGAACATCACCAGTAATCCTGTGGTCCTTTTTATGCAGTGAACAGGTAACTTTCCTTTGCTCAGTTGTAGACGAGGTGGAAAACAAGGCAACAATGTGGACAGGAGCTTGACATTTCAAAAAGTCAGAAGGAGGAATTGAGACTAAAACTTGATGTCCTCATGCCTAGAGTAACTTAGCTGCTTATTGAAATATTCTTCTCCCTAGCCTTGAGTTCTGTACATGTCAATCCAGCTGTTTACTGGGGCTGTTTACTGTGACAGATAGTCAAAGTTCAAGAAAAACTTGGAACATCAGGTCCCAGTCTGCAGTGTCTGCTAGATACCCTCCTGTGTACATTATATCTCTCCCTATTCTCCTTCCCCCCAAATCCTCCATCTCTCTGCACAGCCAGGCTAGATATTTACATTCATTCTCAATGTTAAACTGCATTTAAAAAGCCCATTTCCTTCCTGAAGCTATTCATCTTCTGTCTGGACCTTTGATGAAATCCTCTTCCTTTGATTCTGAATCATTCTCATGTTTTCAGTATGACAAAGAGTGATTTTATTTTTTTCTTCCTAACACTGCAAAAAGACCAACCTCTCTTGTTAGGATTTCTTTTGAAGTATCCAGGGTGAAAAGAGCTGAGCTGCAGGATAGAAAAGTATTGCTAAGACATGACATCTTAAAAACTTGATAATAAAGTCTAGGTTAAAAAACAAGTTACTGGGCAATGCATATATTTTTATCTGAACATTACAGGCTTTTGTTTTGTTTAAATTTTCTGGGTGATGAAGGAAAAGAGATAAGTGCTCATATTGGTAAAAATACTACACTTCAAGAATATTATCAATTATATTTGGATGCCTCATGGCTTGTTTCTATCTTTTAAATAGGACTGATTTTGGCTTAGTGCGCTTTTACTGCTCTGATTCTGCCTTAATTCACAGACATTTGCATTTCTCTGCTTTCCCTGTTGGTGACATTCTTAGTGAGTAACAGCTTGCTGGGTTTACATTATGAAAATAAGAATAGGAAATGAAACTACAGATTCTTATCTTCAAGTAAAGATGCCTAAATTAGAGGAAATCTTTCTGTTGTTCTTATGTTTACTAAATATAAGGACACAGTCAAATCCCAGAGGCTGACGTGAGAAACAGCTGCAAGTGTGGAAAGTGGCAGTTTAAATTCCCAAATCCATGACATGGCCATGCCTGTTAACCCAGAACAAAGGGAAGTTAAACCCAGAGATTGTTTCCATCTTTGAGGTTCTCTGTCATTCTAATGCATGCTTGACTGTCTGCCTGAGAACTTTTTACCAGGCTGTGCTGTATCATTGTGGAGGAAAAAGAGAGAGAGTCTCCAAAGAACGGGTGCAATGTGTGACCCAGCACCAATAATCCAAATCAGTCCAAATCAGTTCAAGAACCTGATAGAGATATGGAAGGAGGCAGCTAAAACAGGTGCCTAAAGAATCCAGAGTGTCAAGCAGCTCAAATCAGCAGTAGGATGAAGGATACAGTGCTGCTTTGTACTGACCTTTATGTTTAATTCTCAGTTGGTTATTATGGAGGTGAGTTTAAGAAGTTACTCCTGTTGATTTAGATTCAGCCTGTGCTTTTCATGTGTGCCAAGGACCTTGCCACTGGAGAGGGCATTGCAAGATAACACAAGTAACAACAGGAGCAGTTGTTGTCCTCTCATCTGAAACCCTGGTGCACCAATAAATATTTTAAATCGTTATTTAAAGGGTTTATCATAAACCCTTTAATAGCAGGAGCAATTTTGAAGTATTAAATGCTATTTTCCTTTTAGCCATAGCAAGGAGGGGGGAGATGGAGTCACTGGGAAGCGTGTGGCTGCAGTTCTGTGTATGAAGCTCATTTGTCAGAGTAACAAATGTGGTGCTGCCGTGGTGGGGTTGTTGTCATGGGTGCTGTACATCACTCCTGGAGGCAAGGAAGGTGCACATGTAATATAAAGCAGTGGAGGAATGTAGCTCTGTTCCATCTCTGTCAGACGGTGTGATGACTATCCCAAGGGACAAGATAGATGCCACCACACTGTCGTGGTGCTGCATCCTTGCAGCACAGTCTGCTGGACTGGCTGGCACAGTTCCTTTGTCCCAGAGGCTTTGGTTTTGCATTTCTGACCTTCAAAAAAAAAAAAATCATCTAAACAGATATTTTCCTTGCAACAAAAATGGCAACAGCAACAGCAAAATCAACTCTGGTCTCTGTTCACACTGGGGAAATTTCAGCCTGAATGGGAAAGATTTTTAAGTCACTGACTTGGCATGAAAGGGGCAACCTTGTAGCATACGTGTAAGTACAGCTGTGACTACTGTAACAAGGGCTAATGTGTGCCAAGAAAACCTCAGAGTGGCAAAACATAATGTGAGAAGTGTAAGTGACAGGAAAGTAGCTGGGTGAGGAAATAGTATAGGACTTATAAGAAATTCATTGCAGCATGAAACTGAAATTAGGGTATTTGCCAGCTTCCTGAGGTGAAGGTGACTGTGCTCCAGACAGCCAACATGAGGAGGAAAATCCAGGATACAAAAGCAAATGTATTAATCTGGTTTCATCGAGGGCAGTCCCTTTGACCTTTAGCAGTTAGATGGATGTGCCACTGTGTGACTCAGTCTGTGCCACTGAAGGGACAAACATCTGAAATGAACAGTCTGGTTCTGTGGGTGTTAATCAGAGGAACCCGTGCTGCCCTCACTAGGGTTCCACCAGAGGGCAGGTGAGTATTTGGTCTGTGGCAGGCACAGGTGCCAGTGCTGGAGAAGAGCTGTCTGCATGCCTAGGCTAAGGAGTTGGAAAAATAAGAGTTGAGGTGAGCTGGCAAGAAAAACCTTTCATTTTCATGGAACAGAGTAGATTTTTGGTGGGTGTTAAATTCCCTTTGTCATGGAGAGCAAGCTTTTCAAGCCATTCTTTGTCCCCAGCTAAAGAGAAACATATGCAGTTCCAGCTGTGGAAATTATCATGCAGTAAACAAGTCTCAAATGACTTTGCTACTTCATTTTGTAGTTATAATTTTGGAAGCATATCACAGCAAAGGCCTTCATCCAGGACTAAATTCAAATCAAGTTTTGAGTTTTGAAATTGAAGTCTGTTCCGAAATCCCCGACCATTTAAAAATAAATGCCCCTGGAGAATTTAGCAGAAAAATGAAAAATAAAAACTTTATGTTAAGCAGTTCATTCAAAAGATAACAAAGAGTAGGGATGAAACAGTTGTTTCTTAACTACAAAACACTCTGTTCACTTAGGTTATGGATTATCTTCTCTGAAGAAAGATGTGAAGACACTAAAATAAAAGTAGATGTAGGAATTCATTTATACCAGGAGCAGGCATGCACACCCATCTTGCTGTGTGTTGTTAAAATGGTACCATGTACAGGAGCTTACTCAGAGCTCTTCATTCTCTGCTTGTGTAGACAAATGCTTTGGATCTGCTTGAGCCCTCCAGTGTCAGCTCTGACTCTGCAGTTCCTTACTCAAGAATGTCAGGAGGTACTCATGGGCTTTAACTGATTTCTGTGGGAACAAGGTAAAGCATGAACTTAGTGCCCATCCCTTGACCCTTGTCTGCTGCATTCAGCAAAACTTAAGCAAGTGTTTTATTCTGCTGGAAGTGGAGAAGTTTTAAGCACAATACTTAAGGGCAATCCCAAGACTTGGGCAGAAGAAAAACGGAGTTTCAGAGGAGGGCACATGTGAAAACCTGTGCAGGGTTCTTCTGTCTCCCAGGGCTGCCTGTGGTCACCTCCAGCAGTACATGTCAGAGCACAGCTTTTCCAGCTGTCACAGCACCACAGCTACAACTGTTGTTGTAAAATATCCAGCGCTTTTCCCTAATGCCCTCTAATCCCAAACACTTGAAAGTGTACAGGAAGCTTATACTGCATCAATACCTAATGAATAGGGAAGCTTTTCTTACAGAGCTCTTGATAGAAATGAGTGTTTGGCTCTTCTATTGAACAAAGTGTACTTGTGCAGCAGCTTCATCTCTAAGTGGCATTTTTAGCTGCAGTTACTAGAAACATAAATGGCAAAACCCCATGCTCTGTTGTGAAGACCATTTTGAAAATAAAACTTGTCTTGTGCTCGTGTAATAGTGATAATAAAAAAGCTGTTCAGAAAGTGCTACTACTTGAATTAGGCCTGTCTTCATCTTGTTAAAATAAATGTATTTATTAAGTATGCATATCTTTATCTCTTATGTAATGAGAAGAACAGAGGCGTATCACAGATCTGCAGTGTCTTTTGTGCTCTACAAATTCGATGCGACAGTCACCAGACAAAAAGTGATTTATTCTGTGTCTTGTAATGGGTGGAATAATTAGCAGTGATGGCATCCATCACTTCTACAACATGCTTATCTCATAACTTTTCTATTGATTCAAGAGAAAAGCGGGAACAGAACAATAAAAGTCAGTTATGTACTGGGTCCTGTAACTTGGTGTTCCTGATTTGGACACCTGATAAATAGATCTCTACAGCTTGAACGAAGTGTCACTTAGTAATGTGGACACAGTCTGGCTTCAGTTTGTCAGAAATTAATTCAGCAAGGCTGAAAACAAGAGAAAAATAAGCACCACAACTGTCCATGGAATGTTAAGGCTGTCAGGGGAGATTTAATTCTTCTCTCTGCACAGACACTTTATTCACTGGGAGCATAAATAGCTAAAGACTTTGGAAAAGTTTCCTGTCATTGTAAAGCATGTGATCTTGGATTTGAAGGAGGAGATGGTATCTTAACAAAATAATGCATGATTAAATCCTTGCTCAGTTCTGGTGTAACTTCTGATTTACAGCACCTGTTGTCTTCTCCAAAAGTTCAAGTTTTTAAAAGTGAGACTGATTGGGAATCAGACTCTGACTCCATGCACTTCTCTTTCATTTTCCTGGCACAGACAGACATTTAGAGTTACTCTATTTCTCTCTGGGTTTTTTTGGGGGGGTTTTTTTGGTTGTTTTTTGTTTTGTTTTGGGTTTTTTTGTTTGTATTTGGTTTGTTTTGTTTTGTTTTTTTTAAACAGCTGGTGCAAAGCTGCTTGCCATTAAACTGCATGGAAGTGGCAATTCAGTGCAGCAGTATCCTCTGACAACAACTTGGGAGCAAATGTAATGTTGTACTAGATATGGGGCATGCCTTAGTGTAACCCACACTCCTGTGCATCTTCCTGCAGTTTTTGCTTGTTTTCTGCCATCAATAGTCTTCTGTTAGAAAGTGAAGTTTATTTTTTGGTTTTGAAAAATAGGGAAGCAATAATTAAGTACAAGATATGGAGCAAATGGTCCTCAGAAAACAACTGTAGAAATCAGAATCAGTGGGGTTATTATGTTCCTCTGCATTGGAAGTGAAACTCAACACCACATTACAAGTATTGGACATGTCTGGGAAGGATTAGGTACAAGATCTGTGAGTAGCCTAAGTGCAGTATGAAATTGGCTGGCTAACAATAATTTCAAGGTTAAAAGAGGGAAGGAGATCATTTTCTGGCTATAAATAATATTTTTAATTGTGCAAAGTAAGATTTGGATCTTTGGCTTTCTCACCTGAGACAGTTCCCTTAATACTGATGTCTTCCTCAGCACTGCTTGATGCTTCATCATTTGGTGTGAGGTGAAGGAGGGAAGAGTTGGTTACCATGAATAAACCACATCAGATCCATGGATTTTTAATATTTTCCAGAAGAAGACCTCAGATTAAGGATGGGGCAGTTCCACGCTTGCTTGCTAGGGAAGTAAAAGTAATTTTCAGGAGTACCTCAGAGGAGGAGGGGGATTTATCTCTGAAGCCCACCCCCAGTTCTATCCAAAGAATGCACTCAGAGGAGGAGGAGCAGGCAAGGGCACAGGTCACCTAGGAACCATTATATATTGGTGTGAACCAGTACTGGAGAACTGAGCCTGAAAAATCACAGTACCTGCTTGCATAGGAAGGAACACAAAGAAAATATTTTGTTCACTCCTATTAAAATTGTACAATTGCTTGTATGATTTGAGAGTTACTTCCATTATAATCCAAGCAGAACAAAAATTCTTTTCAAACAAGAATCTTTCTGGCTGCTATAACTCAAGTCACATTCAGATGAAGGAGGAGGAAAATTTTTAGTTCTGTTGTCCTTGAAAAACAATGGTCTTTAATTAAGGATTGATATTTTTATGAAGTACAAAACAGCTTAATAAAATATCAAAATGTTCTATTGATCATTGTAATTCAAAGCACTCTGAATTCTGGCATTAGTGCAGAAAGAACTGTAATATAAATAAGTACATAATGTCTGTCACTGCTCTGGTGCCATGTTGGTTGTATTCTTAGACCACAGGCTGCTTTCTGTGAATCTGCTGACTGCTAAATAATCATGTCTTTTGCTGAGTTCCTGTAACAGCAGACACATAATCATCTGTTCAAAATAATTATGTAAGATTCTAGTTGATCTAAAGAGAGTCATATAGCTTTTTAGCCTATAATTAGCATACATATTTTTCAGCTTTGCTTTTTCAGATAGAAATACGAGCAGTTGTGTATTTTACTACACTTTTCTCTGCCAGAAGTCTACATTCTAAACTCTTCTGAAAGCTGTGAAGGTTTTACAGACTTGGTGCTGGAAAGCAGAGCCTAAACCCTAATAATTTCTGTGCAAGAACCAGAAGGGAAGGTAGGATCCCAGTTCAGTAAAGGAGCTTGCACTGCACCTACCTGGATTTTCTTCTAATAACTTAAGGGGGAATAAAAGAATATGAACATTCCCTTAGGGTGCAAGTGCCTCTGGTTTTAGGGGACTTAACTCTTTGAGAGTTCCTGAGGTGCTTCTGGTCAGTGGATTAGAACAGGTGGAAGCCAAACGGGCAGAGGAAGAGTCATTGCTCCCCACCAGTGGTTGACCCAGCATGATAAAAATGCATCTGATTGAAAGTACATCACTACTTACCATGGCTGCTGTCTGGCTGCATGGAGATCTGAAGCTGCCAAAAATTAAACCCTCAGGCTTTCAGCTCTCCTGCTCACTCTATTCAATTCATGGCTTTGAACAAGTTATCAAATTCAAAGTGTGTCCTTTCTCCCCCGCCCAGCAAAATCTCAAGCGTACCTCCTACATAGCAAACCATACACAGAATGCAGGATACCCAGTGAATTCATGCTTCCAATATTCTGTAGGTAGAAGGACAGAACTCAAAACAACAGTTGTTATCTACTGGGGCAGGAACTCTGAATTCTTCCTGCACTTGGCTTTGGATAAAAATTTTCACATTTGGATAAGCCATCATGTAATCTCAGAGGGTGTTTTAGCTGGAAATGTGGAGCTGATTGTGAAAAAGTCCATGCCCCAGCAAATAATTCTTATATCATTGGTGATATGCCAGCAGGACAGCATTCCAGTAGCTTAGATTCATGCCAGTACTAAAAAATGGAAGCTGGGGAAGAACAGCAGCTGTGTACTGCTGTACAGTGTTACAGTGTTTGTGCTGAATCCAAACACTTTTAAGACTAGTCATACAAAATTCAGGTCTGTCCTGCAATCAGAAAAATGGTTATGGATTCAGAAATGTTAAATCAGTCATCCGGGCTGTGAGGAGGATTGGTGCAGAATTTCCAGTTCTTGTGTGTCCCTTTGGGTTCAGAACTGAATGATACCTACTTGCAAAGCACTTGATCCAGGCTGCCCCAGCTTCTCAGGTGGTAACACAAACCCCAGGACTGTACACAGTGATAAATAACAGCAAGGAGTCACTTCATCATGGTGTCTGTGATATTTGTATCTTGTAAAATATCGCTATTCATATAGTGCCATGTTAGCTTTTTTTTTTTTTTAATAGGGAATAAAAATATCTGGATAAGAACCATATGATTGAACCATATATTCAGAAGTTAGTCCCCACAGCAGGAGCAAAAATTTGCTGGAGAGGCCTACTGGTGTTAAATCTCTCTGCAAAGTGGCATCATTTTATTAGCAGACTAGATATGATGTTAAAAATTATATCTATTATGGCCATCCCAGAGGCATTCATTCAGAAGAGAGTAATGGAGCACAGCTAACAAAAGAGATTTGTCCATTTGGACATGCTGAAGGGCCTAGAGATAAGAAATAATTCTCACACATAAGCAGTTCCTGAGTTAAAATATTAATTTATAGGAAATACTTTAAAAAGGTCTTTTGAGGAGATTTTACAAGGCTCAGGTTTCTCATTTTTGAAAGCTTTAGAGCTTACCTCACCTGGTAAGAATTTACAAATCCAATTCCAATCATTTGTGTGTTCACAATCACACTTTTAAAGCATAGTAACTTCCTGAGCAAGGAGTATGTTTTGTTCAGGACATAGCCATGCTGTGTTGTTGGATTAATTCAGGGAGCTCATGATTCTGGTAGCTTCAGTGGACAAACCTTTGCCTGATGGAGGCTCATTCCCCTCCCCTGAATGGTGCAGTGGGGATGGTTGGGCATCACTGCACAATCCTGCCTGCTTTGCTTAGTCCCTGAAAGCCCTCCCTGAGCAACTGGGTTGGAGGCAGTTCTCTGACAGACTGAGTTGTTTCTAGAATTACTTAGAGACATAGGAAGTACAAAACCAATACAGCAACAACCCCCTTTTTCTCTTTGGAGGAGCTCAGTTTCCCTGGTGCTGTCTGTCCTTCTCCACCCATCGTCTCCCTCAGGGCTGGGCTTGCTCTGACAGGCTGTGCTTCCTCCAACTCCCCTTTTCCATCCAGCTTAGCAGCCAGATTCCAGCTTACACGTGGATAGGCATTTCCTGGGGTGTCTATACACATTTTCATAATAAAATTATAAGGTCTGCTATTGGGTGCTTTGCTAACATGTGAATTTCTGACCTGTGCTGTTGCCTGCCTTTACTGTTACAGTTCTGCCAAAGAGCAGTCAGCTTGTCCAGGGTGGTTAATTCCATGTGTACCCTCCTGCCTGCTGCTTGTGTAGCCATTACTCAGTAGGTACGTAGAGAGTGCTGCTTTGAGGGGTGGAGGAGAAGGTATGAGAATTATTTTGTTCTAGCAGCAGCTAGAAACACTGAAAACCATGAAGACTACTGGGCTTCTGTTGATCTCAGTTTTTAGCTTGCCACTCCTCTAAATGAGTCAGAGATTACATATAGTCCAGCTACTAAACCCCCTGGTCATCAGTCTGCAGGAGAGGAGTGCATTGGTTTGCCCTTCATCTGTTTTTGTGATTATTTCTTGTAAACTTTAAGAAGTCTGGTTTGAACTAATGGAAAAGATATCAGGAATGCAGTAGCTGGGAGAAATTGCCCATTTTGAAGGATTGCTTTTATATTAGTAGGTTTTTAGATGTCTGGAGACTTTTTAATGGAAGAGACAGTGTCAAAGCCCCATTTGCACCTGCTTGCTTCAGACTGTAGATTAAGAGTTCTTTTAAAACAGTTTTGAAAAATGGCATTAATAAGAAAATGCAAGGAAATTGGACTGTGTAAAAAGAATTCATTAGAGAGCTTGGGGACAGGTATTATAGCTGGCATCTCTCCTTATTTTCGTTTTGGGAGCATCTGATGTCAGTCTTGATTGCACAGGGTGAAAGAGAGCCATCCCAAATTTCAGCAGAGTCCCCTGTGCTTAGGGTTACTCTGGTAACAATTTCATTTTCAGGAATTAGTAATAGTTTCTCAGAGGTGTTCGCTAAAATGAAAAGTTTCTCTTTGCTTTGGTGCATTTAAGAGGCCAGATCTCCTAGGCACTCAAAGCACTCAATGAAGTCCACTTTTTTCCTCTGCACCTGATGAAAATGGTGTTGCATTTGGTGAGACGTTCCCAAGTAATATCTGCTGTTTACTCAGTGTTATTTGCTATCATCTGGGCAGAGTGTACTTACCTCTCCAACCTGCAAGAAATATGAAATTTGCCTCTGGCTGTTTAGATTTTATATTAAGCTATTTTTCAGTCTTTAGTGAGGAAAAATCTTTTTCCTGCTGTTCTCTCCTTAGTGCTGGAAGTGGCAGCAGTCTGGTCCTGCCATCTCACAGCCTCGCTTCCTGTCACATTTCTCTTACTGCTGTGAGATTTTTTTTGTTCTTCACCATGTAGCTCAAGCAGAGACTCCCAGCCAGTCCTAACAGCCTGTCCATGACATGCAACAAGTTGTTCTCCCCAGTGCCATGTGCTGTGTTTTGGGGTGAATCTGTCTGCTGATTGTGTGCACAGAGGTAAAATCTTCTGTCTGCTTCAAAGCATGGTATCAGAGGTGGTGCAGGACTAAACCCTAAGCCTGATTTTCTTGGAAATAAGATGTGGAAGCCTTTTCTTCCTTTGTAGACATGTTGGGCTATTCTAGCAGAGCAAGCCTGGAGGTGTGTGTGTTGGTGGCTGGAGAATCTCACCAGAGCTACTCCTTATTGATAGTGTCAGGAATCTTCTTACCCTCAAATGATCCTGTGTTCTTGTGGCAGCAGCTTGGTCTGCCTAGAGCTGTTTTGAAGTTTTCCTGTGGCTGGTAGTGGGGTGGGGAACAAGAGAAATATGGAATTAGAAGTGACAGCAGGTTTTGGCAGTAGCAGGAGAAAGCTTGCTTGCAAATCCCAGTAAATGTGCTCCTAGTTTTGAAGTGAAAATCATGGGAAAATCTCAGGCAGGGAGACTTCACACAGCCCCAGATATGAGGAGGCAAAGCAAAGAGAAAGAGGAGGGCATATTTTCTTTGTTGTCTTTAGGAGTGATGTCACACAGTATTGTCTACCCATGTTTTCTTTTTCCAGATTTTTTTTATCATTCTGGATTTTGTTTCACCTTTTTCATTTCCCCAGATGTTCTAATGCAGTTAAGTGTCTGCAAGAAGAATGGATACATCATTTCCTCACATTGCCAGTATTTACTTAGAGGGGAAGCTTCATATAGGTGCACAGACAGACACATAGACACTGGTGTGAAAAAGCATGATGGTGAATTCTGCAGGCTCAGAAATGGGCAGCCACAGTGGAACTGCTTCCACAGATTCGAGCTGCCAGCTTACCTGTACTCAGACTGAACACTTTATTATTTGCTGTAAGGAGTAGAGGCTTGAACAAAGATTTTACACTTTCCAAATGAGCTCCTGTGTGCAGTGGCATGTCAGGAAAGGCTGCTGTGCTCTCTCCCTTGGCTACAGGTGTTTGTCTGGGAGTGGCTCCATGTTCCCATTTGCTCTATGGTCCCCTTCAGGTGCTTTTGATCCTGGGTTTATTTTAATTGCCTTGCACTGTCCGTTGGCTATATCTGTAGTTACAGAGCTACTGAAGTGATCTCTTGTTATGTGATTTGATGTAGGCATAATTATGATATTATAGCATGTAATTTATTCATTTTGAGACAGGCCTATGATAAAATTCACAGCTGCTTCTTTCTCTAGAAAATCCTTTTTTATATTTTATACTTTCAAGGTTGAGTGGGAGATTCCACAAAGCAGGTAAGGGGCTGTGTTTGCCTGGCAAGAAGGAGGTTGGCAGGGGTGAGTTGTGGGCACACAGAGGTGGGGGCAGTTCTGTGCAGGTGTGGGGCCAGATCTGACCAGGTGCAGCCCTGCCACACCTGCACCCCTCAGTCCTGCCACATCTGCACCCCTCAATCCTGCCACACCTGCACCCCTCAATCCTGCCACACCTGCACCCCTCAATCCTGCCACACCTGCACCCCTGAATCCTGCCACATCTGCACCCCTCAGTCCTGCCACACCTGCACCCCTCAATCCTGCCATGCCTGCACCCCTGAATCCTGCCACACCTGCACCCCTCAGTGTGGTTTATCTCAGATCTGACACACCTTCCCACACTTGAGCCTTAATGCAGGCTTAGCAAGTAGAAATCCTAACAGAAGCTTTGTCAATGCCTTCAGCTTCTGATAGGGGAATGGAAAAGTGAAACATCTTTTCAGTGAAACAAAGGAAGCTGATAAAATATGTCCTGTGAGTTGAATGTTAATTCTATTACAGAGCAAATACTTGACAGATTGAGACATCCTATTGAGAGCAGATCTGATCACAGCCTTTAAGTGAATACAGTACCCTTTAACTCGTATCTTATTTCCATTTAGAAGTAATTAAATGACTTTCAGATTAAAATGGGTATTATTTTTTGATGATTTAGATCTTCAGACAGACAAGGTGTGAAAATATCCCATTTCTCATTTTTTCTGTATTTTAGCAGAAATTTATAATAAAATTTAAATGTTGTGTTTTATAGAAGCTTTAGGTGTTACTGAAGAAGTCAGTTAGGGTTGGTTTAATTCTACATTTTTTTAAACTTTAACAACTATATTTTAACCCAGCCTTATGCAATAGCATGATTAAAAACATAATTAATATAAATAAAATTTACATTTTTAATTAGCAAAATCTTCAAATACAAATTTTATTTTTGGTTTGGGAAATGCTGTCTCATCACTATGGACCTGCTCATGGAAATGCATGGATACTGGTGGAAATTCAAGGGTGTTGAGAAAAGTGAGGGCATTATAGAAACAGCCAGGAGGCTGATGTCCATGCAATCACCTTGTGGAGGCTGAAATTCTCATCCCAAATTAACTGGGATGAGAAATTAACTGGCCCTTTCTGCAAGACCACTGCTTCTTCTATTCTGTTGTCTCCTATTCTGATGTTTATTCAGTGTTTTGGAGTAGAAGGATCAGGATTTCCTTATAGCTTAAGAGCAATATTGGAAAAAAAGGTCTCCTCTGACTTTCCTGCCAGATTTAATTGCTGTGTTCTGATTATCCCTAAAGCAGTGCAATTGTAAAGAGTGGAAAATGGACAGGAAATATGTCTGACCCAAACTTTCAATCCTGGCTTGCACACTGTACACACATCAGCCCTTAGGGTACCCCTGGGTGTCACAGCCTAAATAATTTCCATGTCTGAGAATGATTCCATTTAATGCTGGTGTCACAGGTGATGACAAACATCACGAGTGTTTTCCCATGGCACAGTTTTATTATCTGCTCTCAGGTGTGGAAGGGGAATTGCTTTGTGCCATCTTTTGGGCTGGGTGCTTCTTTGAGTGCTGGGCACAGCTGAGCTGAGTGTTCCTGACAGCTCAGAGACATGTGGAGGGGACAAATGCCTTCTGCTGGGAATTCCAGTGTAGCCCTGGGAAGGATACACCAGAGGTATCCCTTGGGTATTTAACTTCTGTACACAGGCATGCAGGGCAGGTGTATCACATCCCCTGGCAAAGGAATTAGCAACTCCCTTCTGGTGCTGGAAGACAACAGATCAAAGAGCCCAGAAATCTCTGTAAGTCAGAAAAATCCCCAATTATTACAGAAATCTTGCACTCTTTTCAACATTTTGAATAAATACTTAAAGATGTAAAGCAACCACTTCCCTAGGAAGAAGATTCCTCTTTGGCTGGATATTTCTTTTCTTGCAGCATATTTCTCTCTAGTTTTAGGCACTATTTTGTTGTCTTTAATACCTCTTGATTGCATCTTGTTATCATCTTGTCTTGATTGGCTTTGTGGCTCATTATACAAAAAGGGTGCTAATCTTTGTTAATTAGTTCCTTATTAGAGTCAGTTGAGATTTGTAGCACAATAAGTGAGCTGCATTTCTGATGATAAATAATTGGCTGCCAAGGAATCCTTAGCGTGAAATCATGTCAGTATAACTGATGATACTTTAATATTTTATGTGGGTTTGTATGTGTTTACTACAGCACTTGGTTCTTCCAGCTGCAATTCCCAAGACTATCAGAAAATTTCTTCTGTTAAAGTAACACACATAGAAATATTATTATTGTGACCCTCCCAAGAACCACATTTATTTTGCACATTGCTTTGACATGGTTATGGGGCATTCTGGAGCATGTTACTTCCATTACAGGAAAGGTCACATCTCTCTCCTGCTCAAATCCTATGGGAATTCCTTTTTCAAGAAGCTACAGCTTCAGTTTTGCACATTGACACTTATCTTCTTGTTCTCTAAATGATAGGATTTATAGAAGTAAATACTGTAATCCAAAGATGGGCATGTGTGAAGCAGGCTTGGTATCCATGGAGTGGGCTTGTCTCCCCTGCACAGAGGCTGCAATATTCCCAGGCCATGCTGAACTCCACTTGTTTATCCAGTGCCTGTTCTCATCAGGGAGGACACAGAGCAGTCAGGTGCTGGCACTCATTCCATTCCCAGCATCAGCAGCACTGTGGGCTGGGCTACAGCTTTGCTCTTAGTTTGTATGGCAGATCATTTTTAAAAGAAGCCACTGTACTTGCAGCTGATGTTGATCATGTGTACAAATCTGTAGAGGTTTGTGATACAAAATCCATCCTAACTTTAATCATAAAATTATGTTCCTCTGCTGCACAGTACCTAACCTGATTTGTACCAATTTATCAGTCTTTCAGCTTACATTTCTAATCTCTAGTCTCTCTAATATACTGTGTGAACCATGGTCATGGAGTTTTATATCACAGTTTGTAAATGTTACCATTTCTTCCAAGCAATGTAATTTCACAACAAACAAATTTAAAAAATAATAATATAAAGCATCAAATGCTTATAAACAGGCTAACCTCTGGGCATTCCATTTTACTGTGTCGTGGTTGGAACTCATCTGCAAAATAATGCTGGGTTATTTCTCAAGGATATGTACCAAAGTCTCAAATAGTTTCAATATTTGAATTGCTAAAGGATCACAGTACATATCAAAACTATTTTTAGTGCTTGAGAAGCTGCATGTCGAGTGATGCAGATTTAAATAGTGCATAAGATATTTTGATGATGAAATATTTTTTGAGACATATGCTGAATGTTTGTGAATTATGAGTTTTATCCTCAGTAGTCAGAACAATGTGTTTATTCCCATTAGTGAAAAAGTCATAAATCAGAGTGGCAAGATACCTTGCTCACGAATGCTTGTGTGTATGCAATTGGCTGTACTCTTCCCATTTTCAAATGAACAGTTGTGTTTATTTCATTATCACAAACCATAATGGTGAGAATCACTGTAGCTTGCATTACAATTTAGTGACGTAAGTTGCTTAGCTCCAGCTGAATCCTGTCAGAGAAAAGTAAGTCAGGAATCTTATGACATCAATTTGTATATTAATGGGACAATTTGTGGCAATTTCTCAAAAATTATTTCTGTGATAAAAGTTGAAAGTCCCTAATTGAATGAAGATACAACCTGCTGTAGGCATCTGACTGTTTCCAGTGCTGAGTATTCCAATTGTGTGTGCTCTAGTGAGTTGTGTTGCTGCTGAAGCACAGAATTTAAAAAAAAAAAAAGCTGGTTCTTGCTGTATGAGTGGAACACAAATGTCACCAAAAGATCCTATTAACCCCAGAACAACTGCTAATTTGTAGGTGAACAAGAAAAGTGGGCTAACAGCTGGCCTACATTATCTTTTCTGAGTCTCTTTTCTGCTCTTTTCTGTTCTGGATGTGCAAGTGTGTGCCTAAAATGTACATTTTAATCTAAGGTTTGAAGGAAAAGTGTCATTGTGAGATGAATCCTGTTGAAGGAAGTTGCCTCATTTTAATGGTTGCCTATCTGATGACTTAAGAATGTTTTTACAGCAAAACTAAGAAAGCACAAGGCAGGACAAAGTCACAGTCTTGTAAAATAATAATAAAAGGAAGATTATAAAATAATTCAGTAGCACCTGTTGTTTAAAATATGATGAATCCTGAACTGAAGACTGTCATGAATAAGATAAGGATGAAGCTCTCGGAGAAATACTTCAGGGAATTTCTTTTAATAAGACCTGAAAAGTATGCCTTGGGCATAATATCACAGGACAGAGATTCGAAAGCCTCGAGCCAACTTTCTCTTTTGCCATTGTAATTTGACCCATCTATTGTAGTTAATCACTGAATATAAGGTAGCTACAAGTTTCCTCCTTTAGGTAACCCATTAGAAGTTCAATAATTAGAAAAGTTTCAGCTACTTCCCATTATTGCTAAAGAATAATAGTGTTAAAACCCTTCCTCGAGAATCTTAGAGAAGAAAGGAACTTAATTGGGAACCTCCTGTTCTCAGTTGTTCTTTAGTGGCATGTGAAGAAGAAAACACACTTCAAAGTGTTGAGATGTTTTAGTGAGGTGCCTGAGGGAAAGTAGGGAACACTTGACATGCAGTGAACCCAAACCTACAGGAATCCGATACCCTCATCTCACTACAAACGTAGGTGGTTTTGTGCCAGTGGGAGCTGAAAGTGTTTAGCCTTGTGTGAACAATCTCTGAGATTGCAATTTACTCCTGCACTCAGGGCTGCTGGAAAGGGCCTGGGGGTTATAGTGGATGCCAAGTTGAAAATGAGACAGCAGTGTGTTTGATTGTAAATAAGGCAAAACACACACTGAGATGTGTTGTGAGGGGTAAAGTCAGAAGATGAGGGAAGAAGGCAATGCATGCCCATTCTGACTTTGTTCTTGGTGTTGGAAAATTGGTGCTGACCTACTGAGCTCTTGGTTTTGATTAACAGCATGTGCACTGTCTGATTCTGAGTGTGTTTACTTGCATCAGATTACTTGGAGTACTTCAGTTGGGCTAAAATCCTGAGCTCAGTTTGAGAAAAGCTGAGCTTTGTATAAAACATATGAAGTATAAGGAACCTGTTTCAGACAGTGACTTCATGACACCTTGAATATCTTACTGCAACACAGAAGAACTGGTTTGATCAACACTTGTCAGGAAAGCAGTGGTCATAGAGGATTGTTGAAAGAGGAGCTGATCCTCCCTTGGGGTTAGAGAATTGTAGAAATGGTCTCTATAGGTACCTTGCCATTTTTTGTCAGGCCTCGGTAAAATGTAGCAATGATAACCTGTCTAGTTGCTTTTATTTTTCTGTCTGTCATTAGTTCTCCTCCTGAGACACTTTCAAACACTACAGGTCCCTGAAGCAGGAGGAGAACTCCATAGTATATTTAAGTCTATAAAAGTATATATAAGATTTGGCAGTGTGTCAGTGGGTGTGCAATCTGTGATCACATCAGTCTCACTTAATCCTTCCTAATACTTGGTGTACTGAGTTGCCTGGTTATCTGCCATTTTGAGTGTGACCAACAGCTGCACTGTTGATTTTAATGTACCTTGTTCTCAGAAATGTGGACATCCTGTTCATTGTTTACAGTGGGTTCCTTTGAAAAAGTTGCAGATTAATGTACTTTCTTATTGTAAGAATCTTACTAATAGGAATAACATCCAAATGCAGAGTTTGTTTGAGAATCAATAATGTCATTCTCCATGGTGTCCTCAGGCAAGCAAATGACATTTTGAAAGATTGGACTTTAAAATGTATGAAAGACCCGGCACCCAAAATATTGCAGGAAATCAAAAGCACTGTCTGCTACATTAATGCCGGGATTCCAGACTCTGTGAAACTATTTTATGAAATTTACAGCTGCAGTTCTCTTGCAGAAAATCATGATATATTAAAAAGTCTATGGAAATAGACAGGCTCTGTGTGAACCTTCAAAACAAAACCAAACAGATTGTGAGTCCAAGTTTGGCTGGCTAGCACATCAATCATCTTTTGGAAGTCATTGTTTAACAGTAGATGTGGGATAGTCTCTTAGAATTTAAGTCAAACATATTTTAAATGGGATTTATTTATTTGTTTGCAGTTTCACTAGGAGAGGCAGCATTTACAGAGGGCACCTCTGAAATTGTGGTTTTCATTCTGAGTTTTGTCCTGTGTCTGTGAGAGTTGGTTGGAGTAAGGAGAATGATACCTTCTGAATATGTTTAGTCTGCTGTTTTGAAGTATGGTATTCACACAAACCATTGGAGAGATCACTTTATAAATTGGCATAAAGTTTCACACTCTCACAGCTAATAGGAGAGCTGTTGCTGGTTATAACACTTTTCCAGTCTTCCCTATTCCATCATTCTAAAACAAAACCAATGAGGGAATTCACTTTTGTCTTATACTTTGAGTTAAATTAAATACATGCATTTGAACAATGTGAGTCTCCTCAGTTCAGCAAGGTGAGCTCTACTTCTCAAAATCTGTTTTCAGGGATAGCTTTGCTCTGCCTTTTGTAGCTGCATTCTCCATTGTTCTTCAGGGCCGTGAGCCCTTGTGCTGCAACCTGCACTGAACTTTGTCATTATAAGTGGCTTCAGAGAATTCTCCCTCCTTGTGCTTGTGTTTGTGCCTTCTCAGGATGGCAGGGAGGAGCTGTGAGGAGCCAAGATAAACAGGCAGCCTTTCACTTAGCAGTTGAACAGAAATGAGAAGGAACAGGACATGCACTTTGATTTTTCAGTCTTGTAGCCTTCATACGGACAATATGAACAATGCTGATTTTCCTCTCTAGTGCATGTGCACTACTTTAACTCAAGGAGATGTGTTCATATTTACAAGAACACTCCTTGTGCTATAGAAAACATTTACTCAGAGCTGGTGAAGTTGTTTTCTCCAATTTGGATGTGTCATGATTGCCTCACTCACTTTTGCGATGGATCCTTGACACGAAGACTTGGTTCAGGCTTATTCAGCTCCAGTGAAGATCACTGCATCTTATCCTCCAGTTTGAGAAAACTTTTACCATTTGTATTTCTCAGACAAGGAGTAACATCAGTGAATGCAGTTACCTCCATTCCTGGAAAACAGTGAAAATGCTGAGTGCAGTCCTCAGAATAAATCCTTTCTCCTCTCCTTTTGTTAGTCTCAGGATAAAAGTTAGCTTCTAAAGACCTCAGTGCAAATGAGCTTAGGCTGTATTAGAAGCAGGTTTTAGATTTTGTGTAAATCTAAGAATGTTGGAGGTTGCTGGCTGGATGTTTAACAAACAAGTTTCATGAATTGGAATTGGAACCCACTATCTGCTGACCAGTGTGGATGCACAGTCCAGGGCTGCACAGTGGGAATTTGTTGGGGCCATGATGTTCCCTCCTTTCACTTTTACCTTCTTCTATCCCTTAATGGTATTCAATTCTGAAACTCCCATTAAATTTGGAATATTGCTGGTGTGCACTGTGTAATTATGAATTCCATACTCTGTGGCCTGACACTCATTATTCTGCATACACTGTCCTTTGTCAAAAGGGCAAGAAGGGCCACGTGCTCAATATAGATGAAGCTGTCTGTATGGAAGGATCTTCCAAGTCTGTCTCTGCACCAGGGAAGGCCATTTGGGAGTCACAACTGAATTTTGGCTAAGTCAAAATGTTCACTTCCTGCATGTTCCCCATATGCCAGTAAACAAACATCAGCATAATCAAGCACAAAAGAAAAGCCCCAATTCTCAGATGAAGGAGTGAAGGCAGATTTGCATGTATCACCCACATAAGTGTATAATTACAGAGTTTGATTCTTATCCCTGAGATACTTTGGGATGTGCACAAAAGCTTCCTCAAACCATTGTGCCTGAGTCCTGTTTGGATGTTAAAGACTCTTCTGCAGGGACTGTGTAAATCAGCACAGGGACTGTGCAGTGCTCACTTTACAGCATGGGGAGAGGGAAGTGACAAATTTTATTTAATTTTACAATAAATTGGCAAGGCTGCCATGTGATGCACTTCCACTCAGGAGACATTATTTTTTGCCACAAACTTTTTTGTTTCTTAAAGCAAAACATCAGTCCATGACGGTGTCACATAAACAAATGCAGGTGTTGGAATTGTTCCCCATTTTGCTGTGGGAGGGTTTTTTCCCTGCTGTTTGTGTGAATGTTCTTTCTCAGTGGAAATCCCATTTAGCTTAAACTTGTGGGGTTTTTTCGCAAAGTATAACCTCAAGCTAAACTCTTTTGCTTATGTTGCTATTTTTTATAATGGTTTAAGCTGAAGTTAACCTTCCTATTAGCATTTTAATGGAAAAGGAGATTCTAGCACTTAGCAAGGCATTTTGTCTGCTTTCAAATGGCAACGTGGTAAAGGTATGAAATGCTGTTTTCCATTGTTTGCAAATTCTTTCTTTTCCTGCTGCAAGGCTCTTTTTCCTTTATTGATATAAACAAGAACAGCATTTGGCAGGGACATCCCAGGTCCTCTGTTACAGTCATTCTCTTTATAACAACATCAAATACTCGACTTTATAAGCTAGTCAGTCCTGTTTTAAATGAAATTGAGGGAGTATTGCTCATGCTTTCTAAGTGGATTCTGAATGCTATCTTTACTGGTCATTAAAATACCTCTTCATATCTTAAATAAATTCATGGTCAATTATAACCATTTGTTTCAATGCCAAGTAATTTAGCTGAAATATTGGTTTTTTTAAGTGAATATGACATTCCAAATCTGGTTCTGTTGCCACAGTCCTTCCTTACAAGTATCCCCATTCCCCATTGTGTGACACTGTATGGGGAGCCCTTTCCTTAGTGGGAATCTGAAAATGGGTCAGGACACTGTGTGCCTAAGTAAATAATATTGAATGTACAGTCAGCTTTTCAGAGGTACTGCAGGGTCTTTCTAACACCCTCCCAAAATAGTGGAGGCTAAGCCATGTGAAAATTGAAGGGCAAGCAACAGATTTGTTGTACAGGCAAGAATTATTTATTAAAAGTTCCCAAGACAATAAAGATTATAAAGTAATGGTTATAATAATAGCTTAGTTCCTGCCTTGCTAGGATTTCCATTACATGTTAATTCTATTATTAAAAATTAAAATTGTTTTAATTATGATCCTGTTTTCCAAGGAAACACCTATTGATCAAAACAGGCCTTGCTTTATCAAAAATTCAGAGCATTATCCAGATCAGTTGTCAAGCTGGATATATTAAACCAGAAGATTTTGTACCAGTAGCAGACACAAAGTGATGTGTCCAGCAAGAGGGAAAGCCAGGCACAGCTACAGAGTGTACCCCAAAAACCTGGAGCGCCTTCAGGGCTGCAGGGGTGTGAGCACATGATGGTGCTCTGCCAGGGGAGCCACAGTAGTTCCTTGGTGCATGGCCAGGGCAGTCTTTGGCAGGGTGAGGCTGTTGATGACAGCCTCTTGAAAGGGCTTAAAATTGAAAAAATTTAGTCTCTGTCTGGTAGAAGTGCTGGTGCTAGCGTTCAAAAACACATCATCATGTAGTGATTATATGTGGTGCTTTTTTATTAAGAGCTCTGGGCATTGGGGTATTGCAACCCAAATCTAATTCCGACCATACATTCGAGGTGAAGGTGTTTTATACTCTATTGTTACATAACTTTCATGTTAATTATTAAACTTACATTGTTCTATTGTATACATAGATTTCAGCTAAACATAGCCCCCATTAAATTTCCAACATACTTTCTCATGATTCTTCTTATGGTTATATAATAATTATACTTAATTACTAAACAATCATCACATCTAACAATTATATCATTTATCATACTGCTTATGCAGGTGCAGTGATCTGAGAAAACACAAAGCCTAACATTTTAGAGTTCTATCTTTAACATTTTCAGGGCTCCACTATCACTGGGAAGCTGCTTTTCTGGCAGAGTGTGTGGTGCTTTCACACTGGAGGGCTCACTGACTGTCACTCAGCAAGAGAAATCACAAGCAACAAGGTACCAATGAAGCCAGACAGGTGCACACAGAACACAGTGCCCATGTGGTGGGGATGGTGCTGTCTCTGTCCCCTGGCCTCTCCTGGCTGGACAGGGAGGACAAACATCAGCACGTGCCAGCCCTGAGCTCTGGCAAGGAGTGGCATCTGCAATGTGCACGGGGACAGTAGGAGCAGGGTTGGCTTTTTGCTGTGCTGGCTGGAAGACCAGTTGATAGAAAGCTACATTTTTCTTGTAAATTGGTGGAATAATGGTGTGTTTGGGGAGAATGTTGGATCTAGCACACAGGTATCTGATGAGGCTGTGTTAGAAACCTCCAGCTGCTGTACAAGAGCACTTCAGTGTGAGTGTCAGAGCAGCAGCTCATCAGGGCTTGACTTAGCTGTGCCAAGAGTTATTTATATTCTTTCATTGAGAGCAAGGTGTACAAAGCTGCTGTCCTGAGGAATCTGAAAATTCGAATACAGGAGGATTTCTAACCAAAAGATGAACATTGGATCAGTAAATTAAATTTAGTTATAAGAGGATAAACATACTTTGTCAGGCACTCCACCCTTCCTGTTCCCGCTGGTGTGGAGTGGTGTGGGTTGGTGATGTTGCCTTACATTAATGTAGAAGATTTCTGTGAGGCTGGGTGACTGTACCTGAGATTATCCACTCTGCCAGAGGAGAAAGTAGCTGTTAATTTAATGTATTTTCTGGTTTGGATAAACTATTTTGTTTGGACAGAGAAAGTGTAGATTTTCCAAATTGCTTTTCCATCCTTTAAGGCAAAAAATCATGAGGAGAATAAAGCCACAAAGACCATGCATTAAGTCTTGAGGTCATTCTTGCTGCAGTTAAATGGTTTGAGTTTAAGAATAATAATTATTATTATGACAATAATCACTATTATTACATTTTATTTCATATTAAATCTTAATGAAAATAATTTCAAGAATGGTGATATCTTTACCTAATTTGTGTGCATTTTGTCCAGTTCTCTAAATTACTCATTTCAAGAAGCAGAGTTTAAATATGTTCTGTTCAAGGACTGTAACCACAGGCAGGTACCCCAAATTCCCACATAAAAAATTGTCATTTTCATTCAAAATAGCTCAAAAGTGCCATTTAAACTGCTCAATTCCACCCAAGTTCATCATACTTGGGGTCAAAATTTTGACAGGAAAGCTGTCAATTGTATCTTAAATTATACTTGTTTGATTTGTCTGCATTCAGGAAGCAAAATTAGAGGCATGAAGCACAATTTAATTGTGGATCATGTATGCAAGAGGAATGTTGTGAGTATGCCAGTGCAGAGTAACTGGTGTTTGCCAGCTGCTGCTGTGACTCTGCTCTGCTTGCAGACTGTTGACTTTGTGTATATGTAATGATTTTTTCAAAGAATCAGTGATCATTGAGGCAGCAATAATTGGCACTGGGGAAACCTTTGAGCAAGTCTTCCCTAGCAGTTAGTGATGTGTTGATTTCACTGGCTTTTGAATAGCTAGAAAGTGTGCTAATTTTCAGTTGTGTAGTAGCACTTAATTAAAAATGCTATAGAGAGTTGGAGGGGTGGGCTCAGCCTTGGGTGAGATCCTGCTAAGTGAGCAGTGTGTACTGAGGAGCCTGAGAAGGAAGTGCAGTCTCAGGCTAACTGAACATGGGATTAATAGAAGTGCATGTCCAGCCCTGCAAGGTCTTTTCAGAACAGAGAACTGATTTATGCTCCTGCTAAACATCAAACATTTCCAGTGGCTGCAGGTCTTAGAGCTAAGGCTCAACCAAAGAATAAGCTTAGGGTTTGGATAGGGTTAGAACAGAGAGAAAACCTGATTTATAGCTGTAATTTCATTTGAGCAGGTACCAGTGGGGACCAACCTTGTGCATGGTGCTCAGGAGCAGAACTAAGCAGAAACAGGAAGTGCTTCTCTTCATTTTATTTTCAAAACACTGCTGTAGTTGTCCTTACCCCTGCTTTCCTGGCCATAGATTTAACACAGAGTAGAGCAGAAGGTCACCCCTTTACCTTAAGTATTGGTACAAAGCAGGTTGTACATGTGGGGGACTGAACAGGTTTATTAAAAAAGAAAAAGGTAATAGTTAAGGCTCTAGCTGCTGCAGATGTGAAAGAAACTCTCAGAACTTTAAGTGTGTTTAAATTAGGAAGTTTTATGTGCCTGAATCTGAAATTTGAAAATGTAAGAGTCATTGCAGTCAATTTAGTTGCTTAATGAAATAACGAAATCATCATATGAAATTATGCAAAACCAGGGGAAATTCAATATCCTGAAATCCTACATGCAGATTAATCAAATTAATGGCAAGGTATAAAAGGACACATTTGGGAGATTATGAAGAAAGTCAGCTGCACAGAGTTTAAAGCCTTAGAAAGGGAAGACAAGCCATTGCTCAATGCTGTATGGCAATTTTCTCAGTATAGTAGTTAAATATAATATTTTGGAGGAAAAATAATATTTTGATTTTTGCCTTTTTTAATGAAACCTCCACAGCATATTTGTTTTATCTTGGAGGAAGTTAAATAACCTTCAAAGACACTGTCTTAATTTTCTGAAGAAAAATACATAAGTATGTTTTATATAGTAAAAATGTCAGACCATGGGGTTTCTATTTGTGGAGATATTTCTCTTCCTTTTTGTTGAGTTTTATTTTTTTGTTTGTTCTCTTGTTTTAGTTTATTTTGTTACCTGAAACTGAATTTGATATTAATGTACAAACAGTTTCAGGCAACCAATAACACACTTATTTTTCTTCATAAACCATTTGTCTGAAAAAATTAATGGGGCTCCTATCTTGAATATTTGAGAAGTTCTCAGTGTTCAAACTGTGTGAAAATATAATTGGAGTCTCCTGGTCTCCTTCTTCTCACTGTCATATTTAAAAAAGAATAAACAATATGTAGAAGTGAAAACGAATGAATTATTACCTGAGATGTGTGACATTTGGGAAAAGATGTAATATTTCCAAAACTCATAAGAAAAGTTATGAATTAAAAAATGTGCTTACCAAGAGTACCAGCAAAAAAGAACACAAAGAATCAGATACCTTACTGCCAAACTATTGCTCCCAAAATTTAGGAACTTGGAGCTCAGGTGCCAAATTTACTCTCCTCAGTGACAGGAGTGCTGTGTGCCAGCGCTTAGACCACAGAAAGTCAGGAGACAAAAATCATAAAGGATCTTGATAAACAGCAGCATGAAAATAATCAGCACAAAGCTGCTTGCCCTGAATGTGCTCACATGAGCCTGCAGCGTCATCTCTCCAAGGAAATATCTCCAGATGAAATTTACTTCACCAGAGGGACTCACATTGAAAGTTCCCCAGTCTGAGGGATTTTGCCTACTTTTAAAGGCCATTCTTCCCCTTCAGCAGTCCAAAACACATCAGTTAAGATGAGTCCAGGCCTTTATGTGAGTCTGAGTAAAGCACTGCTTCGCTTGGGGTAGAGAGATTGTTCCCATCAGGGCACCTTGCCACAGCCCACATCTCATGGCTCTGTTCCTGTACAAAGTCCCTCAAGGAAGGGCTCCATCCCACATCCATGTGCCCATGGCTTGTACTGGTACTGTACTGGCTCTCCTTTTCCCAGCTAGGATCCCTCATGCTCGTTTCCCAAAGCAGACATTTCAGTTTGTGATGTTGGTAAATCATTGTCCTGAGAGACACAGGGAGATGGAAGGGAGGAGGAACAGGGCTTGTGCCATTAGAAGGATGGAAGGAGCACACTCTGTGGTATTGTTTCCCCTCCCCATAGTGCAAACCTGCAGATTTTTGAGCATTTCCTGGTGGATGGTTATTCTGATCCAGATTTTTCAAATATGTTGAGAAAGCAGAGGTGAGCACCAGGGAGAAACCTGTGCTTCTCTGAAAACTCTTCAAAGCCTGTCTGTTGTGACTAACAGCAATCAGTCTACAAAAGAGGCATCTCTTGAGTTAAGGTTAGAATGAAAGAAAAGAGAATAAACAAGTTTGCTCAGAGGCAGCCAAAGCTCCTTCCAAGCCAGTTTGCCCACCCTGGCCAGCTCAGCTCAGTCACAGAGAAGAGCCACAGCCACAGTGTCAAGGTGAGCACAGAGACTCCTCACCCTGAGCTGCTGCTTCTCTCATGGCTCACATCAGACTAGGTTAAGTCAGGTTCTTTACCCTGAAAGACATGGCTGCAGAATAATCCTTGTTGTTCATTTCTATTCCAACTAAGCATAAATAGTCTTGCTAAGTCCTCACAGAGCTGTGGGTGTTGTGCTGCTGGGAACTGGGTTCTCAGGTAAAGCTCCCATTGCCTCAGAGGAGTTCACTTATTATTAAAGGAAATATCAGACTGCCAAAGGTGGAGAGATGGTGTTTTAGAATAGGCATGTTTGTAAAATCTGAGAGGAAAATACTGGCGAGGAAGATGGGGGCAGGAAATACTCTGTTAGATATCTGTGTATTGAAAGTGACAGCACCTAATACTACCAGCAGGAAAATTTATCATGTGTTAAATTAATGTACTGTATTATGGGATGCTTTTATATAGCAATTTAGTTTTCTTGGTGAAGTTTTGTATTGAGAAGTAATAAAGAAAATTCTAGTGTAAAATATGCTACCTTCAACATTCATAAAACACACTGTACTTTAAAGGACCCGATCCTGTTCATACCCACAGAAATGGAAGCTTTGCCATTGACTTCTATGGAAGCAAGGTCAGCTACAAAATGATCAATTAAATAGGATTCCAAGTATGATTTATTGTCCTCATGATACTCATTTTCACCCCATTAGCGTTCCTTTTCCTTAGTGTGACCTTCAGTCTTGCATAGTGAAATGCTTATTGCTCCAAACCACGACCTAACAGCTTGAGAATACAACTGATAAGGCAATGATCTGAGTCAAACAAGATAGTGCCCATGGGCAGGAGCTTCTTGTACAGTACACTGGACTCCACCTTGTAATGATTGTAGATGTCCTGCCAGTATAAAATCTGTGCAATTCTAATAAATCAGTGAATTTAGGTTTAGGTTTGAACCTGCCTGCCCATGGAATGAGTTCCTTGGTTTGATTTCTTGTTTTCTTGTTTAATTTTCTTGTTCTTGCTTAATGTATGTAATTGTCTTTATCTCAACCATGAATTTTCTTACTTTTACTCTTCAGATCCTCTCCCCAGTGCCAACATGGGAGGAGTAAGCAAGTGATGGTGTGGGTGTGAGTTGCCAGCTGGGGTTAAACTATGACACTAATCTATAGAATCCAGACAAATATTTTCTTGAGGGGTGAAATTTATGTTAGTTTTCTTTTTCAAAGAAAAGTAACAACTTTGGATCTATCAAATGGAAAACAAGCAAAGGACTAATCCAAGTGGAACAGGAATGCAGTTACAAACCACCTATATCATAGACCTGGGAAATCTTGACTTGCAGTTTCCATTGAAAGAGGTGTTTGATGTTGATGTAGTGACAGATGACACCCTATACTGTATGTTCGTGTTCTGTTGCTGTTGGAATTGTGTATTTAGTGAATTAGTCATGATTGATGATAATGTTTTAAGGACTTGCTAGTTCTTCCTGGGAAAAGATGGCATATTTTAGCAATATTAATGGTTTGAGACTTAAGGATAGCAACATATATTTTTGCAATCTTTCAGCAACAAAGCCACAATTTATACAAATGGATTCACTCTGTCTTTAGCTCAAGCAACTCTGACAAAAGATGTCATTTGAAGTAATGTTGCTCATCATTCATAGATGCAAAAGCTTAAGGGTCCATTGCTTTGATATGAAAGTCTGCTGCAGTTTTCTGCTTCTTTTAATATCAGTATATGGTGTTAATGATACTTCAACTATTTTAAGCAGCTCCAGTTGAGACTAAGACAAAAGAAAGGTGCTTATTTGCCATAGAAAGAGATATACTAACTTGGGAGTATGTAGAAGAAAAGCAGCATTCCAGCAACTCAGAATTCCCTAAATGTCAACTCTGCAGCAGTTAAAAAATAGTGCTACAATGTGTTCAGCCAAAATTGCCAATTTATGGCCCAGCACAGTATATTAGATCCCTTTACAGCACCTTGGTAAGGAAGCACATCATTCCAGAATAATACCAAGGGCTGGGAGAGGTCTCAGGCTGGCTCTGGTGTATTTGCTGAGGTGCAGCCCAATCCTGCAGTTGCATTTGAGTGCTCCCTGTGGTTGTGATATCAGTAATGCATGCATGGGGACCCATTGCAGGACGGGCAACAGACAACAAAAGCATGGTACAAAAGATAGTCTTTAGACACAATCTGAGAGTAATAACAGATTAGGACAGACATTCTGCCCTAAAAGAGTGTCCTACAGTGCTGCTGCCCTGTGCTTTTGCTTCTGTGATCCAGCCCTTTTACGATGCCACAATGCTTTTACTAATTAAAAAAACACAACACAACAGCTAAACAAAAACCACCAGCTCTTCCTTTCTGTATTTAACCCCTGGTTCTCTAAAGAGCATTGATATAATGTAGTTTGTAGATAAGTGATAGATTGTTATATAGTGCTATAATAAAAGTGTACTGACACACACTTTATTTGCTAATTGAAATCTGTGAGACAAAGTGCTAATATTTCCCATCTCTAATCCTGTATTTAGATTATCTCCATAATGCACTCTTAAAATACTTTGTTCTGTAATTATTAATCCAGATTTGTTCACCTCCTGAAAAACTGCCATCCTCTTTAGTTATGCATCTCACGTCTTTCAGTTTAAGCCCTTGCCTTACATTGCTAGAAAACAGACCTTAGAATTGAAATAAAACACTTGCTGAACAAGACAATCTTTTTACCTGTAATAAATAAAAAGGTGTTTGATAGCTGTTGTGCATCAGAAGGAGTTGATGGGCAAGCATGTGTTGATTAGAGAGAACTGAATGTGGTGGATAATGCATCTTAGAGCAAACACCAAAGTGGGAAAAAAATTCAAATGGGGCTAGGTGGTAGGTAAAACAGTTACACGTGCCTGGGCAGGTTATGACACAGTGTATGAAGAAACATGTAAGTAATGCAGGCTTTACTGTCTCCTGCCCTGTCACAGCTGAATTTGTGCTCAGCCAGCCTCTCCATCCACCAGCCTTCCCATCCTTAGGGGCTGAAGTATGGTAAAAAATTTATAGGTTTTATTTGGAAGGAATTTTGTGGGGTTTTTGGGTTTTTTAATCCTCAGATTTTTCTTTTATTTTTACATTACAACAAAATCCAAAATTCACAAAACTCCTGGCACGGAGGTCTGTCTGAAAAATGCTGTGTGAGAATGCTGTTTCAGAAAGAAATAGAAGTTTTAGAGTGGCATGACTGGAAAATTGGAGGGGGTCTTCTTTAAATGTCTTTATTGCTTTAAAATTGCTCCATGAGCTGGGGCAGTAACACTACATAATCACACAGAAGATGTAAAATGGCAGTCAAAATAGTGTGTTGAGTTTCAATTGAATGATGTATTTTAAATGTAATGGCAGTTACTACCCAGAGCAGATTGAATCGTCTTGTTCTCTTGTTGAAAATGTCAAAGCAAAATCTTAAATTGCTTCAACACATGACAAACAGAAGACACTTTGAACAGGAGAATGAAGAGTCAAGCAGGTTCCTTACAAGAAGCTGACACAATTTCATGAGAAATTTCTCAGAAATTACATTTCTAGTGCAAAACTCTTATCTGTCTGCTGGGGAAAAAAGCAGCAGAAAACTTATAAGATGGGTAAGGACTGTTCCTGTGAGAGCAGCAGAGCAATGTAGAAGCTGAGGAAAGTGGTCTCTGTTTTTGGCTGCTTCACTAACACTGTCCAGGTGGCTGAGGGACAGGAGCAGTGCTGATGTCTGTCCTGGAGCTTGGTGGCCATGACAGGAGGACAGAAAACCCCTCTCAGGGATGTGTTTGTGGGCAGGTGTTCAGGCAGAGGCAGGTGGAGCATCTGGGTGTTGGGGCAGCCCTTTAGTGTTGTGCCCATGCCCCCTCATGGGGAGCTTGTGCTGCCTTTTCCACTGAGGCTGGGGGAGCAGCTTCCCCTTCCTGCAACTTTGGGTGTATAAGCCTTGGATGAGAGGATTTGTTAATAAAAATAGAATTGGTTGCTCTCCTCTTTTTCCACTTGATGATTTTTGGCTCTTTCAATTTTTTTTTTCTATTTTTCCCTTGATTTAAAGATTATCTTCATCTTTTAATAAAGGATGGAGGAAATATACTGAAGGATTAAATCCTTATCTGCAGCCATTTGAAGTGCCTGTGGGACTGTTTAATCTCACATTTCAGAGGATTTGGAAGCCAGGCCTCTCTGCAGTTTCTGCTTCATACAGTATAAATGTGCTGAAATTGACCTGTGGGACAGGTGCAATCCATGGCTCACTCGCTGACAAGTTTATTTTATACTCCTCTGATAAAAATGTCTGGTGTGTCGACAACCTGTTTCACAATGGTCACATTGATTCAAAGCAAGTAAAGTCCCAATGTCCTTTTTCTGGCCATGTCTTCACTGCTTTCCATTGCTTTTAGCATTGCCTTGGGGTCTTTGAGCAGTTTCACTGGGCAGTTCATTTGTTCCCCTCAGCTGTGCTGGGTGTCACTCACTGGGCTGGTCAATGGGGATGTCCAGAGATGCCCCAGTGGGCACTGGAATGCAGATCCTTAGGTTTTTTAATGGATGGATCCCTGTGCAGCCTTTAGTCACATTCCTCTTGGAGGTTTGCCTGCAATTCTTTGCATCCCCACTGACCAGTAAACATTTTCAAGAAATATGGTAGTTTTAAAATATCACATTTGCTGTTGAATACTTGCCCTCTGCAAACCTGATGCAGTGCTTTGCACATGTTTGGCGTATTTTTGTGAAAAAGAAATTGCATTGTTGGATCAGAGACACTTTCCTTTGTTTGATAGTAGTTGATACTGAAAGGTTCAGGTCCCAGGCTGATCACCAGGGGTTATTCTGCTTCCCATCAGCTGCTAGAAACTCTGATGTAAGTGGTAAAAGGCAGCAGAGCTGCCTCTGGAAATGGGTCGTCCCGCCAGAGATTTCTATGGATGCTGCTTTTTTTTGTTCATTCTTTTAAATCCTTTTCCTCAAATAAGAAGAAAAATTTCCTGGGATAACTATCTCCTTCATTTCTTAAAGCATTGTCTTTCATCAGAACATTTACATTTTCTTGATCTTTGGTCATGAGGAAGGATAAACAATAGCAAGTGTATCTATCAGTTCCTTATGTGCCTATATTATGCCTGCTTTTATTCATTTTCCTGCTCATCCACCCAACAGTGACATGATTCGCCCCAATTTTTTTCTAAATGATGCTCAATGTGCTTAGTGAGTATACAATTCAAAACTTCTTCAGTGGAAAAACTGAAAATATAACAGACAAACCTGGCAGAATATATTTTGCAGCTTTTGAAGGCACATTAGAGACAAAGAACCTACATAAATATTGCATAAATATGTTTTGAAAAGGTTTTCCTTGTCAAATAAAGTAACATTTTTCATCACTGTAACAAGCTTAGGAAACCAGGGTGCTAACCCAAAGAATGCATCAGAATTAATAGACTGAATAGGGCAGGTGAAACCTTCTCATTAGTCCCCAACAGAGCAAAATCAATTGGCAAGAGGTGACTTAACTGAAGTTTCATGTTTCTTACTTGTGAATATAATTAATCTAAAAGACCTATAGTTGAAATTCCATCTTAAAATTGTTTTTGGTATGGCAGCGTTGCAATCATAATGACCCTGCTGAACATCAAAGCTGTTTGAGCTGTCACACTGTGCAACATCTAAAATTGTCCAAAAATACAAGTTTTAAATGCTTGCTGCTGCCTTTGAGACTTTAGTGAGATACACTTTTAATGTCATTCTTCAGTAGTTCTGTCCTTTTCTTTGAAAAGCTGCCCAGGGTTGTTTGGTCTGCAGCAAGGGTTCGATCTGGGCTGTCTCAGGGCACAGGTGAGCCATGAGGTTGGCTGAAAAAGCAAAGAGGTGGCAAAATGGCACTGGCTCTTCCCTCAGCAGTGAGGTGAGCACTGGCTGGAAGCTGCTGCTGAACTTGGACATGGCTTTTCCTCAAAAAGAGCACCCATTGTTTTGCCTACATATGGTACTACAGGTGCTTAAAACTTTGTTCATTTGATATTCATTGTCCACAATAATTCTCTACTGAAACACTATCTGCACCTAATAAAAGTTTTTTAGCTCTGGAGAATAATGTATTGCTTTGAGTTTTGTTAACACAGTGCATAAAATGCTCTCTGTGGTAATTCATGTGTCTGGGGTTGTGCTGTGGTGCAGTACCTCACTGTGCACAAGTGGTCAAATTGATCATGGAATATTAATGGGTTGTGGACTGCAGGCTTTTGGTAGCCTGGCTTCAGGTTGACAAGAATGATAGCTTTCATTTGCATGCAGAGTCCAGCTGTTCCTTTAAGATGGATGAAGGGACCTGGCTTCATCTGTCACCACTTCTTTACTTTTTTATACGACAGAAAAAGAAAAGAATTAAAAAAGCCAAACCATAAAATGTCATAAAATGTTCTTTGCAGATCTCCTTGAAATAGAGGGTAATTTCAAGCATCTTATTTCTGCCTAGAGTCCAAGAGAAACATTTTGAGTGCAGATGAAATTGTGTCCTTTGTGCTAAATACACTCTGTTCATTAAATAAAGCACACTCCATTTGAGATTGTCATGAATTACATTGAAGGAAAATGTAATTTACATTTAGTAAGAACTTATTACACTTTTTTCCTACTTCAGAGGAAACTCATGCTTGATTCTTAAAAGCAAGCTGCATGATCCACATTTAGGAAAGGAATAAAATGATCAGACGAATCATTTTGGCTGGGAAACAATTTTGCATAATCTAACACAATCTGTGAAATTTAGAAATGCAGTGAAAGGAAAGGTGTGTTGGCAAGTGTAGGAGTAAGGAAGCTTGATAACATCACACAGTGAAAGCCCTGCTAGCACAGAATTCTTCTACTTTCCAGCACCCACCTTGCAGTGACTTTAGTGACAGCACCAATGGTAACCCCTGCCATCAGTGCCACTGAATGTTTCACATCAGGAAATGCTAGCAGTCAATGCCATGGGCATTTAACACGTATATTGCAGTCGTGTTAAGTGTTCAGCCCTGTTGTAATTACTTTGTGATAGGCACCTTGTGGGATTTTGCCATCTGTGCTTCAGTAATGTGCAATCTGTGCTATTGTTTCTACTCCACTTCACCAGAGTCCTGAGCCGTACTCTGTTGCATAAGTTCCACCAATCTCACCAGTTTCTTTTCTACAGCCCTGTTACTTAATTGCCTTGTGAGAAGGTGGAAGAAGGTCCAGCACAAACCTGAAAAACAGAAGACCCCAAACCAAAAATCTAGTGAATCTCTACTTGTCTTAACATGTTCATGAATTCAGCAGAGTTCTCTAGTACCTTCTCTCCAGAGCCATGTGGCTCTCTGTGCACTCTGACAGCATCCCATGTGCAATAGATGGAGACAGGTGAGGAGACTGGCAGCAAGACTCTTTATTCAGAATTGATCTTGCCCATGGAATGATTAGCTGCTCTTAGTAGTTCTCACCGTGGGTTACAAGGTCGTGCCTGCAGCAGGAGCTGCTGGAGCAGCTGCTGAGAACAGGACAGGCACAGCCAGTCATGCAGGATTTTCACTGCTCTCAGAGTCAAGGGAGCTGCAGTCATGGCCAGCTTCCCCTTGGTGCCAGTAGCATGACCTGTCAAACACAGGTCTGTTCTGAGTCATTGAGGACTTAATGGGTTAAAATCAAAACCAGCAGAAATGAACCAAGATCGTTGGAGTGCCTCAAAATTCATTTCCCCTGCGAGCTGCATTTCAGCATGGACACAGTATCTTGCTGAAAGCTATGATTGTGTTCTCCTTCTCTCTATGTCATAAAAAGAATTCATGTGATGAATTCCAATTGTTTACTGCTAATATAAAAATGCTAAACCCCTTTTTGCAGAAAATGTCCCCCAGAGTCAGTCCTAACAGTGCATTAAGACACTTTTGATCCTAGGTATGGTTTTCAAAAAGTGGTGTTCATGGTGGTAGTGGCCGAGGGGGAGGCATCCAGCTGCTGAATCATTCCACAGCATTTTCCCAAAAGAAGCATTTCCTGCTTGAATGGTAATAAATAGAAAAAACTCTTTGTCACTAGCTAATGACTGCTGACTTCCACACAAGTTCTGCATTTACTAAGTTGGAGTTTTTTGAGAATAAGCATTCAGTGTTTATTTTCAAAGATGGAGATATTTATCCTTAGACAACATCCATTGCAGTGGCTTTATTTCTGTTAGAGCAAACAACAAATGGAGGTGCAATCATTTTGTCAGCTTAAACTGAGAGGAAGGAAATAACACAATAGGCAACTGATGGAGAAGTGTGTTTTGACTGACTGGTGGAGCACACTACAATAGAGCTAATCAGGAAAGAGGGTCCTTGTATAAACACAGCCTCACAAAATTGCATTTTTATGAATGAGTTGCTTCATGTGATTTCCTACTACTTTTCACCTTGTGTGGTAATTTTCTACTGTGCCAAGAAAATGAAAAGCAATGATTCTTGTCTGCTAGCAGGACTTGCTGGTGATAATGTGTTAGAGGTTTGGACCACAAAGTCCAAGTGAGAACCCTTGGCTTTTTAAACAAGCTGTTAACCCTTCAAGTGAAGAGTTCATTCCTTGTCAGCCAAACTACAGCTGTCACATTTCCATTTACATCTGCACAATTGCCTCTCACATTTGCTTCGTTGTGAGCAGAGACATGAAAGATAAAGCAGTACCAGGTCAGGCCTGAAGCATTTTACTGCCAGCCTCTCAGAAACCTCTTGGCACAAGCTGGGATTTCAGGTGAGACAAAAGGAGTTAGGTACACATCTTTTTAAAAGGTAAAATGCTGAGCTTCTCATAGCAACATATGCCCTCTGGTTAATATATTGATTGAGAGCTTTGTATGCACTTAGTTCCATTGTCATCTGTGGTGTGCAAGTTGCAGTAACACTGCCAAGGTTTATCTGTGCCAAAGTAGATCTAAGCCATGTCTGGAAGCATATGTATTTGAACTGAGAGTGAACAAAAGCTTAACTTTGGGTATGAGCTAGATTCAGATTAAGGATTTGGCATGCAGTTGTTTGCCCCAGAGGATGCTATTGAAACAGATCTGCTGTCAAAAGGTTAGCCAGATTCTTGATTGAATGATACTACAGGCACTGTGTTAATTAATGGTGGGAAAATGCCAGATCTTCTGATTGAAGGAAGTAGGTTGGCATGCAATTGTCTCACAGAAGCTTTGAAACAATTTTGTTAGATTCCCTGCATTCTGTCTCATGCTTAGATAATTTTTTGTTTCATCATTGCAAATTAAATGAGCAAATGTCCAGGAGGTACATCAATAGCAAAATTATAGAACAGCAAATGTACTTTGGGTGCTTATCTCAAGAAGAGGGAAGTCATTATCCACCACTAGGAAGAAGAAAGCTGTTCCCCAGCATTTCACAGTTCCTATCCACATGGGAGTTAACATTTTAGCTCCCTTCTAAGAGTTATCTGGTCTGAAAACACTCAAGCTGTGCTGAGTGGTCCACACACAAGAAAGAGGCCCTTCAAATCATAAGCAGTTGGATTTCAGTGGTGACCCTGGTGCTGACTGGAGCAGCTCAGGGCTGGAGCACAGGTGATGCCTGTTGGCTTGGGGCATGCCCTTTTGCATGGCACAGGGGAGGGGCATCTGCATTCAATTCACAAGTTGTGCTCAGCTGAGCCACTCAAAATACACAGTAAGAGACTTGAGTTCATTGTAGCAATGGTTTGGGCTCCCTGTCTGTCACTGTGGATGCTGTAAAAGTCTGGCTGGAGTGGGGTGGGTGCTGTGAAGCTGCTGAAGAAGGGAAGGTAGGAAATAGTGTGGGGAAATAGAGCTGTGTCAAATAACAAACTGTGAAGGAGCTGGGGCTTACTGAGAAGCCTGATGGTTTTTCTAGCTGGTTATCACTGCTTTTCCCTATGTAAAGATATCCTAAGGCTGTTTGTTTTCAACTGCTTTCTACTTTTTCAAGAGAACTCATTAGTGTGTCTGAATATGGAATGACAGATTTTTGAAGCAGTAGGGCTGTGGTGGGGGAAAAAATGAGCCTCCAGACTCCAAGGCTTTGCTGGCACTTAAAAGCAGGACCCACTCCTTTCAGGCAGTTTCCTTCTTTAGTTGGTCCTGTGAGTAGCTAAACATTGACCTGTGCAGCACATCATGCTCTGCTGTATCTGACAGAGATCACTGTGTAACTAACTGGAGAGACCAAATCTTGTACAGGTCTCTTCTCTGCTTTTCTGCAGTATTTCTGGTGTGACAGCATACTCTTTGTGACTATGACAAAGAGACAATAAAAACATCATGTATGCTAGGAAGGAAAATGCACCTGTATGAACAGCTGCAAAGGACCACAATCACAGTGTTGAATCTGTACAACACTGTCTCTCTAAAAATCTTATGGACGAGTGGAGTGATAAGTGTTGAAATCACAGTAATGTGATTATTGCCCTAAAGTTTGTGTTACTTTTGAATGAGGTGAATATAAGCACAGGAGGAAACAGCACTTTAGACAGTTCCTGAGCAGTCTGGCTGCTAAATAGCCCCTGGCCATGTTCGCCAGTCTCTTTTGGGAGGCACATGCATTGCCAGGTGCCTCTGGGTAAAGAAATGTCTTTCCAGCTTGTCATCCAACACCTGTGACTTCCAGCCATGCCCCAGGTAGCGAGTGCTGTTCTCCTGGGACAAGGTAGAGAAGCCTCCCCTCAATCTCAATTCTGTGTCTCTCTGTATCCTTGCATAAACAAATCCAGCCCAGGCAGCCCCAGCCTGGTCACTGGATGAAATCCCAGAATGATGAGGAAAGGCAAAGCAGCCCCTCAGGCTGCTGCATGGTCAGACCAGAACCTTCCCATGGTGGGTCTGTCTAGGTGGCCACAGGAACTGCTGCCTTGGGAAGCTGATGTCATCCTTGTTCTAGTGGCTTCCCCATGTAAGTGCTGCTGCTCAGAGCAGCCTGGGGACATGCCACATTCCATGGCATTTGGAAGGGAAAAATAAAAGTGTAGACAGCTGTATGACAGCTCTTCCCTTGACAGTTCATGAGGTGGATTCTGTTTCATAGCAGAATTACTGCCCCTTTGATAATAGGAAGAATATTTGCAGTACATTTAATTGTTTTAATTTCATGTAGCTTTGTGGGAGGTCAAGTAAGATTTTATACTGTTAGCTTTATTAAATATATGTTGATACAGTAACAGCAGTAACTTTTTGTTCTTCTTTTCCTTGAGCAAGGCTGCAAATCAGTGCCCTATGTCTATAAACTGTTCCTAGAATTAAAGAAACTTCTTGTAGAGGAATGGGAATTTGAATAAATGTTGGTTTTAGATTTCTGTCAAGTACAGAGATCGTATAAGTCTAGAGCCCTTTGTAGATGAAAATATCTTGTATTGCTTTTCTGTTAAAGAAGGACCAAAAATGAATTTCATAAGGTGAATAAGTCATCTGATGTCTGCCCTCTAAAATAAGATTAGCCTTTGTTTTCAGTAAACACATCTGACATTGAAGAGCCAGCAGTTTGTTGCCTTCTCATCTCAAAATCCCTTTGGGCCATTTCAGTTCCTATGGAAAGAGCTCTGACAGGATGCCAGTTCATTATGGTGATTACTCTCCAAGAAGAACATGGCAGACCATAACCATTTAAAATGTGACATGCAGGAGCACATTTAGAAAACTTCCAAATGTTGCAAGTAAAGCTGAGGAAAACAGGGGGAAGCCCTGGTCAGATTGAGCCAGAAAGGGTGTAGGTGGGAATGGGATATGAAGAGAATATGAAGTAAGGAAAGCCTGAGCACAGTGGCACAGCATGGATGAAGGTGCTCCAGAAACTTTTCTGCATATTCTACAATGAACAGAGTACTATTTACTACCAGAAAATAAAAATAATAATGTAAGAAAAGCATAAAGGTAGCAAGAAAAGCCTGAAAAATTGAAGAAAAGGCTAAAGAAAAAAAACCCTGTTGAAACCATACCAGAAACTGAAACTCTGAGGTTGTTGTGGATGTAAAATTGGTTTGTAGGCTGACAATTGTTTATTTAACAATCTCTGGTCAAATAATTTCAGGTGATGGGTTTTAACAGGAAAACTTTGAAGGTAATTTTTAAATGTTTCATTTCATGTGGTGCAAGATGCTGTACTGTATTAAAAGCATTTGTCCCCATTCTTGGGAATACACAGTCATTTATTTCAAGCTAAGCCAAATTTACAAAACCTATTTGCAGAGTCTGGCCCTAAATTTTCCAACAGGGGTGTGAAGCCTGTGCCTGCAGCTATGCTTTTTAATAGTTGTGTAATCTGCTTGCTGGAGCAGTCCCCTGGCAGGAAAGGCTGGGGTATTGTTTCCTGCTCTCAGGTGGAGATATTTCTGCACAGCAGGAGGCAGGGTCCCCAGCAAGGCTTTGAGGAGAGGGCCTGGGTACCCCACCTGCTGGGGTGGGAGTCTAAGCTACTGTGGAGCTGCTGGGGTCCTTCAAGCACAATTATGTGCAAATTTTCTATGTGTTGTTTTGGACAGGCATAAAGACATGTTGGGACTGGTCACGCTGAGATAGATTTGTCTGGCACTTCAAATTCATTCTGTTAACTTTGCAATGTGAGGATCTAAACTACTTGTGTTACTTATTGCATGTAAGCTAAAAGTAAGAAATAGAGTTTGTTTTGCTGCTTTGTGCTAAAATGTAATTCTTGAAACTGGTCATTTCTGTTGAATCATGGCCACAAGGTAGGTGGTGACACATTGGCTGTGTAACAGCTGTACTATGTAATAAATGTTTACATGCCATCAAGTATACAAACATTTGATTGCTTACATGACAGAGTTTTTCTTTTGCAGTCATTGGTCTCAATTTTTCCATTACATTTTCTCATTTTCTTTTCTAGCTTTACTCACAGACAAACCTCCAAAGCCATTGTTCCCCATGGAGAACCAGCCAACTGTTATAGATGTCCAGCTGGGTAAGTCCCCTTCTTGGAATAATAGATCCTAAACCTCCACTCTGGTAGCAGATGGGATAAATGGAAAGTGGTAAGAAAGGTTTAGTGGTAGTTATTACATGCAAATTAATTTGCAGCTTCTCATTTATAACCATAGAATTTACTGCCACGGCAATTTAAGGGAGTGAACATCAGGGAATGGCAGTACTAATTGGTTGCAATGGGTATTAAATATAGAACACTGATGCTTTTCTTAATATATGATTGGTAGAGTAAAATATGCCTATATTGGTGCTGTATTGGTCAGTTGATGTTCACCCTAAGATAAATGTTCTCATAAAAGAAATGCTGATTCCTTTAAAAGTTAGTGTAGAGCATTGCATTGAATGTGTACCAGAAAGGGCTTTTGACTAAAATGCTTGCATGCTTTTCTCACTCCTGTTATATATTCTTCTGTGAATGCACATCTCTGAATCTCAGCTAGCAGCCTCTATTTTCTGTCATGTTAGAAAATAATATTAGGGAGTTTTGCTAACTTTGGAGAGCTGTAGGGCATTGTGATACTGAAAGAACTGTTCAGCATTGAGGTTCCAGGGGTTTTTTTAAGTGACTTGAAAATGGATTTCTAATTTTAAGAAGCAGAATTGGAGTTTCTGTTAAGGACTGTGGTGCCATGAGCTTAAATTACAAGAGATGTATTGCATATGGGGATTATTCACTCAGTGCTGCAATTGTGGCTCTTTCCTTCTTGAGCTTGACTCTCTTCCTCCTTTATACCAAAGCTGTCTAGAATTCAGAGGTGGAATGGTGTTTAATGGCAGGCAAGGTCAGTGTGAAACATCTTAAGTGGGCTGGTGACATTGTGGTAAAGCTGTTGGTATTTGTGAAATCCTACATGCAGGGCTCTACTTGAGATGAGTACAAAGACACGTCCTTGTTCATAAACCAGGTGCCAAACAGTGTCAGAGAAGCACTGTGGATGCTATGAAATATTTAAAAATGGGGCTTGAATTCTTGAATGTGAAATATAAATGATTTGTGACCTTAGTGAATGTTAAAGATTAGCTTTCTCTCACACACCTGAATTGACTCAGGAGTCTGTAAGGGCTTGCACAGGGAAGACAGCAATGGATCTGGGCAGCAGCCAGTGCCAGATGAGTTCTGCAGACAGGTGCATATCTGCATATTTAGGTTCCCCTCCACAGGCCTCAAATATCTGTAGCTGAACAGAAATTACCCCTAAAAGAGGATATTAGATGGATCTGGAGCCATAGTTAAAACCCTACCTGACTTACCAGCAAAACTCAGTCACTGCAGTTTGCATCAGCCCAAAAGACTGAATTCAGTCTCCTGGTCTAACTTCATAAAAGTCAACTTTCTAATGATTTCCTTTGGGAGCATGCTGTCCCTGTATACATCTGTGTAATAAATGCACTCAGAGTACACATCTTTGTTTCCTGCATTTTCATTTCATCTTCATTTTCTCTTCCAAGTTCCCCTGTTCCAGCAGGACTCTGTTGGTTTTGCACTGAATTCTTTGTTGTTGTTGCTGTTTGCATGAAAACATTTTGTTCTGGCTGATTAAAAGGAGGTTTGATTAAAAAAATGAAAATAAACCCCCTCCTCTCCATGGAGATGTGGCTCAGTAATAGGATTTTGGAATACCTCCAGAGGGAAATACAAATCTTGCATCTTTATATGCTGGAGTGTAATCCATGAGTTGTCCCTTAAGATCAGGGAATTTACATATGGTGCTTTTTTTCTGATATGTTAATAGGTTTGGTTATTGCCACTAAACCATATTCATATGATGGATCCTTAACTTCTTTTGCAGTGAAGTTTATTGATTTCCCTCTTGATTTGACTTGGCAAATAGATAAAGCTGGGAGATTCTCAGGGAACACCATCTAGAGGAGGCCACCAGCAGCTTGGGGCAGGAAGGCTGTGCTGGCCTCTGAGATGTGCCACAGCCTTGAGGGACTGGGATTTATTTGCTTGCACAGTGTAAGGTGGGGAGAGGTTTTGTGTAAAGACCTATTAGGTCACTTCATTAAAATCTTGTTAAGCTCCTAGGAGTTTTGAAAAATTGACATTAATTGATATTTTATTAGACATTAAAAGGAAATTTCTGTGTTTTACATGCTAATGGAGTCAAATCACCCAATAGGCCTGATTTTTCAGTAGTTATGCAAGCATGAATATGTCACTAAGCTACAAAAGAAATTAGTTTAATCCATCTACTTGTTCTGCAGAGATTATTTTAGTTTTCTATTGGAAAGCTAATCTTTAAAGAAATAGCTGTCTTTCCTCTATAAATAGAGGAGATTAATAATTATTTACTGTCTTTATCCTTAATGATTAGCACAATGCAATGCAAAATCTCCCTGGGCCTCTAGGCAGTGGCCTAACTATTTAACAGCTTATTTGCCCTTCCTGCAAACTTCAATATTCACCTTTTACCTTTCAGATCTTATAGGAAGTTTTAGTAAAGACAGGTATGCATCATTCTTATTGACAGTGGATAAAAGAGCTCCTGCAGGCTTCAAACATGGTCCAGAGCCTGCCTTGTTCTTCTTAAGGAGCAGGAATGTACTTTGTGTTTTCTGTTTTTCTTTGGAATGTGACAGAGATCTAAAACCTATCCTGTCAAGATTAGAGAGAAGCAGAAACTGGAATTTACTTCTTTTTTGTTTTTTGTATTTGCTTGTGGTAGAGAAACAGAGCCAGAGACAGGGGAGAGTTGACAGGAGGACAAAAGATCATCCCTGAGGAGAAATAGTCCAAAACAGTTTCCTTCATTTGCTTTACCAAGTCAGATAATCACTTCATCTCTGGGTGGACCTAGAAAATAATGACAAATTTATTTTTTTTTAATTGTCCATTTACTGCTTTCTTTTGGAAAAAAAAAACATTTGTGTTTTAGTTTTTTTCCCATTGAGGTCAGTATAGAAATAGTTCTTGATTGTGTGGTATGTGATACATTTAATCTTTCTCTACCTTGGTATTAACAAATAATGTTTGTTCTTTATGTTTTGCAAATCTATGACATTACTCTGATAATAAAATGTTCTTCCTCAAAAAAAATATTCCTAAGTTATCTTCATGATATTAAAATCAAATTTGATAGTACAGGCCAAAATACACAGCTCTCGTGCCCAGGAGATGGGGTGGCTTTGGCTGAAGGCCTTGAAGACCATCTCCCATGTGAAGCTCTGACTGGGAATTTATTGCAGTGTGTGCCAGTGTGATTCATAGTGGAGTTGTTCAAAGGCCCCTTTTTGGAGCAGGAGCTGCTATTTGACCATATAAACCTCAGTGTGTTTATGGATTATTCTACCAAATCCCTGAGTTTAGAGAATTCCTTATGTGATTTAGAAGAGTAAAGATTGAGACCTCAGCCAGGTGTCTTGGGGCTGTGAGCAGTGAGTTTTAAAGATCTGTTATCTGCTCTCAGATACAGTTGCCTGACAGCAAGTGGAGCATGCTGTGCTGTAAGCCTAAAGATGACATGTTGGCAGTTGCTCTGCTGATTTCTTAATTCATTTGTTTCATTCTTTTCCAGCTAACTTTGTTCCCTCTTTGTGCTTTGAGAACATGGAAAGAAGGAAAACCACTCTTTTGTGTTTTGATTATATGATTACAGAGTAGGTTTTTCTCTGCATTTGCACAATTTTAGTGGCACCAAGAAGCCAAAATCCCACTTGTCCCTGGAGCTGTTGTGCTGCCAGCTCTGAGCTGGTGTAGAAGCAGTGGGACAGAGGCATTTGTGGGAGAAAGGAAGCACAGTTGTGCTCTGCTGAGTTTTGGCTGGACATAGATCAGTAAGGATCTATATCTAGCCAGTCTATGTATAAGCAGCTGCCAGAGTTCTTTAGCTTGCACTGTGGCTGCTATTTTTCATTTCTGTGTTTCACAGAGTAGCAAAAAAGCTAAAAATACAATATCAAAATAGATGCTAAATCTGTTAATTCTGTACCATTTTACAATGAGTGCAGTGTTAAGTTAGTCTTCTTATGAATGAGTTGAGTGGAATACATTTTGCATGTTTGGGTCTATATTAATTGAATATATAATTTACATATCATTTGCTTTTCAGCTATGCTCTGGTTTTGCTTTCAGGTGTTTACTTAAGAAATGTAGCAGGAGTCTTACAAAACAAAGCAAGACTCCTCTGTGTTAATTCATTTACTGAACAGGAAGGATGTCAAGGGGTTAAACTCACTTTTGCCATGGTAGTTTCTCTGTTTCTAAAGATGCTGAGGAAAGAAAACACCTAGTTTATGAGGATTGTCATTATTCCTAATAGCTGAACTGTTCAGAAAGATTTTGTTTCTAAAAGATTTAACAGCACAATTCCCTGGGACTCATTATTAGGCAGATCAATAGAGATCAATAGAGCTACTGTAAAACAAGTGCAAGGGAATGTACAAAGTTACATCTGCTGACAGGTATAGGAATAGACTAAAAATAGTCAGGAATAAAAAGCCCTTTTAGTTTGCAGTAGTGGCTGGAAGGAATTATTTGAGGAGTGAAAACTCATGCATTTACTGACATTTTAAATATAGCACTTCACTTTTCACAGTCCTAATTTTCACTGAGATGCCACTTCTCTTTTTAAATAATATTTTTTAACAAAGAAAGCCCTACAAGATGTTTGAGGCATTCGTTTCATACCAAGCTTGTTTATTCAAGACAATCCAGCACTGTCTCATTACAGATTTGCTCATTAAATCTTGCATTCTTTCATATTTAAAGATACAGATATTTGATAAGCAGTTGAATAGAGTGGTGATCTTGGACAGAAAGCAATACAGAAACTTTGAACTGTAAAATGCTTCAAATAGAGCAAGTGATTTGAAAGTGAACTTGGTAAGAAATTCTTATTTAGTGAGCTTGCAGTGTGGAAAGAGCACTGATACTTGTCCATGGTGAGACCTCCTGAGTGTTGTGGACAAGCCTTTTGATTTGGGGTTTGATTAAAGGGTCATGTGAGGCAACTGCTCAGGAATGTAGTGGGTGCCTACAGAAAACAGGGATCCTGGATGTTGGTTACTCCATGCTGCCTTTCTTTCCTCCCTCAGCTCCTCCCAGGCATTCTCCAGCCTAGGGCTGAGCAGGGGCTCTCAGAGGGGGATCTGGGTTTCTGTGAGCCAGGTCAAACCCAGAGCTTTGCTCCTCCCAGCTTGTCTGGGACAGCATAGAAGAGACAAATGTTGAGGAATCAGAGGTGACCTGATCCAAGTGGGTCCTGAGTCAGCAAAGAGGCTGTCTGAAAGTTACCCAGAGAGACTCGCTGTTCTTTCCTAGTGCAAGGCCTGAACGGGGGGTAAGTGACAATCTTGCCCCAAATCATGTCCCACTGCCTTATTCTGTGTGTGGAGTGACCCACATCACCCCAAAAATTCAGGTCTGAGTGATCTGAATGACAGAGCAGAGGGAAGGTGGGACTAAAGGCAGAGAAGACCTGTGAGTAGTGTCCCCTTCTCCCCAACACCAGCAAACACTTGGTTCCCTCCATGCCCAGTTCTCCCCACACTGCATTTTCATCTCACAGCCCTGTCTCCCTGTACTGTTGCTGTCTGGAGGAGCAAGGTGGTTCCCTCACTGCTGATTCCTCCATGCATTGTTCCAGTCATCCATGGCTCTTCACTGCATCCACCTTCTCCCACAGATAAGCTGGGAGATCCCTGTTCCTCCCATGGGTGGACCCAACCTCACACGTTGTTTCCCTCCCTTCACCAGGATTCACACAGGACTTGCTGTGTGAATCACCCCAGACTTGGTGCTGGAAAATCATCTCCCAGCAGTGCAGACTCATGTACCAAAAGCTTCACAGAAATACACAAAGGAGCAATTTTCCCTAGGAGATGAAGAGAAACTGAGGGGATGGTCTTTAGGACCTGCCTTCCTTTGCAGCACAAAGGATACAGCTCCACAGCTATTTCAGCTGTACGTGCCTGTAGGAAAGGAGGCAGGATTTACATCTATTGCAATCATTCTGTACTAATCTGCAGGGAATATTAGAGACAAATTGTCTGACATTTAGGTTTAGAAGTAGTTCCCTAAATACCCAAAGTGTATTACTGCTAATGCTTTGATGCTAATTTGGTCTGTTGTTAATATTCCTTCTTCTCTCAGGGATAATGGTGAAATGCTGCACTTCAGAGACCTGGGCTGGGATCTCTGGTTCAGCTGGTGTAAATCCACAGTTGTTTTGCCTTTTGTATGGTTAATCCAGGTTTTCATCTGTGGATCAGTACAGTTCATTGGCACACTTCTTTCTTTTGCTTTAATGGACTTGGAAGGACAAGCCAAATTCTGATGGTTGATCTGTGGTTTTTACACTCATTTGGATCCATGGGATTGGCACAGTTATGTCAGAAATTAAGATTTAGCACTTTCCAGTTTTTCTTCTGTACTTCTATAAACTATTTATTGCTTATGTTGGGGTCAGTGGATGTTAGGTCAGTATATGCTCCTGGGGCAACATGAGTCTGCCTGTATAGAAAAACTGATTAATTGGTGTCAGACAGACACCCTTTCAGTTAGTTTTGAAACAGCAATACAACAGATCAATCTGTTGTTCCAAGAAAGTGGTTTAAGAGGAAACACTTCAGTATATCCTGACTTACAGCCGTCCCAAGGCACTCATCCAAGGGCATTAGCTAATTTATGATGATTGAGGAATGCCTCAAATCATCTTGTTCCAGTAAATCTTCCTCTGAAAGTGGTGACTGTAGTATGGGGGTGTCCAGGACATGGACCTGTAGCATTTCATTAGGATTACACTGCCATCAACCAGTGCAACCATCATTTCAGCTGCCACAGACATGCAGCTGTGCTGAGCTTGGCTAAAGGATCTCTTGTTTGGTTTCTCAATTTACTTCATTTGACTGATGTCTGGGAAATGGGCACAAATTTGTTTCTGCAAAAATTAAGTTCAGGCCATGGACAGGAAGTAGAAAAGATGGTCTTGGTGGAGAGCAGGGGCTTAGGGCTGTTGGTAAGAGTTGTGGGGTTTTTTTCTGTTATAACTCTCCTGACCTTGACCAGGGCTCTGCCCCCGTTTAAGGTGAGGATATTGCTTGTCTAGTTTTCAGGAACATTGTGACAATAAAATCACCTGGTGTTGGGAAAGTGCTCCAAGAAGGGCAAAGAAGGAGTGCAGATAGAAAAAGCTTTGACCTGGATTTTTGCCTCAGGGACCTTGCCTTTTTGGGCTCTGAGCCTGACTGCAAACACAGAGACATTTAACTTCACCATCCACAGACATATGCTATTGTGCATTGAAAGTCAGACAATATTAATGTTCCAGAAAAGAGAACCACAGGGCAAAGTTTGCACCATTTTCCATGCTTGTTGGAAGCACTGTCACTGGAAGAAATTCATGTGCTGCCATTTTACATTCCCTCTACAGTGTTTGTCATGTGAATGAGTTATTAAGCTGTGAATGCCTCATATATTCTGTAAATTACAGAGTAGAAACATTCAGCACTACTATTTTGACCTTTTCAGCATTCTGTGATTTGCTGGGCATGCCATTCCACATCTTTTGTTTACGGCCTCACTAAAATGTAGGGATGGAGCTGAGTGGGCAAACAGTCAAAATATACGGGGCTGGGAAAGGTCAGGGTCATGCATCACAGCACTGCTGTTCAGTGGGCAGGGAAGATTAAAATCTAGACTAAGTGTTCTCGTGATTTTTTCCTCCTTCACTGAAAAATAATAGAAAATTGTATTTTGTAATCTGTTCCAAAGGCAGCAATGCAGAAAATGAAGACTGATGGTATAATTTTTATTTCGTAAATTTCAATACCGTAATGTCATGATCTTAGAGGCTGTGAAAATCAAAGCTGTCATAGTCATTCAAAAGAAGTGAAATGGAATTCTACTCACCAAATCTTTGCTTCATTTAATCCATGTTTGATAAATGTTGCTCTTACCTTCATCCTCAATACCCTTGTGCTTGTCTCCATCCTGCAGAAACAAATAGTTTGTATTAGGTAATTGAACTTCGACCATTAGAACGAGATTGAGCTACAGTTTTTGTGTTAGATATTGCAATCCAATGAAGACCAAATGAAAGACAGTCAAAGCAAGGCTTCTCTTGAAATTAAGAGATATTTTTATTACTTACTAAAGACACATGTTCCATGACTTCCCAGAACCCCTAATCAGATGGAAAGTAAAAAATAGAGGAAGCAGTAATCTGAGGAAAGGCAGCAGAGGCACTGATTTCTGCCATACTTTTTTAGTTTAAAACAAGCCATGTGGTGAATGATGACTGGAACTTTCTGCTACTGAGTGGGTTTTTATTATCTGCTTATACTATATGAGAAGCTTACTAATTTTAACATTCTTGGCTCTAGTCCCATGAATAAGTGGATATAATTAGTCATGAAAACATCCACAGAGATCTCATTGATGCACAGTCAGGTGTGCAGTTACTTCAGCTCACAGGAGCCTAAATTCTTTCTTGAGCAATGTTTTATATATGTACCCTAATACAAATTTCACTGGTGGTCTTTTACACTGCATTAATTAAAAGGCCTAAGAAAATTTCATTTTATATCCAGCAGAGTTGCAAATTTAAGTGAGCTGAATATGCCACTGCTATAATGTCGGTGATGAAGTTTGTAAATGATGCTACATGCTTTCCTGGCCAAATGTGATGTAACCATTTGCAAACTCAAAGTATTTTTCACATTTCTCTGATCAAACTCAGTGGATTGACTTGAGAATTTAAATACTTAGGATGCAGTGATATCAATTTTTAAAAGGAAAACAAGTGTTTTAAGTGTGTTAAGTGTGCTTTTTCATTACTAGCGAGATGATTAAAAATTAGCAAACACTCTATTCTCTGAAATTTGTCTCTCTTTATGAAGGTAAAGATTGTCCATGTGGATGTTTCCTTGGATACATCCTCTAAATGCTTCTGGACATGGCACACTATTTTGAATAGAGAATTGTCAAGTCCTGAATATGCAGAGTTTGAAAAGTGAAACTGTTATGATTGGGCAGGCTGATCAAATCAGGATTTCTGTTTCCCAATCATATTACTGTAAGCTCTTTTTAATGATTTCCTCATCTGTTTTGATGAATTTGAAATCCATTTTATAGATAATATTCTGCGACCTGTCATTCAAATTGCTGATATTAAAAAACATTGCAGGCAGAAAACTGCTTTGCTGTAACATTTGAGCACTGCCCCAATGAAGTGAATGCATATAGAGTAGGCAGAGAATTTCATTTGTGAGTGCAGTGGGTACTTGTGGTTCAGTTTTACTGGAATTCACCTGCCTTTCCTGCTTAACTCACTTTGCAAACTGAGTTGAAGAGACTGCACTGTGTGCAGGAAGGAATCTGCTTTACTGAGGGTCATTGACCAAGTACTTTTATTTAGGACTGTGGTTTAACTTTCCTAAAAATCACCTGGCATAGTGAGTGGCGTGTAGTTATGCAGTTGTTATTCCCCCTGTGGGCACATTGCCTCTGAGAGGGGATCTGTTGCATTTGAGCAGTGATTCTGAGGCAGGCAGGCATGCTGCTTCTCTCCATGTCAGGATTTTAAACCCATTCAGCTGGTACCTTCACAGCCTAACCTCCCTTGTGTGAAATGCCTCCTCAGTCAGAAGACTCTTAAACAAACTTGTGATTGCAAACACCTGAATTTTTTAGCGGCACTTGGGGGTTATCAGTCATAGTTTTGCCTGTTAAAAATGCCAGGAAATCCACAAGTGAATCACAGCACTGTAGTGTGTAACAATGGGTGTGGCTGCCTTAGGTTAGCAAAATAGCTTTTTAAGGAGATAGCAGTAAATCCTCCCTGGGAATTTGCAAGCATCTTGTTTTCTGTGCTGATTTTGTATTAGAATATTGGTTCCCACCTGTCTTATACAATATTCTGTGCCAGCTGTGTAGTGTAGTGAGGTGTTCTACTAACATTTCACCAAAACTGAACATGCAGATTAATTTTTTTTCTGTAATATAAGACTCTTCTGTAACTAACTTGTAAATATTGGTGTATCTGCATCATTTTCTTTCCTCTCCTGAAGTTATTTACCTTACATTCTCAAGCACTGAAATCCCTGTCAGAGTTTCCATTAATCTTGTTTCTAAGGCCACATTAATTAAAATTACAAATATGTTTTGATTGAGAGAGCTTTGGCATATTTCTGCTGCAAATAGTATTTTTGAATTGTGATTCTGTTATCCTACATAACCATGTGGAAAGTACATCACGTTCAGAAACATCACTTTAAGTATTTAGGGAGATGTTATCAGAAGTTTGGTTTATGTCAGCTTTTGGCACAGCAAAAATTAAGTGACAAATGAGAGTAGCTGAGGGTCTAAATTATGAACAGAGATGCTAAAACAGCATTGATACATCCAGGCCCAGTCTGGTTCACTGTGTTCTGTTAGAGTACAAGCCAGAGGAACTTCTGTCTAGCAAGGGTATGTTCAGTCACATGAAGAAGCACCCATCATCAATGTGTTACAAATGTAGAATAATTGTTATCTTTTGTTGTGTCAAAAAAATATGACCTGGTATGTTTGGATGGTGTTATATGTTACTGACACCATGGCATGCCTTTTAAAGAAATGCTGTGAACTCCCAAAATGAAACCTGCTGCCCCTGGCATCCGAGTGATGACACTTCAGACACTTCAGAGCTCCCGGATCAATGGGAATGATGTCTCCTGCAGGAAAGCAGTGGTCCTATAGTGACAGTGTAGTGTTCCTGCTCTGACATGAGCCTAATTTTCATCTGAGGAGACATTGCTCTCCTTGTGTTCCTGTTCCTCATGGTATTAATAGGATATAGTTTGTCTAGATCTTTGGGAATTTTGGCAATATGTGTGAGGAGGTTGCTTGCTGGGTTTTGTTGTTGTTCTTCTAATGGAAACCAGAGAAACATTTTAAGCAGATTTTGGGGGATTTTTGGCCATACAATAATGAATGATTATGAGATCAAAAATGGGCAGCAGAACAGCTGGCACAAGTAAAAAGTTGTATTTTTTTTTTTTTTTGCTATATCTCTGATTGAAATCACCAGTTTTCAAAGCTGATGCTGACTCTGTTGAATCTAATTTAGCTCCTGCATCAACTCAGTTGAAGCGTGAGTGTAACTGGGAAGGGAACCAATGTTCTCTAGCAGGATGTCACATCTGCAGTGTCAGACACGTGAGTCCCCACAAACACCTGTTTTAATAAACAGCCAATTTGCTAATTCTCAGTTATGCCCACAAATAGCATCTGTTTCTGGCCAGTTGTCTACCTGAATATAGCATCCTTCTTAATCAGTGAAAGCCTCTGTTGCATAACTAGTCTGACTCATTTTCTACCCAGAGATGGGAATTACCCACTCTGCTCTCTGCCCTTAATATCCTTGAGGGAATTGGTGGAAAATAGAAAGTCTGCTGGAACAGTTCCACCCTCCCTTCCAAGCAAATAAAGCTGTCAGGGCTTTGATATGTACATAAAAATAAATGCATTTTTAGAGCTGGGTGTTATTAAAATACCACATTGGCTGAACGATAATTAGTGATGGACCAGTGGAGCACCCAGGGCATTCCCACGGTGGATGTTGCTTTAATGATGGCTTAAAACGAATATACAGACATTTATAGTGAGGTTGGAGGCTGCTGAGAAAGAAACATAAGCACCTTCCTGACACCTGGAAGGCAGCACCATGCTGTCAGCTGAAGGCAGCCTGGACAGCTGATCCAGCAAACCTGGCATCCCACACTTCCCCTGTGCTAAATATGTGCCTCGCACTCTTGGTCCATGGACTTCAAAGGGAGCCTGGCATAAGGGCACAGGAAAAATTCTGTTCTTCCTCAGGCAAATTTTGTATCTTTAGACTGAAATTCTGTGTCTAGTAATAAATTCTCTATATAAAGGCTGTGTGTGCAGCCTTACAGTGCTAATAAAGGAGTAAATAAAACTATAACACTATAAAATCTCTAAATAATTTCCTGTCTGTGACAGTGTTCACAGGGGTTTTTGGATGAGGCAAGAGACAAGAATGTTGACTCTATGTTCAGAAGGCTTGATTTATTATTTTATGATATATATATATGTCACATTATAACTATACTAAAATGAAATAGAAGGAAAGGTTTCTTCAGAAGGTTAGTTAAGAACAGAATAGAATAGAAAAGAATGATAACAAAAGGCAGCTCTCTCAGACTCTGTCCGAGATAACTCGGCCTTGATTGGCCCTTAATTATAAACATCTAAGATGGGCCAATCAAAAATCTACTTGATGCATTCCACAGCAGCAGATAACTATTGTTTACATTTTGTTTCTGAGGCTTCAGCTCCTCAGAAGGGAAAAAATCTTAAGAAAAGATTTTTAGTGAAAAGATGTCTGTCTTCTCCTTTGAAGGAACCAACCTTGTGGGAGGAATTGTGGTGATAGGGCTAATCCTTTTCTTTTCCTGCCATGCCCCATTACCAACTATAGAGATGCAGCAGAAGTGCATTCAGGTATTAAACTGCTTTATTGCCTCACTTATTTAAACATTCCTAATGGGATTACAACAGAGACCATTGCATTTAGACAGGAATGAAACAACTTCTGACCTCTGTCCATGCATGTAGGAGATAATATATTGTCTGCAGTTACTGCAAGTAATAAATTGATGGTACAAACTATCCAGCAGGAGTGAGGGACTAGAGAGACAAAGAAATAACATGGCCAGGTTTTGGTAGTTTTAACCTTTCAGGAGCAGCATAGCAGCTGACCATGAACCCAATACAACAACCTGAAGCAGTACAGTAATATAGCCAGGGAGTATTGACTCTAACCCAGCAAAAGGGAAGCCATGACTTAAACCTTTACATAAATTTTTGTAAACCAACTTGTGCTCCTTGTTAGCAAAAGACTAAATCTTTCATCCTCCATGGTAATTCTGTCCAGCAAATTGTATTTAATGGACAATCAGCTCAGTGAAAGCCAATCCAAACTGCTTGTGGCTTGAATTATATTTTATAGAGATCAAGCTTCCCAAAGTGCAGCAGAAAACAATGTGCTTCTGTGGCCCCTGATTAAAAAAAGTGATGGATTATTCACTTACGATACATTTTCAAAAAGAAGTGTTCATGCAGTACAAGTTGTCTGATTAGTGAGAGATGAAGCAACCAGTCTCTTAAACCTCTCCTGTAACTGAGCAACCAGCAGTGGTACATGTTTATGTTTTGAGTCCATAATGCACCCTGACAAGGGAGCTCACTGGATGGAGGTAGGCAGAAGTAAAATCAAACTTGAATAAAAACAACTGAAGCCCAGGGACAAAACTGCAACATTCTATTTTTATTTTTGAGACAAATGGATTCACTGGGATTTTCTGAATGTCTCTTACTGAAGTTGCATATTAAGTACCTTGAAAGCAAACGATGCAGCACAGGAGGGAGTTGGCTACTTGCTGTGCACTGAGCAGAGATTTCTCATTTCATCCATCATTCACAATGTGCTGCAGTGCTTCCAGAACTACTGAACTTATCTAACATGGGGTGGAATAAGACCAAGAGCTCCATTTGCAATGTGTGCTCTGCTCTGAACTGAATGTAATAGCTGAGTTTAATCCTATAGAATATTGTGTGGCTGTGCACTCTGCTTTTTAAGATACATGGGATTATTGGCTTTCAGAAATCAAGAATTAGTTATTTATAAATCACAAGACTGACTTACATATCAGACTCAAGGGGCTTTTGGCCTTTTGTTTCCTGTAAATGTAGATTGCCCTCTACCTGTAAGTACATCATTAGAGCTGCACTTTAAGAACGGCTATCCAGCTTCTCCATTTCCCACAGTGTATCCCACAGAGCTTATGTTAATGGATTTATGGCTTTCCAGGTCATCCCACATCTGACTATTACCACAACAGAGAGCAGGGTGTATAATAATTTACTCAGAGTAGCAGTAAAATAATGCAACTAAGTCTTGCTAGCTTACTAATACTTGGCCAGCCTTGGGAGCTAGGGATGGGTGAGCTGATCTCTCAAGACCCTTCCTGGTTCAGCATCCACTGTGTTATGATTTAAGAACCTGGAGATTTTAAAAAGATTGAGGCTCTTGGTAAAATCCCAAGATGATGATGAATTTGGCAGTGTACCTCTTCTCTCTTTCTGTTCACTGCTTCATTGCAGTTAATTTCAATTCCATAATCAAATTATTAAAATAGATTCCATTTGTCAGCTTCTTTAATACACTTCTGATTTTCGCTGTTGAAATGCATGAATGTGTGTGGTTGGAGAGGTGGAATCATCTGTAGTGCCCAAAATTATGGAATTGTAGAGTAGTTTGAGTAGGAAGGGATCTTTAAATGTCATCTGGTCCATCACCCCTACAAGGAAGAGGGATGTCTAACTAGAGCAGGTCCCTCAGAGCCCTGTCCAAGCTGACCACGAGTATTTCCAGGGATGAGGCCATGCTCAGGCACAGGCTGGCAGCCACAGCAGGTTCCTACACCTGAGGCAATTGCATCAGTCCCTGTAGTTTGCTCTCAGTCAGTGTGTGCCCAGTCCCTGGATTGTTCAGGTTACTGACAGACAGAGCTTTGCCTGCTTTGCTGGTTGAAGAATCTACAAATTGAGATTTTTTGGGGGGGTAGGGGAAGAGAACTATGAGGACTACATTCTGCATATCCTCTTTTTGTTGCCTCTTCTTGGAGGAGATTTTGAGGACTATGTCACAGAACTGGTTTCCACCACTGATGTGAAGTATCTTTAAAAAAACCTTTGTAGCACTTGCAGCTGATTGCAGCAGAAATTGTTTTATGTTTCGGTGTCTCGCTGGCTCCAGCTGTCACATTAACCTGAGCTTTGAGAAATCATTATTCCATGTGGATTTTGTGCTCCCCTTTTAGGCCAGTGTCTGTACAAAGCCAAAGCACGTGCAGCAAGGTTACTTCAAGATTTATTTTACAGCAATTTCATTTCTCTGGATGCCTCATGAGATTAAAGTCAAAAGAATAATTTTCTAAAAGAGAAAGCAAACAATGATTTAGATAGTCCATACCCCATCATTCACCATTCAGGCTTGAAACAATGGCAGCATTATGTCAGTGTCTTAAGTGTGAATGTTGCCTCTAAATTTGTATTTTCTAAAGATGGAAAGTGAAGCAGCCTTTCTCTGATAAAGGCTGGTTGTCTTTGATATCATAGATAAATGCTTTGATAGTTACTTTTTAATTGCTTTATTGCCAAAAAATTTCAATGAAGCCATAAAAGAGAGAAAAAAAGATCAGCCTAATTGCCTCAAGATGGATATGTAATGCATAAATCTCTTGTTTAATGGATCTAGTAATAGACCACCTGTTTCAGTTGCCTTTTCCCATTCAGAATATGAATGAATGATTCTCTCAGATGTTCACAAAGAGAAAACACAATTGCACCATCAAAAAGCCAGTGATTTTTCTTTTTCCTTTTTTTTCATTGAGGTTTGTTCATTCTTGTTCTGTGTATCAGCCAACCTTGATACATTTAACCTTGGGAAAATAAAACCCTTTGGTGTGATGTGTAAAGCTTCATGCATTTTTGTTTTCCAGTTGTGTTTTGAATGACAATAGAGAGCCAGCACATTAATAAAACATTGCCATATCCCCAGAGACTCAGGCCTGAGTTACAAGTATTCCTTCATGATGTGGTCCATGTATATTCCCCAGCATGGATGCCACCCCTCCTGCCCAGCTCTGTGTCTTCTGGCCTTGCTATTACTTGTCTCTGGTAGGACTTGGTTGTGTTGAGGGATTTGAGTTCCACAGCCTGGGAGCTTTATGGGCTTAAATTCAACCTGGTTTATAGAAGAGAAATCTGGTGGGAATGATTTGCCTGATGGAAGTGCTAAAATCCATGTTTATCACCTGTTTATGAGCAGATGAGGGAAGGAGGAGCCATCTGTCACAAAGTTTGCAGCTTCTGAGAGAGCCTGGAAGCAGTTTCTGATGGATGTGTGTCCATCAGTGTTGTAGCCATGAAGAGCAGGAAGGGGGGTGGGATGGTGTCTCTGCAGACCACACACAGGTTTGCAGAGAGGAAGAAAGTGACCCATTGTGAGGTATTTCACTGTTAGTTGAGGACTGGGAGAGCTGTTCCATGTTGTTTCATCCTTATTGTGGCAAGCTGGAAATCAGGCTTTATCAGCAATAAAACTTCCTCCTGAAGCACTCTATCCTTAGCAGAGGATTTATATGTCAGCTTCATCCTGAGAAGCAAAAAGACCAGACTCTCTGCTGTGTCCAACACAGTGCCACATGGCTTAGTCTGTGAGTTACACGTAGAGGGAGCTGGAATTGGTGATGGAGAGCTCTTGTGTCCATTAAGCTGAAGTGTGTAACAAGAAGTGATTGTGTTGTGTTGATGCTGTGAGTGTACCCCAGACTTACAGCACAGGCTTTTCCAGGGGAGGTGGTACAGAAATGCTGCAGCTCCTCAGCCTGTGGCTCTCCAGCAGTGTCAGCCAGGGGCTTGGGACTTTGCCCAGTTCAAGGTGTGCTGCTGTCTGACCTCCTCCTGTGGCTTGTGGAATGAGAGTTCAGAGTGGGAGATCAGAGGGCCCTTCTGCCTCTGTCCCTCCAAAAAGCTGGGTGCCCAGTGTTAAACTCTTGAACCTGAAGTTATATAAATGACTTGATTTTAAAGCCCTTTCAAAGTCAGCGGGATCTGAGCCTTGGTACATAGCAAGAGTGAAATTTCCAGTTTGTAATTGTCAATTATGTGTGAATGTGCCTTTATTTACAAGTACACTCTGCAGAGGACCAGTACACAAGAGAAAATAGCCTAGTTCAGGCTAAAATGTGCTATTTATAATAACTGGCCAAGGCAGAATGTGTTTAAGATACAGACCCCAGAGTCCTGGAGATTGTCTTGCTCCAGAACAAAACAGAGCTCCTATACCATAGGGCTCCCACCCCAGAATCTCCCCTGAACCTCCAGTTTTGTTTGCTGCATGATAACTTGTAATAGTGGTGAATCTGGGAGATACACCTACATGGGCAAAGTATGATTTAATAGGTTCCAGGATTTTAAAAAATTGAAATAGTTATGCCAGCACACTCCCTGCCATAGAGTTATGCTAATATAAAGGTACCTTATACTTCAAAATACTTTCCTGTTCTAAGTGTTGAATGTCTGTACCTGTACATGCAGATTCTGAGGTAACAGATAGTTTTAATAAACCCCTTTGATATTCAGAGTTTACACAAAACAAATATCAGATTATACTTACTTTTTATGCACCAACTCTACTTCTGGTTTTATTTCTCTATAAATAAAGAGCTAAGCTCTAGTTACATATGCCTAAATGTCTGAAAAGAGGGATTTGATTCCAGAAGCTGCTGTTGTAATGCAGTTAGCTCTGATTTTTCTGCTAGAAAATTCCATTTGGAATCATGTTAAGGTAGGAGAGTAAAATAGACTGTGAAAGTTAGCTGTTTCTGGTGTTCAGAAGAGCCTGCTTTTTTCATCCATTCTCTATTTTATGAAGTAATAAGTCTAAACCCAAAGTTTTATTTAGCTATTCCCAAGGAAATGGAGGTGCATAGTCTGATTCTGCCTCTTACCAGAGAAAAGTAATATATAAAGCTTGTGGTTTGCCTAGGAGCCTGCAAAGCCTTATCCTGTTGAGTAAATCTCAAGTTTGTTCTGTACTACCTGAAAGATGAACTCATAAATAGCTGTACCAGGAATGGACATGTTCATTGTACCTGATGGTTTTACCATCATCTGCAACTTCAGGCACTGAGATACCCTGATAAAATGAAAACAGATGCTCATAGGTTTTTTATCTGTTCTTCCTTGTTTAGTTCCCTGAATTTTAATTGTTGCATTTTAGGCTGTGGCATTTTTTAACATAGTGTAGTGTATGTGTATTCCATGTGTCTGGAGGCAAGGTGATTTTCTGCAACTTCTCAGAGGTAAGGAACCAAATTTTCAAAGATACTGCAAATTACCAGGAAAATAATAACTCTGGACATGGTATTTCATCCAGGGTTGCTAATGACCCAATTTATTGACTTGAAGTGAAATTTCCCCAAGGCAAGTTATGCTTTTCCAGGTAGTCCTCTCCTGCTTCCCAGTGGTCCCATCTGTGGCAGGAAATGATGGCAATGTAGCAGAGCCATTGCCTTAATCAAACATCTTGTCCTTTGGCCTGCAATGTGCTGTCACTGGGCATTCAGATAAAAGGGCTAATTCATTATCACCAAGTTGTTGTTATTAAGAATAAATTAGAGCAATTATGCATTATGTAGACCCAGAACATCCTACATCTATTGCTGTATTCACCGTGAATTGTAAGATTCAATGGAATTCTATGGAAGAACCAGTTAGAGATGAGGACGAAATACAATAAAAAGTGGAGCAGAGATTGAAGGGAGGAAAGGAAAAAAAAAAGTAATGTCAGAAAGACAGGAGGAGAGAAACAGAAATCTAGAGAAAGTTATCACCTATCAGCAAGAAGAAAAGCAACATGAAAACATTTTGGTGGAGAAGAAAGGATCTTTTTTGAAGGAAAAAAGAAAAGAAAAGTGAGAGACTTAAGAAGTGTCTCTACCTAGCATCCAGCCTCAGGAGCACTGCTCTAAAATTGAGGTATGTTAATAGGATGCATCACTTCTCCTGGCCATTTACTCAGATGTATGTTTTACTAAAGTCTGAATAATTTCCTCACATTCTATTCAAACACTGGCATCTGTGCTTTCCACTCCCTGAACCCTGGCAGGGTTCCTTGCATACTGACAGAGATCCTGACTCTGCTTCTGTTGCATGTTTATGGTTAAGTGTGTGTGACTTTCAGTTAGTCTGTACTGGCTGTGTGTGAAGGGATAAATCTGTATATCCACATGGACCTTCAGGCCTACACAACTGTGCCAAAAGAAAAGCAGCAAGTGTGTGTGATGGATTATGCAACTCTTGCAAAGGAGCACAGATTCTGTCTCCAGTTCTTCACCCTGAATCATGCAGTATTGGAGCTATCATTAATTATTGCCAGTGAAGTTGAGCATATGGGCTTAAAAGAGTTCTAAATGGTTTTGTTTTCTCTTTTATTGTTACCCATCTGATACATACAACCAGGCAACATAAGGCACTTGATTCTCCTCACCAATCCCTTGTGTACAATATTGAAAGAATTCAAAGCAGTGCATATTTTAGCTGTCCTTTAGAGATGAATTACTGCTGTTTATGCTTCATGCAGACGCTTGGAAAGAGATTTCTGCATATATATCATATTTTGCTTGCAAGTAAGTCTTTAACTCCACAGCTACATGAGATTTAAATCTAAATTATTCTGCATTTTTTTTAATCTGTGATGAGTTTTTAATTAGCTAACAACAGTAAATCTGAAGTGACTTATATTATGAAGATAGCTTTTTAACCATTTTAAAATTATATCTTAAGTGGAGAAAAAAGTCAAGATTCAGAGAAATGTCCTTCTGAGTAGACGTCCCCACAACCCTATAAACAATTTGTGTAAGAGTTCAAGTGTTCTTCTCACCCTTATTTAGACTGAGATTTCAGTGTTGATGCTGAAATATTGGTTCTGTAGAAGGGAAAGATAAAACTGGTACTAATGGAATAAACATTTTATTTCACTGTCTGTGGATCCATATGGACAACTGAGCCACAGAATTCTGCTTTTGGGCAGAGTAGGTCAGCATACACAGCCTCATCCCTGTCTCACATGCATATATTCATCTCTGTATGCTGTGCCTTGGGAAGTTCTGCATTCATACATTGCAGTTCTGCAATAAAGTTAACAACTGTCCTTTCCCCCCAGTCCTCATTTTCTTAAGTGCAGTGATTAAGGAAACTGTGTGGATAAATCACAAAAAATATCTTCTGTCCCTCTGCTTTGATAGGGAAAGTCACTGCAAAGCCTTTTTTTCTTATGTACAGTATTGTGTTATCTGCATCTTTTCCTTACTGTAATCTCTTTTTGTGTCACTTATTAAAAATTCTGACTTTCAAACAGCTACATAAATTTCTTTAAACATCTCCTGACTCAATAAAAAAGCAAGGAGGGGATTAAATTGGACACTCAAGCTTCATTCCATCGTCTCACAAAAGTGTTCAGATAAACTATGAAATAAATCTTTCTGTCCTGTCAGGTCATTTCAATAGCTCTGATATTATTTATGGCCTCATCTGTATAATCCTCACTCAGAAGTAATCGGAAAGCTCCCCTCAGTCAGCTTGCATGATCTTTAGAAGTGGAAAGTGCAAATGCTTCTGCTTAACTTCAGCTCAGATAAGAGACAGGATCGCAGTAGTAGGAGTGCATGGTTATTCTCAAACAATATTAATGTTCAATGAAATGAAGAATTCTGTAGGTGCTTCACCCCATTTCAGTTCTGCAGTAACACAGCTGGAAGTGGGCTGTGCTGCATGAGCTTTTCTATAAAAGAATTCTGATTTCCATTGTAATCATGGTGCTGTGGGAAAAGAGGCCCATTGGGAATGTGTGGCTCCCAGTTTGCTTTGAGCTGTGAGATTTCAAAGGGCTTGGGGAAGAGAGAGTGGATTTGGTTGGCTTTTGCTGTATGAGCAAGTTTTTTTGAGGTCCAGAGCACCTGGGAATCCAGAGGACAGTGTAAGGGAAAGAATAACAGCCTCAGAAATCTGGCCTGTTTATTTTTGACCTTTGCTGTTGGTGCTTCCTAACCCAGACCTGGGTTTAACCATTATTTGATTTTCACCCAATAGGTGACATCCATCCACACAGCCCAGGGAAAGTTTGTGCCAAAATCAGCTGCTGACTTAGCCATGCCCTGCAGGTTTCTCATTGGAGGCAGTGCTGGGCCAGGACACAACTCTCAGCTGCAAAAGGAGCTTTAAAAGTAAATGTCTGGCTATAAAGGAACCTTTGGAAAACTATTAGCATGGGATTTGTGCCACAGCACATCAGTATACCAACAAAAGGAGAGAAGTTTGCAAACATCATTGAGCTCTGCTCTGAGCGATCTCCCATTCCCTTCAAGGAGGCTTTGAACAGCTCCTGGTGGAAGAAGGTGATATTGGGTTTACTGATAGTCTTTAAAGGCTTGAGAAACATGGTTTAGAGAATAAGACTCCTTAAATTATGTGTACTAAGATTATCTGAATTGCTAAATACAGGCTTCAGATTTTTTCAGTCTCCTATTACATAACTTGGCGTCACTGAGTTCAATGCTTTAGTACAAAAATAATCATTGTCATAAAAATAAGGCTTTGCTACAGGTAATGTTTGGAAAATAGATATGTTCTTCTGGACTAGTGAATACTCATACTTACAGCAAATATTCTCCTCCATGCCTAAGTGAATTATTATGGGCTGCTGCATGAAAGACTTTCATTTCATGTTTTTAAATGTAGATGTTTTTCCTGCAAATACTTTAAAAATTGAATCTCATCACATCTGTTTCATATGGTTTAGAACACTGTTAGGCAGCTTTTCTGCAGGTGTTTGCTGATTTCTTCTTTTGTTTCAGTTGTCTCAGTTTGATTCTATCTGAAAATCTTTTGGTTTGATGTCATCTTGTACACTGTGTTGCTATCATGGTTTTGACTGGCTGAGATGCCATGGTGCCTAACTCTATTAAGCTCCATAAAAGCAGAAGTTAGAATTCCTCAGCATAATCTTAGCCCCTAACTCTTTTCTAAGCCATTTACAAACAGACATAATATCATTTGCCATGTATATTACACTCAAGCAGATCATGAAAGAGAGATATATTTTGTACTGTTATAATTCAAACTGCTGTTCTAAGTTATTTTTCTGGACAGTGATGGGAAGGTGGTGTTGAACATATGGAGCGTTTGTGCTTCTGTTTAGTGGGTTTGGTAACACAGATTCATGAGGGGGATCTTGGGTGGTAGTTGCTTGGTGATACCCTAGCTTGCACCATTCTAATTTAAACAGTGTAATTCCCTCCTTTGCCATGTAATAAATCAGATCCTGCCGCTGCTACTCTGGCAGAATCCCACAGTATTACGTTTAAAAAGATCGTGCACATACCAAAACACCCAGATGGGTTTGGGGTGGATATATGGCTGTGTGGAAGAACCTGCCAACTGTTAGTGGTTTTGAGGGCATTGCCTGCTCAACATGATATATTTCTTATGGAGCACCTCTCTACTTTCATGCCCTGGCTGAAGAGCACTCCCTTTGACTACAGTGGGGCTCAGGTCAGCCCTCAGGCCATGACAACATGAAATAGAATTTTGTACTACAAATAAAAGGCTCAACCTTTATTTCAAAACTAAGTGGAAGCTCTGAGTGTACCCAGCTGCCATCCCTCATTTAACTTCTTCTCCCATTTACTTCACAGTGACTGTTAATTACATAGCTCCTGTTCCCTTCTCTGGCATCTGTTTTCCAGTGTTTCACATGAAAGTGGTAGACAATCCAGTTGGTGTGTGTGTCCATTTGGCACAGCCTGGTTTTTGGTAGCAGGGTGGGCCACAGAAGTGTCTTCTGTGAGGAGCTGCTGGAAGCTTCCACCATGTCCAACAGGGCCAGTCTCTGATGGCTCTGGAGATGGACATGCTGCTGGTCCAGTTAAAGAGATTGGGAATGCCTCTGTGATGACATATTTAAGAAGAAAATCAAAACAGAGCATTTAAATGGAACTAGGAACTGCTACACTGCTGGTGTGCCCTTGCTGCCAAGGGTGGTATGGTAGAGTTGGGATTCCTGCTGAGGACCTGGCCCTCATCTCTGACTTGGTACAGCTGGATCCACAGATGATGGAGAAGGGAATGATAGATTTCTGAGACTGTCTTTGAGCCATCTGAAATTTCTAACAATGGTTTCTTGGAAAAGGCACAAAAAGACCATGTGAATGTAGAAGTGCCGCCAACTCAAAGGGTAATTATGCCTGTTGCTTGGCTACTGTGCTTATTAGCCTGAAGAATCAAAGGAGACTGATGAATGCTGAATGACTTTCAAGGAATCAACTATATCAATCACTGGCTACTGACACCACTGATGTTCCAGCAGATGATGTGCCAAGGAACAATCAGTTTTGGCTATAATGAGAAAAGACAAAGGCAAACTACTGATGTGTCACTTAGATCTTATTTAACAAGGTGCAAAATCCTTGCAGATTGGACCCACCATAATGCTTGTAAGTACTTACATTATTGTGAAATTTATGGAAGTCATCAGTACCATTAGTTGAGAAAGCTAGAGGTGTCTGACTTGATTCAGAAAAAAAATTTGTGCATCATAAATCCACTCTCTTGAGATAGACTCTTGAGCTATCCTCTTGTGTAAAAGCTCTGCCTTCTCCTACTTCTGTTCTTCTCATGGCTTTGTGGAGTGGAAAGGTCTTGATTTTGGTTTGCTGGTAGTGGTTATAACTGGCACACCAAAGACCTGGGTTCCAACATCCCAACTTACAAACTCCTTAGTGGAAATTTATAGGGTGTACTAGTTTGAAGCAAGCCAGTCGAAGATTCCAAGTCAGTAATGGGAAAATTAAAATAAAGGCAATGATACCCTGGCTTAAACTGACAAAGTCAGAATACAACCTGGCACCCTGCTGGCCAGAGTGGTGGTAGCAGTCTGATTAAATGGTGGCTGCAGTCCTGTTGAAGTGATGGATGTGGTTCTGTCAGAGTGATGATCCTGTCGATCTGATCCTTCTCCAGTGGTGGTTCTTTAGCTCTTGCCCTCTGGGAATCCAGTGGTAGGTGCTGCCCATGGTGTTCCAAAACTCACATTATACACAGACAGGAATACTTGGTTCCTCTCCTCAGAGCAGAGCATCTGAAATGGGACACTGTAATTCTGTGAGTCATGCTGTGAGACCATGGTCCATCAGTGACCATGGCCCTCTGGAGTGAGTTATCAGGGCTGACTATGGAGAAGATAAAGGACCCTGCCCCACCTGTTTTAACAGTTTATGAAGATGGTACTAGAATCCATACTTTTGGTTACATTTTACAATGTAACCTAAGACAGGGCAAGGGGATCTGTGGCAGATGGTGAAAGCAAACAACCTGACTTTGGAGACTGCCTTAGCCACAGCAGACACTTGAGTAAATATATTTTAGACTGAATAGATATTACTGAGTTTTTTTTTTTTTGTTAAAGATAATTAGAAATATTAATGCACTGCATAAAACTGGCATCATATTTCCCTGTATTCCTTGCACCAAAATAGATTCCTTTCAACATTAAAGTGCTAATCTCAGAGGTATTTGTTATTTCCAAAGAATTAATGATCATTTAGTCAGCTAACAGCCCAAGGCAAAGCAGAAGGGTTTAGCATTGTGCCAAGTGGTAGCTTCTTGTAGGAAGGATCTCTTTCAAAGAATTAGCATAATGCAAAATACTTTCAGGATGTGCCAATCAGCTCAGTGGTTTGTGGCACTAATAGTCTGCTTGTTTTTCAAATCATTTACCCATTGTAAATTGGTAGATTTAGATGCTGCAAGTTACATTTACAAATCTAATCACTACTTATAGATGAACCAGTAATTATCTAACCAGTAAGTTTATGAGTTTGCTCTCAATCAAAAAACCCCAGGGCTATGTGTGGTTGATGTTGGAAAACATGCATGAGAACTGAGTCCTGTAGATAAATTGAACCTCTTGGGTAGATTTTTTGGAAAGCTGATCTAAATTAGAGTCCACTGTAATCAGCATTTCTGCTTTCACAGAGAGCAGAAGTTACTCTTGTGCATCTTTGTGAGCAGTGGCAGGACTGCTGCAGAACACGTTGATGTGATTTATTCAGACAGAACTTTGAAAGCATAGAAGTGTTTAGAAATTTCATTTTGAAACCCCTCCAAGCCACAGAGATGTATTATTTCCATATATTGCAGCATCACTGGGAACAATATAGCTGGAGAATACCTTCAGTCCTTGAAAGTTTAAGACAAAAACACTCTTCAGAAATACTGCAGCTGCCTGATCTAGAGCCCTATTTCTACTCACAGAGCACCAGCTCAGCTCACATTCACATGAATACAGAGTTATATCACTTATTATCTGCCTTCATCTCAAAACTGCAAATGGAATATTGCTTGTGCTGTCAGGTAACAGTTCAAAGTGTGACCTACCCAACTCAGAACTATTTCTGTCTTCTGAAACCCAGAACTATGTGACTCCTGCAGCCCAGATTCACATTTTGTTAATGGAAATGACAATCTCTTCATAATTTCCTCTCATGTTCTGTAGTTTGGGTATCTTGAGGTTTTTTTCTGGTCTCCATGAATGTGCTAGAGACTGTTGGTGTAAAATCAATGCCATCAACAAATCTACACTGATAGTGAAGATGACATATCATACATTCATAGCTGTCCAAGTTGAAGTCCACATGTGGTATTTGCAAACCTGGACAAATTAATTCCTTTAAATTTGTTAAACTTGTTTATGACCTGTGAGGGCAAAAGAACCATTTTTACAGAACAAGGCTCATTTCCTCAGCTCTCAGCCTTGGGAGCAAAAGTATATCCTGGCTCATTTGACAGGACAAGGACTGTCTAGCATGACCTGTCAGTGATTAATGGGCTCCCATTCCCCCACAACAGGGCTGGAATAAGTCCTGGAGTGGTTTTTTCCATGTGTGACTGAACATGAAATCTTATACTTTTGTTACTCTATGTTTCCAGCTGTAGCGTATTTGTCTTGGGCTTTGTGGGTCCTCACTTTCACCACATGGTGCTAGAATGTGAATGGTACACTTTCTGTTTTATAAGCAGAGCTCATACTCTTGCTTTATCATGGTGGTTGTATATCCTCCACTATAAAAATTTGGTTTAATTTGAATTTGGGTAAAATACAACCTTTGAACTCAAATTTCCCATTCTGGGGGAATATGCCTTCAACAATTAATTAAAATTCAATCAATTCACATGTATCTGAGACCAATGCAAAAATCAAACATTTTGTCTAACTAGGACTTTGTAAACAAAAACTTGATAGCTTGGAGAGGAAGGTTAACACAGATTTCAGGAATGTGTTCTTTGGGATTGCTGCAAATACCTGTGTAATTAGACCAAATTTCACAGTGCAGGTGAACATCCAGCCTCCCACAGGTGTTGTTTGTTGTCATTATTTGGGGCTGGCCAGGCAGAGGCAGGCTGTGCTCTGGGGCACAGACAGCTCTGTTTCTTACAGGTGACTGGACAGAAAACAGGTTTAGACCTTTGCTTTCTTGCTGTCTATAGAAATTTTTTCATCCCATCATCTGACCCAGGGAGAGGATAGAGAACAGCCTGTGTGAGGGGCCATTGCTCTCACCCATGGTCCTGCTGTCTGGAGCCAGAGATCCCCCCTTTAAAGACTTGGGGGTCCCAGAGAAGGGCAAACTTGGGGATGTTGGTATCTTTGCCAGTGTGAATTTACCAAATCCCACAACTGTCTGGGATGTTTCTGGAGTGCTAAATATATGGACCATTCCTGCTGGCCATGTAAAGAAAATTTTTGTGATGAGGAAGTGGGGCTTCTCTTCGTTAAAAGGAAGTTAAATCTGCTTAAAAATAGCCTTGAAGTGGAAAAGGGCCAAAAGCCAAAAAATGTTTAAAATTGTATTGAGGGCAGACAGCCTTGTATTTATATAGTTGAACAAATTCCACAGCTACACAGTAGTTGTTAATCCTGAGCTGGATTATCTGGTTTTTCAAAAGCACTCCTCCTGTGGCTGCTGCTCACAGCAGCATCCTGAGCCTGGCTCTGCTCCAGCACCGGCATCACCTCTCCTGCCCCACAAACACCCCCGGGGCAGGGAGGAGCCCAGGCAGCAGCACGGGGTGGGATGGGATGGGATGGGATGGGATGGGATGGGATGGGATGGGATGGGATGGGATGGTCCCTCCTCCCTTCCTGGGAAATGCTGGTCATTACCCTGGGTCAGAGCTGCCTGTAAACTCCAGTCTGCTATTTGCTGTGCAGTTATGCTCCCTCCAGCTTTTTAAACTGAAATAGGTTTCAAAATAGTTAAATATCAATTCAGTGGTTTGTATTTCAAAATTTTTCCATTGCTGTGGTAAGAGCTGATGTCTTCATCATATTATTAATCTTAGATATTTCCTGTGTGCAAATGCTTCATTTAATTTAAATGTCTAAGGCTTCATTTAGAAACAGTAGAATTTTTATGGCATGAGTCTTTCCTGCATTCTTACCTTTGAAATATTAGTTGAATCCCATGTGAGCAATTTTTTTTTCTCTCATCTTTTTTTTCTGATTTCAAGTCAGGTAATAATCACTTTTGTGTTTTGTCTTTTCTTAAGTGGGTACTTTCCATTAGAATGAAGCTGGGATGTGTGGAAAGGACTGTTTATTATTGCACCATACCTATTGTGCATTGTTAGAGAGAGTCCTGCCTCCATTGTTCAAGGGAATAACAATAACAGCATGAAGCAAAATGAGGAATTGAATTAAAAAAGAAAATAGCTGTGGACATCCAGGAGCTGATTCAGCTCGTGTATCAGAAGCCAACCCTACTACACTGCTCAGCAGGAACTGGTTTTAGCTAATGGCAATAAACGGAAACACGGGACTTTTCAAGTGGGCAAAAGAATTACAGACTGTTACAGGAGAAACAGGCTGAGAGGGGTGAGATATTCAATGCAAATACAGTTGTTGTAGGAATATGAATATCCCTGTTTTGTCAGAGGAAACCAGAGAGTCTTCAGATTTGCATAGGTGCTTTTTAAAAAAAAATGTTATAAGGTGTTTGCATGGAACACAATAGCATCTTCCCTGCAAACTATTTTTTATTTATTGCAATTTCATAATGTATGACAGTGTCATAAAGCAGAGCAGCTCAAGAGGTGAGAGGTGAGGTGCCACATCTCCCCACCCAGCTGAAATGGGCTCTGGGATTGCAGGGCCTCAAGAAAGCCCCTTATGTTGTATTTCACAAGCAGAAGTGAGCCCAGCACTGTCACCGTGTCACCAGGCAGAGCTGCCTGAGCTCTGGGATAGCTCTGGGCAGTCACTGAGCAGAGAGAGCCGAGCTCCTGGTGATCAGTGTTCACACACCTCAGGCACTGGGGGCAACCAAAAAGGTTCCAAGTCAAGGCCTTTTTGAATGTTTTTGCTACAGATAATCCCAGTGGTAGAGAGCTACAGGTTAATTCTGCTATTAAGTTCATTTGGTTTGTGTTGAAATGTTGAAAAATATTTGGAGCAAGACTTAGTTTTTGCTCCTTTATAGGCAACTTTTAGTGAGAACTAAGTAATCTCCTAATTGTGGTATTTGTGTGTATGTTGATTTGTACAGTGGTGACATCTGCTTTTGCCTAATCAGCTTCTAAAGAATAACAACAATAATCACAGGAAATAGATTTGGGAAATCTGTACTTTAATTAAATCTGCTAAATGTCAAGTTTTTTTATAGAACTTCTACTTACTGACTAGGTTTTGTTTTGTTCTTACAAAAAAGTTGATTATAAACTGATGCAGAATTATACCCTAAATTTGTTTTACTCTACTCAGACCTATTGAGGAAGTACTTTCATTCTGCTCAAAAAGCAAACATATTTTTAACTGAGATTCTTAAGCTTTCCTGTTGTAGTCTGTGTGCTGCTCTTCACCCACTGTCTCAGCCACACTGTAAAGCTCAGGGGGAAACCTACTGTAAAGCTGTTGAATATTATATTTTCCTTCTGAGGCAGAATTATATTGCTACTCCTTTTAAAGAGGGCAGCTCTGTGTTAAGCTGATATTCTCAATATTTAGCAGTCCCACAATGAGTTGGGATCTGTGAGAACTGCCATGGTGCAAAATATCTGTTCCAGTGCTTGCAGTGTCCTAAGAAACTCTCACAGGAGTGGGATGCCACGTGCAGGGGACAGCACACACATGGAGACACAGGCAGAGGAGCTGCTGCCCTCTCCACTTTCTAGGAGAGACACGGAATTTTTTTATATAAAGCACAACTGAGCTCTACATCTGTTCTTCTTGAGCTCCTATGCTTTGGAACAAGGCCTCCCCAGTTCTTGGTATTACTGTGTGATGCTGCCTCTTCTACACTGGAGGAAGTTGAGTTGAAAAGCCTTGTTTTTAAAAATATTTTCTGGACAGGCCTGACACTGGTGTCACCTAGCTCGTTTGTCCCCAGGCGTTAAATCTGTGCAGCAGGCAAAAAAAAAAAAAAAAAAAAAAAAAAAATCAGAGTCTCTCTGAACTATAAATGTAACCAGCAAATAGATAAGAGTTCAGTGTCCTTTAATAGGATGTCTTTTCGCTGACTAGCAGAAAGGGAGTGACTCAGCCTGACTGTGTACACACACTGAAATAGACTTTTTCAAGTTTGGAGACAAAGGCCTTTACATGCATTTATAAAATTGCCTTTAAAATGCTTGTGAATGAGTTAATCACACAGCCATCTGATTAGGCATGAACAGCCTCCCTATTTTTTACACGATTAGGTCATCCCAAGAGAATCACAAAACAAAATAGACACAGATGTGTCATCCAAGGGTGACTAATAAAATGTAGTTGAAAACAGTGCAATTAGGAAAATAGTGCAAGTAGGAAATTTTCAAGCCAGTTTCACAACTCTGTGTCCTTCATCTTTCCTGCCAGAGCCTGCTCTTCAGGAAGTTGATAGAAAAAGTTCCCCTTGGCTTGCACAGGTCCAGACAGGTCTCTGCTTTCTCCTTGCTTCTTTTCTTTCCCTCCTTGGGGCTGCCTCCAGCTCTGCAGTAGCATTTTGAGCATCTGAGCCTCACAGAGTCTTTTCACTTTCACATGAAGATTGTACTTTCCCATGAGCTCGCTGAAGTGGGAACTGCTGCAGTGGAGATTTGGGAAAGACTGGATGGCACTTAAAATCTGGGGAAGAAGAGAAATTGCACAACTGGTGCAGTCATAAATGTGTGTCTCAGTAGCAAGAGCCAGCACAGAGCTGTACCCTTTCCATACCCTTGCAGAGGGAATATTTTATCAAGTACAATAGAGAAGGATCCTTCTCACTTGCAGGCTTTCATCTTACCCTGAACTCCAGCGATGTGGAGTTTTTGATAAGCTGAGATCACTGTCTAGGTACTTGTAACTTACTAAATGGGCTTTCAATTACAAGCTCAGAGAGCGAGAGAGAGGTGTCAAAAGAAACATGATCTTTATAGTTTTCCTGCAGTTTTAATTGTGAGTGGCACCTAATCTCTAGCAGGCAGCTGTGAGATGCAGTCCTGGGAAAGGAAAAAGCCCCTAGACAGCTGAGAATTAAAAAGAAACACTCAACTGACTTGATTACTGGTGTAATCTTTGAGGTGTCTTTGCAGTCCTAAGAACCTTGTTTTACAGCTGTCAGCTTTAAAGAATGAATGTCATCTTTCCTGAGCCTCTTTTTCTAGTGGTGGCAGTTGTCTGGGGAGATAAAAACTGCACAGACTGACACAGCTGCTGATATGAAGAGGCTTTCAATGGCTCTCTCACCACTGCTGTAATAAAATGAAGAAGTACTGAGCCCAGGATATCTTGTAGCAGATTTCTAGTGAGTAAAAAAGCTTCCCAGAGTTAAGTCAGGTGAGTTCTAAAAGTTTTTACAGCTTAAAAGATGTTGGTGGAGGAAGAGGTGACTGGTTGGTTGCTGCATTGCTGTATGTTTTTGTACTAGAGGAAGCCCTGAACTAGGTCTGCTGGTTCTGAAAATGTGATGAATACTGTTGTGGAAAAGCTTACTGGTTCTAATGTGAAAATATTGGGTACTTCCACTGCTGAGCACTTTTATGTGTTCATTGTAACATCTCCAGAGGGACTCCCTGACGGGAAAGTGCTTCTCTGCTCAGCAAAGGTTGTTTGTATTTATTTAGCTTCTCTCCTCAAAGTGATTTAAAACTAGGCAGACTAAGTTGCTTGAATTGAAAGGACTAACTGGTATTTACTCAGTGCTGGGGTGTGTCAGCCACATGGTGTTTGGCAATAAACATTACTGTTATAGACATCTGTGGGAAAAATCAATGGAACGCCAAGTATTAATTCACTCAGGTTCTTTAACAAATGTACCCTGGGGTTATTCAATATGCTCTGGCTTGCTACGATGATCTTAGAATTAGGCTGGCCCAAATCTTTTGAGTGTTATTAATAGTACTGCATTAATATTGTGTGCACAATCAGGGGTTGCTTAATTTAAAGTCATGTTAGTATAATGTAAATGAATTCTTACCATGGTGACTGATGGCACTCCATAATTCCAATTTGTCCACATAGTGTGTCACTGCTTTGCAAATTAGGGATTCTGGGATATTGAGTTTTGCTGCTGCCAAAATTTACCTCAAAAACATTGAGATTCACTGTAGTTAAATGAATAAGGAGAGAAACATCCTTCCTGGCTTTTTCTTATATTCTAACATCTTTTCTACTTTTTGGAAGTCAGATTTAATTTTTACTTTTCAAAAGATGATTAGGAATTCTTATTCTTGCCAGAAATGTAAAAGTAATGAGTTCAGGTCTTAAACATTTGTTCTCCTGTCAAAAAACAGCTCCTCTAAAATCATTCCCCCAAGAGAAAAATATGAATAATCTTAAAGAAGAAATCTGTAGGTGGAAGAGAGCTGCTAAATAAGTCGTCCTAAGAAAGAGAAACAGTGAGCTGCAGCCTTCAACAGCTAGAAAAAGTATATCTTATATAGACACTAACTGTGGTTTGCTATTCAAAGAGCTGAAGGGAGAAGAGAGCTAAGGCTATAGAAAAATTATTTCCTCAGAGAGAGAGTCTGCAGGATATAGTGTGTTGCTAGAGTTTAAGAGAAAACTGAAAAATCTCATGTTTGATTCAGAAGTCGCTGAAACGAAGAATAAGAACAGCTTTGGATGTCGGATTTTTTCAAGAACTCATATGTTAACATCCTGCTTTCTTGGGAATAAGGCACTGACCCCTTCCTGACGACTGTGATGGGCTTGATCTGATCCTTGGGGCATTTGAATAAACCCTTTCCTTAGTTTCACCCAGAGCAGGACCATGTCTCAAAGCCAGAGCAGTCAGTCATTCTGCATTTGCTTTCCTTGGCTGGAGAAGAACTCCAGTCAGTTTGACCCAGTCATTCTGCTGGGCCAGGCTGTGCTGTTCTGATCCTCCAGGTGTGTTCCAAGCAGAGCATGCCAGGGCTGTGTGCTGAGCTATGTGGGCAGGGCTGGCGAGGGGCAGTGCTCCAGCAAGAACAGGAGTTCAGGTGCTGTGTGGGATTTTCTGCATGAACGTGGTGCCTTAGCAGAGGACAGAGCCCCAGTGACACTGGTATATAATTAGAGAGGTGGCTCAGACATGCCTCAGGACAATAATGACAAATCCCATAATTGCTGAATTCATCCTCCCAGTTGACCAGTAAGGCAGTTTGAGGTAGTGCATTACAAGTAACCCACCATAAACCAGGCTATTAGTAAGAGAAAAACATCCTGCAAAATGCCACAGACAATAAAACCATTATTTCAAAAGCAAAAAGAGGTTAGGAGTTGATGTGTTCACTTGGAAACTAAGCCAGTGAGGATTTTCATGTTCAAATAAAAATAAATAAAAAATAGCAGAACATTTAAAAGAAGCTTATTTCTATAATAGTGCAAAATGTTAAGCACAGATTTACAAGCATAAATAAAAACTCAAGTCACAAAATGGGTAGAGCCATTATACCAGCAACATTAAATAGATGAAATAGCAGCAGTCAATTTAATAAATAGTTTTCCTTTGCTACCTCTGAAGCCAAAGAAATCATACTGCTTTAGGGACATGTTCAAAAATAATTCAGAGAAATATCTGTTCTGCCTTCCTGCCACTGCCAAAATCACCATCTGAGGTCACAGCACCAAAGCACTTTTCACTGTTGCCCTGGCCATTGCACACATGGCAAAATTAAGCTTTTCAAGGGCAGCAAAAATGATGAGGAAAATGTGATGGCAGCAACCAGGGAATTCATCCTGCTGAAATCAATGGCTGTTTGAATTATAGTTGCTAAATTTATCTGCCTACTCCAGGAATTTCTGAAACTTACTTTCTTTAGTCCAGCTTCTTTTTAACCATCTGGGTGCTGGTTTGCCATGCTATTTCCTCCAGAGGAAAAATAAATACCCATCATTGCTCGGGGTGGTGGAAACACTGATCATTTTGTAGCTCTGTGGGGACATCTGTTGTTGCATCACTCAGTCTGTGAGTTAGTGCCAGCAAAAGCTCAGGTCAAATCTTGTTCTGTTCTGGCAAAACCAGCTTGGAATTCTAGTTCTGATTATCACCAATTGTCAAACCAAATCCTTTCTTTTTTTCCTTCAACCTCAAGTTACCTGGAAATCAAATCTTTGTGTGAGTTTAGAGGGAGCACAGACAAGAGCTAAGGAGGGATGAGGAGCTGAGTGCTGGTGGTGTGTGTGACACACTGGGCAGTATGTAAAAGTTTTGCTGTAATGACAGAGTCAGTAAAACTTGCAATTTTAGGGCTCAGTTTGGCAAGGGTTGTGCTAAGCCCATTGCTGGATGCTTGAGCATATGCTTATATCCCCTGGCAGGCAGCAAATCTGAGTCTTCTGAGTTTTGTGCTTTTGGAAATGGAGCTGGAGAGCTCATTTGGAGGCTCAAAAATAAAAACACCTCCCTCTCCAGCCAGGGCTTTAAGACACTATTTTATAGTGCAGTTCATTAAATGAACAACTGGAAAACCTCTTCTTTGTAAATCCATTTGTGTGAAAATAAATAAATTTCAATATTTTTATTAAAATTTTTACAATTTCACTAGAAGCCTGTGTGTTTAAATAGCCTTCTGCTTTCCAAAAGCTCATATGCTAAGGGTTTGTTTGACAGAGATAATCTGCTCGTGCCTGCAGTACCTTGTATTGAAGGAGACCCTCTCCATCTAGAGGGCTCCTGTTTGATGTGGAGTGCTCTTCATTTTATTTAAGTAAATGACAGCTTTGGCTTCTGTAGCAAAAGGCTAATTCTGCTCTGCTTGAGGGAGAGAGGAAGACATCTAAAATCAGTGCAAAGCACCATTGGTCTGTCTCTTGTCGTCTGATTCTGTTGTCCCAGAAGTCAGCAAGGACCAAGATCACAAGAGTTTATGGATCAGGAGCAGGGAGCAACCTGGAATAGAGGAATTCCTCACTGTCACTCTCAGTGCTGTGATGGCAAGTGTGCTGTGAGAGACCAAGCCCTGTCAGGTCCTGTGCTGGTGTCCTTGGTGGCAGCATTCCTATGCACATAAGGTGTGAGGGATTTCCATCTGGCCCCTGCTGTTGTTCTGCCAGAGCATCACTGAAATCCAGCTGGGGGTTGGCATGAGAGGTGCTAAGCTTTGTTCAGGCTCTTCAGCGAGGGGAATAAAAGCAGTTGTCAGTGATTTCATGGCAGAGCACAGGCTGCAGAAGTCCAGGGATGGGGGAGCATCCCACACCCTGTTACTGCAAGAACTCTGCTTGCCAGCAGCTGATGTGGGCATAGTAGGCAGAGAAAGGTCTAAGGCATGTCTGAGCAGCTTTTATACATAACAATACAGCAAAATGAGTAAGCAATTTTTTTCAGCTTATTTTACAATTCTGGTTGGAGTTAGGTTGATTTGGTGAGGTGGATTGGGTTTTTTTTATTTAATTTTTTGAGTCTTTTCCACATGGAGCTAATTCAAGTGAAATAAGCTAACATCTTTGGAGACATGACCAGGGTTGGAACATTAGAACATGTTTTATGTTGCAAAGACAATGCTGTTTCATTTAAATTCTTTTCTCCTTTTGCAGTGCCTCATTTAAAAGGAGTGGATGTTTTCTGTTTCAAAGCCTGTTCCAAATTTTCCTGATTTTTTTTCTCTCGTGTAAAATCATCTCTAAGTCCATAAGCGTTTCATTGGAGAAATTAAAATTGTTCAAGAGAGGTAATTTAAGGACATCCCTACCCATTTACAAAAGCAAAATGGATATGAGTTTAAAGGATTCCCAGTGCAGTGAGGTGCTACATAATGCATATACAGACACAAGTTTTGGTTTTGGATATTTTATTGTGTTTGCCCCAGGCTGGCTACTCATGTATCCTGAAGAGCTGCAGCAGGTGTTCCCAATAGAATTTGTTGAGCTTTTAGGCATAGGATTTCCTTCTGTTCTGCAGTGACATGCTGTGGATTTTGCCCACACTTGGCAGTAACGTGTCTGTTGCTGATTGACATTGGAGCCAATCTAGAGTAAAACTGCAACTGATCTGGCCAGCTAAAAGTGAACTGAGCAGTTTTGGGAAGCCCCTGAAGTGCTCCTAAGAGGAGCTAGATCCACTCCAGAGAAGAGTGTGAAATTTCCAATGAGAAATTATGGGAAATATCACCAGGGAGGAGATAATAATACTAAATGAGCTATCCTTCACAGCATAATACTAAAAGTTTACTAATATAACCTGTCCCCTCAGCAGCAGTGATGGCAGACATTTTCATGTCTAGGTGTTGTAAGTGGTGTCACTGTCTGTGAGCAGCATGTTTGCCACTAGAAATAATGGGCCCCCTTTGCTGCACTGCAGTGTTTGATACTTAAAGGAAACTACTACATCTGTTTGACACTTATAAAAGGTCCATGTATGTGGATGAACTTATTTATTTAGGGTAAGAAAAAAAAGGAAGATAATTACATATTAAAGCTTATCCTGGCTCTCTCAGACTGCACCTGAGAACTTGTGCCTGTGCAGTACTTGCTCTCCAAAGGCATCCCCCACCTGAAAAGAAAAGAAATGCAGAACTCAATGTACTGCTTGGCTCAGCATTCAAAAGCAGTGCCTTGTTTCCCAAATGGATTTGTCTGGCTTCTGTTCCAGCCATCAGTTCTTTTGTAATTTCTCTCTGCTGGACACGAGAGACTCTAAGTACTCAGTGTTTGTTTTTTCCACAGGAAAGTGCTTACACTGTATAAACCAGTCACTTGTCAATCTTCTGTTTTATAAACTAAATGTCTTGAGATTTCTGTAGTCTCACTATATGGAATTTTTCATATTGTCCATGTAGTCAAGGTTTTGAGGCCGAGTTCTGTATTTTCCCCAGGTTTTTTTCTAAGACATGAACACACTGTGTTCTAACCCAAGGTCTCACAATTGCTGTCTACACTTTCCTGCTTCTTGTTGCCCTCTGGTATTCAAATTTAAGGAGTAAGTTTCCATTTTCATGCAGCTGGGATAGTACTGGGAGTTGCTAGGTGTGTGTAATGTAGATCCTTTCTGGTATCATAGAGACATTCCTCCTCCTGCAAATAGGTTTGCATTTCTTATTTCTAAACTTATTGCACTTGGCTAATTAAAATTTAATTAATTTAACTGGGCATAGCTTCCCAATGATCCCCATCATTTTAATTGGCTTGTCCTCCTCCTGATGGGTCATTCAGCCACAACTTGTCACCTGCAAATGTGTCAGTGCATGATCTTGTCTTTGCTTGCAGGTCATTGATGAAAACAGCAGCTTAAATATTGCTTTTTGCAAGCCCTCCTATGGAGCACCCACTCCTCAGGCTCAGTCCTGCCCATAGCTGACATCTCTTCCCTGTGATTTGTACAGCTCTGCCTACATGTTGTAAACCATTAGAGAGCTCTTTCACAGTCAAGCTTTGCTCTTGGCTTTTGCATTTTACTGAAACAGAGGAAATAGTGGAAGTCCAGATCTTCAGAGCCTCGTGTATTTTGGGGCAGAGGTTCTTCACAGTGAGTAGACAGACCTGTCTCATGGTTTTTGAAGATCTCTTATATTCCTGTTGCAGGAGAATGAGTGGGTGACAGGTGAGCCAAAGCAGTTCACCAAATCTGCCATAACATAACTGCTTGCCTAGGAAAAGTTACAGAATTTAAGAGTTTTGTTTCACAACTGGGCTGTTAATCTCATTATTGTATTCACTTGTCAGAGCATGTTAATATAACCAAGTGAAAAATGCTCCTAGACACATCCTATTGAATATTTAAAATGAAGAATTAAATGTGACTTTCAAGACGTCTGAAATAAGTGATGCTAAATCATGGTGATCTTTAAGGAAGGGTTGGTTACCTTATATGGGTTCTGAGAGTCCCCCTATGTATAAATCACAGAAAATTCAGTTAGAAGTCAATTGAGTAATGAAAAAAATATTAGCATCTACTTTTAAATCTCCTTTTATTTTGATGGTATTCCTTTTTGTTAGGAGTATTTCTTAAGGATTGAAATGGAATGGTAATTCTGCACATGAAAAATATAAGCTGAAAATTTGGTCAAGAGAACTATGCAGGCAAGAAGAAATTCAGAGATTAAAACTATTGTTGATAAGACTGTGCTGTGTCCCTGCAGATTTAATCCCTGAAGTTAATAGGAACTTTATAGCTGTGTTCTGTAAGTGCTCACACTTAGCACACTCAGCCCCCCCTCATCCATATGGTATGTTCATTTATTTTTCTCCATAAATATTCTGTTTTAAATCTTTTTAGATAGCAAGATCCAGGTGTTTAACAACTTTGAAAGCCATCAGTAAAGCAAAATACCCAAATGTCCAAAGGCTCGCTGGAGACGAATTTGTTGTAGTCAGTGAGTCCAGTCCTTGAAGTTTCCATTCCCTTTTCCTCCAGCTGAGCAGCTCCAGGCCAGGTCTCGTCTGCCTTATGGATTTCAGTGGGGCTACTGCCATGGATGTCACAGGGCTGTGACAGAAAGTGTGCAGCACTCGGGTTCTGAGACAATGAACAAATTTTCCTTCCTCCAGTGGAATGATTCAGACCTCTGCATCTTCTCTCTGATGGCAGGAGGAGGTAAATAATGCCACATTCAGTGCCATTAGTCTGTGTGGCAGGGGAGCTGAGCCTTTGCCTGGGCACGCTCCGGGCTTTGGAGCAGCACCGAGCTGAGGCAGCTGCTGAGCCAGCCTGGGGCACTGGCAGACCACAGTCCCCAAGGGAAGGGCCTGGGGAAGGCCAGGGTGACACAGTGAGTGCTTCTACTGCAGGCCAGGCAGATTTGGGGAAGGCTGATACAGAATTAGAGCTCATAAGCCCATCTGGCTGTAAATGATTCTGTTCCACAACTATCCAGGCTTCAGAAGAGCTTCCATCACTCTGTCTTGCTTTTATCCTTTAGGCCATGGGATGCATTGAGCATCTTTCTGTGCTTTATTTGTGTCCTTTCTTCAGTGGAAAACAGGAATTGCTAGTATGAGTGTATTGTGACTTTCCCAGATAAAATATACATACACACATATATTTAGATATTCATATTACTTATTGCTACCTTTGACAGTCAGAGCCATTTGAGATAAATCTTTTACCACTAATTTAATCCACAATTCTACATTGGTGGTCCTTTTGGCAATTGTAACTCTCATGGTCGTGTTTCCCTTCCTTCCCCCGCACATTGAGTATCAGTGTGAACCCACATCATTTATTGTATCTCTGTTTATGCAGGTACCTCAGCACAATGTAGAATCTGTACAAAAAAAAGTTATAAATTAAAGGAATTCCCTCTACTGCAGCTGCATTTTCCAGGAAAGTAAATGCAGTGAAACAAATGGTTAATGAAGGACTTCTTCTAATTGGCAAGATGGTCCTGGGAATATTCATTATAATTTCATTGAAAGTTGCACGTCCAGCTTCCATTTTGGGGTACCCAAGTCCTCCTTTCATTCCATTTCATGTTTTTGGTAATCAGCCATTAATTAAAATGTCAGGGCTTCCCAGCAATAACGCAGCAGTGGTTTGGTCCTCCCTCCTCATGCAGGAAATGTGCAAGATGGATCAGCCAAGTGTTTGGTTCAGGTCAGTGCTGGCCTGTGCTCACCCCTCCCGGGGTGGCTGGAGCAGCATGAATAGCTCAGGGACCCCAGGACTGTGACGGGAGCTTTTCTGGGCAGTGCTGCACAGATGGAGAGCAGGGAGCACACAGGAGATCCGTGCCAAGCCTGGGACCTGGCTGCCAAATCTCATGCAAAGTAAGGCTGTGCAGCTGAAATAGAGACATGAGTTATAGTCTTTTAATGTTCATTAAAACTTTTGGTGCTTATAGTCCTGCTGAGATGAAAAATTCCAGAGCAAATAGAAATCCCTAGGAACTCACCATGTTTTCTACAAAGGTCGCCTTCAATCTCTGCTTTTTACATTTGCCTTCCTTCCCAAAAATTAATTGTCACATGTGTGATGGCTTCAGGCTTCAGACTGTGTAGGAAATTAAGATTTAGTCTTTAAGTGTAAACAAACCCCTCATGTCAGGAAGAAATCTAGAATTATTTCTATTCATTCCACTTCATGGTGCTACAGCAGTTTTTAGTAGGTACAGGGTAGTTTGACAGATTGCGATAAAAAATAAAAATGAACATACTACTATTTATACTGTAAAACTGACTAAATAAAAAACCCAGAGCATTGTCCTAATCTGACTTTCAATATAGAAATCGTCTGTCCTTTAAGCCTCTTTTTGGTGGGATTCTGGCTGGGAACAGAGCTCTGCTTTTACAGGCAAGGGCATGATCCTCCCCAGGCAGGGGCAGGGGGCAGTGAGGGATGCAGGAGAACACTTGGGAACTGGTGGCTGCAGAAGGGGAAAAGCTCTCAAGAAGTTGGTGTTCCATGGAAAAGCCTCCAATTTGTTGAAAGAAATTTTTTCTTATCTGTTTTCTACCTTTGGGCTGTTGGTTGTACAACCTAAAGCACACGCTGTTTTGCCCAAAGCGGGATTCCAGCACTCAGCAGTTTGGGGTGAAATCCAGATAGTGCATTCCTTTAAGCTGAGTTCCTCAACTTGAAGATATTTACAAAAAAACATAAGTTGCCTTGGAGAACATTTAGACCCCAGTGGTGGTGGTCTGATCTAATGCAGATAGATCCAGAAGCAGAATAAGTGATAAAGTTGTGGAGTTTGTGCAGCTTCACAAAATGTGCCCTCTGGTAGGTTTGTGGGGCAGAGGGAAAGTATGATTTTCATTTTATTGATATTGCTTCAGGTTAAGCAACTTCTTTTGGTAGATAGTGGTGGGGAAAGTTACCCAGAGAACAATTCTTTAAATATACCAGAAAGTTTTCCCAGTAAACCACTGAATTTCTTTAAGAAGTGTGATGAATAACCAGGAAGAACAATAATTTACCAATTTGATTTGGGGACTCAGATGCACTGGAGATCATCTTCTGTGGCAGAGCTGCTTGTCCCTTTTAGAGGCTTACAAAGCTGGGTAGCCCTTTGGGTCACTGAAATGTGCAGGATTAAGAGAGTGTTTTGTTTTACACACAAAACCACTTTGGAAACGTGTACCATGTGTGGTGTTCAGGGATGACTTCAATCCCTTGCTTTTTCTTTATTTGTTGCATATGTTATATGGCAGCAAGTGTAATTTGAAATTGGCTCTGCCTTTTCATCTAAAACGAATGAGGATTTCTTGGCTGCTAATGCTGGCATCATTGTGCTTCTTCACAACTTGTACTAAGCACATTGCTGCAAAGTTTTTCCTAAGAGGTAATGTGAGGTTTGGATTTGTTTTTGAAGTCCACACACTGCTTTTCTATTGTGCTTCTAAGCCATCTTTTTTCTGTGATTCAAGAGTCATTTCAACAGGAATGCTTCCCACCAAAGCCACAGAAATGAACAATTATCTAACTACTGTGAGAAATATTTTACAGAGGCTTGTATGTACCAAATAGGCATTTCAATCCTCATGGAAATGTACCCAGTAGAGTTCCATTTTCAGAAAATATTACCATTTTTACACAAAATAAGCTATTCTTTTGTTTAGCTGCTCGGCAGAATTCTTTGGCAGGGAACAATTCTGTGTTCTGTAGGGATACTACAAATTGAAGCTTCAGGCCAGATTTTGAAGTACTTTGTGTTTACATTTTATAGAGGGAATGTGTTGACTTTGGGTTTTCACAGTATATTGGAAGACCCTCAGATACAGGAGATTGCAGTGAAATTTCCTCAAAATGAAAGTTGCAATTTTCTGCTTCAGATTGTGTTACATTCAGTACTGAAAATACACATAACAGCTTTTTCTTCATGCTAATTCTGCTGGAATTCACTACTGAGACATTATTACAAATTGCTCTTAAAAATGTTTTATCCACTGCCTCTGCCCATACTAGCCAGCAGGAGAAGCCATTGCCCATAGCTAGGTCTGCTAGGAAAAAACCCTGGTGTTTTGGGGACCAAAATTTTCTATAGTCTGTATCAGCCTCTCTAATTTGCCAACAGAATCTGCCAGTGGATCAGGACATGACTTCCTTGGCTCATGAGTGAGAATTAGAGCTCTGTTGGTCACAGGGAGAGGTTTGGTGCTGGTGCTGGGTCACTGAGGCTCTCCAGGCTTGCCCCTTGCTCTGCCATCCCTCCTACCAGGGCAGCAGCATCCTCCTGGTGGCCAGGCAAACATTTAGGGAATGTACCCTCCTAAACTGCAGGGAGCTGTGGATTTCAGGAGGATAATTATGATTCTGGCCACAGCAAGATATTAAATATGTTTCTGCAATGATAACTTTGTGCCCTTCTGAAATCAATAGCTGATTTCCTGTGGGATTCAATGTGACAAACAGAAACTTCCAGGAGCATTTAAATATACAAATATTTACCTATGTGCAAAGTGTAAATTGTTTGTTCCAAAGAAGTTCCATTTGTCATTACCTTAGGCTAAACCAAATTGCAGAGGAGAGTAATTCATTACAAACATGATGTTTTGTGGCATTAAATCCATTTACTAGCAAATATGGAAGGCAAAATTCTGTAATTGCAAATGTCTTGGCATGGAAAATATTAAGAGGAAAACCAGTAAGGGCTGAGTAGTACTTGTTGTTAATAAATATGCATGATCAAATAATGAGTGAAGTTAAATTATTGGGATGTCTCTAATTGAATCTCATCTTCCAGTAAAAAATTACCTAACTATAACTTCAACTATCAGAAGAAACTACTTTATACTGAGAAAAGACACTTAATACTTATTTAAACTGTGTTCAGATTAGAACACACTTCCCTTATTATTTTTAATTCCTTCATACATTTGGAATTATATTGCTTTCATGGCCTTGTTATAATTAGCAGTAGCTATTTCTTGTTAATGGCCTGCAAATCTGTGTAATTCATCTGACAAGCTGACAGCCTGATTCATTAACAAGGTTTGACCAGAATCTGAAGCCCTCTGCAAAAGATTTTTTTTTCCTATGACACTACAAAATGTTCTCTGAGGTACCATATATAAATATATCAAACACTGTAAATGGTTTCTGCAAAGAGGTTACAAAATCTCTCTGCTGAGAAGTTTGTCTGTAACATTCATCTAGAATAGAGATTGTTACCTAGAAATCCTATTTTGCACCACATTTATGCTGTGATTAAAACTGTGCTGACACCACTGATATTTATAAATCCCTGGCAATCAATAGCATTATTTCTACGTGGTTTGCAAAAATATCTGAAAACAGAGAGCAAACATCAGGCCACCCAGAATGAAGAAACCTCTGGATCTCTCCACTGGTGGAAAACAAACATTTGTAAAAAAGTTTGCCTGTTTTCAACAAAAGCTGTACTATCAGCTTTTAGGGCCTGATTAGTCAGTCCCCCAGAGAGTCATAATTTCTTGCACTTCAGTGAAATTTGGATCTGGCCCTGGCCCTTCTTGGCTGCACAGTGTTACCTAATGTCTCTCCTTTGAATTTTCTGCACCCATGTAAATAACTGGAGAATTAGTTTCTCCATTTCTAGAAAGTGTCTTTTACATGGCATTAAGACAGGTTCAGTAATGTTCAGAAATACACCGTGTAAAGTTACAGCTGCTGTGTGGATTTATTCATACACATGGCACTTTGCTGTGGAAGAGGCAAAGCCACTGCCCAAGGCAGTTTTCAATCCAGCATGATGTGATCTTCTGCAGAACGACTGGGAATTCTGTGTGGTCCAGATTCAGCACACACACTTTGCCACTCAGACTTGCTGTGAAAATTAGACTTTCTTTATTGTTTGTCAAGCCATTAGAAACAAGAGGGATTAACCCAATAGAAAACAAGAGGAAATTACAAACTGTCATTAGTGTAGTGTTTGAGTGATGTGAAGTAAATAAAGCCTGGGACCATGCAGTGAACAAAGGGGAAATATGGAATGGTTTTTTCTTTACACGGGCAGCATTCTGCCCGTGCTGTGTATGAGGGAGTGAGGGGAACAAAGGAACAAAGCCCCTGTGTCTGTGTCTCTGGGCTGCTGGTGCTGCACAGGCACAAGGAGGCTGCAGTAAGGCTGCAGGTAACTCCAGCTCTCAAGCACTTGGCATCACACCCTTTGCTGTTGTTTTTGTGGTGCTTTCTGTGACTGTGTTTAGGATGTGTTGTAGGAACCACCACAAATGTCCCTAATGAAACAAGAGCTGATCACAAGAGGTGTTGTCCAAATACATAACAATAAGCTGACCAAAACAAAAATTGACCAAATTTTTTTTTTTTCAAGGTTAGTCATCAAAGCAAAAGATAAAGGGAGCTAATTTCATCTCAGGTTCAGTGACTGCATTTTTTGGAGGTTCATGGCAAAGGGGAAAGGAAACCCTTAGAAAGCTTTGTTCCACAGACAGCCATGTTAAAGCCTGAATGACAGGTCTCATTTTGGTCACTGAGATGTTGGTACACAGGGAAGGAAGACAGCAAACAAGACTGTCACAGAAGAGCCCTGGGGAGAATGTGAAGGTGCAGGCACAGCTTCCTTGGTGGGGCAGCCAGAATGGATGAGGGCAGCTCCAGGATGATGTGTCCATAAAGGCAACAGAGACCCCTGGGAGCATCCATGGCTCACTCCCACATTGATTTGGAGGGTGAATGATGTTGTTCTTACTCGGGTGCATTCTCTGCTTTTTGTTAAAAAATACTTTCTTTTCTTCTACGGAATTCCTATAAAAATGAAGTTTGTTTTATTTAGATTTCAAGTGGTGACTAACTGGTACACTTGGGTGGATTTTATGAGTAGTTTCAGCTTTATTTTTCCTTTGGGGAAAATTCATCCATCTTTACCTGCAGTTCAAGGAAAAATTTTCTTTCTGGCCATAAGGGAGGAGCTCTCATCTTTCTTACCCTGGTTTCTTTCCTTCTCACTGTTGTTTTGCTTTATATCTGTCTGTTATCCCATTGTGATACAGAAGAAAACTGTAAAATTCTCTATTGATGTAATCTCTCATTTTTTTATTTCTGGAGCAGAAGCTTTTTGACAGACTTTTGATGGTGGCACATTCCTTCCCTTGTTAAAGCAGCGACAGACACTTTTAGCTGCTCAGTTTGCTTTCTCCAGTGAGGAGCTTTCTCACCACAGAAAGAAATAATGATACTGCTGCAGCTTGAGGCTGTGCTATTGGCAGTGTCCATGCAAACGCCCTCAAGAGCTGATGCTGTACTTTGCCTCAGTCCAGACAGTTGCAGTGCAGCCCATGTGCAGAAATAATGTGACCACTGCAGTAGTGCAGGTATTGCTGTGCTGTGTCACCCAGTGTCTGGCACAGCACAGGAGGCTCCATGTGGGGAGTGACATTTTTGCAGTGAGACATAGCCCAAAGCCTCTGCTTAGCAGGGCTTTAAACCATGCAAGTACTTCATTGATGTTGACACTTAAATTTACACACTTTTAAGCACTCTGGTGAGCAGGGACTTGAGGAGAAGCTGTTCTAGTATGGAACAGAAATCATGTGAAACCCTGATGGAGAGAGAATGTATAAGAGAAGGTATAAGCTAAAGCATTTGCAACTTTCAAGGCATTTCTTTCGGGTTTTTTATTGGTTTTGGCCCTAGAAATGTTTTTGGCCCTGCAGAAGAATGTTTGAGCTTTTAGACTGAATAGCACTCTGACTTTGTGCAAACTGGGTGCCATCATTGCTGCCTGATGGTGGGAATGCTTTGTTTTAGGACATTTCATAATTTAAGAATTTTACTCCTTAGTGTAGACATAATAAATTGTCTGCATTTCAAGGAAGAAAATGAGGAGCAGCACCTGGGGCAGCACAGGCTCTCCAAGGTGCCCCCTGAGTGCAGCAGTGTCCTGTGTCAGGGCTGTGGGGCTGGGTGCCAGCACAGGGCTGTGGGGCTGGGTGCCAGCACTGTCCTGTGTCAGGGCTGTGGGGCTGGGTGCCAGCCTGCAGAGAGCAGGGGCTTTGTGGGAGCTGCTCTGTCCTGGCTGCTCCGGCTCTGCTGCTGCAAACAGTGTTTAAATTAAGTCCAACAGGAGCAGTGCTGCTGCTGGAGCAGAGAGGCAGCAAACCTGTCTGTCACTGGTGATTTTCAGCAGGTAGAGTGTGCTCTTAAAGCACCACCAGGTTATCAGAATATACAGTGGGATAGATGAACTTCCCCTTAGGACAGGGGACAGTATGATGGATGAGAGACTTGCACTGACAACCACCAGGACACTTCTTGGATAAATATGTCATTTATCTTCTCACAAAGCACATTTCTGTTCTAGGGTATCAGCTGTGTTAGTGTTAGGAATAGTACCAAATCCAGGCAGTAAAATCTCTGAGGGACAGGCAAGATTTGGTGCTGGCATGGTTTCCATCTTCAGCTGCACCCACTACTTGGTGAGTTATTGTTATTGTATTTGTAAGTAACTGTATGCAGACAATTTTTAACCAATGCAGCATATTTGCATTGTGGCACCTTTAGCAGCCTGATTGCATACAATGTTAGGCCACAGGGAAGAGCAGCTCCTCCTCTTCTCCCCATCACTCACACGTGTCCCTCCTGCCTCTCTCTGCTCGGAGCAGGAAGCAGGAGGGGAGGGGAGGGGAGCAGCCCTCCCTCTCCTTGTCCATGACTCCTTGGGTTGTTCCCCAGTGCAAGGACAGGGCAGGCACACACAGGACAGTGGCAGAGCTCCCACCAAGGGACGCTGTGTCCATCCCAACTATTCCTTTAGAGAGATGGGATTTTCTGGAGCACTGCTTTCTGCTCAGGCAGGTCACACTCCTTGGCTTTAAAGCTGCATTTACAGAGGATGAGGCCAGAGCAGTTTTTACCCAGCCCTGGGTTCACACTGAGCCAGAGCTCAGGCTGCTCGGACTCAGCACTGCGGGAATTGAGCAGCCCCATCAGGCTAACAATGCCACTGGCTTATCCCATTTACTGAGTCCAGGAGAGATTAACTGTGTAATAGCACACAACTCCAGGGGTGCCTGTCCTGCAGAAGGTTTCAGGTATCCACTTTACAAAATACAGGAAAATATGAAACAAAACATAATATTCTTTCAGGCAGCAAAACTGGTATCATAGACACCTGGATTTAAGCTCTGGAAAAAGTATGGCTCTTAATCTCTGTCCAAAGAATTACAGTCTAATAAATTTTAGCACAATTAAACAGATGATACCAAGGGAAATTAATATGTAAATAAACTTAAAACCACAAGAAGTATATTTCTGTCTTGTCACAAGCTGACTTTTGTGCATGATAAGACCAGAAATATCTTGGTCATTATTGTGTATCTATTATATAAACAGGGAGAATGGTCATCATCAAAGCTAGTTTCATTTGTGTGCTGGCAGATTGGCATTTCTGTGCAATTGATTAATTTTATCTTCTGAGACTGTGACCACTCTGCCTCTAGGCACTGTCACAGACAGGCTCAGCATGGCAGGAGGGCTTGGGGCAGAGGCTGGCCACCAGCAGCTGTGAAATGGGACTCAACCTGCAGCTCAGGAAGCCCTTACAATGCTGATTGCTGAAAGGATGAAGTGTGTTTCAGGGGAAGGGTGGTTGTTTTCCTTTGGCATTCATCCCAGCCACTGCCAAAGATAGGAGGCAGATGAACTTCTGGCCTGATCCACTATGGCTGTTTTTATGTTACAGGGATATTGTTTAATTATTCAAGAGCCAAGAAGAAAGTCTTTAGAATGGTATGGCATCAGTGAAAAATGGTATTGGACTCAGGCAACTGCACAGGTTTTGACTGAGTGTTGCTGATTTAATAAGCAGTTGAGACTTGATGGAGTTCACTGTCACTCCAAATGCATTTTCAAAGTCTGGCTTTAATTTTTGGAGTAAGATCTCTCCCGGCTGAGAGCTGTGTGCCACATCATTTGTTAGCAAAGTGCCAGGTGTACTGGTAAGTACATCTGTGAGGAAGTTGATGTGGAAGTGAAAGATGGCAAAGACTTATAAAAGCATTAATGAGTTGGAAACAGGTCAGCAGTAGAGTCCTGGCTCATTAAAGATGTCCTCTTGGTTCAGAATAATTGCCAGAGTAAGTTGGGCTGACATTCTCAGTGCCACAGACTGAGATGAACTGCAGAATTAGAGATTAATCACAAAGTGTCCACTACCTTCTGCTCCTAGGAGGATGGGGAAAATGTCCATTTCTAGCATTACTGGCTAAAATGATGCTTTAATGATTTCACAGCCTTTTGAAATGTAACCCACCCCATTAAGAATTGCTTCATCATTGTGAAATTATATTGGGCTAGACCCTCAGAGAGTAAGTCCCAGAGAATTGTCTATATACAGTGAATGAGGATCTGTCCCATTAATCTTATTGCTCTACTAAGAAATCAGTCACATCATCTAGACCTTCCTTCAGGCCAAAGTTGCCAAGAAAACTCAGAAAAAAAGGCCAATTTACAGATAAGGAGGTTTTCAGTCAAGCCTGAGGATCATTTTTCTATTTGTTTGCTTCTCCTCTTAACCTAAAACTAATTTAAGGAATATCATGTTTGGTATTTTGAATAACTTTTCTTCTGCAGATAGATAGCTTAAATGACCCTTCCCTAAATTCTATTTAGTGACCCCTACATTTAAGGGTAATATGTTTTTTTCCTACCTCTAAAATAGGAAAAAAAAAAAGCAAACAATGTGTGCAGAGTCATGAGACAGAAGATTTCATTAGATGTGGGAAGTTCTGAAGATGATGAAAAATGTGCTGAGATTAGATTTGGACATCTGCTGTTCAGTAGTCAAGTCTGCAGAACACAAAACAAACCTGAGCAACTAAGAAACTCTTTGGGGGAACAAAAAACATCACAAAGTTTTTTCTAAAAGTCTTCATAAATCCCTTTGTTTTTGTGGTTTCCTCTAAATTAGGATATAGGTCATCTTGCTTTATTGTGGTGGAACATGTCAAATAGATGGTTGGGAGAAATTTTCACTAGTCATGCAAGCTCTGATTAATTTGGGAATTTTTCACACAAGTAATTCCATCAGCATTAGTCTATAACTCTCAGAGCTTCAAGAGACAGTTTGTTAGTCCACCTGATTTCATCTTCTGTGCATTAAGGGCAATGAAATTTTCAGTCACCGATTGTGCTGAGCCCAGGACAGTGTGTTTTAAAAGATTATGTAGTTCAGGGAGACAACTTGCCTTGATCTCAAGGTTTGGAGAGCTGGAGAATTCACTATTTCTCAGAGTCATCTCTTCAAATGGCTGTTTAGATTCATTGTTTTAAACTGGTATTTTGTTTGCATTTAAAACTTTTCTGGGCACCCCTTTCAGCTCTTTAAATGCCTCTCCTACTGTGCTAAATCTTCCACTTTCTTGCTTTTCTTCCCAGTGAAATCCTTGTACACTGTATTGTAGGCACCCTCCAATTCTCTTACCAACAACTGAACATACAAGTCTCCTTGCATTCTTCCTCTGACCTCTCCCTGGCCCTCTTAAGGTGTTCTGCCTGTCTGCCCTTCTCAGCTGGTGTCAAGCCCAACATCTCAAGACTCAGTGGCTGTAACAGAATTAGCTGTGTAATTAAGGAAATTTTCACAGAATCGTGACCAAAGCTGGTAAATCTTGGATTTGGCCAAGTAGGTGTAATTCCATGAGCTGTGAGTCCCTGTTGGATGGGATGGGAGCTGGACTGTGCCTCTGCATGGGTGTAGCATTAGGAGAAGTGTGGTTCAGCACTGGATGCTGCCAAGTGGTTCAGCTGAATTTGCTGCAGTCAGCCAGTCTGCATTTGGCATACAAAGAAACTGCACACAACTTGCTAAAATGTAATCACTGAGTCACATCATTGACTGCTTAATCTCTAGGAAAGTTAACTTGTTCGGCACAGGGCAGATCACATCAGCAGGATTCTTTCTTATTTATTCCCAGGTGCTGCTAATGCCTTCTGCTCCTCGTGCTAAAGAAATTGTGGGCAGTGCTGTGGGAGCTGCTTTGATGTCATTTTACATTGCTTTTACACAAACATCAAAAATGCAAAAGCACAGCTTGTTTACTATTGCTTGACAAAGGGACAAGTAGACTTAAATCAAAGAACTTGCCAATACCAACATCTGAGCGTGTAGGCTTCGTTATTAGACAGATCTTTGGGGGCTTTAAAACATGGTGCCATGTAACAAAATCCTCAGACACCACAAATGAGGCTATTCCCCTTACTACACTTGGCAGGAATCTGTTAAATGAGAAGCTTTTCCTTTGGCAGCTGTGCCAGGAGGAATAAAAGGCAATGAAAAGGGCGTGCCAGTATTTACTGACTGCACAGCTACACTCGCAGGCAGAGTTACAAAGTCATTTCTTGTCATGACTCCTGTGACAGTCAGGCTCCTGCTCAGTGTTCTAATTTCCTTGATGCCCTCTTCCCAGTGTGTGATGTTCCTTTGAAACATCACTATTTATTCAGTTGACAGTTGCAATGTCAATGACAAGGAAAAATAATAACTGTGTGTTGCTTTATAAAAATAAGTTGGAAGAGAAAAAGTCAAAGTCCTTGCTGAGTTTTGAATTGTCATCTCTCTGTTCTGCTCCAGGAAGGTTTTCTCCATCTGATGACCCCCAGAATGACTTTGTATATTCAGGTCATGTACATTAGTTCATCTTCTGTTCTTCAGCATTAATGCTTTTCTGACAAATCAGCAAGGAAATGGGAAGACTCTGTAGCCTGTAAGGCAACAGTGGTATTTTTGCTTCAGTCACTTGATTTGACATTTCTTTTTCAAAGAATCTATCCAAAAAAAGCATCCCCTCTCCTCCCCTTAGCCTCTTTTGACTCCAAGCAGAGCTTCCCACCTGGATTTCTGCTTGCTTTCTTTGATACTTCCAAAGCATCATCCTGAAAGTGAGAATGGGCCTAATGGAGGAGTTTCTGGCCTTTGATTCTGCTTTGGATCTGAAAGGCAATAAAGAAAATGTTCTAAATCCTCTCTTATCTCGTCACTTCAAGCCCCTCTCAAACCAGCAATGCAGAGCACTTGCAATTAAACCCCAGGCAGAATTTCTGATGACCCTCAATGTCCACAGGCATTCACTCTCCTGCAAACCTCCTCCAGACTGATCAGACTGAAACTGAAGTAACTTCATGGAAGGGGGAGAGGAAATGGGGGAACTGAGCAGGTGTGACACAACTGTAATTAATCATAGGAGACCTTTCATCTGCCTCTTCACTCTTGGGACCTGTGGAGTTTTAACAAGCAAAATGAGTGCAGGGGGCTCAAACATAGCTGAGAGTACCAGGTTTCTGTTCACCTGCAGCTAGGCAGTCATTATCTGCTTTCAAAACCCTGGCAGCTTAGCTAGCTCATGAATCTCTTTTTTGAGGAGAAGAAAGGGAAATCAAACTGCATTTTCTGAATTCTTAAATCCTTCTTTTCAAAGTAGTGGCAGTTTTGACAGAGAAAAGCAGTTACTATGTAGCAGGTAGCCAGAAAGAAATACAGATAATTTCATGGACAGCTTTGTGCTCACTCAAACCCTTCCTACCAGGGAAGTAACAGAAGTTTAAAATGACATTTGTAAATGATGTGACAAAACAACCATTTTCTTTCCTGTGGGTGAGGATAGGGTTCTGATTACAAAGCTCAGTTCTGAAGGAACAAACACAATTGAATGAGAAATACTGTGCTTTCCTAGACTTCTTTGTACTTCAGAATAATTAGTTCAAGACACTAACACAAACATATTATTTTGTGTTTTAGAAAAACAACAATGCAGACTTCTCTTTTTCTTTTGTCCCCTAGTGACTGACTAGCTCAATGTTCTTAACAAGTTGTCTCCTGGAGCCCTTGTTAAGAAAGGAAGCTGCTGAGTGCTGCTGGGGCATGCCTGTGTATCCCAAGGAGAATGTGTGTAAGATTATGATGGCACTGAGATAATAATAGTAATGATGGGTCAAAATCCCAGAAGGGATGAGATTCTGGAGCAGCTGTGCAATTCAGTGAGAGCATTGAGCATCTGGTGAGGGTATAGGTAGCCCATAGGTGTCAGGTATGTAAACACAGTATGTGTTTCTGTGAGTACATAAATTCCAGAGAACTGTCTATAGGAGTATCAGTGCCTTACTAATAGCCTGGTAATTTTTGCTGCTTTCTATTGATCTTCAAATTTCATAAAGTCAAGATCAATTTCCTAAGTAATGTCTCTGACATTTGTAAGTAGTACCCAATATAATAATTGATCTTGAGTCATCTTGTCTGGGACTGACAATGTTGTAAATGTCCACTGATCAATATATTCCCAGATAGTGCTTTAGTGATACTTCTTGGAAGCAGATATATGTCTCATAGAAGCAGTGTGCACTGCAGGAGCTGTTTTGAGAGCACAGGAAGAAGGGCCCAGTTTTCCTACCCTGACCCTCACATGCCCATCTGGCCCCTGTAGTTTTGGTTTTTTCCTGGGCCTGGAAGAAATACTACACTTGTGTTTAAGGACTGAGTCTTTTTTGGAGAACAGCTTGGTGGGCATTCTAATAATGTCCAAAAAATCCAGTTTGGATTAGACAGTAAATTCCATCACACTTCAGTGGAGCTGGTTTGTCATAATGTTTCCAACCAGTACTGCCTGTGCATGAGTCCTTCTAGGACTTCTCAGCCACCCAGTTGGGCAATGAAGAGATAGAGAGAGATCAGTCATGATTCCTTCCTTGGATTCATTGCCCTACATCATGCTGAGAGCACCTGATCTGATTCCCTGCTGACTGTACTTCCTTGAAGGGAACTCAAACCTGTGTTATTCTTTTACATCACTGACAACCCAAAGAGTTAAAACAGAACTCAGGCTCCAAAAATGCATGAGAGAGTTTTAATATATATCTAAATGCCAGAACAGTCTTCAGGCTTTGTTGGACACTTCATCATACTTGAATTAGATCACTGAACTTCAGTTTTCTCTATAACCAACAGAATAAAGCCAAGAATTCTCCTCTAGATCTGTATCACACAGAGGCCAAGCATTAGAGCACCAGGCTCTGCAGAACATGCAGTGGGGTCCCACAGTGCCATCCCAAGAGCAGGGATTGTCACTTTACCTTCTTCTGCAGCTTCAGCATCATCAGCTTCTCAGCAAAGCATATGGTTTAAAGCAAAATTGTTTCTGCCTTTCAGCTTTAGCCTGTCCCCCTCTCTGGCTGGGCTGGTAAAGGGGTGAAGGATAAAAGGGGCATGTCTGAGATACCCAAGAGCATCAAGGGAGGATCTGAGCATGGTGTTGTCCCAAACTGCCTCTTTCCCTTGTTCCCTGCTTTGGACACAGTGGTTTGTTTTTCAACTATTCAACTGGAGAAGTTCAGTAAGATTTGCACATGAAAAAATTTCCCCAGCCTGTTTTGTGTGCTCTGCAAACTGTACTATGAACCAAATCAGATGCTGTCACTGTAGCATGAAGTTGTTATGGTTTGAGAGGGAAGCTTTGGAGAGCACTGAGGACAGGATTGTGGCTCTTGGTCTCCACTTGAGCTTTTTAGTCCCCTTTGAGGTTCTACTGTCTTGTGGTTTTTCTTGCAGTAGACACAAAAGCCAGTGCAGTTCTGGCTGATATCAGTAAGATAAGCAATAGGCAGCTGTGTGCTGAGCAGCTCCTGCTCCCTGAGGTCACAAAGCCACTACCACTGCCTGCCTGCCTGCTGCTATCTCTTTTAATCCCTTCTGTCATTTGGATACCCTTGCTGAAGCCAACAGACTTAATCACATCAAGTTTACCTCAGTGTAACATTTTCACTTTTCCTCCTGGGGCCAGCACTGTGGACTTTTTTGTCCAGAATGCATCCTGGATTATGGATGTTATTTTAATCTCTATATGCAAATGACCCCCCCACCACCACCAGATGGAGATTCCTTTTGATAAAAGTCTCTGTGAAAGTTTTGAACAGCTAGAAGTGGCAGCAGTGCTCTGGTTCTCTGCTCAGCTGTCTGAAAAGGTGAAATAACAGCCCTTCCTCATGATAGGAAGGTAACACTAAAGGGGTCAAACATTGCAATAGCTTGTTTTCCTCAGTCCTGTGCAAAGAAGAGGGTCTCTCAAAGCAGTGGTAGTTGTCACACAGGCCATGCTCTCTCTGAATGAGAATATTTTTTCAGCTTGCTTTTAAAGTTTTAGGTAAGTCTCTGTTAGGTTTCTGCATGTCAGTACCTGGATTGGAGCCCAGCATTCTGACTCCTGATGATGACAGAAGCATTGCTGCTACACGTAGCAAAAGGCATGGATGCATCAAAAAGACAAAGCTCATTTCCTTGGACTTGCAGGCAGAGAAGGCACTTGGACAGAAGGTGATCACTACCCCTGTGAGAGGCTAGAGTGAAGAAACCAGACATACTGCAAAAGCAGCCAGATCCTTTTCTTCCTTCCCTAAAACGAAATAAGTTTTCAGAAAACAAGGATCCTTACAGCTGGTCAGTGGCTGTGGATGTGACTGAACAGGAGTAACTGCTTGGATTGTTACCAAGGCTCTGACAAGCAGGGTGAGGGCAGGGAGAATTCCCAAACAGGAAGCTGATGGATACTAACGATAACTACGAGGAGCAGTATGTCATCTGCTGACACACTGTGCAGGGTTAGCTTCTCATTACTACAAGCCAAGTCATGTAGAACTTGTATTTTGCCCTTTACCATAATTTATATCCACTGGGGCTCTAAGCAGATTCATAAAAAATGGCAACCAATCCATATCTATCATGCTTTATGTTTGGGCAAAGAATATGGATATTACTTTTTTTAAGTTTCATGAAATATCTGCTCTTATATTCATAGTGATAGATGACTCTGCCAAAGTTTTATTTTAAGGTGGATTAGGGGCAGTGTGCAGAATGAGGGGGATGCTAAAGGAGAGAAGGATGTTGACTACAATTTTATTTTACTGAGGACAAAGCAGTCATAAACCCTTCCTGCCTTGGGGGAAGTATATGCAAAAGGCTCTCTGGCATAGCCAGAGCTATCTATATAACAGGATAATATTTTCTACAATGCTTCTTAAATACATTTTGCCCAAGTAAATTGATCCTGACAGAAGCCTTCCTGTCACCATGATGTTTTCTCTTGATCAGGGCCTTCCAGCTCTGCTGAGATTTGCCAGATTTACAAATCTCTCCTGGGAACTGGACAGGGTCATTTGCTATTATATGTCTGAGTATATAGCTGTAGTTATCTTCCAAAATACATTTGCTCCATATATAAATAGTACTATATAGTTTATAAATATTACTATATAGAATATAAATGTATATACCATATATAGTCCTGATATACACTATAAATACTCTACACTATATAGAGCATATATAGTATACATACTATAGGGACTGCAGGTAGCTTATACCTTCCTAACTGCTACTTTAAAAATATTTTGTCACATAAGTATTTTCTCCAGGAGCATATAAAATAAGGTAGCAGGTTTCCATTTGCTCACCCTATTAATCTGTGTTCTCTTTCCTTCTTTAAAAAATTCAATGTACAAATAACCAGCACCAAAAAAATCTACAAGCCCCAGGGAGGCTGGCACAGATACGTTACTTGCAAGCATCTGAAAATGAGGTGCAGGTTTCTGCTGTGGTGCCAAGGGATGCACAAGGCTATCAAGCAGCCCACAGAAGAGGAGGTTAGATGGCTGTTGAGGGAACACTCTGCTCTCTTTGTGCCTTCAGTGTTACACCAGAGCTTTTCTGAGCAGTGGATCAGAGATCCCAGACCATTTCCCATTCCAGATTTCCAGACACTCAGCCTCTTTCTAAATGCACTCTCATCAAAGCACTGGGTAATGGGCACAGGGTAAGGGTCAGTAACAACACCTTTATGGGCTGGGGTAGGGAGAGATGGTCTTTATGACCTGTTCTGGCCTTAAAAATCTCTGATCCCAGCAGAGAGCCCAGTGCAGCTATCAGAGGAGCAAACCAGCATGAGACAAGTAAACTCCTTGTTGTTAGTAAAACCACACAGAATTAAATAGCAGGAGAGAAATTCAGTTTTCAGCCTAAATCATACTGGCTTAGAGAGATGCATGCTATGGGGTAGACTCCTGCAGATTTCTAAGACCGAAGTCTGTGGTACAATGGAACCAGACAATTGCTTCTGTCTTTGAAACAAAGCCCATAGCTTTCCCCTTCTTTGCTTTCCTGTATGGATGAGTGGCAAGAAGCAGCCTTCTGGCTGTAAAAAACATCAGGTAGAGACTCTGTCCCAAAAGAAAACCTGCTTGCTTTTGTCTTCCTTTTCTCTTTGTCCCATAGCCAAATGGCTGTAGGCAGGAACCAGGCCTTGTGTGCTTTGGTGCTCTCAGAAGTGCCCTCAAACACAGGCCATGTCTGTAGACTGACAGCCTGAGATGCCATTTTTAACACACTAAAATTTTAAATACCAGCAATCAGAGCAAAATGGAGTTTTGGCTACCAACCCTCACTCCAAAGAGGCAGTGGCCTGATTTGGTCTGCCTGAGTCAGGACTGAGATTCTGAATCCCAGTACCAGTCACTACCTTTTAAAATTTAAGCATCACTTGTACTGACAAATTGCTTTCTAAAGTGAAAACCTGCTATGAGAACAGCTTGCTGGAGTTCCAGCAGGAACAGGGGAAAGAGGTGCCTCTTGTGTGCCTGTGACAGAGGATTGAGGGATGATTCATGTCCCCTCATCATTGCTTAGTGTAAAACATGAGCTGGGCTCCTGGCAGGGTTGGAGATGTGCCTATAGGTAAGCCTGAGGAAGATGATGGGGGCAGGACCACACGTTTGTGCTGTTCAGGAGGGTGAGGAGGCTCAGGTTGGCACCTGCCCCAGTGCTTTTCCTGTGTTTGGAAACAGATTGTTCAGTGTAACAAACTCTGGAGGAGAGGAAGAATAGCAGCAGCAGGTGAGTCTGTGCTTCTATAAAGCAGCAGATTCAGGTGTTGAACCTAAAGAACCTGGCCAGCCCTGGGAGAGTGATTTCCATGGTTAATTTTCTCTTTTTTGTGCTACAGATTTTTCTTTCCATTGTGTTTGAAATTGGGAGCACTTTGTTCAACATTAGTAGCCAATGGCAATAAGCTGTAGAGATGAGACTTTGCAGAGATACAGGGCAGGGGAAAAGAAGAGGTGTGAGAAATTGAAATGACAAGGTTGTGTTGGTGACTAGTGATGTGGAGGAGGGAAATTTTTACCTGCTGTGCTTTGATGAGTAGTTAGAAGAGGAGACTGTAGTAGGCAGGAGAATCTTTAGAGGCTGAGTTCGCATGTCTGGAGCACATCTGGTGTAAAACAAAAGAAAATTGAATAACTTCTCTTTTACATGAGTCTTTGGGAGATTTTTATTATCCTCTTTTTCAAGTTGGAGACATGTGAGCGCATTTTCATTTGGGAGGGACCTGATATCAGCTGCTGACTACACCTCTGTGTCTGTGCATGGGAAGTAAGCTGCTAATCTGACTCACAATGGTTCCATCTGTCACCTGGGACCACAGCAGGTCTCACTACTCAGGTTTTATGTGAAACTGAAGTCACTGAAAGAGGGATCATGTTTTGAGATCTTACCTTTCAAAGTCTGTTTGCAACTAAAGGCTTTATTGTGTGAACTTGTCTCTATAAGGCTTCTCTTCCTTTCTGTTCAGCTGTGGTCCCAAAGTGTATTTTTCTGCTTGGGAGTAAAGATATATTTTCATTTTATTGAGAGAATACTTTGCCATCACTGAAAAACTAGACTTTTCTAGAGATCTAGTGTATTGAAAATTAAAATATTGTGGGGCTGGGGGGGAGTTAAGATAGTTCTGATTGAGCTAAAATGGGTCACATCATGCTCTGGAATGACTTACAGTCTCCTTGTACTTCTGATGTTTCTCTCAGTTACCCCAGCTCATAATTCATAGACTGAGAGATGTATTGGAACAACTGTGCAAAAAAGTCACCTTCCCTTTAGAGAGAGGTGGATGAGGAGAGAGACAGAGAGAGAGTCTGGGGATGGATGGATGGATGGATGGATGGATGGATGGATGGATGGATGGATGGATGGATGGATACCCACCACCAGGTATCTGCAGTCCCTGATACAGCCCACTAGCCCCTGGCAAAGCTGCTGGCCCAGCAGCTAAGTCCTGCTCACACCCTGTCAGACACTCAGGTTTCCCTGCCCTATGAACCAAGCTGCTCACACTAAAGGCAAGTGACCATCAGGGTGGTGACTTGTTACCTGTGAAGGGCCTCAGGGTGGCCAGAAACAGACGAAGGAAAAGCACAGACAGAAGCCGGGCAGGCAGCAGATTTCTGCTGGTCAATTTCCACAACTTTGATTGCTTTTGGGTTTGAGGTTACATGAACCTTATCTTCATGTTGTCCAAAGAGAAATTTCTTTCTGTGGAGCAGACTCTCCCCAGGCACTGGTGAGGCTCAGACCCAGATCTGGTGGAAGTGCTGCTCAGGCTCTGCGTTTGCTTCTCTGCACAGTCGTGCATGTCAGCCTGGCTTTCACTTCATTTCCATGTGAGCAAGCAAAGAGCACCATCACAGAGGCTCTGAGCAGCTTGCAGATGACTTGACATGACAAAAGCAAAGTGCAGGGTGCCAGCAATCAGGATCTCCCATAAACTGCCTGTCACCTCTCCTCTCTTGTGCATCTAAAGCCAACCACCAAAGTAGGGCAGGCAGTGTCAGGGGGCAAGGCTGCTTGAGGCTCTTCTCCTGCTGGGGCAGGCCCACTTCAGCAGGGGTTGTGCACAGAAGGGCTGAAGTTTCCTTAACCCATTATAAAAGATGTGTTAGCTCGAGTGCCTGCCCAGCATGGTGGCAGCACAGGTGGCCCATGGGGTGAAGAGGGGAGGCAGGAGATGGTGGCTGAACCACCAAAGGCCACCACTACCCCATGCTGTGCTCCAAGCCTGTGACAGCAGGGACAAGCAGGCTGCTGCCATGGCATGGCTAATCCTGCCAGGCAGCAGTGATGGGGTTCCCTGGCTGTGCCTTCCCCTGCAAGCCCAGCCCAGAGCAGAGTCACTGCCAGCCGTGGGTTTGCTGTTCCACTGGCATGTGGGGCAGATTCTTCTTCCTTGTCAAAGGTAACAGCAGCTGAAGAGCAACCATCCCCTGCCAGCCTCTCTGGAGAAGTGTGGCCCTCTTTAGCACTGCCCTTTGCACTGTTGAAACTGAGCTTGAGACTATTTTGGTGAGGCACAGGCAAGGACCTCCACGGTGGCAGCCTTGGGAATGGCAGTGCTGTTTCAGGCAGGGCAGGCATAGTGCCAGGGGGACCGTGCAAGCAGCCCTCCTGGGATTTAGGGAGGCCACAACGTGTCCCTTTTATTCTCACAGCTGGGTGTTTCACTAATCAGTGCTCAGGGGTAAGAGAGGCAGCTGAGCTCTGCCTTCCTGTGGCTGGGGACAAGAGCTCTCTGAGAAGGTCAACAGCTCGAGCAGAAAATTGGTAGGGGTCAGTAAATCTAATAGGGCTGAAAAACTAGTACTACAGGAGTCAATATAGCAAGTAATTAATGTGTTTTCTGTCTGTTGGGAAAATAAGAAACAATCAGCAACTCACTGGAAAAAAAAGAAAAACCTCAACTTGTTTGCAAACAGAGCTGTGTTTCTGTGTGGAGCTGACTTTTAAAGAGTGTTTAATTAGAGGGACTGAAGCAGAGTGGGAGTGTCTGTGTAGCTAATTTGTTTGGCACTTGGGAATAGTGAGGGTTATTGGGTCTGTTTAGCTGATAACTCCCCCAGGGATCCTGGTTTTCAAAGTGCAGTGTTCTGCAGGGGTCTGTGCTCATTCTGTGGGCTCAGCTGTGAGCTTATCCTTTGTGGGAAATGGGAAATGACACAAGTATAGATAGCACAGAGCACAAATCTGTCCTACCCTTCCCAAAGGAGTGCTGCTTTAGGCTCTTGCCTGATACCTGCACAACTCAGAGGAGGGAATGGTTTCTGAGAAATGCTGGACTGAAATGGAGCAGCTGTAGTGTATAAGGCAAAATATGAAAAGGCCTTCAGTGAAATGCCAAAGTACACAAACCATAAACAAGAGAAGGAGCTTTCTGTCCATTCCTGAGTCAACACAGATGTAGCATTGGAGATTCAGGCTGCAGGAGGGCTGACTCTGGAGTTAAGGGCTGAGGGGAAGTGCATTCAGTCAAGATGACTCCTGACAAATGTAAGTTATTGTGTTTTTCTGAGCCCTAGCCCAAAGAAGAATGAATCAGCTAAGGAAGGAGGTATGGGTTTGACAGAGAAATAAAAGAAATTAGCTCAGACATATTCATTCTCAACAAGGCAGCACAGAAGACAATTATCCAAACAGAGAGAAAATTTTACTCAGCCTTTTCTGTCTCTAATGCTCAGCAGAGTCAGCAGAAGGCCTAGAGAAAAACCTCTCTGACTTCAAAGAGCAACAGCCCCCTCAGGGCAGCTATCAACTCTTCCCAGGCATCACCCTGCTCTGGGAACCCTCTGCCAGCATTCCCCTGGGTGCTGGAGTGGGCAATAACAGCAAAGTGCTGCCATGTTCATGTCACCCCGTGCTGGAGAAATAGTGTCTTTCCTGAATTTGAAAATACATTCTGGGCTACAGCAGGTTTCTTCTGTTGTATTTGTCTCTATTTGGTATTGCTACATGAACTCTTGAGAGCACATGCAGCATCCCTTTAAAAATCCTTAAAAGAAACGTTGTCAGGGTGTTGGGGACAGGTTTGCCTCAGCCTGTTGCCAGCTGCAGGCACAGCTTTATTCAGTGCTCTGGGGGTGGCAGATGCACATCTCTGAAGGCCACTCCTTTGCTCTGGCTCCTGCCCATCTGTGTGCAATTAGACCATCACACCTCCAGACAATCACATTACCTGGGTCATCTTGAGTGGTAGCAGGAGCTTTCCCAGGGGAGAGAAGATGAAGCCTGTAACCTTCTCTAGTTAATGCAGAGGTGAAGGCCATGTAAAGGTTTCTGGCACTAGAACAAAAGCTCAAATAACAATCTTGATGCTGAAGTGGCCAAGGTTTCACGTTAGACCTTGCAGGGAGCAGCTTAATTTCCTTCTTGGCTCTAGCACAGCTAAGAAAAGAGATAAGCAATAAAGAAGAGCAAAGCTTTTCTCTTAGGATGGCTTTTTTAAGATCTTGCTCTGAGCTCCTAAGATAGTGCCTTATATCCAAACACCACTGTGGGCAAGAGGGGGGGAGGTGGAGGGACATTCTGGGTCCCTAGGACTCTATAAAATCAAAGCTGCTTTCTCCAGAATGAGAGAACAAATCATCTCTCTCTGGCCCAGGCATGGCCTCGTGCCATCACAGCCATCATTTCTCCCACTGCTCTGAGAGAAGAGCAGGAATTATTCAGAGAACACTTGCTGCCTTAGATTGCTGTCCCACGGTGAAAAGGAGGAACAGCCAACTCTATCTTTGAGCTACAAAGAGATGGACCACAAAGAGATGCTCCTGTCTCCTCACATCAATCTGCTGAGGCCAGAAGGGAAGGAGGATCCTACCCCTCACATTGCTGCTTCTTGCTAGCTTGAGGAGTTTCCAACTCTCCAGCTTGCCCCTGAATTGAATTTTCTATGGTCATTCTTGTGTTACATTTCAGTCTCCTGAGCAAGGACTTTAGTTCACCTTATTCTGGATGTCACTGCTCTGCTGCCATGGGGCTGCCCCAGCCCGTGGAACCCCAATGCCAGGGGGACATTTTCCAAGTACCTGCAGGGTTTTTCTCATAAATGATGTTTCTGTGCCTCAAAATGCACAGAAATGAGATTTTCATAAGGACCTCAGCATTGAGCACAAGTTAAAGCCAGCACAAGGCAGCTGTCAAGCTGCTTCTGGAAATCCCACTAAGCATCTGTCTTCATTGCAGGTGCATAACTGAAAAGCTAAAATCCTTGACTTTCAGTTACACCTGAGCTCTCAATGACTAAGATTTTAAATTCTGACCCCAAGGCAGTTCTGAAAATGGGATAAAGGATTTTACAGGATTTAGGTGAGGTTAAATTTTTTCAGGGGTGAGGAGGGAGATGTAGTTGGGATGTTTTCCTGGATGTTGTTTTTTTTTGAAGAAAGCTGCTCTAGGTGATGTTGATTTGATTGATTCATTTTTGGAACATCTGATAAATTTTTATCAGCAACATTTCAGCTTTGCGTGTGTTTTTTAGTTTTGTTTTTCTCTCTCTGTGGGAGTTACAGTCAATAGCCAAGCCTACAAGCAGCCCTTGCAGTGGGCTGTGATTGTGTGATTTAAATTGGCAACAGTTGGGGCTGTATGGAATGACAGCAAATGCATTGACTTGTGTTCTTGGAACAAACTGTCTAGAGGCTTAGTTGCTTTGTTTCATGTTTGGAGTTCTGCTTGCTGTTAGTGTTATTTTTATCTTACTTTTTATATGTGCTATTCGCTCACTTGAGTGAGACAGGAAAACACAAATATCTCATGGCTATGTGTTTTCTGATGTCTCAGGGCATAAGAAATAAGAGCAGAGCAAGAAAGAAAGTTAAAATTAAGATCGTAAACTACAGAGGACAAAAAAAGACCTAAAGATCTCTTGCATTTTTCTCATCAAGTTTTTGCCAATCTCTTTTTTTTATTGCCAAAGACTTGCCTTTGTCAAAAAGTTCTTCTATGAGTGAAGAGCCAGCTAACTCTAAGTTATGTGCTGCAGCCATTTATTTTCCAACACATCATTACAGCTGCCAGAATATTACTGTAGTGGCTGCATGTGCAGCTCATGGCACAGGGCCTTGCTTAGGGGAAGAGCACCTCCTTTAGTCTTCTTTTAGGCTTCTTCTAGAAACCTGGAGACTAAATCTAATAAAATATATATTATATGGGTGTGCTTTCAAATGCTCTTAAACTGTTATGAAATGAATGTCTGGAAGCTAGTTAGATTTGATTTCACTATAAATTTATCTTATTAAGAAAATTATTATCACTATCCAAAGCAGATTTCTTAATTTTCTTTAAAATGCTTTCAGTTCATTAATTCCTGGCTGAGCTTTAATTATGCAAATGTTTGGAAGGCTCATATCCAGTCACGAATCTGCTGGCTGCTGGAATAGAATTTTGAAATATTATAGAATTTCCAGTAATTATGTTTTTTTCATGAGGGAAAATAATTTGGTTTGAGTATGTCTTATTTTCACTGGATCCATTAATTCTCTAACTAGTCACTGAATTTCATGAGACTTTTATCTAAATGGGATAACATGGTTTAGCACACAGCTAGGCCTGTATTCTGTAGAATATCCAGGTAAAATAGGAGGGAAGAGAACCCCAGGTACAGTAATTAGCACTGTCTTTATTGATCTTGTTGAAGAAATCAAAGCATGGAACCTCTGAGCAAGTGGTGCTGGGATATGGCATGGGGAAAATAAGGGATCATGTATCTGTGGTTTTTGTGGAGGTTTGCCAAATTCAGTAGTGGGTAAATCTGTGAAGAATTCCAGTGCCACCTAAGCAGATTAGAGGAACAGAGGCTGAAGGCCCTGATGTGTGAGTGGTACTGCAGGGCTGTACTGGGAGGGGATGAGAAATGGGATCAGCTGTGCTGGGTGACACCAGCAAAGCCCAAGCACAGCCTCAGCTGCCCCTGCCAAGTACTCCTGCCTGCTCTAGGACAGTGGTGAGCCCTGGAGAGAGCTTTTGTGCTCAGCAGCTCAGCCACAGGGCTGGGCTCTATTGCAGGAGTGACCTTGTGTGGGCACCCTCACATGCCCAGCAACAGGAGCCTGGTGTCCAGCAGGATCTCAGCCTGGTGTCCAGCTGCAGCTCAGCCTGGTGTCCAGCTGCAGCTCAGCCTGGTGTCCAGCAGGATCTCAACCTGGTGTCCAGCTGCAGCCCAGCCTGGTGTCCAGCAGGATCTCAGCCTGGTGTCCAGCAGGATCTCAGCCTGGTGTCCAGCAGCAGCCCAGCCTGGTGTCCAGCAGGATCTCAGCCTGGTGTCCAGCAGGATCTCAGCCTGGTGTCCAGCTGCAGCCAGCCAGGCCAGGGCCATGGTTTGGGCTGGGCTGGTGTTCCCACATTTCTCTTCACAGAGAAAAGCAAGGCGCAGTTCTTCCCAAGAATATTTCTGTGATTCACATTCTCTGAACCTCAGAAAAAGGAAAAACAATTCTTATTTGTGTACCTGTGTTTGTGCCAAAGTAGAATGCAATATGGAGATTGTTTACCCAGAGTGATGGGGTTTTGTTTCCTTGGCCTGTCACGGCCAGGTGTGTGTGTTGGGACTGTGGGCTGACAGTCAGGAGATTCTGTGCAGTGTGAGCAGTTGAGTGCTTGGCAGTTTAGATGTAATGTAAGATAGTGTAATATAATACAGAATAATGTAGGATAATAAAGTAATTAATTAGCCTTCTGATGAGATGGAGTCCTCCATGCCATGGGGTTCCCTGCAAGTACTGCAGGCTGCAGCCCCTCCATCTGCTGCTGGCTCTGCTGTCACTCCCAGCACAGGAGAGCAGCTCAGAGGATGTCATTGCAAAGCACTTGGAGACAATTGGCATTCTCTGCTAACTGCACAGAACTACCACACACAGAGATTGTTTTTCATGAGTCAAGGTCTGTGTTGCCCCTGGCATTTGTTGTGTGGATAAATTGCAGGCATAAGCTCTGTCTCCCATATCTTCTTATCCAGGATGTCCTTCTGAGAGAAAAGGAAATGTGTTCTTTACTTCAGGGTTGTATACAACCGAGCCTTGCCTTGCCAGGGGAATTTAAATCACTCTGCTGCTCTTTGGCCACTTTCTAGCACTTGTAAAGCATATTAGAACAATAATGTTCTTGTCAGTGACATGGCGATTTGCCTTGCAAACCTCACAGCCTGGAAAGTCAGCTTCCAGACAGCCTGCAAAATGCACTTACTGAGAAGTGATAAGTAACCTGCCTTTCCTGTCCCCTGTCTCAGCAAATGAAAGAATCAAAGCCCATGAAGTGCCTGTAAAACATCTGCATGTGTGGAGTGCTGCTCCTCTGGCAGCACTCAGAGCTCTCTCCTAGTCTTACAGGGACAGACACAAGCACCATTATCAGAGAGGAGCTCCAATATACAAATACATCGATGAGAGGGACTTGGACTGTTGGAGTGACCCTCTGGTAGCAGCACTGCACTCTCATCTGCCCTCTGCAGTGGATGAAAGCAGTGGATTAGCACCCCATTGGAGTGGAAGATGTAAATCCAGCTAGCAACGTGTGCAAGTCTGACTTTGGTGTTGCTTAGCACGAAGGGAGACCTTTGGCATTTTCAGTCAGTTCTGCCACTAGTTGGGAAGGCTCATCTGCTTCAGCTCAGGCTTGTTGAGAGCAAAATTTTATGTGGCACAATAATGCAAGAGAAAATGAAAACTAATTCATATTTCAAAACATAGGAAAAAACCAGCACCCAGGGATTCACAGAGACTTTGGGTGCTTGCTGGGGTTGCTCTGAGATGGTGTGCTCTGTGAGTCAAGGTCTGATTTGCTAGAAGCAAATTCTCTGATGTGGGCTTCAAAGCTACAAAATACACCTGCCTGTGCAAAACAAGTGAAAAAGAACAAACTATCCATCTGCATTAAAAAAAAAAAAAAAAAAAAAAAAAAAAAAAGAAACAACCCAGAAAAATGCCATGGCATAAGCCAGACGTGAAGAGCTTTTGCTCTCCATGCTGATCAGTCATCCAGCCTTGACATTTAAGTTTTTAAAAGACAGAACAACTTTTAGGTATTGTAAGTTTCATTTACTTTATACTTGAAGCATATCTCATTCAAGAGAAACTGTGCTGAAGAATATGTGATTCTCTGTCAAAGCATGCTGGCCCTGCATTAAGCACATTCCAAACCATTCCTGGCTCAATTCTTTTGCAGACCCTTTTCCATCATTAGCCAGTACTCCTACCACCACCAGCCAGCTCTTCTGCTTGAATAATTGCATTTCTGTGAAATTCTCTTTGCCAGAAAAGAAGTTGCTTGAATGCATGGTAGAGTTCACACAGATTGACTGTGAAAATGGGCAGGTGAAAATTGTAAAATAAGATTTAGCAGTAATTTTTTTTTACTGCCAGTGATTGTGTCTTATCAGCTGGGAGTGTGTAACAAGCCTGCTTGATTGACAAGGTAGGGAGAAAAGCGAAAACAGAGACTTCTGCTGAACCTGGTCCTTTACTGTATCAAGGTGACCCCAGCAAAGCAGAAGACAGTGATGTCTGCAAACAAGCCTTTTTACTTTCTTCCCTTGTTTCTTCAAACACTCTCTTAACTGTTGATTCATTAGAAATTCACAAATAACTTTCTCTGTTCCTCAGCTAATTATTTTATTAAGTAAAAAGGCATCTGAAATGTCTATCTGATCTAAACAGAATCCATCTGTAAATGGAAAACTTTTAGGATACTATTCATTCCAGGAATTTTGATGTTGTTAATTAAATGATGCAAGGGGAATATTTCTTAATAAGACCAATTAGTAGTGGAACTACTGAAGGTCATGCAGAGTTAGCAGTAATGATGTGCAAAAGTTTGGGCCTTACACAAGATGAATTGCTGGTTCCTGCCAGTTCCTTCTGCCTGGGACTGTGGCTCAGTGTAATATTGCATGGCTTGAAGCCAGCCCTGCAAACAGGATGGGCAAAGGGGCACTGTCAATGCTCACTGCCCATTTCTCCATATATTGAAGGATACATTTACAGACCACAGACTGCAGCTTCATTTCTATTGTTGCAGTATTTGGGGGAGAATGTAATGAAACATGCCATGCTTCTTTCTGGGTGGGAATGGCTGGAGTTCCCTGAAAACCAGTAGTGACAGGTTGTTGCTGTAGCTGTGTGGTGATAGAGCAGGAGAGGAGAAATCTCCCTTATTTTCCATATGGAGGAAATTCCATTATTTTGGGAGATGAAGTGGTTCTGCAGGGAAGTCAGCGTTACCTTTCTGAGGGTGTCCCCCTTCCAGAGGCAAAAGGAGTGAAGAGAATTATAAACCAGAAGTTATTTCAGAAGCTATAGAGGAGTGAGAGGTCTTTACCAGCTTGAGGAGTATCAGAAGTGCAAGTGAGAGTTTGAGTTTGGATGGGCCCTTGAAGTATCATCAAGCCCTGAGTTCTTTCCACTACAGGACAGATCAGATCAAACCAGACCTGCACCATTCTGCTACTGAGATAAAAATTAGTTGTTCCATGAGAAAAAGTTGTTTATGCCACCCTCTGATCAATGATGGGTTTGCAGATGAGATGAACTATGGGCTTTTTCAGGTGTTGCAGGTACCAAACTTTGAGCTGGGAATACGAACTCATTCCAGATTTTCCTGTTCATGGTATTAGTTTATTTTGCTAGCTTCCCTGGTGGCAAAGTTAGGAAATAGATCTGCCCAAGCACATTCAGAGCATGCAGGTTGTCATGGTAAATGTTCCTGATGCTTTATATTGAGTTTGTTTATTACAGAAGCTGTCTACCAACAGCTGGGGTTTTTAAGTTTTCCTATCTTGTAGAAAACTTCATATTTCTTCAAACCAGACATTATTACCTCAGGGTATTTACTCTGCATGTATAGAAATCTTAGACTCTCCTTGGAATATTTTCATTTCTCAGGGCTTGTTTTTTAGGTAAACATCTGCTGGTTACAGAAAAAGTAAATTCTGTGAGATATTTTGCCTGTAACACTTAATGTCCAGCATGGTGTGCCAGGAAAAGGGCAAATATCTGTCAATGCTGATAGGCCTTGTCTATCCCTTTTCTTTTTCACGTTGCTGCAATGTCTTTTTCCATTAATATCAAGCATGGACTGAGCAGCCACATGTTAGGAATCACCAAGTGGTATTTAAAAAGATGTGTATTGTGACTCCAAGGCAAGCAGCACAAAAAGACCTCACACCATGCAGGCATTCAGCATGTTGGGAAAGGTGAGGTGGATACAGCCAGAGGCTCCAGTTGTCCCCTCTACCCATGGAGGACACACAGCACCTCACAGGGTTGGGTGAGCTTGTAGTGGCATTAAATGTCTGCCTAGAAGTGTTTCTGACTCTTCATTACATACTGAAGTTGGAACTTTTTCTGATGGTTGTCAGCGTTGTGGGATGTGCAGATAACTGAATATCCACCCTTCCTCTCTTGTATGTCTGGTCTAGTTGTGTAATCTGCCAGCATCTTCACTGTTCAGGGGCCAGCTGTGGTCCCAGAGTTCATCATGAATATGGAGATAATGAAAGAGTCTGGAAAACATTTTCAGGATAAACATTTTCCATTTTTGTCTTTTGCTATTTGAGAAACAGAGACTCAAGTGCAGCCTTTAAATCTTTTCTTGCTGTATCCTAATGTTTCAAAGGAGTTGTAATTTTGGATCTTGACTTGGAAACAATTTAAAGGCGGCTGATTTTCCGTGGCTGGGAGTGCTGTGCTTCCTGACTAATCAGACTCTTTAGACATGTCTTAAATTGGGCACTGAAATAATAGATAGACAAGTGCAAGTAGCTGACTCAGCTCTATGGGGGTTTAGGCAAAGGCACTTTAGCACACAGCTCTGATATGCTCTGAGTGTGCACACAGCCCGTTATCACTCCTGGGCAGGCAAGAGGTGAATGATTAAGGCACTCTAAGTCAATCATGGGAAACCATTACCCCGTGCTCAGCCAAGTGGTGTGCTCCAAATGGTCAGCCCCTCCTGGAGAAGGGTAGGCCTGTTCTATTTCAGCCAGGAGAGTCTCCTGCTAACACGGAGAATACATGACATAGCAAAACACTTCTTTCAAATAGAGTAAAATTCATTATTTAGGCTTTCCATGCTTGCCCAAAGACTTGAAAGATTCAGCAGGAGGCTCCACTGGCATTAAATGAGGTCTGTTCTCCCAGCCAAGCTGCTGATTCTACACCTGCTCCATAACCTGGAGCACCTATGTGAAGTAAAATAGGCAAAGAAAAGTGAGTGCAGCAGCTGTATGTGCATGCCAAGGGAATGGTTCTTCCAAATTTCCTGACTTGTTGGAGTTTTTCTGGGGTTTTTTGTTTGGTTGGTTTTGTGGGGTTTTTTTCTGTTTTCTTTTCTATTGTCTTCTGCAGGAAAACAATCATCTGTCCTGGCCGTGTAAGCACAGTTCTGGGCTACCTAGAACAGTTAAATCTGTAGCCAGACCAAAACCAGTTAAATGCTGAATTTTTGAAGAGAAAAGAAATTTGAATCATTTCCAAGTTTTCTTTTTTTTTTTTTTTTTTTAATGGAAGTATCTTTAAGAGGGAAAAGGAAGAATTCTTTACTCTATTGCTTGAATAATGCTTTGAAGTTTGGTCCTTAGCCAAAAACCTGTTGACAGTAACATCAGTGTGGGGCTGACTGGCATCATGTATTTCCTGGGAATCTTTAAAAGCCCTCTGAGCAGCTCAGCAAGGAAGGAATTATTCCTCTGTCTTTTTATGCATGGATAGGGAGCAGTCATTCAGTGATTTACCTGCCTTTTAGGGACAAATCTCTAAACCTGGTAGAGATCCAAGGAGTCTGACAGGGAAGTCACCTCTTTCTTTTTAACAACAAGTCTGGTGTCACCTTATGTTGCAGCCATTTCCATACCTTCTCATTGTTCATGTACTATTTTTCTCAGAAAAAAATTGGATGGATAGCCTCAGAGTTTCATTTTACACCTGTTTCCTGTAGATGCAAATCAACATCACTTTTTTCACATGGTTTATAATTATTCTTTTTTTTTCCTGCTCCAGTTTTTGTAAGGAGTTTTATCTGAGGTGTTGATATTTCTTACAATTATTTTCTCACTAGTAGCTATGATAAGGTTTCTAATCTTTTCTCTTCCTTTTGTCCTCAGGAAATCCACTGACTGTGGCCTGCAAAGCTTTCTTTGGATTCAGTGGAGAATCAGGCCCCATGATCTACTGGATGAAAGGGGAAAAATTCATAGAAGAATTAGAAGGTCACATTAGAGAAGGCGAAGTCAGGTACTTTTTGAATTATTTACTATTAAGAATACTGTATGTCCCACAAGCCTGTTGGGTTGACAAGTTTTTAATTGAAAGTGAAAATCATTTTCTGTGTAAAGAGTGATGGATGACTTGGAGCCAGGGCTGTGTGAGTTGCTCCCTAAAGACAGAGTAACTTGTGCCTGAAAATCTGTTACCAAATTCCCCTGATGGTTGGAAGCTGAAGCTTCTCCTGAGTGTTCTGTGGTTTGATTTTAGCCTTGTGTGGGATTGGTGCTGTCCACTGCAGGCATCCCGTGGGACCTGCCTTGACAAGATGACATCCATTCCAGCACCACTGTTAATCTTGAAGACAAATGGTCTCCTGTCAAAGCCACCACACTTTTTCTTTTCTCCTGAATGTGTTTTGTGTATTTGATCCAGCTCTCAGTGGGCCTTAACCTGAGCCTTCAAGAATCAGCATTTGTTCCTCCAGGTTTAACACAAGGGAGAGGAAGGAGTGGCTGTGTCCAATATCCAGGTTGTTCTGGGCTTTTCCCAGGTGCTGGTTATCACTTGATGTAAGTTGTAAAGAAAACACACTTGTATCCCCATGAACTTCCATGGAATTTGCACCTTACTCTCCTCCTTAAAAATTACCTGATTATTGGTTTTGAGCAAAGACTAAGTTATGGTTATACTATGGGCAAGGTGGTCCCAGCTCCTGCAGATACAATGAATATAAATTATGATACAATGAATATGGATTATCAAGAAAGCCAAGGGCTTTTCACTTTCCAGTGCACATTTTTAATCGTGTGTCTGAGTTTTTTGTTGCCTGTAAAGGTGATTTTGGAGAGCAAGAGGAGAGAGGTCCCTTTGCTTTATTACTTGATCAATAACGTGAAGTTCAGCCACTTAGCCACGAGTTGTTAAGATATACTTAATTGCACACAGATTAAATTTATCTTATATTGCCATTGTACAATCCTCTTTTGTGCTTCTGACCACAAAAAGCAATTATTGGAAACTTCTGTCATTGTAAGTAATCAGCACTTAATGGCATTGTGCTCTCTCTGGTGTGTATATATATGAACAGAGTGATTTTGGTCATGTTCTTCCCCTGCATCAAAACAATTTGAGGTTTGTATTTAAAGAGTGCTCTTGCTCTAGCAAAGTTCAAAATTTTCCTTTATGTACATTTATTAGTGAAACTGAGTTTGAAAAGGCTGCTACTTGTCCTTTGTTGTGCCATCTCATTGCACATTCATGTTTCAAACTAATTTGTGACAAGTCTCTTTTCTCATTCCACTAAAGTGCTTTGCCTCAGTTTACAGACCCTGCACAATTCATTGAGTCTTCTCTTCAGCAAAGCTACTTATCACCTCCCTAATCTCCTGTGATCACTGCCAGCATTTGAAACAGCATTTTCCAAAACACGCTGCATCATTACCAGCAGTGCCCCAGTCCATCTCTTTTTTATTTGGGAGTAGCTATGGCAACTGAAGTGGCAACTTTTTGCAAATGATTTTTTGCCCATAACAGCTCTTGTTTTTGTGTTCCATTACAGGTATGCTGCTTCAGGGGAACTAAGCAGCACTAATTATTCTGTCAGTGCCCTGAGGCAGCCCACATCTTCCACCCAGATATATTTATTGATGTATTTAAAAATTGTCATGTGTTTCAAATTTGATGAGCCATGGTGAACTTGCTGGTTAGATGTCTTCTTAATCAGTTTGCTTCTCTGTGCTGTTACCAACACATTTCATTTTGAGAAGCTAAGAGTAGTACAGAATCCTTACAACCAGAACAAGATACTCCCTGGGCTGTTCCTTTGGTGCATTTCAACTCTGTATCCCTTATCTTGAATTAGTTCACAAATTTAGTAGCACTCTGAATGGATGGTGCTGTCCTTACCCTGGGCTGTGCCCATCCATTGTGTTGCTGGATTTTCTGTGTATGATGAGAGCTCAGGTTTGCAAATGATGTGTGGGAGCACAAACCACCCATCCCAGTGTGCAGGGTTACTCACTGTGCTGTCGTGAAAGCACTAAAATAAGGATGCATGTAACCTGAGCATTCCTGTTCAAATCCAGTCCATGGAACTGGATTTTGGTAAGCACACTTCACCAAGAGTAATATTTGTGTCACTCCGGGCTTCTCAGTATTTATGAGACCTTTTTACAAATCTTCATGATAAAAACTCAAAGTATTGCAGGACTTGGAGGCAGTACCACCCTGTCTGAGCTGCCCCCTTGTCTTCCCTTGAATTAAGATCCCCAGGTGTTAGACATGTCTGGGGGGAAAGGAGCAAGAGGCTTTGCTTGCCAGGTGGGTTTTTCACAGCAGTAATGAAAAATGTCATGCAAATTGAACCAGAGTTATTAAAGAAGGAATCAGAGTCTTTAAACAAGTCTGCAGAGTTGTCAGTTGTACCTAATTATCCAAGCAGCCCACAGCAAATTTCAACACCAGCTCTCTGCCATGGCAAAGTATTTTCAGATGTAAATGTTGCTCTCTCAGACACCTATGAGTTACTTTTTTGGTTTTTTGTTATTCTTCAACAGGTAACACTGCAGAATAGTTATAATGCTCATCTTGTAATGTATGTTTGTCCTTGTTTTGTCTCTCTTGTCCATTTTTAAAGTAGAAATAGTTTAACTCATCCTAGAGGCATGAAAAGAAGTGATTGGAGACATTTTGAATGGCAGCCTTATTTCTTCTGATTGATTTATCACCCACAGAAGCCAACAGATGGTTAAGAAATGCTCAGACAAGATGAGGATGTTGTTTTCTGTTAGGAGGGGGTGCTGGGGCAGGAGGCACAACTCCCATAGCTGATGTGCTGGGTACTTGGCAGAGAGGTGTGGAAGCAGCAGCTCTCTCCTGAAAAGCTTACACTCCTCAAGTAGACAAATTCAGGGCAGAGAACAAGAAACACAATGCAGGAAAGAGAGAGAGGAGGTCACTGTCGTGCTGCCAGCTGAACGACTTTGCTTTGGAGAGGTGCTTGTGTACACACAGAACTTTCCTTTCATCTGCAGCCTGTGGTTAAGGAACAGAAGGAGGGGAGTAAATTCATAGCCCTGTTCACAGTCAAGCTTTATAAAGAATGAAAGTTTCATTTTTTCTAATCCCAACTCTGATGCAAGTTAGTAAAGGTTTGCAGTTAATGCCTCTGTCATGCAGAGAGACCCAAGTGAAGCTTTTTATGGCCTTGTATCTGTGGTCATACAAAGACTGAAAATATTGGGAAAATACGGTCTCAAATAAAAGTATTTTAAATTCTGATTCAACTTAGTACATACAAGCGCTGGGAAAATATGACCGAGGATTTGAAAAATTCAAACCATTGCATAATTTCCAAAGAAAGCATTTCTATTCTGTAATGACACTTCCTTTTTAAAATTCATACTCTTACCTGAAAATTATTCACTAGACAAAATGTTTTGTTTCAGATCAAATAAAATGCTTCAGCCTGAAGGAAAAGAAGGCGCTGAGTGTTGTTTTTACATCACCCACCTTTTATTTCTCTCTTTCCATCCTGTTTGTTGTGAGTTGTCAAGCACCATTGATTTAGCTATGCATTAAGTGTTGTAATTACTCTTACAGTTTGTTCAGCAGCCCAGAAAGAGTGAGTTATTGTTTTCTCAACTTGTGAGAGCTGGCATGTGTTGACAGTGATGCTGGTAAAGCTTCTCCCACCTCAGATCAGGACAGAGCTTCATCATCTGGATGTGCTCCAAATGCCGTTGCACCTTCAAGGTCTTACTTGTTGATATTGTATTGTGCTCCATGTTCTCTGAACCAACAACAACAATTAATTAATCAGTGCAATTCATTAAGGGCTGCATGTGTATTAAAAAAATGCAGGTGACAAGCTGTGCATTTCTGTGGCAATAATGTAAGTGTAGAGTGATGTTAAAAGAAAAAAGAAGAAAAATGAAAAAGCAGGACTGAAAGTTTTCTACACTTTGCTGCTAGCACAATGCTTAAATGTTTGTCAGCATTTTCATGATAGATCCCACTTTATAGATTTCCCTTGACTAAAAATTGCTATGAGAAGATATGTTAAAAAAATTGTCAGTCCCAATATATTTGATATTCTTTTTTTTATGAAAGCTCCTCTTTAGCTGATTATGTATTATTTAAATTTAGGTTAAAAGTCAGTTATCTTACATACATGTAGTGTAGATGTAGATAAAAATAACAGTTTCTTTTATCTTAACTGTAATGTGTCTCCATTTTTCTTCTGTGTAAAATATCTTGATTACAGTAAACAAGAAAATCTGAACATTTGCAGAATGCTCCAGATTAGTTTCCCTGATATCTTCTCTGTTAATGATTGTATTGTTCCTTGCAGCATGATTGGTAGACCAAAAGTTGTTGGGCATACTGTTTACCAGCAGAGTGGCTTTCCTGAGTCTTTATATAGCTATAGCAGAATAATAGGTAAATGAGAATTGATTTACCTCACTCCCAGTGATTTAGGCTGAGTATGCAAACAGACCAGGCTTTCTGAGGAGGATTTTTTCTGGCCATAAATTGTGCAAATTCTACCTTTCTTCCATTATTTCACCACCTGGACTCTGGACCAGAATTTGAAAAAAAAAAAGAAAAGAAAAAAGAAGCATAATCAATGAGAATGACATTTGGAAAAAAAAAAAAAAGATGCAATCCAAGTTTCCAAATTCAACACACACACACACACACACACACACACTTTGTTTTTAAACTAATGTTTTTCCACTTGCTTTTTTGCAAGGTATGCTGCCACAGTGAAAGAAGCTGAATTGTTGTGGATGCTCTGGTGCCTCTTCTGAGTTACTGCAGAGATGTGTTTGTAGCAGTCAGGCTTGCATTTTTGATTGTCGACTGCAATGCCCTCATACTTCTCTTTTGATTTGTTTTCAGTGTGTTTGGAGTTCCATGGATGTCATGTGAAATCATGTGCATAAGGAAATGTGTGTGCACAAAATGTCTTTGGTTTACAAAAGTGAAGTTTGGGGTTTGCTATTACTGACAAATGTGAATGTCTCCAGCAGCAGTTTCCATCCAGAGCAGGCAGCACTCTGGTTCATTACTTCCCATCCACTTTCTTCCTTTCAGTCTCGGGAGAAAATATTTCTTTTTTGGTGACCCTGAATTTTATTTCTGCCTTTACCTCACAGTGCTGTGCAGTCTTTTCAGAGAACAGACTCACTGAAGTACCACATGCAGTGGTGAGTTCACAGGTGACTGTGAGGGCACCCCACATCTTCTGTTTATCTTCTTGTGCAGCATTGCACAAACCAGGATCAAATTTATCTGGTGGACTTTACTTGACATTACATTGCTCTGTTCAAAGGAGCAACAACTTTTTCTTGAGCAAGTGATAAGCCTTTTGAGAGAATGGGGTATTGTATTTTTAGACTTAATGTCAGCAGCAGAAAGCGTGCATTTACTTTGCATTCTTTTTAATGTTCACATGAGAACAATGACATGAAAAGGCTGTACCTTTGGCCTGAAAGTCTGCTAGAACTTTTATTCCATTTGTGGGGATTTTGCACATCTCCTCTTTCCTCTCAAAGGAGGAGGGAGCTCTTATTCTTGACACTGTTCCTCTTAAAAGTCAGGATCTATCCCAGAAAACAGAGGAAAATTCCAAAGAGTAGCACAGCTCCTTTTGTTGGTTTTCCACACTGAATTAAAATGTATCACAATACCCAGCCTTTAAATTGCCCTGTAATTTGTTCACTGATGGCTTAGTAACACATCCCACTTCTGGAAAATGGATGTTTGTCACTTCTTTTAAAAGAAGCATTGTTTTTAGAATTTAATTCTGATGGAACCAAGAAAGAAGCCACACATAACCACTGCGCTCATGGCCATTCTTCCTGCACTTGGTTCAGCTCCTCACTAGACATGGCAGGAGAAAAAGCTGCCTGGTGGTCATGGAAAATGCCTCTGTGAAGGCTCTTTCAGGAAACATGAGTCTCCTTTTAAGTCCTTCTCCAGGAATGAAGGAGGCCAAGGAACATTGTCTTGTGCTGAGAAATCATAGTGCTTTGGGGAATCTGCCATCCATATTAATTCAGTTAAAGCAAAGGCTGTATCCTTCCTTTCAGACTCCTCAGAGAACATCTTGGAGAAAAAGAGGTTGAGTTGACATTGATCTTTGATGCTGTAGAGGAGGCAGACCTGGCTAACTACACGTGTCACGTGGAGAACAGAAACGGACGGAGACACGCCAGCGTTCTTCTGCGCAAAAAAGGTAAATTCTCCCTTTTTAGTTATCTGTGACCTCACCTGCCTCAGCAGCACTCATCAGTCAGAGGGCCTGCTGGCCTCTCTGAGCCAGGCTGGACTCCTGTGTGCCTGCTTGCAGCTGAAGTGTGCTTGTGTGCAGCTTCAGTTTACCATTTGTGAGAAAAAAAATCATGGGTTGTTCTGCAGTGTCTAGAAAATTGGCCTTGCAGGTGATGCACTTGCCTGGAATACAGTCACCCATAAGGCACCAGTAATCAGGGGAAGTATTTTGGACTAAACAACCTATGAATTTGACCCAGAACTGACTAACTAGGCCAGTTAAAACTTACATTTCTTAGAACAGGAGCCCTGGCAGTGAGGTCAGATGTTCTCATGTTTCTCCACTTCCTGGCTTTGTGTTATAAATTGAAAACTCTAAGCTGTGTTCATGCATTTTGATTTCTAACTGCATCAGGAATCAAAACATGCAATGGGAGCTACAAGTACATGGAGAGTTACCCCATCATGGTTGTCTTGTTTGATACTGTTCTGAATGGAGAGCAGCACCACTGACAAATTACCTACAGCAGAAAGGAAACCGTTGGGATTTGAATGTGCCAAATTTAAAAGTGCTGCTGTGCTCTGTGTTTGAAAAAGTCATTATCAAGGGAGTGTAACAGTATCTCATGGCAGTTCTTCTGTTGTTTGTTCAATCAGCTCTCCTATTCATAAGTGGGCTGACATTTAGATTGGATGCTGATCTCTGAGATACAGTGTATTAGGAAACATAAAAGCTGTAAGAATAGTAATTGTTGGGAAAGCAAAGGAAAGTTCCACTCTCGGGGCAAAGATGTTGTGTGAAAACACAGAACATCAGCACAGGAGATTGACTGAGGGGTTGATACATTATCCAGACCTCTGCCATCGCTCTTGGATGTAAATTATTTTGCCAAAGCAGGAGAAGAAGAATTGTTTTCATGAGGCAAACCTGAAAGGGCAGCTCCAGTCCTTTGTGTGCTTTCACTGTGGCAAAGTTGGAATAAAGGAATGTTGATCTAGCAGATCATTCTACTATCTACTACAAACTTCCACACAGGAGGGCTCTGCAGAGGGATTTGGACTGGCTGGGTCCCTGGGCTGAGGCCAACTGTGTGAGGTTCCACAGGGCCAAGTGCTTGGTCCAGCTCTTGGGTCACAACAGGCTCCAGGCTGGGGCAGAGGGGCTGGGAAGCTGCCAGGAGGCAAAGGATCTGGGGATGCTGGAGTCACCCTCCCTGAAGGGATTTGAGAGCCATGCAGATGTGGCCCTCGTGGGCATGGGTCAGTGATGGGCTCAGCAGTGCTGGTCTAATGGTTGGACTCAATCATCTGGGAGGTGTTTTCCAACCGAAACAATTCTACAGTTCTGTAATCTAAACTGACAGATTGTCACAGCTTTAATTAAGGAATCTGGTCATCATGATGAAGGATTAGTGTCTAGTGCAAAAAGCATTCTACCTTTCCTTCCACTGAATCTCATAAATATACAACTGATAGTAAGTATATCTTTGTTGGCACTGGTGAATGTTCTGCTGTGTGCATATAGTAGAATAACAAGCTCGGTTTATTTATAACAAAAAAATGCAGATATTTCAGAGCTCTGCTGGAATTATGGAAGAAGCACTGCTGAATACAGAATTTGGAGGTGGAAAAGATCACTTTGCAGCTACTATTTCATTTCTCTCTGCACTGTGGCTGTAGAAAACTTATATTCCCCTCAGGCACTCTCAGTAGTTGATTTTCAGGCTATTAAAGTGTCATTTAAAATAACCACTGTATTTTACTGTGTCCTTTGACTGCCTGTCCTATTGTCCTGTTTGTTATTTATTAAGTTCTCACAAATACTTGACCAAACTTTTCCTTTCTGCAACTTGATTTAATTGCTTCTTATACTAACTTTCTCCAGCTTAGATTTTACTGTAGATATTCATGAGTCAGGAAATACTACTGTATTTACTGAGCTGGGACAAGATTTAGGGCAGGACTTGCAGAAAGCTGTTGACCAGCATCCTTTGTGCATGTCAGAGAAGGGATTTCTATTGCAATGTGCTGCAGCACAGAGCTCTCAGTCAGAGAAATCCTCCTCCCTCCAAAGTCTTACCTGTTAAGAGCTGCATTATCCATGTTTGACAAGAGGCACTTGTAGCTCTGTTTTGTCTTCAGACCTGCCCTCTGTTCAGGGTTTTTTTCTGGCTTGGATGAAAAACAGGAAAAACCCAAAATCTAAGTTGTACATGTTGTATAAGATTTTGTAGGGTTCTTGTTTTGACATCAGATGGTTATTTATTATATTTAATTTGCTTTGAAAAAAAAATAAAAATTAGCTGTTCAGATGTTTCAGGGAAAATATATTAAATTATTTTGCTGTATTAGTGGTACGGTCCCCTCTAACCTTCAGGAGAATACAGGAGTGGCTTTTTGCACAGCTCCAGTGTAGCCTCATAGCGTGTGACATTATTTAGGATTATTTTTATTGTTTGGGGTTTTCACCTGAAAAAGAACCAAATCAAGTTTCAAACCCAAAGCCACCAATGCAAAGGCAGAGTCAGACATGCTCCTAAGAGCTGAACACAACTGTCTGCTGTCACATTCTTCTTTGATGACTTAATTCAAGACCACATTGTTAGTTGCTTTCAAGCAGTTCAGAAATAAGTTCTGAACAATCCTGGGTTTGGTTTGCTTTAATTTATTTTTTCTCCATGCTGTCCTAGCATATTTGGTGCTCAAATAACATGGAAATACAATATACAGCCAGTTGTCTCTTAGTTGTGGGAATAGTTCAGGATTCCCTTCAAAAGGGTTTGAAGACAGTCCAGTATTTAGTGTCTGAAGTCTACATAGTCTATAATATAACTGGTCTGAAAGATAAATAACTTGTCAGAAACCGCAGAATAAAGTCAGACCATGCTTTTAGTGGCAAGAAGTAGTGAATTGAGGTAAAAGTAAATATTATGATGACTTTTCCTCATGATTTTTTAAAGGAGGCTGCCTTTAATTAAGACGTGCAAGGAACTAATTTTAGGGGGCATGAGTTCAAAACTGATGCATCACTAAATTATGAGGAACTTTTAAAATGTAGTTGTCTCTCACTTATTGGGTATTTATGAGACTTTTGCTATTTTAAAGACCACAATCCTCTGAAATATGTGTAATATATTGTGGCAAGGTCCTTTTACATTATTAGAAACTATTAATAATATTATTTTCTATTTTTCATTCACTCTTACAGCACAGAGACCAGATTCAACTTTCTTTTCTTTAGTGTTGGATATGCTGCTTCCTTATTTATCTCAGTGAGAACCACTTGAGGAGGAAGGAATTAATCAGATGCCAAGGCTAAGTAGAGTAGGCAAGAAAATTGAACATCCTGGGTTTTTCGCATTGCCTCCACTTTGGAATGGAAATAAGGAGACCTCAAAAGACTCAGCTTTTCCCATAAGGAAAGCCCCTTTTCCATAAGGACTCTCCTGAGTCCTTATATCTGTACTGTAGGAGAGTTCTTGGGGCAGAAGACAAATGCTGGACATGCAAAAGCTGATCAATTTTGCCTTTCGAGCTGGATTTTTGTGGTTTGCTTAATACCCTGCTATTCCCCCCACCAAAGTGGGCAAGACTCTGTGCTCCTGCAAGAGAGCTGCAAGAGGCCTGCAAGGCTCAGCATTTTCTTTCCTTCCAAGCTGGCAGTTTTGCCATCATTTTCATTTTCTAGCAAAAAAGATTCAGTACAATTTAAAAAAATAAAATCCCCTCAAAAGTGATTTTAACCAACTCTGTTCTCCATTTGCCTAGATTTATCCCCCAGAGGATGCAGGCTTTATCATGCAGTGTAGTAAAAGTCCCATGAATTCCCTGTGTTCTCAGAGAGATTAAATAGCTATTATAATAGACTTTTTCCATCTATTAGTCCATGACTTCTTGCCAGACAGACATCAGAGATACTGTAAACTGGGAATAGCTTGACATCTGATGTTAATTATTGAAATAGAAGGCATGGTGAGGCAAAAATAACCCCCAAAGATACACAGCTAATTTGCTTTTTATCTTGAAAGTGACACAAGTGACATATGAGTAATTTTTTTCTGACCTAAGTTTTAGAACAATAAATATCACAAGAACTTTGTCCCAGCTGTGTGAGTTTGGCAACTTCTTGCTGTGTTTGTCACAGCAGCAAATATCTTCATGACGTCTTATCTGAACCAATACAGGCTGTGAGAGTCAAATTGTCATCCTCTGTCTTTTATGGCTAAGTAATATGCCAGGTGGTGTTAGGAGCAATATTACTTACAGAGGACATTTTAGGATAAAGAGCAATGCTGTTCAAGTTAGTCCCTTGCATCAGATGGAGCTCTGGACTGGTATCCAAGGGTTTTATCCCGTTTTGTCATTGGTTTGCTGAATGACCTTGAACATGCAGCTTCTCTTTTCTAAGCTTGTTTCCCCAGCTGTAAAAGATGGATCATTGTGTCTGGGTGCATTTGTGAAGTTCTTTGACTTCTTGGGATGTTTCCTAACAAAAGCATCTGAGTAGGAAATTTCAGCTAACACTAGGTCCCAATAAATTATAATGTGAGCTCTTCAAATATGTGAGAGCCCTGTTAGCAGCCGTGCCAAACAAAGTGGCTCTTTGCAGCCTGATGTGTGCTCCTGGCTTCTTGTGTTACCTTGGGCTTCCTGCAAGCCCAACTCATTTTCCAGTGATCCAGCTGAAGCCCTGGCTTGGCAGCTCAGATCAGCTTGTCCTCAGGCTTCACAAATAGAAAATAGAAAACCAAAGCTGTCTAATTTGGAGGGGAAGGGACCAGATCCTGCCCAATCTGTCCTCACATGCTGCATACAGCATTTAATGCACTCTGCCACTGCAGAGGTTTCAAACTCCCCCAGCTCATTAAAAGTCAGTTACTCCTCTGTGTAAAATCACTGCATAGTTCTTGTGTAGGAGATTTACATGTGTAGCCTCAAATGCATTCTGGATTTCAGATGGTTATTTCAGATGAGCAGTAGATGGAGTAAATGAGTAAAATTAAATAATAGGCAATGGACAAAATTATTAGGATTTTAATGTTATGGTGGTTGTAATTGGAAGCTGCACAATTTTATGGGGAATTGAATGGTGGATTAGAGAAAATGTAGCTTGGAAAGATCATAACCTTTTTGTCTTTCCTTGCTAATTTTAGATTTGATCTACAAAATAGAACTTGCTGGAGGACTGGGAGCCATCCTTCTTCTGCTTATTTTGCTCGTGACCATCTATAAGTGCTACAACATAGAGTTAATGCTGTTCTACAGACAGAACTTTGGAGGAGATGAAGCAGCTGATGGTAAGCAGTTGCACAGGAAACTCAATATATGCATTGGAAAGATTTCAGAGACCCAAAGTGGTGAGATTGAAATGAATCCTAAGACACCTGCTGCTAGTTTAAACTACTAAGCACCCAACAGTGTAAAGCCCTAAGACTTGCTGCCAAAGCCCCCTGAGATCAATGAGTCTTTCCACAGAAATGTCACTGGGCTCTGCCACAAGCAAAGGGGAGCCAGGAGAATTGTTTGTGAGTCTGCTACAGAGGCTCACATGTCATTTGTGAACTCTTCACCTCCGTGTGCCCAGTGCCACATGTGTCCAGGGTCCCCTCTCCTGAGATCCACACCGTTAATCTGAGCAGCCTTTCACCAGGTGTTCTTCATGAAGCATTTTCCCTGAATTGCCACCAGGCTTCCAGTGCCCTCCTCTGACCAGTGAGAGGGGCTGGCTATGAGGCTAACTGGTTACCTCAGCTCATCGGGAGACTGTAAATAACTTGGTGGGAATGTGCAGCTTGTCTGGGGTGTATCTTTAGGAATAAACTAGACTGTTTTCCACTTTTCTTCCCCCACCTTCCCTCTCACTAGCATATATTCTGTTTGGTGCCTAAAGCTAAACTTGTATTTTTAAATTGATGCTTTAATTCTGAATATAGAACATTCCTTCTTCTATGAAGGTGGAGTAAGCCCTGTCAGCTAAATCCCAGTCTTTAAATCCTATTCCTAGTGTTCTTAACACTTATTTTATAATGAATATGCTTTTAATATGGGTCTAAGTAGTATCTGCTAAAGAGAGGAAGTGCAGTGTTCAAGTACAGGGGCTTGCCATAGCTCACTGCAACACTAGCAGTCATGCAGGCTCTGGAATGGTACATCCAGAAACTCTTAATGTGTTTGAAAAGAGAGCAGGGAACACATTTTCCATAGTGCCAAAACAATGTGCAGTTGCATAGACATGTTGCTTTCTGCAATTGCCATTTCTGTTATCACAGTGGTAAATATTTCTGTTTCACAATGGGTAGATATGATGTGAAAAGGTTCCACTATGATGAAATCCACTGGAGTCTTGGAGAATGGATGGAATGACATCTAGGGAATTTTAGAAAGAGGAAGGGTCATCCTTGTGGGTCCCTTCCAGCTCAGAATACTTTGTGATTCTGTGATAAATAGCAGGAATAGAGATCAGGAAACTTGCTCTTTCTCAGTCCTCAGGTATGACTGGGAAAAAAATAAAATTATGCTTTTTCCATACTCTACAATACTGCACAATATTTATACCTAGGACAAAGGGAAGGGTGAGATAAGGTGGTTTCAGAAGTACTTTACCTGAAACACCTTGGGATTATGCCAACATAGTATCCCTGCTTCACACCAACCAAAAGTGGTAACTTCCTCCAGCCTGCTTCAATTTGCTTATCCTGTTTTCAGCGTGAAACTGCTGCATTTTTACTCATATAAAAAATACTTGGTTCAATCACTTTTTAATTTATGAAACAATATTATTTTCTGGTTGTTTAGAGGAAGCCCCATGAGTACATAGGGGATGTTGTCTCCTTATAAATTTTGAAAACAACCTTTTCTTTTTCCTGTGCATAATTGTAGACTTTTCACAGCTTTGTGTCTTGTTCTGATCGTGCAGGATGAAAGATGGAGGCAGAATTTTACAGCATCAAAACATATATGGGGATGTTTGTTTCTTCTCATGTAGGGGGAGCATACAGAGTTCCCATGAGCACTCAGCTGTATGGATGCAACCACAGGGTCATTTTCCACTTGTATATGTATTTCTTTAAAAGAGAAAATTTGGACCTCAACAGATCTGCTTTATTCCTATTTCTAAAAATACCCCCGTAAGCAATGTTGGGCACACTCACTTCCTGTGTTGTGTGTAGCACTGCTTTTAGAGAAAATGACACTGAGGATTAAAGGATCCATTTAGGAAATGGCTCCAAATAGTGCTGCTCCCAGAGGCAGCAGTGGGTGAGTGTGGGCAGCTCCTCCTTCCCTGCCCTGGTACCCAGAGCTTGTGGGCAGCCAGCAGGGGCTGAGGAGCTGCACCAGCCCTGCAGGAGCTGCCAGCAGCCCGAGGGAGCTGCTCCTGTCAGCATCCTGCTGGCTGGCACTGTGGGCTGGGGGCCTGGGCGGGGGCTCAGGGACCCTGGTGCTCTGCAGCTCCCACCCTGTGCAGGGATGCTGCCCCCAGGATCACTGGCATCTCTTAAAAGGTTTTGGCAGGCTTCTGTATGGACAGGGAGGCAGGTTTTGGGTAGGCCTCCAAAGCTGGCTGGCCTGTTGACTTCAGAGGAATGTCAGCAAGCCAGGTGGACGTCTTCCATCGTCCCCCACAGCCATGGTGACACTGGGCAAATTGCCTTTTACAAATATGTAATTATTCACATGCTTTGAGCACAGTTCCGATCCTCATGGGTCTGGCTGTGTGTCAGGAATTATAAGTAACCATCAGCTCAAGGTCATCAAGAGATATATTTTATTATGATTAGGTATTTGTTTTTTTAATCAGAATTTATTGAGGAATTTTAACTGCTTTAATTATCTTTCATGTGCACTATTCTTTACAGATAATTGGTACTCAGAAACCCTCCATTCATGCAGTTTTCTTCTCACAACATTAACTATTTGATTTTTCATTTTCTGTAAATAATGGCAGCTGGGCTCTTCCCTAGAGGCTGAATTGCTGAAGGTTGACTTTTTCAATAAACTGTTTTCCATTACGGCAGAGGAACACAAAGAGAAATGTCACTAAGACAGTCTGATCCCAGCATGGGTCCTCAGCTCTGTGGTGGCACCACTTCTGTTCCTGGCACACTCATGAGCTCTTAGCTCCATGTTTCAGAGCTGGAGACAAGCCCCAGTGCTGGGCAGGAGGAGGAGGAGGAAGAGGATAAGGAGGAGGAGGAATGTTGCCCTTTGTGGGAGTTATTTGTCTCTCTTATAATGTGATCCTCAAGTATTTAAAATCTTCTGGATCAAGTGGATTGTGATCCAAAATTATAATATTGATTTTTAAAACTATGGGATCTTCTAAAAAAAAAAGGTTTGAACTGTTTGTATTTGGCATTGTTTTCTGAATAGTCAGTATTTGTTTGAATTAATCATGTCTTTTCTCACAATTACCTATGGAAGGAAATTTTCCTTGCTCAAAACTTTCCAGGCTCAAAATTTTTCCAAGCTGAGAACTTCTACATACTCCTACAACTCTTGAGGAACAGAAGTTGAAAGAATTGCATTACAAATATGTAAAGGCTTAAAACAAAACTTTCCACTTTAGTATTTTTATGAAAATTTTGCCCTCGATCTTTTCAGCTGTGGCACATGTCTGACCACATGGAGCAGAGTTACTGCTCAGCATGCAGAAGAAAACTGAAAGGATCCATGGGATTTCTGCCTGGAAGCCAGATTATATGTTCCTCTGAAAAGTCCCCATTTTGTTGGGAAATGCTTGGTGGTTTCAAGGAATAATACAATTTCCCAGTACTCACCTGTGTTCCTTATAGTGTTCTTGCAAACAGCAGGCTGAACATGATTTGTTTTCTTACAGACAACAAAGAATATGATGCTTATCTTTCATACACCAAAGTGGATCCTGATGCGTTAGATCGTGATAACAATGAGGAGGAGCAGTTTGCACTTGAAATTCTGCCAGATGTTCTAGAAAAGCACTATGGATATAAACTCTTCATTCCAGATAGGGACCTGATCCCTAGTGGAAGTAAGTATTTCTGACCTTTCAGTTTAATTTCTGTCTGATATGTCACAAAGGCCTTCACTGTGTTATAAGTACTAGATATGGAAAACCTTGGGGAGTGGTTGCAAAGATTGGAATAGTTTCCTCAGCACTGCAAATCTGAAATCTCTGTTAGAGCTTGTTCCTGCACCACTAAAATCAGAGGGAATTTCCATTGAAATCAATTTGCCATTGATTGGCAAATCATTGATTGGCAATCAATTTGCCAACCTTCCTACAGGGAAGGCTGCAGCACTGCAAGCAATACCAAGTCCAAAATGTTTACATCAAACACAGGTAACTAAGCAGGAAACTTTCTAAAAGGATTTTATCATCTCTGTGACATGATTGAAAATGGGATTATTTGTTTTTTCAGTGAATAGTTGTTTTCTCTGCAGCAGCTTTACTAGTAAAAGTCATCTTTTCTATTGTCTTTTGGGTTTTTCCTTAGCTTGGAAGTCTCATAAGATTCAGCAGCACCTTTGGATGTCTCTAGCAAAGGTCAATGCTTTCCTAGTGGTAGTTATGGCATTTCTTCTACCAGACTCATTTTTGAGCAAAACAAAAAGACCACAAATCATATCCATTGTGTTGATGAATTTTGAATGCACAGTATGTTTCCTTTAATATCACATTTATTTGAAGTCCTACCCTCGTGAAAAATCAGGCTTTTTTTTTTTAAACAAATCCCATCTCCAAATCACTTTCATAAAAACAATAGAAGAGAACATGAACTTCTCTGTGTGTGTGCTACTGTGTAGGAAATATGAACAAGAGAACAAAGCAGTGGCTGTGGTGGAGCAGATGTCTCCAAACATGGAATAGCTCGAGCATAGCTGCATCACAACCTGCCTGCCAAAAGGCTCGGAGCTGCTGCCTCCCTGCCAAGTGCCAGTGCCTGACCCAGGAGTCAGAGCCTGCTTCTTCTCTGACCTTTGAGAGCACTGGAAGCAGAGCTCTGAACCCTTCAGCACTGGGAAAGAGGAGGCAGAGCCTCACCAGAGATGATGAAAAAACCTGTGCAGGAGGCTTGAATTTATCACATGCATTTTCAGCTCTTAGTTTAGAGCTGATTCACTTTTTTTTTTTGCCCCTGTAAGGTGTAAGTTTTTCTCCCATAGTGAGACATTACAGAAAGGGGACTTGGCTTATAGCTTTCTTATTTCTTACAGTACAAGCAAATTATATCAAATTTTTAGGTATTATTAAGAGGAAATACATCTCTCTGTGGTAAAAACCACAGAATTGTTGTAACTAGTTGTTTCATATCCAACAATATAGCAGAGTTACACATAGCAATTCTGCAAGTGAACTAAGTTTTAAGTTAACTCTTCAATAATAACTATGCTGAAGCACACATTAATCTGAAATTAAATTCTTTTTTCCAATTGTTGTTCCAGCCAGCATGGTATTTTATTTTTGTCTATTTTTGTCAGCAAGGCACTCAGCAAACACTTGCCATCACTTTGGGTATTCATTAAACCTCTCCTGAAAATGTAGGGTACCTGAAAATGTCAGTTCTCATTTATGAACATTCACAGATTTAATCCTTCTTCTTTCCTCTCAAACTCACTCCTTCAGTGTTATGAAAAGGCCTGATTCTAACACATGGAGCTTCAAGAACATCTAATCAGACATAATGACAAGGCAGAATAAAATGTGGAGCTGAAATGAGTGTGATTTGCATGCTTTAGCTCTGAAAAAGATATGGGGGAAAGCACTTTATTTCAAGAGGGGCTAGAGGGAGGGTGAGGGGATGGGGAAGGAGGGAAGACTCAGCCTCCTGCATTTGTGAGTTCTCCTGGAGTAGTGGAATGTGCCTGTGCTCTGCCTAATTCTCACCACTCTCACAAGGACTTGCCGTGCTTAGTGAGGGCAGTGTGATGTGGAATGGGCCTGCTGAGCCCTTCAGAGGAAAACATAGCATGGTTTAGAGTGACTGTCTCAAAAAGTGGCAGTAGTGACAAAATATGTAACTCTTCAGGGTAGATTTCTGTAGAAAAATGGGGAGTTGATCACAGCTATTGTTTTATTTTCAGAAATATCTCTTCTCACATGTTTCACTTCATCATCTTTCAGGGTAAATTACTTTCATCAATGTAATCATTTCCCACTCTCTGCTCTGATGTGTGTCCCTCTGTATCCTGTGTACCTTGGTGTGTCCCCGCCAGTGCAGCCAGGAGCTGTGTGCGGCTGGTGCTTCCTGCAATCCTGCAGTTGTGAGGAGCTGCCACGGGAGGGTGTGCACCATTCGCTTCCCTCTTGGCATGCAGCAGCTCCTACAGCTGCTCCCTGCGTTTGAGAGCAGGCAAAAAATAGATTTGTCAAATACTATTTCATTAATTTTCTTGCGCAGTTCTGCAAACAGCCTAAAAAGCTGACTTGGGGAAAATTCAGGGACAAGTTTGATTGTGTTTTTGTCCAGCTGGCTCATTGCTAACCTCTGGGGGAAAGCTGTGATGGCCTCTGCATGTCCCTGTGCAGCAGAGGGAGAGATTACAGCCAGATGTGCTGTGGCTGGGACATGTCCAAGCTCTGCTTTCAGCTCTGCGTCTGGCTCAGGGATGTCCATGGAGCAACTGCTGCTGTCCCCAGGGGGACAGAGGTGCTGACTGTGGGGACTGAGGCCACCTCTTCACCATGGGGAACAGATCCCAGGGTTCAGGTCAGATGGGGCTGAGTCATGTTTTGCAGTAGATGTTGGTTCTGAGCCCTGCTGGGATACAAATTTTATCCCAGTAGAGCATTTTGTCCCAGTGGGAGGGAGAGGCACCATGAAGGATGCCAGTGGCCTCAGCAATGCCCATCACACACGGCCAGCAGGGACCTTTGTGATGCTCTTGATGCTGCCTGAGAGCAGCATGGATGGATCCCCGAGCTGGCAAGATGGAACAGAATCCCACACAGCCATGGGAGGCAAGACTGGTGACCCAGCAGGGAGACATGGCAGTGGAGACCAAGTTTGTAACCCTGGAACTGAGGTGCATGTTATGGGAAGTACTGTAGCAGCTATTCTTTCTTAAAGAATACTCTTTGGTCTTAGCAGAATGAGTGTTCTTCATTCTGTCAGAGCTGACAGCACACACACCTCCCTGCCAGGTATCTTAGGTGTAATTGGACAAGTTACCCTGCATAAGGAGACTGGGATCCCTGAGATGCACTTGCACTTCTTACTGAATTCCTGAGTAGTTCTCATTATTTTCACCCTTCATTCATTTTCAAGGCTCTTTTTACAAACCTTTTCCCACAATAAACATTTAAGCTCTGTAAGATTTTTTAATTCAGGGTTAGGAGACCTGAGGAGATTGAGTACTTGATGGGGGGTTAACAGGATGAGATATGTTTTCACCTGAGCCATTTTTTGTCTTGCCAAGGATGATGTTTGCAGTGAAAAATATCTGTTTGCATGTCACTCTTCTAAAATCAGGACTACATCAGAGGAAGGTACTTTTCTCTGTTTTTTCTGCAAATTATTTTAAAACCTGAAAATGAAGAGGTAAAAATTGTCAAGTTAGACTTTTAATACCAGCAACACATATCTATTAGAGCATCATCTAGGTTTTCTCTAAGCATATGTGCATTTGGTCTTGACAGGATTGAAAAAACACCAACAATTCACTCCAGCTCAGCCCAGGGTATGAAGATTAGGCAGTGAAAAGAATGGTGATGGAATAAAAATATTTATTTACCTGAAAATGAGAAGTTCTCAGCACAAGGGGAGATTGTCAATGTCATGTGATAAAAAGCACACGATGGTCAATATTGTTGTTCTGGCACTTTGTAGTTTTGTCTGCCCATCTGTGTGGATTTTGCCTGGGGAATTCCAGCTTCCTGGGCTCCTGCATGAAGAAAACCTGGCTGGACCATGTGTCTGGGGTTCCCATGGAGCCTTTGTTAAGTATAGGATACCATTTCTTTGATATCCAGCTCCACAAGCTCCTTTCAGAAGTCCCTGGTTGTCTGCTCTGTATGAATCTTACTTTTAATGGGGATACACACAGATGTCAGCTGAAAGAGGAATAAATATGGACAAAAGGCAGAAGGGCTGCCTGTCCTATAGTGCACTAATCTGCATTGTTTGTTTTTTTATGTTAAACTCATCAGCTGTCCCTCATCAGCTCATCCTGGGATTGGGCTCTCTCTGGGGAGGGACCATTACTCTGCTTTGTGTTTCAGCTGTTCTCGTCCAAGCTAAGAGAAGCAAAATATATTTAATAAATAGGAAAAGCAAGACACTAAATCACTGATGTTATAATAAAGTAATCAGACTCAGGGTTTGGGAACTATTCAGCTAGGAAACCAGGATTGAATTACTCTTCTATAAATAACTTTCTCAAGTGATGGTCACACTGCCAGACACAGAAAGGCTGGTTATTTTCAGAGTGCCAGGAACCAACCAGCATGGCTTTGATGGTAGATACTCTTTGATTCTCATACTGCTGCAAACCATATTTCCCAAAAGTATCCATAGGATTTTGTATGATTTCTAGTGTTTCTTTCCTTCTCCCTCAACTCCTGCAAATCATCTGAATCTGGTTAGTCAGTCATTTCATTGTGTAAGCAACTCTGTGCCCATAGTGTTCATTAATTTCCTTGCTCCTAGTCTGCTTGCATCTTAGGTTTCCTTCCAGCCTGTGGTTAATGTAGCTCATTAAGGATTCCATAGGCAGTTACACATTATTTAATTGCAAATGGGATGCATTTCTTGAAATTCTCTTCTTCAGTGCTTCAAACTCCAGCGTCGTTACATGTAGACAGTGTTTGGTGAGCACATACTTGCTGTCAGAACAAATTTGCTTGCCATTTTCTGGCAACACTAAAACAATGTTTGAGTTTGGGTATAACACTTCTTGCTGTCCATTCCTCCTTGGGCATTGCATTGAACATGATGCAATTTACTGATAAAGCCACTCATTATGTAAATTTTATTTTTATTTTTTTTACCTATGGGAATTGCTAACATTTTGGGAAGAGTTTTGTACCATAGTGCAAAATGATGTTTCAAAGAGAGGGGAAAATGGTCAAAATTTAAAATGTGTTTTTTCAGTAAAAGCAAGTGGGTTTGATCTAATACTGACATCATAGTTTTACATTCTAATTTATGATAAAATACAATCCCTGGGACTTAAAACTGAATAATTCCATACTGGCTTTGCCAAGACAATGGGTTTTTCCCTTACAATGAAATATCATTGGAGTTGGCACCTCCTGCAGCAAAAGCAAAATTACAGTGAAATTATATTTATCTGATGGAAATACGTTGCTCTGGAGCTTTACAGTTGATACTGGTTGGTGTCATTTTTCCTGAAGTCCCTATTCAGTTTTTTCTTCCAAATGAAACAGAGCCATTGCCTGACAATAATTTCTTAGCTTGCTGGAAAGGTGAAAGCAACCCTTTCTCCATCCCACATTGCAATATAGATTCCTTGGGTTTGGTACCTTCTAATGGAGTGAACACTTGAGACAGACAACTGAACCTGCGGGATTTGGGGAGGTCTCCAATTCTAAAGTAAAAGGAGAGCAGGTGATTTAGCAACTCAGAGGTTTATGCAGTCAGATTGGTACCACTGGGAAAAATAAAGCTGGAAATTCCAGAGACAGGAATCTGCCTTCCCATGCTTTTCTTCACAGAAATGTTCAAGTGGTGCAAATTTGACATCTTGTAGAGTGCATCCAGTGGAGCCACAGGCTCCAGGAAGATTGTCACCTGCCTTCAGTAGTAGTCCCAAGCTGGAGTTACTGGGAGTACTAAGTACTTCTGGACCAGATGGCTGGAAGTTTGGGGTTCCAGTTTCTTGTAGCTCAGTGTACTTTACCCTCAGTGCACCAGCAAGTCCCCTGTTCACTGCCATGTCCACCAGTGACCAGCTCCAAACATGGAATTTCAGGAATCACCTCAAGACCGTTTGTGAAGGCGTTCATTCCTCAGCTGAGGACAGAGCTGTGACATAGCAATACCCAGTAAGGAAGGTGGGCATCCAAAAGAGACATGAGAAGCACAGAGGAGAGAAATGTCCACCCAAGAAAATAGGGAATTTCTCCCATCTTCTTTCCACTCTGTTTGCCCAAGGCAAAGGCTGACAACTCTTTGCTATGGTGTGATGGATTATTGCTGGGGTGTCACTACTGAAATGATTGGTGCTGGATATTTGAAGAGATGAAAGTGGAGTGATTTTTTTGTTTGTGTCGTTGGTTTATGTTTTTTCTCAATTGGATGCATTTGGATATGCATGGCTGTACTCAGCACTACCCTGGACATATGGTACTGCCCAGTATTGTGTCCTGCAGGGAATTGTCTTGTGCATAGCAGTGTTCTGAGTGTTTGGAGGAGGGATGAATATGTCTCAGGAAAGATGCATGATAGTTTGTTGTTTTACTGTATCTTGCAGATTCAACCTCTAATGATGAAGCTTCCCACCTAAATTCTTTCTTTTTGGGAGCAGAAAGAAAGGAAGAAAATGAAGAGTCTGAGCTGTTGATACATTGGGATAATATCTTTCCATTGTATTGAACATTTCTACCTTTCCTTAAGTTTTGTTTCACCAGTTCTGCTTATCATTTTCTCATTGTTGCTGATTCTCTCCCCGCTCCACTGCCTCTCCCATAGATTTTAATGTTGAATTTTTTTCATTAATGAGTAACTATTTTGCAGAGAACAATGGGGGGGTTTCCTCATAAAGTATTTCAAGAAACGAAAAACAAAAACAACTGTAAATGCTGCATGATTAAAAAGTCATAAACCATTAACTAAAAGTCAGGATTGTTGCATAGACATTTGTAATGTATGTGTATGTCTTAAATTTTTGTGCGTCTGTGGGATGTTTGCAATTGCCTCTTTTTTCCATTTGTGAAAGAAATTCTTCTTGCTGCTAAGTGGTGAAATAAAACATTGGTAAAGGCAGATTTGATGCTAACTATGCCTTCAGTCTCATGAAAATAAGCTATTTTAGAATGTTCCTGTTGGCCTATTTTGTAGCAATTTACTTTACTGGAAGTAGTGTGAATAAGCATGCTGTGGTATGGTGCCTGGGACTATAAAATGAGTCTTGCAGTAACAGATGTTGATTAATGATGTTATTTGTAATTATTGTTCTTGCTAGAGGGCAGATGTGTAAGAGAGGTCCTGCCCTGTGCTGAGTAAAGATCTGTTCTGTGCAGCTCTTGTGTCCAAGTCTTCATTTCTAACACGTGCTTCTCCTCTGTGGTCAGGCAGCACATTCCCAGTAGCATGGTCAAGAGGTTCATGTAGTTTAAAAACACAAATATATTCTGTCTCAAAGCTTGCAGTTGTAATGCTGTGCAACCAATGAACATTTTCTGCCCTTAGTGGTTTTGTTCAAGGGATTTAATTTTTCTGGTCTTGACCTAAAACCCATTGAAGTTTGTTGGATGAAGTCTGTTCATTTGAATGGGTTTTTGATCAGGTCTGTAAGTAGATCTCTTTCCCATCCTGTTCCATGTCAGGCCAGTGTATTTGGCTTCTCTTCCCTACCATCCCTGGGATAAGTGAAACTCAGGGATCAAAGTCCAACTTTACAAACATTTTGAAGTTCAGTAAACTGGCATCATGGAGCTGCTGATGGGGCTGGCATTTCTGCTTACACTGATCATTTGCAACTACTTGACATGCATGAATAAAAGAATTCTACTATTTTCTTTGTCACTGATGTCTCAACAAATAAATACTTCCAATATGTTTAAATTTTCCATTTGTTCCTGTCACTTGTGAAGTCTCTGTTAATACCTTGGGGTACATAGAAGCACAGGTTTGTGATAAGAACACAGACCACTGAGCCACAAAGAATGTTCTTATGCTTTTGTGGTCAATACCTAAAGAAAAAAAAGCTACCATGATGCTTCTATGCAATAGCACAAGTTCTGCATGTGATGAGGGTTCATTTCTTTTGAGCTTTTGCAAGTTATGGTTCATACACCCTGCAGCACCCTCATGTCTTTGCATCTGGAACACGGGAACCACTCCCCAGAGCCTGCTTCCCTCAGCACAGTGTTAATCATAACCAATGTTAATGTTAGAATTTACACAAACATTGCATTGATTTCGACCTATATTTTTTTCACTAAGTGAACTGTGTGTTTTTATTCACTAATGCACCTTCACAACAAGGGTGTTATGTAAATGTCATCCTGCTGCAATGAACAGTGAAAATAGCAAAGGATGGAGGGTGTTATTAAGGAGTTTCCTATGTGTACTCCATAAATAGAAATATTTTGTGATACACAATCCTCTTTTCGTTGGAGTATATTGAAATGCCCATTATTTTAAATGGTGTGGATCAGTAAAATGCAGGATTTTGTTATACTTGATTGCAAGCCTGATGTTTTAATACAATAGACTTCTTTATTCTTTACTCTTTCTCTCTTTCTATAATTTGTAGCCTACATTGAAGATCTCACAAGATGTGTTGAGCAAAGCAGAAGACTCATTATCGTGTTAACTCCAGACTATGTTCTCAGGAGAGGATGGAGTATTTTTGAGATGGAAAACAGACTCCATAACATGCTAGTCAGTGGAGAAATCAAAGTTATTTTGATTGAGTGTACTGAATTAAAAGGGAAGGTGAATTATCACGAAGTGGAATCATTAAAGCACACCATCAAACTTCTCTCAGTGGTCAAGTGGAAAGGACCAAAAAGCAGCAAACTGAACTCTAAGTTTTGGAAGCGCCTAGTCTTTGAAATGCCAGGGAAGAAAAAGGAGGTGGTGTCTCGGCATCAGGTCCTGGATTCTGCAGAGCAGGGCCTCTTTGGAGACCTGCAGACTGTGCCCTCTCTCGCCGTGACGGGCACCTCTGCCACGCTGGTGGAGTCGCGGGCGGGCCTGGGCGGTTTCCAGCAGGCAGACTCCGTGCACAGCCGGCACTTCTGCCGCGGCTACGAGTGCGACGTGTCGGCGGCCACGCTGCCCCTGGCCTCCGTCAGCAACCACCACACGTACTGTAACATCCCCCTGGCGCTCCTCAACGGACAGCTACCTCTCAACAACGCCGTCAAGGACCCCCAGGAGTTCCACAGGAACAGCCCCTTGCTACCTTTGTCGGCCAAGGAGCTCAGCTTCACCAGTGATATCTGGTAGAACGCCAGGGCTCTTTGGAGATGCTTCATGGCCACCATGAAGAGACGCCTGTAAAGAACTTTGCCCTACCTGCACGGGGTGAGAAAACATATTCAAAGCAGCAGCACACTTGTTTGCTTTTCTACTTGAACTTTTTTGTTTACATTTACAAATTATTGACGAAGGGGGCATTCTTTTGTAACTCAGTAATGTCCTTCCTGTCTTTTAATGTACAGTTTTATTGCTTCTTTAAAAAGGAGGGGGGAGAGAAAAACGCATCCCGTCACTTCACAGTAGGTTTACAATCTGGGACGGATAAAAGGTCACTGTGTACGATCTCCAACATCCATGCATATTTAAGTAACAGTATTTGGAATACACAGAAGTTGTTGGGTTTTTCGTATAGACTACAGTACAGTTTGAAATTCTAATCATGCTACAAAAATTAGTATCTCATGCACAGACCACAAAGGGTGAATCATCTTGAAAAGGAAGGAGAAGGAAACCTTCCTGGTAACATTGTCTTGCAAATACTTCTTAGAAGATGCCCAGCTGAAACAATGCAGACAAAGCTTTATCAATAAAGCGCATAGTAACAGTTACAAAATAAATCACCTGCTCCTATCAGCATCTCTTCATTTTATTATTGAGGTATGTTCTATTCCTAGTCAATGGTTAGCAATGTGGTTTTATTAAACAACTTACTAGAATACTGGAAGATGTTTAAGAGGATTTTAAACAATTTTTCTCTCAATTATAGATTGTTTCACAATTTTTTGCAGATTTTTAATGACTTTTTCCAAACAGTTTAAGTACAAACTTAACTGTCTATTGGCCAATTCATTAATCTGAAATTTCTTAAGATCTAAGATTTGTAGTAAAGTAATTTTATGTAGGATTTTTTTTCCAAAACCAGTAGTTACAATTTGAAATGAACCTTTTTTGTGAGAACATCAGCAATAGAAAACTACAGCAATATTCAGAGATTACGTGCTGAATTATTCAGGTTTACTAGTAAGTCTGACTTCTGTTGCAGTGATAATCACCTGAAACAGTTTTCTCTCTTCTTTATCTACCTGCCAATTTATTTACCTTTTAAATATGGCAGAAGCAGGAATATTTCTGCTCTCTGTGTAACTGGTGAAAAGTGATATTTTTCAGCAACTGGCAAGGTCTTGTATTTCACACTTGTGTGAGTGATCCCATCAGTCAAATAAGATCCTGTCATTTAGCATTCCTGCTGCTGGTGGATGAGAATTGTTCCACAGGTGCTCAGCATCAGGGATTGCTGCTCTGCGAGTACCAGGGTGTTTCATGGAGATTTCCACACTCAGCTGGGTAAGGGTTGCAGAGTCAGGCTATGGAGACAACTGGATCAAAGGAAAAAGCTCTAAATAATGAAGGCAAAAGCCAGTTTTGCAGGTTTTGGCGTGGCTCTAATGAAAACACAGCAAACATGAGAGTTTTGTCTCAATAACATTTGCTGGAGCAAGTTCCCAAAATTATTTTTAAGGCAGGCAACCTTGCCTGTGCTTCAGTATGTCTTTAGCATTTTTCTCTTTGATTGCATGAATAAAAGTTAGCACTCTGCACTCAGCTGCCTGTGGTTTCATCAGCAAACAAATTCAGTAAATCCTTGACATTTTGCAGTGGTTCCTAAATTGTACCCTACAGTCAAATGGAAACAAACACTGACCTAAGACTTAAAAGTATCCAGAATTGGCCCAAAGGCCATGAAAATTATCTCAAATGTGCAATAATTCATAGAGGTCAGTATTTTTCCATTGCTTCTTTCCCCAGTTCTTTATTCTGTGCCCTCCTTCACCAGTCATTGTCTGTAAGATTTTTCATTAGGTTCAAAATAATACATGTTTCTCTCATTGTTTTCTAATATTATTATGCATTTGACACTAACACTGAAAGTGGAAATCTAGAAAAGATATTAATTTATTACACAGTATAGAACTATAACTTGCTCTTTTGTGAAATTATGTTCCAAACATAGGTGTTTAATAGACGTATTTTTCTACTGAGAAAGAAAGCGATTTTACCTCCATTATAAATATATGTATTTCAACTTCCTCCCAAAAATTTACAAAATTTGCACTGTTTTATAAGTGTTACAGACTGTGTTTACACTGGCTATGTTCTTTAATGCAAAGTGTAATTTTAAAAAATGGAAAAAATTCCTAAATGAAAACCCTGCATGAAAAGAGCTGCATATGTTTAAATGAAAAGCTGTACTTTTCATTATTTTCCTTCCCACATTACTCTAGAATCTGATTAATTCACATAGAATGTTCGGTGAGATTTTAAACCTGCTAGTTCTGTATTAAGCATGCAAACTCAAAAAAAAGGAACGAAAAGAAAAAACCATATGCAGGTTGGTCTGCTTCTTTTATTTACAAGGATTTAATATTGGTAGCAAATTAATTTACCCAATGATAAATGTCTCAGAGCAGTAGTTATACTAAAGCAAAATGCAGTCATGTTTGTATTGAGGAAACATGAAAAGAACAGGTTTTCAGTCCTTTTGCAAAAGCACACTGAGTGTCTGTGTATCAATATCTTTAGTTATAGATGCCAAGTCACAATCTGCTTTAAGATTTCTGAGTGTATGTTGAGTACTACTACAATATATACATGGATCAGACCTGCCTGTACCCCTGTGCTTTTAGTCTGGGAGTGGGGACTGAGCTTGGGGCCTCTTGCTGACTCAGTTTGTGTGACTCCAGTACAGAGTCATAGAATTGTTTAGGTTGGGGAAGGTCTCTAAAATGATCAGCTCCAGCTGTTAACCCAGCTCTGCCAAGCCCAGCACCAACCCAAGTCCCCGAGTGCCACAACCACCTGTTTTTGTAGACCTCTGGGGATGGTGACTCCACTACTTACCTGGCCAGTGCTTGACAGCCCTTTCAGTGAATATTTTTTTCCTAATCCAGTCTAAGCCTCCCATAGCACAATTTGAGGCCATTTCTTTGCATCCTGTTGTTTGTTACTTAGGGGAAGAGACTGAGCCACACCTGGCTAAACCTTCCTTTCATGGAGTTGGGGAGAGAGAGGAGGTCCCTTCCAAGCCTCCTTTTCTCCAGGCTGAGCCCCCCAGCTCCCTCAGCTGCTCCTGCTCAGATTTATGCTCCAGACCTTTCCACAGCTCTGTGTCCTTCCCTGGACACGCTCAAGCCCCTCTGTGACATGCAAGAGGCCAAGTGTTTCCATAGGGAGCACTTAAGGGTCTAGAAAATCACTGTCAGACAGTGAAATGTGTCCATCTGTGGGACTTGGGTGGCACAGGAGCCGTGTGTTTGTCCCACTGTGGAATCATTTCCATAGCAGCCCTCCAGTGTGGCAGCAGTGACACCTGGGTCAGGCCTCGGTGGCAAAATTGTCCCAGCTCAATCATGTGGAATTCATCAGCTGAAATAGAAGGGAATATGGACATTTTGTGTTCCCCTGCCTCACCAAAGCCACAGTGGCTTTATCAGCTGGATTTATCAGGGCAGAGGCCAGGACACCACCCTGACTGTTGCAGCTTTTGTCACCACCCCAGCTGATCAGGCTGTGCCTTGGCCAGTGACAAAAGCCACCAGCAGCAAACATCCTTATTGCAACCATGGGGACTTCTGGTTTGGGGCACATTCCTCTTAAAGATGGTTTATGATAATGTTTGGGAGGTATCATTTTTACCTTTGTGTGTGATGTACTTCAGAGGCAATTGTGGTTTAAAGATTGTCTATAAAATGAGCCAGAAGCTGGAAGCCTATCCAGTGCTACAGATCTGATGCTCCTAAAGAATGTTCAGCAAGAAAACAGGGTAATTGTAAATTAGGTAACACAGTGAATATTGACAGTTCCTGGGGGCATGTGTTGGGATGGTATTTTAATAATATTCCTTTTTCTAGACAGTAGATGAGAAGCCTCTATAAAGATATTGCCATACTCTGCCACCAGGTCTGCTCCAAAACCCATTCAAGCCAACAGAAAGAATTCCACGAAGTCCAGCAGATTTTGGATAAGGCCATAACATCTTATGCTTGCTGTGTACAGAGGAATACAAAAAAAAGAGAGAGATAGAAGGCAAGAGACTAAGAAGCATTTGCTTATTTATTCTGTCTAAAATGAAGCTTATTTTTGTCCCTGTTTGGTGTGGATATGCTCCAGGACCATCCAGCCTTGGGAAAGGAATTTTGTTCATTCTTTGTTATAAACAAGATAAGAACTTGGAAATAAATAACAGATACTTTTACAGGGGAAAAAAAATCCTTACTTTTAAGGGCCTCTTCTCTCAGTAGTTCCTTTGATTTATCAGCCTCTTTCTGTTCATCAAAATGCATAAGCACATACTTAAATTCCCCTCAATTCAGTGAGAAAAGGTTAGCTGAGCAGGGTCTGGAAGGGAAGAAATCAGAGCATTGAGCAGCCTTTAGAGCTGAGCCCTTCTGGAGAGCTCTGAGCATTTCCCAGTGTCTGTCTGAGCAGAGGTGAGAGGAGCTGCCAGGTCCCACAGCCCTGCCCCTGCAGGGAAGCCTCAGTGTCCCTTAGCCTGGCAGTGACAGCACAGGGGAACTCCCCAAGGGTGGAGGGAGAGCTGGGGGGTCTGCATGGGGTCCCAGGTGGGCAGCTGGGAGCTCCTCCCATGGGATGGCTTGGTCTGAGGTTCTGCCTGCAGGACAGCTCCACATCTGTGCAGCAGCTGCTGCCCCCTCCCCTGGGCACCCTCTGAGCTTCCTGCTGGGGCTGCAGAGATTCTGGGACTCTAAGGAAAAAAGTGGAGAATGTGAAGAAGGGAGAGGAAGAAGAGAGCAGTTGGAGTCCAAGGGTTTTACAAGGCAGAAACACAGACTGAAAAGGGGGAATGGCAGCTCTTTTATGAATGCATCATGTTTGTCCACTCTTCAATGGATGCTGTGTGAAGTTCTCCAAAAAGATGTCATTTCTTGCCAGCCCACTTGCTTCAGAACCCTTGTCTTGGTAATTTTAAAATTAACATTTCATTTTTTGTTTCAATCGGAATTTCTTGGTTTCATCCACAGGGAAAAAAAAAAAAAAGAAAAAATCTGCTTCTTAATGTGTGGGAAAATTCCTCTCAAAATGAAACCTCACACTTTCTTCAGTCCCACAGGTTTTCAATTTGCATGTAATGCCTGAAGTATTTCCTTGCTCAGGCCCAAAGGAAAATGGGTATGTGAACAGTACGATAATGTTGATTTAGCATAATCAATATTGTTCTATTTGTTTATAAAATAATGCAAAGTAGACAAATGTACTTTCCTCTACTGTCTTGGAAGTATTTAAGGTTTTGAAATTTCATAAATAACATTGATTGAAACAGTTCCAATTTGGAAGTAGTCAGCCCAGCAAATGTTAAAAATATTACATTTTGGAATATTTTGTTATAGGAAGCAAGCAGAATTTGAAAATTGAAAGTAATGACATGTCACATTCCTGCAAACACAAAGAACAATGTTCTGCAATATATTTTGCTTCCCTGAAGAAAGGACCTGCAGCGTTTGTGGTGCTGAGGGAAGGACAGCTTTGCAATGCTCACAAGAACCTTTTTGATCATTTCAGTGCCACTGGAGTAATTCAGAGGTTAATAAGGCTGCTCCAAAGAGGTATAAAACAACGTCTAAAAAAAAGGAAACAAAATAAAAGTTACCAAGCTTTACCAAGATATTTGTCATATAAATATAAAGCATCAGCACTGCCAATAGAAGCAAAACATGACCTGTCAGCATTTTCTCTTCTTTCTAATATTATTGTATAGCTACAGACTAAGCAGTAAAGCAAATAAATAACAATAATAAAAATACAGTTTGTCAAGCTGAGCCAGATTCTCACGGTAGGTATTCTATAAACTCCTCTAATTCATTTTGATAGAGTGTAATTGGCTATACAGGGTTTTAAGGGTTTTCTTCAGGACAAACACAAAAACAGAACAATGTATTTTATATTAGATGAGTTTTGCAATTTCTAAGACTGCAGAGTACTTCCTTTGTACACAGCAGTGGGTGGTAAGTGTTTTCCTGGCTGTGAGTATCCACTGAGGATATTCAGAGTGGTTTGCTGGGGTGGGAGCACCAACAGCTGCTGCTGGACCTGCTGATGGAGCAGCAGAGCTAAATTTGAGGGCAGTGGGACACCCACCATGCTCAGCATGAAAAGGTGGGCTCAAGAATTTGGCTGGAGAATGGAGCACCAGTTCAGAGTGTGCTCACCCTGCACAGAGGGATTTGCAGATCTCTGGTGCCCTCTTTTAATGGAGAAATGCAGTCCAGCCAAGGCAGGGATAAAAACTGTCAAACGAAGAATGTGCACCTAATTTCTTTCTGAATCAAACTTATTTGGGATTCAGAGCATGCCTTGGGATTTATGATGTGGAGGAGAGAATTAGTGATTCTTATGCAAAGGGCAGAAGGGGTTTTGCTTTTGCTACCAAGATGTATTTCCATGAGAAATCCAGACCCTAACGTGGCCTAGACTTCATGTAAATTAGCCTCTTATGAGGTGACTCAAGAAGAGAGAGTCTAATGAGAAGTGAAGAAGCTTTCAAAGCACACTATACTCTAATCAGCTCGTGTGTGAGGCTGAAAGGTAACTTCTGTCAGCATCTTGAAGGGAGCACTTAATATTTATGTCTCTAATGTCCCCAAATAACATTAGAGACTCCGTGTTCTGCATAGGCTGCGCACAGAGAATTAACATCTCTTCCACAGATTATAACAACCTTTAAAACCCTTAACAACTCTTTGATTAAAGGATATCAAAGGCTTTGTGATCATGAAACAATCAATCTAACACCTAACTCCTCTGGGGAAATATTTTCATCCACCCTTTAGCAAATGGAAAATAGGGTTTAGAACATTTTACCCAAGATCTTACAAAAAAACCAAAGGCAGTATTTGGGCTGTGCTCACAGTCTCTCAGTCTGGAGTTCTGACCAGTAGATAATATTCCCTGGACTGGGCTGGTTACTCCAGGGCAAATTGCCTCATCCTGGCTCTGTGGCCACATCATGTTCCAGCCTGTGTGAGCAACCTCTGGGTGTGCCCCCAGGGGTCACAGTGGGGCTGCTTGGGGTTCACTGAGCTCTCCCAGAGAGAACTGAGATGCTTCTGTGTGGGATCAGCAGCTCACTGCAGACAGGGGAGAAGACAGAAGCTGATCATGGGCACTGAAGTGACTTTGGAAGGAGGCAGGCTGATGGGATGACAGGAATTCTGTGTGCTGTAGCAAATTATTGGCAAGAGAAGACAGCAGGGAAAGCTCTGAACTGACACATAATTTGTACCTAACAGCCAGGCTGAACCCCTATTAGAGTTCTCATGCTGCCAAGCTCAGGGAAAATTTGAACAAAGTTCAAACTTCATTGCTTTCACCCATCAACAAAATGAACAGAAGCATCATCTGTGATGTGACAGTGACAATCTGCAAGGAAGGCTTCAACCCAGGGCCAGAAATTTCAGTTACCCTCTGCACAAACTGCCCAGACCAATGCAGGTGTGGGTGCAGTTGGTGCAGAGATAATTCAAAGTAACTTCTTCATTGTGGAACAAAAGTGAGCAGCATGAGACAACAAACCTAAGGAGGATATTCATGAACTTGCTCACCTGGCTTGTCCTTGGCAGAGCCCCAGGTGTGAAACACAAGCACGAGGGCTCTGTGGGAAGAGTGAGGGGGCAGAAGCAGCCAGGCTGGGTGAGTGTGTCCAGGGGATGCCACAGAACAGTACAGAGGGGCAGAGGGGGGCAGGAGCTGACACTGGAGGGGAAGGAGCCACCAGCACTGCCCACCACCAGCACTGCCCACCACCCCTGCCCATCACCACTGCCCACCACCACTGCCCAGCACCACCACTGGCCCATCACCAGCACTGCCCAACACCACTGCCCACCACCAGCACTGCCCAGCACCACTGCCCAACACCACTGCCCATCACCAGCACTGCCCACCACCACTGCCCAGTGCCACTGCCCAGCATCACTGCCCGTGCTGGCACTGCTGGGATGTGCAGGGCAGGGGTTCTGCTCAGACACAATGGCAGCAGCATCTTGTGATCATTGCAGCCTGCTCTAAAAACCACAAAAAGGTTTCTAAAGCTATTTATACCAAATTTCTCAGCTCCTCTGGGTCCAAAGAGATGCAAATCCTATCCAAACAGCTCTGCCCTCAGGAAACAGGCTAATAAGGGGCTAATAAAGGAAACAATAACAATAGTCATTAATTGGACAATTTACTTTAAATCCCTTTCTTAAACCATTAACTATATCTTAAGAACTGATAATCTTACTTGTTTTTAACATATTGAAGTCCAGGGAGAGGGTGTGGGAATAGCATTGCACAGAGCAGGAATTGTTTTATGTGCCAATAAAGCTGGGCATGGTCATTCACATTAAGATGAGACATTAGATCTGGGGTACCCCCTCATGGTCTGGGTACCACTTGTGATGCCTGGGTGCTGCTGCCCATGGGGGAAGAGAGGATAAACAGGCCCTGCAAGGCAGCAGTGCAGAGCTCTGGGATGGGGCAGGGAGCTGGGGCAGCACAGCCCAGTGGGCCGAGAACCCCAGGGGCATCACAGCTCACATCCACAGCCAGCAAAACAGAGGCAGCCCATGACAAGGGCTTCTCTTGCAAAATACAGCAATGTAACCTTTGAGCTGCTAATCATTTTTCCTTTCTGGCAGCCAAACAAATGTTACGAAAGAGTAATTCTCAGCATCCATTGTACCCTGAGGGTTAAACATGTGTAAGGAGAGATCCAGATAGAGAGCTGGCAGCATCTGCTTCTCCTTTACTGTATGGAGAGCTCTTCTGAGACTTGAGGGATGATGGGAGTTGTCTTTTCTTTTTTTTTTTTTTTTTTTTTTGAGAAATAAGGTCATGGAAATTGTCAGAGGAGCATATGCAGCAATTATAGCAAAAGCACAGAAGTCTCTTCCTGATTTTAAAAGCCTGATTCTTGTTATTTTACAGTAAGACTGTAAAGCACCAATTCTCTCCACGAGAGCCAGGGAAAGTGCAGAGGTTTGTGCAGGGGGTGACAGATGTTGAGGTGGCAGAGGCAGAAGGGCACAGTGTGAGGGGTGGCTCAGGGATGCCCATCTGGGGCCAGCATCCAGGGCACAGAGCTTCAGGAGCTGTCACTCCTTCCACGGGACAAGATGCATTTCAGTAAAGCTCTTTTAAATCAGAGTGGGTCTGATTTCTAATACTCACTCCCCCTAAGCCAGCAAAAAGCCACAGGAATAGCACTGGAGGGAAAGCTACAATGTAAGAGTGGCTGAAGGTAACCAGGTCACCCAGCCAGGGCCAGCTTCACTTGCAGCAGTTTTTTACCTTCTTTAATAGTACTTAAAAACTGTGGTGTGGAAGCAGTGTTTTTCCAAAGCAGCTGGAGCAGAACAACCTCACATAATCATCAGCCTCAGTGTCCTCATAGCACCACTGGGAATGGGACTTTCCCCTGGGCTGACCTCCCGTGCCCCAGCCCTCTGTGCTTTCTCCCAGGTTTACCATGGGCTGGGGTGTCCCAGCTGATCCACTCAGCCACCCTGCACTGACACCCTTTCCCTGACAAAAATTGTCATGCTTGGCTAGTACCTTGCACTGAGCCACATGAGCAATTCCCTGGCTCTGGGAAGAGAAAAGTTCCTTGTGGGCACCTTGAAATGCAGCACTTGGGCAGCGAGGCTGACTGGGACACTTGAAAATTACATTTCATGCTGCTTGGTTGATTCTGAAGCTTATCAGGTGCCATCAAGAAATCAGTCTTTAATGATCAGCCCTGGCCTCAGCCTGGGTGCTTTCCTTATGGAATGAAATTAGTTCAATGAACATGTGAGCAGTGAGACTCCTACAACAAGCTTTGTTGGAACTGAGCATTTCTTTAACTTTGCTGTCTTCCCTACAGGCCATGGAGGAAGTGACTAACTCCTGAGCAGGCAGCCATGGAGCTGGTGAGAGATTTCAGGTATGTGTTGGAAGGTAAAAAATGTTCTGGTGCCTGTTAGTCAAGCACTAATCAGCACTACATCTAAGAAAGACTTCTCCAGGGAAATCACAGACTGCTAATTTGGAGGGAGGAAACAGTGGAGATTTTTTCCACTAAAATGATAAAATAAAGGTCTCCAGCTGAGATACCCATTTGGGGAGATGAATGATAATTTGCCAGGACAGGGGACAGCTGAAATTAATAATGATATTCTGCTGTAATTTATACTGCTCAAAAGCCAGAGTCAAATCAGTGTAGTCACTGGGGATCTGTACCTGATTTCTCTGAATGAGAATTTGTTCCATTAATCTGGGTGGCTTAAAGGGAAGACTGTAATAACTCTGAGCACTGGGCTTCAGTTGGTCCAATGGTCTCTACTGAGGACAAAAAAGACCTGTGAGTTCCAGGGTCTGTGTTTTTGTAACTGGATTAGTTAATGTGATGTGGCTTGGCAGAACTTGTGATTCCCTCTTACACGGATGGAATTTACCAGAGGTATTTTCAGATTGCCAGCTGCAGCACAAAACCACAGCCACCCCCTTCCCCAGTTTTACAGGGGTAGGACATCAAGTACTGCACCAAGTTTTAAGAAGTGAGCTTCCCACACAAACCAACCAAATCTTCCCTGAAGAAGTCAGCTGGGCTCTAAAAGGCCACAAAAGTCACAGAGCCAGAGCCCACAATTGCCCCCCCTGACCTCAAGGGCGAGCAGGTCTCACTCACCTTTCTCTTGGCTTGAGCTCTGCAGAGAGCCTCAGCACATCTGAATGCAGAGTCACCCCAGAAATGGCCACTGTGAGCCCCCCTGCCACCCTCAGGTTCCTATCCCAGAGCTGGAGAGGCAAAACTGCAGAAAATGCTCTCAAAAGGTTAAAAATAAAAATGCAATAGAAAATCTTGCCAAGGAAGGATCAGCCCTGGAAGCTTTCTTATTCTCAGTTTGAGCTTGGACATGTGGAAAAAATAACAGTCATGAAAGGACTCACAGGCTCTCCCAGTACAGATGAACAATAAACAATGCAAAGGCAAAGAGAAAAATAATAGATAAATTTTTATTATCCTCTGAGCAGTTGTAACATGGAAATTAGGACAGGATAACAGGCAATTTAATGCCAGCATATGCATTGGAAAATTGGAGGTGGCCACAAAGGGGATTAAATATGACTGGAGAAACAGCCAGCACTGGTATGGGAGAATAATCAAAATAAGGAAAAAGGAGAAAGGGAATGAGGATAAACACTACCAACCTTTGCTACACTGTTCACAAAAATGTCAAGGGAAAACCCAGACCCATGCAGCCACACACAAGTAGAACAAATTATCAGCCTGAGCAGGAGGACATGCCTGGACAAGAAAGAAAACAATTGATCTCTGTGGGGTGACATAAATCCAGCAAAAAGAACAAAAGGGTTCAAGTATTGCAGAGTTAAACTGAAAGTTTTCTTGTTGTTGTTTTTTTTTTTTTCTGTAGGTTTTTAATTTTTTTTATATTGATCAGAGAAAAAAACCTAGGAAAAAGAATGGAAGTGGTACTGCTGCTTCAAAGCAGGAGATGGCACAAAGCATGAGGCTGAGAGAGGAGTGTGAGACCCCCAGTGTGTGCGTGGCTGCTCACAGCCAGCCTGAGCTCTCTGATCTCCCTGAGCAGGGTAAGCAAGAGAAGGTGCTGAGCACAGGGGGGAGCCCACAGGATAGGCTGGGACATGGCCCCCACTGTGCCCCAAAGGGCTCAGCACAGCCAAGGCCAAGGGGAGCAGTGCTGGGGTGGCCAAAACCACCCAAAAACCACCGAGTCACAGCTGAGGTACCCCAAAACTGGGGGTGGGAGGCTCTGGGGGAAGTGTGATGGACCATGGTGGGGGGCATCACTCCTGCCTGCTGCAGCACAGCAGTGCTGGTGTGATGCAATTTTCAGGTGACAGCTGCAGTGACCAGGCTGCACAAAGGCATTGGTGAGTTGGGTTCAGTAATGAGCAGCACAAAGCTTTATGGGACAGGGCTCGTGTGGGACAGCCCATCCAGCACCCTCACATTGATCCAGGGTCCAGGGCTGCACCTCAGTGTCACATCCTTCTGGGATGATTTGTCACTGCTTTAGAAGAAACAGAATGGTGACCTCGAGCAGCTCCAGAGCTCTGGGTTTGCCCTTCACACAACACTCATGGAAATGTTCCTTTTCAGGCATAAACATGACTGACCTCAAGTACGTGGGCAAACTGTATATTTATTGCTATGAAATGGCAGCAAGTTCACTGACAAAAGCAGATTGGGCAGCTGGTGAGGATTTTTAATCACAGAGAAGATTCAGTGGTCACTGGATGTTAATCCACAACTGCTTACAGAATCGTATTGTTACTGTAGCATGTTGGTTTTTCTTTGAAGGAGTTAAAACTGTATTCTGACAACATAATGACATATGGTTATTAACTGACTTTAAAAGAGCATTTAGGAGATATACAATGATTTTTAAACGTATATATAATGTAAATCCATATACTTTATAAATATATCTAGCCATGCAGGATATGTCTTACAGGAAACAAATATATAAAAATATATCTAGCTATGCAGGATGTCTTACAGGAAATAAAGGGGGCTGGTGATAGCTTCTCATAAAATTTTATGTTGTGGTTTTCTGGCTTTTGAGATGCTGCTGATTTGTCCATTTAAAAACAAATAGAAAAAAAAACTAAGAAAAAAGCCTAGACCAGTACTTCAGAGACTTGGTTCTAAGCTTTCATATTCAAATATCAAATGACTGTATTACTGTTCTTCTACTTGTAGTGTTAAGTATCCAAAGGAAAAAAGACAGGAAGGGGAGATGAGGCACTGGGATGGGACCCGAGGGGATGACAGCAGTTCTGTCTGCCTGCACTTCCACAGGGGATGTGTAAATGAGGATAATAACTGCTCTGCTCCCACTCTGTGTGTAAAGTTTATGAGCCCATGGGCCATCCATTCCTAGAGCTGGGGCTTCTGGAAAGCAAAGGAATAAAGGTGGAGTTGGCCTTTTCCAAACAGGCGAGAATTTGCTCTCAGGATCGAGGCCACAGGATGCAGCACTCTGAGGTCTGCAGAGGATTCCAGACTTGCTGGCTCTGCCTGGGACTGCTTGGCCTATGACTTCATAAGATGCTCAGGTCCTGGCTGGGAGAAATCAGCTTTCAGCCTGTAAAGCCATGTAAGCGTGCAAACTGCTCGGGGAAGGTAGGAGAGCTCAAGGACTTAAAGATGTTTAATTGGCTTATGGAGCTAAACTCCTTAAAGAACTTAAGCTGCTGTTGAAAGGGAAGCTGGTTAAAATCCCCAAATCTCCCTGCTGGAAAGTGAAGGCCGAGTGTGCTGTAGGGTGGCAGTTGAGGGCCTGGCTGTGCCGTGGCTCCTGCACAGCAGCCAGCAGCCCTCCAGAGGGGACAGGAGAGCTTCCTGCCAGTTTCCTGGCTGGCACAGGAGCTGCTGTGGCCAGGACATCTGGCTCCCCAGTGACTTTGGACTAGTGAAGCTGTCTGAGAGGCTGCTGAAAGCAGCTCTGATTTGGGGAGGTCTGAGCTCTCTTTCACACCCTAGGAACCAGAAAGGGACCCATGAGACCCATGAGAAATGGAAACCAGGAGGTCTGTGAACATGTGGTGCCTTTGTTTCTACTTTGTGGAAGTTTTTTTATTTTTGGGAGAGGGTTATTAACCACTGAACAATATGTTTTTATTGTTCGGTTTCTGCTTCAGCTACTGGCTCTCATTATATCTCATGTGATTACAATGCCACTATTTTCTCCTTAGGAGAAAATAAAAAAGTCACTGCTCTTTTTAATGAGGTTAGAGCTTTAGCTATTCCAAGTGGACGCATGAAACCATTTTGGCCTCAGTATTAACTTTTTTGTCCCTTCCTTTAACTGAATCCAAGTCTTCATTTCTGCTGTGTGCATTACTAGAAAGAGGCTGCAGCCTCACAAAGCAGTGTTGGAGGGAAAGTCCCTTCCCTTGCCCTTCCTTGCTTATGGAGTTGATCCCATCAGCCCTTGTCCCACAGTGTTGCCCTGAGGTGTCCCCACAGCTCTGGCACAGTTTGTGTCTCTGGGCAGTGTCCAGGCAAAGGGAGGAGGGTCTGTGGCACAGCTTTCACCCCACTGCGTGCAGGCTGGGCGTGTACATAACCTGGCACGAGCTGCTGCTCAGGTGAATATTGCTTCAGTGGGTTAATTTAGCAGTTGTTTCCAAGTTATCAATAAAAACAGTGAATACACCCAGGCTCAGACCTGTGCAAACACATTTCCTTCCCACAGAACTTCCATGGCTAAATATCAGTGAATGACTGGCAGATGTACAGAGCCTTCCCATCCTTCCCAAACTGCTGAACAACTTGTCTGATTTAATTTTTAAAATGTTTACAGTCTCAGCTGGCAGCTGCACTGTGCAGCAGCACCACCAAGGCGAGTGCACCTACTCAGAGCTCTGCCCAAAATGCAGAGGGAGGCTGACAGAGCCCCACGAGAGCTCTTTCCAGCCTGAGCATGGTGCTACAGGCACAAGAGAAACTTGGCTGGAAGTTATATGCAGGTTATTCATATACAAAGATAGAGAATGTTTTGATAGGACTGGCACAGGTCTACAGGAAAAGACACAGAACTTATTCATCAGGTACTGCTGGAAGAGGACGCTGGTGCTCGGTGCCTAAATGAGCTTCCCTCTGCCTTTCCTGTCCAGAAGAGACACACTCACAAATCAGGCAGCCTCCCAAACACAGGATACATTTCCCTCGAGGAAAAGAGGAGAATTTAAAACACTCAGGCACTGCACTGGGGCACCCAAGTGTGTTTGAAATGGTCAGAGTTGGCAAAAGACCGAGATGAAAAGCAGCTTGGAAATAAATGGAATTTGGAGCGAGAATAGAGGAGACTTCCCCAAAGATGTTTAATAGGTCACAGAGGGCAGGTTTTGTTCCAGAGGGCTGGATAGAGGTTTATAAATTACAGTTCCTCTTTTGCTTTTTTTTTTCCCTCCTCTAAGAAAAGGAGAAGCAGAGGGCCTGGGAAATGCAGATGTGTAAGAGGGACTTGAGCAATGAGTTGTGCTTTTTTTGTAGCTAAGGCAAGGTTAAAATTGTGTAATTTTTTGAGGCACAGGTTGGGCTTGCAATAGGACTGAAACAATCTGTTTAATTTACTGAGAATGTGCCCAAATTGAGACACGACATTGAGATGGTTAAAAAGATAGGATAAAGTTAATTTTTTGAAAATAATTTTTTGAGTAAGAAAGGTGTCCCCACATTTAAAGTTGTTGATCTTTGGGGTTTTTTTCCTTCGGGAAAGAAGGGAACAGAAACCAAACCAACACCCTGCCCCCAAAACCCCATGCCCAAGACTTTAATCTGACAATTCCTCCCAACTAAGGGTGATTCAGATACCAGTTCCTTTTTAGCCAACCACCAAACTTCAGTGGTTTGGATAAAAGGGAACCGTGGTTTGAGTCATCCAGAGTTAGTGTTTGGTTGGCAAAGCCCTGCCTGCAGGATTTTTTAAAGTCAAAAAACCCCTGCTTGTCTGCTTTCAGAAAAACCACAACTTGTCTTGCTTTCAGAAAAAGACTGTCTGCCATGTGATATTTTGACTGATAAATTTAATGTGGTAATGATTAAACTGTGCATTGGCAGTTTTCTTTGTGTTTTGTTTTTGGGGGGTTTTGTTGGTTTTTTGATTTGTTTTTGGGGGTTTTTTTTTAATTTTTTTTTAAACTGAGAGATCTGCCTGTGAAGCAGCAGCTATTTTTTTCCATAATTGCATCTGTTTCAGAGAGCAGACAGATGTTGGGCTGAAATTCATTATGGTATTCATAAACTCCATTGGGATCTGATGACCTAGTAACATATAGCTACTGTTCCTTGCAAAGTGTTTCAAAGTGTTCTTATTCTCAATGAAGAAATAAATTTGAAGAAGATGGGAAGGAAGGGAAAATCCTCTACAAAGGCAGATGGCTGCACAGCAGCAAAATGCAATAGTTATACAAAACGTGAGAGTTCAATTTACTTCAATAAATTATCTTTATTTTATTATCTTTATTTTATTTTATTATCTTTACTTTATCTATATTTTATTATCTTTATATAATTCAATAAATTATCTTTATTTTGCAAAACTGCCAGCCAGTCTTTGTGCACTGGTATCATTGCAGCAGGGAGATACTGATTTGGTATTCTGATATAAGGCAGAGCCACAGTGAAATACTCAGTGACACAGGAAAGGAAAGAAAATCAGAGTAGGAAAAATTATCATGGAGAGACAAAATAATGGAAACAGCTTTCACACCAGGAAGCAGTTATCTATATAATTAATTTATTATGGCACAAAATCACTGCTGAGGATTCAGCTGGTGCTGGATCAGAGTGCAAAGGCAGGAGCGCAAAGCTCCATCCTTGCAGAGGATACGGCTGCTCTCCCTGGAAGGGTTGGTGTGGCTGTTTCCAGGGAGAGCAGGGCTGTGTGCTGGGCTGGAGGGAAGCTGGAAACCCCCAGGGCAGCATTTGTTTCCTTGAGAAAGCCCAAAGGGCTGAGCTGAAACAATGCTGTGAAGTGCTGGGTCAGGGTTATCGGTGTGCAGGGAGAGGGCTCCTCCTGCTCCCCCAGCTGTGAGTGCAGCCTGGCACGGGCTCCCTTCTCTGGGCACCACTGGGAAGAAAATAAACTCCTGAAAAAGTCCCAGTGAGTGGCATTTGGAGCAATGTATGCTTTGTGGGACACCTATACATTAAGTTTTAGCCTTGGGAAATGAGACGGACATCCTGGCTGGGGTTACAGCAGTCAGAGGCACTTTTTCCAGCTTGTCTGTCCACTCTGGAATCCTTTGGGAAGGAAGCTGCTTGGTCTCATTTTGGATATCCTGTGCAACTGAACTAGCATGTTTGCCAGGAACAGAAAAAAGTTATTTAATTTTTAAAGAGCTGAAAACTACTGTATGTGCTTCTGAGTACTGTACGGGAAATTACTGCTTTGGTTTGTTTGTGTGGAGCTCTGGTATTTCCAGTTTACTCAGGATAGCAACCCTGCTCTTGATCCTAATGCAGCAGTCTCTGCAAAGTGGAAATCTGAAGACAGATCCAGGTTTAAATATGAATTTCTGGCCCAGCCTTAATGTGTTTGGAATGAAGTGGGAATTTTCTTTAGTTCAAATAGGAGAAAGCACGAGAAATATTCAGAGCACAATCCAACAATGCATTGAAAACAATGACACTTTACTGTGATTTCCAGGCACTGTAGGGATGGGTCCCAGGAATGCTGAAGATATTAAGTGGATTGTGTTGGTAGTTCATATTTTTTGCCTCTTTTAACTAAATTGGAATGTAAGTGGCTGTCCATGGCCTGAAACTCAAACCTTCCCTTTGCAGTCCAAAAACATTTTGCAGCAGCTGCACTAAGTTATCCTGGTATTCTCCAAGGTGTGGCCTGATAAAAGTACTCTCTGCTTTTCTGTGGCCATGAAATTGTGCTCCTGGCAGGGTGTGACTGCTGCCAAGCTAGCACCCAGACACATCCAGGCTGCACACAAGGCTTTGAAGCTTTCCATGTGCAACCTTAGCCACACAAGGGTTGTCCCCTAAAGAAGCACTAAGGAGATGTCTTAAATCTTTAGTTCATATAAAAGCCAAAAGTAATGGAGAATTTTGTGAAGTATTTTTATTCTGGGAGAAAAGTGCTGGTGTTGGAGTGTCAGCATCAATCTGATCAGGTGCCTCAGGCATGGGCATAACACAGGGTCCTTACAGAAGGTAAAAACCTTCCAGCAAAATCAATCTCTCAGGGAGTGCTCCAGTGCCAAGGAAAGATGGAGCTCCTGTCTGACACTGGTGCACGTGCTGGGAGCTGCTGCAGCCAGGATTCCTGGGGAAGGCTGCACACTGGGATGGCTCTGCACCAGGAACCTGGGAGCAGGGGAACCCAGAAGCTTGAGGGGGGATTTGTCTCCTACCCTATAGCAGGGAGCCTGACTTGATGTTAGGTCTGAGCTTCATGTTGGATTTGTATCCTGAAAATGCTGGGAAATGTATGCAGAGGGTCGGCTCTGGAATCAGAGATGTGGCATGAGCTGCTGAGCCTGGCTGCTCCACAGCAAAGGGAGTGGCAGGGGTGTCCATTCCCTGAGCAGCTTCTGGTTGAGTATTTCAATAACATGTTCATGTGTGTTGGAGTTTTTCTGAATGATAATTTTTCTGAATTTACGATTCAGAGAACAGAGAAATGCTGCAGAGTCAGTTTGTCTTTTTCAGGCCAAGCCCACAGTTTACGAAGCTGTGTATTTCCTGTAGACCAGAAATCTTGTTATCTTATGAGTTATCTTGTTTATTTCTCTGCCAGTTTCACACCTGTAGCTAAGACCCAATGTAAACAAAGCTGGAGGAAACAAGCCAGCACGTCAGTTTGAGCCTCAGCTTTAAACACTCTCTTCCTTCACTGAGTGTCACATCTGGCAGGGGCAATTACTCTTGGTAGGATTATTGTGGACCCAAATCTGTGTTAGGATGATGACAGAAGAGCTCAGAATTAGCCCAGTACTTCTGGGGTACAATGGCATTTCCTTTGCTGAAACAAAGGAAGTTCTTTCCCCTTCATTCTTGCACTTCCCTTTTAATACAAAACATCCTTTGCATGCACATAGACATTTAAAAGGATTTTATGCTGGGGTCTCTGGTTGCTGAAGCTGACTTCAGGGTTTTAAATATGGCTGTTGAAGAGGAAAATTGTACAGATAGCATTTATTTGTCTCTCGTGTTTGTTCTACTTTGATTGTTTGGTATTTTTAAAATTGAATTGATTGTTAAGGGAACCTGGTCATTTTTTATTATTGGTAAGGTGAATGTGGGTTTATTAACAATTGCACTAGTGCATGGAATTTCTGATTCCTGGGAGTTTCTCTGCCACACAGCTTCCTGCAGAAGAGCAAGGGGGAGTGGCTGCTCACAGGTCACAGCAGCACCAGCCCCTGTTTAGTCAGGGCTGTGGGGAGGATTTGCAGGGCACGAGGCCGTGGGGGACACCTGGAGCACATTTCTGTGTCTGTAGAACCAGTCAGCAAGCTGGTGAAGAAATCAGGCCTTGTAAATCTGGTTCTACTGTGTAAAGTACCCTTGTCCTGGTGGCATTTGCAGCCTCGACAGATCTGCTGTGAGTATCGGTGACAAAAGCAGCTGCGGCTTCTGCTGGACCTGCAAGGCCTTGATGGGGAAATGATGCTCTGCCTTCCTCAGCAGCACGGGAAGAACTGCTCAGAGCCCTGCCTGCAGGGGTGTGAGTGGGGCTGGAGCACCCACAGAAACTCCCAGCAGGGTGCAGGGGGAAGGCAGTGGTGGTAAAAGCACAAAGCAGGGATAGTGAGACCTGCCTGCAAAAATACTGCTAACCATGTTACACTTCTAAACACTTCAATACTTCTCATTTTGGGGTATAGCTTTGTCAAGTGGAAATTAATCCTCAAGTTGAGCACTCATCAGAGGTGAGCAAGGCAGGCAGGATTAATTTCAGCCAAGGATCTGAGATGGAGAGGGAGAGAGGGCGTTGGGTAGACAGCAGTCAGGAGTTTCATACCCGTTCTCATTGGGAGGCAGGAAGGAAGTGGAAAGTGGCAGGAGACAAAGGACAGCCTGAAGGTTAGAGAGAAGAGATAAATAGGGATTGTGAGAAATAACACAAGCAAAAAGGCTAATGATGTATTTATGTAAGGCAGGAAGGCTCAAATGGGGAGCAAAGCTCTGGCTTAGCTTTGACAAAGGTGACACGAGGGCCAGAATTTTCTAAATGCTGCCCAGGGAAGAGCAGGGGGCTGGGAAGTTGCTGTGTGTGGATTTCTGCTGCATTGCATGTTTAGTTCTTACAAACTTACACTTTAATGCAGAGATTGGCCTCAACTCTTTAGCAGTGCCTCCAAATGCTGGCCTGCAGGCAGGCAGGGAGCACAAACTCAGGGTCACATTAGCGATAATGTACCCAACGTGGGCTGTTGTACAAGAATACTTTGAAGCTGAGTAGCAGCTTCAGCACTTCTTTCAAGGAAATTGCCAAACGCCTTTATTACAACACTGCCCCTCGCTGCTGGCACTGCAGCCCTCCTGGTGTGCTAATAGGCACCAAAGGCACTTCAACCACTTTGTCTTGATTTTATGTCTGCAACTGTGGAAGTACTGATTGAGAATTTCGGCCCCTTTGCTTGCTCTCTGCGAGGGGACAGCACCTTGAACATCCCTTGAGAATGTTTAAGGACTTTATCTCAGAAATGTGCGTTTCCACTGATACTTGTCTCTATAACACGAGGCCCAAGAATACCCACAAGTCCTTCCAGCCTGCTACACTACTGCGTGTTCTCCTTGCGGTCCCAATTACCCGGGAGAGGCGGCTCCAAGGGGCAGCCGGGGCTGCGGGGGATGCGCCTGCGGGCCGGGCTGGCCGAGCGGCCGCTGCCGGCTCCGCACCGCGGGCACAGCCCGTGCCCTGCTCGCGTGGGGCCGCGGGCCGAGCCGAGCACGGGAACGTCCCTGGGAGCATCCCGGGAGCATCCTGGGAGCATCCCCGGCAACATCCCTGGGAGCATCCCTGGGAGCATCCTGGCAGCATCCCTGGGAGTATCGCTGCCGTCACCTCCCTGGGCTCGTGTTCGCAGCGCCCGTCACCCGAGGGGAAGGGGCTGGCGGTGTCTCAGCTGTGTGTGTATAAAATCTTCATCTTTGGACGCTGTCACTGCAGTTTGGGGTATTTTGGGCTTTGGTTAGCGGCTGGTGCATCGCCCCGTGCGCCGGGAGCGCGGGGCTGCGGCGCCGGAGGGGTCCCCGCTGCCGGCCCGGCCCTTGCCGGGGCGGTGCGTGCAGGGGAACTCCCCCGTCCCACATCGCCGAGGCGATCCCCGATCCCGCCCCGCGGGGAGCGCGCCCGGGGTGCCGAGCGCGGCCGCCCCCGCCCGCCGGCGGCAGGTGGCCCCGACCCCCGCGGCTCGCACGTCACTTCCTCGCAAACTTTTCCCCGAGCTGCTCCCTCCGCTAAAGTTGCCGGCGGCGGCCGCCCGGGCGGGGAGGGCGTTGTGCCGGCCGGGCATGCCCGGCTCGCTGCGCGGGCCGCCCGCGGCAGCGCTAACGGAGCCATGGCCCGCAGCCTGGACGGCATCGACCTGGCGGCGCTGCGGGTAAGGACTGCGGCGGGGGAGCCCTGCCCCGGGCTCGGGGCTGCCGTTCCCGCTCCTCGCTCCTCGCTCCGCGGCGTGTGCGAGCCCAGCCCCGTTATCCGCTGCCCGGAGCGGCTCCGTGTGCCGAGCCTGGCGGGGCGGCTGCAGGGACCGCGGCACATCCGCGGCGGTGATAGCGGGGACGGCGGGGCGGTGCTGCCGTGCCCGCACTGGCACCGAGATGCCCGGGGGGCTCGGGGGGCAGCCCCGGCGCTCTCCCGGTGCCGCTGCCCCGGCCGGAGCGGGGTCCCGAGGAGCGCGGCGCTGCCCGGCTCGGAGCGCTGCACCGCGGATATCCTTCCCTGCCAGGATGGGAAATAATTCCTACCGACATCCCTAAAGATGTTGTGAGTGCTGCGAAGAGAAAACAAATGGGAAACGAGGAGCTTCTGGATGCGTGGCGGTTTGGCTTTTGTGGCCTTTTTGTTGTTATTGAAGTTTGAGATCTTTTATGCCCCCCTCCTTTCCCCAAGCTAAAAAAGTCAGCATTTACCTAGTTTTGTGAATTTTTATTGTTATCCTCTTACGTTTTTAATGTAAGCTAAACTTTGCCCTCGTTAAAAGCAGTGCTGTCAGTGTTTCACATCCACAAAGCAGTGGCAGGACTGCGTGTGATGCCCCGAGTTCCACTCGCCCTTTTTACACAGGAGCTGAGCACTGAGCACCCGTCCAACCCAGGCAGGGCTTCTGTGGAGTGCTCTCGACACAAGAGGAGGGAAGAGTTCAATTGTGGCAAAAAGCAGTCATCCCCAGACAGTGAAACCAAAGCAAGCCGCTTGCTAAAAATATCAGGGGAAAAAGAAACAGGGCTGGGAGAAGCCTGTGCGATGCTCACATGGTGAGGAGGGTGTTCCAGACTGGAGGCAGAAAGAGGAAAAGCAGCAGGGACAGTAAAGTTAGGAAGGATAGCAAAAGGCTTCTGGCTTAGCAAGCAGAAGTTTAGTCTGGCTCTGCTATGAGGTGTAAGGGAAAATAATGGAAGTTCTTCTTTAGGGCTTTAGCAGATGAATCTCATCTCCTTAAATAAATAAGGAAATAGTGTGAGTTTGAAAAGGAGTGAGTCTGCGAAGCAGACAGCAGGCTTTGTGACAGAACCATCTGATTCACAGCCTCCAAAGGCTGAGAGCACTGTGAATTTCAGCCTGCACAGGGGAAGAGATACACGTCTCGTTTTGGGAGAAACCCCTCGGAGCAAGTCAGCAGCCTTAGTTTGGGGTTTGTGCTAAGTAGGAAATGGGAGGCAGGTGAGGCTGAGCTGTGGAGATTATTTAAAGACAGGTGCCTTGCCTTTGCTGTGTCTGAGGTGTTCCTGGGGCCAGTGGGAGCTGCCTGGTGTTGTGATTCAGCCTCCCACAGTTGTGAGTGGGGTCATTTTCAAACTGAGATTGCCCTGCTCCCCTCCAGATGGGTTCTCATCAGGGCTCTCTCCTTTCCCTGGAAAGAAAGGAGCCTTTGGATTCCTAACACTGCTGGGTTCACCTGGGCAGTCAGAGGCTAAAAATCCCTGAACTTTGCATTAGGTGCTGAGCTCCAGAGGCACTGTGGAAGGACTTGTGCTTCAGACACCTGGATCTTCTTTAGCTGCAGGGATGTGTAAAGTGCATTTTGGTCGTGCTCTTGCTGCTCTTCATTCTGCCTTGCAGAGGAGATGGATGTGGCCTGGGTGCCTCTGGCCAGCAGCCTTGCTCTGCTTCCTGTGTGCTGCAGGTGACTGGAGGGAAATCAAGGTGGTCACCATATGGCACAATGTATGATGGTAATTAACCTTAGAGTGATGAATGTTCAGGCCAGAATTTTGGCATCTTTGAAAGGGAATCTAGCAGCTGGGCAGGTGCTGGCTGGTGAAGGGTTAGCTGGACCATGGGTTTAGGTGGTAGCTGGGAGGAAGCACTACATCAACAATGATATGTGGCTCCAAGACAATTAGGAAGGTGGCCTGTTGTGAACAGTGCCAGCAAACAATGCAGTGCTGATATCCAAGCAAACAAAGGCAATCCAAGGACCAGAGCCCACATTAATATCCTTTATGACTCTTAACAAGGCTTGGTTCACTGTGGTGTCCTGATTAAAAGAAGAGAGATGGCCAAGTATTTGGCTGCACTCAGACCTGTGGGGGCTTGAGATGCTAATGCTCAATTTGCTAGCAAGGGCAGGATGGGATTTGCACTGTATTAACTTTAATGTTAATGTTTATTTAGAAAATTGTTAGGGTCTTTCCTGGAGTGTCAGGAGCCTTTAGAAGCAAGCTATTAGGATGCTGAATCAGAACTAACTTTATTGAAAGAGGAAAGAGAAGCTAATTTTGAGGCATTTAAACTACTATATTTGTGTAATAAACAAGCTTAGAGAAGAGTGAAGACAGCACACAGTTAAGTGAGAGAGGCAGTTGGAAAGCCCAAGTTGAAAATGCAGTTTGGGTTCCCCTGGGTTTCTGAGTGCTGTGGGCACTTGTTAATTCAGCAATGGTGCTTTCTGCAGGAGAGGTGTGGATTGGGGGGCTGCCCATGCTTCCCATGGAGTGCAGTAGACATTGTGCATGGAAGCCCCTACGGGGAGGGTTCCTTACAGAGCTGCTGTGAGTTTCACTGCCTGGACCACGAGCTGCACACAGCACAGTTCTGGCAGAGGTTTTGTGCCACCCACCATTGCTTTAGCAGTAGCAATGGTTTATTTGCTGGCTTCACCCCCACTGAAGTAAAGCATTTCTTTATATCCACACTAGTCAAAACATAAAATGAGGAAATGAGAAGAAAGCAAAAAAAACTTCAGTGGGATCCAGTCTTGTGGGCATTCTTATGCCTGTACTTAAATCCATATGTGAGTGTTCCCATTGAATTCCTTTTTAGTGAGGGCTTTTGGAATTGGGTTTAAGTCTAGAAGGCTTACTGCCCTGTTTTAAAATAAGTGACAGGGAAAAAAAGACACAGACTGACCTGCATGGATCAGAAGTCATCTTGATCTGATTTATGCATTGCTTTTTAAAAAAAAGAAAAAGTCTTGTAAGATTGACAGTCCAGGAAGTTTAAGATTGAAACTCATTTAACTTAAAACCAAATGAAGTCATTAGTGCTTTCAGTTATGGAAGTCTGGGCTGTGTTGCTCTGAAAGCTCTTGGCATTTATCATTTATCAGTTGTGCCAATAAAGGTGGAATCTGCTCAGAAATAAAGCCGGTGTGTTTCCGCTGGGATTTTGCCAAGGTAAACATTTCTGTATTCAATAAGAAGAAAGAATTACTTACATTAAAAGATTAACATATAAGTGGAGTGGAAAATAGTTTTATACCTCTAAAAAAAAAAGGATATTTTGCCACCAGGAGCATAGAAATTGTACTTCTGAGATAATGTTTTCTGTATCACATCCCTCAGCAGTACCAACAGGCAGTAACTGACATGATGGATTGCTGAAACAGATGTGGTAAAACTGACACATGGAGTTAATAATATTTTATATAACATATATCACTCTCAGTGATACCATGACAAGAAATGAGCTGAGTGATAAATGGCTTAGCCAGAAACCAAGAACTGATCTCTTGAGTTCTTAATGGTTTTAAATAAATCCCTCAAGTGAATTTTAACTGAGCACCAGATTTTTTAATGTACTCAGTGGTTCAGGAGAGAGCATTGCCCTGCAAGAAGAGGGTTCCCTGTACCTGAGGGGTGGCAGCCCTGCTGCAGTGGTTGGTGTCACAGCAGTAGCACAAGGGTGGAAGTTGGTTCATGTGGAATGGCAGACTGATCACCTGGCTCATTAATCCCTTATGTAAATTAACAGCAATCTTGTTTGGGTTCAAAGCCAAGAGTTCAATACCTCAGTCAAATTCACTTTGTTATGTTTGCAGAACAGGAGAGTTGAGTGTTCTCAGCCTGCCTGTAAGTTAAGGTTGCCTGGTTTTGTACATTTCCCTTCACTAAGGTAACTGGGCTCAGGTGCTTTATATTGTAATTTTTTCAGTTCTGCTCTTTAGGTTTTTTATTTGTTGCCTTGTTTATACCAAGTGTTTCACAGCAGAGCACAGCAGCTCAGCCTCCAGGCTAGCTCAGTGTGGTAAGGCTCAGGAACCTGGAGTTTCTCCTTATTCCACTGTAAGCTGTCTGCAGTTGAATTCTGGTATTTTTCACACACCTCCATTTATTTGTTGTATCTGCTGTAGAACCATCCTGCCAATCTTCACCAAATTGTTTTGTATACAGAGTTTTGTGAAACTTGACTGAAAACATAATATTAATGTATTTCTTGCCCCACGATTTGGCAATTTCCCCTTTAGTGTGTAACACATTAGGAGATGTGCCTCAGGTATTTCATTTTGGTGGTGTACAATTAGTTTCTCCTATGAAGTCGTTGCTCTAATCCAAATAATGTTATTTCTTCTGCTTTTTGCAGGACCCTGCAGGAATATTTGAGCTGGTGCAGGTTGTTGGAAATGGGACATATGGACAAGTCTACAAGGTTTGGATCCCTCTTTAATTTAGGATGTTGTTCTTGATAAAGCTCTATTACCTAAAGCAGAAGTGAGCACCATTTAGGAAGATGGACATTTTTTCCAGTAATAGCCTGGTTTATCTTGCTCTCTTTTCTGCATAATCCAAAATGTACTACCTGTGAAATTCCATGGCCCTTCCCTCTGTCCTGTTTTCATGTCTCTTGGCTGCCACAGGTCACATAAACACCTTTTGTACTAACTTCCCTCTCTTTGTTCTAATTTTCTCTTTTTCAAAATTATTTAAAAGGTGTCTGGCAGAAATTTACACCAATGATGGCTAAATTTGGCCTGGATTGGGTGAAGTTCAAAACTCAGCCAGCAGTGCTCTTCAAGACAGATGTGTCAATTAGCCCTGCTCTGCAGGAGGCAATGAGGTCTTTGATTTCTGTCATTACCTGTCACATTGCTTTGTCCCTGTGGTATCAAAGCAGAGCCACCAAACACAAACTGCAGCAGTTAACATTGCCACAGCACTCTGTGCACCATGCACAGCTTACTTTAGTTACAACAACAAGCCTAGGAAAGTGTTCTTTCACTGTGAAGCCTTCCCTAAAAGTGATTTAAGAAGAGGAAATAGTTGTGATTAAATAGAGAACCGGGTTCCCATTTAGAGAAGGGAGGCAGAGGAAGGAGGAGGCCCTGCTGAGCCCTTGGAGGTGCATTCAGTGCACTGGAATAAACCTGTCTGGTGCTGCTTCTCCCCCAGGTCCCACCGCTGTCCCTGCTTGGCAAGTCCTGGTGTGTGTGCAGGCTCTTTGTGCATTTTTCCCTCTGTGGGAAAGGGCACCAGGTCCTGGAGCAGCAATGCAGGGCTGTGCTTCTTTCCCCAGGGCACTGAATACATGCTGCATTTTGGTGTCCATCCTCTGGTGGCAGATCTGCTGTGATCACATTTTACTTTCCCTTTGAAGCTGTAGGTTCTGGAAGAAGTTTTGCAGGAGCAGTTCTGGGAAGTCTCTCTTTTCCAATACTACCATTTTTTTATTATTATTTTTGTGTCAGAAGCAGGATCTTTCTCATGTAACTCTTTGTGGTGGTAAAGTGTGTGTTGTTTCTGAGATTGTCATTCAGATACTGCTTTTAATACTACTGAATTAAAAATACATGCTCAGGGGCTCACATGGACAGATTAGAAGCCAAGAGAGATTTAGAGGTGCTGTTGTTTTTTTACCTGTAAAAGGATCCCAAACATCCTGAATGTTTTGTGAAATAGTTGACTTTCTTTTTGTGTCTGGATTAATTTTATATTGGGAAAGAAAAATTTCAATCTAGTCATCTTTTATGAATGTTGAGTATGAATCAGCTGCTTAATCATGGCAGAAGCAGGAAGGAGCAACACAGTTTGCTTGTCTGCTGCAAAAGAAAATGTTTTGAGCCATCATGTAGCTCATTAGAATGTTAGTTGCCAAAATGTGCAAGAAATATTGACACTGACATTTTAAAATTGCACCCAAAGGCTGCTTTTCACCAAGCATGCCAGAGACCAGGCTCTGACAGCTCTGGGGATGGAGTGGTTCAGTCTCTGCTCATTCTGCACTAGGGCTGGCTGCAACATCTGGGGAAGGCACTGGGAGAAGGGGGCTCAGAGGGCTGGGGAAAGCTTTATGCATGTGAATCCTGCCCTGGAGGAGTGAGGGGCTGTGTGTGACCCCAGCTCTGTGCAAGCACACCCCACCTGAGGTGGAACAAATGGTTAAACTTCGTTCGGACAGCAGTGTGGGCAGCGGGTGTTGTGCTGGGGATGGAGCGGCTCTTGCTGGGATCATGGTGGTGGCAGCTGCTGTTGAAGGAGCTGCTGGTGACAGCCAAGCTGGACAGGTGCAGAATGCACATTCCACACTCAGCAGTCAGCTCTGCACTGCTGTGGAGGATTTTCACCCAGCCCAAAGGCTCGGTGTGTTTGGAACTCCTCCTGCAGACCTGAGCACGCCCTGAATGCTCTCAGGTGTTTTCTGCCTGGTGGCATCTCCCTGCTGCTGGCCTTGCACCCAGAGCAAATGGGTTTTCTCAGGAGGAGGGCAGCTGCAATGGAACACTGCTTCTGCAGTTCTGGCCATGAGAGGTGAGGCTCATAGTCACTTTTCTTTTTAACTCCTGTGTGCTGTGTCCCCTGATCTATGAAATGCTAGAACTGATAGAGTGAACAAATGGAATTCTGGAATAATTTTGCAGTTTGTCTGGTATAGGCTTGTGATTATAAATATTTAAGTTATAAAGTAGTCTCTGTTACCCATATACTTTACTCATATCATTACAGCATGTTTTTATTCTCCTGAGATGTTAAATTCTTCCATACGTTCAGAAACCACACATAGTAATTTGCACATAATCAAAGAAAAACTTATTTCAGGCTAAATAAATTATATTCAGGATTACTAAATCACTTTGTTGGCTGTGAAGATGATTCATATTTTAATATATGCAACTCTGTAAAAATGAAAATAAAATTTTGAGGATTCATCATTAGATTTAGAAAACCATGTTTAACAGATTTATTGAAGGAGAGTATTATTCATACTGAATTATTCCAGTTCCAGTTCAGGGTCTTTTAAAATGAAATGGAAGAGGTATGAATTGTACACAGAACAATGCTAGAGCTGAGTAGAAATGTTATAAAGATTTGTGTAGAATAACTGACTAAATGCCAGCAGATTTTTTTTTGACAACTTATGAAGTAGTAGGACATAAATAGGCTAGTACTGGCAACTTCAACCTCTGCAAAGTGTGAATTAGATGTGAAAAAAAATCCAATGGTAACCAGAATTCATGAGACTTAGGCTTCATTATCTCTCGAAGTTACAGGTGAGTTTTTCAGGTAATTCCTGGTTTCCATATGCTGGAATCCAAAGAACAATCCTATGTAAAAGATGATTCAGAATAATGCCATGGCAGGTGGTAGCACAGTCCTGTCTGACAGCAGGGGAGGACTGAAAGTAGTTGGAAGCAGTGCATTTGGATTTGCTGGTGGTTGGGAATTAGGAGTATTGACTCCTCCCTGCCTTTGTCTCCTCAGTGTTGAGGAGCTGAGGGTCAGATTGTGTCCAGGCTCTGCCCCATCTCAAATGAATGCATTTGGGAAAGGGAAATTTCTGAACATCCCATGAATTACTTCTGGCAAGGTCTGCCCATCCTCCTGCATGCTCTTGAGGCCAGGGATGAATATGGGTGCTCAGGGCATGACCAGTTTCTCTACAAATATGAGGGCCAGCGTTTTTGAGGGTTGCTGATCATTAAGGACCTTCAGAGAGCAGAGCCATGTTTTGTGTCATGTAGCTGCCAGTGTCATCTGGGGGGGACATGAGAAGGCTGAAGGTGTCCCTGGGATGTGCTGGGCCATCCATGGCACTGCTGTGAGCTCTGTGCCTGCTCCCATTCCCTGCAGGATTTGCCTGTGTGGGCTCTGGAGTGCTGGCTGGTGCTGGTCCCTCACCCTTGGTGCACAGCAGCTCTGTGCTGGTCCCTCACCCTTGGTGCACAGCAGTTCTGTGCCTGTGTGTTCAGCAAGAACTAAACTCTAAGTCTGGGGGAAGTGAAATATTTTTTCCAAAGACTTCTGCTCTTAGTTTCATAATCTTTGATGGGAAGTGTTTCTTCCATAGAAGCCTCTTAATGCATTTTCTATGTTCCAATTTTCAATGCAGGGTCATTTTTCTGTTGAGTAAATGAGGAAAGGGAGATATGGGGGCAGCTGAAGGGGTTGACATTTTTTAAGTGTTTGGGTCACACAATTCTTCTGAGCTCTGGAGGAGGCTGTGAGACTCTGACAGTTGTCAGGATGAAGAGGAATTGTTCCTAGTCCTTCTCATTCAGCCATGCTCTGAGTCCTCATCCTTCTGAAGCTTTCGTGGGCCAAATGAGGTCAGCAATGGTGTTCTGATGCCAAGAGGCACCTGTTTGGGGGTTTTGTGTTCCTTATTTTTGGTGATATGGGTTGGCCTTCTCCTGGGCTTGCCAGTTTTCAGTGGCCTAGGCAAAGAGAGGCCGGTGTCTTTGGGTAGTTCCAGGGCCTGATGTTTTTTGGCACATGATCTTGGAGGCTGGTGATAAACCCTGACAGATTTGCAGCTGCTGTGTGTGCAAAATGGTTTTATCTTCAGTGGAGTCTGAGCCCAGGGAACTTGTGAGAGGTGCTCTGGTTTGGAGCTGAGAGTCAGGAGGGAAGATGTGGATTCGCAGTAGTGCAGCTGATGGAGAAGCAGCAGTGCTGAGGCTGAGCAGGGCTGGAAGCAGCCCTGCCTTCCTGCAGTGACTCTGCATAGCCAATATTTTTATTTCTCTGTGGTCACATAAGACTCAGAATACAAAAAGGAAGCAGATCTGAGTAAGGAAGTGTATAGGGTTTTGGTTGGGTTTGTTTGGTTTTTTTTAACACAGTTGCTTCTTGGCATTGAATCATGTTTCAATTGCTGAGTGAGTTATGAGTTACTTTGCTGCTGATGTAGAGTGGCAGGAGGGCAGCAAAACACAAATACAATGTTTCAGTTTATCTTAATTTGAAAGTCTGTTAAATTCTTCCTATTCCATGTCACTGAAACCTGGCTGCTGTAATTGACTTGGGAGTCGTGGGGGAAAGGAACGTGGGGGTTTTGAGACTGGGTAGTGTGCGGAAAGGATCACCCAACCATGCTGTTATGGAGTGTTAAAATCTGTGCACTGTATTGTAAACCACAATTAATGCATAAGGTAGCACCTGGAAGGCTAAATGTAATAAACATTACAATTATGTTCAGTATAATCCAGATAGTAAATGTGTATAAACTGAAAACATTTAAACCATCCCTTCTGTGGGTGGATCAGCAGTAGCCACTTTACGGAGATTGTGTCTTGGGGCTGAAATGCAATTTCAGAGTCTCCAGAGTGCTGCAGAGATGTTAAAAATGACACATAATCTCAGGTTGTTTCGTTGTCATTTGTGGTGAGTTACAGTTTTCAAGCTAATCTTAGTCTTCAAGGCACTGAGATTTTGACAAGTGAAGAAAGAAAATCAGTTGTACTCTACAGAAATTACAAAGTGCTACTCTCTGTTTCACTAACAGTTGATAAAAGTGCTTGTTTGTCTGTCTGTTTATTTTGGGTTTTGGTTGTGATGCCTTTTCCTTGGCCCTAAAATTAAGAGCCAGACACAGTTTAGAGATGAAGGGTTTTTACTTTGTGTTTAATAAGGATCTGTATGGTGCAACAATTCATCAAGGTGGGATATGCCCAAATGCACACACATGGTAGATCATGTTTACAAATTTATAATTAAAATTTATAACTTATAATTGCAAATTAGCATATCTAATGAAGCTGTCCCAAAGAGAGGCTTGAATTAATAGTGTGACATGTCAAAGTATTCTGCCCCAGACAGGTCTAATCACAGTTTGCAGGATTTGTTCTGGAGGGAGCCTTGGTTTCTCAGGATGGTGTGGGGCTCTCCAGCCTCCAGGTGTGAGACCTTGGGATGTTTGGTCTCCTGACCTGGAAGAGAACACCAGGCTTAAAGAGTTCAGATTATGCATGCTAAGGGTATGAGAATACATTAAAGGTGTAGAAAAAGAAAAGGCAAAACCCATCATGGCAGCAGTAGAAGAGCTGATTATCTTGTCCACATGAAGCTGTCTTGGTTAATGTAAACCAAGACCCTGCTTTTAACAGAAGGTGGGACCTTGTGTTTCTAGAGGTCATTTCCAATCTCAATTTTGAGTTCAAGACATACCTACTATCAACCCAGCCTATTAGGGTGTGAATTACTAACTTGGAGGATACAAAAACCCTCCACTTCTATATGAAATATTTATATATATATAAAATAGGTAGTTTATGGTGTGTATTCAGTTGTCAGAGTCAGGAGCATTCTTGTCCTGGGGTTTTTAGGGGTTTGGTGCTGTTTGGTTTTTTTTTTAATCTTGCCTTTCCTGCCTATTTGCATGACATGGCCAAACTATATTCAGCACTGGATTCTAAAATAATGGATCAAACATGCGAAATTAATTAGCAAATTGTGAAGTCCTGCTTCTAGTTAGTGAATATTTCAGAGGAACTCGATTAAGATTCTTAGGAGCCAAACTAGTTTATCAAAAATAGAAGAGCAAGGATGTGAAAAAAAACCTCTCAGCTGTGGAGTGCCTCTATACAATAAAGGCCCTGCCTGAACAGAGCAATGTACAATAATTAGATGTGCCATTAGAGAGTAGTAAAATCCTTGCAAATAATTTGTTTTCAGGCCTCCTGCTTTCAGCTCCTCCATGTTTTGGACCTAAAAGTCCATGTGGGAGAGTACAGTGCATTTTCATCCTAAACTGTTGACATTTTGAGCTCATGTTGCATAACACTTCAGGTTTTGTCACTGGGTCATGCTATTTTGAAGGTAAGAGAATGTGCTAAAAATGCACTGCTGGTAATGTGAGCATGGTAGGAAGTAGTTCAAGCTCTTAATTCCCTGCTCAAGCACTTTGCTGTTCTCTGAGCACCTCACCAGTGACATTGATTTCAGCAGTCCTGACTGCTCAGTGGCATCCAGACTCACACCAATCCATCAGTGTGACCAGTGCTCCATGGGCCTCAGCTCTGCAGAATCTGACCTAGCAGAAGTCTTTTCATTGCATATGATACATGAATTTGTGGAACTTGGGGAAAAAATTGTAATTGCCTATTTGCACTACAGAAGGCCGTGGCTATGACAGTTAATGAATGAATGACATGCCATTATTTTAAACAGCAGAAAATCTGGTGTGCTGTTTACAGATGTTTGAGCTGATTCCCATGGCAGGTTAGCTCTGGTAACTACATTTCACAGTGAACTGCAGGATTTTAGAGCCTGGTGAGGACATATCACTTTATCTCTGTGCCTCTGAGTCTTTCTTAGAGCTCCTTATGAATTGTGCTTTCCAGGCCTGCTTTAATGTCCTGAGGAGTGCAGGTGTGTTTCTTTGAAAGTCCTTCTTTAGTACCTCTGGGCAATAGCTAATAAAGTATAATAAAAGGAACAGCAAACCAGTTGGTTTCCTAAAATTGAAGAAGAAACTATTTTTCAGCTGTTTGTAGTATACTTTTTATTTTTCAAAGGCCTTGTGTGTTTTAAGTCTGCCCTTGTAACCTGCTGAACCTTGTGGAATTCCTGAAAGGTTTTCAAGGTTTGCTTCAGAAGCACCTTCTCAAAGGCCATTTATTCCCCATCCCCTACTTCCTACCCTTGAAAATACTGAATTTTAGTAACTTCTGAGATCTTACAACTGAGCAGTCCAGGAGATACACTTTGTAGCAAGCTGTGCCCTTTTCAGTGTCCTGCATAAATTATGTTATTAGCTCCTGTGAGTAGCTGGGTGTGGTCTGGGGCAGTGCTTTGGGAGCTCCCAGAGTGTGAAAAATACACTTTTTGATAAAGCTAAGAGAGGGGCTGATGTGGGCAGCTGTGGCTCAGGAGATCTTGCTTCTCTTCTTGCCTCTGCTTCCCACCATGGCTAAAACCCATGAATTTGCTGGAGATGGAGCTCTTTGTGTGAGTGTAGCTGTGAAAATGAGGCAGCCCTTGGTTTTGTGCAGCATTTTGGGATTGTGGTTGGGAGGAATCTGTGCTCATGGAGCTGATTTGTGATAATTGGTTAGCAGCCTCTTCCTGAACAACGTGCTGTTTGAAAACAGCTTCACTTGGATCCAAACATGGTTCAAGAGAAACCAGAGTGGGGAGATTTCAAGAAGTGAGCTGGCTTTTGTTTCCAAACTTTGCATCAGAAATGTCAAAACATTACATTTAATTTCTTTCATTTGAACATGCACTTAAATTCAGCAGGATGTTTAATAGATTGGGGGAAAAAGGTACAGTCATACTGAAATAATCTGGCATGAAAAAATGAAATGTGAATATTAATGTGAATTATTTTGATTTTATATTCTGAGAGGAATGTTTGCAACCAAAAGCGAGACCAGTTGGCAAAATATTGACATTTTGTTGGTGTTTACTGAAGACTGGAATTTACTAAATTCTGTTTTCTGACTCTCTGGTTGCTACATCTGATATGAGCTTTTTAATGGAATTTTTTCTTGTATCTCTATTGTTAAAAATGGAAACATTTAGAGGAAAAGGTCATAACAGAAATGTGTGATGGCCTTCTGAAAAGAAAATTCCTCAAGTTCAGTAAAATGTAGATATCTTTCTTATTTAGTGTGCTGAATTTGGCAAGGCATTTCCCCAGTATTTAAAAATAACAAAAGAGTAACCAGTTTACTAATTATTTCTGTTGCAGTAGATTTGTCTACTTCTGTTTTACTCTTGGCTTTAAACCTGTGAACAATTATACTAAAATATGCAACAAAACCATCATGAAATAAATATGCATATGCCTTAGATAATGGATTCTCAAATGTATTATTTACACAGATTTTTCATTATGTTGTCTTGTTATATGGAAAAAGGAAAGAGCTGGAAAAAATAATATTTGTTTTTTGCAGTCTAACATGAAATATTTATTCTAACAGACTTCTTGCAAACATTCTGCCCCCAGAAGCCAAATTGTGTCAGTGGATATCTGATTGCCTTTTATTATGATCAGAGGGCAGTGTTAGGAGTTGGGGGCCAGCGTTATCTCTCGTGCTTTGAAAATCAAATTACTGTGGTGGGGTCTTGCAGCTTTCCTGTGCTTTGCCCTGCAGAGGAGCACAGGCAGCAGCAGTGCATGACCATTCCTGCCTTGGGATGCCTTTGGCATGAAGGGGGGTTTGTTCCAGAGGCACTGGGCTGTGCTTTGCTGTCCCTCCCAGGGGAAGGCAGCCAAGTTTTGCAGGCGGGGGCTGGAGGAGCAGGAGTGCCCCATGGACCCAGCGGAGCCTGGCATGGCTCAGGAAGGGGTTTGAGCAGTGAATGGACTGCACTGAGGGCACACTGGGCTTTTTGTGCATGTGCACATCAGCCTAAGCAGGTCTGACGTTTCCCAAAGGCACTGGAGCTCCTGGCTGGGCTTGTGCTGGTGTTTGGGGGTGCAGATTGCTGGGTGCCCAACTGGGGCAGCCCCCCTGGCAGGGAAAGGGCTTGCACAGGGAGAAGGTCCATGTGGGCAGCCTGCTCTCCAAAAATGGGCCTGGAAAAGGATGGAGGAATAGAGAGATGCACTAACTTTCTTTTGGACACTTGGAAAAATCAGCCAGAACTCTTTAAGTAGAAGAAGATACAAAACAAGGCTGAAAACTCAGGTCTCCAATAGCACACGTTGGAGAATAAAGAAAAGAGGATTTTGGACTCCTCCTTTGCTCTGTTCCCCTCTTCCTTTCTTTACACTATGTTAGTTTCCAGGTACCCACCTGTTGGCAGGCTTTGCACGGCCTGTATCCCTGGCTTGCATGGCAGTATTTCCATGCTGGTGAGGGAATCAGCCTGTGCAGACACTGTGTGAGTGCTCAGGTTCCTGCCCATGTTTGCAAAGCACCTCCTGCATTTGTGAGGCTGCTCAAAGTGTCACAGGCCTTTTAATGTCATTTGGCTTCCTACATCTGCCAAAGTCATGGTTCTCTGACCAGGAATGAAGGGAAATGTCCTTACCAGAACTGGGTGATGGCTGGAGCCTGCATGGCACTTGCCCTGTCTGTCACACAGATGGGTTTTGAATGTCAGAGGGAGTATATGAAATATCTGGCTGGCTAAGCTTTTGTGGTTGCTGTATCCTGCATTGTTTATATTGTTCCGGCAGACTTCTCCCTTTGAAAGTTATTAATATTAAAATAGAGCAATTCTTTATCATTGGAGACATCCTTGCAGCCCAGCTCTGTCAGGGGTGGCTGGGAGGCTTCAGGCACCCATCCCTGTGCTGGGATGCAGGCAATGCTGAGCCACACCAGGGCTGGACAGGGATTGTAGGTGCCACTGGAGTCAGGGCTGGAGATGACACTGTGGTCTGTGAACTGTGGATTTTAATGGGGAGCTGTCTGGTTGAGTCCTCTGGTGTGTAAATGCTGCCTGATTTTCTGGGAAGGTTGTACCTTCAGTATAGGTGAGCATATGCCAGCAGAGGATTTTCTTTCCTCTCTGGCTTCCCTTATTGCCAGGCAGGCAGCATGAGTGCCATCGTACAGTGCCCTGTTGTCTGAGCTGCCAGAAGCCATTGTGTGATGTGAAAAGTCCCCAGAGATTGCATGATGCATTTGGATTTCTCCTTATAGACCTGGGAGCATGATGAGAAAGAGAAATGGGGAAGCTGCTGCTCTGCATTTCCCCACCCTGGGCAGGCTGGTGACTGTGCAGTTCTCTAGGAGCGTTCCAGGAGCTGGCTGTGACAGGATAACCCACATCTGTGCTGCCTGCCAAGGAGGACATCCACGTTTGTGAAGGACCCTTTGTGAGCACAGAGTGTCTGCAGTACAGGAGGTGACACAGAGAGCTTTGCACTTCAGTTTTTTGTGATTCCCACCCAAGCTGTGCCTGCCTGAGTGCAGCAGTGCCTTTCTGCAGATGTGCTGCTGGGGCTTTGTGGTGCCTCAGGTGGGTCTGTGGCTGCTGGAACAGGGCGTGTGCTGAAGCAGAACAACAGCTCTCTTGAGGTTTGGCAGAAAATAGTTTCTTTTCTTTTTTTTTTTCCTTGGTGAAAACAAGAGGAAGCCTCAGCAGGTAGGAGGTGATGCTTTGCCACAAAATCGTGTTCTCACATATCAGTACAAAACCACTAGCTGGACCCACCCCTGGCTGTGGGAAGCATTTACTGTACCAGCTGGTGATAAAACCCATGTTCTCTCTCATTGCAACACGAGATATATGAATATTAAATTACTCCAGTTAATTGCTGACTTTTCTAAAACTAATTCTCTTTTTAAAAGAAGAAAGAGCTGGTAACAGAAGCAAACAGAAATTGTCGAAGAGCTAAGCAGTAATCTCTTTCTATTAAAGCCACTGTGAAAGTGGACAGAAATGGAGGTATGCAAAATATGAGCATTTTGATGACTGGTGTGGCTGGATCAGTGAAAGGAAAATGACAAACAAACCTGATTCAGGCCACTGAGCATGTCCACGCTTAACAAAATTGAGCTGGAAATAACATTTCTAATTAAACTGGGTCAAACCATGTATGCAAACCAGGTCTTTAAAAATAATTATACGAAACCTTGTTTTTTTCCAGTCCTTTGCACATGATGTCATTTGTTTGACCTATTCAGAGGGGAAGTTAAGTGGTAACAATGGTGTGAGGGTGCTTTGTGCTCACCTTGCACTCGCTTACAGAGCAAATGGCAAATCAGGATCAGTGCAGGGCAGCCAGTCCCCAAAGATGACTCAGTGACTAATTTCAGAACCCCTTCTTGTTAGGTGTTTGTTTTTCTGTAACTCCTCAGTTACTGAATGTGTCAGGTTATTTTCTTGTGCAAACATGTCAGAAATAGGTATTTTCTGTAAACCTCAGTAGTGCAGGGAAGAAAGGAGTTTGTCTCCTCTGATTTGCACAATGTATGCAGGAATTGAGTCATCTTGGGGACTTCAGATTTGGTTGGAATGAGCTGACTGGTTTAAACATGGTTGGATGCAAGAACACTGCAATCCCATACATTCTGTTTTCTTTAAAAAAAACCAACTGGCTGAGCTTCTCTTTGGTAGTGCAAGTTCATGTGCTCCCCTGAACCTGAAGGTTCAGAAGGTAGAAGGCAATGCAAAGCAGCTGGGAGATGGCTTTTCTGGTCTGGGGTTTTCATATGCACTTTGATATATGGGTTTTTTTAATAACCCTTTTGTTGTAAATAGAGACCTAATAATTTAAATTTCTGTTATTTAAATATGTGCATTGGCAATGCTATAGAGTTTTAGTTTGTCCTGCAAAATTTTCCTCTGGCACATAATTTCATATTTATCCAAAGCAGCAGTGAGCTCTTGGTGGTGTATTTTGGCATCTGGATGTAGATGATGGAATATGCAAAGGAAGCTGCAAAAGGAAGATTTTTTGGAAACTTGTGGATGGTTACACTTTTTAAGTGTTTTTTTTAAGTGAGCACAGCTAGATGTTAAAGCAGAAATGCTGGCTTTTAAAATTTATATTCTACATGTAAGCCAGCAAGTTGCTGGCATTAGCTGGATGCCTTGTGGAATGTTGAGGTTGTTTTGCTGGTTTGTTTTTGTCTTTCTTGACAGCTGCTTTGGATGTGATGCAGCTGCTTGGACAGGCTATTGCTGTTACAAGGTAAAGGAAGCACATAGGGTTCAGAGCTTGGAAAATGAGAAGTGGCTTTGAGGCTCAACCATGAGAAGGGTTCTGGTGCAGCTTCACTGACATCTGAGGTACCTTAGGCTAGGCCAGGGGATTTCAGTGTTTCAGTTTTGAATATTTCTCTGTGTGTTTCTGTGCGTGCCCTTTTGTGTGTAGTACCTGGGCCCTGTTGTGTTTAATGTGGAGGAAGCTCATGGAGTTTCCCAGTGCTGCCTGTGGAATCTCCCTGTGGCACAGCAGCTGCAAGCCCCAGTGAGGGCAATGCCCTCCATCCCACACCTGTGACTGTGACTGAGTGTTGAGGGTCGGAGCAGTGAGAGCTCCCTGTTTCCATCTGTGGGTTTGTGGAGAGCCTCATCTCCCATGGGCTGTGAACTCTGGGTGGCAGCCCTGCAGTGCCTTGTCAGAGGTCCTTTCACACAAGGGGACACGCTGCAGCAGTGGCTGAGGTCTATTTCTTGTGTCACAAGCTCCGGCTCAAACCTGTGAGAGGATCTGTGCAATCACACCTTTTCCAACAGGGAAACCATTGAAAATGCACTCTTTTTTCATTGTAAAGTGAGGCTTGTTTTAGAAATGTGACCCTTTATGAGACAATAATAAACTCAGCAGAAATTCTTTAGGACATAGAATCATTAAGGTTGTCTGGTTGCCTTCAGTGGGGCCAGAAGTGGGTGTGAGAACCTCAGTGCTGGGACAAGCCGTGGCTGGGACAGCTGGTGGTGGGAAGGGCTGCAGGGACCCTTTGCTAGGTGTAGGCAGCAGTGCATGGGAGGAGGGCAGGGCCCCCAGCCTGTGCTGGGGCTCTGGTGTTGTTTCACCCACACACAGCTCACTGTGCAGTTCACTGCTTCATCTTGCCCTGCACAGAATTAATTTGGCTTGTTTAAACAGGGCGAGACAAAGAGATGAGAGCTTCAACAATCCAGTTAGGGCTGTTAAGTAGTTAATTTCAGGAAATTATTGGTACCTCTTGTGACCAGTTCTTCCAATGATTCACTGCTGCTTTTGCTTCATGTGTGCTCCTAATTGTGCTGAGCTGCATTGCTCAAGGCTCTGCGGTTCTTCAGCTGTAATGTGTTTAGCCATTTTCTTGAAATTATTCTGCAGGGGTAGTTATTTCTTTCTTCCTCTCAAGACCTCACTGTTCATTTCTGCCCTGCTGTGATTGACTTCAATCCCTACAAGTAATACAGAAATTAAGAAGATGAAGCATTGAGCAGTAACTGCTTGTAGCTGTTCAGGAGCTGTTACTGTGCATCTGACCTGTAGTTTGCTAGAGAGGGGAACCTTTGCCAGCCAGGCTTCTGCTGTACAAAGCTGATTTGATCAGTTGAGAAAAAAATAACACCAGTGCTCCTCGTGAATTCAGATTTTTTTTTGTTTTGAACTTGGAATCTCCTCTCTTTTAAGTTCATTAGAAAAGCGAGCTATACTTCACTTGTAGGACTAATTAAAAGGGTAGTCTGGTTTCATTTTGGAGACTAACTTAACACTGAAAGCCTTTCCAAACATTTAAGTAATTTTCCCTTGAGTTTTCTGGACCATCTGGCCAATAGGATTTTGGAAGGAAATGGGAATTGACTGCTGCTGTGAGATCAGTGCCATGTAGCTCATCTCTTACAGAAATAATTCAGAAATCTGGAAGCTCGTGTGTTTTTTCACAGACTAATTGTGTTCATTAACTCCCTTTTAATTTTTGGAGAGGATTCACCGGGTAGAGCCAAATGAAAAGGCCTAATTATATGCTCTTTTTTTTCCCCCCTCAGTTAAATGCTCTGTGAGGAGTTTGGTATGTGTGTAAAGAATATGACCTTTCCTTCAGCAAACCTCAGATCTTCTGAACTTGACAGTATTACTCAGCAGAGTTTTAGTTCAGGATTCACCTCAGGTGAGCGGAGTCATGGGGAGGGTGTTGGCCCAGAAATGCTGAAGGCAAGACTCAGAGGCTGTAAGAGAAACCCTTTAAATGCCAGTTGTTAGTGCTGGGCTGTCCATGGTGTGTGAGCTGGACACAGCCACCTGCATGGTGCTGCAATTCATGTGAGAAAAACACCCTGAGAACTGCAATGGGAGAGTAAATCACCCTTAAGGTTGCTGTAGCTCTGTCATCATTTAGGCTGGAACTTGCAGCTGTGTACCCTGCTTGCCTCAAAGCCTTTTTTTTTAAAAAAAAGCCCAAACAACACGGTTTTAACCTGTGCAGAGCCGTGTCCATGTTCTGTGTTATATACAAGAGAAAATTCAACTATGTTACAGTTGCTGTTTACAAGAATGCTGAAGGATCTTTAAAAGTTCAGTGATATAAATGCTAAGAGCTTAATGTGCACACAAGGTTGTGTTTATGTGGGATAGAAGGCTAATAAAGCTACATTACTTAAAAAGCTAAAAGATGACTCTCCTAACATGAGGTTTGTAATTGCTGTGTGCAGCTTAACCTTTGTAGCTTTGTAGCAACGGTGAGCCAAAAACCCTTCCTTTGAGGGATTCTTGCTCCAAAATTCTGGCCACCCATCATCTGACCTGCTACAGTCCAGCCCTGACTTCCTTTCAGCAGGATGGGGCTGGCAGCACACCCTTGGCTGCCTGTGACCTTGTCCAGCAGAGAGAGATGTGCTGTGAGCAGGTTTTCTGTAGCGCCCTGCATTTCTGTAAACGGATGTGTGTGAGTCAGGCAGCAAAAATCCACTGGGCTGGGGGGATTTGTACCTCACCCCAGACTTCTCAGCAACCCCTGTTCTGCAGAGTGAGAGCCTTCCAAAGGCTGAGGCTATTCCAAAATTGTTTATTTTTCTGGATGAATAGACTTGTGGTGCAGCAGGCCTTTGCTGTCGTAAATCACCACTGGGCTCCCAAGTGCTCTGTGGGACTGGCTCTGTGCCAGGGCTCTTCCAACCCTCCTGGTCCACAACAAGAGGAGTCCTGGGACTTCAAATACCCCATATCCCCCTGTCCTGTGCTGTCCTGGACACCCCAGCAGCCCAGTGTCTCCAAGCCAGAACTCCCATGGGAAGAGGAGAGAATCCCGTGTCTGCAGAGCCTCCGTGCCCTGACAGGGGTAGCAAGCCCTGGTGGGGGTCTGAGGCTGGAAATCTGAGAGTGTAGCAACAGATGTGAAAGGATGTGACAAATGCCAAAGCCCAGGATGAGTGGCAAAGCTGTTACTTGTGCAGATAGTGATATTTAGGCTCAATGAAATCAGTTTTTATGTCCCAATAAATGTAGTGTGAAGAAAATGGGATAACTGTACAACCTGCTTCTCAGAGCTCTTCTACTCACTGCGCTGCTGTCTGAGTTACTCGACCCACATATGGCCCCAAAATGTTGCTTTTCTTTCCATGTTGGCAGCAGTTCCCTCAAAGCTCAACACCTGGATGAGTTTTGAACAGAGGGGAGCTGGAGCTTCAGTGTTTGCCATCCCCTCAGATGCTACTGAAGCATCACCAGATGGAAATTGTACCAAATCAAAGTCAGTGGGAGTCTGATCCTCCACCAGGAGCAGCTCTGCCTCCAGAGCTCACCCCAAATGTGGCAGGGGAAGGTTGTTCCTCCAGGGTGCTCCATGTGCTGCAGTCTCAATCTCCCACTGGCGCCCAGGACAGGCCCCCCTGGTTTTACCTGCCCCAGAACGAGTGTTCCTGCTCTTTCCTGCTCTCTTTCTTGCATATTTTGCACATTTTTCAGAAACTTTAGTAACATTTGGAGGTCTAAAGCATTGTGTCTACATGTTAGCTGAGCAAGGAGAAGCCACAGGAATGGGTACTTCCCTCCAAATGAGAGTGGAGCTGCAGAAGATTACATGGGATGTTCTTCTGCAGACACCACCCACTTCAAATCAGTAGAGGACAAACCTCTCTGTATTATGGCTAGAATGGTATTTTCAAAAGAGCTTTGTGCTTTGCTTGATCTTGCTGATCACAGTGAGAATGACCCATTTGGGAGCAGGTTTCAGTATCCCAAAAGATCAGTTCCTAGTCCATTCTCATACAAGCCTGCAGTAGCCTTGAGTGGTTCATGTTTTGGATGAGGTTGGTAATCTGAGCAAGTGAACATACTGATATTGCAAAAAAAAGGTCAATATTCAAATATGTCTTTGTGAAAGAGCTTGAATTTGTTCCTTTGTTTCATTTTCTTTTCCCACTGGTCTGCAGTCAGACACAGACAAACATTAGGCAAAGCAAACAATCTGCGTTTCCACTCATACAATGGGAGGAAATAGGAACTGAAAGGATAAAAAAAAAAACCTGGGCAGAAAAACTGCTTCTGGTGCCTCTTGGGTTTTACAGTTCAGGAGGGTTGTGGTACAGACATTTACAGTGGGGATGAAAAACTGTTGTTTTCCTCCAGAGATCAAGGTGATTTGATCTGGTCCTTTTGAAATGACCTTTATCCATCCCTCCCTTCTAGACAATGTGGATGTGGGTAGAATTTTAAGTGACTGGTGGAGGTTGTATTTTCTAATCTCTTCTCTGGGCTAATGTGTTGCTATTTTAGTATAGAGGAAGTTCTCCTATACCACTGCCAACTTGGTTATCTTGAGTGGTATTATGATTTACAGTGATAATTTTTTTTGTTTCTTTAAACATGTGACACAAGTAGGACCCCTGAGAGAAATTTCTGATCTTCTTTTTTTACATCTTAACCCTGAAACTAAAAACTTCATTTGGAAGAATTCATAAAACTTGTATTTTCACTGAGTGACAAAAAATACATTCCCACTCCTGATATGAGGGGGGAGAGAAAAGCAGTGGAAGGGATAAAATGACATGTTCTGCACATAAATAGGGTGGTGGTGTTTGCAAGGAAAAGAATTTGTTTTTCACTGAATATTCAATCCATTTTTCTACATTGGTATTATGAGCTTTACAAAATTATATTTTTTGATTTGGAATGCAGTGTAACATTTTATGGTTTTAAAAATAATTTTAAATCGCCCTATTAATCATATATATCCCTAATATTTCTTCATTAATATAGCAGCCTTTGTTTAAAGAACACAGAATGTTAGTATTTAACTTTCATTCTTTATATATCTACCTGCAGACATTTTAGGGTTTAATGCTGATATTTTGCAACCCAAGTTTGGGGATATGTGAAATAACATTTTACTTATTGGTATGGTCTGTACCTAAAGTGATACATTTCAGCTGACTTCTTAGAACACAACTAATCACAGAGTGGAGTTTAGCATATAGGAGGAAAGAAGACCAATACCACATAAACCTTGAAAAGCCTGTCTTGGTTATTGACTATTACTATTACTATCTCTGTGTTGCTATTTCTGTTGTTCAGCACTGACCAGCAGAGGACAAGGGTGGTGTTCTGCAGTGTTTGGGTGATGTGCTTTGCTTTCCCTGGCAGGAAGCATTCAGGGTTGGCTCTGAGGGCAGTGTTAAGCTGGGGTCTGCCAGGCAGTCCTGCTCCAGCCCGAGGGACTGTGCCTGGTGGTGTCCAATGTCTGGGAGAACAAAGGAGCTTCGTGTTGCCTCCTGTTGGTCTCAGGAGCTGGTGCTGGGTCTGCAGTGTGCTCTTCCTCTCCTTAGCACAGTTAATGGCAGCAAAGCTCTCCAGGGTGTGTTAAAGGAGCACAGGGAGCAGGAAATGCAATATTTGGCTATGCTGCCCAAGGTGTTGGGTGAGACATGGGACTGTCTGGAGATTTCGTGGCAGATGTGGGGGTAAAGGGAAATGTGTGGCATCCACACAGGCAGCACAGCTGGGCTGTGGTTCTCTGGCAGACCCTGCATCCTGCTCTGCTGCCATGAAAACAGCCACAAGGAAAGAAAGGTGCTCCAGCTGGGAGATGGAGCTGAGGGCTACCCTAGAGGTGACCTGGAGCAGCTTCCAAAATCTCAGCATCTCCCAGTATGACAAAGAAAAAGAGATGCTCTAGGGAAATACAATTCTTTTATTTACAGCTCTGAAATACAACAGACATCCAGAACTGATGTGACTAAAGTACCACCAAAAGTTAATAATGTCAATCACAGAATCACAGGAGGCTTTCTGCCTTTCTGCAGCCTGAGTTTGTGATTAAAAGGATAAAGCTGTAATCAAAATGAGACCTGTGTTCCCATCTGGCTGCTGTCCTGAGGTCTAAAAAAAAAACCAAAAAAAAAAAAAAACTGGTGCCCATCTGTCCAAGGCATTTGTGGTTTGAGGGGTTTTGTGCATTTTTTTGTGTTTGGGTTTTTGGGGGGTTTTAAACTATCAGAATTGATGTGGATTACCTGTCATAGCCTATGATGAATCATTCCTGAAATCCAGTGCTAGTATTCAGTGCATGACTTACTCTGAACTTCGCCTTGGGCCATTAACTAACAAAAACAAGCTATAAGCTCTTAATTACTCCTTCTTTGGAATATATTCCTGGAAGGTCCTTTCAGGTTTTGCATTACTGCCGTATTTTTAGTTGAAGAGCTCCAACCATGACTGCCGTGTAAGGTATGGACTGCTCCTGCTGATAGAGCTCACCTAAAAACCCTCTTCTCAGGTGACTCAGCCCAGGTGTGCAAGCCCTGACCACTTGTTCACATCATGAAGACCCTGAGGGACAGCAGCATGCTTGTATGAGGAGCATTTTACTGCAGAACAGTGGCTGTGTCCAAGCTGCAGCATAGGAGCAGCCTATCTGCAGGTTTTATATTTTTGGGGTTCTCCTCCCTGCCGTGCTGACCCACTGAGGAGCACACTGCAGCTGCATGGGAGGCTGCTCCTGCCTGCCTGCAGTGTGAACAAGCAGAGCTCCTGTTCCCACTGGCTCTGGGGCTGGGCTTAGCAAACATCCCTCATCCCTTCTGAAGAACTGGGTCTGAGTAGGAGAGTCCTATGTGGGTGGAAAGGAAACAGAAGGATCATGACTTCATTAAGGTCACGTGGAATAGGACAGAGGTTTCCTGGATCCCTGCACAGAGCATTGTTCACTCCCTGCATTATCTCTTAAAGGCTTTTCTTGTATTTGCAGGATGGAAAGGGTGGAGGGGAGAGGGGTGAGAGGGTGGGGACCAGTCCCACAGGGCACAGCAGGCTGAGCTGGCAGGCTGCCAGCCCTGCAGGGCCACACAGATGGGCTCAAACTTCAAAGTTCATCAGTGCATTTTGAACAGGAAATGTGATTGCTCGAGTTCACTTTCGGTGAGAGCTTGCAGCCGCACAGCTGTGCTTTCACCTCGCTCCCCAAGGGCGGGTGGCCACAGGCTGCATCTGTTATCCCATAAGGAATGTCTGCTTGAGAAGGACCTTGTCTGCCAAAGTCCCACACTTCCAACAGCCACATCTCGCTTTACAATGCAAGTCTCGAACATCCAGAGAAGGTCCCAGGAGTTAAAGTTGTGGTATTTACCAGCTTTCAGGATTACACAGGCAGGCAGTGAGGGGTCAGCCCAGAGTCTCCTACTCTTGTGGTAATTCTGGTGTCTGTGCCTGATAGCAGAGTGTATTTGGTATGAAATGGCCCTTCATGCAGGCACAAAGGTGCAAACTTGAAGTGTCCAAGTCTTCTGGTTTTTGGGAGATGTCCCTGTGCACAGGCACTTGACTCTGTGCTGCTTCTGGTTGCAGACAAGAAGACAAGGACAGGGACAAGAACAAGGACTTCTGGTGTGTGAAGTGCCCCAGCTCTGTGCAGCCTTGGTGTCCTGCAGCAGGCAGTCCCTGCCTTTCTCAGGCACTTTTTCCTGCTGTGGTTACGTGGGGACAGCTCCACCAGACAGGCCCAGAAACACATGAACATTAATGAGTGCCAAAAAGGAAACCTGTGGTGGGGCTGCCGTGGGCTGCCTTGGCACGGCGTGCAGCACTGCAGTGGACAGCTGCCTTCTGCTGTCTGGGCTTGCAATTGTCCACTCCAAATCTGTCGGATCCCAGGTGGGGAGGGAAGCTGATGGGAACTGCTTCCCACCCCCAGGAAGAGAGATACGTGCAGGATCTGGGAGGGAAGCTGTCAAACCAAACTCTCTGCCTGTGACTTGCAGCCTTATAATCTCATTGGGACCTTGGATCTCTTCTTGTAATCATGGCCCAAGCCAGGGACTGTCCAAAATTTTTTTTGGAACATAAGAGGAAAAGGTGTTGTACGTGACTGAATGCATCATTTTGTAAATATACTTAATTCATGTAAAGCCCTTTTATCAGCTAATAGCTGGCTGCTAATGTTGACACTCTTGTTGGATGTAAATAGAAAAGTACGTGCCTTGACCCTTAGTAAGGGGCATAGATAAATGGTTCCTTTATCTGAGGTGAAAAGATAAATACACATCCAACAGAAATAACTCTGAGCAATCTGCCCTGTTCCACGTATCTCTCCCTGCAGAGATAATGCAGGGTTGGAGCTCATCAGAACCAGATCTTTGGCATCAAGCATCTCCCACAAGTCTGGCTGCAATGAGCAGTGTGCAGATTTGAAAAATGTGTGTGCTGGCTTCAGGTTTGCTGAATGTTACTGTAGTGAGTAACTGGCAACTGCAGCGGACTATGCGGAAATATTTTCTGGAGGAGACCAGGAATTTAGCTGGACTCAAAGCTAATGGGAGAATTTTTTCCAGCTTGGATACCTCATCAAAATGAAGGGTGGAACTTCGATTTTAGAAAGTCGTTGAGCCTCAGAATTGTTCGTGTCTAAGCTCTGTGATAGAATTTGATGCTGTACTCCTGGGTAGGAATATGGGTGTTGCAAATGGCTGTTGGATGTTCTCACTACATTCTCCAGAGCTCTTATACTGAGCATTTGGGAGAATAAACCTTTTATTGAGGAAACCAGCCCACAGACCATTCCAGCCCTCTGCCCATTTTCTGGGGAAATGTGCAGTGGAGGATCTTGAATCACAGCAGGCTGAACTCCAGTGATCTGGAGAGGATGGGCAGAGGCAGAGTGAGCAGAGGGCTGGGAGGGCAATGCCTCTTGCTCTTCTCAGATTAAATCAGTAAGGATGAACTTCAGCATGTCTTGTCACTGGAAGTAAGTGAATCAGCTGATCTCATTTGTTTGGGAAAAAGTTAAAACAGCCAGTTTGCTCCTGGAAGCTTTAAACAAAAATCAAAACACCACTTTTCTCAAAATAATTCACACGTGCTCGACTTAGTGGCTTCAGCAGAAGCAGAAATGTGAGGGTTCCCATGAACTCTGGCTAACCTCTGAGATTTATCGATAAATGAAAAAAATAAGGGACCAGCACTGAAATCTTCCCTTGCTAAGGCATTACTCCCTATCTCTTAGCAAGAAGCCCAGGGCCAGGTTCAGGATGTTTACTGCTTCTAGAGATGTTAAGGAACATTGGCTCCAAACAATTTAAAAGACCAATACTGAGAAATCTGTGATTTTTGTTCTGAACTGCCATCGCAGTCATAGTCTGTGCCTTAATGCAGGAGCAGGATTGAGTTGTGCATCTTAGTGTCCCTTAAAAGGGACATATTTTTTGAAGAAAGATGAATCACAACCCATAAAGCAAAAGAACTTGTTGTTTTCTTTCCCATAAATACTGATTTTCCAAACTTTTTTTGAGAGGGGTTTAGTATTCACATTTATAGTGGTAAGTGAGAGCAGCAGGTTTTGCATCCAGTGGAAATAACTGTGGCAGCAAAATGACCAATGTCTGTTACACAGAGGGACAATGTGACCAGGAGTTATTCTCTGACACCAATGCCAAGCTTTTCCTTCTCCCTTATTCTGATGAATATTCAAGTGCAGTGTTAGCCTAGTACTCATTGATTATATTTTCAGTAAAGAAGCGCCACAGTTGTGAGAATCAGTGTTAGTTCTTGGTCCTTTGCAGGATCTACAGCAGTCCAGGGGAGACTCCTGTTTTCCATGGGCTGCTCACCTGGTGTGTGGTGCCCAGAGATGTGGAGCTTCTGTGCTTGTCTCAGACAAGCTCTGGGCTGCAGACAGGGTGGCTGGGCTGTGGGGAAGGCTCTCTCCCTGTATTGCCAAGACACCCAGTGGAAGTGGGAACGTTTGCAGACAGTGGCTCCAAGAGAGGAGCTGTGGCTGGGCAGAGGGAACTTGCTGACCAGCATTGGGATGGATGCTGACCCAACACCAGCATCCTTTGGGCTGGCATGGTCACAGCTCGTCCACACTCACCCACCAATGTCTGTGTGGCCTGGGGAGAGGGTGCCCTGCTTGTCTTCCTCCTGAGGTCTGTGCTGATACACAAATCCTATCATTCTACTTCATGAGGAAATGCTTTGCGATCCCAGGAGTGCTTCCATGGAAAGAGGACATCTTTAAATATACAAAAAACTCAGCAGGATTTAGTTTTTTGTAAAAGAAAACATGACTGTGACATATTGCCTGAGAAAGAGGAATCATTTTTCTTTGATGCAAAATTGCTTAGTCTTAGAAATAACATTTGTGTGCACTTTTGTGCAGATAGAACCTGGATTTTTAAATTACATCAACCTAGCTTTTAATTTTGTGGGTGTAAATTGCACCTGCAAATCATTTTGTCTGCAAACTGCAGCATTTCATATTTGATTTCCTGATTTCCAGTGGCTTCCTTAACTGCTGTCAGTTAGTTATTTTGATATACAGCTTTGCAGTCACTACTATTTTGGGAATAAAATTGCGGTCTCAAAGCTTCAAACCCATTTCTGAGCATCTGATGGAAGTGAGAAGCTAGGATGTACAGCAAACCCACTGTCTATTCAAATCTTTTGATACTATCTTCCAGTGTGAGGTCAGTGCTGGTTATCGTGGTGAAAGGCTTCATCTGTGGTATCTGTTGAGCAGCTTGACCTCACCAAAGCAAGAAACTGCAGCTGACAGCAAGATTCACGTGTGGGTGCTCTTGTGAATCACATTTTGTCACTCCCAGTAGCAAGTTTGCTCTTTTAATAGCTTTATTTCCTATTACCTTCCTTTACCTAGCTGTGTTTTCAAAACCAAGCCTTTTACCTAGTGAGGAGTTACCAGTTGTCTGTTGTTTAAAAGCGACTGTGGGGTGTGGGCATTCCATAAGGAACTGTGGATGTGTGTAGGCATCCACACAGTCAAAGTCCTGGGCTAGTTCTTCCCCACCACCACAGAAAATGAAATTTTTAAATTCAAAGCTCTTGCATGATTTTGGGGAAGTAGCTGAGTAGTAGCTGAGATGTGGTTAACTCAGCTGAAGTAAGAATTATAAAAATGAAGCATTTTGAAGTAAAAAGCATTAAAATTTTTTTAAAAGAAGACGAATAACATGCATAAAACTTTATTTGCCACGTAGAGGTAGCCAGATTGATGTACTGGAACCCAGAGTTTTGCCTTTACCCTGAGGTGTGCCAGGACATGTCAGGGGTCAAGGTGGGGACAGAGCCAACTGCCCAATGCCCTCCAGCTTCCCAGCACACCTCAGCCATGGATGGCAGGACAGGAACGTGGCTTATTCAGATATTCTGAGATTGTGCTGAGATTTCCTGGAAGAGGAGGCTTGAAGGCTGGCATCACCTGTAGAACAGAAGTTAGATGGAGACCCATGAGCTTGTGCTGTGTTGAGCTGTGAGAACAGAGCACTCCCAGCTCTGCTGCTTCTTTGTGCTAAAAGGAAATTCATTCCTGTAGAGGTAACTCTGTTAAATTCAGAGCACAGTAAGGATGTGGCTCTGGTAACACATCACCAAAGTTCACCTTGGTGGTTTTGTGCCACTGGAAGGTTGTTTGGTACACAGAATCATAGAATAGTCTGGGTTGGAAGGGATCTTGTAAAGGTCACCTAGTCCAACCCCTTTGCAGCAGGGACACCTCCAACTAGAACATTGCCTTGAACATGATTGAAAGCAGTTAGTCAAACCTGGTTGTTAGAGGCCTAATTTGTTCATGTATTCATAGTTTGCCTACATGTTTTACACAGTGTCTTCTGTTGTTTTAACAGGGTCGCCATGTTAAGACTGGGCAGCTGGCAGCAATCAAAGTGATGAATGTTACTGAGGTGAGTGCAAAACCAGAAATAATAAGGTCATTGTTAAGCAGCAAGGAAAAATAAATAATCAGATCATGAGAAGGTGGACAGCTCATGAAAGAAGATCCACTGGTGTAAATCATGGTTCCTGAGCACCAGTTTGTGTTTTATAAAGTACTGAGTGGTGGTAACACAACCATATTTTTGTGTGGCTGACTAATGGTGACAAAGCAATAAGGGAGTACATTGCCATATATTTTGGTGTTCAATAATATCAAAGACAAGAAGTCCCTTCCTGCTTATTTCTAGTTGACTATCTACTTTCAGAGATAGCAATTAAAAGATTTCCTGTATCTCTGCACTGCCTCTGCTGTGTTTCATCACATCCTATCCCCTCACATGCCAGCTGTTGCTCAGAGTAGTGCCCTGACAGCCAGCAAGCAGGATCATGTTAGAAATGCAAACGCAGTGCTTTTTTATTGTGATTTGACAGATGAGGGAAGGAGACATTTTAATTGGCGCTGTCCCTACTCACATTTATAAATGGGTGTCAGTGCTGAAACAGGGTGTTGAGAAAGTTGCTAAATATTGGGTTTTGTCTCTCTTTTAAAAGCACAGCCAGTAGTGGAGCAGTTTGCCTCCTTGAGACGACGTTAGCCTGAGCCCCAGGAAGGCTGGGGAGACTCCTTGCTTCTTCCTCTTGAGTTTCCTAGAAGTCTGGTGCAGCAGCATCCAGTAATGCCTACTTACTTGGAAACAAAATTGAAATGGTCCTGCTTTAGGAGTCACCTTACTGAGCTTGCAGGATTCTGAGAACAAAACAAAGCTCTTTAGGTCTGGTTTGCTGCAGGTGACAGAGCCGACACCATGCTGGGGAGCCTGTCCCGTGTGAGGGACAGTGATTTCAGGTCGTGCTGTTTTCACATTGAGAGCCTTCATGGGAAGGTGAGGAGCATGTTACTGCAACTGCCCAAAGGGGTTTGCCCTGGTGCTCTTCCCCCTCTGAGCCCTGAACAATTCCAGCTCAACTGTGCTCAAGTGTTCCTGCTTTCTGGGCTTGGCACAGGGTGAGTGCAGGGCTTTCTGCTCCTATTTCCACTTTCCTAGAGCAGAGTTGGCTGTATTCCTGCTGCTAGGGCACTGGCATGTCTGGATGCAGTCACTTCTGCTTCTTCTGCCACTTTTGTTCACCAAAGATTCTGATTCTTTCACCAAATCGACAGAGTTTCTTTTTCCAGTAAGAAGTCATTTCATCAGAAATTGCCTGCCCAGCTCCAGCTGTGATTGTTCAGATCTGGGGCGCTCCAAGAGCTCAGCAAATCTGCCCTTTGCTGTCATGAGCTGCAGCCCCAGGCTGGTTTCTTAAGAGCAGCAGCAGGATGCTGTGGTCATTGTGGGATCCTTGGACATCTGTCAGGAAGTGCTGCTGTGTTGAGTTGCACGGGGGTGGGGGGAGCCCTTTGAAATGGTTAAAGGGGAGCTGATGGCAACGTGTGCTCATGTGCCTCTCCAGGCAGGCTCTGCTTCCTGTTTTCTGACAGAGCCAGACGAGCAGAGTGCTTGCAGAGACACTGGATTCTTGCTGCTTGTCTCTTCAGCTAGTGGTGCAGGTGATCAAAGAGCTCTTCTCCAGCACATCATTCTCCATCTGTCTTTGATTTCATTCTTTCTAGAGAGCAAAATAACATTTAAATGTGAAACTTGTTGTTAGACCTGCCCCAGTACTAAGGGGTCCCTTGGTGGAGTATTTATCAGCTGATGATCTCGTTTCCAGTTGTGGTCTGAGGAGTGTGTTTTCTAGCTCTAATGCCACTGCAGATAGGCCCACATCTTCAAAAACAGCCTTTGATCATGAACCTGTCATCTCTGTGCACGCAGCCATCTGTGCCAGGACGCGTTGGTTTGTGAAGCAAACAGCTTTCTGCACCTGCACATCTGTGAGCCTGCTTCCTTTCCTTCAGCAGCATTATTTATGAGCAGACCCCTGGGACAGGGGCTGCTGGTAATGCTGGCAAGAGGGCTGGTGGCAAGTGGAAATTCTGAGTGTGCACTGAGAAGCTGAGGGTGTTTTGTCCCTGGTCACTGTGCTTGAAGGGTGTTCGTGGCACTGAGGCTCAGCAGGTCTGGGTTCAGCTCCTCATGACGTGGCCCGTGGGGCACAATCACTCACCTTTACCCTTCTGCCTTGGCGTTTCCGTGGCTTAGAGCATTTTTATCCAAACTCACCGAGGCACTGGGAAGCCAGAGTGCACTGATCTGTGAAATGCCCAGCTGCTGTCCTGTGTAGCCCTTTGCCCAGCACCTGAAGCTCAGCCTGCTGCCTGCTCCAAGTGATGTCTCCCCAAGGCATTCAGCTGTGCTGGGCAGTGGTGCTTGGGCCCTGCAGGCCAGGATGGGCAAGGGCAGGAGAAACAGGTGCAGGGAGGGATCAGGTTCTGGCCTTCATGGTAAATAAAGACACAAAAAAAAGCAGGAATTGCATTTTGCTGGTCTAGGAGAGGAACATTACCCCTGTGCAGCTCCTCTTGCCCTTGCCAGTGAGTGTGGAAGAGCCAGTGGGGTATCCATGTTGAGTTCTTGGACAGCCACAGGTTTGTTTTTTTTTTTAAAAACATGGAGATCAGATTGCAGAGGAATAGAAAATACTTGGATAAGAGCTTTGCCAGCATGGTTCCAACATCCAGGAAATTAATTGAGTAAAGGATGAAGAGCTGAAAAAGAGGCAGCAGCTATGAGGAAGTGGTTGGGATCTGCCAGCACCCAGAGGGGAACTTTGTGAAAGCTACAGGCTGGGGCTGAGGGCACAGCAGGGAGCTGGGCTCCACCAGGGCAAATTTCATGCTGATGGGCAGAGTTAAAAAATCCTGGACCCTTCACATCTGTAAATATTTTAAGTGATTTGGAGAAGGCTTTTACCAAAGATGAGTGTTCTGCCTCCACATGTTTGCAGAAGGAGTGGGCAGAATGCAGGAGGGATGGCAGAGAAAGAAGGGAGCCCTTCCTGTTTGTTCCCCTTTCTGCCCTTCTTCCCTAAAGATCCAGAAGCTTGTGTAGATGGCAGAGCCCTTGTGGTCAGGTCCAGGATGCCAGTTCCCATGTCCTGATTCTCTGCCTCTTTCTTACCTGCTTGTGTCTACCCTTTCTTGTGCACTGTCTCTACTCCTGGAGCTCCAAAGGGAGTAGAGCCTTGTACCCCTCAGGCTCTCACCTCCCTCTGTGCAGAGAATCCTACCCCTGGAGGCATTCCTGCACACTGCCTGCAGCCAGCTCCCATTTCTCCTGGACACTCCAGGTGCTGCTCTGGGCTCCTCTCCAACCTCACTATTGCAGTCATGCAACATCCAGGGCTGCATCGGGATTAAGGGTCCTCCTTTTTCCCTAACTGCAAACAAAAGATAAATTAACTATTTATTATAATGTGTGCAGCTTGAGAGCCTGTGTTCAAGAAAGATTATTAGGAAACCTGAAATAGCCTATTTAACTTGAACTAGAGTTATTTTACATCTCTGAAGGCTTAGCACAGTTAGCCTTTGGTCTGGTAATGTGTCTCCGGGGTGTTGATGTTACTGGGAAAATCTTACTGGTCCCTTCTGTTGGGAACAATTTTTGTGTGGTCAAGTTTAATAAGACACATCATATGCCTGTTCTTGAGGGAATTTGGCTTTAGCCTGTCATTTAGCTTTAATGTGTTGCTCCAGGTAAAAAGGTCAATGTGTCTGGCTTTGTAAGCAGGCCATTATGGTGGTTAAAGGAATGCTTCAATGGCAAAACTACTGGAAAATAGAGGAAAAGCACAGAAAAATGTCCTTTGGGGCTGAGTTGTTCTTGCTGCCTCTTCTTTTTTTTTTCCTTCAGCTAGTAAGTGCTGACTGGGATGTTTTGCAACAAGGTAAATTAATTTTCAAGTTTGTGGTACTCCTTTTAACTGATACAAGGATACCTTGCAGCACCACTTATTTTCTATTAAAGTGAGTGGGATGGCAAAACCTGGGTTTCACTGGGTGTTGTGTGCACCATGGCCAGCCAGCTCTGAGGGGACCTTTCTAAATCAGGCAGTTCTCCCTGAAAAAGGGTATCTCCTTCTAACATAATTATTAAAACTTTTCTTCCACTAGTTGTCTTTTTGTGCACAATGTTGTATGGGCAGAAGAGGACGTCTGCCCTGGCGAGACTGAAACAAAGGGAAAACAGGCAGGCAGTGCCTGGAAGATGATGTTTGGGGTGTGCTAGCTCCCAGCATGCCAGGGGCCTCATGGATGGCTCGGTGTTAGGAGGGGAGAAAGGCCATGGTCCAGACAGGGCAGCCTCACAGCTGTAAGGAAGGAGCAGATCCTAACCCTGGCTTAGGCTGGAGTTTGATTTGTGGCAAGTCACCTCTTTCTTGGCTTTGGTTTCCTCCCAGCAGGACCCTCCACAGGGCTGGGAAGACAGATTGTCTGATGTGTGCACTCAGTGCTTTTCCAAGTATTTAAGTAATGGAGTGTTAGGAACAATTTTATTTTTGTTAGAATCTGGGTAGTTTCTCCGAGACTCAATTGCTGCATGCAGAAGCCATAAATGGGGGAGTAACAGGAACTGTCGAAGCTCCCTGAGGAGACAATGTGCAATTTTTATGCCCAAGTGGGGATATTTTTGATTCTTAGGTCAAACCCTAGCAATTAATTGGTTTAGCCCCATGGATCAGGGTGATTCAGTTGTCAGTTTAAGACCCATCTCTCAGCTGCAGTCTCATAATCCCAGGTAACTCTGGTCCTGCTCAAAGCAGGGTCAGCCATGGGATCAGACCAGGTTACTCACAGTGTCCAAAGGCAGAGGTTGCTTTGCTGCCCTGGGGCTCCATGATCTCTGGTCCCCTAAGGAGCCTCCTGCTCTCTTTTTTGTTACAGAATGAAGAGGAGGAAATCAAGCTGGAGATAAACATGCTGAAGAAGTACTCCCATCACCGGAATATTGCTACATATTATGGGGCTTTTGTAAAGAAAAGTCCTGCAGGCCAAGATGATCAGCTCTGGGTAAGTGTTTAGTGTCATTTCCATTTCTGCTCATCAGATTTACAGCTCCTTCTTTAGAGTTCCAGCATGCTTGGCTTGGACTCTGTCTCAGTGAAGCTCTGAAGTCATTGTTCTGAAGAATAACATATAAAAGAGAAAAATTACTCCTCCCTAGACATCTTCCATCCCTATGATTTCCTTTGAGGATGGGCATAAAGTATGTTACAATTCTTGTGACTGCTGCTGTCATTTTGATTTGTTGCTTGAATCTTTTTTTTTTTCCAAATTAAATTCTTCTCCAATTTTTTTTACTGAAGTGAAAGAACTTGTCATTTTTGCCTTCTCTCATTCTTGTTGACTTCCTCTCCTTTTTTCAAATGAAAAAAAAAAAGGAAGCAGAGGAGTTGGCAATAAAGAAAAGAAGAATAATGAATCCTCCATTTTTTTTGGCTGCAAGATTTTTGATGCGTTGCAGCAAAATGAGAAATTTCAAATTTAAAAAAAAATCCTATGTTTTTCAGTACTGTTAACTCTTGCTTTTCCAATTTTGTATATACTAAAAAACACCCAAAAAAACCCCCCAAAAAACCCCAAAAAAACAAACAAAAAAAACCCCCAAAAAACAAACAGAAAAAAACCTACCTAAAATCTGCAACAGGAGAGGAGCACTAGTGAGGTTTTTTATTTATTTAGCAGTGTGTGTGATTCAGGAAATGAGATTTTAAGTCATTTGGCATCCGAGGAGGCCACATGCAGTTTGCCCTGCAGGGCTGTGGTGGGAGTGGGTGTTTGCAGGTGCTCTCCCTCTGCCTGGCAGGGCTGGTAAAGGTGCCCTGTGTGTGTTTGTGTCCCTGCAGCTGGTGATGGAGTACTGCGGGGCAGGCTCTGTCACCGACTTGGTGAAGAAGACAAAAGGGAACTGTTTCAAGGAAGACTGGATTGCTTACATCTGCAGAGAGGTTCTCAGGGTGAGTCCTGCCAGCAGAGCTTCGCTGCTCATTTGCAACAAAAAGGCCTTTCCAAGCCTTTGGTTGCTAAAATAGGTCACTAATGAGCATTATTGTTTAAAGGTTGTGATCCATGGGGCTCGTGGGCTGTGGTCCTTGAGTTCAGAGGAGCCCTGAGAGCCAGCATGATGGCTGCTTGACATCCCATATTGTTGTAGCTAATCCCATTTCTGTATGAAGAACAGAAATTTCCTCTTTCCTATGGCGAATAGCCATCTTCTGAAATTCCAGACACTGGGCACCTAGAAAAGGAAATAAATTTTCTGTTTTCAGTGTGTCTGCCCTCCACATCAGGAGATCTTTCTGCTCAGTGCTTCAGCTGTTCATGATTGTAAGATCCTTCCGTGCATAATTCCTTTGCCTCCACACACTCAGAGGTCTCTTTTCTACACTTGGAGGCAATGGTGACTAAACAGCATTCCAAAATCTTCAAGGTGGCCCTGCTGGGATGGTATTCCCCAAGAAAATCCTGGGGCTACATTTCATTCTATGCAGGCTTAGGACTACTTTCTTTCTTCTTATTTATTTTCTTTTTTTTTTTTTCCTGCCAAGTACAGAGGATAAAACAATTCCCAAGTGTAATCTAGTGAACTAGCCTGGAAAAAAAATATGATGTTGCAGCCAGTCATTCTAAATTCAAAACCCATTACAGAGTTACTGATCTGTCTTCCCTATAATAGAGTTTTACATCTTTTCTAAATAATGGTAAGGTAAATGCATATTCTGAGAGCTGGAATTTAGATGGCATGCTGAAGTAATGCTTAAATGGGGTAAAACTTTTTTCCTGGGGCATAGCAATTGATAAATGTGCTCAGCAGAGAATATTGGCCTTCTTGCAGGGATTTGGCACTAGCCTGAGGATTGTGATCATTGTATCTGGAAAGTGTGGGGACTTCTTCTGCAAAATAAAAAAAGCCTTAGTGGTGTGGTCAGGTTGTTCTTCATTGGTGTGGCTGTAATGTCTCTGTTAAAGCAATTGATGCTAAAACATTTGGTTTATGCTCATGCAACTGAGAACTGTAACAGCATGTTGGTGAAACAAGGGATTGGATTTAATCATGCTTGTTTCAAGACAAAATGGCCCAGTTGCACATGGATTGACAGTGCTTCCTTCTGGAAAATTTACAAGCTGGGTGGAAGCTCTGTTTGAAGCCACTAATATTAGAGAGGCTAAATGCTGTGAGTGAAGAATCCCTGGATTGCTATAATGGATTATTTCAGTGTGTTTCTTTATGGCTATGGCAGTTCAACCATGGGCAATTTTGAAATGCAGGAGGAGACAGCAAATATTAGCTGATTGAAAACAATATTTGCTGCATTCAAAAAGAGGTCTGACATGGTATTTTTAACTTTCTCTAGTCCATTTACCACTGAATTTAGCATTTTGTTGAATACAATACTTAGGCCACTACAACCAGCCAGCTGCTGTCTCTGTCCTCATACAGAGCATTCTGCTTTGCTCTTTCTCCCTTTTGTTTGCTTTTAGCATAGAGTGTAAGGAGCATCCCTTGATTCTGTGACAGAAGTTTAAAATATTGCTACCTCGTTCTCTTCACACTTTAATTTAAATATTGCTACAATAATTCTAAAATATTTCTATACATCTCTTCACATGACATGCTCCATCACTGTCAGGCCTGTGGTGAAGAAGAGAATCAAACTTACGATTGCTGTCCTCTCTCCTCCCTGAAAATGTTGCTAGTAATATCTAAAGGACTTTCCTTATGAATAAAGACTGAAAAGGGCAAAAGTGTAAAAAGGCAACAGTGCCATAGTCAGGGTAATGTTAGGAAGAAAGAATAAATCTGGTTTTCTTTTAGGGACTGGCACATCTTCATGCTCACCATGTCATCCATCGAGATATTAAAGGGCAGAATGTTCTTCTCACTGAAAATGCAGAAGTAAAATTGGGTAAGTTTCCTTAAATGTGTGCCAGAAACCTGTTTGTTAAAGTTTAAGATTTCCATCTTGACTCAGAGAGAACTTTCAGTAACCTAAGTGCAGGATGTGTGCCAAGTATCATTAATGCTTGTGCTTACAAGGTGTGTGTAATGTAGAAAGAGTTGGAAATGTAAAGTGTTCTGCAAAGTAAAATGTAAACTGTTCTGCAAGGGTGTCCCTCACAGCCTGAGGGCAGTGCAGGCAGTCACACACAGAGCCAGCCCAGGAAGTCACAGCACCATCAGGCCTTCCCAGAGGATCTGGCCATGCAAAAGACTTCCAGACTAAAAAAGTTGGGGGAACAAATTTTGCTAATCAATTTTTCTAAAGGAAGCAGTCTTAGAGATTTACATAAACCTGACAATAAGTGGAATTACTTGTAAGGGCTACCACTGAATAACAGTCATCTCTCAGAAAAGTTGGAGGGTTTACTCATTTCCTTTTATTACTGTGACATGTCAGTGTTGACGACTTCTGACTTCCTAAAACTAAACTCAAGTACGTATCTCTCTTGAGATGTCTTTCATGTTTTGGAAAGACATGAAAGGGAAGTGTTTTAAAGGAGAAATCTCAAGGGGAACACTTCTTATTTGTGATGATCTTTACAGTCCCTCTCTCTTTAACTAAAACAAGTCACTGTAGAGTTGGAAAACAACAAATAACAAACATGGCTTGTGGATGTGGGGTAGCGTGCTTGATGGAGCAAGTAAAAATAGGTACTTTAAATTGCATTATGGTTTAACTTTGTGGCAAACACCTGGCTTCACTGAAGTCAAAGGGAGTTTTGCTGTCAAATTAAATGGAGCAGGATTTTGCTCATAGTCTCTGAATCATATGTACTAATTGTCAACTGTTCCCTCTTAAACCAGGTAAGATGGGGGTGTTGTGTGTTTTTATGGTCTTGTATAATTACTACTTCCGCCGTTCTTCACATGGTTGACAAAACAGTTAAACCTAAACTCTGGCTAAAAATGAAACACATTTACTGAGTATAATGATTTTAAAAAAGAAGGAAAAAAAGTTGTTTCCAGAGAGATTTAGCTCATGTGTCTTAAGGAAGAGAAGCTCAAAAGCCAAGAGATTCTCAGTTCAATTCTGTTCCACCTCAGTGTGAGTGTGCACTTCCCATCAGAAACACAGAAGGATCCCAAAGGTCAGCTCCAACTTCTTGGAGAAAGTTTGCTAAGCAGGCACATGAAATTATAGTACCTCAAATGATGTTGGCTTGCAGATAATCTGCAGTGAGACAACATCAATGAGAAAATCTGCTCCTTGATGGTGACCACGGGGCTGTCTCCCTTCAGTCCTTCTCTTTCCCCCTTCCTTTGTCTCCTCTGTGAATACTGCTCCAGTGGATGCAATTGCTGTATTTTGGGGTTTTGTTCAAAGAGAAATACAATCACATAATTATTGGTTGTATAGACCCTTTTCATATGTGAACAAAGCCATTTTGCTATGCAGTCCTTATGAAAGTACCACCCTTTTCAGCTCAGAGAGAGCCACAGGATTCACTCATCATAATGAACTATGATGAGAATAAAGTAGTGGATTCTCCAGTTTGTTCTGAGATAATGTATGAACCTAGGGAAGGATTTATTCCACACACCTCAGAATGAAGTGATAATGGTGGTTCTTTCCAGCTTTCACAAGTGGCTATATTAGACACATCCAAATTTGTCTTGTGTGTAGATACTATTTTTTCTTTCAGTCTAGTTGAAGACCTTGAGTCCTACTCAGTGTAGCATTTAAATCAAGCATAAATTATTCCATAATATCTTGTAGAGCAATTCCTCTAACCCACCAGGCAGATTTAGCATGCTGATTTATAAATAATTTAAATAATAATTCAGCATTATTTAATTCTTCTGTCAAAAAGAAGGGAAAAAAGAGGCAGTTAAATTTCAACTATTGGATAAAACATGCTGGAGGAGCTCAGATTTCATGTATTGTATATATATATATATATATATATATATATATATATATATATGAATATATATTGTAGGGCAAAGGTTTGATGTTCTAAACAGTATGAAAGTGACCAAGCACACACTCTGCCAAGTGGATACAACTTTTTGCTAATTTCTTTATCTCTTCTTGGCTTTTCAGTGGATTTTGGTGTAAGTGCTCAGCTGGACAGGACAATTGGGAGAAGAAACACATTTATTGGCACCCCATATTGGATGGCACCCGAGGTCATTGCTTGTGAGGAGAACCCAGACTCTACATATGATTACAGAGTAAGTGTGAAACACTCCATAAGGTAAGGAAACATGTGGGTTATTGCTGAAATCCTGCTCATTTGAAAAGTTCAAGCTTCCTGCCTTATAAACCACAATAATACTAGAACTGTACAAACAGAAGTATTTGTAATATGTGGGTGGCAACTCTTTTTAAGAGTGAAGTTTCACTGTGAGTATTTTTTCTGAATTTTTAGTACATGAAACACACTTTCATGAACTTCTCTGCAATAAAAAAAAGTATTAAGAGTTTGCAGGTCTGGGTAGAAAAGAAAGGAAGGGAGGAGTTCCAAAGGAATACTTGAAGTGGTGTAATATTAATATGGCAAATTACTGCACACTGTGGTAGAGCTGTTTTGCTCTGTACTCAGCTGTGAATCCTGAGCTAATTGGCTGTAATTAGTATCCCTTTGCTCATTCATGAACATGTGACTGGAAGTGGTTTCCCATGCTGGAATGGTTTCTGGTCAGTGGCAGGGTGGCTGAGGCACAGAATTTCCTGTATTTCAGTTTGTGGGCATTGCCATGCAGCATGTTTTCCAGGGATGGTTTTCTGAGCAGGAATCCTCTGGGTGACCCTGCAGTCACTCTTTTAGTTCAGGTGCTCTCCCCATTGCCACTTTGCACCTCTTCTTCCAGCTGTGGCTTCAGCAATATTTGTGAGAAGAACCTGTTACTGCTTCCATTTCCTGGTGATTCAGAGGCTGTGATTCTCCCTTGCTGAGACCTTCTGTGCTGCACTGGCCCAGTGAGGCCATGTTGTGCGCGTCAGTCATGACTAAAGAATTTATTTTTTTTCCATATTATATCAATCTTCTACTGAAACCTCAAGAAATTAATCTCTTGTCTTCGTTCCCTATCCCCAGGTGATTTCCTTCTCTGAATGTGTACTTACCAGAAAATAAAATCAAAAAGAATGTGCAGCCCTAATTCTTGAGCTTTCTTTGCCTTCAGTAATAATCCTAGTTTGTCTGCTCCCAAACAGATACTGCAGATGGTAGTTTAAAACTGATCAGCAGAGGGTTTTGGAAGCACTTTTACAAACAGTGCTGTGACTCAGAAGGTGGCACAGAGCTTCTGTTTCCACAAAGGCTTATACCTGGTAGGAAGGGCTAAGCAGCAGGAAGCTGCTCTGGAACTTCTTGCTCTTCAGAAAAAAAAAAAAAAAAACAGAGCAAACAAACAAGACAAAACTAGTACAAATATATTCACATAAATGTGTTTGTATGCACACTGAGCTTTACAAACACTGCTGTCATCCTCTCTTACACCTGTCTGCCTCTCATGCTTTGGAGTTGCAAACCAAAATTCCTTGTAGCCTGGATGTTTCTCTCGCTGTCCTCAAAACCTGCAGTACTACCCCTTGAAGACTCTTAATTTTCAGTCATTTACTTAATTACAAGTCAGGATTGTGGATCTGTGAAATCCCATCAGTTTTGTTGCTGAATCCCTCCACAAACTTTGATGTGAACTGGCTTTCAGCTTGTGTGAAGAGTTGAGAGCAGCTGGACTGAGAGGGCTCTGTTGATAAAATTACATTTAGAGTGCTGAGCTGGGCATGAGCTGCTATTCGTGTAATGCCTTGTTCCTTCTAACCTCTGAAGGTTTTCTGTCACTCTGTTTTTTTAAAAGATAAGTTTTAGAGAAGCTCTGCAAGTTGGTTTGGCCATGTGCCTCTCATTTCGCTACATTTAGATACAAAGAATAGTGAAATAATGCACATGATTAATCAAGTGGAAACGTGTGAAGTTTTTACAGACACTGGTGGTGGCTGCAATTTACTTTCCATGATCAAAACCTGGCCCTTGGCATCCAGATCAGCTGATAAAGAGAACTCCACTCTGTTAACTGAGCTGAACATACGTTGTGGCATCAATCTGACTGCACAATGCACTCCTCTCTTGTGTGCCCAAAAATGTGTGACCAGAGACTTGGTACAGAAAAAATCAGACCCCAAGGCCTGACTACAATTATTGTTCCATCAGTGTAGAAACTCAGCAATGACTGCTCTGAAACAAGCATTAAAACCAAGAATTATTTTTGGCCAGAAGGAGAAGGGTGAGGCACTGCTGTGTCTTGCTGCCTCATGAAAACAGATTTAGGACATATATTTAAGCAGTGCCTGCTGTATTCTGTCTGGTTCTTGTTTTTTGAATGCAGAAGGTCTCATTTTAGGTCTGGCTGCTTAAATGATGGATCAGAGTTGCATGGGAGATAGGAAGCTTCTGGCTATTAGCACATTTCCTAAAAGCTCAGTAGGGACTGGGAAGGGAGCAGAATATTTTTCACTCCAAGTAAAACAACATGATCCAGGAGAAATCTAGGGAAATTGTAAAAAAAAAAACCCAAGAAGAAAACAAACAAGCAAAACAACCAACTTGGATGCTGCAAGCTGCAATGAGCACTGTTTCTTTTCCTGCAGAGTGACCTGTGGTCCCTGGGAATCACTGCTATTGAAATGGCTGAAGGAGCTCCTCGTAAGTGATTTGGTATAAAGGTGGGGCTGTTCTCTGCTAAAATAACTCATGCTTGGCTAATGCGCAGAATTCTGGTTCTATCTGTATTTTTAAAAACGGTCTGTGACTTTTTCTCATTTGGGCTCTTTTGCTTTCTTCATCCTTTTAGACTCTTTCAGTCTGTATTTTGGTTCCTTGCCTTTATTTCCTGGGAAAACAAAACTTCCTTTCTTAAAGCTCTTGTTAGCATCAGTTTGTTGATTTGCTGCCTGTGGATACAACTGAGCAGAAGTGATTGATATGTTAGCAGAAAATATTGTCAGGAATGCCTTTGGGTTTAGGTCACTAAAAAAATTGTGGCAGTGCAAGAAGGTAGACCTAAAGGTTATTTTTTTACTCTGAAACTGACTTGTTTCTGACAGATTTTGGGACTAATGTGGCATTTACTCACATGGAATGGCTTTGATCCATGACCACACTCAGCCTGAGAGCAGATTGCCACGGTTTCCCAGCCTGCTGCCCCCTCACTCCCCAGAGAGCCTCTTGCAGGTCAGGCAGAGCCCTGTGGGTGCAAAGCCCTTGTGCATTTTTGTTGGCATGAGGGCTGGTGGCTTTGCCCAGCTCCTGCAGAGCAGATGGGATGTGTGTGGTATCTGCTGAGAGCAAGGGAGATGAAATCCATCAAACTCTGGCCTGAGCCTGAGAGCACGTAGGCTGTTTTTAAACAACCCACTTGGCTGCTCTCCCATCAGACTTGGTTTTTAGCAGGAGCCAGCTGGAGTTCAGGAGCACTTTAGCCTGACTGAAGCTTAGTCCCGAGACATGGGTCCATGGGGAATTTTCTTTGGGAGAGATTTTGTAGCTTTGCATGCCAGTTCCTCATGTATTTGATGTTTTCCCTAGTTTTGACAGGGAAATACTTTGGATTGTGTTGCCTTGTATTTTGTTTACTGTAGTACTGGGACCCAGAGCTCATTGCCACTGTATCATGTACTATTGAACATACCAAGGAAAATGTCAAAGCCAGAACCAAATCTGAGAATGGCAGGTGGAGGCAGACTGAGAAATTAATAGAAGGTAGGGAAAGCTTTACTAGAGCTTCTCACTTCTACTGGTTCTGTGATGCTTTAAGTTCATTTCTGTTAAGAGCCTCACTGCTGAACACCTGAATATTATAAGAAATCAGCCTCCATGTAGTTCCTATCAGTTGTCATTCAGTAGCTCTGTTTGGTGAAAGAAAACCTTTTACCCTCAACATTTCTCCCTGCCAGACAGAGCACACTCAAAATTCCATACAAAGTCCCTGAGGATGGTATTTGCTTTCTCCTGAGTTCCTTGTAGCTTCAGCTTTCCACAACAGTAGCCCTGAAGAGAGGTAGAGTGGGCTGGAGAGAAGGCAGCTTCTAAATGCAGGGGTGGAATCTGTGGCCTGGTAATGGTGCTCCCATTCCCAGAGCACAGGATGGCTGAAATGTGTGCTCTGTCATTCTGCTCTGTGCCACGGGGCAGGTTGTGAGCTCTGTGCTTTGGGGCAGCTTTTCTTCATCCTGGGTTTTCTCATATGCCATGAAAAATGTGGCAAAGAGTTTGGTCAAAATGGAGCTTATCATTTATCAGAAACCAGAAGCCAGACATAATAACTAGATGAATATTTCAATCTGAGCTTTAACTTCTGTGTATGTGCAAACACGCTTTTGTGTATGGGAAATATGAACCTTTTTATGTCCTTTCAAAGCTATATATATAAAATACAAAGAAAGTTGTACTTGTTCTTGCTTTGCAGCCTTTCTTTTGAATGTCTTTTAGCTGGAAATCTCTGTGTACTCAGAGACTTGATTTCTTGGCTGTAGTGTGAGTTTGGTTGGCTCCTGGTGGGGTTCTGGGGCAGATGCTGTGATTTGGAAGTGAAGGTGTTTGGAAGTGGGAAGTGAGGTCACACATGCATCCTTCCATAATTTGTGGTTTCCTTTGCAGCCCTGTGTGACATGCATCCCATGAGAGCACTCTTCCTCATCCCAAGGAACCCACCCCCAAAGTTGAAATCCAGAAAATGGTAAAGAGATGTGTAAAAAAACCTGTATTTTTTCTGCAGTGGGCTTAGGAGGGCTTTTAGCTCTCTTGTCCAGAAACAATGAGTTTGTTAAATCATGTAGTTATCTAGGAGGTGATTCCTAAGCTGTTTCTATGAGCTGGATTGAACTAGAGGGCAGATATAGTTGACCTTTGGGAAACAACACCTTTCTTTTAGAAACTCTTGTTTCATTTTGGTGTCTGTGGACGAAATTGCAGGGTAAGCAAGGAAGGCTTTAGATGTGCTGCTTGGGGTCAGAGCTTTATCAGATTGCTTGGACATTGTGGGGCTAATGGCAGTCACCTGCCCTACAGAGAATTACTTTTTGTTTTAAATTAAGTGTATAAAGAAAATCTTCACCTTATCAAAAGGTCAAGGGCATTTTTGAAAGGCTTGTGTTGGCCAGATTGTGGTTTTGTTGATCAGGATGTAAATTCAAGGTAACAACTCCTCTGAGAGGGTGGTGAGGTGGAGTTCACCTTCAGCACTGTGCTGGTCACAGGAGTCTCACTGGTGGCAGAACTCAAATTGTTTCAGTTCATGTGTGGAATGAAACCTTGCAAAGTTAGTGCATTCCACCACTCAGGTAGTGCTTGAACCACAAGTTGGAAAGGATTATTGCACTTTCTCCACTGTTGTGTCTTTTTTAGGTCAAAGAAGTTCCTAAATTTTGTTGAGAGCTGCCTTGTAAAGCATTATTTGCACCGTCCATCCACGGAGACCCTGCTGAAGCATTCCTTCATCCGCGACATGCAGAACGAGCGGCAAGTGCGCATCATGCTGAAGGACCACCTGGACAGGACAAGGAAGAAAAAAGGAGAAAAGGGTAACGTGGCAAAACCAAAATAAAGCACACCTCAGAGAGCATGTCCTCTTCAGATTTTGGCAGCAGAGCACAAGGCAGATGCAGCTGAAATACGAGAACCAGGAAAATTGAGAAAGCATTGTCCTCGATAGTGGGGCTTCAACTTCTTTGTTGAAGCCTGGGTCATTAATGATATTTTAGTGCTAAAGTCCTTGGAACCTTGAGTTATTGAGAGCAGCCCTGGTGCTAGCAGGGAGCAAGGACTCCAAGTGAAGTCTGGGTCTCTGCTTTCTTGAGCCACAAGTGTTTCCTGGTCTCTCTGTTCATATTTCTGTCCCAGATCCAACTGATTTACCTATTGGATGTCCATATAATTTTGTCTTGTGAGTTCTTTGGGGGCAGCACGACTCTTTAAATGTTTTGAAGTAGAGTGCACAAAAGAAGACCTCCAAGCTCCAGTAAAATGCAGATGTTATAATGAATCATTTCCTTCACAGCGTGTATGAAGAAAATTTGTTCCAAATGCCAGCCTTACCCTTCAGAGTAAAATCTGGAAGAAGCAGTGCAGGAATAGGGGTGATACTTGTGAAAATGCCTGTGCATGGCAGACTAAGGGCTGTGCAAAGGGGACAGAGACAAGTGGCCTGTTGACCAATGACCCTGCCCTCTTTCCCTTCTCCCCTTCAGCATGTTTTATACTGCCAGAAATGCTGTGAGGATCAGGGACTGTGAGAGCAACTGGGAAAGCACTATGGTGTTGGAAGGTGTCTTATAAATGCTCTGATTTGACAACAGGAATATTTGCATCTAAAATGAAGTTGCTGTTGCAAAGTAGATTTACTGACTCCAGTAGTAGGTGCAAATTCTGCCACCTCTTTCAACTATGAATCTCAAAGCACACTGAAATGGAAAGATAGTGAGTTGGAATTTCTCACAAATGCCCTTGAGAGGGGTGGAGGAGTGCAAAGATGTCACTTCTTCATAAATAGTTATATTTTGACCTGAAAATACTATTTTTAATCAAAACTCCTCTGAAAAGGAGAATAGTGTGGAATTGCCAGACTACACACTTCAAAATAGTAATTTCAAAAAAAATGAAGTGACAATTCAGCATGTAATACAGCCAACAATGCTGCGTAGGACCAGTTTGAAATTATCCCATAAAAACTGCCTTCATGCCAGTCTTGAAGAGAACTTTAAAACTATGGGTCAGCTTTTAAAACATTGTGCTAAAACTAGTATTAGTTTTTGTTTTCTTTTTTTGCTTACCTAATTATTCCCTTTGATACAAAAGGAAACCTGGATTTACTGGTGGCCTCAGCATAGCCATGACAGCACAGCAGGGCTCTGCAAGCTTTTATGTCCTATCTAAATGTCTTTTTGAGAACCCCTCTGCTGGTGATGCTGTGGGGGTTGGGTTTCTCTCTGGGTTTAGCCTAATTTGCTTCAGATTATGGAAGTAGGTTAGTTTTGCAAAACCAATACAGTCAGTCATGGGAAAAGGTGTGTGTGTGTAAAGGGGCTGCCCTGAATCATTACCTGAACTAGATTTTGAATTATGTATGTGGATATTTTACCTTCCCTCAGCCTCTCTCTACAACATGTGACTTTTAAATTCCAGTTCCTCCTTAGCCTGTAGTTCAGGCTGAATGCTCAGGGCTAAAGTTCAAGATCATGTCTTAAATAACAGCATCCTCCTCTGGTGTTTGTTTGTTCTCTTTTTTAGAGGAAACAGACTATGATTACAGTGGGAGTGAGGAGGAAGATGATGAGCTGAATGAAGATGAAGGAGAACCAAGGTTAATTTTATTACTGAAATAGAAAATTTGACTGCCCAAGCTGTTCTCATTGAAGGCAGCTCTCCTCAGCCAGAACAGCTTTCTTAACTTGCTCTGAATCCCGAATCTCCTGGGTCCCCTTTGGTAGTTTTAACTGTTTTGTAGCTGTCAGACATAACTGCTGAGTATAAAATGTCTGTAATAAGCTGCTGCTTTCGTTTCCTTGCTGTAGGGGGGAAACTCTCAAATGAAGGACCCAATAATCAGCTTCAGGCTGGTTTGCAGCGCACCAGGTGTGGCTGTAGAGTCAACTGCTGGAGATATGTCATGGTTTCCTAACATAGAACAACAAATATTCTCAAAGCACCTCTCTTCTCTCTTTAATGCTGTGTTTTGTCATGTAGAAACCTGCTCTTTGTTTCAGCTCCATCGTTAATCTCCCGGGGGAGTCAACTCTGCGCCGTGAGTTCCTGAGGCTGCAGCAGGAGAACAAGAACCGCTCAGACCCCCATCGGCAGCAGCAGCAGCTGAAGGACCAGGAGAAGTACAAGCAGCAGCTGCTGGCAGAGCGGCAGAAGCGCATCGAGCAGCAGAAGGAGCAGAGGAGGAGGCTGGAGGATGTAGGGGCCTGGCTTGTGCTGTTATTCCATGTCTCATCACAAATGAAAAGCGTGCCTGTAGAGAGTAGGCTTTGCAGGCCAAGAGGGCTGTGTTAAATTGTCAGCCCAACCTGGATTGTAGTCTGGCACCTTGGGAGATCTATGTCACTTTTGAGCATTGTGCTTTTAGATGGGCTCTGTCCTTTTGCTGCTGATAACCTGCCCTGAGCTCTGTGAGCAGAAGGGGAAGGGCATTTTGCTTGAGTAGATTTGGTGGTAGCCCTGGCAGATGGGGTGAGAGATCCCCATTTCTTCCTCATGTGTATTCCCCAGTTTGCAGTCTGTTGGTCTGGTCCAGAGTCTTGGCCCTGCTTTTGTTTAAGATATTAAAAGGATTGGCCTTTCAGCTGCCTGACTCACTGTTGTCTTAGAGGCAGAGCTAAATCATAAAATCACAGAACCATTAAGGTTGGAAAAGACCTCTAGGATCCAGCCCAACCATTAACCCAGCACTGAATGTCCACCACTGTATCTTGGTGCTAAGTGCCACATCCACATACCTTTTTCAACATTTGCAGGAGACCTGGTTCCATCTCTTCCCTGGGCAGTCTGTTCCATGCTTGACCAGCCTTTCAGTAAACAATTTTTTCCTAATATCCAATCTAAGCCTGCCATGGCACCACTTGTTTGTTACCTGGGAGAAGAGCCTGACCCCTACCTGGCTACAACCTCCTGTCAGGGAGTTGTGCAGAGCAATAAGGTCCCCCCTGAGGCTCCTTTCCTCCAGGCTGAGCACCCTCAGCTCCCTCAGCTGCTCCTCCTCAAACCTGTGCTCCAGACTCCTCCACAGCTCTGCTGCCCCTCCCTGGACACACTCCAACCCCTCAGTTTCTCTTTTGCAGTGGCACAACACAAAAATCACCAACGTGTCTCTTCCCTCTTGTGTCTGACATAACTTGAGCATTGTGTGAACACTTCAGAGCTGACATCTGTGAAGCACAGTGCTGCTCCAGCGAAATGGGAACACTGGGAAAAAACCCTTCCTTCTCGAAATGTTGGGAATACATTTGTCATTAGATTAGTTGTCAGCTGTCAGGGAGATCTCACATGCATCATAAATAACAGATCTGCCCTGGGCTGCCAAAAGAGCAGAGGTTTCACTTCAGGTTTGGCAGTCACGGTGGTGGCAGCCCAGTTTTGCTCTGGGGTGTGTCAGGTGTCCCCCCTTTAGTGACTGCAGAGCAGGAAATGGGCCTTGTGATTTATGAGCCCTGGCATGAGTAACTGGTGGGTACTAAAGTAAAGTAAAATAAGCAATGTTATTCCCTGGCTTTCTTCCAGCACCAGAGGCGAGAGCAGGAGCTACGAAGGCAGCAGGAGTGTGAGCAGAGGTGGCCAGAGGTAAAAGTCAGTCAGAGGAAAGAGGAAAGGGGCAAAGAAGACAAAAGGGCTGTGGAAGATGAATACTTCATAGTAGATGGACAGAGGAAATTGGAAAAGAAGCAGGTATGAAGAGGTGTTTGCTGACAGCAGTTTGCAGCTCCTTGTTCTGTATCTGATGTCTTTCTCAGCTCCCTGAGGGTGTTCCCATCCTCTGAGTCATGGACCAAGGAGGAACTTCACTAATGCATTTACTGCCTCTTGTTCTCAGATTTAGCCTTCCTTTGAGTTGACTTAGATGTTACTGAGTCACCCTCCATATCTACAGTCGGGACACTGCCTCTCCCACTTTGTCCCTGCTGTTCCTCTGTGCTGAATTAGGCTGATTAAAATTCCTTTACCCTGATAGCTTCCAGCATCAGCTAAACCTAAGCTTACATCTCCAGTCCCCATTTTGCATTCATGTTGTAACCAGGGCCATTTCTTTTTCACAAAAACAGTGGGGCAGAGGTTAATTTAAATGCTGAACTGTCATTATCAAGTCTGTCACCTTGACCACAATGTTTTTTCTAATGTTTCAGCTGAAAATTGATTTGTAATCAAACAGAAGCATGCAGTGCTTGATTAAAGACCTCTGGTTTTAGTAAAAGTAAAAAGAACAAATATGATTTTCTGACCTGCTGTCTAAAAAGCCAAGCAGTGTTTGGTGCCACTTTATTCTTCCTGTTGCTCAGGGTTCTGACTCTTCTGTCAGCCCTGCTGGAATTGTGGTCACTTTGTTCTTTGAAAAGCCACCATTTCCAGCAGGCAACTTGGTTGTCCTCCAAGGTATCATTGTCTCTGAGGTTCATCACTCTCTGCTTTCAGAAGATGGAAGATGTGCAGCACAGCAGGAAGATGCACAGAACCCTCCCCAAAGATCAGACCCAGCTGCTGTCTCTCCAGCATGACCACAAGCAGAAGAAAAAGGAGCTTTCCAAGAGTTCAAATGTGGGAGTGCATCCTGCATCAAGCAGCACAAGCAAAGAGGTACTGTCTTGGCCAGGGCAGCATTTTGGTGTTTTGTAGTTTATGATGCTGTTGGAATGCTGAAGCAGAGAGAAGACTGATCTTTAAACCTACATCTGGAGCTTGACCTGTCTTTCCACACACTTATGCTGCAGTCTTCAGTTTCCATTAATATTCAGAGGATAAGGGAAAGGAAGAATTGTTCTGTCACTTCTGTTTGAGTTGAGGGAAGGGTTTGATTGGTGAGTGGACAAATGAAGTTCTTCTGGTCAATAGGTGTCACTCCCTTGTCTTACAGAAAGGCATGAAATAAGGTAATACCACCTGAGGTTTAGTAGAGGTCTTTGCCTGATGTTAGGGTTCACAGAACTGAGCCAGGCACAGAACAGCATCCTGCCTCCTGAGCACAGATCTCTGTGCCCCAGCAAGCAGCCTGTGATGCCTTTTCTTGGGTTTTATGTCCCAGGATAAGGTTTGATGGATCAGGGATAGCCACATACAGTCAGCCTGTACTGCAATCCATTTTCCTCCCTTGCTAACTCTGGCAGTATTTCTACCCACTAATTAATTCTGGTCACTGTCACCATGACATGTAAAGCTCTGGGTCCATTTCCATTTCCTCATTCTTAGCATGCTTTTTTGATATAATCCCAACTGGTTAACCTAGTTCTACAGCTGGTGTATGATTTGTTGTGTCACTAGAGCCTGGGTTAAAATCTCAGCAGCTCACAGGTCTTCCTCAGTAGAAGAGTGGATCTGATGTTCTGTGCAGTTATGGCAAAGTATCTTCCCAAAATGCCCAAACAGGGGCATGAGGAGAGCTCATGCACATGTAAATAGGAGAAATGCAGTGCAGCTTCTTAACACCTTGCTGCTGCTATCTTTGTCATCTTCTTGTATGTGTTTGTTGCAACTATTCCCTGAGCTGAAATGTCCAGTACTGATAAATAGTTAAGTGTAACTGCTAGAATTGGTGAAATGATGAATTTCAGTAACTGAATAGAGTCTACAAACAGCTAAGCAGCAGCATGAAGTTAGGAAAACAAGAGATACTAAGCTCCTTGTTAGAGGAGCAGTTTGTGAAAACGAGAGTAATTCTGTTTGAAGTACAACCTAACTGTCAAAACCACAAATGCCCTGGTTCTAAAGGCTTTATTGTACTGACTGATTAAGCAAATCGTTACTGAAATTTGAGTGAACTGCTCTTGAAATCAGTATTTGTTTGATGATGGAGGGCTGGGGTTTTATTCCAGCTGAGGAGCAAATTAAGTGTGGACAGAGAAGTAAACTGCTTTTTCTAAATACACAACATCAAAGTCAATAGGAAAGCTTTGCCTTTTCTAGGCCTTTAATGGATGAAAATGCAACTCTGATGATTAATTTATTTTCTACTTTACTGTAGTTAGAAGACAAAAAACCAATAAAATACTGTCTTAGATACTGTCTTAGAAACTCATCTCTTGTTTTGGCATGTGTTTTGTAAATTACTCCTTGATAGCAAAATGAAGAATTTAGTGTGCAGTCACTGTTAACTTTTAATTTAGTGTAATTAGTTGCAGATTAGTTGCTTTTTAGGTTCACAGCATGAGGCTTTTGTCATTATGGCTGCAACAGTATGTTCAAGTTTTAAGGATATTGTACAATATTATTTACTTAATCTCAGAACTTCTTGGAAGTCACAGATCCTTCCACTAAATTGATAATTGATGGTACAGAGTTGCCTTTTTTGGTTGAGACTTCTTTGTCAGCAGTCTTAACTATTTGCAATGATCTAAAAATGCTTTAAAGTTGTAACTGTGTTTAACAGGGATAAGTCAGTGATTTTGCTCCTATTGATACTGAACTTTTCCAGTTCATTAACCAGAGAAGTGTTAGCTCTTTTGTTGAGAGGGACCTGCATGGGGACAGTGGTAGCCTACTCAAGAGTGAGTTTGTTTGTGCTTTTTAGGGCCCCCATTTCTAGGACCAGTCATTAATACACAGAAGAGCTCGACAATTATAGTTTCATTGAGACATTAAAAACAAACAAAAAATCCTAAAGTCCTCCAAAGCCTCAAGTTTAATATTTGGGAGTGCAGAACCCTCTCTAGGGAGTTCCTTGTCTTTGCCATTGTGCTTATCCTGTCCCCAGCAGGTCAGGACAATTTTCCCCTGCACATCTGTGCCCAGATGTGAGCTCACTCTGTGCTGAATCTGGTCCCACCAGCACCAGAGTGGGAGGCAGACTCCAAGCTAGCTCAGTGCCTGGGAGGGGTTGGAATCAGTTCTGGAAGCCCAAAGTGTCACCTGCATGAGTTTGCATTTGGATCATAAAGCCTTTCATGCCAGCTCCCCTGGGGCACAGAGCTGGGGGGTAAATTATCATCTCTGGCTTTTGCATTTTCTTCCTTGCTTATAGTAAAATTTGCCTTTCATTATTACGAGTTGCAGGTAGTGAAAATGCGGCCTCAAGAGCGTGTTCACTGGAGCTAGAATTTCGTGGTTTGGCTGTGGTTGCTTGTTTTAGTAACTGGGTTTATTTTAGGTTTTGGTCTTCTTTTTTTTCCACAGTGAGACAAAGTGGAATAATTTTCCACGTCCTCAGCAGTTTCTAGGCTGTGCTAAGAATATGCTTACCTTTCTGATACAGGCACAAACATCCAGATATAGTGAGAGATACTGTTAAGAGTACCCACCCTAACACAGATACTGGGTATTTTTATTTCATTAATCTCTAGTTTACTGTGTAGAGCTCTTGAATCAGAGGATATGCTGAAGATTTACATTAGAGAATGGGCATTAGTCATGTTGAACAGAATTGAAAAGCATAGTGGGGTCAAAACCGCAGGATAAAGACTTCTGTAATGAGCAATGCCCTCGGGAAATTTATTCCTTTTAGATCATGTTCCTCAGTCTTTCTCACAAGTAACATACCAAAAGACAGTGTTGAAAGTGTTTTAAGGTAAAAAGCAACATGCAGTAATGTCAATGCTGTAGAAGGGGGTAATTAATGCACAGCAAAACAAGCTGCGTGTTGTCAAAGATAAGTAAGTATAGACAGATGATTCCTCCCAGCCAAAATCTCAGCCTGCAGCCAAAGGAAAGGCCTAGAATACAGCAAATGGAAACTCAAGCTCCTCTCCTTGCTGCAGCTTGGAAACTTGATGGAGAAAGAAGCATTGCAAATGGAGAGGAAATGGTGTTTGTGCTGTGCCAGGGCTGTCCTCCTTGGTGGGAAGGTCCATCAGAGGTGGTGTGCTCTGTGCTGTCATGGGACAACATCCAGCCCAGGAACCTGGGGCTGTCTGTGCAATGTGCTGCTGCTTTTGTCCTTCCAGGCCGAGGAGCGAGCCAAGCAGAGTGACGGCGTGCAGCCCCTGCTGTGGCCGGCGGCGCTGGGACACGAGGCCACCGCGCAGCCCAGGATGGGATCCGGGAGCAGCTCCAGCCCCTGCACCCCTGCCCCACAGAGAGCCCTGCTCGTGCAGGTACTGCCCTGCCTGGAGAGGGACAGGGGTGGTTCTAGGCATGACAGGCTGCAGAGGAGAGCGGGTTATTGCAGCTCAGCTGCTTTCAGAGCATGTCACACTGCCTCACCAGACCGCAGTGTGGGCCTGTATGCTTCTCTGAGCATATCTGCAATTATGGGTTATTACTGTGAGATCAGGTTGTATTATCCTAAATGTTTCATAAACTCATTGTTGATTTAGCTTGGCATGAGCTTCAGGTGAACATCCTGCATGAAAGGTCACAGAGTCATGGGATGGTTTGGGTCAGAAGGGACCTCTAAGAGTCACTTAGCCCAACTGCCTGCCATGAGCAGGCACATTTGAACTGGTTCAGGTTGCTCAGAGCCCTGTCCAGCCTGGTTTTGAATGTTTCCAGAGATGGGGTATGTGCAGCCTCTCTGGGCAACCTTCTCTGGTGTTGCACCACGCTCATCGTAAGAATTTCTTTCCTTACTTGCCTAAAATTCAGGATTGTGACTTCACCCTTTGCCTAAGCCATATCCCTCAGGACTGTGAACTCCACCAGTGTGTGATCACTGCAGCCCCAGCTGCTCCAGCCTTGAATTCACTGATTAGCTCTCCTGTGCAGGTGACCCTCAGGACCAGTAGTGTGCATCCCCCCTGGCAGGGCTGCCTATCACCTGGCTGGAAAAGTTACCCTCTGTGCATTCCAGGATTTGCTGGATTGCCTTCAGCTCACCATGCTGCTTTCCTGGCAGATACCAGAGTAGCTGAAATTCCCCAGCAGGAGGATTTGGGGAAGCAGCTCTCCCTTATCCTGCTTTGGCTTGTGTCCTGGAGCGAGTCTCGGGGTCTGGGAGTCTGGGATGATAGCTGGCTCTTACAGTCTCTGAGTCAGCCTCCCTGTGCCTTTCCTCTTCAGCTTGCTTTGCTGTCTGGTGATGATGGAAAAATCACCAGAAACAGATGTTGTGAGCAGAAGGGCCTCATTTCACCTGATAGCTTTTACCTGGAAAAATATTTATGTTTGTCTTCTCACATCCTTTTTTTTCTAGGGCCTGTTTGTTGTTTCAAGTCACGAGCATTGCAAGTGGGCTGAGTTGATGGCCTGGCTTGCAGCATCAAATCACTGGAGAGCTATTGCAAGGTCTACAAGAAGGACATTTGTAGCTTAGCCTTGGGCAGAGGCTGGCAGCTTCCCTGAGGCAAATATTTCAGCCCTGTGATTGCAGTGGGAGCATCCATAGTTTATTGCAGGGCATTTGGGATTCTGCAGGAGTACAGTGGCTGTACAGAGGACAGTCTTGTCCTTCCTGGGAGCCACTCCTGGGATGAGAGGCTGCTTCACCTGGGACAGGTGATCATCCCTCTGCACCCTGTCAGTGCTTTCCCGTTTTGTAGCACCTCTCTGAGCTGCTGAGGGGAGTGGTGAGGAATGAAGCAGCATTTACCAACTTCTTTCACATTTCTTGATGGAGACTACACTACAGAAAATGTATGCTGTTCAGAGTGATGGTGTTACTTAAGGATAATAGCAGCAAGTGATGCACAGTGGTTGCTGTGTGATTTCAGTCTCTGCTGGGAGGTGCCCTGGTTCCCCCTCACAAGGCAGAGCTCCAGCTGACAGTGCATGTGGACAGGGAGAAGCCAATCTGTGCTGCTGCCTGCTGTGTTCACATGGAGTCCACATGAGCTTCATTGGGTAATTTATCAATCCCCTGAAGGGTTGTTTTTCCCTTTGCTGGTTGGGAGCAGCTGTTGCTGCTAATGGCAGCATGTTTGGACACGCTGCCTGCATTAACTGCATGAGGTGTTTAGGCAATACAAGTGATGGGTCAGGTAGTCACCTGGAGATTAAAAACCACAAAAATATTCTTGTGAAATTCAGTATGTGGGTACCTAGTTGATTTAAAATAAAAGTGAACTGGGGACTTAAAATGCAAGCTGAATTGATCAGAGATGCTGCACTGAAGAACTTCCAGCCAGGTTTGTCAGAGAGTTTGCCAGCACTGCTCTGCTCAGACAAAAATGGCTTCTTATTTTCAACAGTCATATTCTGTGAGATCTTGTGGCACATCCTGGATGCCCAGATCTCTCTCAGAATTGTTTCACTGAAAAACTTAACACAGCTCTTGAAGTGAAAGGACCAGGATTTCTCAATGCCTTACATTCGATCTTTCTGCTGTGGGAAATGTGAGATTCAGAGTGTACCAATTCCACGTGCTTTGTTCCAGGTCTGTGTTTGCTGCAGTACACAGCAGATCTGGCTCTCTGGTTGTGGTGGTGTGGGATAAGCTGGTTTGGACTGCTTGCAGAATTTCACAGAGGCTTCTTGAACAAAGTCACTGAGACTGATCTTCTGCCCAGCATCTCCTGCTGCCTGACTAGTGGAAATAAGCTCAATTTTTAATTAACTCTTGTGGTTTTCCTGTAGGATTTGCTAGGTAGATATTCTCTATTGTGTGGGATGATAAGACTGAATCTGAACAAGAAGTGTAACAATATTACAAGAGCTAGCTGTGTGTAAAGCCATGGAGTGCCCCAGTGTCCCAGAGTACCCGCTCAGAAGTTTATGAAATTCCTTTTCCTTATGCTGTTTCCTAACAACACTTGCACTAATCTATCTCCTCTATGTGGATTCAGTTCAAATTAGTAACTTGGGCATCCTCCAAAAAGCAGCACAGCCTCTTTTTAAAACTTCTTGCTTCTAAATGGTTTTAAACTAACTCTAGTAGTGAGTCTTTTGTGCTGTATCACCTTATGCTATCATGTTGTGCATCAAAGTGTTCTTTCTCTTAGCTCAGTTACATGTCCTTTTATGGTTTGAGGACACATAGTAGGTAACACTTTCTCTACCAATGCTTTCTATGCTTGAGGAGAGCTGCTGTTCTTTAGATATTACTTACAAGGAAAAGAATTTAAAGTTCAAATCTCAGTTGTTTAGAATCATTGTTAGGTGGAGGGGTTTAAATTATTTTTCCTATACAAACCTAAGGAGAATATCAAACACTGATTTTGGGGGTTATCTGAGATGGTTTTGGCTTGCTTGTGGAAGCAGGTGTCAGTTCCTGGCTTTACACAGAGCTGGTGTATGGGGCAGAGTTTGGATTCACTCATTCACTTATATCATGACTCAGCAAAGCCTATTCATGCTTTTAAACACAAATAGTTTTCTGGTAATCAGCAGGACTCAAAGGCTGGAATTTAAGAAAAAATATATGTATCTTGTTGAAAAAATGGCGAGGAAAAGAAAATCTTTCTATATTCTGATAATAATACACCTGCTACAAAACCTGTTTTTGTACCCACAATGAATCTCTTCAGGTGAGCACTTTGCTGCTCAAATAATTCTGGTTAACTAAAAACTGTTATTAGAAACAATCTTGTTGGACAAAAAGGTATTTTGAAAGGACATATATTACAACTGCTGAAAAAGCTGTTTTCTCTAAAGAGTAGACCGAACATATTGTCCCAAAAAGGCAGGAAAAGCACCTGAATAACTAAGTGAACTTCTCAGGACTAGTTTTCGCAGTTGACTTTGCCATACAAGTCTGGGAGGTTGCAATGAGGCATCTTTGACATCTTTTATCTAGTTTTGGAATTACTACCTGGCAATATTTAATTGACGTTGAACATTGTTCCCATGAAATTTAGTCTTGTGCAGTTATAGAGGGTTCAAAATCTTATTATCTTCTTGAAAGCTGTGTGAAGTTCTAGTTACAGTGATTTACTTTTTAGGATGGATAAACTGGAGAATTGTATAGACTTACCTGATAAATCAATAAAATACTCATCTGAGTAATTCTTTGGGGAAAGTGTACTGCAAGTGCCTCTGGTCTAAGGTGCAGTAACTTAGTTGGGACATAGGAGTTTGAACTCTGACTCAGAAAAAAATAGCAAACATCATTCTTAGACCTCCAAGTGTTGGAGGTGCTGATCTTGCCACGTGTTTGAGGAAGAGGCACCCCCCAGACAGCCCTGGCCCAGCATTGCATGGGAGATCAGATGAGGTGAAGCACAGAGTGGTACAGCTTTAGGCATTTCTCTAATGCTTCTTCTATTTCTGTAATATCAAACTGATTCCAGCATAGCAGAATCTGCCCTGCAGACAGGCCCAGCTCAGACAGAGTTTCTGTGTGCTCTGTCTTGGTCTTGTGTCCAAGAGGATTTCTCATTTCAGGGAGGCAGTATTCTCAGCTGACACATTTAACTCTGAGTTTCTTCCTCTTTGCAGACACTGGGGTGGCAGATCATCATAGTGTAGATTTCTCCTTTTACATACAGAAAAAATCAGAAGCAAATGTTGAATATTTTAGCTTGAGTTTTGCACCACTTACTTCTTGTTTCCTTAAAGACTTTCTAAGGAAGTAACTTGATTCCTTCCCCTTCCCATGCTGTGATTGGGGTTTTTGCTATCCTAGTTCTGTCATTGGACACCTTTAGAGATGTTTTAAACACAGGTGGCTGCAATGGGATCACCTGGACTTGACCACCCATGAGGGTGTAATCTGAACATAATTTCATTCTTTCTTACTGCATTCTCAACTTTGATCTCTTTCTTTCTGTCTGTCTTTCTTTCTGTCTGTCTTTCTTTCTTTCTGTCTTTCTTTCTTTCTTGTAATTGAAAAATTTGTTTCAGAGGAGGACCAGGGTCCCCTCATAATCACTGGAGCACTTAAAAAGTCTTTGCAGCTGGCAGTTTGCCTCCAGTGACTGTGGGTTGGTGGTGGCCATGCAAAGAGTAGCTTGGAAGTCAACCTCTAAGTTAGGGGAGGTGGGTTCCACAGTGATTAGACTGTGGAAATTCTGCAGTGGAAGCATTGTCCAGGTTTGAATGAAATGTAGTGACTCCACAGCATTTTTTGCATCATCCAGGTAGTTGGTTCCCTATGCATTGCCAGTGACCTCCACATTTGCTTCTCCACAGATTTAAGAAAGGTGTGTGTGTGTATGTATATATACACAGAGAGAATAGGTTTTTTTACTATTTCCTTTTGTTGTACCCTTCACCTTGGGATATTTGTGCCTAACATGCTGACATGCTGGAAATGAATAGCTCACTGCGCAGTGAGCAAGGTACGGCTCTATCCAGACACAATATTCCTGCTACACTTAGTAAATATTTAATCTCCAAGGCAGAACCATTGATATCTGTTGAGACAGCAGCTTGTTAGGTAGGCAGGGAAGTGCAATTCACCATGTGTTTTGTTTGTTTCAAGTGTGAGAATTTCCGGGCTAGTAAGGACGTGTACCACAGCAGCTCCCTGTCAGACATGGTGACAGCTCCACTCAGCCCTGGGCAGGACGAGGTGTTCTGGAGCACGAGCCACAGCAAAGAGCAGCCCCCAAAGGTGGGTAAAATTCGGGGTGTTTGTATTGGGGTTGATTGCGCTGCACTGTGTAGTATCCACCCTCTGCACTTCATGAAACTGAGAAATCTCGTTGCTTGTGTATAAACTGGATCACACTAATCTAGAAAGTGGGATGCAAATTTACAAGGAGGTTGGTGGTGTGGCTTTATGTGTATGTATATGTCGTGGTTTGACACTGGCTAAATGCCAGGCACCCACAAAAGCCATTCGTTCACCTTCTTTTGCTCTCAGCTGAGCAGAGGAGAGGGAAAAATTTAACAAAGGGCTCATGAGCTGAGGTGAAGACTGGGAGAAAACACTCTAAGAGCAAAACAGATTCAATTTTCAAGGTATAAAGTAAATTTATTATTAACAGAGTCAAAGGAGGATAATGAGAAGTAAAATAAGCCTTTAAAACACCTTTTTTTTCCCCTCAACCCCTTCCTCCTTCCCACCAACAGTGCAGGGAGACAGGGCACGGGGATTTGGTCAGTTCATTACTCAAGATCTTCTGTTTGCTCAGGGAGAGGAGTCTTTCCTCTGCTGTGCCGTGGGGTCCCTCCCACAGGTAAACATGGGAGGGATGTGACATTGGTCACCCCTCCACAGGGTGCCGTACTCTAAGGATAGGCTGCTCTAGTTTGGAAGCAAGGGCCCTGTCTCTGTCAGCAAGGGCCCTGTCTCTCCATTGGGGTCTCTCAGTGGATCACAGCTTTCTCTGGCACCCACCCACCCTGGGGTGAGCGCTTTTCCCGTGGGCTGTGAGTGGATCTCTGCATCCCCTCTGGACTTCACGCATTACAGAGGAACAGTTTGTTGCCCCATGCTCCTCACCATGGCCTGAAGAGGAATCTCGTGTGGCGCCTTTTTCCATTGACGTTGCCGCCATGTTGTTTTCTCTCACATGTCCTCACTTGCTCCTTCTCTTCTCTGACTAGAAGTAAAACTGCTGCCTGTAGGTACCATTGACAACAAGTTCCACCAATTCAATGATTCCTACAGGATCCTGCAGCACTGAGAGGTTGATCTTGTTTAGGTTCAGTGTTTGGTTTAGGTTTAGGTTCACCCACCATGTTTTCACTGCAGGCCAGGCGGCCCTGCTGCCATTGTGTGGGCAGTGGCAGCCCTGGCGCTGTCTGAGGCCTCCCTTGGTGAGGGCACGGGGCAGGAGAAGCCGCAGCTGGCCCTGCCCTCCTGCCCTCAGCGGGGCCGGCTGGGGCGGCCGTGCAGGCCGGGCTCGCTGCAGGCCACACCGAGATGGCGGCGGCTGCGGCGGCACATACCACACAGCACCGGGGCTGTGCCAGGATGGCCCCAGCAGGGGCACCTCGCCATCCTGGAAATAAAATACCAGTGTGCTGTTTGGATTTTCTTCTTTAAATATGTCATCACAGACAACCTCTCTAATTGGGCCAGCAGCATGTCCATCTCCAGAGCTATTGGAGATCGACTCTGCCAGACATGGTGGAAGTTTCCAGCAGCTCCTCACAGAAGCCACTTCTGTGGCCTCACCACTACCAAACAACCAGGCTGTGCCAAATCAACACAGTGTATGATATCTGCACACATATAATGTCTGCAGGATCTGTGATTGCAGACACACCTCTTTTATTAGACCGGGTATTTGTAGCAGCCTGTTTGGTGAAAAGGTCTGGCTTGTTGTGGAAAAGCTTGTTAGTTTGTGTAATTGAGGTGATGGTGTATTTCTCTTTCTAACACAATTTATAAGAACAACTCCAAGACTATCTGAGAAGGAATTCATATGCCCATATGTGTATTTCTTTTATTACTTTGCAGTTGGGGTGTGTGTGTGTCTCATTCCCCAGCCTGTGGTAAGAACATGAGGTAATCCACCAGCTGGGGAAAGCTGCATTCAGTGACTGCAGGTGCCTTTCACTGTCTGCTTCAAATATTGACCAGGAATGATACTGACTCTGAGGCAAGGTGCAAGCCTCTTTCTGTCTGCACCCTGCTAGACTGCCCTGGCTGAGAGCAAACTGGAAGCACCTGCTGCTGACTTGCAGCTTCCAGCTGATATCATGGAATACCTCCCTACAGGTCCCACTGAACTATTGTTCATTTCTGTTGATTAGTCTTATTTTTGCATTGATACAGGATAAGCATTAGGTTTATTGACTTGGTTTACTTATTAAAATATCAATAATAACCTTGAAATGTTTGATTAAATCTTTAAGGTTCCAGAAAGGACAACCTCAAAATTTTACAGCAGGGATCAGCCTGGCCATCAGAGATGCCTTTCAAGGTAAGCTCTAAAGTGTTTTATGCTTATTCTAAAACTAAACTTACACTGTATACTTTATACACTTACACTGTGCACTTTATACACGTACATTATGCTTATACTGTGTTTTATGCTTAATTTTTTAAAGCTGCTTTATTGTCAAAAGGAAAACTGAAGTATCTGGCAGATGCTCTACCTCAGTGGCATTGGTTTCAAAGGACAGTCAGGTGTCTGGATGCTTTGGTCTGACCTCAACTCCTTGTACAGGCACTTTTAATTACGACTTGTGCTGCTTGTTTTGCCTGATAGTAGCTTGAACAGGCAGCTTGTAGATGTATTGTGACAATTTTGGCAGTCTGCCCTTAAGGCTGGTGTACTTTTTTCATATCCCAGGAGAAAAGACCAAAGATGTCTAGAGCTCAGCAGTAAAGGGCAGCCCCCACTGGATGTCTAATCAGGGAACAGAATGGGTTGGAGAGACTGGAAAGTGAAGTAGATTTAGCTGAAATAACAAAGTGATGTGCAGCATTTCTGATGAGTCAGAGTCAGAAACATCGTCTGAAATAACTTTCAAGTGAAATCAAGCCCTAAATGTTCCCCACTTGGGAATTACAGGAGGCAAAGCAGAAAAGAAATGTATAAGTAATTGTCAGTGTTACAAATGAGTGGGACTGGGTTTCTGGTTGATCCACTGGCTTGGCAGTTTATTTTACTGTCCAGTGCATTTCTTTCTCCATTGATAAGTCACTGCTGATGTATCTTCTAGGAAGGTAGTGGAGCAGTTCTCTTTAGTTGTAAAGCCATGTGATTTTGGAATCAGGGCTGACATTTGACTCTGAATAGTCCAAGGGAGATGTAATGTAGAAGGATATTTTGTAATGACTTGGGAATCTCTGTAGTCTCCCAGGATGACTGCCCAGAGGAAACTGTCCCCTCCATCATCTCCTCTCACTCCTGGGTGGCCCTGCTTGGAGCAGCAATGAAGATAAACTTTTTTTTATCCAGAATATGACCTTGTACTGTAACAGCAGGAGCTCTGTTCCAGTCTCTGTTCCAGCACACAAGAGTCTCATCTGCTTTTTGTCTTTCTGCTCAGTAACACTCATCAGTCATCCCCTGGGGGACATGCTCTGAAGCTGAACAGTAGCAGCAGCACTCCTGGCACCAAGCAGTGGGAGATGGGATCTCATCAGAGCAGCTGGTCAACCTCAGGTGATTCCTAAGTCAAAGATCCATCAGTCAAAATGTACTGAACTCCTGTCACATGAAATGGTCTTTTGCAGGTGTCAAGTTCTGCATTGCAAATGGGATATGTCCTTTTAATGACATCCTCTGGTGAGAGGCTTTTGAAAGCCCTCTGGATTTTATGGTCCATGTTCCTAAAATACAAGTACTTCCTCTTTTGAGTTAGAAAAGTGACTGTGAATATATTTTCGTATGGAAAATTTGAATTGCCTCAATTAAGAATTGGAAAAAATCATTTCTCTTGCAGTTAGTGACACAATTGAAACTCAGCAGAGCCAACATTCCAGAAATACAGATGTAATCCAATACTGATATTCACTCATTGGCAAATTCTGCTCTTTGCACTGCCCACTGATAAGATGATACACTTGAGCAGTTGATGTACACTAATATTTCTGCACTCTAATAATGTACTGGCAAAAGGAAGCGTAAATCTCTGTCTACAGCACATTATGAAATACTTCTCCAGTATGTGCAGAAACATAGTGGAATTGAAAAAAAAGGGGCAAAAGCAGTTAAAAGGAAGATATAACCATCTGATTTAGGCAAAGTACAGCTTAGTAATCTCCTTTGCTGTCAGGAAGTGGTGTAGGAATGCAGCAGCTTGCTCGTGGTTGTGAAGTGTTTTGCAGTACAGATTCTGGTTGCTGAGGTTCTGGCAGATGGGGATGTGGAGAAGTGGACAGCTTCTTGCTGCTCCCAAGGGTGTTTCCTGTAGGTCAGCTGCAGGGCAGTTCTTGTGCAGCCCCTCACAGAGCTCTGGTGTGTCACAAGGCCTTACATCCATGTTGGCCACCAAAGACTGGGAACATGGGGAATCCAAGTCAAAGCAGGGTGGATGCAAAAAATGTTCTGAAACCACCCCTGTGATCTTATGAGGTCATTTATTTTTATATTGAGGTTTACATTGTTAATTTAAAAGCCCTTGATAAATGAGAACAAATTGCTTATTTATTGCACTTACACAATCAAGCCAGTTTTGCTTTTACTAGCTACACAGAATAGGAAGCTTTTCTTCAAGAGAAATCCAAAGCACATTTTAAATTGCTTGGGTTTTGTTTCTTTTTGCTCTTATGTCATTTTGTGTTTGAATAACAGAGTTGAACAACATGCAACAGCCCAGCTCAACTTTGCAGAGTCCATGTGATGTGTAACTCCTGTGCTATTTTGGCATGGGGAAACAAAAATCTCACCAGAAATGGAAAGAATAGAAAACCTCCCTTGTGGTTTAAACTGTCTCCTTGAGTTCTTAAGTGTCATTAAATTACAGCTAGTTCTGGCATATGGCATTTCAGATGGAGTTTGTTGCTTTCCCAAACCCACAGGGATAATGAATTGGAGGAAAGGGCTATAAATACTTTAAAGCTAATAGTTCTGCTGAGTTGCTCAGTTGCTTATTGACCAGTAAGGAATTGTGAGTTTTGAAAGTTTTGCAAAATGGATGAAGACATGAAACCATTGTGACAAAACTAAATTACCAAATGTGAATCCTTATTTGTGTGAGCTTGAATTCTCCCCCTTAACTCACAAGGAGTCCTGTTGGTAACAGTAGGGTAGTCACAGGAGAAATTGCTGGAAAAGGCAGGTGTTGAGCTGGCCAGTGTGTTCCAGGGCAGGATGAGGGGACAGTGGCTTTCCCTCCTTTCCCTTGTGTCAGGGCTTGTGTGCAGAGCATCCCTTCAAGGCTTCTTTTGCTTTTCCCAGTGCTTCCATGAGTGGAGGCCCACATTTCACAGGGAGATTTGCAGCTGTTTGCCTCACCCGGTTGGGTTTAGATAATCACTTTGGACTATTTATGTAGAACAGTTTTATGAAGGCCAAATCTTGGCATCACCTCTCTCCCAGAGGTGGGCAGGGGGGCTCAGGCTCCTGAGCTTTCTTGCTGACCCCTCTTTCTGCAGTGAAATAGCTGCCTGGCCCCTTGGTGCTGAAGTATGACCATCAGCTGATGATGTGAGGAGCTGTCTCTCCTCAAGAAGAGGATCAGAGGAGGGGATTAGGATGCCCTCACCTTTTCCCTTGCTCCCTTTCCATGGAGCTCTGGCTGATGTGAGAGTGAGAGTGGGTTGCCAAGGGTTTGGTTTGCTTGTGTTACTCTTGCAACATTAAAGTGCACCAGTATCAATTTATGCACATAATATTGCAGCTTCCTGAGCCACTGGGAAACAAGGAATGAGATTTTCCTTTGCAGCAAAGAGAAAAGAGTAGTTTGTCAGCAGAGACTGGTATCTGCTTTGGGTCCTAGCTATGTGTGCTTGTCTTGCTCTCTCACCTGCTGCATGTACACTTAAAAAAGGAAACTTTTGGGTTTTTTTACCCCCAGGGAATCCAGGACTGGCCAAGGCAGAGAATGTTTTGTCCCAGAACCACGTGCAGCTGCATCAGAAGCCTGAAAAAGTTTCTCATCCAGGCCAGATTGCAGTAGGTTCTTTTAAATCCACTGATATTTTTGATTTGTCCATCGTTTTCAGTGAGGGGTCTGTCTGTGCAGGCAGCTCTGTTTTGGTGTGTGAATTTGCTGTCACTCATGAATCTGGTGTGTGAGTGAGGCTGAGGGGTGTGTGAGGCTGGCTCAAGCTCACTGCTCTCAGTCCAGGTCTGACTTGTGTCCAGCTCAGGTCCCCAGCAGAGTGTCCAGTTTTGGCTCAAGTCACTTTCCTGTGTGAGATACCCACCTGTGATGGACCAACAGAACCAGATCAGCTTCCTAGTAAAGCTTTTTTTGGAGTGGAAGTGACCATAACTATGTATGCTGTGACAGTAAAATACAGCAGGTGCTGTTTAACAGCGGGTTCTTCAGCTGAGTTTTCTTTGCTCAGAGTCCAGGATCCTTTGCCAAGGTGAAGGACAGTGCCAGCTCCTTGTTAAAAGCAGCAGACTATTCCTCCTCAAGTGATGAAGGCAGCAGCAGCAGCAGCAGTGAGGAAGATGACACAAACCGCACAAGGTTGGCTTGATGGTTATTGTTATTATTATTAATAATAATGTTGTTCTTGTTACACAGTTCTAAATACCTAGGAAAAGCTGGCATGCCTAAATACTCCCCCTCCTTTGAAGTTGCTATCACTCATTTGTGTCAGTTGTAATTAAGCAATTTAATTGCATTTTAATGAACTCCTGGGGGTAAATGTTTGCTCCATCAGATGTGCACAGGGTAATAATATACTTTGATGGTTTGCTGCCCTGGGACAATGAGGAAATGTCTTTTTTCAACTGGATATACTGGGTAGTGCTTTTATAGGGATTACTTCACATTGATCTACATTTACATGGAATTTTTGAAAGAAAAATGGAAAGGGAAACAAAACTGTAAAAACTGTATGCCTTCATGACAAATACAGGTTACAGTGGGAAAAACAAGGCAAACATGACCCTTGAGATCACATGGTCTCTTCACTATGGGAGAAATAATTGCCACTGAAAAGTTGATTTCTTCACCAGGGCTGTTCATGAAAAGGAGAGATGGTTTTGTAAACTGTGCTGTATTTTTAATACTGACATTCTGCATCTGCTGTGCTTTCCAGCTGATGCTGTGGCTTGTCCCACAGCTGATCCCACCTGAACTGTGTTTCTGTAGCTTTCCAGTTTATCTTGCTGGTTTTGTGACTGACATCTTGTGGTGTTCTACCTGTCATGTAAAATGTGTATTCTGCTGAGAAATAGTGGAGCAAGAATAGATTGCTACTCCAAGAGAAAGGAGTCGGGGGTCAGGAACAGCAAACAGAAACATTTTTTAGCATTGGTGAATGAAACTTCTGATTTTCTTGCAAAGAGACTCAGTTTATTCAAGTTCTAGGATTTACTTTGAAGTGCATCCCAGGGCCACAGAGCTCTCTGGGATGGTGCTCTTGCTCTTCTGACAGAATTACACATGCTGTTTTGTCAGGTGTCAGGCAGAGATGCCCAGATTTGGAGCATTGTTGGCAGGTTATTGTGTTGGGCTGGTACCAGTCCCTTCCCCTGTGCTGCTCTGAAGAGGTAGAATTTTTGTGCCTGCACACGCTGCTCATTTGCATTTCTGAAGTTCATTTTCAAGGCTGAGATGAGGAAAAAGACTGTTAAAAATCTTGTAACTTATTTAGTGCACCTGAAAGAGCTGACTTTTACTGTAATGCCTTTGTTTTCCTACTGATCCTCTTCTAAACCACCTTATTCTGATCTGTAAAAAGTTTTATTCACTCTAGGTCGTAGAATTCATCCTAGACCTCAGAAAGACTCTACATAAAAATATGGATTTGCCCTGTAGCAATGACTTTGCTGTGTAAGTGTCAGATTGCTGTGATCCTTGCATGCTGTGTGATTTGAAGGAGTGGTATCACTGCCTTTGGAACTCTGCACTTGTTATTTGCATCTCCTCTGTCTGAGATCCACCCATCCTCTGGAGAGGTGCAGTTAGGATGCACCTTGTCATGTTTACCTTCCCGTGCACACAGCCACTGCAAGAGCCCCTGTAAAATCATTGGTGTAATCTTGATATTAACAAAGTCCCTTCACCTTGGCTGAACATCATTTATATTAAAAGATGCTTCAGGAAGTATATCCTAATTGCTGCCAAGTAAATAGCAAATAGGATAGTGATCTGACTGAAAGGAGCAGCCAGTGTTGAAACTGCATATTCTGGATGAAGGGTTTTGGGGTATTTTGCTCTCTAAAGCATGTAGGATCTGAAGCCCCTTGCACTCTGGAGTGTTTCTGTGGGGCTCTGGCTAAAGCACCCTGGGCCAAGTTTTAGTGGGCTACTGAAACCAGCCTGTGATTTCCTGTTCTTGCCTGGGCTGTGGCACAGCACCTGATGTCCACACTCCAGCTTTCCTGGAAGTGCCCAGTAGGACTACACCTGGGACATCTGCAAGAGAAGGAGTTTCCTATGTTCTTGGGTGAATCCTGGTGACCACCCTGAAAAGGCTCCTTTCTGAGCATGCTGGACTAAGGGCTGCTGTGTTTCACCAGTAAAGCAACTTCTGGTCTTGTTTTTGTTTGCAGTGAGATGAGCCAGAATTCTTCCTCACCCACTCCTGTTTTTCGTTTTAAGGAAAGAGTGTCAGTGTATAGGATCCAGTGTCTTACCTCCTTGTTTAGAACATCTGTTCTATTTATGTTAATTTCTCCTACTTTATGGAGAGTGCTTCCTCCTCCAATGCCTGCAGTATGCCCCTAAAACACTGAGTATCCTGGGACTCATTTGTATAGTTCAGTTTCCTCTCTTTGCTCTTTGATTGCTGTTTCCTACCAGCATTTGGACAAGGTGGATGCAGGTGTGTGCTTGGCTAGGAATTACTTTCTCCCTCTCCTACGTTGGAGGTTGACATTATTTGAGATCAGCTGCTGTTTGCTTCCCTAATATGAACAGGTCCTGGCATTCACCATTGATCCTAATCCACATCTTGTCATTCCTTCTAAGTTTAGTGTGCAAATATTTACCCACTCACATAGAATGGGGAGGCAATCCAAAACCAAAAAATAAACAAAAAATGCCACAAAAAGTTCTACTCCTACACACCCATCTTAAATCAATAGGTTTCTCACCAACCCTTCTTTGTTATCACATAGGGCATCATTTAAAAGAAAAAAATACATTTCAGTCTGCTACCAGTTGGCACATAGTACTGTAGAACCCTTCATACTGACTGAATCCAGTCAGTTTTATAATTACTGGAAAGGAGGCAAAAATGTAATAGGCTTAAATGGATTGCAGTAAAAAAGATATGAGTATAAATAAATAAATGGAATAAATAAATCATTTGAGGTGGAAGTGTGCAGAAATGGGGCCAAGACATGTTTGAAGCAGTTCCACTTGGGTGAAAAAGTTTAAAATGCAAAGATACCTCAGGCAGTGCAGGAAGCAGAGATGTACTGGGAATTCACAACAGACACTTGCCTTGTTCTCACTTTTGCTTTTGCTATCATCTTTTGATCACTGTTGAGGACAGGATGCTGGGCTAGGGGGACTCTTGGCCCCAGCCAGTCCAGCAGCTCTTGCTTTCTCCTGTCTCTCTGTGCACTGGGCAACGCTTTCTGTTTCCTTTTAAGGTGAGGAGGTCCATGTTTCAGGGACTGATTCACAGGATGAAATTCCAGTGTAGCCTGTCCCAGCAGGCACTGGCAGAGAGGTCCCTGACAGCAGCACATGGCAGAGCAGCTGCTGCTCTCTCTGGAGAACAGGGTGGCTCATAATTACACCCCACAGGGGAATGAGTGACAGGAGACTGAAGTTTTGAAGTAGGCACTTCCCAAATGACAGCTTGAGGGACTTGCCTGAGCTAGGCAGTGTCTGAAAGATGATGGATGAAGTGCAGGGAGATGAAGGGATGCTCTCTGTCAAGGTGGGGAGAGCTTCCTGCTGTGTGTGAGTGGTCCTCAGGCACAAGCCCATTCAGGCAGATCCACAGACTAATCAGCTTGCTTTTGTACAAGAACCTTTGAGTGTAACTATTGAATGTTAATTATGTTCACTTTTGAACATGGTTATGTGTAGTTTTTTCTGGTTTTTTTTTCCTTTTTTTCCACCCCCTGAAGTAGTTCTGTTCATTAATTGGAGTTTGTTACCAGGCAACTGCTAAGCGGCAGAATTGCAGATTTCTCAAGGACGAGGGTACCAGATGGAATCGAACTGAAACCCCAAAGCACCGTGGCAGAACAGAAGGTAATTTGGCCATTTGTAAGGGGGTGGGTACAGTGAGGGAGAGTCAGGTCATTAGTGTGCATGATAAATACCATATCCATTACTTCTTGGGAGCATTCTCACTCTGACGTCCTGCTCAGTTATTGCAAATTATAGCTATAAGCCTTGAAAAAAAAAAGTGTAGTTTCAGGTTTTGTGCTTCCTGTAGAAATGCTTACATTTAGGTACAGAATTGCAGTTCTTCATTTGTCTTTCTTATTGACCTGTAGTAGTTTCTGATATCAAGGTATTTTGTGAAGGCACTGGACAAAAAGCACTATTATTATTGTTGTGGTGCATTGTTGCTACTTTTAAAAAATCTTGACTTCTTTTTATTCCAGTTTAAAGTGAACTACCTCCTACTGCTTAAAATATTACCAGAACAGGGGAAAACCACTTTATCTCTCCCTACTGGCTTAGCAAAAATTCTTGTGTTCTCATATGTCATGTTGTGGTTCCTTCCAGCTGTAGTTTCTAGTAGAGGCTTCCAGTCATGTGGATTTTCCCCTGTGATAAATATCAGCGCAGAAAAGATGAAGAGAGACAAAGCAGAACAATGTTCTTTGTGGTTGAAAACAAGAAAAAAATTACAGTAATAAGACTTGTACTTGGTGTCAAGGTCCTTTTTAGATATTACTGAGTGTATTCTTGCTTCACAGATAGGGAAAATAAATCACTGTGAAACTGGTGTTTTCTCCAGAGCTGTGGCAGGGTAGAAAGAAAAAGGAGTTTTCTTTACCTCTGGTGTCTCTAAACTTCAGACCAGAGTGGTGACCCTCCTGCCTGGGGAGGGAGTTCCACTTGGCCTTTGTCCCACCATCCTAAAGGAGAAAAGATTCTACTTTGGAGGAAGAACTATAAATGGGGCATAAACCAGTATTTCTCTTGTGGCAAAAGCAGCCCAGTGTTTATACTTTCCTCTGATACCCAGGCTACTTGAGGGAAGGGAGAACGTTGGGGTCTTTGAGGCCCACCCTGAGGATGAGGGAGGATGATAAACAGTTGAGGTTATGTGTTTTAGTGGATTTGGAGGAAAGGGTGTGGGAGGGAGAACAGGCAGATGGCTGACACCTCATAAATTTCTCCTCTGCCTTCTAGTCTTTTTCCCCCTTCTCATGGAGCCTCCCATCCCTTCCTCTGAACCCTTTTTCACCCACCAGCTACAGCCACCACGAGTCTCCACATCATCTCCAGCATTCCTTTCCTTGTCCCATCAGCCTGAGCAGCTTTGAAGTGGTTAGGGTGTACCAAACTACCCCAGTGATTCAGATGGGGATTTGGTTGGGTTTTGTTCAGTTGAACGTGACTGAAAACTGAACTAAAAAGCCCCATACTGGCTTGGTTCCCCAATCTCAAACACTGACTTGCATATTTTGGTTTCAGATTTTACATCTAAATTAAAACATAAAATGCATTCCCAGAAACTCATCTCTGACTCCATAGACAGTGCTGTCAGGGAAAGAGTTTGTGTGGTACCTCACAAAGTTCACAAGTATTTCCATGGGATGCTGTAAGGAGGTCTGCAGAACCAAATGTCACTATACTGCAAATGCTGATGCTGGGTCCTACTAAATGTTCTCTTTCTGGAGTAAGGTTTCCTAATTCAGTAAATGGAAAGTAGCAATAAAATTAATGGTGAAGGGCTTCAAACTAAATGCAGGTCCAGAACCAAGAAGTGCCTTTTTCTGTCTGCAGTATGCCAAGGTCAGGTCTGAAACTCGTTAGCAAATCATTTGACTTGGTATCTCTGAGGCTGAAGTTCCTTCTTTTTCTGTGCTTGAGGTAATGTAGATGAAGAATATTTGAGGAGTTCTTCAGGAGTAAACCCCAGATTTGTCATCTCAGATGTTTGCCATACACTTTGGTATTTAATTTTTGGTTTTAATCTTGCCGTAGGGTTTGTCTTTAGATGATGCATCAAGGGAGAGCACTCCTCTCCATGTGCTCATTATTTATCATCCTAATTAACAGGAGTTGCAGAGTGCATTGGAAATAAACTAAATGTGGTGTTTATCTGTATGTTCTCATGCAGGATCAGATTTTAGGGAAACAAATTCCAAACACTCAAGAAGGCCTTTGGAGCATAAACAACCAGAACTATCTCCTGCCAGATCTCCTCCAGCAAAGCCAAATTACAGACTCCTCTGTGAACCCGCCACAAGTGCCACTGACTTGCCAGGAACCTCAGAACAAACCTCTGACTAAGGTAAGAGATAAATTACAGATTGCCTGGATTGAGCTCCAGCCTTTTTAAGTTCCTTTATCCTGTCTCTTTTTACAATGAGTTTTTTCACTACATCTCTTCTTTCTTTTAAAAGTTTTATCTGGGAGGAAAATAAGAAATCTTGAGCTGCCTAACAGATTTCATTGTTCCATTTATATCCCACCATCTCCTTCTCTGCTGTCTTTCTTTCCTTGCTTTGTTTTTTCTCCCCTTTTGCACAAGCTAGAGGACTCACACCTTCTGCTCCTTGCCACGGCAGCATTCTGGTGTGCCTCTGCTCATTGTCCCTGGCTTTCTCCCACCTAAGCATCCCATGAGGGAGCACAGGGCAGCCCCAGAGGGTTCTGACACTGCTGTGAGCATGGAGGGAGAGGGGTCGCGTGAGGCAGGTACCAGCTCTGTCAGAGCACTACAGGGTGTGTGCCCCGAGCACTGCCCACCTGAGGCAGCTCCTGTTTCTCATTGCAGAGCCCCTGTGCTGAAAGCCCACCTGCCAAGAGCAGCACATCCTCCACAACATCCTTCACATCATTCATAGATCCAAGACTGCTGCCAATCACCCCTCCCACCAGTCCAGTAGGACCTTCCTGTAGTTCTCGTGAGTATACTTTGCCTTTGGATTAAAATGCTCCTCCTGGGTTGTTTCTTGGTTTTTTAGTGAGTTTTTTTGGGGTTTTTTTGGCAAGGGCTTACTGCTTAGAAGTGAAAACTCTGAGTAGTCTTCTGAAACTAGAACTTCACATTACTGTGAATTTTCATTTACTGCTTCAGCCCTTGTTTCAGATGTGGTTTGCTGTGCTCTGCTGCTGTGTTACCACCATGCTTTCTCAAGAATGCCTGAGGAATTTTCCAGATTTTTTTTTTTTGCTGTACAAAGCTCTCAGGGTGTTCTCTCACCCCTCTGGGGTTTCTTTTGTTCTACCATGAACAAGGTGGTTCAGATATAAGCTGTAACCAAACACTCACATTTTCCACAACTGTGTGTGTCTTTCATTCCAGCATCTAGTGCCAAACCTGAGCCTGTCAGGAGGGAAAATGCAAGGAAGGGCTCCGTTGTCAATGTCAATCCAACCAATATCCGCCCACAAAGTGACAGCCCAGAAATCCGTAAATACAAGAAGAAATTCAACTCTGAGGTCCTGTGTGCTGCTCTGTGGGGTAAGCTGGAGTCCTTGGGCAGGTGTGTGGAGGGAAGGCACAGCAGGAGTGGCTGGCAGTGTCTGCCAGGCAGATTTCACAGTTGTATTGCTGCACTCCTGGCAGAGAGTGCTGGAGTGGATCCCTAAGCTGATACCTGTGTCACATACATGGCCCTGCCTTCCCAGGGATGAGATGGCAAACACATGAAATACAGCTGCAAAGGACTTTGTGCATCAGAATGAGAAAAGGTTTTGATCAAGCACCAAGCTGAAACCATGCTCTTGGGAAAGCCGAAAGTTGCAAATGTTTCAGCAGCTTTTGTGGCTCATGAGACTCATCTGAGCTGCGCACGGGTACAGCTGATCACAGAGCCCTGACCCAGGGGAAATAATCCAAACATGAAGCCTTTTGCTGTCACCTGTGTTAGGGATTCCAGGGATCCAAACCAGGTCAGGTCTTTCCAAAGACTTGTCTTGCTTAGTTCCTGCTGTCACTGCTTATTCTGTTATTATGGAACATCACTGAACCATTGTTTTAACTTACATGCTTTTTACAGGGTCAGCATCACATGGTGTAAAACCAAGATACAGCAGTCAGGTCACTCTCAGCAGCTGTAGACCTTGTCCCAGTCATACATTACCCAAACTCTTGAGTTGTTTTAACAATCTTTCTCCTTCAGAAGAACAGATGTATTCTATGGGACTCACCCAGCGTTTTTCTCCTTGCTTTCTGAACCTGGAATGGCAAGTGAATGAAGTAGATGGAATCTTATCCAAAGCAAATGTAGATTTCCAGTTTATAGCTTCACAGATTTTGCATAATGTGGGTTTGTAGGAATCCAAAATTTTAAATTAAGAATAGAGCTGTGTGGTAAGGTGTGTAATTAAATGTGCATTGAGGCTGAAGTGCACCAGGTACTTGTCAGAGCATTGCCAGTGGAGGAGGGTGCTCGTTACAGCAGGATACCTTATGTTGTGTCTTTAGAATCTCCAGATTAGAAACACAGATGTCATTCCAGCCAAACACAATTTCTGACTTTCTCTGATGTCAGCAACCCAATAGAACCTTGTCTTCCTTAGCAGCAGTTGGATTTCAGATGGATTCACTCCTTAATTTGGCATTGGAAGGCATTTTCCAAACCAGAGACTGTTTCCAAGCAAACCCTGCACCTCCTTGTAACACAGTGCTTCTTCCCACAAGTTTGGTGTCCCCATTATTTGAATGTTGTATTTGGAAAATGGGAGTTTGAGGGGGATTTTTTGGTTGTTTTTATTTTTATTTTTGTTGTAGTCAATAGTGACTCTTGGAACAGTTAGTTGGGTCTCCTGTGTCACTGCTGTAATGGTGCTGGTCTGGGATTTTTGCATTGGTCACAGGTACTTACCAAGGTCACTTGAGAAGTTCACGTTCACAGAATATTTTCCTTTTTGTTTAAATCAACATTGACTTCAGCATAGCTACTAATCCTTCAAGTTCCATAGGTATACAGCTGTTCTGCTGAGTAAAAATTCTAATGGTGAGATCTTTTTTCTTCTGGGAAGTCATCCACAGAGCAACAGAGAAATTATCAGCTTCCATTAAGTGAGATTAAATAAAAATTGGTTCTCAAAACAATGAACACTCAGTGACCTCTGAATCATTAGGTGACTTATGCAGTATTTTTTTTCTCATGTATCGACAGGGGTAAATTTATTGGTGGGAACAGAGAATGGATTGTGGCTGCTGGACAGAAGTGGGCAAGGAAGAGTTTATACGCTGATTACGAGGAGACGGTTCCAGCAAATGGATGTTCTGGAAGGACTCAATGTGCTAATTACTATATCAGGTTGGTTCAGTGGCTAAAAGTATCTGACCCACGTTGGGGTTGGAGGCAATTAAAAAGAAGAATTAGGTTATAAACTAGGTTGAGGAATTTCCTCTTTCAGAAAATCACAGGACAGTTATTCTTGTTAATAGGAAAACTCTGCTGAATTCTTAACATTTACGCTCCCATTCCAGAGTGGCTTTGGGACAATTCATTGCCTGGTTAATGTGTAAAATGGTTTGTGGGAAGTACAGAGTGTTTAATATTCCTTAAATGGGCTGATTCTCTGCAAGCTGTAGTTTGTCACTTTTCTGGTTTCTGTGATGGGTGATCATCTATCTAAGTGCAATTCTATTAACTTTATCATGATTTAACCTCATCCTGTGTTCAACAAGAGGTATGAGCAGTAGCATGAGAGGGATCTGTATTGTGTAAGCATCAATAACATTAAGAGGAGGTTTTCAGCCTCTGCTGGGAAACAGTTTGAACTCTGGCCCTATTCTCCATGGCTGAGTGGCCTCAAAGGATGCACAATACATACCAAGGTCAGAGGTGTGGGTCCAACAAGGAGTAGCAGCTTGTCTCCAATCCAGACTCATCATGGTGGGCAGTGCCAGCAGCTGATTGTTCCATACTGCCAGGTCCAGTTGTTGCTGGGACATGACATAGTCCTTCTCTTCAGAGTAATCTCTGTGGTCCCAGAGTGCTGTTGACCATAGGCTGCTTATGAACTAATACAACAAAAAGAGTGATTGAGATGAAGGGTGACAAAATAATTCTCAAGTGTAAAGGCATCCAGAAGAAAAATAGCTACTTTGAATGAAGATGGACAGTTAATTGGAACTACATCAATAGCTTATTCAAAATGGCCATTATAGGACATGCCTGTGTTCCAGTTAGTGTAATGGTTTCTGATAACACCTGTGTCTGTAGAAACCTGTTCTTTGGCACAAGGGAGGAATTTTAGTCAGGTGTGAAAATCTTGCATGAAGTTTGAGTCACAAGTGCACATGTGCCCAGTACCACAGAATTGCTCCTGTGCCAGTTCCCCCTGTGTGTCCCCATCATTCTTTTCATGCCCTTGCTTTGTTCTCTCACCCTGGCAAGGCACAAGGACCCACTGTACTCAAGATCACAAAACTCTAGCTTTTTGTAAGTGGGGGAGAGTTTCTACTTCAGGGAGTTAAAGTATTCTGTCTCCTCTTGCAAATCCCAGGGAAGAAGAATAAGTTGAGGGTCTATTACTTGTCATGGTTGAGAAATAAAATTTTGCGCAACGATCCCGAGGTGGAGAAGCGGCAAGGCTGGGTGTCCGTGGGTGACCTGGAGGGCTGTGTGCACTACAAAGTCGGTAAGGATTTCCTGCTTTTTCCTCAGAGAGATGCATAATCATCCTCCTTTTGCATCTTGTGACAGCAGCTTTCTTCAGCTTTGTTTCAGGATTGTATTGGGTGAATATCTCACGAGTTCTTTCAAAACTCCCTGTTGTACATGGCAGGTGCCTTGCTCCCTGTCATTTCAGCAGCATCTCTTCTTGCAGCAGTTACCAGATGATGTTACGGCTGTTTCCTGTAATGGCTGGAAGGAGGGAGTGCCAGCCATGGTCTGTGCTCAGTCAGTGGTTCCATTTTTCTGTAGTTATTTAAGGTTTTAATCGAACTGATGTTTTCCACCTCCTCATCTTCCCTCTTGGCCCTAGGTAACTGCTAAGAAGTTGGACCTAGTTCAAGTCCTAGTGAATCATATTTATAGGATGACCTTATGTAGAGATCAGCTCATCCCTTTCTCTCATAAAAGACCCAAATATACCTTTGTTTAAACACCCTGGAAATGGTACCATCTCACTTTTCTTGGGCTCTCAGGCAGCTTTCTTCAAGGTTAATGTGAGAATTGTGATAATTTCTGTCATTTAACTGTGGGGGTGGGTTTATGACACGTTTTGCTTTGGTGAAGTTGGTGAAGCAGGTTTTGCTTTGGTGTGAAAGTGGCAGTTTCTTCGAAGTCAAAGCCATGATACAGAAGAGTGCAGGAAATGTGAGGTGGCTGCTTCTCATTAATACTTTGCTTGACAGTTTTGCTTTTTGGCTTTAGAAGTGACAGGGGTTAAACTCAAGGAAGAATATGAAACTGATGTGTGTTGTTACTTTAACTGTGATTACAGCTAAGCACCCACATATTCCGCTTCAGTTGCTCATCCTTGGGTTTGGTGCATTTTTAAAAAACACAACGACAAAATACTTATCCTAAAATTAGGCAAACATTTGGTAGGAGCTTCTGTGTTTACATATGACAAGCCACTCCTGTGTTTTTGACAGCACAGCTGCGACTGTTTTTCTCTTGGAGAATCTTCTTGTATCTTGACCTTTGGTTGTACAGCTATTTTTCCAGGTAGAAAAGAAAAAAATTACTGTTCTGCATTTTGGTGGAGTTTGCTGAGTTTTCTCTGCCTATGTGAGATAGAATCCTGTTTTCCATTGTGAAAACACAATGCACAAAGAAATCCTAATTTTCAATGCATGATTCTTCATTTATTCTCAATGGGCCCAGCATGACCTTAATTGTCTTGGAGAAATTGCTCATCTCTTAAATCCTTACTCTTCTCAGAAAGATGGAAGTCCTTCACCCACACAGCACCTGGGGATTTAACCCACAGATGAGCAGTGACATGAAAATTCAAATTCCTGCCAAGTCTGACAAAATTGTTCGGCCAACAACCACCAGTCCTCCAACAGTAGCTTATTCAACAGTAGTGGTGGAGTGTGTTCATACTTAAAAAATCAAGAGGTTGGTTTAGCTGTAGGGTCAAGACCTTTTTCTCTGAATAGTGAGATTTTGTTTTCATCACTATATGAAAAGGAATATATAAATGTTGGTAACAGTCCTTTGGCTTTACTGAAAATAAATTAATTGTAGGTTTCCAGTCAAGGTATTGTCACTGGTGATATTAAACATTGATGTCCAGAATGCATTAGTCTCCCATGCTGGATAATGTATACCGCTACAAATCATCCATTGAAATTATTTCATGTGATGAGATGGTCTTTGATTTAAGCATCTGTCTGGTACCTAAGGAATTGTTCTTCTTGTATTACAGTAAGATATGAGAGAATCAAATTCCTTGTAATCGCTTTGAAAAACTCAGTGGAGGTTTATGCTTGGGCTCCAAAGCCTTATCACAAATTCATGGCCTTTAAGGTAAGTGAAACATCACTTTGGTTCAGATGTGTCACTGCCTCTCACTGTCTCTCATCTGTGCTCTGCTTTTGTTTTTGTTGTTTTGTATAACATTTATTCTAGCTAAAGATAAACTGAGTATTCTTTTAAAGAAAATGTAGTGCCTTTGATGTACTCTGGAGATGGAAAACATGAAACTGTCACAGTCGTGAGTGTTAGATGTGAATAACTTGTTTCTCTCTACCCCAGCCAAACTCAGCAGGTGCTGTGCCAAAATGTGCATTTGAATTGACAAAGTTGATGTTGATTTCCCTCAAAAGGGGATGAAATTAAACACAGTGGTAGTCAGCCTACTTTTTGCCTAGTCCATTTCTAGAATCTTGATTTCTTTTTCAAACCACAAATGAATTATCCAACTGTCCATGCAACTCAGTGGATGATGGATACTTAGCTCCTCAAATGTAACCTACTATTTTACCAAAATAGCTGTCTAACTTTTGAGTTTTGAGAATTCTTAGGATCCTAAATGCAGTTCTGCAAACCAACAGTTTTATTGTGCTACATATTGCATTTTTCTTTTTTCCAGTCCTTTACCTCACTTCATCACAAACCGCTGTCAGTTGACCTGACTGTTGAGAATGGGCAAAGACTCAAGGTCATATATGGCTCAGTGGTGGGATTTCATGCCATTGATGTGGACTCTGGATCTGTGTATGACTTGTACCTTCCAACACACGTAAGAGAATCCAAAAACCTACATTAATACCTTTGTTCTTTGGGCTGTGTGTTGATGATGATTAGGTTAAGAGTTGTGCTATTTTTCAGAAGAATGATTAGTGGCAGCTAATACAAACCATTTATTCAATAGTTTTATAACACTGAAGTCCAGTTTAAATGCTTTTATCGCATTTAGAATATCAATTTTATTGGTTTAATGTCAGAAAGCCTATTGTATGGACAGTACTATTTTTAATTGATTTATCCTGGAAATTTAGGACTTAAACAAAGACACAATAATATCTACATGAATTTAGGTGGCTTTTACAATCTGCCACTGTGCAGACAGCAGAAACCATCTTCAGACTAAATAAATTTGCTGAACTTCTTGCCATTCAGTTGGCCATGAAACCACTCTGTAAATTCAGAAGAAGTTTTACATTTTCCTTGGGATTTTCTCATTAGATTGTCAGTAAGTTAGCATGAAGATGTTGATTTTAGGGGTGTGTGTACATCTCTCATTGTGTCTCTGAGGTGATGGAGAGCATTAAATTCCTGCTTCAGGTCAGATAACAGCAAATTGCCCTGCAGAAGTGAATGGCTGGCATGGGGCTGTCCAATATGAAGTCTATGCTATGGTGTTCATATTTTTGGACTTTCGTTTGTTTGCTTATTTTTTAGCTATTCTTTTCAAAGCTCTGGGTCCCAAAACCCAGAGAATCTTGGGGGCTTAGGTTCAGCAAACTGGCAGGTTCCAGACTGGCTCCAATCTGATGGGAGGCCCTGGCAGAGAAACTTCTGTGCACACTTGAACCCTCCCTGAAGTCAACAGTGCTCCACAGGGGCTGGGGGTGCCATGGCCTCCTTGCATCCCCAGACCATGTGTGCCAAAGTTATGCTTGGGAGATCTGAAGAAATCTCATCCCAGATCTGCATGTTGCAGCCTGTGCTGTGAATCCATCTATTTTTAACTTTTAACTCTCCACTCTCAGCCCCTCGTTTTCAACCCAAATGAAAACCCCACTCTTGTGTAAGCCACTTGATCACTCTGCTGCCCCTGCAAGCCACAGCCTCCACGTTCTGTCAGACCTGTGCTCCTGATGGACACAGTGTGTAACGTTGGCTGTTAGATTTATAGGCTGCTCTCAACTGAAAAATTACTTCTAGATGTTCTAACTGTTGAATCACCTGCTAAAGGCTTGTACTGTTTATTTCTGTGTTGTTTTTTTAAAGTACTTAGTATTTGTCTTGTTAGAGGATTTATTTAATCTGACAGTACCTTTGTTAACTAGTCAGCTATGATGAATTCCCATCAGTTTGTAAATTGAAGCGTGGTACCCACGTGCCTTTCTGGAAGTGGATTGGTGAGCAAGGTGAGCAGTGACTTGTCAAAAGGATCATTAGCATAATTGCCCAAGAAAAGAAAGGCAAAGAAAAAAGTGAACTTTCTTAGAGGCTTTACTTTTTCAACTGGCTGCAAATACAATTAGGTACCTGGATGAGAGAGATTTCCCAGGTGACTGCCCTGAATATGTGGGGCACCTGAGACTGACTGCGTTTGTGTGAGCTCTTCAGCCACAAGTTAGCACAGACTAAAAATACATTTTCCTTTCAGAGTCTTAGACCTGAAATAAATCAGCAGCTACAGCAGCTCTATCTTTTTTGATACACTATTATTTCAAAAGAGCTAGAACCGGATACTTACCTCCAGGAGCTTTGTGGTGGCAATAGCCCAGACTGTAACAGGCTGACTTGAGATACTCTTGCTTTCTGGTAGCCTCTTTTCCTGGTTGCCCAGCTCTTTCTGCATCTCTTACCTGCTGCGGTCGCTCATGCGGGTCCCAAGGCGGCGCATTAAAATTGCTCTGCGGCTCTGGATCCCCGTTCTAGTGTTACGGATAGTTCTTGCGGAGGCACGGAGTCAAGTGGGTGGCCTGAGTGTATTCAGTTGGGCAAGTACAGCTTCAGTGCTTCTTTTACTGTTCGTTGTGCCCTTACAGTGTGCATAAATGTCTGTGCTTGAGGGGAAAAAAAAAACAAACCTGTGTGTGGCTGGCTTGTGAGAATGATGTAAAGCTCCAGTCATATGCTTCCTATAAAAATATTAATTGTGGTGGTTTGATTTACTATGTAACATCCTGTTTTGAGTAGCGCTTTAAACAAGGAAATGCTTTGTTACTGTTTTTTTAAGGCTGTTCTCTTTTTCTTTCCAAAATGCTTTCAAAAACCCCACTTTCATGGTTATATGCTTCACCTTTGGTTTTGTTTTTTTTTCTTGCTTGGGATATGTTGGCTTCTGGGAGAGATTCGTGTGAGTGAAATGCACTGTTCCTGTGGCATGCAGAGGTGTGCCCAACAGCAGTCAAATGGGCAGCTATTTGTAGTGAAGGATCTGGGAAGGGAAAGACAGAGTGAAAAGGTCCAGGGAAGTTTTTACAGCAAGATAAATACAATTAAATTTGCAGGTTTCTAACTTGTGAGTGGGGAAAGGGAAATATCATGGAAAGTGAAAGCACTGATCTCCTGGAATGTGGAAGTTTCTGTCCTTCATCTTCTGAAAAAGTTGTGAATTCAAATTTATTTCACCTTTCTCCTATTTATATAATGCAAGTATTTTGTGAGGGACAAAGTAAATATTATTGTGTCTCAATGGCTCCATGGCTTCTTGAAACCAATTAACACTGGTAAATTTAGTGTGAACTATTGAACATTGATTTATTTGCAAACCTGCTGTCATATTCAAAGGGGGAAGAAGGAGAGAAAGTCTGTTTCAGAGGCTTGCTAGCAAACTATACAGCCTCTGAGAACAGGCATTTCTTTCACTTTCCATGAGCCATGAGCTAGTTCCTTTTATTGCTCTGCCAAGCTAGTTAGATCGATGTCATCACTGAAATTGCAGTCTGTGTTCTGATATAAATCTCAGTAAAATACGATTCCAGATCCAGGGGACGATCCGCCCCCATGCCATTATCATCCTCCCAAACACCAGTGGCATGGAGCTCCTGCTCACCTATGAAGATGAAGGCATCTACATTGATATATACGGGCATTTCACAAAGGAGACTGTTCTACAGTGGGGAGAAATGCCAGCATCTGTAGGTATGTATGAAAAATAGCTCTCTATTAAATATAAGATGCTGCTGCATGAAGCCTGACTTCTTTATGAGGTTTGTATCTCTGTGAAAATGGTCGTATGGCACATAAAGCAGCTTCTGAGCAAAGCAGATGTGTAAAAGAGTAAACAGATTTATGGGTGTTTGTGTTAACACAGCCAATGATTGCAACAGGGGCTTCCCATTTGGACACAGTCTGTATTCTTGTCACACTGTTTATTGCATCACACATTGACTATACAGACAGACTTCACTGAGGATGCAGCTTACCACCAGTTTCCACAGGGAGAATGATGTGAATTACAGAGGGGAAGAAGTGTTTTGGTTGTTCATAGCTCACAGCACTTTATGTAGAAATTCACAGCTACTGAGGGGTCAGTTACTGAAGAGATCTGTAACTGCTGTCAAATGGCCCCTTCATTTTAGCACTTTAAATTCACAGGGCTGCCAGCCCAGGGTATTTGTGATAGATTCTTAATCTCCCCATGCTTGCAGTTGGCTGTGTAGGAGGAGATTCTGCTTGTACTGCAGCCAGGACAGCTGTTTGTTTCACCTTTCCCATAGGGCTTCAGGCTAACAGTATGGGGAAAACAAAGAACAACACAGGCAGATTTTTGAGTTTGCTACTTGCTAATTTCTGTCTCACTCCTGTTCTTTATTTTAAAACAAACATTCCAACAAAACAAGCCCAAGACAATTAGACTGCATAGAAACCTGTTATTAGCTTGGAGGAAACTGGATAGCACAGTGAAAAATCAAGGATGTTCACCTTTTTCCTTTCACTTCTACCTGAGTAGTTTTAGGGAAAGCCCATCTTTGGGATGTGGTACAAACCAAATCTGACTTCTGATTGAAATTATATTTCCACTAAAAATTAACCTAACCTCTAAATACACAACTCAAACTTCTGATAAGGCCTCTGTTAACTTTTATTTTAATAATTTTACCCCTAACTCCTATGAATTTTATTAATCCTTTCATATCCTTGGCTGCAGACAAAAACATTATAAGAGAAGTGTGAATAACTGTTATTTGAATGGCCCAGCTTAGGGGCAACTTGACAGTTTCTTAAAAAATCCTGTTTTCCTGGAATTTCTATGCCCATTTCAAACCTCATGAACTCTGTATGAGCATATCTCAATTTTCATTCTCTGTTGCAGAGACAAAAGGGTCTTGTGTTACCCTCAGGGTGCTCTCTAGTCATTCTTTGCTCATTTCCTGATTTCTTTAAACAAGTTAGTAGGAGTATTCTGATAGAAAAAAATAAAAGTTTGTATTATAATCAATGGATTTAGGGCAGAGAATCTAAATATATCTTAGTCATAGTCTTAAATTGGGACCTCTGTGACCAATCTGTTAATAAGAAATCAGAGAAAGGAAGCTCAAATCCCATGGGAAATTAAAAAACTGTAGAAGTATTCTATGTTTAATCTGAAAAATGTACACATATGTAGGGCTAAATATAAATATAGCTGTAATATTTTCTATGAAACAGGTTTCAAAAAGGTATTAAGAAACATCAGGTTAATAAGATTTGGGAGGACTCTTGCCTGTTTGTGTGAGTAATGAATTATTTATAGTATGTAGCCATGAAGGGTTGACACAAATCTGGATATTCCCAGAGGATCTAGTAAAAGTCTTTATTTCCTTTTCCCTGTACATTTTAGAAGCCTATTCTGTAGAGAAACAGACAGTGTAACCAAAAGGTGGTTAAATTACTGCCTCAGTGCTCTACAGCATACCAGCTGGAAGCACAGGATATTTTTATCTAAAGCTGCAGTGGAAAGTGGACTCAAAGTAACTGTTCCCAAGGTGCTCATGGTATAGGAGCTATTGTTCCAAAATAAGACAGCTCTGAGTATCTGCTCTCAGTTCATCTCACATGAAACACCTCTAAGAGCTCCCACATGGGAGGATTATCATGGCTCAGTACTGACCTCTGAATTGATAGCCTGCTCTCCTTCACATGAATCTCCATGTATGGATAAGTCATTATTACTGGATGACTGTGCAAATGGTGTCACGAGGCCATTTTGTTTGCGTGTTGTTTCGCAGAAGAAATTTGGGAAAGAATTTTTTGATTCTGCTACAAAACTGAAATTTTTTGCTACTTGTACTTAAACCTGCCATTGTCAGTTGCCAAATTCTGGGTATATTGGCCAGACAGCAGAGCATCAGGGCTGAACTTGGTGTATCTGGTTTATTCAGTTCCTTTTTGAATACTGCCTGGAGGTCAGATCTCTTCAGAACACAGCAGAAGTGGCCCAGCAGATGACCTAGAGGTTGCAGCAGACACTAATGAAGTGGTTCCTGGGAGCTGCAAGGAGGCTATCAAATTGAAATCTGCCAAAGGCACAGATACAGACACAGCACAGTGTCAGCTGGAGTAGATTTCATCTAGTGGAAAAGATCAGGAGACTTATTAGTTCTTTGTTGCTAGACCTATATGACCTATACTAAACAGAGTAGCCACAGAACAGTTTCATGCTGCTTATACACATGCACCTGCCTTGCTTCCCACCCCCAGAACGACAGGCTGCCTCTGTCTCTGTTGTGTTTAAAAGCGAAGTCTGAAGAGGTTAATGTGATGTCAGTTGGTACAAAAAATAGCAAAAAGTTTGAGTCTTGTATCATTTTGATGTTCTTCACTTTATGTGTGGTCTGGGCTTACTTTTCAAACACTGTAGACTGCATGGGTGCTGCCCTGGGCTCACGCTGCTGCTGCACTGTTCAGAAATGTTAATGACACTTTCTTCACAGCCTACAGCAATCGTGCCCTGTTGTACAGCCTGAAGCATAAAGAAAAGATTGTAAAATATATTCATTTCATGGCTTTAAGTTTTAGAAAATACTCCTCCTCTTTTGCTACTCACCCTTGGTTACTCACTGCTGCTTTGCTTTTAAAACAGGTTCATTTCTTCCTCTTTACTCATGACTGGAATACTGGGAAAGAATTATCTTGCTCTCAGCACTAGTGGCAGGGAAGCCTTCAGTGTGCATAAAGAATAACTGAAAGTCTTCTGAACAGATTTAGGGGAAATTTATAGACTCTGAGGAAACTAAAATCACAACACTGTAACCAAACCATATGTGTTTCCAAGGAGGTATGATTTTCATACATTTGTTCTAACAGCAATTATAAAGCGAGGATTCCAAGTTAATGTTAAATCAACCCTGCTAGAAGTGTATAAAGTCATGTGGGCATATTGCCTTTATTTTCTGCTGTCCTTCTCAAGCAGGATTGCAGGCTGTTGTTTCCAGTATCAGTCTGTACTGAAAGTTCAATTATAAGACAAAAACCTAAATCAACATGGAAGGTTTTAAGAAGCAGACCTTGCTCACACTTATAATGTAGGGCAGATATACACTGTCAAAGGAAGCTAAAAGCCAGTCCAGTGCACACATTCCCTCTACATCATTTTAGAGCAACAGAATTCTCAGACTAATGCAGTAACAGTTGATAGTTGAGCAAGAAGAACAATTTCTGAGCATTTACTACCAATAGAGCATAACTAATGTGATTTTACCTTGGAAGTCCATACAAGTATCAGTCAGAGGGTTTTCACTGAAACTGTGCCTAATTTGAAATCTGTGGTCTTAACTCCTTCATCACTATTCCAGTTTTTCCAGTTTCTTATTGCCAGATTTAATGGGAGTATTGTACTAAGCTTCCACAGTGCTAGAATATATTCTTTTGGTTTTGGGAAGATTGCATATAACTAGGCGTGGGAAGACACCAAATTAATCATGCCATGGTCTCAGATTCTGAAGTATTCAGGTTTCAGACTAAGCTGAACTCCACAGTAAATACAAACCCTGCTTCCTAATAGGAACAGAGCACAACGGGTACAGAGAAGACAGTCAAGACTTTTCTTGAATATGAACAGTTAAAGGATGAGAGGCAAAGATGGGCACAAGTTGCACCAAGATATTAGGAAGAAATGTTCAGCCTTGAAAGTAGTGATGCATTGCAGCAGGGTCTTGGAAAAGTTGTGAAATATCCATCAAATCATATCTGAACAAGGTCCTGAGTAACCTTGTCTATTTTGGCCCCACTTTGGGGGGGGGGGGGGGGAGTGGTTAAACAAGATGTCCTTCAGAGTTTTCCTCCAAGCTTTTGTGAGTCTAAGATATACAGCAGTAGTTAAGATTTATGTCTAGAGTTCAAAATAAGTCTGAGAGGACAAACTGAAATTTAGTTATTATTCCTAAGGCTTTTATGTGCAAACTTAATCAGATCCATAATTAACAAAAATGAGGCAAGAATCAGTCTTTCAGCTGTTAAACAGTACCTCTTTTTTTTTTTTTCTTTTTTTTTTGTCTCCTAGCTTACCTCCTTCAGTCCAATCAGGTCATGGGCTGGGGAGAAAAAGCGATTGAACTACGCTCTGTGGAAACAGGAAATCTGGAAGGAGTATTTATGCACAAGAAAGCACAGAAGCTAAAATTTCTATGTGAAAGAAATGACAAGGTACAGAGATGACTACAGTGTGGTGACTTAGCAAAAATGAGTAATAGCTGACTATGACACAGCAGTTCATTCTGGTAACTTTGTTACTGGTTATTTCCTACCTTGGTATAAGTTCCCTCTTCAAAGCCAGTGTAGTCACTGGTCCCACAAAGCACCCATTATGGATATTCATTAGGGATGCTGCACACATTCCCACCCCCAGCTGTTAGAACTCTCTATTCCACCCAGCCTTCACTGCCATCAGTGAAGACAAATGCAGGCATTGTGAACTGCACAGCACCACAGGTGTAGTGGGGGGGGTTTGTGAGTGAGCCCTGAAAATTCCCAGCCACAGGACTGCCTCTCCTGAACTACTGAAATTACAGGAATTAGAGCAGTCATCATGGGGAAAACCCCAACACTCCTAATTGCAGACACCAGGGTATGGATAATCAGGTATGATTTCTTGCATATAGCAATTTTGGTAAATGCTTTCTGAAATCTGTTTAGTCCCACTGACATATTTAGAAAACTGAAATCCTAAAACTTTAGATTAATTATTTTTAAATGTTCTCCTATATATTTTCAGATAGGGAAAGAAATACATTCTAAAAAATGCAGTTGTACCACATGTACAGTTTCACTTTTAAAAGTTTCTCATGGGATTAAAATTCAATTGTGATATATGAATATCCTTGTATTTGGGACTGTGGCATTCTATCACCTTTCTTATATGAGTAAAAATATTTTCATAAATATAAACTGACAGTAATATCTTTTTTTTCTTCTTTTTTTTTCGCTTTCAAGGTGTTCTTTGCATCTGTACAGTCAGGAGGCAGCAGTCAAATATACTTTATGACTCTTGGTCAAAATGTACTATTCAACTGGTAAAGCACATAAAAATGAAGACAATGAAAAATTCCCTGTAGGTAGCAGTGTAAAATTCTCAGAGGTAATATACACAAATTTGCACTTCTTACCTACAAAAATGTTGTCATTATTGACTTATTAAAATTCATATTCTTTCAGTCTGGAAAGAATTCCATTTTCTTGTTGAAGTATTGCAAACATGTTTAGTTTGTCTTTCAAAGTATGTTGCAAACAAAGATTGTATTAGGAGACTTTAGTGAAGAATGTAGCCAATATAAGAAGCTCCTGTACTCTGAAAAATGGACAGTTTCACAGGTGATGTGTCTTGAACTGAAGTCACTTTTTATGGACAGTGACAGCTGCAGGTAGATACAAAACCACAGTTGGAATCTATTTTGAATTTGGTTTGGGCTCCTTTTGCAGTTTAAGCAAGCTGTTAATGTCTTAACTTGAATGACTTGTCCAAGCCTTACAACAGGGAAGGAGTAAAAGGGTTTGTGGTGGGCCCCAGCCAGACCAGAAGGCTTGAGGGATCCTCCTTGGACCTTGAGGGATCATCCCCTCTGCTGTGTGGACAGGTGTGTTTCAGTACAGAGTTGTAAAAATAGTTAATTCTGAACATGTGCCCCAGCTGGGAGATTTCTACCAATGCAGGGAGGGACAGACTTTGTGTTTCTCTCAGGGCTGGATGCCTGAGCCCATAGACACAGTTACTGTAGGATGTATTTGTAAAAACAGTTTAAATACTCAGTCAAAATCATAGATGCATAAAGCATTATGAAACAGAACCTGTAACTTTCATTCACAGCTGGGACCCACACTTAGATGAATTGATTTAAAGGCACTACCCATGTATATAAAGAAGGGCACAAGAGCAGGCACTTTCTTTTCTTCCTTCTTGCTCTTCCACATGAAGTCTTTGTGTATTTGTATGTAAATATAATCTTTCCACAATGGATATTAAGATTAACAAATGTATTCTTAATATAGCTATGAAAATATCCAAAGAGTTAATCTATTATAAATAGAAAATATAAATAATTCCAGGTGCTTTCTATGCTAATTAAACCTAAATAAAAGCTGCATCTTCTAGTGTTATTGGTGCCAGTGTTTCTGCATAAACTCTGTTCTCAGGGGCTTATAAGTTGGCCATAAAACTATAGAGATATAATATATACATATATATATATATGTACACACTATATACAATCATATACTATGATTCAATTTTAGGGTTTAATGTAATCCTTCTGTAGCTGGTTTTTGGATGTGCTTTGAAAATGTAGAGCATCAAATGTAATACAAAAGAGCTCATTGCAGACATGACACAGTAGGGATAATGCTGTGGGCAAAAGTGAAATCATTAGTTCCAGTGCTTGAAAATAGGTGTTTTTACTTGAAATATTTGATACTGAAGGGTGCAGGAAAAGTGTGTTGGAATATCTGTTTGTCTACCTCAAGGATGATGGTTCAGTGTTGATAAGAGGCAGAAATAGAGTTGTTGGAGCTGGCAGCTGTGCTGTCCAGTGTGTCAGTCTGGGTGCTGGCAGTGATGCTGTGACTGACAGGTGCTCAGAACTGTGTCCCTGTGCTGTCCCAGCAGGGAATCAAACCAGGGGCTAATCAGCCTTCCCCCTGATCCCTGGGCTGGCACCTCCCTGCTGCAGGCAGGTCAAAGGTGCCTGCACTGTTGCTCTTATATTTTTGGCTGTCTTGAGGACTGCACTTTCCAAAGTTACTAACCTAGCACTTTTCACAGGCACTAGCCTATCTCAAATCTATAGTGCTTTTTAATGAAGAATTTTCCTTTTAAATGTTTAACTAACAGAAAAATAAGCCTGAAGCCATACTAAAAAATACATTTAAATACTCAAAGTAGTTCTTAATGTATGTGAGTGATTAGCTTGTGCAGACTTGAAACCTGAATGGAAACTGCTTGAGCAGAGCTGTGGGACAACAGGAGCTCTGCTGTAGCAATGTTCCTGCCTGTTGCCAGGGCCAGGGCTGGGGCAAATCAGCAAAGCCTGGCTTGGCTCCCTGTGCTGCTGAACATTTGGGCTTGTTGCATTGGACTTATAGAGTAAACAAACAATGGGGGGAAAAAAGCCACCAACAAAACCAAACAAGTCCAAATCTATAACAGAATCAGAGATGAAAGTTACAATTACTGGCAAAAACTAAGTTGGAGACAATCAATTTATAAGCAACTTACTTGCTTATAAGCAACTTACTAGACTTAAAAGTCTAAGAGACTGTGAAGGAAGAGCAGCTTTCATTTTGCACACAATAGGTGTGCAAAACTTGCAGAGCTGCTCGTGCTGTAAGTAATCAGTGATCCAGGCTGCCCTGTAATATTTTGGAAGTGTGCTTATCTCAGCAGCCTCTGCACTACAGAGGATGTATGGGATTTGTCCCTCCCCTGTTCTGGTGTCAACAGGCTGATATTTTCCTGATGCTAGGGACTAGTTAAAAAGAATTTAGCAAAGAACAGTGGGAATTTATAATAAGTCATATGAACAGATTAAAGAAGCAAATGTGATCAAGCTTGAGTTTATTGTAGCAGAAAATTACAATGACAATACGTTGACACACTGTGAAAAAGTTTATGCTAAAAGGGAAAAAACCCAAACAACCACAAGTTCAAGAGAGAGAATATGCACCATTACATTGGGATTATAATTCATTCCGTTTCCCTCTGTTAGCTTTCTTCTTTCTAGCTCCAATTTAAGGCAGTGAGTTGGATTTTCATCTTCTATTCACTGTAAAAAAAAAAAACATTAAAAACTTTCTATGTGTAATTATGGAAAGCATGAGGCACTTAGAGGTGAATGCTTTTGAAGGATTTAGAAGTGGTATTGCAAATAGCAACAGCAATTGAATGCAACAAGGAGAACCCTGTGGCATTGTCCCTCTATCAAGAGATAGTCAGAAAGGCTGAAGATGAGAAAGAGCTCAGAGATGTTGAGAAGAATAACAGAAGAAAGAGGAAGTGACTGAAGAGGAGGGAAAAGCTGAAGAAAAGAAACACAAGTAGCCAAAGGTAAGGGAGTGGATGTCTGGCACAGCATATTGCTGTAGGAGAAATACAAAAGGTTAAAAGGTGTTAAGGAAAAGAAAGTAGCCAAAGATGGAAAGGTGTCTGAAGTGACTGGGGAGCACTGAATGAGGGAGTATTTTGAATAACTGTTCAACTCAAAGCAAAAGTACAAAGGTCAGAAGAAAAAAATGTAAAAATCCAGTAACCAAGGTTACCCAGACATAATTTTAACTATACAAAAATGTACATCAAATTTGTAATTTCATTTTGTGAGGTGTTTCACTAGCTGTGCCCTTTCACTAACTTTTAAAACCAAGGACTAAACTGCTTAATGTCTTTTCCTACTGATGTCACTTTGACATGAAAAATGCTACAGGGGCAGAATGTTAAGGATCCATGTCATTAACCCTTTGGTACATGCAGTCTCCTAATGACAAGTGGTGCTCATAATGTTGCATTTGCCACACAAGATTGTGCTGATGCTGCAGCAATGTAGAACTGTGTGTATGTGCCTGCTTTCATTTTAGGCATGGTGAACTCTCTTTTGCAGCCTGAAGCTTGGCACATGACTTCAAAACCTGGGAACCATGCAAGTTATGTACTGTACACTATGTATTGTTCTCTAATGTGGAAATTGTACAATTGGAACAGTAATAAAAATACTCTAAAAAATCAAAACTAGTATCACACTTGTAATGATTCTGTTATATTGACATCAGCTGTTGTAAAAATTGTAGAAACCTTTGTTATTGTTTTCCAAATCCAGTCACCATCCTTAGGGAAACATCCATATCTGCCTGTAAGGACAAAACAAATATATATCCTTGTATGGATAAAGATGTCCAAGGGACAGTGTGAGAGTTCAGAGTGGACAGAGTGCACCTGAGGGTGACAGCCAGTGCAGTGCTGTGCCTGCTGCTAATGAGCTTCACTGCATTTCTGTGTGCCTGCCCTACACCCCGGGGCATGAGGGCAGGGGAACTACAGCAAAGTGACAGCTTGCAGTCATTAATGTTACAAGAACTGGCTTTTGTGCACATCAGCCTGAGTGCCAGGTTAGCCCAAGTCACTTTTTCTCAGGTAAGCTCACACAGTCTTTATTGCCACTGGCATTGTTTCTCCAAAGGCCATCATAAAAGCTGGGTTACAAGTTCAGTTCCAGGGTTAAACAGCTGTATTTAAGTTAAATGAAGCATAAGCAAACCTGCAGTCTGTAGGAAAGACTTCTATAAATTTTAAAACCTGTGCAGTAAGTCTACACACCAAAAGTGTAAGAAATTTTCCTGCTGATAACTCACCACTTTCTTAAACTGCCTTTCAAAGTGCAGTGAGCTGGTTAAAGGGCAAGGGTATGTCAGCTGGGTAATCACCCACAATGTTCTTTTAGCATTACTTAATCACTTCTGTTATTCCCTAAGATTTAACAAAAGCACCTAGGGAATAATGGTGAAATGCATCAGAAAAACTTTTCTGTTTTTGTCCTCAAAACACTTTGTGGTGAACAACTTTTACAATAAGCTTTATGATCTTGCACACCAGCTAGTTTTTAAACCTAGAGCATTACCTTTTGTGCCTTTCCTTTCTCCAATGTATTTTAAATCTAATATTTAACAGAATGTAACAACATCCTCCTATTCAGCATAGCTCATTCCTCACTGTCACTGCTGTAAACACTAACTACTGTTTTCTTAAGGTGTGTTGTATATAAAACCCAAGATATTTTACTGCTAATTGTCTCTGAGAATTTGAGACTATTGATTGACATGGGGTGAGCACAAGTATTGTTTAGCACACTTGGTTGTAGGCATATGAAAATCATATTGTCTTCAATGAGCTGCTTGCACACCCTGATGAAGCAGGCTCAGCACAACACAAAGCCCTCAGTTCTTGTGATGTGGTACAGCCATCTGCTGATGGCTCCTCTCCAGTCATTACTGATTCATTCTCTGAGTGTTTCTCAACTTCCAGTTTCCAATACAGTCATATCACTCCCACTGTTCAGGTATGGTAGGGAAATTACATCTAGATGAACTCACAGCATAACCAGTCCTTAAAACTTGGTGTTGACACACTGACAGCAAGAGATACACCCTTGTTCCAGTTTTGAAATTGGTGTGTTAGCTGGACCTCTGCTGGTGAGAAAGAAGGCAGCAGGAGCAAGTTCCTAAGAGAAGGAGCAATCTTGTATCTGAACCTGCAATGCATACAGATTTATCCAGAATAAAGGATTAACTCTGCTATCAGTCACCATCAGTCCATTACCACTCCACAAAAGCTTCAGCTTTAATGAATGAAACCCCAGTGACCCACAATAAAAATGGCAACAAATGCACATGTAACAATAACCTGTGTATGAGTAAGTTTCTTCTGCAAATCCCATCATGAGCTCAGACAAAAGTGGAGATAAGCTGGGGGCAGTCCACAGATTTCCTCATTATATCCACAGGTTATTTAAAAACTAAAAAAAAATGTACACCATAGATATCCATTGTGTGTGATGTGAAATCACATCCTGTGCAAGATCATTTATTCATTTTTTTAAACTGTAAATGCCATTTTACCAGTTCACACAAGTCATGTGTTTACTGGGGAAGAAAGACACCCTGTGGAAGTTTTACCCAATACTTAGCTTCAACATAACACAAATGACTGATTTGTTTTGAACTTTCTCACTGAGGAATGCACTGTGATTATCATAAAATCCATAGTGTCATATCATTCCTAGAGAATTCTAAAGGCCAGCAAAAGCTTGTGCTTTATACCCCTTTGTCTAGTTTTTTCAGTCTATTTTAAATGATTGAGGTGACAGGTTTTCCAATTTCCCCACGGCAAATGCTCCACAGTAACAAAGGCAGTGGACCAAGGATACAGCTGTGCTCGGGCTGGAGGAACTGCTCTGGCCCAGCACCTGAGCCAGCCTGCCTAAGCTGCAGCCACACTTCTGGATTTCCAGACTATCTGGACCAGTGACACTATAAAGACTGGAAGTAGCTATTCTTCCTGGCCTTTTTTTTACCCCTCTCCTCACTCTGTCCTGCTGGAGTGGCTGGGGCGGGCAGGGATCTCTGGAGAACATCAAGCCCAAGCCCTCTGCTAAAGCAGGGTCATGCAGAGCAGGGTCTGACCCAGACAGCTTTTGAGTATCTCCAGAGGAGACTCTGCAACCTCTCTGGGCAGCCTGTTCCAGTTCCAGCTGATTTTCCTGCCTAGGGTTAGGGTGAGGGTTTTCAAAGCAGAAAGCCCCAAGCTCCAGGCACACTGCAGCTGCTTCTGCCCTCAAAAGAAAATTTTCCTCGCATTCAGATGGAACTCTTTGTGTATTAGTTTGTGCCTGTTGCCCCTTATCCTGTCACTAGGCACCATTTGTTCCCATTCTCCTTATACCTGTTTTTCAGATATTTCTGGGCATTGATAAAATCCCCTCTCAATCTTGTAATTCTCTGGTTTCAACGGGCTCAACTCCCTCCACCTTTCCTCATAAGAGGTGTTCCCTCCACTAGAAAAAAATACAGGCACTGATAAAATATCAAAGTTCTTGATCTCTGTAAGCTTTTACAGGACTACTGATGAGATCAGTGAAAGTGTCCCAATGGCAGGGGATTTGGAACCAGATGGTCTTTAAGGCCCCGTCCAACCCAAACCATTCTTTGATTCTTTGGTAGTTGCAGTGGGACAAGAATCAATAATAACATAAATCTCACACACTTAGGAACCACTAGTAAGAATTTCTTCTGAAGATGGGAGCAAGAACAAGACCCAGTAGACTGTTTCAATGGCAAAATGATTACGATTACCCTCACACTGCAACTATGTAAAAGACAAATACAATATTAGAAGCAGGCCCAAGCCTCTCTCAGCTGGGAACACACTGATGGTAAGGAAGAAGCAATGACGAGTGCTGTGGAACCGGGAACAGGCGCGGCAGGGAGGCAGGGACCGAGGCGATGCTCGCCGATCAGGGCCTCTGTCCCTCCGAGGGGGCGCTGGGGTCACCTGGGCCCCGAGCTGCCGGGCACCGCCACGGGCACGGGCGAGCGAGCCCGGGAACAGCGGCGGCCTCGGCCTGGAGGAGGAACCCCGCGGCCGCCTCTCCCACCGCTTCCCCGGGCCTCAGCTCCGTCCCTGCTCCTGACCGCAGCCGCTTCTCGGCCGTCGGGTCCCTGTCGCTGTTCCCGTGTCCCCGCCCCGGCCGTCGGGTCCCTGTCGCTGTCCCCGGCCCGGCCGGCGCTGTCCCGGTCGGTGTCCCCGTGTCCCCGCCCCGGCCCCGGCCGTTGGAGGTTTGAAAGGCGCGCCCCCGCCCGCCCCGCCCCGCGCGCGCGCGCCATGGGGGCGGCGCCCTGCGCTCAGCCATGACAGCGGGAAGCCGCGGCCGGCCTCGACAGCGCCCCGGAGCGCGGCTCTCGCCCGGGAGGGGCGGCCAGGGCGCTGTCATGCAGGACCCTACCCCGGAACGCGCCGAGGAGAGCCGGGCGGCGGCCTCGGCGGAGGGCGGCGGGGCCTTCTGCCTGCAGAGGGTGTTCGAGGAGGTGCAGGGCTCCTCGCAGCTGAGCGCGGCGCCCGCGGAGCCGCCGGCCGTGACGGTGGTGGCGGTGGAGCGGTACCTGGCGCAGGCGCCGCCCGCCGCCCCCCGCCAGTACTGGTACGACCTGACGCTGGCGGACGGTGCGCGCTGGCACCGCTGCCACCTCGCGCCGCGCCTCAACGGGCTGGTACAGCGGGCGCGCCTGCGGGCGGGCACGCGCCTCCGCCTGACGCGCTACTCGTACCGCTACGACGAGAGGCGCCTGAACCGCGGCTTCGTCTGCCTGGAGGGGCTGGAGCGGGAGGGGGGCACCGACACCGCCACCGCGGCCAGCCCGCCCAACGGGTACCGCCCGCTCCGGCCCCTCCGCGGGGACAATAGGCACTACCTGCCGCTCTGGAACAACGAGGATCCCTATGGAGACGTGTGGGTACCGGACAGGCCCCCGGTGCAGGTGGATGTGGACGGTAAGCGCGGAGGAGGCGGCTGTAGGGGTGCGGCAGGGACGCCCTGGGGCGCCGCGGGGCGCCCTGAGGGAGGAGGCGGTGCCGTGTTTGGGGGGCGGCGGAGCTGGGGAAGGGTCGGGAGGAAAAGTCCCATGAGCGATCTGAGGGGGCCTTTTCGCTCTCTGCAATCACCTGGCAGCAGGGTGTAGCCAGCTGGGCTCGGGCTCTTTTCCCAGGCAACCAGCGGCAGTGCAAGGGCACATAGTCTTAACCGAAAGTTTAGCTTGCACATAAGGAAGAATTCCTTTCCAGAAAGGGTGATTAAACATTTGAACAGTCTGCCCGGGGAAGTGATGGAGTTACCGTCCCTAGAGGTGTTGAAGGCAAGACTGGATGTAGCACTTGTTGCCATGGCCTGGCTGACAGGGTGGTGTTTGGTCATAGGTTGGACTCGATGATTTTAGGGGTGTTTTCCAGCCTGATTGGTTCTGTGATTGCTTGTGCAGCTGGGCTGAGCTTCCTGATATCCTCCAGCTGTGTTTGGCCTCACTAGGAATGTGCCACCTGTGTCACAGTTCACCTGCTCCTCTGAGAAAAACCTCTTCCCTGGGAAGGTGGTGAGGCACAGGCACAGGCATCCCAGAGTTGTCAACTTGTGGATACTTCCCCCCTGGAAGTGTTTAAGATCAGCTTGGATGGGGCTCTGAGCAACCTGGTGTGGTGCAGCGTGTCCCTCCCATGGCAGAGAATTGGAAGAGAACCTTTGAACCCAACCCCTTCTGTGATTCTTTGTTGCTTTGAGAGAGTTTTTTAAACTCTACAGACATTGACTGAAAGTATGTAGCTGTGGTGCTTGTGCCCAGTCTCCTGTGGCATCAAAAGCACTTGGTGCAGTGGTAGTCTTGTGTCTGGTCTGTGGGGCAAGATGCTCACACTGAGAAGTTGCCACCCAAAATGTGATCAGTGCTGGGGCGCTCAGGCCATTCCATGAGGCTTGGTGAGGAGAGAGGTATAACTTCTGCATGAGTGTGATGCCCTTGTAGGCTGAGACCTGTGGTTTTTTAATAGCCCTTCTGTTCATCTGACAACACTTCTGTGTCATTTAAAATGTGTCATCACTCTCAATTTAAAAAAAGAGCAAAACTATGCTGTGTGCAGATAGTTCATAACAGAATTTTATTGGTGAATGATGTCAGCAGATGAGCCTTGTTAAATGTTAGAAACGGTAATAAAATACATGTGACATCCTGCCCCTTTACTCCTGAAAACTTAGACGTTCAATCATGAATGCTCTTTTTTGGTTTTTTTCTTTTCCCTTCCCCTTAACTTTAGTCTCCAAACTGACTAATCTTGGTCATCTGGAAATGACATGGAGAAGCAGAGTGCATTTCCATCCACTTCTTGTGAGAATCCTGCACAAATCTAGACTAAAGTACTATGGAAAACCAGAGAAAAAAATGGATATGCCTTATCAGGTAAAGAGGGATAAATGCATAGGTTAACACTCAGATTACTGTAGGATATTTGAAAATAATTTTTCCCATATAGTAAGAAGATAAAGTTATTTTATAGCTATTTTATATGGAAAATTCTGCCTTTATGAAAATGTTGAGCTCTCTAGAGCAGGACATGCTGAATTTTATTATCATATGTTTACAAACTTTAGTGGATAAATTTCAGTTACTATAGTTCATTTGAGCTTTTTGTGAAGAAAAGGATACTTTGAGGTGTTAGTAGTTTAACAGCCTAAACATCTCTGGTCTCTATGCTTTGAAAATTTGGCTTAGTATGTCCTGTCAAAAAAAAAAAAAGCACTATATTTAAATTATTTCTAGGCCCTGATTCTGTCATCTGTCGACTTTCAGATAGATTATTTTACTGTAAAATTCTTAATGAATTGAACTTCTTGGAACTTCTTCTTAATGAGTTGAAAAATTCTTCATGAGTTGAACTTCTTGTAAAAGGAGAATGGAGGTGTGATAGGTTAATTTAAAAATCTTTGTTAACTGCTTAGTGATCTGCTCAGTTTCAGATTCAGCATTTGCCCAGGTTAAAAATTGGAGATTTTTTCCACTCTAGTATTCAGTAAAAGTTCTGGAACATCTTCTGTATCCATTTGTAACAGAGAAATCATTTATGAGTCAAGTACTGGGGCCTTATCCAAAGTAAATACCTAGCAGAATGATAATAAATAAGATGACTGTAGATTGTCTCTTTTTCTCTGCAGGCTTACTTTGAAGTTGCTGATGGCTCAGGCATGATGTCAATGGTTTTGTGGAATTCTCTATGTCCTGAATGGTATCACAGTATGAAGGTTGGCACAGTGCTGCTCCTTGCCAAGTATGCCATCAAATCCAGTTACCCGTTTAAAACACACCCCACCCCAGGGGATTCACAGATGAAGAGATTTGCTGCAATTGGTAAGTATTCCAGAAACCTGTTTTGAGTCTATAAAGTACAGTTGTGCAAAGTAGTTCTCCATAGAAGTAAAATAGAAAGTGATGCATTGCTGAGACTAATTAAGTATAAATCCTTAATTAGTACTTCTGAAAGGTGTCTGAGCATCCAGGTTCTTGCTCTTCCCTGTTTATATTGAGTCATGTCTACAAAGTTTACTGCCGCAATTAGTTAAACTCTTTATTTAAAAAATAAAAAATAAAGAAAGAATCCCTGGTATCAGGAACAGAGATCATAAGGATAGGCCTCTAGTAATGATTTTTAATCTGATTCTACTTCCTGCTTAACAACACACATATCACTTGTACACTGCTCACACCTTTTTCCAGGTCATTGAAGGACATTATCACCTCATCTGACTTTAGATTTTATACTGTCAAGGCCCAGAGTATCTGCACAACTCCACAGAATAAAAAGTTGCATTGATGACTTCTGTGTGCTGAAAGAGCATCACTGTGGGAGTATGTATGAAGAATATTCCTTGGCTGTAAAAAAGCATTGTCTTACTTGCCAGTTGTGTAGTGTGGCAGATACTCGAAGGAGCTATACTACAAAAATACAAGTCCTGCAATATAACAGTAATGGCCTTTTCAAACTGGATTTGATCAACTTTGGGGTTGTTTTCTCACTTCCTTCACTCTGTATGAGCTCTTTCCCATTTTGTGCTTTTATACTTAGAACAAAATGACAGCCAACATTCATAAAATTCAAATAACTTCTTGGAACAATATGCATGTTGATGAAGGGTGATGTATGTATCACTTATTGACAATGACAGTTTCCTAATGGAGTTAGGAAACAGTGCACAAAAAGTTAGCTACAGTGCACAAATAGAAGCAATGTTTTCACTGCCAGAAGCAATATCTTCCCTGACTGATAAATATTTGCATTTAAACCAGATCTCAATGTCTGAAGTATTTGTGATGGCTTGGCAGGAGATAGAAATGTTTAGCTAGGAATGGAAGTTTGTGAGGGAAGGTGATGACAACTACAAGCCAACCCTGAAAACAATTATAATTGCCACAAAACCTTTCTATGCAAAGAAGACAGAGTAAAATATGCCATCTGAGGTGACTTTATGTGCAGATATCTCTGCATTTTTATGCACTTCTGCACTTTCTTTATTTGATCAGCTTCACTTTGAGATTCCATCCACTGAATGAAGTTTTTCACTTTGGCATCCTTGGTGTATGGTTATAACCATGTTAATGATGATAATTTGTATTCATGCCATAAATGTTACTTTTTTTTCTTTGTCAGAAATTTGCCTCAATGTTCGGGATCCTCCTACTGAAATAAGTATTATTCCAGAAGAAATGGTTAAGCCAGAGTGGGGATTACCTGAAGTTAAATATAGGTTTATCACAAGGTAAAATAGAATTTTGTTGGTTATCAAGCTGGAATTTAAATTACACTACCTTACAGTGAATGTTAATTGGAAATGCTTTTTGCAGAGTTTCTGAGAAAGCTTACCCAGCTGTCTTCTATTTTGCTTTTAGGTCAGAGCTGGATGACTTACCGCACAATCATTCCTGTGATGTTATTGGTCTTGTGACATTTGTAGGAAGGGCTGAGCGAGCCAGAAAAAGAGGTAAATATGACTTTCAGAACTTATCAAATAGTTTCTAAATTTCTAAGTAAATGCTTATACATTTTTCTTAATATTTGTTTATCTAGAACACAGTGAAGACTTCTGGCTGTATCGTTGGGCACATGCCATTGACGGGACCTCAGACCAGCCGTTCATACTGGAATTGTTTGCAACTTCTCAGCCAGATGTGTTTGAGCGTATTCATCCAAGTACTCATCTCTCTATAATACTAATAATTATTCTTAATGTTTTTCTAGTTCATTGTGAATTTCTAATTCTGAGATTAGTTGCCACTGAATAAAAAATGCCACGATTTATCTCCTCAAGCAGAAGATAGTGGATCAGAAATTAAAATTTAAGAATAAAAAACAGCTTAAATATTTGAAACTCTTACAAATTGCAGTCTGTCAGTTAGCATAAACAATTAGATGGGCAGCTGGGCCAGGGGCTGCTCTGATCTCCTTCATTTTAGATGATTCTGTGAAGAAGAACCTGGGCAACATCTCTTGCATCAGAGGCAATTAAATGCAGCAGCTGGTCAAATCTCTTGCTCCTCTTGACCTGTAAATATCTGCTTTTTTATAGACAGGAATAATTTAAGAGGATTGAATGAAGAGAGAGGTGTAAGTGGAAAAACTTTATTTCTCTGAAAGATTTTTTTTTTTGCCCAAACAGCAATCATCACCCAGCTGTGTTAGTTATCACACATGAGCTAAGACTAATAAATTTTAAACTAGGGAATCCTTAATGAAGGATTTTAAAAGAGCTTTAAATATTTCTTCTTGCCTTCTTTCTCTTCTCCTCCAAGCACTCATTCTTTTTTAACACTGGTTGGTGTTGATATGCATTTTTTTATCATTTGATGCAACATCAGCTGCACAATCCTGCTTAGATTATGGGTGCATTCATCTTGAGTGTTCTGGGGAAGTGGGAAGGGATGATATTCCAGTGTTTAACTGAGATACTAGCAAAAGAGCAAGTTTGAGCTCTGTTTACAAGTTTTGCAGTGACATACCATAATTTCTCATGATTTTATACTTTTTATCTTTAAGAAACACAGCTATCTAATAGCAATATTTGTATTATTTGTTTCAATGATATCCTACCTGATGAAGTATCTCATGTTTCAGTTGTAATATCTATGCTGAAATTAAATTCAAGATTTAATTGCATGTCCATATGGTAATTTATAATGGAGACTCAAAACCTGCATGAAACACTTGTAGGGTCAAGAACTCAATTGCCTTGTTTAGAGGACTTAATAAAATCAATCTGGTGTGTGTCAGTCTTCCTATTCTAAAATCAATGAACTGCAGGAAAAGAAAATGAAGTTTTTTTTTTCTCCAGTGACATACTTGGTGTGCACACAGATGAGAGTGATGACTGAGAATCCTTCCAGGACAGTTTACCTTACAACTTCAAATGAAAGTCAAATATTCATTAAAGGTAACTTAAACTACTTCCAGTTTTATGTAGTTCTCATGTTGCTTCTTTGGAAAGAGTATTTTCATTTTACAGCACAATAAATCAGTGGTAAATCAGTGATGTTTCCTTATTACCTCACAGACTATGAGGTAATAAGGAAACATCACTGCAGAAGACAAGAAGGCAAATGGCATTCTTGTAAGGCATTAAAATGGATTTATCTATAAAAAGTATTTCTAGGTAAAGACACATGTTTACTAATTCTTTCAGGCTGTTAATATTTTGATAGGGTAGCAACTGGGGTTACCACTTACTTAAAATATTAAAAAACACTTGCAGCTTTCCTATTCTAGGGGTTTTTTTGCTAGTTGTTTGGGTTTTTTCTGTTATTTAACGTTTGTCTGACATTCAGTGCCAAATGCAAGTGTAGTCAAGGAATTCAAGTTACTCATTTTGTAAAACCCTCTTGACAAAAGACATCTTTTGTACTCTCAAGATTTTCTTAATTTGTTTTTTTTTAGGTAATGTTCAGAGGAGTTTCAAAATGAGAACAAATGTCAGTTGCCTGCTTTGGTTTTGATACCTGATTATTTTTGTCTTAAAAGGGTGGCACAAGGGCCAGCCATACACCAAGGATGCCAAAGTGAAAAACTTCATTCAGTGGATGGAATCTCAAAGTGAAGCTGATCAAATAAAGAAAACTGTCATCGGTGGCTATTACCCTTTTCCACGACCTCCTGATAGCTTTTTGAAATATTGTAAAAACAATGAAGGTATCACATATGAAATATCTTTAGATTTGTGGCCTTTTCCAGTCAGTCTTATTCCAAGAAAACTTCCTTTTGTGACTAAATGTTTCATAGGCTAAATCCTCACCTCACAGAAAATATTGCGCTGGTAGCTCCAGGAGAATTATAGAAGCTGAGGTGAGCTACACATATATCCAGAAATTTTACTCTGAATATTCTGCTACATCAAAATTAAAAATAGTTATTCTGAAGGCCACATTGAACTGGAAATTCCACCTGAAACAGAAATTGTGGTGTCTGACAATGCATACTGACAGATGCTTATGCACAAAAAAGATTTATTGTTTTGATTTTTTTCCATGTGATGTGGATAACAAAAAAGTTTAGAATTCTTTAAAAGCATAAGTTTAAATCAATCTAATATTTAGTAAATCTTATCCTTAGTCTTGTGTTCAGAGATTTTGGTATTACATGACTCTAAAACTTGATTCTGGAAATTTCTTTTTTGCAGTTGAATCAGTTTTGAGACCCATAGGTGAAATAGGGAAAGAGATTGAAGACCTGCACTACAGAGAACACAAGAGAATTGCTGTTCAGGGAATAATTAGTGCCATAAGATACATCAGCTGTAGCAATCCTGCTGAAGAAGCCCCAGGAGGGGACCTGGTCCAGGTATGGTGTGTGGCAATTAATGCCAAAGCAGCTGTGATTGTCATTAGAATGGAGAATTTTGCATATGAGTTCAGAACCCCATTACATTGTCTCTTAATCTGATTTTTGAGAGCAAAATTTTAAAAAGTGATGATTCAGTGCTTCTCTGAAAGTGTTTTGGCAGTCCTCTGTAAAACTTGTAACTGTTTCAAAGCCACTAGTTTGACTGATCACCTGGTGTAAATTGGAGTGTGGGAGAGGCAGCTGCTGCAACATGCTCACTTGTCACCTTTAGACAGAATTTACCTTATTAATATGATTAGAATATAATTTCTGCTAGATGTAAGGTGACTGTCAGAAATTTGCAAGTTTTTGAGTTGGAAGAAGTAGTTTTAAGTGCATTGAAATTCTTAAACAATTAACTGTTGTTGCAGAAAGATACCTCTCAGTCTCGTGGAAGTTCTTCTGTGTCCAAAGAAGACTGTGCTGACAAGGGGAAACACGAGGAAGTTCAGTCTTTCCTGGGGCCACCCTGCACTCCTGGGGAACATCAGCACCAAGCTCTGCTGTCAAAAAGGAGCTCAGTCAAGAGAAAGACAACACGCAGATTCAGAAGAAATGCAGAACAGTAAGCTCTCTTCATTAATATGTGGTGGCTCTTCTAAAAACTGTTTGCAGAAATTAAGCCAGAGCCCAGGCTGTAGAAAATAATAAGAGAGGTTTAAAAGCATATATAGTTTAATCTTTGAAATGTAATTGTGTGCTTTTCCTGGCGTCAGGTGATGACAGTTACACTGTTCATGCTAATGAAGGATTAATTAAAGTAGGTTTGCAGTGCTCTCTTCTGATTAATATTTATACTGTTTTCTTATTAAGCTCACAGATTTGAGATAAAAGTAGTTAATACTTGAACCAAATGTAGTTTAGTGACGTAGTTGTGGAACAAACAACAGTTACAGTGATGTGAGCAAATCAGACATCTTGGCTGAAAATGCAGAATCAGGTATACCTGTTCCTTAATTCCAAACACACCTTTGATTTCTGGGCAGTGGGGTAGTGCATGTAGCTGTAACTTGCTGTCAGAAAGGAAAGTAGATGGTGGTCATGTGCTAACCTAAGGGCTCAAAATAACTTTTAATTTGTCTGATACAGCTGTGTTAAATTCAGGAGTAAAGTAACTGCTTGTATAAGACTACTCTTTGTTGCAACACTTGTGTAAAATCTAGTACAGCCATACTCACTATTGAGAGCCTGGTTTACACACTTACAGATGGAAAGTTTCAAAAGTCAGGCCAGTCACATCTGGGTTTTTTGCAGTGTATTTCTCATACTATAAAGGGTATATTTTTTTTCTTTACTTTTCACATTCATAAGTCATAATGTGTGAAGAGAGTGGATATTTAGTATATTTTGAGGGGAAATGAAATAAAATATAATTAGCATTGAATGAAGATTTAGTACTACAAAAACCTTGGTAAATAGAAGTTCTGTCTTGGCAGTGATAATTATAGCAAATTTAGTGGATTCTTTTCCATATGAAAACTTCCAGCATTTGAGTCTCTTACTGTAGTTCTGCCTGAAAGAAAAACATCAAAGTTCTTTGCTTTGTGAATTTCCATTTAAATAGATACTGAAAAGTAATGGTGAATTTCCTACTTTAAGGGGAGGTACATCTGTTAGTCCTGTATCATCTCACCCCTATTTTACGCGGACTGTAAGAAGAAAACTTGGGTAAGTCATGTGAAATTATTGTGTTGAAAAATTGCAATAATCAAACAAAAATACTGCAAGTAAAAGTTTTACAGATCGGGAGTCTCTAAGGAACCAAAATGAAAGAACAGATCAGGGTAGAGTTTCCTGTTTTCTATTCACTCATCTGCACTCACTCTAAATGTACCTGAAACATAATTTTGAGCATGTTATTAAACATCTTCTATTGCTACTACTTCTACTAAGGGAATATATAATAACAGAGGTTCATCATGGTAATTAATGGATTTTCTGGTGTTGGCTGAGCTGTACATTTTTCTTGATGCTACAGAGGTGTAAGTCTAGTTGTCCCTGGGAAGCCACTCCCCTGCTCCTTTCACTTCCCAACATTCAGTTGTTACCTAACTCAGCTTGGATCCAGAGAAGGTGGGGTTTTTTTGAAGTCCACATAGGAGTTTCAAACCCAGAGCCCTGTCAAGTCTGGAACCTACTGAAATAACTACAAAAGTGAAATTATTAGGAAAACTGAGTGAGTGCTTTTATTTGTTAACCAGGAGCTAGAAGCTACTTTCCTTTGAGCATTTTAAGGGCCATAAATTCTTGTCACTTGTTCCAGACAGAACATGAGCAACTTGAATGTTTGAACTCCTTGGTGTCAGTAATTTAGGATGTTTCTGTATTTTGGCAGTGATCTGGATTTGTGTCGTGACTACATACATGGCTCTGTTGCCTTTTTGGTTTACTTTTAGCATCTCTTCCTTTTCCCCCCTAAATCCAAGAATTACAGTGCTAGGAATAGGGCAACAAAGTTTTTGACTATTCTGCCAGTGTTTCTCCCCTACAAGCATGCCTATTTTCTTGAAATACATTTACTGGAAGCTAATTTGCAACAGCTTTTTCTGTGGGATAAATGAGGCTCTTTTGAACCCATGTGTTGTTTCCTGGTCCTTTTGGTAGAAACTGCATTTTCTAGGAGAAGTTATTACCTAACTTTGCAGCTGGTTCATTAAAAACATCACCTCGCTTTGGGTTCTGCAGGTGATGCAGGACTTTGCAGGGACTTGTGGTACAAATCCATAGGAAAATCAGGAGATTTTCCTTGACTGTAAGGAATCTTGTTTTCTTTTGCTTGCTGAGAAATGTTCTGCTTTTTCCAGGGTGGGGGGAGGATGGGAAGAATGTCTTCTCCCCGTTTCTTATAGGTGAAGCCAGAAGTTAAGGCATGTTTACTTTGTTCTCTGCTTTTCTCAATCTGCTACTCTCCTCGCTACCTGTGTGTCCACTCTATGCCATTAGTGCTAGAACCCCAGCTAAAGGAGGAGAAAGTCTGTGTTGGATTATGGAAAGCTGTTTCACTCTATATAATTAAAAGGTAACTCGTGTATTTCTGTAACTACCTATAGAATTGTGCTGAATTCTCCAAATTGCCAAAGAAAAATAGAAAGTTAGCTGACATACTTTAAAATTGCATTGATTTCTGTTCCTTAGATGTAGCAGAATGTCAGCTCTCACTGAAATACTTTAATATATTGATGAAATAACAATAGTAGTTTTAACAAACTTCACATATTTCAGAGAAAATTCTGAGTTGCAAGGGGCCCACAAGGATCATTGAATCCAATAGTGGAGTTATGTTTTAAAGTACATATTCTAACTTAAACTATTCTGCATCAAGTTTTTTGTATGTTATTTTCAGCCTGTGGTTTCATTTTTGGGTTTTTAAGCAGTAAGAGCTTATTTTGAGTTTTTTTATTGACAGCTACAGTTCCTGCATTTCTGACGTAACTTACCTGATTTTTAAGGGTTTCAGAAACAAAGCAAATGGGTAATTTAGTATTATTGTTGATATTTATATCCTTGCTAGTAAAGATCTTCCACATAATGGTACTTCTAAGCATTTAATGTACTCCAAAGTAATATAATTCATAGAGAATGAAGTGATGGTGAATGAGGAAAGATCAGGAATTTCAGACAGGATTATTTTTATGTGGAAGTGAAAAAAGCTCAGTAGTTTTCTTAGAATTTTAATCTTTGTAAATTTAGCATGTTACCATGGAATTGCTGCACTACATGCTCCCACTCCATACTGCATGAAATAAACTTGTTTGCATGCTTCTGTCCTTGTAGTTTCACTTCTGTATTTTTTTGTCACGTAGACCCTTTTATATTTTTTCCTTCCTGTGGATGTGACAGCAAGGGAATGGGGACTCTATAATTTAGGGAAATTCATCTTGAGGTTTGTATGACCGAAAGCATGTGATGTTTCCTTCACAACCCTTTTTCACATCACTCAGAACTTGTCAGGGAGAAATTAGTAGATACTAAAAATCAATTTGTGTAGACTTGTCAGGTTCTCATAGAAGGCTTTTTGGTGTCTGTTACTTGCTGTGGTAGATGTGTTTATCACAATGGTGTCAGAACAGTTCATTTCAAACCAGTCTAAAAAAGTTTTACCAGTTTTATCAGTGAGTGAGATGTTTTCTTGTATTGCTTTGAGGCACTTTACTTCCTTGCATTGTTTGGGCATAGCTGTGAGTCATAAGTATTTTTTTTCTTAATTTCATTTATCACATTTAGTCCCAGTCCTTAGAGAATAGGTGTGAAGCATGGGACATGCTTACTTTCCCCATAGTTTCTGAAGATACTGATCTGCCATATATTTTGATTGATGTTAGTTTTGATGACAGTACTTCAAAATAAAATGGCTGACAATTTGAGTATCAATTATCTGAAAATAGTGAAGAAAGGATTTTTTCAAGTGGACATCTGTGAAAAGGGGGGGTCTGCAGAGTGCAGGCTGGAAACAGCAAATCTGGCAGGGCACAAGTTCTCCTAAAGCCAGCATGGGTAAAATAGGCTGTGGATGTTGTGGTGTACAACAGCAGGAGCACATTGCAGTAAGTGGAAGGATTTGGGTGGCCTCAGGTGCATTGCAGACAGTGATAGTGGTTCACTCACAAAGAAGCACCTGGACTGTATTAAAGACAAGTCTCACTCAAGTCAGGCTGTCCACACATCCAGCCCAAGCAGGCCTGGAGGAATAATGTGTTGGGCAGGTAGAAATTATCCCAGCTACAGATCTGTGTTTCCTGAGGCTCTGCTTGCTTTAAATCAGAGCCTATTCACTTCCAAATCTAGACAAGTTTAAAAGAAAAAAATCCATGATATCCACTTTCCACAATATCTACTTGCCAACAGTATGACTTGGTTTAATCCTCTGCTTTAATGAAAAGTTGGTATGTATCTAACTTGACATGTTGGTTTCTGAGCAAGCCTGTCTTAACACTGTGCTGGGGTTTCATTTTATGTTTGACAGGTCCAAATCTCAAAAGTGAAAATTAATTTTGTGGGCAGTAATTTCACAGGTTGTACTGCTTCAGTGAGGATTCTTTTGTGCCTAGTTTTGTACATCACAAGAAGGTCACTTCAGTGGTGATACATGATGGGAATGCATTTCTTAGAATATACTTTCATACTCAAAACCCATAGTGCATTTCCTTTTATATTTTCACTAGATACTATTTTAGATATTTTCCATTTGTTAGGAAATGTTGACATTAAATTTTCAAGATACACTGTAGTATGAAATAGAAAAAATATTTTTAAAACCTGTGAATCCTTATGAAATTCAATATCAATACAATATGCTGTCCAGTACACAGCATGTTCATCTTTGATTCCTTTTTTACTGACTGTATCTTGTCATTATTATTAACTACTTTGATGGTCTGGAATTTTAATGGTACCTTAACAAAGTCTTACCTGTTGTAGTTGTTTGTGATGCAAGATAATCAACATAGGCCTTTCCCTAAGTTTTTTCAGACATCACAGTGGGTTTTATTCTAATAAGAGGAATGGATCAAAGAAGAAAGGAATACATAGGCCTAAGAGCTTATTTTACCATGTTTGCTTCCAGAGTGCCTCTTATGTTTTTCTCCTGCATAATATCCTAGGTAATTCATTAGATTGATAAAGAATAGTTTCTTATCATTAATTCAAAACTTTATGATTAATAAAAAAACACGGTCTAACAAATACCTAGTTTGCTTCATTAAACTGATCGTTACAACTGGACAGTATGTCCACAGGAAAATAGAGATTTGTGTTTCTGTCATTTTGGATTCCGGAGTGGTGGCATGGCTCCGTTCATGCTGTGTTTGTGGGTGCTGAAGGGGATGGCAGGGCAGTGCAGCCGCATGCTGAGCGCCGGGTTTTGCCATCTGTCACCTGTCGGTCACCTGTGAGTCTGGCCGTGTCACACGTGGTATTTCCGTCCGGTGCCAGTAGAGGGCAGCAGACACCGCTGCCAGTGTCAAACCCTTCCCGTCTGTTTCCCCAAGCCAGGAATCAGCCGGAGCTCGTCCTGGGCTCTGCTGAGCTGATTTACTGAGCGCAAGTAAATTGTGTTTACTTGTTGTGTCCAACTCTCACAATAAGGAACCAGCTCATTCACTCGAGCTCGTATCATTTATCATTAGAAGTCTGTCTTTTGCTGCATAGAGTTTGAGGTTAATTAGGTTTAAGGTAAAAAAAAAAAAAAAATATATATATATACACACGTATACACACTATAATTTTCTTTTTATAGCTTAGATGAATATCAGCATGGACATTCTGTGCAAGATAAAAATGGACAGGCTGTGTCAGACATTTTGCAGTATTGCACAGGTATGTTGCTAATCGTTGTTATATTAACCTTAGGAGGCTTAAGACTACTTTTCTTCAGGTCCAAACCAGGCAGCAAAGATATCCTTAAAACCTTTGTTAATACAATTCCTCTGTACATCTGGTTGCATCAGCCTCTGGGGAACCACTAGCAATGTATCATGAATGTCATTTTACTCAATGTTCCCTGCTGGGTTCTAAGGGATGGCTGAAAGGACAGCATGGATTGTTTCCCTTTATGGGAAATAATATATATCTCAGTATATCTTTTTAGAAGTTTTGAGTTAGGTTAGTATCTCAGAAGCACTTTGTAGCATAAGACCTCACATTTTCTCATAGCTCTTTTAATTTCTGCCATGTGTTTGTAATTGTAATGTTCTAATGAAAATTGTTTCTTATTTAACAGAGGAGTGATACAATTATATAAGCAACTAAATGTTTTCTGTGCTTATAATAGATCAAGAAGGAGTCAATAATATAGCTGAAACAGAAGAGCCTGGGAGAACTTGTGGTTCCTGGCAGAGTGACCTGTGGGCACAAGTGAAAGACAAGTTAATGAATTATTTTCATCACAGCAAAATTTTCCCAGAAAGTATCCCACGTAAATTTGATTATGTGCACAAAGACTTACTTATGCAACAGTACAACCTTCATGCAGCAGTGCACCAGCCAATAGAAGCCAGAACAGATAAAAACATCAATGAATTTAAAAGTGCTATTGGCCTTGGATATTATGAAGTGACAGTTCTGGGTAAGTAACTTGCATTGTACAAAAGGTTAAGCAAGAGCAATGTGAGTTCATCAGAAATTGAATGGATTTCTCTAAAGGAATCAATTGATTCTGAGTATTTCCTGAGGTTTGAAAAATTATTGACATTTTAGATTTTTGTTAGAGTCCCCATTTAGGGTAAATTTTATTCTCATTAAACATACTTTTCAATGAAATGCCTGAATGTCTTATTTGTAGTAAAACCTTTTGTATCATTTCAGTTTTTGCCATAGTCTTACGAGCGTTATTTGACGAATGTGTGTAGTCCTTAAACTATTGATTATTTCAGTTAGGAATAGGTCCTGATGTAATCAGGCAAATTAATAAATTGCACTTGCCAGCTGACTTTCTGCTGGAGAGGTGTTTATCAGAAACAAGTCAGTGTTCTTAAAAAGACAACTATAAATGCTTCTTTTCAGCATTATTCTCATTGAGTTGATATTTTCATACTCTTGCTCCTAAAGTGCCTTTTTTCCATGGCAGAAAATGAAAGGCTGTATTTTAGCCATACTCATTAACTGCTCCATGCTGCTTCTGGCTAACATGAAGTGCCAGTTGATTGATTTTTATTTATTACAATATAAATATGCAAGTTGATGTGTATCTGTTTGCTAGCTTTATTGAGGGTTATTAAGTTTGATTTTGTTTTCCCTTTAAAAACGAACAGAAATTACCTTGATTAACAATGCTCACATTAAGTTCCCATAATTTAAAGATTTTAATTATTTGCTAAGGGACATTTCCAGAGAATATTTGAAGTCATTGGAATCCTGGGACTGACAATACAATATTGAAGATGAAAGTAGCACTGTATTGCACACTTTACTGGTTGTAAAGTTAATTTCTCTGCATTTGCAGATAAAGTTAAAAGGAGGATGAAATGGCTTCCAAGGTTTAATGTTTTCTGAACTATCAGCATTGTTATCCTTAAACCATAATATTTCATAACATCATATCAATTTGAATGTGCTTGTGTATAATCCTATGTAGAAACATATTTTTAGGCATTAATTATTAACTAATGGACAAAAGATGTAAATATAAATCAGTTCAGTGGTTTGTTGACAAAAAAGAGAAGTGGTGCGTGAAGTTACTGATGGGCTGAATATGAAGTTTTCTGCTAACATAAAATATTTTTCTTCAACAGGTATAAACCATGATATAGCAATAGATGTTGCTTTTCTTCCACTGTTTTGCCCTGACAATCCCCACTTGTTTCAACTGGAAGACATTCAGAATGATACATTATTGTCATGTATGAGCTGTATCTCTGCATGCCAGCAGAAGGCCACCAGCAGTGGGAGGCTTGGTGACACGTTTCCTCTTTCAGGTGAGGCTGCCTTTCACTGATGTTACTCATTTATCATTTCTTGGTTTATCTGTCAGTAGATAATCTGTAGAAATCCCTGGCGTAGATCAGACATTGTTCACCTCTTCAGTGAAAGAGATGTGAATTCTATTTCACCACCTTTAGTAAATTGCTGTAATACTGAACTTTCAAGGCAGTTTTTGCTGGAGCTGTTCTTGTCCTCTGAAAACAGTATTTCAATATCCAAACTACAAACTCATATCTAATTCTGATTCTGTCATTTCTAGTGATGGAATTTATGAATAAAATTTTTCACTGAAAGAAGGTTGAACATTATTGTATGGAGAACATTATCAATTCTGTACACCTTTTTATTGTGTACAGAGTATACAGCAAATACCTTTTAAAACCACCTTTCTTAACTTCTAGATGAAATTGTAAAAGCAGCGAAGGAGCTCGATGGCAAACATGTTATCTGCATCTTGGACATGTGTCACTTGGGTGATGACAAAGTCGAAGTCTTTCTGACCAAAATCTACAAGACAGTGGAACCAGGTGTGCTGGACCCAGTGTAATTTAATAATTTAATTTTCAAATGTATATTGTTCAAAAGGAGGGAAATAAAATTGCTGTAACTTGAATACACCCTCTATACATTGCACTTTTCTAGAACTAGTAGACACAAATATAAAATCATGATTCTTAGGGCAGTTGTAATGATCATCCATGTAACTGGGAAGGAAAATTATTGCGTTTATTTTTCAGTCTTGAAACAGATTAGACAATGTCTTGCTAGCTGAGGTTCAAGAAGGATGAATAGGCAGTACAGTGAGCTGATCATTTGGCAGGATACCTAGGACTCAAAGTGATTGTCAGCTGTCTTTCTTTGCCTGTGCACAAACATACAAAGGAAATGTACATATCTGGGTGAGAACTGAGAAGAGAGGCAAGCTTTCCTAATATTTAAGGCAGTGTTTGCAAAAGAATTAACAGGCTGTGATAAAAATTTTGGCTGGAAATTAGAATAATTTTGAGGATTAGAATTTTGATGTTCTGTGGTGATCTTTTTTAGTGAAAGCTACCAGAGGCAGCCTAACTGCTCTTTAGGCTTGAAGCTTACTGTGAAAGGGATTAAATACCATGGTGCCTTTAGTACCATGATCCAGGAAACCACTTTCAGTTCTTTTCACCTGAGCAAGGTCAGGTGCTCTTTTTATATATCTGCTTTTGTACACACACTAGTTAGGTAGTGAGTATAGCATCCAAACATTTTTAACATATTTTATTCATTAATACAAGTATTGAAATATTTTTTCAAGATTTTTTATTGGAACTTGCTTTGAGCTTTGCAAGAGAAAACTGCCTTTCTGCCTTTAAGAAGTGCTAATTATGGCAGGATATACAGTTTGCCACATCATTTTTAGGTGTGTTCTGAGAACATTAAGTTCAGCCAATATGAGAAGCTGCTACTTCCACAAAGGCAAAGGACTGGAAAATTCTGGCAACTTTTTGCCTGTACTGAGGAGCAACTGGCTCCTGCTGGTCCAGAATCAAGTAGCACATTTTTACACGTGTTTAACAGCCTCAAATCACTTGAGGAACTGGATTCCTACAAAATTATTTTCAAGCAGGAGCTCTTTGCAATTTGACTACTTGACAATTTGAAATGCTGCTCTCAATTCAATTCTTTGAGAAGAATGAATTACAGAGACTTGCCAGGTAAATTGTACCATTATTGACCAAAGCCCACAGAGTTAATTTATAGGAACAGATAAGTTCTTAGGTACATTTTAGCAGCCTGTTGGCAATTGGCGATTACCTCTTTCAAGTAGTAGTAGTCACTTGTCTGCCCTGGGGGCAGTGGACTTTGTCATCAAGTACTTAAAGTCTGTACCTATCTTCAGTTAATGGTAATTTGACAGAGAAATGTAATTTATTTTGATATATATAAGTTCACAGACAACTTCAGATAAAAAAATCACGAAATTAATAAAACTATTGTGTCTTTCTAGTGTAGTTTACAGTTTAAAAATATATTGAGGAGAATAGTTTAACTAAAATTGCACTGTAACTAAAAGACAATTAAATGTGAGTGTATTCTATCTATCTATTTAATATGAATCAGAAGTATTAGTTCTGGAGCAATGTGTGTCAAGTCATGCCTTTCAGAGTACCCACAGAAGGCAAAATGAAAAGATACCAACCCAAGAAGAGCAGGGTGTTGCTTGCAGTATTATTTGTGTTATTGTGCTGCTTATGGGTATGTGAAGGTGAGAGGCCATTGCTCTGGAGTGAGTGACACAGCGCTTCATGTTCCAAACTGAGCCATGCTGACTGTGTCAGCCCGTGTTTTTATTTACATATACTTCAGATGGAAGTCTAATTTTAATGAAACTCTTCTTTCTTTAGGCAATTTTGAAAGGAATTATGTTTGTCATCACAAAAGGACTGATGTGGCTGAATTATCACAGAGCCACCTTAGTGAGATGGTCCAGCCACCTTCCTTCACCCCATGCCATAGAAATGCAGCCAAAGGCTGTTTGTGGCATTGCACTGCTTAGTACACTTTAAACATAAAGCATTAATCATTTCATCCTATATGTTAGGACTTCCTAACTCTAAAGGAAATATCTGAATTGTTTGGAATATAGATAATGTTTTAAAACATTAAAGGGTGTCATTTTACTTAAGTGTTGAAATTTTTCACGGCAAAGCTGGGAAGGAGAGGTACTCACTCTGGCAGATTGGGGTGCCAGTGCTGAAAGCACAGGCTTTCTGTGTGCAGCTGGTGAATATCCAATGCCTGTAGTAGACTTGGAATCTTACTACTTTGGATCATTCTGTAGAGTCACCATCCTACTAAATAACACTGGACTTAATGTGTGGAGTTCAGTGGCTGAAGTGCTGCAGTGTTATTGTGATTCTACCACTCTGCCTGTCTCCCTCCTCCCTGCCAATCCAGCACTGTCAGACTGGAGCAAAGGTTCTCTGCAAAGAAATGCTTTGCTGCTTTACTTCTTTCAGTGTTATTAACACAAGTGTAAAACAAATTGATTGTTGGTGTTGAGTCTGTCAAAATGATAGTTTTGCCATGTTAAGATATAGAGTCATTACTCCTGCAAAATGTCAAACGGATCATCTTTATTGCTGCTGTGTATTGCTACTGCTAGGGGTAAAATAATATCAGAACACGTTTCTTTACTGTGGAAGGTGAAAGAACTTTAAAACCTTACATGTGCATGTTTCTTGTGTTTCAGCATTAATTTCAAAGAAGGGAGGAAGGTGGAGCATATGTAGGTAGTGGTACTTTTGAATGTATAAAAGTTCCAAAGTCATAGATCATGAAAATAATACTAATTTTGAATTAATGCAATGTAGAAGTTGTGCAACATTGAAAAGAAGAGAATATAAATAAACTAATTTATATATGTAAACATCTTGGATTTTTTTCTTTTCATTTCTTTCCTTTTTACTTCTTGTAAGTTGTTTTGATTTTCCCAGAATCTTCTCCACAGGTGTGTTTACTCTTTTTAAGAAACTTTAAAGGAGAAGTAGACCAAGCTTCCATCAGCATCTGTGCTACCAATTGCAGCTTCTCTTGGGTTTCAACACGGTGTGCAGCATGGTTTTGTAGAAGAAGAGGAGAAAGGGAGTCTCTTTGTCCCTTCTCCTTCCACTGTGCTCCAGGACTGGGGCTGAGCCCCAGGCTGGGCAGAGCAGGATAGGAGCCAATTCCTTGGCTGCTTGTCAGCTGAATGGGCTGGGAATGCCACAGCAGTGTGTGCTCTGGGCACCCTGGCATCACAGCCCTTCATGGGCTGTCTCTGTAAACCTGCAGGAAGGGAAAGAGCTTGGAGAAGATCTGCTCTGCACTGGTGACAAAGCTCTCAGCTGCTTCCCCACCCCAGGCTGGGTGTTACATTTCCTTAAGAGGAAGGAACTCTGTACAGCAGCTGAATCAGCTCTAGGCTCTGCAAAATAGACCTCTGTCACCCAAGGAGAGACATCTGCTGAAGCCAGTGTTACTGACACCCACAAATCCTCATGGGCTGCTCAGCTGCTGGGTGTGTTCCCAGCTCTGGAAGTAGTGTGAATAAAATGAACACTGCAAAACTCAGGCACATCAAGCGGAGTTGCTGCGCAGCTGTGGCACCTGAATGAGCACAATGAGGGTTCAGCATCCTGAACCCTCTGGCAGTGAACTCTTTAGGAGTGACTGAGCCACCTTGAGAGCAGCTTGGGCAGCATGTTGGAAAGGGCTTGAGGAGCAGCGAGCAGGGCTCTGCCTCCCTGCAGCCCTGCCAGGCACTTGAACCATACTAGGTGGAGAAATGAGGCCAGAGGAAGAGCCTGGCTTAGCAGGCAGTTAACAATAAAGGCTTTTTTGTGTGTGCTGTAATCTGTGACCACTATCTGGGTGAGTACTGATGACTTTCATTTGCCCTGAGTGTGCCCTTTCTCTGCCCTCCAGCCCTCACCCCACTGGGAGTGGGGCCCTGAACCGCAGCTTCCGACAGGGCTGAGGGCCAGAAAACAGCAGGCTCAACCAAGCCCTGACTGACCAGGGCCAAAACTCACTGCAGGGGGGCTGGGAGCACTACAGGCTAAAGAAAGATGAACTGCAGGCTCAAGACCAGATGGGAAAGATCAGAATGTGCTGCTGTGAAGTTCAGTAAAGTCAATTTTTGTTTTGTTTTAGTCTATTCAGAAGAGATCTTCTCTAACCAGAGCAAATTAACAAGCAAATATATTTAGACAAACAGGCTGGAGAACAATCAGATGAAGTGGATGTCTTCAGGTGGGCAGGGCTTTATTAATCCTGCAGCGCATAATAATCTGAACACTGATATGACCTGGAATATGGGCAGTTTTCTTTGAGGTCTGTAGAAAACAGAAAAATCTGAAGGACAAATATTATATTTTCTTCAGAAGGGAAGCAGCCAAAAAATTGCTGGTCCATTTGTCCAACTTTTATCTCTAAAGTGACTGGAACAATATTTTTTTAATCCCTTATTTGCATTTTTACCACCATCAAGGACAACTTGTGCCAAACTAGTCTAGCTTCCCTTTTTGATAGGCCTAAGATAGGAGGCAACATCCTCTTAATCAGCTTGTGGAAATAAACATGGAGATAGATATGCAGCTATTAAAAAAAACTGAGCTCCTTAAGTGCACTTGACCACCCAGCAGGACAGCAAATGCTGCTGCTTTGCAGAAATCTGTCAGGGTAGCAGCTTTATTTGGCATTTAAAACCATCTGATCATCTGGAAGATGATCCTCTGTGGATTACAGCCGAGAAGGAATGCTTAGAAGGATGTTCAGGGACACAATTATGGAGATAAAAAATTGCAGTGGTTTTCCAAAGCAGAACAAGTAACAAAATTGTGGTCCAATACAATCATCAGAAGCAGTCCCCTTAGGCAGGAGAAAGGGATTTTACACTGAGGAGGGGCTGAGAGGGCAGCAATGTTTCTGAAAAGACCAGAAATCATAGGAAAGCATGAACTGAGGTGCAGCTCCACAGCAAGCTGCTGCCACAGAAAGTAGCAGCTATGATTTCTGGGTGAAGATGGGGAAGAGAAGACTGACAGCCAAAAAATATAATTGCTCTGGTGGTTTGGGGATGATGCAGTCTGGCTTCAAGGCTTTGAGACACTCCAGAAGAGACCAATGGGAAAATAAATTATTTAGAAAACACAGGAGTTAAAGATTCAGGCTTTTTGGCTTTTTTCTCGAAGCAGAAAAGATCGGGACAGAACTTGGTAGCAGGATCAGAGTGCAAACAAGATTCTGGTGAGAGGAGGACAGAGAAAAAGGTGACTTTATTTGCAGTAAAAATCAGCAGGTCAGTTGGTGGGGGAGTTTTGAGTTAAGGAGAAAACAGCAGTGAGACAAAATATTTGGGAGACTCTCTAGTAGAGTTTTTTACAAGTTTGACAGATCACCAAGAGCACTCTGTCTTGGCATCACTCAGAAGAAGAAAACGTGGCAGGGGATGCTCTGACAACTCTTCCAGCCCTACCCAAGCTTTAATAAATTGATGATCAATATCATTTTTTCATATAGGCCATAAACAAAATTACTGTCACACACCTAATAAAATGGCCCCGTGATCCCAAGCTTTTAGAAACAGGATTTTTACTCCAAACCAAGCTCAAACACAGTCCTTGAAATCCCACATACAGAAAGGCAAATGCCATTCTCTCTCTGCTATGTTTGCTAGCATTTCTACCTTCCATACCTGCTAGCTAAACAAGTCACAAAGGCACTTGTATGCAAGAAAAGTGTGTTAAAGTCAGCTGTGGAAAAATGTCAACTAATGGCTCAGCCTTAGCACCTGCCAATGTAGGCAAAGCTGTCTACAGATGAATATTCTACAACATGACAGGGTGTGATATTAAAACTAAATAGCCATACCCTGAGTAGCTTTCCCTGTAGCTGATTTTGACATTTGGAGGACCAGGCAGTTTCACATCTTTTAGGAGTACCTTGATGGCATTTTAGAAGTTTCCACACTGACATTTTGTGTGAAGAAAGGAAACTAGTGAGAGGCTAAAAGGCTTTGAAGTACAGGAGGGAGAAAGGCTCCAACAGGCAGAACAGACTAATTTTGGTGCTCTCTGCCATTTAAAAAAAAAAAAAAATCTGTTCTGTTGCTGCAGCTAAACAGGTAAAGAAGTGGCAACGACATGGCTAAGTGTCTTAAATACAGGTCAGTTTTGGTGTTTCAGAACAGAGAACTTTTAGGCAGAAATTGCTGATATCAGTTGCAATAGATCACTAGGACAGCATGCCCATTGCACAACAATTTTTCCCACAATGGAGCACATATTTTGTTGTGTATGTTATTTTTCCTTTCAGCACAGAAGATATAGGGACAGCTTTATTTTTGAAGCATTAGCTTAACTCCTGGTTCAAGCTGCCCCTAACATTCAATCTAGCTTTGCAAATTTTGCCTGAGATTCCAAAAAGTGACAGTGCCTGAGCTTAACCAAACATCTTTCTCACTAAAGCTTTTAATCCCATCATACAGTTAGCCAAAATACTATTTTATTTAGCTGTTTGTGCCAAATGAAAGAGGAAAACTGATATAACAAGCTAAGAACATGATTACTGGAAGTCCTGGTTAAGTGGAAAGTTATCTTTTTGTAGCTGCTTTGTGCAAGAGTCATCAAAATAATCGCAGTATTTTAGAAAAAGCCAAACAAGAAGCAGAGACTGTTATAGAGTACACTGGCTGGTTTTCAGCTCTGTCGTGGCAGCACCAATTGTTTTTCCCCACTGAATTACTATCTTCAGAAAACTAAGCAATAACCAGAGAATGGCCATAGAAGGGGTCCTTTAGTGATAAACACCACAAGGTTTACAAACAAAGAGAAAGGATTTCATTTACCTAACCAGCATACTGGAAAAACAGATTGAAAAAACCAACCCCAAAAAAAACCCCCATAAGTCATCAACAAGCTCTCAGGCCCTTACATGTTAGAAACCTGAGACAGAGTTTCCGGACCCGAAAGAAAGTTTCTCTTCCCCGTGCCACCCACCCAAACCCACATTGCTTTGCTGTGGTAACAGTGTGGATTTTGTTACATCATGTGATCTGAGCCTCCTGCTATCACCTTGATTCAACAGCTTGCAGAAAGTTCATCCAAATAGAGAGATTTTAATCTGGTTTTGCATTTGGATTTTCAGTATTATCTAGAAGCTACATTTCTTCAGCTGGCAATGCTCCCCCAAAACATATTTTGCAAATATTGTTTAAAACTGAAGTATTTGGGGATTATCTTGATGAACCTTCAGTAACCCAGCTCCTCCCAGTCCCACCTTGCCTGTTCCTGTAGATCTCAGCTGCTGCCTGACCACAGCACTTGGGTGAGAAGGAGGGAGGGAGGTTTCTACAACATCCTGACCATATCTGGACTTCCACCCCCTACTCACCTACATCCTGTTCTTGCTTGAGTGAGTGGAAAACCCTCCAAAACAAAAAAATTCATTCTGTTTTTTTTTTAATAATGAAAAAAAAAAAAAAAAAAAAGGAAATTCTGAGTATTTGAAGTCTCAGCTCAGAAATAAGTTTATTGAATACTTTCCAGTGAATGGAAATACCCAACCTGTGAACAGTTCTACCCAGTAAGCACTGAAACACTGTGACTTACACTGAAGTGTGTTCCTCTGAACGTCTTTCAACTATGTCATGTCATTCCTTAACCAAAAAAAAAAAAGAAATGAATTGTTCAATTTCTCAATGATGCCAAATACAGAAAGTTTAGATTATTTAACAGACTATATTAAAATAGGAAAAGGTCACTTACGGGGAGTGATTAAAATCATTGTTAGTCATTATTACCACCAAAGCTGTAGAACTGTGAAAGAGAAACATGAAAGTCTTGTTTTTGATGTCATGGTTTATATCTTAATTTTGAATGATCAGCTCACTAAAGGGAACTAAGAATTCTCTCTCAGTCTTTCCAAGAAGCCATTACTAATTGTTTATTTGGCACTTGAATATATTTGGGTCTAAGTGACAAGATGATGGCTTCCATCAGTTTAGCAACCTGGCATTTTCAATAACCCAAGCAGCTAACAAAGATGTAAAATACTCAAGATACATTGGGGAAAGCTGCACCAATTTCAGTCAAATTCCAGTTTGATGGTTTATTAAGTCTCTACGGCACTGAAATAATGCGCCAATGTCAGAAAGTAGAATGGCCTTGAGTAGAGAGGGTGAGAGCCCAAACCTTGTGCTCAGCTCCATCTGTGTTCCACTATCCCAGCCAAAACCATGGCCAAGCAGTCCATCCACAATGGACTCTTAAAACAATTCACTCTTAAAAGGGAAGAGGGCAAAGCAACTCAGCTTTTCTTCTCTGGGTTCTGCATGCTTCAGACATGGTTCCTCATTAAAAGTTCACCTCTTTGGCCTCAGTGTAATCTCCTCAACCCAAGAACAAAATGCCATGCCATTACACTGAAAAGCATTCAATCACATTTATTCACTCTTTGAACAAATTTACAGATCAAGTAACTGCCATGAAGAAAAAAAATAAATCATAGTAAAATCTGGATAACTTCAAGCTAAAAAAACCTCTTACCTTAAAAAAAAAAAAAGCTAAAGGTGAAAATATATTCAGATACTTGCTTTACATCCTGAAACACAGGCTCAATAAATGAATCCATGAGGAAGTGTCACCTAGTGTTATTCAAGACCTGTCTATATAGTGACTTAAACCATCCTTAGCATTTAAATCTTCGTTTTGGCCTAACACCTTCCATCCTTTTTTTTTTTTTCATTCTATGACTTTACAAATTTGTTTGGGGTTTTTGGTTGGTTTGGGTTTTTTTTAAAAGCAAGTAAGTTTTGGTTTTGTCATAGACACCAGCATAAAAATGAAAAAAATTTAGGGGTAAGTACTGATTTTCCTAGATTGCTACGCTGAAAGCTACAAAACCTTATATTACACTGTTATGTTTACTTATCTTGAAACTATACATTTCTGTCTAGTGGTCTATGTTGAGCAACATTCCAGATGAGGTAGATTGAAGGAATATTTATCATTATAAGGACATCAATGTTGCAGAGGGAATGAATTCAGCATGGAATGTAATTACTCTTTCCCTCATGCTATTCCTTAATCTCTGGAATTTCAGAGAGTGCTACTAGCTGACTTTGTATAACCTGAGTTTTTTCTCACTGAAATCCCTGAGGCTTTATTTTGTCTCATTTACCAATTTTCATAATGTTGGGGCTTTTTTAGCCTGGTCGGAGGTAAAAGGCATGTGTTAATAGGGGGTCTGCTAGTTCTGCTACATTTCTCCTCTCTTTTCTACCACTAACAAAAGGAGGATAAGAGACATGGAAAAGCTGTATTTGAGAGGTTCAGTGAAGATTGGGGAAAGAATTGGATTTATTAATAAGGAGGGAATACATAAGTGCACAAAAGATGCACATTTGTAACTAAAAAGCCTGTGGTACTCATTCTACTTCTTGCAGAACAATATGTTCTAAAAATATAGCATTTAGTTTCATTTTTGACTGAATGGAGTTTGAAGACAAGGAACTTTAAAAGGTTAGTAGCTATAAAGTCTGCTCCTCTAAAGCCTATCAGGAAATCTTCCCAGTCTGCTAGGACTGCCCACATCCATGACTCACATGTCTACACTTATCTGGAAGGAGCAAGAAATCCCTGAGCACTAACCATAAAGGGCTTCCATGGATCCTTTTCTCTCCATTCCATTATCTTCTTCCTCCAGCACAATCAAGGTACCACTGTAACCACCCTTGCAGCACAGGGCAGAAACTAATGCTGAGAATGCAGAGCAGAAAAATGTCACAGTTGTCCAGAAAACACCTGCTGAGCTTTGCTGGGTAAAGAACCCTCAAAACCATCAAAGAATGAACAAAACAACAACAAAAACAGCTGTCAAACTGTTACAGTAAAATATAGAAGAAATATTTTTTAAAAAGTCAAATCAGCACCTTCTTTTACATTGCTAAGTCCTAGAGGGGAATCTCAAATCAGAGTCTCATCACTATAGAAAGAATAAAACTTATCTCTTAGAAAACAGGTCAAGGTTATCACCCCCTCTTCCCCAGATCTGTCAGTTTGGCAGTAAGGATGGGTCTTGAAGCCTTTGAATTAGTTGGGTTTCAGTGGTTTAATATTTGCTAATCCTTTTGATCACAGCTCCTTAGACTCATGCATCCATCCTGATATTTTTGCTGGACAGGCTCAGGACAACTTAGCTGCTAAAAATCAGGTGTCTTCAGGCCAATATGGCCAAAGTAAAATCACAGTCTGGTGAGACTCAATACAGTTACCTGCTACTGCACAGAACAAGTAAAAAAAAATATATTTCTCCTTTTACACAAAGCATAATTAACCCAAGAAGTCCGTGAAGGCAAGGCATCTGAGGACAGGCAATTGACAGGATAATAAAACTAAGCCTTTTTTATGAATATTCTGAACACCAGCTGGAAAGCAGAGGCTTTTCATACACATTTTCAAATTTAAAAAAATACCCTCTTTGGTGGGATTTGACCAAGCCCCAGCTAATGGGCAGAAGCACAAGAAGCTCAGTGCCAAGCCCAGGCACACAAAGAGTTATCCACAAGCAGTCCATGCTCTGCCACCCCACGTGGCAGCAGGAATGACCCATCCCACCCACTGCAAACAGAGCCAAATACTTCAGAGAAGTCACAGTGCCTGCTCCAAAACAAACAAAAAAACAAAACAAAACAAACAACCCTGACAGTGTGGTGTGAGGCACAAACACAAGTGCAAGTGGCAGTAACAATGGCAGGGCAGAGCTGGCTGAAGCCAGAGCAGGGAACCCACAATGCAGTGCCATGGGATTACACACGTGCTCATCCTGACTGAGCTCAGATGGGTATTTCTGGCAGAGATGGGAGAACAGCCACTGTCAGTGCTGCATCTTCAGAGAAGGAAGAGCTGGCCAGTGCCTCACAGGCCTCTTCACATCTACAGTCACCTGAGGTACAGGAGCAGGAATCAGCTTCCTCCTCTTTCACTGATAAAGCAGAGTCTACCTGTTTTCTTTTTCAGGATTAGTGCTCTCTGAAGTTTCTGTTAAAATCAAAGAATGAATTTCTTCTTCTATAATTAACCTGTCAAAAGCATTCGTGGGGTCATCCTTTGCAGAGCTCTGAAAGAGAGGAACAACATTTTTAACAGTATTTCCTCATGGCAAGTGTTGCTTTTTCACCCCAGTAAGACAGACCCCTGTTCCACAACATACACCCTGTATTATGGTGGAAAGCCAAGGTATCTGGGCAACAAAATGTGCTTTTTAGAGCCATGGCTTAGCCCTGGCTGACAGAAGAGATGTCCTTTGGAAATGAAGAACTGAAGGTTGGTGCTTCCAACTACAGCCAACGGGTGAAGCTCAGGCAGGAGGATGGAGAACTCAGCATGTACACACTTTGCAGAGTTTTCACACAGAGAAAATTACTTGGGGCAGTAACAAAACACTTGTGAAAGCACAGCAAAGTGTAACTGCTACCACAGTTACAGCCCTCGTGGCCAAGAGTCCCATTTGGGAGAACAACATTCATGTCAAGGATTGAATTAGGGCCTGTCAGTGTGCTTCGCTTTGGATTTTTATAAAGGGCTACTGAGAGAGATTTATTTAGAAATCAGTTTCCTTAATGGTATCATGTTAATTTTCCCCGAAATAAGGCATCACTGCAAGCCTTTCATCAACCAGTGACTGAAACTATAGCTGCTTTTGTTCTTTTGCCAACAAGAAGATATGTGTCTGATTTACTTCCTAGCTAACAGACTATGATAAATGTGAGAGTGCTGAAAATGTTAGTTTCTGGAAGTCAAACATAAATAGCTTAATTCAGCATCATAAATATGATTAAGTAGCAGAAAGACATGAATGTTCAGTAAAAGTCATTTAATGGAGTTGCAAAAACAAAACCAAAAATCCTCAAACCAAAACCCACACAGGAAAAGAAGCCTGACAATCAGAAAACTGCCACCCAAAAAACCCCAGCCTGAAACAAATTTAAGGGACTAGCAATCTGGAGTAACAGAATAATGCAATTCTATTAATCTAACTAGAAAAGTATATACAGTTGGGGGGGGTGGAGGAGGAAATCTAAGTTTTGGGTAATTGTTTCTGAACAACTCCTAGTATTGTAAAATACCTCATCTTCATATCATATACTTACTCATACACAGTTAGTTATAAGACAGACACAAGAAAAACAAAACTGCAAGCCTAGAGATCCCAGTTCAATAGATTTGTTGACCCAACAGCTTCTTACTAACCTGGGAATCCTCGTTCTGCTCTCCAAACATGCGCTTAAGAATTTCTCTTGGGTCCGGAATTGGTGGAAGAATTAATATCTTCAACCTTCATAAAGTTAAAAAGAAAATATTTATATGAAAGATATATTAATTCAAAAATTATTTCAAAACCACAGAATCATTTAAAAATGTCAAAGTCATGTTTGGGTACAGTCAAGAAAATTTGTGGAGTCAACGTTGACATCACTGGCCAGCCTTCATTCTCTGTGCAACTCTACCCATTTCTTATTTTTACTCCCCAAAACAGAAGGGGAACATTGACACAGACAGATTCTAAATAATTTCCATCTTGACAAAGACAGCAGCAAATGTAGGGAGATCAATATTTACCTTTTTAGATAAACCAGTAGAATTATTGTAGATACTGCTACTATTAATGGAATGGTAATTATTAGAACAAAAAAGATTGTAGAGTCCCTCTTCTCACCTGGAAAACAGAAATTATAGAAACTTAGGGATATTTTGAGAGGCATTTTAGGAATAATGACAACAAAATAGTTAATTCTCCGATTTGTTCATAGACTCAGTGCTTTTTCACTAGCACTTTTGTAGGCAAGGACAGTCTTATTTTCCAAAGATGGGATTATAATGTTGATGTGTTTGGCAGGGAGATGCAAATGACCAAGACTCAGGGCTGAAAAATTGGCCACACTGGACTTTGCATAGCTCCACAAATGGCTCCACTATCAACAGCAGCACAGGCTGGGACTGGTGGTGCTGCAGAATAGCTCTTCTGTCCTTTTTTCACTCAAAATTTAATAGGTACATAAGGAGATGATCCTTGACTCCCATTTATTTAGCAGACAGAAAGGTATTAAATGCCTTAGAGATGAAGAGTAAAGTGCAGCACAGTGCAGGGACAAGTCTCTCACCAATGCTCTTTTCCTCACTCCAGTCACTTTGGAGATGGCTGTTGTAGCACTCCTGCTTTGGCTTTGCTCTCACTCTGAAGCTGTACTTGCTGTTAGCATCCATGCCATCAATTGACACAGAATTCCTTTCAGACTAAGGCAAAAAAGAAAAGGCAATTTGCTTTGTTCAATTACCAGGGTATTCTCAGTCACTTCCAAGACTATTTACTTTGGGCAGCTAATGCATTCTGAATGTTTTGTTGGAAGATCTTCTTATGACTATGAAACCTCATTAAAAATAGGACATAGTGGAATTTAACAAGCACAGAAGGCCTAAATGCACATTCCAAAGCTAAGATTTAATCTCCTTCACTGCTACATCTATCATGCAGCATTTGGCATCAATGATTAAACTAAGACTTAGCATTTGGAACGGTGCCTTTTTAAATTTTTTTCTCTTTTTTCTGAGAAACATCTGTGATTTACCTTCCCTTCTTGTCAGGGCAGCATAATCAACCATACCAAAGTGTTCTGTGATGCCTCTACAAAGAAGAGCACACCCTAGATAGGATCTAACTGCACTTATTTTTTATCCAAAATACCAGTTTCCTGGGGAATGTTGCTAGCATTTGAGTTTGGGGTAGAATAAACAACTAAACATGCTCCACAGGAGAAGACTCCCACTCACTTTGAAATTTACGATGTTGTTTTTACCATTCTGATCAAGGAGTACATTCAGTTTGGCTGTGGACATACAGCACGAGTCCATCCAGCCACTGAACTCAATGCTTTTTATGTGCACACTAAAATCAGTTTATCTGAGGGTGCACCCCTCTTTCTTCCCCTCCATCCTCAGTCTTTATCCCCTTGCTTTTCTCTGAGAGATTCTCTGTTCTTGACTGCACCAGCAGTTGATTTTTCTTCAGGGCAATCAGGTCACAGCATTTAAATCCAAAGCTGCCACATGACCACAGAGACCAACAGCAGGAAAAGCCAACACCAAGACACCAAAGCCCATATGCCTGAGAAGCAGACAGGCACCATTTCCTGAGAGTTTAGTAAATCCTCCTTTATCAGACTGTTCTCACATACTAACAAATTACCCTAAAAATGATGGGAAGGATTCCTAAGACTTTGATGTACAGCTTTTACTAACATAGACCTACAATATGAAAGAAAAATCCTACATTCACACAGCACTTCCAGCTCTGGCACCCGACCCAGTCACATGCAACTGCTCATTATCAACTGCAAATATTTCAAAATATTCACAGAAAAAAAAAAAAACAGCAATGAAAACTTACTACAATGATCCGACCAGTGTCCAAATCACCACTGGAACACTTAACTTCATACTGTAAACAACTTTTTGGAATAGTTTCTGATTCACTCCACTTTACATCAATTCTATCATTAGTCTTTGACAATGTCAATTGTCTTGGTGTGGCAGGTTTTACTGAAATGCAAAATGGAATAATTAGTTCAAAAGTCTATTTCACCGCTTGCAAAAATTGTTCAGTCCTGTATTGTGGAATATTAAACTTACACCAGATTAAAAAGAGAAAGAGGAAGAAGTTAGCACCAGTAGGTCAAAAAAAGAGTAAATCCAACTAAAGAATAAGAGTAGAAATTAATAGAAAATTACCCTTCCCTCTTCCTCCCAGATACCCAACACACAGAAAACAAACTCTTGTCTATATAATTTCAAATCAAAGGTCAGTAGAAGGGAGCATCTAGTCTCATTGTCTCATCCATACTTTATGAGGTGAAGTTTCTCAAACACAACAATGTACTACTGAATTTCTTATTTTAATTATATTTTTATGATGTGATGTTAAACTTACCAAGTGTGGTAGGATTTTTACTTGCACACACAGGTGTAACTTCTTCAGAATCACCTCTAATCAAAATTCTTATATCAGGATAAGCACTCGTGTCTTTTGGGAAGGTAAGATTGAAAATGCATTCAAAGATTCCTTGGTCTACAGAGGAGTTGCTACAGCTCTTAGGGTTTTCCAAGCCATCAAACCTAGAGGAATAAATCATTCTTGTAAGCTTCAGAAGAAAAGGACACCAAGGGGAAGGCTTGCTTATAAACATGTGTTACAAATTCTAAAGACTGATATTGCATTAAAGCTATGCTATAGCATATAAAAAAGTAAAGCCAAGTAAAGTAAGCAGCCTCTAATTTATCTCAAGCTTTAGAAAGTCTTGTTTTTGTGAAGAGCGCCAAGGAGCAGAGAGAGGCAGGCTTGCTTTATATCAAAAAGAACAACTGCTGTCAGCTTTGGTTCACATTTTCCACATGGGAGAACAATTCCAAGGAGTAAAGAATATTTAGAAAACATGTTAATTTGGACCACTTCTTGTCAGCAGAATTTCATCTCTGTGATAGAATGAGCTGATCAATCTTTAGCTCTGCCTCAAGTGAGTATCATAGCTCTTGAGACAGTTGAGTTTTACCTATTTACCTGATTCGATTTTCAAAATGTCAGTATTCCCTTTCAATAATGGAGAAGTTAGGAGGAAAAACTTCTTCCTTGCTTCTCTTTGTGGCCCAAGTCTCAATGTAAATACACCAATAGCCTTTCCTCCCAGGAAAAACAGAACAAAAACCCCACCTCACTGGCATTGTGGAAAATGTATCTTTCAGTCTAAATTTGAAGTGTTTTCTTAGTTTTTGGCTTTAAAATCTAAAAATTATTATTCTTTCAAAGCAGCATGAATTAAACTACTTTGAGATCACTGCAGCTACATCTTGCATTAAAATTAAGGGCAGGTTGAAAATATATAGCTCAAATCTAAAGCATTATTCCAGTAAGTATCTCTCTACCCAGAAATTCAGATCATCAACCCTGCATTGGTCCTGATCTTATAACAAAGAAAAAGTCTGAGCAGCAGTCTAGACAGGGAACAAATAGTCCCCCCACATTTAATGAAAGCAGCAAGATTTGTGCTGTTTGCTGCCCAAATGCCCTGAACTGAACAGCTGGCCTACAGGACTGCCACTGGAGAAGAAGAGCAAAAAGTTCATGTAGTTAGTTCAAATAAGACAAAAAGCTGATTTAAAACTACAACATGGGGCTTTCAAAAAGGAAATTCCACTATTTCTACAGAAGCTAATGCAATCTGGCATTTCACAAGCCCCATCAAGGTGCAGAAGTATGCATAGATCAGCATGTACAGCTATCAATGCCAAGAGCTGGCTCACACAAGTCTGTTCCTTGGGAACAAGACACCATTTATGGCTGTCCACTGGCCAGAGGGGAGGATGATGATAAAAAGATGTTCTTCATAGCTTTAAAGGTGAATCAGTTATTTACAACATTGAAGATGCAAACAGAAGTACTGCTAAGAGTTATTAATGCTTTCATACCATTTCCCAATGGTTTAGGAGCTGACACATACATTGTGAGTGATCCTAACTTAAACATCCTGTTTTGTGGGACTGCAAAGAAAGCAACTAATACATTGGTCAAGCTTAATTCTTAATTATTCCCTTTTTGAATCAAGTGCCCAAACAAAAGTATAGAAAGCAATAGCAGCTGTGTTAATCTGGGCTACAGAGGCAGACACAAAGCAGTTATATCAACTTCCCAAAAAGTCTTGGCCATAGCAGCTCCTGACCCCTTAATTGGTGAAGTTTTCTGTTGGATGGGACTGTGCAGTAACTTGGACACAATGCCCTGGGAACTTTAAAAGCAACAGGAAGCAGACAAGTGGAATGTGTAATGTAAAAGCAAAGATCAGTCCTAGAGCACTTTAGAGCTAGGAAGACAAATCTCCCACGAACCAGTAGAACAAAGTGTAGTTGGTGTCACTGCTTGCATTCTCCCCACGATGCCAGGTACAAGCCATGTACTCCAGATTGTGCCAAACACAGCCCAAGTCAATAGCAGCAGTACCTGGAATACCTGCAAGGCAAGTTGGAAATGTTCTCTAAGATTTATTTTGTCCAAGTTTTCTCTGCTGGTTCCAGAAGTAAAACATTTCATAACTGAAACTGGAAGGCAGAAATGGGTTGGTTACCTCTCAGACTACACTGCCTGTTCAGCACAACAAATGAGGAATTCCAGCTGTTTAGAGCTTGCAGTGGCTGAAAGCTCAGCAGAGTAACTTGGAGAGGCAAGCCAATCACAACAGCACATCCCAGAGCTCACCATGACTGAACTGCTACTTGAGTTACCAGATGCTAAGGACAAGGTATCAAGTGAGGAAAATATTTATTTCCATTAATCTACAGGTACTTTAAAAATAAGTCAAAGTAGCTGGTAACTGCAGGGAAAACTATAACAAAGCTAAATGTTTTTACAGTCATCAATGTCAACCATAATTAAAGGCTGACTATTTTTAGCTTCTCCAGATACAGTATTAGTTGCTTGGTATTAATAATATGAGGACATACCTCTGAGTCTTAAATATTGACAAAAGCAACACTAGGTAAGTTGACTTTTTAATGGAGAGCCATATACCTTTAGACATTAAAATCTAACATTTGGAAACTCAAGTCACATCAATACAAATGAGTACTTAGCAATTGTGAATAGGTCAATGGATCACCCAGGCAGAGCAATTATGGAATAAAGTCTTTCATACTCAATCTTACATTTCTGTATGAGTTCTTTACACTGTATTACCACATTACATTGTATTGGATACCTTTTCCCTATAACAAGTAGCAACATCTCCACAAACTAAAAACTAAATGTGTATTAAAAGCAGATCTACTTTGAAAGTCCAAGCTTGCATTCTCCCTGAAGCAGCAACTAAGAGTATAGGGAAATGAAACAGGTTTTCCTATTCCAAGAAATACATTAAAATATTTAATCTGCAAACACAGTTTTAAAATCCCCAGCCTGTTTAGTACATGTTGTCCTACTGATCTCCTTCCCTGATTTTCCAGAACCCTTTTGGCAGACACCCACACAAGCTTGATAAGGTCTCTGATTCTCCCAGTCACATGTGGCTTTCATCCACATCAAGTCATGCTCCTGGGTTAAGACAGACTTTTAGGCAAGAGGCTCATTTTCTTGCTGGACATCCTAACTTCAGGTACTCAGCAAAATAGCTTACTCCTCAAAGTCTGCTTCCTAACAGTTTTGCTATGGACCCCATACTTCTGCATGCCAAGAAACAAAAAATATTTTTTGTTTTTCTTTATTCATTTTCCTATGCTTTGTAGACCTCCCTCATCTCTTGAAAAAGACGGAACCCTATTACAATTATTTAAGTAATTTATTCTACAAGTTATTAAATTTACTACATTCTTCCCTCCTACATAGACAATTGTAGAGTTATTTTATGGGCTTCTGTTTATACAGAAAAATCATACAAAATAAACTGATTTAGATGTTAGTCATGAAGGCAGCAGGTAATGAAGTCAGAGCCATCTCTTATGCCACAAACACAAAAACCAAAGCAGCTCATACTCCATTCATGGGTTTAGATGGGAGGAAGAAAACCAAAACATCTGTCATACCATCTCAGACACAAGAGAATTCCTGCTAGTTTAAGGATATACTACAGCCCTTCAGAAAGAAGGGCTCAAAGGAGGCAGAGGACAAGTAACAGGAACTACACTGCTGTTTTGGAAGAGCACTTCAATTTTACAAGCTTGCCCAGAAGACTTTAAGCATTAGAAGGCCCCAGTTATGTTTAAAGGTGGTATAATCATTCTGTTTAAGCTCTATCAATAAAACCAGCCCTTGTGTCTGGTATTTCTCTATGATGCATTTTATGATTTCTTGTTGAAAGAGAAAAGCCATGTCTCCTCAGGCCAAGAGGGGTCTGGCCACAGCTGGCATTACCTTTAGGCAGAAGGGAGGTCTCCACCCAGGGGCTGGGCTCACTGGTGTTGTCATTCTTGCACTCACTTCTCACTCTGAAGCGCATTTCCTCATCCAAGCGCGCGTCCGTCACGCGGAATTGGCTCTTACTCCATTCCTGGGTTTAGATGGGGGGAAGAAAACCAAAACGTTTGTCAGACCATCTCAGACACATGGGAATTCCTGCCAGTGTCAGGATACATTATCTGGAGAGTTTTGTTGAAACATGGCTTATGGGAAAGGCACATGAAAATATACAGCTAGGAAAGCATCAGCTGCCTTGTTAAAAGACACAGTCTCTTTGAACAAGGAGCTGTTCAAGAAAATATGCAATAACAGGAGGTAAAAAGAAGCCACAAACATCCTGAGAGAGGTGGGACTGACTTTTTATAGCGGACCAATAATGAGCTTTACTTTTGCAGTATGTATGAGCCTTATTACTGTGATTATAAAAGCGTGCCTGTTAATCAATAAATCTGAGACTTGTTGATCATCATCAGATGTGCTTGTCTCCCGTTGACTCCATCAACATTACAGCCCTTCAAAAAGACTACAGCTCAAAGCCAAAGCAAACCAGTGTCTGGCTATGTGGGAAGCCTCTGCATCTCTTGGCTTTGCTTTTTTCGTTCTCAGGCGCAGTCAGAACTCACAAAGCAGAGCTATCCCTGTGACCTGCAGACATAAGCAAAGGCTACACAGAGATCAAGAAGTAAGTATAACAAGGGGGAAATGATCCTAGAAAAAGTCTTCATGGATACTACAAAAGAAGCATGTTTATACTACAGCGGTATAAACAGGCACGTACGGATCTGACCTTCACCTTTCTCTGGGTGTGCACATGAGGGCATGACCAACAGAGTGAAGAACATTTGAAGACACGACCAAAAAGCAGTGAGATGAGTTTGGATGATTTAAAGAGCAGAAGAAAAACCTACCAAAACAAACCCATAAATGGCTATTAAAAGCAGTGACACCACATCAAGCCCAAGTATCTCATGACCTTCCATTTTTACTATGTTTGCATGAGAAAAAGGCTCACTCTTTTATCACATACTTTCTTGAGCATCTTTTGTTGGCCTAGGAAGATGCCTTTTAGTCAGCTGGAAACTGGGTACAAAACAAATAATTTTGTTATGGCCAAAGAATGCTGTAACCACTCATATATAAAAACAATAAATGTTGGCACTAATGAGAGGGTAAAAAAATCAAACAAATGGGCAGATTAGGTTTGTCTGGGTTTAAAAGACAGGTGCCTGGCAAGGAAAGTGGGAACCTCTGTTGGAATAAGAAATGTGGACCCCCCCTTCCCACCAAATTATTAGAATTCCAAAATAATGGGGCTTTCATGTAGGGGGATAGAATATAAGAAAATAAAGATAATGTAGAAAGTAATCTTACCCCTAAGGAATTGCAGCTGGGCCAATTATCAAAGATCAGGAACAGGCCTGACTTTAACAGGCCACAGCTGTAACCAGTGAGAAGAAGAGTGCTATGAAGGAGTGGGGTGGCTGGGTGAGAAGGGAACTGGAGTCAGTGGCTGCTTTGTGAAGGAGAAAGGGTCAGTGCTGACCCTCAGTTCTTTCATTGCTGATGACATTAATATCTATTAGACTCTTCCAGAAACTTAGCTCTTTAACCGTGGAGACTTTCTACTGGTTGATTTGTTAATGAATCAATCAAAATAGGTAAACAGGTTTCTGCTGCGTTAGCAGGTTCAACTGGCTCATCTAAAGGTCCAATGAAGATTATTAGAGATCATTAGTGTCAAAATGAAACATCACCCTTTTAGTAGTGACATTAAATCAGCTCTACTGCTTGCAAAACCAGAGTCACAGAATCATAAAATGCTTTGGGCTGGAAGGGAGCTCAAAGATCATCCATTTCCAACCCCCTCGCTGTGGGTTCCTGCGTTCTGCTAGGACAGGTTGCTCAATGCTCCATCCAAACTGGCCAAACCACATCCCTACTCATGTCCAGGATATCCTGGAGCTGTGGCAAAAAATACAGTGGTTAGCATGAAAAGGCCAATGTAAGCATCAGGCTGTAAGTCTGTAACAGGGCTCAGCAACAATGGACTGCTTCAGAGGCATCATATCAATTGTAACCATATCTGAAATAGCAGCACTGCCTTCCCCACAGCTACCAAAGGCTTCAAATTCCCAGAGTTTGGAATAATGGATTTATCTTCTTACTGGCAATAAAATGTAAAAATCCTTGTCCTACAGCCCATAGCGATGGGCACCACAGCAATGCCCTGTCCAAACAGCAGCTAATCCACAGCCAGGAGCACATCTGGGCAAACCATCTAACACAGGAAAAGAGAGCCCAAAACAAATTAGTTATATGCCTTCTATTCCAGCCAACAAACATGCACCATATTGTCTTCAGAACACAACCCTCCCATACATAATTGTAATTGCAGGGAGAGGGTAAATGGGGAATGTTAATTCTTGGAATACCTCCAAAAGATGCAATACTGTCAAACTACAACTAAATCTGCGTGTCTCTTCAAACTGAGTCCAAAGTAAAGGAGAAAAGCTTTTGCAAATTCCCATTTAACTCTTGAGTATGTAGACTGCCCTGTATCTATTTTTTCTGGAAAGCTGCATAAGCAAAGACTGAAACAAGGCTTCTCCCATTATAATTACAGTACTTCTGTGTTACCATCAGCACTCAGTTATCAGAGAGCAACAGACAGATTTTTACGATCTTCTGGTATGATTAATTTTTGAGGTTTTGATCCCATGATAAGAATGAAACGCTATATTAAAGTTGTATTTATATACGTGTATATGCTCTCCCACACGGAGTTTTATGACAGTAAGACTTTTACTGGAACACAGAGCTCAAAGAGGTGATGCACTTACTCTTCTGTCCTCAGGAACCCCACTAATGACGATGTCACTGGAATACTCCAGGTTGCAGCTACTGCTGATGTTCTCTGGGGGGCTCCATGTCCAGGTCAGAGTACAGATATGGGTCAATGAATAGTTCAGGTTGGATGGAGATGGAAGAACTTTTGTTCCTGGAAGAAAGGAATGACCAGTGTAAGAATTCACACTTTACCATTAGTAATACTGGCAGATTTTTAACTCTCTGACAGAAAAGAACACCAATAACTTCTCAGCTTTGTCAGCTCATGTTTTCTGTCAGATAAGGTACTGCCCACTAAAGTGTTTCTATTATTCTTGTTACCTCAACCCATAAATATTTTAAATATGCACAAATTAACTGAAAAGTAATTTTTAAGAAATTGTAGCCTGCAACAAGGCAGTGGTTGTGGTACTTGAGCTTTTGCACATTGCGGGAAGATGAATCACATGCTGAAACTTTAGTAAAAACAGTATATGCATTTTGTCGAGCAATTAATACCATGTTCTCCCCAAAAGTTATCCATCAGCATAGTTTTAAAGAGAAATCCTTAAAAAGACAGGTGATTACATCTTGCAAGTAACAGCTGTATGTTAGAAGCACAATTTAAGCAAAGATTGCAAGCAAAGCAAAGATGGCAACTGCAAGAATGTTAAAAAACAGCAAGGAAACCACATAGTTTTCTCAATTACCTATTAAAAATATAATGCTATGTTCTGGCACAGTGAGCAAAACCAGTGTGGGACAAGTAGTAATTTACTGCTGCCACACTTCAGGGATACATTTTTTACCTCACCAAAAGCCAATGAGAAGCAGAGCAGGGCCATGACTCAGAGACGGTCACAGTGATAAATTCATTTATGCTTTGACCCTTCCTTATCATGTGCACTGAGTCAATGCCTACTCAAGACCCATCACACAGCTTGAAGATCATATTGGAAAACAAAGAAGGGAAATATGACAGGAAATGGCAAACTTCCAGGAAAAAGTAAAGTATGTGTCAGACATCAATTCTAGAAAACATCACCAACTGGGAATTCCCTAAAAAAGTAAAAGTGAACTTTGTTGTTTTTTTTTAAGGGCTACTCTAATATGTACTATGAGAAGATGTTGAACCAGAAGCCTTATGAGACTATTTCTCAGGGTATCTCCAGGTATCATCACTGAGCCACCACCACTTGTTAGTCTGTGGGCAGAGTGTACCCTCGTTACTCAATAGCTTCACCAACATTTCAAACAGATATCAGCTCGTGCTGCAGGTCCTGCTGTCACAGGGAACCAAGCTCAACCCATCTCAATATTCAAGAGAGATCATAGGAAAAGAGCAGAATAATTCCATCAAGATCAGTTTTCCCATTCAGGTCATGGTGCAGCCCCATTTCCTTCTGCTAGCACAAGGAAGAGGGAAGATAAAGAAGCAAAAGAGTTTCCTTGAGCAACAGTTCTGCTCAAAGCATCCATGACACCATTATCTTACATTTCCTAAGAGCCAGAGCAGCTAAATCTTGAAGGGAATTCATCAAACTTCTGAAGCTCTCTCAGACCTTTGCATAGTTCAAGAACAGGCAATGGTAAAGATCAGGCACCATTATAATCCATGTGTTTGCACAGATAATGAGAATAATTACATAGATGCACTGATTTAGTTTGAATATGCTTAGTTTGTTTGAATACTTAAAATTTTTGTGATTTTTGTTTGAGCAGAAAAGAGAAATTTTTATTCTTGCAAAAATACAGTCCCCAGTGAGAAAACTGAACATAGCAAGAACATCTTTGCCTATTACCTTGTCCTCTAACAAAAACATAGGACGGGCTTTAGGAGCAGCCTTGGGACGTTAAGTTTGAAAATACTGAGTCTGTTTGATCATATTAAAAAAAAATCCAAAACATTTTCAACAAGAGTACCCAGCTCCAAGCATTCCATCTTGTCATGACTGAACTTTTACCTACAATAGCCACAAACCATTAAAAAATGTCATCCCTGATTTCTACTCTGAAGTTCTAAACATTTTCTTCTAAAAGGCTTGATTAGAAGCCATTGCACTTAAGGTTTGTGGATTACACAAAGAAGTGCTAATATTTACAACTTATAAATTAATCAGTAAATCATATTAGCATAAAAAATTTAAATCTAGTAGGTTTTTGAATAATCTACAGAATTCTGAAGCTCATGTTTTAATGTTTTTAATTCAGCTTTTATTCATAGATTAAGCCAATCTCATACTTTTATCTGTTTAAAATATTCTCATGCTCACCACCTCATGCTCTCATTATTAAAATTTCTGTAGCAATTTTGCAGAACAACTCAGTGACCAACTACAAAATGTAGGCAAGCCGTTATTTCACTTTTAAAATGCAAAACCACAGTGGTGCTTCTAAGAAAAGAACAACAGCAGTAGCCGGCAGAGATTACGTGAGGCATAGAAAACATATTATTTCTAAAAGCCCTAACGAGGAAACATCAGCAAATCTTTTGCTTCAAGTACCACGTGAGAGTGTTGTAAAGTAGTATAAAACTCATCATATTTTTATTTTGTCCTCCTGCATTTTCTGAAAGTTGATTTCATAGTAATAAAGTTGATTTCATAGTGATAAACCGAATTGCAGACAGCTGAAAAATAACATTTCGTTAATGTCTATAGCTAGGGTTTTGGATAACGTGAGCAGAGAATAAACCTTCAAGCCCACGTCCTTATGAAGCCCTCACAGACGCGCACGCATGTTTCCTAAAACGAAACATTCGTACTTCCAAAATCGGGAATAGCAAAGGAAGAGCGAAGGCGCAGGGCGAGGGAGGCTCTGCGCGCCCGCACCGGCGGAGCCGCTCCCGCACCGCCGCAGGACGCGGGCACCGGGAGGAGGGCAGGGGCTTCTGCTCGGGGTTTTAAGGCAGAAACTGTCCTGGGAAACGAAGATGGAGCTTAAAACATTTCTACCGACCCTGCTTTAATGAAAGGGGAGAGCAGATTTTCAGCATCCCCGTTCCCGGTAAGCGGCAGGGCAGGGAGCGCAGCCGGCGCTGCTTCGCACACGGCTGACGAGCTTCGGGTTATTACTACCACAAAATGAAAGGATCTCCCTTACATCCATGCCCGCACTTCCCTTACATCCATGCCCGCGTGTGCGCGGAGCCACGGCCGAGCCGCCCGACCCACGCACGAGGAGAGCCCGGAGCGGCCGCTCCAGCGCCGGCACCGCGCCCGCGGCCGCGGAGCGCAGCCCGCAGCCGCTCCCGAGCTCCGCCGCCCCGTCCCCGCCGCCCTGCCCGCTCCTACCTGCCGCCGTCGCCGCGGCCAGCACCCAGCAGACAGCGAGGAGGAGCGCGCAGGGCAGCGGAGCTGCCGCGGCCACAGCCATGGCTCGGCCGCCCCAGCGCGGCCCCTCGCTCCCACTTCCCGTCAAGGGGCCGGACCAGCCGGGAAGGGCGGCGTGACGGGACGGGACGGGCCGGGCCGGCCCGCCCAGGTAATCCGAGCCGAGCGGGAGGGGCGGCCCGGCCCCGCCACCTGGGCAGCACCGCCCCGGGCTCAGGGCTGCGCAGCGACGGGAGCATCCCCCGGCCCCGCACTGCCCTCCCTTTGCTGTCACCTCTCTGTGCCCCATGTGCTGCCCCTGCACTGCCCTCCGCTCCTCGCCGCTGCCTCCCGCATGCCCAGCACAGAGATTCACGGAATCAATTCAATTGGAAAAGACTATGAGATCTCTGAGTTCCCCTCCGCTGGAGCCGTCGGTGCCTCCCCGAGCCCGGGCTCGGCCGCGCTGCAGTCGCGGAGCCGCAGGGACGCCGCGGGACTCGGGCGGTGCCCGCACAGCCCCTGCGGGACCGCGCCCGCTCCGCCGCCTGCCCCGTGCCCTCCGTGCTTCCGCACACGGCGCTGCAGCGCGGCCGCAGACTCACGAAGATCTCGTTCTGCGAGTCAAAGTCGTTTTCCTTTTACAACTGGGTTCACACTTGTCTGCTTCAACTATTGAACCGTGCCCCAGACGGGTATGGTTCGCGTCCTCTACCAGGAAAGCAGCTACGTTAGCACATCCCCGAGCAGTTCTCTTGATGTCGGAGCAGTTATTCAGCCCCTGGCACAATGCCTCTTTTCAAAATCCCTCCTGAAAATTCAGCTAATTTCTACAGTTCTCGTCTGTGCTAAAAATGCATATTGTTCTTTTTCTTCAGATTTGCCTTCCACAAACTTCCCCAAACTCCCTCTCCTTCAGCCCTTTCCAAATACAATATGGTCACTTGGAATTTTGCTCTCACATTTTTTATGGGTGAGATGCAGCAAGTTTTCCAAAATTTTCTCCAAACTGGGAATAGGACATAAGTGCTATTTTGATTAATTTCAGGAGAATAAAATATTTGGGATTAAATTTTCCCTTCAGAACCAGAATTTTGTGGTAGCTAGCAAGCATAGTCCTAATTACCACCCAAATACAGGTATTCTAAAAATAGTACAAATCCAGCAGGGAGGAAACTTGGCTGAGTTTCAAGGCAAAATTTGTTAGTAAAACTAACTTATTCCTAACCCAACAGAATGTTTCAGTATTTACTCAGCTCTTCAAAGAGTTTTGCAAGAGTTCATCTGCTTTTTAGACACTCATTCTAGAAAAAGGGAAGTGGAGCTTTTTATGACAGGGTGGGGAATATCCTGTGTTAAAGCTGGGCTTTTTTTGCTTTTCTGCCTTTTTGTTTCCCTGTGAAATAAGAGGACTTCTAGTTGCTCTTAAAAAGTGCCCAAGGACCTTGCAATTATAATCAAATAAACATGTGGCTTAAAGTTCCAGGATGTGGAACATTTAAGCTGTGTGATGGAGATTGTGCAATTAGAGCAAGCATGGGCTATGCCTGCTAGTGAGGACATTTGTAGAGTAGAGCTGATCCAGGCTGATCCTCTCTTGCTTTCAGTTTCCTTGTTGTTTTCTTTCCTTCCTTCTGTTTTGTCCACTCCTTCCCCCAGGAGAGCCAATGCCAAGCACACATGCAATCGTTCATTGCTTTTGGCTGCCTGCCCACCAAGGTTGTCGGCAGCTGAAACACTTTTCCCCCTCTCTCCTCCTTCTCCCTGGAAGCTCAGCTCGTTGTCATATTCCCGTCCCGATTCCCGGCAACCACAATTGCTGCCAGGGCCTTTGATCCCTGCCACCTACCAGGGACTTCCCATTTCTCAATCTCACTGAGTCCTGTCCTGCAGCTTTCTGTTGCAAATCCCATGCTCGTTTATGTTCTTGTGAGCCGGTGCACCTGCGCTGTGGTGACTGGAACTCGTACAGACACACCTGAGGAACCTTTCAAATGATGTTGAACAAGTACCTGGGGTATGGCTTCAGGTTGGGCATCAACTGATTTACAGTCATCTTACTGACCTGCCCTTGGCTGTGTGCTCCTGCCTTTTCCACCCACACAAACAAAGCCAGTGATTGTGGGGACATGCAGTGAGTTTGCAGATCCAAGAAAACAAAAATCCAATTTTTCCGGTGCATGTTCCCTAAATCAAATTAAGAAATTGTGCCAATGCCTGGTGTGCCTGCACAATTATTAAGTCCAGCAAGAGGCAACAATTATTAGCAGCACAGAGTCATGGGGAAATGTCCCTTTTGGGACCAGAAGTTATTCCACATCAATGTTGAGATTTCTCCTTTCCAATTTTGCAGCACCTTCTGTCAATACTTTAGGTCTCAGCCAAAATAATTACAGGCTCTTCAGAAGACAGCTGGAGTCAGTTCAAAGGACTCGAATACAGCTGGATCTGAGGCACAAAAATCCAAAACTGTGTTGAAAAAAACCCAGTCTGACTCACATGGCTCCTCACATCTTGACCTTTGTTGTGCTCTTTGGGGACATCCAGAACTTTGTGATTCACGTTCACAACAAACACTAACTCTGTAAACTCTGAACTGCTGCCCAAGGCCTGCTGGAAATGAGAAATTTTGTGGAATAAAACCCACCTTCTTTGAAGAGCACTTTTGGGTGGACATGGAACCAAGCATGTTTGTGCAAATGTTTTATCTCCCCCTCTGATAAATTCTATCACAAGAATTGCATCAACTTTTCTACTCACTATTCCCTAAGTATGAAGATCTATTTGATTTACCTACTTATTTGGCAAGGGCCTTATTTGGCCTTTACTCACCAAGGGAGGCAGGGCATAAACCTGGTTTTACAGCTGTTTGGCCAAGGCTTGCAAGAGCTCCATACAGAAGCCCCAGAAGACTGAAGTAAAAAAAGCAGTTTCTCCTTTATCCTCTGGTGAGGTAAATAACAATTATATCTGACTTACATTACATCATGTAAGAGCTAGTTCAGCTGCCTGGGCATGTACATTATTCTAACCACCTTGTAGGTTGAGCCAGTTGAAGAAGAGCAATAATAAATACGTTATCAATGAGCAAAAGTCTGAAAATTGTAACTTCAGAACAGAGCAAAAACGCAACAACAAACTTACCGGATTTTTTTAGGAAAGTAGGGTGATCTGCTGTGATTGTGATTCAGATCTTTTTTCTTTTGATAAATTTGTGTGTATGACTGTCTCTGTTTTCCCAATGAATCATGTTTGTGGGATTTCCCTGAGCTGGATGTTGTCGTGCTCATGCTCCTTTAGGATTTTTCAGTCAGCATCTTCTATTTGCTGCTGAATAATTTATTATTCACCATTTCATTTGGTGTACTTCTGTGTTTGAAGATTTATTTTGGTAACCTTCTTTAGGGGGTGCAATGTGATAGCTCAGTGCACTAGGGTTTAGTCCCATGAACCTTACACTGGTATTAGCTTCTGATCACTCACCCTGTTCTGTAAAATGAAGGAAGAAAAAAAAAAACAAAACCAAAACAAAAAACCCTAGGCAAAACATGGTTATTGAAACACTTATTTTTCCTGGTTTTCTAGTCTTTTATTTTGACCTGGAATAAACTCTGAACTTGACTGCAATGTGACTTTTTTTCCCTGGGTTCTTGTCAAAATTACTCATTATTCAAGAAAAAGGAAGTAAAAAGAGCAGTATAGGATGGCTGGTCTCAGGAAGCTCTTGAGCAGCTCTGTTCACCCTCTGTGTCCAGTACAGCAGTTAAGAACCAAGGCAAATGGGAGGTGCAGCTCTTTCACACACAGAAGTTTAAACAGGGCTGGTACAACACTCAAAGGTAAACATGCAGGATAAAAGCACTCCTGTTATGATTATGGAGCAGCAGGTGTTAGATTTACATGAGAAGAGAGTAAATTACATCCAGCTGAAATATTATATGTGTATCACAATTGGTCTGCCTTTGCTTGGCATAAGCCTATTATTTGAAGTGCTACAGTCTGGTTGTATAAGAATTAGCTGTACACAGTGCTCCTCAACACAGTAAGAACCCCCTTTTCAGTTAGAGAGCTCATCTCTGTGAACATCAACATGTGCTACTCTCCTCAAGTGGGTAAATTTGGTAAGATGTAATTTCATTTCTGTTACATTTTTGAGCCCATAATTTCCACTTACATTCTTCTCCACTTCTTTTGGGCCAAATTACTCAAATCATAATGGGGAATCCCTGGAATTTGGTATCTTTAAAAAGGGAAAACAAACATATTTTACCTACTTTAAGACAAAGTTATTATGGTTATGTAAAGTCATATTCGATATCAAAATACCATGTTGTGTGTGTTCAAAGGTCTTCTGGAACAAAACCAAACATTACACACTACAGGTATTCTCTCATCCATGATTTTTCACTCACTGGCCTATGTCATGAAAAGTCCTGATATCAGAAGAAGATTAGAACACCAAATAATATGTAAAAAGACATCATTTTCTGCAGTAAGCTCTTCATTCCAGGTTTTCTGTGAGAGAGGAAAAGGAGTTCTGAGGTTATTTTTCTTAAACTGCTATTCTTTGCAGAGGAATTAGATACTTTCTAATTCCTCTGCAAAGAAAAAGGCAGTAGGTCCAAGAGGGAAAATGTTTATACTTTGCTTACTTGGTAAATCTCTAAAAGCAAGTTCTTGTACATAAAATTCTGGCAGACCCTTTGTTGTTTTGTATGTCCTATTTGTAAATCATCTGGCTCTGGCACATCCCATTATCCAAACCAATCCTGATACTTGGAATAGCCAACTCCTCTTAATCCTCACTGATACTTCATCCCATCTCTTTTCCTTTTATGCAAAATTACCAAGGCATCCATTCTAAAGACTTGATGTATTACACAGCAGTTTTACAGCAAAAATAATTAGAGGCACACAAATAAAATATGTAATGTAGCCAAACTGAGGTACAGAAAGAGTGTGTGCCAGGATGTCATTTGAAATATGTTCCACTAATTTTTCAAGACTAAAAAATCCTGCCATTCCTTAGGCAAGATAAGAAAATTAAAAATGTTAACAAAGAATAGACATTTCTATTCTTTTCAAACAGGTAGCAAATATGATGTACCCAATGTGAGTGTCAGCTACTTAAAACAGGCACAAATACAGTACAATCTTCAGATATATCTGTGAGTTAAGCTCTTTTAGCCATAAATAAGAAAAGATCTGGAGGATTTCCCTAAACTGGGACAATTAAGTAAGAAAGGGATAGATGGAGAAAATGTGATCATCTTCTTGGTATCATTGCCCAAAACCAGCTGTAAAATAATGGCCACTCCTCATCCTTTCTAGATGGGTTGAATACAAAAAGGAAAAACAAGTTGATTTGTTATCAGTCTTTTTATAATCTATCTAAAAAAGAGATTTTTCTGTAGAAAATCCAGAAAAATTATTTAGCAGGACAGACGGCTAATCCTTAGGGCATATCATTTATGTAATTCATTAAAACTGCAAATAAATGTATCTTCTGAAATGCAGTGACTGTATATATTCTAATTGGACTGATATTAAGCACTTCATTTTTGGCCCAGTGAAATGGCAGAGCAACTCCAATATCAACAACTTCAGAAATTCAAACAAAAATCCATCTTGGACCATTAAAAGATATCTGAAGATACAAGTAAGAATTCCACTGGAATTCCAGTAAAGGTAAGGAATAGAAATTGAAAATTCAGCCAACGATATTATCTCAGAACATTAAAAACATCAAAAAACATGCATAAGAGCCTCCCTGCAAATCCAGGAAAAGGAGGTTTTCTGAAGTATCTGAAAGAGCTACAGTGCAAGCAAGAGCTTTTGGATGTCTGCATCTCATACATCTGCTGACTGTGGCCAAGATACACTTTTACTGCTGATATTTAAAGGTCAATTAGCTCCAAAGGTATCTTGTATTGGATTGACTAATAATGAGCTTCACACCTCTTAGTAAAGTAATTTGGAAAACTCTCACTATACACTTTTAAATATTATTTGTTGAAAGATAACAATGAGGAAGGTGCTAACCATATTTACACACACTAATCTCTCTTCCTCTTAAAGTTTGTGCTAAATTTAGAGCCTGTCTGGCACAAAAGCACATAGAAGCAGAAATGTGGCTGGTTTGTTATAGGCACATCTGTATTTTGCTTGAAAATGGCTAATGGGTGAATTTATGGATCACAACATTATTTTCTCAGAATACAAATAATTGTAGGTATTTAGAATCATGCATAATAAACATTTTGAAATGTGGTCCAGTTACTATTTGAAGATAATTTTTGTCACAAAGACTTAGAAGCTTAACATCTTATAGACACTACAGCCAAGCTAAATACCCAGCTGAAGTCCTTTTATGATGGCATTTTTTTACATATCCTTAAAACTCCCACCCTTCCCATATGAACTACTGGAACCATATTTACAATTGATAGGATTTTGAAAAACATGGATGTTAAAAATGTCGCTGGATAAAAGAATTACTGAACTGTGTTCTTCTTCCTGAATCTGAAGAATGTTATTAAAAAAGAGGCAGAGAATGTATGAAAGCTTTGGGAAGGGGAAGAAGGAATAAAAGAATTCTGGAAAATACATTTTCTCCAACCACCTATCAGACAAAAACAATAAGCTTTCAGAGAACAAATCTGCTTAACAGGAGGGAACATGCATGACTTGTGGTGCTAACAAATCCCTCAATTTTGTAGAAGTTATTTTGATGTGCTGCAAGTTTTTAAACCACATCTTTCTGATTTTTAGAATTTTTTCCGAAAGTTATTAAAGCACCTTATTATTTCCAACTCAATTTAAGCTGTTCTCAGAATTCATATCTGTGTGAGACCATGAGCGGCAAGCAGGAGAAAACTCTCATCAAATGACACATCTCTCAGGTTTGCTCTCACTGAGTACAATCCATCCTCTCCTGCAGCTCAGAAAATTTACCCAAAATTGGAATGAGCTACAGTAAGCTCAACTTTCACGGAGATTACTTTAGAAATATCTGCTCTGAGGATGCATGAAAATTATAATTTCTGACTTAGGTTTTATTATTCCAGACTAGGGCAAGTTTACTCTTATTGAGTGCAATAGGGGTATGTGGACCCCAAGTCACTTTTTAAAAGAGAAAGGTCTCTTACCAGTAAATACAATTTCTCCTTCATGTCCCCTGTCCAACAAAGCTTTTAGCAGCAAATATGATAAAATGCTAATTTCTATATATACTCTATGGTCCTTCTATTTACAAAGTAGTTTTACATTTTATTATATTCCATTGTACAACTTTACACAGTACGTCATTGTTTTGATTCATAGTTCAGTAATTCAACACATATTTAGATAATTGCCTTTCCACATCCTGCTGTTCATTTAGCTTAAAAAAATAGTAGAAAACAAGCACAGTGGTGCAATGTCCAGGCACTTTCAATGTTGCTCAGCAAAAAAAGCAAGCACCCTGTTTGAAAGCATGGCAACTTTTTTTGTGGGGAAAAAAAAAAACGAAGCAAAACAAACCAAACCACCCTGCAATTCAATCTTTGCTCATCATGGATGGTTTTAAACATCCTTTGTACAGTTCCAAGAATTCCTGAGGAGGCTCTGTAAAATATGACTGATATGTTTATACGTCAGCAGTGGGTCTGAGTGAGCAGTAACTTCCATCACCAGAGGTTCCACTGATCGCACAGAAGACATGAAGGGAGTCCTGCATCCATGGTGAGTGCATTGTGTCTTCATGATAGATCTAAACAAAGCAAAACAACCACAAATTCAGTAGAGGTTTCACTTCATTATGATAATCAAGCTGTTTAAAAAAGGTATGCAAAAGAGATATCCAACCTTGTCTTCAAAGCTGTTTCACAAAGGCAGCGTAACAAAGAAATGAGAAAGAAGAACAGTTTAGTGATTTCTGTAGCATTAATACAAACACCATTCTCTGTATTACTGGATCACTTTTAGTTACAACTAGGCACTGTGGGAAAGAAACAGTTCTCTGTATAACAATTTTTTATTATGTCTCAGCAGTAACAGAATTCTAATAGGTTTTTTGTGAGCATGGGGAGTACATGCAGCTAAATCCCAAAGACACTCACTCCCTCTGTGTTCAGATTTTGTACTTTGCAGCCTGAAGGACACCCTGACAGCACAGGATCCAGCTGGAATGGCAGAGCTGACTGTGCATTTATTTTCACCATGTGGTTCATCAGTCAGGTTAGTTTATTTGAAATTGCAGTAGTGAAACTGAGATCACTGGCCATCATAAACAGCCTCTGGAAATCCAATTTTCTGCCAGTCTCTGGAATTTCCTGGACCTGTTCAGCTGCAGTTTATAAACTTTTTGTGTTTACATTGTAGCTGTAGAAGATCTGTAAATAGGTCAAGGCTGACCAGTGTTTACCATCTGCTCTTGCATCTCAAACAAAGGGCAATGCCTGTGCTGCTTTAGGACACTGATAATATTTAGAAAAGCACATGCTATTTACAATGAGAACCCTAAGTTAATGCACTGTACTTTTTACATTTAACTGAGTAATGTTGCAAAATAAGAAAACTTATTCCATTAGGATGAATTCGTTAGGCATTAGGTCATCTGATGGCAACGAGAAGTTCAAGTCAGCTGTTGTACATCATGTTGTGCAACTATAAAGAACAGTGTTCAAAAACATGGTATTTTAAGCTGCCTTTTGAGCTATTTCAAGAAGAAAGTGAAAAGTATATCCTTCTAGGGAGCCCTTCACTTGGACATTTCAGTCATATTTTGCTCGTTAAGCAAAGACAACACAGCAGTTGATAAATCTATTGAGGTAGCAGGGGGTGTGTTTTAACAATGCTTCTTTGTGCTAAAACAATCTTAGCTATTGTACTTTGACAGTGCAGGACTGAGTGATTTGTTTTTGATTTGACTATTGCAAAATTCAAAAGCCACAAAAGTTTCAGCAGCTGCATGCAAATTAGAAGTCTTGGCACTGGCAAACAGCTTAGAGTAAGCAGGTGGCAGCTTTTATGAACAAGGCTCTCTGTAGGTAGTGGCAATGAAAAAACCAGTGTGGCAAATGTGCAAAATCAATAGTTTGCACACTAAAACAATGGTGGCCATGAGCAAAATAGAAGGGGAATCTAACAAAAGCAACAGAAATGCAGCAATCACTCTTAGATGGATCCACCCTTACACTCCTACAACAAAATTCATCCCCATCATGAGACAGCTTCCCTGCAATGATATTGTACTATTCCATAACAAGACTGATTCCCATGAGCATTATTTTATTGTAAATCAACCTCATTTACAAACAGCAGCCTGTTGTATTATTTTGCTATTTGCAGATTTTTTCACTTAGTGTGAACAACTACTCAACTAACTGTGGAATTTGGCTATCCATTTTTAGTGAGTTAATATGTTGCATCTTTAATTCAAAGTCACACATAGACTGTATATTGACTAACTGGGAGATCCTGAAAGCATTCTTCTAAATTTCAAGTTGTATGGACCACAATTCAGTCTGTACTGTTGATTTTATATCCTTGATGCTATAAGTCTACAAGCTTTCTTTTATCATAATGAAGGCAACATTAAAGAGCAGAGGCATGGAAATTACTTCAGAAGGACAGTTCTCATCTAATTTCACAGCATGACACTAGATAGAAGTACAACTGCTTTTTGAATCTCTCACCTCTCTGATGCTACTGTTAAAAAGTATTTTCCTAGAAAGATCCAAGAAAACATAAAATCATAGATCAGATAAACTAGAATGAATTTTAACAGTGCATAAAAATGGCATGTTGGCATTAGGCAAAAATTATAAGAAAACATATATAAGGAAAAATAACATTAAAAAACCTCAAAAGCTGGCTATAACTGAGGAAATGGAAATTCTGCCAGAGAACTTTGACCTGTGACCTCTTTATAATTTTCAAATACGATGCAGAACATGGCATAGGATTTCTGATGGCCATGGCAGGCAGTGGTGTGCCCTGAAGATTCCACCCTGCAGCACTCTGAATACCAACATCAGGCTGAGATGTCCAGTCAACAGAAAGCAGCTTTAGGAACCCACCAACTCCACTGCTTGATTTTCACATTCGCTCACTCGCCCGTTTATCTTTAGCTACAGAACACGAGGAGTGATCACATTTTCAGTTCCCAGCCAGTTCTCAGCTTGGTCAGTTTTCCAGCACAGAGAGCCACCTCTGTGCAGTACGTGCCTGTTCATGGATGATGTCAGAAAGCTCTTTCACCATATCCTGGAAGTTTGACTTTAACCCCTCGTGGTACTCCACTTGATCCTCCTTAATGAGACGCTCGTTGAGCTCCAGAGCAATTCCACAGGCTTGGATAAACTTCCTGGGGAGGAAAGGAATGAACTTGGGGCATTACAACAGTCCAGTCTTCTGTCAAAGCAAGCAACTGAACAGACAGGCAAATCTCAGCATTTCCCACCCCCTCTTCTGCTGTGTTTGGGGCAAGACATATTCCAGGGGTATCCCTGGCCCAGGGAATCAGGGAATGAAGAAGGACTGCAACACAGGCATTGGGCTTTCTGCTGGAGCTCCTGTGAGCCTGGATCCTCAGGAGGTGGGACAGCCAGTCCTGCAGGGCTGGCCAGAGCTGGGTGTGTGTGACACAGCAGGGCTGTCAGAGGTCAGGCACTTTCCAGAAGGAAATTCACACCATGGGGAGCTGTAATGCTCTTTCTGAGCTGTTATTTATTCTTTGCTTCATTTAACACACATATTTTCCTTTTTTATAAAACTCAATAAAAATACATTCACAACTGAAATGGAGAGTGTGTTTGCACTGCAAGGCTGGAAAGTAAAACCATGCATGGTATGTTCTCAGGGGTTGCTGCCTGATTGCCAGGTTACTTGGTACACGGAAGGAGAATGGGATTGGCCCAAATGCTGCTTTCTTCATACAATGAGAATGGAAAAATGGGTGAAATGGGAGCCACCAGCACGGAAGGGGCTGATGGGCAGCTGGTTGCACCTCAGAGGTCCAGAAATTGGAAAAACACCTGCACAAGTCACACAGTTTCAAAAATTAGCAACAGAAACAAGAATAGTGCTCTTCCATAAACTGAGAAAGAATTTTCTTTAAAGTATTTTAAGTTCATCATTAGCTAGCAAAAAATCCCCTTGGAAAAACTGGCAAACAATGCACAATATCAAAGACTCTTGAGCCCCTGGATTGTCAGATCTCTGGTTTTCAAACATACTTTATGTGATAATCTCAAAAACCCACAGAAACTGTTGAAGCAAGTGTTCAGGAAAATCTCCTCATGGAGACCCCAGCCCTGGACTTGGGAACATATATCTTGATATATATAATCTTGATATATATATCATTTCATTGGCTTTTTTCAAATGTGTGAGCACCCACAACCCCATGAGACTTGGATCAGTTTTTTTAAGACATATCTAAGTATCCAGCATCTGCTGAATTTGGAGACAGACAAAAATATAATCAGGGCAGGTACCATCTTCCAGCCAACTGCTGGTTTTTATTACACTAGAAATCCTACCTGAACATTTCTTTTAACTCATTCACCTTCTTAGCAGGATATTTGCTGGACTGGCTGTCACTTAGGAAAGCTCTGGCATAGGCCAAAGGACCAGCATTAACCTAGAATGAAAGAAGAAATCATTTATGCTAGAACTCCTGCTGAGATAAAAATAGATATTAGGATTGTTTCCTCATATTTTCCTCTTATTTCTGTGTGGAAAAGCAGCATGGTCTGAGTCCTAAGGTCACTCATCCAGCTTGAGAAGGCAGACTCACAAAAAGCTCTTTGTGCCTGACTGTTACAGTACAACCTTCAAGACTTAAGTGTGTTTCAGCAGTTACTTATGGCTAATTAGTGCTCAATTACACTTGGACTTGACACTGTAAACAGCCCTGGAGGAAATGTTTATTTCCATGAGCCAGCTGCATGTGTAGCCCTGAAAGTGACAGGGAGGCTGTGCTGGAGGCTGCAGCCCTGAAGCCTGGGGAGTTAATGATTTCTGGAAAGTAAATGTGCTGTGACCATGCCTCACCCCGAGCTGTGCATGTAAATGCAATTCTGAACAGACATCAAACAGACTGACCTGCACAGAGACACAGCCCTGCAGTTTGAGCTGCAGCTGGATCATGTCAACATCACCAGCAGAGCTGCAGAGTTGCTGCAGCTCTGCTGTCTTGTCCTTTATTTCATCAGTAGCGACATCAATTGGCTTTAAATTAACTTGATGTTCATAATTGACTGGAATTCTCTTCTTAACATATGGAAAGGAGTTCAAAGCTAGCAGAAACAGCAAAAGAAATGTATAGATTGAGAAGTCATGCAGCACATAAGAGTACTCTTCATAGAACATATACAGGCAGATTCTTGTCCCTGGGGATGTGAAATCCCAAACAAGGCTATAATTTACCAGGAAGGTTTTTTAATCTGTAAAAACGTGCACATAAAAAACACAAAGTAAATTCCCCTTCCCAACCAGAATATTGTCTCACAATTCTGATTAAGCTGAGAGAATTTGTCACACTTCTTGAATATTTTCATGAGCTAGGTCTCCTAATAGTTACTGATACTGTTTCATGTTCAGGTATTTGTACTTACTAGTGAGAATGGTCCTTTTTTTGCATTGCTCTTCCACACTGCCATGCTTTTTTCCAGATAAAGTGTAAGGAGTTTCAAACACAAATCTATTGATATTATGATTTCTTTCAAATTCAGTTTTTCTTTCAGACATTTCTTTGTCTTCAAAGTAGGGCTTCACATAAGTCACTTGAATATGGGCATACTTGGGATCAAGGTCTTTAATGTTGACCTATGAAATAAGAGGGTTACTCACAGGGGGAGCAAAGTTTAATAACTTATAATTGGCTAATCTACTCATTGGGATCTGATTTACAATAAATGCCTGCTGATCTGGCCTCACTGCAGGAAGGCCAATGACATACCAAATGCTCCTTTTGCCTTAGCTGGTATGTCTACACCATCCACCAGCAGATAAGACAAGGAGGTGTGGCACAAGAAATACATCACATGGTGCCAAACAAGCTGTTCCTGCAGCAGGCAGCCACGTCCCCTGATCCACCAAGGCAGCACAGGCCTGAGCCACTCAGTCCTTTTAATATGAGCACAAAGTTTCCAGACCATGATCCAGTGCTCATGCAGTGCTGGGCCAGCCAAACCTGCAGGCCTGCACTAAACCAGCTCTGGGATCACCAGCACTGCCCAGATAAATCCCACTGCAGCCTAAGGGTGTGCACAGCTCTTGCAAGGAGCATAAATAAGTATTCCATGTGAAAAGAAAGGAGCTAAGGCTGCAAGGCCCCAAGAGGGTTACTTTTAGACTTGCAGCTTCAAAGCAACAAGAAGTAACTCTGCTTCCAGTCGCCTGGTGCTCTGTGCTGGCTTCTAATGCCTTCAGCAAGGCTCAGTGCAATGGGGATTGCAATTTCCAGTCAGAATTCACACCTGGGAGCCACAGCAGCACCAGCACTTGCCAAGCTGTGCAACATGTCCACACACAGGAGCAGGAGGATGCCAGGGGCAAGTGTGAGGAAGGTGTTTGTAAGAGGGTGGAGGAGAGGGCTCATTGTCCCCCTCCCACTGGCAGAAGGAAGGGATGCTCTGCCATCCTCCTGCAGCTCCACAGAGCATGCAGTTTAACTCTACCTTATTAGAATCCTGGATAATCTTTACAGTCTCTGACCCAAATTTTTCTCCATAAAGTTTAAGAAGTCTGAAGGAGATCTCTGAGAGGCCTGTCAGTTTGGGCTCCTTATAGACGTATTCCTTCCCATCTTCTTCCTCAAAGAATGTCTGGCATTAACCACAAAAAAAAAAAAAAAAAAAAAAAAACAAAAAAAAAAAACCCAAAACAAAACAAAACAAAAAAATCAGTGAGGAATAGCTGTGTTTCTTCATTTAGAAAACTTTTATGTTAGATTTGATGTTTGTAAAGCAAGCTTCTAGTAACATTTCAGAAAGCCAAAAAGTTTTAGAAGACTATGGCTCACAAAGTCTCACTGAACATTGCCTGTTTAATAGCTTCCTTCAAAAATGGTCTAAAAAAATAAAATTCTTCAACCAACACAAACACAACACATCACTACTTGAGTATAACCAGTGAGAAATCTAAACTATGTGGAAGATGGTTTGACCAACATTTCAACTCTTGGAAGGTTAGAAAGAGACAGGCAGGAGAAAAAACCCACAAAAACAAGGTAGAGAGAAGGAGCAGAAAGATACGTGAGTTGATGAAGCCCTGAGCAGAGCCACAGGAACAGTCTGAAATTCAAGAATTTGTGTAAGCTGCAAGAGACTTTAAGCAATAAAAAAAGAAATTTGTTTCCTGTGCTTTAATTCCTCTTGTATGCAGGGAAGTGGGATTTGGTGTATTTACTGTAAATGGAGACCAAAACACATCAAAGGCTGTGTTTGCATCACCAGTCTCACCCATAATGGAAACAGCATGGGAACTTCATGCTTTGGTGAACTGTTCCAGTTAGAACTCGTGACACAGCATTAAACTATCTGTGTGTAGCTGGAATATAAAGCCAGAAAAGCTTCAAAGTGCAAAACTGGATCAAGTACTGGTTGTTGGGATGCTCAATTTTAAGGCTTGATCCAGTTATTTCCAACTTCCAGAAAACTAAGCCAGCAGTTGTTTCCTTTTATCTGTTGCTAACCTTATTTACTTTTTACATATCCAAAGTTACAAAGAAGATGAGGGTAAATATAAAATGCATGTCTGCTGCAGCAAAAGTCACTGCTCTGGTATGTTGTGACAGTGACATTCAAAGGTACAACCCTATGATGGTTTCAGGGCTATTCATCATCTCCTCAAAAAGAAGGAATAAAGAAAGGCAAGGCTAATATAATGTACATGGTTTTCTAAAGAGGGGTCCTGCACCTCCCCTTGGCTGAGTCCTCAAGCAGAAGCAGGTTGCTCAGAGACAGAAAGGACATGAGAGTATCACACTTTATTAACTGCTCTAGGTAAAGGAAAAAAATAAAACCACAACTCTTTTAAGCTCAGAAGACTTCAATGAGCTATGATAAGATCATGCCACTTCCTGGGACTCTGAGCCCAGATCTTACTCAGTTTTTCAGCTACCTCAGCTAACACTAGTACTACCTATCTCTACATATGTGTAATCAACATTGACAGATATTTTGCCTCCAGCTTCTCTCATAACCTTTTACTCTGCTAATACCCAGAAGGGAGCAGCATTTTTTTGTAGAAAAAGATGTCTGTTACTACTACTGTTTATATACTATGGTTATAGTTATATACTGTTACTAGTTATATACTACATACACTAAATTGTGTCTGTGTAACCTACAATAACTATAATTACAAAAAAGCCATCAGTGTTTTCTGAGCCCATTAAGGCATTTCCTAACTTCTGAGTTGTTTTAAGAAAAGCCTACCAGCAGAATCATAAACTTTATAATAAATCAAGTGCTCCTGGAAACAGATATAAACCCTCATCCCCAGCGTGCAATACCAAAACACTCATGTAGACACTGGTGGCTGCACCAGAGGAACTTTTCAACTCCAGGTCTGACAGAGCAGCAGCTTTTGGGCCAGGATGCCTGGTGAGGGGCAGCTGGCAAGCCAGTGTGTATACTCACTTGTCCATAAAAGGCCACTCTGAAAAAGGTTCCAAGGAGCCTCTTCCTTGAGTGCATTACTTCCAATATCTTAGCATATGCTCCGTGGAGTGTTCTGTACAGCTGGGTGAGTTTCTGGAAATTAGATTTTAACATTATGGGGAAAGCAGGACTTTCCAAGAAGTACATTCTAGCTAACACCAGAAGCTTCTGAGATAGCTGAACACAATCCTCTGGAGGATTGAAACCTTAATTACTAAAGAGGCTGAACTCATGCAGTCTTGTTTGAAAAACCTGGTTTTAAGTAGATGCTTAGTGTCAGGTCTGCAGGGTACCACAGACTGCAGGAGCAGCACTGCCCCTGGAGAGAAGGCTCAGTGCACTGGGTGTCTCAGGGTGTTTCCTGATTGAGCCTTCACACACAGAGCAGCTGGCAATATTTTACCCAGAAAGTCTTTTTTTTATTAAAAACAGCTTTACAATTAAAAAATAGGTTGAGGTAAGGCTCCCTCCCCTGCCCCTAGGTTCAGTTATATGGCTGGATGGGAGGGAAAGAGGTCATGGCAGAGGGAGGGAGAGAGGATCAGTGCTAAGCTGAAGCACAGGTCACAGCACGTGGTGGAAAGGAGCAGGGCTGGGAACAGCCTCCTTCCTTCCTCTCCACTTGCCACTGAAGTACCCAAGATCTAGTCCTTTCTTCAAGCTGCTCTCATTCTGGTTTTAACCCTTAAAAACCTCAGGTCTCAAAAAGAATCCAGCTTCAATGACCATATGGAATGACAGGTTTTCTTAACAGGAAGGAAGGTGGTAATTATTCACTAAACATTCACCCATGTCATTAGCTTTGATAAATATGTTTCAGATCATTGCTTTCACTAATTTCTTTAATAACCAGCAATGAGGTACAGTGTGTGCTTTACTGACACTAATTCAGTAACTCATAACTTCAAAAATAAAAAAGTCCCATTTTTTTATTTTTTAGCAGTCTAGAAAATTACCTGCTCTATGCAAACGAGTTGAAAATACCCACCTCAAATTCGCGCCGCTTTTCATAAATAGGAATGATCAGTTTGGAAACCTCAGAAATTGTTTCGTAACGCTCTGCCTTCCACAGGCCATCTATACACTGCTCCAGCAGCTCCACCAGGACCTCCTGTGACAGCAACCAGATGGGTGGTGTTACTATACTCCAGCTTAGAAGATAAAACCACTTTAACTTCAAATACTCCTATCAGATCCCAGAATAAGTAACTGCAGTTACATAAGTTTAAACACTGTGTACTCCTGGTCTTTCTAAAAGCATTCTAAATTTTGGGAAGGAGGAAGGTGAAGAAGAAGAAGAAAAAGGACAAGTTATTTTTTAAAAGTTCATTAATTCTTCATAAACCATTAGCATAATAGCCAGCAAGTATGTCCTGGTTATTTAGTTACTCCCCCAGGAAAATGCAAAACTCTGGGAGAGCACAGACAGGACAGCACTGGAGATCAGAGGTGTGTGACTAAGAAACACATCCAAGGAACAAGTACTGGCTGTGATGCCAAGGATCCTCAAGCCTTGATGAAAGGGCAGCTGGGCTGCAGGGCCACCTTGCTCAGCCACATGGCCAAACCAAGGCAGCTGCACAGGGATGGTGCAGAAGTTCTTGTGAGGCTTCATGACTCATGGGTGGATCTACCCACTTCCCCAAGGCCTTGCTAGGGTTTCTGGATTGTTCTGCTATCATGGGGTCCTGCAGAACAGCCCTAACTCCAGGGGAACCCTAAGATGACCTCTCCCTTGCAGAGCTTGACTTGGTATTGCCCCTTCTTGGAAACACCACACCCGGCTGTGCTGCCCTGCGCTGGCAACATCAGCGCTTGCATAACACAGCAGCAAAGGCTGTGCTGCAGCTTTTTCAGCCTCAGTGCCAGAAAAGCCCTTCATAGAACCAAGAACTTAGATCAGTTTTACCTGTCTGAATCATACACAGGAAATTCTCCAGAGCAGATTTCTCTTGGGAAATTGGAGTGGAACAGTCTTGTTTATAGATAGCAGCGCACAGCTGCAATTTGTTAGAGCTCATATGAATGAACTCTAAAACTAAATCCTAACCAGATATCGAATATTCTGCCATCCTCCTATCTACAGCACAGGACCTCACCTCACTGTAATGTACATCCATCATGCCACCGTCTTCTTTCATTGCACCTTCTTCATCAATGTTGGGAGTGATCTTCCTGAAGGCAGCACATCCACTGGGAAACAGTTCTGCAGCAGACAAAAGCAAATGGATTAGTGGAATTACCTCAAATATGTCATGCTGCTGTACTTTAACCTGAGTTGGCAAATCAATACCACTCAATAACACTCACTGCCCCACTCAGCCCTGGTGGGATGAGGAGGAAAATCAGGGAAAAGAAGAAAAACCCATGGGTTGAGATAAGAACAATTTAATCATTGAAACAAAGTAAACTAAGGAAATAATAATAACAGAGAGATATAAACCTCGAGAAAATCAAGTGATGCACAACACAGTTGCTCATCACCTACTGACCAATGCCAAAACCATACCCAGACTGGCCTCCTTTCCAGGTAACTCCCCCAGCAAATGTATTGGGCATGACATTCTGAGATGTGAAATATCCCTTTGGCCAGTTCAGATCAGCTGCCCCAGCTATTCTCCTTCCCAGGTTTTTGTGCAGCTCCTCACTGGCACAGCATGAGACACTGAAGAAGTCCTTGGCTTGGAGTAAGCACTACTGAGAAACAACCAAAGCAGCCATGTGCTGTCAACATTACTCTCATACTAAACCCCAAACAGAGCACCAGCTACCAAGGAAGAAAAGTAACTCTATCCCTACCCAGCTGTTGCTGGAGAGCTGGGTGGTAAGCACACAGAGCTCTACACTCCTAGCAAGGAAGCACAGTTAGGTACCCCAAAACGTTGGGTAGTTCAGCCTTTATTGAATCATTCCAGCCTCTGTATATGCAAAGAGTGCCAGTGACAGAAATAACTCCATGTTCAGACTTAATTTAATATTCTTTTGGACTTGTTCCTCTTCCCTTTTAGGAGTTCTCCTTTACCACTACTTGTGGTAAGCAGCCTTTGTGTACAAATAAAACATTGCGAGCTTTCAGTACCCCCCTCTCTGCAGCCATGTGAAACGTGCATATACATCACAAGAACAAGTCCTGATTTTTCCCACTTTGTCAGGACAAAGTACAGAATTTGGAGGGACTCCAATCCCCCTGAGCAGGGCACTGAAGGAGTTTCCAGCCAAGGCAGTGTATGTAATAAGCTTTCATGCAGCTTTAACTTTCTGAAATGTTAAGGGTCCACTTCAACAATTACTCCCTTAAATGGAAATGAGAAATGGGGTCAATATATCAACTGCAGAACAGGTACTTAAAAGAAAACCTGCAATGTCGTGTAACTTGAGAACACACAGCTCCGTCCTTCCTTCCTGTTTTGCACTAAGCCACAAAACTCTCCTTTCTTTCTGATTGTTCTTTACCTATATCTATTGTTAGGCTACAGTCTCATTTCTTGACTGAATTTTGACTGCTTTATTCTACAGTTTTCTGTACTGCCTATAGTAATAATTCTGATGATCTTATTGAGTCAGTTTTTAACATGGCCTTCCCCAGTGAGCACATTTCCTAATATAAAATACAAGAGAACATTTAAACCAAGACATGATGTGCTGATTCTTATTTCACTCAGCACCATCCTAGCATGGCTAAGTGAACAGGTATGAACAACTGTCATTTCTTAAAAACTACTCAACATCTTCTAGCTTTATACACTGCAATAATTTCTTTTTCCTTTTCAGCTTGTTTATAAAATAACAATTTACCAAATTGAGAGAGCCTTGTCTCTAAAAAGATTCTGACACCCCCAAACCCCACCATCATCCTCCTTGTGTCTCCCAAGCAGCAGACACTTACTCTTCCTGTGCAGGAACTCTGCAACGAGGGCTGCTACGTGAACATAGCACATGGCTGCCTGCAAAGCACAAAGGGAAATTATCAAAATGCCATCTGTACGTCTGTCCTGCTGTGCACCAGTTTTCAATTGCACAAATTACCTCTGAGAAGTCTCCGTTCTTCACGTGTATCTTGGCCATGCTGTCCAGCCACGTCTTGCGGAGCTCGGGGGTGCTTGCGTAAGACTTGGCCAAACTGTACTGGAGATCCACCAACATTTCTGGGTCCTTCTCATGTTCTTTCATCTGAGCAGTGGCCATGAGCACTGTGCGGATTCTCTTTGTCAAATCTTTGACTTCGGAAGGAAAAGCTGTTGCCTGACACAAAACAAATTGAATTAGAAGCTGATACAGAAAATACAGGCTCTGCCAAGGAATGACCCTTTCAGCCAACTCCACTTACCTGAAAACACTGAGAACACGGTAGATAAGGCTAATTAACTCTTCCTTACTGAACTCACACTGCACACAGAGTGCAGTGTTTCGGCTGCACTCAGAGGCACTTCAGTCATGACATGCACAGAGCCAATCTCTCCAGGTCATGCCCAGGGTGCCAGGCTGGCTGTTCCTGTGCTACAGTGAGGCTGCCACTCTGGCATCCTGAGGAGCTGCTCTGAGAGCAACACACAAGTGCTCCATGCATGCAAATATCTCTAGATGAGACCACGGACCACAGCTCCAGTATTTTTTCATGTCATTCAACATCTGGTTTGTTAGGCTCTGATGTGGTCTGTCTTCAATTCCTAAAGCACTGAAGGCATTTGTAAAGCTTCCCACCACAAGAATGTAGTAGAGAAGCATGTGCTCTGATCTGATCCCCTGCTCTGAACTAGGCCAACACTGAGTTAGACCAAGGCTTGTCCAGCCAAGTTTTATAATCTCCTAAAACAGAAAATCCACCTCCTTTCTAGGCCCTGCCCCAGGGCTGCACAGTGCTCTTGGGAAATAATTTTTTCTTAAGCAAAACTGGAATTGCCCTTGCCGCAACTTGCATACACTGCCTCTTGTCCTGCACTCCACATCTCTGAAAAGAGTCTAACTATGTCTCTATAAACTGCTGTGGAATGAAGCAGGTGGGTTCCCCCTCAGCTCTCTCCCCTCCATGATGAGCCTGGTTTATGCTCCCTCTCCTCAGATTCCTGTAGCCCAGCTGCTGCTGTGGCTGTGCATGGCATTCTCTCCAGTGTTAAAATCTCTCATGTACTCTTGCACTTAAACAAAACCAAAAACTTGATATCATGATCATCTCATGATGTAAATTGCAAGTATGGCTCAGTAAAACCCTTACCAACATCTGTGTGCAGAAAAGAATGGAGGTTTTTGCCAGGTATATCCTATCTATAAATATGTTAGATCACAATTAAACACCTAATGGAAGTTCCATTAAGCCTTTAGGTACAGGATAACTGTGGAACTGTAGAAACACTTCCCATTTCCCCTTGGCAGCTGCTCTGTGTGAAATGGAGCACGTTGCAATTGCTCAATGGATGGGGTACAAGACACTAATTCTAGCACAAAGATAGGCAATTATTTCCCGAAGAAATACAACCATTAATCTCCACATAAAAGCTCTTTCTTAACATTAATGACACTTAGTTGAATAAAACAAAATCCTGCTAATTATTACCTTCAGGCAACAGAAATACCAGACCCTCCCTTGTCATTTCCCTCAAAGCTGGGAGTTCCTGGAAAGCTCTTTGGACAACCTGGCAAGCAGAACATGGCAAAGCACAATCTGAGCTGCTGAGCTCCCTCCCCTTGGTGTGAGGCCCCAAGTTTGGAGCATGACCTGCCTGAGCAGCTGGTCCTATTGCTGCTGGCACAGCACTTGTTTACTGAGCAAATGCAGCCTATTACGAGCCTATAAATCACAGTTCCAGTCATTAGCCCAACCCTTAAACAAAGTTCCTGGAGTCTTTTCCCAGGCTTGCATCAATGGCCAATAGCACCTGGCGGGATGTGACATCCCCAACTCACCTTCATGGGCCTGTCGCTGTTTGCAAAGTTGTTAATGATGAGCAAGGAGTCCTGAAATCTGGTCCCACCACTGAGGGCCACATCTGCAATTAACTGGCTCACTGCAATTATTATCTGTGGGACAAGGTAGAGGCTTTATTTAACAAGCCCTAATAAAAGGGTTTTATTAAGGTCACAGTTAATAAAATGCTGACAGGAAAGCATCACATCTTTTCCACCATGTAAGCAGTGTTTGTTGCTGTGGCTCAGCTCTCACATTCCCCAAGGACAGACACTCCCCAGAGGACCAAACTGCTTTGCAGAACTAACCATCCAACTATTCTAGTATGAATCTGTGTTTGGACATTAGCTACCTTCTTCTGTGATTCCTTACAACCCAGAGGGTATTCATCTGCCCCCCATGGTATCTACATTTGCTTCAAAAACTGCCAAAGTCAAAAAAGCAGCTCCTAGGAAATCCCTTCTCCTGCCTTAAGGGCAGCTGTCCTTTCCACCCCATCCCAGCCAGCCTCTGGCAGAGAGATGTGTCTGATACACTAAAACTCAAGAGCTCAGAGCATTTGATGGCAATTATTTTATCTAAAGGTGCCTGGACCAGTCACTGGAATTAGGAATTGGGCAAAGCCTGGAAAGCAGGAGGATTTTGGTCCATATGGCAATGGCAGGATCTGCAGGTATGAGGTCACAGGGCTCTGTTGCTGTAACTGTTCATCAATCTGAGGTGTCCTGTCTCCAGCTTTTCTCCAGCCACTGACCTGAAGATGTGTTCTCAGAAACGTTCTCCTTTTGGTGAACTCAAAATTATTTCTCATCAGGAGGTACAGAAGAGCAGAGGCTTCGTTCCTCGTGGAGGACACCTTGGAAGTGCAACACTTCAGGATCTCATAGCAGAGGGCAGCACACATGTTCACCCTTCCTTTGAAAAATGCTGAGGGAAACTTCACAAGAGACATGCAAATATTAGAAAATACACCACTAAATGGCATAGGGTTCAGATGGGCAGGGGCACAGGGCAACAAACTAAGCTCCAGCCTGGACAGCCTCAGCAGAACTTCTGCCAGAATTCTGAGCCTAAAAGTATTTGTGGGAATGAATTTGGGGTCTATTTTTAACCACATTTCCTAGACCGATGGGAACTTTCCTGTCACGTTTCTTGGGGATGTGATTGCTTGTGTCCATCTAACCCCTCCCCTCACAACATCTGGGTTTTTGGTAAATTCAGTGGGGCAGAGAGGAGAGGTCCCACAGGCATTCCCACCACAAGGTGCTATCTGGAAGATCAGAAAATCCATCAGAGCCCAACCAGGAATCCAGCCTCACTGGGAAATGTGACCTGCAATGCTCACACACCGACTTCTACATGATCCCCAAAAAACAGCTAAAATCGTGCCTGCATGACCTCAGGAATGCAAACAAGAGCCTAAAATTCAGTGACCTGCCCTGCCTCCCCAGCCAGGGCCACCCAGGGAGCATCAGGACCAAGCCAAGCCACAGTGCAAGCTCCCTCAGTCACAGCAGGGCTCAGGAACCTGCAGCAGGGACAAGGGGAACACCCTGGTGGCCTGGCTGTCCCCTCAGCCAACCCCTGAGCACAGCTGTCAGGGCGAGCTCAGCCCTGCCTGGAAAGGGACACCTGCAGCAGACAGGTGGGACACCTGTCCCAGTGGGCAGCAGCCTCCTGGGGATGCCAGGGTGTGTCTGTCCCTCTGGCTGTGGTCACAGGAGGTGGCTGGCAGGGAGGTGACACCACCCTTGGCTTCCTTCCACCTTGGCACAGAGGCTGAGCACAGGGAAGCAGAACAAGGAAGGGTTTTGTGCTGGCACGCAGGGACCTGCTGGGGAGGGGAGATGCAGCACCTCCCGAGGGGGTGGAGGCTGCTGGGGATGGCACAGCAGCACTCTGCTCCTGCTGCTGCAGCTGGCAACCAGGCCCAGAGAATCTCCTGCCAAAAAGAGGCAACAGAGGCAACCACGATTTTACCTATTCAGATTGTTCAGTTTGTTCGAGACCCATGGTCCTCGTGGGGCATGGTCCATTAACCACTTTTATCTGCCCCATCAGCCACTTTTACCTGCCCCACAACCTTCTGCCCATGGGAGGTGACAGTAAATAGAATCAGCCAGAGGCTGCAGCTGTTACTGTGGCCCTCCACTCCTTGCACTAAGTATGGATGTGCCAGGAAAACTTGTAGGTACCACCATGGCATGATGGTGACAGTCTTAAAACAGGGATCTGGGACCTGTGGCTAGCAAGATACTGGGGCTGCACCAAGAAACCAGAATTAGGGCACAAACCACTTCTTTTTTTCACTGCCTCTGGCCAAAAATTATCATAAAAAAACAAAAGAGGAGAAAGAAGGAAAGAGGCAAACAAACATCATAATAACACAGGGCCACACAGATCATGTGTGCTCCTGGGAAAGGAGCTCCAGGAACTGCTGCCCACTGCAGTGCTGCCCTTCCCCAGAGCCAGACAGGATCATGGGCAGCCCTGGGCTGAGCTGTGGGCAGGGCAGGCACACACAGCACAGCCAGGGCTGGCACCTCTCCCAGCAGGGACGCTGCCAGCCAGCAGAGGCTTTCCAGACACTCCAATGCACTGCTAGGGACAAAGCCCCTGCCTGGGAATCTGCTGTCCTGTGCACTCCCCTCCACACCAGCTCTGGAGGAAAACCTGTGCCCTTTCCACAGGGAACTGTGTCCCTTTCTGGAGCCCAAGCAGAGGCAATGGCTGCTGGTGCCAGGCCCAGGGAAGCAGATCCAGGGGTGAATGGCTGCTGGAGGTCCAGCCAGGCCAGGTGATGCCTGTGTCTCCCAAGCTGGGCCAGAACTGGGGAGAGCATGAAACAGCCCCTGTGGTGCTGACTGTGCACTCTGCAGGAGCCCATTTCTGACCCAGCCCCACACCATGGACCAGAGCAGGGCTCAACCCAGCAGCCAGCTCCCAGAGAGGCCTCAAAGGGATGTGTGGGCAGCACAGCCATGGGGACAGGCAGAAGGGTGTCTGAGCCAGTCTGTAATGCACACTCCTCCTCTATGCATGTTTTCCTTTATAACCTTTAATTTAAAGACCATCCCTAAGCATGCATAGGTATTTATATATGTATTTATCCATAAGTGATGCCCTGAAAAGACAGATTCAGTTCTTAAGAAAACCTAGAGTGTGAAACAAGAACAATCTAGCTTTTGTTGGTTCTTACCAGCCAGCAAAACAGAGGAAGCTTTCTTGCCAAATTCCCAGAACACACACGTGCAACCAAAACCAAAGATGCAAATAATTACAGAAGATTTTTGTTATTTGCTCTCTTGCAACATTTTTTTAAAGTCTTTTGCCTATCAAATAACTGGGTTTAATGCAGAAGACAAATTATGGGATGCAGAATACATCTCAGGAGTTTTTTCCCTCCAGCAACCATTTGCTGTGACCACAAATAAGAGGGGGATTCTTTTCATTGTAATTATAGATACAGAAGGCCCTAAAAATGAAAAATTTTCCATTCTAACTGTGACAAAGCTATAACTCCCTTTTGCTTTTCTGGAAGTTACAAAGTAAAGCAGAGCTAGTGTTTGAAAACAAACTTGCAGGAAAACATTTCATCCTTGACTTGTCATGCAATGCAGTGGCCACCTGCCTTGGCCACCATAGCCACTTCAGGCCTCAGAAGAACACTTGAAAGGACCTAAAAGGAAGTTTGGGACTCGTGTGGTTATGGAGCTGGCAAAGAAAACACTTCCTCCTTCTAGATACCATCTACTGGGCTCATATCTTGCTTTTACAGAAGCCATATATGTCCTGCCATAGGGGAAACACGAGAAAGCTGAAATCAATAATTTGTGTCTTTAAAGACCCACGATGTGAAATTCAGCGTGGATTTAGACTGTCATAAATCCAAGAAAACAATCCCACTGTCCCATCCTTGCAGCAGCCAAGCATGCAGCCTCCTTGCTGCCACTGATGTTTTGGAAAGCAAGTGTGGAAGCCCCGAAGGGCTCCAGGCTTTGAAGGCTGACAGTGAGATCAAATTGAGCAGGTGTGCAGGTCTGGCTTCACATTCAAAAAAAAACCCCACATAAAATATGCCAGGAAGGCAAGAAATGTCTATTATTTGCTATAGGCACAATACAAACATTTCTGGCTAAACAAACTTTTGGCTAGCAAGGGAAGAGCAGGGTGTGTGCAGATCTGCAGCAGGATGGATCTCAAGGCTAAGCAGATAAGAGGCAAGCAGAAAAGTAAAAAAAAAGGCAGAGCAATAAACATGCACTGAACCCTGCAGAAAAAGTGAGTGATTCCTGCCCCTGCCAGCTGCCAATCTAGCAGGCTCTAAGAAGTCCCATGGAAAAACACCTTGTAGGAGACCATGCTGCCTGGAGCAGACAGGGAGTCAGCAAGACCTCTGTGTTTCTGCTTAGCACAAGCCAAAATCCAGCCCTAGACTTAGACTAATTCTTAGCTTTGCTGCGGGGTTACAGGAAAATGTACAAAGCACAGACTTTTTCCACCACTGAAAAGCAGTTTAGTAGTCTCATTTTAATCAGATTTTGCTCAGCAGCTAGTGCAAAAGCTCCTTTGGAAGTTACTCTTTGCTGCTTATCACTCACACACACAGACACCATTCCTGCCTGGCTGCAATCTGCCACGTGGATTTTCCTCGTTAATGAAGTGTTGTGCTCAAGAGATTTAAGGTGTTTTAATTAATTTTGGATTTATGATAACTGCACGGCTTGGGAGGAATGGTGTTATTGTGTACATCAGATCTGGAAAAATGTCCTTTTGAGCAGTGGCAGGTTTTGACAAGAACAGAGGGCAATGTCAGCATCAATCACTGCTCCTTTGTGATCAGCTGTGGCTTTGTCTCTGCTTGAGCTCGGGGCATTAAACAGCCTCACTACCTGTCAGGGCTTAGAGAGCACAGAACAAGGTTCAGCAGAGCTATCATCTCTCCCAGCAGTGGCTGAGGAGCTGCCTGTCAGTGCATGCATTATTCCAGCAATAGCACTGTCAGCAGCACTGGCAGTTTGGGGCAAAGATTCAAGCACAGCTCTTGGTCAAACAGACATTTATCCTTGTGACCAAGGCAAGTGTGGGAATTCCTCATGATTTCTCCTTTTGTTTCCAACAAATAATAAATAACTAGAGAATTTAACCTGGGCCGTTTTTTAAATCAGTGAAGCTGTTTTCTAAAACACATCTCCAAAATATCACTTTAACAGGAGTTTAACCATAATGGCCTCTCTGCCATACTCAGAAGTTCTCCCACAACCTTGTCATTGTACCTACCTTGCTAATGAAAGCTCTCAGAGAGGCAAACACGTGCTTAAGGGCTGCTTCTGACTGCCCATTTTTGAGAAAAGCCAGATGAATATCAAAAACTTTCTTCATAAGTGGATTGTGGCCATCGTTACTTAAAAGCTGGGTCTGGAAAGCAACAGGAGAATTCACTTAGCAGAAATGTTGTGCCTGAAGCTGGAAATGTAATTAATCACATTCATTCTTAAGCCAGATAAGCAACAGGGCCTTCAGTAAAAATATAACCAATAAAATGTGACAATCAATAAAAACTTACAGCAGTTAGCAGAGGCTATTTTTGCAGCAGAGAAAAAAACCGAAAATATTTTATCACTTTTGAATCACTAATTCCAAAGCCTAAGTCAATATTCTGTGCAACTATGACTGGTTGCCTAGTTATTTTAAACAAAACGTGCTGTTATCAATGTAACTATCCCCTGGGGGGTTTTTCCATTTCTTTTTTATTTTTCTTGAAAATTGTTTTGTTTGCAGCCCAAAAGAGATGGGGGAAAAAAAAAAAAAGACGCATTTTCTCACTGGATAGATTAGTAGCTGTAGTTAGTAATTTCACTTCCCTTGTTTCCTGCAGAATTTTGCCAGTTTGCACCTTGTGGAGATACAGCAAAATGGAATTACTTGGGGGTTATTGATACAGTTTGGTGTCAGACCAGGTGGGCTGTGCAGGACATGACACAAGGATGTGGATCTCCTGTATTGACAGGAAATCAACAGCCCCCATCCCACTGCCAGTCCTCACAGTCCTTGGGCTGGCTCAGATTTTGACACCTTGCACAGACCTTGTGGTAAGTTCAGGATCCAGAGTTTTACACTAAGCTCATTTCCTGTGGCAGTGGAACAGCACCAGCCCAGCTGCTGCAGCACAGGACCCACTCGGGCCTGGTGTGGCCATAAAAGTGAAGCCAAAGCCCACTAAAGGGGAAGGGAATCCAGTCTATCCTGTGGTTTGAAAATCATATTGCTTTGTGGTTCAGCAATATTCCAAAAGAAGCAGCTAAGAAAGTCAAGCAAGTTTTAAGTGTTGTATCTAAATCCTTTTGCTGTTACCAAACTTCTAGTGAGTAATTTAACATCTGCACCAGGATGGCTTTTTGGCTCTGCAATAGAAGCAGAGGCTTTGAATACCTTTCTCTTCATCTCCATGTAAAAAGGAAATCTTCACTGTGCTTGCTCTGAAATCCAGAGCTGTTCTTGTGACACCACACAACACATGTTGCTACATGCAGGATTCCTCTGACTATGCTTCAGGAAGGGAATTTCTGGGACAGTATTTTGCTGCCATCCTGGGGTTTTCTTCACCGCAGAGGCCTTGGTTTTTGAAGATGGCAATGGCTGCCAAAAGCATGAATCCCAACATGGAAGAGAAGACTTCTACCCATGGTTCTGGTCCTGTCTGCTCTGGTAACCACAGCTGGAGTGCCTCAGCCCCAGAGATATTAATGTACAGTGATTCAAAGAAAAATGGGCCTTGCTTCTAGGTAATTTAGGGTACAAAAGAGCAACTGTTCTAAAAATGTTGGACATTCATTTCCCTTTTCTCTAGTCCCTCCTTTCTACACGATATACATTTCCTCTTATTCTATTTTTGTAAAACCTACAGTCATGGTATAACATACATGGGATTTTCTCTGGCCTTGCAGTTTTGAAGAAATGGAAAGATTGTGTATGGGTATAATTACTCTGAAACCCTGTGAAACACTCAGTGTTTTGGAAAATAAACAAACTGCAAATTATTTGCTTTTGTAAAGCCTTCCATATTCTTCCATTCTAGGAGAACAGATCACCAAAATCCATACACATATAAAAACACAGCACACTTTTCTACAACATTTTTGATTTCACTGCTGACCTTGAAACTCTGAGTGAAAAAAGAGATGGTGTCCAGGACTGTCAGGCACACTTCGGTGGCAATATTGCCCTCCAGTAATGCCTGGTGCACAATATCTGCTTCTGAGGTGCCTGCATCTGTGGACAGAGAGAAAATTAGGAAACAGTGCTCAACACTCCAGTTCCCAAAAAATCTAAGTCCTGATATAGATAAGGTTCTCCCTTGCACTTTCACTGCGTCTGGGAGATGCTGCCAGAGAAGCTGCCTCAGCCTGATGCCACACCAGAAAAACAGTACCTGTACTGCCCCTTAATATCACTGTCTTTAAAGCCAGACAGAGCATGAGGTGTCCCAGCTGTCTCCAGAGAGGGGAGATGGTAAAGTGCTCCAATGGCACAAAGTGCACCCACATGGAGAGGGTGCAGGTCTCTGGGCAGTGCAGTTCTCCTGCTTGTCCTGTTCTCTATCCACCTGCCCACACACTCAGCCAAGGAGCTGAGCCAAGACAGGCAAGAGCAGAAAGCCCACAAGTCCTAAATCACAGGGGTGATTTTTAAGGGGCTGGCTTGGATGCCACCCTCACCCATCCAGGAATGCTGCAGGGAGGCCTGGTGACCACTGAATTCTGTAAAATCTGGGTAACCTGAGGAAAGCAAGTGTAAAATGGCCCCATGCAGTTTTCCCCAGGCTGGAGGTGCCTGCCCTGCTGGCACACGTACTGTGGTTGAGGGTGAAGGAGCTCTCCAGGCTGCCCAGGTGCTGCAGCCGCGTCCCGGCCCGGCTGCGCAGCGCCGGCATCGTCTGGGACTTCCTCTCGGCCGCCGTGTGCTTGGCCAGCCAGGCATCCTGCACCCTGCAAGGGGAGCAGAGACAGCCCGTGGGCACCAGCAGCAGCCACACCACTACAGATTACACAAGGCACCAGGATGGAGACCTCTTCCTCCAACACACCAGTCTGGGGCAGTCCCAGTGGGCCTGCCCAGGCTGTGCCAGTCTTGTTGCTGCAGGAGGCCCTAGGGCTAACCCAAGAGCAGGGATGCTGCTCAGGAAGCAGGGATGCTGCTCAGGAAGCAGGGATGCAGCTGGGGCTCTTGTCTCACCTGCAGCTGGCTGGGGGGGACACTGCCAACCTGCGCTCGCCTGAGCCTGGGGATCTCATGCAGGAGCTGGAGGGGAGGGAAGGGGCAGGGAGCTGAGATGAGGGGCTCCTGCTCAGGGCACAGTTCTGAGCAGAGCCCCAGACCCACTGGGGTTTGCCCAGTGTGGGTGTGCACCAGCCCTTCCCACCTCTGCTCGGGCAGGGAGCACGGGCATGATCCCCACAGCCCAGCACCAGATGGAAGGATGCAGTACCTGGCAATATTTCTCTTCCCCACATATCTGAAGTGAAATAAACACACCCTAGGAAGAAAATGAAATATGTATCTGTTACAGATCTTGCAGATCAGGAACAATCCAGAACATTTAAAACCCACCCTGTTCTTGCCTGTAGCCACACTTCTCTCTGCACAAGGGCTTGCATCTGTATTTACAAGTCACTTGACCTCACAGTCTTAGATTCAAAATTCTATGGCACATCCTTGTCTTCTCACCCATCTGTTCTCCCAGATTTGCTGCAAAGTGGAGGCTGTGACAGTGAAGGGGAAGCTGAGCCCACAGGTGGTGGGACACACCCCAGACAGAGCACAGGGCATGGCCACTAAACCATGCTTCCTCAATTTACACTTGCTTCTCCTCAGAGGGAGGAAAAGCATGTCATTCCAACCTGGCCAGACACCCTCTCCTCCTCAGCCATTCTGACCACACCAAGGTGCAGGGTTTGAACAGCAGCCTCATGATACTCACTCCAGAAGCATGAGGACATTGATCAGCTCCTGGGGGGAGAATTTGTTCCAGTAAGCTAGAAGAGTATCTGAAAGAAAATGAAGAACAATGCACTGAGATTTTAAAAACCTCAAAGTGGGGACCTTACAGGCCAAAACTGATGGTCCCTTGTCTTTCTGGCTGCCCCCAGTGGGCAGGAGGCACCAACCTTCAGAGATCATCTTTACAATGTACAGGTAGCACATGAGAAGTGTCCGGATCTCGAACTGGTCCAGCCGGCTGCAGTGGGACACGCTGCTCCTCATGGAGCTCCTGCGGATCTGCTGGGACACAGCTGTGACACAGAGGGCTCCTGGCTCTGCACAGGGCTGTGCAGTGTGGGCACAGCAAACCTGGCACACACCAGGTGTGCTGGCATCCCTCCTGCCCCCAACATGGGCACCCCACAGCACCGTGCCTTGGAAACAGCTCATCCAGTGATGAGCAGCCTGGGAATCCTGGGCACACCACCAAACACCAAACACTTCTCTGCTCACAGCAAAAATGTCTGGGCAGTCAATGACAGGTTATCCAGCAAAATACACAGCAGCCTGCTTTCATTTCCCCAGCTCTCTGCAGCAGCTAAGTTCCTGGACATTTTTAAAGCCAGTTCCCGTAAACAAAAATTCACTGACTGCCACAATTTAAAGCAAAAATCTGACTTTCTGTTAAAGACATACACTTCAAAACAAAATACCAGTTATTAAAAAAGGCGGACATTTCATCTTAAGAACTTTCTCCTCCCCTTGATTTTTGAAAGTGTTTCAATTTTCCTCCTACTAAGTGACTCAGGCAAAATATGTGAAATCCTGCTGATGAGTCAATTTATGTGGGGAAGGCTTGGGCATTGTGTGGTTGGAAGCAAGATTTCTAAAGTTACACAATTTTATTTTGCCTTCTCTGTCCTTCCCCGAGCTGTATTTTTTGATAAATGGACACAATGAAGCCCTAGGCTTCTCCTAAAGCTTTGCCTCTCATGTTTGGAGAGGGATCCACTGATTTTATTTGCTGTTTATTCTGGGATAAGCTGTGGATGTGAGTCATAACAAAGCAGAAATAAACAATCATGTTAGAGTTGGAGACATGGTGCTATGGGCCAGAGATTGCTACTGACCATGCCAAACTATCATGTCAGCACACAATTCTCTCCAGGGGAGCGGGGCAATGAGCAGAGTCTGCCTTTGAGAGCACTGCTGAAGCTGTGCCCCTCCATGGGGCACTGCTTTCACATGGTTCTGTGCATATTGCATTCCCCAACAGAAAGACTGCTTTCTGAAAAACATTCAAGCACATTCAAGAGGAGGATGTCTGGCCATGGGGGAAGAGCTGAGCTGGACGCCACTGCACCTCCTGCAAACCCCATCAGCAGGGCTGGAGCTCAGGGCTTTGCTGGACAGTGAAGTGCTTGGCTGTACTCAGCCCTGGAGCTCTGTGACTTACAGAGGAGAGCTGGCAAGGCCTCACCTCTCCTAAGCACGTCAGGACACAGCCATGAGCCCAGATAATCTTTGCCTTGCTTGTTACAAGGGCCAAAGTTTTTGAAGATGTATCAATGACTCACGCCAACCCAAGATATCTGCAGAGTGCCTTGAGGAAAACCAGGGGTTGGTTTGCACAAATACCTGATTTTCATGTGTGCAATCTGCCAAGAAGAAGAGTACTGAATACCCCCCTGTCTGAACAGTGGGGCCAGAGGTCTTTGTGGCATGACCACAGTCACCTTCTGCAAGTTTGGGCCTGTGATTACTTGCCTGGGCTGGTTTTCCTGCAAACACTTTAACTTTAGTCAGTGGTCACTGGCAATCTCACACCACGGTGCTTTGCTTCTCAGGTATCTGGAAACCAATTCCCAGCACCAGGTACTGGGTGCAGCCAGGCTCAGAGCCACCCACACACAGGGAGCACATCTGAGTATGGACAGATGCACATAGGAGCAGAGATTTTCCACACAGATTTTGCCTTTCATCTCCAACAAGTAATTTGTCAGCCATTCTATTTTTGGCTCAGCGATGTTTGAAGAAGGAAAGCATACCAGACTTGTGACTCTGACCTTTGTTAAACATCAATCTGTTTGTTTCCAGAAATATCTAGAAGCTGGCTTTGGTGAGTGTTACCACAGGGAACTCCTTTTCCCTCCCCTTTGTTTCACACAGCCTGCAGGCTGTGCTGCTCTGCCCAGCCCCTGGTACATTACATTTTCACTCTGATCTGGGGAACTGGTTGCTCCCTCTGAGTTCAGGGATCCTTTTGAGTCCTCTCTCTTTATTGAATGGCCATTTGGAAGGGCTGCTCCACAGGCTGAAAAAAAAAAAACCAGATCCCACAGTTAAACCTTTTGCACTTGTCAGCACAGCACAGATAAGGCTTCCCAAAGCCCCGTGTCAAAAGCTGGAAAAGGAAAAATCTGGAAAGGACAGTCAGGGTGACACCACATCTGGGAATAACCATGCAGAGTCTGTGAGGTCTTTTAGGAGATGACTGTTTTAGGTTCTGGGTAATGGGTTTTGGGTGCTCCAGGCTGGTAAAAGTTGTGTTAAAAGAAATAGGAAAATTTAGAATTTAGAAAAATTAATTTACCTGTATCTTTGTCTGCAATCAGGCTGGATCTGCTTGAGGGGGATGGAAAACTGCATATGAATTCATCCCTGGATGCCTGTAAAGCAATATAAGGTTTTGTGACCAATCAAAGATAACACCTATTCTCTTACAGAAGGGAACAGTGCAATACAAAATGGCAGATTAGAGCAGGTTTTAAAAACAACACAGATGAAAACAAAAATTTCCTTACTTCTATAACTAGGAGACAAAGAAGTTGGGGAGGAGTTCAAAGAATAGCAGAACATATTTAATAAGTCATGGTAGCATTTTCCTTTTTGTTTTTCATCATTTGAGTCGAAATTCTGAATTGTTTTTCTCAGATGTCCCATTTGTGATTCTTTTGGCCCAGCAAGGAGGAGAGCCTAGTCTGTAAGGCCAAGGCCACTTGGGAGCCACAAACACAACTCTTGGGAAGACAGGCAACTCCCCAGAACGGCTGCTGGACTCCCAGGCCAAGTCCTGCTCAAGCTCGTTGCTCTCGGAGGGACTCAGCTCCCCTCCAGCACTGCACAACCTGTCCAAAGACAGGTCAGATGTGGAGGCACCCAGCTTTACTCACAGGGCTGGAGGCAGGGCAGGAGCTCAGCGCCTCGGGGCCGGCCACGCGCTGCAGGTTCTCCAGGAGCACCCCGAACAGCGGCAGGTACAGCTGGGCAATTTTTGCCTGCTGGTTCTGAAAGCAGGCACAGAGAAAAATCTCAGTAAGAGCCCAGGTTCCCAATGGAGTGAGAAAAGGGGAACTCCTGTACTGTATTTGCTGGAGCCCCCGCGTCAGGAAGGAATGATGAATCTGACTCCATGTTCTCAGAAGCCTAACTTATTATTTAAAGATATTATATTGTATTAAAGAACAGTAAACTATACTATACTAAAAAATACAGAAAGGATACAGACAGAATGCTAAAGAGATAATAATGAAAACTCGTGACTCTCTACAGAGTCCCAGCACAGCTTGGCACTGATTGGCCAATGAGTGAAAACAACTCACACCAGAATCCAATGAAACAATCACCTGTGGGTAAACAATCTCCAAACACATTCCACATGAGCAAAACAGAGGACAGCCAAATGAGATAAAAATTGTTTCCTTTTTTCTCTGAGGCTTCTCAGCTTCCCAGGAGAAAAATCCTGGGCGAAGGGATTTTTTCAGAGAATGTGAATGTGACACTCTTGAGCCAAAACACACACACACATATATCTGTATTTACACACTGCATGTGGTGTTCAAGAACATGAGCTGGTTTGGCTTCTCACCTCCACCTCTGGAGCTGCCAGAGAGGCATTACCCTTCTGGCAACAAGCTTGGGGCACTCAGGGGTTTTGGAGGCTAAATAACATTCCCAGTCACACAGGATGTGTGAAAAACTAAGTTTGGATTTCCTAACTCTTTAACTGGCACTTGACTTGCATAGTTTGGTTTTTAAGTGCAACACCCAGGAGTAATATAACAGGAATAGTTGCTCCATGCCTGGTCCTGGCTACTGCTTCCAGTCAAATTCTCCAAAGCAAATGCTTCTAGTGAAAACAGTTTGTAGGAGCAGATTAATTTGGGTTAACTGGTACAGATAAAAAATGATTGGGTTGACATTTTCTAAATGGAGGACTTTTTTACATCCAATTCTTTTTTGTTAAACATATATTATCCTGGATTTGGCTGAAAGGTTAAAAAGAATGAAAGGCTTGCAAACTGAGTAGAACCTTTTAAATAATAAAGAAATCCAGTTATGTATTCACATATACAACACATATACCAATACCCTGTGGGACAGCAGCAGGACAGGGGAGTTTCTGAGCAGTCAGGGCAGTGCTGCACACCGAGGGAGCAAACAGCTCCTGAGTTAGTCATGGATCCTCACTGCAGAGCAAAGCCAGCCCAGCTCCAGCTCAGGCCTTATAAAGGGGCAGAGAAGGGAGGGAAGAGGAGCTGGCTCTGGGCCCATGAGAGCTCCTGGCACATCTGGGGCACTCTGCCACCCTCAATGCCAGGAAGCCGTCCATGCTCCCAGATAACACCAGGAATGCAGCACACTAGGAGCAATGTCAGGACCAAAACTCCAAACAGAGGGATGTTTTCAGGCTAGAGCAAGGGCAGGCAGCGTCTGCACAGATAGATGGGCACTTGGAGGGCATAAGGGTCAGCAGGGAGCAGCACCAAGATAAAACAAACAGTTTCCAGCCTCTTTCAGCATCATCACGTGCTGAGCCTCTGACCAAAGAAAACTGAGACCCACCCAGAGGAAATCCAGCACCTCATGGGAATCAAGATCCTGTCCTCTGAGTCACTAATCAGTAAAACATGTAACAGAGATCAGCTCTGTTTCCTGATTATAGCATATTAATACAGGACATGAATTTAAGCCCAAGACCAGAACATCACTAATGTCCTAATTTTGTTGAACAACTCTTGGCTAATGACTCTCTCAAGTTCCTTAATGATTTAGGGATAATTACCTAAATACTCAGCATGAGTAAGAGGGCTACAGTTTTATTTCCTAAATGGTTTCTGAGCTATTACTGTTGTTCCATAACTGTCAGTTATTTACAATGGTTTCCTAAAAAACAATTAGAATGCTTATGGTGCACCCTGCAATATCTAAAACTCTGGTATGTGATTTTCTTCATAAAATGCAACAATATTAAGTTAAAAAGCCAACAAAACAGGCCTGACCTTGTGCTGGTATCTGTTGTCAAAGGCGTGCTTGATCAGGAGGTTTTTTAAGACTGAGATGGCTGTGTATCTGATATCATAATTGTCCTGCAAGGCAACAGAGGCTTCTCGAAGAAGCATCCCCACGAGGAAGTGATGCCTGCAATACTCATCAGTTAAACTGTACTCAAGATTTGTATCTGAAAGAAACAACAAGGCAATGGTTAAGGGAAATGTTCCAAGAGTCTGTTCAGAGCAAGACATAACAGTCATGTAAGCCACAGAGTCCTCTAACAGAGTTCACCACTCTCCTACAGTGCACTGATCTCTGAATAAAGCTGAACTGACCACACAGTGGTGCAGGCTGCACGTGCACTGGGGCTGCTGTGACAGCCTTGTCCTGACACCATCACCTCTGCCAGGCCATTCACCAAATTAGAACCACCACAGGGATAACCCCAAAGCTCTCTGTTCTTCCCTCAAAAGTACAAATGCCAAATGCTCAGCTCAGACTTTTTTTTTTCCCAAAACCCCACAGGTATGAAAGTTCTTCTGTGGTAAGGCAGAGTGCATGCAGCTTTGAAAATCCCAGCCAAAGGGTTCCAACAGCTCTGTGGCTGCAAAAGATATTTTTAAACTCATTGATTCAAAAGTAGCATTTACTGGATTGTGAAACTTTGATTCAGAGGAAAGAAAAAGCAGTCTGAAACATAACCTAGCTTTCACTGTTAGTCATGTTAGCAAATGCCTAATTGTCTCACATCATGGTTATTACATTAGTTGGATGCAAGCTAACTGATTGGAAAGTACATACTTAATTCAACATTAGAGGAGTTGACCATTCCAGCTGGACCTATCTACAGAAGTGAACCATTCCACAGCAAATGAAAAAAATTCTAATTGTGTGTAAAAATAAAAGGGTCAAATGAAAAGACAGCAAAAATAAAGAGGAACAAGTAATGCTCTAAATCTTGGAGAAACAGGACAGTATGTCATGTTTTAATATTATTTGTGAGGCCTTTGCTCAACTCTCAGCTTCTGTCAATCCCTTGGATTCTTTCCCATCACATTTCAAAACTAATTGTGTGCTGCTGGCCATGAGGCCGAGCTTGGGGCTTGCTCCGGCTGATGTCCCCCCGTGAGGCAGCAGGGACAGACCAACAACCAGCCCTGCATTGGCTGGGAGGTTTCAGAGCTGCTGTTCCAAGATGCAACACTCCAACCCAACAGGATGTGGTTGCAGGGCTGTCCATCTGCACTGGGTGAAGCTGCAGAAGCTCTCTCTGCCCACCTCCCTGAGGGCTATTCCTTCTTCTCCTAGAGACAGAGCAGCAGGGGTTTGGGCATCCCCTCCCTGCACCCACACAGGCTGGTGAATTGGTCAGACACACCAGCAGGGTCTCTCCTGAGCCCTGTACCACAGGTCTGTCCATAAAGGCAGCCAGGTCTGCAGTGAAGGTGCATCCCCACATGGCTCTGCCATGGCAGGCAGGGCTCAAGCACCTCTGCTGCCTCAGCATGGGCTGCTCTGCTGCCAAGGGCTCTATGTGAACCTCAGCTGGTAGGTCCAGTCACAGTAAAACACAGCAGAAAAGAGGAGCTGCCCTTACAGCTCTTCAAATAAACCATCACAAAGGCAGAGGTGAATGTTAACCAAGAAAGATCATTCTTATGTTCCCATGCCCCTAACAAGCACGAGGGAGGCACTGTGGATGTGTTTTTCTTGGCTGTTTCTAGCAATACTCTTTGTTAAACAATGCCAGGCAAGTAGCCAAACTGAAATAAGAGATTAGCAGCTGGTCCAGAAAGCTCTGAGGGGTCAGATATTTACCAAAACAAGGGATATTTCATTTACTTCTGCTTCTGCCACCTGTGTGTGTGCGGAACCACTTTGGGACTTGTATGGCTTCACCGTGAGGCACAGCCAAACATCCCTTTTCCTCCACCAGAACACATCACCCAACCATAAATCCACAGGGCTTTTACATGGCGAATCCCAATCCTCACTCTCCTCTCCAGCACTTACACTGGCCAGGCTGGTGGCACCCAAACCTGGCAATCTTCACTGCAGTTGTGCAGCACAGATGAGCCATGAGAGGGAATGAGGCTCTGCCTGCAGCACCCCTGGGGCTGCCAGCAGTGCCAGAGCTGCTGCCACAGCACCTGCACACAGCCTCAGCTCAGCCCCTGTAAGCCCCTTCCAGCCCTGCTGAGCAGCTTCAGGCACAGAGAACAGGGTGTGACAGTGACAGCAGAGTGGGGTGTGGGGGTGCCACAGCACAAACACCCCTGGTGTGCACCAAGGACAGGCTCCAGCTCTGCTGGCTGCCCTCAGGTGTACAACAAGCCCCAGAACACTGGGCACTGCTGGGCCTTGTCCAGTGTGAAAGCAGTAGGTGACCTGATCCCCTTCTGGGGGCCACAGGGAGAGTTGGCAGCAGGGCAGTGAGTCCAGCTGCTCTCCTGCAGCCCCATTCCCTACAGGACCCTCCACTTCTCAGGACAGGCTGACACCCCTGAGAACAAAGGATTGCATTGCAATAAATTTGCCTAAATTGCAGTAAATTTTTCTACTCACTCAAACAAAGGCAGTTGTCTTCCAGATATTGCTAGTCCCATATAAACTTAAATATAGGAAATACCAGAAAGACCGACTGCATATCATTCTGGAACAAAATTATACAAACCTGACAGAAAAACATCTTGTCCTGAGGTTAATGTCCTAACCAGGACATACATTTTCTTGACACCAAACCAAAGTTCATCTAGTCAGAAGCCATCAGGACTAATAAATTATAGCTCTTTAGCCAATCTCTTAAGAAAGAACATACCTTGAACTCTTTGCAGCTTGGGTTTGGAAAATGTCATTGGTAAGTTCAGAGGAATGTAGTGCTCGTGATTGCAAATAGTTTGAAGAAATTCAAACTTGTATTCAACCAGCAGCTGAGATAAAAAAAGACAAACACAAACAACGTCTTTAGTTTGGCCCATTTTCTTCCAGTTCAATGCACTTTTTACACAAGGGTTGAAGAATCTAATAAATCTATCTATGCTTTCTAATAAACAGCATCTGGTGAAACTCACAAATGTCACAGACACTTTTTGTGAAAAATCCTTTCTTAGGATTTTTCCTGCTGGAGCTGAGCAGTTTCAGCAGCAAATGTAAACAATGGTTATCTGCTGCTGTGGAATGCAACAGGTAGATCTGTGACTGGTCCCCTGTGGATGTTTAGATCTACTGACCACTCACGGCAGGGCTGCTCTTGCTCTCTGCCAAGAGACAGACCTTTGTTATTATTCTTTCTATTCTATTCTTAGCTTAGCCAGCTTCTGAAGAAGCCTCTTCCTTTCTATTTCTATGTAGTATAATTGTGTTATATATATATATCATAATATAATAAATCAAACCTTCTGATAATAGATTCAAGATTCCTGACTCTTCCATCCTCTAAAAACCCCTGTGACCACCGTCACACACAATTGGCAAATTCTTGTGTTGTTCTGCCTATGTGTCAATGCATACAGATGTTGCCTGGGACTTCTTTGTCTTTTTCATCCAGGCTATTAACCACTCTTTCCTGTTATTCTGACTCTTTCCATTACTTTAAAGAACATCTGGCTACAGGCTCTTAGCCCAGACAAAGAGGACTCTGCCTCTAAAAGACTCTGCAGAAACAGAGTCTAAAAGACCTCCAAGAGTTGTACAAAGTAATCACTACAAAACTTTGACTGATGTAGATATGTACAGTTGCAAACCACTTTTCAAGAAACCTACTGCTTACCTTAGGGTCTTTTGGGCTGAATCCAGAAATGTAATCATTTATCAAGTTAAAAACAAATCCTCTGTCCATAAAGGTCAAACAACGCTGGGGAAAAAATAGCAACATGTGATCAACCATTAAAAATAAAAGCCATTATCCTAAATCTCCTCCATACTACTGTCCTGCCAGCTGCCAGATTTCATCTTCTGGCTTGCTGCTGACTTTCCAATACGTGATCCTGTTTCTGTGAAATAATTTGGATGACTTTACTTAAGTCTCCAGTGGACAATAAAAATATTTAAAATGAGAGTATATATATATTTCAGGTTCCAAACAGTTGCTAGGAATGCCTGAAAACCCTCAGTAACATACAGAGTTACTGTCTCTTTGGAAAGGGAAGGGTTTCTTTTCTAGGACAGCTTATCCCCTCGAGAGTTTTTACAACTGAAAAAACCAAAGGCAAGATAAATTAAAACCACATTTGTTTGCTTGCTCTATATCTCTCATTATCAATCTATCAAATCCTGGGAGAAGGAAAGAAATGCTGACCTTCAGGAAATTAGCCAGGCTGAAGTTGACATTCCTGGACTCTTCAGGGATCTCGTTGTAGCGGATGGTGACGTGGGGGATGATGGCCAGCAGCAGCGAGTGCAGGGCGTGCTGGTAGGACTCAGGGAACCTCTGCCCTCTGGGCAGCTGAAAGCAGAGCACAGCCCAGCTCAGTGCACGAGCTCTTTAGTGTTTGTTTTTGCTGTTTCCTAATGAAACAGTGATCAAAGAGAGTACTGGCTGCAGCTGCAGTAGGTAGTAACAGAAAAGGAGGCAGCAAAAGCCATAAGGACTGCTGGAATTTCTAAATTACAACAGAGAGTGAAAGGGTGGAAAAGGGAAAAGTGAAGTGAAAAAGAAAGTGAAGCTGTCCAGCTTGGCAGGTTTGTTGTTTTTTTTTAATAGTTACATAGCTTTTCAGAAAAGCTTTTGGATGAGTTTGTGACAGTTTTGTAATGCAACATTGACCAAATTTATATTTACCTTGATTTTGTTTTCTTCCAGTAAGTACATTGCCATGGACTTTGCCAGTGCTTCAAAGAAAAACCATGAGTACTAGAATGAACAAAGAATACTATTACTTTTCTCAGCAGGACTGAACATGACTGATACTCCCCAACTATGTGGGGAAGCACCTGCGTGGGAGGGAAAGCTCACATCCAAGTGGCTTTTTGTAAGCACAGCTGTGCTTGCACAGTTGGCTGGGAATAGCTGCCTTGGCTACCCAGAGGTGCCCTGCCAGTCTTAGGGTGGGAATAGATTTAGCCCCTCTGGATCCCAAATGCACCATTCCTAGAACCAGCAGAGTTTGGAGTGCAAGCACTGCAAAGGCCCAGAGAGGCAGCAGCTCAGTTTGCCTCCCATGAGTTACCCTTCAGGTGTGGCTGGGGGAAAATAGATAAAACTGGCAAAATGAACAGGCTTTTGCTGTCCCCTGTGATGGGCCTAAACAGAGGTTTCCTGCAAGAATTCATCTCTGTTTTAAGGGGAGAACCTCAAGGATGTGATGCAAGGACTTGGTTTGCATGCAAGGTTTGCCCTGCAGTGGGTTTAGATGGGGATAAGTGTTGGGCTTTACACCAAACCCACTTTTCTTCCCCTCTGCCCTTGGCAGCCAAGTACTGCCAATACTTCACCTTGAGGAGTTTATTGATGGCCAGAAAATCTGCTGACTGCTTCAAGATGGTGGCCATGGAAAGCACCAGGATCTCGTGGGTCATCTTGGCCTGCTTGGCACTGGGTTTCTCAGCTCGGAACACGTACTGGGACAAAAGAGCAGGGTCAGGGTGAGCTGTCCCCTGAGGACAGGCAGCCTCGAGGGGCAGCATGTCACCACTGATGGGGTAAAAGAGCAGGGTGAGGTGTGCTGTCCCCAGAGGGGCAGTGTGCCACCACTGACTGGGGTAGAAGAGCAGGGTTAGGGTGAGCTGTCCCTCAGGGAGCCTTGAAGGGAAGCATGTCACACCTGATGGGGTAAAAGAGCAGGGTGAGGTGAGTTGTCCCCAGAGGGGCAGTGTGTCACCACTGACTGGGGTCAGGGTGAGCTGTCCCCAGAGGGGCAGTGTGTCACCACTGATGGGGTAAAAGAGCAGGGTGAGGTGAGCTGTCCCCAGAGGGGCAGTGTGTCACCACTGATGGGGTAAAAGAGTAGGGTCAGGGTGAGCTGTCCCCACAGGGGCAGTGTGTCAGCACTGACCTTCAGGAAGGAGCGCAGGTAGTGGTCCAGCCCTTCCTCATGGCACTTGGACACAATGTGCAGAAGAACCCTGGGGAGAAACGTGGTTTGTGTTCAGCAGCCACAGAAGGGCAAGTTCCTCTAGCTCACAAAAGCAGACACACACACGTGTCCCACCTGCCCAACCCCAAAAGCCTCAAGAGGCCACAGGCATGGCCTGGTTTGCAGAGTAACAGCTCTGTTGCCAGCACCCCCACACACAGCTCCTGCACCACCCTTGCACAAAGCACTCAGATGAGGTGCCCAAAGCTTCTTTTCCACCTGTGCTGGCTCAGGAATTGCCCAGACAAGCTGACTTTTAGCACTCCTTGCACAAAGAGGTGAGACAGAACATTTTCCATCCTTTTTATACTCTGATACCTCCTTGCATCCCTGGGATTTATTCATTCTGGAAACCTCTTTTTTTTATCATTTATTTATATCATGTGCTCCTTGTTACATGCAGTGGATTATTTTGAGCTGTTGCCTTGCAGTGTGGGAAGGTCAAGCAGATGCTGGAGAACATGCCAGCCCTCTGGACTCACTCCCAGGCGGCTGATCAAGGCCTGGTTTCCCCAGCCACTACTGGGGATTTACATTCCACTCCCAGCCAGAGGGAACAAGCCATTGCATGTTGTCACAGACCCCACAGGCCAAACCACAAGGAGGAGCTTACAAGCCATTTATCAGATAAAGCGGGTTTTAAATTCCACTATGAAAATCTGATGAGAAAAGAGATGTTATTAAACAGAAAGATACTGACAAACTGGAAAGCATCAGGCCAAGCTTTGATAAAAATCTCTGGAAATGAAGGTGGGAGCTGGTCACCCAACAGGTACCTGGGGTCACCTGCTGCCTGTCCTCACCCTCTTCAAACCGTGGAATTACAGTGCTCCACAGAGGAGAAGTTCTCATGACCCACACCCCATGGGGCAGGGCTGTGACTGCAACAGGCACCACATCCCTGGGGACTGGGGCTCAGCATCCAGTTCCATGGGAGCAGGATGCTCCTGGCACAAGGAGGGACCAGAGGAGGGTGACATCCAGCACCCCCTGTGCAGGCAGCACTGCTCTGAGGCAGCACCCCGGGAGGAAGGTGCATGTTGTGCATGTTTTAGTGCATCTCTGGGATCCAGGGGTCACTGCCAGTGCCAGGCAGGGAAGGTGCCCTGGCTGCACTCCCTGCAGGGAAGGTGCCCTGGCTGCACTCCCTGCAGGGAAGGTGCCCTGGCTGCACTCCCTGCAGGGAAGGTGCTCTGGCTGCACTCCCTGCAGTGCTGCCCGGGTTGCTGCTGCCCTCTCGGGGCTGCTGGAGCTCAGAGCCTGCACAGCTGGAGCTGCAGCATGCCACAGGGGCTGTGCTGCAGCTGCAGTCCTGGCACCAGGGACTGGCGTGCCAGGATGAGACCAGGACACTGCTCCCCAGCTCTGCTGCCTGCACCTGAGACACACCTGGGCACTCTGCAGCCCTTTGATAAGACAACTCAGCTCCCAGAGCCACCAAACCCTTTCTCCTTTGAGAAACAAACCAGAAGTATCTTTGAAGTACCACGTTTTTCCTCACACCACCCCCAGGAGAAGAGCCCCACAATGCCCCCATGCCACCCACAGGATCCAGGGAAAGACAGCAGCAGGGGCAGCCAGTGCTGTCACTTAGCACCCTGTACTGGGAAACCAGACCCTGCTTTTGCCATTTGTGGCCTTGCACTTGTCACTGGATGGTTCAGGCAGCACTCACATGGTGCAGTTGACAGCTACTTCATCCTCCTGCGTCACGTTTGTGAGGACTCTAAATAGTTGCATAAGAATTACAGGTAGAAACTGAATCATTACTTGGATCTCCATGGCGTGCAAACACTAAAACAAATGTTCAGAACACAGACACTTTTAGTTCAACGTGTTGCAGATGTTAAACATTTACAGTCCTCAGACATTTCTGTGGCAATGGGACAGGCAAAGGATTCAGGGTGTGCAAATGCTTCAGCCCACTGGAGGACAGGAAAACTGGGACCCATAGCAGGACCTGCTGCCTCCCTCCAGCTGAGATCCCAGCTGAAAACCTTCAGGGAGCAACATAAATCACTCATGGCAGGTATTAATCCTCCTCTCAGATGTGTTCCAGGCAGATATGACTCCATTAGAGGTCACATGCTACTAATCTGATTTGAAAAGCCCAGAATTTAAGTTTTGCTCTTAAGTCTTCCCATCACTTGTGCCAGTTTTTTGAAGTCCCATTTCCACAAATGCCTTTGGAGCATGAAAAACTGCTGCCCAATGACTTTCAGAGAGACTTTTCTTTTCAAAGAGCATAGCTTGCTATTGATAATTGAGTTTAAGGCACTTGGAGAAGGTCAGGATGGTCTCATGCACAGGCTCTCCACCAGACTCACAGAGCTCTTGTGCCTGAAGCTCACGATATGAGTCTAGGAAACATAGCATGTTTCATTTTCAGTTTTCAAACCTGCAAATCTAACAAAAGGTTTTTAAATCTGTATCTAGCTACTTAAATTACTGAAATTATTGAGGTGGTGGTGGTGGTTAAGATTCCCTCACTTGTGGTTAGCACATACCTATCTCCCTGTCTGAAGGCTGCAGTGAGGGTGCTGGGGCTTGGCAGGGCTGGGACCTGGCAAAATGCTCACAACAAAGCTACTGTGATTTTAGTGCTTGGCTTCAAAACCTGCTATTATTTCTATTTCTTAAAATATTTATACCTTATCTGACACATATTAAGTAACCCTGTGGTGATACATCCCCACCACTGGAAGTGGAGCTGTTGCTACAGCACCACTCTCAAAAACAGGCAGTTATGGAAGGAAACAAGGACAGTAAATAGCCAAGAATAATACTCCCTGCAGAAGCCCTTGCTGGACCTGCTCCAAAGCCCTTACTCATGCTGCAGTGGGTCTAGGTCATAGGTCACCTCTGCTCAAATTTAACTGGCTGATAATCTCACGTATCTTTTTCAACCTGGAAAAAACCTTGCATTTAGAATGGGCTTCCAGAAAACAAGGAATTGTGCTAGAGTTTAAAGGGCTGAATCAAAGCTAGAGCAGCAAGGGAGGAGAGTGTCAGTGCACCAGGAGAGAGCTTTGCCTTAAGCAATGCTGACTGCTTGTTTTATCCCTTGTGGAAGGCAGAGGGAAGCAGCACACAGAAAATCATCTGACGAGATAAAATGAATGTAGGGACATGAAAAAACATTTAATTTAAATACCAGCCCATCTGATAGGATAAACCAAAAGTAAGGGTACTGCACAATGCAGTGGCCCCAGCAAGGGTGTGTTCCCAGAGGGCAGGTTTCTGGGTGTTTGCTGACAGTCTGTAAGAACACAAATGAAGCCCAGTGACAGGCACTGTTCACCTTTAGGTATTTAACGAGCTCTCCTGGCACTTCCTTAGCTCCCGCCTGAACCAGCTGGCAGTAGTGGAAGAATTTGTGCAAGTGCATGTCCTGGAAAAGACAAACAAGTTCAGTTCAGCAGCCTCAGCATCTGTCAGCCCCTACTTTGTTGCTTGCACTTGGAAATCTGGTGCCTTTCCTGCAGCAGTGGGGCATGTCCCCAGCAAACCCCATGTCCCCATGGCACTTGTGATGCCCAGCTGCCATCTCCCAGGACTGCTCTGTCTTTCACAACATACCCATCCCCTGCTCAGCCCCTGGCTCCCAACTAACCTCAATATTAAGCACAAAACTTCCAGCAGTGTTAAAATTCTCCTGTAGTTGTACTACCCTGAGCCCCAGTCCCCAACCAACATTGGCCTGGAGAAAGAGAAACCCTCCCAACAGCTGCAACTCCCAGAAACTGCATCACCAGCCTCCTGCTGTCCATCTGGGGCAGACTCTCCTTCCCATTACTCTCCCTCCTCCTCCAAGGTTAGATTTAATTACTGGGTTATTTAACTCTGAAAAGCATCTGGAAATGTAATTTGGGAGGAAGTATAACTACTATGCTGCTCTCAGTGCTATACAGTGTCAAATCTCCAAAAACAGAATTAGATGCTGAAAGCCATTTTTTCTGAATGTAAATGCAGCTGATGGCATCCATGCCAAGGGCATTCCCCCAGGAGCAGTGCTGACAGGACAGCCCTAGAGAATGTGCTGGGGATCTTTGCTGCACATCACATGAAACTTAGGGAAGTCCATCACTACCATAAGAGAGCAGAACACACCAGGGCTTGGTGAAACAGCCTGAACTGCTTTCAAAGGGAAATCAGGGCTGTTTTCTTGTGTCTGCTGCTGTCAGAGAATGTTTTTTAAAAAACTTAATAAAAAGTCTAATACTAGTTTGGACTCGATGATCTTACAGGTTTTTTCAACATTAATGATTCTACAGTCTGGGGAAACCTCTCACCTGCACTTTTGCCTCATTGAAGCAGGTCATTTGCTCCAATGTTTCCTTGGTCCTGCCAGTTACAGTGCAACTGGCCAAGGGAACATCAGCCTCTCCCCAGGCTCATTCAGTCACAATCATCTCACCCCATCCAGCCAAGGAGCAGATCCCAGCCTTGCTGCTTAGGAATATCTCAGTGCTGCTTTGCAAACCAGGTTACAGGGTCCTCTTTCCCACACCACTTATGGCTTAGCTGCAGTAGAGACACAGCAGTCTCTTCCTTTGCATTTGTGATGGAAGTTTTTAAAGTGTTTGACTTACCTGGGTGTAAATGGTAGAGTCCAAATGGATTCTGATTTTAAACAGTGGCTTTGCTCCATCCACCCACTTTGCATCCATGCTGGGCTGCTGTGAACAGACAACATCCAAGTACTTGGTTTCAGACTGTGGTGAGCAGGTGGCTCTGTGCAGACACCTGCCCAGAAGGTACTGCCTGGGGTGGAGGAAGGGTCCAACTCCAACAAAAACACCCCCTTCCCCACGAAAACAGGCACACAGAGCGTGGGCTCATTCTCCTGCTCTGTGCCATCTGCAACAGCCCAGCCTGCCACAAATACCCTCTGCAAGTGGCATACCCAGAGAAAGTGGAATTAAAAAGGTCCTGCCTCCCCACACTAAGAACTTTAAACTTTGGGGGTGCCCTGCAGTAGAGACCCTTTCAGCTGAGCAAAGCACCAAAGAAACCCATAATTTACAGTGGTAACAAAAGCTCAGCTTCCCTCCTCTGCGCTATTTTCTGGGTCCCAAAACAAAGGAGGAATTGAGAATCTGACTCCATGTTCTTAGAAGGCTAATTTATTATTTTATGATACTATATTATATTAAAGAAATCCTATACTAATACTATACTTAAGTATAGAGAAAGGATAGAGACAGAACATTACAAAGAATGAATAATGAAAACTTGTGACTGCTTCCAGAGCCCTGACACAGCTGGACGGTGATCGGTCATTAAGTTGAAACAAGTCACATGAAACCAATCAAACAACCACGTGTTGGATAAACAATCTCCAGATCCCATTCCAAAGCAGCAAAACAGGGAGAAGCAATCAGATAACTATTGCTTTCAATCTTCTCTGAGGCCTCTCAGGAGAAGGAATCCTGGTGAAGGGATTTTTCAGCAAATATGTCAAAGACACTCCTCCTTTCCCACTGAAGCCATTCCAGAATTTCAGACAGCCCCCTACCTTGCGTGAGTCAGGGTCTGGCAGGCCCAGGTACCCGGGGGGGAGGGTGCAGGACACGGGCAGCTGCCGCTCCAGGGGCACGACGCGCCCATCCTTCAGCAGCGGCACCCAGGAGAACCCCACTGCAGAGGCAACCAGGCACGGGGTCAGAGACACACACTGGGGCACGACCAGCTCAAAAACAGCTCTGGCTCACCCCTGGGAAGTCCAAGGGATCAACCACAGCAGTGTCACTAAAGCACCTTTTAGCTGGTGAACCAAATTCAGACACAGCCCAGACCAGGTGTGGGCGTGAGGGGCAGAACAGTGCATGAGCCATGGCTGTGCACCATGGTGAGGGTCCTTGGAGGGCTGCATGGAGGGAGAGGCTTCCCAGCCAGTGGGATCCAGGTGTGCACATGCCTAGAGTTGCTGGGATCAGCCCCTGAGACCCGGATCTCACAGCACGTTTTTATTGGTGACTTGCCTGACAACAGCGTATTTGTGCAAGTCAGGAACATAAAGAAAGAGTTGTCAGACTGCAGCAAAAATTTAAGATTAACTAAAACCATGGAGTTTATTCCATTTTTGACGCACAATTTCATATTAGGCTGCTTTTAGAAAAAAAAATTCATATAGGCTGGTATGTTAATCACTTTTTTTTCCATGTCCCTACATTTGTTTTATCTTGGTCTTTTACACTCCAACAGAAGTAATTTAAGCATTGAACATACCTTGAGTTTCAACGGTGTCTTGTTTTTTCGATGTTGCCTTTGTATTAATTTCACAGCTGACATGATAGAAGGTGAAAAGCAAATGATGCTTTTGATGGAGGTGAATTGGAAGCTCAATTTTAATCTAAAATGATATCATGATAGATCAGACTGTATTTTTAGTTGTGGAGTAATATTTTAGTTCTACTTCATTTCACAAATGTTATGTTGTATGCAGTTACACAAGACACATTCTTACCCACCTTAAATAACTCCTAACATTTCCATCACATTTGCAACATTACTTATTAATGGGGGTGTGTGATTGGAGTGCACAAAGCGTGACAGTCAAGACAGCAGAAAACAAACTGACATTAAAAACTGACAAAGGCTCTGGCTTTGCTGAGCCCTTCTGCTGAGGCTAAGGGCTGTTGATTATCTTTACCCATATTTCACCCAGCCCTGAAAAAAGAGGTGTCCTGAAAAGCCCCTTGGCATTGTAGAATCCAGGAAAATCTGCTGTTCCCCAGGTTGCTTTTACCTCATCATAGAACTCGGGGCTCTGGTTGTGGTGCAGCACGGCAGCGTAGGCGTGTGTGGTCAGCAGAGGGCCCCCGGGCTTGCCATATATGCACTGCAGACACAAATGAACAGCTGAATTCAGGGTCCTGCCACCCTAAATCAGCTGGCCAAATTAAACCAGTGATCATGGAAATTCAGTGCTTTTCTCCTGCCCTGCTCAGCGTGGCAGGTACAGAGCACCCAAAATGGCAGCCCTGTTAAAAGGTAATGTTAACCCACCTTTAATGGCCTGGCATCAGCTTCATCTGAATCCCGGAACTCCACACAGACAGCAATATTCCTTGCCTGAAATTGGGGAGAACAGGAGCATGAGCAGCAATCACCCTGGTCTACACCAAGCATGGCTGCAGGTCATTCCCCAGGTCACTCCCTGGGTCATTCCCAGGGTCATTCCCAGGGTCACTCCCTGGGTCATTCCCAGGGTCACTCCCTGGGTCACTCCCCTGGTCACTCACCTTTGCAAACACCTTCTGGTTCTCATACTTCAAGTGCAGGGGGTAGACATAGAGGTGGTTTTTGTACACAGTGAAGGGGTAACAGTATTTTGCAACTTCTGGGACAAGCTCCTCCACTTCAACTGCAACGTCCTCACAGCCCTTCTCAAAAGGTTTTATAGGAATGTAAGAAGCTGTGAAACAATCTGTAAGAGAATAAGAACAGAAAAAATTAGATCCACTAGAAAAGCCTTTTGGACAGGAGAGATTAGCCTACCTAACCTGTGACAGGAGTTGCCAAAAGCCTATGGAATTACACTCAACACATCACAAGTCCTTTCTTTGCTTCAGTTTCTTTAAATGCAAGGTAAAGAATCACATTGACCACGTTTGTAAAGCCCTACAAAGTTATGGATCAAAAATGTCATATGAGATTGGTGCAAAAGCAGGCAGCTGCCTTCCTTCAGATTTAGGGTGTGATGGCCAAAATGTAGAGAGGATCAATCCCTCAGGTAAATCTCTGCACTTGGACCACATCTCCTCCACAGAATGCATCAGAAAGACTTACAAGTCAGTGGTTGTGCTGAATTACTCATTTCTGATGGTAGCCCTGAGACACTCTTATTAATGCAACAGCAAAATCCCCCCTAGAAACATTAACTCCTGAGGCTCAAGCCATCAGCAGTTCTGATAAGATACAAGATCCTTACTTGTGAAGTCCAGTGGGATGTCTTTGATGATGATATTTAACTGGGCTGGAATGACCTGCAATTTTGTCTTCTCTGGTCTGTGTTAGGGAGAAAGGAACAAGAGTGTGAACCTTGAAACCTCAGATGCTGAGCACATCATCAGCACTTTTTGCTACCCTCCAAATATTTTAGAAATTGCCATCTCATGCTTACACGTAACTGTTTAAAAATGTATGTTAAAATGCCTGCCCAGCCCCTGCACCAGTATCTTGCACTTACTTCTTATACTCAACTAAAAGCTTCAGCATATCTTCATTTGAGAGTTTGCCACTGTCTTGCTTGTATAGGGGTGAGAATTTTCCATCAGCATCAAGAGTGCCCTGGGAGTCTTTGAAAACCGGCCTGCAGAAACGAAGAGGTGTATTTTCTAAATGTTGGTAAACATACAGACACTGAGGTCTCTGACACATCTGAAAGGCAGCTCATCAGGCAAGGGGCTCACTGGCCTGTGACTGCTCCCAGTGGCACAGACCTGACTGTTCTCCCACCCTGACCTGGTGCTTAGACCCCATCCAGGCTGCAGCTGTCACATGAAAACACATTGGACATCATTACCCATTCCCCCCTCTCCAGCCAGGTCAGGACACATTCAGCCCATTTCCAAGCCTGGTCCACAATCACAAACACCCTTCCATCCCCTCCCACTAACACCAAATGGTAAAGCACCTTCCCACTTGCACATGGGGTCAGAGCACAGAAATCCCCCCAGGAAAGGAGAGTACAGTAAAAAGCAGTTTGGAGAAATGCACCAGCTTCCTCCTGAAGTCAGAGCAGGAGACTGGACTCTGCCCTGGATGAATACCGGAATCTCTGCCCTTGAAAATAATAGGTATCTATGTATAATAAGAACATTAAAGCATTTGCACTCCACTTCTGTGCAAGCACTTTCCTCTGAGACCCACAGGGGAAATGTACCAGGGATGCAGAGCTCCCTGCACCAGCCCACTCAGCTCCTTGGTGTCCAAAGGCAGCTCTTTACCCAGCAGAAACAAACCTGGAGCCAGTCCAAGCCAATGCCCACCCAGAGCCCACCATTAGGGGAGGGTCCCCTAATCCTTGCCAGGATCCAGCTGCATCCCAAAACCACCATCTCAAAAACGAGCAGCCAGCACCACAGGAACACCCAGTTCAAGAATACACATTGCAAGCAGTACACCCCCAAACTCCAGCCACTGTGACAGCTTTCTGTGCTCCCATGTCATTCCCAGCACCAAAATGCAATTTAGCACTAGGAGGCAGTAGATGAGCTTGCCTTCCTCTGACTGAGCTTTAAGAAAGTTAGCACTGACATACTTATGAGTCCCAGTGAAAGAACAGCAAGGGAATGGGATCACTACCTCCAGCCATTCCCAAGAACATTAATTAAAGCAGAGTTTAAGACAGAAAACAAACCCATCTGATTGCCACTGCCAGACTGGGAAGGCCTCTGCTCTAATCCTGTCCCTGGCAGTGGCTGGTGCCAGGAGGGAATTTCTGCAGTGATCCCCCTGGTAGCATGGGACAGCGTATTTTGTCCCCAGGAATGTTCTGCCCTGATAGCAGTAGCTGCAGGTCAGTAGGAAGGTTACTGCCTTCCCAGCCCTAGCACTGTTTACTTTCCAATATTTTGTTTCTAATTCTAGATAGAGCATTTCAGGCCAATCCCAATTCTTTCTTGAGAGTTGGAGCCACACTCTGCCTTCAGCTGCAACCTCACTGACTTCAGTCACTTGGCCCCTTTCCCAGCCATGTCCCAGGTCACTCTGAGCAGCAGCAGCAGCAGCCCCCAGTGTGGGCAGAGCCCAGCCCGAGGTGAGGCACTGACCTGGCAGCCCAGCCGAAGGGCATCCGGTACTGCCCCAGACGGCTGCACACCTGCTTGGCCACCTTATGGACCTTCTGGGCAGTCTGCAAAACACAGAGAGGCAGGTCAGAGGTGCCAGGGCTTGATGCTGCCCCAGAACAGCAGTGAAAGGAGCTGCAGATTCCAGGGCTGAGCATCTCTGTCTGCTCCAGGCACCAGTGCAGCTGACAGACACGCCTGTGTGTCCCTTCACAGCACCCACAGCTGTCAGCCTGCAAAGCAGCAGCAAACATTGTGGGCAGTCATGGTAAACCTCCTCAGGATTGAACTGCCAGGGTATTTATTAGTGCTCTATTTGCCAAAAGGTGTTAGTGCAGTTTCCAAAACTGCCTGCACTTGGCTCATCCTATACAAAGTATGCCAAGGGAATGCCATCATTACCAGGTATTCCATAATTGACTTTTCAGGAACTACTCTTGACTGGCTGCAACAAGGCAGCATCAGTTCCACATGGATGCACAGACTGAAGCTGGTGGCAGCAGCAGGGCCCTCTCTTGGATGTCAGGAAAAATTTCTTCACTCAAAGGGCTGTCAAGCATTGGAAAGGCTGCCCAGAGAAGTGGTGGAGGTGTTTAAAACACATGTGGTGCTCAGGGACACAGTTCAGTGGTGGAGCTTACAGTGCTGGGTTCATAGTTGGACTCAATGATCTTATAGGGTTTTTCCAAGATAAAGGATTCCATGATTCTATGCAGACACTTCATTCTGGGATGAAGTGTCCCACTTTTTCCTGTCAGCCCAGCCCAGGCTTTGGCTTGCTGAAGTGTAATGGGGAAAGGTCTGGCCCCAAATGCTTGGCTCTTTCCAATCCTCTGCCTCTTTCCAGGGGAAGGAACTGAGTCTCCCAGGACAGCACAACTGAAGCCAGCCCAGGAACAGTGCAAACAGAATGGACAAAGCCTGTTTTTGCCAGGAAGAAACTGAAGAGCTGCAGAACAACCCATGTTTCACCCCCTCTACTCCCTGCAGCAGCAGCAGACAGCATCACTCAGTTGATACTCCCATGGCCCCAGCCAGTACCTTCCCAGGGTCTGAGTTTTTCATGTAGGGCTCTGCACAGTGGGCAATGCTGCCCTGCAGCACCTTCTCCACTCGGGCCACCAAGAAGATCTCAGTGTGCGGGTTGGTCACGGAGAACACCCCCTGCAACAGAGAAGCAGCAGCTGTCACTGCAGGACCCCAGTGTGCACCACAGGATCTGGCCTGATCACCCCACTGCCCCTTCCCACACACCCTGCCCTGGGGAGGGGACACAGGGGCTCACCAGGCCTGAGCATGGCCAAGTCTTGGAAAACTCTCCCTGCACTTTGCCCATCACTGCCAGCGAGCCCTGCACGGCCACTTCAACACTGACCAGAACTCAAGAGAAAAGCTGGCCTCTGGTTACCACACAGAGCATTACAACACACTTCAAAGCCACTGAAAGCCCCCACAGTGACACAGAAGGGGGAGATGAGGCACTGACCTGTTTTATGTAGCGCAGGCAGGACTCGGGGACGCCGTGCACCAGGCTCTGCCCAGGGCCCTGCCCCGGGGCTCCCTCTGCCCTGGGCTCTGAGCCCTCCTGCAGCATCTCCCGCACACAGGGCGGGTTCAGGTCCACGTGGAAGTCAGCTGAAATCTTGCAGTTACTTTTCAGGTCGAATAACGCCAAGCTCAGGAAAAAGGGCTCAACCTGGAAATTGGATTGAATATGTGTGTCATAAAAAATGCACAGCTCAGGCTCAAGAGTGTCAACAGCACTGCTTTCCCTGACAAGGAAACTGGGCACCTTCTGCTCCTCTTTGTTCCTTTCGTTTGGTACACCAGCATTTTACAGAACTGTGGCATGTAGTCACATTTCTCTTCACAGAGAAAAGCAAGGCACAACTTCCAAAAGAATATTTCTGAGATTCACATTCTCTGAACCTCAGAGAAAGGAAAAACAATTCTTATCTCGTTTGCTGTGCCTGTGTTGTGCCAAAGTAAAATGCAACATGGAGATTGTTTACCCAAAGTGATGGTGTTTTGTTTCCTTGGCCTATCAAGGCCAAGTGTGTGTGTCAGGACTGTCGAGTGACAGTCACAAAATTCTGTGCAGTTGTGAGCAGCTGAGTGCTTGGCAGCTTCAGTTTAGATGTAATGTAATAGATGTAATATAATATAGAATAACATAGTATAATAAAGTAATTAAGTAGCCTTCTGATAAGATGGAGTCCTCCTCATCATTTCTCCCTCGTTGGGGGCAAAAATATCCACTATAGTGACACACAATCCATGTTTATTTGCTTTATCAATATACTGATCTATTTTTTCCTGCACTTTCTTGCATGTTGATCTAGTCAGTTCGAACACAGCTATATGAAATATAAAGAATGAAATTCATGTTTTTTACCTAAGTGGTAAACTATGAAGTCAGGAAGAAAAGGTGAGCCCAATTTATTGGAGCTGTTTATCATTTTGCAATAAGAAATCAGCTTAAGAGTGTTTATGATCACCTACTAAAGATCACTATATTTATTTTCCAAAGTCCAGCAGCTCTGGATTGCTCAACTGTGACACTCAAAATGTTCCTCAGATGCTATCCCAGGAGGAAAGTCAGCTCTCCCAGCCAGGAGAGCTCAAATACAAGGCTGACACTGCTGAGGAAATGCATGTGCAAAATGTGCCAACTGCTTTGTAGCTACTGACCTTGACAGCACCAGGCAAGTGGCAATAATTCATATATTTCTAATTCAAACATCCTAGTAGGTGTGCATCCATGGAAAGATAAAAATGCAGGCCTGAAGATAAAACTGCAGCATGCCCAAGAAATTCCAGCATGACTTGGAGGCATTACATCAATGCTGAAAATGTGCTGATTAGGTCTCACTCTGGACCTGATTAAGGATGGATAACAAGAATCTTTGCTATTAGCAATGCATCCATCTGCTGGGAGTTATTGAGCCTGCTGTTGTGCCTCAGAGCTGTGAGCTGCCAATATGAAACCATCACAAAAAAGCCTTTGTGATTCTCCCAGGCATCAGACAGGGCAGCACCAGCAGAGATGGGGCAGGGCTGGTGCCTCTGCCTGCCCTGCACCCCTGCAGAAAGGGCTGACTCCAGCCAGAGCAAGCACAGGACGTGACAGCAGGGATCTGTTTTGGGAGGAAAGACTGGAGGAGACTGGTCTGCTCAGCCCAGCAGAACAAAGGCTGAGGTGAGATGTGATAGCTGCCTACAGACATCAGAGGCTCAGAAAATACAAGGGTTTTTAGGCTACGGCACAACTTTGGCACAATAACAAATGCATGTAATAAAGTGATTGTGAATAGAGTTGGGCTGGGAGACAGAGGAAGGTTCCAGAACAGGGAAATCCCTTGCCATTAAGAAAACAAAATAAAACACAGCCGTGAGTGGTCTGGAGATGGGGCCTAATCATTTACCAACAGGACTTTCACAGGGATGCAGAATTTGGCAGACACACAGTCCCCATTCCCTGTGCCCCTGCAGCACAGGTTTCCCAGCAGGCTGAGGCACATCAGCAAACACATTTTTGGTGTTTGCTGATGCGCCCAAACACATTTTTGGACTCTGGGCCAGCAGTCACTGCCTGTCCAGGTCCCACTGCTGCTCATGGCAAAATGGGATCATTTTAACCCCACAGCTTAATTTGCCAAGATATTTTCTTGCTGGTGAGAGGAAAAAAAGACAAAGCAGGACATGCTGGAGTTCCCCTTACGTTGGTGGGTCCTTCTTCTGCTCTGTCACTCAGCTGAGCAAGGAGGTTGAGGGAGAAGTCCTGGCAGCACACCACGAAGCGCCGGCTGCACTTTTCCTCAAAAGGCTTCACATCTGGCTCAATCCCTGAGAAATCGAGTCTCTAGACAGCAAACAAACACATCTGGTCTCATTAAAAAAGAAAACAACTCCCTGAATAACGCTAAGGGATCACATTACTGCCAATATTATCTTTATCAATTTTTTTAAGTGGTCTGAAAGGTACAAGACATTCACAAAGGAGTGTGATTTGATGATGTTACACAGAGGTATTCAGGACATGGATTCACGGGTATGTATCAATTTTTAGCAACCTGTTTTGTAGAGCACAGCAGACTAAACCTCAGAATGATTTCAGTTCCTTCCTGCTTTGCTGTAACCCAGGGGATCTTCCCAAACACCACTTGGAGCTCGGGCAAGAAAGCAGAACACAAGAAAACAACCAGAAAAGTGCCTTCCACCATGAAGGTGTGGCCAGCTTAGAGATGGCCCCTCTGCCTGAAATACAGACAAGGCACACGTGGGATTGTAAACATTTCAGAGTGGAAGGCAGGTCCAGCTGCACAGCAGCAACTGCTATGGCTAGAAACAGAGAGTGTCTGGCTGGGAAATCCAAACAGGCTAGAAGATCATCACCTCCTCCCCAGCCCAGCACACCCTGGCCTGTGCCTCCATACCCACCCTCCTCAAAGAGCAGCCACACAGCAACCAAGGACCCTCAGCCTCCAACACACCCATTGTGCTGGGCACTGGGGACAGAGCTACCAAACACCCCTAAATATCAGCAGGCATTTTTGCTTCCCTTATTTTCTTTTAATGAGGAAAGTACATTGCAGGTATACATTCCTGCTCCCAGTTTCCTTAGCACCAGGCACACAAGTGTGCATGTACCAGTACTGACTGGAGCAAAGACTCTGAATGCCTGGGGTTACAGCAAATCCAACTGACCCACATCAGAATGAAGCACTCTGGACAAAGAAAGAGGGCACTGAATTCAGCCTAACCATTTGTTTAGGTAAAAGAAGTTATCTTAGATGCTCCACACAGAGCAATATTTCCATTTTTATTATCTGACTAGAATACAGGAAGCTTCTCAGAGCTTCTCTTAAAAAGAAAAAAAAAAAAAAAAGCTCCTCCTGGATGCTTATCTTCCTTCTGTTAAAGACTCTAAAGAATTGCCAAGAGAAAAGCTCATTTCGTACAACTAAACCTTTTAAAGACTAATTGCATTTCCTTGTTAAACCAGAATGTTCTATTTTACAGGTGTGAACACGCCAAACCAGAAGGAGAACCAGAAACCATGACATATCCTGGAACAGTTCTCTAAAACTCTGTTAGCAACTGCAGCTCATTCCACTGAAATCCCACACCTGGACCCTGGCAGAGAATTCAAATTCAAAGCCAAGAAGAAAACAGGCCAATAGGCAATGACCCCTCCTCCAGTGCACCAGACCAGCACAGGTTTTTTTTCAGTTTTTCCCTACATTTGAAAGCTCCCTGAAGACTGAGGCTCTCTCTGCAAACCCCTGCCATGGTCTTTGCCACCACTGCTCCCTGCACCAGAGGTGCTGAGCCCATGCAGCATTGCAGCCATCCATGCAACACCTCTTCTGCTGCTTCTTCTTGCAAGCATGAGAACTTCTCAGAGCTCCAGAAAACCCTGGTTTGAAATCCAGCAACATCAAGATGCATCACACAAATGCCAGCAAAGCTGGAGGAAGGCCATGTGTGGTGCTGCTGCAACTCTTCCCTGTATCAGAGCTACCTCCTGAGCACTGACACCTCATTCTGTTCTCACTGGCAGGATTATGGGCTGCACTTCTGCTCTGCACTGGAAAACATGCTGCTCCTGCAGGCAAACCCTGTGGCCATGCAAGGGGACAAGGGAGGTGACACAGTGAACAAAACCTCACACTGGGAAATGTGGGAGTGTTTACCTGGACTTCTGGGTCAAAAGAAAAGATGTTTTGTCTTCCATCATTCCTGCTCAGTTTGTTTAGTTGATCTGTTTCTCTTCCATACTAGGACAAAGGAAGGCATTGATATTAGTGCCTGGTCACACAGAGGCAAACAGGCAATGACCCCTGGGAAAGAACTGAATCAAAACAAAATAAATATTTTTCAGGTTGCCTCTGTGATACATGAGTTGATGCAAAGCACTGCCATGGTGCAAGGACAGTGCAGAGATGTGGCTGTGCTGAAGGAAAAAGCAGGCAGGAGCAGGCAACCACACTTGGAGGTGAGGAACACAGCCTCAAACCATGGGTGAGACAGGTGGGTGGGATAACAGAGACCCCACCAGGACCTGGTGCCTGCCCAGAGCTGGAGACACAGAAAGCAGAAAATCCCTCTCCCAGAGAAGCTGGACAGAAGTAGCTGTAGGTGGGGAGAGTGATCCTGCAAACACAATACCTTCATCAGCTCTGGATGCATGCTTCTCTCCAGGCTCTCCAGGATGTTCTCTGACTTTCCCTGCGTGCTCGATTCATCATCTGCAAGGACACCAGAAACAGATGTTCAAAACAACTGCAGGAGCAGCACTCTGCCAGAAAGCATCCTGCAGTATTTGCTAACAATAGCACAGAAACAGTTTACAGAGACTTTTCCATTCCTTGGGAGTAAGATTTTTCCATGCATTACCAATATCAAAGTGTACTATTACAGTCTGCTAGATCTGTCCAGAGTAGAACTCCACAGAGCCAATTTTCCAGGAGCCTTGAAACTTTGCCATGGATTTCCCTTCCAGAAGAAGCGTCACATTTCCCTCCACTTTTATTCCTCAGACTATCATCTGTGTTCTGGTAAGCCCCTTTGCATGATACTGTGTGTCAGCCACAATTCTTGCTTCAAGTTCAGTACAGCACACACTTCTCTAGGCACACTGCCTGTATCCTGAGCAGAAGGGAGGTGTTTGTTTACAAACCGACCTTGCACAGACTCCACAGCATCTTTCTTCTCTTGCACCAAACTCTCAGTATTGCTCTGAATGATCTTCCTCAGAGTTACCAGCCATTCCTCCATCTCCTGCTCAGTTTCAGCTGCAAGGTAGTGGCTGTACTTGTCAATCGTCTTCAGCTCAAAGGCATAGCGGCGCATCTTGGGACACTGAACAACAAAAACAGATTTATATTGCATTTTCCTCAACAACACAGTACCTGCCACACAGCTCTTCTCTGGGAAAGCATCCTGAGCTGAAACACCACAAAATACAAGGCAGGCACCCTCCCTGACACAGCAATCTGGCTGCAATCACAGAGGGCTTCGTGGCTTGAGCAGTGCAAAGGTCCATGGCCAGATGCTCTGAGTGAAGGAAAGCCAGAGTGGAGCACAGACATTGCACCAAGGAGCAGGAACAAGCTCCTTCTGATGTTACCAGACCTTTAATATTTACTCAGAGAAGCCAGGAACTGGATTTTTCTGACATGGTAAGTAATGCTGCACTCCAGGACACTTAGAGGCATCTATCTTTAAAAAGCAAGCGGTACATTGCAGCTTTTTGCAGCTGTGCTGGCCTTTAAACAGCATTTTCCAACCAGAAACCAAGGCAAATCTGATGCAACTTGGGAAGTACATCCCATAGATCACTGAGGTGTGTGCATTATTGCTTTTACTGTGCTCAGAAAGATAAATGGAAACTCACAGCTCTGACTCATCCATGCTGAAGCAAACCACTGGGGTAATTTAAGCTACCCTGCATCACACTCAGTGCTTGCAGCTTCTGCAGAGACAGCAAGGGCAGAAGGCAGAGCAGCAATCCACTGCTGCACCTCACTCTAGCACAGCTTAGTAATCCCAGGATTTAGACCTGTACAAATACCTGCTCCTAACACCTTATGACCCCTGAGTAGGTCCTGAATTCCAAAGGATTACAAGCTTGCATGGACTTACCAAGACATAGCTCAAGAAACAAGAAGCTGGAGCAAGCAGCAATTAGAGGAGGATGGTGCCCCAGATAAAGTAATATCATTTACTCACTGGCCTATTGATCAGTTTAGCTGAGCAGCTTTGGGTTAGTTTGCAATTCCATGCCTTCAGACCTCAAGACAGCAGGCCTGTCTGTCTCAGAGCCAGCAATCCATAAATCCATGCAGAGCCACACAGAAAGGACACCTACCTGAACCACATCATTGCAAGCATCCAAGAAAATGCAGCCTTTGGATTCTTTTGAAATTTTCTCATCTTTGTAGGAATTCAGAATATAGGAGCCATCTGTGAGTTGTGACAAGTAAAAATATCTCCTCTTGAATACCTGTAAAAACACAAGTTCTTGCTCAGGCAAGTATTCACTCTGCTGTGCATCACAAACCACAGCCATGGCTTCCACAGCTGCCCTCCCTGCTCTTGAGAAAACACTGCAACACAAAACACTGCTGACCCTGGAGTGTTCAGATTCACCCATTTGAATATGGCTTGCTTTTACAAAGAGAGATTTCCATCATCTTCTTTAATTTTAATGCCCTTGTTGTTATTGTAAGTTTGCCCATCTAAAGCAATGCCCCAGGGCTTCCAGCTCATCTCTCAGCTGGCTCCAGCCTCATTTATCTCTACAAAGCAATGCTGCACAGTAAATTCAGATCAGCACAGCACTTGGAAGATCCATCCCACCCTAAAGCAGGTATTTCCAGAGCCTTTTTCAAACAGACCTCAGACTTACAATTGTCTGGAAGACTTAGGAACAGACATGTGGAAATTCCTAGCACTCAAATGCAAGCCAAGGGACAATGCAATCCATTCAACTGCTTGGGTTTTCTGTGGCTTTGGGTCTGGGTTTTTTATACAAACTTATTTTCATGAACTGGCTTTGGCTTAGTGTCCAATTCTTACATCAAAAAGCAGTAATTTCAGGAGAATTGTCCCTGTGTTTGTACTACTGATTTTCATGAAGAAAAAAAAAAGCTCTCCAGTATCTCTGAACACCTTTCTTCATGCTTGTCAGCCTAAAGCTACTGGACTATAATTCAGGAGACCATTTTGGCAGCAATTGTGGTAGCACCATATGCTGTAAGGAGCAGGGTGCATTTCACTGTTGCTGGGTATCTGTGTGAGGAGAATCATGAAGGAAGCCAGGCCAAGCAGCACTGCAAAGATTTCTACTGTTCTGTCGACCTGGAAGATCTATGAATAAACACAGCATTTTTCATCCCACATGGGAGATTACAAGCAATTTCCTGTTTCTATCATTACTGACACCAGCACATGTTCAGCAAACCCCCTGGCTTGCAGAGAACTGGGAGGGAGCCTCATGCCCTGAAGCATAACTCATCCCTTCTGAGAGTAACCTCTGGCCTCATTTGGATGATAATTAGCTGTAGAGATGCTCCATGGGCTGTTGAGCTTTAAGTTTTATAAGATTTAACTAAACCTTTAGTTCAACAGAGCATAAAGATGCATGGAAAGCCAAGGATGTGAAGCATTAATCCAGCCTAAACACTGATTTAGCACTTCACTGAAGCAATCTCAGGAATTCTGGCAGTGGGTGCTACAGAAACCCATGACAGATCTCTCTCTAGATATTACAGGGTTGATATCTCTTGTGGTTATGGGATTTCATGCTAAACAGTTTGCATTTGCTGAACTCTGTTCAAAAGCAAATGCAGAATCAAACAGCAAACACTTTTCCTGTGATCTTCCCCCTGTGCAAGCACTGCTGTCAGAAATCACTGTCAGAAGATGAAATTGATACTCTAAACCTGTGGGCAGAGAGAACATCCCCTCTGATCAGGCTACAGGGGCTGCTGGTGAGCACAGGGAGGGCTAGAGACCTGGGGAAGGGCATTTGGGCAGAGAAGGACAGAAGGACAGTCCTGGTGCTGTGGTTGTAGCACAGGCCACCAACACACTGCAAACCAGAGGGGGAGAGCTGAGCCAAACCAGGGCAGCTCCCTGCACAGGAAAGGGTGCTCTGAAATAAAGGGTGGCAGCTGCAGCCCAATGAAAGTTTGCTTGTGGCTCAGCTCTCCACAGAGCACACTCTGCACACACTTAGCACAGTGTGAGACACCAACAGTCCAGCAGAGAACCAGCACCGACAAGAAGGACACACCACAGCAGCCTCTGCAAGTGGTGGCAAGGCTGAAGATGGCCAAAGTCCTCAGCCAAAGTCCTCAGCTCCCTCACATGTGCCTTAGAGGTGTTGCTGATTCTGTGGTAAACCACAAAACCCTCTAAGAGGAGAACCCCAGAATCAGAGTGTAGCTGAAAAACAGACTGCCCAGTTTTAGTTCTGGACATGAAGAGTTTTCCTTAGTGACTACTTGGCTTCCTTTTTTTCCTCTTCCTATGATGCTCTGTTTCAAGGGAAAAAGCCATGAGAAATATGACTAATCTTCCAGGTAACTTAGGAGACCCTTGGCTCCAAGACACAGTTCAGAGAACAGCTCCTGATCCTCAGTACTTTGATATCAGAGCTTCACTAGAGACCCTGGATCTTGTAAATTGAACCAAAGCCAGTGCAGTTCAGGTAACTTCTCTGAAAGGCAGGTCTGAGGTGCAGGGCACTGAGACCAGCACCAGCAGAGGCTCAGACTAGAACAGACCCAACTGACTACGCTGAGCACAAATGACACCACCTCCAGAAGTTTCAGGGGAAAACGTTGCTTTAAGCTTGCTTGGAAAAGCAGAGGATCAGAAAATCCTTTTCTGTCTATCACCTTCAAGCCCATTTTAAAACTCATTAAAATTAGCCCTATGAATAGTCCTGTTCCATTTCCCCTGGAAGCAGAACTCATTGACTCAAGCCTTGGAACAGTTAGGCTTTTTGAGATTATTTTAACATATCCTTACAAACTCCCCAACAATCTCTCTGTGCTGTGACAAGGCAGCTGCATGGTGGGACTGCAGACAGGCTCATTGCCATGGCAAAAACCTGTGGTGGAACTACTCAAAATCTCTGCACAATCTGAGCAATGTCACACTGGATTATGAAGAGCAGAGAACAGGAGACAAGGCAGCTGCTGCTTTTAGGTCAGTAATGCTACATCTCTGTAGTAAGATCAGCCCTGCCTTAAAAGCAAAGATTTATCATTTTATTTTAAAGTTGGCCTCTCTACATGTTTCCAACCAGCAAGGAAACTGTAAATTCAGAAAGCTGTCTTTGCAGGGCAGCTGTTTCCTCTCCTGGGCCTCAGCTGCTCATCCAGAAAACAATCTTGCTTTACCAGAACATGCTTCACCTTTTGGTCAGCTTGCCTGTCACGGTCCAACATGCATCAGCCTTACATGCTGGGGAGGGGAGGGTCAGAAACTGCTGCCAGGCTGGGTTTTCCAGCCCACCATGGATACAAGAGGGGCAGGTGCCCATCCCAACCCAAACCCAGCCATTGTGCTCCTGAGAGCTTTGGAGATGTGGCCTGAGCTTCACCTCATTCATCAGTAACTGCACCAGACTCACCTTCATGGTAACAGTGATGGTGCTGTTGACATTTGCTTTGTGCAGCCAGCCCTGCTTTATCACACCCCCCTTCTGGGAGCACAGGGAAGAGGAGTCCTGAAAGACAGCAAACAACCATGAAAAGAGGTCAGGCAAACTGTTTCCCACAGGAGATTCCCCTTGGACAAAGGGATTTGTCCACCCCGCAAAGCAATACCATTTTAACTACAGCAATACAGTAATACAGTGACAGGTAGAATGTATGTGCAACAGGTACAGCTATGCATACAGTGCTATCACAAAAAAATAAAATAAAATAAAATAAAATAAAATAAAATAAAATAAAATAAAATAAAATAAAATAAAATAAAATAAAATAAAATAAAATAAAATAAAATAAAATAAAATAAAATAAAATATCAGGGATATTCCTTTCCAATAAAGAGGTAAAACAGGCTAGACTGAGTCACCTTTTAAAAAAGAAAGATTACATCTATTCTGACAGAGCTGCACAGTGATTTTGCAATGAGGCCTCAGGTTCTTATGCAGGATTTCAAAACAGGGAAGATGGAAATTTTCAAGATGGTCTGTTTAGGAAGTTGCAAAATGCAGAACTCTGAACTTTTCCTGTCATTTCCTTTTGTCATTCTCATATTTTAAATTTCAGCAAAAACCACCAAACCCCAGTAAAATAACTGAAATGTAACTGGCTGATTTCACATTTACCAAACCACAAAGTTTCAAGTGACCCAACCTAAAGCTCCTTTTGGCACACCAGATGGATTCCACCTGCTCCTGTCCCATGGTCCCAGAAAGAGAGAATGGCTCTCCACTCACACCTAACCATGACCTGCACTGGGGAGAGAGGCAGATGAGAGCCCAGAGCGATGAAAAAATCTCACCCTGGGGTTCCCAGTGACTCAGCAGCAGAGGCAGCCCCAGCCTGCCCTGCTGAGCCATGAAGGAGCTGCTTTACAGAGCCTGCTGCATCCAAAGGGAGGGCTTCACTCCTTTCATGTCCAACTTCCAGAGTAAATTTTCTGATGCTTTATTTTCCTGGGTAAAACAACCCATGATTTCTCCTTTATAGTGGTTCACCTCCTTTTATCAAGAGATTTCTTTTACTTGAATTTCCATTACACAATTCTAATGCAAATGCTCTGTCGGGAAACTGTAACAGAATCCTTTAGATACGGCCATGCCAAAAGATACAAACCTCAAAACATCTGTGAAAGCACTTGCAATACTCTTCCACAACAAACCTCAGTAACTTCTCTTGTTTGAGGATTTGGGACACTGGCCAGAAGAAGAAAGGTCTCCAGATTTTGATAGAGTATTTTTGTCCTTTTGCTTTTCTGGAAGCATGCTGATAACAGTGCATAGCAATGTCTCCAGCCCAGAGCTGATATTTTTTAAGAGGCAGCACCTCAAGTTACTGATGTAATGCAAATTAACAACACAGCTAAAAAAAGATTAAGGCTAAACTTGATAAAACATTTCCATTTACAAAGAAGTCAATGCAGCCCAGATCTGAGGTGTGCTGGGACATCCCCCAGTAATTTGAGAAATGTGCATGAAACAGCCCCTCCAAATCTTCAGCTCTGCAACAAAGTTCCCTTTTCCTCTGTAATTTCTCAGCAGCAACATATTGGTGCCATGGGAATTTTAAACAGCTGGGCTAAACCCTTCCCTCTGTAAACAAAAACTTCCTAATACCACGTGCATGGATTAATCTCCACGTGGCTCTTGAAACAGAAAAACACTGCCCATCCCTTCTGTAGCACATGTGATACTCATGGGCAGGAAACACAGCATCTGCACCACCCAAAATAACCACCAGGTCTGAGATGTCCCCACTGGCAGAGCCCCCAGCCCAGACCCACAGAGGAGCTCCAGGGCTGCCAATCCTCCCTGATGCCAGCTGAGCACAAAGATGTCACTTCCAGAGGTGGAAACATCTCCCAGCACTGGCACAGGATGGGCAGAGCAGGACTGACACACTGCCAGCAGGGTGGGTCACAGTGACTGCTGAAAAATTGCTGATTATGTGGTAAACCACAAAACTTTCTAAGAGGAGAGCCCCGAATCATCAGAAAAACAGACTGCCCAGTTTTAGTTCTGGACATTAAGAATTTTCCTTGGTGACTACTTGACTTCCTTTTTTCCCTCTTCCTATGATGCTCTGTTTCAAGGGAAAAAACATGAGAAACATGACTGATCTTCCAGATAACTTAGGAGACCCTTGGCTCCCAGAGATTATCATGTCATACTTTGAAATAAATCACTGCCTCATTTTTGATCCCATTTTCACAGCAGAAAGCAACTCACCAGAAAACCATTCCTAGGAACTGAATTCTGGCTTTGCCTTGTGAAATTAACTTTTTAATGTATTCCTGTTTTTTTAACAGGAACACATTAAAAAAAACCCCAAAAACCAACCTTCTCCTTACCTCATCCTTTTCAAAGTCTTCATCAATTTCAAACACATGGCTTGGAATCTTGTCTGGCCTAAAGGATTTGCTGAAATCACAACACATTTTCATGTTTAATGAATGGAACATGAGGGTTGTATGAGCCAGCAGCTGATGCTGGATCCAGAAGCAGCAGCCAAAGTGCAGGCTACAGAGCACAGAAGATAAATTGCAAGAGACCTACAGCTCCTTGCAGCTGGGGAAAGCTAAGTTCTGAGTGCATTTCATGGAAATTAGGCACAAGCAGTCTGTAATTAGCTTTCTCTTGTTAGCTCTTGATTCTGCAGAGTTTTTGCTGACTTGCTTTTATGGAACAAAGAGAGAGCACTCTGGTTTATCTTCCATCTTTACAAAAAAAGAAGCAAGATCAGACTACAAGATTATTCAAAAATGTGAATATTATTTGATGAGCAGCATGACTCCATTGCTGCTTCACATCCCCTCGAGACCCTCAGAACACACCCACTACATCCAATTAAGAAGAAAAGCATTTAACAAGCTTCCAGCACGTGAGCAGCCTGGACAGGGGTCCAGACATGCCCAGAGTGTGGGCAGTGAGCAGTGCAGGCACCACCACCAGGAAATAACAATCCAGCAGAAATCTGAGATGGATGTGCCTGTCTGAGAAACCCAATTATCTGTGGAGCTGGGAGCACTGGCACAGCCCAGCTTTTCCAAGAACAACTCCCCAGCACTGGCAGCCCCAGTAGCAATATCACATCACCCTCCCTGTGCTGGGGCACAAGGAGAATCTGCCTGGCCTGTGTGAGGCACACTGGAACATCAGCCCAGTGGCACAATGAGGCTCCTGGGCAGGCACTGCCAACACTATTTCCCTGCCATGGGTCTGGGCTGCAGCCTGTCCTCATCCCAAACAGAGGGGCTGTGCACACACTGGAGGGTGGGATGTGAAGCACCGACCACACAACATTGTGGGCATCTCCCTGGCACAGCTGGGGGACAATGGCAGGACAACACAAACCTCTGGCTCTAACCTTGCTCGTGGGACAGGCACCAGGGAAAGGGCAGGCTGCTCCTGCTCAGGCCTGTGATCACACATCAGCATTCCAAGGGAGTGCGACACTTACCATGGCAACATCCGAAAGTCTCCTGAGTATTCCTCATATTTGTAGTTCACCACCAACCAGTCAGAGCTGTAGGTTTTAATGCACTGAAAGGAAAACAATACAGCTCTCAGAAAGCTACAGCAAGCACAACAAAGCCCAGCACCAGTCTGAGAGGTTACACGCTGCAGGGTGAGGTAAGCACAAAAGGGAAGGGCGTGGGCAAGGCTGCTTCACTTGCTTCATGTAGCAATGCAGAATTCCATAAGGAACCTTTCCAGCACAGAGACAAAAATCACACAGCATCTGGCCTGCCACACAGCTACAGATTTTGGATTTACATCACTCCAAGGCTCTAAAAAAAGGAGTAGTGATTTGGGAGGAGACTGTTTTCCAGAAGGTAAAAGTTTTCTGTCCTCAGAAACACAGCACATCTAACTCAACACAACCACTGTTTTCTGTTCTGCTGCACTTGAAGGGAATGGTCCTGGAGAGCAGCACTTCACAACAAACCCACAGCACTCCAGATGCTCCAGGGAGGTTGTGGATTCCCTTGTCAGGCAGGTGGGGCAAAGCCACACACCTTGGCTGTGTCCAAAACCCACTGCAAGGACACTGCACGTGAGATACCTGTGAGAACTCTCCTGTGCAGGTCGGGCAGGGCTGCCCACAAAGGGGAAGCCAAGGGAGCTGCAATGCTGCAGATCAGGAGCTACAGCTGAGCATCCTGTCCAAGGGCCATCAAGGGCTGAAGGCTTTGTCCCTACCTCTTTGACAAAGAGACTCTGAGCTTTCTTTAGAGCATCTTCTGGCACTGTTGACTGGACAGTCCTTCTCTGTCGGCCGATGACTGAGATCTGCAGGAAAAGGAGAACACTTTTTCAGCACAAACTGCATCTTCAGGGCTTGACACTCACTTTAAATAAATGTGGTGGGCCTAAGCCACCAGTGGGTCATTTTGGTTTTATGTGTCAGTAATGCAGCCAAAATTAACATGTGGTTAATGGTGGAAATTTTCCAAGGTAAGCAGGACAGGAGACGAGTGAGCCTCAAACATGGGAAAGAGCCAGAGCAAACTCACAGACACATCCTCAATTGGAAATATCAGGAGGTCCCGGAGGGGATCGCTGTAGATCTGAACTCTGCGCTGCAGGATCACGTTCTCATAGTCCAGGGGTTCCACCACTTTCGTTTTTTCCTGCAGGAAAAACAGATTATGAAAAATATTACACATGTGTAGCATCTAAAATAACCTGTAACTAACATTTTGTCTTAAATTCAAACTGTGTGACCCCTGGACTGTCCTTTACTCAGAACTCTGATGCTCCTGTGCTGCAGGTCACCACTGATGAGCATGTTTTGCAGAGAGGGAGATGAAGGGTTAAGTTTGAAGCAATAAGCTATGGGAATAACAAAGCACTGTGCTGCTCTGTCTCAGCACAGTCTCTAATTTCCTAATGGAGTAAGAAAGCCTCCTGAACAGGCCATAGCTTTCTTTAACAGCTGCAAGATCCAGCATCTTTATGTTTGAGCAGCTCATCTGTACAGCTTGGCAGAAACACAGGAAGGCTCCTGCACTGGCTCGGGGCTGGCTTTGCTTGAGGAGCAGATGAGAGCTGTGCTCTCCTAGGAATGAGGAGAGCAAGGCTGCAGCTACCACTGCCAAAGCAGGAATCTCAGCCCCTGGAAGGAAGAACAGCATCCCTCTGGAAAGACAGGAAAGCCCTCTCCATAAATCGCAGCCCAGACACAGCCAAAGGCCAGAGCCCCGTTTTATTCTCACTCACATTTCAGGGAACAAGAGGAACTTCTCCAAAAATCCCTGGAGTCATGAGCAAAAACTATTAGGAGAGTTTCATTACATTCCTTATTGTACCAATTTTGCCTGTGTAACAAGTCCAGAGCACAGTAAAATGAGAAAACCAACTTCTGAAGCAGGCAAATGCCACCTCAGCTGCCCAGCCTGACTTCAGCTCAGGTTTCATGAGCAAGAGTCAGGCTGTCAGCACTGCATTGTGAAAATCAAACTTCACACCAAAAGCCAACCAATGATTCTGTATAGGAGTGGTCACAATAAAACAGGAACCAAATCCTGATCCATCACCTTTGTCTTGTTTTGAACCTCAACCAAAATCCTGCTGCTTGGCCCTGCCACAGACAGTGCTCGTGAAGGCCCTGCAGCAGCACGTGGTGCCATGTGCCTCTGGACAGGACATCCTTGCAGGACAACAGGCTTGGGCTCTCCCCTCTCAGAAGAGGAACATCAGATGCTTCCCCATGGGCAGCACATGTTACCCTCCAGGAAAATGGCTTTTCTGGGATGAACTGCTCACCAGGACTGGAGTAAAGATCTCTTGCTGAACATAGCACAACCAGCAGCTTAAAAAAATGAGTCCCAAATGAGGACTGAAAGCTCAGCATTGTATAACAGCACTAGATAAACAGCCACACCAGCTTGTTTGAGAGTCTAAACAATTCAGTATTTTCTGTGACACGTGAGATAAGCAAGGAAGTCAACATTGCTCTTCCCTAACCAATCCTAGCCAAAGGTCCTGTGCCTGTTCTGTGCCTTTGGCTCCCGGGATGCATTAATAAAACACATCTTGCCTTAGACAGTTTTGCATTTAAATGTTTCCTTTCCATGCTGCAGAAATCCAGCATGAATTAGCTCAGTTATCTGAAAAAAGTTCCCTTCTTAATCACTCCCTGAAAACTTTGCTTTACTGCTTGCACAGTCCTGAAAGGAACCTCACACTCCTCAGATTACCAGTGAGAAAGACAAAGGTCAGGCAGCAGAGAGCCCAGGCTGGCTGCCAGGGCATCCAGGGAGCTCCCTCAGCCACCAGGGATTTGGGAATGGGGTGACAAATGCTGCCAGTCCCACTGCACACAGAACTCCTTGATTCTACATCCAAGACCTGAGCTGTAAGGGATTTATTAAGAAAAGAAAGAGTCCATCTGAAAAACAGGAATCTGAAAAACCCAACAGGTAGACAGAGAAATGGAGCTCATTTACTCTCAGTCAGTCTCATGCTCATTAATTGCTTAATTGAATTTGGTTAATCACCTGAAACACCAGTCTTATTTCTGAACAGCACTGTGCACTTCTCAAAGTCTGCCAAGCTTGGCAAATTAATGTGAATTAACAGGACACCCATTTGCAGGCCTGGGGCCCCAGGGCTTGTCCTGCCCACGACAGCAGGCAGGGCCCCACAGGACAGGCACCCAGCTCTGCCAGCCTCTGATTCACTGCAGCAATCCTGGCAAAACTCAGCAGCCTTGCTGGGTTAAAGCAGTGCCATGAGCCCTCACACCAGGCCCCCCTCACCTTACCCTGCAGCAGCTGTGACAGTAAATTAGAGTCCCTCTGTGAGCCTTCCACATCTCTTTGGAAATGCAGACCTTCCAATCACACTGTATTTTCAGTCCTTTTATTGTTTTGCAGCATGGTCCTGAAACTAGGGCTGTGTTTCTAAAGCTGTCCCTTTAAAAAGTTGGGCTTTGATGACATTTCTTTTCTAGATCTGATACCTCTGATGACCAGCAAGACAAAGTCCTGGCAATCATCCTGGTGGAATTCAATGACAGCTGAAGGGTAAGGGCTGCAAAGCATCCCAGATCCTCACACAAAATATTTCGAAACTCATAGAGCACTGCCTACAACAAATACAAAAAAGAATCCATAAAGGGTTATGGATTATAAAGCCCTTCTAGTCTGGTAGATGCAATGATATTGGAAAAAACGTGTGGTGCAGGCTGTGATCTATATCTGACAAAGCAGTGCCAGGCCCTGTGATATGCAGGGATGGAGGGATGTGCACTGGCACCCAGAAGGGTTCTGCAGCACCCAGGCAGACATTTCTCCTCTGGGGCTGTCAGAAATCCAGTCCTAGGGCTCCCCTGCCCCAGGCTGTGCCAGTTCCCTGTCTCAGCACACAGCAGCCCTGTGTCCATCCCCTGCAGCCCTGCACTGACCATGCTCACACCCAGCACATCACCCCCTGTCTGTTGTCTCTGAGGCAAAGCCAGAGGATGTAGGTCAAGCTGTTTGTCAGCAAGCAGCTGTTGAAGGAAGGATGTGGCTCCTGCCTGCCATCGAGGAAACAAACCCCTCCCTCCACCCTAAACTGTGCAGGCTCCCAGCAGGGCCAGGCAGGCTGGGTCCTGCAAACAGACCCTGGGGTAAGGAGGGAGCCATCCCAAATATCTGCTGCCCTTTTGACCCTCTGAGTCCACACACTCCCATCAGTCCAAAAAGGCTGGAGATAAAGCTGAAAATGGGATTTCAAAGTCTTAGTTTCCCTGAAGGTTGAAGTGTACCCCAGGCTCACACTGCCCAGAAGTGTCACAACAGCAGATGGCACCCACCAAAGTCATTACAAAAGCAGAGGAAAAACTATTACACTAAAGTAATTAGAGTCTTAGAAACCACAAACTCCTCCACAGGGGAAGCCAATACCCAAGTATGAAGAAATCCTGCCAGTCCAGAAACAAAATCAATCCATTTCTGCAGGAAAAAAAGTGTAGTGCTGCCAAAGGCATCCTGCTCTGTGGCACACATAGCAGCTCCTGACCCAGGGCAGCAGACACTACACTGAGATGCTCCTGAGAACACAGCAGGGACAGCCTGGGCTCAGCTGCCCTCTCCTGTGGCTCCTGTGGATGCAGCACCTGAGCACACCCAGCAGCAGCACCCAGCCCAGAGCACTGCACCTCACTGTGCTGGATAAAAACAAGTGAAATACCTAGGGAAAAACAAGCATGACTTTAAACAAAGACAACATGAGAGCAGTGCACCCTCCCAGACAAGCCCACTCATCTCTCAGGTTAAAGCCCCCCACACCAGCCTGTTCCCAAAACACACATTGCTCCTTCTGTCCTCTGCTTTAGCCCAGCACAGGGCTGAGCACAGGGCTGTGTGCTGAGCCCCATCCAGCAGGGGCAGGGGCTGCACTGGGGCAGCAGCACAGGCAGAGCAGGAGCCTCTACTGGAGTATGGAGTGCCCACCATGAGCGAGCTGATGGCATTGAACAGGAAACTCAGAGGGATTCCTGCAACAGGAACAGGCCCAGAACACCAACACACAGCTCTGCCTCTGAACAACAGGAACAGGCCCAGAACACCAACACACAGCTCTGCCTCTGAACAACAGGAACAGGCCCAGAACACCAACACACAGCTCTGCCTCTGAACAACAGGAACAGGGTCACAACACCAACACATGGCTCTGCCTCTGGCCGAGCACAAGAACAGAGGGCCCAGAGTGAGGGAAACGCAAACAGGGGCCCTGTGCTCAGTGCCCGGCTGATGCCACTGCCCCTGTGCTGGTGCCACCGTCCCTGCCAGCCTGAGCACAAACCCTGCCCAGGGCAGAAACCACCAGAGAGAGCAAACACACGGACACTCGCTCACACTCACAGCCATGCACACCTGTGCACATTCTTGCACACCCGCTCACACTCATGCACACCTGCTCACACCTGCTCACACTCATGCACACTCGTGTACACTCACTCACACCCATGCACACTTACACACACTTATGCACACTACTCACGCTTGCTCACACCCTTGCGCACCCGCTCACACACACTCACACACATCCTCGCACACCCATGTACACTCGCTCACACTCATGCACACTTGCACACACCCTTGCACACCCGCTCACACTCCTGCACACTCGTGCACACCCGCTCACACTCATGCACACTCGCGTACACCCTTGCGCACCTGCTCACACTCTTGCACATTCGCACACACTACTCACACTCGCTCACACTCTTGCACAACCGTGCACACCCTTTCACACCCGCCCACATTCCTGCACACTCACACACACCTGCTCACACTCTTGCACACCACTCACACTCACCACACCACCCCGGCTCTGCATCCCTTCCCCGGCCCTCCCACTGCAAGCCCTGCTCGTTCAGCAGCCCCAGCTCGGGGCTGTCCCCACCCCCTCAGCAGTGCAGCCCTGCCCAGTGTGTGCAGCACATCCCAGAGCAGCCAGAGACACAAGTGGGGTGAGTTTTTAATGTGGTGGCTGTTCAGAGCAGCTGAAGAGAGGAGGAGGAAGAGGACAGATCACGTGGATGTGTGAAGCTGCCTTATCTCAGATTGTACAACTGCTCCCCAAAACTCAGCCCCCATTTTACAGCCTATCTACTTGCTGCCTCACCTGTTGCAACCCTTCAATGCACTTACATGAAAGACAAGCAAAAGCCCAAATTTTAAACTAAATAACAAAGGGCCAAGTAGGTGAAATGCACAGAAAATGAGTGGAAAAGTCAATTTGGAGAACTGAAAGCTAAAGGAGGGGAAGATGGAGGCATATAACTACCCTTGGGACACACCTGTCCCAGCTAAAATCACATCACTTCTGAGACTGGCAACACTCCAGGGCAGAGAGACCACTCCTCACTGCAGTGCACAATCAAAAACAGCAGAGAGAAGTCCCCATTTTTTTATTTTTCTCAAGAAACTTGACTGTACATGAGAGAATTCAAATGATGCCTGGAAACAGAGCAAACTCACTTGGTAAACCATATGGGCATGTGGAAATGAGCAATTTCTATCCAGAGAAAAGCTTTTCCACAGCCAGGGATTCAAAGATCAGGTCAGGGAAAACTCACATTATATGGCCTTTAAGAGCTTTTTCCTTTTAGTATCACATTTGTGACTTTTTCCACCCCCAGCTCCTGCACTGCCATCTGATCCCATTACACACTCTCACTCCAGCTTGCAGAAAGGCTGCAGAGCTCAATTTACAAAAGCTCAGATTCACTTCAGAGAAGTCATCACTGCAAACTGCTGGGCATGAGAAAGAATCATCAAAATCCAGAAACTCTGGGCTTGGCCATCCAATGTTCGTGGAAGTGCCATAAACCTCTGCAAAGCCAGAATAAAGCCTGAGCCCCAAGGACTCAGCATTCAAAACTCCAGGAGAAGGGAAGGGAAGAGGTGGGAGCAGAGCTCAGGGAGGAAGGGCAAGCAGGGAGACAGTGTGAGTCAGCACACATGGCAGCAGCCACAGCACAGGGCTGCCTCGCTGATGCCAGGAGGTTTGGGCTTCTCAGCAAAGCCACATTTTGGGAACAAATCAGCAGGGAGGCAATGAGGCAGCTCCCAGCAGGTGATGGGGAGCTGGTGTCCACGAGCCTGCTGCAAAGCCAGCACTCAGCTGGACGCAGCAGATGCACAATGGTAAAAGCTCAAGGGTGAAAAGCAGTCCATAAAGTTGGGTATGAGCAGGCCAAAACTATTTTTACACTGGCCAGAAAGAAGGAAGCTTAAAAACACAAGAAAAATGTCCAGACAGGAATCGTGGCTCTGCTGAAGACACCAAAACACTGAGACACCATAGCTGCACCTGGGACAGGTGAGAGGAGTGGGCTGTTAGGTGGGCATGCAAGCACACAGAGCATCCTGAGAAAAGGCAAGGGAGGAAAACCTCACCAGAAAGAGGAGAAGCAGGGGATGGATGAAGAGGAAAAGGTCTCAGGAGCTGGCCCAAGGTGGTGCAGGAGAAGGTAGAATGGAGGATGGGGGTTTTACCCATCTGGGGATGGATCTGTGCAGGGATCACCTCATGGGAAGCGAGAATTGTGCCAAGGCTGGGCTGTGTAGCTGTGAGAGGCAGGAGGGGCTGGCAGAGAAGGTGGGCACTGCAGGCAGGAGAGGAGCCCCAGGGGCAACCAGGAAGGGAAGAAGGAATTGGTGAGGAGAAGGGGCCTGACAGGGAGCGATGAGATCAAACACACAAACACAAACACACAAACACACACACACACACAAACAGAGCTCAGAGCACAGCCCTCCACGGGCAGCAGCACAGCAGCCTCCTGAACAGCAGCACATCATTGCCAGGGCTCTCACGAGACAGGGGTCTGGCTCAGAGTGCACAAATCCCCTCTCCACCCCACTCTGTGCCAGCGTGCCCTGCTCCAGCTCGGAGTGCAGAGCCAGCAGCACAGGCTGCTGTGCCCACATCCCCCCTGCACTGCACAGAGACGGCTGCACCTCCCAGGAGCTCTCAGAGAAATGAAAAGCCTTCGTGGGGAAGGGGAGGATGAGTGCACAGCCCTGGCACCCTGCAAGAAAACATCAGCAGTGGAAATGACTCACTCTTTCCATCCCAAAGCTCGAATCAGAAGCCAGCCCCCTCTCTGTGCTTCCCTCCACCCCGCCCAAGTTCTGTGCAAAAGCGTTTCACTGACCACAGCCCTCCCCTCCTGCATCCACGGCCCTGGGGGGCACCAGAACCTGTGTTCTGGGTACTTTGTAAGGTGGAAATCTCCTCTTTCAATGTAATGCCCACTTCCCAGTGAAAAAACAAGTGCCTGCAGTCACACTGCTGTCCCTGAGCGTGACACAGTATTGGTGTGAGACACCAGCTTGGAGAAGGCTTGAAGAAATAGTCAGAAAGTTGATGTCACTGTAGACATGCAAACATTTAGCTGTCATTATTAGGCCTGTCAAATAAAATGAACTCAGGCCTTGAAGTGTCTACAAGTTGGTTTAGAAATACAGGAAGCCAGAATAATCAGCACATGACTCTTCATTTTTCTTCCACTTACTCAGAAATGGACTCCACAGTTCACAGCCTTTAGCAGATCCTATTCTGAAGCAGAGCTCTGCAGCCACGAGGGGCAGGAACACTTTTTTTTTTCCTGAAAGCTTGAGATTCTTGCATAATCACTTAAGCAAACAGGCCCCAGAAAACAGCTGCACTGCAATGGAGCAGTGAGAGTTCACAGCCCAAGCATGAGTGGCTGTGAAGGCAGCGCTGCCACTCCAGCCCAGCTGCACTTCACCTCTGAAAACCTTGAACACATCACTCTGAAAACCTTGAACAAGTGCAGAGCCAGCAGGAGAAGCACTGGCATGACCCTTGTCTGGCATGAGCACACACCTGAGGTGATCCAGCACTGTCCCTGCCCAGGGCAGTGCATCAGGACAAGCATTTTGCTTTCAGTACCCCTGTCCCTGTGCCTGACCTGCCTCAGGATGACCAAGGGCTGCTGTGTGACAGTGACAGCTCAGCACCCTCTGCCATGGGCTCTGCAGTGCCCAGCTCCTGAGGTCCTGAGAGTCCCTCACAGGCACATCCTGGCTCCAACCCAGCCCTTCTCCTCCAGGAGCAGAGGGAGGGACCAGGGCAGCTCTGTGTCAGCCAAACTGCACCTGCATCCAGCTGAGCATCTGCTGCAGAGCATGAGAGAGGTGCAAACACGTCACAGCTTTGATTTCCTCCTTCAAAATAATAGAGCTGATAGAAATTGGCAAAAGGGTATTGGTTTCTGTGGGATAACTGAATTTCTGCCAGTTATGACTTCTCAAAGCATTCTGTAACACAGGCATGCTAAAAAAGGAAAATAGTAATTACAACAACAATAATACATGTTATTTATTTAGGTTCTTAGCTGGAACACCCCAAAGTGCTTTTCAGATGTCACTTGTATTCCATCATTTATTTATGTAGTATCAGTTTTATATTTAGCATCCAAATCCAGAATAGCCAGCTCCAGGACATCTTAAAGCAATTAATGGCACATAAGCAGAACCCCTCCCTTTCCTGTCTGTCTCAAACTCTTGTTTTTCTCTTGGGCAGCTGCTCGCACGCAGGGCTGAGCCAAGGGCTGAGCCAAGAGCACAAACACTGCCCCAGTGAGCAGGGAAGCACTCCCACCCCAACCCACCCCTGTGGGGCAGGGACACAGCTGAGCAGGGCAGGACACTTGTCCAGTGTGGTGCTGTTCACAGGGGTCCCAGGACGAGGGAAGAGATGAGAATCTTGGCTCCACATTTCAGAAGGCTGATTTATTATTTTTATGATATATATTATATTAAAAGAAAATAATCTATTAAACTATACTAAAGAAACAGGAAGGATTTCATCAGAAGGCTAGAAAAGAATGATGATAAAATCTTGTGACTGCCCAGAGTCCAAACACAGCTGGACTTGTGATTGGTCATCAAGTAGAAACAATCCACACGAGACCAATCAAAGATGCACCTGCCACATTCCACAATAGCAGGTAATTATTGTTTACATTTCATTTCTGAGGCCTCTCAGCTTCTCAGGAGAAAAAATCCTGGCAAAAGGATTTTTCAGAAAATGTGTGTGTGTGACAGTGCAGGCCCACGGAGCACAGAAGGGAAGAGCAGGGCAGGAAGTCCCAGGGCAGTTTTGGGTGCCTCAGCAGCACAGAGCACACCCAGCCATGTCAGGGGTGGTTTCAGCAGCTCAGGAAGTTGTCTCAGCCTCATCTTGCTCCATTTCCAGGCTGCAGGCACTGGGTACAGGTGCAAAGGGGCTGTAAAGTTAAACTCTGTTCCCCCAGCAAACAGGGGAGGCTGTGGATGGGCTCTGTAAGAGATGGACCCTTCAGGGCTTCAACCCACCCACAGACAAAGTGCTGCTGTCGAAGAAGCATGCCAAAGCTTCCCAAAAAAAAACATTTCTACAACTGCAACATCATGCAACAGGACAGGGGAGAGTTTAGGGCTCCCTAGGCAGAGAGGGAAGCAAAAACCTGTCTGAGTCCAGTGCAACTCTCCTGGAACCTGAAAGTGCCAGGGAAAGCAGCTCTCTGCTGGAAGCTGGGTCTGTCTCCCTCAACACCAGCTTTGTGGGCATTCAGCCCAGCCTGGCCAGCACCATCATCTCCCTCCAAGAGGTGGAGACTCCCTTTCCCTCCCCTGACCAAGACCTTTCTACCTGCCCCTGTCACAAATGGAGCTCCTGCCCACCCCCTGATGTCCCTGTGTCCCCCCATCCCTTCTGGCTGGCAAACAGCTCCCTGCAGCCCCTGCTCAGCTCACCCCACGTCCAACAGCTCCCTGCAGCCCCTGCTCAGCTCACCCCATGTCCAACAGTTCCCTGAAAACCCTGCTCAGCTCACCCCACGTCCAACAGCTCCCTGCAGCCCCTGCTCAGCTCACCCCATGTCCAACAGCTCCCTGCAGCCCCTGCTCAGCTCACCCCATGTCCAACAGCTCCCTGCAGCCCCTGCTCAGCTCACCCCATGTCCAACAGCTCCCTGCAGCCCCTGCTCAGCTCACCCCATGTCCAACAGCTCCCTGCAGCCCCTGCTCAGCTCACCCCACATCCAACAGCTCCCCAGAGCCCCTGCTCAGCTCACCCCAAGGGCCACTGACAGAGGCTGTGCTTGGCAGGCTGGCAGAGCCCTGGCAGACACAGAGCCAGCTGCCCTTCTGAGCCCTCCAGAGCTGCAGGACACGTGCCCTGCTCCACACACAGACACTGCAGCCCAGCCCACACCCAGGCTCCTGGCCACTGCTAATACACAGTCCCACATGGCTGTGATGGCTCTCCAGAGCAATGTGCAGCACTCTGACACCACCAGCTCCCACCACTGCACAGGGGAGATGTCACTTCTCCCTTGCAGCGTCCTTGCTCAGGGGACAGAGAGGCCAGGCTGCAGCGGGGATGTCACCCAGCATGGAGCCAGGGGCAGGAGCAGGAGTGGGGAATGCTGTGGAGCAGCACAGAGTCTCCCTCCAGATGCAAGCACTCCCCAGGAACAGTCCTGTGACAGGAGATATTAATAGGGGAGAGCAGAAACTGCTTTTCAGTGAGAGAGAGGGGTGAGAAAGGGGTCAGGAACAAGCAGCCCTGACCCCATTAGAGAAGCAGCAGGAGGCAGGGAAAAGCTGTAAAGATAAGTCAGGGCTGTGTTGAAGGAAAGAGGAGCCATCAAGGGAGAGCTTTGATTTGTACTTTTAAGAGAATGAAAGAGATGGAAGAGTTGCTGACAGGGAAACATATTCCAGCATTTTTAAGATGACAGCAATGGCCACAAAGGTATAAGAAACTACTCTTTTCTTCCTTGCACAAAGCAGGAGTGAGGAGGCCAATTAACCAGGGATGCTGAAGCACACGTGGTACCCCAGGCCTGGCTGCTGCTCAGCTGCTGTGTGTGACCCTGACTTGCATTCTCAGGCCTCAGAAATGTCAAAAGCTTTGTGCAGTTTTGCACCATTAGAGATAATAAATCAGCATACAGAGGGCTAAGTGAAATGATGAAAGAGCCACCCAGCTGCATACAGAAAATGATGCTACACTACACACTACATACAGCAGGTTCTGCTGGTTCAAACACTCCTGGTGGTGGGGGAGATACCTGCAAATATCTCCAGATACCAGAACAGGCTGAAACAAAGCCCAGGAGCCATCCCCTCTCTGTATTCTGAGAGCACAAATCCCAGCTGCAGTGCTGGCAGTGGCTGCAGGCAGCACCACCAACCATCTGTTCCAGGCATTTCACTGCACTGACAGGGGTGGGCTGGGGCAGATGCTGCCAGTGCAGGGACACCTGCATTTCCATGGCACTGTCCTCAGCACTTCCACCCTTGCCCAGTGAGTGCTAAAGCCCCAGCTAGCAAAATCTGGTAAGAGATAAACACATGTGGTGCTTCATTCTCTTCCCAGAGCTTTCCTATAACAGGCAGGAGGACACAAACATTTAAATGATGCCTAGGGAAGGATAAGATTTTGCACCCATCAAAACCTTGTCATTGCTTCCAAAAACCTCCAGAACTGGACACATTGACTGCAGCTCATCCTGTAAGAGTCATACCTCAGCACACAGAAGAGCAAGGAACTGCTCCATCTGTTAAGGATGGGTATCAGTAGCAGGCGTGCCAGAGATTTGTGCCCACACAGCTACAGGGTGTGCTTGGAGCCTTGCTCCTCTCCATCAAGCCATGCCCTTCATCCACTCCACAACTGGTGTGTGCTCAGGCAGGGGCAAACCCAGCCACTTCCCTGGCACACCTGGCCAGCCCTGGGCTAAACCCAGCCCCTCAGGGCACAGGAGCCCTGATCCAGGAAAGCGTGAGATTAATTTAAAGAATGCTTTTAAGTGTTTTCTCGAATAAGCCGCTGTGAACAAGATTCTCTCCACAGACACTTCCACAGGAGTCAGCAGGGCCAGCTCAGGAGGCACAGCAGGCAAACCCTGCCCTGGTTACACCAACAGCAAAGCTCCCGCCCACTGAGGCAGGGGCAGAATTTCCTCCCGTGCCTCATATATGTCTGTTTTTGCCTCATATATGTCTGTTTTTCTATGTAAATTGTGCAAACACAGCATGCTGACTACCCCCGGGGGAACAGGCATATATTCTGTCTCTCTTGGGTGCCAAGATCACTACAAATGCTGCATATAAACAGGCTTCACATTGATCAAAGTGAATTTAGCTTATTAAAAGAGGATTCTATGCAGAAAGCTGATTTCCTCTGCATGAGCATAAATCAAGACACTAATAATATAGTTTAAGCTGGAAAAAAAAACCACAGAAAGAACAAAATGCCTTTTTGCCTCCAGTCAAAACCTCCTTACTATCACCATTAAGGAGCTTTATATCTCCTTTTTGTGTCTGACTGAAACTGAGCCACCCATAGGAGCCCAGCCCAGCCAAGATCAAACAAAACCCATCTCCTCCTGGCATGCTGCCCACCCTCTCACAGGGAGCTTTCAGGGAGCACAGCCCAGGGAGCAGACACTTGCCCTGAATACCTCTGCATGGCAAGGATCCACACAGTTGTTTGTAAGCAGAGGCTCTCCCACTGCCATTTGCTGGCCCAGAGCTGTGAGTGGCACCAAGCTGTGCCCTGGGGGCACCCAGAGATGCTCCCCTGGCCTGGCTGACCCAGCATGGGCTGATCTTTTGCAGCCACTCCTTCTCAGATAAGATAGTCTGGCTCTGCACCCTTTCTAAACTCCTCATGGCAAAGCAGTAAATGCATCTTCAGTCAAACTGTATAGAAATGATCTAAAGAAAATCAGAGCAATTGTGCGAGACTTAAAATTGCCACCAGATGACTGGGTTTGGCAGCACTGTGGGAAAATGCATCAGCTGTGTTTTGTCAAGTGCTTGCTGCTCTGATCTTGTGCCTCCCACACTTTTAATTTCCCTGTCACGACACAGAGAACGACACTTCTGGAAAATGTGCACAGGGCTGAGACACAGCCCCCTCTCCCTGCAGGGCCCCAGAGCTGCTGAGCACACCCCAGAGAGCCAGGGCAGGTACAGGGGGTCTCAGCTTTGCTCTCACATCCACCCAAACAAGTGCAGCTGATTTGGTCCTTAGGCAGAAGGAAGAGCCCTTGCTGTTGTCCCGGCAGTGTCACAAGGGCCAGGATCTCACTCACACACGTGAGCTCAAACTGCTCAGCTCTGCAATGCCCCTCTGCACCCCATGGGCTGCACGTGGGGTGCAGGAGAGGGGCACAGGCGCTGCCACCAGAACAAGGACTGCCCACCTGAGCACTCAGGTGCATCCTGCAGGCAAGAGTCTGACCTGCCCAGGTTCCCCACCAGCAGTGCCCCCAGCAGGGTTCTCCTCCTCGCTGCTCAACTTTGCCATTGTTACTCAGCAACATCAGAGGATGGGAGGAGGGAGATTGCACTGAGGGTCTGAGCCAAAATCACCCATCTCCATCCACTGCCAAAGGTCCCTGGCTGCTCTCTTTCAGCTCAAGCCCAGATGCCTCTCTCAGGTACCATCAGAACTTTGGCTCTGAAGCTGCACTTCTAACACAGCATTTTGCTGTTGGTGCCCCAAGGTTTAAGCTGGGTCGTCTTTCAGTTAAGACTGGTTTAAGTTATCACACTTGGGCTTTGACTGCTCCTTTCTTTAACCTAATCTTAAAATTTCCCTTTACCTTTCAAGTGTGTCATTTATCCCACCTGCCAACAAACACTTCCACTAAATTTGTCTGTTTATTTAAACAGTGACATTATTTGTCAATTAGCCAGCCCAAACTTCATCCCCAGTTGTAATCAGTAGCACACATCAGGGACCATTCAAAGCTGAAATTGATACAATCTGCCCTGCAGCCTCGCACAGAGAGGAGCACAGAGAGAAGCAGGGTTCCCACAGAGCGCTGCCTGCGGCACCCTGGCACTCCCAGCAGGGCTGTGCCTGCTTTCAAGGCACTCCTGCTGAACTGTCCCTCCCCAGAGCTCCCCTGCACAGCCTGTCCGTGAACGAGATGCAAGGCCAGAATGATGGCCAGGGTGCTGGGAACAGAATGAGAGTGAGAGGGAACAGGAGCCCCAGGTGACGGCTCTTCATCCTTCCCTGTGCTTCACACAGGGACCAAAGCACCCCTGAGCTCCCCTCCACAGCCTGTGCTGACTTCCACTGCTGCAGGCTCCAGCTCTGCTTACCCTGACAGGAGCAGCTCTGACTGCATCCTAGCAGCTGGTCCAAAGGGCAGAGTGTGGACACAGGGACTCCAGGACACCTTGGAAAGGGACAGGCTCCCCTCACTGCCAACCGCCACCACAAGCGCAAAGGAGCAAAGCCCTGCCAAAATCAACAATGTAAATATTCTCCTTGCACTAGACAGGCATAAATCAAAAACCAGGAACAGAAATAAGATGCCATGGGCTTCACTGCTCCTGCTAGACAGCAGCTTTGTAACCACACTGTACCAGACATTGCACTCCTCAGGCTGGACACGGCGCTTCTGGCTAGAGAGACACCTCCTTAAACACACAGATTGTGGCTCTGGACAAGCTGACCACTTCCATGGCATTAAAAGCTTTCCTCACTGAGATGTTTTCTTTTATGAGCATTTCATTCACTGACTACAAACAGCTTCTTACTCCAGACAGTTCCTTGTCTCGAGGCGTGCCCTGAATGCCCAGAGTGCTGAGCTCACCCAGCACACTGAGAGAGCCCCACGGTGCCCGCTCCTCCTGGGGATGGAGGTGTGGGCTCTGGTACCTGCAGCATTAGCTCTGCCCACCACCCTTCATCCCCTTCATGCTCACCACCAGAGATACCTGTGCTTTCAGCTGTGATTGCCCCAAGGCAAGCACACAGCCAAGGCACTTGACAAGATGACCAAGGGAATATTAAACTATTCACATACTTTTTATTGACTCAACATCACCTGCTCTGTCCAGGATGCAGGAAGAGGATGGGATCCTTCCAGGCAAAGGCTCCAGTGCAACTCCAGTCTGCTTCATAAAGTCCCAGTCCCTGACATCCTGGGACACAGAGCATCACTTGCTGCCAGCCTGCTCCACCCCATTATCAAACACCAGCTCCTACTCCCCGTGTATCCCCTGGCCACCGTCGGCTTCCCTGAGCTCAGCACTCCCCAGGGTGAGGGATCCCAGTCCTGATTGCTGGGCCCTTCCACCTGCCCCACACTGGCTGTGGCGAGCAGAGGGCAGATGGGATGGGGAGGTGCTCACACAGCTCTGCAGCTGCCCAGCACCATCAGCACCAAGACTGAGACTCGCCTTGGGAACAGGATCAGAAACTGCAACTTCTCAGTCTCACCCTCACTCCACCACTCCCCACCATCATTTCTCAGGATCCTCTCTGTACCCTCCCAACAACCACAGACATCCCTTCCTCACAAAGATGACAAAGTAGAAGATAGAGAGAAGCCAGCTTTTTGCTGGAGCACACCTCATCCTTAATCACTGAGGAAGGTCAAAATGCCACCTGAGACAGTCCTATGAGCTTGTGCCACCTCCTCCCCACTCCCTGATCACTGCAGTGCCTTATGGCCCTTGCCAGTGATGCAGAAGTGCTGGGATCTATCCACTGCTGCTGAACTGTCGAAGGCAGGAACCTCTGCCAGGACCTGGATCAGGAGCACCTGCCCTCACCCTCCTCTGGTGCTTGGCTGCAAACACACGAGGCAGCACAGCAGCTCTGGGGATCTGCCTGCCAGAGAGAGAGAGAAGTTGGCAGGGACAGCATGGGCAATGAAACCCTAGAGGGGATCAGAAAAAGAGTGGCTGCCTGACAGACTCTGACGCTCCTCTGGGTTCCTGTCATGGTTTTATTTATCTTCATCTGCAATCCCACCCATCCCTTCCCCTTCTGAGAGAAAGAACCTGACACGGGCGCCACATAACCATTTGCATGTAGGATCCCAAAGCTCTTCTGGTCCGATATATGTAATTTTATTTTTAATGAAAAGTTCCATCAGCTTGTACAAAGCCTTTGTCTCTGCGTATTGTTGATGAAAGAGGGAAAGCAAATCACATGGAAGCCCATAAGAATCCACAAACAACTGCACATAATCAGCAAAAACTAGCACGAGGAAATCAGGCTAGGATTATTACCATGGCTCTTTTTTTTTCAGGCTTAGAAATCTGTAAATTTACAAGAAAACTCCGTTTTTAAAAGAAATGTTCAAACCTCTCAATTTATTTAACAGCATATGCCATTCAATCTAATAGTAGAGAACTAATAGGAATCATTTCCTGAACTTGTAACTGCACTTTCTGCATATCCCATTGCCTAACCTTTCTTCTATCAAAGTCAAGGTCAAAGTTGATCACACGCTAGAGTAATTCAATGAGCACCAGTGAAACACATCCAACAAAGCCTGGGAAGCTGGGAGCTGACCCCGGCATCCTCCCAAGGCGCAGCGCTGCCGTTTGCACAGCTGTGAGCACAACAAAGACAACCTGCTGCAGCAGCATCCCACATGCCGGCGTGAAACGCATCTGACCACGCGTGTGACTTTCACCCCAGACCTTTGAGCGCGATTCCCGGGATCTGTCGGGATCTGTCGGGATCTATCGGGCTCCCCGCTCACAGCGCTCTGCCTCCCGCCTTGCCCGGCCGTGCCCTTCAGTCCTGCCCTATCCATGTGCCGAGTTCACACTGTCCGCACCCCGGTACTCCGCCACCTGTTCGCTCGGTGCCCCGCACTCCGGTTCTCGTTAATTCCTGCTGCTGCCGCCGCCCCACGCCAGGACCGAGCGCCGCTTCCCTGCGATGCTCCCGGCCCGGAGCGCTCAGAAGGGCGCGGCGGCGCAGGTGGGATGGGATGGCACGGCACGGCACACACGGAGCGGACCCCAAAGACAGATCCGCATCCCGTGCCTTGCCCAGCCGCGCCCTCCTCATCCCAAACCCTGCCCCGCCGCGCCCTGCGCATCCCCCGCGCTGCCAAACCCCGATCCAGCTCTGCCCTTGCTCCAGGCCCTCTTCCTCTTCCTCTCCCCGCATCCCCTGCCCAGCTCTGCCCGCTCCCAGCGCTGCCGGGCTCCACCCGCTGCCGCCCAGCGCCGAGCGGGGCCGGGGCGCGGCCCCTGCCGGGCGCTGCCCGCGCTCACCAGGACGAAGGAGCTGCGCACCGCCTCCGACACGCTCTGCCGCAGCTCGGCCGCCGTGCCCGGCTTGCTGAGCCGCTTCGTGAACTTCCTCACTTCCGACATGGCGACATGATCCGATCCGCGCCGAGCCAAACCGAGCCCCGCGCTCCCTTCGCGCTCCCTCGCTGCCGCCGGGCGGGCGCGGCCGGGCCGGGGCGGGGCGGGCGGAGCCGCGGGGCGGGCCCGGGAGGGTCCCCGCTTTGTCCCGCCCCGCCCGGGCCCGCTTTGTCCCTGCTGCAGGTGGCCCGGAGCCCGGCGAGAGCCCCGGTGCACCCCCGGCACAGCGACAGCCCCGGTGCATCCCCGGCACCGCGGGGATGCAGCAGCGACCCGGCCAGCGAGGGCACGGCGCGCCGGGGCTCGGCCGAGGGCAGCGGGCTCGAGCTTCAGAACAACGGCGCTCGCGGGATGGGGCACCGGGCAGCTTGGTATAATGATCTCCCGGCTCTCCCAGGTGTTCCGTGAAGGCTCAGCTGGATCCAGGACAAGAGCTTTCTACTGAGCATCTCTGTGCTGGTGAATTTACCAGGGTAGCGGGCAGTGTTTTGGATTTCTGCTGGAAACTGTGTTGGTTATTAGGGATGTTCTCCTTACAGCTGAGCAGCGCTGACACAGAGTCAAGGCAAGAACTTTTCTGCTCCTCACCCCACCCCAAAACTGCAGCAATGAGCTGGGAGGGGACACAGCCAGGATAGCTCACCCCGAGTGACCCAAGGGACATCCCCACACCCTGTGGCATCAACTGATGGTGTAAATCAGGGTCAGAAGAAGGGAGTGGGGACATTCAGAGTGTCTTCCCAAGTCAAGAGGGAGCTCTGCTGTCCTGGGGATGCCTGAACGCCTGTCTGCCCTGGGAAGTTGTGAATGAATTCCTTGTTTTGCTTTGCCTGTGTGAGTGACTTTTGCTTTACTTGTTAAACTCTATTTAGTTTCCTCACTTATACCCTCCTGATTCTTCCCCCACATCGCACTGGGGTGAAGGATGGAACAGCTGCGTGCAGCCGAGCTGTGAGCTGGGGTTAAATGAGAAAATATCCAGCCTATAGAGTTTGCTATAGGAAAGTGCTAAACTGCTTTGATTACAGAGGCCATGATCACATTTGCTTGCCCAGCTGCAAAACCAAGAAATAAGGATATGAAAAGAAGCTTCCTTAGGACTCAATTCCTACTCCTCATTATTTTGTCATTCACTTCTTTGAAGGATGGTGATTTTCAAATTACAATGGTGAGCCTTTGTTTTGTTTATTAAAGTCTTTTAATTTTTTTTACTTATTTTGTGTTTTGTGTCTTCACAGCAAGATACTGAATTGAACAGAGTTGCCATGTAGTCATAGGAATTTACACACATTGTGCCATATGACTGATTAAATACTATCTACAAGGATCTCACTGGAATTATAGGCATCCCATAAATCACACAACTTATAGAGAAGTAGTTTTGATTATGAGAGCCAATCTGTAGGGGGAAATGAATACAGCCATTATGATCCAAACCATTTAAAATGTTATTTGTGACTCCTAAAGCATGCAAGCCAGTTATTGTTCTGCTTTTTAGGAGTTCACTGAAGGGGCAGCAGTCACCATTTCATATGAAACATTGCTCTGGGTTTTTACATCAGAGGCAAAACAAATCTGAAATTTTATAGTTAATTATCAAATATCTATTAGATGTGGGATAGAAAAAGTTGACAAGTTAAGGAACTTGCATTTTCACAAACATGAAGCTTTTCCAAACCCAAGTTAGATGAAAAGCACTGTGATGCACAATTCCAGTAGCAGCACTGTGAGGCTCACTTCCTTATTCCCACACCCATGAATGTTCTTGTAGAGATTTTTATCAGCCACTTCAAATCCTCACAGCAACTCCCCTGCAGTGAACTGGCACATAAAATTATTAGGTCTCCTTCACCTGGCCACAAAAGGACAGGTAACACAGCGATGCTGGTCACAGAGTGAGGGCAGCCCTGTTCCTGCTGGCTGCTGGGGACAGCCCCTGGCCCCTGTGGCTCCTCAGAGGGGCCTGGGCACTGCAGGAGAGTCCCACCAGTGACTGGGGACAACAGCTCTGCCAGAGCCATTCCTGCCTTCCATTTGCTACATTAGGAACAGCTCTGAGAACCAGAGTGTTTGTCTGGGGAGGAGAGTGCTGGGGTGGTCACTCGACAAGAAATAAAATCCTCCCTAAAGCATGCACTCCATTTCCTAGCTAGACAGAAGCAAAAGGTTCCCACTAAGATTATGGGCCTGGTTGGGTGCCAGCATCCAAAGAGCTGCCCATCAGCATCCCACTGACCTGAGCTCAGCAGCCAGGGAAGGCCAGGGAACAGTGAGGCTGCTTTTTGAAGCAAAGCATGAAAAGGAAAATAAAAGCAAAGGGAAGGACACATCACATGAAAACAACCTGCAGAAAGCTGTGATTCCATCTTGGGCAGACTAAACATCAGAGGAAGAGTCTCAAGCACAAAAAGTGTTAAGGCAAGACAACAGCAGCCACAGCACTGCTGTTACAGACCAACCCAGGCCTGCAAGGACTGCAGCTTTCATCTCCTTCTTCACAGGGAAAAAAGGCCAGTAATGGTTTATCAGCACAAGAAAGGCACCCAAGGACACAGGAGCATTTAGAAGTGCTGAGGAGTGGCACTGCCTCAGATAACCAAACTTTCTCAAACTCAGTTTGCATGGGGAACTCACAGATTCAAATGTGCTGATATTTTCATCTCTTTGTCTTTTTGTTGAGACTACAGCCTTGAAGTCCCCAATGTCATTTTGATCCCACACCTGCCTGAGTGATCAGAGGGTGAGCAGCAGCAGCAGCACTTGTAGTCCCCAGTGAAGATCCATGCTGGAAGGTGCAGCCAACCTGGGCAACACAGCTCTGCTGCACAGCACAGATTACAGGAAGAGAAAATTTCCAGAGGACAGCATATTAGACTGATAGTGGTATCCTTCTCACTTAGCAGTAGCACAATAGCACAGAAGATGCACTAAAGAAGAATCTCTTTTCTTTTTTTTTTGACAAATACCAGTCAGTGCAGCTGATGCTGACATAAGGTCTGGAACCATACACAGGGGACCCTGACCCAGCTCCACAAACCTCCCAAAGGTACTGAAGCATTAGTGGCAAGCTCAGAATTTAATTTCTCAAGCCATCCAAGATAAAAGGCACTTAATATTATCAGCCAATAATCCCATTTTTCACTGCTTTCAGTGGTTATCTGTGGGCCTTTCTAGCACCTGCACATGAGCCTGTCCCAGAAAAAACACTTACCAATGTGATTAATTGAAGCAGGTGATTAACCAAGAGTTTCACTGCATTGGGGAGGGTCCTGCATTCCAGCAGGGAACCTGCCAGACTCAGTTACCCAGATCCAGATGTGCTTTTTTTTGCTGGGCAGGAGGAGGATTATGAATGCCATTACATCTTCCATTTCCCAGCTTCAAAATTCCTGTGAGATACAGCTATGATGTTTGAATGTATTTCAAGTACTTCAAAATTTTAAAAAAACCCCAAACAACCCAGAAAGTGTCCTCAGGATGGTATCTGCACACTGACCCCTCGTGATAGCAAGGCCAAGGCACAGACTGCCCCAGGTCCAACAAATTTTGTGCATCTTGCAACTTCTGCCAAAGCAAGGGGCAAATGAAGTGCTTGGGTGTGAAAAATGCATGTATTTTATGATTGGCTTTTCGCAAATATTAAAATGAACATTATATGTGTTGTGTTAGGAAGTAATGCTGTATTAATTCTCTTAAGTACTGTGTTAAATATAGTTTTAAGAATTGTTAAAATAGAAACTATGCTATATAAGATGCTTTGTTAAACAGAAAGGTCTTGCAGCAAGATAGCAGCCACAGGACACCTAAATCTTTCTGAGAAAGGGAATTTATTGCCTTCTTATCAGAAGAAACCAACTTCTTCCCGCCTTGAAGGCGCTATTAGGATTAGAAGGAAGAAGGTGACACTGACCAGACAGAATCCTGTGTTTGAATGGAATTTATGCATCATGTATGAAGTGTATGAATATGCAACAGGCTATTGTTTTGAAGGGTTAACCCGTTGTTAACGGGTGCCCTTTTTCGGGCTCATGATGCCCAGAAAAAGGTACCTGGACATCCGTAACTCTTTGCTTTTATTGTCTCATATTGTTCTGATTTAAATTGTCCAAATTATTATGACTCTAATTGTATTACTATTTTTATAACCATTTTATTACTATTAAACTTTTAACAATTTCAAAAGCAAGTGATTGGCATTTTTCACATTGGGTATCTTGATCAGCCATCACTCCTGAGCTGCACATGCAGCCAGCCAGCACTGCTGCTGTGCTCAGGGGAAATCTGGGAAGCCTCAGGAGATACAAACACTGTGCAAGGCCATGTATGGCAGGAGCAGCTGGTCAGACGCCTCAGCTATGGCTGCTCCTCCCCGGGAGCCACATCCCTGTCACCCATGGCTAGAGGTGGCAGTGGCACTGTCATCAGCAGCCACTTGTTGGTTCTCCAGGCTGTGGAGGGAGGCTGCTCCAGCTGGGCAGCACGGAGCTGGTCCTTGGGCTGCAGAGCCCTGGTGTTAAAGGGCTGCCCTCTGCTGACTGATCCCCGGTGCACGGCACAGCCCGGGGGATGGGAGGAGTGCCAAAGCGCTGCCCTGCCCCGGAGGGCACCTGGTGAGCGTTCAGCTCTGCAGGGGCACACGCTGCTCTCACCTCCTCCAGCTCCCGGGATGGAAGGCACGGCAGCTGCAGGTGCATCCTGGCAGTTCCCATCAGCATCCACCGCCATCAAAGAGCACACAAGGGCTTCAGGGACCTTGGGTAAACTCCTCCTTGCACAAAGGGTCAGTGAAGTAGCCCTAAAAGGCACCACCAGTAATGGTGAATCCATGGGATGTCCCAGGCTGCCCTTAGCACAGCCTTAAAGAGACAATATTGACCCTGCAGCCCCTAGAATTTTGAATTTTGTATTTAAAAGTTCTCCCAAAGTTTACCTTGTGAAAAATAAGGTAACTTCATCATATTTGATTTTAACAAGCGTGACCAAGATGCTGCTTCTGAAACACACAACATTAACTATTTTCAGATGTAGAACTACAAATAAGATTAATAGCAGTTCCAGCTGAGTCTAAATCACTTCTTCATTTTTCATATGTGGCTCTTTTTCTTCTGCTACAGAGAACTGAGCAGAGACAAAACCTCCTCAGTCCATGTATTCTGCACACCCAGACACTGGAAGGGAGAGAGGTCGAGATGTGCTTGTTGGTGAGGGTCAGCACTGGTCTCACTGTGCAGGTGGAGAGCCCTGCCAGCAACTGCAGAGCTGCTGCCTGCACCACAAACATGATTGTCACAGCCATGGTCACATAGCCCAGGGACACACAGGGACAGCACTGCCCTGGCTGCCTCACTGTCCTGCAGGCTCCACCCCTAACCCCAGGGAGAAAGGGCAAGAACAATTTTTGGTAAATTTGGAACACCTCAAAAGGCAGATGTTTGAATCTGTTCTAGTGTTTTACTATTCTGACAGGAGAAAAATAACCCAACCCAACACTTTTAAAATGTTTATTTTAACATAGGAATTTCCTCTATCTCATTTGTGCCCCGGCCACTTGTCCTTCCGCTGGATAGCACCAGAAGTCTCCAACATTTACCCAGTCAGGAATTTTTACACATGGACAAGATTCCCCTGAGATGGCTCTTCCCCAGGGTGGACAGGCCCAGCTCTCTCAAGCTCTCCATACCCTGACTAACCCTCTGTTGGACTGTCTCCAGCAAATCCCTGTCTCTCTGTGTACTGGGGAGCCCAGCACTGCAGTGATGATCCCCTGAGCTGCTGCCCCTCTCTCCTGCATCCTGGAGCACAACTGATCAGATGGGAGAGATGGAAGGAAAGCCCAGGGCTCAGGCTAAGCACAGAGCTCTACTGCAACACAGCAACATCCAGCTTATCAGCATTCCCCTATTTATCTTCCTCTGCTTGAAAGCTTTAAAGATCATTTACAATAACTGCCACACACAAGAGGATTATTATCTCACACAACTCCCATGAGCAGCTCTCTAGCTTGGACAAAGAATACAGCAATTAAGAGGTGCATACACACAGCGACTGGACATCCCTCCCTTAGGTCAAAATGCCATTGCTGCCTGGTCCCAGCCCAGTATTTTTCATGACAACTCTGTGAAAAAACAGAAGAAAAAACTCCCTGAAGTTTGTTTCCTTGTATAGCTATGTGAGGCCAACTGGAAAACTGTATGGGGGTTCACCATTGCTCAAATAAATCTATTTCACAATATGCTCTGCAGAGTCAAGTACTGCACAGGTCAATAAATTAATCTCTCACCCTTTCAAAGTTTCTTACTTTGTTACTGCTCTTCATTATTTGTTTTCAGACAGCAAAAGGAAGGAGCAGTTACTTCCATAAAAACAGAGTCTGTTGAAAACCTTAGGCATAAATTGAACTAAGCAAAGTCCAGCAGGTCTAAAAAGACTAAAATGGCATTGGGATATTTAGATATACAAACAGAGGAAATGGAAGCAGAATGGAAGATAACAAGGAAACCCTTTCAGTGAGGCTGGTCACATACTGGGACAGATTATCTACAAAAAACATAGTGCCCATCCCTGGAGATACTAAAAGGCCTGAGCAACTTGCTCTGACCTGGGTAAGCAGAGAGGAACGGACTAGAGCTCCAGAGAACTCCCTGGATCCTGAGCAATGTGTGATTCTGTAACAAGCTGTTCTGTTAATCACCATAATATAATACCAGCCTTTATTCAGGAGGGTACTAAAGGATAGATTTAAATTTATGCATGAACCCTACAAAAATCAAAGGAGCTACGGTTAGTGGAAAAACAAACTTTCTGGCACAGCTCTGAATATGTGCTCATCACTTACTGCAGTTAAAGACAAATTTACCCACAGGCTTAAACAAGTAGTCGTGTTCCTTTCTGAATGGCCTTTTGTGTGCTGCTCTGTACATAGCACTTGGCTTCGCTCATTTTTTGTGCTCCATTTACTGAGCATTATAGTCTGAGCAGAATTCCACACCAGAGCCTGAAGCACCATCACTAAAGCACGTATCAGTTTCTAACCATGTGAACTGAAAAGCCTCCACTGCATCTTAGCAGGAGACCAATACTATCAGCAAAATACTAGGAAAGCAGAAGTGGCAGTTGTAGACACCAGCATAAAGAACATGGATTCATGGCTCCAGCAGCACGTCTTCAGAACCAGCCAACAGTTCCCTACAGCCTTCCAGGTTGTTCCCACTTTCACAAAATGAAGCAATGTGCTTATAAGCAGTTCTCAAACAAAGAAGGTATCATATATGAAACTAGAGAAAACACCTAGAAAATACAGATAAAACACAAAAAAATTTGCATTGCTGATATTCCACTCAGAAGCAGCAAGTAAATTTGCCTCAAAAGGTTAACAGCTTAGCATTCCTTACACTTCTAGGTTCACTTTGGCTTATTTGAGGAGTGGCCATTTTCCAACATGTGTTCAGCAAATTGGTAATGACAGGCAAAAAGAGCACAGTGGCCTTCCATGACTGATGAATCGATTCTGCCGTGCCTATGGCTAATGCTCATATATTTAACACTGTTAGAATCATACCAGCTGCAGAGTTCAGCATTGCTTTCAGTGAAAAAACAAAACCTAAAAGAAACAAAGACATCCCCCTCCCCCTTTTTAACTTCAGAAGAAAGGACTTGTGCAGCGTCTAGAAATCAAATTTTAGCATGATTCAGCTCCTCGATCTGTTGTTTTTGTCCCTCTGTACGTGCACTGGGCTCGGTGCCCAGCTCTGAAAGAGACAAAGGTAGCAGAGGCACAGCTTTGTTTCCACCCACAGCCACTCACTGCCAGAACCAGCTGCCAGGACCCAGCTACAGCAGAAATGAGGTGCTGAAGATCTGTGACACTCACTCCAATCAGCTCATTTTATTGATTCTTGGGAAGTGACTGGGTTAATTCACATTTCCTGCACCAAGGTTCCTCTGCAATGGCAATTCCTCACTTTGCCTCCTGGGAATTCTCACTTTCTGTAAGCGGAATTTTGATGACATGAATGTCAACCTTTTGTTCCTTAACAGAGGTTGTTAAGGAGCCCCCTGGAAAAAAACAGTCCAGAGAGAAGAACCCTCCTGCACAAAGAGAAATGTTTTATTTCAAGAGATCTCCATCCATGCTGTGCTTGTGCTCCAGCCAGGAACATCACTGCAGTGCAAGGGCACTCCCTGACCTACAGACAGTGAAGGCACACGACTGAACCCGGCAGGCTCAGCAGGGAAACTGACATTTACCTGCAAGGAGAACTTGGAGGCTGTGACAACAGCAGAAGGCAGCACATCAGGTACCAGAGAAGTCTCTAGACCCAGCAGTGGCTGAGATCAGACAGGGCACAACACCAATCAGACTGGAACAGCACTCAACCAACACAACTTTTGTAAGGAGAGGGAAAGAGGCACTGATTTCTGAACCATCAAAACTGACAGAACAGTTCAGCTGGGGAAAAAGCATTGAGAATACTAGATCAATGCAGAGGAACACCAGAACTATGAGTGCTGAAAAGCTAAATATCAAGATAAATGGAAGTCAATCTTCCTCAAGAACAGCTTTGTTTTTACTACCTGAATAATGAAAACAATAACCCTTTTTTAATGAGCACCTGAGTACTCAACAGGTCAAAACACGAACATCTTAATAGAGCTTCTGGCAGCTAATGTTCAAAACTAACAGTTCAACTTATATCTCCAAAGTAGCCATGTTGAAAAAAAAATTATTCTGATCATTAAGAGGTTAGAGAGGAGACTTGGCATAGAACATGTAAAAACTGCCAAAGTGCAGGCCACTCATGTTGCAGGAACCCCTCCCAATGTCCCTCAGCCCCACACGTACCTCCGACACTGCATGTTGACAGCAGCCAGCTCTTCAGTCACTCAAAGCTGGGTTGGACCCATCATCTTCTCTGTATTTCTTAGCAGCTAATAAGAGCTCCCTTCTCCTATTACTCATCCCAAATTTTGGCATTTACTATTTTAACTGTAATATGGGAAAAGCAGGAGTGAAAGAACAGCGCACACACACAAAAACCCCCAATGCTAAGCCCATATGCCTCTCCCTCCAGTCTGGACTTTAATTCCAGAGAAAGGCAAGCCACAGTGTGCCAAGACTCTGGAATTAAGGTACCTGTAAGCAAAGTAAAGGCATTGTATTGCATAAAGCAGCTTCTTAATTTATATGAGTCAATAAATATGCAGAACATCTATAAGAAACCCTAGAAGTGTCTGGGAACAGCTCACAGAAATCTCACTGAGTTACAGTCTTCTACACAGATACTGCATATAATATAGAAACTGATTTTTGGAGTCACAAACCAAATGTCTTCTTGTGCCACCTCCTCAATTCTGTCAATTCAGTGGAGCTCAAAGTAACAAAAGAACCCTGAGACAGTTTAGCTTGTTTCATCCATGCAGGTATTTTCAACTCTGAGTCAAATTCACCCAACTGTGTTAACTGAAGATAATTTTATATAATGTGTGAACCATTCTTTTATTTTTTTTACTGATAATAAACCCCTTGCAGCTGCCTTTCTTGTCCAAGACAATTCTATACAAAGCCATAGCCAAATTCACCTGAGTAGAAAAGAATTCAATGGTGAGTGAGACTCACTTCCTGCCTTTCCATGTCTTCATTCTTCCACTAATGGGAAGGAGAGGATTCTGTGCACACTTCTGAAGTTTTCCTCATTTGAAATTATCATATAATTACTCTTAATTCTACTTGATATCCAGTTGCAGTACTCCATTCCCCATTCTTTCAGAAATAAAGGTGTGACAAGATCAGGAAAAGTAGAACTCAGAAGGTAACAAGTGCTTGCAGGATCAATGATCTCAGAAACTGGTCAAAACTTCTTTAGACAAAAGGCAAATTAACAAATCAAAATGGAAAAGAAGCAACAATTTCCAAGTGTGTGACCAAGTTTAATGATACATTTGTTCTCTGAAACATTTGACCATCAATAACATTTCATGGGTTATGATGCCCAGAATGTTACTTCATTGGTGTTTTATATGAATATTTACAAAGACTTTCAAAATTCAGTGGCACTAAACAAACAAGAAGAACTTAAAACTTTAAGCTACAATGCTTAAAAAATGTAAACAGTTTATTTTACATAGTTGTAAAATATAAGAACTTTCTAATGCAGTTTAATTTTATCTGGAAGGTGAATATATCCTGGTGCCCGTGAACACGGAATGAGAGAATTCTTTACACAAGTATTGTGCTCCAGTGTGCAAAAAATTATATATAAGAAAGGAATCTAAAGTCCACAACAATTAAAAGACAACAAAAAAATTTTCACGTCCTGAAGTTGAGAAATTTATAAAAACATTTACACATGGTTGCTGACCCATCAAAAAAACTTGCATAACTTAAAACTCTGAATATTAGCTACTACAAATTCAAGATCTTTCTCCAATGGAATTTTGTGCAAAGATCAGACTACATTATTCAGCACTTTTCCAGCCTTCCATTCCCACCCCAGCTCCTGACATCTAGTGGCCAGAAGCACCACTAAAACCCTTTTGATACAGGTTCCAATTCGTGCATGTATCCCAAAGGCACACACATGTGCAGACACAATTTTGTGCAGAAACCTGTGCAGGTTCACAATGACATGGCAAAACAACTGTTTGCAGAAAGTTTAGAGTCTAATGTTTGGCAGGATTATTCTTACACATTCCTCTCTATCCTACAAGCCCAGGTGTTAATAGGCACACTGCTTTCCAAGGATCCAATATTTGAGTAGCCTTAAAATAAAGATTTAAAAATAAATCAGCCTGTAACATTATTATATTAGATACTCTGCTTTTGCCTGCATTATTTATGGAATTTCAATCCCACAGTACCATAGCTTTATGCTGTCAGTTGCAAACCAACTAAGATACATTTTTCTTTTTGTTAATGAAGACTTTAATTGCTCCAGTAAAGTCAGCTGATAAAAGCACTTCTGTGTGATCTGTCTTCAGAGCTCCTTAACAAGAATGAGAATAAATTGTTAGTTCATTAAAAAAAAAAATTATATATATATATAAAAATCACACTCTCATTAAAATATATGACATCACTGTGATACCCTTCTTCCTTTATCATATTTCTGATTTCTAGCTAATACTTCAAGAAACATCTGCATTTCTTTTCATTAATGGTTGGTGCAGCTCTACCTCCTAACGGCTCCAGTGTAAAAGGAACAATCCTAAAGTACTTAGGATGGCAACTGTACTTAAGATGGCAACTGTACCCCTCATCTCACATCCTCCCTCAGCTTTTAAGAATGCAACAGTTGCCCAAACGTTCAAGGTGGAATGCTAAGCTGGAATATGTCCCCACGCCACTGCAAGGACTTTTCTTCTCAAGAAACCCCGCCCAGATCAGAAGTATTCATAATATTTTCCTGCTCATGCCATGGTACCAAGCAGAGTTCAACTTAAACACCTACCAGAAGGGATGGTGTCTGATATCTCACAATCTTCTCCCTTACTTTCAGCTTCTTGCTTTTCAGAAGTTTCCAGTGACACCATCAGACCAGGATTTGGAGCAAAGATTGCAGAGGTGACGACTGCATTGTGCGCTTCAGAAAGACAATCCAATTTTGATTTTTTGATTACCTTGTTTCAAGAATTTGTTCATTTTACAAGAATAGCAGGCACAACTTCTAGTAAACATACAAGAATCTCAGTGCTAGTGGCCATCAGGTAAACTCAGAATTCAAGGAACAACTGTCATTGTTCTATAATCTTGGGATTTCAGAAGATGATCTAAGTGCCCAAAACTAACTGGCAAGAGGTCCAAAATATATTTGATATAAACATGGCCCACATTTTCCAAAAACAGTGTGCATGTGGAGCACATAAAAGAGCTGCTTTTTACCCCACTCATTTTTGGTTTTAATCTGCTGTGAAAGAGAAAGTTTGCATTTGTTTTCAAAATCACTTTTCCATAAAGGATTATGGCTTGATAATTATTTTGATTTCTAAAATTAGTCAGCAAAACATTACATTAATTCAAAATCTCTTACTGAGAAAACTGGACAAACTCTAAGCTTCTTTGTCTCTTGTCATCCCAAAGAGAGTCTCCTGTGAACATGGATTCCTGACAGGCCACCAATTACCATGCATCCTGCTAAGAATTTGCTCACACTAAATGCATAGCAAATAAAATATTTCAATTTTCAAATCATATGAGCTTTGATAAAACAAAGATCAAAAGCTGGTTTTTACCTTTAATGCCTTCCCAGAAGTCATTTCGATCTCTTCTTACAGATGTAAACTTGCTCAGGTCATGGTATGTACTCCAAATATAGACATATTTATCTTCTGAACCACTTACAATGTAGGTAAAATCATGGCTAAAGATTTAAAGAAGGAAAAACATTACTTTTCTTAGCTGTTCAGGCACGTATTATAGCAGCTCTGCATCTCTAAGCTCTGATACTAACTGGGCTACAGCCCAGGAAGTAGAGATAATTTAATCTGGGAAATTTATCTGGAGCAGGGGGGCTGAGCAAGATGATCTCCCAAGGTCCTTTCCAACCTCAGCTGTAGCACAGTCCCTGCCCTCACAGCAACAGTAATGGACACACATCTCACTGTCCACAGGATGCAAATGCATTCACTCACCCACAGGAGCTCCCAGCTCCTCACTCTTCACCAGAGTCTTTTTTCACCTTTGCATTCCAAGGCAAGTGATATTTCAGAAGCTCAGTTTCATGCCAATGCAGATTATTTAAACAAAACCCTCTGTACTTCAGCCACAGCACTTCCCAAATCCATCAACTCCATTGTTACAAAACTGTCTTACCTAAAGCTGGCTTTGATTTGGCTGCTGCTGTTGACATAACCTTTGTACTTCATAGATAAAGACAGATCTCTTAGGTCATACAATCTGATTCTGGAATCATTTGATGTCACTAGTATCTAGAAAAGAAATAAATAAATTCAGGAGTGGGAACAATTAGCCACATCTGCAACCATTTTTTCACCTGCACATTAATCAGAGCGTAACATCATTAAAAGAATATATAATCTATTTTACCACTACTTAGTATTATATTAGCCAAAATCAGCAAAGAGTAAGGCTCATTTCAGTAGTGTTAAAAGATTTGGCATAAACTTACTAAGCATTAGATACATATATCAGAATTCAGTACTGGTCTAAAGCTGCACTCAAAGACAGTACCTTATTTTCTCCAGGCAAAGGTTCAATGCCAGTAATTTTTCTTCCAACTCTATTTCGACCTCTGGTAGAACGCACGTGTATTTGTGTGTGATACTTCAAGTGCTGAAAAGATAACAAAATGTGTCCCAAACTGAAACAATTGTGTAAAAACATTAGTTTGCTTCAAGCTCTAACAGGTTTGTTTCTTGGTATTTAAATAACCGTGACTTCTACATCTGTTTGTTATTTAATATTAAAAAATCCACAGCCTCAAAGGTTTTTTACCTCTGTGTCATAAAAGATGCATCTTCCATCATAGGTGCCTATGACTGCATATTTGCCATTCTGGCAGAAGTTGGCAGCTGTAATCAATTTTGTCTGCCCATCTACTTCATTCCATAATGCCACCTTTTTGTCAGGAATGTTCCAGAGTCGGAGTTTTCCATCCAAGGAACCACTGAGGAAGTACCTGTCATCCTGAGAACACACACAAGGTTTAATCTCCACCTGTGCTATGAGTAAGCTTCTGCCTTAAAACATGCCTACCCCATTTCCAAACAGCTCCTCCACAGAATTCCCCAATAAGAACCCTCAGATGAACTAATTAAAATGTTTAAGAAATTTGCGGCAAATGGAATTCAAATTCTTACAGGTTTTTGACAAGATTACACACATGCAGTTATACCTCAGGTTAGAAAGTTGCTCACTGTTAGCACAGGCAGTTTCTACCCTCTCAACACTCACCCTGCCAGGAGCTGAAAGCTTCTTTCATGGTTTCCCATACATCTACTAGTTCTGTATGTTTAGGGAACACTGACAAACACTGTTCTTCCACTTGAGTTTTATTAATATTAAGAAGCTTGATTACAGTACTTTTAAAAATTTATAAAAATTAAGTTGAAATGGATCTCTGGAGGCTTCTGATTCACCTCCCCTGCTTGTAGCAAGGACAGTTCCAAAAGTTTGATCAGGCTGCAGTGGGTTATATTCTGTCAAGTTTTAAAAATTCTCAAGGATTCTGTGGTTTCTGGACAATCTGTTCAATCTCATGATTTTTTCTCCATAAATATTTAATCACAACATCCCTTACTGGAAATTTAACTTTTCACAAAGTTACTCTACACTATACCAGCTGTGATGGTACAGCCAACAGACAATTCACTTTCCACTTCACATGTACTCATGGTAAAACCCCATGGACAGTCCTGGTGAACTTCAGTGAAGATGAACACGAAGTCCTGGAATATTATCCATGAAGCATATTTTTGAAGTGCACAAACTCTATTATTCAATAATTTTATTTTTTCAATTTAAAAGAAAAGGGAATAGAATGTTGTAATTCTAAATTCTACCTCTCTAAAAGTAGGAGGGAGTTACACTTACCCTTGGATGGAAAGCTATAGCAGTGACAAAGTCTATATGCTGGAAACAGCAAAGACATTCTCTTCTTGATATGTGCCATAATCTGACAGTTTTATCCATAGAAGAAGAAAGCAAGAAGTAATTCTGTAAAACAAGAGAATTCCACAGTTATTAACAGACACAAAAGTAACAGGAAATACAGAAGCCATTTGACTGGTAGAGCGTAACCAAGGCTGTGCTGCTATGAAATTCAACATTTTATATTTTCAGATAAAAAGGTTTATCCAAATTACCATTACTGATCAGTGCTTTCCTTAAGAGCTGTACACTGACCCTTGGTAACAAAATTTTCTGGAAGAATCTAAGTGAAAATGAATACTTGGAATGTAGTTAAAGTATTCAGAGAAGAAATGGCATGACAGACCTCAGAGATGCCCGAGATGCTTCAACCAGACTGTGTTCCTAAAAGTACAACTGCATTCCCATGTGGGGAATTATCTGAATAAGTCTGACATGAAACAAGGTAACTCTAATTTTAAAATAGATGTATGTGTTCAGCAACTTGAGAACGTGGCCACTTTGCACAAAAAGTGAAGCACACTGAAGACAGGAAAAGCAGTAACACCATATTAACAGAAACCACACAGCTCAATGGAAAACCCTCCCACTCTAAATAATTTACTTTCATTATTGAATACACTACTGTAATTGTTCCTGGCTTGTCTGGAGTTAAGACCACTCTTAATTACACAAGCACAAGAAGGTTGCACACTTTATTCCAACTATTTCAGCTAGCATAAATGTTGCCTGTACAAAACTTCTCTTAACTTCAAGGATCATTTCATATTGTTCAAATGTATGGTTCCAGTGGCAACTGGCAACACAAAACAAGGAAAACACAGAAGAACTTTGCAGCCTGTATTAAGGTGCCTTACTTTAGACCAGGAAAGATCAAGAAGATCTGCTGTGTGGCCTTTGTATTTGCAAAATGGTCGTTGACGAAACGGGGCATTTTTATCATCTGGGTCTTCATCAACTGCACTGCAAATCTACCAGAGAAATGTACAGAAACATTACCAAACATTAGCTGGAAAAATTTACCATGAGGCACTTACCACTTTAAAAAGTAGAAGGACAATAATAATTTGAACAAACAATATTGAACAAACTAATAAACAACCAAAGTAAATGTCAAGTACAATGGGCTATGAAACATCATCCTGAAAGTGCAAAATGAACAAGTTCTAAATTTTCCATTTTTCATTTCACTTTCATTTTTCTCTTATTCAGTGGGAACAGTTTGACAGCAATTTAAGCAAACACCTGAAGATAAGCTTTTGGAACAAAGTATCTCAACCTTAAAAACTGTGTTCCACTTCAGAATACAAGCTGTGAGTTCAGGTTTCCAAATTTCTAGTGCATATCATGAATGGCAACTTCCTAGTAAGAGACCAGCTCAGAATTAACAAGTGTAAAATCTTAATTTTAAAAAGACCTAGAAGTTCCTATACAAAAAACCTCTCCAGGAAAAAAAACCAAACCAAACAAAACCCAACCACTCAAAACAGCATCGCTGGTGTGTGTGGCTTAGCAAGCCCACTCATTTACATGAGTTAAAGAAGAATTGCTGGCCTCCCTGCTTCCCCCTCTGCCAAGACAACACACACTAAATAATGCTGCTGCCAAGATCTTCACTTAAACTCTGATTTTTTTATCTGTTTCTTATACTACTGGAAGCCAAAAATAGAAAAAAAACCACCTTAAATACATTCATTTTAATGGCAAGGTTTACTACAGTATCTGGAAACTACAAGTAAGAGTGTCTGAATACTTCAGTCATGTTCTATTTTTTTCCTAAACAGATGTAAAAAATTTACATCTGTCAGGTATCATTATGCTTCTGGGAATCCCATTGCTCACTTTGGTCTTCCTTGGAAAAAACATCAAGTCAGACGTTAACCACAAGTAATGGTCAGAGATAAAACACTAAGACAGGAAATAAAATGATGTAGAGTTTTTCCCCTTAGCAATTCACTCAGCAATCTCCTCTGGCAAGGGACCACAGCACAGCTATGCAGATTTTGTAAAGCTTTAAATTCCGTGATGGGCTTCCTTGCTTGCACCCCTTAATATATTTGATTGAAGATATCTATTGATATGACAGTTTGACAAAAAGACACAAGCCAAGAACTCCTTAATGTGCATTTGGATAATGCAACAATGAAGATCTGGCATTGCAAACCAGACCATCTCTTCCCCTCCCCTGTGTACCTACCCCTGCATCGGTGTCAGACTTGGAAGAATTCAGGCTCTCCTGAGAGGGAGAAGGGGAGACACGGCCTGGAACACAGACACAGAAACACCATGGTCAGCAGCAAGTTCCCAAATACCCAGAGTTTCTGTTCCAGAGCTCCAGCCATGCACAGATACCTTCTGTGTTGTACTTCATGCGCATGTTATTGAAATAGTCAAAGGCATTCTTCAAAACCCATATCCTCACTACATTGTCCTGCCCTGCAGATGCCAGTAATCGACCACAGTGAGAAAACTTCATTGTCCAAACAGCACCCTGTCAAAATAAAGAGATGATTAAGTCACAAAAAGTGCTTTTCTGCATGCCAAAAAGACTTTCTACATGTCAACTGACAAGATTTTAGCCATACTCAAGATACCACAAGTAAAATAAACTGTAGATCAAAATGCTGATAAGTAATTGTTAAGACTGGTGGATTGTGTAACTTATGTGCAAAAACAGTTTGAAAGAAAAAGCCCACAGGGCAGATGACTGCAAGACAGGAGTTACAGGACGTCAGCACTACCACAGAATTCCACATAAGACTTGTGCAGTTCTCTGAGGGGCTCAGAACCTCCTGCTTGTTTTGTAGAACTGACAAGTACTTGTAACTGCACTTGAGGTTTGCATTCTTTTTTTAAAGTAGAAACTGTAATTGGTTACAACCAAAATGGGTACTACATATATTTGTTATATTTATCATTGGCATGAGGGTTTTGCAAAGCCTCTGATCATAATTCTTTCTCCATTGCCAAGTCCAAAAAGTTACTAGTCAATAAAACATAACCACACAAGCAATATCACATTTCCTCCTGCTACTGAATAAAGAGCTACCAGGCATTTGACTCCACCATGCTCCACCAATCTGGAGGAATTTTCTGGGTTTAAGAAGTCAAATATTGGCATGATAGAAACTAACAGGGATTACCAGCAGGAATGGAAAGTTCACTTATGGATGACATCTTGGAATCCCTGGTCACTGACTGCTGAAGGTCATTACCCTCAGCCCAACACTTAGAGATGAAAGATTGCTTCCAAAGTCAGACAGCTGCTGTCAGTAGAAGTTTGGGAAATCAGGAATACTAGAATGTATTCCAGACTCATAGGGAAGCAAGCACACTTCAAACAGTGACAAATAAGTAGCATATCTGCCCGATTCTCCACAGGCATCTTTGCAATATCCTATCTGGTTTCTCCCCACCTTATCATTCTGAACCACATACCCCACTAACCTCTCCCAACTTTTGCCTCCAAAACCTAGTAAGTATTTCTGTTCAATATTGTGTTCATCTGTCTAATAGACTCATTTATTTACTGCTGAGCAGGTCAAGCTTGCTGCTCTGTGCTCAGTTCTGATACATGAAAATAGCCTACTCTGATAGATGAAAATAGCCTAAAGTTGTAACTGCAGGAACCGAAAAAACCAAATACCACTTGATACCATAACTCTTCAAAGGAGAGCTCTGGAGAATCCCTGGAATTCCTAGGAATCTACATGCTTTTTACCCCTTGAAGATCCGGGCAAACCAGTAATTTTTTTTTTTTTTTAAGGAAGTTTTTCCACAGAGAATAAACCTGACAGTCATTTTTGGAGGTCAGCAAGTAGATGGAAATGAGAAGTTGAATCTCAAGCTGAGCAGATTGAGCAAAACCACAGATGGAAAAACCACCTACCATATGCTCTCCGCTGAGATCCTGAACAACTTTAATTTGTTCAAAATCATAAGGTCCCTTGAAGCCATGTGCTGCTTTGAACTTAACTGGTCTTGTATAGGGCATCCCTTCATCATCACTGGAAGAGGGATCATCTTGATCTGTGTGAAAGACTTAGAGGAACACAAATTCAGCACTAGATATTGCAGCACCCATTTATTATGTTAGTAAGCTTTTTGGTAGTGGATTAGTCTTGAATTAGACAATTTCTACAGGCAATTTAAAGATCTTAAAGTAAAATAAGAATAGGATTGCATTAAGGTCTAAAAATACATCTGCATTAATTTTAGGCTACAGCAAATCCAAACACTGAACACTGAAAATAAGAAGTGCTATAAATTTTATAAATTTTTGTTCTGCCCCTTTCTTGGCACCTGCCTTGCATTCAGGAGATTCTGCACTAAGTGATTTCTGTCAGTTTGATGTGTGCTCAAAATGAGTCTGTTGGTTTTTTCTCTCTGAGTACACTGCAATGGCCTGGTGATTTGCCCATGAAGTACAAGAATTGCAAAAGAGCTGTGGGCAACAGCCACTGGCAACACAAGACACTGAAGTGCAGCATTTCCATGGCACTTCTCTCAGGCTGTGGTTACACCAGCTTGCTGCAGCACTAAAAGTCTGTCTGAAAGATACATGGATGAAGCAAAAAGGGGAGAATTCAGTTGTATTTGGGAAATCTAACAGGAGCTCATGCTATATGAGAATTCCAGTTGTAGTACTGGTTGCCAGAAAACAATCTGATTTACTAAAGTAATGAGGATAATCCCCACTTCTACCTTTGCTGGAGTAACTTTCCAAAAATGTGCATGTTTTGATATCAAAACCTCTTTCTAACAGCACAAAAAAAAATCAGAGCATTAAGCTGGTTTAGTCGAAGAATTTATCCTTGTAACCTGGTTGCCTCAAAATGCCTACTAAGCTGCAAGGTTCAACTCTAAAAAATCCTATCACCAACTGTAGGACAGTGATAGAATGCAGCATGTATGTTCCTCTAGTAGTTTTGATTCCTAAAAGCACAAGGATAAACCAACTACCCTATTAAAAAAAAAAAAAGAGGATTGTCATTTACCTTCATCTCGAACACTCTTAACCTTATTAACAGCACGTTCACCATATTCTTCAGCAAGGTGCTTTGCTTTCTTCACAGATTTGCCAAGGAACTTTTTCAGTTGAGTCCTTAAAAACAAGGATACATTTTCAACACCTAATAAAGGAAAATTTTCTTTTTTTTGCTACTATAATCAGTAATTTTAATTTGTAATGCAACCTTATCTTTTTTCATTACTGCTTCTTAAAATAAGCAGTAAATTTGACAGCAGTCATGCAACCTTCAGTTCAACAACAGAGCTACAGGCTTATGTAAAATCAGGTATCACTAGTCAAGTGATTACTTGAAAGGTAACTTGCTCAGTAATCAGAATGGAAGCTTCCTCTTAGAAAAATAAAATCTGTTTTTTCTTTCTAGGGAAAGGAAAAAACATAAAACAGCATCTTACGTTTTCTGTTTTAACCTCCCTCCATCAGTGTCAGTTTGCTGTGTCTGCATTTTGTCTTCATCATCAGACTGTGCTGCATCATTACTAGGAAATACAGAAATGACTGTTAATGGGATATCATAATGAATCTAAATTGAGTGAAACATTAGTAAAGTAGGCCATGCATTTTAGGATCCATCTTTATTCCACGGACATTATTTTAATCACTTAATAAACAGGTCTTTCAATTCTTAGGCATCTTGATCTAAATCTGCATACATTGTGCAGTTGCCAGATATATTATTCCCTGCCACAAATTTCCAGCTTAAGCTTATAGTGAGACTTTGAAAGCTAAGAGCAGACAAAATTCATTAAATTACTAGGAACTGGTAACATGCCACTTTGTTCTCATATCTTGCTTTCCATAGATCAAATAAATTAGTAGTTGCTAATCGTGAAATAGAAGATTTTTTCACAAAAGAGTTCTAGAAAAGTGAGCTTCTCAATAATACACCAATGCAAAAAACCTAAAAGTTGTCCGATGCATAAATTCATATGGGCCTTTGAAAAGAACATCTAGGCTGACATGATCTTCTGATCATTAAGCACGTGTTGTTTTCTATCAAAGATTGCAAAAAGCTTCCATTTTACAGATTAGAAAGAACTAAAAGTCTATTAAGAACAGGCAAACCTCAAAGCAGTCAGCTGCACTAATGACAACAGATTTTCAGAGAAACAGTCTCCTATGAAACACTGAAAAAACTACAGGAGGTGGTGGCACGAACAACAGCCAGTACTTGAACACAAAACGTGTTTAATTCAGCACAGAAATGACATTTAGTACATCAAAGGCTAACTGGAGATCAGTGGATTTTCAGATGTACTTGCTTGTCAAGTTCCAGCAAGATCAGCAAGTTTCAGTTAACTTGAGAGAAATCAATAATGAGCCTGGTTCATTGAGAACAGGGAATCAGCTCAGATTAGGCAGACAGATGGACTGGGGCTCTTTTTACCTGCGTAAGAGCGGCTTCCGTTTATGCAAAAACCGTGAGAGCAACAGCATCTTGTGAGCTGAAAGCTCTCATGATTCATACCTGACATATTCTTTAGTTCTCCTCATGATATGCAAAGTCAGGGGATTAATGCCTGTTGGCAACTTTTCTTCTGCCAAACTCAGAGGTATTTCTTCACCTGTATCAAGGTTTTTTATCATTACACTTGCTAGAATTTCCTATCGAAAAAATAAGATGTGAAATGAAGAGAACTTGATTAGACTTGAAAACCTAGAGCAAAGCAGAAATCATCAAAACTTACAAATTACTTATCTTAATGGGAAATTCTGTAGCTCACTATCTATTTATTTTACAAAGACTAAGCTTAAATTAGCATGCTACTGCAAACATTATCAACCACTAGACAAAGATGAACAGCTACATATCACAAGCTTCAATTTTATAAATCAAAAATGCAGCTATAGAGACATCAACCACTGCCTGACACTTTTCATCCTAATATTAAACATATTATGTAATTAAAAGACATTGCAGTCTTCCCCTTTCCTACTCCAGCTGCTGTATCTTAGGTTTAGTCAAAGGCAAACTTAACATATAGAAAAAAGGAATTTAGAACTGACTAGCCCCACAAAGGAAAAGGTTTATTAGGAGTATCTCATGAACGCTTACAAAGATTCAGCAACAGTTAAAAAAAGCTTACAGTGACAGACACAAATGAAAACTTACAAAAGCCAAATATCATCAAAACCAGTGGAATTATTAACCGAATGAACTATTTTTTAGTATGAGGAAGATAATCTTCCTATTGCTGACTCCTTCCCCTTTTAGACACATGACAAAATGCCAGGTTTGCTGCTGTTCCCTCCTGTGAAAATCCTATGAGGTGTTTGCATAGCTACCAACGTGAACTTGATGGCATTTCAGGGCTGCTACAGCTCACACTTCCAAAGGCTAAAGGCACATATGACTCAGGGGACACAAGTTCTTAGGTAGACAAAGCCAGCTGTGCCATCACTCCTATTTGCATTCCTGGTGACAGCATGGAGTGGTTCAGAGAACAAGGAGTGACCTGACTGCAACAACTCATTTACCAGACAGGGAAAGCAAGCACAAAGGGGTACCATGTACAGCCATAGATACCTCGTCTGTGAGCTCTCTGCCAGAGTTAGACCTGGGTCTTTGTGGTCCAAGTACTTCATTTGTTGTTTGGCCATCAGCTGCTTTCCCGTTTTCCTGAAATGGTGCAGACACAGATTACATTATCTCTGCTGTGTCACTGAAGCAATAGAAAATGTTCCAGTCATCAAACTCACAACCATTTCCCAGTACCTGGGCAGTGACGATTTTATCTCCACTAGTTGCACTGGCCAAATCCAAGGAAGGCTGAGAATCTTTGGGCACACCTTCTGTCACTGAACTTGAAGTTAAAAGACCACCAGCGGTGAAGCTGTCTCGAGAAACTGAAAAGAGATTTATTAGAAAGAAGAGCATAACACTTGCCATAGGGATCAAACCCTAGCATCACTTACAGGCCTGAACACCCTTTCTGACCAGTTTGGTATTTTTTAATGATCAACTGACACTATATCTAACTTAAAATTATGTACTTCATATACAGCTGGAGGTTCAGGCATGACTTCACACCTAGGCCTCTTAAGCTTTCTTAACTTCTTTTTAATAGTCATTTCCTAGTAACCCAGGAAACTCATTTTCATAAGCCCTCAGTCCACACCTTGACTTGCATTTCTATGCAAATACAGACCACACACACATTTTATTTGAAGTAACTGTTTTTTAGCTTATGTATTGATGAGTCAACTTCTCCTTGCTATAGCTACAGCTATTTTAGCAGGAAGTCTTACCTTACAAGAAAGTCTGTAAATGAGGAACACTTGTAAAGCAGAAGAGTATTACTTCATTGTAATAAGCTAAGATTGCTGCATGATTTTTTACCTATCAACTAAACTAAAAATCACAGGACTGAATGATCCTTCACTCAAAACACAAAAAATAATAACCTGTAGATAAATAAACCCATCTAAACTAGAATACTTGCCTTCTAAAACAGGTTTTTGCACTTCCAAATCCAGTTCACTCTTCTTCTTACGGGGAGGTGGAGCTGGCCGTGCAGGGGGAGGCGGCCTCGGGGGAGGGACATTGGTGGGAGGGGGGGGCCGGGCTGGGACAGGTTTCTTTGTGCTGGCAACTATGTCAGGCTCTACAGTCAGCTGCCTTGGGGGCTTGGCTGGGGGCATTTCTTCTGTTGTAGAAGGGTCTTTGGTAGATAAATCTGAAGCCACTTTTTCTAAAGTATTTGTCTCTTTCTTGTCTGCTGTGTCCTCTTTTTTTGATGTTTCTCCTTGTGCTTCAGTTTCATCCATTTTATGGTCAGTTGCATTTGTTATTTTTGTTGGTTTATGAGATTCCTGTTGGTCAGAACTAAACAAAAGCTTCCCAGACTCCAATTCAGTGTCCTTACACACATTCTGATCCTCTGGTTCTCTAGTGTCTTCTGGTAATGGTATTTTAGCAGCTGGTACTTCTGGGACATCACTAATGATACCTGCTGCAGAAATCCAAGCATTTCCATCTGTTGGAACAGTCAATTCATTTCCTCTAGAAGCTAAAGCATCATCTTCTAGCTGTTGGGCCTTCTGGCTTTCTTCTATAATACTGTCAATAATCTAGAGAAACAAAACAAAACAATTCTACCAGTCAACAGCAGGCACTTCCTGGGTACATAAACCAGTCAGCAAAACACCCACAAGAACTCTTCCACTGAAGACCTGTTTTATATATAAAATGCAGTGTGTTAAAAAAGGAGACCAGAACCTTGGTGCAGAAATGGGCATTTTCAAAAAATAAAACAAAGTAACTCATTTCCAGTCTTCTTCAATACACTTGGAGAGAAAACAAAACTACTTTTTGTTAGGAACAAAAGCTGCTCACTCTTCAGAGTTCTCATGTACTGCTAAATATGATCCTGTAAATTACACAGATAATTCAAAACTGGTGAATCCTAAATATGTTTTCAGAACACTTAGGTTGATTTTTACCCTTTAGATGAACATTCTTACTAACATTAACAACGAATTCTAACCTATGGTAGCTTCAAGATGAATACTGATCACTAAATAATTTAATATTTTTTCTGTGATGCTGGAAGCTCAAAGCAATATTTAACTAACCTCTTTTGAATCATCTTGTTTCATTTCTCGTACAAAAGTTTCATTTCCAGTTTTGTGTAGTTTATTGTCCATATCCTACAAAAGAAAAAGTCGTAAGACAATGGTACTAACTTCTTCAGTAAGATGATCTAACAAAAATACAGCTCCCACAAATTCAGTAGCATAAAGGACAAGAAATCTGACACATTTTCACATATTACTGCTGTCAGATGTTTAAACAAGTAATGCTGAGTACACAAGAGAAGTATTTCAGAGTCATGCAAACTATGCAACAAAATAGGCAGCAACCTCAACTAAAATCAAACTGAAGGCAACATGAAGTTCAGAGAAATAAACACAAATGATAATCTGCAGCAAGGAAATTCCAAATTAAAATATTTTCTCTTTTCTTTATCAGCTTTTAGGAAAGGATGCAAGAACTGTATAACAGCCACATATAGTAGAAACTATTCAGAAATTTCCAAGTTAAGGCAGGCAGTCCTATCAAGTGATCACAAATATACTTCTGAGGTTCCAACATGGAATCTTACACTCTACAATTATTCCTAGTGCACATTGTATATTTTAGCCATCAGTCATCTTCATGCAGATCCTTCCAAAATCCAAATAAGCTGAAAATATTTCATTTGTAAATAAACATTTTATTCAATTCCTGCAAAATTTTAGGTTCAGAACCACAAATAGTTTTTACCATAGGATACTGCTAACTTTAATCAGTTGATACAGACCAGTAAGAACTTCATCATACCCTTGTCTTCTACATGAATTATTAGAATCCTAAAGAGTTTGCATTAGGGAAAAAAAAAACCCTTTAAAGACCATCCAGTCCAATGAAAGGCCACAACATCACATTGTCCATAAGCACAAACATCAGCAATATCGAAAGTGGAACCTGATGGAATTCTTGACATTGGAAGGGATCTGCAGGAATCCAGCAGCCCTCAGAGCCAACTACAACAGGGTATTTTCAATCATTTGTCCCCAGTTTCTTATTTAGAGTGACTGCCTAGTATAGATATTTAAAAAATTTCTCCTTAGACTTTGTCCGGACTCTCAGACAACCAAACACAACCTCCAGAGCATCCTAACATATGTTTGAAACTCCTCCCTGCCCCAGACTCTTGCAGACATCCAACTTGGAGAGTTCTGACCCAAAGGAATGGCATACTGTGCAAAGACAGCTGCAACTACAGAAAAATCATTCCTCCCTCTCCACTCCCTTCAGCCACAAAGCATTTCTAATCTAAATGCAAGCTCTACTTTGCTTTATTATTAAAGTTTATCTTCAAATGTATGATGACACAAATACTTAAATGTAATCAGTGCCTACAGAAGCGCATTATATTAATTTCCAATTCTGTTGACATTAAACTCACACACCTATTAGACTTTGGACTTAGGAAATATTTCTTACCCATTCCAAGACAAATGATACCATTAGTCACACATTCACTGAACTGATATGATACCAAGCACAGAAGCTTGTACTTTTTTCACCTTCAGAAATTTAGCTTTGAACAAGTGATTTAGGAGGATACTTCAAAAAATTCAATAATTAAATAGCAACATAGGGAACTTCATAGCTAATAATTCATGAAGACATTAAAGTTAGTTTTGAAGTTCATTGATTCCACACAGTTTAGTGAGAATGATAAAACAACACTGCTTGAAAGGCTTACACATGTAATACTTAATTATTAAAGGGACATTAAACAGAAGACAAAACTGGGGGTAAGGCCCTGTTCCCTAAGTGGTATAGCAAGATATGGTATCACTGTTAAAATACTATTGATTCAGAGCAGGGTACTGCTGACAGCTCAGAAACACTGGCTTCACTAGGATTTCCCAACTCTTTGCAGACAAACCTACAAGAAGTGTTGTACAGCAGCACCTTTGGCCCTTGTGGGAGCAGGAAATGAGTGTTATTTGCACAGGGTTCCAGCTCCTCACCTATTCACTGTGTGCTGGATTCAGCCTTGCTGTCACTATGCACAGAATACCAATTACCTGCGTGGGAAGTGGCAACGCTGTCTCATTAAGCTAAATATAGTGGTTTATCTTCACATAACCTACAGGGGAGGCTTCTCAAGTACAAACATTAAGATTTTCCTTATTCTGAAGACAGAAGAGTGCACAATCAACGATTTCATATAAATCAGGACCAAAAGCCAGGTGGCTGCAGAGCTTTGCTTACTACTCACTAATCAGTTAAAAGAGCACAGTTTAGTAATCACATACAGCTTAATTAAATTGCACATACACATTTCAGAGTTGAGACACTGTAACATACCCTAAATAAATGGAAAGCTGAAATCTCAAGACAAGCACAATTGCTACATACAACAAGGATAGTCTGTAATGTCCTCTGTGTGCAGATGTCAGGGGTACTGCAGCACATTAGGTGGAAATACTCAACTCTTATGTTCATCAACAAGCACTTGACTGATTTTAAGAAGAAACTCACCTTTACTACATGGGTTCCAACTTTTGCTGGTGACCTGTTAGAAAGAGAAGACAGACTTAGGTAGAGTTCACAGACAGTAAGCTTTGTTTTAGACAGTCTATAACACAGCCTTCCTTTACAGGAACTGTATGCTTGATAATTTGGATGAGCAACAAAGTGAGTGTTTTTCACATCACTTCTATAGACGTTCCCTACTCTATACCACACACAAATCCACAGCTTCTACAGATTCTGAGAGTTTGTCAGCAGAATCTTCTAGGAATCACCTATCACCTTTTTCTAATAAAAAGCTGTTATTCCAAGTACAAAACTAAAACTATTTTGCCCTACAGAGAATTCAAAATTAGCATGTGTATGCCAAGGATTGGGTGGACATTGAAGAAACAAAAACTCTCAGAGAGCAGATGCACAAACACTCCAGTACTGTGCAAATCTAGTGCCTGAATCCTGATCCATAGAGTTAGCACTACACAGCCACTCTGCCCTTCAGACTCTGCAGCAAACCTAAGATCTTGTTTCTAATCAGGACATTTGGTATAAATAGAGACAAAATACATTGTAACAGGAAGGAACTGGTGTGCACTACTTTGCAGAACACTCACAGTGAAACGGTGATATAGCATTAGCAACCACTCACACACCACCTCTCGTTACACTAATTACATGAAAGAACAAGATATCTTAGGGGAATGGTATCAAATAATTACTTCTTGTCAAGTCAATTCAATTAGTGGATGGTCAGCTCTTATTACATCCTGAACTTACATCTTCCACAAGATTTTCAGAATTCTGGAAGATATTTAAATATTGAGTCACACTGCTTACTCTGACTACAGAATCTTGCTGATACATAATGGAAAGGTTGGACCAGATGATTTTTCCAGACTGCTTCCACCCTGAATTGTTCTATGATTTTATACAACAGTTTGTCAGTCACAAGCAGAGACAAAGTTGCAGATTTATTCCTTAAAAGCTTACTATCAAAAGAACTGCCTGGATTGCACACAGATCCCAGCTGACCACCAGGATCAGGGACACTCTGAACCCCAAGTATCACCTGGCACCAAGCAATACAGACAAATATTGAGATCTCAGCCGCATTCGCCCCTCCTGCCTCCAAAATCATTTAAAGAACAATACTTCCTGAAAAAAACCACAACTATTTCCAATTGTTTTTTAAGAATTTCAGCTCTTCTCTTTACCATCTGGAAGCATTTAATCACAAAAAAGCAGAGCTAAGTAAACAAGAAAGCACAGTGGATTGTTACCTAAACACTCTATCATTGCAACTAATTTAACATGCTACACTAAGGTGCTCCTGTCCAAATATCAGACATTGATATTCACAATTGACATTGTTTTGAGGTTATAAACCTCCTAGAAAGCTCTAACCCCAATGTGCAAAAAAAAGGAGTAAAATTAATATTTTGGCCAGAAAAACAAGAACATTTTTTCTATCACAAAATACATTGCTGGGAAAGGCCTCAGCCTGTGTGGGATTTCTGATTAGTGAAACATTTTCAGTTCCACCATCAATTCTGGGATTTTCTTAGGAGTGGCAGAAATGTGTCACAGTTCATTAAGTCCATGAGATGACTTTAACAATGAAATATATTTATAATTACACCATTAATGCCTAGGTTTCAGCCAGGCTCCTATTTTACAAGACACCACTTAACAACCTATATAAGACAAATCCCTCAACTGCAAATAGATATTTCAGTTTTCTACTGTGACACTTCCCACTAATTGCCCTCACTTCTGGTACAGGCAACTCATTCCTACATTGGTTACACAAAATAGGAGGTTCAAAAGACACTGCTACTGTTTCAGACTTCTTCAGCTGATTAGTTTTGCAGAAAATCTGCACTCAAACAAAACCAGATGTTACCTTCCCCCCTCAGGCTACTCAGCCTCCTTGGGAAAAAGGTGCTTGAGTGATAAAGGTTACAGAACTAGCAGGTGTAGAACACAACATGGTGCTGTTAGCTTGACATAACCCACACACACGATTAAGGAGAAGCTTTACCATGGAATTTACATGCTTTTAAAATACTGGGAAGCTTCCACAACTGTTTGGCAAAACCCCCACTTTCAGATCAGTGTGTAATACAGGCAGGTCAGTTCAGTGTCTTGCTGGGAGGATTTGAGCTGTGTCTGTCAGCAGCCCCGCTCCCAGGAGCAGGTACTGCTTATGTGCTGCTACATTTACACAAAGTCAGCCAGCTCAGGAACCAAAACCTTCTGCAGTCCAACACAACTCTGGAATGGTCTTGTCTTCCCAGCCACCTGAACCTGCAGCCTTCGGCATGCCCCTTTACTTTAAGCCCATTTGTTTTCTGGATGCAGTGTATAAATCCTTGGATTTTTAAAGAATATACATACAGTGGAAAAAGTGTCTGAAAATACTTACATAAGATCAACCCAAAGATCAAATATTGTTTTGGCTTTGAAAGGTCAGGCAGCACATGAAAACTGACATATGCCACAGAAAACATAAGGCAAAAACTAATCTGGTGTGAACATTTACTAAAAAGTGGGATTTATAAACTGATAGCAATACATCTTCTAGACTGCATTTCACATAACTTCTAAATTATCTTACATTACACCTCTTTTACACCAGTCTAACAAAGGAAGGCTTCAAGGTTATCTACAAAGATTAAACACAATTCAAAGAAATATCCCATTTCACCTGCACAAATAGATGTCTGATTAGTCTGAAAGTCAAACAAACTCACAAAAACTTTTTAAAAAATTGTTTATCCCACTATCAAATTCATGCTGACAGTGACCAGACCACACTAAGCTCCCATTCTTACTATCAGGGAGCTCCAGCCCAACACCTGTTTGAAGAGGGCTTAATATTTTCAACATGTTGTTGTTCAGTTTTGTGACCGAAAACAAAACATTCAGCCCTTCAAACAAAAAACAATGTGAGTACTGGCCTTGGGCAAATCCCAAAGCAACAGTGCCTGCCTTCCTGGAGGATGTACATTGTTATACAACAGGTGTGCCAGCAAGCAGATGGGAAGGTGTTTGCAGTGCCCAGAGCAGCTGTGCCCTGTACAGAACATGCAGGCTCAGCAGCCAGCCCAGAACTGCCCTCACCCCGTCCGGCACACCGCGTTCCCTCCAGCCTGGGGCTGCCCGGGAAGCTGCAATTACTCCAGGTGCAGCTCTCCATGGCAGTCACACCTCCAAACCCACAGGGATTCACTGCTGCAGTGCATGTCTGGGCTGCCCTGGGAATGCATCTGCAGCACTGAACACAACCAACACTTCCCACCCCATCTCTTTGCTGCCACGATCAGCTTTGCATGCTGGCTAAAACACTCACACACACAAAAGTTGAACTAAAAATCTCCCACATGTCAATGGGGCACAACTTTACCTTACCTGTCTTCCTACACAGAGGAACACCACATTCTTCAGGAAAAGCATCAAGGCAACTTCTGAAGTACAGGACTACTGAAGTTACAAATCAAGAATTTAAACCAAACAGAGGACATTTCTCATTACCTACACCATCTCTTTCGTTTGGTTTCTCATAACAATTTTTAGGTTATAAGCATACTAGGAACAAACTTGCCCCCTCACTGTTAGGCATATGAAGTCCAAATGATTAGGTTTAACTGTTCTTGATTTCAGAGTGGGTGGATCACTTTTCCTATAAATAAAATATAGAGGGTCTGTCACGTGCCTGCATCTAACCAAGTGTGCCTTACTTCATACTCTCCTTCTCTCAAAACTGATATCCTCCTGCATGGGACTGTTCAGGCCTCTGCATTTCAGCATCTTTTCCTAAATTCTTCCATGGTTACAGTGCTTCTAAAGTGAGTGACATAGGGGCATCTTCTGTCACACTACCTCTCCCTTTTTACTCTGGACTTAGTTATCAACAAATGGACACCCTCCACATGTCGAAAGTAGAATTACAAATAAAAGAAAAGATCTAGAGCAGAAGGGAAGCACACAAGCCTTGCCAGAGGGGATACAGTAATCTCAGAACATCTCCAAACACACCTCACCTTAGAGAAGTCCTCACTCCAGATGTGCTACCCCAGGAACACCACCTCAGACCATTCTAATCTGAAAAAAACGCTTTGGTTTCTGTAATTTCTGCTGATTAGTTCTTAAAATGCACCAGCTACAGATGTAGCCAAGGATGAGAATATGGTGCTTTCCTTGAGTGGGACTCAAGCATCAGTAATTTAATGACTTAACAGTGGGAATTGGGAGCCTACATCCAACTTGAAAACTCCACTCTTATAGACCAGACAATTAATAAAGCAAGTAAACAGCAAAGAAGTCAGCAAGCTGACGTGAACACTTGGCACCACTTTCAGAGCTCCTCTATCAGCAGCTATTAAACTTCCCCACACAGAACAAAGGCTAGGGAGGGAGGAAGCTACAAACCTCACATTTTTAATGAGGGCAAATGTATCTACACTGCTTTGCTGCAAATGAGTGCTGCCAAAAAAAACTCCCAGCTGATTTTACTGATCATCAGAACACTGAATGCAGGAGGAAATATCTGAAACTGCAGAGGGCAACATGTACTTGCTTTCACTTGCCTTCCCTGCAACAAGAAGGTTTTGATATTTTTTTTTGTGGTCCCGACTCAACATCATTACACATGCAAAATAATATACCAGCCTGCTTCCTAGAAGTGCCCAATGCATGTGTGAAATTAGCTCTTATAAAACCTCAAAGCTTATGTTGAGAAAATACTGTCCATATTGTTAGATTCAACAGCAGACTGAATTACAGACCAGCAGCTGTATTGCAAACTAAGCTCACAGACATCACCTCCTTACTTGACTCAGGCTCACAAAATTCTATTGACTTGCATCAATGATGCATTGACACAGGTTATGGAAAAGCACTAGAGAAATTAAAAGCATCTTTCACTTAATTTCTAGTGAGTGACTTCATTAAGTTAGACTTATCAAGTTCTGCTTAGATACAGGTGGTGGAAGCCTGCAAAGCCAGGGCACATGGCATGATCTGTATCAGACAGAAGGTGGATGTGCAGTTGGGCAGATTTAACAGCTCACTTCTACCAAACAGTCTGCTTCCCCTTTCCTGTCTGTGGTCTCTAGTCACACTAATCCCTCACCTTCACCCTCTCTGTCCCAACCTTGACAGGCTTCAGCTGCTGTAACTTATTGAACAGTTTTTGCTGTTTCTAGTTTTCTGCTGTTTACTTTGAGTTAATGGAACTCAGAAGAGTTTCATCAGTATTCCTAGCAGGAGGTAAGCAATTGGAGAAAAACCTCATTTCAGTACAAGCACTGTCAATCTGGCTTATCACATCTTGCAGAACTGTATGCTAAGATGTGCTTTTCACCAGGGGACAGCTAAGTAGCTGAGCTCAGAAAAACTTTAATACAGGATCTGAAGGTGAGGAGAAAAGATCTAGTCTTTCCTTTCTTGTAGGCATCCAGTGACCACTGAGTCACAGCTTAAAACAAGCTCCTTGGTCCAGTATCAAAGCTTCAAATGGATCCCACAATCCATATCTATTACTCTATAGACAGGCCATGGGAAACCTCATCCTACCACATAAAATATTGAAGAGGTTTGGTCCAGGCTACACGAAAACCAGAACTGATACAAGGCATACCCTGTCCAGCACACAACCAGAAAGAGATTTCCAGCAAGAGGGGCAGATTTGGCTGACACCAACAACAGTGTCAGGGTTAGTTCTGAGGCAGCAGCACGGGGACAAACCCCACAGAATGCTGGTACATCTTCACTACAGGGGCCAACTGGCTTAGGGCAAGGAACATCAAAGCGACACCGAATCACAGATTTGTCAGTGTTGGAAGGGACCTCTGGAGATAATCTAGTCCAGACCCCATTAAAACCAGTAAAATTATTAAAGGCACCACTAAAAACAGAGCACGGAGCACATCAGAAGTTGTTCTCGCAGCAACAGCTGCCTGTTGCTGACGAAGCTCGCTGGCTTCTCCTTCCTCAGAAAATCTGTTACTTTTATCGCATTTCAGGGATTATTCTGTCGATGCCATCTCCGCCCGTCTCCTCCCAGCTCTACACCCGCTCCCGCCTCAGGAAGGCAGGTATGAGCTCATCCTCCCTCTCACGGCCGCCGTCCGCAGCAGCGCCGGGCGAGCCCCGCTCGGTGCCCGCACCCTCCGCGCTCCGAGCGGACCCCGAGCTCCCGGCGGGGGCCGCGGCCCCGCTCTGACCCCGCTTCCCCCGCGCACCCCCGAGAGCCACCCAGAGACGGCGGGGCCGCGCTGAGAGGAGGGAGGGCAGGGCGGACTCACGGCGCGGGGGAGCCCGCGGGGTGCACATCCTCGGGCGCATCGTAGAACTCCTCGGTGTCGCTGTCGGACGCCATGGCCGGGCCGGGCCGCCACCTCCGGGCACCGCGGGCCGGGCGGCGCCGCGCGGGTATCGCGAGAGCGGCCCGGCCCCGCCCCCGCCCCGCGGAGCGACAGAGGGCCGGCAGGGAGGGAGGGAGGGAGGGGCTCCCCCGCGCCGCACAGCGCCCCCTGGCGGCCGCCGTGAGGGCGTGAGGGGCAGCCGCTGCCGCCGCTCGGCCCGTGCGGAGCCAGCAGATCCTAAAATCACGGAACCGAGCGGGGTGGAACTCACCTCAGGGTCACCGAGCCCAGCCCATGGCCCAACACCACCTGGTCAACCAGAGCGTGGCACCGAGTGCCGCGTTCAGTCTTTCCTTAAACACCTTCAGGGGCCGTGACTCCACCACCTCCCCGGGCGGGCCCTTCCAATGCCTGATCACACTTTTGTGAAGAAATTCTTCCTAACGTCCAACCTAAACCTCCCCTGGCACAACTTGTCCCCTTGTGCTGTTGCTGGTTCCCTGTGAGAAGAGCCCGACCCCCACCTGAGGTCTTTTCCAGCCAAAGGATTCTGTCATAGAACCAGGTGATATAGAGTTAGGATGGTCTACTAGACAAAATGACAAGAACCTTTTAAACGTTTTTTTCTCATTAATTTCTGTAATGAATGCTTGAAACCGGCAGCAGGAATTAAATAATATGGTTCCTTATTTGTTTTTCCTCATATTTTCCTTCCATAAATTTTCATCTGATCTTCTGGTTGGTTTTGACCTCTCAACTAATTATGAGTAATCAACAGCAACTCCCAGAGGAAAGAGGCTTCCCCTTGAAACCTGCATTGCTTTTAATATTTGCTCAGTAATATATGCCTGTTACTGAGCCAAAACACTTAATCAATACATGTGACCGTGGCAGGCTGAGCATAAATTTAGGCTTCCCTGAGCATAAATTTAGGCTTCCCTCCACATTCTCTGCACTGACCTCCTGTCCCCCTCGCTCTTTGGCTCCCTAGCTCAGCTAGAGCTCTTTTTCTGACTTCTAACAAGCACAGAATTTCCCAAAGCGCTGACACAAACTGAAGGTCTCTGTCTATTCTCTTATTTTTGTAAAATAAGTAAAGGCTTAACATGTTGAGACAGATATTGTTGTCAAATGGTCAACACAGAGGTGTTCACACACACACCTGTCCTGCACATGCAGGTGACATCAGGCCACATCCTCCTCAAAAAATTCCCTTAAAAAATCATTATGCTTCTCAGCCAAACCAGAAGTGCTGGGATGACAGGAAGAAAACACACTGGAAATGCATGAGCAGTTCTGATTCTTTTTAAAAATAAGGAAGAATGAGCTTAGCATACACCTTAAGCTCTCAATGTTGAAGAATTTGAATAAATAATTAGTACAGAAAATTGCTGACTTTATTCATTGCACACTGTTTCTGCTCTAACTGGCAGCCAAACACAACAATAGCATTAGAGTAAGTAGGAGGGCCTCTAAATAATTAAAGTCAGTAATGATGTAACCTTAGCTGGGAAAGGCAGATGGCTCTGGAAACTAGAGAAAAATGCTATTGAAAAGCGTCTTGAATTGTTTATCAGTGTGTCACTCATGGCAGCTGCATGACTTCATGTTTTATTAGGCAAAGAAATTACATCATTGCAGAATTAACGAACATTCAAATAAAAGCCCAGTTTTGGTATTTAGTCAGGTCTTACACAATTATTAAAATTCAGCTTTACCACAGTGCTCTTGACCTTTCCACTCCAAACACACTTGTTTTTTGCATCAGAGAGGCTTCTCAGAGGTTGATAGAGCCCCTAGAACAGGGGGATTATAACCACAGGACCACAGTGACACAGACATGCCTGATTTGCCCTTGGAGACAAATGTAATAGTGGCTACTAAGGTGTTATCTAAGCACCAGGAAACCCCCTGGCCAAGACAGAGCCAGAACAAGGACTTGTTCCTGTTGGGGTTATGCTGGCTGCTGCCTCTGCAGGGTGTTGCTGGGGGTGCAGAGTTTTCAGGCTGGCTGGCTGCTGTTATCTCTGCTGCTCGTGAAGATCAGCAAGAGGACAATTGGGTGTAACAGGGACAAAGTTTCCCGAGACAGAAGATAAAGGTGATAATTAGTGTTTGCAAGTGACCTGGCTGCTTTCCCCCAGAACTGGCACAGCTCTTCCCCAGGTACAGGCAGGGATGAGCACCAGGATGGCAGTGAGGGCTCATCTCACCTTGCCATAGAGGTGGGATGTGTTGGCTTGGACGGACTGCAATGCCCAGCTCTGCAAGGAGCTGTTATATCTTCAGACTTACATCTGATATTTTCCCTGGCCCAGTTTTCTCAGAACCAAACCCACATGAGGAAGAAGATGAGATCATAGGTTAAAATCCTTATGGATGGCAGATTCCTTGACAAAGCAGATTGTACACGTGCTAAGATTGGCTAACATGAAATCATACACAATTGAATTACTTGAATTGTTTTCTGACTTCCATGTCCTGCTCAACCATTCATCTATGCATTTCATGCCCAAGTGAGCACAAACTGGTCCCAGTTTCCCCAGTACCATGGCTGAGCCCTGTGCCCAGCAGCTGAAGGTCCTCCATGCCCGCTCTGATCTTGACCACGTAATGAGAATTTTTGTCTCCTTCAGCTTGGACATGGACTTCCAGGGTCTCCCATGAATCAAGCTCATGTATCAGCTTGTCCCAAGCACTCTGTGGTGTCAGCAGGACCACCTTACTAAAATCACCACTGACGTGTGGAAGTTTCCTGGTCTTTTGCCATGGCCAGGTTGACTTCAAGCATAAAGCCTTGTGTCTTTGAGTGACTTTGCTGCTGCTTTCATAGTTCAGAGGCTCAGAAAGCACAGAGTCCCTCTCTGTTTCTTCCTGGCTTATTTGCTAGCACTGCTGATATTGGCAGATAGGTCTTGGCCCCACTAAATCTTTATATACTCACTGCAGACAGATACAGGGTGGATTTTCAGCCTCTGCAAAATATCACCCATCTCCAGGTTCATCTGGTCTCCTAGGGACATGAGGTTTTAAAGCAAAACTGTTTTCTACCATTGCATTAAAAAAATAAGGGCAAAAAGTATTTTTAGGTATAACTTGGAGCTGATTCCATCCTGAAGCATAGACAGTGGGTGATCTCCTGAGTGCCCTCTGGGCACAGGGAGAAGCAAGGGACAAAAGTGCTGGAAGAACTGCTGGTCCCAGTCTACCACAGGATGAAGGCAGGCAAAGTGAAACCCGAAACATCTGACTGAACCAAGAATTACACTGAGGTTTCCTGCATGGCATCCTTGGACTTGGAGATGCTTCTCTGTGTGGCCTTGCTCCCCTGGGATACAGAGTTTGGTAAGAGTAGGAGAGACCTGTGTGGAACTGTGAATGGCATCAGTGGCCAGATAAAACAGGGCAAGTGGTTTTGATTCAAACTCCTGAGCACCAAGCCTGTGCTGGTCTGAGAGAGGCAGGCAAACAGGAAAAGCTGCATACCTTGAGTGCCATGTAGGAGCATCTGTCTTTGCCAACTTGTTTGACAAGCCATTGATGCAAATCATGATTTCTGGTTCTCTTTGTGAGAACTGCTCCTGCCCAGTGCTGAAAACCACTGTCGATGCATGGACACCTTCCCTTGGCACCTGCCACCACAGCCATCACCCTGTGTCACCTTGGTCCCTGTGCTGTCCCAGGGGGAGCGTGCTGGGAGGTTTGATGTGTTGACAACTGTCTTGCACAGGCAGCTTTGTGTGAAGGGTGGTCACACAGGACAGAGTGCCCCTAAAATGGTGCAGAGGTGCCAGGAGTGTCACAGGAAGATGAGGAGAGGTGAGAAACTTTGGCAAGTATTGGCAAAGAGAGGAACCAGGGGAAACTGGAGGAGGGAGGGAGGATTCCAGCTAGTAAGGTGCTATGAGGGAACTCAAGTCATCCTGCAGCGGGTGAAGAAATGCACTAAGAAATGCAAACACAAAGATAACAGTAGAATGTGGTCCAACACCCACCTCCAGGCACAGGGGAGTGGGAAATCTGCGCTGGGAAATGGGAAGTTCTGGGAAATGCTCTGAACTCAGCTCCCACACAGTCTTTCCTGAGCACCCAGGTAACAACAGTGATGAAAACCCCATAAACAGCAAATCAGATCATAGAAAACACACTTATCAAAAATGTATCAAGCAAAATGTTTCCTAAAGAAGGTGTGGCAGGGAAGAGTGATAGGGCAAGGTTGTCTGTGGCTGTGTGTGTCAGGTGTGGAAACAGACAGTGGCATTTGCCAGCTGCTGATGACTGAGTCACACTGCAAGCCCTGTGCCTGGGCTATTTACACCAGCAGCTATGAAACAGGTTTGTTTTCATGCAGGTTATGAGACTGATAGGGAATGGTGCTAGAACACATGCCTTTCCTTTCTGGGAGCATGGGAAGTGCTCAGCACAAGGCATGCTGTAGGAAAGAAAATATCACGTAACTGAAAAGCAGATCTGGAAAATATTTGCCCTGAATGGACTGGGCAGTCTTTTCCTGTTGTGATTAAGAGGGAAAGGTCCTCTGACTTATTTTTTCTGAAGGTTCATCAGGAGCTGTAGTAATAGGACAAGGAGTAATGGGTTCAAAGTGAAAGAGGAGAGATTTCGTTTAGATATACAGAAGAAATTCTTTACTGTGAGGTACTGGAACAGGTTGCCCAGAGAAGTTATGGATGTCTCATCCCTGGCAGTGTCAAGGCCAGGTTGGATGAGGCATTCAGCAAACTAGTGAGAAGTGCCCCTGCTCTCCTTCCTTATGGAGATGCACACCCATGCCTGGCAGTGCCCAGCAGGGTGTGCTTTATGCAGCTGAAGGGATTGACTTGTTTTTTGTCTGCAAGGGCCATATCCACCCTGGGAAAATCCAGCAGTGAGGCTCCTTCCCATGGCTGAAAAAGTGGGAAGAAGAGGTTTAATGTCCCCTGGGAGGATGGTGCCCTTTTTCTCCAAACACAGAGTATGCCCAGTGTAGATCCTTGCCTCCATCCCACAGGTGTAGGGACACGGTACCTGTAACCGAGCAGCAGTTACTGGTCCCTGGCAAGGAGGAGCCAGGACAGGCTGAGCAAAACTGGCAGTGCCTGAAGGGTTTCCCTGCTTCCAGAAGCAGAGCATCAAACTTTTCTGTTGGAAGTAGAAATAACCTTGTTATTTTATGGTCAGTTACCCAAAGTGTGAAGCAGGATAAAGTGCAGCTACTAAATCAAAGGTGAGGTGAAGACTCAGTTCTTGCTGAATGGGTTAAGAAATGGTTGAGAAAGCCCCATCTGTCTTTTGAGGTGGCCTCCCAAAACTCAGACTGTGCATGGCTTTCTATTCAAAAGACTTTCCTGCTGCTCTGGCTTGCACTATATCATCTGCTCTCACAAACAAACCATTTTAACTACACAGACGTGCTGTTTAATCGCTCTTCCTGGCACACTGACAGTTCCTGCATGTGCAGATGAGTTGTGTCTCAGCTTTGCCAGTGCAAATGCTCTGTCCTCCAAATTTCCATGTTTTATTTTTGTCTGAAGATGCTCAGTGCATACATATACAATTGTTACATTTTTGTTTTCTCTACATTCTGTCTCTAGATGTCTAAAAGTGCGCTGCTATTTTATGAATCCGGCTTGGCATATCAATGTACAGCAGAGCTGGGAGTTGTGCTCTTCTCTGAACATCTACTTTTGTTCTTCATTGCAGCTCACTAAAAATCATGATCAAAGCAATGAATGCTGGAATGCACAATGAAAAAGAGTGCATTGGCTGTTTTTGTAAGGAACAATGGAGAGCAGCTTGCTTTGAAGTGAATTTTGTCAGATTTTAAAAGGTAATTTGTTACTTGTGAAGATTAAACAAATCCAGAATTAATGCAAGTGTTGAAAGAGAAACAAATACATATCTTTTTCTGACAAGATTTTACAGAACACACATATTGAAAGGGAAAGAGAAATAGAAAAGATAATAACATTACAGTGGAGGAATTATGTTGCATACATTTTCTGTGTTGGACAAAATTCATTCTGAAATGTCTGCATTCTAAAAATGCTCACAAGAATCAGTCTGATTTCTAAAGACACTGAGGAGTCTGGAAGTTATAACTTTATATATACAATTAACATGAAGCCAATCAGTGCTAAGAAAACATCTTCTCTAACTCCTGCTTATCACACCTCTATTTAATAACCTGTGGCTGCTGTCCTGGGCACTGCCTGTCTGATGTGGCAGGAGGACTCAGATTGTCCTGACCTATAGTCAGCAGGTCAAACTGTTTTTAACTGAGATTTTATCAGCTCGTGGTCTCTGGTTTAGACTCAATTCCTCCACAGAATAACTGCAAATGGGATGCAGTTGCATGAAGGGATTACCATGACTGTAAGAAATTTTCCTTGGAGGGAAATGAAGCTGTTTTGTTGCACAGAGGTACCTGCTGGCCAGAGCAGGATCTGGAAGTTGTAGCCCTGTGGGCAGGACTCATGCTAGAGCTGGCACTGATTTAGGGTTCACAGGTGAGATTTCAGTATTCCAAGCTTCACTACTAAAACTTTTGTCTTCCTGACCAGCTTCTCATGGTCCCATGGTTTTCTGGGGCTGTGGGCTCAGGAGTTCATGTGCAACTTCACTTGTGAGCCCAGATTTACCTGTGCCTGTATTGGTACTCTCCAACCCTGGGTTTCCAGCTCTTCCCTCAAAACCAGCTGCTTTCTCCAGCTCCATTACCTGTCCACAGAATGCCCAAAAAATGCAGAACAGACTTTAGCATTTGCTGGGAGGTCCAGGGAGGTGCTGCAATGCCCAACCACCATGGCATGAGTCAGGGTTACCATGGCAGCCCCAGCTTTGAATTCTCCTGCTTTCATGGTTTTCTGCCTAAACCTTAGGATTAGTTTAACCCAAGTTTGTATGTATATATGTATGTATCTATCTATCTATCTATCTAGATTATCTGCTTTTGATTATAATTACTATTTACTTTTAGTGATTCATTCTGCTGTTTTTTCTCTTGATAGACTCTGGGTCCCAGAGGAAATTAAATTGTTCTTTGCTGCTCTTTCCAGTGCCCAGAAAGAACACATGGTGAATATCTGTGGACCTGGGTGGGCAGATGTGGGAGAAAATTCGGAAATGGGCCTTCTCAGTTTTTATGGAAAGAATCTACCAAAAAACTCCACTGACTGAACCACCTTCCCCATTCCTGAGGATGAGCTTTTCTCTCTGGTGCAAGAAGTGGTGTCAACAGAGTACAGATGGGGAGAGAGGTGGTGATGTGGTGGTGGTGGTAGCAGAGAGGTGTCAAGGCAGGGTGGCAGTAGAAGCTGGAATAACAGTGGTGGTGGGGTCAAATGAGCATGATCTCTCCCAAATCAGGAGTATTTGCTGATATATCAAAGTATTTTATGTGGTAACCCTAGGGCTGCACTGCAGCTTGTCAGAGTTTAATCTCATTCTCTTTTCTGCTTTTTCCTTGCCATCAGGGAGTGTGTCCTATTCTGCCATTGTGGTTTACATGAAGAATCACTCAGGGTGCAGCAATTTCCTGCTGTACACTTCCATTTGTGCCTCTTTGCTGCTGAATATATGTCTTTAATTATAGGCAGCAGAAGCAATTTATTTGTTTAACAGTGGCCAGGAAACATACCCAGGGGAGATCTCTGAACATGACCACAAAGCTGATAAAGATTAATGTTAGGTGACAGAACACTGGATAAGGCTATTCTCACATTTGGGTCAATATCTGCTATTCATAGCATGAGCATTAAGTAAACGAATATCAGCTTATTATGTGCTATTATATTTAATGAAGTTCAGCATTTACTTTTCCTCTGAAGACTGCCAAGGACCACATTAACATTGTTGTGTGCTCTGGCAGGCAGGAGAGCAGTGTGGTGAGTTTAGCATAACAGTCACATCAGAGCTTTCAAAGGGCACTATGTGACCTCTATGATTTATTGTTAGGCACAGCTAATGATATTTGAGTTAGTCCCTGTTGCTAACACGGAATTCATTATTAGTGGGTATAAATCTCTTTCCTGCTACAGGTGTTGCTAACTGCTGTGGAAGCTAATAAAGACATCAGTAGTCATTTATAAAAAGAGAAGCTCCAAGGGTATTGTTGATATTGTTGTGGTTTAGTCAACAGCTCCAGGTCCCCGCTGTGCTGTGTTAAAAATAACAAAGCATCTCCTTTGCTGACCCCTGCACTTCCATGCTCACCTCTATTCATTTCCTGCATTGATTAAAAAGAAATAATAATAATAATAATCCCAGAACTATTTAGGAAGTGCAGAAAGCCGCCTGCATCCTGTACATGGTGGCCAGTCTATGTGTGTGTAAGCCCAGGCCAGGAAGCTCCTCACCCCCCTGAACAGCTCCACAAGGCTGCTCCCAAATCCCTGCAGCCTGGCAGGATTTATTCCTTTACCCCTTGGCTGTTCATCACCTTTCCCCTGCTCACTGACCACTTCAGCCACGTGGCACCAATTCTGTGAGGCCAGGACTGCCCCCTGAATCCCCTGCAATGCCCTGCTGCAAGGTTCACCCAGAGGCTGAAGAGCCCCAGTACCAACCACCATGACAAAGAAACCAACCCATATCCAGCAATAACTTCTGTGGAGAAACAGGAGTTTACTGGGAAAGTCTGGTTTTCTGTTCAGTATGTTGAGTCACACCGTGGTTCTGGGGGAGCTGAAACCACTCAGGGAATCCTTCGGGCTGTGCTAAAAAGAGCCTGATTTATTGTGCTGAGGAGAAAAACCACCTCTGGCTGTGGGTAATAAACAACCCTAAACAACCATCTATGGAGGCACAGAAAGCAGTGATGTTGAAGAATATAAAATTGAATGTATTTCTTAGTGACACAGTTATTCAAGAGTGGCCAGCCATGGAGCACTTCGGATGCTGCAGGACAGCACTGCCAAGCTCCAGCCCAGCCCTGTGCAGGACCAGAACCTGCAGCAGCATGGAGCACATTGAGGGTGTTCACAGCCCCACTGAAGGTGAAGAGAGGACCTAGAGCTACCAGGAGATAAAGACAAAGAGGGAGCTGCACTGAACCACTGGAGATGAGGAATATCTGTGTGCTCCAGAGTAGGACCAGCATCCTGCAGAAATGGTTTTCCCATCTAGGGGAAATTTTCAATATTTTAGGCTTTTCTGCCCCTTCTCAGCTGAAAATTCAAACTAAGGAGAAATTAAAATCTCAGACATTACATTTTCAACCTAAGTCCCTAAATTATGCAGCCTAACAGGCAGAAGGAGTTACTGCAAGGTCTTTGTTTAGATTTTTGTTCTAAATTTAGAGCTTTTACTGGCTGTAAATAAAATCCTTGTAGTTGCTTATATACAACATTTTTCTTTCTCTTGGTTAATTTTGGGGGTGTTAAATATGTATTACTAACTAATTAAAATGTCATAGTCATAGATTAAACTCCTCTATGAAATTGAAGGTTTCTGCTCCTGGTTTAGAAGAACCCAGAGTGAATGTTTTATAGTAGCAGCAAAGCCAGAATTACAGGTTAAGCTCCCAAACTGTGTGCATGACTAACACCAGGAAAACAGAAATAGTTTGAATTTTAGAAGCTCAAGCCAAGAAACAATGAAGGAAATGTAACTTATTTTAGATCCAGTGTTCTCCTGGAAGGAAGCAACTCTTGCTAAACCCCCTGGGCTCTGATGGCTCAGGGCTGGGTGTGCATCCCAGGGATGATGCCTGGACCCTGTGTGGATCTGGTATTTTCATCCCAGCTATCCCACAGTGCTTGATTTGGTGGGACTTCCCAAGGCTTGCAGCAAAGCAGCAAAAGCTGTGCAATCACCTCTCTCTTTCCTGCTGTGATTTAGGAGCTCATACCCACAACAGTCACTGCCCTGCCAATGGTTATATTGCACTGGAGGGCCAGAGTTCTGGCAAATGTTCATTTGGTTGGGGAAAGAAACCCCACACAAGAACCTGTTTGTGACTGTGCATCAAGTGCTCCTCACAGAGGCTGCCCAGAGGCTGGGCACCCACTCAGTTGGGTGTTCTGTGGGAACAGTGGGTGCTCAAGGCCAGCCCTCCCCATTCTGCCAGCTCTGGCTCTGCCGACAGTGGCAGGGAAGCAGTCAGGAGTGGAGGCTAAAGAACAGCCTCCTCCAGAATTTTCTGTGCCTCGGATGACCCCAGGAAAAACAAGAGGGCTACTTATGTCTGCTTCCATATTTAGTACTGGAGGGAAATGCCCTCTTCAGCAGGAAGGCAGCATGCTTGACCTTCCTTTCTGTGTGTTCCAGCACGCAGAACACCAGTGACCTTCAAGAGAGTGGGGGAAAACACATCACTGCTGAATTTTGGGGAGAACATGGCGCATTTGTCGCTGTTGTTCTGGGGCAACCGGGAACCTTTCACCATCTTCAGCTCTGCAGTGGGATCCTCCATCCAAGCTTGTGACTGGACAGGAGTTGGTGGTTATGGGAGGAAGCAGCAGAAATGCTCACTGCTGTGCTGGTTTGATTTTAAACTTTCACCTGAGGAATGCTGAGTCAAAGCTGCCTTGCTCCTCACATGGGCCAAAACCACCCTGCAGCATTCAATGGCAAGGTGCTGCTCTCAGCTGGCTTCTGCTTCATTTCCTCCTCAGCCCCTCAGCCAGCTCCATGATATGCCAGTGAGTACAATTTCCCATTTCCTTCCTCAGCTAATCCTGAAAGGGACAATAAATAACAAAAGGAGTCCTTTATAAGCAGATGTGAAGTACTCACATCCGCAACCTGTTACTAAACTTACAGTAATTTGTTTTTAGAATATCTATTGGTGTGAGGAACACTTGGGCAGGCCTGTGCTACAGTGTCTCACTTCTAGAACTTCAAGGTTTCCTCTGCAGCAGTGTCCTCCCGTTCTTCCTCCTGGAGGTGATTCTCCTGAGCTGATGGAGCTGATGAGGAAATGAACAGGAAAAAAACTCCAAACAAACTCATTTTATGTGAAAAGATCAAATAAAAGGTTGAGATTCTTAACCGAGAGAGGGAGATTTAAGAATCTTTTAAATACACCTTTTTTCGACATCTGGCTCTGAAATGATCGATAAATATCCTCTTTCCACAGCTGAAAAGGCAGCGCCAAGGCTCGGTGGCTCAATCCCCAGCACTGCGGAGAAGCCGCAGCCCCGTCCCGCACCAAGCCCCATCCGGCCCCTGATGCTCCGCCCGGGCTGAACCCCGAAACGGCGCTGAAGGGGCGAGGAGGGGAGCAAAGGGGAGGGAGCAAAGGGGAGGGGAGCAAAGGGGAGGGAGCAAAGGGGAGGGGAGCAAAGGGGAGGGAGCAAAGGGGAGGGGAGCGGGGCCGGGGGAGCAGCCGGGACCGCGCGGCTGCGCCCACGTCCCCAGAGGGTGGCGCTGGCGCCCCGCCGTGCGCAGCGGCAGCGATGGGCTCTGGTGTCACCGAGCAGCGATGGGCTCCGGTGTCACCGAGCAGCGATGGGCTCCGGGCTGGTGTCACCGGGCAGCGACGGGCTCCGGTGTCACCGAGCAGCGATGGGCTCTGGGCCGGTGTCGCAGGGCAGCGATGGGCTCCGGGCCGGTGTCACCGGGCAGCGATGGGCTCCGGTGTCACCGAGCAGCGATGGGCTCCGGGCCGGTGTCACCAGGCAGCGATGGGCTCCGGGCCGGTGTCACCGGGCAGCGATGGGCTCCGGGCCGGTGTCACCGGGCAGCGATGGGCTCCGGTGTCACCGAGCAGCGATGGGCTCCGGTGTCACCGGGCAGCAATGGGCTCTGGGTCGGTGTCACCAGGCAGTGATGGGCTCCGGGCCGGTGTCACCGGGCAGTGATGGGCTCCGATGTCACCAGGCAGCGATGGGCTCCAGGCCGGTGTCACCGGGCAGCGATGGGCTCCGGTGTCACCGAGCAGCGATGAGCTCTGGGCCGGTGTCACCGAGCAGCGATGAGCTCTGGGCCGGTGTCACCGGGCAGCGATGGGCTCCGGGCCGGTGTCACCGGACAGCGATGGGCTCCGGGCCGGTGTCACCGGGCAGTGATGGGCTCCGATGTCACCAGGCAGCGATGGGCTCCAGGCCGGTGTCACCGGGAGCTCCGCGGGGTGTGCGCTGCCCTGGGCACCCGCAGAGTCCTTCAGGGGCGCGCAGCGGCTGCGGGGGCTCCACAGAGCCCCGCTCCCTCGGCTGAGCTGCCCGGTGAAGCCCCGGTATCAAACCCCGCTGGAGGCTTTGGGGCCGCTGCTTCCCCTGCGTGGGCACGGGGTTGACACTCCAAGGGGAAGGGCACCGTGTCTTGCCGCTGTATCCAACAGCCAAAGCCGTCCTTAGGGGAAAATGAATCACGCCCCATCCCTGGAAGTGTTCAAGGCCAGTTTGGACGGGCCTCTGAGCAACCTGGTCTTGTGGGAGGTGCCCATGGAAGGCAGATAGGAACTCGATGGTCTTTCCAACTTGAAGCATTCTGTGATTCTGTCTCCACTCAGGGATTGGCAAAGGAATCATTTTAAATCCATTTATGTGCCTGTGCAAGGGAGCTGAGCTTAAGCATGCTCATTCCCTTGGGACCTTTCCACTTGCTTATCTTTGCAGCAGTTCTCAGGGGTTGTTTTGATCATCTCTGCAAGAAATAAGACTCTGGTGGCTTTCCCCTGCTCCTTTCCAACAGTTTGGTTCTTGGGTATTGAAAGACTGGATATAGCATGTCTGCAGTAAAGCAAGCTGAGATCTGCCCTCTACTTGGTTGACTTGGCTGGTCTCTTTCCTAATTGAAAAATGCAAAAAGCCCCCAGGCTCTCCTGTACAGATATTTCACAAAGGCCAAAAGGCGAAATCAATTTTAAATGGATTAACTCTTATGAGTGTACCTCTGTTTTCTTGAATATATATCACAGGACAATTTAAATAGATTAAGTCCTACGAGTTTAGCTCTGTATCCCGAATACCATGGAATTAAGGAAATCTTGTTTTATATCTCTGGAAGGACACTGATTCATCACACAAAGCAGAGGTCTGGTGCTGGCCAGTGTCTCTTGGAAAGAGCTTTCTGTGTTGCTTAGGTTGCTGCATGGTGCTTATCTCCCCTCGCTGTGTCTTGAAGCAGAGCAAACAACATTTCACTGCCCCCTTCCTCAGGCAGCAGTGGAAGGGCAGTCTGGTATTACAGAAAAGCACTTTTGCTTCTGGGGGAATGACTTGGATGAACATAATACTGTGGGGAAACAGGGGCAATGGAAACAGACCCGCTTCCTTGGGGCTGGGGCAGAGCAGAGCCTGGGTAGTGGGGCAGGAGGTGTCTGGTACTGGGTGCTGTGCTGAGGACGGCACCCACAGCTCATCTCCCCTCCTGCCGTCAGAGTTTGGGAGTTTCCGTGGCACATGGCCCTGCTGCAGGGGGCCAAGCATGTGAGAATGCAAGGGTCGCTCTGCCAGCAGGGGGATGTCTGCTGCTGGAGCCCTGCAGTCCTGCTGCCTCCTCAGTCAAAGCAGCACAAGGCCCCCAAACATTTGGCGCACAGGCTGCTGGAGCTTTCTCTGAATACCTGGTTTGGAAGGCAGTTTGCAAAGCCACGGAGACCTGTCCCTCCCTGGCACAGTGCTTGCAGGGCAGTGCTGGCACCAGGAGCCTGGGCACTGCTGCAGCCCATGGGGCAGTGTTCAGCTGTCCTGCTGGGCAGATAAGCCTGCCTGGGCTGGATCTGCAGCTGCTGCAGGCAGGGACTCTGTGTCACACTCACAGCTCCCTCTGGCCACTGGGGACACCACCTCCAGTAGGGTCCTGCTCACTCACTGCTTCCAAACACCGACAGGATCTTCCTGTCTTGCAGATTTACACTCCTCATTTGTTTTTACAACAGCCAAATGAGCGACTGACTCTACCAAGGCCATAAAGGAAGACTTGCCTGTTCTGCTTCAAGTATACATCCCAGACTGAAAAACTTCATGCATGCAGCAGAAATAAATATGTCAAGGAACAGAAGAAAGCAGTTTAAGAGATATCTGTGTATAAAGGGCCCAATGAGTAACTGCTAGTATAAACTTGGAGAAAAAGGAGCCAAATCTTTACAGAAGGAGCCACAGCTGGATGTGTAGGGGGCAGCTGCCCAGGACATCAGCCCCCAGAAAGACTCTCCGAGGGCTCAGAAACACTACCTGGACCCTGAGCACCTGCAGTTTGCCGTGCTATCCAGCAGGAAGTGTGATGCACCCTGCTAGCTTGCAGGAAAGCAAATATTGACATTTTGGAGAAACTTGTAAATAGCATCTTGGATAAAACTTTATTTAAGCAGACAGGATCTTTATGCTCACATGGAATGTGGAATCCAGTAAAGACCAAATGTCAGACCATAGCCTTAAAAGAATAAGACAAATGACCACAGTAAAGGACACCTTTCAGTAAATAAATCTGAAATCAGCAGCAGCCTTCAGAGCACTTGGAGGAAATAGAATCTCATCTCCTCCTGCCCATGGTGAAAGGTGCAGGATGAGCAGCAAAAGCCAATTTAGATTTGTGTTTGTGTTGTTTGTGCTACTTTTGTCCGCCCTGAACCAAAAGTAGAAGATTTCTCCCCCTTCTCCAGCCCGTGGCAGTGCTGTCCCAGTGTTTTCTCACAGCACAGGTGGCTGCACCTGGGGCATTTCCCACCGAGCTGCTCCAGGCAGAGAAGCAGGGCTCCCTCAGGAGCAGAACCGTGGGGCTCACATGGCATCCCCCAGTGTTGAACACAGCAATGCATCCCCTGGCACTGGAGAAGGGCTGGCACTCACTACCCAAGGGGGTCTGAGCTGGAAGGAGCCTCTCCTTGTGACACAGGAATTGCAGAGCATGCTCTGAATCAAACGGGGCAAGGTGGAGCATGGCATCAAGGCTCTTGGCACGCTTTGTGTCTGGCTGGTGCAGTCCTGGCTGGATGCACTGGCAGGGCAGGGAAGTGCACTCCATGCCTTGCCAGCCATTCACTTGTGCCTCTAGCTAGCACTAAAAATAGGTCACTTTCATCAGCCTCAAGTTCATCACCAAAAGAGAGCAAGCAGACTTAATTCGTTTGAACACAGCTTTGTCTAGTCTTCAAGGGGAACATGTGAGGCTGGCTTTTGCATTTATTATTTACTTCAGATGGAAACCTTTGGGGTGCAGTGGCAAGGCCAGGTGGGGACTTCTGATGGCAACTGCGACAATGTGTCCTTTTTGCTGCTAATGAGGGTCAGGCCAGATCCTGTCGGTGTCAGCAGTTCTGCTGAATCCAGGGGTTACACCCGTGTTCAAATTACTTCCCATTAGTTAAAAACTGAATAAAAGAAGCTCAGTGAAACTGAAAGTCTATGCAAAACCTGCATAGCATGGGGAACTGTCCACATTACAGGTAGAAATGATTGTTCACCTCTGTATAGGTGATGGCCAAGTCAGAGACTTTCACAGTCAGTGTTTAAAAACATTCAACTCAGGTGCTGGGAAAAGCAGCTTGTCAGGAAACACAGAGTTCAGACTTTTGTCGGATGCATCTGGCCCTCAGCAGATTGAAATTCAGGCTCCACTGTCATCCCAGCCACTTGCATTTGATTTACTCCTTGGCCAGGAATGATTTATGTATTTCTGCCTATTGCAGTTCATTAGATCTAAATAACAACCATCTTGCTTCAACCTGAGGGCTCATCCACTTCTTTATGCTGATGTGCTCTGACACAAAGTCAGTCAGGAATGTGAAACGATGGCAATGTTTGCTTTGAGTGCACTAATGTGAGGTGCTCTGGAAGGAGCTGTGCTGGCTGCTCAGCCCAGGTGAGCAGGAACCCCTGGTACAGCAGCATGGCCCTGACAAGGGGAGCACAGGGCTCTGGCTCAGAGACTCCAATGCAGATAACACCACAGTCCTGGCTCCAAGAAGGTTCCTGTGGGAAAATGCCAATGGGGTTTCTGCTGCTTATTTGCTGTGGGACAATACTAGCAACAAGAACCCACAAATTATATCTGTCTGTAAAAAGACAAAGGCAGCTCTGCAGGGTGACTTCAGGAATCATGGAATATGACATTACATTTTCTGTAATGTGACAAAGGCACCCATGCCCTCTTTCAAGTGTCCTTCCAAATATCCTGGTAAGCTGACACCCATCCATCCCCAAGCCACCATACTCTGGACCTCACTGTCCATCAGCAAAGCTCAAGCTTTACTTTGTAGGTTCAGCCTAAACAGCCTCATGGGAGCTGAGAGCTCTCTCAGGGCATGAAGCTTGGGCAGCTCTTTGCTCAGCAAAGCTCAGCAGTGATGGGCACAAGTCATTAGGCATGTGTTGTGCCTTTGTTAAATGTCAAATTAAAGAGAAGAAAAGAGTAAACTGGGAAATGGCAAAGATTTTCAGCACTGCTCTGGGACAGAAATGGTGACTTCCCAGAGCTTGCTCAAAATGACTTTGTGCCATTTTCTCACATATGTGTAGATTTGTTTTGTACTCTTGCAATTGCACCTTTTAAGGGCAAGTAAAAAACTCAACATGATTTTAAAAAAAAATTAAGCCTGTCTGGTAGCTCGGAAGCTGCTGCTCTGGAGGGAAATGATTCGTCTTTATCTGCAAAGCAACAGCTTGCCCTGGCTGTTGGGGGGGATTACAGGGTGATGCTCTGGGTGAATTGATCTCCCTTTTGGGTGGGAGGTGGGGGGTGTGTGTGTGTGTGTCCCCCAAAGTGCACCTGCAGGAGCAGGTCAGCCCTGCTGGCTGGAGCTTTCCTCCCAGTTTGGCCCCTTGTACATCCCTGTGTCACTCTCTGCTAGGTACCACCAGCCCCGGCATCTGTTTTTCCCCACCCACAGCAAGAAGCAGAGCCGGCCTTAGACCACGGCCATGCCAGGGGACTGTGGTGTCCACCCACCGGTCTCGGGGTATGGAAAAACCCCAAACCACCAGCAGCATCCAGGAGCAGCAGACGGAATTGCTGCAGGGAGCACACCGCTGCCTGAACCCTCCCATTCCCAGGGGTAGCACCGGAGCTGATAAAAGACAATTTCCCACACATTCTGCAGTTTACATAGTGATGAGCTTCTATACTAATTCCCAGGGGGAGGTAGCTGAATTATAATTGGATATATGACGTAGCGAGGGCGTAACTTTACTCTGAGAAGCCTTTTCTGAAGCAGATGAGTATCTTGATTACTCTGTCTGCATTTCTCGCCAAATGTTTGTTGAACGAGGCGTATTCATTATCTAGATCCAATGTGCTCGCTCCTGCTGCGGGTGCTGAGGCAGCAGCTCCGGGCCAGGGAGAAGCCGGGGAGGCGCAGGTGTGTCCGGGAGCGGCTCGCCAGCCCCGGGAGCGCTGCTTGCGGCCACCGGGACACACAGGCCCAGCTCTGCCCCCTGATCCTGGTCACAGGCACTGGGGTTTGAAATGCGGACAGCTGGTTGGGGTTCTTTTAAATGTGTTTTTCTAAAAATCCTACACAATACTGTGGGAGTTTTAATTTACAGTTTTCTGATAAATTTCTCAGGTAATGTAATTATTTTTTAAACCATGTACAATTCCAATCAACTTTTGCATATATTCTGAAGGGAGAAGTGTAGGACAAAGAGAAAGGGGCAGATTTGAGGTTCACTCTCCAGCAGCTGCAGAACTCTTTGGCCAGTAAGTGATGCTGGGGTCACAACCGGCAAGATCCCCCTGTATCTCCTGGCCTGAACTCTCTTCCTTCGGACACAGACAGACCCTGAAGACCACCCCAGACAGCTCACCCCTATCCAGAGGAGACACCTCTCAAAACAAAGCCCATTGAGGGCGGTGGTGGCTGCACTCAAAGCCCAGCTCTGTCTCCCAGAGCCTCTGGGGCAGCATCTCCCTGCAATCAGGGAGAGATTACCGTGGGATGGAGCACTGAGCTGCGGTGTGGAACAGCTGAAGCCCTTTCAAAGTGCTGGGTTACATCATAAAACTTTAGTCACTGATGAAAACAGGGAGGGATAAAAATAGCATAGTGTGTGTGTAACATACTGTGGCACATCTGGTTACGAGTCATTTTTAGGACAGACTTTGTTTTGAAGGAGTGGGACCTCTAATGTTGTTTGTGAATCCTTTGCAGACAGGCTAATAGCAAGGAAAACAACTGGAAAATCATCTGAATACAAGTGGGTACAAGGAACTCTATATATGCTACAAATACATGTATTTTGGCAGTGAAGATTTAAGGGAATCGCATCCACATCTGATTTCCAAACAATTACTAAGTACTTATTTTTGTCAGCCAATTCTCCCAAGGGAATCGTTAAGGGAAAACATCCAAGGGGCAGCAAAACAGTATCTCAACAAACTCCTGAAAAGACAAGCTGTGATTTCAGAGTTAGAGGGAACATTTCAAAAGGCACAGTAAGTACCTGCCAAGTGCTCAATGTGTCTGAATTTCCACCAGCCTCCTCTCCCTTGGGGCTCCCTCCGCAGGGAAAGGGTTCACACCCACCAGGAGGCTGGGATATGTCCAACGCACAGTGGCCACACACAGGGAGAGCTGCAGTAAAGGCAGGGCTGGGTGAGACCTGAACGCTGCTGGCTCTGCTTCCCCCTTGTTTAGGGGCTCTTAAACGGTTTTGTTATCACTGGGCTCTCAGAGGTGTCAGCACGTCTAGTGCTGAAAGTGGGACGGATGTCCCCAAAGACACGGACTCCTATTGCTTTGAATTAAGCTCAAACAAACAGAATTAAAGACCATCTGGCTGAGGGATTGCAGGGGAGCAATCCAGCAGAGAAAACAAAGGTGATGTGATAATGTTAGTGACAGCTTTTGAGCAGAAAGGCCTCGAAGGTTGTGTCTTTGTCCTAATTTTACACTGTTGGTATCTTGTATCCCGAGGAGTGTTATTACAAGATATAAATAGCTGTGGCTGAGAACAGAGCAACACCTTTGTCTCTTCAGTGGTAGAGACCATAGTTACGGAGCATTAAGCAAGCAAAAACCAAACCACTTGAAATAATAAGCAAAACTGATGAGTTTCGTTCATGCCGGTAAACACAATTATATTCTGTGATGGTTCCTGTACTTTCAAATGAATCTCAGTGTAAAGCTGATGGGGATGAGAAGGGATCACTCTCCCCTGAAGTCCTTGTGAGCCCTGTGCAGATGCCCAAAGCAGCAGAGCCCAACCCCTGCAATGCTCCATTCTCCTCAAAGTGGGGCAAATGCTTGGAACAGAGATGTGGAAATATGAGAGCAACTCGAGACATTTCAAATTATTACAACCTCCCAGTATGGATGGAGGTCAGTGCTGGTGGATGGCTGCAGGGCAGGAGCATGTTGGTGCCTGTGGCCATTGGCTTAGCCATGCCTGAGATGAACAGGACAGAGAGAACAGAGACCAAACATATTCCAAGTCAGAATCTCAAGGCTGACACACAACATCCTGTTTCTGACATCCTGCATTTTCCTGCATAGCCCTCTCCCTACTTCTGCTGGCTACATCTGTCCTACTTGTTGGACTGTGCACTTTTAACTCCATTTTCTTTTAAAAATTGCAAGGAATTCCTATTTGAGAGCATAGCCCCAAAAGCTGAAGCTGCGGCATAGAAACAAAAAGCTTTTGTAGAAATAATTTTTTAAATGTCATATTACAGGCGAGGCTGTAGAAGAAGCAGTAGCAAGAATTAGCAGTGTTCCTGGTGAAGGCCTCAGCATAGTCTATAAAGTTTCTTGATGATTAGCCAGCACCTGGAAAAATGGTTCCTGTTCCAACAGTGAAGCAAGTTTTGCTCTTTAATATAAAATTTATTTTAATACCGTTCTGATCTTCTTTAAACCAGGAAACCGGAAAACAGGAAAAACCAGGAGAACTATAAAAATGGCTAGAAAATGTTTAGCAGTGGCACTGCTGGACCTGTGGTGTTTTGAGAATGAAAGTGGGACAAGTTTCATGAAGACACAGCTTCTTCTGTGACATTGATAGAGCTGGAAGAACCAACACACTTTGTGCAGATAACCCACACTTCAAGTCTAAAATAGCAGATACAGTCTTCAATGCAAATGGAGGAGAAGTGTGCTGGGGTAGCTGATGGAGCTGGGCAGTGGAACTGTCTGGAAAAAGAGAGGAGAGTCTCACAGAGCAGCAGCCCTGCGTGGCAGGGGATGTGACAGGGCAGCTGTGTTGCACCCACACTCACAATTTCACATGGACAAGGAATACAAACAAAGCCTGGTCAGAGGGCCACATCCCTGCTCTGCAGATGGTTTCAAAGCTTTGGGAAAAACCTTTACTTCTTCCGTAGGGAAATGTGTCTGTTCCTCCTGGCACAGCTGCCAGAGCCCTTCTTCCTCTTCCTCCTCCTCCTCCTCCTCCTCCTCCTCCTCCTCCTCACCTGCTGTCACACTTGGCTGGGGGTGCAGGAGAGGGGCCCTCTCCTCCTGCTGCAGCTTGAGGGGACAGGGATGGAGCAGGGACAGATGTGGAGACTGCAATTACACCTTGTGGGAAGCAGCTTCTGCAAAGCCCAAATATGCCCTGTTGGCCCTGGTGAGCAGCAGGTTCACATCAGCTGGTAGGTGTGACAGTGACCTCTCCTCTCAAATATTACAGAATCTTCTGGCAATGAGTTACTCTTCTTTGTGGAAAACAAAAGCTAAAGACTATTTTTAACATTTTTATTTCAGGGGTCAGTATATTCAAATATTTATTGAATCTCCACTCTTGCAAGGGTGTGCCTGTTTATTTATAGCTGCTTTTCTCCCATTCTTATGTTGTTCCAGCTAAACCAGCAACTTTTAAAACCCTCCTCTGCACATTTTCCATGTTTGTGTTTCACAGAGTAACTGAGAATATCAGCACTCATGGTGAGAGCTAAATCACTCCTGGACCAGTGGATGCAGTTGCAGTAGCAGAAGTTTGTACTAAATTGCTGTTTGGGGGCACCAGGTCCTCCACTGGCTCCCACAGTCACCAGAATCTCTCACTTATCAGCAAGATGTCAGGGAGGCACCACAAGGCATCCTCACTGCTCTTTTCTCTAGGGTGCTGCATGCCCAAAGCCCCCAAAGGCAAAGGGATGGGTGAATCTATTACCTATTTGTTTCTGACATTTCTGTTGTATTTGGCAGCACCAGGATGGAATGACATTGCAAAACTCAGACTTTCTTGTAGATTCAGGTTACACTGCCACAATCCCTTGTTAGACTCGGGGCTCACCTGGAAAATCTTGTCTTTATGTTATCCTCATTAAAATGCAGGACATGGATGTGGCCAGCACTGCCAGCATCAGGCAGTGGTTTGAACATGAGTCCTGGGACAAGGTCCACGTGTCTGTGACCTGCCTGGGAAGTTGTACAAGTTGTACCTGGCAGGATCTCCCAGAACCATGGGTGAAGACAGAGACAGGGGAGAGAGTTGATCAATTATTTCAGAGGTATGGTGGAACATCAACTCTAGAGTGAAACACTGAAATTTCATTTTCATGTCTTTCCACTTAGCTGCAAGCTACAATTCAATTAAAATTCAGATGCAATGTATTGAAGTGCAATTCCTCACTACCCCTCAGGACCTGCATAGTAAAAAGCAGGGAGCATCCAGCATACCTGCTGCATTCCCAGGCATCAGCAGCCCCACAGGCAGCTAGGAAAGATGTGGTGAGGCAGAAGCAGTAATTTTATTTTTTTTTCAGACATCCTGGGCAATAATGTGGCAGGAACAGTACAAATTGCTGCTGTCAGAAATGTGCATTTTTAATGCTAAGTCTGCGGATGAAAGAAATAGCCATGGGAAGTACCTCAATGTCTTTTTTCTCCTGAAAAGCCCATGGTATTTGGGAATTCCTTCTAGGGTATCATACACAAAGAGTTCATGCAAGGCAACTAAAGAAAGGGTTAAGCAGCTCTGCCTTGAGACAGAGAAGCTCTTAGGGTGGATATGATTTTTCTCATTTAATGAGAGTCCTCATTCCATTTTTTAAATAAATTGGCTCTCTGCCAGGAGGAGTCACAGAGAAGGCACAAACCCCCACTGGGACACATGGACTGGCCAGGAAATGAAGTTGAATATTAAAAATATTGCATGCATACTAAAAATAATTTAAAAATATGCACTAAATTCCTTCCTGAATTAAAAAAAAAAGAAACCAGCAAAACCAAACCCAGCCCCCAAAGTTACTGGGCATCACTGCATGCCCAGGACAGCTCTGAGCATCCCAGCAGGATGGGAGCTGTGCTGCAGTGGCTGTTTCCCCCAGCTTCACATCTGCCCACACGAGGAAAATTGACTGTTGCTGGTATGTCCAGGACATGTGAGTGGAAAGAAACAGCAAGAGCCCCTCTGGCAGACAGTGGCAAATGTGCCAAGGCAGGGAAGGGAGGCAGAGTGTTAAATGGGTGTGATACAACACACCCAGACACAACAGAGTGTCCAGCATCCTCAGGAAGGCACCCGGGACCTTCCTGAGGGATCAAGTCATCCTGCTCAGCTGTGGAATGGCAAAAGACCATAAACTGCATCCTTAATCATGGACTAGACAGGACAGCCTGCAAGGGACAGCCCATGGACTGTGTGCATTGCAGCCTCTGCTCCTGGAGGGAAATGAAGAACCAGTTTTCTTTTCCCCTCTCTGCCCGACCACCTGGATCAGAGCTTCCCTAAGGTTATCTCTCCCTGGCACTGAAGGGATTGCCAGAGAGCCAATATCTGGGGCACTTGAAAAGAATGGAGCATCAGCCTCGTAAAGCTCCACAAATTCCTAGCTGTGCAAGCTCCAGTCATCACATAAAAACCACTGTCACAGAGCCCAGACAACAAAACCCTCGAGAAAACACACTCAGGACTCACTCCTGTGCCTCTGGTTTTACTGGCACAAGGAGGAGTACTGGCTGTGCTTGCTTGTCAGACATTCACAACTATTTCCAGGAGCCTTTCAAGGATATTTTGAAAACACTTTCTATATAGTTTCATGGAAATAGTTTTCAATGATGTGTTGAGCCAAATGAAGCACAGCTTCACTGGCACAGACACCCCATTTTATTGTATTGTTTTTGGTATTGTGTTTCCCTGTTTGGTGTAAGGATTTGCTACTACACCTTATGGACAGATATCCATTCTTCAAGAGCAATGTTTACAGCCATCAGAACCTGCAGCTGGGACCAGCAGTAAATAAGGAGTTTCAAAAGCAATTGGCTGGGCTCACCTCCACTGTTTATCCTGCTGCCAAACACCTATAATTTCCCTGCCAATACTGATGACCTGTTATCTACAACCCCCACTTTGTGCTGATTGATTTGGTCTCCTTGAAAGGAGATACCCTGCTGAGAACTTCTGCCATAATACAGAGAATCAAGTTTGATATTATGTCCCCACTGCCCCCACCACAACCAGCAGGGTTTTATCAGTGCTGGGGCACACCAGGAGAGCTGATGGTGATCCAGGTTTCTGTCAGTACTGATACTCTTTGCTGTGCCCTCTCTCATACACAAAATTTAGGGCAACCTATTGAGTGATATAGAACATGTATATGCAGATTCATGAATCTTCTACCTGGCATTATGCTGTAAAGATTATGGACTAGAAGTACTGAAATCATGATACTACACTCAGATTGTTGTTGTTTATGATCAAATATCCCTCTCTAAACAAAGCTCAGCTTAGAAAGCTCCTGGAGAGAGTAAATCTCTGTGGTCAGCACAGACATTCCTGGGCAGACCTTGCACAGCCTGTTCAGGAGCTAGGCTGTGAACCTGTCAAGGAGCTCAGCCTGTTTCTTTTCCAATATATATTGTGTTGCATTTTTGTTTCTGAATTTTACTTTCCTTATGCCATAAGGAAAGGCATAGGAATCCAGGGTCAGTTGTCTCTGCCCTCCCTGTTGTAAAAGTTTTGGTGTTACCTATTCAGGATGCAGTATCTGAAATGTTCCCCTGTAGATAAAGTATTGGACTGAACATCTTGGTTTTCTCTCTGCAGTGATTATCCTTGTGCACAGAAAAATAAAGACTCAGATTTGCACTGCAGTCATAGCTCAAAACTTAGGATTTATATCCATGCAGCTACTGCAGTAAAATACCCTGTAATGAGCTAGCTGGTGTCACTGGGCTCTGCTGATGCTGTGCACACTGCAGCATCTCAGTGGTGCAAGCAGAATTTGTTTATCTCTGTAGAAACAAATCCTTCACTGTTGTTGCTGGTTACCCTTCCTAGAGGTGCCTGAATCTGCCTCAGGGCAGGTTCCCTTGCCTTTGGGAGTATCATGATGAGGCACTATGTTTTATGTGAAACTTATTTTTGAAGCATTGTTTTGGGAAATGGCCACTGGGTAGTCCTGTGTTGTTCTCCTGTCCATATTTTGGCATGGCTCAGAAGGTTTACTGAGATGCTTTAGTATCAGCTGATGAATGGAGTCATTCCATGCCACTGCCAATCACTAAATTTGCTCCACTTAGAACCATTGAGCTGCTCTTGCTTGGAGATGGATTTGTTAATGTATTTCCTGACAGCAATCAATAATTTATTTTATATTCATTGTGATCTCTAATTGGGAGTGAACCCTAAAGACAGATTGCTTTGATATAAGAATTATTGACTGCTGCAGAAAGCCCATTTAGCAGCTCACTTTGTGGAGAATGAGAGCATACAGTTGCTTTCACTGCTTTTGTGATATTAGGGGTGACCAGAGGCAGCTCTTCTGCCAGGGCATGGTCAGGTTGTGTCACACCCAGCTTTGATCAGATCCTACAACTTTCAAATGAGCAGTGCTCCACAGATCAGCACGAGTGTTTGCAAGAGGCAAGCAAAATACAACCTTTATTATCTTTCTTTTTTGTGATAGGAAAAATAATGCACAGCAGAAGTTCATATCTTGTTTTGATATCGCAGTGATAAATGATAACTTATTAAGACGTACTGGGGTTTCTAGAATTCCACATTTTCTATCCTTACTGCTAATTATAAAGAAACTGAGGTACATTGCTTTCTTCACTATGGGAAGAAATTCCCAGGTATCAAGCCAGTGTATGGATTATGCCATGTGCAGTGAGCAAACGAGGAGTGCAGTGCTGCACTGCAAGGCTCCACTGCTTCATCAGGAGCCACTACTCTCCCTGTTGCTCCAGGGGAAATTATAAATATGATCCCTCCATCTGGCACAGGCCACTTCTCCTGCATCCTGGCTGAACTGTGTTGGCTGAAGCAGTTTCCTGTGCTGGCACTTGTTCCCTGTTCATCCCCACCTGTGGGAAAGGAAAGGAAGATGAAAGTGATGTTATTTATCTGCATTCCTGGCAGTGTTGAACTCCCATTTCCTCTTGGTGATAAGAAAGACCTGTAACACCAGTTTTTATGAGTTAAAAGTAAGCTGATTTTACTCAAATTGAGAATTATTATTAGTGTTTTAAAATTCCTGTCATGTTCTGAAAGCTGCCCTGCAGTCATATGAACGGAGTTGGAAACATTTGCCAGCAGGGAACAAAAGCATAAGCGTGCAATGACAAATTGTTTAGCCTGGAGAATACACAGTCTGCAGTGCTGGAAGTAGTTGTCTGTGGTGATTTGTAATTCTGTGCAAAAATTGTTGTTCCAGTTGCTGCCTAAGCCAGAAGAGGAGTGAGAATTTGCAGAAGACATTGATTAACCCAGCACTTCTGTTGGCTGTTGGAACTTGTAGAAGCTGAATGCAAACATAATTATTTCGTGAATCATAAAATATCCCCATGCTGGCACTTCAAAGCTCAATGCTGCTGTACAGACATTAAAAAAAAAAAAAAAGAAGACAGATTGATGGGAATGATAACAAACACCTTATTGTAGTGTATTTTGGAAATGTATAGGATTGAAAGAAGGTATTGTATTTTGCTTTTTTCCTCAGACATTTGTTGGAAGCACTTCCTGACTTGTACTACTTCACTTTTTGCCTAACAGTGAGAAAGAATTGCATCTGGCTATTTTTTCCCCATGACTTTAAAAGCTATAAAACAAGCCAAACTTTAGAAAAGACACAATGAAGACGCAAATCTGGCATTACAAAAACCCAGACAATTGAGACTTTGGACTTGATGATAATCTGTAACTCAAACTTCAGATTTCAACCCCTCTCTGGGCTGCCTCAAAATGTGTATAGGAAGTCAAGATAAAAGCAATGTAGAGAAATAATACAACTAATATATTCAGTTGCTCTTCTTTATAAGTTTGAATCTCAAAAAGACCAAAGTAAGGAAAGACTTTAGAGAAAAATTCCTGTGTTTAAAATGAAAGCTGTTGTGGAAGAATACCTGAATTACCAAAGAAATGTCTTGACTGAGTCCTGCACCAAGTTCAGGCACAACCTGCAGCCTGTCCCAGCTCCCAAATGGCTCTACCTCAGCTAAGGAAAAGCACTCCCTGATCTTTTGATAATGATATTTTATTATAGCATATTATAGCATGAAGAAATCTATTGTAAAAATAGTCATTCCTCTAAATCTAAAATTCTGCTTCTCTGATTTTTGCTGGAGGAAAAACATGATAAACTCCAAAATTACTTTGGAGGAAATGACTGCTATTTATTTTTTGGGTGAAATCCTTTAAGGTAAGGGAAGACTTGGGGCTGGGACTGGCAGACTGCAGCTGGTAAAGGTTGTTATTTGTCAGTGCTTATGTTCCCAAGGAAGGCTTCCAAAGCAATTTAGTCAACTGAAGATGAGGCAGTCCTTGCTACAAATGGAAATGTTGCAATCACACCCTGCACGACAAAGTGGGTGAAACATTTGTGTGTCTGCCACAAGAAGCCATACCCTGGGCAATGGATCTCTGACTGTCTGATGCCCACTTCATCCTTTTATGCAAAGCTGGTGTGATATGGAATGTAAAATCTACTGGTATGTCTTGAAAAGAATAAGTCAATCAGCAATCTTAGCATGTTTTAAAAATAGCATGAAAATGTCAGTGCTGCTTTTATATCAGTCCTTTATGGCCTCAAACTACAGAGGTTATTGCTACACTGGACAATGTAAGGATGTCAGTGGTGTATTTAGGTCAGATCTCTCTTTGTAGTTGTTGGGTTAAATTTTAGAACTGCTCAGAGTCCTGGAGGCATTGAAATCCCCGCCTGCCTGGGATGGCCTCCTTTCTGCCTGAATGCCACTCACAGACTGTACTCCCTGCAGTCATCCTCTCTGATTTCCCCATCCTGCCTTCCACTCCCTTCACATTTCATTTGTCTTCCCAAACTCCTAAGATTTGGATCAATTTTAACCTAAATGTTATCTGTCTTCTTTTTCTTCCACATGATGAATTTTAATGCTCGGTGGCCAAAGTAACTCCCCCTTCCTACATATTTTAATATTTTAAATATGCCTCTCCAGTGAGATGCTCCATTTACATTGGAAATGTTTCTCTGAGAGTAGCAATGCTGTTTATGCTGATTTCTTCCCTGTTGCCTGGCAGAAAAGGGCAGGCTGTCCAAGCTGCCTGTGATTCTCTGCTGCCCCAGTAATTGCCATTTCAGTGGTGGCTGACTGTGTGGAGGGCAAAGAGAGAGACAAAACGTTAAGAGGGCAAAGAGAGATGGGGCATTCAAAGTGATACCAAGAAAAATTAATCTGTAGGTTGTTGTTTAGCCCCTGTTTATAGATTTGTGAAAATGGCTGTGGATGGTAAAAAAAGCTTGAAAATCAGGCTTGAGTATGCAGGATTTATCGGTATTATAATTTAATTTAGAATGCTTTTGTGTGCCAGCACATACCAGGCAGCTATTTCCTCTTCCAAGCACTGGGAACTACTCTAATATCTGGTACTTTTGTAATATAAAGGTACTGACTGTGCAAGGAGAGACATTTCAAATATCTTTTTGATAAAGCTTTAATATATATTTTAATGCCATTTGCTTTTGAGGGCTGCCTGCAGCTGTCTGGGGAGGCATGGCTGTGTCTCTGTGCTCCTCAGCTGGCTCTGATCTGACCAGTGCTTGGGTGGTGAGGAAGCTGATAGCCATTTCTCTGCCCTAAAGCATGAGACTGGAAGGTGAAATTTCCATTTTTCATGTTTGTATCTCATGTTTGCATCTCAGGACAGGGAAAGAGGCTGCCAGGCTGTCTTTCTTACAGGAAATATCTAAGAAATAGTCAGAAAAGAAAGGAGGCTTTCCTTGCTGATGGTCCTGGAAAGTGGCTGGTGTCTCTTGTGTGCTGTTGGAAGTGGAGATGGAGTAGGACAAAGTTGTAGAGCACTGCTCTACTCTCCAGGGATTTTTATTTTGATAACCTTCTGGGGGAAATTCCCAACTCACACTGTGGGGAAACACCAAGAAGAGGGGGTAGGTACAATCCAGTGTGAATGAAGACTTTTTATGGGGCTTCACCAGCCTCAGCAAAGGTGGGGGATTGATGCTGAGATCCCTCTCTCTGCTGGAGGCTGCACTCTCAGAGCCCTTCCCGTCAGTCTGTGCATCCCTTTTGGGATGGGGTGGGGTGGGGTGGGATGGGGTGGGATGGGATGGGATGGGGTGGGATGGGATGGGGTGGGATGGAATGGGATGGGATGGGGTGGGATGGGGTGGGGTGGGATGGGATGGGGTGGGATGGGGTGGGATGGGGTGGGGTGGGATGGGGTGGGATGGGATGGGATGGGGTGGGATGGGATGGGGTGGGACTGGATGGGATGGGATGGGATGGGGTGGGATGGGATGGGATGGGATGGGATGGGATGGGATGGGGTGGGATGGGATGGGGTGGGATGGGATGGGGTGGGATGGGATGGGGTGGGATGGCAGCCTGCAGGAACAGCTGGGAGCTCAGCACTGCCTGCACTCAGCAGATGTTCCTTTCTGCTCCAGCTCTGCAGGATTTCTTGTGCATTAGCAGGAGCCAATGCTGTCAGTGAACTTTGGAAATGCGACGTGCGTGGCTGGAATCAAGCTGTCTTGGGGGGAAAGACAACTTTAAAAACACTTTAAATGAATGATTTTTTCTACCACAAAACATTTTCAGTGTTTGCTGCTTGAAAAATATGCACCTCGCCTCTTGTTTTAGAATGATTTTACTTTTGTGAGGCTGTTATTGTGGCCTGAATATGCAGATCTGTCCTACACAAAACATTTTCGTTATAGAAAAGGTATAAATCATGAAAGTAACTTTTCTAAATAGCAGAATAAAGAAAGCAAGAGGAACTAAAAAGCATTCCTGCAGCAGAGGAGCTCACTTCACTATCTGGCAGCACATAGATGCATCTCCACCTGCAGCCCTGCCCTTGGAGAAGGGGTCAGGGGTGCTACAGTTCACTTTGGCAGGCAATGCTGGCTGGAAGAGCAGCAGAAATGCTGCCTTAAACACGTGTGGGTACTCACTACATGTGAGCTGCAGCTCCTCGCAAGCTCAAATCCAGTCTGACAGTGACTACCTGCAGAACTGCAAATAGTGAATCAATGCTGCCACAAGCAATTGAAACTTAATAGAGCGTATTTCTCCTCTCCCCAAGTTCTGTGTTCTGCTTTGTAACAGATTCTGTTACAATTTATGGCAAAAGCTCAGAATTGTTTGGAGCTCAGGTGCTGGTGGGTACGTGTTTCTTTTGAGATAAAATCGAGTTGTATAATTTCTGAACAGGAAATACTCTTGCTTAATGGATATTGCTCTCTCTAATCTGTAATATCAATGCAAAGTGATTGTGAGGTAGATATAACCTGCTCTGCCTGAACTGGTAGCTGTTCATTTTTATACTGTTCTTAGGTGCTGAAAGCATGTATTATCACACCAAATTATGATCAGTATAATTATCAAATTGTATCAGATTTGTCAGCATAAATCCTGAGAATGCTGTATTGAAAGGAACTACTCTGTAAGTAGACTTACGCAGGAAATATCTGTGAATACAGTCTTGCTGTAATATAATATGTAATATATATTATAATCATGTATAAAACTTACTATGTAAATTGCTTTGTATTAGTAATTTTGTGTATTTGTCTTGTGTTTATACTTTGAGATGCTTGACAGAGAGTCTACAGCAAATTTCAAGTGGATTTCTTGCAGAGAAATATGTAACAGGCATCAAAGCTTTGTAGAAAAGTACACTTAGAACAAATTTTCTTATGAAAATATAATATCTAAGCAACACTAGTACATGTATTTTCAAGAACTCCTTAGTGACAAAGCCTAGGTCTGCTGAAAAGGGCTTTGCAGCCCTCCTCTGCATAGCTGGGCTCCTGGGGGCTTCCAGGTGCACATTGGAATTTGGTGCTGAGAGGTCCCAGGTAAAAAGCAGTAAAACTTGCCTGGTTTTCAAGGTGGAACTGTTGGAAGAGCACTGGAGCAGCATGAGCACTCGATTCATTTGCTAAGTCCTTAGTTTAAAAAAGGAAAGAAAGAAAAGGAATATAGAATTGTGAAATGAGATGGAAGCTGGGATGTAAAAAACCATCTTTTGCTAGGTAAATGAGCAAAGAGGGTCAGAAAGTTTCTGTTCTCTTGGAAGTGTGGGCTTGAAGTTGAGCAAGAACCTGTGTTTCATGTGCACTGGAGACATTACCTTGCCTTGGGATAAAAAAGAGCAGTAGGAAAAAAAAGGCAATATCTGGAGTGGGATGTGTTTTATTGCTACTGTCCATCTAAATGGCAAATTTTACTTTCTTTTCTAATGGAAAGAAAGAAGCAAAAAGGTGAAGAACTCAGGGTTGCAACCTTTTTTTGTTTGCAAAATATTGTGACTGAGCACATTCCTATACTGGAGTTATTCTATTTGGGAACATTTGTGTGATATCCAGTGTGTCACTCTGTCCATGTCTCTTCTCAGCAGAGGAGAATTCTTCCTAAAGGTTTGTAAAGATAAGTCAAGACTTATCTTTACAAAGAGAGCATTGGCTCATGAGAGAGGTCATTTTCAAGGACAGGAGTTGGAAAAATATACACAAAATATATACACAAAAAATGCCTTTTTCTGCAACTGAGATACTGATTTTCCTGTCAGCTTCAGAGCAGAGGTGAGTTGGTTCCTTGTGCCTGAATTTGCTTCAGTTGCTCTCACTGATGTGAGGAGAACAGAAGGGAACCCAAAACTGCCCACAGCAAAATCTGTTAGAGTTACTCAACCAGGATAGCTTTTACTCTGAGATTGATGCTGTGCTGGCTTTGATAAGCCAATGTAAAAAAATGTTTGGATAAAAAACAGCTTCAAAAGCAAGTGCTGTCAGACATACACAACTCTCAAATGGTGTGTTATGGTCTGTTCAGCTTTTCCTCCAGGGTTAAAAGAATGAGGGGCTGGTTGCAGCCTTGGCTGGAAGGTTACCTATGGCTCCATAATTAGTTCTGCTTCAAGTTCTGCCCTCAATTGCATTGCTAAAATTCCTACAACTTCATTAGGGTTGGCTGGGTTTGAGTAAGGCATTATTTGCCCTAAGATTACCTGCAGCCAAAAATTTGCTGAATGTTGGGGGTTCAGTAATTAAAGGTATGTTTACAGGAAACAATACAGGCAGAATGGCAGAAGAAGAGCAGTTCCCAAATCAAAGATGTGGCCACATGAAAAAGAGGAGAGGACTGGGAGGAAAATTCAGGGTTAGCATCCTCCAGCGTTATGGGAGCAGGTGAAGCAATTCTGAGCTTTCCAGGAGCCAACACTCTGGTCAGGGGAGCAGCTTGTGGCTTGCCTTTTACCTGGTAATGTTGCTGATCCCAAATTAATCCCCTGGAGAACACAAGGAGATATTTTTGTGTATCTATCACTCACATTCCATAGGGCACTAAGGCCTTGGTAAGTGTCTGACAGGGACTACAAGGAAAATGGAGAGGGGCTCTTTATTGGGAACTGTAGTGGCAGGTTGGGGGGGAATGGCTTCAAACTGGAGGAGAGTAGGTTTAGATTAGATATTTGGAAGAAATTATCTACTTTGAGGTTTGTTTGAGGCACTGGCACAGAGAAGATGTGGATGCCCCATTCCTGGAAATGTCCAAGGCCAGGCTGGATGGGGTTTGGAGCAACCTGGTCAAGGGGTTGGAACAAGATGGTCTTTGAGGTCCCTTCCAACACAAAGCATTTTGTTTGACTGTTGCTACCTCTTTCTGTCCCTCCTGCTGTCCCGCAGCTCTCCTGATGCACCAAGCTGCTGGAGACAAGCCCTGCTGGCAGACCTGCGACCGCTGTGCGCCGTGGCCTCTACCCTCTTTTCCTCTCTATTTCTCCATCCCTCTCTCTATTCCTCCATCCCTCTTTCCTTCTCTCCATCCCTCTTTTTCTCCATCCCTCTTTTTCTCCATCCCTGCCTCTGTCTGCGTCGCCGTCCGCCCGTTCCTCCCCTCACAGAGGCCACGCCTCTTTGCCCTGGTCCCGCCCCCTCCCCTGTTGCCCCGCCCCGCGCAGGCGCAGTGCGCGCGGCCGTGCGGTGACGCGAGCCGGGCGGGGCGGGCCGGGCGCGCGCGGGGAGCGGGGCCGCGCTCGGCACTTCGGGGCCGCTCCGGAGCGGGACCGCGGCCGGGCCGGGCGGCCGCAGCCGCAGGTGAGGGCGAGGCGCGGGCACTCGGCTCGGTCCTGTCCCGCTCGGGGGCCCGGCGGGGCCGGGGGGCGCCACGTCCTGCGGGGCCTCTGCGGCCGCGGGGGGAGCGGGGCCGCGCTCGGTGAGCGGCGCGGGGGGGCTGCCCCGCACCGGAGGGGCTGCCCCGCACCGAGGGTCTCCGCTCACCGGGGCCGCTCGGAGGCCGCGGGGCAGCGCTGTTGGCGGCGCGGGCTCCCTGCGGGCGGGACGGCACCGGGGTGTCCCGGGTGCGCTTTGGGGGGCGGCGGGCGGTCAGCCCCGTGCCGGGGGCGGTGCGGGGCAGTGCGGTCCCGCCGGGTCCCCCCCCGTTCCAGCGGGGACCCAGCGAGGGCTGCTCGGTGCGGGGCGCAGCCGAGGTGCGCCGTGCCCGGCGGGGCACGGACGGGGTCCGGCAGGACGGGGGTCACCGCTGGGGACACAGCGGGAGTGTCCCGGCCGGGGTCGCGGCTGGCGGCGTGTGCGGAGCGGGCTGCGGAGCTTGTGCCGCTCGCAGAAAGTATCTTTAACTCTCCTTTTGCGGGCTTTGTTGTGCAGCCATTGTAATCGCTCTCTTCCTTCACCCGGCCCGTTCTGCTCGTCAGTGTTTATTGTTCCCTGGTCCTTAAATGGGCTGGATGAGGTCTGGGTGCAGGAGGGAGTTTTGGGGATTAGTTCTGGGATGCAGCCATTAGAAAGGGGGACGTAGCTGTAGGTTGTAATTAACTTGTCAGTTTCCTCTTCTCCCTGTTCTCATAAAATTTAGGCCAAGCTCTGTTTTTAGCAGGTACTGTTCAGGACTTTTCGCCTCCGTATGAAAAGTGCGATGTTAACTTAAGAACTCTAGGAGTCTTGGCTCGGCTCCTTTGTATGATTCAGGAGACGCAAGGTGCACATCTTTGTCAGTTTTGTATGGCAAAGAGCGCTTCAGCTTGGATGTTCTGAGTGTTAATGAAACTGATGCTGTCTTAGACCTGCTGTGAAATCTGCATCAGAAATACTTCCCTCGCTCATTTAAATATGCCTCATACATTTGAATAGAATGCCACAGAGGAGTTTTCCTTATTCTTTCCCCAGTGAGCTACACATAGAGATAATGCTAATGAATAACCTTCAGGGCACTCTTCCCACTTCTCTGATTTCATGGTAGAGCTTGTTCTGCAGTCCTGTTTAATACTAGAATATGCTGCAGAGTGTTGATAGTAAAAAAAAAATTGGTGTAGTAACTTGGATTAAATGCTATCCTGAATGCACTTCTTGTGATCTCTTTGATTCTATGATTTTCAAAATTGTGCTTCTAAACATTTTCTTTCACTTCTAAAGTTCAAAAAATTGTAGTGAGGTGCCAGCACAAATTAGCATGCTGCTCTGCTTCAAAGAAGCAAGACTGCTTTTTGTGAGCCAATGACTCTAGGTGTCAAAAATGAATTAAAGCGACTTTGCCCCAGCCAACTTTTTTTATTATTATTCCTTTAAATAATTTCTTCTGCTCTTCTGTAAAAGATTCACTGAGCTGAATGTCATCTGAGGCTGTAGTTCAACTGTACCTAATCTGTAGCAGTAATTGTGGCTTTGAGACTTCTGCAATTCGTGGTATCATTGCCACAACTTCTGGTGATGTATGGAGCAGAGCAGCAGATGTACCCCACCAGAAGAAAAGGGCCCAGGTTGCCTGGTCTGGTTTGCAGTGGAGTCCCCCAGATGCCAGCAGGGCATTTCCATGGAGCAGTGCTGAGCACTGGGATCCTCTCAGGCAGCCAAGGGGTCCAAGCAGGGAAGGGGGCACATGCAGCTGCTACGGGAGGCTCAGAGGGGAAGTGAGATGTTGCTCTGCAGGAAGGGTTCTTCTGCTGGCACATGACCTGTCTAGAGGCACAGTGGGGTTGGGCATACAAGGAAGGCCTTGCCTTTTCCCCCTGAATTCCAGGCAGCTTGGATGGGGCATTGAGAAACCCGGTGCAGTGGGAGATGTCCCTGCCCATGGCAGGGGATTGGAATCAGGTGATCCTTGAGGGCCCTACCAACCCAAATTGTTCTATGAATTCTAGTCTCAAGTGTGATTTTTCCTTTGTTTTGTTTCCCAACGGGCTGAGAAAAATGCTGGAGTTCTTAAAAAAAAAAAAATCAACAAGCTATCTCATGTTGAGTATATCTCAGTGTAATTCAGTACTTCTGTGCTTTCTTTGACAACGGTGATCAAGCCCAGGTTGTCTGGATCTAAAGGTATCATTGAAGTTACCTCCAGGGCTCTATGTTCTTGGTGTGGTCTAGCTGTTAGAAAGGGATCATTAATCAGCACTACAAAGAAAGTGTTGCTAGCGATTCCAAAGGAATCTGCAGTGTGTTCTGCTGGGAGTGTTTCTGCTAGCACTACTCTATCACCTCCACAAACACCACGAGCAAAGCTGTCAGAGATGCTCATGTTTTTCATGGTTGTTAGGTTGCTGAAATAGTTGTGCTGCCTAGTATATGGCTTTTTTTTCCCTTTAGTATTTTAGATGATATATCTGTGCTGGCAAAACTTTCTGTGGAACAATTACGGAGTGTTTTAAGAATAGCAGCCTCAGAATATATTCAGTGTTTGGCTGTTTCACTGTATCAATAGTGGAAAACTTTTCTAATTACTCTTAATAGCTTATCAGAGTTGATTTTGACAGCCTGGGGCTGGGTTCACAGGGATGGATGCTTTTATCACAGATCTGGCGTAGTGTTTATGAGTGTCAGTGTGAGTGGGAGGTAAAAGCTTAAATAGATGGGGCAACATATGTTCTGCTTTCCTTTCAAGGTTCTCTACTTTCAGGGTTTTTCATTCTCACAGCTGTATTGCATTGTCAGAGTACTGACTGGAAACATTTTTATGGTTTTCTTTTTAACTCTTTGTGATGCAACAGATTTATTAAAATTGTGAGATTAGAGCTTTGTGGATAAATTAGAAACACTGCTGGGGAAGAAACTTTTCTTAGCGTATTGGCTCTCCTTAAGCTAAGTGTCTTTGAAAAGCTACAAAGTAATTAACCAATGTTAAATTGTAGCCTCTGGTGCACAGGCACGCTTTCAGTGGGCGTTCAGGGGAATTGAAAAAAAATTCCAGTTTTATCTGAATTGTGATTATGAAATTATTCATGATTATGAAATATTATGGATTATTTTCATAAAACTTTGTCTCTCAGGACTTTAGAGAGTAGGAGGTGTTCTGGGGTGAAGGTGTGCCTGTGCCACGCAGTGCTGGCAGCCAATATCCCCTACAGGAGGTTCTGACCAGGCTGTGAGGGCATTGGGGTGGGAGGTACAGGGAGCTGGAGTGTGTGACTGGGTGCTGCTGACAGAACTGTTCCAGAAGTGGATTTCCTGAAGATATCTTTTGAATTTTGGGGTAGAAAGGGACCTGTTTGAACCCAGGAGGAGCTTTCAACCTGCAACAAAATTAAATCTGACTCCTTTAATTGACTTGTGTATTTCAGAAGACTAAGAAAATTTGGGTGATTTTCCATGTTCAGTGTCCTGTAATGAATTTGATGTCTTCGATGCCTGTTCTGAGAAGCTGGTTTCAAGTGAGTTGGCTGTACCACTTTTTGAAGAATGCCCCAGTTACTGATTTGTATTATTGAGGTTTTTGCTTTAAACTTGCTGTAGGAAATGCATAATTCAATTTCTTTTTATGGAAGCAGTGCTTTGTTAATACTAATGACAATGGTCATATGATTCCTTGGGGCTTTTGTTTTACCTTCTTTGTGACTGATGCAGCTGCTTGGTGGTGTGTTCTGTAGTTGTGAAATGTGAGATTAGTTTGGCAATGCCAGCTATTCTGCTTGGTTTCTTTAATGTGAAATATTTTGAATATGAACAAATATATGTACAGGAGAAAGTACAAATGAAACTAGCTTGTGAACAGAAGTTTTGCTTTTAAATAAGTTTTTAGAGCTTTTGTCCTGATTTGTAGCTGCTTAAATTTTGGGGAAAACTTCAGACCTTTCTCCATTTCCCTCTTAAAGAGCATCAGTCTTACCAGATGCCCCATGCCTGCTTGAGTTATCACATTGCACATTTTGCTCTCCCTTTTCAAGAGCTCCTCCTCTGGAGGGTGCCCAGACAGTGATGCACATGGGAGGCAGCTGACAGAGCAGAACTGCTGCTGTTCTCTGTGCAGGTGTGGATGGGCCCAGAGCAGAGCTGCTTGTCAGTAGGCAAAGCAGCAGGACTATTTACCTGTGATCTCAGACCCTTGCTTTGGCTCCTGCCTCCTGGCACATGGACTAGTTTGTCCTGCCTCTCAGAAGTCTCTTTATTTGCCTGAAGTGGGAGGTGTAAGCTGCTTTAGGACAGAGGTCCTGTCTAAGCTGTTCCACCTTGCAAGGAGAGAAACAGTTGGCACAAAGCTTATGGGAATGTGGTGCATGGATCTCATGGTTAAAACTAGGGATGGGATGATTTGAGTGCCTGTCCTTGCTCAGAGGACTTAAAAGTATGAGTTCTAACAAATATTGCAGTGCTCAGCTACTCATCATGTGAGTCCTGTTATGAATGTTAATTTCCATCTTTGCAGGGCAGTGGGGGAAGAACTTTGTTCCTTTTTTCTTGGTGGTGAAAATAAACTCATTTTATCAGTCTGTTATTCAGAAATCACAGACCAGGATTTAGCATCATGACAAGTGAAAACCATGGTGCATGGTAAATGAGCTTAATTCACACCATAACCATCTGGACAAGTGCAAATTGTTATGAGGAAGGTGAGGTGCCATGTGATGAGAAAACTCAGCAGAATGAGTGTGAATGATTATGATTAAATATTAGAGAGAATCTTATAGGCTGAAAAAAGCAAGGATAAATGTGAATTTCAACCCAGTTCCTTTTTCCTGGTTGTTCTTTGGGATCTTCTTGTGAGTGGTGTGTTCTAGTTTAAGTTGAATGTGTTTCACATGCTTTTAATTTAGTATTGTGAGAATTTTGATTCCTTTGAATAACTGACCTTATCTGATAATGCTAATGGAGGTATCCAGCAGCATGTTAAGATGATGATCTGAAATACTCACCATGTTTTTACTGTACTGGATTTCTGAAGCTGAAGCTCTGGTTCTGTCATATATGATTGCAGTATGTTTTTTACATTTTAAAATAATTCTGTAAGAAAACAATGCAAAATATTTCAGATTTCAAACGTCTTCATAAACTTGTTAGGATTGGAAATTAAGCAGAAGATTCAGACTCAGACAGCAAAATCTGATGCTGGAGACTTTGGAGACAGTTTGGTGCTGCAGGTAATTCATCAGATGTGCCTCTGGGTGGTCCTGCCTTGTGCCCTGATCTCCTGGGGCAGCTCCATTGGCACAGCTCACGCTTCAGTGATTGCAGGATGATTTCTTTCATGCTGCTTAGCTCATGGGAAACTTACCCACTCAGAAATGTTTTTATCAGTTTGCTAACTCACCCTGTGGCTACACCTTGCAGGTGGAGGCAGGAATCATGTCAGGAGGGGAGTGGAGGGAAAGCAGCACAGCCTCTCCCACATGCTTCTGGGAATGGAGCATCAAACTCAGCAGGACCAGGGCATTGCTCCCACCTCAAACTTGTCATGTTTCCAGATGCCATTAAAGACCCCTTCCTGGGATTGCTGTTCTCCAATTAGCTTTCCATCTGTGAAAGCTGAATGATCCATGTAACACTTAAATTCATGGTTTCAGGTAAATATTTATATTAAAGCATAAATTCTACACTACATTAAGGAGGGGGAAAAACTTTTTCTTAGTTCTGGAGGATTCAAGCACTGCCCTGCATCCTGCTGACAGATACCTGGCTCTTGAAGGGAACCAAGAGGGAGAAATGGGTTGCTCTTCTGCCTTGTCAACTTTTGGCTTCTCAGTGCCTGACACTCAACCAGTTCCAGTGTTACAAAACACGTGGTTCTGGGCAAGTTTATGGCTGCCCACAGTTTTTGAATAGAATTGAGGAAGTGAGTAGCACATCCGTTATTTAAAGAAAGCTGCAAGCAGCACTAGAATCCTGCAGACGTGGGCATGTGTTCTCTATATATATTTATTTTTTTTAGAAGCTGATTATCCACCATGGTGCCAGAATTGTAGAAGACTTGTGTTAATATTTTATGCCTACCACCCCCCCAGCATCTTTCATCTCAGTGTTAGTAACTCTTTAAGTAGTAGCAACTACAAGTTACAAAATACACGAGGTTGTATTGCTGACACTTATTAATAATTATATTTTATTGCTTTTTTATGTTGGAAGATTTTAACAGGAACAGTGTTATGAGTTTTGCTCTCTTCAATGTTGAACTTATAATATAGCAATGATTTTATAGTTAGAAATTTATTCTGGGCTCTTGTGTTTGTTGTTCTAAGGAAAGCTTGTTTTTATACAGTGGAATTGAGGTATTTCCACCAGGGTGTATGTCCTATGAGACATACAAACAAAAGACTTTGCAAGCTTACACATTGAAGCTGGAAATTAGGATTTAAACACTTAAACTACAAGGGAATTGGAGGATAAATCTAGATAAGTCAGCAATATTGAATTTACCAGGTTGCTTGAGCTACTTTATGCTGTTCCCTTGGTGGCTCTGCAAATCTCACCAGTCTCTTGTGGTTGCTCACCTTTGTCATGGGGAAGTAAATGTGCCAACATTCACTGTCTCTGCTCCTTATTAGTGCCAAACTGGGTAGTACCAAACACTGACATCTGTAATGATAAAGGACTGTTGTGGGGAGTTTTGAGATCCAAGTGAGGCTTGGTACCATATTTTACCCCTGAGTCTGAAAATTTTGTCCTTAATGTCCAAACAGAGTTCTGTTATTTAAAGGATAAGAGTAATGAGATAGTAATGTTATTACCTGTCTTGGGGTTGGTAGAAGTGTTGCAAACTCATAATTTATCTCAGTGGTGTTGGTGGTATCACTTGCTGTAAGAGAGCCTGGTCTGTACCTTTGCAAATCTTTTTCAGGAATGGTTTAGTACCTTGTCTAAATGTAAATTTTGATATGTGGAGGAGTTTGCTGTGAGGCTCTAAATGAACCATGGTACACCTCCCCTAGCACTTCCCTTTAGCAAGAAGGTAGGGACTGAGATTTTGTGTTCCTACTGCAATTCCTTATATTTTTTGTTTCATACTATTCTAGCTGGTGGGTCTACCTGATGATAATGAAGAGCCACAGTGATGCACCAAGACCTCATTATGATAGCACCTCCCGTGTGCAGAACAAAAAGGCAGTTTCTGTTCCCTTCCCAAATCTTGCTATGCTGATGTACCCTTTCTTCCACTGGTTATTCTTCTGGTGTTTGGTGGGTATGACTATATAAAGAAACAGTTACAACTGTTGGTAACACCTTAGTAAGCAAGTAGTCCAGCCTGTGGTGGTGACAGTTTTCTCTTTCTTGTAGCCTTAAGGTGATGTGATGGACTTTGACCAGCACTTTTGCCTTCCTCTAAGGGCAGGGGTTTGTGTCAAGTGTTACTGTAGGTGCTTACATGGCTCTCCTGGCTCATGGAGCTCCAAGTTATGTCCCTTCTGTTAGAAAGGGCTGAGCAGATGTACACTGGACTTGTGGTCCTCTTAAAATTGATTTCTTCAGTGGTGATGAGTGTGCCAAATGCCCTGGCTTCTTTTGGGATGACAGCAGGGATTTCTTGTCTGCTGCTGGCTTTCTCTTGCTGTTGGATATCATTCCTCGTTTGTAGGAGCAGAAAATATTTCAGTAAGGGGGCTGTAAACCTTAACTCTGGCAGCTTAGACATTTATGTGAGCTCCTCTGCAGAATGTCAACCAAAATAAGCTGGAGTGGTTTTAACAGCCTAAATAATCACTCTTTGTATTGGTTGATCCTGAGTAAATAGGTTAGAAAGTACTTAAGAGCAGCTCAGCTGGAGCCTTATGGCAGAGAGCAGGGACAAGCAGCCAAGGGTGCTGAGCTCTTCCCTGGCACAGCTGTTCCTAGAGGAGGAGATCCAAACCTAGGGCAGAGGTTCACAAGTTGAAGGGCTGTTTGGAGGCAGAAATGTGGTTTGTCCCTGCAAATAACCCTGTGATTACAGCTGAAATAAGAAAATTCCACTTCATCATCCTCATGGGGAATGTGTGTGTTTTCTGGCTGTAATGGTCTGCTGGTGTGGAGTGAAAGAAGTGATTAAATTTAGGCATATTTCATGTGGAAGCAGGGGATGGCAGTGCTGGCACCCTTGTGGTGGTGCTGCCTGGTGCCAGGGCACGTGGTGTGGGGCTGCTGTGCAGCAGTGCCTTGTCTTCCCCACCTGTGTACACAAGAGTCCATGTTTTGGTTGTAACCAGCTCCCACTACTAGTCCAGATTGTTTATTCATTAGTAAAATTCATGGTAGGAGTGACTTGGGCTGGAAGACATGAATGTGCAAGGTAGGAGGTTGCATGACAACGCTTCACAGTCTCAAAAAAGGAGACAGGAATAAATAATAGCAGAAAAACAAATGGGAGGAGGAAAAAATGAATGGGTCAGAGGAGAAAATGCTGTCTTTGTATTGACTATTGTTTCAGTGCCATCCCAGATGTGTCTAACAAGTCTGACATTGTCCGAGGTTTTCATTACTGAGAGCCTTCCACAAGGCCCTGCAGTGTAATGCTCGTGTGTGTCACTGGGGCAGCTGACACGGCTCTGCCACCCTGCAGGTTGTGCAAAATGTCCTCATAGGGCATGGGGGGAGCTGCATCTTACTGCAGGTTTTAAAGGGAGTAAGAAACCACCAAAAAGTACTTTCTAACTTCATGTCTTTCTGGCCTTCTTCACCAAAACAAACTGTGTGAGAGGCTTCCTGGTGAATTGTGTGTGCCATTTCTGACACAGTGGTATTTTAGTTCTGGAACTGGAGTCATTCTGATTGCTGCCATCCATAGCTGTGCATATATGAAAGCAAAATAATGTGACACATTTTAAGGAGGAGTATCAAAAGCTTCATAAAATGAGACTGCCATAGCCCCTTATCTTCAGGTACACCCTTTGTTTTGGTTAAGAAGTTGAAATGTCCCATAGTGCTTCTGATCCATTATTATTGGTTAACTTGCACTTTCCTAGTGATTTTGGTGTTAGCATTACTTTATTGTTTTAACTGGATAAATAATTTGATTGGCAAGGGCTTGTAATTGAAAAAAATACTGTTCATTCATTGAATTATAGAAGTGACCCCCACTTTCTGGTGCTAATGGTGTGAGAATATGGATTGCCAAATGCAATGTTTTTGTTTTTTTCTTTTCTGAGAGGAAATGCAGAGGAAATGAAACCCAACAGCATTTTTGCCAGCATTTCTTCACTCTGCTTTACATTAGAACTAATAAAAAAAATTAATGCCAGTGCAAATAACAGCACTGCTGATTGCTCCTTGTTCTTGGGGTAACTGCCTGCTGTTTTCCTTTTGAATTGGTTGTGCTGTATTCTCAGCATTAAAAAGAAGTTCAGTGTCTCCTCCTAAATCCCTCTGTCCCATGGCTCATGGCTGTAAGATGACTTTTCACTGTAACTTTGTGCTATTTCAGCTCTGCTGTGACTGGTGCTCCCTGTGCAAGCCCAGCAGAGCTTCCTGCTGTGGTAGCAGCTGCTGGGGGGAATTTGTGAGAGGGGGGCTTGGCTTGGGATCATGGTGCAAGGTATTACTTCTGTTAGGACTTCTGTCCCTCCTGTGGCCTGTGTGCACTTTGTGATTGACGTGAGATGGTGGCTGTGATTCTGAAACTGTGTCTGCCTGAGTAGCTTCAAGGCAAAAATTAGATCTGACTTTTTTTTCTTCTGTGCTACTGTTGAAATAGATTTTATGTGGAGCTGTGATCTTGTGGGATTCTGCATGAAATATTCCATACACATGGAAAAGAGCAGGATGCCACAGATTTTTAGTGAGTTATGTGAACTTTCCCTTCAGGCAAGAAGCAGGGCTATCCAATTTTCCACTCACACTAGAGACAGAGCTCAAAGGGCTGCAGAAGCCAATAGTTAACTCTGTTGGAGATGCTCTACCCTGCAGTTCTTTAAAATAACATCTACAGTGGATAATAGTGTGCAAACGTGTGTGACAATTTTTTTCTCTTCCCAAACCTTGTTCTAGATGTCAAAATTAACCTGGACTGCTTGGGAATGGCGAAACATAGCCCTGGGATCCTGCCATGAACAGTAAGAAAGCTGAGATACTTTGTGTATGCAAATAATTTTCTTTTAGTGACTGAACCCCAGTGAAACCATTCCTGTTCAATTAACACAACCAGGCACACGTTGTGCAGCTGGCTGTGGAGGTGCTCCCAGCTTTCCAGGCAGCAAAGAGGCAGCAGAGTGTGTCAGAGGGGTGGACCAGCAGGGGAGCATTCTTTGGGAAGCTGTGCATTATTACTCTAAATACAGAGAATATATGCCTAAAAAGTACTATCAAGTGGGGAAGTCTCTGCAGTCAGGATGGCATTGGAGGTGGGAAGCTGCTAGGGGTGGTGCATTAAGAAATTATTGAGGTGGTAGCTGAAGGATGCTTTCCTGTGATGAGTAATTATATTGTGAGACTCCTCTGTTACCCAGTGTATAATTATATCAAGACTCCATTGTAATGGGATACCTTGAGTGCAAATTAGATTGAAATATGATTAGATAAATTAATGGAAGGGAAAAAAGTGAATTTTGAAGTGCTCAAGGCTGAATTCCAGATGCAGTTTGTGGGAGGAAGTCCCTAAAATCCTGACAGAGAGAAGCTGCCAGGAGGCAGTGTCCTTTCACTGCCACTGCTCCTGAATTGACTGCTGGTCAGGTAGCCTGGCTGATTAGGTCTCCAGTCTGAGCTTTCCTGTCCCACTTTTGTGTGGTGCTTTTCTTATATGAAACTTAGTGTGTAACAGAGGTTGATTAAACAGTTCGTGTAGCCAAGAAAGCAAGATAGCTTTGAAGATATTCTTGAGTGTTGATCAAAATATTTAGATATTTTTCTGTTGTTGGTATCCTGAGACTTCCTAGCTTGAAGGATGTGTAAATATTCATGTATGTACATGCTCTGTATTCTTTACATAGCCTTTTCCAGATGTTGCAGTAGACATCCTTAAATTAACTAATTGAAAATTATTCTAATTAATTTTCCTGGTACAAAATAGATTACTTGAGAGACTGTGTGGGTGAGTAATATATTTGTAAAGTATCAACAGTGTCTGCAGAAAACCTACACAATTTGTCAGCCTTCACTGGGACAGAAATTAGAAGGCTTTTGTATTGTTACATATAAAAATTTGGATCTAGCCCATTGAAAATGTACATCTCTTGAAAACTTCTGTAATCTAAACTCTTCACAGCTCTGTAAATACTTAAAATGCAAATGTTAAAATGAAAAAATATTTTATTTTCTTTTGTAGAACTCTGACCATGTCATGTTTAATTCTTCCATGGGAGCAGTTTTTTCCAAGGGCTTTCAAAAGCTGGTTTATATCCTTGAGATGTTAGGCACTGTGAAGATCTTGAAAATATCAGGACTCTCATTTGATGACCAAACTATAATTGTTATGTTCTTGTAGATCAAATCACAGAGCCTTTGTGTTCTTTATTAGTAGAGCTGATAAAGACACAGGAAGCTTAGTGCTTTGTACAAAGCAGGGTATGTCACTCCAAGCAGATTCTGCTAAGACTGATTACTTTTGGCTTTTTGAGAAGTTTGTTCAGCTTACCTGAAAAAGATAAATGTATATATTTGTAGAATATGAAATAGCTTTGAAATTTTTCCAGAATGCAGCTAAAGCTTCAGTTTACTTTTTCTGATTGTAGATTGACTGAGCTAACAATTTAAGCTGTGCTGCTCAGAGGTAAAGCATTGCTTCCTTTTGAACTGTCTTATTTAGCAAATTTACTGTTTCAGAGGTTGGGACATGTAGAATGATCCTGGGTTTTTTTGTTACCTGCTAATCAATTATCTAAAGATTGTATGGCTTCTCTTCTGGTCTTTCCTTCAAGGTGGTTATTTGAGTCAAAAAAGCTGGACTGTTGTTGTACTGGTGTTCAAGGTCCTTGTGTTTGGGAAGTTCTTAATGTCCATTTCTAGCACAAGTATCATCAGAAATCCAAATCTCATTTTGCTTTTAAAGCTGTTGTGTTAGAAAACATCCATGTGCCATTAACTGAAGCTGAATGACCAACATGTGAAGTGCATCCTACTCAGGTCTCGTGTCATTTGTGAGGCTTAGGGTAAGGCAGTGAGTGTGCAGGAGTGTGAGCAGGTGTGCAGGAGTGTGCAGGAGTGTGAGCAGGTGTGCATGAGTCATTTCAGTGTTTGTGCCATTTCAAGCTCTGCTCAGAACAGCTTTACCAAGACAATAAAGGACAATGAATGCCTCTAAGTTATCTGCAGCCTGGTGTTCCCTGAGCTTCCACCTTTGCCCATAACAGCACTGCACAATTAGGAAGCCTGCTGTTGGAAATCATACAGACTAACTTCATCTAGGAGCATTTTTCTGAGGCCTTTATTTGCATGTGTGGATTAGGAGAAGCCTCCAGGTAAAGGACATTGTTGATGGAAGTAACAGCAGGAGGGAAGGCTGGAAAGTGATTCCAAGGTGCCTTGCCATAAGGATACTTGAATGGTAGCAATTAGGAAATACCAAGGATTCAAATTCTCAGTGATACAGGTGGTTCTGATACTCTGGTATGTGATGTAGGACAGGGTGCCAAAAGGTTTACAGCAGAGAATGGGAAAATGGAATTTAATGTTCTGAACTTTCTTTGCTTTTATTGCCAGGTAATGTATACTGGCTATCTGGGAGTTGCTTGTGAAGGCTGGAAGATTTCAGTCTGCTGAAGTGTGTGTGCATTGTTTTACCAGGAGGCTTCACAGGCTTTTACTTCCTGTTTTCATCACTTGTTTCCAGTCTGATGTGAACTGGCCTTTTCATTAACACTTCCAGAGTAGTTGGTGCCTCTAAATCTGTGACACAGACTGTCCAGAATGGAGCTCCTGGAGAATGGAAGCAATCCATAGGGGGTAAGACTCCTAACTTTGTACTGTCAGCACTCTTGGGAGATAATGATTGAAAACCTTCCTGCAGTCATAAGCATGGAGGCAGAAGCTCAGATTACCTTTAGGAGGGGGGTGGCATGGAAACTGCTTTGTTGTCTGGACACTGCAGACAGCAGGAGTTGTGGGCATTGCCCCTGGTAGGGGCCTGCTCTGCATTGTGGCTGTAGGAGCAGCAGTGGGAGGACAACAGCATTTTGGGCAGCTGCCACTGATAGATCATGTGGGTGCTGTGCACAGCTCTGAGCAATGCTTGGACCTGCAGTTGGGGATGACAAGAGGGTGCAGATGTTTGAGGCAAGGGCAGAAGAGACAGAGCAATGCTGCTGTCCAGGAGCAGAGCTGAACCCGGGTGAGTCACTAACCTGTCAGGTCATTGTGGCTCTTGCAGGAGCTGGCTTGTCTCCCTCTTGCTTTCCTGTGTTTTGGGGCACTGGTCCCTGCTGCATCCTTGTCCCCTCCCTGTGCTGGCATCTTAGACTCACTGTCACTGCAGTGTGTCATCTGCAGCCTGTTCCTTGTCCCTCTCTCCCAGGCTGGGGTTGCTATGTGGGAAGATGATCTTGTTAGGGCTCAAGGGAATGGAGAGAAGTCCATTCATTCCTTGGGACTGGATTATGCTATGCTGTAATTGCTGAAGCTCCCAATGTTGAGAGTGTAATATAAGTGCATCCAACCTAGGTCTGTCAGGCTTAGCACAGCTATTCAATATAAACCCAGCATTTTCTTCTTGCCTTTGGTGCCATTTTAAACTGCAGGTGTTTTACTTAGGTGTGATTTATATGTGGTGTATTAATGACTCTATCTGCTTCAGGGAACTGTTTTCTCTTTCTGTGTGAGTGAAATACTATACCAAGAAGCTTGGGGTTTTTTAATACTTGAAGTATTACTGAAGACTTCTAAGCTTGTGTGAGCATGCTGAGGCTTGTTTTATTTTGTGTTTCTACAGTATGTTGAATGAATTTTTATCAAACATATTTTTAAAGTACATTAATGAAGGTGATTCTGTAACTGCAATTGTAAAGCATGGTAGCACTGCTTTTGGTGAATAAGACTTCTTCACAATTGCAATCTTCACAATCTTCACAATTTCCATTAGGATAAGATCTGTTCTGCTACCTAGAGTTGTATTTTGACTGTTGGCTTCATTTATGAGACTGAGTTTTTCAGAATACAGCACTTTGTCTGACTGAAGCTAATTGGTAGCTTCTGTTGTATTTTCTATAGTCTATAATTTTGGGTTACTTTTGTGTCTGGACTCGATTTTTATAGAAAATATTTAAGTACTTATATACTTCTGGTTTATGGGTGGAAGTCAGTAAATTATTCTACTTGGTAATGGTTATCAGGTGATAGTTGATATAGGGTAATGGTGCTCTTGAGTAATGCTACCCTGATGCCTGTTATAAAAACTGGGAGGCTGTGCTATTCTCCAGAAATGTGTACGAAGTCCATGCTGAAAACTGCCTACATCAGGATAGTCTGCATTTGACCTCTAAGATGATAATACTTTTTTAGGTATATCTTCTCTGTATTTAGAGAGAGATTCTTTTACTGTACTTATATAGAGATTAAAACCATTCTTTTAAGAGCAGAGTTCAATGTCAGATTGAATCAGTTGCTGCTGGAAGGGGCAGTGCTGCTTCCTCCTCTCTTTGCCCAGTGTGTGCTGGGGATTTGCAGCTGCCCTGGAGAGCAGCATCTCCCTGTCCCTCTGGTGGGACAGCACTGGCTGTGCTGCTCTCTTGTCCCTCACAGCTGCTTGCTGGTGGCTTGTGCAGCTGGGTCCTGCACAAGGTAGGCAAGGGGTGGTTGGGTGAAACCAAGTGGCATGGGGCTGTGGCCCTCAGTGGTGTTCCCAAGGGAGAATTCAGCCTCTTGCTGCCGTGCGTTTCGCCAGCACTCTGCTTTTCAGCAGCTGTGTTTTGTTAGCTTGATTCAGGTTGTTTGCTGTGCTGGAGGAAGGCTGTGTGCTGTGTTACCACTGTGGGTCAGGCTCAGTCCCAGCATCTGCTGTGTGACTTCTGAGACTCATTTAAACCCAGCTTGCCTGCTGTAGGAGTGATGTTTGTGAGGTCTGGCCTCTGACCTGACAGGTGTTTCTCACATTCCCTGGATGCTCACGTTTGCCCTTGAGGATGTGTGGGCTTGTTCATTCAATGGCTTCCGAGGCTGTGCCCTGCACACTTTGTCACTCCTTGGCATGCCTTGTGTCACTCATTTGCTGTTGTTTCTGAAGAGCTGGCTGTAACTGATACAAGTAACCTACATAGGCAGTGTGCACTATCAACCCTGAATAATCTAGAGCTTCCTGACAGATGAATTACAGGCATAAAAATAAGTTTCACAGGGTATCCACCATGTGAGCTGCATTCAGTGGCATATGGCAGTGCATATAGTGTGTTTGCTTTATGGAGTTGGAAGTAGAAGTAGTTTAACTTCCCAGGAATGCTCAACAATTTTACATGGGTCTCAACCACACTGCTTTTAAATTGTGTTCCTGTATTGCTGTATTCAGGCTGAAGATGGTTAGAGCAAATGTAATGGTTTATATAGGAAATGAATCCTTATTCATTAATAAATGTACTACTTCTGGCAATTCTGAAAAAATGATGGCAAAATATAACAGCAGCTACAAGTGCAAAACAGAGACCTCAGGACCTTGCACACTAGTGAGAAATTCAGCTCCTGACAGGGGCATGCAAGTTTGTGCTGGTGATCAGATTTGTCCTTTCTGTGGCAGAGGTATAAGCAGAGGTGTGAATTTCTGATATTTGCATGCTGGGAATGTAGAATCAACACTGAGGATGATAGAAGCTCTATTGCTAAAGATGAAAGTTGACTAAAATTTTTCTGAGTATGAAAAATTCTATTTCAACATGGAATTTTTTTGATCCCTTCATACTGTTGTGTAATGCATTGGTCTCATTAGAGAAGCCTTTGTAGTGTCCACAGGTTGGTAAAACAAGGACTGAGACTTAAGCACCAATCCCAGTTGCAGGAACCACGCTACACATCACACAGGACTTCACAAATAATGGAGTAATGATGGTAGCAGAGCAGCTCAGGTGATGTGACACTTTTTGAGTGCTAGTTTTGTGATGGAGGATGGATAAAATCCATCCCGTTCACTCAGCAGGCTTCTTTAAAAGAGGAGAACCTAAACTTTATTTGAAACAAGAGGATGTCCTGAGGTGTAACAACATCAAGAGTTAAGAACCACTTTATTCTGCCAGCTGCTGTAGTGTCAGTGGGAGGGAGTGGGCAAGTTAGCTGCTATTAAACAATTCTGTTTGATGCTGTCTCAGTTGTGGCATGTTTAAAGTATTGCAAAGCATACAATGAATTTATAATTCATGCTTACAAATACTGTGTGCTATTTCCTTCCACTAAATGTCTAAGTCTGCTTTAGCAAAATAAGATTTTAGACAGGCTCTTAAATTAGGAGAGCTTGTGTCTACTCTCTGAAGTCAAAATTTTATTTGTCATGGTACAGAGCACTTGAAGGGGAGAGGATGATTTGCAGAAGCTTTTATTTTCTGTTATGTATAAGCTGCCACTGTGACCTTATCTAAAAATTTGCTTCTGTATCTTTAAAGTATTGACTAAGAAAGCGAATTTCTTATTTGGGCTGTGAATTGATAGCAAATTGCTTTAAAGAAATACCCAGTGCATATAGCTACTAAGTTTTTATAATTCAGTTATGTTTATAAATGTAAAATATATAACAGACCGAAAAGCTGAAGTGTGTCTCTTTTCAGACGTATTGCCTAGTTTATATTTTTCAATGTTTGCTAATAATAAATGTCAGCAAATAGAAATGTTACAACTTTTTCACTGTCCCTTCAAGTGGAGGTATGATTTCACAAGCCAGAATATAGTCTGTAGTCTTTAATTTTTCTTTCATTTTGGTTAAAGGCTGTAAGATACCATACTCCTGACACATAAAAAAAAACAGAACTAGGAGTTTGTTTATCAACTGTATTAGATCTTAGAAATGGAAGTCATTAAGATTTTGGCCTCTTCTGTACAAATTAATGTGATTACGTCTTGCTTATAAATAATTTGAGCTGTTTCTCTCTCCCTTAAAAGGTGGCTTTAATGAGTCACAGCTTCCATTTTAGTAAATTGTTCATGGGATAGGCAGGCTCAGGAACAACTGGGTTAAACCAAGAGATTATTTGAAAAATCTAGGGCATGTGCTCTCTGTTCACTTGATTAGTTTTCATAATTCATCCTTGTTTCCACAGCAAAGAGCAGCCTAATGCATGCAAACAGGAAGCACTTTTCTTGCTTTTGTGCTCCTTCATCTCTGTAATTTTACCAGAGAAAGTAAGTGAAATGGGGAAACAGATTGTGCATGAATGCTTGGAACAAATCTTGGTTCATTTTGTGAAAATCCATGGGATCAGAGAGCCAGGTGCTATTTGGGGATGTCTGTCTGTGACTCTGCTTCAGTTCTTTTCTGTTTGACTACAGGTGCATGAAGAACAGAGGAGATATTTCCGCTTGTCAGAGATGATGTGGAGAGACTCTTTGTGAGTAACTGATGTGTGTTTTCTAAAAAGCCCAAAATGCTAATGTGGGAATTATTTTTTTTTTTTAAATTCTCTAACTTAGAGTAACTGTGCCATTTGTCTAAAAGTTTCATTTGTGTCTGGGAAGCTGTGAGTGTAGAGCCCTTCATGGGAACCATAGACAAAGCTCATTGTTGAAGGAAAGAGCTGGAGGACAGAGCCATGTATGGTTTCAGAAGGGATTAACCACAATGCCTCACTTGTCTGAAGTGATCAGTTACCAAAGGCTTTTACTATTGGCTGCTGAAAGTGTTCTAGACTGCAGTAAAACCCCTGACATGGTGGGCCTGGGGAACCTTCAGCAGGGTTTACTTGTTTCTTATAGAAGTTTATTCTGCATGTCAGGTTCTTGACATTTTATTGTCCTGGTCTAGTTTTGGATTGCATATCTGCTGTATCTGCTGTAAAGGTGATGGGAATAATAGCAGTCAGTAGAAGCTTTCCTGAAAGTTTTCAGTTCTTTTCTGCTGGAATAAACAACAATATTCTGGGATCAAGAAGCTAAACCACACTGCCAAAGCATTACAGGAAAGAAAGAACCTCCGTGGTGGAATATAACTGTAACTAAATAAGTACTTGAAGGATTTGCTTTTGTGGAGACAAGGTCGTTTTTAGAGAGCACAATTAGGTGATGCAATGTCTTATTTTTCAGATGGATTCCATAAAAATGCTGTGCTTTTAGTGCTATAGGCACCTCAGCCAGCATTCCTTTGGAGTAATTAGTCCCAGTGTTTCCTTTTTTTTGCCAGATTTCCAGTAACAGTTGTGAATTAAAGCAGCATGTTATTTTAGGATTTTCCGTGATAGTCTTTGTGCTTCTTTTTTTTTTTTTGTGTTTAGGTATAATATGAGTAATGTGTTCTTGAGTGATTTCTTTTAAACCATAAACTTTGATACTCTGGAGCTGCTGCTTTGTTCTAATGATAATTATCTAGGAGAATAGTGCCTTTGTGGACAACTTCAGTGCTTTTCTTGGCAAGGAAGAGCTCAAGTTAGAAGAACTGCTCTTACCTCAGGCACCTTGATTTCTAAGTTTTCCTATGTTTATATCATTAAAGCTGCACAGTGAAATTTTTCTTTGTTCTTTTCTTGAAGAAAAATCCTTTTATTACAACAGACTAGTAATTGCCTCAACTCCAAGGTTGGAACCAGTCTGGGTTCCTACACGTGACTTGCCTTTCTTGTTACCTGGATCTAAGAGAAAGGTTAAATGGTTTTCAGAGTTCTCTCTTCCTGGAGACTTTTGGATATTTTCTTAGATACGGTTTTGTGATTTGTTAAGTAACTAATTAAAAAAAGTCACTTTTGCTTAATGTCCTCTTTCTGGTTTGGCATCTGCAAATAGTGCCTGATCTGAAAGCCTGTCTTGCTTTCAACTGAAGAAAAAATCAGCTTAAAGATAATGTTGGCTTGTAGTCATCTTTCCCTTGGCTTCTTCCAGGCTCTGGTTGCTGGTTCAGGAAGGCTGTGTGAGGATTTTTTTATAACAATCTCCTGGCCAGATGCTGGATTCTTTATGAAGCAGCAGGAGAAATCCTTGTCCTGGTCCAGCTGACTTACCCAGGACATAGTGTTGATTTGATTTACTCTGTTGAGATCTCTTGTGGGCAAAGTCTGTGAAGTTTTAGCTGCCGTTGGCTCAGTAGCAATGATAATATGCAATATTCTTAATTATTTCATTATTTTAAAAAAAATCTTTAATATTATCTGCTTAATAAAATTGGAACTTGATTTTTTTTTTAATTAAACAAGAAATTTAGGTATAAATGTTCCAAATATCTGTCTTTATACCTTGAAGTGTTCTTGTGGTGATGCTACAGTAATTTGATAATACATAATTCTTTCCTGGAGCTTATTTACAGATGTTGACTATATTTTCAGGGAAGCTCATTTTCAGAAACACTTTCTGTAAAAAAGGCTGCAGTTATTTTGTGGGGCTAGCATTTAATTTGTACACCTGGTTGCTGTTAAGGACCTTTCAGTTGCACAGCAGTCAGCTTTTCATGGTCTTCAGCACTGGGCTGGGTCAGGTTGTGCTCTGATGCTTGAGTGGATGAGGCTCAGAGCCAGTGGCACCCACCATGAAGAGTGTTTTGGGATTTCCCTACATTCATACTGTGTGTCAGCATTAGTAGCTGCAATACAGGTAATATCTTTGTGGACAGTTCCATTAGGTCTTATGGCATTATTGCAAGGGTGAATGTGTGTAAAATATAATGAGATAAGTTGAGAATTTAATTTAATTTTTGGTGCAGGAGGGAGGTGAAGGAACTGGTTCCTTTGCCAGTTCTGTATGATCATAACCTTGGCTTTAACCTTTATGCTGTAATATCTTGAGAAGTATTGTGGACTATATAAAGGAAATTGTTTTTTTCCTGTTACCATTGTTCTTTTTGTGGTTACTAGTGTGTACTTGATGTGTGGAATTTCTGGTGGAAAATTGAGAAACATTTCACCTTTTGAATGCTCAAAGGATTTAAAGGGCTTGAAATATACACTGCAACTTGGTCCATTAAGTTAAAAAGTAACTTAGCTAATGAAGAACAAATGTCCAATAAAAGCTTTTTCATTTTCTATGTACTATTGATTCATAAATTAATACACTTCAGAAATATCAATTCTTGAGTGGAATTCTTAAGTGGATAATATTTAACATGAAATTCAACCAAAATGCAGAGATGCACAGCATTCCCAATGCTGATTATTTCTGAACAGGCTGAAGGAGGGTGCCTTGTTCTGCTTGACTTCTGCCCATGTCTGAGTGAGTCTGATTTGGGCAATAGCAGAAGGTGCTTGAGCTGTGCCCTTGGTAGTCAGTAGATCTGGGACTGTGTGTGACAAGCTGGGCACTGAAGGGACATGCTGTATCTAAGCTATTCAGTTTCCTCATGAATGGGTTGATTAATGTGTTCTGTTGGCCTTTCCTCTCTGTAACCACATAAAGCTTTATGCTCTTAAAATAATTGACAGTCAGCAGCTGGTTTCATAGCAGGATTTTTTTCACTTGGTGGTGAGGAAAAGGTGGGATCCAAATGTCATGGTCCTGTTGTCTTTGTGGAGACAATCCAGGTTTTTCTTTCACTTTGCTGGATTTCTTATGAACAGTTTTTTTCTTACATGCAACGCTTATCTAATCAACCTTTTGTCAGCAGAGTTGATTTCATCACTGTGGGTTTATTAAGTGTAGGTGATGATGAATGAGCTTTAATAAGTTGTAGCCACAGGTGACTTATATCAGGGAAAGGCTTTATGAGGGCTGGAAAGTGCAGATGAAAGTCCTTTACAGAATACTGAAGAGATGGGAAATCTCTAAGTTCACATTTTAAGAACACTTATAAATTGATTAGATGCTTTTGGGCCAACTAATAATAATTTGATTAATTTCACCATAGATATGTGAGTTTAAATTTGGTTCATTATGCAAATCCAGGCATGAAAAAGTTAATCAAAATTGGTAAATTAAAAAGTTAAAAAAGTTAATTAAAATTGGTAAATTATGCAAATCCAGGCATGAAAAAGTTGATCATCTGACTTAAAATTCAGAAGAATATTTCATTTAAGACACTATTTTAATACACATACCTCAGCATTGTAAAAATTCTGCTTTCTGCTGCTTTATGATCAGTGCAGTGGTTTAGGGCTGTCCTTGCAGGGAGCCCTGACTGAGGTCATGTGCTGCCTGTAGGAATGGGGGTTTCTGTGAGATGTTGGTGGGAAGAGTTTCTGTCCCTGCTCTGTCTGAGGCTGCAGCAGGCTGAGCTCTGCTCCCTTAGACACAATGCAGAGGGTGGAAGCAATCTCATCTAGGCCATGAAAATGGACAGAAAAGCTCATTTGGAACAGATAAACTTTAGAAGTAATGTACAAAGAGAGGAGGGGCCTCAGGTGACTTGTGGCAGACATGAGATAGTGGATTAAAATTTCTGTAAAAGTGTGTTCCAGCTATGCTTTGTCCTATATCTCCCTGAATGTATTACCAGATCTGCTTTTAAACTTAACTTACATAAACCTTTCTGTAAATTGCAACCCTGTTTGTGCTGAAATTTTACTGGTACTGTCAGACTTGTCCCTCTTGGAGCTCAACGTAGGAATTAGTCCCTATCTGCCAGGACAGGGATTGCCTTGAGAGCCAAGATGCCAGTGTACTTAGGCAGTGAAATAATCCTGTGCAGCTTGGGAGCACAGAAGCACAGTTGTGTTCCTGCAAATGTTACGCAGGGATTGAAATTGCTCAATGGTTTTGAGATTATAGATTAGATTTCAATAAGACTGTAGAAGGGTTGTCCTTTCTCCAAGTAACAGCACAAGAGGTTTATTTTGCTGCTGGACAATGTCTTATTAAAGGTTGCAGTGGCTGTGCAGTGAAGCAGTTTGTATTCTGATTTGGTACAGGTGTCCTTCTGAGTTGTTTTGGGAAGTGTTTTAGGATGGTGAGGGCAAAGCAATAGATCTTTTGGAGCTTTACTCTCTGCACATTGGTAATGTGTCCTTTGCTGGCTTGCCTCCTGCTTGCCAGGGTGTATTTTTCACAAGGCAGGTGTTTATGCTGCTTTAGCAGTGTTCTGTGTGCTGTACGAGCTAATTTTGCAGTAGAATGGTTTACATAAAACAAGAATTACTTGCACTGATTTTAAATATGGTTTTGTATTATGAAGTTCACTGTAGTGAATCCTGTTCCCTTAGTCTCACTTCCTTTTTAGTATATGTGGCTTACCTGAAATTCACTGCTTGTAAATGGCATTTCAGGAAGTCTGAACTGATCCAACACATGCTGACTTTGCCTACAGCTGAATTTTGATGAACTCTTCAGTGCAATATGAAGTGTATTGGGGTTTTTTTAATTAACAAAGCTTCCTTGAAATTTAGTCTTTGGACAGTTTTGCACAACTTATTAAAAATTGCTTTTGCTTCAGGGAGCCAAACTGAATAGTTTTGTTGTTGATCTTCTTTTTCTTTTTGTAAGAAGGAACAGTGTTGTAGTATTTGCAGTTAAAGAGAAAAATCCATGGGGAATATTTTTTAAAATGTTGTCTGATGCCCTCTTTAATCCTTGCTCCTAAGCAGCCCTGACTCAACAGATGTTGCATGTGGGTGTTTGCAGCTGGATCAGAATATCCTGTGATGGGAAGGCTGAGTCTCTGCTGTTGCTGGGCTAGCAGAGTGCTCTGCAGTCAGCTTGCACCCCTCAGTCATGGTTAGTTTTGGTGGCTTTTGATCAGAGATTACCAAGTTTTTGTAATGGGGTTGCAAGATGCAAAGTGTTACCTTAACAATTGCTGCTTAATTGCACTTCTAAAGCTGTGCCTGTGCTGTGCCAGCCTGGAGCTCCCAATTCTTGCTGTAAGAGCTTGTGGGCTGTCTGGGGATCTGTGCAAAACCTACTCCAGTGCCTAAGAAGTGATAGTTGCCATATTTTATCACTGACTTCTGGGTGCCATTGCCATTGGCAGAGTGGTGTTGTTTTAAAGGAGAAATTATTGTTGCTTCTTCTTTTCTGGCACCTTTGTGTGTTAGGGGTCCCATGGAAGAGAACACAGAAGTGTTTGTTGGCTGCATTGCCCAAGGTTGATCTAATTGAGGGGGAGAATTGCTGCAAAACCAGCAAAGCTGAGCCCTGTAGGTCATAAGAAAGCAGCTTTTCATGCTGGATGTAGTGAGAGAAGCAGGAGTTTTGGATGGATGTGCTGTAGTAAATTAATGTGGCTGAAGAGACAAGGCAGGAAGACACTTGAGTATTTTCGAAGATTAGGAAATGTGGGGCTTGTCAGAAACCAGAACGATTTAGTTTTGTGAAAGATGGATTGTACCTGACTAGATAACAAGGCAGAAAAGGCTGCATCTTGAAGATGTTGTAGAAGAAGTTTTGGAATATGGTTGTCTATTTGCCAGTAACTCTTTACACCTGCAGCATACACTTGTAGCAGGTGGCTTTTACCCAGTTTATCCTAACTGATGACATAAATTGATTAAAATAATTTAGCAATATAACTGCACTTATTTAAAGTCCTTGCTGTTCTGAATATGTGAGTTTTTTAGAGAAACAGCACCCTTCATGTTTCCTATGTCTTCACATTCATGCCAAGGGAGAGGATCCTGCAAACAAAACACTCTTTCTTTAGTGCTCCCAGCAAGAAATTACCAGTCAGGCAAAACTGCATGTCCCTAGTGATGTACTGCTGCAGGCAAGATAAAAGGCATAAATAAAGATCTGCCCAAAACTCGAGGTAGCATGTGGGCAGAAAAGAAATGAGAAGATTATTTTGATATAAATACTGTCACTTTCACCCAAGGCTTTATAATATTAAAATGTCTGAAAACCTAGTTCAGCTTTTGAATTTCAATTCTTGATGCTTTGTTGGCAAAGAGAAAAATGAGTAAAGTACAGAAGGGTTTCCCCCCCTTTTTTGTAATGCAGAATATTTTCTTTGTCTGGAATGCTTTATGGTGACAAAAATGACTTAATATTGATTTTAATTGGATAATTTGGTGCGTAACATGTTTTCAAGAGAGATTTTTGATGGAAAAATGAGACAAGTGTATCCTTGTGAAGGGAACAGTTCCCATCTCTACATTTTAAATATTGGAAACTTGTGATTCAATGTGATTCTGTGTTTTAGAATGTCTCATCTGTTTTGTGGCTTTCTGTGATGCTTTTTTGAAACCACAAGTCTTAATTTCTTATAGTAAACAGGAGATGGACTCCACAGATCTTCAGCAGTCATTTAATGCAGAGTTGATTGCCTTAACCCAACAGAAATTCCAGCAACCTTATTTCAGTGGCTTTTCTAGAAATTAAATCCTCACTTAAAACATAATTGTTCTTTTATAATATGGAATATAGAATAGAAGCCATAGCATTGTTTATATTATCTTGTGCTGTACTTTGCACACCCATAATGGTAGTTTGGCTGGTATGGTTAATTTATGTTGGAGTTACTGGGTTCATTCTTTCAAAGAAACAAGAAAAAGAAATATTTTGTAATGCAATATGTTTCTGTATACAATTTTTGAGCTGCATGCTCAAATATAAACAACTTTATTCATTTCATGCATTTTGCAATTGAATAGGGACATCATACTTACATGGAAAAGGTAAGATTAGGGGTCATAAGTTTATGATGAAATGTGCTGGTGGCACAACAGTTTCTGACACTACTTTGTAAAGGATCTTTACATCCTGTCAGGAATGATACTTTTGATTTAGTGTTTGTCTGAGAAAGTGACAGGGATCCATCATGTGCCTTTCCTCACCATTGTATGAAATGTAACAGCCTGGCTATGAGTGTTTCAGTATGTTGGTAGGATTTATTTTCCTTTATAGGTGATTGAAGCTATTGCTGCAGCAAGAGGCATCATTCATGACTAGAATTTTCTGTTAATGCCATTTAACACTTCCACTTTTTTTCCTTTGGCATTTTAAACCTTTCATTTAACTAGATTAATAAAGCTGTTTTGAGCATTCATCTTAAGAATAAATGCTCAATTATTTCTGTTCCAAGGCATGTATTGACATTAAGCAACCCTCTTTTAGCAAATTTGGAGTGAAGAAATCTTAATAGATTCTGTAGTTTCAGTGGCTGCTTTAGTGTACTTTTGTCTCAGTCTAAATAGATAATTCATAGGACAACAGTTGAAATTACTAAAGTTATGTTTTGGCAGCAGCTGAATCAGTCTTGAAGAATGACCAAACTCATTGGTATGCTGCTCGCTGCTTCCGGGGGGATTTTCCTTATAGGTTTGATCTTGGATTAGAAGCAATATATTTTCTGCCTTTTTTTTCCCCCCAAAACAGGCACACAAGTGCCTTTTGTCTGCTGGATGCATTTATGGTGATTTGAGCATATTCAGTCTCAAGTTTCACTTTTCAGACTTGCACTCTGAGTGCACACAGCCTCTTAGCAGTGTTTTGGTCAGTCACGTTTCTGCTTCGTGTGGAAAATGGCTCTTTAATGAATAATTCTGTGAAACTCTGAAAAAGAAAGTTATAAAAGCTTTCCTTAGATCAGAGTTCTTATGTATGTGTTCTCTCCATTTCTGAAAGCTTCCAGTCTCTAGTAATCCCAAGTACCTACTCAGTCCTATTTCCTTCAAATTACTCTTTTGCATTTCATTTTATTTAGCAGGTGAACACATCTCTGTGTTCATAGCAGTGATGTTATAAGTGCTTTCAGTCCTCACTAGGTTCATGATTTTGTCCTTTGTTCCCAGGCATGTGCACTTGAATACATTAGAAGTCCATTGCCATTCAAAATGTGAATGTTGGCATTGTGATGTGAAGCCTTTTTAAATATATTTGTGTCAGAATTAAAATTAGAAGATAAAGAACTAGAAAAAAATTCAGTGAATATTTTTAAGGCAATGACAAACTTCTTACTGTATTTATTGGGCACTGGTTTTTGTTACACCTTGTCTCAGTATGGTGTGTGTGACAGTGTTTATACTTGTTAAGGGGTAAAGGTTTCTTAATCTCAGTAGAAGAATTAACCTCTTCAGTAAAAAGTTTTTCTCCTGTAAATGCTTCTAGCTCTCCAAATAATCTTTGTTTTCAACCAACCACTAAAATGACCTAGGAATTAGTAGAGGGAATACTTGCAGCTTTAGTGTTAACTTGCATTAAAAGAAAGTATCTGTAATTTTTTTCAAAATCGCCTAGGTAAAAGTAATGTTTTCTTTGTGATAGAATATTTGATAAAAATGCCCAAGTTACTCTTCTGTGACTAGAAATTAACATCCAGGCTTAATGAATTTATTGAAATGACACAAGTGTATTCCTGTTTTTTCTTTTTTTTCATGAAGAAAGACCAGTGGTTCAAAGCAGAAACATTCTCTTTCATATTTAAAAGCTGGGTTTTGGTTTGGGTATGTTGCTGGGTTAAATGCAGTTCAGTTTCCTCTGGGCATGGCTGTGGGTCCTGCCATCTGTCCAAGGGCAGCTTCAGTGTATGGTTTGTGAGCCAGTGCCTTTTGCACATGAGCTGTTTGCAACTTGAACTTCATGTGGGAGGCAGAGAGGTGTGGATCTAAAATAGTTCATATTTCATTCAAAGGAGGTCAGCTGCTGCTTTTACTGGGATAGGTGAGCTTGCAAACTGCCCTGGCTGCCTGGAAGGTCTGGCTGGCTTGTAGGATGTTCAGAATACTGTAAGCAGGTTTTTTTGGAAAGCTGACTTTGGAAAGTTCTCCATCTGATGACACCTGTTAGCAGTGTAGTGTAATCTCATGCTGATTGTCACTTTCCCTTTTGTCTCCTCTCTCTGTCTTCTGTCACTTGGGTGGGTGGGTAGGTGTCTGTTGGTTATAGTTGTTCTCCTGATGAGTGGTGGTTGTAGGTTATGAGTAATTGTTTCCCTGCTCTGTTTGCTGTTTATTTGAATGCATCAAGTTAAAAAGAAGGGCTTTAACCAAAGCAACTTTGTGATTATGATAAGGTACTTTAAACCTAAATCTAAAATAATCTACTCCCGTTGTATGTATAGCATTGTCCCTTTGAGAGAGAGTATGGTATTTTTTTGTCTGGATGTAATTTATTGATTGTGACCTCATATTTAAACTGTGTGTATCACTTTTGGGTACAGACTGGCATAGTTCTTATGGTAATTGATAAAGTACAAAAAATTCAAAAATTATTCCTGTTGTTTCAAAAATTAGTCTTTCCACTCTTTTTTATTGCTAGAGGTGTTCTGCTGTGTATATTCCTGTGTGCAGCTTGGTAATACATTTCCCATTATTCCATTGTCATTGGACATCTGGGATGTCTGATTCAGGTTGCAGTTCACTTGGATGCAAAATCAGTCATATCTTGGAAAATAATCACACAGTGGTGGAGACTGTGCTGGAAAAACAGTCTTGCTTGTGCTCGTTGTATGGAGGGATCAGTTTTGCATCTGAAACGGATCTGTTTTAATGAGCTGCACCTTAAGCTTACTAATGTTGTTAAGGACATCTTGTAATAATGAGAAGTGTTGGGTTATATTTGCATTAATGTCCAGTCCTGGAGAATGAAAGCTGAAGCAACTACCAAGTTTTCATGTGATCTTCAGAGGTATTATACAGGTATCCTGCAGGACCAGCGAAGGCTGTTCAGGGAAACAGCTCAGTTTTTAAAAGCCTGTTCTACAGCCTGGTGACTTCCAATCCCATAAATAAACACTGAAATCCAGACATCGGTATGATTCCTGCAGATAATAGCAAATTTAACAATGGAACATAACAATTCACTGTTTAAATGTCCATGTCTGTCACAGAAAACCTCCAGCTATAACTACTGCTCTTCTGCCTTGTCACAATATTGTGTGTATATATTTATGCCTGACCTTCCTATGGCATTGCTGAAACTTGAGCATCTTGCTAATCTCCTTCCATTTTCCCAAGCTATGTTTTCACATCCAGCTCCATCATGTTGGATTACAAACATTTTCAGCATGCAGCCACCCTCTTCCAAATTCCTGAATTCTGCTTTCATTCTTCTGCTCCAGCTCACCTGTTACAGGGTGGCTGAATCTGAGCTGACAGCTGGGTAGGTGAAGGTGGATCAACCAAGGATCCGGGAGGAAACTTAATTTATGGAGAATGTGTTAAATCTCATTTTGCTTCTGTTGTCCCAGAGAGCACAGAGGTCATGTATCAACAAGTCAGCAGGTGCCTCGAAGCCCAGCCGGACAAGGAGCAAAGCCCTGTTTGCTGTTGCTGAAATTGATGTGGCTGGAGTGAGTCAGAGCAATGTGGGAGTGCAGCAGAGCACCCGAGCTGCAGCAGAGGAGTTTGCAGGCTTTGTCAAGCTGCTCTCTCTGGCTGGAGCAGCATCTCTGCCCTTGTCTGGGTTCCTCTGTGCTCCCACAGCCAGGTTTTCTCCTCTCTTGTTCTGTCTCCCGGTAATTAGAGCACCAATGTGACTCTGCTCAGTTCTGTTTTCAGATAATTAGAGCTTGGCCCATCCAGCAAAGTACAAGTTGTCTGTGTTGGGCTTTGCTCAGGGCCCTGGCCGATCATCCCTGGTCTGTCATTGGCAGCTGGAAATCCTTTTCATGCTGCTCTGCACTGGGGTGTGGCAGAGGCCTGGGCTATGAGCAGTAATTATGTGATGCTGCTGGCTTGCTGTGCAGTGGGAGCAGCCATCCCTCTGCTGTTCATGTGCAGGAGTAATGAGCAGCTCTGCTGGAGAACAGCAATGGCCTTGTTCTCCAGCCAGTGAACTGGGCTAGAGACTGATGCAGAACTCGGGAGCAGGGTAAATGAACTGAATCACTTTGCTGGAATTTGCTATGAAAAAGAATTTGTACATTCAACACCAGAAGGCTAAGGCTCAATAATTTTAGTTAATTTTAGTTTTGCCCTTTGGATTTTATAGACTTTCATCAGATTAGAGCCCTGAAGTAAAAGCTTAGTCACACTGGGCCTTGTGAGTTGTTCTAGGGTGTTGATAAAAGACAATTATAAATAGGCTGCTTATCTACAAATCCTGTATTTAGTTATTTACACACAGGTGCCTGATAGAATGACTGAAAATTCTGAAAATCTTCTTAATTATTTATTGAATGTATTTATTTTAAATACTTGGTAGTCTTCAAACAGGCCTTTTCCTTTAAATAAATCCATCTTTGATTAGTGCCATCTGCACATCCCCTTTCCCATAGCAAAAAAATGTCCTTGAATGGACATTTATTTTAAGATCCAGCAAAACTTTGTCATGTTTTAGAAATTTCTCCCAGGCAGCTGCTTTTTGGACAGCAAGGTGTCGGTAGTTTGCTTATATTTCTACTTTAGTGAAAGACTCAAACAGAAGAAGGTATGTTTGTGCATGTTGTTGCTTGATTCAGGATATGAACCAGAACACAAGTTCACAGAAATCTGATGAGAAGCACTAAAGAAGGAACAGTCTTCTGTAGCAGTGTTTATGTAAAACTCCTGGGTTCATAGTTGCTGTAACTCTTGGTTTCCCTGCAGAGGTTTATTATTCACTGAACAGTTTTGATTTCAGTGTTTACAGAAACTCTTGTGGCAAATGTTCATCTTATCTTAAGCTACCAACTGCATTTTGCTTTGAGCTCAGTACTGACCCAATTGAATAAATATCTGGTTTACTGCCCTCCCTTCCTGCCTTCCTCCCTTCCTAATCTGACCACTGTATCCTGTGCTTTTGCAGTAATGTATGTTTGTCTCAGCAGAGATTTCCCACGTGTCCCCAGAATTAATCTTCCCTTCTTTTCATGTTTTCAGTATAGGCTGTTCAAAGACCTCCAAAGCTTCAGCTCTCAAGGATTTTACTGTCATGAAAGTACTGAGTTCCTTTGAGATTGCCTTTGAATCTCTAAACACCAATGCTGCTTTTAGGGTTTGAAATTTAGAATCAGTGTTCCAAGTGAGTGAAGAAATGCTTTGGTAAATTACATGAATCTACTCAGTTCCAGTTTTAAATATCTGTAGATACACAGGGAGACAGGAGAAGCTCAGACATGACTGATGGTAATGCATGGTTTTTAAAAAAAAAGTATTTGAACAGTTAGTTATGTGGGATTATGGCACTGCATTTTCCTGGCAACACTTTGTGCAATATGCAGCAAGACTTTGTTCAGGGGGTTGCAGTCACATTCTGCCTGGTCTGAGTTACTCTCATGATTCTCCTGAAGTATTACTGGGCAACTCTGCTGTTATATTAGTTATCCCAGAAGTTCTTATAAAATCTTTCAGGCAAGTAAGATATTATTTGCAGCATGATTGATGGTGTTGCTTATGATGAAAATAATGTTTTGTATTTCTCTTGGTGTTGTATACCCTCCTGAGTATTATCATTCTGTCTTGTGTGGGCAAAATTGTAATTTCAGCATCTCCAGAAAATGAAAATGCCAAACTTCAGAAGGAGTAAAATATCCTGTACTAGGAAGAACATGTCAAAGCAAAGCTTTGATTAATGTAAGTTTTGTTTTGTTTAGAGATCCAGAAAATGATTATACCATGGGACACATACTGCAGAGAGCTGAGTAAACATGGCTGAAAGAATATGCAGAGGTTTGCAGAAGTTTGTCAGCATGCAAATAGATGTCCTTGTGTTTCAGCTGTCTTACCTTGTTTCTGCTGTTGGTACATTAGTGACTGAGCATGGTCTTGGGTTTAATTCCTACACCAAACTACCAAATTCTATTTTAAATTCATATAGTTAAATTTTGTAGTTCCAAGTTACAGCAGAAAATTACAGTCAGAAATACCTACTTTCTGTGTCAGAGATTGTCTAAGATTGGAGAATCACTAAATGTTTGTCTTGGGAGGGGTTATGAGGTAACAGTTGACACGCTTTGGAGTCAGTTGTTCACTTAATTTGTTGATGTTATTTCATACCTAATTCTATGCCTTCATTCTTCTTTCACTGAAGCTTTTTCTGCTCCAGAACCTGTCGGTGGGAATTTGACATCTAGAAACAGTTTTGTATTGAAGGCATAGATTGGAAATGATCAAAAATGTCTTGAAGTCATAGCTTAAACACATCTTCCCTTGTGTTTTTATCAGTCCAGAGTTAATTACATAGATCCAGGTGTAATACAGGAGGAAAGGGATTTACAGTTGTTTTTACATAGCCATGTGTGTGTCCCACTGCAGTATTAGGGATGCTTTGGTAGTGAGGGGAAAGGTGGAGAAGTTTACTTGCTGGCCTTGCATGTGAGTGCTGGAGTCACCTATGGGGCACTGGGTACAACCACTTCTGGTTTAAACTGTTTTCCTCACTTTGCTTCAGTGACTCTGTGTTGTAATAAACAGTTATTGAAGAGCTGCTGCTGGTGGGATAGCTGCAGTATGTTTCTTGAAGACATTTCCTCAATTTCATTTTTTTCCCCCCACCAAACATCTGCTAGTTTCATGTAAAGCTTTCTCTTTATTGAGTTGGAGAGCAGGTGAATCAGGACCCCACATTTACCATGCTTTTTGTGACACTATATTCTCTGAATGTGTTTCTTCTTTCCTCTCTGCTTTCCATGCTGTTAAGTCAAATCTAGAAGTTGATTCTTGTACAGAAGTCATTCCACAGGTTTTCTCATCCTTTTCACTCTGTGCCTTTCCCAGTTCTTTGCTGCAGCTGGTAAGATGGGGCAAAGAGCAGAACAGCTCATGTCTCAGACCAGGTAATGTGTGGGGAGGGTGCTGTGTTTGTCTGTAGGTGTCACAGAACATCCTCATTTGGAAGTGACCCCTAAGGACCATCAAATCCATCTCCTGGTAGTAAGGCCTTAGGACTTCAAGGCTGGGTACAAACTAGTCCAGTCGAGCTAGTCCTGGCTATGATGTTGCATAAAAAAGTAGTATTTTTCATTGTTTTCATAGATAAAGTGAGTTTTCTGTTTGTACTGGGTTTTTTTCCCATTTAAAATGGGAATGTATTAAAATATTTGGTGTGTAGTTCTTGTGAATACCAGAAGGTGGCACAACTGGTTTTCCTAAAAGTGTTCTGATTGCAAGAAATGCACACGATGCTACTGCGCTGATTTTAAAGCTGTTGGTGGAATTTTGATCTAAGGATAGCTGCATCAGCTTAGACCTTAGCATTTAAAAGAGTTATTTAAAGGTATACCCATCTGCCTTTTTGGTTTTTTTTCAAATTGTGAAACCCTTGTGTGCAGGCTTTTATAGGTCAAGTTTTTGAAGGTGCAAGTAGTTTACCTGAAAGTGCAGGGGGGAAGAAAGGGGCTACCCAGTATGTGTGCAGTGTAATTCTTCCCTGAACTGTTTTACAGAATCCCAGTTTCCCATGAACACATTGTTTGATTAGCTTGCTTTATCAATTTGCAAAATGACACCAATTCCGTTTCTTTTAAGCTCTTTAGCAAGTGCTATAAAAAAAATAAGTTATTGGTATGGTAACATAAAAATGATAGCTTTGTGTGGTAACACATCTAACCACAGGCAGAATTTTAGGTGTACCACCACCAGTTTGTGAAAAGAGTGTGCAAAAAGGACCAATGAGCCTTTTAATGACAATCTATTTTCAGATAATGTGTCTTGTTCTAACTGGAAGCTCAGTCTTTGTGCAGTGTTGCCCTGCATTTATTGACAAGCTGGTGTAAGAAGGTGTTAGATACCTTCTCATTTGATGCTTTCCTTGTTTGTCTGTCTCTGGAGCAGTCATCTCCACTGTGGTGTTGATCAAAGTTTAAATGGAGGTATTGTTTCCATTCAGTGTGGAGAGACTCACTCCTGGAGTGAGGGCACAGGGCAGGGTTTTGGTAGTGGGGTGTCAGTGCAGGGGTGCCCTGTGCAGACACAGCTGGGGTGGATTTTGCATTAAACCCCCTTTTTGTTAGAATCCTTAATTGTGACGTGTAGGACAACCCTGAAACTTTTGAAGGAATGAGATACATGGGATTTTTTTCACTTTCCTTCAGCTCCCTCTGGCAGACAAAGCCCTGAATTACAACTGCCTTACTTAGAACTGTTTCAGTGAAGGGCTTGTCCCAGCTCAAAGTTATCGTGGTTGCTTGGTGTTCTCTATGTATGCGTCAAAAAGATATCTTCAGCTGTAGAGAAGTACACTACTGCAGCTGCAGAAGGTGCTGAAATACAGATATTTCTTGGTTTAGCTGACTCTTGCACTGTGTCTTCATGCATCACAGCTGTGCAATGCTATTTCACCCTAAGGACCTCAACACCATGCACTTCTATTGATTATTTTTTTTTCTCCAATGTGATCTCTCCTGAGCCTGCTGTGATTCACTAGAGCAGCACAGATGAGAAGGATGTGACTGTTTTGCATAGGAGCCTGGAGTTATTTGCAGAATTTAGACCCTTTTTTTCCTGACCAGATGATGTGGGTGGGATGAAGTGGTGCAGCTGTGCTGGTGGTGGCTTTCACTGGGCTGAGCCTCCCACCCACCTCTGCAGTCTTCTCCTCCTCTGAGCTTCAGTGATTTATTTTCTGTTCTGTGTTTCTGAAGGGGGGCTTTGCTAGGTGCAGGGATGTGGCCACATTTCTCAGTAAAGATGTAGGGAGCTGTCAGGAGTGTGTGGAGTGCTGGTAAAATGACCTGCAGAAGCTGCTACATGGACATTGGTGAAAGCACTGAACTGCACATTTGAATAGGAGTCAGATGTCTGAAGTTTTATGAAAAAAAAGGTTTATTATAATAAGACTTGAAAGTATTTGATTTAAATAGTTCATAGTTTTTAAAAATACAAGTAAGATTGCCATCTTTCCATGGGCCTTTCTAAAATCAGCTTGTACTTTTCTTGCTATGTACAATTATTTTATGCAAAGCAGCATGTCCTCATTTGATCCTAAATTATCCAGATTGCCACTAAATAGGGGTGTTGCAATTGCAGAGTTCTTCCAGTCTGCTAGGTGAATATTTTAAAACTTTTAATCTGCTTTTGGAACTGAATTAATAGCTTGTATGTTTGCCCACCATAATATATTTGAAATAACTAACTGATGTTTTTCAAAATTTTGCCTAGGAAATTTCCTTAAATTTATGTCCTCAGTGATGCTAAAGATGAAAGCAGTTTGTAATTTTTTGTCTATAATTTAATTATTACACAGGAGTTTCGACATTTAGTGATTTAGAACTAGAACATAGTGGTGTATTTCAGAGAAATGGAATGAGTTCATATGAAGAATTGTTTTTGTGATCGTGTATTTTTGTCTTCTGGAAGAATCTAAATGTAAGCAAGGTATGCATTTTGAAAGTTGCAAGTGTTTTTTAAATGTTGATGACCCCTAGGATGGGGCTAGTTCTGTGTCATGAGTACACTCATTGACTGTAGAATGAAAATTTAGTACAAAACTCTCTTTTTCCCACACTGCCTGTTAGCTGTTCTGGTTTTGGTACTAATTTCACCTGTTCTTATGGCATTTATTTGAAATGATCTGTGGTTCTGAAACTCCTTTCCTAGTGTAGAGAAATTATACTATTTTTTCCTCTCACTGAATGTGAGAAATTAACACTAGCCATAAACAATTAACATTGGTGACAAATTTGAAAATGAACTTTTTGCTGCTTAAGACTTTCACATGTCCCTGTGCGAAGGCAAGCTGAACTTTAAGATCAAATTGCTATTTAGTAAAAATTTGTATCTAATATGCTTCAGAGTATCTGAAGGCAGGTAATTCAATTGATTGCACCTCTTGTGGCTCCTTGAAGGGATGCAGCCAGCTGCAGTGCAGTGGCCATGGCACCCTGGAGGATGCCTGCTGCAGTTTTTATGGCTCCCAGGCTGCACACAATGATTTCTGACAACCTGGACTTGAAGCATCAACATCTTTCTTGAAACCTTTTCAATCTCATTGTCTGTCAGTCTTCCTGAGGGATTCTGGCCTTTGGATAGAGGTGTCAGGAGTGTCCACAGTGGGGACATCACAGGTGACAGTGCAGCAGGAATTCCTGTGTAGTGGAAAGGTTTGTATTTTTGGCTTTTAATGAAACTGAATCATTACAGAAGCACACAAAGAGCAGTGATCAAGGCTTTGTTCCTGCTTCCCCACACCTGCTCTTCTCTTTTCCTCAGGGACACTTTCTGTAGGTGTGCAGGACCACAAAAACACACTCCAGTGGATAAAGATGGTAGGAGTTAGAGAATGCAAGAAGACTAAGAGAGTCCATATAAATAATGCAAGAATGAAAGAAAAAGCCCACAAACTTCTACTTTAAGAGTATTTCCAAAAAACATTACCCAACACATGACACCTGTAGTTTGCAGTTTGCTGTCTGTGGTGCAGAAAATACTGAAGTTGTTCATGGCTGGTGCTCAGTCCTGGCTTCTGTTCCATTACTAAATTGTTTAATATATTTGCAGCATTTGAGTCTGATGTGTAAATGTGTTTAGGCATACTTTACTAAAATAAATTGAGCAGCCAGCAGACTATAACAGCTGTGGAGAAGTTGTTTAGAAATAAATTCTTTGTAGTTCACAGTTTGACCTAATAAAAATAACTGTTGCTTCAGACAATTATCTGCAGCAGGGTCAGTCTGGCTGCTGTGACTGTGCATTCAGTTTTCTGTGTTGATTTATTAAATATAATCACCTGGGGAAGATGAGCCAAGTTCTCTGAATAAATTGGTGCTAATTCAGAAGCATTTCTTCTTAGTGGTGTGCTGTCAGTAGAGTACATGGACTTAGATCAAAAATTGGAAACCTTCATTAGCTCGCTTTGGTTTTACTTCCTACTAAGTGTTTCAAGACCTTATTTTACCTAATAAATTTTACATAACAGTAATTTACCCAAGTAAAGCTGTTGGTTTTTTTTAATATTATAACCTGTGTCTTGTAATTAAGTTAACAGTGCATCTTGACAAATCTTATCTCAATTTTAGAAAAATCTCTCTTCAAGAACACACACAAGAAAATGCAAGACATTCATAAGTGGCATAAAATAAAACCCACTTTCATGGTAAAAAACACACACTTCAGAATATTTGAAATATTTCTGAAACTTTGTGTAGTTACCAAATATACCTGAGACAGGCTTTAATATTTAAATAAATTAATGCTTCTAAATATTAAAGTGTGAATACTGCAGGGACTGAATTTGTGCATTTCTAGTCTCCCCTTTCCTGCAAGTTTTTGGGAACCTGACTTAAGAGTTGAGCAAAATTATTTTACTTAAATAGTTTTTAAAATAGTTGATTGTAACTCTATAGGAAGTGGCGTGAGTTTTTTTGAATGTTTGCTGTTGCTGAATAATTTCAGACGTTTCAAACTTGGACTATATGATTTTTTTTTTTTTTTTTTCATTTATGAATGATGCAAAGACAAGGGTTATGGACATTTGAAGAATGTGTGAAATGGAGAGACTAATTTCCCAACATGATTCCTCCTCAGCACCTTTGGTTTGTTGAAGAACATATACTTACTTTGGTAGTCTCAACATTATGTGAGAATTTGATTCTCTCCCATCTGAGGTGTGTGGAAGGGAAGGGGAAGTGGCTGTGTCAGATGCAGGGTAATGTGTGTTTGTCAAATATATATAGAAGTAATGTATGTCTATATATAGTGTGTGTGTATGTATGTGTATATATATATATGCACACACATGCTATATACACAATCCCATTTATATAGTATGCATATGTATATTTATATATAATAATTTTCACTGAATTGATGTATCCTAAAATGTTACTGCAGCAATTTCCTCATTTATACAGGAAAAAATGCTGAGTGAGTGGATAGAAAACTGTAGGACTTCTTGTTAAACACATAGGACATGCCCTGACTGCTTAACTTAATATTTAAAGATTTGGGTGTGTTTTTTTTTTTATTTGAGAAAGGGCCCCACATATTGCCATAGAGACAGGAACCTGCACTACTTACAGCATTTTGACGGCAGGAGGGGTTGGCTGCAAACCCAGTTTATCTCACTTCTTTATGATTGCTCCTTGTTCCATGAGCAGTCATCCCAGTTAAAAAGAATTAAATTTATTTGATAGTAACTACTTTGTAAGCATCTCTGATCCATTTATGAGATGAGATTATGGATGGATCCATTTATTATCCATCACATGCACCTTCATGTCTACAGTACAACTGCTTCTAAAAGCTGCTGTAACTTATATCTGGTGTCTGAGGGCTTTTTTAATCCCCAGTTATAAAAAAAATTTGAGACAGTATAGCAGGTAACAAGTCAAAGTACAGGTGTTATTGTCAGAACTGTCTTTAGCAGTTTTAAAGCTAGTTTCTTAATGAAATTTTAAAAAAATTAATTTAAAGACTGTTTCTTTGTAAGATATGGTAAGATTTCTTAGTAAGACTTCTGATGTTTCTAGAAAAGTTGCCATTTCAGTAAAAGCATTGCCAGGTGCATATTGCCAATCTTTTTCTGTACTTCAGTATTTGGGGAATGTTTCAGTGCTGCTGTGAGAGGACTGCAGATGTGACTGCAGTGGTTTCCTTTGGATTCCTCCTTAGGCAAAGATTTGTTTTCCCTTCATATGAATTTTGGTAGGAATATTTTGAGATATATGGCCAAAGAAATTGTATTAATTAACTGACTCATGTATAGGGCAGTACTGTCAACACCATCTTTTAATTATTCTCTTCCAGTAATTGGAACAGCTGCAGTTTAATAGACTGAAAAGCCAGAGGTAGAGGCATGAGAAGCACCCATGTGAAGTGGAAAGAGCTGAGTAAGGAAACCAATTAAATTATCACAGAGTTTTTTGGGAACCTGTAGAGATATGTTACACATCCTTATTTGTTCCTCTTCAGTTTCTAGACTTGTGCCTTTGCAGCCATATTTAAGTTGCTGAAATGATTTGGATATTGAAATGATTACTGCATTTGAGCTCCATGCCTTTGGGAATATTTTGCTGGATTTTGGAGGGTTCTGCTTTATTTTCTTCTGTATCAAAATGCTCTAGTGTGGTGTAGGAGGCATTGGCTCAGTAGGCTGGTGGTCTGAAGATATAGAAAAGGTGAGAGCAGTTCCTCCCTATGTGCAACTGATTTTCTGCCTTCAGTTTGGAGTGAGCTCTGCTGCTGCTAATATCATAAACCAGGGATTTTAGCACATAAAAAAATGCACATTTTAAAATGGAAACACGCTTTTGTATCAATGAGTTTTCAGAACACAGGTGCTGGGGAAAAGAATCTCAGAAGTTTGAATATGTTTACTGGTCTAACCACTACCATTTTAAGGTGTTTTTCTTGTTATTGAGTCTGGCATCTTCTCTTATATAAACACTATATCAGTAGGAAATAGTTTGTGACTCAAATATTAAGACCTTTCTGTTGTCTAAATTTCTAGCTGAAAATGGGAGATGTACATCCCTCTGTCACTTAGCTTTGGCTGTTTTTCTTTCTGGAAAGATTAAGAAGCCCGAGGTTCTGGAAGTGAGAAGACTTTTCAGGTCATGCTAGGAAGGGTTTGGAAGACTTGAGAAAGTTGTGATGTAGCATAACCCTACTTTTCACCTAGTGCTTTCAGTTCCTCTGACACCTGAGAGATGAATAAAAGGAGAGAGGTAAGTAGCCTGTTAAAGTGGAACAGCAATTTTTTAATCACAGCAAATCACTTGACTGAACAAGTATTTTTTTCAGTTTTGTTTTTAACAGTTTAAGAACTGAGGAAAAAAGATTAAACTTATTATCTCTGCAAATTGATAAAAATCCAGCACATCTCTAGAAATTAACTTTCATTCTGCTTGGTTTTCATACAAAAATTCAGGTGGCATTCAAAGGCTCAGAATAAATACTTTCAGACTAGAACAGTTTTATATTGCCTGGGCTCTGGTACAGCTTTGTGCTGTGCCTTTTTCTTCTTTTTGAACAACTGTGAAGGGAAGTCTTATGGGAAATGCAGAGATGGCTTAAAAGTTTTGTTGGATGCACAGATGCCCCAGAACTGTGAACACAGTGGGCTGTAAGAGGACAATGTGTTGACAGTTGCTGTGTGTGACACAATGTGGCAGCAGCTTAGCATTCAAAGGAAGGAAGAGGATATCCCCAGAAAAGGAAGAGAGTCACAAGGGATGTGGTTTTAGCTGTGTTCCTGCTCTGAAAATCAGGGAGAGCTTTCAGAAGAAAAGATGCTGTGATCAGTGCCCTGGCAGGGGAACTCTGTGTGTGATTTGGTCATGTGCTTGCTGAGTGATGCTGTGTGCCTGCTCTTCTCATTTGGGGCCCAATTTTGCCTGTTGGTCAAGAGTGAAGCAGGGTGGAGGTGCAGGGATGGAGGGAGAGGGTGAGGAAATGCTTTCCCCTCTAATCACAAGCACTTTTCAGTCTTCTCTCTGTGGATCAGAGCAGCACTGCTGCTCAGCCCCAGCCAGGAGCTTCTGGCCTCTCTTAATGTCTCAGCTCTGTAACGTGGCACCTTGGGATCTTGCCTTTGGTGCCATTATTTACTTTTGTTCTTCTTATGCCACCTGTTCCTTTCCTTTATGGCTGAGTTTTGTGCAGAAATTCGTGATACTCTGTCAGTTACTTGTCTGTGCTCAGTGCAGCTTTGGAAACATGAACATGGAAATAGTTGCTTAAACTCCAAACACTTTCTCATCTTTTGTACACAGAGTTAAGGATGTGTGGCAGACTTGGATAATAAGTAGAATGTAACATCAAGCAAGTTATAAATAGTAGATGCTTTTAATTTTGAATGTGAACATGCTTGTGAGAAAATTACAGAAAAGCCCCTCAAATGGTCCCAAAATTATGTTTAATCTGTGCAGTTATCATGGGATTTTCAGCACTTAGGAGTTTTAAATTTTAAGCATATCTCCAATTTGTGTACCAAGTTGATATATTTTCAGAGCACTTCACTGGGAAATATTTTCTCAGCAAGGAGTATTCTGCACAGAGGTGTAATGCTGCTTTTGGCCCTCAGAATCCTTAATTTGAAGATGAGTGGCAAAGTTATGTAATATGAGAACAGAAAAATGTGTATTCAGTGGTACAACACACTCCAGGAGATCAGATTACTTTCCCCATATATTTAAATGTGCAGTTAAAATGTTATTTTGAAGTCTTAATTAAAATACCAGAATTATATACTGAGATGTTCTGTTGACTTAAGAATAGTTGATGCAAAGCATAAAATACATACTAATAGTATTTTCCTTGTGAATATGCAACCAATCTGTGACTGTCAGGAAGAAAATGGGATTTGATTTATTTTTTTTCTCCTTATGTGTGGATAGGTGATTCATTTCTCACATGGTTGTTCTTAAGCAAGTGACAAGTATTTCCCTATTTTTAGAGTACCTGGCACTGCTGCTTTCTTAAATTCTGGATTTTGTACATGAGCTGTTTGGTGGAGTAGTTTGTGCTGGACTTTGGGAGGGGATTTGGTTGGCAGTGCTTTGAATTCCTGTACTTTAAAAAAATTGTTTACTGTTTTTTCTGCTAAGATTTTATTTATGCTGTTTGTAGAATAGGTGGAAAAGTAAGTAGGACACAAAGGAGAGCAGGTATTTGAGGACTTATGTTGCCCTCTAGGGTGAATGATCTTGTTGTGGTCAAAAGTGAGAAGTAACTCTGATTTCTGTGCCTGTCTGGATTGACTTCAATGTCAGTCAATGCTTGGGAATGACTTTATGGCTCGAGTTGGATTTTTTTTTTACTGATCAAAAGAGTATTTCAGGAGTTACTTCTGAAAAAGGGGTCCATTGATTGTCTTTAACCTCATTCTTTTTTTTTTTAAATTAGTCATGCTACTCTTAATAAATAAAACATGTAAAGATCTCCTTGAGGGTGGTAGAGCAGTGGAGGCAGAGGCTTTACAAGCAGTTACCAGTTGACTGCACTCTGTGTGAGGAAGGGAGTAACTGTGTTTGCTTTTTGTATTTTTAGACACTTTCTGTATAAAGGTGAATGCAAAAGCAAAGCTGAGTATGTGAATGCAAAGTAATGATTTTTTTTTACTTTGTGATTATAATAGGTGCTATTTAACATCTTTCAACCTGATTTCTAGACCTTCAGTGCAGAGCTGGCACGATGTAGTAGTCTGGTGTTGTGTGTGTGTGAGACTGGACACAGTATTGACCAAGTGTGTAGCCAGGCCTGCCTGCTGGCATGTAAATACTCAAATTCTTTTGCTAAAAGTATGACTGTGCTAAAACTGCATAGATGTTTTTGCAGGACTTTGTTTCTTAATAGTCACAGCATATAAGCACTATTGTCATACCCAGTGGTGTCTCTTCAGCATCCCAGTTCCTGTGAAATTTTTTGCCTGGGTTAATGCTGCTCATTTGTAATTTAGAACTTCAGAGAAGTGGGAGAGAGGCCCTCAATTGTTTGTCCAAGGGGTGGATCTGGTTTTGAGTGAGGTTGTCCTGTGTTTTTTTAATTCCTTGCCTTTGGATTTGGTAACAGCCTGCCCCAAACTATTTTCAGTAATGGTGCTCAGGAGAAGCAATTATTCCCTGGTGATTTCACCCCAAAATTGAATTTACATTGTGAAAAACATTTTGTAACAGTGAAACTTAAAATGTTTCACTGTTACAGAACCCTATCAGAGTGTTGTTAAATGTCACTAGAATGAATAAATTTATAGACATTTATAGAAATAGCTCCTGGTTCAATTCTGTATTGCTAAGTAGCGTGACAGGGTGTTGGCTTTTTAATGAGAGGATTAAGCCGTCCTGATGAATAGAAAAATTGTCATGCTGTACAGAGATTATTCTGAAATCTGCAGACTAAATATCTTAGTGTTGATTTGGTCTGCTCTGCCGATACATTAGAGGTGATGTATTTTTTTTCCTGTAAGGTAATCAGTATAGCAGAATCTCTGCCTTCTCTTCCCTAGAAACATGCTCTGCTTCTGCATAGGATGCTGTTAAATTCCCCCGTCCCTGTTTAATAGCTTTCCTTCCCTGCTCCCCGCTGTCGTCAGCCCCGGGAGGTCACCAGGCAGAGCCCTGAGCTGCGGAGCCGTCCCTGCTGGGGACCGGCGTGGCCCCATCTGCTTCGTCAGCTCTGGAGGCAATTTGGGAGCTGCTGGGGGGCGTTGAGAATTAGATTGTTGATAGCGTTCCTACAAAGACTGCTATTAACAGCCTGCTAGTCTCTGCTTCTCTACTGCAGAAGACAGAGTGATATTTGTGTTCCCATAGCATGTTGTAAAATGCATGAGATTTTGCTCTTCCTCCTTGGAAATGAGAATAGGAAAATGAGAGCATCCTGAACCAGAAGCTATTAGAAGAGCATGCAGAAACCTGCAGCGATTTCTGCTTTATTTTGTCTTCCTAGCTATGGATTAGAAGGACTGATTTTTGCAATGGGCTTTTTCCATAATGGCATTCTTGTATTGTTTGGTCAGAGCTTGCACAGGAGGAAAACAGGCTGCTGAATTTAGTCACTGATCTCTATTAGCCGTGGCCTAAGGCTATGCTGAGATTTATATCCCATTTGTATTGTTGCAGCTCAAAAGAAGAATGTTCAGAGGATGACAAGTGTATTCTGAGTAGGTATGTTGTTTCATTTTCATATGAAACCCATTTTTTTTTTCTGCTTCCATTGGTCAGAAATGAGGTTAATAGGAAGAGAATATAGTACAGTGCTGCAGTGTCCCTGTTAAGGTAGAACAATAGCATCAGAAACAGTACTTTAAAAATTAGCTGCTTTTATTAAATAAAGCTGCATTATGCTGGTGTGCAGAGTGCAGTCTTTTCTTTTTTTTTCTTAACATATACTGCAGTCAGTGCTTCCCTAACGAGGTGGCACTATTGTTGAGTTAGAAGGATAGAATCATCATATTGCTTTAGGGGACAGCAGGATTTAAAAGGAGATGCCTTACAGCCCTGTTTTACAGATTGGAAGCATCGGTTTAAGGGCATTGGCAGAATCATTTCCTTGTTCTTAGCAGCAGCCACTGCTGTGTCAGTAGTGTGTGGAATGGAAGTCCTAGTTGGTAGTCTGTTATGGAAACGCTGTTTACTGTTATTGTAGTACCGTGGTGACAACATGCCATTGAAATGGAAAACGAGCTCTCCTGCTATCTGGAAATTCCCAGTTCCTGTGCTTAAAACATCCAGGTCATCGCCACTTTCTCCAGCATACATGTAAGTGAGAGAAATGAGGATAATAAGGTGGGAATTCTTTTTGTGAGACTACCCTGTGGCAAAATACCCTGATACATATTAAATGACATTGGCACTCAGAATTTTATCTTGTTTGCTATGTAGACCCCCCTTCCCGATTTTTTCCTGGATGTTTCATGATGGATGTCGTGTCAAGTCTTTCCCTTTTTGTTGAAACGTAGAGAAATTGTGCAGATTAAGCTCTATTCATAACGATACTGTGTATGTTCATTTGAAAAGTTTGTGGTGGTGTTAATTTGTAGAGCTGATCTTGAAATGACAAGTTAAGCTTTGAGGCTGGCAGGCTTTCTATATAGTGTATATGTGAATGTTGCCTTCTCCTGACTATTTCATTTGGAAATTGAGCTTGAAATCACCTGCTGTATTGTATTGCACTTTTGTTCGTGTGAGTTCTTGTAGAGGTGAAATCATCCTGCTTTGGTCTTGTTTTATTCCTTAAAGTCTTAACTTAATACAAATTGAATGTCTTCATAAAAAGTTACAATAAAAGCTTATAACATAAATTTGAATCATTCATATCTGAATACTTACGTAGTTATACAGGTTGTCAGTATAAAGTAGCTTCACAATGTGCCTTTGTCTCGCCAAATCCTGATGCAGCTTTTGTTCACCTTTTGTTGCTGTGAGTTCTGTGTTAGCATATACAGGTGGATTTTTTTTCTTTCTCTGAAATAAAACTAAGCTCAGGGTGCTGAATTCCTTCTGTCTTTTTTTAAGGAAGCACCTCTTCCAAACGGAGGAAGAGTTGCTTTAAAATGCACAGGTAGCAGTGTAGGTGACTTTTCTATCTGGAAATTGCTGTAAAGGCTACTACTTCCCAATAGAATTCCAGCCTAATACCTACGATATTAGTACTTTTAAGCTTGTATTGTCTGCTTACAGATAGGCTTTTGCTTCAGCTACAGTAGGTGCAAGCTGTAAGAGAGAGGTGCACAGGTCCTCTAAATGCTTTTTTAATTGTTGCTGAGCGTGGCATTGTTATGGTGGGGCTGAAAGGATGCAGCGCCATGTGCAGGGTCACTATTGTTCTCAGAAACAGGAAGGTGGGGAGCAAACCTCCTGTACAAAACCTCTGCTTTTGAGATTAATTCATCTATGACTAGGTGTGGATGTGCTTCAGTCTTTTTATGGGAAGCATCACATATACTTAAGACTACCAAAAGGGAAGCTGTTTCCTATAAATTGCTACCTATTCTGAGTTGTTAAAAAAATAGGACTTAAATACTTAAATATAAGGAAAGTATCAAGATGATGAGTTGTGAGACATTTGAACCTGTTTCAGGGAAACAGTGTCATTAGTGTTTTATCTTATGCTGTTGTTTTTAAACTGTAATGGTCTTAAATGCAAGAAAAATCAGAACTAGCCCAGTCTGGTGTCTCTGCTGCTGAGAGGGAGCATTTCTTTTGTGCGTTGCCTTTAAAGTGCTAATCTTAGCCCTGAGAATGCTCCAGCCTTTGTGATGGGGATCGTGTGGCTGATTATCTCAGTGTGTTGAAAGTACGAGCAGGTTTAGTGATCATGTTTAAACTATATGATGCTGAGATTATTTGGAGCATGAGAAATATATGATCAACAGCCTTAATCATCTCTTGATAATGAGTCAATGTATCTCAATGTTTATGGAGACATTTCTTTATTGGCACACAGACCTGGCATTAGGAGGACTCGTATATCTAACGCTAAAATTATTCATATATTTTATTATATAGAAGGAGAAACATCACAAAATGGCACCTATTTGTTTAGGCAATATAAATCAACTAATTAAAAAATCTTGCGTTGGCCAGTAAAGTAGGTGATCAGATTCATTACTTTCATTGTAGAGATAACAGTAAATTTGATACTTTTTTATATAATCTGATGCTTTTCATATTCATAACTTCTGTTGTAAGTAGTACTCTGCACACTGGCAAAGAGCTTATGTTTTGAGTAAAGGGTTGAGGAGTAAGTGGTGTGTGAAATGGAACATGTATTGATGTAAAATAAATGGCCATAAAACTCTATAATTCACAGATGAACACTTTGTTCATATTTTGGATCTAGGGTGTACAACGGTATGATTGAGCTTTAAATCCCTTTGATACTTGACATCTACATCTTACAAAATAAGAGGTCTAATGTAGTTTGGAATGCAAAGTAGGAAGGTCTTAAAAGTGTTTTGTTTGGCTTTTTTTCCCTTGTATTTAAGATGAAAATCCAGTTTTTCAGGTTCCTCTAATGAAGTTGACCTTAGCTTTAAAAACTTCATTCTGTTTATGATTTACAAGCAACATATCTAGAGATTAAACTGATGATCAGGATGCATAGATTTTATTAGAATTTTTTTGGTCTGTGTACCTGATAGCTGAACTCTGCCTTGGTTTCCCTGTCTCAAAATGCTGAGACTGGTGGCTGTGAGCAGGTTTGGCTTCTTGGCTGGAGCACCAGTGTACAAAGTGCCAGTGCAAAATGTTGGCTGTCCTGCAGCTGAGCAGGCTCAGCCCAGTGTCTGCTTGGGAAGTTTGTGGTAGTTGCTGATGGGGGAAGATGAGTGTGAGGAGCTTGTCTGGCAGAGTTCTGTGCTGTGGGGAACCTGTGGCTGGGCAGAAGCTGACATGAAGGACTGCAGAAGCTGTGATCAGTTTGTAGGTGAGGATGAGGTTCTGTCACTGGGAAGTCTGCTTGATTTGCAGGAGCTGGTGCCCCTTTCCTGGCAATGGGAAGGAGCAGCAGGGGCTTGCTGCCTCTTGGCTGGTGGATTTCTGTACCACCAGTTATTTATTAGGGATATTTTAAGGACATCCTGACTGCAAAGAGGTAACTCTTCACATTCCCTAACTGGTGCTGAAACTGACCCAGAGTAGCTTGAACTTTCTCCAAGCTGGAGAGATCCAGTGACATTGCTTAGGGAAAATAAGGCACTATTAGACTTGGAAGACTGGCATGTGCCAGTACCTGTAGGTGTAGTGCAGCTGGCTGAGTGCACGAGTTAGGAATGCAGCTGTGGGTACGTGCACACGCCTTTGTCAGGCTGCATTTTCTTTTGTGGCACTTACTTTGCTGGGGTTTAGAATATAGATGCTGTTTGTCAAACATTGTGAAAGCTGTTACAGCAAGTTTATGCACCACTAGTCAAATCATATTCATACTTGTGGTTGTGTTGACTGTGTGGAGAGAGACCTACGTGACTTCATATATTGGGTGGACAGCTTCAGCAAGGGAATAAGAGAAAAGGAGAAAGTGAATAGCACAGACAGTGAATAGCACTTAAAAAAGTGATGTCCCATGGCATCATGGCTGTTATTTAACATGACTGCCAAATTTTAAAAACAAAAAAGCAACAGTGACTGACATAAGCAGAGGTTAAGAATTAAAGCACTACTACAGTGAGGTGAGGAGCAGTCCTGAATTAACAGCTTTGAGGCATAAAGGAGCATGGGTCCCACTTATTGTTCATGGTGCACACCATCTCATGTATTAAGAACTAAGAGAATTCTTTCTTATTCTCACCAGTAATATTTTTTTTTTAAATTGTGCACTTCTTCCATTAATACAAATGGAAGAGATGTTTTTGGAAACTCAGGAGATTAAAGTGCTGTGATGAACATCTACGAAGAATTCAATAATGCAGAAATACTATTTGCAAAAACACTTTACAGAGGATTGTTCTGCTAAGGTTATGTCATGCAAGAATATTCTTAGCTGGTTTTTAGAAAGTTAAATGTTCAATTAAGTGGTTTTAGTCACCTGCATGCCAATTTTAAAGATAAGTAAAATAAAAGGATTCTTATTTCAGAATAATCCACTTGTAATCTTAGTGCCTTCTATCCTTTCACATGGAATAGTATTAAATGGAAACCATCCTTTGCATGTGTTTTCATAAATTACTGACTAATATTAGGAGAAATAAACAGATGTGGTATTCCAAATGTATTGTTATCAAAGGGTTTACTACACAGTCTGTTCTGAGTCATGAGTTATGAAATTTGTCTGATAGGAAATGCTTTGCTCTAATGGAAATCAGTTGCTTTGCAGAAAGGTAGACTAAATTCTTAATACTCTTGAGTAAGCAGCATTAGTTTTAGCTGCTTATATTGGTTATACAGGTTAATGCTTTTGTGTCTTCTTCCAACAATCTGCTTTGCTCTACAATGAGCTTTTTGAATTTATCCTATAGAGTGATATATACTTAAATGGGAAAAGGTGTATGTGTGTGTAATTCATCTGACCACTTGTATTAGTTCTCTTTGGTGAAACCACCCTGTGTGTGTGTCTGCTGCCTTCAATGGTCATTTTTAGGAAATGAACCTTTTTGTTGGCCTCCTGAGCATTTGACAGGCTACACGATATTCACACGTTCCTGTCTTTGGCAACATTTCCATTTTATGACATTGCTTCCTAGACAGTTCAAATTTCAACATGTTGGAAGTCAATATGCAGCTCACCTCAAATATGTTTTAAACTGATCTGTCAATACATGCAAAAAGATGAATTGGATGAGTGGGGAGTAGAAGGGGTTTGCATCATGCTAGTAGGAGACTACTTTTAATCCCAGAAATTTTGTGTATAGAGTTCTCCTTTGTGCCTGTTGGTATTGCTTCTGCTCTTTATATAATAGGTATTTCAATAGATTATTCTAAGTTTGAAATGTGAAATTTCATTGCTGTAATAAACAGAGAAAAATGAGAAAAAACCTCCAACTTGTTTATCATGAAGTCTCCCAGGGCTACTGTTTTTTCTGGGGAGACTTTATAGGGGATGATGTGGCCTAGAGGTACCTAAAATTACACACTTCTCCTTATACAGCAGGATGTTGCAATATTGACATTGTGTTGTGACATGGTAAAGCATCTTTATTGAATTATCTAGAATATGTTACTTAGCCTGTTCTGCCAGCATGTCAGTTCTGCCAGTTTTGTTATTTTTGCCATTATTTCTTTAAGGCAAAAAATCTTGTTCTCCAGTCACATTCTACTCATTGACTTTTCTAGTGTTAAGTGGTATTTTCTATTGACATTTGGATAGGGCTACCTATGGATTTTCAAAAAGTGCTTGGTGAATATTTGTGTTTTAAAATAGTAGTTGCTTGTTCTAAATGGTAATAATGGGAATTGTAGTGTACTGATGTGTAGCTATCTCACTAAAGTGGAAGTGTTCATCTATGTTGCTGCTGTCCAGTGGTGACAAAGATTGTATCAATGTCTAAATTGCAATTGTGGTTTTTCATGGGATGAACAAGTCACATGTCTGTCTTATCTGGCATGCATAGATCAAATGCTTTATCACATAGGGGAAAAATATTTTACAACTGAAAGTAATTAATGCGCCTCTACAGACAGACTGCAATAAGGGAATGCTGAAACATCTGTGAGAAGTGGCAGAGCAATAGGAATGGTAGATAAGGACCCCATCCCTAAAGTCAGAATCTTACTGACTTTTAAGGTATCAGAATTATTCTGACCACTATATAAGGAAACAACCTCCAACACTCTTGAGAGGAGTGGTTCCTAATTTGGTTACAGGAGTACAGTGGGATGTGTGTTCTATGACCAAATATTGAATGTGCAGGTGCTTCCTTAGCCTTAAATTTGTCTCTAAGGAGCCATTCTGTTAATTTACTAATTTCTGTGTGTGGAAACTAAGGACACACGAGGTACAGCTGTAATCTGCTGGTGCATGCAGAATGGTTTTTGTGTTTTGTAATACACAGGAAGTATTAAGCTGCCTAGTCAAAATTCTTATTTAAGTGTTGAGTTCTTAAGACCAAACATAAAGAGCAGAAAATATGTGCAGTGTTAGTCCAGCCTAAACTGTGAAACCTCTGACTCTTCTATTTTACCTTTTTCAACATTTAAAGGAATAAAATAGTTCTGCTTACACAAAATGTGTATTTCCTTGCTTTTTCTGTTTCTAATAGCAGGAATCAACAGACAAACACCAACTTTGGCAAAAAGTCATTAGTGAACTGTTTCTAATTTAGCATCATTAAACAATGCAAGTCTGCAGATTTAAGCTACGAATGGCTCAATGAATGCAAACCCTTTGTCAAACAGATAAATGTGGATGTGATGCTAAGGCTCCCAGAGAGATTAAATGCTGTTAGGAACAAAAGCTTTATAGCAGTGACTGAGCCAAATATTGCTTTGTTTCTGTGGAAAACAAATTTGAATTAACCAGCGGGCTGTAATTATGCTGCAAACAGCTTGAGACCTGTGATTGTTTAGTTGTTTAAGAAGGAGTTTTGAAGAGAATATTTTCTGTGTGCAAATTCTTGGGGAATCATACCTAAACAGTTGATGTTGCTCAGTCCTCCTCTGCTGTCTCTGCTGGCTTTTGTCACAGTGTGGCCTTACTAGAAAGTGATATGAAAAGGTTTAAGTGATGTTGGGAGTATTTTTGTTTCTGTGTTCTCCAACTTGCCATTGAGATCCTCTGGTGTTGGGAACAGTGAGACTGTCTTCAATCACCTGAGTGTTTGTAGTAGCTCTCATCATTTCTGTTGATGTGGGCTTGTGTGCTTGGACACAATATGGTGATTGTATGTTGAAGTCCTAAGAGACTTGACTGTACTAAAAAAAAAAAAAGGGGGAAAAAAAAGGTTAAGGCTTGACATTTAAGTACTAATCTCCAAAACTTTGCTTCTAGAAATAGCTTCACCTGGAGCCTGTGTTAAGCACATGTCATTGTCCCTGTCCCTGAGGTGGGGTTGTGGTTGCTGTTCCCTTGTAGCCTTGCTGCCCCTGCTGATGGTGCTGCCAGAGCTGCTCAGGCTCTGCTGCTCCTGTACTGACTTTGCCTTCACCTTCTTCAGCTGGTCACTGCAGTGAGCATCCTGTGCTGTGAGTGTGTCAGAGCAGCAGGTGAGGCTGGAGCACTGCCTGCCTCTGCCCATCAGTGTGTGCCCACAAATGACCTCCGTCCTTCTCTGCTGGGTTTGGGGGTTTGCAAGTGCTGCATCCTCATCTCCTGCTTCTCTTGGCCAGAGCCTTGTCAAAGTAAAAACCCACTTCACAGAGCTTTGGTCTATTGTATAGAGCCTGTTTTTATGTTCTCTTTTACAGAGCACCCTCACTTTAGAGGAAAGGTGGAAAATGGGACATCTATTTGCTTTTTAATTTAAGAAACAGTAAGTTTTACTTTGTGCCATTCTCCTGGGGTGGAGATTTAAAAGAGCTCAGTATGAAGTTACTAAGCAAATATTTTTAAAAGTTCAGCTGTTACTACTGCCCATCTAATATATGAAAAAGATAAGGTGTAAAAAATGAAATATTAAAATATAAACAGCAGAGCATTGTCCAAAGTAAGCAGTATTCAGCACTAGCTGCCATTAACTGTTTTAGGAGATTGCATTCACAGCAGTTACAGTGCAATGATAACTCACGTGAGGCAGAAGGTCTGTAAACTTCTGGTTGTGGTGGTCCCTTTCAAGTGAACCTAATTAAATAGCATTCTAAAGAAAGTCAGTAGCCTGACAAATACAAGGTGTTTTTAGTTTCAGCGGCAACCTCAAGTTCATCTAATAAAAATTTGGTCTTTAAACTGTCCAGTAAAAACAGTGACATCTGAAGCCAGTAGTGTAGCACAACTGGTGAAAGTGATAAAGGAAAAAAGGCATGATTCCCACTCCTAATGCACTGTGTGTGTCACAGAGGTGATCCATGCAAAGCAATTTAGGTCCTGCCTTCCAGTGTTGTTCTTGTGTTCATGCTCCATTTGGCTCTTGAGCAGCAGCAGTGGCAGCTCCTGTGTGCCCCAAAGCCAGAGCTGGAGTTTGAACCTGCTCCTTGGGCTCTGCAGAGGAGTTAACTTGCTGTGTCAACCCACTGGCACAAAAATGACCTTTTCTCTTCCTTTTCTCTCCTAGCTGGAGTCATGTATCTGTTTTAAAATGTGGACTTGCATTTCCTATAGAAACATTTTTGTAATAAGAAATCATTAGCAGTTGATAAAAGCTGGTTAGTTTTACTGGGTTCCTGATACCATAAAAGAATTAAATTAGAAATTCTTGATAAAAAGTAGTAATAAAAGGAAGTGATGTTATTTTAGGGGAGGACAAGTATAAAAGTAACTTCTTTGCCTGAATAAAGGATTTCTTGAAATTGTATGAGTAGAAGATATGGAATGGAAATGTGAAATACCACGATTGCATAATTTTTTCATCTACATTATGTTAATATTTGAATTTCTTAAAAAATATGATGGGATTTTCTTTAATACAATGCTGCCCTATCAGTTCTGCTTACTGGGCTCCAAGGTGGCCAGGTACTTTGTTGGGGAATTTCTAAATTCATTACTCAGGAAGTTGGAACACCTGTTCATAATGGGAGGACAGCAACAAAGAAAATAATTTTTGGTTTTTTTGGAGACTAAGCTTACTTAAATACTCTTTAGCAGATTATGCATATAAAGTAAAAAATTATTGTATTTTACTGGCCTTTTAATGATTAGGTTCATTAGCAAATTGCATGCATAGGATAGCCCTGGGATTTACCAGGGGGGGTTTTTTGGATAGGTCATAAAATGATAAAGATTTGGCCTGCAATAAGAATAACCTAATATAAAACTGAAATCTCTGTCCTTGTTACCTGATAAATACCAGAGTCCTGGCACATGCCAGGGGTGATTGCAGCAGAAGCCATTTTACCAGTGACCAGAACACTTGTGGCCATGGTTCATTGAACAGTAATTTGACAGACAAAATAAGGTTATAGTCCTTTCAAAAATGAGCTATTGAGCTTCACCAAATTAAGAACTCACTCTCTGGCAGATCTGGCTTTGGCAAAGCTTTTACTGAGTTATGTAAAGACTGGGTTTTAAATAAATTGGAGAGCATGCACTCTAAAATATCTGTAGCTGTAGGCTGATCTCCTTACTTTGTTTTCAGAGAGTTTCTACTATAGTCTGAGAAATAGATGAATGGATTACTGATGGAAATGAAAATGAAAAAATCCTTAATAATATTCTTAGTTGCCTTGTTCCTGTTGCATCAGAATAAACTCAACTACTTCTGAAGAAAACATGATAACAGAATATTGGTTTATTTCATTTTTGCCACTAAGCTCTAGAAAATGGCAACTGCATGATTTGAATATTCTATTTGAGAATAAAATCTATCACAATTTTCAAGGATCTTTGCTTATCATCACCTGGATGCCTCTGAACTGTTTCAACAGGTTAATACTTGCTAAGTGGTTTAGAAAGCAATTTGTGTCTGTGAATCATATTGTAACTGCAGTGAAATCTGTCAGTATTTGCTGGAAAGTTAAAGCATGTTAATATCCGTGCAATGAACGCTCTGTATTTCATCACTCCAAAAATATCTGTTGGAAGTACTTGGAGGATTAACTTGGAGTCATGAGAAAAGCACATTTGGTTATAGCCTCTGGGAAAAAACTGTGCTGTACTTGAAAGAATCAACATGTGGTTAGAAAGAAAATTCTGATTCAACCTACTTTGTGATAGCAACTAATTAACCTCTGGCACCTTTCTCTGAGCTGCAAGCCACTGCTTCCCAGAGACTGCAGAAAGTCAGGCAGCTCCTGTGACTTCCTCTTGCAGTGTTAATATTCATTTCACATTCAACTCCAACCTTCTCTTGGCTGACTACTGTAATGTTCAACCCACTCCAGACCAAGTGTGTGTGTTGAAGGTGATTTTAACATCTACATTTAGAGCAGCTTGTGAATTCTCACTACATGCTGCTGTAGTTTTAACTTCTTTTAACTTTAGTTTCCTAACTCTTTGAAACTCTGGTTAAAAATGGTACTGCTGTACTTCTTGTTTAATGATTTCTATTGATCAGAACAATAGAATTAATTAGAAAGTGAATTAACTTTCTCCTTTGGTAGTGTGCTTAATTGTGATATACTGTACTTAAAGTAAAAAAAAAAAATCAATGTGTTTATCTTCATTACTGTTGAGTTAATGATAGTGCTTAGTAGACCTATGTTAATAAATGTAAATAATGCCTTTGGTAAGTGTCCAAACAAGACAGATGTAGTTACTGTGGTTTTGTTGGGAAGTCAGTTGGACATTCAGCTCATTTCCCATCTGTTCTGGGTGTGAATGGCAGAGTTATTTCTGAATCTTAATGTTACAGCCCCTGCAACAGAAGCTACATTCTGGATACTTCAAGATTTTGTTGCAGGGTAGGTGATGCAATGCTTGGGTTTTGCTTTTTGTGTATTGCAGTTTACACAGAACTTAAGCACTGTTGTAGTTTCACTTTGTCTCACAAAGCCAGGTTCTTGGTGGTGTGTGGAGATAAATGCTGAGCTGCTACCAAACCAGTGACAAAGGCAGAATTTGTGGCTGCTCTGGGAGTGCTCTTTCCTTCTTGGTGAATGTCACAGGGCTGGAATTCAGGGCATCAGTGCCTTATTGCCAGGTTTATTGCTGACTTGCTTTGGAACTTCTGCCAAACCCAGCTCCTGAATGTCACTTTCTGCAGAAAGGAGAGGGTGCTCAGCCCTCCAGAACTGTTAAGCTGTAGTGGTGTATTTAACAACAGCAAAGCAAACAAAAAATCCCCAAGTCCCCACAAAGAAACAAAAACCCCACATCACAATTTTTTTTGGTCATAGTTGTTTAGGTATAAGCCAAACCCTGTATAGGATTAATATAATCTACTTGTCTTCATTCACATGGAATCAGCCAAGTTAATGTTTAGGACTAGAATTGTAAAAGTTATACTCTGGTGAATTTTTACAGGGTGGAATTTGCAGATTTTAATGCTTCACTCGCATGTGCAAGTTTCTATCCATACATAACAGCAAATGTGGAAGAGAAATAGTGAAAATCTTTTCTGCAGAAGAGCTTCAGGTGGTGAGCAGCTGAGCTTGTGTGTGTGATAGAGAACTGCTCATTATATATTGAAAATCAGGGAGAGAACTGCTTATAGCCACACCAGGCATGTCAAATGTCTACTTTTAGGTATTGAAAGTATTTTAATATTTATTATATCCTCTCTGTTGACTGTGCAGTTTTAACAAGGCATTATGTTCTATGGAGGATAACCTGTAGAGAACAGAGCTATGGGAAGTTGCGTGTCATGTTCAGAAAAATGCTTCCATTAGCCCAGCTGTCCTTGGAATAAATGAATCATGCTCAAGGTCTTTGCCTTCATTTGTAAAACTTATGAATTATGCTGTCTGTCAGGAAGTCAAGCAGTGATGTGGCAAACATGGTAAAAAGCCCACTCCAAATAGCCAAGGAGGTTGGTTTACTTGTCTGTTTCTTTTCATAATGATTTTAAATGATGTGTTCACTTTCTATTTTCTTCCAAGTTCAGAGAAAGTATTTTAAATACTCCTTCATGTAACTTCTATCTGATCTGACATTTTGGGAAGATGCTTCAAGAGCAAAGAGTCAGATTCATGCTTGTTGAATCTGTTGTTTTTCACGCCCACGCTTGCAAGTCTCCCCACATTATTTTGTATTTCTTCTCAGGAAGACAAGTACAAATTTAGAGAGTGGATGTCCTTTGAAATTATGTAAGACTCTTGCCTCCATGCAATTGTATGAAAACTGAAATAAACAGAAATCACCAAACCCAAAACACCCTAGAACTGAGTGAACAAAAATATTTTGGGTCGTGAGCCAGCAACTACTTGCTGCTCTGTTGCATAGTTGTGTTTATTGAATGCAGAAATAGTCTGGAGAGCCCTTTTCTAAGGTATACCCTTGTAAGCTTTATTAAATGACTCTGAATTTGTTTTATAAAATAGAGATAATTGTATTTCAAAAATAGCACAAATCTTGCATGCTGTAGTTCATCTACATTAGTTTATTCAGCTGAGTACATTAGAAGTCACAGCTGCTCAGATGTACCCTTGTTCCTACAATGTTATGTCTGTGTGCATAAAATCTCACTGTTTCAAACCCATGTACACTGTTGAATGGTGAATTTGTTTTGAATATGTTTTTGTAGCTGACCTTTTGTACTCATGGCTTTGAACAAGACACATCAATGCTATGAGGGTAATATGTGAGTTTCAGAAAGTGCTCTGTGTGGTCTTTGTACCTGAAGAAGTTGGGGGTAAATGTTTTTTTAAAAAAGGAAATTACGAAAATTATTTTTCTTCCACAAATTCCAAATTTGTCCTTTTGACTTATGATCACATAGTGATCATAATCAAAACTGGGGAAAAGGAGGGGGATTTAAGCACATTCTTGTTATTTAAGTAATTTCTGAAACTGGTTTGAAGGCCAATGTTTTAACCTGCATGTTTAAAACTTGGAAAACTTTCTGTATATGAAAAGTGCAGCAATTATGTCAAACAGCTATAAATCTTTTTTGTGATATGGCAATACTTGATTAAAAATGGAGATGCCCTCTTCTGTGGATTTATAGCTTATGTTTGGTAATTAAAATTGTGTACATATTCATTAGACCTCTATACAGGCTCATAGGTAGAACATTAAATCACAGAAATTACAGAAACTAGTTGTTTTTAATATTTCTGTAGAAGAATTTTATTAACATTGTATAATAATTACAGGTTAGCATAGTTAGGCTCTCAGATGTAACCTAATTTATATCTGAAGATTAAAATAGTAGGCTAATAACACTGCAGTAATTCTTTAACAATTTTAACTAAAATTAGCTTGTCCTGTCTAGATTTGGACAGAAATTGCTTGGAATAAAATCTTAAATTAAAATTATGATGTGTTTGCCTGGACAGTAGCTGAATACTGGATATCATATCCTGAAGGAGTTCTAATTGTGTGTTTCTAAAAGCAGGTTAAAAACTCCAACTGCAGCTTGAAACTCCATGATGTGTATTTTCTATTATGAATAGTCATGCATGGATGAAGTAATGCAAGCTGTAAGAATGAAAATACTTTTTTTTTTAATATTACACTTAGAGTTTCAATGTTTCACCAGTTTGGCAAGGAAAAGCTAAGATGCTTAATTTTGGAAACCAGATGAAATCTCTATAAACATCCTACAATACTGGATTGTAGAAATAACAATGTTCAAGTGTCTAAATCAGGGAGCTGGGGATGGAAGGAAAAGGAAAAACTCACAATCAAAAAAGCAGTTATGCCTTTTTAGAGACTGTTAACCCATCACTTTCTTGAATTAGCTGAAAGGAACCGCTAAGGACGGATTCTGTTGCCTGCTGATTTTTTTTCCTGTAGCCCCTGTGCTGTTACATTTCATCCCAGAAGACTGTGGGTTTAAAACAAAAGATCACTGAAGGAAAATGACTTTGGTCTTGAGGTTTCTCTGTTCCAATTCCCTTAGATCCCTGGTGGAAGAGGAGGATCCTCATATGAAAGTGTCTCTTGGCAGCAGCGATATGGGCGTCTCTGCCCACCTGCAGTCTTCCAAGACAGGAACCACCAGATTTTTCACCAGCAATACTCACAGTTCTGTGGTGTTACAGGTAATTAAATATTCTCATCCTGTATTGAGCTGTACTGAGATTTTTGGCTGCTCTAAACAATGTGTCCACTCAATAGATTATATTAGTCTAGTCATTCCTGTAAAGCCTCAAAAACTCACATTCTTGTGCTGTCAGTGCCCACAAGCAAGCATGGCTTGGGACTTGCTTTCTGTGAGATAGAGGCTCAACTTGCAGCAGCAGCTTGGGAAAAACCCTGGCCTTTTCCTGGGGTCATGTCCCAGTCCACTCTCAAGTTCTTAGAGGTAACAATGTTTAAACTCTGACATGACAACTGTATCAAAGAAGCTCAATTAAATACCATTATTTAATTATATTAGACACGTCCCTTACATGGCAGAGCCCTGCCAGGTTTGGTGTAATGCCCTGTGCTGGGTCTGACTATGGCACTACTGTGTGGTAGAACATCCATAGAGACAATATTTACATTCTTGCTCGTATTAGAAAAATACCAGTTTGAAGGAAAATGGTTTATGTTTGAGTTTCTGTTCCACAGTGAATGAAGGAGGAGATTTCATCCATCCTCCAGTATACACAACCAGGGACATCTTTGGAAGAAATCTTGCTCTAGGATGCCACTGTAGATGATTTTATTTTTTAATTACAGTTAGATGTTATAAGTAATTCAGAGATCAGATGTATAATGGGAGCTTATTTTGGAGTTTTTAGCATGTCAACTTTGGTAACAAATTTGATAATCATAGAACCAGGTAACTACTTTCCTTTCAGGTCGCAGAATTTTGCAGCCTGTTAGGCTGCAAACCCCTTAAATTGCTGTGGAACAGAATTAAATCAAGAAGGCATGTGTGACCAGAAGGGGTGGGTCCAAAAAAGATAGCAGTCCCTACCTGAAAAAACTGCTATTCTGAAAGCTTACAAAATAAACTCCTTCCTGAAAATAACTTAATTATTTGAATAATTTCCATGGCCTGGTGTACTTGGCATTCATCAGCTGTATCTGGAAAATAATGATGATTCTGCTTGTTTTCAATGAATACTAATCATTGGAAATATTACAGATAATGGTTTTAAGATGACAAATTATTTCTTTGTCACTTTTTTGGACCTAGACTGCACATGTACATGAAATTAAATAAATATTTACATAAGGGAAATAAAATATTTACATAAGGGAAATAAGAGATTGCTACTCTCCTCCCAAATCCAAGGGATGCTTTGCATTGTGCTTTTCCTGCAGGGCTTTGACCAGCTGCGAGTGGAAGGTTTGCTGTGTGACGTGACGCTCGTTCCTGGAGATGGTGATGAGGTGTTCCCTGTGCACAGAGCAATGATGGCTTCTGCAAGTGATTACTTCAAGGCCATGTTCACAGGTGGTGTTTTTATTAAAGCCATGCATGTCTCCAAATTGCTGCTCTAATTGCTCTAATTCAGACACAAGTTCAGTGCTGAGTTCACTGATTTTTTTTGTGAATCAGTTCAGGACTGCAAACAACACTGTGGACTAAACCTCTCTCTCTACTATTGCATATGGGGTTTTAAATTAAATTTTAAAATTATATTTTAGTTATCTCTATATTTATGAAACAATTTCAACCCCATTGAAATGATCATTTACATTTACCTGCATGTCTGTTTCAGGAGGAATGAAGGAACAAGATTTAATGTGCATTAAGCTTCATGGTGTGAACAAAATAGGCCTAAAGAAGATCATTGATTTCATCTATACTGCAAAACTTTCCCTTAACATGGACAACCTTCAGGACACTCTGGAAGCTGCCAGTTTTTTGCAGATTTTACCTGTTTTGGACTTCTGTAAAGTATTTCTTATCTCTGGGGTAAGACTATTTGTTTCCCATTTACAGTGTTTAAGGCCTTGGTATGTAGTTTTGTTTTTTCTTCTGTAATGACACTGACTTATGTAATAATCAAAGTTATGTCTAAATCTTGCCATTATTCACAGCTTATATTCACAGAGAACAAATTTGCTTTATAGTTTCCTTGAAAAACTTGGTTTTCTTCTGAATATTACATTCAGCATGAGTTTGATACAAATGTTTTACCACATTGAAATTCTTCCCTTACGTGTCTGATTTGAGATGTTTCAGGGTCTCCCTGCATGACTGCACTCACTCTGGCATTATCTGCTTGCTGCATTCATTAGGTGTGCTTCAGTTACAGTCACTGTATTCCTGTATTTACAGCCCCTCCATCTCAATGGGGTGCAGTTACCTGTTTTCTGACTCTAACAAGGATAAAAGCAATACCCAGGCAGGATCCTTCAGAGGATCCCTCCTCCCCTGCCAGCAGTGAGCAGCTCCTGCTCTGTGGGGCTGTGGAACAGCAGTGGTGCAAGAGCAGTTCTGCCTGGAGAGACACTCTGCAGTTATTTTTAATGTTCACTGGAGGTTTTCTAGTGTTGATGTTAAATGCTTATATAGCTCACTAGAACTCTGAATTTAACAGGTGTGTTCCACACAAATTACAGAATTATTTGGAAATCAGCTTTTCGATTCTGTAATGAGAAATAAAGAAGCAGGTATTCCTGTTACTCTGCAGAGTACAGGCTTAGAAATGTGACCTCCCTAACTGAAAATATGTGCCAGGATTTATGCAAACCAGAGGACTCTAAGCTGGTAATAACAGCAATTTGTTTCCTATGATGTGTTAGAGATATTCAGACTTGATAATGCCATTTTGCTTTTAATTTGCGACATTTTATAACTGACCTGTCTGATAATGTTGTGATAATGTTTCATTAAGCTTAATACTCTTCAATCCTACCCCATCTATTATATCCTGCTCAGTGTTTTTTTTTACCTCCAAAATGATGCCTCTCCAGGTTTGACATTACTATAAATACCAGCTTGGGAAAAGGTCTTGGTGGTGTTTTGAATCAGGTATTTGAAAAGGGCTCCTTCTGATGGGAGCTGAGCCCTGGGGACATTGTGGTGGCCTTTCCCCTTTCTGGCTAGGGCAGCTCCTTGTTTATTTTGCTTATTTAAGGAAAGAACTTTTTTCATATTGAATCGTGTTATTGTTTAAAATGCTCATTCTCTGAAAGTATGTTCACTTGTGATGTTGACTCAGTCACTGGTTTTGTTCAAATAAGAAATATCTCTTTTGATACTGCATTTCATTTTTAAAGAATGAGGAAGACTTTGTTAATTCTCTTAATTTTATTGGGGGTTTTTGGGGAATGCTTTCATTTAGAGTGATGTCTGAGAGAACAGAATCTCATTCATGGTATAGCTGTAGAGGAAGTACAAAACTGAGGTTGTTCTGTTAGCCTAGTTAGGTTCTTAGCATCCTTATATAAAGAACTTTTGAATGACCTTACTTCTAAATTTGTTGAAACAAGAGTTGTTGAGCAAATGAGCTTCTTTTTGAAGGAGCATTTCTGTAATTGATATGAATATTCTGAGCAAGTATTGAGCTTATTTCTACTGAAGTTAGCTGGCTTGAGAGCTGAGGTAACCATTCTCAGACAAATGCTTAATTGTCTTTGAATTGTCAGGGGAGTCCATTATTAAAGAGATTATAGGAGTCAGTTTATGTAAGGCATAATGTGATTGTGTACTTCATAAGAGGGTATTGGAAATATTTACAAAGAAAAACCAAAGCTTAAGGTAACAGCTTAATTTATGTAACAAAAATAATGAGACCTTCAAAGAACAATATCCATTGTAGCTGACTTGAAAGTGTTTTTATTATTTACTCTGCATTTACACCCCTCCTGTCAAGTATCCCATTGCTGTGATTATCTTTGCTCTGCAACCAGACTCTCAGAGAAAACAGTGGAATACTTCCCAAGATGCTTTCAGTTTTACTGCTATTATTGGTTTTCAATAATTACAGCTGTATAGTAGTCTATAGTAGTCTGTCTATAGTAGTCCTATAGACCAGGACTACTCTCATGTTCATGTCTAACTGAGCTGTAATGTAAATAAAATTTGTAAAAATGCCGTGGAAATGTTTTCAGAGTAGTGAATTCTAGACACAACACTGATTTTGCAAAAGTAGCAGCAATGTACAAAATGGAGAAAGATGAGAAACTTGCCCAAGTGAATTACAACACTTAGGAAAATTACAGGGTAATGGGGAAAGGCTTGTTACACTGTAATTAAAGAAAACATTCCCAAACATTGAAAATTAATGTGTTGGATGTACCTGCAAAAAAATTTTATTCTATCTATAATTTGGTGCTTTACAATTTTGTAGCTACTAGGAAATAGTCAAATATTGAGGACTTAATACTTGGAAGTTGTGTCTTGTCAAAAAAACTTGGTTATCTGAGGATGAAGCAAGTTAACCTGTTTTGTGGGAATGTGGGGGTTACCAGCTATGACAGCCACCAGAAATTTGACTTTGTACTGTAGGGGTACAATGGATTCTGTTTTTTGTGCTGTTTTTTCTGGGCTTCTGTCAATGGAAGCCCATAGGAAAATTAAAGGGTTTTCAGGAGCTGGTTTGCTCTTTTAAACTTTGGCCCTTTGAAGCACTGCATTAAGTGCTTCAGTGTCTGACAGCCATTGACACAAAACAAAGTCAGACACCTGATTGTTTTGGGCTGCTGGGTTTAAGGGCTGGATTTTTTTGTGCGTGCTGCTTTTCCTGAGCTGTTCTCCAAGGCTCTCATACTTGCAATCATTTTGCTGTGTCCAGTTTTGTAGTATTTTATAGTCAGTTAAGTTTTTATGAGAGCTTGGGAAGTGGTTGCTACCAAAATTTCAAAGAATTAAGTGAACTGCTTTCTCAAAAAAGGACTTTGGCTTTTGCTTTGGGTTTTTCAGGCTGTTGTAACATGGTGCTGTGCTTGACCTTTCTTTTTTGAAAAGCTTTTTAGTATTTTCTGCAACTTCTGTTTTGTAATGAGCAATTACAATGAGTAATGTGAGTGAGCAGCTCTGCTCCGTAGTCAAAGTCCATGTAAAATAGGATTTATTTAACTGAAATTCCCAACTCCTTGTGGAGCTGCTTAGCTGTTTGAATGTTCATGACTTTTAACTCTTTCCTTGTATTTTTACTTGTTATTGGATACAGTGTATATATGTTCACTTCAGTGTTTCCATTCCTCCTGTTCACTTCAGTGGGATTTCCAGAGTAGCAGTTCCTTCTCTTCATTGAGGAGCTCCTGGTTGACTGACTTCCACACAGAACCCTAGCATAAGTCAAACTTCTAAAAAAAACCAAAAACCCCTAATGTTTGGGTAACTGAAGTATTTATTTAAATAACATTATTGTGCTGAACTCTGTCCAGTTTTAAATATTCAAGTAGAAGTAGCTATAGCATATCTCTCTGTTGAAGGATTATTTTTTGGCTCAGGATTTAAGAATCTAGGATATATATTTTTATGACTTTTAAGTCTTTGCAATATAATTTAGGCTGGTACATTGATTGTCATCTTAGAGTACAGAAAAGAGGGTAGCAGCAATTTTGCAAGAAAAGTAGCATTTAAGACAATATTTAATATGGCACCCTGCTTTGAGGTGAGTGGTGGAATTGGTTGGTGAGTCAAACATAGTGCATAATTTCATAAGCATAATGGGAAGTACTTGCAATCATATATTTAAAAAAAAAAAAAAAACAAACCATCCCTGAGTGCAGTACAGTCCCAGTGGATTAATAAAGGCAGTATAAAGTAAATTTGCCGAGAATCAGGGGTTGACTGGAAGCTACTGATGTCATGTTCATCAGTCATTAGCAATGTGTAATGTGTCAATAAATTTTTCAAATGTAAGAAGTCCAGGAATATGCTCAGCTGCATGGATTTGCAGTGTAACATAATTATGGTAATACAGAACTCGATGCACTCTGGGCTCTTGCTGAGTGGCAGCCAGCAATTGTTCCAAATACTTCATTGCATCCTGGGCATGTGCCAATTGTACAGAACCTGTACAGCTTTTGCTTTGATCTTTTGAGTTCAAGTGTGCCTTTCCTGTATGCAATAATTTCTGCCTGCCTACTTTGATATGGAGGAAGTGCTGCATCTCTCTAGTTTGGTGCCAGACAATGTATTCCAAAGTGATTTTTAAATACAGTAACTATATAGCAAGAGTTAAGATTTGTGGCATACTGCAAGTCAGCTGTTTGTGAAGGGGTGATTTTTTCATTGCTTTATTTTGTAATACAACTTGGAAGGAATTTTGTGAGAAATTCCACCAGACCACGTTGCTCAGAACCCCATCCAGCCTGGCCTTGGACACTTCAGCAATGGAGCAGCCACAGCTTCTCTGGGCAATCAGTGCTGATCCTCAAAACCAGTCAGAGAATATTTTATAGGCTGTTGCTAGTTGGTGTGATTATATTTTGATATAATCTATGTGGTCTGTCATGTAATACAAAAATTATTTCCATGTCTATAAAGCACAAATATTTTCATACTAGAACTCCTGACAGTCTGCTGCACATTCATTTTATAGATAGGACCTGATTAGAGGATTAGTCGATGTTCCAAGATGAGTGAATGAAGACTTTGGATGACTGCAGATCTTAACTCCAGGGCAAGTTAGATCAGTTTCTAGTGAATTAAGAAAATCTCCTATTCCTGTACTCTTAGACATTTGAATTGTCTGGTATTAAAGGACAATGATCAGATTGAGTTATACAGTATTAAAATCTTCTAATCTCTGTCATGACCAGAAGTCATTTGAAGGTTTTTGAATTCTTAGGCTCCAGTCAGGTCCAGTCCTCAATCTTTATAATCTTTTTTAAAATAACTGTGAGATTTGTAAGCTTAAATTCTTCTGGCATTAGGAATGTAATGAGAATCACAAAGTTGTGGAAATGGTTGACACTGAATAGGACTGACATGCACAGAGACTAGAACATGTGTAAATGAAGCTTGGTCTGGAATAAGGTTTGAATGCAAAAAAGCTGCAATTCTCAGCAAGAAGCCTTTGATTGACTTGCTGGGCACATGTACCAGAGAGCTTCCTGAAAGGAACTGGCTGGGTTCACTGAAAACCCACTAGAAGTTTGCCCCGTTCCTGGCATGTTTCTTCCTTCCTGTGCCTTGGATCCCAAGTGACCTTAGAAATTCAGGAGCCAAAGATATAAAAAGGTAGATGCAGCTACAATGTAAAACATATGATTACCAAGTCACTCGAGTACTGAGTTAAATTAGAGTGTGATCCATACTGCTAAAGCATTTAATGAGCTGGGTATTTTTAGAGGAAATCCTCCTAGGTTCATTCTTTTTTAAAAATTGTGTATAAACTAAAATTGTGTATAAACTAAAATCACTACCTTTGTCTTATTTTGGACGTGTATTTAATTTTGAACAGAGTCTGTAAGAGCACTGCCTTGATTTATTAAAGATCCATTTTTGTTTGTTTTGAAGGAATGTATTCATGAGGTTGAACACTGTAAATATTAGTTGTCCAAAATATGTGGCATACAGGGGTAAGCTGTGCCATTCACTTTGGTTTTATTATGCCAATACAGTTTTAGTATAGTCAGAAAAAATCTACTGGTGAGACTTTGGTTTTGCTCTCTGTAACCTTGGGTGATCACCTGTCCTCTAAGTTTATTTTCCACATGTCTTTCTTACAAAGATGTTTTCAGAACTTTTCAAAGATGAAGTGCTATATAGCTGCTATGCCTCATCATTATATAAGTTATTTGACATAATATATGCCATCTGCTTGTTACTTGTCTCAGTTTTTTCTTCAAAATAAGGAATAAATGGGGTCTCCCTTTGCAGTCATGAATATATTTAGTGCATTGAATATTTACTCATGTGTAAATCACCTTGAGCGCTGCAAAATGCTGAAATATTGCTGATTCTACAGTATTCATTAAATTTTACATTATCGTTTAGACACCAAATTAAGAAAGCGTTTTGATTCCTTTTTCTGTTTACTTAATAGGTTTCATTGGAAAACTGTGTTGAGGTTGGGCGAATTGCCAACACATACAATCTCACAGAAGTGGATAAATATGTTAATAATTTCATCCTGAAGAACTTCCCTGCATTATTAAGTACTGGTGAATTTGTGAAACTCCCCTTTGAACGTCTTGCCTTCGTGCTTTCAAGTAACAGCCTTAAGCACTGCACTGAACTGGAGCTCTTCAAGGCGGCGTGTCGCTGGCTGCGCTACGAGGAGCCTCGCATGGAGTACGCCGCCAAGCTCATGAAGAACATCAGGTTTCCCCTGATGACACCCCAGGATCTTATCAACTACGTTCAGACAGTGGACTTCATGAGGACTGACAACACCTGCGTCAACTTGCTGCTGGAGGCCAGCAACTACCAGATGATGCCGTACATGCAGCCGGTGATGCAGTCGGAGCGGACGGCGATCCGCTCGGACAGCACGCACCTGGTGACGCTGGGGGGGGTGCTCAGGCAGCAGCTGGTGGTCAGCAAGGAGCTGCGCATGTACGACGAGAAGGCCCACGAGTGGAAGTCCCTGGCGCCCATGGACGCGCCGCGCTACCAGCACGGCATCGCCGTCATCGGCAACTTCCTCTACGTGGTGGGCGGCCAGAGCAACTACGACACCAAGGGCAAGACGGCGGTGGACACGGTCTTCAGGTTTGATCCGCGCTACAACAAGTGGATGCAAGTGGCATCTTTAAACGAGAAACGGACCTTCTTCCACCTAAGTGCCCTCAAAGGACATTTGTATGCAGTCGGAGGCCGGAACGCGGCGGGCGAGCTAGGTGAGTCCTGCTGGAGCCTTGCCTTGTGCTGGGCCTGGAAATGCCTCTGCCCAGGGAGGGGGTGGAGAGAAACAAGCTGAGGTCATTGGAGAGCTGCTGCTTTCTGGAAATACTGCAAATACAGATTTTTTTCTGGATAGTCTTAGAAGTTAATTTACAAGGAATCCCACAAAACAATTCCAAATACGTGTGTCATGTGTATTGATGCATATTATCCAGTTTGATGCATATTATCCTTTACCAAGAAACATGAAGCAAGCATCTGTGTCAGCCTGTGTAAGTGTGGGGGAATATAAATACAGTCTTAAAAAGAAAAATTAATCATTACTTCAGCTGAGAAACAAAATCCATTCCTAAGGGATACATGACTCTAGCTGAAACTCACTCTTGAATGAACATTACATTTTAAAAGACAAAACTTTTCTGGAGTAGTATTTGAAATGCCAAGGGTTTTTTGATTTTTTTACTTTTTCTTTTTTTCTTTTTTTTTTTTTTTTTGTTTCAGTCTTATGACTGTGATTTGTTTCACTCACAGATTAGTGACATTCAGAGATTCTGATGTTCTGGACTTTTTAATTATTAAAAATGTTATGTTTCACCTATGATCTTATTTGTACAAATGGCTGAATTACTTGGTCCTGGTGCCTCTTCTTTTCTCCCCTTGCAAAGGATATTTAATTTAGCTTGACAAAAAAAACCAAACAACACAACCCAAACAAAACAAAAAACAAAAACACCAAAAAAGAAACAAACGAAAACAGAAGAAAAAACCCCATATCAGTTTCCAGAGAACAAGATAGAAACAAATATTAAATACATGTTAAGTTTAAATTTAACAAAAATATGCAGACCATGACCCCTATTAATCCACTGCATTGTGCAAAGCCATAGTGGTTGGCATTTAGTCAAGTCTGGGATAGGAGACTCAACTGTAAACTTGTCTGTGCTTTAAAATTGAAATGTCACAGAGATTGTGCTTGGAAGTTTAGCATAATATTATATCTAAACCAGATGTAACACCTCATTATTTACTTTGCTGCTTTCAGCCCAATACTCAACTGTCCCATGTCCCTTTGTGGCTTCTACCTCTTGCTACCAAGATTTGCTTTCCAGAAATGCACTGATATCTGTAAGTGCAGTGAGAAACATATTTAATTGCAACAATACAAAATTTGATTTCTACTGCAGGATCTGGGGCTTCTTAGAATTACTGCATCTTGGTTATTCACATAGGCAGGTTTAATTCATTGTCATGTTGCAAATTTTCATAGGAAACATACAGTACACTGCTTCCACCAGAAAAAAGTGGCCTGGCTTTGCTAGAAATTTTAATTCCATTCCAATGTTTGATGAAATGGGACATTTAAAAATGCCTCCTGTTCCAAAAAGATGGGAAAGTGCTTAGCAATAACTTATTTTCCCTAGACAGCCATTTTCTAATGCAGATCGTGAGAATTTCAGAATTTTTTACTATTATCACTATTTACCTGAAAATACATTCTAAACAATCTCAATATCCTCTGGAAGACTAAATGTACAAAATAATGTGTATTGATCTCTGAGTATCAGAAAACCTGATATATATCTTCAGTGAGCTATTTTCTAGCAGTATGAATTAATAGCAGATAATCAGATTGCTGACCTTGTGCACTGTACAATCTGAACAGAGGAGGGTTATAAAAATGTCAGTGAAAAAGTTGCAAGTCTGACAAAATCAATATGAAATAATATTGTCACTAAGCCAGTGCAGCCTGTGTGTGAGGGAGGCTTTGAGTGCAGCATTACCTTAAATTAAACCAGCAGTATCATCCTGCTGACTTCAACTCTTCTGCTTTCTTTAATTAAAATACAAAATTTATCACCTATCTAAAATTCTTTTGTAAAGATATCATTAAAATGCTGTAGCAATTTCCACACAGACCTGAAAAATGCCACTGGATCACTCTGTGGGAAGAGCACTCTAAATGCTAAATATTGTAGCTGTCTGATGCTTTGATTTGGGGCTTCAGGTTCTTTCCTTGTTAATTGTGAGGTGAGTCACTTTTCATTTTCATATTTCTTTCATAAACCTTGACAACTGGAAGATGCAATCCAGCTTAAACTTCCCATTCTGTTCAGAAGAGAAAAGCTCTAAGGCTTTTCAAAGAGAGAAGGTCAAATCTGTGTTGGACAGATATTAAAGAAGTTGCCCTTGGGTTCAAACTAATTTCAGTCTGTTGTTAGAGAGGAAAAATTCCCAAAACCTGAATTCAGCTTTCTGGAAAATGGTCTCTTATGGAAAAGGGCCAAAGGATTAAAGTTACTAAAACAATTTTTTTTTCCCTTGACATTCATGGGAATAAAAATTATACTTTTTGAGGCTTTCTATCAAAGATTCTGAAAACAGTTTTCAGATGTTTCTTCTTCTGAGAATTTTGTAAATGCCACATTCTACATTTGTAATACTTGCTTTAGTGTAATAATGAGCTGCTTTTTTACCAGTGCATGCCACTGGAAAAGTTTGGTTCACTGGACAGAATGAGTGAATTTCCATGTATGTGGTACATGTGTTGGAATATGGTAAATGTATCCTTTAAATGTCCTGAATTATGACATTGTAATTGAGATTTTTTTCAACCCTGTGACAGCTTAGGGCTGTGCAGAATTAAGCACCCCTCCTGGAAGGATTGTAGATAATTCTGGTTAGTCCCCTTTAAATGCCAAGGCAGGCACCTGCCAGAGGTATTCCCAGAAGGCAGGAGAGCAGCACTTGGGCATGGGAGGAGCCCAGGCTGGAGAGGGCAGGTGGGCAAAAAAAGACTTTCTGGGGAAAGTGACAAAGGAAAAAGCAGGTGTGGCTCACAAAGATATTTGTGAAGCACAGCACAATGACAGATTCCAGCTGAACACTGGAAACTGTTTTCTGACAAGAAGATTTTTGTAGCTCATTGTAAGAGTTCAGTTGTGCTTGATGATGGCAGAAACTGTTTCTGTAAGTTCTAGAAAACTTGTGCATTTAGGTACTGTCCAGATACTTCAGGCTCTGCTGTTGATAGGTGGGAGTAGAGTTTGGGGTTTTTATAATGGGCTTTTCCTCACCCCTTTAGGGGAAGCTGGGTTGTGACTAAACCACAGATTCATTCATCATGCTGCAATAAAGACAGGAAGAGAAAACTGCCAGGCCAGTTACCTGTTCTTTTGACCCTCTGCCCATCAAGTTGGAAGACATTTATTTTCCAAATGTCCTCTATGATGTTGAATCCTCCTTGTTTATGTAAAAACTTCCCCTGTGAGAGAGTGTGTGTACATATATATGTATTTATGTATATAAAGATACAGCTAATATATTTTAAATGTTGTTGATTGATATGCACCAGTATCCAGTTGGGCTCTTCACTGTCAGAGTAGTATTGTGAATATCAGACCAGAGTGAGAACTAGAGGACCTCTCATACAGAGGCTTATTTTGGAGTGGCTCCTTGCTATGCTTGGACAAAATTAATCAGGACTATTTAACCAAATCAGTTTAGATTTGTACATGAATAAGCTGTGTTATAGAAATAGTATAACAAAATTAAGAGCCTGAGTTTTGGGACATCACAGAGTTGCTAAGTGCTGCTGTAACAGACCTCAAGATGCTTTAGAAGCTACTGACAGAGAAGTGTTAAATATCTGTATCCTCCTCAAATAGCATCACAGATGGCACTATGAAATGAGTGCTGGCTGAACATCCTTTGGGACTGCCAAAACTTTGTCTTTTTGAGATTGCTTAATTCTCTTAAAATGAGGCCTGTCTTCCCTGGATTACGGTAATGAACACATCAGAAGTTCTACTGTTAAACATAAATAGAGCCTGGTCTGAATCATTCATGGTGTTGGAAGAATGAATCCATCACTCTCACTTAGGTGCATTAGAGTAGCAGTTTTAGAGTATTTTGTGAACTCTGCTCTGTCTGGAGATTTTCTAAAGAAGAATTTGTCTCTCTTAAATTATGGGCACCTTTAATAGCTGGAATTTTGAGTATTTTTTTCTTTTCAGTGCAGAGGAATATCTTGCTAAAAGACAGAAGTTGAATGACCTTGCAAGGTAACAGGGAAACAATTATACAGATCAAACAGAAGAGTAGGGTTTTCAGCTGTAAAGTGATTAGCTTTGTTTTAGAGCACACTGGATGTGAGATTTGGGTAGGAATAGTTTGTCTGGAATAGTGTCAGACAGTACTTTGGCTGTACTAAGAATGTTAGAGACAGTTTTGAAGCCACATCAGAAAGTGATGGGTCTTGGACTCAGCACCATCCTTTCTCAGATAAATAATGTCTTTACAACATGGTGATAGAGATGGTGGTAACCAATTCTGCACGTTTTGTCTTCTCTTGCTAAGGGGATATTTTGGCTATGGCTTCTCTCTTAAATGCAGTTTGCAGTGCAGAGTGAGATAAAACTGTCCAGCATTGAATGTCACATTCATCTGTGTACTGCTCCTCTGCTCTTCCTTTGCACATCCTCTGCTCTTCCTTTGCACATCCTCTGCTCTTCCTTTGCACATCCTCTGCTCTCCCTGTCCTTGGCGGGTGTTAGAAACACGAGTTCCTCACCTTGGTGCAGAGTGGGAGCCGTTTGGGAAGGGGATGCAGTTTTTGTGGAAGCAGCAGAGCGATGTTTCAGCAGAGAGGAGCAGCAAACACAGGTTGGAAGGGGCTGCCCTAGGGGTGGAACTGGGACAGCTGTAATTACTTGCACATTGGATCTGTTTCCTTCTGGTTTTGAAATTTCTGCACATCTGATTGCTAAATAGAGCAGAGTGGAAAGGAGTTTTCCTTTTAAGAAAGGAATTTTGGAATGGATGAATGTGTTTACAAGAGTGAGCATGGGTTTATTTGGGGATTGGGCAAAATCTGCAGGTGATGTCAAGGTGGCACTGCAGAGAAACAAACTCACAGATTAATTTTAGGCATCATTTGTGGAATCAGTTCATTGTGCCTGTACCTTTCTTTGGGCAAGAGAGTGTCTCTAACATTCCTTGGATTTGTGGCTAAGTCCATGATGGGATACAAAAGGCCTGCAGCATATCAAATGGAAAATAATACCAATTTTTTTTAAGGAGATTTCTGTCTTTATTAAGAAAGCCTAAACAACCAAGGCAGGTCTCTTAGATTAAACTTGGGAACCTGCCCATATATTGGGCAGATTTTTTTAAATCAAAAATTTGGTACATCACCAGTACTGCAGACACACCTTACTTCAGTTCCTTTGTATTGGTTTGTTATTTTTTGTCCATCTTACACATCCCTGAGCTGGCAGAACTGGGAGTCCTTGTGTGAGCCACTCACACAGAACCAGATGCATTTCAAGATTTCATTACTATTTTGAAACAGTTTCAAGAATATGAAATTAATAATTTTATACATGCAAATCAACATATATAATTTATTTAGAAAAAAAGCTGAAATTTAGTGTGTTTTGCCTTGTATAGTGAACCTAATGTTCTGGACTGGCACTTTTCTGCATTTCATAAATTTAAAGTTCAGCTTCTGGGTGGGGAAAAGCTGAAGCAAATCCAGTGTGGTGTAGCAATTTAACAATTCTTACGTGCAAAATAGATTTTTTATATTTTGCTTCTAGCCTTAGATGATGCTGAACTGGCTGTCAAACAGTATTTCTGACATTGGAACTGGAAGCTTCTATTTTCAGTGCATGTACTTGAGACACTAATTGCCTGGAATTATGTATGATCATCCCGTTTTGCAACAATAAAGAGGTTATGCAGCAACTAAAAGAGAATTCAGAAGGTCACTCTAATGTGCTCTATACTAATTTTTTCATTGCTAGGAATTTTTTTTGTAGTCTGAGACCATAGCTATACTCTTCTAAAATGATCCAGAGGATCTTTTTAAAACAGCTTTGGAGTTAGGGTGAGGTGCTTTATATTCACTATGTGTTACTGTCTGATGTTCTCTGCTGGCTCTCTAATTCTGTAATTAGGCTTAAACTGAAACTAACTACATTCTGCCTTTATAATGACAAGTTTCTCAGATTCTAAGGGTATTTTCTCTCTTGGTTGATGTGTAATCCTGCACTGTTAAGTCACCGTCACTGATTCCATAGAGCTGACTCAGATTTTCTACTCTTGATTCAATAAAAACCTTGTTCTAGAGCAAGTAAAATGCCACTTTTAAAGACAGATTCAATTTTTCTATGTATAGTTCATAAACATCCAACAAAGATTAAGCATTCTTGAATTACTTAAAATGATATTGAATTTGTCTTTAAGATAACTAATTATTGTCAATTTCTCTGTGCATCATGAAGTCACTGTATTATGGGGGTTTTGAGGACCTTGTGCCCCTCTAATCATACTGTAGTATTCAAACTGCCAATACTAGAACTTGCTCCATTATTGAATTTGCCTTCTATTTGTATTCCCTGTGCTTGTTGCAGCCCTTTTCCTGCAGCCTGCATCTCTTCCATCTTACACTGGAGAGAGGATCCAGGATCCTCTCAGGAATCCATTCTGCACTGACTCCTGGGTGCTGCTGGGTACTGTCCTCTGTGATTTCTGGTTGATAAAACCCTTGATCATTCTAACATTCCAGCTCTCACAGAAAACTGCACAAATGGAGTTGTGCATCAACACAGGCACTGCTCATCTCTTTGCCAGATTCAGGGATGTTTCATCTTTTTTCTTTTAAGCTTGGCTTTTGTAAATTGTTGTAGTGACTTGCATATGCTGTGCTGTATGTTGCTGTGCAAATCCTTAATAAAACACTGCAATACAGTAGAAAATTCGTTAGCAAGGGAGAGAGTGTTCTCTGAGCAAGTTTGCTGGTGGTACAACCTATGAGGACACAATCCTATGCAGCCTGTTCTCAGTGACCCTGCTTTAGCAGAGGAGTTGGATGAGGTGGAGTAGATGATTTCCAGAGGCCCTTTCCAACCCCATCTGCTCTGTTTCTATGATAATAATTCCAATAATTCCCTTGAGACTCCCTCAGCTGAACAGTGTTACTCGTTGGCACTTCCTCTGTGGATGTTTGTGCCACTGCACTGAGCTCAGCCCCAAACTGCCCTGCTGCTTTCACCACTTCTGTGCTCTCCTTTGTCTCCAACAGCCACTGTGGAGTGTTACAACCCCAGGATGAACGAGTGGAGCTACGTGGCAAAAATGAACGAGCCCCACTATGGTCACGCTGGAACCGTCTATGGGGGGTTAATGTACATTTCAGGTAAATAAATCACACCTGTGACATCATCTCTGTGAAACACTTCCTTCTCTAACATTTTCTGTTTCAGCAGCCAACAGTACAAATTAGGCTGTGGTTGCAGTAGGATTGCCATGGAATCAGTAGTGATGCAGTTTCCTATGAAGCCAGTCAAACAGCACATACACTGCTGGCTCTGATGAAATTATTGTACATAATATTATGCCTAGTAATTGAATAGCTCTGAATTCCAAAGCAGTTACTCACTTTACCAATCAAAATTAAGTTTTCTGTAGCCACATATATAAATCTATATAGCAATACAATTAAACATAATATTGTTATAATATAGAATTATAATTGTGTATAACAGTATTGAATAATTATAACATGTATTATGATAGAGTATAGCAATTAAACACACCCTCCCAATAAACTTTGGAATGCATTGGAAATTTTATAACTTTAAACAACATTTGCCTTCATTGAGGTAATGGAAAGGGCTAAGTTCTCATATTAATCATAGCATATAAGTGATATCTGTACACTACTTTTTAATTTGGAATATGCTCGTCCTGTGTGTCACTGAGTTTCATTACATTTTTTTTTCCAAATGGGTTGTCTGAAAATCTGCTTTTAGCTTAATTTTTAAAGAAGATTCAATCTGTCAGTGGTCATTGCAGGGATCACAGCCCTGTATTCTTCTGCTGAAATTTTAAAGGATGTCCTCTTAAGAACTAAGCTGAAATTCAGGACAGGCGGTGGGACAAGGTTGCTTAGCTGACAAGAACTGGTGAGGGACGTGCTGGAGCTGCTTGATTTAGGGGCCCTTGTGCCAGTGGGCTAGGAGGAATTTGCTTTAGAATTTACTGTAAGGTACAGGTGCTTATTTTTCTGTGAGCAAGTCCATTGAGCTCCTAATTGCTGTGCTGCTGTCAGTTGTGTTTTGCCCATTTTGCTTGTTTTACTGCAGGTGGCACATACATATGCTGTCTGCTGTGGTTTTTTCATGTAGATCCCACAGATTTTTCTTTTCCTTTTGTCCTGGAGCCTCTCCAAATGCTTTTGCAGGGAGCTATGGAGAAGGTAAATGTAGAGGGAACCCCAGGTAACTCTTAACTGAAGACTATTTGAAATGTGTGTCCTCTCTATTCACTTGAAGTTGATGAAAAAAGTGTTTTGATGAAAATTCTACTATGTGATACTTAAAGCACAGTGGCATAGTATCAAAATTTGAAAAGGAAATGGAGTCTTGTTGGTGAGAAACATAACTAGCAAACTGAATGAATTCAAGCAAGAAACAAATTTGCAGAGTAGAAGCCTAGGTAACAATTTTTTGTTCTTTTAATCTGCCAGTATCAATTGTGTAATGAGGTGCAGTGTGAGACGTGACTTCTGTCCATATTCCCATTTAAAGGAACAAATGCCATTTGAAATGGAGTACTTCTGTGATGGTAATCTAAGCTAGAGTGAGGAACTTTTAAGGAAGATGGAATTCTTTCAGTAAAATGTATCTTTTTGTTATTTAATGCTTATTAGGGTGAGCACTCCTCTAACATGTGTCTTGTTTCTTTAGGGGGAATCACCCACGATACTTTCCAAAAGGAACTCATGTGCTTTGACCCTGACACAGACAAATGGACTCAGAAAGCTCCCATGACGACAGTCAGAGGTCTGCATTGCATGTGTACTGTAGGAGACAAGCTGTATGTTATTGGTGGCAATCACTTTAGAGGAACAAGTGATTATGATGATGTTCTAAGCTGTGAATATTACTCACCAACTCTAGACCAGTGGACTCCAATTGCCGCCATGTTACGTGGGCAAAGTGATGTCGGGGTTGCTGTCTTTGAAAATAAAATCTATGTTGTCGGAGGATATTCTTGGAATAACCGGTGCATGGTGGAAATAGTTCAGAAGTATGATCCCGAAAAAGATGAGTGGCACAAAGTGTTTGACCTTCCAGAATCCCTTGGTGGCATTCGAGCCTGCACTCTGACAGTTTTCCCTCCGGAGGACAACACAGGGTCACCGTCCAGGGAGTCTCCTCTGTCAGCACCTTAGACCCATCCCTTGGCTCACCATTGTAGTAACACCTCTGCACTGCACCATGGGGTCTGTCATTTTTCTTCAGTAGTTTCTGTTAGGCTTAGCCTACAGCATTTCATACAATTACTGGAAAAAAAAAAAAAGACTTTGACATCATTTGTGCTGTTTGTTTGGCCTAGAATGTCTCTCAAGTGGTTGACAAAAAAAAGATGTACTCGCCCGAGCCAAATGTTTAACAAATGAGAGGGTATTGTCTATAAAATGTATGAACTAGGTACGTTATTAATGTTGTATGTTGGGTGTGAGGTACCTTGTAGCTTATATTTGGGAGCCCAGTGAGTCAAACTGGTATTGAACATGTCACTGAATTTCATGTTGAAATCCTTTTTCCTTTCATTTTTGACTGCAGATCACAAGGGTAGGTAGACCACATCAATGTGAACTCTCTGAAGGTTGCCAAGGGGCCTGAGCTACCTCCCTCTTTACATAGAGTATTTTTGACATATCTGTTTACCCACCTGACTTTGTGGGTGCTTTCAGAGCATATGAAGTTTCTTAGGCAGAGGGAAGAAATAAAATAATTTTAAAATATTAGCACTGTACAGGAGCGGACCTTGTAGAGGCCGGGAGTTTTTTATAACATATATCGAGTGTTTTTCCTGAGTCAGTTGAATGATGCTTCAAACAAAACATTCTAAACATATTTGTGTTTTTTAATTTGTTCTTTTTGTTCAGGAATTGGCTTCCTCTTGCATGGGAGCACACACTATTAACAAATGGGAATTCAGTGCAGTTGTGTATTCTGTGCTATGGCTGTACTGAATATGGGTAGTTAAGGGCTAGAATCAGTAACTTAAGCCACTGAATTTGACCAAATGGTTCCATCTGATCAAATTTAATCTACCTTTTCTCCTTTGCTGTTGAGATAACTTGCATAATGTGTCCTCTGTATAGTCTCAGTTAATAAGGTTATTTAGCACAAAGTGCAGCTTCAGTGAGAGAGCTGCTTTTGCTCAGTGAACCTGGACTACCACATTTTACCTTCTTTTGTTCAATAAAACTTTTAACTGCAGTTACCCAGTCTAAGCTACCTCATTAATGTATTTGGTTTTCTCCTCTGCCTCACTGTCTCCAGGATACGTGTGACGTATATCCACGTGGGTAGGTGAACCTGCAGGAAACCAATGCACAAGTGATCATGAATGGGTATTTTTGACCTACTTTTAAGAAACTATTTTGGTCTGATGTGTTCATTTTATTGTTAGGGACTGATGAAAAACCAGTCTTAATATTTTTTCCTTGGAGAACTGCTTATGTATGCAGCCCTGCAAATTCACAGGAATCTTTACCTGCTCCAAAATACAGTGCCCTGCTGAAAAACTGCAGCTCTGATTATGCCATTGTGGTTGTTCTGAACTTCCCATCATGTTACAAGTCATTTTGCTAATGAACACAGTCACAGGGGCATCTTCTGGGGAAAACTGTTTAAACCAGTTTATTGTGTTGCCTATTAATAATAACCAAGTAGAGATTAATAGACTTTTGTTGGGATTTTGCTATTTGTGTTTTGTCCCTGCTTGATGCAATCAAGCAGCAGGATTCCTGTGGTGTCAGATTTGGAAGTACTGATATTTATTCTTTGTGCAGTTTACTAGTAATGGTCACTACCAAAATCTACATGTAAGCTTTAGGTTTCATAATTGTTTTGGTTAAAATCAAAATCAATTCTTCCTCTTTAAAAGAGTCGAAGTCTCAGTTCCATGTGGCTGTGCAAGGTTGTTACAGGTGGAATAGTGGCACCAGTGGATACTCCTGGAAACTGGCCAGTGAAAATAAATTGATTCATCACCCTAAGAATACTCTTATGCTGTGCAAAGCACTGGGTAAAAAAAGGTTCCTCTTTTGTTCAAGGATTTTTCAATCATTTAAGTGTCACATGCTACTAATTTTTTTTTCCAGCTCAAAAACCAGATTTTAGATCCTGCTTGACTTTAAATCCCTTGAAATCCATATTCAGTGTCTCTTTTATTAATTAAACTGAAAAGTACTTGAAGGAGTTGCACTTCCTTTAGGATAATGTACATATGTCCTGCTCTTTGTGTGCTGGGGATGAGGGACACAGTGTTGGAAAGTGGGTATCTTCACTAGTGTTCTCTCTGTGGAAGGAGCTTAATATGAGTTCTGATCATTCTGAGGTGGTTTAAAGCCAGGATATCAGTTTTGTGTCTGAGCCTTGTATAGCCAGGAGCTGGCATATGGCCACAATGTTGGGATTTTTTTGTTTGTGGGTTTTTTGTTTTGTTTTTGTTTTATTTTTTGGTTTTGTTTTGTTTTTTGACTCACTATTTGTTATACATAAAATGGAAGAATTATTTTTGAACATTCTGTCATCAGTGGATTAAATGTAGTGCTTCAATCAAATTAATCTTTGGGGTTTTTTGTTTGTTTGTTTGTTTTTAAAATCTCCCTCTGGATTAAAGTGTTTATAATTACATTAGTTAACATTTACTCACTAGGATTGAAAAGCAAACATCAAAGACTTGCCCAAAACTGCAAACTGGTTTCTTCTGTAATGTAGTATAAAATGACTTGATGCTCATTAAGTCTTTCTTAACCATATCATAAGAACCCCTTTCCATCTCTGAATCCACAGCTGTAGGTGCACACAGGGATACACCAAATTTCCATTTCCAGTCAGGCTGCCTCTACATGAATCTTGGCTTCTCTCATGTTGCAGTGGTAGTACCTGAACCAGAGAAGCATCTGGATAAAAAGCAATTATAGCTATTTGATTTGAATGAAATTAGGGTTGCATGGTGTGCCAGCTGGGAGAGCCATGGGAGCTGTCTGCCCTCTCCCAGGAATGCAGACACACACTGCAAAATTCATTCAGACTTTGCTTTATGGTGCCCAATTAGCAAATGCCAGAAGGGCTCACTTCCACATAGAGTTTGCCCAAAGCCCATCTGATATCCCTGCAGAACCCAGCAGTCTCACTCCAGACATCTGAGATGACATTTCCCTTGTTCTGTGTTTTGAGACAGGACAAGAACAATGGGGAAGATGACCTGGGAAAATCCAGGTTGTGTAAGGTTTCTTTGCCTTGTTAGCATCAGAGTTCACCATCTGCAGATATCCATTTTTCTGTGATTCCCCTCCCCTTAGAAAGTTGTCAAGTCCAAGAACCTGGTCCAGGGAAAGCAATTCCTGCAAGGATCCAGCTGCTCTTGGGATAAAGGATTGTGCTGAAGGGACGAGCCCTGGTGCAGCAGGATGTGGCTGACAGCCTGGCTGGGGCTCTACAGGCCCCTTGGGTGGAAGAATCACTTCCCTGTTCTCAGGACAAAAGTGAGCTGTTTTCTTATAAAAATGCTATTTTTAAATTGCCATTCTGTTTCTAAGGGATCTATAAGGAGGAGCATTTTAGTGACAGTCAGAAGCTCAAACCAGTAGTCTGGTCCTTGAGTGGAATAATGGCAATCATGGATTAGAGCAGTTTGCATGCAGATAAATACAGTTCTACCTAAAGGCTTACAGTCTTAATCTGATGGGCTGGTTGGACATCAAGAAATAATTTGATACCACAGCAACAAGTGCAGTACAAATATCTGGAGAAGTTTCTAACCAAAGAGTTGAGGATGATCTGGTCAGAGAAGATCATAGCACTTTTCTTTGCAAAATTCATTCTGCCTACCAGAATTGTTGTTAATTTTTGTTCCTCCTTAATTTGCCCTCCAGCTGGAGATTGCCTCACCTTTACACTGGTGTCTGACTCTGCTGGTCACTGTTTCTTTAATCTTTGGTTTGACTTGATGTCCTTGGTAGTTGACATCTCTGTAACTTCCTCTGCTCATGATCAGAACAGATAAGGCAGAGGCTTTTTAGTGGCACTTACATCAAGAGAGAAAATGGCCCACTGTGAATAAATGTATTTGTAATTCAGCTTGTGCATCTTGGAAATATAAAAGCAGTTTTAAGCTAGTGAAAGGTATGTGCATGTTGCAGGAGTAATGTGTGTCCCCTTTCCTCCTGGCCTGCACCTTTTGTGGTGTGGAGTGGTGACCCAGAGATCTGGAGGGACTCAAGCTCTCATGTGGCACTTTATGCTCTCCATGCTCTGTGAAAGTGTTCTTTCCTTGCACACCATATGTAGCTTATCAGGTATTCTTTCTTTTATATTTTAAATGTGAATAATGATTCTTTGTGTGCAAATGTGTTCAGAAAAAAAAGTCTTAAAGGGCAGAGTTATACTTTGCTTAATTGATAAAGTGTTTTGTCCCATGAGTATTGCAGGACCCATTCAGCTGTGAGAAGGTGATTGCAGTTTGAGAGGCAGCTGGGGAATCCCGGTGGCTTTCCTGCCTGTCACCAGGGCACACCTGGTTCTTGTTGCCAGTCTTTCACAGGTCATTGAGTGAAGTTCTTTTCTTGGTCAGAAGGCTCCAAATTTGGTGTCCAGCTCTGTTGGACCTGCTGGTTTCCCACTCTGGGGAAGACGTGGTGGGATGTGTTTGCTCTTTAATGACCTGGTAATTTGTGTAGAGATGCAGCCCAGGGAACCTGGGAGTGGTGCTACAGCAGGAGCCACAAGGGGCTGACATTCCTGAGGGGATGCTCTCCTACTATATCTGTTACTTTGGCTCGAGTGCTGTTTTTTTCCCCATCTTTGGGAGTATTTATTGCTGCTGTTTGAGTTTTTAACTTTTTATTCATGAAATGAGTAATGCCTCTGTGAGTCTGCAGTGGGAGCAAAAGGTTCAGGAGGCTCTTTCAGAGCTGCATGCTGTCAGGCTGTCCACATGGTTATTAAACCCTTTCTATTTGGAGTTCTGTTTCCTAAGTGTTTAGGAGAAATCATTTTGCAATGTGAAAAGATCTCAGATGAAAATATTTTGGGACTGGAACAAAAATGCATATTGTTTTAGATTTTTTTGGTCATGGCTTAGAGGTTAGTTTAGACTTTCAGCTCTCACAGACTGAATGGGGAGTGATATATATATATATATTTTTCTTTTTTTTTTAAATAACTTATAATTGGCTTAAGTGAGTCAAACTCAGTTATTTGTACTTGCTTGCACTCCTGGCTTGCCTGTTGCTGTATTCTCCCTCAGACCACAGCATTCTGTGCTGTCTGGCATCTGTTTCCTTGTGTAAGAGCACCTCCTGTCCTCCCTGCTGCCTGTTGATTGAGTTCCAGAACCAATCTGAGCTTGGGTTCTTACACCCAAAGTACCTGTGGAGCTAAAGGCTGTGTGGAGCTGTGGATTGAGGGCCATGGCTTTGACATTTAATTCCCCACCAGCCCCTCATTGCATTGCAAGTTGTTCTCAAACCCAGCTAAAATCTGTGTGCACGAGGCAAATCTCAGGCTGAAAATGTCAGTACCCTGGGCATCTAAAGAGCACCAGAGTGTCCCTGTCCCCTCTGCAAGGAGGGTTTGCTCAAGAGCTGCTGAGGGCTCTGGGAGGGGCAGGCACAGGAACTCCTTGGGTAACCAAACTTCTTGTTGGTTTTGATTCTGCTCTTTCTTCTGTGCCCAGGTGGAGATGGTGGGAGGGCAGGTCAGGGTTGGGTCACACTTTCCAGCTCTCAGGAGAGAGCAAATTTGTTTATTCTCTTCTGTCTGCACAACACTGCAGGAGAAAGAACTGTAGGAACGTTTCAGATTTTAAACATTGTTTCACAGAACAGTATTCATTAATAAAGGAAAAATTAGTCTGTTTTAACCTGTGTTCCTCATAACCAGGATTGTTCCAAAATACTTGGTTTCTGTTGAATTAACAACTTTGCCTTTACCTCCCTTGTTCAACGTTACTGTAAAAAAAAATTGCTTGGTTTCTTTTCCATTTGTTTTTCATTGCTTGTAACCTTTTCTTAGAAATGTGGAAATAATTTTCCTTACATGTTTTATGCACCAAAATAAACACACCACTGATCACCTGAGTTCCCTCCCCATGTTTCTTACTCAGTGCCTGCTAGTGTATCTTTCCATATTTTTACCCAAATGTTTGACAGCTGTCAATAAATACAATCATAGAGCCATAAAATTCCTGCTGATGGGTGCTGCATTGGGATAAAGAGGGGTCATCTCTTTTCTTAATCACTTCTGGAAAAAAAATTGCTTTGAAGAACCTCCTGCCCTGTTTAATACATTTAAATGCAGATTGTTTTGGCCTGTGCTTGTTAACTTTAGTTTTGAATATTTGTCTCTTTCAGATAAGCAATTGCATTGTGTGCTCACAGTGCACTGTTTATAGAGAGTGTGTCCCTGCTCAGCCATGGGTGAGGCACTGGGTGCTGGGGTTTCCTTGGGCCCTGACTGCCAGGTTCCCTTCCTACCCAGAAAGACTCTTTGGGAGTGATGTTCTTCCATCTTCAGGGGAACAACCTTGTGACTAAAGAACCTCTGCCAGGGTCAGGAGCAGTGAACTTGGAAGGAAAATCAAAGCAGCTTCCTAATTGCAGTTAAAGCACAGCCCAAAAGGGGAGAGAAAGCTGCTGTCCCTTAGGCATGTTTTGTCAGGAGTTGAGGATATCAGCAATGAAAGGATTGTTGCTGTAAATGAAGACAATAAAATAAATCCCTACATCTGTCCCCAAACCAGAGATTGCTTCTGTTGATATACCACACTATTAATATTTGACTTTGTGTGTATATGGGATGTCTCAAGTGCTCATATCACATAAGTGATGCCCTAGTTCCCATTAGTCACAGTGCTTTCTATCTAGTCAATTCTGAATAATGTTTTAAAATTACATAGAATATTAGAGGATGCACTTTTCTGGTTTTATTTCCTAAGCCTTTTTAAAAGAGTTTATATGTATCTCATTATTTCAGCATTACTGCATTTAGTCAAACCCAGGAAACATGAAATGTCAGGCTTTGGTTCATCATTCAGGTCTTTTTGGAGTTTCTGCTTCTCCTTTTCACTTTATGGAGTTTTTAGGAGGGGATGGCAAGAAGAAACAAAGAAAAGGAAACATCAGGTGCAACTGAATGAGAGTGTCTGCTGTCAGCAGCTCTGCCATTTGGGACAATTTTATGATTTACAATCCTGTCAAATTTATCTTGTGTAATAACCCAGGAGGTTTCCATTTGGCCTGCAGTGACACAATGCTGGGAAAGGAAAAACCAAACATCTCTGCATTATTCCCTGCTCTGTGCTTGTGTCTTACCCCATGGAGTAACAACGGGTACTCACCTGCACCGAGGCCCTGCAGTTTCCAGTCCCACCCCTGCTCCTGTCAGGGGTGGCTGCAGCCCCTGCTGTGCCAGAGCTGCCCAGGGCCAGGGGCCATCTGTGGCCACCCCTGCCCCAGCTGGGCTGCAGCCCATGGCTCTGGAGGCTTTGGGGAGGCAGGGGCTGCTGTGGCCCTCTGAGCAGGGACCAGCAGGGCTCCACTGTGACAGCAGAGCCAGGAAAATGCCTTCGTCCATGCATGGAGGAGGGATTTTCTCTTTTATCTTTGATTGTTCATCAGAATACTTTGAATCTTGGCTCTCCAAAGCACAGGACAAATCTGAGCTGCAGCCGTTGCACATGGAGGTTGCTAAGAGCATGTCTGAGTGATCTCATCTGGTTTTAGCACTCATCAGCCACTGATTTTGGAGAGAGTGGGGATTTCTTCCCCCCCTCTATTTTCTTCCAAGGCCCCAGATATTTCTCAGACATTTGGTGAGTCTGATTCCAGGCAGGTTGGGCCATGCAGAGGTTTAAGTAGTTAGGGACATGACTGAGACCTCTGCATGTCACCAGGCATGTGTCCTGTACTTAGGGATGCTGATAGGGAAAAAGCTGTGACCTTGTTTGCTCTCCCTGTCCTTACGTCCTCCCCAAAGAGAACCCATCCCCACTGTAAACCAGCATTTTCATTAGACCAGACATCAGATTGGGAATTTTAAAAGATGCCTCACATTCTTCATCTCACTCTTCATTTTTGCTGCCTTTTAGGAATTAAGATGAATTTTTTTGTCTTAACATCATGTGGCATGAGAGACCAATGCCATTCAATAAGCAGCTGCAGTTTGGAGCTCAGGGTTACAGCAGAAACAATGCTTCTTAAAGAATCACATTTCATTTTCCTCTTCCATATTTATACACTTATAAATGTGGACTTTCTGGAATTTAGATAACTTGAGAGAGATGACATGTGCCATATGGTCTTTAGGACAAATTCCAGCTTCATTAACAGTTCACTGGCTGAAAGGAATAGCAATTAGTGTTTTGTGCAGTCTAAAATCAGCTTGTCAATTAGCAAACAAACTAAAAATTACTGGAGTTTCTTTTTACAGAAGCCTCTGCTCTGAGCCCTCTCCCTACACCCCATGCAGAGCTGACTTTGCAGCATCAAACCATTGCACCCTGTGCTCATTGTCCCTGCTTGGCCACTGGAAATGGGGCAGGATTAAGCAGAAGAATCTCAGTGAGTGTGATGCAAATATGAGGGCTAACAGGCAAGTGAAACCTCTGTGTTGCCAAATCTCATGGGCCCGGTGCTGGAGAGGAGGGAGGCACCTGCTGAGGAAGCCCTGGAGGTTGCAGCTGCTGGGCAAGACCAGTGCCCTGAGAGAGGAGTGCCACGAACCTCCAGGGCGAGCTGATGTCCAGCAGGGTGGCTCCTCAGCTCCCCAGTAAGTTCCCAGTAACCTGCACTGCCATTTGTCCTGGTTCTGGATGGGGATGAGGAGAGAGCAGGGCCAGGGTCTGAGAGGGAAACCCTTGGCCTGGCCTGGCCTGCCCAGGGGCTGGGTCTTGGTCAGAGGGTGTGATACATCTTTATTTTCCTAGTTCCATTTGCTGGAGGAAGACCTTGCTATTTCTTGTTTCTTTTCTAAGCCACCTGGGAAGCCTGTATTCCCTCACATGTAAAATGGGAACAAGGATTTATTACACTCTTCTGAAGCTGGTTGTCAGCTAAAGTTTGAAAGACTTGTTTTCTCCAACTGTTTGGAGTAACTGGAGTAACTGGTATTACTTTTTGTTTTTTCTCAAAAGCCCTAGCATCTTGTGATGTACCTGAAGGAGGATGGGGGGGTCAGGTGATGTTTTTGATGTCGACAGCAAAGGCTGTGCTGTCAAGTGGCTGTGTTGGCCACCCACAGAAGGCACAGGAGAACCTCATGACCACTGGTTATTTTATGAAAACAGCTCTGGAATTGCCTCAAGTAACTGAGTAAGTGAATGAAGGTCTGCTGAAAGTCTGATCAAGTATCTAATGCAGGCTGCCCCTCCTGGCTCTGAACTCATCATCCCTCCTGGTTAATGCCTGTGCAAAATGCTGTGCATGGCTGCTGGGATGGGAACCATCAGCCCCTGAACCAGCCTGTGCTGTTCTTGCTGAAGGTGGGATGCCCTTTGTTCAACTTCCTGTTTCTCCTCTTACTGTGGACCTCATCCATGTGATTTGACAGCCTGCAGTGAAAACACTTCACCAGAGCAGTGAGTAAAGCCATCTGCTGAGGCTTGTGGCCCCATGGTCTGCAGATCCTGGGCAGCACATTCTCATGTGTGGTACTGAGGGGTGGCTATTGGATGGCCTCACGTGCCTTTCAAAACAGGGCAGTGATATTTTGGAAAGCCCCCATCAAAGCTTCTTCTCTGGATGTGTTACCTGTGGCTTGAGCTGGGGGTGTTTGAGAAGCCAAAGCATTGTAATGTAAGGACCCTGGCAAGAGAAACCCCAGGTATCTGAATTTGCCAACACCAGAAATGTTCATTTGAGTTTGTTCAGCAGTTCCTCAGTTTCTCTTTGCCCTGCCAGTCCTGACCCCTTTTGGAAAATGCACAGATGACTCCATGTGTGACAGCTCTGAATACTGAGGGGAGGATTCCCCATGGGCAGCTCTGCTCCTGCAGCCCAGAGCAGCTGTGGGGCTCTGCTCCTGCTCCCACAGCACTGCTCAGGTGCCTCCAAGGACAAGTTCACAGCACACAAGCTGATCTTCAGAAATAATTTTAGTAACTCTGCTAATGACAGTGGAACTGAGCTGGAAATGTTCCTGTCTGAAAGAGCTGGGCTGCAGAAAGACACTTTTTTCTCTATAATTCAACAGAAACTGGGTTTGCTCCTAAGTGCAGCCTGTTTTGAAACCAAGCCTTGTGTGGACTTGCAGGGGTTAATGCCCATCTCCAGTGTCAGATGGAAGCTGCCAGGGCTGGTGGGGATGATGGAGCTGCAGAGGAGCTCACAGGCCCCTTGCGTGTTGTCTGCTCTGCTGTCTGCTCTGTATTTAGGCTGTCTTGTCTTGCTAATCACATCACATCTGTCAGCTCTCTGTGCCTAGAAACAAATTGTAAACAAGATGTCAAGGTGGAGTGGGGTGAATTGTTTTAAAAAAGGGACAAAAAAAATCAAACCATCTTGAATGGCTAAAAAAATAATGGGTAAACAGCAGCTGAATGTTCCTTTAAAAATCATTTTTAGTGCATGTTTTACCATAGCTAATGGATAATGGTTTATACATGAATATTTGGTTGTAAAGATCTACACCACAGTGGCAAATCTGAAGCAGTTTCATGTCTTCTCCTTCTCATGGCCTGTAGCAGGTGCTTTACCATTTTTGCACCATTAAGACACTGGAAAGGGCTGCAGCAGTTTAGCAGCAACTTTTTCTTGCACACAGTTCAACCCCACCAACCACCAGCAGCAGCATTTGCCCTGCTCACACCTTGCAGAATGTCTGATACTTCTGGGCCTCATTTACCAGGTTTGCCCAGTAGCAGGACTCTGGTAATATGATCACAGACAGTTTAAGAGAGAATATGTTCTGTAGGCACAGAGGAAAGATTTGCAGTTTATTCAGTAAAAGTATTTTGGTTACTAATTAGAACTAATTTTATTTACTTAGAATTTCTATCACCAATAATGGTGTGTTCTCAGCTGAAAAAAGTGATGAACAGGAAGGATATAACAGAGGAACTGTTTTGAAGATGCAGTGGTAAATCCTCAGGTGCTATGGTTTATGTTCATGTAAGGTCCATTTTCCTTCCAGCTCCAGTGAAGTGGAACTGGGTGAAATGTTTGTATGTGGGTCACAGATCAGATTTATAGGTCTTGATGGAAAGTTATTTCAAATAATTTTAGGCTTAGAAAACAAATCTGGAGCATGTTCCCAGTATTACTATAGGCATATGAGCAAGTTTTGGTTGTGGCCGTCACCAAGTGGAGAGTGAACAGTTTTCACCAAAACAATTTGATAAAATTACAGGTGAAATGAGTTCTGTAAGCCGCAGTGATTTTTGAAGGAATGTTAGGAAAATATACTGTTTGGAAGGATCTTAGGGTTTTGCTGCTTAAGGATGGTGAAGGTGAGGGAAGCACTCAGGTCTCTAAATGCCCTCTGGCAAAGCTGCTGGTACCTGAGAGCTTCATCCCCCTCTGGGCACAGCTGCCTCCAGGCAGGGGAGCATCTCTGCAGGCTCTGCTTCCACCTGTGGCAGGGCCGGATTCACCAGTTCTGGGCTGCCTCTGGTGTTACCTCACTGAGCTCTGCTTTTGGGCTGGGTGATGGACAGAGAGGGAGAGAGGGAGATCCTGACCAGCCCTGTGACCAGCATGCCCCCGCCCCCCGGTCACGTGACTCCCCCAGTCACGTGGCCGCCGCGTGTCGGCCACGTGACTATTCCCCGGTCACGTGACTGCTGCGTGCCGGCCACGTGACTGCCCCCTCCAGTCACGTGGCTGCCGCGTGCCGGCCACGTGACTGCCTCCCCCGGTCACGTGGCTGCCGCGTGCCGGCCACGTTACTGCCTCCCCGGTCACGTGGCCGCCGCGTGCCGGCCACGTGACTGCCCCCTCCCGATCACGTGGCCGCCGCGTGCCGGCCACGTGACTCTTTCCCCCGGTCACGTGGCTGCTGCGTGCCGGCCACGTGACTGCCTCCCCCGGTCACGTGGCTGCTGCGTGCCGGCCACGTGACTGCCCCCCCCCCCCCCCCCCCCCCCTCCTCCCGGTCACATTTCCATCAATGTCTCAGGCGATGGACCCACCAGGCAGCCTGCCCTCTGGCATTGCACCGAGTCACGCTGTGCAGAGCCTCAGTGCTCTGGGATTGCTGATCTGTGTTGTGCTGTCCTCTGGGGAGGACATCCACTGTGGGCACACCTGGGCTACACCTTCCCAGGGCTGGAACCGGGAGCAGAGCTGACCCTTCTGTTCCCTCTGGTCTCTGCACTTGCCATGGGTGTAAATCTCAAATCCCAGGTGACAGTGATGTTGACATAGGCAACAAAAACTGGTAGTAAAGAAAATAAATCAGTGTCAAAATCCATGAATTTAATTACTCATATGCAGTATGACACCCCAGAATTGTAATTGCCAATTTCATCTTCTCTGGCTGACCACAGAGGTGAATCCATTTAAGTAGCAAGGAAGGAATTAAGTGTTAATTTTATAAAAAGGAAAGGCTACTAGGGATTTAAATTAGATTTTAAAATTAAGTATAAAACTGTAAAAAGTCTTTCTGAGTGTTCCCAGCTTCTGCCATGGATAATTCCCTACAGCAATAAAACAAAATGGTATGGAGTGTCTGGCAAAGTGTCAAGGCACTGCCCCAGTGCAGCAGGACAGGAGACAGCCTGAGCTGGGGGCACTGGAGGTGCTGGCAGGAGCGGGAGGGCTCAAGGTGTGGTCTCAGGGTCTCTCGCTGGTCACAGTGACCCCAGATGTGTTATAAAGTCTCTTTTCCCAGCCCGGCAGTCAAAGAAGGAGCCAAAGGTCTTCATTTCTCAGTCTCAAGTTGTTTTGTTGTTTATTGTTTCTTTGTTGTTTATTGTTTCTTATCTATAAAATTTTTTCTCCTGTTCAGCCGAGGTCCGCTCAGCAGGACAGTCAGAGGCACTCTGCTTGCCTCAGAGGTGGTGTTATCTTTTTATACTAAAAACTACATGTACAATATTTACAATTACCTTCCAATACCTATCACCTATGTTAGACAGTGAGCTTCCACTCTAAACCAATCTAAAAGTGCCAACATCACAGCAGAAGATGGAGACCAAGAAGAAGAAGAAGAAAGGCTGGACACACCCAGATTCCTCCATCTTGTCCCCTGAACCCCCATGCTAAAAACCTCAAAAAATCTATTTTTTCCACCCTGTGATGAATTCACTATCATTCTGCTTAAACTTTTGTGGCTTGTAATTCTTCATATAAGGCTGGTAATTATTTTTTCCAAGGGCTAAATCAAAGGCCCAGGGGTCTTGGGCTCTGTGCCAAGGTCTCTGAGCCCCCTGGACAGGGATTGAGCCCTTCAGGGCAGCCAGAGGGATTTCCTGGGTTCCCACAGTGTGGCCTGGGCTGAGCATCATCCTCCTCCTCCTCCAGGGCTGTCAGGTATTGAGGCTGGCTATCAAGTTCCAAATGGGGCTTTACAAGTCCTTTCTCTGAAGGAGCCCCGATTGTGCTGTGTAATTAAAGATCTCAGTGCCAGGGCTGTGCCTGGGGAGGGGGAGCCCGGTGCCTCTGCTCGCTGCCCTTTATCTGCCTGGGAGCCCTCAGGGACCTGCCACAGAGCAGATAAGGACAGGAGCAAATTAAGATTTAGGAATTTCTTCTGGGAGCTTCCTAGGCAAAAAGAGGTTTTTAATTGGTTTTCAATTCTGCGGCAGCCAGAGGTCTTTAATTAGGTTTTACATCATTCTCCGTTATCGCTCTCCTTTTCTATGTTTAGCCCACTGTGGTTTGGGTTTCTTTAAACAGGTAAAAATTCACTATTTGTCTTTTTTTTTCCCAAAAATCAAGGTGCTGAGTGATTTCATGTTGATGCTAATCAGCAAAAGAATTGTTGAAACTTAAGCCTGCAAAAGATTATGCTTTAAGTCTAACGCTGCTATATTTAGCTTGTCTGGTAAATGTAGTATTAAAAGCTGATAACTTTATTTTTAATTATTTCATATTTTCTCCTTGTACTATTTAGCTGGCAAACTGGCTTTCAAATTTTCATCTGAAGCTCCCTTTTTTAACTCATTTTCCCAATTTTTAAAATCTTTAAAACAGCCTTACAAATACCCTGATTTGCAGAGCTCTGCTGTAGCACTGACACTTTGCAGAGTTAATTTTGGCAAAAATACAAAAAATAAAAATATGCTTGTATAAGCCTTAATCAATTGGGTTTTTAAGTGATCCCAGAGAATCACTCTGTGCTTTAACACTGTTGAACATTAGTAAGATAATGAATCTGTGTTCATTAATCAGCATTCATGGCTATACAGTTTGTTCCACCCTCTCTCCAGGGTCTTGTTCTCCATGCTGTCTGATGGATTTTCTTTCAGGGTATCCCCAGTTCAGCACAGCTGCCTGCTATGCTGAACACATCTGGGCAGCAGGAAAAGTTCCCTGAATTTGTCTCCACTTTTGTTCCAAGGAGGAGTTCAGTCCCACCAGTGCCCTCAGGGAGGTTCTGGTGGGACTGAACTCCCCAACACCTTATGAGTGGCTTTGTTGCTGCCTCCCTGCCTGGGTTTCAGCCACTCATTACTGCAGGGATGATCAGCATTAAAATGGATTAAAATGTATATTTGGCAAGGGGAAGGCTCTGGGTTGTGTGTGCAGTGTGTTGTACACAGGGCTGATGGGTGACCAAAGTGTCTGCACTGCTGCTGCTCTTCTTGTGACTGCTCTGTCTAAGACATGAAGGGATCAGTTTGGAGAGTAGATTTCCTTGGACAAAATTAGCAAAGTGAGTGTGCTGAGAAGTTCTGGGTGTTTTGCTTTCTATCCTGGGAAATGTTTCCAGAGGAGCGGATGCTCAGCAAAATCTGTCGCTCGATGCTGACTCTACAGCTGATCCAAAATAGCAGTAATCTTTCCATAGATGCTTATAAAAATGTTTTCATGCTTAAAAAATCCTCTGGAAATACTTATATTAATTTCTGTTTATGTCCTGTCTTGTAATTCTTTTGAGCTCAGGAGTCTCTGTGGCCCGGATTGCTGCCATTTGGGATCCTGCTGAGATCCCTCAGCTCACCTCGAAGTTGCAGAGGGATTGGGATGGTTTTGGAGAGAAAACCATCACCTGCCCTGAGCCAGGCACGAATCCTGCTCTGGGGCAGCCCTGCAATGGCAGTGAGCAAGGTGTCTGCATCCCCCACGCTGCATCTGGGAGCTCCTGTCTGAGCTTTGGTCCCCCAGCCCAGGCTCAGGGTGCAGAGGTGCTGCAGCTTCAGGAATGAGCTGCTCCTTGTCCCAGTGGGCACTGCCAGGGGAAGGGAGTGTGGGAGCACAGTGACTCCAGCATAAATGGGAGAGCATTAAAATTAACAGGGTTTGTTCCTGTAGCTCATTGTCTGACTGTGGTGCTGTGGTCCAGAATCTGCCCTGGCTGAGCTCTCCAGGCCCTGGGGCAGGACCTGCCTCAGCCCCAGGTGACTGTCCTGGCTGTGCTGCTGCTCCTGCTCAGCCCTGTCCCAGCTGAGCTGAGGAAATCCTGCAAACTTCCAAGGGTTTGGTGACACAGGCAGGTCCCTGCAGGACCTCCTGGCTTGTGAACCCTGTGTGGATCAAACCCTTTGTACCATCTGAGCCTTTTTTGGTGCACCCTGTAAGAGACAGCCTTGAAGACATAAGCTGCAGCATCTGGCATTATAAAACCCTTTTTTACTTCACTGCTTGATAATTTAGAGGTGAAGTGCTTCTGGGAGGCAAATGAGAGTATCTCATACTCCTTGTCCTGCACAGAGAAGCTCAAAAGTCACCTGGGCTCCAGGCTCAGCCCCAACAGCAGCAGTGCCCTGACCTGTACAGGGCTGGTAAGCCAGGCATCAGCCTGGGCAGTGATTGAGGGCTGTCACATGCACTGAGACACTTCAGCAGCAATTCTGGTGGCTCTTCAAGAGTGATGGTTCTGATAGAGTGGCTTTTGATTTGTTCCTGGCCCATCCATCTCTCCTCTTCAGCGTGGTGGTAGAAATTGCTTCATTATGAACTATTTCACTGCAGCAGACTTCAAATGTTTGGGAATTAGAAACAAATTGCACTGTTGATTGCTTTTCTTTTTCCCCAGATCTTGAGCCTCAGGAGCTGAAGCACATTTTTTATTCTTCCTTCACATGGGCCTGTGTCAGGGATCACGTGCCCGATGTAGAGCAGAGCTGTCAAGCTGTGCCTCTTTGCAAGGCATTCTCTGTTTCATCTCTACCTGTCCCTCTGATGTCACCTTTTCTCTGAGTCTCAGCCTCTGACCATTTCAAGGTTTTAGAAAAAGAAAAGCCTGGTAATACAGGGCAGTTTTACACAGTTTGATGTTCTGTCTCCCTCTGTAAGACAGCTCCTGCCTTGAACATGAGCCTGGCATGTTCCTTGAGCACCACAGCTGCTTCATGGACCAGGGTCCTTGGTGACAGCCATGGACTGATTGTCACCACTGATAATGCCCTGGCTCTGAGAAGTCTCATTTCAGCACAGGCTGCTGGTGATCCCAATGGAGCTGGTTCCTGCTCTTAATTCCCAGCTGCTCCATCTTCAAGCAGTAACTCAGTTAAGGAGATTTCAGTGACTGCCACTCTCTGGATAGGTGAGAACAAGTGTGTTTCCCCAGTCTAACAAGGAAGCTCTCTTATAAGGAATTATGTGCTATTGGTCAGGCATGATTTCCCATGGATGAAAACACATAGCATTTTATTTTGTTTCCCACTTGTTTTCATCCAATTGTTTTACAGCTGATCATTACAATCTGACAGAACAGCAGAAATGCTGTTCTGCTAACCAGACTTATCACAAATATCCAGCCTCCCCAGTATTGACAATTAGCAAGTGTTCTTCAGATGAAGGGGATTGTCCAATATGGGAACATCAATAAAGCAATAGGGTGATTAACAAAACACTGAAAATGTATGGATATATCTGAAGCTGTCTGATCTGGCTCTTCACAAAGCAAGCAAGCAAATAATAAGGTTAGTCAGGGGACAGATTCATCACCGTCATGAAACCAAATTGGTTTTTATAGGATTGTGTGATTGAAAAGATTCTTGTGGGATGATCTGGCTGGAGACCAATGAGATGTGACTGAAGGTGTTTGGGAGATTGCAGCTTCTTCACTGCAGCCTGCAGTAATTACTTGGAGCAAGAAAGGTAGTCAATACCCACATACATCTGTTGTTCATGCTGGCTGTAAGTCATCTCATCTCATATGTGCATCTCTGCAAGGGTATTTTTTGGTTCTCTGCACTGTGGCAGAGGAACAGCAGAAAAAGTTATGCCTTGGTAGGAGTTTGCATTGATGCCTGCCCCAGAGAACTGCTGAGGTATGGCAGGCTGTGCTGTGCAGGCACTGCTGTCCATGAAGAGTGGTTTGGGCTGTTTGGGGAGGTGGGTGCTGTTCAGCAATAGGAAAAGGATTACAAGGAAGCCTGGATTAAACTTCCCCCAGGATAAAGCTAACAACTGTACCTCAGCATAGTGGAATTCCACAGTGCCATTTGCCTTGTTACTGGCTGCTTTATGTGATCCTGTATCAGGAATCTTTGGGCATCTTCCTTTAGTGCCTGTTACTTTTCTGCAGCTCCCTGTTTCAATCGTGTTTCTGGATCTAGCCTCTCTCTGACCAATTCATGCATTTCAGTCTATAAGATTTCCTAGATAACTTCCTGGCACAAATGAGAAGTTTGATGATCCACAGCCCACACGGGTTGTCTGATCCCAGGCTTTTCTCACTCCAGAAAGCAGGGAGGTGATTTCAGGTATCAGCCATTCTTGCTGTTGCCTCTGTCTCAATTTCCTTCTTGCCAAGGGCTGGAAAGTGGGTTGCTATTGTCTTAGGCTGCTGTTTGGAAGTATCACTTCCATACCTAATTATGCATGAAATCAGACTGGTTCTTTAGACACTTTGAAGTTTTTACAAGCATGACATAGAGTAAGAATAGTACAGAAATAGACCAATACTTCCTCTTACTTTGAAGTTACTAAATGTACATCTAATTACAAAGTGATTAAGACAGAGTCACCACAATATGTCTCTTCTGAACATAGTTTTGAACCAGTATAAATACTCTTAAATATAATGCATTCCACAAATAGGAGAGCAAGAGCTGTGGAGTTGGGCTCTTTGTGCAGTCTGAATTTTACATTGAACTTCAAGTTGCCTTTCAGTGAGCAACAGCACTACATAAAACATCAAAGCCTTTCTGTGTGCTGCACGGAAAGAAAGATCTACTTGCTTAAAAAAGCAGAATCAGTGATGGAAGACATTGCTTAGTTGTCTGTTTCTACAACTTTTCCTAGTCTTTTTTTAATAATCATTTATTTATAAGTTGTAGGATTAATGCCTGAGCTGCTTTAAAATGAAGACCTGGGGATGCTCCAAGGTTAACAATCACATATTTTTCATTTTCTTAATGTTCTATTTCAGTTAATAAAAGCTATGGCACCCAGTGATAACAGTTACCCAGAACAACAGATAATTGAATAGGTTTAATGGAGCTTTGATTTCAAAATACTTGCCTTGAATGACAATATGCAAAGTTAAATAAATGATGGATGAGCAAGATTAAATGGAACAGAACTCTAATCTTCCTTACATAATATAGGAGACATTAATATAATTCTGAATACCTGTAGTTAAAGCTATGAATGTCAGTCAAGGAGAACACAATGCCACTGGCAAACCTTAATTTGTGGTCTGGGCACAGTTTTGCGCAATCAGGAGCCCCTGTGCAAGCTGGATTTGGAAGCTGAATGCCTGAACACATCCCTAGGAAAGCACATGCCTGCTCTGACTCAGTGGTAGCAGCAGCTCATGGACATTTGGGTTAATTTTGGGATAAAATCCAGGTCTTGTTGGGTTCCTCTAGGCTTTTGCTCTGACCTCCAGTCCACTGGGCCCTCAGGGTTACAGGAGTTGTGTACTTCATAATGGCCACTTTTGGGAGATGGATGAGATTTCTGCAGAAATCCTTAAATTACCTTTTTTAAGCCTTTCAGGTGTGAAGAGACAAGGTGCTCTTACCCCACCGCCGATTTAAGCAAAGGCTCTCAGCATCCTTTTGGAAATGCTGCAAGGTTAGTGAACCTGGCAGTGCTTCAAAACTATTTTAAAGAGATCCATGAAGGTCATTCAGGGATTTATAAATCTCAGAAATGTTAGGTAAGACTTCCTGCTTGTGTACAGCCTGGTCAAGGGAAGAAGCTGATCACTGCTTTCCTCCAGCAAAGCTGTCTGCAGCTCTGGCTGAAACCATGGACTTGTCCCACCTTCCTCTCATCTCAGGGAGGAAGGTGGGACAAGTCCACCTTCCTCTCATCTCATTCTATTTCTGGCAGGAAATACTACAGAAAATCAGACAATCTCTTCACAACACATCTGCTCTTTCCAGTGTTGGACAGTGGGCCAGTGCTCAGTGGGTACAACTGAAGCAATCAGCAGAGAAACGTGGGGTTAGAAAGGCATTCGTGTTGCCTAATGATGCAGAAGAAAATAGAATCATAATAATATGTTTAATTTAACAAGTCACAAGTCTGCCCTGATCTGATTATTATGTTAAACAGTAAAAAGGGACTAAGAAATCGAGTGCAGTTGATTCCCAACATTTTTCAACGGGAAATCCCAAGTGTGCATGCAGTGAGGAGGGAAGCCAGAAGTGCTGGGGAATGGAGAGCTTTAAACAGGGAATGGTATTGCCAAGCAAGGTGTTCATTGTGATCTGAGACCTAGGGAGAGGCCATTGCTTTATGCATTTGGAGCCGTGTTTGTTCAGCATGTGGAGATCCTGATGCCTGCAGGAAACCCAATTTTTTTGTCCTGATCCCCCAGACTCTCCATGCTTCTCTCTGCAGGAGCATGGTGAACTTGGTGTGATCAGGGAATTATGTGTTAATGCCTTCTAGTAACTGTGTCTGTTTCAGCATTCCCAGTTTGTATAAGATTGATTTGAATCACAAAATAAAGACATCCTATGTGTTCATCCTATTGACCCAGCTTTCCTCCTGGGCAGAGCAGGGCTGTCCCTGCTCACACACAGCTGGGACGGTTTCTTTCAGACCCAAATTCAGTTCAGAGACACATTGCTTCTGCTCTGAGTCTTCTGGATCAAGAAAAGGAATCTTTCAGCCACCAGACTGGGATGATAATCAAGTCTCATCAGACAATATCAGGGCCATGGGTTAATAAGACTGTAAATCTCAGAGTAATTTCTCTGAAAGCTGCAGTGAAGTCATAGACTTTGGCAAAAAATGTCAGCTGAGTCGTTCCAACCTTATTTATCTGAGAAAAGCAGTTATAGGTAATTTGTGAATTGTGCAAAAACATGAACTCATGCATAATAATCTTAATGGAGCTTGTTTACATCTTCTTCTTCTGCATAATTAGCAAAACATATGATCTGAGTTGTTCTCCTCGTTTAGAGCCCTGTTTTGGCTGGTTGACACAGCAGAGCTGGTGCTGCCAAGAGCTGTAGTGGGTAATGTTTTCTGATAGATTTAGTGTGGGATGTCTGTGCACAGCAGTAGGGTCTGTAAATATACAACAAAAAAGATCAAGGCCATCATAAACAGTAATATCTGCTGCAAACCAGAGCTGTGGGTCCAGCACTGGCATTTCCTCCATGCCCTGCACAAGTGAGTGTCATCAGCTGTGTCTCATATCAAAGCCTAATGCTGAGTGACTGATTCCATCACAGCCTTGAGACTGTGCCTGTAATTAGATATGCAGAGTGAATAATTTGAGTTCAATTAGGTGTTGCTGGCTGGACAACCAGGGGTGTAATGCATATCTACACTGAATGTTGTAATTAATCTGTTTCATGTCCTTGGTTACTGACTCTTGGGCACTGGAAATAGGTATTTTGAATTGTTTGGGATTTTGTGGTTTTTTTTCCTATTTTGGCATTATTTTACAGCATCCAGCTAAATTAAATCCACCATTAGGTGTTATTTAACATCTTTCTACAAACTTTACAGGAAAGCAGCATTGTTTGCATATGTGTGGCTGTCCTGGAGGTCAGGATTGCTCCTTTCCTCCTTTCCCTCAGGGAATTTTCTTGCATCTGTTGCTAAGAGACAATAATGACTGGGACTTGAGAGAGACCCAAGGACTTGCAGGGGCTCAGGGGAAGGGTGGACCTGGCTGCTCTCACTGAGGGGTTTCTCTTGGTGGGGCAGAAATACCTCAAGAATTGGGCTGGGGAAGGGGCTGGGTGCAGCTCCTATCTCTCTTAGTATTGAGGGGAGGGGAGACAGGCTGTGGGGAGAATTCACTGCCACCACTATGTTCCAGTTTCTGTCTTCTTCACCACTATGGAGTTCTGTCTTCTACCATGTGTGAGGCTCTGCCACTAGATGGGCTCTGTATCATCCTGCACACTGTGGGGGTTTGGTACCTTATTAGTTCCTAAAAAAAGATAATTTTCCTTGGTATTTCACATATAGGGCCAAAACATTGCCAGTGAGGCACAGCTCAGTTGGAGATGCTCTGACATTACTGCATTGTTACTGTCCATGGGGTGGAATTCTGCTGGTTGGATTCCTTGTGCTGCAGTGCAGTGGCTCAAGCCTTGCTTGGCTCATCTCCTCAGCACATCCCCAGGACCTGCAACACGTGGTGCTGCTGCAGGACTGTCCCTGTGTCTGTCCACCACCCCTGCCTCCCCCAGGAACACCATGGTCCCAGGGGCCTGATGCCCGTGGAGCCAGCAGGAAAGTCTCCCAGAGCAGAACAGGTGATGGGGAGTGCAGTGTGGGGTTTTCATCCAGACACCCCACAGGAGGATGAGATTTCCCCCAGCATGGGATCATCAGTGCTCTTCCTTTGTGCCACCACCCTGCTCCCTCCTAAAATTGCCTGTGTTCAGTCCTGCAGTGTGTTTCAGGAGATGCCAGGCTGTTTCTTTGTGGTTGTTTATGGCTTCAAATGTTTTTCCTTTTACTGCATACTTCAGATGCAATAAAAGAGAAATGAAGGGGCCATTAAAGGAAAATGCTTTTCCCTGGCATTATCTACTCTGTGGGATGTTTCCAGAATTGCTCCTGGATGAATACTGCCTGGACCCCTGCACCATTTGCCCTGTTATTTACAGGATGCTTCCTTTGCTACTGGTTCTCCTTTCCTGGGCTCGTTCCTCACCCCTCCAGCCCACAGGCACTGAGGTCCTCCCACAGCTGCAAAAAGAGGAGATGCTGAGCCTGTGGCTGGGGGCAGCTGCAGCCAGAGTGCAGCTGCTGCTCTGGTACTTCTGCACCCTTTCTGAGCCAGGCCAGCTGGTCTCAGGCCAGGCTGAAAAGCTGGGCAAGGTGCTGCTCATTCCTGAGCTTTCTGTGTTGCTGCTAAAGATTGGATACTCTAGGAAGCAGGCCTGGAGCATAAACCTTATCCTTATGATTTATGGCTGAAGCTCCTTCTATGTGTGTAAGTCATGAACCAGCTCTGCAGCGTGTCCTGGGAATCTGGGAGGAAAAAAATTCATGTAATTAAAATTGGTGTGAGCCATATGCACACAGAGCATTTGTTGGAGTGCAGGGTCTCTGCACACACTCCTCTTGGTGTTAGGGAAATTCTGGGCTGGTAACTCATCATGGGGGTGCAAAAGGCACAATCCCACTGTTAGTGCCCCTTCCCTGGCAATTTCATGGATCAGCTCCAAAGGCACTAAAGAAAAGCAACTGGGGACTCCTTAGCAGGCAAAGTGACACATTTCCCCTTTCCTTGGTGTCCTGGAAACAACTGAGCACTTTGGAGACTTCCAAAACAACTCAGATGGGATGTTACCATCCTCTGGAGGCCAGGGACAAGGAGCATCAGACTGGAAAATGGGTACCCTCAGCACCAACAAACAGACCCCCTTCCTTTTCTCTCCAGCACTGATGTAGATGATGAGACCACCATTGATTTTCTAATTACAGCTCTTGCCTTGTGACTTCTGCCATCTGCAAGGGGTGAAGGTACCTTGAGGGCATCATTATTTTAAATCCTACTTCATAAGGAATAAAGTATTAAGGGAGGGCAAGATGACCTTGTCAGACAAATTTGATACTGGTTTTCTGATTGTTTACTTCATAACAAGTTTATAACAGGTTTATAGCAAATGTGATTGATTAAGGTAAAAGGATTGAAGGAGAGTCTCTCCCTGCCTTGCAGATCTTTCCTACTTTGAAAATAACATCATGAAGAATTTATAATCACCAGCAGTATACTTTGTAGTCAGCACTGGAGTGGTGTAGAATAAGCTGATTTTAATGCAGCTAAATACAAGGCAAGGTACAAGGCAAAATAAATGTAGGCTGTGTGGGAAAGATAGTGAATTTGTTGCTTTAACAGAATGCTTCAGAGGAAAATTTATGATTTACAGTTACCAGATGCTTTAGTGTTTGCAATCGCCCTGAGTGTCTAACTTGGGGGTCTGGTGTCTGCTCAGTGAGAGCCAAAAATCTGAACTGCTCTCTGTCATCTGTGCTGCAGAAGTGAGAGGAGACTGAACAGCTCCTGGTGCTCCCACAGCATCATCCTGCACCTCCTCTGGCCCTTGCAGATGAGAGAACTTCATCCTTGGCTCTTCCTCAGCCCAAAGGTCACTGTCACCATGTGTTGTTTTTGTTTTCTATCTAGCAAAGTCTTAAAAATCCTTCTGCTGGCAGGAACAGCTCTCTTCGTGCTGGTGCTCAGAACTGTCAGTGGGGACTTAATTTGTCTTTTACAATTTGCAGCTCTGTGTTCTCACTGCTCCACACATCACCCTGTGGCAGTCAATACTTCTAATGGGTGGAATTGGCAGAGCTCTTGCTTAGGCAAGGAAAAATCTGTCTCTGAGACTGTCATTAGGGGACAGCTTAAATAGTGCTACAGGTGAGCTCACAGGGGAGAAACTCTCACAGGAGAGACTTTCACTGTGTGAAAAACCCTATGTGAGTCTGGGGGCTGCAAGCAGGAGACTGAGCAGCAGCTCTGGGGGCTCACTGCAGATTTCCCCTGAGGGGCTGCAGTGGGAAGGGGCCACTGGCCAGAATTTGCCTTTCTCTTCATGCATGATTTATTTGAGCCAGCCCTGGAACATTGTGGTGACAGCAAAACCTGACATTTTCTGTATGATAATGGCAGAGCAGTGGCCCTTGGCTGTAGAGATGTGTTTCACTCTCCAACATCTTCTGTGATTTGTGGGGGGGAAAAACCCCAAACCCACAAAAATTGTGTTCATTTTTGTCAGGTGGCTCTGTTGTTTATAGGAAAAGTAACGAAGGAAGAAGCCTTCTTTCCTTCCTTCCTGCTTTCCTTCCTTCCTGCCTTCCTCCCTCCCTCTTTGGGATGCATTGCAGATGCCAGTAGATGCATTAGGGAGAATTTGTGAAATGATTGAATAGCAGGACTGGCAGATAATGCAGAAAGTAATTTTGCCCTGTGCTTGCTCCAAGGCAGGAACCACTTAGGCATAGATTTCTGTCTGCCCTCATCTCAGGATCCCATCCCAGGGCTCTGATGGACCAGTTCCAGAGGTCACAACTATTTAGCCCTGTCATCCTGCCAAACCCTCCTTTCCTCTATGAGGAGCAGGCATCAGAAGTGTTAATCCTTATCAGGTTTCTCAAGGTCTGTCGCACTGACTTTTAATTTCCATTTTCCATCCTTTCCTTTTTTTGGTTGTTTGGTTGAAGTCAGATTTCATCCCAGTGCTTCTCTCGGGCTCCTGCCAAGCTCATCTGAGATGAACCCTTGAATTCATGAGCACAGAATCACTGCTGCCTTTCCTTGCCTTGCCATGTTCCCTCCTTGCCTTGCACTTCTGGTTCCTGCCCTGAAGTCATTAATTTTCAAGCTGAGGCTTCTGTGGGATAACTGGAAAAAGAAACCAGCATCTTCCACAGCTGGTGCCCACCACAGGAATTTCTGCTTCCATTCCTTCCCCTCCAGCACCTTCAGCTCACCTTAAAACCTGGCAGTGGAAGCTGTGCTGTGGCTGGGAGCAGTGTTTGTGGCCGCCCCTGTGTCACTTGTGGATGTGGAAGTCATGGAGTGATCCCAAATTGCCCCATTCTCACCATCCTCAGCTTCAGAGGAACAAGGGAAGCGAGCACGAATCACTTGGGGCGACAGGACTCGTCTCAGCAGCTTCCAGCACAGGCTGTTATATCACAGGATAAAATTAGACTCTGACCTTGAAACCTATATGTGGCAGAGCAGGAGCTGTAGCCTTGAAGCCACCCACATCCCATGTAATTCTCAGGATATTCTGTGCTTTGAAAATGCTTGTCTTTCATTCTGACAAGCTTAAATCTTTTCTTATGGCGCAAAGTGCTCCTGCCTTCTATCCAGACTTTGTCTCCCTCCCTTTCTCTCCACTGTGCACCATGCTTAGAACATTTTCTCCTAAAGCATCTTCACCAGGAAAAAAAAAATCCTTTTTATCATGCATACAGCAGCGTGAAAGAGAGCACTGTGCCAAGCCTCAAGAGTTACTGCAGCTGATATATTTATCTCCCAGGCTCAGCTCCCCCTGGCAGTCCATTCATGGGGAAAAAACCCAGCAACCCCCACCCTCCCAAAAAAACCCAAGAGGAAAGCAAGACTGAGGCCTTGATTATAAATAGATTTTGTGGAGAGGCAATATTATCTGCTTAAGAAGCAAGCAAACAAACAGGAATGCACACAAAGAGAGCCTGTGTCGCCTTTTGTCCTCTGAGAGCCACCTTGCTGCTCTTGGTGTGATGGCAGAAATGAGAAAACCACAGAATAATCAAAATAATGAATGTTTTGGTGCTTGTATTTACTGAGGAGGTGACTGCCCCTCCATGAACAATAGGTGTGGTTGCAGTTCAGTGAAAGTGTAATAAATCCACAGCAAGTCTGGGGAAATCCCACTGATTCCCATTTCACTGGAAGCAGATAGCAAAGTCAGGGCTTTCATGACCAAATCAATGGCAAACCACACAATAACATGTGTGCAAAAAGGACTAGGAACTCCAATAGCCCCCAGGAGCCTTGACCAGCCTGGCTGGGCTTCAGTCTAGCAGGAGTTACTACCAGGAGTGTACCATCATCACTTTATTTCTTTTTATGCCAATTGTAATGTGCACAAAGCAACAGGTTAATACACTGTAAATCAGGATAGGAACTATCCTTTGTCATTAGTGTTTGCAGTATTCCATGCTCAAGTTTTTCATTAGCAGTTAAGTTTTTAAAATCAAATGTAAAAAAACTTTTAAATGCATATTTTTACAAGAGTTTTTGTAGTTTTTCTCAGAGGTTTTTTTAATATGTATATAATAACTACCAACACCTGTGGTTTGGTAGAAATATTATTTACATTTAACACATTTAAAACCACATTTTTTGTGAATCTTGAAAGCTAGAAACCCCTTTCTGAAATATTCACATTTTAAAGCTCAAAGTAATAGTAATTGAAGCCTGCATATTTAAAAAGAAAGAATTTACTCTCAGCAAACACCTTTGATTGTTTTTCCTTGCAAAGAGAATGCTTTCAGTAAGAGTTGTGTCTCTCCAGTGGATGCAGCCCTCACTGTGAAATGATGGAATGAATCCAGTGCTGGAGAATCAGCATCTGAATCCATTTCTCCCTTTCTTCCTCAGTGAATACCATGTTGCTGACAATGTAGAATATTTTTGCAGTTGCTGGAGGTGAGGACTCTGTCACACTCATAGACCCCAGGATAAGAGTGAGAGAGAGACTTGAACGAGGCTGGGAAATGTTTGTTCTTGTGTTGAAATGATTAAAATAATCTCACCATACATAACACATAATGAAAGTGTAGGTACCCTTCTGGAACAGCCAAGGAGCCCTTTAATAATGAAACATTGACCTCTGACAGTGATGGGCCTTTTGGATTACTGGGAGAACTGATTCCTGCTTTGATTGGAATGATCTGATTTACTCCCAGAGAAACCCTGGGCCAGACTGAAAATGTGCCTTTGCTTGATGGAAGATTTTGGACTGAGTGTGGGAGAGAAGATGGCTCATGGGGCTGTGTTTAAAGGTGTTTTAGTGCCTCTTGTCATGCACAACACTTTAGGAAGACTTCTGAAAGTTCATTAGAGGATATATTCCACTCCCACTTTCTGTCTCTCTTGATCTCATGATCTCTTCTTGTCTATTCTCTTTTCTTTCATTAGCACTTTATATCATTTGACACTTCATCAGGATGACGGCCTGTTTACTGTATGCAAATAATCCCTGAATTATGCATGAATAATTATGAATTTGCGTATTGGTTTCCTGAACTGGCATATTGCCATGTAAAATTAGCTCCACTTTAACATGAGCACAGAAACACAGCGACACATCCAATTAAACCTGAAGGGAGAGCTCACCTTGAAGGGAGCACAGAGGGAAAGAGCAAAGGAGCCAGGTGGGTGCAGCCATGATCCCCAGGGCTGGGGCAGTGGTGTGCAATGGAATGGGGTCGTTTTTGCACTGTGGCACCTCTGGGGGATCCAAGGCACCTTCCAGGCATCACCTTCACAGATGAAATAGTGTGCAATGGAACAGGGTCTTTTTTGGACTGTGGCACCTCTGGAGGATCCAAGGCACCTTCCAGGCATCTGCTTCACAGGTGCAATGGAATGGGGCCTTTTTTGGACTGTAGCACCTCTGGAGGATCCAAGGTACCTTCCAGGCATCTCCTTCACAGGTGGCACCCCTGAGCTGACCCAGCCATCCGTGCCAGGGCAGGGATTTTGTGCATTGCTTGAAGCCAGAGCTGACTGCAGGACCTGACCTGCCCAGCACAGCCCAGTTGAGCAGCCTGTGGTCAGACTGGGAGATGGGAAGGAGCCACACTGAGGATTTGAAGCCTTCTGCATTTCGAGATTTGTGTTCTTCAGCACTGGGTCCCAGCTGAGTCTCTGGGGCTGACTGGGTCAGTGTGGGCACTCCTGAGGTCACACTTGTCTGTCTCTGCTCTGCCAAGGCACCCTCTGTGCCATCCTGTGCGTGAAATACCCTGCATAATGGCAAATCAAACAATTAAACTTAAATGTAGTACTTACATTTTATTTCTCTGCCATTTTAATTGCCTGTAAAATCTACTCCTGAGTGGCCAGCCTGCCTCTGATCAGATGAACCAACCTCCTTAAAAGGAGACTTCAGAAGCTGGAGGCACCTTGTTTTCTCTTGCTGCCAAGCAAAGGCCAGGGGTGAGCCCACTGCACTCATGCTCTGGCATCATCTTCTTAAGAAGTTTTGCCATGCAAACCCCCTCAGCAGGGCCACTGTGTGCAGCAGATCTAAAAGGGAGGCTGGAGGTGGTAGCAGCCCTTTCACAAGAAAGAGTACAAGTACTGAAGATCTTTTTGCCTTTCTAGTATTTCTCCCAGGATGACATGGAATATATTTAGAGAAGGGCTGAAGACAGACATTCAGGAGGCACAGAGAAACCATTGGGGAGCTGTTTTCAGCTGGCAATAATTCTGGTATGAATCTGTGGTGCCCCTTTGAGTAAGCTCTTTGGTGGGTTTGTATTTAATAGCTGCAAGCTCACGGGTCTGTGCATAAATGTTCTGGTTATCCTCTCCTCTTTGAATTTCCTGCCAGGACAAAGCTGTTGATTGAGCCTGTTTGAGCAAATCTTAAAACATCTGCACCAGTCTTGGTGTTACAGGGCTTTGTTCTGTGATGTTTGACAAGGGCTAATTAAAACAATTGTTATTAGCTAGTCTATCTGAAATATTATCTGAATTACTCCATCTGAAGTGTTTTGTGTGTATTGCAGCACAGGAACCCTAGGACAGATGAATAGTGCTGCCCTGCAATTGCAGGCATTCTTGGCTCTGCTCCACGTTTGGTGGGTGTTATTTTAGATCAAAGTTTGATTTTTGGTGGGGATCTGTCTAAACTCATGACAGCAGTGAGCAAAAGGACCAGTTAACATAAAAACCCATGTCCTTTCTCTCAAAATCTAATCAGTGGACACACTATTCTCCCAAAAAGTCTGTTATACATCAAAACCAGCTTAAATAGTTCACTAAAGTAACTTCTTTTTTTTTTTTCCTATTAAAAAGAGATGCAGTAAACAAATCATAATACTTTTATTACATTTTAGTGTGAATCTGACTTCTTAGCAAATGGAGGCATGATATTTCCTTTGTGTGGCTTGCCTTCTTAGCACATGGGGCCATAAACTCAGTGACATCTGTAGAAAGGTGAGTTGCTGCTCCTTGTTCCATCCAGCAAGCAACAAAGATGATGAATCCAAGCAAATCCCTATAATGGACAAAGTCAAAGGAAAATTTAATGCCTAATTTTTCAGAATCAGCAGAGATATAGAATTTTCAGAGTTAGCAGAGATATAGTCTCCTATATAGTTTTTTTCATTGTGGAGTATCACATTTCCTTCAGACTCAAAGATCTGAGTAATTCCAGAATGCTTCTTCCCCTTGTCTCCCTCCTTTTTTAACTGGGTTCTTTTACTGGGCTTTGGGACAGGGACCATTTGTTTGGCTGCCTGCACATGGATGATCCTGCATGACTGAGCTGTCAGTGCCCCTGAGGAGCTCTGGCTCAGTGCTCCCAGTGCCTTGTGCTGTGCTGTTCTGGAGCCTTTCCATCTCCCCTCTTTGAGCCCATTCCTTGCTCTCTGCCTGGTTCAGGCTGGGAGGATGCTGAGCAGTGATGGCCCTTCCTGAGGGCCATCAGGAGGAGTACAATCAAAGATAAAATAACATCTTAACTTCTGGATTATAACTAATCCCTCTGGAAATAGTCATTTATTAAATCAACAAAATAAAATCAGTTACAACTCAGGCCTGAGTTGTGCTGGTTTCTGGGAAGGTGATTGATCCATGTTCCTCCCCTGGCAGCTCCTCGGGCATTGCACAGGGCTGGGGCTGTGCTGCCAGGAGCAGGCACAGCTGCATCTGCAACTGGGCAGGAAAACAGCTGGGGAGCAGGCAGGGCTCTCCAGATGGGGTCTGTGGGGTGGTACTGAGCTGGTGACAGTGGGGAACGTGGATGCTGAGCCTGCAGCACCGTTTCACTGCATCATTTTCACCCATATGATTATTTACCTCCCCAGTGGTGAAATCCTCTTGATTCCAGCTCAGAAAGTGATTACTGGGGCTGTGATCAAGCTGCTGTTTCTACTCACCTTTCTCTCTCTGCAATTTGCCCTCTGACTCTTGATAATCCCTGTGCCTGAGGCTGGAGGGGTTGGAGCAGGGCTGTGGATTCAGGAGTGTCACAGACATATTTTATGAAAAATCCTTTTGCCAGGATCTTTTCTCCTGAGAAGCTGAGAAGCTTCAGCTTCTCCATGTTTTGCTGCTTTGGAATGTGATTTGGAGAATTATTTACCCAGCATGTGAAATTGTTTTTACTTGATGACCAATGACAGCCACCTGTGTCGAGGCTGTGAGCAGTCACAAGATTTTATTATCATTCCTTTCCATTCCTTGCCAGCTTTCTGGTGAAATCCTTTCTTCTATTCTTTTAGTATAGTTTTAATATATCATTTTCTTTTAATATGATCTATATCATAAAATAATAAATCAACCTTCTGAAACATGGAGTCGAGGTTCTCATCTCTTCCCTTGTCCTGGGACCCCTGTGAACACCACCACACAGGAGGGCTTTGGGCACCCACACAGAGCTGGCTCACCCACCCCATTCCCTGTGCCACCCACCCCATTCCCTCTGTCACCCAGCCCATTCCCTGTGTCATTCACCCCTTTCCCTGGCTCACCCACCCCATTCCCTGGCTCACCCACCCCATTCCCTGTGTCACCCACCCCATTCCCTCTGTCACTCACCCCATTCCCTGGCTCACCCACCCCATTCCCTGTGTCATCCACCCCATCCCCTGTGTCACCCACCCCATTCCCTGTCTCACTCACCCCATTCCCTGTCTCACTCACCCCATTCCCTGTCTCACTCACCCTATTCCCTGGCTCACCCACCCCATTCCTTGTCTCACCCACCCCATTCCCTGCCTCCCTTGCTGCCAGCTCATGTTCCACCTCTCCAGGGCCATCATTACAGCCTCTCCTCCTGATCTCTGTGATTTCATTAGCAGAGGCTGGGGATGATCCCCTTGGTGCAGACGTGTCTAATCTCCTGCTTGGGGATTTGACCTGGGCACACACAGACATCTGGCACCAGATCCCCACAGAGCTCCCTGCATCCTGAGAGGGAGACAGCAGGGGAAGGAAAAGGAGTTTCTGTGCCCACCATCCAAGGATGGAGGAATCAGAGGCTGGGAGAGGTCTCCTCACCAGTGCCAATGGGCACAGCTGGCTGGAGGGCTGAGTTTTCACCTGCTGACAGTCTGTGCCTCTCTGCCAAAGCAAAAGGACGTTTAATTGGTATGGAAATAAGCCAGCAACATCCTACATCTTCTTTTCTCTTCCTAGAAGCTCATAGGGAGGGTGATTGGGGATTTGAGCTTTGCAGAGATCTGAGATATTTTTCCCCAAAACACACATTTCAGCCTACTCTGCTCATGCTGTGGTTTTTTAATATTTTCCCTGTTTTTCATCTGCTTTCCATGTTTTTCTTATCATGACCATGGTGGTGAAAAATAAACACTGCAGTCAACAATGCTGTTCTAATAAAGCTGCAGTTAAAATAGCAAAGAGAATGCAAATTAAACACCATAAGCATTTAGAAAATATACTTTTTATTAAGTATGAGTACTTTCAATCTCAGCTTTAAAACGTGGGTGGATTCTATTAAATTTAATAATTTTCCTGGAGGATTGCAGGGTAAAGGTGTTGCACAAATGCACAGATAACAAATAAGGGTGATTTTTAAAAACAGCACAGAAAGGTGCAGTTGTTAAATATATGGATCATAAAGATGCTCTGCTGTTGACTCAACCTCTCCCTTCTCTTTTCAAGTCTGCTTTCCTCTGATGTCGCTGCTCTCCATGGCTCCCAGAATGAATTTTTCACAAACATTAATTATATATTTATAAACATAAACACCAGTAAACTTGGCTTTTTTAGTGCATTGCAGATTTCCTTTTGGCTTCAGTCAGAGCAGGATTGAGCATCCAGGAGCTGAGCCTTTGGGCTTGGACTTCAGTGCTGACTTCCAGCCCCTGCTCAGGCTGCTGCCTGTCTCCAGTGGCTGGAGATTCAACATTTTCCAGTATTTACAGCTTGCACCTGGACATGTGAATGCTGTGGCCAAGTCTTGGCTAACAGGAGATGTCTGCTTTTCTTTCAGGTTCTTGCAGGCAGCCCCTGTGTGTAACCACCAGCTGTTGTAGAAACCATCCTGTGACCACCTGCTCTCCCCAGGTGTCAGCTTGTGTTGCAGTCAGCACCCAAATCCTGCTGTGGGTCTGGGCTTTGGTGACCATTCCTCAGGTAATTCCAGGAAAATGCCATCCTGGGGCCTCTGAATGGCACAGCTTTACAGCAGTGCTGAGCAGTGTAAACTGAGCACTGCTGCAGTTTGTGAGTGTGGCTAAGGCTGACTGCAGCACACCCAGCCTTGTGCTGCCTTCCAGCTGGCTGTTGATTCTCCAGAACCATCCTTTTCTCAGCCCTTTCTGTTCAGTCTATTCCTCTGGAGGACTCCTGAAGCTCTAGCAGTGACAGACCTGACTTTGCAAGAAGCTAAGGTGTTCCTGGAGTTTGTTTGCCTGCCAGTGCAGCTGAATCACCTTTTCTGTTTCATTTGTTCTGAATTTTCCTTCTGAGAAAAAAAAAATCCAGAAGCAGGAGATGCCTGGGGGGATGCTCCTGCCTTTTCCTCTGCCTGGCTCCCAGAGCTGTGTGTGCTGCTCCTGTGAGCATGGGCTGGATCCAAGGGCTCAGAGCTCATCCCTCCAGGCCTGGTGGAGTGCTCCAGTGCTGGGGATGGCTGCGCTCCAGGAATGGCCATGCTGAGCTGGGATTGCTGTAAATCCTCTCATTTTGCAGGTGTTTGGTGCAGTGTGGAAGGCACAGCATCACCTGCACTGAGCAGCAACACGCCAGGAGTCAGAGGACAGCACAGAGTGACATTTGCCACAGGAAGTTGTCTCCAGCCAGAACTGGTTTTGAGACAAAAACACACCAGGCTGGATGGATGGTGCAATGAAATCGTGCATGACAGGGTGGGCTGGTTTAGCACAGCCTGGTTTTTGGTAGCAGGGTGGGCCACAGAGGTGGCTTCTGTGAGGAGCTGCTGGAAGCTTCCACGATGTCCAACAGAGCCAATCTCTGATGGCTCTGGAGATGGAAATGCTGCTGGCCCAGTTAGAGAGGTTGGGGCATATGAGAAGAAAATTGCCTTTCATATAATTTCATTCTCTGTAAGTGCAACAGTAAAAAGGCCTGAGGATATCTTTCACTGTTTTATGACAAAAATAGAGTGAAAAATCAGATAGTGGGAACTGTCAGTGCTAAACACCTTAATCTATGTATGTGAAGCTTGGAGAGTAGCTGTTAGTAGATCTTTCAAGGTTAATGGAACTGATTTTATTTTGTTGATTGGATAAATGATTATTTCCAGAGGGATTAGTTATAATCCAGAAGTTAACATGTCATTTCATCTTTGATTGTACTCCTACAAATCTTCCGTATAACCTCTCAGGAAGACAGCTCTGCAAGCTCAGCACTTTTTATGGAGGGATTTGTTGCAAAGCAAATTATTGTGGTGTGTCTTTGTATGAGTTCTGAAGAGAAATACTGCAATGATGCATTTCCCCCTTTGAAAAATGGCAATTCATTGAAAATGAAAGATTTCACAGAACTTTGGCCAAGACATGTGACTTCCTTATTGCTATTCCAGTTGTCATGAAGCTGAGAGTCCTGGGTTTCTACTCCCACTTCCCTTGGAGCCCTGGCTTGCATGTATCCTTTTAGATATCTGTAGGAGGTGGTAAAGGGCAAATTCTGTAAACCTGGTGCTGAAAATTCCCCCGTGGGCCTTTGTGCATAGACAAATATGACTTAGCCAGTGTAAGGAATGCAAAGTGGGGGCTGGAAGGGAGGGGAGACAAAGGATGGCTGGATGTGGATTTTCTCCAGGAGCTCCTGTTGTGCTGTCAGCCACTTCTCTGGAGTTCAGCTGGAATATGCTGCAAAGTGGAGTCACCTTTGGCTCTAGGCACAGGGACAAAGAAAATGTTTTCAAATCAAGGCATCTTTCCAAACTTAATCAGCCAAAACATTTTTAAGCCTCACCAATCCAGCCTACACAGCTTTTTAAATTTAATTGGCATTATTAAGTTTTTTAAGGAGGAGAAATATACACCATAAAACAAGTGTGAATATAGAGATAGCTTCATTATATTTAGAAGTGCATCAATTTGCCTCTGAATAGAAATATTAGTGAAAGAATGTGACTTGCATAGTGCAAAATCTTTGCTTTCTCACCAAGTACTGCAAGAGGAATCACAGACATTAGCAAAGTTCAGGAAGTTCAGTCACCCTTTTCTGTTTTTTCAACTTTGCAGAAGTCCATGTTTTCCAATGTTTTAGTATAGTTTACTATATATTATCTTTCTATTTGTATTAATGTAATTATATTTTTATTAATATTTTCTATACTAGTGCTTAGGTTTTTTCATGTGATGGCACCTTGGAGAGATAGTGAGTGCATCTGGGTTTTTGAGTGTTGCAGCCTAGAAAGGAGCCTGCTTCAGGTGATTTTTTTTCAAATGCATCTTGGCACAAGAGCAGCAGTGCAGAGCTCATGCACAAGCCCAAAGGGATCAGGGGATGCTCAGCACCCAGGGATGGGCTACAACAGGCACTGGGACTCTTGGCAAATAATCTGCCCTGAATGGCATGTCCTGAGAGGCTGCTGAGGTGTGCTCTAGGATTCACCAGCTCCAGACCCCCCTGTTCATCCAGAGGTAATCATTGCTCTGTAGTAGCAGGTTTTGCCACTGCCTCTTGGTAAATCAACATTTCCCTGAGTGTTTCTCCCTCTGCACTGCCTTGTTGTGCAGGGCCCCACAAGCTACCAACAGCATCAAAGAATCACAAGGTTGGAAGAGACCTTCAAGATCATTGAGTCCAACCCATTCCCAGACACCTCAAATAAACCCTGGCACATCCAGTGCCACATCCAGGCTTTGTTAAACACACCCAGGGATGGTGACTCCACCATCTCCCCAGGCAGACCATTCCAGCATTTTCTGTCCCTCTCTGAACAAGGTTTATCTGGTAGATGAATTCCTTCCTTCATTGCCTTGGGGATGCTGCATTTGCTGCCACCCCTCTTCACATCTCAGACACCTTCCTGCAGAGGGTGAGCTGGGGAACCTGTCTGTGCATGGCTGGGGAACCTGTCTGTGCATGGCTGGAGAATCTGCCTGTGCATGGCTGGGGAATCTGCCTGTCCATAGCTGGGGAATCTGCCTGTCCATAGCTGGGGAACCTGTCTGTGCATGGCTGGGGAACCTGCCTGTGCATGGCTGGGGAATCTGCTTGTCCATAGCTGGGGAACCTGTCTGTGCATGGCTGGGGAATCTGCCTGTGCATAGCTGGGGAACCTGCCTGTGCATGGCTGGAGAATCTGCCTGTGCATGGCTGGAGAATCTGCCTGTGCATGGCTGGAGAATCTGCCTGTGCATGGCTGGGGAATCTGCCTGTGCATGGCTGGGGAATCTCCCCTGCTGCAGTCTGGATCAGGCAGGAATCCATGCAGGGGTGTGCAGCAGAGGTGAGGCTGAGGTGCAAAGGGCTGCTGGTTCAGTGTTTATGCAGAAGTGAGACCCTCAGGTGGATTTGTTGCTGCTGCAGGATAATCCACCCAAGGCTGAGATGTGCCTCTGGTCTCCATCCCCTCATCCCTCCCATCCCTGCCTGTGCAAGGTGCCAGTGGAACCTTTGGCACTGCAGGATCTGCCTCTGCTGCAGCTCTCTGGGGCTGCTGGGGCTGCCTTAGATTACAGTCTTGGATTTAATCACAGTTTTGACAGGCTGCAAAAAAATATTGCTGCTGGCACCAGGAGCGGAAGGAACATGAGCAGCCCCAAACAGAATAAGCTGAAGAAAAAGAGCTTGTTTAGCTGGGGGCTTCTCTCCCCACTAAATTTCAGAGTCTGGCAGCAAGTGGCAGAGGTGTGAGACCTTCTCAAAAATAGGTGACAAGTATAATTTCTAATAGGAAGTATTAAACAAAGCCCAGAAATGAGTTCCAGGGAAAGGTGAGTGCCTGGGCTGGTTTGCTTTCAAACACAGTGCCCATAAATAACAACAGCTTCCAGGGCAGGAGGTGTGGTAATGATTCCTGTGTTCCTGTTTGGGACTAAATGAGCTGACACCCTGCAAGCTCCCCTCCCTAGACTTGCATATCTAATATTTTGTAAGATGTGAAGTTTTCTCCAGCCCTTTCTATTTACTTGTGCACATAAATAAGGAATTATATTGAACCTGTAGTATCTGCCAAGACATGGTCCTTGTGGGGAAGATCCCCCTGTGTGTGTGTGAAGATGCACTGAAGGAAAGGGAGGAATTCCCAACCAGTGTAAGCTTGCTGCATCTTATTCTCTCTACCAAAATTTATTATTTTTATGCTCAAATTTCTCTTTACTGTTCAGGGATATTTACCTAAGCCAATCTGTACATCTGCAATGCAGAAAAGAGTGGAAGCTGTATTCACTTCTGTGTTCAGCAATATTTTGTACAGGATTTTCCATAATTAGCTTCTTTCAGCTGTAGTTTTTCCTTACAGTTTTCTGTCATCCAAATGGCATTGAAAGTACCTTAACATTATTGGAGGTTAACAGATTTTTTTATACCAGTGGTGCAAATTCAGATCTGTAATTGTGCCTGTAGATACTCTTCTATAATGCTTTAATTTTTCATACCTGTTAAGGAATTCATATATGGGGAAATAGGTATTACAGATTACTTTTGTTGCCACTGTGGTGTGTTCCACTCTTCTTAGCAAGCTTGTGGGCAGTTTTGTTTAGATATCTATTATTCATCACTTGCCTGAGAAGTGCAAATGAAATGTGGGTGATTTTCAAAAGCTCAGCCATTTAAAATCAACCGGTTTTAACATTTTGCTGTTGGTTTCCCAAGAGAAGCTGATTCAAGGAAAGTGCAAGGAACCAGCCAAATAGTTAAAAAATTCTTCCTGTGAAATGATCAATCTTTCTCAAATAGAATTGTGACCCTTGGTATGCCTAAATTACTATTGATTTAATGGTAAAAAATACATTTTTATTAGTTTTTATTTTATTTGTCCTTTGCACTGAGATCCCTCAAAACCATAAGTATTTATACAAACAATTTATGGTCATATAATAAATAGTCTTCACAATTTAATTAAAAAGTCAAGCAGCATAACTATTTTTCAAGCCCAATGAGTAAAGATCCTGCCATTTTTATGTCATAAATCAGGATACAGACTGTCAGTTTAATCTCCTCTGTTCTCAGCTGATGCACCCATGGCACAATACTGTGTTGATATGAGCACTTGAGCATTTTTTCAAATGCTCCAGAGTTAGCCCAGGAGGTGTTGTAAGCCCAGGCTGTGTTTGTATTTCTTGCTGCCCTCAGGAGTGGATGATCCTGCTCCTTGCTGGTGTTTCCTGGCTGAGCTGTGTGTGGTGGCAGGTCATGATGAGTGTGGCTGTGGTCTCTAAATGACCCACAAGACAGTGACATTTCCTGGATGTGGAGATGCTGTTTGGTGACACAGAAACCCACCAGTGTCCACTGGCATTTTGCCATTTCACTGCTGTAAAACTCTTCATTTGATGCATTCTGCCAATTGTCACAGATAAATTGCTGGTGCCATTCTCCCATTAGCCATGGAAAGGATATCAGGGAGACGTGGCTGCCTCGCTGGGGTGTGGTGAGGGGAGTGCTGGCTCTCCTCCTTCTGCCAGCACTCACTGGGGTGCTCTTTATTGCACAAGGTTCTGAAATTATCTCCTGCTTCAGGCCTGGGCAGACTGGTCTTTTCTGCAGAAATTGTCTGCTAAAGGCACCTGTCCTTCCCAAAGGGATGCACAGAGCTCTGCAGGACTCCTGGGAAAGTGTCCTGGGGCACAGGGTCTGCCACGGGGTCATTAACTGGGACAGAGGGGACATTGCAGCCTCTCTATGGGTAGAACATTGTCACCCTGGCTGTGACATCTGGGGACATCTGTGCATCATTTCAGCTGTGATGACCAAGCTGGGTGCCCTGTGTGTCACTGGCAGCTCTGGCTCCAGCATTGTGGCTTTGCTGGGGAGTGCAGCTCTTCTGGCACTGTCACATTCCAGTTCTGTTGCTGTCTGAACAGAATTGTCATTCTCATTCTCATGCTGTGGAAAGGCATTTGAAAGACTTGTTGCATGGCCAGTCTTGCCTTAACCTCCCGTGCTGCACTCCCCTGAATGCAGGGGTTCTTCCCAGCTGCAACTGGCCCTGGAAATGCCTGGGTGTCCCTGCACTTACCTGTGCTGGTGTCCTGTTCTGCTTTATAATTCCAGAGATTTTAAACTGAAAATAGGAATGTGATGTTTAAGGTCAGATACTGGGCTGGAAATGGCACATGGGGACACCTGCACCTGGGCTCTGTGGCACCTGCTGGTGCCCAGGTACCAGTGACTATCTGGAACCAGTGACTACCTGCATCTAGCTCAGGTGTGTGGTTTACAATGGGAGCTTCAAGAAGTTTTCCAGATTTGCCTCAGACTGCTGGAAATACCATTCTGACAGCCCCTGAGCACAGAATTTAATCTGGAGAAGAGAAGATTGATTGAGGATCTCATTAATGCACATAAATGTCTCAAAGGTGGGTACCAGAGGTTGGTGACAGACTCTTTACAGTGATGTCCAGTGACTGGACAAGGAGCAATGCCCATAAACTAAAACGCAAGAAATTTCACCTCAACACAACAAAGAACTTTATATTGAAGGTGGCAGAGGAAACAGGAAGGTCATGCAGTCTCCTTCCATGGATACCTTCCAAACCCACCTGGAAGTGTTTCTGTGTCACCCCCTCCAGGTGACCCTGCCTTGGTAGGGGGGTTGGACTATGAATGGTGGGTGAGCAGGTAAGAGATGCTGCCTAGAACCCTGCCAGCCTGATCATCAGTACATGAAAAATCAGTAGCTGAGGCAGTCAACGTGCAGGGAATTGAAATGAAGATCAAGTGAGGCTGAGTAGGTGTTTGTTCAGCAGCTTGTTTAGACTTTAATCACAGTTAAATCTTTTAGTTAGATAATTGTTCTATCAGCTGATAGTTTGAATTGTATTGGAGAACAATATGCTAAAACACCTTCAGTGGGAAGCAGCAAAGGAGATGAGTTTGGATTCCTTCTTGTTAATTTCTTGCCTCTCATGGTGTCAGTTCCTGTGTTTTCTGATTACTTGGGTTGCATGATGTGAATTTTCCTCTACAAACACTGGCTCCAAACACACATTTACCACCACTGACACAATAGCTTGGGGAGCCAGGACTCATTATCAGAGGTCAAGGCCTCTGTGTAATTTGCCTTGGATCAGTTGTTGTTGTTTCACTTCCAGCTGTGCTATGGGAATTGGGACTAATTTCCTAGTGATGATATGCCTGAGTTTTCTATTTATATAGCTTTAGGATTTGGGATCTGTGTTTCTCACAGGCTTTGCTCTACTAAATTACAAGTTGCTAGGTGGTTTCAAAATCCTTGAAGTAAAGCTACATACAATTTTTAAAATAAGGAATGAATTTAAGCAATGCTTCAAGCTATGTTTTCTTCATTTTATGGCATTGCTGTGTGCTGGGATGAAGGGCATTACAAGTCCAAGGGCTTTTCACAAGCCATCACAGGAGGCTGTGCCCCCCAAAAGCTGCTCAGTGCACAGCAGTGAGCCTTGGCCTGTGCTGGGATGGAGGAGGTTGGATGCTTGGGCAGCTGGAGGCTTCCCTGCTTCCAGCCCTGCACTCCCTGGGCTGCAGCTCTGGGGAGGAAGGCTGTGCACGCTGCAAATCGTGAGATGTACCAAGTTCTCCATGTTGCCAGGGAAACCTCCAGTTACAGACACAGCCCTTGAGCTTTTTGCTCAGTTTGCTCAGCCCCACGGACTGAGCAGCCCCTCATGGACTGCTGGCTGAACCCCCAGAGCCAGCACAGAGACCCTGAGCCAACCTGGGCCTCATGGAACCCCCCAGAGCCAGCACAGGGACCCTGAGCCAACCTGGGTCCCATGGAACCCCCCAGAGCCAGCACAGGGACCCTGAGCCAACCTGGGCCTCATGGAACCCCCCAGAGCCAGCACAGGGACCCTGAGCCAACCTGGGTCCCATGGAACCCCCCAGAGCCAGCACAGGGATCTTCCAAGTACAATGTAAAGTCTGATGTGGGTCTTTAAGATAAAAGGGAGACCCTCTCCTGAGATGAACAGCTAATTTTCCATGTTGGTGTTCCCACGGGTGAACAGCCAGTTAATCAGAGCCTTGAACTGGGGAATACTGGTGCCAGTTATTTCTGCAATGTGATGGGGTGTCACTGCAGTTAGTGGGGCAGCAGGGCAGCAGCTGGACTGAAATGGCTTCACCACACACATAACCTCTAAAAGCAACCCAAAGTTGGGAATATTTTATGTCTTTTTATGTTTATCATCTGAAATGATATCTTTCCCCTCTTACCTCTGCTCTCCCTCATTCATTCATTCATTTATTGCTATTGAACTAAAACTAGTTCAATAACATTATTGAACTAGTTTTATAGATTTAATATTAAAGATTTACCATTAAGAATCAAATGTGATTTTCCTGAAACATGATGAAAATGATGTGTCCTGTAGTTTGCATTTGGACTGACTGTTTTCAGTTGCTCTGCTGTCCAGATTAATTAACGGGTGGCAGGTTCCTGCTTGGCAATGGATGGGGAATAGAAAGGCAGATGACAACCAAAAAACTCAAATTAGATTAGCAGAAAGAGTAAAGCTTTTAAAGGAGAGCTGACACTGTGTGCACATGGCAATTATTAGAAAATACATGCACAGATTACAGAAAGCTGGATAAGAGATGTGAAAACAAAGGAAGCAGCTCCAATGTTTTTATTTATAGAGGAAAATACCTGGGGAGGCAAGGAGCAGCATTCCCTGAGTTGCTGTGAGTTAAGGACTGTGGAAGAGGTTGTATTTGACCCTGTAGGAATATGAAAAGTCCACAGGGTGAAAGGTGCACAACAAGACAGTAAAAACTGTCCAGAAGGAAATAGGCAAAATGAGGGGAAACATGCTTAAACCTGTTCTGGATTACTCTAGGCTGATTTGTTCTGAATGCTCCCTTTTTCCTCCCCTCTTTTTGGCTTTTACTGGCTTCTGTCTATTTCAAGGTTTAAAAAATGTATATCAATTTCTTTCCTAAGCACAGGAAGTCAAAGAGCTGAATTTTAGCTGTTAAGCTAAAGCAGCCTAAATAAATGATCACTGCTCCATCAGGCAGCAAGTGTGCACCCATCCATGCAGCCCTGAGAGGGAAAAATTACTTTTTTTCCATAGGAGGACTGAGTTGGCTAAAATATTTAGTAGTTCTTTCAGGTTTTATCATGAATACTCTCCTCTCAGCAGGAGGACAGCACAGATTCCCTTTGTGGCAGAAATTTTAAAAATGACCCCTTTCCACCTTTGATAGGCAGCATGTGCTGTGCTGGTGGCCAGAGGTTCATGCAGATGTTCATCTCTGTCCACTGTTTCATTCTACCTCTGCCCTGCAGGTGCTGCTCTGGTCAGGGCATCCATCTGTGGGGTTTGGCAAGGTTCACTCCACAGCTTCAGGAAGGCACTGGATCCTCAGTTTGACAGGAAGGTGTGTTCAGCCACCCCCAGAGTGCATGGCTTTACTAGGCCTGGGTGCCTCTGGACAAAAGCTGGTTTCCTGTCTTGCTCCCACTGATAGATGAGGTTTAATTGAGATGTTTTAGCAAGTCCCTCAAAGGACACACTGCAGGGGAGGTGCAGGAGAGTCACTTCTGGCTCCAATTGTGATTCAATTTGCCCCGTCAAAATTCCTTGGAAACACTCCTACCTTTTTGTCCTGGCAGACATGTAGCTCAAGGTCCCTAACAGATTCCAAACACCTGGATGATCACAGTAACAACACAGTATAAAGAATTCTATCATTCAGTGCCACCTCATTGTGGCTGGAGAAGTGTAATGCCAGATGTAGTGCCAGTGACAAATGCAGAACAGCTCCAGTTGCTGATGGTACAAATTGGATTCAGCTGCAGCTTCACACACACTCAAGAAGCTGGAGAGAATCAAAAGTCTGTTTAACATGCTTGAGTGTTTGGGAGTAGTTATAAGGTAGATTGTATTTCATGCTCATTAATCAAGGGCTAGGGGAGAAACTCAGTTGTTCAACACGGATTAAACCTGTCCTTGCTGCTCTAACTAAAATACACCTTCACTCTGGAGCCTTCCTTAAAAAGATAATGCATCTATGTTGTATTACACAGAGAGTCATGTTTGAGTTTTGCCAGGTAATATTTTAATTAGTAAAATTGCAAGAAAGGCAACACTTAGCTGATACAATGTGTGAGATGAAGCCTTTGGTGTGAAAAGTCTTGAATTGACACGTCTGAGGTCAGCTCTCCCCTCTGGAAAGCCAGGGAACAAAGGAATCATGCCAGAGACAGGAGAGGGAGAGGCTCCCAGGCTGCTCCAGGGGCTGCACAGGCAGAGCCCATCCCTGGCAGTGCTGGGAATTCAGCTTTGTCTGTGCTGAGAAATTTGGCCACTGTAGCACAACACAAACACAGTTCCAAAGCTGCTTTAGTGAGCAGAATAGGCTCGGTTAGCAAATGGAATTCATGCTGGCACTGTGGATCTCTGCTATTGTATTTTGCCTGCAGAGAAATGTGGCAGATAGAAGCAAGTGTATTTTTTTTTAAATTCCACCACTAGTAGAGCTTGGCAGAGCCTGGTGCAAACCTGGTGTGAGTTGCCAACCCCATGGTTCCAGGCATGGAGGGAGGGATTGAAGCAAACACCAGATCTTCCCTGGACTCACTGATAAGCTGAATGTGGGCACTAAGCAGGGGCAAAACCTGTCCCAAACTCCTGCCAAAGGACTCCTTGTTCCCAGAGGCATCTGGGAGAGGAAATATAAGGCAAACTCCAATTCTCCAGTGTGGTTTTAGGAGTATATCTGCTAAATTCAGGGGCCTGGGGACAAGCAAAACATGCCAAACAAGTGTCCAGAGCCCATCACTGCATGCTCATGTCTCTGTTGGGATGGACCCAGGTGCCATCAGATTCCCCAGAGCTATGCATTTCAAGGGAAAGAAGGGCTCTTAAATTTTTTTTCCTAGCTTTCTGCAGAGTGTGATCTCCAAATCCCTTTGGAAAGGGAAATTGCATACTGGTTTTCGTTGTTAGCTTCATGATTGGGGCATTTTTTTCTGCTCTGTGGTGCAGCATGCTCTGTTCCTCACAGCTGTTAACCTGGTAAATGTGGGTGTTGGAGACTCAGCCACTTAAGCAGTTTTAGTTCTTTCCTGGGGTTTGATATATTTTTCCTGAAAACACACCATTACAAAAGTTTATTAGGAGAAACTGCCACTGGCAGAGGTCTCTTACACCACAGCCCAGATCAGGTATGTGATGTATTGAGGTTTATTCATCTCATTGCATGTATTTTTAAAAGTCAGGCTCTTGGACTGGGGAGGGACATATCTGCCCCCTTTACCTGCTGAAATGAGTAATAACTAGAAGCTGTCAAGTGGTGATGGGATAGGGATGAATATGAGGAAGGAAAAGAATCAGGGAAGAAATGTCAAGAAAGGAAGGCTGAAAAGAAAGGCAAATAATCTATTTGCTTTATGAGACAGGAAAGGCTTGTGGGGCATTCAGTGGGGTTTGTGGGGTGAGATGCCACCTCCATGGCTCAGGGGAGCTCACTGGCCCTGAGAGCAGTGCTGTGGTCCCTGGGACATCAAAGCCCTGGAGCAGCCTTTGCTCTTCCCATCCCACTCAAGAGGCAGAATTTTCTTTTCCCATTTTCATTTGGGCCACTGCTGACAGCAGCATTTGCCCAGGCAGAAGTTGCTCTTACAAGAATTACTCTCCTTTTCTAAAATTGCTTCCACCACCAAGTGCTTAAAAAGAAATCAAATGGGCTGCCATGCCAGCTCTTAAATGAGAGCTGCTCAGAGAGCAGCTCAAGAGGTCTCCAGAGAAGCAGCAAATAAAAAGTCTCTCCTGTTTCTGGATTCCTGCTCTGCTCTGAAGCAGGCTGTGAGCCAGCAGGGTGGGGGAGCCCTGTCTGTGGATTTGGAGCCCAGGACTGGGCAGGCTGGCTGGGCTAGCTCGTATTGAGAGCTGGCTTGCTCCTTCTGCCTCCATGCTTGGCTTTCCTTTAGATTTTAAAAGCTCCATTTGGAGCCAGAGCAGCAAATTGGAGGCCAGTTGTGTGAAGGCAGTGTGGGGAGAGACCTGGACCAGAGCACAGCTGTGACTGGTGGAGATGAAGCCTGCAGGGGAGGGAGAAAAAAATAAATGCTTTGGGTTGGGAATAAGGTTGTTCTTTTCTGCCTTGGCTGCCAGAGGGATGCTGGAGGTTGAGAGCTACTGAAAAGCAGAGTTTTTCTGGCAGAGGGATGCAAGCCTCCTGACTACACCCCACTGCAAGGAGGATTTGGCACCCAAACAAAGTAATTCTGTGCTGAGGCAGTCTCTCCCAAAGACTTGTCTGAGGGGAGAAAAATAAAGGGAAGGAGGAGAAAAACAGCCAGCAGAAAACCCTTAGAAAGAGCAGCTCCTGGTTAATGCTGCCCTGGAAGCTTTGAAAATCAGTGGTGACCATTGCAAGGTGCTGCACGAGGAGGAGAGCAGCAGGCACAGAGCTCCAGGGTATTTGCAGACTGGGTGACAGCCGTGTCACAAAATGCAGAAGTAGAAATGTCACATTGCAAATCATGGGACAGGTGACAGCCCTCAAAATGTTACAGAGGCACTGCTAAAAAGGAGGCCCAAAGTTTAAGGGTGACTTGGGGAGATAAATCTGCTGCTGCCATTTGGTGAATGACCACAGGGGTTGTCACCAGGGCATGCAGTGACAGCATGAGGGGCAATGGCTTCAAGCTCAAGGATGGTTGGTTTAGATCAGATATTAGGAACAAATTAGGGAGATGTTGGCTAAAAAAAACCTCCAGAAAGCCCATTTTTCTGCAGGAAACTCTCTGAATTGTTCTTTTCCACATCCATGCAGATTGAAATACTGTTTTTTCAGTAAGGGGGTAGAATTAGCAAAATTAAAATTTCAGCATTGAATCCATCAGATTGTAAGAAATGGAAACAAAAAATTAATTTTAAAAAAGGAATAGAATGGGTGTTTGCAAACATGATGCTTATTTAACATTATTTTGTATTCTCAAAACCAGCATGTTGACTTTATTATCAGCCAAACAGATTATGGTGTCTGTAAGCTTAATATTGACTCCTGTACCCCCATTTCATATCTCCCAAAAGCTTTTGATTGCTGCTGAGAAGACATTGGTGGCAATTCAGGACTAGAATTTCAGAGAACTCTGATTTTTCAGCAGAATATTATGAAGTGTTGAAGAGTTACTGAGCGCCACCAGTCTAAGGCTGATGTTATTTATATCCTCCGTGTCTGGAGAAAGTGATAAATCTGCAAAGACAGGGAGGATCATATCCTGCAGCCCATACTGTAAGGGCATTCCTTTCCCATAAATTGAAAACTAATGTTTATTTCTCTTTAATTAAATACTCCATTAGCCAAAGACTGTGTTAAAATATTTAAAAGGAAGTAATGTAATCAATATACCAACTGTGCCACTGTAAACATATCTCATATGCAGTAAGTGCCAGGTTTTCTCTCTTTGGTGAATTATGAGTGCTTTGAAAAGGATAGGTGGAACATTGTGGGTTGAGATGTTCTGTAAATGCAAAAATAGAATTTTTTTCTTGCCTCTCCTGAGGGCACTTCATCAAGCTGGTGTCTTGGTAATGCTCAGTATATTAATTGATTCAATTTTTGGGGGGGAGGGATAGGCACATTTCTCCTAAAATCTTCATCTGCTTTTAGGTATGTTTGTGTGTGTGTGTACATAAAATTATTGTCCAAAGCAGAGGATTTTGTGCTCCCCTTGGTTTCACTCTTCATGTTGGTTACATTGCTCCTGGTCCTGCTCCTCTGTGGCCTCTGATGGCCACTCAGGCAGAAGAGGCTTCACATCTCAGAGACACCAGAGCCTTTCCAAAATATGCCCAAAATAGAAGGGAAGGGAGGAGAAGCCTGGCAGTAACCAGGTGGAGGAGTGCAGGGGTTATTTTCTTCTTCAGTCTGGTTAAAATCAGGCTTTAAACCACTGAGGAAATAAATGGGTTTTTTCCCAATAAAATAAATACCCTGCAGCCCCTCCTCTCCCTTACTGATACCTGGAGGAGCTCAACCAGAAGCATAAAGTGCCTGATTTAGTGTTCACATGTTCTCAGCAGATACTTTCTCCCCTTGTTATTGCCTTGCAAAGCATCCATTGTACTCAGGTAATCAAGGAGAATTTTTGCAGCCACTTTCTTTCCTCAGAAAAATATTCCTAGTTGTGTGATGATAGAAAAAAAATGTCTTTTGTGAAGATAATCTATCAGTTGAATTAGTTTACATGTGATGTTAATGCCAAGAACCTCGGGCTGCCTAAAAATAATAAAAAATGAAATGTCAAGCAAATAAAAGTTAATTAAACACACAGTGAGAGAGGCTTAATTTTAGTCCTAAAAGGAGCTGAAGCTTTTGCAGAACATCTCTAGGAAGGTAACAAAATCCCTCACTGAAAGGTGTAAAATATCCCCCACTCCCTGGCAAGACATGAGCACAGCACCTGAAGAGCACCTGTACTCCAGACACCACCAGATGTGGCAGAGGTCATTTGCTGGGGGCTTGGGGAAATAAGAAAGCAGTGAGCTAACACAGAGCCTCCATGAGTTGTTGTATATTAGTAATATTCTCGAAAATCTTCATACAGAAAGAGCTCTGAGTTTCTCCAAGCCCAATGCAACACAAGATTTAAAGGTCAGCTCCCTTTCCCATGGTGTTGTGTGTTTCACAGGAAGCCAGGCTGAGCTCCAGGGCTTTCCCCAGCATGCTTTTATTTTTTATTCCAGCATATCAGCTGTGCTGAAGCAAAGAGGAGAGCCAGAAGAGCAAATGAGAGAAGGCAGCAAATGCTGCAGCTTGGGCAGGTGGGGTTCTGCTGAACCAAGTGTTTGCCTGACTTGGGCAAAATAGCAGAGTTTTCATGGGAGGGTTCACTTCCCTTGCTGAGACTCCTAACAAAGGTAATAAAGCAGTAATTAAATGTTTCCCCACCACCATAGCTCCATCAAGGGGGCAGCCCACAGGTGTGTGCCCTGGTCCAGGGCAGCTCCCTGGGCTGCAGGGTCTGTGGGGCAGAGCTGCAGGAAGGGGTCACATCCAGTGTCTGGGTCTGTGCCTGGCCCTTCAGGAGCACAGCTGGGACAGGGAGTGTCCTTAAAAATCTTTTAAAAGCTATGAAAGCCCACAGAGCTAGGGCTGTCAAATCAAATGAAGGGATACCAAAGTGAAATTACAGTGGTGGGTGGGGCTCTCCTGGTGGAAAACCTCCTGCCCTGGCCAGGACTCTGAGCCTGCTTAAATGCCTCACACCAGAGGAGAAGGCTTGAGGCTATAGCCAAAATAAAGATGCCAGGACCTGTTCACAAACACCCCCAAAACTCACCATGGGGGTTGTATCTTCAGGCAGCACAAATGCCTGGAAGAGATGGAGGGAGAAGAGAGCTTTGCTCCCCATTTTATTTATGTTAAAGGACTGTATGCTACATTTCCTGATTAATTTTGAAAAGACATACGTTAGCAACAGAAGGTATGAGACATGCTGTATTTAATCTTGGAGTCTACAAGGCTTTCCTCACCCTTGACTCATCACAGATTTATGTGCTGTGGAATGTGCTGACTTTCTTAATGGATGGGTAACATCATTTCATATCCCAGGAAGTGGGGCTGCCCAAAATATCAGAGCTCCACACTGGTGGGTTTCAGTCAGGCTCTTTTCTTTGGTCTTTCTCTGCATTCTGCTTTTCCTTAGCACCATCTAGGAAGCATTTGCACAAAGTGGATGGTATTGTGGTAAACACTTCACATGTAATCTTTAACAATATAACAGCTTAGTTAATCACTGTAACAGATTAAATGCTCCTTCTCTGAGCTGGCCTAGTTTGGAGGTTAAAATTATACAGCCTAAAAGGAAAAAAAAAAAAAGTGAAAAAAACCCCCACCAAACATGCTCTCATTCTGTTTGTATTATTTTGCAGTACAAAAAGAAGAGATCAGCATCATCAGGAAGGCAGACTTCATCTTGACAGGTAACTTTATTTTGAAATGTAATTATTGGGCCAGACTGGCAGCATGGGTAACCCCTGAGGTTGTGTGTCCTTGGAGAAGCGAGCAGGAGCAGGGATGAACAAGGGGATAATAATGCAATGATTGTTTTTTCCATTTTGCTTTCTCTGTACTTACAAAGAAGCTGACCTTGTTGCTGTGTTGATGAGCTTGCAGTTCAATGCAAAGAAAAGCAGCCAACATTTGCTGTGAGATGCACAGTGCATTAAATCCAGGGAGACATGAGCATACAGACCCTTTGCTGGGCAGTGGCAGGCAGACAGCAAACACGGTCACATATCAAACCTTTCAGCTGGGTGGGAGCTGTGGGATTACCTGTACATCTTTATATGATCACTCAGTTTAAAAAAGGAGCACTTTGGTGGCTTTCCCACCCTTGGCAGATGGCTTGGGCTGGCAGTGGGAGCGTGCAGAGAGCCAGAGGCAGCTCTGCTGGCTGTGCCCTGCTCTCCTCTCCCTGGTGTCCCTTCTGTATCCCCTGGCTTATGGCTCTCAGCTGGCAGGGACCTGCACAGAGGTGCCAGCCAGCCCCAGGCAGGGCAGGCATTGATTAAGTGCCTTTCCCAGTGATGTGATATTAGAGGGGTTTTAACCAACCCTGGGAAAGGGCTTTTGTTTTGCTGTTGAACTAGTAAAGATTAGGTGGCATTTGAATTACTGCTTCACCCCTTTCATTTCCAAAGACTATGAACACGTTTGCATTGGTTTCCTCACTCAAGAGGTCTTGTCTGGCAGGACTGGCCATCAGAATCTCCTGATGCTCCAGAATCTCCAGTGACTATGCAAAGTGCTGGATGCTACAGGCTCATTCCAGATTTATCACTGCAATTTGCATACACTTAATATTTGTGCCTCACTGATGTAAAACTTGAATATTATTGGTTTATTAACTTTTTTTTGGGTGGGGGGGAAGGTCATTACTCTGCTTTATGGAGGTGTTTAAAATGTGCAGAACTTGATGTAGATGCTTTGATTGCATACATAAAACTTGTAGGAAATACTGTAATAAAGCTCATAGAGCAGATAGTAAGTGTCTTCACGTTTGGAAGGAACTGGATGTGCTTTGTGTTTCCTGATGGGTGCTTCATCAGTGTTAAGAAACAATTTTCCATTAATCAGTGTGTCTCAGCTGTAACCTGCCCCACATGTCTGTGTGAGTAGGAAAAGGAGCAAGTGCCTCTTTTTGTGAGCTAACCCCATATCTGTGTGGGCAGGAAAAGGAGCAAGTGCCTCTTTTTGTGAGCCTGGATCTGCTGCTGGGAACCTTCCACCACTGCCCCCTTCAAACCATGGTCTGTTCTCTCACCATGCAATTCTTCAAATTTTCTCTTTCAGCAAGCAAGCAAACATCAAAACTGGCAAAGATTTAGTACCAAAAATGCTTTATTTTACATTCTGGTGAATGTAAAATTACCATTCTGTTAATATGAATTAACATTCTGGTAGGATATGGTTGTGTGTCAAAGATATTTTAAAAAAAAAATGAATTGTGCTTGTTGGAGTAAGAGAAAAAATCAGAAAAGCATGCAGGGAAAATTCTCCTGCCAGATGCAATATATCCATCCAAACAGACCTTTGTGCTTGACCATGCAATGCTGGTGATCTCTTATGGCTGCTGAGGGTGCAAGGTGAGGAAGAATTGGACAGGGCAAGGTTAAACAATCTTTCAATCCTCCTCTGGTACTGAACTCTACAATATCCTGAAAGATCTGCAGTTTATCTTTCATATATAAAGGTTTGCAGTGACTTATTTTCAGTTTGTGTGTTCTGAACTAGTGAAAGGAATGAATGTTGCACAGTTAATTCATTTATCAATCACATTCAGTAAATGGATTGTCTGATCTGAAACGCAGAGGGAGAAATTAAACAGATTAATGTCTTTTCTCAGCTGAAGCAAAAGCAGTGATCAGAGCTGGATGAATTAACTTCAAAATGAATTGACATAATTTCTGCAAACACAAGTAGTTTCTGTCATGTTTGGGGTCATGTAACTCAATGTCCATGGAGCAGTCAGGCATGCTGGCAGAGCTGGGACTTTTCAGAACGTCAGCCTGCGTGGTAATTCATGCCAGCCTGCCAACATCCATCTTTTATTGGCCTTTATCCTTTCAGAGGAGGAGGAATGACTTGGTGTTTCCATCCCTCTCTGTCAGTGCCCAGTCATTACAGGAGAAACTGATGATGGAGCCAGGGTGTTGAATTCACAGATCACAGGATGCAGCAGGGAAAGCTCCCTCCCCTCTCCCTCAGGAGGAGCCTCCCTGTGCCTCCCAGCCAGGAGCCCAAGCAGTCCCTGCAGGGGCACCACTCCAGCACTCAGGGGGAGCAGGAGGGGAGCTCACACACTCTGCACTGACAGATCTCTGCTCAGAACTGGGGGCTCCAGAAGGAAGGTGCTTTTGGGCAAGCTGAACCAGGAATGGTCCTAGAAATAGACCCTGCTGGAGGCAGCAGACATTGCAGAGTATGCCTTGCCTTGTATCCCATCACTGCTTGGAAGGGGCAGTCACACCTCTGAGGTCCCCTTCCTGCTGCTGGGAGAGGGGGTGAGAGCTGCTCTAGGAGTGGAGAGCAGCTGAGAATTTGGGAGATGCAGACTGAAGGACTTGAGGTCTTGGTGGGCTCAGAAAACACATTCAAATAGGCCGGTGCAAGCTGCCTGCTTGGTGTCAGCTCCTGTGCTGGGAACCAACACTTGTGGAGAGACCTGAAAGGTCTGGTTTTGGTTCATCTGGGCCTCTGAACTGCTGAAAAACAGACACATCCAGGAGAGAAAAGCCTGAGCTGGCAGAGGCAGTGACATCCCTGCCATGGGCAGTGGTGTTCAACCCTGCCCAGAACCTCTTGGGTCACCTCTCAGAGCCAGGCACAGGGGACAGGAGCAGCCTGGCTGATCCACTGGGCCATCACCTCCTCTTCCTCCTGAGTGAGCTCAAAATTGGAGCTCCCAAAAGCAGGAGCCTGCCCAGGGCTGAGCAGGGTGTGGGGAGCAGCCCAGGGCTGAGCAGGGTGTGGGGAGCAGCCCAGGGCTGAGCAGGGTGTGGGGAGCAGCTCAGAGCTGGGCAGGTTTTGGGGAGCAGCCCAGAGCTGAGCAGGTTTTGGGGAGCAGCTCCTGTCCCTGCCTGGCTCTGGGAGGCCCTGCCAGCTGAGCTGCTCCTGGTGCCAAGCCCTGGCTTTGCTTTTGTGCAAGCAAGTTACCCTCTGAGAACACAGAACTGCAGAGCTAATCTCTGTTCTTAATTTGCCATTAAAGTTTATTTTCAGCAAATTATTCAAAAAATCCACAGCACAGCTGTTCCACATTAATCTCCTCCTTCTTGCAATTTTTCCCTTTGGCAGGAGGCAGCTTCTGTCTCTCTGTTTGTTTGTTGCAAAGCCATGTACAAGAGACAGGAGCCTGGTGAGCACTTGGGGCAGGGAGAGAGTCTGTGGAGGAGGGTTTCACCTGACAGGAATTTGGAGAGGAGGTGGGGAAGGGTCACCCATCACCTGAGACAGCCCTGCCCCACCCCAGGGCAGGTTGGGGCAGGGATTTCTGGAGCACAGACACACCAGGCTGCTCTGAGGTTTGGGGACAGAGGGCTCAGCCTGAATTATCCTGCCAGCCTCATCACTAACAGCTGTAAAGGCAGAGCAGGGGCCAGCTCATTTCCTTTACTGATGACAAGAGGAATTAAAGCTGAATGTTTCCTGGAAATCAGATTAGTGGGCAATAGAAGGTTGCCTCTGGGTAACAGTGTAAGGTCAGAAATTTAGTTTTAACTTTTGAAATCGCTCTTTGGGCAGCTAAAAAATGATGCTACAATAGCTCATTGATACTGTAGTCTTGAAATAAGTTCTCTTTACATAGGTCCTTTAGACATTAAATAGGTGATTTGAATTAACCATTAACTATTATTGAATTTGATTGTTTAATATTTGTATTAAATATTAATAATTTAAAATAATATTGATGTATCATACTTAATATTTATTTAATTTTGTTATTGAATTAATTACTAACTGTAATGGAATATTATTAACTACTACTTGAATTGACTACTAACACAATACAAATTGATGCCTTTGAATAGCACAGGCCCAATTTGTAATGCAAAGTCAATTTGCCCAGTACTTTTAAGTACATGGTTTGCAGTTGCTGTCCCCTTTCTCAACACAGTTACTCAGAAACATTCCTGCACTACTGTGATATTTTTTAAAAAGTAATTTATTTTTCTGAGCAGCTCTATCTTCCCTTGTTAACAGATCCTGAAACAGTACAAAGCAGAAGGTGAATGGGCATTCAAAGAGGGAAATGTAAACTGTGTAAGCTGGTAAATGTTGCATATCTCAAGATGGAGAGTTTAGCACAGACAAGAGCTGGAAAATATGTACAGCTTTATTTTTCCTACAAATTCAAGACTGAACTCTTCTGACCCATCCACCTTGTGTGCTGCCATACTGTGAGATGCAGCACAATACTGGCAGTACCAGAACTGGAAGGGAAATATGTGTCCTATTAGAAAATCTGGTTGGAAATTAGGTTCATCTATTGTGTTTTGTTGAAAATCATATAATCTTCAAATTCAATTTACATTTACCCCATTCAGTAGCCTGAGAGCCATGGGATGTTTCAAAAGGGGTATTTCCCTGTTCATTAAATCCCACTGGAGTCTAAGACAGAGCAGTGTGAGTTCCAACCAGAAATGTGTGGCAGGGCTGTTTGGGGAGTGGAGGCCATGTACAATAACATTGAATTAGGACCAGTCTGGGAGAAATACATTTGAGCAAATTTCATGTCTGTTAGTTCAGACTCAGGACCAAAACGTGCACGAGGTACTTGGATGGGAAAAAGGAGGTGGATCTTGATTTCTCCTGCCTCATTTGGCTGGCAAGATGCTGCACAGAAAAGGTTAAATTTTCTTCAGTTGCTTTGAAAAAGATGCAAAAGGAGAAGTGAAAGGAAAGGGCAGCAGACAAAGGTGGGGCAACATGGTGCCTTGAAAATCAACCTGATAAAACACATCTTAAATGGAGGAAGGATAAAGTTAGGAGGATGGCATGTAAAAGCAGAGGAAAGAGTGATACTAGAGCAGGAAAATGTCAGTGCAGGAAGGCAGAGATGTGACCAATGTTTCAGGAAGAAGATCTGGCATCTCCTAAGTTTATGGGAATTTTTTATTGGATTCTATGGAGCCAACACTTCCACATTTTAGCTGGGGTGACACGTTTTGAATCTTGAGCAAGATGATTTTCTCTTGCAGTGAGTAGTAACACACCTCCCAGGACCAGGGGTGGTGAAATAATCTTTAATATGTTTCTGCCTTCCCTTTAGCTCAAAGGTTTAATCTGGCCTCTGAACCACCCACTCTCAGCATCCTCCAAGCAGGCTTAGTTCCCACCCATTCAGGCCTGAGTGAATATCCACAGGAAGAGAAACCCACCTGATTGTCCCATCTGGCTCTGTGTTTGATATGGAGCTAGGAAGAGTGGTTGGTAAGCATAATCTGGGATAAGAGTGCTCTAAAAGTTTTCTTGTCTTAAATCTATTCCAAAGATCAGAAAAAAACTACCAGATGTCAATTTTGATAAAGTTAATGAAAAACTGTGGTTCAGATACTATTTGATGAAATAGGTTTCTACATCTGTTAATCAAATAAAATTAATTCTTTCATTAGAGGCAGTAAGAGAAGCTTTAAAAAAGACACACAGTCCAATTTGAGCCACCGCAAATGAAAGAAACTTCAAAAATTTAAAATATGTTGCATTCTTCCTGCAGTTTTACTTCTGTCTCAGTATTTTTGATTCATCTTGTTATTCTGAGTTAAAAGGTTCATGGGCCCAGAAAGCTGTAAGCAAGGAGAGACCAGCTGGGGGAAAAGGAGGCTCCCCAGAGGATTTGTAGGAAGGTGACTTTTCTGACATCCAGGTTGTTGTGCAGAGCTGCTTCACCTCCCCTCTGCACCTCCCTGCCAGCAGGGCTTTGTGTGCAGAGCCCAGCCACCAAATTTCTGCCCCAGTCAGGAAGTGCTGGGTTCCTCTGGGGATACTTGGTGGCTTTTGCAAAAGCACGTCCTGAAAGCATTTTTCTTTCATTTTGATGAGGAATGAGAATGCTTTGACAATCTCAGAAAATGCTCAGGTTAAATCATACCCCACAGAGGGTACAGGAGCTCCCTGTAGCACCTTATCAAACAGCACAGCAAGGATTTGCCCTTTCTTTAGGTGGACTCTTTCCTGAGCTGTCCTCTGTATGTCAGAGCAGAGCTGGATCTCTCCAGGTAAAATGGAAATAATTTCCTCTTGACACAAGTTTATCCTGATGTAAGGCTTAATTGATAGCTTGCAGGGCACTTGTGTTTTCCAGGCTGTTGGTTTTGCTCTAAGCACAAATTTACTCAGTGATGAGAATATTTTGACAACTCTGCCTATCTGTGCTCAGGAACTGCAGTTGGGTGTGAATTTCCAGGGTGTGTTGACCCAGTTTTAAGGCCTAAAATGAGCATGCTCTAGATTGATATGGAAATACTGTAGTTGGCAAAATAAAACAAAGAAATGGTAAATAATCAGAAGTAGAGTACATTCTGCACAAGACCTTTTAGGAGAGTTTTGCTTAGCTAGCAGAGGTGTGTTTTTGTCCTTAGACTTTCTCCAGAAGGTAATTTTTAAAAAATGGTGCAATTCAGCTTGAAGAAACTTGTCATTCTGACCCACTTGCATGTCCTCATGGACACCTCTCTTCAGCAAATCCCTGCCTAGCTGTAAACACATAAAAATCAACATGTCAAATCAAAGAGAATTAATTTTCACATGTTACTTCATTATTCTTTTGCCATCCAAGCCTAATAAATGTCTCGTTTAGAATTCTCTCTCACTCATATTTGTGATGTTTATTTTTATGTGCTTATGAAAGCTTATTTTTAGGCAACTCATGGCTCATTCTTTAAGAATAAAGAAATCCTTTTTGGTTTTATATTTGTTGTGTGAGCAGAGCTGGGAAGCCTGTGACTGTTTGCTTTAGATTATGTAACAAATTAGCTTCTTCCAAAATATTATGCTCTGGGGACTGATCACAGGAAGCATGAGAGAATATTTGAATACATCACCAGATCTCTGCAATACATACATGTGTTTTTCGTGTATAGAACAGGGTTTTAAGTAGAAGTGTTCAAACCATTTTGCTACAAACTCTCCTGACATTATGGACATTATGTTTGTGCTGTCCATACAGTCAAAAAAACATTTACATGCTGGAAGATAGTTGATTTTGCTACATAATTTGAATGTGGAAAAACATTTGTACTAATTATGCATGCACACCAAAAAAAATATAGTAAGGAAGCTCTGTGTTCATCTTTTTTATTTTTGTCCACAATCTGGCTATAAATAAGAGTGCATTTGCTTAATAAAGAAGTATTATCACTTTGCTTCACCATTTCCCTCTTAGGTAAAATTAGCTGTGTTGCTAAGCCATCAAAATGCAGCTGAGAGGAAAACAATGATGAGCCCAGCTGTGCCCCTCGTGCTCCCACTGAGCTGCTCCTGCTCCTTCCTTCATCACTGCCTTTTGTCTCTCCTCATCGAGGAGCACATAAATTATGGTATTGCCATTCAATGGAAATTCTCCTTGGCCACTTTTTATTCCAGGAGCTGCTGGGAAGGTGACATGGATACCTGCTCACTGTTCCTCCCCAGGGCCTTTTCGACTGGGGCAGAATGAGGAATAATAACTGGATTGTTGCTGCTGTATGAAGGCAACCAATTACTGGTTGAGGCAGGTAATTATGATGCTGAACACAGCTAGGAAAGTTAACATCTTGGCAACTGGTTGAAATTTGAAATAAAATCTCACTCTCATTATGTTCTCTATGCAGAGGAACTGAGCAAATAGTGTTGGCTCAAGACAAAATAACAAATTTGGATCAGACTTTCCTTGTATTGGGATAATAAGTGTGGGATTTCACATCTGGCCTTTCAGGATGGGCTTGTTTTTTTAAAAAAAAAGCATAATCAGTAATTTTTTAATTTTTTTTTTTACTAAAGCCATCAGAAATTGCTTACCAGGGTTTTGCAGTGTGGTGAATAGCTTCTTGTGACTTCTGACTTTGGCTTGATGAGTTTCCTGTTCACCCTGATAGCTTTCAAAATGGAAGGGAGATTCTAAAATGACAAAAACAGCAAGGAATAGAAATTGTGTTGGCAACTGCAAGCTGTGTGAACATTCAGACCGCCCCAAATGTGGGTGTCTGCAGAGTTACTGCAGAGAACAGCAACGTTCATAAGCAGATTACTGAGTCATGAGCATGTTTTGAATGTGATTACAAGCAGAGAGACAGAATTAGTCTTTGATTTCCATAAAAAATTAATGAGAGAGACAGACAGGGACAGACAAATTGAAGAGTTCACTTGGTTAATTTTCTACCCAGCAGCTATTGTAAATGTTCCTCTTATTTAGCAAAGAAAGATATTAAGTCTATATTGGTTGTGCTGGCCAAGAAAAACTATTAGTGTGCTGGAGGTTTACCTGGGGGCAAACTGTCAGCAAATTATAAAAGTGACAATGTGCTCATTTTGGGACATTTTGATGCATCTTTCACAAGTGCAGTCAATTAAGGGCTCCTCTGGAAATGATGTTTGGCTGCTGTGCTCCTGAACAACAGCTCTGCCTTTGTGTGGGCACCAGTGGGCTGATTCCCTCCCTTGGGAGTAGAGTCTAGTTGTGTTTTAAAAGGGTATTAGTGAAATTATGCCCTGCTACAGATGGGATAAGATGGGATGAAATCATCATTAATGCTATAAATGCAGCAAGTGTTACATCTCTAGGATATAATTTTATTTATTTTATTCATGGCTGCTGGGCAGGTTATAATTGAGATGATAGAGCCCTAGCAGTGGGTCTCTGAGGCAGGGCTGGGAGGTTCATGGCCTTTCCCATGGATTCTGGTTTCAATCTGCCATGGCCTAGATGCTGACTTTAGCCAGAATTTAAGTACTCTTTACCTCAGCCATGCTCCCTCAGCTTTCACTCAACACAGCCAAAATGCCACCATTTGGTAGAAATATCAGCTCTTCATGATAATTCGTGAGGAACAAAGAGTTCTGGTGTCCTCTACAAAATGGAGTTTGCTCTAATTTGCACTAAATACCAATGAACATTTTTGCAGAGATTTCTTATCCAGATCTAATGTCCTGTGTTTAGACTATTTACAGATGGCTAAATGGTGAGATGATGAGTTCATTCCCTATTTAAATGCAACTCACGACACAACATTGGAAGCTATACTTTAAAAGGAATAATTGTCCTGACTATAGAAGATTTTGCTCCCATGGAAAATGGCTATGAAACTTGTGTTGTTTAATTGTTTTCAACTTCTTCTTTTTTATCTTTTTTTTTTCTTCAAATCTTGCAAAATGCTGGCTTTTCAGTGAGAGGCAATGAAACTGTTGTAAAGCTTATGATGGAAATGGGCATATCTGTCTGGATGTAATCAACAGATATTTTCTCGGTATAATAACAATAATAAAGATTCAGCTTTGTAGTGAAAGTATTTAGCAGAGTATATAAGGTACTCTAGTTGACTTTGAGATGAAACATGGGAAAACTCACATCTACTGTGTGTTGGGAGGAACAGCCCACTACAGTAAACAAGGTACTGTTTCTTTAGATGTCTTGTAGGATTATTGGCAGGTAAGACACATGTTTAGTTTCTGCTCGTATATTCTCTGTTATGATAGTGTCTGCATCAGCATCTTTGTGTTACAGAAGTGCCATAAATAATTCATATCTTTATTTAAATAAATGTGGGTTTATTTCCAATTGGCATGGAAAAGGCCTTTATTTTCTGTATCATTGTGCACAGTTGTCATACCAGCCCCTTATTTCAAAATGCTTGTGACTCAGAGCACATGAGTAAATCAAATTGCAGCAAACTTAGCCTGAAATTTAATTAGATGATCAACAGTTGTAGTTCTGTACTTTCCTAATAAAATTTATCTCATTGCAAACAGTTTACAAGGCATTGTCACCTCATCTGAACCCATTATTCCTGAAACAACATGGCAAATCATGAAGCAATTCTGTTGATTGTGCTCTGTTGAGTAACAGGGGTCCTTGAGAGTCATTCTGGGTTAGTTAGTGATGTGTAACTCAGCAGAGCAGGGAGGAACATAACCCTGGCAGTCCTTGCTCCTGTGGGATGGGAGCCACATTAAAAATAATCTCCATGGTCAGCAAGCGTGGCCTGGGTAGAGAAAGGATTCACTTGGTTATGTGAAGAGAAATCAAATGGGTAAATCAGAGCAATCAGATGTGGGAGGCAGCTCCTGCCACACACAGCACCCTACAGCTGGAACACAGACCATTCATATTCAGGTTAGCTTTTGCTGAGCTAGAAATATGGGTGTCTACATGAGTTAGGAGATAACAAAAAATTCCACAGATTAAGGCATGCAGGGTAGGTTAGAGCAGAATAGAAGAACAGGCAGGAAAAAGCAGCAAAGTCCAGAGGAATATAAATCAATGGAGATTGCAAAAAAACCAAAGAGGAGCACGTGCCTTGGTTTCATTCTGCAAAGCCCAAAAAGAGCACAAGAAAAAGTAAAAACCCTGCTGACCAACCCATGAGGAAACAAAGAGTCTTTTGGTATGTTTAGTTTTTCTGTTTCCAGGGTAAAAGCAACACAGTGACTAGGATTTTCCCTAACTTTCTCTTCTGTTTTTATGATCACGGGAAATTGTTTCACAGTTTTTCCTATAGATTTTTCTGGACTCTTTGTTTAAGTCTCTTTGTGAGCATGGATATGGAGTTATGGATAAGAGTACTTCTAAAAAAAATTATCTCTGGTGGAATTACTCACATCTAGATCTCAAGTCCTAACTAACTGATAAGGAATAAAACCTGGGTCATGTTGTGAGTGGACCTGCAAACCTGGCAGGACCAGGGTGTCAGAGAGGAGCCATTCCTTGGGGTGGCTTGGAGACCATCCCTCCATCTGGGGTGGAGCCCAAGCTGCAAATAAAGTAGGTGTGGAAACAGGGGGAGAGCTGCTGCCTCAGTGGGTGCCTCTGAACTCAATATTTTGATTTATTGTGCACAGTCTGTCTGCTTCTCCTCTCCTAGAAATATTATAACTTCTCCTCCTCTGCTAAAACCCCTAACCTAAAATATGTCAAATGGTCTAATATTATTGATTATACATGCCATCGACCTTTCTTATTTAACAAAGAGTATCAGTGTCCCTTGTTTGTCTAACAAAGGTTAAGTTTAACCTTCAGGGCACAGAGCAAAGAACATCTGTTTATTCAGACTTTTAGCCTGGGGTCTGAGAAGCACACTTTCTATTTGGGACCTCTGGCTGACATTTGTTAACTCAGTTTGCATGCATTTTAATGTGGTTTCTCCTACCCCAAGGCAGTTGTTTGGAATATAATATGATAGGATATAAATATATATATGGCCAAATTATTATTTTCCAAGCTATTCCTGCTGGAATATGAAGGAGAAAATGAGTTTTTGAGATCTTAAAACCCTCAGAGGTCACCAAGATTTTCATCAAGATTAGGATGTGGCACACTGGAAGTCAGCAGCATATGAAGCAGGGAAAGAGAGGAAAAAACACCAAATCTGACTGGTCTGAGCCTTTTGCCTCTGTGGGAGAAGCTGCTGTTGGGGGCAATGGGTGGTGGCTGTGTGCTGGGCATGGAGATGGAAACGGAACCTCTCTGGAAATGGAACCTCTCAGTCCCCAAAGCTCCTCTGCCTGTGTGGCTGTGGCCACACCAGTGTGTCAGTGTCCAATTTAAACTGCACAGTGCTGTGCCCTGCTGGCAGCAGTGCTTTGGGTGGGGACACAGCTGCCACGTGTCACATCCCTGCCTGGGGGGACACCTGGCTGCTCCAGAGTGACCAAGCCCTGGGTCACCCTGTGAGAGCTCTCAGTCCCGTCCTTGCTGGGTGTCATTTCTTATCTGCCAGCACAATTCTGCATGAAGACTGCAAAGAAGTGGGGGTTTGCAAGAAAATCCCGCTTTCAGTAGAAATCATGCTAAAATTACTTTTTAAAAATTGTTATGATTGCATAGAACTTCTCTTAATGACATTTAAATATGGGGCCAAACTTGAGCTGATGGCATCTCATTAAAGCCAAGGGGATAGAAATTCAAATGTGCATCTTCCTCCAAGTGCTTTATCTAGCAGCAGGAGCTTATTATCTGGTGTGACAGTGTTATCTGCTAGGAACTGTGTTTCTGTACCGAGCTGAAGACAGATACATTTAAACACAGAGAATTCTGAGTGTTTCTGATGGCTAAGATAACCAAAAACCTGTCTAAGGGTTCAGTACAATTTCCTTAATGGCATCAAATATTCAAATGGTCTTCTTTATTGGTAGGATTATTGCACTGCAGAAGCCAAATGAGGCTTCTTATGATGCCTTAAGAAACCTGGAAATGAAACAACACACACTTTCAAGATAATATTGGTATAGTTGGTAATATAAAGCCTGGTCTTTATTGGAGGCCTCCAGGGGCAAATACAGAAAATGTCCACAAAACCCACCCCCCCACGGGGGGGCATACAGTTTTATAAGTTTATTAAATTAGCATAATTGACAAAAATCACTGATTAGCAACACAGGCAGTGATGCAATTCCCCTCCAGTTCAAGCCCCTGCTAAATCCTCCCCCCTCAGATGGAAACTGAACCTGTTGATGAAAATGTGTCTCTAAGAGCTGTTTTTTGGTCTTGGGTCCTAGGGAGAACCAGGATAGGGGCTTTGGAAAATGTTTTGTCTTTCTGCCAATCAGGGCAGGGAAAAGGTACTGGGAAAACTAGCTCTGAATGCAATGATAGGCTACAGAGCTACAAATATTTGTGTAAAGAATACAGAGAATATATAAAAGGAAAAAAGGCAAAAATCAGTACAGCATCACTTAATGCAAGGATTTGTATGCAGAGAGCTCAGACAGAAATGGATGTGTGTGTGCAGAACTGTGCCCTGCCTGTGCTTCCCCTCTTGAAGCACTTCACTTTTCTCTAGCAGCGCTGCCCAAGGAAAAAGAAAGCTATTTCTGTGCCCCTTTTCAGTGTTTTCATTCACAAATATTTCAGTGGCAAACTCTGAGTTCTGATCAGGGTTGATCCCACTGGCTCTGGCAGCCCCTCAGTCCCTCTGTGCTGCAGATTGGAGATGTGCCTGCAGCCCCTCACGTGCTGCTCACATTTCCTTTCTCTTAAACATCTCCCTGGCAGCCAAAGGGCCCTGTTCCCTTCTGCTCAGGCTCCAGGTGACTCTTCTTGTGTTCTCCACCACTTTGTGGGCAAAGAACTGTTTCCTTCTCTGGAGCTGGAGCCCACTCACAATCTTCCTCCACAATATCACTCTGGGAAGAATCTCAGAAACAGGAAAGTCTTTCTGATAGAGCCACCTCATGAAGCCCCAAAGCATTTGCAAGGATGCCTCTAATTTCCATATTCTAATTTCTACCATAATGTGCTGTGGGAAAAGTAATCTGGATATTTCTCTTGAAGCAGTAAATGGAGATGTCTTTCAAGATGTCCTCTGAGCCTGTTACCATAAATGTCACAAACTCCTGATGAATTTCCCCTCCCTGGCAAGAAAGCAGTTTGCTTTCAGGTGTTACTGAACATTTTCCCCTGCAAGAAGGTCTTGTGCCTTGCTGTTCACAGGCAAGCAAGAGAAAAGCATTTGTCCTTGGCCTGGTATTTAAGCATATAAAATTATCAGCTCCAGAGATGGAATATTTGTGAATCTTTCTTGGGAAAAGCCATGTTATTGCTTGGAAATCACACACCCACGTCTGAATCTGCAGTGGAGCTGTCTGTCCTCCAGCTATAGATGCTTAGGGAACAAAACAAACCCACCTCTTCAGAGGGGAACAAAGGCAAAGTCTTCATCCCAATGTGAAAGGCACAGGGAGGATCTCCTCAGAAGAGTTTAAGTGCAGGAGGCATCACAGCTGAACCCCTGATGCCAGGTGGGTGCTGCACTGCAGGGAGCTCTGGGGGCTGCTCAAACTGCAGGAGCAGAGCCCTCCAGTGCTGCAGCTCTCCTGCTGTCCCTGGGGAGTTGTGGCTCCTCCCCATTGCCATTTCCCATCCCTCTGTGATGCTCAGGGAGTGGGTCAAGGGCACTGTCCTTGCTCTCTGTTACAGCTCAGAGGGATCTCTGCTTTCCAGGGCAGAAAATCTGCCTTCTTGGTCTTCCATTTCACAGCAGGGTTCTCTGTGTGAGAGTTTCAAAAAGGCACAGCTGAGCCAATGCACTCACTGAGGCAGCATGAGAGTGCTGCACAGCCACTGGATGTGCCTCTGCCTTCAGGGTCCCATGGCCCTTGAGGTGCATTTCATCAGCTCTGTATACATTTCACTATCACTCAATAGGGTGAAAGCTTATTGTCATTAATTGTGAGGGTTTATGTTGGCAACCACTTAGTTCCTATGGTTACATCTCTAAGAAATTGTGAAATAGGCACTTCAAGGCTCTGGGCAGAGAAACAAATTGACTGTTACAGAATTCATGAATGATAATAACTCATTTACTTATAATGCTAATAAATAATTGGTGCAAAATCTTCTAGTACAGCTTTAAAATACTTAGGGTATTTAAAGGTCAGCACTGCTCTTAACTCTCCATTAAAACCCCCATATTGCAATAATGGAGCCCAGATGGCAATTACAGTGTTTCAGAGTGTTCATTTAGTAAATCCATAACCTGGTCCTGCTCTGCAGGGCTGCCCTGCCTGTGTTCCCCTAACACCACAGCAGGGCTTTTTAATCTGTGCTAGGTCAGGGTTACAAACCATCCTGCTTCTGGACATGCTAAAGCTGTGCCAGGGGAACAATATCCACTGTCTTTTTGTCTCATGCAGCCCTTTGTCTGTGCCTTAGCAGGATCCTGAAAGAAACAGTGTTTTGTGGCAGGTAAATACTCTGCAATTTGTCTACAAGGTCACCCCTACTACCCCACCCCATCAGGGAACCTGAATCCTTCTGGTCATTGGGTTATTTTCCTGGCTGTGTTTCTCATTATCCCTGTCTTTCAGTGTTACTGAGTCCTGGACTTTCTGCTTTGTGTTGCTGCATTCCTAACTCCTCTTTCCCCACATTTTCTTCCAGTTTGTGTGATTTCCCTTTTTTTCACCTGTCCTCTGTTTGTCTCATGTGCAAGCAGGCAAGCACCAGGCTTTGCACTGGTTTAGGATGCTCTGCCATGTCCTGTCCTATTTGTCTCATCAGAACATGTAACAGTTCAATTTTGTCGCTCTTTCCCTGCACAGATCTTGCTTTGCCTACAATAAATTTTTTATGCCTTTTCTCTACCTTGTTTCTTTTTGCACCTTGTCCTGTGAGAGTCTGCTTTCCACTGCAGATCAGGGGTGGGGGAAAAATCATCTACTTCTGTAACTGTGCTTCCATCTTTGCAGAATTTCTGCTCTGCAACAGGATAGCCCCACACTTTGCTTTTGTCCACCAGCAATGTGTGCTAAGCACAGGCTTGCCCACTTAGAGCTTACAATATATTGAGTTGGCTTTAAATTATTCCTTCGTGATTCCTGGTGTGGGATGAATCAAGATGAATCACACAGTGATGGAGGTAATTCCTCCCATCAGCTGAACAATGAATCAGTCTCTATTTTTCTCACAGCTAAGATGCCAATTTGCATGTGGTACTAAATAATGTTCCCTGTTAAAATCGAGAGGCTGAATAAAGTGGTCAGTTTGTTACAAGGTTACAGGCTGAGAGACAGAATGCTCATCAGCTCTACTGCCTTCAGTGTGAGCAAACAGTGTTTAATCATTTGGAGGGGAAAGTCTGGGGGCAGGTCTGGAAAAACCATCTTCTAGAAACATATGAACGAGCTGTTGCTTCAGATAGAAAAACAAGCCCATCACCCCTCAAGTTTCCTAATGTCTCTGTAGGTCCTGAAAGCAAACCCAGGAGTTAGTTCTGCAGTGCATATCTGACAGTAGACAGTCTTGTCTGTTGGTACCAGTATATTTAAAACAAACAAACAAACAATGCAGAGATTGATATTACTTCAAAAATATTCATAGAAATGTAATGATGCTATTGGCAGTCATCTTAATTGTAGCCTGTGTGTTGTGTATTTAATGAATTAGAGATGGGGGGAAAAGACTCTTCTCTTTTTCTGTGGGCCAAACCCAAGAAGTGGACTGTTTTGATGCAAACCCAGAGATGCTCTGGCAAGCTGGCTGCTTGTTGCCTAGCATTCAGGTCAGCAGGCTGTGATATGGAGGGAGGGGAGGTACCAAAGCCTCATGGAGGAGTTGTGCTGTTGGGAGTGTGGGGTAGCAGGAGATAACCTTGGAGATAAGCCAAGGATCAGAGTGATGGAGTGGGCTTGGAGCACTCAGCCCAGCACACAAACCCCTGGATTCCCTCCAGCCAGGCACAGATTTTCTGTGCTGCTGCTCTGTGGAGCAGCAGGGGCCTGGCTGAATGTGCTCCAGGGGTCTCTGGGACAGCAAGGCCAGGGACTGCAGACTCTTCTGGGGCAGGAAAAGTGAAGAGAAGGAGGAGATGGCCTAAGCCCCCATGGCCTAAAGGGTCTGAGAGGTCCCATGTCTGCTGCACATCTCCTCTGGGTACAAACCAGCAGATTAGCCTATGACCTGACCTGTTTTGAAAATGCCTTCACCTTTTTCTAGGTTAAAGGCTGAAAGATTTGCAACACAAACAAGGAGTTTGTGCCCTTTATTCATTATGTCACTTCCAGCGTTAGCTAAATAAAGAAAATCCTTGCTTCACTTGAATTTAAAATGACACCAAGTCATGATTCAAGCTTGCAGTGACATTTATCCAGTTAGCTGGTGTTTGCTATAGGTTGAAGGGACACATAAATACAGTTGTCTTCATATCTCATGAGCATTTCTCAGTGCTCTTTGTCAGTTATTAAGTGCATTAATTCTTCTGATGCTAATTTCTGTGCTGTACTGATGAAAAATGCATTTTTCCCAGGGAGCTGGCACTTGGCAAATATCTCGATGGCAATAAATTAACACAGGAGCTAAGTTTCTGTTGCCATGGTTTTCTTCTCCACTGATACTCGCAGCTACTCCATCTTTACTGTATCTTTACTCCAGCAAGGGTAGGGAAGCAAAGCCCAGATCCCCTGGATGCCCCAAATCCTCTCCTCTCCTGGCTCTCTCCTGGGGTTTGCCCTGACAGAGCTCTTGCTCTCTGCAGGTCCCTGTACAAATCTCACCTCACTGCCAGACCTGGCAGGGCTCCTGAGGAGCCAGAAGAGCAACAGGGATGTTGCTGAGGAGTGTTCAGGCATTGGAGTGTCCCCCTGCACCCCTCCCCTGCCTCTCTGTGCTCTCACCCCACTGCAAGGCAAACTTTGCCAGCCCCACTTCCCTTCTCTTCACCGGTGATGGGGCTGAAAGCAAAGTGGTTGAACTCAAAGCATCAAGGGACTGGGTTCAGTCCTTGATGTCCTTACATTATTTAAGCTTCCTGAAGCTTCCCAGAGGCTTTTGAGAGGATGCAGATAAAATTCAGTGGATCACCTGAGCTGTGCCCTGCAGCAGAGGTTTAGCTAATAGGCCCATTCTGCACAAACACATTTGTATTTCCCAAGGTTGAGATGACACAGGGTTGTGAACCAGTGCTGCTCTTCCCTAAAGAGAAAGGAGAAGCCATGGAGATGGCAGGAGTCAGACTGTGTCCTCAGACTTTGTATGAAAGCAAAATATTGATTTGGCAGGACCTTCTGCTGCACCTGCAGACCTTCAGCTGTGGCATCAGACCAGTCCCACGTGCCCAGGAGAGCTTTATCCTGCTGGAAATGGTGATTCAGGGAAAAGCAAGTCCTGCTGCTGAGGTCTTCCACCAAGCACTGGTGCTGCTATTGATGGCATGGCTGGTGAGGTCTGTACTGTCTTTCTCTCTTTGATGGACTGGAAATAGTCCTGTTCTCTACAGCTGGAGGCAAAAACGTTTTTCTCCCTTAAAAGAAAGACTGCAAATAAATTAGGTATTCTCTTTCTTTCAAACTATGAGTATATCCTTGCTGCTGTCTGTATAGAATCATGGTTCTGCTTTTCCTTCAAATTTGTCTTACTTTGTTGGCTTTATTAAGGAAGAGCTTTTAACTATTTTTGCTAATAATGCTGAATCTAAAGAAGACCTTCTAGCACAGTTTTAGCCTGACTATGGTTAAATACTTCTCTTTGAAATGTACAGATCTCTGTTTCTGAATCAAAGGGAATAAAATCCCTGTTTTGCCCTGATTCAGAGACAGATCCTCTCTCTGGAACAAACAGAAATGATAGAGTGGCAGAATTTCTAGTCTGAAGATGCATCAGTTTTACGAAATATATTTGTATGCTTCCAGCAGAAATAAAACACCTCTAAGAAACAAGGCAGAACACAAGGACACTGTAAATTATTCTGGGTGGTATTTTTGGGTGACTGTGCTGGGCTCCTTGGCAGTTCTCAGGGTAGCTGGAGCACTGCCTGCACCTCATCCAGCCACATCCCAGCATGTGTGGGTGGGAAGATGTGCTGCAGAGGGTGCTTTGTCTGTGCTCATGAGATGTTCACATTAACAAAATTTGATTTGTGTTTTTGCAACTTCAGAAAGAGGCAAATGGCTCTCAGGAAAACCTGGAGTGTGCAACAAGTATTTGAGGTGCTGCTGCCATTCCTCTCTCTGTGGGTCAAATCCCCTGGTGTTAAAATTCCTCATTACTCCAGCATCTTTCCAGACTTGGGCCCTGCATTTATTGCTGTGTCTAAAGCAAGTGCTGGGCTGGGAGAGCAGAGATTTTGCTGCTCTTTGACAGCCTGGGCTGGTGCTGCTGCCACCTCCCACCCTGCTCAGAGAGTTTTGGGGAGGTGGCCCCACACAGCTCCTCCCTGAGATGCTGCTGCTGTTGCTGCCTTGGTGCAGCCAGGGCTTGCTGTGCCCCAGGGTCTCACTGAGTGAGGAATTTGCAGATTAATCCCCTGTAGAACTCCTGGCTGTGCATTCTCCCTCCATCATGACCCCCCTGCATAACAGTGTCTGATAACACCACCAGGAGAGATCAAAGGGGCATAATCTGCATTAGCTGGAGCAAACAGAAGTCTTGCTCTAGCCAGTGCAAGAGCAGAAATACAAATCCTGGGTGCCAGGGTACAGTTGCTGCCAGGTTACTGATGGCAGCCTCCTCAGACCCCCACCAGGATTACAGCACTCAGCTGCTATGCAATTTATATTTATTAATATACACAGGGCTTGATTTAAGCACAGCAACTCAGCAGCAAAACTACCTCTGATTTATGGTGCAGGCAAGAGGTGACAGTGAGATACAATCCCTGGCATGGGTGTGCAGCCTAAAGAGAAAGGAGAGGCAAGGGGGAATGATCTGCATGGTTACAGCTGGCTACAGCTAATTGGCAGTTAATTTATGATACCCAGATAGTTCATTCTATAGAATATATATTTAAAGGTTTGATCATAGAGATTTGATTATTATTTTTTAAAGAATATTGGTTAATAGCACAAAATCCTTTCCTTTCCTTTGTATCCATTTGTCAGTGTAAAAGTAAAACATAATATAATTCCTACTCTTTAACCAATGGCACATCTAGGCTTCATACAATATTGAATGTTTCTATTTTTTCCCAGTGAGGTTTTTTTTTAGATTCTAATATCACCTGATCTTTGTGCAGTTAATTCCCTTGTCATCAAGCCATGTAAGTACTGACCTCAGAATCTCAGAATAGCCTTTACAAAAAAATAAAAACCAGAGTAATTTGCATCACTGTTGCTGAGGGCTCTGCATATTTCCATTATAAAGTCCCAGTTTCAGCAGGCTGGACAATACAGATTGGTGTGGCTGTTTTCAGCTTTCAGGAGGAAATTTATTCTTAGAAATTGGGTCAAAGAATTTGGTTTGGCAGGGCCGACTGAGAGTGGCTCCAGTTGAAAATAGAAAATTTGCAGAGCAGCTCATTAATTTAAACAATTAGGTTAAAACTTTCTTTATTTTAAAAGTGAGAATAAAGTGAGAATAAAAGCAGCCAAGTTACTTAAAGTTAGACTGAGATATACAGGTGGAATAAACAAATGGGAGGTGTGCAGAAGACAAAACCCAGCAAACTGATGCATATTTTTTTTTAATATTCTTTTGCTGTCTTGCTTTCTTAATATTTCATAGTGTCAGTAAAGTTAGGTCTTTCTCAATATTGTATGTCCTTTATGTCGTTGGCTTTGACATTGAAGAAAGGGAGTTATAAATTACACATCTGGCTGGTGGATAGGTTCTGAGCCCCCAAGGACTCAGAGCTGGTTGGAAGATCAAGGTCTAAAAACAAACACTCGCATTGAAATCCTGTTTATCTTTGCTTCCTTCTCATGTCAGTCACAGAGATTTCCTGTGGGAAATTTTCCTGCAGGAAATGTGGAAATGAAGTGGCAGTGCCAGACTGGCTTGTTTCCCCCTCCATGACAAAAGCAGTTCCATCACAGGCTCCTTGTTCTCCTTGTTCCCTTGTGTGCCTTCCCCATCCCTTCTCGGATGTGTCAGAGGCTCTTCAGGATCTTGAATCCACTTGGCTGAGAGCCATTCCTCTGAGATGGTCAAGTACACACCATTCCTTCCTGAAAGCTTGTCAATTAACTTTCCCTTTCAAGGGCTAATGACTCTAAATAGCACCTTGAGCTCATCGCTGCCGTGCTGGGGAAGGAGGGGACCCTGCAGCCAGCACAGCTCCAAATCTGGAAACATACCTGCTAAGAAGATTAAGTCTGCTATGCTGAGCATTAAGGCCATCAATATTTATGCAGCAGGCAAAATTCATATCAGAGCTGTCAGGCAGAATCTGTCACTGTGGTGTTTCTAAAAGGTTACCAGCCCCCAGATACCTGTTCCTCACTTATGAACGAGGCTGAAGATGAATTGTTTTGCAATTTGAGTCTTAGTCTACTGGTAAACTGCAGGATTCATCATTGAATTAATAGTTTGCTTGGGTCCATCTGCAGGCACTCCTCTAGTGCATGCAATGAATAGCAATCTGAAGGATCAAGAGGGTAAGCTGGAAATGTTTTCACTTCAGAGAAAATGTCTGATTTGTTCAAGTGCTCTTTATCAGAGTTCCCATATACAAAAGGCAAACCCTCAATAGGCAGTTCTGGCCTACACAAGGGGGTCTCTGTTCAGTGGCACCTGGCCTTGACAGCAACTACTGTGGGCAGCCTGGAGAAGAGCACAGGTACCTTGTCTAATACACTGAAATCTTGGTGGAGCATTACTTCAACAATTATCAGCTGGCACATCTGCCCCCAGCATCTCCCTGTGTGTGCTGTCTTCCCCCAGAACTGGGCTGAGGAGTGGAGCTATTAGAGCTTTTAGAAAAAAAATTAAACAGGAGAGGAGCCTCTGCTCTCATCAAGTAGAAAAAGAAGATTCACAGCAAAAGGAGCAGCAGAGCACAGCAGGATCTGGTATGCAAAGGGTGCTAAACAATTCCTCTTCTGATGCATTTATGTGACGGATACAAAACCAAGGAGGAGGTTATGAAAGTTTATATCCATGGTCTGGACAGTGTCCTTTTAATTCCTGCTGCCCCTGACAGACACTTTCAGCTCACTGCTCAGCATCCCAGTCCCTGCAGGGATATCTGTCCTTTTCCTTTCATTGGAAGACATGCAGACTAGGGAAGGGAATTTTTTCTGATGGGTAAATGATATGGTGAGAGAAGGAAAATCAGCATGTGAGAAAACTATCTAGGTGGTGTATTTTGGGGAGCAGAATCCCTGTGCCAGCTGATGCCCTCCCCGTGCTGCTGCAATGATTGCTGCAGTGTGCAGGCAGTGTGCTGCTGAGCAGGTGATGTGTGAGGACTGCAGGCAGTGATGATGCTGGACATTTTCTCTTTCCTTCCCTTCAGGCTGCAATTCTGTAGTTTTGACTTGTCTTCTGTTTGCAATAGAAGTTATTAACCAACTGTGTTATCAGAGCATTACCTTATTAGTGTGGCACAAGAGTTTCCAGTCTCCTGACAATAATCTGCTGTAAAGGCAGAATCCCACTGAGGCACTGCATGATAAACACCCTCAGGATGCTGAAAGTAATTGATATGAGCTGCAGCTGTGGCTAAGGAGGATCCCTGCAGAGGACTGGCAGGATTCTCTGTATCTCCTGCACAATGTGGCCCTAGTTTAGATGCCATAGGTACAGAAGCTCCAAAGATCCTGGGGCTGTCTTCTGCTCCAGAGGCTGGGTAAGGAGGGAGCAAGGGCCCAGTGGGCTCTCTGATGCCCCAATGCCATGTTTTCTCTGCCAGCTGTAGCTTGGAGGGGCATGGACACGAGTCATGGTGCAAACATCATCCTTGCTCTTTCCTCAGTGTAAAATTTCTGTATGAGTGGAAAATGAAGAAAACATTGAAAAACCCAACATGTTATTATCACTTGATATATCACCAAGGTGCTGCCTCCCCTTTGTAATCCTGCTATGTTACATAAAATTCGCTCTGCTTTTTTTCCACTGGCCTACAAAAAACCCTGTAATTTCCTTCTCATGGGAAATTAGTTGTACAGTAAAAATATTTATTGAGGCATGGACACCTTGATCCATTTCCTGTTTGAATCAATGGAAAGGTTGTTATTGATTTTGATGGGTTTTTTGAGACAGGCTCCAAGTTTTATCAATTTTTCAGTAGATGGATTCCCTGCTGATGCATGCTTTCTCCTGGTTAGCCCTCATCATGGTTTTTTATGACTTTTGGGAAGGAATAGGAACATAACAGAGAGTAAAAATGGCTATTTTATAAGTTAGAATATGAAAATGTGGCTTGGAGTTAGTGACTAGCATTGCTTTATCCTGAGCACCTACAGGTATGATGGTTGAACTTGGTATTTTTCATCCGTGATGTAAAAGCTGCCAACTCCTTTAAAATCTGATTCAACATGACATTTGTGTCACGTCTGATCTGCTTGCATTGGGTAACATTATGTCAGCTGATGGGATGTAAGCAGACACAGCCTAACAGGGAGTGATGTGCAAAACAGGCATTCTTTTTTTCCTGTGCTTAGCACGAGTGTAAGATAACACAAAAGGCAAAATAATCTTTGACTTCATGAATGTGACATTTTCAGGGGGTGGCTACCATGGGTTATACACTTTGTGCCACCCCATAATATTATTCATCTAAATAGGCAACTCAGCTTCATCTTCAGAAGTGATGATGGAGGACATGAAATCCCCTCATGGCATTTGTGATTCCCCCCTGTATTCAGGAGTCTGCTGAGGTTGGTGTCTGGTGGTTTAGATCAATGAATCTGTATCAAAGGGCTTTTCCAGGCCAGCAAGTGGATGAAGAAGTGGGGCATGCAAAGGAACCACATCCCAGAGCTGTGTTTGGGAGATCCCAAGTGACAGAGCAGCAGCCAAATCTAAAGGGAGATGGAGTTTGTATCCCGCTGGTGCTTTGATCCCAAGTGTCCTGCATCCTGGGACTCCCCTGAGCACAGCTTCAATTGGAGGTTCTGTGTTTGAGTTTGTCTGTGAGAAATCCTTTCCAGGTGTTTAGGGGCACTGTGTGACTGCTGAGAAATGAGGGAAGGTGGCCCTGTCAGGGAGGGTGCAGGGGGCAGAAATCCTCACTAGGCCAAGCTCCAAAGGCATGGTGTGACCTGCTGAGATCCTTTTACAGATTTGACTCAAATGAGTCTGCATGCCATAGCTCACCAGCACAGTATTTATTGTGTTTAATTTTGGTCACTGTGTGCTGGTTTTGGCTGGTGTAGAGTTAGCATTCTCCAGTAGCTGGTGCAGAGCTGTGGTTTGGATTCGTGCTGGAAACAGTGTTTGTAATTCAGGGATGGTTTTGGTACTGCTGGGTGAATCAAGGCCTTTTCTGCTGCTCAGCAGCCCCAAAGCTGGGGGTGCACAAGGAGCTGGGAGAGCACAGAGCTGACCTGAGCCATTCCCAGCCCATGTGGCATCACATTCCTGGCATGGATCTGGGGAAGAAGAAGGAAGTGGGGATGTTCAGAGGGATGGTGTTTGCCTGCCCAAGTCACTGCTACATGTGCCAGAGCCCTGCTGTTCTGGGCATGGCTGCACACCCCTCAGCCTGCCCTGGGGAAAGATGAATTCCTGCTTTCCTTTTGCTGCAAGTGCAACTTTTGCTTTAGCTATTAAATTGTCTGTATCTCAACCCACAAGCTTTCTGAGTTTTACCCATCTCATTCTGTCCCCATTCCAGGGAAGGCAGTGAGCCAGAGGCCATGGGGGGGTTGCACCATGACAATGACACTGCCATGAAATAATCTATAAATAACCTTGGTGTCCATCACACTGCAAACTTCAGGCACAATAAACACCATGGGCAGTCAGGTATTCTTGAAAACTGAGCCAAGGCAGCATGATCCTTCTGAAACACCCACATTTCTATGGGACTGCTGCTCCTATAAGTGATGGGTTCAACCCAGCTGGCCATCACATTTTACCTCAGAGACTACATATTTTGTCAATACTCTGCTTTTTGCAAGATGAAATACTGCTGGAAGAAATATCTCTAGGCACACTTAACACATACAATACCAAGTGATATATTTATGCTGTTCAATAAAAGAGCTAGAAAAGGTATTTGTCAGGGAAGCAGTGGGCAAGGTAATTTATATTTTGTATGAAATGCCACTTAGGAACACTTAAATAAAATCGTCACAATACCTGTTTTTCTGCAGTAAGCTGGTCCTTGTAGTCATACAAACTGGCTTCCAGCCCAACACAGAGGCAAAAGGTAACTGTCTCAGGGCTGCCAACAGGAAATCAGGAATATTTTCACTGCTGGAGCATGGCAGGAGCCTGTCTGCTCTTCACCCTCCTCAGTCCTTGGTGGGGAAGCTGAGGCTGTTCTGGGTAACCCAGCCTGGTGACAGGCTGAACTCAGAGCTCACAGGGGCAGAAATATGAGGATTAAAGGCCTCAGGAGACACAGCATCCAAACCTCAGCTGGGGCAGTGGCACAGCTGCTGCCTTGCTCAGCACTGTTACTGGAATCCTCAGCACAGGATTGGAACTGAGATCTCCTAAAACTTGGTACCATCCCTCTCCTGAAACCTGTGAAGATCAGAGTGAGGGCAATTGTTTTCTTCTTTGTGCTCTGACTTGAGCTGTGCACACATTTGCCAGCTCAAAGCCAGCTAGGATAAATATGCTTTATAAGTGGTGCTAGTCTGATTAGGCTGGGGGCAGAGCAGACAAACATAAATACTTCCTACTAGTCAGTACGGTCTCAAAAATGTGACACCTTAAAGGTCCTTTTTATTTTGGCTAGCTGCTTTCCCAGTACAAGCCTATGATTAATTTCTATGCACTGCTAATTTTTTTTTTCAATTTAGAAACTTACAGGAATTATTGTGATAACATTTAAATGGCAAGAGGGGGCTGAGCTGTCCCAGCACTGGTCCAAGAGTCCCTGCTAAACCTGCTGACATTTCATGGGCTAGAACTCTTATTATCCATGCTGCTCAGCTGTTTCCAGCCAGATCACTTCTGTAACTTTTTCCTAGGGACATAATTTCTTCCCTGACACTATCTTGTGCTTCCTGTAACTCCAGCAACTCTGATGGGTGGATGCAATTTGGACACAGCAAAGGTTGTAGCCCACTGGTAAATGAATTGGCAAGTTCCAATTTCTCCTGGCTGCTTTGAGATGGCTGCTGAGCAGATTGTGCAGGGTATAACCAGGATGGTGTCTTGAAATTATAAATAGTGATCAGATGGGTATGTTCAGTTATTAACAGCATTTTTCTGCTTGCAGCAAAAAATTCTTACAAATGCAGCTTCCTGCTTTGTTTGACCATTTATAGGCTCACATACTTCTTCCTTCATGTTTTCTCCTGGTGATATTTGTAGCTGCCAAAGCAGATGAAGCTACAAACCTGTCCCCTGCTTTGTCTGATATCCGTGGCTGCTTCCTTCCTCTAGAGAACTGCTCAAAGCTGAGACACCATCACCCAGCAAGGTCAAACACTGAAGGGTAGAGAAAGGCTTTGGAAACTCCCCAAAGGAACAGGGGATCCACTCAGGGGTCCCTCACATTAACATTTGCTGTTCCTCTGTATGACATCTCTAATATGTGAACATTTGGAAGTGCTGGTTCTCCAGTTCCATGTGCTACAGGTACCAGGGAGAAGAACTAAACAACATCTGCAGTGCCAAGAGAGGTTGCCACTCTGTGATGAAGCCCAAAAATATTGTGCTAACCATGAAGGATAAATGATGGATAGCTGTTGCTCCTTCTGATCACTTTTGGGAATGATGCCTTTTCTGTGCTAAGAACTCTGCCAAAATGTTGCAAGAGAAAGAAATCTGCTTTGCAGTCATCCATTTTCTCAGTTCTGAAAGTGTTGGCCCAGTAATTCACGCCTTCCTGGTAATTTTGGTCTGCAGTGGGACAACTACACCCTGGACACTGCACCTCCTGCGGGGAAGGGAACTGCAGCAAAAACCCTGCAGCAAAAAATCTCTGAGGACATCCCACTGCTGACCACAAGGATTTCTGGGCTCAGTGACCTGGGTATTCCAAACCTCTTCAATGTGAAGCTCGGATCCATCTGCTGAGCCACAGGATTAGTCCAGAGGCTGAATCCTAGAATGCATTTCTGCTCTAGATGGGGCTGAGGCCTCTGAAGGCTCTGAGCAATTTAAGCTCTTCTGATTTCACTTCAAATTCAATGATGGAATTTTATATGCAGAAAGGTGTTGGCTGTAATATATGAGAACTGAATACTTGGAGGGAGTGGAAAAGAACAAGCATTTGGAAAAAGTGTTTAATAATATTTTAGTCAGAATTTGTTTTTAAAAAGGGCATATTTTACATGAAGTGAGCTGTGTTAAAACCCAGTATCCAGGGCTCTGTTTAAAGAAGAAAAGGTCAAGGTCTTTAACACTTCCAGAGCTGAACCAGCAGTGAAATGAGTGAACTCCTGCTGTCCTGCAGTGACACTGTCACATCTGTGCTGCTGCTTGCAGGTGTGTCCCTGGAGGGAGTGTCAGTGGGGTAGATGTTACCATCTAAGGGTGGTACAGATATACAGATCACCTATGGATGACACAGATATACAGATCCTCTACAGGTGATACAGATACACAGATCATCTACAGGTGATACAGATACACAGATCATCTACAGGTGACACAGATACACAGATCATCTACAGGTGATACAGATACACAGATCCTCTACAGGTGATACAGATACACAGATCCTCTACAGGTGACACAGATATACAGATCCTCTACAGGTGATACAGATACACAGATCATCTACAGGTGATACAGATACACAGATCATCTACAGGTGATGCAGATACACACATCCTCTACAGGTGATGCAGATACACAGATCATCTACAGGTGATACAGATACACAGATCATCTACAGGTGACACAGATACACAGATCCTCTACAGGTGACACAGATACACAGATCATCTACAGATGACACAGAGCCAATGTCAGGCACAACTATGGGGCTGTAGGTTCCAATTACCTTCTTCTGAACAACTGGAAATCTATGGAAACCAGACTCAGATTTCAGACTCCTAAGTCTGTAAATCCTTCCATTGTCATTGTTTGGTTTTTGATCAAAGAAAAGTCTAAGAGTTCTGATAATGAAAGAGATGTATCTCTCTATCTACAAGTCCCTTGTGTTGTTTTGAAATCCCACTTGTGTGCTGCATGCCCCTCCAAAATGTGTTAACTCTCTTTGTTCATTGTAAACCTTTTGTAAAAGAATTCTCCATTATTTTCTTTTGTGCTGAGTCTGGTGATATCAGCTATTTCCCTCTAAAGCCTTGCTTAGAAAACTGGGAATTTTTCTTCTCCTGTGATTTTCTCCACTGTGTTTTTTATCTCATCACTGAAATGGAAATATTTTACTAGTTAAATGGGGGGAAAAAAGCATTTAAGGCAGATGCTGTTTCATCATCTGCCTAACACAGACCTCCTCAGCATTCAGAGCAGCAGTTTACTGCAACAAATTAAGTGCACAAATTTTTCATGTGGAAGAAATGATTCCTGAATTCCCTCTGAAACCTCATTTCTTCAGTAGAAAGATGAGTTAATGAAGAAATTTACAATTTAGTGCCTGCTAGTGCTCATTCTGGCTCTCAGAAGCGCTTTTGCATTAGTTTTCATTATTTTAAACTCCTTCAGCCATGACTTGGGAACAGCAGCAGTGGTCATTCCTACAGATTTACTTTTTAGTTACCTACCTTTATTTGCTCAAGCCCTAAACTGACCACTGGGTCTTTAGCCACGTGCTTTTAGTGCTAGCCAAAATATTAGGAAAAGGGAGAGGAAAAAGGGCTGAGTTAAGCCAGCATTTCTTGGTCTGTCTGTCTGGGGGCTCTTCCCAGGTGTTTTGGTCCTGTCCCTCCCTGCTGTGCCAATGCACCACATCCCCAGAGGTGGAGAATCCCCCTCTGTGTGCAGGCACCAGGTGGGAAATGCTGCTGGGTTTTGTCTGGGAGAAGGAGCTGGTGCCATTCCCCACACAGATGTGGGTGTGTTTTTCCAGGCCTGTAGTTCTTGCAGGAAATGCTGCCACAGAGCATGGTTCCTCCTGGAATGTGGTTCCTCCATGTAAATACATTATTTGTGCTTTCAGAAATGGATGCACCCAGGGATTTTATTGAAAGGAAGGATATGGATGTCACAGGAGAAAAAAAATTATTTCAGCCTAAAAAATATAATTTTTTGTTTTATTTCTAGTTTAATTATTTGGAATTTTTCTTTCATGATATCTTCTTGATAACATTATCTACTTTACTTCTGTCATGTCCTTCCTAACTGGGAAATAATGAGATGGCTAAACTGAATAGTTCAATAAAAATTCTTGACTCCAGTTTGATTTCCTGTGACACAAAACGCCTGACAGGTCTGTCTCAGGCACCACAAGGATCAGTCATCTGTTAACATTTCAGCATTGCACCACCAGATAGCAGGGCTGGCCTTTTTCTTTTCCTTTTCTTTTTCCTTTTCCTTTTCCTTTTTTTCCTTTTCCTTTTCCTTTTCCTTTCCCTTTTCCTTTTCCTTTCCCTTTCCCTCATGCTTGCATGGCTCAGGTGAAATGCTCCAGCTCAGGTGCAGATTTGGGAGGGAAAGAAGCTGCTCTTTGAAATGTAGATACAGCAGTTTTCCAAAGGCTAAATAGAAATACTGAGTAAATTAGGAGTAGAAAACAGAAGCAGAAGAAAAATGTTAAAATACATTAACCAAGAAATATAAAGCAGGGAAGTGCAGAGAGTTCTGATTGTCTGTGCAGGACAAAGGCTGAATGCTCATTGAAACACAATTCAGGGAACTTCAGATTGAAGCCACTCTTTCAACTTAAGAAGGAAGAACATTTGAGAGTGTGCTTTCCAAAATATAAAGCAATGAATTCCACTTCTTGATAACACTAAGTCTTTAAACTGAAGAGATAAAGCTGAAAAGAATTCAAGAAAACTTTAAAAGATTTTAGAAACACAGAACATGACATTGTGAAATTAACTGAATAGAGAAACACCATTCCCCTAAGATGAGACTCAGGGGAGGCACCTCTGCCTGCAGCCTGTCCCAGCAGGAAGGATGACAGGTGCAATCTAAAATACCAAAACTCGAGTTTCTAAAGCATCAGCAGTTGAGCACCCAAGGCCCCAGCTGTGCAGTGGGATGTTCTCCTGCCATGCTGCATCCCTGCTTGCTGCCTGCATCTCTGTGGCTGCATGAAAGGAGGGAAGCTGAGGCACTCATTTCCTGCTGTGGTTTTTTTACAGAAACCTTTCAGTTGTCAAATTAATATTTTTTTTAACCTAACCATTTATTTACAAACCTGATCTTGGGGCCTGAATTAATCTGTCAGTGTTCTTCTTCAGCAGAAAGAGCATCTAGACAATTAGCCCACTGCTGAGGGAAATGGAGGGATGGTTGTCATCAACTCTAATGATGCTCCTGTATTAAGGATGCTTTAGGAATAAGAAATCAATGAGACAGTGGTTTGAAATGACCCAAGGACTTTCCAACCCAGTGATTTAATAACACAATGAATAAAAAAATGAATCTTTGTAAATACTGGAACAGAATCTGCCCAAAGGAATTTTCTGATATTATTTTTATTTCCTTGTCTTAATACATTTCACTCTATTTGCCCCTTTTTGTTCCATACACTATATTAAAGAAGAAAAAAAAGGTTTTCTATTCAGTTTGAGCTCTTCATGAGCCTTTTTCCTCTCTGGTTGACTAGAAAGACTTCAAATACAAATATGTAATTAACTGACAGAACAATTTAAGACAAGTTTTAAAGTGGTTCTTCTAGCTGTGATGTGTGCCTGGAGAAGCTAAAAGGAGAAAATCTCTTACTTTGAGACATGTTTTTTTGGGGGTTTTGTTGTGTTTTTTGTTGTTGTTGATGTTGCTTGGTTGGTTGTTTTATTTTGTTTCTTTTTTTCCGATTTGGTTTTTTTTTTGTTTGTTTTGTTTTGGATTGTTTTGGTTTGGTTTTGTTTTGTTTGCTTGTTTTTTTGGGCAGACTTGAACCTTTTTGATCTCTCTCTTTTGTAAAGTACCTCTTTGTCAGATTAAATATGAAGATCCCTATCAGAATGCACTTGGCTTTGACAAGTCTGGCAGAGTCTTGTGTAGCCTGAAACAGGGTAATGGCTGGCGCTGAAATGAAAAGGTCTTGGATAATGAATAAAGAATATTTTAGCAGCATGACTCATAAGTAATACAAAGGCAGCTCTGGCAATGTCTGTTCTAATTACAGACTAGTTGCTCTGTTGTAACAATCATGGGTATTAAGTGTGTGGGATGCTGAAATGTGTGGGCATCCTGCTAAGCTTGATCTCAGCTCCTTGCAACTCAAATCCTGTCTGTCCCAGCTGGAAAGTAGGTGCCTAAAAATGTACTGAGGGGGACTAAATGTGTGTTATCTATTTTTCAATGTTTTTTGTTGGGCCCTCCGGGCCACAAACTTTTTGAGCTGTCAGAATCACAGAATGTGCTGCTCAATGCTCAAGCTGTCCTGTGGAAGCTGCTGCTCATCCCCCAGCACTGCCACAGTGCAGCATTTCCAGGGCATCTTGGTGGGATCAAAGAGCAGGAGCAGCAGCAATTCCAGGGTCTGTTAGGTCTGTAGAGGCTTGTGTTACCTCCAGGATTTCAGGGAAGGAGGTCACGTGGGCTGCCATGCCTTTGAGCAGCAGAGATGGTGATAAATGTTGGATGGGAAACCTGGAGCTGCTTGAGGGGTCTGTGTGGATGGGGCAGCACTGCTGGACACTGCCTGCTGAGGGATTGGCTCCCTGTTCTGGTCAGAGAGCCATGGGCCTAGGCAGTAAGATGTCAATGTGACTCAACCCTGCAATTTAATGAAGGCAGGTCCAGATGTAGAATTTGCTCCATTTCAACAGTTAATGAGTTGGAAAATTGTCCAAGCTCAATTTTCTGTTTCCTTCAAGGTTCTTGGTTCCTGAGTTTGGGTGATTATTTCCCTGGGCACCATTTGTCCTTGCCCATTGCTTGTCTTTCTGTTTTTCAGCATTAAAAGGATTTTTCTCCCTTTTCTGAATGGGGGGGACCCTCTGCCTATTTCCCAGAAATTTTAGAGATGTTAAACATGGTACATGACTGCACAGGAGAGTGCTCAGAAGCTCTGACTTCACAATACCATGGGATCCTCTTCCAGGTGAAGATTTCTGTATTTAGGTGATGTGTAATAATGAAGGCAGTCCCTGGGCTGGGAAACCTATGCACAGAAAATATATCCATGGGTGTTAACTGTCTGTGAATACCATCTGATGATGATGCTTTAAAAATACATCTGTGGGTATTAACTATCACCAGCTACCATCTGATGATGTTTTAAATATCAACTGAAGCATGCCAGCCAGCTGAAGGATCACAGACTGCAGCAGGGAAGGAGAATGAACATAAGTAAGCAAGATTTTGCTAAGGAGGGGTTGTTTTGGTTTTGGATTAATGCTCTTAGTAATAGAGAATTGAGAGAAGACAGAAAATGCCTCTTGCACTGTGACCACCTTTTCTAATCACACGAATGTGTCTGCAATAAAAATAACATTTAGCCTGCCCTTATTCCCCTTGGGACGCTCCCCTAAATTCCCTGCTTTGTTGTCAGCACCCTGGTGCACAAGGAGAGGGGTGTTTTCCCACATCTCTGCTGTGATCCCTGCCAGCAAATTGTGCTAATCATTCACTTTGGAGCCAGCCCTCCCTCCTGAGTGGCACTGGGTGCCAGGGCAGAGCTGGAGCAGAGCCTGGCTGCAGTGCCCAGTTTGCTGCTGCCCAGGCACTGGGGAGCAGGGGGAGAGGCCCCAAAAGCTCACACGACCTCAGGGTCCCCCAGAGCTCATGGCTGGGTGCTCTTCAGGCCAGCACAGAGGATGTGCAGGCTGGGCTGTCAGTAAATCATGTTGAAGCTGAAGATGTTGCCTGTTGTAATGCCTGATCAGCACCTGGGTAAAGGAGTCTCCTTGTTTGGTAGGTTCACAATATCTCTGCTTGCAAGGAGCATTTTTATTGAGTTAAACAGAACACACTCTGCTGTACAGCACCATAATCCCATTAGAGGCTCTGCAGGTTCAGACTGGACTACATGTCCTTCACTATTTCCCCTTAAAGGGAGAGAGGCAATGAACAACCACCAAAACATTTTCCAGCTCTTTCTACCAGCATATTACAAACATATAACACAAAATCCTAATCACTTCTGGTTTTGTTTTGAAGAAAATAATTTCCCATATGCATTGAAATTAATATTTGCAACTACAGCAACAATGCAAGTAATTATTTAGCCCCTGAGTACACATACAAAGTATCCTAAAGGATATCTTTTGTCCAACACCTTAATCGGGAGCTGAATCTAACAAAAGCTCAACTTCATGTGAATGAATATTCATGAATTTGCACAACTGAAATGTTTATATTATGAGTAATCTTAAAAGCACTTACAGTAATACTTTAATTCCAAAAGCATAGTGTGAGCTTTCCCAGAAGAGTACCCAGATGTAAAAATTCTGAACAATACCCAGGATTTTGCTTGGAGGGTGTTTTGAACAGACATTAATGTTGTAAATGAAGCCTGTGGTAACAGTGAACAAAAAGATGTCCCCAGTCTCTGCATGGCTGTCATCTACATGACTCAAATCCATCCCTGCATGGCCAAAGGTGGCCCTGGGTTATTTTTCCCACACATGAGGCTGTCATGATGTTGCCAGAGGTGACAAAAATCTCCAAATATTGCAACGTATTGGTGAAATTTGTGTAACAGGCAAAGCTACTCAGTGTGATTTCCAGGGGTTGTAAGCATGGAGAGCTTTTCAAGCACAGTGAACACTCCCCAAGCAAGAGCCACTGCAACAAAAGAGCCAAGGAAGCACAGAGAGATGGAGAGGACCATCTGTCACAAATGGCCCTGTGACACCCCAGTTTCCACTCACAGGGAGCAAAAAGCAAGCCAGGAGAGAGGAGAGAAAATCCCACCTGACTTTGAGAGTATTGCAAGGAAGTGTAGATGGGAAAATTCACTTGCTGAGTGTTTTGGGTGAGTCTTGGTATTTCCCTGTAGTAACTGAAAGGTGCAAGGGCCTTTGGAAGCTGGGAGAAACCTTTGGCTTTCACATCCAACACTGGAAAGGGGAGCTGAAAACTTGAGCCAGGAGGATTCTGGAGGATGGAGAATGGGGACAAACAGACATGACCTGCAGAGGGGAGATGGAGGGTGTTCAGCATCCTTCTTGCTGCTCTTGGCAGCACCCTGGGGCAGTCACATTTTCATGGCAGAGACCCCAGACCAAGGAGGGAGCAGAGCTGTGGCCCAGCCCAGGGGACAAGGCAGTCCCACAGGGGGAGTGGGTGGAGGGAGGATGTGGCAGGACAGAGCTCCCTGTCAGGGTGACAGCCCCATTCCCTCCAGCCTGTCCTTACTCTGCAGACTGAATTATTTCCAGCACCTCACCCAGGGTGTGCAGAATTAGGCAGGGATTGCTTTTGCAGGGCAGTGCTCAGCTACAAAGCCACGTGGCAAAGGTGCTATTAATAACCCCAGTGTCCCTGTCCTCCCTGCATCATCTGCATATTCCAGCAGCTCTGCAGCACAAACCCCACAGGCACTAGGGACAGATTACTGTGTTTTGTTTCTTTGACAGGGGGATCATAGGCCAGGAGTCTGTCCAAGAGGTTGTAATGAGAAGAACACATAAATGAAGTATCAAATTTGCTTTATGTACATATATATATATATATATATATATATATATATATATATATGACTCTTTCTCATTTAATATATCTATTGCTTGAGAAGGTTTAACACATAGCTCTGCAGGCAGTGTGGTGTCATTTCAATAAACAAACAAATTACCTGAATGATGTCCCCATTCAGAAGTGTCTTGAAATGTCTTTTGCTACCAGTGCTGTCACACCAGGTGAGTGCACTGGGGAAGGAGCCAGCTCTGACTTGGCTAACATACAGACAGACAGACAGATACAGCTGTGCCACTGCCCCAGCTGCAGAGCTGCCCTCCCTGGCACTGAGAAAAGGTCTCTGCAAGGTCCAGCTGTTGCTCTGGGGTGGTGAATCTCCCACCAGAGGCTGAGCCAGCCCTGTGCCCTTCATATTTGGTGCCATCACCACACTTAGCTCCTGCCCCAGCCAACATTCCTGCACTGAAATAAGGAGAGGCTGTAATAGGACTGCAATATTGGCATCACATTTTAGACAAGTCCCAAAGGCTTATTGATGAGAGTCCAATTCAACCCACAGCCCAAAGCAGCATTTTCAGTATTACCTTTTTACAGACTGCCCAGTTCTGTGTCCCTTCACCACCTGTGTGCTGCATATCCCCATCCCCTCATGTTTGATTCTGAACAAGGGATGAGAGCAGACATCACCTTAAATATTCACAAGGAAATGTCAGCACAGATGAGGCAGTAAAGGGGAAGGATGGAGGTGGGCTCAGTATAAATCATTTATGGCCATGAGGCATGAATAGAGGTCACATCATTCTCAGCAATATTATTTTAATAATGTGATGCAAATCTTCACCTTAATGGCAACCTGAAAATAAAGCAAGCACTTATTGGAAACATATTGGTTTCAGAAAGCTGGCTGGAGCTTGCAATGTGAAAGCTCTCAAGGGACTTGCACTGAATAAGCCAGTGGAGTGAGTCCTCCCTATTGCAAGCCCCACAAAACTTGTTTTCAGCAAGCAACCAGCTCTGGTGCTGCTGAACCACCTGAACATCTCATAGTTTCAGAAATACCTGTAATTCCTTAGCACCTAGAAGCAGAGAGCAGCCTTGGACAGGTGATACATACCCAGCCAAGGGTGAATATTTTATTCCTTTCATGTACAGTGCAGCTGTACTGGTGATGGTGCTCAAGGGCTTTAAGGTGTCAGGTATATTAGGTTAAAACAACAAATCTCCTCAGAGACAGCTTCAGAAACTTTGGTTTCTCTGTAATTTCATGTCTGCCTTTGCTTTCAGCAGCTGCCACTAATTCTGAGCTGCTGGCTCAGCTTGGCTAGACAATCAGCCTTGGCACAGCCCAGATGTGGCACAGCTGCATTACAGAGCATCCAATAAACTCACCCTCAGGTACTCACCTCCCTGGGGTGACCTCCTGCAGCTCCTCCCCAGGGGCTGCACTGCCAGATTCTTGCACCAGAGGACAGCTGAATGTACACAATTTATTTCTGCTGTTGCTGAGATATTGTCAAGAACTTGTACAGTCACCTTGTCTGCATCACTGCTCACTTCCTGTGCTAATTTTTCCTGTCCTTTTTTCTCTACAGGCTTTGATGGAATAGTTTCTCTTGCTACAACTGTTACATTTGATTTCACATACAAGACTTCCATTACCACGTTTTTCCCAATGTACTAGCAATGCTTCCTTTCCAGTTTATCTCTTGTTCTGGGCTTTTTCAGGTGTTGTATTGACTTTGTGATGTGCTAACAGGCTTGTATTTTCAAGTTTTTCTTAGACTTCTTGGAAAACTCAGGTTTTTGCCTGCTTCTCCTAGACTGTGAATATAAACTTTTCCTGTAACATATACTGTGGCAGACCTGGCTTGGCTTCTTGTGTTAACCTTCTCCCACCATTTATCAGAAATTCCTCAATAGGGTAGAGAAGGCAAAGACCTGTCTGGTCTTAGCTGAATGTACAGTTGATTATTGGATAATGCCACCTCTGTCTCCCCTGTGAAAATCATGGCTGGATAACCAACAAGGCCAAAAGCAGTTGATATTTAGACTGTTGATATTTAGACTGATGGTTGCACTTCTTGTATAGCAGGGAATACAAAAATTATTTGAGGAAATCAATGGTGAAAGAGCAAAAGAGTCACATTAGTGTTTTACTTGACATTAGAGGGAAAGTGTTGATTTGTGGGATTAAAAAACACTGGAAATGGGGCCAAAAAATAAGACACAAGATTAGGAAGTTAGCTGTTCTCTATTAAGAGCTGTCATTAAAAAGCAAGTTATGTCTGTGACATTTGCTGGTGTGGAAAATCTAAGCTGCCAAGGTGTCATCTTAAACCTCCTATTCCAGCTGTCCCAAAGGAAAAAAAATTGAACATGTTAGCTTTATGTCTTAACTAGTGAGACATCTGAAAAAGGCTCACATAGCTAAGAACAATGCTTTGAATTTTTGTAATACCTGGGATAATTTTATCAGAGAGGGATTTAAGTGGTGATGCATTACATTATCCTAGTGCTGTGCAAGACATATGGAAATTAGTGATGGATTAGATTTAAGAAAGCTTATAAAAAGAGTCTTGCAAGACCTTTAACCTTAAAATCGTTCATAGCTGAGAAATCCATTAAAATAAGTATTGAAGTAATCCTTGGCCACCACAGTAGTGAGAAATATGCTAGTGATTAATGGCTTTTGGTTATTTCCTTAAAAGTTTAATATGCAGCTGTAGAGAAAATATCTGTGATCATGGCAGCCACAAGTCCTCACTCTGTTGTAAGAAAAGTTGGATGCAGAGCTGCTGCTGCTCCTGTGGTTTTTGCTGAGAGCAGAAACAGTGCCAGGGCCCTTTGCAGCCCTGCTGGGCCTGTACCAGAGCCTGACAAATGTCAGTGAAGGCACTTTGGCTGTGCCTGCGGATTCCTGGTGCTGGGCAAGAGCCCAGCTATGGTGACACTTGTGGCACACCCAGGGCTCTCGTGGTGGCAGCTCTGGTGTTTCACACCCCTGCATGTCCCCAGCTGGGTCAGGGCTGGGCTGTGCCCGTGCAGAGATTTCCTCAGTGTCAGAGCAGATTATTCTACCAAGGCAGCGATGTGACAGTCTTGTCTACACTGTTTTACAGAGCTGGGCTGCCTCTTGTCACCCAGCATAATTTCCTGGGCTGGAAATAGAATCTTAATGGTGGAAGTACAAATCAGATTTTCCTGTCGGACGCTCATAGAGCTGGCAGCGCGTGGGACTTGCTGACTTTGCAGGGAGCAAGATCACTGTGCACAGAATCATCACCACTCCTGAGTGCTGGAATATATATGTCTGCACCAAAACTCATTGCCAAGGGTCTGCATTTTGAGCTGCTGGTGAGAGGCCTAATGCTGCAGGAAAGGAATTTCTCTGATGATGCAGAGAAAACTGATCTGACAATGTCACTGGCCTCCACTAAAGGGAGAACAGGGGTGAAGTGCTGGCTGCTCCCATTCAGATCACACCCACCTGAGCTGTGCCCACCAGAGAAGAGCAGGTACATCTGTGCCCCCCTTTTCAGCAGGGCACAAGGCAGGTGTGTGATCTGTGCAGCTCCTGCAGAAACAGGGTAACCTGTGCAGTGCCAGAGTGCCAGGGGTCACCATCAAGCAAGGGTACCCCTTGTTAGATGAGCTAGAAATGCTTTCTTTTACAGTTTTGCTGGTAGAACAATCTTCTATTTAACAAGCTGTAACAATAATTTCTGTTCTGATACGGGCCTTCAATTTGATGTACACTTGTACACTCCATGCATGCTTTCTCTCCTTTTAAAAATAATTTTCCAACCCACCCACCTGCTTCTGACACGTTACCTTAGCTCAAATAAGGATGTGCTGCTCTTTGCTGTTGCTGCCTATTCAGCACAACACATTGCTGGATGGTATTTTCCATCACTAATCACAAGAGCTATTTGGTTTATCATCACAAGAATTGCATTAACTCTGCTGACCAACAAAGGCCATTACCCTTGGCTGCAGAAGCTGCTGGAACAAATGAAGAGACCTTCAGTGTGCATCACACAGCAACTCTGAGAGCTTGCTTTGCCTCCCACCTTTCTCTTCCAGATGTCAGGTGTTAGTGAAATGTGCCAGGGTTTCAGAGTAGTAATCACATCAATTTGAGCAGAGAACAAGCTGTTATAATTCACTGTACTAATGAAAATTATGATGACACCACAACAGAAATCCTTGCCAATCTAATCATCTCACACCACCACAGCACAACGTTATTTAAAGACTAATGTCCTTAGTAGCACATACAAGTTTAGGAACAATTTCTGAAGATGATTAAACACCAAAGCAAAGTGGAGCTGTATGGAAAATTTAGCTCTTGCTTGGAGAGAATGGATTCTTCTAAGCACTAGCATGATTCCCACTGTATTAAAGCAAACAAGTTCAATAAAGCATAATGGAGAAAAAGCTGGGGAAAAGTGATTTTTGGCCACAAAAATGCTGGGGAATCAATGTTGCTGCCAAGCAGCATTTCTCTAGTAAAAAGATGCAAGTGGGGATGCAGACTCAATTTGCTACCTCTGAATTTCCTCACCTTGGGTCATAAAGTTAAATTAATTGGAGGAGAAAAGGCTTAGGGAAGAGTTCTGAGGAAGAAGACATGATTCACATTTTCTGTGATGGGTTATCTCAGCACCTGTTCACAGAGAACAGGGAGGAAGTTGTGGGTCCCCTCCATCCCCAGCACACAGCCATCACCATGTGTGTACAAAAAAGACATGTATTTACTTCATTATTGTTCAGTGTGTAGATGAAAGAATCCATAAAGGTTTATCAAAAAAGAGCATAAAATCAAATTATATTTAGGGAGCTGTTAGAACTAGTTTGTGTGATTTAATCTGCTTCAAACTCTATCTGCAGCAGTGACTCATGAAACAGCATGTCAAACTATAGTAAATTCAAGGAATAGATACTGCATTAAAAGACTGAAGGAAAGCTAAAATTAATGTGAAAGTGGGGAGTCAAAAGGAAAAAGAACAAACAGGGAGGCTGGTGGGAGGATGGAGAGGGAACAAAGGGAATCTGAGGCAAAGAGGTGAATTGGGAACATGAGATTATGATGGACTCCACAGAAATATTCCCATATGTCATTATATATTCTCTACTTCCTTATTTATAGGTATTGTTTCGTCAAAGCAATTTAAAAAGGTGATTTGAAAGAGGAATGAGAGCCTCAGGTGAGTGAAGGGACAAATCTGTTTGGATTCAGTTTGGACAATAAACCAAGGAGAGTAATACTTGGCAAGTGTGGTCCCTTGAAGTTTGCCACACAATTAAAAATATCCAGTTCCTGTGAAATAGAGAAACACAACATCTCACATCAGATTCAAGGCACTGGTGGCACATTTTCCAGAGGAGAGGTGGCCCATGGCCCTGCAGATGGCCTCTGGCAGCCCTGGGAGCCCCTGGTGGCTTTGTGCAGCCTCCTGCCCTGGTGCTTCCCTGGGATGAGCTCACATGGGCTGGGAAAAAGGAGCTGAGCAGCCAAAAATACCTTAAAGGAGGAGATGATGACTGAAGAACTAAAAGGAAATCCCTGGAAATCCCCAAGACTCAGGCTGGGCTGCTGCTGAGGAAGGAGAGGCTCTGGATCCCAGCAGCTCTCAGTTCTGCTCCTGTTGGGCTCAGCAGGCTCTGTTCTCCTCCCACACACCCAGAGCTGCTCACACCCAGCCTGAGTGTGCTGGGGACATTTTTGTCTGATTTCTCAAGGAAATGAGGCTTTCACACCCAGCCTAACTTCTCCCCATGCCTGTCCATGGCCATCCTCTAACGAAGTGTGGCAGCAGGGATTTCCATCAGCTGAATTCCATGGAGCTCTGGGACTGCCTGGCCCTGAAGGCACAGCTGGCTTGCTTGGGATAACAAACCAGCTCAGCTCTGCAGATATTTCTGGAGATCCCTCACATGAAGATGCTCCAACTGTCACTCTGCAGTCACAAATCTTTGTTGCTATTCCTCATATCCTGGCAACCTGTGTGTCATCAGCAGAGTAAGAGAGATATTTCTGAGTTGCTCAGGGTGATGAGAATGGCTGCTCCTGGTTTTAAACATTAGCCAGACCTGCACAGAACCAGCACAGGTTTCTCTGCATCCCCCAGTATGCCCTGATCCTGGACAATGGCAATGGCTCTTCCCAGAGCTCAGTCCAATTTATATCACCAAAAAGGAGAAACACATAAAAACACAGTTTCAGTGCTACAGACCTGCTCAGCTCTGTGCCCTTCAAGCAGTTTGTGGATACTGAAGAACTGTGTGCATGTACTTATAATTCAAGCCCATGATAAGTGAAGTGTCTGTATTTATAAGATATAGGGCTCTTTTTATTGCACAACATACTAAAATGTTTACTGTATATGTCTCTCTCTTGATCTAGAATGACTGTATTTCCTTTCTTGGGACTTTAAATCTCTCATTCAGTTGAGGCAAAAATAATACACTTTTCCTGTGCAAAAGGACATTAAATTGGCAGTAAATTGTGTGCTAGAAACTCCAAGAATGGTCTGTATGTGCCTGGAGCCAGCACTCCCAACCCTGCTAAAGAAGCAGTGACAGAATTTAGCTGTGTAGCATTTTCTGAAGTGAGGGTGAGCTCCAGCCTCTCACCTGAAGTGCCACCTGTCAGTTCTGAGACTCATTAGCCACTAGGGCAAACTTACCATCCTGCACAGAAGTTTTTGGCAGTAGTTAGTTAAGTATCATTCCATGCACAGGCTGAAGTGCTGGACTCTCTCACAGTTGGGAATCTCCCTTCCAGGAAAACCCTAGGATTCAACCAAGAGAGGTGACAGATGTCTTTTGATTTTAAGGAGGATATGAGGGAAATGCAAATTGGAGAACTCTTTCAGATGAGCAGCAGATATATGATGGTGCTCTTCAAGTCCTGTCTTGCATCCTAAATGTAGCTTAAAGGTTAACAAAATCCACAGACAGGCACACTGGGAGTGCTGAATCGTTACATTTTACACAGTCCTTCACACTAGGAAACCTGGATGGCTCCCAAGAGCAAGCAATCTGGAAATAAAAATGTGTCTGATCAATAAAATTAAATGGCTTGAAGAAATTTGAGTTTAGTGCTCTGTGAGTCCTAATTGGCTTTGTGTGTATCAGAGGTGGGCTTGCCCTTCACAGCTCTCACAATGAGAGCAGGGTTATTGCAAGGTAACAACAGTGCAGTGGTGAGCTCAGTGCTCTTGACAGCCCAAAAAACACCAGCCACAGGAAAAATCAGAATGGGAAGAGCAGCAAGAATGGAAAAGTGCCCCAGTGGCACCTGAGATTTTTATGCCCTGCTTGGGCTAGCAGGCTGTAGCATCAACTCTGCATCAGACATTGATTAATTCCTATTTGCATCCCTACACACTCCCTTCTTATTTTATGTCAAAGATACAAAATATAGACATGCCACTAACATGGGTGGGATAATAAAAAAGACAAGTATAAGTTTTCAAACAGCATGAGCTATTTAAATAGGGAAGTTAAACAAAATCCATCCCAACTGGCTTTCAAGTCTCAGCCTCGTGATGTAAAAATCATCCTATTTTACTTACAGAATGCTAAAATCTCCAGAGGAATTGCTCCTCTCTTCTCAGCATCATAGGCAGGCAGAATCAACTTCAGAGGCTTCACAAGGGTGAGGCAAGGGAGACAGCTCAGAGAGCCCAGGCACCTCCCACAAGTGCTCCATCCCCTCCAGCACACACCTGCCCTTTCATCAGCAGCATAAGAAAATCAGGGAAATTTACAGAGCAAAACATATTGTAAGGTCTCACAGGGGGAATTGGAAACTCAGTAGGTTTTAACACATTGCTTGGCTTCAAAGGGTCAGGTTTGAATGGGATTTCCAGCAATGCCCAGGGGTATTCCCAAAGATGTGTTTTAAACCTCTCTGCCACAGGATGAGCCAAAGCTCCCAGAAGTTTCCTTTCCCTTGCCACGTGCATTTGAGCTGACAAAGAGGTTTGCTTCTCTGAGAACATGCAGCACTGCCAGGCTTCCTTTCACTGCCCTTTTTTAACTCTGCATATTTCATTACCTGTGTTTTGTAACCTGGCATTGACAACACTCTTTGAGCTAAAATGTGACATTTCTCCCTTGTAATGAGAATATTGCATCCTTGTCCACTTAAAAATTCTAATAATACAAATCCAAAATGAGTTTTGCATATTTAAACACTTTTAAATAAAACACTTGATGTTAGTGAGGAGCAAATGATGACTCTTCAGAGGGGAGCAGGAGAGAACAGTTCTGCTGTTCTGCTTCCACTGCTGCAGGAAAAGCGTTTGGGATGTTGAGTGCTGATGACCCATTCCATGGCCACAGGCAGCCCCATAAACTGGGGGACTCAAAAAATTATTATTATTTTTCCACTTGTAGGTATTCTATGTTTGAGTTACTGCTCTGACTTGCCACAAAGACATTGCACAATGAGATATCTGCCAAAATCCACCCCAACACAGACACTGGGTTGTGCCATGGGCTGGTCCTGGGGTTTCCAGAGCTGGAATTGCAAACCAGAGCCCAGATGGATCCATAAAAATGTTGCACCTGGGGGGCAGCTAGTAGGATTTCTTAAAAGGCATGGAGATATGGAGTTTTATTACCACAGGCAGCTCTCCCCAGAGCCACTGCAAAGCACAACCAACCTCAAGGCCACATCTTATTCCCACTGTGAGAGCTGTGGAGCCAGAGTTTTCAATCAAGCAGTTTTCACAGGGACTCCACAACTTCTGCAGGAAGGCAATCTGTGCCAGCCTGGAGGCTTTTATCCAATTTGACAACACAGTGGTCATAGCTATGAGATTTGCTAAGCCTTGGTGACATGGAATTGTCAACAAAGGGATGGAGATATCTTTTATTTGAAGTCTTCTCTTCCACCCCTTCCAAAAAGTATTCTATAATAGAGAATTCTATTCTCCAGCAGCATTTCTACAACTCTAGCAACATTTTTAATAACTCTGGCAATAAATTCTTAACCCTCCAAGGGCAAAAATGGAAACTAGTGACAAGCCATGGTGCCTAGGGTGATGATCTGCTACTGTGTAATCTCACCATGTCATGGTAAATAACTACTGTCATTTTCTTGTAATGTTCTTATTGCTTTATCAGAATAAACATTAGAGAATACATCACATTCCTTTGTGTTCCTCAATTCCTATTAAACTCCTGGCTGCTTCAATGTGGCCTCTGTATGCAGCTTGGCTGCAGACTGGTGAGCTGTGACTTTCTGCAGCACAATATTATCATTTCTCAACTCCTGTTCAACTCCAACTGCAACTTTTCATGGGCAAAGATGGATGCCATGAGCAAAATCCAGGCTCAGGCAAAATTTATCTCAATTTATCCTGGACAGAAAAAGTAACTGAGAGTACCTTACTGAAAGGAAAATATACTGCTTGAATGAATTTACAGTAAATAATAAAATACACCAGGGACAGACCATTTACTGTAGGAGAAGAATGTAATATATGATGTTGGTAATTCCCTTTAAAACTATGCTATTAAGCAAGTATAAAGGTGATAATCACTTTTTTAAGGCATTAATATTATATTTCTAAGCCAGTCGGAGTGTGACCTCTACCAATATAAAACAGCCATTCTTCATTTCTTCCAGAAAAAGCTGTACATGTTTTATGCCCCTTCCAGGACTGGCAGGTCTCACAGCAATGTGAAGGTTGAAGGTGGGCCTGAGGCTCCCATCAAGGCAAGGTGCACGATCCTGAGGAGCAGGGTGATGCCTTGGGAGGCTGCCTGCAACAGAGGCCAGACAGTGTCAAAGGAATGAAGCAGGGATTTATTAAAAGGCCTTTAAAGGATAAACCTTGGGAAGTGCAAGAGCTTGGCCATGACTCTACCCAGGATGGACCCAAGATGGACAGCTGGCCACAAGTTTTCACACTTTCATAAGTTTTGGTCCATTTCCATACTGGGATTAATTGCCCAATTACAGCTCCATGTTATGAAGCCCCACCCTCCCAGATTGCTCTCCTCTATTCTCTGTTGTTTACACTTTTTGGGCCTGAAGCTGCAATGCTGTTCTTGGTTCTCAGGCTGGAAAAGGTTTTGTCTAACTAAACTGTGAAGAAAACTTGCTAACACTTTATATTCAGAGTTATAAACTAATGCAGTACAAAATCTGGAAAATATGAAAGCTAAAACTTAAGGCATCAGGTTATAAACACTAAAAATGTCTGACCCATGGAAGAACTGCTGAGGTCAGACCAGGAATAAAATCAGCCAACACACAGACTCGTCTTAGTCCCAGCACTGCAGAAACCCAAGAGCCCCATCACAGATATTGAAGCCAGCCCTGGGCAGCCAGCAGAATCTTTTTGCAGAACCAGGCTGTTTTTTCACAGGTTAAGAGCATAATTTCACACAATGAGGCATCTGTAGATGTTTCACACATTGATTATTTGCAATTTAAAGCTGGTTTTGGAGCCTTGGATTGACTTTTGGCTCCTCTACCCAAAAAATCACAGCCCAGTTCCTTCTTCACTCCATTTGCCCTGAGTTCTTCCTAGTCCTGGAGGTCACTTGGATCCCTGCTCTCCACATTCCTGCCATGGATTTATGCCTACTTTTTTTGAATACAGGCACTGGGAATTACACAGAATATTCTTGCACAGCACCAGTAGCATTTCCCTGTCAGCACAGGGAGCACTTTGCCTGCTGCAGAGGGATGAGCCAGCTCTGAACCTCTGGTTTCAAAAGCTTTGCTGATACCTGGATACCTCATTTATGGAGCCACAGATCCCAGAGGCAGGTGATTACAGGCTGAATCTCAGCATCTCCTTTGCTTTTCCAAAAGGCTCAGAATAAAGCCCAAGCATGTGCACTTTGAAGACTTAAATCCTAAAAGGGGAAAAAAATAAAACCCAAACAAACCACTGGTTGTATTACTTTCTACATATCCCATGATTTGTAAGTCAATATCATGATACCATCATTGCATTTTGGCTTAGCAAACAGACTCAGAGCAGAATTATCCCCTACAAACCCTGGGCAGGGAGCTCTTCCAGCACAGGCTTGATCCTTCTATCTCTGCACAAGTGAATGCTGATGTGTTTCATGGACCTGGTGACTTTAATGCATTTAAAGCAGAAGCTCCTTTGCCCATCTAGAGGTTGGACTTTACCTGCACAGAGCAGAGAGAACCTTCAGTCTCCAGGCAAGGCATTCCTGTTGATCCCAGCTCCTGTGAGCACATTATAAATCTTGCTTTTACAGTTAAACTCTCCTCTTCAAAGCAGAAACATCCTTATTAGATTATTTAGAAAAGCCCATAATTACCAGGGTCTAATTTATTAATGAGATGGGCAATTTAAACACCATCTTTGGAGATAATGAAACTGTGCTAAGTCTGAGGCTGAGGGAACACCAACACCATGGAAACTGTCACCAACAAAAGCCATGATACTGCAGAGACGTGGTTTGCCTGCCTGCTGGAAACACCCAACACACTCAATCTCAAAATGGAAACAGCACAAATATTACTCAGGCTGCATGTGATGCTGGCAGAGAACAAAAGTGCAGTTTGTGGGTTGCCACAGCAGTTTCCTTTGGCAGCTGTACATGGCTGTGGCATTGGCATCCCAGAGGTGAAGCAGAGTGGATTCACTGGAAGCTCCACACCTGTTGAAGATAACTGCTCTCTCCAGGCACCTTCCAGATGTTGATTCTTCAGAGGCCTGTTAGAAAAATGGTGAAAAAAGAAAAAACAATTTGGTCTGGTTTGCCTTTGCTGTTCACTGGTAATGGTGCACACTTAGCAAGATTTATAATGTAGAGCCCCAGGGACAGCAAGCAACCCATCTCTGCTCCCCACAAAGAGTTTCTTTTCCAACAGGAGACAAACCTGAGAGGCTGCCTGCAAGGGCAGGGGCCAGTGTGCAGGAACTGTCTGCAGTGCCCCTGCTCTGCAGGACCTCAGAAACAAGCGCCAGCTGCCATCAGCACAGACTCTTCCCTGGACCAAAAGTTGTTGTTAGTGGGGTAAGCAGAGCATTGAAAAAGGTGTATTTAACTCTAGGGCCCTCACAGCAAGATTTCAAGGCATGCTGCAAGACAAGCAGAGGTTTCAGAGGATGCAGGAGCATCCCAGCACTGGTGTAAGGGCAGCCTCTCCTTGCAGGGCCCAGGGAGATGTGCTGCCCCATAAAACATCCCAACACTTGGAAAAGGCAGCAGGAGATGTGAGGAAAGCCTTATTTTCTGGTGACAGAAATACTTCTGCCTGTTAGCTGAGAAGCAAAACACTGGCCTGTAATTATTCCTGATGCAGAGCACCAGGCAGCAGCTATATGCAAACCAGGCTTCTCCATCAGATGCTTTAATGAGGAGGTCAGTGCATCTTGCACTGAGGGATTTGGGATTTGAACACTAACTGGAGTGGCATGTGTTAGAAGGACATGTGAATTAATGACACTATTTATAACCCATCTCATTATCACACACAGCTTGATGCCTCAGCCAGCCACTAATTCTCTTAACAAATTTCTTTTGCTGGAAATAAAACTGCTTTGCTTCAGCTGTGATCAGTTAGAAGAGTGCTGCTGTTGTTATTGTTTGTTTTTTAAATGTAAACAGCCCTTTGCATAGGAAGGCTCCATGACTGCATGGTGCAACTCAGCCCCAAGTCTAGGGCTCAGATATGAAAATATTCATGTTGAAGCTGATAAATGAACAATGAACAAATCACATGCTTGAATCCCCTCCTTTGTTTTATTTTTGATCTCTAATATTGGAATGCTATAATTGTTTTGAAGCTCCTTGTGTGCACATTACCAATGCATATGTTACTACAGAAATGTAAAATTCAACATCCTGTCCTTTAAATTTTAAAAGAAATGTGCCCTTCCTTTTATTTGTGTCCTATTCTTTGAAACAAAGGAGAAAAGAAACCATCATCTGATAAATATTAAACACTTGGATATGATTCCAGCCTTTTTCCCTCTGAGGCTGTGGCATGGCACTGGCTTTTTGACTCTTTCAGCTGAAAGAGGACACTGAATCCTAATCCTGTTTTTACAGAAAACAAGTTAAAAGGCACTTTTTTGTTGTTATTCTAAATATCTATTCTTTTATAAGTGTTTTTAAAATCCAGACACATAAGGGAGAGATATAAGGAAATCAAATCCTCTTCTTAAACACAGACACCCAAGAGTAAAATCCATTCTTCCTTCTTTTCCCTGCTAAAATAAATCACTATTTGCAAGGTTGGCTGCCTGGGGGCAACCCCTCTGACCTGTCTTCAGTTTCCTCCTGCATTTGGAAATGATGACTTTTGAAGCAAGGGACAGAAAGTGTCAGTGCATCTGCTAGGGCTAATTAATGCTTACCCACAAACCAGGGTGGATTTCTGCTCCTCCTGTGTTCTTTGAGCTGGTACTGACAGCCCTTGGAGGACCCTGGTGTCAGTACAGAAAGAATGTCACCTCCCCATGTCTCTTCCTACAACCCCTCAGGGGTGTGCAGAGGACAGGGTTTCATCACTCTTGAGATGGATGTCTTCATCTGCCCCTAAGTGATGAGGAAAAGAGAGCAGAGACCACATCCAGGTGGAGAAAGAGCAGGGCTGAGGGTGGAGGCAGCTTCTGCTCAGCAATGAGTGATGCTCTTTCTGTGCCTGAGAAAATAAACACAGGGAATCAATTAGCTCTAAATATAAGTGGCAATAATGTGACTGATCAGGCACCAGAATTGTTTTAGCGATGTGGATGAGAAGGAATCCATTATAGCTGACAATAATGTTAATAAAGATCCATTTCCAGAGGTCTGGAGAAGTGGACAGGGCTGTAACCACAGCAGTGCTCTCCACCCTCCTCTTTTCCACTGGGATGAAAGCAGAGCTCCTCACTTGCTGCAGCTGTTAATACAGAGCAAAACAAAACACCAGGAGGATGAATCCCAGCACTGCCCCATGCAAGGAACGTGTGAAGTCACCGGTGATGGGGCCTCTGCTCCCTCAGTCCCTCTGTGCTCACCTCTGCTCAGAGCCAGCACCAATCTAAAAAGAAGCACAGGAGACAATTCCTGCCTCATTGGAGGAAAACCTCTGCTGGAAGGTATTTTCAGAAGTCTTTCCCAGCAGCCTCTACATGCAGGTGCTGTGCTTAATCACAGCTTCCATCAGGTGCTAAATCTACTGCCTTGCAGATAATTCTCCATTGCTGCTGCACCACTGGGAATCATCTCTGGGCAAAGCCCTGCCCTGAAACCAGCACAGCCTGGCTACATCTCAGAAGTGTCCTTTCCTTCACAAACAGCATTTCCAGACTACTCAGGGCTTAGCAAGAAGAGGGATAAACATGTCATGCATTGCAGGGAAGGTAGGAGTTGATTTGCATCTCTTCTGTCACCATGAGACTTCCAGGATGGAGCATGGAGGAGGAGGATTTAACAATGGGTGATGTCTTTAGGCTAAAATGTCACAGACAAAGAGGACCCCACTAACAAACAGCCAAAGATGGCCTTTGGCAGGACTTTCAGAGAACTTTGCTCCCAGTGAGCTGTCCCAGACATCTTCCCCCACAATGAGCCATAGCTGTGAGCTAATCTGTCACGTTAATTTAATGCAGCAGAATGTGAATATATTGCAATCCATTCTTGAAAAAACCCCAAGTGTTTGCTGGTTACTGTTTGCATGGAGGGAAGTCTTTTAGGCACATTTGTAGCCCTCCTTCTCTCCATCCAGACTGGCCAGGCAGTGTTCTTGCAGCTGGCTCAGTGTTCACCAGGAGTGTGGCTGTGACCATGCGATGATTCTGGGGTTTTGCTGCCTCTGGCTTCAGAAGAGCTGTTGGTGCTTTTCCTTGGCCTGTGTAAGGCACAGCCTGAACCTTTCACAGGATGACTTATCTCACTCAGCTGGGGCAAGCCATGGTCCTGCTGTTTCTCCTTGGTGGAGCTCTCTCCATCCTGCCATTCTGGGAGCACCACCTCACTGATTACCCTGACAATGGGTTTGCAGAGCAAAGTAATGTTCTCTCCATCCCTCCCTACCAGGAGTGGCACAGTGTGTGTGCCATCACCCCCTGCTAACTCCTCTAAGGGCATGGAGCAGCCTGAGAACCATTTGAAAATCCATTTTCCCATTTCTACTTCCACCAGAGCCCAATCCCTGGCTCCATGGCTTTGTCTCCTTGCATTTTCTCTGTGGCACAGTTTCCTGCTGAACACACTGAAAAGATCAAGTCTGGGTACCCCAAAGATTTCCTTTTGAGGCAGCAATTACCAGTAAAGCACTAACTGGTGCTGCTTCTCCAAGACAGCAGGGATAAACTGGGGAGTGGTACTGTTAAATGATGTGCAGGGTAATGATTAGCAATAATTAAAGCACAAGCAAATACATAACAACATGCCTCAAAGTCTGACTCTGGTGTATTAGCCAAATAATCATGAATACAAAAAGTCTCCCATTTTCCTCCAAATTAGGTGTCAAAATTCTGCTGCTGCAACTAAATGAGATGCCACTGAAACTGGAACATTTGTCACTTGGATCTAATTAAACATTGATTAGCTGCTCTGACCCCCAGTGTCCTCAAACACATGAAGTTGAAATCTCACTCCAAAGACTGTCCCTAAGCAAAGGGCTGGGTTCTGGAAAGCTGCACTTTCCCCCTGAGCTCTGTAAAGTAACTCTGAGAAGTGACTTTAGAAATGAAGTCCTGAAGCCAGACCTGTCTGTCCCAGGTGCTGTGTCTGCTCCAGGCACACACTGCACCCCCAGCTGCCAAACGTGGGCCCTAAAGGGATTTCCCTTGGCTCTGAGGGGCCCAAAAAGAGGGGACAGGGGTCAGTTTGGCCTCTGGGCACTGCCAGATGACACCCAACCATCACAAGGCAGGGCTCTGAGGCACCCAACATCCATAAGGACAAAGCTGTAATGAAAACCTGTCACTCCAAATAAACCCACCAAGAAAGGATCTCCTCTCAAGGACTGCACCACTGCAAAAGGACATCAGAAAATCACTGTCCCCTTTGTTACAGCTCTTGCTTCTCCTTTAACATAATTTTTGTCTAGAGGAGGCTCTGCCACAAGTCCTGTAGCTGTGGGATCCAGAGCACAAATTTCAGAGAGACAAGTCTGGCTATCTTTGGGAAAATTTCCAGTTATAATGACTTGACCATAACTGCTTTGCAAATTGGTCCCAGAGTTAATTTCCTTTTCCCCAGAAAAAGAACTACTTTTTCAGTGTGAAGTAGCTTCAGTTTCCACCAAATTTTATTTTATTTCATCTACTACCCTGCAGCACTGGCTGCTACCAAGCTGCCCTCCATTACAAAGACAAGTGTAGATGGTCTTATAGTCCAGCCAGAATTAATTATACCCAGGAAAATAACTCATTTTCAGTTTTTTGAAACGTATCTGTCCCTATCAGGAGAAGGTCAAATACAGATTTCTCCTGTGCCAAATCCATTGCTTTTTGAGTTAGGAGATTGCCATCTATAATTATCAAATATTTTCAAGACATTTTAGCACTGCCAGCCTGAGACCTCTGTATGTCAGTCAGGCTGAAATCACTTGTGGTAACTCAGCTTTCCTCCCCAGAGATTACCAGAGGGTGCATGAGGAGAGCACCCCCTGGATTCTGAGGGACAAAGTGGCTGCAGCAGGGGTCAGTGCCCAGGTTCTGGGGCACCTCCAAGCATGTGTGTCCCCAGGCAGCCATGGGTATTTCTACAGTGTCAGACTACAGAACTTCTTGCCATGGCAGGACCTGCTCATCCTTGCTGTTTTCCAGATAAACAGATTATAATCAAAAGCAACGCTGGCATCTCTACCTTGATGTACTCTCTCTTTATTTTTATGCACTTAAAACAATGAAGGCATCACCTAGATATTGGAAAAATATTCTGTATTATATATATATATAATATATAGAGGACAGAAATATATATATTATATATATTATATATAATTTTTATATATAATACATATTATTGATATATAATTATATATTATGCATATTTATATAGAGAGAGAATATATAGAGTATATAGAGTACAGAATTATATCTATTAGATATTATTTTATATATAATACATATTATAGACATATAATTATATATTATATATTTATATATATAAATATTCTGTATTATAACAGAATAACCTCTCTCTATTATTAATTACCTCCCTTTATTAATTGCAGATAGAAAATTTATCTCTAGATAATATTTCTATGGGTTTAATGATTGTTCTATTGAGATGCTCTTGAAAACACTTTTAAACTGAAACACTTAGCAATTATTTTTCACAAATAGTATCCAGTTTAGCACCTATTTTTTATTAATAATACCTAGTTTCTTATAAATGAAAAACTACAATTTGAGTAACAAAAATTTTTCAAAAGTAAAAAATGTTATGAATATTGATGAGGTGAAAGCCTAAGTCATCTTGGGAAGCTTTCAAGTGTGTAAAAAAAGGGCAGAAATTGGAAGTAGTTGAATTTGCAGGCAAGTTGTCACAGGTTACCAGAGACAGGAGCAAAACCCACACAGACAAAGATGCCATCTAAAACCAGTGGCTCCTGATGCTGCTCAGGCACCAGGGCTGTCTCTCTTCCATGCTGAGGGCAGCACACTCAGGTGGGATTCAGCTCTCCTTCACCTGCTCTGCCACCACCCCAGGTAAGTGTGGGGAAATAATTAACAAGATATCAGGTGAAATAATTACACCTTACAGATGCTGCACATTCAGGGAAGCCAATCAGCAGTGATTTGGCTCTCCTTTCCTCTGGCTTATACTCAGATTTTTCCAGATGATGCATGGGATTGTACTGGAGGGCTGAACAGGTAATTACCTCTCTCTATCTCCTACCCTTCCTCTGCATTCTAAGCATATTTAAAGGGCACTTAGAAAAAGCAGACACAACCTAAATTAAAATGTAATATGAAAAGAAAATGTTGGTAGGCTGTCTGGGAAGGTGATGCAGCAGGAATCACACACTGGACAAAATGTGGCTTTCTCCTCCCCTGAGCTTTGCCCCCGCGTTTCTGGGATTGTTCTTATCAGCTTTTCTCAGCTGCTGTGGCAGGAGAGGAGCTGCAGCCACACCTGGGTGGTTGCAGGGGAGCTGCCAGCCCCCACCTGTGAGCAGGGCAAGGCAGCTCAGCAGGGACACCCCAGAGTCTGCCCCCTGCCCTGGGGCTGAGCTCCCCAGCATCCACTTCAGAGCATCTCCCTGGCAGGGGGAAATGCCAGATCTGCTGCTCCTCAGCTGAGAACTGCTCTGTCTCAGTGGCTGATGACACAGCACAAGACAGAGGCACAGAACAGCTTAGGAAAAGAAAACACAAACCCACACAGATATAAACACACAGGCAATGTAGGAGCAACCAAAAGCCCTTGACACCAGCAAAACTTTGGTTTGGTTATAAATGAAACTGATTTAACATTGCAACTACAAAAACCATGCCAAGGGCAGCATGGCCCCAACATTGCTCTGTCAGCAGAAGGCTGATTTAGTGTTCAGGCTGGGGTTATGGTTCAGGTTCAAAAAAACCCAGGACTTAGAGCTCCAGGGACATTGCAACTCTGTAATAACCTAAAAGCAAAGCATGGAAAATGGGAAAAATTAAATATTTGGTGGGACCTGGTCCTACTGAAAAACTGCTGTGTGAATAAATACATGTTATTTCCTCAAGTGGGACCAAATCTGCCCTGAAACTCCCCAGCTACCATGGGCTTTAATAACAATAAGCCAGCAAACAGTGAAGATTAAAAATTTATTCTGAACTAAATGAAGCTATTAACAGAACAGTTTTCTACCATTACAAATTTATGATACATAATATACTAATACAGCTGCCTCCTTTTGAGAACACTAAACCACACTGGTCAGCCTCTGTGAGCACCCAGGAGTTCTGCTGCACCTCACCTTTGCTGCTCACTGCTGGACTCTAATACTGGAGGAACAATGAAAGCACTTTTTTGAAATCTTTAAAGAATAAAAAACTCACATTTCCCTAACTGAAACATTGTGAGAAAGTGTTGGAAGAGATCATCACTAAGTTCAAGATATTTTATTTCTGCCTTTTTTCACAGAATTTTCCAAGCAGAAAATTCCTTTAAAACATCTGCTATAGAATATTCCATTATAAATTACGGAATATTTAGTATAACCTGGAGTAGTGATAAATAAAAAACCATACAGCAAAAAACCCTGTCAAACATTCCTCCTAAAGGAATCCAGAAAGAACTGGAGGTGAGGAGACAACACTGAGTTACAGGAACAAGTAATAATAATAATAATTCTACTGAAGACAAAAATTGCCTTAAATTAAAAAACATTTTAAAAAAAGAGGAAATTGTTTTCTGGTTGAGGTGCTTGCCAGTACATATAAATTCAGGACAGAGTCTACATCCCTATAAAATTTTGATGGTGTTCTCTGCTGGAAGGCTGACAAGACATTGAATTCCACATTCAGGAAATGTTTGACTCCATGATGTGTTTATAATTAAATTTATTTCCCTTGAATGCAACCGAGCATCTCCCTGGCTTATTGCACAAGACAGCTGCATGTTCAGGATTATGCCTGTAGAATCAAATAGATTGATGACATGATTTAGGACCTATCTGAAAAGATTAATTGATTTAAATATATCTTACAAAATTTGCCTTAATCTCTGAGGATAACCAGACCAACATCACACCTGGATAACCAGACCAGCATCACACCTTTGCTTTGCTGTAGAAACCTTACTGAAAGAGAGGAGGGGGAGGAGTGCTTGTTTCATATAGTTAATTAAGAGCTCTGAATGTCCAATAAATTACTATTCTTAGGAGGGAAAATGTGAAATACTTATTGACTCATGCCTTGTTGTCTACTTTTTTTTTTGGTTTTTTTTTCTTCTTTATGAATCAGCAGGGTGGCTGCAGCCCTCATGGTGGGACTTGCAGGTCCCAACAATTTACCTGGCCAGATCTCCACCACAATGCCCACATCACACACAGACAAAATGCAAAATAAGTTTTGTATCTGTGGGAATTTTGTGCTGCTCTACACAGCAAATCCCACAGATTTGTCTGCACAATGAGAGGTGAGATGTGAGCCTCACCCTGAGCTCAAGGATCTCCAAGGTGGGTGTCCCCATGTAACACTCACAGCTGACACTGCCATTTCCCACATTACCACTTTGTCTTTGAGCTCGAAATTGCACAGGCAATTAATAAATTTAATTTAAAATATGACATTTTTTCTCTCGGTAATACTTAGGGGTCTTTCCCTGCAATGTGCATTTCCATCACAGAGAGCTTTCCCAGAGGATTTTGATGTTTGTTGGACAATGCAGAAGCTCACAGCCAGCTCTGAGCTTGCACACCCGGCTCACTTTGGCTCCCAGTGACCACCAAGGTTCAGTAATGGCTTGGTGGAGTTACAGACCCTCAGGCCACCAATCTGCACCTGCCAGGGCTCCCTGGCAGAGGCTCTAAGGATGGCAAAACATCACTCATTATAGTGCTCAGAAGCAACCCCACACCACATCCCCAGGACAAACCAGCAAGAAGTACATTCAGCTGGAGCAGCAGGGCCCTGTTGGTATGCAGGAGCTCACTCTTTGGCTTGGATTTGGGCCAGAAAACAGTATCTAACATCCCTACTGGGGTGGGAAATGGGATTTTAAATCTCAGAGTCTTCAGCCAAGTAATTAGATGGACAATAAAATTCACACCCCCTCTCCCAATAGGTAGCCAGAGGCTTTTCAGTGATTTTTTTCCTTGTAATGTCTTTAATGAAAGCAGCATTGAAATGTAATATCACATCACCTACAGTTTGAACAGAACTTTAAACTGCATAGTCTTAAAATTAATTATATATTTAATTGCTGCGTCCTTGTAGATACATTATGGTCATATTTATAACTATCTACAAAAATGACAAGTTGGCCATAAAAACTATGAGGTGCAAAGACTTACAAGGGCAGCATCATTCAGAATCAAAGTGTGTTATGTGTCTGTTCCAGTGCAAATGTCTGAAAGTTTAATGCCACGTTTTCTCTGCTATATAGTCATCATGTAAATATTTGTGTCTGTAGAAGAGTGATGTTCTTGCAAGGACACAATTTGTACAACATTTATATATAATTTGGTTTCAAAATAAACAGCCCCCTTTTGCTTTCAGTTCAGATCTGGCATCAAGCCACTAAATTTGCTCCAGATTTGTAATGCAAGCAGGAATTTTGCCCACTGCTTCTATAAGGCAGCTAATTTGCCAGTATTGTATTTTTGGTCTGTGCCAGCTAATTTGGATACAACAGATTGGATTTAAGGGTCAAAAAGTCAAGAAAACTGACTGACTGAAGATGATGAAATATTTTTTCAAAACTGATTTAAGATAATTGAAACAGCTCAGAGAAGTCATGGAGCATTTTATGAAATATGTATTTCATTGAAGGTAAAATTGAATCTAGGTGCCAGCAGCAGCCTGACATTGGTCTTAGCATGCCTACCTCAAATCAATGTTTTCATCAAAAACTATTTAACTTATGGCAATGCTGATGACCAAAGAAAAAAAAGAAAAAAGAAAAAATTACATCTGTACCCTGAAGTCCACAAAAACAGACACCAGAAAAAAGAACAAAGAAACAAAGAGCTTTTCTGACCCAAGCCACAGATCTGCTTGGAAACTACCTGTAACCAGATGTCAGATTGCACACCAGCCTTTTCTCCAGCACAGCAGTGATGAACCAAAGCCTGGAATCCAAACCTGGAGAGAGCAGTTTTCCCTCATTGCAACCCAACCCTGTGTGCAACATCTCTCAACAACCCCACTCAACCTCTCCTTCCACCATGGTGAGGACAGTGAATTTGTGTATTTCTATTGCAATAAAAGTTATGCAGACAAGCATAACTGAGGTGATACAAGGGGAATTATTAACTCCACATGGCAGGCAACAGCAGCAGAGCTTGCAGGGACTCTCCATGCCTGTGGGGCTGTGCCAGGATGATGAGAGCCCTGACCAGGAGTCCTGGTGAAGGGAGGAGGATTTATAAAGCACAAAGGAAATGGGCCTTGGTGTCACACTAAAGTCACTGTACTGGGCTAATTAGTGCTTATTGGCACTTTGTGGCACAGAAACTCATACTCTTGAGTGGGAGTAAATCAGCAATTCCATTCACAGGCTGGCAAGCTACTCTGGGGACAAAAGCTGGCACCTGAGTGAGTTGTTCACTCTGGTGACAGGAAACAAAGAAAAGCAGCCAGTTTGTGGCTCCTGCAGTTTTTCTGAAAAAGGTGCTGCATCTCTTTGTGCTCTTCTTGTCCCACAAGGCTCTCTCTGGGTGTGGGATGAGAAAAATGCCACCCCAGCTGCCATCCTCCAACGCTGCCTTTCAGTGAGCTGGGAGCAGCTCTGAGCCCCTCACTCACCCTGCTGTGCAAACACTGCAAGGGCAGCTTTTCACCCTGTGCTGAGGGACACAGGGCCACCAGGCTGCTCAGTCCTGGGCATGTTATTTGTATGGAAAATGGTTAAGGCATCTCTGACCCAGGCAGAGCCCTGGGGCTGAGCGTGCCACGCCATTCTCTCAGGTGCTCTGTGCTCAGCAGAGTGAGGAGCCCCTGAGGGCTGGGAGCCATCAGAACACCTGGGAACACCAGCAGGGCCATGCAAGCCTCAAGGACAGACCTACAGGATCAGGGGAAACAGGGCTGGGAGGCGCCTCACAGCTCCAGCTCATACATTTTCTTGCCTAGGGCAGGAATAGCTGAACCTCTGCCTATGAGGTGTCTCATCTGTCCTTAACTACCTCCTCAGACTACTCAAGTATTATATTGCTCACTAGGAAGTTTTTACGGCTGTCTGGTTATGATTGTCCCTTCACAGCTCACCTCTTGCTTTTCCTTCTTTGCTGATGCTGAAAATCTGCATATTTGCATATTTGAAATTAACATATTTGCTCCTAGGAGGGGTCCCAGGGTTTGGACAGACATCCCCAGGGAGCAGAAGCAGAGCCCCCTCTGCCTGAACCCCACGGCAGCAGAGAGGCTGCTCAGCCAGGGACAGGGGAGGAAGATGAGGGGCTCTGCCACTGGAGAAGCAACACCTAGAGCAAGGCAAACAAAGGGTGACAGCCAGCATTGGTTCTGATCCCAGGTCAGGGAAAGGAGACCTGCTAAACACTGTGGTTTTTTGTTATCTAACACAGACCCAAGGAAAGCCCATTTCTGTAGAAATTTGTGCTAATTACATGCAGAAATGCTGTTTTCCCAGCACTGCTGCCAGAGCCCTGCAATGCCATGGCTCCTGCACCATTCCTCCATTGCATCACCAGCACAAGCACCCATGCTGCAGGGTCTGCAGCCCAGAGTAATGCCAGGGACTGTGCTGACCCTCTGCCATCCTGCTACATGCACCACACTTCATGTGTTCTGGGCAGATCTCACATATACAGAAGTGCTGCAGCCAAAGGTTTTTCAGCAGTCCAGAAGTACAAATGTCTCTGCTCCAGTCCAAAAACCCCCACACAGAGGGAGATTAAAGATGTTACACCTAACAGCAAAAAATATCTTCTGTTTCTAGTGACAGCTCAATAAATGTTACCCAGAGAAGATGATCTAGGTTTTTCAGGGTAGTGGAGAGCTGTTCTAGACAATTATCATGCCAAGAAAATAAATGCACTTGGAGTCCTTTGTTTTCTATATAGAAACATGAAATCATTTAGATTGGAAAAGGCTTTTAAGATGATCCAGTCCAACCAAGAACATAACACTGCCAAGTACCTCCACCATGTCCTTAGGTGCCACATATCACACACTGGGGACAAATTAAAAGCTGTTCTATATGATTGGAAGTAGTCCTGAGTGTATTTGTGCACATAAACACCTACACCGACAGTCTTTGCTTGGAGGGACCTTTTTTCAAAATCTGCCTATAAGGGGCAGGTGGGTTTTGGTAAACCAGAGAGGAGTTTGGATATAACCACTGAGCAGCACCACAGAAAGGTTGCAGGTCCCAAGAGGGCTGGATCCAGTCTCTCAACCAGCTGAGGCTATAACTACCTTGCCCCAAAACCCCATCCTGGCAGCGCTCAGCATAACATCCACCAGGAAATTCCAGCCTTCCCTCTTCCAGGAGTCTCCAGCTGCCAAATGGCACTGTGGATCTGAATTCGAGGTGGGAATTTCCATTGCATCTCTATCATTGGCATCCCACTAGAATTACTTCAGGCTTTGTCCTTTGGGGGAAGCAGGCATTACGCACAGCAAGAATTTCTCCATCCATCTTCCAGAATGCATTATCACTCTTGATAAGGGCTTTCCAAGCCACCAGTCTCACTGAAGGGAAAGTGAGCTGACCCATGAATGCTGCAGCCCTAAAGGCTCTTTGCTAGGAGCACCATCCAGGAGGCACAAGGGGCAGGAAGGCTCAGGACAGACCCCTGGGTGACATGCACTGCACTGACCCTGTCCCTCAGGCCACCTCTCCCATGGCCATTACTGCTGAGGGCATTGAGCACCTACAGGGAGCTGCAGAAGCAGGGGAAAGGAGACTACACCTGTGTGGAGGTATCAGGGACACAGTCAATAAACAGAACTCCAAATGTCTCTTGGGGCTTCCCAAATCCAACACAGTAAGATTAAATTTACCATGTTACAGTTTCCTTGGAACGCGTAGCAGGATGAGAAGATGCTCAGGGGCCAGTAGAACAGACACAGAGAGAAAGCCACTGATAATTTTGCAGGCCATGCTCTAGAAGTGGATACTCATACACTAAAGCAAAATGCATTACCCTGTTTTACCTTCTGTACTGTAATAGCAAATTTCTTATTTCGCTAATGGAATGTGCAAATGTGGCAGGAAGTCTGAACCCAGACTCACAGGGGCTATTTTTACAGCTTGTAGAATCAGAGAAAAATACCTCCCAGAGACACAAGGCAATGCAATCAGCCAGGGCCAGCAGTTGGCTGCTCCCTTAATGAGCAGGCATCTTATCCATGTGTCCAAAAAGGCCACTCCAAGTACAGCTCTGCTCCCACTGTGTTCTAATCCCTCCCCCCATCAAATGGCAAAAATATTTATGCCTGCTGTATTACATTAAAAATTTATATTTCTGAAAATTAATGAGTTATGACATGACACCAGGCATGATAATTGAACCTCAGGGCCCAGCCCCATTGAAGCTGTTTCAGAGCTGTCTTACTTTTGGGGGTTAGAATAACCTCCAGATGGCATTGGGGATGTTAAAAATAAAGAGACATCCAAGCCTATAGACTGACTTTTCTCCAAGGGATATGTCTAATTATACATCTGCTTTGCTTTCCCCTGCAATGTATTGGAAGCAATTATTTTAAATAGATAAAGGATGTCAGTGAGGCTCAATTTGCCTCTGTCTATCAGCTGTGCAATATGAGCATGCACAGAGTAAAGTCTTAGTCATGGATGTGGATATGTCCTTAAGTTTTATTCTGACATTTGTGAGTCTCGTTCAACGTAGTCCCTTCATTGGTTTGGTTTTTGTAATTGCAGCATATGAAGATTTTCAAGATTTTCAATTCCACTCTTGGCATTTTATTTGAAGTTTAGTGGTCCTGAGTTTAGTGCCAAGGCACGTATTGGAAATGACCTTCAAGCTTGAGAGAAAATAATTTCATTTTAGAATCTGTCAATAAGCAATAGGCAGAAGCCTTATACATTTAGTAGCATCCATCAAACATTTTCCCTTAAGAACTTGCTGACCTTCTTGGCAGGGGCCATTCAACAACACACCACTTCTATTCACCTCCTTTATCAAAGAGATGGGATTGCCACTAAGCCATTTCTGCACTCAGAAATTAGGTCAGCTATCAGCAGCAACAGATTACAGAGCTCAAATGATCTGTTCTCTGTGCCTGACAAAAGGGAGGTGGAACAGGGGCCTTTCAGTGCCTTACAGACAGGGCATCCTCATCTCAGCTCTGCTCCTGCATTACATGACTATACTTTTGAAGGACAACAATTTAAAAAGGAGGCTATTTAGCAGCCAACTGCAAATCCACCCAACAGTTGTTACATTCTGGTTTTGCTAACAGGAGGCTGGCAGGCAGCTGATCAGACAATTTGCAGTGAATATTCAGAGGAGTATCTCAGGCTTTACAGCTGTGAGAGCAGGATCAGATCCTGAACAGAATTGGTCCCAGTGAATTACACAGGCACATTTGACAGAGAATTCATTTTGCACATCACAGGAGAGAAGGAGGAAGTTTTGAGTGACAGCCTCTTCAATAATAAGGTTTTGATTGCACAGTAGAAAAACTACAAATTAAAATTTTTAGAAAGCAGGTGATAAATTAAGAAAAGTAAGCGTTCTCAGATGATTTAAAGCTCTAAAAACACATCCCATGCATACATTAGTTTTAGCAGAAGGAAATTACCATGTTTCCAAAATTAATTCAGTAGCAACAAGCTTAACAGAAGGTAAACAGTTGCAAGTGTGTCCCAGTAATTTATTTCATAGCACACATTCATTTTGTGCAAGAATCCCCTTTGCATTCTCACCAGTAGTCGGCTTTGAAATGTTTCAGCCAGTCAGGGATGCTGCAGCTCACAGACATCCTTGTCACAGAAAGGTAACTTGCAGATGTCCACAAGCCCTGAGCAGATGGTGCACTGAAGAATTTCTGCATACTGAGGGGCTGTTCAGAGCTAAAAGGAATTTTTATGAGACCACCAAGAAGTCGCTGCAGGCACAGCTAATTTCTAATTATCAGGCCTTCAGCATGAATAGGACAAGCCCTCTGTGTTGTGCTTCAGCACACTGGGGTAGAAAACAGACTTCAAAACAAAGTATCAACAACATCAGGGCAGAATCAAACTGGTGTGGCTTTTCCAGAGCCCAAATCCTCGCTCCTGTACTCCCCAAGTCTCTGCTGGAAAAGGATGGATCTGTCCCCCAAGAAACCCCTTGGGATTTATAGGCACTGAAATTGTATGGAGGAACAACAACAACAAATCAACCTATTTTTTCATTTAAAAAACTATCAAAATTTTTGAGGCAGTAATTATAGCCGAGACAGAATTTCTCCAGATGTTGAAATTAATAGTTTCCCTTGCACGACAAAATAAGTTTGCTAGTTTTCTAGTCTACTATATTTATAATTCTCAGCAGTGCTGCTAAGTGGAATTTGAAAAGTTAAAATTGACAGGTGGCTGTAAGGAAAGCATTGCAAACTTGCAGATGCACCAAGTAAATTCAGAGTTTTATACAGGATGTATTTTGGGATGGAGATACTTAAATTTGGAGGCATAAACTTCTAGAAGAGCAAACACATATTTTGTGAACTTATAAAGATTCGTTGCTGTCATGTTTCTGCCATCCCACAGGCTTAAAGGATTTTTTAAAGGTTATTCTGTTAAAATATGAAAGTAAAAGCATACAATTATATAAAATATAAATAATACTTGCAGTTCTCTCTCCTGTGTGTTATCTTTGGCAAATAAACAGAGTATTCACAAATAATAGCCATTAAAATGCTCTTTTTGTTTTGTTGCTTCATTTTTTATACATAATGTTAGACATAATGTTTCACTCTGTGTGAAAACAGGTATTTTCAAATGTTAATTGGTAATAAAGTTTTCATTAAAGCAGGAGGACCTATTCGAAAAATCTTCATTAAAATTTCATTATTTTCTTACCAGTTTCAGCCTGGGAGATTTTTTGTGATTTTAATAGCAAAATAAGAAAAACAATAGGCTTTTTGTAAAAAAAGACAAGGTATTCATTTTAACCCTCAGTTAAAATGACAACAGCCTCCCTTACATCCCCAGCCACTTCCACCCCAGGTCTGTACTCTCCTGCCTGCACCATATCTCCTCTATATGCTCCTGTTGAAAGCAACCACCTAAGCTGAATTTTTAAAAGAGAAAAAATGATGTCCTGATCCCCAGAGTAAAAAAAAAAGTGCTTTTCAGTCTGCATCTCCATGAAACATTAAACTGTATGCACATACATTGACCTGGATGCACATTAAGAGAACTAGAGCAAATCCAGCTGCAAAATAGTTGTGAGTGGGGACCAAACTTTTCCTTTTGTTAATGTAACAGCAGTAAAACCAACATACCTTCCTGGTTTGTCTGTTTATTTAGTATTAACTGATTTTCCTATGGAAAAAAAAAAAGACAAATTTTGTTATTTAAACATTCAATTATGTTTACAAATAATAAAGGAAAATCCAAACGTGGTCTTTCTCTCCAGTTAGTTCAGGGCCTAATATCAAGTGCAGGTATTCCCTGCAAAACTTTCAGATTTTTAACTAATTATGTTGTTAATCAAGAGCATGACTGCACTTTGATTGCACTCAGCTATCTCTCATCTCTTTCTTCTCATAGCAGTAGAAACAAAATCCAGAACAAAAGGTTCACATCTCTCGCAGCTGCTCTTTATGCACATCTAATTAATCTTGGGACTATTAAAATTCAATACAATGAGGAAGTGGCCAATACCATAATCAGATTAACGAGCTCACACAGTAGTGAAACAATCAAATCAAACAGGCTTCATCAAATATTCCTCAAAAGTGACAGAACAAATACATTTCAATGCCTGTTCTCAAATTCCTCGATGATGTTCTGATAGCCTTGTCTGATCCTTCAGGGAACAACAGTGGTGTCTCCTACTGCATGTGATGCATTATCTACCCTTTGAAACACAGAGAATTATCTCTAGTACCTTTCTGGATCAAATACTTCTTGAAATTCTAACGCAACTAGAAATGCTGTTCCTGCTTGAAGACAACTCTGCAGATCAAAGGAGTTAAACAAACATTTCCTCTCCCAAACCCAACAAGAAAATCTTTCCAGTAGCAAAGAGATTCACTACATAGTTGCCACATGTTCCTTATCTCTCAGCAGCTTTAGATTTTACATTCAGAAGTGTAATGGACATTATTTGAAATAGGACATTATTTCTGTCTTGATAATGGAGTTATGTTTAGAGCCTGACACCACAGATTAATGAAATCCTCCTGAAATGCAATGATGAGAGAGTAACTGAGTAGGTTATTTTTGCCAGTTACTTAAGACAATTGGGGACAGCTTCTCTGAGAATAAATATCTGCTCCTCCACAGGAGAACTGTCTCCTATTGGCTTTTCAATAGTCTAATTGCAGTGTTGAAGACAGAAAAATAATATATCCACTGTCTTGAACAGGCAGGCTGCATGTTCCTATGGAATGATGGCTGATTCAGAGGCTGTTGCCCTTCCTGTGATATGTCTGGTGACATGAAAGGCTCTGTGGTTAATGCCATGAACTGAAATTGTGTGAGATCCTCATGGGACATTGGCATTAATTTATGGAAGGAAAATGAGTCCATCCTTAACTGCTTCCTGTGCTTTATTTACCTCATCTGCTCCCAACCTCTACCAGCAGCACCAGAGGCAGCTTGCTGGGATTGCTGTGCTGCAAACCCTCCCACCAGAGCTGATGCAGTTTGTACAGGCAGCCACCAATAAATTCACACCTCTAAAAAGCACCTCTGAAAACCCACAGAAGGAGACCCAGCAAAATCACATTGGGTGACCATATTCAGACTCAAATTCTGGCCAGCATCACAGACATTGATTGACTTGATAATCCAAAAAGCCCTGGAGAAAATCACTACCTGTGATCAGGCATTGAGCAATGTGCTTCCCAGAGCAGCACTCCCTCTACCTGCCCAATGCTCTTCCCACCCAGATCAGGAATATTTTTTCAGTCTTTCCAGCAGATGAGATTTAGATCCCACGTTTGTGTAGGTGGCTACTTTTATGAACCCATTCAATAACAACTTGGGAGAATTTGGCAGCATGATTGAAAATATAAAAGTGCTCAAACTGAGTGCCCTTTCCAGTGTTTCATAATGCACCTGAGAATTATCAGTAGAAATCTGAAAAGCACATTTTAATTAAAATTAAACTTAAGTATAAACTGGATTTTTTTAAACTTAGATCTCATTACAACCCAGTGCTTCCCTCCAGGTGAAGAACTGGAGCTGTTTAAGGTTTCATCATGCAAATCCTTTTTCTTGCTGGGAGGTTTTTACTGCTGTTAAGCACAGTAAAAAAGGGAGATGGCCCAGGCTGTGCTCCTTTGAGCTTCACACTGGTTATACTGGGGGTGTAGGAGCCCTTCATGCTATGAAACCCAGTGCATAAGAAGCTGGATAATTTCAATTGACTTGAAGATCTCTGTGCCCTTTTCCCCCCACATTCCTTGCTGTTGGGAGTAGTGCTTGGACTGAGGAGACCACAGCTTTATCCTGGTTTCTGCTGCAGTGTCCCTGTGTGACCTTGCATATTCTCCACTCACATTCTATGCTGTAGTCCAGAGAAATTCACTCTCCTCTTCATATAACACAAACCCTCAATCCCAACCTGAAGCAAACCAACAACAGACTTGATTAGGAGGGAAAAGTACAGCAAAGCACCTACAGACACCAGCACATGTAGCCCAGAACACTTTGCATTTCTCCTGCTTTCCCTGCCCTGGGCATCTTCAGCACCCTGATTCACTTCTTGCTCAGATGTATGTGTAGCATCAAAATGGCAATTTCTTCCTCTACTGAACTGCTGTCAATACCCAGGCACACACAGCCCTTCCAAGAAGGGGAGGGTGACAGCATAATTGCAATTCTCAAGGGTGCTTCCAGCTTGTATATGTTTTAGCAGTGCTCATAAATTCCAGGGTTTGGCAAATTTTATCTGTCGATTCATATTAGTCCCAAGTTAAGAATATGCTATTTTTTACAGTTTGCTGCCTAAAAACCCTCTATTGAGAAATATTACCATCTTACCTCCAAATATCACTAATATTTAGAGCATTTGAAAATTACAACCAAGTATCACAAAACCCATCTCAGCTTTGGGAAAGGCAGAGTGTTTTCCCCTGCCCACATGTCATTAGTGAATTAGCCAGTTTCCAGAAAAGAAAAGAACTGGAAAGTTTTTGCACCTGGTTATGATCATTTTGCATGCCCTCAGCTCTGCTTCTTCAGCAGGAATTCAGCACCAGGAAATAACAGACTCTTTACCTGTTTTCCCTCTTTCCTTAAGCCATATTCCCCATTGCTTCCCACTGAGCAAGGGCTTTGCTTTCTCACCCCATGGTCCAATTTCCTGAGTTCACACAGTGCTGTGTGAATAACAGCATCCCAAATTGCCTTTTTCTGGTTGTGTGCTCACACACACACTCCCCATAACAAGCAGCTGAGGTTGTGGCTGTCCTGACAGGGGGAGAGGAGGAACAAACTGCATGACTCAGACACAGCAGTCCACTGAGAAGCTGGGCTTGCACCAGCAAAGTCTTCTCCATGATTATGGATCCTCCTGAGGATGTGGAGAGACTCTTCTGACAGATCCCAGGGTTTGGGAACAGCCCTGCCACCCTGGCTGGTAAATCTGCACTGCTGCAGGCTTGGCTTGTCCCCACAGCTGTAAATTTGCCCTTTGTGCCCTTTGCTGGAAATGTGGAGGCAGTCTGGAGAGACAGAGTCAGCAGAGAGGGAAGGAGGGATGGAGGCACAGGGGCAGCATTTCCTCCTCTGCACTGGGGTTATTCTCCACTGAAAAAATGAGAATTTTGTCCCACAGGATTTCTGCCAAAGTCGTGGATTGCAAAGGTGAGCCCAGAGGCAATGCAGGATCATTGCTGCACCTCCATCCCTCCAAAATCTTTACAGGTGCCTGACTTCTCACTGCATGGGCTGTAAGCACAAAACCACCTGATAACTCAACCAGGGCTGGAGGTCCCCAGTCCCCAAACACCAGAGAAATGCAGGGTTTAACTCTGACCCTCATGAAAGAAACTGGAGAAACCTCACTGTGCCTGCAGACTGAGCCCCCTGCCACTACAGCAAATAAATCCCACTGACTCACCCATTAATGCCTCACACTGTGCATTTCCCAGCATTTTCCCTTTAACTACAAAGCGAAATTAATATTAAAAAGAAAAGGGGACCAGATATTCCACCTTGGTTGCCAGGGAACCTTCAAACACAGAGGTTCCTTTCAGCAGGCAGCAGCCTGGCTGCCATCTGTGACAAGGAGCCTGGTGTTTCACTGCATGATGGAATAGCACAAAGTATTTCTTACAAAATCCTGAGTGTTGATCGGGCGTGTTTGGTGTGGTTTTTTGGTAATGGGGGAGGGACACAGAGGTGGCATTTGTGAGGAGCTGCTGGAAGCTTCCACCATGTCAATGTGGAATACCGTGTCTCTGTTCCAACAGAGTCAATCCCTGATGGCTCTGGAGATGGACACGCTGCTGGTCCAATTAGAGAGGGTGGTAACCCCTATGTGATGACATAGTTAAGAAGAAAATCCAAACAGCACACATCCTTTTTTTTCCAAGGGCGGTGAGGAACTCCTGGGAACAGGGAGGGGCTGAGGTTGGGAGGAAAGTGTTTCAAAGGCTTATTTTGCTTCTCATTTTCCTCCTCTGACTCTGTTAATAAATTTACCCTACACCTTTAAATTTGAGCTTGTTTTGCCCTTAGAGTGCTTTCTGCCAGTCCTTAATTCATGAGCCTTTTGTTAATTTTTTCCTCCCCTCTTCTGCCCAACTGTAGCAGGAGAAGATGAGCAAACAGTTTTCAGGGGTTCCTGGTTCCAGTGTCAAACTACAGCATCATGGCAGGTCAACACCACAAATACTTGCTGCCCTCAGCATTTTAATGGCACCTGTAAGCATTTCACTTCTCCAAGGAGAGTTGCACAGCACCCACAGTGGCTTTGCTGAGAGATTGCAGCACTTGTCCCCTTCCCTGCAGTCCTGGAACCCCTGCAAACCCCAAATGCACCAACCCAGACTGTCAGAAAGGCAGAAAGACAAGATGTCCCATATGAACCCTCCTCCTCCTCCTCACAGGCCTCTTTCAGCCTTTTCCTGAGCAAGCAACAGGGCTTGGAGACAGCAGCCATTCCCAGCAGCTGATTCTTCTGAGAGCAGGAAAGAAGCCTGCAGCACTTCCTGCACTGGAGAAAATCAGTGAGGGAGAAACTTGTTTAGTAGATCTACACAAGCAGTGTCACCCTAGAGCCTCCCAAAACTGTTTCTGTAGGAACCAACACTCCTGGTCCTTGGAAGCACCAGAACAGATCTCAGCATCTGAATTTTCTTGTTCCGGTGTTGTTTCTTTCTGAAAATAGGATTTCCAAGTAGCTTAAGCTCCCAGCAACAGCCTAGGGAGTTGAGTTTATTCATATATATATGCATATAATTGGTTCTGCAGAATCACATGGAAATTCAAAATGACACAGTTGAGGTGAAATCATAATATATTGATTTAAAGCACCTGCAGCCCCCTGCTGAGGCAGCAGGCATCCACACAAGATACACAGCCAGTATCCCTGACAGCAATTTAAAATGCCCTGCACTCTGCTCCCTCATGGAAAAGTGGCACAGCTCTGGCTCCCCAGCACACCCTCAGTTCCAGGATCAGCCTCAGCCCTGCAGACAAGCAGCATCACAACTTAAAAACATCAAGTAAAAGGTCAAAGTCACCTGGGCAGGGAGCAGAGAGCCAGCCTGCTGCAGAGCCAGCATCTGCCTCCACGTTTCTGCCTCTGCTCCAGACCCCGAGGGAGATCTGTGCTTTCTGACAGCACAGTCTGGGGTGGGATGGCAAGGAATCCATATTAATCCTAATTATCCACTGTCCCTACCACAGGAACCAGAACCCAAAAGGAGGAGAGACTTTAGTCTTTCCCCCCTGCTTTCTCTCCAGCTAGGCAACACTCACTAACTCCATCCAGCAATTGCGTCTCATTTGTTTAATTATGATAGAGAATATTTGTGGGTGGTAACAACATACAATGCTTTGATGTATATTTGATAGCAAAAGTTAATGTATGCTCAGAGGGAGAAGGGAGAAAATCAGCCAAAGGAGAGTTCTGGGAGCAAATACAGTTTGTGGTGTCTTCCAAGGTCCAGCTCCATAGGCACTAACTCCCAAGGGCCAGAGAAACCCCTGGCAAATCAGTGCCAGGCAGTGGGAAGTGGAGTCATGCTCACCCAGCTGCTCTGGCAAACCCCATTCCATTTATGAGCTGTCAGTGCCATGGTGCCCACCCAGGAGAGATGATGCTCTGACAAAGCTGTTCCCTCATTGCAGTGGCCTAAAGAGGACAGCCTGGCTCACCAGAGAGTTGACAATTCAGTTGCATGGGCAAGGAGACTGCAGCTGCTCAGAGTTTTAAAGAAGGATGTTTTAAAGAGAAGAAGAAAAAAATACTATTTGTCACTTCAGTTTCCAGAAGTTTGGAGGATATTTCCTTTTGGGAAGGGGTTTATAATCTGAATGGATGCACAAGCCATGCAAGCAAGACACCCATGAAAGTCCAGGTCCTTGCAGGAGCTCTTCTGCAGGCTGGGGTGGAGAAGCTCACAGACCACAAGAGTCTGTCCCCACCCAGCCTGGCTGTGGACAGCACACCCAGCACATCCTCCTTCCCATGCCTTTGGCACAGGGACAATTTGTCATTCCTGATGCTTTGTAGGTCATGTGAGAAGGACATCTAGAGCCACTGCACAGCACACAAACACCTGCTTAATTCACAGACCCACAAAATGAATGAGGTGAGAAGGTCCCTCATGGCCCTTCAGTTTGTATCTTCCAGATGAACCTTGCTCCTCTTTCCTTATGCCCCACACTTCAGATAGGAAGGTGGAAATTAATTTCTGCTCCATCTCTTTCTCTCCAGGCTGAACCATCCACATACATCCCACACTCCAACCCTGCCAGCTCCTGATGTGTTTCAATTGAAACAAAAAGCAAGAAAACCACAATCTGCAACAAAATTTACTAAACCTAAACAACTCTCCCACCAACAACCCCAAATCCAACCTTTTAGGAAAATAAGAATGCAAAATGCCAGCAAATTGCCACATCTCTGACTTACATAATGAAAATTTCAACTTCTAAATTATATTTCATGCTCTTGGTCTTTGACTGCATACTTGGCTATAACTTGGGAAAAAACCCTTTAAGGATGAACAAGCCAAAGTAAGATTTTAACACTTTAGTCTGATTCAGATTTCCAGCACTTAGAGAAATTGCAAATTTTGCCATGCTAATCCTGCTCATTCATATTAATGCATGGGAGATCAGTATTAGTACCATCAAAATGCATACTCAGTGTTGTGAGCTTATTTATTTAAAATAGGGATTCTCATCAGAATGCAACATTGAGAGAACATTAATACTGTGAAGGCAGCAAGGCTTGCTAAATTGCTTTGAGGACTTAAAACAACGTTATACAGAATACCTCAGAAGTTAATCAAGTACTTTGTGGGAATTATAGACCAGGGAATTAGAAGTCATACTGGACACAAGGTACAAGTGATAATCTTTGAGTGCTTTGGTACAGTAGAACTAATCCCAGAAGGGACAAAATTATGTCCACAATGCTCAGTGAGAAAGCACAAATGTCACAAGATCTGTCAGAGTGAAGCCTGAAGTTTCTTAATGTCAGTTTGTCTGAAGAAAAGGAACAAAGCCAGTTAGCTCATGACATGCTTCAAAGTCTTTCATGAAAGATGACTTACAAGAATTCATTTAAAGATACATCTAAATTCATTTCTGCAAAGAAAAAATGTATTTTTTGAAAACTGATGCCAGTATTTTGGCTCAGAGGAGATGTGGGAGATAAGGGCAAAATGAATCTTTCTGTACACAATAGCTCACGTGAGCAAAGCAGCCTGGCAGCCTCATGCAATGGAAATGGATATTGTTCTTGTTCCTGTGGATTACATGGTGCTCAAAAATCAGTGTTAAGAAGCCAAGAGAGATGAGAACGGTTTGATGGCTACTACCATTTCACCCGTCCAGAAAGGATTTTAAAGCTTGCAAAGTTGATTACATTCTTCACATTTTTTGCTGCTAGAATGACAGTTATTTCTGTTCCCACTGCTAGTGGAGACATCTCCCACATAAAGCCAAAGCTGGCTGCTTGGAAATGAGAGCTGTGAAATGCTGACTGCCAGGAAGGGCAGCCAAGACAGACACAGTTCAGAGAGTATTAGTGGGAATCACACAGCCTCTTTTTATGTCTGACATCTCAGCTGATTTAGCTGTAATTTTCAGAACCATCCTAGAAGATATACATTTCTTAAATAAGGATGTTTCTGTATTTTTTCTCATTAATAAACCTGGTCTTTTGAAGCTCTGAGGAGCTCAGCTTCTCTCTGAATGAAGCTTTGCACTCATTATTCCAGCTCGTTGCTGCAATGTTCTTGGGTAACGAAGCACAGCACATAATATGGCTGATCATTTAGCTCCAGAGGACACAAAGGCAGAAATTGCACTCCTGTTAGAAGATATTTTTATGAGCCATTCTAAAGAATGGATTTTTTTTTTCCCCCACAGAGTTTAATTTACTTTCCCTCAGGAATCTACACAAGGTCCAAATCTAGACAATCATGAGAACAAAAGCTACTGAATTCAATGAGCCAAGGAGTTTGGTGGTTTTTTTTTTTAAATTCTCCCTCTTCTGCAGGACAGGTGGTACCTTGTCCTCCACCTGGAGCTCATTTCAGCTGAGCTGCATAGGCAGTCACAGCAAGGCTTCCTCTCCTTGCTCCAGAGCAGAGGGACATGGTCCCTGCCTAAATCAAGCTCATGCTTCATTAAAGTCTGGTTACAGCAGCCCTGCACAGGCCAAGCCAAGAAAGATGCAATGAGAGTGGAAACCAAGAGCTCCCTGGAGCAGCAGGAGTGGGGCAGTCAGCAGAAAGACCCCCAGTGCTTTCACTGGACTCCAGTTTGATCTCCAGCTATTTCAATTTGCAGAACTCTCCCTCTGTGAGGCAAGGTGGGAGGGAGAGAGAGGGAGGGAAGGAGGAGAGCCCAGGCACAGTTCCCAACAGGAGAGCAGCACTGCTGAGCCATGCACAGGTACCCAGGGGGATGCTGTGGGCAGAAGGATGGATTTGGGATAGCCCCTGGAATGGCTCAAACTGCTCCAGAGCAATGCTGCAAAGCCAGGGAGCAGGAACAGCAGTGGAGGGATGAGTGTCACACCCTACCTTGTGTCTGGAAAAGCACGTGATATACATGAAAACTTAGCAAAAAACAAAATGTTGTGCACAACTGTGATCTACAACAGGGCAATATCTTTGTCCTCAGTTGCCCTTTGTGAAATTGCACAGCTCCTTTCATAACAGTTGTTAGGGAGCTCAAATTCCACCTCCTATCTCCTGCCAAAATAGCAAAGCTGAGCCCAGGTGCTCAAATTCAGGCCGTCCCACAGTGGGGTCCAGCCTCTCTGTCCAGGGACTGTCAGCTCCACAGCAAACCTCTCAAGAGGTGCCACCATATGAGCTCTCCTTCCCTTCTGGCAACACTAAATCTGTTTGGGAGCAGGGAGATGGGACAGGCAGCTGTTCTGCATTGCCACAGCAAATCCCACATGGGGAATCAGCCACGGGGCCAAGGCTCCACCAGGGGGATGGGGGAGCTCCGAGGACACAGGGGGCTGTGCCAGCAGGGACACATCACCTGTGGTCCCCTGCATCACCACACAACACTCCCTGCCAGAAGCCAGGAGGAGAAATGCCCAGGGAAAGGCTTGTTTAGCAAACATTTATTTCTGTGCAATGCCTCTCTAAATAAGGAGCTCCTTGCCTTTGACTCTGTAGACATTCCCATGCCACTTTATGCCTTGGAAATGCTGTCTCTGCCACATTCACTTGGGTTTTCAGTTGCTGAGAATTTTAAGCCAGGTTGCAAAAATCTCAGAACAGCTTTCCATACCACAGGAAAGCTGTTGTGTTGGGTTTTATTTAGCTGCAAGTGTTCAAAAGTAAATGTTATGATTTATAATATCCTTGACACAGAGGTAAGAAAAAGCTGTAAAAATAAATCTGACTACTATCCTATGGCTCTTTAGCTCCAAGAGGAACAGAGTAGTTTTCTGTGTGCAACCTAGGCCATTCTGCACACCATCATTTCATGCCAAATGACAAGGAAATGTTTGACCAAAACAACCCCTAAAAAACTGAAGAACGGTTTCACAGCCATTACCATTGCTCAGAACAAAATGATTGCTAACCCTGACATGTGTTCATAAACACAACCTTTGTGAAGCCACTGGAGAAGGGACTGAAACAGCAGATCATTAGGAGACTAATTATGGCCAGCTCAGAGACATTTTTATGACCTAGTTAACATTTGATGGCCAATATTAGCAAATGCAGCCGCCTGTGTCAGAGAACATCAGTGGTGCCCATCTCTGTGCACTGCTGAGCCCTGCTGGTCCTGCCCCTGCTAACCTAAAAACATAGCCCTGAGCCAAAGAGAGAAACTCTGGTGCTCTTCAGAGTGGGCTTTTTTTTAATAAAGAGAGCAGCTGAAAGACACAGACAGAAGAGCTCCAGGGATCATAAAAAAGATCATGAAACTGCCATCTTCTAAAATTAACCACACACCCTATGAGTTCTCCCACTTCTTGTAGGAGTAGTGGGGCTTTTTGGAGAGGATTTTTTTTTCATTTATTCTATTTAATCTTGTTTGTTAGTTTTGCATGACTTAATAAATCTAAACAGCCTTTACTGAACAGAAATGCCAAGACTGTCTTCTAACCAGAGGGCATTTAACTCTGTAGTAACACAAAGGAGTTTTTTTAAAGTCTGTAATTAACAGAAGTGATATTGCACTAAATAGATTTTTGTGGTGATCCAGAACAAAAAGGTCATGATCCAAAATAAAACAAAAAAACCCTTATAATTAAATACCAAACTACTGATATAGTGTTGAACAGTAAGTGATAGAGAGAGCAAAGGCAGCCTATGGCTGCAGGAACTTTCAGTGAAACTGACACTCTCATAGGAAAATGTTCAAAATTTATACTCTCAATAGCATGGCAGCATATCACAGGAGCAGCTGTGGCTTTGCCTTACCTTTAATGATCTCAGGTATAAAAGTAATAATGATGGACTAGTTAATTGCAGCTTTCCTATTCAGTAGTATAAAAGATCCTACTCTGCTTTAATTTTAATGTCAAAAGGGGGAGATAGAGAATGAAAAGACACCTAGGTAAGGAGCATACAATTTTGCTAAATATAATCCATGGTTTTACCAGCCCCCAACTGGCACACATGGAAAAGAAGATATTTCATGCAAATGGGAAGCCCATTTCCTTCCAGCAGTCGATACCCAGCTCGCTCAGCAGGGCCATTACTGCCTTTCCACATGCCAGTGTGGGAGTTCTGCATTTCATCTCCTCCCACACAAGGGCTCCAGCCCCCAGTCCCCTCCCTTTGGTGGCAAAAGGGCTTTTGCTCTGAGCTGTGCAGGCTCCTCTGTGCAGATGCTGTGTCTGCAGTTGCAGACCTACCCGAGCACAAGTTCAGGAGAGGTGGGACATCAAGCAGAATCACTCCAGCAGTGACTGCAGTTTTGCCTACCCCATCTTCATCACAGAGGAGTCTCAGCAAAAGGCTGAGTTTCCCCAAAACTTCTGTGTGTAGATATTTATGAGGGCAAGATAACAGCAGGGCGCCTAGCTCAGCCCAAACCAATGCAAAAATGAGCCTCCCTTTTGCTTTCAGAGTAGCCTACCCATCTCTCTTTGTTGTGTATCTCAGCTGAACTAACCCAGCACAGTTTTCAGATTGTGCCCACACTGTAATTGCTCAGGGCCCCATTATCTGGGGATATGGGACATGCTGCCCTCAGCCCCCTAAGAGCTTACAAAAATATTAACGCAAAATGTTTTGCTTGCCTTTGCTTCATTTGGCTTTCCCCCTTCAGCCTTACTTCAACGAGCTGAAGGCAGAAGGGAGCAGCCCTGAATTTCCTCTGGCCTCATCACACAGGAGCTTGCTCTGTGCAGAGCTGCACACACAGGGTGCCCCTGCAGCTGTCAAAGCCCAGCCCAGAGGGGCTCAGCCGTGGCTGATCCGAGCTCTGCTCTCATCCCCAGTGCCTGCCCAGCCTGGCAGGGAGGGAGCAGCCCTGTACCCCTGGTTCCTTGGCTGACACAGAGCCTGGGTGGGAGGTGAGCCCCTGGCACAGAGGGGTGAAGGAGGCTCATTCCAAGAAGAAGCACAATCTGTGCTGTCCCAGGGGAGCATGCAGTGATCTTTCTGGCTGAATGCAGATTCTTCATGGCTCAAAAACCATGAAGAATTGTGGCATGAAATACTCTGGGAAAAATTCTGCATCCTATTTACACCTGCCACCATTAGCTGAAAATTATTTTCCATTGGTGAGAACATTGAAGTTTCATTTTCTGTCAAAAATATCAGCAACATTGCTAAACTCTTAGAGATGAGCATTTTGCCAAACTCTAGAAAAAGGAAAATGCTTTTTGAGAGGTGAGGATGCTCTGAGAAAGGCAGGAATGCTAGCAGGTCACTGCTCAATGTCAAACCCCCTGCTGCTTATAAGGGGCAATTAACTAATCACTTCCTAACTAATTGGTAATAGTAATTAGTATTAGTAAGTACTAATAGTCACTAATTACATGCTAACTTATATGCCTTATGGACTTCTAATAAGAAATAAATAATAATCATCTCTTCAGTATCTTTTTTGAAAGTCTGAGTTTTATCCTTAGCTTTAAGCACCCTTAAATCTTTAGCACAGCTCATAGCAAGATCTTCAGAAAGGGGAGCACAGTCCATGAGTGGCTGTGTGTTTCAAAGGAGAAAGTGAGTTCTAAACAGTTGAAAAACATAAAATAGAGCATTCAGGAGCATCTTAAAATAGAGGGACTAGGACACCCTGGATGGCAAGTCAGGTACAAAACAAGCCAGCCTTCTGCAGACAATGTGCTCTGTGTCTCCCACTCTCACCTCATCAAAAACACAATAAAATTAACATTTTGCAAAATCATCTTTGCAATAAAGCCTCTGGAATAGAGTCTTCTCCCTTGACCTTGGTGGCTGCTGTCAGGCAGGATGGGCAGCAGCAGAAGAGAGGAAGAGAGAAGCACCACATCCCACTTTACTCCAAGCAGAAACATCCTTCTTTAGAGGAGTCTATAGATGTTGCTCATTTTGGGTTCACATCCCATTCTGGAGTTGGCCAGCTTCTCACCCTAGCTCTCAGAAAGGTCTGTGTATTTCTCATTTTGTTGCAGCATAGGACAGAAGTGGCTTCCAAAGCCCCAGCTGTGCCCATAAAGCAGAGCCAGGCAGCTCCATGCACAGCTCCACTGGTGTTTCCCTGCACCACGAGGACAGAGATGGCACAGGGAAATTATAACCAACTCCTAGGCAGTCTCCCCCGAATGGGCTTTGCAATGGGTGTAGGTAGCTTGAAAGAAAATATAGTGGAGCAAGAATTTTGTAAGTTTTGCTAAATACCCAGTGGCCTTTAGCAGCACAAGGCTGGGGAACAGACTGGCAGGGGGTGTATGGAGTGAGCATATTCACTTGGCTTCACGTGCTGTCTGTGCAACAGTGATTTTTAACAATTCAAAGCTGCCCACTCTCCTGTCATATGAAAGTTCAGCTGTTTTCCCCATTGCAGGATGAATCACAGGGTGATGAATTTGCCTGCTAGCAAAGGGCACAATCCAGCACTGGGTTTGCTGGCCCTTAGCTCTGCCCTAAACCCCACCAGCTTTTGTTAAGACCCTCTGAACTGAGTCAACATGCAGGGCTGGGATTTTTGTGCTGGCTCCCACAAAGCAGACTTATTTCCTTTTGAAATTCTCCAGCTGTGCATTAGAGAAAGATTAACCTGTGTTTACTAGGTGGAGGAAAGGAGACAGACAAATGGATGTCTCTGCCTGATGCCAAGAGATCTCAGGTGGCCTGTACCAACAGAGGCTGCAAATCCACAGCCAGACGAAATGTCATCTGTATTACTCAGCCTCTGACTATGGGAGCATTTAGCATGTAAATTTGCTATAGTCAGAGCAAAGGCTTTCCTGATCGATCCAGTTTCACAAAGAACTAAAAAGAGCAAAGAATTTAAAAGTGGTAAATTCCCAGTCTGTAAATCTGGGCAGTTCCCAGAAGCAGCAGAAGGGAAGGGACCTGTCAGAGCAGACTGCTGGTCTGGTTGATCACCTTCCATGTGGTACTGAAACTGCTCTGTGGTTTTGGATGCAGACCTGGTTCACTGGCATCACAAATGCTCTTGGCTCCTGCACAGCCAGAACATGACTTGCAGGGGTGGAATCCCTGCTGATGCATAACAAAGGAGCAAACCTGTTGAAATCCCATGGAATCAGGAATCACAGTATCAGGAATCAGGACACACACTGCCAATGACGTTCTCATTCCTGTGAAGGAGCTGTAGTTTCTCCTAGCTGTGTCTGCCTTTCTCCTGCAAATGCATCATGAACCTTCCTGTCATTTCCTCATAAAATTGTTCAGTCAAGATTTCCATACAGCTGGCTTGAGTGCATGCTTCCTCTCACATTTATATATGCAAATGGTGGCATTACTGATGCAGGCAAGGGGATAAAAGGTCACTGAAGCAAGTTTAATTAAAGAGAAAGTCTGAAGCTGAGCAAGACTTAGCTAAACTGAGACATATTGATTAGCTGAGCCAACAGTTTTAATTATTACAAGACAGCCACAAGTTTGCTTTGATATTGAACAGAGACAATCCTTCAGATCACACTATCACATCTCTCTGACATTTCCAATCACTTGGGAGATTGCTTAGGCTAAAACCAACAAAAGACAACTGCAAGTGAGCAGAGGTCTCCAGCCCAGTGTGGGCAGAATTCCTGTTCTAGATGAAATTCAAACAAATGCTCCTGCAGAGCCCTCTTCTGTGGGGTAAATAAGTCAGAGCCATCTGTGTGAAAACTGGCCCCTTGGAGCAAGACAGCAATGACTGAATAGCTTAAATCCTGTCATTATACAGCTAACACATATTAAAAATATTTTAAAAAAATCTTCAGGCATTCTAGAATTTGAAATAAATTTTTAAAAAAAGAAGGACGACAAAGGGGGGTATACACTCATCCTAGATTCATAAATGGTGTGGAGATGGGAAACAAAATATAGTGAGATTTTGGTTTTTCTTTTAACCTTTGTACAAACCAGGGTTTGGGCAGTTAGCAGCACCATTCCTGAACAGATAATTCATCCACAAGGCCCTTCTGCCACTATCAGCTTCTCAGGGAAGGCTATTTCTCCCATCTTGCACCATGAGACAACCCTGAGTGCAAGTTAATATTTCTGGGTAAAGTTTTAAAATTATCTTATCCCAGAAGAGCAGGTCACTTTCACCAAAGTTCACAGAAATTTTCTTTACTTCATCTCCCTCATTTTCAAAGCACTTCCCCAAATGAAGATATTGCCTGCACATTTGCTCCACATCACATATGTGACAATGCAGATATGGAGTGGTAAAGGAGCACCAAGGGGAAAGGGAGCAGGAGGACTCTGAGAAAGTTTGATCATCTCAGAGGATATATCCAGCTGAGAGCTGGTGCTCGTGAGAGAAGAGAGGCAGAGAAATGAGCCCAACCTCTGCACCACAGATGCAATTTAATCAAAAGGAAACTGCTTCCCATAACTTGTTTCAATGTCCTGAACAATCTGATAAACAATGAGACTCAGAGCATAAATGCAAGAACAGGGAGACTTTTAGTCATGGCAAACTCCAGCACAAGAGCAAAAATATTCAGGGCAAATGCTGCCTAAGCAGAACAGGAGAGATAGCATCAGATGTGAAGAGCTAATTGAAATTATCCCAGTGTAGCTGAAATAATTAAGTTGAAGCTTAGTTTTAATAGGAGCTAATTCTCCTCTGGGGGAGGCTGCCCTCCAGTGCCAGCTGGGCAGTGTCCCCCTGACCCTGCCAGCCCCCCCTGCCACACAAACCCACCCATCTCACCCACCCTCTGCACTGCCACAGACTGGGCACTGCCTTCCAAGCTTCAGCCCTGCTCTCCTCTGGAATCTGAGGGCTCTGGAGCTCAAGGCAGAAGTCCCTGCATGGCACAGAGCTGGAGAGAAGGGGACAGCAGCAGAGGCTGGTCCCCATCACCCCAGGGGATGCCAGAAGGCAGCAAAGACCTTCAGGCATCTGCATCCGCTTTTGGGGCTGGGGAGTTCAACTGCTGCCTCTAGAGAAGGTCCTCCTACCTAAAGCAAGGGTGCTTCAGTAAGGGTAAACACAGCAGGACCTCTGTTAACAGGTGATTAATAACAAATAACATTACAAAGAGCTGGGTCCCTCCACCTCCCGAGGGAAGAGGCTCCTGTTACATCCCCTCTCTTTTCACCCTTGTTTCTCACTTGCCATTTCACCCCCAGCCCCTGGCAATAACAAATCCATCATTTCTCTCCACACCTGAGGCTCAAATTAATTCCTCACAGTTCTTCCCTCAGTCCCTCAGCTCCTGCTTGTGTTTTCCCAGTAATCTGCTGGAGCCAGAGGGACAAAGCCACCTGGTGCTCATCTCCATGAGGCTGCTCCATCCTGCCCTGTGGTCAGCTTTGGGTCTTGGCTTGCAGAAGCCCAGAACTGAATGGTCTGCAGGTTGCAGTGATGAGGAGTGATTGTACTTCAATCAGCAGCCAGCCCTGTGAAGATCAGCAGCTTTGATTTTGCTTGGTAGGAGAAAGAGAAGTTAGAAATATTCTAGCCTTGATCCCAGCTGGTCAGGCAAATTTTCAAAAGATGAAATAGAGCAAAGATTATCTTAGGAAGTAGACTTTTGTGGTTTTTTCCCCCCAGACTGAACAGAGTGCTCAGTGATATTGTAAATAATATGTTGAAGGCACCTGAACTGCAGTTCACAATCATAACCCAAATGATGCCCTGAGCTGGTAGAGAGGACAGACTCCTCCAGACAAGGAGGTTTTGCAATGAGAAATTGTGCTTTAAAGGACATCATTATAGTCACTGCATGATGATGAGAGGCTGGATCTGTATTTAGTTACATCCCTGAAAAACAGCTCACAAAGTGCTTCCAGATGATTAGTGAAACAGAGATGAAGAGAGGGTACAATCATGTCCTCAGCATGAGAGGGGAGAGCTGCTCTGCACAGGACAGTGAGGGAGCAGCCATGGACAGAATATCAGCCTCATCTCCTCTGGAATCCCTGTGTGCTGCTCCACACCTTCCATGAAATGGAAATTCAAGTGCAGGCTGAGTCCTTGTTGGCTTCCCTTGGCTAAGTCAAGAGGGCTAAAACCCATTCACGAGTACTCTTACAGTTCAGTCACTGCTGTTTGTACAGCAGAGCCAGGAATAAAACATCTCAGAGTCAAGAATTCAAGGAGCCTCAAATCCCCCATGGTGGCAATCAGGCTGATCTCAAGCTCATCTTTTTCTAATTGAAAGTTAAATTCAAAAACTAATCTGTCCTCTCTCTTCAAAACAACACATTTAGAAATAAAAATTCTTTCCTGCCTGTGACCTCAGCTTTTTACCTCCATAACTACAAGGCAGAGCTGAGCTTTCTGCAAGGCTGAACTTCCCCTGATTTCCAGGCACCCAGGCTGCTCTCTCCTAGGAAAAGCTTGGTGTTCTGTTTGCTACAACAGAACATTTCTGGTACTCAGTTATTGCAGAGAAACAGATCTTCAGCCTCAGGTTAGCTGTATGGTTGCAGGAGAACAAACAGCTGCTGAAATTAACGATATCCACATTCTTCACTTCTAAATTTTGGGCTTTCCACAAATAAAACATCTTCTGCTAAAATTTTTCAGTCACTTGAACTTGCATCTTTTCACGTTATGTATAATTTTTCTTATTGTTACTGTGTCCTGAGTTTTTGTGACTAGGGATTCTTTCCACCACACCATGCTCCATGTCAAATCCTGCTTTGAAGACACGATACACCAAATGTCACAGTACCACACAGGATATGTCTAATAGACTTTCACTCCTTTCATCTTCTTTCACATCAAAACACAAAGTATTTCCAAGCACTTTAGAAAGCCAGCATGGTCTCTGCAGCACACCAAGATCAATCTACAATTTTAATGTAGTTTTGTCAAAAAATATTAATGCACCTAATGGCAACATAATGAGGCAAGGCTTAACCCAGCTGCATGAAAATTAAAGCAGATGAATATTATTTCACAGGATCTAGTCCTTCAGCAAAGCAGTTACTTGCCTGTCTGCATGCCAAATTTGAAGCTGTGGTTCTCTCTGATGTGAAATCCTATTTTCTGATTAAAAAATCCACATCTGACATGAAGAATTTGAGCCAACTTGATTTGCACTGATAATCTGTGGTTTTCAAGAAGTTGCCATGTGGACCATCTATTAGAATCATCAGAAAATCCTGGGATGGGGTAGAGGACATAAAAGCCTCTCTGGACTGTGTTTTCAGGTGAAGAGCACTGTACAGAGGCAATGCCCCTGCATTTCATTCTTTGCCATTTTCAAAGGTGGGATAAATCCTTCCCACACTGTGCTTGTATTACTTCACATCACCTCACTTCCATTCCCCTCCCTTTTATTTCTGCCTTTGTATGTTTTGGAGGCTTCTCAAGTCCTTGATATCCATTCCCTGCAGCCTTCCCCACTTTATCCCACGTGAGCTCCCCAAAAAGAAAGGTGGGGTGGTCTTTGCTGTCTTTGCTCTCCTGGGGAGCTTGGCTCTCTCCATGTCCAGCACAGAGTAAACTGAAAAGCCCAAGTGATGCTGTAAGCCAGGGAAATGCTCTGAGGCTCCTGGATCTGTTTGTTTTCCCACTGCTTCATTTAATTCATGAAAACTGCAGGATTTCACAACAGTCCTTTCAAGCACAATAATGTTTCAGATAGAAAGGCAAACAAAAATAATGAGAGGGAATTTTGTGCACCAAAGAAAAGAAACGGCAATAACAAAGCTACACCCTGAAAAAAGGACAAATTATAAACAGCTGAAAAAGCAGGAAAGAAAGTGAAAAATGCTGGTGATGGAAGTGAGAGCGCAGCAGAGCAAGCCCTTGCCAGCTGGGGATGCCACAGGGCAGGGAGGTCAGCACACAGGAGCTGGCTGGTCTGTGCTCTGCAGGTTTCTGCCCTGGCTGTGAACAAACCTCTTCTTGCCAGAACAGTAAAACTGGCCCAAGAATCCACCCCTCGTGGTGTGTCTGCCCAGGCTCCTCCAGGAGGGCACATGCAGTTCTGCTCCATCTACCACAGCAACTCTGCAAAGGGACCAGAGCCCTCTAGTGCCTCCAGCCACCACTTCAGACAGACTTCCTTGGCTCTCCAGCCAACCATGAGAATGTCATTTATAAATAACCCATCAATTATCCATTTGCTAAAATGGCAGAGTCAGTCAGACACCTCCTGGGCTGTCTGGGTCACTGAAACATTTCCAAGTGGATGGGTGCAGCAATGGATAGTTCTTCACATTTTCCATCTTTGTGCCTGTGGGAGTGGGAGCCTCATTCTAGAACTGGTTTTATTCTCTTCTGTTTGCTTTTCATATTTAATTTCAGATTCAGGACAAATTTAGCTTAAGTCCTTATGTGCACTAAATGCATTTTTTCTGCTGCTAAATTATTAGTTGTCTTTCATCCCATGCTGCCTGGTAAACCCAGAGTGATCTACTTGCTGTTCTCCATCCTGAATCCAAGAGCATTTTCTTGATAGCTCTACACCCACACGTGTTCAGCAAAGCACAGAGACAGTGTCATTGTCTGGGACAATGCCTTGATCCAGGTCTGCTGCCAGCAGCTGCTGCATGTGCTGCTCTTTGGAAAAATCTGATTTAATGAATGTAAGGCAGTCTCCCACAGGAGACACAGTGCCACCAGCCAGCCCCACTGCCACCTCCCTCTGAGCATTACCCACACAGGGGCACCAGGTACCAGCAGGGTGGGCACCTGGTGTTTTTCTTATGGAAAACTGGCAATAAACTGACCGGGACATGAACTTTCAGCTGGATTAACTCTCAGCTATTTCACATTTCGAAGATTGTTCCTTTCCTTGCAAAAGCTACAAACAGGCTACAAATTCACCTCCTGGTGTCCCTACTGACTTCCTTGCTTAGGCAGCTCTGGGGGTGGTTTGAACTCCTGTGCTGTTCATTCTTGGTTCCTTTTGTTCTTCATTAGGAACCTATTCTTCTTTGAAATTTCTTATTTTAAAAACAACAAAAAGCTGAAGTTTTGTAAGACTGGGAAAACTTTCATCTGCTCAAGACAACACAAAATGGAAGCTCTGTCCAAGTCAAAACAATAACTCTTAGGTTTATCTTTTAGGAGCTGATGAGAGACCCCACACTTTCTCATCCCCTCAAAACTGAGATTTAAAATCTGGAAAGTGCTGTCTCTAAAACGGTTGCATTATTAACTTCTGCACTAGGACTATTTGCTAAACTACAGCTTATTTCCAACAACAAGCATCTTTTATTACGGAATTCAACTTCTGTAATCAAGAACCACCCACTGCAAAATGAATGAAGTGTGTTCTCCAAAGACACAACTACTTTCTCTACCTCTGCTGTGCCTCAACAAAATGGTAATACATCCCTGACTAGGCAAATATGGCTCTGGAAAAGAAATATTATATTCTATTTATTTATTGCGGACAGATGAAATTGTTTGTTAAATTAAAACAAAGTCTTACAGAGTATTAAATAGTGAACAAAGAACAAACAGACCTAATGGACCAACACTAAAAGCAGAGTCGTCCTTCCAAACTGTCAGCATCAGCTGCAAACTTCATTTCATTCAGAAGAAACTGATTTAGCAAAAATATGAAAAAGGCTACACTCTTTTCTCTTTCCAAACAAGTTAACTCCTAGTAAATAAAAGGTAGAAGTGGTTACCAGATTGCTGACAGCATCTCTTCCTCACCATTGATGAGAAAAGATAGTCTGGTTTGCTGTCATTTCTTTAAGAAGCTCTTGAATTCTGGCAGAAGGATCTGCAGGATGAATTTGCTCTTTTCTACAGAATTCATCACTGTAGTGTTGGCCAGGTTAGGTGGCATGAGGTGAGCACAGCTGGGCACAGCCAAACCTCACCCCAGGTTTTGTTCCAGGCTTGGAAACACCTCCACACAAGCCATGGATAATGAGTGCCTCCTGCCATCCCTCCTGTCCTGGGGATCCTGCACTTGGCACCATCTGAGAGACTTTGGGGGGGGGATTTGATGAGAGAACTTCATTGCAAAGCAGCAAACCCTGTATGAGCCAAAAAACCTCATCTTTATGCATGGGGAGAGATTTGGGGAGATGCCCAGGTGCTCCTGTAGCTGCTAGGGGGATGAATATCTGGAGCAGACAGTTGTGTGAAAAGTTGTGAAAAAAATTCAGGAAAAGGAACTTTTCTTTTCTTGTTTGACCTGGAATGAATGGATGCACTTACCTGCACTCTGCTGTCCAGACTCTGGGAACAACTTGCACAAGGCAGCAATATCAAAGATCTGCACATTTGTCAATTCTAAACACGTATAGGACTCCCATCAGAGCCTAATTTTACCCTATTTGGTCCAAGTTTTCACTGCCAAGCTTTGCTCACAGAACAGCAGAAACAGCGATGAAATTTCTAGAGGCTGTATGACACAGATATTTCAAACCAGGTAGTGAAAAACTCCCCAAAACCATATTTTATTTGTCATCTATAAAAGCTAGGCTCTTATTCCCACTCTCTGTGAGCCTTGCCCACCTTCTCTGCTAGCAGGACACTCTCTGGCAGCAGATCTTGGCCAGAGCTGGGAGCCGTGCTGGAGCAACACCACCCCGAGCTCTGTGAGCCACAGCAGCGGGCTGGGAGATTTGCATTTGGACTCACAACACAGAGAAGTATTTTTGAAAAGTTCCTTGACTGAACTATGAAACTTCCTTTTCTTCTTTTATAAGCCTGTGATAGTCTTACAGAGAATAGTCAAACCCCATAAAATTTACTTTGTGTATCTAAGTGTTGCACTGGGACATAGCACCCTCTATTAACAATGCAGTGATCAGATCCAGAGAACACTGACATCAGCCCAGCCAGGAAAAAAAAAAGATACTGTCCCCAACTTACACGGTTTAGTCTTTTCTCTGCTTCCATGGAGGTTAGGGATGGAGCTGTACCTTTTTTTTTTTTTTTAATATGACTGGATATGATGAAGATCTACTTTTTAGTGATTGAACCACTCCATTTTTGAAAGGCAAATTTTTCCTCTATTTTTGCCACTGATAAAACATTATTATGTTGTTTGTAGGAATTATGGTTTTTATCTTCCTGTCAACAAAATATGCATGCAAATAGACTTAGATTATTTATGGAGCAACATCAAATTAAACTGCTTGTATAATGACTTAAAACTGGTTATCACCATCCTGCATAATATCTGTTTAAACACACCACTTGCAACAAGCTTTGCTAATCAAAGGAGGAAACAAAAACACAGTGTCACTAATTTTATGCATGCCATAGAGTGCTGCTCCCCTCTGAGCAGTGCAGTGCAGGAGAGGGATGCTGTTTTTACCAATATGTACTCTTCAGCCCTTTGAAGAGTCCTGTATTGGCCAAATTACACAATATAGGGCTCAGACACATCTGAAAATCTTATGTAGACTTTCAGGTTCATTCTCTTGCTCCTGCCATGAGGTACAGAAATCTTGTGTGGAGGCTGGGAGCTGCAGGAACAGGGTCTATACAGATCTGTCCTTTCCACAGGCTTTACCCAGATTTGGGATGGGAGATCCAGGACAGCTGGGATTATTCAGTCACACCATGGAGGATTTCAAACACTCACAAACCATGTGGAGCATGGGAGGGTAGATGGGCAAAGGCCACCTGCCACACTCTGGGACAGCCACCCCATGGCCCATCTGAGCTGGCCAAGGAGCAGCAACAGGTCTGTGTGGCTGGGATATGGTGGAGGTGGATCCCTCTTCACACCCATTATCTCTTGTTGCCTACACCACCTCTCCCACCTGCCAGTGTTGTTCCTCAGCATCACATTTGGCACAGCAGGGCTGGTTTGCAGCACCTCAGCTGCCCTCCTGAGCTTGGCATTAGGCTGCTTTCCCAAACCTCACATTTTGGGCTGCTCTTCCTGGCTCAGCCTCACCTGCTCGCATCAACTGAACGCTATTAACATCACCAGTGCTTCAGAAATTGCTTTTGTCAGTAATAAAGTTGCATTCTGGCTGCCTTTCCTCAGGCCAGAGCTACAATGCAAGCTGCAAGGAGCCTCCCCCTGAGACCATGAAAGCCACCTCTATTCCTACCTGAATTTTCCTTTGCAAACACAGCGGTCACTTAAAAACCACAGCAACAAAACAAAACAAAGACTGCACCCACTGCCTGAGCAGTTGGGATCTGCATGTGAGGTGCACCAGGGACACAGACTCTGAGCAAGGAGAGGCTGCTCAGCACCTTAGGGCAGTCCCCATCACACTGGAGCATGTGAGAGTCTGGCAGCAAATAAATTGGAGCTTCACTCAACCATTTAGAAGTGTTAGAAACTCCCCAGTGCAGGTCATTTAATTTGGTAAGGAAAGAGAAATAGAGGTGGATTATTTTTTTCCTGTCTCCCTGATTATTTTTTCCTCTTAGACTTACTCTGGTGGTGATGGAGTTGCTAATGCTATAGAGTAATTGTGGTGTCTCCAGTCCTCAAAGGAGGAAATTACCTCTTTTTCTGTGAGCTCCTGTTCTTTCCTGAACAGTTTAATGATACTGGGTCTAGAATGCTACTGCCATTTACTCATAGAAGAAATTGGCAAATTCTTCCCAGTTTTATCTGTTCTTCATCACTACAGCTCTGGTTTGTGTCACTCCTGCACTCAAACATTGCTCCAGTTGAAGGGCAGGTGATCCCTTGTAAAACTGGTGCCTGTGGCCAGTGGGGATTAGGCAGGGCAGGAGGTGCAGAGCCATCCTGTCCTCCTGAGGTCTTCTTCTGTCTTCACCTCATGCATTTTCCTAATGGAAAGGGGAGGAAGAAACCATCCCTCATTTCCAAAACTCTCACTGAACAGGAAGAGCAGTGAGAAACTGAAAAGATTTTTTTCTGTCAAAAGGGAAAAGACCGAGGGAAGGAAAACCAGACGGGCTTAGTCGATCCTACACAAACTCAGTTTTGCACCAGCAAACACCTATTTACAGTGGGAGCAAGTCCTACCCTCAGAGCCTGCCTTCTGTTTAGAGCAAATTTGCTTTCTCAACATTTTCCAACAAGATTATGGATTCACTGAACTTTAAAAGTGATTAATCAGCACAGTGCTGGCCATCAGCAAAGGCAGGAGTGGTTCTGAGGGCATTTCCTGACTGGCAGCCTCCCCTGAAACCCACCAAGGAGCACTGCTGCCTCTCACCATGCTCATGGATGGGTGAGAGTATTTCTAATAATACCTGCCTGCTCCGTGGGTTTGTAACAGATTATCTGCCTCTAACAGCTACAAAATTTCACCTGCAGGCATAAAATGAACCAATATCAAACTCCTCTATTTGAGACAAGAGGTATTGATTGAAGCCTCGTTGCTAAACAGGCTGAAAAAAAAAAAGAGGTTATAACACTAAACCCACAGCAGTGGGAAAAATCTTTGAGCTCTGAGGGTAGGTTTTGCACATCCTGCTGAAACTTGTGGGCAGAATGTTGGCACAGCAAGGCTTCCTTAAATCAAATTATCCCATTTCTCTGAAGGCGTAAATGACCTGGTCTGCAGCCACGTGTGGCACACACAGGGTGGGTGTGATCTTGGCAAAATCCCTCCAGCCAAGGGAGTCCTGTGGTGTCTGAGCCATTGGACCCAGCTCCCTGCACCTGGAGGTGGCCCAGGTGACAACGCTGGCCTGGAAAACAAACCAGCCCCGTGACAGCAAAGTGACACCTGTGCTTCCTGGAAACCATGGCAACCAGAGAGGTACTTTTAAAACAAAGAAATGCTGGGTTTCTGGCAGAGGATACAGCAGCTACTGCATGGTGTGAGCGTGCTGTCATCCTGAGCCCCTGATCAAACCCGGGCCAGATTCAGCCTCTGCCCTGCTGCAAAGTAAAAATTCAGTATTGACAAGGAAGAAGCAATATCTGCTGGTGCTCAAAGGTAAATAAACATCCATTTGGCTGAATCCTGAGCTTCCTACTTAGAAAGGTGAGAGATAGAAAAAATATGGTCAAACAGGGACTGTAAAGCCTGACTGGATAGAAATTTGAGCCCCACTTTCTCCTCCATATTTGACAGCTTTCACCTTTTTACTGAACCATAATATTAATAAACTATGTATTGTGTATTCTCATTTTCATGGGCTTTTCACTGATATGTTGACGTGCAGTTTCTCATCCTTTATATTAAAGTCTGAGCACAGCATTGGGACTCTCCCTAGAGTTAGAGCTGACAGCTTGGAGCTCTCACTCATCACAGCCGAAGGCATTAATAAAAGCTATTTTGCTCATGCACATGAAGTTGAATCTGGGCTTAATGGGCTTTTTTTTTTCCTGACACAAGAAGGAAAAAAATTAAAGAGTATATTCTGAAACTCTTTAAATCTTAAACAAACAACTGAATATAGAAAGCCAAAGGAGAAAGTTTTTACTAAAATGCACTCAAGCCTCTGAACAGGACTTCAGACATGCAGAAATGCTATGAAGGAGTTTTCTCTGGAGCAGACTACTGTAGAACATGCAAATTGTACTGAAACACTGAGTTGCTGCATTGTTAGAAGCCCTTAAAACACAAAATGGAGCAGAAACAGATTTCTTTACTCTCTTTGTGGGTGGTAGGGAGCTTTTAAATCAATTTTTATGTAAATCTACCTCTAGATTCCTCCTAGGTTAAAAACTATTCTCCAGTCACTGAAAATCAGTCTCTATAGTGGTTATTGCATTAAACTTAATTTTCCATAGATGTCAAGATGTGGTTTTGCATTTTAAAATGTAGCTGGGAGCCCCATTCCCCTTTCACAAGACATGTGGGAGACAAATGCATAAACCAAGTGCACCAGAGAACTGAGCTCACCCTGAGCTGGCCACCCCAGCCAGGCCCACCAGAAAATCCCACCTGAAATAAGGGCTGGCGTTCTTCAGGGATGTGACCCGTCTGAGAGACACAGGTGGACTGAGATGTGTCAGAGCAATGGGTCAGACACGAAACTGGGACCTGATTCCTGGTTTTGTGGCAAGGCACTAGCTCAGAGCAGTACCCCAAACCAGGGGCCAGGAACAGCTGGCTGCTACAGTGAGAACTGCCATGACTTCTGAAATTACCCACTTCTGTCTGCCATTCCCTCAGGATGGATGCATCTCCTCATGTCCCGTGGACTTGTGCACCTTTAGTTTTCCTCAGACATTCTTGAGCCTGATCTACAGTGGGTAGTTCTTCCTTCTCCCAGCCCCTCATTTGCCTTCTGTGGCTTGGGCTGGAGCTCTTGCTCATGAGGCAAGAAATCATTGTGGCACTTGGTCTAAAATGAAACACCAAACACTTCATAGCTCCAAACTGCAGAGGTTTGCACTTCTTAGCAGAGGAGTTTACATGAACTTGTGTTTCCAGCTCCCTTGTCTCAGACCACCTGCTCCTTCACCTCTCCAGAACAAAGCCAATGTTTCTGTAAGACCAGCACTGTGAAACTGCTCCTCAGGGTTTATGAACCAGACAACCAGCACACAGCTGACCTAAACACACCATTTTACATCAAGCAGACAGGTTTCCCTGTCAGCAACACACCTTCCCAGGCAGCATGCAGTACATAGGTAAAATGGGTAAGGATGCTGTTAGTCAGGACACACAATGTGTGTGACAAACACCACACACAGTGCTGAGCCCTTCCCTGAGGGATCTGTGTCACTGTCATATTATCTGGAAAAATCCCCTTGCCCAGGCTTCTTCTCCTGGGAAACGGAGAAGCCTCAGAGAAAAAGGAAAACAATATGATCTCATTTGTTTCACCTGTGTTTTGCTGCTTTGGAATGTGGTTTGGAGATTGTTTATCCAACAGGTACATGTTTGATTGGTTTCATGTGAATTGTTTTGACTTAATGACCAATCACAGTCCAACTGTGTTAGGGCTCTGGAGAGAGTCATGAGTTTTTTATTAGTATCTCGTTAAGCCTTATGTAAGTTTCCTTTCTCTATTCTTTAGTATAGTTTTAGTACAGCATAATATCATACCATATATAATACCATAAAATAATAAATTAACCTTCTAAGAACATGGAGTCAGATTCATCGTTTCCTTCCTGCCATGGAGGACCCTGAAAATACCACAGATCTGGGTTTGCCTGGCTGCAAACGCAGCCATCCTGTGCTCACTGAAACCTGAGTGAGGAGCAGCAGCACTCAGCAAACACCACAAGCTGGCAAGTATCAATACTGCCCCAACCCCATAATGTGCAGGAGATCAGTGCTGGGCACTCAGGGACACCAGTCACAGCCTGGGAGCTGCTGTATGACACAGCACACACCACAGAGAGCACTGGGATGGAGGCAGGATAATGGAGGATAATAGCTGTGGAGTGAGAAATCATAATAGCTCAGCCTACGCAGAGGTTAGACTCCAGGAGAGTCATTATCTCAGCCCTGATGTCTGGGTGTCAGAGCTCCTAGGCCTGGTTTATTGGTTAAGTACATGGCTTTATTGCTGTTTATGGAAGTATGCCTGCATTCTGAGCAGCAAGGGAGCACATTAGCAGGGAGGCACTGAGCTTGCACCAGCTGCTGCGGGAGAGTATCCAGACCCCAGCCCAGCCTCAGTGAGAAGATTGGTAAGTGTATAAGGGAGGCTGCCTCAGATCTCAGGTCCCTGGCTGATGTGTAAAAGCAACTCAAAACACATTTCCTTCTTGATGAAAACATTCTTAACAGGGAAGAGGGAGTCAAATTAAGAGGGAGCAAAGCCATCCCTTTTCTATGCAACATTTGGGATGTTTCCTCTATCTCACTTCCAGTTTTGTGCATATTTCTGCATGCAGCCACTTTCTACAGTAAGCATCACCACTCATTAGTGATACCCTTTCTAGTACACTCCCAGGGGATCCCTACAGAGGCTGGCCACTGAGCAGGGTCTTAGGCAGAGTTCAGCAGCATCTCCAGGTGTCTGGGTGATGGGAAACCCCTTCCCAGCATCCCAAAGCAGAGGCCTTAAACCTCATTATCCTAAGCTCTCAGCTCTTTTTAGAGCACATAAAGGGGTGATGCCTATGCCAGTCCACACTTGCCCTGATGCCCTCTCAGAGCAGTGCTGCTCTCAGAGGTGCAATTTCCCAACACTGAAAAGGTATGGCATGGCACTGACTGCCTTTGTGGTGCATGTTGGGAGCTGCTGAGGAAAGCATTGTTATTAGTTATCCTTTCCATCTCATGGTAGCTCTGCCCTTCCCAAGAGAAGGCCCCTCAGCCAGCTGCACATCTCCCCCTTCTCCTTGGCTATATCTTTTGTTACTCTTAAGTACCAGTCATTATTGTCTCAGCAACAAATAGGAGAAAATTCTTTGAGAGAAAGAAACAAAAGGAAAAATCCTAACCCCCAACACCGTGGGAGTTCATACATGGGATACTTTGCCCATTTTTGCAGGGTATCACTGTGCATCCCACTGGATCTGCATGTGCTCACACCACAGCAGTGGGTGCCCAGCAGTCCCCAGCCCACAGCATCCCCTGTGCCACCTGCACAAGGACTCTGAGGAGAAGAAAAACAGAAATGAATGGGAAAGAACAACATACAATAGCTGTATTTTTGCTCTGCATTAATGCTTGTTTGTCAAGTAAAATTGCCTTCTCCTGGGGCTTTAGGATCCTGAAATGTTGGGATATTTAACTGCCTGCCTTTCACAGTTTTCTTCTGCTTCTTAAAACAACTTGGGACCATTCTGGAGATTGTTCCTTTCCCCCTGCAGCACCATTGCTTTAATGATGTCTTTACAATCTTAGTGGATGTCCTTGATACAGATTATAGCCCTGCTGGTAGAAATTTGTGGCAGGACAATGTTTAGGCTGATGAAATTGCTTGTGGGGGATGAGAAGTTGAGTGCAAGGGGGTGCAATTCATAGAGCACCGTGTGAGCTGTGTTTGCATTCACTCATTCTGCATACAGAGAAAAATGAACCATTAGGAATAATTGTAATTCACTCGGCTATTTCGGTTCCCATTTCATTTAGAAAAAGTCACAGGACGTACATCATCTGTGGGATGTGTATTACAGACCAGCATGAAAATCCCTTCATGTTCTGGTGCAGCTTCACCAGCAGTTTCCAGTAACTCTGCTCATGCAGAACATACCTAAGCTGTGACTGAGCCCAACTCTTCCCTAGAAAGCCCTGCTCCAGACTGACCTCCTCCCTGGTGAGACCTCCCCCAAACCCAGCAAACAGCAGTCCCTGCCCAAGTAGCTCAAGGTTTGGGTCCTTCACTGAGGAACACTGCTGCAGAGGAAGAGTCAGGTGTGAGGTTTAGGTTTCCATGTAGAAACCTTGCTTTTCTTGCTTTCTACCTCATCTGCACAGATGAGGTGTGGAGCCAGCTTGACTAATGCAGTGCTGGAAGTTGTGTCTGGATCCCTTACAAAGCAGAGAAATTAAATGCTCAGGTCCTTTCAGTGCCCTTCAGGAGCTACTTACTCATTATATGACTGTCACAGAGGTTTTGCAATACATCACACAGTACTGGCAATCATCAAGCTACTTAACCATGGAAAATTGCTTTAATGTTATCTCAATGTGTTAATGAATGATTCATTAATTAATTCCAATTACTGAACACTGGCCTTGCTTTCCTGCTAGGCTGGAATGACTCCATGCCAAATCCAAGCAGGGCAGTGGTGTTTAAGCCAGCTCTGAAATCATGGTGGCCATGAGGATCCCAGTGCCAGTGGTGGCAGCAGCCATCACTTAACTTGCTGTAATGATGCTGAGCAAGGGAGAAATCAGGAGGCTGCTCCAAGCTGGAAAGATCTTTGTGGTAAGAAGGAGGAGCTCCCTTTACAGATCCAAACCATCACTGCATCTCACCCAGAGGACACCTTTAGCCTGGAAGCTGTTTTGAACTGATCATTGGCAGTTCAAAGTTCCCAGAAATGAAAGTGGATTTGCAGGCATGTCTGGCCATGCTGCTCATGCACCTGCTGATGCCTCGGCCACAGACAGAGGAGAACCAGTTTCTGATGCATAGCCATTGTGCTTTTTTAACTTTCCAGGGCAGTCTGTAAAATCTGGGAAGCTTTTACAACCCTTCTTTCTGCAAAGAGTACTAGGTTATTGGTGCTATGCTAAAACCAACAAAAGCAATCCATTTGGATTGTTTATGAGGGGGCTACTAATCTGGTAAACCACTTGATTCATTAATAAATTCATTATAGTGTCAATCACTTAACTGGCCAGTAAGACAATGATACCCACCAGGCAATGGGTAGAAACTCCAGGTGTTTAAACACAGCAGCCACAAAACTGCAAACAGCTGAGGGGTGACTGGTAACACACAGGGAAGAGTTGGGTTGAAAGTTTCCATGTTGAAGACAATGTTCAATGCCTGGAAGCTGAAACTGTGTGCATTCAGACTTAAAACAAGCAGCAGTTTCTCAGCGTGGTGGGAGACTAAATGCTGGAATAACAGGGTAGTCTTTAAAATTTGGTCTTTCTGAATCACAACAAAAAAATTGAAAAGATCCCTCTCAAGTGCAGCAACATACCAGTGTCACTAGATACTTGATTTATTTTTGACCCTGAGAAGGTCAAAACAAGAGGTAAAATGAAGGGACTGAGATCTCGTGGCTGAGACTTTTTTCCTCTGGTATACTGGGAGGCTCATGATGCAGAGCCTCCCATAAAAGCTTGATCTCACCACATTGGAGGAAAAAAGCTCAATGCACCCAGCTCTGCCCTGCAGCAGCCTGACTCCCTGGGGAAGCTAAGTCTCTGGAAATCACTGAAACTTCAAAAAGTCATGGATGATAACCTTAATCCACAGCCAGGAGGAACTGCAGCACTGGTTTTAATGGAAGTAGAATTAGATAATCCCAGCTACCACAGCAGAGCTTCCCCAATAATTGTTATTGTAATGCAAATCTCTGTGGCACCAACCACCAGTACATTGTTAACCACTGCCATACAAGAATTCATTAAAACAGACAAAAAAATCCTGCAAGGGAAGAAGAATCCCTTCCCCCCAGCACAGAGCAGCAAATGAGGAGGTGAGAGTTGAAAGGACTCACCCTTGGTCTCTCTGAGCAGCACAGCAAACCAGCACATTCTCAGCTCTGTCCTCTGCCTCAGAAAGGAGCCAGCCCCTCCTCTCAGGGCCAGGCTGGCAAAACACAAGGCACCTTATTAAAAAGGGAAGGGTAGCTCCTGGCCAATAACACCTCCCAGCCCCTTTTTAAATGCCTGGAGGATCAGGTGTGACACTGAAGCAATTCAGATGGGAGGGGAAACAAAGGAACTCACAACTCTAAGGTGCTGAGGATCAGCCAATTATACATTCAGGACTCTGTGTTAATTAGAGGTTTTTCAAGAGGAGAGTCAAAGGACTTTGCAGACACAGATGGAAACAGGTTTTAACAAGCAGTGATAAGTCCCAGTGCTGGAGAGGCATGTCCAGTTCACACAGGGGAGACTCCAGCTGAGGCTGTGCTGCACCAGCAGCCACCCACCACCAGTCAAGTGCAAGCCACAGGTCAGTCCAATTGGTTTTTTGGGAGAGTATTATGATATTAAAATGAATAATCATGTAGGCACTGGTAAAGGATCTTTCCCTACATAATAGTCATAGCTCTTTATAAGAGCCCAAAAGCACCTGGGTCATCTGGTCACTCAGATGCTTTACCAGTGGCTCAGGGAGGAAGAATTGATTTTTTCCTAATGACTATGTGTAATGTGGCAGCTTTATGCACTGTAGGCAGAGACCATGGCTGTTTAAGAGGATCTGATAATAGCTCACAATTGAAGCAGGTTTCTTTCCTAGGCAGAGGGAAGTGCAGAGCAGAGGCTGGAACAAGTCACAATTAATTTTCTTGTTCTTTAGATATTGCTATGGTCATCTCCTTTCCTGCTTAAGTCAGGGAAGCTCAGAACATGCATGTGGATTTATTTACAAGCATCAAAATGGTTTCTTTAATTGCTACATACACCTTCTGAAAAAGGGCACATGAAAGTAATTTAAGAATTTTTAAAAAGCATCTAAGAGACTGAGCAAGCTCTTTTAGTTTATCCCCAAATGAGCACTAACTTTTAGGTAATTCTTGCAGTTTATTGCACTAACCAAGAAAACCAGGTCATATAAAATGAAAGAGCCCATATTACCTGTGAAGCAAAAGTGCCTTCTCAGCAGAGACTTGTTCACTCTCTACTTGTCCTAGACCATTATTTCACTTCCTGAGATGTGCTTTGTGAGGAATACTACAGGGACCAGACTTCACTTCTGGTGAACTGTACTGCATGGGGCTCTGAGTCAAAACAAGGAGTGCAAGCCTGGAGATGTGACAGAGGTAGCTTCCCCCTCACCCTAAACAGGTGTGCAGCATGGAGGGAAGTGCTCCTAAGAAGCACCAGAGGGAAAAAACTGCCCAAAAGCCACAGGCACAGAAGATGGAGTCCCAGAGCCCAACAACTGCCCCCCTGCCAATGCCTCAGCCCAACTTTGCCAGCAGCTTGCTTGTGCAGTGACACTTCAGCAATAAATGGATGTGATTTTTGACACAATAAACCACAGAGACCCGAGCAGGAGCTTCCAAACTCTCTTGGAGTGCAAGTGTGACTGACTGCTCCAAGTAATAAACCTTGGGAAGGCCAACCCCAGTGTGGTGCTCAGGACATTGCCCCAGGGCTCAGCTTGGCTACAGCAGCTCCTGCAGCAGCTGGGGTCAGACTGGCTGGGTTTTGTCATGCTGTGTCCCTTGGGACTCCATGCAGCACATCCAGCTCCACCAGGCAGCATTACAGGTCCTGAGGGGTTACATGTGACACTTGGGGAATCAGAGCATCAGCACCCACAGGCATGAACTGAGACCTGTCTTGGAGCTAAGTCACTTTGTGAAAATGTAATTTTCGATATCTCATTAGGACTTCTCCCATCTGTTAAGCATAATCCCAGAGAGTTTGGTGACACTCTAAATGAAGCTGTGAAGAGATGTGTTTGTTTTAGATGTAATTGGACAGCTGTTTTATTATGAGTTAATGAACTATGATGATTAAAAAGAATTCAGTTTTAGCAAACCATGTATTAACAATTACTCTGGACTAAAATCACAGCTAAGCAAGTGCTAGACAACTTTCATGGCAATCATTGGGAGCAATTATTGGATTGGAGGAGACCTGAGCAGCACCATGAAAAGCTGATCCTGAGCTGGGGAGTCCTGCATTTGTCCTTTCCACACTTTGCAGTTCAAAAGAGATCTTTGTATATGAGCTGGGCCTGGTGCCAAAGACCAGAAGCCACAAAAAGCAGTTCGTTTCCATAGGAGGTTCCCAGTTTGCATGGAGCAGTTTTTAAGCAGTGAAGTCTTTGCTCTGAGAGTTTCAGTGAAAAAGCTCTTAAGAGTTAAACGAAGACAGGTCCACATGCCACATGTGCAAATCACTTATCCCCCCATGTTAAAATAAATCTGTTCCAAATCATTGTGACTTCCCAACAGCTGCCTTCTGACCTTTTTCCACTTCAGCCCTCCATTTGGCTTTCTTTTCTGCATTCACCCTCAGCAGTGTCTGATCCTTCTTGGCAGCCTGGAAACAATTTGGTGGAAATCATTGCATGCACACAATTGCCACCACTAAATTTCCCCACATCTGCACCACTTCCTTTGACACCTCACTGTCCTTTGTGATATTTTGCAGTGATAGAAGTTAATCTGTTTCCTTGTTATACCACATTTTCAGCATTTGCAGCTCTGATTAGCAGGAGAATTACACTGTAAATTGATTACAGATGTACTGGGACTTGCAAGTCAAACTGGAGACCCAGCAGTGGGGTGGGATAGGGAGAAGAGCCACAGCTCTTGGTGACCATGGTGGCATCCAGGCCAGGCAGGCAGGACCACAGGAGCCTCATGGCTGACAGATGTCAGGCAGAACCAGGTTCCAGTGACACTGTCTGAGCTATTCCATTACCTTTGGCCCAGCCTCCTGTTGAGACACTCATACAGAGCATTGCACAGAACAGGTTTATGGCAGAGTGGGTCAGGAGCAACACATTAATCAGCAGCTTGTGCTTTCCAATGCCAGTGTCTCCTCTGGAGAAGGGGTGATACAGATCTTGTGCATACATTGCTCATGTGTACATATTCTCAAACCTATCTGTCACCCAGGTGCTTATTTCCAAAGAACATACCTAGCCCATGCATTAGGTGAACCAGTTCCCCCAGAAACAATACTCACTTCTTTGCCTGAGATGATCATGGTCACACAGCCCAGCACAGTCAGTGCAATCATGATGTAGCAAACCTTTATCCTGGCAATGTTCCTTGCAGTGTCAAGGACCTCAGACCTGTGGAGGACAGAGCAGATTTTCCATTCTGCAGCAGGGAAATGGATCATGGGGAGAGGGGTAATGAATGCTCAAGTCTTGCAGCTACTTCCTGTCAATGTACAATGGGGTTCAGCCTTCTCTTTCTGCAGCTGCTTAAAGGAGGACTGTAAAAATTAGCCTGTGGGGAAAAGATTTAGGTCAAAAGCCATCAGTAATAACAGGATTAAAAACTCTTGCTCTCCTGTGTTCTTTTATTGTGTGAGAAAGTGAAAGCCTGTAAAATGACAGGGACAGGAAAGTCTTTCTACTATAATAACAAAGGGCTGACCTTTGGGTGCTGCAGGGCAGGCCATGGGGTGCTGTGCAGCACCAGGAGACACTGGGGCCATGCCACCAGAGCCAGGGAATGCCACCTGCAGGGAATTAAAAGCCCACCACAGCACAGCTCTGCCAGGCAGCTGGCACCAGCCCCACGAGCATCTGCCTGCAGTGGGAGGCTGACTGGGTCAGAGCACACAACTGGGTCAGAGCACACAACTGCACCATCCAGGAGTTTTCTTCCCAAGCAGCTGAACAGCCCCATCCATCACTGGAAATCTCCACCACCTTCCATGTGTAACTCCTGGCATATACCCAACAATTCACGTTTGTAAGAAACTGCAGCATGGCAATGAGCCATCCCTGAAATTACATCCAGCCATGGATTTACTCACACCTGCGAGGGGAAGGACAGCTGGAGGTGAACCCAGGATGTCACAAGTCAGAAGCATTAGGACTCCAAAATTGAGTGACAATCCTTTAACAAAATATCTCAACAAGGAGGTGGAATCACAGCCCATACAGGAGGAACTCATTGCACAAGTCTGCCACCAAAGCTGTATGTAGCCCCAGCTTCTAATTAAAATTGATGCAGCATTATTAATCACTAATCAATAAAACCTAGAAAAGCATGTAAAACCCAGATTGAATGATATCTTATCATGGTGGCTTCTGAGTTTCAAAGCCACTTGTCTTGTAAAAGATACTTCAGCTTAGTCTGAAGTTTGTGATAACTAAAATAAGCAAATCCAGTTTACCTCACAGGGAATGACAAAAAGTTACAAGAGTTACAATTTTTTACAGCTCTTTCTGGACACCAGCATGGGGGAAGCACTAACCCCCACAAGAGCACAGTTCTGGAAAACGGAGACTGGGGTCTCAATCTGTGTGTCCACAGCAAAAAGAATCATTCTGACAGGTCCACTTACGAAATGTGCCTGGGAATGTCCTCCTCCTTTTTAAAGCGTCCTGACCATACTAGCACCTTTTTATCAAAATTTGTAGGCCTTCTTTCATTCCTGAAAGGTTCTTTACCTGTAAGAGATTTTGTACAAAGCAATGAGCTAAGCTTCAAGGAGGAAAAAGAGCTGTTGGTACAGAGGGAAAAGGATTGAAAATTTAAAATTACACTTTTCTATTCTGTGGAAGCTAAATGTGCTTTCTGACATCAAAAAGACTCAGCAGGTGGTGTGAGGTCCTTTGTTACATTTGCAGCTTATTTAATTTTACTTTCTTCCCTTTAATTTTGGTAGGTTTTAAACTAAAAATGTCTTCTAAACATCCCGATTAAGAGGGCAAATGATGTGGGGCTGAAGTCCCCGAGCCCACAGCAACATCTCACCCTGTGAGCATCTTGCTTTTTTAAATGGCCCAACTAGTGAGTTAAGCAAACTGCCAGCAGCACGAGTAGCTAACTCCTCCACAGCTTCTCCTGAAATCACTGATGGAGAGATGATGTCTGCTAAAGTGCAGCCTGGTGGGAGACTGGCAGTTGTTCTCATGCAAGCTGGGTACCACATTGCTGCACTCTAATGATGATACATTACACCCCATCAGGCTACCACGGCGATGCCATTTGCATGCTGTCACCCTCAGCACAGTGAGAAAAGGACTCTGGCTCCTCTTGATGGAAACAAGCCCAATAACAGGCAACAGCAAGGACAGTGGCAGAGGGACCCTAAAAACATGGTAAGCAATGGCTAACTCAAACCCTGGTTTTTGCAGTGTACAAGTGGTCTTTGCAAGGCAGCTGAAACTGCTCACCCAGTACTTATATCCACATAGGTGCACCCAGGAAGCCACACTGCAATGCCCCGTGCCTGCAAATGTGGGGCTTGGGTTGGGAAATGTCCAATTGTGACCAGGATGGGCAGGAAGAGATGGACATGAAGATGTTTCCAGTCTCAGCATCCTCACTCCCTGCCTGTTGCTCTATTGCTGGTACTCAGCTGAAAGGAAATCACTGCTGCTGCAGAACAGGGCATGGAGAGAATTTCTTCCTGCCTGTGTTGAGCTGGTGAAATTATAGTGTCTTGGTCCCATAGCTGCTAATGTATGCCAGGACTTGTAAGTGGCTGAAAAATCCGGGTTGTAAATCTTGGCCCAGGTAAATTTAGTCTCCTGCTTCTCCTATTTCTCTCACAAAGTGCAGTGAGACCAGGAGAGCTACATCAGCAAGTGCCAGAATCAAATCTGCAGCAAGCAGTACACTTGCTAAAAGCAGATGCTCCATCCCAAGGAGGACAAGGGCAAAGCCCCATGCTAAAGAGCCCCAGCCATCCCACAGGAGCACAGCCAGGCCCAGGCAGCCCAACTTTCCTAGGGTGAGGGGTCTGCAGAGGCACAGCCAAGAAACTGATGATGTAAAGAGAAAGTCTGTCCATACCAGGAAGCTTGTTCATCTGGGAGCAGCCCATGCCTCATAATCCAGGGCAGTGCCTGGCACAAGCACACACAGCTGTGGCTGTAACCTGGCAAGGGGCAGAGCAGGAAGCAGAGGGGAGTAAATCCTCCCCTTGCACCAGCCCTGCACACTCAGGGACAAGCACTGATCCTCCTCTGGAGACCTGGCAGTTGGGTAAGAGGAAGAACACTTATTTGTTTTAATTGACAGATTTCCTGACATCAAGCATCAGTTGGTATTTGCTGCCATAGCAGACCAGCTATATAATAAAAAAAGCTTTACCCCTGTGCACTGTGCTGGTCAGAGCTCTGGGTGTGCTCTCTGCCCCAGGAGACAAAGCCCTGCAGCACCTCAGCCATGGCTGAGAATGAGTCTCATTTTCTCACCCTTTCCTGCAAACACCCTTTCCCTCCATGCTGCTGCACCAAACAGTGACCAAAGGCTTTCCACCCACCTGGATCAGCCAGGTGCCAAGCCTTGTCCTGGGCGTTCTTTGCTCTGCTGCCAGCAGCTCTGGCAGGGCACAGGAGCAGCCCAGCCACCCTCTGGCTGTGCCCCAGCAGCCTCCCCAGCATCCTGCCCTGGACCAGCACTGCCCCACCAGCCTGGCAGGGGCCCAGGAGGCTGCTGCTAGGACTTACTAAAGTAAAAACAGCCCTTCCTGTCAGAAGGGAGTAGCACACACTTCTATCCCAACAGACAACAGGCTTTCCTTACATCATGATGACGAGTTAAATTTATCACCTGTGATTACCAAAACGACACACCCTGGGAGCTGGGCGGGCAGAAATCACCGCTGGGGCAGATCACACCCAGCCCTGACTCTGCCCCAGGCTCCCCATCCCAAGGAGCTGCTCAGAAGAACAGTGGTTATTTACACTATTTTCTCAGTCCTTACTATGGAAGAACTAAAATAAGATAGTGTGCTGTATTTCCCCAAAGACAGGCTTAGTGAGTGCTAATTATCACAGCTGGTTAAGCTGTTAGAGTTCTTAATTGTTCTCAGCTACAAAATAATCTTGCAAATCAGTTTCTTTAAACAAATTTTATGAAAAGGAGCAGTGTTTACCACATCTCAGAATAAATGTGGTTTGGTGGCAGGAAAATAAAGTTGATGTCTATACCTATAAATGTAGTATAGGGAGTCCATCTCACATGAAGACTGCAAACTTTCCTAGCAAAGAAAAATACTTCAGATATGCTTCAGGTTTAAAACAGTAAACTAAGAAATTATAACAAAAATCTCAGCTGAGGTAGAATTTGTCAGTCAGTAAAATTGTCATTAAAATGTAATGATACCTATAAAGCACTTGCCCTCCACAAAGTCTGGATAGTGCTGAATGTTTTCCATAACACCGACTGTTCTAACCAGAGAAAGAGCCACAACCAGTGCTGTTCTATCACTTTGACATTTCTCCTGCATTTTGCACAAAATTCTTCCTGATGGGTCAGGAAATGGAAATGCAAAATACTTGCTTCATTTGGAGCTGTGGGGTATTTACTCTCCTTAGACATACAAGGCCCTAAAGCTGATTTACACGTAAGAAAAAAAATTCCGTTCAAAAGTGAAGAAGCAGTTGCCAAAAGGAAAATTTTCAGAACCACTTAACAATACTATCAAATGCAGTATTGCAGATAATCAAAATGTGTCTAAGAGCAAGGGGAGGGACTGCAAGGGAAGAGTACTGCAGGTGTGGGCAGGGATATCCTTCAGGGGCTGAAAGAATGAAAAATGTGAAACAGATGCAGCTCTGGCTCCTCAACTTCTGCCCCAAGAAGAACACTGTCATTTTTGGAGATATTTTCATATTTTTTGGGAACATGGAGTTAATGATACTGAGGAAAGAAGAAAATCACAGCAGTGACAAATGTGGTTTTTCCTCTTTCGTGAAATCACCACGATGTATCTGGGCACAGCACAATGTGTTCATCTTAATTCACTTGTAATTAGGTAAAGCAAATTAGATCCATTTCCAGATTAGGAACCCATACAGAAAATAAATAGTGTTTTGAGCTTCCAGCTGCAAACAAGAAGAAATCAGTGAATGTGATTATGTTGAAAAAACCAGAAGGGAAAGCTGGTAAAGTCAGAGAGAATATTTGTGTCCTGCTCAGGATTTCCCTGTGGCAAAATGAGTATGAGGGAAGATGCATTTATAGCCTGAAGTTTATGGCCAGCATGCCTGAGCATTCCCATGAGCTCCCTTCTCACCTTGTGCAAGAGCTGCTGAGTGAAAAAAAGACATTGTACAACTGGACATCCCTCAGTCCCCAGGCCAGGGGGGCAGGAGGGGCTGTGGGCAGTGGGTGGGATGTGCTGCCTTGGTGCTTGGGTCACACTTGGACCTGCCTGGCCCCACAGGGCTCCAGCTATGCAGGACATCAGAGCATCTTCACTCCAACAGGCACTCTCCAAAATACCCATTGCAGAACTGACTGTTCTTTATGTCATGTCTGATTATGGATTTGAAGAGGAATAAAAGAACATCTTTATATTATGTCTTAATTTCTCAAAAGGGGAGAAGATTGTGGGGGTTGCAGGCCTCTGTTGCTTGTTCACCTAGGGGATGCCAATTGTTTCCTTTAGCAGACACACCAGCTAACAGCTGTATTAATCATGTCTGCTGTGAGCAAAAAGGCACTTCAGGATTTTTTATGCCAGCATTTGGAAGCAAAGACACAGAGGTCCTCACAAAACCACAAAGGCAGTTACTTGTTCCTGAATTTTATTTGTTTGTCTGGCACCATGAATGCTTAATGACAGGCTGAGTTTTACTGCAGTGCATGAAAGGTACAGACACCTCTGTGTTAGGAATTCCAGCTTTCCCTCCAACCCTATGGATCTCCCTCTGGCCCAGAGCAACTTGGATCCCTTTCTGAACAGCAGAGAGATGCAGAGTTCTCTTGGACCAAGGCAGACTCGTGAGCAGCCTGATGAACTTTGGTCTCCTTAGAGGTGTGTTGTGCCCATCTCAGTGCATGCACATCCCCTCTGGCCAGGCTACAGCACATCCACAGGAGGCTCATCCAGTCACTCCCCACACCGAGCCATCACCTCACACCCATCAGTGACTCATTACCAAAGTGCAGCCAATATTTCATAACCATTAATATCACATGTAGGGAGTTGATTGAATAGGAGTAACAACTTGCTCAGAGTTCCAGAATTAGCAAAACTGGGTTTAAGCACCATCTCCTCTGCCTTCAGCATCCTTCTGCCAGGAGGGGAGCAGGACCCCAGCTCCTGAGCAAGCCCTGGGCAGTACAGAAAGCACTGGCAAGCTCTGCAGGCATTGCCCAGGCTTCCTCTGCCCTCACTGCAAGGGGAGGGCACAGGTCTGAAGGGGTTTGAGTCACAAAGGACCAGACTAGCCCAGACAGAGCAGAGGATGGTCTGCAGCTGTGGTGGGACATTTCTGGTTTCTGTATGAGAGTGATGTGTAGCTGCCACACTTGTTGCACACTGCTGCCAACACTGAAGATTTAAACTGAACAGAAAACCTCACAGGACTCCATCCTGGTTCTGCATCCTCTTCACACCCCTTCTGCCAGCTCAAACTCTGCTACTTCAGCTGCCTCCACAGCAAGGACTGGCAGCCAGCCCCTAAACATACCCAAAAACCTTTACAGACTGGAACTGTGGCACCACAACACAAACCCAGTTGGTGTTTGTGAAACTCCATTGCTCTGGCTTATGGCTGGCTTCATACTGTTGTTCCCAGGGCCTTAATTCTGATTATTGTTAGAATTATTGCAGCAATGAGAAACTTGGACTCAGGTTCTCTTCACTTGTCCTTCTTCTGCTGCTTTCAACAGCCATAGGAATGAAAGTGATTTTTCCTCCAAGAGCCCCAGGCTCCCACATATCTCTTTACACCTCCTTGTTCATTTTCATAAAAACACATTACTAACCTTTTTCTTCATACACAGAAAAGAATTCATATAAGTATTAAAAAAAAATATTACTCTGCAAAACTATTTTCAGTGTCCTCAAAAACAAGTGGCTTACCATCAGACTCTGGTTTGCATGCCATGAAAATTTCTTACATGAGAGCTGTGATGGGGAACAGAAGATAATCTTATCTTAAAATTCTTTGCCTTCCCCCATCTAATTAAATATGCAGCAGAGCTCTATCTTGGTTCCTAGACAAGATAAACAGCAATCCTGGATGGGCTTGTGGCTTATGAAATTAGAAGTGAGTCAGGAAATCTTTTTCCACGCAACTGGATGTTCTCCAGCAGGACAATTTGACACAGCAAGAGCAAGGAATTGCTTTGAAAAGTCTCATTCACCTGCAGACTCCCAGCCCAGAGCTGTCCCTCCTCTCCAGGGAGCAGCACTCAGGGCTGCAGCTCTCTCCAGATGAGTCACCCCCTCCCCGAATCAGGGATTAGTCTGCCCTAAGGAAACTCAAATGCAAATCCCAAGAACTAAAAGCTCCTTAACTGTTCCTCACCATGGCCAGGTCAATCAAAGAAATAGTTACAGCATCTTACAACAAAACCAGAATTTTGTTGATTTGAAGATTTGTAAACAGTTCTTTGCACAAGCACCAGCATGAGGCTTTAATCAACTCAGAACACTTGGATTCATATTTTTTATAATCTTAAGTGTTGTCAATGAAACAAAACAAAGGAGGAGTCTTTACCCTTTTTGTGTGTAAACTTCAACTTTGCTTTAAAAAAAAAATCCTCTATCCAGTTACTGAGAGATCCTGCATTTTCTGTCTATACTGTCCCTATTCCTCCAAATTTTATAGTGCCACTACCATTTGAAAAATCTTGCCTAGAAACCATAAACAAGATACAAACCATAGTATTTAAACAAACAAACAAAACCAAGCCCAAACTCCACTGTCTCTGGTAAATCTTGCCTAATTCACACCATATGAGCCTTTTAACATCAGTTTCTTTAAAGGGAAAGGTAAGACAAGAGGACCCATACACCATATTTGCTGTGTTTCCTTCCATCAGTTCTGTGTTTTTAGAAAAGATGCAATAGAATCTGTGTCGGACACAGGAATGCAGCTAAGAATTGTCCTAATAGGAGCCAAACCCAGTGGAGGTTATGAGTTACAGCTGGAATCACTAATCTCTGCAAGCAAACACTGTGGAAGGACCTGGAAGGGCTCTGAAGTGTCCTGGGTGCAAGGTGCAGGGTTTATAACAGCTCCAAAGCTCATGGCAGCAAAACCAAAGTCAGTCCTTGCTCTGGCAAAGCCCCAGTTTGACCTTTCCCAGGGTCTGGGATGATCATACAAAGGTTCTGGTCCAGCACAGGGCAGCTTGGCCTGTGCAGCATTTGCCTATACATGGGCTGAAAGGTGGGGTGGCCTCAAGTGCAGCTTCATCATGGGAGAGCAGCCAAATGTGAGCAGCAAAGATCACAGGACCCATGGAAAATCATCCAAAGTATTTGGGGTGTTAAGATGCAATCACAGCTTTTATTACTAGGGAAAACAACGCGCTGATGAGCTTTGCACCAGGTCACTGGTTCCTGGAATGGTGCACAATTGGACTGTAGAGCGAAAATGTGTGAAACCCCGGAGAAAACAAAACCATCAGAATCTTAACAGTTTTCATTTTGACTCAGAGTTTGGAGAACCATTTAATTTAAATGTTTACCACACCTGTTTCCCCAGCTGAGCCAGAGGAACACATTGACAAGGACAGACTTGCTGTTCCCTTGTCACTTAATGATTTTCTTTCCTAAGAAAAATGGCATTGTCTTCAAAAACAGATGCATTTACAAAAATTTCAGTCCATTAGTCAATAGTTTAGGGGGGGAAAAAACCCTCTAATTTAAAAGGATAGAACCATTCTGTGTGGAAATTTCTTTTCCCTGCACTTTTTTTAATACAAGGATGACTCAAATTTTTTTCAGCTCCTGCAGAGAAGTCATATACCGTCAGTCAGGCCAATAAACTGGCTGATATCACTAGGACCCCCTCCACTATGGGGTTCAATTTCCCTCTCAGTGACTGGCTGAAAAGGTAAGTAACCAATGCAGGAGCACAGTGGGAGGCACTGCCCTGGGCACAATTTGCACCAGTAATGAACAACACAGCAACCAGAACAGAGCCAAATGCCTCCTCAAATATATGAATTGTTTCTTGGCAATCCTCCTAAGGAGACCATGCTGGGTGAAACACAACCTACACATAGGATGAGATTTGCTTCCAGCAACTGTTATGTGTCCAAAGGGACCACAGGGAAACACATCTCCTGAGAGATGCATGGGCACCCAAGTGAGCATGGGGAGGGCAGGAGTGAGAATCAGTCACACAAGTCTCTGCATAGCAGCCTGGGGGCTTTGGTGAAGGAGTGTTGTCTTGGTGCCTTGTTAAACCACTGGCTGTGTCTGCCTGCACCCTCAGGGGTGACTCCACTCATGCTGTGACTCCTCTGCTCCTTGCTTGTGCAGTGCCTGGCACGAGGGAGTCCCAGGCAGCTCCTGCTGCTCCCGTGTAGGCTGGCAAAGCAATAATGAGGAGGAAAATGAGACACTCATCTTGAGAAGATGAATAAGGACTGCAGAGGGGCAAGGAGCTGCTTAGAAATAAATTACATCCTACATAAACAGGACTTCACTTCTTCAGGAGTAACTCAAAACTGTCCTGCATTTTTTGGACTGTGCAAGTCATGGAAACACATACACAACCCATGGCAAAGAGCTGTCTTACTGAAAGAGGGATTTACCAAAGAATAGAGTTTATCATGGATATATGAGATGTTTCCAGTGTGCTACCCACATTAGATTGGCACCTTTCATTTGCTTAACCTTCAAAAAAAGTCTCTCACAGGTACAAATACTATCCTTGGAGAACTGTGGGTTCCAGAAACAAAGACAATTTGGAGAAGGAAGTTAGTAAAGTGAGGGCCTAGGAAGACTGGAAGACCCTCTGATGTTGCATCAGTGGGACAAAGAGCACTTAGTGCAAAGTCAATCCTTTGGGTCTAAGGATGAGGATTTCTGACTGCATTTGGTGAACTCGGGATGACACCAAACTGCCAAATGAATGCTGGCATGGAAAAAACAGATGCAATTCTAAGATGCACAAGAAAAGGCATTCCAGTAGAGAGAAAACAGTTTTAGTATTCTCATCTTAAACACCTGGAATAGCCTGCAGTACTCTGCTTGTTTAAGAGAGTTACTCAAGAAGGAAATGAAAGGAATAAAGGAAGAAATGAGAGGAATATGTCTTTTTCTTGGCTAGCTGATTATAAATGGAGAGCCATCATGGTAGATGTCTCTCTGAGAAGCTCAGTGTGCAGAGAAGATGGGCAGTCAGGCTGAACCACAACGCTGATACCTGAACAAGGGAATAAGCTGCTCCTGGTGAACACCAAGGGCTGTGCCTTTTCTGACAGAGCTCCTTGTGCCTCCCAGCACTGGGGCAGGGGCTGTCCCCACCCTCCCAGCAGCTGATGAAGCACAGGCAGTAAAGCCAACAGCCAGGCCACAAAGCTCTCCAGGCTCCTGCAGCTCTGGTTTGACTTCAGACCACAGCTGCACAGTCATTAGTGTTTACGAAACAAGTTTCCAGAGAAGCAGAATTACACACTGAGGAAATAATAAGCAGCAATATAATCAGATGTGAGAAGGAGATCATTTCATTACCTGAACCAGGCTTCATTATTCACCATTTCCCTGGCAAGAGCTGATAAATGCAGGCTAATGAATCTTCAAACTCGAGCATTTGGAGCTGCTGGCTCAGTGCTGCCACATGCAGAACAGGACCAGGACATGCCACTGTCAGCTGAAAGCCCAAGAGGTAAAATACAAACTCATCCATTGCAGCACTGCAGTGAGAGGAGGGAGAGGATTCAGCCATGCCTGGCTTGGTCTTACAGAGTCACCTTGGCTGTGGGAATGCTGTGGCTACTATCTGGCTCAGAGGAACAAACCCTAAACAGCCCAGGAACAATAGAGGATGCTGTGTACCCTGGTGATATGTGCAAAAACCAGAGCCAGATCTTTGGAGAAAGCCTTTTAGGACCAATAGTGTCAGTCCTGACAGTTCTGTCCCCATCTCAGCTGTTAAAAATCATCCTCAGCCTGGTCATGATACAAGATAACTACAAAGACAGAGGCAACAGCATCAACACACAAAAAGCAGAAGCTTTGTCCATTTCTGTGGCACTGTCATTTCTATAACACAGTTCCCTGTTGCCTACTGTAGCTATTCCTCCTTCTAAAAAGCAAGGAAACAGGAAATACACCACTCACTGTAGACAATTATTACAAAAACCCACCCCAACCCCCAAAAAAATACCAAAACACAAACAGAAGGCAATGTTAAAGAAAATATCAGATAAGGGGAGCAAACCTCCTTAACATAAATGGGTTCTCAGAGTTGTGAAGAAAATCTCTGCTTTTCCTATACTTTCTACATGTGTCACCAGCAACGTGGCTCCCCAATTTTATATGAAGAAGCAGAACATTTGGCAAGGTTCCTCTGGAAGGAGCTTAGACACTTAACAGCCCACATAAGATGAAAACCTATTCAGAGAGGAACACACATGTTCTGACATTAAAGGGAAATACTGCCCTCATCCGTCTCCCAGTGACAGGTTTTATTTCCCTGCCTAGTATGCCTGAGCCATTCATCACTTCCAGGATGAAAAGGTGACTCTGTTGTTGCAACCAGCTCCAAAGTCCGTGCTACGACTCAGGCTATTAAGCAATGCTGCTGTTGGCAACTGGAATCAATATGACCATGTTGCTGCAACAGAGTTTAAATGTAGAAATTTCTCAATTCTCTACACTGAAGACAGTGTCTAGGCGCAAAAGAAGAAAACAGTTTGTAGATTCTTTATAAAACTAAAACCAAACAACAAAAAAAAATATTTCTGATGCCAAGAGAACAAGAATACAGAGAATGAGGCTGGTTTGCCTCTTTCATCCACACTGGCAAAAATCCATCACACACATACACATACACAGAGGAGGCACGTTTTAAGCACCATCAGTGGCCCTCAGGAAGGTGAAATTAAGGAGCAAATGAACACACATTCATTTATATTTCATAAAAATATAAGCTTTGAAGTTGGAAAAATACATCTAGTAGACGAAGTGTAGCACTAGCCAGTTCTGTAAGGGTTTGGGGTGCAGAAGGAGCCTCTATTAAATGTTCCTCAGTGAGACAGTGCCACTGGCCAGCCACATCCTCAGAAAGTGCTGTGGCTGGTGGAAGTGCAGATCCTAGCACATATCTGGTGGCATTTCAGAGCTCTAGAGGAACACAGCTTTTAAAGCAGAGGAAGGTGCTTCTCCACCCATGCCTGTGCCTCTTAGTTCTATTATTGAAGTTAGCCCTGCTGAAACTCCAAAACGGGAGCTGGACAATCCCACTCTGCTAGTTCCCTATTTTACTGACATCTCTCCTTGCTTGAGCCTTATCCCCTTTAATTCCCATTCCTTTTGATTTTATTTTGCAAATCCCAGATTTAATCAAAGTCTGCACCTCCAAATTTGAGTGTACAGTCTCACATCATCTTAATGGCAGGAGCACCATCCCAGATCATCCCAGCTCAAGCAGACAGGTCTCATTTTATGACAACAAACTGACTCTCAGGCAGCTCAGGGCAGGGGTCCACTGTCAATCACAGAGTGTGGATTTCAGGATTCCCCCAGCAGCATGATCAGCTCTCACCTAGACAAAGCCTGGAGGTGGCCACAGGTGTGGCACAGCCACAAGCTTTGTCCAGCCCGTAAGGCAGGTGATGGAAACAAGGCTGGATGCTTCCTGCCCCATAGCTCCACACTAACGTCTTGTGTGCCCACCTGAGGCAGACAAACTGGCCAAATCTTGCCAGAAACATTTTGATCTACACAGAAATGCTCATGGGAAGTTTTGGATTTTTTTAAACAACCATGAAATTAATTTTGTTTCTAATTGCTATCCAGTTTCCTGGAGGGAAATTTTCAAAACAGTCCTTCCAAACTGATTTTCATGGAAACATCAATCCCAAATGATCTTTCCCAAGATCACAGAAGAAGCAGAGCACTCAGGGCTGCACAGCCTCAGACCCTCCAGCTGAACCAGGGCTCCCTCCAGTGACTCACCCTCACAGCAGCTTTTCCCAGGTCACCATCTCCAGAGTCTGGTTAATGTCTCAGCAGTCAGTCTCTCACTACAGCCTTTTTGCCTGACACCTTAATTTGATCTGTCATTTCACAGCCCTGTAGCACTATCTGAACAGGTGGAATATGACAGATTCCTCTCATTATTTTAGTCTTTGTCAAACACTGTTATTAATTCACCACAATCCACACACTTCTGGATTTTCCCATAAGCATTCTCCTTTCTCTCATCAACAGCTGCATTTTAACACTCTGTGATTCCTTCCCACATTGGCATCTGCCTTCCCAGCCTGTCCTGGGTGTACAACATGGGTTTGCATCTTTGGGGTCTTACCTGGCGGTTCCTCTTCTGCTTTTGAAGTACTTCAACAATACTCAGAAAAGTAAAACTAAGAACCAAAATTCCTGGTGGCATTTGCTTGTGTTTAATCATTCTGGCCACAGAACACCTGGGGAAATTCTATGTGTCTTCATGCTGCTAATATTTCACTAACATGTATGTGTAGCTACAAGCTGCCTTGCAAGAATCCAGTTTAGATGGTAGAGGTGAACATGAACTCTCTGCTTTCTTGAAAACACCAGAATTCATCTTTTAAAGAGAATTACTTTACCTTACTTTGATTAACTCTGGTGGAGGGGGATCTGCCATCACTGGTGCTTGCTGCTGGTTTCACCCTGTGGAACTCAGGCTGCCCATAGCAAAGCCAGTCATGGTTTCCATACTTTTTAATTATAGTAAGAAACTCTGCCAAGAAGTTCTACTTTCCTAATTGCTTGAAGGAAAATAATGAAAGTCTGGAACTCAAGAGATTGTGCAATACAAGGAGATGTCCAGATGAAACTACCCAAACTCTGTTGAATGTCAATCTGTTTGTGTCTGGCAGAGGACACAGGAGAAAATTCAATGCATTTTTCTTGGTAACAATGTTCCTTTTCTTGTAAATGAGTTAAAGTTTGCAGATACGAATCTTAGAGCTTGAAGTCTACTCAAGTGAGCCCTGTGTGCAGCAGCAGGGGTTTCTTGCAAGGCAGTAGATGGCTGGTATGAGCCTTCAGCATCTCCTTTGCAAAAAATTTCCTGAATTTTTTCTGAAGCTGTTTTATCAACCTCCTTCCCCACCATCTCATTGCTCTCACTCATTACTTCACTAACTTCCCTCTCCTTCCCCCAGCCTGTCCCTTCCCAGGTGAGAGCTGCTGTCAGCTCCAGCAGATGGAGCCCCCTCCTGCTCCCAGCCTCTCCAGGCTGCTGACAGCCCTCCTTTCTGGCTGAACCGTGATCCTCGAGCAGCTGGAGTGCAGCAAAAGGCTCCTCCTCACCAGCTTCTAGTACAGCCTGCAGTCCCACAGTCCTTTTTATAAATTCCCATTTAATTACTTTCTGTACTTTCTGAGCCCACTCCAAAACAAGACTATTGCACTTTCTAAGACAAGACTTCCTGGAGGTTGAATCTTTCCACTTCAAGCTCTCAAAGGCTTAGGATCATAGAAGCTTTTGTAGGCACCAACTCCACATACAAAATTAAAATTTTCTAGGTCCAAACCCACTAAAAACAGAAAATCACATTTTATTTGCCAGTTCCAAAATCATTAAAAACAGAGGGGGAATCACATTTTGTTTACCATAAAGTGTTGATTTGTCACATAAAAAAAAGAAAAAAAAAAAACCCACACAAAACCCCCTGAGTATAAAACATAAACCAAGGTATGCTGCTTGAGCAAGAAAGCCACTGTCCACACTCCTTGTCCAGAAAAAGTGACAAAGCCCCGAGAGGAAGTGACAGCTGAACAACCTGCTGCTTTGTTCCCAAGGAACCATAATCACAGTGAGAGATGTTCCTCAGCACACCAAATGTATTCATTCTCTCCTCAGTCTTTTTTCCCCCCTTTACCTGGATTCACTTGTATTACAAGTGAAGTCAATTTCTCTTCAACCAAACCCTTCCTGCCTATGTAGATGCTCAAGTCTGTGTTCCCAAATACATTACAAACTTCATAACTTTTCATTAATTTCATTATTTCAGCAAATTTTGGAATAACAGCACTACAAGGTAGTTGTAACCTTCACTTTAAGTTCCGCTTCTTTTGGCGCTACCATAACACTGTTTGAATCTTTTAGAAAAGCACTTTGGGTCTCCTTTGGAAGGGAAAACACAAATCTGAGTGAAAGAAGCAGAAAATAACCTGATAGGTAAAGTATTGATGAAAATAGGAGAGCAAACAAACCAGAATAATTATTCTTTTATTCTGCATAGCCTAATGGCAGAATATGGAAACATTCAAGATTTTTGAATTAAAGACAGATGAGGGCTGAGCACAGGGGATGACAGAGAAGATAGCTCTTCAGGGATGCAAAGGGGAATAATGTGAAATAGAAAGCAGCCTGCTTTTTACTATGTTTAATCCTTATTTCCTGCGATGGCAGTTTTTTGCCACTCAATATTTGTATTTGTTTAGACAACACACACACACACAGAGCATACTCAACATCAAATCCAGAGCAGCCTCCCAGCACAGGGAGCAAGGCTTAGACAGAGAAGAATCATTCATGTTCCCTGAGCTCCAGTGCCAGGCAGCAGCACACCCATTCCCCTCTGCTGACTGCACACCCCTGGGGTGGCAGAGCACAGCAGAAGGCAGCAGCTGCACCTTGGGGCACGGGCACACACACACACAGAGCACCTTTGGGCTGCAGCTGGGAGCACCAGAATGTCCTTACTCTCCCCCACACCTGTATCTGCAGTCCAGCTGGATACCAGTCGGATGGGGTTAATCACGCCCAGTCCAGCAGCCTGGAGAGCCTGCAATGGATTATCCTGCCCTCTCCACTAACACACCTGGTGAGATCTCAGTGCCTAATTGCTGTGTTCCTCCCCAAAGACTAAAACCCCAAATATAAATAATACACCTCACTTTCCTTTGGGGGCTGGATATTAAAGAGGCAAGGCTGTTGATTTGCCTTTTTTTTTTTTTTTTTTTTTTTTTTGCAAGTACCTTTCCAGTATTAAAAGACAAAATCACATATATGTATATAAACCAGCCATCCAAGCAGCCATCTCAGCGCCGCTTGTACAGGATGGCAGACACGGCAGGAATCTCGAACTTTTCCATGGGGTCCGTCATGTGGCTGTACCGCTCCCCTCGGTGGCGCTCCAGGTACGGGCCCCAGTTTGGTGCGGGCCGGCAGCATTTGACAAGGCGCTGCAAAGCAAAACCAGGAGACATTTAATGTCTTCCTTTAGTCCAGGCTGCTTCTAAAATTCAGTAAAATTATAGCTCTAGACACGCGCTGCAACTCAACAAATGGCGAATCACCGGAGTTGTTTAAAATCGTTCCAAGTATCTTTGGGGTTGGTGGGTTCTGGACACTGAGGTCAAAGAACAGGGGAAGCTGTGACCAACACAACTGTTTGGGAAAGCTTGCCAAGAGCAGAATATCTCAGATCTGTCACTTGCTTCTGTGAGGAATGGGAGGCAAAACTCCAGAAAATTATATGGGGATAGAAAGCAATAGAAATTCTTCAGAGAATTTAAAGAAGCTGGAATAGTAACAGAACTGATGAAAAATCTCTCTCAAATGGTGTGTGTGCACTCCCAAAGAATTAGACTATATCTTTTTATCAGAACATGGTAGGGAGATGCACCTTTGATGCAACTACCAGAGATAATGCTTTGGTCTAAAAATCCATTTGAAAAACATGTCAAAGTAGTAGATGTGGTGGAGAAAAAAGCACAGGTGGTCCTGATAACACCAAAGAAATTCAGATTTGAGGCTATATCAGTGGGGGTTTTTTGCCCTTACCTCAATGATGTTTCCTTCAGCTCTACATATTTTTACAATAGCAACGACAGGAATCCAGATGACGCTGAAGATGATCATGCACCAGCCAAGAATGTTTCCCCAGGCTGGGTACACTATTGGGCCATAAGTGACATCTGAAAATGTGGACAAAGACCACCCCAAAATAGCCTAGAAAAAAAATGGCAAAAACAATAAGAGAAAAGCAGGTTCCCAACAACATTGAATTTGCACTGCTTCAAAGTTGGTTTAATAAAAAGAAGGGCTGTCTACAAGTTCCGCACAGTTCCCTCTTGTTTTCTGAGTATGAGAACACTTGTGTAGGATTTGGTGTTCAGTCATCACCAAACAGCAAGACTGAAGGCCAGGACTGAAAAATGACACCAGTGCTGAGATGCACTAAGTATATTTGTGTTTAAACATAACTCGATCTCTGAGTTCTCTTTAAATCTTATGTTGGATAACATATGTATTGCTGGCTGGGCCCAGTACCCTTCTCTATATGGTTTTTGCATTCCTGTATTCCATTATTTACAGGAATACAGGAAAGAATCTAAGATTAGAAACTGGCAAATATTGCTTCAGAAATTGGATAGGTTTAAGCAGCATTTTCTAAACTGTAGTCTGGGCAGATTACAGGTAATGTACTGGCCAGAGTGACTTGCCACTGTTCCTGGATTGGGAATGTTAATAAATTCTGTCATAGTAACATAATCAAACCATCTACGCTCACAATTGGAAGTACAGGTTTAACAAAAACCAAACATTCAATGGGACATTTAAAGGTCTCAGTTAGACAGGAGAACAGCAGAACATCTGACCCAAAAATGGGATTTCCCTCAAAAGGTTTTCAAACCAATCTCAGTCTAAAATTAAGATAATCCAGCTGCCAAGGCAGAGGATCTAGTTGCCCTGTGTTAGTCCTTGGGAGTGTAGACCCAGCTCTCTAGCTACTGATCTCAAGCCCCAGCCTCTCCTGGAGTGGATCAAAGGAGGAGGGAGTGTATCAGAAAGCAGAGACAGCCTGTAGTTCACTTCACTGGCACAGCTATGCCCCATCTTTATACACAGAGCCTGGGCAGTCAGTCCTAAATCTTCACAAAGAAACCTCTTCCATATTAAGTTACTAAATTCTGTCACACTAACACAATCCAATCATGTGCACTCACTAATAATAGCACAGGAGTGACGAAAAACCAGCACATTTTCCACCACAGCCAGAATGAGTTGCTCTTCTTTCCAATCATCATTTCAATGTCTTCAATGAACCTTCTTCCTCCTGTTGGAAGACAATCATGGGACTCACTGTAAAGCAGGTACCTCCCTTGTAGGTGGATTACTCAAAAGTGATCAAAGAAAAGCAATAATCAAGGACAGTTTCTCCAGTTCTGCAATAAAGCTTTTTAAATCATATTATTAATCAGATGGTTAATTTATAAATTCTTCATTGTCATAATTAGTATTTTATATCCCTGGCACTGCTCAAGGCCAGGCTGGATGGTTCTTTGAGAAACCTGGTCTATTGGAAGGTGTCCCTGCCCATGACAGGGGCTTGAAACAGGATGATTTTTCAAGTTCCTTCCACCCCAAAACCATACTGTGACTCTATGATATACACTGCTCCTGGGATTGCTTAGTTTAGTTAATGTATTTTCAATGCAAATCATTTACCGTAAATGTAGACGATGCCCATTACCTCCAGGGCACCTGAAATGAGGATTCCCCATCCAGCACAGTAGTGATCTATTAGGTTAACCCAGTAAATTCCTGCCTGCAGGACAAACATTAGAGGTAAAAATTTGAGTAGTAACATACAAATAAGATGCATTTGTTCAAGACAATTTAAGTAATCATGACTCTGAGTTTTTAAGTTCACAGTTCTCCAGGTCAACTACAGATTTATGAATATTATTTTCTTTAAGTCCTCTATGTAAAGTTGAAAAGCACATCTAACAAAATACTATAGATGCTAAAACCAAGGTCTATGCATATATAGAGCATATATAAACAGCTGAGAGCAAGATTTAAATTTGGAGCTTACAGGAATAAATTTGCGGCCGAAGTTTTAATACTGAACTACAGCAACACCTATACCAGTTATCAGTTCTGGCAGGCTTCAATCGTCCTACATGCCTGACTTCTCCATGGGGTTAACCACAGCTTTGAACACCAGCATGCAATAGCAGGATCCCCCCAGAGCAGGATACAATCTCTGAGCCATTCCACACTCTTGTGATTGAGTCCCTTGCAAGCTTCCCCACCACCCTCTTTCGTGACTTACGTACTTTGCGTGACCATACAATGTCTACTCACCACAATTACCTCCTTCACATTCTCAGTCTAATTACACACATAAATCTGCATTTCTAGATGGAGTAATAGCAGTGAACCTCTATACCCTTAAAAGCAATTGCCTCAAGAAATTTTACACAGTACACTTAAAATTCCTTTTCTGTATATCTATTTATATAACTTTACACATGCAGGAGAAGTAACCATGCAATCTACAAATGCTCATGAGCTAATGGGTTTTTTTACATGGATAGGCCATTCTTTAATTCCTGTCCTCCTAGTGAGTTCTGAACAAAAAGATCCCATCAGCATTTATTAGCAGTACCCACTGTGCTGCAGACATGTTCTATGCGTGTTCTTGTGATTACACAAATAAATTCCTGAACTGAGGAACCATAAATCAGGCTGATCATTCACAGCCTCTGTAAAAGCCTTCTATTTAAAAGCATGTCCCAGTTCAATAATCACAGAAAATCTTCAGTTCTTCAAGCTTTCCCTGGGAATTGCTTGCTTGTGTGTTCAGGCACACTGTCAAAATTCAAGGGTCTCCAAGATTTATCCACAAAGTCAGCAACAGTTGGAAAGGGTATTTTGATTTGAGTTCATCACTTGCAGCATAACTAAACTCACTACCAAAAAAACTTAATTTCTTACCTGAGTAACACAGACAAGCCCAAATGAAAACAATATTGCACACACACCCAGGGTTACAGGTCCTCTTAATCTTTTCATCATGGTGGGATTTATATCTTGAATGGTGGTTGTAAGTGTTTCTGCAAAGGAAGAAGAAGTGAGTTTGAGCAGCAAAATTAAGAAAGGCAATGGTCATTTGAAAAGACATGAGTCACTTAAAACCCCGCTTACCTACGATGGCAAACTGGGAGTCAAGGCCCAAAAGCACAAGCATGAAGAAAAACAAGAAGGACCACAGAGGAGAAACTGGTAACTGGGTGAGAGCCTCTGGGTAGGCTACAAAGGCCAGAGCAAACCCTGGAAAGTAGTGGAGAGAAGGATGTTATTGTCATGCCTTGGCCAATGCAAGTCCCAATACCAACAGTGTGACCATCAGCCTACCTGAGTCCACCACCTCTGGGACAGGCCTCTGAGATATAAATGCCATATGTCCCAAGATGGAGAATATTGCAAAGCCAGCAAACACACTGGTGGCACAGTTGATCACACAAACTAGAATGGCATCTGCGTAGCAGTTGTTGTGGAACCTGTTGTATGAAGACAAAGCAACAAGCCCACCCCACCCTGTAGACAGGGAGAAAAATATCTGGGTGGCTGCATCTTTCCAAACCTGCCAAAAAAAAAGAACATATGAGAATTGCTGTATTACTTATAGTATTTATCATAAACATTGAAGTCTGTCCACCATTGAAGCTCAAGTGTATTTTTTTTTCATTCAGCCTCTGTATCTAATTCTATTTCATATGAATTCTAGGGAGGATAGAATATAGCATGCTGGTGACCTTGCAGTCTCCATCACAAACAGTATCTCTATGGTGTCTAAAGGTCACATCCCAAGCATGTGGCCAAATACTTAAATCCTAGAGGGCTAACCCTGAAGAAAAGATTAGATTTGTTCACATAGGTGAATTGCTGAGATATGAGTCTTGGCACAGAGACAACAAATAAGGACAACCAGGACTGGCTGCAGGAGTGAGAACTTCCATGTACCCTCCCACTTGTGTGACCCAAACAAACCACTCCTGCCTCTGATGCAGCCCATCAGCTAGTGCCAAGCACTCATATAAATACCACAAATAAATATCACACCTAATGTTTGCTTTTTATAAAGCTGCAATAATATTGGCATAAGCCAGAACAAAGAAAGTTCTGGCTTTCTTTGCATGAGGTGCCTTCCTGATCCACCTAATTACCCAAGGTAATTTCCCAGGCAAGGCATGGCCTGAATTTCAAACTCAGGGATCCCTTCAGCCTTATGATAAAGTCCCTTAAAATTATCAGCAAGAACTTTGTCAGCAGATTTTGCTAAGAATAAACTCCATCATCCCCAAGAACTGTTTAGAAGCAATAGCACAGTTCTCATCACTGGTCTGGCAGAGAGGGGGAAGAAGGTGACTGTCTTTCAGTTTGAGAGTAGCTGCAATAGGGGCTTGGACTTTTTACACAACCAGCTGCTGATACAAAATACAGGGCAGGACCTGAAGCACCTGACTGGATAAAAAAGAAGAAAGCCACATAACCAGGAAAGCATATCACACTTGTGGGGCTGAACTTCCTCTCACCTCTGCCTCCATCAGCTTGGTGATGTTGGACTCTGTCCCAATGTAGTACTCAATGCCATCCAAAGCACCTTCCAGGGTGACACCTCGCACCAACAGGATGAGCAGGATGACATATGGGAAAAGTGCAGTAAAGTAGACAACCTGCAGAAAGATGGGCAGGGGCACACATTAGGTGTGAGGGGATCCACAGACCTTCATGCAGGAAGACTGGACAGGCTTTAGGCTAAGGTCTGCTGGTACAAAAGAAAAACAGGCAAGCAGAGAAATGAACACATGCCAACCACCAAGCCATCTGGCTCAGCCGGTTCTGGAGCTGCATTCCAGCAGAAGCAGAAGGCCCAAGCCACATACCCACTTTTGAGACAGCACTTGACCAGTTTCAGAAATGCATTTTTCTGGCATGATTTACTGCTGTAGCTCTGGAGTCAACTAGCCCAGATGTCTCTTGCTAGGCAGTGCTTCTAGCAAGTGCAAGCTGAAAGCCAGGAAAAACTCGGTGACCAGGGTGGAATTGTTTCCTGATGAGCTCCCTGCTACTCCCCCTGACCATCCCTCAAAAAAAAAGCCAAAACAAAACTTTTAAAAAAAGTCACAGTTCTGGAAGCTTTCTCTGCTGGAGCAAGGACTTTTAGGTTCTCTCAGACACAGTTCCATTCTGTTGTACTAGCACAATGGGACCAAGGCCAGCAGTACAGTTATTGTCACACAGGCTACGTTCAACAATACTCTGGTTTCTTGAGTCTTAATTTCAGTGTTATTCAGACAGGTAATTGACCCAGGACTGCTGGCTCCAACAAGCCAGAACATTGTGCCATTGTGTGGTGAGTCTGACATTTCCAAGGACTTCCTTCATGCTTGCCTAGAACAATTCTCTCTGCCTTTCATCTGCCTTGCTCCTGCCCAGCTAGATTCTTCCAAGTCTCACCTTACTCTCCGAAGAAAATTGTCTTTGTGCCAGAAAAAAAATGACAACAGGAAGAGCAACTGTCAGGAACCCAAAGAACATGAGATTAAGAAGAGCCATACAGCCAAAGAATCGAGGCTGGGAAGGAACAGATACTCCACCCCAAAGCACTGAAACAAGGACAGAAAGCTCCAAATAGAAATCAAAACAGGAGGAGACGTCACACTGAGCAGAGGAAAGGAGGCAGCAAGGAACCAAAGAATGGCACAATGACTGAGGGAAAAGGGGGAAAAAATCTGTGCAGAGAAGGTGAACAAAAGAGCAAAGGCAACTGAGACTGAAGATGTAAATGATGGAGATGCAACACAAAGGTGAGAAAAGAGTACAAGGAGTAAGAAACAAAACAAAGAAAAGGGTCTCAGGTGAGGAAGGATGAAATTCAGCCTGCCTGAAGTCAGCCTAGCCCAAGAAAAACTCCAGAAAACCATGCTGCAGCTTGTGGAAATGGGAGCTCAGCAGAGACAGATTCTGAAAACAAGCATCTAAGTACCTTGTCCCTACAACTAATTTCAACTCTTGGGAACAAACAACATTTCACAATCTGCCAGAAACCTGCACACACACACACACCTGTTCACAGCGCCTGACCTGTATGGTCCAACCATCTCAACCAGACTGGAAGTACAAAATAATCACCGGGTGTTCCCAGGGCGTGTGCCCACGTGTGCCATCACACGCACGCTTCCATCACACAGCCCAGGCAACGGCTAAAACTCAGCTGGAATCACTGGCACAACAGCAAGATTCCAAAATACAGGGCAGCCCAGTGGAGTGGAGGCCCAGGAGTGAAGTAATGGCTGTGTAATCAGCACCTTACTCATATTTTATGTAACAGTTATGAAGCCGAGGAGCAGGAGGGAAGCCAAATGCTGAGTCCAGCAGAGAGGGGGGTGTTAGGACTGCATCCTGCCTTGTGCTAAACTTCCCTGGGTCCAACTGACACTGGGAGGGCAGAATCAGGCCAAAAGTCATCTCCTTGTCTTCCTAACATACCTTTCCAGAGGATTTGATTCCTTTATACAGGGCAGCTGCAACAATTATCCAGGCAAGCAGGAGGCAGAGAGCCAGGTACCAGACGATCCTGCCGGTCTCGTCCAGCCCACTCGAGCGCTGCAGAGTCACTTTGCTGAAAGCACACAATGCTCCCGTGAGGAGGGGATGGGAGCAGCACACAAACCTCACACACTCCTCTTCAGCTACTTCTCCAGAAAAAATGAGCTGCTGTGTGAGGCTATTACAAGACTCTGCAGCCTCTTCCAAGAGCGTGCCGTTAGAATTGCATGCTTGGCAATGAGAAGCTGTATATTTAACTGCAATTTTTCCTTCTTTTTCAAGCCTACCAGCTCTCATCTCTCCATACATCTCCTGTAAGGCCCACCTAAGATATTCTGTGTTAATCACGAAATTCTGACAGGAAAAGAAGAGCCCAAAAGAATCAGTTTCCAGGAACCCAGTGAACATGAGGCAAATTGAGACCGTGGGGAAATAAGGAAATAGCAATTTTACAACAGGCCCAGATTCAGAATAAGGTGAATATATTTTACACAGTAATTCCTGAGAAAAACAAAAGTATGTGCTATGTGTAAAGATGCCAAGTAGTGCCTACTAGGACTCCAGAGAAGAGAACTTCTATAAATGGCAGTATTTTTCAATTGGTTAAAGGTTCACTCACTTGCTTCTCTTTCTCCACTTAATTGCTCTTAAAAAAGCCAAACTTATCAATTAAATTTTAAGTCCCCCCTCTAGTGAGTTGCATGCCCATGTCCCTTGACTAGATTTTTTCTGGACTGCAAGATAAGACAAAAATAAAAGGTACATCCAAAACCACAATGCATAAAAAGGTATTTTTTCAGTAATTTCTTTAAAGTATTTACTTACTTCCAGTATTGTGCGCTGGGAAATTGCACTGGTTTGTAGGTCATGGTGCCATTTATACATGTGAGATTGTTGGCCGTAACAAATGTGTAGTTTGCACGAATGATATCCCCATTGAAGGTTGCGTTGCAGTCATCGACTGAAATCAAGAAAAAGGAATCATTAATACTGGGATGACTATTATTTAAAAAACCAGACCGATACAGCAAATGTGTTTCCTAAGCAATTACATCTTCAGTTTGCCTGCTAACAATATTTGGAAACAAACCTGAAATGTCACTTGCAGCTGTGATTTTGCTACTTGACTGTAAATCAAAACAGCAAGAATCTGGTGTGCTCACCACGTTTTACTTATCCTCAAGAATACTTATAAAAATCAAATCTGAGCAAAGTAAAATTGTAGCCTTGGTTACTCTATGAAAACCTTTGTCCCAAGCCAAGGTGACACATGGATCATCTGGTATCTGATATTCATCTTATTGTGGCAAAGGCCTTGTTAGAACACTTTAAGTATTTTCCTTGGAGCAGACTTGGAGGAATGGAAACTGGGGTTGGGAATTTTTTGCCAGAACATACAATAAAAAACACTTTATCAGCATATGTATCAGCATTTACTGGAAATTCTTGTTGAAGCCTATTTCAGGACAGCTTCTTCAGCTCAGTTTGGTGTTCCCCAAAAACATACAAATTAGGTGCTGAAATCTTTTTTGTTTTGCCAATAAATACTCGTCAACTTTTTGTTACATAAGGCCTCTTAGAAGATATTTTCAGATATATGGTTGAGATATATTTACATTAATACTGTAAATAATATCATCCATCCTCCTTGTTATTTTAATAATCACTGGTTACCAGGCAAGAACATTTCCAGTTGCTAACTGGTAATTATCTCACCAACTTCACCTTTTGCCTGAAGCTGGTCTGATACAGAAACTGGTGAGATAAGTGCTTAGGCCCTACATCTGCTGTGAAACACAAGAACAATAGTATGAAGATACATTCTAAAGAGTTAATGAAGAGTGAAACCAGCGCCTCAGTGGTGCTCAGGATTACCATAGCCACAGGGGAGGCAAGGAGTAATAAAAAGACCTCGATAAAAACTCCTGCAGTAGTTTGTCTCATGGAAGGTATTTTTTTGCCACAAAGCCTGATGAAATGGGAATGCAGTATATCAAGCGATTGGAAATGTATGTACTAGAAAAAAGCTGAGGTTTAAAAGGAAGAAAAAAGGATCCAACAAAGTGATTTCAGCCCAGTTCTCTGTAGATTTCCCAAGCATCCAGAACTGGTGGCAAAGAAGTGGATAAGCATCACTCCTCTGTGTTCAGATGCAAAACTCCAGGAAGGACTTTTGAAGCCATGGAGAGCTGTCTTGATCCTGTACTTTCTTCCAGTAAACAGTCCAATTGCCAAAAACAATAATATTAAACTCTGTCTGGTAAGTATGGTACCTATTCGTGTCTTGCTGCAGAGTTCATCTGCCCAGGAAAAGCATTCTGACCACGGCAGCACTCTTTGAAATGAGGCAAAGAAATAGTAGAGTGCATAAGCAATGATAACATTGTAGTAGATAGTCACAAATGTTGAGAGGATGACCATTGTGATGCCCACTCCTAGGAAAGAGAAACACAAAATATCTTAACCACCTCAAACTCGGATTGCAAAACCCCTCCTCCCACCAAAACAAATAGCCTTCACTTGACTTTTAAAAGCCTACTTGGGAAGAAGTTGAAGTTGGTTTTAGCTTGGTTTTAAAATATTTTTTTAACAGCAAACAAACAGCGACACTTTAAACCCAGTAAATGATGGATATGATCCAAACTGACCGTCTCAAACATGCTTTTGAAAGAGAATTTGAATCAGGCCCATAGAAAAATGGACTATTTACAAAGTCTAAAGGAGAAATTCAGTATTCTGTTCTCTCCCCATTCAGAGGGAAATTTACTAAAATAAAACAAACTGTACTAGGACTGCCCAAGCCGTTTTAAAGATTCCACTGTAATGAATGCTTTAAACTATAGTAAATCTTGTAAATATTACTGTTCTCCCCCTTGTTAAAATCAGTTTTGTTCTGTGAGTTTGGAAAAACCTGACAAACTCTACCAGTCATCTTAGAAACTATATAGAAGTTTCTGTCTTTACAGATATATAAAATATAAGCTGTGTTTAAAACTTTTTGCTTTAAGATAGACACACTGCTTTCATGAAAGTTTCTTGTGCTGCAGAACAGAGACTGGCAAAAAGAGTAAATATTGGGGCAACCAGTTTCTGTAGGTGACAAGCAAATTCTTGTTGCATCAGAAGGAAACTTCCTCGTTCCTACGTTAACTCGTCTGGTAAATTAAGACAAACAAAACCATTGCAGAGTCCTTTACACCCATGGTACAGGACCAGGATGGACAGGCATGACTAAAGCACATGGTTAATTGTTTCCAAACAAATCTCCCTAGGAGAGTGTTGGAAATACAAACCCTCACTACAAACTCTGACTACCACTACAGCACGCAAGGATTTCTCTTATCTCAAGAGGCACCCCACTTTACAAAGCCTGAGTCTAGGCTATTTTATCTCACCAGCAGATGACTCCCAAGGCAGCTGCTGGGTGATTGTGCACAATACTGCACAGGGCACCCAGACCTGCGTGCCTGTGCCCACACTGGCACCCAAATACAGAATTAACCCATCCAACACACAACTGCCGTGCAAGCTACACTGGACGTGAAGCATAAAAAACCAGTGATAAAGTCAACTTCTAAAGTTTATTTTCAATCTGTTGTACACATTACCCCAGTCGTTTTACTGAGTTTTTCCCTCACATGGCAAAACAGAGATATTTCCTTCTGCCTGCATAGCTGGAGTGAGAGCGATGTGCTGCTGAGCACAAGAATCTCTGATAAAACCTTTCATAACCAAGAACCTTTTTGGGGGAATCTTTACTCAACATCTGTTTATAAACTGAATAATGAGGAAGTTTATACCTGGGTACAGAACACTGACCCTGTAACATTGGGAATAGTCACAACATGGATATCAGTGTCTCAGAATTAGTAACTTCATTAAGAAATCATTAATTCACAACAGTTTATTATTAGAATAAAAGGAAAGATAAGAAAACCAACCTTGAAACAATGGTAGCATTCTCCAGACAGAAACTGGCCCTTGACTGGCAAACTGCCCAACGGAACATTCCATGAAAAATAAGGGCAAGCCAGTTAATGCCAGCATGACAGTGTAGGGGATCAGAAAAGCACCTGAGAGTAGATAAAAAAATGGGGGGAAAAGAACAATCACACACACAGAGAAAACAATGCATCTTTCAGCATTCACCACAGTTTTATCACATTTTATACTCCTCCTTTCTCCCCTGCTCCCCGCTGTAGGCGCTTGTTTTTGAAATGGAGAGATTTGTTTCTAAGTCCTGTTTTCTATAAGACTAAATAGTGCCTGCAATGAATGACAGAACTGAATTTAAAAGAATGACTTATAAGAAAGTAAACTAATATTATTAAAAACTATTGAGGATGTGCTCTAACACAAGTAAGAACGCTGCTTAACTGTAGTGCACTTTGTCCACTTTCTATTTAATCCTCCAAATTTTAATTTAAAGAGGAACAGAACCATTCCTGTGTGTGCTCAGCTGTGTTTTGCAACTGCCCTGTTAAGCAGGTACTGGACATCAAAGCATGAAGATTATTTTCTATGGTTGGCTGAGTCCTGTATCAAACAACATCTCAGGATGGCTCTTGTTCAAGCCCATTTAAAAGTGCATGTTAACCTGATATCAGTGAGCACCTTGTTCTGTGAAAGGGACTGGCACTTCTTTGTGTGTGCACAGAAGTCAGGGAAAGCGAGAGCACGAGTTTCATAAACAAAACACGATATCCCTGCAGGAATCTCTCCTCATCACTCTCAGTGAATTTAAAGCAATCGAGGACCCAGTTCTGCAAGGAACTGCAAATATCTGATGTAATTTCAGGAAGTAAATTGTCCCACAGAATTAACTGGATTACTCCTCTGTTTCAAAACAAGGATGTAACAGTTGTCTTTATCAATCATGGGCAAGGGGCACAGAAAAGGATGCAAGCAACAACACAAATATGCTTTAAATGCAAAGTCTCTGCTGCAGCAGATGAAAAAAAAGATCTAGTCCAAGGGCTGACGTCACAACTTATTTTGTTTTCGCAATTTTCTTCAACAAAACTTCAAGTAATGTAAACCAGCCCATCTCACTCCAATAAAAATTCTGTACTGGGAATGCCTCTTTATATTCCATGTGCAGTTGTGTGGGCTGTACTGCATTTACAGGCCAGAATTTTACTTCAACAACAGTGAGGCAGAGCAAACAGGTACATATAAGTAAGGTCTCTGCAGTTACTATTTACGCACTCTTGAATTACCAGGGGTAGCCTGGCAAGTAGATAAAGCTCTGGAATACAAGCCAAGGAAACCAGTGCCTCTGCTTGGCTTTGCCACTAGTTCATTGTGTAAGCAGGTAGAGGCTCTCTCTGTCTCACACTTCCCAAGTGTTTGATCTGGATAATTATTGAGCTGAGATAATTATTCCAGCTTAGAGTGTTTGCATGGAAAAACAAAGGTGCAGAGGGGATTCCACTGTTCTCTATAAACATACCAGGTATGGTATAGAACATAAACTTACCAGAGGGTAAGTACTGGGGAGGAGAGCAGCTATTTAGACAAGTAGAGGGTATTGGCACATGGACAAAAAGGTACATGTTGTTTATGAGTAATTCAGAAGATAGAATTCTGAGGTATAAATTTGCAACTCAAACTAAATACAATTTCCCTTCTCAGCTGGTACCTAAAAAGCACATAGGTGCCTCTGAGTGCCCTTTCCCATGAGCAGGCTCTCTCCCAGTTCCCAGGGTGATAGAGCTCACATCCAGCTTTGACAGAACATGCCCAGCCTCAGAGCTGGCCCTTGGAGCTTGCTCTGCTCTCTCCTGGGGACAGCAAGGTGTGCCCCCCCATGACCCTGCCGTTCAGCACAGGTACCTCCTCCATTCTGGTAGGCGAGGTAGGGGAAGCGCCAGACGTTGCCCAGGCCCACGGCATAGCCCACCATGGACAGCAGGTATTCGCTTTTGTTTGCCCAGTTGCCACGCTCCACATTCTCATCGGTGCAACTGGTATCTCCTTCAAATGTGAAACTGAAGTCCTTTGAAGAGAAGAGGGAAGGCTTGTGATACCCACCAGACAAGAAGGGCAATCATATCATCATTTCTCTGTCCAGAGACGCACCTTGGGATAGCTGACCAGCCAGACAGGACGGGTAGACTCATTTTTTTGGCTGCCAGTCCACTTGGCCCCTGGCAGGACAGCACAGACCTGTGAGAGAGGGTCCCACCAGAGAGCCCAAACACCTCCACAATTTTGCCTTACTCCTGCCTTACTCCTTTGTGCTATCAGCTCCAGGAGACTCCTCTATTCTGCTTCTGCAGATGCCCCCATACTTGTTCAGATGTTCACATCAGCACATACCTGTATGCCCACTTTAAAAAACACCTGTCCTAGTGCCTTGCGCATCTGCCGAGGCGCTCATGCTACTTTATCTGCCACTGCCTGTTTGTATCTCACCTGCTCAGGCAACTTCATACCTGCCCTCAGCTGCCGACGTACCTGCGCCCTGCTTGCCTGAGTACGCTACGCCCACCGGGGCACCTCCACCTGCCCAGGTGCACCCACATATACTCGCCTACATTCTCGCACACCTGCCCAGGTGCCTCGGCACCCCACCTGCCCAGGAGCCTCCGGCTAGCCCCCCCGCCGCCTCACCTTCTTCTTCCCGCAGGACAGAAAGCGGGGCAGGCTGAGCATCCCCATCTCTGCCGCCGCAGCCGCTGCGCTCTGCCCGCGCCGCCCGCCGCCCGCCGCTTTATCGGGCCGGCAGCCGCCCGCCCCTCGCTGCCCTGCCGGGAACCGCGGCCCCTGGGCTGCCCCAGGGCCCGGGCGGGGCCGCCTCCCGCCCCCGGGGCAGCCCCTCGCAGCCCGTGACCGCTTCCCCTCCTCCGGCCCCGCGCCCACTTCCTCGGGAACACCCACCCGCCTAAAACACCTTGCACGGTCACCTGCCCACTTCCCCTCCTAAATACCGCCTGCCTTCCACACACCCTCGCTCCTCGCCTTACCCCGATCCACTTCCCTGCCACCAACCTGCCTGGGCTCGCTCCCCCAGTCTGGGCTCTTCAGCTCTCCTCGCACCCCTCCCTGCCTGGCCGCCTCTCTGTCACACACCTTCACTTCTAGCATGTCCCCCCCCACTCCTTCCCCTCTTCCAACACCTACCCACACACTCTCCTTCTTGTTTTCTACCTCAGGACAGCCACTTCCCCTTCAAACACTGACCCTCACCTGAGCAGCCCACCCCATGCTCCCTATGCCTGCTCCCCGCGGAGGCACTGCCTGTCTGCCTCACCTTTGCCCACTGCCCTGGTGACCTCCTTGAGCCCCTGACTCTGCCACAAGGGGGTTATATCCCCCGGATATTTCAGCATCTGAACACAACTTTCAGGTACAGACACAGAAAGGGCAAGTCATAAAAGCTGTCATCCCCAGTGGAGGAATTTGAGTAGAAAGACCGGGCAACCGCCTCCACAAACTACCTGCCCCACTCCAACCACAAATGTGACTGTGACATTTCGCCCTCTATGGGAAGGGATGTCATAGTGACCTTCCCCAGGCATTCCAAAACACCCGAGGACACTGCTCAAAGCACACACTCAGTACAGAAATAAGGAGACACAGATTGCCTGGTTGCATAATTGCTCTCCCTATGTATAAGTGATGTTTTCCATGGCTCTTTCAGATCCACATCTTGACAAATACATTTTCTGTCCAAATTAGTGGGACTTTTCATTTAGCAAAGTGCTACCCAGTGTGTTTCAATCTAGCCACAACTAAGAGATACACCAGGACTGAGGACTGTGAGGAACAGCATCTGAGAAGTGGGAAAGTATAATAAGATTTTATTTTATCACCCTGTGCAGCAGATTCTCAAGGAGAGTTATATTTTAGATACTGGAAAGATGCCAGAATACTCTTACTTTTGGAACCAAAAGCAAGTACAGGTGCAGTGTCCTGACAGGACACAGGCTTTGGGAGAAAATAATAAACAAAAATTAAAGAAAACAAGCCTCTATAGGCTGTCTGCAGTGAGCAGTGGAGAGAGGACTATCTCCAGAGAGGATTGTGCCTGAAGCAGGGCTGTATTTCTCCTGTTAGCTCTGCAGCTGAACAGCACAGCAGCTCCCCTTGCATTCACTAGGGGCTGAGTCCATCAGGTTGGTCCCTGAGGTTGGTTCCTCACAGCTGGGATAGCCACCCACCAACCAAGCACCTTGCCAGCCAGTCACCCCTGGAATGTCTCAGCTTAAATACAGAATTCCCAGCCAGCAAACCAGGGCCAGTTTGGCTCTACCATAGATGAGATATCCCATCTCCTGACCAGCAGCCTAACTGACATCATCTTTCCAGTTTGGAAAGCACCTCTGGGTTAGTATCAATGCCATTTACTGAATCTTCTGTTAATCCAATGGGGAGAAAAAATAATTTAGAAATAAATTAATTGTAATCTTAACATGCTGAGAATATAGCAAACAATTCTGACATTTCCTAGGAGCAGTGAGATACCCGTGTTTTCCATTTGGTTGCACCAGTGCTATTATCAGACGTTGGGTATTGCCCTTAGCTAACACAAACAGCTCTGGTGATACAGCAGATTGTGTTTGATGTGCTTATTTAAGAATATGATGAGTAAATTCTGTTCTTAACCTCTATCTTCTGTGATAGCAATGCTTACTAATATTGGCACTAATATTGACACACATCCAAAACCAATTTAGCAGACAAAGCTGGGGCTCATTTACCTCTCCCCTTCCAACTGGTGTGAGCTTAAGACCAGAAAACCCACTTTGCAAATCACTTCAGAATGCCCTGAATCCTGGCAGGCCAACACACACAGACCAATCAACCAACAACAACAACAAAAAACCCATATTGGCCTTCAGGATCTGAGGAAGATGATCTAAATGATTCAACTGTCTATCAATAACATGTAATTACTCTCACCCAGAACTCAACTGGCAATGTTACACTCTTTAGAGGAAACGATCAGACAGACAGGACTGCTATAAACAGACAGGTGAAGCAAGGCAGAAAACTTAGAAAGTTGGCTCCTGCAGCTGCAGGAATTATCCTCTCCTCTGCAGCTGGACAGAACCAAACCCTACAATTCAATTTAAATTAAGGCTTTCTGCCAAAGAAATCCTTAATCTTGATTTTAAAGACAAAGTGATTAAAAGCGAGACCATTTCCTTGGTGTTGAACTGATTCACAGGCAACTTAGACCAAACCTTTACCACTAACTTAAAAAAAAAAATAAAAAAATCAATCATTGGTCTAGTAGCCCATGAAAGCAAGGCAGCATTCTCCATCTGGTGAGCAATGTCTTATTTCACTGTGAACCTGCTGTAAGCAAGGTGGAAGTGTATCTACAAGGAGGGCATGTCAAGAAGTGGCATTTCTGCTTAGAAGACAGAATGGAGAGGCAAAGATGGCATTGTTAAGGACAAATTACAAAGGCAACAGTTTCTGAAATGGCCATCTGTGACTCCAGAGAGGTACCTGTGGAAGCAGACAGGGTTTGTAGCAAAACACAGTCTGGGAATTACTTGCTGCAGAGGCCTCAAGCCAATACTGGCTTGCCTGGCTCTAATGGTTCATCCAACTATTTGTGCAACAAAGGTAGGAAGCAAATATTCCTTCCAATGCTGCCAATCCCTTCAGGGTGAGGAGGTTTTGCTCATTGGAAAAGAAGTTGATGTATTATATATCCTTCCTGGATTCTTATTTTTAATCAGTTTTTGCTTTTCTCCATAATTGGGATATTTATTGCTGCTGCTCAACAGGCCACCAGGACACACACATCTACTCAATATGGATCTCAAGCCATAAATATTTTTCATTAAATGGAAATAATGAAAAAATTTTATTCAGAAAAACATCAAAAGTTTTCAGCACTGTGTGATAGGTTTGGCTCACTAACATAGCAGTAATTCATTCTATTACAAATTACATAATCATATTAAAGACCTGTATTGGCAAAATCACAATGAGGTGCTTAATCCAATTTTCTCCAACTTCAGGACTTTTGGATTCATCTCTAAAGCCATCTCAGAGGTGAGAAATGCAGCAAGGTCACTCCTACTTGCCTCTATGGACAGTCTGCTATCACAACCCAAAACAAGCAGCTGAAACCTTGCTCACTTATCTCCTTACAATGGAACAGTTGCAAAAGTGCTACAAATGCAAAATGCTTAAGCCTTCGAAGTCATGCTCATAGTATGGGTGGAGACTTGAAACTATATGGAAAGCAGATTTGCCCTCAGGCCTTTTCAGCAGGTTGCAACCTGCAAATCATTAATATTATATGCAGTAATCAAGTTAGTGATGGGGAAGTTTTACATATGCATGTAGAAAACACTTACAAGACAGAAATAAATTAAAATATACCAATAAAACTGAAAGGTGCTGCAGAACTGCTTTTCTACTGAACCTGGAAGATTTTGTTGTCCCAGCCACTCAAGAGGAAGCCATAGGTCTCCAACCACAAAATTAATGTAGGTGTTTTCATAACTCTTGGCAAGATTGACAGTTCTGTATCTATGGAACATTAATCTCCACTTCAGTTAATTTTATTCAAGAGTTGGAATGTGCTCCTCAGTCACTTCACCCTCTGACCAAAACTCCAGGACAACATGGTCTTTCTTGTAGCACTGCCTCTCTCCAGTCCCTGAGAGCTCATCAATCAGTCAGAGATTACTGAAGTTGCCATACAGGAAAAAAAATGTTGTTCTCAAACACAGAGCTCCATATACAATAAGGAGAAAAGCAACCAAGAAAGGATTGATGTTGATAAAAAACGAAGATGTTCAAATCACACAACCATCTGGAAATCTCTGCTGAAATCCAGACTTGCATTAGAGTTACCAAAGCACAGTGAACACCAGCATTTGCAGCCCAGGGCTCCTAATCCCTCCAGTTCTGCTTTGGCTTTTGGCAGAAAACATCTGAGTTTTCCATGAATCATTGCACCCTTGTGCCAAACAAACATCCATGCCTTTCCAAGATACATCAGGCAGGTGTCACTCTACCTGCCCCCTCCCTGACCATCCTAGAGACAGATTCCAAACACGTTCAACTTGTCTTTGAGCAACTGAAAGGCTCTGTAAACACAAAACCTCGGGTATTGCACGAGGGAGGACGTAACAACAGATACAACAAAGGAAAGGGGAGAGATAAAGTATGGGAAAATGAAAAACTGGAAGCATGCAATTATCAAAACTTAATGATCAGGGAGCGCATAGGTGTCAGAATATAATGACTTTTCTATTAGGAAATATTTCAGAGGTGGGGCCAGTAGAAACTAAAGAGTCATTTTTAATTGAGTAAAATAAAGCCTAGGAGTGAGTACAGTAGTAATTTTCAAATATGCTGTACTGAGTTCATCAATCATTAACAGTTTCATTTTTAAATTCTTCCCCAACACTAAGTGCCAGTATTTCTGGAGTTCAGCACAGCCAAGAGATGCTGATAGGTAGTTTTTCTTCCCCAGCCCCCCCAGTTCTATACTTTCTTTCGAATTGAGTTTCTCTTCCCCATCCCCCTCCCCAGTTCTATACTTTCTTTCTAATTGCTAAAAAAAAAAAAAAAAAAAAAAACTTTCACAGAAGATAACATAAATGCATATTCTTGAGAAGCTTTTGACTAACAGAAAGGCTTTGAAATACAGGTATTGGCTGTCACACAGCAAAAAGAAGACCTTTCAGCTCAGTCCTTCCCTTGAGGTAATTTTACATATTGACATGCAGTCTTGCCATGTGATAGCCAAGAGAATTATCTTTGTGATTGTCCTCCTTCACAAAAGGACAAAAGCCGGGCTGTTAGTCTTGCCTGATATCTTTGGAATGGAAATACCTCCATCAACACTTTCCTCTGTGTGATACCTGTTCCTGCAGGTCAGCAATTACTCTCAGAAAGAGCCTCATCCAACTCACTGGGGCTTCCCACGTAAGAAAGAACAACTTCATATCAAGTAGTAACGCCATAAATGTAGTGGTAATGCCATGAAGTCACCTGCGGCAATAACGTGATTCTGAGTCCAAAACGAAAAAGCAAGATTTGCAGGGACACTAGAACAATTACTTGGTGGAGCATTTTCACAAACTGGAAAAATAAAAGCATTTAAAAGAAGGTAAATTCTAAAAGTATTAATATTATTCCTTCTATTATCTGGATTTCCTACAAGTCTTTTCATCATTAGACTTAGAAATCCTTTCTAAAAGAAACTGGTCTTTTTACCTTGTTTCAAGGATGGTAGCAGAGGTAGGGCTCAAGTATTTAATATAGCAGAGGTTTTGCAGAGAGCATGTGAACTGCAGTGGTCACAAGCATTAAACCCTGTAATTTCTTTAGCTTCACCACAGGACCTCCTCCCCTGTAAAATCAGGGGGTGCATTTGTATTCCCCTTAAGCAGGGAAGAAAGCTGACCACCCCAAAACAATCCATAACTCACTGGGAAGAAAAGCTTCAACAAGAACCACCACAAGTTATTTTACCACCCACAACACTCACCCTGGTTGCCACAGATCAGGTCACTCCCCTGACATTCCTTTCCAGGCCCTCTCCCTCTGGCTCGGGCTCTCCTGAACAGGCATCCTCAGGGCCCAGACCATCCTTTCTCCTGCAGGATCAGGAGCAGCCATATCTGACCCCAAAGGGCCAGAGAATGGCTGGGTGGAAGGGATGTGAAGGCAACTCCCTGCTTCCCATGGCCCTGCCATTAGCAAGGCAGCAGTGGCAACACCTGCTCTGGGGTGGATCCTCTCAGCACACTCTCACCTGACCCAACAGCCAAAGAGAAGCCATTTTCTAATGAAACACTGATTTTAACCAAACCTCTCAGAACTCCTAACACTGAGGATTTTCTGGACTTTCCCTGACTTCCTGCGCCTAAACTTGGGACCCACAGATTTTAAATGTGTTAGGCAGCATCTCAGCATGAGGCTTCTAGGATTACAGCTTTGGATTAGTGTTCCAGAGAATTGCCACTTTAATTTATTTGGGGCAAGGGCTGAAGTCTCAGACTTCAAGGGATCTCAGTATAGAAAGGTAGAGGGCCTGAGTACTGTCCTGATGTGAAGTCTCAGTGCAGCTGTACTTCTGAAAGGTGAATTGCTAAAATTATTAGTATACCAAATGGAAACAACCTGCTTCCATTAGGTTACAGCTGTTCTGTAGTGCTAAGAGCACCCACTTCTACAAATGTTTTACTTCAGAGGATAAAAAGAAGTACGCTCTACTGTCCTGAAAGCTCAAGACTAATGTATGAAGATTTACACTGTTATTTTTTGTTCTCAAAGGACCTGCATTTTCTGTGGCTGGTTTTAATGTTCAAGTGAAAAAAAGTATTATGAAGACATGTTGGTTTTTTTTTTTCCTTAAAGCTGGGGCAATTATGTAAAGGCTGATATCTGGTATATCAACATTTGGCACTCATCTGGACACCTCTGGATTGTGAAGCTTTGCAAACTTTTATACAGTCATTAGTTTCTTTGCATAATCTTGGTCTGGCAGTTTTATAATCTCCTGCAGTCCTCGTTATAAACTTCTCCTTGACTGGCAAACAAGGGAGTAAAGTTTGAACAGGAGTGCAGGAAGGCAAAGCAAAGAAGTGCACTGACGTCCTTCCCATGAGATGAAGCAAGACACCAGAAGCTGTGTTTATGCACTTGGCAGGGAACACCAGGACGAGTCAGAGACACCACTAAAAACAGTGGATTGAGCAGTCCCTGGAAAGGTACCAATAAACTGTGATGGACAGCAAATACTGATCCAGAGGGGACTAGCTGTGAGAAATGCTCTGCTTTATGGTGACAGTCTGGGTGTGCTGGCTGTACAATGTTCTGTTTCTTATCCCCAAGGCTCACCTTCTCTCTGTTGGTTTGGTTTTGGTTTTTTATGAAGAGCCAAAGGAGAGAACCAGATTTTCTGTCCATGATGGGAAGTCTCCAGGACTGTTCCACACAGCACAGAGCACTTGCAACTGCTTTTAGGACCATGTAAAAAAATGTCCTACAGATTTATTGCTGAGTTGTGGTACCCAGTAAGAAGTTAAAAATAATAGCAAGCCCCAGAGTTTATGTAGAACGGCTACTTCAAACCCAAGAAATGTGCACAGAGATTGTATTTGTTTGCATATCCAGATACATGCTTTGGAGCCATACCTCCCACATCAGTACACATAAAAGTATTTGCCCTGTTTTAGTGGCCTGAGGCATGCTGTTAAAACACATCATATTTTCAGGCTACTGAGTAGAGAGGACCCGCCTTGATTAAAGAATTTAATCAAGTAACGTGATTAGATGATTTAGTCAAAGCAGATCCTGTCCTACTGACATCATGTAACATGATAATTTTCCCAGCTGCACAGTGCAGCACCTGGAAAAAGTCCCAGGAAATTTCTCTCCGTTATTCCACCCAATCCCATGCACTTCTGAGCTGATAATTCAAGGCTTAGTACAATCACTCCAGAGCTGTTGCAGTATGGATAAAATTTGAAAAAGTAATTTTTGAGTGTTAATTTTCATTTTTAAAATTGATGGTTTATGTCCAAACCACAAGATTCTATGTTTATTGATCATCACTTTGCACAATTTCATTTACTATGCACATATCACTTCCTTCTACAAGGAAGTTTCAAGGTAGCATTTCATTTAGGACATTCTGGTGGTAGATATTAACCAAAAGGTAAATTTACAGCATTGTTTCCAGTGGTGCTTGTAGTGCCAGCAATTGTCCAGTTTGTGGAAGCAACCATGCTTATACAAGTTTCTGTGGTTATGAAACAATCCTGTAAGGCAGGGCTTTGTTAGTTACATGAAAATTTGCTTTCACTTTGAAATGAGGGTTCCTTTGCTGTTGTTATTTTTTTTTATTTGTTCCCTGGAAAGTGAATGTTGATACTGGAATATAGTTCCATTTAGAAGGAATTGCTCAGGACGTAGCTTGGTCACCTCTATTCTGATACATGTGCATGGAAACAGAACAAAGTTTGCCTGAATCTGAATCTTCCTAGGGTATAAACCATGGTTGCCTTCTTTACTGGGACACTGAGGGATGGTCCCAGGTCTGTCTGCAGCATTAGGATGATGCTGATACTAAACTGGGCACTGGTAGTAAAAGGAACAACAATGACAGGAGTCCTTCCAGCAAGGACTTAATATTGGCTGCTTTCTTTTTCTGATGTTTCAATGCTTCCCATGTCTTGGCTTTTGCCCATATACAGTGTGGCTTTACAAGCTAAATTACACAGCTTTGTGTCCTCCCTTTTAGTGCCCTTCCCTTCTAAGTGAATGTTGAAGCAGAGGAGGAATCATCGTGGTAGAAAGTAAAGCCAGACAAGAGAACTGTGTTTATTCCCCTGCTTAACTAAGACAATCATGTTTTTTCCTTTACATTCAAATTTCATCCACTTGGGACTTACCCTGGGTGTATATACCTGAAACACTAAATAAATAGATTTTTTTATATATATTTTTTAACCTCAACAAGATCACTAGGAGGCTGATAGTGCTGTAAAAGAAACATTTTCCCATCAAAGACTAAAAGACTACTGGTGATAGGAGTTCAATCAGACTGTTTGCTAAGGCTTCCCGGGGGTCACTTGGCAATGAATATTCTTTCTCCACGGGCATGCATTGGCTGATGAAGTGGATGTGGATGGTGGATGGTGGAGAGGAAACTGAAACCTAGAGAAGATTCCCAACTGCCAGCTAGCAAACAGATTTACTGCTATGGTGCTGGCTGTTTATATCAAGATTGAGGTCAGGTCCTTCCTTATTTGCCTAAATCAAGGGCAGATAACATCTCTACTAGTTTGAACATTTCAAGCACAATATTTAATGACATGGACACTTGTTTTAGGCCTTTTGTCTTGAAAGATAATGATTGCAAACACAAGAACACAATCACCACATGGCACTCTGAGCAAGGTCAGGAGATTCACAGGCACACTAAGGTCACAAATGATAAAACAGACTGCAAATGGCTAACTTGCTAGCTTTGCTCCAAAATAGAAAGGATATTTGCCAACTTGGCAGCTGGATCTTCTTTACCAAAGAATATATCAAGCATTCCTATTACAGGGTCAGGAAAAAGGAAGTAAATATTTCTACAAAAATTTGTTAGAATGGATGATCTGCAAGGGTTTATCCTAGTTGTCTTCTTTAGTAGAAAGGGTCACTGTGGTGTCAGAAGGCACAAAGCAGGAGTTAGGAGAAAGGCAGATCTAGGTTGGCCAATCCAACATTCCGTGGACAGTAGCCTCATTCCATTCCTCTCAAAGTGATTAAACCTCAATTTAACCTGTTAAGATTTTTCATACGCTCCTCCAGATAGAGCATTTCCACAACCTGACACCTCTGAAGACCTCTGTACTTGTGCTTAATTCACTTTATTTTCCTCCTTTGCTTTTTCCCCACTTCTCCCCTTTCTTCTGTCTTTCCTCTTGCCCTTTTCTACTGAGACCTGTCATATCTCTTCTCACTCTGGCATTTCTAAGGTAAATAAACCAAATTCCTCTCGTCACATCCCAGTTCCTCTGGTTATTCTGACATCCCTTCTCTGCACAGTCTGGATTAGTGTCCAGTGTGGATTAAGCTCCTTTGAACATGGGTAACCACAGGCAGGGACAAAGAGCAGGGAGGCCAAGGGCGCAAACTTTGAAGACAACCTAAGCATCCTGTTTACATGAGAACCCAAACAGAAGAGGCATTCTATTCTATTCTATTCTATTCTACTCTACAGCCATTTGAAAAGCTGTTGATCCTAGAAAGGTGATAAAGTAGAACCACTAAGTCTAAATTCTTTATCAGCTTAATACATTTATTTATTGAGGTGTTTCTTTGCTTTCTGTTTGAAGGTAGTTCCCCACTGGAAACAGAACAAACAACTATTTTTGCAGAGGATTAGATTGTATTAGTCTGTTTTATAAAGAGAAAAGTATTCAGGAGGAAGTCACTAGAGGTGAGATGTCTTTTTTAAATGGCAAACTAAATAGAACTGACTTTCCAAAGAACTAACTCATCTCAAATTCAACAAAAAGCTCAGGCATTTCAAAAAAATTAAAAGGGAAAAATACTGTAACATAATTTTTAAACTTTTATTTTCAAAATATCTTTTAAATTTTGTTTAATTGCCTTTATTTTTTTTTTCTTTCAACTTAACCTAAGCATTTATATAACAGGCTCAGAAACAGAACAACTCAATCAGGAGTGTACCTCTAGTCCAGACTCCTGCCTATCAGGTGAACAGGTTTTTGCCTTTTTTATTAGAAATTAACTAAAGAGAATGGAAATCCAGGCTGAAGCAAGCAGTCAGGTTTTGCTTTACACTGAAACTATTTTTACCTTCAGAAGAGAGCCAGGAGAAATAGCTAATCCTCATCTCAGGGTGGGCAGAGGCAATCAGAGGTGGCCTGTTGTAATATTGTCACAGCAAACATTCCTGCTAAAAGTCCTGAGATCTGTTTTACTGAACCTGTAGTAGTGGAAATGAGATTCCTGAAACAGAGAAAAAACTTCCAAAAAATCAATATCAAAGCAAAAGCCTGCTGGAGATGAGGAAAAGAAAAAAATAATGAAATAGAGCAACTAAAACTTTCTAACACCCTAAAATAATTTAAATTTATAGGAAAAAAAATAAAACAGGGCTTTGACAGTTATGGAGAGAAGCAATTCAGCAGGAAAAGGCAGAAAATGTCATTAATATTTCTGAAGCCCAGAGATGCAGTTTGGATATATTATGGCACTTCACAGGCTCAGCAGGCAGAAAGCAATACATAGGGAATCTCCTCATGGCCCATGAAACAGAAATTCTTGCCTGACTAATGCCAGAAAAGGGAAGAATAGTTTTTTTTTTACTCAGAAGAGTACTTTTCTTTTGACCAAAAAAATACTAAACTCAGTAAAAACCTGTAGCATTCCCCCCACTCAGCTCTTCTGCTGACATGACATTTGAGATGACATGGAAATCCAAAGATTTGAGATCAGGCATCAGAACACGAAATCACAGCTGCTATTGCTCCAGAGTCAATGTTGTGTATCCCATGCTTAAACAATATGGTAGATTCATCACATACTCAAATGTTGTGATGACGCTATGAAACCTTACAATAATGAAATAATAACTCTGTGATGTTATCCAAACCCTTCAGCTGTCTTTTTGCAACTCTCTCTCTCTCTGAGTCAATTGGCTGCATCTACCTCATTGGATTGAAATGTACTTCTACATCTCTTTTATCTGGTCACAATACCTGATTTCTCACTGTTACTGAAATCTGCTAGGCTCTAAACTTTTTGCCACACTTAATTTGTGTCATGAATGAAGAAGAGTTTGCAAATGAAGTAGAAAAAGTGTGGGAGATGCATGTGTTGACTATTTCCTTTTCTCTTTGAGAAATGCCTTTGCATCTGTTCTTGTTTTTTCCAGTTTGGACCAACTGATGTATAACCCAGACACAATTTAACCAACATATACAAAACCTAAGCCACATGCAATCACAACAGAAATTCCAATTTCACAGCAGGATGGTGAGAAAGAGACAAAGTTCAAGCTTGATTGTGGAAGAAGGATAGCAAGCACAACTTGTTTGTTTACTATCACTATCTCCATTCCTCACCCCTCTGCTGAGATGCCCAGCTTAGCCTGTGTACAAGCCAAGCTGAGATGAGCCTTGGAGCCTGTGTTGGCCACGTTGGTCAAAGACACTCAGATGACCTCCAAGCTCTTTCTAAAAATATCTACTTCTTCCTCTTCCATAAGCTCCAGGACAACTGTTTTCTTTAGGAGGCTCACTCGTGTTTACAGTTGCTGAAGAAACCAAGATGTGTTAAGAGGACTGAAACCCACAGGGCTGGTTTTGCTGGTGACAGGGCCAGTCTCCTCCTCCTTCTCCTTGGCCAAGTTTTCAAACCCCAGCAATGATCTGGGACCTCCTGGGGCAGGCAGTTTGGAACACCTTGCAATGGAGCCTGATGAATGTGCTCTGTGCCAAGGCAGCACCTGCACACAGGCAGCACCTCAGCAGTGGGAACAATGGCTCTTGGCTCTGCTGAGGGGCAAATTCAGAGCCAAGAACCGAGAATTTATTGAGAATAAAGCAGTTTGTTCAATAGCAACATTTGAGTACTAGAGCAAACTCCCACGTGCAGCAGTTTAGTTGTGTCTATTGGACAAAGCAAATAGATAAAATGCCAGTACAGCCTAAAAATTATGTGGAGCAATCCACAGCAAAACACCTTTCTATCTATTTTATTCTTCCTGTCCCCCTTCAGCTCTTTTTATGACAAAATTTTTGGAAACATCAGAGGTAGAGTCTCACTCAGTGAAGAAAACTTCCTTTTTAGATAAACTTTTCCCTCTTGTTTATACAGGTAAGATAGAGTTGGATAGCAACGGACTCATAGTTTGCTTAAGCTAATAGTCAAAGGGTGTTTACAGCTTTTGTAAAATAATGTGATTATTTTATACTTGTATTTATTCAAAATGAGAAATTATCATCAATTTCCTTCTATTAGCATTTTATTTTCTTCCACTGAATTCTATTCCTTAGATTCTGTTTCGAAAAACTCAAATAATTTAATGCTTCTGTGCCTACTATATTTTCTCTGGATTAGACTATTTAGACCATGAAAGAAATGTCAGGCTTGTTCTAATTCTTTGTTAAACTACACCATCGTCTGTCAAGTGGCTGCCTAACATATTTAACAGCCATTTTCCTTTTTATTTGCAGTATATTCAGATCACAGGACTTCTGTATGAGCAAAGAGAGTAATCGTGAACCAGACAGAAATCTGGATTCCAAAAGGGTACATAAAATTCCTTTTATTTCCCAAATGGGACACAGTAGGTTCCCATGGAAGTTGCCAGTTTAGCTTAGGATAATATCTATTTTCACAAAGCCTGCTAAATGAACCCTATGAAGATATATTAATTGCTTTAAATATTGCAGTAACCTCCTACCAAGCTATGCCAAATCTTGTAGGTTGCAGTGTCTTTTCCTTTTCTTCCAAACTCTGACTCTGTCAGCAAGTCCTGAACAGAGGAAAACTTAAAACCCTCCCGTGTTGAGCTAAAGGAATCATAGAATTATAGAATATCTCAGGTTGGAAGGGACCCATAAAGGTGGAGTCCAACTCCCTGCTCTTCTCAGGGCTATCAAAAGCTATCCCAAATGACCAAGAATGTTCTCCAGACACTCCTTGAACTCTGACAGGCTTGACCACATCCCCCTGTGGAGCCTGTTACAGTGACCAACCACTCTTGCAGTGAAGAACCTTCTCCTAGTGTCTAATCGGAACTTCCCCTGGCACAGCTTCACCCCATTTCCTCATACTTTGCTGGTCACCAGAGAGAGGAGATCAGCACCCCCCTCCACCGCCCTCCCTGAGCAACCTGCAGACTGTGGTGAGGTCCCTCAACATTCTCTTCTCCAAGCGAACAAACCAGGTGACCTCAGACACTCCTCCAAATCTTACCCTTTTCACCATCTTGGTTGCCCTCCTTTGAACATGCTCTATAATTTGATGTTCTTACAAAGAAGCATCAAACCTGCACATGGGACTCAGGATGGGGCTGCACCAGCAAAGAACAGAGCAGGACAATCCCCTCTCTCAAATGGCTGCTGATGCTGGGGTTGATGCACCACAAGACGTGGTTGACATACTCGGCTTGCAATCAACCCAAGCCCCCAGTACAGTTCTCATGAGTTAAAATCCTCAGAAAGGCCTGAGGAGCAGGCATGCCTGGTCAGAATTGTCCTTTCCAAGATGCCACAAGGTCTATTTTGTCGTGCACACCATTCCATGTAACAAGAGGGATCACCAACAGGCAGATGTGGTCCTAAAAGCAGCAACCCCTCTTAGCCCACAGAGTCCCAGAAACACACGCATGAGGTGAAGCCCTGCTAGATGTAAATGTAGGAGGCTTCAATAGCTGTCATGGAGCTGTGCAAAGAGGCAACTCCCAGATACCATCAATTGTCTGGCTCTGTTTCTCTTTTCTGGCTGGTTTGTTTCAAAGTTAGAAGGTTTATTTTTTCAAACTTTCCTTAAAGTTACTTGGTCTGGCATTGAGGAAGGTAATTTATTTACATAGAAGGGGCTGGAGTTTAAACACAAAGATGACTTAAGATAACCTTCCCTTCTCTGTTTTACCCAAAAGGAATTTACTGAAAGCCTTTATCAAACCCTCTCCTCCCTCAAACTTGGGAGCAGGAAGAGGCATAAATGGATTAGTGCCTGTTCCACCTGCAGCAGTCACTGAGTACAGGCCAAACAGTGAAAAGTTCAAGAAAGTAGGTAACACTGTCACCTCACAAAGGTCTGGGGACCAGCTCAGTTGTGAAACACACTAACAGCATGGGGCTGACCAACTTTGAAACAAAAAACTGAAAACAAGATTTAGTCTGACACCACAAGCAGAGGAAGCACTGGAGCTCAATCAGGAGGAATGTGTTGTGTTGCAAATTGCAGGGGTTTATGGTAATTCCCATTTCCAGTAAAATCACAACTGGGGATCTGGGGGCTGGCTCTCTCCCCATCCTTGGCACAAGAGGCAGCTCTTGGCTCTCCAGTTTTGTCTGCTTAAGCCTCTCCTGTAGCTCTGGGTGTGCTGTGGTTGAACTCCAGCCAGCAACCAAGCACCACAGGCCACTCAGGTCACTCCCTCACCAGCAGGATGGGGCAGAACTGAAGTGTAAAAGGTAGGAAAATCAGGGGTTGAAAAGAAGACAGATTAATAGGGAAAGAAAAAGCCACACACACAGGCAAAGCAAAACAAGAAATTAATTCACTTTTTCCCATGGGCAGGCAGGAGTTCAGCCACATCCCTGAAAGCAGGGCCCTAACACACAGAACCATGACCTGGGAAGACAAATGCCATCTCTCCAAATGTCCTTCCTTCCTTCTGCCACTTCTGTCACTTCTGCCACTTCCTTCCTCCCGCCACTTCCTTCCTTTCTATATACTGAGCATGGCCTCACGGGGCATCTTTCTGCAATAAAGAACAGAGTCATAACAACAACTACAGCTACTGCAGGAGGTCATAATTTCATCTGTTCAGAGATATAACCTGATCAGGGCAAGGATAAGGTAGAGATAAATGTCGAAGTGTATGTGTCCCTCACAGCTCGTTTTGTGTGTATTTAGCACTCCAGTACAAACTTGCTGCTAGTTCTCTGTAGTTCAGTTGTATTCACTGCTTGCTGAACTTTTCTTCAAAAATGGGCAAAAAGCTCATGGCTAAATTTGGGTCAAAAGAGATTACAGCAGTGAGATTTAGATTCAAATTTATGTAACTGGAAGCTCATATCAGCATTCCAAGTCTGAAAGGGAGACTCAAAATTTTCTTTTTGGATTATGCTCAGAAGAACCTAGGCAGACAATCTTACAAATAAAATTTTGACAACATTATGAGCGTCATTAACAACTTGATTATTTTTCTACAGCTGTCTCTCTGCCAACTGCCTGAAGTTAAATGTCCAGAGTCAACAGGAACATGCTGAAAGAGATGCAAGAAATAGCAACTTTGTTTTTTCAAACAGCATCTAATTGGCATTATCTGAAGATTGAAGATAAGGAAATATCAAATTCCCTAACTTTCCATCAGCCTAGAAAATCCTGTGCATTTATGGAAACCACACACATACAAGGTAGGATTCTGTTGACTTAGGCAATGTGGGACTTCACCTATTGCTTGGGTATATCTTTCTTGCAATTTCCTCCTCTTCAGATAGGAGGAAGCTCCTGTATTGCTTAATACAAGGATTTATATCCTACAGCTTGTGCTCCCTCCAGCAGCCTTCTCTTTCCACAGAGCACAGCCTTAAAGACACGCAATGTTCTTCCATAAGTGCCTGCAGCAGAGTTCAACAATTTTTCACTTTGTTTTGGTCTCTCCTTCATTTACTGCCCTTGCCATGACCTGATCAGTCCCTAGGATTTACCACAATTAAAACATATTTGCTTTTGTAAGTAACAACATTAGCTTGACTACTGATGCTAGAAAGAGGCTCTGTATTAAAAATAACATGCCTAAAATCATACTGAGCACAAAGGATCTTGGAAGCCACATGGTTTGGAATAAACACACCACAGGGCTTTTTCATTTACCTGGTGCCTGGATTTGCCTGCTTTGGCAATGAGTGCCCAGTAGCTGCTGCCTGTGAGTGCTGAAGAGTTGGCACCTCTTAGAGGAAATTCAACATTAAACACTCTGTTATCTTGCCCCTGAAGCAGTCACCCCTCTCCCTTGATTTGCATAGATAAAAACTTTCCATGCATGTGTTTCTGCATTGTCCTAAACACTGCAGGAGCAGATTCCCCACAGGGGCTGTAGGGATCTACAGGAGCAGATTCCCACAGGAACACAGGGGCTGTAGGGATCTGCAGGAGCAGGTTCCCCACAGGGGCTGTAGGGATCTGCAGGAGCAGATTCCCACAGGAACACAGGGGCTGTAGGGATCTGCAGGAGCAGATTCCCCACAGGAACACAGGGGCTGTAGGGATCTGCAGGAGCAGATTCCCCACAGGAACACAGGGGCTGTAGGGATCTGCAGGAGCAGGTTCCCCACAGGGGCTGTAGGGATCTGCAGGAGCAGATTCCCCACGGGAACACAGGGGCTGTAGGGATCTGCAGGAGCAGGTTCCCCACAGGAGCTCAGGGCCTGCAGGGCTGCCTGGCAGAGTTCACTCAGCTTCTCTCTGGGAGGGGCACCCATTCCTGTACCATCTTTCATCACCATTACCTTGGCATTCAGGTCAAGGTTAGCATGCACTTCAATCTTCTCTTACTAAATGTAGCTGCAGGAGTTTGTTTGGGTTTTTAAAGTTCCATTTCTGCTTGTGATATTGATTTTGTTGGTGCTGTACATGCCTAAAAGAGAGATAACATAACATGAACTCAAATGGCAATGGCAATCCAAAGATAGTTTGCTTGAAGCACTGTAAAAAACTTAGGAGATTACACAAACACACTGTTGAGAGAACGTGTAAACAAAAATAAATGTCTCGTATAAGCTGCTACAGCACTCTTAATCAGGAAGCTTTCATTGTTGACAATCTTAGTTAGTCATTACCTTCATTGTTAATTATAACCCTCCCAAATTTTATTCCATATGATTCTTAAGATTGAGGCATTCTGACTGAGACAATCTTTGAGGCCAACACCACAATATCTGAGACAGAAGTGCCTGTCTATAACAAAAAATACATGGAGGTCAGCCCAATTAGCCAGGTAAAACTCCTTGAGCATCATGACCGATTTAATGGGCGAAGGCTCCATCTGCTTCTAGTAACTTCGATTTTAATATTTTGTCCTAATACAAAGTTACAGCTTCATATTATTTGTAAAATTTATTAAATGTAAGACAGATGAAAATTCTAAAGATTTAGTAAAACTTCAGAATGATATTTCACTTTGGCTGAAGTCACAGGAATCTAAAGCAGGAAATGGGAGTGGACATTGACTCTAGACAATGAACAATTTGTTCAAGCAAGTATTTAGAATTTGTGAAAACTCTTACATATTGTACAAAACACTAATGAAAAACCTTTCATCCTGTGGTGCAATATCCACACTTCTGCCTAGGTCTCACATGCACAGAGATCTTTTAGTTGCTGATTACAGTGGCCTCTGCCCACACTCCAGTTCTCAGGCTGAAGTGCACTTCAACACTGAGTACTTGCTCTTCACATAGATGGTACCATGATTTGTATGTTGTGAAGACATTCTGTACTCCTTATTAATACAGCAGTATTTCTGTGCTTTGAACACCATCTGAAAGACCATCTGTATAATTTTCTGAATTAAATAATGCACAAAAAATAAATCTACTGATGTTCCAAAGTTTACTGAGAACAGAATTTATGATTGCTTATGTACAATGCTCCCTTTTCAACCTGAGAGTACTCCAACAACCACCTAGATTCATTAGGATGGCTGTCAGGACTTCAAAACTCTTCTTGTGACTGCACATAGAGGAAACATTATAACTTCCCCATTCTCTAAAGAGATGGAATGTTTTGGAAAGGCTGGTTTACCTGAAGAACAACAAGGAAACAAGGTCAAGCTCAGCATGGAGGCACCAGACAAATTCAGAGCTCTGAACTGCAATCCAGATCTTATGACTGAATTTCAATCTGCCATAGGTAAAATGCCACGTCCTTCCTCAGAACTGGTCAATTAGATTAGAAATCTGGTAGGGAATCATATTTGATGATGAATTTTGTAGGAAGCCAGTTTTAAGCAGAAGGCAGCTTAAACAAAACTGAAGGTCACTGCTGACTATTTACAGTGCTGCATTGATAATAACTGGTAGGGAGAATTTGGTTTGGCTTTTGGCAAGGAAATACTTCTAAAGGTTATCACAGACTATCACAGAGAGATTGTGAAGTTTGGGGAGTGAGCAAGGGGAGGGATTCTGGGAAAGGAAGAAAGAAAAGACTGGAAATAACTGCCAGGTCAGAACCACTTATTCTCTTGTGAATTGTATTTCCCCACTGTAGTAATAACCTGACCTGATTCAGTAGAAATTGTTTCAAGGCCAGGGAAAGGCAAACAAAAACACACATCAGAAAGCTGCAAACAGAACTGACACTGCAGGATCAGGATTTCATCACCTCCAGGAGAAGACAGTCTGAGCATTTCCCACGGGGAATACCAAAACAATCTCCCTTGCCCTACAGGCACATGACTGGATCCAAGGCAATTGCAGAGGAGAAACCAATCTGCTGCCCTTCCAGTAAGGGGCACAGACAGCCCTCAGTGATGCCATGGCCTCAGCAGTTTTCAAGGATGAAATCAGAAACTACTCGAAAAATAATTGGCAGTTACCAAACTAAATGCTCAGAATGTTCTATTTGTTTCATAACTTTATGTTTGTTTCTATCATATTGCTATGAAAAGCTGTGGCACTTCTTATTAGATGCCTCTAATTCTAAGTTCCTATAAAAATTATTTGCCACAGAGTCTTAGGAATGATGGAAAAAGCCCTTGAGTCTCATTCTTTCAATTGCTGTTAGATCTAGCTGGAAATTCACCCACAGAGCACTTCTCCAAAGGAGCAGTAACTTCATAGTGTTGTGCAAGGGTTTTTGGCAACATTAAATTTGTATCAGTTCTCTACAGAAATATTTTGTTTTGACTTCAAAGAATTCAATGTTAATCTTTCTTTTAGTCCAACAGAATTAACAATTTTGGGTTTAACACTCCTGAAAAAGTCACAAAATGCCTTGATCTAGTAAAATAAATTATCTTTATCTTGATCATTTAGAAGTAAAATGCATCATAAAAAATTAATTGTAGTAAATAAAAAGGTCAGCTTTTCATAACAATTCCAAAGAAAAGAATTCTTAGAACTTCTAGTCAGAAAAATTTTCATTTTTTTTATTACATTGTAAAAGCAGGTGAGATTGATGGAATTACTGGCGTCGTTTCACTTTCTCATGGCTCATAGTGCATTCTTACAAGTTTTAAATCAGAGACCATGTAGCTTGGCAGACACAACAGGGAACTGGAAACTGCAAACATCCATCCTGAGTCTGACACAGACTCACTGCTGCTCAACTCCCATCCTCCTGCTCACCCACAGCTCTCAGGGAGCCTGTGGGAGGCTGGGATATGCCTGGAATGCAGACCCGTGGCTCAAGAAGGCAATTTCATCTTTCTTTTTCCTCCTATATGGGAACTGGGAGAACTACTAAGCTACAAATCTAAACCTAAGATTATCCTTGCACAGCATTTTGTAGTGCAGACCAACTCAAGACCTTGCACCTGTTTGATTTATTGATTTAGGAGTAATTAGGATTAAAGATTTTAAGGATTAAAATTCAAGGATTAAAGAGTGATTATTCAAAAAAGTTGTGTACAGAGGTGTGCTCCTCAATCCTGGCAGCTGATGTCCCTCAGCAGAGGCAGAGCCCAGAGCCCTTGCTGCCACATCCCCTCCAGGAGCTGAGTGCAGTGAAGAAAGAGGCAGAGGTTCATCATATGACCAAAATTTATAACTCCTTCCCCTTCTTTCTTCCCTCACCCACCAGCCAACCTGCCCTGGAATTTGGGGTTAGATCCCAATCAGCTGTGGGGTGCTGGCCTGTGTTTGCAGAGCACTGTCTGAAAGCAAAGCCTGACCAGCTGCTGTTCCCTGCTGGCTGCTGGAGGATCCCAGCAGTGCCAAAAACACCAAGAACAAAAACTAGGGGAGGACAACAAAGCTGAGTTTCAGACAGCCTCTCAGAAGCTGACAGCAGACACAGACAGACTGGGGAGGAGTACCAATAACACAAGAAACTCCTTAATCTTTTGTTAAATTATCATACCACAGGGTGCAATTAAGTCTTAGGACAGTGTAGGCTCTAAGGGCTGTGTGTGGGTGAGGGGTGATTTTCTCCCTCCCAAAATTCATGTGCACATTCCTCAGCTCCACTGACCTCACTGAAAGGGTGGAGAAAAGTGAGGAGGGCTTCTCCAGAAGATACAGGTGCTCCTGCAGTAGTAGAAAGTAAGGACAAGAGTGAGAATTCCTCCTTCTTCCAGGCCCCTATCCCACCATATTCACCCCCTGTTTGGATTCCCCTATGGCCCTGCATTTCAGGGAAGTTAAAACCCCACAGCCTGCCTCCACCAGACTGGAGCCCACCCACCCAGGCTGCATTTGAAGTCCTGTGCCTGTGGTGCAGTTTGGCACAGAGAGATCCCAGAGGGCCAGGGCAGGGGCACCTCCTCACTGCAGAGCACAGACAACTTTCCCCCTGTGTAGGAAAGTCCTTCCTTCAAAGACTTCTTCCCTCAAACTGACCAACTGGTTAACACCCCTGGGAGCTTCTTTGACTCCTACATGGATGTAGTCAGGAAGAAATGTTCCCACTCATCTGGGGCTGGTCTGGAATCTGACCAGAATGGTGCCTCATTTCCCAACACCAGCTCTCAAGTGGTGCTGGAGACCTGCCAGCTCAGCACCAAGCCCCAGCCTGGTGCAGAGGGTCACCCCCTCCAGCAGGAACAGCCCATGGCAGATGTTTGATTTGTAGTTCCTTGCATTGTGCTTACTCTGTGCTCCAGCTGGACATTCCCAAGGCAGCTCTGCTTCAGAGAAGGAACAAAACTGTTGCTCAATAGGGAGAGTTTTGTGAGTGTTATGAGATAAAGCTTCCAAGAAATTGGAAGGAAATCAGGAATGTTTTGGTTGCCAGATTAAAAACAAACACTGAGCAGCCCCTCTCCCTCCCTCCATTCAAAGGTAAATTCAACATCAGCCTTTCCCCCCACCCCTCACCCCCCATATGCTCCCAGCAAGTTCCTGTCCCATCCAAAAAACAGCAGTAAAACCTCTGACCTGCTGCCTAATGGGAGAAAGAAGAGGAAGCAACATCACTGTCTTTGTTGAGTGGTGTCCCAAGGCACATAACTGAGAATTAGAGAAATACCTGTTTGGAGGATTAAGACCCACAGCAGAAAGTTTAGAGGATTATACTGAAATAATACCTGGCCAGTTCTTTAGGAAGCACTACACAAATTATTCCTGCCATAATTTTTGAGGGTAGTTTTCTGTGCAGAGACCCAGAGGAACATTCACAGTTACACCTACTCAAATAGTTGCTTTTTATGACTCACAGAAGAAGTTTAGAAGGCTATTTAAAAAAAAAAAAAAAAAAAAAGAGCTGACCTGCAGAAAGCTATTAGATCAAAAATCTTGGACAAACACCACTCTGTTTCCTACATCAGGCAGTGATCAAGAAAAAAACCAAAACACAGAAAAACAATTAGGATGAACTAAAGAAAGATCCTCTGGGGAGGTGTCTTCTTCTCCAGTGCAGAGCCTGGGACAAATTTAGAAACAGGCATAACTACTGGATGGTGGATTTCGTGTTTTTCTTGGATTTTTCTCAGTGCAGTAAAGAAATGTATTTGCTAAAAAGTAAGAAAAATCTAACTGCAAATATTTTGTTTTATAAGGCCTTTCTCTAGATGTTGAAAGTTGGAGAAAGAAGGTTTGATGCTGGAGGCCAGAGGTGCCTTGGCAGCCCACCACACCCTTTCTTCTCAAAGAAGATTTACGGGCTTTACTGGTATTACCAAGCATTCCAACTGCAAGAAAATGGATTTTCTGAAGCTGAAATGGAAGAAGAAGCTGAAGGAAAGGAAGAAGCTACAGATCCCCACTTTGTAAATCAAGCAACAAAATCCAGCAACTGAAAGAGGTGATGTGGTTTTTTATTTAAAGGAGTACAAGGCAGGGCTCCTATATTATACTCTGCAACAGGTACATGTGCCAGCCCAGTGCTGCTCTCATCATCTCTGTGGTGGGGTTTGAGGGAAGAAAGAGGACAAGGTTAATAAATTTGGAAGAAACTCGCTGTAAACAACCAACCCTCAGGTCTGACCATATGCAACTTGTTGCATTGAAAGTTAAATTCACCCAGTGAAATATGGTTTTTATCAGAAGGAGAACAAAAGTAAAAGTTCTACAGAAACCAAGAAAAGCCAGGAAAAAGAAAGTAACCATGCCACAAGAGACAAAAGACAAGTAAAATCAGGCAGAAAATCTAACTTCAGGCCTGAGGAATGCAGCACTAAAGCTCTGTGATTGCTGTGAACCAAGCAGGAAGATGCGTGAGTAGATATGGCCAGAGATTTGCCAAACAGAAAAGGTAAGCTTAAAAAAAGAGGAGTAGAACCAACAAGGACAAACAGGATCAGATCTGAAGCACTGACCTGACAGCTTTGGTAGGCTACACAAAAGCAAAAGGGAGAAAAGGGAATGCAAAGAAGATTTGGCTACTTCTGTCTTCCATCAGGAGTTATTGAAGTGGATGACACTAATGGGCAGCATTAGATTTCTCAATATTAGCTTTGTGTTGCAAATGGCAAAAGAAAAATCTGATAGAATGGTGTTAAACAGAATCTTACAGAAGAATGTTCCCACTTGGCTGAAACATGCCATTTTTGTCTGTGTGTGTTCCCTCTACGTGCAATTTTTATCTGTATTATTTCTTCAGTTTTGGAAAGTTAAGACAGTAGTACCAGGGCATTTTGAAGCTTATCAGAAAAGCTCTAGAGCATTCTTTCAGTTCTTGTATCTTAGGGGTTTATGAACATTTCCTCAGTTGCACAAGACAGAAAACACTGGAGGATTCTGCAGACAGAAATTAGAGCTGCTGAATCTGCTACATGGTATTTATTTACTCAAGTAATTACTTTGCTTCAGATAGGAAAGAGAGCAGATTTTGTGAAGGTACCAGAGAGAGACTTGGCAAATTTGCTTTTTGGGTCCATGACCATCTTCCTCAACGGAGGACAAAACATTGCCTCCCATCTAATTGACCTCTCCTGATAGAAAATACTAGGCCCAGAAGAGTAGCCAACCTGCAAAGAATAACAACCGAAGCTGCCACCACCCTCCACTCTGGCCTAGTCAAAGCTTACTTAGGATCATTAGGATCACAGGAAAGAGAGCACCAGTGTTCAGCTGCAGCCCAAAGGGTCCCCAGAGGAGGCACTGCTCATTGCAGTGTCAAACACTCCATTTGTAGACTCTGATTGTAGTGCATTACTCCTGCACTGTGTTTTGGAAGGGGACACAAAGATAAAGTTTGCTGCTCCTTTCCAAGTTGATAAACCTCCAGCAAGATTTCCTAACAGATAAAGATCAGCAGCACAAACGATTTGTTTACCTGAAGTATATTGACCTCCATGTAGCGAATATTTTTCTTCTCCATGATCAACCCAACTGGTTTGTAAATGATACTGGTATCAGTGGCTCATGGGTGGAGGCAGTGCTGTGTAGACATGGAGAGATCAGCAGTCGTGCCTATGGCACCTTCTGAGCTAAGAGAGTGTGAGTTGGCGTGTGCAGATCTTGTCCCCTGCCCTTTTGTTTGCAGCGTGCTCAAATCACGTTCCACCACGAACGTCATGGTTTCCCAGTCTGATGGAAAACACAGCTCTGTGATTGGCACCTATTGCCCATGATCCCTGCAGATCAGTGGACTACTTCTACAAAGAATAATTATTAAAAAACAGCCATATAGTAGTCTCTCAGTCTTGCACTTCCATAGAAATTCTTTTTTTTCTTTTAGGATTCCTATATCCAAATAGTTAGAAAAACACAACCTGGCTGAAGTTGGACTGTGCAGGAGATAAGAGTAGTCAATTATAAACATTATAAATATCCCTCTTATCTTAAAATCTTGGAATTTCAGATATTACACAGACATAGTGAAACCCTTAAGCTCCCACTAGCCTGTGTGAACTGTCCTCTTCAAGAACAGAACATATATCCAAGAGCACACCTGGGATAGACTTGATATTATGGGCCAGATAACTGGGAGGCATGAAAACCCACCTCCAAGGACTTCTGCCCCTACTAACTTTTGACTAACTTTGTTTTTTATTTGCTGCAATCTAACTGTTTTGCTCTGGAATTTATTACCCACATAGATGCCAGACTAAGTTAGAGCTTCTACTGAAATATGTAAAAGAGCTGGAATTACCACATGAAACTGCCACACTTTCCAAACATAATAAATAATTCACTTAGGAATAAAATCATATCCATGTTTGTAGATTTTGTCACAATGAGTTCTCTAAATATAGCTTTTTCACTGAAGTTATTTTTTAAAATGTATTACTATTTTTGCTATTATACTGCTATCCCCATCTAATCTGGTATGCAACAATTTATGCCTCCAGCAAAATGCCTCAAACACAGAACAAAGCTGATTTCACCAATATGTAATCTTACATGTTATCTTACCTTATCTTCTCAGTTACCCTGTACTTCTATGTAAATTTTTTTGAGAAGTCTTGTACAACAGAACCCCATTCTTAATATGCTACACCACAAATTAAACTGAACTGCTGGAATTCCATGGCACTGATGCCATGTGCAGTCCCATCATGGGACTGTCCCCTCTGCTTGCAGAAATTACTAAAGCATTGATGTGCATGGTGAATATGTGTAGGGAAGAGGTATTTTCATGATACTGCTTGCATAAATTGATACAGGCATGAGTGCACAGAAACACTGATTTTTGGGCACCTTCATTTCTGGATGTTTCAAAGAAGATACTTAGGACCTAATTTGGAAAGTACTAAACTTACAGAAGGTTCCAGCCCTTAGTGACTAATGAGTGAAACTAAGCACCAAAATATGACAAATCTAAAACTTAAGAACTTTGTTTCAGCCATCTTTTTGGTCAACACAGTGGCTCAGAAGAGGAAATGGAAAAGTGATTTTTCTCCTCTCAAGGAAATAATTTCATGTTTTGTAATGCCTCATGTCAGATACAAATGGGGATTTGCCTTCTTACCCTGAACTCTGTACAGTAGATTCACCTTTGAAAGCAAAGAGTGTCACTGGAGCTCTGACTGAACACTAGAGCATGAAATACCAGTATTTACAGAGATGCCTGATCCATGCCTTGGGGGATTATTCATGCCATCTACCTTAGTTATTCAAGTATGATAAGCACAGTCTCCTAGGAGAGCATTTCCTCCTGCAGACAATGCATGAAAAGCCAGGTATCTCCAGAAGACAACAAAGAGACCTCAGGTCAAAAGCCCATCAGTTTAGACCCTCCTCCAAACATATCCCCATGCTCTCACAAAAGTCAATGCAGAAAGAGGAGCAATGCCAGCAAATAATTCAGATTTATAACAAACTGTGGGGGTATCTTTTTTTAATACTGAATACAAAGCAAGCAGAGACCTGCAGCGCCTGTGGGATCCCTGCAGCCCCCAGGGGTTTTCTGTGGTGCCCGAGCATCTGGTCTGGCACCAGCAGTTAAGGTTCATGAATGTCTCTTTCACTGCCCTGCACCCCTTCCTCAGCTGGGACAGAGTTCTGTGGGGCACTGGGGTGCCCACAAATGGGTCAGGTTAATTACCAGTGGGACTGTTTTGGGGCTACATGAACTTCCAGGAGCTGAAAGACTCACTTTTTATGGCAAGCAGTGGATCCGTCTGTAAAACAAACACTCTGAGTTTTTAAAGTATGGCTAACTGAGATCTGATTCTTAATGTCTAATAATCCTGGTTTTTTTAAAAAAAAAAAAAGAAAAACTTCCAAAAAAAGTATTATTATTGCATTGAAGTTGTTTTCATACCTTCCAAGCAGATAGCCTTCTACAGCAGTCTGTAATTCAGCACTAGGTGGCCTCTTTCTTCTTTCAGAGAAGGTCTGATACATCATTATATCACCTAATGTCTTAACCAAAAGTAAAAAATATTGGGCAAATCTAAAGAACTTTGTTCAGAAGGATTTTTAGACAAATATTCCAAAACTGATCATTGTTTCCTAACTGGAATGCATTCAATGTAGCTCAGAATACAGAACTGATTCTCTGTAACTTGGCTTGCAGCCTAAGCCTTGAGCAATATTTTACCCACACAGTTTCCTAGGAGGTACACATAGTATTTCATTCCTGAAAAAAAAGCCCAAAAACAAAACGTGCCCTCATCCAACTCATAGATGCAAGAGCATACAGAGGGGAAGAGGATGTTAAGATAAAATAATTACATTTTTCTAGTCAGCTTAGGTTTTGCCAGGTGAGATCCAATACAGCAGTCACAGCTTTCCCTCCCCTGCTCTGAACAAAGCTCTTGCACTCCAGCAGTGTGTGCTCTTTCTGCCAAGGGGTCTGCAAATGCAGAAAACTCTGATAAATCACGGAGCATTTAAGAGACTCATGGGATGGAATTGAGGTTTCTAATGCAGAGACCAGCATAATTGTTTAATTGGAGCATTTAGCTTTCTTGAAGAGGCTAACAAGGAAATGAGCGTTGCCTACAGCAAGAGAGTACTCTGGCAAAATGGCCTCAGGAAAGGGGTTCTTAATTGGCCTTTCAGAATTTCCCAACCACCAAAAGCACAATCACTTCTTTGCAAAATCATTGTGCTTCTGCAGGATAAGCTTTGTGCTAAACAAATGCTTGTAGCAGTATGGACGCTTAGGTGAGATCATATAAGGAAATAAAATCTGTTTTGCCATGGTGTGGCTGAGCAGTGACTTCCTCCATCAGTTGAAATGGGATAATTTGTTTACAGAGCAGGTAAATGCTTCTTGCTAGGCAAAGAATGAAGACTGGAGCCTGTAGAGCTAGTAAATGTGAGCCAGCAAAAGGGTGATTTATGCCAGGCTGCTTCTCTGGGGAATTCTGTGGGCATCCCCATGAAAAGGAAAGTAGTGACTTCTTTTGGTCACCACATGAAGGGGAGCACGAGGCTGTCTATCCCTGCTGTGCTGCTCTGCCTCTGACTCAACTCTTCTGCCCCACTGGAGTATTTTTCCTCTCAAACAAGTAACAGCAGGGGTTTAAGACCCCAGTGAAGCTGAAGAGATTTCCTCTACGTATTAAATATTTGGTCTGGGACAGAAAGGAAGCAAGGCCAAAGGAAATGCTCTTTGTGACAGCTTTAGGTGCCAGCTGCCAGCATTGCCCTACTTTATTATGGGTTCAGATGGCCTGAACACAACACAACAAAAATTATAGGACAGGCACAGGTGGCATCATGAGCATATCAAAGACTTGTGACAGGATCCACAGTAGGAGGGAGCTCTGGGATCAGCCTCTCAATTCCTTGTGTGTGTCCAACCGAGTCTAACTCTGTCGGCTCACCAGCATGGCAACAAGTGCTCAGCACTGTCACCTGCCCTGCCACCCAAGGACAACCTGTGAACATTCCTCAGTAATTATTCAGAGGCTTTCAACAGACCCTCCTGCTGAATCCACCCTGAATCTCTGACATTTTTTTAAAAGGTGGATTTTTTTTTTATGGCATGCCTTACAAGAATCTTGACTTACCCAAGTGCTGTCTTTGCAATCAACAAGTACATCATTTCCCACCCAGCTTGGGTATGGATAAAATCTGCTCCTGCCTTCAGCATGAAGACTGCTCTGGGTACTGCAGCTGAATTAACTACGGGGTAGCCCAACATTAGCAACTTTTTCTTTTCATTACCTGTTTGTGTTCTTCATTCATCCTAAAGTTACCTGCAAAGTATCAAACATCAGGATAAAAATAGCAAGAAAAGCATCTTGTTGTGTCATAGTTCAGATTCATATGTGACTCAGAACTGAAGGAATAAACATTCCTAACTCCTATTGGTAATTTCTTTTTCGAGTGTTCCAGTGGGTAAAAGAAAAGTCTCTCTGCATTCCTGAAGGGGAGGAAGATCAACATAAAATCAGATGAAAGACTGTCAGATCCCAGGCTGAGTGCCAGTGAAGTCCACAGGGCTTTACCCAGTTAATAGAGCATATTTAGTGTCATACTATAAAATCTTTTTACTTAGACTTGTCCTTGAAAACAACTCCCTTGGGTTGTATAATTTCCATAGTAAAAGTCCATATATACTGAGCTACAGCAGTCTATTAGCACAGATTTAAAAGAAAAATTAATCTTTTCACTATTAAACATGTCAATTACATTATGAAGTCTGTCTTGGTCTATAAGCACATTCCTAAGCAGACTTTTGTCAAACATTTTTACTGCACTCTGAATGCACATGGAGGAATACTATTGCAAAGAAGCACAATCACTTTGAAGAACAAATTCTGCACACTGTACTTATCTAACAGCCTTTTAGAATTTCCCAACCACCCAAATGCTGAGCAGCATTATTAACATCAGACAGCTAATACAGTAAACAAGGACACTCAGCACTTTATGATAAAAAGGGATTCATAAGCACAACAGTAGAAATATGTACAGAGAGACAAATTGCTGAGTCCTTCCTTCCCTTGGAAGAAACTTGGCTGTGATTAGTGGAGGCGCTTGCAGGGTGAGATGGATCACATGATTACCCTAAGATCTATTTCACTACATGTAAAACTCCTCAAAGCACTCACCAGAGCAAGTCAAAAACCACGAAGTAATGCTGCTCAGCATCTACTGAGAAAACCTACCCTGCTCTCCTGCAATTGAAAGCCTTAAATAGTTGTATGTCACATAAACACCACCTCTTGGAGTGCTCCATTTTCTCCAGAGACTGGGTGCTTGCTACATATTTTCCACCCTGCCATGACACATCTGCACGCCTAGCACACGCTGTATTCATCTTGTTCACTTTCCTGCCCTTGCGAAAGAGCTGATGTTTGGATGCCGTCCTGGCTGCTCCTGCAGATGTTTTTTTGCTGTGCTGGGTGAAGGAGGCTGTGCTCTGGGTATGGCACTGCACCCTGGCCAGTGGGGCATCCCAGAGTGCCTGGGGCTGGGTGGCTGAGGGTACAAAGGGACAAGTTTAAGGCAGAGACAAGTTACTTCAGAGTTCAGTGCCGTGCCTGCAGCACAGCAAACAGCTCTACGTGCATGTGCTTCCTCCACGATGAATGAACTGCAATATGTGTGGGCAGAGAGATCCAGAGCAGAGGCATCACCAGGGAATGCAGAGCACACAGTAAAACCCAAGTTTAAACAGTAATAATTAAATGCTGGTTCTGTCTCCTCATGGATGTATTATATGAACGTGACATCCTTCTATTCCATTGCACACAAGCTCTCCCACACATTGTTCAAGAGTAATTGTATCTCATATATCCATTACATCTCTGTCTAAATGCATTTAATGATTTTACCATTTCCCTTCCTGTTAGAAAGGCTTCTTACAGCTGTTTCAAGGAAAGTGTGATTTCTAGAGACAGCTTTGTCTCTGTACCATTTTAGCTGTCTGTCATGTAGAATTGACAGCTGTGTTGGATAAATCCCAGTTGCACTGTTGCAGTTGCTGATTTTCTTATTTAAATTTACAATAGCAGAAGCCAAAAATCACACTGGATCCTGGCTTCCCATAACTGCTTGTCTTACAGGGATGAAGCAGAGCTTTGTGATTTTATGTTTGCTTGCTCCAAAGAGCTACTGGTTGTCAGAAGGGGATGGGGGCAAGTTCAGATGTCCCTCATGAAATTAATGTCATGACACTCATCCACTTCCATATCCCTCTGCTTTGCCCCTGTGAAGTGCTTTGAGGATTAACTGAGTTCTATCCAGAGCTTACAGTGTCAAATCCAGGCTCTGCCTCAGCTGAAGAGGAAGTGGAAAGTAAACATTTCAAAGAGGCAATGAGAGAGGTTGGCTAGCTCCTTATCCAGGGACACTCTACTCCAGGACCCCACTGTTTTCAATAAACAAATCTCAATTTTTACCCATTTTTATCATTATATTTTCTTTCCCATTTTGGTTCTAATTAAAGCTGGGAGCCTCCTCTCTCTCACAGGTGCTTCACTGGATTCTCTGCCACAGCCACAGCAATGGGATGATCACAGCACCAAAACCAGAGGAAATGGGATGTTAAAGATAGCAGCCTGGGCTCCTTCTGTAGACGGGTATCTCACAAAACAAAGCCATGGGAGACTCAAACCCTCCCTGGCAGGGCCAATGGGCCACAGGAACAGGGCCACAATGGGCCACAATGGGCCCCAGGAACAAGCCCCTCTCTGTTGCACCCACTGGCTCCTGCAGCAGGCAGATGTGAACAAAGAACATCCCAGGACCTGGTGGAATGGAGCAGCCCTTCCCAACAACAGCAGTCATTTTCCTCCATGGAAGGAGATTTTAGATGGGATCAGCAAGGCTGCCAGCTTGGAGCAAAGGCTTCCAGACCACCTCAATCCCTACGCTTCAAGTTTCCTGCATTCCTGCCAGGACCGCTCAGAATATCCAAAAGGCCCCATTTTCATGGGGGAACATGAGCAGCTCCCTTGCTCCCTGGCACCTCCTCAGCCTTCAGCCAGGACAAGGGGAGGTGTGAAGGGAAGCCAAGCTGTGGCAGTCAGCTACAGAGTGGCAAGATGATATTCCTGCTCAGAATCTGGCAGGGACTGCCAGAACTCTTGTGCTGAGTGGGTGCCAGCACAAGATTCAGGCCATGTTGAGTCCTCAGGGAGAACATGCTGTACCAAACATTTCTTATTGTATATCTTACATAAACAAAACATTTAGCTCACCACCCAGCACTAGCTCCTAATAAAAAGCCAGTGGCTTTCTCTGCTGAGTACATTGAAGTGTAGTCAAGTCAGCTCAGGGACACACATAGGATGCTCAAAGTAGTCTGAGCAATCAACTAGAGCTAACACAGGAAGCCACAAAGAAGTTCTGCTGAGCAAATACATCAGAGACAGACTGACCCATGTAGGAAACCATCCCTTCCATCTCTCTTTGGGGAAAGACCATCTAACAGGTCCAGAAGTGCCCCAGGACATTTCCCTCTCCAAACCATCAGAATTTCCATATGGTCCATCAAAAACACCCCTTCCACAGCAGGCTCTCCTCTCCACTGACACTGCTGCACCACAGCAGAGCCAAAACCCAGTGGTTGCCCATAAATTCATCTTTCTGCACTTGCAGAGTGCACAACCCAGAGTGACCACACACTCTCCCAAAGTCCTGCCAAAAGTGTGAGTGGCTCTGGTGTCCCAAAGTCCAGGTGGGTGCTGTGGGATGGCCAGGCTGACCTGAGCAGGCTCCAGGCTTGTACACCCCAGGAAAGGGCTGCAGGATTCCTGCCTTGGAGAGGGGTTTGCATTTTTTAGGACACCCTAAGGCACCACAGGACCTTGCAAATATTGGGGTCTGACTGACAGAGGTAGCAGCCCTGCACAACTATCAGAAAAAAATTCAAACAGGAGCAAAATTTTCTCTTGAAAGGAAAAAAGAAGCTTCTAAATTGCAAGGAAAAACCTGCTTAAATTTCTATCCTCATTCTTTTGCCGAAAATCACAAAAAAATAAACACAATATGCGGAAACCCTGAAACCCCTCCCACACACACATTTTATTTTAAAAGTCCCTCAAAAATCTCATAAGAACTTGAGTAGGATGGAAGAAATTCTTGGAGCTCAACATTAATCAGTTTGCTCTAAAAATAAAGCAAAACCCTTGATACAGAACCTCCCCTGTTCCCCCCCTCTTGAGGCAGAATTTTTGGGATGTTTGTTTAACCGCACTGCTCAAATTCGTGACCTATTAGAGGTACAAGGCAGATCTAGCAAACAAAAATGTCACACTGAGGGTCACTAAGTTTGTCACTCTTGCAGAATATGACCTTCGGGGTAGACTTCTTTTGAAACTGCATTTTGAAAGAATGAATTTTCCTCCCCTCTCAGTTCACCTCACATTTAATACTCTTTTTTTGCTCCCCTGTTTGTAGGAAAGTGACACTGGGTGCAGCTGTCTCAGTCTCTGCAAGTGGTTATCATTCCCTGCCCTCCAGCAGCCAGCCATGAGTTCATCCCACAACAGGGGGAGATGCTGCATTGCTGTTCTTCCCTCAGAAAATCTTTATTCTCATTTTCTCCAGCCTCTCACAGCTGTAAATGCAACTGGATTTCAGATTCCTGTAGTATTTCCCTATCAGCATAGCTCTGCACTCCAGGCAAAAGGCTCAATCCTTGTTAAACACTGTTGGTTTTTAGCAGGTCCCACCTGACATGCAGAGAACGTGCAGCCTGTCCTCTTCTCAGGACAGGCACAGCTGTAGCACAGGAGCTCAGGTGGTGCAGCTCAGCTTTTGATTTTAGACTCCAAAGGCATCAATTAATGTCCCACTTGTGTTCTTTACCGACCTGTATTGCAGCAAAGGTAAAAATCTTCCACAAGCTCTCATTATCCCTCTGAGCTTGCTGCCTTGAGCACCTGGTGATTTTCTAAGTGTGCTGGTTTGTTTTGCTGCAACACAACTGCTTTGCTGTCCTCATTGCTAAGCAATTAACAGTTTGTCCTTCCAGAAATACCCAACGCCCCAGACACTATCAGCTGCTCGGAACATTCTCAACAAAAACATTCCAGGGGAGCTGCATGGGTAACTCTGCCACTTTCAGGGATAAGCATCTCTCCAGCCACATACCCCACTAGAGAACACCAGAGGAGGACAGGGACAGGGGGTTACTTATGGTCAGGCCCTGCTCTGCCAAGTTCTGCACAAACATTTCATCTCACATCACTCTGAGATTCACACATTTCTTGTAAAATCCAGTGAAGAAACTTACCTACCAGAAGAGTGAACCTGCACAGGTTCCCATGGTTTCCAGCCAGATGGGACTTCCAGGGAGGTTGGCTTGACCTCAGATCAAAACTGTGAGTGCAAGCCTCAAAAGTAACGCTGATATCAGAGACAATTCCCTGAAACCAATGATCCTTGGTCACTCACCCTGGGGAAAGCCTGCAGGCAATGGTAAAAGGTGCTAACAAACCCCTCTTTTGGACTGAACCTGTCAAAACGTCCAAGAGGACCAGTACCCCTCCAGCAAAATAAAATTTCAAATAAACATCAAAACAGAATCAGTATTTCCCAAATACTTGTTTATCATTCATTCTTTTAGCTAAAATGAGTAAACGCACACCATGGTTTTGCTTCTGGGTGACAAGACAGAGTTCACTCAGGATTTCTGTATGCAGTACTCCAAATTCACATTAGTAATTGATATTTAAAATGCAAAATGTCCACACAATCAGCAAGTCCTTGCCACGAAGGCTGCTGGACAGTGTGTGGGGCTCAGCATGCTCACATAGCAATGGGACACTGCTATGTTCACTTCTTGCAGCATTTTTGTCACAAGTGACCACACTGCATCAAAGAAAGGACCATCTGGCCTATGGACATGTTACCTGCTATGAGAAAGGTATAAAAATATGCACTTTGTGGTTTTACTTTTCCACAAGAATGGCCTCCTACCTTCAGCAGTCTGCAGAGCCACATCCCCACAGATTCTCAGGATCCCAGGCTGGAGCAAGCTGGAAGTATATTTGATGCATTTTACGTACATCTCTAGCCTTTTATTTTAAAAAATTTAAATATACAAAATAAATGTCAAAATATTTTCTTACAGGTAGGTACAGAAATATCTGCACTGCTTTATTTACACATTCTTTAGTGTGAATCTCTTTTAGAAAATCAGTTTAGGGTATAATACTCAGCACCTATGCAATTGTAGCTATGGGGCAATGGTCCTTCAGTATATTTAGGCTTCTGGTGTTACACATAATATTTGCCTGATCCCAGCCATACAAAAAGCTGATATTTATAGTGCCATCAATACAGTTATTTGTCAGAACCTTCGCTCTGTGTGAAACTTGAGTTCTCATTGTGAAAAGGAAGGAGGAATAAATCCCCGTGTGTGACAAAAACAGAATCTCCTTGAAACAGCTGGTGAATGAATGGCCACAAAACAAAAGGAAGAGGAGAAAAGAACACCACAACTGCAGGGACATCCAGCTGCACTGACATCACCCCAGAGCCTACAGGAAGGACTCGGGCTCCCCTTCTTTGCCCACGGGGGTTTCGGGCTCTCTGAAGCAGCTGCCCCTCCTGGCAGAGGAGCTCTCGCGGTGGCTGCTGAGCTGGTGAACCCTCCTCTTGAACAGGCGGTGCAGCTTCTCCTGGAACTGGTTGCCAATGAAGCAGTAGAGCAGGGGGTTGATGCAGCTGTTGGCAAAGGCCATGCAGATGCCGAAGGGCAGCGCCGTGTCGATGAGCCCCACCACCACACAGCTGGCAATGACCCCCATGTGAGCCAGAGCGTTCAGAAACGTCAGGACATGGAATGGCAGCCAGGAGATCAGGAAGGCCACGACAACAGCAGCCACCAGCTTCAGGACCTTGTCCCTCTTCTGCCTGCTCTTCCCAAACTGCTGTGCTTTAAGCAGGTGCCTCCTGATCCAGATGTAGCAGGTGGTGATCACTGCCAAGGGGATGAAGAAGCCCAGGGTGTTTTTCAGGAAGGCTGTTGCCACAGACCATTGAGCATAGTTCTCATAAGGAAAGGCCATAATGCAAGCATTGACCTCCAAGCTTTCAACGTAGTAAGTGTCTCGGAAATAAAAAGTTGGGAGGGAGGACAAGCAGGCAAGGCCCCACACAACCAATGCCACAAAATAAGCTTGCTGTGGAGTTCTCCTCTGGGAGTGAATAGGGTGGACAATGGCGTGGTACCGGTCCACGCTCATGCATGTAATGAAAAAAATACTTGCAAACATATTCAGACACAGGACAGAGCTGGAGATCTTGCACATGAGAGACCCGAAGAGCCAGTTGTATCCCTGAGCATAGTAGGTGGCCCAGAAGGGGAGGGTGGCCAGGCACAGCAGGTCTGCCATGGCCAGGTTGAAAATGTAGATATTAGCAACTGTCTTGGGGCCAGTGTGACGACAGAGCACCACAACCACCACGCTGTTGCCAACCAAGCCAAGAACAAAAACTGCAGAGAAGAGGGCTGGAATCAGTGAAAATTGATAATCTGAAGAGGTAAGGGGGCAGGGAGGGGATGAGTGTGACACAGCTGATGAGTTTGTCAGTGCTGTAGACAGGACTTGGAGACTTTCCCTGGTGGTGACAACCAGGGAGTAATTGCTCTGCATGTTGGTACTGGTGGAAAGGGAATTTCTTCAGGAAATGCATGGGCTGGCAGCACTTTCTTATCCCATTGCTCACCTGCAGATCAGAAACCACGTGTTAGACATGCACTCTGCAGCTCTCTTAGCACTGAAATCACACAGACGCGTAAAATAAAAACCATTTGAAGTTATATCAGTAAGCTGAGTGCTGAAATACCAGGCAGCCCTGCTGAACTCCTTACCTCCATCCCACTGACAGAACACATTAGCCCTAGGGACGTCACAGCACTTTTTAATTAGCCTGGCAGAGAAGGGAGCAGCTGGGGTTTATCTGTGATTACAGATGGTGCTTTCTGTGGCCAGCAGAGCAGAAGGATTATGGACTCAGGAGCTGGAGACACTTTGGGAGCTTCTGTGACCCAAAGGCCATGCTGAAGCTCCTCATGATCCTTTTCTCAGTTTCTCATGCTATTTCCAGCACTCTGAGCAGTTAAAATAATATAAAAAGGCAGATGTGAAGGCAGCCATTAAAAAGGACTATTAGGAAAGCAGGCTGTGATTTCCCCCCCCTCCCCAGTTCACAGGGCTGGACACAAAGATACTGAAGGGTCTTTGCAAAATATCATTCACTGTCAGTGTCCTTCTGACACATATCTGCATCTTCTTCCCTCATGACAGCTTTAATCAGAACAGTAAAAGAGATCATTTCAATGTAGACACAAGCAATAAACTCAGTCTTTGCAGGCACTGGATTTAACAGTACTATGTGCCATTCATTTAGAAATATCAGAACTGGATTTCAGTAGGGGAAAATGTAGCTATAAACCAGCTAGTATGAGAATTAATTGACAGGTCTGCCTTGTTGCATTTCAACAGCTTTGTCTGCACTCTGAGCAGGGCATATTGCAAACTTTAAGACTTTCTAAGTCAATAAAGAAGATATCATACCCAAGTATTTTATTTTACATACTAGAAAGAGGAAATTAAGTTTTAATTAAGTTTTTCTGGAACCAGTCAGGCATTTAAGAATTCTCAAAGAACCGTAAAAATAACAGAACTTTTCACCAAGACAACAGATTTGGGTAATTATCTCTCATGATCATTAATGATCATAATGATTTAACAGAAGACAACTGGTCATTTCAAACATATTTTTTCTGTATTGACAGTTTAATGTAAAGTAGCTTATCATTTACTCAATGCAAAATATGCAATGTACTACTTTATAGATACTGACAAAAATTTAAGTATATTGTCTCAACAATGAAAATTCAGCAGGGGAATTACTGCAGAGTGCTGGTATTTAAAGTCACAAATAGCTGATCATAAGTCCATGTTCTGTATTCAAACGGATCCTAAACCCAATGAAAGCTTTTTTGTTTGGGAACACAAATATTCAGAGAAGGTCTGGAGTCCTATTTCACCCATAACTCTTATGTCCCGAGCCCTTCACTTTAACATCTAGAATCTGAAATCTCAGAACTGATCACAAAGCATTGCATACCTCCCTGACTCCTAGCAGAGGGACCACACCATAATTATCTGTACTGCATTACACAGAACAAGGTTTCATTGACAAACCCACTTTGCCCCTCTGGCCATGCACAAGTGGTGCCTGAGGATCTGCTCTGAGCTGCTCCTTCCTCCTCTCGCTGCAGGCACGAGACATTCCAGCACAAATGGAATCAAATCAATGGAAATTATGTTCCAACAGCAGATAGAAAACCTACCTCTCAAGCCTCCAGAATTCTGTGCTCCTTTTTTCCCCTTTCCTTCTGGTGAGTATTGCCACCAGCAATCTGCTCTCTCATATCTTCCCTTTTCCACTGGGAGACTTTAACATACATAACTCCAGAACTGAAATATGAATGCCTGCCAGCTTCTTTTCCTTTTGGAAGCAAAACAGTTTGAGAACCCCCCTTTCCAAGGCCACGTGAGCACATGCAGTAAATCAGGAGAGAGCAACAAGACAGCCAGAAAAAAAGGGAAAAAAAAAAAAAGGAAATGAAGCAAGCAAGAAAAAGGAAATTCACACAAATATCCCTGTGGTTTTCTACTACAGCTCTTGGGCCAGGAGGATACACCCACAGTTTCAGCCCCTTTCTGCCCTCCACATGCACAGAAAACATGTGGGAGCCTCCATGGAAGGATTTGTGCATCTCTGAGGGCAGCAGGATTGCCGTGCAGTCCATGGAGCACTGGCTAACACATTTGGGAATGAAATAGGCTGTTAGTCCTGGCAGAATTGACTATAATGGGAACACAGAGAGACAGAAAGTGCAGGAACATCACTGCATTCACACCAGCACTGCCTGGGTAAGGGGGCTGATCCCATCTCCCAGTTAGAATAGGAAAGCCACTGCTCTATTTCTGGCAAAGACATGCACACTGCTGGGGCTGAGGAGGGCAGCAGGACAAAGCAGGACAAAGCAGGACAAAGCAGGACAAACCAGGCAGCAGGACATGGCTGAGAGCAGGTTTGGTTGTGAGGCAGCACTAGGGCAGGACATGACCAAAATGAACTCATGCCAGCTCCACACAACACAGAGTTTGTACAGCTGCTCCTTCCTTGCATCTCATGCTGTGCCTGGCCCCAGCCTTCTCTCCATGGAAGGAGCTCCAAGGGGGCTCCTGGAGGATAAGAACAGGGGCAAAGCAAGCACCCAGAGGCTTAAACATTTTGCCCTGATACCTGAGTGTGATCTCTACTACAGCTGCCCATCTACTGGGGGCATGTGTGCTGTGCTCTCCAGCAAGGCTCACGTGCCAGACAGAAAGAGCCACTGGAGCCTCTGGCAGTGACACATCCCTTTGCTCCTGGCTCTCAATCACTGGCCAGCACTGGAACCAAGCTCATCCCATCCTCTGAACACCAGCACAGCCTTGGGGTGAAGTATATCCACCTGTGGGGGCCTGGGGGAACCCCAGTGCTGCCCTTGCTCCAGGACTGTGCAGCACACCAGGGACAGCAGCCATCACCAGCTCTGCTGATACCAGAGTGACCCAGAGGAGAGATGGAAAACAGCCTCTTAACAGCATCTTCAGGGGAACCAAGGGCTGAGCTGGCTGTGAAGAACAGTCTCACCAGTTTCACCACAGCCCAGCTGTGTCTTTGACCAGAAAAACTTCAGAGTGTTGAAAAAGCTTATCAGCAAACTCATATACACCCATTCCCTGGAGGTGAGTGCTACATTCAGGGCAGAGAGAAGAGTCCTTGGCAGCTTTTGTCTTTATCTGCCTCGTAATTCAAAGTCCAGTTCTTAGCATTTTCTGTGCTAAAAAGAGACTGAGTTATTTAAAGAAAGGGAATCCCACACAGCATTTCTATTTGCTACAGTGCAACGATTTACTGCTTCAAGGACATGATGACAAAGCAGTCCATGGTCAGGACTGTCAGGCTGCAAGCACACAGAAGAGAGAGAAAGTCATGGGTCCTGCTGCAAAGGAGCAGAGATGCACCTTCTGCCACCAATTTCCCCTGCACAGACCCTGCCTGGGGTCTGCAGGACTGCTGGCCCACTGGTGAGTGACCTGAGATATCAGCACTCACTCTGAACCATATTTATTAACTTTTTTTGGTAACAACATGTGCCAGGACACCCTCAGCCAGGAGTCTTTGCTGCTGGTTGCACACAAACCATTGGTAAAAGGTTTTGCTCCATTCCTCAGCAAACACCCAGTGAAGGAAAAATGCACAAGAACATTTATTTTTCAAAAATAACAAACACTAGTTGTTTAGATTTAAATATAAAGTTTTCTTTTCCCTGCAACTTTTGATCCTTACAGATCCTGACTGTGTTTATTCTATTTTGCCTACAGAATTGAGAGTTTAACAGACAAGAAATGGCCCTGATGCACACAGTGCAATGGGGGTCATAGCTCAGGCTGCCCTTTGACAAATCCTGCTCCTGTTCTTTCCCCTTCCAATGCTCAGTGCATCTGACTCCTTATCTGATCCCAAGTCCTCACTGCAAAGATGCCTCTCACTAATGTACAAATCCCTCTCTTCTATTTCCCCCACCATTTCTTCCTCTCACTATTTCTGAGCATCCTGTGTGGTTGTAAAACAGATGCCCAAGTTGTCCATGCAGAAAGAACCAGGTGCCATGCAGTGCTGCAGCTGAGCTAATGCCCCTGAGCTTGTGGGATGTGTTTTCCACAGCCAGGCTGGTAAATCCAGCACATGGGTCTGCTGCAGCAGAGCCCAGCACACAGCTCAGCACCAGGCAGAGCTTTCTCACTGCTCATCTGGCTGCAAAGTTACAAAAGCTGAGAGTTTTCAACACAAGACCTGTTTGATTTTAAATTAGTAGAAGTTTGAGGTGTCTGGGGGTTGAATCTGGGGAAGAATTTTGAGTACATCTTTTACACCAACTAAAATAATTCACAGTTCAAGAGGAGCAAGACATTTGCTGCAGGCCCACATACAGCCCTTAGATTGTCTTTCCATCTTCAAGCCTATACACCTAAAGAGGTCAAAAGTCACCAGAAGTGTTTAAAGAAACCCAAACAACCCCAAACCATCACCACACACAACTCAAATGACACCTTCTGATCAACTGTACAAATAAAAAGAAAAGGATCCATGCACTCCAAGTCCTAGGTCTTGGATTTTGCAGGGAAATGCTGCCTCTGTCAGGGATGGAATATTCCAATATGTAGCCTGACAGTGCCAGCAGGCCAAACCTTGCCAGCCTGCCAAAGGCTCCAAGCAATGTGAGATCCAGATGCAAACTGTATCCATGAGCCTGATTTGTTCCTTTTGGAGAAAGTGAGAGGGAAGAGGTCTTTTATAAATGTGCTCCACAGGATGCACAACCCAACACAGATCACTGTGGCTGTGTTTGGTGTTGATTTACAGCAGGATCCCCTGACTCCCTGGTGCCAGGGCTGGCAGCAGGAGCTGGGGATCCAGCACCAGCTGCCAGGACAATGATGATTTTCATCATGCCAGAGCCTGGGATTAGCTCAGTTGGATGGAGCATGGTCCTACTAATGCCAAGACTGCAGGTTTGGGCTGGAAGAGCTAGACTTGATAATCCTTGTGGGTCCCTTCCAGCCCAGAATATTCTGTGATTCTGGGGTGTACTGTGCCAAACATTCCAGCATTCCATAAACTTTTCTAAGCATTCGCCCTTCCTGCATTTGTTTATTTAAGGGTTTCTTTAGGGATTCATTACTCAGTCCTGCAAATAAGATTGGAGAATCTACCTCACCCTTCTTCCCCAGCCCCAGAGCATTCCTTCAGAGAAGCTGATTGCTTGCATCCTTTCTGGGGACTCAGGGAAGGGAGCAGTTGAGAGCACTGACCTTGGAGGCTGAAGGTTGAGGCAGTGAGTCCCATTGCCACCCAGCACCCATGGTTCTTGCTGGGTCAGTTCTGGCTTTTCACAGCATGAGCAGTTCTGGCAGTGTCTGTCTGCAAACCCAGTGTTTTGGCCAAGAGGGAGAGCTGCCAGCATCCTCCAAGGCAAGACCTTGGTCAGTGTTTCACTCTCCCTGCTGGATCCATGATTTCATGTGGAAGAACTAAGCTTTTTAAAGTGCTGTTTTCCACTTCCCAGCAGCACAGCAGTGGCCACAAGGGCCACCCAGACAGGGCCCATCAGGTACTCTGAGAGAACAGACCTTCTGTGCTGGAAGAGGTCAGTTTTGGAGCAGTTCAGTGAGAGTGACAGAGGCATTTGGGAGGGAAGAGGGATGCCCTTCCCACCTTCAGCATGCAGAAAACTTATCCAAAGCATTTATTTTATGAGAGATGTTTGTGTCCAGCCAACAGCACTGCCAAGATTGAGGTTATCCTCCATGACATTGTTTGTTCAAATTATTGGCTGTAAGCATTTTACAAGCTACTAAAAGAAGCAAAGAAAACAAGCAGATAAGTGATTTTGAAAACAAGCTGCTATTAAAGGCAGGAAGTGCACACACCCTGGCACCACTGCCTGTTCTTGGGGCAAGCCCTGCTCTTGCTGAAGGCAGCAGGACTTGGTCAAAACTCCATCCCTGAGAGCTGCACAGCTCCCAGCCATGCCTCCAACACACACAGACCACCAGACTTGCCAAATGCAGGCATAGAGCCTTTATGGCCAGAGCAGCATCAGTGGCAGAGCAGCATTTCAGCAACTGAGACCACAACAGCAACCCACAGTCAGCTTTCATAATTTATCAGCCCAGGTCATTTTCTCCTCACTTCTCTCAAACCAGGTGCTGTGATGAGCAGCAGAAGTCAAGACACTGGTGCCCAGAGCTTGTGGGAGACAGTTCCCTCCTGTCTAACTTCTGCTTTGTTTGAACTAATACAGTTGTATATAGCCTGACATTCAAAGGATGTGGGAGAATGCTTCACATTTCTCTTTATGGTCTCAGGGTGGTATTTAGGAAGATTTAGGATTCTGTGGAAATTTTTGTAGAGTCACAGAGCACCCAAAGGGTTTCTTTCTAGAGATCCTTTAAAAATAAAAGTCTTCCTCTCTTTGCTATTTTGAACTATAACCACTGCAAACAGCCTTCCCACTTTTTAAGTGTTTTTACTAGAAAATCCTCTTATGTTCCACAGATACTGAGATACACACGAAAGAGAGTTCACCAGCTAGATAAAGCTTTGGCGGTGTCAGATTATTCCTGACATTTGCATATTCCACATTATTTAATCAATCTTTTAAGCTATTAAGTGATTCTACTAATTCCATCTTTTTCCAACGAAAAGTTTAAAGAATGCAAACCTTGGTCTTTTAACTTATTAGACCAGCAAGACCATCCCAAAGCAGAAGTTTTGACTGCTGCCTCGATCTTCTAAAGAGAATTCATCTCCTCAAAATCTACAGTATTAGGCAAGGCTCTTGACATCAGCTACAAACAATTTCTGAAGGGGATGAGCTGGGCTATAAATCCCAGATGTCAGATAAATCAGTGACTGAAAAAAGGACAAAAACACAACCATGGCCATGTGGTGGGTGGAATACAATTTAACAGAAGACCTGCAGTGGTTCAGCTTTTCCATGAAAGCCGGGTGGATGAGGCACCTCAGCCAAAACACATGATGCACTCCAGAAACCCTCCAGGCAGATGGAGAGAGACAATCAGAGTCCCTGCACGTGGAGCACAAAGAGCTGAGCCTGGAAAAGAGAACCCCAGAGCAAGATGCTAATATTTGAGCTGACCATAAAGGGAAAGTTTGCTTAAAAGATAGGTGGAGGAAAAACTCATGTGACAGTTCTTCTCAAGGAGCACATCCTTACCTTGTCTCTGCAGCACTTGGTGTGGCAGGGACCGCAGTAGAGATGCTCAGGAAGCTGGAGCAGTGCTGAGCACAGGAGCACTGGGCACTGCAGCACACTCAGGACATTCCTGTGGCCACTCTCTTGGACCTGCACTCAGCTCCCAGCAAAGGTTTAGCTCTCCACAGTGCTGGGTGCTGGCACAGCACTGCACTACTTCCACCCCAAGGGCAGCTGCAGCCTGGGCTGCCATTGGTAAGTTTGGGCAAAATCCTCTCAAGGCAGCTGCCACCCCACCTCCATGCTTTGTGGAATCCCCACAGGGAGAAACTGGAATTGCCAAACCTGGGACAAAGTGTGAAAATCTGATCACTTTGATACTTATGGGTTTCCTTGGCTCTATAGGCTCTAAAGCAAGGAAACATTCTGCAGCTGCATGGTCCTGTTCCACCACAGTGTTTGAGTCCAGTTAAGCAACATCTGGTAGCAATGAGCTCCAAGAGCTGCATGCTTTTGGTCTGAAAATTTCCAACATGAAATCAAGGAGAGCGACACTACAGAGAGCACTGGGCTTTACTAAGAGCTAGAACATGGTAACACTGCTGGAATTACAACCAGAAATGAACCCTGTGTAGAATAAAAGGGACACCAGAGCAAGAGGTACATATTTTTCAGCCTGAGCTACAAACTTCAGCTAAAGGCAAGAGCATTCCCCAGTACACAGTGCAGCTCACCTGTCCTGCACAGAGATCAGCAGAAACCTGTCTCCTTCACAGGGTTGCACTGACAAAGTCATGGAGGGATGGATATTCTAAGCTGTGCTGCATCAGGAGGCAGGAGAAGCCATGGAGACCAAGCAGCAGGACACCCCTCCAAGGTGATGGATGTCCTTGGAGGAGCAGTCCCAGCTGAGCCAGGAATACAGAAAGCAAAGATTGACCTACCAAAACCTTTGGCCTGAGCCCAGACACAATCAGCTGGATGGGGTGAGCAGAGCACATCTCCACCTTCCTCTGGGGCTCCCAGGACCAGCCCCAGGCACGGTGCCAGGGCTGCTGCTCGTGGTGGAAACCAGATTTTGGCCACCAGTAACACTGCACCAAAGCCTGTCTAACTAAATAAATGATGTTGTTTACAGCTGGATGATGGTCTCCATTACACAACATGATCATCCTGGCCAAGCTTCCAGGGAGAAGCTGTTCTTCAGGGGATTGCTGCTTGAAAAAATGAAGAAGAAAACAGAACTAGCTGAAGCCAACATAGTGATTTAACAGCACAGGAAATATAATCTGCTTCTGCAGAGAAAACAACAGAGCTGCAAACTTGTCCAGGTCACACTAACTGTTGGGCATACTGTATATTTGGGGGTTTAGCCACTGTCTGGACAGAGCTGGCAGGACAGGGGAAAGAAAGAAAACCCAACCTGTAAAACATACAAAAAGGAAAAAACCTGAGCCAGACCAAGAAATTAAGAGCAAGGAAATGCACTGGAAGGCTGACAAAAGGTGCTTCAAGCACATCAGAACACATGAGAACTCCGCAGAGAGAAGTGGAAAAGAAAAATTTAGAGTGACAAAAACAAGAGCAGCAATTGTGTCACTAATGACCCATCAGCTGCAAGCCCTGGGTCTGGTCCTCCTGCAGAATGATCAGTCTGGAAATTGCTGATCTCTGGCTGTTGAGTTCATCAATCAGGCCCCCAAATGCACTTTCCATTTGCACTGTGAATACAGGACAAAAAAAAGGGCAGGGTAAGGACACAGATTTTTAAGGATCCAAGTCCAGCTCTAGTTGCTCAGTGGCATCTTCAGCCCTGCTGGAGACAAGCAGTGCCCTGGGAAGGACAGTGTGCCCTTGAGGTGCTCCACATTTCAACCACAAGGTTCATTTTTCACCCCTCATAGGTGGCTTAGGGCTCATCCCAAGAAGAGGCACTGCCAGGACACAGCACTCCCCTGTGCTTTCCCAGAGAAAAATGTCAGAGAAATGTCTCTGAATGTCAGAGAATGAGGCTTGCACAGCTCCTGGCAGTCTCCCGTTTTACTGCAGGGGAGTCACAGCCATCATAAGGGAAATGCCTGAGCCTGGGGCATCTGTCAGTGTGTGCAGCCTCTGTCAGGGTGAGAGCCCTCACCTCACACCTGGATAGCAGAGCCACCTTGCACTGCCTTTGCTGAAGCTCTAGCTGGAGAAAATCACAAAAATTCCTCCCAGAACAGTTTTTTTGAGGCAACTTCCAAGCAGATTCTGAGAATGGTGATAACCCATGAGCAGGAGCCTGTCCCAGACAGCTGCCAGGGGAAGTCTGTTACCTGCTGCTGTTTGCAGAGGGCAGGAGGTGAGAAAAGCCACTATCAAAGCATGACCCTGGGCTGAGAAGTCTCCCTGCCTCTCAGGGCAGCACTTAATCAGCTCTGACGTGCCTAAACACTTAATCCCCACGGGGCTGCAGCAGGAGGAACCAGCTGATTTATTTTCACTGTGCACAGTCCAACTAACCCTGCCCTGCCTGTGGTTCACCTGCCCAAAAGGTACATGCTCTTTTTCTTGCCTCCTCCTCTACTGTCCATCAGGTATTAGATGCTGTGGCTGATGTGTGGCTGGTCATGTTCTTTCTCGTTATATTTATATTTACTTGTGCAGCAAAGGCTGGGCTGAGTCTGAATGTCTCCAATTCATGCCCAAGCATGTGCAAATGTACACCTGAAGAGACCATCCTCTGCAACAGAGCTGGACTGAAAACCCTACCTGGAGAAATAGCACCCTCCACCATCTCTCTAAACCTCTCCAACAATTATTTGCGGATTCTCAACACCAACACCTTCAGAAACCTGACTTTCCTTCACAGCCTCTGGCTAGATGGGAACAATCTGACTTTCCTGACCCCAGGAACTTTCCATGCTCTCAGCAGGCTGCAAGAGCTGCACCTCAGCAGGAACTCACGCCTCACCTACCTGCACGCAAACACTTTCAGAGGACTATTAAATCTCATCAGCCTGGATTTGTCCCACTGCAACATCTTCGAAATCCACCCACTTCTATTTTCACACTTGCCTTCTTTAGAAAGGCTTGATTTAGCCTCCAATAATATGAGGTATGTCCCACAAGCCTTTAGGAACCTCTCCAGCCTCACAAGGCTGTCCCTGGAGGGCAATCACATAGAGGCCATCGGCAGAGATTCCCTGAAGGACCTGGAAACCCTGAACGATCTCAATCTCAGGAAGAATCGGATATGGATCATCCAAAATGGAGCTTTCTCAAAGCTTCTCAGACTGGGCATGTTAAATTTAGGCCACAACTTCATCACTGATTTGCCTAATCAGCTTTTTGAAGGATTGATCCAGCTCAAGACCATGCACCTTGAAGCCAACAGAATCACTGCTGTGGACTGCACCTTCAGGCAGCTGCTCAACCTGAGAAACTTGTACTTGAACAACAACCAGATCTCCTCCATCTCAGACTCTGCTTTTCTGTACCTAAACAAGCTGCACTTCCTTCACCTGAGCAAAAACAACCTCAGCTCGCTGCCTGTGCGCCTGTTCTCCTCCCTGCCCAGGCTGAGGTACGTGTTCCTGTCCCACAACCCCTGGAGCTGCGACTGCAGCGCGCTCTGGCTCCGGCGCTGGACGGCCGCGCTCATCCAGGGGCTGGACTGCGCCTTCCCGGGCCCTGCCAACGCCTCAGCGGCCCAGCAGCCCCTCCCTGGGCTCCTGGGGGACTGCCCCGTGCCCCTGGAGATGGCCACCGAGGACAGGTGCAGGGTGGCTGGCACCAGCGTGGCCCCCAGGCCCCCCGCCCTGCCCGGCCAGCTCATGCTGCTGGCACTTGCCTGCCACACGTGGGGATGGGGCACCCTGCTGGCCACCTTTTAATGGTGATTCAGTTATAAAGTGGAGGCTGATTATTTGTTTTCTTGAAATTTGTTTATGAGCAATGGTTTTGACGGCATTTGGATTTTATATGCAAATAAAGAGATTTCATTATATAGGAATATATTATTTTCTTTATGGGCAATAGTCTAATCTGAAATGCTAACATCAAAATTCAATGCAAATCCTCACATTGGCAAGTTCAGGGCTGGGGCTTGTGCTGGTGATGTGGGGCTGGGAAGCATGTTCCATTCTGCCCTCCCTATTTCCCAACTGACCACAGCCAGGTGTGACCTCCCTGCGAGGGGCTGCCTTCCCGTGCCCAGCCCACACCGGGCATATTGTGAGTACTGCTGAAATAGGAATAAACTGCACATGCTCCAGAACATCTGGAGTCCTTAGAAAAGGCCCAGTCCATCAGCATCACTGTGAGCACGTGGTGCCTTCCCACAGCAGGCACATGGGGATCTCTGCTGCTGGAATGTAAGACAGTGTGGGAGGTGTGGGCAAAAACACCAGCATGTAAAACATTTTATCACCCAGGTGTTCCTCACAGCGCTGAACCTCAGCTAATGTGGCTCTGCATTTACCCCTGCAAGGAGGTCATTTGTCCCAGGGATGGGCTGCACAAGTTGTGTTTCCCTGCGTGATGTTAAGGAGCTCTGTCCCAGCACAATTCCAGAGCCACATCCCCAGTCTGCCTCCCTTCAGCTGCTGGGAGACACAGATCAGCCTTCTCTGTCCTCCCAAATGGAATTTTCCATTTGTGCAGGTATATTAAAAGCCCTTACCCAATGTTTATTGGGTGCTCACAGAAGGAAGCAAAGGAATGTGTGCCAGACTCACCACACTTGTCCCTGTCCTTAGAGGAATTACCCCAAGCTGATAAGAGAGAAATAAATCCTTGTTTAGGGCTGAAAACACAGAAACCTGCACAATTTGAGAGAGGAAATCTGCCATGGAGTGCAGAGCAGGACCAACCTTTGCTGTTACACCAGGGAAGGGGCAAAGTGGGGCTCCACAAAACCACACATGCTGCACCTCATTATATTTGTGGTTAGGTTTGTGCAAAGCATTTAACAGTCAATACAATAAATTTTTGCTTACATTGTCTGTGCTGTTTCATCATCTTCACTTCCCTCAGCTTCACATACTTTGAGAAGTGGTGAAAAAATACTCCAGCTGGTTTCTTGCTTTTGAATTACTCTCTATCAAGCTGCAACAGAAAAAGGCAGAAGCAAAAAAGCAAGCAAAGTCCACCTCAGCAATTTCTTAAGTCCCTAAAATATTCAATTTTTTCCATCGAATAATACAAATTGGTGAAAAATTTATATGGACAAGAACCTTGTCTTCTCTGAACACTTTGAGAAAACATTCCTTCCACTTTTACACCACCACCTCATTAAAGAGTAACAGGAACACAATTGCTTCCTCTGTGCTATGATAAAAAGTCATAGAAATATTTAACAAGTTATACACAGTATGCTCAGGGAGAACACGTGGCCACATTTTAATCCACAAAAAATGAAATTTGCAAGGAATACAAGAAGAAGGCCAGAAAACACATGTCCTGAGAGTCAGTCTGGGCTGGCAAAGACATTTGAAGGAGGACCTTAAGATGCAGGATAAGAACAACATGCACCCACAAGGGCAGTAGCAAGTCCAACTGTTTAAAAAAAAAATCAGTATGAACAAAGCTGACACTGTTAAAAAAAACCTTGCAAACAAAAAAGCATGTAATTGAAGAAGCAAAACAAAGTATAAATACTAACAAGTAATTTAATATTAAAGAGCAAGAAGAGTTGCAGGAAGAGGGAAATGTGCTGAAGTTTACATCTCCTCTTGAAAATTTTAGGTGTGTTTGACAAAACAAACTATTTGAAAACCTGCTTGTTAAGAGTGCTCAGTGGAAAGAAAGCACTGGGTTTGTCCTGATTGCCCTGCACTGGACCTTCAGTGTGAGAGATCAATTTTGCTTGGACCCCAAACTTTTCTTTCTTAAATGCATCCAGCATAAGGACATGGTTTCCCATCCTGTAATTGTCAAAGTACCCATTTCTCCCCCTTTAACCTGGTACCAGAGGCAAAAGAGGCAAGAACGTACAGATGCACATGGCCACTTCCAAAGTCCAAGAATTTTGACCTTAATCACACCACACCCCCAGCCAGTGCCATAAATCACCAGAACAGTTTCAGTGGGATGGCTGTGACTCTACTTACGGTATATCGCTCCATCTTGAGTGAAAACATGCAATTTCCTGTGGGAAGCTTTGTTAACATACTTCTCTTGCGAAAAAATTGTACCAGTGGAAAGTTTCCAGCCAGCTCTGCACAAGGCTTCATGCAGGGAATCCCTGGGGTGGTTTTCTGACACCCCACACCCAGAGCAGGGAGCACTCCCAGCTGGTGCCACCCCTGCAGCTGGCAGGGCTCCTGCTCATCTCCTCCTTTTCACCTGCCCTGTTTTCATCTCCTACACACAGGAAAATTAATTCCCTTTCACTAAATTAGTGATAGAAGTAGTCATACGAATGTTAACCTCTGAAGCCCCCAAGGCACAATGCCACAGCAGCTGCTGCTTCAAACAAACTTTGCTTTTCAGGGGCCTTTCCCTGCTGTGCTCCCAGCAGCACCAACCCCTCAGCATGCTCTGAAGGACCAGTACCTGGCATCAGATTTACATCAGGCCAATAAAGATGAAGATTGTGTGTGGCACCAGCTGGAACTGAAGACAGGCTGCCATGCTGGGTCAGTGCAAATAAGGAGAGAAGCATGTATTTAAATGTTTTTATTTCAACTGATGCTTTGCCACCATATTACATCACTTTGAATAGCTTGGAATAGCAATATGATCTCAAAATATAGCAAACAGCTTGCCAAAGCAAGAGAATATGAAATCCTATGGATACAGCATCTTCCTTCTTTGGCGACAATGCTTCCTTCCATTTATCTCTAAAAATAATTTTATATTCCAGCACATTTGCTGTTCACTTTATTGAACCCTGCTGTTTATACCATTTGCCTCCTCCCTGCACAAAACCTCTCCACAATGTAGTATGGTTTTGTATCTAACAGCATTTTAAATAAAAAAGTTATAGTTTTCATGCAGATTTTTGTAAAAATTATTTTCTAGGTGCACAGAACTGAACCAAGATGCATACAAAAATGCATTCACTTCCATTCTCAGGTGTAACCGTGCCATCAGCAACATGATCATGTGTTACTGCAAGAGGTCCAAGGATGGTGGTATTATCATAAGCAGTATAACCATAAAAAACAAACAAACAAACAAAAAAACCCCTTTTTATAAGCAGCAAGAGAAAAACCTGCCATGCTTTATTTGTAAAGTAATCAAAATAGTTAGATGTACAAAAAAGCACCATGTACAAAGAATACCAGAGGAAGTACATCTTCCTAATTACACATTTCTCATTTAGCATTGCGAGCTGGCCTGCAGGTCCCAACTTGTACTGTAGATTTATTTGCAAAATTAAGGATGTGGTCAAACCTAAAATATGCTTGGACTGTATGATAGAAATTAAAGTGGACTGCAGATAGAAATTAGATTTGTTTCCATTACAACTTATACCAACCACCTTATAGCCCTCAAGGTTATAAAACCACACATCAAGTATTTGAGAAATAATGGAGTGAAAACAGCTCCAGAGCAATATTGCAAGATGCAGGTCTGCTATGAATGCATTTCTGTGAGCTCTTGATAAGTTAAACTTTCCTTTGGGAAAAGAGCATGTCTGTTGGTTATAACTCCTCCCCCTGAGAATTTTAATAAATTTGTCTTGCAAAGCAAAACAAAGTCCTTTGAACTTCAACAGTTCCAAGGCCAACAGCATTTCAACGTGGTCACAGCCCATCTGCTACTCATGCACCCAGGGTGGCAGGTTGGGTTTTTGTTGCATTTTGGTTTTTTTTCTTTACGTGGATCATCCCTTTTATACTCGCTTCATTCCTCTGCCCATCAAGCAGGCAAACACGGTCATGACCATCTTTGGCTTCACCTCCACAAGATCCTCTGGAAGAGCATAAACTCTGGCACCAATTCTTCTTGCCATGGACACAGCATACCTATTCACCATGGAAAGATAAGGTGGTCAGCAACAAGACTGCTATAGTAAATGGCAAGTCAAATCCTGCCCATCCAACACAATTTCACCTATCTTTATTAAGATTCGAGATATGGGACAGTTTATTCACACCACATCCTCCTGTTTTACAAGTTTTTCTCATTTTTTGCTGATTTTCTTTTCCACAGTAAAGTATTTTTAATGTGCAAATTGACCTTTGAATGTCAAGTCCACTTTACTGACAGTTAAAGAATCTTAATTATATTTGTTAGGGCTAATAGCATATATAATGAAGGATTAATCATGTAACACTTCCTTTTCTGTTTGCTCCTTATGAATAACAAAGTGAGACTATTATCTGCCAAAAATTTTGCTGTCATTCTGCCACTGCAGAACAGTCACAGAACACACATTTCAAAGGCATGCTTTAATATGCATACTTTAAACTTGACAATCTGTGATGATTCAACAAGACATAAGACACACAAGGGTTCAATTTCAAAACTCTGAGCCACCAGCTGAACACTTCAAATGCCTGAACAAACAGGTGAGAAATGGAGAGTCACTGGTAAGAGCTGCTCTGCATTTCTCTCAGTGAGCCAGAGCTCAGCCAACTGCTCCCTCCAGTGTCACGGGCAAGGACAGCAACTCCATTTCATAAGTGCTGCCTGTGTAAAAAGTACTGTGCTAAAAGAGACTGAAAACCACAGCAATAAACTGGTCAAAACACCTGCAGCTTGAGGTCAGCTCATTGAATGTGCACCCTTTCAGTGCCAAACAGCTTTTGAGAGAGCAAACTCACTTAGCGTTATTTTGCTTGTCATCTTCCGATAGCTGACCAGTCTTTACCAGGTCATAGTTGATACAACCAGGCTGGATGGCATCAATTAAATCCACAACTGCCAAGCTTGTACTGATGGTCTTGTCCTAGAGAATGCAGGGACAGAGAAGTAAAGATGAGTGTCCAACCCTTAAAGCACAATTTTCACCTTAATTCAGTTGCTCTGCAACATGCAACCAGAGAAGTTTTAAACGAGCCTTTTCAAAGCACCAGTGTTAGTGACTATTCCCAGGTGGACCAGAGGGAAAACCAAACTGCCGCCTCAGCTTTGGTGATAATACAATTCTATTACTCCAATTTACTGCAAGTGCTCTGGAAATCCAAAGAAGTAATCACTGTGCAGGCAGCATCTCTGCCCTGCTGAGCACAGCCCAAGGCACAATGATCACCTCCAAATGCACACCAGCTCCAGCCCCTTTGCTTGCCAGCATCTCATCTCACCCATCTCTGCCCCAGATCGTGCTTACCCCCCCTCCTCAGCCCCTATTCCCCACTATGAGCAGTCCTAAACATTCTCCTGTCTTGTAGCTTGGAGCCACTCAGTTCCCAGCACACTCTGAATCCTGTCCTGTTTAAACTCCTTTCTAAGATGCCCCTGCTGTTCTTCCAGCTGAGTAAAATATTTTTGGGCACTTGTCTCCTTTTGTAGGCAAGAAGGGAACCTGTACCTTGAAGTTCTGGATGGAGGTGGACTTGCCAGCTTCTTTCAGGGTCTGGTTTACCCAGCTGACTATAATGTCATCATTGGCTTTCTGACCATCACCCAGGTCCTCAAGGACATTCAGTGTGTACCTGAGAACCAGCAGAGAGAACAAGATTAGGCACAGAGCCAAGACAAAGCCATGCAGCCAGGATGCAACATGAGCCATGGCAGCTTAGAAAGCCTTTACAAAGTCTCAGCTCTGGGTTTGGGGTTTTTTTTAAACTCCTTTAGCAAAAAGAAAGAACCAATTATCTTATCTGAAGTGTGATTTCTGTTAAAGCATTAGTCTTTCTAGCATTTCATGTCTTTTAATAGGAGCTCAAATAATTGCCTGGGCTCAGGACACTTGTTAAACTGTTTTATCATTGAGCATTTGCTCCATTACCTAAAAGGTGTGGATTACCTCAGGAGCTGACATTCAGACTTCTGTCAAATTAGGAGCTACCATGCACCTTTTTTCCAGACATACATTTGCATAATCTTACAATTCTTCAGAACTAGGTAACAGGAAGATCAATTTTATCTGCTATTACGTTTCTTCTTTCCCCCATTCCAATACAAAAGAGATCTATGAAGCAGCCCCAGAACATTTCCCTCTCAATTTCCAATTAAAAATCAGAACATAAAAGTTGTGTAATGTTACTGCTCAGGGTTTCTGCTTGTGGACCAGACTTGAGCAGGTGAGAGAGGTGTTCCTTGTCACAGGATGATCACAGGTCCACCAACAGGCTGTCCTGAGGTGTCTGCTCCAGCCTCTCATGTGCAGCTCTATCACAGTTTTGTCCAGGTGTGTCTCAGCCACCCCACAAAGGACAGAGGTTTTACAATCATTCTGGGTGACCTATTCCAATACTGCAACACTCTCATGAAAGAAATTTTCCAAATTCTGTACTCCATTCTCAAGTTTCACATGTTTGAGAGGGGTCCTACCTTCTCATCAACTGCCAGACCAAGGCCAGTGTCAGCGTTGGGTTTCCATCATTCAGATCTTGCCCTCCAATGCCAACCAGGGAGAATTTAGCTGGATGCTTTCCCAAGTCTACAGCGTAGTTACAGTTTTCCAGCTACACAGGACAAGAGTTTAAACAACAAAATCACTCACAAACATACACACTTGACTGGAAGCCTCAAACAGGAAGTTTTAGTGTCCATGGCTTCCTTTAAAGTCTTTTGACATGTTTACCTTTTTCATATTTGCTCCAAGTTTAGGGTATGGAGGCTTGTTAACCTTATTCCAGTCAACAGGAACTTTGATCTTCTCATATAATTGTAGTATTACCAGTGCATCTTGGAGATCACTAAAGTGGAAAACACGGATTAAGTCTAATGCTTCGAGATTTGAGTGCACTCTGACTTTGTCACATCATGAATAATTACTATTCTTTACAGGTGTTTGCAATTTCAACAACAACAATAAAAAGAAAAAAAAAAAAAAAAGCTGTGTCTGCCAAGAGCCTGAAGCTTACCCATAGAGGTGATTTACGTGGGGGTTCACACCCAGGGAGTTCATCCAGTTGCGGAAGGTCCGTTCCTCACGCGTCTCTCCTACATGATGGAAAACAGGGTCAGTGCAAATTCTGCAAGTTCAAAGCTGAGCAGGGATTTCCACCCTGCAAGGCAGGGAGCTTTGAGCAGCAGAGCTCACCAGGAGGTTTCAAGCAGAGAAAGAGTACTTTTTTTTCTACTATAATTTTTTCAAAGAAAGAGGGTGACCCTGCTATCTAGTCTTGGATGTCATTTTGATTTCCTCAGGCCTCAGAAGAGCCTTCTGCACTTTCTGCAAGAAAAAGGAGCAGAAAGGTTTTTCATGTGGGTGTTAGCTAACTGCTGTCACAGCCCAGTCTCAGTTGTGCCAATAATTAGCATTCCCATGGACATCTCACTGCATTTCTGAGGTTTTCTTGCCCATCGCAGGAAACGGCAAAACCAAATTCCCCGGCATGGTGAGTGGTGGGGTGCTGGCAGTGTGCCTACAGGCTCCACAACAGGGTCAGAGCAGCTGAACAGGCTGCCAGGTGCCCTTCTCATCTGCCCCAAATGAGTAAACACCCACTGCAGCACTGAAGCCTCAAATCATAGGCGTCAATTCAACGGAGAAACCTCTGCAGGGCACAGCCTCCAATGACACAACTGTTTACTTTACTGTCCCCCCCTGCTAATTTTGTGACTGATAAGGGCCATCACCTTCCAAGAGGGTCCAGTCGATGTCCTGGTTTTCAGGCTTGGTAAGTGCTGGGTACTTGTTGAACAGGTTGGCCACGAAGGCCAGGTTCAGTTTGGGGTTGCCACTGACCACGTCAGCCGGCGTGACGAACTGGCGGCAGCCCAGCCGGTCTGCCTGCTGCAGCATGAACTCTGCCCTGCGCAGGTCGTCCTTCTCCTGCAGGGATGCAATGCACAGCAGCTGTCATGGAACACACCAGGCTACACTGCACAGCAGATGGGAAGCTCCTGACCACTGTCTGGAGCAATGTCACAAGTCCACGTTTGGCATCAGTCACTAACCGGGTGAAGGGATGAGGCACACACACCAACCCCTGCTGCTGTGCCATTGTCATGCCTTGTCTTGCTATTTTTCTTAGCATTTTCTTAGCATTCTTTTCTTTCCAAGCTCACATGCTGTCAAATTTTAATGCTTTTGGAACTCAGTGGCTCAAAAGAAGTCAATAAGCTCCTAAATGGAGCAAGACCACAGAGGATTTCTCAATTGTCTCTGTTAATTGGAGGGTAGTGACCAGGCTGGCAGCAAGCACTCATTGAGCACACACCTGAGGTGTGCACATGGTCACTGACACTGTACACGCTCTAGAAATTAAGATACCAGGTTACCCAGATGTCATGGGGCAATGACAGGGTACAGGGAGCTCAGGATTCTACAGGATGAGGACATGACAGCCTGAATACTTACATTGAAACCCGACATGTTAATATCAATCTGAGGCTCTCCTTCTTTCTGCCCTTTGGGGGCAATTTGATTGAGGAGGTGGAAATAGGCTCTGGAATCCTGAAATGAATGAAAAAGAAAATTCAGCTCTCTTGCATCGCAGTGAATACACCATAACAATTCATTTCAAGCTCATTTTTAGCAAGTCACCATGCATAATTGGCTTATGTACCTTTACTGAATTGCCAAAATCTGTAAGCTTAAAAGAGAGCACAATGGTAAAAATCCAGGCAGCAGGAAAGGAAACAAAGAGAAAAGGTTAGAAATATTTAAGAAGACAATTATGTGGTTTGACTGTTTGAAAGCAGCCTTTGCTACAAGCTCTGGAGTCACAGCCACCTCTGCAGTGGCTGGAGGAGACAATGACCCCATGCTGCTCTCACTCATGGCCCCCAGATGCCCCAAGGCAGCCCTAACCTCTAAACAAGGAAGCCATTCCTACTGCCACGGCAATGATGAAAATGGCTCAGTGAGGACAAATTCCAAGTAAAAAGCTGATTATAAGATGTCTGAATGTTTTCTTCTGTGCCTGCCCATTAGCTAGAACAGCTTAGAGGAGAGAGGCCAGGGATGGTCACAAAGCAGGAGGAGCCAAGAGCTGCAGTGATTATTTATCAACTACATGTCCTTTTAGTCCTCAGCACTAGGGAGGACCTCAGCATATCATGGTAGCCATGGGGATGCACCAGAGAAGCCAAAAGCCATCAGCAAAAGTGTTAAGTAATTTTGAAATTGGAAATAAGAGTGACCATGCACACAACAGGTCAGATTTATGATCTTCATACACCTCAATTATCAAATTCTTTTTCTATCTCAGTCTTCTTTCTCCTACTTGAAACTTCTGACCATGTGAATAAGCTCCAGAAAGCTGCTGACACCAGTGTCCAGATGCCCCACACTGACCCACAGTCACCTTCCTCCATTTCTCACCAGTGCCCCCACTCGCATGTGAAAAGCAGCTTTAGGGGTCTCCAATCCCATTCCTACTAAACCCAGGGTGAACAATAAGAGCTTTTGTTTCCCTTCCTCTCTCCAGCTCATGACATTTTAGATGAAATGCCATCACCGGTCAAGAGTATGTGGAAGTCTCACTCTCCAGTGAAGCATTTCCCCCATTATCTCCATCAAAATATGGATAAAGGACATTTGAAAACATATAAGTAATACCAGTTTCATAGCTGATAAAAACACACAACAGCAGCACTGGAGAAAACAGAGTTCAACACTGGGCTCGCCCTTGTGGCAAGAGAAACAGCACTGCAGGACCTCAAATACAACATCCTAAACCCCCCTGGTAAGAGCACTCAGTGTGCTAGGGTCAAGAAAGGTCCTGCTGAGGATGAAAGGCCTCATTTGCTCATGCAAACACATCCCTGTCCAGCTCCCAGCCTTTTCCCAGGCACTGCAAACCAGGAGAGCTCTGGTACCTTGATATCTGTGCTGAAGTTACTGATTTTGTGCCAGCCTGCGTTTTCCAGGTGGAAGTTGGCCCATCTTAGGAGCAGCTCTTCTGGGGATAGCTTCATAAGGTCCTCCAGATTTTCACCATCACGAAGTAAGGCAGCCAGTGCTACAAGAAAAAGGATTGTGAGGGAAGAGTCAAACCCGCAGGCCAGAATTCAAGCTGCAGCAAGATTTCAGGGGGGTACAATACTAACTACTGATTATGTCAAAATATTCTGGGTATTAGCAGAGTTTTCCTGAGTTGGTTGTTACACAGAGAGTAGTATAAATGATCTAGAAATACATGTGTTAAAAAGTAGTTTCCCTTTTCTTGTCTAACAAAATTCTCTGGACTTTATGTGCAGTCTTTTAAGCTGATGACAGGAAGCTAAATGCAAATGCACTTCTATCTCAATGAAAAATGCTTCCAAGCAGTTTCATAAGCACCATTAAAAAAACCCAAAGGAGCCAAGATAAGCACCCTTTCAGCTGGCCAGTGCTTCCTCTGCCATGAATTTTCAATCTAAACCAAACAATGTCAACACTTCATGATGGGGAAGCTTAAATAAAAGACACTGAAGCCCTTCCATCCATCTGGATGCTCTGATAGGACATGCAGGAATATCAGAGCTCTTCAGATGATTTGAAAAAGTTTAAATTTTGGAGGCTGTCATGCAGGACCAAGTGAGCACAGAGAGAGATCTGCAGCATCAGGGTTAAGGACAAAGTGAGAGCTCAAGCTCCACTAAGGACAAAGTGAGAGCTCAAGCTGCTCCACTGACAGTAGCAAGGAGGATTTTAGAACCAAATAACTACCACAGAGCTGAAGCCTCCTTTTTAATTTTTTTTTTTTTTTAGAAAGCTATGCAGTTGTCTATAATCCTAAAAGGATCCAAGCAGCTTTTGCCACATCCCAACACCATAGGAGCCTGCAGCTGGAGCAGCCTAGGGCATCACCCAGCAGTGTGTGCCCAGGCTCAAGCCAAGCTGCATCCTGACTTACAGGCCGGTGCTCAGCCAGCTCTGCAAGGCTGATACACACCACCAGGCTGGCAGAGCCCACCTGCACCACCCTGCTGCACAGCTCCCAACAGACTGGAGACCATTCAGCCTGGCACACGCCCTGATGATCCTCCTTCCAGCACAGAGGAGGAAGGGAAGAGGCAGAGGCCGGGCTGGGGCTGGCAGCACAAGCCAGGCTGTGTCCATGCTGTGGAGGAATCACTCAGGATTTCATTACCTTCATTTCTGCTGAGCTCAATGTCAGCAAACAAGCCGATCTTGATGACCTGCCAGAGCAGCCCCAGGACCAGGTGGGGCTTCCCTTCCCTCAAGTCCTCCGCGCCAATGTTGACAACATGGCAGCCGATGGCAGACGCAGAATTCAAGGCCAGGTTCAGGTTCTCCTGCAAACAGCAGAGCCCAGTCACACACAGTCCAGGGAGATGCTGCCTTCCCTTTCATCCAGCACCAGCACAGGGCAGGTTCCCCCTTGTCCTTGCTCCAGCTCAGAGGAAACACTCCCAGCTGAAGTTTTAAGGGAGCTGTGGTGGCAGCAGGCTGAATCAATAAGACCTGAACAGGGCACCAGGGTTTAATTTCAGCCTCTGGTATTTAGTTTCAGCCTCTGAGTTAGCTGCATCTAGTGGCATCGACAAGAATAAGGCTAGAGAAGTGCTAATTTGCACACACAGAGGCATCCTCACAAAAACAACCACCTGCCCCAGTATGAAATGATTCATGGTTAACACCAATATCACATTGTTTAAAAAAGGCAGTGCTGTACCTAATCACCACAGCAGTATCATGTGTCTACAACATTTCAGTGACTTTACCCATTTTGTCATTAATTCAGCATTTTTTAACCATGCCCACAGAACTGTCAATTATGCATGGTACAAAACTGCATTTAATAATTAAACAGAAGCTATAAAATTTGCTCCTTTCCAACATTCCACAAAATGTCTTGAGCTACCATGCTACATTCATTAATTCTATATTAACATGAATTTCTGAAAATAAAATACAGAAAAGTTTTATACCTGAATTATGAATGGTGTGAGTTTCTTCTTATTAATTGCTCTTTCATCAATTGTGTCAGGAACAGAAAGATTGATCATTTTGCTGTTAGGAAGAAAACCAGTGATATTTGAAAAACACTTAGTATTTAATCTGAACAAAACTCAATGCACTGTGACAATACTCACCACAGTACATTTCCTTTAGCCTGCTTGTTTTTGTCTATTTTTTTAACATAAAAATTAAGACTGCATAAATCAGAAGTTAATATTTACATTATCAAGAATGTATTTGTAACTAATATCTAAGCCTGAAACTTTAAACATGTTCCCAGACACTACTGATCTCAGCTGCTGGAGCAAAAAGAGCACATGAATTATTCACAGTGTAGTTCCTGAACTAGTGAAGACTCATTGCTCTGCTGACATCCACTGCACATTCTAGTAAGACAACAAACTTCCTCCTATTGTAAAGGTTTACTACTGCTGGCAGGAAAACCTGCCCCAAAAAAGAACAAACACTTGGAGAGCTCAGTGGGGAGCATGTGAGTACAATGAATTTTTAATCAACACCAAAAATGGCAAATTTAAACTTTAGAGTATGAACTACTTCCTACTCAGTTCAGTCTTTGCCTAAAGCCATGAATTACTTGAAACTTGGGAAATAAATAAACTAAAAATATCCATCACAAGCTAAAGTTAAAAAATAAAAGCAGTTAAAGAGAAGAGGTAACTCACTTAAACTTACTTTGTGCATTGATACAGAGATCCTGAAATTCTTGATTGATCCATTCTCTGCTATATTAATTCACTTACAATAAAACAAATGAACCTAACCCATAAAACCAACAAAAATCTCATACACAGAAGGCTGCTGGTATTTAGCAGCCCTGGAAGTCTTCTGTTCTCAGCATGTAACAGAATAAGTCACCAAACCTACTTAGTGCAGTTATTAAAAAGAACAAGAAGACTCCCAGAAAATCCATTTTTGGGTTAATGCACAATAAGGTCACTAACATTCCCATGGAGAACACTGTCTGCCCAAACATCCAAGAGAATGGGTCATTTATCACATGTGCCTCTTCTCAAGATACCCAGCATCCAGCTGAGTTTGCACCAGGACAACTCCTGCTCCCACAGAGCACCTTCTGCCCCCTCAGCAAACTCAGTCTCAAGCCCAAACAAAAGCACTGGATGAAAATATCAGCTGGCACCAAAGCTGAGGCATCACACAATGGCAATGAAAGCCTGAGAGACTGAGCCTCTTTTTATATGTGCAAAACGTTATGCACACACACCAGTCACAAAACCAGCCCAGAATAGGATGAAAATTCCCCAAACTGCATTTTCAGAAAGTTATTTTGCTGATTTTTAACTTCTTTAATTCAGAAGCCATCATGACTTACCACAGCACAATCCCATCTCCCACAGCGTTGAACAGGTCATCTGTATTTGGGTTCATTGGGATAACGTGCCGACAGTCGGGATCATTTTCCAGGGCTTTGTTTATCCAGTTTACAAAGGCATATTTCTCCTCCTCTAAGATAACCAATCGTAAATTTAATACAGGTTTTTCATAACTAAGATTTTCCCAAAAGAAGCAGAGTACAATTGCCCAGGGAAATAACAGCCCCTCTATCATTACCATACATTTGTTTGGCCACATGAAGTATAAAGAAAGAAGATGTTCACAACTATCAGAATATTTCTATTTACTTGTTACTTAACAACTTTATCATACTCAAGTGTGACACAAGGACTTCATCAGCAAGCAAATAAGAACACATTTAACTTGTACACTGTTAAATTTGCAGCACATAAATTCTGTCCTGCTTTCACCCCGACGTGAGATCACTCCGCTCTCAGAGAACTACAGCACAACACATGGCATGGTGTGGTAGAAATGGGCTGGTTTTGGCATAGGACCTCCAAAAACCCAAGAGAAGAGTGAGAATCAGAGTGGTACCTGAGTAGGAGTGCTGGGTGCCCTCGCTGGAGAGCTCTGAGGTGCCCCCAATGGCACAGATTCCTTCCTTCCTGTTAATGGCTCTCCGGAACGTTTTAGCGATATCGCTGCTTTTCACCTCTTGGAAAATCTACAATTGAAAGTGCTCTGTTAGGCAGGAAAAAATCATCTTCATAAACTAAAAAGGACCACAGAAGGAGCTATTTCTTCTCAGCTTTAAAGCAAACTTCACAGTAAAATCAGCAAATGTGAAGGGTCCAGCAAGGGTGTAGTGGTATTAAATCTGACACGGACAGTGGGCAGAGTCATCCCACCTTCTCAAACACACACTGCAAGTGCCTATTGAAACAGAAGCATTAGGCATGAAGTACCTTGCATAGATTTACCTTTACAAGTAGATCTCAAGAGATCACAAGAAAAACCCATGAAATCTTTGCAGTCTTAGCACGGGTAACACATGCAGCAGGTCCTGCAGGGCCAAACTTGAGAAAGCTGTGGTGCAATTTTAACCCTTCTGTGTAAGCCAGATGCTCATGTGACTGTGACTTTAGTTCACACAAAAGACTTCATCCACAACCCAACAACAACTCTCTTTAAGCATATAACAGTCAAATCTCCAATAAAGTGTAACAATGAGTGCTCCAAGTAAAGATTCCTCCTTCCTCAACAGTAGGCTTCACTTACTGGTGAAACACCCTCTTGTTGGAGAGCAGAAGAGATGCTTTAGCACAGAAGACTGCACATGCCATTTGCACGGGTTGGATGCTACTGTTAGTGGCCCCAAGGCCCTACAGAACTGAGCAGCTATTAGTAAAAAACACATTCAGTGGCTGGAAAGCCTACTGTAACTCCCTCAAAACTAAACTAAATTAGTTTCAACCAAGCTGAAAACACAAATGAAATGTGTAGAGGTTTTCTAAACACTACCCAGAAAAGGACAGTGAAACTACAGGGCCAGGCTGCTGGTTGTCACACCTCACCTTCCCGGTCCCTTAAACACAGGGAAGGTGGCAAGTCAAAATGATGATAGAGCACAGTTAAATCATCTACTGATGGCATGCAGAGGTTGATCAGGTAAAGCTGACTGAAGATCTGAGAGCCCAAAAGTTGAGGGATTTCTGGTTGGTTGGCTTTAACCACAAGAATTTTGTTTTAGATCTATTTATTTTAAAATTTCCTGGGTTAACTACTATATTCTTAAGAATATGTGCTCTAATGCTGAGGTACCACTTGGTCCCAATGTAAAGGCAGTTCATGTCATTCTTTGTACCATAAGCTCCAGCAAAAATGCTCAGAGCCAGAGCTCAGTTTGTAAAAATCACCCAGCTAAGCATTGTTAATGTACACCTCAGCTGCCCTATGACATTTTGTCTTTACTCAGTCATTGGTACCTTTCAAATGTGACAGAAGAGATTTATTTCCTCCTTCCTAATGCAAAGTTAAGAGTTATGGACCAGCTCAAACCAACAGCTGAAACATGCACCCAGCATGCAAGTGTTTACAAACTGCAAACTCCAACTTACTAGTTGGCTCCGAACTCAAAAAGTTCAGAGGGTCTGAAAACAATTAAGGAACAGAAAGTGAAGATAAATGAGAAATATCAAGAAAACTAACTGACATGAAAACAGCTCCCTCAATGTACTGCACATACTTTAATTACTCCTTCAGCATTCAGTCATCAGAGCATCAAAAGGATGAAAAACATACACTGAAGAAGTCTTGTATTTTGGTAAAAATTAATAAATGTTTAAATTCTGGCCTATTTCTACTAAAAAAGACTGATCTTCCAACTTGTACCCATCACCTTATTCGTGTTTTTCCCTTTCCAGGCAAGAGATTTGAATTTTCCTAGATTAGCACCTAACACAAATCCAAGTCTGTCTTGAGATGCCCTTTCAACTCTTTAGCAAACACTTGCAGTCCCATTAAACCAAGAAAGGAAATTATACTGATACACAGGGAAAACAAGCATTCATCTGTGTGCCTGGAAAAACTGAATAGCTTCCAGTAAATACTGTAAGCTTGGATCATTGCAAGCTTTTCTCTCCAGTTGTCACATCATGTGGAAACAGTACTTTGGCCTCCAATGAAGCGATCACACAGTAAAACCACATGGATTCCTTTTGGTTGGTTGGTTGGCTTCTGTTCAAAAACCAACCAATATTTCTCCTCTGTCCAAATCTAAAGGCTGTCAATAACATCACAAAAGACTGATCATATACAGATACCTATACAAAGAAGTGATTTTTACATGGCAAGAATGATGAGTTTGTCTAAAGAAAATGAGGATTTGGGTAAGTGGCTGAGAAGTCAGGTTTGATCTCCTCTCCTAAGCTTTGTCTAAAAGGGGCCCCCCAGGCTGCAGGCAATTCAGAAACATCACTTACATAGACGAACTCTTCAAAACTAATCTTCCCATCTTTGTTCTTGTCACCATCAATCATGAGCTTCTGGATGATCTCTCTCACTTTGTAGCCAGGGAGAGGCAGGCTGGCCTCCTTGAACAGCTCGTGCAACTCGTAGTCACAGATGAACCCATTGCTGTTGAGGTCTGAGGAAGAGAAGAGGCAGCAGAAGGTTTTAGAAATGCCCCTGTACCTGACAGACCTGACCCCCAACAGAGGGGCAAAAATGTGACTCCCACCATGTCCAAGAGCTTCATGGAGAGCAACCTGCACACTGGGCACCTGCTGAACCCATGGGCACACAGCAGGATGGTCACATCAAAAATAAAAGTACATTGTTCAAAGGACACCATAGGGACCAAAGGCACACAGTAAATACACACAGCACATCCTCAGAGAGTGCCCCAGCACAAGTCCTGGGAACCCTCCAGCTCTGGCAGCAGCAGCTTTGAAGCAGGACTGCCCACGATGACTCTGGGCACATGTGACCAGCCTGGTGCTAAAGTTTCACAACAGAACATCTGTATTTTCATAAACAATCTCCAGAATGTCTCTTTTTATGCCTAAATACCACAGAGCCCTTGCATGTTAAAAATAGATGGTCATGAAACACAGCACCTCTTATATTCTGAACTAAAAACACCAAGTCAGCTCTGCAGTTGCATTTTTATCATGTTGTCAATGATATTCTCCATTTAACACTGACAGCAAATTGCAGATATTTTATTGCTGCCCAAGAATGCTCTGCCAGGACATTGGCTTTCACAGCCTATCACCAAGCCACAGCAGCACCGTGTGTTTAGTGAGATAGTGTCACCTCCTGAGGAAGAAAACAAGAATCTAGTGTGACACTGAAGCTTTGCACACCACAGATCCCAATCTCTTTGGGGACATCACCACATCTACTGACCACACATGGCAAATCCAGCATCCCCAGACCTTCTTCAGGCAGGTGATGTTTTCCAGCCCCTGTGGCCAGGCTGGGGTTGGGTGCCTCCTTCCCCAGGATGAGCAGAGTGCTGCTCACAGCAGAGCTGGCACCCACATTTCAGCAGAGCTGGGTCCCCAAGCAGACAGAGCATTTGAAGTAGTTGCACAGCCCAGATTCACACCCCAAGACATAAGTATGACCCTCCAGCCCCATCTTCGGGGGGGCAGGGATTCAGGGCATGTTGAGCTGTTACTGGCTCAGCAACAGGATGCTAAAATCCCTTTGTTGTAGGCAAGTGCAACAGACAGCCCAAGGAAGGCAATTTAGTGCCTGAAGAGCTGCACAAGCCCCAGAATTTGGTTTTCTTCAAGAGGGAATGTCACCACAGCCACTGGGGTTAGTATTTATGCTTGCGGTGAGATATACTTTCAAGAAAAAAGAAAACAATCAGGTAGCTCTAAGGTCCAGGGTTATTTTTTTTAACCAAATCATGGAGGTCAATTTATTTTTAATGAGCATTCTGTGGTTTTTAGACTTTGTTCCACAGCAGTGTTCCAGCAAGCAGCACATTTGCACCACCACTCCAACAGTTTCACCACCAGTCCTGATTTTCCAGATCCATATGGGAATACAGGATTTTTAAATTGTTTTTATCAGTTAGCAAGAAAGTGAAACTGCTCAGTGGCAAATACCTGAAGTAACCAGAGCAAACCTGAACTCCTTCCTAGACCCCAGTCTCTGTGTCTCAGACTAAGAAAGAGCATCAATTCCAGTGGAATAATAAATACACTAAACTACTTCATGAAAAGTCAGTGTTTACAATAGTGCTGAGGAAATAAAGTGGTTTGGGGCAATGATTAATGATAACAATAGGCTGCTCTCTGGCCCTCAATTTTAGAATTTTATTCTGAAATAATACAAGCTTACAAAGGCAAGATTTATTAACAGTCCAGCCTGAGATGTCATGAGCAAACTATTTCCCCTCTAGATAAATCACAGCTTCTTCTATTACAGTATTTTTATTACTGAATCTAACTTTACAATATGCATCTTTTCCCCTCCTTACAGCCAGTGAGAAAAATAAATCAAGAAGGGATTTCCTAATCTCCAGGGCCTATGAACCTAAAACAAAACTTTACTTTCACCCTCAGCCTACAGCCAACTCCCTTGCTTTTGCCTGTGCCTGACTGAACCAACCAAAATTCCTCAGCATGCTGCCAAATTAAGCAGGTAAATCCAAAATCATCTGTTTATCACTTCCTCCAGGCAATCCACCACCTAAGTTGTACAGCTACCCAAATGTTAAGAGTAGATGTAAACAGCAGGCAAAGGACAGAGAAAAATAAGACTTCAAAACATAAATTGTATCCTTGATGGCATCCAATTTTGATTGAGATTTGGTAAAAGTTTTCCTCTTCACCTGTCCAGGTTAACCATTCAGAAGTGTTTCTGATTCAGGTGTGCATGTGCTATGTCTGAGCCTATTCAGATGCAGAAGGGACAAAACCTCACATGGTATTTAATGAGGCAGAAGCCTCTTTGGTGAGACAGCAGGAAACTGAGCTCCAAAGTCTGCAACTCCAACAAGGGACACATGGATAAAAGGATGCTGAAACCTATTAAGATTTTGGTTCTACATATGAAGCCCTGCAGGGCAGGAATGAGGAATTTACTCCAAGCTGGGTCAACATCTGCCCAGTTTGGTTTCATTCACTCCTTCAATCAGCATCTTCCCAGTCCTCTAGGTGTGCTTAGCTCAAAGATCTACCTTTGCTCACTAAAAAAAAAAAAAAAAATAGGAGCTTTGCCACACAAAGAGCCACTGAAATGCACACTCACAAGAGAGCTCACATAGGTCAGCAGCATGGCACAAAGAAAGATTTTGCCCATCAGGAAAGGCTGCATGGGCTCAAACAAACAGCACAAAATCAAGTGTGAAGGACAACCTTAACTCACTCATAACCTTTGATCCTCAGGACTCAGGACCTAAGCTCTTGCAACCCTTGACAATATCCCAAACACCCACTTGTACGAGCTGCTCAGCCATAGTATTCTGGGAAAAAAATTAATCACTGATTTACTTCACAGAGTAAAAGGGCATCCATGTGCCAGACACTTGGGAGTGGGAATTACAGGTAAATCAGGTCTGTCAGTTTAACTGTAAGGCCACACACCAAGTTACTGGTTTTGCACTGAAGATGCTCTCATTTCAAGTTTTAGCTTCTTGGCCACAGAAGGGCAGATTTGAGTGTTAAAACTGCTGGTTTTACCATAAAGTGGTGCTGGCCTGTGATTCTGGCTTGGTAGCAGAGGCAAGCAGTGATTGACTATGAGATGGAAAATGGATCAGTTCTTAACATGTCGATCAGCCTGACATGACAAATAGACCTGCAACCCCTATTCCACAGGGCAGCTGCTTCCCTTCCTACTGTCTCTGTTCCCCTCCTGGCATCAAATGTACAAAGAAGCAGCATTCAAAAAAAGAAAGTTAAACACCAAAAAGCTCTACCGCTGCAATACCAGCCAGTTCCAAAACTATTTACAGCATCACTGCAGACCTACCATATGGTGCCTTGCTAAATGTCCTGCAACAGGCCCTGACTTCAGACAGAACTCTCTTAACAAAATCTGAGCTGGTGTTCAGCAGCTGAAGAGGCTGTCAAAGCAGAAGCCATCCCAAATGAAACGGTTCGGCGGCCTGCCCAGGATTACTAATGGAAGAAAGCAAAATTGTTTTAACAGACAAGCTACAGCCTGGATTCATTATAGTCTGCCTGATGGAAAGGAAACTACAGCACATCTGAAGTTTCCTATTTCTACTGAAAGATGCATGCATGCCAGTGTGCTAAACCTGGGAAAGGTCAGGGCAGCAGGCACGGCACCTCTGCCGTGTGCAGGTGGCGCAGCAAAGCCGCCACGAATCCCAAAAGCTGCTTCAGCTCCAGCTCAGCTTCCTCCTGAGGACAAGCACTTAAAATAGCTTAAATAACAGGATGCTAGAGGGGGAAAGTAACCCACACGTTTCCTTTTAAGGACATATGCTCAGCAGGAGCACAGGATCACAGATCCCCATTTGCCCTAAGCAAACGTTTCGGAGCATTGTTTTACCACCTTGGAGTGCTGAACAGAGTGTTCAGCCCAGTTATGATTTTTGAGTACTTCATGTTTCCAGAAAAGATGCTTATCTCTGCTTATCTTAGAAGGAGAGAGAATGAAGACAAATAAACAGAGCGAGTTTGTGGATTTTTTTCTGCCACGCCTCCCCTCTGAAGTGCCCCTGTTTGGCCAAGTACACACACAGACACCTGTTCCACAGAACGAATTCAGAGATCCAATGAGATCTGGAGCAACCTGTTCTTCTCCCACTAACCTGTGGGTCACTCCAAGCCTAGACAGTCCCAGTGCCCCACTAATTACTGTTTTCAAACATTACAAAGCTTTTTTTCCCCATTGCTCTTTACCACTTGGACCAGTTCCAAGACAAATAACTGCCTGTAGGATGGTGGGAGCTGCTTGTCTGTGCTATAGCTGGCTTTGGTGATAACCTTCAGCAGTGGTTTCTCACCTGTGGACTGTTCTAATAAGCAGTAGGATGTCTATGGGACTCATGCCTTTTGCTGGCTGTCAGAGAACAGCACATCAGTTGCATGGAAGAGAGGAAATACCTTCAAGTGGCATAGAAGGCAAGTGGTGACAGAGCACACAGTAACACACCTCACTGCCTTCCAGAATCCCACATGTCTCAATCCAACCAGCTGCTGACAGAAAAGCTAGTCAAACACACACCTTTACAGCCCTATCAACCTACTCACCCAGAGCAGCAGCTTGCCCCATGCTGGAGTTAAAGCAAGTCTCCAGGAAGCCCAACCAGCTGTGCACTGGAGCAGGGCACACCTTGGTGAGCACCCTGTGAAATGTTTCCTCCTCCCCACATCTCCTTCATGACATCCTAGAATCCAACAAGCTGAGTTTTGCTACAGCCATGGTTCTCAGCTGTGTTCCAAATCTTCCAGATAGCTGGGAGATGAAAAACAGGGTTCATTTTACACAGCAGTCTTAGTCCAGCTTCTGCTCACATTCACTGGAGATGCTGTTAGAAGTTCACAGTGAAAGGCAGTCACCCAGCCAGTGACCAGCCCTATATCCCAGGGCAAACATGGCTCCTTCAGGCAAGAATAAAGGGAATGAGAGCATTAAAAACACTTCTGGCAGGTGTGTCCCACATGCTTGCGGGCTCTACCATGCCTAAAGCACACAAAACAAGGCAGTTGAAAAGAACTGGCAGATCTTATCTCATTTGTGGGTATGTCCAGGATAATTAGCACATTCCTCATTAATATTAAAGTTCTGACATTGCCTTTATAATTTAAAACCAAACAGGGACCCACATCCTGAGCAGGGTGAGCTGGTTTCCTACAAGAAACCAGGATTTGACGTGTGTTTCTCTGTGTTTCCAACCTAATCTTGATCATTTCCCCCACACCAATGACAAAAAGCCACCACATTCCAGAGAGGTTAATAATTTTAAATGTATCCAAGGACAGAACAGGCTGCCTACATCTCAGCCTTAATGAGACTGCACTAAGAGGCACATTAGACAGAGAGAAACACCATGCTTCCTCCCAAGGAACATCTCCCTCTGTGGCAGGTCACTTCTACCTGCTGCAAAAGTCCTGAGAGCAAGAGAGGAGAGGGAACTCCTTAAAATGCAACTTCCTTCAAGTTCCAACAGGGATTACTGCTCCATGAGAATCAGTTGCCTCTGAAATTCTCATTTCTCTTTGCAGATGGGAAATTCTGAGCAAGTGAGAGGTTTCACAGCCACCCTGCCCTAGAGGGTGGTACCACCCAATACAGATAAGAGGCAACTATGATTTTACATATATAACCAGTGCTCTAGTGATGCCCATGTCCACTTAGGAAAACAAAATGCTGGCTCTCACTGCTTGTGCAACTTGATCCTGGCCAGTGCCAGTCCCGGGTGTGGCTCCCCAGCTGCACACACTGACCTCAGTCCCCCAGGGCTGCGCTCCAGCGCCCATCCCACCCCTCCCTGCTGGTTCTCTGACCCTTCAGGAAGCCATAGCAAGAAACTAAACCAACAGAAAAACATGTTTTCCATTATGTCAGATCTTTGCCCATTTCAGCTTCCTGAGGCAGCCTGCCAGATGTTTCTGTGATGCCAGGGCAGGGGGAAAGCTGGGAGGCAGGAGGAGCAGCCCCTGGAGGAAGCTCAGCAGGCTGAGGGAGATCAGCAGAGATGGAGCCAGCAGAGGGCAATGGAGGTGTGCTCAGCACAAGGCATTGATCACCACCAGCTGTTCCATTGAGGCCAGGTAAACAAATTCAGTTTTGCCTACAAGCCCCAAGTGCACTCTGTACAAGCCAAAAATGCAGCACCTACACTGACCATGCACCCAGCTCAGCCAATCTGCCAAACCAACACCACCAGAACCAAGCACTCTGCAAGCCCTGAGGTGCTGCCAAGGCCAAAGCAATGCAAAACCTGTTTGGATATTTCTTCTGCCATCAGGAAGCAACAAAGCCCACCCTGGAGCAAGAGTGCAAGGCTGTCTGCCAGTGCTCCCTGATAGCCAGACTGCCTTGTTCCTGCCTTTGTGCTCCTTGGCCAAAGGGACAAGCCAGAGGCAGCAAAGCTGCCAAGGGACTCCTTGGCACAGAGACAATCATGAGACCAGCAGAATGCCCACATCCTGCTGGCACTGCTGCTCATCACAAGGGTGGGATAAATTCAATTCAAATGTGCAGCACACAGGAACAAGGTGCCCTCCTCAGTGTGACTTACCAACTTTAGCAAAAGCCTCCTTGAGTTCCTCCAGCTCATCTTTGGAGATTTGCATGGTGTTGGCCATCTCATGAATTTAGGGAGTACCTAAAGAGAGAAAAAGAACACTGTATGAAACCAGGCTGCATTCAACAACACAGTTTCCCACAGCAGCATAGCAACAATCAGTACCAGTGTCACCACACTTCCTGGGACCATGTTTATCTTTCCACTAAGAAAACTGATGTGTCAAACTCAGAGATGGGAAATACACTCTTTAACAAGTCAAAAAGCCCATTAGCCTTGTCAATATTTAGCTCTGTATATTATTTTATGATTATGGTGTTCTGAACATATTAAGGTACCTGCTGTCAGTGTATTCTGAGGTCAGAACTCACATCTCCAGAAATTTTCCACAACTTTGAACAAAATCAGAATCCAGCGTCAAAATATTAATGGAGAGCACACAGCTACCAAACCCAAATAAAAGATTCTGAACAGTATATGGGGAGGGTATTTTGGCACAAAGTAGTATCCCTGGTACTGTTTGCAAAAATAAAATAGTTTGTTCTTTTGCAAGAAAACTGTTTGAATCAACACCTACTTGTTTCCCCAGAGTCAGACTCCCAAAAACCTGCAAGGAACAGGCTGTTTGCATGGCCCCTGTTTCCATGAATGGCAGAAGCACCATGAGCAAGCACAGAAGAGCTTGAGAAACAGAGAGACCCCGAGTTCACAGAAACTCTGCTTGGACCAGATCTGCTTGGTGTCTAAGAAACGGAGAGGATGGAGCACAGAGTTCCTCCACCCATCTGCCATCAGGATCCTTTCCAAGCACTGATGAGGTGCCACCCAGCCAGCCTGGACAGGAGGTATCACCCCAGGGATGGGAGCAAGTCAGACACCTACACACATTCCCATCCCAGACACTCATCACAGGGCATCGGGTGCCCTGGTGGCACTCTGACCATGAGAGAGCAGAGATTGATGCAACAAGGAACACAAACACAGGCACTGGTAAGCACATTCTAACAGCACTGCTAGCTCTGGCTCAGGGTCTGTAATGGGGATTTAGGCAGGCTTGGTGCGACTTCAAATGAGATTTGCATCCCGAGATTTTCCAGCTCCCACATTGTTCACTACAATCCTGAAGCTGAGAAATAAAAGGTTCTTCCTTTGCCTATGGGAACAGACACAGCTGCCTCCTCCTTTGTAAGCAAAAGGATGAGGGGTGGATTGAGGTTTACAGACTGTCAGAAGGCAGGATCCTGAACAGGCTGGCTCTGGCTCAAGGCTCAAGCAACAAGAGGCTCAGTTTAACAAATGCCTGTGCTCAGATTAGCAACCTTCTTTTGTCTGAGACTCCCAGCTGCCTTCACAAGCACTCACACAAGTTTGCCTGTAGCTGTAAATATTCATTTTCTGTAACACTTCACTCAGTCTGGAAAGAATGAAGTTGTTAGAGATGAGAGCAATGGGCAGGTGTGGCAGCCTGGGAAAGCAGCTCAGACAGGTGCTCACAGCAGAGAAACTCAACAAGAGTTGCATCACTGCAGAGACACGAAGGAAAGCGCTTCAGACCCCACCTCCCAGCATTAGCAGGCACAACAAGATGTTGAACAGTCAGTAAAAGCCACCAACAGCAAGACAACAAATTTCATTGGGACCAAGTTGAAAAATGGGGCAGAGGGAGGAATCACAGCAAAGGTGCATCAGGCTGACAGAGATAAAAAAGAAATCTTTATAAAAGTAAATTTCTTTACTGTTTCACAGTAAAAAGGCTATTTGACCACGGCAATGCTACCATGCAGGTCCCTGCAAGATGCAGGAACGCTGTGTTCAGCACTGACTGTCTTGCTTGACTTCCAGTGTGGGATCTGTCTCCATTCCTGGACCAGCACTCCTATGGGTGCCTCAGCACTACCAAAACCTGGATATTTCCAGGGGATAAAGAAGTTGCTTAGCAAGAAAATCAGCTCTGAGCAAGCTTGTTGCATGATAGAAGAGATGGATTTCACAACTGGCAGAAACACTTGGAGAATCCAACAAGAACAGAGCCAGGTTTGGCTATGCAGGCAGGTGGCACGAGCTGCCAGGCAGGAGAGGCTGAGCTAGAGATGAAAATTCAACCAAAGCTCCTCCACAAGTTCTGCCTTCTTCCTACTTCTCATTTGCACCAATTCATTTTCAAACCATGAGGATTTCCCTTAAAAAGGGATTTCCCAAAGCATCATTACCTAACCACTTAATTGGAATTTAATTTGCTGCTGACTATCTCTAACATCTTTAACACCAAAAGAAGCAGCGAACACCACCATAAACCAAGAGCTTTTAAAAATGCGGCTCTGTTTGACTTTATCAGGTAAATATTATGCTCTGGATATGCCCTACGGTTGTTTGTATGGGCCTTTACTTTAAAAAAAAAAATCTTCCTTCCAATCCCTAGACTGTTCAGCTCAGTCCATAAAACAGATTTCACTCTCAGTTTTTATAATATCACTTCTTCCTTCTGTTTCTCTGCTGGAGAAAGGAGGGAGAATTCAAACCTGCAGAGAAAAAGCAGACACCTGACCTTGTCAGGGCTGTCTGTGAAGGGAAAGGGTGTTATAACAAAACAGTCCACGGAAAGGTTAATGGGCCACAAAGTTACAGCTCCCAAAGCAATTGTACAGAGCTTTTCTGCAATGAAGAGGTATTACACCATTATTGGGACACTGGGCTGGGGGGCAGGGGAGCTTTTCTTTTTCTTGTTGTGTGGGGGTTTTTATGTTTGTTTGTTTTTAATAGCTGAGTCTAGGGCATTCAGAATCGTGTTTTTCATTCAGTTGCATTTTTAAACAAGAGGCTTTGTCTTGTGGGACATAAAAGGCCCTTTTATCACACTGGCACAGGGATCACACATCAGCTGCCTCCCTGGAAGCCCTGTGGGGACTCTCCACGCTGCTCACGCCCGGCCAGGTCACACTCACACTGCAAGAAAGCTCCACCAGGGTAGGACAGGCAGACACATTTAAACACCCATCCAGAACAAGGGAAAAGTTTTAGTCTGGTGGCTGACAGCCCATGGGTCAATGCATAGATAAACAAAGTGTACAAGGAAGCAATCCCTGCTCCAGACCCCTCATCCTGCCTTCATCCCTCACCCCACAGAAGAAAAGCAAGGGCAGCTCTGTCACACATGGATGCACAAAGGCACCTACCCAGAAGAGCGTGGCTGGCAGACACTGCTGCCTGTTTCTGTCCTCTGAAGAGCACCTGGGACACAGAGCAGAGCTGCTGAAGTACAAGGTTTTGGAATATCAACTCCTTCCCTGAGACTGGCTGTATAAAGTTCCTGTGCAAACAAATTTTACAGGTCCTAAACACACGGCAGTCACCGAACTGGGGTTAGTTTATTTGCAGAACTGCAACAGGGGCAGGTCAGGGAAAGCTGTCCCAGCGTGTGTTTTGACAGCTGTGAGCCACCTGGGGACAGGGCACTGCGGGGCTGTCACTGGAGGGATGCCTCTGCTGAGGCACTCAGCACTTCCAGCACTAGTGCCAGAAGCTAACCAGGATATTCGGGTGGATTAACTGCTCAGACAGCAACTTAAAAACACTCAAGCACAGAGAAAAATGTTCTCAAGACTCTTCCCCAAGAGGGGAAGGCCTGGAAGCTGCATCCTGGAAGCTCCATTACACAGAGGAGTAGTAGAAAACTGATGAAGGGGGGATATTCAGACATTTGTACGTCTTGAAAGTTGGCAGATTAATTCAAATTTGAAAGCACATGACAACCAAATATTTCCTGAGAGCCACTTGAACACTTCCAACAGAAACAGAGCTGGAATTTGCTGCTGATCCAAATGGAAGAATTTACTTTCTTAGCAGCTCTGTGTTACTCCGAAAACTGAGTGCTTCATCCCTTCCAGGCCTGCCTTACTTTAATATCTCTACAATGACTGATTAACAATATCAACTTGTTTACTCAAAAAGGCCAGTGCAGAGACACATTAAAGAGGTATTAGTATGTCCTATTTCCAACAAAAAGGTATTAGTATGTCCTATTTCCACCCAATCTAAAAAAAAAAAAAAATTAAAAAAGAAAATCCAACACAAGTGAGCTAGACCTAGTCTGGAGCAGTGACTCAGTTTCTGAGGAACCTGTGGTTTTGCTCCCTTTTCATGACAAAAGCTCCTGACATCAGCAGGCAAGTCAGTTAGCATTAGCTAAAAATACTGAAACCCCACACCTGTGACCACTAAGCCAGCACACATCTTTTGGAACAAGCAATGGGACAGCCAGGCACTCGGTCCCCTCACAACCACAGCAAGTGCCAGAGCCCTGGGGCTGCCTGGCCAATGTGCAGGAAACTCAGTGATTCAGCTGCCACAGGATCCAGCCCCCAGGCCTCCTGTGGCTCACCTAATCCTCCTTTTCCTCCCTGTTCTGCAGGCAGGGCAGCTCCCTGCCAAGAAACAGCAGCATAGCAGAGTGGGGTGGCTGTGTGCTCTCCCCTCTTCACCCTCCCCAGCCCCCTCTGAAGGCAGCCAGCAGCACTGTGCCCATCCCAAAAGGGCTCTGCAAGCTCCAGAACTGCCAGGACAGTCCAGAGCAGCCCCTCAGGACAGTGAGGGAAGAGTCACTGGCAAGGGATACAAGCTTGAGTTTTCTTTGCATCCCTGCCCAGGTGAGTGGAAGCTGCAGAGGATGCTGAGATTGTCAGGGCAATCTCCTGACACTGCAGGAACCCTCCTCCACAGGCTCAGGCCTGGGCCCATGCTGCTTTTGGAAATGTTTGCAGGCAGGAGAGAGCACAGACACATCCACTCCCATCTCCATCCTCAGCTCTGATGGCTGCTTTTACTGGTCCAGTCCAAGCAAAGCCTTTGGGGTTTTACAGACAACAGTCCCAAAACTGACACTGACAGGAGGACATGATGGTGCACAGACTTGCTCTGATGAGTCCTCTGCGGTAAATAGTTTCCAATGCTTGGGAGGGAGACAGGAAGGCTGAGGGATTGATGGCCTGTAAATGAAAACCTATCATAAAATCCATCCTCTCCTGATCATAATCAGTTTGTGCGCTCGTCAAATGCTCACCACAGTGTTTTGCTCATCAAATTCCTACACCACAGCACCCACACCCTGGATGTGGTTGTTAGCAAACACCAAGCTGATGGAAGGACATAAACTTTTAATTGGCAATTACCTTCCAGACAGCCACTGGTCAGAGGTGCTGGCTGAAACCAGACCTTCCCCGTCACACTTTGGTGGCAGGTGTCATCCTGGTAGGAGCAGGGATCAGGAGATGCTGTCCCATCCAAAGAGGCTCCACCATGGTGGTGCCTAACCCCTTACCATCAGCATGATGATGCAGATTCTGAAATCAGTTTGGTGCTGCTCTTTGCACAATTGTGGTTCTTGTGCTCACAAACACTGTAGTGCTCCTATCCACTCAGGGAGATGTTTTCCCTGCCTCGGGAAGAAAGGGGCACACAATGCTTTGAGCAGGCATTGCTTTGTGGTGCCACAATTGGCTGAGTGGCTGCATCTCTCATCTGTGGATCTCCCCTGCAGTAAAGTTTTCCCAGCCCATACACATCAGGCTCAACAGCAGTGAATCTACAGCTCTGCTGTCAGGTCTGCAGTGCTTTAACTGTGGAACACCACTGTACTCTAACACCTGCAAATCCATTACCCAAATCTAGCTTTATTTCTCTTAGTTCAGCTTTTCTTGGCTGTGCAAAGCACCAAAAAACTCACCTCAACAGCCAAGACCAACTACATAAATTCAACTTTAATTCTGAATTACTTTAAGCTTGCCTGGCCTTTTGAATTGACCACCTTACACCACCCAGCTCTCCAGCTCCCTTTACACACAGAACACCTCCTGACTGACCCATGCTGGCTGTGCAGCCCACCAGCTGCATCACAGGGAGAGGACAGAGGGCTGCAGATAGAGATTCCCACTGCACAGGCACCCTCCAGGTCACTTCATCCCAATTCCATATTAAGATTACCTCTAGCTGCTGTTTCTGAAGCACCTCTGAAGCAGCAGAAGTCCCACCAGCAGACTTTGCTTTATATTCTTCCAGACTCCTGAAACTGTCATGCTGGGAGAGGCAAGCTCCCTGCTATGCTTATGATCACCTGGGAGTGGACTGTGAAACTTTGCTCCAGTTGTTGCACAACCCACCACTGCTGCAGGGGAAAAATCTGCCAAATCCATCAGGAGCAGACACACATGTTGGAATTAGTCACTGCTCTCGGCTTGCCAGAGCTTCTCTCCAGATCTGGAGGCATGTCTCAATGGGGTAGCCACCTCTGGACAAGTATGTTCCTCCAGCAAGTCCAGGTCAGAAGCTCAGTTTTTCCCAGCTAGACCTGCATAGAGTGATGCCAGGTATTTGTCTGAGCAGCACTTGGGTAGATGCCCAGCAGGGATCTGAGCTGTAAAGAGGCAGGGCCACTCCAACAGTATGGAAACAAATACAGCAAATCACTTTTCCCATGCCTTCTGCACACCACCCCAATATCCACTGACAGCCTGGACAACCTGATCCTTCCCCTTTTGCATGCTGGTCCAAGTGTTTTCTCTCCCTTCATGACAGAACCAGATTCACGAGCTTCAATCATCTTAAATCCTTAGTAAAAGCAACTGCTGAGCCATCAGCCAATTTACATGCCTTTGACAGCCCTGCACAGCCAAGGAAACTCTCTGGGGTGTGGTCAGGCCTGGATAATGATCAGCATGATCAGAACTGAACTGCAGCCAGCACCCAGAGAAAACCCAAAATCAGCATCAAACTTGCTCACTGCATCAAATAGGAATCAGCCCCTTGATAAAAGCCCAGGAGAGCCATGTCCTGCACAGCAGCATCCAAATTACTGAAAGTTGGGGATATGAACAGAAATTCACAGGGATTCAAGTACACTAATCCCTCTGTCTCACAAATATGAGAAAACAGACAGAGAGCAAGCAGCTGAGGATGCTTGGTCACATGATACCAAATTGCCCAGAGGCTGGAAGGAAGCACAAGTCAGAAGAACACAAATGCTTCCACTCCAATTGCCCATGGAAAGGAAAAAATAAAGCTTCCCCCACCCTCAAAGAAATTTCCCCCAACACATCCCTGTCCTCTGAGCCAGAGCTGCCTCTGATGCACACTAAGGGTAACATGCAATCCTGGAGCAGAGGATGGATGTTTGGTGACCCTCATCTACCAGAAGAAGGCTGAACAGGAACACAAAACTGCTTTGGGACTCAAATGGAAGGGAGAAGCACTAAAAGCTTTCTGCAGACCTTACAATCTTTGAAGGCTCCTGTCATGGAAGATCAGGGCCAAGTGCATTGGAGGGATGGAGGGATGGAGGGTCACAGAGGAGACCAAGTGCACTCACACATCCCCATCATGCTGCAGGTTCACAGCTACAGCCCACAGACCTTGCTCAAAATGTATTACACATCTCTACAGAGCACTTATAATCTACAGGGCACAGCAGAAACAGATAAAATACTGCCCAAGGCACCGATGAATCAATCCTTAAAAGCCTCTTCAACAAATACTCCTACTAAGTGTTGCATTTTGACACACCTCCAGTTTTGGTAGAGCAGCTGCTCCAGGGTTAGAGAACATCTGAAATCATAACCCACTAGATTGGTTTAACTAACTTTTGAAATAGTTTGTTCATGTCAGTGGAAACAGAAGAGCAATATTCTCTTTACCTAGCTAGCACAACATGGAACAGGTGATCCTTTCAAGACATCTCAGGAAGGGAAGAGCTGAACACTCATCTACCTGGAACTTGCAAAAGCAAACAGAGATTATTTAAACTTAAGTGCAAGAAGGTGAAAGAAAGAGGGGCTGAGGTCAGGTGTCGCTAATGGACTGAAACTCAGAAGGCTTCATTTAAATTCCTGGCTCAGACACAGAAAAGTCATGCAAGCCTCTCAGGAAATTCTTATGTTGATAGTAATTCTTATTCTTGCATAGTTCCCAAAAAAAAAGAGCAGCATTAACACTTCCTTCTGCTTATTCTGTACCTTAACCATAAATGTCTTAAAGCAAGGACCAGTCTCTTACCCCCCATTGCAAAAACTCAGCATGCCTCATTTTATGAGGGGATTCTCAGAGCAATTGTGTAAAAGACAGTGGGTTCCCTGCCAGCATAAGCGAGAAGGAATGAGGTTCACAAGGCTGAATCTGGGCAAATTTTCTGCCCAGAAGCACTTGGCACCTGCTTGCTGAGACCTGCAGGTTACCCTCAACATGCTTTAAGCATATGTCCCTCAATTTCCCAATATTCAGCCCCAAAGGAGCCCAGTTCCTTACAAGGTGGGCTGCAGAGCTGAGCCTGCAGCCTGGTTCAGGAGCAGCTGGATAAAGCTCTGCAAAGCCCATGCAGCCCAGAACACTCTCCATCCCCCCAGCACCTCTCCATCCCCCCAGCAGCTCCAGCTCTGCACCCAGGCAGCACCTTTGGCAGGTAAAGGAACTGATATCCAGTGTGCCACGATAAGGCAAGAAGCATTACTCAGTCTGTTACACTTCCCCTCCACCCAGGTGGGGGAATCAATCAGATCCCTAAATTAAATCACAGTACAGTCACTGCTTATTCAACAGCAGCAAACAAGCTCCTGCAGGCCAAACACCCAGCATGACAGTGCTGATCCCTGGCAAGCTGGACAAAAGGAGTTTCAGCTGTTAATTTTGGGAGGGTGGGTTCTGTGCAACCTTTTAGAAGGTACAGCTGTGGTCAAGCAGTTTGCAAACCATTCTATCAGCTGAAGGTAAACCGAGCTGTCCAGAAAGAGACAGGCAAGGCTGAAATTCTGGCTGCCCAGATGATAAACATTCAGAGAAATGTGTCAATTCATGTTTTCTTAAATAAGAAACAAAACACTAGAAACTACAAACCGTACCCTAAGTGTTGTAATTATGTTTCAAAAGTGTCTTAAACCCCAGGAATTTCAGTAACAGATCTCTCACTAGAAAAAGCTACTGAAAAAAGAAAAACCATTTTCCATCCTTCCCCTGTTGTCTGTGATCTTGTTTAGAAAGCACTTGGGAAAAAGGGAAAGAAGTCAAATTAATTTGTTTCAGAGCAAAAAAGCAACATCAGACTGCAATAAATCAGTGTCACTACATAGCAGTCCTAGTGGCTTATGAAGTAGGAAAAATATCTGTAAATTCACCACTCACTTACTGTAGAATAGATGGTGTAGATCCTATCTACTCTTCACAAAATCAGAAACATTAATCTCAAAAATTAATGCAAAACGGCCAGAAGTGAAGGAAAGCTGCTGGCTTTGCCTCCCAGGAGGTTGCAATGACAGTGAAATCACATTTAGTCTAACTGCAGGGTGTTCCCCACACTTCTCTATAATTTAATTTAATATGGGGAGGAGTGATAGGGAGCCAAAGACAGCAGCCACCAGTTCAGGATCAGGCAAGCTCTGGTTCGTGACTCCTGGACTTTGGAGAAGCATTAAAAACCTCCACAAAATGCACTCGCATTAGCAGGTTTCAAGGTTAGGTAAATGCATCCAGCATCAAGGCTTGGAAAATGCATCAGGCACTCCTGGAGATGAGCACCAACTTCTCCTCAGGTCCCTTCAAGCTGCTTTGCTTCCTCCTCCTCCTCCTTCTCCCTCTGTTTCCCAGCTCAGCCAGTGCCCAATACCCCTAGGACAGATGTTGTGGTTAGAGAGATGTATGCCCTGTAAACAGCATGCAACCTCACCACTACTTTGAATTTCACGAGGGTATGAGAGTCCTCCAGCTGTGGAAATCATTCTTTACAGACAGATGCTTTGCAGAATAACTGCAGAGTAAAATATCTCTTCTTAGCCTTTTGGCTAAGAGATAATATACTATCAGTTTAATAAAACATAATTTAGCAAAGCCTCACAGCAATACATTCAGTACAAACAAAATTAGGATGTGAAAAAGCTATACTAGAAGTGTTTTACAGGTTTGCAGACAAATGAAGTTTTTAGAACAAAAAATTCAGCATTTCAGTACTGGCTTGCAAGTGTTTTAATCTAGTAGTGACTACTAAAGTGTTTAGAGAGGGTCTGCATTGGCTTCCAGCATCAGGTATAGCCAGAAACCACAGCAAGCAGGATAAACTCCTCTGTTAGGAGATGAAATCCTGCCAGCCTGTAACACCTCATGCCATTCCAGCTGCAATGGCAGGGCAGCATTCAGAGCCCAGCCTCTCCAGGTGAGAGACCCCAAAATTTCAGCAGCCACCAGAGCCAGCAGCCTACAGCCACTTCCCAAAAGCACTCAGAGCTCCTTGCACTTTCTGCAAGGCAGACGTTTAAATATTTAACACTTTAACATGCAAGTTTAAGCAGCTCTGCTTTGTAAAAGCCTGCAGCAGACTGAGATGGAACAAACCCAGAGTTGGGAGGACACACCCTGAGCCCTAAACACGAATCCCTCGCTGATGCCCAGCCGGGGCAGCCCTCGCTGGCGCTGCCTGCACGCGTTTATCAGGCGCGCTGATAAATTCCCAACTCAGACACACCAAAACCTGAAACTCGCTCTGCCCTCAGCTGTTTTCCTCCATCCACTACAGCAGGAGCAATCACAAGACTTTGAGCAGAGGAAAGCACAGCAGGACAAGTCTTTGCAGGACGATCTCCGGCACGGGCCCGCACCCGCAGCGCACCCGGCCAGCCCAGCCCAGCCCGCCCCGGGACACCGCGACACCTTCCCGGCTTTCCTTACCCTCCTCTCTCCTCCCAGGGACGCCGAATCGCTGCCTCGGCCGGCCCGGAGCGTCTCCCACGCCCCCGGCCCGGAGCTGGGCAGCCAGCATTCCTCCCTTCCTCCTCCCTCCCCGCCCAGCGAGGGGAGGTCGCTTCCCAGGGATGCGGTCACGCCGCGAGAGATGCGCGACAGCGGCCCGAGCATCCCCTGAGCGCGGGGATTCTCCCCAAAAAACAGCTCCTGGTCCTTTATGGCTTGGCGCTTGGGATCAGGAAACGGTAAGATACAGAGCTTTTTAGGTAAGCAAACTATTTTTTTTAATTAATAAAAAACAAACCAAAAACTCCCCCCCAAAAAAACCGAACAAAAAATCCCTCTTCCGCTCTTTACTCTTTAGAACAAATGGATTTTGATTTGCTCGTTCTCAGCGTGTCCAAACAGCAACGCAGAGCTTGTGTTTGGCTTTATGTACTTATTTTATGGATGTCTTTGAAACAACCAGAAGCTCACAGAATACTCAGGATCCAGACCTATCTGGCCATAGTCTGCACTGAAGGAGGATGCTGCCTGCTATCTCACCTCATAGTTCCTCAAAAACAAAAAATATTTTTAAATGGTCTGAATAGATTAGATTAAATGAAATACAGAGTTCAGAGCTGGCCCATGCTGTAATATATTGCATTACCTCAGCAATTAATCCTTGTCTGCTCTAGATGAAACAGGAACAGACATCTGCTGCTAGCCAGGAAGACACAAGCAACAGAAACATCATGTACTGTGTGCTGCTGATGCAATGAACAGGAGCAGAATCAATCACCAGAAAGGTTAAGTTGGCTTTCCAAACTATAATCATATATTTCAGAGATTTCTGTTCCTGTTAATTCCATAATGTTTGAGCGTTTCCATAGCTAAAAGGAAAATATGTCATTTACTAATAGACACAATATTTGAATTAGTAAAAAATCTGAAGAACTCATGACTGTTCTAAAAATTATGGTCACTGGGTGGTTTTTTTGTTGTTTCTCTTTAAAAATTACATCAGCCAGGAAAGTGAGTCACTGCCTGGTACCATTTCTTGGGTATCACCTGAAAATTTAGCTTCCAGCTGTAAAGTTTCAAAAGAGGTATAAAACACACCCCAAAAAACAAAACAAAACAAAAAACCTAACCCCAAACCCACAGCCTGCCAACTTCCTCAGGATGGTAAACATCATGGAAACCAAAATAGAGGGTTTTATGCCCAGAACTGCAGCTGCAACTTAAAAAGAAAGAAGTTGGATTGGAAAAACACTTCTGCAGTCCACGGAGACCAGGCTGAGTGCACATCAGGCAGGGTTTAGGGAAGAGCAACTTCAGCTCTGCTCTGACTTGCACCAGCAGCCAGCTTCAGCATCACATCACATCTGGGTGCAGGGAGCCCAACTGGCTGCTCTGACCAAAACCAGGGACTGCATCCAGCCTCTGAAGCCTAGGGGCAATCATGCAACAAAAATGAAAAAAACTCATCTCGTGAAGTTTAGTGTCTCCACTTTCCATCCGACATGTGAGTACAGTGCACAGCATAAATCCATCCTGTAAGGGATAGTGAGGCCTTGGGGCTTGACAGCTCTGGGGAGAGCATGCCAGAGTCCAGCTCCCAAACCAGGTTGTGACTTTCCATCAGTGGCAGAGCCATTGCACAAGCAATGTCTGCTCAATGTCTGTCATCTGTGTTGCTGGAACAGCAGGGCAGCACCTGCAGGTGTGCAGGTGGCAGACTGGCACTGCAGAGGGAGATGCCTAAAAGCCACCAGCCCATGGGTCTTCAGACCTCTGCTTACCCACTTTTTTCAGGTAAGTGTAAAGCATCCTATCAGGTGTAATCATTCCCTCTGTCTGAGGTAGAGGACATTCCTGCCCCATCACCAACCAGCACAGGTCCTCAGTGGCTCCACCACAAGGAGTTCAATTCACACACAGTGCACGTGAAATCCCCATCTCCTACATTTGCAAAGGATCAGAGATAGCCAGTTTTTCCAGAGCTTTAAGAGCCCTCTGCTCTGTGAATACTCAAAATCCAGTCCTGGCGGTCCAACCTGCAATTACAGTCAAACCTAAAATAGCAGCTCGGTGGTGCCAGCACCACTCATCCCCACGTCATGTCCCGAGACTCAGCACACCAGGGTGTGGCGTGGCAGGCAGCGAACGCTCAGTTCCCCGGGCACTCCACTCCCAGCAGACTTCCTCACACGCCTGGTCTCACACCACTCCCCAGACTCTTCCAAAATAGGAATTTTTTTTTTTTGGTAGAGCCAGTATAGCAGTGTATTTTCCTCTTCTTCCTGCTTTAAAAAGAGCCTTTTAGGGAAGAAGAAGGTGCCTGAGGTGCTCAGGTGACACATCCACTCCCCTGCATGGAACATTGTAATGCAGGTTTATGCACAAGGAGAACTTCCAGCACTGGCAGAATTCCCCCAGCACATCATTGCGCAAGGGGACACATCTCCTCCACAGCTCCAGCTGCCAAGTTTCACTGGGAGGCCACTAATACGTATTTGCCCTCCAGAAGGTACTCAGTGATGGCTGTGGGAGTGGCAGCTGCTGCCTTCCAGGTGACAGAGGAGAAGAAGGGGCAAATTCAGGAGTCATTTTTCACCACAAACCCTCAAGAACTGACCCCTTGGCAATGTTCTGGGGGAGGAAGGGAGCTCAGATCCTTTGGTGAAATTCTGGGGGAGGAAGGGAGCTCACCCAGTGTGCTGGCCTTTGCCTACAGTGGGCTGTGCAGCCCCACTGCTCTCTGTGTCCAGAAGAAGACAACCATCTGCTTCTGGACTCCAAGTTTTCCTGCCCACTCCAGAAGTGGTGTTTTCCTCACTAACACCAAGACATACCATGCTGATGTTGGAAGCTGTTTGAGATAACTGGTGATAAAATCACAGCGATGAACAAGTCCCTGGGCATGCCACATCTGTCCCAGTGATTTTTGGGATGAGTTTTAACTGCTGGCATTTCTAGCTTCTGCCTAAAATATCTATTTGCTGGGATGCAGCCAGCTCCACTGTCAACCAGCCTTAGGAGTGTAGGACATGCTGGACCACTCCAGCATCCCCATGGCACAGAAACCTCCATGGGCAGAGGGCTGGGGCACAGCAGCCTCAGGAGATCCCAGAGCCAAGAGAGCATCAGCAAACCTTGGCAAGCCTTCAGGAGCTGCAAAGGTGGCAAAGTCTCCTGCCTGTGCTGGTGCTGCAAATTGAAGGTTTTCAGGAACATTCTCTCTCCTCACAAAAAAAAATTTAAAAATTAAAGAGAGCGAGAGAGAGAAGGGGGAGAAGTTCAAAAGAGTACCTAAATGAAAGAGAAAACCAGTTAACTTAAATAGGCTGCTTCACCAGAGAAAACACACCATGCTCTATGAGCCAGGGCTTTAGACAGCAAAGATGAGTGGCGAGCCACCAGCCTGTTTTGGATTGACATCAGTGACCATTTACCATGGGCAGGATGTTCCCCTTCTCCAGTTCTGTCCACAATCTCTTTAAATGTAAGGATTTTAATGAAATTAAGAACAGACAGAAAGAATTTCACCTGTGCTTTTTGATACAAATTGAGGGTTTATGCACTTTTTGCTTTCTCCCTCAGAGCCAACCAATGGCAGTGTATATCCCATCAATGTAAACAGCTATGGAAGGATGTGACAACTGAGGAGCAAGAATTTGACCCTAATTCCTCAGTTTATCAGTCTTTCTAAAGAAAAAACAGGTCCATCTTTGCTAGATTTCCCCCTTAAAAGCTTCCTGAGCTGCTCTGTCAGCGAGCCTGTCATCTGGAAGAAAGCAAGACATTAGTCAGGCTCATGCTTATTTAATAAAAACCTTGCATATGCAGGAGGGACTGAAAGTTGGTCTTTATTTAAAAGTCGCCTGCAAACTTGAGTGCGATTTTGCAGTGCAAAACAGATCTGAGGGCTCGCCCGCTTTACCCTGTGCTCCACCAGTGCTCAGCTTAGCAATTAACCTGCTAATTATTCACAGCTTAGACCAGGGAGCCAAGCAGCCACCACAGAAGTCCACAAGTATGCCCAGATCACCGCGCAAAGGACATTTCACGTCCTGCTATTTCATAAGGAAATCGGGAGGCTTCAACTGATGTCAGCTCCAGGAAATGAGCCCCAGGCAGATGATGCCGGAAGCAGGAGGCTTTATATTTAGTACTGAGTCACACACTTTATTAAATTCAAAATACAAAAAAGGTGGGTGTGGAGAGGGGATAAGTGGAAAAAAAGTGAACAAGTTATTCTCTGGAGATCACAGGCCATGGGGAGCCTAGCAGTGGATGGGAGTTTGTTGTAAAGGGAGAAAGAAATTGAGAGATTACCTGGAAACCCCTTCTGCACATCCCCTGGAAAAGCAGTTGCCAGATGGGCTGCATTCCCAGGGCAGAAGCCACACTGAAACCACTGCAGGAATCTGCAGTGCCTTTGGGATTGCTCCAGCCAGTCCTGCAGGCCTGAGCAGAGCATCACCAGTTCTGAGGCACTTTCCCATCCTGTCTGCTACATCTTTGAGCCAAAGGAGAAGCCACTGGAAAGAACTTGGACTTGCGAATATTATTAGGCCAGTTTTACATCTCCACCTAACCAATCACGAAGGGCACCTTGCAACAATCACAAAGAAAGCACTTTGGGTGATTACAGCAGCATCAGATGAAGCCTAATGGCTGAGGCATGGGAAGAAGAACTGCCCTGGCACACTAAAACTGCACCCAGGCAGGGCTGACAGCATCCAAAGGCCATCCTGTCCCTTTCATTCTCCTCAGCATTTCAGTCCTCCCACCCTGGCTGGCTGTGGGGTCAAATGGACTCCAGCACAAGGAAGATGAGGCAGTGGGCAGAGGGCCCACTGTTAGCACAGCATCCCAGTTAGAGCCAGCTCAGGCACCCACAGACCAGGCCACTGGAGAAAGAGTGGCACTGGGTCAGGTAGGAGGGTCTTGGAGGCACAAACATACTTTTTCATCTTTCATCTCAGCTGCCAGGTCTGTCCATCACCCAAGTCTGTCCTTGACATGACTTGGGCAGTCCTCTGCTCTCTTGGAGAACATGCTCTAGATAACCATCCACCCTCAGTCACTACTCAAGGAAATAGTGTTTTACACTAGAGCTGCGCTACTGCAGAACACAAGTGACTGTTCACACAGTATTTCTGAACAGGGAAACTGTTCTGATCCATTTTTAGCAACATTCAATTTAGACACATCTACAATTGAGATGTATACAGCATTCATGTGGACTGCATCCTCATGGAATGCATTAATATGGGAAAGCTGCCATTTAACAGGAATGTAGTTCTTTGAACTAAGGTCTTTTAACATACACTAAAGAAAGCTTTAAGAAGCACCAAAAAAACAATCATAATGCAAATGGTGGCACAATGCAAATTACAGGAGTACAGATTTGCTTAGAAGGGGTTCATATTTTCATACAAGTCTGGCACAGGCCTTTTAACTTTCTATCAGTGATAAATACTCTGCAGCCTGAGCAGCAGCAACACCTTTGCAAAGTTTTCAGCTACTTGAGCCAGATTTTGCCCCTGAGAAGATTCCCTTTCTAAATACTAAAACATAAATACTGCTACCAAAGCCAAGCACTACACCTCATTTCAACTTAAAAAAAGTCAACTAGAAACAAGCTCTCTCTAAAGCCAAACACCAACAGGGACTTGCCTATAGGAGCACCCTATTAGATTACTAATAAAATAGGTGTAATCTTCAAAATAAAACCACAACAGTTAAAAAGATGTGGTTTGAAAAACAGATCCATGGACTGCAGCAAGGCTGGCAATTATGCAGAACCAGGGGTCAGGAAGTGCTTAATACCTTCCACCTTTAAGCAAGAAGAGATTACATCTCTGCAGTCACAGCCAGCTCTGGCCACCAAGTGACACTTGGCCATCTGGTGCCCACTGTGCAGACCAGTCTGCTGCACCACTCCTGGCCAGTGGGAGGCTGTGGGAGATTGCCACCGGGTGGCTCCTCAGTCCCACAGAACCCATCAACATCTGCAGGTGAGCTCCCACTGTCAGAAAGGTTCCAGGTACTGCCCAGCCTGGGCAGCAGCACACACACCCAGCCCAGGCAGGGAGGATCTGGTATCTCATCAGGACATCATCCTGCCAGGGGCACTGGCTCATCATGTTGTACAAATTCATCTGTGTTGAACTAGTCCACAGTCTCATCTCAAGGGACATTGAAGCTTTTTCTGGTATTTAGCTCATGCAGTTGTTGGCTTCCCTCCAACTGCTTTTTTTATCTCAGACCCCAACAGAAAGTCCCCTGTAGGATGGACCCATTGGACAGGGTAACTCCAGGGGCTCCCACAACTACTGCACTCTTCTCAAATATGTAGAGAGGTGGGGTAGAGCTGGATTACCACTCACACACGCGCTGTAAATTGTCACCCATAGCCTTCAGGTCCCTGGAGCACAATCTTCACCACACAGCTCACTGTTAATTAGGAAGCCATCTCCCATCTTCCAGATCATAAAAAACAGCTACTAGTAGCAGTCTGATATGTGCTGTGAAGCCAGTCTTTGCTTTGACAGCAGATTTCTTTTATTCTCTAGTCTGTTGTTGCTGTTCACTTTAATGCTTAGTATTAAACATTTAATGCTTAGTATTAAAATATTTTAGAATTAGTATTAAAGAAACTCTCATACTTGAAGTTAGCAAAACAAAACCAAAACCCAAACATGTACAGATCCTAAATAAAGCCAGACAAGGCCTGGTATTTGGTAGAAGGCATGAAGCAACTCCAGAGCTCAGGCAGAAGAGGCAGATCTATAGCTGGGAGCAATGACACCTCAAGGTTCAACGTGGGTCACACCAAAGAGGTCCAAATGCTGAGCAAGAATATCAGCTGTGAGGGTTACACGTGAAAGGGCAATGCACCACAGAAAGTGCAATGCCATGCTTTGTGCCAAGGTGATATCAAACCCATGCACAGAGCTTTAATTGCTGAAGTGAATCATTGACTGGTCCTGGTTGTAAAGGCTCTTGCATAACAGAAGGTTTCAAGGACTGTGCAGGGCAGAATCTTACTCCGTTTCATGCCTTTCAAAACTCTTTTTATACAGATCTTCAGAACACAAGAAGCAAAGGGATCAACTAAAATAACCCTATATAACCCTGAAAAAGTGTATATACTACTTGGAGAAAGGGAAGGAAGGAATAAAAGTTGTTGCCATTAGTGATGGATCTAATTAATATAGGCTGGGCACTGCCATTACCATCCATCCAGCACTGCTACAGGAGCTTCTGGGAGCTTCTCAGCTGGGCAGCAGAAATGTCAATTTTTCAAGTTTTCAGCAAGAAGTCTGACTATGCTGCCTTTGCTTGAGCATTTGGTTTATATAATACAGTGGCAAGAGCCCAGCTGGAAATCAGATCAACAAGAACATTGCAAAGGGGTGGGCAAAAGAAGGGCAGGAGCAGGATTGCACAGGAACCTCCCATCCATGTCCCCAAGGAAAGCTTAGTCCCAGCCTCAGCCAAACACTGCAGAAAGGAACAGGCTAAAGTTTAGGTCAGACATTAAGGCTGCTTATTCAAAGTATTTTCAGTCTTCAGAAGGCCTGGTTTCCCTTCTCTCCGTATGGAAAGGTGAATTCTGCCTAAGTGAGGATTCAGAAACTTGCTTGTTATTACCAGGAGCACTGAGAAACATGAATGTTTTTGTAAATGTATTTCCATTTGTTCTCTACTGACCTTCAGAATGTTGCTATCTCAGAAACAGCTCTTAAAAGCAAGGGCCAACTTTCTCCCTGAATGCCTGCCCAACACCAATCACAACAGGGTAAGTTTATATACACCCACAACACCCTAAAGTATGTATTCCCTAAAGTAAAAGTCCTCACAATCCATTCTCGGAGGCAAAACATTTTGTACAAAATTCAGGAAAAAACAGCTTAATTGCAATATTGTTTTAGAACTCACTTCCTTTATTTCTGTAACCAGCTGGAGACAAGCACCTTGTTGTGTGCTGGGTCAAGGAAATGTTTAACTAGAGGATTTATAGCACAATATATGTGTGTATATATCACCACAGCACTGCAGCTGCTCAGCCGTTATAACAGAAGGCAAACACTGGTTCAGCCCAAGGAAAACAGGGATGGGCTGGAATATCAGCCTGCTCACTAAGGCTCCAAGGCAGGAGAGCATCCAAGCCAGTCCCTGGGACAAGACTCAGCATCCTGGAATCTCAAAACCACAGCCCTGTTCCAAACCCAAACAACACTCCACAAACCCCTCCTGGCTGATTAGCCGGAAGGAGCACAAGGTTGCAATGGCAGCACAAACAAGGAGCCAGAACTGATGATCTTTCAGACCCAGGTGAAGCACTGCTTCACAAAATATGAATGCCAATTACAGGGATGGGTAGCTTGAATTCAAGTTTCCACTTGGTTAGTGCTGCACTGGACAGACTGAGACCTCTGGTGCTTGCCCAGCAGTTTCATCTGCACCGAGATCTTCCATGAAAACAGGGACAGAGACTGTGAAACCCACGGGACCTCCTCCAGCTCCTGACCTTCCCAGCAGGGCAGAGTCAAAGGCAACAAGTTCAGTCCTACTGTTTGTGAAAGTAGAGCAAGACACTTTCTACCTTGTAGTGCAGAAGAGAGGGGAAGAGGCAGATCAGCAGCTCCCCTTCCCTGTTATTTTGAGCAGAATCCATGGAGCACAGGTCCTGGTATCTGGGCTTCTGCTGCAGGGCTGGGACAGTACCACATGCACCAGCAACATCACTGAGGCACAGATCCATACAAGCATCAAAAAACCCCAAATCTGATCAAAAAAGGGACTTTGAAGGAATGAGCACAAAAAACAAAGACTTCAGCTGCAGTTTTCAGATAACACAACAGGGAAGGAAGAACATTAAAATGGCACACAGTTGACTGTGCAAACTTGTTTCAGGAACAACCCACTGCACATCACCTTCCATCTCATCCAGACAGGATACAAGCTTCTTTTATCCAAAGGTCTTCAACCTGAGTTTCAAACATCTTGTGTGTTCAGCTCTGGAGAGTCCCTAATTTAATCACTAAAATATTGGCAAAAATAAGCCACACAGATATAATGCAGGATCACAAGCCTTCCTATTTGCTTTAAAGTATAGAAATACTTTTCATATGTCAACCTTCAGGGGGAAAAAAGCAAGATAAAACAAAGAGGATTTTTCTATAGCTTCCTTTCCCACCACCTCAAAGAGACAGCAATTTCAGCAGCAATCCAAGAGGATGTCCCCAGAACTCTGCAATCAATTCTTTCTGTTTTCCCCCTAGCAAGACAGTCTCCCCATCATTTGGGCACAAGAGAAGCAGTTCTAGCACAGAAAACTCCAGCAAAAGCACAAAACTACAGGACATAGGCCAGGGGCAGATTACCCACAGCATCTGAGCCACAGCCCCATTCTGCAGCTGGTATGGCAAACATTGATAAAAGCCAGCAGCATTTCTGATGTTACTCAGCCTGTCTCATCTACCAGATTATCAGATCTGCTTTATGCTTTTCCCCAAGTTGGTGTTTTGCAGGTTTTTCCTTGTCTTGACCTGACCCTGCAGGGACAGCAACTCACTTTGCCTTGTGTAAGTTCCTGTATTTATACAATTTTCAAAAACAGCCTGGCTAGCATATATTCAGGAAAAAAATTTGGTTTCCTCTAGCAAGAAAAAAAATCTGTAGTAAAGACCTAACTGTAGGAGTCAGTTTTTCCACTTTAAAAATTTGAGATACGAATAAATAGCCCCTTGACTCTCAAAGTAAAAAGCATGTAACTCAGCTTTCAGACAAAGGCTGAAAGCTCATCCCGAGGCTTTGGGAGAAATAAAATCCTTCTAGTGTCCTTCCACAGAAAGTTTCATGACTGTTTACAAAGACTTTATGAGACAATACAATATTTCACATTTTCAAGTTTTTTTTACAGTCTACTCTAGAATGGAATTACCAGAAACAGAACAGGCCAAGGCAGAGTCTACAAAAACTGAAAGAAGGCAGCATTTTCTCTGATTACAGAGAGACCTTTGATCACCAAGGTCACATAAACCCGGCACACAGAGCACGCCAGTCATTAACAGCCATGGAACAGGCACTGGGCAGAGTCTCCCTGCCCTCCTCCCATCACTCCCCTGCTCATTTATTCCCAGTCCTGCCCTAAACAGCCATAAAAGCTGTGTCTGAGCTGGAGAAATTGCCAGGCAGCACCGCCTGCACCCAGATCCCGGCTCAGCTGCATCCCGCCTTTCCCCACGGAGCAGCCCTGGGCCTGCCTGCAGCATTTCCTAGCACCCTGCAAAAGCACTCACTGCCCCACCAAGCATGGCCAAGCACAGTGGAAAACACATGGAACAGCACAAGAAGTCAACACTTGAGGTTCATGAGGCAGAGGACAGATGCCCAGGGCAAGGAGACACTCAGATCTTCCCTCTGCCCTGCCATGGCCAACCACTCAGACCTGCCTTAGCTTGGCTTTGAGGCCTGGCTTTGCCAATAAGCAGTGGGGGATGAGATCACCACACCAGATACCAGTCAGCCTCTTGCTCTCAATGTTTCTTCTGTTTTATACAAAGAGGGAGGTGTGTGCAGCTCAGGTCTGAACAGACAGGACTGAGCTGGAGGCTGTGGGGCAGTGTCCTGGCCACTGGACATCCCTGCAGCACCTGAGCTGAGACATTCCTAAAGGGGCAGCCTAATGTATAGGCTGTGGAATAGCTTTCAATTGTTTCAGGTCCTTCAAGAAGCACAGCTAAACTTTGATCAATATCTATGATAACTACGTGGCTGGCAGTCAGACATCTGGCTCTACACCTTTCCAGCAGTGGTCACCTTAGCACTTCTGCAATAATTAGCAGCAAACAGATTTTCTGAGGTATTTTATAGCTGAAGGGCTTCCTGTGGCTGCCAATACCCCACAAACCAAGACATAAATGTGTTGTGTACAGTTTTTCAGCCTGATGAAAAGGAAGACTATTTTTAAACCAAGCCTACGTAGGGTGGGGCTCAGTCTCCAACCAGGCCAAAAAGCCACTATAATCCACAAGACCAGTGCCTGGCAATCTTTGCTTGCAGGCTGATGTCTGTTCTATTTTGGGGACGGGAGGAATTTAGAATAAAAAGATATATAAATTAAAAACAAAGGAGGCTGTGAAAAGTGAATAGAGGGAAGGGCTAGACTTATCCTGTGTATTTTGGTCTAAAGAACAGGGCTCTAAAAGAACACAAATCAGAATTACCCTATTTTCCATTTCCCACAGCAGTTTATAATTTATAACATGGGCTGAGGAGAGTACAGCCCCAGTATATTTTTTGCAGGAGAAAAAGCCAATCCATGGCCCCTTCCACTGCAGTGAGACCCTTGGGAAGACAAGGCAGGAAAACAATCACCAGCCATAGACATCCCACCAGGATCCCATACAAGGTTTCCTATCTCAGACACGAGTACAACAGCTGTTGGGACACCTCACTGTTCTGTGCAGTTGGGACTGCAAAAAAAGGCAAAGCAGAGGATTGGAATCTGACAAGTTCTGCTTATTTAGGGCTTATGGCCACCAGGCAACCAACCCACTAAAAGCAGAGATTTTTTGTACTCTCAGCACCTGAACTTCAGATATAACATCCCACTAGGTTTTATTTGCTACAGATCCTGTCTAACTTGGCATTCAAGCCAGCTCAACACAGCCATGTACTTTGCCACATCAGCCCCACAATCCTTGCAGTGCACAGGTCATTTGTCTAAAAGCAGATACAGACAGCCTCTCTCACTGTCTTCAGGTGCCCCTTTAGCGCCCAGCCATAAACTGTGAAACACTTGCATGGGCATCAGCATCTCTTCACCTGGCCAGGGCTGGATCATTAACCCAAGCACAGGAGTCTGCAATTAATTCTCTCAGCAGAATGCATGAAGGGCAGGACGAAGAGATGTACACAGGGATAAGTGGAGGACCAACAATGATGAACCTCAATCACTGCTATCGCTTTGGTCACAGACTTCTTTAGGAAAAAAGCCAACATCTAAGCAACATTGTGAGGCTTAACCCAAACATTATAAGCACAGCAGCAAAACTGGATGTTGAACACCTCAACACATGATTATGGACAACTTCATCCTTCCTTATTCTACACATAAGTAACCTCATCAACTCCCTCCTCTCTCATGGACAACATTAAGGGCAGTATGTGATGAGGAAACAGTGAATGAGACAATTAAGTCTATTGTCAACTTTAAAAAGAAAAAACAAAAAAGCTTACTTAAAACATCAGCAATTAGGCCTCCTGCAGGGACACTACATTTTATCTTCTCTTGAAGATCACAGTAATAGTCTCTCTTCCCAGCTATTCAGTGGGGACTCCCAGCAGCATCTGTGAGCTGTCACTCTTTTTACAGGAACAAAAAACCTACTGAAGCGGCAGGAAAAACAGCTGTAAGCATTTCAGAGAAGGAAATGAGGCAAGGAGACTGGTTAGAAGCATATGGCCCATATGGATTGACATGAGCAATCTGCAGCAGCCCTAACCAGAGCTTCCCATTTCAGACAGTTATCCTGCTCTCCACATCCTCAGACACATGTCAAATCAATCATTATTTTATTTCCTCCATACTAACTCCCAAATGTTACTGGTGCACAGGCCACCCCAGCCCATGGGGACAGCCTGGATGTGCCAGGAGGAGGCAGTTTGCCCCCAGGGATGTGCACATCACCCAGCCAGCACAGGGGACACAAGGAAGGGGACCTAAGGCAAGCAGCCCACTGGCCAAGGATGCTGCATTTCACGGGCAGTGGTCACCCTCATGGCCCAGCTGCTGAAAGGTAGAGACAAACTAACAGGAATCAGCTGGCAAAACCAACAAAAGGAAAAGAATGACTGTGGGTAGCTCCATCTCTGCTTACAGCAGCTCTCCTGAGGGCATAGAAGCCCCTTTTTCATCATGATTCCACTCACAAACCCAGTGCAAAACTAGCTTTAAGCAGCCCAGGCATGAACCCACAAACCCAGACAGGAAACCCTGGCTGTTAGAGGAGCACACATGATATAATTCTCCAAGCAGGCCAGACAGGACTTGCTTATCATCCTTGGCATTTTTAATCTATTACCAAAAAAAGCCAACAGATTTTAGATTCCCAGCAAACCAGTGGATGCCACAGTAGCTGAGTGGACTGGCTGGCCACCAGCCTCAGCACCCTGCCCAAGGAAGTCCACACCCTGATGGGAACAGAACTGCAGAGCAGCCAAGCAAATAGTCCTGGTGACAGGGCAGCTGCTGGTCAGCACTGATGTCAGTCGTGGTCAGCACTGATGTCAGATGTGCCCAGCTCAAGGAAAAGCTCTGTCACCTCCAAATCAAACAATGTGGCACTAGCAGAGTACAGATGGGCACATCTTCTCCTCCCACCTCACTCTCCAGGCCTGTCAGGTGGGGACTTCTGTCTTCAGCTCCATCAATTAACCACATGCGCTTGTTTAGCTGGTACAGTTGCTCTTTACATGGCTGGCAAAATCTCAGAGGAACACACCAAACACCTGAAGTCCCAAACACAGCTCCTGCTGTCCTGACTGGGCTCTGCAGCCACAAACACATAAGTGCCATCTTTTGGCTATAAACAAATCATCTCCTCAATCAACAGTTAAAAGAGTGGGCCTCCATCACCCTCCCCAGGCAGGATGTCCCCACGTCACAGCACAGCCACCCCAGGGGTGCCATCTGCCAGTAGAGATGGGCTGGACTGGGGCTGCAGCACAGGGACATGAGGAAGGAGGATTTCTGACAGCCAGGACCCCCTGACCCCATGCTGATGGCACAGCCTGGCAATGCCACCCAGGTAAAGCAGAGGAAATCTCCACCTTCAGCCCTTCACTTGGGAAGTATTTGCACAAATCAGAAGACTTTTCACAGAGCATTCTGTAGTGCCCCAAGTGGATCTCACAACACATGGAAAGGTGCTACTCAAGCCTCCCTTTCAGAGACACTTGACCTAGAAGCAGAAAGGATATCCAGGGCAGGAAACACTGGCAAGGACAGGACAGGCTTGACCCATCACCTACTACTTCAGCATTGAAGAGCACAAAGTAGGCACTGCTAAGACTGAAGCAGAACTAATGCTGCTGTGTCCAAACACCACTCACCTCATCCTTACTCCCTGCACACTGGAGATACCCATTTTTAATTCAATAAACCCAAGAGAGACAGCACACCCACAGGCACAGCCCTGTGTACAGAGCAGGGGACACAACAGGAGCTCATTCCTGAGCAGCAGCCACACAGCTAAAAGTGATTACAGCAGCCCAGTCCCTGTCAGCTGAGCTGCTGCTGCTGCTCAGGGGACTTCCAGGGTGCCACCTGAGCACCACTTCTCCCAGCCACAGCACCCAGGGCCCAGATGCTGGACCATCACACAACCACCTTCAACCTTCACATTTCCCACCTACTCACCCACCAGCAGCAAGAGCAGCAGGTACCTCTGGGGTAGAAAAGAGCGCAAATGGTGCGAGCAGGGACGGCTGATTCTGCACAGGAGTCTGAGCAACTCTCTGGGATGGTCACAGGGTTATCAGTCCTTTCATGCCCTCCCCTACCAGCAGTGGAGGGCAGAGCTCTGCCAAGACATCACCCACCACAAACACAACCACTGCTGCTTGTGCAATAATGCAATTCCCAAAGTGCCAGCAGGAATGTGCGTGCAAAGATGTCAACAGATGCCTATCAAGGGGCTTGGGGGCCAGGGATAGGTGATGTTGTGACATTTGTTAAGAGTAATTCAACAAATTAATTCAAGGTTTAATTCAACCTTGCATCCCCCTCATTACAAGAGCTGGTAATTGTTGCTCAGTTTTGCAACATGCTTGAAAAAAAAAAATGTCAGGAATGTTTTGCTTTGCATATGCATTGAGGCTTTTTGGTAAACTTTTAAAATTCAATATTCACCTTTCACACATCTGCAGGTAGGGGTTTCTGGATTCATGTTTGGCTTTTTTGATATAATTAGCAACTGTAATTACATCATGAGCTCAATGTCCAAAAAGATACACAGATCACTAAATGCACGGTAGTATTTAGTCCAAGAAGTGCTGAGCATGCAAAGTAATCGCTTGATAAATATTAACATAAAATCTTGTGGCTATTCCCAATTTGACAAGAAACTTAAAGTTAAAAATTAATATCTGTTATTGCACCAGGCAGGTTGATAGCTTGTCAGTCACATGTTTAAACAGCTGGTCTGAAGAGATGAGAATCTGCTTTTTTCACGCTGAACTACTGCTCTAATATAGGTGGAGGCAGAGCAATATTCAAAGCCTGAACAAAACATCAACTTAAACTATGGTTTTTTTGCTGCTTAGTACTACTTGGTGATACACAGACAAAAATCAAGTAGCAGCAGGATACATTTCACCTGTCCAAGCCTCTGCAAACTGCACAGCAACACTGTAGCAGCTGGCATTTCTCTCCTTCCTTTCCCACTTTCTCTGTGATCAGAAGCACCTCCCTATCCCTGCACAGGGTTAAACTGCCTCCCACCGGGGCAGGTCAAGAGCTGCCCTTGTGAGCACCATTAGGAGAGCCAGGACTGTGCTTTGATGGATCTGTACAAATCCTGTGCTGGAATAATACAGGCAGGCTTGATGCTGCTTTTCTGTCATCTCCTCTGCCACAGGCAATTCAAGAAAATCAAGCTAACAGGCCTGCATCTAAAAAGGGACTAATGTCCTCAGAGAATTCCAATCCACATCTCTCAGTTTTATGAAGCAAAGAGATGCAAAACATTGTAGCTTAAAAAAACAAACAAACCCCAACCACAAACAAGAAATACCTCGTACTGATATAAAGCAGAACTTTGTTGGTCTTTGGCCCTGCTGAAAACACGGCCCTCTTTGTGTTTCACCACCTATTATTCAATGCTGTGTAAAATAAGATTACCAAGAACATTATCTGTGTGTTGGGACGTGTCACCAAATAAATTAGCGCTACTTAAAATATCGCCACCAAGACAACCTCAGGTGTGAAATGAGCTACTGATCACATCATCTACTTAGATAAAGAAGCTCGTTACAGTATCTATGATGGGCACACCCTCCCTAAACACACTGCCAATCATGTAAAAGAAAAGTATTTATCTTCTCCCAATGCACTATGTTATATGTTATCAATAATGAAACTGCCATACTGAAGCTCCAAGTGGAGCACTTGCAGTTTTACCACACAAAAAGTGCAGACAAAGTGGTTCACAAGGCACACAGATCACTCAGATCACCAGCAGCTGCTTAAGCACAGCCACTGAATTAAATGTCCCCAGCATCCCTTCCAGTCAATCACTGAGCAGCGCTCTCCTTTGCTTCCCTAGAGTCAGAAATGTTGGGTTTCCGTTTCTCCAAAGTCGCTGAAGTCACTGCACTAGAAAGCCAAGCAAACACAGGAAAGAGTTACTGGAGTTACTAGAAGATCCCGCATGAGTGGATTCAGCACAAACTCATTTAACCAGACTGCAATTCCTTCACTCACCATCTTAATCTCACAACAATTGAAACCCGGAGCAGAGAAGTCAGCAAGGGAGCCCCAGGGGAAGGGCTTCCTCTGCATTTATCCAAATACTTAATGAAGTCATCAGTCCCCAGAGCCCTGTCCACTGTAAAGGACATGTAGCCAAAAGTGGTAAATAGGTTTCTCGAGTTTGGGGCATTCTTAACCTGGGGAGACATTTGCGCATTTTACAGGAGGGGAAACTTCATCAGATTAACTTTGATAAGAGAACAAAGACCCTGATGAAACATAATTCTTTACATCTAGCACTGAATAACTGAGTTTAACAATCACATTATGATCTCTTAGCTCATACAAAGAATGAGTAATTCATCTTTCACAAGCAAAAAATTCCTTCAAAGGAGCTCGGTTACAACCAAGCAACATCCTCAAATTGTTAAACTATTGGCAAGATTAACAGGCTATGATAACAACAACGTTTGGAAAAGGTTTCATTTAACAAATTATTAGTTTCTTTTTTTAAGAGTTATTTAGATGCAAACAAACAGATCTGGAATTTTAAGTCTCTGTGCACACACTCCACATAAGGCCATCAAACACCCCCAGGGCAGAATCAGCTGCAGAATATTGCACCCAGGGGACTTGCCTTGTGTCCACTAATCCCCCTGAATCACTGCTCTCTACTCACAAACCACCAGCAGCTCCTCTTTGCACAAGATTTCTTTTCAAAACAGATTGAATTTCTATACATCATTATGCACAGCACTAGCACATGCTGATCTCGGTAACTATTCCCTCTTTATATCCAGGTTCCAGCTGTTGTCTTTAAAGTTACTCTGAGCGAGTCTCCCAGCATTAAGTAGTTTTGCTTCTCAGGTTACCAAGCTCACTGGAGAAGTCACAAGTGCTACTGGCTGAACAATGGCTCCAAGCTGTCATGCAAAAGCAATTTACTTGAGATTTCTATTATCTTTTATAGTCGCTTCTACAGATTGACCAAAAACAGGAAGCCCAGCTCTCACATTCCACTGGAATTGTGTAACAGCAATAACAACCTCAAAGGCTGATTCAATGGCATTTGCTCAGATCTATACCAGCAGCTCTCCTAAGAAATCAGGGAGTCCAAGGGATGCCCTGCTTGAAGGTAGGGATGCTCTTACAGAGGAGGCACATGCAGCCTGTCCCAGGGAAGCATTAACTGGAGCTCGGTTCCCATGCACGTTTCACCACTATTTCTACTCAGAAACTTACAACTGGAGCACAGTCATGCCTGCAGAGCTGTTACCTCTGTGAGCACTGGGACTTGATGTTATCCATTACAATATTTCCAGACAGCATCAGGGTGCCCCAGCAAAGGAAAGTTTGAAGCTTTAAGTTCTGAAAAATTCCCTGCTCTTCCTTTTCCCTTCCCAGGCTCCCAACAAGAAGCCATTGTTAGGGGAAGTAGGGTGACACTTCCTCTCTCAGTACAAATTAGAGATGTATAAAAATAAACCCACACAGCTGTCCCACGACTTCTCATCTAATTGAAGAGGGGTGAAATAAAGTGAAGTCGTTCCCATTTCCTCACATTCACTGCTTTGGGAATACTACCCTGCACAAAAGATAAAAGTGAAATACAAACCGAACCCCTTTTCAGTGCCGCTCTGCGGGAACCCACAGCGGGAAGCGGCACCTCCCCGCCCCTCGGCCGGGTTCTGCTTCTACCAACTCGCACAAAGCCCCGAGTCCGCCGCAGCCCGGGCTCCATCCCAGCGCATCCCCCGGGCCGGGCCCGCCCCGGCTCAGCCCGGGGCTGAACTTTTCCATGGGGATGAATCAGACAAGTGCCTTTTCATCGCCGCGGGGAGCTGGGAGCGGCGGCAGCAGCGCGCCCGGCGGACACGTCCCCCGCGTCCCGCCGGCACCGAGCGCTCCGGGCTCCGCGCCCGCCCGGCTCCGCGCCCGCCCCGCCGCCCCACGGCCCCGGGAGCCCGGGGGACACGCCTGCTCGGCAGCGAGAGCAGGGCCGGGCCGGGCCCCACGGAGCAGCCGGGGCCGGTCGGTGTCTCCCCCTCGCCGCCGCGGGCGGGATGCTGCTCCGCGCGGGCTGGCGCCCGTCCAGCGGCGGGGCGAGCGCCGCAAGTTTGCGCGAGTTGGAGGCGCGCTGGAGAAGCCCCGGGAGCACTCACCGTCCGTGCCGCGCCGTGCCGGGCCGTGCCGTGCCGTGCTGTGCCACTCCGAGCCGTCCCGCCGCTGCAGCCCCGCCCGCTGCCCGCGCTCGGCGCGCCCCGGCCCCGCCGCCCCGGCCCCATTGGGCCGCCGGCCCGCACATCACCGTGCCCCGCGCTGCGAGTGGGCGGCCGCGGAGTCACTCAGGGCGGGCAGAGCCGAGCTCCAGCGAGGGCACGCCCCGTCCTCGTCCCCGCCGCCGTCGGGCGGCTCTGCCGCGTCTGCCCCTCGCCGTTCCCTGCCTTCATCCCCCTTGCATCCATCCATCCTCACCCACTGCGTGTATCCCCAACCCCGCGCACCCTCATCCTGCCCGGCGAGCATCCCGCATTCTTCTCCTGTGTGCAACTCTCCTCCAAGCAGTCCTTTCTTCCCTACAGGCATCCCCTCCTCCTGTGCTGTCCCTCCTCCCTGTGTCCTATCTCCCATGCACTCGCAGCCCCGGCTGCCTCAGCCCTGCCACGCAGACAGAGCAGCTCTGGGCTTCTCTCGCAAATTCCCCTTGTCCCCCCAGGGATAACCCTGCGGGCTGATGCTGAGGATGTCCAGGGAAGGCTGGCGCTGGTGGGCACATCGGGCAAGGAGCTTCGCACTGAGCAGATCCGGGGGCAGAGCCAGGTGTACAGGTGCCTGTCCCTTGCACCCTGCTATTCTGTGCTCCTGAACAGACAGCGTTGCCATGGCCTTTCCCCACGCAGCTTCCAGCTGTCCAATTTGGGATAGGTGACCTCATAACTGTCCTAATTTCTACATTTCTACAGATATTCACACTGAACATTGCTAGAAGGGTTCAGGAAATCAAGGGCCTTGGGAATGCTTTTGCGTAAAAGTGGTGGAGAACAGAAGTTAATCCAAATAGGCCTTGAACAGAGAGAGAAAAAGCAAACACCTGCTGTGGGAAGAGGGAGGTGAGCAGGGAGAAGGAGATGGGGCCAGACCTGCACTTCAGACCTGGGCCAGGAAATGGGGGAGTTGTTCCCCAAACTGGAAACTTCACACTCTTGGCTGACACTGGCACATCTAGCACGACCAGGAGAAAACATGAATTTGGATATTAATTTCTTCTTGTGGTTTTAGGAGAAAAGCAAATATCCATTCAGGCACAAAAAACCCCTTCCAGGCCAGAAAGATGAGACATCCCCATGCCTGGATGTGAGAACAGCACAAAGTAATAAATTCTGTAACAACAAGGAACACTAATGGAAGATGTCAGTTCTTGTGTAATGTAAAAGTACATCTCATATTTTGCTGTTTAACTATTTCCACCAGTGTCAGAAAAATTAAGCTTGCTAAAAGGTGACAGTTACCTAACAGACTATTAATAGATAAGGCACACACCAGCATTAGATCATTTTTTCTCTTCTCTTTCAAACTTAAATAAATGTAGGACATATTTAACTAGAACTGCCCAGTGAAATTGATTGCAATGAGTACTTAGTTCTCTGTGTTGGCAATGTTACAGGTGCACATTTCTGGATCTGAACTGCATAGTCCTATGTTATGAATTTTTATATGAATTATTTACAGAAAGGCTGTCAGTCTGATCATTATAACATAAGGCAAAACACATTTTGTTGTCAAAACTGCCAGGAAAATTAATTTTGCAGTGTTTTTTCCAAAGCTACAAAGTGACACATTCTCATAAAGTTGTCCCACATGATGGAAGCGACATGGCTCGCAGTGGGAGTTTCCTCATCACATTAGCAGGAGCAGCTTCCTGAGAAAAATCAAACTCTCTTCCCATCATTCTTTTATCCTTTTTATACAGTTGGATTTCTCATTGGATATCAGAAACTGTTACATATTCATCAGTTTGTTAGGCTGGGTCTTGGAGATAGGAGTGGTAATTTTAGACTGATTTAAAAGATTAGTTCAATTTTACGCTCCGTGGTGGTAGTCCTGTGTTTAGATTAGACCAGTGCTTCACACTGCATTACAAACACAACAAAGCTGGGAATATTTCTGATTCTGAATCTGGATTTTAGCAAAAAAATTATACATTGGTTTTCTTCTTGTCCCCTTCTGCTAGCATGCCAACATAAAACAACGGGAGACATGAAATCATCTTTGTGAATCTTGACTATTCAGAAAATGCAGATTACACATTTCCATGCCCTGCTTTTGTTCAAACCAGTAGTGTGAAACAGGCAACTCTTTGTTCTCTAAATGAGGGAGTAAAGTATTAAACATATTGAACATTTATCAGTTGCCTCTTTCTTAGGATTTCCCCATGTCTCCTTGCACAAAGAAAGTTGAGCTATAGTAGACACATCCATTCATTCAGCTACCACTGCTTAGTACCCTGATATAATCATCAAGGTTGGTTTAATATTTTTATTATGTACTCAATGTAAATAACATATTCTGAGTAAGATACCAAATTGTGGAGTTTCATTTACACATAACTAGTGAACACCTTCTCTGCCAAAGCACACAACTGCACGTTCTTGGGTGATTATTTCTGCTTAAAAACACTCTAACACAGATATTGGTTTCCCTTTCTCAGGGCTTTGTGAAAGAGTGGACAGACTTTTCCAAGATCACCTGACAGCAGGCAATTGGATTCTTATTTCACTGTATCCACAGATGATGTAACTGGTGAAAGGGGAAATTTTGCCAAATGTCACCGGGGAAAAGCAGTCCCCTTAAGAAATGTCCCATGGAGATTTTAAACAGAGGCTGAAGCACAGGGTGGATCTGGAAGTTTAGTGTTGGCCAGTTCCTAAAATTATATTTGGGACATTTTAAAAAATTTAAGAGTTAGAAATTTAAGATAAAAATTAAATATTTAGACAATAACAAAGAGCACTGTTTGCACAGAGGGACTTTCCACACAGTGCCATGAGAACAGAGGACTTGGGGCCAGACAGGTATTTCCAACCTGACTTACAACAGGAGTAGTGTTATTTAGTGTGACTTTTAAATGAAGTTATAGTGACATATTCTTGTAGAAAATATGCAGACAGAGGATTCTGACTTCACCAACTACTAGCACATAGGAACTCAGGAGGAAGGAAATAGGCCATACTTTTTGAGGACTTGTTTAAACTGTTTAAACAGTTCAACAGTATAACATTAATTCTCTTCTTCAGCAGAGTACAGTGAATTTAACAGGTGTTGGAAAATGCCCTGGCTACAGAGCCACAATGGAAGGATTTTTTAATTTGAAAGGATATGGATTTCTAGAAATGCAATTTATTGCCATAATAATCAGCAGGCAGATGGAGGGTTAGCCCTGAGTCCAGTATGACTTTGTTACTAATTCCAGTGGAAGCCCTTAAGAGACTTTGCCACTGCCAGGTTAATGTTAGTGTGACTCTGTGCCTAGAGAACTGAAATGAATTTTTACTATCTCTGTTGAAATGTAAGCTTCTTATCTGGCAGCATAGCAATGCTTCTCCTGGACTGCTTTTCCATTGTATGAAAGTTAATTCATTGCTCTTGGCTGGGTTATTGAACAATGCTGATACCCATGGCTAAGATAGCTGCCCTGAGATAAAGATCATCACAGGCTGTAAGTGAGGGGTGGTGGCAATCAGGAGGGGGGAAAGGAACCCTGGCAGGGCAACTGAAAACTTGTGTTGAGATGCACAGAATGCCAGGGAGAGAGAGAAACTGCACAACACATTGTAGGAGTTCATGTGGGTTCAGAGGAGGCCTTTAAGGAGTTGGTGTGAAATTCTTCCATTAGAATTAGGGCATCTGTTCTCAACTAGACTTTTGTTTTGTTTTCTACAAATACTTACCCGCAACATTAGCAGAATATAAGAACTAGGATATTAATGTCCAAAACAGTTGTCATCAAACAAAGAGAACAACTGAGTGGTACTATGAGTAGATTAATAATCTGGAACTATTTTTTTCCATTCAAGAAAGCAGATGGGAATCTGCATAATATTTTGAACAACAGAAAATTGAATTTACCTCCCACTAGAAACATTTACTCAAATAATTCTGGGCACTTCTTTACTTAAAAACAACTTTTGTGAGATAAGTATCAGTAAGTTTATCCATTAAGTTTGTCCGGCATAGGAGACCCATATTCAAAATCTACAGAAGTCTCTGAGACTCCTCATATGAGTGCAGATTACCCACCAAAGTTAACAACCTGCCAGGCTGTGGGCAGGCTGCCTTCCCTCTCACTGTCCTGGCTGCCAGATAACATATCACCTCATGGATTCTGGATTGTCTTGGGAAACCACCAGTGCCTCGTATTTAATCTGCTCTTGCTTTGGCAAAGGAGCTTTCCAGACTCTCGTGTTGTCTCTATCCAGCAGTGCATGTTTTATTTGTTTAAAATTGTATTCTTTCTTGTCAAGGAGAGCTTTTCAGGGATTGCCCATGAAGCATTACAAGAGCTCTTCAGTTCCAACTCATCAGTGGCAAGCCAGTTACACATGTGATGCCTTTGTACAGCCCTCAATTACAGTTTTTTTTGTGGGCTGAGCTTATAGAGGACTCACTGACCTTCAAAGCACATGGGAGAATGTGTGACTTAAAATTTTATTTGCAGTTCATATCAACAGGGTGAATGCCCCTCCTTCACCATTGTGGACCAAAAACCGAAAAAAGCATGACAATGAAAAAGTGGTTTTGTCTTTTCTCTTTACTTGATTTAGATCCAATTTTAGATCATCAAGAGCAGATCCCAAGGAGTTACCAAATCCACATTTCTTTTCTTGTAGCTAGAGTACAAGCAGCTGCTTATAAAGAGAATCCTGTTTCCAGAGAACATGAGATGCAGAAGGTCAGATGCAGGTAGTTTAGGGTAGAAGAACCAAGCAGAATTAGCTGAAAATTTTGGAAAATACAGTCTCTGCCATGTAGTTCACTGCTGGTCATTTTTTATCTGAGGTGACACTCTAGTGTGCAGTAACCTGGTTATTACCAGGGCCTGATGTTCTGCGTTCAGCTTCTTATTATTAAATCCTGGCAATGTGCTCAGAGCTGGACAACTTTACCCTGGAATGAAGTTTTCAGGAGGGGCTTGAAAGGGGGAAAAGCCTGGTGGTTTGGCAAGATAGGCCAATACTGGGGGTCAATACTTCATCCAGTTGGTTTTGCATTGGGGCCAGGCTGGCGGCAGGAAGCACAACACAGCTTATGCAGGCAATTCTGCATGGGGTAGAGAGCTTGGGATGGGATGGACAGGGACTCCAACAAGGAGTCTTGAGTGCACAGTGCTGACCCTAGTGCTGGTCAGGCTTGCAGCAACGGCCTTGCTCTCATTTTTCCCTCCACTCTGCCTTCCTTTGGCTTAACTCAAGTTAAAATGAGGTACACAGAGATTGCATGGCAGCATATTCACCTGCAGGCTGAGAGCTGGGGGCTGTTCTTGATAACTGAGGAAGTGTTCTTCTGCTCAAGGACACTTTTTCTTATGTTCCTAATACTTAATAATTTGTTCATATCTTCACCAAGAGAGTTGTCAAGCACTCAAACAGGCTGCCCAGGGAAATGGTTGAGTCACTATCCCTGGAGAGATTTAAAAGTCTTGTAGATGTAGCACTGAGGGACATGGTTTAGTTGTGGGCTTGGCAGTGCTGGGTTAACACTGATGATCTTAAAAGTCTTTTACAACCTAAATTATTCTGTGATTCTAGCTAATTTGGCCTTTTTAGTCCTTCTAGTCTGTAACATATCTGAATGAATATTTTGTTCTCATTTTCTCTGGACTTTCTCCTTGATTTTTCTTACTGTTTGGCCACTCTTTTGCCTCCTCCTTCCTTTTACTCATGCTAGCACTGAGTTCCTTCAGCTCCTACAAAAATCAGTCATCCCACAGCTTCCAAAATCCATGGTGAGCGGAAGTGAAGCAGGGCTGTCTACATTCCTGCAAGCCCAGGGCCTGGGAGATGGTGTGGATGTGTGCCAGTGCTAATAAATGGGGAACTATTAGTGACTGTGTAAGGCAGGAAAATTGCAGAACAAGATAAGACTCACAGAATTCTCTTACGCTGGTTTTGGATAAGGATATTTACCCAGGGAAAAAAAGGAGAGTTTTCCTTAAAAGCAATGCTCTCTCTCCATCCGTGTGTGGCTGTGCAGGAGCTGTGCCTGTGTGACAGGAGCAGGGCCCTGTGTGCAGGTGAGGCTGTGCAGGAGCTGTGCCCTGTGTCAGGTGTGTGTGTGCAGGAGCTGTGCCCTGTGTGACAGAGGCAGGGCCCTGTGTGCAGGTGTGGCTGTGCAGGAGCTGTGCCTGTGTGACAGGAGCAGGGCCCTGTGTCAGGTGTGGCTGTGCAGGAGCTGTGCCTGTGTGACAGGAGCAGGGCCCTGTGTCAGGTGTGGCTGTGCAGGAGCTGTGCCCTGTGTGACAGAGGCAGGGCCCTGTGTGCAGGTGTGGCTGTGCAGGAGCTGTGCCCTGTGGACAGGAGCAGGGCCCTGTGTGACAGGAGCAGGGCCCTGTGTCAGGTGTGGCTGTGCAGGAGCTGTGCCCTGTGTGACAGAGGCAGGACCCTGTGTGCAGGTGTGGCTGTGACACACTCCCTCCCTCTCACCCTGCCCAGCACAGAAGCTCCTCTGCAGTCTCACAGCCCAGGCTGTGGCTGTTCCCAGCTCTGAGGCCAGGCTGCACCACACCTGCCAAACCAAACACCCCGTGTACTCCACTTGGGCCCAATGCAGTGGCTGGGACAAACTCAGTGGAGCAGCTTCTTTAACAGGTTGAGCAGCTGCAAGGCTTTGTTTGCTTCTCCTGTGCCCTGCAGAGCAGAGATCAGGCCAGTTGCCCTGATCTGGGCAGATCCAAGGAAGCTGCTTTGCCCTGAGTTGCATCTCCAGGTAGCTGAGTGCTGCTGGGGCAGGGCTGATCCTGCTGATCAGAACCAGAAGGCTCTGGAGGGTACCAGGCTCCTCAGGATATGTGGGTGCATGGACTGATGCTCACATTTATATATCCCTGCTTTGCATTCCCTAAACTTTATTGGCAAAGACACAGCAGGAAAGAGAGAACTGCTGGAAAGTAATGTGACTTTTGTGGTAATTGTGTGTGGGATGGGGCAGAAAGCAAAGGAACTCCTTGTGATAGAAAAGAAGAACATAAGGAATTACAGAGACAGGGCAAACAAAAGTCAGCCTAGGGTGGGTCAGGTTCATGTCTACTGCTCTAGGATATGGCTAGTTACCCCCTCCAAGGCACTTCCAGCCTTATCTCTTGCTATTGCCACTCCTGTTTGTTGCAGGAAAACAAATTTTAGTGTTAGTCACACTGGGATTTCTTTCCTTTCCCATCCATCTGTGCAGGATCCCAGGCAGCAGAGGGGGTGCAGCCACAGTGCATGGAGCAGCTGCAGGCTGGGTGTACAATGGAGTTAACCTCATTTCCAGCCCCATCAGTGGTGCTCAGCTCCATCCCCCTGGCACAGGAGCATGGATCATTCCTGCAGGCAGCAGCATGGGGAGTGTTACATCCAGCTGGCAGCAATGCTTTCGCCTTCCTGACCCCACCACTGTACTCCCTGTGCTTAGCTCTTGCTGTTCTAGTTTTTGCTGATCTAGACGTGTTAAAATTATTTTTTCTCTTGATGCCTGACTCTAGGCAAGGTTATTCGATAGCTGGGTCACTGCAGTCTATGACTGTCAGCTGCTGAAATCATTTCCATTGGGCTGTGGGCTGGTAACCCACTAAATACCCACCTTTGGTGACTAACCAGCATCAAAACTACTGCAAGCTTCATTTTAAAAACAAGGAGTGTTTTATTCAAAGAGAACAAGAAAATGCCATTCCACGTTGTAAAATGATTGGCCTCCATGTGTCAAGAGCCCAGCTCAATTTCCCTCTGCTCTGCATTCTGGAATCATTGCCACATTTATTTCCAGTAGTGCAGAAAGCCTTTTCCATATGCCTCCACTTCAGCCAGTAGTCTGTAGCTTGTGTTTAATGTCTCCTAGGCAGGAGGAGATGAGGACAAACCAACAGCTCCACTGTGGTGACAACAACTGTAGAAAACATAAAACCTTTCTCCAAAAGCAGTCCCCACCTCTGAAAGCAAGCCCAGCCCTGCAGGGAGTGCTTCAGCCCCTCTGAGGAGTGTGCAGCTTTGGGGCTGTCTGTAAAAGGAGCTCACAAATACCTTCTGTGTCCCAAAAATCCTCTTTGGCCAGAGCAGCATTGTACCTCATCCTGGCTGAGGGGAGAGGGCTCAGCTATGAAGATGCATAAAGTTAAAAATTCACTTTGAAATAATTTTTTCCGAAGTTGAAAAAAATGTGTTTTGCATGGATATTTGCTTTCACAGCATTGAAGGACATTTGTGCCAAATGAGATGGGTGAGAACAAACTTCTTTTTCTGCATTCACATAATTTGCATCACAGGACTTTTAAGTGGACACTGTCCTGGCGTTTCACATTCCAGCCCAACAACAGTCCACAGGTTTTGACCAACATGCTCTATAAAAAAAGTAATTTACTAGAAAAGGACAGTAAACAGCTTATAAAAAGAGTTTCCCAGCATCAGCTGCAGACAGGAATTCCTCCCAGGAGCCCCTCCTGCTCACTTTGTTAGAGCTGATAGGGACGTGCTGGATCAAAGGGAATTCAGAGCTGCGATATGGCTTAAAAACAGAAGAAAATAATACTCTGGTGGGGAAAAAAGGCTCTCTAGTGGGCTGGGAACAGGCAGAATTAGAAAACAGGCTGTGTTGTCCTCAGGCAAGGGCATTCCACGTCCTCCTGCTTCTGCAGCAGGTACTGACAGTCTTTGTAAGAGTGGCAGATGAGAGCACTCCTCGACTCCCATTGTGGAGGATACCTGAAATGACCAGGCCCTGGCCTGTAGAGAAAGGACAAACTGGTTCTTAGGAGAGCACTGTGCCTTCTAAGACATCAGACATCAACACTGTCTGATGGCTTTGTCAGGCCAGCTAGCCACGAAGGCAGCTTGAAAAACCTGACCTTGTTTACAAGTGATTGTAAAGGTCTGCGTTCCCTGTGGATTTAATTCTGTATTAATGCAACTACTTAAGGATTATCTTGAAAGAAAAAGAGGTGGAAATTCCACATTATGAGAGGTCCTGATGGACTGCAGCTCATCAAAACCTGCTCCATGATGGGTCCCTTCCATGGGGTCAGTCCATCAGGAAGAGGCTGCTCCAGGTGAATGACAGAAAGTGTGGAGTCAGGTCAAACTCAGCAAATCATCCCAAATCCTGGGGAATACAAATTCTAACCACAGATTCAAGTGCAATATTTCAAAACAATCACTTATTTTTGAATGTGAGTTTAAACACTTAAAGGAGGCCGCAGGTGTTGAGAATCTTCAAGTTGATGCAAAGTTATTTTCACTCCAAAGTTATTTTCACTCCAGCTATAATTTATCCTTCTCTTGTTTGTGGTTTTTTTTTTTTTTTTTGGGGGGGGTGGGTTTGGGTTGTTTTTTTTTTTGTGTGTGTGTGTGTGTGTTTTTTTTTTGCCAGCCATACTGTGATTTTCCCATTTTGTAACTGGGAAAAAGAATCTAACTTCCCCACTGGGGACCAGCCTCACAGACCTGGGAGCTGGAATATGTGCTGTGTAGCATACACTAAATAAAACCTTTGCCCTGCAGTTCAAACAAGCCTGTAATGGTTTTACATCCCCAGTTGGGGGAAAGGTTTTTCTGCATCCATGCAGCTTTCTGGTGCATTCACAGTTCCTCAGATTTGAGTGCCAGCTTGAGACCCATTACTATCATGATGAGAACCATTTTCTTCTCATCATGATAGCAATCTCCAACTGAGCAAAACAGAATTATTAATTCTTCCCTTATCAAGTCCCACCCTAGCTAAAGCCACCCAGCTTCTTAGTCCTTACAACCTCTGGGTTGGATATCCTTCTTGGCACAGCCCAACATTTTTTGTTTACACTTGCAATATTTTGCATGATTTTTGAAAATTTGGACTCTTCTTGAACAGTGCCACCTCCTTGAATGCACCACTGTGTGTCTGCCTGCCACCTTTCACTCTTTATTTGGGATAATGATGATCCTGTCCCCTGGCCGTGGGCCATCCAGCAGGGAGGGTGCAGATCCACAATGAGGATGCTCAGAACCATGAATACAGAGGCAGTGATGGCATCACAGGAGGGTGATGGGCTGTGAAAGGGTCATGGCAACACAAATCCATGCTTTCTGCAAACAAGCCCTGGGTGACAGGTGTGCTGTGATCTGGGTGGCCTTTAATGACAACTTTTCCTTCTGGCCACAGATTTGCCAGGGGCTGACAGTGCCTCTGTCCCAAACTGCCCTTTGAGATTTGCCCTTGGCATCACCTGCAGCTCTGGTTTATCAGTGTGGCCACTGCCCCCGGCCCAGGACAGACCCCTCAGTTCCCAAGTGAGCCCTCCTCCACAGTGGGAACTGCTGTGAAACGCTGGAGAGAAACACTTTGATCTTTATCAGCATGAAAATAAAGACTTCTTGGAGGCCACTCTTCCCCAGCTGCTCTGGCCAAGCAGAGCTGCAGCCATGGCTGGCAGTTCTGGGATGCCAAGGGAATGCTGACACGTGGTAGGGGATTAGGATGACACAACTGCTGGGACAGCAGCTGGCTGGGCTGACCCTGGGTACAGGCAGCTGCCTGTGGTGTGGCCAGCCAGGGTGGCTTACAGGATCACCTGTTGCATGGGGTGCTGCTCCTCTCAGCCCTCTTGCACCCCCACATGTATGCGAAACTGATTTTTCACTTATTATTAAAAGCATAATTTATTCATTCAGGAGTGCTGTACTTCCTCACTTGCAGTATGAAAATCATTATTCATCTGGGGACAGTCCATAGTACTGCTTGTCTTCTGTCCCCTTTTCCTCACACAGAGTGGAAGAAACAGGCAGTGGGACAAGTCCCACGTGGTCAGACCACAGCCTGTTTTAGCAGGATGGTTGAGACCAGAGGCTGCAGCTGTCTGTAAAGGACCACAAACACAAACACAGATCTACCCAGCTGTCAGCAGATCCTCCCCAGGATCTGCTTTACTGCTTCTCTGGCCTTGACCATGAAGTAGTTGATCTGAGCTGCTCCCTGCTTCCTCCAGCAGCCTGCTGTGAGTCCACAGGCTGCTGGGCAAACACTCTCTGTTTACTTTTTATTGCCTGTGCTATCTCTGTCCTAGCAGCACAATTATCTGCTGAATGTGTCATACACCAGCTCTCCTGTAAATCTGCCCATGTTTATGCCCATGGTTTTTTGTCAGTGAGGACCCTTCCAGGATATTGCAAGAGGATCAGGGATGGCAATAGTCCATGATGAGGGAGGACTGTGACCCCATCTGCCATGTGAGTACTTACAAGAAAGATATAAAGGGTAGTGCAGGTCCATGGCCTTGGCTCTGCCCAAGGTGCAAGAAGACCTGCTAAGGTCAAACTGGCTCATTTTCAAGGAAAAAAATCCACGAAGGGAAAGTATAAGGGTCCTTCTTTTCTCCTAAAAGAAACCTCAGTGCTGGCACTGAGGGAGACCACAGGTTTCCACAGCTCCATCAGCCTGCTCAGCCACAGCCCAGCTTGCCCACAGGGCTCAGCGTGGCTGGCTCCACCATCACTGTGCTGAGCATGCCTTTTCTCAGCTGGCAGGGGAGAAAATGTGCTGGAAAGCAGAGATAAAGGTTTGTAATTCAAAGAGCTCAAGGCAAATGAGAACGCCGGGGGGAAAACAAGAATCTTACTAAAGGTGCACCTACTGTACCCTTGAGCAGGCACAGGGGAGGGAGCTCAGAGGTCAAAACAAACCAGAAAGAGAACGTCTGGGTTAGCAAGACAGGGAGGAGAAAAATATTTAATCTTGAGCAATCAGAAGCATTTCATTCAACCTGAACATTCCTGTGTTTCCTAACTCTGTATTTAACTCCCCTTACACTTAAGGTTACTTGTAATGGAAAAAATGCATTTAAAAATCTTTCATTGGAAATTCAAATAGTTACAGAGGTCCTCAGGTGAAACAAAGGGGAAAACAGAAGATGTTGAATCAAACATGTTTTTCAGCTCTAGTTGTTGTCAAAATCTTGAGTATTTTTTGCTCTCCCCAGATGCCTTTGTGCACTCATTTTCTGAAGGGGAGATGTGAGAACTACCAATGGGCAGCAGCTCTGAGACCACCCAGGTGAAGAAAAAATCATTAAAGATTTTAAAAGGAAGGAGGCAGCTCAAGCCTGTACCCGTGCCTGAGTGTGCACACAATGAAACAGGTTCCTGACTGCCCTGAACTAATGGCATATTTATTATGAACATATAATCACCCACCTGCAAATAGCAGCAGGTGCCAGAGCTCATTAACCCTTGCATCTGGCAAGGGCTCATACCCAATAACCCCCTCTGGCTTAGCTTTTGGGCATCCAGTGCTGGAGGCAGGGATGAGAAAGCAGAGCCTCTGCCATGGAGCAAGATAGACTCAGCAGCTCAGAGGCTCTTGGTACCAGGAGGAGCCAAGGATGTGCCAGACAAGGGAGCCCGGGGTTTTTGGTTTCTGTGGTTTTTAGGGTAGGATGGTGCCAGACACACCTGGGGCCTAATCCCCCTTTGAGTGTTTAGGTGGGACTTGCACTTTAGCACTTGCAAAATGAGGGGCAGCTCAGCCTAAGGGAGCTGGTGAGGGACAAAGAGTGTGACATGTGGCACCTTTCCTTCCCTTCTCCCTGCCAGGACACCCCCCAGCCTGCAGACTTTGTAGAAATGTTTCTCAGATCCCTTGTTGGGAGCACTTGGAACTCATTGTATAGTACTTTGCCCCCTGTTCTGAAAAAAGATATAATTTTTTCATCAACTAAAGCATGAAGCAAACTGAATTAAGAGGGATCTTTGGTTATTAAGAGTTTTGGAGAGCAGTTTTAAGTTCATGAGTTGATTAGGTGGAGTATGGATGAGAAGGGCAAGCATGAGTGTGCACAGGGCTCCAGCACAGCAGACCCTGGTACAAACAGGCTTTTTCTCTTTCCCTTCCCAGGGCAGCACCCCTGATAGCCATTCATCCTAAGGATCGTGGTGCCTGGTGGGGAGCACTCGGGAGAGGTGTCCCACCCTGCACCGGCAGCTTTCAGGGATAGCATCTACCCCCAGAGCAAAGCTTCAGGTGTGTCAGAAAAGCAGTGTCAGCACTAGGAAAAATGTGTCCCTCAGCTAGTCTCAATTTGGACTTTACCTTGGACTGTATCCACTGCAGGGCAAAGGAAGTCGAACCTTAAAAACAACTTTGTAATGGTTTTTTATATCAGAGGCGTTTTGATCCTGATAAGATTTTAAGTTACCATGTGCTAAATGCCTGAAGTTCCTTGAACCATTATCCTTCAGTTTCAACAACACCATCCCATGGGAGGACAAACTCCTGCACACCAGAGTGAGGTGCCAGAGAGGAGAAATCACCTCTGTCTCTCCTCCCTGTCTGGCACAGCAATCCTGGAGCACAACCCTCGGGTCAGCTCCCATGCAGGGGGGAGCTCCCACGCCCCTGTACTGCTGCAGGACAGCTGGTCCTCAAAATCCAATACATGCACAAACCTGTGACACAGCCCAGGCACGGCCACCCAGCTTCCCCCAGGGCAGCCTGAGAGGCTTTTCCTGGCTGTCCCCCCCCTCACTCTGTAGAAGGCACCCTGTGATCACCATGGCTTCTCTTGTAACCCAACCATCCGATGCCCAAACAATATGGATCTGCAGCTAAATAAGGGGGGACTCTGTGCTGTTTAAGGTGGATCTTCTTGGTAATACAGGTTGGGTTTTGGACTAGAAGTACGGGGGAGCATCACCCCTCATAACACCAAAACCAAAACAGATGAGCTCTTAGCAGTCTTTGCTGTGTCACAACCCTGATGCTGCCAGACAGTCAGTGTAGAAACCATGTTCAAGGGAATTGTAGCCTGATGCTATTGTGTTGTTTGGACTTGGGCCACAGTACCAAGAACCTGCACAGAGCCTACTCAGAGCATCACCAGCAGCCAGCATCAGCCTTACAGCCCAACAGGGACCACTGTGGGCTGGGGGTGAGAGCTGGTGAGTGCTGCCTTCTCCTCTCTAACCCTGCAAAGGTCTCCCACAGCACTACAGAGAAAGCTGGAGGTCCAGCAGCACTGCTTGGCCCAATATTCTGCAGAAAGGCTACACAAGTTTCATGCTGCCAATGCTGAAGGTCTCACAGCAGTCATGATGCTCTCTCTCTTTTTCTTTCTTTCTTTACTTTGCACTTACTGTTTCCATTTAAATAATAACCTTCCCATTACTCAGCATAGCCAGAAAAATCAAACTCCTGTACCTGAGAAGCAAAAGCCTGATTCATCTGTAGGATTTTGGATGTCAATCACAGTAAATCAGTGACATTCTTTAAAAATTAGCTGCAGAACAAGGACTGAGCAGCAGCCTGTTTCAGCTGTGTCTGTGATTCCTTTGTTATGATTCACCTTATACAAATATCCAAACAAACAAGTTTGCTGCCAGGAATATTCTGGTGAGAGGCAAAATGTTGAAAGAAGTCAGTGAACTCTTGCTCTGAATGGAGAAATCTCTTCCCGACAATTTGATCATCGAAGGTGCCCCGGCTTGCCAGGACTCTCTGTGCCCGAGGCAGGTACCCACACCACGTGCTTGGCACAGTCACACCAGGAATATGCACAGTGTTTTCTTGGCACATCTCAAGGAAATGCATATTTTCCCACTGTGCTGTCTTTTTGAATCCTTAAATAGAAAAGTATCATTAAATGCTGTTCCAATATTCTCTTTGGTTTTGCTAATCCTGGTATCTGGATGCAGATGATCTTCCAACCAGGACTTTTCCACTATAACAAGGATTTCTTCCTTATCAGAGACTTCCATAGTCTCTTCTATTTCTTGATGGATTCTATCTTTCTAAAAACAAATAGCTGATTTCCCACTACAGTGTCCAGTGTATCAGCAGCTCTGTTGATTTCAGTAGATCAGTGAATATCTAATGTTGCTCTTGCTTATGTGGATAAAACCCTTCAATGTGTGCCCCAGTGCCAGTGGGGTTCCAGTGTGGCAGCATAATGTGGCCTCTTGACCCAGAGTGAAGCCACCACAGTGGTGTCTGCAAGAATTTAGTGCTGTTGCCTGGGCTAGCAGCTTGCAAAATATTTGAGATGCTGAAATATATCCTGAAGACAAAGATGACAACTGTTTTGGACAGGCTGACAAATGAGCCTGTTACCCTCTGTCCCTCAGCAGATCTTGTGCCATTTATTAACTCCTGTCAGAAATGGCTCAGGGCTGATCCCCTGGGTTTAATGTTCTCATTTCTAGGGGTTATGCATATGGGGCACGCAGAAGTCCAGGGCCTGGAGCACACACAGTCTGGCTCTGCAGACTCTGCAGCCATCTACAGCCACTGCCCAGGAAAGGGGGAAAAAAGAGCAGAGAGTGAACCTTCCCCCAGATTCACAGCCATAGATTGTCTCCTTTTTCTCCCACTTAAAAAATTCACTGAGCCTTTCTGAGCTTGGGCTGTTTGTATGTTTGCATTAATACAGGGTTAAGTTGTTCCTAAGCAGGTATTCCAGAAAAATAAAAGAAAATACCTACAAGGTATTTTTAAGTGCGTTTAACTGTCTAAGTCCTTTTGCTAGATGTAACCTCAAAACCAAAACTATTCTTTCTCATTTTCTTCAGACAGTGCACACTCCCAGGATACAGAAATAGCCCAGCATCCCTTTTCAATAGTTTATGAGCTGTCAATCCATGCTGATTGTGTCCTGTGTTTAGAAATCATCTAGAGCAGCAGGATGTATGTTCCAGCCCCAAGAAGTCTGGTTTATTTCGTACACGTCACTATTTAGAGCAGCTGTGCTGGTGAGATTTCCTCACATTACTGCTATTGTGAGAAGAGCAAAAGACACTGAAATGCTCTATTTCAGAAGGCTGCTAAATGACAATATTTGAAGTCTTGATTGCAGAGCAAAGTGTCTCTAATTCAGAATTATGGAACTTTCCCTGGAGCCACGTGGATGCTTCAGGAAGTCATTCAAAGGAGCAGTTTTTGAGAAGGGAGGAGGTTCACAGGAGGATCTCAAACACATCTTGAGTTTTTATGAAAAGAAACCAGTGTGTTATAAAAGTTGTCTGCTGACTATTTCTGTACTACTTCATGAGATATGAGCCACAAGGACACCAGGGAAGGGTTTGCAGAGCCCACACATGGTCCCACCCAGCAGGGAAACCTTTCCTGCTGACAAATGGCACAAGCAGATAACTCACAGAAATAACGACCAGGGGAGAAGCTGGGGAAGGGGCAGATAAACATGCAGAAACACTGGACACTACCATCCTTTCTCCAAAAGTTTTCATTTACATGTCAGCATTGCTGACTGCAAAAGAGAAAAATGTACAATGAAAATATTATAATAGCCATCACATACTAATGCAGAAATAATTATTCATTGGTTATGGATCTGCTGTTGAGCCAAGAAGCTCCATGCACCCCTGGCTGTGGAGTTCAGCTGTGCTTCTGGCTGCCCTAAAGGAACTGTGGAGTTCAGCTTCTGCTCTGGCTACAGCTCCCCAGCCATGAGTCACACTCACTCACTGCTGTGAAGGGCAAAGGAATTTGTGTCTTTCATAGCTCTTGGAACTAAAAAGTCATCTTCCACAGTGACTTGAAATATTCCAGGAAAATTATTCTTTCATACATAATTATTTTTTAATTTTTAAAAATTTTATTTAAATGGTCATTATTTTTCAAAATCAGAAGTGAAATTGCACTATTTTCTCGAAATCCTCAGATTTGCTCAAACATAACCATTCTCATTTTGCCAGACATCAAAATATTTCCCTTATCCTGCATTTCTTGTGAATTTTGTCTGTTTAAACCACAAAAAACTGTTTTTTATTGTTCTCTGCTAGACAAATGAAGCATAAGCTGAGAGTCAGACTGTACTCCTGTATTCTGCCTGCTCCAGACAGCAGGCTGTAGATGACCTGCTAAATTGGGAGCAGAGGGATTCAGGTATATATGGAAGGGAATCAGAACAGCCCAGGGAATGCTGTCACTATATGAGCTGTGTGTCACTTTGTGAGCCCAAAAGCAGCTCTGACTGCTGCATTCAGGCACCTAACTGCAGGTGGAACAGGGCATTTCCATGCAGGTATCTCCAGACATCTCCTAGGCTGTTCCCTGGTGTGTGCCTGTGCTGATGTTGTGTGTAGCCCGGAGCAGAAAGCAGCTGCCTGGAGGAAGGATGATCCCTGGGGCATTGCCTTTCACATCCAGAGCTGCTGCAAGTAATAACCTCCAGGCAGGCAGGAACTTTCCAAGTCAGGCAGAGTTTGCCTGGAAATGCCCTGATAGGAAGCATTTGACAACAACTCCCAGCTCAGGGCCCAACTGTGGAGCCATGCTTAGGGATGGAGTCACCACAGCCCTCCTGGGACTTGCACTGGAAAACCTTTCATACCCCAAAAGCAAATAAGATCCTCATTTTCAGGCCTCTGTGAGGCTGGAGGTGAGCTTTCCTTCCTTACCAAATATATATATTCAGGAAACCAAAGCCTGTCCAGTCTGGGGTAGGAACACAAGCCAAGCTGCTCATGAGGTCATGCCCTGTGTCGTTCATGATGTGTAACGATTACAGGTTACTAAACTGAGCTCAACTGACTAAACTAGACTAGACCAACAGTTCCCAGATGCCTTTCCTTCCCCCATCCCCTGCACAGCCTTTCCCTCCACACTGCCAGAGGTGTTCAAGGTGGAGAGCAGGAGGGAGGTGGCCCCAGAGGTGCAGGCAGCCTCACAGGCTGACCCACCCTGCTGGGTGCCATCTCATGTCTCTCCTCCCCACTTCTTTCTCCTCTTGTGTTCTTGCAAAATCTGCAAATCAGTGTTCCCCAGCAGAGCTGGTTTCCTCTCTGGTCCCTTTTTGGGCAGGGGTAGATGGGTGCGTGTGAGACACAGCAATACAGGCTGAAATTATGGAAAGGCAGAGCTCAAACCCAGGAGGGGCAAAGGAAAATTTCTTTTGTTGTTTTTGGATTAGCTCACCCAGAGTTTTTCTTTGTTTTTCTGCCAGGGCTGCTCTTAAATGTCTGACTGTACACTTTTCAATGCTTATTGAAAGATCACTGCTTCCCACAGCTCAACATTTTTTCCATGCAGCTCATAAGCCCTCCGGTGCCATGCAGCCCCCCTCAAAGTGCTCTGTCCCTCTGCAGCCTGGGGCAGGGCAGCTCCCAGGGATGGGGGAATGAGGGCATCTCTGCAAAATGCATCCTGTTCAGATTTGATCAGCTACAAAGCTGTGAAAGCTCAGATGGAAAAAAATCAGGTGCTAATGGCCCCGAACTCGGTGATAACTTTATCAGGACTGGGTGTGAGGGAGCTGCTTCCAGCTGGGAAATTGCCGTGGGGTCAATTGAAGGAAATAGAGCAGAGGTGGTGTCTTGGAACACGGTGTCCTTGCAGGCAGAGCTGGCACAGCGTGGCTGTGTCAGGCTTACCCTGTCACAGCTTGCACCTGCCCGTGGGACATCAGCTCCACAGCCCTCACTGCTCATGGCAGCACTGCCCTGGATGTGGGGGTGCTGCACTGGCTCTCTGGTTCCTGGGGCAAAGCAAGGGACACAGCAGCCTCACCCTCAGGCTTAGCTTGGGGAAGAGGCTCAGGCCAGCAGCTTCTCCTGAAATGTGAGTTTGGGGCAAGTTTTCACACTCTCGGAAGTGTTTCCTTCCTTGGGCTCTCTCAAAGGCAAAGAGAGATAACTTGCAGGCATGGAGGCAATACCTGGCTGTCCTGGCACAGCTTTCTTCCATAGCCCTACATGCTGAATGATCTCTTCTTTGCTGTCACCCTCATAGGTCCTTTAATTTTAATGGCTACAGAGAAAGCAGAGGCCAAGCAGGGAGCATGCTGGGCACGTAAATCCTGGCTGAGAGCAAGCACACACCATAATAAGGTTTGAAATCTTACTCTGGCAGATCACCTTGACCCCCATCTGTCTGCAAGGAGCAGCAGCAGCGCAGGAAGGCAGCTGGGGAAATGGGATGCCAGGGGTGGAGGGAGCTGGGCAGCCCAGTCTTGCGGGCTGGGTACCACGTCCTGTACAGCAAGGTCAGGGGTCACCATAAACGGGGATGATGAGAAGCATCAGGAGCCAGGAGCTGCTCGCCCTGTCCTGGAGGCAGCTGAACTGACAGCCTTGTGTAGCACACAGGGTCAATGTCCCTTTCCTTGCCTCTGACTGCAATTCCGTTTCAAAAGTGTTTTTTTATTTCTGACTCTCACAGGAGCAACCTGTATTCAGTCATCAAGTGAGCTGGGCTCCTTTTGTTGCTCTTAAGTGCTTTCAATCTGTGTGCCTTGCTAGGAAAACCACTGTCTCCCGTAAGAAAGAAACACATCCCGTAAATTCAGAAGCATTTTAGGTGTCCCAGCAGTGCACTAAGACGTTTAAGATGCATTTGAGGAAAGCTGCCCTTTGCTGAACTGTTTCATCACGCTCTGTTTAATGCAATTGCTGTCTCCTTGCCTTGAATAATGTATGTAATAGCCAGGGTTAGTTGTGGTCTCTGGTGTGTGAATAACAAACAGCAGCCATGGTCAGACTGGCTCTGGTGAGGAGGCACGGTGCTTCCACTCTCATCTCCTCCAAAGAGGAAGTCAGCAAACGCTGGCAGCTCTCATAAAATAAAGAATTAATGCACCCTGATGTGCACAGAGTGAATATTGGACAGACATATTGCATACTTTGTCAGTAGTCAATATTAGCACCCAGCTGAAGTCACACCAGGATATGCTGATATGCACCAGGAGCTGCAGCCCTGGGGAGTGGGGCACTGAGAACACAGCAAAGGATTGCTGCCCTGGGGAAGGCTCCTTCCATTGCCAGGTATCAGGGTGAGAACTGCAGGAGATGAGGTCTTTTCCCAAGAGATATTTTGTCCTGGTGGCCCTAGGGAGCAAGGATCATCTAGGAAAAATGATCCCCATGGTTGGGTGAACCATGGATTGTGTAGGTAACAGTGAACTGTCCTGGTGGGCTACAGCAGGAGGCTGGAGCATGAGGGACAGAGTATTAAAGCAAGGACACAGGGCTGCAGCAGAGCAGCCAAGAAAAAAAAAAAGGTACTAATAAACATTTTTTTTCCCACTACATTGACAAAGCAAGCACTGAAAACAGTCTGTAAAAACTGGAGGAATTTTAAATGTTTTAATAACAACCTCTCATCTTATCAAGGGGATTTCCCCAGTGTGTCTCAAACACTTTACCAATGAGTTTAATACCCTTATGCTCAAAAAATAGATAAGAAGATTGAGGCTCAGCTGGGCAAAAAACATCCAGCTATCAGCCACAGAGAGCTCCTGTCCCACACCAAGTTCTGCCCCCACACTCCCCAGTGCAGAGCTGTGTGTAGCAAAATCCTCCTTCTCAACACACATGACCCAAAGTGTGATGGAAACAGCAACATTCCTCAGGTACATATTCCTAATGCTCCCACAGCCTGGCTGCCACCCCCCCTGGCACCATGAGCCATGTCACCAGGAATGTGACAGTGCAGCACATTGAATACACAGAGAATATTCTTTCCAGCTTTTGAGATTGAAATGTACCATGCACCCAGAAATGTCTCTTATGATTTATGATTTATCTGAAACATCCCCTGAGTTATGTGATCATCCTAAATACTACAGCTCAAGTGAAAGGGGAAGAGGGAAAAGAAAAGCCTGGAATCTTTTCTGTAAAACTGTTGGCTCTTCACACTGTCTTCTTCACAGGCCAGGCATGGTGTCCTGCAGATGCTCAGACAGTTTTGCTAATATTTCATTTCCAAATGGCAGCAACATCTTGACCAGCACCGGGTCAAAAACCTGCAGCATCCCTGATGGCCAGTTCAGCTGGTGGGCAGCATGCTGCATCCAGCTGATCATGTCACACAGAGCAGCAAGAAACCTGTTGTGATAATTCCATCCACTTAATCACCAGCTGCTCCTGAATTTCTCTGTGGCAGGTTTGAAATTAGCTACTGTTTGCACAGTCCTGCTGCTTGACAGCTGCAGAGAGGACAGGCCTCACCAGTTGCTACTGGGCACAGCTGTCATGGTCACTGATCACCCTCAGCCCCCTGGCCTCGGGGAGAAGTGCAGATCAGCCCCTCCACGGCAGGAGCCAGCCCCACTGGAGCCTTTGGGCAGCATCTCAGTGGAAATGTGCAAACAGAAATGATGTGTTTGTGCACACTCCAGAAGCCCAAAGAAGGAACCCTGTGACACAGTGCCCTCTCTTTTATTTCTGCAGTTTCCTGCTGGAGAGCAGAGCTCTTAGGCATTCCAAGGGTCTAAACTTCCTTGAGTACTAATGCAGGGCAGAGAGGGAAAGCAGCAAAGTGCCCTACTTCTTGCTTTCATTTTCATCCTGCCTTGACAACACATTGCTGCCCCTAGCACATCTCCTCTCCCCTTCTCTTTTATTAGCAAATGCACTTTGACTGCTTGAATGATTCATGCAAATAATTTACCAGGCCACATAAAGGAAGCTTTTCTCTTCCTGTGTTATCCTCAAACGAGCAGGTACATTTTATGGATGTATTTGCTGTCTGTAGCTGCTCAGTGAAAAGGCTGTGAGTGCTTGAGGTGGAGAGTTGTTTGTGAGCTGCTGTGTGCCTGGGCTGAGCTGTCTCTGGGTAAGGGAAGGGAGCAGACAGGCATGGAGCAGTCTGACCCCATTTACACTGGAAGCTGTGGAGTAACCACGGTCCCTTCTGTCTCACAAGTGCCCTGATTTGTCAGAGCAGCAGCCACTGTGAATATTATCACAGGCAAAGCCCTGCACCCACCCATGTTTGCACAAATGGGACAAGAAAAGGTGACACATAGTTGAACGTATCATCTCAAGTGAACATTCTGCAGCACTAGGTCAGGTCAATTGCTCATCCACCATCAATTTATGCTGTAGGAGAGATTTCAGTCAAATGAAAATCCCAGATTCATTGTACAATATTTACAGTCATTCTATGAAGGCAGAATTAAGACCTTCCACAAGTTTGAACAGTCCTTACCAAATCATCTAGATTTTCTCCAAGTGTCACATTTTTCTAGCAGTTTACCCACCTAGCATGGCATTTTTTATTTTTAACATGAGTTTCAGTGCTGGCTGGGCAAAATTTAACCATGTCATTGGGTCAGGAGGCTCTTGGTATTATAGAAGTACAAGCAATTCTGTATTTGTCCATTGTAAAAGAAAAGAACTTTGTTTGAAGCAGTGAAGCAGCACCAGTTTACACCAGGGAAACACTTCCAGTGCTATCACAACATCATCCAGTTTCTTTAATGTTTCTTTTACGGATGCATCATAAGTTTTGGTTGCTGGAATGTGGTCTACTGCAAAGAGCATTTCCCATCAAAGAGGTTATTGTGCTCCAGCAGATAAAGAAAATACAGCCTGTGCTGGCTGCCAGATCCACCTGCATCACTGGAAACAACCAGAAACCATCAAGGGTGCTTCTGTGACCTGTGTCATGCAGTTGAATAAAAAAAAAAAAAGGTGCATTATAAGAAGTGCTATTTGCAATACAAAGTTTCTGTCTTGGTTTAGCTTACTGTCATGAATGTGTTCCAGTTCTTCCTATTCTTACCAAATTTTTGAAATCACACAGTTTTTAATCTTGCAGAAGTCTTTGTAGACTTTTCTCTTCACTTAGAAGAAAATTTAAGGCAGAGAGAGCAGGAGGTACAAGATTCCATTGCCTACACTTCAGATTTTGCAACCTTCCTAATTCTGCTCTGGGGCTGTAAATTCAGCCAGATATTAGTTTTTTTTTTTTTTTTTTCACAAATCCAGCTTGTATTCAAAAATTAATTCAATTTCTGCAAGTGGGGGAAAAAAAAATCATTGTTGTGCAGCGAGATGAATGTGAGCTTTGAATGTACATTCACTCATAACTCTGCCCATCACTGCATGCTCACAGTTTCCTGCCCACACAAAGACTTTCTCTGAAGAAAAATCTCCTCATTTACTCCATGAACAGGTCTGACAAGGGTTGAAATTAGATTGCTGAATTCCTGAAGTTTCATCTCTGTTACCTCAACAGTGCAAAGGAAGAAATGCTGTCATGCTGGAATTCATCCTGAAATCAAAATGAAGTATCCTCAAAAATGGAGATTAGTGTGAAAAGGCTATAGGAAAGTAATGCCATTGCAAGTAATTTTCATGGGGTTTTTTTTGATTAAAAGTATAATGAAATGAGATTTAAAAGTAATGGAAATCAGTATTAACTAATCCTGCAGATGCCAGTGCAGTCATCTCACTAATAAGATGGAAAGCTTTAAAATACGTTGTCAAGTAGTTAAGTTGCTTTAGTTGTTGTTTTTTTTTTTAAATTGTCTAAGTGGAGCCCCTTTTCTGAAAACTTATCAACCTCTTGTCTAGTTTCACTCTCCCTCAAAAATATGGGCTGTTGGAAACACTCAGAACTGTCTGTAGTTTACCCTCTACATCTGCCTGTCCTAGGCAGCAATGCAAAAAAGCAGTACAAGGAGAGTAACAAACTACTCCATCAGCGTTTCTAATTCCTGAAATTCGGGAATGTAATAACAGAGGGAATGGAGTCATCAGCCCTGTGCAGCCTGGGGCAATTTCCCCCTGTTCATGGCCACCAGGTGGGCTGGGACTGGAGCAGCTGAGCTCTCCCCATCCCTGACCATCCATCACACACATGGCTGAGAACAGATTATTAGTAAAGCAGGAAAATGACAGAGGAGCTGACAAATTATGCTCAAGGCAGGTGATTTTTTCGACCTGGGTAATTTTCATTGTTGCAAAATTTTTTTCTTGGATAATGGGACCAAAAAAAAAAAAAAAAAGAAAAAGAAAGAAGAAGGAAAAAACCAACCAAAACCCAGTTACATTGTTGACTGCTGGTGAGTTGCTCTGGTTTTAGGGCACTGGTACTTCCCAGCCACCCCTGCAAGATGTGGTGGCCACTGTCTAGACTAATGCAAACTCAGACCTTGTGCTGGCACAGCTTGAAACCTCACTGTCAGCCTCAGGTCCTGCTTTAAAACGCTCTTCCCCTTTTTCAGTGGAAACTCCTTAGAAAACAAAATGGTTCCCTGCTAGGCAGCTTTTCTCACAGAAATAATTAATGGTAACTTGAACCTGAGATCCATGCAGGACTGGTACTTCTGCATATGAAGGAGAAGTTGGCTCTACTGGCCAAGGGAGTGGAGAAGAGAAAAACAGGCAAACAAAACTCAACACCTCCCATTCTGATGTAAATATATTCCAGGAAGCTCAATGCTTAGAAGAAACTCAAGAGAGAGCCACAAAAATTGCTTGCAATCTAGAAACATGCCTTCAGCATGAAAGCATGGAGCTGAGCAGTCTGTTTGTCCAGGAGGAGAAAGGAGGGTGGCTCCATCACAGCCTGCCTACACGAGGATGCATTTTTAACAGCAAGCACTTTAAAATTGACCTAAAATGGTAACACTGAAATTAAGGTGCAAATAGCTAGTAATGAAGCTAAGTAAACCAAGGTAAATTTTTCCATCACAGTAATAGCAACAGAAAGAGTGGCTGTTCACCTTGTACAAAATATGCTGCAGTACAATCAGCAGTGACAGGCTGAATGCAGGAGATGCTCAATGAGAATGTAAAGCCCACATGTCTGTCTTCCAACAGATGCCATCCCATACCTTTTATTTTTGCTTGGAATATAGCCACATGTAGAATTCCCAGATGTGAGTGATGCCATCTATTTGGCTTTAAATAGCAGCAAGTCTTGAATAATTTATTAGTATTAACGGTAATGAGACTTTTGTTCATATGCCTCAAAGAGCAAGGAAGATCTCCTGTGCTTGTCTGAATTCTGCAGCACTGATGACAGAATTTTTTTCTAAAGGACTTTTTAGGAGCCAGGTCATCACAGGGAGGTTGGTAGTGATAGTCTACTAGAGAGAGAGTATTTATTCCAGCAATCTTTCCAAGGTGGTTGTCAGCTGAATTTTTCTTCATATTCAGAATTCCTAGGGCCAGGAACCTGTGTGATAGTGACACAGCAATTCTGTGATGAAGTTAAACAATCAGGAGAAAAAAGATATGTCCCCTTGCAAAATGATGCAGCGCCTCTGTCAATGTTGGCCTGCGCTCTTGCCATGCAGCCCAGAGCTGCTTCTCCACCCCACATTATCTGAAAAATCTCTCTATTAAACCATATTAGTTTGTGGTGACATTCTTTGCAGGATCTGCTCTGTCTTGGCAAAGATAGAGCACATGTCAGGAATTGGTGACTATCTCAGATTTTGCTAATTGGTGACTATCTCAGATTCTCCTTTATTGGATCCAGCTTCTTTAAACTGGGTTTTCTGAAGCAGCACGTGGGATGGATGATGGCAGCCAGGGTACAGATCCCCCTTTATCCCAGTGCCCAGAGGAGCCTGTGGAGCACCAGGGCTGGGATGAGGCACAGGGAGCTGTTGGTGGGATTCCTTGTGAGGATTCCCCATCCCCACTCTGGATATCCACAGAATGCTGCCAGGTCAGTGCCAGGCAGGCTCAGCCCTGATCCCCCGGGCTCCTCAAGCTGAAGGTGCTCTGGATATGGCTCAAGGTGCATTCAGCTGTGTCTCACAGCCATGGCCATCCCTGAGAGCCACCACCCTGAGCTCAGGCTCAGCAGCACCCTCCTGGCACTGCTCTGCCTCCACAGCACAGCTTTTCCTCTCAGAGTTGCCATTGCTGATGTGGCAGTTCAGGCTCCAAACTCCAAGTGCCAGTCCAAAGGCACTGGTCTCTCTGCCAGCTTGTTTCCACTCGCTGATCCCCGAGATACCTTCCCAGAGCACTGAGGGACCAGTCCTGGAAAAATGCAGAAGGATTTTAACATTTTCAGTCTTTTGGTATGTGCAAAGGCCAGGGCACAAAGAGCATATTAGTGCTATGCATTACAGAGACTTAAATTAACCAGATTATAGCAGTTAACACAGAACCAGTAGGACACAGTGTCTCCACCATGAAAAAGACAGTTCAGATATAAAAATTTTTGGTTAGTTTTAAAATAGGAAAAAAAGTTCTTAGCTTGCAGTTTGTTGCCACATGAAAAGGCTTTTTTCTGCTCTTTTTAAAAAGAAAAAAAAAAAAAGAGTCTAAGATGCAAATAACATTTCCTGATATGGAAAGCAGAAAACACTCCTAACACATTTTCCAAGGTCAGCTTAGAAAAGGAAGCTGTTTCCAGACTGTAGCTACAAAAATTAGCAAGCCAAAAGTTAGAAATCTCTTCTATAGTTAGTCTGTTCATAAAAAAAGACTGAGCACCTTGGTCCTCTCCTCACTCCAGAAACATCCTGCCTTACATCATTGGGACATTCTGGCTGTTGGGTACTCCCAGAACTTGAGTAAATATCCAAATACAGACTCAGGAGCCTACATTTGAATCTGCTTGAAGTGCAGGTCAATTTTAAAAGTGCTTGTTGTTAAAAATGCATCCTCACTCATGTAAAAAAAACCCGAAGTCTCTCATTTCAAGCAGAGAGACAGCAGAATAGTAATCTATAGTTTCCATGTCTTCACCAAGTCTAAAGCTATTCTCTCTCTTTGTTTACTGTGCAAACTGCTTCCACACAAAAGGAAATGATCTCCCCAATCCAAATCTTACTTTATTTAGAGCAGTGGGCAAGGAGTCTGCCCTGGGAGGTGGAGAGCTCACAGCAGGGCTCACTGCCCTCCCACAGGCTCCTGAACAAACAGAACCCAAAGTGCTGAGGAAGCAGTGCAGCCATGGAAGGGCTCAGTACCAAGCTGGGAATGCTCAAATCAGCAGCCAAGCAAAGCACCACCATGAGCTTTCACTTGCATTTGCTGAGGGCTACACACAGTTACTTGCTGTAACTCCACAGATCTGCAGAATCTCAAGAAGTCACAGATGTGTCCAAGTATTTTCATCTGGATGAATAAAGGACATTTGCCCATAAACATTTCAGCTCCCCTAACAGGAGCTCACCTCAGTCAGGATGGGTCAAACCCTCTGGTTATTTTCCCTTGGTGCTTAGGGCAGTTCTAGGGACAGGCTCCAAACAAGATCAGCTGCTGTTCCATCACCCTTGTCAGCAGAGATGCACCCAGGAGCTGCTCTGGAGAAGAAGGGACAGGTATCTGTCTGTGGCTGGGCCAGGCAAAAACAACAATCTTTCTCCAGGCAAAAGCTCTGGCAGTCTCTGTGGATCTTCCACTCAGAACAAGGAAGAGACACGAAGAGGCAGCACAACATATCAGGCAAGGATGCATTAAAAATAACCAAAAAAATACAAAAGTGTGACTTCTTTGTGTCTTTTTGTTCTGTGATCATCCTGAAATAGCATGTGTGATTCAGAACAGCCACTGCCACCTCCCTCCAGCCTGCTGACAGCAGCCACAAGGCCCCACTGCCCAGGAGCTGCTGTTCATCTGCCCTGGCTCCAAGTTTAAACAATCCTGGGCTGTACTTGCTGTAATGAGTATGATCAAGACGAAGCACATGGGACATAAATATTCCAAATGCAAGTTGTACTCACAGCCAAATCCAGTTACAGCTCTAATTTGCACATTTCCTCTTTGAAAGTAGTTCTTTCATCTTCTGTATAGAGCTGAACCTCTCCCAGATGCCATTTGCAAGCCAGGAGAGCTGCTTTGCATCAGAGCCAAGGCAACACAGAGACCTGCAGGACACTCCTGACCCACCCACCATGTGAGGTGCAGGACAGAGCCCTTCAGCCAGCTCTCCTCATCAGCCTCCCCAGCTTTGCAGGGAGCTCTGGGTCCAGATGGGAGAGCTCCAGAGCTCCAGAGCAGCCCCTGGCAGAGCTCCCCACTCTGTCCCTCATTGCAGGCAATGGCACAAAGCAGGAGGAGCCACAAAGAGCTGGCTGTCACTGAAGCTGTACCTGTGGCTCTCAGTTCCAGAACCTGCTCCTGGTTTGCATCCCCAGACACTTCATTATAAAGCAGAACAGGCTAGCGTTGACTTTCTTTTTCTTGTTCCTCCCTCAGTTCTCTGCTCCTTTCCAGGCTGTTGATATTATGTGTTATTCTCCTGTGTTTATTCACCCAGCAGGCACAGGCACCCAGCCCTGCTGCTGGGGCTGGGACAGCCCAGGCTCTTGCTCCTCAGATTTTTCCTTTGCTTGCAGATCTTTGGCTGCACCTGTCAGACAACAAAGTGCCACAGAAGCTGTTAAGAGACCTTGTAGGTGAGGGGTGTAGTCAATGACAGAGGGAGAGCACAACACACAGCCAGTTTTATGAAAATAAAACTGTTTACCATTCCAGCATTTCCTGCAGTTTTGGGATGTTATGGCTCAGAGGTTTCATTTACAACTCTTTGATGAGACTGTTCTCTAAGAAATCTCGTATGTATAAGAACAAAAAATCATGAGGAATGTCTTAGCCTTGGAAACATCTAAACCTAGTTCCAGAGCAGAGCTGTGTTTGTACAATCTTAACCAGATAAACTGCTCTGGGAGCCCAGGTGCCAGCTGAGCTCTGTCCTTGCAGCTGCTGCCCAGGCACCAGAGGAGCTGGGGCTGCCCCATCCCTGGAAGTGTCCCAGGCCAGGCTGGACAGAACTTGGAACAACCTGGGACAGTGGAAGTTGTCCCCACCCATGGAAGGGGCACTGCAACCAGAGGAGCTTTAAGGTCTCTTCCAACATAAACCATTTTATGATTTCATCTTTCCTGATGGCAGAATTGGAAAATACTGTTACACACAGAGAAGACATTTTTTTACCAGCTAAGGAAAAGCTTGTATTTTCCTGTGCAGATAAGTGGAAGAATTTCATATTCACAAGTGGAAAAAAAGCAAAACAAAAATCTAGAAGTGATAGTTTTGTTCAAGAATAGTAAGCCTGGCTTGGCCAGAAAGTTCAGCAACAAAATTTGAATTTCAAACTCCTATACTAAGATTATGTTTAACAAGTCTATTGTTTAGAATAATTACTTTAGCTTCTTTTTGAAAACAAATGCCAGCCAAGACTGGGGAAAAAGATTTTGTAAGAAAAGTAACAGGATAATTCAGTCATGGCCTCCCAACAAAACACTATTTTTTTGTTTGTTCAATAGAAGCAAAAAATGTTTTGGATCAATATTTGGACTTTGTCCAATTATTCACTGTTTAGCCAAGAAAGTGACAAATCCACTAAGAATTGTTACTTATTTGGAAATTAGTAGTGTATATGATAAACAAGCTTCAACTGTCCCCGATCCAGCATAACATACAGCCTCTGTGATTTTTTATTTATTACCCTGAACTCCTTAAACTCATTCAGTTCCAGCAATTTGCTTCCAAGGCCTGACCCAGTGTACCTTTCTCCACCAGGTGAGTGGTGCTGGATGGCAGATGCAGGTCTTGGAGGAGCAGGGGGTCAGTAAGCTTGGGACACTAATGGTGGTATGGTCTGTTGCTATGAGACACTTTGATTTCCCTGAGGAAAATATTCTGAGCAACTCAATTCTGATCATTAAAGTTCCTCAAAATATTATTTCAGATAATTCTCGAGGATGCTGGCATAAATCTCTGATTAGAAGTAATTGCCACAGGAAATTTACCCTTTCCTGTTTGGCTTCTGCAGCACATGGCAGCTAAAATTTATTCTGTAGTTTGCTGCAGCAGAAAAATGATAAGTGGATCTAAACACATACATTTAATAGACACACATGGCACAGCCAAAATCTTCAAGATGCTGACATAGATGGAGCTGCTGATCCAGAGTTTAAGCAGTGGTCTTTGTTTGGTCTTGCCCAGAAGCCCCTGTCTGATCCCAAGTGATTGGATGCCTGGGTTTAATGGGAAGTCATCCTTAATAAGCTTGACCCATGGACTTCAGCAGGAACACAGTGTCTGGAGCTCTACACTGAGCCTGCTTTATTCTGTGTTGATCACCAGGCAGAGCAGAAAGCCCAAATTGCTCTGCCCCCTGCAGCCTCAAACACCACGATCCACGTGTTGGGAAAACAAAGCTGTGCGTGGTGCAGCTGGCACAGAGATAACAGCACCGTCAGGTTACAGCTTCTCTCCCACAGGAATTGGCTTTTCAGCCTTCCCAGTCTTCCTGCTTAGAGGAAGATCTGCTGGCTTTAAACAGTCTCCACAGCAATGATGCAGTTAACACTGTGCATCTCCACTCAGGCAGGGTCTCCTTGCTGTTCATGCCTCCTCAGGCTCTCCCAGGGCTCTCTCTGCTCTGGCTGCAGCCCGTGGGCTCTGAGGGTGACTCTGCAGCTCCACCTGAACGATGTCCCCTTCCTGTGGCCAGGGACCCAGCCCTGCCTGGCACTTCCCAGGCCATAAGCTGTAGCTCCACGGATCCCAAACGCCTTTGGCAAGCCAGAGAAATGCTTTGTAGGCAGGGACATGCAGCTTGGGCATTATTTTCTGCCCCGGATGCTACAGGGGCAGTGGAACACCTCAGGGCAGACCTGGCTGCTGCCCAAGTGCCTCCCATGGATTAGATGAAACAAATAAACCCAAGCAACTGCTGTATCTGAAGGCAAACAAGGCTGCCAAGCAATTAGTGTCCAAACAATGCCTAATTAGTCCCTTGGGTGCCTCATATTACAGAGCAGAGCAGAAGATGTCTGGCTGGGTGTTGCAGTGTGGGATGCTGATCTGACTGGGGCTGGGGCAGGGCAGCAGGGGCAGGGCTGCTGGGGGGTCATTCCCAGGACACACCTGGGGAGGGACCTGCTCTTGCTCTCACAGCTCTGGACACAGCCCTGTCAGGGAGGTTTGTGCTGCAGGGGAGTGCGACCATCTTCACAGGGGTCTGAGGATGAGGGGAGAGACGAGGATCTGACTCTGTGTTCCAGAAGGCTTGATTTATTATTTTATATTATATTAAAACTATACTAAAAGAATAGAATAAAGGATTTCATCAGAAGACTAGCTAAGAATAGAATAGAAAGGAAGAATGAATAACAAAGGCTTGTGTCTCAGACAGACTCTGAGCCAGCTGACTGTGATTGGCCATTAATTAGAAACAACCACATGAGACCAATCACAGATCCACCTGTTCTATTCCACAGCAGCAGATAAACATTGTTTACATTTTGTTTCCTAAGGCCTCTCAGCTTCTCAGGAGAAAAAATCCTAAGGAAAGGTTTTTTCATAAAAGATGTCTGCGACAGGGGAGGGCAGGAGAGCTCTCAGTCTGCAATCAGTGCAATACTGAGAGCTGCAGGTTTTGTCCTGAATTAGCTGTAGTAGCTCAGATGTAGATATAAAGTAGATCAGATCAGATGTAAAGGCAGTTTTGTGCAGCCTGTTAGAGATACATAAGAACTTAAGACTTTGATACACAGTAAATTATACAATGTGAGTAAAGTACAACGTGTTGGTTTGGGGGGGTAGTCACGAGAAATGAAGCTTCTAATTGACAACATAAGGAATTTCTTAGCTAAAATCAAGCATTCAAAGCTGACCAAATGTTACCGTGAAATTCTAGAGCCAGAAATAGACAGAATTTGAATGGGGACCGAAATCCTGCTCAGTAACTGTTTGTAAATCCCAGCAAACCACAATTCTGGGTCAAAAAGAAAACACAGGTATGCATTGGTTGGCTTTGGCAGAGAAAAAACAAATTTGCTTTCCCAGATCTGCTGACATATTTATCAGGATATCATGAATGAATGCATTGCATTTGCCAATACAGCACACAGTGGCAGCTGAAGGTAGAAAATCATTTGAAAAGGAATTACAAATTATTTGGCTGCACACAAGGGGCTTTATTTGGCCTGCCTGGACAGGGAATTGCTCTCCTGAGCAAGATGAGACTGAGCAGCAAAAGCTGACTGCTGACTGTGGCTCTGGGTAGGGGCTCTGGGTTTCTTTCTGAGGAAACAGGTCACTCAAGCACCCAGTGAACCCCTCCTGCTGTCTCCAATGCCCTGGACCTCTGCAGAAGCTAAGAGGTCTCTGCCCTTAATGGGCATTTCTGTTTTAAAAGCCTGAACAAATATTTTCAACCCATTTGCTTTAATTCTTCTGTGGAGTTTTCACTCTGCACTGCCTGGTTGGAAGCGAGAACGTGCAACACAAAGGACAGGAGCTAATGAAGAAAAATACCCTTTGCTTTCAGCTTTTTGTGTTTGCTGGAAAATAACAGATTTTCTTGGCAAATATCAAGAGGATATTTGTGACTGAGCTTGCTCTAATGAACATGAGCTGTGCTGTGCCTCCAAGGCCTGCTGCACTTTCAGATGATTTCACCACTTTACAATCCAGCTCTTATGATAACATTTAGCACACACTTGTTGAACCATTCAGTGCTAAGGCAGCACAAAGCCCAGCAAAGGGCAGCACTGGGCACAATCAGTTTCGAGGTGGAGCCCATGTTGCAGAAAAAGCTCAAGTAAACAACACAACGGCTGAGGTGTTGTAACTTTTTAGGGCAGGGAGTAGAATTCATTGACAGTGCTAACGTGATTTAAGCAAATTGAGCAAAATAACACATGGAGCTGTCTTTTAGTTTATTGTGTGGGTTTTACTTCGTCAGTTGTTTTAAAAAGCAACCAGCAATTTCTGGGAATGCTGAGTTTAAAAAAAAATTGGAGGGGGAGGGGAAAGGGGAAGAAAAAACTTATCAGGCATTTCTATAGCTTAGTAAAGATGATTAATCTGACTCAGCAAGACTGAACCAAAGAGCTTTCATTGACCAGTTGATATTCAGAAACATCTTTGTTTAAATATGGTTTAAAATGGCACGAAAATTAGATCTATTCCTGAAACCCTGACACATGCAAAGTTCTTGTTGTCTGTACATCTGGGCTTATGGTCAGATCTATTTTAATGTCTTTAAAAAAATACAAGTAGGCAACCAGAGAGTCATCACAGCTTTTGCAGGGCTTAAAAGAATGCAGAGCAAGAACCAATCTGAAATTAAAGTCTCTAAAGGCCCAAAATATGTTCAGCAGGTGCCCTTTTGCCTGCTCATCTGTGTAATGGCATAGTCCTTGGCAGATCTGCTGCTGGCAGGATGAAGGATGGACTCCCCTCAGGTGTCACTTCACCTGCCACAAGAGACAGGAGCTGAATGTGCTCCTCATCCATCAGCATCAGGTACAAGTGACCCTGAGGAGCAGCAGGCACAGGGGCAGGTGGCTGTGCTGCTGTAAATGTGATGTGTCACTCACTTTCTACCTTAAGTGGTGCCCCCCAGTCCTCCCCTCACTGCAGTGTGGCCGTGCAGCAGCTCAGCCCAGGTGCAGTCACCACTCAGCAGTGCAGGTTTGGGGCTGGATTTTGGAAAAGGCAAAGCTCACATGGTTGTGGGCAGACACAGCAGTCACACTTGGGCTTCTCAAGATGTTCACCCAATCTTGGGCAGGATGAAATTTGTTGCTGCAGCAAAATGATGCAGCACCTCTGAGCAGGGCCTCTCTCAGCCCGTCTGACCCTGACAAACAGGTCACATTAACTCCTATAATTTGTTGACTATTCTTTGAAAACCTTTTAAAGATTTTCTTTCACTGTGTCTGGAGTTACAGCTTACAGTTCCCAGTAGCTTTTGGGAAGGAGAGGACAGATGGATGCAGACAATAGCAGCTCCAAGAGACCTGTTATAATGGCACCTGCAGAGACTGATAGGATGTGGAAAGGAACCCATAAATTCTGGAATGATTCTGGGACTTGATTTAATGTATACAAAAAAATCTGAAAAAATACTAAATATTCTCTATCTTGCCAGAACACTTCTTTGCAATAAATAACCCCTATAGAAATGTTTATTTCCTTTATTCCCAGCATTGTCCCTTTTCCCTTCAGAAGTGCTGTAGTGTTCATCTGCGGCATAGGTCTATGACCAGGCACACAAACAGGATGGATCAAAGTGCTTCTAAATGCAATGTTAGATCCATTTTAAAATTCAGAGCATCTCCAGAAGCAGCCCAGGTGTAGCTGTACCTGAGCCTGTTGGTTTCTGGATTGCTGTAGAAACAGAACCCAAAATGCTCCTTTTTCCCCCCACTGGGGTTGCCCAGCAGGGCTTGCAGGCACAAGCTGCAGCAAGCAGGGTCATCCAAACACCTGGGCAGGGCTGGGGATCCCCTGCCTGAGGAGACCCTGGGAACAAGGCTGTCTTTGGTGCTTGCTAACACTCAGATGCACCCTCCAGCATTTCATGGCCATGGACGGGTGCCAAGTGCCTCTGTCTCACCAGCTTCCTCTCTGCTGCCAGGGTTTCCTGGCCTGGGAGGAGGTGATCAGGGAGCAGAGATACAAAACACAGGCAAGCTTTGTGCCTTGAGCAAAAAAAAATCCTCTGCAGCTCCAACAGGGTTTTGTCTCTTTTTCCCTTCCTCTTGCAGTCTCTCCACCTTCCCCAGCCCTTGTCAGCTGTTTGATGCCAATATCCAAGCAGGGCACATTCCCAATGATCCTTCCCCTTTTCATCACTATCACCAAAATAAACAAATGTGTGTTTTTTCCTGTGGTGTAGAGCTGGTGAACTCTTAAAAGCCTGTTTTCTTCTCTAAGAACTGAGATCCCTGAGGAATCTGCCTCCCTTGCATCTTTCTTGTGTTGAGGTGGAATTAGTCACATTTTTTGCAAATGACAGCAGTTTCTCATAATAAAAAGAGCAAGTTCTGGACAATTTATAGGCTTATGCAAAAAAAAAAAAAAAAATAGTAAATCAGTCTCTAGCTGTTTGGACTGTGCTCTCTTTTCATTGCACACGAGCAACTTCCATCACCACTAATAAGCAAATGAAGATATTTGGCCTCAATCTTTCCTACAGGGAGAAAACCCTCAGCAATGCCACGTATCCTACAGCCAAGGCTGGCCTTGTGTCAGACCATATTTTCTTCCCCAGCCTCAGTCCAAGCAGGCTAAGAAACCCACAGGATCCCACATATCCATAGACCAGACCTCTAAAGATGTTTCAGCTCGGTCCTGCCTCAGGTGGGGTTTTTCACAAGTTATTTTTCATATCACAGAAGTGTTGTAACTACACAACTGTAGTGATGGAAACTGAGCCTCAGCTGGTGAGAGCTGTTTAGTCTGTTGTTAATATACAGCAGGCAGCCCACAGACACTGAAAATGCAGCTTAGATCTCTGTCCTTACCCAGGCATTTTCTGCATACCAAAATTAACTGTGGTCAACAAAGAAACCTCGGATTGGTTGACACTGAAATCCTTTAAGCAAATGCACAGATGAATCATTGTGCCAGGTCTAAGGAAAGGGGAAAATCTGTATTTAGGATGCATGCTCTCTGCAGGCCCAGAGGACTTGTGAAATCCATGAGCTCCTGCAGATTCCCCCTTGGCAAGGCTGACTTAGGGAGGTGCAGAAGGGGCTGGTATTAAATATTGCTGCCTTGGCTGGTGGCACTATGTGCTTGTGCTCCCAGCACAGCACTCTCCTTGTGGCTCAGCCTATCCCTGCTCCAGAGAGAAGGAACTGCAGTGCCTGAGATGCTGTTTGGGTCTCAGGTTTCTGTTTAATACATGCCTGTGGTTTGTGGCTGTCTGAATGCCTCCAAGGACCCCTAAAAACCAACAACTCCTGCTGCTGCCAGCAGGCTCCACTGGCACTTTGCACCTTCGAGCTGGGCCATGAGCTCCTGCCCTGCCTGACTCTGCTTTGCAGCCAGCCTGACAGACATCAGCACCAGGATCAACCCCCTCCAATGTGGGACAGAATGCCAGCCCCTGGGAGGGATTCCCTGGCTCCTGCTTTGGTTCCAGGCTAGAGCTCACTGATGGGTCTGCTCCAAACCATACCTGCTATTCTTGAGGCCCCTCCTGCCACCCTGTTCCTTCAGGGTGGCACCATTTTGGGACCCTGCCCTGTGCTATTTTGGCAATGCAAGTGCCCCAGAATTCTGGGGAGTAACCTGATGCACTTCTTCTACTCGTTACATGACACTAAAATCATCCAGAATTGACAAACAGAGAAATTTGGAGGGAGAACTGGCATTCTCTCCCATCTGTGAAGCTCATTAAACGTGGCTTTTAGCATCAAACCAGACATACCATGAAAAGCAAAGAAAATACCAAATGTCATCTTAGCTGGGGGAGCAGACCCTTGGGCACATCCTCTTGCAGCCAGCCCTCCCAGGAGTCCTCTCTCCCACCAATACGTGGGCTCCTGCAGAAAATGTTCCCTGGAAACTTGTTGCATGAAACCAATAGAACTGTGCCTTCCCATTTCCTACTCCAGGCAGCTATTCTGGGTTAAAAAGCAACTGGAATGTTAGGAATTGTTAGGAGAGGAACAGAAAACAAAGCAGAGCCTCCCTATAAATCTGTCTCAATTATCGCGTCTGCTCCAGCCCTGCTGTCTCAGGCAGAGCTGCAGAGGTGACGAGAGGGCTGGATCAGCTTCCAGGCAGGGGACAAAGAGATACCAGAGGCTCTTCCAGAACAGAGGTGAGCAAAGGACAACGCAGCACGCGTCTGTAAATTGCCAGGGGCTTAAAGGAAAGAGCATTCGCTGGTAACACTGCGTTTTGGAGGCACAGAGAGTCAGAAGCAGCCTTGGTCCGCAGCTGGTGGGTGACAGGGGCTCCCCTGGGAGGCTGATGGCTCTGTCATCAGCGATTTGTGTTGGCTGAGCCCTGCCTGAGGGCTGAGCAGAGCCTCCCTAACAGGGACAGACTGACACGGGCACCACTTCTAGTCAGGGCTGCCTTTTGCATCAGTCCCTCCCATTGCCCTGGTGGGAGAGCCAGAAGAGGGAGCCGAGCTCGGGCTCCCGCTGCAGAGGAGCTGCCCTCCCCAGGGGGCAGGAGAGCTGGGCTGCAAAGCTTGGTGACCGACCAGAGACCGCTCTGGCAAGCAGGCAAGAGACTGGGGCCGGCCCAGGGTGCTGGCTGAAGGGAGCAAGACAGGGAAAAAGCAACTTAAGGGGACAGAGGCAGGAATAAAAAACAAACAGCTATTAATCACAGCAAGATCATAAAAAGAAACAGTTTGCCAAATTCAGTGTTTCTCAAGAGAGGAACATTTGCACAACTGCACCTCTGCAGTGAAGGGACATGGTTTGCAAAGAAAATACCTGCTGGCCCACAGAGCCTGTGAGCTGCATTGCATTTCTGTGCATTTTCCCAGGCAGCATTTCCAGTTGCAAGGAGCGAAGCATCCCAAGGTGCTGCTTGGGAGCTGCTTCCTGCAGGCATGCCCTGGTGCCCTCTTCAGTACAGGCAATGAGTTAGGATATGTCAAACTAAAAATGAATGAGTGAATAAATAAATAAATATTATGGTCCAGTCCTTGCTTGCCAAGTGCTAGAATGTGGGCACTTTAGAGTTGTTCCAGGTTGCTGTGGGGTTGGCTTACAGATGTTTGAGTCATTTGCGTGTCTGTATCAAAAGGCTTCTCTCATTTCACAGTTAATTCACAACAATGTGAGCTCAGATTGACAGGTTTCCTGATGTGAGTGTTCCTGCCTTTGTAAAGAATCACATTGGTGGAAGGCTTTTCTCTTCTATATTATTTCAAATCACATAATGTGTTTTTCAATCTTACACAGAATAAGAACGTTAGCAAGATATTGGGAAGATAAATCATTTAGTATTATGAAAAAATAATTTCTTTTTCTGGAAAAAATTAATGTGATTCTTGCATCACTATGTATATAAATATTCTTATATTAAGTTAACCTTGTAATCAATTTGCAACACTGTAATCATAAATCAAGTTTTGAAGAATACTAAAATAGGAGTTTATTTTTGTAGGACATAACTGTTTTAATGAAGGTTTGGAAAACAACAATAAATTTGGAGACAATTCAGGAATACTCTTCCTGGTTGTAAGAGAGGAGCAGCTGCCACATTTGGTGGAGTGAGCCCTTTAAATCATCAGGTATCAGCTCAAGGGGTGGAGGGATAAGGAAGGTACAGCTGTTCCCAAATGTCATATAAAATTCTGCTGAATTTTATGATCTTTGATCACCTCAAAGAACCATCTACATATAAATTGTACTGACACCATCCTTTATATGCCAGTGCACAGGATTTGTATGCACAGGTGAGTACAGGCACATATACATATGGAATAGCATTTTCCCAGTTGCTTTTATAAGCTTCAGATTTGGCATAGTTTACTGAATTGGGTCCTGTGGGGTTTTACAAAAAATACCTTTATAAAATGTGTTCCTAAAAGATTTTGAACTATTTCCTTGAAAACAAACTCCATGTCATCTCATCTTACCATTACCATTTAGAGGAAGCATGTTAAAATTCACCACTATTTGTCCTTCACCCAGAGCATTTTCCAAGGTTCAGTGAAGTCAAAAAGAGACCGTTGGTGACTTGTCAGGGGGCTGTGGCTCAGAGACACACTTTTCATTAGCAAGTGGATACCCCACACCACAGACACTGATTCCCAGTACTGTGACAGCCATGTGGCAGATTGCTCTTGCTCCTCAGTGTAAAATGCCTTTTCTTTTTCATTCATAGCTTTCCCTTTTTCAAGTTCAAATGCCTAGGTCTTGTCTCTGCTCAGTAACACATTAAAAATAAAAGTTTGAAATATTTTCCTTTGAAAATAATTTTTTGAGTTATGTTTAAGACTCGACAGAGGGAAAGGGATGTATGTGTTCACCATTAAAGTAATTCTTGGGGCTTTGCTCCAAGTGTTGCTAATATTAGACTGGCTTGGTGTAGAAGGTGGAAATCCAGCAGGTAGATGGGCCTCTGTGAGAGGTGGTTATTATTTTCTGCACTGATGAAAATCCATTCAATTAGCAGGTCATGTGTGCTCTGTAAGCTTTAAAAAACCCCATCAAAGTGGTGAGCATGATGGCACATTCAGTGGCTCTGTCCTAGAGGCATAAATAAGAGAGCCCTGAACTGATCACGCATGTGCATGGAGTGTGGTTATTCCTGAAAATAAAGACTGGCATGACTCAGGTGTTGAGTGTGGCTGGGTATTAAGAGAGTAATAAGCAGTTGCTGGGAGGCATAATTCTACAGTAGCTTCCACTTAATAAACCAAGGGGTTGAACATGGGAGCACAGCTCAGTTAATGGGCAGGAAGTGATGGTGGCTGTCCCATAGAACAAACAGGCTGGAGCCTGCAGCACCTTGTGCAAGGAACTGCAGGAGGACAGACACTGCTGAGGGCTGCTCTGATGTGCTTCATGCTTCAGGGCTTGGACCAGCAAAAAGAAACCTGAGCAAAGCTATAATATCAGGTTTTTTCCTTCCTGGAACTGGCACTTTCATGTCCAGGGATCAAGGCACACACACTGATTGCTAACAGCAGTGTAAGCTAAGCCAAGTACTGAGATTACAGCAGGATTGCTGGATGGAAACACCCCAGCTGTAGATAAAAAAATCCATGGAAGGGACCCGGTTTTAATAGATTTAGTGAGGGATCAATTTCCCAACAAGAAAATAGAGGAGAGGGAGAGGGACCCAAATGGCCCCTGCAGAGTTCTGCTGCAGAACTGCAGAAGTTGCAAAAGCAAAACAGTTGGGAATGAGAATATAGGGAATGAAGAGCCCACAGCCCTGCTCATGTTGCTGTGTAAGTTGCAAGGTTAATTTTTATCACCTGCCAAGATTTTAATTTACTTACTTGCCATTGAAACTGGCCTGTCCTGCAAATACTTTCCTAGCAATATATACACTGCTCAAGTCATTCATTTCTCCCAGCTACCTTTGGAAGCAAAGATAGAAGTGGGGAAAGGCTGGTAAAACTGAAGGTTTGTCACCACCAGCAGGTTGCAGAAAAAACGTCTCAGTACTGACCCCTCTCAGAGCTCCTTTGGAGAACCACTGCAGCAGCTGCTTTCCAGTGCTCAACTCAACCAGCTGGAAACCACGTCCTGACTGATGGGAAGCAACAGCAACAATAAATAATCCATTATTTTTAAACAGCTTTCCTCATTTCTTACCTCAAATAAATGAACACTAGTAACTTACCATCTGGCAGCATATGGAGATTATTTCTTCTTATGTTTAATTCTCTAAATGACTGCAATTTTTCTATTTTCTGGGGAAGAACATGAAGTTCACTGGAACTAATATCATAATAAATACATAACTAATAAAGAACCCAAATATCTTAAATTAAACAAAGGAAAACTGTTATCAAAACTATTATAAAGCATAAAATTAAAGGAAGAAGAAATCCCATCTTTCTGGGGTGTTTCACAAAAAGAAGTTGTACCATGACAAATCTCATTGTTTCTTCAGTACTTAGTGTATCAAGTTTCAGAAACTCAGTTCAAGAAGTTAAATCATGATGAAAGACTGGTTCAGAGATTAAAACTGTAGCCTAGGAATCAGGAGTTCCTGGTTTAGATCCCTAATCAGTTAAAAATTTCTTGCGCTACTGCTGGCAAATGACTTGCCAGCAATCAGCTTCTTTTCTCAAAATTATTCTTCCTTCAAAAACACTGAACCAGTCCATACAGCTAAAAATTTATTGGGAGTAAGAGCAGCCTCACCAACTTCTTGGATACGAGCACTAGAGGGTGACAAAGCTGCACCAAACCAACGCACACTACAGCAATTTCCGGCATCAACATAACATTAATCTATGTAGTCCAGACTGATGCGACAATCACAGGGATAGCTACCATTCCTAACCTTTTTGTATTCCAATTTGATAAGATTGACTTCAAAGGTTGATGTATTTGCAGGTTCTTCTCTGTCCATGTGACCAAAGTTAAGCTGGGATTCCCTTCCTGAAAGCATCTTTCTAGCACATGCCTTCGATGTCAACTTCCTTTTTTCATGTGTGTGTGCGTGTGTGTGTGTTCCTGTGTGTGTGTGTATATATATATATATATATATATATATATATATATGGCTTATGTTCTGAACAGGCATATCACACTGGAACAAAACCCTCTCTAGAACGTCTTTAATCTGTGTCATCAGGCATGCATTCTAGGTTTGACAGCTCTGTAAAAGAAGTCAAAATTACAACAGCAATCCCAAAAACATTCACACATTCACTTCCTGTAAACAGTAGCAGTGATCCCACCTGGAAATGCCATGACACGGAAGTGAGCATAGAGAATTTCTCACTAAATAGTAAAGACATTAGAAAAGACTCACAGACATTCAGAATATCTCACAGTACTTGTAAATTAAAAGAGAATGCTGATTTATAGCTCAGAATTTAGGTAATGTGGAAAGAATTTTCAGACCACACACAACTACCGTGGAAATGGGATAATGATGCCTTGCACTGACCACAGAAATCATGAATGCTGTAAAAAAAATTAAAATCCATGGTCCAAGTGCCAGGTCAGTGAATAACTGTACATAGTTATTTGTGTTTCCCCACCATTTTTGAAACTCTACAATACACTACACCTGTAATTTCAGCTGAAACACAAAGAAGAAAAACCACGTTGTCGCAATCCCCCTTCCGTGAGCAGCGACACCTTCCACTAGACCGGACTGCTTAAAGCCACATCCAACCTGCCCTTGAACCATTCCAGGGATGGAGCTTCCCCCGCTTCTCCGGGGATCCTATGTCAGAGCCCCATCGCCCTGAGCCCCGTGCCCGGGAGGGGAGCGGAGCGGAGCTTTCCCCGCTTCTCCGGGGAGTCTGTGGCAGAGCCCCATCGCCCTGAGCCCCGTGCCCGGAGCGGAGTGGCCGCTGCTGCCCCCGGGCCGCGCGGGGGCGAACGAGCAAGCGGACAGACAGAAAAAGGGATGTCAACGAAATTAATCCACAAAAGCCAAAGGTTTATGTCCGAAAAGGAGATAGAGGAGTCCTGGAACTTTATTAGAATAAAAGGAGAGCGTCCACTGAAAACACATGCCCACAAGATCTTCCGTCCTCCGGTTTCGGAGGGCGCAGCCTCCGTTTATCCCGAGCTCCCGGCCCTCCTTGCCCCGTTCCTTTCCCCATTGGCCGAGGTACCAGGAAGGCACAGCCTTCCCGATCCTCCTACCGCGTATTCCCCCTCGAACCTGCTCAGAAACCCGACCTCGTACAGCCCCGTGGCTGTGTCAGGAGCCAGACTGTCTGGGCTCTGAGATAAACCTGCTGCCCAAAGTCAGTAGAGACATTAAGAGCCATTTCAAAGCTGTTAATATCCAACCTTCACTCATCGAATTGTTTGTAAAGACATTAGCACACAGCTTCCCTTCCTCTCGAGGATAAAAGGACAAAGACACAAACGGCTGCAGCAGCAGCGACTCTACCGACCCGTTACCTCTGCTGCTCGTCCTCCTCCTCTCCCGTTCCCGTCTCTCTCGCCCTCCCGTATCCCTCCCTGTCCCCGCTCCTCCCGGAGCCGCTTCCCCCCGGCTCGGGGAGCGCCGCGGTCTCCCCCCCTCCTGGCTCTCGCCGTTCCGGCTGTGGCTCCGCCTGGCCCGGCCCCGGCCGCTGCCGCCGCCTCCTCTGCGGCTTCCCCGGCCGAGCTCCGCCGCTCCGTGCCCGCTCCACATGGGAAAGTCCAGACCGGACCCCGGAAAGGGGAAGGCACCGGGTGTGGCCGCTGCTGGGGACTTGACCAAGTCAGCCGAAAGTGGCCGGAATGTCCAAAGGTACTCTGGAGCGGAGGGGAAGCGCTCGGCCCTCTGCATCTCCATCAAACCAGCTTTGCACGAGGGGAAATGTCACATTGGAGTGCAAAGGTGCACAAATGACCTGAGTGCGACCGGACAGGCCTGGGGGTGACACTGTCATCAGCCCTGAGACAGCATGGCCAGCGTGGGGGGACAGAGCTGGTGTCATCCGCGGGGACCTTGGTCATGTCCTGCACACCTTCGGGACGCTTCTGTGGCCGTGGGTTTGTTCGGGTTTTGAGGGGGTTTGGAAAAAGAGTGTGTCTTGGGGACTTGTTTGATTTTCTGGCGTATTTCTAATGGGTGGGAGTGCTGATTTACGTTTTGCTTTTGCTAAACTGATGTTTCTAAAGCTGCAGAGCCCCTGCTAGCCTCAGGCGGGGGAGCCCCGGAGAGCGGCGCTGGCTGGAGCCAACACTGGGTGGCAGGAGGCTCCCGCAAACGGCGTCAGTCCGGGCCGTTAGTCCCTTCCCAGCCCATCACCGCCAGCACAGGCTGCTCTGTGCACCCCCTGGGCTAATCCAGGACCCCCTCGTGGCCTCCTGGCCACCCCTGCACAGTGTGCCCTGGCCCCCCAAGTGCACACTCAGCCCCCCACCCCATTGACGCCCGGGCACCCTGCGGCCCCACCGCACAGCCAGGACTGGGTGTGCCGATGTGCTCACGGGTGTGCAAGGTGTGCTCCGAGGCGTGCTTGCACATTCCAGGGTCACTGGGACCAATACTCGAGCCCGGCTTAGCGGGTGAGCTGAGAGAGCGCATCCCTCCCGCTGTTTGAATAAACTGGGGGATGTCTGCCCATTAACAGCTCCAAGAACTCTCAGAGCACAGGGACCTTCCATGTGAGAATGTCCCTGAAGTGCAGCCTCCCACCAACCTCCTGCTGTTGTGCGAGTCCTCCTGCTCTTCCTAATTCTCCACTGTGGATGCACAATCCTTGACCCAAACACGGAGGAGCACCTGGAGGGACCAACAGGGGCTTTGGTCGAGGTGTAAAATGCAGCCCAAGGGTGGGAAGGGAGTGGTTTGTGCTCTAGCGGTGTGAACCTACCAGGAGCTGCCTACACACCCACATTCTGAAATTTAATTTTTTTTTAAAGCAAATTCAGTGGGTGAGAGCTGCCCATGGCTGCATTGCCCAATAGTTACCCAGTGTCAGCAGCAAATCTCATGTTCCCTTTTGCAGAGAGGGCACTTGCAGTCACCTTTGACCCCTACTCCCTGGGAACAGCCACTCTCTGATACTTCCACAAAATCTGATTTTTTTGCTTTTAACTGACTCTGTGTTTTCTAGGAAGGAGGAGCAAGTAGCCTGTGACCTGTGACCAACCACTCTGGGATGTTTGACAATGTGCCACACTCTGCTTTAGGGGTCCCAGTAGCAGAAGATAGGTGCTGTGGTCAGCAGGGTACCTCTGCACCACTGCCTTCCCATGGCATTGTGGACATCCAGTGCTGGTGCCTGGAGGACCATTTGTCAACACAATACAAACATGCTTTATGCTCTCGCCAGATCAAGAGGAACAAATAAATGTTCAACGGGACAAATAAATAGGAAAGGACTCAGGGCTGTTCTGCCAGGATAGCCTGAAGTATCACAGCACATGAGAAGAGTCCCTTGGGGCAGAGGCCAGAGTGGAGTGCCCAGGCCCTGCTTGAAAGCCTCAGATGACCAGGGAAGGGTGACATTCTATTAGTAAACCACTAATGACCACCTCTTTGGCATTTCCTGAAAACTACCATAGGTTGGCTGGTTCCTGGAGGAGCGGTGTGATGTCAGCGGCCAGAAATCCTGTGGAACCGGCCAGACTGGCAAATGCATGAAAGTCAGCTAATCTGCTGCTTTATCACTCCTCCTCCACCCCCAAATCCCCTTCCACTTCAGGCATCAGAGGGAAGCTAATTGACTCGAGCTTCCTTTTTGTGCTCAAACACCTTGGCTGCCTTGGTTGTTTTCTCTCATTTTTGTTTCATACAAACAGATCAGCTTCAAAGGCGGTGCTGGCCCAGGTGTTACGTGATACACATCTACCAAATAACTGGGGAGAGGCCTTGCTTCACCAGGTGCTCTCTGCCTCTGACTGATCTGGTCACAGTTTTGCTGCCTCTCCCCACTCCCTGGGGTGAGAGTCACTGCTGGTAAAGGACATCAGTTGTTGTTCACCTTCCCTCTTTTCCTTTATCCCCCAAAGCAGAGGAAAGTGGAGACTTTTGGGCAGCAAGAGCCAGTGTGGAGTGGCCTTCCAGGGAATGGGACCTCAGCAGGGACATGGCAGGATTCCTCAGAATGGCTTTTGTAGTGAGAAGGGTGGGTTGTCCTGGCTTGCTGAATGGGGGCTGACCCAGAGTTGAGGCTCCTATCTTCACCTTACCTGACCCAGTCAGTTTGACTCTGATCCTCACCCTCCTCCATCCTGCAGATTGCTGGATGGGCACACTGCCAGGCTGTATTTTCCCTCACCACGTTGGAGACACAGTATAAACTTGGAGACAGGTGGGAGGTGCTGAGCTCTTGCCTTGGCAGCAACTGGGACAATCCACCTCCTCATCCCTGCCATCTTACTGGTGTGAGAAAATAGGAGCAGGTTGAATAGAGTTCCTCACAAGGGCCCCACTCTTAAACACCCAGGGAGTTTCAGGGATCTGTGCAGGGAAGAAGCTGTAGCCCTCCCCACTGGATGTGCCAGGGGCATCCACTGAGCCAAGGACCAGCTGGGTGTCACCGCTGGCCCTGGCAGGAGAATGTGTGTCCAGGTCTGCACCAAACAGCCACGGAGGCAGCTCTCAAAAACCAGTCCAGGACAAAGGATCGCCTATGTTAGACCCCAGAGAAACCACGTGGGGTCTTTCTGTGCTGTGTCCTGCTCTTCAGGTCCCTCCTGTGGAAAAATTCCAGGCTGGGGAAGTAACTGGGACAAAACCAAAAGGCTGAGGAAGCTGTGCTATAGGACACAACAGGGTGTTTATCACGGTAATGTAAAGAAGGGTCTGTAGGCCATGCAAATGAATATTTGTATATGTGTGTGACAGCATCATTGTTTCATTTTGATGTAGAACCTCAGCAATGATATCCAGCTGGAATAAATTCCTCCAAAATTCAGGAACTTGCATGCCACAGTAGTACCAGCATGGGCAGGTGGAGAGAGGCAAGTTGCTAGACCTGAGAGCAAAAGCATGTGGGTTAAATGAGATCTATTTATACAGGCACCTTTGGAGCACAGCAAAGCACCTACAGAAACCACATGCAGAAATCCCTGGGGAAATCCAGGCGAAGCATTGCAGCTGCAGGTGAGGTTCTGCACCAACCCTGCTGCAATGTGCCAGCACAGCATGGTCAGGGCTGTGCAGAGCCATGGTGGGAACAGGGAGGTGGGTGGGAAGCAGGATGCACTGCCAGGGCCTTACCTGCTCACCCAAACATACTGTGCCAGATGGGGAGGCACCAGGAGAGGCTTCAATCTACCCCAGCTATAATTAGCCAAGAGGTGAATGCAACCATACAAACAAGGCTGCAGGAGCTCTGTGTAACCTGGATGTGACGAGGTCCTGGTGACACTGGCTGTGCCAGGAACAGAAGGGGTGGGAAGGATATGGGAACAGAGGCCACTGGGACTTGGCATGAGGGAGCCCAGTGATCTGGCAAGCGCAAACACTGCAGTTCCTGCAGGACAATGTCATGGTGGGCATCTCTGCCAGGGACCATCCACTGCTGCTGGCTGTGTCCCTGCTCCCTCCACAGACATACATCAGAGTAAAGCAGGTTCCCACTGCCTATGCCCATCGCATCAGGAGAAGTGGAAGGAAAGCACTGCAGCTCAAAACACAGCCATGGTGGTTGTCCATCCCCGTGGCAGTATGACCTGCCAACAGCAGGAAGTTCAAAATCTGCTCATTGGGCTGGGACAAACCAGCCAGCAGCCAGCAATACATCCCTCTGAGCAGCCATAAATCACCAAACTGCATCGCTGGAAGACATGCCAGAGAAGGCATGTAAGGTAATAAACAGGTCAGGTGGGTCCTACCTAATCCATAGGGGCATGAGGCCAAGTATCTGGTGGCTGGGCCTGTTTCTCCGGGCTTGGTGCTGCCTCTGAGCAGCTCATGGGCTCTGGGAATCAGCTGGAGCACAAACCTCTGCAGACCGGCACCACCTTGGGCCAGTCTGGGCGTGTTACTTGCCCTTCTGACCTTACATTTGCAGATTTGTGACCCCTCTTGCCTCAGGAGCTGGCAGAGGAGGAAGGGCACTTTGCAGGGTTTTCTCTCCTTGGTGGGTGGATGCGGGGCAGAGGGGACATTTGAGGATGCTGGCTCACCGTGCCAGGCAGCACCCCCTTGTCAGATGCACGGGGCAGGCAGCACGGGCACACAGCAGTGACAGAGCTGACGCCACTTGCACCTTGTTCCACTCACAGCACCCTCTGGCCCAGGCTAGTACCTTCTGGCACTGCAGCATTTCTCCTCTTATTTAGCCTGTTTGTGCGAAATCACTTCACTTGTTTGTTTGCTTTTGCTACACGTGCCTATGTGGCCTAGCCAAACAGTTCATCCTTTTGGCTTGTGCAAGCCCTTTCAGGAGCTTATTCCTCTTATCTGTGAGTTGATGTTTAACCAAGTCAAGCATTATTTTGTTACAATCTTTCAGCATCGGCGCTGTTGCCCTTGAGCCTTCCGTCTCCTCCTGATGTTTTTGAAAAGTCTGTCAGCATCCTCCTGAACTTTCCCTACCACGAGCACAGGCACTTTATGGTGATGCTATGCTTTGTGTCCATCCTGTTTGACTTGCACAAACTTCCAGATCACCTCTGGTCTTCTCTCCACGCTGCAGTATGGGTTGAAAGTGGAAAGTTCTGTTAGGGAACTGTCTTGTGCATTCTCTGCTTTTTACATATGATCCATAAGTTTTCACTGAAGCTGTAGAAACACAAAGTATTGTTTTTCTTTGAGTGCAAAGAGGAGAGGACAGGTATAAGAGAGAGGAAATGGAAAGAGATGCCCTGTTGTACTGCACAGGAGCAATCAGACCAGCATAGTGCAAAACTACAGCATGTCAAAATTGCTTTCTCAGAATTGCAAAAAGAACAGCTCTTTTTGCAAGAATACACATCTTTGCTGCGGTTTTTTCCCACCCTAGGGTTACAAAATCTCCTCCCAGGCCTCCAGGCAACAGTCTCTGCTGCAAAGGCAAAGCCTTGCTCTGGTGGGGTGCTCTCACGGCAGGAGAGCTTTCAGAGTGCTGTAACCTTCCAAAGGAAGGGCAAGCCCACCTTTTCACAGCTGGGTTATGCATTTCATCCTGCCTCTTACAAATATAACTTTAGTCCATAAAATCGGTGTGTGAAATAAGGTTAGTCACAGGACTTCCTGGCAGCAGCTCATAAACAAGCTTTCCTCACTTCCCTCTTATGAAAGGTCATCTCTCCTCTGCTGCACTGACTTTGTTTCCCTCTTCTCTCATTTATCCCCTGACTCCCATCAGTATCTCAGTCACTCTGGTAAATGTTTTGTCCTGTGGCAGCCTCGTCAAACCCAGCAGGAGGATCAGGCTCTGGAGCACACTCTTGACATATCTCCTGCGGATGGATCCTTTTGCACTTTCTGGTAGGTTATTTCGCTATCGTTCCTCATTCACACGTTGAACAAGGGGGAACCAATGGCCCAAGTATTCAGCGGCTCGTTAGCAGTGAAAGGTGATAGGGTCTGTGAAGCTTCCTCTTCCCTTCATCCCCTTCTCACTCATATCCTCCCCCTACTTTTACCTTTGTCGTGGCAGTTTCCTGGGCTGAGTCTGCGGATCAACGTCTAGTAGCAGAGGGTGGTATTTAACTAGGTCTCACGATTATTTATGTTTCTATGAAAAACACACCCACTTTCCTGGGTGCAAAGGTGGCCAGGCACTAGCACACATGCAGGAGTCACCACCTATTGAGTGTTTTATAGATGCAGCCTTCTAGCACACAGGTCACACTGTCACCATCATGGCATTTACAGTCTCACCAGTAGCCTTACTGGCCTTGATCCACATGTTTACATCTGACTTCCTCATCAGCACAAGGGATAAGTGCACATAGCAGTTGGACTAGATAGAGGAGAGTTCCAAAAGCAGCCAGGGGAGATGTGTACTCATGAGTCATCAGCTCTTTGGTTGCTCTTAGCTGGTAGAAAAGTGACTCTTGTGGAAATTTCCCTTCCTTGCTGCAGCCTCTGTCATTGAACACACCGCACTTAGATCCACACACTCACCATGCTGGTGCCCTGATCTCACCCATTCACACAGAGAAACCCCAGCCCTTGCCTGGAGTTTTATTTTACCTACCAGGCTCTGCCTGTACCGGTCTGACTGCAGGTCTGGGACTAGGAACTGTCACCCTATCGTCACCCCATTTGCCCCCTGGCTAGTCGCAGCTGCGATGGCAGCTGGGTTGGTTTGCAGCATTGCTTGAGGGTTCATTTCTTGGAAACAAGAATTGTGAAGCCAGGAAAATTTTTAGAGCACCTTATTTACATATTCAAACCGAGATTAAAACCTAGCAGGATTTTCTTCTAGCCCTGTGTTTCCTTTTCCTCTCTGTCATCCTTTTACCCTGTCTTGCCATAAAACTGACAAAGCTCTCAAGCCCCCATCTCAGCCTCAGCCTGCTCCCCTTCTCCTTACTGTCCTTGCTGAAATCTTGAGCATCTCCTGATTTTTTTCACCCAAAAGCCACCATCTGTGACATCTAGCAGCTCACACAAAGCTTGCTGTTTGTGAGTGACAGCCCAACTGGGACACAGATGTTGAGTCTCATTTCCCACAATCCGGTGGCTTTTGGACATTTTTCCAAGATATTTGTTCCATTCTCTCCTTGTGTTCAAGCTCCCTTTTAATAACCAACTCAACTGAGTGTGTTTTTTATGCAAACAGCAATTTCCTTTTGAAGCTCTCAGTGAAGGCCATGTTTGTCACTTAGTGCTCTGAGGGGAATTTGGGTAAATTGGACTGGATACAAAAATAACTGTGTTCCGCTCTCCCAGGAACAAATTCCTGCAGAATCTGATCTCCCAGAATCAGATTCCTGCATTTCATGTGCATTTCTGCTCTAAGAAGTTCAGTAAAGTGGTATTACCAGACTCTTCACATGGTGATATTATCATGTCTCTTCACATTGATTCCTAGCTCAACTACACACAATTCACTCATTAAAAAGACCTCTTGCCATCATTACTAAGTTCCAACTGGAGGTTCAGGTGAGTCTCCATGACCCAAACTGTGGTCTTTCCTCTGCTAAGACACCATCCCTAAAAGCAAAGGAAACACACAACAAATGCAGCACTTGGGTGCATTGGCTGTGACTATCACTGCCTCATTTGGACTCAGCTCAATGTTTTGTCACAGTCCTGTCTCTGCAGGGATATGGGAATGGAAAGCAAAAAAGAGAGGATTGCATTTAATATCCCAGTTTGTCTGGGCAGAACTTGTGGTTAGAGGCAAAGGCAATGTGTCTCTGCCTATTCTGACCACTCCTCAGGGAAGTGAATGTAAAGTGAGAATCATCAAACACACTTTTCCCTGAATGGTTTCCAGGGAATAATGCCTTTCCACAGCTACATCCCACTGCTCTCTTCCTCTGCCTCCACTGGGGCAACAGGGAAGAAACCGTGGGCTGGGGTGATGAGCACACGTCTCAGCCACATGGAAGGGACCGTGGTGCCATCGTTTCTTCCTACTGCCAGCATCACTGCAGGGGCAGTAGATTTCTGAGCTCTATTCCTCCAAGGGAACCATGAAGTTATTTCTAGCTTTGACCAAAGTTTTCTCTTCTGAGTGTCCCCGTCTGTGCTCCCCACTGTGCTGTGACCGCTCCATCAGCCTGTTTTCAGCAGGTACTGATGGCTGTGATGTGCCAGGAGCCCTTGGAGGGCTGCCCGTGCATTTTGTGAGCCCTGTTGCCACGATACTGAACGCAGAGCAGATGTTTATTTCAATAGAGATGGCTTTGATTCCTTTTCAACTTTTCGCTCGAGCTGCCATCGTGTGTGAATGCTTCTTCCCAGGAGCCAAGCGTGCTGTCAGGGCCCAACAGGCAGGCCTTGTGGCTGCAGCCAGTGAGGAGGGAACAAGGCTGAGAGGCAAGTGCCTGAGCAGCACAAAGCAAGCTGATGGCCCTGGCCTCTCAGGAAGGATGGCTGAAACTCTGGGGACAGGGACTGAGGATGTGTTTGTGTCTGCATTCATGTGTTTGTGCACACGTGTGTGTGTGTGTGTGTGTTTATGCACACCTCTGTGTGTGTGTTTTTGTGGCTCTGTTTTGGTGCCACAAAGTCTCCTTCTCACAGCCAGTGCTCCCTACCACTTCATTCTCCTTTTTTTCCCCTCCCAGTTGCCTCCATCAGGTCATCGCTGCCTTGCTGCACGCATGGACCAGCTTAGCTGGAGGCTGAGGAGAAGAGAACATCTTCTTGAGAAAAACAGAAACCAGGCACCAAAAATATTGAAGATGTGGTAGGAAAGGTAAGGAGATCCCTTCCTTTAGTACAGTAATTCCATGTGAGAATTATCAAGACGAGATAATCACTTCTTTTTCATTTTTCTTTTCCTTCTCCTTTACCCTTTCCTTTCCTTCCTTTTTTTCAGTTGGTATATTTGAAAAAATACCTCTTTTTTTTTTTCCTCTTTTCTCTCTCTTCTTTAATCCACCTTGTTTGTCTTTCTCTCCACCCTTTTCTTGGTGCTGGCAGAGCAACCTGCCCTCACAAATACCCTGCCCAGAGTTCTGCCTAGGGCTATCAGCCTCTTTGGAAGGGGTGCTTTGCTAGTGTAGGAATTCCACCACAACCAGCTTCTTGCTGTTCCCTTATATAGAAATGTTTTTAATTCTATAAATACTGTATGCATTTTACTAAAAAAAAAATTAGGGGAAAAAAAGGTTGGACTGGCTATGTAAAGACACTGTGCTGTTGGGGCTGGAGTTTTGTTTGCCCACTGGCAGGGCCTCTCACTTCCTTCACCCTTTCCACTGTTGTGAGCAAACTATTTTTGGTATTCCAAGAGCGCAAGCTTTGCTGAAATTCTGGTTTCCTGCTTTAGAGCAGGGAAGAGTTATTTAAAATTACAAAATATATTTGCAAACTGGAGGAAGAATACATGAGAACAATAATTTGAGAACAATGTTCTGAGATATTAAACTACTGAATTGGATACAATTACCTATATATACATGTATATGTGACTCCATGTGTGTATTTAGAGATGTGTGAATTATTTTAGAGATGGAAGTGTAAATAGAGTATATTTGTAATAAAGAGGTCAGAGACAAAACAGTAGTTTTGTTTCTGACTTATCTTGCAATCTTGGAAGAACAGAACTATCCTACAGAAGATCATCTTCTTTAAGCCAAATATTGTATTGAAATAAAAAGTTAACTGGCTCAAGGATATTTTGTATTGAAGGTGGAAATGTTGCCCTTGAACTTGTGAACAGTCCATTCAATTTATCATAATCCTTAGGAACATAGTGACTCACCATTCACCAGACTGGTACAATACATGTGCACTATCAGCTTAGTACCCTCATAAAGACAACTCACTGATTTTTTTTTTTTCCCCCTGTTATGGAAAATTAAAGATTATGTCAGCACAAAATTCCTGTGCTATGGACTCATCTAGTACCATGGGCACCGTGTCTCCTGGTCCTGTTAACAAGTAGCTCTGCCTACCATTGCAGGGCAGTTCCTCCCATCTCAGCTGAGTACTTTGGCAAAATTTTAACCCTCCAGGCTGAAACTTCTGCATGGAACAGGCCAAGCATGCAAGGACAAAGCCCATCCACCACAGCAGCTCATCTCTGACTGGAGCCAGAGGAAGGGGCTGGGGAAGTGGGTGAGAATGGAGTGAGCAGGGGCAGTGCTTGCACTCGCCTGACAGGATTTGCAGCTCACCTGATTCCTCAGTCAGAGGTGCCAGTTTTATAAACAGTGTTTCCCAGTGTTAGGGCATTTTTTTTTCCTTACATGAAACTGTCCAGTCACTTTTGGCCTGTAGCAATTAGTTCACCAGCTTAATTATACCCCGTGTGAAGAAGTGCCTTCTTTTGTTTGTTTTTAACTTGGTATCTGCTTGTTTGATTTAATGATCTTTAGCCTTTACATTGAAGGAGCTGGTGAACCAGCATCCTTCACGCACCTCTTCCATCCTAGGCATTTACCTCAGACTGATTATTTTCCTTAAAAGTACAGGAAGTGTCAATTAAAAAATAGTTCAGGCATTTCTAAGAGAAAGATTGCAAGAAGATGTATCATTTTGCCCTGCTAAGAAATATCATTTTGCTCCCTTTGCTTCTGAGGAAGGATGTGGAGCATCATCCTTGTGTCAAGCATGTGCCATTGCTGTCTCCTGGAGAAAATGCATGGTTTTGCTATATTACATGAAAATCTCAATTTTTGAACAGTCAGTTGGCAATGGCAGACTTTGGCAGCTGAATTATCTAAATAATCCATTTGTGCTGCAGAAGCTCCATGCACCTGGTGTCCTACAGAACAATTGAGCTGCCTCCTCTGGGGGAAACAAGAGCTGCAGAAGCTACAAGGAAGGTGGGATACTGAGAATACCAGAGAATGAAACAAGATGTATCCTGAGCATGGGAATCAAGGTGGTGAGCAGAAGTGAAGGTACTATGGTCCAGGTTCTAGTCCAGCTGCAAGGCTCTATAATTTTAAATTATTTATTGGATACAGAGATGTAAAAGTTGTACTATGGGATTGACAAGGACTACATTTTTCTCCCATGAGTTAGTATCAGCAGCTTCTACTGCTGGAAATTCTGAAGGTCCTGAATAAGTTGCCTTGAAGACAAAGTGATTTCCCTAATGCCTGTGAATCAGAGACTGATTTATGTCAAAGGATAGAAAAATTATGTTCTTACAAAAACATTTTAATTCTTCCTTTGATATCCTTGATGTTCTCATTAATAAAATAAATATGTGGTTCTTTTTTCCCCCAATTCCAGTCAACTTTTAACTTCTACAACATCTTTGGCAAAGTGTTTCAGACTTAAAATCATGAAAGGCATTCGAAGCTACTGGTTTGGGATGCTGAATTCGACTTTTATGGGACAACCTTTTAGCTGTGCTGCTTGTTTTGAGAGAAAGGTGCCAGGCAGGAGAATTGTGGGTGCCTCTAAATGCATTCCATGTGATTGTCACCACAAGGCCAGGTCAGTGCAATACCAGCCAGCTGAACTTTGCAAAGGCACTGAAGAGTTTGCAACACCCAGATCTATCCTGATACATAGAAACTGGGCATCATATTTTTAGAGAGATGTGTGAGTTTGCATCAGCTCTGCTAGAACCAGATCAGACACCTGTTCCCTTCCTCCCCCCAGCACACCACTGTGAAGAGTCTTTGGAGTCTGTAAAATACAATATTTTTCTGCTTAGCACTCTAATTAATTTAATTTTATTCATTTGTATTTGAAAGTTTAAGGGACATTTCTGCCACTTTTTGTGATAGGTCTAAAGCAACTAAGATGGTGCAGGCCCTCTCCAAACCTCTGTGGTTTTGATAGCTCCCTGCAGTCTTCTGATGTAAAAATAATTATGTTTTCACACCAGCAACACAAAAATAGTAGTTAAAAAACATGAAACAGTTGAAGGTCTGACTTGGGTCACATTGCTACTGTGAGGCCCTGGGAGCTGTTCTAAGTGAATTATAGACACATTTTAAGTCTTGGAAAACAGCAGCACCAGGTATTTAAAGGGCAGGCTGGGAGGGAGCAGGGAAGGTCTTTCATAGAGCAATATCAGCAACTGACCACCTGTCTTTCTTAATGCACAAACTAGAATTTGCTAATTACAGAGGGGAATACAATATTACAGCCCTTTTCTTAGATGTTATGGTGCCAGTCTACCTCACTTCACAGCCTGGCTCAATGATTCAGTCATTGCATGAGCAGCTGATTACTTAAGATTCCCTGGCAGGTTTTCCTCCCTGGCTTTGCTCACCATGTCATTCCTGGGCTTTCTGACCTGCCTTTTCACAGGATGTTTTAATTTGTGTTTTTGTCACTTTGCAGTTCCTTTGGTCAACCTGCCATGCACAGGACATAGCTACAGATATAACTGCTGAGGAGAATGCCTTATCACATGCTTCACAGTTGTCCTGCAAGAGCAGAAGTAGAACTCTCTTAAATATATCTGCTACAGTCCCTTTTATGTTATATTAGGCTGCATGCAAGTCAGAAATGCATAAAAGGCCAAAAGTCTCAGTATATGGCCTCAAAATAGGAAGAATGGATTGGCAATTAGTATTCTCTGGTATAAAGTAAACAGAGAGAGAATATGTATAACATCAAGACAAGGCTGAGATGACCAGTTAGCAGGAATCTGGAGAGAAAAGGTAATATATGGATAGAAAGAGAAAAGCAAAACCTCGGAACCAGAATAGGAGCAGCAGGTCTGCAATGCAGCAGCAGCATGAGATAAAAATCATCCTATTTCATTTGTCAGGATTTTTTCAGGGTTTATGTTCTAAAGATTATTAAAAGGTAGCAGGAGAAGTGATTTAAGTATATTTGAGTAGAGTGAATCAGGCAGGATTCAGAAGTACCATGAGTGAATAGTCATTAATTTATTTGCTGAACCACTGTACATAATTAAGAAAGATTTTTGTCAGTAGAAATCCCCATTTCTTTCCAGAGGTTTATTAATGGAAAACATTTTTGAATTTAAGTATATGGTATCAACTTCCAGCAAATACTTAGCTTAAACATTCCACGCATTAAAATGAACTCTGGGTAGACTCATAAGTATCTTAGATGTATAACTATCACACAGAACCCTTTTTAAGTCACTCTATTTTTTTAAAAAAGGTGCAGAAGGAAGTAAATATTTTAGTAACAGTAAAGGCTTAACAAACTGGCAAGTTGGAAAAAAAAATATTCCACCATGATCGTCAAGCCCGTGTTTAACAAACATTACTGTTTGTTTTTTGGTTCAAACCACAGTGAGTTAAGGATGGAAAGACTGCCTAACTTTGAAATTCTTGTCTTCAGCCTGTTTTAACACAACCTTACCTTAAACAGAGGTGTTTTGTGTTCCTTGCCCAGTGCAACATTCCTCTGAGTCCTAAGGGAGGGAGACCGCCTGCTGTCACATCCTTTCTGAAGGGACCCACCCTCTCAAGCAGGATAGCTCTGGTACAGCCAGCAATCCAATACCTTACCTTACTTTTTCTTGGCTTTTAGACCTAGAAACCTATGAATTTGAGGGAAGCCTTCACATACCCATGAGGATATTTGTGATGGATCCATGTAATTTCTATACTCTTGCTCAGAGGGCTGCTGGGGAAGACCAGTGCCATAAAAGGTGTCAGTTTGAGCTTTGCTTCAGTAACTGGCAAAACTTACATGTGTAGGAACGTGAATCACACACACTAATGTGTGACTCATGCATGAATGGGAAAAAAGTCACTTCAAAAACACTGTTATTTTCCCCGCTCCAGGCCCTGGTAGAATGTTGCGGAAGCCCACCTCACCAGGAAAGCAGGCGGTGGTGAGGGACAGGAAAGCAGGTGGTGGTGAAGGACAGAGGTATGTGCTGGGTCAGCCCTGCAGCAGCCGGTGCAGGGTGGGGAGAGCTGGCCAAGGAGAGGGGAACCCCCCTGGTGAGCCAAGAAAGAGCCAACCACCCTGAACTGGGAGCTGAACCTCCAAAGACCAACTGGACCTGCCCTCACCACCTCCACCACAGCTGCCAGGAGCATCCCTGAGACAAGACATCACTTTTGTAACAAAAGCAAGTAAACCCCATCAAATATTCCCTCGGTTATTTGTACCCTGTTACTACCCCGTGTCTCTGGGGTGCAGGAGCCAGGGGTACAGGGGTGATGGGGTGTTGGGGACAGTGGGGCCAAGGAGCAGCGCTGTGACTGCGCAGGAGGGACCTCACGGCAGCACCTGAGGAGTCAGCACTGCTGCTGGTGAGGCTGCACCTTCAGTGCTGTGTCCAGTTCTGCACCCCTCAGCTCAGGAAGGACACTGAGGTGCTGGACTGGGTCCAGAGAAGGGCAACAGAAGCGGGTGAAACCCCTGGAACAGCACAGGTCTGATGGGAGCTCTCGGGGGAGCTGGGGGTGTTTGGACGCTTAGGGAGGACCTGGCTCTGCACAACGCCCCGACAGGGGCTGTAGCGGGCGGAGGTCGGGCTCTGCTCCCGGGAAACCACGACAGGACAAGGGGATAAGAGCTTAGCTGTGCCAGGGGAGGTTTAGGTTGGACATTAGAGAGAATTTCTTCACAGAAAGGGTGATTAGACACTGGAAGAGGCAGCCCGGGGAGGTGGTGGAGTCACCGTTCCTGGAGGTGTTTAAGGAAACACTGAACGTGGCACTCGGTGCCATGCTCTGGCTGACAAAGTGGTGTTGGGCCATCGGTTGGACTCGATGGCCTCAGAGGTCTTTTCCAACCTATTTGTTGGTCACTCTGTGACAGCACGGGCGGCCGCACTCTCCAGCCCGGGGCGCGCTGACGCTAAGGGGTGCCCGCGGCCCCTCCCTCCCTCCCTCCCTCCGCCGTGTCCCGGTGCCGGCCCGCCCGGGGAGGCGGGCGCCGTGACGCCAGGGCCGTGCGGCGGCTCCGCCCCGTGAGGCCGGAGCCGAGACGGAAGCAGCCGCCGCACAGCAGCCGCCGCCTGCAGCCGGAGCCCGACATGGCGCTCTGAGCCAGCCCCGGCCGCGCCGAGAGCCGCCACCCCGGGGGACCCCGAGCAGCCGCCCCCGCGCCGGGTCCGGGGAGCGGGGCATGGGCAGGGCCGCTGCGGGGAGCCCGGCGGGCAGGGGACAGCGGCGCTAGCGACCCCCGCCCGCCCTTCGCGCAGCGCAGCCCCGCGGCCGCGAGGTGAGGAGCCGGCGGCGGGCGGGGGCCGGCGGGCAGGGCGGGGAGGGAAGGAGGGAGCGCGGCCCGCGCTGAAGCCGCCGCCTCCCCGCCGCTTTGTCCTTCCAGGCCCCGCCGCCGCCGCCCAGGAGAAAGAGGCCGAGATCGGGGACCAGCGGGCGGCGCCCGCCCGGCCGCCGCAGCCCGCCATGGCCCACTCGCCCGTGGCGGTGCAAGTGCCCGGCATGCAGGTGAGCTCCGCACCGGGCCCAAAATGGAGGCGACGGGCCCGGGCCCGGCCCCGGCTCCGGAAGCGGCGCTTGCGGCCCGCACCGGGCGGAGCCGCCGCCGGGGCGCGGGGGGCCGCGGGTGGGCGAAGCGGAGCGGGGCCGCGGGGAGGCCGCGTTCGGGCTGGGGGGAGGCCGGGCCGGCCGCCGAGCCGGGAAGCGAGGGAGGCAGGGAGGGAACCTGCTCCGAGGTAACGGGAGGCTGCGGGGGCCGCGTACCTGCACCCCGGCGGAGGAGAAGGGATTGCTCTCCCTCCCTGCCTCCCTTTGTTCAGGGGTGGCCGCGCCGCATCCAGGAGCACGTAAGAGCCTCTAAAACTGATTAAAGGCGAAGTGAAGTTAATCGCAGGGTGTGTGGGTGCGCTGTAAATGACATACCAGGCGCGCTGGCAGGCGGACCTGCTGCAGGACTTCCCCACCAGCCTGGCGCTGGGCCTGTAGTGCAGCTTCCCGGAGGACCCTGGGATTCATGGAAAGGTGGTTTCTGCCAGGTCGGGTGGGAACGGAGCTCCGGGGAACATAGTCTGTCTGAAACCTGCACCTCTCCTCCCCTAGGAATGAGGCGTAGTGTCGTTTTTGTATGTTTGTGTTACCTGCTTAGAAAACAAACAAGTTGGTATGTTACTGACTTTCATCAGAAGGGTGGAATACCTCTGACTCTTTTACTCCACTGGATAATCTGGTACAAATTTAGCCAGAGATCTTTATCAATGTAAAAATCAGCTCATTTCAGTGCTGATTTTTGCTTGTCAGATACTGGCAGCCCAGTCAGTGTTTTGAGCATTCTCTTAACTTCTGGCATAGTCATACCTGTATAACATCAGAGGCTTTTTCACTTCAAATAATACAGAAGCGTTTATGATACATCTCTGTGTATGTGAGAGATACAGTAGAGAGTTCAGGAGGCTACAGAACAAAAAGTTAATATATCTCTTGGTCAGGTAACTTGATGACTTCTAGAAAGTGTAGAGTTGGTGTATGAACAGTATTTGTAAATTTATGCCAATTACTATGGTTTACCAGTGCCAGTTACTATGGTTTAGTTTACCTTTCCCCTTTCTAATAATTTCTAGGCTTTCTGAAGTCTGTTAAATTATGGTAATTCACTTTCTGTTTCTATAAGAGGACACCCGCTGCATCTTCTCAGTCTAGTTGTTCCATTGTGTCAGAATAACTGTTGCATTAGAGCGTCCTGAAGAATTTTTATGATAAAAGATTTAAAGGCTTTAGTCTGAGCTTCTTTAATTACAGCCTCTGGGCTTTCTAGTGTGTTTGTATTTGGGAAACTTCTGTTTCAACATTCTAGTTTGTCAATTTCCTATTTTTATATCTGCTTAATGTATTGCTGTCCTATTTTCCAACTGTAACTGCCAACACAAAAGGACCTTGAAATTATTTAAGGTTCTGTTTTTTCATTGTTACACCAATAAACTTTGTCCTAATAGCATCCTTATCCCCACTAGTATTATTAGTGTTACCCACAGCCCTTAACATATCAGTATGTTAAAAACATTTTTCACACTACGAGATAAATCCAGATGCATAGAATTAAACCACATTTTTTTCCTTGGTGTGTTTTTTTATGAATATGATTACACAAGTCCTGAAACCCTCAGAATACAAAAAAATAGATTTTGGTGTGATGTTAATCTGCTCATCCTTCTTCTAGAAGAGTCATAATACAGAGTGTTTTAATTTAAAAAATAAACTAAAATCAACACAACAACTGCATGACAGCCTGAGGTAGAAGAGTTGTTTCCTTTGGGGCTCTTTTTAACCTATCTGGACTGTTCAGGCAGGATCATGTAAGTGATGGTTAAAGCGTGCCTGCTTCTGCTCAGTGTTAAAGTAAATGTGTGGTGATTGATTGAAGAAGGAATAAACAGGTTCCTCTGTGATGCAAGATATAATAGTTATGTTAAAACTATCACTGTGGGAAAGTGTAATGTCCAACCTCTTGTTTTGTAATCTGTTGAGGAAAGATTTTATTTAATATAACAGTTGGAAACTGAATTTGTCAGAGAATGTCACAAGCCTGAAGTTTTCAACTTTCTTGTCATCTTATGCTTTCCCTTACATTTGATTATACAAAAAATATCAAGAAAAATCCAGAAATAAACATGTTATGTAATTCACATACTTCAAAAACAAGGCTTAAGACAGTTTATCACCAAAGTATATCAGAAGCTTTTTTGACTCTTTTAAGATTTTTTCATCTTATGGAAAGTAATGTCCCCTTTAAAAAAAACCTCAAACATGGAAAATTACAGAAAATCACACAGAGTTATTTTGGTGGGCTTGGAGTCTGACTTTAGTCCCCTGGCAGCAGTGGCAGACCCAGAGGTGGTATTATCTGTTGCCCTTATGAGTAGTTACAGAGCCATTTGTTTATGTAGTGGTTACATTCTGTTTAACCTGTCTTGTGTCCCTAACAAACCCAAATTTTATACCTAACAATTCCTGCCTCTGCAGACAACTTCCTAAACACATTCAGTTTCCTTGCTCCTTTGGAAAGGCTCCCCTTGATGCAATTGTACAGAGTTAACTCAGCCAGCTGCCAAGCTTCTAAACCCATTCAGTAAAACCCAAGTACTCAGTGTATGTATAACATGAGTAGTCTGAAGCTGAACATGGTACCCAAATTATGGCATTTTACATAGAATCCAAGATGAGATGGAAAATGGAAAGGATGATGAGCACAGTTAAGGTGTCCTGGTTACAGGAAGCACAGTTTGCAGTGAGCTTGATTGTCAGGTTTGAGGTTTTATTCAGTAATGTCACAATAACTTTGTTCCTTGGGATAAAAATATTCAAACTAGTTCTTAGTCTGGAATGCTTTGAGATCTCACAGTGAGAAACCTGTTCACCAGCACTGTCTTCAAGGAATCCAGTTGAACTCCTACAGAACATTTGTGGGTACAGCTTGCAGGAGACATGTTGCCTGTGTCTCTACCAGCCCAGGTGCTGAAAGCAGCTGGAGTGAAGAAGGTGTTGGACCCCTTATTGTTAGTCCTAAGTGCTCTGGTATTGCCCAGCAGACAGAGTACACAGTTAGAGGGTTGTTTGTTTCAAGTGATCAGAACATTTCAAGGATGTCACTTGAGATTGATGTGTTTCTGATGAACTTACGGTTCTTGGCTGCATCTCACACAATGCACCAAAACCCTTTACAAATAAAAGAGGTTGGAAACTGTTCACTTGCAAATGAGTAACAATTAACCTTTCTAAGGTGGACAGGGAGGCTACTTTTCAATATGTCAGCATTTATATTTTCTAAACAAGTCTGTAAATTTGCTGGAGTATCACTCCAGTAATAAATGTCTTTTTTCGCTGGTGGCTTTTTTTAGCTTTAATATATAAACTTACTCTTTTCCTAGTCTTATTTTTCATGCAAAACTTTAAGTCTGTGAAATATTAATTTATTAACTGATGGAAATATTGATTATTCTCATTTGTATTTTTCGTTAGTATCTCTGTCTTTGGAACCTGATTTGGGGCTTTATGTCCAATTATCTCTGCTATCCCACTCACCTAAACACTTTCTGTTTCCTTTCTCATGGCTTTGTTGATATCTCCTGATGCTGTATGACAGTAGTTTTGAGCACAGCCAGAAAGGTTGTTTGGAGCTGCTCTCCATCTGTTTTTGTTGGCATTCCGGCTACCTTGCAATAAAGAACCTAACTTCCTCTAAAAGTGTAGCAGCCAGGAGCATGTGACCTGTCAGGCAGTGTACTCTGATTCACAATTGCAGGATTGCTTGATTAAATGAAATCCTGGATGTCAAGGTGAGCTTTGCTCTCTGTGCTGCCCGTTCACAGAGCTGCTCACTGAACGGCCTGAGCAGCTGGAGAGCCCCTCCCTGATTAAGGGCAGATCACTTAATGCCTGGTTGGGTGAGTAGAGAAAGATGAGAGGTAGTGTTTAATTTTGTAAGTGGTCTTTTACATAGCCCTAGAAAAAAACCCACATTTTCTCTTAACTTAGTGCACATCTAGAAATGTGTGGTACCTAAAGCTAGTCTGGAAGTGTGTCAGATTTCTAGTAAACTTTATGCACTGAAGTTAAAAGAATATGGCTTCTGTTAAGAGTAACCAGTCTTAAAATACTTAAATGTTTAGAAAGTGCATGTTGGAGAAACTTTAACCTTCAAAGAAGGATGCATTCAAAGTTCTTTTAATTTATTCCTCCTAGGAGCTGAGTTGTATCCAGATGCTTCTACAGCAAATTTGAAAAGGCTTTAAACTTTTACTATTTAGAAATGTGTCTTAAGGGAAACTGGAAAGTCTAGGACTTGTTGGACACCAGGAGACTTCCACAGTGCCTAGAAAACTGATGTCTTATGAATAAGTTGATGTGGATTGTGTTGTTTTTTCCAGTTTCAGTTCCTTGATTGCTACTTTGAGCTGTGGTGTAGGTAGACTGCAGGAAGACAGTATTTTAAGCCTTGTGGAGAACAAGCCTCTTTTCTGCTTGAAGCACAAAATATTTGTGGAATTCAGCACTGCAGTTGTTCCTTTCCTGGTTGTGCAGGGCCTACAAGCTCTATTGTATCCAATAGCAGATTCCTGAATCAGCTCAGGCTGTATTAGCTGAACTTGGTTCTGCCCTCTTAAGCTTCATGGTAAGTTACTCTGGTGGCAGGAAAGGTATGGCTCAGGCATCCCTGTAATGTCTTACTGATGTCAAAGGAAAAGAGCAGACAGAGCTCTGAGAGGTATTCAGTACATGGGAGCTGTGCAGCTATAATCACCTGGAATTCAGCAGATGCTTTTGTCTGAAAGAAAAAGTCCAGTCCTGTAGTAGTACTTTCTGTGCATATTTTACAGTTTTATAGACACATTGAATGCTTTGACTTGGAATTCAGAGGCAAATCAGCTGGAGCAGCAGAGAGCACATAAACCAGCTCACCTTAATCTCTGTACCATCATACACTGTCAGTTTTGGGCAGAGAATAATACTCCCCCAAATGTAAAAACTTTACATCTGAAAATAGGGTTCTAACTTTTAAAAGGATATAATTGCTATTTTATTCTGATTTTAACATTGAAAATATTTGCACTGGCTGTTTTTGAACTCCAGTGTCTCAGCTTTACAAGTCCTTATGAAAGCTTTGTCTTGCTTTTCTCCTTTTTCTCCAAAAGGAGAATGTATAGCAAGCAATAGTTCGGTAATATATTGCAATTTTTTATTTAGGTACGTGTTTTGAGGGGAGGAATGTTTCTTTCTATATAGAAATCTTTCTTTCTATATTCTTTCTATAGACTCAGTGGTACACCAGGAGGTGTATATATGACTGTGTGCCTCTGCAGCAGCATTTTTCCTGTGATACCTGTGAAATGTGTTGGTGAAGATAGACAAGAGTAGTAGCTTCAGCTTTCAGTCATCTATAAAAGTTAAAGGCTGAATTTTAAAACCAGTAGTAAAATACCACTTGTTTTCTCTTTAGTGACTGTCTTCAGATTTAGAAGTCATTAAATTTGGAAAATTATAAGACACTGTTGTTTTGCCTTTCATTTATTCTTAGGGACCGAATTTAATAATTGACAAAAGCGTTCAGAAATGGGTTTTGGGAAGATGAGGTTGGAGTTGAATGGTACAAAGTTGGTTTTGAAATGCTTCTGTGATACATAATTTTTGTCATGCTGTAGAGTCTGCTTGTATGGTGTCTTCAGAGAAATAGTTGGTGAGGTATCTATTGCGTCAGGAGTCACTGTTCCAGATCCTGCTATTTCTCTCTTACAATAATTGGAAAGAAAATTCCTTCCTAATACTGCCTCACCAGCATTTATTTAAAGAACTGTCATTTGTACTTTAAATTTAAACTTCTTGCAGTTCCTCTGGAACATGTCTGTTCTGCTGATTAGGTGAGGATCACTGAGCACACTCCTTAGCTCTGGAGGAGAAGCTTAAATCTCCTGGGAAGGGTGCCCACCTGGTGATATTCACTGAAATCTCCTCTGCCACAGGGTTGCTAGCCAAAGAGATTTGGCAAAAACAGCTGAATCAGAGAAACTATTAATACAGGTACCGACTAGGTAGCAGTAGCTTGCTGGTCTCATTCTTCATCATATTTTGTGCATGTGTTTTTGCAGAGATGGGCTGTATTGATTAGGTCCATAGCTCAGGAGGGACCATGGCTCCAGCTCAGTTCCTTCTTCATAAGGAAAACTTCGAAGAATTGCAAAAATCTGCAGTTTTTGGAAGTGTCTATTCAAGTTTGTGTTGCCGAAATCTGGATTTGAATGGTCTTGATTGAAGCAGCATATTTGAAAAAGCTTTCTGACAAGGTTTGTCATGGTTCTGCATAAATTCTCTGTGCATCAGTGAAGGAAAAAAGGAATGAGAAATGTGCAGAAATCTGCAGGTTTCACACTTTGAGCCTTGGAACGGAGAGTCTGAGAGCCCAGAGTGGCTTCACTGTTTACATGAACCAGAATTCAAGAACCATGTGTTCAGTCCTGGAGAATGGAGGGTTTTTTCCTGTTTCCTGCTGCTCCCCAATCTTTTGCAGGCTTTCCTCCCAACTGGATACTGTTACACGTTCTGAATATCTGAATAATGTTGACTGGGGGAGGATCAGAGGGTGTCTGTGCTTTGCTAGATGTCGAGTTGTGTATCAGTGGATGCTTCTGTGTTGGGAGCTGAATGCAGAATAATAAAAACAGTGTACAGCTTGAAGCGACCATGAGTGTTGTAGCATGCCTAAATGTATAACACTGTGTAAAAAGATTGAATTTCTACTGATGTAGATCAGTTAAAAACATAGACAATTATGAGGGGAGCAAAATGTTCTTGCTGTTGATCTCTCACCTAGGAAGGTGTCATCTGGCAGCTGGTCATAGCAAGAACATTTTTACATTCCTGCGCAGCTTTATTCTAGCCTAGTTGGCAAGAAGAATCTGATTCTTTTTTTTTTTTTCTCCAGGGTGTTTCTTTTCCTCCCCTCCCCCTTTCCCTTGCCTTTTATGTAATGAGATGCTTTGCCATGCTATGAATGAGCTGCAAAGTAATTGAAAAAGGAGTTTCCTGAAACGGGCAGGTTGGTTCTGGCAGCAGAGGTTTCTTTCTTTGCAGCTCGTTTTGGAGTTGTATTTCTGGTTTTTCCTTGTGTGCTTTTTGTAGCTTCAGGTCCAGTATCATTGATATGATCAAGGGCCAATGTTCAAGAAGAAAGTAGAGCTTTCAAACTTGTGGTCCTCTGGCCTTAGGGGAGAGGATAGAAGCTGTAGGATTCTGGTAGACTGCTGTTTGCCTTCCTTTCTGCAAATGGTCCCTCCCCAGATTAGAGGAATAGTGATACCCTCTAAGTATGGGGTCCCACTTAGGGTGCATTGCAGGCAGTCACTGTGCCTGGAGCCTTATCTGTGGTAACTAAACTTGTGGCCTGCTCTTAAACCCACCCACACTGTGGTTTGGAGCCATCCTTTTTCAACTAGCATGTTTGTGCCTCACTTTAATTTTGTTTGGCCTGAAAATAAGTAATGACTTCTTCAGTGGAGAGATTTAGCAAAAGTACTAATGTGTGTCATACTTGAGGTCTTTCTACTGCTTTTTAGTTTATGAATTGGCAAGTTAAAAACCTGGATTTTGTTGTTATTTGTGTTCTAGCTGGCTTGTAGTATAATTCTGATCTTATTTACAGGAGGAAGGTCTGTGTATCAAGTCCTAATTTACACAGGAAACGCTAAAATGGCTTCTAGAGTGAGAAGGCCTGTCAAATTTATGTAACAGTTGCCACTTAGCTGATTTAAATGTTAGGAAAATGGTTGAACTTCTGTAGTGATATAGGTTATTGCTGGCAGAGTTCTGACACGGTTATTCCTTTAAATGGGTGTGGCAAAAAAAATTGTTTGTGTACTGATAAGCAGGCTGGTGCTGAAAGGAAAGGCACACTGCTAAAAGTAGGCTGCAGCCCATAAATGGCTATTTTTCCATATTCCTGTTAGATGTGGCCTTTGAAGTCTGTCTGCAGAGTACATTTTTCAAAGCAGTTCTTAAAATGGAGAGGTTACAAGTGTTCTTAAGCAAGGAGAAATTGCAGTAGTTCTTTATGTTCTGACTTCTGATTCAGCTTGGTTCATTGAGGCAGGTAAGTTACTCATTCAGCAGTCACTTAGCCTGCACTGTTCAACAGAGGACATGAAACTTGTTGTGAAAGATCAGTTTGAACTCTTAATAAATGCAGAACAGTTAGTTGATACGCTGGGACATCAGAACCTGTTGATGTCTTGAACTGATTTCTGTCTCCGTTTTAGCTTCTGGCTAAAAAACATTCAGCCACTCACATCTTTTTCAAATCGTAGTAAAGACTCAATCATGTCATTTGTGTGTCCCCCCACCTTAATTTCTCTGATTTTTTTAATAGGCTGTGCTCCTCAGAGATGTGAACAGATTGGAGATTATGCAGCTGTATGCAGTGGTTTGAGGACATTTAAAAAATATACTAGGTAGTTAAAAGGTACTGATAGATAGAATAGAAGCCAAGTGGGACTCCATTTGACCTGTAGGATATCAGTTATAGAGAAACTCACTATCATGGGAAATTGTTCTTTGTTTCCTTTCCTCCATGCAGAGTGATCTTTATAAATAATTGGTGTAATTTTTTAAAATTACCTTGTGTCAAAGAGCTAATCTTTGCAACATATGGTATTAGTCTTTTTTGTGCTTATTTGTGCTTTTTCCTAAGCTGCTTTATGGTGTGTGAAGGAAAAGCTAAGAATAGAGGAAGTGAGTTCAGTGGTTTCCATTTCCAGCATAACGCACAATTGACAGCTCGCATCTGCCACAGGTCAGAGGTGGTTTGAATATTAAGGTAATTCTTTCCTTCAAAATCTGACAATAGGTGGATTTGAATGCTGATTTTAGAGTTTTGATAGTCATAGAAATTCTCAGGCAGCTCACCTTATGGCTAACTTTATGGAAATAAAACCACAAACGTTTTTGCTTGCTGTTTTTGCTTTTATATGAGGTTCCCTAGGTTCTCACTAAAAATGGCAATGAGGCTTGGCCTTGTCAGATAAGAGATTTTTCATAAAGGGTGTAACTCAGGTCAGGTCCCATTTAAGGACAGCAAAACCCAGATCTAGTTTTTATTACTCACTTAGTAGAAACACTTGTAGATAATGTAAAAATTTGATAAAATCAAATTGTTTTGTGTTAAAGTAATATTCTCTGCGTATGTATCATACAGTTCCAGTAAATATAATCAAATTCTGATATCTTAGTCTTAAACAGGACTGCAGGGCAACATCAGAGTTTATTTACATGCCAAAATAGCTGGAAAAGAGTGTGTATATGTTCAAGATGAAGAAAAAGAAATGTCTACAGGTTCTACCCTTGTCTTGAATGTCAGCAGGTTCATTTTTTCATATTCTTTTAAGGTAATAATGGATCTGCACCTGTGCCTTCATTAACTTCATACAATTTAAATTTTTATGTATACACACATACACATGCCTATGGCACAGTTTCTGTGAGTAACTTCCTTATGCAAGTAAAATATGAAAAAATATATAATTTATGTGAATAAATATTGTTACATGTTTTAATATGCATGGGGTATAATTAGTGTGTGTGTGTATATGTATATATATATATAATAATCTGAAATTTCATGCAGATACTGTATGGCAAGAGATAAAGAAGACTTATCTGTTGATTAACACATTACTCTTAAGAAGTACTGTAGCCTATCCAGTTTGTCAATCTTACTCCCTCTTAATTTTATTTTTGGGGGGTCTGAACAGAATAAAAATTTAAGAGGTACTTTATTATCTGAGAATAGGTAAATGCCTGCAAATGGAATTGCTTGAAATGACAGTCTTTTAAACACAGGTAATTCTGATGGCTTCCAAAGATACTAGGACCTGTAAGGCTGCCATAGTAGGGGTGCTTAAAAACATGAGTAAACACTCTGGGCTTCTCTTACCAACCTTTTATAAAATCCTCTGAACTAATTATTATATCTTTATTCAATGCATATTTGGGTAATGTAGGTGTAAGTGTAGGTGAGCTGCTCTGTAGCTGTGTTGCAATTCTAAGGGAACTTCTGTTCCAGATAAAACCTGGGAGATGCTTGAAAGTCCTCATAGTGTAACAGCATTGCTTGGTCAGGTTTTAGAAATACTGTTAAAACAAGAGGATATATGTTCTCACACTGACAGACTGCTTAGAAGAAATCTCACAGGACTGTTAAAATTGTTGCTTTAGGAATCCTAGAGGATGTTGGGTGCTTGATTTTGTTAGGGTGAAGGCATTAGTTCAGTCACTGTCTGAGATTCTTCAAAATTTTGTTTTTTCATTCAATTGTGTTCAGTAACTTTGAATGAAATTCATCAATGAGTGTTTTCAGAAAACCTGCTTCTGTAAAAGAGCTGTCCTGTACCTACAGATCCAGACACAGCCTGTCATACTGTTTCTTGTAATTTGGTCTATGTCATTAGATTTCTCTGTAATCTTGGAAGTTATATATTCAGTATGTTTTAAACTTGCTTTAAAGGAAAAATTCAGAATTTAAAGAGCAGGTACATGACAGGGTCAGAGGTGAAAAGGTGAATCAGCCAGTCAGTCTTGTAGCAGAACACAACCAGGACATTGCTTCAGAAACATGTGTTTATTTGAATCAAAGGAAAGAGGTTATATAAGCCAGATTGGCAGAATGCTTGACACAACAACTGGCAAAAATTATGTTTAAAAAAGTATGCTGGCAAAAATGATGCTGTAATGTTTTTTATTTGGGGCTTCTGAGCAGGTGGTCAGGCTGGATGACGTCGTGAGGTCATTTAGGAGCCAGATTGTGTGAGTTTGTGTGCCTACACAGATGTGTATAAACCCATAGAGTGATAACACAGGGTTGAATAAGAGAGGAGGAGAGATTTCCTGCAGGCCCCGGGCTGTGTGTGAGCTGGGCTGGTGGAATGGTGCATTGGAAACGGTGCAGAGAGGGCTTGTGTTGTCACGCTCGTGCTGCTGCTCTGCTGCTCTTAGTCACACCGGCGGGACTGGGGCTGGCATGGGGATGTGCCTGTGCTTGTCAGACTTGCTGCTGCTCTTGTCTGGGCTTAGGGAGGGAGAGAGCAAGACATTCCCTGCCTGATTTGTCCACTTATAGGAATTATCTTTGGAGAGGTGATGATGGAGTCCATGTAGTGTCTATTGTGTTGTTGCCATCTGCTGCCCAACAGACCTGGCTTCCCGTGGAAACCAGTATATATTTAAAAAAAAAGAATACTGGTTATTCATGCAGTCATCTTTCAAAGCTTTTTTCCATTTCAGTGAAAAATCTGTGAAACAACAAGGAATAAAAATGGGTGGTTTTGCTCAGGAGTGTTAATAGTGTTAAAAAATTTTAATTTCTACCATATTAGAAGTTTAGCTGGCAGCTGTGTTGCAGAAATTTACTGCTATGTATTGAAGATAAGTATACACACATATACACTTCTATTTATATAAAATATATCTCCATCCTTTTCTATACATTTGTTTACAGAGCAGTTCTTTTAAAGTTTTGTTTTGTTTTCGTTAGTTACAGGAAAACATTCCTGTAGGAACAGTAGGCTTAAAGACAAGGAAATTAAGAATGGTAAAAGCAAATCTGTTTCAAAATGCAGTCTTTGTTCTCAGGCCATGTTTTAAGTTATGTAGTGTTACAAGTTTGAAGTCTTTCCAAAGGACATTATCTCAATATTAGCTCTAGCTGGTCAGAAATATTTGTCCTTATCCTGGAGTGTCCTACAGTCCCTTGTCAGCCTCGGTGAGTAACAGAAGCTGTAAAGCTGACTTTGCTTGCTGTGAGAGGATTTTCTGAGAATAGAAAGATGTGACTGTTTCCTCAAGTAGTCGTGCACAGTTTGTTCTCCTCTGATGCCCCTCTGTTCCACCTCCTCCTCCCAGGGATATGCACATGGAGTTCTGCAGCACTGGGAAGTCCAGCCATGACTGATCTCCCTGTACTCCAGCGCTCACACATAATGGCATCAGGAGTTGTTGGAAGATAAAATAGCCTTTAAAGCTCTGATTCACCTGAAGTAGCTTGGGGGAGGGAATTTGTAGGCCTGGTTTGTTCTGTTGATGGTGGTTAAGTAGGTGTATAGGATGGAGTGAAGTGCTTTTCTACTGAGGAGCCCAGAGGAGTTTTCTGCTTAAGGTTTCTCCCCCAGCAAAATCCAAGTGTTGCCCTTTGAGGTGGTCAGACATTCATGAAGGGCTGGATTAGCTGAGCATGTCTGTTATTAAATTGCTTTTCTTTTATCTGACTGGAAGTGCTTAGCAGGTTTAATTTCAAATTAGTATGAATGACTCCTGAAATCCCAGATTCCATGTATGTCTTAAATTGAAGCTAGGTTTTGTGAAGATGATTATCTAAGAATCAATAAAAAGTTTTTCCCATCATCTCTCTTGTTTCTTGGAAGTGTGTGTCTATCAGTTAACTGTGAGAACTATCAGTTAATTATTCCTTATTGTAACTAATGCATTTGAGAAATTATTCCTGTTTAGTGGACAGTTTGGCATCTTATCTGGCAGTGGGGAAACTGCTGCTTTTGCCACACCTCTCCCTACAATAATTTTTTGGAGCACGCCTGAAAATAGATTTTAAATTCAGATGTTTTAAAAAAATTGTTTTTACTCTTAGCAATGACACGATGGCAGGACTGGTGCAGCAGTGCACAGCAATGTGTCTGTCTTGGGACAGTCTTGAGATTTACTGCTCTTCTGTGACCATTTTAACTATAAGAGCTTTATGAGCACCTGAAGGCTTCAGTCATTTTCTTTCCCAATATAACAAAATCAGTTCCTCCAGGTTTCAAACCAAATAGGTTCTCCTTTTTTTTTCTTTTCATTTGCTTTGATTGTGTATTTGTTCGTCTTTTAGATCCTTCACTGTCTCTATCAACAGAAGAAAATGAAATTTTTCTGTTTAACTATTTCTAAGAATTGTTTCTAATGGAGTAGAGTACCAATGAGCTCATTATAGATGAAAGGGAAATTCCTCATTCCACAGTTGCAAAGTGCTGCTCAGGAGCAGCAGTGTGTCTTGTCTGTTTGCAAAATCTAGAAATCTTACCTCCACGGATCAGTATGAATCTGCTGGACTAATTCATGTTCCCTCCTCTTGTGATAACAGAAATAACAGCTTGGTATATATGAGCAGTGAACTGATTCAGCTGAAAATAAACCTGGAAAATCATATGGTTAACTCTTAGCTAAATCTGTTTCCAGATTCATTTCACCATATGGTGGAATAAGTTCTGGTTCTGGTCAAAGGGAAGAAGTACGGGCCCAGATGTAAGAAAAGGGACTGTCCCTTTTGGACTAGCTTAAAGTACTAATGCATTTTTTTTTCCCAGTAAAGTTTTTCTCAGAAATTTGCAAGAACACCAATGTAAAGTTATTTTCTGGAGTTTCATGTTGATACTTTGAGTATTTGGTTGTGTAGGGTAATCTGTGCTTTAGGTTAAATATCTGCTTTTGCCAAACCTGCTACTTCTTTTGCTGGTTCTGACTTTTGGAATGTGACAGAGATGCAGAGCAAAGCATTTCCCTCATATTATCAAAATTTCTTACTGAATTAGAGGGCTTTTTCAGGCAGGGATTTTTCTTTATTCAACACTGATTTGTGCAGTCGGTTGCCCAGTTCTGATAGCAGTAAGATGTTTAATTCTGTTGCTCTGCAAAGCATGGGCTGTTCTGTTCTTTTGGTGTGTCTGTCTGACCTCTTCAACACATTTCTCTGTAAACTTTTGTACTCTGATCTCAAGTTCTGTGTTGTTAAACTGTGGAGTGTGTCATCCATGTCCTTCAAAAGCCAGTGCTCTGATGTTGGGATATGCAGGGTTCTCTAACCTACATGGCATGCTTTATCTTGAAGGGAAAATGAGAATTTGCTTCCTTTTTGTTGCCCTCCCAACTACTTGTCTGTTAAGAAACTTACTTACTTGTCTACTAAAAAATCTACTTGACTACTAAGAAAATATTTTTATAATAACCAGTCTGGTGATTTTAAGAGTAGTTATTCAGCAGAGATTCCAAACCAGCAGTGTCCTCAGCAGTGCTCTGCTCCCCTCTGCAAGGCACGGGTGGTGATACCAGCCAGTTCTGAGCAGTGCCACGGGTCCAGCACTCCATGACAGCTTCTCATTCCTTGCTGAACACCTCTGTCCCTTTGGCTCATGTTCCTGTCAGCCCTTTTAACTGCCCCAGAGACACCTGGTCTCACCTGATCTCAGGCTCTGGCAGTTGTGCCATCCTCTCCTGGGCACCCCTCACTGTGTTGCCTGGCAGGGAGCTGTGCCTGCCCTGGGCTCTTGGCCAGGGGGGCCCAGCCTTTCCTGCCTGGGTGGTGGTGGTGGTGGTCCTGTGCCAGTAATTGCATTCCCCAGTCTTCTGAATTCCTGCACAGACAGGATTAATGTTAAGAACAGCTCTGTTCTTTAAAGGGTGGTTATGTGAGGAAGTGAAATGTGGTTTGTACCTGACTCCCTCCCTGGTAAGGCTCACTTACCTTTGACAGAATTGCATAATGTATGTTCTGTAACTAATAGCTGAATTTGAAGTTAGTGAGTAGGAAATAAATTTACCTGATGCAACCCTTCTGGTGATGATAAATCTGGATGGTGTGCTTCTTGGGGACTAACGAGGGCTAATAACTTGGAAGTAAATTAGGCAACTCATGTGTCTTTTTTCTCTTTTTTTTTCTTTTTCTAGAACCACAGAGCAGACCCAGAAGAACTCTTCACAAAATTGGAACGCATTGGGAAGGGCTCCTTTGGTGAGGTCTTCAAAGGAATTGATAATCGGACACAGCAAGTGGTTGCCATAAAAATCATAGACCTTGAGGAAGCAGAAGATGAAATAGAAGATATACAGCAAGAGATAACTGTTCTAAGTCAGTGTGATAGTCCTTATGTAACAAAATACTATGGATCATATTTAAAGGTAATGTATAATACTGCACAAAGAATGCTGCTAAAAAATAATCTAAAATTAAGGAAGATATATCATGCCAACTTGGCATTTTTAGTGGTTTTTTTTTTTTTCTTTGAACAGAGTTTTTCACTTCATTTTTCTCTTTTTGCTGCTTGATCTTTGGGCCTGGGATTTGCACAAAAAAGATAAAGAATGAACAGAGTTGATAAAGGATTATTTTTGCCATTGCTTTTGGACCTTGGTTTTCTCTGCTCCCTCCACAATCCCTAGCACAATTTTGTGGCCTTTCTGAGCAAAAGAAATACACCTTCATAGTTACAGGAGCAAAATCTATTCCTGGTGTGGAAAGAAACCCTGCATCATGTAAAATGTGTTGGCAGTTATGCTGCTTAGTAGGCCTGAGACAAAGTAACACTGACATCAGCAGAGTTATGTAACCACTGTGTGAAATATTATCTAAGGCATAACTTAACAAACAAACAAAAATGAAAACCTACAGAAAACCAAAATGTTGAGTAAAACTTTTCAGCTTAAGTACTGCTTAAATATTTTGCGCTGCTGACATGTTTTAAGTGTCTTTTTATTAAAAAATCCCCAAAAACATTTAATGAAAACTAAAGTTTTAGTGATAGTTCAAAGTGTATTAAGTATCTGGGAGGGGTTATTTGCTTGTGTTTGGGTGTTTTGTTGGTTTTGGTTTGTTTGCTTCACTTTGGGAGGTTTGTCTGGTTAGTTCTGTTTTTTGGTGCTTGGTCTCCCTCTCAGCATTTTGTCTTTCTTAAAGTGTAGTGGGGTTTTGTACATTTTTGTACATTTTCAGAGACAGATTTCTGATAAGTGTTCTCTGTCTCACACTTGTGCTGTATCTTTCAGTGATACATAAAAGTATTTGCAGAATTTTAGTAATATTCTTAGTAGATTTTGCTTTTTTCCATTTAAATTGCAAAAGTATTCAATCTTTTATATTTTAATACTAAGTGGGCAAGTTATTTTTCCAATATTTCCAGTATATTTACTGTACTCCAAATACGAACTTCTCATTTTGGCTAATGTAAGACAGCTGTAGTGGCTTTGCTGTTTACTGTGAGTTCTTCACACCTGAGTAAACATACAAATTGTCATTGATAATCCATTTTTGCTTCTCTTTATTGGGCTCAATTGGTGGGATTTTTGTTGTGTTTGTGAATAAGTAATAAATGTCTGAGAAGTAGGATTTACTTTCTACCATCACAACATATTAGAACAAGCAGGTTCATCTCTAGATAACTTCAAGTTCAACTAGTAAGGTTCCCCTGGAGCAGTGCACAAATGATGCTGCAGATCCAGACATGATCAGTCTTTTTTACAGTCCTTTATTTTCTGTGATGAGCTAAGTCCTGAATTCTATTCTCCTGCATATCCATCATTTCAGCTTTGTGCTGTAAAAGCCCAGTTGTTTGCCCTGAAGTACAAACAGGTCAAAGTAAGTCATGGAAAGTGTTCTTACTTGTCAGTGTTTTTGCTTGGAAAAGTGTTTTGTGAAATCTCAGAACTGAACAGTGATTTCAGCAGCTATGAATGGAGGAATTAAACTTTGATTGGGTGGGGATTTATTTTGTTTGTTCTTTGTTTTCTCAGAGGTGGGGGGTGGGAAAAGCTTTAGAAGTTATGGATTGGATAGGGAAAGAAAATAGTCTTATCATTATTTACAGCAATATAGGTGTGGAAAGTAAAGTCTAGTTTTTCTGTCAGTGCTATGCAACTATTAAATTCTGCTTAGGTTTTTTTTTTTATTTAAAAAAATTCTTGGCAAATGTAGGATCGTGTTAATGTAGCAGTACTCTCCTATCCCCTCTGTGAGTTCTTTCCATTTCTGTTTTAAATGGATACATTGTGAAAGATTAATGCTGATCTCTTGTTTACTTTTCACACTTGGAAAATTTTTGGGGAAGGAAGATTTCTGTACATGGAGTTTGGGGAGGTGTTTGTGGAATTTTGGTTACCTTCTCATTCATTTAAGAAATTCCTCTTGAGGAAAAAAACCAACGAAACAACAACAACAAAAAGTAAAAAATTGTTCACAGGAATGCTTTGCGTTCCAGAGTAGCATGATAGGTGATTCTGCTGCTTGCTATTCCCCAAGTAAATTAATAAAAATGTCCACAAATAAATAAATACCTTTAATTCTGTAATTAAAAATAAATAAAGCAACTTTTTAAGTAGTATCTTCTATCTAAATTGTTCTTAGACTAGATTAATCCCTGGTTGCTAGTTCAAGATCTTTCAGCTTGAGACACCTCAGGGGAAAGAGGGTATTGGCTTTGGTCAGTGTGCAAAGAATCTTTTATTCTGCCTTTTCATTTTAGTAATAGCAGGTATTTTGAGAGTTGTGTCTGTCTGCTTTTTGTTTGCTTGTTTTACTTAATTGATCTAGCTGGGAACTTTTTATTAGCTATTTTGAGAGTGGCTATCAGCCTAATTGTTAAAGTGTGTAGTACTTCATTCAGGATTTTTTTTTTTTGTACACTGTGAATATCTCTTTGAAACAATGAAATGGGTACAGTTGTGTACCAAATTACTGTATAATTAAAGGTTAAAGAATACTGAGGTTAAATTCTGAAAAATAAGACATTTCTTACAAAGCCAAGTCCTAGACTGCAGAGATCAGATGCAGTTTGCAGTGGATACAAGTAGTGTGAAGTTCACATTCATAATGGTCCCATATGTTTATTCCTGGATACTTCAATTTATATGTAAAGATCCTGTAATTGAAAAACTGAAAAAAATCAAAAATGGTTAAAAAGAGCATAAGGTAAATAGAAGGTATTTCAAAATTGACTATTTTTTTTTCTTTCGCATCTTTATTTACAGGCAAGCAAAACAGTTGAGCCAGTGTGCTGTGCTTCAGATCATGCTTTATTGAACTAGAAATAGTTTACTAAAGTGTATTAGTCATACATGTAGCTCTCTGTGAAGCTGTAGAAATGCCATTAGAAGTGTTTGTAGTTTTACACTGTTCAAAGAGTCTTAGTATTTTCCTGACTAAATACCAAAGCAAACCCTCAGTGCAAAAGGATTCAGGTTACCTACAGCATTTACTGATATTTCTCTAGTTCAGTAATCTAGATCTGTCTTAAATCCTTAAGTTTTATAGTTTCTTCTTTGAAGAAATTGCTGCTGAGGCCATGTGTTGAGTTCAGGCTTATCATGTAAGCCACAGTTCATCCAGTTGAACTGTAATGGAACATCTTCTGTTCTAACTTACTCTTTTTTAATCAATATTAACTAAGCTTAGAGTAAGCAGATTGTTCTTGTCATCATTTTGTAGTTTTTGAGTTTTCCCTCCGGCAACAGAGTTGATAACAACTTGAGTTGTTACAACTAAAACATGGAAGAAGAAATGTAATTGTGAGGGGTTCTAATTGCAAACATTTCAGATAAGGGATTTTTTTTTTTGTACCAATGATAAGGTCTGTTCTGCATATTCTGTATCTTGACAGTTTCTTTGCACTTCAGGATGCAGAGGCAGCCTTGTGGCTGATGGAGATGGGCCCAGTCCCAGGGAGCCTGGGAACGTGCAGGCTCTCCCAGATGCCCCTGCTCTGCTGCTGAAAGGCAGAAAGGAAGAGTGTCTTTATTTCTATTACTTGACTTACTAACTTGTGACATTCTGCAGCCTAGCTGTTCACTAGCTACAGCTTGTATATCCAACCTGTAAATGTGATTTTAAAAGTATGGACAGTCCTTTAATAGTTTTCCTAGCAGTGCAATGTTACTTGTCTGTTATCAGGTATTTTAGTCTTGAGAAACCTTATCATGGGTGCAAGATGGCAAGGTCTGCTTCCTTGAGGTTGAATTTAATGCCAGTTATTGTGACACAAAAAGGTACAAAAGCCCCATATCATGGTAATGTGAGATATCTTAAAGTTCAAATGGGAGTTTCCCACTGAATTAACCTTAAAGCTTAGGTATTAGTAATTTTTTCCTAAATTTTCCTTCAGTGTCTGTCAAGATCAGTAGTGTTTTCTAAACATACTGGTAGGTGATGTGCAAGCATATATACAGTCAGAGAATGCACCTTAATAAACACATTTGTGTACAATAATAAAATGTTTTACCTTTGTGTCATGGCTTTCACTAATATGGGTAAAATCATATAAGCTTCAGCTGTATTGCAGCTTTTGTGGTTGTAAGGTAACTTAAGTCCTGTTGGAGGTATTTGTAGCTATTTCATATTTGTAGAAGGTCAGGATCTAAATTTGTCTCCTCACCCCCTGTTGGACTTGGATTGCAATTAACATCTCAATCAAGAAACCATTGGGTGTGGAGGGTCCCCTTGATAAGTTAGGTTGGATAGCTGAAATGAGTGTTTTCCTCCAGCTTAATGGCTTGTCAAAATGCATTACTCCCCTACCCGTTCAGGCAAGAAAAAGATTAAAGGTATTAAAAGTTACCATCATTCTGGCATGTTCTGATTACACAAATTTGGAAAGTGCACTTGATGAAGTGCTTCAGCTGGACTTTCCAGCAGTACCATAGAGATAAATCTCTTGATGACTGGAATTCCATGACTCTTTTCCTTATTTGTGCCATTTAGACCAAAGTTTTCAGTCTCTAGCCTTATAACTGTTACAGCCACCTGAGCTTGCTCTTTTCTTTTGCAATTGAAACAAACCTGAAGTTATTCTCAGCTTTTCAGATTTAAATATGGAGAAATCCTACAGTGACATCCAGAGACTTCCCTCAGAATTGTGCAGCACTTTGTGTAGCAAAGCTTTGAGACAATCTAAAGATACTGGTTGTTCTGCCCTGGCTATTTATACTTGGCTGACAGAAAATAGCCAGGAAAAAGGTTGTTCATGCCTGGCTAGAAAATAACCCACACCCGAGTACAGTGGATAGTAGCAATTTCTTTGAGACATTGTTTGAGAACCAGTACTTACTCATTTTCACCCTGTACTGTTTTCAAGTAATAGTCAAATTCTCCAAACATGTCTGGTTACCACAATGTTTGCCTTGAACAGGAGTTCCTTGCAGGTCTTCTGAGCTGACAAAGTTGGGCTTTATAAAAACTGCTAAAATTAGCCAGCCCTTCCCTGCTGAGATCATAATATTGGAATAGACTCTCATAAATGGTGTGGTTTTTAAATTTAGTATAAATCTAATAGAGTACACTTTGTTAGGATGATTGGATGTGGTGCTTTCAGAAACTGCACCTTTATTTGCTTGCTGAGTTTTCTTTAGATTTCCATCCCTGGGCAGGCCATAGGGTGGGAAAGTATACAATGGAGAATGCAAGAGGCTTTAAAGAGTACTCCTGCCCTAAGCTTGTGCTCTGTAATGAGAAACTAGCACTGGTAAATATTTGCTGGAAACTTATACAGTGTGTGTGGTACTTCACCAGCTGTGGTGCAGTTGAGTATTTTTAATAACTGGGTTTTATTTTAAATAAATACATTTATTCATGACATTTTCTCAACTAGTACCACATAGATTCATATTTGAGTTTTGTGTTGGAGGGGACTCTAGCAAGAAGTAGTCTGTAGATTTGATAAATGCAAAACCAGTTTTGTTTCTATGAACCAGCCACCTTTTGCAGTGACAAGCCGAGGACAAAGTCAGTACCTAGAAATCAGTGTTAGAATAATTTGTGAGTTCTAGAGGATGAGACATCTCCACAGAGGAAGTGCAGAAACTCACGTATTCTCAAGGTCCATTTTAAACAATTATTTGTTTTTAATTAAAACTTAAACCACTGCCTAATCACTTTTTTCCCCTCTAAGTTCTGTTCCTTTAAGTGAAATAATTTTAGACACTATTTAGCAGAAATTGGTTAGTATTGATGGTGTTTTTTCATTGCTTTTTTAAATACAGAAGACAAACTTATTAATTAATATATTAGACTTCCCAGGAAGTGTGTGATCATTCTACAAGAAGTAATTGCATACAATTAGGTGATTAACAACTCTCTATTTACCTTTTCCTAAGAGTGTGCTGGTAGAGTATTGAAATATATATATAAATTTTTTATGGCAGCCTTGGACTTTTGACAACTCATGCCTTCCTTTACAGGGCACAAAACTATGGATAATAATGGAGTACTTGGGTGGAGGGTCAGCTTTGGATCTTGTAAGTATATGATTTTTTTTTTTTCATTTTAAGTATCAGTGAACTTTATTTCTTTGTGTTTTTATATCACTTTATAAAAATAAGTACCTGGAGGTAGCTGGTACTATATCACTACTATGTGGTAATGGTCTAAAAAGTGTGAATTTGAATGGTAGTCCTGTCACATTGAATTGTGTTAATTTTTCTGTATTGCTCTTTGGCTGTAAGCATTAGGAAGCATCCATTTGTTTTCAGTTCTCAGGGTTTTTTTTTTAGTTTGAGAGGTCCTTTTCTTGCTGTATGTTTGCTGGAGGTTTGGGGTCCTCTATCCATCACTTCCCACCTCCTCCAAGTAGAATTCATTGCAGTTCAGTAAAAAATGTTTCCTTTAGGTTTGGGTCTCAGGAATGAATGAGCAGTGTGTCCACAGACAGTTAATTTGAACTGGTTGAAAGATGTTGGGTTTTCCATGTTCAGGTGTTTTCAGTTAAGCATGAAAGTGCCTTTTAGTTCAGATAGTGTGGCATTCATGGAGGGTGTAGCCTGGAGAGTGCACAAGCACAGTCCACTGAGTGTCAATGTGGTTTCCCCATGGTTTCAGGGCAGCTCTGCCTCAGCTGCAATGCTACAGACCCACCCTTTCCTGTAAGATAATACAGCTCAGCCTTTGTGTGATTCTGAAGGGAAAATACTGTGTCTTCACTGTTACAGAATGGTGATAATTATGTTATCACTAACAGGGGTCCTGTCTGTGAGAGTTGATGTGCTTGACTTCACAAATCTATTTAAACTTCTTTATCAGATTACATCACATTAATTCCTCAAAAGCATAGTAATTAGGTGTAGCTTGTGGTAGTATGTAGCTCTTTTGCGGCCCTTTTGAGGAAGGGGCTCTGAGATACTCTAAAACTTCTGAATAATTGATTGTATTCTGTGGAGTGTCAGAAACAGGGAAATAGCTATTACTAGTGCCAGTTTAAATCACTGAACCTGTAGAGGAATAGAATTTTAGAAGAATAACGTTTCAGTTTTGCCTCACTTTGCCTTACCATAATTTCATGGTGTTCACTGTTTTGGTGCTGTGGTATTGGTATTTTTTTGATTGCTCACTTTAATTTCTTTTGTTTTATTTACATAGCTTTCTGATGTGCAAAGTTTACACTTAATCCATTAGCAGCTTTATAGTAGCATGTTATGTTCTTGATACAAAACCAAGCATGGAATCAAAAATACTGGGACAAGTGAAAATTGCATCATTAAACTTAAAACCCACAGTCAACAGATAAACCTATTTTGAAACGAACTGGTTTTCTTAATTTACTTAATCTAAATTGCAAAATTCAGTTTGCTGCTTGTAGGGAAATACAGCTTTGTGGAAAGTTAGTTGTTGCTTTTCTTGTGCTTTGCATGCTGAGGGGAGCACAGACTGTGTTTGAGGAGTAAGAGCATTTTCAGTGTATTGGCAGTAGAGATGTGCAGGTGATCGTTCTAGTGGCACCTATTTCAATTAGAATACTGACATAGTGCATTGAATATTGCATTAATTTTGTTAGTTCTCTAATTTTGAAAAATGTTTCAGGTTTCAGATTTAATCGAATCAAATCAAGGCAAAAATTAGATACAAGACTAAAATTATTTTAATGTGTCTTTTTTCTGAAGCTGCGTGCTGGCCCTTTTGATGAGTTCCAGATTGCTACTATGCTAAAGGAAATCTTGAAAGGTCTTGACTACCTACACTCAGAGAAGAAAATTCACAGGGATATAAAAGGTGTGCAAAATTTCAAATGTTACTTTGTTAATGCCTTTAAAAATATAAAACAATATTCTAATTAGTTATTATGTTATTTCCCCTTGGCAGCTGCCAATGTCTTGTTATCAGAACAAGGTGATGTTAAGCTTGCTGATTTTGGAGTTGCTGGGCAGCTAACAGACACACAAATTAAGAGAAATACTTTTGTTGGAACCCCGTTTTGGATGGCCCCTGAAGTTATTCAGCAGTCAGCATATGATTCAAAAGTAAGTAGAAGTTTTCTTTTTTTTTTTTATATCTGGTTATCCAACAGCATTTGTTTTGATTTTTTTGCTTTTAGCTCTATCAGTATGGAGAGGAAAAAAAAAAGTAGATTTGAAATTACAGGGTTTCAAATAATAAAATTGAAAGTAGGATTTAATTGGTTTTATACAGTAGTTACCTGTCATTGTACTCAGATACAAAGTCACCAAGCAAAATGGTGATGTCATGTCTCTTTCAGAGCAGCTCCCTGAATGTGGGGTGGTTGGTTGATTTGGTTTCAGTTCAATGTTTTGCATTTTATTCAAACAGTAATAAAGTACTCACAAGGTAAAATGCTACCAGAACATGGCAGTTCATTTAAAGCTAAGATAGTGGTCAAAGTGTTAATTTCTTCTCACATTTCTATACATACAGATCTGGGTATAATTTCTCAAATGGTATTTCTGAGGATCCATGCAATACTGAAAATTTTAGCACAGGTCTTGAGAAGGTAAAAAGTAACTTGGTGGCTGTGGTTGAGTAGCATTGTGGTACCTTGTGCCTCTCTGTGTCATGAGAGCTCTTGATGGATGACTTATTGCAAAGGAGAGTTTCCCTATGTGAACTAGCAGGAGAAAAGCAGAGTTCTTCTATGCTTTTCTGAGAGCTGAGAACTGGTGCTAGAAATGACAACAAGGAGGGAACAGTCCCCTCTTCTCTGTGTAAAACCACAGGATGTCCTAGAGTGTGGTTGGTGAAACAGCAGCATGTTTCAGTCTGGCATTGGACTTTCCACACTCTAGACAAAACCTTAAAATAGCATCAAGAAAATAAAAACCTTGGTATGTGTTAAGTAATACTTTCTCACTGCTTTTTCTCAAATAGTAGACATGAAACTATAGTTACATGATGTGCATATATTTTAAAAAAATCTAGTGGGTATCTGGAGTGTCCTGAAAGCATTCACACTCCAGGAGACTTTTCCAGGATCAGTCAGACTTGAAGGAATTTGTGTACTTGTCACAAGGGTTCTTGATGATAAAAAAGTTGGAATTCTCCTGTTTAGGGTTTCAGTGGTCCCACTGTAATGTGTTCCCTAGGGCATTTTGGAAAAGCTCTCTACCCTGCTTTAAAAATGTGTGTTGGCCATTCAGATGGGGAATAATTCTTCTTCTGCTTGCCCTGTGTATAGATCAGCTTTAGCACCCCTTCATTTACATTTGCCCAGCAACCTAATCTTTTCCCTTCCATATCTCCTCAGTGTCTTGCAAGAGCAATGTCTTCCCCTTTTTTCCATGCCAATAGGCTGGTGGGAGAGCAGAGATACAAGCCTTTGGTAGGAAAGATGAAGGATTTGGATAGCATACACTTCAGCTTCTAGTCTAATACTGATGACTCTTTTGGTATCTGGACTGAATTTTAATCTTTATTCTCTCTCTACTCCAAAAACCTGGAAAGTAAACTAGAAATTCATACATTTTAGTGGCTCCAGAAATTTTTAAACCCCATCTCTTCTTAAAAATAATTTTGCTCCAATACACAATTGTTGGTTATGGTATTTCAGTAATAAACGGTGAGTTAGTTTAATTCCTTGCTATAAAGTACAGCTATTTTAGGTCTTGTGAGCAAAAAGGAATATTGGAGAGATGCAAATTGTAATCCTTGTTTACTCTATGGGCAGTTTTGGTTTATGATTCTGGGCCAAGTGTAGTCGACTACTGCCAAACACTTTTTTAATGAGAAACACCTTTAGTGATCTAAGTAGCTATTATAGCTCATCTGAAAAGATGCAAGTAATAGTATATTTCACTTGGGAAAAGAAATCAAAATCAGGAAAAAAATTTAGAATACTATTATTTTATATATGATATCAAAATATCATACTGTGTTTTGATACAAAGGCAGAATTTGTTTATAATGATGCTTTTAGCTAAAATAAATAGTACTTAATTATTCTGCTGTGATTTACACTGTGAACTTGATGTTTCAAGTCTAACTGGTTGTCAATAATTCTCCAGCTAAATTCGTCAAGCAGTCTGTTAGGAAAGAAATTAAGTGATGCCCTGCTGGATTTGATTCAGCTTTCTGCCTTGTTCATTTAGAGTGAACTGTCAAACAAGGTTGGATACCTAAATAAACTCTAAATTAGACATAGGAAATTTGTGGCAATTTGTCATTAACATATGGAAAATATCAGAGGAAGATCAATATCTCTGAAGCTTTTCCAAAAGTGTGTAAATTTAGGTGTCCATTTAACTTGCTGTCAGTGTTAGAGTGCCAGCTGCACAAAAATGATGATCTGTGATGTTTGTCATTAAACACTGATTAAGTCAACAAGATCTTTGTGTGTTAGGTGTTTGTGAAGTGTTGGAAGGGAATGTTTGCATGATCTACTTAGGCCACCATTAATTTTATTACATTGATGCATTATATGTGAAGATGTCAGTTATTGCATACTTAGTCATGACAGCCCATAATTTTGTACTAACAGTCCCTTTTCCCTCTCTCAGGCTGACATTTGGTCGCTGGGCATCACTGCAATTGAACTGGCCAAGGGGGAGCCTCCCAACTCGGATATGCATCCAATGAGAGTTCTGTTCCTCATTCCAAAAAACAATCCTCCCACTTTATTAGGAGACTTCAGTAAACCTTTTAAAGAATTCGTTGATGCATGTCTGAATAAGGACCCAACATTTGTGAGTAGATAAATGTGTGTGCATGGTTGTGAAGATATTTCAGTTTTGCTTTCTGCTCTCCTGTGCTTGTGAGGTATTTTGCTGGCATTGTGCATCTTCAGTGATTGAAATAATTTTAATGAATTTTAGTGGTGCTTTTTAATATCTCTGTCTCCATCCTAGTTTGTTTTGTTTAAAATATTCAAAAGGAGGAGGGAGAATGCTGATAGAAATTACAGTGGCAGAGACGGATTCCTAAAATGCACTCTAGACTAGGATAATGTCAGAAGAGAAACCTTAACAGAGAAGAGAATCATCTGAAATCCTTTTCTTCAGCGCAACTTTTGCTGTCTGAATTCAGCTTACAAGGAAGTGTTGCACTGGAGAGTTTTCATTAGTCATTTTCCTGGGTGTGACCTTCTAACGTGGAAGGATAAGCTCTATAGTCTATGGGTGACTTGATCATACTTTTAGCGTGCTCGTAAATGTGAATTACTGGCTTTTCTGCCTTCCTGTTTCACTAATTTCCTGATATTATGCAAGTTAGCTCTAGAAGTCTGTTGTCTTGCTAAGTGTCCCCTATTAGCATTTAAAATCATGAAATGTTAGCATGACATTAAATATTTATTGTGTTTCTTACAGCGCCCCACTGCAAAAGAACTTCTGAAGCACAAATTCATTATGAAAAATGCCAAGAAGACTTCCTATCTGACAGAGCTGATTGATAGGTTTAAGAGATGGAAAGCAGAGGGACACAGTAGTGATGAAAGTGATTCAGATGGTTCAGATTCGTAAGTTTATTTTGTAGTCTTTTTTGGGTGTGGTTTTTTGGTTTCAATCATGTTCTTAAAGTGGGTTTGCTGCAGCTTTTCTGTGTAATAACACCATTTCTGTACACCTGTCTCTGGTCCTTTTTTCTTATTGTCTTCTTCCAAGAAAACCCCCTGTATGGCCCTAAAGAGTAACACATAAGTCAATCTGTGTGCTTGTTACATCTTTAAATTTTCTTTCTTTGAACTCAATTTCAGTTCTGTTTAAGTGCTATCTATTTCCTGGTCTGAGGCCAGTGGTTGTACCAAAACCACTGAGTCAGAATTAGAGATATTGCAGAGCAAAGCTGAGGTGCATGAAGAAGTTTGCATAGTGCCTGGGGAATAACATGCTTTCTGTAAGTGTCTTGTTTTTCTGGCTATCAGATAACTCTTAAATGGGATGCCATGGGAGAAGGTAAACCTTGTAGGTAGATACCATCTTCTGTTTGCTTTTGATCACATTTCAATTTATTCAGCCTCTTTTCAAGTTCAGTTAATATTTCAACGTGTGTTTTTCTTATTATTTCAAGGAATACGGAACTAATCCTGATAGACTTGGTATATGTGTGGGTTACCTGTGCTTGCTTGGTGTGCTGTTATTGGTGGCTGGTATTATGTACATAATTTCCTTTTTGTTTCAGGGAGTCCAGCAACAAAGAGAATAATTCTCACCCTGAGTGGAGCTTCACGACAGTTCGGAAGAAGCCGGATGCAAAGAAGCTCCAGAACGGGACGGTGCGTACACACAGAGGAGTTCTTCTTTAGCTGCTGCTTCTGAAGCCACTTTAAGGAAGATAGTGATAAAACTTAGTAACTTCACTTTTCATAAGAACTGACTGGTTTTTTTGCAGTTCAAGAGATGTTAGTGATATTTCCTATGCCCTGTCAGCCTCAAATGCAAAATATACTGCAGATGTGCTGTAGTATCCATTCATAGAGATTTTAAAGTCTCTTACTAGTGAGGGAAAACTGAAGTGCTTTTCTGATGCTGAATGACACTGTTTGAGATGGGTCATCAGGCATCTGTTTCAACATCCCATAACATTTGTTGATGTACTGTGTCTTTGTGGGTTTTGTAATGTATTTTAAACACTTTGTTAAATTTAACTCAACTCCCCAAATCACATGTGCTGTGCTAAGAGGCAGTGTGTATGTTGTATATATGCTGATGTATGTTGTAATATGCTGATGTAATCCATATTTTTTAACTTCTAGGATCAGGATCTTGTTAAAACCCTGAGTTGTTTAACTATGATAATCACCCCTGTGTTTGCTGAGGTAAGTGTTGGCTTAAAAATCTTCTTTGAAAGTATTAGCCAAGTGTCTAATAACTTTTCTGAGTTTTAAATTCTTTGGTTTGCTCCTCAGCTCAAGCAGCAGGACACAAATAATGCTAACAGAAAGAAAGCAATTGAGGAACTTGAGAAAAGCATCAATGTGGCAGAAGCAACATGTCCAGGGATCACAGATAAGATGGTGAAGAAACTTATGGAGAAATTTCAGAAGTAAGTAGTTTAGTGATAAGAGAGAGATCTGCTGTGTCCAGTGCTTTAGCTTTGTAGTTACATGTTGCACTGTGATTCCAATAGTTACAGGTAATAGTTCTGTTTGAGACCAAAACTAATACTAACAATTACTGTATCTGGTCTGGAAGTGCTACAGCTTTACTGTAGTTGCTACATCTTGCTTCTTAATTTAGCCTGCAGGTTTGTCTTAAGCGGATTTACAGGTAATAAGGGAGACACAGAATCTTTTTCTTACCTCTTCTAGGATTGTTTTCTTTAAAATGTTACTTCTGGTGGATTTTGTACTATAAAGCATTGAGATGAAGGCATGTATTACTTTAGTGATGCAGAAACATTTTTGTGCTGTTTGCTTAGCTGAAACAATATAATTAACACTTTTTTAACTTGCATTTTTTATCTGTAGATTTTCTGTTAATGACTCATCCTAAGAAACTTCACACAATTGACTGCTGTTTCGTATGGACCCAGTGAAACCCACCAAAACTACTTCAAGCTTGGCAGTGCTTAGCTCATGAGCTCCTTGTGCCTTTTGGATCTTTGCAACATATTGATGGTGATTGAGGATTTGAAGAACCTACTCAACTATTTTGTGGCAGTGCACATGGTTTTATATTTTCAGGAAATTATTTTGTAAAGAACAACTTTTAATATTGTAGTTTCACCTGTTTAATCTGATAAATGTTGAGGTGCAGTTTTGCTTTTAGAAATAACCATTACTTTAGTTAATAGAATGTGCAAGTACAGTATGTTTTGATGCTATTTTGTTCCTGTACATGGAATTGTACAGGTCTTTTATATTCATGAGTTAAACTTTTGTAAATCACTAACGAGCTTCAGAGAAAAATAGCTTTTTCACAAGCATATTCAAGACATGTAATGTAGTGGCAAGGGTATTGCTGTAGCACCTGCTTCAACCAGCATATAGTTATCGTGCCCTGAAAAACAAACCTGCAACAGTATCTATTTTAATTCTAAATTGGTACAGTATTTTAGGCAGCTCTATGATTAAATATATTTGAGAGCAATATGGCAATAGTTTGCAGGTGATATGTAGCAACAGGTCTATCCTGATGTACAGTCTGTGTATTACCTTTTAGAACAGGTTTTGAAGTAGTAACTCAATCTTATATCATCATGGTAGGAAAATTTAGAGCAATACAGTTGAGGGGGTGGGGCTTTCGGCAATAATGGACAAAACCTGAAGTCCAATTTAACTTAATTTAATTTTTTTTCCTCTGAGTCTACATGCCTGGGTGGAAGGGAGCCAGAGAAGCCGAGCGTCGCATGTTACATACCTCACCCGCAGGTATCGGTGTAACACCAGCGTTCTGTGTGGTGGTGTTGTTTCTCCTGTAAGATATTTATACACATTTTTGTTCTGAAATACATTAAATACAGTACATCAACATCATTTGTTTATAATTTTCTGAAAGTGTATTTTAAATATGTATTTACCAGTTAATATGCAAATAACTGAGTTATAGATATTCTTTCACAAAAAGGTAGTACTGTGCAGTACAGAGTGATTTTTTTCATAAAAAGTAGGTAAGACTATAAAGTTGCTTTCAGTTATATATTTATGGTACTGCTAGATGGGTAATCTCTTCTGTTGTTTTGTTTTGATTTGGTTTTTTCCCTTTTTCAACCCAGTATGTATATTATGCTGAAATTTTGAACTGGGATTGTTTTTCAGTACTTAGCTGTGGAACTGTTGGTGTAAATTTATTTTTGATAAAGGCTGGGTGTGTTTATTTTATGGTTCAGACCTGCACATTTTGTTTTTGCACAAAAGTCATTTTAAAGAATCTGAAATATATCTGCCAAATATTGAAAAAGTAATGGTGTGCAAGTAAATACTGCATTTTTCGTCAAATGTTGCCATTACATCGTTTTTATATAAAGGACACTTGTGAGAGATGGTGGTTAGATATGCCAAGGACAATTATTTTCAATGGTGCCTACACTGTAAAAAAAATTACTTTTAACTCCTTGTTTTAATTTTAAAAAAAATGTTTCTGTTTAAAACTTTCATCTGCTATATAACTGAAATTCAATTAGAATTTATATCTGAGAAAAAAGTCTGGAAATAGTTTTTGAAAACAATAATGTTATGGATTAAATAAATATTTTTATAAATGTAAAAGCAGCAAAAGTTGTAAATACAGTTGATCTGAAGCTTTACAAAATAACTGCATCACAGAAACAAATTGTAGTGCTCCTCTAGCTTCTGTAGTTGTTAGTCTTGTAAATCTGTTTATAGATGAAGCTTATTTCAATGTTTTGGGGGGTTTAAAATGGTTTAAAAATAAATATTTAAGTTCTGTAAACTTTCATGAGCTTGTTCTGTTGTGCATAATTTTATTCTGAATTTCTGCAGCTGTGCAGAGGTGTGGACGTGTCAGGCACAGACTTGTGTTGGGAGAAAGGTGTTCCCTGCCAAGGTGCTTTGCAAAGCTCTGGGTGCCCCACGCTGTCCTTGGCCAGGGGACACCTCCCAGCTGCTGTGCCCCAGGGAATGGATGGAGCAGTCCCAGGGTTCACTTTGGTTCCTTTCCTAGGGAGGAGACTCTGGGATGTGTGAGCTCAGGCCTGGCTGGCAGTGCAGCGGTGTCACAGCTCTGTCACGGCTCTGTCACAGCTCTGCCTGCCTTTGGCCTCAGCACTGGGCAGTGAAGGGACACAAGGGCCTGTGCCACAGCTCCCTCAACTTTCACCTCAGCAGCCTCAACACAAATCTCATTTTAGAGAGCTTCATTTACATTTTTCAGAATTAAAAGCATGTTTTTACTTCCATGTCACTTCCCTTAAGGTGTTCTTTTCCTGTGGCAGTCTGAGGGAAGTGCTCATGGGAATTTCTCCTGAGTTTTGTAACTGATGGCTCTACCCTGTTGAGACAGGATCTTTAATCTGTGCAGCTTTACAGACAGTTCTGGGTAGGTGGGGTTAGCAAATGACGTGGGAAATTGGAACCTGACATGTTTGAGATAAAACTGTAAGAAGTTGCTGAACTACAGTGCGTCTTCTTTTCCTGTGGCATGGGTGGGATGTGTACCTACCTTATAGGACAGCATGGGAAAATCTCCCCCACATGTGTACAAAACAGACTCATTCTCTTGTATTACAGTCCATTCAAGAAGGTTTTTTTTGTTGTACTGCATATGCCTGAAGTCTCTATACATAGTAAGACTCTAATTAGGTCCTAAGAAAGGACATCTGTATTGCTGATTCCAGAAATGAGCTGTCTTTTTCCCACGTTTTAGTTATTGATGAACTGTGTAACTCAATCAGGAGTATTCTGTTGCTGGCAGGTAGCTAACGGAAAGATAGATCCAAATATTCATGCAGGAACCATCTTCTGTCTCTTTTGGTTTGCCAGGCTTCCTGCTGTAGGTTGACAATAATTGTTGCTGAAGTGATCTTATCAAAGTAGTCTGAATTGCAGAATAGAGAAATGTATTTGTTCTAGATGAGTCCTTTATCAATGTAACCGTTCTTTAAGCCCTTGGTCTCCGACCCCTCTGTTAATTTCTGTGCACTGTAGTGTCATCACACCTCTTGCCTTGCAATTTGGATTGCTTAGTAGGAGAGTGTGTAGGTTTTAATGTGTTTGCACAAAGTTTAGTGATTGTTAAAAGTCTGATTTTTATCGCACTGTTTTATGACTTAACACTGGAATAAGATTCTTTTCCTCTTGGCAAAGTTTTAGTGGTGTGTATGTCGGCTTATTTCACAGCTTTATCTGTCTAAACCTTTTTCTGTTTTATATAAACCAGTCACTTCTATCTGAATGTACTGAGTAGCTTAATGTTTTCCCACTGTGACGCTGCAGTGCCTTCCCCCCTTCAATAATCCTTTGTGCAAGGACTGTAACAGTTTACATTTTCCAGGTTCTGCTGTTTGTCTTTCACTACCAGCAAACCAAATCTTTCCACGTCCTCTCTCCATCCTTGTTTTCTTCCCTAGGGAAACAAAATCATTTAAATAGTTGTCCTTATCTCGAGGGTGAATAGGGCTGAACAGGGAGTGAGGGGAAGGACTTAGGCAAGGGTTGTTTCAATTGTTCCTTGACAAATGAGCAACTGCTTACTGGGATTGTTCCTTCATTTTAGTCAGCCAGTAAAGTGGTTTAAGCAATGAATTTAGCTCAGAGATGTTGATTTGTGTCACTTGCTGACGAGCTGCTTTGTTCCTCTGCTATTGTTGACCATGTGTAGGATGTGCTGAGGCACAGTGCCCACACTGTGCCCCAGTGCTGCCTAGTCCATGGAAAGATCCAAAAATAGTTCCCAAGCCCTTGTTTCTCCCTCTCAATGCTATTTTCCCAGCATAGTCTTGAAGACCAGCCCTGGCAGTTCCTGAAGACTGGGGCAGGGTGTTTGTATTGTACAGTGATCTCTCATGGTGGGACATGCTCAAGGTGTGTCTCCACATGCTTTGAGGAGCTAACAGTGATTGTGGAGTATCCCAGGGCTGTGTGTGCAGCCTGTGTTTGAAATGCTGCTGCTTTTTTTAACCCTTTACCAAACTGTGCCCTCAGACTGCCATTCTTAAATGTTGTACTGAGTGGTGATTCTTGCTCTTTCCAAGGTGCAGAGATTTGGGAATGGGGAAGGAACAACCCTCTAGGCAGAAAGATTATCCCTTTTTTCAGTAGAACATGTGCCAGAGCAGCGTGAGGGATCACTGCAGCTCCCAGCTTCAGCTTAGGGTAACCAGGAGCAGAAGCAAACCTTACAATGTACTCACTAGTTGGGCTAATGCATTTCTTTGGGCAACCAACCAAGAATGTGGCTGTTTTCAGCAGCCTTCAGGGATCTCCACAAGTCTCCCCAGTTGCTGAGACAGCAAAGGCACAGAGGAGGCCAGGCTGCAGATCAGGAGAGGGAAACCAGCTCCTGGGAGCACTGAGGGAACTCCTGAGCTGGGAGGCACAGGGCAAGGTGCTGGGGGGATGCCTGCAGGACTCGGGGTGCAGATTTCACAGGGCAGGAGGAGGAACTCAAAACTCCAGCGTGAACAACTGTTTTTTATTGTCCACTTTCTAAAACAGAGGACAGCAACATGCAGAGTGAGCAGGACCCATAAGCCCAGTTCTTTCTACATTTTAATCTAATTTTTTTTGTCCCAGTTTCCATGTTTCTGAAATCCTTCTAGCAGTCTGCAGTGGTTTCTCCACCATGGACTTTCTGGGCTGGCTCCCTGCTTACAGTCATGTCCTACAAAGACTTACAGGGTTGTTCTTAATGAAAATTACCAAGATGTCCCCCTAAATTCTTAGGGAGGTGTCATCATTCTCAAGATTTCCAAGTAAATTTCATGTAGATTTAGGGTAATAGTAAGTTTTTAAAATAAAAGTACTTGCAAGAAGCTGCTTGTTCCGTTCCTACCTGCTCCTGGTATCTGTTTTCCCGTGCTGCTTAACTGAGGACAGATTTGGGGAAGCAAAGGACCCCAAAGAACCCCCTTACCCATCTCTCTCCCTAAGATTTAAGCAGAGCACTGAGGTGCTGGGGCTGTCACAGTGCTACCAGGAGGTGATGGCTGATGTGCCTAAGCAAAGCACAGTTAGAGAGTGTGAACCCACTTCCCAGTGCTCACCATGGGGTGCTTCTAAAGCTTGACAAGCACTCCTGAGATATTTCTGGAGAAAGATAATCCTCTAAACTGTCCAGGGAGAAGACAGCCACACACAGAGCCTTGCCTTTGAGTGCCAGGTGCTCCCTGCAGCACTGGAGGGAGGTGAGGCAGGGGAGGAGACGGGCTGTATGCTGGAGGTTTGTCCTGTCCACATGGCATCAGTTCGAGGAGCAGCCCCCATGAAGATCTTGCTCCTTTCCAAAAGGGCCTGAAACACCCTCCCCTCAGTGTGCCACCCTGCAGCTGGGAAAAGCAGCAGCTGAAACTATTCTGTGAGAAGTCTCTTTTTTTCCCTCCCCTTCAATGAAGACTCCAGCAGCTGAGCTCCAAGCATCAGTTTGGGCAGGACATAGAAGCTTAGCAGGACTTTAGGAGGTCTCTGGCTTCTGGCTGAAGTAAGAATCCCCCCTCAAAGTGTGGTGGCAGAGGCAAACCAGCTTCCAAGTGTGGTGCAGGCGTTGAATACTTCTGAACACACCCCTGATGTCCATTAACACGTCCTCTAGAGCTAAGAGCACTCACACAACGATCCCATCAATGTTTCATAAGCTGTAAGCAGACCTGCACACAGAGTGTCACCATTCTTTGACCCTGGGTCAGCACCGGCCACCTCTGCTCCCTCTGGCCGGTGTCAGGCACCTAGGTGAAATACTTGGAGGCCCCTCTGGAAATCCTCTCCTCAGCAGCACTGGTGGCAAAGGACACCTCCTCATCCTCCTCATCCAGCTGGAGGCTGCCTGAGGAGAGCCTGACGCGGGCCATGGGCGAGCGCAGCACGCGGCCGTACCGGGAGCCATGCTCAGCACCCAGCAGCTCCGGGTCCGAGTCGCTGGACTCGGTGCTGCTGCCCAGGTAGCGCTCGGGGCAGCGCCGCAGCCCCGGAGCCAGCCCTTGCTGGGCTGGGATGTGCCAATAAACACCCCCTTTGCGACTGCTGAGAGCAGGGCACGGGCCCAGGGGCCTGAACTCTGAGCCATAGGGGAAGCGGATGGTTTTCATGTCCGACTGGCTCCAGGAGCGCTTGGGAGGCTGCTCCTGAAGGCCGTAAGCGAAGGAGCGAGCCAGTGACCTGCTGTCTCCCGCCATGCTCGTGCCCATGGCCGTGCCTGCAGCCTCACCATGGAGCTGCCCAGCCTGGGCCCCGCTCGGGCTCTGCCGGGGGGGTTTTGCTGCCACGGGGCCGCTTGCACCAGCCGGTCCTGCTGTGTCCTCACCAGGGGCCAGTGCAGGGCATGGGGGCTGCAGTGCCCTGTCCAGATAGAAGAGCACAGGGGGCGCCGGGGCCACCACGGGCAGGGGACAGGGCACATCCGTGTACACCAGCTGCCGGGCGCTCACCTCCCGCATGTTGCCCACAGAGGTGCTCTTGTTGTTCCCTGCAAACTGGTGGTGGGGCCGGAAGGATGTCAAGGGATTCCTGGCTCCGAAGAGGTCGATGGGCTCCCACGCCCGCTCCATCTCCAGCTCGGCGTAGAGCAGGGGGAAGGCAGAGGAGCTCTTGGAGTGGGGCAGGAAGGTGGGGGACGCTTCGGGCTTGGAGCGCTCCAGCTCAGCAGCAAAGGTCACCTCCATGGTGGAGCTGCGGCGCCGGCTGTCCAGGGTGGGCTCGGAGCCGTGCACCCCGTTGGCGTGGTAGGAGCCCCGGTTGCCGTAGGCCAGGCGCAGCTCCTCCACCTGGGCAGGGCACAGAGAGGGTGGAAGGGAGCACCCAGAGCTGAGGGTCTGGCCCCAGCTGGGGCAGCAATGCCAAGGCCCTGGCACAGAGCTGTTACTGCTGCCACGGGGACTCACCTGCTTTGATACATCTGTCAGGAGGTCCGGGGAGGAGCGGCACTGCCTCTCATCGTAGCGGGATGTGTAGTGCTTCCTGCAGGAAAAGAACAAGGGTTGGTGTATGGCCAGGAGGGTCCTTCCCCTCTCCCCAGTCCCCTCAGGCACCTCTCCCCCTCCATGCCCCTGGTACCTCTCGAAGGGCAGGCTCTTCATCTTAGCCTTCCTTCCGTGCTCCAGCAGCTGCCTCTGAGTCCTGCCACTGCAGCATGGAGGGAGAAACATGAGCAGCACCATCAGCCCCAGCCCTTGTGCCCCTTGTGAGGGGATGCAGCAGGACTGCAGGGGATGCAGGGGTCTCTCCAGGAGAAGTATCTGTTATCACCCCCTTGGGTTCAGGCAGGGCTGACATAACAGGGAGGCTCAGAGCCATCCCCAGGCCCTTCCCAGCCCCAGCAGTTTGGGTTTCCCCATGGAATTCACCTGTAGCGGAAGCTGGAACCTTTGCTGCACAGAAGGGCTTTGGGCTTTGACTTGGGCTCCTCAGAGAGCCTGAAGAAGGCGTGGTACTCCACACACGTCTTCCAGAAGGCCTTGCAGGTGTCCCGGCTGGCCATGGTGAACTCCAGCGTGTCCTTGCACAGCGCCTGTGTGCCAGAGATGGGGTCAGGAGCATGGCACAAGCTCTGCCATGTGCCCTCCTGATCCCCCAGGGGTCATATGGGCTGCCAGTGCCTCCAGGCAGTGCACTGTCACCTCGCTGGGGACACAGGAGTGGCCCTCAAGAAGGACCACCATCATGAGCAGCAGGAGTAGATTTTACTCAAAATTGGGGACTTTGTGTGGCTGACCTTCCATCCACAGCTGTCTGCTCCTGAGCCCAGCAGCTGCCTGTGGCATGGTACTTACAGAGATGTTTGCATGGAGCTTGATGAGAAAATGCTTCCTCTTGAAACTCAGTTTGCGAATTTTGGACCAGTTGAAGGTGTTGATCTTTGTATTGCCCTGCAAGGACAAACACAGCAATTACAGCTGGATGGGGCAACCTGTAAATACAGAAATGCAGTGGGCCAAGGCCTGAGCCCACAGGAACTGCATCAGACTCCAATGCAGCTCCTGGAGCTGCTGAGGTCTGGGGAAAGGGTGCTGGGATTTGGTGTTTGACCCTCCATCAGCCAGTTCTACAAGTAGAAATTGAGGTTCAGGGCCTAACTCTGCCTGCTGAAGCTCTTTGCAAAAGTCCAGGACACCAGAAAAACCTCAGAGATGTTAAGGCAAGGAGTCCTATCTGTGCCAGCTCAAATATCATGTGAGTTAAGGCAGAATCAGGGCCCCAAATAAATAATTCTCCCCTCCTTTGCTGGGAAGTGTAGCAGTGCTCAGCTCACCCCCACACCTTTAGACCTGCTTTAAGCAGGCTGCAAGCACACATTAATTACTCTGTTATCATTTTGCACAAGGTTAGATGCAGCCACATGGCAGAACCAAGAAACATCACGTTACCCCACCCTGTGGCACCAGGACACTCTCTGCTTTCTGCAAGAGCCCAGATTTTAATGGGCTCACAGATGCTCTAATCATGCGTGAGGGGTGTTTATGGCTCTGAATAAATAACCAGGTCTGGTAGCACTAATTACCAACAGCAGACCCACAGCTAGGTTTTATGTTTGGGTTTGTTGGTTTTTTTTTTTCTTGCTGTGACAAGATGTTCCCAGGTTGAAATCTGCTGGTGTGGGAGCGGAGAGGAAGTCTGTATTTACTGCCCAGCTCGGCCGTGATTACAGCCTTATGTAATTGCACAGACGTGGGGGGCTATTTTCACTGGAAGATTACACAGTGAGCACATGTGACAGAGCCGTGGAACCTGTGCTGCTCACACGGCCACCACGCTCGTGGGACAAGGGCCAGCAGGGCTGGGGCACGTTCAGGGGCACGCAGGGCTGAGGGGCTGAGTCCTACAGCATCCCCTTCACCCCCATGGCCTGTGGAAGAGAGAGTTTGGGGTGCTCAAAGGGGAGAAGGGTCACCTGCAGCTGGAGAGGCCACCCCTGAGCCCTGGGCTCACCTCCAGCATCAGCACCCCCATGTGTGTCACAGGCTGATCTGTGTCCCCTCACCCTCAGCACCAGCACCCCCATGTGTGTCACGGCCAGGTTGATCTGTGTCCCCTCACCCTCAGCACCAGCACCCCCATGTGTGTCACGGCCAGGTTGATCTGTGTCCCCTCACCCTCAGCACCAGCACCCCCATGTGTGTCACGGCCAGGTTGATCTGTGTCCCCTCGCCGTCGCTGGCGGGGTGGGGGCGGATCCCGTACATCTCCAGCTTCCTGGCCACGTCCAGCAGCTGAGCGTCCGACTCGGCCGGCGTCTTCCCTCTGCAGACACAGCACACAGGAAGGACAGGAGTGAGAAGGGAGACGCTGAAATGGGCTGAAAAAAGCCATTTTGTGGGTGCACAGGCCGGCATCACACCCACCCCACTGCCAGCCCTGCCTGCTGATGGGAGCATGGTGCCAGCAGAGCTCCATAGGGGGGTTGTGGAGCAGCCCTCACCTGTGTCTCCGGTGGTAGTGCATGATCTTGTTGTCCAGGTACTCCTGGTTGGGCAGGTACCTGTGCGTGGCCAGGTGCTGCTGGTCTGTCTCCTCGTGGAAGTCGCCCAGCTCGGCTTTGGGGACAGGGAGAGCGTGGATTAGGCTGTGAGGGGTCGGTGCAGAGGGGAGCCCCGGCTGCACGGCCAAAGCCCATCCCAGGGAAGGGGCCCCGGCCCTGCAGGGCTCTCTTGCCCTTACACTGCAGCAGGTGGGAGACGAGCAGCGCCGCGCTCTTGTCGCTGCAGGGCAGCCGGCCCTGGGCCAGGTCCTTCTTGATCTGGAGGGTGAAGAGGTACCTGTGGAGGGGGACAGGAGCATCCCTGGGGGGAACTGGGTGCTGGGCTGAGCCACGAGGGCCATGGTTGTTCCCAAATCTCATGGGATGCACATCCACAGGGTCACAGGATGAGGATGCAGCCCCTGCAGCTGGGCACCGGTAGGACCAGCACATTCCTGTCAGTGAAATGCTCATTAGTAGATTTCAAAATTAACATTCTTTTCTGTTTTGGAGGGCATTTGCCTCTCTTGGGGTTGACGTTCTGCATAAGCACTGTCTTGATTTTATTCTTAGTCCCTGTTTGCAATGCTTTCTCTAAAATTATAGAAGCTAACAATGTCATTTTTAAAAATAAAACTAAAGTTGTTCTCTCAGAACACTGCTTGAGGCAGGAGCTAGACTGAGCAGTCAGACTCTGTGCCCAACTGTTAAAGTGTTTGGCAGTAAACAAATTGCAGCCTCATAAGACAGCTGATCCTTCAAGTGGATTGTGTTTAAAAACAGAGGATCAAGAAAAGATATTCTCTGGTTTTATTCTGTAATGTGTAATACTTAGGATACTTAGGATAACCACTGCACACAGACAGGCTGGGGTAGATGAAGATAAAGAATTAACACACTGCAAAAACACAGAACTGTGTGGTGAGAAAGTAATAAAACAAGCACTGTACCTGGTCAGTTCTTCTCTCAGGTGGCCGGGGTCCACTGGGAAAAATTTCACCATAAATTTGAAAAGAACCTCCTTAGGATCTTAAAACACAACATCTTCATAAGTTTTCTTTTACATGTCTATTGAGAACATTTACAACTCTCTTCATACATGCTGCCTCCTGACAGGGTAAATTATCTGGACCCTTACAAATCAGGGACTACAGCCTGCCCCCCCGAAACCAGCCTGCCCAGGCCCCCAGTATTATCAATGAATACAAACAGAGATTTGGATATCTAAAGAATACTAAAGAGAAAAATGCAATTCTTTAAATTGCAAAAATCCCTGTTGGAGGGAATTTCCATGAAATGGTGCCAGGGAGCCTGGCCAGAGCCTTGATGCAATTGCCATCACTGGGGCTGTGTGTTAAACTCAGCCCTCCAAGCACTTGGGATGCAGCAGCTCCATAGGAGGCTGCCTGGGCAAAGGGGTTTTTTGTGGGATGAGTGAGAACAAGCAGCCAAGCCCAAGGCAAAATGTGTGAAGGGAGGGAGGCAATTATATAAGCACTGACTGTCACCTGTCACAGAACACCCTGGGATGGCTCAGAGGGACAGGCCAGAAGGTAAAGGAAATAGGTGCCTGCAACAATTCCATTTGTGGTGCACCCAGAGAGGGAAGGCTCCTTATCAGGCTTTCCCCTTTCAGGGAAGTTCATGCCAACCCTGCTCTGCAGCCTCCCCATGGCAAAGGCTGGGGTCATGGCCCCAGGCTCTCAGTCACCCCCCGGCCATCCTGTACTTGGGGAAAATACTGTGGGGATGGAAAGAGGCCTGAAAGCAGCACTGAGTTAACCCTGCCCATGGCCATGGCACAGGAGGCTGGGCCTGAGCTCAGCTCGGGCTCTGCAGCATCTCCGTGGGGCTGGGGAGGAGCTGCAGGGCAGGGGGGGCTCTGCCTCAGGCAGGTGCCTGGGCCACTCTGAGCTGCAGAGGGAAAAGGAGGACAAGCAGGAGCAGTGCCTGTCACACTGCCAGCATGGCCACACAGGCACTCAGCCACCCTGCTCCTCTGCCAAGATTATTAACAGCTCCGGCCTAAAATGGTGCAGATAGCAGATTGCAAAGGCAGTGGTATTTCTGTGGGATTTTGTAGGGACTGAGGTGTCCTTGCAAACAATCCTGCCCAGCCTCACCCTCTGAAATGAGCCTGGTTAAGTGCTGAAAGCCAGAGATCCTGTCCCCCAGAAACAACACTGCATGAATGTGTGCGTGCTAGACTCTCACTGGTAATGATTTATAAGAATTCCATTCTTGAAATACTTACTTTTCACTTGCTTTGTTATGGGTTTTAGTGGTTCCAACCAGACCTGAAATAAGGCAAAGAAGAGCTGGGTAAATAAAAGGCACAAGAGATGGTGAATAAAAGCAGCAGCAGCCATGGTAGAATGCAGCCATGGTAGAATGCAGCCATGGTAGAATGCAGATGCTGGCCAGCTTGGCTGCTGTGACAAGTGTCCTGCTGGGCAGTGCCACACAGATGGCCATGGACAGATCATGAGCTGCACGTATCACTGGGGCTTGTGGCTCCCCTCCTGACCCCCATTCTCAGGGCTTTCCTGCCATCCTGGCAGAACTTTCTATTTAATTTTGCATTTGGAATTTCAGGGAGGTGCTGGCAATCCCCAGCCATGCAGGCACTGGCAGCTCCAGGGGCCTGCACTGCCAGCTGCACTCACCTGGTTCCCAGCCTGGCTGTGAAACTCCAGCCCAAAATACTCCTTCTCCACGAGGTTCAGGTGGCTGCAGGTGAGGTTGAAGAGCCCTTTCCCACAGGATTTTTGCTAGCAAACAAACACAGCACAGAAGCAGCAGGTTAGGCAATGCTGACAGCAGCAGTTGTGGGATTTCAGAGAGTTGGGGAGAAGTTTCAGCTCCCTTCCTGCACCCATTTCCTGACCACACAGCAGCAGAATCTTACTCAATAAATGCTCTTGGCTTCAGCATGTACAACAGGACAAACGCATGCTGTGCTCCCTGCTTTTGGAAATCAGATTCCTTCCCATCACTCCTCTCCTCTGTTAAGGAACATAAACCAGAAAGGAGAGCAAGAGAAAATAAACCATGTTTTGACTCACTGTTCACAATTATCACTGTGTGGGCAGTTCTGTCCCTGGCAAACCAGTGAGTGACCCCAGGACGGGCACCTGCCCCAGCCAGGGACAGCCAGGCCAACGTGCTGCATTCAGAGCCAAAGGGAGCAGCCCTCAAACCTGAGCAGTGAGTCTGGGTGTCCCAACAGCTGGGGCTGAGCTGCTATTATGGTTCATGGTAATTAACAGCAACAGGGCCAGAGATCCTGTGCCGTGGGCTCTGAGTCATCCCAGGGCTTTGGCAATAGGAATTAAGTGGTGCTGCATGCTGATAAGGGAGGCCAGGCTGTAGTTATTCCCAGTAAACAGAAACACTTGGGGGTGTTTTCTTGACTTGTTGCCATGCTGTAGGACCTGGCTAGAGAACAAACCAGGAGGCCCCGACTCTGGAAATTGCTCCAGAAAGCACAGAAAATTAAAATGGCAGCGACCCATCCCAACAAAACCCTGATAGGCCTTCATCAGCTCGTGAAAAGCAGACCAAAAAGAAGTAATGGTTATTGCAAAAGCAGGCTGGAGCAGAGAGGCCAGGTTAGACAGCTGCTAAATTATCACATGTTGGGTGATGGAGGGGAAGACAGGCTGCAGCTCCCTGTGGCAGTGGCTGTCCCCAGCAGGGATGGGAGGGACCTGGCTGCTGGTGGTGATGCACACTAATAACCACCTTTCAGGGCTTCTCCTGGGATGAAATTGCTGGCTCTGTGCTGAAAGGCTGCAGAAAAGTGATAGCATAATAACAGCATTCGCTCCGCAGCACTCCCAGCTCTCCTCAAAATTACTGGATCACAAGGGTAATTAAAAAAATTATAAATGTTTTTTTTCCAAGCTAGAATTTTCTAGCATGAAAGGCCTTGGCCTTTGTCAGGCAGCCAGGAAAGGCAAGCATTTCTTACTGGGTTATTACCTACCATATGTCTGCTGGGAGCAACCCACTCTGCTGAAAGGCCAGCAGTGCCCAGGGCAGGCACCACGGGACAGGAGCAGCCCCAAACCCAGGAAAACCTGCTGGGAGACACAGCCCTGCTGCTGCAGGGGCTGCTTTAGAAGCAGAGCCTTTCTCTTGCAGGGTGCTGCTTGCAGGTGTCCTGTGCTGCATTTTGGGGTGCTGAGGCCAGTGCTTCCTCAAGCCCTGGGGTGCAGAGGGGCTCAGCAGCATCAGCCCTGCCCTGCACTGAGTGAGGGGAGTGGGGTCTGTGCTGGGGGCACAGTGCAAGGCACAACAATGACATGTGGGGCTGTTTGTGCCATGCCCCAGCCCACAGGTGCCCCTGGGAATGGGGCAGGGCCAGGTGAGCACCCACAGGCAGAAACCCCAGAGCAGGAGGTGACAAGGGGAGGCTGCACTTGCCCTTCACTCCTCAGTGAAAGCATCTGGGGCTGTGAGCAGAATCAGAAAGCCAGAGGCACTTCCAGGGGCAGACAGCAGCACGTGCAGCACACAGGGGACACACACAGCCCCATGTCCCCAGAGGGACTCTGGCAGCACCTGCAGCCCAAAGGAAAAGCCCATTTCTGCAGCATTCCCATAGGACAGGCTGCTACAGCCAGGTCCGTGGGTTTGGGGTGAGGAAATCCCTCGTGGGATTTGGTGTGATTTTTTCCCACCACCTTGGGAGATGCCTGCCCTATCAGCACAGTGTCCTGCACCTAAAGCCACCAGCCTCCCTGTGCCCTCACTCCTCTGCCACCAGGCCCACAGCAAGGAATTCCCAGCTTTACAGGGAACACATGACCACAGGAGACTCTGTCCTTCACCCAGCCTCAGCAGAGAGTTTTTCTGGGCTTGTTTGGTTTGCCCACAGCATCCCAGGCCCAGCCATGATCAGCAGGGAGGGCACAGTGGGGACATTCAGAGATGTGCCAAGCCCCTCTCTGCCCTCCCCTAAGGGCTCAGATCTGTTATCCCAGGAACCAGAGCTCAGCTGAAGGAAATCCTGGAACTCAGTGGTCCCAGCTGATGCAGATGGAGGCAGAAGCCCCCCTGGGTCAGCATCCAGCACCAGCAGAGGAACTTGTTCTCGTGCAAGCAGCCTGGAAAGGAGACCCTGCTGCACACGCCAGCAGCTGTGGCACCCACGTGAGGCAGGTAGAGATGTTTACACCGTGTGAGGTGCAGGGGCAGTCAGCCCTCTCTGTTTTCCCTCTTTTGTCCTTTCCCTGCCATTATACTGAAGTACTCCTCATTCAAAAGAGCTTTCCAAAGTCAGGAGGGGCTTAGGAAGAGTTGCTTAAAATATCTGCTCAAAACTTAGCCCAAAGCACTCCTTTTATACTGGAGAAGTCACTAATTCAGCTACTCATTTATTGTACCCACACAGAGCAGCAAATGCATGAAATGCCTAAAAGGGGTTTCCAATACCATTCCATGCTAAAAAAGGAAATGACCAGGAGTTCCTCTAATGGAAGCTATTTGCTGCAATAACGTGTCGTGCAGAGCTATAGTGCTGCGTTTTGGGCAAATAAGAAAACAGAGATGGAAAAAAATGCAGCAACATTGTAGCAGAAGCATCTTTTGAATTGTCTCACTATGACTGATTTAATCAATGGGGGGAGGAGGGGAAGGCATTTTAAAATTACCAGTCTCATTTTTAAGCTGACTCCTGGACTAAGATAGATTAATTAAACTAAATCAAACAACTTCCATACTGTGTCAAGGCATGGAATTGCTTTATAATCCTCTTTTGTGCAAAATACTGTCACAAAGAAATGGAGCTGTGCATCTGAGAGAGCAGTTCTCAGGCTGTGCTACAAACCACGGAAGAGAACAGTAGAAGAAAAGCAACAGAACTTGACAAAAACCCCCACTTTATATTAAACACTCTGCTCCCACAGGAGATGCAGGTAAGTACCAGAACAAATCCACTTGAATTAGCTAATTCAATTAGCTACTGTGATTATTAAACACTAACCAACAATAAATGTGCAATCACACTTGTAAAAAGATGCTTCTAACACACAGACAAGACATACCTACTTTCAGTTATCTATACACATATGCATAAATCTAACACCATAGATATTAATACTTAATATTTTAAACCTAGTTCAGAGCTAGCATTTGTTAAATGGGAATTATTTATCACTATGTGTTGTGGACACTGCTATGCAGAAAATAAGACAAAGTGAGGTTTTTTCCTCAGCTATTCACAAGACCACACAGTTTTCTTTTTCAGCTGAATGGCCAGCAGGAGATGTGTGCAGCTGTTTCTCAACAGGGATAACTTGGATAAATATGCTATTTTTATTCTGTTCCCAGACTTTTCTTCCTTGCTGAATGTTTACACTGGCAGCCAGACAAATGAGAGAACTCAACACTTGTCAAGATCATCACTTACTATTAACTGATTTACTAAAGATCACATCAGGTAAGGAAAAGCCATTCCTCCTTCTTCATAAATAATGCCAATAACAGTGGAGAACAGGAGTATGCTGATACCGAAAACACTTACCAATTAGTTGTAGAAAGCTTCATTTTGAATTTGAGATTGGTTTTCTTGTTTGTTTGCTGGGTTTTTTTAAAGCTGAAAACAAGAAGCTATCAGAGACCATGCAATCCTCCAGAGCAGCAATGATTTAACAATTAACACCAAAAAAAATCAGTAAGAATATGATAGCCACTTACATCAACTACAAAGATCTTCTGGGAATCATCCAGGAACTGGACTTTGAGGTGCAGCATCCTCGGGCAGGCAGCTGGGTGTGCAGCAGGCACGGCAGTGCTAGCAGTGTGAGCTGGGAGCTGGGAAGGGAGCCCTGACTCCTCTTGCACACATAATTCCCTCTCAGCTGGATGGAGAAGGCTGCACTCACAGATGTGCAGCAGAGGCTGGAGCAAATGAGCTGATTGACTAAAAACTAATTAAAAAAAAACCCTGACAAACCAATACCTCCCTTGGTTTAAATGTCACCTCTGCAATAAAAGATGTTTTCTGCCTGTGAATTGTGGGTGTATTAATAGGGGGGAGATTGGCAGTAATGGGGCTGAGATAAATGCTCAGCTCTTACAGCTGGTGGTGAGCAATGCCAGGGCAAAGCAAGCCCACACTTGGTGCCATGGGTCAGGGGAGAAGGGCTGAGCATAGCCCCTGCCAAAGTCACCCAGCAGTGAGTGTCACCCTTGCCCTGCTCTGGTCAGGGTGCCCTGGCAGAGCAGCTGGCTGGCAGCTGTGCTGGCTCCACGGGCTGGGCAGATCATGTCCTGTCCACTGAGTGATGTGCGGATGGGCCAGAGACTGGAAAATGTTTCCAACTGGGCTCAAAAGCAGTTGTGAGTCCTTCCTGGAGAGGCAGAGTAGAACCTGCTCCTAATTCCCAGCTCACATCCTGGTTGAATAGCTTAGTGAAGTCTCACAAGCCTTTGAGACACCCTGGTTCCCAGTTCAATCCTGAACAGCCCATGTCCCCACTCACCAGCTCCTCCTGGGAGTGCCAGAGCCACCCCCAGCCTCAGAGCCCAGCTCAGCCCAGCTGCTGGGTGCTGGGGGTGCCTGTGCTGCCCCTCTGCCCCAGGTGGGCAGGGCCATGAGGAGCTCTCTGACCCCTCTGGCTCCTCTCACCCATCAGAGACCACCCCACTGAGCTTTTGGGTGAAAGCACCTTTGGGCAGGAGCCCCCCCTTTCAGAAATAAATGCTCTGAGCAGTGCCAAAGGCAGGCACTGGGCTGGCACAGGGGATCAGTATTGCTGCTGGAAAAAGTCACAACCACACACGATGCTGTGGGACCCAGAGTGATAGAAATATGGATCAGCAAACAAAAATTCACAATTAGTGCTGCAGAGATTTTGCTTGGTGCTCCCTTACTGAAACTTCCACTGTAAGTCACTCCAGACCATTTGCCATGGCCTCTCTTACACTTCCCAAATATTCCTGATGATATCAAGACAGAGGCCATCAGGGCAACATAATACCTTGTCATCTCTGGTGCAGAGACAAAGACTATAGAGCTTTTTATCCACAGAAAAATGTGTAAGTCTTCTGCTAACCAAGAGAAAAAGGAGCCTGAAAATCAAAGCCAACCTGCTTTCCCCCACAAAGCTGCTCCACAAACCAGCTGAGTCCATTGTGCCCCAGGAGGGGATGGCTGTGCCCCCTGTGCCAGCCCACGTGAAGAACCAAACCCAGCTCTGCTCGTGGCCCTGGGCTCTGAGCTCTTTGTGTCACAGGAGAAGGGCAGCACCACATACAAACCATCCAGGGGGGCTGAGGGCACTCTCCCTCTGAGGCTTAAAATGTTTGTGCTGTCAAATACTGAGAGCACAAGGAGAGGAGCAGCTCTCCTGTGAGTGGCTCTCACATCACAGGCACAGCTCCACACTGGGAGCACAGTGGGGACACTGGGCTGGCAGGAGGGATGTATGGGGTGCAACAGAGGAGCCCCAAAGCCCAGAAGAAGCCAAGTCTCCTTGCTACAGGCTCTCCTGGCATGCCAGGACACTGACCCTGGACTCCACAGATGCTGTTGGAAGCTGGGCACCAGCCAGTTGGGGTTTGGGCAGAAGAAAAGAGTTTATTTCACTACCTTGCTGCGAAGGAATAAGGCTGTGTTGGGTCAGACAGGACCTCTGGCCACTCTATAAAGCTATGCATGGACACAGTGTGGAGCCAGCAGCAGCAAACAGGATCAAACTACATTAACAAGAGCTTTTTGGGATGGGACACTAAAGGACAGCAAGAAGAGATGTGGGACAAGCAAGGATTGCTTGGGGTATGGAGATTGCTGCTGTCTGAGCAGATGAGAAACCTGTTTTACCCCCACCTGTCTCCTTCTGGAGGTGACTTGGGGGCCAGCTGGAGCAGCAAACAAGGGGAGCACCAGGAGTAATTCTGGATCCTGGCCTGAGCCAGTGCCACAGTCCAGCCTGGTATGTATGCCCTCCTTATCTGCAGGGGCAGGGGAAAATGTGAAATTGGTGCAGGAAAGCACAGAACCCATGAGGGGCCACAGCCATGGTGGCAGGTGGGGAGGGGACCCCAAGAAACAGCACCAGAGCACAGAGGGGCCTGAGCAGCAGCATGATGGAGTGAGTTCTGCTTCAGGGCTCCTTGCTCAGCCAGCTCAGCCCTTGGTTTTAAATACTCTGGACCTTGCTCACACCATCCTCCAGTGCACCTCTTCTCCCAGGAAGAATTTTCTTCCACCGAGTGCATCTGACCCCACATTAGGCTGGATGCATTGGCCCAGGGTCTTCTTCAGCCTCTCAGATATCCTGCAGCTTGCTGGGATGGACTGAGCAGAGCAAGGAACAAGACGTTTCCTTCCTCCCAAACCCTGCTGCCACTCTTCCCAAGGAGAAATGTTTGGGTGTTTCTCCTTTGTTCTCTGTCAGTGCTGGAGCGAGGGCAGAGCCAGGGCAGAGAGCTGAGCCCTGAGCTACACCCTGCAGAGCCTCCTGAAGGGTGAGCATGGTCACTGGGCACTGAGCCAGCCAGGGCAGAGCTGCTGTCCTGCTCTGGGGCTGGGGATGGGCAAGGAAATGCCCCAAAGCTCCCCACTGCCTCCTGAGAGAGGAGCAGGCTGCGAGAGAACAAACTCTGGCAGAGAAGGGACATAGCATGGTACCCCTGCATCACTGTGCATTGCTGCCCCTTAGACTTTGTCATGTTTACCTTCAAATATGGTTTAGAGGAAGGAAATTGAGATGTATAGATAAAGTCATTGAATGGAGACCTGCCAGGGGATTTTAACCACCACAGTCCAAGAGGCAAGAACCCACACCCAGCTCGTTGCTGAGTAGACAGAAATGCACACTTGAAATGCCAGGCAGGACTCACCCAGGTGGACTTTGGTCAGCTGTGACCTTTCAGACACTCACATTTCACCTCCCCTTCCTCGGCTGGAGCTGCAAGGAGAACATCCCTGCTCCCTCCTCACCCAGCCACAACTCCCCCAGCTGCAGGGCCAGGGAGCAGCCCAGCCCTGGCTGCACCACTGAGAGCAGCTGTGGCACAGCCAAAATCCCTCTGAACAGCTCCAGGCCCTCAACAGGCTACCCCAGAGGGGTAATGAACCCAAGGCATGGCACCAGCACTGTCAACAGGGACATTTCTATCCAGAATAGGGTACCTACCACATTCCTGCTGCCCTCCCAGGAGGAATGGCTTCACTCTCAGCTGGGCTCCCAGCTTATAAACAGTTGCTTTAAAATTTTTATAAAATAAACCCCCTAAAAAGTATTTTCCAAAAAAAAAAAAAAAAAAAAGCCTGAAAAAATTGAGTTTGTTTAGCTTAAAGAGAGAAGAAAGGAACAACAATCACCTGATTGATGCAGAGCCACTCCAGAATGGATCAGCTGTGTTCCCAAGCTAAAGAGAAAATAAGATTTTCTAGAAACTGCAGGGAAGATCTGAGTTAGGTCCTAGGAAAAACCTTTAAATTGTGAGGCAGAAAAAACACTGGATCAGGCTGGAAAAACCAGAGTTGATTTAGACACACCTGTAGGGTACAGTCCAGGTACATGGTCCTTCCTTTAAACCTTTAACAGTGATCACTGTTTTACATTTTCCCCACATTGTATCTTGAACATATCTCAGCAGTTAGACCTGACTTGCCATGTCCTGCCCTTCTAGAAACTTCTGTCTCAAAACTGTTCTATTAATTGAATATAATAAACAATGATATATTTACATTTTCATCAAATTTTGCTTACCAACCATCAGCTAAATAATCTGACATCAGTGTGCTGAAACTCATTACTCATGACTAATCACTGGGAAAATGGAAAAAATTGCATTTTTTATTTTGTGTTTAGGTGGGGTTCACCCATAACCTCCCAACTGCAGGATAAGACTCCTCTGAGCAGCATTTTGATATCAGAAGGTGACATTATGCAGCAGCATTTCACCCCAGTCCCACCCAAGGCAAAATTAGTGCCTATTCTCATGCTCATGGAATCATAGAATTAAAGCAAATCTTATTCTTGGGATTATATTTTTATTCCAGCTTCAGCAGCTAAGGTAAGTGGCTCTTTTTACCTACCTGCAACAACAGAGTAGGAAATCCCAAATTACGCAATAAAAACTCCAAGCACAACTGCAATTCCAGACACCTGAGACAAATTAACCCTAGGTGCAAAACATTCTTTGGAGTCCCGAAGCCCTGAAACATGAATTTATTTCCATTTCTGTTCTGTTTTCAGCCTGTGTTTGGCCGCCAGGGCCGGAGCATCCAGGAGGAGCCACTCGCTGCCTCCACGCTCCCTCTCGTGGTGCTGGCGGTGCCCCACAACAAACAGAGAGCACTCGGTGTGCAGGGATGAGCAGGTCACTCCTGCAGTCACACTCTCCAGCGTGCACCCACGGGCACTGCTGACCTCTCCTCCTTTTTCAGATTTCACATGTTATGTAAAAACTATTACCAGGGCTGCAGAAGGCAGCTTGCTGTAAGCAAATACAAATGACAGCACAAGCTGTGCAAGAAACTAAATACTGCCCTGACTCTGGTGATATCCAGAGCACTTTATCTCATTTTTGATATGCCAGTTGCACTGTGTTGTTGGCACAGCTATATAAAAAGCACTCTGTGATGTTTAATTCAAACAGGTCACTTCAAAGACATGAGAAAGCAATTTATGCAGCAAGAGAAAGCCTCTTAAATGTATTGAATCAAAGGGGCACTGATGCCTCCAAGGACTTGGGCATTGCACAGCATTCAGTGATTTCCACCTGGGGAGGGGCACCTCACCACACCTGTGAGCAGTGCACAGCACTGGGCTGGTACCTTTATTTTTTGCTATCCTTTATTTTTTCACACGTTGCTGGGCCACTTGCTGAGCATCAGGAAGGATCCCACAGCCAATGGCTTCATGTGAGGAAGCTGCCAAGTGGAGTCTGCAGTGCCAGGTGAATCCTAGTGGGGAGGATTGAGTTCTAAGGAACTATGCTGCTTAATTTCATGACAGATGTGGTTTCCTTCTCGGCTCAAGACAAATGGCTCTGGTTGAGTAAGCCTTGATTACACCTAGACAAAGAAAGCACATGTTCTCCAGGTACCTCCTGGCCAATGGATCAGATCCATTCCACCATGTGGATCTTCATCCTGAGTTTTATTAACACTTCCCTCCCAGGTAGCCGCTCTACCCCCACTCCTTTTTTTCCTTCTATTCTTTCCCAAAAGACCCTTATCACACTTCAGTCCTACCAGGGCACACCAGATTCCAGGAATACAGCTCACAGCAGAAGGAAAGGTGTGTCAAAGCCACTCTTCACAGCAGGCAGAGGAGGAGAACAGAGCAGTATCCACCTGAATCTGGGAGCTTGGTACTTTTGTAGGGATCAAAGGTGATCCCCACTCCATAGCTTCTCTGCCAGGACTGGTGGTGGCAGCTACAAGACAGACATATTTCCAAAACCAGGAAACATTCCTACATTGTGAACTGTCTCAGGGTCTCAGGGGTACATTCACAAAACCTTTCCAGATTATTAAACTGGGCCCCAAGAGGGAGCCATTTGGATGATCCTGTGCTGACAACTACTTCAGAGACAGCTGAAAGGAAAGGAATGCAGCTGGACACCCAAGCACTTCTAACCACAGCCTGATAATGGGCAGGCCCTGCAGCTAAAATCTTTCTTCTAACCTATTAAAACATCTGCATTACTGAGATTAGACCCAGAGCATTTGGCAAGGCTGTTTTAATTCCTGGAACAACAAATGGAAAATAATGACAAGATCAGTAATGTGACTGTGGTCCCTGCAAGGGACTTCAGAGTCCCCACATGACAGCCCAATACACAGAGGCAGGAGCTGCACTCACCTCACACACTCCTTCCTCCAGCTGTGAGGATATATATCCCAATATCATCTTAGAAAATCCCTCACCACCCCACAGAGCTGCAACTTACGTGCGCTCTGTGAGCAGCTTTCTCTTTTGCAACACAGATCAGCTTTCTGAAAATTCAGTTAAATTCTTATTGTTTTCCCACAGAAGCCAGGATGTTAGAGATTACAAAATCATTATTAATTTGAAGAAAAGGGGTCTAAGATCTGTCCCAACAGTAGGATGAATCCCAAGCTGATGACTGCTCATCTTATCTTGCCAGTTCCCAAAAAGACAAGTAGCCCTTCAGGAATGTCACACACAGCAAGTGTATTTTCTCTTTTCCAGGCTGAGCAAATAATTTAAACATTATGTCAAGGTAGATCTTCTAAGGACATAAAACTGTATGAATTAGTCAGCCTAGTGACAGGAATAAAAAAATTTCTGGAAAAGCCAGAAATTTCCCACAAAGCTGATTGTTTGCTTTACTGAGTTGCAGTTACAAACTAATTAAACCTTTTAGTAGAAGCATGAGCCTTAGGACTGAACAAGTTACATTGTAGTCTCACAAATGTATGAAATATGAATCCTTTTCATAAGTCTGAGAATTTTTCAACTTTGTTATTTAAGTTCTAGTCCACTATTTATTTACGTGCAAGAAGTCCAATTTCAAAATTATTCTACAAGGCTGGTGCATCTGATTCCAAGCAAGTCCAAGCACCTCCACATCTCTAACACACCCTTGCCCATATGCCCCCAGGAGGGAAGTGCCACAGTTTGGATTTTTCTTCCCAGGCAAGAACAATTGAGGTCACCCCACAAATGGCAGTGTCACAATCTCAAATCCCACGCAAGCCTAATCACTGGAAATGTGCTTAGGAGGAAGGAAGGCACTGCTAAGAGAGCTCACAGCACGCTCAGACTGAACCAGCAGAACACCAAGGAGCACAGACATGCTACAAACCAAAAAAGCACTAAAGGTTCTCCTGTGAGTGAATATTTCACAGGTTCCTACTACATGAGAGACTCTTTCCCATCAATATTGCAGTTACTGCTCCAGAGCCTTTGGAGGGACTTGAAGAAAACTGTTTTGAAGGAGAGCACCAGCGACAAGTAAGCTGATTCCATACTAAAAACATTGTTTGCACAGAGAACAAGTTTCATCCCCCACAATCCTGCAATCAGCAGGGTCACTGCCAGCCCAGCTCTGTGCTGCCCTCAGCAGCACCGGCACACTGCTGCCACCAGGACATCACCTCTGCACCGAGCTCAGAGCCCTCCTTCTCTGCTCCTCGCAGCTGCATGGACCAGGCAGAGATAAAAGTGGCAATGTAAAACACCCCAAACCCACATTATTTCACTTTCAGAGAGCAGAACATCGGGCCACGTCATCTCCTGACAGAGCGCCCGCAGCACCGCTCGCGTTTCCTCAGAGTGAGCCGTGAGTCACCAGCCCAGCACCGGCCCGGGCTGCTGCCTTCCAGCACAGATAACTCACAGGTCACTGTGCACTGCTCTGGAACCCAGATCTCATTTTAATTAAGGCCAGACACTTCCACCCAGCTCCACACTGTAATTACAGCCCAGCCTCCCGGGGCAGATGGCAGCGTGCAGCTCCACACGAGGTGCGGCCGGTGGATCACCCTCTGCCCTGGCAGGGTCTCTGTGCCCAGTGTGGGGTTCCTGTGGCTGTGGGGTTTGTGTGGCTGCAGGCTGCTCCCCTGCACACACAGCCAGGCTGCAGGGCCCAGCTCTGCCCAGGGCAGACACAGTTACGTGTCACCCGTGCTGGCTGGGGGAGCAGGGTGGGGACAGGCCGGTGCTGCAGTTGGCTCCTGCTCTCTGATGACATCCCTGTCCTCTGGCTGCATGGGAGAAGCTGCAGGACACTGCAGGCACCTGTAGAGCAAGACCTGGTAGACCAAAGAAAAAGCTGCCATGAAACACTACATAAACAGCCCCAAAACCAGACAGAGCAACACAACATTGCCACACCTATTTAACAAAGGATGCTACACAAGTCTGTGCAGCAGCAACAGAGTTCACCCTCAGCACCAAAGCCTTTTGAAAGATAATAGCTTAAATAACAATCTTATGTCCTTCCTTAAAATCCCCAATCCAGTCTGTATTACACTGTCACCTGGAAACAAACTAGTCTGTAAATCACAGGGGTTTAACACACATCACTTCCCAACCTACAAGTGGAAATAGGAAGCAGCTTCCTTGGTTACACTGAGTGCCATAAGGAATTGGGAGTATTGTTGCTGTATTCTGATTTCTATTAAACCACAGGAGAAGTCAGACTGACACAGCAATGAACCCAACAGTAACATATCAAAGCAGACAGATCCTGAACTGTCAGCTCCCACCCTCAGTGACACTAATGAGAACAGGGCATGCTTCACCCTCACATCTCAGCTAGCTTAGGGAAGCAGACATCTCACCCAAAATCACTTCGAACCCTGCTCTTCTTTATCATTTTCCTCTCGAGATGGAAACTACTTCTCTGTTACAGCAGAGGAAGTGTGAGCAGGAAGAAGAAACAGCACAGAAACCTACCTACAAGATAAGGCTAATGCTGCTTCAGCTGGAGGAGGGGTGCTGAGCAGGCTACGTGGTTTTGCCTGCTGACAGTGCTGAGGACTGAAGGAACCAAGGTATCATTTTTTTCTCAACTTGAAATCACATTTTCCATTAATGCACAGCTTTAGTTACAAATGCAGTACCAAGGGTCAGTGCCAAGACTATGTCCTGAGGAAGATGCACTTTTTGTTACAGGGCCCAGATGACAATCACTGACTTGGCAAATTCAGGGCTTTTACTGAGCATTTAAGATAATTGTTATCAAATAGCTTTGGGCACTTTGGTTTTCTGGAAAAATCTTGTGTCTCTCCTGTGGCAGAGCTCCAGGAGCACTCACTCTGCCAGGGTGGTGGGAAGATGTCAGCTCTGGCTCGAGGGCAGCTACAGACACTGCAAGGTGGTGTCAGGACTTGTGGTCATCTTCACACACATAAAGCCTGCATGGAAACAAGAACGTTACAGACTCACACAAGACAAACAGAGATTTCTTTTGACCAAAGCTCCACCACACTGGCCTCTGAACTGGCCCCCAGCTCAGGAAGTGCCTGCCTTGCACAGGAAGATGGTGCACAGCCCTTGCTCCCCTTCTCTCTCCTCTGAGCACCCGACACTGGGAGCTTCACACCCAGCTGGGGCACAGCTGTACACCCTGCTCCCCCACACCAGGACTCACTCAAGACAATTCAGATGTGGTTACAGCATTTAGAATAAAAACAGGACCTCAAAAACAACCCACAAAACAAAAAGCAGCAGCAGCTTGTCAGTTCAGCCCACTGCAGAAGAAACTGAATACAGACTACTCACCCCAGTTTGGTAATACAGGTATCTATTTTATTAAAAAAGTTACAAACAGGTGGACTGCAGGGTTGTCTTACAAAATGACAAGAATGAATTCTACTGGAAAAAACTTTTTACAAAGCATTATAGGTAATTGTTCCATTTTTGCACTTGTTATTCCAGATTTCACCTATCACTGATAAAGATACAGTACATTAGATACAAGATGTTAGGTTACATTTTTATTTGTAGAGCCCTACTGCAGTGATTTGAACAACTCCTAAACAGATGCCATAGTAAAGACAATACATATTGCATTTATTATTAGCCTTTTACTCTAATAAGCAACTTCACATGCAAACTATTGAGGAAGCCTAAATAAACTTTTGGTCCCTTTTTCCCCCCAAAGTGTGCTGAACAAACCATCTCTCATTTTCCCAGTCCTGTCACTCTAAGCTAGTTCAAGTTTAAGGTTTTTTTTCATTTGTTTGTTTTTTGTGGTTTTTTTTTTCTTTTTTTCTTTTTTTGCTGAGGTCAATGAAAATGAACACTGCTTTGAAAACTACCCATAGGAATGAACCACTGATCAATATCAACCAACTTTTTCCTTCTTAGACAAAGGAAAACTAGGATCTTTTTATGAATAACTTTCATATCCTATTACTTCCTTACAACCTACCAAAATGATCAACAACCATCACTTAAAAAAAAGTCTAGTTTGAATACAAGGTTTGGTTTAATTCTGATATTAAAGTGCAAACCTAAGTATTAGCCTCAGCCTGTTTATAAAGTTTGTACAAACAGGAAAAAAAAATTTCAAGTAACCCCACAGAAAAAGAATCAGGTGTATTAATAACCAGGCAGAAATCCTGTCCTCTTCTTTTCAGGATTCAAATTCAACACTGAATGTAGACACAATCTTTATTTCTGCTAATATTGTAGTCAGCCTGCATTATTACCAATAAAACACATTAATATTGAGATACTGTACCGGTGATCTTTTATTGTTTTAAATGCCATCATCCACAATACAATTTGTGAGTTTTCAACTGCTTAACCTCACATATCCATCACTGCTTTTACTGGAGCTTTTCTCATAGATATTTAACTATTACAGGGAAAGAATGTACATTTCTAGAAGCATGTTCAAATGACTAAAGCTGGGCTCCTAAAAACCTAGAACTTTGGTGCAGTAGGTGAGCTGCAGTTATTAAATTTCTGCAAAAAAAATTACACATTTTAAACCACTGCTAGAAAAAGCTCTCATGTATGCAACACGTTAATAGAGGTGAACAAAAAGATCTCGTCTGTTCTTTGTACATTTTCATTCTGCTCTTTATACCTGTGTTATTGTTAAAATTTTCAAGTATTCAGAGAAAATGTTGATCAGGTAAACAATAAGGAAGGCAATGGCTGTTTAAAGCACGCTTGCAGTTAGTATCACTGAAACCTGGTGCTTTTCCCCTTGTTACACCAACTTGTCTCTAATATTAAACTTGTTTATTGGGGAAAAAAAACCAAACTAAAAAGCAATTTGTGACAGTGCAAGAAAAATTTTAACAAATATTGCTTTAAAATATTATTCAGAAAGACAAATATTAGAAACTATAAAATGTAAAGTGATCTTATTTGCATTAGATTTACATATGCAGAGGTCTACTAGATGTCTCTTACTGTGCCAGGCAAAGCTGAGCTGACAGAGTAGGCATAGAGCCCATTTTGAAGGATACATTATCCCTTTTCAAAGGCATAGAGAAGCAATTTGTAAACAAACAAGTTTAGAAACTCAGTAGAAGGAAAAGTGTGCTGCTGTTTTTCAATGCTACAATTGTTATTTTCAATTAAGAAACCCGAGATTGCCAGAAACATCAGCTGGAGACTTTCTACACCATTCCAAGGAATCCCTACTGTCAAATCAGACCAGTTCCAAACTGTCACAGCTGCATTTGCCAAGAAAAGGGATACTACATCCATACAACAGAGTGCCTTCAGTATCTTTCCATGACACTGTCACACGTAAACAAAAAGTCTCAAAGAATGACCAACTACATTGTAGGAGAAAACCTTGCAAATAGAAATAAGCACTGATGCGAGGTAATATACAGAAGTAACCATTTGTTTAAGGCTCAACTTATTCTCCATTAAAACTCTCTTCTTTTAAAAGGCATTGAGTAGGTAATACTGAGTTTAAGTATTTAATAAATACAAATTCAGAATTGATTAAAGAAATCAATTAAAATATTAAAAATGAACTCTTGCATATTAGCCATTATATGAACTTAGAAAGCTATAAAAGGACTGATAGATAAAGAACAGATTTTAAAACTTATGGTAAACATGCTAAGCATTCTGATTAAGGTGTGTGGATCCTGGAGCCCACCAACCTTATGCACTTAGATGTATGGCAATGTGCTGTAATAGAGACAGGTTTACCAAGGCTCAGCTCTGCAACCTGGGCTGAAAGTTCTCCAAAGCAGCATCTGTGCAAGTTTCCTCTGAGTTTTATCTGCAATTTAAACAAACAAACAAAAAAAACCTAATGAAAGCCAGATTCAATACATATCCAAAGTGAACAGGGCTCCTCCCCTGCCTGGAATGGCCAGTTTTCCATCCTGAGCTCCAAAGCACTGTTTTGCACAGCAGCATTCCCAAATGCCCCACTAACTCTGGTAATACAAGAGGCAAGCAGAAGAACCTATTGCTATTCACTTTATAACAGCTGCTGCTGTGGGACAGGAAATTGCATCTAAAGATCTGAAAAAGCCAGGAAATCTAAGTTCTCGTGTACAGATGCACCAATGCAGGACCAAGTGCATGTGTAACACCCAGTAACACACAGCAATGGCCTTCAGCACAAGTACTGGGAACAGGCAGATGAGCCACCTCACTCAGTTTTGACACCTGTGTTCTCAGCAATCAGACCCTCTAAATGACTTCAAAAAAACCCCTGAGCATTCAGACAGCCTCAGCAGGGACAGAGCTGTCCACCACCATCCTCAATCAAGCACACCAACACCTTACCAATATGACCAAACCATCTTTGCATTTTAGGTAACTTGCTTGCAGCTCCCAGGATTTATCTGCAGAGATACCCTAAAAGTCTCAGGTGAAGTTCAAAGTCTGTAGAAACCTGTCATAGGTATGAATGTACTTCACTCTAGCTTGATCCATGAATTCTCAGGGATTTTGAGGAGCCCTCTCAATTCTTCAATTTCTCCAAATGAGTCAGGACCTCATGTTTCCTACTGCACCATTTCTTTCCAGCTGTTGATTTCTCTCAGCTAACAATCTGTCACCAGAGTGCTCTGACATGGCCAGGGCTCCCCTTCTTGCCTAACAACTGGTCAGCACTCAGGAGCAGCACTCCTGCCCTGACAGGAGCCAACAGCCAGGTTTTTCTTGCTGGTTTTGTATGTTTTCCAACTAACAGCAATTCTCTCTCACTCTGATGAGATCACTCCCACCCCACACACTGATGCTGGTCCACAAGTTTTAGACAGAGAGAGTCCCTGTACTGTCTGAAGCAGCAAACCAACATTTAGCTTCTAATGGGGATGGATTAGACCTGCTTGACAGATGTTTTATCTTTGCTTAGAGCACAAGAAGAGGCAGATCATGTACAGTGCAGCTCCTCATCCTGTCAGAGTTAGATCCATCCCAAAAACTTCATCTAAACCCAGCACTCAATAATGTGGCCAGCAAAGAATTGCTGGGAATAGTAAAAACAGAAAAATGAATGAATGGTATTTTCCTCCACATGCCCTTCAGCATCCTTGAATTTGCAGGTTAGGGACCTCCCAGTTCAGATTTGCCATCTTTCCATTTGTGTTTAACTACTAAAATTAACACCACAGAATACCTCATCTGGTTTCATTTGCCTGTGATATTTTATACCACTCTCTGCTCTCTTCTGTGAGCAGGTAGGAGAGAAGGGGAAGTTAGACAGTGTAGTATAATAAATGTGTCTGTGTTGCACAGCCACACAGACCAGAACAGAGCACACTTTCAGTTTTTATTCCTAGAGTATTCCTCTTCCTTCAGCCTTGCCAATATTAGTTACTCATGAACACAGGGGACAGAAACCAGAATCATTCTTTCATCTCAACCTTTAAGGTGTTACCAATCCTATTAGTACCAGAAAGACTCCAGTGCACAAGCACTCAACCAGGTACCATACTTTAAAGAAGATTCAAAAGACAAAACAGTGTCATACTGAAAACTCAAGGAGCAAAGAACACAAAGCAAGTCCTGGAACTCTCCCATCTGTGAATACAAGAGCAAAACCACAGAAGATCACTGCAGAAACACAAAAGAGGAGGAGGGAAACAGGATGTAAGAACAACACACATCTTTAAAAGGAACTAAGGGCTATCCTGACTATGCAGTTATGTTCCATCCTCCATCTCAGCCAAGGCAGCTGACTGGAACAACAGTTTAGCAAATGCTTCTCAAAAGTGTCATGCAAGAACCTACACATCATAGCTGACAGACAGGCTGAAGTATCAGCACCGAAAGAGCTCAGGGTAAGTGGTACCTGAGAGTTAAAACTGACACTGAACAGCCTCGGGCAAAGCCAGGCTCAGAGAAGAAATCCAGCCCCACCCCTCTGGTGCCCTCCTGGCACCAGAACGGCAGGAACACAAACTGTTGTATGTACTGCTCTGGGAACTGACACACCCAAAACTCCTCCTGGACACAGCCAGGCTGCAGAACTCAGAGATGATGATGACGATCCCAGGACACAGCCACAGATTTTCAGACAGGTGGTTCTACCTCCTCAGTTGCAATTTACCTAGGAGGGGTCACTCCTAAAGCAGAGGTCTGACAAGCAGCAATTGTTTCCTGGATCACAGATAAGCAGGATTACAAAGCTGATTACAGCTATCACCAGACACCATCAACACCTCTCCTACCAGAGCACATCAGACAGAAATTATCAAGCAGCAAAGGCTTATGATAAAGTTAATGAGATCCTACATCTACTCAATCAAAGAACAAGGACAGAGTGGGAGCCAGGAAGAGGAAAGTACCCCAAAAGTGTTAGCCTGAAATGAAATATACAGAGCATGAAGCCTGTGAAAAGCCAGAATGAGTAATAAAAAGTTCCAGACGTGGTGAGAACTGACTGAAGAGGAAATGGATCAGGAAGGAAAGACTTGTTTGGCACAGGTGATGAGACTACACTAGGCAGAGACAACATTCCCCAGAAGCAAGGAAGCAGTTTGCTGCTAAAGGCTTGGGGTGATTGTCTAAGCCAGGCAGAAGGAAGGAGAGGAAATCTCTATCACAAAAGCTTAGATCCCCTGTCCCAAGACCTCACAAAGACATAAGAATACAGAAGTTTCTTCTGAAGATAGAACATGTTTAGGAAGCCACCAAATCTAGGTAAAAGTTATAATTCAAAGGAAGAACATGTGGACCTGCCCCTTCTTCCATTTCACCTTTAAGATTAAATGTGCTACTTAGTGCTAAATCCAGAAGCAGACAGGTTACAAAGCCTCCCTTAGAAGCAATCAATTCCAGAACTCTACATTTCAAGGATGAAAGCCCTGATTTTGTCAGAGTTTAAGACAGTAACCTGCACAAGGCAAACCCAGGGGATTGCCACATCCTTTGGCATATTTCTAGTCCACATAATCTTGTTTGTGAAGCTGCCTTAGAAATAGCTGCAACATTGCATTACTGAACACAATTCAGGATATTACCCCTGCAGCACTCAATTTAAAAAAGGCAGTAATTTCTTAAGATTAATTTCTTCCTAGAACTCCATGGACTCTGCAGGTGTGATTAATGTACAATAAAAGACTTGATCTTTATTTTCCTCTGCTCCAAAACAACAAGCTCACCTTTCAACAAGCAAATCTCAAACTTACACCTCTTACACAGTGACAGCAGCCCTTCCTAATTTCACAGAACTGGAGATAAAAACATCATGTATTATCTGTAGCATGACAGTGCTAGGGCCATGAGCACCTAAAACTTGATATTTACAAAGCACTTGATAACAATCTCAAAGAGAAGCTTTGAGACTTCACTCTGACCTTGCACTCAAGATTAAAGAGGATACATGGTCCAAAGCTTCCAGCAATAACCTATTTTCCCCTCTTGTCACTCAGACACAAAAAGCTCCTTTGAGTTAAGCAAGTAACTGCCACAGCAGTGGAGTCTGAGCCTCAAGCAGTGCAGCTGTCAGGAGGGGCAGTTCCTTCCCCTGAGTTTCCACATCCTCCCTCATTCCTGCACTTGCTCTCAGAGATCACGAGTTGTTTGTGAAGGTCCAACAGACAACTGGAGGTCTGAGGGACCAGCTGGCTGCACCCAGAGCACACCAAGGGTGCTTTGCAGTCACATGGATCTGAGCCAGAGGTGAAACAAGACCTGCAACAGCTACAGGGGAAACAGGAGTGGTGGGGGTTCAGAACCACCTCATGGGAATGCACATTGGGGAGGGACAGACCCGTGCACAGTCAGGAGGAAAAAGGTGATGAAAAGCACCACAAACGTGTGAAAGGCCAAAGGCAGCTGTCCTGGAGGAAAAAAAAAAGAAAATTAAAGCAACACCTAACATAGGGGAAGCCTTACAGAGAGCCCTCTGAACGCTGGACTCTCATCACACCTCTTGTGAGTCACTGGGAAAGGAGAGTTGTGCACTGGGAAGCCATTTTACAGTGTGTTCTCTGCTCTGGAGATTTGAGATGAAGAGCACTTTGTGCACGCCCTTGACTATTACATGTGGGCTTTGAGCCACTTCTCACCACTCAGGGTGGTTCCCTTGCAAGAGAAACTTACTCCACTGATAAGGCAGAAGGGTACTGTCAGTTTCTGTACTACAGAACTTTATTTCTTTTAAACAAGCTCAAAGTCTTCTCAGTAAAACTACTGGGAAACTTGGTCACAATAATCCCGTTGAACTGCAAGGTAACTCCCATTACTGGAAAATAATTCAGATACCAGCTACAAGAACAAACCTACTGCAACATCACAAAGCACTTATGCAGAATAACACAGCATCAAATACAGCACTGACAGTCAAAATCGGTGCAGATGAGATCATTCACTTTGTGTCATTGTAAAATTACTGCAAGCAAATGCAGCATTCCCTGACTAACCCTGCTGAGGTAACACGAGAAGTCCATTTGACTCAACCATGTGCACAAGCTCCCTTCTCTTTTGAGGAAGGCTGCCTCACTTCAGACTCTTTATCCCTTTATCTCTCACTGAAACACCGTGTTCAGGCACCTCAGTTAGTTATGACTGTTCCACCAACCTGCTCTGTATGGCCATGGTTGAGGTTTTTCTTAATCTCTCTCACTGGACGATGCAAGTTGTACAACATTGATCTTGTTTCTCAGGCAGGGAGGCATAGTTCATTTGCCTGACGATCTCAGCAAACAGTTCATCCACCATCGTTTTGCTCTTGGCTGACGTCTCCATGAAGGGACAGCCCCACTCCTGAGCCAGGGCTCTGCCTTCTGCAGACGGGACTTCCCTCTCCGACTCCAGATCCACTTTATTCCCCACCAGGATCAGAGGAACTTTCTCGTATCTCTTCACCCGGACAATCTGGTCCCTCATGGGCTTGATGTCCTGGTCAGACAATCCAGCTGGTTAGTACAGGCAAGGGATCACACAGAACTGCTACACAACCACTGCAGAAACACATTGAATAACCCCCCCGTGCAGCTGAACATTAAAAATACATCAGAAAGCTTTTTAAACTCATAGTCACACAGATCTAGAATTCAGAGAAAATTTACTACCTACCACTAAGGTACTTCTTCTTTTCTATAAAAGCATGCACACTTTTTAGAACTTTTTGTGCCTTTACAAACATGAAGAGACTGCTGTGCTCTCAGTCGGTTCAGCCAGAGGAGGACACGGCATTGCTGCTCTGAAGGCTGGTTTCAGCTTTCTGAAGAAGTTGTCTCAAGTCTAAGGACCTGTAACCCTAGCAGGGGCATGCCATTACACAACCATTTAGGAAGTTTGTGCTTAGTTTACAGCTTGAGAAAGCCATCAATTTAAATAAAGCCTTCTCGGTCCTGGAATGCTCAGAATAATTCATTGTGAACACATTTAATCACATGTAAGTAACCAAATTAGATGTTGTAAAGAGATTTTATTACCTAGAGATGCATTTATTCAAGCCTGAGCCGACACGGGGCGTTTACACTTGAAAGTCTGAGTCAGCCTCCTCTGCCCCCTGAGTGTTTCAAGTTGCTATCAGTACTACAAATTCTTGCATAGTTCTGAGACAAAGCAATCCCAGCGTTTGAAGTTACCACTGTGTAAAGAACTGCAGAGAGGTTTACACCTACAGCCTTCAGCGCAAACACTACAGACAGACGGGAATAATTAAATATTAACAAGGTGGATTACTGCACACCCATTCCTCAAATAATGAGGGCTCACTGGAACCCAAAAATCAGTGAAAATGAGAGCAGAAGCATCCCAATGTCACTGCTATTGTTTTCCAAAGATAAGCGTCTCTTCAGCTTGCACAGGGTTGTTTCGAGGCCTCTGCTAAGATAAGGTTTAGCCTTCAGCAGAAGCAAACAGTGGGGGTGTGCAAGGTCTTGCCAAGCAGCTGGAACACACCCAGCTCAGCAGCCCGGCCAAGGCAGAGCTGCAAATCCGTGTGCTGCACGGAGTGCTGCTAAACTCACTTATTGCCCAAAAACAAAGCCCCGCTTCTACAGGCAGCTTAGAGCAACTACTAGCTGAGACATTTCCTTTTTTTGGAGAGTTTTAATAGTAGAAATCAAATCCAGACCCACAAACGATCGTGTATAGCTAGCTCTCCTCTCCAATACTCCACCTACGCTGTGAGAGCATCGAGCTCGTGCTGGACAGGAATATATTTTGGGGGCAGGGAGCGGAAAATAGCAGCTCACTTAACAAGTCACAACTGCAGAACAATGAGACTCTCTTCAAGAGCAACTGCAGAAACATGCCTTTTAGGAAGGAGAGGGGGTTGAAAGGGGAAGTCTCGGGTTTAATATCGAGTGATTTCTTCACAAAGGGGGATTGCCAAGAGATTTCTGTTGGGGAAGTGGGAGCTAGTCATTGTTCTCCAGCACTGCGTGGGATTTAACAATGGTGGCACCCTGATAAGTACCTGCAAAGCAAGCAGTTTTCCATCAGGAAGCAGGGCTGGTAAACGCGCTTTCAAGCTGGGCATTTACACTTTTGGCCCTTCGGAGATAAAGCGCTTTCCACGCACACGTGGCTACCCCTAAAACTTCCTCCTCGGCCCAGCGCCTTCCCCGGGGCAGGGCCGGCTCCAGCCGAGGACGGGACCCCCGGGCGAGGTTACCTGGAAGGACTGCTGGTTGACCAGGCTGTAGACGAGGATGAATCCCTGCCCGTTCTTGATGTAGAGGTCGCGCATGGAGGCGAACTGCTCGGTGCCCGCCGTGTCCAGGATCTCCAGCACCGAGGGGGACGAGTCCACCTCGATCTCCTTGCGGTAGAAGTCCTCAATGGTGGGGTCGTACTTCTCGATGAAGGTCCCGGTGACGAACTGCACCGTCAGGGCGGACTTCCCCACCCCCCCGCTGCCCAGCACCACCACCTTGTACTCCCGCATCGGGCCCCGCTCGCCGCTCCCCGCCGGGCCCGGGCCTAGGGCAGGCGGCACCGCGGCCCTCGCATAGCCCCGGCCCGCCTCAGGTGAAGGGCGAGGCCCCACTGCTCCCGCGCCGTCTTAGGGGGAGCGAGACCCCCGTGAGCGCCCGGCGCGGCCCCGGCCCCGCTGCGCTCCTTCACCGCCGCGCTCCCGCCATCGCCGCCTCGGCCGCGGGACCCGCCCGCCAGGGCCACCCCCACCCGGAAGGGTTTTGCTGAGGCACCGGAGGCGGCCCCGCCCCGTCGTCACCGCTCACTTCCGGCGTGCTGCGTCACGGCCCGCCCGAGCTGCGCCCGGGGGGGCAGGTTTGAGTGTGGCACCGAGGCACCCGCGCTGTGACGGGGGACAGGTTTGAGTGTGGCACCGAGGCACCCGCGCTGTGACGGGGGGACAGGTTTGAGTGTGGCACCGAGGCACCCGTGTTGTGACGGGGGACAGATTTGAGTGCGGCACCGAGGCACTGTCCCTGCCCGGCCCCCCAACATGGAGATCCCGACATGGCGGCGGCAGTCCCTCAGAGGGCGGCTCTGTGCGCGCCGCGTTGTCCCTCCACGAGCTCCTGCTCGGCACTCGATAACTTGAACAAACTCCATAACAAACTCCTCTCAGCTCCCTGCGGGAAGAGACCCGCGGGGGAGGGGTTCCGGGCTGTGACACCTGCGGGTGTCCGCAGTGGGACACCGGCACCGCGGTTCTTCATCCCTGGCAGCCTGCTGGGCTGGGGACAAAGAGGGTCACCAAGGTGATCACAGGGATGGGGGGCACCTCTAATACAAGGAAAGGCTGAGAGAATTGGGATTGTTCAGCCTGGAGATGAGAAAGCTTCGGTGAAATTCCCTTCCAGTGCCTGAAGGGAATTTACAGGAAAGACAAAAGAGGGACTGTTTACAAATACATATAGTGACAGGAAAGGGGGAATGAATGGGCTGAGAGTGTAGGTTTAGATTCGATATTAGGAAGAAAATCTTTACTGTCAGGGGGGTGAGGCCCTAGCACAGGCTGTGCAGAGAAGCTGCCCCAACTCCTGGAGTGTCCAAGGCCATCCATGGCAGGGCTGAAACCAGATCACCTTTAAGGTCCTCCCCAATCCGAACCACTCCAGGATTCTGTGAAAGGTGTGACCTCCACCTGCAAGATCCGTACTGTGCCTTTACACTCCCACAGCTGCTCAAGCCTCATTGCCCGGCTTTTCCCCGTTAGTGAAAATCTCCCCAGAAGCGGCCGGAGATTCCCGGCTGGGCTGGGCCGGGCCGGGCTGGGCTGGGCCGAGCTGAGCTAGGCTGGGCCGGGCTGGGCTGAGCTAGGTTGGGCTGGGCCGGGCTGGGCTCGGAGTCCCACGGCAGTGCTGACAGCAGGTGTCAGCACGGCACCAGAGCCATCCCCGCCAGCGAAGCTCCCCTTTGTTAAGAGGAAGCAACTAAAAAGAATCAGCGTCTGTTTTCTCTCTAAAATAAAATCCCCCAGTCGCTTCAGACCCAACTCGATGATTCCCACCCATAGAGAAGGTCCCCTCCAATATAACCACGTTTGTTTATGCTTTTCCCTGCAGACTGCAGAATTTCAGCAGGCACCACGTGTGAAGTGCTGGATTTGTCCCTTTTCCCTTTGCATCACCTGTTTGATTGCAAGTCCAGGGCAGACACAGCTGCCGCGTTTTTCTCCTCCTGGGCATCCAGCAGCCATAGAAAGGTTCCTGGCCAAACCTAAAACCATCCAAAGGTACTGAGGAGGTGACTCTGCTTGTGGCCGTTTTCAAAAACAGCTTTATTTTATTCACTTACTTTCCATAAAGAGAACATGTCCATTATGGGAAAAGGTCAATGAGGACTTTTATCCTCCAGAACAAATCTTACTTAAGTTACAGCAAATTCGATTCAGTCTTCTTTATTACATGTAAGTAAAAAACCCTCTCCTTCCTTCACTGTTGCCTCCAGAATTGTGTTGTCAAGTGAATTGCTGGCAGGAGGAAGACGTGCCTGGATGGAAGATTTTCATGTGGCTGGTGAATCAGCTCGAAAATGCAAAAAGGTGAGCATTAAAACAGGCTGCCTCCTACTTTAACCCCATTAGAAATCACGAGTTGTTGCAAAGTACCTTAATGCACTCAGGGTGCTCGGGATAAAGGAAAGCCGCAGTTGCTCCCAGAGGAGCTTCCCATCTAATTTTAACCATGACACAATCGGCGACAGTGACAAATGGGGGGAGGGAGAAAAGGGGCAAGGGAGGATGAGGGTGACAATAATAAGATTACACGGTCACTTAGGTTCATTATGTGCACGTCTTTGTGGCACTGCTGGTCCATTATGTGTGTGATGGGTGGAGGAATGACTGTGGGAGAGGAAGGGGCAAAGAGCACAGTGGGAGAAAAGCCAAATATATTTTTGTGCAATTGACTTTAACCAGCAATGCCTTGCTCTTAGGCTGAGGGGAAGTCCAAGCAGGTGGACATAGGATTGGGAAAATGGATTTTTTCCCCTCCTCCAGTATTGATTTGGATTGCCAAGATTTATTTCCCAACTCTCAGGACTTTATACCTGGGCATAGATGCCTATAGCTGAAAAAAAGGGCCGATCCCAAAGTGCACCAGGTTGTTTGTTATCCTTAAGACGAGTCATTCCCTTCATTAAACAATTTGCACAGCTCTTTCACCACCTTGTGCCCTACCATATATCCCGAGCCACAAAAATAGCTGGTGATGTCAAAGGTTTTGAAAGTCTGGATGGGAAGAGCTGCTTCTGCCATAAATGGCCAAGCCCTGAGCCAGCCACACAGGGCACCTCCTGCCAACACCACCTCTGCCACTCCCTCCCTATCACCGTCCCCTCTCCTGAGGTGTGGCACGTCCCGGGTCAAAGGCCTGATTTAATCTCTGCTGCCACTTTCCCCACAGCTCCTGCCAAGGGGAAAGGAGCAGGGCTCAGCCCTCGGTGCTGCCCCAGGAGGGTTTGCCCTTTCTCAGCAGAACAACCTTCCCAAATGAGCATCCGGGCAGGATTCGATTGCTGCCAGAGCAGCTCTGTGCTGTTGATGGACTCAGCTGCTCTATGCTGTGCCTGCAGCCAGCAACAATAAAGCAGGCTCTTATTAAATTAACCTGCTAAGACACAGATCCTGCAGGGATGTTCAGGGAACAGACAGATGGCACAAGCAAGGGCCAGCAATAATTGCAATCCCCATCTCACCAATGTGAGAGATGAATCCTGCCCGGTGCTGTGCCCAGCAGGGAGGTGGGATTGGGAGCAGAATCCCAAGAGGGACAAAGGAGCCTCTCCAAGCCATGGATGGAGTGAGGAGTCTGGAACGTGTCCTGTGGATGCCAGGATGGGACTGCACCACCCCCCAGCAGCCAAACCTCCCCACTGCAGGCTCAGTGTGGGTGCTGCACACCACCTCTGGCTGTCCCTGCTGCCATCATCGATCTGCTCTGCCTCCCTGTGTCTGCTCGAGCTGCAAACCAGGCCCTCCCCTGCCAGGAAGGCTGCAGCAGGCTGCTGAGCCAGGGCAGCAGGGATAGCCCAGATTTCACCTCAGTTACCATCTAGCTGGGGACGTCATTTGCGTAAATACATGCAAAACCAGCTTAAGGCCCAGTGTCCTTTCTTCTTTGCCTCTTCCAGAGGTTTTGCTAATCCACTTATTGTGCCTTATGCTGTTCAGCAGGGAAGCTGCAGGGTAGGACCAGCTCCTCAGGGCTCAAATGGCTGCTGGAGCACCAGGGCTGCTCTCACATGCAGCTCATTCAGGGAGGTCATGTTACGCCAGTCACATAACTGCAATGACAGCTCTTGATCTCAGCCCTGTCAGGTTCCAGTGAAATGTGTCTTAGGGGTTGAATGTGTCCACCTGGCCCAGGCTCCTAATTCTGGGGCTGTTTCAGAACCTGCAGAGATGCTTTTCTTTTTTGCCAGCTTTTCCTGCCAATATAGAGATGACTCAGAGGAAAATCCTGAGGACCTTTCTCAGAAATTTCTGATTTTCTGCCATCCCTCAGCTTTTAGCCATTACTTTAGTTGCAACAAAAGGCATGATGGTGCTTCAAAAAAGGTAAAGGACATTTTCCAAAGCAATTACCAATTCTGAAGCAGAAGTAGGGCTGCACTGAAATATAATTGATACAACAAGGAGACTGTTGGGATTTCTGGGAGAAGCATCTCTCTCTGGCTCACAGACATGGTACCAGATCACCAGCCATTTAGAAGAGCTTGGCCAGGAGCTGATCAGCACCACAGGCAGCCACACTCAGTGCCTGCAGCCCCTCAGCTCCCCACCAGCCCTCTCTCCTGGCTGTCCCCTCTGATGCTGCACCTCCTGCCCGCAGGATCAGTGTCTCTGGGTCTCTGGGTGGTGATGAGTCACTGCTCCACGTGAGCAGGCCGTGCTGGTGAAGCCAGCAATGTGCTTTCACGGGTCATTCCTCTTCCTATTTTCTCCAGACGTCGAGCTGAGCTCTCTCCTCGTTGCCCTTCACAGTCCAAGCTGCTGTAATCCTTTCTGCAGTGCCTGGAAGCGCCTCCAGCTTTTGCTCTCCGGGTCTGTTGGGCTCACACCGAGCTGCAGCTCCTGGGTCTCAGAGTGGCCTGTCCTGCACACGCCCAGCGTGATGCCAGCACAGCACCCTCTCCTTGGGTACCACCTTCCACAAATTTCTGCAAAGCTGAGCAGGGCTGTCCTCAGATTTGCCTTTGTTAATTCACCAACACATGGGACAGCCTCTTCAGAGAAATACATATACATGTATGCACATATATATATATGTTTTAAAGTTTCTAGCCAACGGTAGAGTAAAACTGAAAATACAGCTCCTTAAGGCTAAAAAAGGCAACAGTGAATACATAAACCAAACCTGTTGCTTTAAACTCCAAATGAAAAGAAAGGAGGGGGAAGGTAAATACCCAGACAAGATATATTTTTAAGATGTGTAAGTATAAAGCAATTTTAAACTGATGTCTTACAGAAAGGTTTCCATTTAATTTTAGAATTCCACGTGTTTTCCTTTTTTTATCATATTCCTGCAGCATTTGAAATTCAAATGCTACAGAAATGTGTAACCTTGCTCATGAAATTTGCTGGCCAAATGAAGCAGACAACAATTAATTAGAGTGAAACCCCCTGCTTCACTCCCATTGGTGAGAACAAGAGAGAGAAAATGTAAAATTCAACCCAAATAGGGTATTGAGAAAATACTTTAATATGATGTTGATCTTAATAAGCAAAACCATTTCTTTCCTCCCTCCTTTTTTAGTAAATTGCTTTTCACTTGACAATTTCCTCACAGAGAAGTGACAAGTATTATTCCGAGTCGTTAATTCCTCCATGCAGGCTCTGAGCTCATTAAAGCGTGCCGAGTCCCCGGGCGGGCACTGCCAGGTTGTGCGGTGACCTGAGACCAGAGCACCCCTGCCTTGTGCTGTCCCCAGCCCTGGGCAGGCAGAGTCACTGAGACAGCCGAGCACCTCGTCCTCGTGGCTCCTCAGTGCCTTGGGTGGGTGACATGGGGACATTTCTGTAGGAATACTGGTGGCCTGTTCCTTATTATGCATGGGATGCACAATATCTGAGTTCTGGCAGCACTCATGGCATGTGGGAGATTCTTCTCAGGTGGGCAGTGCCACTGTCACCAAATGCTACAGGGTGGCACATCCCACTTGATTTAGAGTCATGGAATATCAAATCAGAATATCACAGACCATCTCCCTGGCATGGCCCTGTTTCCCATGCTAAGGACTGTCACTTTCCCATCCATCTCTTTTCCCCAGGCACAAAAACACATCAGCATAGAGTCCCCGTGCCTGGCTCATGTCCCCAAATGGCCACCCTGCACGTCTTGGATGAGCTGCCTCCAGAGATCAGCCTGAGGCCAGAGGGAAAGGCTTTCCATGGCAGTGCAGTGGCAGAGCCATGGGCAGTGGGAGCCAGGCAGAGCTGCCTTTGCCAGCAGCCAACAAATCGTCTGCAGAGCAGGAACACGGCGAGCTCATTATGAGACACTCGATCAGCTTCCCTGTCAAGGGAGGCCAACGGGACAAAGCTGTGTGTCCTCCACACCAGAGCCTGTCAGCTCTCCTGGAAAGAACACCTGGCTGCTTGGAGACAATCCAGACACCAGCAAGGGTCTTGGTAACACCCTGGAGATCTGCAGCCTGGATGACATGTGGCATCCATCATCATCATCATTGTCCAAGGGAGCCAAACCAGCAGATCTCAGAGGCTGACTGCTCCAGGAGCCGGGGAACCAAGGGGTTAAAGTGCCTGGCCAGGGAAAGTCCTGGGAGGAGAAAAGCACCGAAACTGCTTAATTAGAGTATTCAAATTAGATGGGGTTGCAAAGCAGTTAATTTCTCGACTTGAAAAAAACCAAAATTAATATTTGCTAGCCAGGATCAGAAGCAGTGGGAGCCATCGACAGCTTTGCTGGGGCTCCTCGTGCTGAGAGGACTCCAGAGGTCTCTGCCATAATTACCTGCAGTCTTTAGTATTTTGTTCTGCAGTTTATGAACTTGCTTGAGCATTTTGTGGATAAAAGCTGGTGATCCAAACCCCAGATGTATTTCTGATTAAAGAAGCAAAGCACTGCTGCCTAGCATTGCAGTGTGGCACTTTGGTGTTTCAAAGAGTTTCCTAATTTGCACAGTCTGGAGAGGATCAAACCAGTGGCTGGTGGAAGCAAACTGTGGCTCTGCCAGGCTGGTGCTCCCTCCCAGCCTCCAGGACCAGGCAGGCACCTCCCATCCCTGCAGAGATGGACCAACAAACAGCCCTGCATGGGCCAAGCCAGCACTCACACAGAGGGCTCACTGCTGCATTGATCCATTGCCTCACTGATCCCTGGCCATGGGCACCTCGCTGTCAGCAGCTCCTGAGCAAGTCCAGCCATGCCAGTGCCAGGGAGAGGATTCTCTTCCCTCTGTCTTCTGCCACAGCTCCAATGTGAGAATGTGGACTTGGGATGCTGTGGGGACAGTGCTAAGACTCATCCCTTGGTTAGTCCTTATCCACAGTCCTTGTCCTGTGGGCTGACATCTTTCCTCGCTCTGGTCCATCTGCCTCACCCCTCAGGCTTTTCTCATCTGTTTTTTGCTGGTCTAATCTTTTCCCTAATATTTAATCACATGCTAAATTTTTTCCCATCCTCTTAAAATTCTGAAATTCTCTAATTTTTTTTCCTTATCTTGTCTGTATAATTGAGAACCATCTTGAATCCCTCTGTGTTCAGACTTCATACCTTGTGCTGCCACAATGTTCCAATCACTTAAACATGAGATCTTTACATATTATTCCTGTGGAGACAAATTTTTGCATGTTCCCTAGAAAGAAAGTCGTTCTCCATTAGCAAGTGGTGAATGTGAGGGGATGTCACAGCAGGAGCAGAGGCAGCATTGGTGAGTCCCACCCTGCACTGTGCCTCAGAGTGATACTGATGTCTGAGACAAGCTGGGATTTCTTTCCCAGCAATATCTTTGCTCTTCAATGGCTGTGAGTGAAAGGCTTTGACACCCTCCATCAGCAGAGCAGCAGGTGAGGGCTGGCACACATTCCCTGCCACCCTCCCTCTGGCAATGCAGCTGCCACTGCCCCTGGTGCCACCCACCAAGTCTCAGCACAATGGGAAGGAAAGGAAGAAAGCCACTTCCCCCTGCACAGACACATTGCACCGAGAGCAGAGAAAATTGATCTCTGGCTGCTGAGCCTCTCTAGCACTTTGTGTTGCTGAAAGGAATAATCAAGCCTGGCCCTGGAGAAGGCAAAGACAGAAAGGAAATGAAAGCTTTCCCTGTCTGATGATTTCTCTCTGGGGTTGGGGCCCTCCCTGGGGACCCCAGTGGTGGTTTTGGGAGAGGCTTTTGCTCTGGGGCCAGTAGCAAGATCCACAACAATCCCACAAAATTTTGCTTTTCCTGATGGAAAGGCAAGAGGCTCTGATGAAAAGGAGAAGAGGCTGCCAGAGCTCCCAGCTGAGCCCCCAACAAGGGGGCTGTCACATGCACCTACACTGGGCTTGCCCAGGGGTGTCACTTGAGCCACAGCACAGCTTCTCTCCTGACCTTCATGAGCAGCCATGGTCTGATGCAGAAGCCTGGCTTTCCCCAGGTTGTGGCACTCACAACTGCAGGGGTTGGAGTTTGGGGACAAGGATCCAAGTGCTGAAGTGACACTCGGGAGGCTGAGCAGGGAGAGGAGGCTCCTCACTTGCCCTCAAGCAAGGGTTGAGCTTTGCCCTCCACGAGAGTGTGAGCCATTTGCCGCAGCCCATCACCAGAGGCTCAAAATCTCTATCCAATACTCTGTTGGCTGAACAATTACCAAATTAAAAGAAAAATCCACACTGAAAGGGGAGTCCAGAGGCTCCTCCTGGCTCCCAGCAGCAGACCCTGAGTTGGCCCAGCCCCAGCTTCAGCTACTTGTGGTCCAGGGAACACGCATTTCCTCAGGCAGCCCCCTCAGCCCCATCCTTGCCAAGCTGTCCAAGATCCAGGGGTAGAGCTGTGGCAGTGTCAGACTCCTATGAACAGGGCTGTGGGGGGACACATCCCCACACTGATCCAGGGGAGCTGACTGTCACCTCAGCCCCAGGTAAGTGTGGCCTGAGGGACACCCCATCATTTGGTGCCCTGTGGAAGATGCAGGCTGGGGAGGCTGCAGGTGGGAGAGGCAGAGGAGGAAGAGGAGGCAGATCTGTCCCAGCTCCTGCTCTGCAGCCCAGTGCCAGGACTGGTCAGGCTGGCTGGGGTGGGCGTTGGTGACTCATGATCCCTGCTCACCATCGATGACACATTTACTGCCAGCAGGATGGGATGGGCCTCCTGCCAGCACAGCAGCCCTGCAGCCTCACGGGAGGGTGGCTGGGCTTTGCCAGCAGCTGTGCTGATGCACACGGGTGGGGGGGTCACCAGCTGCAGTCCTGGGATGCACAACCTGAGGTACCCCCTGGCTGGGTGGGTAATGGGGGCACACCAGGACCCTCTGTTCAGTGTGGGAGCACAGGGGCAGGGACGGGACCTGGCCAGGGCCAAGCACAGCAGGCCTTGGAGCCAGCCCAGCTCCCTCACCTCCCCCGGCACCCTCCCTGCCTGCCCAGAGAGCTGGCTCCCAGCAGCAGGCACGGTGACAAATGCCTTTAAAACATTCTTTATTAAGTGAGAAATCTCACTGTGCTCCCTATGCCAAGCCCTAATACAGTGCAGACCTAAATACAGCATTAATGCAAAAGCTTAAAGGATTTCCCATAATTGAGCAAAGCTGGCAGAGGGGTGACAGCCTGGTGGGGGGAACTGCAGCCCACCTCCCTCCTCAGTGTGGGCTACCCTCAGTCTATCCCCACTGGTCCAAGTGTGGCCACAGCCCCCACCCTCACACTGTTCAGTGTAGAAAATTAAAATATTCCAAGGCCTCATCCTCCCCAGCTCAGAGCCCCAAGTTGCCCTCGTTGCCCTCACCCAAATCCCCTTGATTTATGCAATAGCACAAGTAGCATCGTGCTGTGTGACCTGTGCGTCACCCGTCCTGCTGCTGCCAGCACTGCTGGGGCCCTGCCTGTCCCAAACCTTGCTGAGGGTCACAGCAGGGCCAGGGCAGCAGCACTGGGCACATCCAGCTTCCAAAGCACAAGGGATGCTCCAGGCAGGGGAGCTGCTGAGCCAGCACCCGCTGCACACCCCAGCATCAGGGGTGTGGGTGGCCACCAGCACCTTGCACCCCAGAGAATACATGGTCTTACCTTTGTATTTCCTCTGCCTTGGCACAGCCACGCATGGCTCTGAGAACAGTGATGGAATATCCTGTGTCTCCTTAATTGCAGGGTGTGACCCTCGGGCAGGCTCATCCCACAGGGCAAGTGGCTGATGGCTTTGATTCAGGCTTCTGTGGGGGAAAGCAAACACAGTTTTCTTCAATAAGAGTTTTCCAGAAGCTTTGCAAAGCACAAGCACCTTTGCTTTGGGGCAGCCACATGCAGCCCAAAACACCCCGAGTGCCCCTTGATGTGATCACCAGGAGCTGTTCACCTGTGGGAGCCCTGCCAGACATTCAGGTGCAATGTGCTGCAGGTGTGGGGGCAAAACTGGGGCTGGCAGGGCTGTGGGGCAGGTGGGGCCATGGGGAGCACAGGACATGCAGAACTGCAGCAGAAGCAGTGCCGTGGAGATGGGCTGAGGTTGGTGCTGTGAAGCATTAAAGCAGAAGCAGCATCGATTACAGACTCAGGCTCAGAGCAGGCAGTGGCTGCCGAGGGTGGGAGGCAGCAGCTCCCTTGGGAAGGCTCTGATAACATTCACCAGCAAATCATTTACACCAACCATGAAGCAAAGCAGAAATACCTCTGTGGAGCCCAGCTGTGGCTGTGAAGAGAGAAATGGCGCAGCAGCACCGTGCCAGGGCCTCCTGCCCCAGGGAGAGGTGAGGTGTCACAGTGCCATCCCCTGGGGCTGGATTTACACTTTCGGGGAGGGGTCACAGTGCCATCCCCTGGGGCTGGATTTACACTTTCGGGGAGGGGTCACAGTGCTATCCCCTGGAGCTGGATTTACACATTCAATCCAGGGGAAGGGCAGTTGGAACAGCAGGGCAGATGCCAGGGCACGAGGTGCTAAAGACTGGCAGAGCCACCCAGAAAAAGGCAAAAGGAGGAGGGAAGGGCAAAGCAAACATCTCTGACTGAGCCAGGCCTTGCTTGGACCACCAAAGCTGGGTGGCTGCTCCTCCAACCCTGTCCTTATGGCCTTCAGGCTGTGGCTTTTCTGTATCCCTGTCCACAGAGAGCTCAGAGGCCTCCCAGCCCACTCACAAAGGTACTCAAGGCACGTCTCACCTGGGCTGGAGGAGGCACCTGAGTCCACTGTCTGCAGTAACAGCTCAGGGCACAGGTGAGAGGGTGCAGGCTGTTCCTCACACTACCCTGCACTCTGACACAATCCCTGCTAGTGAGAGTTAAGAGCTGCTTGTGTTGGAGAGCATATTTTAGATCCGCAACTCCTTGGGGATTGGCCAAACTTTTCTCCATTTTCTTATTTCTCATAATAAATGGATCAAAATGATCTATTTATCCAGCACTAAGACCACATTGAATAAAAACTGGCTTCGGACCATCTGAATGTGGAGCAAGTCTTGAAAAATTGAATTTTTCCCATGTTCCCCATTGAAGCTTCAACTGCCAAAGAACTGAAAGAGGTTTTTTTATGAAACTTGACTTTCCTACACAAACAGGCCCCAATGAAAAAGTAGGTGGACCAGGTGCTGTAAGACTTCAAAATGACACATGCTGTAAATAGAGCATCAAGAATAATTTTGGTCAGATCCTTTCATCCAACTCCACCTATAAAACAGTTTGCAGCCACTCCTCCTGTAACTTCTGCAAATGGACCCCAATTAAAATCCCACATCCCTGGCCCAAGGATGCTGTTTGGCCTTGAAACACAATTTAAAGTCTCTTGTTGATGGACTACCCTCAATTTTCAGTGCTAATGTGGGACTCTGAGCCCCAGCCTCCTCCATGGGGAGGCTTCTGAGCAGAGCTGGTGTCTCCAGGCAGCCAAGGCCCAGCCCATCCCACATCTCCATATAATGCATCACTTGAAACCCCCTGTCTCCATCCTGCGTGGAAAGAAAGCCAGACCAAAGCTAGCAATAGAAATTATGAGTAACCATTCAGGAAGGATCCCATGCTTCCACATCAACTGCCTAAAAAAGTTTCAGTTCCACTTTTTTTTGATCTTAGAAACAATTCAGACATTTAACTGTGCCATCAGATGATGCAGGAGTCATTTATAGAAGAAAGCTCTAAGTGGCCTTGACACACAAATAGAGTCAATTAACCTGCAAAGAGAAGTCAGGGGAACAGGCTGATGAAAAAGCAGCAGTTACATAATTTGTCCTGGGCTCGGTCTGTCTGTTCTCAAAGTCAGCAGCTTGTCCTACTGAGCAGCGCCTGCCCAGCCTCCCCTGGCCACCACTCCTGTCCCGAGCAGCTCTACTTCACCCACATCCCCTGAAACACACCCTCAAACTCCCAATCCTAATCCCTCCCCCAAGTCCCAAGGGCCAGATTCTTAAACTCCTTTGGGAAAACAGCCAAGGATCCCTCCCCTGCTGAGGAGACTCCCTTGTGCTGGCACCAGACCCCTCTGGCTGCACCATCCAGGCTCACCCGCCACAGCTGTGTCCCGTCACGGCCGCCCGGGTGCCGAGGCTGCACCGCCACTGCCACTCACACGTCACCAGGGCAGTTACTCACGTCCTGGGGGCAGTGACATCCTCGGGGCAGCTACTCACATTGGGGCAGTTACATCGGGGCAATTACTCACATCCTGGGGGCGGTTACATCCTCGGGGCGGTTACTCCCATCCTGGGGGCAGTTACATTGGGGCAGATACATCACAAGGGCAGTTACTCACACCCTCAGGGCACTTACTCACAAAGGCAGTTACTCACACCCTCAGGGCAGTTACTCACATTGGGGCAGTTACTCACATCCTCAGGGCTCCACCGTTGTCCTCTGCTGCCCGTGAGCCGGGTGATGCTGTGGGTTGGCACAGCCACGTGTCCTGGCCTGGGTGATGCTGTGGGTTGGCACAGCCACATGTCCTGGCCCGGGTGACGCTGTGGGTTGGCACAGCCACATGTCCTGGCCCAGTGCCTCCAGCTTTAAGCCTTGGTGGAGCACGTGGGCACCGTGAGGCAGTCGAGGGGCGAAAGCCCCTCTGACGCAGTGCTATTGGTAACAAGGTGATGACCAAGGTGGCCTCACTGCTGAGCAGTTTTCTACCATCTAAATCTACATAATGTTACAGAAAGCACAAACAAGCTCATCAAGAAGCAATTTTCTCTTGCAGCAGCCTAGACCCAGCTCAGCCAGGGTGGCTCCAGACCATGGTGAGAGACAGCCCCAGTTTGTGCTGGCCAGGCAGCCCGGGACAAGCTGGGCACTTGGAAGAGAGCAGGGGAATCCAGGCTGCTGCCAAAGGGGAGCTCATTGCTGTATTATTGCCCTGGGACATTCAAAATGGCATCTGACACGAATGCTGAAAGAGAAAAATTAACACACACATCACTGTTCTACAAAAGCTGCAGGCCTTTGAATGGGAGTTGATTCATTCTTCATGGTTATCTTCAAATGCACAGCTCTGATCTCCTCTCTTATCACATCACAGGCAGGGTCAGAAAGGAAGCATGGAAAAACACAAGCCAAGCAGACCACATCACATGTGTCTCCAAAGGTCTAAGGCACGAGAGAAACCAAAAGGCAGCATCTGGAAAGTTTTACTTTTTATTTTTCTAAAATACAAATGTCTGTCTTGTGTTAGTAACTTTAATATGATAGGCCAAATGCATCCAGTAAAAAGGAGGCACTGGCTACAGAATTCAAAATACTGAAGGTAATTTTCTGGAAAGAAATTTATTCTGTTGATCTACACTTCAGATATAACATTGATTCAAATTCATTAGTTATTATTTTTACATCAGAATCTTTGAAGTTTGGGACTAATAAACTGGAACTTGAAAAGTTTTTAAAGTAAACTCCTATTAATGTGTAGATATGGATCCATAAAAAACATAACCAAGAATTTTATACACTTTATTAAAAGATCAAAAAATAAACAATAACAATATAGAAGTAACATACTAAAATGAGTAGCATTATGCACATTTCTAAAGCACGTACAAGCACTACAGCAATATAATGTGGCAAAAAGAAACATAAATTCAAAGCGTACACCCTGTTGGTAGCAGTTGAGGGAATGAACTATCCTGTTATGGAACTGAAATACTGCATTAACCTACGCCTGTCTGGATCCAATGATATTTTAATTTCTTACAATTCCACAGGGCTAAGTGTAATCATTTGTATATATTTTCTAAACTATTCCATTAAATTGATATCTAATGTTTCCCTTACATTGTTTTACCAGAAATGCCTATGAAAAGAAGAATGTGCTTCAAAGATCTACTTTACACAGTACAATATAAATGTTTTTATATATTTAAATTAAAAATTGACAATTTAGGAGAACATTCTCTCTTTGATTTTAGTGATTGCCTAAAATACAATTCTCTATTTATAAAAAAAAATAGTGATCTTTTGTCAGGTGATGTAATAAAGGGTGAGGAGTCGGTTCATTCTCATGATCTAAAAAAAAAAAAATTAAAACAAAGCTAATTGGAAAGAAAAAAAAAATCCCATAATCCAATCTAAGAATGGTCTTATCATCCCCTCATCTGCTAGGATACAAAAGCCATGGCAACAAAATCATTTGGCTTCCACCACTATCAAATAGCATCTGTGTACAGTAATAAAGAACTGGAACCTTGTAATTCGGTGTCAGGTAATTCTCTCTGTTGTGTGTTTGGAAAAATAACTTCATTTTATTTAACAGTTGTGTTATTTTGCATGTTTAAATATCTCCTTTGAGAGGCATATAGAGTTATTTTTGATGATAGAGGATGTCAGTAAAGATCACTAGCAAAGATTTTAGCAGTGTTGTCATGATCATCATGCTCATACCCCGACTAAGTTTGACCAGCTATGATTCATTTCACATAGTGCAAAATATTTTTTCTCTCATAATCCTAGAAATGAGAAAGAACTTGATTATAGAAACTGATGATGGCAAAGGGAAGTCATAATCGTGTGGTGGCTTGAACTAGCTGATTATTTTGTATTAAAATCTAGGTTATTACATAACACCACGGAGAGAAGCAACATCTGATTTTTCCTCATTTTAAAGACCCTGGGGCTGCTCCAATTCAGCAAACCACCACTTGCACAGCCCTGTGGTGCAGAATGGGCTGGCTGGGCACACACTGGCATTGCCAGGGGTTGGGAATGCTGGCCAAGGCACAGCTCTTGTGCTTGGCAGCAGCAGCTCAGCCCCCAGCCCTGGGGCACCCAGCAAAAGGTGACAGTCACATCGCATGCCACCTCCCACCAGTTCTGCTCTGGGGGACTTGCCCCTCACTGCTCGAGTCAGGACCAGACTCATGGCAAAACCAGCTACTTTTCTGAAGCAAAACTGGGGCTTGGGTTTTGCAGAAAAAAAAAAAAAAGAACGTAAAAAAAATCCAACAAAAACTGAAACTTGTTCCAATCAAAAATAAATGGGTCAACACAGGCACTTCAGCTGCTCCAAAATCCCCCAGCACTGCAGAGTCCCAGCAGTACCAACACAAACAGGAGCAAGAGGCTGCTCACTGAGGACCCACAGCTTTGCTCTCCTTTGGTGGCAACTCTAAGGGGCTTGTTAGTCCCAGCCTGGAGCACCCAGCTGGCCACACTGCCACCAGCCTCCTCCTCCCTGTCCCAGCAGCACTACCTTGTGCCTCTCAAATCACACCATGGCTGTCACACAGCAGAAAGAACTGGTCCCAGACAATCCCAACCCATCCCTGCCCATCTATGGTTCACCAGCTCCTTCCGTTTTGTTACCTTGCCCCAAAAGGTTAAAAAAAAATAAATCAAGAAGTTGTGACATTTCAAATTCACTCTGGGATTTAAAACACTCACCACAATGACAATCACCTCCCACAGATAAACACTTCAAGACAGAAATAGGATTAGGTGCTAGGAAAAATGTGTGTGTGCTGCCACGGACCTACCAGTCCTAATAGGATTCACCGAGAACACAACCTATCAGAAACATGACCTGGGGTGTGTTTGAAAATGTAGGCTGATTAAAAAAAGTAATTTGAATCTTTGCTAGTGACCTTACTAATTAATTCCACACCGTTTCCCATTCTCTGTGCTGCAGGTTGGAGCTGACCTGTTATCAGTCTGCTGTATAATAAGCTATGGCAAACTACAAAGCTTTTACAACAGCAAAGCAACATCATGCTTTCAGATAAGTTTTATAGCAAAAAACTCCTCCTTTTCAAAGCCTTAGTAATACCTATCTCTTTTACAAACTTTTCCTGTATTATTACAGACTTTTTATATTCAAAATAAGTTCCAAGGATTTCTTTCGTGGACTATGTACATAAGTGCAAAAAAGGTGTGTCTCACACATTCGTACACTAACTGAATCAGTTTAACTGCAGCATATTTGTATCTTCAACACTGTTACGGGGTCATTCCACAATATTTTTTTTCTTATGTACAGTTTTTGCTAATATAAATTAGTATTAAAATAGTTATATGATTAATTATTTAGCCCTGATCGTAACGTAATCGTGTGAGTGTTCAATTTCTGGAGAAAAGAAAATTGCAGGCAAAGCTACAGTACTGAAACTGATTAATTCTGAATTGCCACCGTGTGAATGGATGTGAAATGAAAGCAAGACCGGTCACTACGCTGTAAATACAGGCTGCTGTGTTCCCCAAGTGAAAATACTGTGGAATAACCCTTGCCACACAACAATTTCTACAAGCTATAAAACCTGACTCTAAATCCATGTGTTGTAAACTTCTTGACTGAAAAAGTGACCTTAAAGACACAAATTCAGCGTTCACATGGGACTTTGGGATTTTAAAAATATTCAATCATATCTTTATCTGACAGTATCGAACTGTACCTTTAACAAGCTCATACTGTTACACATCACTTTTAATTTACATGTGAAAATTTCACAAATAATGTATACAAAGGTAGCCATGTTGTAGTTTTGTTGCCATAGCAACAACAACTTAATATAATTAGTTAACAATGAATCTATCATTGTAGGAGTTACATACAAAGTTAATTTTGTTCTTAAACTGTAAACTATACAAACTAGTTATGGACTGTATTCTATACCTTACCATGCTTCAGTGTTGGTTTAGAATATAACTAAATGGGCTGAATACATGTATTAAAAATTTTAAACTTTCTCTAACTCTCCTTCAAAATTAAATTCATTAGTTACTAAAGATATCAAAAAAAGCAATAATGAAAACCTTAAAAACTAATGGTAGAGAAATGAAAATATATGACATGAATTAATGCGTTGTAGCCTAGTAACAATGAGTTGTAGCTCTATTTACATTTGGATTAGGCTATCAACTATTTTTTTTAAAGTTATTACAGTCTTTAACATACAGTATATACTCTAAGGCCTTCAACAGGCACATGGTAAAATCAGGTCAATATCAAACTAAATCCATTCAACAGGAATGGGAAATTAGATTTTCCTCATAAATTTCACCTTTTTCAATTTTCATGTCTGTGAAATGTACAAGGGATAAACAAAACGAGGACTCCAGTTTCTCAATCCTTGTGTACCCGGCGTGTCCTAGAGCTACTCCTACCGCGCGCCAGCGCCAGCCCCGGCCGGGCCAGGGGACGTCACCGTGTCCTGCTCCAGCCACCTGCGCCACCGAGGTGCCCCCGGCTGCGGTGCCAGCCCCGCGGGGTCCCCGCGGCAGGGGACAGCGGGAGCAGCAGCAGCAGGAGCAGCAGGAGCAGCAGCGGGACCCCAGCCCAGCCCCAGCGCCGCGGCGGCCACGGGAGAAGCGCGTCGGGAACCGGCGCGGGCTGCCCGGGGAGGTAACGGCTTCTAGAACGTTGCGATCCAAAAATACACAGTCAAAAATCATCGGCTAAAAATTTCCAACTAAAAAACACGGCTGATTGTGAAATCATGTTCCAAATTACTAAAAACACTGTATTTAACAAAAATAATCTTAATAGTTTTATGAATCCATTTTATTTTAAATCCCTCTTTTATTGTCTGCTTATGTTACAGTTTAGTAGTAGTACTTTTTATTGAAACTACTAACAACCTTTTTTCGTGAAAATGATCAATCTCAGCTTTCATTTTCCCTCTGCATGACCCGTTTTATCCAAGTTTCAGCATTTCTTGCATATTGTTTGCATAAGGCTGAGAGAAATGGACAAAGAGAAATAACTTTGGATAAATAAAAAATATAGGTTCATGGAAAGTGGGAAGCTTATAAAAATGTCACTAAAATTATATTGATTTAAACAAACTTACATACATCTCTTGTCAAATAAAGGATGATATTCATGCTTTTATGACATTTGTTTAGAGTCACTAACTAGCTCGGTGACTTTGTAATAGTCTATTTAGGAAATTTATAGTCTGGCGACTGTTTTTTTTTCTTTTCTTTCTTGAACAAAGAAAATTAGAGCAAGTCATTGCACAACTAGTTTAAATAGTGCTACCTCAAAATGGCATTTTTGCCGAGATTGTTTTGAATTTGGTGAAGTTTAGTGCTTCAAGCTTTTCTTTCCTTAAACTCATTTACAAATTAACTCTAAATTTGCCAGCAATATAAAAACTGTTGTGGCACCTAATATAACTACCCTGAACATCCCTCATTGGACCTCTTTAATAAAAAATAATCCTTAAACGCCTTTTTTTTTTTTCAGTGCTTTAAATGTGACATGAAAACAGCTGTATTCTAGGTTTACATTCTATGCACATCTATGCCAGATGTTTAAGTCGATAAATAAAATAGGAGGTTACATCAAAGTTTCAAGATATACAAAAATCCATTTAGCACTGAAAAAATTTCAACCTCCTTGAACTCATAAAGCCATACAAGCTTGAATGCATCCTTTCTGGCTTAAGAAGATCAGCTCTGTTCTTTGTTGAGGCACTGGCACAGGTTGTGCAAAACCCATTTTTGATACACAAATAATTTCAAACAGGAAGTACTCAAATCCACTTTTTCCACTAACAATGTTATGGTTTTGGGAAACAGAAACACAGTGGTGAAAAGAACAGGTATGTGGTCACCAATACAAATGAGAGTCACTGATTTCACCCCTCTGCTTGTGAGCACAGATGGCTGGGGAACATCCATGGACACAAGCGACTGTCACAACTCAGGGTCCATAAAAGAGGTCTTGGGAGGATGCTTTTATCCCCTTTCTATCAGGGTTTGATTCAAAGTCTGCTGAATTGAACAAAAAGATTCCTCAAAGCCTTATTGAGCTGGGCTCCTCAAAGGTTCATGCTATGAGTGAGTCTCCATGGGCTGATGATCAGAGCCTGCCCTGGGCTCACAGGCTGCGCCCTGGGTGTGCCACCATCACTCGTGGCCCATGGAGATACATATCCAGCTGTGCTCATACTGCAGGAGGGGGAACAAGGAATATCTAACCAAGGCCAAGGAACTGGGAAAAGAGAAATAAATCTGGTGTCTGAATTTGGCACTCTACAGGACCACTCTGAGCTTGGGGTGGTCGCCCTTCCAGACACTGTGAGCTGGCCTCTTGCTTGATTCTCTTTCTCCCTGTATGGAGTTTGTGGATTTACAGCAGCAAATCCACCTCTTCCATAATGCCAATGATACTGTAGAGCTATGATAGGGATGAATTTGGCGGTATCCTCAACCAAAATGCATTTCTGCAGCCAGATTGTTCAGCAACGCAGCATAACGACAGGCGGGGCTGTCCAGGGTGCACGGGCTGAAATGGTTTTATTCGTGCGTATGAAAAGGAGGTATTGAGAACTAGCCCTTGTTGTGCAACAAACATTGCTCTTGATCAAGTAGAAGGTGCCAAAATAAATCCACTGACCGACAGGAACTCCATTAAGACAAATGTTTATCTTCAGCAGAAAGCTTATGCTGAGCTTTTTGCTGCTTTGTTACTGCTGTGTTTGCTTTAAAGGGCCAGAGATCACAGGGATGGGAGAAATAATCACCCACTTATGGAAAATGCTGATTAAATAAATGGGGCATGCTGACAAAATTTCAACAAGAGACACATATAAGATTTCAGGCCAAAATGTTTCAGCATGCTTGGTGGAGACAAGCCCCAGGGCTTGGTGCTACCCAGCCTGGGCTGAGCCACGGCCCCGGGCCCTCCCCAGCCACGGCTGGCACCTGCTCCTCTCCAATGCAATGAGCTTTTGCCCAACTGAAGCTGTCTCACTCCACCACCATTTTTTTGTTGTTTGTTTCAACTGCACCATGAGAACAGCGAGAGAGATTGTGCGCCGTTTGCAGCTGAGAATGCACTTCAATGGACAACAGAGCTGCAGAAATCCCTTGATGCTTACCCCCGTCTGAGCAAATTGTTCCTGTCCCCTTACTGAGCCTGGGCTTTTGTGTTTGTTTTTTTTTCCCCAAAAGTTTCCAGAATCAGCTCATTGTATTGAAAGAAGAACCCTGAACTGGACTAAAATGATAGCTGTCTTTTCACAACACTTGTACTAAAAATTTGGAGACTATATGAAGGCAAGTTTTAAATGATAAAAGGAGCATTTAACATAAGCAACCTTAGCTGACATTAACAGCAAAATCCAGCAAAGAGCAGAACATTCTGTGTCGTGTTTTTCAAGCACATAATTCCTGTTTCCCACAATAACATTTTTAGTAAAAAACAAACAAAACCCCATAAAACCTACAGTATATGAAAACTTAAGACATAACAATAATGAAAAAATGGTATTGAGTATACTTGATAATGATGTACACTTTAAAACAAATCAATAGACTATGATGTAAACAAAACAGTAAGATAACACTTTAAAAACAAGACAAACATTTATCCATCGATAGTATACAGTAAACCAACAGTCCGCTGTGCAGATGCACTTATCATGATGGTAGTCATAAAATGATTAAGTGTGTTAAAGTAATGTGTTATAAAAGTCTATTATAATTTCCTACTTGTATATCTCATATAACAGAGCGCTGTTTGTTAATTGTTTCTATAGTGCTTTTTTTTTTCTTTTTTTTTTGACATTCCCATTGATCAGTTTTTGGTTAACATGTAGGCTGCAACAGGCTTACTGTAGAGGTGGTAGAGAATGATAGAGGGAAGAGGGGAATATATACAGAAAGGCCATGCGCAGCTTCCCACCAAGAAGTCCTGGTGCTCCATAATTTTACTGTTCAGAATTTCAACATGGTCTGCTGCAGGGGAAAGAAAAAAAACAACAAAGAAATAGTGAGAAGTTAATACATCTATATTTTAAAAGTCGTTCTAATACATTCACATCCTCAATGTGTTGCCCAAGAAGTTGTCATTAGTGTGCTACAGACAGACATTTTATTCCATTAATTTTCTGATGTAGGGAGAAATTGTCAGTAACATACTTGGCATCCTCTTAAATCTGCACTTCTCTCTCTTTCACACAATGACAGGGCAAATAGTGAAAGAGGGAGGTGAGCAAATAATAGTCTTGATTTTTGGATGGGATGCCAAGGGCAGCTAAGGAGAGGGCCAAAGGAATCCCTGATCTCTGTTAGCTCTTGTTTCCTTTAGACAGTCACATTAAATCTGATCCTAAGGATTTAGGCAACTGAGCCCAGAGATCAAACACTGACACAGAAACCCTGTGCTCAGGGGATCCTCTTCTGGGAGCAAATTGCCTCTGTGATGTACTCATGAAAATCCTCCACTGAAGGACCCAACAACTTATCTCCTGCAAAGCTAGACCAATCAGCCTGGCTACCAGCACTACTTCAACCATGGAGGAAAAGGAAAAACATCTGTCAGAGCAGCGAGGGTTCCAGTTACCAAAGTTCCACTAAGGGAAAGTTTCCTGAAAAAATGCTGAAAACAATCTTAAAGACTTCAAGATGAAGCTCTTCCAATCAAATGATCTCCTTATTGGGTGGAACAGGCTGTTTTACACATGTTATGGAAATGGGTTAACATGTCATGTCTGTCTTGTCATTTGGAACAGCAGTACAGTCTAAGCCGAACATTTTCACTAATGTGGATAAGCCTGGTGTCACCCTTCATGAACAGGGTCCACAGCCACAGTCAGCAGGTCATGTATACATATGGTATTTAATTAAGGTCAGCAGAGATAAGGGCCACCACTGAGAAAGTAGCTTCTGTCGATTGCTAATAGATATCATTACTGAACTGCTTGCCAAATTAATTTCCAGTATTTAAGGACTTGCCTGTAATATGTGACCTAAGGAAGAAATGGGTTTGCGTATCTGCATATACTAAATGGCTGCTTTGAGAAAGACCTCTTGTTGAGTTGGCTGAACTCTCTTGAGGTAAAAAAACACAGCCAAGAACTGAAACTACCCAGAGGTTTTAGCTCATGAACATCAGCTAAAATTCATAAAGAAAAGGAATGGAAAAATGACACTGCTGCTATGGCTGTGAAATAGTACTCTCTAACTCCAAGGACAAATTCTCCCATCACTCCCCTCAGAGAAAACTATCATCTTAGGGAAGCCCAGGATCTGCAGGTGGGGTGAAGACTATGTTGCTCATGACATTCATTCTGGTCTCCAACCCACCATGAGCCAGGCCCTCTTTGCAGCTGACCAGCAGAGTTCTGCCCAGATCAAGCCAGCCTTGCAGATGCACAGCAGCTGCTGCTGACCCAATCCTGCTTACCCCAGGAAAGAAAATATATCACTAACAGCAAAAGAGAAGTTACACCTTTTCAGATGACTTATTACCAGAGCAGTCTTTGCCATCAACAGTGCAAATCCCTGAGGCATCTGCAAGCAGTTGGGAGCTGTGCATAGCAAGAGCAACCTGTAAACAGAGCCATGGGGCTGGGGGATGCCAAGAGAGGCTGTGACCACCACAACACAGGTACTTGAGACACAGAAAACTCATAATAAACCACAGGGGTGGTCTGGGACTGTGCTGCAGCAGCTGAATTTCTGTTGAGTTGGCAGAGCATGAAGCCAGTGGGGTCCCATGGGCTCAGTCCCTCTGCCTGAGCCAGCCCTTGTGTTAAGGGGATGCAGTGCCCATGTACAAATCAATTCACCATAAAGAGAAATAGCAAAAAGGAACTTACTGTTCTATCGGGAACTTCTACATCTGTGAAACAAACATGCTGCTACTCAGTTCATCTACTGATAACTGGGATATCTACAGCAAAAAAAACAAAGAACACAACACATTAAAACATTGCCTTGAGATCAGGCTGTTCATTCTGTCTTCAGCATCAGATTAATACGTACATCAGTGTCTTATAAAACAGGACCCACTCCCAAGTCTTTATTTTGCTACACTTAAACTACAATGTAGCTGCACCACTACTGATGCCTTGTGGAGTACCTGGTGATTGTACTGGGATATTGACTCCATAGACTACAAGTGAAACAGAAATGCCCTGAAACTATCTGGCTCAAACAGGACTCACACAGCCACAGAGCAATGCTGAACAGCAATTTCTGCTTTCCTCTCATGACCAATACAAGTCTGAGTAAAACCTGCTCTACCTGAAAATAACAACAAAGCACAGAAAAAGACTGGCAATTCCTACTGCGAGCAGTAAAACACTGCCTAGGACTTATGCAGGCAAAACTCCTACTGAAATCCTCATGACCTCACACCAGCAAAAGCCTAGAGGATGCCCCCAGAGATATTACTGGTATTCAGCACGGATAACAGCCTCCTACAGAGCAAAGTGACACCCCGATTTCTTTGCAATAGCTCTAAACCTGAGAGCATGACAAATAAAAATGCTAAAATTAGTCCCGGGGGAAATATTTTTTGAAAAGTGTTTGAAATGTCTCTGGTCTAACTGGGAGAAGTTGTGTCACACCAAATTATCAGGACGCATCACTAGGACAGGTTGTGCATATACAGTTCAGGACTGGTGCAGAAGCAGCCATCACACTCAGTATCTTCAGAGGAAAGTTTTGGAGAGAATTATGGCTTGGCACACATGCATGGAATCCTGTACACTTATGGCAGTGCTACAATGGCACGTACTGCACATCCAGAGTCCTCTCTGTAGGGATGGGTGACATGCTATTGGCATAAAAAAAACTTTACACTTCACAGTCTCACCCCCGAGTTTTGGTTTTTGGTTGTATGGGGATTTTTTGGTAGTTTTCAGAGTCCAATTTTGTGGTGGTGGGGAGAAACCACTTTATATTTCCACTTCCACTTTCCAGTCCAGAGAGAACAAGCCAAAATACCACAGGGAAGGATGCTCGGGGTGGTATTTCTGCTTGAGACTGAAAGCAGAAGCGCTGCAGGTCTTGCGTGACTCTAACTCGGCAGATTCACCGCCCGTTGTGTTTTCAGGAGCCGGGGAGAGGTGTGGTTTTGGAGGAGAGCCCGCGGCCCTGCCGATCGCCCATCCCTACGCTCCGGCCGGGCAGGCGGCGGGAGCGGCCCCTCTCCATCCCCGGCCTCACGCTCGCACACACACACACGCTGCCTCTGCGGGACCGACCCCGCACGGGATCCAGCCCTCGCCCGGTCCTCAAGATCTGAACACGTGAAAGAAAGCCATTGAAAGGGCCAAACCTGATTGGCGGTAGCTGTTGCAGCGAAGGGGACGCTGGTGGCAGGAGTTGTTGCTGCAGACACAGTGGTGGGCGTAGCACCGTGCATCATGGGCACTTTCGGAAGGGAACCATGGAAGCGACATACAGGAGGGTGGAGCGTATATATATTTTGTTTGTTTGGTTGGTTTTATGTAACCATGGCAACATGTGGTGGATTTGGGGGCGTGGCAGGAATCACAGCAACAAGCCATGTGACATCGTCATGAAGGACACATCGGGGCGCAGCATGCAATCACAGTGCAAAGCAAGACAGCGTTGGGAAAAAAAATAAACAAGAGAGAAGGGGAAAAGCCAATTACAATTATAATTAAGGAAAAAACCAAAACATTCTCAACACTTAGTACATTTATAAGCAGAACAATGATGTATTAGACTCCGAGGGCCAAATTTCCAAAGGGGGGAGAGGATGGGTGTGCTAGCAAAAGCCCACGTCAGCTCGCACCCGTGGGGAGTTAGACACAGCCAGTGCACGTTCCTTTCGGTGGGGACATTTTGGCAAGCGCACCCTCCCGCCCGCCTGGGAAAGCTTGTCCCCTTCCCTCCCCACCCCGTCCCCGCCAGCAACCAGAGGTACATGATGCACTTTGCAGCGGCTGCCGCAGCCCTTTCACCAGGTTTTCTCGCCTCTCTCTAGCAGGGACAATGTTTTGGCACGGGACAGAGCTGGAGGCACGGCAAACGAGCAGCTGGCAGACTGAGCTCTCTCCGTACAAATTCAGCATGCTCCCTTTCCACCCTAATTCTATAGGATTTGGCAAAACTCCCCTCTTGCAGGGTGGGGGGATGGAGAGGGGAAGGGACAGAGAGGGGGAAAATACACAAATGCATCTGAACAGCTACAACTTGCAGGAAGAGCATCCGAAAGGACAACATGGCAGCAGGGAGCTTGGCAGCCTCCTGAAGCTGCACGTCCCGCAGAGCACGGTGCTGGAAGGGATGCTCTGGTGCACACACGGGCATCCCCCACACCCGAAGGGGATTTGTGGGGTTGAGGAGCCAACAGGAAGGCCCAGCCATCCCCACAAACATGCGGTGGGGAAGCAGACTTGCCTTCCCCTCCACCCCAGCAGCCACGGCCAGCCGCAGCAGGGAAGGAGCGTGTGCCTGTGGCTGGGAACGCTCCAGCCACGAGACGTTGGAACGTGTGGGTTGGGGTTTCCTACAGGCAGAGGTGTATTTGAGGGACTCAGTTCCCCATCATGCAAGCAATGTGTTCTCCCTGTACTACAGGGACAGGCAAGTTCAAGAGCAGAATGTTTAAGCCATTCATGCCAGAGCTTCCAGACCTGCTCTTGGAAAGCTTTGCACCCTCCCCCAGGGCTCCTGCCTCTCTCCCTCTGGCTAAAGCAGGCACACACCTGGATGCTGGTAGTCTTGCATAACCTTGGCTAGAGGATGAAAGCTCAGCTTTCACCTGCCCTGCTGTGCCCAGCAGCTGTAGACAAGAGGGGAAGGTCCTCAAAGGCCCGCAGAGGTTTCATCAAGACCCAGATGCTGAGCCTGAACAGAGTGGATCCCTGCAGCACTAATGAGCACATACTGTCTCCCTTTATTCCACGTGCACCTGCAGTGGTACCTCCCTATGATCTCCTGTATCTGCACACCTAACACTGTCCTACAGAAATGACTCTCCAGCCAGTCCATGGTCCAAACCCTGCTCCTCTTGCTGTACAAGCAGCACCCTGCTCTGGCAGAGGAGCTGACCCCAGATGTGCTCCTCCTTAGCACCTTGTAAACCAGTCTCCTAAAATATCCTCAGAAGGACAACTAAAAATCCAAACTTAAGTCCGCCTGTTGCATGATACAAAATAAAAGAAAAATAAGTCAACAGGATCCTCCCACTTCTATTTCCTTGTATCAGATGACTTAAATGGGTTGTAAAGACATTTAAGTGACAGATTCTTGTCTCTGAAGCGGAACTAAATAGGGGTGGGAACACATCACCTTGGATTCTCTTATTGTAAGTCACATGAAACACTGCACTGCACAGAAATTAAAAGGGATACAACCATTTAAGCCTCAAAGAAGACAGCGGATAGACAGTCACACCACTCAGCCACCCAGGTTCTCACTGATGCATACTAACTTGCAGTCTCTTTCAGATTAGGAAAAGTTGAGAAGTTTGTGTAGAAAAACCTACCAACGCTTGCAGTGGGTGTCATGCACAGAACTGACCCTGCACACCATGCATTGAAGCGTGGAAAGATGAACAAAAGGGATATTTCATTAGTGAAGCTTCAGTGTTAGATATCACTTTAACTAAAAAGCAGGTATTCTCTTTGCAGCATTCAGTATTTAAGCACATGCAACCAGATTCTGTATATTGGTACATCAATAGTTTAAACTCAGTTTAAAAAGATCATAGCAAACCAAATTAATTCTTTAATTCTTGGGTAGTGGAGAAAAAACTCCTCCCACCTTGGTATTAAATTATATGATTGATCCCAGAAATCAGGGTTGTTTGGGATTTTTTGGGTATTAGGTATGCCGATTCCTTTTTGATCGTGTCAACAGAAAACAAATTGCCCTTAGAAGAATGTCACACTCATGTTAAAATTGACTTTCCAAAAGCAATTTATTCCTGCAACCAGGGACCGTGATTCAAAGTCTCTAGTTTAAGCTGAAAGAGGCATTTATTTTTCTGGACTCGAAAAAATTGCAGTGGTGATGCCATTTTCAAGAGACAGCCTGACTCCCCCCTGCCATGGCAACCCATGATGCTGATCTCTCAACAACTGAACAGGAGATACTAAGAAAAGCAACAGCTCCCTTCCCCTCCCCACAGCAAGAGCTGCGACGTGCCACCTCTCTGCTTCTCCTTCCTGAACACTGCCAAGGCTGAGCCCAGAGCTAGAGCCTGATGTGTAACACAAATTCATCACAGACCTGTCCTCTGACTGGAAATTTGCTGCTCTGCCCAGCATTAATGTCTTCAGACAGAGCAGGTGCCAGTAAGCAGCCCTGTTATGCATCAGCCCTGTGTGTAATTTCATTGCCGTGAGCCCGGTACCAGCGCAGCGAGGGCTGGGCACAGCTGATTTATGGTGCTCCGTCAGAAACTCCTGTCCTTATGTCAACTTTGGCAACTGTGACCTTGAGGAGGAGCAGTGTGTAGCTGGCTGGGGACTTGGCATTCCCCAAGGTGTCCATTTTTCCTGAAGAAGTATTTCACTTGGCACCTGCCAGAGCTGTGCTAAGGTCAGCTCAGCCCAGCCCTTCCAAGGTTTTGCAGAGCACAAGGTAAAAGGCTACTACTCCAACTCTCTGCATGAGAGTCTGCTTCCCTGGAAGAACATCTTGGTAGCTGCTGAGTTCTGAGTGTTTCCAAGGGCTCTCATAACAGAAAGGCCTTGGAAACACAAGCACAGGGTTTAGGTCTCCCTTCCCTGGACCCACACTCCACCTTGCTCTCAGGACCAGATTGCCTCTAAAGCTTTTCCCCGACCCCAAAGAACAACAGTGCCAAGGTGCAAGTCCACTGTGTGTTCACCTCCAGGGGTCAGCCCAGAGAAACATTCTGTGTATTTTTGTAAGTATCATCTGACAAGTAAATACAGCATTAAACATTAAAAAGACAGGGCATTAATTTTCCTATGATACTCTGAATGGTAATAATGATACTAAAATATGACCTATCTGGAATATTCCTAATTCAGCCACTTATAATACTTTCCACTCCAAGCAGGTTTTGTTTTCCATTTGGCTGCAGTTAATTGGCCAGTCAGAAGACAGTCACATCTGCCACATTAATATTTCCAGTTCTGTAAGAATTACTGAAGTGCATCTTTCAATTTAACTCTGAGACGTTAAAGGTACAATAAAAGCTGGGAGTTAAATTGCTTTTAAAAAGCTTAGGGTATTGTACTGGTCAAAAGACAAGGAAGAGGGAAATATATGCCTTTAAAGAGGATTATATAATTTGTATTTACTAAAGACTAACCATTCCCTCTATAAACATCACAGCTGCTGCAATATGTAGGTCAGTGAGATACAAGCTCAGGGAGGTGCCTACAGCCTCAAAAGAGCAGGCATAGAGGTCTATAGACATTTTAACATGAGTCCAAAAGACCACTACACAAGAATCAAAGAATTAATTTGGGATTAACCAGTTGAACCATAAGAAGGAAAAACAGAAAGTATGAATTCAAGAAACATGCAGACATTTTTCTTAGTTTGACTGCTTAAAAAAACCCCAAACCACACAAAAAGGGCTAAGAAGGATCTTTACATGTGAAAAGCTCTAAATTGTAGTAGGTGAAGGGAAAAAAGTCAAACAACAAATGTTAATTTTTCATCCATTTTTACGTGAAACTACACACCAATATTCTTTTGCTCTTACAAAACTGCTTATTAGCTGAACACCGAGGTCATAAAATAAACAACCACGATGATGGGAAAGCAAGGAGACACTTACCTGTAGGGATGAATGTAGGCTGTTGCAACTGCATGTTGGCTAGAGCCTGTTGGTAGTGGAAAACGCTTGGGTTAAAGACTGTGGTGGCACCATTGTTTTTTTCAAGTGCTGGCCTCTTTGGTAAAGGTTGAAGTGCACCAGGCGGCAGGGCCTGTGGATAAGGGAGTCATTAAAGACAAGTGGAGTAAATAAAGGGGCCCAGATGTAGGTCAAGCATGCAATAAATAACAGGGGGTCTTGGCTGCAAATCACCTGCAACTCTATCAACTTAGCAAGACAGGAGAGAGAAGAGCAGCTAAATCACAGTACGAGTAGGAGGTGAAACAACAGCTTCACTAGGTAAGCAGTTAGTAAATGCACCAGGAGGAGGGGCAGAGTCCAGAAAGAGGAGGGATGCTAAGGAGCTTTTCAACAGGACTGACTTGGGTACAGAGGGAGAAAAAAGCACTGGGAAAAGGAAGGGGAGAGGTGATCGCCTGGACAGAATGCTACAAAGAGCAGTTGCAGGCAACAAGCATTAAAAACCCCAAAACAAACAGGAAAAATATAGTAGATGACTATTGAAAACCCAAGAAGATTAGCATAAGCAACAAATGCCATGGAAAAAAATGGATGCTTGCCTCTGGTTCAACACCTGCCTACATGTATGTGTGCATGTGTGGAAGCGTGCACACTGTGCAGCCAACCCATGTGTCCAGATGGTAAAGCTGTAGCTGTTGCCAATTACACACATTACTTTACATTCACAGTAAAATGCATTTCCACTTGTTAGTAGAGAGGCTGAGCAACATGGTCAAGACCAGGCCTGATTCTCCACCGCTCACACCAGAGGCACAGCCCACCACCAGCAGATTTGGACCAGATCCCACTTTATAGAAGGTGGCCTCCATCAGTCAAATACTGCTCACTCATTATTAACAGTGGAAAAAGCCATTGACAAATCCCTTCTTTTCATTCTATCACACCACCGGGCTTCTTCCAGCCCGTCAAACCTGTTTCATGATCAGACTTGGTAAAAAGCATTAACCCAACTCAGGAACTTTTCTCAGTGAGTTACTCATCATTCATCCAAGCATGTCTCAACAGCAAAGTAGTATGTCAGGTTCTTAAGAGACAGGAATGTTTCTAATGATTTACAGCTTTTCATTGTACCCAAGTAAGAAACCACACTTTTTTCTCCACATTGTGATAGAAAAGGGTCCTTTTTAATTATGCCCCGCAGTCCTTTTGCACGTAACACTCCCATTGACGTCAATGGGATTTACGCACGTGGAAGTCATGCAGAATCAGGTCATTTCTGACTAGTTGTTAGTCTGTATCATGTAGCAAAGCAATGGCTGAAAAACAGGGTTATCGCTCCTACTTTTATTTTAATAGGTCACAAATGAATGGTAGGTAATGGAGAAGGTTTGGCTAATGAAGGGTTAAAGCTACAAACACACAATACTCAGAAGGAAGGACACAAGTAAAGAGATTTTAAAGTATTATGAAGTTCAACACACAACAGAATGTAAGTGAAAGCTTGCAACAGTTTGTCGCCATCTAGAAACAGGTTTCACTTTAATTTGCTATAGGAGACTGCTCATCTGAGAAATGTTAAGCAACATACTTCCAGGCAAAACATTACTCCATCCTATCTCTACTCACATGGTTGCTTTTGGGTGGTTTTAATATTAAAAAAGAAAATGAGAAGAAATTGCATTTGCAAAACTGCCCTCAGACATGCACACATCCTTTGCCTATGCTAGTGGGCATCCACTCTCAACACCAGGATTGAATTTTCCCAGATTTCTTCTGGCTGCTACTAAAAGACAGGAGTCAAAGATGGGACAATATTCTCAGACACGACACCAAAATCTTTTACTTAACATCCATATTTTAGGATGATGTATGAGTTTTCATTTCTAGGTAAGTTTTCATTGGTATCTGTGTTAAATCTGCCTGTTATCTACAACTTGTCTATTTAATGATGGCTACATGAACGTTCCTCCAGGCACAGGAGAGATCTGCAGCTTACACACTCTGGAGTAGTTTCATGTACATCACAGAGGTTTTACAGCTTTAGAACAACTCAAGAACTTGCAACTTAAATTCATACTCCTTATGGTACCCAATTGCTAAATAATCCTTTTCAGACACTTCCAAAATCTGCCTCAGAAGAAGAATGTACTAATTATAGCAAAGCAACTGCGCCAGGCACATAATGGACTTTTGACTCCCTGCTTCTTGGCCAAAGGCTGTCACCACCCCAAACCCCACAATGGCAGTGCCAAGAGCAGAACAGCTGAAGGCTTTGAGACCTTGCTGTCATGTCCCAGCACATCACAGGACAATTCCAAAGCCAGCACTGCAGACAGAGGGAGACACCAGCAGGCCCCAGAGATGTCAAGACACATTAGACTATCCCACCACCCTCCCTCCTAACCAGTACAGCCCCCTGAGAGCAAGGGAAAGAAAGGAACTATGGCAGCCTCACTGTTGCTCTCTCAACAGCAGACAGGTGGAGAAACACAAATAAATGCAGTATTTCCAGAATGTTCTAAAGAAACAAGCACTCTGCAGCAGCTCCTGTGCCACCTGATGTCCAGCTCTCACGTGGGCTTTGTGGGCAGGGGAATGAGGAACCCATCTTGATCTGCTGCTGGTTTGACCCAGCCCTGTGGGTCACCCCTACACCCCAGCAGCTGCAGCAGGAGTGATCCCACAGGATGCACGAGGATGTACTGGCTCTTCCTGTTCCCAACTGATCTTATTTTAGATACCAAGGTGTATACAGGAGGGCCCAAGGACACAGAACGATCTGGCTTCAGCCCTTTTCCAGCCTGTGTGCTGAGGTAAGAGCCTCAGGAACAGGCTCACTGAAATGTCCATCTATAATGCCTTGAAGAAGCATCTAAAATTGCACATGATGAAGCTGGGCCCACACAGCTCCTGCACAGGAAGCTGGCAGGGACACAGCACAAAACAAATGTGTCTCATTTGACACGGGCTACAATTTTTGTATCAGTCACAACCTGCCGGAATTGTAGCAGCTCGAGGGGATACAACATTTCTTTCTTGTACCATGTCCTGGCTCTGAAGGAATCCTGCAAGCAGAACATACAAAAGGCAACAGAGACGCCTCACCACCAAATTTTGTAGCCAGCGTCATAGTCCAGCAGAGGAATTAGACTAAACCCTCCTAGGAAAGAACTTGATGAGTTTACCTCACCCAGCTGCTTGTGCTTTCCCTCTGGACAAGCTCTGATCACCACAGCTACAACAGCAGCTCCTGGACAGTAACTTTTCCTGACTTTATTTTTTCCCTGTGTGTTTGCACACATGGGTACGAAACCTTTGCAACAGGATCTGGCCATCTGCACCAGTGAAAGGGTTAATTCAGTTCAGAATCCATGTGATGGTCCTGCACTGATCCAAACTAACAATTTCCACTAATTAAATGCCAGGCAGCCTCCCATTTTTAGGCTGGGAAAGCCACATTCCTGCTCAAATGAGAATCTGAACAAAGAGGCTTGTGCCACTGTTCTGCATGGCATGGAAAGCAATTCTTCAGCAAGACTGACAGATAAAAACACACTTCATGCTAAAGTCAGAATTTCCCACGTGCTGGTTAACAAACCTCTCGTTATTTTTTACAAGACAAGAGCTGGATGAAATCTTTGGAACAAACAATTTAATTGCACCTCAAAGTTCCCCCCAGATCTCTATCTCCTGGGACCAGATCACACTTTCACCTTTCTGCACTCAGCAAGGAGGGGCTGGGTTTGCTGCCAGGCATGACAAACAGAATTATCTGAGAGAGGGCAGAGGTAGCACCCGTTCCCTGGCAAGCAGCAGAAGCCAAGTGAGCAGTTTCCTCTGCAGATCATCCATGCTCTTATCACCAATGAGGGGTTCAGAGGAGGTAACATATCCTAATGAGTGGCTGCCAACCTTCTGATGGGTCAGAGCAGGAACACTCATACAAGTAGCTTCTCTTGGAGGGTTTGTTCAGTGGTGGAGCAGTTATGGGCTCTCCCACTCCCTGCCAGACTGTGTCTCCTCAGAGTGGTGGCCCTTGGAGAGGGGAGCTCTGCAGGTCCTGCCTGTGCTGGCTCTGGGGCCGTCTCTGTGTCAGCCGTGAGCAGAGCAAGTGAGAGGCTGTGCTGCCATTCACATCATCATTCCACCGCTGCTGCCAGAATCCAGGCCCTAGCAGGGCTTCCTACTGCTGCTGCCTAAAACTCTGATAAGGAAGCCTCTTGACTACTTAAACCCAAAATAAGTCTTTGGAGAGGAAGGGAAGCAGATCAGCTTCTCCTCCTTAGCTCTGGGAATGAGAAGCAATATCAGCTCAGATGGTTTCACAGCTCCTATGTGTCCACTCTTCCCTCTCCCTGCTATAGCTGGGCAACAGGAGCTCTTTCTTTTAAAATGCATTGTGTCCCTTATTCTTTGGGAAAACAGGAAGGCGCTGTCCTCTACGGAGCCAGGACTGACAGCACTGTGAGTATGGCTATTGCCTCACTATGAGCATCATAAAGCCAAGTAAAACATATTATTTGAGAGTCATAAAACAACCAAAGACAGCATATATGAGGACAGCTTGCAGGCAGAAGCTCAGGCAGCAGATTCCATGCTTGAGACTGAAGCAAAAGGCATCCAGAGCGAGGTCCCTTTGGTGACGCTATCCCACTGGGGAATGGGGGATGAACCACAGACAGAGCCAGCTGAAGGGACAGCCAAGTCCCACACTGCACCTGCTTCAGTTCCCAGCACAGATCCCCAAGGATGCTGTTTAGCCCTCTTCCCCCTAAATCTCAGTTGTGTTCACTACACAGAATGCTCTTGTGCAGAAACTGCCAGGCAAGGCTGTGATGTTGGGAATCCAAAGAAAAGTTACTGCATCTGTCCTGCAACCACCCAGTCCTCTGGCATTTAGAGCACATTGCAGACCTAATGAGCTAAATGCTTAAATTCTCCCTCAAACATTGCATCTTGTGACTCCAAAGCTGCCAGCGTTTGGAAAAACACTTCAAAAGCAGAGCTGCCTCCCCCCGAGATTATTCACAGTCTCCAAAACACATCCAGGCTTCAGGAGGCAAAGCTCAGACATTAATGGATGGTATGTGGGGCACAGGATTGGCATGTCTGAACGCACACTGAACATTTCTGGCTGGGATGGGCAGTCTCCCCAGGCACTAACACCACAGACCAAGAGCAGAAGGCTTTCATGCAGATTAAGATGGTTACGTGCAAAGCGAGAAGGTGAAAGGTCCAAGTACCAGGTCAAAGGTTGCCTCGAGCGGTCGCTTCAGTGATCTGACAGCTGGCTGAGTCTTAATTAGCAGGCAGCGAGCACATGATGGACATGGGCCGGGGAGGGGGATCAAGCACAGTAACAAAAACAGCAAGCAGAGGTGTGTCAAGAGAGAGCAACAATTTGGGAAGGCGAAGAGAAAAAAAAATTAAAAAGTGAATGCGTTATACAATATATTAAAAAGACGAGGCATGCACAACATGGGGTGGCTGGGTAATTACCTGGCCTAGTGGCAAGTCAGTTATTTTGCCTCGGTAAGTTTTAAAAGTAAAGAAATGTCATCACAGGACACGTGCTTCGGAGCTTCGTCACATCAGCTGGCACGGCAGGGCAGTAGCACTCAGGGATCAGCACCTGCACAGGGACTGGGCTCCAGCCCTCATGCTGCAGCTACACACCATGCAGAGGCCAGCAGAGCACTCGTGGAGGGGGAAGAACCACTGGAAAAGGAGGGAGCTTCAAGCACATGCTTAAGTGCTGTCCTGAACTGGGGACAGAGCCTTACCCAGTTCATCCAGTGCTGCACTGACTTCAGCCAAGCAAGAGTGAGTAAAAGCTGCTACTTGTGCACATCAGCAGGATTGGGTCCCTCAGAAATGCTGAATTTAGATTTGAAGCCATTCTAAATCTGTTTTAGAACGTAGACCCATAGCCTGGCATCTGTTTTTCCCTCCAAGAAAATGGAGCACTTTTCTTCCCTTTAATAAAGTCTTACACCTCAACAGGTACAGTAAATGCATCAAACCTTGAAAAGTCAATGAATAATGTAGGCTGTTTTGGTAGCAGGGGTGATGCAACAAGCCATCAATAAATATTTTAAAGGTTCTCGTTAACAGCATACAAATAGGGTTAATTACATTTTTAAGAGAAGCCAGCTGGATGAATAAAACATGCATTGGCTTAGGTTAAGTAGCAGTGCCCTAGATAATTAGTGAAAAAGTAAAGATTCAATTGTGAAGAACACAAGAGTTTCATTTCAGAAGGTTATTTTTCAACAGACCTGGACTCTTATTTCAACAACAATAAAAACAGTAAGAAAACTAATAAACAAACTCTGCAGGACAAATAAATACTGCAGTATAAATTAATTGTTCAAATTACATTCCAGGTAATATTGATGCTGCAAGGAGGGCACTTGTTTAATTTCTAGAACTGCCCAGGCTCTGCATTAACTTCCATTATGAATTAAAAGCAACCTCCTTTACTATCTTAAAAAAAAGAAAAAGGTATTTAGAAAAATTTTAGTGGCCTTAATTCTAAATCAAAGAGGAAGCAAGAGCCTTTTTAATATTAATTAGGAAAATTTTAAAAAATCATAGAAGAGATGGAAGGGACCTCTAGAGATGAGCTAGACCAACACCCTGCTCAAAGCAGGGTCAACTACAGCATCTTGCTTGTGACTCCATTCAGGTTCAGACACAGGTTCTCAGTATCTACTAGGACAGAGAATCCTGTCGTAGTGCTAAATCTTTCTTTGGTAATTAAGTTTTTCCTTATGTCTAAATGGAATGTCCTGAATTTCAATTTGTGCCCATTGCTTCTTATCTTTTCATTGGGCACCACAAGGAAGAGTTTCCCTTCACCTTCTTTACCTCCCACATCAGGAATTTAAGCATATGAATATCCCCTGGGCCTCTTCTTCCCTCCCCAACTCTCTCATCTCTGGAACTAACAGGTCCCATTAAACCCAACTTGACAGAATGGCAAACATTTATATGAGCTAGGAGCCACCTGGTGAGACTTCCTTGACTCATGTTCAGAACTGTAGATATAAGTAGCCACAATTCAACTTAAAATGCAAGTGGGACCATCTCTACCAAGTCCAAAGCACTAAACAGGTCAGGAAGTCACCCTTGTTTTGAGTCTTGTAATTTCACTAAGTCTTGGCAAAGGTAGTGGACACAAGTTTGCTAAGCTCAGACAACTGACACCATCTGCTTTTTGCAGAGAACAGGCCAGGTTCTCCCTGAAAAGGATATATTGTGTATTGAGGAAGCTGAACTGACCCCTATGACTCAGCCAGGGAAGGTGTTGGGTGCTGCTGCACTTGCCTTCATGTCACATCACAATGTCATGTCAGCAAATCACAGGACTGGGCACCATGTCCCTACCTGGTGAGATGTACTGTGCCGCTGAGGGCTTCATGCTGTGGTGAGCACAGAGACAGGATGAAGAGATGGGATGCATTTTGCACATGCTCTCAGCTCTCTAGTCAGCCATTTACAAAGCTCTCTACTTTTCCACAAATGACACATATGACACGTGGAATCTCTTAGCAATGGAAATGCAGCTTGAGAGGAGCTCTACTTACCATTGCAGCTGCAGCTGTCTGGTTCACCTGGTGTTGAGCTGCCTTGATTTTGGCTTGCAGGTGTGCAGGGGGATGAAAGTACTTGCATTTCTCCCTAGAGCATCGACCTTTGATGTAATCCATGCAAACTGTAACAGTATTTTCATTTGTGTCTATCATTGCAATATCTATAGGGTGAGCATAGCGGCAATCATTCTCACCACGTGTGCAATTTCCACGCTGAAACTCTCGACAAACCTTAAAAGAAAGTCACATTGTTGAGCAGAACATGAAGTTACTTTTCATCAGTATTTTCAACAAAGAATATCAGTTCAGTTGGCCACATTAAGCCATGTGTATATTCTAAATCCATGCTCATCCGGGGTAGCACACGTATCAACACACACAGGGGCAAGTGGTTCTACTCACAGCTGCTTCAGGAGGTGAAAAGAACCACAACATTAATAAGGCCAATTACCAAATGCAAGTGAAGTACAGAATTTGTGCAGAATGGACAGTGACCCAGAAAATCAATGTCATTTTGACAAAACTTTTGCAGCTCAGGATTCCTCCCCTGCCTCTGAAGCTTAAATGTTAATAACTCTGCCATTTGTGTCTCACCTGGATTATGTATTTGTTATGGAGCATACTCTTAGGCAAGACATTTAATTTTAAATGTTACCTGCTACTGCTATTTGCAACAAGTACTTTTTTTTAAACATGAGGTGCCTCTTTCAAATAAATAGTCTCCCTGCCCTTCACAATAAATCCCCGACCCTGGCATTACGTGACAGCACATTTGGTTACACAGCAATGTGTTTGAACGTGCTGCCAAAATTACTAGTTGTACTAGGATCCCATAGATCCTCCTAAGTTACGACCACTGAAGCATCCGAGACAGACAAAAAGGTCTCACAAAAAATCTGCAAGGTTTCTTGTCTGAGGAACTGAGAGAAGCTGTTGAATAATACAGCAAGGGGCGTAGCTCACGTACCAATGTGCAATCAGACTGAGTGTGGGGAAAGGTGACACGTCAGCAAGGCAAGATAAAGTACATAACACAAAACAATGTGTTTTGAAATTACACCCTTCTCTGCTATCTTCCTGTGATATAATTTACACCTGCAGGGGCCTCTGAATTCAAGTCCTCAGCCCTTATCTCCTGCAGAGTCTCTGCTTAGGGTTTGAAAGACATTTACAACTCCTCCACCGTTAAGTCCCAGCATGTCCAGCCAACTGGGGAGGGAGAGATGTCTTTCCAACATCACACACTCTCCACTCCCACCAGCGTAATGTTTAAAGTTTTCTGTAAAAGCTCAGTAAGCCCACCTCTAGAAAAGGGAAACATCTATTATCTCCAAAACATAACCCACCCAACAGAATTTAAGAGCAGACCATCTACTTGGCTTTTTGGGGTTTTTTTAAGCATGGCAGCTCACATACAAAAAACAATCCTAACCCTGCTCTAAAACCCACTGATACCAGAGGAGTGAGTTTTCCCAGATTTCCAAGGATTTGGGAAAAGGCCCCGCAAAAGCGTCTGCTCTGGCAGAGAGCAGCAGCAGCCCTGTGCTAGCAAAGCTGCATGTTCAACTCTGTACTGTGCTGCATCAGGTCATTTTAGCAGAGAGCAACAGCTGGGAGCACATGTCCTGTTCATGCCTGTCAGCAGTATTGTATCAGATGTCCAAATACCTCCAGTTTATCTGTACGCATCAGTTTCTGCCCAGCAGAGCCTCCTGGTACTGTAACAGTAGGATTTCCAGAAACCAGGACAGGAGTATTTGGTAAAAGCTCTGCAGGAACTAAGCCCATCCCAGGAGAAACATGACTCAGGTAGGGACTAAAAGCCATTGTGGGGCTTGTTGCAAGCGATGGAGTCACAGGAAACGTTGTCTGTGTACAGAAAGAAGAAAAACAAAGTATTAGTTAAAAAGCTCTGTCTTGGATTTCCCATCAAAGCCTTGCATCACACTTCAATCCTTTTAGACAATTTGATTAGTCACATCAAAATGCTGTGCTCTCCAATCTATTCATTTATTGCCATTTATTTGCCATCCATTCGCTTCTCCTGACTCACAGATTTGTGACTCATCCTGAATACAAGGCATCTTTATTTGTCAGATCAAAGCATATTGATGATCTTTATAGTTTAATGACACAATTAAGGATTTCATGCCAGCAATTAGGGCAGGCCCAAATTAAACAGACTTCTCATTCCCAAATACACATCTCAGCTTCCTTATGCTTACACTGCAATGCTGTAGAGAGACTCCAAGGTAAACTGCAGCTTCAGGACCTGGAAGCAGGTAACCCCATTAGCTGCCCTGCTGCATCCACCATCAGCCTGGCCTGAGCTCCATGTTGGCGTGGCAGGTTAGACCAAAGGCACAATTCAATCAGGTGAGGTAGCTCTCCTGCAGTACACTCAGTTGGTCAGGTATCCTGCACATCAGGGGTTGGTTTCAGAGTGCCAACAGAGTTCAGGCAAAAGCCATTTTGGAGAAGGATCTAAGCCTGTGCTCCATGTGAACGGCAGCAAGAAGACACCAAACTCATTAATGTCACAACAGATGAGATGGTTCAGGTGGACTACTGTGAGGTCCAAGACCCCACCTGTGCTACAAGGAGCCATGTTCTCTTTGGGACAGAACCACAGGCCATAAAGATCTCAACCACTTCAGGTCCCTCCATTGTGTTAGACAGGTCCTCTGAGTGCAGCAGAGCTTCAGTGCTGGGGGCCAGAAGCACTTCCCTGGCCTGAGCTGCTCCAGCAGTGCTCATGTGGAAAAGGAGCTGCTGTGCTGGCAGGCAGGTGAGCACAAGGCTCCTAAGCAGATGTTCAGTTTAAAGTCTGGGACTAGTCCCTGTAGCCAGGGAGTTTGTGAGGTTTAAAAGCATCAGATCCAAAGTATTCTTGGGAATTAAACCAATTCCAGCTTGATGAAAATCTCCACCTGCCCTCACTGAAGATGACAGTATGCATGGCAGCACTCCTGCTCCTGTAGCAGGGGTTCGAGCACCCACCAGGGAATGCAGCCTGAAAACTGAACCATTTTTATTTTCCCTCCTGTCACCTGCTCCACTGTGAACTCTGGGTTCCAGTTAAAGCTGCTCATATTGGCAGGTGCCTATGACACCATCCTTGGAAGCTACAACCACTATTTGGCAATAAACACAAGTGTGATTACACAATTGCCTGGGGCAGTTTTTTGGCCACACACATCATTCCCTCCTTTCTTTTATTTTGGTACTTCTAGTCCTGTGAACTTCTAAAAGAAGCCACATATGGACAATATGTTCCTCAACAGCACCTTCATCCTGGTACTTTCAAACTTTGGTTGTTGCAATGTGGAAGTTAACCCACAGTAACACCAGCCAACTGTCCTAACTCAGCTTTAGCTCAACAATGCCCCTTCCTAAGGTCAGTGACAGCAAGCAGCTCCCCGGCCAATGGGAAAGGGAATCACTGACAGAATATATTCCATTTTCTCCTCCTCAGTGAGGAGAGACAGCTTCCTCATCAATGGTGCTGGATGCTTTAAGTATAGCAGAACAAAATAATTATTTTTCTGGAAGGGATTTCCAATTTTCCTTCTTGTGAGCCTTAGTCAAGCACTGCTTCAGCTGTAGGGAGACTTCAGCCACTAAAGCCAGAGATCCCCCAATCCACAGCCTTTTATTAAATAATTTTCTTCTCTCTTTCAATTCTCTGGTGGCTCCCACATATTTTACATCTTTTGCTGCTAAAAAGGCTCTTTACGATTTTCAAATCTGTGACTCCCTGAACACTTTAGTGAGAAAGCAGCATCCATTAGACTGTTTTCTTTTGTGCAAGTACCAGTAATTACAGTGGTATCTACTGAACTTCCATCACCATTTGCACCATAAATGCTGTTTTAAGGAGCTTCTCCTGCCTGGCCAGTCTGCACAGGTTATAGTGGGGCCTGACATGTTGTCATCATTTGTTTTACGTACCCATAGTAACCCAAGCCTTGCAGTACATGTGGCTTGCACAAATGTGTGGGCAAACCTACCCTATGTTTTTTAGCACCTAATACAGCAGAAGTATCTTGACTGAGCAGGTGTGGCACAAACACTGCTCCAAAATGCCAGGACATCCTTTAAAGCAAACTTCTCCTGCTTGGCTGGGTTCAAACACAGCCAGCAGCCAGGCCAAGGGCCTCGCTGGTTTCTGAGACCAAGGGAAGATGTTCCTCCCATTGCTGAAGGAAAGATTTGGGCAGACTGGGAATGCTGGGAGCTTGCAACACCTCACACTGAGTGAATTCACCTGAAACATTCACTAAGAGATTATAAGCCAGCCTTTACATCAAAGCTGCTACAAAGGTGGAAGCAGGACCTGTTCCCTGAAACACAATCCCCAACTCCCTCAAAAGCAGTCCCTCTTCTCACTAGAAGCAATCAGCAAGGGCTAATGGATCCAAACCCAAGCTGAAGTGAGTGGAGGAAAGACGTACATGAGGAACAACTGAGCAGTACAATCCACTTGCAATCCTGGAGACCTGCAGAGTGATGCTCGTAGGAGCAGGAGGAGTTTTTATTGCTGCTGCTGTTTGTTCACCCCTTTCTGTGCCCTGACATCTGCTGCTGCCTTCCCAAGGTTTCCCAAGGCTCCTTCTGCCTGCCTGCACTGAGAGCCTGCTCCCCTGATGGAAGTGCCAGTTGTGCTCCACACCCTGCCCGCAGGCTGGGGCTGCTGCTCGAAGCCAAGCGGGTGCACAGCCAGGGAACAAGCAGACCTCACTCAACAGATTAAACCTACAAGAGCTGGGGTTTTAAGTCTGGAGTGTGTGAAGCACTCTGAGAACTGTGCCTTTGTGAGCTGGCACCAGGGAGCTCTGTATTTATTGTGGCTGATGAGGGGAAAAGATGGGCTGTGCTCACTGCCAGACCCGGCTGCCTGTCTTGGATTGGGAAATCCAGTCTGGCTCATGCATCAGTACCAGTAATAGGGATGCTGCCAGCCAATGCTTCCCTCTACGTCTGTGCAGGTCCCCCATGTCCTCAGGGAATGTGAGCAAATTTCCTCCTTGCAGCCAGAACTCAAATGCAATTTTTACTCCAAACAGCACTGCCCTCCTCAACGTGCCTCCTGTCCACCTCCTGTGACAGCTTTTGGCTGGGATACAGTTAATTTTCTCCACAGTAACTGGTATAGGGCTGTGGTGTGGATTTGTACTGGAAACAGTGTAGATAATTCAGGGATGCTTTTGCTGTTTCTGAGCTGTCCTTACACAGGGCCAAAGGTTTTTCTGCCTCTCACCACGCCCAACCAGCGAGGTGACCATGGGGGGCAGCACAAGGAGTCAGGAGGGGACAGAGGACAGCTGACCCCAACTGACCCAAGGGATATCCCAGACCAAATGGCATCAAGGTCCTGATATAAAGCTGTGGGAGGAAGAGGAAGGGAAGGACAGGAGACCTGACAGAGCAATGTTACGGCTGTACACTAAAACCATACTCTCAATTTAATTGCTGGTGTGTTCTAGGGCAAAACAGAGGGATAAAAAGTATCAGAACTTACTCCTGCTGCCCTCCTTCAAGCTCTTGCTAATTCAGGAAATACAGAGACAGGTTTGCTAATTCCTTGCAAATTAGCTTTTATAAATCATAGCATAGAGACACTACCAGTAACTCCTGTGCAGAGGGAAACAGGTTACAGTGCAGCAGCAAAGGGTTCAGGCTGGTAGCAGCTCACAAGACTGGTTTACTGAGTATTAAAATGCTTGTAAGAATACTAATAATTTTAAAAAGCTGAAATGGCTGTTGTGAGAACATATCTCAGGGTGAGGGTTGCCAAAGGCTTGGACAGCTCTGAGCTCCTCACAGACCTCAAGCATGGAAGCTGTTGGGTTGAAGGTGTGAGCAGAGTGAAGGAACCATCCCAGGGAGGGGCAATTGTCACCACTGGTGACAGCAGAACCTGGAACAGCTGATTTTGTTAACAATCTAGAAGCTGCATTCGATTTGGCTAGCAGAAATTGTGCTAAAGCTACAGAAGAAACACAGAGTGGGTGTGAAGAGGAAGGCAGAAGAGCGGTTGGTGTTTTGTCAAACACAAGCACTGTCTCAGCCAGGAAGTGTTGATTCTGAGTTACCTCAGACCCTAAAAAAGGGAAAGCCTGAAAATGAGAGGCCCACTGTAAATACAGAGGTGTTGATAGCCTGAAGGAGCGGAGACAGGTCACTGCTAAGCAGCTATATATGGAAAGCACACAAAAAACAATGGCAGCTTACAGTCTGGTGTTAGAAACTGAAGATCGTACTGACAAGATTGAAAACCACGGTATTAAAAACACACTTGATGCTGTCAGAAAACCCAAAAATCTGCCTTCCCCCAGTGTAACTTCATGGGGCTGGCTGGCAGCAAAACTACCCTCCAATGTGAAGGCTAAGCATGCTGGAGTGAATCCAATGGGCCAAAGCACCCAGATACCTACCACCACAGATGCTCATTTCCCCAACCAGATTGCAAAGACACTCCTAGCTCAAAGAAAGGATCTCTCATTTGTGGGCTGCTGTAGTGTAAAAGACAGGTGTTAACACCCCACAGCACTGTTTCTTGGCAGATACCAGCTCCTGGGTGGGCCAGGATACCTGCACTTATTCATTCCTAGCTTGTCTTTGACTAGAGGCTGAGATATAAATCAGGTTTTTGTTGAGGAGAAAAAACGCCTGTGCAAAGCACCTGTTGAAATCGGCTCCAGCACTTGCTCCAAGCATCAGTGGCCAAGCAAGTTGCTCACCCTCTGCTTTAACCCCTCCATCAGCACCAAGGAGTGGCAGCAGGATCCTGCTGCCCCAGGAGGGGACAAAGGGCTGGGTTAAGGTCTGGGCTGTCTTCAGGGGCATGGGTGACTCAGAACTATCAAAATTGTCCTGTCTACAAAGACCTTGGCACGAAGAAAAGACAAAGAGCTGGAAAACAAAGAGAGGAAACAGCTTCCCTAGGCAGCAGCAGAGGCAGCTGTAGGGCAGGAGTGGTGGCAGGTGTGTCACCACTGCCATGCTCCACCAATGGCTTGTTCAGGCACTGGGCAAAACAGTGCCCTGCTCCACCACATCACCAGGACCCTGGGCTGAAACACCTCCATAGTCAGCTCCAAAAGTCTGCCCCACACTGCTGCAAAGGGATTAAGCAGGATGGAGAGGGTGGGCACTAGGCCCAAGGTGCAGCACTGGCACACACAGGACACAAAGTGACCATATCTTAGAAACCAGAGATAACATTGACCAAAGCAGCCCTTCCTGTCAATGCCAGAGCCCACTTCACAGACAGACTATTTCAGGAAGCCTGGTGAAAAGCTCCTCTGTGAAGTGCTGGTTTGGTTTGGATTTTGGGGGGGGGGGGTGGGGGGGGTGGTGGTGTTGGTTTGTATTTTTTTTTTTTTAACTCAGTAGCTTTTCTGGTGAAACTGCACTTTAAAATGTCTAAGCATTCAGCTGTTGTTTGGAGCTATTAAGTGTGCTGTTTCAAATCTCATCTCTGGCAAGCATCCCAATTAAGCAGGCATCCTGTTGATCAGCTTTCTGATCACACGGGATTTGTTCTGCTGCTGCATCAGATACAATACCTTCTGCTTTGACGAATTCATGTGTACCCAGAAGGAGGCCCCACCCTTCTCATTTAGAGAGAAAAAAATTCTCAAAGCCAGCTTCCACTGACAGCATCTTCGGGAAATCAAAGGCAGTTGAAAGAGCAATCTCTTGTCTGTCCTGAAATTGGTGTGAAGCAAGTTGGGCAGCAGGAATCAGACCAAGAGCTTGTTTAGTCTGGGTAAAGTGTGGGAAAGCACGAAGGGAGCAGTCACTGCAGAACAAATTTTTATTTTTCTTCTTTGCCCGTGTCTCCCTCATGGCACAATTGAGAAACCAGGGGCCTTTCTCATCAGATAAGGTTACTTCTGAAATGAGAGCACTAACTAGACAAACCAACATATTCAGTCTCAGAGGCAATTTAAAAGGCAGGCGTAAAATTCAGGAGCATACTGGACCTGCAAGATTGCAAAGTGGGAAGATGGGAACTTTCCAAAAAGGAAATCCCAAAGATGCTTTGAATAGCCAGCCAAAGAACATCCACTGTGAATTCCTCACAGAAGAGGAAGGGTTTACTTTTGGTACAGGGTTTGGAAACCAATGTCACTCTTTTGTGGGAATTCAGGATTCCTTCTGATGTGGATATACTTTCAAGCTCCACAAAAACGAGGTGCAAGGTAAGAGCCTAAGGTACAGCACAACTAAAGACCCTCTCCATGGCAAATTTGCTCTTCTGTATCAACTTTCCATCTTCAAAATGGGATGAATAAACAGCATTTTCTTCGCTTACAGGGCAGGATAAAGCTACTAGCAGACACACAAGATGATCAGAGTGATGGCAAGCATGGAAAACCCCACAAAACACAGGAAGAATATGCTAGACTGAGGAAATAGCCCAGTCTGGTGGCAGACCACCATCATGAAGGGACACTGACCAGCTTTCCCTGCTGAAACAGGGAAACCTCCATCACAACTTGTTATACCAAATGCCACAACAGCCTTCAATGAGGAGGAATCCTTCCCTGTGAGAATAAACCAGAAACACCTGAGCTTTTCAGCTGGGGTGACAGATGCTGTGTCCCACATGGGCAGAGAGGCCAGGCACTGTAAGTGGGACACCAGGAGGCCAAGTTCAGGCTGGTTCACAGACTTGACACCTTCAGGCTAGAAGAGCTCGTCCAAAGGACCTGGCCAGTCCTTCCATGTGGCATAGCACAAGGAGCCTCACCCAGCTACAGCACACTAAGTGCACACTGCCCCAGGAAAGACACTCAGTCCCAACTTCAAACTGAGAACTCCTAATTAACTCTCAGTGCAGCTTATTCACATCAGCATTGAAGAGCTACTTCAAGACCTCTGACAGCTCTTAAAATAGACATTGTGACAGACTAAAACTCAGCTGACAAGTGTCATCCCCTCCCAGATTCACCAACCAGCAGACACAAGCCATCCTCTCCCTGGCGTAACAGGGTTCTCCAACCTGAAACCTGTTTTAACTGACAGGCAAAGGCAGGGACAGGCAGTGAAGGCTTCTCTGAACTACCTGCTCTGCAAACATCTATCTCCCACAGGCTTCCCTTCCTGCCTGAAAAGAAGCAAATCCTTCCTGCTCTAACTCTAAATGAGCATTACTGTGAGAAACAAGTGACAAGGCTGTGACATTAGTACAACTCTCTGCTGGGACAACTGCAGTGAAATGGTCTCACTCCCAGACATTAAAAAGGATTAAAGTCCAGGTAAGATGCATCTTCCCTAGTTTTAGTCCAAGAGCTAGTCCAAGGGAGTCAGCATCATCTCAGTGCAAAACAACAATCCAAAACAGGATCCACTGGAATTGAGCCACTCAGAACTTCTGGGATGTACATCAATTAGCTGGTCAAAGAAACACCTGGTGGCAAGACCCTTCCACTTGAAGCCCTGAATCTCACAGCTCCTCGGTTACCAGAAGAAAAGAGAGGCACAGCTTTCATGGAGATGTGAAGGTAGCATCAGACACACCTCTGGAAGATTCTGCCCAGCTCTGTGCAGCACAATGGCCTGAGCTCAGGTACAGGGCTGGGACCTCTGTGAACAAACAGGGAGGGACGGGGAGCAGTGTGAGCCCAAGGGGCCAGGGCTGTAACTCCCAGTTGGCTGTAGGGACAGGGAGCAGGGCTGTAACTCCCAGTTGGCTGTAGGGACAGGGAGCAGGGCTGTAACTCCCAGTTGGCTGTAGGGACAGGGAGCAGAGTGAGCCCAAGGGGCCAGGGCTGTAACTCACAATTGGCTGTAGCTGTGCGCCCGGGAGCATGAACTGCATCTGCTGAGCAAACATGGCTGCGGCCGTCTTCTGCTGGATCAGGTTGTTGCGTCCATTTATTTCAAGTTGTGTTTTTAAATGTGGGGGAGGGTGGAGATATTTGCAGTTCTCTCGGGTACACCGGCCCTAAAAAACATAATGGAACAGCATTTCAGTGAATGTAACACCCAGGGCAGCCAGAGAAATTTAATTAAGGATTGTTTGGGTTACTGGAACAACACAATCATTGAGGCGGAGGCAGCTTGGTAGCTACTGTGCCTCTTTTGTGATTTTTCTATAGCAGGTGAAGAGAAGAGCAACATGACTTCTCCTGCAGTAACACTAACTGAATACTATCAAGCTAAACCAAAAAGTCAGGCTTCCTGATGTTAAAATGATTTTTGTAAGAAAAAACCCCAAACAATCTAACACAAACACCAATACTTTCAGAAACTAGTGGCAACAGTTCCAGAAACAACAACAAAAATTCCCTGTTTCCTTGCGTGGGTTGCTTTTCCCCTCCTTCCCAACACCAGACCACTTAATTGGCCCTGACAACCAGACAGAAGAAACAAAACTGTCTCTACCACTTCCCCAGCTGCACTGGATAAAACTTTAAGAGGACAGCTCTGTAAGGCACCACCTCTGATTCACAACTGGCGGGTACCCCAAAATGCTGAATGATTTTCTCCCTTCATACTTTCATTTGTCAAAAGTGATGTGTATTGCATCACTGACTCCTTCCCCCCTGAAATAAACATAAGTATTAGCCATGCCAGTGGCTCCTAAAAGGCAAGAGATCACTGATGTTATCCCTGCAGATCAGCTGAGATCATCACTTCAAAAACATGTATAAAATGTCTTACTTTAATAGTGTTTGCAAGTAGACATAAAAAGATAAATATCACTAAATAAGAAAGTTAGTAACAAATTTTGTCATTAAGATGAAACAGTTCTTGAAAAATAAGGTTTTCTCTCCCCCCCCCTTTCTTTTTTAATTTCTTCCTCAAGAAACGAGAGGCATACAGAAAACATGAAATACTTAATCTAACTTTATGCAAAAATTGTGACTTTTTTGAGGAACAAATTCTTTTGAGCTATTCAAAGCCTATTAAAATAAGGCCAGACCTGGAGGCCACAGAGCTGTTCCATGACAGATAATTAACAACAGCTCCTGTAGCCAGCAAAGGCACAGGACCATCCATTACCCAGCCTATCCCAGGCACAGACATCAAGGGCTGGACACAGAGTTCTCAGTCTCAGTGTAATTAAATTTGCTTCCCAAAAGGGGCACATCAGATGACCCCATGTACCTGCCTGTGTTAGAGGGATCACATGCAGCAGAGCTGTAACCCCATAAGCAGGCCCACAAGGATACAGCTGTTACACACCACTCACCCAAGGCTCAGGTGGGAACCTCCTGGGAGCAGCCCCTGATGCATCCATGACACTCCCCTGGGGATTCTTTAAGGCTTTTGCAAACATTCAGGTGAAATCACTGGACAGTCCAAGTACCACTGCAAAAAGCCAACACCATGACCCACTGCTGGGGCTGGTTTTGAATCCCCAGCCAGGCTCCCCAGCATGCCAGGCTGCTGTAGAGCAGCCTGAGATTTCCAAGCTTTACTCTGCCTCCCTTCCTGGTGGGGTAACAGCTTCACTGAGAGACGGCTGCAGAGCTTGACTGCAGCTTAAAAGGGGCTGTTTGACATGTGTCATGGGAACAGGCTCCTCTCTTATCTGCTCCGAGGAGATCAGAGTTAAACAAAGGGCAAATAATTAAATGCAGTAAGTGATGGGCTAAAGCCAATGGGACAGGAAAAAGAACTACTTCCAAACTTTAGCAGCCTGGCTTGGTGGAATGAAACTCTGCCCTGCTCCTAAAAGAGCCTAGTGGCACCCACAACCCAACTCAAAAGGAAGGAGGCTTTTTTATGCTATTGTTTTGGCTTCTCAGCAATCCAACAGCCCCAGATCCCCAGCAGTGAGTTAATTTCTCACAGGCCCTGAGGACACGAATCTTCATCACCAGTCACCTTCTCACATCTGTGTGAAGCGAGGGTAAAATGGCACCACTGCAGCTGGCTGGTGCTCAGACACCCAGTGCCACTACAAGGAAATAACTGCACTAATCTGCAAGGAGAACACTGGGCAGGTTTAGGTCATCCTTGTCATGCTGCACTGGACCAGGCCTCTCTACAGCCTTTCCCATCACCTGGGACCCAGCAGGAGTCCAAGGTTCAGCCTCAGAGCATCTCAGAGTGTCCCACCTCCACAGCGCCTGCAGGGCTGTGCTGACCAGGAGCCGACCCCACAGGCTGCCCATGGCCAGGCAGCAGCTCCAGCCTCAGAAATTCCTCCTGACTGTAACTTGGCACAAGTGCTTTGGGTTGGGGAAACACTTATTTCTACCAAATTTGGAATAAATCTGTGTAGATGTTCCTACACTGCAGGAATGGAGAAGATGAAAAAAAGAACTACTATTTTTTGTAAACAATACTTACACAGTTGACTTCAGCTTGAGAAAGACTCTGCTGTTTCAACTGAAATTGTGAATATCATTGATACCAGCAACCCCAGCTTGGTGTGAAGCTTTGTTCTATTTTTTTTCCTCAAAGCAGTTTGCTTAATTCCAACAGGGGGTTCTACAAACAGAATATTTTTACTACCAATAAAAAAACCACCATACAGCACGAGGCGTTGGTCTTGCAGACAGAGTCTGTAAGCTGAAACCAGTGCCCACACAGTGCTAGTGGTTTCAAGGACATGTATTTTTAAGAAACAGAGCTGTGCAGGTGCTGCTGCAGAGCAAAGGCTGTGAAATGCTGTCAGTCAGGCCTTTGAGGGCTCAGAAAGACTAAATGAATCACTGCTACACTCAGATTCAAACCCATGCCTTGGTCTAACTACTCCTCACCAACATTTTGATCCTGAGTACCATGAACCACTCTGTTTCACTGGGGCACACTGGAGGCCACAGCTGAGTTGAGCTCCCCTCTACAGCACCACAGTAAGTTCTTCATCTCTCAGACAATGAATTTTAGGAAGTGGTGATGTGACAGTGACACAAAATGTTCCCAGTTTAGACATCTTGCTATGTAACAACTTTCAAGATGCTCGGTCTATAGTGATGGGCACCACTAGCACCCCCTGAACTCCAACACTGGTAGGGGTGAGCCCTTCTTCTACCCTTCCATCATAACACCCAGTTCTTGGTATTTCCCAGAAACACACAGAGTCTTCAAGACCACTTTCAGCTCTACAAAAGCTGCCAGAAGGACAGAGGAGATGCCATTTTTAACTCCTCAGTACCAGCTGCAACACAGCAGGGAAAGCAACAGGGAACTGGTAGCAAATCTGCTGTGTGGATACTGGGCTGGGGATAAATAAGGACAGCTCCATTTTATACCTGAGTGGCCCAGGAATACAACATGCTGAAATACAACAGGAGTTAGGCCCCCGGTTTTAGATGAGCATATTTATGTTACAAGGCACAGCTTTCCTGCAGGGACTAGCTGTGGCTCCAGCATATCGAAAGCTCAGCACAGGGCACAGAAAACCAACAATTCTCCAAGCTGAGTGTTGCACCAAAAAGCACCATTACAGCACCTGGAGTGGCCACTGCACATGTTGGTAGGGGGCTGGTGCCCAAAAACTGATCTGTGCTGGCAAGCAGCACACCGAGCCTGCTGGCACCAGTGCAGCCATCCTCCTGTAACTGGAAATTTGAAATTTGCTGCTGTCAATTTAGGCTCAGTACCGACTCCAGGACAGGCACATTCCCACCCTGTCCCGGGTGGCACACAGGGCTGCAGCCAGGGAATCACCACCCAGTAACAGACTGCTGCTGGCCTTGGCAACACGCTAAATATAGCTCTATTTTCTGGCTCCTCACAAAATGGAAGGAGTCTGAAGGACCATGTTCATCTGCTTCTTTGCCAACTACAACCAGGAGGGAAAAGCATATGGACTGCACTTTCCAAGGCTTGAAAAGTGGATATTAAAAATAAATCATTAAAGGATTTTATAAGAGTATCTTCTCCCCATTTCTTCCTACACACTCCCCCACCCTTACAGTAGGCTGCTGGCATGTGATTGACTCTGTGTTGCCAACTTAAGTCATGCTGTGATGGCGTATACTGTAAATGGCTGGCATCTGACACCAGCTAACGTGACAGCAGCTTGCACTGCAACAAAGCCAGCTGTTTGGAGTGCAGCACTGAAGGCAGCACACTGAAATCCAGTAGAAAAACCTGCATTATACCTGGTTGTGTGGAGTTTGCACCTTGTCATCTGCACCCTAGCTCAGTGGGATGCAAATAAGAGCATTCTGGGTACTGCACCAGGCTGGATGAACCCTCCCTAAGCATGCTGCACAAATTCTCTCCTCCCTGGCTGCTGAAGTGAGTGGAACTGGGCTGCAGAAACAAGGCTCCCAACACAACCCCCAAGGCTTGCTCACATGTGCACCAGTAATGCAGTTTGTTATGGTCTCTTTAATCCCCAACACCAGTGAGGGGTTCCAGACACACATTTCTGGTTTTAATGACTGCATACTATGTCCCATCAATCACAAGCAGTTCTCATGTGAAAATCTTCAAGCTAATGCGGCTTTTCACACACTGGAGGCTGCAGTAGGTTGGTGCCCTGACTGTGCAGTCTTTTCCACAGATACTGATGACATGTGCAATGACTGACAGCAAAAAGAATGAAAAGAGACCAGGCAGGAAAGGATTTCCATGTTTTGCACAAAACCAGGCACCAAAACACAGCTTGTCTACATAACTTCTCTCCGCATGAAGCAGCAGATTTCCACCTCCCCAAGAGGAACTCAGTGGGGAGGCACATTCAGAGATGTGCTGGCCCTGCTTACTCAGTGCCTGTCGCTCCAGTGCTGAGGCATGAAACGCTCTCTGCTTTCCATCCCACTCACCACATGCACACAAAGGCTCTCTCCTGGCCATGGTTTCTTGCTCCTGCCACAGCCTTGCATGGCTTTCTCATACACAATACAACCTCAATCACCATGGTGTCTGCTCCACATTTGCAGGGCAGGCTGCAAATTCATGCCATAGAGCATGAATTGTCCTGCAACAGTGGGAGGCAAAAAGTGGGGAGCTCAGGGTTGCATCCCCATGTCCATGCAGCGCAACTAAGAACATGTACTGAGCAGCACGTGCTGCTTTAGGTCTACCACTACTGCCATCTGCCCTGTAAGAAAAGAGAGATCCTGGAAGGCAGATTTGGTACCTGGTGCCCAAGCTCTATGTCCTCCACCCATCCTATAAGGACTTGCAGCTTTGAAGTTACACTTCCAGGACTGCAAATCACCAGTGCACCACCTCTACTCGACTGCTCACTGCAGTTTGTCCCTAAGCAACCTGCTCCAGGGCTGAGCAAGTGGAATGCTGGCTGGATTGAGTGGCTCATCCTGCCACCTCCAATGCTGCACCACACTCCTCTTTCCACACAGGTAGAGAGCTGTGTTGGAGGAAGGGAGATAGCTGTCCATCTCACTGCTGGATCAAACACCTTCCACTGGCAAACATCAAATAGCATGGAAATAACATGTTTTCAACTGGAAAACAAAGGAGGCTGGAGCTGACAAGTCAGTCTGATCATTAGTGAGTGTTATGTCTCAGATAGGTGTTCATGCAGCCCAGCTGTCACTTGCTGCAGTTCAAAGCCAGCCCTGAACACACCTTGATCTGCAAGTCCTTTCTACAGGCTAACGGAATTTCAGAAATTTTCTAAAGGCTAATGGAATTTCAGAAATTATGCTGCCAATTGAGTCAGTGAGAACTGCAACTTCACAACCTCCCTTCAACATTGACCCTGGCCCAATACATCAGGTAACTTCTGCTGCAGAGCAATGCTGTCCTCCTAGCAGTGTTGGAGCAGCTCACTTTCACAGAGAAGTTTTAAAGAGAAATTATGTCAAAAACCCTCCCTGAATATGTTCTCATGGAAGGCTGTTAGACCCCCCATCCTAAAATCCAGGTCTAGAAGGATATAGTGAAGTGATACATGTCCCCATTGCCCACACAGATCACCTATTTGCTTTGTTCCCATTACTTGTGTATTTCCCAGACACAGGACTCCAACACATCAGTCTCCTCACAGCTGATTTTCAACTCCAGTTTTGCTCCACTTGCAACAGACACCTAAAACTTCTGGTTTAGGTCAGAATAGAAATTATTCCTTTCCTCCTTGAGGAAGGGCCCATACTTAAAGGCTGTTGTCACGTTTACCCTCCCTTCCTTACTCTTAGCCCCAGACTATGCAAATCATCCTCTTCCAACTCTCCCTGCACAGTCTCCAAGCTTTTCCTGAGGCTACTGCCCCAGTCCCTGCTGCTGTGGGCACCTGCACTGTGCTCCACCTAACCCCTGACCAGTGCTATGCAGGTACACAGATTTTCCCACAAGTTCTGCAGATGACACTGCTGCTTTTACCTCCCTGCATGGCATTTTCTTTCCTACTAACAATGTAACACTCTTTGATTCACTCTCAACAAGCCTTTCCCAGAACTACTCCAGATCCAGCTATGCTGCTCCCTGTTTGAGGCAGCTGATTCACTCCAACTCTGTACTTCATACTGCTTTTATTGAACTCACTCACCTTTTTATGGATTACTTTTCCAACCTGTCAAGACTATCTGCAACTCTGCACCTGGTTCTCTAAAGAGTGTCTGTAGTTGCTCCCAGCTCAAAGCACACTACCAATTTAACAAGATACTCTCTCTATTCCATCATTCAAGCCATCAGAACAAAACAAAACTGAACAGTCCTGCCAAGCACATCCTTCCAGACTGCCACTGAACTCAGTTTTCCAAGCTGTTGTGGATAGTCACATAAAAATTTATCCTATGTTTTGTTCCCTGTCTTGTTTGGAAGTGGATTTGTGCTGCATCAAAGACTCCCAAACCTACCGCCAGCGCTTCATTCTCCCTCTCTGAAATAACCCATCACAAAGGCTTTCCAGTTCTACTGCTTTTTCTGCTCCTTTTGGGACAGATGTTGGGATTCTGGATAGTCTGTGCTCTGCATCCCTGCTTAGGCAGTATTGGGTACAAAGAAGCTGGTGGTCCAAAGTTACTTGTAACAGCAATAAAAAATACAGCACAGCTGGCTGCTGACATTTTTCAAATGCAGGTGTAACACCCATTTACAGAGAGCCCAGAGACTGCTGTTATGGTGAGGATCCTGCTGTGAACAGATCATAGCTGGAAAGAAAAAGCAAAATGTATCTTCTAGTTAGCATTACCAGATGGCAATCAGCCTCGAAGGCAAGGGAAGCAACACAGACTTCCTATCATACAGAAGTTTCAATTTCAATGGGTGTGAATAAAAATGCTAGAGTTAAGGCTAATCTGATGATTTCCAGCTATGGATGATACAGACCCTGTGAAATGCATGTTCTAGCCAGGAAAGAGTACAGTTCATGAATACAGAATTTGCTGGAAATAGAATTCAAACAGCCCATAAAAAGCATAAACCACAGTTTTACAATATCTCTAGGGTGAGTTTTGCCTAACTTTGAAATTCCCACCTCTGAGTATAAAGAGTCACCTCCCTGAGCCTGCACAGGTGAGAAGAAAAATGCTAAAAACACCCCAGGTGTTATTTTGGCCCAGCTCAGCTCCCCTGCAGTCACTGGAGAATCGTTTGCAGATTTTGTGCTGTTCTGAACGATGCTCTGAGCTGCAGCAGCAGCATGTCAGCTCTGACCCAGGGCTGCTGAGGTGAACAGGGACATGTCTTTTGTCAGGGTACAGAGGACAAGAGTCAGACCTGCCTTTCCACACAGCTTCAGTGGAAAAACCAGAATAGTTATCACAAGCTCCCAGGGCTACCAATGTTCCCAGCACTCTCAAGGCAGCCCCAGCTTGTCACTAAAACAGCAACTGAAATTTCATGGCTTCAATGAATGTTAGGTCAAGCCCTTTTGAGCAAGCCTAGACTTGATCTTGACTGAAATGAATGAACCTTGATGTTTTGCATGATTCCAAATGAAAGCAGGTGACATTTGGCAGCTACAACAAGAGTTTTGGGCCCTTCTGAACTGAGAGCTCAAAGAGAAGCTCAGTGGCACATGCAAGTGCAAGACAGCTTGAAAACCCTTGGAGCACACCAAGCAGGCATTCTGTGTTCACCCCACTGAAGGGAGGCTGGTACTCTTTGCACAGTCCCACTCTACCCAGTTTTCCTCTCCCTACAGCTCTGGGGCAGAGCCTTGGGAAGCCAATCAATGCTTGAGCTTAAAAAACCTAAAACATTATATCCCTCTGCAACAGTTCAGTGAAACACAATCACTTCACAGTCCAGGTAGGCTCTAGCTCTGTGTCCAGGGAGTTAGAAAAATGCACAAGGAATGAAAAGCAAATACAACAATCCCTGGCTCTAAGACACTGATGCTGCTCTTCAGCCTCCCCCTGTGACTGTTTTGCTGGGATATTTTTGCTTTGCAGAGAAGATGGAAAGAAGGACACACAAGGTAAAAAAATCCAGCATCATTTCTACAAAAGGTATTCAAGTCCAGAAATAAAGCTGCCAACAGCCAGCTGAGGAGACTGCTGAACAAACACTGCTAAAGACCCGAAACACTTCCATCTCTTTGTCAATCCAGCCTCTGTCCGTGAAAGCCAACCTCTACCACAGACACAAACCAGGCTGTATGGGCTGTGTTGATTGCCACTGGCTCAGGGGGATGTGCTGTGCTTGAAGGTTCTCTCCCATCACAGGACTGGAAAGCTGTCCCTTGCCACCAACACACGATGACCAGCCCTGTGGCACTTGGCCAAGCTGACAGGGCTTCAGCCATCTACTTACTGCAGAGTTGGACAGGTCACCACCTAAATGCATATAGGGGACAACAGCACTTTGCCCAAGCAGGGGACACACTTCCCATCAATGGCACTAACAGTTTAGCAGCTGAACAATTTCACCAGAATATTAAAAATGTACCCTGAGCACATCACAGTGCTTCCCTCGCACCAGGGTACGAGAGTGATCAGGTGCAAATGCTGGGAACAAACAGATGCACAGCGTGGCCAAGCCCTACTGCACATGCCAGTCCTTTCAAATAGTCTGTATAAAAGTGCAAAGCACTTGGAGAGGGGGGTTTGCAAGATCAGATGTGCTCTGCAGGAACTCAAACATGCTTATCTGGGACTCGCTTTAAAATCTGCAGCCTCAAAATGCTTGTCAAGCTTGTTTTTGTTACATAGCTCAAACCAGAGCAGGAGACAAAAACAAAGCAGAAAGCAGCATTTCTATGTCCCCATCTCCCTTTTTGGTAGCACCTTAACTGGTGACAGCCACTCACAGCCATTGCCGATCACTTCAAACCACTGACCTCGGCAAGCAAACCCAGCTCCAGAAAGAAACGATGCCTTGTTACCACAGAGCTCAAGTACTATCACCCTGACATTTAAAAATATATTTTAATTAGGAACAGGGGGGACATGCAACTACTGCATTCCAGTAGATTCTAAGCAGCCACAGGCACTAGCCTAAATTCCCAAATCCTTATTCACCTGGCAATTAGGGAAGCTGAGAGCTGCTGTGAGTGAAGTTTTGCACATTGCTGAATACAGCAATGTTCCACTGAGTTTCCCCAGGACGGCACAAAGAGGTCATGGCTGTCCTCCTGCTCTCACGCAGGATTTTCATTCCAAGCTGTTTGTTATACTTGAAGGTTCTTAAAAACTCAGAGCAGTTATTTTGTTGGGGAAAAGCCCTGTAGCTCCTTCATTATATTTTTACATCTTGACAACTCTTTCCAGCTCTATTCCCCTGCCAAGCTCTCTTCTTTGAGGCCAATGGAACGCTCTGTTATGCTCAATGAAAAAAGTGTATTGATTTTAATGTTTTTGGTTTGTGGAACACTTAGCTTGCTCCAAGCAATGGACAGTGTTTACCAAGCCCAAGAAATATATATTAAAAGAGTATGGCACTGTCAAAGTATGTTTTTTGAGCTGTAGAGCCACAGAGCAGGAAAAAATGTTTATCTGAGAGATTACAACAGCAATCTCATGCCACAAAAGACAGGAATAAAGACTTCATCAAGCTCTTTTCTTTTGTATCCACCAATACATTTTGATTATGATACATTTGTGAACCATATCAGTCTGTTACCACCACATATTTGAAATTAGGTTTAAACAGAGTAGAATTATCCTCATTTAGAGTTCTGAACTGAGCATTTTTAATGTCTTCCAAGTATTATTCCACTACTTTCCTAGGTTCAGGAATGTAAAAAGCACAATAAAATAGGCTTCTTTAATACAGTATCAAGAACAGGCTCTCTCCAAGACAAGTAAGACTTTACAGACCTGCCTGGTCACAGACCTGCTGAAGGAAATGATCAATAACAATTACAAAAGAAGGCATTTAGTGTCCAGTAAAGAGAGCACATTTAGGAGCATGTTTAGCCCTGGGATCACTGCAGGTACAGAGCAGGATGTGGAGGAGGTGACATCCACCAAAGTTAATATTCCTGTGGGTTTCAATGTGGGACTATTTCTAAGTTAAAAAAAAAATCAATTCTACCTGGAAGATAGAAACACTGGCAAGTCATTGATTTTTCTTCTATAATAAATTACAAAAAAAAGCCCACGCCAGCTCTCTGGAACAATACTGCACAAGTGCTGTATTAAAAAAAACACCACAAAACCCCAAAGAAAAACAAACAAAATTAAACTTCACATATGTCTTCCACCTTCCATCCTCAGTTGTGTCCCTTCTGATTGCTATTATACCAGACCAGCATTTGAAAACAACAAGTGCAGTTTCTCTTGTCCCTTAAACCATCTTTTCATTGTAAATCCCATAATCCAATTCTATAACTTTCACCAGCTGAATCTGTCAAGGTCATATGGAAAGTTGATGCTTCTGACCTTCCTCTACCTACAGTGTCTGTTGAATATTACAGTTGCAGTAGGCAAACCACACGTAGACAGAACCAGGCAAAGTACATCAAAGCCCAGGAGAATAAATGTTAAAGTACTGTGTTCATGAATACAAATATTGGACATGTGACCACCTTTGGCAGCCTCATGGCTCAAGTTTACATAAGGGAAAAGGCAAATAGGGAAGAGCAGAGATTGATAACCAAGTGTCTGACCCAAACCCTCCCTCCTGTCCTGCAGAGGCCAAAGTCATGTTCAGAAAACCTCATTCTCACTGTTTCAGAAAGCAAAATGAAATTGCAAATAAAAAGATATGGAGGTGGCTAGGTTTGGTTGGGTTTTTCTAAGAACTTGGCAGAATAGAACCATTCCCTGAGCAGAGAAGGATGTGGCTGGGCTCTGCCACTCTGGCTTTCCACATTTCAGGTGGAAAAACCAAGATATGTCAGAACATGACATGACAGTCCCTCTGTGCAACAGCTTAAGCCAACAAAGGAGGTGACTGCAGGGCAACAGCAGATGCAGCAGCACAGGAGGGTGATGGCCTCAGCTGCCACCACAGGATTTGCTCCCTGATATCTCTCAGTGCCAGGGGTCTGATGTTCCAAGGTACAGGACACCTTTCTGCTCTTGGCTAGGATTTGCCCCATGGCACAGAGCAAAGCCAGCTTGCCCTGCTCCTCACCCTGATGGCCCACTGATGTCTCCAGCTGCTTTCTCAGGCTATGGTTCAGTTCACCAAGACCAAGCTTTGTCCTCGTGCTCCTGTTTCAGCCACACATGCCAGGCATTTTTGTGCACAGCAGCACTTTTCCCCTCTGCTCTGGCTTTGCAGAGAAGCTACCAAGCCACAGAAAAGGGCTGACTGTGTGCCACCAACTCCACACAGCTCCAAGCAAGGACCCCAAAGCTTTCTGGTCCATGCCAGGCCTCAGATTTCATGCCCACAGTATAATGAACTTGCTGTTGGTCAAAGGATTAAAGGTGCAGATACAAAAAGTACCTTTAAGAGAGGTCCTGCAGCCTGCTAGGCACAGCAGGCAAGGACCACACATCTCACATGCACCTTGGCTTCCAAAGAGGACATTCAGGCCAAGTGACATTGAATCACAACCCTCCATGCAGGAGGCAGCAAGGCTTGAAGAGAAAGGAAGAAAGAGAAAAAAGGAAAAAAACCAAGCAAAAATAAAAAGAAAGCCTGCCTTGCCCTAGGCAAATATTCCACCTCGGTCAGCTTTTGCAGACTGATCTATTTAGTGAGTTGTTTATTACAGCCAGTAACATAAGCACATTTAAGTTACAGAGGGGATTTTTCTCTTAAAAAACACCTTCAGAAGTGCTCTTTAAAAAGCACCTGGCACTAGAAAGCAGATATGTGACCAGTATTTGCTACCATCTCTAGTGAAAGGGAGGTTAAGGCATTGTAAATGTTTGCTAGGAGCTGAGTCCATGGAGAAGCAGAGCAAGCTGTGGTGGCAACAGGACAGACCTTTTTCCACAGAGGCAAACATGATGAGCTCACAATGCCAAAGATAATACACTGACATCTCTGTGGGCAAAAGGACAGTTTGGCAATGACAATTCTGGGATAAATCTGCAATTAGTGAGACATATTTAGGTGCAGTTCCCATGCACTAGTCACAAGTGCCACACCAGCAGCCAGCTTTAATGAACACGATGCCCAATTCTGTGCCAACATCTGAAAACCTGCTAATATACAATGGATTTATTACAACTACCTTGGCCAGAGCAAAACTTCTACCTGTTCTAATTACAACACTGCTCACAGATCCTGGTTCCCACAGTCTGTTCTGCAGTCTCGTGAGGTCTGTGCAGATTCACACTCCCAACCCCACTCAGCCAAAGCAGATCCAGGTTACAAACTAACAAAGCCCTCCCAGGAGCAGTAAGCCAACACGGATGCTGCAAACCACACTGCTCAAGGGGGCTTTCTGCTCATCCTGCATTCCATGCTGACCTAGATAGCCAAAATTTGGGGTCTGTAGGTCCCTACACCAATGTACAGCCCAAAGACCCTAAAATCTAGCAAGAGTGGTCTGCTTTCTCCATGTGATGCCAGGAATGGGCATTAACTGATAATGCATTTTAGAGAAACCATGATTTCAGCTGCTGAGAGGTTAATTCCATGTAGCTACTGGGATCAGTTCCCTTCTGTGTAACAAGAGCTGTAGGACAGGACACTGAAAAGGTTGTATGCCTAGTTAGGTGGATTGTATCCATTTACTCCTGCGGGATGCAACTTTTGGTCTGACCTAAATTCTCCTCTGCAGCACTGGTGTAAGTGCCAGAACAGCTAAGAAAGGAATGTGTCCTGCGTGGGCATACATGTATCTCTGTCCATCCATCTGTCCCAGCTGACCAACAAGAATGGAACTGATCAGGGCTTTCCTTTCATTTGCTTGGTGCTTTGGAGTTCATGTTTTTAATAACCACCAGATTCACTCACTTAGGTTTGAGAGCACAGGCAGAAGCAACTAAAGCATATCCATGTGGATGTGCTTGCTTATTCAGACTTGAGGCACAAAAGCAAACTGATCAAATTACCATAGGGTTTTTCTGTCCTTCCTGTATTGCTGCTCTGCTTTCCAAACTCCTGCCCTGAGCTGCTTATCCTTGTCCTGTTCACCAAGTGTAGTACAGACTGCCTGAGATGCTCAACCTTTCGTAGATGAGGAGCTATGCAAGGCTTACCTTTTGAAGGCTGTTTCCTATTAGAAAGCAATCTTAAACAACATGACTTCCTTAGGCAGCAGACACCTGATCTCATGTATTTTGCTTTTGCTACTGACAAGAGATATCCTCAGATGCGGAACAATCCCTTCCTAAAAGGGCAGTAAGAAAAAGACCTTTCACTGCCCTCACCAGGCACAGTCAGGATGAGTCAGCTGCAATGCAAATGTTCATTTGTTTTTAGGTGGGATGGGCCCATATAGATGGGGTTGGGAGGGATTGGAGGGATTTTTTCTGCAAGGAAGAGTGACCTTTCTTGAGGACATCTGCAGTCTCTCCGCCACGTGAGAGGAGTAGCTGCAAAGAAGCTCCAGGGTCATTAGCAAGTCTGGAATGCAGCAGGACCAGTGCCTATGTAAGCGAACACTCCAACACTGCTGAAAAAAATGTTCAAACTGCTTTAAACCAAGATAGATGGACTTCTGATAGGGCCCCGGCAGAAATCCCTGAACAAAATTCTCTTCGAGTGCCTCTGATACAGACCACAAAGTAAGAAAAGTGCTAACACTTCTCCACTGACTGGGCTAAGGACTGAAAGGATGCTTAATATCATTCTCCAAGAATTAGCACAATCAAAACAGGGTTAAAAAAACAGTTTTGAGTAGTGTTTTTGTCCTACCTAATGTGAGCTCTATTCCAAGTAAAGACTTCTAAAGATTTTATATTACTGTGGACTCTTCAAAAACCCATGCAGAGAAACACAAAACAACAATGAAAATCCTCTTAATTCAATCTGTGCTTTATCGCACAAGGCCGCAGCAGGGGATTTCTGGCTGTGGGAATACAAATACTCATCAATGCTACAGCTCAGGGTCCTGGCTCCAATTACTACCCAAACACAAAATGAGACAGTCCCAGCCTGAAGAGTTTTCAGTCTAAATACACCAGACTTGGTGGAAAAACCCCAGGCAGCCAGGGGAAGCCTCAGCAACACCCAGACTGCATTCCAGCTGCTCTGTCCTGGGCTGCTGCAGCCGTGGTGCCTTTGATGCCTCCCAAGCTCCTTCCTCCCAGCAGCCTGCTTTATCCCACCTCTGCACCACTAGGTAAAAGTGATCCTGCCCATTTGTCTCCCAGCCCCCAAGGGATTTCTCTCTCCTCTCTCCCAGCTCTCCCTGAGGATGGTGCAGAGCAGTTTGAGTGGGCTCTGGTGACAGGAGTGACATGGGCTGGGTGGGGAAATCCACGCCCTGCCGTGACATGCCAGCCAGCAGATGCTGACAGAGCTGGCAGTGATGGGTGGTCGGGGTCCCTGCCACATCCCCGAGCTTCCCAGTCCTATGGGAAAGTGGCCTGGGAGCTGCAGTGCTCCTCCCCAGTCACCCCCACCTCCTTCCCTTGAGGTCGTCTCTCTCGCAGCTCAGAGGTTTCAGACATCCCTGCCTTGTTTTTATCAGCCCTGATGGCTTTCCAGCTTCGAGCACCAGAGTCACTCAGCCTGCCTGCCTTGCTCCAGCTCCCACCCTGCAGCACATCACTGAGGTTTTACAGGCAACAGGATTGACACAGCAGGGAGTCAAAGTCTGCGGGGAAGAAACCATGATTACATCTTCATCTGCAAGGGCACCAGATGCACTGAGAAATAAAAACGACTGCTGATGCACTGAGAAATAAAAATGACTGCTGAAGCAACAGGAGAGGAGAGCAAGAGACTTCTCAGGCTGCCTTGTACAATCCCTGCAGACACAACAACAGGGACAAAGAGGACAGGGGAGCTGCACTAGGGCTTGGGGACAAATAGGCCCAGAGGGGAGGAGGAAACAGCAGAAGAAGCAAGGCATTAGAAAAAGACTGCAAGTCTTGGACCATCGGAGCAAGATTTTAGAGGGTTTCTGCATAAGCAGGAGCATCTTTAAGCATCTTCCCTTACAATGTTTGGGAAGCAGCAACATTCCCTTCAAAAACAACTGTCCTGAAAGTCCACTGGTTTATGAAACAAAATTCCCACACAGGGAGGAAAGAGCTTTCCTTCGTACAGCTGACCCAAAACACCATTATCTCTGCCATGCCTGGATGATCTTCCAAACCCTCCTTAAAGGTTCATTTCTATGTCTGGCTTTCAACCCTGAACCCTGAGCACTAAAGTGCTATGGCATGGGCTGAAATGTCCAACCCCATGAGGCTCTAGGTTTCTCCTGGCAAACTCATCCTGGGTTTGCTATCTGCAGCATCACGTGGCAGGCACTCTGGGAGCAGAGCCCAAGCACTGCATGCAGCACAACACTGCACAAACCAACCATTTGGGATAAAGAGCACATAATGGCTGCAAGCCTTACCCATGCTCTGATCCTTTAGGAATGGACAGCAAGAGGAAGAAACACAGAGCAGTGGGATCAGCCAATACCGTTGGGATTACACACTGAGGTTTTGTATTCAAACTCTGCTCAGTTGAAGTAGGGCTCTTTAAGGACCTAATCTCCGTGTGACTGTTCCCAGCACCAGCAGTGCCCCTGTGGATAACAGGGGCTTAGGGAAGCAGTGTCATGACAGCCACGGTCTCGGGCACACAGGCTGCAGCTCCACTGTACTGGTGCTGCCCTGGCCACCCCTGAACCCCCAGATACTCCACACTTTCCCAAATGCCCCTCTGTTTGACAGGTGTCTCCTCTCACTATGCACCCGGAGCTGATCACAGCACCCAGAGTTCCTAAGGCAAAGAAGTGATGAGACAGAGTTAAAGCACCATGTTTCAGGCTATTGACTTAAATCCCCATCAGAACCCGGTGTGGGTACTGCTGGGCAGAGATGTGGACATCACTCATGCAACTCAACTGGATTCCAACACTTTTATCTGTAGTGGTTGTTTTGGGTCTTTTTCTGACACCAGTGTAGGACAACAGCTGAAAGTTAGTGCTATGTTAATGCAGAGTCAGAGGCAAGATAAAACACAGAGACCACTCAGCAGTCACCTGGGCATGCATTGTGATACCATACCCATTCTGGAGCACTAGCTAAACTGCTCCTGGTACCCATTCCCAGAATCAAGCAGAATTTGCCTCACTTTTTAATGGTGCTCTGTAACACCATTAAACAAAGTAGCTTGTTTTAAACATTCACATTCCACTGCTGCAAGAGGAAAACTTCTTCCCAGAGCACAGGCTGCCACCTTCCAAACAAGGTCAGACACTGACCTCCTCCCCCACCGCCAATGACCTTATTAGCACTGATCATGGTTCTAATAATATCCCGCATTGTAAGCAGACCATCTGCTGTAACATTTCACTACAAACTTGGGGAATTGCTTGATTTGAGCGTGCTCATGTCCCAGCAAGCCAATTGTGCCCTCTCAGGAATATGCTTCTTCCTCACAGCTTTAAGCTAAATGTTGCAGAAAGGCACCTCCAGGTCTCAGCTTTCCAGCTTGGAGCTGAAGCACGCAGAGAACAGCCCCGAGCCATTCCCACGTGGTGGCTTCAGAGAGAGGAGGTAAAAACACAGAATTAGTGCTTAATAATCCCTGACTCCAGCATCCAGCTCCTCTGACACTGGAGACATCAAGTAACAATGTCACTGCAATCCTAAACCCAGGCCAAACACTACCCAGACATTCAGAGAGCCAGATGCAAAACCCAGGGCTCCCGAGAGATCAGCACTGCTTTTGTGCCATGTACTTTCTGCTGTGTGGACAGCAGAAAGATTTTACTATCCTAACACATTAGCTATGGTTAAGCTGAATATTTTCACTGCCATTACAGAACAGGGGGCTTTCCTAACAGGCAGGCAAGATTACAGAACTAAGCATGTTTGATAGCTATTCCTTTGGAAGGAGCCAGGGTTTGAAATGCTTGCTCAGTTAGGACACCTGTCTAAAACACCCAGAGTCTTGCTGTTACAGCAGCTCAGCTACACTCAGCCTTCAAAGACATTTTTTTTGTACTGCTCCTGTGAGGTCAAAAAGTGCAATTACGCACAGAGACCGACATTACAACACTTTGAGGCAGTTTGCATCATCACAAGGCTCTGAAAGGTGGTTTTCCAAACCCTTGGTCTTTCCTCTAATCAAAAGACTGTCACCAGACATGGCACAAGGACTGTAAGGGGTGAGGAAGGGGGTCAGTGCCTGGGTCCCTGCTGTTTTATGAACAGCAATAAAACAGTATTAATAAGCCAGAAGTGGCTGTATGGGGCAACATTCACCCAAGGTCTTCAAAGCATTTATTTTAATACCAGCAAAACAGTATTTATAGGGGCAGAATTTCAAAGAGCTCAGCTCCTCACTTGGAAATCTAACCACTTATTGAAATGCTCTGTGGGAGATGTCAGGCGATGGGCTCTCCAAAAAGCCTGGCACATCTTGTTTATATTTGTTTTAAAGCTTCTAAACAGCTCAATTACATAAAAGCATGTTACTGCACCCTCCTTCAGAAGGGTGAACCAAGTGGTAGAAAGCTATTGTCAGCTAAGGGATTACATCAAACCGATGCTATGCCACTGAGGAAATCCGCCAACTCCACATGCTCGTTCAGTCACTCCCCTTGAAGGCATCTTTCACCACCTTCCCCCCAGCTCATTTTACTGACCTAATGCAATCAGGAGCATGAGAAGTCCCCAGGTAGTTTCACAGCCAAGCATCCTCTTTGCCCCAGACTCTGCCCAGGCACAGAGGTCTGTAGGTTTGGTGCTTCTATTTCAATCCCAGTGTTAGCTACTGCTACACATCAGGGCTGGAAGAGTAACGTTTGAACTTCTTCCCTAGAAGAATTTGGCAGTGCCACATTTTGCAACACGGCACCATTTGAGGTGCCAGAGCTCACTGTACACACACACACCCTTTTTGTGCTCCCTTGGCCAACTTCTGACTCACAGCAGGCAGAACCAGCACTTGCTATCTGGGCCCAGCACCTCAGCTCCCTCTTCCCTGTGCAGAGGAAGACCCTGGGGCTCACAGAGCAACCCCTGCAGTTGTGCTGGGTCACAGGCATGGAGCTTGTGCTTGCAGATCCCAACAGGCTTGTCAAGACTGCAAACTCAAGGTGTGCATGCAAGGAAACTCCCAAAGGTGGCAGAGCAAACAACCAGGCCAGCGCCCCCACTTTATGGACTGGCTGAGATGATCACTTCCCACACTCAAAACTTGATGCAACAGCTCACTCCAGCACAAGGAGCTCTTTTCTGCCTGCAGGAACTCTACAGCACTTAAAATCAGGCTTAAGTATTTTGCAGAACCAGAACCTTGGTCTGGAGGGCTTTGCCCTTCAAACAGGAAAGCAAGCCTCAGGAGCAGGAGGTGGCATGCCAAGGCCAGTGGAACATTGCAATATGCCCATAAAAGGTTTCAAAATGTATCTGCTTAAGCACACACAGAAGCTCAGAAGGGTTTAGAGACAACATCCCAAAAGAATTCCTCTCCTGCTTTTTTAGGCAAGTGTGAGCAGCAGTCAGCACTTTACCATCATCTTCCCAACCAGAAACCCAAGGTTACTCTTGGCTAATATTAATAATGTAAATGCTGCTGGCTTTACCCTTTGAGGATGGCGGTTTGCTCACGCCACAGGGAGAAGAACGAGGCAACGTGAGCTGCAGGCAGGAGCAGAGGCCCTGCATTGCCAGGGCTGGCTGCTGAGGAAAGGAGAGGCGAGGCTGGCAGCAAAACCCCACTGCTGAATTTGCTTGGCCCATCTCCCTGAAGAGGCTGGCCTCCAAATTGTGGTCTCAGGACCAGTTTGTGGGCACAGCTCTGCTTTCCAACACGTACAAAGGGAAAAGCACATCAGTCTGAGGCCCAAGGAAAAGCTGCAATCAATTAATCAGCTGCAAGAAGATGGACAAGGATGGTGTTCCTGTCCTTGCCCCTTGCAGTGGGAGATATTCCCAACTTACCAGTCTGTGCCTACACCTCTGCTAGCCTCTTGAACCTGTCCCAGAGACAGCACACATGAGACTGGCACTCACAGACAACAGCAAAGGCATCTGCTCCTGGGTGGGCAAGCCCTCAGGAGAAATGTGGGGTCAGGAGGTCTGGGGCACAGATGGTGCTCTCCACCGACTGCACAGCAAATATCCAATCACCAAATATCCACCCTCTGCAGGAATATGAGCAATGAGCTGAGAAGAGAGCATCCCTCCAGGGCAGCACCAGAACCAGACTATGCACCAGGAAACCTACAGATATCTCACCTTTCTTGCCATGTTACCATGGACAACACCAAGTTTCACAAAGGCCTTGTAAATGTAAAGGCCAAGGTAGTGTTCCTGGCTGAGGCTGCTCAGCTACAGAAAGACCTGGCAGGCATAGGGACAAGGCCAACCTCTTCACTCTCCATAACACACCTCAAAGATCACCTCCTAGCTTTAGAGCACAGACAAGAATTCCTGTCAAGGACTCTACCTTACACCTTTGTAAATGGCTGGCAACGAATAAGACCTCCCTGTTTATTGCTGTCCTTGCAGCACAGACACCAGGTAACACCAGCCTGCTCCAGTTACACAAGTTCATCACCCAGCAGCTCTGCAGAGAGCAGGACCAAGGGAATTCCAGCTGCTGGATTTTGTATTCAGTGCCTAAGGCTCTCTGTCCTCCTCCTAACCCTGCCACAGTGGCAGCAACCACTGCTGCAACAGAGAAGCAAGAGGACAGCTCAGAGCAGCAACCTTCTAAACCATGACTGCAAAACCCACCAGTGCTCATCTGCCACAGTTCAGCTGTCAAAAAGTCACAGATAAATTAAATGAGACTACTGGGCCATCAGAGGAAGCAGTGGATAACACTAAACAAATCAAACATGCTGGGCACAGACATCTATCCCACAGAAAGATCAGCCAGGCAGATTAAAGGAAGAAGGTGTATGCTTTTCCTGGAAAGCTGAACACACCTAGGGAGATCACACATCATCTTCACATAACCAGCCTTAACCCCACAGAGACAATCTGTAGTCCAGACAATGGGGCAGGCCTGGGAGATGCTCAGCACAGGTAGAGCCAGGTAAGCTTCTCCATCCCAGAGATGTGCCAAAACCTTCTGAAGACACTAGAGAGAGTACAGACAGCAAGTGTGCCAGTGAAATTCAACTGTGAAAACGTGGAGCTTGTTGTAACCTATAGACACAAAGGGATCTGGCCCAAATTATTTCTCCCCCACAAGTTCTCCTGTTCTCCTTGAAATACCAATTTACTTCAGAAAGAAGTACAAAGAGAAATGTAGAAATTAACAGAAATAGACAGAGAAATACAGTATTAACAGCTTTTATACATAAAATTGAGTCTAAATACATTTCCCCCCACTTTAAGTTGTTTGATTTAAACAGTAGTTTTAAAAAGCACTGATGACATGCTGTAAGACACACCAGCATCCAGAATGGACAGAAAGCTGCTGCAAATCTGCTGTTGCCACACAGGTAAGTGGCTTAATGACCAAGTAAAAGTGGATGTTTGTCACACAGGTGACTTGGCTCAACACTGTTCTTGTGGAATATTTACATCTCCATTACACTGAGCTGAGACATGGAGTCAGAATGTCTCCAAAAATATCACTATGGCTTTGTTTGCTTTCTCCTTCCTATCTAAAAGTGTAACCATATGCTAAGTTTAGTGGGTGTTTTTAGTTGTTTCTTAATTTGGAGTTTATTTAAATTTAAAAAAAAATAGATTTGATTGCCAACCAGTAAGTTAGAAATAATTCTAGTCAAGTCAGCATAAACCAGGTACAAATTAGCATGAAAACTGTGAGGAACAGCCTCAGGTACATCAGTTTCAAGATCATATAGTACATCCATTGCCCAAGCAGTGTGAACTTTTCAGATTGCCTTGGGATTTTGAATGTTATTACCAGAGAATAACACTTCTTTTAGAAAATAGACAATTTAGACAAAACTACTTTTAACTTCTTTTTATGCCTATTCACAGAAAACTTTTCACCTTTTTTTAGAGTACTGCTTTGAAACATGCAATAGTTTAACAATGTTTTTCACATCAGACCTCCCAAAGTCAAGATTCGTATTACTGAAATTTTTCACCCCACTATTTTCCATCTCAAAATGCTCCCTGAAGCTTCAATTCACATTAATATCCAAAAAGAAAATTCAAAAACCCCTAAACAGCAAAAAGCCCCAGCCCACATCTCACAAAGCTGCGTTTGTAAATTTTTTTAAACCTCAAGTCCTCAGTGCAGATACCCAAACTGTGAGCAGTATAAATCAAAGCCTCTGTGAATACCTGATGTGCATTACCTACACATTTTTATATAACATGTCACCATCTCCTAATGTCCCATCTCTCAGCTCTCTGCTCCATTAGTGACCAAAGATGATGCTTTTTTTTCCTTCCTGACAACATCAGAAACTGAAAACACAACCAATGACTTGCTGGCCAGGAACTAAGAGTCAGACAAGCTCATATCCTGCCCTTCTGATCCAGCCTGAATAGCAAAGTTAATGACTAGATGAGCAGCCCACCGAAGTGCCAAAACAAACCTTTGTAGGAATTGCCATGAGCCAGCAAAGCATGTCCCAGTCCTTACAAAAAGCCTCTGCATGGATGGTGCACACTGAGCCAGGGAGAGAGGCAATGAACGAACCCAGAGGCCACCCCAGCTCACAGGGCCGACATGACATTCCTCTCCTTTGCTCAGAATATCTCTGAGGTGCCACAGGACCTGGCTAGGAGGTACCAGAGAGCACTGGGCACTGACCAGCAGCCCCCGTGGTCACTTCTGGAAGCAGGGTGGCCCAGCACAGCCAGCTCTTGGGCCTTTGGACTGCCCTGCAATCAGGCAGTGCAGACTCTCCTGCCATTCACACAAATTAATTCAGAGAACACTGCTTCCAGAATAACAAGGAGGGATGTATGAGTAGAGTGAGAGCTCTCTTGGCATCTGATTCAAATAGCAGCTTCTTGCAAGGAACTATTTTTAAGTTTTGTATCAATCTGCTTGAGAAAGGTTCCTTCTGCTGCCTACAAATGTGCAAACTCCCCCTTCAAAGAAATACAGCTCAGGACAGCAAGATCAGCCTTGCACTCTCAACCTAATCAGGACCAGGTATTTCACAACCAAAGCATTGCACAACAGACAACGTTCATGCAGAGCACTTTCTGGTGACCCCCACCTGAGCATCAGTGAGGGCCCCCATTAATTCAATGAGTCCTGTGTGTTCTTCACAAGATTGCAGGTAGCACACAGTTAGTTACCCGTGAAACAACCCACACTGAGGCAGTCTGACTGCTTCTGGAAGCATCACCACTTTTTCCACTGCAACAGGCATGGAACTGCTGTAGGAGATTAAGGAAAAAGGGGAAAAAGGGCAATTCAGTAAGCTCTGGATGCTGCACATGACCTGACCAGTGAGGTGAAACCATTGTTTGCTGGGTTATCAGAAGTTCCTGTATGAAGGCATTGTTCAAGCTTAAGAGGTCTGTGAGAGAAAAAAAACAAGCAACAGCAGCACACAATGGATGCAGATAAGCAATGTCTGAACAAAGCCCTGGGCGGCTGCAAGACAACGGGAAAACTTATTAGCCACAAGCATCCTATATCCTGCCTCCCATAAAGCAACACAGATGTTCTGCTAATGCAGGGTGTGAAAAGACAAGAGAGCACTAAGCAGCTATTGAGCCCTCCACAGGAGAGAGGGCCGGTGTTCCACAGCTGTTGGGCACAAAGACATCCTCAGGATGGGCACAAAAAGCCTCTTAAATGGTCTGAGAATGTTACACCTCTCTGGTGACCGGTAAGGGTGGCCACCCTTACAGCCATGAGCCCCTCAAGACCACTGCAAACAGTGCTTTGCAAGCCCAGCTCTGGCCCAGGAACAGAGTGACCATGGTTTGAGGGCTTGGTCCCCAGGGGGTTATTTCCACTGGGAAATGCATGGCATTCCACATGCACAAACTCAGGCTGCAGCACGGGGAGCACAGCCCTCCGTGGCACAGGGAAACAGGGCTCTGTCCTCAGAGCTGCTGGGTCCATGGGGCTGAAGGAAGTGCTCCAAGACCCATTTTCTTGTCTGCAAAGAGGGGTGCAGAAAGCCCCATCACCTTTGGCCAAGTGCTCTGTTCATTTGGACCTCTCCTCAAGTACTTCCCAAAGACAGAGCTGTCAGCACTCCATGAGGCTTTCCCAAGTCCAAAAAACCTGTTCTCTGGAAAATTCAGGCCACTTGACCAGCACATACTGGGCATCTGCTACTGTGTCATGAGGAAACTGCAACCAGAACGCCATTTAACAGCCAGTTACACAGGAAGCACTCTGAGCTGTAGAAGATCACACCCTACTCCTTCCCCTGGGTTTTTTGTTGTTGTTTTCTTAACATGGTGTTCCCCATCCCATCCCCACTGCTGAAGTGGGAGAAGTGTTTGCTCATACCAGTGGGTGGGATTTGAAACCCAGCTGCCCATGGACTTGGTCCTGCACATGGTCCCAGCCCCAGCTGGGCAGAGAGGGGCTGGCACAGCTGGGTGTGCTGCAGGAACTGCACTGCCAACAGCACCCATGGGCAAATGTCACACATGGGGTGACAGCACAGCTCAGAGCCCAGCCAAGCTGGGTGGCTGCACTGGGACACCTCCCCAGGATGCTGCAAACACCAGCAAGGGGCACAAAACTACCCTCCACAGTGTGACAGCCCTCCTTTCCATTCACAATATACTGTGTAAAATATGAACATATTAATCTCTTCATTAAAATTATCAGCACTGCCACTGGCTACAATTCAAAAGCTTCAATGGCATAAAGAACAAGATTTTTTCCCCCTTCAATAAAAAAATATTTGTCTCTCACTGTCAGCAAACCAGCAATGTAAATGAACATTTGAAAGTCACTGTATAACTAAAGAGTCATTTCACATAATCAGATTAAAAAGAGAAAAACGAATGCAAACAGAAAACTTGAGCTTCTTGGAAAAAGAGAACAGAAATGAAAACATGAAGAAGCCACTAACAGGAACAAAATGGGTAAACCAATGTTAGTCCAGATCCAGTCCTGGTCTGAACCCCTGCATATATAACTCTACCAGTTCTGTTACTCATTATGCTCATAAAAATAAACACAAATCTTTTCAAGCAATAGTCGAAGTTCAAGAGAAAACTTATAAGATTATAAAATTTTCCAGACTCTTTCTAGAAATTTTAACAGGTTGATTACTTTGGTCAAAACATTAAACACAATGTCAAGAATTCTCATCTGCTGTCAGTTATCCATATGGTCTCAGAGTAAAAAATACTTTTGAGGAGTCATACATTTGGGGGAAAAAAAAAGTGGATCTTCCCTTCCCAAGAACCATGGTGAAGTGAGGCCAGAAAGAGATGCCCACATCCCTCTCCTGTGAGCCCCTCTACTCCTCTCCCTGACTCACAGTCCAGCTCTTTGGTATTTTTGAAAGTCATCCCTGGAACTCCAGCAGGCACAAGCCACCAAGAGCTATTTACTGCCTCCAAATTCGACTCTGCAAGGACAAGCACCAAACTCAAGGCTCAGCCATAGCTCCAACAGGCCTGGCAGAGCCACTGAGTTCGTGTGTCCAAAGCAGAAAGCACTTCCCCAATGACCATTTCTGGAAATGTTGTTCTCCAAATATTTTGGCTGGTCCTCATCTAAAGGACAACCTTAAAGTGCATTTGCAACTCTGTCTCCAGGAAATACATGTAAAGCTGATTCATTATCTTAAAATGCTGCTTTCATTTTTGCTCATTATAAAAACATTTCAGATCCCTGCACCAAATGCACAGCTGACGTGATCTGGACACTCAAAACTGGATTTCAGTTCTCTCTACTTGCCTTATTTCATTTGCTGCCCACAACCTGTGTTCTCTGCTTCAGGGACAGCTGTATCAGACCTGAGCTACCACTGAAAAATGCCCTGGATAAAATCGTCTCTCCCTGCAATGCCTGGCACTCCAGGCAACGGCACCCCAAGTCAGACTCAGCCTAGATTTCAGGAGCAGCATCCTCCCTGCAGACACAGAGCATAAAACAGCTGTTCTGCACATCCCACACCCCTGCCTGAGCCACTGGGAAGGGAAAGAAAAACAAGGCAGCTTAGGCAATGCACGCGTTACAGTCCTCACCTTTAGGGAGTCAAAGCAGGCAATAACTCGACCATTTTCCACATGGCAACTCCGTGACGGATGGGCGAACTTGCACTCTGCATCAGACCGAGAACAAGTCCCTCTCTGAAACTCTCGACACACTTCTAACGTCAGCCATTTTGTATCACGAACCAGGGACACGTTTACAGCCATATTAAAAAACAAAAATTAAAATGCAAGCAATCGCACCCTTCCTCGGGGTAATGTTTACTGCTGATCTTCTTTTTTCTTCTTTTTTTTTTTAAAAAAAGGGTAAAAAAGTGAATTCAAGTTAAACGTGAAGAAATAACTAACTTGTTGCTTTGGTAAAACTCCTATTCATCAGCACTTAGGTTTTCATTTAAGTCAAATCGTGTTTCTTTAAACAAGAATTAAACATAAAGCCAATCATAAAATAGAAATCTTATCAGAACAACTGAAAATCAAATTAGAGGCCAGCTCCTAAAAGTGCAATTGTAGAAGTTAAAATACAAGTGTTATATTTTGTGCCACTGCCAAAGTTACTTGCAAATAACTGGCAGACTTTCAAAAGAATTCTGTGCTCTCCAGTTAATGGTTTCAATTATTCTTGCAAAAAGCATATGCTGCTGGCAGCACTTCAGTTTGTGGAATGGTCTCGGTCCTTGGGGAGAAAACTTCGGGTTTGTAATTTTTTTTCCTTCTATTTCTTGCTTCTAAAAATTATGGTTCACGAGCATCAAAACAGGCAAAAGGATGTCTGATTTTTTTTTTCCTCTTTCTTTTCTTTTAAATATTTGCTACATAGTCGGGGGAAGGAAAAAAAATAAAATGGCTGAGCAAACTGCGTGTAAATGGGGAGCAAAAAAAAAAAAAAAAAAAAAAGGGCAAGGCTGGAGGAGCCGCCGTCAGGGCACGGACTGCAAGCAACGCCGAATTAAACAGAGAGGGGGGCGAGGGGCAGAGAGAGGCAGCCCTAGACAGAAATCCAAGCAGCGGTGGCTTCAGGAAAGGCACTTTTCAGCAACCTGCAGGAAAAAGAGAAATAGAATCAGCCAGGAGCCTGCGGCCCCGCTCGGGCGGGCGGGCGCGGGGCGGCGCCGGCGGCCATTGCGGGCACGGGGGCACTGCCCGCGCCGCGCTGCGCATGGGAGGCGGCGCCGGCCAATGGCGCTCGCCGTTACAGAGGCAAACGCGGGCAGCCGACCAATAGCAGAGCCCGTTTCATAGCGCCGCGGTGGGCGCCGCAGCCCCGGGACCCTCGGGGCCAGTCCCGACTCCACAGCGGCGGGCGCTGCTCTCCACGAGCCCTCCCGGAATACCGGGGAATACTCTGCTCTACAATATTATTTTTTAAATTAAAATTAACTAGCCCACCCCTTTTCCATAGGAAATGTTGAGGCAGGAAGAGGAGCCGGTGGCTGTGTTACATGCCGGGCTCCTGCTCAGCCCTTCCGAGGTGTTCCATCAAACCCTGCCCAGCGCGGGGCTGCTCCTGCGATGGCTCTGGAGACAAACGGCTGGCTCGCAGCCGCTCCTCCATGGATTCAGAGCCTACAAAACTAAGAGCAAACCCGACAGGGAAACCTAAGCCACACACACACACACACGGAAAAAATTAACTCATTGCTCACAGCTGTAGTTTTCCACCAGACCAAAGGCAACTCGAATTACTCTGACTCCAGCAACTCGTGTTATACAACAAACAACTTTCAATGCATTCCAGTTGAAGGCTTCCTTGGCATCCACTAAAATGTTAAGCTGTCTCTAGAGTCTCCCATTCTAATATTAGCTGTACCATTGCCGCCTGATAGGATTGGGCTGTTTCCAAGTTCCCAAAATCCAGCCCTTTTATCTTCCTAAAGTACGAGCGTCCACTTTTGCAAACATTTGACAGGCGAGGGATGTTGCCTGTGTGACTGCTATTAAGATTTCAAGCTTTCGTAGGAGAAGAGCCTTCAACTACAAAAAAAGGAAGCTTAAATTCCTCTTTCATTATTGGTGTGTTATTGCAATTACACTGATCAGTAACTGAAACCTACTGGAGCTGGAAACAATGGAAACAATGCTACCAAGGAAGAAGTGTGGGAAGAGGCTGTCATCAGCAGCAGGGGGTGGGGCACAGAGGCTGTTTGATTCACAGATCGAATTATTTCAATTTAGAAAAAACAACACTCGTTAAACCTACACTGCAGGTACTTTCTAGGCTTAATTAGACTCAAGTTGATAACAAAACCTGCCCAGATCCCTGCAATCCAGCTTGAGGCATCACCACAAAGCTTGGTCTGACCCATGCTTCTGGAAGGACCTTTGCATTTTTGCACATCAGGTGGGGAACAGAGACTGCAAACGTCATATTTGCTAAGCGTGTTTTAAACTTCAAAGAGAAGGGAAAAAGGCACACCTAACCATGTCTGTGTTTTTTGGGTTTTGTAAAGAAGAGCTCTAAATCAATTCCAATTTTGCAAACGACAAATTTATACAGGAGTCCCATTCACTGATACGTGGGGTCCCTGTTCATATGAGCTCAGAAAGCAAAAGAAAGGAAAAGATGGGCAGAAACCTTCTGCAGGGAGCTAAGGACTGGCTGGGTGCAGCTCTTAAGAACGAGCTAGAACAGGTCAGATATGGGTGGGGATTAGAAGGAATGCACTCTCAGAAGTTCTTCTGAGAAGACTGAAATACAACCATCTTGTGGATTAGGTGCCTATTCCACAGCTTCAGACTCCTATAAGGGAAGTGAGGGTCTCAATGCTGGGGATAGAATATGAAGGGTCTGACTTAACACACAGTTACACAAAACACCAAGATGTCCAAACAGTGTAGTAACATTTGAACCTCAGGAAATCCCAATGTAACAAACCAAATGTTGATCTTGCTCTCAAGCCATGCAGCTCAGGATGACACACTGCCCACAGGTACATGGCTGCACTAAACTGCTCAGTCCTCAAAATGAAGGACATCGTGTTAATGAAAGCTAAATCAAATGAATTCTACAAAACATTAAACTACAAATATCAAAACATTCAGACACATGTAACACGGTGGACATTTTTGTTTACAACTCCTGGGGTAAGAAACAAACCAACTGATGGAAATGGCTCCTGCACCACACCCTGTAGAAGGGCACACTCATCTGTGCAACATTCAAGAGACAAGAAATTTTCTGTGCCGTGGAAACAACCCCACCTCCCTGCAGAAGGATTGACTCATCTCAGACCCTGGCACTAGAGCTCCTGTACTGGAGAGATCCAAATTAATGAATATATTTGTCATACCGCAGTTCTGCAGCCTGAAAGGCACCTGGCCGAGCACTGCAGCAGCACACACACTGCCCCATCACTTGTTTGCTTGGCACTCAGGAGAGCAGTTAAGCACATGCTTAACTCTGAGCATGCCAACAGTCTTTCTGGAAAGAAAATCTGAAGCATGTACTTAAGTGCTTTGCTGAATCAGGGCCTAAATAAATGAATCTGCTTCACAGGTTTATCAGGACTGGGAGGGCAGCAAGCACAGGCAGCAGTCATCATGCTTCAGCTTACATGACCACAGCCCAGAGGAGCACGAGTTAGGCTTTTCTGCAAGTCAACAAATACAGTTCTGTCAGTGTTTGGATTGCCGCAAATCCCTCTCCATGTGGTCACGGGGAAGGCTGGAAACGCGTGCATGCAGGGCTGACATCACAGTGAGCGCTGCACACTGCTGCAGCGAGGCTCCCACGCACAGCCCAAGGACAGCACACCTCACCAGGAACCTGCCACCGACAGCACACAGCTCCAGCTCTCCAGGTTCCAACTCCTGGCAGCACACAACTGTTCTCACCAGAATGCACCCTTACAATTCCCTTATATTACTCTTTTTTGGGGAGGGAGGCTGTGGGGTGGCTCGCATTTTATTCCCTTTGTTCTCCTGTATATTTCAAATAAGAGGAATTAAAAAAAAAAAGCACGCATGCCAAAACCAACATACAACCTACAAGGATTAAAGAGTAGCTCCAGAAATCAGGGGCTTCGTTAGTGTGCAGGAAATACAAGAAAGAGTAGGTGCTGCCTTTTGAACCCTTCCCAGCAAGCCAGATCTGTCTGGCAGGGCTCAGCTCCTCCACTACCAGATGAGCCAATCTCATTTCAACGGCATCCGCATCAAAGCTGGAGAAAGCAGCAGAGCAGAGAGAAAAGCCTGTGGCCTTTATCCCTGTAAAGAAACTACAATATCCCTGAAGCCTCTGCTCCGGGGCCACTTGCTGGGCCGGGCTCTAATTGCCTGAGCTGCAGGAGGATGGGGCTTGATCCAGATGTCAGCCCCAGCCTAACAGATAGCGAAGTGCAGGGGAACAAGGGCAGTCTGAGGAGCAAAGGTCACACCAGGGCTCGCCTCTGGCAGGACTAAGATGCCCTGACTGCTTGAGGTAACACGAGGACAAGCGTATTGCTCTTGACGCTTGAATTCCTCCTGCTTGCCACGAAACTGATCCCCTTCCACTGACAGCCCCCATGGATGTCAGCTTGTGAGGACACTTCCTGACAGCCGAGTTCAGAAATGGTAATTTATGTGACAGGACGGATTCCAGCAGCTCCCAAGTGTAAATGATGCTATTTAAAAGAGATTTTTTTTTCTTTTTTCTTTTTTTTTTAAGAAAAAAATGACTCAGTAGAAGTGCCAAGGTGGGTTCCTCATTTACTGTTTTTCAAGGATTTCTGGGTCACAACTGTTCAGCTGGGAAACAGAAGTGCTGTTGCACTAACTCACAGTCCAGTGAGTAAGAACAGCAGCTATTCCCTTCACCTGAAGGGGAACAGGGATACTGCAGACACACCTTGGGAGCGTTCCCAAGGTTAAGTTCCAGCTGCACCCGTTTTCTATCATATGCGATGCTGTCCATGCTGCTCTTCCACTCAAACCACCAGCATGTGACCATGGAACTGAGGACTGGCTCTGCTGAGTCCAAGCTCAGCCCTATGCTGCCAGGCTGCAGTGTGCTTTACCTAGTTTTGCAAGTTATGGTGAATGAAGGCTCAGATCCATCATGGATGGATGGATGGACGTCCTCAAGGCACAGCAATAGAGAAATTGTGCTTGCAAAATCAAGATGTCCAATTTTATACCAATTCCAAAACTAAATATTGCTAATAATGTTCACTGAGTATCTAGATACTGTCAGAGCCCAAAAAAGACTTTAGTCTATGGGTTTTCCTCAAAGCACTAAAATCAGCTGGCAGTACAAATGCCACTCACTCATCAGTCTTTGCACCTTTGAGATGATTCTGTAACTTGGGCTTTCTATTGCACCTTAATGAGTATGGAAGGGCTTGGTGTGCCTACCATGACATCCTTGATAAACCAGAACAGGGAACTCCTCACCCAAACAGCAGTGAGATGTTTCCATTATCAAACTATCTTCGAAATAAACACAGTGTTCCTGGAAACACTGCAAGGCAAAGAGAAACAGGAGCAACGAAAATAGCACACTGAACTGTTTTGTTTTGAAAGAGAAAGAAAACTCTGTGGAGAATATCACCACCCATCCAATAGCCTTCCTTTCTCTTCCACTTTCATAGCAAGTAGTAAAAAACACATGAAACTATATCCTTGCTTATCAAAGGAACCAAAAAGTTATAGTCAAAGGCAAGATTTTACTGAAAAGCGGTCTAGTGTTACATTTATTGGCAGTGAGGCATGAGTTAAGATAGTGCACATTTCTAAGTCAGTGAGGAGGGGAAACAAAAAAGTTTAAAAATCTTCATCTAGGGTCTACCAAGCCAGGAACACAGTGACATTAGCTGAGTTGGCTGACATCAGAGAAGTTAATTTTGGACCTCAGAAAAGCCCATGACAAGGTAGGTGCTCTCACCATTGGATCACAAGGCTTTACTTGGGACTGATGCAGAAGTGCTGCTTCACGACAGCCAAAGAAACCACAAAAATAACCCCCATAAAGTCCAGGCATGGATCCTCCATTGCTGAAGCACCAATGGCAATGCTCTTCCCCTACCTCACATAAAGCACAGCAGTCCTCAGATTCCCACAGACACGACTCCTCTGCAGGTGGAACAGTGACAGTTTGCACACAGCGGGGCTGTGCGCTGGCACCAGAGCAATGGCAGCTTCTCCAGGGCTCCTCAGCACTTGTGCACTTAATGGGCTGCAGTGTCAGGACCAAAGAAGGTCAATTTATTTTCTGTCACCTGCAAGAGGTATTTTTGCTTTCAAATTAGAAAATAATCTTCTATTTTTTGCTCTGGCCCTCATACTTTAAAACAAACACTTCAGGGACACAGCAGACACTTTGAATATTTCCTTTGTGAACATTCTGTACCTGGACACTTTCTCCCTCAGGGAACAGTTTACTTAATTTAAGGTAGACCTTTACAGCTAAAAGAAAATAAACCTTCTTTTGTTCTTCTACCAGTTACTCAGAAAAAGAGCAAGTTTCCTCTACCATGGGCATGCATGAAAAGTTTCTGCTCAAGGTCTAATCACAGATGTTGGGGGCCATGAATCACCAGGGGTCACAACATGTGCCAAAAAGTCAACTCAGCTCCAAGCGCCGTCTGTTCAGAACAGGATGGCAGAACCCAGACAGAAATAATAAACCCACACAAGCAAAACAACCCCCCAATGCTGCTGCAATGGAAAAGCCTCATTTTCAGGACATAAACTCACTACAGAAGTGACTGGGTGGATGTTTGGGCATGCAGGTACCACACAAACCTGTGCTGAAGGAACCACTAACACTTGTCCTTCTTTCCCCACACTCTCATTCTGCTGGCTTAGGGCAACTTTGGAGAGTGGTCATCACTGGTTGTGACCTCTCTGGACAGAGCAGCACAAGGAACATCCTCCTGCCCTTCAGTGGGGAAGGCTGTACAAACTGCACCCCATCTCTTCAGAGGCTCGCCAGCCCTGCTGAACTCCTGGGTTTATGGCACCCTGGGAGATGGTTGTGGGGCTCCGCAGGGCCATTGTCCTTGGGAAAATGGATCATGCTTCACTGGCTCTGGGTGCTTCCCACTGCTCTTAGCTGCCCTGACACAACCTCAGCACCTCTCTTACACGCAGAGGTGGGCAATTGAAAAATAAAAAGGGGGGAGGGGGGGAAAGGAAAATATGCAAAATAAAGTAGCATGAGGGAAGGAAGCCCTTCACTGCAGAGAAAAAGAATGTACAAATGCAAGGAACTTTATCCTCCCTTGTGTACATGCAATTCTCCACACTTACACCCTGAAGCAAACAATCACAGGAAAAATTAATGTGGAGTTTAAGGAAGTATGGAAAAAATCCCTTTGTTTTTGAAATCTACCATTCTTCAATGTGCACTATGGTGCTCCTATTCCCTCAGCCACCTGAAATCTTCAGTCTGTTTTCCTTCTTCCTGAACTTTCAGCCATTCTTGTCCACCAAAGTTCAGGGAACTCCTCTCCCCTTCACTCCTACAGGATTAGTTCCAAAATGCTTCCACAGGCAAATGGCTGGGAGTTATTTCTCACTATCTGCTGGGGATTTCTAAGCCAAAAATGCACTACAAAAACATTGCAGTTTAAGGAGCTTTTTTGTTTATTTGTTTGTCTTTGAACAAAGTCACAGAAGCTGCTGTGCTGGACCCACGCACGTGCCTTGGCAGAACAAATACCTTTCCATAGGGTGTTCCAGGGCAGCATGCATTGCGGTGCTTCAAAGGGAACTTCCCTTCTTTCACTAAATAGATTTGTTGTTAGAATAACCACACGTGCACATTTCTGTTCTTTTGGGCTTTTGATTTTCTGCCATCAGCTTATTTGGAGCCAGTTAGAGGTCAAGACCCCTTTCCTACTCCAGCTCTCTACTAGGACTGATAGTGACCCATTGCCATCCCACCCCTAAGGGATCTGGGGGATGCTCTGCTGATCAAAGGCAGCCAAGTGGGAGTTTTGCTTGACTAAAGCCATCACCAGTAAGAGACACATGGAGAAGGATGCTCCCTTTTATTAGGACCTGCCTGGCAAATCCCTTCTGGCCTCCTACATGAGGGAACTTCCCAGTGCAGAGGCCAGGGACCCGCCTTACAGCAGGTGGCTGACCCAAAAGGAGCATTTCCTCTGCAGTGCAGAAGCAGCTACTGCACTTGCTGTGAAACAGTGCTAAAATCCTCTCCAGTGCCAGCACTGCTTGGGAGGGGTTAGGACCACAATTACACCAGCTGCAAACACAAAAGAAAAAGGAAAAAAATGTTGGCAGGGATCTCTGGAGGTCAGCTAATCCAAACCCCGTCTCAAAGCACAGCCAGCTTCAGAGGTGGATGCTTCCATATCCAAGCACAAAGAGAGCTGTCTCACACAAAGAGAGCTCAATTGAGTCAAACAAATTTGCAGAGGAGACAGGAAAGGCCAAGGCTCATTAAGGCTTGTTCCCCACCACGTAATCGTAAGAAATAGGATCAAGCAGATGTATCCCACAATCTATCTGATTATCCTACTCAGTGTTCAAGAAACCCCCAAGGTCCTTGCCAATCAGGTAAGTGTCTGCGTGTGTTTGGGACAGCTGAGGGGAGGGAATGCTTTTACCCAACTGCCCTTCCCAGGATTCTGCTGACAGGAACGACCTACACGTATCTCTTAAGCTCCAAGCATGATCCTAGCCCTCAAGACAGGCAATATACTCTGTCAAGCAGGAGAAAAACAGAAACAGGAGCCCAGCTCAGCCATTTACTGTGCTGCAGAGGCAGCCTGGGACTTTCAGGAGGTATCAGATGTGTTCTATACACAGAGGACACCAACCCAGGTCTGGTGCTTCATAGGTACCTCTGCCCAGGCCCACATAATTGTGCCTGGAAAATTCCCACTCCAGACTTCTCAATCACAGAGCCTTCTGCTCAAAGAGACAGGTTTTTCTCCAACAAAAAGGCACTTTCCCTGCAGGTCCCATATTATATCTTCTATAAGTACATATATGCTCCTACACAAACACTGCAGCTGAAGGCACTTCAGTGTTAACTGCCCTACCTGGTCACCACAGGCCTGCAGAAAGAGGAGACAGCATTCGGACTGTGGTTTGAATTCTTTCTCAGCTGGAAGAATTCAGAGAAAACAAAAAAAGTTTTTCTTTTAACATTCTTTGTACTGAGCGCTTGGATAAGCCATAAGTAACTTGGCAGCAAACCAGTTTGGTACAAACACAGCACACCAGAACACAATGCAGTCATCACAAAGCCACTGCTCTGGGCCAGACAGTAATTTTCCCCTTCGCACAGGGCAGGCCTCCAAAGTCTTTGTGCTCCTACATTCGAGTCCATCTGAGTTACATGATGTGTTAAAAATGAGACTCATGCACAATAGGGAAAACACCTATCATTTATGGGCTACATGGAAAGTAATACACGAGCACAAAGGTACTCAAAACATTTCTCAAACAATTCAGGACTTGAGAAAGTAAAGCCTTGACTTATTTCTCAACTCAGACCTCTAACAGCATCCTCAGCCTGCAAATCAAATATGCAATGACAGAAGGAGACTGAAACGCTGGTAACAAAAGTATCCAATGTATTTACAATATTTTCTTTCAGAATTAAAATAAAGAAGTTAGAACATGTAGGAAAGCAGGAAAACCAAACACAGTGGCAACTGAGAGCATATTTTCCACTTCCATATACCAGTGAAAATCCAGACCAGCCTAGTCTCAAACCCCAAAGGCAGTATCATTGCATAGGTAGTCATCATTTTGACAGGAAAGATGCTCTACTGGGACCCTGGAAACAGGGGCTCAAACACTGCTGCAGCCACAGGTGCCACAAGTGACAAGTCACTTAATCCCTCTGCAAAGGGGGGGGTGTTACTTCCCCATCTCTCAGTGATATCTGGCAGATAAAACACAGGAACTGCAATCAGGCATTAAGAAACTGCTGCGGTAAAGGCTGCACAAGCACCAGATGAACAGATCTGTTTCAGACCCCACAGCCATTACAGAATGAAGCAGGATAGAGGAGAGAGAGCAGAAAGCATGCACATGCACAGAGATCTGCCCCATTAATCCAGCAGGCTGCAACAGGATGAAAGGCACGTCCAACAATTCCAATCCTGCTTGCGCAGCAGCAAACACCCTCCCAGTGTGCAAGGGAGGCACTGCTGTCATACTTACAGGGCAGCAGCCAAACCTAAAGGCACCTAAAGGTGTCAGGGCCAGTTCTGGCAGCATACTTTGGCACCAAGCACCACCGACTCTACTCTCTGTCCACTGCCCCTGTGGGAAACAGGGTTTAGGGGTGCATGCAGAGAGAAGCCAGCACAGTTAAGCCCTAAAAAAGGCAAGAGGAAGTCAAAATCACCCTTGAGGCACTTCCCAAGCCATTCAGAGTTAGTGTGTTGGCCTCTCCTGCCTTCCATGCACCCCAAAATCTGTTATTCATTACTCTTCATCTCACTGCCAGGTGGATGAATCAACTTTTCAGGGACTGAATATCCTCTGTTTTCCCTTACATGCCTGAGTCATTGACACCAACTGAAATCCTCAGATCTTCAATTATCTCATTACCCTCCTGCATCTGTAACACCACAACCTGTAACTCCTCTCCCCCTGGAAGTCTTAGTGACCTGAATTATTTTCAATTTCCCCCTTAATGCCTGTGGGCATGCTTTTCTTCAGAAAGCATCTGAATCAGCATGAAACCTCTGAATCAAAACCAGGAGCCCAAGAAGGTGGGCAGATGTACAGATGAACAGTGTCTTCCATGTGCCCCACTCTTCCTGCCAGCAGTCTGCAGCTCCCAGCCACATGCAAACACACAAGAACCCACCCCAGCCTGGATGGGTGTCTGTCCAAGCTGAATTTTAAAGTTGGCAAAAAAATCCCAAGTAGGGTTATATTCCATTAAACCTTGAGCACACACACTGAACCATTATCCATTAATGTACTTCTGTCCCCCCACCCAAGAGAAGGAGCTTGGGTGATGGCAGAGGGAAGAGGGCATAGATGGCAAGCGAAGTCTTTGCTTTAATTGGCTGCTGTTAAGAACATTAGAAGGATGTTTGAAGGAGAATGATTACGGGCAGAGTGCAGGGGAGGTAATCAGAGGTGTCCAGCAAACTGAATTTATGATGTGGCTTAGCAATCCATCACCTGGCTATCATTCCTATGTCCACGCACATACATAAGCCTCAAAATACATTTAGCTCAGAGGGTCTGGAAAAAAGAGGCTTTTCTTGCAACCCCAGCTAACAGTACTTTGCTCCTTATAATATTACAGAAGCAATCTTTTTCCAACATGGTGGGGGGAAATCAGATATAAAGGATAAATTGTTTTAAATTCTTCTTAGTGTGAAGACAACTTTGTTTACTAAACGCATACGAGGGAACATATGTGTACAGCACAAACTCAGCAGTGGAAATTTGGCTCCCTGCAATTCCCTGTTATATAGATGCATTTTTTCCAGAGGAAGTCCAATGGTCTTGTTTGTTTTCACCACTAATAGAGGAGTTCAATGAAATTTTCTATTGGGAAAGTCTAATGAGGTCAGAATAAGAGAACAGAGTAACTAGGAAGGAATGTCATTGCGTTTTATTTTTAGAAGAAGGATAAAGGTGGGGCCTCACAAGAGGCAGGGGATGGGCCTGTTTTGGCACAGAGGGCCAGGCTGGAACGCTTGGTCCTGTGAGCCTGAGGGGGTTTAGAGCTTTTTTTTTTTTTCAACAACAAACCCCTTGCCAAAATCAGTGACTGAGTGGAGAGGTCCAGATGGGAGAAGAGCAGAGTGGTGCCTGGGGGTGCACAGACAGAGGGTGGCAGCAGCCCTGGAAAATGACTGAGGGGCAGTTCTCAGCCACACTACCCTCCCCAGCCTGATTCCCTGGGAAGATGAGCCCCTTCAGCAGCCTCACTGACCTGTGGATCTCTCTACTGCAATTTAAAGTGAATCCAAGTTACAACAGGGTAAACATGGAGGGAATCAAGTGCAAGAAAAGCTCAGTGCAGAAGTGCAGAGGGGCACATGGCTCTGCAAAGAGAGCAGTCATGACTACGACAGGAAACAGGACTGACTGTTGTTAAGGCTGGATGTCAAAACCCAGAGAGGCAGCCTCAGGGAGACAAGATGGACCAGAGTAAGGCTGTGAAAATGAAAAGGAAGGAACAAAGCTAAATTAAAGAACCGAGGCAGAGCGGAAAGGGGCTTGACTGGGATAAACAGGTAAGGAGGAAAAAGGGTGCATTCAAGAGCAAGCAGGCTGTGGTCTGTTTCCTGGCATCAGCTAATCTGATTGGCACAGAGATACAAGAAACAGAGGCTTAAATAGCTCATGGGAGCAGACCTTCAGCTGGAGAGAGCCATCATCACTCAGCAATTAACTCCCTCGAAGGCTCTGCCCTCAAACCCGAAGCGCAGAGCTGACCCTGCTGAGCACTGCCAATGCACAAGGAAGGAGCACAAGAGGAAGTGTCTTTCCAAGGGTTAACAGACAGCAGAGAACAAGCTGTTCCATGCATTCAGGTCACAAAAAACAGAACTGGGACTCGCCACACGCACCATGCAGACGCTGCTCTGCCAGGATCACCAGAGCTGAAGTGCAGGAGCAGCCAACTCTGCCTGCTAGGAATGAGACTGCAAGGAGCTTCACCTTAAAAACGTGCAAGGACAGCATTAACCCAGGGGAGTATTATTTAGGGAACACTGAGGCATATGAGAAGACCAGAGACTAGAATCTCTGTTCTGCCTCCTGATATTCTGTCTAGGAAAGGAATAAAGGAAACTCTTTAGGGGGAATGTGGACCAGGATCAGGCATAAAGCACTCTTTCACCTTTCCTGTGCTGTCAGGTGCTGCAGGCTTCCTACTTGTGCTTGTGCTGAATATATAGGTGGAAACAATCCAGAAGACTGGAATCAGAAGCCCAGGAATGGTTCAGGGCAAGAAAATGCTCCTTGACAGGGAGTCATGAGAGGCTGGACTTCCCCTCCAGCATGCAAGCCCTCAAACACCATGTTTCAGAGTGGTGTGCTGTTTGTGGGTCCTTCCTCTGCTCCTGTCCACAGGCAGGCGTGGGCAAAGAAGGCAGGAGCAGCAGGAGTGTGGAGGAATGACCCTCCTTCCAGGCGGGCTACAGCTGCTGAAAACGATCCAGCAGCCCCCACAGATGCCCAGGAGTAACAGCACAGCAGACATGCACAATCTCCCACCCTGGTGCTCCCACTCCTTCTGAGGACTCCTTAAGCATGCCACTGTTCCCCTTTTGGCAAGGACCTCCAGAGCTCCACTATGACTCATGTGAAGGGAAAGACCTCCTGTAAGTCCCGAGCCACAGGCATGCCCTTGTGATGTCCCTGCCCTTCCCCTGGCTGGCTTTATGATATTTTATGATATGCCAGAGACTGAGCATCAGTCTCTTCCCAGAGACACATGCTTTTGGGGGCTTCTAGTATCAGCAATGAACTTAAAATCTATGTACAGAGCTTTACAAAGCTTATTTTCCTGTTAGATAAAGGGAAGGGGCAGAGTGAAACAGAGTAATTGCAGGATGAAATGCCACAATTTCCAACACTTTCTGGGAGCTTGATACAGCAAGTCTCATTTCCAACCCCAGACTTGGGAGAAAGCTTGCAATTAAAAAAATTAACAGTGACCTTGAATACAATGGCTACAGTTTAACTAACCCGCATTCAGTCTTTGTTAATCAAGAAGCCCTTCTGTAAACTACAGCACAAAGGCACTTTTCCAAAGATCAGGTTACCTCAGCCCAGCCACACCACGGCGGAAATTTTAGAGACCTTTATTTAAAAGAGTTCTCCACTGCTGAAACCACCCTATTTGCTCTTCAGCCTCTGCTCTGCAAGGACCAAGGTGAGCAGGAGCCTGGCTCAACCCATGGCTAAGGCAGGGCTTGCAGTTAAGCAATAACCACACAGCATTTCCAAGGCACTGATGACCAGCTGGGTGGGGTTACATCACATCCATGCACAGCATCTCAGCCTCTGGAACTGCACAGCAGAGGCTGCACCAGGATTATAAAACAAAATGAGAAGATACTCTTAAAACATGCATCTTTCCAGGCTCTGGAGAGCCTTACAGCTACAGCTTCACAAACAATCACATCACAGGTAGAGGACAAGGTTAGCAAGGAAGTGCCCAGAGCTAATGAGCCAGTTTATCCATTTTATCTAGCAGAGAAGTGGTTTTTACCCTCCATTCCATAGTAATGTTACCTTGACAGGTGCAGTGCCCACAGTAAATACTATGTCTGTCCCATATTCTGAACTATCCCTTTAGGGATGAAAGCAAAGATACATATTCAGGGAATGAATGTTTCCTGCACAGCTCCTGCACAGCTTGCAGCATCAGAAAATTAAGATGACTGGAAGAGCAAAGCCTGATGCTGCTCCTAAAGCAGAAGTTATTTGGTATCATTACTCATAGGCCAGTTAAACTAGGGAGTTGGTTACTCTGGACTCTTTTCTGCTTACTTTTTTGTGGATTATAGAGCAAAATATAAATTTCAAATAAATGCCCTAGAAATGCCATGTACCCTAGGACACTAAGCCTAACTTTGCCCCTCTCCTTAAGTTGTTACCCTTAACAAAATATCAACTGCATGCCTTTGCTCTTATTGACTAGCTGGAATACCACTGAAATGTGGCGGCAGTTGGTAATTAGTATTTTTAACTCTTGGGAAGTGTTTTTTATGACAGTACTTCCTGCTGGGGTTGGTTTTAACATGCTGTCCTCACTCCTCTGGAAGACTCACCAAGACCACATCAGATGTCAACATCTGTGCATGTGGATGGAGCAAGGTCTTAGAAGTGTTATCAAACTATAAGAGAGCTATGAGGTCCAAATGGTCTTGTTTCCATCCAGGCACACGTTCAGCATTCTAGATTTGTGCAGTTTTCCCATCATTCTCCTCTCCTGGCAGTTTTAATTGCTAGATCAGCACTTCCCCCAAGCTCCACACTATTTCTGCCCAGCCTGAGCTCTGCCTGCAGACAGGAGGGCTCTTTTCGTCTGGATCTTTGTTCTTTCAACATAATCTAAATATCACTCCCTTAACACCTGATTTAGTATTTCAACCCCTCTAATTACACACAGTGAGATTTTATCGGAAATCTGATTATTGTTTGAAAGTCTGGGCATTTCATCCCAGCCTCAGAATTGATCTATTGACTGCCTTTAAATCTCACATTTTAATTTAACATTTAACACTTTATACCTGCATTAATTACATTTCCCATGATCGATATCAACAAACACCATCTCTGACCCTCTCCTGATAGAGAGACCTTGGAGACCCTGCTCTGCCAAACACTCAAGACAGCTTTGCTCTTAAACATGAACATTTACGGGGTTGATCTATCCAGTGGAAGAGGAAGAAAAAGGAAAAAGTCACGAGAAACAGCACTAATGAGTAAGCAGCAAGGCTTAGTAAGCAACACCACTGGAGATGTGCGGGTACAGACCTGGCCATGGTGGTGGCACAAGGACTGGCCTGGCCCCAGGACATGGGGAGCAGAGACTGCAGCCAGCTCCATCATCCACCTATCCCACTCCCACCTTGGCTGGAGGGCTCTGAAGCAGAGACCCACCAAGTACAGGCTCCACTGTAATTCCTGCTCACTCCAAACTGTGGGTGAGCTGGGCTTGGCCTGTCCAAGAGCTGCATGCAAGCCCTGGGCCACAGGAAATGCCTGACTGGCTCAGTATCTCCTGGCATTTAACCAGCCTGCAGGTCTAGCCCCCCTGTTTGCCTCTACACAGCACAACTGCAAGAGCAAAGTGCCCGTCTGATCTCTGAATCTAGCAGATCTCGTATTAGCAGACACAAACTGCACAGACTAATCAAGGAGACACCCATCATGCTGCCTTTCTATCCAGACACTGCCAGTCTCCAAGGTGGCTGCTCTAAGGCACTGGATCCAGCTTTGCCAGCAGGACAGCCCTAAATATCTTTCTCTAGGCCATGGGAAGCAGAACTGGCTGTGCTTGAGGAGGGCCAGGTCCTCCTTGTACCCCATCTGCAATGTATTTGTGTTTGTGTTGCGACTGGAGATTGAAGATGACATTGTCCCCAGTACTGCAGAAAACAGGAATATTTGTCCCTGAATAATTTCTCCAGCATATTAAGCACAAGTCATTCTTATGCAAAGACTGCCCTGTACAGCTGCCAAGGTCAGTGAGACCTTGCTTTATTTGCTGCATAAGGGCTGGCTGCGCAAGTTTTACCTTGTACATATTTTTCCATGCGTTGTCTTAGATTTCCCTGCTGCTAGTGTCTGTGCATCTTGCTGTCTGTTCAGTAGGTCACGCTACCTTCTCTGGCTGTTAATAATAACTACCCAATACCCAGTGCTCCAGAACAGCCAAAATTCCAGCAAACCAACTCTTACGGTATGTTTAATTCAAAAGACAGCAAGAACAACATTGAATAACAATTTTCAAGGAAAACATGCTCCACAGCTTTTGCTAACAACATCAATATGTTTCTATTTTCAGGGGGTCGTGACCTGCTATCCACTCACACAGACATCACTGTTCACATTCTAGTATCTACATACAGATGATTTTTTGTGCAAGGATTGCATTCAACCACATGGCACTGCCTGCACACACAGGCTCTGGATTACAATATCAGTGAGTGCAGTCTTAAGGAAGCAGCCAAATACTGAAGAGCCTGCATTTAAATAGATTACAGAATCTGAAAATAATTCCCTGTTTTTTAAATTGCAGACACATTTTTACGGACTACAGCCAACAGTTATACCTAAAGTAAGGATTGTCCCTCTCCCCAGTTTACTAAATCCCGTAACATTGCAGGTGCAACAGTCAAATTTAGATATTCACAAAAGGAAGAAAAATAGTATTTTGAAACTATCAGTACAATATCATGATACTGAAAACTCAAAGTTCTTAACATGTAGCCCAAGCAACTCCTTTGCAGAAGAACAGAATTAAGTGATCTTCCTTAGGTCAGTGGCCAGTTAAGAAAACTTGTCAACAACCTGCAGTGCTCAGGAAGCACCCTGCCTCACCCCAGCCTCTGAACCCAAATCAGTGGGGAGATGACAAACAGAAATTTCTAACACATCCCCTGATTGCCAGGAGCAGTGCAGCAGAGTCCCCCAGCAACCTTGCTGGTTTATTTCCTCTCACCACAGCAGCATTTGGTGCTCAGCTCAAGCTTATCAGTGTGAGGAGATCTGTTCTAGTGAGAACAGCAAGCCAGTACCCCAGACAATGGATCATACATCCTTCTTCCAGCTCAGAAACCAAGCTGTTTTAACTGGCTCACTTTGCCCCCCAACACTGCTTGAACCCCATTAGCAATTTACAGCTAAAAACACTAATGTCACATCACCCTGAGGGCTACAAGCTCCTTGGGGTAGAAACCCTCTTCCCCTTTACCCTGCAGCAGTTTCTGACCTTGGTAAAACTCCACAGCCAGTACCAGTAACACAAACCATCCTTCAAACTTCAACACATCCTGGTGCCAGCAGTCTCTCAACTGGAGACAGGCAGCACTACAATGGGGCTGCACAGAGGGGTTAAGAAGCACTGCTGAAAAGGGATGCAAACAAGGACTCCAGGCTCTGAGCAAGCACACTCTGCCATACAAAAGGTGAGCATCACTTGTGAGCAAGAACTGTCTGGCTGAGTATACTGCCTTTGTTAACAGAGAAGGCTGCATGATGGAGTGGGCTAATTAACTGCATTTTACTTGGGGAAACCCAGGCTTAAATCCTGGCTCTTGTCACAGTTGAAAATGAATTTAGGGACCAGAATAAAGGCCAAGATAATTTATTTTCTACAAAACCATCAAATAGTTGCCTGTCCCCTGACAGAGAGGCCCAGAATTCTATGCAAGGCCACGACTGCTTATGCAGTTATTTCTCTAAATATAAAAGTTACTAACTGACTGATGTGAGTGGTGATCATGCCATCCATGCTGCTTAGCTGGACTGAGCACCCCAATGTGATGAATCTCACCATCCAACATGGTCTGTGCTTTGTCATGCAGTGCCACACGGGTTGCAGGTCCTACAGGGAGGGGACATCATGCCTGGCAGGATTTAAAATTCAATTTTCATTTTCAAGGGAGTAATTTATCCCTTAACTTTGAAGAGCTAGAGCACAGCTCTGGTGTAACTCTAGTTACTTCACTGGAAAACCACTAGGACTGGTTGTGGTCCAAGGGAGCTGAGGGTAATTTCCCCACTTCCTCCCGGCTGAAGGCTGCCCAGCAGAGCCAGGAGGGAAGCAAGTACTTTCCCCATAAAGTAATTCTCTATTTTTATCATGCTAAGAAAGTTTTTTTCATTTGGAAACTAAAACTCTTGCTTCAGAAAGAAGCTAAGCACCCTCCTTCCTTTCTGATTTATACCACAGAAGTGTTCATCTAATCAAATCAGCCATTTTTTCTGAAAGGCTGAAAGGAATCATTGTGAAAAATAATCAGAACAGCAGACCAGCTCCTGAAGGTCTACAGGCAAGAAATACAGATAAATCACATTCCTGACCCTGAAGGTGGTACATTCCTTCACACTACTTTTGCTGTGTCACCTCACCCATCCCAAAGGACAGAGATCCCTGGTGTCAGAGCACTTGTGAGAGCAACATACTTAATGTGTAAGCAGCAGCTAATGATAATGAAGCACAATTTTGGGCACAATATGCTGTTCTACCAAAGTATGGGATTAGTGCTTCTGAGGTGCCATCACCCTCCTCTTTCCTTCTCTCTCAAAAAAGGACAGCCTCCAACATCCTCAGCTACCTGCACAACTGAATTTGGGCAGGAAGACACAATGGAGGTCAAAAGGAGCACAGAAACATTTTCTGAAGCAGCTTCCAGCATACAGCACAGCTCAGCATTACAGCACCTTTCATCTGCACCAAGCAGGAGACCCAGACACTTAACCCTCCAACACAACAAAGGGAGGGGTGGGTGTTGTCATCACAGCAGGGTTTTACACCAAGCCAAAGGTTGTGTGGGAGGCTTCCCTTGAACAGCAGAAGAGGAAAGCTTAAGTCAAACTTCTATCCAAAAAGCCAGACTCAGTCAGAAGACTCCCATGAACTGGAGCAGCAGCCACAGGGAACTCGGGGACCAGGAGGTCCCTGCTCCCAGGCACAGCGAGATTCCCACAGCCAACCCAAATTCTGCAAATAAGGGCCACACATCTCCCTCCACTGTTATCTTTAAATCCTCTTTACTCTGCAGAGCTATTCTCCACCCTCCTTCCCTTTTAATCGGCCCTGACCTACAGATGTCAGCCTCATTTCGGCTAAGTCAACACAACTGCCACATCTAGGATGCTGTTACAGGAAAAAAACCTTACACTCCTGGCTGGATTCCAGAGTCTACTTCTTGGTCTAGACCTGACCTCGTTCCTTTTCTGCAAACTTAATCCTACACCTTAAGGGCACAGGGAACACAAAGTGACTCCAACGTGGGCCTGTCTGTGCTGTCTCCCCTTCAGCCTGCAGAGACTCTTTTGATCACCCTACACAATTACCAACCATTATTGACAGGAGGCTCCCTCAGAACTGATTGTTCTTAAAACCACACATGTGCAAAAGCCAAAAAGCAAAAAAACACACAGTACTTTCTGAAAGCTGAATCCTTACCCTAGAGCTCACCCAATGGGACATGAACCTTAAATCAATGGTCCCCAAAGTTTCCTCAGAAGCAGCTCTGGCCTCACACTGAAACCATAGCCAAGTTTGGTATATCCAGCTTCATCTAAAGGTTAGAATGAAAAAAAAATCATTCATTTCCAATGCCTCTGTCATGGGCAGGAATACCTTCCACTAAAACAGGTTGCTCAAAGCCCTATCCAACCTGACCTCGAGCACTTATTCATCCTTTATCAGAAACACAAGTCAGGACACCAGCTGAACATAAAGGACTCCAACCAGGTACCACAGCACCTTACCAGGCACAGCTCAGTGAGCTGCTGCAGTGGTACAGTCAAAGAGCAGGTGGGGACACCTGGTCCCTACTGTCCCCACCCCATGTGGCCAGTATGCAGGAGGCACAGGCTAGAGATGGACGGACAACAGCTCATCCTCTCTTGCCCAAACACACCATACAAACAGGGTATCAACACTGAGTGGGATCCAGCTCCTGCACTCCACCTTGTGACCCAAAACCCTCACATATCAGTAGCAGCAGTGGGAATATCAAACCACAAATAAGGTATTAGTAGCTAATTTGTTATCTGCTTATTCCAAGAAGGCAGCTAGCTGTGGATTCCACCTTCAGGCAACAGGGCAGGTTTTTGTTAGCTCTCAGAAACATTTGCACAGTGCTTTGTTAAGTGTTTGTGGGCGATGTTCGAAACCCCAATTATCTGTAGCTGACACGATGCTGAACTAATACTCTCCTAATTCAGAGGAGCTGTAAAAGCAAAGCTCCATCAAGGCTAGGAAGAGTCTTTGGATCAAATTGTCTGAACTCTGAAACAGTCCTTGCTTATGCGCTGCAAGAAATCCTCCATACAAACACACCTTTCATATTGTGGGAGGAGGAGGGGAGGGAGAGAAGAAGAGATTAAAACCAAAAGCCAGATCCTCAGGTAACAGAAAAATCAGAGGTTCTCCCTCAGTTTACAGTACCACAGATTTGAGCCAAAGGTGCTTTTCAAGTCCTTTCATGAGATATTTTAATTTTTCTACCTGCTATGTGTGCAAGCTAGGCAGTGCTTTTCAGGCAAATTATTTATTCAGCTTTACAGTGACTAACCTGAATTTCCAGACTGCTTCAAAAGAAAAACTGAAACATTTCTTTACAAAAGGCAAAGAGCATTAGATTTCCTCCCTCCTTGTTTTTCCTTTTCTTTTTTCCTCCAACCCTCAGCTGAAACATCTCTACCTCTCATCTAATAAATAAACAAATTATGTATCTTTCCATAAAAATATGATCTTCCCTTCACCTCTATGCCAAAAATGTGCTGACAATTCTTTCTTTTTTCTTTTATTTTTCTTTGCTGATGCCACTTAAAATGGAATAAATTCCTTTCCTATTTTTTTAAATTGATTTTTCAGCTTAGCTACATACATGAAAAAAAACCCAGCAAGTCTTACATCACTGGCTGCAGTCTTACAACCTGGAATAAACTGAACACCATGCTGAAAAGCATGGGATTACCATGGGCTTGACATTAGTGGGATACCCCAGGAGAAATAGCCACAGCCAAAAGGAAATTACAGGGTCAGTGAAAGTGGCCACCCTGTTGCATGAACTGCCTCAATGTCACTCCCCAGTAAGTAGCATCACAACACTTATATACAATTAAGGCTTTAATCCAAGCTATCAACTGAAGGACCAGTTCCAAAAGACCTGGACTCACCAGGATCATCTCCTGGCACCCGGGGGAGGTGTCCTGAGGACAGGGAGCTCAGGTAGCACACACCTCTCTTCACCATGCCCTCACTACGTGCCTGCCACAGGGGAAGCAAAGCCACAAACAGCAGGTCTGGTTTAAGGCAAGGTTTAAGGTTCTTTAACTGTATTGCATCAGGAATAAGCTCCATTTCTGTGATGTGGAGGATGGATGTACATTTCCTTGGGTAGAGATGCCCTCTACTCAACCCAGCCTAAGACCTTCACTGACATGGGGCTGTGATTAGGGGATTCAGGTCATAAGCAAGCAGATCTCACGTTTTAATTCTCTCTCTCTCTGGTTTTGGTTGCCTGGATCTCCAGGATGAGCAACATCACATTCCTACAGAGAGCTGAGCTCGCGTGCAGCAGCTCTCTCCCTCAGAGGAGGGGAATGCACGAGGCTGATCATGATAACCTCCCACCCAAAGATGTCTGATTGCCACAGCACTCCTTCCCCACACTGAAAGCTCCAAACAACAATCCTAAAGCCAGTCTTGCCTCCTCACCTCCACAATCCAGCTGACAATACTGCATCAAATTCATCAATACCATTGCATTTGCACCCCTCCTCTGGTAACCATCCAGAAAGTTGTGCATCCAAAACTACAGCAGCCTGCACCCTCACACACTCTTTCAGTTTCCTCCAGAGATCACCCTGCTGAGAACCTCTTTGGCAACACACAGGTTCAAGACATCCTAAAACCACCCACAAAAGGATACCAGATTGCAGTCCTTGTTTCACTCTCCTGTAAGCATCTTGCAGGATTAACCCCTTGCTAAATGATCTGGGACTGTGGTAACACAATCTCAGATTTGCTATTTATTTGTGGCAGCTTTCACTACCTGCAGATGCTGTCCAAAAATACAGGAGAAAAATGTGTGCCCTTGGGAGCTCAAAGTATAAAGGCAGAGGTCAGGAGAAACACTCTGTTCTTATTAATGCAGTTCTACAGAGAGCTGGGAAAAAAAAGAAGCCACGTCTGTATGCTTCTCAGAAGCAGATTATGGTTAATAATACAAAGATTACTGACATTAAATGAATTTAAATTCATTCTTCTATCATTCAGAATATTAAGGTTTTTTACCTTCCTCCCAGAATCACTCCCATTTGTAGTCAGACACACTTTCTGCCTATCACAAAGTTATTATATTTGGACAATAATCACCACAGTGGACTTCTCCCCCTTGACAGTTTTGTTGTATTAGGAGTCTTATAAAAAAAAGTACTTGTAGCATTACTTCAACCTAAAAAAAAAAAAAAAGGAAGATAGGATGCTTACAATTGCTGCATAAATCTCTGAAGATGTTTCTGCAATCCTAATGGGTTCTTAGCCTATCAACAGGCAAGGGAAAGTCTCACTTGTGCTGTAGCAGTGTCACTCCTGCAGACAGAACAAGTGGTGCTCAGCCCTGGGCTCTGCCAGGGAGAGGGAGCTGGCACTCACCAGCGTGGAACATGCCACAACACCAGCACGTGTCACAGCCACATGGGACCAACAAGAAAGTGTCTGCTGTTGGCGACCAAAACTTGATTTTAAATTCCAGTTGTTCCTCTAATCTGAACTAATGTTCAGATTCAAACTGAAGGCACTGTTCTGCACCAGCCCAATAGAAATTTAATGGTTGCCAGTACCAGCAAACTGAAGATGAAGCACAGTAAGAGCAGCAAAGCCAAACAAATTTATTTTCATGAGAAAAAACTCCTTTTGAAATTTAAGTTCCAGTTCAACTCTAAAAATCCCTCTCCCCAGTCATCATGACACTGACAGAGAAGTATCTGAGGATGCTCAAGAGAAAGCCATCAGACAAGCCAGCCACCAGTCACGTGTTTGCTGCTGAACATCACGAATGACTGCGCTAAAAAAGCGTCTCACAAGTGTCTGAATCTACATTTTACTGAGAGAAAGAAAACCTCATGTCGAAAACCTGCAAATCACTGCCAGTCAGTCCCAAATCTGGCATGCTTGGCTGGTCTGTGGCATTCCCCACTTGCTCTCCTGGTCCCTATGTTGGGAAGTCAAGCCAACACATCCTCACACCTACAAAACCAGAATCAATGGGCAGCTGCCTGAAATGTTGTGTGTGGTGAACTGCCACTGCATGGGATCACTCCAACTCAACTGTCCAGTCCTTTTGTTTAAAAAAGGGAATTACTGCTGCTAAAAGGCACCTGCCTTAGCTCATGGTCTTACGCAATGGATGCTCTAAGCATTTTTTAATTAAATCAGTACATAATTATTAGAGTGTTTTACTGAACCAAAAAATCCCAGCGCCTTGCAAAAGGCTGCTAGAGACTGACTCACCTCACCCATGCAGACGCTGTCCTGCAGCACTGGGCATCCTCCAGCTCTGCTCTCACCACCTTTTCCAGCTGACCCAAGCACAGGCTGCATTGGCCAGGTATCATTCCTGCCCTCTCCCTCAGCCATGACAAGCATTCATGACAAAGCAGAGGAAAGAGGAGAGCAGCAGTGAGGAAAAAGAACACAACTTTCAGTGCCAAAAAACATATGAAGTGTGTGAAGGAGCAGGCTTAGCTCCTCATGGCACCCATGAAGCCAAGAGCACTGGCTACAGCCTGGGAGCTCAAGCAGCCAGTGGCTCTGCCTTGGCAATGTCCCATTGTCAAGAGGTTTCTACCTCTTGTCCCAAATTCACACATTCCCCACAAGATGTTCCAAGACTTAGGGGAAAACTTTATCATGTAAGCTGGCATGCAAAATGGTGTCACCACCCAGCCAGGGGCACCTATGACAGTCTCTGCACCTGGGCTGAATTTAGAAATCCAGTATCTCTAGAAAAACAAGTAGGTGACACTGCACAGAAAATAAGTAAATAAGTTATTAAACACATGAGAAGCTTCCCTGTACCTTATTAATAAATGTCAAGGTCTTGTCAGAAGGACAACCTTCCATCCAACACAGGGTACAGAATGAATTTGGCATTTGGCAACAGCACCCTCATTCCAACCTTGGTACCTGAGCATCAGCTACTGAATGAGTCATATTACAACACAGTCACCAGAGCTGGAAAGTCCCCAACCCAGCAGGTCTTCCCCTTCAGCAAGGTTCATAAAACCTCATGCAGAACCCGCCCTACATGCCATATTCATCTCCACAGTCTCAGAAGAAATGTGGATCACAGCTACTCAACCCACTGCTCTGCCTGAAATTACCCTGAAAATCATTATGAAGGTGGTCAATCCCATGAGAGAGCCACCCAAGAGAGGTGCCCTGGGCAGACTGGTCCAAGGGAGCGTGCAGTGCAGGCATGGGCAGGAGTGGGGATGACCTGCCTGCACTTGTGAGCAGGGGGAGAGGCTGGTTGCACCCAGAGGCAGCAGGGGAGGTGTCACCTCACTGAGGAGATGCAGGAGGGAAGGGGCTCACTGATCATGCTGCAGGAGAGCAGCCCACTCTAGTTTCCTTATTTACATGACCTGAAGTGCAGCTTCCTCAGGCACCTTGTGAAAGGTGCTGCTTCATTAGCCAGACCACGCCTGGGCACTTGGGACACCGCCAGCCTGAGCTCGTTACCGAGGCTCTCCTTAACGAAGGGCACTGAGGTTGTCACACCAAGTGCTTCACTGAGTAATTAGTCAAGGCAAATTCATCAGTGATGGACTTGGAACAAGCAGAGTACACGGAATGGAGGTGTATGGCTGTGGATCCAGGATTCAAGTGCAAATGCAAGGTGGAGATGGCAGTGCCAAAACCTGGGCGGTCTAAGGGCATGGAGGCTTCACAGAACACCTCTGCACTCTGACTTCCTCAGTCAGATACAGCTCCAGCATCTGGAGGCTTAACAGAAAGGAGAATAAACCACCTGTAACCCTGCTACTGTTTCTTTTCTGTGCTACTGTTTCTTTTTTGTATTTCAAAAATAACTTCACTGAAATGTATCTCAATGCAATACAAGCCCCCTTGGGCCAGCACTGCTTATTACTATTTATATAAAAATGTTCAGACTATAAAGGAGCCCACTGATATCTGGTATGGCTATAAAAAGATTTATCCATCCTGACTTGCTGGCTCAGGAGTAGGAGATCCTACAACTGAGCAACTTAGGAAGAGTGACCAGCATTGATTAAAGAGTTTTGACCAGATTTTGGTGAGAGAAATCCAAACACCTCTGCTGCCCTACCAGGGAAGAGCCTAAAGCGCCTGATTCTTTCTTCTCCATCACTTTTGCACCCTATGGCCCATAGTAGCATTTTCCACGCTGTGGACTAACCCGGTGCTCTGCAGAACAGCTCCCAGCAGCAGCCCAGCAGCCAGCCATGGCTCAGAGTTTGTCCTTTACCGGGCAGGATTTCCCATCAATGACACGGGGATGTTTGACAGCTCACCATTCCAGCCTTTAGGACCACTTTAACAACTGGTCCATCAACCCATACAGGCTCCTCCCAGCATCACAGACCTGCATTGCACAACCACACCTCACCACCACACAGCCCCAGAACCTTCCACCAAAACATTACCAAATGCTTCACAAGCACTAATGAATTAATTCCAAGCACATCCCAATTAACTCCAGGAGCAGAGAAGCAGGCTGAGGTGTCCCCATCTCCCTGCAAGCCTGCTGAGGAGCCAGGCATGGCAGACAGACCTGCCAGCTCCCTCCCTCTGCTCAGCTACAGACCTGTAAGATATTTCAAAGGCTCTTTCCAAAACAGAGGGAAAGGAGAAAAAAGGAAAAGCTTTCTGTTTTCCTTGAAAAGCAGGTCGTGCAACAAAGAAAGCACTAATAAAGGTTTCACCGTCCAAATTTAAAGTCAAAGGCAGCAATGAAGTGCCTCTGAAATATAAGAAACACGTTGTGCGCGGTGTAAAATTTATTGCTGCCTAGCAGAACGAAGCCAAACATCTTAATATGGAAAAACACCGCTTCTTTTGACCCAAACAGATTGGGAACAGGAAGTAAAAACAAATCACCCAGCTGCGGCCTCCCCACACTGAGAGGAGCAGCAGCAGCCAGTGCTTCCTGCCCACCCTCGCCCTGCCCAGGGCTGCCAAGGGCTGCGCAGGGTTTGCTCAGGGGCCAATCCCACCCCAAACACTTTGTTACTAAAGCTCTTGTAGGCAAGATCAGGCCGTTATTGAAGAGGATTCAGCTGGGAAGAGCCAGGAAAATGGAACTGCAGGAATCACCCCAAGTGCTGCATCCATTTGCAAACTGCACAGGAACAAGCTCCCATGCAAGGAGATTCCCTTTCTTTCAGTGGCTCTCTACATTTTCAGCAGCCAAATTCCTGACTCAGGACAGGCATATTTCAAGAGTTAATTTTGGTTTTACTACATCATCACCAACAAACCCTGAGAAATTAAGTCAAGCCTCAATTGGCTCAAAACATAATTGCATTTCTCTTAAATAATAGCTTTGCATTATTTCTTCTTTTTTTTTTTTTTGAGCTCGTGCATATTACCTTCTAATTATATTTTAAAGCTTTCATTTGCAGCTACAGGAATAACCCAGAAAGACATACAGATGAGCTAATTTTCAAATCATCACTTGACAAAGGACATGAAGCTTTAAAAAAAGTGACACATAGACCAAAGGACTTGGGAAAAAAAAAGAAACATGCAAAACTGAAAGTCCATGATCTCTTTTGTTAAAGCCAGTAACTCAGTGCCAAAGAGAACGGCTTTAAGACCTCAGCAGAGCAAACACTGAATATCACATACGTAATGCAGCAGAAAATGCCATTTACACAAATGCTACACACAGAACAGCAGCTCAGAACCTGGTATTCTGACTAAAATTCTGCTTTCAGCAAATCTCATAAGTATAATTTTTATCAGCTCAAGTAGATTTTTCCTACAAGATTTTAAAAGATTACATGCCAGGTGTAGAATACCTCATAAAGCAGAATTAGATTTTTGCCTTGCGTGATTTTTTAATTTTTTTTTTATATATTTAATAACAACCAGCAAATTACAGCCATTAGTACAACACTGCCTTCACAGCAGATTTATGACAGCATTACCAAAAGCAGAATTTTATCCAACAACACTTCTCGATAGCACAGACATCTGCAGAACCAAGGGGGAAAAACACACATAAGCATGCACAACCACACATTTTGTGCATTACCATCCAAGACTTTTACAAGGATGGGTGCTTTGTGCCACTGTTCTGCAAGACAGCACCCTGAGCACGCACAAGGGTATGGTACACTCTCCTGCGCACAGCGACCTCCAGTCCTACCTCAAATTCTTTTAAATCCCTCACCTTCATGCTCATAAATACAGCTTTGGCAGAAGAGCTGCACTGCAAGGAAGGAAACTCACCCCACACTCCTGTTACAGTGCTACATGAAACCCTCCTCCCTCTGCCCCAGCAAAAATATCCAAGTTTATCATGCCGAGGAAAGAACAATAAGTGGGAGTCCGAAAAGGCAGTCAGAAGTACCGCCAAAAAATCAGAGCTCTTTCTCAAAAAAAGGCCCTCCCTTAGGAAGCCTGCCAATCAAACCTGATCACGAGGCTGTTTTCCGAGGGTGAATAGAGTTCTTATTGACACAGCTTATGTCTGCAGCACGCAGCCCTCCACAAGGCTTTCAAGAGCAGATCGGATTACACAGACACATTCTCTCTGATTTTATGCATTCAGAAGCCCTCAGACATAAAATACCCGGCTCAGAAGGCCACTGCTTTTTCAGCTTGCTATCGGCCTACGTGCTGTTACAAAAAAAACCCAGGCAAACAGATCCTGGCACCTTTACTTGGGCTCCCAAAGCCCTCACCCTCACTCAGCAGGGCCTTATAATTTGCAGGCCAAGCCACAGATTTGCTCCACGTGAATAATACAAGACGACTCATTCCCATGGTAAGTACTTAGCATCAAAATGAGAGAAGGGAAAAAACAAATATCTGCTGACACCATTTAAAATTCGAGATGATAACATCACTCTGAGTAGACAATCCTTCCTGGAAGATGGCATGGAAAAAGGGGAGGATGCACACCTTCCAAAAGAACAACATGCACTGCACAGCTTAGCAGGGAAGAGGAGACCAACTGCAAAACTGCAAAAGCATCACAAGCACAAATTCAGGTAAATCATCTATCCAGGGGTAGCAATTTGCACACATGGAAATCTGGAGAAAACAAACTAAAAGGATCCATTTATACAATTTCTATACTTCGGGGGCACAATAAGGAATTCCATTTCAGCAGCAGACACAGATGGAAAGCCTGGGAAACCTGTGGTGTTGCATTAGAGGTGAACAGAGAATTACAAAATGTTTTATTATAAATGCTCCAGCTTAAAGACTGAATTTCAGCAAAAGAGACAAGTCTGCTTAAATCATATGACAAATTAGAACCTGAGCACTGCCCTAGAGATGGATGCATGCACTGCCCAGAGGTCTGGAACTAAAAAGAAGCTCACAGCCCCCCTCCTCCAAAAACCAGTCTAAAAACCAAACCAGTACATTACACATGGGTAAGTGGATCCCTAACACCTAAAAAGAAACTCCTGCATTAACTCAGCCGCACTGAATTGAAACTGCTCACTGAAATATTACATATGGCAAACACAGCAAATCAAGCAAGCTTGAGCTTCAGAGCTTTTAAGGGATTTTAAGAGCAAACACACACTGTTCAATAAAGACATTCTCTCTTCCCTGCTTCCACAAGCTGCAGTCGCTCCCCAACCAAGATTTTCTAGCATTTTGCAGAAGATTTTTCTCACATTTTCCTGATGGCTGCTAGGAGGCTGGAGCTGGGCAATGGAAATGCAAGATGCCATGTCTGTCTGACGTGGCAATTCTTTGGTTGGATGTCTGCACTGTTCTCAAAGCCCACCAAGAGATTCATCACTCCTATGACTACCTTTGAATATTGAAATCTAAGCAAACTGTGCTTTCCAGTGCTCAGCCTCCCTCTCAATGAGCAGCCTCATGTTTCTAGTACTCAGTTTCCACGTGTGACTTCTAGCATGTACATGGTCCACAAAGTTTGCTCCTATGAATGCTCCATACTCTTTCCCAACACATCTGAGTCATGCAATGGTTCACTCTACCAACAAGGCCAAGTTGTAACCACCAGCACAGAAGGGGTGTCCTGCTGTGGGCATCAGTCACCAAATCCCAGCTGTAGATTCATCATCTTCACGTGTGCCTGCATTAGCCACAAAGAGAATTTTCATTTGCTTTCAGGCTCCTGACTGAGCTACAGGCACTGGTGGCCAGGCCAGCCATGGTTTCACTTGTGCCTTTAGGAAGATCCAGATATTAGTAATGCAGTTATGCCATGGCCCAGCCTCCTCCTGGCCTGCCTGGGCTCCTCAAGTCCTTGTGCCAACACAACCATTTCTGTGGCCACGTGGAGAAGCTGAGCGATGGCTAAAATGAATGTCCTTTTTTTCCTTGTTATTCTGCAAGATTATTCTTAAATTACAAGAATGAAAGAGGCTGGAGGAAAAGGCCAGAGGCAGGACCACTTCCACAACAGCACCAGCTTTGAAATTGATTTGCAAGCTATGCTGCAAAAAGCAAGAAAGCTATCCTGTCTCTCTCTGCAGTCACAAGTTTTTGAGTTGCACTTTGAGATTCCCTTAAACGTGCAGAACAGCCCCTCAAAACTTTACATGTGATGGCATCACAAGTGCAAAATTCTAAGCTCCACAGATTCCTCTTGCCAAGATGGGACAAGCCCAGAAGAAAATTTCTAGCTCTGTAAAATTCTAAGAATAATACGTAAGGCTTATGCCAGTCATTCCCCAAAAGAGAATAAGAGGGCAGAGCAGGCCCCCACTGATACGGAACTGTATGAAAACCACTATAAAATCTTCTCTGTGGAACATCTCAGAGGGACAACTGCCCAGCACCCCTACTGTGAGTAACCTTCCTGCAGCACATGGTCCAGCTCTGGAGGGAGGAATGACAGGTTTAGACCCACTCTCTCTTTCCCCATGTGGGTCCCTCACAGCAGTGGAAAGGATGTGGCACCCTGAATTCTGCTGACCTGGACACATGCTGCAGGAGGCTGAGCAGGACAATTTACAGCACTGTGGAGCCAATTTCCTTGCTGACCACCAGGTCTGCTTTGGGCCCCTGCCAACACATCCCAAAAGGCTCATAAGGCAGCACCAGATCTGCAGCAGCCACACAGCTGTAAACAGGCTGAACCAGGTGCACACAAAATTCAGCTGCTCCTAGGAAGGCCAATTGAGCCCAAAGCGGACTGCTCCTTCTCCTGTTATCACCACGTCCTGTATTAGAAGCTTCAGAACAGTCCACTGTCTTTGAAAAAGAAACACTCAAAACACTGAAATAGTTCTCAAAACTTTTCTGGGCCATCTCTACTTTAAAATGACTTCGTTTAAATTTGTGCCACGTCTATATATACACACACACACACCAGGGGAAATCAGCACCCGTGAGCAGAGCTGGTGCCTACACACTGCACCCTGCACAGCCTCCAGGTCTGCCTGTGCAGCTCCACACCAGAACAACCCCACAGCAAAACAGAGCTGCCTGAAACCACCCCAGGAACATCCTGCCCCACTGGCAGGAGCACTGAAAAGAACACAGTCTGCAGGCTCTCCACCAGACTTGCTACCACTCTTCTTTCTTGGGGTATGGAGAGTAATGGGGGCAGGGAAGTTTTAAGACCAAATTGCAGCGTCCTTTAAGTCCTTCACTTCTGCACGAAGCTGAACCCCCAAGTCCCCCCTTCAGGATTTTCCTCCCTCCCAGGACCGAGATGCATGATTTGGATGTTCTTTAGTAAATTAGGCCCCAAGGAGCAGGACTGTGCCATGTAAGGCCTTTCTCCAACCTAGAAAGCAGCACCATTGCAGCCTCCACATAATTACCTTAACAGCAAAACACCCGCAAGGAGGACCCATAGGGGGAAAACATCTCTGCAACCCCATGGAAGCTGCTCTGTGGAAACTTTAACTGCATTACTTCTGCTTCTGTATAATCCCAGAATAACTAGCTTAATTCAGACTGATCCAACGCAGACACCCGATAGTTTCAACATGGTATAGACTATAACCTCACTCTAATTACAGGATCATGTTACATGTCCAACAACTGCTGCAATTTAGTCTTGCCTGATACACCCCAGCTGAAAATTGCTCATCCCACCTCTTACCCTCTTACTTTTTGGCAACCTTTGAATGGAGGCAGGGATACCTCGCAACACCTCAGCATCTAACACACTCGCACCCCAAGCCCCATAAAGATTAAGTCATTATTTCCTTGCAGTAACAAAGACAACGACTTCCATCAGTGCAGAATAAACTCGTTTTAGGCAAAAAGCACAGACACGACACTACTGTTCATACACTTCTCTACGCAAACGCAATACAGGATTACAGCTAAGAGCCACAACACCACGAATTCGCACATCATTCCCCGAGCCCGCTGCTGATCGCACACGGAGCCTATCTGAGCAAGAGGGGAGTTCTCAGAGGCAAAAGCTGCAGGACCAGGCAGTCGGACTTTCACTACCTCAAAGGCAGGGGATATTCCTTACAGCAGCGCACGTCTTGCCTTTGAGCTCAAAGCTGCATCCGCGGCTCCCGCTGCCATGAAACGGGAAGGTTTTCTGCCCGCGCCTGAGCCGAATGTTAACAGGTCTGCGCCTCGCGTCAGCTCCGCCACCGCCTCATGCTCGGCCGGGGAACGCTCCGCTGCCCGGGCGGACGAGCTGTCCGGCCATGGCTGGGCGATGATTCAGCAAGGGGGTGGCTCCCGGTGAGAAGGCACACCTCCTGCGAGCTGTCACACCGCGGGGCCGGGGCAAAATGGGAGAGAGAACTTGCTCTGTCTATCATGGCTGCACTTTTCAAAATGCGTAACCTGGCCTGCTAGGGGCGAGGGGGGCGAAGGGGAGAGGCGGGGAGGGTGTGTGTTTCCATCAGCAGGCACATGGGAATAATTGAAGGAAACATCTCGAGGCTTTTACCGATGGCACAAGTAAATGAAGGAAAAGAAGAAGAAAGGGAAAAAAAAAAAAAAAGCCAGACACTTCGGGAGCCAGCATCAACTTCGCCAGGCTGTGTTCTTTGTTTCTAGGCAGACTCCAGTGCGGTGGCAAGAATGAACAAATGCGCATGTCTTCATAAGAGTCAAAAAAAAAAAAAAAAAAAAAAAAAAAAAAAAAAAAAGAAAAGGAAAGAAAAAATCCCCCCTCCCCTCCGGCCCCTCTCTCGCCGCTGCGGCGGCCGGAGCCCTCCGGAGAGTTTGGGCTGCTTTTCCAGAACTAAAACTCCGCTTCCCGCTACTCCGAGCAGGGCTTTGCCACGCTACCAGGAGTCCGGGGGTACGGCAGCGCCTGCAACACTTTCGGCTGCAAAAATTAGTTCTGGTGTGGGCTTTGAGAATTTTTTTTTTTTCCTATTAAAGAACGGAACGCCGCCCCCGCCACGCTCCTACCGCGCCAGCCGCCCTCCGCAGCCGCCCGCCGGAGCGGAGCGGAGCCCGGGCCCGCCGCCGCCGCCGCCAGACAAAGGAGCGATGCGGAGCCGCGCCAGCACCCGCGGCCAGCCCGCCTGCGCTGCTCCCGGGACAGCCGCCCGCGGGACCCGGACCGGGACCCGCCGCCGCCGCGCCCCCTCCCCGGAGCGCGCCCCCCGTCCCCGGGCGCCCGCGGCTCGGGGGGGCACCGAGCGCCCCGCGGCCGCCCCGGCCTTACCTCGCAGCGGCGGCGGCGCTCGCAGGCAGCGGCGGCCGCTCCGTGCCACGCGCGGCGGCGCGGGGCGAGCCACGGGGGCCGGTTTAGCGCGGGGGCCGCCTGCGCGCCGCCATTTTAACGCCTCCCGCCCGCCCTCCGCCCCCCTCACCCCCCCTCTCCCCGCGGCCACGCGCGGCGTGGAAATGCCACCCAGCGTCCCCCCTCGTCCTCCCCGTCCCCTCCGCCCCCCGTCCCCGCCGTTACATTGACGCAGCGGCTCCTGGTCGCCGGGCCCGCCGCGGCGGAGCTATAGCAGCAGGGCAGCAGCAGCAGCCGCCGCCGTCGTGGCCCCTCCGCCGCCGCCTCCCGCCGCCGGGCGCACATGGTACGCTCCGGGGCCGCGCCGCGCCGCGCCCCGCCGGCCGCGCGCGCCGCCCGGCTGCTGCCATGGCAACCGCCCCGCGACCCCCGCCCCGCCGGGACCCGCGGGACGCGCCCCGGGATCGCCGCTCCCGCCGCTGGCCGCGGGGCCCGCGCGCCTCCGGCACCCGCACCTCTGCCCCGGCACCCGCACCTCTGCCCCGGCACCTCCGGCACCTCTGTCCCGGCACCTCCCGGCACCCGCACCTCTGCCCCGGCACCTCCCGCACCTCTGCCCGGCCGCTGTGCACGGAGCCACCGCGCTCCCGCAGCGAGCCCACCTGTCCCCAAAGCCACCGCCACCTGCTGAGCGGCTGCACCGCCACTGTCCCCAAGGCACCGCCATACCTCCCTGCCGTGTCTCCTCCACCCCAGCTGTCATCACGGCTCCCTAGGGTGTCCACGCCATCCCCATCCCTAGTCGCACCTCCCTGGCATGTCCCCTGTATCCCTAAAGCCACCATCACACCTCCCTGCTGGGGCCCCGCTGTCCCTAAGACCACCGTGACAACCCCCCGCTGAGGGGCTGCATCCCTACTGTCCCCACATCGCCATCACGTATTCCTGCTGTGTCCCCTCTGTCCCCAAAGCCACCATCATACATTCCCATGGTATCCACACTGTTCCCAAAGTCACTATCACATGTCCTCACTGTGTCCCCGCTGTCCCTAAAAACACCATCACATCCACCTTCTAAGGAGCTGTAGTCCTGCTGTCCACAAAGCCACCATGATACCTTCCCGCTCTGTACCCTCAGTCCCCAAGGCAACTGTCACAGCCCCCTGATGAGGGGTTGAATCCCTCCTGTCCCCAAACCACTGTCACATATCCCTGCTGTGTCCTCTCTGCCCCCAAAGCCACCATCACACCTTCTTGTGTGTCCCCACTGTCCCCAAAGACACCATCACATCCACCCGCTGAGGGGCTGTATCCCCACTGTTCTCAAAGCCACCAACTCATCCCCCCCATTGTGTCCCTGCTGTCTCAAAGTCACCATCACACTGTGTCCTCTCTGTTGCCAAAACCACCATTACACCTTCCTGCTCTACCTTCTCTGTCCCCAAAGCCACCATCATATACCCCCATGGCATCCCCACTGTACCCAAAGTCACCATCATGCCTTCCCACTCTGCACCCTCTGTCCCTAAAGCCACTCTTACATGTCCCCACCATATCCCTGCTGCTCCCAAGGTCACTATTACACCTTCCCGCTCTGTTCCTGCTGTCCCCAAAGCCACCAACACCTCCCCATCCTTATGTCCAAAGCCACCACTGCATCCCCTCACTGAGGGGCCATATCCCCGCTGTGCCCAGGCAATCACCACATCCCCAAACACATCTCATTTGCCCCCAAAGCCACCACCACAGCCTCCCGTCGCCGAAGCTGTGGTCACTCCATCCCCCCCGAGGGGCCGCGTCCCTGGCGGGCTTGGCCGCCCTTACCTGGGCAGCGGCACGGCTCGTCCACGCTGCAGTGCTCATTTTCACTCCTGTTTTGCAACAGAAGATTGCGTACGCCAGGACAGTCGCGAGGGAGAGTAGGCGCAATGTGAAGCAGATGAGCGAGTAAATCATGAAGCCGCCGCCGTACATGTTCTGCATACTGCAAACGAGGAGCTAATTTCCTGGCAGCGGCTTCAGGATGCTTCGAGCCAGTCTCTGCCGATGTGGCCCTTAAAAACCTCTCAAGCTGTGGCTGCAAGCAGCCCTGCTCCTTTCTGACTTTAGCATCTAATTCCCACAAATATAGATAATTGAATTATGCATTTTGTTAGGGCGAGCGGAAAACAACCGGCAACCACTGGATCACTGAGGAAAACAAAGTCAGTCACTTTTTTGTTTTTCCTTAATTCAGCATTTTTTGGGGTTTGGTGACATTTTGTCAAGCATGAACTCAACCAGAGGCAGAGAGAAGCAGCTGAAGGTTGTTTATTGCACACAGAGTAGCCCTCCCTGACAGCAGCACTAATGGAAATAACACCAATAAAACTGTTGTGTTCGTGATCTGAGCAGCAAAACGTGAGCCCTGGTTTCTGTGCCCTGTTCTGACAACCACTTCCCCAGCGAGTACCAGCAGACCACTCGCCTCCCTTCCTAGCTACCACCACTGATTCATAGTTGAGATCAATTAGTTAATGTTTGCAAAGTCAGTTGAAGATGACAAAGCGTTACATGCTGCTAATAAAACCATAATGATCCCACTGTTAAACATTAAACACACAATGAGGTGTAAAAAAATACCACATTTATAGAAAATTCCTCTTACTGCAAGGACAAAGGATTAGCTCCTAAAAAAAAATAAGGATCAGCGCAAATTTGCACCACAGCATTAAGTCTCAAGGGTTTGGCTTCTGCTTGGGTGTTTGCTACTGATTATTTGTGTGTCCATGGGCATGCCACTTGGGCCAGCAGTCGGTGACCCATCTGAGCATGGCAACTTAATCCAGAGCTAGCCAAAAACCACCAGAATGTTTTGGAAAGGGATGGTCCTTTCCATTTCATGCCTCTGCTTCCCAGTGTGCTGAACAGGATGAGGACTGCAGCTGTGTAGCCTGATTTTTGCAGGCAACATAATGCAGCAGTTAGCAAAGCCTCACAACATGGTCATTAGAAGCCTGGGGAGCTGTGCTGCCTGAGAGACACGTCACACCAGAGCGCAAGGAATAAAAAAGTGGGGGTGTGGGACTTTCTAGGAGATTTTTCTTGGCAATGAGTCTTGCTTTAAATGTAGAACTGGTAGCTGTGCCACTGGTAGGGCCCCAGGTCGCCGCATGCAGAGCAGCGCATGTCTGATGCTCTGACCTACAGGCAAGGAGGAGGAGAGGAACCAGGAAAACCACGTTTGTCTGTAGCTTTGGGCCTGCACAGGGCCAGTTCATGGTGATGAGGCACTGGTGTTTCTGGCAGGGCAGAAGCCATGGGTGGGGATTTGCACAGCAGGAGCTCCAGGCAGTTGAGGATTTGGCACAGCGATTTCAGAGAGCAGAACTCCTCTCCAAAAAGAGCAGCCCTTTGACAAGGCATCCCTCATTTCCTCCATCAAACTGCCCTTTGCAAGGAGCACGCCTGAGCTGCAACAGCCTACTGCATCTTCCTCCTGAAATCTGATGCTGCCCTGCTTTGATGGCGATCAGTTGATGACTGCAGAAAAGCTGAATCATGAAAGAGAGGTTATAAACAAGGTTATTTTTAACGAAGGAAATGGATCCCACATCATTCAGAAGTCAGGGCAAGGGACTGTCAGCTAGGGCTTGCAGGTCTCACTTCTGCCCTGATGTTCTTTACATCCTGGAGCAAATTAAAATCTCTCTAGCCTTTAATTTACCTCCTTGTAGCATGGACAATGCAGCAGACTCCAGTTGTGCTTTCTTTGTACAGCAAAGCTCCTGGTGTGACAATGAAGCGCTGCTGGGAGCTGTGTGATGCCAAGGGCTGGCTTGCACTGCCACCCGGCACCTTGCAGAGCTATTTTCAGCCATGCAAAACGATCACACGCACTATTTCAACAATATTCATAGACATTTCAAATGCAGAGAGAGACTAACCAGTCTGATTCCCCTCTTCCATATTTCACAGTCTTACATTTCAATTCCCACATGAAGCCCGGTAACTTCTGCTTCATTTTCTTGCTGCAAACTCAAAATAGAAAAGTTTTGCAACCCAGAGACTCCTGCTGTGTCCTTCAGGCACTGGGGTGCTGCTGGTGTGCTGCAGGTAACCAGCCCAGGGGGAAGGAGGATGGGTCTGGTTCACCTACAGCTAACTGGGAAATTTCCTGAGTCTGCCACTTTCTCACATTTAAATTCTTCCAAGAAAAGCATATTTCATTTTTCCTACAAAAGATGACTCCACCCAGAGAAGCAGGAGATTGAGGCTGGGGCTGGCCAGGCTTCTGTGTACTTACCAAGAAATATGAACAACTCCACATACAGATCCTTGCAAACCTGTCTTCTCTGCTCCATACCCGAGTTAACAAGTGTTTTGGGAGTGTCTTCCCGACATTACAGAGATAACTACCGAGGTTAAAGGACTCTAGATTTTTTTTTTTAATGTTTTGTAAATATTCGTATTTAAATATATACACACGTGTATTTATGAAAACTTTAGGAGATTGTAAACTTCCCTGCCATACTTATTTAAAATGCTGTTAAGGAGGACTTTTGCTCCTGGAGGAGCTTACCTTGCTCACTTGTTTTCCTTGAGTTAAGCAGGGATTTCCACACAGAAAATATCAGATACAACCCAAAGCAGAAACGAGTTGGATCCCAAGTGTGTTCTGCTCCCCCTGGCCCATCTTCACTTACCTGCTGTGGAAGCAGACACCAAACCTGCACTGGCTTGGGGCACACAGCAGAGCCTTGGCACAGGTGCCCAGGAACGTCCAGCCTGGCTGTGAGAAGTGGAACAGGACCAACCTTGCAAGCCAGTTCCCTCTTGCTGGTGCCTGCAAGGACACGTGGCTGCGTGCCAGCAGAGGGAATAACCATTGCCCCGTGCTAGTTATGGGGCAGGGATGCTGCAAGGCTGTGCTAATTAGTGCTTGAGACGCCTCTGTGATCTGGAGATGAAAGGTGATTTACAGCTAATTATTGCTCTCCTTCATGTGAAGTCTATTATTTCCTGGTGTCCCTCACTTTGACTCATGCCACATCCCGTATTTGGCACAGGGCAGCTTTGTGGTGCTTTGCATCTCCAGCTGCTTGCACACTGTACAAGTGTGAGATCTGCTCTCAGCATCCATTCCAGGCAGCCTGGCTGTGTCCATGCTTGGGAAACTTGGTCTGGAATTTGCACTAAGTTGCAATATTTGGGCAGGTGGCTTAGCTGGTGGATTCAGAGGAGCTGCATTCAGTGCTGGGTACTCAGCTGGGTTGTGCACTCAGCTCTGTGAGCACTCAGAGGACCAGCTGGGTGAACCAGAGAGGAGAAACAGGAATATCCCGAGCTTCTCTGCTGGGGACTGCCCCAGGGAAGGGGAAGAAGCCAGAGAGGACCAGACTGGGGCCTCCTAGTCTATGGCTTCTCATCTGTGTCCCAAACCTCCTAGGCAGGAATTACAAAGCAGGAGAGGTTCGTGTCCCTGGCAGGTGTCTGGAGGGAAGGGATATTAACGTGGTTTTGTGACCAGCCCATGGATAGCAGAAGGAACAGGTATATTCAATGTTCTTCCCACGTTATGCCCCATGGCACATACAGGTTGCAAAAGCAAGTGACATTTTGCTCTTATTGCAAAATAAAACAGCAGAAAGTGACACGTGGCGTAAGGTAGTTGTAACAACAGAGGAAGAAATATCCCCGATACTCTACACCAAAACAATTCTAGCACAAAGTGGGATTTCCTTCCGCCTCAGTCACTGTGCAGCTCTCCAGCTGGGAAGTAAATGGCCACTCACACAAGCTGGCACAAGGCAGTCAGGGATTTTTACAGCTGAAAGAGATCTACCTCCTGCCTAGCCCACAGCAGTTTCCACCTTCTTCCCTGAAGTCCACAAGATTTTAAACCTGCAAATTATGAGACTCCCAGGCAGCCTCACGTACCAGAGAACAAGGAGGACTTGATGGGGCTTCAGGTCCTTAAGCAGCCCTCTCTCCATCACCCCTTGGCTCTGCCAAGCCCTCCTGGCAGCTGTTTGCCTGCACAGTGAATTGATCTGGGGCTGCTCTTACTCTCCCCATGGACACAACAGCCACACTTTAATTCCAGCCTTGGCTTGCTCTCAACAAACCCATTTAGGTCCTGTGCCACCTCCCCAGGAGCCATCGATGGCAAGAGCCCTGCCTGTGCTCTGCCAAAGCCCCACTGCTGTACCCACAGCTGCAGAACAGGAGGGAACCCCAGTGCTGAGCAGAAAGCAGATTCAGAGCTGCACCCCAGTGGCAATGCCATGCAGACAGAAGGAGGCTGTTCCAGAAATGCTTGTGCCAAGGGGGCTGATGAAGGCTGCAGTGGCTCTCTGGGCCAGTGTTACCCTCACACCCACCTGCAGATCCCTTTGTGGAGCCATGAGACCCACGGTCCCTGCAGCCCGTGCTGGAGGAACTTGGTGCTTCGGGCTGATGTTGTGACACCTTCCCCTGCTCCACATTCCTGCAGGATTGTGAATCCTCTGAGGTACTAGGAGAGCCACAAGCCAATTCCTTTTCTTGCTACAAGACGATCAATGGAGTGAACCAAACACTGCTATGGGGAGTGTGGTTACTCATTAGAGGTCCCACCTGTGCTGCAAAGGGAAAACACAGAAAGATCCCCACCATAAAATCTGCCTTCTGCTGTGTTGTATTTTTTTGCTGCAGCATTTTCTTCAGAAGGTTTTGTCCTGAATTCCTCAATGTGTCAGGGCAGAGGGGCCTTGGCTCCCAAGTTGCTTTGCACATCACTCACCCTCACGGCAGTGAAACCCAGCATTTGCTGGGACAAGGTCCTGCATTGTATTCCTGCACTTCTGTATGGATTCTACTAACTATGGAAAATGCTGAAAATAAGTCTTCAAAACCTAACCTAGCTCAAGTAGAAGCTGATTTTAATGGCCACCGCTGAGTATTAACCTTAAATGTGTTACCAAGGAGTGAGCAGAGACACAGGCCATGAGCACCACTTAGAAATTGACATTTTACATAAGAGGTTGACAAACCAGGATCATTTTGACACCTTTGATAAGATAAATCATGGTGGAGTATTAGAATTCTTTTATTTTTAGCAGCTGAATATTCTCAAATAACAGTTTTTAATAACCACAAACGGTGACATCAAACTGCCACACCCCTAACTGAAATCATCACTCACTTCTTCTGGCAGGTAGGGAGGGATTTCTCAGCTGTCCTCCTCCTTTTAAACAACCTCTGCAGCAAAGAAACATTAAAAGGTGGAAAAAACACAATCTTGCGTGGTGGTGACATTGACAGATGTGATGGTGCGGGCTGTACATGACGTTGTGATTTTTTATTAATAACTCTGCACTGCAGAGCTCAGTTAGGAAAAGAAGGAGTGCCTGAGCGCGTGGGGAGGACAGCTTTGTTCTTTGGACTTGCAAGAGAAAGAAGGTAACGTCGAAGGCAGAAACACAGGAGGGGAACAAGGCTCACAAAGGAGGCAATGGGCTGTGGGTGGCTGTGAGCATCAGGTACATGCAGAAACGAGACCCCAGCCATCAGGCACCCAGGCTTTCAGTCAATTGACTTGGATCAGCAACAAGAGGGCAGGAAAAGATGCTCTCGATTTGTGGAGGAAATAAGAGAGGTCCAGTGGTTTTAAACAAAAGGGTTTGGGAGTTTTTCTTTGCTGACTATTGTGGTGGATTACCCACAGAAAAATGCTCCAGCGAGGCAGTGTTCTCGTCCCCCCTGGCCCACACAAATCACCCATGCAGAGGTGAGCAGAGCCAGGCAAGATGGGGAAGGAGGGATTCCTTCTCCAAAGCCAGCAAATGGCTGCGGCCGCCCCATTTACCCCTCTCCCGAGCAGCCCGGCAGGAGCTGCTCTGCAGGAGGACATGGGCGGCCCCAGGAGCAGCCGGGCTCGGCCCGCGAGTGCCAGCGAGAGATGAACACACTGTCCCCAGTCACGTCGCTGCACCGCCGAGGGGAAGGAAACCGAGCTTCAAAGGGAGGGAGGCAGGAGGGGCCCGAGTTTCCGGGGGCGGCTGCTCCCCAGTGTTTGTCATCATCCGAAAGGAGAGTGAAAGTTTTCGCTCCTGGGATAATTATTAAAGACATTTGGGTCTTGCTTTCACATGCCCTCTTCTTTTTTGTTTTTTTAATTAACTGTAAACCCCATCCTGACTGCTAAACAGGGATCTGTGGAACTGAAGCTTGTATAAATGTGGTGATTTATGTTCCTTTGGAAGGGAACTGGCATTTCTGAGGAACCCCACCCAAGCCTAGCAAATACCATGGGAGTGCACTGACTCACTGGCTGCTGGCACTCGCTCCTCTCCCTCCATGGCTGGAGCCTGCAGCCAGTTTGGGCACATGTGAGACAGCGCTGGTAAGCGAACCCGGGTCCCCAGAGACACCTTACACTGAGGAAGCGCCTGCCAAAACCTCGGGCTCCCAGGAGAGGCTCAGAAGGGAAGAACAGCAGCGCTGCTAGGCTGAGTCAAGCTGTAATCACCGAGCGGTGCTGGAGGAAGCGGCGTGCTGGCACAGCCTCTGCCTCCAGCCAGGGGAAGAACTGCTGCCAATTAAGGAGCGTTCGAGTCACCCGGAGGCAGAGGAGAGCCCTGCCGAGCGGCCGGCCTGGCAAGCCTTGGCACAAGCCCCTTTTGCTCTGCTGCACCGTGAGAGCGGCCGGGAGGGCAGATGAGCTTGAGGAAGCTGTAAAAAATATCCAGTGCTGCCTGCACAAAGATCAGCCGAGGCAGCAATGCCCGCTGAGCACCTGACACGGAGGAGCCCGACTTACAGAAATCAGTTCAGCCATTTGCAGGTGCGATCTTGGTGAAATAAATAAATAAAAAGACATCACCACATTGTTAAAATGGCCCCTGCCTACTCGGTGCTCTGCTCCCTCATATTAATGCAATTGTGTTTGATGAATTGAGGGAGAAAAGTCCCTTTTGACTGCAGTGCTCCCAACAGGCTGCAGAGCCACCCTTACAGGCTGGCTCTTGGGGCATCTCCCAGCTTTTCATACATCCCACATACAAGAAAGTCCCCTGGGACCACCTGTTCACTGCCCCACCCACCCTAAGGAGACCCTTTTCCCATGCACGCAGAGAGGGCAACACTGATCATGGGTGTACCTGGGTGGTGTGTGCCTGGAAGAGCAAGTGCTGGGCTCCTACAGCTCCCAAATGCCATACAGTGAACCAGCTGGGCCGGTCTTCCCCTGTTGGATTTTTTTGTTTGTTTGTTTGTGGTTTTGTTGCTAGCTATCCATCCAATATCAGCTGTAATAAAAAAGGCAAATCAGAAAACAATGCCGTCTGTTTGTGTGTTGTAAACTGGGAGAACAGCTGCTACTCCTGGGCTAAATGGGAAGCCTTTCCTTGAGAGCCATAAAAAGCAGGGTTTCTCCTTTCAATTGCTGCATCATATCACAAAGAATGGCTTCTGCCAGCCTTGCTGCCTTTTTTCTAAATAAAACCAGGTACAATGGTGGGGAACAGCACACAGGAAACAGCTCTGCCCCTCAGTGCTCAGCTGTGCCTTTGGAGAGCCTGAGAGGCATCTGAAAAGCAGAAAAATTGTTTCCTGACAACGTCCAGCATGCAGGGGAACCTGGACATGCTCTGACCCTGGTGTATCCCTCTGAATCATCTCCAAACACAACCAGCACCATCCCCCAGGAGCCTTTCCCTGCATATCAGAGCACTGAGAGACACTGTGTCTGCTGTGCATTGCAGACCACGTTGGGATAATATCTCCATCTTAGGTGGAAACAAACCTCCCTGGGTCATTGGGGGACTCAGGATATGATGATCTATGGAGGTATCACCCTTTCCCAAATGGGTTCCCATTTCCTCCTCTAGGGTCACTGCTCCAAGCAGAAGTGTGTGACAGACTTCATCAGAAGTAAAAGCTGCTCTAAATCTACTCCTGGTAGCCCAGCCTGCACACTCCCCACCGTCCCCAAACACACAGAGGCTTTGTTTAAGCATTACTCAGCTAATATTTCTTTTGCCATGACTTACAAAAGGTGCAGTAATCACTGTGGGAGAGCAGGAGAGGCCAGGAAGGATTGCCACTCCTTGCACCACCACAGCTCCAAGCCCTGACCCTCAAATGTGACTGTGTGTGTATCCCACCCACCGAGCTCTGCATTCCCCTCTGTGCCAGGGCTCAGCTGCAGTCCTGGAAAGCCTTCCCAGGTAGTTACCCAGTGGCTGCTACTCTCTCCCAGCCTGCTGCTGGGTTTATTTACCCCAGTGACAGGTTTTTGGGGACTTGCAGCATCAGGCCTGGAGCCCCTTTGAAACTTTATACAGATGGGAGTACAAAAAGAGCACAGGAGCAAGAGGATATAAATAAATGGGAGATGTCTGCTCTTGGCTGAGAATAACCCTGTTTGATGGGAGAAAACTTTTGTCCTATTTTCTGTTTTATCAGTGGAACAGCAGTTGACAAGACCACTGCTCGGCTTTTCTTTTCTTGTCATTCAGAGGAAAACATTTCTGCCTTAACAGAGCTGATGTTTCCTTGCAGACAGAAAAGCAGCCTGCACCCGAGCTGCAGCAGAGACAGCTCATCAAAGCCCCAACAAAGCTGCTGTTGTGCTGTAAGGCAGCAAAGCAAACAGCCTGCTCCTGTTATCATCTGGGCTTCACATATGCAGCGCTGTGACCACCATTAGCAACAGCATGGGCTAAATTCTCATATCCCTGCTCTGATTCTGTTCCACCAGCAGCCCCACTCTTTCCCATAAAGCTGCCAGGGCAAACAGTCACTATTTGTGAAAATGCAGGGCTTGCAGTGCCTGCATGGCTCCTCCTGGCCTTGCACAGCGCATTAACCTCCTCAAGGATCCATCAGCACACAGGGATTGCATCACCAGCTCCCAACAGCAGCTCCCAAAGGAGGCAAAAATGAATATCTGCTATCCTAGAGCATGCCTTATAAACAAGCATCATTTAGCTGAGGAAAATGGGGGCTCAGGATGCTGCCAGGATCTGGGAACTTGCTGGTGAGCTGGGAGCTCCCTTTCCCTGCTTCCCAAGGCAAAGAGGGCTCAGGCAGAAGGAAAACAGAGCAGCTCCCTCTCCCCCAGCCCCAAGGACTGCTCTCTCTGGGAATCAATATTGGGAGCACAGGGGACTTTGAGCACCTGACACGGAGGAGCCCGACTTACAGAAAGAAGAGATTTGGTGAATTTGTGGGTGGTGGGCACACAAAAATCTGGGAAGCAGGAGAAACGTGGAATTACAGATGGAACAGAGTTGCAATAATAATTTCCTGTCTCCTGAAACATTTTAACTGACTCCTGGATACCAACAATGGCTGCGCTCCTGAGAGTGGGATACTGTGTAAAAGCATCTCCTAGGTGTGTACACAATGTTTCAGTGGGGAAGAGGAACACAGGACAACATTCAGAAGGACCAACATCACCTAACCTGGGACATTCTCACATTCTTTCTCAAAAAGCAACATTTAGAAGCACTGAAATAAATGCCTTTTTCCATCTAAAATTTTAACCAACACCAGCATATTCAAGCAATGCACTTTAACTTCAGCAAACTGCTCCTACAGGTTTGCCTTTTTTTTTTTTTTTTTTTTAAATTTTTTTTTGTTTTGGGTTTGCTCCTCAAAGACACCCATTATTTTCCCAGGGGAGAGGTCAGGAGCAGGCAGGGCCCGGGGCTTTGGGGAGAACGGCAAGAGCCTGGCAGCAGGCTGGGGATTGGTTTTTCCATGGCTCCCTCTAGTGTGTGCAACCCAAAATGGGATTGAACACAGACAATGAATTTCGTGCACTCGATGCAACCTAAAATAGATTTAATACAACAGGCGCTTAAAATGTATTTCCAGAGAAGATGTTTGCTCTAGTAGAAATTCTGCCACTCCTGCACAGAAAAACAGCTACTGGGGCTGCAGGAGCAGCTGGCTGAATTTTGCATGCTCGCAGTTTGATTTCCTGTGTTTCTGAACCAAAAATTAAAAGGTCAGAAAGACTCTTCTGTAATAGAAGCTCTGGCCTATTTTTCACCTATTGCTTTTTCATTTATTCATATCTTCCTCAGGGACTGATCTACCTTTTAGAATAATAGGGTTATTTTCTGAGACTAATCTAAGAAAATAGATTAAAAAGTCTAAACCTTTCATTAGATCTCAAAGAGACAGAATTTCTCGGTCAAGGAGAGCTGAGACACTCAGGAATAAATGTCCAGCAAATAACATTTATTAATTATGCATATTCATACTCACAGCCATGGACAAAGGCAGCCTCCACCAGCAGACTTGCAGGAGGCTGCCTGCAAACCAATGTGTTAAGTAAACAGCTCCTTTATTGGTCTAAGTAGTCACGTAGTAAAGGAGCTCACATTTCCAAGTAGCTGTGGAGAAAAATAATAGAAAAGCTATTAAAGTCCAGAGAAAGATTGCATTATATTGCCTAAATTAAAGCCTAAATCAGCACTGATGTAAATATTACAGTTCCTACTTTCTTCCACTTCTGAATACCAAGCAGAACTTGGCCAGCACATAGAAATCTTTTCAATAAATGCTTCTTCTCCCCCTGGACCTCAGATGGGGCCATGGAGGGGAGAACTTTGCCCTGAGGGCAGAGATCCTGGCACTGGGTGAGGGCCAAGATCAGGCTGGGTCCTGATGTCCAGGCATCTCTGCTGCTTGGCAGGTGGGAACATCAAATTCTGTTCCCCATGATCAGAAGCAAAGTTTTCCCCACACAACAGCCTAAGGCAAGGACATCCTTGGCTTTGGGGCCCTGAGAAATGGACTCTTCTCTGAGGTCTCACAAGAAAGTCAGCCTTGAGATGTGCTCCATAAGTCCCCTCCTATCCTGGCTGCATCTTCTTTGCTCCCCTGGATGCTGAGCCCTCCCTTGAGGAGCCAGGCTGACCCTCAGACAACTCAAAATAAATCAACCAAAACCCCAACACTTAGGTCAAGCAAATCCAAGGTGCATCCTGCTTAATTATTATGTGCCCTGAGAATTAATCAGGACAATGTCCCAGCTATGGTGCTGCAATTGCAGGGGAAGCACCCAACCCCCCACACAGGGTCTGTGAGGAAGATGAGCAGTGCAGGGTCAGATGAGGACCACTGGCCTCTATCATAACCTCTATCATACATAAATGACCAATATATAAAATGGCCACAGGTTGCAAAGCAGGACAGTTCTGTCTTCAGCTGACTGATGGAAGGCAGCTTTGCCACAGTCACCCTCAGGGCAGCTTCCCTCCCACCCAGTGCAAAGTGCTGCACTCTCCATGCCCAGGTTTCCCTGCCAGGGAAGGCTCCAGGGCTGCACAGCATCCTGCAGGGGACAGAGCCTGGCAGCTCTTGCACCATCCCCACAGGCACAGGGGACAGCTCCACTGCCCCAGAGGCTGGTGCCAGCTGAGATATTTCTTTGAGGGGACAGAATGAAGTGACCCATGAATATTCAGAGCCCACATAGCAGCAGGACCTTTTCTAAGAGCACGTCACAAGTGTTAAGGGTGGCTGAGACAATTGGATTGTCTCCACTTGGCCCCTGAACTTGGTGGGCTCCCTCCACAATTCAGCTGGTTGCACTTGCACAGAGTGCAACTTTGTCTGGCCAAAGTGTCCCTCTGAGAGCAGCAGCCAGCCTTCATCTGGAGACAGCAGGAGCTGGAGGATCCCCTGCTCCCCTCAGTGGCTTGTTCCAGCAGTTAATCACCCTCACTCAGAAATGTGTGCATGAACCAGAAACATAAAATTAATGATTTCTCTCATCTCCTGCCTTGGCCGCCTGCTTGGGCTGCTTGTTCTACTGACAACAATGATTCAGTAATCTGAAAAACATTGTACTTCATTTACAGTATTAACAGCTGAACAGATACAGAGATTGTATTTACCCCCATGGAAAGGCTGTCCTGCAGTGTGCAGAAGAATGATTTACCTTTATATCTTAATTTCTAATATTGCCTCTGCAACCTTTGGTTGGTCTTCACTTTTGTGTAAAGTGACAGAAAACAGCCAGGTCAAAGGGGTGAGGATTTAGGGCATGGGTTGCCAGATTCAGCAAAGAAGGAGGAGGCAGGATCATGTGGACCCCACTCTCCCTTTATCACAGCTCATGGTCCGTGCCTTGCAAACCTCCAGCCCAAGTACTGTTGGTTTATCCATCCCCCAGGTGTCTTGGGAGGAAAAACTCTGCTGACAGAGTGAGTTCTGTGGGTTCCATCCTGCTCAGGAGCTGAGCAGCACTGGGAAAAAGCAGAGAGTCCAACATTTCAGTGCTGATCTTCTTCTCCCCATCCAAAATCTGACCTGCCACTCCCAGAAAATCAATGCAGCCAAACCAGATAATACCACCCCTCTGCCCTTCCAGAGAAAGGGAGAGATCAGCTATGACAAATGCAGAAGGCCACAAAAAGTGCACTGCCTTAAAGAGCCATCAGAGTAATTTTTAAATCAATGTGATGTTTGACAAAGAGCCAGCACGACTCCTTCCAGACTGGCAGTGCCATCCCGAAAAGCCCTGGAAGGGACTGAGAATTCTGCAGGCAGCACTTTGCACACACTGATGCCAATGCAGCATTTTCTCAGCAAGGCCATAAAAAGCAAAAAAAAAAAAAAAAAAAAAAAGGCAGCATGGCAATGGTGTGAGCAGCTGGGGAGGGGAAGTGGCACCGTGAGTGAGTCAGCAGCACCACAGTGACCCTGCAGAGCCACCCACACACCGTGGGCGTGGATGGCCAGGCAGCCACGGTGAGGAATGTGCTCTGAAGGCCACCAGAGGATGGCAGGACGTCCTTAATTATAATTTCTGTTCTCTCCACGATGGAACTGGAGGACACCATAGAAGGGACTGTTTGGGAAAGCTGCTGCTGCCAGCCATTCCCCCTGTGCCTGGCACATCAGAGCAGCCCCAGCAGGCAGCACTGTCCTGGCAGAGCCTGGTGCACGTGGGCTCCCCGGGCAGGGTCTGGCTGGACTGAGGGATCTGTGAGCAATCCCAGAATGGGTACAGCTGAAACACAGCAGTGGTAGCCACGGTATGGCAGGGCAGAGGGGCACAGGGCTGTGACAAGCACTCACCATGGGCACTGTCCTTCCCCGTGCCCCCACTCACCCACCCTGAGCAGTCCCAGATGTGAGGTCCCAGACGTGGCTCACTGAGGAGGGGATTAGCAGCTCACAGCTCCCAAATCTTAAGTGGTTTCCAGAATGATGGTTACATTCCAGGCTCCTTGGCTAGGGTAAGAGCTCTCCATCATTCCTCCAGGCAATAGCTGCCCATGTGTCACCTCTTGGCTTACCTGTTGCCAACAATGGTGGTACCTGGCACCACCTGGGCCACCTCCAGGTGTGAGTCTTCCCTGTGCAAACTCAGGCACTGCAGCACAGGACCTGAGGGAATCAGTTCTGTGATTCCCTCCTCATTATTCCCATACATTTGTACTGTAAGAATATATTTTTCTGTATTTTAAAAATTCAGCATATCTCTACTTTTTATTCTCAATTCATTACTCCCAGGAAGCACCCATAACTTTTACATATATAAACAAGCAATACACCCAGACCTGCTCATTGCATTCCTCTGTGCACCCCAGCAATAGCCCCTCTGATATGAGGAGCTAACCATGGGATTTTCTATTGAATCAAAATAAACACATGTCCATAAAAAAAACTCAAAGGATTATAACAAATGGGGCAAAGGCAGCAGCAGTGAATGCACTTCCCAACAGCAGCAGAGGTTATCCCACATCATCACCAGCCCTGGGAACTGAGGAAAGGGGAGTTCCTGGCCTTCAGTCCAGCAGCAGGAGTTACCCCAGGTGTGGCAGTTCTTCAGAGAACACCAAAATCGAGGTAATAACTGTAAATCTGTGGCTGGTGTCTGCAAACAACCATGGGCACACTGGGCTCCAGGCAGTGGCTCCTGGGGTCCATCTGGATGTGGTGGCATCTGCCCCCCTGACCCAGACACACAGCCTGTGCTCCCAGGGGGGTGCACCACATAGGAGCACCTTCCCTCCAGGAAGAATTCTGGGTCTTTTGTATTTACAGCCCCATAAAACCGTGACACTGCTCTTGGGAGCAGAAGTTCCTGCCTGGCCCAGGCTGTGAGCCCTGAGCAAGCACCAGTAACAGCCAGCCTGGGCTTTGGACAGGAGGGGTTTTATGGAGCTGATGTTTGCGATGGGAGCTGGTGCTGAGGGCCCCTGTCCAGCTGTGGTTTCTCACCCAGCCATAAAATCGCTTTCTGCACCCTCTCTGTCCCCAGATCCCTGTGGGGCCGGCTCGGGGGCAGCTCTCAGCCCCATGCAGAGCACACCTGCACATCCAGGGATGCCCCAGGAGGGCTGGGCCCCTGTCCCGTGTGTCCCTTCCCCAGCAGCACCTCCCCAGGGCATCCCCGGAGGGCTCTCACCGACCCCGGACAGGGACAGGGACCCCTTAGCAGGGGATTGGCTCCAGAGGCTGATGCTGCTGAGGGTGCTGCAGCCATCCAGACAGCTTTATTCATTAGTAATTAGGCAGGCGTTGTCTGGCATCTAGATTAATCCCACTTTTAATTATTTTGAAACTGTGTGAGATTTCCCAGGCATTAAAGATTATGTACGCGCTTGCTGATTCCACAGCAATTATTCTAATGTAATGATGTCTATTAATACTCTTCCCAGCTTGCCATGCCCAGAGGGGAAATTCCCAGTCTCCCCCTGTGGAGCACACATCTCCCACGAGGCATAACCCCCCTATTCACCTGCTTACGTGGCACAAAAGAACATTTTCCACGTGCTTCACCTAATATTAATAACATTACAGAGCTGGGGCTGGATCAAGTACCAAGCAATGATAGCAAAGGGGAGAGAGATCCCTTGTAGCCACAGCCCACCCAAAAACCAGCATCTTTTATTTGTAGGATGTGTTCAAAGGAAAAGGTCACAATATTCTTATCCCAAGTCAGGCAAAATCATTTAATCTGATATCAGCTTGTGCATCATTTGAGCTCATTACAGATTGCCTTTACAATCTAAAGACAGCATTTATAAGAAGAATGTAGTTTCAAAGAGGGACAATGAAGTGTAAGCTGAGAACCTCAAACCATAGAGCTACTCCAAACTCTCACCTTTCCTTTGGTCTAAACATCCCCCAAATGCATCAATTTCCAACTATAATTCCCAAACTTCATGTATCAGAGTTTGCTATTCACTGGCAAAACAAGTATTGTGCCATTGGCCACCGATACTGTGGAGCTGAGACTGTTATCAGAATGAGGGCTCAAGTGAGTGCTGTGCCAGGACCCATTTGCATCCCTCTGCTCATGAATGCCCATCAGAAAATACATATATTTGACATTAATCTCTCCAGCTTATATAGAGGTTTGTGTCCACAACTGCTTGTGCACATCCTATCAAGTGAAAACCTTATTTGCAGTCATATGAGGGAACAGATTAAAATAGCTGAGATACCACAAGGCAGTGGTTGTACTGTCCTGAAAATGAACGCTCAGCTCTCACTATAACTATTTTGATTGTTTTGCATATATATTGTTTCAGCATTTCATTGCTCCCCAAACAAAAAGCGATATAACCTCTCCTGCCTGCCCTAATGTATCCTCACAGAGCTAAACTGCATGACAGAGCTGCTGGGTAGAGACCACGGGTAATTTGGCTGATAGATCCTCTGGAAGCTCAGAGCTAAATTCGATTTCAGGCCCAAACTCGTCAGCCCGTCTCTAGAGATGGCAGAGCAGTGATATTAGCATGATGGCAACGCCGCTCACTCTGAACTCAAGAAATGGATTAAATGAAATTACACTCTTCCCTGATGAGGCTGGTGGAACAGGGAGATTGCTTTAGGAAACCCAGAATTGAATTTCATAGGTAGGAGTTCAGATGCTGGGCTATTTGCTCAGGAAGGTTTGTGCAGGCTGCTCCTCCGTGGAGCCACAGCTGCCAGGAGGGCAGGAAGGACACGGTGCCAGCTGCCCCCAGAGCCTGGAGCCCACCCTCATCCGGATCACTGCTTGGTTTGGCAGTGCTCCATCCACTCTGGAGGCAGGAGATCCCACATCCCCATCCCAGCATTCCCATTGAGAAGGACTCTCCACTTCTCCCTTCTCAGGCACTGCCCTCCAGCAGGGTGCAGCAATAACCAAACCACCCCCAGCTCCTCCCCAGTGCTCTGGAGACACGGATATTTCTATTAAGTGGAAGATGTAAATTTATCACCTGCTTGGAAAATACCTCTCCTGCAGAAGGTGTCTCTGTCAGGATGACCTCTCCACCCAGAACTGCTCTCTGTGCCTCCCTGCAGTACTGGGCCAGCCTGGCAGCTCAGGGCTCCACTCAAGGTTTGCATTTGTTTGACAGGTTTCCTCAATTACCTGATAATTCTGGCTCAAATTTAAGAGAGGAGATCTATCAGGTTTGCTTCTCATCTCCTCACTGATTTCATGAGCAGAAACAGCTGAAACAGCAATTGCACTGGTATCTGGCAGGTGTTACCCATGGCTCTGATATTTTGGATAATGTGTGAATTTAAAAAAATACATGAAAAAGCCCATTTGTTCATTTTTACTCAAAAATTACACCACTGAAATATACCAAATGTATTCTAGCACACTAAAATGGATGATTTGCCATATAAAGAGGATGCAAAGGTCATTTACAAAAATCAGCTGAGCAGTTCATGCCCAACAGCCTTTACATAGCAGGTACCCTTTAGGAAAGCTTTAGTCCCAAACTCTACGACCCAAATACAGCCCTTTTCAAGGTCACACAGGTCTCATCAACTTCCCAGTTTTTTTGAGGACAAAAGGAACCAAGACTTTCTCTTTAACATGAATTTTAGCAATACACATCACCATCTCCTCACAGCCCTGGGCTCCACCCTGACTGGCCCAGGTGGGTCTGGCAGTGCCAGAGGTGCTGACATCCCTTTCCATCCCTGGAAACTTAAGAGGCGTCTTGGTGCTCCAAAGAGTTTTTCTAATGTGTCTCCAGGCTTTTCAAAGCTCACCAGAGGGTTTGAGAGCTCCCTGACTCACTGCTGCAGCTCCTCACTTTCTGAAGTCTGTCTGTCCAAACACATCCCCACTGCCCCATCCATCCCCTCCCGCAGTAAGGGTTTTCTCAGCTGTCAAATTACTCCCCTCAAAAGGCAACCCCAACTGGTTTTAGCCAGACTTCACTGCTGGGTGCTTTTTTAGCTTCAGGGAAGCCTCTCACATGACCTCCATCCCATCAGCAGCTCCTGCAGCACGCTCTCAGTGCACTAACAGACCAGTCTGTTAAATAAAGCCAGTCAAATGCAGATCTGCTGGCACACCCCTCCACCCCCTGCTCCCCAGGGCTCAAACAGCCTCACAGAGGTAGGATGCTCCTGCAGGTACTCACAGGAGAAGGGCAGCTCTGTCCTCACAGGGGAATTCCAGCAGATCAAGGCAAAGTCTCCCGGGGACACCTTCATGACAACTGTCCTGCTGCAAGCCTGGCAAACTTGTGGGCCTTTTATAGCCAGCAAGAAAAAAAAGCCTCCATCCAAACTGTCAAAAAGTGCCTTTGTGGCATCTCTGGCCAAGAAGATGCTCAGAGGGCTGGAGAACCTCAGCCCTGGAGACAGGCTGAGAGAGCTGGGGGTATGCAGAGCCTGGAGAAGGCTCTGGGGAGATCTCAGAATCCCTTCCAGTGCCTTAAGGGGCTCCAAGAGAGCTGAAGAGGGAGTCTTGACAAGGGCATGGAGGGATAGGACAAGGAGGAATGGCTTTAAACTGAAAGAGGGAAGATATACCTAAGATATCAGGAAGAAATTCCTCTCTGTGAGGGTGGTGAGGCCCTGGGAGAGGTTGCTCTGAGAAGCTGTGGATGCCTGGAAGTGTCCAAGGCCAGGCTGGACAGGGCTTGGAGCAACCTGGGACAGTGGAAAGTGTCCCTGTCAATTTTTTTGTGTCCCCAGAAGGGATGCAGTGGGATGCACTGGAAGTCAGTGGATAGGCAGCATCCTCCAGAGTCAACATAGAGGATGGGTATCTCATAAAGGATAAAAAAATAAATCATATACATACACACACAAACATGGACACACAGAGAAAGAATTCCTTAATTCCTTAATGCTTCAGACCACTGACAATCATATTTAAAATTACCAGAAACCACAGCTTGTTTTTCTGAGAGCTGCTCAGAAGTCGAAACCTCTGCAGTAACTCCTGAACCAGACAAAAGCCCAAAGTGGTTTTGCCCTTGAAAGCTGTGGTTTAAATACAATTCAGAAAAGCTACGACTTCAAATTTACATACTTGCTGTCAACTGCTATTTCACTCATGTTGGAATTGCCATCCATTCTCAACTGTGCAGCTCTCAACACATCGTCAGAAAAAGAAATAATCACATGAAAATCAGAAGTCTGTAGTTAAATTTTATTTATCAGTTCTATTGTTAAATGACACAATCAAAGTCAGTGGATTGGCCTGTAAATCTACACAATAAGACAGCGTCTACGGTGGAAATCAGTAGAATTTGATATGGTTATGACAAAATGGTATCCTTATATTCGTACATCCCCTATATACAATAAACAGTATACACAAAGAAAATGCAACTAGTCTCTGTAAACCATGCACACCACAGCATAAAAACAAGATGCACCTCCTGCAACAGGCCTCCAGCTCGCCCACAGTTAAGTCCTGTTTACAGCAGTGCCTTTCAGTTTCAAGAGCGAATTATTTTCCCCCGTGAAAACCAAAATACAACTGAGACATCATATTGGCAACTGCAGTTCTCATTTAAAAAAAAAAATTGCTGTACATGAAGTTATTCTCTTCTCAAAGCTGCTAATGCAGGGTATTGGTTTGCTGCTGCTTTGCTCTCCCCTTGCCCTTGGCAGGGTTGCTGTGCCCAGGCAGCCACACATCATCAGATGTAAAACCACTTCCAGGTAACTTAGGCGTGGAGCCCTAAGATGTTTTTAAACCCTTCTGCCTCATTTCCTGCCCCCTGCCTTCATGGTGTATAGAGTATTACAGGTGAAAGGCAACAATGCAAGTGAGCCTTGTGAGCATCGTGTCCCCGGGGCCACGGAGGCCCTTCCCGGCTGCCTCCGCTCAGGCCAAGCTCGGCAGCACTGCAGGACAAATGTTCTCAGCTTGCTGAAAGTCTGGCCCAAGCCTTGCAGAGGTTTGTATTTTTTTTTTTTTTGCATAGAGATTTGTAGGAGCCCCTCACACCACATGGCTCTCCCGTGGGTCTGGGGGAGGCCGGAGGGCTGCGGGGACCCCGCTCCAGCTCCGCACCCCGAGCCCAGCAGAGCCTGCTGGGGAGCAAGCTGTGCACCCCATGCGCCACACCTCCTTCTCCTCCTCTAACTATGGCTATGGAAAAACTGGCTTCCCTCATTTCCAGTCCTCATCCGTCATCGCTATGAAGGGCTCAAGAGCATAGGAAAAAAAAAAAAAGCCCTGTTCTTATCTGGTGTAGCAAAGATTTACTGGAAGTAAATCCTAATTCAAGTGTAAATCTACTTCCGTTGAGCAATTCTCTTTATAATATTGCTGGGATTAGAGAGTTTTATGACTTTTTAAAGACACTACACAAATATCAGCAACATAATTTCATCTAGTTTATACCACCAATTATTAAGGAATGATAAATTCAGCATTATGTATTCCAATGGGTAAGAAAGACTTAAAATGAGACACTGTCACAGGATTATAACTTGGAGAAGGCTTTATGAAACAAACATGAGAATGTGCTGTAACTTTTCCAGAATGGTTAAAATCATACTGCCCTGAAAAATTCTGGAAACAGTGTCTTATAATGTTGGCATTGAGTTCAGAAAAGTATGCATGTATTTTTTTTTTCTTTTTTTTAAATATGAGATAGACCAAGCTTAAAACTCTAAACAGCAGTAGGTAGAAAAAGTTTAAAATTTTAAATATTTATATAACTAGAGAAATTACTTCTATTCATTTTAAAAGCCAATATTATACATAAAACTAGTCGGTAATTTTTCTAGACCTTTACTGTTCCCTTCATCGTTCACTCATTAACTTGGTAAATATCATAAGCAGTTGGTGCCCTTGAAAACACATTATTAAAATAAAATTAAGATAAAATCAAAGGAAAAGGATTTGTTCATATACTGTATTGTGAGAGTATGCTAAATGCTCGTTATTAGGAAATGAGTTTGCTTCCCAGATAGATTTCAGCCGAGCATCATAAACATTTTCCAGCATCCCATTTTGTACTCATAACTAATTTAAGGATTTTTTTTTCCTTTCACTTCTTTTAAATAAATGTCCAAGCAAACATTTCCGATGAGCCGAGACGGCTCCCGTATTTCATAAATAACCCAACAAACCTAAAAAGGACAATTTAATTACACGCTAAGATTAAGTGTTCCACGTACAGTACAACATTTACTGCAAAGGCAACTGCAAAGGCAACATTTTGACCTCTTTTTGCTTCAGACCCTCGAGAAGCATCACTGGGTTTGCAGGCTGGGTTGGGCTCTGCTTGTCTTCTGCCCGGCAGGTGCCCCCCACTATCGCCGCCAGCGCTCCACATTCCCTGTGTAGTCAGTGCTGGAGCTGTTCTCCCCCTGCTCCCTCAGGTGCGCCTGCTTGGCCCGCAGGATCTTGCGCTGCTCCTGGCGTTTCCGCCGCGCCTCCTGGTGCTCCTTCTGCCGCATGTACTGGTACCGCTGCAAGAACAGGTCTTTTGCATAATCGTACAATTCCATGTCTAAAAAATTGAGGGCCTCGATGCGCTGCTGAGTCTGCTTGTCTATCTCCACGCTGGAGGCCCTTGTGCTGTTGTACTGCGTGAACGGCGAGATGAAGTTCATGTTGAAAGTCTTCTCAAAGAGATACTGAGTCTTGCGCTGGAACTCGGTCAGGCCGAAGAAGGCCATGCGCTTCAGGTTCTCCTTGGCACTGTCCAGCAGAACCTTATTCCTCTGCTCCTCGGGCATCACCGACAGGTTGTAGCAGCCCACCAGGCTGAGGTCGGACAGCATGCGCACCTGGCGGTTGTTGGCCAGGTTGTAGGGGCAGTCCATGAACTCCTGCAGGGAGCAGCCCGACCAGTCGTCCCCAGTGTAGCAGCTGGGCAGCTCCTCGGTGGTCGGGGAGCGGCCGTCGCAGACGTGCAGGGACGCCTTCCATGTGGCTCCGCGCTGGACGTGGCGCCACTCGCTCAGGTACCGGGACACGGGGTCACGCAGGATGGTGATGTAGTAGAAATTCCTGCCAAGGGGAGAGGAAAACAGAGCGGTCAGTCCCGTGTGTCTCCAGCACGGAGCGCATTAACGCTCACAATCGATACAAACAGGCAGATGCACTTAAGAGGCTTTCAGCAGCCCTGCTGCAGAGGCTCCTCTGTGAGTTCACCTCCACAGGGTGAAGGACGGCTGAACAAATCCCCAGGGGGAGTGTGAAGGGCTGCATCTACCTGCACACACACAGAGCTGTCTCTGTTGAACTGGTGGTGTCTCTACAGAGGCCAAGGGAACTCAAGACTCCCCTCTGTGCTGGGCTGTCCATATGGCAACAGGCCCCTGTGGGTGCTCCAACTGATGCCACCCCAGACTTTGGGAGAATACTTGAAGTATCTCCCAGGATGTAATCCATGGCCCAAGCAGCACACAGGTAGCTCTGGCTCTTTTAATCTCCTTGCACCACAGAGCTGCACTAACAGCTTTCCACAGACAGCAAAGAGCTGCCTCTGCTACGTTCCTGATGAGCAGTTGTGGGTCTCAGCTGCACGAGCCCCAGAGCAGCATAACACCTCTGAGGAAGGCATTTCCTACAGGATCTTTCCTTTTGCAGGCCAGACCAATGGGGTGTGCCCAGAAGCCCCAAACCACTTCCACTCTAACTAGTACTTTGGCAAAGCCCATATAAATCCTGTTTTATTGTCCTGCCTTCATCTGATTCAGGATTGAAATTATGAGAGAGGAGAGCTAAATGACTAACAAGAAATTAAAGGATACATTACAGCATTTTGTAAGAGAAAACTTTTTCAAGAGAAAAAGGTTGGTTTGAAGCAACAGGATAGTAGCACATGTGGGGGTCACGTTGCCACAGGGAATCCATCAGGTCACCAGCTGGAAAAGCTGCAAGTTTAACCACAGAACTTGCCCAGAGCTCACTGAGTTGCACATTAATATCCACCATCAAACACCATGCTGTCCACCATCACAGCCTGAGGCTGGACACAGCTCTTTGAACCTCCACTAACATGACCATGGCCTCACCTGGATGATGCTGGAGGAACACCATCAGGATACCAGCCATCTGCTTAAGCAAATGGAATTAAAGTAGCTCAGTAAGCAAATTGTGCTGCCAGGGAAGGCCACTCCTCCAGGAGGAGGACACCAAGGAGTGTGTGCCCAGGAGCCCTGAGCCCCTGGGGTGTGATTGCCATGTCCTTGGTGCTGTGCAAGGAGGAGAAGGACATTAATTTGCTTTCTCAAGTGACATTGTGACTGGTCACCTTGAAGTCAAACTTCAGTTCCCTGTTGTTTCCTTTGGCAGAAAAGCCACTAGATGTCAATGTTTTACAGAAAATTGTCTTTGAACGGACTAAAATGTGAATCACAAGCACAAAAAGGATCCAACTGCACAGGGAAAGAAAACCTGGAGAATCACCATTCCTCTTCCTATTCAGAGCATCCACACTCATGAATAATTAAGTAAGTAGAAAGTACAATAAACGTGCAAAGCCAAATAAAGCCAATGAGCCCAGAACAGAATCAGTGGCTGGAAACAACAGCACTCAACACTTGGAGCAGGGACACCACAATCAGCACCACCCCCCTGCTCAGAGGGATTTGGCCACAGATTCACACAGGCAAAGGGATCAAAAGTCCCTGCCACAATCCCAAGGAAGGTCCTTTTGCACAGAAGTGCCATTCAATGATTTCACTGTGAGAGCTGGGGCTAAGAGGGAGCAAGAATAAAGCTCACTTTCATGAGTGAGTGGCAGCTGCTAACCCCACACTGTCCCTTGCAGAGATGGGGAAAGTTTTGCTCTGTCTTATCTCAGCAGGTCTCTGGTAGCACTGGAGAACCCAGCCTGGCAAAAAGGAAGGGCTTTCCATGAGCACCACCTCAACCAGCTGCTCCAGTGAGCAGGAGCTGTCCCTGATTATGCTTGTGCCTCAGGCTCCTACGATGCAGCAGCAACCCAGCCTTGTCAGGATCCCCAACAGGGGGAAATGGAGCATCTCTGGGACAAACCTAAGCCCTTTCTTTACCTTCTGTCAGGACTCCTGAGCCTTGGATCAAGTTTACTGGAACACTGCACTGAAATAATGATCCAACCATACAGCACTAACCTCTACATTAACTATAGCAACTAACATAAAGCAACAAACCTCTGATGACTGTGGGGACAAAAGCAAAGCCCTGCAGCCCCAGAGCCCCTTGTAGGAGCTGGCCATGAGCAGCTCAGCTCAGGGGAGAAGGGTGCAGGCACAGGGGTGCTAGCAGCTGGAGGAGAAGGCCAAGCAGCCTGTATGCTCTAAGGTCATCACAGAAATCGATGGGGAGTTAATGCAAGAAGGGAAACAAATCCTGAGCCAAGATCGATCCAGTGAGCGTTTTATAACAGCCCAAACTCTTCAGCCACTCTCCCTTTGTGCTCCCTGGTCACAGGCAGTGACAAAGCGTCTCCCTTGGCTGCTGTTGTAAAAACAAAGGAATGAATAAAAACTCATGGGGGAAGAGGCTGTGCTGTAACAGAGCCCTGTCAGCCTGGGCTGCCTCACCTGGGCAGGTACCTCCATCTGTGCCTGCCAGGGAAATGCTGCAGTGGAGGGACACTGGGGGGGATGAGGCTAAGTTAAGGTGCTCACTGGACTCTGCAGTGGAGCTCTGGGCCTCCCCAGCACCCTGAGCTCAGGATGCCAGGCAGGCACACCCATGGGATGGCCCAGGCAGGGCCCATATCCTCCCTGGCCTAAGCACAGCTGGCTGGAACAGGCTCACAGCTGTTACTTCTTCCACCTTGTTATTTCCCAGATGAATCCTGCTTTCAAAAAATGAGAAGACATGTCTTAGAGAGAGATGTCTTGTCAGTTGCTGGGCCAATCTCAGCAATTTTATGCATTTCTCTCCTGCCTATTAAAATGTCACCAAAAGAGGCACTAACCCTTTTGGGAACATCAGCTTTTGCCCCAAGCTTCTCCTCTGAGTTAGGAATCATGGCAGCTCCAGGAAAGCAGCTGTGCTGCTCTGTGTTCATCTGAGCTGAGCTTCAGAAGTCACAAAGGCTTTAATGCATCCTCAACTCAGAGCTGTGCCAGAGATGAATTCGGCCATCAGCACTTTGAGCATCATTCTGCTGCAACTGAGGAAGACTTAAAGCACTGCAATTATTTTTAGCTCTGTAGGTAACAGCTTGTTCTTTCTGCTGCCTTACCAAGGGGGTGCTGAGCTCCTGCCTGTTCCTTGAAGCGTGTGCTTCAGAGCTCAAAACAACACGTTTGCAGGTAGAACTGCAACTACTGCGAATTATCCCTCCAACTCAGAGCTGCATTCACCAGAAACTTGGCTTTTCTGATGAACCTGGGGGGCCATGAAGCAGAGAGAGGGAGCTTGAGGGCAACTCACAAAGTAGGCTGACCTGGAGGCATCAGGAATGTGGGATGATGTGACAGTGACTTGCTTCTGATCTCTCCCTGAGCACTGCTATCAATGTTGAGTTTGCTCCCCATGCTGCACCTGTTTGCTTTGAAGGATAATCCTGTGGTCACACAGTCCATTCCTGCCAGCCCTTTCCCCACCTCTGCACAGGGGCAGAATGAGATTCCCTTTTTTTCAACTTAATCGGTATTTTTAAGAATACTTCCATCAAACTTCGAATTGCAAAAAAAAAAAAAAAAAAAAATTAAAGAAAAAAAATTGAAGTTCAAGTAAGGAACTGTGAAACCCCAGGGGATGACAACTGAGTAAAGCCAGAGACTTCAGAGCCTGGAGAAGCTGCCAGGGAAGGGATATGCAGGTACTCACACCACAGTGCTCAGGGGGCTCATTGTGTGCAGAACTAAAGAGGTGAGGAGGGGGGAACTCTAATTATGCATCAAAATGGGTCAAAATCTCCCAAAGTCAGAGCACAACTCATCCCAACCCCACTGTCCCACTGTTTAATTGCCTGTTGAGGTCAAGGGAGGCTGGAGGTCAGATGCTGGCAGCTGCCATGGCTTCAGCCAGGAAACCTGAGCCTGGCTTGATGGAACTATGAGGTAAGGACTGGAGAGGGGAGCTGAAAGCTGAACATCCACTCCCCATTACATCCATTAGTGGATTAGTAGGTGAGGGACTGAGTGACCTTTTCCCATTTCTGCTGAGAAATGAGGCTGTAGCAAGAAGGGCTTTGTAGGTTACTGAGGGTAAGAAACCTACAGCCTTTGCACAGGGAGCACTGCAGCCCCAGAAACATCCTCATCTGCCCCAGAGGCTGTTCCCAGGGGCAAACTAATACAGGAAAACAGAGCCTCAGCACAGGGCTGAGGAAGCACAGCTATGATTTCCAGGGAAAGTACTGGGGCTGTCCCATTCACCATGCAAAAGTAAAGCCATGCTTTAAGCTGGCTCAAACACACCCATTTGTATCTAGGTCAAGCTCAGCCAGATGGCAAGCCTGGCTAGGACATTTGGAGTCACAGACAGGGCTTGTGCAGTGAATGGGAGGCAATTCTGTACAAGTGTCTCCATCTCTTTGAGTGGAGATGGGGGAGGCAAGGAAATTTGTTAGGATTCCAAATCTGTGTGGGTTTTTTTCTCCAGTTTATGGACTTTGTGGTACATTAATAGGCCAGTGTGAAACAGAGTTCTGCTCCAGGTGAAAATGGCAATTTTGAAAGAAAAGTTCAGTCTGAAGGTGCAGGGGCAAAGGGATAGACTAGATTTGTGCCACATCCAGCAGAAATGCAAATAAAACAAACAAAAACCCTGCAGCAGAGATTCTGCATATGATGCAAAGGATTAAGGATGGAGCTACTGAAAAAAGAAAAATAATCATAGGGTTGGCACTTCAGCACCAGAAACAATGCACAATCACCAGAGCCAGCAAGCAGCACAAGGACATCCATGTCCTCCCCCCCTCCACACAAACTGCTCATGCTGCTGAATAAAAATCTAGAGAGCTTGCTTATAAAAGAGTAGCCACATACTCATTCTTTTAAAAGCTGAGCAATTTGGAGTTTTTTTGAGACAGCAACTTGTCTCAGCTCATGTGATCACAGGAAGACGCTCCTACACTGTGGCCTCGCGCACAGATCTGAGATCCCATCTCCTCCTCCTCCACTGCCCCCAGCAGCTATGGGGAGACTAAGAAACTGTGTCACAGACAGTGTCCTGCACTTCTCCCTCATCCCACAGCACTTGGAAAACATCCCTGCTCAGGATTATTTGACCCTGCTTAGGATTATTTGACAGCAAAGTCACAGACAATGACGGAGGGTCAGGAGTGGAACGGTGCGAGTCTCACATTCCCTGTCGTGCTCTGAGGAACCCTCCCCGTGGGCTCCAAAGCTGCTGATGGATTGTAATCTCTGGCAGAGGGTCTCCAGCCCATCAATCATGGCCACCACATCTCTCTGAGAAGTCAAACTCAATTATGCCATGCCCGGCGCCGAGTGCTTCGCTCCCAGAAGTTGAGGTTAATTCCCATCAAGAGTGGCCCACTGAGAATTTGATTTGCTAATACCACAAATTGTTCCTCCAAGAGAAATACCATTGCTGCCTAATTTGTTGGAGTCAGGCATCTGTTTGGAGATCACTCAGAGAGAGGCAAAGTGTTCATTTAATACTGTGACTCATCCTGGTTCTTAACAAACTCTGTCACCGAGAGACACAATCAGAGGGACAGGGGTGAGCATCCTGGTGAGAGCCTCTCCTCCCTCAACCATCCCTGCTTGGAACCTCCCCCCAAAATGAGAACACGTCTTCCCTGCCAAGAGGTGCAGCACAACTCACAGGGATGAGGCCAAAATATTTGGCAAGTTTACTGAGGCAGCACTGGAATCAAATGTTTGCATCCACTGTAGATTGGTCCCAGATGCTTCCCAGCAATGATGTGGATGGCAATGGCAGCAGTGGAGATGCATTCATGGCCCATGGGCTTCCCACAGTGCTGCTCTGCTCCAAGGCCTCCCAGCCCCACAGACAGCAGCAACAAACCCCATCTCAGAGTGGGACAGGAGCAAGGGGGGCTGTCAGGTTCCCCTGAGCTGCAGGGAGATCATCTCATGCCCACTGTTCCATGGCTACCTCCATGCCCTGGATGTGGATCTGCAGCCTGGCTGCCCATGCCAGGGCCTCCTCTGTCACTGGAGGTGGCCATGGAGCAGGGGTATTGGAACAGGACTGCTCCCCTTCTCTCCTCTCCTCAAACACCTCAGTGCAGCTCAGGCCCAGCTGGACCCTGGGCTGGCTAACACTTGTTCCTATGAGACCTCTCTATACTCAGGTGTTTAAATGAACACAAACTTCTGGGTCCACATCATCCAAAATTCAAAGTACAGTAAAATCTAAATGAACAAATCCCTTCTTCATTAAAGAAGTGATGGATAAAGATTATGGGGAGGGAAAGAAGGAGGAACAAACACCCCTTTCCTCTGCAGCAGCCTGCAAGACTACCCAGACTATATTCCTTTACTCTGGGTCTCAGGGTGGCAGAAGCAAATAATGCATTATCTCTGAAAAAGGGCCTGGAAGGAAAGGAGATAAGTATTTCAGGACTGTGAATTAAAGCTGTTAGCAAATGCAAATTTACATTTCCTCTAAGTAATCATTATGTTTTCACTTCTATCAGCACCCAATGAATCACAGAGATGTTTTGTCTAGAAACACTAATGGTGGGGGTAGGAAGCCAGCAGCCTACCCACAGCAACGGCAGCAGGAGAGAAGTGCCAAAGAAACCCATAAAAAGGAGCTGGATTTTTCAAGAACAGCAATTACATCAGCCCATCATTGCCCGTGAAATTACCAAAAATGAAAGATCTGCAGGAAAAAAAGCATTTCAGGCACAGAGGAAGGCAGCGATTTAGCAGGTCAAGGTACACATTCATATATGTGCAGGCATGGCATACGCAAACAAAGATAATGAAAATAAGGCCTTAAATAAGTACAAAATATGCAGCCTCACACACGCACATGCTCCCAGCTACCCTCATGCACAAAATAATTGTCCACAGTGTTGCCTGCAGAGGGGAGAGCAGCCCTGCAGATCTGCCAGAGTGGTATTAATTTCATAATTGCCTGTTTATTAAGATCTCTGCAGGACACCCCTGCTCACAACCAATTCAGCAAGAATAGTGACCTTTTAAATTGCTTTTTTTTTCAGTAGTGCATAAAAAGAGAAGGAAGTTTCTGTTTTTAGACTCAGCAAACAGAAGAGTGACTCAGCTGCTGGTGCCATCCCCACTCCTCTGCCTCCACCCTGGAGTCTGGCATGGGAAAGGGTGGCAATGCTGGGCAGAGGGGCCCAGACCCATCCCAGGCACCTGACCTGCTGGATAAAGGACTGAACTGCCCTCTGGAAACACCCAGCTTCCATCACAGCCTATCTAGAGCAGTAAAGCTTCCCACCTCATGAGCTTGGTTATATGACAGAGGCATCAGGATGGAGGCAGCAGTGGTGTGGAGGTAAAACATGGGAGGTAAAACATATGGAAAGGAGAGAGAAGGTGACAGGGGGATTAGTGTGTGCCTCCGTTGTGCTGGATGACAAGCTGAGCACAGGTGACACTGGATTTGTGAGGTCTCAGCAGCATGCAAGGCCTTGGCTTTGGAAAGCGCCTTCCTTGCCTAGGGCAATTATCTCTTAATAAACAGAGGCAGAGCTGAATTTTACTCTTAATACACACTAAGAAAACTCAAGGTGTGAGCAATGTCTTTTGAAACACTGAGCTCTGGCACCCACAGAGTGCCAGGAGCACCTTCCTACTCCTGGTGTGAGGAGCTGTCCCTGTTCCCTGGAGCTCCTGGAGCCACATCACACACGTTTTCCAGGAGAGGTACAGCATGGCCCCAATCACAGAGCTGTTACGGATTCATTAAAAGCATGGCAGATATCCCAAAGCAAAAAGGAGGCCAGTGCTTTAGAGAGAGCTGGTGAATAACCACAGGATGCTGCTATAAATCAGATCTTTACAACTGTATTTACCCCATCTAAATGCTGCTGCAGGAATTAGTTTCAACGTGTAACTGATATTTCTGCGGTGGCAAAGATCGAGGTTTGCAAAGCCTACACTCCATAAGCAGCGGTTTACAGAGATGGAATAGTGGCAGTTTTTCATTTTCCAGAGTCCACTCACCCTTCCAAGAATCTTAATGCCTCATTGATTCATAATACAGTACATAAAGATTTCATTTTTTCTTGCACACAGTGATATATTATGGAGGCAATCTATTTTGCCACTGAAAAGTTTGCTTAGTAGAGAAATTTGGAGTTTTGACATTCAGGAAATTACAGTCATCTGTAAAGTGCGATTGATATGCCAAGGCTAACATTTTCATTGCACTTATGGAGCCAGAATAACTATGCTAAAATATTTATTACATTCTAAAAAAAAATCCAACTTCTTGTTTATAAAAAGCATATATTTAGCAATAAAAAAGCTTTATCCTTATATCCATATATATTTTAGCTATGTCTTAAATGCACAAAGCCACATTCTCTCTGACCAGATTAAAATACTTATAATAATCAAATAAAACCAGTATTTTAGACAGGCTGTGTGTGTGTAAGCAGAGGGCATGAGCTGACACGTGGCTGCATGGAGCTGCACAACAGCAGAGAAATGAGATAGGGGCTGTCACAGTGAACCTGCCCAAGGTCCCTAAGGGCATGTGGACACTCGTCCTGCCAGCCACCAGCCACCCACGGGAAGCAGGAGATCACTGAACCCTGTGTGCTTCATTTGCCAGTTCTGTGGCTAATGTGATCCAGGAGGAATTGGGTGTGGAGGGGTCCAGTCTCAGCTTGGCACGCACACTTGTCTTCTCTATGAACACATCAATGTGTATTTAGAAGTTGTGAATTATCCTACATCCTGAGCACTCACTGCAAATTCATAATTGCTGCCTGAACACCCCTCCCAACTCCTCTGCACATGAGAGCAGCTGCTGTTGAACATCCCTGCCTCGGCACTGGAGAAACCTTGGAGCTCTCAAGAAAAAGATCACACGATCAGCCCCAAGAGCTCTGCATCTCCCACAATGGGAAATTAACTCCAGAGAGGTATTTATATAATCATTTGTTACTATATCAGAGCTCAATCAATTCTCTTCAATAATACATAAAAGGAGGAGGTTTGGCTCACACGAAAGAACGTAATTCCTTCACAAGCCATTTGCAGATAATCTTCCGTACGCCAGTTAATACATCCCACGATAGGTTACGCAAAAGTGCTTTTAAAAACTAAACTGAGGATACACAGCACATGAAAAAGGCACATTAGTGCAACTTACATTTTGCTTATCATGACTATTGTGCATACAGAAATCCAGGGAAAATCCTTCCCAGTCTTTCTAAAATTTTGTCAAAAGCAAGCATCTATTGAAAACATCTTTGCAATGTAATTAATGAACTGATACTAATGAAATTCTCAGCCTGCTGCCAAAAGTGGCATAGAGGAACGGACAGTGTATTTACAGCTGCAACTTCTACAGTTTTAATTTCAGCTCTCATTGATTCCATTGAGCACCATGAGACTGCATAATGAAGAAATCTGTATCAATTGAAAATACCAAGTGTGCTCCTGCCCCACTAGGGCACTACTGTAATATCATGTAATGGAAGGGGATTCTCATTTAATTGAATTGGAAATGAAACACATATTAGCTAAGAAAACTTAATCAGTGCAATAATATTAAAATGGGCCACTCAGACAAACTATACTGATTAAGTCACTCGCAAACATTTCTGTAATCATCACTGAGACTTGTGGCGTTAATGATTTAAACTCACTTTTCTACTCCAGGGAACAAAACTGCAATTTCATAGCAGACAATTAGAATATTTTAAGCCCTGCCTCACACAATACAATACAGTCTCCTGGCAGAAGCACAGGACCTCATCCTGCAAGGATGCACCTAGAGCTGTGACGTACAAGGTCTGCATGGATGCTGGGATGTTTGATTTAAGATGGTAAACAGCCCTGAAAGCACCTGGCTGGCTGAAAAATGTGTCTGAGGTACTGGCTGTGGTTTCTTTGCAGACTTCATCTTTAATCCTGACTTGTTACTGATGGCACACTCTGATGCACTGTAACACTCTGAGCTCCAAATGGCTCCCAGCAGACCAGGATTTTAAAATTTGTATTCACACACAGTTGACATAACTGGATTTAAAATTTTCATGGAACAGCAGAGTGCATTTCTAGTAAAACTCCATGGATGCATTTGTTGTGTCAAAGCTCAGCTGGGAGGGGTTTTACATCAGCTAAGCAAGCAAGACTAAGTAAACATTACAAGATGTGCAGAACATCTTGTTTCCCTCTGCCAGTTCCACCCCAAACATTTAGTAAAAATATATCTTACTCAGTCTGAATCAGTGAGAACAATGTCCTTAGAAAGCCATGTTAAAAGAAAATGACACTTTAGCCTCTCATACAACAGCCCTGAACAAACCCAGGGATGTGTGCATTGTGCTGTGTTCAGAAGGACTATCCACACAGCCCAAGCTCGTGGTGTGCCTGGAGACTGAGCTGGCAAAACCTCATCAGATGCTTTCCTGGCAGCCAGTGACAGCACATTCAGCACTGACATCAGCTTGGACACATTGCATTTTTCTGCATTTCAGATGCTCCCAATATTTTAAATTAATTTGTAGCATTAAGACATTAAAAACCCTACTTGCAGACACTCAAAACAAATTCAATTTTTCCATCTTTTCAGTGCCATAAAGCAAACTCCAGCCAAAGTGGCAGCTGAACTGAGGCCACCACAGAGAGGCAACAACCTGGGCTGGGCAAGGGGAGCAGCCCAGCTCCCCTCTGTGCCAGCCGAAGGACTGGCACTGCAAAAGGCACCCAATTCCACTGCCATGAAAGGATGAAGCATGAACTTGCTTCATCCTTTACTCTGGTTTTCTCACTGTGAGGGTATCACAAGCTTGGGTCAAGATCTGACCTTTCTTCGAGCAGCTTCTCACTGCAGTTCTTGAGCCCTGAGCTCCCAGCCCTCACCATCCACAGCCAAACAAGCAGGCAGCACATTTGAACCCTCAGCTGGAGGGAAGTCTTGCTTAAGCTAACTGAGAAACCCTTAAAACCAAGCTGAATTCAGCTGAAGCCAAAGATAACCTACCCCTGCCAGAAGGGACACGATAAACCTGGTATGATAAACCTAAAGCAAAATAAACCACATGACATGCAGGGTTATTCACTAAGGTCAGAGCTCCTTCCAAAAGGATCTGCCACTCCCCCAACCTTGTCCTCAAAATATGAAAGGAAAAAAAGGAAACAAACAAACAAACAAACAAACAAGACATGAAGCAAAACTCTTCTATGAGCAGCAAGAGATGGTTCAAAACAGTTTAGTTCCTATCTGTGATTATCTCCTGAAAGATTTTCAGAAGACACAGTTCTACTCCTCCATGGATTATTCTGGCTAAAAATGTGTGTGACATTTTAATTATCAAGTACAAATGTTACTGCAAGTAAGCAATGAAACAGATGGTGTCCTGAATTCTACAGTACAGCCACATTTTCCAGCTCAAATTTACAGTTCACCAATCATCAGCTTTAAGTTTTGTCTCTACTGCATCTCTCCTACCCATCTGAAACACCATAACCCTCCAATGCTGAGAGCACAGCTTTGGGAAAATTGGGAAATTTTGGGAAATTCAACCCAAGCTGTTCCCCTCCAAGCAAATGTTTCCAATGAGGAAACAAAGTGGAGCACAGCTCTGTACATCAGAAAAGCATGGCAGGTAAAGAGGAGGAGAGCACTGAGGAACTGCCCTGCTCAAGCAAGGAAAGAGGTGATCCTGATATGTCCATCCCCATGAAGGACCTGATTTGTTTATCTCATCCTCCTCAGTGAACTCCACTCATATCAGTTATCAGTCCTGAGATTTCCTTCTCTACCCATGTGGAGTACTCAGCAGCCCCCTCAGAGAGTGTCCCAAGGGGAAGGGACAGGATGGAATGAGTGTCCCTTCAGGATCCACCAGTGCCAAGTCCCACATCACCAGGGAGCAACAGAACAGTAAAGCCAGAAGCTTTTCCATTAATTGTTGGTCTAACATCCTTCCAAAAACCCTCAATGCTTAAGATCAGAGTTGAAGTTTCACATGTTTATTTCCCCCCTCTTATAAAACATGAAATATAATTCAAGACACAGGAGCCACACACATGGATAGGAACAAGGAGAACCTGGGAATACTCATCTGGACTGACAGCACCATGGCAAATGTGGTCCTTGCTTGGAGGAGCTTTATTACCCAGTTCAGACAACACACTAAGAGAGAGTGTGAGTCCAGTGACTCCTGGGGAACAGATGCAGCAGCATCCCCAAATTCAAGCAGCAAACACAGTGAGTTTTCAGCTGTCCCTCTTAACTGTGTGTGGCCAGGCTGAGCAGCACATGATGCCGTCATTGAACAGGCTCTTGATTTAACAGGCTGTGACCAAACTGAATCCTGGAAAGCTTTCCTGATACTCCACTCCATTCATCTCCACTAAAAGGGAGCTGCTGCCGGGGCTTATGGCATCAGTGCTGCAATTATGACAAGGAAATGTTTTCTGGGAAGGTGTCCCAGAAAGTAATACACTGAACACTTCCTCTCACCACTCACAGTGCTGAGCAATAACTCCTCTCACCGTTAGCATCAGCTTTGAGCCAGGTCTCCAAGGAAGGGCACCCCTCCTGGCATGCCCCTGTGCTGGCACAGGGCTGGGACCACCAGCTCTGCTCTCACCATTCACCTTGTGCAGACACCCCTGGGACATGGAAGTACTCCTGCAAGGATCAGACAAAGGGAGATGCTGCACAGGCCAAGGCATGGATCTTTTGGACCCCAGACTTTTCCCATTTTGCTTTGAAATGGATTGGAGCTTTGGAGGTGGAGGGGCCAAAGCCAGCTTTGCAGACAGGCAGTGACGCTCAGTCACAAAAGCATTTGCAACATGGGCTCTGCCTCTTGTGTGCAGGTTTGCTCGCTGTCACTTAATCCAGCACCACCCTGGCACCCAGGGTGAAGGTGCAGGATCTGTGCTCCTCTAAGCCCACCTGGGAACCTCTTCCAAACAGGGCCCTTGTAGATCAGAAGGGACCCAAGGACTGAGCTTGTCTTGGAGCACAGCTGCTTGAACAAAACTTTCCAATGAACTCCTGAACCCCCAGGGAAACACACCTGGGTATTCTGTCCCCAGGGGGAGAAACCAAAGCGGTGTCCCAGTACCTGGGGCCTGGCTGCCAGCAGACTGATGCTCCTGCATTTGAACTCAGCAAACAGGAGCTCCAGAGCATGGTGAAGTGCATGGCAGCAGCTCAGGCTCTGCTCTCAGTCACACTGGCAGCTGGATTGCTGCGATAAATAAACCTGAAAATCGACTGTCTGAGCAGCAACAGCTTCTTCCTATGTCTTCATCCCTGGAGGGGTTAATCTAGAGTAATCTAATTTATTCCCAAATTGCAGGCAGCAGTGTCTTTCCCCATTTAGCAGATTAAGAAACTCTGCTCTTTCAAATTTATCTGAACAATTCATTCCCACAAAATTACACTGGGTTTTGAACTGAGGTTAATATACTCCATTGTATCTGCAGGCTAAGCAATCCACAGAGGGGCCAGATTAAAGCACAGCTAAACACCACCTGAGTGGGCTTTTCTGGCAAAGTATCTGTGCAGGGATGGGGCAAGAGCAGCAGGTGCAAAAGGGATCCCAGCAGTGACAATCTGGGCCAGGGCTCAGGCACATCAGCAGCATCTTCAGCTGCATCTCACCCATCCTGTCATTAAAATAGCAGCACCCCCATAATTCATTTCAACATACTGAGACTAGGCTCCTCTTCACATTATTTTAAACAAAACGACACTTTCTCTAGACACTTAAATGCATCCTGGTCTCATCACATCAACAGAGGAAGCATATTTTTTCTGTTTATGTGAAAGGTGATATTGGATGCATCATACATTGAAATTGTTTGCTGGTTTCCTCTCTTGATGTAAGTAAGGGGAAAGAAAGTCAGAGAAGACAGATTTTAAAGATGTATGCATATGCATGATCATTTTCTTACCAAGAACATTATTAAATTCTTTCATATATTCATGTGAGAACTGCAAAAGATTATGAAAGTAGAGATGCTATCACTCATACTTTCCCAGAGCAAGGATTAGGGAGTTTTTCTTCTTAATAAAAGTGATATATTTAAATACTATCTGTTTGGCCCAACCCTAGTTAGTACTGGCCAACAGAGGTACAGCTCACATCCCTTTTTTGCAGAATATACCTGTCTGCAGGTCCAGCTCAAATACAGGGCAAGACTGAGCAAGAGACGTCACATTGTTGTCTGAGCTTTGACCTTTTTATGGCTACTAAATGCATTTAAATTTCTTTAGTTTCACAGGTCTAGCACCCTCTACCAAAAATACACCCCACATAGCCCATCCAGCTCCTTCCCAGCCCTTGCAGAGCTGAGCCCTGCCAAACCCTGCCTGAGCCATTTTACCCAAAGGCGTTGCAGAAATCTTCTGGTTTGCTAAATTCATCTAAACAGCTTTATTTATGAGTGGTGTTACATCCCACTTCTTGGGGAGACAGATCTGCCACTAGAATTGCCTTTTCCTGCCTGCAGAAACTGTAACTCTGCATCAACATTACACAATTATTTTAAAACCACTATTTAGATAGCTCTATGGTAATGGATGGATATGTACACCAACTCCAGTGCCACAGAATTTGCATAGCAGAATTTTTTATCATGCTTCTTAAAAATTAATAATTTAAAGCAAGTTGTAACTGTGCTAAGATTTAGTCTGATGTTTTCATCACTGCTTTATATTCTCATAAATATCCAACATTTCCAAGTACATAGGAATCTGAGATGGTATTCAAGAGGAAAAACTGCAACCAATATATCTTCCATTTATGGAATTGAATATAAGATCATATTCAAAGTGCTGCATTTACTGACTGATTTTGAATACATAAAATATATAGCCATTGCAAATTCACCTTTCATTGCAAAGCTTTGTTCTTGTAGTGACATAACTTATTGCCAGATTAGAGCCCCAAGTACAGCTGGGTCATTTTTCGTGTTCTCCATTCCCACAAACACGACTGGGAGAGACAGGTCGTGCTCTCTATCAGAGTTGTGCTTACCACACAGCAATATTGCAACACGTCCCATTAGAGTTATGTCTGCTGAGACTGTGAGCACAGACTTGGCTGCAGGCACCTCCTAATGGAATTACATAATTGGAGGCATGTCATCTAAATCTGAACAAATTGGATTCCCTTGTCATGCACTATTGAATCAGAACGGGAAGAACACTCCATGCTGTTATCTATGGTAAACCAACGGTGGCAAATCCAGCGTCACTAATATTTTGATAATGTGATGTTTATTAAAAATGGGGGAGGAAAAAAAAAAAAGATAAAAGTTTCATGTAAGGCATGTCAAAATCATGTTGCATGGAAAAATGAGCTCATCCGAGCTTGGTTTCAGACTGGGAATTACGTTAACGGCTTGTGACGGTTGTGATGTTAAGAAGATGCAACTGAAGAACCACACGAGGCTGGTTGCCTGTAGCAGCCAGGGAAGTGCAGACAAGGGTTTGAGACAGGCCCCACCACCAGCTCTGCATCTGGCAGCAGTGACAGCCACCAAGGTGTTTGCTCTGCTACAGCCCCTCCCTGCCCTGTCTGTGGCGGATCACGGCATTAACATTCCCATCCTGCAACTGAATTCTCCAGCCCTTGCAATTCACAGGCATGCCCTGCTTTTCGTTTACAAGTATATCGACTTTAATTTGGAATTACTGGAGGAATCATAACGAGGGAGCAATAATTTTGAGCACACTGATCTGCACATTCAGGGCAAATTTTCACTGAGTGCTCAGCTCGACCTCCAGCTCTGCACGTATGAAAGAACAGAGGCATTAATTACATTACCAGAATCACTAATCAGCTCATTGCATCTTTACATTTCATCAGCTAAATGCTGGTGCAAAATGAGAGGCTTTTTTCCCCCTGTAATTCAGCTCTTCAAGCCTCACCAGGATACTTCCATGAGCACATGGAATGAATTCATTAACAAAAGCAACAAGAAAAAAGAAACTAAGAAATTAATTGTGAAGTCTTGCAGAATTCATGGTTCTCAGAGTTAATTAACTGTGGGCCAGCTCGGGCTCCTGTGTCCACAGCAGGCCATGAGGGCAGCTCATGGATGAGCTGGCCCCCAAGGCAGAAGTGATGGGTTGGAAGGGCAGAGCATCCACCCACTGTCAGGTCCAGGTGATGGGCCCAGGGTCTGTGAGGATAAGAGGGTTGTTTGCAGTATGACTCTCCTGGGGTGGCACACTGCAGAAATTCAGGTTTCAGCATGCCAGCAGCACCTTGGCTGCACACTAACAGCACTCTCTCCACTGCTCTGCCTCAGCAGCACTGCAGTCCTGCAGGACTGTGCCAAATGCTGATTTTTATTCGGCACAAGGGAGAAACGCTGTCAAATCACCAAATTACCTCAAGTTGTGAGAGCACACAGCAGGGGGAAAGTGTTAACTACCTAGTGAGCCTCTGCCTGTAGATCAGCACGGAAAGGAGTCAGGTGAACATTACGGAGCTCTGGGGTCAGAGCATGCCCCCAGTCACAGCACAGGATCACACCACAGCACAGTAGGATCACACCACAGGCAGCCCCACCTCGGCAGCCCCTGGCAAAGAGACCCCCAAAAACCTGCCCCCTAAAATCTGCACAAATGCCTGGTCTAAAGGGCCATTAATCCATATAGACAAAGAATTGCTTGAAGAACAACTGCTTAATCCAACACCAATCCATCTTTTGTTAATCTGCAGTTTCAGACTTTTCTGCCACCACATTGTGACCTGTCTCCTCACATGCCCATCTCCACAGAGCTCTCTTCCTTGATGGCAGTGCCTTGCTCTCCTTGACCAAAATGATCCTCTAAAGTGATTGTCACACGTGCAAAAGACCTGAGAGCCTAAATTACATGATACACCCTTTACATCCTCACAGCAAGCGCCAGCCTGTCTTCAAGCCTCAGCACATCTGGTTACACAAATGACCTCAACCACGTTGCTGAGTCCTTGCAGGGCTCAATGACACTGTGCTGCTGTATCCTCGAGTGACACCACTGACGCCACCAGACCACGAGGACTCCACACAGTCGTGTTGCAGGGAGGCTGCTGTTTGGCAACAAACCTGGAACTGAACTGTGGACCTACAGAACGGGCAACAGCAGATCTGTGCGTGACATTAGAGCAGGGAACTGGGGCTGGCTCAGGCTTTCAATCTGATAGGGCTTAGAAGGAGCCATGACAAACATCCCCCAGGGCAGTGGTGTGGAGTCAGGAGGACTCACCACCTTCTGCAACACCACTTGCAGAGCTGAGCCAGCGGAGCCCTCAAGCTACACGGACTCACCACAGCATGACAAAGCCCCCACAGCACCACAGCAAGAGAGGGGCAACAGAAATGTCCTCAACACATAGGCAAGAACAACATCCACTGAGCTGGGAGACAGCAGCACAGCAGCTGTGATGCTGTACATACAAACAACATCACTAAAATCAGTATTTTAACTACTAAATTGCAGGATGGTCCTGCTAGCAGTAATGGACAAAGCCACCTTTGTTACCTGGCAGGCATTTCCACAACTCTCCAGGGCACCTCCAATATTCAGAAAGAAACCTTTACTCATCCACAGAAAGGTTATGAACCACATTCATGCATTCAGCCTTCTTTGCTTTAGAAGTATCAGCTTGCAATTAATACCACTAATTAATATCACTAATTAATGAATTGAAGCAAGGGCAGGGAGCTAGGAGAACATTGCTTTTGATAGCTATGAAATGGACTAACAAGAGCCAGCTGGATAATTACTCCTCTCTTCAGGAGTTTTTAAAGAGTTTGATTTTTCCATCAAAAAAGCTCCTGTGAATATTTAAAGAAAAAAATATAAGAGTAGAGTAAGAAAACTGCTGTCCAGTTTTGCCAGTTTGACTCATCTTTCCCCCACAGAGATGCTGTCGGGTTTTAATGGACATGAAGGAGTCCAGATGGGAGAGGGATGGCCTGTGCTCCAATTAGCAATCACACCTCTTTAAAACCAACTGACCATGAGACACAAACCCCCGAGGAGAAGATCCTGTCAGTGCTCATGGGGATGGTTTGCCTGGAAAGGACGATGCTGGAGTAGGGGCTCATGCACAGGCATGGTGCTGAGCTGGGGAAGCACTGAAAAACATCCCTGGTGTCTCCACAGGACCTCAATTTTCTCCTTCGTGGCCAGGGCAGCCTTGGTGTCTCCCTTGGATGCTAATTTGGGGCTGCTGGTCAGCCAGCCTACAGTCATGTTCTTCCATGGCTGGGAGAACACCCAAAACCCGCACCTGAGACAGGGCTGGGGTCTATCTGTGTGGAGGGGTGGGTTACACAGTAATAACAGCTGGCTGGAATAATAAATTAGCACCTAATTAACAGGACTGTTGGCTGCAAAACACTGAGCTAATGGAATAGAAAAAAAAAAAAAAAGAAAGCAAAGAGCTGGGGCTGTGAAATAGGGAGATTGCTTTAGAAGCTGCTTTGTCAAGGACGTTTTCGAAATCGAGGGTTTAAAAGCTGAAGGAAGAGAAGTGCTTTTGTGGGGGAAAACTTGCCCAGCCCTTACCCAAGGTCGGGATTTGTTTCCCAAGCAGGCATTAGCGGCCAGCACTCACCAGACTCTCCCTGTCAGGTAGAAAAAGGGGCTGTAACGTCTTTAAGTTGCATGCCAGAGGACAAGGTAAGCATTTGGGATGCAGATAATGCAGTCAGGACAAATATTTATTGGGTCAGTAGTCACTGGTGAGAAAGAGGAGCTATAAAGTGGAGATAACAGGGAATAATGCTGCCACAATGGGAAACTGCACTAATGACTTAACAGCTCTTTGCACCTCTCCACAAAAACCTCCTAAGGGAAAGCTCCTATTCAGTGCAGAGGAAACAGTGGTATAAATCTGCTTCCTGCTACATCTGACCCCCTTTGCTCTCGCAGCTGCTGCCAGACCAGCTTCTGCCTTATTTTACTGTGCTTCTACCCTGGTTTTGCCCCCCTGCTCCACACAAGCCAACATCAATCCTCTCTCCAGCTTCATGGCAGGTCGTAGCAGCCCTGGTGGAGCAGAGCAGGAGGAGAAACCCCTCTCACAATTCTCCTCTGAGCCTCGGGACAGTCCCGGAGGGGACATCAGAGCTGGCACAGCAGCAAGGCTGACCTGCACCCTCCCACACCAGCCACACTCCCCAAACCCAGCCAGCACTTCAGGGGACTGTGCATGCAAGGCAAATGCAGAGCAAGCCTCTCTTCTAGGGAGGAGACACTAAGGACACAGTTTAAATAAAAGTGCCGTTTAACTGTCTTTAATTAATATTCTGAACTACACGTAAGCCTTTAACACACAGCAGGATCACGGTGAAAGATTTATGAGATTGGTTCACCTTTTGCAAAGCGCTGCCTTGGGTCATCAGCACAAACTTCTCATCAGCCCACACCACACCAGTGGGGAGCTGGAGCGAGAGGGGAAGGGGAACAGCTGCACGAATATGATGTGACCTACTTTTACAGTAATTTGAATGCATATCTGGGAAAAAAACCCCACCCTCTAAAATTTTAAGGGAGAATTATAAATCAAAGCACGACAGTAAACAAGTCGTTTGTGAAGTCGCACTGTCTACTCAGTACAAACAAGAGATTCATCAAATAATAAAATACTACTTTAGAAGAAAACAAGCACAATTATTTTATAATTATGGCTGCTCTAGTCTTCTGAGGGCAGGAAACCTTCCTACCTCCATAGAATCATAATCAAGACTCATCAAAGTCCTGTAAAAGCAAATCAATAGCTGCTCTTGGCAGGACGAGTTAATTAATACCAGAGTGCTCTCCTGCCTGGCTGTCAGGCTGATGGTGCTCAGCACAGCTCTGCCAAGATGCTCCATGAAAAACCATCCAGCACCACTTGGCTGCTGGTGAGAAAGGATGCCACCCCTGAGGTCTGGGTGTAGGGGCACTGGGGCTGTGCTGTGCTTTGTAAAGGACACAGACATCAGGCTGTTCAAATCTCTAAAATGCAATCCACTTCTCACTTCTCTGGATCCTTATTTCCATCAGGCAGGAGACTCAGCCAGCACCATATGGCTAATTTTATAAAGGGAACTCAAAGCCATGTCCTTTTCACCACCACTGCACCCGTGGAGTTGGTCCCTGGTTATGGGGTGCTGTGCCACCCCCACATCAGACATGCCAGGGGGAGCTGGCTGTTTGTTATCAGGTAACTGTGCTTGTTATCAGGTAACTGTGCTTGTTATCAGGTAACTGGCTCACACCACCAGCACTGGTGGCTTAACACCCTGCCAGAGACTCCTGAGGTGCCACTTCAGATGTTGGCTACCAGAGTGCAAGCTTTCATCTCTCCACGGCAGATTCACTGGAGCTCTGTGCCTTTTACTGCATGACTTCTTTCTCTCTTTTTGCTTATTAAGAGACCTTTAAAATGGAAGGTTTGTCTGCCCTCTATGATTAGCAAAGATCTCACAGCCTCTCTAAAAGTGCAGAGAAAATTACAGCCAAGAATGTGATAGCAGTTAGAAGCCCAGAGCAGGAAGCAGTGAGACACACTCAGCAGATTGCTTTGAAGCAAAAGCTCAGTAAAACATTATTAAACTTATTTTTAGTCTAATTTTCTAAAGAAATCAGCCTCTTACAAGCACACTGTCTACCTCCCTCCTCTCTCACCCCACTCCCCATAATTTTTTAATTGGTTCCTTTATCTGGAGACTCTTCTGTCAAATTGGGGTGGAAGATAAATAAGCATTGAGAAGGGATACAGGGGAAAACACCCAGCTGGCTGTGGAGAGCAGGAATTGCTGGGAGCTGCAGTTGGCCTGACAGCAGCAGTGTCTCCTGTCACCTGTGCCTGAGATGAGATGGACATGCAGGGTGATATTTAGCATGGAAGGCTGGCAGATGCAGCAGGGGCAGAGCACAGAGGTGCTGCTTGATGGCTTTGCTGAAGAGCAGCATTCAGCACGTCCCGAGAGTGCCAGTGACGTTTCACAGACCTCCTGCCAAGAGCAGCTGATATGTCACCTCAAATCAGGCATAAAAATGGGACAAAGATGCAAAATGCCAGAAGAGTAGGAAAAGCCACTTCTGCTGAGTGCCACTGCTGATGTACTTTTATTGTTGTTTAATGGTTTTCTTGGATCAAACAAGGGGGAAGATACAAGTGTGCAGACAGAACTGGCTGTTCCCCGTCACAAGGAAAAGGCATCAAACAGAGAGGAGGGCTCAGCAACAAAAATACATGGGTCAGAAGAGTACATCCACAGGAGAAATGGACGAGGAAACTGGCTGCAAGGTATCAGGAGTGCAGGAGTACAGCTGTCAGTCAGCAGAGAGGCTGGAGCCAGGACCAGATCATAGGTGCCAGCATTTGGCTGAGAGAAACAGTTTTTCTCTGCCCAGTTAGCACAAACTCCACCTGGGTCAGTGTTTTACTAAGAGGATGAGGAGAGATTGCAGGCTATTAACTCGCCAGAGGGCTAAGTGATGTTAAAATGCATTGCTGGAGCTCAGGTAAGTGGCTGGGTAAATAGACTCCCTGCCCAACACTGCCTGTCCATTAGCTGGAGAGCAGCAGGGACAGCAATCCATAGGGATGCTCTTGTTTATAACCCAGCTCTCATTGCAGGGCAGTCTCTGAGCAGACTGAAACAGTGCCAGAAAGTGGATGGTCAGGAAAAGGCTCCACCATCTACACCCCACCACCCCTTTCCTCCCATGTACCCATTCCTTCAGGGAGCAGACAAGGACAGGCACATTGCACACTCACACTGGTTTCAGCTCATTTTATCCCCTTCTCTCCCATTCCTTAGGTTTTGTTCTGCTCTGGGATTTAGGTAAAAAATAAGTACATCCTCTCCAAACCTTTTGGGACCAGCAAGGGCAGCCAGTCCCCAAGAACACCCAGCACACCCACACACATCCACAGGCTTTCCTTCTTCAGAGCAGGCTCACAGCACTGCCAGTCTGGCTCCCTGCTGCCTTTGGCTGGGGAAGGAATGCAGTGGACATCACTGCACCATTCAACATCTGTTAGAGACTTTGCTTCTAACACTTCTCTGGCAGATGTGGCTGAGAGGCTCACATTATCCATGAGAGAGACACTGAAGGAGCATGGCAAAGAGCCTGGGTGCAATTTGTCTGCAAACAGCCGAGCATCCCACTGCAGAGCTGGCTGGCCCAAGACAGTTTGCTATTTCTGTGTTCTGTTTTCTGTCCAAATAAACCTCTCCATGCTCTTCTGCATCCAGACAGGGAGTCTGGATACACAGCCCACTTCCCTGTGGTGAGCAAAGGGGGCCTCCCCACAAGTACCTGCACCAGGCAGCCTGTGAGGGATAAAGCATTCTGTAGGCTCAGGGTTTATTTTAGCAAATGCTCTGTGCATTCATGACTCTGTGGTGCCCCAGGAGCCAAAGGCAGGAGGAAAGCTGCCCCTGCACAGCTCCAGCCTGCTAAACAGAAATCTCCAGCCTCTTCTAGGTCACTGCATACAGAGATGCCCATTTGTTTTCAAAACTAAATTTTGCATGGATCTATACAGTAAAGGCAATATTTTTTGCTATCTGGGCATCTTCCTTATCTCTGCTTTAGAAAGACAACAGCTAGAGCAAGCTGAAGAAATAGAAAGGCACAGGGCAAGCACACTTTCAGTGAGGTTACCAGAGCAGTGGGGCAGCCCCAGGGTGGGACAAGCCCTCAGGAGGAGCAGGGAAGGAGAACTGCTCCCCTCAGTACCAGTGAAAGCTCCTTGCAAGCTTGCCAGTCAAGCCCTTCCAACCAGACAATCACATCTCAGGTACAGGCTTGGTGTCCTGTGCCAAATCCCACAACAGACCAGTGCCCCACAAAACTGTGCTCACAATAGAGGAAATTATCTGATTTTTTTTAAGATGCAAGTCTTGGACTTGGCAAGCCAGTACAAAGACCAGACTTCGTATTTCTTGCTATTTCAGGCAAAAATACTTCTCAACAGTCTAAACATCTCTCCAAGCACATTACCTTCCTTTGCAGCCAGTACTCCTAACACACTGCTGAAGGAGGTTGTGAGAATGGGAAACATCACAGACATTCCTTTTTTGCAAGTCTCATCTTTCCTGTGGATTTGGCAATTATTGCAAACAACATAGGATGAGTTCAATAGTAGGTGAGTGAAAAATTGGATCTGACAGCCCTAATTGAGCCTGAAGTCCCATTTACTGAAAATGATCTGGCATAATTAAAAATTCACAACTGGAGACCAGTTGTGAACACTATACATTATAGGTTCTCTGAATTACTCTGGGAAACATATGCTCTCCAGGCTTTGGTCTTGCAGCCAAAACAGCTCGAGCCACGTTGATGGATACATTTGAGAGGAGTAGCTCTGGATTTCAGGGAGGGAGGGATGGAAGAGGGTGGCTGTGCTGAACTCACACCAAGCACAGGTTTACAAACATTCCTACTGCTTCCAAGATTTCTTCTGCAGCAATATGTTGCCATCCTTACACCATGGGGAAATGCTCTTCGTTAGCATGTTAAGGCAGTAACAGGACAGCTCCTGCTTTTCTATCCTATTTCAAGTTTCTTGTGTTGTCTCAGTTTAAAGCAAAGGGATAAATTTTCCTGTGAGCACTAAGAGGAGCAGCTCTGCAAGCTCAAGGGCTCTTGAAACCTCAGCCCTGTGCCTGCTGCTGACACTCAACATCCTCAGTGGCCCAGCACAGACCCACGTGCAATTTTCCAATTGCTTTCTCCTTATTAACGTAATTGGGATTTAATTCCAGCACATCATTTGCAAGCCTCACTTAGCCTGAGACAACTTAGGGGAATGTGACTCAAAACATCTTAATTTCTGCTTTTAACAAACCACCAAGCTATGGCAAATAAACAGAATATTTGAACAAACACAGGACAGCCTTCACTAGGGCAGGGTGTGGGACCTGGGACATGAATCCAGTTGCAGTATGTTAGGGAAATAAAAGCCTCAAGAAACAAAGCACGTTCTGTTCTGCACACATACATACCAATCACAGCTAAATAACAGGCTTTAGATAATTTATAACAAGACATAACTTTGTAAGTGTTTTTAGGAATAGCTCTCAACCAGGAGATTTAACTGAGCTGAACAGTGAAGGTACTAATCAAATGCTCTAGTGCTGGATCTCACTTGATAGGCAGGATACATGTGCAAAAAAAAAAGAGTAATTACCTAACATTAGCATTTTTGAGAACAAACATTATCTAAAACTGTACCTGCATTATATTTTTATCTGGCCTAGTGCAAGAATCACCCCATCCTATACTAAAGGCTGCAATGGATAGAACGTGCCATTCAGTTTTCTTCTCTAGCAGGGTTTTGTTGTGGGGTGGACTTTTTTCTCCTTCTCTGTGTCAGCTGCTGAGAACCAGCATGACAACCAAAACTTTCCAATAAATCACAAGGCAGTGACTCATTGAAAGCCCTCACTTCAGAGGAACAGCAAGGTGCCACCCTCCCAGCAGTGCCGCAGCCGTCGTTAGCGGTGCCGCTTTTCCCAGGCACGTCACCTGTGCTGCAATCCAAAAATAGGCATCCCAAAATAGGCTGAAGAGGCAGGAGAGGGATCTGAGTGGCACATGCAGGCTCTTCCAACAGGTAATGCAAAACCTACTGCATGCCCAGGATGGAGAAAAAAGCCAAACACGTTTATGTCCTGGTTAATCCTGCAGAGCATCTGGATCTCTCCGGGCTCCGCTGTGATGCTGATTTGAGCACCGAGATGTGAGACAAGCATTTATGCACCAACGTGCTCATCTGCTGCCAGAGAAGAGCCCACAGCAGTCACACCTTGTCACCTTCCTGTGCTGGAAGGTGGAATGATGCAGCAGCCAGAGCTGGGCACCTCTCCACATGCTCCTGCAGCAGATACGGGGCCACTGAAGAGAATTCCACTATGGTGGGGGACAGCAGAGCATTGCCAGAGTCCAACACTCTACTTGGGGCTATGAAACATCAGGATTCAGCTTTATTCCTCATTTAATCAGGGACAACTGCAAGTGGGTACTGCTTCTCTGATAGCACCATGGGATCAAATGTGTTTTAGTGAAGGAACCTCAAACTCCCCAAAACTCTGTTGCCTGTGCACCAGATTTCAAAGGATAAAAGCAGGTGTAAGCCCTCCTGTCAAACTAATGCCCTTTTATATTCTTTTGTGGCTTTTTGTCATCACCATCTAAGGTCTCCCTAAGACAAATTGCAGAGAGGCAAACTGAAGAGAAAGGAACAGGGCTCAGATCAGATACTTCAAGGGCTTGTGAAAGGATTTAGGAAAAGGCAGCAATCTGAACACTGAATTTTCATGAATTTCACCCATCTTCTGAGCTATGTACAGGCTCTGGAACAACAGATGAACCAAAAGCACCTCTGCCCACCAAGTTTGCCAAAGCCTGACTTAGCCCATGCTCAAACTGCCTAGGTCCACCAAAGCACAAGAGTCCAGAAGACTCAAAAAAATAGTAATCTGGAAGAAAAAAAAAAGACACCCAGCACAAACTACTCTCCCTCTGCCACTTTCAACCACAGAATTTCATTACTTTTGCTGCTGTCTTGCTGATTTTCTGGCACAACACTCAGAACACTGGAACAGACTATTTTGCAGAGCATCTGCCATCATCGAGGGACTCTGCAGTCTGCAAACTTGCAGGCAATTTATTGCCTATATTCCTCCCCTGGACAGCCCCTCCTTAAGCTTTATACGGAAAGCATTTGCAGCAAGCCTGCTTTGATGCTTTCTGTACAAACTATGACCTCTAACCCTGTCCCCAAACAGTGATACTTTGGATGTTCTTCTTTTTGTACAAGTTTGGTTAAAAAAGAGGCATCCCAAAGCTGAAAACAACAACAAAAAGATCTCCTCATGCTTAGGTTGCTGCTGCCCTTAGCCAAGATTTCCTTCTGTCCTTTAAGGTGTCATCTGATGTTGATAGCAAAATATCCTCCTGAGATCACACACAGCCTGTCCTCATAAATTGCTGGCAAGGATCCTTCTAAGCTTGCCTGAGAAGCATCTTGCCTCAAACAAATCCATATTTATAGGCTCCAGATATGTTTTTCAGCTTGCGTTTATTTATTACAAACAAGGCTAATAAAACAAGAAAATTCAGTTCTATGTGCATGCTGGATTCAATGAAGAGAGCAAAATTTGCATAACTTTGAAGCATAATCTTCCAAAGCAAGAGCTAATCTGCTAGTGATTATCTTTCTATTTGTTTATCACTCCCTGTATTGATGGGGAGATGAAACAGGACAGCACTGCATCAATGGAGGGGCATCCGCAATAGAGTTCAATAAATATGAAGCTCAGGCAGGTATCCAGGTGTTTGTTTTTAGTGAGGCTAAAAGTTATTCTATCTTATAAATACCTGGCCTTTCCCAAGCTGCTGGATCCCAGAGTGTTCCACAGCCTTGGGAGAGTCTCCAGGGTGTGGGTTCAGCTGCCAAGTGATCAACTTTCTATCTATTAAACATCTGAAACGAGCTCAAATCTGGCCAGCCGCCACTTCACAAGCCCACAGAATAACAAGCTCATTGTGAGTCCTTTTAGCATGGATTAATTGGTGCACAGAGCCGGCAGTGTGAAGAGGGCAAGAAAACAACCACCCAGCTCCCCCTCAGAAAAGGCAGAAGGCTCATCAAATTTCATTTGCTCCGGATACTGGGTGAGTAAAGACTTCCGTGCTACACGAGCAGGCACAAGCTGTCACCGAGCCTGGCCTCAGCTGTGCAGCACCCTGGCTGTCTGCTGCTATTTTAGCATTTCCTGCCATTCCAGCGGTTGTTTGGAAGGGAAATAAATTAAAAAAACATCTGGAAACATTGCAGCTATCATCATGGTAGTTAAATGAAGGGAAAACAGCCCAAAGTGTATCGATGAAGAAAGGAAACCAGAAATGTGAAGTTCTGTTAAGTTCTGGCTAAGCTCTGTGTTCAACTCCCTCACATGTTAAAACAGAACAACAATAGTGTCTTAACATACTGCAGGAGCATGGGAAAGAGGTTTGTTTACATAAGGTTAGGATGCTGTCACTAAGAGTTTTTTAAAAATATTTTTGTGGGGCTCTGGCTGTCATTAATCTGTTAAGAATATCCCTGGTGCCAAGTCAAACACATGAATTACCAGGTTTTCTGCAAATCACCACTGGGTCCCATGTCCTCCAAGAGGCACTTGCTGTCTTTCAGCCTGGATTTTGGCCATGTGAATACCTCAGCTCAGGAGACTGCATCTGTTCTGCCAGGCAGATCTGCACAGCACAGCTCTGGGCAGAGGGTTGGGTCACACTTTTTGGGTGCTCAAAAGCCCCCAGTGTGTCACTACGAGCAGTGCACGATGTGTGTGACCCCAGGGAGCATCAGAGAGGAGAAAGAACTGTGACGAGAAACAGGAGGAACATTTTGACATCCCAAGATGCATTTTTCCTGACAGTTCACTGGGCAAAGGACAGCCAAAGGATTGTGTTGTCTAATGAATCAATAATTTTTGGAGAGAATTTCATTAGCTCTGACACCTCTTGCCGATAGAGGGGTAACTGGAAGTCATTCAAGTCATTGGACCCCGTGATAGTATCTGCATACTGATGGAGTGCTAATTGTATTTGGGACATCAAAAGGTCATAAATCAAACTGGCTTCTCCCTGGGAATACAATAACTCAATTCATACACGAAGGATTTTAAAATTTAAACTCATGATCAAATGGGAAACTACACTTATTAACATTTCTTCCACTGTGCTCCAACCCCTCAGTCAAGTGGCTGAATTGTCCAAACAGGCTTAAAACTACAGTTAATCAATACTGAACGTGTTATTAAGCAGCATGCGGCCAGAAAACTGCCTGCTGGTTTGTGTCAGCCCATTCTTCTTCCAGAGACCAAATGATAGAAGCAGTCCCTTTATTCCCACTAGATGCCTGCAAAAATTCAGGACCAAACCTCAGGCTGATTTTACACCTCTGCCTGCCTTAACATTTCTCTTCTGGTTGCAACTCAAAGCCTGGCTATGCATCATGTGGCTGAAAGAGCCACAGTGTGATGCTGGCAGCAGGGGGCTGCTGGTGCCACCTTCCCATCCAGAAGGTGTCACAGGTACAGAAACCATTGCTCCAGAACCAGTGCACCAGCAATTATTAACACAATAAAAAACTTAAACTTTGTCCAGATGAAAATTAAAAGTAGTAGATGCAAAGGAAAGCAAAGGGGGAACACTTGAGTGCTAAACAGATCACAACATGCAGATTTGTGTACTGCTCTGCAGTATGAAACCATGGGACAAATTAGCTATATCATGAAAGAATTGGGAAACTTAGTGTCAAAGAACATAAATCTGGAAGGAATATATATCCACAATGGATCCAACTTTAGCTATAAATGTAAAAACCATGCTGACACTTCTGAGGGCTCCAGCGGAGGCATAATGCCATGCCCTTATTTTGCAGTCAGATTTTGACTTAGTTCTCTGCTCAGTGATCAGGGCCATGAAGAGGAGTGAGTTTCAAGCAAAGCACAGCACAGAATGATGCCCACGGGCAAGTGAGCCACTAACCAGGACACTGACAGATTACCCAGGGAAGAGGAGGAACTTCTGCTCTTTGCAGTTTTTAAGACACTTCTCACCAACATTGAGGATTGCAAAGGCACAGGAGAGCCTACCTTGGACAGAAGCACAGAGGAGGAAACTTGGATCTCTAGTGAGGCACATACAGCTTTAAAATAAAGCAAAACCTAAGAATAAGGCAGCTTTTGGAGTTTGCAAATCTCCTTGCTCCCGTGCTTTGGGAAGTCCCTCCTGCTGAAAACCACATCCAGATAATTGGCTTTGCACAGCACCGGCTCTGCAGCTGCCTCCCTCCCTCCCCCAGGGGTGTTTGCACCGTCAGCAAGGGCTCCTGCCCAGCACTGTTTGTAAGAGGGATCAGAGCAGGATACACAAACCCACTGCATGCTCGGCTGCCCCAGCCAGGCTGAATCAGCTGTCACACACTGTCTGGATCACAGATGAGCACCTTCCCTTGTCTCTTACAGCAATCTCTTCTTCACTGTGCTGAGCAGCAAATATGGCTCTAAATACAGGCTCATAAAGGCTTACAGATCCTTGTTTCAGCTCACAAATCCAAAGGAAAATTCCCACACTCTAATGACAGCTCATGCTATCCATGCTCATGCAGGCGGCTAAGGGGAGTGAATTAACTCTGCTGGGGTCACACAGAGCAGGGCTTTGCAAGCACAGCCAGCATCATGTCACAGCGAGCCTGACCAAGAGCAGAGCATCAGAGCAGACCACCAGGTAGGGCAGGAGCTTTCAGAAGCTTCTGCCCTGGACCAGAGTGTGGGATGCTCCCCTCCTTCCCCAGCACATCCCTGTTCAGCAGGGCAGTCTCCCAGGCTTATTGTTTGAAGAAAAGGGGGAAGGAGAAAGGAATTACCCTTTAGACAACCCCATTCCTCCCCTCTTTTCTGCAATGGTAGCCTCGCTCCAACAGGCTTTAAATTCCACATAATTTTCAGACATCTGAAAGACGGAGGAGATGAACTCCCTCCTGCTGACCCGAGACTGGCCCAGAAGGAATCATGTTTAACAGAAGGGAACTTGCAGGCTGAGACCGTGACACCTGCAAGAGGAGCAAGCAGGAGAGGGACAGTGTGTTTCACCAGCTCAGCCTCCTTCTACAAGCAGGGGGAGCACGTGGAGGAGCAACACAGAGCAGAGAAGAGAAGCTGTGTCAGAAAGGTGAATGCCCAGAGCTGCTGACCCCAGCGAGTCCCTGAGCTCTTTACCTGCATGCTCAGAGTATGGTGCAGCCATGACCCAAGAAACAAAATGCATGGAAAGACAACACTCCTGTGTCCATCCAGAGAGGCCCCCAGATGTCCATTAGGGACCTCAGCCCATGGTGCAGGTGGCAGGGTGCAAGGGAACACAACATCCGATACGCCACACCAACAAGGTGTTTTCGCTTTCCCAAGAAACATATTCACACCCGAAGATAGAGTTTGATCTATGTATCTTATATAGGTTATGATAAAGGCTCTGATAAACATTTTCTTTCAGCTGCTTTATTCCAAAATTTGTGTGATTTTTCTTCCCTCTCTTTGTATTTTTAATTAAACTGAACTCACACAATCTAAATGACAACATAACTTCTTGATGCTGATCTATGCAACAACAGACCCACTCAAAAGAACATTGTTTGGGTATTCCCAGACTATCCCTCCATGTTTCTAATAGCCAGGGTAGTCAGTGGAGCATGAGATTATTGTATTAATGGGTTCTAAATGTGCAGGTGTTTAACTGAAAAACTATGATCAGAGAGAGGGTGGAGAAGCTGCAGGTGCATTTATTAAAATGGCTCATTTCCAACTTCTCCCTCTGCTTCAGGACCTGCACCCTGCTGAATGACTCCTCCATACACCTCTCATAGACTGTGTAGCCAAAAATCAGAACTGGCTTGCATGACCACCTCTTCCTGTCAGATTATATAGGATACACAGCACAAGGACCATCCCTTTCAGTGTGGGCACTCTGACGCTGAGTCTTGCATTTACTACCTGAAACATTGCCTACTTTTATTCCACTGCCTTATTCCTTCTGCTAGCCCCCAAGTCCCATAAGATCAAAGCATCATCCAACATCGATGAGCTACAAGACTCAGGCTCACACAATGCCTTTGGCATCTGTAGATTGATAAGGTTAAAGAATAAATGGTTGGGGTTTTTTGGGCAATCCGCAGAGAGCTCTGCCGAGATGAGACACTGGCTTATGAGGCTCATTATGATCATACTGCAGCAGTGACCTTCAGCACGCAGCAAAGGAAAGCAGGATTTAGTGTTCATGTCAACAGCATAATGAAACAACTCAGGGGAAGGCCAGCCTCAGCCACAACTTTTATCCCGCTAAAGAACTTGCAAATCCGCGGCAGTGAGAGGGAGTTTGCAGACAAAAATAAAAGAAAACCTTCAGCTTTTTCATCCCAGGTTCCTGTGCTACAGAAGAAGTAATAAATAAGGCAACAAAACATTTTGCTGGATAAAAAGCCATTAGAGAAAGCAATTCTCTGCCTTTCATCTGGAGTTTTCCTGGCAGTGGCTATCTGGGTGAGATCAGCTCCCCAGGACCGGTGGCTCATGCTGGTGAGGTGCATCAGAAACCCAGCCCTGGCCCTGCAGCATTACACACTGAGGTGAGGTGCCTGAACAGGGCTGGAGTCACTGAACCAGCACAGAGGAGGAGTCCACCAGCATCACCAGCTCCCAGAAAATCCCTTCACCCCCTGGTTTCTTTTAGAGGTGGATTGAGCTATAGTACCCTCTGCAACCTCTCACCCTATCCTCAAAGCAACGTGATCAAACTGGTGCAGCAGTTGAAGTCAGCAAGACTTCCCTCAGCAGCATTAGAAGAGCTTGCATCCAGCACTCTGAGCCATGCAAACACATCTAAAAATGCAGCAGGCCTTTTAGTTCCCTCTCATTAAACCAAACACATCCGCAATCCCTGGGAACACGCTGACAGGCCAACTACAGCCACAGATGAGGGACAGGCCACAGCTTCAGATGTGCTCCACAACTTAGCAGCCCTCTGCTCTTGAGCCCTGATGACTTTTCATCTTGCCAGTAAGTGAACATTGTGTGACAAAACAAAAGGTACTGGAGAGTCCTTCCCAGCTCTCCTGCACCACATGTGTGCAGCTGGTTCTGCTGTAGTGGCATAAGTGTCAGATGATAATTTATTTTCCATATGATTTAGCCAGCGTGCAATTATAGATTTGATTGACTTACTGGAAATCCCAGAAGACCACCTGCCTCAGAAGGAGAGTCACCCTCTAAGACTTCAAATTAGAAGCCAAATTAATCAATCCTTACATAGTGATTTCACTAATTTGATGAATTACCATCAACACTGCATTGATGATTTACCCTGGCTTTGATACTTATTTGATAAGCATATTGCTTTGTTGCTGCTTTAACACTGTTGACAGCACTGGGGGGATATGTCTTTCTCAAGGTGTGTTAAAACGCTTTGCCAAGACAGTGGTGCACTCCTGTACTGACAAACTGCACATGGGCTAAGAAGGAGGGCCTTGGGCTCACCTCTCCTTATGCCCACTGCCCCCGCCTTGGGTCACACCTTGTGTGTTCTGCAGCCCAGAGCACACCAGGACCTGAGTTTTGGAATGATCACCCTTCACCTCTCCCAGCCATCAGCTCTGCTGGATGCGGCAGGATCAGGACAGCCTGGGCACCATCTGCAGAGGAAGGAGGGTATTTTCACCAGTTACTTACTCAAGCAGGTCTGCTAATGACCAGACCATTCAGGGTTGAGCAGTGGAACACAAAGAGACAGAAGATGACAGCTTTTGTTCTTCTGTCAGTTTATGAATGAAAATAAGATGCAAAAATAGTATGATCATGTACAATGGATGGGATGACCAGTTATGACCAGTGTTTGAGTGTAACTGTGAGCAATATTTCCTTTCCCAGGAAAAGATGAATGCAAGAAAATAATGTTTCAAGCACAGTATTCATTTTCCTATATATCCTCTACTTTTAGGTCACTTTAGTAAATTAACACTGAATTCTAAGTGACTTTCCGGAATGCCTCTTTCAACCCAAGGCAAGTGGTGAATCCAAAATCAAATCCAGCCAATTACCTGCTAAGGTAAGACAAGGGGACCTGGGTTAGCAAGAGGTACCAAACAATCAGACCAAAGCTCCCTTCAGGGACACCACCAGCACACATGAACGGAACAAGAAAATGAAACATTGATTATTTAAACCCGAGGTGCTGTTGGCAATGCAAATCACAATTACAATCAGGAATTTAACAACCACTTTCTATTGAAGAGCAGTGCATTGGGATGGATGATTAATGCTTGCTCACTTGTGGGGTTGCTGTATTGGGGGAAATCAAGCTGCAGCCCCTTCCCTTTGCTGCAAGTCTGTCTGCTGGGGGAGCAGGAGGACCTGTAACACATCAAGGTCAATTCCCTGTGCCAGGTTCAGCATCAGGAAGGATCTTTAAAAATCTGCCAAAGTAATAGCAGCAAATCTGGAACAGAACAATGACTCAAGCAGTGCTTTTCCATTATACAGATGATGCAGTCCAAATCTTAAGTAGGTTTGAACACTTGCCTTGGCTGTTTCTCCTTTTGCATAATGAGAATCTGCTACTGAGATGAAAAATAGTTTATTGCAAAAAAACCTCCCAGCAACCCAAAACTGCTGTGTTTGAGCAACTGGTGACAACTGTGCAGCCAACAGTCTTCCCAGAAGACAGAGAGATGTATAAAAAAGCAGCCTGAAAGGCAAATCATTATCACATCACCTGTGGTCCTTTATAACTGATTCCTAGAAAAAGACCCATAGGTCTTTTAACACACTCATCTCTACATAAAAGTAGTCTTAAAACCTACCAGCATTGTTTCATAAACCTGCAATGATGGTACATTTGTGAGGATGCTCATGTGTTCACAGGCTTGGATTTGTGTTTCTGCTTGGTGAACTTTTCTGGGAAGAGAGAAAAAGGCATCCATGCCAGGAGAGGCTTGGGAGAAACAGCTTCTAAAACTAGGAAAGCTGCTGGACAGGCTCCAGTTTTTCTTTACATGAAAATTTAGTTGCATCTCCATGCTTAAGATGCTCAACGAGCCTGAACCCTCAACTGGTTTGAGCTCAGGTCTCTGGGGACTGGTGGTGCACCAGGCTGGAAGGGATCACAGTGCATGATCCTGCACCTCACAGTTAATTCTCACACTGACAGAATCACACAGGCATCGTTCAGCTCCTTGCTAAGAAACCCTGGTTTGACTCCTCTGTCCTCAAGCACCACCAAACAGGTCCTCATCTTTGCAGAAGGCTCTAAGTACTGTTGTAGCAGACATGAAAATCCAGTTAACATTCCCTTTCAGTTTGATTAACGTGCCTTAATGCAATCCAATTAACGAAGTATTATGGTTTCTAACATCACAGCTTTTATATCCTTTTCTAACCAGGAAAAATCTATGACATATGATACAGCCATTAGAAAGGAGCAGATAGTTCTCACTCAGAAGGCTCCCTATCACCTGATCCAAAGCCAGATAGGGTCAGCAGAAAGACATTTGCTGACTCCAGCAGGTCACGGATCAGGCACTAGAGAGTGAAATCTATAAATGCCCTTTCACTGGGGAAGTCACATTACTGAGGACCATGAATTATATTGGGGGAAAAAAAAAATCCCAGCTAAGAGCTGCAGTATTTACAGCACTGTCTCAGCTGTAAAAACCTTTCCTGGGAATCAGAGGTTGGGCAGTGGAGACTGCAAAGGACTTAGTGAGAATTACGATCAGATGGATTAGCTAAGCACCATCAGGCCAGAACTGTACAGAAACATTAGACAAGGAGTATTTGAAAGCCAGCACAAAGTCTTTCCAGGATTAAGTCCTTCCACTGTTATTCCTTTCAAAATAAGTAAAAGCAAGGTAAGATTAATTCCTTGTCAAGCCCATGAAGAACAGACTCCAGCACAGAAATAAACACAAATTGAATTTACTTTGGTGGCTTCAGATAGGTCACATCAAGCCAGAACTAATGCAGTATTGACCTGCTCTTTCTCTAGGACTACATAACAAAGCAGCCAACAGCGTTGCAGGCACTGCAAATTCATTTCCTTTAATAATGTCTGGGCAGCAGTTAGCCTGGGATACAGGCTGCATTCAATAGGCACCTCCAGCAGCAGGAAGCAGGATGAATACTAAAAATTGGACATTTAGGTGCCATCTGAGACAGACAAGTGCCTGCACTCCTCACCACAGCCCTGAGCACTGCATGGCCACACTGCTGCCCTCACCACTAACACCCCAAGGCCTGACTGGGCAGCCACAGCCCAAGGGGAAGGGCAGCATCTGCAGGCACTCAGTGCACATTTTGAAGCCAGACAAAGCTGCCGAATTTTAAGCAGCACATGCACCAAAAGAACCCCCCATCCTGTGCAGAGCCAGGTTTTGCAGTGCTGTGCTTGACCTCTGCTGTGCATTTCCTGCAGATACTGCTGGGATTTCTTCCATGTCTGCAGGCCCAATGGAACTCAGCTGCCATCACAACAGCTGTGCTGGGAATCCCTCCCCTCTTAGGTCCCAGGAATCACAGAATGAACTAGGTTGGAAAAGACCTTTGAGATCATCAGCTCCAACCTATGACCTAACACCTCCTCATCGACTAAACCATGGCACCAAGTGCCACATCCAGTCTTTTTTTAAACATGTCCAGGGATGGTGACTCCACCACCTCCCTGGGCAGACGATTCCATTGCCCTATCACACTTTCAGTGAAGAATTTTTTTCTGATACCTAACCTAAACTTCTCCTGGTGCAGCCTGAGACTGTGTCCTCTTTTTCTGTCAGCTGTTGCCTGAGAGAAGAGACAGACCACCTGACTACAGCCACCTTTCAGGTAGTTGTAGAGAGTGATAAGGTCACCTCTGAATCTTCTTTTCTCCAGGCTGAATACCCTCAGCTCCCTCAGTTGTTCCTCACAGGGCTTGTGTTCCAAGCCCCTCGCCAGCCTCATTGCCCTCCTCTGGATCTGCTCAAGCATCCCAACATCCTTCCTAAACTGAGGGGCCAGAACTGGCCACAGCACTCAAGGTGTGACCTCACCACTGCCAAGTACAGGGGAAAGATTGGGGGGTTCAGGACTGATATTTTATTTATTGATTTTCATGCAAGGCAAGGAACATGAAGACAAAGAACAAGAACAAAGCATTAAGCAGTACCAAGCTGATGGCTTAAGGAAGTTTTGAACAATCTCCCTGCCCTCGTACTGGATGACCTTACACAGATCACAGAAAAACATCTCAGAATAAAATATTTATCATATTCTCCAGTAAAGCAAGCATGCAGCTTTTAATGGAAATGGCATACACACTTCAAATGGAGCTCAGTGGACATGGACCTTCTCTGCCCTTTCATCAAACCAGGGCACTGGCCTCTCCTCTCTGTAATTAAGCTATTATCAGCCATGTAACAGAATGGAAACCAGTGTGAAAAGCACAATGCACCAACAAACACAGCTACACAACATCCAGAACATGCCCATGTCATTGTGTACTTTAGAGTGATGCTTATAAATTAATTTCTGCTAAAATTCCAATAAGCAGTCCCTGAGACTTTGGGTCGTTCCCACTCATTAATGAAATCTTGGGAAGCATCAAAGAGTTGCTCCCACAACTTACTCACAACCATGGTTGCTTTCAATGGGAATTGCACGATACATCAAAGGGCAAAATAAATCACACCAGTCACACCTGCTTCTGCAAATAAAGGGCAAGTAAGACCAAAGATGCATGTTCCTAAGAAGTTTCCATCAGAAGACTTTTGAAGGAAAACTCAGCTGTTGACAAAACTATTTATCACAAACCGTTTCTTTTCCTCAGGGAGCTTCCACAGATCGGGAAGGTAAACATTTGAGACAAAACAATCAGAAAACTTTCAGCCTTTCAGCCACAAAGAGAAGCTGTGCTGCCACATCTCAACAGGCAGTCCTAGAGCTGCCTTTTCTCTGCATTTTCTTCTTTCTGGACAAATTGGTTTGGGCCACATTTCCTACCAGGCTGCAGTAACAAGAGGGGCTGTGCAGCACATGCTGGGAGAGCTCTTCTGGCCCCTGGGACACAACAAGCAAATGGTGAGAAGGAGGATGTGAAATAAGGATGCAAAGCCTCTCTGCAATTCCTGTTTCATATCTTCTCCTTGATAAAAGCTAGATTTCCAGCAGGAAAGACACAAATTTCTCACCTGCCTTAGCTACTGCTATTCCAGGATACCAGAGTTGCTAATTTCTTCCCTTTCTTGAGTCAAGATCTCCCAGTTGGAAACAGGGAACACTCCAATAAGCAACTTCTCTCTTGTTCTTATCCAATCTGCAACTCCCTCCAGAGAGAGACCCGTTTGGGGACCCAACCTTGTACAAGAAAATGGCTCCATAAAAGGAGAAAAAAATTTAAAAGGAGCAAAGAAGCCCTTAAGATGTCTTCCCTTTTCTCTCTAATGATTTATGCCCAACTCCCCTCCTCCTCACATGAGCATTTATTACTTGTATTACTTGTGTTACCTGATGGCTGAGGAAAGGTGGGAGAGATAGATGATGATAAGGAAGACTGCAAAACAACACCATAAGTATCTCCAAGATCTCTTTTCCCTTTCATAAGCAGTTTGATTTCTAAGTTCCCAGTGAACAGAGAAACACAGGTTATGCCCCAGAACACCTGTTTCAAACCCATGCAGTCAGAGCAAGACCCCGTTTCAGAGGAAATGGTACAAATGCTCCAGAAGAGCATCCTCAGAGCCTGATGAATTGAGCTGGTGGCTCATCTGCATTGCAAATAGGCACTGCCTTGCACAGCTCAGCCCCAGGAAGGGGCTTTACCCTTCATGCCTCCAAGCAAGCAATATTTATAGCCTCACACTCAACCTGTAATAAACGCGGATCAGATTAAAAACCCGTTAATAGTTCATATTTATTAGCAGTGCATGGGAGATACTCATAAAAATAAGTAAATTACGTTGGTGAAGGCCTGCACATTCACTTCTTTAAATGAGATTTTGGGTTCATTGCATATTAAATCATTCTGCTCTTGGATTACACAATATTCTCATTTCAAGCAAGTTCTCTAAAGACACTCTTTTGCCCTTTTAGCCACCATGCAGCAGGGCCACCATTTAAGAGCAGTCTCAACCTCTCAAGCAGCAGTGCTTCCTTTGTCATGACACTGTAAATGTTTGCTACCACTTAGGACATATGTTCCACAAATAAGTTACTTTTCTTCAGCATTATTTATACAGAAAAAGCTCCAGCTTAGTACAGGAAAAGACCTTTAGAGGATCCCACATTTCAGGATGGCCACCAAAAGCTTAAAAGGATCTTCTCATCCAATTATTTTTCTAAGCTGCTCATTTTTTTTCTAACTCCTCACTGCACAGACTCAACCACAGGCTCTGCAGACCTTCTTCTGATGTGGGCACAAACTTGCTGCCGCCATGGAGAGATGTGCTCCTTCCTAAACACCAAGGAGAAAGTGTCCATGCAGCCCAACAAGCACAAGGCTGGGCAAAAAAAAGGATCAGAAAAAAACAGAACTTGTGTTTTTGTCAGGATCCAGCAGCTTCCTGAGGAAGAGCCATGTGCTTTTTAAAATTCCCAAATAAAGTCTACTGCAGCTCAGGATTCAGTAGACACTCAAAAACTGGATAATTCCTAGAGTTAGGTTCTTTGCCAGCTTATCCTTTGCTCCATCTTACTAACCCAGCTCTACATCAGGCTGTGTGACACAAAACAGAATTCACCCAAGACCTACATTTAAATGGCTTCAAAAGGAAATGCTGCTCACAGAAGTGGATTTCCCAGCTCCCACAATTTCCAGTGTACAAGAGTGCAAATAAAACCATAATTTTGTACAGGGCCAGTCTGGTCCTCCACATGGGCACAACCAACTTTGCACCCCATTTTCCAAAATCACACCCAGACATGCAAAATTTCTTTTCCAAAGGTACATTTTATCATCTGGAGTGCAGGAGCAGAACAGGTAAAGCCAGAAAAAAAAAGCAGGTCTCGTCTTCAGGCACTCACTAGGCAGGGATGCTCTGGCAACAAGCAGGTGCCCAGGGTATTACTGGTACCTTGGCTGAGCCCTCACTTCTTATGACAACAGCAGATACAAGGATCCATTGTTGAGAGTCTGAAACTCAGCCATGACTACATACATTTACATACATTTCACTGCTTAGACAGAACCTTGGGAAAAGACAAGACTATTGCAAACACAACAAATATAATCTGGTTACAACCAACTGCAGAGCCTATGATACCGCTGGCTGTGGGGAAAAAAAGAGAGAGGTACTCTGAGAATTAATGTTCTTCCAGTCTATAGAGAAACAAATGAGTTTCTGGTGCTGAACAATTAGCACTCCTGTTAATTATGCGTGCGGGTTAGAAATAACAACAAGCATTTGGGACTGCTTCCATTTCGATTGTTTTCTTTCTGCACTGGATAACAAAAATATATTCAGACAGCTAAATAAATCCTTCATAACACTGATGGGACTTCTTGTTCACAGCAAGCAGTTATGCAAATTGCTAATTATGAGGCAGAGATAATCATAATCTAGCACATTTATGCAACCACATGTACAACAGGGATAGCTAAAGCAATAGTTGCCTTATTGTCCTCACTGCATTTTTAAAAGTCATGCCAATGGCTAGCTCACTGCTTGGCAGCACAGCCTGGCACAGTGGGTGTTACAGCCCAGGAGCAGCCATGTGCCCCTGGGATGCCACAAAACAGAAGGTTTAATATACTGGAAAATAATACAGTCACAGGAATAAAAACTCCAGGTACCTCCTAGAAAAATAAATGGGAGAGCGGGTATCAAGCATCCCCACTGGTTTTGAATTGTCTCTTGAGAACTTGCTGCCCCCTAAGCTCAGGCAGGTTCTCAGCCACTTTTCAGTGGTGCCAGGCTTCAAATCCTGGGCTCTCAGGACCCCTCTGAGGTAAGTTCCCCCCACTCAAAACCTGTCTGAAATCCAGACCTGGTGTGCCTGGGACAGAAGCCCATGAGATGGCAGGGATCCTCAGAGTGCCATTTTGCAGCATGAACTCTCAGGCTTGAAAGGAAAAAGGTTCAGAGCTACCCAAAAAAGTGATCCTCCCACCACGAATGAAGTAGGCACATGAAATGAAAGCTTCCCTGCTTATCCTGAACTGCATTTTATGGAAAGTATCAGCTTCAGGGGTGTCCTTTTGTCCAGTCTCACTTGGGGAGACTGATTTAAAACACCTAACAGTCATAAAACAAAAACCAAAAACATGAGAAAGAAGGAAGACTGCACACAAACCTGCCCAGCCTAGAGCAGTTCCTGCTCATTTACTCTCATCCAGCACACACTAGCCTTGCTATTTCTGTCCAGTTTCCCAGACCAGTTATTCCAGTTCAATAAAACCAGCAATGCGTTATCATTTTCATTTAAGGCTCCAAATTTCAAAGTTTTCACCACTTACTGCAAAAAAAATAAAGGAGGTAAGAGCACAAAGTACTGCAATGCTGGGGGAAGTGCATGGTGACATCCAAAAAAAATCCCGCAAGGGAACAGGCTGGAAGGTGGCCTGTTTCTGCCCTAATTAGCTATTGTTTTGGCAAACCCAAGGGAAATGCAGTGAAAACAACCCTGTGACTCCACATACCCAAAACACAGAGAGAAGCTCTGAACTGGATGGGCTCTGAACTGGAAATGATGGATGTGGCTCACTAGCACTGTAATTAAAGCTCCTTCCACAAAATAAGAACAGTGATCTGTGTCCTGCCGCAGAAACCTGCTGCATCATGGAAATGGAAAAGACCAGACAGACCTGAGAGGAATTGCCAATGATTTTGTTATGCCTGTTGGTAAGATATTAAACTCAAAAAGAGAGAAAGAGTTTGCTCAGACCTGATTGTGTCTGCTGGGTGAGCAACAAGAGCAGGGATCAGGAAAGGGGTCACAGTTGGAGAGTCCCCCTGAGCTGGCACTGAGAATGCAGCCACCACACCTGGGTGCTGCTGCTGCTCACTCCTCTGCTTGCAAGGAGCTGGAGGTGAGCAAGTGAAAGAGTAAATTTATGCAGGGCTGGACCCCACCCATCTCATGCCAGCCAACCTGGCCCTCTCCTGGTGGTGCTCATGGATGTGCCAGACCCAGCACACTCACAGCAGGCTGGGCAGGAGAGCAACTCAAACCAGCAACCAGAGGCAGACCAGGATCAAGCCCTTAAAACCTGAAAAAAACCCTAAGAATCATTCAGCTACACAAACACATCCATGCTTGGTTATTTGTATTTGGCTTCAGCTTGTAGCATTTAGGTTCTTGTCTTCGTGCTGTTCTCATGAGCAGGAGGATTAGAAATTTATTCAGCTCCTTGAAGAAGAATAATGCAAGTAAAATTCTAGTTCCTAGAGAGGACCCATCAAAAAAACAATTTCAAGAGGTTGCATTTGGTAGGTTCCTAAATGTATTATGCTGTGTTTGACATTCACATGGCTCACCAAATTCAGTTTTACCCTGGCTGGTATTTTGCAGCACTAATACCTAATCACTGGGGACAGAATGGGACATACCACAGACTGTTCCATTTCAATTGCTGACTATTTCCTCTTCAAAATGTAAAGTAAAAGCCAGGTTAGACAAAAGATGCAAATCTGCATGCATTGTATGATAACAATGAGCTTACCTGCAAGTAGGAATTTCCACAAGAGTTAAGATGAAAAGCAGAAGATACCAAATATCCAATCATTTCGAGTGTTTCCAATCATTGCAGGTGAAAGGCATTAGGAGGGAAACAAAAGACACTGATTAGCATAACAATACAGTGTTTGCAACACATTTTTAACACTCTTAATTGTATTCATAATACCAGTGAGAACCAGGAGCTGTCATGGCAGTTTTCCTTTATAGGATTTGCTTATATTTCAGATTGGATTTACACCATTTTTCACAACACTGGGCTCCAATGTACACCCCTCTCTCAGGTAAAGCTCACACAACAACCACAGAATTGCAGACCAGACAAGGAAAGCTTTGCAAAGCTTGGCCTGAAGGTACAGGTTCTCTAGCCAAGAAAATATAAAAAATCCCAAAAAGGTCCAGAAAGAAGACAGCTGTAATTTATACCTTGTGGCAAGCAGAATTCAAAGTCTGCTCTGCTTTTCCCAAGATTTCTATCTGCAGCTGCATGGTGCATTTCAAATTCCTTCTTTTTCCTTGTGGAAATCAAAACAAAGCCATAAGAACTTCATTCCAGCACCAGTCTGTTGCCCATATAACTTTATGTGATCAAGCCTCACATAACTGTAATAAAAGAACTCTGTAAAACATAGTTTTACAATACTTGAGCATACATTTAAACAGCTGAGGAGTTCCTCCAGCCTGAAGGAGCACACTGCTTTCCATCTATTCCTGGAGACTGAAAATTTCAGGTGGCTTTCATTGCTCCTCTGTGGCTCACATTCCTGCCCAGCAGCTAGATGGAAACTCACAGGGCAGTCACTTACAACTGACCTGGTTCTTGGAGAGGAAGCAATTCTCATTTGAGCAGCAAGAGGAATCTACCTTTGCAGTGCATCCTTAGGAAAAGACACATTGGGGGTTGCTACATAGAAATTCTGCCTGGAATTTGTATTTATTTTTCTTGTGTTTATTTGTGGGTTTGGTTTTTTTTCCCCTCCTTCTTTAAAAGCTAAGGAAAATATGTGAACTGGTATCTCAAAGATAAAATAAGAAACACAGGGTAAACAGATAGTTCCTTAAAGTATTTCTATCTCTTTACATCTGATTACACACCAGACAACCTGAGCTCCTGTAATCATATGAAATCACAATCTGAACTACTGTTAAACACATAAATAGTTTCTACTCCCTGATTACTAGGAAAACCTTGAAAATGTGATCCCCACAGACCTGGAATAAGCAAATAAAAAAAAAAAAAACAAGTTTGGCTGTGATCCTGCAAAGCACTTAAGCACAAGCTTAGCTTTGCAAAATCAATGGGACTTTGTGAGCTTCTAGAGAACTTTAAGCTATTGAGAGATTGTGGGATTAAATCAGGAAAAAAAAAATCTGAAGTTCTTAAGTCTTAACCTAATGGTATTTCAGATTCTCTAATGCCTAAAGTTTTAATTTAAATGCTGAGGACTAAGCTTAATATGTTTGCATAAAATTATTTACTCAGCAATCTTTAAAAAGGTGAAAGGTCTTAAAAGACCTTCAGTGGAGGATCTGACAGAGCATCTATCAACCACCACCCCAGTTTCTCTAGGTGGGATGGCAGCAGACCCAAAAATATAGAATACAAAACCCTCACTCACATCTATCATAATTACAGCACTTTATCCAGTGCCTTCAACATAAATATTGCTTCCATGCCTGTGTCACTTCAAATCTGCACAGTTTAAAATAGAAAAAATCCTTCAAAATTGTTACTGCACTTCACTCCAAGCTGTTACAACCTTGAAAAGTAAAATAACAGAAACTGTTTATATTTTGAAGCATTTGGGAAGTAAAAATTTAAAATGTATAAGGATTTTGCTCAAATGTCTTCCAGGCACTGCATGGCCCAATGAGTCTTCAATCAACATGTTTACTCATATCAGCTAACAAGAAAGTGACTATGAACAAGAGCTCAGAATGAGCTTAACACTGTTTTTTTATGTTTTTTTTTCTTTTAAATTCAAATAATTCAGCCCTCAAAATGGACATCTTTCTGATGGGAATTCACTGGTTTAGCATCTCCCCAAGGGTCATTGCATGCAGTTACTAACAACGGGAAAATCAAAAAATCAATGCCAGACTCAACAGCAACTTCTTTAACTACTGCTGTTTTTAATGAGTCTGAACTTGCAAGTCAGGGGGAGGTACCTGATAAATAGCCCTGATGCACCCTGCAACCAAAAGGGGAGGGAGGAGGGAAAGGCAAAGTTCCTCTCCCACCCAAAGCACCCACTGTAGCATCATGGCTCTTCGTCCAAAGAACCCAACAAGAAACGTCAGCAGATCACATCAAAGCTGATACTGTACAAGAAAAACCATAAAAGAGTGACTGCACAGAATTCAAGGAGAGGAAATAAATCCTGAACAAAAAAGATATTGTACTGTAAAGTGAGCTGAAGTGCTTTCCAACCAGTATTGAAGAAGACTAAACCTCTGCTATCCCCTTGCTTTAAACCTGACTATTTGCAATCAAAACCAGGATAAAGACTACACTTGAAAGCCATTAGCAAACTACATTTTGAATTATTCTTTTATAGTAGCTGTTAAACCACAAACACACATTTTGCTAATGCTCATTTCTCATGTTTTTCCCCAAATGTTGTTTTTACTGCTGGATTGCAATGATAAACACCAGCAACTCCGATATTTCTTCCACTTTCTTTGAGAATGAAAGCACATTCCCCCAGCAATGTATTCACCAAGGTACCAATCACATTTTTTAAAGTAAGTGGATTTGATGATGAGAACTGCTGAACAAATCTTCAGCAAATGGTGTTTATTGCCTATGCGAATGTTAACCGTGCCACGCCAGCTGATATACTGGTCCTTAAAGCACTCAGCTCCCTGTATTTATAGGAACAGCTCTCCTGATCCAGAGCAGGAATTAGCTGAGCAAAGCTTGGCCATTTCCATCCCTCACACACCCTCCAGTGCCACCGTGATTTGCATTGCAGACTTCACACTCATCCGTGCGCATCTTCCCTGTGAAATACATTTCTGCCTGAAGCTCCACAAAGATTAAAGAGTCTTACATCCTGCAGTTGGTTTTCCTAAAGTGCTTCCTGCCTACCTTAGCAAGGGACATTTCTAAGCAGGAGGGTTTAAATAATTTCTTTCTCATGACAGATTATGTGATGAGTCACTTGTCCAAGTGTGGGGATATCCACGTCCACACGCAGATTTTTGCCCAAAAGCAGAAATCACCTTGCAATTCCTGCAGGCCACCTGACTTGACTGTGAAGCTGGCTCTGCTACAAGGAAAGGACTGAAAAGGTGGCCAGAGGCCCTTTCCAACTTTCCACATCCTCTGATTCCAGGCAGACAGACACCAATGCATCCACAGGCAGCCCCCACCAGCATGCAGAACCCACAGCCCAGAAATGCAGATGCGCAATTCTCTGCCCAAGCACTGTGAACAGCACCAGCCAAAGGCAGCTGCAGGGTGCTTCAATACTGCAAGCAGTGCAATATTCCCACTTTACAGGCAGGTTCTTCTGACACAGACCAGTTATTCTGCCATCTCTGCAGCCTCTGTAGAACACCACATCTCCCTAGAATGAACCAAGGGCTGGAATGGCTCTGGATGCACATGTGGTCACTCAGTTTGGACAGGACAGAGCCTGCACTCACATTCTTCTGTAAAATCAGTTTATCCAGAAACATAAAGTTTGTATGCCACAAGGCCAGGAAAACATGTTGCAAGAAAATTTGAATATTAAGAATTATTGAAAGCTAGTCACTAAATACCATAGTCTAAGCTAATTTTTAATAGCCCGAACACTTTCCAATTGTGTCTGTTCTTCTCAGTCAAGAGTTTGCCTTTGCAGAGATCTTGAGAAATTGGAGAAACTGTGCACACAATGAAACAGAGCAAGTCAAGGACAAAGCTACAAACCTTAGCGTCCATTTGGAGTTTGCAAGATTCTTAAGAGATATTTTTTTCCAGTCAAGCTGATTAATGCTGTTTTAATGTGCAATATTTTGTGTTTAATAACCCTGGCCTTGCTTCTGAAAGGAGGAAAAGGTTTTACAGTTCAGCATTTTACAGTCAGTTTTGCAAAGGGCTAACACTAGATTGCATCCATAATTTTTTATGCTGCCACCTCCGACAGCAGATGGCAAACTGCCAAGGTAGAGTCCAGCTTCCTGCCTGGAATGGCAATGTTTTGGGGCAGAGGGGGACAAAATGTGGCTGCAAAAAGAAGAAATGCAAAACCAAAAGCAAAGCAACATAACTTGGCCAAGGCTGCTAAAATTAATTATGCATGTATATATTTATTTTAGAAATCTCCATCCCCCAGGAACTCCTCAAAAGACAAAAAAATGGAAAACCATTTTACTCCTCCCTCAGTCAATGCCCATCCCAGCCTGAGATTATATGCACTAATAAAAGCAGGATGGGAAGAACATCTGGCAAAAAGCATTCAGGGTCAGTGTTCTGCATCACTGCACTCAAGGAGCTGAAGGTGAAGAGGGGAGAGCTGCCCCAGGAGAGCCACTGCCCACCTGCCTCTGGTGCTCACCAGAGAGATGCTACTCAGGACAAAAACCCCATGCCAGGGGGCAGGCTATTCCTGCTATACATTTCCAAACCACCTCTTGCAGAAGGTTACATCCAGACCCAAAGCCAGTCCCAAAACACAACCAGGAAATCTGTGCTGAAGATGATTTGCTTTACTTAAAACTTTGCATCTCCACAGAGCAGAAAGCCGGAGTTTTATTACGATAAACTCTTACCACAGGAAGGGCTTCACTTTTAATTACACCATGTTAAGGTTATGTATTGTTTTCTGGCCCTTAGATGTAATTAAATATAGATGTTCTCAGAGCTTAATGTCAGTTTAAATTCCAGGCCAGAGCAAGTAATTTGTTTGCATGTTCAATGAACAAACCATTTCTCCCACGTTTCAAAGACCTGTGCTCATGCATCATGTATAAAGGTTGCCTTTCTCCAAGCTGAAAGGTCAAACAGACCTGAAATTACACTTGGTCCTCTAAGGAGGAAGAGAGGTCTCCAAAAGCCAGAAATCAAAATTTTGATCTTCCTGCCTTGAAAACCTAATAGTTCCAAATTTTCTAGTCTAGTTAGTGCCTGACTCAGTAGTGTGATCTCAAATGCTTCCACACTGGCTTGTGTCAACATGAGCTGCACACAGCTAAGGGTGCACAGCTATTGGGGTGATTGTGCAAGGGTTTGGGATTTTTCTTCCTGGGGTCATCTATCTTGATGTCAACGGTGAGCCACAGTCCAAGACAGACCATCAGATTATATGTAAAAGTGTCCACAAAAAAAATGCTGGCATCTCCCAATCTTTGCACCACCAAAGTTTGCTCAATTACACTGGATTGAAACTGGTATCTGGAGACTTGTGAGAAATGAGCTGATGAGGACCACTCACAGCAGGAGCCCTGGGGTCTCCTCACCTCAGAGCTCCCAGCTGAGCTCTGTGTGGGACAGATGGCAGCAGGATGGCACACAAACACCAACCTCAAACATGTGCAGTCACTCCCCTGCTAAGCCAGGACTACAGCCATCCATAACTAGGCTTAACTTGGTCAAAACCCTCCTTTTTTCAAAATTTTCTTCTCTGAAGGCCTTACTCACTATTTGTTTATTTATAAAATTTATTTAAGGTTGCTCCTCATAGACCTGTCTCAGTTGCAATGACTCCTGCACTCAAGCAGCCACTACCAAAGAGATGTGCATGTCAAGACAGTTTGCCTCAAAATTTCAGAGGAAACTTTCCTGCTCTGTAGGGAGCTTCCCTTTTCCAGCATGGGGTCAAATCATGTACAGAGGCAGCCCCACATGGAGCGGGCTGTGTTCTTCCTGTTCCCATGCCAAAAGGCCTAAGAAAGCTTCTCCCACAAGCAACAATGAGTTTCTAATCCCAGGTTTCTCTTATCCACTGCGAATGCATCCTTTTCTAAAAAGCATTGTTCGATCCCCTGAAAAAGCACTGGAAAGACACCAAAATCATTGTGTAGCAGTAATTGCTAGCGATTTTGCTCAGCTTACAAGTACAGAGCTTTTATTTCAATACCACTTCAAAAGTCAGCTGGCACAGAAGATCGGCCCATTTCTTGATTTACTTTGCATCACTCTTGGTAAAAAAATGTTTTACAAGTCAAGTGCTCCACTGAGACTGAGCGGTAACTTGTTTGTTCTCAGATGCTTCCTCCACTGGGATTACACTGCTCTCACTAGAATTGGCAGTGAGGGCACTGGGGTGAAATCACACCTTCACAATTCTGAGACTTTCACAGGACTGTTACTTAAAGTTGCAAAACTTTATTCACCTAGGGAGGTAGAGGGGCTGTGCAAGCAGACAGATTCATTTCCCCTGGGATCAGCCTCCCCTCTGACACCAACTCTGCACAAATCATGTTTGAAAACAATTCAGAATGTCAAAGCTCTCTTGCACTTGACCCCGTGCAAGGCTGTGATGCTCCTGTTGTTACCTGCATCTTCCCACACTCAGCAGCACCTTGGAGAGGGAGCTGTTCCAGCCCTTTACAAAACACACAATTCATGACTCCTCCTGGTGCCCATGGCTCATTCTTCCTTGCCATTGTTTTTTTCCACCTCTGAAAGCATCTGTAGCATCAGGGGCTCTGCAAACACCACCCATCCCAGGACTCACCACATAAAATTGAGTTTTATCTATTTCAAAGTACAAAGAGAAGACCCTGCAGAAAAATCAGGAGCACCCTGGCAGTTCTGAGGCTGAATCAGTATTTCTTCTCTCCTCTGTTTTGCTACACTTTTTGTACTGAGAGTTAAAGCACAGACATGCAAGGAAATCAAGCCTAGGTTATTTCAGCTTCTGGCCTCTGGCTCTTGCTATGGATCCTGCACTAGATTAAAGAGCATTTTAATAGAAGTGATTTTCTCTGCAGGAAGGTATTTAACCACATTCCCTTGGCCACCTTTGTGGCAATTTGAAAAGCTCAGGGAGCTTTTTTTTTCACTCCAGCATTCACTTTTGGGTATCTTTTTAAAGGAGGTGGTTCCCATGGCACCCTGATGTGGATGGTGGGACAAAGCAGTGGCCAGTGGGACAAAGTGCCTCCAGACTGTCCAATGAGCCCAGGCTGCCACCAGCTCCCACACCACCTACTCTGCATCATCCTTGTCAGGGACACAGACCATGGGGGAAACACTCGTGCTGGGGGACAAGGGGGACTTTCACCCTGAGCAAAAACAAACAGGGATTTGGTCAAGTGATTTTCTTCTTCTCACTGATTGTTTTCTGAGCTAAAATAAATTAATTTAAAAAAAAAAAGTAAAATCTTCTGATAGGTTTCCTCAACCTATTTATTTTAATTTTTTTAAAAAAGTATTTCCCGATCAGCAGCACAATAAATTATTTGCCATGACATTAAATATGCATTATTTACTTAATACATGGTAATTTATGTTGACAATGGCAATAATTCTCTGTGCTGAAGGTGCTGAATGCTGACTAGTCACCAAGGGAGATGCCACTACCTAGGCTGAACAAAATACTTCACAGTCATTTCAGACATGGGTAGTTTGATACCAGCTTTGAGAAGACAGAAAACAGCAAAAATGTCTAAAACAACCTTCTAAAATTTCTCTCCACTGAGGTATTTCAGCACCTACTTCATCACAGGAACAACAGGATTTAGCACTACTTGATCATCTCGGGGTTAAAAGGGAGGGGGTGGAGGAAGGTTAAGTGACAGTGCACAGGAAACTCCGTATTTTGCTATCAATAGTTAATCTACTGTGTCACATTTCTTAGAGAACTAAATGAAATGCAGCAAGCACTGTGTAAAATTGGAGCTAGGGAGCAGAATGATTTTGTAGAGCAAATAACTGTCTCATACTGGCTGTTTTATGCCCTATTGAACAACCAGCAGTTTATGAAAACAAAGTTTCATAAATACCGGTGGAGGTTTCCTTCCCTGGAAACACTCTGTGGATTTAGAGGGGCTCAAATGAGAGTGGGAAGAGCAACCTGAGGGCTGAGGAGTGAGTCCCTGGCCAGTGCCGTGGGTCTGGTGAAGAGAGAGCAGCGAGAAGCACAGGGCAGGGAGGCTCCTTCTGCAGCAGCATCACTGCTTTGCTCCACGCTGTCACAGCTGGACAGGCTCAGCAGCTGGAGTGGCCCAGGGAGCAAAAGGAAACCCAGTGCTCAGGGTTTTGACCATGAGAGCCTATAAATGATTACATATTAGGAAGAAATTAGAAATTCTTCCTTCTGAGAGTGAGGCACTGGCACAGGTTGCCCAAAGAAGCTGTGGCTGCCCCATCCCTGGAAGTGTTCCAGGCCAGGTTGGACAGGACTCTGAACAACCTGGGATAGTGGAAGGTGGGGGTTGAAATGATTTTTAAGGTTCTTTCCAACCCAAACCATTCCATGATTCTGTTTTACACCTTGCTGCTGCTGGTTGGGGTCCCTGCACCTCTGACTGAGAAGGGACAGAGCACAGCACTCGGCACAGGGATGCAATTGCAATGGGGGGGAAAGGGCCACTTTGAGGGCTCTCCTGGCAGCAAGATGAAGGAAAACTTCTGGGAATACCCCTGAGAACTGTGAAAAGTAGGATCTTAATTTTTTTTTTCCAAGAGACTGCAAAAAAACCAAAAACCACCCATGCAAATCACATACAGGCTCACTGAGGCTTCTTGCCACATACCAGGGCTCATCCTGGAGGAGAAAACACACTGAACCTCGTAGAGCACTAAAATCCAAATGGAAAAAGCCTGGTCATTAAATCACCTGGTGCTGTGGTACACATGGCTGTTTGCATTATTGAGTCATTTTCACATACAAGTCCCAAGCCTTTATGCAGGGCTTTGAATGCTCTCTATCACCCACAGCACGTGAACTTGGGCCTCAGCATTTGCTGAGAGGACTTGGCAGACACAAAAATGTATTACTTTCATCTCAACTAAAAACCTGTTGCCTCCATGACTCAGCCTCACCTATGGCATAGGAGTCAGTCTGACTTTACTTATAAAACCAGGATTTTTGCCAGATGCTATTGCAATTAGAAATACTATTTTTAATACCTCAAGTGCAGCTAATTTTTTTTTAAAGTTAAATCATGGTGAACCTAAATTAACTTCTACTAAATGAGTCAGGAACAAACACTTAACACTGCAATCAAATATTTTCCTCTGTTGCCCTCTTGCCGCCCTCACCTCCAAAAACAACCAACAGCATCAGCACAACATGCAGACACACACCAGCTTAGTTTATGGGATGCTCCAAGACACACAAAACAACTTTCTGTGTGGATTTCCCAAGGACAAGCAAAATTTAAGAAAAACCAAGAAACCATTCTCGTGAACCACGTTGGTAACGCTTCAAAAATCCGGATTGAAGAATTATTGACTGCCTCTGAAAGCCCTTTCACTGTGAGAAAAACACAGTCTGAGCGTCACTGGGTCTGAGGAGAAGTGCTAACTCCCAAAGTATCAAGGCCCTGAAAGCAAAGCAATAAAACGTATGTTTTATGAAGTTTCCCTGCAAGAAGGCTCCATCAGTTACAGCCCCCACGGGAAGCGGCAGGCGGCCAGCACCAAGGGCTGTGTTTTTGCCATAATGTGCTAATGCTGGCTGCATTTTACACCTCTCTGGACACCACCACAGCACCCCAGCTCTCTGCTCTGCAGGACATAAGGCTGAGATTGTATACCATCATTTGCATACCATCATTTTCAAGTCTCCTTTCATCTCTCTGTTCAAGCTAAACCACAAAACCCACCCTGCACCCCTCACCCCTCCTGCAGCCCTGCTGGGCTCTGCCTTGCCTGCTGGATGCAGTCAGCAAGCATGGCTGGTGGGAGAGAGGGCAAGTCAAGGAGAAGGTTGCTGTCGACAGCTAACTTTCCTGGCCTGACCCTCTGATAGCTTTTTTTATGTTTAAATGATGTGATAAAAATCAGCAATGAATTATGCAGCATCACTTGATAAGTCCAACCCCAACAGTTCTTGAAGAATCCCATTTTAAAGTTAAATTGGAGTTTGATCCTTTATCTCAAAGCTTTAATAAACTAAGCAAGCCATGTGCTGTAGTCTCCACTGAATTGTTCTTCGGCAGGCTGGGGTGCTCTCTCCCTCCCCATCCACAAATGCACAGGAAGCTCAGGAGCTCTCCCTGACCTGCACAAGAGCACCTCCTGCCAAACAAAGATCTTGTCCTCCCCTGTGCTGCAAGCAGTTTAATTTGCCAAGTTTTCCAGCCTTGCATCCACCAGCTCTCCCCAGGAAACATCCCTTGCTGTTGGTGTCATACCACACCCCTACAAGCCATCATCTTGGGAAGTGCAACCATTTTTCCTTGGCCTTTGCTTGGTTTCACCCACTCTTTGAAGACATCTTTGCAGTGTTTGTAAGCCAGCAAGTCTTGCACCCAATCTTTATCTCAGTTTTGCAGAGTTTAACCTAGAGAGCATCCCTGCTCCTACCCCAACACTGCTCTCCCAGTCTGGGAGGGTGATGATTCCTAACTGATTCCAGGACAACTGGTCATTTTCTCCTTTGTGGAATCATCAGCAAGAAAAATGGCTGTAGCCATTAATGGGACAGGTATTTGATGGATGAACTATCACAGCACTGCTTGCTGTAACATTTCATACTGCAGCCAGTTCCTCTCTTGCCAAATGATGGAAGACCAAATCTGCAAAAGTAAGGGTTTCTATTTGTCCATCTGTTTTCCCCACTCTGGGCAGCAATTTTAAAGATTCCATCCATGAGTACTTTAGTGGAGAGGCTGAACAGGTGCCTTGCTGGAATGTTAACCACAGCTCAGGTTTCCAGACTTCTGGGGCTTCCCTTTGAGCACTTTTTGGAGATGGGGTGCAGAGGGTGAAGTGTAAGACCCCCAGGATCCCAGCATTCAGCAAAGCAGCACTGGAGATAAGAGCTCAAGTTCCATCTTGTGAAAGCAGAGCAGAGCACTACTGCAGGATCATTTTCCATTAAAGAGGCTGGAAAAAAGGACACTGAGAGCACAAATCCAAATGTCCAGAATGGGAACACCTGCCTTGGCCTCACTGCAGAGCTAAAGCATTAATGGAGCCACTACTGAGGGAAAACAACAACACACACCTCTAACAAAAGCCTTTATAAAGCACTAAAAGGCAGTGTTAGCCTGAGCCACTCCAGGCCCTGACTTCCTGTGCCTCGTCCATGACGTTACCAAAATGGACAATGTAATTAATTAAATTAAAATGCATTAAGCAATCCAGCAGGAAGGCAGAGCTGCCTATTTCAGTTCTCCTGAAGTACCAATTATTACAGCAGGGGGAAAGAAAACAGCCATCATCACAGCCCTGGTGCCATTAAAAATAAAATCCAGGGGGAAAATAAGCATAAGGAATAGCAAAGCACAATGTGCAATTGTGGCCCAGTAAAAACTGGGAACAAGAACAGTCACTGCAGAGAAAACCAGGCAGAAATAGGAGTGAAACAGGCCAGCTGCTTCCTCCCTGCATGACTCCAGGGCAGTCCTGAATGAGCAGTGGCCAGTGGCTCATTACACCCACCCACAGACTGTGCTGGACACCAAGTCATGAACCCCCAAAAAGGAGGCAACGCTCTTCATAATTTGAAGCCAAATTAATTTGGAGTAGCAGCCAAGAACAGAACCTGTCCTGGGGAAGGGATCAATTTCCTCATTAAGAAAATTCATCTCTACATCAACAGCATTTTTACAGAGGAGGATACCCCAAGAAATGCCAGAGGATGAGAGTGCCTGCAACCTGGCTGGAACACCCAAGCACCACCACCACCACCAAGCCTGCCTGGCTTGGTGACAGACATGAAAATAAAACACATCCTTGTCAACTGATTCTGCACATAGAAGGAAATTCACTGTCCTTGCAGGAAACAGCCTTCAAGTTGCAGCCAAGGCTTTGAACAAGCCATTTGTTCTGTATCTATGGCAGCAGCCTTTGGTGCCACCACAGGCACTGGGACAGACCAGTGGCTCTGCATGCCTGGCCACACAGAGCCAGCCTGGAGCCAGCTGAAACCCAACAGAAGTCTGGAGGATTGTCTGCCAAGGACGAAGTCTCTTCCTGAGTAATTCTTTTGGGTGCAATTCTTTTGAGCTCTCAGCAAATAAACTGAACAAAATAAACATTAAGATATGCCTCTGGATGTCTGGTTGGAAGCTGGCCCCTGGCTTTGTCCACAGCATGATGGTCCCTTCCTTGCCCAAACCTGCCTGCCCCAAAGCACAGGACCAAGTGCTGCCACCTCAATTCCACTGGCTGATGCATTGTTTGAGCCAATTGTCAGAGAGAGGTTGCAGCATCCATTAATTTGGTTAATTTTTGATTAACCAAATTATTCTGCAATGATGCTGAGATACAGCACCATCCTGAATCCTAATGCAAAAGGAAGAAGCACTGGGGGCCACAAAAGAGATTTCCCATGGAGAACATCCTCCAGTGGGTCTCTCTGCAGCAACACCAAGCTACACTCTCATGCCAAACCTCCTCAGTTTCAGAAGGGCCACAGTAAGGCAGAAGGCTGCATGGATTTTATTAAACCCAGACCTTCCCTGCCATGTCCAGAGATCTTGACACGCAGCATCTGCTATTAGAACATTTATCTTCTGGCACAAGGTGTGTCATACATACACCCCCAAGAGCCACAGGCGAAGGATGCAGGCATGAGGATGGAATAGCTTGCTGATATTTTACTTTAACAAATAAAACCAGAGAAACGATTGCAGGCATGGGATGCCCAGCAGATAGCTGAAAGAACTGATTTGGATCGACAGCTAGAGGCTCCTGCAGCTGCAGGAGAGAGGTTAAGACAGAAAAATGTTCCCATAAAATACCAGTTTATCACAGGCACCTCCGCCAGTCCTCCTCCATCTTTCCACAAGAACAACAATAAATGGTTTCTCCATTATTTTGCTATTTCATGCTGCACACAGCAAGCACCATCGCCAAGATCAGAAAGTTCCTGCAAGAGATGGCAAGCCTGATTCCTCTGCTTTGTCCTGCAGACTTCTGAGAGAACCTGCAGAGCCATTATCAGGCCTGGCTCCCATCAACAAGCCTTTCATCTGCTAAAGCCTCATATTGACACTTGCTTATTTATAGCAACTGCACTGCACCATTCATTTAAACACATCAGCATTTGTGAATAAAAGATAAAGTGGACTTTGAAGCACTGGCCTCAAAACACACCAGCCAGAAACAGGAGACAAAGCTCTTTAAAGGTGGAGATGCAACTGGTTGTTGTCCCTCAGCTCCCTGCACCTGACCTGTACCTGCAGAGGATGCACATCCATTCCCCAAACCTCCTTCTTTCCAGTCAATCTGAACAGCACCAAAAGGTTGCAAGGTCACCAGTATTTCTTGGCTTCACCCAACTCACCTTTAAATAACCTGCTCTTAATGATTTCCTTTGATTTACTACGCTCTAGGTACAAAATGCCTGCTACAGAGCTTTGCCATCAATGTTGACTGTTGGCTGTCAACATTTCCATCATCATAATTCTATTTAATCATCACCTCTCATTGAGACTTACCAGCAGAAAAACAAACAGAACTGTTCACAACTTGAGTGCAAAGAACAAGCCAGCTGAAGGGAGAGAAGGGTTCTAATCCCCTCCAGCTGCAGCAAACATAACTAAATTACAAAGGTAATCATAAAATATTGAAAAAATCCAGGGATAACATGAAATATTTAGCAACCATGGCGTGAAGTGCGTGTACTTTTCACTTAATATCATGCACTAGTGAAGCCAATTTTTAATTAACCAAAAGCAACAATAAAACTCTATGCCTGGATCTCCGAGTGGCAGAAGGGCAAGATCAATGCCAAAGAAACTTGGATGCAGATAGAAGCATCCAAGAGCGTGGCATTTCCAAACCCTGTGCAAACATGAGAGCCCCCTCAGAACTGAAACAGCCTAATTCAGGGCCCATCTCATGCTAGCCTGAAGCAGATGAAGAGGGTTAATTTGGCTTTAAGTGAGTAAAGGAGAAGAAAATCAGTCCTCTAGGATTCAGCACTGATATTCATGTGGCTTCATGACACAACTCACAATATTGTACATTCTTATATTTTCAGCTTTTGGCATCTGGCTTTCCAGCTATAAAACATTTGGGTCTTTGTCACTCTGGAAATGAAAAATGGAAAAAACAACCTAAAATTCAACGTGATTCAAGTGCATTCAAAGAATTCAAGATACAAAAGAAGTTGCTGCTCCCTCATTCCTGTGATTTTAATATTACAGTCAAACATATTTCACAGGGAGAAGCTGCTTCGTGTGAGCTCAGGTCATGGCTGCTGCTATGTTAAGCATCATACACACATTATTAGTCATGCAAATCATGATCCAATTTGAGCTTAAATCCTCATAGAACTCAAATCTCTTTGAGAATAGTCCAAGAGCTCAAATAAGAGACTGAATTTCAACTTGGCTGAGTCCATTAACAGCTGATCAGCAGGCACCTCCAACATGCTCCTGCAATCCCAATTCAGGGTAGATTTTAACTCACAGGAGTCCAGGGGGAGCAGCTCCCACAGCTCTCCACAGTGCAGTCAACACTCCAGCATCCAGATGTGCATGAGTGGTATTTATGACCTGGTATTATCAGGTACACATTATTTTAGTGATACTTTTCTGGATAACTTCTGAATCACAACAAAAGGAAGTGCATTCTGCAGCAAAGGAAGTTGAGCTAATTTTTTTAAACCTTCTGAAAAAAAGTAAGAAGTGCAAGCAGGCAAAAAAGCAGTGGGACCATGTGTGAACCATGGGAGTTATTTTTCTCTAGGCACACAGACCACAGCCTTAAATACTGTCTGGCTGCATCACCAAACCTGGGTGAGTGCCACTGATGGGATACAGGAGGAATAGTTGATTAGGATAAATCTTCACACATGAATCTGCATAATGGCAATGTTTATAACCATGGCTTTTCATCAGTCTGGTTTACTCCACACCACGAGCTCCGTGTTGTCAGCTGCCTGCCTGAATTATGTCAAGAGCCTGTGTGGGCCAGAGAATAATTTTTTTCTCGTATCTCTCCTAACCTCTTTAAGACCATAATATTCTTTTCTGTCACTGGCACCTGGGTGCTCTTCTTGGTAGCAGGATGCTCAATCCCTTTTCAAAAAACAGCAAAATCCTGCATTTAGTTGGCCAGTAAAAAGAAGGAAAGCTTGCTTTTTTTTTTTCCTGCAGCACCACAATATGTGATAAAACATTATGCTTTTAAAAGCAGAAAGATTTCACTGGAAGCAGCATGTTACCTAGAGCATTGTTTTCAGCAAAGAGACAGCAGGAAAACACTCCTTCAACATGGGAAGAGCTCTCTACAGGAATAGGGAAGGTTTGAGATAACCTGCTTTTCTCTTCACTGAGATGAGCAGCACTCTGGCAGCCAGAATGAGGGGCAGCAATATGATGCAGCAGTTCTGATGGTCTTACCAGACACAGAAAAATACACATCTCCCCATTAAAAATCTTCTGAACCCTCTCTCCCACAAGTGAATTGACAGCCTGCAGGAAAAAAACTTAGTTTGCTCAACACTAAGTGCACAATTTTGTGCTAATGCACAATTCTGGGTCTGCAGGAGTACCACACTCCTGTGGCCAAGAGCAGCAGGGAACCACTGCTGAAATCAATATTGCTTATCAATGAAGGGGAAAATACATCCAAGTCTTTGAAGACTTCTAAGCTCATTTTAATGAAGCTTCCTGCTCTAATCTAGCCTGCGCACACAACAAAACCAGCCAGAGCTCTGTTTGCAATTCCTGCATTTTAAATAATTCACAAAGAAATCAAGACAACTTATCACAGCGCACAGGGAATCACGGTGGATGCAGTCTTGCTGCAGCGCTCTTCTCTCTGATGCCTGTTGCTCCTGGTTCTGCAGGACAACCCTACCCTTTGGTGCCATAAATGTTTTAGGAACAGCCCAGGGCAAAGGACCACCTAGACCTTCTGCTCCAGATGTCCTCTGGAGACTTCTCCCACCACTGAGGGAAACACTGAGATTTTATACAGCAGACTCCTCTAGCAAAAGAGCTGTGCTGGGAAAAAAAGCGAAACCTTCAATAGACAAAAGAGGCAAAGGCAGACCTTGCCAAGTCAGGGTTCTGCATCCCTGTGGGAGCATAAAGCCTGCTCAGAGCACAAAGCATAAAGTTCAGAGCAGTGGGATCTGCCACAGGACCTTGGTGCTGAGCAGGACGCAGCCACCCCTGACACTGCTCCCTGCCTGGGGCTGGCTTTCACCGCTGCCACAGCACAGTCCTGATCACTGCCAGCAGCCCAGGGCACACAGGGGTGTCCAAGGAGAAGCCTTGGAATAACAGAAAACACAGAACATTGGTGCATGGGGACACGTGTGGGTACACGTGCAGGATGGGAGGGAAGGCCAGGGAAGCCCCCCAGGGAGACCCAGCCTGACACCACAGTGAGAATGCATCTCCAGTGCAACATTTTCCCCTGTTCTCTTACGCTTCAGCATTTCCACTCAACCATGTCCAGCCAAGCTGTTGTTACTGGCCACAGCACTGCTGCCCCAGGGCTGAATTAGTGCTTCTTCTGCAGCCAGCTCTGCTCTTGCCTGAAGGGCTGCCAGGGAGAGAGTGCAGGAAGGCTCCTTCCAGCAGCCACCCTCGCGGCATGGACGTGCAATTCTTGTATAACTCACTTTGAAGCTCCCTGCCTCCGGGCATGAAGCAGCAACTAACATACAGTTGATCTTGCTCTGTAAACTCCCAGTCAACAGACAGTATTTCTCAGCACTGGTGTCGTCCCTGATATGTCTGTCAACAGCTTTGTCCCTCTCAAAGAACAGGTTTTTTGGAGGAGAGGAGGTAGCAACCCTGTACCTGGGTTGGATACCAGTGGTCCAGCATCCCTGCCCATCGAGGCAGGGGCTGCTGGAAGTATCAGGGTGCTTGGCACACACCTACTTGCAGCTTCATCTCTTGCACCTCTATGTTTTGCTTTCCCATGACAAGCACTTAATGCCAGCAGCTATTTTTCTTCTTCCAGTTTTAGTTTTAAAACCAGGAAAAAGTCGGCTTGCTTTCCTGATAAAAATCAGGAAGCCTTAGAAGCAACTTTATCTAAAGAAACTGTTTTTAAATGATGAAGAACTGTGGGAAACCGTTCTCACCACAGTTCACCTGGCTTGGAACCAATTCTCTGATTCTTTTTCCTCCAGAAACCTCCCCAAGTGAGTATATTCATCAGCCAAGTGGCACAAGCCCCATCAAAAATACCTCTGCAGGAACTTGCCTACCCAGACCCTCTTCCCTGGGCCCTCCAGGGCTCCATGTCCTGAGCCCACCTGAAGTCAGCACTGGGCTACAGCCCAGAGCCCCTGAGGTACCAGGAACAACTCGTTTCTCCCCAAATTGCTTTTGTAACTGCCTCCAGCTTACAGAGAGCACCATGTTCCTAATGTTCTTCTTGCATTTCTGGAACCTGGAGGATGTGGAGCAGAAGATGCCATGAGTGGACTCCTGGAGCAGACCTGAGCAGGGGAGGGGGACAGGCCAGTATTTCCTGCAGGAAGCAGAGCCTCTCCCTGCCAGGCCTTGGATAGAGGGACAAGCAAACAACCAGAGAAAGCTGATGGCACTCTACAGCCTATTTCGGAAAATCTAGTGCATTTTCCCCTCCCCTGACTGGGAGCCACAGTACTTCTCAGCCCCAGCTTTTTAATCTGATGCTCACATTTAAGCGTTCTGCTAATTAAGCATTCCATTGCAAAGATGCTGTTGGATGCCTCCCTCTCCCCTCACCAGAGCAGGGCAGCACTGTGGAGCAATCCACTCTGGAGCAGCCTGACAGTCCTGATAGCTTTGGGAATAAGATGGCACTGGTCCCAGAGAGCACCAAACCTTCACAGCTTGGAGATTATGTTACACTTCAACCTGTCATCCATCAAAACCCAGAAACCAATCTCACCCAGTGGAAGAAAAATCAATAGCTTTCTCTTTCAGCACCAGGGGATGTATTTTGTCTCCTATCCTAGGGTCTTAATCAAGGGACATGATCCTAGATAACTTATCAGTGATGGTTTTGTAGCAGCTAAGGACATCTGGCACATCACAGTGGGTTTTAACCATGGGCCACTTCTCTGGTTCAAAACTCATTCCTGTTAAGAGAGTTTCATCCAAAGCATTAGACAGAGCACTGCAGGTCATGCACGTGCAGGTCCCTGCTGGAAGGAGAACATCACATACACTTCAGGAGCTGAGCTGGAGACAGCACCAGTGACAATCTGGATTTCTGACTGGGTGGCAGCCCAGCAGCACCCCTGTGCCAGCAGCTCACCTTGCCCTGCACTATTTCTGAGATGAGGTGCAGGAGCACTGCAGTAGCTGGGAGCACCAGGAGGCTGGAAATGCTGAGAACTCCTCGGCAGAAGGAAAGGACTTGTAACCCTATCACTGAACACCCTGATGGGGCTAATTGCCACGTTAGACATCTGAACAAACAATCACCACATTAAACAACTGCAGTTAATGCTGTGCTGAGTGCCACACTGCCCTCACCTCCACTGCCCTGCATGACCACCCCAGCATCAGATCAGCTGCAGGGTCTGAACTGGTCCCAATAACTCTGGACATTCCTGCTCACCAAACCCATGGTGGGGCCATTTCCCCTGGCAGCCCAGGAGCAGAGCAGCAGCACACAGCATCAGTGACCTGCTTTCCTTCTTTTAGCGTGTCCTTTGCAGAACACAGCTGCAAAGTGGGCAGAGATGTGTTGCTGAGTAGTGGTTTATTTTCAAAAGCTTTTGCATTTTGCTTCCTTCTTCTGGAGCAGAAGGGGAATACTCTTTGGAACAGAAAGGTGTTTTAGCACTTTGCTAGCATCTAAGCTGCAGGAGGAAGTGCAGTGACAAGGGACAGACAAGGACATGACTACTTTTGGTCCTGACACTGCTCACAGAGCTGGATCCTGTTCCCACACCAGTGGTGCCCAAGGCAGCCCCATAACTCTGCTGGGATCAGCCAGCACGACTGAGCCTCCCATCGATCAGGAGACACCAGGGAGAGCTGGACTGTTTTTAGAGCCTCTGGCTTGGCAATGAATTTAATTTCATTTATTTAGAAAAACTGCATTTTTGCAGCAAGCCTGGGTTAAAAGCATAAATAAAACATTTTATGTCACACTGGATTTTCATAGGACAAATCAATAGAGTTTTGATTTAGTAATAATGAGAAGAGAACCCTGTTTACTACCTGTCAGAAGGGCAACAAAAAGCTCCAAAGAGCCTCTCTCCCTCCTGGCACTTTCAAGCTGCCACTCTGCACTGGCAGTGCAGGGAGCAGCCTGTGGTATCCCACATGGCTGGGAGAACATTCCAAACCAGGCAAAAGCAGACACAGCTCACTCTTAGATTTTTCCCCTTTTAACTTTTCCCCACGGCCTCACGGGTTTGAGGTTTCTGGCCCTTTTCCATCAGGGTTTCCAAGTGCTCATGTTGAGGGGCTTTGCATTAAAAGTAGCACCTACACCTGAAATATCATTGTTCCACAACAGGACCTGCAGCCAGGAATGGCAGGGAACAACTCAAGCACTTCTCTGCAGCAAGGTGCCTAAATCCTACAGATAGGGCATGTTGCACTCTCCCCTGCAGATCACTACCACCCTCCATAGCATCTCCAAAGCCCCATATCCAAGGCTGAAGATGATGCTGCCAAGTAAAAAAGGGGTCTGGAGCACAGCACAGCAAGAGCACAGAGTTCCTAACCTCTGGGGTTTTTCCCCCCAAAATCCATCCTGAATTGACCAATGACAAATCCAATGAAGAAACAGGGTAGCAGCTCTCCAGGAATGGATTATGGGAATGACAAGGTGCCACTGAGCCCTTTCCCACTGAAGACCCATCCACCCTTGTGCTGCTACTGCTGGATGGAATCAGGAATATGGGAAAAGCCAAAGCATTCTTGGCTGGAGGTTGTTTTGCTGCTAATTAGGCCGGAAGCACAGCATTGCCTCTCTGCGGCCCTGGCAGACGTCACTCAGTGTCACCTGGGCACAGGGGAGCAATGGGCCAGGGCAGGCACTGCCTCATTAGCACAGACCCACTCCCAGCCCTGCTACATCCTCCTCCCAGGGGTCAGCCACCAGTTCCCACTGGATCCTCGTCACTGGGACTGGAAAACATGGAAGCATCAACTTGTTTGCTAACTCACTCAAGCCTGTGTTTCCAGGTGAGGAAAACGAAAGGTTACAACAAGCCTAGAACAGCACCAAGCCCTTGCCTGGGCTTGTCCCCTCCACACCTGAGAGAATAAAAGCCCCAGTCCTCTCCACAACATCCAGAGTGATTTTCAAATCAAGTCTGCTCACGTAGTCATCATCAGATACATGGGACTTCCAGTTAATTAGTTTCTAATGTTATTAATTACCTGTCTTGCAAGCATTTTACATCAGACGCACAATGTTTAATTTCATACATAAGAACCCAGAGCGCTCAACTACCGGTATTAATTGGGAGGATTGTTTTTAATGCCAGTCTCATTTTCACAGCACAGTACTAGTGCTTACATGAAGAAAGCTCTGCTACATCCCATCATCTGGCACTCGGTTATCACCACCAAGCACAAGAACCACATGCTGTTGTTTAATTAAGTCTCTGTAGCACAAGGGGGGTTGCTGTGTTTTTTGTTAAGAGAAAGACCCCCATGGTACTCAGCACTGCTCCTGTGGTGCCCTGAGCCCCTCCACAGAGCACAGCCCTCGGGACTCTCCAGGCAGCTTTTGTATTTTCCTCAGATGTTTGTTCTCACTGCCTGCCCCTGAACGGGCTTGTTTCACAGTTTATTTTGGGAGGCTGAATATTGCACTTGGAGCACGTTTCACAGAATGCTTATACCCCAGTTTGTCATGGAGTTGCATGCTGCTTCCTTCATCTATCACTCACCCTGACTGGAGGCAGGGAAGACAGGGTGGGTGTGGGAAAACCATGGTTTAGCACTGCCTGTAAAATAAAACGAGGCATCTCTCCATGGGTCCATTTGCACAGAGAAAATGCCCAGCCTCATTTGCACATACTGATAATGACCACAGCCATTAACACTCCAAGCCACAGGCTCTGAGCTCAGTGTTAGGAAGGAGGAGACTGTCTGCTCCTTGCAGACAGCAGTCCCATGGACCAGAGGAGCCATCACCAAGCCCACCTGGTGAGCTGGTACAGCTGAGGGTGGACCAGCAACATCAGGGGGGTCCCAGCCCTTGCCACACTGCACCCATGTTCCCCAACGCAAAAGCACCCAGGGGCTCCCCTGTGCTCCAGGCTGACTTCAGGCCAGCTGGGTGTTCTCTTTGCTAACTTGCTTGGAAAATCCCCATGATGCTTCAAGCCAAGGGCTCTCAGCTGCTTAAAACAGCTCTACAACTGGGTGAAGTAGGAGACAGTATTGGCACAATTCTGATGATGAGGTGCTGTACAAACTCTGTTTCTATGGCAACACCACATCACAAAGCTATTTGGATATTCATTATGGTCTTCTAATTCTTATAAACCTCCGTAGTCCATAATTCCCATTTATTCCAAGATCCTCTGTGCAATCTGTGTCACTCTCTCCAAACTGCACAGCAGACCCTTGCTTTGAAACACTGCTCACCTGCCCCACCAGGAAGGAGACCTTCACTCCAGGTGTGCTGGGGCCAGTAAGACTGCAGAGGGAAGTCAAAGATGCTGCTCTGTATCTCGCCTAAAAGAGTCAAGAAAACAGTGGCCTTCTGTGATGCTCTTTGAAACTCCTGTCATGGCACGTTGAACAATTTAAGCCTTAAAATAGACTGAGAACAAAAGAATAATATCATTAACAAAAAAAAAAAAAAAGAGACTAAATAAAAACCAAGAAAAACCCAGACAATAGAAAGGTTCACAAACATCAATCAAGAGAAGAAAAATGATCACCAAATCAACACCACTGCATTTAGGCAATAACCAAAGGACAGAGCACAGCCATCTGCTAGAACATGGGTCTCATGAAGCAACAGGGCAAGCACCCCCCTCCTTATGCAAGGTAAGTCTTTATTTCAAGAAAAATCACCATCATCAAACTACTCCCCCCCTTGCACCATGTCACCCCAAAGACACAATCTCCTGAACACTGGGTTCCTCATGAACCTCAGACAGCCACGAAGAGAAATAAATCCTTCCCCATCACAACCAGGAAAGGAGAAGGGGCTGCACACACTGAATTAATCAAAAGAGCAACTAAAACTGGATCCCCCACTCTTAAATGCAGAGATTCCCTTTTCCTACCACCTTCCCCCTTGCAAAGACAGCAGACTGAAAGAGCAGCCTCAGGGTACATTCACAGGCATCCAGCTCAGCCTGCAGCACCTCAAGTAGTAGCAGCAATGAGGTCAGCTAGGAGCAGCTACAGCCCTGAAATTACAACATACTTTTATTAAACAGTAAAAAAAAAAAAAAACCAAAAAACACCAACAACTTTATTTCTCACTTCAGCATGCCCAACATGTAAGATTATAGCAGAACTCAATGCTGGAGGCAGAGGGAGGAGGCAAAGATGTCCACAGGTCTGAGAGAGGCATCTGCCACCTCTGGGCATCACCAGGATCTCTGGGCTTGCCACAAAATCCAATATTCTTTGGAACAAAGACTGTGGTTTCACACCTTGCAAGTAACTTATCTTCCTAGGTCTAGGTTATGGTCTGTCTGCACAGTGCTCTGAGCCACTGTGGATCTGATCCCATTTAGCAATTCTCTGTTTACTGCTGGGTGAGCATGGGGACTGTCCCATTAACACCTTGAAAACAGACAGAAAGCAACTGAAAGCTTCAGATACTAAATTATACACCAAAGAAAACCTGCAATGTTATGCTGCAAACACCAGAGACAGGAATCACAACCACTTTGCTGGTTATTTAGGTGTACAAGGTTCCATGCCCAGCACTCACTGTCTGCAATAAGACCCATGGCTGTATCAGCAGCACCATCTGTGACTCCATCTGAGCTGGTAAGCTAAGCCACGCTGGACACAGTGCTTTCAGCTACAGCAGCAATTCCCTGCTTCCCTGGTGTGCAATGCCAATGACAACAAATTGTGGCTGCCTATTACATCCCAGAAATGGCCCCACTGCAGCAGCAGAGCTTACTTAAAGTTAAATCTAATGTAACATGCACTTAAATATGCACGTGCAAAAAAATCCATGAGGCACTTTAGGCACAAGTCTAGATGTCCACTGCCAATTTAAGGTATTAGTTTAAGAACAGCTATAAAAATCATCTCTGCAAACAAAATGGCCATCTCTAATAATCTTGCCAAAAGTAAAAAATTTATGGCACACTATAATTACATTTTCAAAGTTAGAGGAATCACCACGTGAAACAAGAGTTCATGAGATGCTACAAAAACGTGTCACCACAGGAACACATCTCTGCTGGAGCAGGGAGTGATGAAAAGCTGTTTGCTTATTCTTAGCCTCTAGAGGTCACAGCCTCACAGTTAAATCCCTGAAGTCAGACAAGCAGTCGCTATTTTTTGCTCCAATACATGATTTATAAGACATTGCAATCTTTTAAACAGCCCAATTTAAGGTCTCAATTTTGTGGAGATCAAAAGAAACTTTGCTTGGCCTTTCTAGCTCCACATAATCCAGAGGGCTGAGCACAGGGAGGGCATCACAGCAATGCCTCAGCTCCTGCAAGTTGCACGGGTCCCATTTGCAACCCATGGTGCTGAGATGACAGGAGTGGGTAGAACTGCCGAAGCATGAAATTGGTTTAAAATGATGAAGAGAAGATCTGTTTTTCTTTGAGATCAAGCCACATCTGAGAACACTAACTGCAGTCTATTCCCCACTGAAATCTGATCTGTACCATTGTTTTTCATCCTCTTATTTTCTTGTTTGGAAACCAAAACCTACCTATACTATTACCCATGAGTTTTTCACTTGACCAAATGTCATCAGGCAGTTTGAGGCAAGTTCTTGAAATGGAGAGGATAAAATGCCTCCTTGACAATTCCTCCAGACTGTGAGATACAAAGCACCATGACCTATCCTGTGCCATTCTGGAGATGCTCCCCAGGTCACCGTAAGTCAGGGCCACTCAGCAGCAGCAGGGTCAGCTAAGCAGAGCAATATTTCTGGCAGTGATGGACACTCACTCCAACCACCCAAGCGTGGCAACTAGCTGGAGCCATTTTAACATTCCATGAAATGGTTAAAGGCAGTGTGTCCTCCTGAGGAGTGAGGAGGAAGCTGAGGATGCTTAAATGATGATGGATGCTGGACTCCCCTGGTGCCAGATGTCTTACCCACACACTTGAGTGCCAGACCCATGGTGCCATCCCTTCTAGACTCTGCATTATCAGAATATACAACATAAATGCATGCTCCTAGACCTTAATAGGACTTTCTTCCAGAGGCAAACAAGCCCTTTCTTTTCACACTGTTCCTGCTTATAAATAGTTCAAACTCATTAATAACTTAAAAGCAGGTGATGCTTGGTGTGGTTCAATTACAGCTGCAGCATTTAGTGTACTACCACTTTCCAGCACGCCTCCATCATGTACTAGCTTGTAGCCAGATAACAGGCTTCCCCAGAGGGAGCAAAACCCTGGCTTCCAAGCAAGAGAACTGGTTTTTGTCTAAACCAGAAATTTCAACATGAAAACACTGCTGCAGGTTCATTCTGGGCACAGAAAAGCTATGTCAGAAAAGCAGAAGCCAAGCTCAGGCCAAAGCTGAATGTACAAAATGAGGTTCCTATTTTGCAAATACCACCAGTTAGGTAGTGAACCTACTCCTCCCTTCTGCCTCAGTGACTGCCTGCCCACATTGAAACACATTGATAGAGAAGCAATTTTGCAAATTTTTTGCACAAATCTGAGCACTTTTGCTAATTTCTCTGAGGTCTTCAACAAATGTTAGAAGCTCAGGTCATAATACAGCACTTGTATAAGCTTCATGAAGGCACCCTGATTTAAAATCTACCTTTCCTAAAATCCTTTTCCTGTCATCATTCCTACAGTAAGCAAAGCTCATTCAGGCCAGACAGTCCTAAAGAACCAACATAACCCCAATGTCTTGAAACAGCAGCCAAGAAAACATTCTGAAGGAATAAAAATCAATCTGCTCCCACTCCCTTCAAACATTACATTTTATTGTTTGGCTGTTAAAAACCTCAACACCACACCAAACACAGAGGCATCAGCCAGGCACTTCAGCCTCACTTCAAGATTCCCTGCTGGGAATGAGCTGTTCACTCCTCACTCCTCAGTATAAAATGCTTTGTTTGTCCCCATCCTCCTGGGGAGCACAGCCTTCCCTCCACCCCAGGCTCTCTAAGGCAGCACCCACTGCCAGGCACCTTTCACACACCCTGGCTCTGCCACCAGCAATTGTCTTACCCCAGAAAACTGGACTTGGAACAAGAAGAAGAGATATAACTTGCAATTATCAGATAACCATGCTTTTGTCACAATGTGACTACAGGTCCAGACCAAAATAAAACAGCATAACCCAGCCTATGTCACCCCACAGAGACAATGGCTTCTGTTGGAAGAACTGTTAATACAGTGGCCAGATTCTGCATCCTTTACTCAGCTGAATCTGATGATTGACATTTGTGCTTTGTCAGTATCTTAATGACATACCTGCATTTCAAACTGCCTCAATTAAAGGTATATAAATGTAGGTAAAGCAAAGCTGACAGGTTTGTCTCCAGCTGCAACAGACCAGATTTCCAAAATTTAGCTCAGCATTTCTAAATGCAAACAGGGGTGATTTCCTACTGAAGTCAGCTGCAGTTCAATTTAGGAGTTGATTAGGTGCTCACTGTGACTGCTCCAGAAGTCAATGTTCATATTCCCATATTGAAGATGGAACCCTGCTCCTCCTGGGTCACAGGTCCTGGGGTCAGGTCTGCTGATCATTTTTATTACTACAAGGATGTAAGATGAGTCTAAGAGAAATATATATCACCATCACTTCCAAATTTCTCTTTTTTCCCAGCGCTTAAGCAACTTCTCAACCTCAAACAAATACAAACTAGAAAATATCCTCTCTGCACCTGTTAGCTAGGCTGAAAGGGTAATTAAAGCAACTGGATCTTCAGTACAAACGGAAAAGACCAAACCCTGCCCTCCATCACCTCTATAACCATGGAGCTGCTAAACAGTGCTGGTCCCTCTATCCACCCCAAAGGAATTCCACTTGAAATAGAACCTTTAACATATGATGGTCCTTTGCATAAGATGATCCAGACAGTTCTCCCCCATCTTGCAATCCACCCATCTCCCTAGTTTGGCTACAAGGATGCTGCAGAAGATTAGAGACCAGCTGGTATTGAGGTGGTCCAAACCCCCACGTTGAGTTCAGACTGCAGCTAGGAATCTTCCAGCTATTAGAGCAAGCTTCACCCATCTCCTCCCTTTCAACCTCTGCCCACTGCTTGCATCTCACTGCTGACCCAACTTCTGATCCTGACCCATAAGCTCTCAGCAAATATTTATAAAGCTACAAATGCCAACATAACCCATAGCAGAAAATGAAAATAACACATACCTACATCTGCACAAGACATTCAATTTACATGGTTTGAGCTGGCTTAGAAATACCCATTTCCCCTCAAATAACTGCTTAATTAAAAAGTAGTACCTCACCTCAGTACCATAAAAATGGTACAGCAAATCTGCATGCTGTTTGCTTGTTTGCTTAAATCAGTTTAAAAGACTGCATTCAGCCCAAGCCCATCTAACAGAGCAGGGCTGGAGAGCTGTTTCTCTGGAGGTTGGTCCTGGTATTTTTAGGAAAACATACACTAAAATCTCTATTAATAGCCACATACAAAAATTACTAATAGCTGTGAGGTCTTTTTTTTTCTTTTTAATATGTGCCTTGATACAAATAACCTTCAAAAACCTGAATCATCTGCCTGCTATCTGTTTGAGCCCAATGGCTGTTTTTTTGTTATTTTTGAACACTCAGGTGAATGTGTTCATCCATGCACTTAAGAAGGTGAAATCTGGAAGAATTGCATCAGGATTCCCAGAGTTTGGGGAATGCTCTAAGTGCAGATTCATCAGATTGTGCCTCAAAACCAAACCATCACTCTGCTAAAAATGACTCAGTTGTACGCCCCTGTTCACTTGGAAAGATGATGCTATTGTTAGGAAAACAAGCTAATTAGGATTCCTGTGCTAGTTTCAGCCTGAGTTTCTCTTCAAAAGCTGCCCCTAGCAAATGCTGAATCCATTGCTTTTGTTTAACTAAAACAGGCTTATCATTTCTTTTTCCTTTCCTATATTTTACAGCTCAGATTTGAGTAAGAATTTCAGTTTAGAAGTGAAAGAACTCTTGCCAAGAATACATTCCTGTAACATTGCAATTTGACGGTTTGTTTTATTATTTTTTCCCCACATAGATGTTTATTTGCAAATGATTAACCATCCCATATATACACACACAATGCAAGTTAGTGTTTTTCACCTACTCTTTGTCTGCAAGAGCTTAGCTACCATAAGCCAACCTGCATATTTAATGTACTTTAAAACAGTCATATTTGTTGCATTATTGCTGCAGAGTTTTGGACGGCATCCAAGGGTACAAAGTTTAGCTACAAAACGGGCTCTTTTAAAATAATTTCCTTGTTAAGAAGCTGACTGCAGAGCCTCTGGCCACTGTTTGGTATGGCAAAGCAATAAGCTGGGTGCTGCCAGCACTAGGAAACAGCAGCAATCCCCAGACACACGGCATTTCTCCCCATAGGTGGCATCCTGAATGGTGCATCTGAGGGAAGAAACCCCACTGTCCTGTCCATTCCCTACCTGTGCTGTTTGATGAAATACCCAGCACTGATCACATCAGTGCTGCCTGCATGGCTCTGACACAGTGATTTACTGCTGGGCAACCTCAGAGAACCCAAATCCACCTGTAGCAGAAAAGCAATTTCAGTCACTTAACAACAGCGAAGTGCAGGAAAAGCTCCCTGAGAACGCTCCCATGCCCCTTCCTGCCTTCCTCCAGGCTTGCTGGAACACGTGTGCACAGAGCACAGTGTGGCAGGATGTCACACTGGCACAGGGGGACAGCACCTCCTCCTCCTCCTGGCTGTCACTTCAGGTGAACAGCACACAACAAGCCCGTCAGGGCTGGGATGCTGGAGGCCATCCCCTGGAGCATCCCCGGGGCTCAGTGCACAGGGCAGTGAAGGCACCTGACAGCTCCAGCAGAGACTCATGTCTGAAAAGCCCTAAGCCAGACCTAGCCAAAGGAAAAGTGAGAACAGACCTGACACCTCTTCTTGGTAGATCTCTTTGACAGACCTCCACACACTGCACAGAGCTGCTGCCGAATGCCCAGAGCATACAGATATCCTAGGTTCTTCCCTAAGATTCAACTGGACTCAGAGGAACCAATGATCTGTAAAATAGTACACAGCTGCATCAAGAGAAGTATAGAGTTTTCTGTAATGAATTACTCAGTATTATTATTTCTTTTGTGATTTCTGATTTAAATTAGTAATACTGCAAAAACACTCTACTCCTACTTTCTCAGCTGTGACTGGCAGAAACAGAAGAGATCTCAGGATTTTTCAAAGGCTCATGCTTAGGGTCTCCTGAAAACAAATCCTTAGTAGTTTGGCCCCAATCCTAGCAAATATCTAGCACCACTCCAGGTGAGATGATCTCTAGGCCACAGAATATTATATTCCATTCTTACTTCTCAGAAAAATCCCACACTACAGTTACTTCCTTGGCCTCTGTGTAGAAGCAGCTTTCTTCTACTTAATCTCAGATTTTATGAATACATTTATAACTACATTTAACTTCCACACAGATCATCCTCTACTAGGAAAACCAAACACTGTACTAATCCCAATTAGATTTAGGAGGAAGAATAGTCTAGCTATCTCTTTATAATTATTATGAGAATGTATTCAATTTGCTACTTTCATCTAACAGCAATTACAACTGTTTACCAGTTCTAAAGCACATCCTTTAGGAAGTCATGAGTCATATTTCATGCTAATCACTGTTTATTTGGTATTCTCTTCCAAAAATAAAGGGATCAGCTCACAAACCCTTAAACAGAAATGATAAGAGAAAAAAAATATCTAATGAAGCGGAGCATAAGAAAGAGATAAAAAAGCTAAGATCTTCCACATGCTAAACAGTTTTACAAAGCACTCATTGTAAAATTCATCCCCAGGACAAATGCTGACTGCAAGTAAGACTGTTTAAGGCACTGCTTTGAAGCTCCTTGGAAAAAATTAGCAGGCTGCTGGTACTACAAAAAATATCTTCCTTCAAGGAGATTTAAGCTAAGTTTTAGAAGAAGAAAGATTCCAGGAAAGAGATGAGATAGCCATGAACAGACCACTAATGAATGCACTGTGTCTCCTGGGCTGTAAAGCAAGTCTGTCTGCTCCTGTTTGGTACAGTGTGGGGGTGATGATTGTGCTCCCACAGCCCAGAAATGCCATCCTGCTTCTGATATCCTGAGGCACAGCAGGTTGCTGTGAGCCCTCTGCATCCAGGATTTCTCCTGCTTTCCTTGAGGCCCCTCCATCAGCACGTTTTTGACAATGTCCTTAATGCCAGAAACACACAGAACTTCTCCTTTGTTGTTGAAATCTACAGATGTGAAAATATCACAGAACTTGAGCAAGAGGCTGATAAAGTATGATTGGTGATTAGTATGGATTGAATGAGCAGCTACAGGTTGTACATCTCAAGGAACAACATGGTTGTGTGGCAGGTCTGTGTGTTCTTGCAGGGATGTGCCCTGAGACTGACCCCTGCCATGCCATGGCTGGCTTCAGGCAAGGAATGCTGACCAGACCCCCAGCATCTCTGTGTGGTGGCTGTGCTGGGGCAGAAGGTCAGAGCCCAGCCAGGGAGGATTAATTTGACCTTATCTGGAGTTGGAAAAGACACAGATGGGTATAGATGGAGCCCTGCTGGAGGGTCACTGGAGCTGGTCTGCTGATGGCAACTCTCCTCTGGGGCTGGAACACAACCTAAGATAACTCTCCCAAGGTTGAAAGCCCTCACCTGACTGCGTGAGTGACGGCACATTCTGGGCAATACTTTTTAAAAACATGAGAATTCTTAAGTGAATTACATAATGAGTTTTGACATTGCAAATCTGCACTCACATGTTGATGGGGTTTAAATCGGTTTAATTTGTTTAAATGGTTTATAAAATATATCTAATTTGAAGATATCATTTGTCTCAACTTTATAAGCTGCTGCAACAGGTTGTCATGTCTGACCACCCATCATGTACACACACAAATCAGGAAACCAATAGCTGATGGATCAGCAGTGCCTGGCAGCCCTGATCAGCTCCATGTGGCACTGTGGTCTGTTGTGCTTGTGCAAAATCAAGCTCCAACTATTTGTACTGGTTATCTAAAACTAATGGGAAGCAAATTCCATCTTAATCCAATTATTTGTACTAAATTAAAATCCCTCACTAATCCTTCATCCGTGCCTGGTGATGTTACAGAGGAGAGAAGCTGGGAGTTTCTGTAACTGACAGGAAGCTGCACAAGGTAATGCAACCATGGGACCTGCTGCACACCAGGCATGAAAGGGTGGGAACCCACAAGAGATGCAAGGGCTCCATCCCTGGGCTGGACACAGGCAGTAGGTCCACACCACGGAGCAACCAGGCCCTCCTCTGCAGGCTGCAGAGAAAAACAAGGAAAGGGGAAATTACAGAATTACTAAGGCTAAAAAAGACATCTTAACTCCTTGAGTCCAACCATGAACCCAGCACTGCCAATCCCACCATGCTACCCTTTAGGCTTCCATATGCAGATGTGAGGTCGGTGTGGCACATACAGGGCACAACTGCCTTAAATAAATAATTGAGGCTGCATCATAAAATAATGAGAAACCAGCACCCTGCAAAGATAAACAAAATCTCGGTTCTTATCCTGATGCAAGCAGCTCCAACCAGACCCATATGTCCAAACTGAGGTCTGAAATCCCATCCTGAGGTCTGAGCATGCTGCTCATCCCTCTCCTTACTTGGGCCATCTGTCTCCAGCTCCTCCCAGCTGCCTGTGCATCCAGTCAGGGCAATCCAGCAGGGCAGTGTAAGATTTCCACAAACCCTGCCTGTAGTGCACTTGCTGTGGGGACACACAGACGTCAGCACTGCCATCTCAAAAGGCTCCACAAGACAGCCATTCACACCAGCACAACCCCCCCAGCAGCCACCACCCACGTCTTTTCCACAGCACCAAAATAAACTCATTCATTAGAACATTCAACAGCATTTTCCCCGCAGAGGAGGAGTATGCATGAAGGCTTCTTCTGAAAGCAGCATCATTCAGTGCTCAAGTTGCTATTTATTTGTTAGATGATGAGCAAGAAGAGGAGACATGGATGCACAACAGCTCTCTTGAGTAGTGTTGTGAGTTTATTCTGAATGTGGACGACGGCGGAGCAAAGCCAAGAGTTGCTTCTCAAACCACAGCGAGGCAGAGAACCCTACTTTCAGTGACTACAGGACCCAGCAGGTTTCCAAAAAGACTCCCTTGGTGGGTCATAGAGATCTCACAGTGCACAGGCACTTCCCTCATCCACCCACACTGATCAATGACCCAAGGCAAGCAAGACAACACAAACCACGGGAACAACTCCAGGAGCCCACAGGTCAACAGCTGGAATAAATTAAATGTCCAGCTTTTTAAAATGGCACCTTTCTAAAAGGACAGAAAAAAGGAAGAAAAAAAAATTTCGGGCACTACTAAAAAATAATGTGGATTATATTTACTATGCCTATCCAAAACGTGCTCTTCTGCTTTAGGAGATGTTGGCAAGGACATGACCTTTAATGCTGTGAGTTAGAGCAACGGGTGGATTTAGTGTCAAAGGACCATCTCCTGTGGAAAGAAGTAATTACAGCAGAAACCTATCTCATGGGGATTTTTATCCAAGAAAAGGTTTTAAAATATAAACCAAAGGTGCTTCTGTTAAGTACAAGCCCTAGAAAATACCTGGAGATTTTGCTCTGATCACCATAGGCTGTGTTCAGAATTAAGAAAGAGTCTCACAGTTAAAAAGAACCTGTTGGAGGTTAGGATTTTTCTTTTTCTCTCAGGGAATTTTCTCCTATCTGCTGCCTAAGAGATAATAACTACCAGTACTGAAGAGAGACGAAAGAGTGGCCAAGGTGGGGTGAAGGGTGCAGCTGGCTGCAGCCCCTTAGCCGGGGGGTTTTCTTTTGGGAAGGGCAGAGGTACTTTGGCATTTTGGCTGGGGCTGAGGGGCTGGGCTTGGTCCGAGCTCACTCTTGGGATCGGAGGGGAACAGTCAAGTTACTGCCACCGCCGTTTCCTCCTACTGTGATTGTGGCCTTTGCTCACAAGAACTGAGACCTTATTAACACCCAACCTCACTGCAAAGTACCCTCACCATCTACTCGGGTGTCTCACGGGAAACACCTGGGACCTGACCCCCTTCCCTTTGCTGAAGGCCTCATCTCCCGTCTGCGCGTGGCAGCGGCTCGCGGAAATCTGGCTGCCGCTACCAAGCCCTGCTGCTTTCTGCCTGCCTCAGGCTTTTTTACTACATTTTAACCAAACACTCTATGTCCCCCACAGTTCCTGCCAGGCTTGTGGATTTTCCTGCTATGTCAGGCTTGACACCCGGGGTGTTCTCAGCCCCGCTGCCATTACCGCGTGGGCTCCGAGCTCGGCCACAGCGCCCCCTGCAGGCGCGGGGGAATCATGGCACCCTGCCCGGCCGGGAGCCAGCAGCGCCCCTGCTGGCCGTGCCCGGAACTGCACTGAAGGGAAATGGCCTTATCGCTGGAAGAGACTTGCGGGTTTTCTGCTCTTTGTTGTTACCACTGTTGCTGTTTGCCTTCTTATACAAATACATGCTAGTAAAGAACTGTTGCTCCTTTTCCCATATGTTGCCCCTTAATTTCATAGCTATAAAAAACTCAGAGGGAAGGTGATAATATTTTGCATTCCAAGGGGGTTCCCGCCCTCCTTAGCAGACACCTGTCTTTCAAACAAAGACACAAACCAAGTGTCAAAATCAAGCAGCAGTGACTCATTTAATGGTTACTAATCAAAGTAGAGGAAAAAAGATTTCTTATCTTCTAGACATCAGTAAAAGGAGGTTTTGCAAGGTCATGTGGTAAAACCTTAACATTAAAATGAGACTTCAAAAACACACCAAGGAGAAGCATCTGTGCATGCATTCCTCTCTGAAAACATGCTCTTCACTGTCTCACAGACATGAGAAGTCAAGGCATTGGCTCAAATAGCTCATCTCTCCCCTCCATGCATCTCAGGGCAATCAAATATTTGGGACATTCATAATTCAAGCTTCTTAAATCTCAAAATTAAATTAACTTTTCTTAATAAGCTACACACCATGCACTTCTTCTAAAGGGCTTCTTTTTTGAAAGATTTAATAAACCTTAAATAAATAAATAAAACATTGTACATCAAGAAGTCATAAAGTTCAAATATGATAACCTTGAATTTAGTTTCCTGCACATGGTAATGAAGCTCCAGAGTATTGGAAATTCCTGCTGCTGCAAAGAAAAATAAATTGGGCAGACACAGTGAGTGCTATCCCTTAGTACAAATGAACATAAACAAGATGCAAGAATGCAAAGCCAGCATGTGCGGCCAGCTATAATTTTCTGTGATTAGAGACTAAAATGAAATGTAAAACAACATCCCAGAGTGTCAAATTAGTGAAAAAAGTCATGGACAACATAAAAAGAGGATTTTTGAAAGTCTTACAACCTCTTATAAAAATGATGAAAATGAAAACCAGACTCATCTTGGTATATTCTAATGGGTTTAATCCTTAGCTTCCTCTTGAAACCACTGCTGGATTTTTTAAGAGGAGGCTTGGTGGGGTTTGTGAGGTGCAGGCAGAGTCCCAAGCATCCCCCTGCTCTCCTTGGGACAAGGTGCAGGGGTGCCACAGAACCCAGGGCCCTGCAGTGCCCTTGGTTGGGGCTGCCTCCCACACTTGCCCTCAGCAGCATCAAAAAAAAGAGGGATGATACATGACTGGGGTGTTTCAGGCAGAAAACACTGCAAGATGAGTCCTCACCCAAGAGCAATAAAGCAATATACTGCCAAACAGAGAAAGATGTCCAGGAAAATAATTTGGGGCTAGATCCAAATACAGATATCCTAGCATATGTTCCTGCAGTGCTCTGGCTGAGGTCACCAGGAACACCACCATTCTCACAGGAGGTGACACAGCACCTGGCCTGCACATACAACTGAGTGTTTTCTACTGAGAGCAAGCCATCTCCAAGGCCAGAAGCACCTGATGAGCTCAGAAGAGGAGGCAGGCTCACCATGGGAAATGCTCAGTCCAAAAGGAACAGTGAGAAACACAGGGTCAGTGTAACCTCCTCAAACTGGCAAACAGAGCACACAGGCAGGTGGACCTGTACACGTGCAAATCTTCATCCCATTGTTCCCTCTGCAACCACAAACATGCTCAGCAAGGTGGGATGCTTGTACCTTAAAAATGCACAGCAGGGCACAAAGGGCTGTGCCAGCCCAGGGAAACAGAAAATTTATCACTGTGTGCCATCATCAAAAATCCCCAGGCACCTTTCACCTCACTGGATGAGAACCATGATGGTAAAGAAGGCTACAAGGTTTGAAACAAGAATCTTATTCTGCCATGGGGTTCTGTAGGAAGGCTGGGACACCAGCCTGGAAACATATCCTTACACTGAGCTCTCTCCCAGGCAGCTGCATGGCTTCCTCCCTGCCTCTAAGAAATAAGCAAGCTCTATCCTGAAAATAAGCAGGATTTGTCTTCCCCAGGAGGCTGTGAACAACTGCTTGGTCTAATGAACATTTCGACATCCTTAATTTCTAGCCAAAATGTGTTTCTGGGCAGCTCATCCCCACAGTAATACACTGCCCATAAGCATTCAGCTTCAGGTCTGAAGCCTTGCTAGCAGATGAAGATGCATCTGCTTCCCTGCAGATAAACAGCTCTGCTGAGGAGGCTCCAGACAACACATTAATCCTCCTAAAGTCAGTTGCAATTTAAGGTCATTAAACAAATTTAAAATTAACAAACTCCATGCAGAAAGCTGGTGTAGTGGGCTCCTATGGACTGTCACATCTATCAGCACATCTGTGAATCAGGCTGCTTCCCAACATGGTTCTTCATTATCCCAAGATCTAAAAAGCAGTCACTGAACTCTGGAGTCAGAGCCAAGAGGAGGCAATATGGAAAGATGTGTTCTCTCCTTCCTCCTTTCCATCCCAGAGTGGAGACTTCAGACTATGTGGAGCTGAAAAAAAATGAGATGCATCTTCATTCATCCCTTTTATCTGCTTCAGGAGCCCAAGCGCCTTGACAGATAACTTTTGTTAGTTTATCACCTTGAGAGGGCAAGAGCATGCAGTACAGAAATGTGTTCAGATCACATAGGGAGCAGAGCCTCTCCTTAAAAGCAGAAGTAACCTCCAGCAGAAAATCAGAGAAGATAGGGCTGAATGATCCTGTGAGACCACCCGACTTGCCAAACTGTCAGTCTGTAACTCATGGGCAATGCTCATCCTTTCCCACCCAAGAGTACCTCTCAATTGCTAACACTTGCAGCTTTAGCTGACAGTCTCTTGTCTTTTCTTAACCTTTCATCTGGCAGCAGTATCAGTCATTACAGATTTTTCTTTTAAGACATTCAGCTCCAGTACACCTGAAGGTGAAACAAAGTGGGAGGTTATAAATGCCTGGTTCTGTCATCAACCCAGTTCAAGCTACAGCAAGTCTCTAAACTTATTTAGCTGCTGCCACAAGACTTTGATATGAGCTTTTCCAGGACAGAACTACTGGAACTGCAGCCAGAAAGTACTGTGCAAGAGCTCTGCACAACATGCTTGAACCAAGGACTCAGTAAATTCTTTTGGGGGTGGATGCCCCGGGGACAGAGCAAGCTTTAAGGACACCCTGCCACAACTACAGATCATCAAGGAAATACCACTAATGCCTGTCTTGTTATCCCTGGGTTTGCCCAGGAGGCTGCACATCACTGAAGGCACAGCTTGCCTCTCTTAAGGAAGAATACAGGGAAGAGCATGGCTGATTTCAGCAGCAAAAGTGTAAAGCTTCTTTAAAACATAATGACTGTGATATCTGTGTAGGCCAAAGATCTCTCTAGCCCATAATCCTAAGGTGATTTTGTTCAGTCTTTGAGCTGATATAAATTTGGAGTACCCACACTGAAGAGGAGTCATGAGGATCCACCTCCCACAGGTTGTTTGAAGTTGATGCCTGCTGGCCCTTGCATGGCGAGACAGCAGCCAGTGATCCCCTGTCTGGTGCCTCCAAGCCACACGTGGTTTTGCAGGTTTTGATCATATTCTCCCTCCCCACCATCAGTTTCCCAGGCAGTGTGAGCTCTCCTTTGTGTGCAGCTCTGAAGCTCAGCCCTGCTGCTGGCGGTACAGCTGTCACAGCTGCTCCCCACGGGTTGTCACCTGTGCAGAGAGAGACTACTGTGGTTCTGGGAGGGATGGGACATTCAGAAGTCAAAAGAAGTCTCCTTAACTGAGAGAGGCTTAAGGTAAGATGCAGAAAAAGAATAATTAACCTGTGATCAAATCTATTCATTTTTTTTTACTTCAGTGGCATAATTGAAGCCCAAAGACATGGCTGTATGAGATGCTGAGCAGCACCCTGTGGGAGGGGGAAACCAGCAGAGTTGTAACCTGTCCTTCAGCCTGTTTGCCACATAAAAAACAAGTTTTGCTCCCCTCAGACATAAAACTCACAGATTGCTTCCCACACATGCTGCAGCACAAAATCTGAGTCCTTACAAAAACAAGGATGGTGGGACAGACAAGAACCCTCCCATGCTGCAGACTGGATTGGGCAGGAGTACCAGCAGGACTTGCATCCCACAGGTTTGCTGGGGTCTCAGCCTGACCTGCAGCCAGCCTGCAGAGGGAACCACCATGAAATTCACCTAGGGAAAAAGGCAACAGGCCTCAAAGGTTTTACAAGAAACAATGCCAGAAACATTGCTCCAGTCCAGTGCTTTCCATGAAAAACAGAAGACTGTTTTTTGCTTAGATAGAAGATAATGAGTAAATACAGAGTGGTGGGGGCAAAGGTTTTAAATAGGATTTTCCACTAATGACTTGGTATTTATAATTTCCATTTCCCTATCTCTGCAGGAACATTGTCCCAGAGCCTTCTCCTGGGAAGCATCACATGATGGTGCTTGCACAGCACCTGGCAGGGTGAAAAATCAGACCCCAGCTGAGCTCCTGGCACATTACTTTTTATAAATAAAAACTTTATTTGAAACTATAAACATCCCTAATTTAGAATTTTGTTTAAGACATAAAAATCTTCAAAGACTTTCTCCAGACAGGATTTTGCTTATAGATTCCACATACCCACCCCCCCGTCCCCAGCAATCTGGATGTCTTCTTAGTGGTTATTCTTTCTTTTTTCTTTAGAATAGAAAGTATTCCTCAGCCCCCAGGAAATCTGTCTACACAGAAGGGCAAAAAGAAAGGAAAATGCTTCATGGGCAAAAAAAGCAGAACTCTACAGAAACACTTTATATTCTCTCAATAAAGAATTATTTAAGTATTAACAAGCTGCAAATGTTAGAGAACTAATTTCACATACTTTTCTTTCCTTCAAATTAGGCTGTTATTCTTTAAAATAGAAAAAATAATATTTTGCATTGTAAATTACTTCCACTTCTGATCCATGCAGCCTCAACAAGCCACACTGAAATTCACACACACAACAATCTACGCTTTGCCATGAGCCTGAGTATACACCCTCCTCCTCTCGAGCCCAATTCCTAGTAATTCTGTGAGACATTCTGAGCACAAAAATCCAGCAGCTTCCTCCTGTCAGAAGGGCAACGTGGGAAATGATGTGTGTGCACCAACTTTCCAGATTAATTGGGGTCGGATGGCACACGGAGCAGCAGTGTGCGAGCAGAGGGGGTGTGTGACCAATTACCCTTTCCCTGCTCCCCAGGCAAGGAGAGATGTGACTGTGCTTCCCTGCCCTCCCCATGGCACCCTGAACCCAGGGCTCCCTTAATGAAACACACCACCAGGCAGGGATGAGGATTTGGGGGGGATTTTGACAGGAAAAGGAGAAGGGAAGCCAAAATATTGTGGTATTTCAGATTTATTTTCACTGCAACCTACACAAAATGTATCCCTAGTGGCACTAGTTGCTTGTTATCATTATACATGAAGGAACTCTACATCAAAGAGCCACAATCATGGAAAACAGGTTCAAGGTCAGGTATAATCCCATCCTGAGCTATCTAGAAGAGAACAGGCACCAGTGTCCTCTTCTGCAGTGAATATCTTGAGATCTACTCTCCTCTTACAGGGCAAGGTGTACCAGGCAGGCCAGAAGTGAAGACTGACAGCATTTAAACAGAGGAAATACTTTCATGCTGGTACATACCACCTCTTGAGTCAAACGGGTAAAGTAGAACTTTTTTCTATGAAAGTCTTGCATATTGAGCAAAATGTCAACTTTACAAAACAATACCCTAAACCCATCCTATTAGCACAGCAGATACTCCACACATATCATCCTGGAATAATTTTCATTCATAAAGTATCTCCTTCAACCTCTAAGATGTTCCCTTGCCACAGACACTTTCAGTGACAGCACTGTATATTGCCAGTGAAAAATCAGAGTTGACATATACATTTTTAAGTTTAACAGAAAATGCAATTTACAACTTCCATACTTCCAGATGAAAGAAATCTAGTTATCTTTTATGAAAGCAATTATTTAAGCTATCAGAAATAAAACAAAGCAACAACACATTTGACAAGCTACATGCCCCAAAACAGATGAAAAAAAAGCAGGTAATACCTTTTTTCCACTAGCCTACATTAAACAGGAGCAAGAGGAAAGGGAGGGAGAAATGCCCCCACCTTTTCAGGCATAAATTAAATTGACATATGCAATATCATCTGCATTAGGAGCACACTTTAACTGACAAACAGCTCAAGCTACGAGACAGCCTTTCCCACTTCCCCAGCGCTCAGAAAGGCGCGGTAATACTGGGACCGCACCAAACGCCGCGATGTCCCACACCCAGTAGCTTAGCAACTGCTTTTATTTCTCAGGGCTTTTCTGAGAAAGAGGGGCAAGAGGGGGCTGAAGGAGCGTGGAGGAAGCAAATGTCATGTTTGGTTTCTTTCTGAGTAGCTGATGAGAGGGAATAAGGACACGTGGTCGTTGGGGACGGGAAGGACGCGGTGCCGGCGAGTGGCAATCCCAGCCCAGCAGCTTTGCTGCTTCCTCATCCTCGAAGGCATGGAGAAATAATCTCACCACGTCTAGAGCACAGTCAAAGTAGAGCAAATGCATTATTTATTACCAGAAGCTTGGGAGGAAAAAAAAAAAAAAAAAAAGAAAAGATGCTCAGAGACTCCTTCCTCCCTGTAGCTCTCCAGTTCTTTGGCCACATCAAAATTCTTCCTGCCTAATCTCTGCTGCCTGCTTGAGCAGGGAAGAAAAGCCTGACTAACAAAAGCCAGAGTGTGCCCAGGCCCAGCAAGGCTCTGCCTCCAGCACAGCAGCCCACAAGCAACCCGTTCTCACTTCCAAAGATATACATATTATTACCAGAATACTTCACCTGAACAGCCTTAATAAAATACGAGGGGATATTAACTAAGCTGTAAAAATCTATAAAAATTCTGCTTTACAAGAGATATTTACCTATGAATCAGCAGTTGGGTTAATTCATTATTCAGTAGGCTTGTTATTTACAGTGTATTACAGCTTTGTAAATTATTTATATGTGCTTGTCTCTGTCTGTGCATGGTTTTCCCTTAAGAGACAAGAAATGTTTATTATCTCCCACACAGGGAGGTTGCTTCAGTCAGAGGTAGGATATTAAAGCATCTGAGGCTTCACTCAGGATTTCTCTAACCTGCATTCTGTTGTGCTGTTGTGTATGGGATTCAAACACACTGAGCACGGGGATCCAGACAAATCCACCCCAGCATGTGAGAGGTTCCAACTCAAACCCAGCCCTTCTGCACCATGTAATGAAGGATCCATTCAGACAGCTACCCTAGGGCCACAGCCAGCTGCAGCTCCAGGAGGAAAAGACTTTAAATTTCATTTTGTGCCAAAGTGCAAATACCCACCATCAAACCAGACTCCTTTTCTAAAAAGGACACTTCTCATCTGCTAATGGTAGGTTAGGTTTTAAAATCTGTTACCTAATTGCCAAGCATGTGAATTTTATGTAGCAGACACCAAAAAAACCATTGGAGGGACCCTATCTCCATCCTTCCACATAGAGAGCTGTACTAGAGCTATGGAAAAGATGAGCTGTGAGGAAAAAATCATTTACTCAGAGGGTGGTATGGCACTGGAACAGGTTTCCAAGAGAAGCTATGGCTGCCCCATCCCTCCAAGTGCTCATGGCCAGGCCGGGTGGGGCAATGAGCAATCCAGCCAGTGGAAGGTGTCCCTGCTCAGGGCAGGGTGTTGGAATAAGATGATCTTTAAGATCCTTTCCAACCCAAATCATTCTATGGTTCCAAGAAAAGCCATCAAACACAAGAGCTCTGCAGCACTGCTGCCCAGCTGCTCTGGGCACCCAGCATGAAGCTGGGAACACTAAAAGCTCTCTTAGACCTGAAAAATATCAACAGGAGCTCAGTGGATTCCTTCATGCATCCCAAAATCAGTCAGCCACCCAGCTCCCACAGACCCCAGCTGCAGAGGAGACTTGCCAGTCCTCACATGGGTCTAACAAACAGGACTTGGCACCCACATCCCTTAAAAAGTACTCCAGTGACTGCTGTGATCACACCACTCCTTTCCTTAGTAAATCAGGAGAAAATAATGATTAAACATGGGCTTTTTAAGGCATCTAGCAAATTTAAGACTCTCCATCAATTAAAAAATATGAAGCCCACATTCCTGTATTAATGAAATTCCAACCCCCGTGCAAATGCAGCTTGGTGCTCATCCAATATAAGCAGTTCATAGTAAACATGAGCCATGGCATTTCCATTCCCAACATAAAAATACGTGCAGATGGACATGTGCTAAGCCACATACTAGCTCTGAGTGTGCCTGCCTGCTCAGCAAGTGTAACAACAAATTTAGAGCAGGAATGCTAACAACTGTAAATAGCACGTTTTAGTACTCTGTCCATTGATAAATGAGAATTACTTTAAAAATACCAATTTAACCTGCAAGATGGAAAAATACTGACTCCAAATATTTCTCTTGCTAGCTTGAGTAGTGATGAGAGACCTCAAAAGTGGAGTGAATAGGGAAAAAAAGGGGTGGATGTTTCAGTGCAAATAAAGGTACCAGAAAGGCACCATTGAGGTAGAAAACATCCAGAGAGGAGCAGCCAAAAGGCCTGAAAGAACAGAGATGCAAAGGGTCAGACTGATACAACCACCCCTTGGGACACCTCTGATGTTGGAGGTAATCAAAGATCAAATTTGCTCTAATTTCAGGCAGACAAGGATGTGGCAGCCCTGGACAGCAGGGGAGCCCCTTTTTCATGCAGGCTGTGACCAGCCTGCACTGAGCTGGCACGTGCTGGCAGCACTGCAAGGTCTCACACCACCCCTGCCTGCAAAGCAGACACAAAGTGTGTTTAACTTGATTAAATATTAACAACGTTCCTATGCAAAGCCAGCATTAAATCACTAATCGCATTACCAGGTTTTTTAATACTATTGGCAATGTCTGGCCCAATTTATGTCAAGCCACTCCAACAAAGAAGTGCAGTCTTTTCATTACCATTAAAATTACAAAATTTCTGACCTCAAACAAGTCCGTCACACAGCTATTGTTTTTTATTCCCAATCTACTGATCGTGAAAACTTAATGAAACTGCTTATAGATAACTTTCTCCCTTTTGAATTAAGTGAATGGATTTCCTTCCCATATCAGAAACCACAGCAGCACTGAGATGGCCCATTTTTCACTCTCACAGTCAGAGTCCCTATCTTTAGGTCTTAAAGAACATTGGTTTGTTGTCTTGCTAGCTTTTCCCTAGTAAATACTCAAAATACAGTTTATTTATTCTTGCACATTTTGATGATGCTATGGTTTCTCCATTCATAACTGACTTACCAAGATAATGAAGATTTTTATTGACAGAAACTTGCTTTTCCCTCAGCTGCCTGAAAAGTGAATTTATTAGAAATACTTCCAGTGGCTAAAAGCCTGCACTTACATCTGGGCAACAAATTTTCCAGTGGGTCTCCTACATGAAAGTAATGTCACTGCTAGACCAAGACCAGAATCTGAAGCAGCAATTTGTGTTGGGAATCTACTTTTTTCAAAATAAACCAGCCGTGCATTCTCAAACCACATCACAAACACATTTTGTAATACTCTTTCACTATCAGCTAAAGATTTCTAACACTTCTATTCATTATTTGTTACCAAAAATGAGATTTCGAAGAGAAAACTTAAAAAATAGGTTTGGTGACAAAATTTTACAGAAACCATGCCACCAAACTGGATTAAAAGTGACTTCTATGTGCAGGGGCTCAGCAGATCTACCCTATAAGAAGGAACTACACTAGTCCCAGACTTTTCAAACAACTTTATCCTTTCACACTTGAAAAACTAACCGGATTTAGGCAAAGTGGGGAGCTTAGTAGAGTCTTCTCTTACAAAGAAACAGTGAGATCTACTATTCCTCAGATTTTCAGAAGCATGGTACAGATAGGCCATCAGACCAAACTTTTCATATTCTAAACTTGCTCATTAGAAGCACAGCCCTAATGCAAAGGACATTATTGTGCATCTGATACGCTTTAGATAATTATATTTCAGTACAGCTATGCAAATGCTATTTTTGTGTATAGTAATTGAATTCCAGTTTCTTTTCAAAGAGAGTTTGAGACAAAAATCACAGGCAAAACAACAGTAATTAGTACATCAAGAATGCTACAAATCCTAACACACATATGTCAATCTACACAACTTATTACATATGTATGCATGGACACTAGATTTTTTCATGGATAAGAAAGAGGGAACACCAAATCAAATTTAACACAGCCTCTCTTCCTCACTATGTTTTATGGCTACAAGCCCATAAGAATCACTTAAATAAATATAAACGCAAACCCAATATTCAACTCAATTATTTAAATGAAGGTTGTTGCCTTCATTTGTTGTGACTAAACCCAGTGGTTTAAATCCATCAAGTCTGAAGTTTTACACAAGCCTGCCCATCACCAGACTATTGATGCTGTGCTTTGCTTGCCTTAACATTTTTAAGCAAAAGGGGTGAAATCCTATCTCTGGAGGAATCCAGGGGATCCTAACCATCCTTTTACATGCCCATTGCTCAAGGATTGTCTGGGAAGCTGCCAACCCAGCCTCAAGCCATGCACAACTCTCAGCCAGCCCCTGGCAGCAAACCCCTCAGCCCTGACACTGGGGAGGGTAACAGAGTCCTGTGGCAAGGAGATGGCTCAGCTAAAGTCACAGCTGGCCACAGCCAGGACAAAAGTCACAGCTGGCCAGAGCCAGGACAAAACCACAAGCATGGTGATGAGGGCAAGGAGAAGGTGCCCACAGCTCCCCATGGATGCTCTTTCAAGGATTCCTGCAGAAGCAGAACTGGGTGCAGCCCTCATGACTAAGGCAGAAGCACCACAGGCACCCAGACAACTGCATGCCTGCTCACAATCCATAAACTCAAAAGCTCAGAGCCATGCATGACAGCAGAGTACCTTTCCTGCAACTGCTTTGCTGCTTGTTGACAACCCTCTTAAACTAAACTAAAAGATGGAACCAAAATTGTGCTTTTCTCTCTGTCTTCCCTCTCCACACCTACCCCACCAACACTTAACACATCCCTCAAGGCAGCTCCCTGCCTAGGAGCTGTTTCAGCATTTAAACTCTGGATGGGCTCTAAGAGGAATCATTCAACTGTCCTCAGAGAAAACCTGGTTTCCCAGCTGTGTGTATCGACCGGGTATCTGCAGTGCAGAACACTCCGTAAGCAAACAGAGAACGATGCCAGCTCTTCCCCCTGCAATCTGGTCCCTATTAATTTAGAATTATTTGAAAACTCCAATGAAATATTGAATTAAAATGTAATTGCAGGGGTTGGGAAAGGTTGTGGCACTAAAGCTCTTATGAAGCTGCTTCATCTACATGACATTTTGGCAGCATTTACTGCCAGCTATGCAATTTAAGCGTGGAAGCTTAATAGCCAAAGGGAGAAAGATCCCAAAGCTGCACATTTTGGAGCATCACCCCACATTGTAAGATAAGCCTCCAGAGGCAGGATAACTCAATATACCAATCCTAAGCCTCCCCTGCAGTGAAAGAGAGTTCATTCAAAGGAAGAGACATTCCAGCAACAGCAAAAAAAAAGGTGTAAAACCAGCTCTTGGTTGGTTTCCACGTGCCATCTAAGACTCAAAACATGCAATGTTCTTGCTCCAGCCCTGTGGGCACATTTTGGCGAGCATTTCCCTCAGTGGTATGGTGTGCCATAGCTGCACTCTCTTCCAGTTCAGTCATTTTTACTCTGCATTGACTCCCTAGCCTGGTTCACTACAGAGCCATGATGAGGAAAGCAGCAGAGCAGAGGCAGCTTCAGCTGATGAAGAGAAATGCTCTTTAAGCCATGGTCTGAAACAGCGTAGGCAGACAGTGAGTTAGATCCATGTTCTGCTGCTCCTGTTTCATATTCATTATCATCCAGCAGCAGCCACCAACGCGCTCGCCCGCTCTTCTGGAGCTCAGCCATGCATGGCCACCCTGCTCCCTCCCCAGCACATGAGGCACGTGGCCTCCCTCCTTGCTGGGCTGTGCCTAAACCCCCCTCTATTTCTGCAGGAATAACCCCACAGCACCATCATACCACCCTCTTCTACAGCTACAGCCTGTCTGGTCAGAGCATGGCATTCAAGGTGAGTACTCTGCTTCATCTAAGTCACATCCTGCACGTGCTGCAGCCAGAGTTAGCAAAAGGGCAGCAAATATACCAGGTATTACGTAGAGCCCCACTTTGGGAAGGCAGAGCATCTCTGACCTCCCCAGGATCCATCTGGCTGTTTCCTATCAGCACAGACAACAGCTCACGCAGGAGCCCGAGAGCTTTCGCACGCCCACCATCAGCTGCATGTATAAATAAAGACTCGTCTGCTCCACAGACACTGTGTCCTGCAGCCCAAAGTAACTCAATATCCTCCCACCACGCCACCAGCCTCTCCCTCAGACGTCCATATAAAGAAGACTTCACAGGCATCTTTAAAAAAAATCCCACAACTCCAGCAGAGCAGAAGTAAGTTGTAAGTCAGCAGATCCCACACAAGCCTCACGTTTCAACCAGGATGCTCTGCCCACAGCTCCCTCCTGGCATCTGCCCTGCTAAACTGGGACACGTGGAACCAGTCAGACTCCTGTGGCACTTAGCCACATCCCAAAATAAATCCTTATCACCAACCAGCATCTCACTGGAAGGCAGTGGGGTGCCACTTGGGGGACACAGTCCTGTCAAGGACAGAGGTTGAGGAAGCACTGCCACAGGTTTGTGCTGTCCCCAAACACATCCCTGTGTACCCATCAAGAGTTGACACTAAGATGGCACTGAGTGCCACTGACTTGGCCTTCCTGATTGCAGGAACAAGTCCCCCTGTGTTGTTACTCCATTACACTCAAGAAAGGTTGGCCAGAACTTGTCACCTGTGCATGTTTGCCAGAAACACCATGACTGTTGTTTTATTCAGCCACAAGGAATGCGAAGACATTTGCCACAGCCATGGCAAACATACCACTTGTGCAGCTGAAAGTACTAAATCCTGTCTCCCTTCAGGGAAAAGCAGATCCAGGATACAAATTACCCAAGGCTCTAAACAAGAGCTCCCCTCTTACCCCCTAGCTCTCCACCAGCCCCAGAAGGATGTAGGAGGCTTCACAGACATGGATCTTTATTTATAGACACAGATTAGCATACAGGACTCCACTGTACAATATGTCCCCATGAGATAGAGGCCGAGGCGACACCAGCCACAGACAGTTATTGATTACGAGTCAAAATGAAGAACGGTCTGTTTTGAACCAAACAATTTTATTACAGTCTTTGCTACCAAGACACAGTGGCTCTGAAGACTGGCTTCAGCAAGCAGATCTCCAGGCAATCTGTCAAAGGCAGTGCCAGCATATTATTCTACAGGGTTATGTGAGTGACCTTAAAGCAACTGTATGGCCCTCTGATATTTGTGCAGGTCAAAGACTGTCTTCATACATTCAGAAGACATATAGTAGATATACAGCATTGTGTCAAAAAAGGAACGTTTTTTCTTACTAAAGCCTTTTAGGTCATTTAGTCACCAAGAACATGAAAAGTTGAGAAGTACCAAGACACCCTGAAACTCACTTTAATGTTCATGTTTCTATCCCCACAAAGAAGCTACCCTACTTCATGGCAAATACCTTACAGAGCCCAATATCCTCCCACTCTCCAAAGGTGGTTATTTCATTTGGCTGGACACTAATTCCAGTTGCATCAGATGCGTATCAGCTTTCAGAGTTAATCTGAATCCATAACATGACATGGAAACTAAACCTAGTGAAACAACTCCCATATATTACCACTTTTAAAAACACACTCCTGCACAGCATTAGCATGACAGCAGTTCAGCTTCAGTTCCTTCATTCTCGAGGGCATTTATTTAATGTCTGTCTTTGCTGCTTGGGTCAGTGGGTATCCACCCATACTAACAGATTTCTGCACAGCACAAAGTAGTGTTTTTCTCCCATCCTGTCAGCTTAACCTGGGCAGCAGCTACACCCATGTAGGCAACAAAGCCATGAGCCTGCTCCCAAAGAGCTCTTCCCACCTGTCAACAGATGCTTACAACACCTTGATGAATATCAAACTTGCACACCAGTGTGCAGCTAAGCAGATGCTTCCTGCCTTTCTAATAAAACAGCTAAAAAACCAGTTTATTTCTTTCTGGATCTGATGGCAAACAACAGTGAGTACTCCAAATACGGAGCTTTCTACATAACACACCCACTCTGTTGTTCATAATACTTCAGTAGAAAAATAATCACTTTCAGCAGAAGAATAACTCAATAATTAATTGAGTCTTGCAGTTCAGGCCTAATCCCAAGCACTGACCCATGCAGGTGAGGGAACATGAACATGCAAAGGCTGGGATCTGTCCCATACTGAGATCATAGCAAGTGCATCCTCGCTTGTGGCTTAAGTAACATCCCACTGGCATTCCCCACAGCAGAGGCAGGAGAGCAACCTTCATTCTCCCAAGGAACTGACAGAGAAGGTACAAGCATGACTTATTTCCGAAAGGGAAACTTGTGCAACTAACCTATCCTGCAAAAGCAGTCCCATATCTGCCTCCTTCTGGCTACAATTACCAGGCATTTGGTATTTTGAGAAAAGCAGGACTGCAATTAGAGCTCAGAGCCTGGAAAGGCTGTTGGATGAACTCTGCAGAAAGGACCTACTGGGATGCATGGGTTTCTCACTTAACCAGCACATAAAATAATGATCCATCAGCCGTAAGAAATACACTGCTGTTTTGTTTCTGCCATTCCCAACCGGTACATTCTCCTGCTTCAGCTACCCGCCATATTCAGAAAAGCAGATGGCATCATTCAAACAAAATTAAAATAGATAAGAGCCTGCTAACTTTTTATGCCTTATGACGATCATCTTTATGATTTTGATTCGAAAGTGCGAAAACTATACCAGATCCAAGGTAGTATAAAGTGCGTCAAGGGAGAAGGATTAACAAACATCCTTCCACTCCTACAGCAAACGCAGAGTCCATAAAGGTTTTTAAATTAAAACCTATAGTTTTAATATTAATGGGTCTGAGGTTGGCCACAGTTTGGGAAAAGTGAATTGAGGGCACAAGCGTTTATGTGCACACAGCAGGGAAAGTGTGTACACAAACATACACTGCGCTGCATCACAAAATCCTGGGGGCAAGCTGCCTTGCAAAAGTCACAGACACTTAGGGGTGAGGGAATATTAAAAGCACATTTGAAAAAAAAAGTTTAGTTGGAACTCTTTTACCGACACAGCAGTCAGCACTGTGGGAAGTGAATAGATGGACAGACTGTGGCACTTTAACCCCTTCAATATCCTGAAAAACAGAATAGAGGCAAGGGTGGGTAGGGGAGGAAAGCCTCAAGAGAGAAACTTCTCCAGTTCAGACAAGTTCATCCATTTCCAAACTGGCCTCATCTGTAAGACCAGTGTCACCAGAGATGGGTTTTCATGGTTGTGTGCACCTGGTGCTCAGACTGCAGACATCCACCCCACGCCAGCAGCCACAAGGGATGGTTATGGCCCTGCAATCCTACTCCACACCTCATCCAACGGGCACCTGCAGCCTGTGGAAAGGCTCTGTGTGTGTTTGTTTTTCCAGTAACAGGGGAGTGGAGAAAGGAAAAGATTCAAAGTCATTGCAAAGGCACATCTGAGAATACAGCTTTGTACAGAGATGTTGTGATATGTGGAAAGCAGCTGAACTCATTTTTGAAAGCATTTTTCTTCCTCCTAAAGGCTCTGCTGCCATCCTGGCAAAGTGTACCCTTGTCAGTCAGTGGCTAACCTTGTCAAGGGGAAGAAAAGGCTGGGATGTGACAGCTTTGACAACCTGTCGGATGCCTGGTGCTCTGCTCTCCTCCTGATCTGATCACTATCAAACATTAAACCATTGTTCCTCCACACAGGAGCGCAACTTGATGCTTGCAAGCCTCAGCCAAGAAAGATAGTGAGGCTGGTGAGCTGCCAAGATCCTTGCTTTGTCCCTTCCTTGCATGTTCTAGACTTCACTTTTATGATCTGATTGTTGAATGTGTCACAGTGGGAGCAGTCCCACAGGAGTCCCCAAACAGGGACACTGAAAGTGCCATTGGTTTTCAGGAAACTGAGAACTAGAGGAGGATGATGGACCTGAAATGTATGAAAGGTGACAGCTGTCTGGGTGATAACTGCCTGGATATCAGTCTGCACAACCTAGCTTGCAATCCAAATCCAAAACTTAGAGAAACCCCCAACAGAACAAAATCTCCCCCATCCCCTCAGAAAAGCAAAACAGCCCTGCTCCCATGCAACATGTACTGAAAACCCTGGCACAGTGCACATCACTCAGCCTTTAGACACCCACTGAATGAGATCATCTAAACATAAGGACTCTCTTTCTCTGTGTTCAGGAGGGGATAAAACATTTTAATTCATCTCTTCCCTCCACACACAAAACCTCTGCTCTTCCGGAGCAGCTTTCAGGATTCAGGAGTAAAAGCAGCAGCACTGACTGTAAAACCCTGCTCTTTATGCTCTCTAATTCCACTGACACTGCAAGAGTCAAAGGCTGAATAGTCAGGAGTAAAAAGCATCCTGCAATCAGGAGCTTAGCTACAGCAAGAGAAGTTGGAGCTCTAGTGCATATTTGAAGAGGCCATTTAGCCGACAGATGCCAAGGACAGACAACAAGGAGCACTTAAATTGTTCTTTCATAGAGTTCATATTTAACTTATGGCAAGACAGTCTGTTATCTTCCCAGCTCCCAGTGGGCTTAAGTCAGAACTTGCATTTGGTTAATTTGTTTCATAAAGACCTCAGCAACAAAAGCTTTGCCTGCTGCAGAGCCCAGCTGCTTCAATGTAGCATGGTCACCTAACAGCTAAGATGGGGGTTTCCTCAAGAGTAAACTGTGGTTTCCTCAAGTCTCAGGAGGCTTGTTAACTCTTCACAGCCTTCTCTGTTAAAATTCAAAGCAGGCTGGGGAGCCCCATCCCCAACAAGAGTCCTCAAGTTGTACCATGCCAGGAGGAGGCACGACTGGACTTCCACAGCACTTTGAAGGGTGGGCTAGCCCAACCCATCCTAACAGATCTGAAGGGGGGCAGCAGGTCCTGCACTGCTCAGCACCACTGCTGCCCCAAGACACTGAGTGGATGGGCACCTGGCTGCAGCATCCATTCCTGGGGCTGGAATGAATGGGCTGCTCCTGCTCCCAGCTGTGGCAGGTAAGGAGATGGAAACGTGCTGGGCTTGGAAGCACAGAGACCTGCTGGGTGGGGCAGTGCTGCTGTGGGACGGGACAGGACAGCAAGGCTGGCTCTGTAGGGAGCTGTCCTCCTTTAGATAACACCAAACATACTAACTCAAAGGACCAGACAAGCTTTATGGAGTACATAAACCCTTTTCATGTATTTGTAGCTCATTTTCCCTGAAGACCTGTGGATTCTTTTTCCCCTCTAACAGAACTAACTGCAGCTTGATTCTGCAGCTCAGGATATTGCCAACACAAAGGATGGGTGAAGCTGCCCTTTCTTGCTGCACCCTGCAGCCTCCTCATCTCTGCTCCCCACTGCAAACCGGTGCAGAGTTCCCACACCATACATTCAATCCAACCACAACATTTCTCTGCTCTCAACAGAGCCAAGACCAAGCTTGTGCAAAGTTTAAAACACAGGTAAGAATTTGGGGAAGAAATACAACAGCAAGAATATTTTTCTGTTTCATAAATGAAGTTCCACATCTCACATCACTTAGGCATTTCCAGGGCTGCTCCCTTGCTGCAGACAGCTCACTGCTCACTTAGCTTTAAGGATCCTCCCTCTCTCTTTATGCACCAAATTTGTTTCTTTTTTTAAACAAATAAAATCTAAGGCTTTTTAAGACTGATTTCCCTTTTCAAGGCAGGGAGGAAATAGATTCCTTTTAGCATGCTTCATGCTTGAAAAGGTTACAGTGGCCTTTCAAAATACCACATGCTGTGCATTCTGTACAGCATTAATGACTTGGAGGATGCTCTGATACTTTCTAGTACATCTTAACCTTTTAAGATTGGGGCTTCATTGTCTTACCTTAATAAGCAGTTTGTTCACCTTATGTCACTTATGTCTCACAAAGGCCACCCCGGCTGAAAATATACATTAGATGTAAAACCACTTGTCCTGTGTGCATAGCTTAGCACATGTGGCAGCAAAGCAATGGCACAAAATAGAATATGCTTATTCTCTCCTCCCATTATTTCTCTCCACTGTGACTAAAGCTACCCAATAATCCCAGAGGAGCAGTTCCCTGGCTCTCCACAGCACTTCTTTTAAACACAGGGCAAGAGGGCACCAAGAAAGGTGTAAGATTTTATTCACTGCACAGAAGTTGATGGGCCAGTGTAAGCACAATGGCTCTCTGGGAAAAGGGAGGGCAGGAATCAATAAGACATCAACAGTGATTAAAGCTGTTTGACAATTTTTTACATTAAACACATTTCCATGCTCTTGTGAATGAGAAGTGCAAAATCTATAGTCATAAAAGTGTAATTGGGAATACCCTATCTGCACTGAGAGGTGGGAGAGAAAATCTTAAAAGAATTATTAAATATACAATTTTAAGTGATACACACAATAGCACTTTCCTATGCAAAGAAAGCCTGGAAAGCAAAGAGAGCACCCTGACATCCTCCCTGCCTGCTGCAAGCCCTGCCACTTTAGACAACAGTGCCTTTGTCCAATCTGCCAGCTCTACCATTAACAACCTGAGGAGAAAAAAATCATTAAAACACACACCTAGAAGCTAAGATACAGCCACAACAAGAAGTCAATCACTCTTGCTGGAGAACAAGTTACAAGATGCCACGGAAAGCAATGATATCTTCATTAGCTTTTACAGTAAACATCCCCTTGGAAAGCAGCCTTTATGATCCACCAAGGGCAATAAAGATGTCTTTACAAATTGATGAGACAAATACTTTAGAGGCATAGTTTCCTCCAGAGCTAGTGGGAAACAGAAGATAATAGCATTCTCTAAAATCATATATAGAGGAAAAAAAACTTATTCATTGTTATCATGGCAAGTTCACACATATAACAAAATTAGGGTCAAGCACACAAAGGGCTTCAACATCAACAAAGAGTGAGGGGAGTTTCTGCCCAGAGAGGGTGCACTGAGGTGCCTGGAGAGGAAAGCTCTGGTTGGCTCAGTGTAAGCTGGATACCCAGGGATCCAGCTGTACTCCCAAGTCTCACCTGTAGCCGTGAGGACCATTCTGTGCGACGGCTTTTCACCATTAATTTGGGGACGTTCCTGAGTGATAAAACAAAGGAGAAGGAAAACAGAAAGATAACAAGCATCTGATATACAAGACAGCAGGTCTGAGATTCTCCTTGCACTAATAAGATATGATGCTGACCAACCTCATTATACAGAAAAGCCATTTTTGAGCAAGGACTGAGTTACCAGAAGCTAAAGAAATTAAATTTCCAGGTCTCAACCGGCAGTCTTAAAATTTAATTTTATCCAAGGCCTCTGCTAGCATGAAAATGTGGAATGCCTCAAGTAGAATAGCTCTGCTCTTCAAAGCAGTTGTGCTTTTCAGAACAGCACTGGAAGCAACTGGATGGCAGCAGCACAGGTACACCTGGGGGAGGGGACAGACAAGCAAAACAGAACTAAGAACTGAGGTTCTCTCCTTGTGTTTTTTGCTCCAACTACACTAATTATGGATATTTCAAAATCACATTTTGGGCCAACTGAAGCACCTGGGGGTAAGTCTCAGGGACAGGGAGATCTGGCAGCAGCGATGCCCAGCACAAAGCCTGGCCACCCCCAGAGCTGGCTGCAGCACCAGAGGGTGTGACAGACAGGGAACCTGAGGAAAAGGACTGGTTGAAAAATTTGTCACTGCTTCTGTTACATCTTTGCTGCCAAATTAAATACACTGCACCCCAAAAAATTACATTTGCCATAAAAATCAACTCTGAGTACAGACATCACAGACAGCTCTCCCTTGCAAGGATCCAGGGATGTGTATGCTATCCATACCTTTCTTACCACACTCCACATGCACTGGGTGAGCCAATCCAGTTCTGCAAGATGTATTGCTTAATTAATAATTTTGATGTTGGCAATTAAGGTGTGTTTGAGAGAAGATAATGAATATTTTTCACATGAAAGCACCACCTTTTTAGTCTAGCAAACCTCTGTGCAAACTATAATTGATAGTTTGGTTTAACGTGGAATATTCCCGCTGCAATTATGGGGTTTTATTGCTCTATGCTACTGCACTTCACACAAAAAATATTTTCATTATCATAAATTCCTTTGCTAGCAGATTGCTTAGGATAGGAATGGAAAAAAGCATCAGTTTCTCCAGAGCTGGAAATCTTGGCTTGTTTCTTGTAGGACAGCAGTGGAAGAGCTCTCACATGAGATGGTTGTGCCTGTCCTGACTCTATCCTGAAGGCAAAGCAAGATTTCAGCTCTAGGGTATTCCCTGGATGGGAAATGTTAACCCAAACAGGTTTTTCAGTTCACTGCTAGATATGTTTCTGCCTTAGCTACAGGAATGAGCATGGAAGGAAGCAAACCAGCACCAGCTCCCTGTGTACCCCAGCACACCTTCTGGGGCTACCACTGTCCTTGGCTGGCCCACAGGTCTCTGAAGGCATCTCTAATTCTCTCTGCATGAGCTGCTCCTCATGGCAGGAGATGTATCCCCTTCTCTTGAAGAAACAGCATTTCTCTCACCAAAACGACACAGCACAGCCTGCCTCTCCCAGAGCTCCAATATGGTGCCAAAGAGAATTCCCATTTATCTGTGGTTCCTACCTGTAAAACAGGAACCTCTGCAGGATAGCAGAGCCTTGCAGGAAACCAGCTCTCCATCCAGAAACCCATCTAGGGACCCTGACCCCAACCCCTAGACCCAGTTTCCAAGGGATGGTCCTGTGCTCCCACAGAGTCAGTGGATAGGGACACTGTGATCTCCCATCCACCACCACTACAGCCATTTGATAACACATCTTCTGGAGCACTAATGACTTTCTGCCATGTCCTCTGCCATGATCAAACCACTGCTACGTGGAAAAAGTCTTGCCCAGGTCCTATAAAAGTTATCCATGTCCTCTCAGAAGAGATGACATTTACTTAAGTTGAAGAGGAGTAAATACAAGAAAATTCACAGTTTCAGGGCTTAGAGGTGGCACACAGCACTTATTTTCCAGAGCTCCTTGGTGCTGCCACCAAGCCCCACTCTTGAGCTAAAGCTCTTTCTCCCCTGCTTAGCAAGAGGTTTACCAATCAAGAGTTGCAGAATATGCTCTAATCCAGAAAGCAAACATGAACCAGCATGAAATAGACACAAAATTATTTTAATACCAGACAGGGCTCCCTGTGGAAGCAGAGCTCCAGCCACACTTGACCACTCTTCCAGGACCTGGACCAGCAGGAAGGCTGCTACAACCACAAGCTTCTGCAGGACCATCCCAAACCAGAGTAAGGAAGTAAAACACCCACTCAGCCAGACACAGACAGAGCCCTGTGTTCTTGCCCAGCCTCAGCAGAACGAACGTGCTTGAACATGAGGTGCACAAAGCTGCTCAAAAATTCTGCTAGACTTGCTCTAAAATAAGTCTCGGAGGAAATGGCAAACTTCACTTCATAAGCACTTAAATAAATTTAATGCTATCTATAGTTGCAGTTCTAACTATAGCTACAGCTCAGCAACCCTGCAGAGTTGCATTTTAAGACATTCCTTAACTAGAAACAATTTGCATCAAGCTGTGTAAGGTGCTGCTTCTTACCAAGAACAGAGAGGTAATTTGCGCTTTTCCCCTCCTCGTGCTGTTTAATTTCCTTGGAGGCTCAAAGGCTCACCTGGCCATTAATATCACAACACCACTGAGTTTGCAGAACTGCTGCAGACTGTGATCATTAGAACAGCTGTGCCACAAGTACAAGCTTCCACAGTTCTGTCCAAAACTCTGCTCTGCACACCTATAAAAGGATCATGACAATTTTGCAGTACTTGTGAGAGTGCATAAACCCATTGTGCATATGGCACAGCAGCCCACACCACTTCTGGGAGCTGAACCTTTGAAGTCTGCACTTATAGGAGAACATGTTGTGTTGAAAAGCAATGGATCCATGTGTCCACTGCACACCTTGTGAAGAATGACTTCCTTTCTGTGTTATACTTGCAGCAGCAGCCCAGCTACAATTTCTCCACAGTGAATTGGGCCCTAATTACTGAACAGTTTGTGAACAACTGCCCTTAAAATGTTAACAGCTGAAATGATGATAACAATAATTCCATTTGCAGTTATAATGGCCCCTCATTAGAGCCGCTTAATTAAATATTTTCCAAAACTATCCCAGAAAAAGAGTCTGCTCTCTCAACTGTAAAAGCAGAATCCAAGGCAGCCTCAAGGAAATGGTGGCTTTTCCAGCTGAAGTATTTCCTACAGCCAAAGCAAGGAGTGCCCTCACCCACGTTCCTCACACGGCAAACGTTGCCATCATTAATCCGTTCATTCAACAGGAAAGATGCTGCAGGTCTTACTGAGCATATTCCCCTGTGAGCACTGTGCCATAAATTAGGAACATTTAAACCATTTACACTTCTTTAGCCTTTATGCTGTCTCTCCACCCTATTTGCCAACTGCCTTTGGTAGGACGATGCAATTATTTAGCATTCTCCCAAAGTCAAAAGTAATAAATGTGCTTCCTTCAACCCAAACACAGCAGGATAAAGAGAGAGTTTCTTTCAAATAACTGTTTATAGAATAAGCAGTACTATGGCAGATGCTCTTCCACCACCCTAGCTCCCCATCATCTGCCCCCGTCTTTGCAGAGCCACATCTAATCCTTTTAGCCACGCACTGACAAATAAAGTCTTCAAGCTACCTTCCACCCCATGCAAATGAGACTGAACAGATATAATGTAACACATTGCCATTTGTTAACTAACCAAGATTTAATGGCAAACCATGACTGGTTTACTCCAATACAACCAGCTTTTTACAAGCAGAGAGATGGCCTGAAAATCAAACACACACTTGCTGTTGGGGTCGAACTCAACCCCAAATGAGTTATAAGTACTTCTGGCACTCAAGGTAGGTGTCCCTTTTTCATCAGTGCAGTTGACAGAATCATAATGTCCTCATGGGCAATAATGTTCCTTGTTCTCCCAGACAATTACGCCTTCCTTTAGATCATTGCAAAGCTGTTGGTAAAATCCAGTTTTTACCAATGAATGCTTTCCAAAGTGCTGTAGATAGCAGCAAGGTTACAGCATCCATTGAAACCTCAGATAATCTGTCACTTGGAGGCAATATGAAAAAAGTACCATAATCCCTGAAGGGGATTACACCTTTGCAGTCAGACTCAAAACAAATTTCCATCTTGATTACACATCACAAAAAGATCCATCCTGCTCTATTAGTCTAAGGAAAAAAAAGCCAAACAGACTAGCTTGGACAGGTCTGAATTAATTTTTATTACTTCTCCAAATGTAACTTCAAAATATTTAGGGCTTTTCTACCACCTACATCAGAATTTGAAATAATTGACAGCAATTTTCCAAAGCCATAGCTGTATTATCTTGAATTCAAACTTCAATTTAAAACTATTTTAATAGACAAAAACCGTCAAAGCCCCAACATAAACTGCCCTTAAAAGATGCCTGTCTGGTTGGGAATTAAAGTGGAAGGACATTCAGCTGCAGCCAAGAGGTAAGAACCAGTACCTTCAGTTGTGATTTTATTCTGGCAAGATCTGTGTCACAAGCCTTCACTGAAACCAGGAAACACTTCCTGAAGTACAAGAAAGAAACCGAGTCAGGAGCCAGAAAACAAAAGCGATGATGCTAGAGAAAAAGGAAGACTGGAGAGGAGAGAAAGCTGTTGGGGCTGGAATGGGGAAGGATCTGCAGGTAGCCCAGCTCCAGGATCAGAGCCCACACTCAGAGCCATTGCACAACACACAGGGAGAGGTTCCAGGAGCCTGTGTGATACAGGCAGCTGTTAACAAATCCCCCTGAGTTTGGGGCACAGACACAGGCAGGAGCACTAACCAGATCTGAGTGCCGCTGCCTTTCCTGCAGACTCTGTCAGGCAAACATCTGTCAGAACGTCTCACTTGTTTAATCACATAAAATGTTTCCTCTTCATTTTTGGCACCTTATACTGACATAGTCTATGGCAAGATGTCTCTGTATCATGCTCCATCAGCGTAAAGCAAAAGAAAAGCTGTTTATAAATAAAGGAGGCACAGTTTGAGCCTGATATTAGGTTTTCTTGTGCTTGCTAGCAGCCAAACATACATTACAGCAGAATAATGGCAAATAAAGCATGAGCATATGCACAGTGCAGGAAAAGCACCCCTGAGCAGTTCTGTAGCACGCTTTAATTTCCTCAAACATTATCTCTGTAACGAACTGCAAGCATGATGAATGATCCTGTTCCTCTGCCTGGCCATGTTCAGACTGTTTCAACTGCTGTCTGTTGGTTACTGGCTCTGGACATCTGAATGTAATTTTTTTTTTCAAAGCAGCACTCATTCAATATTGATTTTAACATCAAGGGAAAAATAAAACAAAACAACCTAAAACAAAATAAGAAAAAGTCCTTCCCCCTGCCCCCCCCAAAAAAGCCAAACCCAAAAGCAGAAGGGGAGAAATGCATCTCCCCCAAATTATGACTGCAGGTCTTGCAATTCAAGAATATTTCTGTGACAGATTATATATATTGAAGATCCTGCCAAATACCAACTGCATGAATATTAAAAGCTATCAGGAAAGCAGTTAACAATTCCCCCTACTTCTGCAACTCCTATCCTATGCAGAATCTGAGACAGTAAATCACAGGACCTCTGTCTCTATAGCATTGTTAAAGGATAAAGCAGAAACAGCCAACATCAAATGGTTTCAATAACACACTGTCAAGTTATTTTAGAAGCCATCTCCTTTTTTAAATAAGCATAATTTAATCAGAGGTTGAAGCAGGGCATAGGAAGGAAAAACTAGTTACAGCCAGGGAGGTTGATTTGGTTTTCCAAGGAGCATCTCCCTCCTGTAGACTCCCTCTCCTGCCCACCCCAGCTGCAGTCACCACCACCACAAATCAGCTCCCAAATAGCTGCAAGGCAAATTGATCACAGTATCTTAGTCATTTATTAAAGTCCTACTAAAATCCAGCAAACCAGTGAGAGGGAGCCAGCAGAAAACCATCAGTGGGTCAAATTACCTGCACTGTTAAACACTTGTTTTTCCTCTAGCTTTTTGTACAAGCATCCTGCATCCTTGGTGGCAAAATATTAGGATTTCTGTTCCTTTTTGCAATATAACACATTAGTTCTCCACATCTGTCACCAGAAATAGAAAGCTCTGGGCAGCAGCACTGTAGCCAGCGTGGTGGCTCCATGTACCTGTGACTCCCAGCCCACCTCTGCCCACCTTCCTGCTCTCCACCTGCTTCTTGCCCTTGCCCTCCACAGACATCTCCCTCCCAGGCTTGGATGCACTTGTCTCTCCAGCTGTTTTCCCCATCTTCCCTTCACCTCTGCACTCATCAAACATGCTTTTAACAAACCACTTGAGATCCTCACAGCCAGCCTGAATCTAAGGACTGCTGATTCTTTCTGAATAAGATTTAAAGAGCAGCTTTTCCCTACCCAGCTACACGTAGCAGCTTCCACCCAGGGACAGCTCATTGCACAACTCAATTACAGCACATTTCTTGACCTCTGCAATGGAATCTTGCCCTGCTCATATCCAATCTTAGAGAGCTGAGAAGAAAGGTCCTTCTCCTAGCCAGCAATTTCAACTGCATCTCCGCTGATACAGTCCTCCATTCCTGCTTTTCCACTCAGCCAGCTGTTTGGCTCCAGATAAAGGAAAAGCTTCCCACCTTTCCTGACTGTTATCTCCCAATTCTGCTGGGAAAAGCTGAATCCCACCTCCAAGCCACCCACAGCACCCACAAGCCAAGCAAAACAACCAGCCTCTGAGCTTTCTTCCACAGCAAGATCTTCCATATAATTAAAAAAAAAGAACTGGAAAGTAGCTCTTTTTCTTCTACAAGAACACTTTCAATAGAAAAGTATCTTCAGGAGCCTCCAGCTCCTTTAGGTCTCTGCTGATGTTGCCAACAGACCTGGTGGTCCTGGGCTCTCCTGTATCCACTGACATCATGTTGAAGGTGAGAACACCACACACCTTGGAGCACCTTCCAAAAGAATGAGAAGACCAGCTGCATCCCAAGACTTCACTGCTTTTTAGCAGTAAAAAACCAAGCAAATACCACTTGAAAACAAATCTGCACTGTGGAGGGACCCTGACAGCCAAGCTAGTTTTGAAGATGAGCACATTTCTTCCACATCCCACTGCTTTTTGGACCCTTATGCATTTTCTACCATACAATGTTTCTGGAGACAGGAGGAAGATGGATGGTCAAGGCACACCTGCACTGCCCAAGAACAGCCCAAACCACTCAAATTTTGCTATTTCATTAGGGCTCCAGCAAAACTACTTATAAGCAATTCACAGCAATAGATTCTTTTTCATCCAGGCATCCTAGAGGAATTTCCAGACCTAAAACGCTGCCTTACTTGCATCTGTTGCTAGACACAAACTCATTCATCTAAGTCAATGATACAAGAGAGTTGTGTAAGCACTCCTTCTGTCCATGGACGTCCTCCCCACAGCCAGCCTATTTCTTCCTCTCTCCTACAAGTCCATCTGCTGCATGCACACACTGGCATAGAAATTTTGAAGTCCCCATCCCACCAGCTTTTGCTTAGGATGTGGCTGCTCAACCACATTCAAAAGCAGTGGTTGAACAGAACCAGTGTCTGAATCAGTCCACAGGTCTGTTTAATTACAGCAGGAAGGCTCATTTGTTATTCCCTTTTCAAGTGCAGTTTTTCCACTTTTGTAGGTTTTTTACCTTAAAAAGTTAGTATAACTGGGTTAACATCCATGAAGAATAGGCAGTTAGTTCTGTGGATGAGATTAGCTAACAAGCTTGAGCAGGTTTTATGTTTGACTATCAGCTGATCTGGGCACTTTAAGTCATTTATGTGGTCTCTGCTGCAGACACTCATTACCTCACTGTGTAGGATTCAAAACTACCTTTCTTTTTTTTTTTTTTAAAGTCATACTTGAAGTAACCCTTAATTATTTGTGGTCTGGCAGAAGCTGTAATAGTAACCTACTAATGAGAGAAATACAGCACACACAATAATTATCTGCCACTATGTGCACTGAAATGAAAGTGAGCACATTAACTTAAGCCTGAAAGACTGTTTTAACTCTAAATTTGAAAATAGAATTTGATGGTGCATGATTAAACCGCAAATTCTGCAATCAGGCAGGCGTTATTGGAGCAAGAACATGTTAACTTTAAAACAGCAGGAAGTTTTATGAAATCTTCCTTTAAAAAAAAAATCAAGCTAAAAATAGGTACTCACTCTAAAACACCGTTTTGCTCTCCTTCTACAAATCTTTATGATTTACTTTTGAGTCAATAACTCACTAAAATTAACAAGATGAAATTATGTTTTGACAAGTTCCAGTGCTGATGAACAGATTTTTATATCACGAATCCAGCTTCACCTCATTTTTCCGCCACAGCTGACAGTCGAGACGTGAATCATTCACTCCTTCTGGCCTTTGTGTATTTTATCAAATGCTACAGGGAACAACTAACTTCAATTCCCTCAAGTCATTTCATAAAATGCCAAACTTAATGTTCTTTCATACTTTGATAAAACTGAGTTCTATAGGAAAGAAAACATACATCTAGCCAAGCTCAACCATTTTGACCAGATTCTGCCATCAGAACCAACCTTACCAACACAGATCTACTATATCTAATCCTGCCACTCAGTATATATATAAAATATACCACTGGATAAGCTTTCCACCATTATTTGGCAGCGTACAAGGTTATCTTCTGCATATGGCTTTGCAGAATGGGTGGGTGGGTATGATGGATAAACTTCATTTAGGATAAATATTTGTCCCTAGAGCCAAGGAGCTGGAGTAATTACAATACACCCAAGAGGACAGGCACATGTAACACATGCCCAAGACTTCGTGGAATTCATACAGAGGAGCTTTGGAAAGCTTGTGAAAGATGCTTAACAACCAAGACAGCAGCCAGAGTACCCCCAGGAGGATGCAGACCTGAGACTCCAAGGGCAGAAAGAGCAAGGACCATTTCTAGGTTGAACAGCAATCAGAAAGGATGAGCAAGGAAACTGTTCCCTCCTGAGTTGGTCTCCAGCTTTATGAACAACGTCCCCTCCTTGGCTGGACAGCTCAGAGAACTTCAGATTTTGGGTAAATGGTCAAAAAGGAAGTCATTCCCTTTGGACAGAAGTCAGATACCTGCAAGCTTTTTGTTTCTCCCAGAAAACTGGAGCTGTTGGGATTCTGGCAAGCTCCTACCACACCAACAAAATTCCAAGGGAAAAAAACCACACCATATTTTCACCATAGCCACTGAGAGAGGCAAATCTTAAGTAAGTAATTCTTAAAACCAAAGTCAATGGGCCTGCAGCAGAGAACATGATCCCTGTGATAACTCACCAAATCCATAAACTCTCCATTTTCTTACACAGACTGGATGTTTTCCATTTAAAGCATCTAAATGCAGTACCTGATGTGCCCTGCTGAATGACAGCAAGTTCCACCAGCTCCTATACCCCACAAGGACATCATCCAGGGTCAGGCAGTGTGGGGGGACTTGAAGGATGCCACCTCCTCCTCCCCAAAACTGAGCATCTCCTCCTCTTGTACCTTTACTAGGAACACCACCAATTGGAGCCACCTGAGAGTGCAAGAGGCTGCTCTGTTTGCAGCTGCAAACATTTTATTTATTCTGAAAATTCAACCAACACAGCTGTGAGATTTGAAATATGACTCGGTGGAGTTTGCATCTTACTGCAGGCAATCACATTTATTATAATAAATAACTATAAATAAATAATGAGGTTGCTTAACAGGGACACTGGTAACCTGTCTAGACAATTGCAGTGGTGACGTACTCTGCACTGGAATGTCCTCCACATTAGCAATAAGTCTTGATTAACAGAATTTTTTTCTAAGTGAGGCAATGATTGCTTATTTAAAAATACTAAAACCTTCTTCTCAGCTCTGCCAGCATGCACTCAGCAAGCTTAGCTAGCAACACCTCACTCTCTAGCAACCCTTCAGCAAAGCACACCCTTAGAAAAATCAGGGAAACACTCCAGCATGCAGAATTTCTTGCCACATAACCTGAATTTTCCTATTTGAAGCACCAAATACTGCTTCATCAATAGGCTGATATACCCACAGCTCAACAGCATCCTGTGACCATCACCCCAGCCATGGTGGTGCTCTGTGGGAGAACTGCCCTTCCCTTCCCTGGCATTTCACTGTCTGCTTAATGGAGAAAAGCAGTGGCCAAACTAATAGCTGGGACATATGACCTTAATTAATTAGCAGACCTAGTGGAAAATGCCAGCTCTGCACTGTCACTGCCTTGCCTTCAAGGACCCTGTGCCTGCGTCAGCAGCACAGAGACACCGGGGCCATTAACGGCTGCTCCGGGATAAGGACAGATGATGCGAGGGTGGCTTTAGCAACCTGGAACAGAGAGAGAAGGTCTGAGACAAAGGAGTGACCTCCTGTGAATCTGTTTGTGGTGAATGTCTTCCCTCTCCATAGTGACGGGCCCTAGGAGAAACTCACCAGAACAAAGCTAAGGTCAGCTAGAAGGGATGCAGAGCGAGCAGATGGCCGCCTGCCACCTCACCAATCAGCAAATCACTCACTTCAACTGCCTCATGAAATATTTCCTCACTTCTTTCTCTCCCTCTCTCTCTTGCTGTTTTCTTTCATCCATGCAACTGCATCCATTTAGGTTACAAAACCCATTTAGTACATAGAGGGGAACATCTGGGAAAGCGACCAAAGCAAAAACAATCAGACCACGACCTCCTCCAATGACTCCCAAATCCTAGAGGCAACTGCAAGGAGCAACACTCTGGGAGCAACACAAAAAACAGTCTTACTCTATAGAAATGTCCCTTGCCCTCAAACAGGTCTGCAGTTAAAAAAAACATTTCAATACTAAACTTTATCAATACTGGTCACCACTCTTCAGGAAAAGATCTTTTTTCTCCTAAGTCATTTGTCTGCCCATGGAGGAAAATCCTAGTGTTATGGAATTTATAGAAATAAATTCTGCAAGCAGCAGCTCCACTAATGTTCACAGGGTGGCCTCAGGAAGCTTGACCAAGGATTTGAAAGACTATGCAGGATAGATGTGCATTCACATGGGCACAGTTTCATCAGTCAGGTCCTAGAGCTGGCTCAAAATCTTGTGCATCACAAAAATGAAACCCACTATCACAGCTGCCAGTTGGGATTTACATATTTATTTCCATGGACCATGTTAGGGAATAAATATGGTGTAGTTTTTGCAAAAAAGATTCTGTTTATTTATTAATTATTTAATAATTATTTATTAAATAATTAATAATTATTTAATAATTATTAATTATTAATTTATTTATTAATTCTGTTTATTTATTAATTAATTATTGTTATCACCTCTAAATCATTAAGGCACATCCAGATCTGGGTTAAGCACGTTTTGAATACCTGTAATAAATAAAACAAGTAGATTCCACACAGACTACATTTTTTCAGGGAACATGACCTTACCCAGCTCCTCCAGGACCACAGGCAGCCTTGCAATTTAAATCCAATTTCTTCCTCTAATTTCCCATCTCCTTTTTTTTAAAGCTCAATTCCTTCAGTATCCATTGCACGTTAGATTTATAATGCTAATCAAACTTCTCCAGGTAGAGATAGAGTTTATAAATTAATCCTGGGTAAAATAAATACATCAGCCAATCTTGGTACAAACATTCCTGCTTCTGATTAATCTGAATTCCAGGACATGTGGCATGCATTTCAAAAGGGAGAAGAAGCAGGAAAGATGCTCTCCCAGCACTCAGCACAGCGTATTTGCATCAATGTGACCTCAAAGCCACAATGCCTGGGCAGGTGGCAGGATGAGACTCGTAGTTATTATGCAAAAGTACAACTTGCTGTGCTGTTCCTTCACGCCTCCTTACCCAGGCAGGGAGCTCCAGGTGCACAGTGCTTGCTGCTGCCAGGGCTGGAGGGTTTGGTTCTGAAGCCCAGGTACAGGAGCTGGGGTGACCCAAGTCCACAGCCCCACACCAAGGGGCACAAACTGAGCCTTCCAAGGCTTCCTGGCTGCTCTAAGATATTTATAAATAAGTGCCCACAACTCAAGTTGTACTTTCCTGTTTTATGCTAACTACAGGCACCTATAAGAAGCGATCAATAATTGTCTGTGCCATACCCTAAGAACCCTAAAATGTTAAGTGCAGGAACCCTCACAGACAAGACATTACGGCATTTATAGAGGCTGAACAAAAGCTATTTATACACTAACTCAGCAGAGCTAACAAAATTGGCTGGGTGGTTTAAACAGGACCCAGGGCCAGGAGTCTGAGCAGCTCTGCTGCCCCATATCAGGTGTAGCTCTACACTGAGCCAGCTCCCAGAGCAACAACAGAAAGACAATGCATGAAAGCTGCAACTGAGCATTTATACATGAGAAATATAAAGGCATCAGGGGTATCTCAACCCACTGGGAAGAAATCATCTCAATTATACCATTTTACTGCAGTGCTAAGGCGAGGCTTCCCAGCTTGCCATGCAAAGCCCACGAGCACAGAAGAGGGCACAGAGCTGTCCATCAGCCAAGGAGGACTCAGCATGCACTCACCCACCTGAGAGGCAGAGAAGCAAAGGCTACTCTGGCCACATCCCTATCACCCATATCAGCCCATACCTCCTATGACACTGGCACCAACGGCTCCCCCTTGGTTGTGCCATTGCACAAAGTCTTGGTTAGCTGCTATCAATGCCCTAATTTATCATTCTTTACAGAATGTTATTATAGATCTGATAGGCCTCACTTAAGTAGACACCACTTGTTGGTGTAATAGGTACAGTCTGAAGAGAAGTACTAAGTGCCTTCCTCATTAAATGAAAACACAGTGGTCCCAATCTCTGCCTTCAATTCCACAGTGAAATTCCCTCTCTTTCACCATGGACACAATACGATTGCCAATTAAAGAGTGAAAGCAGAACTCAGTGCAATGCTAAAGCAATTAAACAGGAAAAAAGTCACAAGAGCAGGATGAACACAGTCTACTGGGGAAGAAAAAAAGAAATTAGTCCTCTAAAAGCAACAGTAAAAAACCTGTATGTACTGGATTTGATTTTAAGAAAATGTTAGCAATAATACATATGCTCAGTTGAGTTGCCCAGAAGAATTTGTTTTAAAGAGAAAACAGAGTTTGAAAAATACACTTAGAAAGCAATACTATTGTTCTGGTTTGTGTACTGTCACGGCCATACACTGCTGTACTTCCATATGCTTCAGAGATCACAAAGTGCTCTCCCATCCCCAAAATGAAGCCCAGCAAATTGCTAATGACAACAGTTAAAGTAAGACATGGAAACCAGTCCTAAAAATGAATTATGTCAGAAAAAGCACTCTGGTTTAACAGCCCTAACCAGGCAGCCAAGTGCAGCTCACAGGCTTGTCCTCCCAGCAGACTCCTCTAAAGAGCCAGGGCAAATCAGGAATTACTAATTATGAGTATCCAAGGAGGATGCAGTGACATTTCTTTGTAAGGCTGGAGCATTTTGTGGCTATTACACTGGCTCTTAACCTCTCATCCCATCACACAACTCCTATGAGTTTTGTGGTCCCAGCATAAACCCTGTGGAAAAGAGCTGACACTGCAGAATCCCAGCTCTTATCATTAAAGCTAACCGGATCCTGATCTTCAACCAATTTAAGACAGAGCTGATGCAGGGCATGAATTATCTCCTTTCCTGGCAGGCAGCCTCTCCAGGGAAGGGGGCTTTTGATGCAATCAACGGGATGAGCACCATTGTCTTTAACAGGGGTGAGCTGGGCCATGAAAGCACCACCCCTGCCAAGTCCAGGGCACACACGACGGGCAGTCTGCAGATTTTGGCTCCACAGCAGCCAGACCAGGCAGCTCTGGAGATCAAATCAAGATCAGACCTGGCAGCACCCCAGGGCACAATATCTGCTTTGACATTTTCAATGCCCTGTGGATGCCTCCAGGAGCAAGCAGAGGGTGAGCTGCCAGAGGCATAACAGCCAGTACAAACTCCTTCCCCAGGTACTTCAAACTCACAGTAACCTTGCTGTTAACTCCCAGAAAACTTAATTTCAAGTCAGAACTGAAGTTCTCTAATGTTACCTCTTCTAAAAGCTTACTTTGTGCTCAAGAACAAAAATAAAGTTCTAAACCCAAGGGAATGAAAGGGTTACATGATCTGTGTGTTAGACAGGTCTTAAAGTGTTCTAATGTCTGGGCAACTGGTAAGAAGGGAGAGCTGACCTGAAATATCTAAAAATTCCTATGTGTTTAGGAAGCTTTACCAGTAAACTCAGCTATCGATCAGAGTACTGACCCTTTCAAGCTTGCACAAACCTAGAATTTTAATATCTCCTCCAGGTATCAAGAAAAAATTCCAAACTAAGGCCAAGTCTTAACAACACCAAATAATGTTCTTTTTAAATGTGCCATTATATCATGCTATTAAACTACTGATAGTGAAGCACTTTCAGGTATCCTGTGAGCATCTCTAGCATTAACCACTGTGGAAACAAATATTTTTGGAAACAAAGCAACCAAAGAGCCTCAGGATGCCCAACTGCACATGCTCATCCCTTAACATAAATATTGTTGTAACATGCACAAATTCTGTGGGACTTACTTGCTTATTCTCTAAATCTCAGGTTAATTTCATTTTGACCACCTCCACCCCTGGCTTAAAACCCAAGACAGAGTGCTCTAACAACCTTCAGACGAGTTTACTTTCAACTCATAAGGTGAGAGCAAAGAAACACTCAGTCCTGCAGGTCATAAGCCTCTCCTCAGCAAACACCCAGCAATATGCAGGTCATTCAATTCAGAGCAATAATTCCCACCCCAGGAAGGCAGAGAAGGCGCAGCTCAGGACACTGCACACAGCTCCCATCTGCGGGATGTGGGAACACACGGCCAACTGCAACAAGCAGGGAGTTATCTCAGGGAAAAGGTGAGGTTTCAAAAGCAAAACAGGCAACAGTTTCCACTCTCAGGCTTTGCTTACACCAGATGCTATTTGATTTTTAAACCCACAGCTATACATAGTTACAATAAGTGAAAATGTCTGTTGACACTTGCGTTACTCAAGAGTCGATCTAATTTTTAACTACAGCTCCAAGACCCATGGTGCCTTCTCCAAAGAACCTGCAGGAGCATTTCCACTACCATTAACAGAAATACCAGTCCTGACCTCAAGGGGACCTGTCTGGGAACAGCCAGAAACCTGCAATGCTGCAGGAAAGAGAAAGGTTTGCAGCACATGAGGCTGTCCTGCTCCAGCTCCATCAGTCATGGAAATCACACCAACCTGCTGCCACCAAAACCCTCTGGACTTCAATGGAGCAGAAAGAAAAAGGCTCAAACTCTACAGGGAAAAGCTGCCTGCTGGTTTGCCTCTTTTACAGAGTTGTTCCTCCAGCATCAGCCTGTCCCCTCCAAATTACTTTTATATCTTGCTGTACAAAATGTCTTTTTCTTCTCAGGGAGGCTGGAACACCTCATAGGAATGATGACCGGATTTCACAATATGTGGTTTTGAAGGTTGGTGTTAAATTTGACACTGTAGCTCCAAAGTAATTGTGACTAACCACTAAATCAGCATGTGTAATGGATTCCTCTGAACATTTATAGCTAGCAGTTCCATTATGCTCTAATCTGGAAAATGTCTAAACGACTCTCCACAAAAATTAGATGGGAACATAAATGTCTTGATAAAAACAAGATTCCAGAGATACTCCACTTAACCACAGTGACTTCTAAAACATAATGTCTGGTGCAATAGCATCCATTGGAGTGCAGTCATTTGCTATTTGATTTTTAAACCCATGCTTCAAGACATCAATCTAGAGAGCATCAAGTCTATGTGAAAGGTGAAACAATTAAGAAGAAACCTCTAGGACAGTGCTGGGATCTGCAAGGAGAGTGAGTGGCAGCAAAGGAAATGAGGAGCACCAAGGGGCTGCCTGGGAGCTGTGGAGGGAAGCTGCCTCTCCCTGCTGCCAAAGGGTAAGCTCAAAGTCATCCCATGCTCCTGCATGCTCATCCCTGCACACCATTTGAATAAAAACCCCTCAGTCCACAGGAGAACAACACACTGTAAGAACTGTCTGTCCTTGTTCAGATTCAAACTCTTCCTAAAGCTGTGATTTCCAAACTCTGAAGGTCTAGGGATAACACAGAGGGAGAAGCACCACCTTAGAGATCTTGTCTGCCCTCTCTTATGCAGAAAATGATGCCAGAAAAAGGCCTTTATGCAATCAAAACCACAATAAAAATAATACAATTAGCTAAGCATACAAGAAGCAGAAGAGGGAAGCATTACTGATTCATTCAATTTTCCTGGAAAAGCTTGAACTGTGCGTAAGCAGAGGACAAGTTGAAATTTCCCATTAGTGAAAAAAAAAGGGAGGGGGGGGAAGCTTGTTTAAAGAGAGAAGGGAAAAACTCACTAGTGTTCAAGTACAGCACAATACATTTTACCACAAAATCTCTGCTAGGCAGAAACCCTGCTCCCAGCCGAAGGAGCAGTGGAGCTTGCAAAAACGCTGCTCATTTAACACAAAAACTGTGTATGAAATAAAAGGCCATAAGAGAACCCCAATCTTCAAGCAGGGAGGGAACAGACAATTTTTTGACAGTCCTCTTGGAAAATTTTCCTCCAGTCTCCCTGCCTGGGGGGCAGCTGAGAGGGGGAGCAGGCAGTGAGGAAGAGGTGGCTGGGATGGGACTGCTGCAGGTGACCCCAAAGAGCTCGATGGCACTTGCAGCCTGGAGTGATCTCATCTTACCCTGGGCCAGCAACACAGGCGTCAGTCTAAACCAGGGACTCAGAATCACTTCACCACTCCACTTTCCTGAGCTGTACTGTGCTCTCCTACACCACAACCAAGGATCAAAGCCAAGTGATTGCAGCACATCCCAGCCCTGCTCCCTGCATTAAAGCGAAGGTTTTGCCTTTGTCCTTAACAGAAAGGGATGTTTCATCTCAGCTGCTCAAGTAAAGATGAGAAACCTCTTGCAAAATAAAAGAATGTCATCCACATGAGCTAAAAAATCTGTCTTCTGCTCCTCACTTCTCCAAACATCCAAGATTGGCTCCCACAGCTATCACACCACAGATTTTAGGATCACTTACACAAGCACAGATCATGCCCTTGTACACAAGGACACAATGTACTCTTCAGCTTCCCTAAATCCTACAGTAACCTAAATCCAAAAGAAAGCACATCTCTCAAGTCCTGTAATAGAGCCCAACACAAACTTCCACAAATACAAAAAAAAAGGAATGACTTCTGGCAGCCCAGAACTGCAATTCCTGCCTTTACATTGCATCCCAGATGCCTGCTTCCCCTTTCCATAGGAAATTACATCAGCCCTCTGCTGTAATCAAAATTATTAGCCATGCCTTAGAAGATACAGTCCTACATAGGCAAGCCATCTGTAAATGCTCATGTGTCCAGTGACTTCTGTCTGCCAAGTGCTTGGTGGGAGGAGGTTCCCACCCCAAAGCTGTTCTCAATAAGGGGCTTGGGAAGCCAAATACATGAAAGTCACAGGAAAGCATTTTGGTAACACCTGCTGCCAAAAAAGAGCAACTCACTTCACAGACTGTGTTACCTTCTCTTGATGATCAGATTTCAGCTTGAGTGCCCATCATCAGGAGATAACAGACATCAGGTTTAACCAACCTAACTTCCATTCTAAACAACTAAAGGTACTGGGATTCCTGCATATTCAGAGACATACAAATATCCTTAAAAAGAGTTTTAATCACAAGAGTAAAGAGACCAGAATATCACTTATCTTGATGGACCATTTTATAAGACATTAAATATTTTTACTGTAAGGGAAAAAATAAAGTATGATACTGCACTTTATACCCATAACTCTTCTATGATTACAGAGGTTTATTGCAGGAAGCAATTCACCTTCCTGACATCAGATGATACATGAGGAAAAAGCAGAAGCAAAAATGTTCTGCTAATTTCAGAAAAATAACATAACATGATGGGAAAAGCAAAACCAGCTCTTCAGAGAATAAACAAGAGAGCCTTAGATTCCTTTAAAAAAAGCCTATAATTGCAATTTCCAAAGTAGAGTTAATTTGTAACATTTAATACACAAGTTGTCATCAGCCTTAAACCTCAATTTCCAGACTCAGCTGTACCTGGGAGAGCAGCAGGATGGGCTGAGCACACAATCAAATCCTCCAGCACAACTGCTGAGCCTCTGCAGCCGAGCCAAAGAATCTGCTTATATATTTTACAAATAACCAGATCCCTCCATAATCCAGGCTCTGAGAAATTTTTATCTCACCATGAGCTCAGTTATTCTTAAGTCCTTTCTGTGTTTTTTTCTCCAGGCTGCCTGATACACTGACCAATTTCATAAAAAGGATTGGCTGACAGGAGGTCTGGATTCAGGTCAAACAGAGTTGGCCTTTTCAGTGTGCTCTTTCAGATGCTGATGGAAAACAGATTTAAAACTCACATTTTCACCTGTACCCTCAAACAAACCAGGATGCTGCCCAGGAAAGGCATCTCTTCCTACAGCCTCCTCCTTCAGAGGCCTGGCTGATACACAGAGTCTGAGTAAGGTGCTGCTTTTGGTTCTGCAGGTCCCCAACCCAAGGCTGATATACCAGCCAGGATGGACAACATCACATGGATGCATCAATTTACCCAACCTCTCCCCAGGTCTTTGGGTCCTGTAACATGGAATCTCAACTTTCATTGTCTCAGCAAGTCTCTGGACCCTGCACCCTCTGCTTGTCTTGGTGCACACACAGCTGCAGCACTGAGCACCTCAAGGTGTAACACAGCAAGAATTGCAGCAGGGCAAAGATGGCATCCCAAACATGAGAGAAAACACTCAAAAGCCCAAGTCTGCAGAGCACAAAACTTTGCCACTCCAAGGCAGCAAAACGTGCTGACACTGTTACTGATCCCTATTCTGCAAACCCCTGAGAAATAAATTTAAACACTTTGAGCCTATGCTTAAGCAATATATTTAAGTACTTTTGGTAACACACCAGAGTTCAGGCTTGACAAGACATAGTTTGTGTGCCTCTTAAACCTAGTGATGCACAACCTCCTTCTGATCCCATCTCCAGAAATAACAGCACCATTATGTGCTTACACTTAAATGTCCCAATAAATAAATTTAAAACCATTTATGGCAGATTTTTCCAAAAGCTGTATTGTACCAAACCCCAGGCCACATGCAATTAGCACTTTCATCCTTGCAAGCAACAAAATAGCTCAGTAATTCAAAACACAGGGCAGTGCCAACACATTTCCTGTACAGTATTTTCTGCTGATTGTATTTCTAGCAAAACTGCAATTTCTTCTTGCACATGGTATCATGTTAACTATACCACAAAATACTGGGTGGTAAAGCAGCTTGCAGAACTCTTTCCCAGTCAAAACTCATCCCTAGCCACTGCCCTCTTGTTCAGCTGTTCTGCATCACTGCTAGCAAACTGTGAGCTCCAATCTCAGGCAGGTATTATCAGCAATGCCCCATAAATCTAACTCAGTAAGGAAGTTGTCTCTATCCATAAAATTCTGAGAGGGTTAGTATTCCAACTCAGAACACTGCTGACATCCAAAATGTAACTATCAGCATGGAAAGTGAGCCAGTAGAAGGTTGCCTCATCTCAGGAAAAGCAGCTGCAGGTGCAACTACTCTTTTCATTTGTTTTCTGCCTCTTGTCTGGAAATGGGATGAAAAAAAGGCTTTCATAACTCTGCTTTGCCAAATCCATTAGTTGTGTTTATGGGCTCACCTGGGGTCTATCTGAAGCAGAACTGACTTAAATGGCAATACAGGACACTCTTGCAAATCAACAGAGTTTAGGAGATACAAGGAACTGGCTTCTGAAGAAGTCTCATGTCAAGGAACTGAGGCTTCTCCTAGGTCTCTGCTACCACTGTGCCTTCTGATGGTTGTCCCTTCCACTCTGAGCAGCTGCAGCCTTGACAGCCACCACACAAAGCAGCAGCTTAAAGCACAGCCCTTTCATTCCTACTGACTTTGGTCAGCACATCTGGTGTCAGACACCCAAAGTCTCCTGTTTGGAGGGCAGGTCCTGGCTTTTTTCACTACACCCTTCACTTCAGTCAGAGTACCACAAATATACCCTTAGAGCATGATCAGGTCTTACTTTAGGACTACTTCCTAAGTTGTTAATTTCAAAGAGCAAAGTTGTACGTTGCTTCATTCATGAAAAGGGGTGAAACCAACATGATGCAAGAGGTCTGGCCTGGAAGCACTGAATGATGTGACCCCACAGCAGCAGCCACATGGACAGAGAGCTTCCCTCTTACCTTCCTGGGAAGGAAAGGAACATCACAACCCTCCCAGGACACCAGCATGTACACAGCAGGCTGCAGTCACTACAGCATTCTGGTTTTCTATTTAAACACTACAGCTTCCCTAAATTCAAACTGAACACAAATATTTCCAGCACCACTACCTAGGACTAGTCACATATAGGCAGCAAAGCAACTACATGCAGCCAGGCTAGGAAATCCACCATCCTTTATTCTATGTACAGATGGAAAGACACCCTCGTGCAAAGAGCTGAATTACACAGACAAGGCAGTGGCTGAGAAGAGATGACAGACTTGGTGATGAAGACAGGACTCCCCCCAGGTATAATGTCCTGGCTTCTCAAATCCCACTCATGTTTATGTACCACTTTTCCTTCATGCAGACTAGAATTAAGCAGCAACATGCCACATGAAAGCCAAACAACTGATCTTTACAGTCAGCTGCATTTGAAAGCAAAAATTCCACCCCATATTTTATTAACCTATAGCTACTGGAAATCACCAAAGTAAAAAAACCCAAACCTACTGAAGTTTTGGCTAAAGATGTGCACTCAGTAAAAGAGAAAATGGGGTGATCATGCCAAGACAACCTTGTTCTCTTACCAGAGATCGACTTGCAGCACGCAAGAATTGAAGGAGTTAAAAACTAATTTATGCCATTAATGTTCTTGTAAGTCACTCAGCTACCATCCAGCAGGCACATCCTGTTGTGTCTGACATTTCCTTGAGCGCTTTTGTCTTCTCCCTTCTCTGCGCTACCACTGTTCTGATTAGATCCAACACCCCCCAAAGAAAAAGAAACAGCTCTGTGAAAGGCAGAAGCCACACAGCCATCTTCCTCCCCCTCTACAGTTGGTGGAATTAGTTCCAGGAGGAACAAAACTTGCCACTCTTCTGGAAATGCTGCAGGGACAGACCCTCCTCCCACCTCCAGCCCCCTTTGAGTCCTCCATGGGGAGGAGAGCCCCCACAGCACCTTCACCATCAAGATGAGTTAACTGCTGGCAAAAAACATTATAAAGTTAGTACCTGGCAGGTTTTGCTTAAGCAAGACACAAGCTTATTCCAAATAACTATCTCTGAACCCACAATGAAAAAAAACACTTGGTACCTCAGAATGGCTTGGGATTGCTCCAGGGACTAACTTTCCCACAGGCAAAAGGAAATGCTCTCCCCTCAGTTACCCTGAAAAAGAAACTCTCAAAAGCAGCTTCTCTGGCTCTGACCAAGGAAACATTGTTTTGCTTAACAGGGGGGGTTAAAATAGTTGCTTTTCTCTGAACCCAAGGAAGGCTGAAGGAAATAATCAGAGGCAGAGTGTTTCAGTCACTCAATTTGGGAGTCTGCCGAAGGATCTTACAGTTCAAACAGAGCACTGAATGAGCAGACTGCCATTGCTGGGAGCCTTGCAATGTTTTAACTTAGCCAAAAAAAATGGATTTATGGCAGAATTGATCTTCCAGCTACTCGGACCTCTAAGAGCATCAAAACTGCACAATCCTTTTGATTACAGGAAATTAGGAGCATTTGCTACAAGGATCTCATGAAAGGCATACTCTTCTTCATGCCTTTATGGAGATGTGCAAAATCATTTATGCTGCAAGATTATCTCCCTCGTAGCTGCATATATTTAGTTATATTACATCAAAAGTTTGGCTCCTTCAGAGTTGGATAAGCAGCTGAGAAGCAAGAAGTAACATGATTTGAGTCTCACCCCTAATGGATCTTATGATTTATAGGCCTCTAAAGACTAATGATTTTTTCAAGACTAAAAAAGAGGAGATTTCACTCAAAGCTGTATATAATAGCTTAAATGGATTCTGTCTTTAAAAGCATGAACAGCTGAGAAAGAAGGCTAAAGTCAGGGAAGAAGAAAAAAAGCTGGTCCTAATTGCCACTTATTCAAAAACATTATCTTGTTATGTGCATATATTCACTATCCACCCAGAGATATGGGAATGGATGGAAAAGGTAACAGCGTTTAGACTTTCTAAGTGTTTAGACTTTCTATTTCCACAAAACCCACCCCACTCGATGTTAAACACAGGTCTCACCCAATGAAAACATATTAAAGGAAATCTACATTGGCTGTTTACATCAGCAATATGAACTTAAATGCAAAAGAATAGATTGCTTTGGCTTCTTAGTCTCACATTAGCAAATGCAATTATCTTTCATTAATTTTACAGAGTGTTCACAGTAGAAATTAAATAATTTCTTCATGTCTAAGAAAAACTTTACCGTGTTAATTATTCATAAATACCAAAGTCTCCTACTTATTACTCATCACAAATGTGATTCGTTTCAATAACGCCTGAATAATTCGGTGCTACCCTATTAGTCCCAGAACACAATGTACAATTGCCAGCATCAGCAAGTCAATCACAAGCAATAATCCACGCTTGCCAGCTGCCAAGGAAGAAGAGGAGGAAGGAGGAGGCAGGAATGGCAGGAATGGCATTTTCCCCCACCACAGTCACTGTGCTGCCTCCATCATCCCATGAAAATGAGAGTCCCACATCTCCTCTCCTGGCTGGCTTTGCTTCCACCCAAGATGCTGCAGACTCAGGCACTGCTCAGGCAAGAATTCCATCCCCAAACTGGGAGCAGGGAACCAGGCTCCCAAGGGACCAAGGCAGCAGCTGGGGATGCTCCACAGCTTTGCTTCCCTGCCTATTCGCATCTGGGCAGGCAGCTATCCAGCAACGGGAATTAACTGATCGAGAAGGGAAAGGAGATTAATCCTCACAAGTATGTAAGGAGCCTACAAGGATAATTCCAAAAATGGCTGAGGGCTGCTCACCCACAGTAATCCCTGCAGAGTGAAACAAAGCCCAGGCACCATTGCTGCAGCAAAGTGGTTAAATCAGGGAATTACCCAGAGTTTTGTGCCCTGGCCGCTTGGCTGCTCAGCAGGTTGAGCTTATGGGAGGGGAAGAGATGACTGAAAAGTTACTGCAGGAACAAAATAAGCTGAATATGCTGGAGTTACAAGATTTTGTACTATTCCTTCAGTAACTTAAACTTGTTCACATCACCAAAATCTTAGAGTTGCACCAAATCACAAATACATATATATAGACATATAATTTTTTTCCATAAAAATGCAAAGAAAACCTTTGACACAAGGTTCATTCAACACGGGTTCCATCCAGCCCAGCTGTCCTGCCCTTGGCATGGCTCCCAGAGGCATCCTGGACCCTGCTGCACTTCCCAAAGCCTGGGTCTTCTCAGAAAGACCCATTCCAACATCCCATTTTCAGCCACATATCAATTATTTTTGCTTTCTAGCAAGTTACGTTAGCTCATTTGGGCCGAGGCCATACAGAAATGCTGCCTTTATTATTACAGTTGTGGAGAAAGTAAATTAATGCAAAGGATTGCACACAGAGGTCTAATCCATTTGAGGTAAATCAATGCATTGCACATTTAAATTGCTCTGCTTTCCTTCAGAAAAGTACATTGAAGTGATTCATTAGGCACTGAACTGTTCACAGAAACAGACCAATTCTCTTAGGCATGCCAGTGCATCTCTGCTAGTTAAATTTAAAAAGCAATCAAATCTACTAATAAGTCCTTTTTGACGACATTTACATCAGTAGAGAACATGATTCCTGACAATTCAGATTAAATAAATGAAGCACAAATTAATCTCAGTTAATATGTCTCAGAACCAACGCTTGACTTGTTAAACTTAAAAATCTGTCTTTTAATAAAAATAACTTATTGGTAATGCCTGACTTCCAAGAGCCTTTGATAACCTTTATTAAAGGTTATAAAGTTATCAAGAGGGATCACAAGGCACAATCTGTGTCTATTTTAACACAGTCAAAGCATTTATTTGCACTTTAATTTGAATATTTATATATTCCAAAGGAAAATTAACAGAAAGGTACCCTTTTAATAAAAATTATCAATTCTTAGTACAGCAGCACCATGCCACAGTGTTCAAATTCCCACTCTCTTCTTTAGGGAGGACCAACTCAGATAACATATGGAATAAACAATTCAAGGTATAACACCTGTGCTTCATATCTTGCTCTACTGCAATCACTGGGGGTTATTTCTGCAACAATTAATGCCTTCTCTCTACCCACAAGAAATTCTCAAATTTAAAGGCAGTATGAAACATATACTTTCAAATAACTGAAAGTAAATTTGCACCTTATTAAAGACTTAGAGAACTGAAGAGACCTAATATGAAAAATTATTTTTTAATCCCTTTAAAAAGTCCAACCCTTTATCTGCAAAACCAGCAATATCAATTTAGAGAGCTTTACAAGTGCTACAGTCCAAATCTAAAAAACCCATGAACTTAAGTTTATAACCAAGCCTTTCAAGGCTAGTCCTTGTAATGGGATTAGGTGAAAGAAACACTTGTACTTATGAAAATAGTCCCTTGCCCTTCCCCTCAAAACCCCTTTTTCACTCTGTAGGCTGGTCCACTGCTCCTACTGCTTTGGTCCCAACAGGTGCCATGCAGGAAAATTCAGCTGCTGGAGGTGCAGGTTTGTGGGTGGCAAGATAGCAAACCCCACCCTGCAACCACCAGGCTGAAACAAGCAGGGGCATCAGGAAATCTTGCTGATCAATGAAGCAGCTCAGAGCCACCCAGGCCCGGCAGCATCTCTGCAACAGCTCTGGGTTTTGGTTGGGTTTTTTTTGGGGGGGTGGGGGGGGGGGGGGGTCTGTTTGTGTGGGTTGGGTTTTTTGGGGTTTGGGGGGTTTTTTGGGGTTTTTTGTTTTGTTTTTTTGTTTGGTGGTTTTGGGGTTTTGTTGTTTTGGGGTTTTTTTGCCTTATAATTGTTGCTCAGTTTTTCCGGGGGAGTTTCAGTGATGTGTATTTCAAGGGCAGGCAGGCACCCTCCTGGCGCTCTGGCCAGAGCCCAAGTTACAGCAGGTCACCCCATCTGCTCACTCACAGCCTCCAGCTCAGCTGGGCTGGTCCCCTCTCTCCCCAGGCAGCCTCCCAGGCTTCACCCCAGCATTGGGGCACTCTGTCCTGGGAAATGGTGTCTGCCTCACCAGCACCAGAGGTTTCAAATTGTCCTTCTCCTGCTGCAGCCTGCATTATCCACCCAAAGTCCTGGGGCACCATGGGACCCTGAAGCACCCCTACAGCCTGCAAGGGGTTTAGTGCTGATTTATGGGGCTTAACTATTCCCCAACTTCCACCACTTCAGGTGAAACATTGAGTTTATCCACTTGCACAGCAGCGTAACAACTCTGCAGAGAGACACACTCAAAAGCTGCTAAGAACCAAACCCTACAAATGAATATTCCCTCCCTGGCAGTGCTATGGATGGTCTTCCCCCTCCACACCAAAGCAGTTCACTGGGAAACTGTTACCAAGACCTTTGTAGCTACCTACACACCACACCATAACAAAAACTCAGTGTGAGAAAACTGAAAACTAAAAACTAAACCCCACCTCAGCTAGAGCCGGTACTGCAGAGCTCAGAGTAGATGACTCCACATTTTCAAGAGCACGTGGATTAATCTGCTCAGCCAACAGAGACACACACTGAATCTCCAGTTAGCTAGGAAATGTTTCAACCTTTTTTTTTTTTTCAGATTTTTGTTAGACTCAGCTTGGAAGGGTTGCAGTAACACGCAGGGACAAGATAAGAACACCCATGCACTGCCAGCAGCCTCTGCCCCACATCACAACAGCCTGGTGCCAGCATCAGGCCTCCCAAAAGCCAGCAGGCACCAACCTGGCCCAACAGGCTTGTACCAGCTGCACAAAGTTTCTTCCAGTCTCAGACTTTCTGGCTCCAGAGGCAGCTCTACAAGCTCCTTCTCCTTTCAACAGGGAACATCTCCTTCCTTTAATGCTACCCAGGAGGAACATCAAATACAGCCTGACCTTCAACCACAACCACATCTCTCACCCAAGGAGGGGACAAAGCCATGACACCACTTAAGAATGCTGGTACCTGTATTTGCTCCTATGTCTCATTGCAGTTTCCTGTCTAACCTCAAGGCCTTTTGTTTCTTGCAATGGTGCCACTGGATTTACTGCTATAGACAACTTCAGTAGACACTTCCCATAATAATTAGCCAGAGCTGAGAGAAATCTCAGTTCTGTGATGTACAGTTCCTTTGGATGCTGCCTCCATTCAGTGTGCCAAAAGCTTTGAGGCTTCCACAATCAATCAAGTGACCCAAGTCAGTCACTCATGACTAGGAAAAAGCACATTTCTCCTTTCTCACCACTGGTGCCAAGAAGCTGAGACAATCCCCTCCTTTCTGCCACCACCATCAGCCCATTCCACACACCTCCCAAGTAGCAGATCCAGAGCACTGAAAGCATCAATTTTGCCTATACCTTCCCCCTTCTGTGATTTCTGGATGCTGCAGTGGTAAGCAGGGCTGATGGAACAGGAGACAAACAGGAACAGGAGCATACAGAACATGCACATCAATGGGATCCAAGAAGAGAAACACAAAAATCCCACCCCTCACACCAGAAAACCATGTTCCTCCAGGGGAAGAAAGATCTTCTCCTTCTTTGGCTCTGTTTACCTGCTTGCTACTTATTAAGGGGCACAAGCCACCATTACAAAGAAAAGGAAGTTTTGGGAACCTATAAGCTCACAGACAGGAAAGGACCATGGTGTTAAATCCACTTCAGGATTGTGTTAAAGCACAATAGCCATGCTGAGTATTTCTACTCCTCCACTGAGGGAATCTGTGCTCCAAACCTGCAATTCCCAGAGAAAACAGAGGCAGACTACTAAGAGAATTAAGAGCAGATACTGCAGGATGACTGCTGCAGGCAGCAAGGTTCTCCATGTGTACACCCTCCAGGCTGATCCCATCCCATCCTAGCACAGAGATGCTCTGTACCTGGTGCTGAGCATTGCATGGTCCAGGACAGAGCTTCCTCCAGATTAACAAAGACTCAACTTTTAAAGAAAACAAAAGGCCCCTAGAGACCAGCCCAGGTAACCAGCAGTCTGACAAGCAGACTCGCCACGCCTGAAAAGACAAACACCTGTGCAAAGTAATCACACATAGGTGCAAGCTAAAAGGTTTGATGGAAGATTTGGGTATTTCCAGACAAGGCTACACAGCCCCAAGACAGTAACTGCAGACTGCTTGATGCAGCTGCCAAGGAGTTCAAATCACTCTTACAACAGGTCTCACTTTTCAATCACCTCAACTACAAATGCCTTTTCTATAAATTCCTGTCCTTATCAAGACAAGGTTCACTTGAGAAAATTCTTCTCTGCTCCTGATAGAATTCTTCTCCCTGCCCTTATAATGCTTCCAAAATAGGCCCTGCACTCCTCCAAGCTGCTTCCCCTTCTCTCAGGATTTGCACACCAGGGCTGTGAGTTCCTTTCCCTTCCCAGCACACACAACCCAGGATGGTCCGGACTCCCTCCAAAATCCTCAGTTCAGGAATAGCCAGGCTGACCCCACTTGGAGCCAGCACGGCTTCCCAGCTTAGACACCTCCATCCCACACCTACTGCTGCTCTGAAAGCAGCTTTTATCTGCCCAGAAAGAGCTTAGACTTCCTGTCTGCTACTGGCAGTAGGTAGAGCTGCTAATTAACCAGTTGTCAGCTGAACCGCTGCTAAATCGAGAGCACAAACTAAAATTAAAGACGTGGTATTAAAATGGGCAGAAAGACTTGAAAGGACTATTGTTCATTTAAGAACTTCTCTGCCTGTATTTTTTAAACATTTAGAAATTGCAGTCCAAATAATTGCTTGTCAAGACATTTTTTTTGGAGAATAACCGTAGCTATTCAGCAAGCTGTGTAATTAGGTTATTAAAAGTATAATATCATTTGGAAGGCTTTGAGAGATTAGACCTCTACCTAACACAAAATCATCAAAGCTTCATTTTCCTCCCTCTCTCCTGGCTTCAATCCCAAATCACAAGTCCCAGCGACCTCTCAGAAGTCAGCTGTGACAGCAGACATTGTTTATAGGATGAGGAGCCATCACTCTGAACTCCTGAGCAGGAACATGCACCGCTTCCATTCCAACTCAGGAAAGCATGTCTGGTATCCAACAAAGGAAAAAAAAACACAAGCTGCAGACAAAACCCCAGCTCTCCAGCCTGATGCTCCCTTCCCCCTCAGGTGGTGGGTTCAGGACAAGGAGCCTCCCCTTTTTCTGGAGGGCATAGCTAAGACCAAGCACAGACAGACTTGTCTCTAGGAAAGGAAGGAAATCCCTGACCCACAGGTACAGCTTTGCAGGCCAGGCCCATCTCTGGAGAAAGAGGAACACTGGAAGCAGTACAGCAAAACAGAGCACATGTTATGTGATTTACATTTCTGCTGACAAACAACATGCTTATAGGACAGGTAAAATAAACTACGTAGCTGCAAGGCTCAGCAGCCTGAAACCAGGAGGTTAATACATCCAGAGGGCAAGGAATTGGTCCTGATGTTAGCAAATGGGATGCCACAAAATTAGACAATTAAATTTTAAAGCAGTAGGGAAGACAAAAGAGCAGGAATCACAATAGCCAAGTCTGATGAAGAGCTGCTCCTTGGGTACAGGACCATAATGATGCTAAGCATTTTTCTACTAGATGGCAGTGTAGTGTCACACTATATAAAAGGAATTCTAGAAAGAAATTGCTTTGTATTACAAGTGAATCTGTGCTTAGACTTGACTTCAGATAGCATGATATATATAACAGCAGCCTCTTTGTAAAGGTCCCGCCGTTAGTCTCACAGTGCAATAGGAGCGATACTCTAGTTTCTAATTTCCCTACAAAAGAGGGGGGAAAGAAACTGAAATCCTGAGCAGTTCTGCTATACAGTACAGCCAGACAAGCTCCTGAGTCTGTCACAACCGAAGGTGGGCTCTGATCAAAGAGCTCTGGGAGAGGGGGAAGCAGGTCCTCACTGCTCAGAGGAAAAGCCCCTGGGCTTCTGAAAGGCAGGGGCAACTTTTAGTCAAGACCCTTGCTATGGTCAGGGGAGGTTGGCAACTTCGAGGGAAGATCCAGGAATAAAAAGAGAGCAGTGCCACTAAAATCCAAAATGCAAGCACAAAATGATCAAGGTTAGGGCTGAAGAACAATGCAAATATTTGCAGGTAACTCATCCACAACAGTAACCTTTACTTTGCATGGCCGCCATCCTGAAGCCAAACTTCAGGTACCAAGAAGATACAGCGGCTCACCAACACTCCCAAAACCAACATTAATTCTTGGCGCACCCTGGAGCTGCAGGAGCTCTGTACAGCCAAAGATGGAAAAGCTCTGGGGGAAGCTCGCAGGCAGCCGAACGACGCACCCTCCCTCCTGCGAGAGCCGCTCGGGGGTCCCCAAGCCGTGGGGCTGCCAGGCCTGCTCCTGTGTCACCGGGCTCATCACCCCCGGCCAGCGGTCACAACCGCGACAGCCGGCGGGACATCACTTCCATCACCCTTCCATCAGCTCCCTGCCGGCGGAGCGGGGCAGATATTGCCCGCTCTGCAGAGCTCGGGGCACGCTGTGCCCGCCGCGGCGGCTCCCGGCGGTGCCAGCCGCTCCGTGCCGGGATGCCGGGCTCACACCGCGCTCCCCCTCCCGCCTCCCGCCGCATGCCCGGCACGGTTGCGCCCCGCGGGCCATCGCCCGTCCCGCCGCCGCCGCAGAGCGCAGGGAGCCCCCCGGGGCACGGCCTCACCTGGAGGGCCGGAGCCGCACCTCCTTCTTGCTGTCCACCACGGAGGGCACGCAGTTGGTGAGCTCGGTCCAGTCGGCGTGCAGCCCGCAGCTCCAGCCGGTGGAGAAGCGGGAGAAGAGCCAGGTCTCCCGCTTGCCGGGCCGGTGGCAGGTGCACTTCTTCTGCCCGGCGCGGCACTCGCAGGGCTGCTCCAGCTGGATGTTGCGGACCAGGTGCCGCCCGAAGGTGGTGCCGCCCGTCTTCTGGATGTGCAGGAACACGATCAGGTCGTCCCCCTTGATGTTGAAGTCCACCCGCCGCAGCAAGTCGTCGGCGGTGAAATTGAAACGGGGAACGAAACGCGCCGGCGTCTCGTCCTCCGCCCGGTACGGGTCGGCGGCAGCGGCGGGGCTGAGAGCGCGGAGCCGCAGCAGCTGGCACTCGGTGCCCGGGCAAACGTACTGCAGCACGATCACGGCGAAGAGGAAGAGCATCACCAGCGCCAGCAGCACCTTGTGGGACCGGTCCTCCATCGTCGCCGGGAGCGCCGCGCATCGCCGCCGCCGCCCCGCTCAGAGCCTCCGCAGCCGCCGCCGCCTCCGCCGCGGCGGGACCCGCGCCGCCGCCATCGCCCGCCGCTGCCCACGGCCCTTCCCGGCAGCCCCCGCGCCCGGCCCCGCCGCTCCTCCGCCCGCCCCGCCGCGGCCGCGCCCCCTCACGGGCCCGCCCCCGCCCCCGCCGGGACCGCCCCGCGCGGCCGCTCCGGCACCGGCACCGGGACAGCGCCGGGACCGCCCCCTCCTCCCTCCCCGGGACCGCCCCGAACCGCCGCTCCAGCACCCGGACAGCACCCGGACCGCCCCTCCTCCCTCCCCGGGACCGCCCCGAACGGCCGCTCCGTCCCGGCACCGGGTCAGCACCGGGACGGCACCGACACCGCCTCCCCCCACTCCGTGACCGCCCCTGCGGCCACTCCGCTCCGCCCCGGCACCGGGAGCGGGACAGCACCGACACTGCCCCGCCCCGATAGGCCGCTCCGCCCCAGCCCCGAGAATGGGACGGGGAATGGGACCGGCACCGGGACTGGGACCTCACCGGCAATAGCACCAAAACTGAGACCGTACCGGCACCGCGCTCCACGCCCGGACCGGGACTGGCACGGCGCCGGGACCGGCGGCAGCACCGAGTGTGCTCTGAGCATGGCCGGCCCGGGGCGCTCCGGGATGCTCTGGCCCGCTGTGCCCGTGCCGGAGCGGGCGGCGGCCCGAGGAGCGGTGCGTGCCCCGTGCCCCCCGTGCCCGCCGTGCCCGCCGTGCCCGCCGTGCCCGCGGGGCGCGGACGGACGGAGCCGTTCGCAGGGAGCGGCCAGGTCACGGTCACCGGCCGCGGAGTCACCGTCCCGCCCGCCCAGCACACACACACACACACACACACACACACACACACACACACACACACACACATACACACACACACACACATACACACACACATACACACACACACGCACACATACACACACACACACACACACACACACATACACACACACATACACACACACACACGCACACACACGCACACATACACACACACACACACACACACACACACATACACGCTCCCATCCTTGGGCACCGAGCTGTCCACTCTCTCTCCGCCCCTCACACCAACTCCCGGTGTTTTGGTTTTGTTTGGGGTTTTTTGGGTGCAGAGGTAGCTCATTGACCGCTTTTCTTGACGCCCCAAGTGGTTTCTGTTGTTTCAGGTGGCAAATACCTGCGCTATCTCTGTCAGCATATTTCAAAACCTCTCTGTGCAAGGAGAGAGTGTTCTGTAAATTAAACAATAACAACAAGGACTCTGTGGATTTATCTCTGATTACAGTCCTGGGTATATTTGTATGCAAATGTTGTTTAGCCCTCCAGCTGCTGGTGGCTGTTCAATGAGGCCCATGGGTGGGAGCACATGGGTGCTCACCCCGTGCCCTTCCACAGGGACACATCCCCACACCACGTGCCAGGACCTGGCAGGGCCATGGAGCACAGCCAGTGAGCCCTCCGGCTTTCCTTTCCCTCTTGGTGCAACTGGTGTTGAGGCAATTAATGCCTGTGGCAACTGCAGCCTTGCAAGGAAAAAAGCAATAATAAAAAGAAGAGGTTTCTGGCTAAAGGAGGTTTTCACCCCATCCCCTGTCAGTGTCCTGTCCTTCATGGAAAAGCAGCTGGGGCAGGACCATGAGTTTGGGCACCCCCAGTTTGACTGATGTGCTCCAATATTTAACTGATGTTACACAGGAACCCCCAGTCTCAGGCAGGGCTGGAAATGTCTGACCTTCTCCTTCCCCTCTCCATCACAGCACCTCAGCTTTTGCTTCCCTGTCCCTTGTGATGCCTCTGTTTCTCTGCCTGGCCAATCAGCCTAGAGCTGAATTTTCTATTATGCACAGCAGGCAACAAATAAAATAGTTTGTAAACACTCTCCCCAGACCTTTATTCATCATGAAACCTAAAAAAAATAAGAAAAAAATACTTGCATCCTTTTCCCCCTCCTCTCAAGCAATTCTCTCTAAATAATTTCAGCAGGTACATGTGGTATTTGGAGATGATTTCATTATGGTTTTCATCCTTGAGCATCCTCTCCTGACTTCTGTATTTTTTCCAGTTGTCCACAATATTTTGAAAACATTTACACTCACAATAATAGGCAATTTTATCACAAAGATTCTAGGTGTGAGAACTACTGAGTTCATTTACTTCTGTTTGGATCTCCAAAATGAATGAATTGCACCATTTAATGAAAACTCAGTGTTCTGAAATTCAAGCCTAAAAATTATAAAGATGTTTCTGTGCTTTATATCCATTGCTCCCTCACAGTCATTTGTATTAAAAACGTTTGCCTCCAGTTTTATTTGTTTTGCATTATGAAATAACAAAGATGCGTGGTGAGTTAAAAGCAATCCTGAATGCTAATACCTGGGAATTAAATGGAGAGGATAACAATGGCCTAATGTCTACACTAAATTAATATATACTATAAAAGATATGATGCATACTGGGTTGGTGTTCCCAGCAGAGCCATTATTTTGGAATGGGCTAAACAAACAATGATCATCCTTTCAGTAATGAGTGATGGTCTCCAGTCTGCTGCCTTCTCACTCACAGTATGTAAATGATGCTCCCGAGCTTTGATCCAGGGACCCAAAACATTTGCTTAGGCACTAAAGAAATGAAAATTGCTCTGAACTAGATAAAAGTAGGACAGACCAGAGCTGTTAAGGTTTCACAGCACGGGCAAGATTCGATGGCTGGCAGGGCAGATGGTTTAAGCTAAGAGGTCAAGCAAAAGCACTGAGCACCTAGTAACAGCAGTGAAAAAAATCTCCACCTCCTTCCCCACACACAACATCCCCAGACACCCCAAACACAGGATCCCTGTTCCCACTCCCCAAACATGACCCTTCTCTGCTGGCACAGGGGGTCCCCTCACCCCATGTCTCAGTGCATGATCGTGCCCAAATGAGCACATGGGTATGGCCACTGCTCCTCTTCTCTCCCACCTACAGGTGTCCTCTGCCACTGGCTGGTCCCCTCTGCACCCACCCTGTCAGCAGCTGCCTCCCTCCCGTACAGCAGGGCCAAGCTGAGCTGGTAAAGAATCTCATTTTGGGCTGACCCTCTCTTATTACCCACGGGAAGGTTTAGAAAATCAGGGGTTGGTATGCAAAGGCACGGGGTGTTTGCCCAGAGACAGATCAATAAAACACCTTGTGCCTCAAGCCCTAGATTGATCTTTGCTGCTTTAGGAAACTGCTGTTAGCTCATCAGCTGGGGCTGATCATCACATCCCTGTGTACTTCCTGAAACCTTTGTTTCCACAGCATCTGAATTTCACCTCTGCATTTGGCTGGCAAATGGTGACTGCTTGGCTCCAACAAAAAGAAAACACACATCAGCTTTGAGATAAGCAGGCTCTCAGTGTGTAAAACAGAGCTTTAGCAGGCATTGAAGCCTCCAGCTTATTGAGAGGAGCAAGGTCTCATATCAGTTCATCCTGAGTAGGACCCAGTGTCACTGCTGGGTACAGGTAAGGACAGGAGTGCAGCAGCTTGAACCCCTGGGGCAGATGGGCAGGGCTGGGCTGTGGCAGCCCTGGCCAGGGCTGGGGTAACCTCAGCTGCTGAGACACCCACAGCTGCTGGGAGGATGAAGTCTTTTTCAGATGAGAGGGGAAACCTTATTTGCACAATAGCACAATTAGAATAACTTGATTAAAAGAAATGCAAACAAGCCATTAGGTTTGCTTTGTCTCCTTGTAATGTGATTCATCTCATAGTACCTGTGCAGGAAGGGGGAGAAGATAGATGAAATAAGTACAGAAAAGCCTCCTGTGTGATGAAAATAACATATTTATTAAAATAACAAACACAATCATCACCAGCCCAACTGCTGCAGCTTTCCTTTATGGAATTGTCTATCTTTTCTGGAATAGCTGATGGCTAAACAGGGTTGTGGCCAGGGCATTCAAAACCACTTTTCCTGTCATTTGTCCTCAAAGTAAGGAAGTGGATGCTCCAGCCTTGTTCCCAACTGCCCCTCTCCTCCACCACTTCCATAAGATGTGCAAACCAGCAACTTTGATAACTTGACTTCTCCTTTGAGACTGGGTAAATCTGGATTATGGAGTCAAAAGGTATCACCAGGAGACAGACAGTGTGGAAGACACCACTCTGCTCCCTGAGGAAACAACTCTTAAAATGAGTGGGAAAGCACAGAGCAGTGAGATGGTCATGCATGGGAGAAGAAGCAAAGCCAAGAGCAAGGAAATATCTGGGAAAGGAGCAAAGAAATGCTGTGGTGGGAGAGAGGTGGGAACCCTGCTAGCACTTCATAGAATAAGACCCTTATCTAGTGCAGGGTATGCAAATGAGTGAAGGCATGGAGCAGTGGGGTGATGAGTAAACTAATTAGAAAATGAGGCTTGATTATTCATGGACTTGACATATCAGAGAGCAGCTAATCAAAGGAATAATACAAGTTTGCATATTCTTTGTGATGTGGGCATCAATGTCTTCCTTCTTGTCACTGTGGCATCACTGCTGCTCACTCCTAAAACCAAACACACTTGATTCAAGTGTAACATCTTGCTCCATAATGGGAGATGGGTCTTGGAAAGGCTGAGATGCTCAAAAAAGCTCTGATTTTTCAAGCTATTGAACTGATCTTGCATTTATCTCTACTTATAGATCTTACCTCCCTGAATACAAACATTGCCCAAAGCTCTTTGGGTGTGTGGTACACTGGGCAGCCTTTAAAAGCTTGAGCCAAAGACCCTTATACTCAAGGGACCCAACTTGCAAGATAATTGCAAAATAATCCCTTACAGTTTCATTTTGCTGTGGGCTGATGCTAAATAAACTTTGTCTAAATGCTACATAGGATTCAGATGGACTTGGCAGGAGGTATTTGCACAGAGCTGGGTGCAGGAAGCTTTCAGGAGTGCCTCCTTCCCAACACATGGCATCAGAAACCTTCTGTCCAGGCTGCTCACTGCAGCAAATCTTGGAGCCAGACAAAAGGCAGGCTAGCTTTCAAGTTACAAGGCATCAGCAGAATTTCCATTTCACACATAGATCTCAGTCCTGTGAAAGGTTTTAAAGGAGGACCTGATGTGGGACTGACACCTGGCCATGTCCCAAGTGTCTGGGCAACAGTTGGAGGGTGAATGAATGATACTGCCCCATCACCACTGATTCTTTCCCAGCATGAAACTGGCTGAGAAACTGCTGAAACATCAAATTCCCTTTTGATGAGGACAGCCTGGGACAACTCCAGGGAACGGGATCCATGGGGATGAAAGGGCTCTTTCAAGTATGCCTCTGAATCAGTGGGAAAAGTGAGAAGTTGGGATTGCTCCTGCCACTGTTTGCTTGTCTGGATAATTACAGTGATGGGTATATTAATACCATCTGGCATCAGATCCAAAGAGCAACCAGGCATTGATAGAGATTACTGGTGAGGTGTGTGAAGAACCCTTTTGGAGGTGCTTATGAGCAGATTAGGAGGAATTAGAAAGAGTGTGAGCCAGCAAAACCCAGGGCTGCAGACCATATGGTCCAAGGGACACTTTGTGCCCACTTTGAAGATATATAATGCAAAACTGGTGTATCTGACCTAGTTCAGGACAAAACCTGCAGCATTTGCCTGATTAAGGTGGGTAAGAGACTAAGAAAATGTACAGTGGTCTTCAACAGTGGTTTTACACTGAAGACAAAGGCTGTTAAAAGACTCATACAAATGTTTGTTGAGTCTTCCTAAAACCCAGGGGGAGAACCTGGCCCTGAAAGAACAGTGAGAAAGGATTTAATATTACCTCACACTATCTCAGTAGGTAGTCCTGTGTGGAGTGAAAGCAGTGGGATTTGGTCCAAAGACATTCAAGACATCTGAAAGGTGAAATTTGCCCTTCACAGTGAAATTATTCCAGTTTAACAACACTGGTTTTGAAATCAATTTTGTTCAACTGGTACCACCTTTTGTCTGCACACTCTTCAATCCTAGAGCAGTTAGTCTCAATTTATCTTAATTTGGTGTCATTCTGTGTACAGACTGCATCTTGGATGCTGAATAAATATTTGCTTGTTAAAATTGATGCTGAATTTGGGTAACACAGTGTTGTGGAATTAACCTATGTGACAGAGGATCAGATGCAGGTGCCAAAAAAAAAAAATCTCAGGAGGAGGTCTTAAATTTCAGATGACTTCATGCAATTACCCAGTTTTTTTAATGAACAGGAGAATAAATGAAGGTGAAGCAAAAATAATCTCAAGCATTACCAAATAATAATAATAAAAAAAGCTTTGAGGACAGCTTCTTCCAGCAGCAGGGCTGATGAATCTTCAGGGAGTGATCCCACAGTCCAGTGAAACAAAGAAATGCTCATTTAGCAGTGAGGTTTTGCAACTGCAGATTTACCAGGAATAGCAAATAAATAATTCACACTTTCAGAGGATGCAGAGATAAATTTTCTTTCTTTTACTTCAAATCTAGGTCTGACAAGCTGCTAAAGGCCTACAGCAAGCATCCCCCTACAAAACAGAAAATGAGGGACAAAACAGGAGTTTCCCATTCCAGCTATGTGTAAAAAAAAACTCCTAAAAAAGAAAAAGCTTCCTTTCCTCTGCACCCCACCCCCCCACACACTGCTGCCATGAGTGCACAGGGAAACACAATATTCATGTTATATTACACTGAAACTTCTGGAAAAGAAAACAAAAATACAATTAAACATTTAAAATTTCATCACAACAGAATTCAGTAGAAAATCCCCAGCTGGACTGGATGTAAATTACAGATATTGAGTGCAGCAATTTCTTGTGGTTTCCTAAAAACACTCAGGGTTCGAAGCATTACAACACTTTGCAAAAATTCACAGAAAACTAGGACAGTGTGAATTGATACCTCCTGATCCTAAATTCTACCACCTTGGCCTGGGCCAGCCCTATGTTTGCATCACTGCAGTCCCAGGCTGCCCTTGGAATCCCCCTTTGTGGAGATGCTGCCAGTCCTGCAAGTGCCTGAGCTGCCACTTCACTGGATCAAAATAGTAACAGCTATTTTCATCTGCTGCTGGAATACATCTGAAGAAATTCCTTGCAATCCCTTCCTTCTGCTCCCAGCTGACACAGAGCCCATGGCAGGGAGTGCAGGTGCAGATCATGTCTGGCCAGAGCCTCCAGTCCTTGCCTTGGACAGGGGATGGGCTGCTCATCCTGCTCTCAGCCTCCTGCTCAGGGCTTTGGGAATGCTGGATCCATGGAAAGGATGGCTGGGGACCTGCAGAGGCTCACCGCAGCCTCAACACCCCCTCACCCCTCTGATGCCAATGTGAGTTTTTCGTGCACCAGGCTGAGGGCTGCACAGTCCAACCCTTGCTGTGTGTACTGCAGCATCTAGTGCAGCACTGCTTAAATCAGAGGAGCAGCAGATGACCTTCCTTTGGGTCTTGAACCTTTGCTAACTGCTCATTGATATAACCAGAAACTGAGTGGGCAGAGCAGAGGGGGTCAATGCTTTGTTTCCTGCCCTCTCACAGGGACAGGTCAACTGCTGTGTGTGTTCTCTGTTACTCACAGATGTGCACTAGGTGTCTGTGCAAGAATTGCCTGTCCAAAGAAATTATGAGGTTATATTGTTATAATGTATTTTCCTGCTCATCTTTCCCTATTAAAGACATACAACACATAATGCTGGCCTTGCACAGTAAGGGGTGGAGGACAGCACCCCTCAGCATCAAAATTTAGGAGATTCCCTACAAGAATATGTGTGGTCCTACTGCACAGAGCTTTATAGACCTGCCTAAGTCCCAAGTGATAGAACAGTTTTCCAAGAGTTCCCTCTAACTCTGAATTTTTGAGAGTCTTAGGATAATTAATCTGGCTGTGACACTATGCAGAACACTGTAACAACCAGAAGAAAAATAACTTGTAAAAAATATTATTTTCTTTCATGCAAAGAATCAAACTTTAAATGATTCCATCTGTCACTTTCATCTGCACCCTGTTTCATTGGCTGGATTTTGCTCATTAAGATAAATTTCAAGCCAGCAGATCATTTTTACCTTCAGGGCTTTGATGAAATGTAGTGTTTAGAACTTCCTCCCCTCCTCCATTTTTGATAGCCTTGACAGAGGAATAAATGTTTCTCTCTTATGCTGCTTTGCAATTGTATGGAATGGCTTTGACATTCCAAAAGGGAAACACACTACAGTCAAATTCCTCCTGCTTTCCTATGGGACTAGGAGCTGGCCAAACCCTTCCAATAAAAGTTTCCCACTCGACCTTGCATCATTAAACCCTCTTTTTTTTATTACTCCATCTCCTCAAAACTTCCTTAGCAAACCTCTAGCCCTTTCAAAAGGTGGGCTGGAGAGCTTCCATGCTATGCAAATGCTTCAAATATCTTTGTTTCTTCCCTGAAAAGACATAAAAGCAATTTGTTGGATTCCTTACCCCATAACCAAACACAACTGTACACTGTGTGTTACAGCTCCCTGTGCTTTCAGACCCAGTGACTTATTTTACTGTAAGTGTTAATTATACATCGGAATGGTTTTGTGAGGGATGTGATAAATCATCTGCCACTTAAAGTCTTTAAATCAAGGCTGGGTGTTTTCAGTGGGGTCCTGCTCTGTGCCTGGAGCACACAGAGGCTCGCAGTGCATTTACAGAAGGGTAAATAATCACATGGATATAATCACATGGTCATGGTCAGCCGGGCTATTGAGGAATTAGGGGATGGGCGGGATGGCCTTTGTCATGCAGGATGTAAGATTAGTTGGACTTAATGGTCTGTTTTGGCCTTTAAATCCATGAATAGGGAAAAGGAAAGAGGAAAAGGAAAACAAAAAAGAACAAAAGTCCCTATTATAGCCAGCATCTTTCTGCCTTCTGAAAGGAGGGACTGCAGGCAGCTGGGGTGAGAAATGAGTGCTGGGCACTCCTTTGCACTGCCCCTGCTCCCAGAGCTCCCCAAGCTCTCCTGAGCTCCCCAAACAGGTCCTGGCAAACAAAGCCAGGAGCCCAAGCCCACTGAGATTTGCTGACGTCTTTCATAAAACAACAGATGTGAGCACACACACAATGCTCAAATGATTTTCAATTTCTTTCCCCCCTTGAGGTCATTTTAGGTGTTCCAGGACTAGAAATCTAATGCTTTTTCTATTTCTAAATTAAGCTAATTAAAATTTTAATCTGGTGGACATTATCTTATTGCATAATTAGAAGAGCTTATATTGCAATGGTTTGGTTAGTACCAATCCTTTTTGCTTTAAATTGTGTTTCATTAATTGAACAGGGCTTAGATAGGTGCTTATAAGGACTTAAGCCAACTCTCTGTTCTTAACAAAATACTGAATTCTCCCTTTCAGCTATACCTGCTCTGAGCCTGCAAGCTTTATGCTAAAATAGTTTTCCTTTAGTGAAGTGAAGGGTGGGTTATTACACCCATGGTCCACATGGGAATTTCAGGAACTATAGGCACCCTCACAGACACCATTGTAAACTGACTTCACAGAGCAAACACAAAGGATCCTTGCTGGAAAATGGCAAATCCAAACCCTACCCACTGACTTGCTGATATCATCTGCTTAATCGTGGGTTATGGCATAATCAATTACTCCCAGTTCACTATTATGTCCCAAAGAATCTTTCTATAGACTGGACTGGTATTACTCTGCCATACACTTGAAAGAGACTACTGTTAATTAATTTAGCTCATCTGCATACCTAAAATTCAGCTAAGCTCTCTATTGTGTTACCTGCTATCATTTCAGACATGTAGGGCTTCCAAATTCCTGTAGAAATAGAAAGGGATTAAACTCATCTATAGAGATATAAAACAATTTAAGAAGTTGCTTTTGAATACTTCCCACAGGGCTCTGTGCAGAGTAGGTCCTGGGATCTGGCAGAACCTTTCCTGCTGGTTATCCATCCCACCAGGAGTCAGCTTCCCTCCAGGACTTTTGACCCAGTGCTTTCCAAAGGCACTGAATTCCCCGAAAGTGCAAATAACACCTTAAACCACAATTTATCTACTCCTGGGGCTAAGGCACCCGAACCAGTGAGCGTAAATCACTCAGAATATTTATGATGTACTGACACATTTCCATTCTAAAAAATAGGAGTCCATCACACATAAATCCTCATAAATGCTTCTCTGGAGCCATCCCCATCCCATTCACCCCAGACATGGTCACCAAATCTGCACGGGAACCTCCACAATGCCTGAGGCTGACGTGCATGGGCCCAGGGCTCTGCTTCTACCACAACAAATGAGTAAATAATTACATTAATAATGAGCCAGACCTTCCAGCCGGCCAAGTCACAGGAGCCAGGGCACTTTTGCTGAACAATTTCAGATTTAAAAAAACCAACAACCTTCTGTCAAAACGAAACAGCTTCATGCAGCAGAAATCCCTTGGATAAAACCTGCTATTTCTCCATAGGGAAAGCAGGAAACAATTCAGTATAAAAATTCTTGAGGGTTTTTTTTTTTTTTTTGTTCAAAACGCAGACAAAAACCCTCAGAAGAAGATTTGAAAACACTGATTATTGAAAACACTGAATATTCCTCAAGTAGCAGCTCCTTCTGAAAAGATGAAGAGTTTTAGTAAGAGATTGCATCTGAGGTTAAAAAAAAAAAAAGGCACAATTTCATTAGTCTCCATTGTCAGGTCCCCTTCATGAGCTGCTTTGGGATTAAGGGGTTGTCTGCTGCAGGGAATCCTGTGGGTTTGTGGGGATGTGGAGCTCTCAGCATGGCAGTGAGCCCTGGGGCACAGCAAACCTGCAGCTCCCAGCCCTGCAGTGCTCGGGAGCCGCTGCCAGGTGGGGAAATCCCGGAGCTGCCGGCTCACAAAGCTCAGCTCAAACATTCCCTGCTCTTTCAGGTCCTGTTTGGAAATGCACAAAGTTGCTCCACAGTTGCAAACAGACAGCGCTTCAGCAGAATCCATTTCCTAAGCAATAACTCATTTCAGAGCAGGCAGTGACTCTGCCCAAGGTGAGTCCCAGCAGCCCTCTCTGTGTTTAATTTGCACACTGGTTTTGTTCAGGATGCAGTCCCTGCATCGCCTCCTCTCCAACTCTGGCATTTTCCAGGCTGACAGCCAAAGGGATGCTTAGGCAGACATTCCTGCAGACAGAAAGCTAAAGCTGGCTTGCTTTACATTTGCTCCAAGAGGGGCAGGATGAAGAACAATGGTTTGCATCCAGGCTAAATATCTGAGCTCATCACTCAGGCAGCGTTTCCTTGCAATGAGTGTTCCACCATGCTTGAGGCAGGTCCCGACCAGACCCTCTACCTCCCTGCCCCCTCTGCCTCTAGAGTTATGTCTCTCACTTAGGTGATGTCAAAACTCAAGGTGTTTTTGCTGTGAAGACAAGGGTTCACACCCCATTGTACCACCCTTCCTGAATTCCCTCTCAGGGATCCTGAAGAAAGGGACCACAGCAATGTTGATGGAAAAGCCCCTCATCCAGCCTCCCCCTTGAAACAGGGTTATCACCAACACTAAATCAGCTTGGCCATGGCTTTGTCTAGTCAGAGCATGAAAACCTTCCAGGCTGTCCACAGTCCCACTGGATGACCATGCATCTGTCTCACAGAGAAGTTTTCCTGATCTTCAGTTTGGGTCTCCCAAGTTGCTGTTGCCCCTTGTAACATCATTTGCCTTTACCAAGAAGAGTTTGGCTCTGTCATTTCTGCAGACAGCTGTAGGTTCCCATGAGCTCACTCCTCCACCAACCCAAACAGCCCAAGGAACATCAGCCAGAGCCTTGAAGGGCATCCCAAGCCTCAGAAATCTCCCTGCTCTGCAGTTTCTGGGATCAGCCAGCTCTGGTAGCAGAAGTCCAGGTCTTGGTCTGCACTTCACAAAATACATCCCAGTCCCTTCGACCCAGCCAAGCAAAGCTGCTCAGGACACCACAGAGGGGGGCACAAAGTTCTCCCACACATATTCTCCAAGAGCAGTGATGAGGCACTCATGCTAAGCAGGCAGAAAAGAGAAACCATTCAGTTATTTGTCCTGTTGTCTGAAAATTGTGGCTTGGGCAGGCATTAAAGCAGCTACAGCCTCAGTGGCTCAGTAGATGCCCACCATTTGGTGGCTTCCAGCTATTCCTAAAGCCTTCTCAGTCTCCAGCCTGACTAAAGCCCACCCTTTCCACTTAATTCCTAGTTTACATGGCAAAACAGCTTCCCAAAATATCCCTGTGGCACACCAAACAATCTTGCTGTTAGGACTCAGATTTCAGTGTGATTGGTAATGAGTGCACCAAGCATCAGAACTAGGTTATTAAAATATCTTTCATGATGAACAATGTAAAATAAATGTGGATAAATTGTATTATTCTGGGTCATTTAATTTTAAGTGCAGCAGCCTCTGTATTTTTTTGCCACTTAAACGATATGCAGCATGAAACAGCACAAATAAATACAGATGTAGAGAACATTAGATACACTTTGTAAGAGCAAATTATGCACATTCACATTTCATTCTACTTAGATCAAAATTAGATGCTTTTCCTCCATTATCTCAGTGGATACACTAAAAGTCAGTGATTTATGAAAGAAACCGGTGTGAATGCCATTATAATTGATTAACCTAAGAGACTGGTGACCTACTTATAGATATACAAATATGATTATAATTGTGCAGTAAGTAATTGAATGTTCTGCAGGACTTCTTTGTAATGTGACTGTAATGCATAAAAACAAGAGGTAGAAAAAAGGCTTCAATGCTGTGCATGGTCTGAGATCCTAGAGAGAGGTGCTGAGTGCTTCCTGCTCTCTCCTGTCAAGGGGAATTGGTGTTGGGACCCTGCAGAATCAACCCCCTCCAGAGCAACAGCATTTCCCTGAAATAGCCTGTCCTGTGGACAAAAGGCTGCACCGTGCTTTGTGGCTAGGATAACTTTGGACACCCTAAGCACATCTCATTGTCTGGGAGATGCCACACACAGACCCCTCCTGAGTCATCTCTACTGGAGCCCCTTTCAAAGACTTCCTTTGAGTCAAGAGAGGGGGACAGGCCAAGGGTCATGAAGAAATAAAATGAAGTTATGGGCTCCTGCTTCTAAACCATCCCTTTGCAGTGGGACTCAGCACTGCCTAGTGGGTCTGGGAGTCTGCCAAAGCTCAGGTCTCTGCCAGCTGTGACTGAGCCCAGCGTTTCTGCCACATCTGCCAATGGGTACAAGCACCCACTCACCTGTGCTGCAGCCACAGGACACAGCAAAGAGCAAGAGCACCTCCCTGCCCCCAGTGTTTTGCAATCCAAAGACAGAACAGGGGGCGACAGAAGAAGACAGTCCCCAAGTGCTGGTAGCTCCTGGGTTGAAGCCTAAAGACCTTACCCAGGCCATGCACATGGGTGTAATCTGCAATCCCAGGCAGTGCTCCTTGCTAATCAAGTTTCCCAACACCTCGGCAGGGTGTATCCTGCTGGACAATGAGCCAGCATCACCCAGCCCACAGCTGCCTGCAGGCCCTCATGGCATTATTATGTGTCACATTTTGCTGTATCTCTTGCTGCCAGTCATTTCTTCTGACTTAATTTGCCTGAACTCCTCTGCATGGACACGGGCAGCAGAGCTAACCTTTGACAATGACACACAGCAGCTCTCTGCAGAACAAAACTCTAGATTCCCAATTTGAATGACTAAATATACCAAAGCCCAGTGATGAATTATTTAAAATCTATACAAATTTTGATGCTGCATACTGAGCTAGAGACTTGAATGCACCTCTGCAATTATGAGTCCCTCTGCCTACAGCTCCATCATGGAAAAGCATCCATTTAAAGCCCCTGGGATAAATGATCTGTTACAATTCCCTGGACTGGAAACCCTGGAGATGATGTGGGAGCCAAGAGTTGCTAGGATGGGATTGAGTTAATTAGCACTGTGTCTGAGGAGAGCTGTAACAGCATAATGAAACAAATAGAATAAAAGCAGTTTAAAGTGACTCCAGTGGATTGATGGGCACGCTGCTGACTGTGGAACAGTCAGATTGTACCCATGATTGCATAGCTCTGCGTTTGTCATGCATTGCTCACGCTGGGGTAGAGGGATGAGGAAGAGGGTGAGTCTCTGCAGCTCTGCAAGAACTCTCTGGCATGATGTGTTCTTGGGGCAGAAAGGTGGAAACCATTGCCAGCAGCCCCTTGCTGCCACAGCACACCTGGCTCAGTGTCAGCCCTGCTTGTGAAGAACAAAAGCCACCACCCCCTAAATCCCCATGGAGGATGGGGTCAGGTCCAGCACACACAGCCCCTCAGAAGCCACAGCCAGGGATGCACTGGAGCAGCAGGAATGCCTGGCTTCCCTAGGATAACCTTGTACACAGCTCCTGCATCAGCTGTAGGTGCCCACAGCTGTTGAGGGTCCTGGCAGGGCTTGCAGGACTCCTCTCTCCTTGCATCCTGCCATGGGCTTTGTCAAGCTGGTGCTGGCAATGGCTTAGCTATGCCCTGCAGCAGAGCAGGATGTCCATTCAGCTGCTGAGCCCCAGACATTTAGAGCCCATCCCAGAGAAAAGTTTGTATCTCACCTCCCAAGGAGTTGCCTCTGAGCTCAGCATTCCAGTGACTGCATATAGATGGCCATGTTTGATTTCTTCATCCATCCTTTCCAGTGCTGAGAGCTGCCAGGGGATGACTGACAGGTTCTGCTTTTTCAGTGTGTTTTGCATTCTTTTCAATATTCAGTTGTCTGGAAGAGGAATATGTTGGCCCCAGCAATGCTGCATTTGAGAGAGATGCTGTTTTCTTCAGCATAAATTGTTCAGGGTATTTTTACAGTCGGCATAAAAATACTGACACTGCTGGTATGGATAGCTCTGTTATCATGCCTGGGGCCAATAAAGAAAGTGTAAGGAAAAAAAAAGAAAGCCACAAGTTAAACCCCTGCTTTACAACAATCATACTCTTCCTTTTAATTTTTAAACTTCTCAAATTCCAGCTTCCATTAAAATGAATTGGTAAAAGATATACAGAACTGCCAAGCTGCACTGTTTTGAAGCAGAGAGATGACTCCCAGCTTGGCCAACTATTCTGACTGCCAAATATAATATACACTAAAATGATAAAGCATAACAATGCAAAAGATCACATACTGTCTCTATCTCTCCCACAGGGAACTGGAGCTGTGCCCAGCAGTGGTATCTAGTCCTAAGCATTGCCTATCTACCAAAAACTAGAGAGAACTGCTGGGGACAGGTAGCAGCTATTAGCTGAGCTACCGAAAGGACATCTGCAGCTTTGCTTAAACAAGAAGAGCATAAATAAACCCAGTCTGGCTTTCTCCTTAAAGTCCTCACTCCTGCTGCAGAGGCATTTATGTTGAGGTTTGCCCAGCTCATTATTGCCATAGAGCCTGACCTACACAAGCCACACAGGAATTTCATTGCTCCAGCACCATGACATGTCTCTTTCCACAGAACTATTCCTCATTCCTACCAGCAGCAGCTGGGCCAAACCTCACTTTCTGCTTGTCCCCTTCACTTCAGTCCTCTCCCCCTTTCAGCTGCACTCCACAAATCCAAGATAATGAGAACAGTGGGGCCAAATAAATCCCTATGGGCAGTACCTGTGCCACTCTCATCCCTCCACATACATCAGCTACTCTTCCTTCCAGAGCACTGCTTGGAGTAAAGACAGACCTGCAGTGGAATAATCCCAATTTCAAGCCCATTGCAGAAATTACAAATGACTTGCTTCCAGCTGGATGCAAGGTTTACTAATTTCCCACCAGCACTCAGGTGGCAAGTTTGCCACATGAATAATTGTGTGTCCAGGAAAGTGTTCCACTGGTAGGGTTATTAGCAGGAAAACAGGAATTCAGTTGGAAAGCATTAATAAACCTTAAAGACAACAGCTGTTATGGTGATTGATCCACTATCCAAGTGTACACAACTCATACAGGATGAAGGAGCAGAGGTTATTGCACAGGGAGGATATACTGAGAAGTGGGAAAGGAGGCAGGGTTGCTATAAAGGCCAGGGATAAAAATTGGTACTATCAGGTTCAAAAGCATTTAAAAACCCCACACATCTTTTCCAAACCTGAATCAAAATTAAATTTTAGTAATTTGCAGCATTTGTTACTTAGAATGTTACTTACTTTCTTTTAATACACATGGGCAATGGAAGCAGAAGAGTTTTGTCTCTGTTTATTCCCCAGGATCAGCAGATGCTGCAGTGTGAAGACTGCAGATGCCCCAAGGAACAAATCCAAATGTGCCCAGTGCATCCATCCCTCCTCCTGAGGGGAGAGATGAAATCACCAAGCTCCTCCGAGGGCTGAAAGAAAGATTAAGGAGAGAACTGAATTGCCCATTGGAATTCCAGGAATTTCTGGCCCACTGTGTCTGATCTGGTGCAGGGCTCTCCTGCTCACAAATAGCTGCACATTGGGAACATGACTCCTTTCTGCTTGTGTGCATCAGGAGTTTGTCCTTTGGCACTCACTGAAATCAGTTTTTGGTCTGTCTGGGTAAGGATGCTGGTAAGAAAAGGAGAAAGTGAACCTAGGGTGGCATGTTTGGCATGTAGGAACACCCTGTACTCTTCTGCAGCTCCCTTTGCCTCCCTGAAAACATCATTTTCTGCAGGGATATCCCATCCATCCCAGCAGAATTGCCTTGGTAAGAGCTGAAAGGACAACTCATGATCACAGCAGAGACAGAGCAGTGGGAATTCAGGTATCTTTATGCAGGACCATCCCTAGGGCTGGGGGCAGGCTGTGATCCACCCCAAAGTCTTCACATCATGCTATTACAGGTTGTGCCAACTGCACTATAGGGTGTTGAGCTCATTGCACTATGTTTCCTTCCAAAAGGAAACAAAAACAAACCCTTTCCAGTTTATTATTTCAGCTAATTATATGAACCAACAGTATTTCATCCAAACCATTTTAGGAAAATAAGTGGAGAATGTTTGCAAAACCAAAGCAACCATTTTTCTCCTGCCAGGGTGGCAGATGCAAACATAAAGAGTAACATGTCCATACATCTCCAATCTCAACTTCTTATGAAACAAAATAAAAGCAATCTGGTTGTGAACTGATCCAAAGCAAATACAGTATTTCAGAACACGCCACATTTAGTTGGTGGGGCTGATTTATATGATGCAATTTAAAGACCAGTGTGCAAATATGGAGGGGAAGAAAATTTCCCCTTCACACTTTCTTACCTCACAGACATTGTTTTTGTTCTGCATGTAAGTGAGGAGCCCTTGGCCTGTGCAGCAGCTGCCTGTGAAGGATGAGCACTGACAGGTTTCTATGGCACTTCCAAAAAGGGTTGTTTTACAGGCCAGAGGTTCCCTTCTTCATACAGAATGCTTTGCCATTTATTGTGTGATCTGTGAGATATCACACAGTAGTCTTCAAAATAAATACTGCCAAGAGCATCCCCTGCCAAACTTCAATTAGCAGGCACTATCTCTATTCCCAATTTACAGCTGGAAAGAGAGGCAGGGAGAAGGCAGCAGGAGGTTTCCTAGGGAAGTGGTGGAATCATCAGCCCTGTAAGCGATCAAAAAATGAGATGTGGCACTTCACAATATGGTTTAGTGGCAATGGTGGCATTTGCTGGAAGGCTGGACTTGATGAACTTGGAGGTCTTTTCCTACCTTAATGATTCCATGGTTCTGTGACCTTCCTGAGGGCATCTCTGTGCACTGAGTGTCAGAGCTGGCAGTGCTGGCAGTACTGCAGCCACTGAGCCTGGGATGGCAGGTTGGGATTGCCCCGTGCTGTACAATCTCCTCTGTCACACATCATCTGAGAGGCAAACAGCTCATTGTGTTTGACATTTGCACAACTCTTCTTCTGAGGAAGTGCTGCTCCAGCCATCATCTCTGTTCTGTTTTTAGATTTCATGGTCAGTTTCCAAGATTTAGTGGCTTTTCAGCAGGCAGAGGAGCACCTCGGTTGTGTGGCACTGCAGTTCTCCTTAGAGATAATTGCTGAAGTAAATCAGAAACAAGGGGAGACCTAGCAAAAAAAATGGAAATCACATGTTTTAAAAGTGAAATTAAAAATAAAGTAAAAAGGAGGAGAAACAAATATCACCAGGATAATTGTCATTTTCATTAAGGACATCACTAAAGGATTTCCAAAGCAGGTCCAGTCTCAGTTTCAGTTTGCATTGCTGAAGCTTGATCCATCATTTTGCAATGAACCTAGGCATCCATTTGTTAGAGACCTGCAGGCTTTCTGAATGAACACCTCCAGCCATCCCTCATGGGCTGCAATCAGGAGGGATGCCAAGTGCTGTGGATGATTGCTGCTGCTGCCTTGAACAGAAATGCTCCCGAGTCCTTCCCCAGCTCAACCCCATCCCACTCCCTGTTCTCTGGAAGAACCAAAGCTTGAAGTCTACACACGGCCAAATCTGTGTTTTACATCCAGAAATCCTCATTATTTTGGGTTGTATCAGCCCTACAGCATCACAGGCTAGGGCAAGACACCACCAGGCTGGGTGTGCTCTAAGTTACACTTATCAGGAGAGAGGGAGGTCAGCAACAACAGTAAATACATGAATATAAAACTGCTTTGCTGTTTCCCTCTTTTTCCCAGCAGTTGCATTTGGACATTTTGCACACTGGTGGTGTGAGGGGTGCTCTTGAGAAGGGCTGAACCCCAGGACTTGGAGAGCCCTGGTACCTGGATTTCATGAGAAAGGCAAAACAGCCACTTATGGCAATGCCAATAAACAGATTTGCTAATTAATACCAATTCAATTACTCCCATTTAGTACTCAGATGGCTAACCAAATCTCTTCTTCCTTCACATCTGCAAAACATCAAGCAAGGCTGGGCTTTTCCCTCAGCTTCAGGAGGAACCTGGCAGCTCCTGGGCCATGAGCTGTGATGGAAACTGCTGAAGTGCCCAGCCCTGCTGGTGGCTGCAGGACACCCAAGACAGCCCAGGACCTTTCTGCAGTGAAATATACTTGATATGGGGAGGTCAGGTAAACTGTGCTGTGCTGCATTCAGGAGCTTTTTCCAATTAGCACTGAAGACAGTCTCCAGCCTCAAAGTTCAGATATTTGAAGTCTGAGGGTTGTTTAAGGTTGAGCTGGGCTAGACCTCCATTATTTTCTAAACACTTGTTTTTCTGCCACCTTTATTTGTTATACTTAATACTCCCTTAATGGAGACTTTCCCTGGACTTCTTCTGGGATGTGCCACACTCCTTTTTCTCGTGATGAGAAGCATTCCCCCACCAGAGCACAGCCATGACTTGATGACTCAAATTTGCAAAGTCACTTTGTTTTTCATGAAAATCTGATTATCAGTGCGAAAAGAGACCCCTTCATTTTCATAGCAAAGTGGCCTGTTCTGCTTCAGACAAAACTCTGAACGTTTCCATAATTACACACTGACCTGTGTTGAACAAGCCAGCTCAAAGGCTATTTTATCTCAGCATGACCAGACTTTATCAGATTTATTCTATCTAAAGAAAATTACATCACAAATAAATTACTTCAGTGGTAGATTGCAGTATAAGAAAAGCAAATGATTTGGCAACTATTCCCCTTTTCCTCTCCTCCTTAGCCACCTGGTTTATAGGGCTATTAACAAATTCACCCTGGCTAAAAATGTAGCCTTAGAATAGAAGAGACAACCTCTCTGCTTTTCCACTTCATGAAGTTTTATTCTGAGTCCCTTTTCCCTCTTGCCCTCTGGAGACTTCATGTCTCTGCAGCACTTTCTGATTCTCTGCTGCCAGTCTGGGAGGGTGGCCAGGAGATGAAGCGAGGGGACTTTTTTGGTGCCTTCCCTGAAGGACAATGGCTCCTTGCTGTAACTACAGTTCTGCAAGGCATTTTGTGCATCACTGGCACCTCTCCTCCTTGCACACAACATCCCTTCCACCCATCCTTACCCCAGATGACTCCCATGGAGGGCTGGGGCTGGATCTGCCTGCAGGTAGGAAGCACAGTGGTGCCCTGTTGGGAGGGCCAGCCCAAGCACTGCCTCTCCATGCAAGGTTGCTCCTTTTATTGCCATGGTCCCTTCTTGCTGCAAGCATGATTAATGCCAGAGCTCTTCAACCATTTTCCTATAGGAGAATTAAAGTTTTAATGATTAACCTTTATAAATTACAAGAGCAATACTCTAAATAATAAATAGTTTCTAGCCGGGTCTGAGCTATTATGCCCCAGCATGATATGCTGAGCCCCCATCTGCATTTATTTTCCATACTGTATTCAAGTCCTCTTATGTCATTGAGATAAGCAGTCAGGAGATATGTGTTTTCCAAAATGATGTCCTCATTCATCATTTCTTCCTCGCTGCTCAGCCTGATTACATTTAATTTAAGAAGAAAGAAGCCTTGCCTGGGCCCACTGAGCATATAAGGTTAAAAAAGCAATACAAATGAAGCAACAGCTTCCTGGAGAAATGGCTACAGAACACAAAATAACAGCATCCCTTATCAGCATTGGTGCTGTGTACTTTCCTCCTCATTTTCAGAGAAAACTCACGGCACAAATGACCCATTCATCAAGATCAGCAGGTACAACTCTGCTTTGAACACATATGCACAAAAGCTACCACCCTCCCCATTAATAGGGAACAAGCTCTGAGCATTAATTTCATCTGGTATTAGTGCAAAGCTTAATTACAAGTAGAGATAGGAGAGCAAAAGCTTGCTGCAGCCTGAACTGTTTCCAGTGGCACTTGGCTTAGGGAGAAATATCTTTTGTTCCTACAAGTTCTCCTCTGTCGCAGTATTTGGCTGCTCCAGGATGCAGCAGGGAGAAATAATGCCAAAATGTGTCTATGCACAATGTGAGCAGCAGCTTCCTAAGCCTGATGGAAGATTTATTGTGACTTTGCACACTCACCCTCTGTTGGCAGCCCGGGATGAGGGTCTGGGTGCATGGAGCCTCCTCAGTGAGCACAGGGGCACTGGGAGAGTGAGAGGCAGCCTCTACTGAAATGCTTGCTCATCTTCTGCAGGGATGCAGCCACTGTGAGCTGCTCTTCCCCAGCCTGTGCCAGCCCTGAGCCAGCTCTGCCCTGGCTCCAATCCTGCCCTCTCCAGGTGCCAGCAGAGCTGCTGCTCATTCCCACAGTGCTCAGTGGCCAGGGTGATGCTGTTGGGAAGGGCTGTGTGGTGCAGGCAGTGGCTTGGCTCAGGGTGGGAGTCTGCAAATGATGGGAATGGGCACTGCAGGTCCTGGCTCATGCAGTGGCAGCAACAGCCCCCCCAAACCCACTCCCCCAGACAAGCTGGGCTTGCTGCTCCACAGCCAGACTGGCACCCTTGTGTTTGTAGAAGGAATTTCCCACTAGGAAAGGTGGTTTGCATATTCACTCTAATCAGACTTCAAAGAAATGCCAAAGGAGCCAGGGAAATGAAACACGTACTGAGCCAGCCAAATAAACACAGGGGAAAAAAAGCCAGAGCCTCTGACCAAATGAACTCGGACCAACTCTGAATTTAAAATGAAAACTGAAAAGGACTTAAAGAGATAGGTTGCTTCCAAGCAGGTCCAGAGGGCAGCAGATCACAGCTCCAAGCTGTGCCCACAACCACAGCAGCAGTGTAGGTGTGCAGCACCTCCATGGCAGCAGAACTGCTCATCCCACCCCTCCAAGGAGCAAAGATGCACTGTGGTCCCAGCTACCACTGACTCTCCAGGGCTTAACATGCTGGTTTGTTCCCAGAGAAGCTGATGTTTCATGTAGAAAAATCCTAAACAAATACCTAGCTGGGATATCCTGGGTTTCCCAAAGCTGCCCTCCTAACACTGTAACACAGCCAATAAATGGTGTCAGCTGCATCACTCAGTTTTGGGATTCTCTTCTCAGAGTGCCCCATGAATGCTTTTGAAACACATCCTCAAAGGAGCAGTGACATGGAATTCCCACTGAGGCAGCTCTGAAGGATAATTCCTCCATTTTTTCTCTCTCCCATGGTATGGTTCAAGCTCTGGCCAAGCTGTTCATAGGTTTAGGGTTTCACTCAACAGCCATGGTCCCCACTGGAAATAGTTACAATGACATGTCCTGTCTCTCCCTTGGCCTGGACCAAGCAAACCTCTATTTACCCTGCCCTTGGAGAGGAACCCTGGGCACAGGGGTGGGGTAGTGCAGCTGCTGGCACTGCTGCCCTGCATGACAGGCTGGGAAAGCAAGGGATGGAGGTTCTATTATCCCTCTGAAGCTACAAAAGCAGGCAAAATGTAATTATAATCACCCAAACTGGAGTTCTGCCAGGACATCAGGGCTAATGGTCTTGTTCTTGCAAGAAGTGCCATGGGATTTTTCTAATGATCACAAGTGGTCAGGACCTCAGTTTCACATCTCATTTGGAAGATAATGAAGAACTCTCCCATTTATTTATGGTCCAAAGGGAGGTAAGGACAAATTGACTGTGTCAAAGGGCAGGAGGACTTAGAGAGGCAGATTCTTTTGCTCAAGATATCACTGGGAGCTCTGACAGCCAGGAGGGATAGCAGAGGGAAAACAAGAAGCAAGGAAGAAGCGTGTGTGATTTCATATGACTCCTGTTAGTGTTTCAACTTTTTCTGAATCTGCTGTGACTCCAGTGACATTGCTGAAAGGAAGGTGAATCTTTTTTCATATGAGTTATTCCCGCTGTAAAATATATTTGGAGGGAATGAGTTTATAAAGCTATCTTTGAGATAATTGGCAAGGATACTCCACTCTCCCATGAAGGTTATGAGTGGGTTACAAGAGGGTCTTCACTTTAAACTCAGAGCAATGAGAAATTAATAGATCTTGCAGTGTCAGTCCCAAGGCAGAGGATCATGATAAACTGGAAACAGGCAGAGAGACTCTTTTAAAGTTATGAAGCGAGAGAAGAGAGACGTATCAAGCTCCTGGGATTACATGAATTCAGAATGATACATCTGCCAAGCACAAGCGTGGTGATTGCCAATAAAAGGTCAGTGCAATTGGAGAGGACAAATATTGCCTTATCCTCTGAGAAGGAGAAGCATGACATCTCCAGAGACCCTGCCTGTTGCTTCCCTGGATCAGGGAGCTCTGCTGGGGAAGTTGCACCACAATCAGCACACACAAGTGCTGCCTTTTAAAGTGAGAGATGCTGTGATACAGAGAATGATTTCCCTCTTTCCAACCCTGATTATTTCCATACCTAAAACCTTTGTGGAGCCCCTCGTTTTCCGCTCTGAGCACAAGAAAAATTGACCATAACCTAGAAAGCTGGAGAAAAGGGTTTGGACAAGAGGAAGAATTGGAAAAGGCTGTTCTGGAAGGTCATTACGTGGGTATTGGCTGTTGTATGGATGGAGCTGCTGGAGTGGAGAAAGAACTGGCTGTGATATTGATGGGAATGAGTGGTTAAATGAGAGCAGTTTGGGTTGCAAAATATAGACTGCCACTGAGAACAGCACTGGAATGAGTTTAATTAATTTATATGATCAATAACCTGGAAGGGTGAAGGCACAGACCAGCAATGCAATTTGTTCTTGGTACAAAACAATCACAAAGGAGCCATCAAAAGGTGGGATGATGCTCTCAGCTTGGACTGGGACAAGGAGCACACAAAGAGCACATGAAATGCTGGTAGGGACAGCAACCACAGTCAGGATCTGTCTCGGTGATCTCACACAACAAAACAGAGACAAATAATGAGCAAAGCTCAGCCCTCAAGCACAGCACTTGGATGCAGGGTGCATGAAAGGCACATTGCAAGGGTGTGCCATGTCAGAAAAAGGGGGAAAGATGGGCTGGTGTCAGCAGGGAAATGGGCAAATCCTGCAGCTATGCAACTTTGAATTTTTCATATAGGGAAGAGTACAAATGACATACCAAAGGTAAAAGCAATTCACACTTAGGCACGTTTGCATGGAGCAGAGGCTGAGCAGTGAGGGTTAGTGCCCCAGGATCTGGCACAGCAGCTGGGAGACTGAGCTGTGAGCACAGGGATTCCCTAAAGAAGTGATGGAAAGGGCACAGTGCTGGTGGAGGAGGAGGGAGAACTGGGCTCCATGCTCACCCTTTGTGACCAAGAACATCCAATTTCAGCCTTCAGATGAGCAGGACACAGTGTAAGGTGAAAGCACCAGCATCAGGGCTGTCTCTGGCTACACCTCAGGAGCTGCAGGAGAGCTCTGCAGAGAAGGGGTGTTGCTGGTTAGGCAGATTCCTCAAAAGAATTTCGGATAAAACAAGTTTTCTCCTTTTTTTTCCCCATTCCTCACCCCGTGGAGGGGAAAGCCCATATTTCCCTGACCCTGGAAGAGCCATATGCACATCTCTCCTGCCTGCATGGCTGAAACCCACCCCAGAGCCACCTCAGCCCTGCAGGGATGCTGCAGAAAGCCTCGGATCACCCTCCCATCACCGGGGCTGGCAGAGGGGAGCATGCCCCAGCCATGGGCAGGGGACACTCATGAGGGTCCTGATTCTGGAGCAAAGGAAAGGGAGGGAGCCTACAGGAGTGTGAGCACATAAATGCCAGTCCTTGGGGAGAGAGGCTGAGAATTCCCCTGTGTTTGCTGATCTGCAAACCTTGTCAGAGGCTTTCGATTCTCTCGGAGCAGAGGAAGAAAGAGACAGATGCTGAGATAATTACTACCCTGGCAGAGAACTTATTCTTGTATCCAGAAGGAGAATTACAGCCTCACAGCTGTCTTCAGGATAGAGTGAAAGCGTTTTCTCCATGGTACATTGCAATGGCAATTAATTTTCTTGATAAGCTTAAACTAACCTTTATTTTAAAAAGGAAGATAACTTGTTGTGTGAAGCATCTTCTAATCTGGCATTTACCAAGGGCAATGGGATAGTAATTTGAAAAGCCATTAAAGGTACCTTTTTTTTAAGCTTTCCAGTGCCTTTTTAAGGTGCTGCAGAGCCTATGTCCCCTCTTGCTCAGGATGACTCAGTGCTTCTCCTTCTACAGCACATTTCCAAATGTGCAAAGCCCAGACTTTGGAACCAAACTTTGGTGCACAGACTCCCTAAAATAAGCAACAATTTATTCTCTAGGTTTGATCAGAATGTTGGACCATTTTCTTGCATAGCAGGCATGTGAAACCAGGAAAGTTCTTCCAAAATATTAGTTGGAAGGCCTTTTTGAAGTGTTCCAGTCTTTCAACAGATGGTGATAAAATGTTAAATACTGAGAGCTGTCCCCCTGATCCAAGTGCTCTCTTCCAGTTTTTATAGAAGACCTTTTCCCTGGATTAACATTGCTAAAGTGCTTTGAAGAGAAAGAATGCCACATAAATGCTCAGCAGCATTCTGCTATAGTAAATAATCCCTTTATCTGAATGGAAACAGTATCTGGACTACTTTAAATAATGCATTCTAGATTTTTAATCAACTGGACCTTTATAGTAATACACATGTAATTATTGCCAAGAACATGAGAATATCTCATTCTGAACTAAAATGGAGGAGGCAGCAACAAACTGAGAGGTACAGTTCATGGAAAAATGATCAGCTTGGTCTTGCTGGTGCTTTGCTTATGAAGAATTCAGTCAGGATTTAGGAAACAAATGTGACTAGCTCCAAAATCAAAGCAGGCATCCCCATAAGAGCACCAAGGTGGAGACCTTTGGGTCCAACATTATGCATGTACCAGCACATCTATATCTAGGAGTGGGGAGGAGGACAGGAAGGGATCAGACAAGTTACCCCAGGAGCAACTGCTGGCCCTGGAAGCATTGTTTATTTAAAAGTTTTCTTACCATTGTGTCTTTGACATGTAGCACACAGAGCAACATAATAAAATATCTCCAGTCCCTCCTAATTGTTTTGTGGGATGACCTGTCAGAGCATAATTAGATCATTCCATGCATTGTTGTTATGGGGAAGCTTTGTGATCCTTGAATGTCAAGCTGCCACGGAGATAACCTAACCTTTGAAACAGCAGTGGGTTAAAAGCAGGAGTTATTTATTATTGGCAATGCTCTTTACACATTGTTAGTGCAGAAGCACTGTAAGGGAAAGGCAGACCAAAAACTAAAAGCTTAATAATGACCAAATGCAGTAATAATTACAAAGGTGCAGCAAAATGCAATCTGATACTGTGGGCTCTGTACAAGTCAGCTGCACTGCAGAGAGCTTCAGAAGCCCTTGTGGTGCATCATACTGCACCCTGACCCTTCTGTTTCAATACTTGATCTTTTGTACTGCTCCAGCATGATACCTTGGTGCTTCAGATCTCCAAAAACTATACTGCTGGATTTTAGATGAATGTGGAAAGTCTGGATAAGACTGCTTACCAGAGGGAACTAGGTTACAGGATTGCTTTAGGCAGAGAGACCTATGGGAAAAGAGGTTGTTTTATATAAATAACTCCTCCAAAAGTGTAAGGTGGGCCTGGGATGAATTGATAAGAGAAAGCAAATTGCATGCAAAAAGAGATTTTAACAGCTAAAAATACCTAGGAGTCAAATCAACCAGTGAAGGGGCCATGGTGGGGGAGGTTGATGTACACTTGAGGAAATGCACACCAAAGACAGATCCCAGCCACACCATCCCACTTCCCAGATAATCTGCCTGAGTTCCTGTGCCCACACCACACAGCTGCCTTCCTCCAACACATCCACTGACAGCAACTCAAAGTACTCCTTAACCTTCAGCTTATAAATGAAATGAGACAACTCTCACAAACTCCATGGGGCAGTTTCTCCACACTCTGACCATCCTCGTGTCTCTCCTGCAGCATTTTGCAAGTTTTCTCTGTACTTTGTGAAACGTGGACACCCAAGATGAGCGCAGCAACCAGCAGCTGTGCACCAGTGCCAAACCCGGAGGTAATGCAACCTCCCTCCTCCCACTGCCTGCTATACTTAGCCACATATCCAGGGAATCTCACTGGTCTTTCGGCTGCAGCCACAAGTGGGAACTCATATGCATTTCGTTTTCCCCAACCCCTTTCCTGGTTTTCTCTTTCCTGAGACAGCCTCCTCCTCCACCAGCCAGACCTACATTCCTTGTTTTTAAGTGCTTGACCTTGTATTTGCATGCCTTCAAATGCCTATTTACCTGCTTGTCCTTGGCTTAGTGAGCTGCCCAGGTTGTCTGTCGGTGATCCTCTCTTTGTTTACTGATCTTCAAATCACTTGGGAACCTTATCACAGTCCTTTCAGGATATTTTTTCTCCATACTGTAGATAAAAACATTACAAAAAAGCTTAGGAACAGGAGCTGATCTTTAGGAATAAGAAATTAGAGAAACAACGTTCATTTTTGTTGTTGGCTGGTCACTCTTTAAACCATTTAATGTGTGCCCTAATGATTAAATGTCATTCTTGATTGATACTTAGAATTTGCAAAATCATAAATGCTTACAGACCTCAATGTATACTAGGTCAATACTATTGCTTTTATTGATCGCAGGAATAATCTAATGAGAAAACAAAATCATGTTAATGTTCTCACAGCCCTGCATTGACTGATACAAATTATCTCACCTTCCTTCAGCACTTTATTCACCAGAATCTGCCTTTCATTGCTTTCCCACTACAAATGTCAGCTCCAGTCCATGTCCCTCACCTCCCCTGGACACTGGACAGATGAAGGCTTTTCTCCAGGCTCTTCAAATTGTCCCTGATTTTAAGATTAATAATTTCTGTTCAGCCTGATGAATCAGGACATTTTTGAGAAAACAATGAAATACAGCTCCTTGGGACTCTCCATCAGGAGAGAGACGTCATTTCCACATATCCCAGCTCCTCCAGTACAATCTTACTCTGTGGAAACCAGGAGCACCATATTGAAGATATCTGTGTGAAAATATCTCTCCTAAGTTTGGATCAACACAGTAACACCACAAAATCCTCTGGTGGCCCTTCCTACACTGCAAAATTAAGCAGCCACTCATGCAATGGTCTCATGAAAGTTGCCCTGGCAGAGCCCCTGCACCATCTCACTGCCTGCCTGTTTCTCACAGAGCAGCCTTTGACCACTTCCTAGAAGAGAATTCCCTCAACATTCAGTGGTGATGGTTATTTGACAGGAAATCAGTTCAACTTTAATAGGATAAGTATCAGACATAGGATTGTTATTACAATTGTCAAAATGATTTTGTTAATTGACAGAGAGAATTTAGGACAAAGTTTTATCTTCCCTTCTATCGTGTAATCCCAAAGAAGTTAACAGAATAAAAAATGAAAGAGCACAGGTTTTTATCAGAACTTCCCAAACTTTCTCTATTTTATGAAGCCAAGCCATCATGCTGCATTTGGCTGGGCTAGTTAGCTTTTTCATAGTAGCCGGTATGGGGCTGTGCTTTGGATTTGTCCTGCAAGCAGTGTTCATAATACAGGCATGCCTTAGTTATTGCTGAACTGTGGGAATGTACAAGAAATTGGAAGGAGATGCAGCCAGGACTGTTGACCCAAGGGATATTCCATACCCTGAGATGTCAAACTCAGCAATAAAACTAGGGCAAGGTCACCAGAAGGGTTGCCAACCAATTGGTGAGCAATTGTTTCCATTTGTGTTACTTGTCTTTCTTGGTGTTTATTCCTCTCTCTTTGTTATTTTCCTTTTCACTACAATTTTTGTTACTATTATCATCATCACCATCATCATTATTATTATTATATTTAAATTATTTAGCTGTTCTCATGTCAAGCCCTTCAAACTCTCTCCCCACCATCCTGCTGGAGGGCTGGGCAAGCAGCTGTGTGGTGCTCAACTATTTTTAATAGGTATGGTCATTACCAGCCAGTTCAAAGGCTGTGGTGAGTCCCTAACCCTTACAGCTTCTACTTCAAGAGATGTCAAGTAATTTCTTGGCCCAGCACAAGAAATCTGGTTTAATGCAAGGCTCAGTGGAAGGACCCATCCTCTCCCTGGGATTTCCAGAGCAGACCAAACTATCAAGAGGAGTCTCATCTAAAGCCCAGGCATTTCTCACCCTTACCCACCTATTGAAAAGGGCTTCCAGACAGCTCACAGCAAGTCATGCTGTGTTCTTCACACCCCTCATATGTTGCATTCCTTCTAAACTTCAGTTTGCACAGGGTCAGCAGTTTTGTTTGCCTCTTATGACACTTGAGCATACGTGACCCACGAGATGATCAGCACCTGGAGTTCCTCTTGCCCTTTGCACATGCAGCACCAAGGCTACAACTTTGTGCCATGTTTTTCATCCAGGAGGTTATTGATATTTATAGCAGTGATATAGCAGATCATTTGGACATGGAAAAGAGACAGGAAATCAATTAGCATCAATACATGTCTCCATACTGTTAACTTGCTCATACAGATACAAACGACCTTCCCTCTCCACACCCTGTGGTGCTCAGGAGGGGACAGACCCTGGCTGTCCTCCAAAGGGGTTCAGAAATCAGGAGGAAACACAGATGAGAACTTCTGGAAGAAAACAGCAATTTCTTTGCACACACACTGAGGAGTGTGACGGCCTCACTAAGCACTGAACAGAACTAACAAAGCACCAGCAGAATAACAACAGCACAAAACCACTAAAACAGAGCCATAAAAGCAGCATTATGGATTCACGTGGCAAGCACAGCTTTTCTCCCTCCCTTGTGCCTGGTCAGGGTTGCACACAGCAGGCAAGACACAACACCACACCTGGCTCTTCCTACCCCGCTGCAACCAAACTCACTGCAGCCACTGTCCTGGGCTGAGGCAAAATTTCCTATTGCCTGGAAACCTGAATCATGAGCTAAAACTCTTGTATGACAAAGAGGAGGGCTGAAGAGGTGGTAGGATCTCTGCTACACAGGCACTGGGAGATGCTAAAGATCCCTGGATGCCTCTTGAAATCACATTGCCCACTGTAGGTATGACACACGTGGTCACCTTTGCTGCCATGGCACGGCAGTGCTTTACCCCCAGACAATCCAAGAGGCTTTTTGATAGAAAATATTCCAATCTGTGGGAGTAGGGGGGGGCGAGATATACCGCCTGAAGATAAATCTAGTCTTTCTAGAAGCTGTAAATCCCTGCAGCTAAGCTCAGAGAGCTGCAAAAATCAAACCACCGAGAAGCTGAGTGATATAATATGAAACCAGTTCCTTCTGAGTATCACTTGAGAGTGAGAACATTCTCACTGGAGATAGGGATAGATGAAGAACCCTGCTCCATATGGGAGGAAGAAGGACAGCAGAGAAAGCAAACAACACCCCTTTGCTGAGACACCCGTGGATGTCACCGGGCAGTGCCAGTACCCCGAGCTGGAAGGAGCATGGACAGTCTGAGCAGAGTATGGCCAAGGGCTCTCTCCTCTATAGGGGCACCCAGCAGCTGGGACAATGTGGGTCTCACCTTCCAGCCACGGGTTTTCACCTTAGGAAGTCACTGCCTGCTTCTCCAAGGTTCTTTCTTTTCTGAGCAAAACTCCTCCCCTTAGGTGAGGCACCTCCCAGCCCCCGTGGGAAAGCCCTTGCTTACACATCCTCATGAGATCCCTCCTTGGGAGCCAAGACAGAGCTCAGCAGGAGCCTTGGCAAGACACAGGAGTGTGCTCTGTGCTGCTGGGCTTCCCCGAGGAGAGCTGACTCCATCCCACGGGGCTGAGTCACACTGAGACATCTCATGTCTGCTGATTCCTGCCTTGGCTCCTGCTCTCCAAAGTCCTTGTGAGATCCCAGGCACACTCAGCCCCTGCTCCGGGATGTAGGCAGTGGCATGGAGCCACACTGTTTGGTCTGAAGCAAAAAGAGGGCTGAGTCCTGGCAGGAGTCCAGCTGGTGGGTGTGCAGGGGCACCGTGCTGCTCTGCACACAGCAGGTAGGGATGGGATGTTCCTTTTCCCCAAGTTTTTAGGGCCACATTGCTCCTGGCATCACCACCGAGTGCTGGGGCTTGCACCCACCCCACTCCCCCTCCCCTCCCTGCAGGCTCTGCATCCACACACTTCAGACAGGCTGTTCCCAAACGTGCTGCAGCCACTTGCCCTCAAAACAGCACGCTTTGAAAAAATTAATAAAAAAAAATCAAAATTTTCAAAAATTAAGGAAAGAGCTTCTTGCAAACATCTGAAGGATACTGTGCTGCCCAGGACCAAATCCCTTATCCTGGTTTCCTTCCTACACCAAACCCCTTCAGGGCTCTACAACCCCCTTCAGACTGAGCATCTCATCACCCGAGCATGCGGTGATTCACCAGCCTGAGCAATTCTGCATATGTCTGCTGTTCCTGTCAATCTGTCTCCTTGTGTACTGACAGAGAGAGGGGGAGAGAGCAGAGATCTCTGACAGTGGGCAGATTAATAATACATTTAATTTCTCCATGCATCATGAGGAAGAGGAAGAGCCATAATTCAAGAGCCTCCCTGAGAGCTTTGAGAATTCCTCACAATAGGAGACAAGAGCAGGAAAGGAGCTTTTGTGCTTCAGCTCCTTAAAGCTAGTGGCAATCTGTATTTTAATGTAACATTTAAAAGGCACAGAAAGAATTGTGTGTACTATAAATATAAAGTGAAAATATTAAACCAGTTGAAGACAACCAGGACATCATTTTTCATAAGCTGTCAAGATCAGAGGATAGCAGTAAAATGTGGGTCTCTGTGACATTGATGGCTCCTCAATATCTCTAAGGATGAGTGTTTTGAGCATCCATAAGGAGTCCAAACCAGAGCACTACTCCATGGGGAAACACCATGGCAGTGAGAGCAAGGCTGCTCTGTGGCACCACAGAAGGTCTGGTTGCCCTGCACTGTCCTTGACATGGAGATGCATCTGCTTGGAAAATGAAACACGAATTTTGTTTAAGGAGAAGTGATAATTCTAAACAGCCAAGGTGGGAACCTGGCAATGCCAGCAATAATTGGCATTATTTCCAAGCTTGCAAAAGCATGGCAGCTCCTGCCTGCCTGCGCAGTGCCCTCTCCTGCCTTTCCCACCAGCCAGGTGCTCCCTGAGGCCTCCCAGCTCTCCCTTCCAAGATGGGTTTCTGCCCCATCTCCTCTTTATCTCCCTAAAGTTTCCACAGTGCCTGGATGAGAATTGTGAGGCAGCAAGAGTGTACAATGCATTTCTTGTCTGCTTAAACACTGGCATTTCCATTTTGGAGAAGGAAATTGTATTTAAAAACCCAAAGCTATTTCTTACAGTGCTTTTATACATACACCTCGCTTATACATTCACCTACTTTCAAACAAAGGGAAAAAGAAGATGAGATTTTCTGATACTGGCATTGCTTTACATATCTGACAGGTAGGTACAAAACAGGGAGATAATGAAGGCATGTTGGTGTGTATTCATCAGAAACACACATGGAAAGGCACAGGCTGAGACAGGTAATTTATATGTCTCTTTCTTCATAGTTGCCTTTTTTTTTTAAAGCATCAGGAAGAGAAAAATGTAGAGAAATCAGAATAAAAATTAGCATTAGATGTCTGCATTTCAGAGAACAGATCTGAGCAGGTCTCCCCAAGGGTGCCAGCCCTGCAAGGTCCTGGTTTCCTCAGGGCTGTGCAAACCTGAGCAAAACCAGCAAACTAGAACAAAACCCCAAAATAAAATATGCAGACAGGGATAAGTTGGGAAAAGCTGAGCTCCTGGTTTGGCTCAGAGGCCCTCAAGCTAACTTGACAGAGAAACTCTCTTTCAAACACACAGTTTGGCTGAGGTTGAGCAGAGCAGTATGAAGAGCACCTCTGTCTTTCCTAAAGGCCAGCTATTCCCCCGAGACCACAGACATTGTCCATATAAGTACTAAAACCACTTTTCTTTTCAAAAGTAATTTTTTCATAAAATGACAGCCCAGGATAATGCTGTTCCAAATAAACAGCAAATCCATGCCAGGTGCCTTCCACATCCAAGCCTGCAGCAGGTGTCCTTGTGAGACAGTCTGAGTCCTTACGGTGTCACACAGAAACCAGATGCCATAATGATCATGAAAAACAATGTAAAAGAAACTGAATTTAGGCAAGAGTATAACCCCCAGTTTCCAACCTGCCTGCATTATCCAGGACTCTTATGATCCTGACAGAATTATGCAGCTCCATGTGTGCTTATGTTAGACACTGTTAGGTCATCGTTTGAGTCACTAGAGCTGCTGTTCCATCAGCATTTCAATTATAAAACTCCTTTGCAGAGATTAGTAACACAGCTCATGCTTTAAGCCAAGAAGCAATTTTTCCCCCTTAAAATTTCATTAAAGTCTGCTGATATAGCAAAAAACACAGTAACTTTCTTGTAGTTTCAGATACTACTTCTATACTCTCTCACTATAAAGAAATTTTGCCCCAGGCAATTAGTTCTTTGCTGGGACTGGTCCTTGCTGTCCTCTAACATTCCATAGCCAGCATAGCCCAGACACCACTGCAGTCAGTCTGTGCAGCAGCAATTCCTGCACTGTAGCAGTGGCTTTAGCCTATACAGCAGAGCTGCACGCATTATTCTCAATACTGACCATGTCTCATGCTGGATATAGCCAGTTCCCAGTAAAACATCACATTAAGCCTTAATTCTGCAAATGCCAGCACGTGTGTTTATAGGCCTGAGCCACACATGGGTCTAACCTGCTAGCCCAGAGCACATTGGAGCACTGCATTCCCTGTTTTCCATCAAAGGAATGGCTGCAGACTATGAGCAAAACACATTGCCACACCTCTTCAGTCCATTATTCCAACCAAGCAGCACTGGGATTTATTACCCATACTGTGTTCAAAACAATGGAAAGAAAACACCATTTGTGAGAAAGATCATTCTAGAAAGTTGTGGAAGCAGTGACAAAAGCCATGCCAGGGAATCACCTCCCAGGCTGTCCCCACGATCCTTTCTTCCCAAAACCTCCTCCATCACAGGCCAGGCTTCTGGGGGGCCACCTCCACCCTGGTCCAGCAAACAGGCTGCAGCAGGAACTGGGTTAGAGCCCAATCTCATCCAACATGTGTGTGTAACCCTTTACAGCAGCCACCAAACTCAGGGAGATGCCACGAGCATTATTTCCAAACTCTGCTTTTTCACTAAAAGGCTCCTGTTCCTTAAAGAAATACCTGTGCCTCTTCCAAACTAAATTTGCCAGGTGGATTTGTAATATTGTCCCAATTTTTATGTTTTCCTTCACGCCTGTGTCTTCTCTCCCTCCAAGTTCTTTCCTGGGCTTCAGTAAGCCAAGCAGCAGGATTGCAGAAACAATCATATTTATCTGAAAAGAAATTGAATCATAACGTTATAGGATTTCTGTCTGTAAGCATCCAGTTCTCAATTTCAGCATATTTTGTCTTCCTTTGCCTTAATGGTCAATAGAAAGGTTTCTTAAGACCTTGACAAGATAAAAGAAAACTTGTTAACATAATAAGAACATCTCAGGGATTTAATTTCAAAGCCACCAAGGGCCTTCTGCTCCTTCCAAGCTGCCTCAGAGCCTTAGCCCTGAGTGCTGATGGCAAAGATCGAATCTCATTCTCCCAACAGGGTCCTGAAGGACTTTGTTCCAGGGCCACTTGTTCATTAGAAAGTCTCATTATTAGGTGAAAAGATGATTGCATATGCACAAAAATACACCTGCTCCTGTTATTAGAAAAACTCTACAAAGCACAGCAGACAAGGAGGTTGCAGATGGGTAGGAGCCAGTCTGTTCTCCCAGGAACAAGTGGTAGGACAAGAGGAAATGGCCTCAGGTTACAACAAGGGAGGTATAGATTGGATGTTAGGAAAGGTTTTTCACTGAAAGGGCAGTCAGGCATTGGAGCAGGCTGCCCAGTGTCCCTGGAAATGTTCAAAAACCTGCAGATGTGCTGCTTAGGGACATGGTTTAGTGGTGGACCTGACAGCGTTAGGTTGATGATCAGACTCAATGATCTTAGAGGTCTTTTCCAGCATTAATGATTCTATGATTCTAAGATGCTAATTCCAGGATAGGGAATTTAAGCTTACCTTTTGCTAGCTGTTTCACACAGACTCCTAGAAAAGAGTCTCCAGAGGGTGGCCTGAAAAATCCCATCACCCACAGCCCAGCCTCGTGATGTCCACACGAGCTCTTCAGCAACACGAGTGCAGGCAAAGGATGCTGAACACCAGGACCACAAAATTCCCTTTTTGTTTAATGAGAAGCCTAAAGCAGAGAGCCAGCAGCTCCATCAGGGCTTGCCACAGCACAGGTCAGCGTCCTGGAAGGCTGACATGGGACACAGCCAGCTCAGCAGTGTCACTCACAGTCCGACCAGCTCCACAGCCTGTGCAGAGCAATCCAGCCCTGCTTTAGCAAAGACAAAACCATGCCATTAAATCACAACCTGAGTGTACTTTAAAAAGTACAGTAGCTAGTTTTTTGGTTAATTAAACTATTAAATTATGCTGGAAAATAAACATTTGGAAGTTTTGAGCAAGACAAAGCCATGAATACTAAGAACTCCCCAACTTAGCGTGATTGATTGCACAAACAAACCGTATGTATTGGAGAAGTGTTACAGGAAAACATCGCTTTCATCAAATTTTAAGTGAACAGTTGTAGAGTGGGGAGGGGGAAATTAATTAATTACACCCTGAAACATTTTACTGATTGAATCCATGACCCCAACACTTGTAAGGTCATAAAATGATAGATTAGTGCTGCACGGAGTATCACAAATGGCATTTGCGCTGGGGAGCTCATTATATGAGATGTCAGGTCATGTAAATCATAGGAAACAAATACAAACATCCATCAGAAAAATGCAGATAGTCATTACAGGCAGCAGAGAGGAGCTGAATTATTATGCAAAATTTATTTTGACTATTAAAATACAAAGAGGTGACACAAAATTGTCCTTTAAGCAAACATAAACTACAAGTACTCTGACAGGAGGCTTTGTTTATAAATGTTTCATCTATTCAGTATTCCATGTCTGTAAACATTACTTGAAAAACAAAGAAATGGGGGAAAACCAGAAAAAATATAAAATCAGCCATCCAGTGTTTGGGTCTTCAGAGCTTTTTTTAATTCAAGAGAGAGCTATTCTTTCCACATCTGAATAATCAATGCAAGATAGGGAGAAATAGACTGTAATTATTGCATGTGAGTCATTTGTTACAGATCCTGTCTGCTCCAAGAGAGCAGAAGTAAGCACTGCTTCTTGACAAGCAATATTTATTTTTTTTAGGGAGATGCACGAAACGATTTGGCAGAAATATGTGGGTGCTCAAGAAGAGAAAACCAAGCAGCAGGAGATACTAAACCAGAGGGGCTATTAGCACTCTCAAATGGCCCAACAGGAGCCCAGCCACCTGTTCCCAACACCATCCATGACTCCAGGAGATGGACTGGCTTCTGCTGGAGTTCATTTCCTTGCTGATTAAAGTGAACCCTTGGATGTTCTCCCTGTCACTTGTTAATTTGCTTGGTGAAGCCCAATTCATACCTGGTAACAGGACAGATGATTTTTGGTTTGGATTAGGAAATGAAGCTCTTTCTTAAGTCCAGACAGAGCAGCTAAGCACTCAAGCCATAACTAATACTGATAATTTTGAAGCACTGTAAATTACACCCAAGGTATGGTTTCACCATTTTGAATGCACATAAAAATATCTTTTTCATTTTGAAAAGCTTGGTGACATAGTATTTAAAGGACACTATTTTACAACAACATCATGAAGACCAGAGTGTCAGAGGGGACTTTTGGGAACTTTCAATCTGAATTTCTTGGTTGATTCTATAAAAGATAAAATTAGGACTGGTGGGTTTTGTTGGGTCATGTTCTCAGTGCTGAAAGCCCTCAAAGGTACATCTAAGTCCCCTAGAATGGTTTGGAAAATTGCAGCACATCTTCCTGAGTGAAGCAGGCTCCTTCCAACAGCCTCAGGATTATGTCTAATGAGTCACATCTCCTCTTAGTCTTGTCCCATTTCTCACTATTGTAAATCACTCTAATCTCATTTTATGAGCACTGCATAAGAAGGCAGGCACTGAAAATTACAAATAATAGGTCAAACTGTGATTTGTGAATAGAGAATGCAATATCCCTTCCATTACCTGCAAGTTGTTTGTGTGATGGAAAGGAAGACCTGGACCTCACAATGAAACAGAATAAAGCAGATATATTGGATCTTTTACCATCTTAAAAAATGTTTAGAGTGTTACTAATGTAAGCCTGATTGATACCATCTGTACAGTTCCTGTGCTGCTGCTCTGTGGTGGGATGAATTAGTATGCTCTGAACTTTCCTTGGGTAACAAGCCATGAGTGCCCAAGCACTGCCAATCTCAGTACATTCAGTGCTGCCAGTATAAATTGCTCAGTCCCTTTGCCACCAGACAAATGGAGTACAATTCCAGTAAAATAAATACAATTCCAGCTCTGAAAGAAATTGCATCTGCTGGTGATGCCTTTTCTACTGATGTACAAAGGAGGTCGTGACAAGGAGTTAAACACAGTTGTTAAAGATGCAGCGAGCAGTTCTTCAATTCACCCAGAGACAGAAAAGAAAAATAATACTGTGGGATCCAGTTCCTCCTGGCCTCATTTTTGGAAATCATTGACTACAGCTTTTGCAGGGAGTCTCACTAGCACCTGGGAAAGCCCTTGGCCTGGTGGCCAGTGAGCCCAGCACCTGCAGGTATGGTCCTGCAGAAATGCTGAGAAAATCAGAATGATACAACAGAAATGGGAAGGTTGGAGGTGGGGGATATTTAAAATCAGTTCCATCAGCTGTCGTGCCATTTTGTATCAGGAAAATGCTGCTATCCTTGTTAGAGGTGGTGACCTTGAAACACCATGAACCCTGCTTAGTGTGGCTGACTGGGGCAAAACATTTCCAACCTCTAAAGAAGGATAGGTTCCCGGAGGTCTTGTTACATGCTGGATATTTTAATTGCCAGACCTACAGCTGAATCCCCCCATGCAGGACCACGGCAGGGAGTGCTTGTGCCTCAGGGTGGTGTTTAGGATTAAGCCTCCATAGAGGCTCTGGCAAGAGAGCAGATAGTGTGATCTTCCCTCTGGGAAGCACAGCAAAGCCTTTCCTGGGGAGCCAGCACAGCCCCAGGACCCCCCAGCACTGGCACAGACATCCCTGCACACCTGCCTTGCTCAGCTTGGGGCTCTGGAGTGTCCTCATGCTACATCATGGTGTGGCTTAATATATAATCCTAAAAGAGCTCACCTGGTGACATCTTTATCTTGAAAGCAGCAGCAGCAGCAGCCGGTGTGTGCTATTTTCAGCCTTGCAGGCTTGTTTTGAGCATCTCTCCTGCTGTTTCTTGAGCTGAAGCTCCAGACGAGTTCATCCCAAAGGGAAAACAGCGCTGCCCCAGGTGAGCACACAGGAATGTGTTCAGAGCCCACTGGTCTGTCCTGGCTCACTCCCAAACACCAGCTGGAGACAGGACCCAGAGCAGCTCGCCCTGGCCCCTGTCTTTGGCCAGGCAGGGGTTCACTGGTTCATGGTGGAGACAATGCCAGGCTTGGAACGGGAGGCACCGTGCCCCACACCCCCTCCCCTTGCCTCAGACAGGCACCAGTGATAAACTATTGCTGTATCATTTTAAATAGGGGAGGTTTATTAGAATCCCCTGTAAATCAGGCCTGAAATTACCACTGTGGATTTGCAATAAGCCTGAGTCTTGCTGAACAGCTCATCCAGCTTCTGCTTGAAATTCCTATTTTAAAACCACTTTTGCAGCTCCCCCATGAAGGCAGCTCGATTTGTAGCTGTATACAGGACACAGCAGGGCCTGCCAAGCTGGGAGAGGCTCTTTCCCTTTAATGACAGCCATCTGCAGATTCCTATAACTTAGCAATGTTCCCAGCCATGATTTATGGAGGGTGCTTAGCTTTACGGTACAATCTTTACTATTTTACAGGGTTCCTTTTTTTCCTCAGTTAAATGTTGTTTTCTGAATAATTCCAAGCTGCCAGTAGGTTCACAGAGGAGAAAACTGGAATGAATCTCTCCTTGGTTTTGTTTACTCCTATTTGAGTACTGTGTTTCTGCATCCATTTTGGAGATTTACAATGGTATTAAGGTTGCTTCCCTCATCCTCATTTTATAGATTTCTGCTGCAATCATTTTGAAAACCAGAAAGCTGACAGGAAAATTAGGAAATTAGATATCATGTTCCTGTTCCTTCCACTGCCCTGATGAAGAAGGGGAGAAGAAAAATCAACTGAAGGCATAATAAATAGCACCATGTATCCTGGAGTCCCCTCACTGATGCTGGCACCTCCTCTGGACATCCCGCTGCATCCCATCCCACCAGCACTGCTCTGACCCCATCAACACTGGGCTGTACCTGCAGCTGTCCAGGCAGCAGTCATCCAAGTGCCAAGTTCACAGGCTAATTGCTCATCTAATTTTAATTGCTAATGGTGGCCCGTGGAGCAGCAGCTCCCTGTGCTGAAGTTATCTCAGCCTATTGTTCAAGTTTATCAAAAATAATTGCCCCAGAAAAAGAAAATAATGGTGGTGACCATCAGCTCTGGGGATAACAGCGTGGTGGTTTATCATGTATGACCTGAAACACCCTCTCCATCACCACCAACACCTGAGGGCAGGGGAGTCTCATAAGCTTATGGGGGACAGCAGACAGAGACCCTCCTGTGGCTCACTGCACATAGGAGTAGCACTGGCTTGCTCCAGCATCACCAGCTCCCCAGAAAAGCAACCTCTAAATCAACCTTTCAAATCATTCATGCAATTGTTGGGGCCAAACTTAGGCCCTTCCAATCAAAACCATTGCAAAACCTTCCAATCAAGACCATGCAAAACCTTTCAAAAGGAGTGGTTTATCTAGTTATGAGCAAAGGCTCTCATGGGGGAGCTTGTACCACCAGCAGCCAGAGGCAATCCATAGCAAAATGCACCTGAGGAAATTTTCTGCTGTATGTGTTAGCTGTCACAGGCAAAACAAAAATGTTGGAAATTATTCCAGGTCACAAAGTGACCTATTTCTGCTGATTTCTTCCCACCATGGGTTACAAAGATGAGTATTCTACATCGTTTTTCTACCTCCTGCACCAGTGATGTGCTGACTAGGAAAAGGGCTTTCCCTTGCTCATTTTACCCCAGATATGGGATTTTCCACCTCTCTAAAATCTGGTCCCTCATTTTGTGCAATACATTACCCTTTATTCAGGCTGAGAACAGGTATTTCCATTGAAACAGGGAGAGCATCTATTCTGTCTTTCCTCTTCTTTATGGAAACATCTGTGAAACGAAGCTACCAAACCCTGCAAAATGTTGAAATTGCACAGGGAGGGAAATTCTGAAACGGCATACTGCAAAAATGCCATTTCCATTTAGCCCAGTGAGTTAGAAAGAAATTGAAATATAAAATATCCTCTTGGTTTCATGGGCTCAATCTTTGTACATCAGAAATTAAGACACAATGTTAATATATGATATGGTATGATATACAAATAAACCCAAACCCAACTCTTTCCTGTATGTGTTCTTTATTTTTTGTATCTTTTTATCCCACAAAATGAGTGTTTAAAACTCATTTAAATTATAATATGAATTATTCTCATTGAGTGACTTGCACTTTGATTTGACACCTGATGTTCTGATGGGCAACAGGGGATTTTTTAATGCTGTAGCTACGCTGGATATAAAATATAAAGATGGAAATGTAGGGGGAAAATGCAATATAAATAGAACAACGATGGAGTAAAGAAAAATCAAATGGGCTGCTGGCTGCAGTGCAGGGGCCCAGCTGTCCCAGAGAGGCAGCCAGCTGGGCAGCAGGCAAGGAGGCCAGGCAGATGTCTGGCTTCTGCTGTTGGCTTTGGTGGCATTGATGTGTTCCCACAGAGCATCTTGATGCCATTGAATCAGTGTTTCCAACAGAAAGTAGATGGGGAAACTATTCTGATGGAAAACTGTTGACAGGCTTCACTGGCTGCTGATTGTAGAACAATTCCATAGATTAATACCAAAAGGGACCATAAGGGTCATCGAGTCCAACCCCTGCTCCTTGCAGGACCACCTAACAGTGAATCACAGGACTCAGAGCATCCTCCAAATGCTCCCTGAACTCTGACAGGCCTGGTGCTGTGCGAGCCTGTCCCAGGGCCTGGCTGCCCTCCTAGTGAAGAATCCTTTCCTTTCCTGAACTTCCCCTGACAGAGCTTCCTCACGTTTCCTCCTGACCTACAGCTGCAGCTCTCCCTCCACTGGGGAAGCTGCAGACTGTGGCGAGGCTCCCCTCAGCCTGCTCTTCTCCAGGCTGAACAAACCAAGTGACCTCAGATGCTCCTCAAAGCCTTTCACCATCCTGGTTTTCCTCCCCTGGACACACTCTGAGCTGAGTGCTGAACTTCCAAATAAAATAAGAAATAAATAAACAAGCTCTCTCCTCCCCAAACAGGCCTTTGTCTCTCTCTTAATTACAAGCAATGTTCACCCTATCCACCTTCATATCACTCGGGATGGTGCAGGACTTTCCCCTGTCCCCTTCGGTCAGGCCTTTTCTAAAAAAGAGCCCTGACCATATGGAGCTTTTTGGGTCACAGAGGCTGGTTCCTATGCCCAAAAGTTCTTGCCTTCCCTTTTCCTCCTCCTGTTCTCCTGCAGTTTTTCTGCACAGGGTCCCCAGAGCTGCAGGCAGGATCAGAGGTGTGGTGTGCAGGGATTTGGCCTTGCCACAGCGGTGCTTCCCATTCTTGGAGCTCTCCTCTGTCCCCTCCATGGCCATGAGGATGGGGCCAGCCCTGGAGAGGAGCAGCTGCCGAGGCTCCAGCACATTTTCCTGCTTAAGGGCAAGTGCTAATTCAAAGCCCATCATTCTGGGTATGTGGGCAGACCTGTTTTAGCAAGGGCATTAATTTGCACTTATCAGTACTGAATTTCACCTGCCAGTTCATATCACCCTGATACTTATTTCTGTAAGATCCTTCTGCAAACCTCCTGACTACTCTGGACAAATGTGTGCCAGCTGCAAACTTCACCATCTCACTACTTGTCTCTTTGTTCCAGGTCATTTTGGAATATGCTGACAGTGTCCAGCACAGGCACCTGCAGGATTGCTATTCTAATTTCCACACACTGTTAAAATTGATATAGGACATTTTTCCTAGCCCTTGTTTCCTACATGTAATCAGTCCATAGAAGATTAATCTTGTGAAAATCTAGTCCCATTAAGCCCTTGCAGTGATTCTCTTCTGTGCTTTAGCCCTGCTGGCTGCTTTCTGGTGCATTTGCCTGCTTTTGGAAGCATTAAATAGACAATCTCTGCTTGTAGGTAGTGTAGTAAAGGTCACTTGTCTTGGTTTATTTTAAACTTTTTAATTTAATCCCTTTCCATTTCATCTAAATTTGTTTCCTCGTTCTCCTCTAGCTTCTTCATTTAAAATGAAATGTATCTGCAGTAGGATGGTTTTTCCAAAGGGATGCTGAATTTGATAACAACAGACAGTACTAGAGCAGCTCATCAGCACTTACATCTCAAATAAGGTCCTCAGGAATAAATCAAGAGCTGATCCTCCCCACCTGGGCTCTCTAATTGATGCCTGCCCCCCTAGAAAAAAAAAAAAAAGAAAGAAAGAAAGAAAAAAAGAGGATACTTATGGTACTTCCAAACATGGTCTGTGAGTGATCACCCCACATGACATGAGCAACCATAGTGAAAACTGAAGTCTCCCTTTCATGGTGGGACATTTCCTTCACATAAATTCTGAAAGTTTGTAGGATTTAAAAGATCCTGATAAAAGCCTTGGCATAAGGAGGCTGGGAAGGAGATCTCACACTCACCTTGGCAAAGCCAAGCCCCATGACACAGGGCAGGTGGGCAGGACCATCCCAGATGAGTGTTCACCATCCACCTCCCAACCAGCCTGACAGAGCTTCTCTCTATTGACCTGTTTGGAATGAGAATTGATTTCCATAGAATCACATTGTTAATCCTGTTGGATCACTGAGTGGCTGCATGATTTTCTTCTCTGGCTGCTTGCAAGCTCCTCAGCAAAGCTGGATCCTACTCCACTGAGTGTTTGGTTGTGTCTAGAGTTCGTGTTAGAGACCTGGGAGAGATGGGAAGGGGCTATGGCACTGGGAAACAGGCAGTGAAATACTATACAAATCCTTTCTAGTAAATCAGATTTAATACTTTTATGTTATTACAAGCTCCATTGAAAATAGTGCAAAAACTCTTAGTAAATCTGTCCCCTAGGTGCCTTATATCTGTATTTATTCTGTCTTTTGAAATTCGTCCATTTACCCAGTTCAGTTTCTGCTTCTGGGTGTTAGTTTTTATCCAGCATGATTTAATTTTATACTGGGGATTGGGTTTAAAGCTTGCACCATGATATCTAAATAAGTTCATTAAATGCTCTAAGTTTCTCTGGTTACAAGTATAAATTCATCAGCATGGAAATAATGACATCTTAAACCTATTAAATTTAAAATATCTTTATGCTCAACCCCAGAGCTCAGATATGCCAGCCAATGATAATCAAATGCCACCCGACCACTCAAAAATTCCAGAGAAGAGAAAATGAGCTGGTTTGAGGATGCCTGTGAGGCAAATCAGGCTGTCAAAATCCTATCATTCTTGGGAGGAATTTACATAGCTCATATTAAACTCACCAGAGCGACTGGAAACCTGGAGTAATTAATGCTGTGGGGGGAGGCAGGATGCTGGATGTGCCTTAGCCAGGAGGGCCCTGCAAAAGGAGGAGGTTCAGGAAGGGTCCCCAAGGAACTGGGGTGCCCTTGGGAATGGGGAACTCCGAGCTGGGAGCAGTGAAGGACAGAGGGGTTTGGGTGGTCAGGGTGGTGAGTGAGTGGATGGATGTCCAAGGGAGAAAGGCAGAAATCTCTCTGGCCTTAGGAAAAACCCTTGGCTTCCCTCCCAGCACCCTGATTCCTCCCCCTGTATGGGCTGGCAGGGCTTTACATCCTCCTGTCCTGCTGCCTCACAGCCCAGCTCTCTGCACACACACTGCTCCCGGATCTCAGAAGGAAAACACTCTGCTTTACTTACACAGAGAGAACTGGGAGCTACTCCCAGCCTGCTGGTTTGCTCCTCTCTCCATGGCAGATGGCCCTGGCTCCAGCCACCCATGGCACAGGAACAGGAGAGCCTGGGAGGCTGGGGACAGAGCACCACTACTGATCTGCTCAGGCATCCCTCGGCAGCAATAAATGAGGGCAGAAGCAGCTGCCCCTGTCCAAATCGCTGCTCCCCAGCCCCAGAGCACACCTGCACTGCAGGGTGTTTAAAAGGTGATGGCTTTTGTTTCACAGAGGTTGGCAGCAGATAGACTCTGTCACTGCAGCAAGTGTGAGGGACCTTAATCCTCCTCTTATTGACATGACATATTGCAATGGCTTCTTTGGTTACCTATCAAGTCACTGTGTACTTAGAAAGCTTTAATCTGTAGATTATTTACTCAATAGACTGTAAAGGCTTCACATAATAGCACATAACAGCTTCCAGCAGTTCCAGACTATTGTGTCATGGGGAGTTTGTGTTGATTCCCCCACCTAAATCTAACCCCGGGCATCTAAGCAGCAATAAGAAGAATAGAAACACCTTTCCCCCACAAACCAGAGAATTGGATTGCCTCCATCACCTCCTCCTTGGATCTCACTGTGCTCCATCTCCCTTCAGTGCAGGCACTCTTTTCACCTTCCCTGTCCCATCTGCGAATTTTCACAACACCTGCAGGAATTCTTACAAACCTTGAGATCTTTGTCCCACTGCCCAAAGTGGCTAAAACTGGGCAGGAATCTCACAAATGCTGGAGGCTGAGTGTACAACATGCACATCCCACTTGTGTTCAGCAAACATATTAAACCAACTTTCTTGCCCACCTTCCTTACCTGCAAGTGCTATGTTGCACCATGATAAGTTTTAATAAAAAGGGAAAACAGTATATTCAAGAATCCACATGCCAGATTTGACATGTGTGTTGCACATCTAGAAGATGTGTAAATGTTGGTTGTAGCAGACAGAGCCTAAAAGGCTCTAATTTTACTGTTCTAGCAATGACAGCAATGCCAGATCATCAGAATCTGAGAAAAGGGAACCATGTTGATGGGATTTCTTAAAGGCATTTTTAATTTTCATTGTCTTTAAGATGTTCATAATTTAAAGGACATTCCCTACCAGGTGAAAACAACATTAATTTTGAGCCTAACTCCTCCAAATTGATTTGATTTAATTTAAAACATAGCTAATTAATTAAAACCACTCAACGATGCCCCATTAATGCTTAACCAAAGAGCACACCATACTCCAGCTGAGCTGCTAAATGTTTATATCTTATTAGCAGGCTTCCCAAAGCTTAGAGAAAAGGATTTCCATGCAAGTTCTCACTCCCATCTTTTAATTACACCTAAACAACTCAGCTCATTATAATTCCACTACAAACATTGCTCTCAAGAGCATCCTGCAACATGCATTTAACAGGTACCACCAATACTTACTCCCACACCCATACTTGCATGTATTTCTCCATTTTTAAGTGGCAATTCCTCAGCAGAAGATCTCAGAAAGTGCTCACCATTAAAGTGCTCACCATTTCTGGCACAGCGAGCACTTTGGAATTAATTGCCAACATGAAATAAATACAGCGTGAAGACGTGCATTAAAACCAAGTTATAATTAAGCAATATGGAGATTTGTCCCCAGTAATCAATAAGCTCAGGGAACTTGGAAGTTTCTGGGGCTGTGGGCGGCATGGGGAAGGGGTGTGAAAGGCTCTCCCTGTGGGGTGTTTCACCATCTGCTCCCCTCTGTTTCCCCCACAGAAGCTGTCCCTGCTGGCTGAGAGCTGCCTGTGTGCCGTGGTACCCACACAGAGCTTGCCTCTTCCAGCCACCCCCTGCCTTGGGCATCTGTCCCCATGCCAGCTCCCTGCCCAGCCACGCTGGCAGCACCCCACAGCCACAGCAGCTCCCACCCAGGGGCTCAGAGTGAGGAGCAGAGCCCTCAGAGCCCCAGCTCTGCATCTCTCTGGCTGCAGGGGCGAGAAGAGGCCCTGCTGCTCTGCCGTACCAGGGTGTGGCTGGACCTTGAGCCTTCCCGGGGTGTTTTTCCACCCTGACAGATTCCTCCCAGCTTGCAGATGGTTAGTCATGCAAAGCAGAAATAACATCAAATTCAGTCTTCAAGAGTCATCAGATTGGGCCTCACTTCTAGCTCAGCCTGGGGACTGGGATGGTGATTTGCCTGAGATTAAGGCGTCCTTCTTGAAAACATAAACAACATCTTGCCATGTGCTGGCCTTTTTCTGTTTACAGGGTTTGATTTCACGCCTGAAAAACAAGCCTATTGCATCATCCTGGTGGAGGGATTCTGCAAGAAAATGTTGGCTGAGTGAGGAAAATCACTGATGCCAGCTCAGAAGTCCTAATTGCCCCGAATGAATTACAAGCTAAAATAGTCTGGCCCAGTTACCAGCAACCATCATACCCATAACAGTTTGGCATGGCAGCACAGAGAGAAAGCTCCATGTCAGACACCATTATCCACCCTCTCCCTTTCCCTGTTGCTTTCCTGAACAATTCCATTAGGATTTACCCTGTTGATGTGGGATTATTTCCAATACTTCTATTTCTTGTTCAAATGTATAGAAATTAATTTTCTGGTCATAATTTCAGTACCTCTGGGACATTAGCAGGCTGGAAGTAAAAATAGAACATCATTACAGTGTCAGGTAATGCGGATGAGTGTGACTAATAACCTGAGTGTCATTGATTTAATAATCTAATAATGTCTCTGCACACTCAGCGCTCAGACTCACTGAGTGAAGATAAAGATTTAAGCCCAGCTGAAGCTGCAGATAAGAATCAGCACCTTGGCTTTAGGGATCAGAACCAATGATAAGCAACACAAGGCTGGCATCCAAAAAATTAAAGCAGGGGAAGGAGCTGGCTGGTGTCTGCAGCTCAGGCTGCAGAGGAGGCTGGTTCTCCATTCCCTGGGGTGACAGCAGGAGGTCACAGCTGCCCACAGGAAACACTCATCAAGCTCAAAGAGAGATGCTCACCGTCTAGCAAAGGTCTGGCAGCTCTCAAATAGCTGCTGGCCTGCCAACAGCTTGGTCTGTGGTTGTCTAAAATGCAAAGGAAAAGCCCATTAAAGTCAGCTACAACACCAGCCTGGAAAAGTCTGGTCCACAGCCTGGAAGCAGGAGGTGGAGTGAAGGGAGTGGGCTTTCAGCTGGGACACAAACCTTCTGACTCAGTATAACCTGGGTTATTCATTCAGAGAAAAGCTGCCACAACAGCTACCAAGCTGCCAACAGAAAGCTGCAGGAAGGATCTCTTTCCCAGGAGAGCATCCCTTCAGGCAGGCCCATCCTCCACCTCCTCTGACCAGCAGTGCTGGGTCTGGCCCCCATGCTGCTGATGGATGGTGGTGAAGGTGCTGCTTCACCCTGGATGAGCTGGGAGATGGATCTTACCCACAGAGTATGAAACCACACAGAAATGCCTGCTAATGAGACATGACACCAGGTTTATTATAATTTGGTTGGAACAGGGACAATCGATCTTCTCAAACTGCCTGTGAAAATCCCATTCCCCAGCAAGGCACCTCTAGGCTTGGCCAGTTTGAGCTCCATATGCTTTATTACTAATGCAGAAAAATTTTCCTGTACCTGGGACTGTGCTGGCACAACAGAGGACAAGTGTACTTCAGGCAAAATCTTTGACTGCAGCAGCTTCAAGCTTCTTACAGCAAGGAAAGTTCTGCAAATTGTTCAGCTTTTTTTTCAGATCATGCTCTGAAGGCCTCATCAGTCTTCCCCAACACCACTTCATCTCAAGTATATTTACTTGTTTCCAGTTAACTTCACCCAGATAACAGGAAAACTCCCTGGGGAGTTGCTATAGAAACACCCAATGGAGACAAGGAGAGATTGGGGCAGCAGAGCCAAAAGATACTGTTAAGATTAAGGGAGATTTTAACTCCTGCTCTGTAAATACAATTTCCCTGGAAAAGTTGCAAAAATAGGAGTTAAAATGAAAAATTTCCTGCATGGTTAGTGATGGAGTCACTGCTGATCACCTCCCCCAGGGAGATTCACCACCATGAAGTAGTGGAAAAGCCTTTCCAGGGATCCTCTCTGCAGGTTTCCAACCTCAGTGAGACTGTTTACTCTCAAAAGGACATGTGAATCCCAGCTGCAGAAAGGTGGCTAAAGTGTCCCCATATCTTTTCCAGTGCCTGGTGACATTGATAACCCTTTAAGCAAAGCAGTGTCCTTCTGCATAATGATCTGAGAAGGATTAAATGCAGGAAAGAAATATAACAAGGACTCGAGGAGCTACCTACCATTAGCAGCTATCTGAGTGTCAGGCAGTTTTGTTTCAGGTGATTTACCAGTGCTTTTGTCCAAGCCATTCATTCCACAAAACACTATTATGAAAATAGATGTCATTAGAAGCACTTTTTAATACATAAAATAGTCTTTCTTTTTGCAATTCAACTGTGTATTCAATTCAATTTTTCTCTTACATTCTCTTACACTTCCGAGAGTTCAGAAAGCCCCAACAATAAGAAACAGGTGTTCTGATCATCTGCACAAACCAGATTTTTGGAACAGTTAGTGTCCTTTCTCTTATTTGATTCTCACACACATAAATACTGAGGGTCATTAGAAATGAATTATCTCTGACTGTAAAATAGAATGGGCATTCATCAACTATATTGATTTTTCTCATCTATGTGTATATGTGCAGCTCCTTTGGCAATTAGTCATTAACGAAACCACTGCTTCATTCCTGTGAACCAAATTTTAGTTGCATTTTCCTTCATTGTATCTGTGAGCTTCTCTTTGCATTGTTTTTCCTCACGTGGATTATCAGCCTGGATTTGCAGGGGTATTTCTCTTACGGCCAGCAGGGTGGTTAATTAACACAAGCTCCAGAAGCCAAAGGTAGAGCTGCTGGGGGTGCCTAAAGAAAACAAGATCTTCATCAGGAATGGATGTGTGCCTGCCCAGGAGCTCATGGACAGACAGCCAAAAACACAATTACAAAACTCCTCAGACAAGAAAAAACTAGTTGATGCACACCAAACACCTAAAAGAGATTTGGAAGAAAAAAACCCCAGAAACGAAAAACCTCAGTAATTTTATATAAACACACAGACTACAGCCAAATACCCACCTTCAATACTAATTATCATCCAGGATATTGGCTGGGCTGACTGGAATCTGCTGGGGGTTTGTGAACACGTTTATCTTAATTGCATTCATGTGGTTGTGGGGTTATTTGATTTGATCTTGAGATATCTGACACCTGATTTTTATGTGCATTTCTAACAGGTTTGAAGGATGGGCAGAGCAGGGAATGGATTGTGCCTATGTGCAGAGTCGTGGAAAACGTTCTTAAGGCCAAGACAAAGTCAGGTGTTAAATCTCATGAAGAAACAGGCAAATTCTGTATCTAATGACTTACCATGTAAACTTGTAGTCAGAGGAGATTATATCAATTTCTGTGGTTTTTGACCACCACAGAGATGCTCCTTAAAAGGAAGAATAATATGATTAAAATGAATGTAAAACCCCATAGGAAACATTACTTTTAGGCTTCATTTTTTCAATACTGGGACTTCTCAGACTACTTAGGATACAATCATTTTAAAGCATACTGCTTTCTGCTGTAACTACACACAGAGAAAGGAATGCTCATAAAAACTAGCATTTTCCTGAACAACAAAAACATAATTGATCACCAACCAGCTCCATCACGTGAGCAAACCCTCAGTTGAATCATTCAGCTGCTCCGGGTTCATTACTCAGTATGTTAATGCCCTATGCAATAAACACAACAAATGAAATATGGAATTACTCTAACCACAAATCATTACTAATTGATACAGCAAGACTCAAGGAAAGCTATCACTTGGAACAGCTTCCTGCAAAGTTATCCCTGGATATAATTTCAGTTCTGCATCCTCCCTGCCACAGAGGAGCAGGAGCTTAGTGAGGTCTCTCGGGCTGCTCTTCCTATTTATCACATCCCATCCATCCTGAATTCCACCATTCCATGCTATTCCCAGTCAATTCAATTTCAGTGAACTTAATTGAAATTTTTTTCTTGATTCTATTTCCCCATAGTTTATTTGCCCTTAGATTCCAGGCTGATCCACAATGATTGTTTAAGAACAGATGTAGCCAAACTCTTCAACTCTACATTGACTGAACACCACATACTATTATGGAAAATATAGCTTGTGCTTAAGTTATTCTAATTAACCCTTTTAGAGGTTATCTTGCTCTTACCTTAGTATCTTTACCACATGCAGAATAGCCTGGGGATTCAATGAACTGCTTCCAGTTTTTGTTCAGTTCAGATTGAGCCCATCTCTTCTATGCACAGTCCCTGCCACACAGATCATTTGATCATTGTGAGGATGTGATGGCTGCACCAGTGACCTGTGAGAGCTTGTGGAGCAACACATCACATTTGCAAACCCCTGTGCCTTCTATACAGTAGAAAGTCCCCAAAACAGCTCTTACATATTTTCATCTGGCACTTTGCGCCTCCCATCAGAGCTGTTATTTAATTTCCAACTAGATTTAAATTAACACATTTTGTTAATCAAGCATTTAATTCTGAAGAAGAAATCAGCTCTTTGCAAAACTGCAGCGTGGCCTGTGTGAAACTCTCCTGGCTGTGCTCAGGACAGAGGAGCAGACCTTTTTACCATCCCAGACATACTCAGAGGATATTGAAGACAAAGCCCTAGAGAAGGACCTGTGGAAAGACAAAAAATTTCTTCCACATATTAGGTACAAAAATTCAGTTTACATAGTGCAGTGTTCCAGGCACCAATGAAGCTGACTTACCAGCAGTCTTAATCTTGGGGTGAAGTGTCTTAATGTTAAGAATATAAAAAGAGAAATTATCCATGCACCTGTGTGCAGGATATTGGAGTCTGGCTCGACAGGACTGTATATAATTCTCTGATTCTCACTGAAAGGTAAAAAGCCTCACATTACAGCTCATCCAGGAATTGCTGACAGAATTTCATCTCTCTTTCCTGCTCTACTTATTCTTCAGGTAAGAAAAAAACACAAATGGGTGGAAGAGTTGAATGGAGACCTTTCCCAGTGATGCACAAGAGCTGGGTGATTATTCCAGCACAAAGGGTAGGGGATCTGCAGGGGCACACCCCTGCCAGCATAGCCCAGGGAAAGCACACAGCCCCACAGGACTCCTGGTGTCTCTCTCTCCTTTTAAAATTATATTTCCTTATGGTAATATTTTAATTGCTTTTCTTTCTGTCACTGTACCCCCCTTGATGTGCTCCTCACATGAGCACTGACTGCCATCCCCTCTGGATTTTAGATTTAAAAGGCACAAACAGAGACTGCTAGCTCAGCACTGTTATTTCAACATAACATTTTCCTTAGGGAAACATCAGCACACAAGGTAAAAAAGAGCCCTTAGAAATGTGTTGCCTTTGATTAAGCTTTTTCCTTGTCAGACCATAGGAAGAGCTCTGTAGCTGCACACCAGCATTCCCAGCCCAGGGTGTTCTAGTGCCTCCAAGCCCAGCACAAGATTGCTCCCCCATGCCCAAGACTGGGATACCCCAAGAGCTGAGAAGTCTTGTGGAAAGTGCTGCTACATCTTAATTTAGCAAAGCAGCTGGAGCTGGTCCTTTGCCATGGGATAAGTGCTTGCCCTGAGGGTCTCCAGCTGCAGCCCAGGCCCCTGGAGCCATCCTGCTCATTGATGGAGCTGTCCCCATCATGGCTCTCACTTAGTGAAGTGACAACTATCACATGCATCTCTCTTTTCCCTGCCAGGACCACTTATTGCTGGTTTTGGGAACACAGAGAGTGAAAATCCATCATTAATGCAGTTCCCCAGAAGAGCAGAGACCCCCACACTTTCCAAATTAGAAGAATATCAAATCAAAACGTTTGATATTTGCATGCCCCTGAATTTATGAATGACCGTCAACCCTAAGTGCAGGCATGGGACATTGCATTTGACTGATTTCATCTCTACTCTGATTAAGTGTTTAGAAGAGTCACCAGAATCCCAAGACCTTTATCCTCATAAACTTTCTGGATTTAATAGTGACAACGTCTAGTGGGTGAATTAAGCAAGTCAATTTTATAGCAAAGGCAAGTCAAAGCTGCTATAATTAATTCAAATTAACACACCCACGAGCTCCTGAAGCCTATCATTGTAGGGTGTCACTTCAGGAACAACTGCAGAAACATCCAAATACAAGTCATCATCAAGACCTTTAAGACTGAACATTTCCCAGGAAACCAAAAGTAACCTGAACAAAAGCAGGCTGGATTACAGAAACCCAGATGTTCTCTTCCTGCAGAACTTTATTATTAGCACACTCAACAAAGCAAAACTCTTTCCTGTAAATATGATTATTTAACATTACTTTTATCTGTTCAGTATTAAGTCTGAATTACTGGAGTGTATCCCATGGCACATATGGTCTGTGATAGGACCTCTACCTGTGATACCCCAAACTCTGAATAGCCCAATGCCATTCAGGAAATGAGAAAGGAATGTGGTTTGCAGTTGCAACCTTCACTATTTTTTGTATCCCTCTAGGAAAGCAGTATCTAGCATGGATATTTAACATGAGAGAAAATACCAAAGCAACTGCTCTAAATCCAAAAAACCTTATCCTTCGACAACAAAATTATTATTTAGATGCAGAAAAGTACAATTTTGACGTTACAGTGAAACATGGCCCAATTGTTTCTGGAGAATACTGGTGGAAATAGAGGCCAGGGAGCAATTTTGGAAAATCAGATTGTGGAAGGTGCTCACAGACCATTGCTGGAGTACAATCAAATTTTCTGAGCAGTAAAGTGCTAAATAGTTAATTGTACAGGAAGGAAGAATAGCCAGAGGAATGCTCCTAGGTACAGAAGAGGATTTTGCAGGATGGATGCTGTGCACTCCACCCTGATGCACTCATGGACTGAGCTGGGGGAGACTTCACCCACACACCAGCAAGGACATTGCTTTGGGTTTGATGTTCATGTGAGAATTATATCTCTAATACAAAAAAAATGGCCACATTTGCCACTATCCAAAAAGAGATTTGGCTTCATTTGGCGACCATGTACTGCCAGAAGCCCAGAGGGGCAGTAGACAGAAGTGAAATTGGATGGTGAGAGCCCAGAGAAACCAATGACTGGTTAGAACCAGGGAACTTGGTCAGTAGAAAAAAGCACAACAGCCACACAGAGCTGTTACCAGCCTTTAGTCCCCTGGAAGAAATTGGCTTTTTGAGCAGCAATTCACATGAGAAAAACATACTGGTGTGTTAAGGCTGCACACCCAGCTCTGCTCTGTGCTGGCCTGCATCAGCCACTGGTTCTCCTCCACATCCCCATCCCTGGGACAGAAACCAGTGGATCAGCAAGAGCAGGATGATGCTCCCACTCAGGTTAAGCCCCTGTGCTGCCCCTCCAGCCACGGAGGAGGCAGATTTCCTTGGCCTGGGAGAACCGAGGCTGCTTTGGAGATGCTTTGCATGAGATGAACTCCACAAGCACCAAACTGCCCAAGGCACTGGGCAGGCAGACCTGTGAGACAGGGCAGGGAGCTGAGCAGAAAGGAACATGTTTTCTACAGGCTCTCCTCAGAGTTAAATGGCACTTCTGCAAGTGATGCTCAACGACACCACCCTCCCTCCACCCCGCACTCCCAGTTGCCTACTTACATGAGCATTTGCCAGCTGTCAAGCTCTTGCTCAGTTCCAGTGAAATCTCCTCAATTTTCTCCTCTTTCAGTGATTATGTTGAACTGCTGGGATCAGATCCTGGTGACACTGGAATTGCCAAATAATCCTCTGCTGCTTTTTTATATCTTTCTACCTTCTTCTCCTTATTAATGTGAGCCAGTACAGAGCCCAGCACAGACACTGCTCTCCAGCAGGACACAGGAATGACTGCCAGCCTCCTCAGAGCTGTCTCCTAACAGAGAGCTCAGGTTCTTTATAGCAGAAACAGCACACAGACACTCTGAGAGCTCACATCACTTACCCAAGAGAGCTCACAGACATCACATCTTCAAGAGTTGTCTAAAGCCATCTCCTTCTGCTTTATCAGAATGGTCAGGCTGGCTCTGATCACCAGTCCCTCTAGCCCAGCACCATCCCAAGACCAAATAGCTGTGTGTGTGTGCAGAAAAGCTCAGGAGCAGGACAAACTCACAGTAATTGCCTGGGGTGCTTTGATGGGCCCCAATGATCTGGGCTTGGAGACTTTCTGCAGTCTCCTGGTGTGGAACAGCCCTTCCGCATCTCTCTGCCATGAATTCATCTAATTGTTTCTTGCACCATTTAAGCACCATTTGGCCACCTCAGCCTCCCAGAGTAATGAGTGCCACAGTGGAACAGCCTGATGGGAGAAGGAACAGCTCACTGGTTTGTGCTGGTGAGGTCCCAGCTGCAGCTGAGTTCACTCTTTCCTGCAGAACCCCCATGCACTCAGCCAAAGCCCCCCTTGCCTTGCTGGTCCTCAAGCTCCAAAGGAAGCCCAGCCTTGTGGCCTCTCATGTATCTGCACAACTTCAGGGCAGAAAGATTTGTTAGATGGAAGAACACAACCAGAGCCCCAGCTTGACTCGTATTAACATTAATGACTAAAAATTAGGCATGGTTCATGTTCTACTTTCTCCTGGACTCCACAGCTGCTGCATGTGGACAAAACATCTGGCTTACCTGAACATCTCTGAGGCACTTTGGGCTTTTGGGTTTAAAAATGTTAGCAAAAAAAGAAAGCAGGCATGTAGATATGAGATGTATGTAGGCTTGTAGACATCCCTCCATTCCACTCCCAGGTTCTTTAAAATCATTTTCTCCTAAAGCCCAATTTAGAAACTGCAGGAGAGACTTGATGTTTTTATGCAAATTCTCAAACATACAGAAGTGCTGAGCTGAACTGGGATTTGAAGGGAAGGTTTCTCTGCTATTTCACCTGCCATTTAAACACCAAGCAGGGATACACTGGCAGAGATGGCCAGAAATAGATCCAAAACTTCAAAAGTGTCAAAATTGAATTTTGAAGAATAGGGGATTGAGAGAGAGTCAGCCACTGTAGCCTGGGTCTCAGAAATCTGAGCACTCACACAGCTTCAGAAAATCAGGTTTAGATAACAAACAAGGCTGGTGAATGCCTTAACCTTTGCTGGAGCTCAAATTCCCTGCCAAAAGTTGTGGGCCAGATAAACTAATATTTTTCTGATGAGAAATTGTTTTGCTGAAAGTTTCTGGCTATCCCTCCATATCACACAGCATCCAGACGTGCATTCACAGCCTCTGCCAGATAAAACATTCCTGCTCTGTGACACTCAGCCCAGGCCAAGCAGCAAAAGTTAATTTACTGGAGGTTACTGATAGTGTCACTGATGGTTTATCATTCCCAGGTTGGTATGTCTTTACACTGATTTAAACTGGTAACAGCTTGGACCTCATTTTTAATTGCACTTTGAGTCTGGCTGCCTGGTTATTGTACAGGAAAACTATTGGTGAGCAAATCAGGTCATAAACCACCACTCAGCCAGGTCATTTAGGGAAACATCTAAAATGTCATGTGTGTTACTGTCACAAGCATCACTCCTAATAATTGTGTACTCCCTTGAACAGATTTTTTATCAAGTTGTGTTTAAAAACCAGACTGGAGTTCTGATATGTCCTGACAACAAGGTATTTAACAGAGCTGTGCTAGCTCTAATGTCCCTCTTTTGCATCCTTTCAGGAACATGAATGGATTCATCACCATTGTGACATTAGAAAACGTGGAGATTGCAGAGAATACATGAAATAAATTGGGAATGGCAGAGTAAGGACTTGAACTGACAACACAGGAACCACTGGGCCTGTCACACCACTGCTGGGAGAACCCACAAAGCTCCTTGTTAGCTGTGAGAGCTGGAGTTAGAGCTCCAGCCTCACCTCCACATCACCCAGCTCAGGCAAAATTAAGAAACTTCAGCCTTACCCTGATGGGTGATCTTACAGCCCTGCTGCCACTCAGCCTGCAGTGTGTTTCACCTGCCATTTAAATGTGTGTTTTCTCTCTGAAAGCCTCAAATGCTGCAGCATCAATGTGTCAGAGTGCTTTCTTAAACAGAATGACCTCCCAGCCAGAAAGCTTTTGGCCTGACCTTGGTCTTGATGCAAGAATGGTGAAAAAAAAAGCATACAAGAGAAATGTTGTGTGTTACTAAAAATAAAACGTGTAAAAGTAATTACTTAATTTAAACAAGAAACAGAACAAATAGGCAACCTCTTAATGTGTTTCTGATCTAGAGGTCAGGACGGGAGTGACATTTCCAGACATTTTATCTGGGCTGTGGTACAAGGTGAACCAGGAGGAAGCACGACCTTGGCACTCAGCAGGCACATGCTGCAGATGCAGGGCACAGCCTCCTCCACTGTCAGCTCCAACCTGCCATCCCACCTTCTCTGCTGGGACAGCAGCAGGCTCTGAAGCTCACCCATCCCACCATTCTCTGAATTCCTGTGGAGGATGGTGCCCCATGACTGCAGGAGGCACAGACCCTCTGCACAAACCATTGCCTGCCAAAGCACCAGGTAAAACAGCCAAGCTTTACGTGTGCAGTCTGACAATAGGAGGGTGGGAAGCGACCAGCAGAATTTCCAAGTAAATCACAGCAAACCAATTTGTCAAGATAATTAGCACAGAGGCAAAGGGGAGAGGTAGATGTGATACATCTTGGCTCAGGAAGGCTTTTGACACCATCCCATTTAACTTTCACAGGAGCAAAATGAGGAAATGGAAGCTAAGTGAAAATTTACCACAAAACTACACTCTCAAAACTATTATCTGCAGCTCAGTGTCAACCACAGCCCTGTCCTGTAGCCCATGGTTTGCTGTCAAAACTGCAAATGCGTGGCTGAAAGGGGTTCCTCACTCAGGGTAACAGCATCACAGCTCAATATAGAAAAACTCACCCAACATCTCCATGGTGAAGGTCAACAAAAACCTGTGGATCATCACAGCCCAACAAGTAGGTTGAGGCTCCTTAGAGTCATCCCTTTTGTCCTTGGAAGATGAGGCAGTTCCTTTCCCTGTGAAACCTTCTGCTGAGCCTGCCTTGAGAGATTGTCCCTGCAATTAAAATTGAGAGCTTTTTCAGTGGCAGCTGGGCTTCATCTGTGCCTCATTTCTGGAGGGATGATGCTGTGCCTCACTCCTGGCCCTGTGCTGCTGGTTCCTGTGGGACCTGGGTGCTCACCCTCATCCCCAAACTTGGGCCACAAACCTTTTGCAAGTGAGACCAAGCCTACTAAAAATCAAAGTTCTTTCCCAAATTTTAACCCTACCCTTCAGTTCTTTCATTTTTGGTGAGTGTATGTTTTTACCTTTTAGCATGATAGTGCCTTTAAAACACCATAAACAACATTTCAACTGATAAATAATTTAAAGAAAAGCAAATAGGTGCTTTATGAGAGTACCCAGCTGTTCAGCCATCCAGCAGGGCCTGTAGACTGGGGATGGTGGAGGCCTGATTGCCCATTAAAGAGGCCACATTCCACCAAGCCACAATCAAAACCCTCTGGAGAATTGAGCATTGTGCCCATGTGCAATATGTCAGTTATTTGCCAGCAGGGGAAGCCCTGTAAGAAGTGGATGAGTTTTGCTCTGTTCAGTGACATTGCTAATGACTCATGCAGGATTATGGGTAACAAACCTTTGAAATGAGAGGTTGAGTTGTACACTACATTATACATCTGAATTTCATGGTATATTAGTGACAGTGATTGGTAATACAATATGATGGGGAATTGCTAACATCAGAGAGAAGTTAATATGATGCACTGCAATTTCTCAGAGAGTCCCACACTTTTTCTACCACCCATAATCTGCTCATTATGGTTTGGCAAAGCACAATCCCCCTCGTGGAGCGAGCGGCACCGGCGCCCTGACAGCTGCTCATAAATTTGAATGGAAGACACAGAATCCAAAATGTTCATGTTTCCATGGATCGTTACCCAGTTGCATCTCCCCTAAGAAGCAGGTGATTTTTTTAACATCCTGCCACAGTTTGTTTCTGCTGACATTTTGTCTCTCCAGATGAATCTGATGCCAGCTTGCATCTTAGAGCATTTCTCCCCCATCTTCTTCTGTGAGAAGGGCTGATACAGTCTGCACACACGTTAACTAAACGCCAGTTAATGGAGCATAACTAAGAAGAATTAATATATTTACAAAAAAAAAATTCTAGACCATTAAAATTAGAGTCAAATGCATCACATAAGGCATTAAAATTATAAATGCAACCACAGATTTATGTTTACAGATCTGGCAAATCCCATGGCCACATGTCCCCTCAGTCACTCCAGTTGCAAACAGCATAAACAAATGTTTAAACTATTTATGTGATAGTAACCTGGAATATTCTGTGGCTGTTTTACAAGGCCTGTAAATATCCATCTGACCTTCTCCAACTGTAGGAGATTTGGTTATCCCTGCAGAAAGAGCCCATGAAGACAGAAGAGTCCCTTGAAGACCCAGCCCCATACACCCATTAAGCAGAAGCACCAAGACCATCACCTTTCCAAGAAACTTGAAATGGGAGTCATTCCTAGGATAAGGAAGTTCATTGAAAACCACAGCCAAGCAAGAAGTGGATGGTAATGATGACGAGTAAATGGAAGAAAGTATCTCCCTCCAGCATTAAATTCAAGCCCTGACCTTTTCCAATGTAATGACTAACTCAACCTTTACATAATAATGTGGGTGATATTTGGAGAGTATAACATATGTGTCATTTTAATTAATTGAACAGAAATAGATTCACAGAAGAAAAATGAATTAACCAATCAGCAATCACCTTTCTATCTATTTGATGTCAGAATAATTAGTTTATTCTCGTAATCTCTTGACCCCTCTAGAAATCATAACCTTGCTGACCTCCTTGAGTATGGGAGCTCATTTGAATAGCACCATAATTGTGTTCTGGGTGCATTATCATCTAGTTCCAATTTTATTAAGGTAATCTTACCCCTCATTATTATCTCTCTCTGAAAGGGTGACCCAAACCCTGGGAAAGAGTGAAAGACTCAGCTCAGTAAAACCAGTGTACTTTGGACATCAGAATCCTTCCCCCTAGAAGGTGGGTTGGTTTTGTTAGCTGCAGGATCAGCAATAATTTTACCACTGTTGTCTGCAGGCAGCAGTATCCCAACATACTTCCTGATGTTGGCAGCTGCAGACTGTTACCAACTAGCAAATGCTTAAACAAAATCACAGTTTGTTCCAGAATGATAAAATGACCCTACAAAGTGAATTACACTGTGAAAAATAAATGTAAAACACAGTGTAGATGCACAAATGATTATTTCATTATCTGGCCAATGTAAGAACGACAGATACAAATTGTTCCAATCATAGAGTGATGAAAGAGTAATGAACAATGGGTTCTTGAATGAGCACAGGAACAAAATAATGAATTGCAGTTTAAATGAAATCAGGAGTCAATGGACTGGATCACAGACTGTCCTTCAGACATAGGAATTCTGCATTAGTTAAACAGTGTCATTTGGAAAAATGTCCTTTAAGAGAAGGAATCTAAATGCTCAGATAAAGACAAACATGATGAGCCTGGACCCTGGCTGGCTTTTAGCAAACTGGACTGGAGCATCCCCATTCCTGACACTTTGATAATTGATCTACCACAAATTAGCAGCTTCCACTCTGCAAAGTTATCAAACCATTGTTACTTTTCCCTGTTTTAACTTTGCTGTTTCTCTACTACTGAGTAACTTTGATGCAACATCTTATGAAATTTCCACACATACTGGGCACAGAATGAAGACCAAGACACAAAAACTTCTGGGAAAGGAAGTCTCAGTTATGTAGAAATAGCACATATGGCAAAAGCTCTACTGACTTTTTTGTTGGAAAACTCTGCAATAGATGGATTTATATTATTTTCTTTTGTTTCATACCAATAAACCAAGGATTTCTAATGTTATTGCCAAGGAAAGCTGTCACATCTCATGTTTCATAGCTATCCATCACACTGCACAGCTTTTTGTTAGCTCTGTACTAAAGCTGTGTTTCAGTCAAGAGTGCAGGACATCTGACCATTTTATGTCTCTGTACAGAATTTCTTTACACTCTATGAAGACGCTTTGGAAATGAGCAGAAACCAGCTGGAGTCACAGGCAGGGCTCAAAGAGTCTCACAAAGCAGCTCCTGCTGCTCTGCCTCTGCTGTGGCCAGGGCAGCACCTGTCCTCCTGCCCCTCACACAATTCCAGGCACAAAACAGAGGCAGCACCTGGAGCAAAAGACGTGGTGCTCTGGGATGAGCATCCCCAAGGGAAAGGTCATCTTTCATCCCTTGGTGCTCAATAGCCTGGAGACAAAACCAGAATGTCCCAAATCCAGCGAGCAAGAGCACTTTAAAAAGCCACAGAGGGGCAGCAACAAAGGGAAAAGCAGGGGAAACCTGGTTTGGCTTGCTTTGTGAGCAGAAATAAATATTTATTGGAGAAAAAAGCTACAGGAGAGAGGTGGCATCTGGTGCTGTGCAAGGGGCTGAAAGGCCACCTGCTTCTGCCCTCATTCAATGACATCTTCTGCAAAGGGTCTCTGCCTGCAAGGTCAGGGTAAATGTCACGTCCCCACCACGTACACGTGAGCCAGCATCCATCAAACTGCCTCTGGTTGTGTGTGTGAGCCTGTCCAGGCAGAGCCAGACCACAAATGGACACATCACTCACAGCCCCTTGCTCCCCCTCTAATCAAATTCATGTTCCAACAGATCCTGGTGCTAGGCATATCAGACCCTCAGCAAACATCCCCACAACTCCACCAGGGCGCCCAGGAGTGCTGAGAGAGGCCAAGACAGCCAGCACATCCCAGCACAGGCACCTACAGAGCCACAAGGCACATTTAACATAAAGAGAGCAGGGGTAAATACCTTCTTTCCCTGGATATTCAAAACTGTGCCTTGTTGACTCAGAGAGACAGAACTCTCCTCATCTGACAGCTGAATTTTACAAAACATGATGAGGTTTGCAAACTCCTGAGTATTTTGGCTGCCTCTGCAAGCCTGATACTCAGATAAAACTGTGCTTCAGTTTCATGCACTGAGAATGGCCTCTCCTCTTCCACTGTGGTGTCTGAAGAGGTGCTTTAAGGCACAGGCACCTCCACCAGCCCCCATGCTGGGTACATTTCCTCTTACAGCTCTGTCCCCAACAAAAGCCCCAAAACAAGAGGATCTCATCCCACTGGAGTTTGATAAACAACTTGCATTTGGCAGAAAACCACACCACTGGACCCAAAATTGAGCTGATCCAATGCACTAGGCTATCATGGGCTTGCTGCCCATGTTTTAGATGATTGCGGGTCTCAGATCATCTATAGCAAGCCATGGCATGATCTCTCGTGGCCTCCTCCAACCAACCTGGTATCAGAAGTTCATTCAGCCAAGTAAGCACAGGCACTCCAAACACCTGATTCTAAAGAGACACACAGTCATCAGCTTGGACCAGAAACCAAAATGAAAATATTCCTGGAGCAAGCAGCAGAGAGCCCTACTCCGTCCAAACCCAATTGCTGCCTGCAAAAATCCACAGCACCCTGCCCAGCTGTTCAGACAGGTGTCCCTTGCCCATGGCAGGGAGGTTGGAAGCAGGTGACCTTTAAAGTCCTTTCTAGATCCAAACCATCTCTGATTCCAGAATTCTGCGACCTCTCCCTGGGACTAAGCAGCTGGGACACTGGGGGATGCTTCAAGCGACACCTGCACACCCCAGCCCAGAGCCCACCTCTCGTGCTGCTCAGAGCCAGGAGTAGAAGAAGCCTGATAAAAGGTGTGTGTCTCACAGCCAGACACTCCCTGTGCTCCACCAGTCCCCCTGCCTGGCCAAATTCTCCTCTGTGTGGTGCTTGTCAGCTTGAGAAACACCTCAGCAGGCAGGAGTTGCTTGCCAAAGGTCTGGTGTCACCTCCTCACCCACCTCCATCATTGCAGATTTTGAAATAACCACAAATACCTCCTTGCCTTGCTCACAGTGAGTGCTGTACCAGGGGCTGCCAGGAGCTGCAAGGTGACAATGCAGGCCACAAAACTGTACAGGAGGGAGGGGGGGAGCACCAGGAGCCAAGCTCCTCACTAGAACACCCCACTGCAGGAGGACAGCTGGAAAATAGCTCACTGTGCATTATCCAAAAGAAAAACCTCTGGTGCAGAGGGTGGAGAGCAGAGCATGGCTCCTGCCAGGCCATGCAGGGAGCAGGGAATGCAGTGCTGGCCATGGGGAGCTCTGCAGGTTGGGCCACACAGGAGTGCCTGGGCACTGCTGGGCTGTCCTTGCTCAGCCTGCATCACTGCACAAGTAATGGATGCTCCCATTAAAACCCAGCCAGAGCATTTGTCTCTGTGGCTGGCAGAGGATCCACACCTCAGTGACACACTGCACTTCTCTGTGTTTGTCCTGAGCTCTCCCCATGCTCAGTTCAGTGTTTCAGACTCCAAGGCAGATGCATTGGATTGATTTCCAACATAACTCTCATAATCACCTACACTTTGGAATGGTCTCCCTGCAAACACAAGGCACAGATTTTGTGGTGTTACACCACAGCTCCTGTGTATTTTTTGTGGTTGCAGAGCATGTTACTTCGTCCTAGCTCGATATTTGAGCTTCAATTACCCCATTGTGCATCAAAAGACAAGCACACGGTCAGAAAGTGAGCACAGCTTCACTAAAGCCATCCCTGTTTACATTGCAATGATTTGTTTTTCAGCGTTACATTTGATTCACTGTCTCACTCAAACTTGGCCTGTTACCAAAAAAAAATTGCATGAGATTGCAAAATTTCACTAGAAAAAAGAAAATCATAAATGTGCATTGCTCCATGAGGGGTCCAGCATGGCCCTCATCATCTGAAGGGTTAATGCAGACCTTAGAGATGATCACAGTGGTCTTTCAGTGCCTGGCATTTCCTGACTCCTACACCTTTGTTTTTCCTTTCTCATCATTACATTAACACTTTTGTGTTATGGAATATTTATGAGGCACACCACATGCTTAATGGGTTTCCTCATTTATTTGCAGCTAGCCTGCATTAATACAAGACTCACAACATTCAATCTGAAATCCATCAAGGATTCCCAGGCTTAATATTGCCACCACTTTTAATGAGAAAGGAAATCTGTAAATCCAACTTGCAAAAGCAAAAATAAAGCCATGTGGGAGCAGCACAAGCAGTGCATCTGCATCCTTCCCTTCAAAAGCATCCAAAAGTAAACTTCTGTTAATTGAACTGATTCTAAAGTCATGAATTACAAAGTAACTCTCTGCACTAAATCTTATCCATAACTCCCCAAAATGGCACAAATCCCTCTCCCTACTGCCCATCCTGCATGGGGATACCTGAGCAAGGTGAGAGGTCAGGGGGATTAGAGCTGCCTTGGGACCCTGTGGTACCCAAACCACTCACGTTCATGGGCACCTGAGGGAGTAGAGACCAGCAGAAGATCAGGCACCCATTATGGCATTCATGTTTAGATGTCTCCTGCTGGACAGCAGCTGCCCTGCCTTGTGCTCTTGCACCATTAGATGCAGGGGAATATTCACCATTCTTCAACCTTGCCACATCCCAGGGCACCAGCAAACTCTGAGCACGTGTGTGGCAAAAGGAGCTGTGTCTGGGGCAGCACAGACCTTCCTCAGCAAGGGAATCTCTGCCTGCTGGGATTGATCAGCTACTGCTGCCAGCTGATGAGATCGCTGAGAGTTCTCTGATGTTTGTGTTTATAGAAGTCTTTCTTCCCTATCAACATTGCCCTTATTATCTCCTACAAACATGTGCACAAAAATTAACCCTGAGTATTAACAGAGGAGACAAACCTTACTATTAATGAGACCACTGCAACCCCAAATAAATCAATCCAACTGCATGAGGTAACAGTCCAACATTTAGTGTCATTTAGCTGGGAGACGCACTGAAAATAAATATTAGGGTGCAAAACCAAACTGATACTTCAACAATTAAAAAAAAATAAAATCAGTAGGTTGTTCTCTCCTGGAAGCTTTCAAGGCCAGGCTTTCTTGGATATACATCAATGCAGACCTAGTGTGGTCAGAACACCTCAAAATTTTCTGCTGGGGAATCTGAGCCTGTGTATTTACCCTCTGTTCATGGTGAGTGCCCTGAGATTGTGTCTGGAAAGGGACACAGCACCAGCCCCTGTGTGCACCCACTTCCCCAGCTGCCTACAGAAAAGTCTCAGCACTGGTAACAGCAAATTTGAGCTCCTCACATTCCTTCTGTTGTCAGGCTCTATTTAAGAGAGGGACCTCAGGATATGCCTAACTTCCAGCTACAGCTCCCTGCCTTTGAAGATAATGGGGCAATCACACATCTAAAGTTAAACATCTCTTCCTCTCTTGGGAAAAACAGTCCTTAATACCTCTGAGTTTAAAGATGATCTGGCAATATTTCTGTTCGCCATCACACAAAAGGCAGAAGTTGCAGATTTAAGAGTGGAAGGCAATTTCCCCTTCTGTGCTCAGCAGCAGAGAATAGTGCCATAGGCTTTCCAACAGCCAATCCATTTGGTACTCCACTGACAAGGTTAAAACAGTCAGAAATTTATTGTGCCACCCTTGGAATAGAGCTTTTTTCCCCTAGTATATAACTAATTTCTACTGAGATGTTGGCTAAGGAGAAAGTGTTTGAGAATCTGATTTTGCAACCAGCGACAGAGGAAATCCAAACATTGGCTAAATTGTTACTTGCCAAGCATTTGATTTCCAAGGAAATGAACACATTCAGCAAATAAAGGGGAACCTGAGAGTGCAGGAGAAGAGCCTGAGGGCAGCACATTGTTTCTGGGGTGTGCTCATGAGAGAAATGGAGAGTGAGGAGACATCATAGGCTGGAGACAATCTACCCTGAGACAGCTCCACTCTCCTCTCTAAATCCTGGGTGCACAGCTGGTCAGAAATGAGTTGCCACCCACTCCAAAAGCACATCCCAAACAACTCCAGCTCTGTGCTTACCTGGACACCTTCAGGTTGTTTGGGCAGAGCAACCACTGCCTGTTCACTGAGGGGAGCAGGATCCAGCATCTGACTGAATCCAGGCAGGAGCCTGAGATAAACTGGAGAGGAAACCTGATGTCTGAATCAGCACATGAAAAAAAGTGAGCAGAAATAAATAGATTAGTCTGGTCTACAATGTTTCTGTTCAAAAAGAGGAAAAGCTGCTCCAAACTTACAGTGCAGGTGAGGGGAAAAGCCCTAAGGGAAGCAGAGGAGCTCAGGATCAGCCCCTGGAATGGGCTCTGGTGCTCTGTAAAGCAAACATGCCAGGTTTTGAGAAAAGCAGCTCCAGAGGGAGGTATTTTGGCAGGACAGGATGGGCTGTCCAGCAGCACATTGTGAGGAGTCCCCTGCCAGCACCACGCTGCCCTCATCCAGTGCTTGGCTCTGACCAGGCTGCAGCATCTGCACAGCACAGATAAAGCTCCACAGAGCACTGCCAGCACTTTGAACCCCAGCCTTGTGGCTGAACAAACCACTTCACACCCGGGGACCTCCACAGAGCCAGCCCTGGGTGGCAGCACCATCCCATCCATCCCCTTGGGATCAGGTACCTCCCAGTGCCCCTGGATGTGCTGCAGCCCAGCCCAGCCCATCCCAAGGCTGCCCCACAGGCACTGCTGCAGCTCCAGGGCAGGCTGGAAGCAGCACAGGTTTGTGCTGGGAACATTCAGCTTCTGGAGAAAGCAGCATTCCAAATCTCTCCCAAACAGCTCCTTATCCCCTCTGGGGAAGCCTGACTCACACGCCTGGGCACATCTTGCACATTCAGCCAAGCTTTTGTCTCGTATTTCCTAATTTTTTCCAAAAGCATCACTTTTGGAGCAAGGTGAATTTTTTCCCCCATTCCCCTCCAAATTGGAAATTGCCCCTTCCAATTAGCATTGGAAATGGGTGGGCTCAAAGCTGAAAACACGGTCACTTGATGTGACCTTTGAAAAAAAATAAAATATAGCAGCCTGGGTAGAATTTGAAAATCCTCTCCCCTTTGGGGCTGCTTGTAGTAATTAGGTCACACTGGGGCAATGCCCTGCCAGAATGTCACTCCATGTGTAACTTACCCCAGTGAAACAGGGTGCAGTGGTGGTGAGAAGGGGAGGAAGGGGTGACAGAGGCCACTGGATGGGTACTGACCCCACAAGGAGCATTTCAGATCCACCAGCAAGCACAGAGCAGGGGTTACCTCCTGCTAAAAGGGTATCTTTGTACCAGCATCTTCAGGTGGAAAGACATCCAAGGGAGTGTGCTTAGCCCTGTGCAGGGAATAAAAGAGGAAAAACAAGCCTCATAAAGGCTGTAGGTTAGCACAGGTCAGAATGAGGCAGGGTTGGTGCTACACCTTCCCCAGGGGACTTCCAACACAAGGATGCTCTGGCAAGGGGGGAAAGCACATCAGGAAATCAGGAAATCCTGTGCAAGGGGAGACCCTGACCCACCCCACACCTATTTGGGGTCACTGCTCTGCTCAGGGACAGCATTGCTGTATCCCAGCCCATCCCCACTGCTGCCAGCTGCAGTGCAGCATCGCAGGGCCCTCACGCTGGGGAAGACTGGGAGCTGCCTCCCTGACTTCAAGATTGATGTTGCACGACTTAAGCACAAATTAAGCGCGGAGCACAAAAACCATATGCAGAACAAGCATTTGCAGCCCTGGCTTTGGGCTGGCCTTGGTTGAAATTCAGCAGATCGACAGCATCAGACTTTGTTGGTGTCTGAGACAGAAGCCCCCTGGCATTTTTAGATGACTTTGTGATAGTTATCTTCCCTTTCTACTATTTGCTTTACGCTTGGAAAAAAAAAGTTATCTCAGGAGTCCTTTGAACATTAAAATTTATGCCATGCATGCTACTTTCTTCAAATATTGTAAAATATTCGAAGTGTAAGAACCTTGGCACAGTGCCCAGGATCCTGTCTTTTCGGATAAAAGTTTCAGATAACTGACACTTCCAATTACTGTTTCTCCCTGAAGAGGTCATCTCTGCTTTGGCTCCAGAGCAGAGCAGTGGAGGTACCAGAGGTCCCGAATTTCACAAAAGGTTAAAAAACCTGCACGGGTGCTAATTAAAGCCAACGCACTCTTTGTCTGACCTAGTTCTGCCTTGCTTTCAGGAGGCTTTACCTGAGTATCTTTCAAACCACTTAAAAATTAAAATGGTTAATAATGCAACAGAGCCAAACGTTACCCAGGGGCTGGCTACGTGGGGAGCTCAGTTCTGCCTGTGGATGGCATCGTTTGTGGGGGTAGGGAGCACCACCAGCCCAATTCCCTGCTTTTACCCCCACCCTGCACACTTTACACCACTTATTGATGTCCCGACCCTTTTCTGGGTGATTTCTGTAAATGTTCAACATCACACTGGCCAAATGAGGAGGTAGAAGTGGGCTGAACTGTTCATCTGCTCCCCAGTGCATCCCTCTGCACAGCCAGGGTCCCCTGCACACTCAGCTTCCCTCTGTGCATTCCTACAGCATCTGTACCGCTCTCTCCCCTCCCAAGGTTTAATTTCCTAGGATAAACAGCAGGGCACTGCCGAGCTGAGGAGCGCCAGCTTAGAAATTTTCCTTTCTGCTCCTGCACCTCGCATTGACATTTATCCAGGAAAGTTTAATTTTTCCATGTTTTTTACTCGGCTGCCACTTAGTGGCAACGCAAAGTCATAGCCGGGGCAAAGCCACAGCCTGCAAACCCATCTGGAATTCCAGTGACTCTTCCCGGGGCTGTGGGAATTGCTTGCTCAGTCATTCACTTTTCACCCAACACCCTTTCCACAGGTTATGAGTAATGTGCCAAAATCCCATCCCGCTGGAAAAAGCATTAAAAATATCACAGCCATCACGAAGGTAGCATCCACCTCGCAGGGTTTTTCATTCATAAACGAAGGTGGGTGGTGTCCAGCAGGACCAGGTCAGGCTGGAGATGCTCACACGGGCTCCAGCCCCAGGGAGGCACACACAGCTCTGCAGGTGAGTACCCCTGAGGAGGTTCTGTCTTCTGGGGGGAAATAAACTGGAGTTTCCTGCTGGAAAACTGAACTTGTGCAAAGCAAAGGGAGCTCTTTCATAAACCCCAGCACTGTGCTCATGGGATTCCCTGCTAGAGGTGAGGACATGCCCAAGCTCCTCCTTGCCTGCAGTGTTGTGGCTGCTCCTCTGAAGCAAAACAGCTGCATTTTCCAGTTTCTGCTGAAATGTCAACATTTCCTATGGAAACAGTGAAAATAAATCATGGCTTTGTGACTTTACAGGGGGCAATAACAGCAACAGGCAATTATCACCCCAGGGCAGAATCTTAAAAAGCCAAGTGAGACTTTCAAAAGAGGAAACTTGCATGTTTTCTGTAGAGGCTCTGTGCTCAAAGCCTGGCATCCCTAAGACACACCAACTTTCATTTCCGTAAGTTTCATTTCTCTCTCCATAATTGCACTGGAGATATCAAAAAGAACCTTTTTTTTTTCTGTATTCTCCATGGAGGTGAACAAGAAGGAGCTGAAATTACAGCATATTGGAGTCTTCACATTGCAAATGCTTGAAGTTTCTCTTTTTTTTCTTCTCTTTTATAACCTGCATTGATTACTGTCAAGACAAATTTCTTGCTGTGAAATAGAGGTAAGTCCTTGTAACCAGACCCTGAACTCAAAGTGACAGTCACGTTTTCTAATTAAAAAAAAAAAGAAAGAAAAAAGCCAAGTTTAAAAAAAAGGTAATATTCAAACCTCACCTAAGCCCTCAATTTCACCTCTCACTCTAATCACAGTTGCTGCAGAGGTACATATTGCAAAGTCACCTGAAGGACTCGCCTGCACCTGGAAGCATCTCCTGTGCAGTAACCCAGCATAGCCCTGGCAGCAGGACAGGCTGGCAGTGGCTCCTGCCTTTCCCTCTCACACCCAGCAGACAGAGGAGACCCCAGCTCCATTTTCTTGCAGTACCTGAACTCCCTTGGATCCCTGGTCACACCAGGACCAGGTTGCAGCTCTGCTTTGCCCTGCATAGCTTAAAATGCCATCCTGGGGAGAGGAGGAGAACTCTCTGCCCATGCACGGAGGTGTTCTGGACCTGCAGACCATGCTCTCTGCATGATGAGGGGCCCCTCATCTTGCCCACAGGACCACAGCAGAGTCAGAATTAGGTTTGAAGAAGATATTTTTTGGTGTAGTGGATTTCTTTGTTATGCATTTTAACGGTACCTCGGATTAGTTCAGCTGTTGACAGCAGCTGGCATCCCATCTGAGCAGCTCTGGCTGCCCTGGCATTACCAGGAAATGTTTACTTTTCATACCTCTCCACTTAAGGCTGTGCTGCAGGAATCCAGCTTTTCAGAGCCTGAGCCTGCCCAGGCACTTAGATCCCTTTTCATCCCTTTTATCAATTGGCTCCTTGAGGAAACATTTTGCCAAAGTTGTGGATGACTGAAGACTTGGGGGGACGTGCCAAGAGACAGCCAGGAGTGCACTGCCATGGGCAAATACAATGGGACCCTGAGCAGGCTGTTGTCATTTCTGTCTGAGGGAAATGGCACTGAGGGTGCAGGGAGATGCTCACTGTCAGCTCCCCTTGCCCCTGCCCAGGAGGCAGCACTTTGCCCAGAGCACCTTGAACAGCCCCATTTCATCTGGCACTCTGCTGCTCAGCTCCCAGTCATGCCACCCACCAGCCTGCTGCAGCAAAAGCTGGCCCTGGAGTGCATTTCCTCTCTGCCTTGTGATACAGCACAGACCAACATCTAGCAGGGCAATCTGCTGATAAACAACGCACAAAAACAACCCTGCCTCTTCACAGCTTCCATGGCTTTGCTGGACTAATTTCCAACATATTTTACTCTCTTTGAACCTTGGGGAGTCTTGCCTGGTGCAGCTGGACACAGCCTCACAGCCAGCTATACCTAAGAGGAAGCAGGGAAAATAACAGTTTTTCTAGCAATTACATAGAGTTTACTTGGCCTAGGAAGAGCCCTCTGACAGGCAGCTGTAGGAACAGGTAGTATTGAGTTTGCTCCTTAGCAAGAAAGGGAGTAATAACATCAAATCAAGAAATCTAAACACAGAGTAAAACCAAATCACCTAAATGAGGCAAAACACCAGAAAATTGTCTGGTGGGGCTCACTGCATTTAAGACAGAACTTATTGGGAAGGGGGTGCTCTTGATCTAAAGATACTTTGCCTTTTTTGGAAGATATTTCAAAACATCTCCTGGCCCTGGGGATTTTTCCTTGCCTGGGCACTGAGGGGCAGAACCACTGGGACTGCACTTGCAATGCCTGTTTCATGCTCCCAATGCTTGTTCAAAGTTCAAGGCACTCTGTAGGTTGGGGAGATTCCCCTGGCCAGCACCCCAGAGCAGCAGGCTCGGCAGGACAGCACATTTTCCTTTGAGATAATATATGAGGGAAAATGGGATAACTGCATTTTTGTCAAAAGAGCAGTGTTAAAATTCTGCCATGCTAGCCTTGCCTTGCTCAGGGGCAAGGAATTTTTTTGACAGGTGAATAAAATGTCATTAGTTTCTCCACTGTCATCTATCATCAAAGTGAAGGCTGGGCGAGTAACCTCTCCAGACAGTCCTGGGGCTGCATTAGCCCCTGGTTTCTAAAGAAGCAGAGAGGGGCCAAGCCAGGAGGCTCCCTTTATATCTAAATGCATGGGAGGCAGGCAGCTAAAACCTCTCCCCAACTTTGACGTTTTTCCTTCAGTGTTAGAAGCTGACAACAGCATAGAAATGGAGATTTCACGTTGTCACTCCAGCCTTGCCCAGCTATTTGTGGACAGGTAGCCCAAGCTGGGCTAGATATTGTATCCAGGCATTGCTGAGAGCACAGTGTAAGTTAAGGAGAGAGAATGACAAATCTGAAGCTTTTGTCTAAAGGTCACACACTTGAAGCTTCTTTCGCATTTGTGCGAGTTAATTTACTTCTTAAAAAAAAAAAGAAAAATCTTCACAACAAAGAAAAATGAACAGAAATCTGTCCCTGAGACTGCCATGGCCGTGAACTTCCAAAGCTATTGTGATTTCAATAGAAGAATAGGAGACACTGCCATCGAAAATGCCATTGATATTGTAACAGATCATTGCCTAAATAGACCATAACAGCCCCCATTTCAATGGTTACCGAGAAACGCGTTAACCCCTTCCCGTCTGAGCGCCGGCACAATCTCTGCGTGACACATCAAAGGAGACACACCAGATAGGCTGGATTTCACACCCTTTTTCTGCCCCTGTCAGCTCCTCTGAGCTTCCCTGTCCCTTTCCTTTTCCACACCGTATCAGAGCCAGCCGCGAGGGCAAATCCTTTTAAGCGCAGGCAGAAAACCTGGGGTGAGTGCATTGTCTCATCCCCCCAGCCCCACTCCTGAAACCACCCAGGAGAAGGCAAAGCCTTCCCCAAAGGGCTGGGGCTCAGGGGCAGTTAAGTGACAACAATTTACAAAAAAAAAAAAAAAAAAAAATATATATATATATATATATATCTGTATACATAGATATATTTATATCTGTGCATCTATACATCTGTATAGATATACATATATATATACACACATGCATACACATATATATCTATCTTTATCTTTTAATTCCCAGTGGACTAAACCCCAAACCCTTCCAAATCTGAGAGGGCTTTCATGGAAAAATTAAAACCTAAAACAAACAAAATGAAAAACTAACCAAACAACACCCCCACCACCAAAAAACCCCAAACCAACCAACTAACAACAAAAAACCCAACAGCATTTTTTTAACTTCAATTCTTGTCTTCCAGACCCAGGGAGGCTATTGCAGTAGATGCTTATTAGGCTCCTGCTTGAGGTTGCTCCTTTACCTTGTTCTTGAGCTCTTTGCTATGTTCTACCACTGGAACCTCCTGAAATATTAAGCTAAACTTCTTTCAAAAAGTTTAAAAGTCATGCCTCACTGTCAGCTTGACTTACAGATCCTAGGGAGACAAAGAATAAAAGTAGGTTTCTTTTGAATAAAAGACTATTTCCATCATGCTCCACATTAATTAAATTCAATAATTTAATTATTTTCTAATTTAATCTGGGGCCATATTTGCATTGCTTAGCACAGGTCACATGCCAGGCTAACCAGTGCTGGTTTGCAGAGGACCCTCCTGCCTTTCCTGTGCCCCACTGCTCTGGGTTTGTGACATTCTCTCATTACTTCCCAGGCACTTATGTATAGGTGTTACATACATGTGTATGGGTAAATATAAATACAAATTGCAAAACTCCCTAAATCTCTTCTTATTCAATCATTCATCTTGAGTTTCTCCAGGCTGATTTTTTCTACCAAACACGACCCTGTTATACTCCAGTTGTTTCATTGACTTTAAAAGTTCTTTGCTCCAGTCCTGCATTCTCCTCTCCAGAGGAACTTAGTTCAGAGACACAAGTGCTCCACATTTCCATGGGGCACGGATATCAGGCACCAAGCCAAGACCTGTTTTCCCTGCTGGAAGCCCACAGCCATGGCTCTGAGTCTCTGCTCAGCAATTTGCCACCCAAAAGCACCATGGGGCCACTGCCTGCTCAGACACAGGGACCTTTCCTGGAGCTTTCAGCTGCCCCCAGACAGCTTTGAACTGATAATTGCACAAGGCAATGACATTTTTTGGCAAGTTCTGCAGGCAGTGGAGGTCCTGGAGAGGACACTGGCTGAGGATTCATTATCCTTATGAAAGGACCAAGGGTTCTTCAATCCTGCACCTCTCCCTCAGGGTCTCCTGGGAGCTCCTCAGGATGTGGAGCCTCTGGCAAGACCCTGAGCACGTTCCCCAAAGGGATCAGAGCTCTTTGCAGCCACAGGCAGCTGGGCTAGCAGTTCTTAGGGAGGTGCCATGGGGTAGTGAGGATGCTCTCAGTGCCTGAGAAGGGAAATGCAGTTCAGGGGCAGGGAAGGGAAGGGAGCTCTTGGTGCCTGGCATAGCTGAGTGCAGCCCCCATGCTTCATAAGGTCTGAGCAAGGTCAACAAGACACCAACTAGGACTTTATTTTCTTCTTACTTCTGGGGAGAGGTGGCTCTGTGTTCATTTCAATGCCATTATTCATGAGCTTTAATTACTTTTACTTTTTCATAAGATTCAAAGGCAAAAAGCCATCTTGCAAACAAAACGGCAACAGATTCAGAGAGTTGCCACAAAATGACTTCTATAACCCCCTGTCCTGTTTCATGGAGGCCTTGGGAGAACCCAGCACAATGAGAAGTAAAGCTGCACTTTGCAGGGCTTCAGTGGCAATTTCCTCCCCATATGTTTCTCAAGACACTCTGTTAATTTAGTTTGTCTATAATGAATTCTGCCATTATTCCAAACATCCATTCTCATGACCTAGTCTTATAGCATATCACCACCAAGTATCTTTTTTTGGCTATACAATCTCCCTGGGGAACTGAAAATTGTCTCCGTCTGCAGCACAACTATGCTGGGGAGCAGCCTGGAAAACAGATCCGAGATTATTCCTTTCTGTGTCAGTCATTTAAGCCTCTTTGTGTTAAAGTTGACATTTGTCTCGATGCTGTCTCAATAGGCCCTGCTGGCTGGGTTTCATTCAGTGCTCTGAGCCGGGGGGAGAACTTGCCTCTTGTTTTACTTTCAGGCCATTATTGTGCCAAAGCGTGAAGGGAGGGAGCTGAATAACCACAAACAGGTGAGGCAGGGAGAGGCTTTCTGTCTCTGCTCTCAGCTTGCAAGGGCTGAGCTCTTTGGATGCCTTTCAAAGCCAGGAGAAGCCAAAAGCAATAATCCCCACCATGGGAGCAGGCAGGAAGGAAGGGTATCTGGTGTTGGCCAGAGCTGTCCCAGCGCAGGGGAAGCGCATTCCCACGCGGTGACATCGTCCTCAGCCAGAGCAGCCTCTCTGGGGCCAGAAATGCAGAATTTGAACAATCTCCAAGCTCCACACCCACCCTGCTGCAGAGTGGGGCAGCAAGGAAGGCTTTTAAAAGTCTGTGCATGTGAAACAGCTGCTAAGAGTGAGGGGTCTCTTCCTCAGCCACTGCTGCCTCTGCCTGCCCCTGTCAGCAATCTGTAGGTGCCAGATGTAGGGGTTTTGGCAAACCAAAGCCATTTTATTTCCCTTCCACCCCCTACCCTTTGCTTTCATTAAGTCAGCTTTGCAAAACGAGCTGTTATTCCTGCCTGACCTTCCCATGGCTGCAGGGCTGGCAGTAGGTGGGTGCCAATGGGAAGAGCAGGGAGGATCCTCCATGCAGGGATCAGGTGTGGAGATTTGCCACTCCCAATCCTCCCTTCACCATGCAGTGTTTCCACATTCATGTTTTCAGTACCAAGCCAGGGAGTGGCATTTTCTTGAAGCATCCCAAAAGTGCCCTCTCCAAACCATAACCTCTCAGAAGTCCAAGGAACAGGCACAGCACATGCATGTTCTTGGGGGGCAAGCAGAATCAACTGTTGTTCTCCCTGCTATTCCACCCACCTTGCATTCCCAGTGATGGCTCCAGGAGGAAGGTCTGGCTCATTCAGCCCCCCAAGACATGGCAAAGCACACAGCAAAGCATCCCCCCTTTGGAGAAGAGCACCTGTAGGAGCACTCCAGCAATATCTGCATCCCTGCCCCAGACGCTCCCTGGCTCCATCCCAGCCCACGCGCTCCCTCCAGGCTCCACATCCTGGGGAAATGTAAGATGTTCCGCCAGCAAGGCCCTGTAAAGAGAGAAAGGAAACAAGGGTGCCTTGTTTGGTAGCACCAGGCTTTAACTCCTGCAATTGTGTGAGTTAATCAGAGGCATTACATGCGTGTCCTTGTGCGACTTCAGATGTCTCACCCCAAAAGCTCCAGTAACAAGGGATTAGGGGAGAGGCTGGGGAAGTCAAAAACTCTTCACTAGAAATTTGTTTCAAGATGTTTACAGCCTGCTTCTGAAAAGAGGTTGCATTGTCTGTGCTTTACCTCATGAGCCCAAGACTGTGGGTGCTCAGGATATGCTGCTGCCCTGCTCTCACCAAACAGCCCTGCAAAGATGAAAGCAGCTGGCAGAAATGTGGCACCCCAGCTGAACCCCTGCCAGACTGAGGGCAAAGCATCTGTACACGTCATGTTCCCTCATGGCAAAAGTCCTGCTTTAATTCAGACTCTTGCACAGGCATGCAGGATCCCTCAGCAGCAGCAGCACCACTCAGAGCACCTTGTGTGATGGAAACAAGCCCATTCCCCTTGAAATATCCAGGGGCCATGGTCCTGATGGGGGGCATTGGAGGGCCTGTTCCCATCTAGGCTCAAAGGCATGCACTGGCCCGTGCCCCCCAAAATCCAAGTATTGCATGAAGCAGAACGAATACTCAGGGTTTCAGTGAAAAGGTAAATAACATTTAGAAAAAAGGGAAGAAAATGCAAAAGCCACTCACATCATGGTGATCCAGCTTCCCTGTAGGAACTGTATGGGCAGACAACCCAAGCAGCCCAGCACTGCTGCTGTTGAGTAAGAAACCAGAAGCCTGATTTGCACAGCATTTCTGCTTTACTTTGGATTCTCCCTTTTTATACACTGCTCTGATACAGACAGACCAGATTGGTCAATTAGTCAATACATTTCACCTGACTGGCTAATTAACGCCTTTCTTATAAACAATCTTTGAGAAAAACAGGAAAACACGGACTAGGAAAACAACACCTGCAGGTTGTTTATAATAATAAGCTATCGTTGTTTATCTTCAACTCCCTAAATTCTCACAAGCTGATTCTGGGAAAACTTATCTACTTTCTCACTCTCTAACCAGGCTGTCACACCCACACATCACCTGTGCTGGCCCAGAGTCTTCACTGCTCACATTTGCAGATCCCAAGCCCTTGAGGATCCTCATTCAGTTCTTTCTCAGCACCTCTTGCTTTGTCTCTTCAGAGGTCTCTGGGACAGAGCACTCCTGGCACTCTCTGCTCTGTGCATCTATTGTATTTGTGGGGTGCCCCATGAAGGCAGGAATGATGCATCTGACTCCATGTTCTCAGAAGGCTAATTTATTATTTTATGATACTATAATATATTAAAGAATACTAAACTAAACTATACTAAAGAATAGAGAAAGGATATTTACAGAAGGCTAAAAAGATAATAGTGGAAACTGGTGGCTCTCTCCAGAGTCCTGATACAGCTTGCACTGATTGGTCAATAAGACAAAACAACTCACACCAGAATCCAATGAAACAATCACCTGTGATAAACAATCTCTAAACACATTCCACATGAGCAAAACAGAGGAGAAGCAAATGAGATAAGAACTGTTTCCATTTGTCTTTGAGGCTTCTCAGCTTCCCAGGAGAAAAATCCTGGGTGAAGGGATTTTTCCAGAGAATGTGAATGTGACATGCATCCACCCCATGGGAGGGCACAGCAGAACACCTGCACCTCCAGCCAGGACCATCTTGTCACAAATGCCTGTGCTGGAAACAGCAATTTCTCCTCTCAGGACCCAGTTGGGAGCAATGCAGGAAAGGAAAGGTTTCCCAGCCAACATTAGCTGGCAGAGCTGGTTTATAATCAGGCAGGACAGATGGGAACACACAATGCCTTGAACCCAATCAAGAAAACATCCCAGGAATGCCTGTTAATGTGAACCTTTGGAGGGGTAAAATGGTCATTCAAATCAGAGCAGGATGATTGATTCCAACCTAAGAGAAAAGCACAAATCAAACTGATTCCTATCCAGGGGAAAAAATTGGTTTGATCTGAGGTAAGGCTTGACAGCAAATGAATTCAAATTTTTTTGGCTTCCAAGATAAAATAATATAAAGGCAATCTGAATGCATAGGCACTGAGGAAAGCTGTGCTAGCACGTGCCTTTTAGGTATTTTGCAAAACTAACAGAGGAGTTACACTCAAAATGCCATGGGCCTTGCTTTCCTCCTAGGAAGCATCCTTTGCTTCCCAGCTTTCCCAGTCAATTTCATTTATCCCTCAGTGTGTCACTGTGGCAGTAAACAAGAATCATTTCTTTGAAAGAGCTTGGGCAGCAGCTCCAGTTCAAACCCTCCTCTTCTTAAAATTTCCCTCCAACACGGAATTATAATCTCATGTGTCAGTATGAATTTTGGTTTATAAAACAGGCATGCAACACATCTAGAAGAAAAATTGCACCTGTCAAATGCCCTGCCCCATGAAATAAACCTGTGCAATTTCACTTTTCACCTAGTAAATACCCAAGCACTCTCCAGAGCAGTCTATTCCAGTATTCAAATCTGTTTCCATTAATATTAGAAGCTAGGAGGGTTTGGGAGAAAAGGAAGGAATTGATTAAAAGCAGATGGTATTCATTATCTTGCTAATCACAATCCTACAAGGATTTTTACAAAGAAAAAAGAGAAAGAAAAAGCAACATCAAGAAAAAGGTCATGCTAGTACTTTTCAAATAAAACTTTAGAAAAATAACACTTCCAAGGATTTACTCCCCTCTCATGAGAAAATCAGCTTGTTTCATATCACAGCTCAGCCACGCTGGGAAAATGTCTTTGTGATACAGTCATCATTCTCACATTTTGTGCTGGGACTGCAAACTTTTGCTGAATGTCTGAGAAAAAAAACCTGTTGAAAGGATCATTACCACGTGCACCATCCCACAGCCTCCGGTGGCACTGCTGTACTTCCCAGCCTGTTCTTCCTTGTCCCCAAAGGGAAGTCACAAATAAGCAAAGAAAGCAAACAAAACAAAATAGAGCTAAAAGGAATAGGCAGTTTATTATCCAGAACCAGCGTAGTGGGAAAACCCAAGGATGGATTCTGTTTGAGCTGACTGGCTGGAGTTCACTCAGAACAATTTTCTTAGGAGGATTTTCACTCTTGGTATCTGATCCTGCTCCAAAAAAGTCAGTGGAGATGTAGTTATTAACAACCCACAGCACTGCAAGAGCGTGAGATGCCTACATCAAAAGCCTTGGTTCTTTTCCACTTTTATAAAGTCTCAAAATTCGAATGGGTCACACTCAGCCTTGCTTTGGGACAGCAGAGCATGATGCCAGTCAGCAGGAGGAGGTGGGATACCCAAAATCCCAGTGGTATTTCCAACTGCAGGAGCATGACTGTCAGCTTGTTCGCCACCACATTCTCCTCTGGCTTTTCAAAACCCACCAATCTGTCACAAAAACTACCCAGAAAGTGTCTTAAGCCAGCCCTGGAATGCTCCTGCTCCCCTCTGGGTATCCAGGGCAGGGGATTCTGCTCTACAGAAGGCATCCTGGGGCGGGTTCAGCAAAGACAGGAAAAATCCAGTCATGATATGCTCAGCCTCCTGGAATGAGAGGCACTAGGAAACCACCAGCAGTTGTCACTGACAATAGACTTTATTCTTTTCCTATAATACTCTTTTTAAAATAGGAAGTGGTTTCACAACACACAGCCAAAATATTCCACAAGTACACATGGTGCTACATAAGCCAGAAGAGCTATGCACTGGTGAGATTTTGTGGTCTTCAGGCTGAGATTCCTAAGCAGCTATTTATATGATAATTTATTTTTTAAACCACAATGACTCAAGGCCGCCCTGAATGGCAGCAGATTCATTGTTAACAGTCTTTCTGTGCCATCTCACAAGGTACTAAATAGCTCAGAGACAACTGAATCCCAAATATGCCTCAACACCACCCTGTCCCTGTCTGGGAATGTACAGCACATCCATGATGATTGACTTGACCTGAGGTTTTTCTCCAGCTATCTCCAGCTTCTCCTGTTCTCATTTATTTACCCTCAAGTCAGTCCGTTTGCAAGGCAGGGGCCTTGCCTGCAACACATCCCATTTTCAAGACAAGGTGAAAATGTGTGAAATGGAAAGAGGGAAAGATAGATGTAGGTCTGTTTGCAGGCACCCATACAAGAAAAACAAGGAGACCTGTGAACAGTTCAACTTAGGAAACCCAGTTTTCTGCTGCTTTCCCCTGTGTGTTTTCCGAAAACAACTGCAGACTCATGCTACAGCCTTCTCCACCAAGAGTCCAGCTTGAGCCCTTCTCCACCATTCTGCTGCTTATTTTTATAAAATTTAGAAAAGCTTGATCTCTTTGGTACAACAACCCACATGTCAAACAGGGCTGGAATCAGGCAATTGAGCTAAAAGTGTTCCCTTTTTTATCCAAACACTGCTTTCTTATGAAAACAAATGAAAGCATCAAGTCCCTTCCTTAGACACATGAGGAAGCATCACACTGTACCTTCATGGAGTCATGGCTGATCTCTGGATCCTGTGTGCCTGCAGAGCTGCTGCACCTACCACTGGCAGAGTGCAGAAGTCTGTCCTTGCTGCAGTGAAGGGCACCAGGGGCTGGCACCATGCAGGTGTTTGGCCCTCACTGGGAGGTGGGGGCTTTGGGAGACACCCACACCTTTCCAGACCCGTGAGTCGCTGCTCACATCAAGGCCCAGTTGTATTTAATGTTAATAAAATGCAGCATTGCATTTAATGCCCATTTTTTCAGACCTAAGCTCTGAGCACTCCCACTGGAATTAAACCCAGAGCTCAGCTGGGGCAGCATGAGAATCACTGAGAAGAAATCACACAACAGCCTCTGCTCCAGGAGCTTGGCAATATCAGAGCTGCCTTTTCCAACATCCCTGGGTTCCAAGAATCTGGTCCCCTGCTCAGAGGGTTAAACCCTGCACCAGGGCATTGCAGATGAGAGCTCAGCATTCCCCAAGCTTCACTTTACCCCTTATCCTGCCTGCCAGCCCAATAACCAACCAACCCTGCGGTATTCACAAGAGGGAAGCTGGAAAGCGTGTACTTCTGGTTAGCAGTGACTAAATAAAAATATACCAGATAAAAGGGAGAAGCACTGCACTAACACTGACACTCTAAAGGATAAAAAGCAGCCCTGGAGTCCTCGGGGGCTCTGAGTTTTCTGGTTAAATAAACAGCCACACCCCGAGAGCAGAGCGGGTGCATGGTGACCGCCCGGCGCTGAGCTCAGCCTGACAGCCCGCCAGGAGAGACCACCACACCCAGGAGAGGCAAAACCCTGCAGGAAACATGATTCTCCTTCACTCCAATTTTTGTTTTAATAATTTGGTTCTGTTTCCATTTAGCTTCCCTGCCCTGCCAGCAGCACTGCGGGGTCAATCTTCTGTTTGCCCAAAGCCACCGGCCAAAAGCTCCTCCTTCTCTTCTTCTCTCTCACTCCTTCCTCCATATCTATGGATTTATTTAAAGAAGGGAGGGGGAAACTTATAGCACAAGATACCTTTCATTTTAACTTCATAGTCAGCATCACACACAGCTATTTTGGAAAAGCACAAGGAAATACTCTGCTCCTCATACCATTGCCACTGGACCCCACTTTCCACTCGCCCCAGCTGAACACCATGAGCTGTCAGAGTCACACAATGTGTCATAATCTCTTGTGGATTATGATTTGTGGAGCCAAAAAAGGACCTGGGTATGGCAAAACATCACAGCCATGGTCCCAGTCTGGGCTTTCAGGCCAGGAACCAGTGCCCAAGCTCAGCAAGCTCCTTGATGATCCCAGCTGCAAATTTTCCAAATGCATTAGTATTTCTCCCTCATCCAATACTTTTGGCTGGATTTGGACTACAACATTTTGGGTTAGAACTAAATATGGCAAAATTTCAGCCCCAAGGGCCAGCTTCTCAAAGCAAAGCACACATGCCAGGTGGCCACAGAGGGAGAAGTGACATCTATTCATCACCCACAGCAAGGACTGTGGCAAAATCTAGCCAAAGAGGGTTTTCTTGGCTGGAAAGACACCACCAGACAAAATAAGTACTGAACATATTCCTTGCAATACTTTTTTTTTTTTTTCTGTCTTTTTTGTGGTGATTTTGGGGCATGGGGAAGGTTTGCTGGGCAAGGTCCTTGGGAATCCACCCTCATTGCTCCTGCACTGTGGCACAACACAACCACGTTATCTGCACCCAGGAGAGCATCTCTGAGCCTGGAGTCCACAGAGCACAGGAACAGCCATGGGAACTTCCAGCAGCTCCCTGGGCCTTGGGAGAGCAGCTTCACAGGAAAGGCTCCAGCTGAGCACACAAGATTTTCCTCAAGACAAAATGCCTTTCTTCTTTTTTTTCCCCCTTTCTTGCTGAGTTGATGGGAAACTGCAAAACTAGAAATATCCCCTATGGAAAAGTCTGCAAGAACTCAAAATGAGTGAAACAGCTGCATTCTTTAAAAGTCACTGGAGTGGAATTTGATGGAAGGTAAGGTCTACACCATAGTGTTTTCTAATGCCTTTAAGAATTTGGTGGCAGAGATCTAATTTTCTGTTAAGTTCCACAAGAAGGTTATGAACAAAATCCTTTGAGATAAAACTGTTCAGTACCATATACTTAAGTTTTTGTTTGGTTTTCTTTTTTCTTCCTAGATAATCAAACCTTCACCTAGATTCTGAACTGCAGAGGTTTAGCTGTAATTCTAAGATAGAGCTCACGTACTGAAAGACAGATCATGTTGAGCATATTCTGAAACATACTTTTAGGTATTAAGTCTGTTATGAAAGCACTAACATCAACACCCAAATTCAGATAGAGCTGCCTCTCACTTACAATAGAGTTAATCACACTGATACAGGTGAAAAAACCACAAAAAAAGGAATACCTTCTGCAGCATATGGCTTCAGGAACATCTGACTGCCAGTCTGCAAGCGCTCATCACTGGGATAATTTAGGCATTATTACTTCATTTCTGGAGATTGCTTTTAGAAATGAATAGTTTGCAATCAGACCTCTTTTCTCTTTAATTTTAGTGCCAGAAGGGCACAGATCTGCTCAGATCCCGTTCAGAAACCCTGCCTGTAAGGGTGGGAGCAATGGAGGGGGACATTGTTCAGCAGCAAATGCACGCTACCACTCAATACAAAATCATATCCATAGCAAAGCAGTGAAGTGGTTTTTATCTTCTGAGAATGATGCAGTTTCATACCCTTTCAGAACAGCAGAAACTCAATGGATCACTAAAAATCAGCACAAATAAGCCTGTGCTACTAGAACAGTGGTTCTGACTGGGAAAGACCTTACTGGGAATTGCCTGAGTTAAACAGGAAGCCCAGGGTCAGACCTTTGGGAAGAGTTCCTAACCTGCTTTTCCAAATGAAGTCACGTGTGGTCCTGCCAGCTCCAAGGCAAGTCTTGGCCAGAGATTTTCTCAAGCCACTGACAATGAGTAAAGTGCAGTGAAAGTCCAGCCTGGCAGAGTGAGAGCCAGCTGAACACTCAGGCAATTTCAACTGCAAACATGAGTATCTCACTTGTTATTTACCTGGCAGATGAACACCACTTGGAGGGTCTGCAGTAATCAGAATGTTTGGAGACTGGCATTCCCAGTCATGCATGGGCATAACCAGCTTCTTTAATAAAGCTGAAGAATGTCATGCTCTCCTACCCTCCTTCTCCCATAACTTATCCTTAGAATAGTCTCTAGGATTGTGTCCATGTGCATTCCTCCTAATTCATCCCACTAAGAAGCACATTACAGATGCTGCTGGTTTATTTTCGTTGTGTTAAAGATACAGGCTGCACTGCTGGAGGCCTGGGTTTTGCACAGGGAACATAACTGGTTTGAGATCACATAAATCTAATGAGATTTCTTTCCTATGTGAGCAGTAAAAACACACATTTCCTGTCCACCTCACAGTTGCTGGTACAGATGTTCTCTCAATATGTCCCATCACACAGGCCTGCAGGAATACCAAAAAGTGAGTTGCATTTCAGGTTAGTCAAAAAAGTTGACAACAATAAATTTATATACATTATGATGGCAGAATTTTTGGCTCCTAAAACAATGTTTGCCTAAAAGAGAAACAAAACATAAATTCAGCTCAGTTTTATAGTATGAACCACCAAGTTTTTGCTCAGCATCCCAAGCATGAGATCTGGCACACGAGGGTGGCACATGTTGACAAGAGAATGGCCATAATCCATCAGAAATGTCAACACATGGCACTGGTGGGGCCCTTGGTGCAGGGCAGTAAATCAGGGGGTTAATGGGAGTACAGAGCCCTGCAGCAGCACCTCCAGCTCACAGCTAGCTTAGCTCTCTCTGGTTGATGTCTGTACCTCTGAGGGCGTAAAAGACAGAGAAGAGACTTGCCAAAGCTCCTACAAAACATCTCATACAAAGCAAGGCACAAAACCAAGAATTGCTGACTGACAGTCCTGTGATGGCCCAAACAACACACTCAGGCCAAGTCCTCCTTCCGGGAGGCTCAGCTGAGCACAAATGCTTCATTTTCTAAGAGCAGCTCCACTCCAAGCCTCGCATCTCCAGGCAGGAAAGGCAGCCAGGTCCCTCTCCATGGAAACTTGAATGCCCAAAGTGGTGCGAGCAGCTCTCCCCACAAACAAACTCTGAGTTACATGCAGAGAGAAGTATTCTGAAAGGGAAGTGTTGCATCATGGGGTCTCCCACATCACTAGTTTTTAGCAGGTTCCAGTAGGAACCAGGGGCAGATTTACCCTGAACATTTTTCAGCAGCATTTCTGCAGTGCCAGCACTGATGACGTGGCTGAGCAGCACAGAAAGTCATAGGGATACTTTGAGATGCTAACACAACACAAATAACACTCCTGCTGATCATTAGATCTGTTGGCAGCCACACACCAGTGCCCTGAAGGACACCCCAGGCAACGGAGGGGAACTCTAAATGAAAAACAAGCTGTCAGCCTGCCTGAGGACACAAGATGGAGATGGCAGACGTTTCTAGGGGAGCGTGTTCCTCGCTGGCTGCCATCTGGGAAAGCAGGAACTCTGTTTTACTTGAATGCTGCTCAGGATTCAGCTTTCAAGAGAAACTGCAAGGCAGGGTAGCAAACAATGCCACATTTGTCCCAGTGCAGCCTTGGGGCTGACACTGGCAGGGCAGGAGGTGCTCACAATCCTGGAGCACACGAGGGGCACCGAGCAGCCCTGGCTGCTTGTTCCCACACTGCTCAGCATTCCAGAGCTGCACAGATGCCCTGGAGAACCTGCCCTGGGGTGGGTTTCCTGCTTTCAGGCATATGACTCTGCTGCAGATCCAACACAGGCACTCTCTCTTGATTTTATTGACTTGGTTTGCTCTCTGCAAATGGATGTCGGGCTATAAAAAAGGCAGCAACATACCTTTGGCCTTTAGAAAGCAGCTCAGAGTTCAAGGAGCAAGTGACAGTTTAGGAAGGCTCTCTGGATTACAATTCTTCCATTTTTGGCATGCTTTCATGTTTTTCAGGCATTCAGTGCCAGCTGCTGTAGACAAGGAACCAGGTCACAACCCCTCAGGTGCACAGCTCTCTGTTCAGGTTCAGTGTTACTGATCCCAGCCCAGCATGCACAACCAGGGGAGAAACTGGGGCAGGGAGGACAGGGGCAAGGCTCTCTCTGGAGACCACAAAAGAGAATAAACAGCCTCAATGGGGAATCAAGAGGCACTGCTGAACCCCTGATGTCCCTGGTATTCAGGCTTCTCGTTCTGGCCTGGCCTCTCTCATATTTGTCCATCTCATTTGTAGCAGCTGTTTGCAGCAGCAAAGTCCATATTTTGCTGTGTGCTCTGCCCTAAAGCAGGGTCCCAGGCTGGACTTTATGTGCCCAGGATGAGCACAAGGTGGGCATCAGCCACAGCTGCTGTGGCAGCAGCTCTGCCCAGGCACCAGAGCTGCCCGTGCCAGGCACGCAGCTCTGCCCTGCTCTCCCTGCTGCACAGAACTTCAGAAGTAAAAAATCACAAAGGATCCCCCAGTGGGAGCCAGAGTCCCTGTAGCCAAGTTGGCAATGCCATCTAGTGCATGCAGGCAGAAACAGCACAGAGCCACAGGTGGGCAGGTGTGCACGGCCCAGATGTGCAGCCAGATGTGCCCAGGGCACCCCGGCCCTGCACAGTGCCTGCCCCAGAAAGAGCTTGGCCTTGTCCAGATATCCCACTTGCCTGGAGAGGGAGGGAGGGAGGGGAAATCCTCCCCTTTCCCCAAAGGCTTTCAGCTGAATTTTTCCAGCTACACGAGCCTGTGGTCATTACTGCCAATACAGCTTCACATTTTGGCTCTCTGGCGTCACTCAAATGTAAAACATCTCCCACACAAACATTTTTTTTCGAGCAAGGCAAACACTCTCTCAGTAACTAGAACCATTTCTCTCAAACATGAACAAAGGGTGAGGTTTCTTCAGACAAAGAAGCTGAAGGTTTCCTTTTAATGAGAGCATTCTCTGACGCAGACCAAAATCTGTGGCATTCTAGTTTGGTTTTTTTTTGTTGCTGTTCCTGAGTGCCTACTTTAAAAAAATTATATCAGGGCTGATCATAATCTTCTTCTTGTGCAATTTTTCTGTAATTTCACCAGTGATTTAAAACTTTTTTTTTAAGGGGGAATAATTTGGCTGTTAAAAATATTTTTAACCAAAAAACCGATACGTCTTTCACTAAAAATGTGTGACCTCTACAAGGAAAATATTTCAACAGCTATTGAAAACAGATACTTTGTTAAGAAAATGATGAGTTATGGACTTTGTGTTTTTTTTGAAAATGGGTCCATTTCTAGCTCTGTAAGATACAGCTCATTCTCCAACTGTTATTTTAAGTTGTTCTTCAATCCAATTTAAAGGAAAGAATTTTTTTCTCAAAGTTTTCTGTATTTTCCATACCTTTAACAAAACATTCAGGAAGACTCTGTTCCTCATTACAAACCCTTTGCCTTCTAAGTGCTTTATATATTTAATAGGCATAAAAAGTCAGAGGAGGGGGTGGGAGGGAAATGGGTCTACCTGGGCTTAATTTAGAAACAGAATTTAATATATAGACCAGGTCCAACCCACTCACTGCTGCTGGGTACAAGAGCCAAGACTGGCTCCCAGAGTGATGTGGAGGTAAAGCAGAGGGGATATTTCAGTGGGTACCAGTGTGCTCCAGGGGTTAAATCCACCCTGGCCATGCGGGGACATGTGGAGCCTCAGTGCAGCTGGAGCTGAAGCTGCTGGGGCTGGATGGAGCAGGACCCGAGCAGGCTCAACCCAACTGCTGCTGGAGGCAGCAGAGCCACTCTGCAGCCTTGGAGCAAAGTCAGAGCTTAAATAGGAACTGGAAGGATAAAAGCTTGTGGGATCAGGCCTTAAACCAACAGCTCCCGACTCAGTGCAGCCTCGGAGAATATCTAAAATAACCAGTGTCGTTACGGGCCCACATGTTAAAATAAATGGAAATCAATAATGTTAATAGGCATTAATTCATGCTAATAGAATCACTGCTCCAAAAGCAGAGTTAATAAGCCCAGTTAGACCACTACCACTGGCTACATATTAAAAAGATCCAAAATATTTAAATATCAACCACATTCCTTTGAAATTAATAGTATTTCCTTCAGATTACGCATTGATCTTGGCTGAGCCACGCTTGACATCTGGAGCAGTTAAAATAGCAACCTGAACAGCCACAGTCTGCCACTAATTTTTAAAAGTAGAAAACCCCCAGTTTTAACTTTTGTGCTCTCATTAAAACCACTCTGCTGTCTCAGTGCAGGGCCCAGCAGAGGAGAGCCATGGATACCCTGAGCAGGGATGAGCTGAGGCACTGCCCGTGCTGCAGGCCCTGTACCACCACAGCCCCGGGGCTCCTTACACAGACCCTGCAAATCCCCTTCTTCCTGGAGCAAAGGGACTTTGCACAGAGCCTGGGTTCTCACTCTCATGGTGGAGACATCACTTCACTGCTCCCTTTCACAGCAGTCTGGGTTCATCACAGCCAGGACTGTTCCTGTGCTCAGCTCCAAGCCACGGTCCTGTCTGCTCCTGGGGATCTGCAGCCCCAACACAACCTTCATCCCTGGTGGGGTGGAGGGGTTTGGGGTGTTGGTGGGCTTTCTTCTCCCTTTAATGGTTTTGAAAGTCAAGGGTGGAACCCATTGCTTCCACCATTTATTGAGACAGGATAAATATATAGGTTTGGTCATGGTTTTACTCACGTTTTCCATGCACCTCACAACTGTATGGGTTCAACAACTCCTCACATCTGGGATTCCTGCTTCTTTAATGCTCCATGTGTGAGCAGCAAGGGCAGGGCACTGAGGAAGGGAGCAAACCACCCTACGCAGTGCAATGGGGCCAAAATCGTAATGGGGGAGGTTTCTCCCTTCCAGAGGCTTCAAATTCATTTCTGATTCCTGTGAATGCTTGGAGGATGCAGTGCAAAACCCACATACAAACCTGGCTCCTCTGGCTGGCTGCCACCTGCATCTCTCTCCATCCAGGCTCCAAAAACCCTGCTCTGCTCTCACCCTGCAGCAGGATTAAAACACTTTGAGAAAGCCTGATGGGGTGGGCAAGGCTCTGTTGGGAGGGTGACCAGCAAGCACCTCTGCAATGCTGGACTAAAAAAGTGGCCAAAAAGCTGAACCCCCCCTGCCTTTTGATAGAGAAAACCAGCACAGGAATGTGACCCTAAAGATGGTACTGCCAGCCCCTCTCAGGAGAGGAGCAGCTCATACAACACCAGGAGATGCAGGTAATGCACTTTAAATAACACCAGAGTGAAATAAAGGACAGGAAACAAGGACATGGCAGTGAAACAGCTCAGGTGCTGCCCAAGGCACTCCTGTCTCCCTCTCATTTCTAACCAGCACCTCTCAGGCCAGTCCCACAACTCTGGGAGCTCCTGGATGAGCCCCATGCCATGCCTGCACCAACATGATGGAGCACACCTTCATGGAGTGGAATTTTTACTGTTTTTAATCACCAGTCTGCAGTTAAACCTGCCCTCAGTGGCAGGACATCCTTGCATGGGGAAGGAGGGCAGCTCTGCCCATCCCCACCCACTGGGGGATTCACCTCCATCCCTCTGGTCAGCACAAGGCTTTAGAGCTTCTCCTGCCTGTTCCCATCTGTGCAAAGAACAGCCCCATCCTCTCCATGGTGCCCCCTCCCAGGGACAAAGGACAAGCTGAGGTATCTCTGCATGTACATCATCCCTTCCCCTAGGAAGCCAAATGTCAGAATTACTTAGCATGGAGCACACCTAATTTATTTGGCTAATTATTTTCAGCCAGGCAGGCTCCAGAAGCCCCCTGTCAGAGACAAGAGCCTCTTTGTACCACTGACTCTCTTGGCCCCTGGCTTGCTGAGAGCCCTCACTCACCCACTAAACACTGACCCCCAACTCTTCCTGCTCAAAACTGAAAATCCCACCACTGTTTTGTAGCACAAATTCCTGTTCAATACTCAAGTGGTTTTGAATGCACAACCATCCAAAGAATTTAACAATGAATAAAGAGTGATCATGGTTTTGGGTTTTTTCACCCAAATTTGTATTGGTTTTTTTCTACGACAAAAACAAAGAAGGTTGTGACACACCAGCCAAAGTCTCCATTTGCCCCAAAACACGAAAGGCCCTGGAGCCACTCAGAAGTCATCACCTTGTCTCATTCTGGGAGGCATTTTACTTGAAGCACCCTCCTGGAACATAGCATGGCCTATGTTAGTACACAGGAAATTCAGAGCAAACAACAAAGTCACTTAGGACTCTACAAGTGAGAGCCACTTGCTCTCTTGCTCCACTATCCATTGATAAGGGTGGCCAGCTCCTCACCTGCAAGTAAGGCAGGGTGGCTGCTCACCCAAAATCAAGAGGGGTGGTGTGAAGATACATTACTTGAGAGCTGCCTCCAGACCCCTGTCACACAGGAAATTATATATAAACACACTCTGTCATGAAGACACAAACAAAGGCAGCCATAAAAAAAAAAAAAAAAGAAAGAAAGAAAGAAAGAAAGAAAGAAAGAAAGAAAGAAAGAAAGAAAGAAAGAAAGAAAGAAAGAAAGAAAGAAAGAAAGAAAGAAAGAAAGAAAGAAAGAAAGAAAGAAAGAAAGAAAGAAAGAAGAAAACTCTTGGTTTAGTCAGAATTGTCTTTCTGCTGCAGGAATCCAGTGGCTATGTGACCTTGCTTTCATTTGAGGCCCTGGAAATGCAGATGCACCTCCTGTAAACGTCAGTGAAATGCCTCTTGAGGACTTAACTGTCCTCAGATCTGCATCTTGCCCAAGACAGCAAGCGGTGTGTGGCAGTGGCATGGGGGAAATGGCTGAACATGTACAACAATTAGCTTTAAAAATGTACCATTCCGGCTATTGTTTCAGTTGCCTGTCCCTGGGGATCCTCAGCATTACTGTGTTATTGGTGATGCTAAATGGGGTTTTCAACAAAGCTGGTCTGAAGGCTTGTGAATGCCAAAACAGCATTTCAACCCATTAAACTTCACAGACGAAACAATTTCTTCTAAAAATAATCATCAGTTCTTCCCACCAGAAAAAATAAAAGTCTGGCCAATTCCTACTGTGCCAAGTTTTCAGGCAGGCCTGATTTTTATGGCTGAGCTTATTAAGCTCTGAAGAAAAGCAGGTTAATAATGGAAACAACCAACAGAGCTGAGTTATAGGTGAAGAGAAGCCACCCTGCACAACAGGGCTGCCAGGAACTGCTGGCAAACGCATTCCACCTTGCTAATCCTGAATTTTCCTGTTCAGACTAAAAGATGTCTTAGCTCCTGCTAGCATCCTTGCCATTATGTTGATGCAAATCCAGTCACGAGGCAATTACCAGCCCAGCCAAGGGCCAGCCATTGTGGGGCTGACAATAGCTTGTCAGAGGAGAAACAAATACCTTCAAACTTCTCCAAGATTTTAAGTCTCATTAGTATAAATCAGTAACCCAATTAATGAGGGGTTTAGCATATTGATTTGCATGGGATTACACAAATTAATGGTGCCCATAGAGGGAGACAGTGTGGCAGGACAGCTGGGGAGATGAGCAGCTCTGCAGGGAATTGTATTGCTGCAATGCATCAATGAGGGGCACAGGCACCCCAGATTTTGTGATGGGGACGAAGCTGCTCCCACTCAGCTCCTGTGAAACCATCAGGGAGACAGACATTACCTGGCTGTTGAAATCAACCACAGCCTCATTAAGACTGGGAAAGACCTCCGAGAATATTAAATCCAACCCTTAACCTAGGAATGCCAGGTCCATCACTAAACCATGTCAATGCCTAACAAGTGGAGCAGATTTGTTGATACAAGTGAGAACTGCTTTTAAAATCAAAACTTCTGTTTTAACAGTTTCAGCAATCTCTGGCTGGTGCTGGGTGGACATGGCTTGCAAGGGAGACCACCAAGGTCCATGGGGGAGAAACATTCCCACTCTGCTCCTGCTGGGACATAGGGAATGCACTAAAGGAACCACCACAAAGAGCAAAGGGCAGCAAGGAACCACAGGGCCAAGTTGCAGTGAGCAGGCTGAAAGACAAAAGGGTCTCCTTTTAGTCAAGGCAGAGCAGGTCCAGGAAGGAAAAACATCCCCAGCAGATATCCACCCAACAGCACAGGGACAGTAACAGAGGAAGGCAACACCACACCAGGACTTCCCATCAGCATGCCCCAAAACCTTCTGGGTTCAGCAAATGCCTCTTTGCCACAGCTGCCTGCTCCTCCTGCCCCCAGCTGGGCCCTCAGCTGTGCCCTCAGCTGTGCCAGGCTGTCCAGCCCCTGGGATCATGAAGGGACAGTTCTCCCAGAGCAGAGGGACAAGGGGACTGGCCATGCCCAGGACTCCTTCCCTCCCTCCCAGGGCTGGCAGCCCCTCCTTGCTCCAACAGTTATAAAAGGGCTCTCAATCCATGTAATCCATTAGATACAAATTACAGCAATTTGAGCACACTTAACCTAGCATTACAGCAAGCCCATAAAGAGCTGTGTCTTCCCAGGCAATTTACACTGCTACAAGCAATCAAACAAACCACAGCAGAGGATTAAGCAACAAGAAAAGCAAACCAAACCCAGAAAATCTGATTCCTGAAACAGCATTATCAAGAAATTAAAACTATTACTAGGGTTAGTTCACACTCAAGTGGTTCTAAACCATCACTTTTGCATCATCTCTAACAAACCTGCACCTTCCAAGTATCTTAAACCTTTAAATCCCAGCAATTTGAGAGATGCCAAGAAGCACAGAACACTTCACCATTTGGGATCAGGATTGCAGTGTTTCTGCATCAATTTTCACCCCCTTCTACACATTCGACATTTATTTTTAAATTACCACCAGTCCTAGAGGACATTCAGAGGAAGAGAAGCAGCAGAGGTCAGGCAATCCTTCTGCCAGCCTGGCCAGAACTGCAGTGCTGGCTTATGAATCATTGCAGGCAGGTGTACCCTGGCCATCACATCTGGCAGAGACACTGCAGTCATCCCAGTTGAGCTTACATGGAAAAAAAAAGCCATCAACATTTTAAAAAACCCCAAAAGCACAAGTAGTTTTCCTCCAATAAACAGATGGTTTTATCCAGGTCTGATTTCATGCAGCAGCCAATGCCCACCAGCTTACACACATCCCCCCAGTCTTTGGTTCTCAGGGTCCCCAGGATGCTCCAAGCTTGTCTGCACTGGCAAGACCTGGGTGTCTGCCCCTCCAGGCTGTGGGGATGTGGCATGGGTTCCCCCAGTGACAAGAGAAAATGCTGTGGTTTTGTGCTGGCAAGTGAGGGGCACAAGCAGCAGCTGCTGATCTGGCTAGGTGGGCTGCACACAGGAGGGAAGAGGGTGACATTGTGAGAAAGGTGACAAACAGGGCTGGCAACTGCTGTAGGACACATGGCAAGTAAAAGCATCCAAACAGATAGAAGGGATTTTAATGTGCCATGCTCTGAGATGCCCAGCACCAGATGCTATGATGAGGAAGGAGCCAGGACCAAACCAGAGGGCTTGCCTGGTCCAGCCAGGCATCAAAGCAATTACAGGATGGTGATCGGAACAACAGCACCATCTGCCCAAGAAATGACCACTGTTCTGAGAGGTTGCACTCTCCAGACTTAATACATCACTTTGCCTGTGAGGACAAACCCAGGTTGGCTCAGCCAGGAGAAGAGGAGCAGGACCCTGCCCTGGAGTGTGGAGACTCCTCTTGTTGCTCTGTCCATTTGTCCTGACTTGGGGGGCACCAACACAACATAAAATGAGAGATTCCAGTCACAGTCCCATTACATGCTCTCCTTTTTCCCCTCCATGTGTCACCTGTGAAGCCATTCCAGGACAGGCACTGAGCTGTTAAAACAGGTCCTATTAAGAGCTGGATCTTTTCATTCCAGTGCTTTGGGAGACAGCACCTCCCACGCTGCCAAGGACACCACCTTTCTGCTTCATTTTGCATTTGAAGTGCACTTACCAGCTCCATTAACTTTAATAATTAATTCTATACATGGAAATTTTTCTTTAAATCATGTTCATAATGCCACTGGTTATATATGGAAAAAAAAATCTGGAAGAGGGGAACACATGCCTTCCCTGAAGTGAGCAGCATGTCTCATCCCTACCCGTATGGTTTAGTTTACAGGCTCATGTCAGAGAGCCAACTTCACACACAAACACAAAATAAAAGCAGGAACACAACTTTTGATCATCCTACATTGATGTTTACTCTTGTTTCCTGCAGCCCCAGGTGACAAATCTGTCTGTCCTTTATATACTGGAAGTCTCTTGTGCTATTGACAAACTCAACTGGACATGCTTAAAACTGACCGGAGGTCTCTGCATTGGTGGCATATACCAAACTAAGGAATAATAATTAGTGAGCAATTAGTTGTAAAATTATAAATATAAATTCAGAAGTGTTCTTGTTTTCTGAGCAGAAATGCTCAAAACCAGGAGAATTTACAAGCAGCTTTCTTACATATGAACACTTAGGCCAAGAAGGGAGATGCTGGAGCAGGCAGCAGCTCTGAACATAAGGGCTTTTGTTCCACCAATCTCAGAGCTCTGGAGAAGTTTTACTTTTTTTTTTTTCCTTCATTTAACTCTGCTGGCCTGCCAGCTGGGTATGAGCCAGAAGGGTTATCCAGTCAGACCCTACTGCAATATATTTACAATGGTAGTGCATCTAAGGTTTGTTTATTTCAGGATTAAAATTCAAATGGCTAGAACCATTTAAATAATTAAAGGGCAATCAGAAAATGCCATGAAACCAAACAAATCAGGAAAAGTCATGGAAACCATCAGCAATATTTAATTCAGAAATTCTCTTTGTTAGGGAACTTTGCTGAAAGAAAACAGCTGGATGTAGTTCAACCCTCTAAATTAAAAACAATCTAACAAGGTCTATAGGGATAACTCTTTCAGCTACATATTGGAGACCAGATTCACTTCTACCAAGTAAAAGCAATAGCACTCAAAGCTAGAAAGGAAATTCCTCAGAACTGAGGTAGTTTCTAAGTATCAGCACATTTTCCAATTCCTTGCAAGGCAACTTAGCTATTTACAGTCCATTTTTTCCCACACATAAATTTATAATTTTTTCAATTTTATGGTTCCATGATTTATTTTCTAAAGAAAAATAATCTAACCAGAATATCCCTAACTCTACTAACATCATGTTTTAATAAATAACTGGCTACTTCTAGTAAAATTAAGCCTCCAGGATTATTTATACCAGCCAAGAATACTCTGTCTTTATAGCTTTGCAGAAATTTGGTGTGAAAATAAAATTGAGTATAATGCTGACCCTGAGCTAACAAGTAATTAATGCTTCGATATAAAAACAGAAAATTATCCTTTATGACACAAAGGTGGAATAGAGCAAACCTTTTCTCTCAGAATTGCTTTCCTGCCCAGATCCAGGCATCCAGCCAGACCTAAAGGCTATCCAAAGCAGGACGAGACGTGCAGAATAATTTTGAGTCTTTCCAAAGATGCTGCTTTTGCTAAACTCTTTTAAAAATTATTTCATCTCTTTTCTTAAAAATATACATTTATTTGTGAGTTGCTGTTCACCACAACATCGTTCCAACTCCAACAGCACAAGGAGAGAGAGGAAGGCGTCTCAGGTGGTGCCGAAAAGCCAGAGGTGCTGGGCATCAGATCCCAGGAGACCAAACACACCCAAAATGAGGCATCTTCAGCCCTGCCAGCTCCTGCTTCCATGTACCTGCAACAGTGCCTGCTCCTTCTCTTTTGTCCTCATCAGAGAGGAAACAAAACTCTCACAAAAACAAACCCAACCCGTCCCCACCTGCCCTCCCACGCAGGATTCCTTAGAACCAGAACCAAGAGTGTTAAAAAATCAATCCAGCATTCAGCTAACAAACGTGCAGACAAGACACATGTTGGCATTTGGAGCTGTGAGACCACAAGTTGTTTCCAACTGAACAAGTTTAATGCCTCATTCCCTCGGGGGATTCACGTTGGGAACTGACCCACAGGAGTTACAGCTGATTGCAAGGATCCCGGGGAGAAAGGACAGCTCTTCTCAGCTTCTGCAGAATGGGAATTCTCTGTAGTCCCTTCCAATTTAACCAAACCTCCTGTAAAGCAAGCACAACCTGCTCCTGGCATAGATGCCCTTAGCAAACGGGGCCCTTGGCACGATGACCAGTTCTGCCTTCACCTCCTGTTTTACCGCATAATAAAGACAAATGACTTCCTCTTCTCTCCAGATAAGGCAACTAACATAATGTGGATAAATGGGAAGTTAACTACATGAAACATTTTCTGCTTGTTGGGCAATTATTTTTTCCTCATAAGATAACATGATAAATAAAACCTGCTTCTGTACAGATATTTCTCATTTCAGAAACACATACTTGTTACAGGCCAAGAGAAGACCCTGGGGTTTTTGTTTTCATAAGAAATACAGTAAAAGAAAAAAAAAAAAGGAAGTGATAAAGACACAAATGCAGAGCTAACTACAGGCTTGTATATACATTTTTGTTATCCACCTCTAACATGGACTCTTGGTGAACGGGATAGACTGGTACTTCCCATTCCTGTTATTCCCAGGATAGCAAGGGAAAAAAAATAAATCAGTATCTTAAAACCAGTGGCAACATAGTAAAAACTGTACACTGTTGTCCATTAACTTAAAAAGCAAAGTCTCTAGATGGTATAAAAGTGAAAGCAGGTGCCTTCTACCTTTGATAATAAAAGTCTTTTCCCCTCCCCCTATGCTGCACAATTATCTCCATTGTCTTTGCATGGCCAAGAACAAAATGCTAAGGAGCAAGGCTGCTTGTGATAGACCACTTCTGGTGGCAGCAGCAGAAGTGTTCACGGTCTTGTCGCTCTTGTTGGAGCTGCCGGTGACCTCGGTGGCGTTGAACTCGAACTCAGGGGAGCACTGCTGGAGCTCGCAGCCGCTGCCGCTCTCCTCCCCGCTGCTCTCCTCACCTGGGGAAACAAACACACCTGCTGTGCTCCTCTGCTGCCTGCACAAGGCAGCAGGGGCAAAAGGAAATGTAGCTGTTCTGGTGTTCATGAGATTACGGTAAGCGTGGGTCCCTCCCAGGGTAATGTGATTTTTGTGCACAGTCATATCTGGGCGATGGGTGAACCCCAGAAAGTCAACCATATCCTTGAGCAGCAGGTCAAGGGAGGGGATTCACCCCCTTTACTCCACTCATGAGACCCCACACGGAGTTCTGCATCCAGCTCTGGGGCCCCCAGCATAGAAAGGGTCTTCCGAGGAAGACACAGAAATACTCAGAGGCTACAACATCTTTTCTATGAGGACAGACTGAGAGACCTGGGATTGTTGCATAAAGACAAGGGGTAAAGATTTTAAACTAAAAGAAAGTAGATTTAGATTAGATATAAGAAGAAATGGTTTTATGATGAGGGTGGTGAAACACTGTGGCACAGGCTGCTCAGAGAGATGGTAGGTTCCCCATCTCTGGAAAGACTCAAGGTCAGGCTGGTTGGATGGGGCTCTGAGCAGCCTGATGTAGTAGATGATGTCCCAGCTCACTGCAGGGTGATGCAATGATTATGTTTAAAGGCCCCTTCTAACCCAAACCACTCTGTGGCTTTGTGAGAACACCCCTCCTCACACAGCCTGTCAGAGAGGCCGGTTCCCACCCTCCTCACTAACACGCTTACCCACAGCTGAAGCTTAACCAGCTACCCGTGTTAGCATGAAATCAAATTAAAAGGGAAGAAAAAGCAAAAGGCAAACAACAGCAAACATACTTATGTCAATGAAGTCCACGTCGTTGCCGCTGTAGGCATTCTTCAGCTTGTTGGTCATCACCCGCAGAGCCATGATCTGCCGGCGAATCACCATGTCTGGCTTGGTAATGTCCACTTCAACCTCTGGGTTATTCACTTGACTTGCTAAGCCATTTCCAGTCACTGCAAAGTCGTACCTGAAAAGAAAAAGAAACCATTCCTGCTGGTACCAGAGCTGCAGCTCGACAGGGTCCCGATGACACCATGGGAACTCTGCAATGCCATCCCTGCTTTCAGTCTGGGTGACATTTTTGGCCCAACAGCATCTTTCCACATGCTACACCTCACACAGCCCTTCTTACCCCATCTCCCTTCTCTGCAATCTTTGCAGCACGTGGAATGAAGCACTGTTTTCATTTACACTGTGCCACACAGGTAGGGGAATGACAATTTTCTCCCCAACTTGAAAAGGAAAGGAAGATCTGGCGTTTATATTAATAATGGTTTTCAACAGCATAAATCAGCTTGCTGCAGGCTGCAGAGCAATATAAGGTGCTGAGATGCCTTGATGCCAGTTAGATGACACTTTCGGGAACACAACCTTAAAGACCATAGTTATCCCACAGAAACCTATAGTAACTGTTGGAGGTCAGAGTGTCATTCTGACTTTAAGTAATGGACCTTAACCATCAAGCTGGGATATTAAATGTGTACTTCTCACCATGCAGACATGAGATGCAATTTCCCTAATAACCCCAGCAGGAGGAACATCTGCGATGCTGAAGATGAGTTCCTGCAGCCCCATACATCAGAGAAGGGGAGAGCCAAGATGCTCAGCCTCAGAAGGTGCACAGGCTCAGGTCTGAACACCTGTACAGCCTCCTGGTTTAAAAGAGAGGCTGAGCAACAAAACCCAACAGAATACACTTCCTGACACAGGTATTTGGAGCATCATCTTATACAGCTGGGATAGGACATTCCCCTTTCCTCCAATTACCTTGCTAGAAAGATCAGTTTAACAGAAGAAAACATTACTTTTCTTAGTTATGATGCCAACATCAGTATCACAAGAGAGAGGAAAGCCTTTAGCACAGTCTACTGATCCTGGACACCAGGATGTTATCATACTCTGAAAAGCATGCTCAAACCCTGTCCTATATATGGGAGCGACAATGACAGTGATAATTGGTGGTGACGGTTTTGTTATTATTTGTCATCAATGTTATATGTTTCAAAGAAGTCTGAGACCAAAGTGTGGAAGACTACCAAACTTCTACCTTATTGGAGTCATGGAGAAAATAGTAAAGCAAATTATCTTGCCCAACCCACATAGGATACCCAGCCTGCCCTGTTGCCTTGCCAGGTCTCCATCTCCCCTCAATACTGGTGCCCCTGCACACACTGGGGGTATCTGCTATGAAAAGACCATAGAGGCTGCTGATAAACAAGATTTCAGGAGGCAGAGCCACTTCTTGTCACATACACCCAAAACATTGCCCTAGCAAAGTATGGCAGAGTTTTAGGCACACACAAAACAGCACAAAAGTTATGAGGTCTGGCTTAGTGCTGTGTCCCAAAACTATCAAGGGCAGAACCTGCTTTTACTTAGAAAAACTGCTGGAAAACCCCAGACAACTGCTTTTTTGCCATTTTTTAAATGGAACATCTTGGATTGTGCTTATTTCCTCAGTAAGCAAACAGAAAAAAAAAGAGAGAAATTTTTATTTCCAAAATAAAAGTTAAACAGTTACATAAACCATATGACAGAAGAACGCTGGCTTACTCATGTGTTGGCAATTTCTTCCTTACAAGCAAAAAAAAAAATTTTGTAACTCTTTATTCCATACAAAGTCTGAATGAAACCACTGGCCCCCTTGTGCCACGGACCTCAGCAGTGGAGAAGGTCTCCACTCTCCATCACCCCTGCCCTTGCTCAACAAAGAAACCAGTTCCTGGTGGAAACACCAACTGGGGGCACTGGGGCAACAGCACCGTCAGACAACACAAGCACCTCTGCTCTGTGGCTGGGATACAGATTTTGTACAGATCTCCCCAGTTCCATGAACAACTAGTAAGGGGCTGAAGACGAAGGAGAGATGACCTGTTTGGGTACCCACACTCTGCTCCCTCCTCTAAAAGAAACCCCCATGCAGAGCTTGGACAACACTTTGGTGCTATATTCCAGCTCTCCCATCTACCAAAACAAAAGGGGTAATGGCAGCAGCCTGTCTTGGGTAAGCTGGCATCACTCCTGTAGGAGAAAAGGGCTCAGGGAGAGGGATCAGGACACAGGGAGAGTCTGGGGCGAGAGGAAAAGGGTTAACCAGGGGTGGTAGCATCACCAAACCTGCTTTTGGCGCTTCCATTCCAGCACTCATTCTCATTGACAGTGCCTACAGACATCTTTTCATCATTGCAAATGTTGCCAGGGAGAGATGACCAAAATTTTTTGGCTTGTTTCAGCTTCTCTTTCACATCAGTAACCTATTAAATAAAATAAAAAAAGGAACACAAGACATAATCCAGAATACCAAACGCTCAGTAAAAGTGAAGTTAAGAAGTTTTTTTTCATCACAACAGACATGTACAGGCCAGATCTTCAGGCTGTGAATTTTGATGGTTGATTTACTTTTTTAATACAAAATTAAACACTGCTCCTCAAACACATATTATTCATAAGCCAAGCTTTTAACACAGGCACTTCTCTGACATAGAAGCGCTGAGGTAATTAATGTCTAGAGCTTTGGGCAGATTACACCCCTTAGAGACTTTTAAGACAGCCAAGGAATATTAAGAAAGCCTATCAATTAAAAATGGTGAATTATACACTGTGGTACCCAAGTATGGAGCACCTGTGTGGCACCAGCAGGAGCAGGCACTCACCAGTCGGTCCAGGCTCGTGCCAGCAGCTGTTGTGGGTCGCTCCTCCGGGTTGTAGGGTCTGAAACGAGCAGTGAAACCACCCTCAGAGACAGAGCGAGCAGTCCGGCCTTGGGCAAGTGTTTTTGGCTGGCCACATCCCTGAAAAACCTGTGTGAGAGAAGGAAAGGATTTTATGAAGTAAGAGGTCACAAGAGCCTCCCTTTCCCAGGCTCCAACGCAGATCCCACCCAAAATAACACATTAGCTTTATATATACTTGAAAGAGCATTCAAGAAAAAACATATTGACAAGAATAGGGAAATAAAACACATTAAATAAAAAAAATCCCAAATGTCCTCTTGGCTCATTTACCTTCTGAGACACCTGCATGCTGTTCTCCTGCATGTTCATGATCGCATCTGAAATTTTCACATCGATGGGGTCCATGACAGACTCAATGTTGAAAGGTCCCTCCAGCCTCTCTGCTACCAGCAGCATTGAATCTAACACAGAGAGAGAAAGCCAAAGGTTTGTAATGGAGGAGAATCGACCACACAGACAGAAAAACAAAGGTTTTTCATGGAGGAGCTTCAGGAATAAGAGTTAAGAAGGATAACAGTTTGAGCACATGGACATTGACCATTGCAGTGTTACCTCTGACCAGCACACATCTCCAGGAAACATTTTGCTCAGTTCCCAGAGCCTACACCTTCATCAGGCACTTACAGGCTGCCAGCACCAAACCACAGGCTCATGTACATCAAAAGCCATCACAGCCTGCCAATAGCAGCCTGTAATCAGCTCCTCCCATCAGAACAAGCATTACTAACACTCTCCTTTCCATGCTCGTTTATTAAAGGTTGCCTTGTGTCATTTGTTTTTCAAGACTGCTTTCAAAGCCATCAGCTTCCTCATGCTGGTCTTGAGCACAAGGCACGAACATGCAAGGGTCCAAGACAATCCTTGATACCATCTTTCCCTTATGGAGAGCTACAGGCTTTTTCCTGCCTGGGAAGCCAAGGGATTGCAACTCCTAGCACCACATGGACAATTTGCAAAAGGGAGGGAGTCTGTGTGAGAGCAGGGTGAATGCTGTGCACTCATGATGTTTGGCACATCTCTAAGCAGGGGAGATGGAAAAGTCTCCGAGCCAACACCAGGTCACTCCTCCTGTGCCGACATGCACGTCCTCATCAAATGCATCATTAAACACAGCAGCTACTGGACCCTCCACTACTTCCTCTGGGAAATTATTACAGGCATTAAGGCTTTCCCCCTGCACTGCATTTAAGCCCTCTCTCTGGCTCTCCCCTACAAGGTGCCTCCAGGAATACACCTGGCACTGAGCTCTTGTCTCTTCTCACCCATCACAACCTTAATTTACTGTTAGTTTCACTGCAGTCCCCCAACCCCAAAGCATTTGCTGATCTCCTCTCCATCACTTCATGATGCTCTGCCACAAACTCATCTTTTTTCAGTTGCGTGTAATTCCTCAATTTTTCCTAGCCTGAGTGACAAGGACAGAACAGCCCCTCTGGCCCCAAGGAGCTCCTCCCTGCTCCTAAGATATGCCTGGTTCCTTCCATTAACGAGAAATGGGCGTTTCACACTCAGTCTATTCATCTTTCTCATGACATTCATCCTCCTCCTAAGTGCAGAAGGTACTTTGCACAAACAGAAAACTTCTGTAGGCTCTGGCTATCTGTTAAATCCCTATAAATAAACTCTACATGTTGAACAATTTAGTAATAGCTCTGCCTGAGTGCCCAAGTAATATTAAATAAACGACAATTAAAAACCCACAAATTATGAAAAAAATATAAAACAAAGGTATTTGAGTATTTAAAGTTATTATCATTATCATTAAAAACAACAACAAAACAGAATTATAATAATAATAATCCAACACCATAACCCCCAACATGAATTGCAAGATGCCTTCCTAGCCTGTAAATCCACTTTTTAAAGCAAACTCAATATTTCAAAGATTTGCTGGTGTTAGTTAAGGGACTATCACTCAATTAACCCCTTCTCACTCAGTCAGCTCCACCAAGGTGTGGGTGTTTAGAGAGTGAGCTCCAGAGGAGCTGGTGGCCCCAGGAAAGACTCTCACTCTGCAGGCATACACCACCAGCATCAGTGACAAAGCTCTTGCAGGGCATGGCTGGAATTTCACCATCAGGGACTACAAACAGGTCTGAACTAAATGCATTAAAAAAAAAAAGAAAAAAAAAAGAAAAAAAAAGGAGACGGTAATAACAAATGAAACAAAGAGTCTTAGACTGTATTGTGGTGGGCTCCAATAAAGTGATGCTTCAAATCTCTGAGTAATGACTGCTAGCATGAATATACCATTGTGCCGGAGGAGAGAAAAATGCTTTTGATGTGCTACCAAATGGAGACTTTTGTAAACAAGTGGAGCACAACTTAAATGTGTTCATCATTGTCAAAGCTTTTGGGGTTTTTCACGCGCATAAAGAACATCCCGGTGCAGTGTGCAGGAAGCTGCTCATTTCAAATAAAAATATTATGAGCAGACAGATAACAAACCCCACAAAATACACAGGTTTTTTAAAAAAAAAAAAAAAGAAGAAAAATCATTCCATTTTGTAACTACTTAATTCTCTGAGTGGCCAGGAAAGGCCACAGATCAATAAAGTGTTTGTGAAAGACTGAAAGGAAACATAAACCCCAATTCTTCTGGCTGTTTGGCATCTTTGTAAACTTTGAGCCGGGCAGGCCATCCACAAGACCATGGGAATGTAGAGCGAATTGGGCCCTTTGTTAGCAGGGGTGCCATGGCGTTCTGTGTATCACAGCCCAGGAATGCAGCCTCTGCTTTGACTGCCCATAGAGAAAATGCATTCGGCCTCCAGCAGAGCTGCCAAAGCTGGCGAGAAAAGATAAGGAAAGGAGTAATTGGAGTTGGGATTGATACTGGCAAGGAACACTAAACGAAATAAACTTTCATCAGAAAGGGGTGGGGAGGAGCAAGGGCTGAGGGTGGGGGGGCTCTGCCTCATGCACAGTTTTGATTTTGGAAGCATCCTGCAAACTTTTACCTCCCAGCAGGAGCTGGCTGGTGTCCCCAGAGCAGTGGTGGCCAGCAGTGGCTCCCTCTGGCAGCCCTGTCTGGGGCTGCCAAGGCTGGCTGGGGCTCAGGGTGCCGCCAGCACCGCTGCCTGCAGGAGGGGAGCTCCTGCCCCAGCTCCAGGAGCCAACCTTCTGAGCAAATCAGCTCTCAAAAAAGATTTTCCACTAAGGGGGGGATTGATTACAAACAGCAATTATTTGCCCCAGCTGTCGTGCAAAGTAAATTATATTTATAAGCTGCGGTGAGATGGCTCAGCTTTGCTTCACCAAAATCCCCAAATCTGGCTGAGTGAAAAATGTATCCCAGGCCATGTATTACAAACACACAGCATGACAAAGACTGTCTCTCCTCCCTGTGATGGGGAGATAGAAGTGGATTTAGGTGAAAAAAAAAAACCAACCAAGACACACCATCTAGCACCATCCCTTAAAGACCCTTTTCCTCTTGCATACATTTGTCCTTGCTACTGGCATTGAGACAATCCTTGGCAACAAAGCACCTCGCTCTCATGAAGGAAAGCAATTCTTTCTCATTGTGCCACCAATAATCAGAAACCCACATCTTCAGCCTCACTGTCTGACTTGAAGAACAAAAGGCAGTTTTCAGTCTTAACCCCAAGATCTGATTTAAAAGGGGAAGGAAGGAGGGGGAAGACCTTGACCATTCATTAACAACAATCTTTTTTTTTTTTTTTTTAGCGGGGTGGGGGAAAAAATTCTTTGCACACAAAGTAGTACTCCAGATATGTATATGGAGCCTGAATTCGACATCTTTGAGCAGAGTAAACCTTTGTGGAGAAAAAAAAATCATGAAAAGGCACTGGAGATTAACACTGTTCATTCAGGAAGGCTCCAACCCCCCAACAGCCTGTTTGAAACAACGTATACCCCTGTCTAATTGGTGTACAATTGTGTCAGGAATAGAGGGAGAAATAATTTAGATAGTTAAAGGGGAGAAAAGAGCACAATTCGGTCATTATTTCATACTCCTCAGCTTTAAATGGTACTTTGGAGAAATAAGGAATTACAAAGTCTTCTTGTCTCAAAAACCTACAAACTTTACATCCCAGCTTTACATAATTGACTTACTTATAGACCCACTAGCACACACAAATGCGTATTTCACATTCATATAGACTTGCAGCACTTGCTACAAGTTCTCTGATTTAACTATTTTTAAATTGATTTGATAGGTTCAAAATCTGCTTTTGACTTGTAATAAATCACTGCCATAACTTGGCACTTAAACCCACAATGCAAAATTTCATTGGGACCATGGAGGTGGGATTTTGGGATTTTGTGAGGTGGTTTGGGGAAATTTTTTTTTTGTGTTATTTCTTTAATTATTTAAAACTTTAACCACACTCACAAGATATTTGTGGCATATGCCCTGCCCTAAACACCAGATATATTTAATTTAATTTGTCTCAAGTGGCAAACTGAGAGAGAAACTGAAGTCTGGAACATAATCAGCACCTGTTCACTTATTAAATTGTCTAAAGAAAGCACAGCCTAAAGTTTTCTGTATCTGTACTCCACTGTCAACCATCAACTGAGAGTGCAGGAACCAAGCAAATACTGCCAATAAATGTAACAAAGCTTAATACCACACTTAAGTAATGAGTGGGCAAGAAGCCCTTTGGGGAGGAAGCACTGCAAGAAAAAAGCTTTGCTTCCAACCTGGAATCACATGTATTTATTTTGTCTTGTTTAATAATCTTAATTATTGTATGCAGCCCCTGATCAGTCTCGTGTGACAGGGCTCGCTGGCTTCCCCCGAGGTTCATTTTTAGCTGCATACCACCTACAGCAATTAGCTGCTTGTGCTTTTGTCTGTTTTCTGGCATTATGCCCTTCCCTTTCATGGGATTCTTCTTTTCTACTTGGACTAGATGTTTGCAAGTCTCCTGGCTTTGAGCTATTTCAGCAACAATTGTAGTTGAAATACTTAATATTCTCATGAGAAAGACGGCTCTGAGGACTGGGGGGCTGGGGTATCAGCCTCCCAGAGAATGACTTGGAAACCCAACTTAGTGTCACATTTAGCTCCCTATATGGAATACACACACAAAAAGATGCCCTCTGAAAATAACACCCTGCACACATTCAGTTGGCATGGGCAGCAAAGTGAAAATCCAGTGCACCAAACAGAGGAAAACAAGTTCTAAGACATAAATGGAGCCTGAAATGTCAGCTAGCAGCAATTTCCTTTTTTTTTAAATCTTGCAACTTAGTGAAATATTTCATTTCTAACAGTCTTTTTTTTCCATGAGTGGACTGGAAGAGCACCACAGCCTTTTCAGTAGCAGCAGATACTTTACACGTGCACTTCATCACACATTAACTAGAGGGAAGCGACTTCTCCCAAAGGATCACAGATAAATCAAACCTCCCAGAAAAGCAGCACAAATGAAAACATTTAACATCATCTATTGCCTGTGCCCTAAAATGTGATGCACTGCCAATTCTGATGAGCCTTGATCCAAGGCAGAATTTAACATTTCAGTCTAAATTTTATGTATTGGATGATACTGTGTATAAGCACAGAAGAGAAGTAACAAACAGGAGGAAGAGGATGGCAAAAGCACTAGCATAGTCCCATACAAGACCTGCTGCCATTGCAAAAGGATGGTGGTCAAGCACCAAATGAGCTGTTTAAAAACAGATTCAGACATGTCCCATTCCAATTTTTTAGTGTAAAATCCAGGCCTACAGCTTTTCCCAAAGCTCTTTATGGCTGGCAAGGAGAATCCCAGGCTGCTGAAGGAGAAAACTGAGTTCAGGAAGGACAGCTGTATGGTGACAACAAGGTGTAAGTAGCATAGAAAAACCAGCTTGCACACATGCTTGATCCAGCAAGAAGACACATTCTGAGCCTACAAGCCCAAGCTACTTCCATTCTCCTAAAGCTTGCTGCAACAAAACTCACTCGTACTCATTTATTTGGAGGTTAATGTGAACGGCAAAAGGTGTGTTGTACTCAGAGGTGTGGACGGAAAAGATACCCATCACAGACACCTGAAAAACCTGCTACAGCTCAGCACAGCCACTCACAATGCTATTCAGGTGAGGGACACTATACCAATGCAGACTTACAGGCAGTTTTAACTCATACTGCCTTACCCATAAAGATATTCCACTCAGCATCCAAGTCCCCTTGGTTGGCCAAGCAGCCTCTCATGACATTGAAGCAGTAGTTGTAGCAGGGCTTCACTGACACCAGACCCCGGCAGTGTGGGCAGTACATCATTTTCAGCAGCGCCCGCGTTCCCTGCGGCGTGGGGTTCACCTTCACCAGAGAAAAAGAAAAAAGAACAAGAAAATTAGCCCTCAGTCACTGAAGCAAAAAAACCCCACACATTTACCCCAAGGTGCATGGGACAGAGCTGGGCAGAAGCAACACAGTGGGGTCAGGCACTGTGGCTGGCCCCTGGTTATGTGTCCCAGAGATCTGGGGAACAGATGAAGGGGTCTGGGTCTGGCTCACCTCCTCGGGGGCATCTGTCACTCCAGGGGACACAGACAGCCCCCACCTCTGCAAAACATTATTTGCACCATGTAGGACACCCTGTAGGATGTGGGACCCCTCCCAGGACTGCAAGGACAGGCACTACAAGGGCAGAGGCAGCACTCAGGAAGCTCAGGGAAGGCAGTAAAATGCACCCAAGTCAAAAGATGTCACACAAAGCTGCACTCTCTGAGCCCTGCTGCAAACACATGCTGAAGATGATGATGCTGGGATATTTCAGGAAAAGGTGGGACATCAAGATGGGATGTCTGACATGATCCCTGTACCAAACCCACCAGGAGCATGCTCTCCTCCTCAGCGGGGCTGTGGCTCTTCCTGGACAATCGCCCAGCAGGGCTCTCTAGCACAGAGACCAGCTCCTTTATATCACATTCAAGTCCCTCAACACAGCATTTACATGACAGATACCCGGGTTCATTTACACTCAGCACTCATCACGCTCAGTAACACCATTCCCCACAGCCCAAGGAGGTGGCAGCTACAACCCTGCAGCTGAGGACAAGCTGGAAGGACCCTCAAAGCCACGGTGCAGCCGCTGGGCGTGCGAGTGGAGCTGTCTGCAGCAGGCACGTCACCCCTGAGCCCTCAGCAGGGCTGTTTTCCAAAGTGACTCATGATCATTCATGTTTGATTCACCCTCTGGCCCAGCTTCAAAACATTCATTGAAACCATCTCCATCCAGCCAGTCCAAGGAGCATTAGCTCCATCCCGACCACATGGTGGGTCCATCTGAAGTGTTGAACAGAGAAGCTCCCTCAAGAGCAAGTTTAAGTGTTAATTAGTCACATATGAAAATAGAAAATTAAGATGCAATCAGAGATTCCCTGACAAAACAGAAGTGGTGTCTGGTGTTTTAAACAATGCACCTGAGACTCCTGGTAAGGCATTTAGGGAAGTGCTCTAAAGAGGCTGTGATCCAAGACTGTGCTGGAGGAGACACACAACATCCCTGAGAAAGAGCAAAATCCCTCAACACAAACAGCTGGAGATGAGGATGGCCTTCACATGCTGGAGGTCTGGGAACTGACTTCACAGCAGAGGACAACAGGACTAAGTGGAGATGAATGTACATGAGGAAGATCTGGTACCACACATATGCTGAGGACCTTACTACTGCCCATCTCAGTGTGAGGACTATGGAGAAACTAAGCCTAATCTTCTGGTGCAAAACCTTGTTGACAGCCCACAAAACAAGGAGGCAACAGATTTTAACAAAAACAAACCAGAAAAGAAAAAGCATCTTATAATCAAGCTGGCTTGGTTAGTAACATCAGCAAAATTTTAAACCCTCTTTTCTTATGGAAAGAGATGACAGATAAAGAGCTGCTGGGCTTCTGACAACTCAAACCCATGGCTTCTCTTCAGCAGGCAAGTGAACTGGTTAGAGAGACAGAAGGACAGTCTTCTGCAGCTGATGTACCTCAGCACTGGATTTTGGCTGGCCAGCAATGTTCATCAGACAGCACTTTACCCTTCTTTTGTCCACAAAGAGCCTGTATGGCTGAGGGAAAGGAGAACCTATGTAGAAAGCTGTTTGTGGTGGCTGTGGAATCTGATTCAGATGCTCCAGAGCATATACACATTCTATATTTTATATATATATATATATTTGGAAGGCACAGTGGGAGCAGGAGCCCCAGCAGAAGGCTCCCTATTGGGACAGCATGGCTTTAAAGGAGAGCTGGATCAAATACTAAGAGCTTAAGCAACAGAAACCAACTAAATCAGATGATTTATAGTTGGAAAACTGGAAACAGACAAATGTAAAGGTATCATCTGCTATCCAGATGGTGCAGTCCTTGCACAACAAAAAAGTGGCAGGGGGAACTAAATAACATCTCGCACCCAGAGACAGAGCTCTGAAGGACGCTCAAGTTTAGTAGTTTAGTTGTTTCTCTGATAAAAATCCCTTCCTGTGTCACTTAGCAGTAGGTGACAGGACCTCCATGCTAAGTCCAGAGGCTTACCAGTTGCTGGCCATTCTAGCACTGCTAGCCCTCAAAGGGGTGCTCTGCATCCTCCTCAGGAAGAAAAATTAGGAAAATGTTGACAGCACGAGCCAGGTGCTAGAGCAGTTTGAATTGGAATGAGGAGCAGGAGGATTCCCCAACCCTATTGTGGAAAGCTGCAGCTTTCTGAAAGGGATTGCATGGCAGCATGCTGCAAAAAGCCCTCCGCAGATCCATGACCCAGGAGGCCCCTTCCCATCTTAGGTTCCCACCTCGTCCCATGAGCGCCGAGCGGCTGCAGCCCCGCAGCATCCCCCGCTTTGATATTCCATAGGGGTAGATCTTTATGGATCCCAGCAGATGCAGGGGAAACTGAAGCTGCTTTCCTGCATTCCACAGCAGGCAATATGCAATGGTCACTTGGATCAGGTCCTTTGAGCAAAGACACAGGATGATTTTAAAGCAAGCGAGGCTTTGCTTCCTTCCCCACATAGGTTTGAGTCCTGCACAGAGCTGAGCAGAAGGTGATCAAAAAGGAGTGATGGAAAAGACAAACCCCAGCCTGCAGTGACTGCCAAACTGAGCCCTGCTAGTGACGGATGGAACCCACAGGGAAGCTGTTAGTGTGCAATACAGTTGCAGGTAAAGAGGAAGACAACAGGCAAATTCATCAGTCTAGAATTGGCATTTTATCGTGTCAAAAAGCAACAGGAAGGCACAATCAGAGTTCACTCTAAGAGAGAGTTGTGGGGAAGGCTATGAGCAATTACACCTCGTTACAACAGTGATAAATGCTTAACTGCTTGAGTATCACAGCAAGAGAACTTTAACCCCTGGCACAGGGCCTGTACCCAGTGCAGACCAGCTCTGGCTCTGTCAGTGGGGTGTGCCATATGTTGCACTGGCAATTCTTCACAAGCTTTTAATGTTGGCCCTGCCACGCCAGGTGCAAGCTCTTAAAACGCCATTGTATGTAACAGTAAACCCAGATATGCTTTGTTCTGGGGTTATGTTTACCTTGGAAAGCAACTCAAGTTCATTCAAACTGTACTCTAGAATGACCCTCAAAACCAAGTAATCTCCTTTCTAATAAAGCAGAGTACCAAAGAAAGCTTTATTTGCTGGAGGGGATTTACTCTGGTAGATTTGAGCCCAGGTAGTAGTAGCTGCAGTGCACATACCCTGTAAAAGTTTCTGATAGAAGTAAATGCACTCCAGTCCCTTCCCTTTTATCTTGTAAAATTTATTTCCTTTCCATGGCGTTGCACACCAGTGCAGCAATCCATCACCCTGCGGTTTCATCATGTAAATTACAATTTGTCCATATCTATACGCTTTGTCAAACGTGAAGATTAAAAGCTGCTAACAGATGGGTTTTGGCACCAATCTTCCTATCAAACTTGCTCCTTAAAAATACAGATTTGCACACAATTCACAAAAATTAAGTGAAAAGCAAACAACTCAGAGCTTAATGCAAACATTTCATATCACATTTGTTGGGGTAACATCCCAACTTACATTGACTGGTAGAGGTAAAATCATATTACTGTAAAAATGACATGCTCCTGGCATAATAAAAACTGTTTTTTCTTGGTACCTTGTCATACCTGTCCCATTTCAGAGTTTCACATGAGGGAAACTGTTACACCCTTAGCCCTTTCCAACTTGCTGGTAATTGCAGCTGGATGCATTCCTCTGGTAGAAACATCACCACTAAAGTACATACCTATGGAGTGCAATGCCTTATTTACAGGCTACCACAAAACCACCAAAACTCAAGATAAACTGATCTGTGCAAGCAGATAAAGTTCAGAGAAGCAACCAGATTCTTTTTCAACTCCTTCCCAAGGCACAGAATAGCTGAAGAAGGATGACAGAGCTCCAGCCATGGACAGTCCTGCAGGGAGCTCCCACAGCTGTCAGACAGCCAGGACTACATTACATTCTCTCATCCTACCCTGAAGTTAACATTAAGAATGTTAATAATAACATTTAAAATCCTGTCAGCTTTAATAACTATTTATAATAACACAGATAACTCAGGCTTTCTTATTTTCCACGCTTACACAACAACAGTTGCCATGCCAGCAGCATAGCTGCCAAAAAACAAAAATCCAAAAATTTGAAAATAAATGTGATGAAATTACTTTTGTTTTATACTGTGTTTTATTTGCCAAAAGAAAAAAAAAAAGAAGAAGAAAGAAGAATGACAGCAATACTGGCTGAAAAGTAACTTCCCAGTGACATGGAAAGATGATTTCAAAAACATACTCTGAAGCTGCCTGTGAGATGCTCTAAGGTGAGCAGTCATCAAGTGAGTTGTCATCGATTTTGGGACCAACACAACCCTACTTGCATCATTTTTTCCTTCTCTCAGTATTGTGCAAGAGCCCACAAGAACATCATCTTGGCACATGCTGGTCCTGACGTTCAGCTCACTGTGAAGCAGAACATCACTTGGGAGGCTCCTGGTTTGCTTCCCCACCCCAAATATTCCAATGAAAGTGTTTTGGAATTAACTACACATTTAGCCAATTTTGCTGGCCTGGTGCTAGAACATTAATAATTTAGACAGCATCTGGTTCAACCACAGATTAAGGCCCCTGAGGTCTTGCATAAGGGAATACATTTAGGAGTGATCTTGGGAACTGCATGACTCTGTGTCTCAACACTTGCTACCCATGGCAGCGTCTGCTGCGGCGTTATCTCGTGCGAGGAGAAGTTCAAGAGTACATTTCTGCTCAGTTCCCTACTTACAGTGTGCTCCCCCTGCTCCAGAAGTGACAGTGCCAAGAGGAAAAGCAGAGCTCCTGAGAGCCACAGCACCAGGCACTCGAGCTGCTGTGTTAACATTCACATGCTTGTCTTCCCCAGCAGCAAGCCCAGCCCACCAGGGGCATGGGGGACCTCAGGGTGCCAGCCAGGTGGATGCCTCTCCCTCTGAACACTTACACAGCAATGTCAGGCTCTGCATCTCCTGCCAATTGTGGCCTTGGGGCCAAAGGGCATCACATCAAGCTTGCTCACTGTAGGAACAAGCCTCTCCCTGCCTCAGACACCACGGATCATGAGGAGTGTTCCGTTTGCTTTAATGAGTAAAGCAGCAGGGATATTTATCTGGGAATCTACAACCAAAACTATCCTTAATTATCCTCCACATTGTTTTCAAAAATAGCAGCAGAACCACAGTGCAGGGCAGAGAAAGAAAAAGCCAAAACCATGCCAGTGGACTGGAGTCCTCCTGCATGACACCATCTACTCCAAATCCACAGTCCTACCCAGGCACTCCCAGCCCTAAATCTGAGCTGACTGCTGCTCCAGCGTGCTTTGAAGGCCTAGCACAGACCCTCAGATGGCTGGAACTGAGGCAGATGCAGTCACATTCTTGGCAGGTCTTCTCAGGGTCATCTTTGATGTGGAGAAGTGCTTGGTATTGTTTTCTGCATTGATGTTTGCCCCTGGTATGTGGAAGGAAATGTCCTTGTGCACGGCAGCCCCTTGGTCTGGCCTCAGAGCTTGCAACCTGCTGCCTGGAGAGCTCTGCCCCTTTGGAGGTCCCTCTGCTACACACTAAAAGGGCTCCTTAGCTCCTCTGGCTGTTTCTTAGTTACCCACATAGCAGAAGTGCTGCCCTCCTGTCCCTTCCCAATGCATGCAAGCGGCATATTCCATTTCTGTCACTTCCCTGGCAAGGCTGGCTCTAGCCTGAGCAAGTTATTCCAGCCTTTGGATATAGGAACATGAAATTCCTTCTGAAAGAGGATTACAGTCACATTCCCCTAAAGTCAAACCAAGGCAAAGACTGCACAGAGGGAGGTCAGATCCCTGAGTAAACTTTTAGATCCTCAAATAGTAATTACTAGGGGTACAACTTTCACCAAAATCAGACCTTGGTGCCCTACTATTTATGATGACACAGGTCTTAACTCTTATCCATTCATTGTTTTATTATTTTCATCACTGCTTCTCCTAACCCAATGGCTGGTCCACATTCACCACCCATGCCAGAAACGACATAAACCACAGTTCAGTTTGCTCATGCAGACCAGCAGGTCAACCAACAGCTCAATTTGTGTTCCACAGGTCCCTCATTCAAGATACAAGTAAAAAACCACTGGGCTCACACTCCAGCTTTGGAGCACCTGTGGGAAGGCAATCGCCTGTCCCCCCCCTGCAATTCTCTCCAAAAACAGTTTGAAGAAAATTCCCTCCTTCGCTGCTACCATTATCCTACATTAGGGCAGAAATGCCAACACAAAGAAAGCTGACCTCCTCCACCCACTGGGACATCTCCAGCAGCCTCCTCTTGGTTGCTAATGTCACCAGAGGAGGAAGTAGGTATAATCCTCACATGAAACTGCATTATTTCATATGGCTCATAACTGTGCTTCCAAACTAAACATCGTTTCTTGCATACAACTTTCAAGCTGCTGCCTTTCCCAGGGCTCCCAAGGATAGGCTGGAATACCCTTTCCAGCAGCCCAGATGCTTTGGTGGCAGTTTTATCTCATGTGGCTTTCAGCACACAAATGCTTGTTGAGGAGGTGATTTGCAGAGGAGGAGGAGGAGTTCTGCCTCAAATTATAGGACACAAGAGGGAAAAGTGGTAAAAAATGCCAAAACAACAGTTTGTCAGGACAAATTTCCTCGCGGGGGGGACTCCAGAAAACTCTCACCACCACTGCAAAGTGTAGAATGTCAAATCCACACATCCTGGTCTGCAGAGAGATGGTGACACAGACACAGGGGTTCCATGCTGGGTGGCTGCATGCTTCAGCCTCCATGTGCCTCTGCTGCTGACCTCCAGCCAGACCCCCCTCCCAGCTCCTCCTGACCCTACAAAATGCTCTCAGGGAGCCTAGCCCTTGATTCCACTTCTTCCCTCACAAACAAGGACCATCACCCCACACCTATAGCTGACCTGTATCCTACAAGCCCCAGTGCATTTTGCCCTCAAAGCTGTCATGACCCTCAACCAGGCTGTGGGTTTAATCACATGCAATTATGGGAACAACTCAGCAGCCTGAGAACTGCCCAGCTGCAGATTCTCATCCTTTTTCAGTCACTCATGGTTCTGCCTTGTATTCACTCCTTTTTTCCAGCCCTGGCCAGGGCAGGAAATGTCACTGCTGGCAGCAATTTAACCTGGCTGACTTCAGGGCTTGTCTAGGGTAAGTATCAGGAGAATGATTAGGGGACAGGCAGGTCCATCTCCCGAAGGCAGGGGCAGGGAGGTCAGGGAGAAAGCATCCAGCACCAGCACAGGACAGAGGGAAGCACTGCAGGCCCCCAGCCCCTCGCAGCCAGCCTCAGAGGCAGGGCACATCTCTAACAGGCAAAACCAGCATCCTGTACACATCCGCTGTTCAGAGCAGATCTAGAAAATATTGTACTTTTTTGTGTCCAAAGAAGGGAATTTGAGGGGTGAAGACTTGAGCATCAAAACTGTGGGGTCTAGACAACTTGAAAAAAGTCTGTGCTTTCTCTCAAAACCATACAGCTTCTCTCTGCTGTGTATTTCGGCAGTGGTACAGGTTTTGATCCGTTCAAGGCTGAATTTAAAGTTATTTTCTAGCATTCTGACTCAGAAATCAAGTATACTTGCAGCTTTTCAATATTCTCTCTTCTTTTACCCCTTTATTCCAAATCTCACACAAGAACAATATCCTTCTAAATGCAACTCCCTAGTGAAGATGTAAAAATATCTGGGATCATTAAAAAGCCATCAAGACCATTGCACTGTAGAGTGCTCTCTGCTCTCCTGATAGTATCCCAGGAAAGTACACAGCTGGGCCTTGCAGAAGTTTGTATTTCTCCTTCTGAAGATTTTCAATTAAACATTTTTAACCTACTTGTCACAAAGCACATTACAAGTAAAACTAATTTGCATTCCTTCGGACATTTTTTCATAAAGAAGAATGAAGATTTATCCCCCAAGTTAATCCCTGGTATAAGCAGTCATTCCACTACAACTCCTGAGTAAAAATAATAAGAAAGAAAAGTCAATGGAGTCATTACATAGAGCTCAGCAAAGCCAGGCTAATCTATATGTAATGTGGGAAGCCCCAAAACACAACCACAGAGCAGCAGGCATAAAAACATCAGCTTTTAAACTCACATCTAGGATTTCCCATTGTGTCTTGCAGAAACACCATGTTAGATTCCCACTGAATGAGATTAAAACACTATGGGAAAGATTATTATTCCTTCTACTGCTGCAGATAAAGCTTAGGTATTCAGCAGCAGGGACTTTTGTTACTGCTTGGAAAAGTCAATCTGTTGCAGGATATCCAGTGCAACTTGTGAAACTTTAGTGGAAAGTAGAGCAACTGTGATTTTCCATGGCACGTGAGCTATGTTTGCAGCTGCATGGGACTCTGGGTAGCTTTGCACACTCAAGCAATTAATTCTAGGGTTGAAGGCAACTCTACACTCAAGGATCTTCAAAAAGGAAAGAGAAATCACAATGCCACCTCAGGTTCACGACTGATTCGTAACAGATGCAGGGACCGCAGCCCTTGTGGTTCTGTGTCAAGTCTGGAGACGTTTTGATGAATTCTGAGCAGATGGAGCATAAACACAATCCCTCAGCCATGCACGTTTACTGCCCATCAAGTAATTGCACCGTACAGGGGCTTAATGGCCAGACCTCCCACCCAAATATTTCATCCACAATCTACAGCAGTGAAAACTCCATGCCCTGACCACAGGAGCTGCCACACAGCCACCAAACAAGGGCCACCAAATCTGAAACCCCAACCAAGAGGCAGCAGGCTTGGCCAGTGGCCTGGCACAGAGACAACACACTTCATCTGCCACCACCCCTCCCTCCCACCAGGACAGCATCCCTGAGGCTGAAAGGTTTTGTGATCTCCTAAGAGTGACCCCACATGTCACACAAAGAGCTCCACACACCATCCTCACCAGCAGCACATTCGTGTACCTTAAGAGTCATCTCTGTTAGGTGGGGAGCCAAGGTGTCCAAGGACCTACACCAGTCACTGCTAACTTGCCACTCACTCCTGGAGTCTGCATATTTTAGTCAAGCAACTCCTTCCTTGCTAATATTCTCTGCCCTTCCATACATGTTCTGGCCTATTGCCAGCTGTTTGCCTCATTTCTCCTCAAGAAAAATTAACTTGGAAGCAGACTTGTTTTTTCCTCTATCCTCACAGACAGTATTTTAATATTATCCCCATAAGTCAAAGAAATTTGAATGATTATCTCATTTAAGGATGCTGTTTGTGCTGCCTACAGAACTGCATTCTGCTTCTAATAGTATCTGAACAGCTATTCTTTTTTTTTTTTTCTGGCACTTGGGATGATTCAAACTCCTGCGTGCTCTTTCAGCCTCACATTTTATTACTCCATAACCAGGTAGAAAGAAAGTAAACGTCTCTCTGCCCAATTAAATGATTACAATAAATCTTCCACAGCCCACAGGAAATGAGCTGAGTTTGTTAAAAGGAAATCACTAATATTTGTTATCTTACATAATCACTTCAAGGGGATTATTGACTGTTCCCTATACGATACAATCCAGACGAAAATTAAAGACAAATCTCATGTCAAAAAAGCAGTCACCCCACTTAAACAACTCCAAAGTGATTTATATAAGAGGGAGGTAAACATTTAAGTAACCAATACATCACAGCTCTTTTATTCCCCCAAGAAGTGACTTTACAGAAAAACTCTGAAGTCTAACTTGTGTTGCATGCGTAGCACCAAGTACAAGTGGTTTCTGCCCTGTGCAGATGGCTCAAGCCTACTGTTGTCACAAAAGTGCTGTTTGCTCATGTGAACTGCCTCTCCCCATGCCCTGGAGCGAGGAGAAAATCATCAGCTGCTCCATAATAGATGCCTGTAGCATCTCTGACTCACTGTAATTTAAACGCAATATTAAGAACAACATATGACCATTACACAAGCAAACATGGTTATTTCCACTGCAGAAGGCATTTAATTTCCTGCTGTTGTTGTTGTTCTCTAGACAGGAGGAAAGCATCCACCTGGGGAACTGGGTTGTGGTGCCCTCAGAACATGACTCTACCACTCAACAGAGATGGAGCTGGGTCCACCCACACTCAGCGACCACCACTGCCTTTAGGTACAGGACAACAGGGAGAGATGCTGCCCATCATGGCTCCAAGGGACATGGGTACAGCAGCTCATTTAGGGGGGTCTCCAGGGAGTCCCCCTAAGCTGCATGTTTCCTGGTAGCAGCAGGCAGGCAAGGAGAATCCACATGGCTTCTGAGGGTGCTAATTAGATGAGGGTTTATTGGGGGTCCCACCCCCAGGAGCAGCACGGTTTCTGAGGGAGAAGGAGGAAGGGAAAGGGAGGGGGAGAGAGGGAGAGCCTAGGGAGGAAAAAGGCCAAGAGAGCACAAAGGGCCAAGAGAAAACTCTGTGTTCTCCCCCCACAGCTTAACAAAGTGGGTGCGGAATACGCCTCGGACCAATGGGATTACAGAACCATGATACTTAAGGGGAGGATCACAGGCTTGGAATAAACTCGAGGGGTGAGACAGAGCCATACCATTTAACTAAAATGTAATACCACACATGGGGACAAACACTCAGGGCACAGAGCTCACCACGGACACTTTGCTGACGACGTCCCTGGCGACGGCCAGGCCCTGGGCGAAGGTGCGGGCGGCCACGAAGGCGCGCGTCACCTGCAGCTTGAGCTTCCTGGGCACGTCCCCGAAGGGCTTCAGCTGCTCCGTGTACTTGCTGACACACTCCAGGTACTCATCCGTGAAGTGGTACTGGGGGTTCACCAGGCGGAACATGCGCTCCAGCAGGCGCGCCCAGAACTCGTTGAGCATCTCCTCCAGGTTGACGTTGCCGCCCACGTAGTAGCGCTTGAGCTCCACGAAGAGGTCCTTGAAGAGCTCCGAGTTCTGCATGTACAGCCGGCCGTACGTCCGCACAAACATGTCGTTCAGAGACTTCTCTGCATTCTCCAGGAGCTCTTTGAAGAACTCTAGGAAAGAGGGAGAGGGGATAGGATAAACACGGGCAGTGAAAACCCCATGCCCTGACCACAGGAGCTGCCACACAGCCAACAAACAAGGGCCACCAAATCTGAAACCCCAACCAAGAAGCAGCAGGCTTCGGCCAATGGCCTGGCACAGAGACGTCACACTTCATCTGCCACCACCCCTCCCTCCCACCAGGACAGCATCCCTGAGGCTGAAAGGTTTTGTGATCTCCTAAGAGTGACTCACATGTCACACACAGAGCTCTACACAGCCCGCCTCAACCAGCAGCACATCAGTCTACATTAAGAGTCATCCCTATTAGGTGGGGAGCCAAGGTGTCCAAGGACCTACACCTGCTGTGTGTTCACACACTCCTACAACTGCTGCTTACCTGGAGGATTAGCACGAGACCATCATCAAACTGAAATGGAAAATTAAAGGACTCCCCCAGAAATTTGCCATGTCTACACATCCAAACCATGTCTATGTCTCAAAATTTTTGATTACTCTTCATAAGTCGATCCCCAAAGCTCTCTATAGACTGGAAGCCTTTTAGAGTGAAACATCTACAAATATCTCCTACAAGAAGTGAAATATGAATATCATGATTAAGAGTCAGCAAAAAAGACAAAAAAAATGCAAAAGTTTCTGATGTTTCCATTTAGGCATCTTAAAAGATGTAATTTCAAAGAACAACATATTGGAAAGAATAAAGGTGGTTTTGTGAAACAGATGTTTTGCACAAATGAGTCCTTCTTTCTAGTTCTTGACAATTCATTTTCCAAGATTATCATAAAACAGACTCAAAAATGAAAAAAAACCTATTATATTTACAAACAAATTTTAAAAATCTACCTGCAGGTTCTTTCTCCCATCCTGCAAATTCATCATCTCTCAGAGCAAGGCCAGACCACTTACCCAGTTGGTCCTGACCGCAGAAGGGTCTTCAGATATTTGTGGCAGTGAGAAAACCCGCACAAATATACCAGAATTTGCTTAAAACCTAAGGGCTAAACATTTGGCACAATACCAAGAGATTTTTCAAAATACGAAGGACAGATAGGGTTTGTGATCTTTATCATTTTCTAAAAGCAAATCCCCATTTTGGTTCTCTCTGGGAGAGAACTCTCTGGGAGCACTGGACAGCCCAGAGTGGCTGCTGCCATGTCCTGGCAGTGCCACATGTGTCCCCAACATTGATAACAGGTTGACCTGATGCTGATACCACTGCAGAAGCAGTTTAAAGAACACATCCTCCAAGAATTCATCACCGTAACCTTGACACGTGGGCCTAAGCACAAACTACCCTGCCACAAAGCCTTTCCCTTGGAGATTTGGCATAGATGAGATTAAAATAAAATAAAATAAATTTTAAAATTAAAAAATAAATAAAATATTTTAAAATTAAAAAATAAATAAAATAACATATTTTAAATTAAAAAATAAATAAATTAAAATATTTAAAAATTAAAAAATAAAATTTAACAATTTAAAAATAAAAATAAAACAAAAAATAAAACACAAAATAAAACAAATCAAAAATAAAACAAAACAAAAAACAAAACAAAATAAAACAACAATAAAACAAAATAAAATAAAACAAAATAAAACAAAAGGGAGGCGTCCAGCAGGCCAAAAGCATTTGGGCCATTTTGGAAGAAAACTCCCTGCTCTATGGCCTTGGGGGCAGCTGAGGAGTGCAAGGTAGGTGCCACAGGGACAAAGTCTCCCATGCCTGTTTGCTTCAGCCCCACAGGGAGCACCAGCACCCCAGGGAGCAGGAGCAGCAGGGTGAGGAAGCAGATTATTTTATGCATGCCACCAGCAACTGAGGATTCTGACCTCTGCTTTTCTGTGACTCATATTCAATAAATATTTTTTAATAAAACATGCCTCTGTGGTTTTCTAAATCCTCAAAGGAGCAATGCTTAGAGCTAGAAGTTGTTATAAGGTGGGGGGGGGGAATATTTTGGCCCAGTGTGAATTTAAACCTTGTTAAAAGACATTAAAAGTATGCTGAAGTTCAGATTTTCGTCTTCAAAGTGCTCCAGTACAAACAAAGCCTAACACAGAAAACATTTTCTGGAAAAACTGAAACATTCCATGAGTTCCTGATGAACAAAGTCATGGGGTTCAATGCCTGACATGGCTGTATATAATGCAGCCTCTTAGGAGCACAAGAGAAATGATCCAGGGAAGAGGAGATTGATTTCAAACACCCAACAGGTCCTCTGTCCAATATCAGCAGGAACCTCCACTTTCGTTCCCATGACTGGCATTTCCTCTCCAGGAAGATTTTTTTCTGTTGAGTTTATACTATAGAGATTAGCTTGGTGTATATTAATTTCTAATTCACTTAATCATTTTGAAGGCTCACTTCCTTCCTTTGCTCAGACCTTTTAGTAACACCAAATAAGCTGTTTATTTAAATACTTCTGTACCAGGCATAAACCTGATAGATGCATCAGCAAACTCTTCAAAAATAATTAGATTTTTAAAATTATATTGATGGCAAATCTACCAGATAGCTCCAACCATCAGTCTAAAGAACCCAAAGCAATGTTTTAAGCCAAGAAAGTTATCTTAAGTAATACATCCATATTACCATAACCAATTTATTCTCCTGACCAAACTCATTTTACTGGTTACACTCCAAAGTGGAAGCTGAATAAACTGTATCCAGGCTTTAGAGCTCTTCATCTCTTAGCAATTTTTCATGTGGGCTAGAACCAGGTATGTTCATTAATTATCATGAAGAAAATCCCACAATCTAATTAGCAGCAAATACCTGCACACCTGCAGCCTTCCAGCCAGCAGCTTTTCCTTGCCCAAAAGGAAGGTAAATAAAGGAAATACAAACTTCCCACCACAACCAGGCACTTCCAAAATCCCAATACAGCACTGCTGAAGGAGGCAGCATGCATGCACAGCGCTGCTGTCTCTGGCTCAAGCTTCAACCACCATTTTCAGGGACAGAAAACTCCCCTCCTCAAGTACCACTTCCCAGAGAAGAAGGGAAGGAGGGCAGAGGAGGCTGTGTCTGCAGCCTGGAGTCAGCACACGCCTGTATCCCTGAACATGCCAGACAGGACACCCTGGTGCCTGCGGCACAGCCACAGGATGCCACTGCTGGCACCTCCAGGCTCCTGGGGTGGAGGTGGGCTTGGATGGAGGCACTGGGGATGAAGAGACACTCAACACCAGCAAGCAGGGATGGACCCAGCAGTGGGATGTCCATGGCATCTTCCTCCATGCAATGCACAGCTCTCGTAACCTGGTCAGCAGGTTACGAGTTTTATTATTATTATATATCTATATATATAGATATATAATTATATCTATAGATATAATTAAATTATATCTATAGATGTATTTTAGTGTAGCTATTGGCACAGTGGAAGTCTGCATCCTCAGTTTCTATCTCCACATCAAGAAATCAGCTTGGGCGCCACAAGGAACATTAATCTTTTCTCTGTGCAAACTGTGGCCATAGATGCCTGCAAGGAAAAGAAAAAAGTCTGAAAGTCCTTTTTATGAGTTAAATGCTAATCTGACTAGTAACTCGCTATATCTAATTAGATACTAATTCTCCCCTTCACAGAAATGAGCTGATTAGCAAACACCAACATAACCCAGCATTAACCTTGCCAGCACAAGAAGAAAAATGGCAGGTTCCTCTCTTACGTCTTGACTGTTTGCTGGGTAAAATAAATGACCACCTTTCATTTGTATTAGAAGTTGACTTGTTCTCAAACAAAGCAAACACACAAAGGCCTCGGTTGCTTATTTTACAGCACTGTAAAAGCACGTTTTACAGCTGTGTTGCAAGCAATCTGTACTCATTAAATTATCACTCTGACAGGCTTCCTGTGAAAAGCTGTCAAATGCAAACATTTTTCACAGACGACAAATCATACTTTGCCAGTGCTCCCTCAGCCACTGCTATCTGGAGGGATGGCAGGCTCTCTCTTCCCTCCAGTTATCTTGTTTAAACTCCCTGGACAAGGGCTGGCCCCTCTTGTCGACAAACAGGCACACACAGGGTTGGGAAGGGTTTCACAAACTGACCTGCCAGAGCAGCACGTGGCTCCAAGGTCCCCTGGCTCTCCTGACTGAGCAGAGCCTGCAGAGAGGGCTGGCTTGCACAGAGAGGATGAACCACAGGCAAGGCTTTGGGATAACATGGCACAGCCAGCTCTGGTCCAACCTGACCGAGGAGCAAGGCCATGCTTCAACACACCTCAGCCAAGTCCTGCTGATGCAAAGTCACCTTCTCACTCAAGGTGATGCTCAGGAGGACGAGCTCCATGCTGAGGGAACCAGCACTGTGGGACCAGAGCCACAAAACCTTTCTTAATGTCAAGAAACAATTTTAAAATTTGTCTGTATTGCAGAATGAATCCTGCGCATGCTACAAGCTTTGATGCTCAAAGGAAGATGACATTTCCAATGCAATTAACTTTAAGAGGCAGAAAAGGCAGTAATCTGCACTGAGGCAATCTACAACTCTGGGTTCTGTTTATTCCTTTAATATTTTTAAATTTCAGAGTAGAATTTCAATGCCCACTACTTGGGGAAAGCCTGCCCAATACTTGGGGAAAGCCTAGAGATGTCAGGAAATGTAAGAAAGTCAGGATGTGACATATGTGCCATCTCTGCAATAAAAATCCTGGGGGAAAAGTGTCTGCTTTGGAACAAATCCTTCTTTAAAACAGCACATTGAGAAACATAACCATAGTTACTTGGCAATTTCCTTTTTTTCAGATAATAAGATGTATTACCTCTTTGCAGCTTGAGGGCAGACCAGCCCTGCCAGTAACCCAGTGCAGGAGAGCACTGCATCTCCCCAAGGTGCTTCCACATGACATCAGATTCCACTGCCAGAATAATTCAAAACAATCTTTCTTCCAAATTGCAGATACATGAGCTAATTGAAGAAACACACTCCACCCACTGTGAGACAGAATAAATCCCACCTCCAGACAACACATCTACTTCTTTTGACTTTCAGACCCAATATAATTTTTATCTTGAATTCATAGGTGTAACCTGTAAGTATTTTTTGTGTTCGTTTTGGTTTTTTTATAAGTAAGAAGGGATGCAGTGTTTTCCTATTCCCTGTGCTAACATTTTCAGATATTTCAAGAGTGGGATTTTCATACAAGAGGGCTTTTGCTGAGGAGAGTCCAGTGCTGCAGGGCACACTCCTACCTAAATCAAAGGCAGCTCCTGGAAATGAGATGAACACATCAAAGGGGCACATTCCCCTTCACCCACAGACAGGTTTGGCACTTCCATACATGCACTGGCAACAAAGGAAACAGCAGAAAAAACTGCCTGGTCCGAGCTGCCTCCTGCCACCACCTGCCCTGTGTCAGACCCCAGCCCCGGTGTCCCCAGGGCTGAATCCAGAGCTGACCACGGCAGCAGTGCAAAGCTGTGCTTTCAATTTCTTTATCTTCAGGAGCAAAACACATTTATTTCAGGGAATTCTTTCACACAGAGAGGCACAGTGCTCCACAGCATCACACCTACTGCTCTTGTAGCCACTGCAAAGAGTGAAATCATCAGTGACCCAGTGCTCAGCACCTAAAACCCCCATGTTTTACAGAACAAAGGAAACCTTAACTGCAGTGCAAAAAAAGGTCAAGTCTTATCCAAGAGTTCAGCAAGGCTGCTGAGCACACGTGCTTGCTACAGACACCCATCTGTTGGCCATGTTCAGGTGTGCTGGGGCCCTTCCAAAGGACACCAGGGCTGCCCTTCTGCTCCCAAAAGCCACCAGACATGCTGCATTTCCCAGCACCAGTTGCTCTTAGTTAAGAGCCGAGTTTTCAATTGGCCTTATTCTGTTTGAGGTTTGCAAATCAACTACACAAACAGATCCCAGGTAGACGTGCAATTACTCAACCACCTTAAAAAACAAATAAAACCAGGTTCAAGCACGCATGTGGAACATGCTGAATTTTTATGGGCACAATTAATTAGTTTCAGATAATTTGCCACCCAGCATTTTGAGCATACTCTTAATATATTGTGCAGATTATGATTAATTAAGGACCGTCTGTCTTAGCAAAACCTTTAATTTGCTTGTCTGTATAGACAATTATCCTTTCTAGTGTGTACAAGAGAACACTGCCACAAAGAGATTAATTATATTTTCTCCTTAAAAGGTTTACTCATAAAATGTCCACAACAGCAAGATGGATTCCCAGACAAACGCTCCTGCCCAAGCCACAGCCCCATGGGCTATGCTGTGAACAGGCTGGCTCTCTCTCTGGGTTTTCCTGAGGTGCAGATGCAAACTCCACCCTGCAGCTGCTCCTACTGTCTAAAGCAAAAGTCAATGCAGACAGATAAATGGAATTTGGGAGAAAAGAGACAAATGTTTCTAAGCCCTCTTCACCTGGAGGCTGAAGCCACCCACAGCCATGCCACCTAGTCCAAAGGAAGAAAAGCAATTATTTTTTTCTGAATGTGCTTCATTATTTTTAATATGCCTTCACTTCCTTCATTGCATATACAACATTTGTAATTTCCACCAGAGAAAAACAAATCCTAGCTTAACAACCTTTTTCCGGAAGTGCTGAGAAACCGATGAACACATAGTGTTAACACATTTATTGAATATGAACTCAGAAGGGCAGGGCAGATCCACAAGCTGTTTATCTGTCCTGTTTTCAAACATGTGTTAGCACTTATTGACATGGGAAGAACTCTTTCATAGGGCTTGAAGTAGTACAGGCTTAAATCTTGCCAGTGTCACAGCAACAGCCACAATATGCGAATGCTGCAGAGCTGGGAGGAACAACATCTCCCTGAATGATTAGTGAAAGTCAAGACAACATAAACAACTAGATCACAATCTCATAGGTTAAAAAAACCCAAAACCACCAAAAAACAAGATATCTAGAAGTTCTGGTTTCTGGAGCACTGTGGGGCTAGTGGAGTCCAGAAGAGCAGAAGACAACACAGAGCACTAGGTAGCACCATCACACTGACACTGAGCTTATTAGGGATTAAGGAGCAATGGAGGAGGAGGACAATGTAGAGATGGCTGTCTGTGATCCAAGAAACAAAAAGCAGCACATGGCATCCTGCTGTACGTACCTGACATCCCATGAACTAGGCAAACAGTGAGAAATGCCCTTGGGTCCCTTCTTAGTCCATCCCACTCTGCCACATCCATGCAGGATGAGCCCAGACTTCATAGCCTCCTCATTCCTGGTTTCAGGGACTGTCACTGCTCACACATCCCATTTTTGCTCAGCTATGCTGAGTTTTCTCCCCCTGCTTCCATGATGCTTCCTCCCCAAGCAGCAGGTCCATCATTCCCATCACTTATATCCCCCTCCTTTCAACCACTCTTCCTCAATGCACCTCCCTGCAGCTGTTTCTTCTTTCTCCATTATTTGCTCTTCCCTCTACTCCCCCCATGCCTAATTTTCACTGCACCCATTCCTCAATCTCTTCAGCCACACCTGTGATGTCTCAGGTGCTTCAGCCTTTGCCCCACATCCATTTGGTACCAATACACCAAGTTCCCAGCCCAAATTCACCTGCAGGTGAGCTCCTTCAGGCTGCCTCCCACACCCTCCCAACGCAAAGGAACTTTCTGGGACACTCACTAAGGTATTTCACAGGTACAGGCTTTCCCAAGCCTCCCTTCCTACTGCTGTCAGAGTGTGAGGAGGGCCTGCACTACTGAACACTGGGGATGTCTCTCTTGTTCTCATTACCTCAGTTACCCTCATTTCATTACACTTGCACAGAGAGCTCTTCCAGCTGGGGCTGCCTCTTAGTTGTTCAGCCAGCATCTGAGTGGCTGGACACTAAGACATTACAGTACATTAAACACTAATAAAACAGCTCCAGCCTGCACCAGTGGGTTATCACACCCCCAAGCCAAACAACCACCACCACCAAAATGGGCATCCAGGGCAGCAGCTACCAGGGCTATGCACATAGGCTTGGTGGCTCCTTTGTGCAGGAAGGAGGAAGAGAGAGTTAATTTTAAACAGACAAACAATAGCTCATTGACTGGTTGACAGCAATTAGTAACCAGAGAGCACCAGGCACATTTCCTGTAGCCATGTACAAAGCCTGCTGCCTGCATCTTTTCTATTGGGGAAAAAAGCCAAAAGGATAAAAGCAGTTTACCTGTGACCTCAAGAGCAGAACTGCTTTGACCTAAGATCATATAAGAGTGTTTGATTCCCCACAAGCCCATATACTAACTGCTTTTGCCCCTTGCTGAAGTCTTTGCTAAGTTACAAGATCTAGGATATTTTTTTAACTCTCCTAATCAACAGGGCAGGAGCCCCCTTCACTTCACCCCATGAGATTTCCTACTTCTGTGGCAACTTGAACTTGACTTTAGGATCTTTCCAAGCCTCCCAAAAGAGAGGTCTGGTTCTCACCACTGTCAGGCAAGCACCACCCTTCTCAATGAACAAGACTAAAAATCACAGTGGTACATGTACCTCCTTAAAAACCTCCAGATGGAGAGGAGCCAGTTGAACAAAAACAAAGAATAAACAAACTTCCATCCAAGGCACAGACAGCAGACAATTTGTTTCATTGCTGTTGCACTGAGTGGGAAAGCACAAACAAAAAGCCCACAAGTGGGATTTTCTAAAGGAAGTGTGTTGGTGGTTGCTCACTCCAGCTTCTCCTCAGTGACCCCTCCCTATCCTCGGGAAGCAGCAATCTGAAACCAAGTCCAAAGGATTGCCTCTCCACAACAGCTTCTTTGAGGTAAATCTTCCCAGCATCTTCTGCCCTGGTTGGTGTGAGGTTTGGTGCCATCCATTTCTGGGGAGGGCAGAACAAGGCTGCACCTTCACCTCACTGTGAGTGGGGGCAAAGACCAAATTACCCTATTATTTGTGCCTTAACGATGCCATGGTCATCAGCGCACTCACCTGAAGGTGGGTGGCACTGGGAGAGCTCTCCCACCACACAGGTTTGCTCAGAAGCTCAAACTCCATGCAGCTCTGGCACAGCAGAGGTCCAGCACTCCGTGCTCCAGCTGTGCCAACACACCAGGAGCTGCTCCTGCAGATATGAACGTGCTGGCAGCCAGTACTGACCCCATGGGCCTGGGTGCCACAGACATGGTGGGACCCTGCCAAAGGAGCAGGATGAGGGCCCAGGTCTCTGCTGTCACAGGCAGTTTCCAGTAAAAGAGTTAATGTGAGATGAAGGTCCCCAAAGGGCAGTTATTTTGGTAAGGCAGAGCACCCCGATGGGCTGCCAAATTCTAACTATAGGAGCAGCAGGCTGAGCACCTGTGGGGCTCATCTTTCACTGTTTGCCTCCACACTGCCTGAAGCAGCAGAAAGGAGACCACCAAAAGCTTTCTCTTGTCCCCTCTGTGTCCTTCCAAGTTATTCATACATCCCAGCTATGCATCCCACTGCACCAGCACACCTCCCTGGTAACTTCTGGAGATGGCAGCTGGAAGCAAAGGGTTATCTGAACAACAAAAACTAAATACTGAAATTAATTACAGGCTTTTTCCTCCAGTTTCAGCAGAGCTTGGAAGCTATTTGGCCAATGTTCTTCTGACCAGTTTCTTGGATTCAGCCACATGCCACTTACTGGAAGAAATTCATGTATCCAGGAGTAACACAAGGCTCACACTTTGGTCAAAGGCACCCTGGGATGTTTCAAAGATATTCATCATGATCACACTTTGTACCTGTGGCTACCCTGCCCAATACAAACATGGAGCCCACAAACAGGAATCCCACTCCAGCCCCTTTTCCCCACTCTCTGTACAGCAGAGGGGTTGTGAGCACCATGGACTTGGGGACCCCTGGCCAGCTCTTCCTTCTTGGATCTGGTTTCTTTCCACTTATTGTCCCCAAAGGGTTTCTTTTTACACCTCTGTATTTGTTTTATCTTAAATGCTAATGGAAAATCCAGAGAGATTGGATCAGAAATTGAACTCTTGGCATTTAATCGCTTCCCAGATGCTGGTGTGGGCTGTACCATTTGATACAACTCCTTCTGTCATTTGGGCATTGGGAACCTCAAACCTACTGCCAGCCCAGCCCAGACACAGACCCCTCACACACTTCCCTCCTGTACAATGAGGGCTGCAGAAGTTTGCTGCCTTGCCTAAGTCTGGAATGCACAAAAGAAAAGGGACACGACTTGGTTTAAGTGCAACAGCAGAAGTGCTTGTGAAATACAGTGGCAGGAGGAACGAGGAGCTTGTGGGACTCAGCAGCCCCTCTATTTTTTGCCCCCAGAAAAGGGCTTGGCACAACAGCTACATCTTCCAAGAGATTCAGGACGTGTCTTTAAAAAGTGAAAAGTAAGAACATCTTATCTAGGAAGCAACGGAACAGCGGAAACACTGCAGAAGAGTTATGGGCTATGTCCTGTCCTGGCTCCAATTCCTCAAAACAGCTGAGCAGCTTCCCCAAAGCACTGTTGGCTAGCACAGACCCTGGCGTGGAAAACTTCAGCCTCAAAGGGCAAAAGAGGTGAAAGTTCGAATTTAATACATGGAACTGAGCATTTATGCAGTCTTAATGTCACCATTAATTCCAATAATGTTATTAATCCCCACGAGAGAGAAGGGGAGGGCACTAAGCTGGGAAGATAAGACAAGGCACAAGAGATTTTATTTTAAAAAAGGGAGGGGGTGTTTAAATCCCTGACTGCTATAGCTGCTTCTATGGCACCAGTCAGTTACAGCTTTCCCATGAATGTCATTGTCACAGAGGGAGACACTTACATGGCCAGAAAATTTCTCAGTGAAGCTCATAAACATCTGAGATTAACCAGCAAATCTTCACTCTAAAATCATTTAGCAATGGTGAATCCAGCAACTCACAAAGTATTTTTTATTTTAACGAAAAAGCGTTTTCCCTGCTGCTGAAAATACATCTCTTACTGCAATGCTGGCATCAGGCTAGTGGTTTAAATTACAACAGGAGAGACCTCCAGGGGCATACATACCTGTACTGTAAGCAAATATTTAGACAGGATATGTAAGATATGGGACTCCTGAGCTCACAAGTTCTCCCAGTGCCTGCAAACCAAATACACACAGGAGGATCTGATGCTGTCACTTTATGCACTGGGAGCTGAAATGACTCCTGGTCAGCCCTTTGGGGGTGGATAATCAGCAGATTGTTTCATGCTCCTGATTAAAGAGCAGATAATCCATTTCTGAACGGCTTTGGTGTCAGATCAGAGCAATTCTGGCAACAGTTCCAACAGCACACAGTGCTCCAGCAACAGCTGAAGCAAACACTCCAGAAGCCACAGGGCATCCCAGCCTCCATCCAAAGGATGTGCCGCCACTTGGACTGTCCTTCTGCAGCAGCAACTGCTGCAAAGGTCAAGCACATAACGGAGGCAGGACAGGTCTGCCTCTCCTCCCAGACCTGAATGTCAAGGCTGGGAGATCAGCAGCCAGAGAACCCACAACAAAGATTTCCAAAGGGCTGGAGGACAGGGTTTGCTGTTTGGGCTGCACCCTGGAGTGGCTGATGGCAGCCTGGGGATGTGTCACCCTACAAGTGAAGTGTCCACTCGAAGTGAATTTGGTCTCTAATAACTCATCCTGTCTGCTCAGTCACTCTGCACAGCTGTAGCACAGAGGACTTAATGTTAAACTAAGGAAGGTGTACAGCTCATTTTTGCCAGTTTTATTTCCATTTGAATGGATTTCACTACAAGTGATAAAGAAGCCCTGAAGAGCTGCAAACAGTAAAATCAGAGCTTGGATCCATGCAGAAGAGCAGCTCTGGAAGGGATTGTGTCCTTTTCCAGTCTCATCCCTAAGGATCAGGACAAATATACAGGTCTTGATTGTTTCTCCTTCCTGCAGTTTGGGTACATTAGATCAAAAAGTGTGGGATAAATCATGCAGGGCAAGAGGAACCCAAACGTGCAAGACACAACTGACCACAGCTGATCTGATGACCAAGCACCAAGACCAAGGGAAGGAAATGCCATCCCACAAGCAGCCAAACATTCAACCGTAGGCTCTTAAACAAAACACAGCAGTCTAGGGCATGGAACTCCAACATTTTTACAGAAGAGCCTGAGGACCTCAGTGAGGAGACTCCTCAACCTGCTCCAGCAACCAGGAGGAAGGTGTGCCTTCAGCCTCCAGGTGACTGGGCTGGAAGGAGAGAGGCAGTCATGATTAAAAGCCTCCCAAGAGGTAAATGATGGAGGGTGGTAATCAGTTCATCTCTACTTCCACCCCAGGTAAGATTAAAAAAAATCCCTAAATCAGCTTTGTCTGCAGCAAATGAAGATTTAATTCTGATATTAGCACTCAAAGACAGAGTCATTAGGCTTTGGGACAGGCTGAGGAGGTTGCCAGTTCTCCTTCATTAGTTTCAGATGAGGCAGAGACACACCCTTGGGGGACAGGCCAGGCACACTAAACCCAGCTTTCAGGAACAGCTGAGCAACACCATCCCCTTCCAGACTTGCCAGTGAAGGACTTCCCAGACTAAAGTGAGAGTGGGACCAGCACAGAATATGCTCTGAGTGGCTGACAGGAGAACCACAGAGCACAGACAGAAAAGCTTGTGCAGGCTCCCTTCCAAAGCTCAACTATATTGAAGCCCTGTGCTCTGACAAGCATCCATCTCAGCTTGGCTTAATGTCCCCCTGCCCTCACACAGACCGTGCAGCCATCCCTCCCCCCACAGAGGGGCAGATGCACCTCTCAGGATGTCTGCTCCAGTCAGGGATGCTAATGCAGTGACCTGTGCATGCTCTTTGTTCCCAATGCAGCATTTCAAAAAGCCTCGTCGTTCATTTAAGGTGAAGCAGATGCTGCTCCTCTGGTCTCTTTGAACAGGCTTATCTAAGGGCTGGATTTCATTAAGTGTCTTGTTCTGCATTTAATAAGCTTGCAAGTCTAGACACTTTGGTTCTCCCTCTATCACCCCTTTGGTGTACCAGCAGGTAGAGACAACAGAGGTTAAGAGGGAAATATTTAGCCAGCAGATTTAGATGCTATCAAGATGATTGCATAATTCTACTTTGACTCACTGCAATTTCATACCCAGGGATTTTTTCTCTCACCTTAGTGCCAACCCCTTTTGAAAGCAAGAGGCTGCTACCTACTGCAGTAGTGCAGAGGAAGTTGCTGGGAGGTTCAAGGCACAGACTTTGGGATATTCATAGAAAACTCACATTGAAGCAATGACCAAACAAGGGAACAAATGTCTAGAGGAGCTGCATAGGGGAACTGTCCTTTACCACAGAGCATGTTGGTGATGTACAAGCAGAACTGTGTGAGCAACCCAGTCCATATGAGCTGTCAAATACTTCCATATGCAGCTGGCTGTCACCTCACTCCCCCAGCCAACAAGGATAACCCAAGCAGCAGCCTGACATCCTGATCCCCCCCTCCCCAGATGCCCAGGCAACAGGGGGCTGCTCCTCCTTTGGAGGAGCACTGAGGCACCTACAAATCCCCACAGGAACCAAGAGCTCAGAAGCAAACCAAGAAATGCCCTGGGATCTCAGCCAGGTGCTGTGCCCAGTGTCCAGGCATTGACTCCAGCTGTTTGCAGAGGTGCTCTCAAAGGAAAAGCACCTGGCTACAAGGTGAGCAGTGCTGGCTGTGTGCCAGCTACCTCCAAAGGGAGCTTCTTCCTGCAGCTCCCATGAGCCAGGCATGCCTATGGAGAGCCAGTCTGACAGGACACATGTGAACCCAAGGGCAATACCAAGACCAGTCATTTGCTTATCTGTCAGCAGTTAGCATCACTCCAGTAATGGGAACACAGCCGAGACTTGTTCATTATGGTTCTGACCCTGCATCACACTTGAACCCTCGGCCTCCACACAAAACCACTGTGTTTATCTGCTGCTCTGCTTAGCCCCAAAGGCTAAAAGTGAGATGGATACAAATCCTGTGGGCTCACAACATGCTGGGAAAGAGCAGCGTTGTTGTGGATTGGGGCTGCAAGATGTGCACGTTACAATTACGCGCGCTGCGGGGATGTACCAACAAAACCAACTGCAATCTTACATTAGAGCAAAATGGCTTTTCAGAAGATTAATCAGAAAGAAAGATCTCTCTCTTTGGGAAACAAGCAGCCATAATCAGCAAATACTTCTCTCTCACAGGATTGCAAAACAAGGCATGCTCTGCCCTCTGAGCCGAGTCATGAACTTTCCCAGCAAAGGGGGAGACAGAGCAGAAAAACTGCACAGAAACAACAGGATGGAGATTTTTCACATTTTTATCCCAAGGAGAGCAAGTTCAAGGTCTCTGCACTTACCATCAAACTTCTTGTATCGGGAACTAAACATGTTTTGTAGGTGATTGCTAAGCTCTACAACGGCGTTTCTGAAGTCATGTTTACTCTGCTGACTGTACTTCTCCTCCATTTCTTGGGAGCAGCATGTGTAGCCTTGCGAGCAGACTTTCAAGTGGTCACCTGAAAAGCAGAGAAGAAAATATCCCAAGTTAAAAGGACTCTCTGTGCCAGAGAAAAGAGGTCTCATGAGGCAGGGTGTGTGAAGATTTGCAGCACCATTTACTTCATAGGAGATTCTCCCGCTGTGAGTGCTGGGCCAAGCACATCAAAACCTGATAACTTAGAGAAATTTTATAGCAACACTTGTAAAAACCTTGTCTGAGAGAACATTAAAAAGTGCTCTCTTACATATTCAGTTAATAAACAGAATAAAGAAATACTCATTCTGTACAGTATAATTTGAAGAACCAGAAAATTGACCTGTATATAGATGTATTGTATATGGCAACTTGCATGAAGTTTTTCCTGAATATTTTAAATACTTCCAATTCATTCAGTTAATATACAATATCAGTGGCAATGGCTCTTTTTGTCCAGATAAGTGCTTTTTTCTTCACCCCTCCCCAGTCCAATTATCAGAGAAGAAGTAGTATCTCTCAGAAGCACAGTTGCCACTGACACTAAATTATACTTGCTTTATGCAATGGCTCATGAAAACGCTTCATATTTCCTGGCTCCTAATTCTGCAGTTTTCTGTCATCATCCTGGAGGAAATAGGGGGTTTGTTTTTGGAGACTTCAAACAGATTTTTTTTCCTTAAGATAATTCTTTCCTAAGAGTCATCTGGTCATCACTCATCTGGCTGACTTGGTCAGAGGGATCATCACCAAGTGTTTCAGTATCTGCAACAGCTCCATTTCAAAATCTCTCAGACAATCTGGACGTAGGATCTGGACCCATATAATTTGCTTTTTGATGTCTTGCAGCAGTGTGGGATGAAGCTGTCCCCTTCCAGCACCACCTGTAAAATGCCACTGTCTTGTCTGCCCAACTTTTGTGGGCCAAGATAAACCCTTGGCACAGCAGTCCTCAGCTCCAGCCCTCTGACAGGCCCCACAACACAGCACCAACACAAAGCAGGTGGGCTGATGCTGAAATGGTTCAAACTTGGGCAAATTGTGCAAATCTTTGTCAACACAGAAGATAGGATCAAAACAAGCAGTCAGGATGAGAAACTCATGTTTCCAAGTAAGATGGTATTTTAAAAGACACAGCCAACATGTAAGCTGCTGCCTTCTCTCCCATTTCACACCCTGCTGCCAGACCTTATCTTTCATTCTGAAGAAACAGATGGAGAAGGGAAAACTCTTCCCTGCCTGCTCCCAGCCTAGAAGCCACTAAGGACCTCCAACCACCGTGGAAGTTCAGAAACTCACTGTCAGAGCTGCAAAGGACTTGTCAGCCCCCATGCAGAAAATAACATCTTCCTGACAGGCAGTGCACCACACATTTAAGGAAGAGGCATCCATCCTACCTGGCAGAGCATCAAAACTGGGTTTAGAGAAACAAAAGCAGGTTTTGGACAGTTCAAAGCCTGCCCATGGTTAACACAACAGGCTGATGCTCTGCCTGCTTTGTGCAAGAGTTCTCAACAATGCCTTTTGCCCAGGTAGTGAACCTTTGTGCATGACTTCCCAGCCAGAAAGGTCAGTGTCTCTCCTTACAGACACTTCAGGGCCATCTTAAAAAGCGACACAAATATTTTTATCTCTCTCTCTCTATATATATAGTTCCTAAGAACCTCTCCTCTTAAAATCTATTTCCCTGTTGCACTACAGGGTTTGTTTGTTTTCTGTGGCATTTCAGAGAGACCTTGACCAGCAGATAATTCTGACACAGCTAATTTATTGCACAAGACCATCCACTGTTCTTCAATTACGGAAAGCTCAAAGTCTGCTACAGGAAGCAGCATTGCTTAAGCACAGCTTTCGGAAAACACAGAAAAATGTCACTGACTCCTTACAGATCTATCTTTTTACCCCAGACTACTCTTTCTGTCTCAGAGGAGTACCTCCAGCAGCTCCAAGAGAGACAGCTCCAGGTAGCTTCGTAAGTAATTTAAAAAAGAGGAACGGGTGCACCCAGATTTTCAGATCCTGCCCACAAAATCCATTCTAGAACACGCCTGGGTACTCCTCTCTGAGCCCACCTTACCAGCAAGCATCAAAATAAGAAAGTACCCAAGCATCACTGCTTTATTTCACCTTGAATCTCTGCTCCAATTCCAATACAGGATTAAGAACTGACACAACATAAACCATGAATAGCAGCAAAGCTAATTCAAACCTACTGATAGCAGGATTTCTTTTCCTAGTCACACTTCACAGACACTTCTGAAGTTATCCACAGATGCCCTGTGATCCCTAATACAGTGGTTTTAACAACTTCCCCAATTTATTTATTATTTTAAAAGGCCCAGTATTTCACAAATACAGGTATCCATTTCAAATCTATTAACATTATTGAAGTACAGTTATCATCCAACCTAACGTTACAAACCAAAATCATTTCCTCTAATCCCCTTTGTCCCAGACTTGACAGTGTCTCCCCAGGACACACGTGCAAAGCCAAGCAAGAGCACTACTGACAGTAAATCAAGCTTGCACAGATCCCATTTGGTTGATCATTAAGAAATAATGCTCCAAAATGTAACTCAGACATTCAAAAATGAATGACCAAGCAATCTAATTATGGAAGATATTTCTCAGTCATGTCAGCACTATGTGGTCTTGGCTCATGATCAAGAATTAGCTCTGTCTGGAGCTGAAGAGCTCTGGCTACTCAGTGCTAATCATAGGAGGATGCACTCTGCTACCCAGCATTTAAAAAAACAGAAAGTTTCGGTCTGTGGGCTGCTCTTCTTGCAGTTTTCTTATGCCACAGTGGGAGATGCCACTGGAAAGTCACTGGGGGCCCCATTTTTCCCACCCAGAGGTTTGTCCTTAGCACAACCACATCCCTAAGAACACATCCAACCAACACTGGCACGGTGTGTGAGAAATCTCATGTCTGGCCTTTTAAATCTGCTAGCAGAGCTGATCCACTCAGGATCCATCCACGGGCTCATCCATGCAGACAGACCCTGATGCAAGACATCACCAAACAGCTTCCAAACACCACGGTGCTACAGCCAGGGGGATGGAAGGGATGAAGGCTGGAGAGCTCCACGGGAGCACAGATCAGTTATGAACACACAAACACCGACCTGGAGCCAAGGTCAAAGCCAACACCCTTTGTCAATCTGGCAGCGAACTCCTCCAAGGAAAATGAGTGAAAAATATGTGTATTTAGGCATACTTAGCAGAGATCTAATGTTTATGTATATTATGTAGAGAACGCCCATGGTGTGCACTCACTCTCAAGGACACATTCAGCAATAATTATTTCTCAAGTTAAAATTTATCAAATAATGCCCATACAAGGCAACTCTTCATCTACTGTTGAGTGTGAAAACCTCGGCAGCTTTTGTAATTTATCACCATGTGAGCACAGCAAAAACATAACTCTGCCACAGCCTCCTTTCAAGTTAGGTTTTTTATTGAATTGTTTGGCAGGGTGTGCAATCATCACATCTGTGGCTGCATGGCAAAAAGAGCTCAAGTAGCAGAGATTGACTCCAAATATCCACTGCATATGCACACCATCACCACAGTGTGACGTGGATTTGCAGCAGATCTTTCTCATGGCCTGTTGCAGCAAGACTTCTCCTTATTTTCCTTATGATACATATAAGCACAGAAAGAAATGAGGGACCAAAAATTATGGATGATATTTGCTCCTTGGCTGGTTAACAGCACACCTCTGGGGAATGGAGGTTGTTGTTTAAAGACAAATGTGATGGTACATGACATTACCATCTGTACATCCAAGCAAATGCACTCAGAAATGTAATCTTGCAAACGTATGATACAAGCCATTACAGAAACACTGCATTTAGCAGACTCCTGGCACACAGAGTTTCTTCCAAATCAAGTAACTATTTTGCAATGCGTTGAAAAACAAGTTTTCATCAAATGAGTAAGTGAGTAGTGCAAACTCAGGGCCTACATGATATTTAAAAGCAGTTCTCTTTACCAAACAATTTCCCAAGACCTTTTCAAAATGCTGTTTCTGGGTGTCTAGCATGCTTTCCCAGCCTGCTTCTCCTCGCCTCAACCAAGTTCATACTTAAGCTAACTGCAAAACTAGCTAAAGCTTCAGGAGCAGTTTACTGGCAGGTGAGGAGCGGATATTTCTTTAAAAGGCTCCCCACACAGCCCAGCCCCTCGCTGGAGCTCAGCAAACAAGCCAGAAGTGGTTTATGGTCAGAGACATTACTGCTGGACTTTGCTCCCATGTGAGAATCAGGCTGGGGTGAGGTTGGGTGGTGGAGGAGCAGGAGGCAAACACTGCTGAGGACCTGAGAGCTGGGCCAGCATTTCAGCCTTGTGCTCTGCCCCTCCTCTCTAGCACACACGGGCCTGTGTCATCTTTAAAGGAGTTTTATGACTTCCTCTGAACCAACTACCAAAGGAATCCCGGACTGTAATGCCGGACCCTAATCCAATTTCACACTAGACTTGCCTTCTAATTATCACAGAATATTAGGCTTCCACCCATCATATATAATTGACATGCTACCGAGGCTTTACAAAACCCCCAACAAAGATGACAAGAAACACTAGCATCACCCCTGAGCACAGCTCCACTGCTCCAGCCCCACATTAGCAAGGGGCAAGAAGAAGAAAGAAAAGCATGAGCTTGTGATTGACTCCAGCAGAGTCATCGAGACAGACACAGCTACTGAACTGTCCACTTAATCCAATCACCTTCAACTTACCCAAAATACCAAAAATGCCCAGCTTTCCTGGCTACAAAATGATCCAGGGATGCTCAGCACCACTGGGAATGGATCATGAGCTCCTGCCCACCTTCACTGGTGCTACTGTAATCCCTAGAGGATATCAGCACAGCCACAGCATAATCACTGCTCACACTGTTGTTAGATACCTAATAATGACGAGCAGTACCAAAATGCAGAGTCTTGGCATCTAAATATTTCCAGGTGTGCATCTTCTCCTTGGTGCGGTGTGGTATTCACATTCTCTGAAAAAATTCCTTCATCCAGGATTTTTCTCCTGGGAAGCTGAGAAGCCTCAGAGAAAAATAAACAATTCTTATCTCATTTGCTTCCCCTCTGTTGTGCTCATGTGGAATGTGTTTGGGGATTGTTTACCCACAGGTGATTGTTTCATTGGATTCTGTTGTGAGTTGTTTTGACTCTTTGGCCAATCAGGGCCAAGCTGTGTTGAGACTCTGGAAAGAGTCACAAGTTTTCATTATTATCTTTTTAGCATTGAGTAAGTATCCTTTCTGTATTCTTTAGTATAGTGTAGTATTCTTTAATATAATATAGTATCATAAAATGATAAATTAGCCTTCTGAGAACATGGAGTCAGATGCATCATTCCTGCCTTCATCGGGACTTTCCCAGCAAATACAACAGAGCAGAGCTTGGGTTCACTTTTGCTCTCTCCCTGAGTGGGACCCCTGGGATCAGTGGGTGCTGTGGTGTGGGTGGCTGGTGGCATGCAGGGCACCAGGAAGAAGGAGATAAGGAGTTGATGCTCTGCTCCAAAGTCCAGGCTGCCTGTGCTGTAAGGAAGAGATCCCTGCCATTGGCAGCTGTATGGGACAAGGAACTCACATGGCTTTTGCTATCAAAGAGGAGTAAAAGCAGTCCCCTGTCCAGGCCACTTTAGACTTTTGGGCGGCCCTGGCTGGTCCCGACTCTCTGCTGAGCCGCTGCATCCAGCTTACTCTTCTCCCTGCCCAAAACTACTCAAGGCAGGGTGAAGGAGCATGTCCTTACAAGTGGAAAACATCACTCTGCCGCTTCCCAGATATTTGTGTGTTTATTCATACACTGCCCTTTAATATAGTTGTTTGCAGTTGGTCTTGTGTTTTTGTTTGGGTTTGTTTGTTTCTTTCCTGTTTTCTTTTTTCCCCTTCTCTTCTTGTAAAGTTGGGCTCAGAATTGCAGCAGATTCTGCAGTGCCTATTTTTGGGTCCTGCAATAGGGAATTAATCTCTCTGGAAGTTAATTAACATGTCTCTTGTGTTCCAATTTATAGATTATGTTATTGTTTGTTTAAAGCCTGGGATATTTTTTTAAATTTTATTTTAAGTCGAAAACAGGAAATTGTGGCTGAATTCCATGAGCTTTGTTTCTTATTTGAGGAATTAAAAACATCTTTAGGTTTTGGGGTTTTCAAAAAAACTTTTGCTTGGGTCAGAGCTGCCAGTTCGCATGCCTTTAGTGCTCTCACTGCTGTGGAACTCATGGAAATGGTAGCTCTGCTTTGTGTCGTGGTTCTGCTTGTGCAAGCAGGAAAGCTTCACTTCTGTTGAGCCCCTGCACAGCTGATAACATTGGAAGGGGGGATGGATGTTCAGCCACACAGCCTCAGTCCCAGTGCCTTGGGACACTGCTGCTTGCCTTGAAATGTGCCACCAGCTGGGAGAACAGTGGCTTCCCATGGTAGTGCAGCTCTCAGCTGAGATCTGCCTCACCGAGTGCCTCCACGAAACCATGGATGTCTTACGTCCTTCTGAGCTGCTTTTGTAATTTTTAGGGGTATTTTTCCACATAAAGGATGATGCTCAGAATCACCAGGGTCATCCTCTGCCAGATCTGGGACTTGCCAGTGGATGACCAGTCTGCTGGCACAAACAGGTGAGCCTGGGTGCATCTCACAAGAGCCTACTGTGTGGCTCTGAAACGTGTTTTTGTGCATTGACACTGGAATCAGCTGTGTTTGAAAAGGAAAAAATTACTGGAAAAGTGGCTGCCAGTGGCATATTCCTGCTTTTTTCCTGCCTGCCCACGTGTGGTGCCATCCAGCACTGGTGTGAACATCCCTGGAGGTGCTCAGAGGAGGGTCTGGGGCATGCAGAGGGGCCAAAAGTAGAGGGAGAAAATGTTCAGAAAGAAAAATATTCCAATTTAAATTACACTGGTTGCGATGGAATCAGTTTTGGTCAGAGGCTGCTTTTTTTTTTTACAAATAGCTGAAAGCTTTAGGGGAAAAATAAATACAAACAAGGAGGTTTTTTGGCTTTGTTTTGCCTTCTTAGAGGGGGATTTGAGGGGAAAAAAAAGAGAAGTCTCACAACGAAAGTGACTGTCTCCCAGCCAGATCTCTTCTATTTGCTGTTCCTTGTGCCTGAGACTTCAGTAATTCTGTGTATTTGCTGTTCCAAATGGATTCTCTTCTCCTCCACCCCTTTTCCCCCCCTTTAATTGCATGAAATTATACCTGGTGAAGTTTTTTGGATTACCCCTGTATAATCTGCTGACCAAGCTCTGTTGAATTTTGAAGTCTGCTGGCTGTATGCAACTTCTTTTTCCTGTGACTTTTACCCTTAGGTAAAGGTAAGAGTTACTGACTGCAGGTATTGGGCTTTTTACATGTTCTTTGGTAGCTGGTAGAGGGGCTCAGTCATCCTGGAGGTGAGTTGATCTATTATCTGCATCCAAGCTCCTCACCAGAGAAGTGAGAAAAAAAGAACAATAATTTTCAGCATACCTTGTCTCTCATATAACACCACTCACTTAGTGTGTGTAGGCAGACACATTATGAGAATTATTTCATGCCTAAAGAATTTAGTGATAACAAAGAGAATTTGCATTTCCTAAGTTCTCACTCAGAGATACCATGGAGGGTTTTTTTGGTTTTGTTTTTTTAATTAAGTAACAACTCTTGGTTTTCATTGAAGGTTTCTGTCTTAGCTAGAGCCAGGGCGAATCCTTCAGTTAGCCAGAGTTATTTCCTTTTCAGATTTGCTTAAATAATAAGTTTAATTATGTAATATTTTAATATTCTTTTTTCCCCCTCACCTTATTTGTATATTCAGGTCTTTGTGTGGTTTCTCTCTCTTTTGATGTTTGCAGAAATGTATTATCTTCATCTGTCTGGTTAGTGTTTGGTATGCCACTAATTGACTCAATATCCTGTTTGTTGGAATGAAAGCAGGCTCTATCATGGCATATTTTTCCAGGGTGTAAAACCTTGCAGTATTGGGCCACCCTGTCGGGTAGGAAATTGTTGGCTGTGCTGTGGAAACGAAGCAGTGATGGTATTTTTCCTCAGGTGAGCTGGGTTTTAGCTTCTAATGAACTCTCTAAACCTCACTGAAGGTGAGATCCTGCATCCTCCTTGCTTAGGCATCACCTGCAAAGGGCAGAGCCCCCAGCCCAGATGTGCTGTAGAGTTTTTGGGTTTGGTCCCTGGGGTCTTCCACCTGAACCTCTCCCATTGCCCCAGCCTCAGTTTGAGAGCTGGGCAGGAGGGGATCTCAGTTGACCAATGATGCTTCTCTGGGCTGCTGTGGAGAGCAGAGACAGATCTCTGTCTTTTGCTTGGGGCTGAAGAGCTGGGTTAGGAGTGAGGGAAGAGCTCTCCTGCTCTATCCCTGCCCAGGAGGGATGTTCCAAAATCACTCTGGTTGACCTCAGCAGACAGCATTTACCCAGACTTGGTCCTTCAGGGACTGCCTCTGTCATCAGGTCCAGGATGAGCTTTGCAGTGGTTATTTGGACCTGGGTGGGTGGATGCAAGAGCCCTCTTTGTGTCCTAAGTTGCTCTTTCCAGTAGAAAATTAAGTTTCTTAATGTGCATTTGGCCTAATGTACACACATGGATATAAATCTCTCTTGTTCTCTGCACTCCCTGACCCTCTTGGCAGTAAATTTGGGAACCCAAAGCTGTCAACAAAGCAAAATGGAAAAATAGAAGCCAGACAGACCTCAGTTGTATACGATATTTTAAGTAACTGTAGGTACGCGCTATGGAAATAATTAGGATTATTTGTTGTGTTGAAGGGAGGTATGTCACTGAGGTATTGTGTGCACTGCCATTCCTGTGCCTGCAAGATGGATTAGCAGCTGAGTTAACAGATGCAGTAAAGCTCAACTGAAAATAGTTCACTGTTGTTAAGTGTAGGTGAAAGGGCTTTGGTTTGGGTATCAAAGAGTGTATTTTGACTGCTTGACAAGTTTGCAAAAAAAAAAAAAAATCATTTCACTATTATAAGCTTTCTCTGTGAGTCTGGGGAATTTTTTTGTGCCATTAGAGTAATCAGCAAAAAACTGAAATGCACATTGATTAATAACCTAAGTGGAAGTGCGGGGGAAACAAGTGGCTTTAACATTAATAAGGCAAATAAACCATTGATATAAAACGGTTGCTAATTGGGTGGGATGTTAAATATGGTGCATGCTGGCACATGGTGCTAAACTGTGGTACTTCCATAGCCCTTCCAGTCAGCTTAGGGAGCTGACTACATGGTGATGTCTCTTTGCTTAAAAAATCCTGTGTGGCTGGAAAAAAGGTTCAGGTGGGGATGAGAATCCATGATGGTGGAATCCAGGACCAAGATCTTGTGTGACTCTGACAGGGCTGGAGCCCCGTGCCTGGATGGAGAGTGGTGCTGGCTGTTGACCTTCATGGCGAGGACCTGAGTTAGGGAACATGGGGTGTGCTCACTCTTTTGGTGCTTTTCAGGTGTGAGATCCCAGCAGAGTTACCAATGCTCTGAGGAGGGAAGGAAGGAAAGCTGACTCTGGTGGCATGAGCCTTTAGAACAAAAACGGGAAATAATTCACACTGGAAAATGGGGTATGTTATTTTGTGTCTGGTGACAGATGCAGGGAGGCTGATGCACAGAGTGCTTCTCCTGGAAGTGTGTAGTTGAAGTAAGGATTTGGGATGGTTCTAACACCATGCACTCAGAGCACTGGGGGAAATACAGCCCCAGATGTGCCAGCCTGGTTTGCCCTGCTCTCATCAGAGGGTGCCAGCAGCTCTGCACCATTTTCAGGATGTGAGCACAGAATTGTAACTCTGCTGCCCTTGGTGGATGTGTCACCACTGCTAGCAGGACTTCAATGCTGTTTTACATCTCTTCCTTCCTGGCACGCGACCATCTCCACAGGAGTATTCTCCCCAGTAAAATAAACACAAGGCCAACAGCAGCACGGCTTTAAAGCAAGCAGAGAACACTGACCACCCAGTGAAAAAGGAGCTCTGATAAGAGGCATCAACTAAAAATTCAAGTTTGCTGCTTCTGCCAGGAAGAAAGCGTATCTTGAAGCAGCATGTGTGTGTGACGGCCAAGGAGGAGGTGGCAGGGCTGCTTTGAGGGTGGCATTGTACCCCAGAGACAGATATTTTTTCCTCCCTTTGGAGGAAAAACCTATTTCCTCCATTTGCGAGAGTATTGCCCGCTTGGGGCTTTTGGAGTCAGGACTCAGGACTTGTGGTAACAGGAAGTATAAACAAAAAGATGACAAGGTTTAAGGGCTCAGGTGTGGCAAAGTCCAGCTCTAATCTAACAGTTGGGAAATCAGGCACCTCCCCTGTCTCTGCCCACCCCCAGTGTCACCAACGGCACCTCTGCACAGGACAGAAAACTGAGCTTTGGACTGCTTCAGTCAGGAACAGCTAAAACCCAGGCAGAACGAGTTTGCTCGGGCAACTTGTCCAACCACATCTGCTGAGAATCACAGGCCTTTGGTGCCCCCACTCTGATCCCCTCCCTTGGCACAAGACAAATAAACAGGAGTTTGCCCAGAGGGTCCTGCAGCCTTGAAGGGCACCATCTCTCCATCCTCTGGCTGGGACACATGCAAACTTCACTTTCTTCCAGGCAGGGACAGATCTTCCCCAAAGCACAGAAATACAATGTGAATTACTCTTTTTGGTCTGGCTGCCCTCTAGTACCACTTGATGATGGATGGTTGGCTCCAGACAGCATTTCACACACTGTGGCTTGCTAAGGAACAAGCCTGAGGGCTTTTGCTTCTTAAATCCCTCCTTATTCAAGCTCGGAGATACCCGTGGCCTTTCTGCAAGACCTGATAACCAGCCTGACCTAGGAGGGGAGGCAGGGTCCTCTAAACACCTCCAACAGCATTCAAAACAGACTCACAGCACACAGAGTCCTTCAGCAGGAGCCTCCTGCCAGCCCCAGGGGGACACTCAGGGCACATCAGCTCTGTGCACAGAGCAAGAGCTGAGCAAAGCCAGCAAAAACAGCGAGGATGCTTCCCACCAACTGCAGAAATACTTGCTCCAACAGTCTTGAAGTCTTCAAGGGAGAACTCAACTTTATTTTCAAATTTCTCCACGCAGCAACTAAACCAACCAAAACCCTACCTGAGCCCTCCTAACTCCCAGCCTTCCCCCCTCGCAGAACCGAGCCGCTCCCCGCACGGCCACATCCTGCCGCCCCTCGTAGGACAATTAGCCTTAATCCTCGTTAGTTCTGTACGTTTCCTTTAAATCCTGTTACCGCATTCCTCCGTGCACTGGAGCGCGGCCCGGGCGGCCTCCCCCGGCCTCCTCCGCGGCGGTACCGGTGACCCCGCGGTGCCTCCCGGCTCCTGACCCGCCGGGGCTCGGCGGCTCCCGAGGGCCGCTCCGCTCCGGACTAATCTATCTTCGCTGATTAGTTCCTAATCAGGAAGGCAGACGTGAACAAAGGGTGCGGATGAAAAGAGAAGCGGGGAGAGAGGGGGTTTAAATAGGAGAAAAAAACCCCAAAGATTTTCTTCAAGGTTCCCCTTTGCTGCAGCTCTGAAAACCCGGTCCAAAAGCGGCGTTTGAAGTCGAGCTACTTTCATATTTATAACGTTTGAGTCACTCCAGAAAACCTACGCCAAAGGAGACCGAGTTGGACTACCACATTCATTTATTTTGGAAGTTTATCCAAGCCTAGGTTAAAGATAAGCAATGTGCCTGGATGTGGAAGAACATCGGAGCCAGGCTACCAGAGCAGTGGGGAGCTTCCACCCCCTTTGATAGCACCAAGGCACGAGATGGTATCAGTACAACCCAAAATGTACTTACTCCTTCCTGGAGAGGCAGGGGAAGGCCTGGGAAGTTCTTGTTTGTCCTTGGGAGGCATTCCTGCCATGCTAATGTGATGCAAAGATTCAGCTTAGAAATCTCAGGCACAATCAAGGCATTTAGACCTGACTCATTAATGGCCAACAGTTAATAGGCTGGAGCTGTAATTCCTCTGTCTGGGGACTTGAGGGTGTTTAAGCCAAATCCATTAAATATATGTATATATATATATATATTTATATATTACAGCTACACTGTTGATCTGTTACTGAAGATAGGAAGCACCTCTCTGTCCAAAACACTCTGAAAAACAAAAGTAAACCCAGACTTTTTCAGGTCTCCACAGATTTCCAAAGCCAGTAAGCACATCAGTCTTCCTAAACCTGGGAAAAAACCTGGGAAATCAGCAGCACATCTTACCATTAAATATGTGCCCAAGCAAAATTCTCCATGAAGCAAAAGTTTAACAGAATGTAATTACCTCAAAAGCAGTCCCTGCATGTCACAATTACAAATCAGTCTTTGGAGCTTGCAACCCTCCTTTCAATTCAAAGTTTAAGGCAACACCAACACACCAAAAACCAGGGTATTTCTTGTGAAAAACTGATCTGCAAACACATGGTCAACATATTGCCAAATTGGAGAGACACCTCAAAAGAGTGACAACGCGAACTTTTGGGACTTCAAATAAACAAATTTGAACTAATCAATCTGGAAAGTCTGTTTTCTATTTGTGGCTTTGGGTTTGCTGTTTCATGTTTCTTTCTTTGTCTTAGCTGTTTGTTTGCTTTCAATTACACAGGCCCCTCCTTATCCTAACCTCTGAATCTCCCTGTGCCGTGCCAGCCGGGAGGCAAGCAGCAAGGCACCGTGGAATATCAAATCCTGGAATATCAAATGCGAGCTAGAGGATGAGCCAGAAGAGGCTCCTTCTTCAAAGGCTGGTGGTTTTTTGCTCTCAAATCAGCTTTTTTTTTGGTGCATCCCCTCCACACAAAGATATCGCCCCAGTAGTTTGGCGACTGTTCCTCTGCAGTGTTTGCTGTTTCACAGGTCATCAGGAGGTAGCGAGCAAAGCTTACCAGATGTGGCTTTTATCACCTCAAGTGGAACTATTTTCTTTATGGGAACCCTGGTTTTTAAGGTTTTATCAGATCACTGCGATTAGAAAAGCCTCACTTACACGCTCAAAAGCTCCTATAAAACCTGTAGTTCAAGGTTTATTTGGTCTAGGTGGTTTTCAACTTGGAGGAATGACTTGCAGACACAAGTAATTTGTCCTATAAGCTTTGACTGACCAGTTGCAAAGTATGCTCAAACTGCGCCTGCCTCCCGAGCAAAATTCCATCAACTCACTGACCAAAAGATGTTCTTTTAAGAATATTTTCAAAAAAGAGGGAAAAGAAGGGGGAAAAAGGGCTTGCAGCAAAAAGGAAGTTTCAATTACTTTGTGAAATCAAGCAGAAAAATTAAGATCCAAGCAAACTTTATTAGCTCTGACAAGCAAATGCCAATGCCTTTGTTTCCTATGTGCGCAAAACTTTTACTAAGGAGGGGTGTGTGTGGTTTTGGGTTTGATTTTTCTTCTTTTTAAGCCACAGAAATATGCCTTTTTTTTTTTTTTTTTTACTACATGCTTTGCTACAACTGGGTTTCGTAACTATATTCGAACGAGGGAACTGGCACAGAGCTATCACAAAGCAGCTGATCCTTCTCCACACATCCACCAACATTTCCATGTGTCAATAGTACTTCACAACCACATTTATCTATGTAAAAACCCACATTAATAAGCCCTTCTCCTGCCTGCAGAGCATGCCAAGCAGAGTAACAGCACAGATAACATAAGAACTTAGAGCAGGTTAAGAGACTCCCATAAAGAAAATACACAAAAGGCCAGATTTTTCGAATTAATTTTGCATCCACACATTTTTCAAAGCAGTTTGGCTCCTATTAAGTATTTCATATTCACTTTGTAGGCTGCAGTCTGGGGGCGACCGGAGGGGTCTGTGGGAGCACAGCAGGACTCTGAAGGCTGCAATATGGGGAGCTGTGGTCCCCTGAAAACCAAGTTTTAGGCACATAAAGTAAGTTTGAGAGAGCTGTGCTGCCTCCTGCACTGCTCCTGCTGAACAAACCATCTCCTCTGCCAAACCCCCCCCTGGCTCCCAGGCCCCCGAGGCAGGGTGGGCTGCAAGTTGGTGGAGCAGTTATTTCCACCGCCTCAAGGACCAGAAAGTCTCATTTGCTTAGAAAATAAAACTCAGTCCAAGAGCAGGTCCTGGGCAGACATAAATGAGACTTCAGTTCTAAGTGGAAAGTTTTCCACAAGACATTTTCATAGCAACACGGAGACTGTTTTGGCAGCAGAGGGAAGGCAGCTCTGCTCCACAATTCCAGCTCCCTGGTTTTCTCCACAGTTAAGCACAGCACAGGATGACCTTCTCAGCCCAGACACGGCCAATGTCCCTTCCACAATGAGCAGTTTGGGGCCAAATATTCCAGCTGAGCAGCTCCACTGCAGAGCAGCTTTCCAGGAGTCTGGAATAACCACTGCCATCAACCCAGAAATGCCTCTCCAGAGCATCACAGCCACAACTCAATTTTGAGGAACCCTTGCTACATCTCAGTGCACAGCTGCACACTGTGCACACCCAGTAAAGCAGCAAGCTTCTGGAATGCTGCATTTTCCAGCCTTGCCCAAAAAGCCACACAAAGGCCTTTCTTGCTTCATCAGTGACCCCAGGGATTGCTGTCAACCCCTTGATCCAGCCTGCCTTCCTGGGAAGAAAGGTGATGCTGCTCTGCCCCAGGTCTTCACTCTGCTGCTCATGACTGTACGAACAGCTGGACCAGAAAGAGCCACCAATTAAAGGGGTTTCAGAAATAATTAGCTCACATCAATCTGATGCAAAGCAGGGTTGGGGAAACAAGCTCAGATGAAGGGCTCTGGGAGAGAGAGCCAGCAGGACTTGATCTTGCAGCAGCTCTTCCACTGTAGATGCAGGACCAAGGCACAGATCTGTGCTTCCCAGCTCATCCCTTCCCTCAGTCAGAGCTCCGAGGGGCTAACTGGGACATGCAATTGGCTCTCTGTGGCTATCAGGCTATCTTGGTTTGCCAGGCCATCAGAAGAAAGGCATGGGAAATTAATGAGCAATCTGTGAATCTGATATTGCATTGGCCAAAAAAAAAATTTTTTTTTCTTAAAAAATCATACACTGCTGCCTAGAGCAGGACACCACAATTTAATAGGACTTCCCAATTTAAAGGTTAAAAACCTCACACCACGTGTTACTGTAGAAGGCAGGAAAGAACACGTAGCTCAAAGGGGATGCCAGCACTGAAAACGAGGAGGTGGGTCAGGTTTAAATCTAAACAGGCCCACCACACATCCATCCTAGGGCCACTGTTTATAATCAGAGAAAGGCAACTTTATACACAAAGATCACACACTAGTGGTTCCTGGCTGTTCCCAGGGAAAAAAAAGCTGCTTTTCAGCTGAACTTTCCGAGAACTGTTCATGTAAATAAGACAAACCTCCAGAAATGCACATGGTCAAGGCTGAAGCAACACATGGAGAAAGGCAAATAAGCAGCACAACAGGAGGCAGGGGACAGAAGTCCAAGGTGCAACTTGCCAAGGACCTTTGAAACTGCCTAAAACTGGGCCACCATACAGAGAGAGGGTGTCGGTGAAAAATCCTTCCTCCAGCTAGAGGCACAGGTCCAGATTCAATCCCCCGAAAGAAAAAAAAAGGGATGGTGCCTGGAGAGGCAAGAGGCACCAACCCAAGCACTGGGCACGACATTTGCTCAAAGATCCCAATAGTGGGGTCACTGCCTCCTCCCCAGGGAGCAGCAGCACTGGGACAGGAGCACAACCTGTGCTCCAGTGATGTCCAGAACCATCTCCTACATCTCCCACCTCCCTACTTTATATCCCCTTGGACAAAACACCTCAGAGCTAAGACCACAGCCGAGTTTGTAAATAAGATTTTCTGACCTGCAAAACGTGCTTTTAAGCCCTCGACTGCTGCTCCCACCAAGTGTTACTTTTCCAAGAGCCAGGTATCCGTTGCAGAAGCCACCCAGCTCACACAAGCACTGCACTGTGTTCTGCTGGCACAACACGACCTACGTCCAAAAACCCATCCCGCTGCTGAAACAGACTCCCAATGTATTCCCGGGCCTGGAAGCAGCAGCCTGCCAGTGTTTGTGGAAAAGGCGAGGCTCAGCAGTTTAACCTACCCCGGGCGAGGCGACAAGGGGGGAGGAAGAGAAGGGAGAAGGGATTAAGATAAGGATATCACAAAATTAGGCATTCCTCCTTCTCCCCCTCTCCAGAATGCCCTATCTTGCCCGCTCTCCTTGGGGCAGCTGTGAACACCAGCCTTATCTGCCGCCAGCTTCACACGGGCACTCCTCCTCCTCCTCACCGCAGCACACAGAAATCCCAACATCCCCGCAACAATTCCCAAGCCAATTTCTGTGCTGCCACCTTTGTTTGAGCAAATCCCTCCCAGGAGGGACAGCAGCATCTCAGATGACAACAGGAGAATGCAGGAGGCCATTTCAGCCTTTGAAAATTAAAGCTTTTTGAATTCCCTACCCTCCTCCCAAACACATTTCAGGCATGTGCCTTCTCATTGCTGCTCCCACATGGAACATGGCACAGGATCACATTTTCTTAGGTATTTTGGAAGAATCAAGTTTGGGGGACACCTCAGCCCTAGTGTTGCACAGACTGTCCAACTGCAGACCCCAACTTTGATCTCCTCTTCTGAACAGCAGCTGGGCTTGAGCAAACAGCTTTGGTGGGATGGGAAAACAACACACTGGGCTGACAGCACCCAGTTGCACCAGGGGACAATTGCACCGAGGTTTTGCTGGCAGGCAGTGAAGGGGTTTATTTTGTCTCCTTCAGCACAGCCCTGAGCAAGCTGGGGGGAGCAGGGAGTGCAAACAGGACCTTTGCCATCCACCTCCCAGGTGGGACCATTGACATCCACCAGCAGGAAGGTAAACAGCCCTGGCACTGGGAGCCCCAGGGAGGGGATGGCTGATTAGAAGGTTGGAATGGATTTACCAGTTCTGTTAGTCTTTAGTCTTTCTGAAGCAGGAAGAGGAGCTGCCCTCCCTCCCCACAGCCACTGCTGTGCCCTGGCTCCCTCCATCAGCAGAAATACTCTATGAAATCAAGTTTGCAGCTAAAAAAAGCCCGGAGGAGCCATGGGCAGCCCCTGCAATGGGGAGGCTCTGAGCAGCCCGCCAGCTACATGGGGAGATCCTGGCAGGGCTGAGACAAGGTTTTGGAAGGAGGGTTGGTGGCAAATCTGTGGCAAATCCACGTGGCTGGGTGTCTCCAGTGGGTGACACCGTGCTGTGACCAGAGCAGCTTCCTGGGGATGCACCCAGGCCAAACAGGCCAAGCAGCACCAGGCAAGGGCCTGCAGCAAAGCTCTGCTGGCCATGCTGGTTCAAAGCCATGTGCTGGGGCTCAGCCAAGGAGATAAATGCAGGGAGCTCAAAGGACACAGAGGGCAGAAAACCAGGAGCCAGAAGCTATCCCATGAGAGACCAAGTGCTGGCCACCACTCCGTCAGTGTTTCTGTCCAAAAGCCAAGACTTACTTTTCTTTCTAAATACTACCCCTCCTGCTTAAAATAGAAAATAAAAAACAATAAAAATGAAGCTCCCTGTCCTTACACCACCAAAGGAAGAGGCAGGAATGGGAAAAGTGTAGCCCTCCAGCCTGGATACCCTTGGACAAAAGTCCAAGCTAACACTTAAGCCTTGAAGCTTCACTTGAGCCCCCCGTAAGAAGAAGATTTCCAAGACTGCCACAGGCTTAGGGACAGCTCCCCTCCTGCTCCTGTGCTATTTTCAAACAATGACATCTCTTCCAAAACAAAGTGTTTTGCAATCCTTGAGCAATTCTTTCCTTTTCCAATAAAAAGTGAAATTCTCTTCATTCTCAGCCAGTTGAGAATCTCAGCCACAGGCACAGCCACCAGCTCCAAATCCATCCAACCCTGCAGATGGCCATGTCAGAACCCCAGCCCAGGCTCCTGCACTGCACTGGTTCCAGGCAGGTCTTGCTGCACCACTGCTCACAGAATACTGGGAGAGGTTAAATTTTAACTTGGAACTCCTTCCCTAAACTGCCTGACTTGTCTTCTGAACCTCCCTCCTGTAACTGAGGGATTTCACTTAATCTATTTAACTTCCAAGTGTGCTCCTTCTGCCATTACTTGTTTCCCCAAAAAGAAATTGCTTAATGTCTTGCAATATTAATATATATATATAACTGAAAATCCATGGAGCTGAATATGACCTATTTCTCATAGCAATATAAGTATTTCCAGGTCCTAGCAAAGGCACAGTAAAAGTAGCTCTACAGCAAAATGAGACTGAAGCCAATAAAGAGATTTGCTTTGAAAGAAATTAATATGAATCAAATCCAAGGCAGCGGATTTCATGGCACAATCTGCCTATGTTAACTGCCCAGTAGTCTCCCAAACTGCCAGTCCAAAGGCAACACACAGTAAAATTTACATTCTGTGGTCACTCAGACAGACATCTGGTGCAAAGGCTCGCACTTTAAAATAAAAACCCATTGAAAGCACTTCTTAAAGAGCTTTGCAGTTTAAAAACAACACCTAGGAACTATGTGGGACTGAGCAATTTAAACCCAAAAGAAACATGGGCAGTGCCAGTGCTCATCCCTGGATCCAGCTGGGAGAACACAAGGGGTTAAATATGTGGTGGGCTGTTGCAGCAGGAGCATGAAGGGCCTATTTAAAAAGAAGAACCAGAAATAAGGAATTTTGCCAGTTTTTACCCCTGATAAATCCGCATTCCAGTCTGTCAGCTATCTTGTTATCCCCAGAGCTGCTGAAGTGTCTTTGGCTGTAACTATGCATGACTCCAGCTTTGAGTAATGGAAATAAAGTATGTGCATTGCGACTGCAGCGTTCCTTTCCCAACCCCAGAAAAAGAAAGGCAGAGCAGGAGGAGATCCTAGAGAAGCTCAGGAATTTTGTACAGAGAAGTTGGAAAGCTGTTCACACCCTACATCAGCTGCCCACTGCACCAAACCTGCCTAGGGAGAGATGCCTACAGCTTGTAGAAGAGATGCCAAGTTTTAGCCTAACACAGCAGCTCTCACTGTCTGCAATAACAAACAAATAAATACTCTTCCAGATTCACAAGTCCAGTTTAGCTGGCAATTCATAGTCAGCAAACATTTGGAAGCAGTATTGTAAAATTAAACAAAGCTATCATTTACAGGAAACCCTGCCTCGAGTACAAATTATAGAGTTGTTAAGTTTATCTGGGAATGCCTTGCCCCTGAGTGCTGTATAATTATTCCTAAATCTTTCAGGAAAGAATGCAAATATTTTCAAGCCGTAATTCATTGACAAGGAGGAAGTCTCATTTAACCTTTTGTGCATATTTTGATACCTAGAAATTAACCCCTACTTTCCACAACTATTTTCCAGGATCCTACTGAGCCAGTTGGGCAGCAAGTGGACCCACAGCCCCAGTTTTGGCCAGGCTGGACAGGAGCACCAGGCTTGCCTGGCACCCTTGCCCAATCCCAGACTGCCTCTACAGCAGCCCTGTGCCAGCCAGGCTGCTCCCCTCACAGAGCTTTCCCCAGAAGGAAGGCTGCTGAAAAGACTGGCTGTTCTCACAGGAGTTACAGCAAGAAGAGGTATAAAGGAGCCTTTAGTAACGCAGAGGGCTGAGTTATGTGGAGTTTTCACTAGCGAGGCGCCTGCACCAGGATCCCCTTGGTGGGCTGGATTCGACAGGGCTGAGCAGCCCTGAGCCCCATCTCTTCCAGCCTCCTCTACCCACCAAGCCACAGCTCTTTAGCCAGCCCCAATTAACTCATGTTGATTAGCAGAAGCCACATGGCCAAAAGCAGTCACACCTTTCCCAGCCCCCCATAAAAGAGTTTTGTTTTGGAAAGAAGAAGGTGGCCAACTCGTCCTCTGCTCAGGACCCTCCAGCAGTCCAGACCTTAATCTACCAGTGGCAACAAACTGATATATCTAAAGAAACGGTCACTTGCAGCCGAAGGGGAGAGGGCACGCATCCCCCAGGATATTTGCAAAGCCACACACACAGACCCCACACTCCCCATGGCACCCCTGGGTGAGCACCCACTGCTCCAAGGGGACCCATTCTGCTCCAGCCCAGTGCTGTGCCAGGCTCAGCCACGTCCTGACAGCTCTGAGACCCTCCTGCACCCACTACTGTGCTGCAAAGGGAAAAAACCCACCCAGCCAAACAACAGCCAGCCTTACCTTTTCAAAGGCAGCACTCACACTATTGTGTTTTCCTCCGGGTGACATTATTAATTCAGAAGAGCTCAGCAGTGGGTGTTACCCCCTGGTGCTCACAGCAGCTCCTGGGCACAGCAGCTGGGCTGGAGCCCCCATTTCCCAGCTGGATGCTGCAGGAGGCAGGAACCTGCAGCTGGGAGCATCGCCACTGTTCTCAGTTACTCAGATATGGAATGCTAACAAGGTTAGGCTGCAGCAACGACAGACCAACATCCATGATGCACATCCACTGTCACAGATCAGGGCTTCTGATATGGCGGAACTGGCAGACAAAAGGACCTGGCTTCTTCCTCTGGGTGGAAGCAGGTCACTGAATTCCCTCTCTCACAATCAGGTAAACCCAAGAGTTCACAGTACGAAAATGAGAGAACCTCACACAAAATGGACTTAAACCCAACTCAGCTAAGATGCCAGGATGCTCCAAACCACTGTGATGATGCTCCAAACCACCACCTGGGTCCCAGCAGTACAAAACCTCTTCACCTCCTCTCCTCTCCAGTGAGCAGTTGTGAGCTTTCTTCCATGCCTGGAGCCGGGGAAGGGAGGCCAGGCAGGCACAGAGCCCTTGCACTCCCTCCTCATCCCACTGCCATGCTCACGGAGCAGGGAGGCAGGAGCATGTAAAACCAAACCAGCGAGCATTGCACTGGAAGAAAGCAATCTCATTATGAGAGCTAATGAAAGCGAACCACAATTATTATGTAAACAGCGCTGAATCATTAGCAGACGCTGTTAAAGCCATTTTTCCCCCCACCGAGAAGAAAAGCATATTGCCCTATGGCACCCTCAGTTCTGTCTCTAAACAGAGCCAAAACTCAGGAGGAAGCCTGTTTGTTTTCCTCCAGTCCAAACTAAAGCAGCAGCACCACTCTGACCCCTGATCTGCACGCCGGGTGTTTGCCAGCTGCTCCCAGTGCCTCTGCCCAGGCAAAGGGGCACTGCTGCTTTGGCTCACCAGGCATCCTGTGCTCCCCCAGGACTGCTGGCCACCACACTTTAGAAACCCTAAGGTTGGCAGGTACACAAAAAAAATCCAGCCCGAACTATTCAGAGCAAAGGCAAAGCCTGCCTGGGTGCCCATACGTAGCTGGCAAGGGATTTTCCATCAGGCTTGTAACTGTGCCCGTTTCTTTGATCACATAAATGCTCTGTCCCTCCCATGGGAATGGGCCAAGGAAAGTCAAAGATGGTGCAGGAGGTTATTTACCCTTACTGCATGGCTCTCCTTATCACTATTTTCTTTCCAATAGCAGCACTCACCACAACTGGGTGAAGCTGCTTGCCCTTTAATCTTCCACGGGGCAAAGTTACCTTTAAAACAAACAAACAAGCCAGCTCCCTTACACAGAGGACACTGCCAGCCAGTTGGCTATAAAGACACTCAAACAAGATCCTCATGTTTGTAGGAGAAGCAAAAAACTGCATTTCAGCCCAGTAAAAATCCTGTCTCCATCTTTATGTTCCAAGAATGCTGAATCAAAACAGGCTCAACTCTTTAAAAAGAGAAGAGTACAAAGAAGCAAAAAGTTTGTATTAAAACCCATGTAATCTTTTTTAAACACCATTATTAGAACCTGTAGTACCAGCCAAGAGTGATTTATCACCCCCTGTCATCACAGCCTGCAACATAGAGCTTTTTATACCAAACTGTCAATGCTACAAAGCTAAAGCCCCAGCTCATAATTTCTTAAAGCTGGTCCTCTGCTGCCAGCAAATCCCCTAAACCCTGGGATTTGGGGGTCCAGAGCACTGCTGCCCCTCCATCAGTGCCATGCAGAGCGATGTGACCCAACGCAGAGCATCCAGCACAGGTTCTGCACTGTGCTCCCGAGCAGGAGGATGTTATAAGTCAGTGTAGGTAAACAAATTACCCAGGGCTATTTCAGCTTCTTTCAAAAGGAAAGTCAACGGGCCATAAAGGCTTTAACTGCATTTTCCGATGCAAGGAGGGACGGACCTTGAGGTGCCTGGTTTTCACAAGGCAAGCGGTCAGAGCTCTCTGAAAACCAGACACCCTGACATTTGGGGTTTTCCTGTGAAGTTGTTACTCTAACACACCCCAAATCACCAGTAATTTCTAGAATAGCAATACAAACCACAAGAGGTTAAACTGACTGCACATTACTTAAACTAACCTAAGGGTGACCCCTGGAAAGGAACAGCTATTGGATGTTGTGGTTCTGTAGAAACTCAATTACCAAAGCCAATTTCCTATGAGCATTTTTAAAAAAGGAAAAAGAAGGGGAAAAAAAAGGCAGCAACAATGCTGACAATGTGTAAGGGCCACATATTTTCACCTCCTGAAAGCTGCAGCCTCGCCTGTATAAGAACTGCTCCTATTCCCACAAAAATGTTCAAACATATTTTAAACATTTCATCATTGTTTGCTCCCATCTGAATTTGCTTAAAATCCAGACAATTCTCAGCTTCTAAATTGGAAACATTAAGAGAAATACTCCTTCAAAATCCTTTGCTCAGGGCAGCCCCTCTCCACCATCCATGTACCTTTCCAACACCAAAGCTTGCAGAGAGAGAAGTGCCTCACAGGGAACTCCCACAAATCCAAGGCCATCAGCCACTGGCTGTGTAAGCCACAGAAAATATGACTAGAAAGACAGGAAACTAACAGATTTTATTTCTCTGCTTAGAAGATGGACAACAAAAAAAGTATTTCTAAGAATGTTTTCTGGGAGGTGGGGAATCTGGCAATGCTTTACGTTGGGAAAGAGGTTACTATAGTTCTAATTTCACATTAAAATCAACAATGAGTAGCCCTTAATTGAAATTGATCCCAACAGCTGGTATACCCATGCACACATCTTAAGCACCATCTCCATCCTTTCAAGCACTTTGCCAGTGAGGTGATGCACTGCTGCCCTTGAGGAAAAGCCCCACATCCCACCTCCCTCCTCTGCCAGGACCCACAGAGACATGAGAGGTGACAGACAGCAAGGCACAAACTAGCAGGGAAGGTGATTGTGCCAACCATGGTCATTTTCAAACAGAAAACACCAGCCTAAGAAAACTACCACAGCTACATCCTCACGGGGCAAAGCCTGCCAACAGCCCACACGGCTGCCACCAGCTCTGCACACATAAAGCCTCCAACACTTTCTCACCAGGTTCCCTCTTCCCAACATGCTATTTTTATCTGAGCACCTTTCCCAGACCAGAAAGATGTAAACAAGAAGAAAATTCTCTGGCACAAACATGGTGCTTCGGCCACAGCCTCTGCAGACTGCATGGGCAAAGAAAAACACAAAAAATCTCTCCTAGAAAAGCAAAATAGTTTCATGAAACACTTCTTCAACAGATCAGGAAGCAGGTAAGACGGGCTACAACAAAGTAGTAATCTCTTTTAATTAAAAAAACTTGGCAATTAAAAAAAAGAATACACACAGCAGCTTTCTTCCTGAGATGTACAAACCCCAGTGAAGAGCACAAACTGCACCTTTCAGGGCACCAGAGGGGTTTGCCATGGGGCATCTTGGAGCACACAAGGCAATTTAGGGAACAAGAGGGAAACTGACTGGGTCCTCACATTGCTTAGCAATGGGAGAAGGAAGTTATCTTCATAATCTCAAAAGAAAGAGAAAGCAGGAGGAATGTGAGGAATGCAAGGAGGTTATTGCCCGGGAGACTGGGACTGGCAGCTCACTCTCAGCCTGGCTGCCGGCGAGGAGCCACATCCTGACCTCTCTGGCTAGCAAGAATGTCCATCCCCCCTCAAAAAAAAAAAAAAAAGGCAGAACAAAAGCAAGTAGTAAAGAATTTTGCAGCAGGCTGAATAATCCTGATGCTCTATCCTGGTGCTGCCCACACCTGCAGATGTCAGGGACTGTGCCTGTGCAACTCAACACACATGCACACCCACAGAAGTCCCTGGTGAGTCCATGAGAATGGCCATGTATGAAGGGGACAGGAGATGAGAACCATACATCTGACACCTCTTGAGAAGCACTGGCAGACCTTCCCCATCCATGCAGGTTCCAGGGTTGGCAACCCATTGCACAGAGCCAGGACATGGTCTGCACACAGAGCCACAGAGCAGGGTCTGCACACGCCACCATCCAACACCAAGAGCAGGCTAAGGTATCACAGACCTCATCACAGACCTCACCACAGACACCACCACCTCAAGGAACTGGGACCTTTCCAGCCTGCTGACAGAGGTCCCAGCCCTACTGCACCTCCAAGACAGAAAATGCTCATCTGGAACCTTCTCCCATCAGAGCCATCTCACACACACAGCAGTGATGCTCCATCCTGAACTTTCTTGGCTCCACACGTACCAAGGAAATACCGTGGCAGAGGGGAGATGCAGAGACCCAGAACAGCGCCTTGCTGTCGTGTTGGCCATGCTCTGCTGCTGTTTCAGTATGAATAAAAAGCCTGTTGACATACGAAAGCCACAGAAAATCTCCCTGAAACTACAAAACAGTACTGAAAACATTGTGCAGCTCAGGCCTTCTGCACAATGTACACACGCCTATTCAGCCTCTTAAAAAACAGCTACATGTCTAAGGAAACATCTGATAATTAAGGCAATTTTAACAATAGATAATAATTTGACTATGAATTGTATGGAATGTAATGACTGCTTATTCTGGCAGAAAAAACAGAACTTTCTATGAAGTGCCTGCCAAGGAAAACGATACTCCCACTCAGCCCGGACCACTGCGAGCAGTTGCTGCTAACCACATGCTTCACGCTGCCGGCTGCTAGGACACGGAGCGCCGCTGCAGCCGAACAAAACCCCGAGCTGCACATTCGCACAGACAGAGAGGGAAGGAGGGAGAGGGAGAGAAAGCCGCGTCCCGGCGAGCGGCGGCCGGAGCCGGGCTCGGAGCCGTGACTCAGCCGGGAGCCGCCGCCAGCCCGGCCGCGCCGCCAGCGCTCCTCGGTGGCCTGCGGGCAACTCGCACGCTGCCAGCTCCCCCCTCCCTCCCGCTGCTGCTTCCAGTTGCTAAATGACATTAGAAGCGGCTAAAAATACTTCAAGCGGTTCTCTCGTTTAGTTTTCCGCGCCAGCCAACTTGTGAAGGCCGAGGGGATGTTGTCTCCAGTGGTCACTTCCCCAGCCACGGGTGGGCAGGTAATCAGAGGAGAAAATCCTGCCCACCAAGGGCCACTGCCTTCATCGGACAGCAATCACAGCAAGTAGGTACAGCTGGAGGCCGGGTCACTGCACACCTTCAAACAGACCTCAAGGATGACCAGGTGTTATCTGGTACTTCTCATAGCACAGCAAGTCCAGAGCTGCCTCTGCAAACCGGCTGCAACAGTGCCAGACAGCCGAGAAACACAGGCCTGGAGGGGATCCAGAAAGCCTTTCTCAGCTGGAAGAGGCCACATGGAAGAGAAGCATGTGAAAAACTAAAGAAGCATTCGCTGAACTTGACATATGAAACAATGGGCTGGTTTTGGCTGGAGTAGAGTTAATTTTCTTCACAGTGGTTAGTATGGGACTGTGTTCTGGATCTGTGCTGAGCGTAGGGTTGATAATACGGAAAAGTTTTTGTTATTGCTGAGCTGGGCTTACACACAGCCAAAGTATTTTCTGTACTGATATGCTGAGGAGGAAGCTGGAGGAAGAGACACAGCTGGGACAGGTGACCCCAAGTGACCAAAGAGAGATTCCAGACCACATGACATCATGGTCATATATAAAGTGGAGGGAAGAAGGAGAAAGGGGAGGACATTTGGAGTGATGGTGTTTGTCTTCCCAAGTCACTGTTACATGTGATGGGGCCCTGCTTTCCTGGCATGGCTGAACACCTGCCTGCCCAAAGAAACACTGAATTCCTGGCTTTGCTTGCATGCTCAGCTTTTGCTTTCCCTGTTGAGCTGGATTCTTCTCAACCCACAAGTCTCCTACCATTTACCCTTTTGGTCCTCTCCCTAATCCTTTTGGTAGGGAAGTGAACGAGTGCCTGCATGAGGCTTGGTTGCTGGCTGGGGTTAAACCCCAACAAACAGCAATGCAAACAAAGCAGCCATCCTGACTGACCAAGGGCAGGACACAAGGACAGAGCACCTACTGACAGCCATAAATACACTGGGGACAAGTGAGCAGCAGGACATCAGGGCACAACCGCCCACAGTCACTTTGGGCAAAGTCCCAAAGTCCAAAAATCAAGGGTCAACCGATTTCCTCTACCATGGAGAAAGAACTGCTCTCACAAATAAATGCAGCTATTCAATTAATTTGGTTTAAATAGAGATTAATTACACTGAACACTTCACTAAGACTGAACAGAGTGCTGCTTGCACCCAGCTCCCTGCAAAGGCAGGCTCCAGGTTTGATCTGTGCTCTCCACCACTGCCAGGAGAGCAGTGCCAGTGAGAGCAGGGATGACACTGCTGAAGGAATTTTGCCACTTAAAAGGCTACATTTTCCACCAACAGGCAAGATGGTTTTGGGGTTTTTTTTTCTCCTTTTCAATCCAGGAAAAGAAACATCTAGTTCTTCCAATTAGCAGGAAAAGGGAAGGAATTTCCGTCTGTTTAACACCTGAGGGCAAGAAGCAGCCTTTTGAAAGAAGGGTTGGGTGGGAGTTTTTTGTCTTTTAAATCACAGCCACCTACTGTGGGTCTCCAGATGCCACCGCACCAGCTCACTTCCGCATTTCATTCTGCAGCCCCACCAGACCAACCAGGGTAAGCAGCCCCTTCAGATGGTCATTTCGGGGAGTTTGGCCCCATCAGGACAGCTCGGAGACACCTGGAATCCATAAGGAACACTCTGGGTAGAGTTTGAACAAAGTCAGTGGCTCCAGGACCCAGAACTTCCCAAGATGTGACCCGTCCTTGGGAAACTGTCAAAGTCATCTTAAAAAGCAGTCAAAGGCTGGTGCTCTGCCCACACCACCTACCATCTACAGGCTATCAAGAGTCAGGTTTCACAAACCAACTATGCAGACATCAGGTCTATGAAAGCACTGACCTCTCCAGCAGCAGCAAGACTGCATCTGCACTGCCAGGAGCTTTGCCACACACACATCACAGGGCTGGAGGGGCAGCAGCCACTGAGGAACACTCCAAAGCAGCACCAAAGTGCCATGGATTATAAAAAGCTTCCACACAGATTTATAGCAGTAGTCTGTGTTTATACCTCTAACACCAAAGAGACATAAAAGGAAACAAGTTCTCTATGTCCCACACCACAAATAACCCATTTTACACCTCTTATCAAGCAAGCAGTGAGTTGGCCAGCTGTGCACTTCTTTCAGAAATGCCTAGATACTTCAGCAAGATATAACCTGATATTTATGCATACCCTAATTAGGTCCTAAACCTCGTCTAAATAAATATTAAAGTGAACTCCTGGGTAATTATGGTGAAGGAACGGCCTTTTAATGCCACTGAAATAGCAATGATACAGATTAAACGTCTGCTGGAATGGGCATTTCCTTAAAAGAAAAAAGTTTACATATCTACTGCTCCAGAAGAAAATAATGTGGCCAAAAAATCCATGTGAGATGCTATAAAACCCCAAATGACTCCCATGGCCTTCCAGGGAGGATGAGTTTCACTTGATGTCACATAGCCCAGTGCAGGGACACATTTGCCTGCACAGCTGCTTCACTCTGTAATCCAAGGCCAACATTTTGTAGGATCAGTAATCCCCAACAGCAAAGAAATCACTACACTTACAGAAACAAATCTGCCACAGCTTTTAGGACACCTTTTCACAAAGATGCTAGGAAGTTCCTGTCAGCACTGTGATCTAAAGCAACTTGCTAAGAGAATGTGAGAATAAAGCATAATCTATCAAATCAGTACAAAAATCTAACAAAGAAGTTGTTGCACTTCAGACATGAACAGCCATGTGTCCACACATCATTCCATCAGCATTGATGTGTCCACACATGATTCCGTTCAGCCCACTGAAGCCTCCCCAAGCTGTCCTCCACCAGTTTAGTGAGCAAAGGTGCCACCAAGCAGAAATCTCCAGTGGGATAGTTGGCCAAGCACATGGCTCATTCCCTCACACACATTTATCTTGTTCCCACCGATAGCCAGGCGCCCAGGTAACGGCCTGTCCAAACCACTTACTCTCCTGATGGAAAACACGCCACTTATCACCTGAAACACCATCTGAAATCAAAGCTTTGGCAAGTGACCCTGTTCTGGAGACACAATACACACCACAGACCTCTCACCCTGGTGCCAGACCTCAGCCTCCAGCTTTATCACCCGGCCCATGGGACTGCAGTGCCCTGTGCTGATGCCACAGGTGAAGTTCTCCACTCTGAGAAAGCTCAGCACCAGCTGTGGGACTGGTGGTTCCATCTGCCTGCACCAGATGAGCACCAAGGGGGGAGATCCGGAGCCTCTAAACACAGCCCACGCCAAAACCACATGAATTCACAGGGGGAACGTGAAACTGCAGCAGGTGTAGCACCCCACTCCAGATTTAATTTTAAATTCAGCCACACTTGAGGTACACCACACTTGAAAGCTCTACACAGCATGCCTCCTTTAAAGACTTCCACCACCCTCTCTGAAATACCCTGCACAGCAGGATTACATTTGAAACACAACTTTGCAGGACCTGTTGCTTTCCAAGCAAGGCCAGACACAGACTCCCTGTGCCCCTGGAACAGCAACATAACCCTGAAAGGCTGATACTTTCAGCATGTCACTGCAGCAAGCCTTTCTTTTGTCAAATAATCTTACCTTGCTCATCACTTTTCTCAAACACACAACAGCTTTGGAGCTTCAAATGGAAGCCCTGTCAGCATGATCTACTCCTGACATTCTCCAAAGCTCACCAAGTCATCTTAAACAATAATATATAAAATAAGGACTAGGTCAAACCTTCCCAATACTGGACTTAAGGGGAAGTCTGCTCACGTTCTGATCTTACACTGATGAGGGCTGGACTCAAATGCAAGACTACTTATTAGAGACCATTTTACAAAGCAGGCAGAGTGAAGGGACAAGAGTATTTTAACTGCAACCAGTCAGACGTTTCTCATTAAAATATTTCTTGGAGAAGTAAACGGGCCTGCAATTTTATTCAAACAGATGTAGGCTAAATGCATATCATTAGTCTGACAATACAAAAGCACAAGCGACTGAAATGATTTTAATTTTGTCAGTGAAAAGGATAATGTATGCATATCTGGAGGGCACACCAATGGTAAAGATTACCCCCAGCTTCTATCTGAGCCGTCTAAAGGTATTTACTCGGGGTCTGTCTGTGTTGTGACAGTGTCCCAGACCGAAATGAATGCCTCCAACACTCCACATTTTTGAGCCATTCAGTCATGCATTTTTGTTATTGTTGAAAGTAGTGCGAAATTGCAGTGCATGAGCTGGAGTCCTTGGTGGTCTCCGAGGATTCCAGCTAAAAAGGCACTTCCTTTGTTCCGCGGAGAATGCGGTCCAGTAGGTCATTCAGAAGGGGAAATAAAAGCAGCGGCCCTGGGAGGGAGATGAAGGATGAAACAAAAAGAATAAAATGTTTTGGGTGTGAGCACATTAGCTACCATTTCCTACTGCTGCCGGCTGCGAGCACTCCTGTCCCCGGGATGCGCAAGTACCTCGGGACGAAGGTTGAGGGAAGGAAGAAAGAAAGAAAAAGGAAGGGGGAAAGAAAAAAAAAAAAAAAAAAAAAGAAAAGAAAGAAAAAGGAGCCATGTCTCAGTCCCTCCGCTAGCAGCCGCCGGGCACCGGGGCGGGACGGGCCGCCCGCTCCCCGCCGGGGCGAGCGGCGACCCAAGGGCAGGAGCGCCCGCGCCGCCGCCGCCGAGCCGGGAGCGGGGCCGGCAACAGGCGCGGTCCCGCCCGGCCCGGCCCGGCACGGCACGGGGGGCGGGCAGCCGGGACCCTCCGCGCGGGATGGGCGCCGAGCTCCGCGGAGCCGAACCGAGCCGAGCTCCGGGCCCCGCGCCGGGGGGAGCCGGGCCGAGCGCGCACAAAGGCGGCGGCGACGATCGCGACTCACCGCTGATCTCGTGGCTGGGCGCCTCGCTCTGGCTGAAGCCCTTGGCGGCGTAGAGCCTCCGCACTTCGGAGCAACTTTTGGCGCGGGGCTCGGCGGCCAGCAGCAGCGGCAGGCTGAGGGCGGCCAGCGCGCACAGGAGGGGCGGCAGGCAGCCGCGCCGCCGCGGCATGGTGCGGGCGGGCAGGGGCCGCCGCGGCCGGGCGAGCGCGCCCCGAGGCTGGAGCCGGCGCTCCGCCGAGCCTGCCCCGCCGCGCCCCGCAGCAGCCGCGCCCGCTGCCCTGCGCCCCGCTCCGCTGCGGCTCCGCTCCGCTGGCCCGGCGTGCGGCGGCGCTCCGCGAACTTGGCCCGGCAGGAAGCACATGGGGTGGTGTTGGAGGAGGAGGAGGTGGTGGAGGGAGGCGGGGAGGGCGGCAGCCAAGCAGGATCGTGCAGGGCCGGGACAAGCCTCTGCAGCCCCCGGGAAAATCAGGAGCTGGGATCCGCCCGCCCAGCGAGGCGGAGCGGAGCCCGGGGCTGCCCGGCCCCGCGCGGGCGCTCCCTCCCGCGGAGAGCCCCGGCGCTGCCCCGCACGGGAACCGCCGCCCGCAGCCGCGCTGGCAGCGCCAGGAGCTCCCGCCTGGCACCCACGCTCCCGCCCAGGAGCTCCGAAGTGCCCCGCGAGGGAAGGAGAGATTCCCTCTGTGCTGTGCTCTGCCTCCTGAACTGGAGCTGTAGATGGTGCAGCTCTGCCCCAGGTTTAATAGGTTCACTAGGCTGATGAATTTTGACATCGCTGTGACAGGTCTGAACTATGTGCATGAAAGGCTTGTCAAAACCGACATTTTTCCACCAATCTTCTGTTTCCAAGAGTTTAGCAGGGCAAAGGCCTCAGGAGCACTGACATCAAGGTGCTCCAGTCGCTCTCCTTCATACCCCAGCCCTGCACACAGACACGTGCGCAGATATAACGACGCCCTGCTGAACCCTTGGACCAGAGTCCAACAGTTGCTCCCTGCTTCAGTTTACTGAAAAATCACAGACACAGTATTGCAAGAATGACAGGCACCGTCATAATTTCCTGAAGCTGCAATGTCACCTAAAGGGTCTGCTCATCTCTTGCTCCCTGTCTATCATGGTGAGGTCTCCATGTCCTTGTCCCATGGGTGTGGGGGCTGCATGGGGAGCTCTGTCCTGCTGCAGTGTCCATTCTCAATGCTGTGTCTCAGCACAGATCCATTTGCCCCAGGAGAGTGTAATGGCCTGGTGATAACATCATTTAAGAAAAATAAATGTGCAGCATTTACAATACAGTGCTCCTCTATGAGCTTCGTTTCTCTCATTGCCACAGTGGAGAAGGAAGAAAGGCTGAAACAACAGCAAAGGAAGTTGCCGGCTTCACCCCCTTGCTCCCAAGCTTTTGCTACCAGAAATCTGGGTGGATCGGGAGGAAAAGTTCCTCTCTTTATTTCCCCTGTGAGAGCAAAGCACAGCCATGCTGTCCTGCCAGGCACTTCTCCTAGGAACAAGATGCTCATCCAGCTCTGAGCTTTCCAGCGGCGACGCTGGCAGCTCACCACAGCCTTGGGGCAGCACAGGCTGCTGCAGTCACAAATCACACCAAAGGCAGGGGAAAACCACATCACCACAGCCCAGTCTGCACCAACCACAGTGGAGAGCCTAGTGCTGCAGCAGGGCTTCCCTCTGCCTCTGGGTGCAGGGAGCTTCCCCTGGCTGCACAGAAAATGGGCCCCACCATCCCCAGGGCAAATAAAAAAAAAGGAATTTGCTTTATCATGGTTTAAAAAGTCTCCACCAGCCATCCTGACGGAAAGGGGTGTAGGGATCTCAGTCATCCTGCCATCCACTGAGGCCGCTCTCACTAAGCTGGTGAGACAAGCCAGGCCAGAAGTTCTCATGAAGTTATAAAGTGTCCTGAGAGAGAATAATCCTCTAGGATCTGGCCCTGCAATGTATGACTGAGTTCTGGTTTTCAAAGCACTACCTCACCCTCCCAGCCTTTATTTGAAGAGACAATGTGAATTTTAAAGAGAACTCAGCAGGGAGCACTGCATTTTTTATTCCAAAGTGAGAGAGAAAACGAGAGTGAGAAAGTCTGTGGGGTTAGAGACAGCTTGCCATTTGTTGTTTCTCATAATCCCATACCTCGGTGGGATTTAAGAAACCTCCTGAAAAACACGGAGGGTTTTGTCAAATACTTGCTCAAGTAGTTAAATCAAAGGCTGAAGCAAAACAATGGAACTGCCTGAAAATTTTCATGAAAAACTCTTTTTCTTTTTTTTTTTTTTTCTTTTTTAAGGAATGGAAAAGTAGCCTCTGAGTTTTTTGCTTTCTCCAGCATTTTTGCACATCTGGCAGACCCTCCCCAGCCCCCTCACCCCAAACTGCTCAAGCAATTTCCCTTTCCCAGGAGAAAAAAGATGGAGAAAAGCAGAGGAAAAGACTTGTGGTTTAGTTTTAAAAAGACTGAAAACTCCTGACTTTGCATATCCCCCAAAACTCTTTTCTCTCCATTGGGATTCCTGTCCCCAGACTCTGTGTTTCTTTTCCAGCCCTATCTCATGCCTGGATGAAGGATGCTCCTCCATCCTGACTTCATGTCCCCATCTCCCCTACCTGGCAGAGTGCTGCCTGCTAAACTCCCAAAGCTGCTTCATCTCCACCTGCTCACACTCAGCTGTGAGTCTCCTCTCTTATCTGGGGGGATCCCAAAAAATTGCAGCCCTGCCAGCTTTTCAGAAAGAAGGAAGGGCAGGGAAGGAAAGCCAGAGAAGATGTTTCTCCACAGTTTCTTTTTACCTTCCTCCCATGTGCTGCCTCTCCTGCCCAGCTCAGACCTCCAGCCCAAGCCTTCATCTCCTGTCCAAGGAGACACATCTGCTCCTGCCCAAGCCTTCATCCACACAGCAAAGTTAGGTTGGTTTAATTAAAGGAATCAGCACAAACCCTCAATGGGGTGTGGTTAAATCACGATAAATCTTATTGGTATCAGCTGAACCCACTGGCTTACACTAAAAATTGGTACAAATAATTGCAACTGCACAGAATTCTCAGGATCAGTTGTAACCTCAAGCTGGCAGGAGTGGAGCAGTTCTCTAGCCCTGGCAAATCTTGGCAGCAGAGAGGAACACCAAGCCTGGCTGCAGCACCAGTTACATTCAAAAATCCCTCTGGATTTACATGAGGGCTTAAGCTTTTGGTCTCATTTAATTCTGGTCTTGGCCATAGGTCTGCCACAACCCTGCAGCGTTTCCAGTCATTTTTCAGGGAATTTACAGGGAGGTTATACTGGGATAAAGACTTCAGATGTAGCTGTTTAGGAAAACCTGGCTGAATGCTATCCTTGGCCTGGCTATCATTAAGGATGATTAAATCCTACACTCTGTTAGGAGAGTCTGGGCCACAAGGAGGTCAGAAAGTGTTGAAAGGGAACTGGACAAACATGTCTTCCCAGCTCCAGCTCATCAGCAGGAGATGGCTCAGGGTAAACCCGAACCAGGCGAGCTCCTGTGGCAGAGCAGCCAGGATGGAATGAGGGATGCTCAAGTGGAAACATTCTCCTTTGATAAAACCCCAAATACCACAAATTTAGGGGTGTTTAATCCAGGGCATCTGTCATGAGGATGGGGGATCCTGCTAGTTGCAAAATGATGGTCTGAATCTGGTTTCTGAATGTCAACAGTGGTATTTTAGGGCAAGCAGATCTAGTGGTTTGTCATGGGCTGATGTCTCTATTTATTTGGATCACTTATTTTTATCCAAGGGCTACTTCATCCCATAGAGAAGAGCAGAAACCTCCTGCAGTAACTACTCCACTCTGGGGCAAGGGGTGGGTTGGTGGGTTAGCTCCTTGTTGCCTTCTGTAGGTGGGTTGATGCCAGCTGGGTGCAAGGGGCTGTGCACACTGAATAAAGATAGAAAGATGCTGAAAGGACAGGGGGATCGGGCTGGCTGTGCAGTGAGGCTGCTCTTAGTGTCACTCAGCTTCCCATGTCTGAAGCAGCTTGCACTGCACTGGGCTTCCTCTGCAGAGCTCAAGGCCATCTCCACTTTAGGGAATGCAAGAGTTTGTCTCTTTCTCCAGAAGGACAAGGAGTCATCCCAGCTCTGTCCCCAGGCACCACAGGGAGGAGACCTGGGGACACAGAGCTTTGAAGGGCACGGGAATGCACTCACTTTCACAGATTTCCATGCCTGCACTCCCTAGCTCTCCCAAAAGTGACTGTGTGGCAGATGGCTCTGACGTGTAGCACACTCACACCCAGAGGATAAAAATATTCCCCAACAGATTCCTGGCAAGTGAACGTCAGTCACCATTGCTCCAGAGCTGGCCATGGCTTCCTCTCCTCCTCAATCCCCCATCTGGGGGTGCAGAGAGGGTCCCCAGGCTGTGTGTCCCCGTGGTGTCACACAGATCAGTGCTGGCAGCTGGGCTGACATCCCAGATCCATGCTGACTCACCTGCACAGCATTCCTGGGGATGTGTCCCCATCATCCCTGCCCCAGGTGGCCTTACACCTGGCTGCCACTGAGGAGGGGTGAGAGGTGAGATGGGACCCTGCGTCTGCCTCACCCAGGCCCTTCTCAGTGTGATGACAGCCATGATGTTTAATTCTCCATCCACACTCACCTAATCTTCCTATGGCCAGGAAGTGGGGCTGGAATGGGCACTTCTTGAGGCAGGAGGATTGAGAGGAACCAGTGGTTGCAGGGCAGAGAAGATGATGGGTGGCACAATTCAAGGATGACAGAGGAAACAAGCCCCCAACTCATTCTTGCATTTCCATCCCATCCCAGCAGCAGCCCCCTGCTCAGCCGTCCCTCGGACATTCTGAGCTATATTTACAGCAGGTATTGCTGCTGGGCTGATTTATTTTGCTTTTATTGCACTCCTAAGAGTTGGTTCAATGCTGGTGCCAGCCTGGGACAGGCACTGGCAGGGTAGGGGCAGAGTGAGGTTTGTGGGTGCTGTGAGCAGTGGCACGGCCAGCCCACACACTCCACAATGTGCAGCCTCCTGGCCCACAGATAAGCTCATCACCCATCTGGAGGGGTCACAAAACTCTGGAGCTGCAGAGATTAGGACTGGAAAAGGCATCAGACACCTGATGCCTTCCTCCCTGGCCCAGAAAAACCGACCTCAAGCTGTCCTCTCCCTGTCTGTTCTCAAAATCCCTCCTCAGTCAAGACTGTGCAGTCTGTCCCAGCTACTGACTCGGTATTTTGTTGCACAAAAGCATTTCTTAATGGCTAACCTAAACCTCCCTGGCCACAATTCAAGCTGGCTATCTTTTTCCTCCTATCTCCTCTACATGAAGAAAACATACCCTGCTATCAGCAGAGCCCAAAGCTCTTGGCACATGTGGCTGGCACAGCACAGCATAGCTGGAGATGGCTCCTGTTGCTGTTGGTGGTCCCACCAGCTCTGGGACTTGGCCCCTGCAGACCTGGGGCAGAGGGAACAACCCCAAGCACTATTCAGAGCAGCAGGAAATACTCATCAACATGGAAAGGAGAGAGAGAGAGGGAGAGGCATGTTCAGAGCAGCAGATAACCCAGCCAGCTGGCACTACTTAAAAATGAGTAATAGCTACATATCACCTGAACTCCCTGGTGCCAGCTAAAACACTGCGGAGCAGAGCCAGGAGATGAGGGAGCCTGTTGCCCCACAATTATCAGCAAGGCTGTCCCAGTCCCCTCTGATGCTGGGCATCACCTCTCATGGCATTTTCTACCTGTGGGCAGGCAGCTGGTTCCCACAGCAGCGCTGGCTTCCGTGCTCCAGCCCAGAGAGCTGCACTGTGATGGGCAGCACAGAGGCCAGAGCTGGTTTTTGACAACTTGGGAAAGATCAGTGTGAGCTTACCAGGGGGAGCTCCAGAGGTCTTAATTACTGCAACCAGCACTTCATCTGGGGCCTTTCATTCCCCTCAAAGCACTTCCACCTGGGCACCAGTCCAGCAGGCGTTTGGTTTGTAGACATCTGCCTCGTTCCAGCAGGGATGCGCGTCACTGCCTTTGAGCTTTCTGTCAGCAGAGGGGAGCAGAAGTGGCCAACTCATTTAATATCACCTGAGATACAGAAGGCAAAACAGGTCAAAGGAGAGCAGAGGGAGCACCAGCTCTGAGCAGGACCTGACCCAGTTCTGTTCTGTACCAGGCTTCAGTAGCAATAAAATAATGATATATAAAAAAAATAATGACGAAACTTTTTGTTTTACCCTCAGGCACTCTTTTAGTTCTGTTTATAGGCTATTTCAAAAGAATTTGTAAACACAGAGTGGAAAATGTTTGTGCTGCACAGGTGGAAGTGAACAAAACCTGCTTAAAACACCCACTGCATCAGGCAGAAGGTCCTGGCAGCACACACTGCTCACCCTCTGGATCACCACGCTGGACTGGCTGATGTGGCTCCTCTTCCCAACAGTGCACTGCTGGAAATCCATGAAGGAGCAAGCTGGGAGAATGGGATGCAGGATGAGTGTTGGTTTAAGTCCTGCTGCTTGACAGGACTCACCAGACTTTGCCTTGGACCAAAGTGGTCACAGCTCCTGTCCCACATTGAACCCAGGTTCAATGCCCATCACAGGGTATAATGTGGGTCCCAGAGGGTGCAGCCCTCCTCACCATCCCAGCCCCTAAATGGATTAAGCACCATCCACACCACAGTAGGGATGTACATCCCTTGCCTTCAGCTCCATCCCCCTTGTCCAGCAGGGCTGGGGCAGCACACTGGCTGCTGGACATTCCTAGTTATATCACTGCTGCTTGAAGCCCTTTTTTTTTTTTTTTTTAATCTTCTTTTTTCATTCTCGTCCATTCTTGCCCCTCACCCCCCATGGTTTAAAGTTTTCAAATGAAAATATGCAAGTTGTGACTTGCGGGTAGTGAGTCGGGGCTTGCAAGGAAAGTGGGAGGGAGAAGTGAGGGAAAGAAAGAGTGATCGGCTCAGAATGCCAGCAATTGTTTTTATCCTTTCCAGATGAAGGAAAAAGATCATGTTATTTGTTCAGCATACAGTTCCAGATTTTCAGGAATGAAATCTGAGAGCAACATGTCAACGGTCTGTCTTGAGAGCTGGGGTGGATGGTGGCCTTTGTGCTCCCAAACACCAGCAGGGCCAGCACGCTCAGCTGAGGAAAAAAAAAGGCTCCATTCTCACACTCTGAAGTGGTGGCATTAGATATCAGCAAGATAATGGGCCCAAGGCCTAGCCCTATTTCTTCTCCCAACCCAACGGCCCCAGGCTGCTGGCTTTGATGTACTCATTTATTTGCCTTTTCCTCTCACACATGATATTTTTAACCAATATTGCGGTTTGGGCATAGATTGGGGAGAAAGGAGGGGGGAAAAAAATGAAAGTCATTTTATTTCAACAGCTGATCAGGAGAGAAGAAAGGGGGAAAAAAGATGAAAAAAAACCCAAAAAAACCCAGCCATTGGTTAGCCTGCAGGTCGATGTTTCCTGCTGTAAATCAGCCAGGACACGGTGGTCTCGCAGCTGCAGGGAGATCCCGCATCAGCCCGGGCACACATCAGGGCTGAGGCCGTGCAGGACAGCCCAGGCCCAGGGCATTTGCACTTGAATCCCCAGGGAGCAGGAGGGAGATGTGGGGTCAGCGAGGTGGCCAGTGGCGAGATTGAGCCAGGGCTGATTGATGTGCGGGGCCGTGTGGGTGGTCCTGCATGGGATGGGGACAGCGGGAGCACCACTGTCCCCTTGATGTGTCTGTCCAAGGCTGCCCATCCCTGCCTGCCCTGGAACTCCAGCAGGCAGGCTGGGAGCACCCATGCCCTTCAGACACATCTGGGCAGGGTGGGTGAAGAATTAATAGAGGGGGAAAGCAAAAAAAATAGAAAAAAAATAGAAGAAAGGACTTATCTTGATACCTTATGTGAGTTCCCACAGACTGTGTGGGAGCAATGCTCAGCATCCCCAGTGCACAGGCTGGAACCTCCCAGGATAACCAGTGCAGGGCTGAGCACAGCCCAACATCTCCTTCCTCTGGAAAAGGGTGTTGTGGAGGAGGTGAAGACTTTGCAAAACACCCTCTGCAGAGCCCATCACTGGAGGACCTGGCATCCTGCTGGCTGTAATGTCCACAGTTTGCTCTCTTGGTTCCATCTTGGTCTAAAAGAGCAGCTCCAGGGATGTCCCCTCTGTGCTGTGCTCAGGCCTCACTTCCAAAACTGCCTCTGTGCAAAATCACCATCTCTCTCCTCCTTGCAGCACCCTCCCCTGCCTGCCCCCCCAAAAACAACCAGCTCTCGTGGATCCCGTGGTGCAGATGCTCACCCCAGATTCCTGTACAAGAGGGAAAAAAACTACTCAGCACTTCTTGCTATTAATGGGCAAAAAAATGTTCCCCGTGGAAAATTTCCTTGTGACTCACATCTCTGTTTGGGTTGAGAAGGCAAAGCATCAGGTATCTGTGTGCCTGCTCTTCTCCTGTGATATGGGTCTTTCTGCCAGAAAGTAACCATGAGCAGTGCTGAGATCCTGCAATTTAGGTTTCACAATGCTTCATGTAAGTGCCCAGCACTTGAAATTGTTGTCTCAGCTCTTTAAAGAAGTTTTTTCTTTCCCCAAGTCCCACAGCTGCAGTGGGAAAACTGAAAACTCACACCCAAATCATGCACAAAACAGATGGCAGGAATGGACATCCTATATAATTAATTTCTTAATTTAAAAATTCTTTGAAATTTAATTTTGTTTCTAAGGCTCTGCCAGCCAGCCCTGTCACTGCTGGGATAACAATACTGTGACATTTACAATGACACCAGCTATGGGTGTTTTCTTCCCAGAGCCTGTTAGCTGGCACACATGTCCCAGACACACAGATATGCTCCTAAGTCACCTAAGCCACATCTCAGATGCAGGACCTGGTGCAGAATGGGCTCCTCCTTTGCTGGCACATGGTGCAGCCTCAGTCTGTGCCTTGCCAGAGATAGGTTGTGCAGAAAGCTGTGCCCCTGTGACAGCAGTGCTGGGGCAGGGGATGGACTCAGCCCCCAGGAGTAAGCTTCAAAAGCAGGAGCATCTGGCCCCTCTCTGAGGGACACTTTCAAGTGGAAAAAATATAAAAACAAGGGGTTTCATTAACCTGGACAGCACCATTGGTATGTACCTGCACAGGATCCCATGGAAGAGAGGAGGCTGAGGGGAAAACCAGCATGGGAACATGACAGGAGGTGAAGCATCAGCACCTTCCCACTTTGTGAGCATCTCAGGGCTCATCACACTCAGCAACACTGAGCCAATTCTATTTTAACACTTTGTCTAACCATGACTATTTTGGGATGGAGCACCACAAACTGCAGGTACAGGGACAGGTAACATCGGTGGAGACCCCTGAAAAGAGGCAGAGCAGGTTTGGCTGGGCTGACATGCAGAGCATTCCTGTCCCTCCTGCATGCTCCAGACACCCTCTGGCAAACCCTCTGGCCATGGCTTGCTCTGACCTTCCCCTGCACCTCCGGCAGCAGCGATTTCACTGCCCTGCTCGTGCAGCCAGCTCCTCCCTTGGGCTTCACAGCGATAACAGCACAGACAGGGGCTCAGGGAAATCCCTGTGCAGCAGCACAGAGCCCATCCAGGCACTCCCACAGCCCTGCAAACCATACACACGCCCATCCCACGCTGTCAGCAACAAGATCAAGAGCAGAACCTTAACCAAAATGCCATGTGAGGCTGTGTAAAAGAGGTGGTAAAAGGGGAATCCACTTATCCCACAGTCAGCAGACAGGAGCATCAGGATCTTGAGTTACTCCTTTAGAGATTGGATTAGCAGGTCAAGACCACAATAACCGGGAGCTTCTGCCAGACAGTCACCAGGGATGGAGTCTGGCAGCCCATCAGGCAGTGGGATCAATCAGTCTGCTTAAAAATAATTAAATGATCTGTCTATATCATGCTTAAAATGATCACTCTTCAAAGGCTGTAAAAACAGATTTCAGGCAAGAAGCACAGAAACTGCACAGAGGTTTGAGTGAGTGTGCAGGATGAGCCTGATCTGACCCTCCCTGCAATTAACCAGGCCAATTAGTGCCTTTACTCCTCCACAAACAGCATCTCCCTGCCCCACAGTGCCCAGCCTGGTGCTCTGAGCCCCCAGCATTTGCTGCCAGCACGGGCAGGGGCTCCCAGGGCACTCAGGGGGCAGTGCCCAGCCTGGGCTGCAGAATCAGCAAGGGGATGAGCAGATCCTTTGCAGGAGGTTCCACACCACCAAGGCTGGTGACACCAGTGGAAAAAATCCCCTTCCTTGTCCTCCTGCTCTGTCATCCTTGTCACAAGCAGAACAGTCAAGAATCTGGAGCAAGGGCCCTGCTAGAATGATTCAAGAAAGCAAGATATTGGTACTTTGGTGGGCTGGAAATGGCATTCCCCTCCTCTGACATGGTCACAGGAGGCTGAGCACAGCAAAGCCATCCCTGATGGCTCTGTGGCACTGCCATGGCCAAGTGTCCGTGCTGGTTACCACACTCAGGAGATGTTTATCCCACACACAGTGTCAGGCAATAGCAGGAACTTACACCACGGGTCTGGGACCCTGGGCCAAATCCTGGATTGTTCCACAAGTTTCAGCTCAACATCATGAGTCACAAATGCCACCATTCTCCCTTTTTTTTTCCCATAAAACTTTGTTTTTCCATCAAATGAGAACAAATACACCCAATACCCGGAATTTTGCTAGATGGAGTCCAGATGACAAGTTCTCAGAAAATGCTGTCAGCTGCTGAGATTCAGATTCAAGAGACATCATCCAATGCTAACCATAAACAACAGGGGCAACAAAATGTCTGGCAGATTTTGAAGTGACACGAGATGCCTGCACTCCACAACAAACCCGTTTCACACCACAGGAAAGGTCACCACTCTAATCCACTTCTGGGTGGAATGTACACAAACGTCATTCTTCTTCACATCTGTAATTAAACAGCCTCTTGCTTTGCTATCCAGCTCATGTTTATTTTCCCATTTGCTAACATAGTGGATGGTAATATAATATGACACTGAAGGGACACAGGCTGCTACAGGCAGGCTTTCCACTTCTTTCTAGTGATTAGCCTGCAGAGAGCTGGAGCTGATGGTTGTGCTGCTTGGATCCAGCGGTGATTTCCTTCCTGGATGCGCAGCATCTTTGCACATTGAAATAATAACAGCAGAGAAGGCAGTGAAAGCAAACAAAAACAAATGGCAGAGATCCCTAAATGTGTTGACTCGTTGCAAGAAGTTGCTGAGGTCTCTGCTGGGCTCCTACAAGGGAAAAGACAGCAAGTAAACTGGGAGGTTGAGGCTAAATCTGTACTTCTGCTATGAAAAATCTGGTTTTCAACACTCTTCCTTGTCCCTGTGGCCACCAAGGAGCATTTGAAACAATGCTGGATAATCTCTAGCAGGGTCCTTCCTTCCCCACAAAGTGCTCTCGGGTACCCACCACAGCACACGGTGCCCAGGGGGAAAACCCCACACCAGCAAGAAGGATTTTCCCTCTCCAAACCTTCTGGGCTGCACTGCTGGCACGTGGTTCATGGCTCAGGAGCTGGACATGAGGGCTGTGCAGGGAATGGCTTTATCTGTCAGGAGGGACTGAGGGGTGCATCACCCTGCAGCCCCAAGCATGGCCGTGCGCTTCAGATCCTGCACGCTCTCAGCAAAACAACGCCAAGATGTTTATTTTCAGAAGGATACAATGTTTGACAAAATAAATGATATTTGATTAATACCCACTGCTTTTCTGGGGTTTCTTTTTGAAGGCAGTAAATTTGCTGACTGTATAAACATGCCACAGTGCTTCATCTTCCTATGCCAAAATTTCAGTTTCCTCATCTCCAGGGAATGCCCTTAGTAACATTTTGACAAACCTATTTAGAGGGTTGTTTGTGGGGTTGGGTTGCTTTTTTCCCCCACTTTTACTTCTTAGGGAGGTTTCCCATGAGCAAGCTACAGGCTGGAGCTGAACAAAATCCACTTTTTTTCCTTCATATAGGTACCTTCACCACATCCCTAACAAAAAACCCAAATTCCAACACTAAGGACCAGCAAGCATCCTCCAATGTCATCGTTTTTCATCCTATTCCCTTCTGGCTGCTGATTTCATTCCTCCAGTACCTGCAAACCTAACTACTTATAACATCCCAGGAGAATTGTGATTTTCCCGGTGCCCAGGTGAGTCAGCCCCAGCTGTGGAGCTCAAACTTAGAAATCTCTGGGTTTCTGGGAATGGCCACCTGTTTCCAGGGCTTGTGGTGTGGGATCTGGTAAAGCTTTAGCAGGACTTGTCAATCATTAAGCTGCAGTGCTGCTGGAAAGGTCAAGGAAATTCCCACCAAGGCACCCAAGTGTTTGGGAACCAAAGGATATTCCTGGGCTGCTTTAGCTCAGGAGGGCAGGACAGGTCTGGTGGGCTTGGCCAGTCCCACCCCAGAGCTGTCTGCTCCAGCATGGCAAGGAGATGTCTCAGCAGCATACCTGGCTGTTTGGAGCATTCTGAGTGTTTGAATGGTTTCATATATTTTAGAGACTGATGCACCATCCCCTGCGTGGTCCCTGCCTGTCTCCCTGCTCCCTCAGTGCCTCTTGCCCACCACCACCACCTCCCACCCACCTCACCATGGACAGCAGGTGCCAACCCGGCAGAGCAGGAGCCAGGCAGGACAGTGCCCTCCTCCCTCCCAGCTCAGCAGTCCCCAGCCTGCCACCCCAGCAGGAGCCTGAGCTGTGCCCAGCACCCTCCAAGGCTGCAAAGTGCCCTTCTGGCTGGTGGCATCTCCCTGGCTGTGCCCACAGCTCAGCATGCACCAGTTTGGACTGAAAAGCAAATCAAATACCTGAGAGCACAGGATCCCACATGTCCCCCTTCTGCAGACCCACAGGAACATGTCCAGCTGCCAGGTCTCTGATGGGGCTCTCTGCATCCTCCATGCAAGGGGCATTTTGCTTCACCTGGAAGCTGTGGAGAGCTTTGTGGACACCTGTCTATCTGAGAAGGGTCACATCAACATAGCACCACTGCCTAAGCTAGGAGGAGACAAGTACAGGAGCCAGTAGTCAGTGTCCAATAACAGGCAAGGACATTGTGCCCTTGGTGCAACATTAGGATAGGGAGGAAAATCTTTGGCAGAAATGTGAAGAATAGTTTCAACAGAATAACTACAAGAATGTAGAAGTAGGTGTAGTTGGCTGATAAGTGTCTAACCAATAATGAGCTCACCTTTGCACTATGAGCTTCATTAACACCGATATAAATATGTGCACCTATCAATAAAGTTCGAGATTCACTGATGACTTATATTAAGTACCACGTTTCTTCCGCCGATTCCCAACAGGAAGCTCCAGTGAATCCAGCCCTGGATCCTTGTTAGGCCCATGCTCCAGAGGGCTTGAGGGCTTTGCTCATGGAGACAAATGAGGAATTCTGAAAATCTCCCTGAAAAACAAAACTGAGACACTTTAAATTTCACTTTCCCAAAGAGCATGAGCTGTGAGCACCAGCTGTTTCCAGCAGCTGTTCAGTGTGTTAGATTTTACCATTCCAGCACTAAACTATTAGTCAATTGATTAATGAACTGGAACTTCCCATCCAACAAAAATATTTTGGTTTTAAATTATAATTTGATGCGTGGTTAGTGCAGAAATACATTCCACATGCTAAGCACATGTTTGCATCTCATCACCACCCTCAGACACAGGGAAAGGTGTTGGCTTCATCACCTTTTTAGGGCTGCCTGCAAACCCCTCCAGGGATGCAGTTTTAGCTTTAATGCAGTTTTTTATTCTGCAGAATGCACAAGGGGTGATGCTGCTCGCATGGGATGGGGCCAGCAGGCTCCTGCCACCCCACTGCTGTGAGTGGAGCTCAAAGGAGCTGCAGAACTGGCCAGGAAGCACCAAGGTTAACTGGCAGGAATGAGGGCTCAACCACCTGAGACAGGAAACATTCCCAAGGTTGCCAGGCCTTTATCTGGTGCCAGCACAAGGTCCCACCCACAAGGCACATCACAAAGCTAAAAATTAACTGAAAAGGAGTTTTTCCATTGTTTGGGGTTTTTTTCTCCAGAAGCACCTTCATGCCATGAACTCCTCTATTCAGCTAAAACCCCAGGTGTTTACTCTGGTGACACTTTGCAGGCCAGAAGTGGCCCCAATGGTGCTGAATTGACATCCCTGTGTTATCATGGTGCTGTGTGCACAGCTGAGCTCCAGCCCTGGCACCTGCCAGCAGCTCAAGCCTTCCTCGACCTTGACACAAATAAACATGTGATATACACATGTATACTCATTGATAATATATAATCATATCAATAATGATAAAAATTGAAATAATCTTGACTGTGTATTAGCAGTTAAACCTGCCTGCCCTGGGACAAGGTTTGGAGCTCCAGGTACACATGCAGAGGGGAGGTGACAGTGCCCTTCTCCTGATGGAGGGGCCCCATCCCATGGCAAGGCAGGTCACAGTGCACAGAAATGGTGTAGGGAAACAAACAGGGAAAAATTATTCCTTATTTTTCATGATGGGAATGAAACACAGCCCAGAACTGAACACCAGGTCTATTCCACCTCGGTGGCCAGGGCATTCCTTGCAATCCCCCTGTTAAAACATGTGCACAAACCAGGGCAGGGGAAAACTCAACAGCTGCTTTCTCAGGCTATAATCTGTTATTTTATAAACTTGGCAGGTAGCGGGCTCAAAGGCTGTTTTTTGTGATCTCTGATCATAACAAAGTCTCCAGCAAGCAGAGCTTTGCTAAACAGCAAAGGGAAACCAGGCTCAGCATGCCTCAGAGGGGTCTTCAGTGAGAAGCACCAGCATCACACCGTGGTGAGGCATGTGGGAGAACCCACCAGGCTTTGTGAGACACAGCAAGGCACAGCCCACGCCAGCTCCTCACTGGACTTGTACTGTGAAAAACTGCTGCCCCCCTCCCATCCTGCTGCTTATCTAAGGAGGCAGCAGCACACAGAATATTCCTGACACAATATTAGAGGAGATGATGTCCCTGCACTGGTAGCAGCAATACCTGGCGAGCAGAGGCAGCACATCATCTCTGAACAAACCCAGCAGCCCACTTCCACCCCCAGCACTCCCAGGGGATGAAAGGAAAATGATCAGAAGGGAAGAAGCGATTCAAATTCAAGTGGCGCTAATAAAATATTCCCTTTGGTGGAGCAGAGGCTCAGGGGCTCAGCCAGCTGCAGCACAGAGAGCTGGGCCAGAACAAGAGCTGAGCAGCAGGAAGGTGAAGAAATGCCTCTGCCAGCACCAGCACTGGCTCCCCCTTGCACAGCCCCATGCACCAGGACCCCTCTGACCAGGGGTTAAAGCACAGTCCCAGGAGACAGAGAGGACTGCAGTTTGGTGAACATGGAAAATATAAAATACAAAACCATGGAAAATACAAAACCACATCACAGTGCATGGATGCAAAAAATCAGCCCTTACAGGAATACCACATGTCAGCACTGCCCAAACACCCCCAGCACTCACCCTGGTGTGGATGGGACATGAGGATTCTGAAACCCTGGGGACAGCTCTCCAACAATTAACCAGCAGGTCATGCCATGGGTTAGCCCAGATCTGCTCCTTTGCATCAGGAGTGGTGAACAGGGAGTTAACAATTTTTTTTGCTATTTTTTTACAATCATCTCTCCTTCTGCCACAAACCCAAAGCACTTCACACAATCCCAAGGATTCAAATCAGAGTCAGACAGGTCAGCCCCACCCCTTAGACTGGGTAAAGTTTCCATTCTCCAAACCATCTGACTGCATGGTTTAGAATTATCTACTCTCTCCTAAACATAAAGCTGCTGTAAAAGAGGCCTGATGCACACAAATATTTGAAGCATGCACGTGTGTGTGAGGGGGTGCATGCACACGTACGTGCACATTCTGCTTAAGATACTGCAGACAGAAACACTCTAGTAAAGGCAGATCTTAAACAGAAATATGCAACCATCTTGGCCAGAAACCAAACCAAACCCAGCCCATTCACGGAATCAGACCAAGCCACGTCCTGGTGTCCCTGAGCTGGGCACAGCTGGTGTCCCCAGGCTGCCCACTCCAGCACAGCACAGGCTGCTGTCTCACACACACGGGAGGCCACTGCCAGGGCACCACTGAGAGAGCAACCAATCTTTATTTTAGAGATAGCTTACGTAAAGGAACATGCAAAGAAACACATGAGTAAGAGTCTCATCTGCCTCAGGCTCCTGTAAGGGCTGTAAATCCTTTTCTTTTCCCCTTTCCCAGCAGGTTGGCCAGTCATTGTTCATCCTGCAGAGCACAGTGTGTACATCCCCGCCGTGGCTCCTTTGGCTGCGGCTGTGCTTGCAGGTTTCCCGTGGGAAAGGAGGTGCTTCACTCCTGAAGAATGAAGCCAGGTTGTTGCATGTGCCACAAGGATGCTGGTGGGGATCAGCCAGCTGCACTGAAGGGCTGCAGGACCTGGCTGGGGGGTGAGCAGCAAAATCACCTGCAACTTGCCATGGTGCAGGTGGGCTTTGTGCCCAGGGGAGCAGATCTTCATCACAGTCCCAGGGCAGGACAGTTCCTCTCCCACAGCATCTTTCCTCCTGCCAAGTGTCTGATCTTCTCTCTCCCCTGTCTTCACATGCTCTCTGTTATGTCCTGACCAGATTCCCAGGGGTGAGACTTGAATTTGGAGTAAGTACAAAAACCGGCTGAACTACAGAAAAAAATCTGTATTAAGTCAACTTAGGAATCAGGGGTATGATATTTGCTGAGAGTATTTCAAAAACCATAGGTGTTCTGTACCCCATGCATGTTTGAACAACTCAAAATGAAATATGGTCTTCACCTTAACAGCAAGGGAGACCTCAGTGTTCAAAAACTGTGAAGAACACAATTTAATATGAACCTGCTTATATTTAACAGGATTATCTTTCAAAAGCACTGTTAGATAGTTACTAGTTTGCCATGAACTGACACTTTCTTAAATCTGGGTTTTTTTTCTCTGAAGAGTCTTGAAAAACTGACTCAAGGCATTTGTCCTGTTTTGGGAAATGTGCATATATTTCAGAAGAGGTTCCAAATATCTTCCTCACTGAAAAAAGGCATGGAGAGACACGGAGTGATGCCACCAGCACTGCTCATGGCTGGTGGGCCAGCAGCAGGAGGAGCAGGGCAATGCCAGCAGCAGGACTGGGGTGGGTGGCTGCACTCCCAGGGTCACTGCTGGGGACTGCAGCACCATCCTTGCTTTGCTGATTCAGAAGCTGCTTATTTGCAGAGATGTCATCCATGTCCAGGTCGTAGGCCAGCTCTGAAAGCAGAAGGAGAGAGGTGTCAGTAACACGTGGTGTGTGTCAGCATTCTCACACACTGCACATCCAGACCCCCCAAAACTGGAGTTCTGGGGCAGCCCTGCCACAGCTGAGGGCAGCTGGGGCTGGGTGCAGCCAAAGGCATCACAGATGGGCCAGAAGAGCTTAGCAAACATCTTGTCAGTCCTGCACACACCAGCCTCGGTACCCTACACCAAATCTTATGCTTAGGGAGAACAAAAAATCCCAACTGTGAGGTGCTCCAGTAAGAAAACAAAAGAGATAAGGGATGTGCCTTACTGGAGAGCTACTCCCAAAGAAAACCAGCTGAGCTTGGAGGGGGTGCTTAGCAATGCAAATTGTGTCTGCTCCCCAGGCACAGCAAGGATGTGTGCAGGAGTGAGGAAATCCTGGCGAGCACCAACACTTCCCCAAACCCAGAGTCAGCAGAAGGCCTTGCTCACCAAAGCCTCCTGGCTCCTGCAGGACCTGAGGAGCTCTGCATTCCTGCAATCTTACGTAAGAGTGTGCAAAATATGCTCCTTGTAGCACTGAGAACACATCCCATCCCTGGTCCACCTCATCAAAGGAAGGAATGTGAATGGAGCAGGCACTCTGGGCATGCTGGTGTTGCAACATGGAGACTTTGAGATGAAGCACATGTGGGTTCCAACCCAAGAAAGCATTCACTATAAAAGTTTGGACAGCACTGGCAGAGGAGCATGGCATTAACAGAGGGGAAAGCTTGTGGGAGCCACCACTGGCTGCAAGGGACCTGCTGAGCAGTAACTCACAGCTGCCCTTCCCTTGCTGGGTCAGGGAAGAATAAAGAATTCCAAATAGACAATGTGGAAAGGCAAGACACCAGCAAATCTCAGGGCCAAGAAGAAAGAGTAAAAGATGTTTTAAGATGCCATTAGCCAGATCTACCTGGGGCATCTGAACCTGTCAGTCAGCTGCACTGAGTGTGTGCACTCATGCTTGTTCTCAGGGCAGTGGGGCCCTTCCTCCCCTGCTTGTGCTGCTGCCATCTCCTTCTGGGGTCCCAAATGGGAATCAGGTAAGCCTGTCTGTCTTATCCTCAGAGCCTGGCCTTTGGAGTTGGAGGAAACTGGTGGTTTCCATCAGAAGAGACCCTGGCTCAAGACTTTTACAAGCCTCCTGGATCACTAGCATGTTGGAAAGGTTTGGATCATCCCACCCCGCCCCTGAGAAAGAATCCAAGAGACTGAATAAGCCCTCTATCTAAAAAATGCCACATCAATCCAATGAACACCACTGCCAAGGCAAACAGGCAGTATTTCTTAATCAAAAAATACCCAAACATTGCAAAACAAAGGCAGAACGATGTTAGCATGACAAGTGAGTCAGCCCAGGCCATCAAAGGAGGTCAGAAATGGCTCAAAGGGAGCAGTTATCCAAGCACTGAGAGGGCCAGGTGCAAGCAGAACCTGCCTGGTAAACTGAATTCTCTAGCAGATCCCCACAAACACTGCAATTCCTCTTTTCCACAGCTTTCCTGCTTTTCTTCTAAACAGCACAGATATGGTGCTGTCCTCTGGCACTGCACACCCACGGGAAGAACAGGGGAGAAAGGTGCCACCTTGAAAGGGATGTGCTGGGAGACTTTCCAAGCACAGAGAGAACAAATCCCTCTGGCACGAGGCAGGCTCAGGCTTCAGGGAGGTTTGGGAACAGCCTGCCTGCACCACCTTCTTTTCCCAAGCTCATTCTGGAAAATAAGTGGAGGGATTTGGAGTTAATAAAATCACAGCAGATTATTTCACAGTTGGTTGTTTGACACAAGACTCCTCAGCTGGCACAGTGTTGGATCACAACCTGCCCTGGTGTGTTTTGGAAGGTATTTCCACACATTAAAAAGGCTTCTGAAACCTAAAAGAGGCTCCATGGGGTCACAGCACTGTCAGGCACCCACAGGCTCCCAAACCAGTGATCATGAGAGCTTTTGGGGCAGAATATTCTCTTACTGGACATCCTAGCAAACCTAAAAAACTCTCCAGGAACTGAGTAACTACTCTTGCCTTCCCTTTAGAAAAGAAATTTGAAACAAAAGAGTGTTTCAGCAAGGTCCTTAACAGCACAAAGGGTTTTGACGGCCCCATTTACAGTCTTGTTCTGGGATGTAATTTATGAGATTCGAGTTCCTGCACGGGTCTCAATGCAGCAGCTGAATCCCATTGGAAATGTTCAGCCAGTACCAAAATGAGTGTTCCAAACATATTCTCTGCGTGGGAAATTATCCAATTCTGGGATTTCACCTCAACTTGAGTAAGTTTTTAAATCACAGCATTTCACCCAAATGGGGATGGTGATTCTCTCGTTATTCCCTTCTGGCCAAATTAATGAGAAGGGAAGAGAAACCCTTTTGTCATCAGAGATTAGAATGCTATTTTCCTCCCCTTAACTGCTTCAGAAGTTTAGTGCTTGGGTGTGTCATTTGTTTTCACTGTTCCTTCCATTGTATTCTGCTCCTTATTGGTGCCACACTGTATTTTTAGGCGTGATGGATTTAGCCAAGCATCTTTTATTTTGTATTAATAATGGATCTGTAACCCTTGCAAATCCCTTTCACTTCACTCCTAATGACCTTTGCTGCATCAGAGGAAAGGAAAATAAAAGGTATGAGCCTCTAACAGACCTCAGGCAGCCAATCCAGGCAGTAACAGCATTAAAAATACACATCACAGAATCACAGAATTGGTACGGTTGGAAGGGATCACAGTGACTCATCTGGTCCAAGCTCCCTCTCAAGCCCAAAGCACAGGATTGAGTCTCTCTCCAGTGAGGGACACTCCACACCCTTTCTGGGCAACCTGCTCCAGTGCTCAGTCACTGCACAGTAAAAAAGTTCTTCCTCATATTCAGATGGAGCTTCCTGTGCATCAGTTTCTGCCCACTGTCTCTGATCTTACTGCTTATATTATCGATAATAAACATATTTCAAATGTTCCTAACCTGGTAGTTCTGGAAAGGGCTCCATTATAATTTCCAGCTTTTTTTAGGATCCCTGGTTAGACCTGGTCACCCCCACATCCCTGCACCTCCTGCCCCCCACAGCCTTCAGGGGTGGAAGAGCCTCAGCATCAGGGACAGAGCTGTAGGATGGCTGGTGGGGTAAATGAAACTAACATTTGGCCACATCCACCCAAAACTTTGCCTTTATGCTGCAAAATAACTTGAAGGAAGGTACCCAGCCACCTTCTGCATTAAACATCTCCACCACCCCAGCTCTGACCACCCAATTCACTGGCATCAGCTTCTCAGTACAAGGTGGCCCTTTGGCCTGCAAAGCCTTTCGGGGGGAGGGCAGGAAACCAGAAAAATCTGTTTCTGTTTATAATCAGAGTCCAGGGGGTATTACCAACAATCTGCACTAATTACAAATTCAATCTTCACTCATTCTGGTCCCTCTTGTCCTCTGGGCTGCAGATTAGATAATCCCTTTAAAATAATAGTCCATCATTAGCTGTGCTTTTCCCTGCCCCTCGTCACGCGAGCCGAGCGTGCGGGGCGCTTTCCCGGCATCCTCGCACAGCTGCTGAAAGGTCTCCAGCCGCACACAAGCCGGTCCCTCCGGAAGCATCTTTTGTCACCAAAGCCCCTCTAACACAAAGCTGCTGTGCTGTGCTCCCAGGACAGCCACAGCTTCAATGGCCTCGCAGCGTGGAGGACAAAACCCGGCGCCAGCCCCGCAGCCCGCGCTCTCCGCAGCCACGACATAAAGCACAGGCATTTTCCCATGGATTAGGGAAAATGCCTCCTGACTCTGCCATACTGACTCTGCACAAGCTTATTGGGCAGGGATCATTAGAAAGCTCTTCTTGCTGAACCACACCAGCTTTGGAGGTGGCTATAAAATAGGGCTGGACTGGGAGGAAGTTGGGTTTGAGTTGGGATGGAATGTCCCATGGCAGATGGCACAGCAGGAACAAGGACGAAGAGTACTGGCACGTAGGCTCTGCTCTGCCAAAACCAGCACTGCCTACCAAAACACCCCTTTTCACCCCCAAAATGGACAACATGGCCTTGAGCAAAGAGCTGCTAGCAAATGTCTGGCAAGTGCCCTCCAAGAGCCCTGCTGCTGCAGGCTGGCTCGGCTGCTGCCCAGAGCCAGAGCCAGGGAATGTCATCTCCCAGCCAGGCATCTGGGCTGCCTGCCTGCCAAGCCTGCCCCAGCAGATGGTTCCAGCCATGGACCCAATATAGAAACAGAGCCATAATGCATGGCCAGGCATGAAAACTGCCTCCCCCTGTCACTTGATAGCTCTGCCAGGGCCTCGTGCAGCCGTGACGGGCATGAGGGGATCCCGACACAGGTGAAGCCATGAAGCCTCACACAGCATGTTCAGCCAACAGGGCTGCTGTGCTGATGGCCTGGTTTGCACATGATGGAAACACTGCAGTGTGAAGGGAGTGGATCATGCTTCCAGTGAACGCAAAACACATTAAGTAAAAATGTCACAGACAGGAAGGGCAGCCTGGCAAGCTGTGGCATCTGCCAGCATCTGCCTGCACCTTTCCTTCAGGACTGATTTTTTCCTAGGAAAGCATATGCTACCATTGCCACTGAAAATGACAATGTCCAAAGTGCGCTGCTTTGTGTAATTTTTTTTAAGCAATGAGCATCTCCAGTGTGGGGAAGAAGATGCCAACAGATGCAGCAGACTGGCTGTCTCCAAAACAGGACAGGATTTCTTAAAGGGAGAGATGTTTGAGTCAAGCCCAAACTGTTGACTCATTAAAGGTGAAGCATAAGAGCCTGTGATTCCACACACCAGTCTGTCTCACCTTGGCTCCCAAATCTCTCCTTCTCTACAGCACCCACCATTTCACTCTCACAGGTGTTTGCACCTGAAATGTAGAAGAACAGTCCAATTTCATCCCAAACACTTCCTGGAACACCAAAAGCTCTGCTGGCCTCAGCCTGCAGTTATCTGGGTTTTCTCATGCAAACAACTCATATTACAAACACACCTCTGCCTCCCCAAAGGCAACACCTGAAACCATCCATTGAGTTCCATGGCACAAACAGCCACAACTGCATGGACACAGCCGAGATTCCCAACATGCTGCTTCTCCACAACACCTCAAACTCTTCCAAACACCTAGCCAAGCATGGTTTCATCTCATCAGGGAGGTTTTGCCCTCTGGCTTATTACCATTAAAATCCTGAAGCACCAACAGGTTTGCCAGTTGTCTTCTTGCACAACGAGCTGCAACAGCCCAGCCGTAGGTGCGGCCGCGCCGCTGTGTAATTAAAGCATGAGCCAGGGCTGGCTGTGGTGCTTGTGTTGGCACAGATCACTGAGATGGATGTGCAGCATGTGCATGGTCTTGTGCCTCTGCTTTTCTACCTCCTCCACAGCAATTTAGGAGGTGCGGCTCTTGGCAATATGGATTTGGAAAAAAAAAGAAGAAAAAATCCAGCTCAACATCACCCTGCTGCCATCGGCAACGCAGCCAAGAGAGCCTGGCATGGCTCAGGAGTAAGGGGTAAAACCAACTTCCTGGGCAGAAACCCAAAGGATCAGGTTTGGGATTGCTGATTTGCAAACCAAGATTTTTCCCCCGCCTGCCTGTTTGTCACCTCTGGGCTGCTGGTGTGCCACCGATGGCCCATGGCCTGCAGCACGTGTTCACCATCAACCCAGACACCACAGGTTCCACCACAAACCCAGTTCCAATGTGGGAGGAAGCTTCCCAGGATCAATGGTCTCTGGAAGGCAGCAGTAAATTGATTTGGGGATCCAGATGGAGGAAGGCCCATCTCAGTCCCAGCCAGGGCTGTAACCAGGTGCTGTTCAGGGTACATGAGGCACTGAGCTCTGTGAGGCAGCCAGTATGCCCACCCTGGCTCCCCAGCCTCCAGTACTACCACAGAAGTCTCTCCACACACATCCACAAGTTTTTGAAGGGACGAAACCCCCTCAAAACCCAACACAGTGTACAGGCAGAGGGGCTGCACCATGACCCCAATTCCACCAACTGCTCCTTCCTCCCACCCTGGCCAGAGGCTGGTGGCAAGGAAGGGCCATCATTTATGACCTGGGCCTATGTTCACTTTGAAAATGTACTCGTTACATTCTTTGCTCCTTGGTTTGTTCTAGATCTACCCTCAAGAGAATCTGGCATCTACAATTGCATTCCTTGTTTTCCCCTTGGCAGAGCGTGAAAGAGTTTCTGAACTGCACTCGCAGAGCGGAGCCACAAAAACGTGTTTAGCAAAATGCACTCATGTAATCTATTAAAAATTAACAAATCTCATTAGCATTATTAATTGGAAGTGCTGGAGTCCTTGTGCTTTGCTGATGAAGCAGCATTACCCTGGTCTGATATCCAGATGTACAGTCCAGAACAAGAGCTGCTACCTAAAAAAGTTTAGAAGAAAAGCACTGAAAAATTGGGAGCTAAACACGTACAGCCAAAAACATCTGCAAAGACAGGAGTCAAGAAATAAAAAGAGGAGTTGCTGTAAACAGAAGAGTATGAATAGAAGTGAAATTATTTAAGTGGCAGCAACACAGGACTGGGTCAAGCAACGATCCTGCAGATCCCTCAGTATCTCAGCCCACCCAGATGTCATTTCTTCCTACTTGGAGACCTCAAGATCTAAATCACAAAGAGATCCCTTCTGATCACTCTGCTGTCACCTGAGACATCTCCATACATTCTTGATTTTGGGAAATAAGGTTCCCAGTGATAGCAGAGCAAAATTAAATGCTTCATATTCCCTCTAATGACTAAAAACAACAGACTCTCATCTAACTGAAATTTTCTCCTTCATGTTTTCTTCCCCAAAAGCTCCTGGATATGACCAAGAGAGGAAGCTCTTTCTTGTTACGTGCTGGCCTTCAACTCTCTAAGCTCAGGATATTCAGTAACATTCAGGTATTAGCAGGACCTGACAAAATGCAGTCCTAAGGGGAATGCAAAGGTCTCTGCCTTCCAGATGTTAGCCACTAAAAGCAGCCCTCAAGGCAGAAGGATATTTCTCAATGCTTGATTGGAAAGCTCATGGTGGTGTTATGGCACCCAGGAACATCTGACACCCTCCTTTGTGACTCACAGTGTGTGGAAACCAGCCCTGGAAGTGCCCAGGCCACAGACACCAGGGGTTTGTGCATTCCTGCTTCAAGCAGGCAACCAGGAATGTGCCCCTTCAATCAGAAGGGACAAGGACTTTGTGCAATGTCTACACTCAGTGAAAAATCCCTGGACATCCACCAGGCTACAACTCATGATGCCAAGCGAAGTATCTCGAGTGAGATTTCAGGTGAAACCCCAAGAATTTGGGTTGTGCATGGACACCCCAGCTCAGCCCACAGGAGAGCTGGCAGGTAGGCTCAGGCATGGTGATGCTCCTCTGCTCAGCCTGCCTCTGCTCCTGGAGAAACTTCCTGAGGTTTTGTGCTCTGGCACTGCCCAGGGTCACCAGCATGGAGGGACAGCCAGCTCCCCCTGCCCATGCCAGGGGAATGTTTGCATGGAGCAGGAGTTGAGGTGAGAGGGCTGCCAAGGGAAGGGAGCCAAGTGGCAACAGCATCACCTGGCTTTTCTCATTGTGTTAACCTGCATAAATAAACAAATAAAAAAAAATCTGGACCTGCATTAAAACAACATTAAAGTGACTGTAAAAATGGGGTAAGGCAGAAGGTCCTGGGAAACATCACCACACCCAACTTTTCCACTTTATATAGAAGAAGGTTTGGGTTCATAGGCTGAATGTTTTAACAGCTTCAGGAATCTTCCCTGCACTGGAAGCAGCCCCAGGAACTGCCCCTGTAGTCTGACATCAGGACCTGGCTTTGCACTGCATGGCAGTGAAGAAAGACCCAAATTAAGCCCAGCTGCTCACTGGGTGCCTGTAACCTCTGACACAAACCCTGGCTGATTTCTGCTCCCTGCCTCCTCCCAGGCCAGAGCAAACCCTGACCCCAAAGCACTGGTGGAATGATGGTGCTAAAAGCTGGACTGAATGGTGGTGGCAGTTCCAATGGGAATCCCAGTGCTGAGCACCAGGACACTGTGGCTGCAGTGCTTGGGCTGTGCTGGACCTCTCCCATCACACTGGCACTTTCCTGGGGTCCAAGGGCATCCCTGTCATACTTGGGACCATGCTGGAGCTCAGGGAGATCACCTGGATTGCTCCCACTGCAGAGTGAGGGAGCAAGGGATGGAGGGGATGGCCCTGGGCTCCTGCTGGCATCTCCCCAGGACAGCTGGTACAGCCACAACAAGGTGCCAGGGACGAGGACACACTGCTCATGTGAGAGAATCCAAACTGTTCTGAGGACACCTCCACTGACCCAGCAAGGAGGTGACAACTCAACAGCGCTCCAAGGCCCAAGCCCACAAATGCCTCCTTCTCCATCCTATCTGAAGCAATCACGGCTCTCTCTCAGGAATGTCACAATCACAGTGGAAAATCAAAATAAAAAAGCTATGTAATCCAGTTTGTAAATCCCTTCAAAATCACAAAATCCTCTCTAAAATGGATTACAAAGATTAGAGATAAGAGTTTCCTGGAAATTAAGAATTCATTTCTGCCTCCCCCATCTCTTCTTCGCTGCCTCAGAAAAAGAGAGCCTTGCTTGTGCCCCCCACCCCACCTCACTCCTTCCCAGCCACCATCCCAGCCTTGGGGAGCAAAAGCAGCACCCTAAAAACAGCAGAGCTGTTTCTACCTGACTTTGCCATAAGCAGGATTTTGGGGCACAATCTGCTGCATATCCCTGAGCCTGTGGACACCATGGGATGACTGCCAGGTCCTGCAAGCATCCTTCCCTACTCCAAACAGGCTCCACGTGGTTGTGCAATGTGCTGCCATGGTTTGTGAGCTGCAGGACTTGCACCAAATCCTGGGGATGTCCAGCACAAAAACATCCTCTTAAATCAGGAAAATCAACAATGTGCCAGTGGTGACAATGCTACCAAGAAGAGAAAGGTCAAACACCCATGTGGGGATGATATAAAATTATTTAGCAGCCATGCCATTATTATTATGATAGATTAAAATAATCCTTTTGTTTAGTATTTTTGACTCGAGTATCCACAGTTGATGCTGGTAGAACAATTTTCTTTTGGGAATTTTTATTTCGTGAGAGTTTTTGTCCTTTCCTTCTTATTTGGAACAACAACAACAAGAAGGGATTGCAATATTAGCATTCCTGGCAGAGCACACATTCAAGTTCCTGACCTGTTATTGCTCAAGGACTTCTGCAGCTGCAGATGCCTGTTTGGAGCTACAGTTAGGTCACTTTGAATGATGCTCACAGAATAAGGATCAAAACACTCACAGCTTGATCAAAAGGACATTTTATGAACATTGCAGCCTGAGTTAAGTGCTGATGTGAATACTTAGGTTTGCCCTTATATTACCTCAGCTCGGTTCTAATAAAATTAACACCCTTTTAAATAATGCACTCAATTTTATTTGTTTCATGGTTTTGTGCCTTATGGCTTTGAAAACACATTCTCAAAACCCTCCCATCACACTGGAAATGTTTAGCTGTGTTGGGATCTGCAAATCAACATCTTTGTACAAAGGAATAACAAGGGTTGCACCTTTGTATCTTTGTTCCACCTGCTCTAACCTGGATTTATCCACCAAAGGTTTGGGGTTTTTTTCTGCCACAAAAGAGGGTAACCAGTAATGCTCTTTCTTTTCCCAGGAAGAATTACCACCTGTAAATAAACAACTAAAAACTGAACTACAAGCACCAGCAGTGTGAATTCTCCTTTGTAAAGAGACAAGAGATAAAACAAAGCAGGGGAAAATCCAGTCTCTCCCCTGCATTTTTCTTGCACATTAGAGGCAAAATGAACTTACCAGTCCAGGACAGGGGATGTCTTATTGGTGCAATACAGCTGCTTAACTGTTCTTTAGAGATATTCATCTCAAAAGCCAGAACAGAAAGAGCATTTTCCCCCCTTTTATTTATTTATCTTTTTTTTTTGTGCCAACTCACCTTAGCTGAAAAGCACATTGAGATTGTAATTATGGGAAGGCCTCATCTAGTAGATTTGTAAACTCAGCTATCGGCTTGAATTACTGGAATTAGCAAGGCTAATTTAATGTCACTGTTCAAAATAGCTCAGATTTGGAATTTCTTAATGGCCTTAGGAAAAGGAGTCTTTATGCATAGTGCAATCTAGGCTTCATTCTTAGACTAAATTCCTTCTCATAGATTTTGTGAATGCCCTGTTTTGTAGCCAACACAAACTCTGTCCAGTAAAATAATGTAAGGACTCAGAATGAAAAGAGATTAGCTGTTCCCTGCTCCTGTTATTTTAAAGCAGAAATAACTTTGGCTTCTACTGATTCATAGACAAAGCTTGAAATGCAAAGCATGCTCAACTCCAGAGTCAGCATGAAAAGGACCTTAAAATATTCCCGAGTGCAAGTAATGGACTTATTAGAGGGATGAAAAGAGGCACTTTTCACAGAATCCCAAGCTCTTTAGTCCTGTCATATCAATAATCTTGCTTAAGAATTTCGTTCCATTTACATTTCTTTCCCTTCCAAATATCCTGCCTGACTCCTATGAAATACAACACTTATGCTTTTAAAGTGTTAATTTATTTCTGTTAATGCTTGGTGGTGTAAAATGTCTGTGGATCACCCAGAGTGTGAGCGATGGTGTCACAAGGGGGTGGGACAGGGAGCAATTCTGTGCACTTATACACCTGAAAATTGATAAACGAGGAGGGAATTTTAAAGACTTGGTTAAAAGCATCTTCTTTAAATAATGGCAGTTGATTGTGCTGGAACTCAACATACCTGCAATCTGTTGCATTCTCCTTTATGTTCATGTTTAACACCCACAAAAACAATGCTGACAGTAAAGAAAAAAAAAGCTTTATAGATATCAGGAAGGAAATTTGCCTAGCTCTCCTAAGCTTGCAAAATATATCAATTTTTAACCCAGTTTGCCTAGACTTTGAAAGATAGTTTACTCTAATGCCAGCACAAAACAACTAGTGACAATTTTCCCTCTTTGTTTGAAGAAACTGCTGAAAAACAAAGGGAATTCAGGAACAAATCACAAAGGTCTGTGTGGGCATAGCAGGGAAGGAGAGAGAGATGCCCCCTATTTTTTCATTTAGCTCTATGGGATAATTTGCACTGGCTGGGGACTGTCAGCATGGAGGGGAAACAAGATGTTTATTTTGGGCTACATCTGCCCATGGCCTCCACAAGACAGAACCAGCAGAGACCAGGAGACCCCCAAAGCCTGTGACAGGATGAGTGGCCACACTGAGATGGCCGTGCCTGGCATATGGGGCTGGCCAGAGATGACTTTCACAGACCAAACCAGATTTCACACTGCCCAAGAGACTCAAGGGTCTCAAAGCACACCCCAGGCATTAATTACACCCTCCACTTTGAAGAAATTAATTAAACACTGAAACCTTCTGGTCCCTGAGTGCCAAGCACAAGCCTCCATCCACTAATGGCTAAAACTGAGCTGAGTTGTGGCCAGGGTTCAGGAGCACTGACAGGAGAGCTGAGAAAGGCACCTCTGAGTGCCCTGAAGCAGCAGAATCCTCCCCTCAGGATACTTCTAATTCCTCTGGACACGTCCCAGCAGGTCCCCCTGAGAGGGCAGCCCCTCAGGTTTGGCTGTGGATCACTCCTCATGGCAAGGCAGGGAAAGCTGACACACCAGGGAGGACGAGGGGCAGCCCATCCCACAGCCACCCTCCAGGGCATCCACCCAGTCCCTGCTTCTCCTCAAGAGCCCCTGACATTAGCAGTCATTTTCCTAATAACAAACTGGACAGCCCTGATGAGACACCCATAGGAAGCAACAGGAGCTGCCCACACCATCCTGGTTGGTTCCCTGTGTGCCCCTGGCTGCTGGGCTGCTGTGTGACCATTCCTGGGTGAGACATCCTCCAGCCCATCCTCCAGCTTCTGCAGCTGCAAGAGGCATCCCCACAGTCCCATGGGAAGCAGATCAATGGGCAGGCACCCCAAGATGCTACAGAAGCCACTCTCACTGGAGTGTTTGCTGAGCTGGTATCCTGCACTGGAACAAATCCACACAAATGGGACACAGCCTTGGTCACTCTCCTGCAGTGCTCTAGGAAAGAAACAAAACCTCTCTGGCTTCTGATTCCTCTGTTCTGCTCCATTCAGGTTTGCTGGATGCCTCCCCATCTTTCCATCTGCCTGGATGACTTTGTGTCCTCTTGGAAGCTGGACCAGCCATTTGCCCAGAGCACTCACAATGGATTTAGAGGAGCAGCCTGCCAGCCCACAAACATCTGCTGTCCCTGTTTCTTTTGCAACAAATGCCTGGATAAAATAGGTAAAAAGTGCATTAAAAAAATATGATACCTGTGCTGCAGAGAGCTGGAAGGCAAAGGGGGATTGCCAGCCCCTGCAGCTAACAAAGAGTGGTGGCTGGGCTCGAGCTGCAGCCTGGGAAACCCATTAAGGCCACATGGGGTGTCAAAGTGAAACAGGAGCGCTGGGCTTGCAGGGCAGGAGGCAAATTCAGAGACCTGGAACAGCAGGAGTTTCTCAGTGCATGCCTGCATTACCCTCCCAAAACCTGGGAGGAGCAGGTGAGCAGGCACACCTGAGCTGCAGGTGAAGCAGAGGCACAGAACCCCCCTGTGCATCCCCTCCTGCTGTGGGAGATGCCCAGGGAGGGATTCCTCAGAGCAGGGCTTGCTCCCGGGGCTGTGCCTGTTAGCTCTGCTTTAGGGTTAGTGCCATCCTGCAGCCATCCAGGCCAGGTTGCAATCGGATGGAGGGGATTTAGGAGCCTCCAGGCAATCCCATACAGTGGTCCCAGTTACCCTCTATCCTACATAACAGAAGCTGGTTAAGTATTTTTACAGACAGGTTTCTGCTCCTGAATGTAAGCAACTGGTCAGGGTGAATCTTAGTTATTAGCAACCAAAATCAGGCTCTAACCTCTTGCTTTCCAACCCAAGCACAGCAGTAATTTTTGTTCAGTGTGTAGCAATACTGCCTTGCTATGTCATTATTTTGGGATTTTTTTGGGTACACAGAACTATTTTTCTTTTTTCCACATTTTCTAATGAGTTCTGGCGGTAGGAAGTTGTTTGTAAATCACACAAGTATTTGTTTTACTGGAAACATCTGCTTTAACACATTTGTCTTTTCAAAAAGGCATATTTTTTTTAAACAAAGGTATTAAGCCGCAATGTAAATTGGGCACATCTGTTTATGAGTCACTGCAATAGCACTGCCTCTAGTGCACAGATCACATGGATCTCCAGGGGCCTGATCCAGACAATTACAAACTCACAGCTTGCTCTGCTCCCTTTTCCAGCTCTCCTCTTCCCAGAGCACTTCTGCCTGATTTAATAAATTAGGGCCACTAAATAAGAGAGACCTATTTAGTGTCTGCTAATAATATTGGGTGTCTGGCCCAGCAGAGCAGAGAGTATCAGCAAGAGACTGAGGCTGGTGCTGAAGCCCAGAGGCACCTGAGGGCCAAGTTCGGAGGAATTATTCAGAGCTGGGAACCCCAGGCTGCACCAGACCCACTCTGCCCATGGTGCTGCACCACCTCTGCTGCCTCCAGCTGCTCAGGGTTGCCACAAAAAACATCTAGAGAAGCCAAAGGCAGGGAAAGACATGAGCTGAACCTCCAAGATGACCCACCAGCTGGTATTTATCCACTGCAAACAAGAAGGTCAGCAGAGCTGGGGGACTGGTCTGAGGCCCAGGAAAACCATTCAGCTCTGGCACTGCAGTGCTGGGGAGCATCCCTGATGATTCTGGGGTAAATAAAGCAATGAGGGGTGAGAAGGGAAATCCAAACCAGCAATCCAAACCTGCCTGGAGAGGACAGATTCAGGATCTCCATCCCCACAAGAGCTGCCAGACTCCAACTGTGCAGGGCAAAGCTTTCTGACTGGCACCAAAGCCCAAATAAAGCTACAGGAGTCAGGGAGGGACACAGGAGGTGAGGGTGCCTCAGATGCTCCCTGAGAACAGGCACTGGAGCACAAGGGGGAATTTCCTTCCACAGGGAAGGGGAGAGGGGAACGTTTTGGGTATAAATGCATTCCTTCACATTCCCTGCACATGCTTTAGCTGTGATTTATGTGGACAGGAGAAGAGATACTGCAGGCTGTGTTCTGTGATGACTTTGGGGAGCACACAACCTTTTTTTTTATTTACTTTTTACTGGAATGATCTACAGAGAACCAGAAGAGGACAAGCAAACATAGCAAAGCTGCAGAGCAGCCGGCAGAGAGATATCAAGGAGACAGAGGATATTACTCAGATTCTGATAATAACCACTGGCTCCCACCTGCCAACTGCAGGCTGTCTGACACAAAAAACTCCAAAAACAGGCTGGAGCAGATGTCTGCCTCCCTGTGCAGGAAGTGTCTCCAGTATCCATGAGACACAAGCAAAATAGCTTAGAGTCCAGCAATTTTTCAGACTCGAGATACTGAATTCAAACAGGAAGGAGGGAGGAAAAAAACAGCAAAGCAAAAGGATGTGTCTCACATTGCAGTTGTAATTTACATTTTAGAAATCCTGCTGGGACTCCTGCACTGGACTGAGGCAGTGACAGATGCCCTGGCAATCTGTCCAGCTGCCAAACCTGATGCTCAGCAGCCACTGCAAACCATCATCCCTGCACACCACAGACCCACCAAGGGATGCAGCAGCACCGTGGGCACTCGGTGCTGCACAGCAAAGAGCCAGCCCAAGGCAGCAGCTCCCACCTGCCTGGAGATGGGATGCACAGAAAGAGGGATTCAGCTTCCAAGAGGGAAGGTGTGGGAAGGGAAGGTGCTGCTGGGTTTGCACTCCAGCTCCGTGCTGGGCACAGCCCCAGCCTCCTGCAGGAGGGGAGGGCAGAGCACCACCCCAGCTCTCACGGGAAGCAAAGAGCAAATGAAAAGAAGGAACAGACAGCAAGATGTCAGTGAGAGCCCCAAATACCATTGAAGATGCTTTCTTCAACAGAAGAAACAACAGAATCTGGTCAACATGCCAGATTTCCATTCCCATAAAAGAGGGGGAATGTGCTACTGCTCCAAAGCAGAGCAAAAGCAATACGTGTCCAAATCTTTTGTTGTTTAAATTTACAAAATTTTAAAAAGGCAAACTGACATACCATTCCAACAAAGTCCAATCAATTCATTTGGTTTTGTTTTTTTTTTCCCTGTGGTATAATTAAAAATGTAATTTCAAGCAGACTTTGAGACAAGAAGCTGCTGTGGAGTGAAAGCAGACAGCATTACCTTGTGCTTCAGGCTGCTGCTGCTTCACTTCCCTGCTGCAAGGGCACAGAAAGATGTTTCAGTTCATTCCAAAACAAGAAAATCCCATCCAAAGCTCCAGCAAGCTTCACTGCCTCCCAGTTCCAGCAGAGGCAGTTTGCAACACCAAGTCTCCCATCAGAAAGTTTCTGGCTTGCCCTAAAAGCAACATGAGGGGAGATTAAATTTTGAAGCCAGGGTATTTTTGCCCCAGGAAAGATGCCCCAGAGAAGCTGGCAAAGCCAGCAGACTCCAGAACCACTTGGTTGCCTGAAATTTGTTCCAGGTGCAGAAACCCACCTGGGCCCAGCGTGGAGCTGTGAGAGCCCCAGGGCAGGAATGCAGGGGAAGGCAGAGCACGGAGGGGCAGCTCCGTGGGAAGGAGGACACCCCTCCTCCAGCTCACAGCTCATCCATCCCAGCACCAGGGGTCAGGATCTGCTGCACATACACCTGGGAATCGGGGGAGCCCTGCTCAGGCAAACACACCTGGTTCAGTTCATGTTACTGCTGGTGTCAGCCCCAGCAGATGTGTGTGCACAGCTCAGGATAATGCACACCAGCCGAGGAGAGCTCCTGCCCGACACATGATGGATCCCCTGCTCCTGGAGCACACGGAGCAGTGTTGACTCAGTAATTGATCCTGTCCTGCTAATGCACCCACTGATGAGTGATTTGCAGGCCAGACCCAAATTCATACCATTTTCACTTGCAAAGCAAAGGGTGAGAAGAGAGACAGAAATGAGGATTAACAGACCAGGAACCTAGGAGGTTTCTCTGGAGAAGCATCCTTCTTCCCCTTTCCAATACCTTTTTGCCAAGGACTAAAAAAGAGGCTGCCTTTTGGGCAGGTCTGTGTTTCTTTCTTCTGGGGACTAACAGCAACCAGCAACAGGCTCTGTGGCCAGGTCTGTGCACAAGTCCAGCATGGGCTGTCCACTGATTTGATTTTGAAAACCTCATGTCAAGTAATGCCTCTTCCTCCATCCAGGTTACATCCAGATCCCAACATCTTCCAGACACTGAACTCAGAGTTCATTTAATCAGGCTTGATTATTTCACAGACACATACATTTATATTTATGGAAAGATGTAAAAACTAATTTTCAATGTGCAGTGCTGCTGTCTGCAGCATGCAGGGACCTGTTGGATGCAGGCAGGGAGATGCTGCCATCCAGACTCTCACTCAACCACATCTAAGCCAACCCCAGCTCCCCAGAGCTCCTGGCTGCTGCCACAATGTGATGCTACAACTCACACTGCCAGGTCATGGCCACAATCACCACCTGCACAAAACCAAACACATTTGTTCAAATTTGAAGAGGGGAACCAAGAGGTTATGCTTTTTAAGGCAGCCTGGACAATTTGAGCATTCCCCATCTTGTTCTACATAGGGTTCAAGAAGTGCTCTGAAAGTTGTACCCAAAACGTTTCCAGCGAGGGTTTCCATGATCCCCCTGACATCATCTGCTCTCCTGGACATCTTCAGGGCAAGAGGATGGGCAGCAGAGCAGCAGCCACAGCTGAGAGAACAGGTCTCCTCCTATGCACCTTCAATGAGACAGGGACAGCTGGCCCAACATTCACTGACACAGCTGCATTTCCCCAGGACACTTTTTGGGCAGATGTGTTTCATAGTCCCTGATGGACCTCGGTTCTTGTCTTCTTTTGTCATTGAAAGGGACCTTGAAGGTGATCTAGTTCCACCACACTTGCCCTGGACAGGGACCTTCCACTGCAGCAGGCTGCTCAGACCCCATCCAGGCTGGCCTTGAGCACATTCTCTGGAAACAGGAGCTGCAGGAGAGGGATGGCCCAGCCCCGTGCCCACAGGGCATCCTGTGATGTCTGACAGCAGAGTGCTGGCACACTGACACAAGTGCTGGGCACACACATCAGCCAGGACAGCTGGGACCCACTCCTGGGCCAGAGCCTCTCCCACAGCACTCAGCAGGGCTGTGCCCAGCAGCCTCATTTATTACATCCCATAATCTCTCTTATCAGTTTACCTGCAGTGAGGCATTAGCAAAAGCCAAGCCACTCATGAAAGGGACACCCTCTCCTATGTGAAAAGTCAATCAACATGTTATATTGTTATCAGGCTCGCAGACAAACCTCTCTTTGTACAACAAAATGTGCAGATACAGTGCCCTGACTATCAGTGTAAGGTTATCTTGTTGAGCCTTTAGCAAGCAGCACCTGATCTGCTTCTGTCTGAAATATACCCTTATTGTTGTCCCTTAAAAAGAAAACCAGCTAAATTATTTTGCCTCTCCACAAGGAAAAACAGCAAAAAGAAAAAAAATACCAAAAACCACCAAACCAAAAACCAAGGCTGTATCCAAGTCAGGAATTGTGTTTCCCAACTTTCATCAGAATTCATGTCTTTTCAGCCACAAAAACAGATTCATCACCCTTTAAGGATAAATATGGCCATCACTATTGCAACTGGGCACATTTTTGCATACTTGAAATTGTTTTGAGGTGTTCAGTCATGTAAGATGCTGCACTCGGTAACAATTTAAAGAAACATTAGCTCCCAAATTACACTGTTGAAAAGTATCTCCTTAGACACCCTGGCACAGTACAAGCTGTTATTCCAACTTGCAGCCTAACTAGAGGGTGAGCCTTCTGCCAGCAGACTGGCATTAGAAACATCTGGGAGTGATGAGCAGTCCCAGACTCCCAAAGACCTTGGCACATTTTTATGTGTTAGAGCAGAGGCACCGTCTCATCTGACCTCTAGTGAGTTTCCAGCCCTTCAGCCTCACCCAGTCACCCCACACTGAGCCCACAGACCAGCCAGACCTTCCCAAAGAAGGATTCAGACCAGCTCACACTGGCAATGTGATGCATCATGTGATTTATGAATATCCCCTCCTCTGATTCAGCTCTTTAAAAAACGGTGCATCATTTTTGCTTTGGGTCAGAATGGACCAAGGCAGACAAGTCCTAAAAATACAGATACAAATTGCTCAGATGGACTTGGGTCTGTAAGCACAACACTGAAAAAAGTTAAAAAACATTTAAAAAATGAAGTGAAATTGAAACAAACAAAAAAGACAGAACCCTGGGATTATATGCCCAGTGGATTTACTTGCTGCTTCCATAGATGGCTTTTGCATATATGTGGCTTTTCTGAAAGCACAAATTCTGATAGATGACTTCCTACTTCTTCAGTCACAGAATTAGTGTTTCTTTGGAGGAACTCAGGGCACAGAGGTCACAAGAACCCTTCCAAATGTACACACTGTGTACAGTGTGGGGCCTGCAAGAGTCACAGCAGCACAGCCAGCTGAAGGATGCTATGAACAAGTCCTCCTCCAAACACCACCAATAATTTTCTCAGTCTGTCAATAAAAAAAAAATCATTTTTTGCTGACGTCAGAAGTAAATTAATGAACTTGCCACTCAATTAGAGGGTCAGTCAACTGCTACATGTGACTCGCTCTCCATCTTTTAGGTTTTATTTAGACAATGATGATGAATTCTTGACTTTCAACCAGACCTTCATTAAAAGAAAAGCTCAATAAACACAAACATTTGAAATAGAACAGCAATAATCAGACTATTGCACTGTTTAGTCTGTACAATTCCAGCTCTCCCATCGGGATAATCTAGCTGACATTTGGCCTTGTCATTTTTTCACCCTGGGACAGGATGAGTGTCTTGTAAAACAGCATGTTTCTGCTATCCTTGCTTCAGTCAAGCATTCACTCTCTTCGGAGAAAAAAAAAAAGTAATTTTCTGCTACTAAAATGGTAGTTAGAAGCCCTAAAGCTTTTAGCAGATAGAAATGCCCATGGGAAGGATGCTGTGTCAATCCAACCCATCTCAGGCAGTGCCTGAGCCAAGGACAGGCCAGCCCTGCTGAGGCACACAGTAAATATTGGTCCTGCACACAGGATATTTGTCACTAGGGCCACCCAAGGCTGCAGGCTGTTCATCAGGATGGGACAAGAGCCACGTGGCCCTGCACTGTCAGCAACAGCCACACAGATGGGGATGTGTCCCACCTGTGGCAGGAGTGTTTCAGAAGCCATCTGGGGGTCTGAGAATGCCTGGCTCAGCAGAGGGATGAGCAGTCAATGGAGCAGAGCAGCAGCAGCCACAGGTGCTGGGATAGGGGCACCCTGGAGGCACTGCCAGAGCAGGGATCACTGCTCTTTATTCCCATAAAGGATGGGAATGCATCATCCCGTAAATATTTTAACTGGTGTTCATCTGTCTCCCAGCACACACATGGAGTGAGCCTGGGCAGACTCTGATTGCTATTCCCAGGCTGGGAGCATCCCCTGTTCCAGCACAAATGCTCATTTCTAAGGAACTTTTCCCCCAGAAATGAGCAGCAGAAACCAGGAGGGCAGCACCCATGTCTGGCCTCCCCCTCTGCCATTCACAGCCTCCACCTGGACAGAGAAACCCCCCTGGTACAGGTGTGACCCCCAAAATGAGGGAGGGAGCTTGGATTGATGGCACTCTCCTGAAATAAACCCTTCTGAAATAAAAAGGGGGAGCCTGGATTGATGGCACTCTCCTGAAATAAACCCTGGAGAGGACAGGGGGAAGGGAGGAAGGTCACCAAAGGCCGAGCTGTAGGAACATCTCAGCACTGACCTCTCAGACATGGAATGCTTTTCTGGGCATTGGGAGCTGTTTGAGAGCAGAACAGGATGGAAGTTGCAACTCACAGGGTTTCACAGCAGCTTCCAAAAATGTGGTGCAAGACAGAAACACAGGGATCCCACACAGGGCACAGCCACCACACACCCAGAGACCTCCCCTGCCCTGTGATGTGCATCCCAAATTCCCAATTGGAAGCAACTACACCTTTGTAACATGGAAAAAAAGGACCAACAAACAGCTTTTCCACCTGGGAAAACACCCCACCTGGCCAGCTCAGAGGGAATATTCAATCCTGCAATTTGATGATGAGAGCACGCAGAAAAAAAAACCCTGCCAAGAGGATAAATCAGCGGCAAAGCAAACTAGGAGTCACTAAAGAGTTACAGATCTGGGTAGGTCAGGGGGGAGACTGTGCTGATTCTTCAGAAAGCACCCAGGTATGGCATGGAGAGCTGGAAACCCACAAAGGGTCTGGCAGCAAATGGGCAGGGCACAGGAAAATTTGGGGCTCCCTTGGGGGCTTAGAAATGGCCCAGGGACAGCTGAGAGCAAAACCCACTGCAGGTTATTGCAGCAGGAGCAGCCAGGCAGGGGAGCTGTTCTACACACACAAACTTGCAGAGCCATCTTTATATATTTTTATTGCACACATCTATCCTTACATATCTCATGGGATGAGGCCAACTTCCCTTCCCAGGACAAACTATTTCTACTTAATTCTGCCAAATCCATCTGTTCCCAAGACAACTTTTGTTGCTGCCTAGCACAGACATTTTGGAAGAGTAAATCTTCCCCTCAAACTCCCAACCCCTTCCCCAAGTTGCTGGATTGTTCAGAGTGTTCTCTGGGTGCTCCAGCTACTAAAACAGGTATTTTCCTCCCAGCAAAGCTTGTGAGAAGCCCAGGGGCACAGCTGAGCTGGACCAAACCACCCTTGCAAAACCCCTGGAACGCCTGCACCTCCTCTCCCCCAGCATTTAATAAAGCCCACACCTGGCACAGGAGCCTGTCCAGCGTCCATATTTTAATTTCAGGCTCCTTGGGAACAACCTCTTGGGTTCCAAGTGGCATCTGGAGTGAGCACAGCCCAGGTGAGCTCATCAGTGGCTGGCTGGAGCATCAGCAAAGCACCAGCCACCCTGGGCTCCTTTTCCTTTGGGTGCCTGCTTGGTGCAGGATGGCTGAAACCAGCAGGCTGAGAGCACATGTCTGCACCACACAGCCTGGAAGACATTTGCACTGACTCATAATTCGGGGGGAAATGCTATAATTCATGTGCAGACATGCTTTGCCATTGGAGTGGCATAAATATAAGTACAGAGCTCTATTTTTAGAGCTGCATGGCCAGGGTGCCGGCTCCATGGGTACTCCATTGACAAACAGGATGCACTCTTTCTCTGAGCTGGGAGGTTTTCAGCCCTCCCCCTTATTGTAAACATCATCTGCCTTCAAAACCCTTAATGTGTTGCAGATGTGACAAACAATAAAAGACCTATCATGAAAAAAAGCCTGCCATCTCCGTGTTTCCCACTGGGGCAACATAATAATGAATTTATTAGCATATAGGGCTCACCAACATATGTTTATAGTCACTCACAAACTTCTGACTTGACAGTTTACAAGTATGTTTAAATCATTAAAGTTTAGGTTGACTGTCCAGTTACTACAGGCTCATTATAAATAGGAAACAAAGGTTACATTTTATACAACAGGCGATAAATCAAAACTAGTCTGTATTTCAGACTGACTCTTTTTTCCTCCCTCTTTTTTTTATCTCCTTATTTTCAAGACCTTCTGAGGGGACATCTTGGTGAGGCCAGTGCCCAGCAGATGTTTGCAGTTAGCTGGCAGGACCCACACTGGGGAGCAGGAGAAAATCCCACTAGAGATGTAAGGACCTCAGAGGTGGCAAACTCTGCCAATGTTTTCACCCAACCAACAGCCAAAATCAGTGCCAGCCCAGGGCACTGACCTCTCCTCCTCCTCAAGGCACCACCAAGTCCCTCTGCAAGGCTTGGGAAACCCTCTGAAGGGAGGAGTTCTGCACTGCCAATCTGCTCAAGCTGAACAAAGCACCTGAGAAAGGAGGGGAAAGCCCCAAACCTCGAGGGTCAGCAGGAGGAGTCAAACATGCTCAGGTGGGTTTGAGCACTGCACTGCAGCACAGCCTGCCATCCATGCTCCTGCCCTGACACTGCACAGCATCCTGATGAAAGCCCTGCTCAGCAACACAAGCCCAGCCACTCCCATCCCTCCTGCCTCTATTACAGGGTAACCACCTTGGGAAGGAGAGAGATAAAGCCACATTAAATGTAAAAGTTCATTTTGTAAACTGTTTCCAGATTTCAAAGCCTGGCAGCATATCAAATGGGCATGCTACCCTAAAATTTAGAATTTGTGGAAGTTTTGAGGGGGGAATGTGGAATGGTTTCTGGTCCCTTTTATTTCTTGCTATGTACATGTGATATGATGGAAAAAAATTAATTGAAAAATACCCTTTCAAAGTAAAAAGAAATATCATTCTCAAAAATGTTGAAAATGAGTATTTCCACACCATCAGCAACTTTTCCTGGGCTGGTTTCCAACACAAAACTTGAACAGAGTCACAGTTTATATCCAATACCAAGCAAACAGGATTCTGTCACTGTCACATCAGCTTCACCTCTCTGCTCTAAAGCAAAACACAAAAAAAGAGCACATGGCATGGGCAAGCAAGGAAGAAAGCCTCCCTGACAGCACAGCTCGTGCTCTCTGAGCTCACTCAGGGCCTTAAAGCCCTGCTGCACAAACTCCACACTCTCAGCAACCTCAAAGATTTTACCTGCCAGGAACCCCATGCCCCAGAGACACAACTGCTTTAAAGTTAATATTTACCCATCCCACAGCACGGGCAACAGCAAACAGGACAAGTTCTCCTCTCCTGCTGCATGTTCTGTGCCACAGTGGCAAGAGGGGCAAGTTACCAGGGAGATCAATGCAGTGATTAAACCAGAGAGGCAGAAAGGATCATATATCCAGCTTTCAGAGATCATTGATGAAAATGTAGGGAAGGCTTTAAGAGGAAATTAGAAACACATTAAAAATAACATCAAGGTGTGACACAAAGATCATGGAAAATGAAACACGTATCTCTGCTCTCAGCACAGGACACTGTGAATCACCTGTGTTTCTTTAACATAAACTTTGTTATTTAGTTCTTGGATGAAATTAAGTGTGTTTTAGCCCTCTCAAAATTCTGTGTTTCTCTTTCAGACTTGGAGTGGAGGACTTGAAAAGTCCTTTCCTTCCCTTACTTAATATCTGAATATATGTATTTTATGCATTTTACATAATGTGTCAATAATCTTTGATATGAGACTGGCATTTAATATTTCAGCTCTCACTTCATTAAGGATATTTTAATTATCCCAGACCAATGGGAGGGAATTTATAAACATCTGTGCTTCGTTTAGGAGCCCAAATTTGCCTTTTAAACTTCAAAGCTGATTTTATCCAGGTTCAGTTGTCTGATCTCTCAAAGAGCACCGTGTAGCCCTGGAACCAGCACCAAGTGGGCCAAGCCTCCAGCCCACAGAGCAACACCCAGTGCTGCTCATCCCTGCTGGACACAGCCTCCAGCAGCCTGGGCTTGCTCACAAAACCAAACCAGGAGATGCTGCTGAGCTCCACTGAGTGCTCAGGGGGCCCAGGAGAAGGCTCACACCAGCAGCACGAGTGAGTGCCCAAATCACCACTGGTCCTTTGCCTTCTCCTCCCAATGGGTGACCAGGGGCTGCCTCATTAATAACCCCAGCAGTGCCTCAGGGCTGTTCTCAGAGGAACCAAGGACATGACTCACACTGGCGAGTAAAGCAATTTTTAGGCTTCCAAGTACCAAAATCACTTCTGCAAGACGAGCCTGAGGTATGTGCAAAAAGTCATTGGGGGTTTCTAAACCCTACATCATAAATAACCATCATTTGCTGCAGTCAAACAAACCTTCCTGACTCTCTGGTGCCCTCCAGGAAGATGAGAAGCTCATCTCCAATCTCAGGATTGCAGGCAGCAGTGGGAAGGAGAGAAGAGGGTGACCCTGGGACCTACATCAGATTTTCACCTTGCCTCAAATCCTCTCCAGTGGGCTGCCCTCAATGCCCCCCTACAGAACCAGCCTGAAAAGCAGAGGCATTTCTTCTCCACCTGCTGCCTGGACCAGCACCACAGCCAGCCAGGACAATGTGGGGTGTCTGCAGCTCTGGGCCAGGGCACTGGGGGTGCCTGCAGTGAGCCCACCTGAGCAGGCCCCAGGAGCTGCTCCCCACACCATCACCAAACCTGTGCCCCACAGAGGGGCAGCTGCTGCAGGGCTGTAGCAGGCTCAGAGCCTGCAATGCCTCCATGGTGCTCAGCAGCCTGAGATAGGAATGCCCAGTCATGGTGATGGGACCTCAGAAGCCCCTTTTTCTACTTTGGACCCTTGCTAATCTCTCTGTAAGACTAGATTTCACTTTCCTTTGACCCTTACCATTGGACAATTCCTAAAACCCCTGTACCCTATAAAAACCCCTACTTTTGCCCAGTTTGGCAGAAGAGCTGTCCCTGAGAACCTTCACAGAAGATTCAATAAAGACTATTCTGTGGAACCTCACACAGCCTTCTCCTCTCTCCCTGCATCTCCCTGAGGCACCTAGCAAGCAAAGGGCTGAAATCACAATGAGCTGACAATCACTGAGAGCTGGTATCACCTAAGCTTGCTAAGGTGGCCAGGGGCTGGGGGCTGTTTGGGAACTCAGGCTGTGCCAAGCAGGACTTTGCTATCTGGACCCCACTGCAGCCACTGAGGATACCCCAAAACCGAGTGGGGGCTGCATTACAGTGCCACATCTCCATCACCTGCACCCCACAGAGGGGCAGTGCCCATCCCCATCACCTGCACCCCACAGAGGGGCATTGCCACATCCCCATCACCTGCTAGGAAGCGGAGCTGGTTCCTCACTCTCAGCTCGCCATCCCCAGAGCCTCTGCCGCACTCATCTTCATCGTCGCAGTCTCCGCTCTCCTCCTCCTCCTCTGCAGCTTTTCCCGGAGCTTTTTGGCGGGGCAGAGTCATCCCTCTGAGCAGCTGGAAGACAAGAGGGGCACAGTCAGTCACTGCTTCCCCCACCCTCCTGCTGCCTCATCCTGAAGCAGGTGACACAGGGGGACAGGATTCAGTGGAGCCAGGACAGTGGGACAGGACCCCAGCACTCCCTGTGCCAAAGCACTGAGGAGCTCAGGCTCAGGCATGGACAAAGCTGCACAAATACTTCAGTGCAAGAAACAAAAGGAGGAGGCAAAACCACATGGAGTCATTCTGGGCTTCCACCCAGTGAGAATCACATGAGCCCTGCAAGACCCCAATGTCACCAAAGCTCTGGGGTCAGCTACAAAACACATGGCCAAAGTTAGGCCAGACAGGGGAAAACACAGTGGCAAGAGGAGTCTCTGTTCAGGGAGTCTCACTGCTTTCAGGGACTCTCTCTCCCATTTTAGATGTAACACATGAAAGGAAATGGCAGATCTCTCAGGTCTGTATGGACCCCACAAACATAACCTAAAAATCTCATTTGTCACTCTTGAAGCACAGAGGATGCTAGTGAAAGTTTTTGGGGTAGCCAAGTGACACGATGAAAGCATCTTTTAAAAGACGTTTTAAAGCTGGGTCCTGAGTAACAGTGAGAGTTTGCAGATCCCTGAGACAGGACTTGAATGCCTCCCCTGAGCACGGGGTCAGGACCATTTTCCAAACATGGGTGGGAGCTCCCCACACTCCCATCACAGCACACAGAGGGATTAGACACATTATAAACTATCAGCTTCCTCTCTTTGCTGACTTTCCTGATTTTGCTGTTGCTGAAAGCAGCCAGCTACTCCATCATAAACCCAGATCCCCTTTGAAAAAGTGTGAGTCAGCTAGTTAATATATGCTGAAAATTTCTATCACTGCCACTCTGCTGTTAAAAGCTTCTTGAATTTAATCTCAGCGCTAAGGAAAAAAAAAATGAAAAGGATAAAGTAACAGAGAAGATATTGCAAAATGGGAGCTTTCCACATGCTTCAGGGGTTTGGTTAGTTCCATCTCTTGCAGCAATATGCATGCCTTGCAAGGCATTTTTTAATATCTGGAATCTAGGTTATATTTTTAAACTATTATGCTAGCCTCAGAAAACTGTTTCTAAAATATTTATCTCCTGAAGTTTATACAGCCTTGGAGGAATGCCTCTGGCATCTGGCTCGCCCTGTCCACGGCAATGTCCACATACCTCAGTGTTTATATTAGAGGAGCATAACGTAATGAAAAACAAATGGCTCCATGTGAGACCCCTTTGGGTTCCCCAGCTGAGGCAAGGCTCTCCCTGGCATGTGCCAGAGTGTGCCTGCTGTGAGAACCATGCTGGCCACATCCAGGGCAGGCAGTAAAATGCAGATCATCTCCTCAAAACTCAGGGGATGTGCCTGCATGGCCTCCAACAGGCTTTGGCTCAGGCTGGTTAAGTTCACTTTTCAGGAATTTGATTTTGTTCAGACATTTACAAGCTTCTCCCAGAATATGGTGCAACCACAAAAAAAAAAAAAAAAAAAACAAAAAAAACCAAAAAAAACCAAACAAACAAAAAGGCAAGTGCAGTGCTGGGGGTAGCACACGGAGGATCTCACCCAGGCACCAAACATGCCAACCAGCCAAGCCCTGACACCATCACTTGCACTTTGCTCCTCCAAACAAAGCCCCCAGCAACAGCAGTCCTCAGCTGAGCTGGAATGAGGGTCTGCCATGCACAGCAGCTAATTAATTAATTAATTAGCACACACACCAGTTCAAACCCAGTGCACCATTGCCAAATCCCAAGCCCATCGTGCTGGAAGGGGCCACGACTGCTCAGCAGCAGGATCCTCATTCCCCTGTGGGATCCTCACTCCTCTACATCCCAGGAACAGCACAAGCCAGACAGAACCCCACTAAGCAGCCCAACTTTCATGACTTACCCAAAAGAGCAGAGGAACTTTCTGGCAGAGAAAATTAAGCTTTGGGATATTTTCAGATTTAATAAGCTCAGTGGGGGGCAAGGGGAAAAAATCAGGATTTTTCAATTGTGTGTTTTCAAACATGAAAATAACTGAGCATTTCTCGTAGTACTACTTTTTTCCTTGGCATGCCATGAATTAGCAGCTTAATTTCTATGCCTTTGTAGCCACAATAAAACAGGAACTTTCTGAGAAACCTCACGTGGGCCCCAACTTTGGATCAAGTGAACGTGACATCCCTTTGCCACACTGCTCTTTCCTTTGCCAGAGAAAAGCTCCATCCTCAGGCACGCCCTCCCCAGCTGCTGATAACTATAGGGAGGTTCAATTAAATTCTGCTGCTGCCTGTGGGAGAAATAGAGCCCATGACACAAAACCTACTGGAAGAGTTAGCAGGAGACCAGGCATGGGGTGGAAATCCCACTCCACTCCAATGGTACATGCAGACCCAGGAATGCTGTTGGGTGTCTCATCTTCATCCAGGGCAGCAGCCCTAGTCCCACTCATTAACCACTCCACAAGCTCCCTGATGGTTTGCATGCTTTATGAAATTATATTTGGTGTACTGAACATAGATTCCCCATCCTTAAATAGCAAGCAGAGCTGACTGCACCCTAACATTACAGTTTATTCATGTCCTGTGGTTTAAAGCCCATGGTAAGAGGCAGGAAAATACACAGTCTGGTGATCACTAAAGTAGTATGTAACAGTGAGATAGCCTTAACTTAATCACAACTCACCCAGCTGTAAGAGTTTACTGTCATATCTGCTCCTCTCTGTTAAACCATGATGGCAAAAATACACTAATACAGTGATGGAAAGGGGAGCACTCTTTGTGGGAGGCCAGGCACAAACAGCCCCACACCTCCGAGGGGGCTGCGGGGCCTTCCTCCGCCGTGCACACAACCACCATGGCAACCAACTCCCCCTGCTCCTCGCTACAACTTCTAATGGATCAGGCGTCCACCAGTTTTATTTCCAACCTCATCCCTTCCACAGAATCACAGAATGACCAGGTTGGAAGAGACCTTCAAGATCAAAAAGTCCAACCCAGCCCCAACAGCTCAACTAAACCCTGGCACCCGGTGCCACAACCAGGCTTTGTTAAACACACCCAGGGATGGTGACTCCACCACCTCCCTGGGCAGCCATTCCAGAACTTCATCACCCTTTGTGTGAAAAACTTTTTCCTGATATCCAACCTGTATTTCCCTTGGTGCAGCTGGAGGCTGTGTGCTCTGGTTCTGTCAGTGCTGCCTGGAGAAATAGCCCAGCCCCAGCTGAGCACAGGCACCTTTCAGGAGCTGTGCAGAGTGATGGGGCCACCCCTGAGTCTCCTTTTCTCCAGGCTGAGCACCCCCAGCTCCCTCAGGGGTTCCTCTCAGGGTTTGTGTTCCCAGCCCCTCTCCAGCCTTGCTGCCTCCTCTGGACCTGCTCAAGCATCCCAACATCCTCCCCAAACTGAGGGGCCAGAACTGGACACAGTCTCAAACCATGACCCTCTGGATGGGTGGGGTGGGCAGTGCAGAGCGTGGGCAGGAGGGACTCCAAGGAACACTGGGCAGTCCCATCTGGTTTCCATGGCCATCTTGGCTCTTTGGCTTGTCTTGTGGTCTCCCTGCAGCTTAAAACACGAGGCAGATGGGAACGGTGTGCTGAGCCTGCCTGCTAAGAAAGCTCCCCAGGGCATCCCACGTGATTTACACAATTATTCATAACTGTACAGTGACCAGACAAAAACAGATGCAGTGATGTGGGGTAATGACTCAGCTTGTCTTGGACAGGCCACTGTATGCTGAAATCTTTTTAACTCCTCATTCTTTACAACCACTTTACTCAGAGCTCCCCATCCCACCAGCCCACTGAGCCCACCTGGTCCTACTTTTCCAATTTCAACATAAACAGTTGGAGCTGCAACATACTTTTTTATCATTAATCTCCCATCTCTGAAAAGAGTTCAGCATCATGTTTCTTGGACTGCAGTTTAATAGCTGTTTTCTCCTTTTGGAAATAAGCCTGCAGTATTGCAAATATCAATTTGAGCAATACCCAAAATTGTGCCCACAAATTCAGATTAAATACTGTCAGCAAGCTAGAAGCACTGTGCTCCTTTAGGGCAGAAATCATCCCTTTCAACACACTTCAAAAATATGTAAAGTAAAGAGAACAGCCAAAGAGATTATTAAGGGGAATAGAAGACTTTTAGAAAAACATTTAATTCCTTCATGAGTTTAGGGGAGAAGTCTGATTGATATTTGTAATCTTTTGGTGGACAGAGCTGTCATTTAATTTAGCTTGCATGACTGAAAGAATTTAACAAAAAGTGTTCCAGAGAGTTTCGCTGAAATTCTTTGCATGTTTTTAGTAAGCCTCTGGAATATGATCAAACCTAAAAAGCTGGAAAGGATGGAGACTAAACTTACAGCTAAAATAATATTCAGAATTGTAATATATGCTTAATAATCAAGTATTCACATCCAGCAGAAAAAGTGCCTCAGTGCAGAAATTACTCTGGAGCCCCAGCCATGTGTCTGTGTGCTGCTTGGCATTGGGAAGGGAACCCTGGGAACTCATCCTAGCAGGGAAAACCAGCTCCTGGCTTTGCTAGAAACCTCCCAAAACTCAGTGAATTTCACCAGCTCAGGATGCCTTCCTTCAGGAGCCTCGTAAGGAGGAGTTCTGGAGGAGCAAAGGTGTTTTATTTTCTCTTTCCTCACTCCCACTCCAGCCACATACTTCCAAGCACCTGACACAGGTACCAAGGTACTTCTCACAACTCCTGAGATTCCCAACAGATCAGCTTTTTCCATTTTAAATTCCAGCCTGCTAAAAGCATTGGTTTTTGGGGGTGAAAAACTACATCTGATGTGGCCAATCCTGACCTTGAAATCTGCATTACCAAGTAATTTATGTGTGGCTTTTGAATCAGGGCAGCATCATGGGAAACGTGCAGATTTTCACACGATACTGTTCCCTGTTAACAGCTCATTACAATGTACAGAAGTATACTCCCATTATGAAATACAGCTGGGGTTGTTTTGCTTACGAAGGTCATTATCTGATCACAGGCAGAAATCAGGGAAAGGAACCCATTTTATAAGGCTGAAGTTGTGGACTTTTTCAAAACTCATGTGTTTTGAATTTGGTGGCCTGATCATGCACAAGCATGCAACAGCAGAATCTATTCTCTCCACTTCCTCTGCTTATTAGCCCTGGAAATAGCATGGAAAAATTTTTCTTTTATTAGCAAATACTTTATTATTTAACCAACCCTCATGAGACTGCTGGTGCCCTCCACACCACATTTCTATTTCCCAGCTCCTTTAGGTTTATCCATTCTGCGGAGAGGCGCCTTGGTGGCACAGGAGTGTGCACCAACACAAACTCAGCACAACATCTACAGCATCATTCTTTTCATTGCCTCTTTCCAAGCTCCAGAGAGCCTTTCCCCCTCCTGGGCAGCAGCAAAATGCAACACATATTACAGAAAAACTCAGTGTTCCCTGGCGCCAAGCACCAAACTCTATTTGAAAATAAGGATATTTAAAACTTTAAAAATATCTGCAAAAACCAGGATCTATACTTCTGCCTAGCAAAAGTGAACACATGAGTGTGTACACACCAGCAAGCACCACTGCTTTTCTGATCACAGTGCTGGCCCATGGACAGAAGAACCCATTCTGGGAGGAGAACATCTGAATTGTGGTTTCCTTATGATCCTTCCAGTTGGCTGCACCTTGGCAGCACAGACATGGCAGAGAAGAAACCTGTTCCTCATTCAACTCCTAGTTCAGGCTCAGCAGAACAAAGAATGATCACTAATCAAAAGTTAATAAAGTGAAAGCAGAGTTTGGAGATGGAAAAGTAATTTTCAGTGCTTGGAAAAATGATGAGTTGGGCATGGCCATTTTCTCAGCTGCTCTAAAGGCCAATCCTGCATTCCCCTGTGCTGCCTCCTTTGAGACGTGACAGGGTTTGTGCTACTGGAGCTGAACTCAGCAGAACAAGCCCCAGACAGCACCTCCTGCCTGCTCTGAGCAGCATGAGCAGGGGATGGCCCTGAATTCCCTCCCCACACACTGATCCTGAGTCACTCCTGCTCTGTGGCTCCACACCAGCCCATGGCCGTGGCTGACTGAGGTTGTGAACCATAGCTCTGAGTTTATATTGTGGCTCCTTAGCCATAAAAATGTTTCTATCTTTAATTCTAGCACTAAAAATACCTGGAAGAGGAAAAATCCCTACCATGCATCACTCAGGGTTTACCAGCACAGCAGGACCCACTTTACTGTCTTCACAGCTCCAGAGGAGATGCTCTTGGCTGCTGGTAAATCAGTTTTCCTGGTCACTCTCCTGATAGCACAAAGAAGCTGGTGACAGAAGTGAATTATTGACCAAAGGGTGGCCCTACCTTATGGATCATCAGCTTAATTCCAGATTAGCTATCCAAACTGACAACATCCCTATGGGGAAAGGAAGACAGATAAAGACTCTCAAGTGTTGGCAGTAATTAACACGAGTCTGCACTGGACAGTAAATCTCTTTTGGAAGCAGAAGGGCTTCCAAGGCATTATGGATTGCTCTGGTTTGGTGAGGGCAGGCTGATGCCCAGGACTGGATGCTCCTGTGGAGGTTAAGCCCTGGCTTGGCACCATGGCAGGCACAGGGACCAGCTCCTGTCTGCAGTCCCCCAGGCAGGGGAGGTGTCACTTCCCTGGCCTGAACAAATGCTCATTCATCACTGGGCACATGTGAAAAAGAGATTACTCAGGCTTTACAATCAGCTCACTCACCTTATATCCAGTTCCTTCCCCTTCCACCCCAGCTATTTACAGCTTGTTTTTGTGCAGCTGTAGGAAGGAACAGGACAGTGTGGGTGCCTAGCAGGGCAGAGGGGTCCAGCCCAGCCTGATGGGGTCCTGGGCAGTCCCTGTCTGCTTCTGCCTCATCCCCTGAGCCCTGCATCGATGGCAATGCTGGAGAAATGCTGCTTTCCTCTTCGGGCTACTACAGCCCCTTATCCTGCTTTGCCTTTCCAAGCCTTAACTATCACTGGCCCTTCAGAACCTGCATCACTAGAAATGAGCAATTTCTCCACCTCTCAAGCAGCCACCCCTCAGGGCATTGGCAGCTGAGTGAAGGAGGGGTGTGGGAGCCTACGTGGGCCAGGACCCATCACTGCTATTATCCATATTTTCCATATTTTGTTTAGTTTTGTTGGAGCAGAACCCCACTCTTCTATCCAAACACCACTCGGGAAGGCCCAGAGTGCACGTCATGAGAGGATGAAACATGAGACAACAAGCAAAGCAGGAGCACCAGAAACAAGACAAAATAGGCAGAGGTGGAACCATCAACCACCTCCTTCAGACATCTGAGCAGGGATGGCCTGGGTGGAAGGTGCCCTGGATGCAAGAGCACCTGGAAGGACGTGCAGGTCTCACACCACCACGAGCCATTTGCTGTAACAGCCCCATGGCTCTGCAGAGGGGATCAGGGTCTGTACAGGTGACCCAGGCAGGGGTTCCCACAGCCCCCTCCTGCCCAGCCCAGCCTGCTGGAGCAGCTGGGAGGTTTATCTTGGCTCAGGCTCTGGCTGTCAGCACTGTCTGCAGGGTAGCCTGCGAGACAAACATCTCATCCTTGGCACCAGGTAGGAAACAGCAACTAAGAGCAGGGCTAGAAGGGGTTTTTTTAATTCCTCTTCTTCTGTAACACAAATTCCTGTCCCAGCCTCTTTCCTTTTCCCCTAAAAGCTCCCAGTGGAGAGGCACTCTTCAAATCGTGTATTTTTGTGCACAGTGTTGTGCTGCACAGAGGTTTCTGCCAGAACACCACCTTGAGTCACCCTGGCTGCATCCTGCCCTCCTGGGCAGCTCTTTCCATGTTTCACTTTTGCATTCACTTCCCTTCAAGGTTTTGGAAGCCCAAAAAGCAACTACAAGCAGTTCTGATAGATGTGCCATGGTCCACAGAGCTTCCCAGGGAACTGAACAGCTGCCTTATAATCCAGTTATCTCCCATCAGACAAGACAACCCCAACGTGGGGTTAATGATCAAGCTGTTGATTTCAGCAGAGACTTAAATCAGGCAGGGGGATGAGGACTCCATGGCAAACACCCCCAAACCTGTTAGCAAGGCAGGATCAGGCAGCTGCTCTCTAATTAACAGCTGATGGCTGCACTGGCTCCTGGGCCAGGTCTCAGCTCTCCTCTGTGTTCAGAGCACAGATGCTGCTTGCAAAAACCAAAAAAAAACCTCCAGGGACTCAACTTATCCAGAGTCAATACTGGCACCTAGGATGGATGTACCAACAGGATAGGGAAACAACCATCCAGGCTCCAGCATGGGAGACACACTGGGTGCAACTCATCACTGATGCTGAATGTTCCCAAGAGCAAGGCTCAGGCCTCTGGAGCTGCAGGCAGGAGGAGCCCTGCCTGGCGTGGCTCTCCCACACACAGATGCACAGACACCAACTGAACAGCTGAAGCAACTCAGGATTTAAATTAAGTTCAAAGCTGGTGACTTTATACCCTCCCTCAGTGAGACACAACACTCCCAAAGGAAGCCCTGAAATGCACCTCTATGATTCTCACCCTCAGCTTTTAGATTATGTGCTGCAGGAAAAGGTCAGTAAACTCCTTTCCCACCCATAGGCAGGAGGCATTCCAGGGGTCCTGCCAAAAATAAAAGGTAACTTCCTGCCCATCAGGGTGTTTGCTGATGCCTCAAACACCCACCTGCTGCCAGCTGCTGTCACTTCCTCACTGACCCTGCTGCATCAGCAGCATCTCCTTACACGTCCCCAGCCACCCAGGCACATTTCCTTCTCTTAAATATCACTCCTGGCAATACAGATGAGCAACAGGCAACAACAAATCTTGCTGCAACCCAAACTTCTCTCTTTGCTCACAGTTTGAAGTGCTGCAAGGACCATCTCCCATTGCACAGGGTCTGGCAGCACAAGTGTGAAAATACAACCCAGCTTCTGCAGCCAGTCACAGGTCAAAACCAAGCTAAGAAGTTTAACGAGCAACAGCATCAACCAAGAGTCCCCCTGAGCCATGAGGGGTATTTACACCTGCCCCAGTGCATCAGGCCCACAGGGTCTCACTGCCTGGGAATGGGGTTTGCAAGCACTGGGGAAACATCTGCCACAAGTGTGCCCTGTTCCCCCTGCAGACAGAGGGCTTGGGGGATGTGGCAGAACTGGGGAAATTCCCAGCTCCAACCTGCCCAGCACATGAAGAGCTCAGGGTGGAGTGGGAATCTCACAGGCGTTTGTGCCACACTGCTTGTACACCGTGCCACAGCTGGGCACCACATTCCCACAGCACAGCCCAGGGCTGGAGAGGGAAATTCCTGTCAGAATTTCACAGAGCTGGCCCTCTGTGTCCACAGCAGGTCTGACAGTGCTGCCTTTTCCTCCTGCCCCTGAGAACATCATCACTAAGCAGTCTTACACCAAATCAAAAGTAACATTATTTTTATCAAGGCTTTTTCTCAGGAACAAAAGGAATTGGATTTCTTCTGCAGCCAAGAAGACCAGAGATTACCTTCTGAACAATGAAAATCTTTGAATTCCAGTCCCCTCTCAGTCTGAACCACATTTTAAATACCTTGATGTTAAGTCAAATTTTGGAGAAAAACATGAGAAAACTACCTAAGATCCCACTAACACCAGAGAGCTGTGTCCTTTGTTACTGGACCCATCAGGGAGGACACCTCCACTGATTAAATTACAGCCTGAGTCACAGCACAGGGTGACACTTGATACAATTAACCAGGCCCAGAATAACTGTAATTAACTGTTAATCTGCTATCAATAGCTCCACTTCGCTGTACAAGGATTCCTTCAGGTTTGTTTCCTCCACAACAGGATAAACTTCAGCTCTGGTACAGGATATCTGGTGTTTGTTTTAAGGCACCATTGGGCATCAGCTGCATGTTCTGGACACAAAAGCAAACTAATCTCCTTTAAAGGTGCTGGTCTGTTTTTTTCCACAGCTGATTTCCACAGCATTGTTGGAGGATGGTCCCTGCAGGACACACCTGAAGCACCTGTGTCCCTGCTGGAGTTGAAGCCACAAAGTTAAAATCCTTCACACGTTTAAGACCACTCCAGGATACACCTCTGTTTGAAAACAGGCATCAAACACCAGGTACAAACAACCTGTGGCTGTTTAACACGACCCAGTGTGGGTGACCTGTGGATACAGCATCCCCTCAACAATCCCAACACACCTGGAGGTTTGCCAGAGGGTCCAGGCAGGTGCTGCTCCTCCTGAAGATGGAAAAAGGGGTTTGGGTTTGAAAAGTCAGCTGACAGTCAAAGATACCTTCAGATTTAATTACATTCTCATTACCCAGGGTCACACTTCCCTTGATTTAACTGCCCTGGCAAAATCCTGTCAGTACCACTCCCATACAGAGTGGGAGAGCATTTACCCAGCGTTAATGGGAGCCAAGGCACAGCTAAAAGGACAATGGAATTAGTACTTAAATACCAGGCCTAGACTCGGTGGAGCTATAGATTATTTTGTGCACTAAAGAAGAATTAACTGATCCATTCTAAAATGCATTTATTATTTAAAAAAATCTTCTGTGATTTTATTTAATAGCCTTAGTAAGAAATAATTGCAATGTCTGGTTGCTTTTCAACAACATCTGGTTTTAATATTTTAATTGTTACAAAGTGTTTAATAATGATGAACAAAAGGCGTGTCCAAGTAATTATTGTATTTATTAACATTTCTTCTGAGGATTTGATAGTATATATTGCATATATACAGCACTTCAGACACTGTACTACTAACTTATTAAAGGTGGAAAATGAGTCAAAAGTGACTTGCTTTGGTGCAATTTAAATATTGTATTTTCAAGTGATTAGTGTTGTGCCTTGTATTATTTACCAATCTGGCACTTTGCACATTTTTCTAATTATTATGCAGCTTCATCTGATCAGGGAATTAAAATACAGTGGGAATAATAAACCTCAGAGAGCCTGGCAGGCACAGGGAAACTTTCGCCAAATCCATCAAAAATAATGGATTTTTCTGAAGGGGAGATATATTCCTGAAAAGTGCCCAGCTCCCAAGGCTCTCCCATAATAAACTCTGCATTTCCCTGCGTGCCCTGAGCAGGGTCTGGGTCCCTTTGCCACTCTGAGCTCAGTGGGGTCAGACCCTCCTCACTGGTCCCCTGCTCCACACTCAGTATTTGGAGCCAGGAGGTTGCAGGGGACTCAGGCACAAGGGCATCACACCGTTCCCAGGCCTATTTTGTTTACATTTGATTCAATCAAGTTGTGGCCTTTTGGCCTCCTTCCAAATTAACTTCTGGGTGACCTCCACCATGCCCTCTCCCAGCAGCCAGGCCTGGAAACAGCCCATTAAACCTACAAACAAATATGGGACATATTGGTTGATCAAACCAGCTTCAAACACGGCCCTGGAAATGCCGGGACGTGCTTTTTTTGTGAACTTCAGGTCTGTGCTTTTTTTGTGAACTTCAGCTCTATTTTGTCTTTGGTCATTCACACCTCTGGGCCTCCAGGCTTTTTTTTTTCCCCCCCCTTCCAAGTATAGCCGTGTGTTTTACTGCCTCATAAAACTTCTAAATTTTGTTCTCATCCTCCTGCAAACCCCTCCAGGAGCAACGTGAGGCTCTTCCACATGGGGCTCACTGCAGGACTGGGGCTCTACACCGAGCACATGAAGAAAGGCAGCAAGACCCTGCTTGGGGGAACAGCTGTAATGCTCCAAGAAATTGTGTCTTCCCCTTGTTTGCAAGGAAATAAATCAAAGGGAGTTTCTCAGGCTCTGTGAAAGCGTATTGCCTGGATTCCCATCCCCAAAGGGTTTATTTTTTCAAGAGCTTATATGGTAGTTAGATTTCTGGCTAGAAAATATGCAATATGATAAAAACACAGTCCCTATATGGGGCAATAAATTACAGATTGTTTGATGTGGAAACCAAAGAACTGTCAAACTCCAGTATATCTGAAATATTCTAAATGAGGCCTTAACTCGAGTGTCTGGAAATGTACAATATGTTTCCAGGCCATTCAATTTTGTGAAGACACATCTTGCCCAGCTAAGTTTCCTTTTATGGATTTTACTATTAATTTTTTGTCTGTTTTTCCCCTCCTTTTCTTAAAAAATTATGCTCTTCCTCCTTGAGACAGTACTATGATAAACACCAGGATTTACCTAAGCATAAAAAAGAGATTGCAACTGGGCACAACCTTAAAGAGGTAACGGTATTAAGGATGAAGTAAAGCATCTGCTGCAACACTATCAGAGCCCCACAGCACTGCAAAAGATATAAAAGTCACTTCAGGACAGACAGGGACAGGAGGGAGGACCAGGAGTGTCACATCAGCCAGTTTGGTGCCACAGGTCCCTGCTGCATCCTTACACCAGCATCACTCAGGGCCTCTCTCCAGAGCCTTCGTGGAGGAGGATGACCAAGAGGAGTCACCAGGGCTCCCAGGACATGGGACAGGTGACACCACAGCTCCCACCTCCATGCAGGCTTTAGAACCTGGAGCTCACCCCCATCTGTCAGCCACTCAAGCGTGGAGGAAAATGGAGTGACCAGAGGAAATGGCTCACCCTGCACACAACCTTCTGCCTGGGGATGTCACCAAGCCACAGAAAATCTGAGCCAGACCCTGTGCTGACACTGAAAAACCTTTCAGTTTCTACATAGTTTCACTCAAGGGATGAGTGAAACCCTTCCAGCTAGAAACAGACCCCATCCACTCTGGGAAATAAAAGTTAGGAACCAATTCCAACTCATTTTCCTGAAGGTGACCCTTAGCCTCCCAGCTGAGATAACAATGCTAATATTTATGGATGGGCTGTTCATGCCTCTGGGCACACAACAAAAATAACTCAAATCAAAACTCGGTAGACATCTAACAGAACTGGGGGGGAAAAAATTCCAATATGGCAATAATAAAGCATCTCACCCACCAATGCACAAAAAATAGCATCAGCCACAATCACACATTTGGGTGAAACAAAAATGGTCTGATGAGATGAATAGCACTGAGGGGGATTCATCCAGAAAGGGCTGCCTTGAGACAGCACACAGCTCAGGCACTGTGTTTAATTCATTTATTTATTTATAAATAAATAAATGCTCAAAGGTGCTCAAAGCAAAAAAAAAAAAAAAAAAAAAAAAAAAAAAAAAAAAAAACAGTCTGGGGCACTTCTCCTTTTCTCTGGGTTAGGTTTTCTGTACTTCCTTCAATCCCCATGGGTTCAATTCTAATGCACAAACCTCATTTTCACTTCAAACTGAAAATGTTTCATGAGAATTTCTCATGTGAATCTGTGTGCATTTACCCAAATTAGGTTTGAGAAGATATGAACTAAAGAGCAAGCACAATTTGTACACACAACACTGAAAGAACAGACACTTCCAGCAGCAGGAGCATCCTGGAATAAAGGTGAAGTCATCAGCAAATTACAGTTATTTAGCAAAATCTTCCAGTAAAAATAAAAGCTGTGGACCTCTATGAATCAAACAGCATGATTGCTGAGTCTGCCCACACCCACAAAATCCAGGCCATATCTCCAACACAACACACTGGGAAGAAGCCACAACATTGTACAAGATTTGTAATTTAAAGGTAGTCACATGGGAATCCAATTTACAGCTCAGAGCACCACAAAGATGGTCTTTTCTCCAAAAGATCCTGGATGTCTGAAAATCCTTAAAAGCCACTGTTGGCTTGAGCTTGGCGGATAAGGAGATTTTCAACCCTCTCCAGCTCAGGAGTTCCCACTGTTTCCCAAATCTGAAGCCAACACCTGAGAGACAGAACTGTAATTCATCCAGAGCTGCTGCTCCTTCCACATTTAATACACTTTGGCAATCAAGATGCATTCCAGATGTAAAAGAGAGCTCAAAACTTCCTTCAGCCAAGAAAATAAGCGTGATGGTAAGCTCTGACACCCCAAATCCCAAATTTAAGTAACATCCACAGTTGCTTTCCTAGCATATAAGCTACTGACCATTGACTACAGACCTGCCAGAGGAACAGAATCATGTCACAGAATTACAGATTGGTTTGGGAGGGAAGGGATCTTACAGACCACACAGTTCCAATCCCCTGCCATGGGCAGGGATACATTCCTTAGCCCAGTTTCCTCCAAGCCCCATCCAGCCTGGCCATGGGCACTTGCAGGAATGGGGCAGCTGCAGCTTCTCTGAGCAAACTTCATAACTAATTTGCACAAATCACTTCCCATTTTCTCCGGATTTTATTCTCAGTTCCTCCTCTTTCTCAAACACAGCTTTACGAGAGGGTTTGACATTTTTCAGGCCCTTACATTTATGCTGTGCAAATCAAAACAGCTTATTTTCCCCCGTAACACATTCCAACCTGACACTGCAAGCTGGGGTGGGGGAAGTCCTGTAAGAGATGTGACTGAGCTCACCATATTCACCCCTCACCACAACTCTTCTCTGGGCAGCAGCTGACAGAGACTGCTGCAAACAGCTGAGCTGAGCACAGCAGTGTTTACCCAGGGTCTCCCACTCCACAGACCTCCACTCCTCAGAAGCCCAAGCTGTTCAGCAAAGACCTAACTTGACCCAGTCTGGCAGCCAGCATTTCACAACCACTTTATGTCAGCAGTTTCAAGTACATAATAACCATGTTTTGTTCACTGCAACTTTCTCACTGTGAATGGCAAAATATCATTATCACCTGCAGGTTGAAGCCTGCCCTCTACCCCATTTAATAGGGAGCTGATTATGCTATTCCCCCCGCTTTTCCCCTTCTAATAATTATGGGCTGTTGGCAGATGGCACAGGGATTGTGTGGGAAGGCAGAGCAGGCTGCAGGGCCACTGCCCATGGCAGCTCCTGCTTTGTGGGGTGCTCCTGGGGACCCCAAATCCCTGGCTGCATCCTGCTCCCAGACAGCACCTAATGAGGCATGCCTGCCTCGGAGGTTACACAGGAATGGCTGTGAAAACAGTCCCTGGCAGTCCCCTGGCAGGAAAGCAGAGGTTAGCAGAAAAGTTGCTAAGCCAGCAGCTCCAAAGAGAGCCGCCCTCACAGCCCACCCGGCTGGGAAGCAAAGCTGGGCTTAACCCCAGGAACCCAGCCCTGCCCAGAGCTTCGTGGGCAAGAACCCCTCTGGGAAGAGCTCCCTCAGGAGAGCTGGGGCAGCTCAGCTGTGTTAACAGCATTAGCACCTGAGGATTTGCCCTGTGAGGTCCCAGTGCTGTGTCCTGGCAGAGCAGCAAGCCCAGCCCGTCCCTGCCAGCCTGTGAGAAACACCCCTGAGCTCCTGTGACATCCACACTCAGTGCCACACAGAGCCAGACCCCAGCCCTGCTGGCCCAAGGCACTGCTGGGGAGGCTCAGCCACAAGCTGAACACTCTGCAGAGCTGCCACCAAATCCTGCTGCCACCAAATCCTGCTGCCACCTAATCCTGGTGCCACCTAACGCCCTGGCAGAGCTGCCACCCAATGCCCTGGCAGCAGCAGGGCTGGTTCGCAGGCCTAACCTGGCGTGGCATAATGGGCAGAGACAAGACACTGCTTGTCCCAGGAAGGATGCCAGGTCTGAGGCAGTGGCAAGGAAGCTTCCTCCCCTGCAGAAAGGATCTCATCCAGTTCTGCCATTTCCCCACTCAACAGTAACTTGCCCCATCACTGACTGGGAGAGAACAGCCAGGGAGACACAGCAAAGAAAAAAGTGACCCTTCTTGCCAGCCATGAGCAATGCCCAAAGGAACTCCTCCAACCAGAGGGGACATCAGGTATGTGCCACGTGGCCCCCAGCCAGGACATCATGCTCGAGGGCACTCCATCAGCTCCATCTTTCCTGGACCTCCACTGCCAAGGGCATGGATGCCCAGCAGAAGCATTCTTGTACTGCAGCCATGCATGCACACGTGAGCCAGGCACAGGCTGAGTCCTGGGAGGCTGCACCATGCACAACCACAGCAGCTGGCAGCCAGCAGGACTGGCCACGTGTGCCCTGAGGGCCTGGTGCTGTGCAGGGCTGGGGTGGCACTGGCTCTGCACACAGGGCTGCTGCAGATGGAGACACCCAGGATCTCTGTGTGAGGGTGCAGGGGAGGCTGAGCTGATTTGGACACGCCCACTGAGACAGCCCTGCTGTCTGCCACAAACCTGGTTGATGTGTTTCAGCTTGTCAATAATCTGGCTGATCACTGGCTCCAGACCTTTCACCTTCACCTCATGGTTGCCAGCCTGGGCTTTTGCTCCATTCCTTGTGATCTGGGGACTGTATCTGTGGGAATGAGAACACAGAAAGACCATGATGTGATGGGCTAAAAGAGAGGAGATCTTGAAAGTTCAGTACAAACTAAGAAATCCCAAGACAGGCACCAGCCCTTTCCAAAACAGAGAGCACAAGACAGTTAATAATGACAAAGAAAGGACAGAAGATTCCCATAAACATTTTTGCTCTGACTTTGCAAGATGATGTAGTTGTATCACTTGAGGACAATGAAGTCCTTTCCAGTCCATTAGTAACCAAGGAAGATGTTAAACAGTATACAATAGAGATAAATATTTTCACATAACTTGCACCCAAGAGTCCTAAAAAAGCTGGCTCAGAAATTCTGGCTTGCTCATGTTTGTTTAAAATAAATCTTGGCAGACCACAGAGACTCCAGTACAAGAGCAGTAGTGTTGTGCCCACAGCCAAAAAAATGAGTGGGATGACCCAGTTAACTGCAAGCTGATTAGCATAACATCAACCCCCTTGCAAAATAATGACTATCACTGATGTGTGATTTCAGTAATAAAGAATTAAAGCATCAGAATATAATTAATGCTGTCAACATTGCTAATGGAAAATAGGTGTTGTCAAACAATCCTGATTTCAGTCTTTGATGAGATCCAGCCTTAGGGATCAAAGTAACTGCTCAGACAGAACGTACCCTGACTTTGGTGCAGTGCTGGGCTCTGCACCACAGGCTATCCTGATTTACACAGGTACCAGGAGAGCCAGCAAAGCCCCCACAGACCAGATTAAACTGCCAGGGCAGCTCTGCAGAGGAGAGCAGCCAAGCTGCACTCAGCTTTTTCATCAGCACTTAGGAAAGAAATATGCATTCACTTGCTGCAAGATTTATGGAATGACAAAGTTTACCAGAGTGATTAAAGGGAGGGGAAGAGGGACAGAACTGCTGCACACTTGCCCTTGGAGGAACACATCCCTGCACTCAGGACCTGGGTAACAGCTGATGATGCTCCAGCACAAGACAAGCACCAAGCTCAAACTCAGGTTTGGGTCAGAGCCATTGGCTGCCACCACTGCCTGCTGGCAGCCCCAGCAGTGGCACAGAGCACACCAGGGCCTCCTGGAGCTCTGCTGCCATTCATCAGAGCCCAGTGATGGGCTGTGCTGCTCTGAACAAGTCCTGATCTCCCAGAGCTGGCAGCCAGAACAGGCACTACCAAACCCAGGCACAGCCTCCAAAGTGAGATCACTGAGATAACACCAGCACCAGTCTGCTTTACTGTACATCTGCCTTCCCAGTGCCATGGGTAAACACCATGGATTTTCCTTCCTGCATTCATCTCCTACTCATCATGTTTTCACCCAGCTCCCAGCACCAGTCCTAGTGGCTGCCTCCCTGTCTGCCAGCTCCCTGCTCCCCTGCCCAGCTCATCTTCCATCTTCAACTGCCAGGCAAGCTCAGGCAATCACAGCCAGCCCATTTCAGAGGGGTTTGGGGAGAAAGTGGAACTTTAGCAGGCTTTTAAAGAAGGGGAGGGAGACAGGAGGGATGGTGGAGCCAGCTCAGGGAGGATGCTTTGCTAGGGTGGAGAGCAAGAGGCACGTGGACGTTTGGCCACAAGAGCTATCAGGGCACGCTGAGGGGCTTGGGGATACTCAGGGGCTTGGATTAAACTCTGCTTAAACTCTAAACTAGAGGATGAGATCTGCTCAGACATGTGAGGATGCAAAGGCAACCCCAGATCTATACTGGTGCAGCAGCAATCTGCCCTGACCTGAAATACTCACATCGTTTAATTACAGAACAGAGGCAGATTTCCACTGCAAGGCCATCTCAGAGCAGGAGTTCCATGTACAGGAGCTCCCTGCACCTCCAGCTGGTGCCCAACACAAGGCATTCCCCACATGCATCCCCATTAATGGCTGGCAACCCTGCCAGATGCTGCACTGAAGAGATGACACAGGAACATGGACAGGGGAAAGGAGGTGTTTGTGCCTACAGCACAGGAGCACACGCCTGTGTAAATTCCTTTTCCAGGCAATAGCAGCATTTCCAGGTACAGGCATCACAGATTCATCAGCCTGGCTCTCCCAAGCCCCAGCTGCCTGCAGAGCCATCCCACCCTGCACTTCAGCACCAGCACAGCTCCAGCTCTGACCCCACACCCTGTCCCTGGGGTTCAGGATGCAACATTTAGCAAAACACCTTTTTTTAAATAGTTACCTTATCCTGGGAAGCACAAAACACAGCTATACCTGAGAAACACTGGCTCCCAGGGCAGAAAAGCCCTCTCAGGTGCAGCTGGAGGGTGGGTGCAGGGTGAGTGATGGGGAGGAAGGGGCCAGGCTGGGGCCAGGCTGCAGCTGCCCCTGTGGCACAGCCCTGCAGGCTCCCAGCACCATCTCGTGGGAGGAGGCTGCAGGCACAGCCCTGCCCGGCTGCTGAAGCTCGGGCTGAGCTTTCACAGGGGGATGGAGCACCGAGCCATTAACCCTGCTGCCCATTTGTCACACAGCCACTCAATGCCACCGTGCCGACCCGGCAAACACATCTGGAGACTGGGTGGAAACATCCACAGCACGCCTGAGTGTAGAGATGACAAAGAAATTCCAATCTTTGGTGTCAGTGTAAATTTAATTCAAAACACTGGTGGAACTCAGAAGTACATTGCTGAAAGGTCTCCTGTGGTTTCAGCGATTTAATCAGGAAACTCACACAGGTTTTAGCAAGAGCAGAACCAAGCCCACTTGGTGCATCCCTAAATTAATACAATCGCTCTCCTAAACAGTTTTATACAAACAAACACAATAGCTTGGGTTTGAGTGGGCGAAATCCCTTCTGAAATCCACACAGCAGCTGCCAGAGAGGATTTCTGTAGCCTACACAAAGTAGTACAGGAGAGAGGAACATAGTACTACAGCAATACTACACTATAACTCCATGTCAGAGACTGAAACTGCTCTCCAGAAGGTTCTGCTGGGCTTGTGAGGACCTCAGATCAGCCTTCTCAGGGGAAATTCAAGTCTACTTGAATTAAAAGAAGGAAGTAAGCCTGAAAGCATTAGCAGAGGGATTTCTCCCTAAAACAGAACAGCGTTGCTGGAGAAACGGAGTGTCACCTCCTGGTGCTTCCCACCTGGCCAGATCCAAGGGAATGTACCCAACCCAAAATAAACAATTTGCACCATTACACAAGCTATTTGAAGCAGAAAGGCAATGGGCCCAGAGCTGCACATCGTTTGAGCATGAACGGCAAAAAAGGAGACACGTGGGGACCTGCTACATCCCACCAGGCAGAGCCATAGTCCTGTGTGACTGGGGTCCTCTGGGGGACACTTCATCCAAGCTGAGACCTCCTGGTGTGCTCAGGCACAAGGGGGACACCAGCTCCCCTCAGCTGTGCCACTCTCTGCCTCTGAACCAGCCTAGAGTGGCCACATTCAGGCATGTGGGATGCAGCCAACCAAAGGGTTAAAAGCTTTGAAATGTAGCTTCAGTGAGCGACCTGCATTCCTGAAATGCCAGAGAAGCTGGAAAAGGCAGCTGGCACCCCTCCCTGCAGCCCAGGCCCAGCAGCCTGGCCTTAATATGGCAGAGAGATGCCTTTGCAGACCCCAACAAGCTGGGGGTACCGGGACAGCACCCTCACGGGCTCCTCTGCATCCCCCCCAAGCTGAAGGGTTGGTGGGCTCACAGGCAGAAAAGCCAAAGTACCCCCTTCCTCCCATGTTCTCCAATCTGTGCAGAAAAAGAGAAATCTCTGAGCCATCTCGAGCTGTTTGCAGCTTATGTCAATAAACCAGCCCCTTCTGCAGGACACTTGTGCCACCCCATGAAACCCATCTTGTGCCTCTGCCACGGGGATTGATAGCAGCATGGAACAGCAAATATGCACAGAGGATAAAGCCCCCACCCCAGTCCCTGGGGGTCTCTGTGCTGAAGGGGTATCAGTGTTGAAACATGAGCATGGTCTGGCTCACACTTCATAGGCAAAGCCCAAAATACTTTTCTCTTTGACGTGTCCCAACGTCAGTCAGCAGCATCTCCTTGCCTGGGCTCCCTGGGTATGGGCTCTTGCTGGGGATGTGGTATTTTCCAAACACAAATGTCACAGTGTTAAATGTGCTGATAAGCAGCCCTCATCAAAAATTACTTTAAAGACAACCAGCTTATGAAAACACCAATAATCTGAAGTTTTCTGTGGGGAAAGTACAACTGCAGACCCTTCCTGCTTCTTCTCACCCACCAGACATACATGTCCAAGTATGCTGTCAAATTGAGGGATTTCCCTCTCCTTTCCTCTCCACTATCTACAAATGTCTCCTGTGAATGTTTGGCCTTTCCAGCCCAAATGCAGCTCATTCCAAGCTTTCATTTCAGAGCAAAGAAGCCAAGATGACAAATGTTATTTAAATACATGGCAATGAGTGTAAGATGTGTGTTCATCCTACTCAGCTTTGAGGTGAGTTACTGCAATGCCTGACAAGTGATTTAAAGAAAGTAATCCTGAAAGTCAAACATAAAGAATTACACCTTTTAGAAAAAGGAAAGGACAGTAAGTCATTCAAATAACAATTAATTCATGCCTGCCTCCCAGCTGCCAATTATTTATTCAAATGTATCTCCAGTTTAAATAGCACAGTATCCCTCACAGGCTCTCCCTCTGCTATCTGTGTTCACTGAATTACACCTGTCAGAGAGAGAGGGTGGGGGACAAACACAACACAGACACAACACAACACAGAGGTTTCATTCCACAAGAGTTGGTAACTGAGTCTGAGAGAGCAACATTCCCCCAGACTCCCAAAGTTGCTCTGCATTTCAAGATGTGACTTAATACAGATCACTGACATCAAGTCCTTACCACACAGGAGCTGTAAGAAATGGAAAAGGGGAGAAAGGGAAGAAAAGTTCTGCCACCCCCGCCCCTGTTTACATGAACCCAGCCCTTACCTCCAGCTGGTTTTCATGGGTCAGTAAAGGTGGTACAGTGGTGAAGCCACTGAATATTTTACTCTCTGACCCTGCTAATTTCTAGTTTAGTGAGACAACCTCAGTGTCCCATCAGCAGTGGGGGCCCAAAGATTTGAAAAGCTGTTTCCAACCCACTCATCCTGCCCTGCAGTCAGGCTGTGACTCCTGGATGTGCACACAAGCCCCCAAGAAGAGGTGACAATTCTTTCCCTGACAGTCTCCTCTCCAAAGACAGATGGTCCAGAGACATCTGGCCAGTCCCACCCCATCCCAGACACGGCTGCTGTGGGGTGCAGGTCCTCCCCAGCTCTTCTCTTCCATATGGGCTGTGTGCCCCACTATCCCTCTATGCAGGCATCTGTTCCATGGGAGTGCAGGAAGCAGGGGAGAGGTGGGCTGTATGGCTCTCAGGTGCCTTCCTGGCTTTGTTTGCTTGCTTGCAGAGAGTCCCTGCAGTCCCTGCAGAGCTGGAGATGCCGCAGCCAATTTACACCAGCAGCAGCTCCAAACAAGCTGCTTCAAAAGCAGCCAGGAGGATCCAACGCTCTCAGTGGGGAGTGTTCTCACCTAACTAAAAAGGAACCATTTGCTGCTGGATTTCCAAATATCAACACCTGGAAGCCTCAGAGAGCCTCCTCAGATCCTGCTGTGTCAGTTCCCTGCCCAGAGAAGTTCTGCTCCTTCCCAACTGCCCCAAAGCTCTACAGCAGTGAGGGTACTGCAGATGATGCCTTGGTCATAAACCTGAGTCTCAGGTAATCACCTGGCTCTGGAGATGGGACTTCAGAAGGAGCAGCAAAAACTGTAATATTCATAACAAAACAATGGGAGTTGACAGCCTGAAGTCTCCCTTTATTCTTATTTCAGTTCAAGACAAATAGATTATGGGAAAACGGGCTAAACCTGAGACCAAGCAGCAGGATAGAGGAAGATTCATTATCTTCTTTTCTGAAATACTCTGGAAGCTATCAGGGCCACTCAATAACCAGCTGAATTTGCCTACTATCCTTTCATTATAGCTTATACTTGCTACAAAGCTGTGTTTTATAGGTTGAAAAGTTATACAGCCCCCTCTTTGGGGATTCCATTGGATCAGATATTTTGCAGCATTGCCAGAAATAACCAAACCCTTCATGAACTAAGGGGTTATTGCTGGCATGGAATTTCCTTTGTCCCAATTACAGATTCTCATTTTTCTGCCTTGCTTCCAATTGTGCTTTCATTGTTTATGATTTGTATGATTAAAACAAACCACAGTACACTGGCAACAGCAGGGAAATATGAGACTTCTAGTTTGAAGCAGAGAATCTGGCAAGGTGCTAAAAATATATTAATTTTGAATTGGTACAAAGAAAACAAGAGTTATGCTGGTGATTTAGATTAATGTACACATTTGTCTTGAGAAATTTGGAAATGGCAGCATCTAACAGTAAGGCTTAATGTGCTTACAAGTTTTGCAGTGGGCAGATGTTGCTGTCAGTCTATTCAGAACAGCTTCAAAAGAATATACTCATGTAAGCAGATTACTAAACTCTGAGAATCTAGATTTAATAGGCTTTCAGTATTAAATGCTGCAAAACCCTGATATTATATATAAAGTTCAAATCACCTTTCAGATTCCAGTGCTGAGCTTCCATAGAAACTGAGGTCAGTTTGGTATCTCAACACCTACTTGACTTAAGCTGAAGGCTTTAAATGAGGTAATTACTCAGTCAGGACTTGGTGATAAGAATCAACCTGTGTTTTTTTCCTGCTTGGGATGGAGATAAGGGTAAGAGAGGTGGGACAACATTTCACCACCTAACAGCACCAGCAGGAGGTCTGTGAGAGGATGGGGCATGAAGACAGAGGAAAGGAAGAGAATCACAGGTTTAAGTGGTTTCAAGCCCACCATGCCTGCATGTCTGTCTCAGGAAACGCCTGGAACTGAGCCCAGGAAAGCTGCAAAGAGGTGCACAGGGATGCACAGAGACAGATCCAGCAGGTCTGGTCTCCAGCTACCACAAACACCAAGCACTGTGACCCTCAACCAGCTCTTTGCAAGTGGTGAAATGTGCCACTTGTGGTTTTTGCTATAAACCTTTGTGGTGTCCCATAAAAGCACAGTGTGTTTTTACACACTCTGAAAAGTGTGAAAAGCAGGAATGTGTTACCTTTTATTTTTTCTTCCCACTTTGGCTTATGTTCTTCAACCATGCAAAAGCACAGCAAAAGGCACAAGGCACTGCTCTGCATTACAGAAAAATCAACCTTTCCTGTGTGGTTACCACTGTTTGCAAGCAGTCATTTCAAGGCACCATGTCCCTAAATCCACAATAGGGATGGCAATCAAACTATCAACCCACAGATCAAACCTTGAGAAGGAATTCTTGCCATTAGATGGTCCAACGTGGAGAACCAAATGATCACAAAGTATGATTCAGTTAAAAAAACCTGAGAGATCAAAAGCAAGATAAAACACTCCAGCCTGCTGCTTTGCACTGCAGCCCCAAACTGAGAGGGGCTTAAGAGCAAGGAGGAAACAGAGGATGGTTCAAGGCTCAAACTGGGAAGTGAGACCCAGTAGAAATACATTGAGCACATCCAGTCCATGGGGAGGAGAGAAACTCTCATTGCCTGTGGGTAACAAAGCACTGGGATAAACAGGACAGAGTAAATATGAAGCCAGAAAAACCACAGGAGGAAGACAACTGCAGAGTGCAGAAGGGACTGGTTCCATCAAATAACAGGACACACACTGCTGGTATTATCCAGTCCTTGGGTGCACTGGCAAGGGCTGTGAAGTTGCTATTCCAGGCTTGATTTAACATGTTATAGGAAAAGGACTTAGAATAACTAACAAATTCTGTCATGACAGGGAGGTCTGGAAATGGATAAATCAGTAGGGCTCTATTCTAACTTAATGAACACTGAGGTACTACATTAGAAATCCAAGAGGCAAGTAGCCACAATCCCTACAAGAACACAATCAAATCCTAGACATGCTCATACAGATACTCACACTGACCTTACAGACCCAACAATGGTCAAACAGCTTCATCCACTGCCCACACAGCATCAGACATGGAAACACATGGAAGCACAGAATCCAGCCAACCACCACTCTGCCCTGGTTTTCATCTGAGCAGCAGATTCAGAAGGAGCTTTCTAGTTTATCCAGGAACCCAGGGATTGCTCATGCCCTGCTGTGCAGTCCCTCCAACAGAAACCAGGGCTGAAGTCTCTCATGAGGGCCAGGGCTTGTGAAGGTGGGGCTGCTCCTGGCTGTCTACAAAGGGTCTCATCCACCCAGTCTTCCAGGTGGGGTGGCCTGAAGCAGATCAAGGCTATAACATCACCCGTCTCTGCCTGCCCTTTAATCCTGACCCCAAGGCCCTTGGTCAGCTCCTCATCCATCCCCAGGTGGAACCCCAGGCACTCCAGCTGGTCACTGACATAAACACCCCATCCTTGGCTCCCCTGCTTGTCCTTTCACAGAGCCTGTGCCCTTCCATGCCAACACTCCAGCCACAGGAACCACCCCTCCATGTCTCCTCCATCCTTATTCCTGGCAGCCACCACACATGTGGGACAAGTACCAGGACAGCAGCCTGGAATTAATACCAGGTATTCAAACCATACCAAACTTCTTGCAAAAAGTGGCAAGATGGAGTCTGATCACCAACAGACACACACCAGTCCAGCAGGGGAAGAGAATTCCTCCAGCACATAACACACATTCTCAGAATAGCTCGAGTAAGAGCTGCTACACCACGAACAGATGCTTGGCTCCCTCTTGGGGAAAACACTGAAATAAAGGAACTGGCAGCTTGGGGTACTCCAGCACTGTTACCTCACATGCTCCTGATTTTCAGGAATCCTCCCAGACACTCTGAGAGAGATGCCAAGCTGGGAAATCAAAGCACACGAAGCAGCCAGTAGAGATCATTTAAACTGCATTTTAACTACATGTTTCTATTTGAAACATTCTGCAAGTGGGTCCTGGGAGAAGAGCACCCTTGACCATTATCTCAGCTCAGCTTTATTTAGCTGAAGTCTCCCTGACCACAGCAAAAATCTCTAATATCTGTAAGGGAACTGTTTCTAATATTTCATAGGAGCTGGCATAGGTGGTGATATCTGTGCAACAGATCAGAGGGGGCAAGCAGAGGAGTGGAAAGGCACAGTAGAGGATTTATTCCTTAACTCAGCAGCCAGGGGCTGAAATCTTGGTGCCCCCTTCATGCACATAGACTTTATCCTCTCCCTGCCTTGCCCCCTGCATGCCATGGCACCCACAAGATGTGCCATACTGTGCCCACAATGATCCCCTGGTATTCTTAGCAGAAAGCTGAAGGCCATCTGTCACCTGAAGTCATGCTGGATCTGCAAACAGCTCTGAACTTACATTTGTAGCAGGATCTGGACTCAGCACCCTTCCACTGCCACCACCTCCCCCAGCTGTGACACCAGCAGGATCCACACCAAGGCCACTGGCTGTGACCCCACTGAATTGCTGTAAGCCAAGACCTCACCCCAGCGCCTCCTCTCCAGAGCTGCAGTGTTTATAGCCCTGCTTTAGAAGTTTTAATTAACAATCAGTGAGATAATACTGAAATAATCTTTTTCTTTCTAATTGAATGTCTCAGGCATGGAAACATAAGATTTTCCAGAAATAAGTACCAACAGAGGATACATTTCTCCTTAGGCAACCTAAGTACATTTTACTAAGCCTGTGATCTTAGATGTTGAGTCATTTTTTTTTTAAATAGAGTTTGATGCTATTTTGGTCTATCCAGTGTTTCAGGTCAGTATTGCAAGTACAGGCTAATTATCACCTTAAGTTACTGATCAAGAAGTCATAATTAATATCTCAACATTTCACCACTTCCTGATCTTATTTCTATTTCTTCCCTTATGCAAACTACTTAATAGCAAAGGATGCTTTGCAAAGTAGACTGATTAGAGGAGATTTATGTATAATTATAAAAAAACATTTCCAAGTTCTATTTCCACATTATTTAACGTTCCCAAGGGGCATTTTTTGCAAGAAAAAAATCTCCATTTCTATTAATACTTCCTTCCTCTTTATGGTATGAATCCTGCATTGCCTGCCCCTGTTAACCTCAATTATCACCAGTATATCCTCTGAAAGGGTGAGTGGTGCACTGCAAAGCAGCCACAAGCTGGACCTGGGTGGGGATGGCTCCATGCAGAGAGGACAGCCAGGACTCGGCCAGAGGGCAGCAGTGGCACCACGAGAGCTCAGTGGTCCTCACCTCCTCCAGCTGAGAGCCACAGCAAGGAGAAATCCAACAGGGGAGTCTTCCTTGGCCCTCCTGGGTGGGGCAGGGGATGCTGTCCTGCTATCAGGGCACCAAGCCTGGCTGGAGACATCCCCAGCCCCTGCAGTGCATGGGGACAATGCCCTTGCTGCTGCTCCAGAGCAGCATGGGGCACTCTGCCATGGGAGCAGGATCCAACTGCTGCTGCTCTCCTGCTCTGGTCTGCCCTGACCAAATCCCACCATGGATGCAGAGTTTTCACTATGCAGAAATTTCAGTGGAGGGCAGCACACAACCACTGCACTGTGCCTGTGCAGACCTCACACATCCCTGTGAGCTGCAGTACTTCTGGACTCTTGCTCTACACAAACACCCTGAGGGAGCAAGGCATGCCCTGTTCAGACTGCTCCTGTGCCTGGTCAACAGAGGATGAGCAGGATGGAGGAGGAGGGGGGCAAGGGAGATGAGATTCACCTCTCCACGACTTCTTGTCCATTCCAGCAAAGGGTGTCATTGTGAACAGCAGAGCTGTGGCTGCAGATGTACTCTGGCAAGCTGCTGTAAAAACTGCTGTGGGACTTCAGCTTTGCAATCAGTTCCCTGGAAGAAAGGGACAGAAAAGGGTGCTCAGTCAAAAGAAGAGAAGAGAAGGTTGGTGCATTTTAACCAGTGAAGGTACCCCCACAAACACAGCATTAAACAGCTAGGTGCAGACAAACCACAAAGCATCAGTAGCTTTTTCTGGTTTTCCTTGATGTTATTCAGTCAAAGGCTGAGCCCATGTTTCCCAGGGCAAAACTGCTGGTGATGGGGAGGGATGTGGGGGCAGCAGAAGCTCAGCCCAACTTTGCACCAGGCAAAAGTCAGGTACAGTCTCTGCACTCTCACAGCACCCAAGGAAAGGTGCCACTGGCTCAGGCCACACATCCATGGGGTACATCTGAGCAGAAAGGGCTCAGTGTCCCCTCTGCTTTGCAGAAGGCAACAGAGACCCTTCAGGGGCTTTTCTGGCTGACATTGGCCATCCAACATTGCTACAAGGACAGGTGGCATTTTTGGTGGCAGACCAGAGATGACATTCTAAGCACAGACCTGGACACATGGCTAGGACTGTGTTTCATGCTGCACCATCAAAAGGACATGATTTCAAGGGATGCACTGGGTTGGCCATGGGGTCATAGTCTGCATTCAAAGGGGCAGGTGACATCATCAAAATGGCTCTGCTGCAGGAAGGCAGGAGGGGCTGCAGGAGCAGTGCTTGCACCAACAGAGGGGATGTGAATCAGGCTGCCTCCCAAGCCGTGCCCTCCCTTCCCTTCTGGTCACCTGCAGCGGGCCAGAGGGCAGAACACAGGCTGGCCATGGGATCCCTGATGTTTCCAGAGAGCTTACAGAGGCTCTGGAGTGGGATGTGACATCCCCCCCGCCCAGGTCTGATCCCTCAGGGACAGTCAGCAGGTGTCAGGGAATAGTAGCAGATATAATTAGGTAAATAGCACCAAAAGTAAGATAACATGAATATCAGGGACAGGAGGCAGTAAGGCTTGGCCTCACTGTTGTCTTGTTTGATTTCAGCACATTTCCCCCTCTGGCAAGGGGGTACTGCTCACCTACTGCTCCCTGGGAGGACTGATGAGGAATTAGCCCCTGGAGCAGGGAGCACTCTGGGGCATCCCCCGGGTGCTGTACAGGGGTTATCCATGCCCTGCCAGCTCTGGGGAGCTGCCTGGCAGTCTTGGGCACTTTGGTGTGTACAGGGGGTCCAGCTCCCTCCATCCCTCCTGGCTTTGGATGCCGTGGGGTTCCCTCTCCAGCCAGAGCCCAAGACAGCCAGCTGGGGGCAGGCGACACCAGCACAAGGAAGGCTCTGGGCTCTGGGCTGTGCTCAGCGCTGCCTTTCCGCTGCCTCGGAGCCCGTTCCTGCCGTGGTGGGGCTGGCACAGCCCACAGGGACAGCCGGGCAGCAAGGGGGTCCCTGCCTCTGACCACCCACCATCCCATGCACCGACCCGTCTGTCACTTCCCAGGCTAATGAACGGGTCTGTCTGATGAGCCAAAGCCCCTCCAAAGGGTGGGAATTCAGCCTACAGCCCCTGCACAATCCAAGGGATGCTTCAGGCAGTCACCTCCTGTGGGAACCACCTCCTACATCCATCTCCTGCACTAACAGTGGGGCAGAGGTCCTACCAACACCTGGAAAGCCAGAATGAGGTGAGACCTGGATCATGAGTTATGGCAAACCCCAAGCAGAAGGCTCACTGCCCATGGCACTCAGCTCTCACAGCCTAGGCACTGCCTTGTGCCACAAACCCCAGCAGAGCTGGGAGAGCAGGCACAAGGAAACATTCCTGGGGAGCAGAGCTCCTGCAGGGCAGGGAGGAACCCTCCATACCTGCAGCTATGAACCCATGGAATTCATCTCAGCAGATTTCAGGAGCCTTCAGAGTCTTCAAAGGACATCTCTGTCAGAGCCTGGGCTGTGTAACCTCGACGTGTTGAGACAAGGGAGGAATGCAAGCCCTGGTGCTGTATCTCATGGGAACAGTGTCAAGAATGTGGCCCTGTTAGTCTTCAGAGAGAAATCCACCCAAATTAGTCTATTTCCAGCTTCAAAAATTGCCCAGCTTGCTTGTTTCACTTCCACAGGGATTTTTCTTTTATTCAAGAGAGAAGGAAAGGCACTGTGTATTCCTGGGTGTGTTTTCAGATCCAGAGGGGAGATGCTGCTCCCTGACACATCACTGTGAGCCCACTTAATTACAGCTTTTACTTACACAGGAAAGGAAGCACAAGGTGGATGCCAGCAGTGGAGGCACCTGCTTCCTTTGAAAATATTCAGTAAAAGGCTGTTAACATCTCTGAACTACCATAAAACACTACACAAAAAGCATGAAATGCATTCCTCTTACCTACACATGGTGTAACACATAACAGTTCAATCTGGAGTGACCATTTCTATCTGTAACTACACCTGTGAGTATTTCAGACACTATAACAGAGCCCAAGAAACCCAGACAAGGCATTTGGTGTATTAACCTGGGTGCACTGGGTGAGAAAACCCATGTGGACACCTCATTGCACTTCAGAGCCCGCCACAGAGCAGCTCTGATGCTCAGAGCCAGATTTATGGGGAAGGGAAATAAGGAGCTTTTCCATCTGCTTCCACAGGGCCATTCCATCTGGTGGCTGCTCCTGCAGCCCATCCAGCAGGCACCATGCTCAGCCTGAGCATTCTCACCTCCTCCTGCTCGACAAAGTTTCCTCTTGCTCCACGTGAGTCACTCTCAGGACTTTTCTGTCAATGAAAAGGTCTTCTGGATAATGAGCTGACCGGGTCTGCCTCTGCTGAGCGTGGCCACACATCCTGCTGATCTGGAAACACAAACACAGCAGTGAGAGAAGCGCTGGGACTGCAGGCATCAGCTGAGATGCACACTGGCACCTGCACATGAGCTGCTGTCCTCCTGTCATCCCCATCTTGCTCATAGCTCAGCAAGCACCTCAAAGCAAAATTCTGTCCTAAGGATACAACCTGGCTTTTGTATAAAAGGGGAAGGAATGCAGGAAAGTTCAGGTAAAACGTCACTGAAGTGCCCCTGTGGCTATCAAAACCCCTGAGCTGCAGGTGGGACAGGCAAATCTTCCTGTGTCAAGCTAAACTTAGGCTGGCAGGAGGGGGCTTGAGGTGTTCCCTGCTCCTTCCTTCCTGAACACCACAGCATCTCAAGACTCAGCACTCTAGCTCTCCAGTCAGACTTTTAGGAAACACCTCACCTCTGAAGGAAAATCCCTGGCTCTGCACCTTGAGGTAGCTCAGCATCAGCACAGACTGCACTGCAGGTGCCCAGGGATCATCATACACATCACTACTAATTAAAAAACCCAGGGCCCAAAATACAGCAAGCACTGGGGCCACAGCCCAGTCATGTTGTGGGAGGCTCTGATTAACAGGGCTCCGCTAATGGCACAAATTAGCTCATTAGCATACAGATTATTTGGGAACTGCCTGCAGCATCGAGGGAAGGAATCCCAAGTGCCTCATTCAAGCTCCCTTGCATGGCCACTGTCCTGAGACTCACCCAGCAGTGCCCACTGCTGCAGTCCCTGCTGTGGGTGGGTTTGCCACCATTTCCTTCTCTGGGACACTGCCAAGGCACATCTGTCCCCCTGTGGCACCACTGCCACTGTCAAAGTGTCCTTTTGATCCACCCTGTGCTGCTCCTGCAGGACTCATCCACGCTGGCCTGTGAAGGGAGCTTGGCTGATTGCTGGGACCATGAAAACACCACAGCCAACACCACCCTGACTTCCTCTGAGCCTCATCCCAACACCCACACCAGGCCTGGCACCAACCACCCACCCATGAAATGCCCATTCCTTGCAGCACCTCATTTATCTCCACACCACATCGAATCAAGGCAATCCCAGGGAGCTGCACACCAGAGGTTAAAAGCATACCTGCCACCCAAAGCTAAAAGCATCTGATGTGTAAAGAGAGGAGATTAATTCTGTTCTATTACATCCTACATTTGGGTGGGCAAATAAATTAGTAATGTCACCTCTTTCATTATCAAGAGCAGCAGAGTTTGTTTGCTCAGGCTGCCGTACAACAAAGAGTAAAACAGGAACCTCCTGGGAGCTGGGCTCTGCAGTTTCTGCTCACATCATGGTGGGAAGAGATGCTGCCACCAGTCCCTCTGCACCTGCAGTTTCCTCTGCCAAAGCAGTTGCTCCTGCAGCTGCCAGGGGAGCAGATTCTGCACCATCTTACCTGGTTTTTCCTCTTCTGCCCTCCCTTGGCTGTGCCTCCTCTCTGCCCTGCCAAAACCAAGTTGTGCATAAGAATGTATCAGCCCTACTGCCCTCTCTAAATCACTTGTCAGGCTTCAAAAACAGAGGGAGGAAGGGATTCAGAAAATGGATCACATTTTGGGCTATTTTCTTTGCCTTTTGGGCTTTCTGTCAGCATTCATCCCTCTCATAACATTTACAGGTAGTGCCCTGATGCAAGCACACAGGAATAAGAGGAAATCACAGGACAGCAGGAGACCTGGAGAAGGGTATTTGGGATCTGAGACGCCCCCCACTGTGGAATGGGGGATGTCCCAGGCCCTCTCTATACTGGCTGGTGCCACGTCCCAGCAAAGGGCAGAGCAGCAGGACACTGTCAGGATGCTCAGGGATCTCTGTGGACTTTTCCTCTGCCCAAGTCAGAGATGAGACCTGCCATGAAACCTCCTCCAGGGAAACACAAGATACACAAAAGCTCCAGGACAGTGGGTACAGAGGAAGCAGTGCCACAAAGCAGCATCACTGCACCCAGGCTTTGAATGGACACATGAAGTGGAGAAGTGGGAAAAGGCTGGACACTTGAAGCTGCTGTTTGTGATGACTCCCTTTGATTCTCCCCAGCTCTGTGAAAATCCCCCCAATCCCTTTCCAAAGCCCAGTTTTCAGCTGGCAAAACCTATCAAAACCTGAGAGAAGGGCAAGTCCAGGATCAAGGCTTTTCCCCAGGGATGCAGAGAGGCACTGAATGGGAGGGGAGGGTCGGAGTGACAGCGTGAGCAATGGCAGCACCCGAGAGCCTGCTTCAAACAGCAAGGGGACCAGCAAAGTGGGGATGCTTCATCTGCCACCCAGAACTGGAGGGAGCTCAGCCCCTCTGCTCCCAAGTCCTGCTCAGGAGCTGTGGCTCAGCTGCATCCTCACAGCCCCACACAGCACCTGGGTACCAAGGCTCCAAGATTCATCAAATGAATAAGGCTGGAAAAGACTTCTACAATCACTGAGTTCAGTGGTTGACCATCAAGCCAAATCATTGATCACCCAGTCCCAGCCATCCCTCCAACCACAAACAGGATTGTGTTAGCTGTGACACAGGACAGCAGATGAAATCTTTGCAGATAGAAGGATGCATAGCTCAAACTTTCCACTAAGTTTTTACTTATTTATTTATTCAAGCACTGACTAACCATCTCAGGAAAAAAGCCCAACTCTGCAGCCCATCTTGTGAAGTCACAGTGAAATAGCTGTCACCGTTTAGTCAAACAAAAACCCGGCTGAGGTTTGAACTTCAAAATAAAGTGAGCGAAAGTAGAAGTAACAGATTGCCTGCTCATTTGCAGGGGCAGCATCGTGTATGCTTTTTGGGGGAGGGAAGGATTTCACAAACCATCTGCCAAAGTCTGCTGGGCCACAAGCAGTCCTAGGACAACAGCTCAGAAATCCTGTTTCAATCTTACCCTGTTTTTGTGTCCACACTGCAGGCTCAGGAACACACGAACACAACTTCCCAGTCTCTTCCTAACCATTGCCACTTTAAAGCAGGCTCCAAAACAAAAGAAAAATGCCACTATAGGGCAGTCAGAGAAGGGACAGATACAAGCTCAGACCTTGAGGAGAAACAAGTGTGATGATTCAGCTCTCCAGGTATTGCTTGCTCTGGCAGGAGCAAGGACATTCAGCTCCTCAGCACTGTGGTGTGTCTGCAAGAGGGAGAACAAAAGCAAGGGAGCATCTCTAATCCAGTTTCCAAACTTGTATCAAGCAACAGTGTTTAACAAGTGGTTTCCTTTCAACATACAGATATAAATGTGAAATTCAAAGAAAATTGACAGAACAGAACCACTGGCTCTCCTCCTCACCACGCTACCAGGGGGATGGTAAATATACACCAGCCCTTATCTAAAGTACAGTCAGTGCAAGAGCTCTGCCTTAATGCAGAACAGGCTGAAGTTTGACGCATTAGGCCACAAAAAATGACTAAGTAAATCAAATGCCAGAGTGTTTTTTAGGCAACAGGAGTTGGACTTTATCTGCCAGGGACACCAGGCAAGAAAAACCTTCCCAAAGCCCTGAGCTTTTACAAACCCCCAAAGCCCCCAACACTGTAACACCCCAAGCAAAACCACCCTGCCCCAGCTCATTAACAAACTCACTAATTACCCGATTTAATTAGCCTCCTCCATGAGGAGTGTGACCCAGGCCACAAGGGGAACACTTTGCCTTCTGAGGAGACCCCAACCCCTGCTCCAGTTCTTTACTGCAGCCCCAGGAGGTACCAGAGCCAGGCTGGGCAGTCCCGGGGGCAGCAGCTGCTCCCAAACCCCGCGGGCTGCACGCTGTGATGGGAACACTGATCTGAGAGGAGCACTGGGGCAAGGCTAATGGAGCAGCACCAGCAGCCCACTGCAAGGCTTCCCCATTAATTTAAGATAAGAGGTGCCTGAGGACTGCAGGGATCAGATTTGCTACAGCTGAGCTGATGGATGGGTGTAAAGCACAGCGCTGATCCACGTGGGTCCCTGCAAGCCCACGGAAACCGGGATTACTGGGGTTAATTATCAAAGAAACAGTGACCACAGCAGCAGGTTCTGTACAAATCATCACAGCCCCCTGCCTGGCTATGGCAGGATGGCATCCCTGACACCACTGAGGCTCCTGATGAACCTGCTCTGCTGTCAGAACCCAGGACGTTCCCTTGACTGCCCTGCAGGACTCGAGACCCTGGCAGGGGGCTCAGAGACCTTGGCACACAGTCAAAGACACCTGTGCCTTCCATTTTAACCCACGGAAACAATTACCAACTTTGTGTGAAGAGTTACAAGCCACAAGGGTTTGAACAGAATGATAGTGAATTTACCACAGGGTGGAAAAGTAGAATTTGGGGGTTTTTAGAATGGAGGTTCAAGAGGCAAGATGGAGGAATCTGGGCATGTCAAGTCCTTCACCTTCTTCTCCTTCTCGTCCTCCATCTTCTGCTGTGATGGTGGCACTTCTGGATTGGTTTAGAGTAGAGACAAACTGTCTAACATAGGTGATAGGTATTGGAAAATTATTGTAAATAAAGTACACATCGTTTTCAGTATAAAAAGATAACACTGCCCTGAGGGCGGTCAGTGTGCCTCAACCCGACCTGCCGGACAGACCTCAGCGGGTCAGAAAGACAATGTAATGGCTAAGAGCAAATAAACAACCTTGAAAACCAGAGCCAAGGAATCCCATCTTCTTCTTCGAGTGTGGGTCTGGGAAAAAAGACTTTTTAATACCTCGGGAGCCATTCCAACAACTCAGAACCAAGACTCTGCTGCCAAGGCACAAGGTAGCATGGCCACATGGGGCAAAAACGTCTTATCTTCCTTATCAGCAAGGAAATCCAGGGGTGAAAGGACTGGAAAGCAGCACACTGGGATCCTCAGTGCCAATCTGAGCTTTGCTTTTAAGAGTAAGAACATTTTAAAGGTAATTTTTTAGATGATTTAGAAGAGGAAAAAAAAACCACACAAAAAAGTAGCTAATCAGCTTCTCCTTGAAGAAGAAGGGATTGCATTAGACACTGCTGGATACCTGCTGCTGCCACTTCTCATTCAGCCCAGGAGCTCCACTGTGCTCTGAAGGAGAGTTTGCTCTATTTGACCTTTGCTTAAACTTTACATGGAGTTTCCATTTGTCTTTTCTATGAATTCTTCTGCTTATAGATTCATTCTCCAGGAAGAATTTTTTTTTTTCCCCTCAAGTGGATGCCCTCATTTTTGAAGATTTCCTCTCACAATCTCTTTTGCTCTCTGGAGTTCACATAAGTCATTTTATACTTACTCCTTCCTTTGGGAGAAGCCACACATCAAACTGAAAAGAGATTAACTATTATAATTGATTTGAACACGGCTTCTGAAAGGGTGATTTGCTGCAGAATGCACAGAACATCAAGAGGTCACAGATTTGCTGTCTTTGGAAGAGCCAAGTGATGCCCACTAAACCATCAGCATCCTCATGGAGCCCAGTTTGACCAGTGAGGCTGAAAGCCTCAGGAAGGCAGCAGCTTGAATTGGTGCCTCTTCCCCAATTCTTTTTAACAACCTGCTCCACTACACATCACAAGTCTTATTAGCATTATAAAGATCGCATTTGTGCCCCGTTTATCTTCAAAGTCACCATAAAAGTGAACCTGAAGTCTATTACTCAAGTGCTGCTACAGAATTCCGCTTAATTAAATTCTAAAGGGCTTAAACCAAAAATATACATTGCGATGATGTGGGATAGAACATAAACTTTTTAATAGTAGTAACCAAGCACATTTACCATTTCTACAGGTGTAATAAAAATGCTAATATATGTTAATGTTTAGTCTGTGGTTAATGTTTTGTCTTGTTAATTTCCCCAGGGCTTTTATTACTGATTTAAATCTGCCACACTGCCCCAGTGATTGCATCGCCTTCCACAAACGGCGCCGCGCTCTCAAACCAACGCTGATTAACAGGAGTGCAGAAACATTTGGCTAGGACAAACACTCTTATTATATGCTTCTAATCATTAGATACATTTTGTCAGGAAGATGGGAAAGAGACAATTCCCAGCTCCCCCACTCTTCTCACAGCAGAAAAATGTGATTATGGACATAAAAATGAATTTATAAGCCTTTATCTTAGGAAGCACATCATTATTAACTAAGTAATGATTGTTCTTCTGGTTCCAGGCACTCAAGCAGAAAGAACAAACTGAGTATGGTAACACAGATGCCTTCAATGGACACTCCAACAAAATTCCTCATTAATGGAGTACTAAATGTTATTAATCAGCTCTATAGTATTACCACCTCCATTATTCAGACTGCAAGGATTACATAAGAGACAGCATCCTAACTCACTCATGCAGAGACAGGAATCAAAGGAAGTGACCTACTCTCCATGCTGAGGAGAACGTTTAATAATGCATCACCCTTAAATAATGCAACGCTATAATGTGTAAAATGCACACAAACACTAATGCTTAAAATAACAGAGTGCCTGTCACACCAGTGCCCATGGTGACGACCAACACATGCTGCAAACATGGGCTACAAACACCCAGGGACCCCTGCAGCCCCCAGACCAGGTTATGCTGAAGGCCATCACCACCTGGCTTGAAGACCAGCTCCTTCAAACTGCTACAGAACCACAGAGGCATTTTTCAAAGTACATATAACTTAGTTTTTCCTAATAATGGTTTGGGTTGGAAGGGACCCTAGAGATCATCTAGTTCTAAATCTTGACTGCTGTCCTTCATTTAGAGGATCACAAAATACTTTGCAGAAGGTCATTGTCACAGCAGAAACATGGGGCCCTAGAGGACTGGTGGGACTGGTTCTCAGGGCAGGGAGCAGGATGGGCTCCACACACAGCCACGTGTGTCGATGTGACAGAGGTGACACAGCAGCTGGCAGGTCTGACACACGGCATGGTTACACCATCACTCTGCCCCAGAAACTGCACAAGGGTGAGGGTGCACCAGCTCAGCAGAGCAGTGGGGAGCACAAGAGACTTTTTATGGATTTCAATCCTTGGTGCCAACTGCTGAAGCTGCAGGATTTCCACTGGCACATCCCCGTGCTGTGTCATGGTTCATATGCTTTAAATTGGAAAGAGACAACCCTGCAGCTCCAATCACTGCTCCTGTTGGGACACAGCACCCTGTCCCCAGGAGGATGCGATGGCCAATGCACCACACAAGTGCTGCAGCACACAAGGCACCTCCACAGCATCCCTCCACATCCCAACCCTTGCACTGCCCCAGCTTCTCCCAGCACAGGATGCCCTTTCTCTCAAAGGAACCGTGACCTCAGCTTGAGTCGAGCCCTTTCAAACCTACATAAAATAATGCAAACAAGATGTTTCTTCTCTCTGGCGTCCCCAGCATCGAGTGTTTAATCCACCAAAGAAAGCAGCTTTGTGTTTCAGCAAAAGCCTGTTTATTGTTATTTATAGGTGGAGAGGAAGTCGGACTAAATGATCACAGTTGTTACTTCTGTCTTTATAATCCAGGACATATAATTAAGGCACAACTTCTCAAGTCAGTCTTTCTCTCCAGCATTTTGTTAATTCCATATTTAACACAGAATGTGGTATTTCAGTTTGGATGGTTGGACCTCAGCAGCAAACCACAGGGAGGGTGGCTGTAGCACCAGCCAGGGCTCAGACCCAACCCAGCCAACCAACTGGGAGAGTCAAGAAAAAAGCATTTGCTTAATTTTTGGCACACACTTACGCAGTTTTCCTATGTGCAAACATTTCCTGGAACAGGGCCCTGTAGCATACTAATGCACCATTATGGCTTTAACTTAGATCTGTGCAATCTGATATTTCTGAGACAACCAAACTAAGACTTTATTCTTGGAAGGAGAAGCCAGCCTTGCCTGGAGGGTTACAGCAAAAGGGAAGATGAAGCAAAATCCAGAGAAACCCAGAACACATTAGACTGCCTTAAGCCAGGTTGAGGAGCAGAAGGTGGCAGTAGCCAGAGTCCATCTCCTGGTGGAGCCCCACGTCCCCAAGGTGCTCCATGGCTGAGGGGGTAGCACAGCAGAGGGGGGACCCTCTGAGAGCTGCTCCTGACCCCAGGCTGCTGCTCTGCCCCTGGGACTGACTCCCCAAGGAAGCTGAAGATGCTCCAAATTCAAACAGCTGATTTCAACATTAGCACTGACTCATCTAACCTGACAGAAAATTAGGACTCAAGGCAGCAGAGCCCACTTCTGCTAAGGATGCTAAATACAGTTTAATTATGCAACTGCACTCCATGCATGCTCTAACACACAACTGCTGCTATGGGTTCCTAGAAGACTCTCCTATTGCAGGCAATTAAATCTACCCCACCACAACAAGCTGGGAAACAAGGAATGGGCTTGAGGGATCACCAGTTTTTACCAGGATCTTAAAAAAACCCTCAATGGGCAAAGCCAGGCAGCAGGACAGCTCCAGGCAATCACCACGTGCTTGTTATTTTCCTTCCACGGGTTAATCGGTTTCCTTGGCAGATTTCTGTGGGTTTTAATGTTGCACCGTGTTTGTGCCTACGGCACTACAGAAAGGAACAATCCCAGAGAAATAAATTCCTAGCAGCCTAATTTAGAGAGGAAAAACAGATACCTGCCATCAGTCTGGAACACAAGCCAGAGTCAGAGCCTGTAACAGGGTATTTAACAGCAGCCGTGTCAGCTGGGTTGCAAATGTGGTCAATACCTACCAGCCTCTCTTCCCCCCTGCAGCCATGAGCCCAGATTCAATTATTCTTTGAGAAATACTTTGTTAAATAATTAAAAAGTTACTGCATTACTTTTCCCTTTTTTTTTCCCCTTAAACCAGACCGATTCAATTTTGGAAGTATAAAGCCATTATAATGTGTCAGCTAGCAATTAGCTACTGTACACTGTTTATTCTTTAATATAATCTTTGAGTAGAAGGGCAATATTCTCAGAAACGCAGCATTAACTTGTTCCTGAATGACTTTAATATGGCTCTTTTCAAATTACTGCTCATAAAATCTCAGGGAAGAAAAATTTACAGATGATATCCCATCTCCTTAATTAGTTCTCTCTCTCTCTTTCAGCAATCCAATAGCAAGCGTAATATTTATTTAAAATAGAGCACACGGGGCTTACCACTAAATCTGCTGTAACTGGTGATATCAAAACAAGCAGGTAAAAGGCAATGCCTGTTTTGCAGCCTGCACAGACCATGCTCACAGGTACACACAGCTTTTCAGATTTATATTTCAATAAATGCTCATACTGAAACCATTCCAAAGGCTTTTCACACCTCTAAGTACTTCTTTGCTATAAAATGCCCTTCTCCCTGCCTATGGTGAATGGAAACCCTTCCTACCCCAAAGGGTTTGGCATCCCCCATTCCTCCCCACTCACCATCCCTTTCCATCACCCTACTCATTTTAACCTTCAGATAGAAGTAATCCCCCCAGCAGCAACTTTTTTCTCCCTCCATCCACCTTTCTCTTTCCAAACACCAGTCTCTGCTAAGACAACAAGGCTGGAGCCACCAAAATTCTCCATTTCAACAGTGAAGCTGCTGAATCTCTTCAGCAGAAAAATTATAGGCATTTGTTTTCCAGCAAAGCTCAGAACAACCTCACATGTTATGCAGCTCCTGGCAAGGGGACATGAGGCTTTCCCCATGGCCATGCCAAGGACCTCCCCAGTGAAAGTCTGAAAAAGAAACATAATAATTATCATTAAGAGAAAATGGTAAAAATAGCTCAATGCAGCAGAGATTAGCTGCTGGTAAAATTAATCCATTCAAGGCCAGCAAAAGGAGAGGGCCCTGTTTTCTTTTTTCTTTCCTTTTTTAACTTCATCTGTTGATTTTTTCTTAGTTTTGAGGCTACCAGATCCATAGCAATTTTTTCTCCCTGACAGTCAGGCCTAACCTAATCCAATTACAGGTCAGCACCAAGATAATATACCCAAAACAGGGCAAACAAGGTAAAAAGGCTCCCATTAGATTTTTGCTCGATAACGAATTATGTTTTTTCCCAAAGACAAATAAGGCTTATTGAAAATGTAAATCATTCCTTTCTATAAAGATATAAATATCTGCAGGGCTTTTTTGAGACTTTATTGGAAGACATCTTGTTTTTACATGTACTGTGGTTAGAACAATTGAATTACAGAATGACTTACAACATTAGATTAGTTTCTGCCTGATTGAGAATATCTTTATAATGGAAATCGGTGTGCACTTTTAACCTTGTTACAATGCTGTATGTCTGATTAATGTATTAAAGGGACTCATGCAACAATAGCCTTTTGCAGACAGAAATTAAATTAATCCAACTTTATCACAACACCTTTATTAACAGCATCAAACAGAGGACTAGTATTTGATTATGAGAAGTGAATTCCAACACACTGATATACAACAATTCCAAAATTAGGTAGGAGAATCATTAGATGGGGAAAAAATCGACTAAACACTTGTAATGCATTTTTGTTTTTCATCATTACTTTCCACTCACCTTGCAAGTTGCAAGCTGGGAATTTCCCCAACTCATGGAAAAGAAACATTTTGCACCAAAATCTAAAGGCAGGGAGTTATTCCATTTCCTTCTGGCTCCAAACAATGGGAACTGCATGAAGCAAGGCTCAGAGCTGACCTTCCTGGGTGTTTTTTAGCCTCTGCTGGGCAAACCCTTTTGGGCCCATCTGCACTGAGCTCATGGTGACATTTTACCCATCAGAGCCACCCCAGCATCCCCTCCCTCAAGTGCCCTCTGCTCCATGGCTTTTGGGCCATCCCTCAGGGACACACAGAGGATGGATGACTGAGACAGCAGCATGGGCAGCTGGGTATCTCCAGAAATACCTGCACTCTGCTCTCTGGAGAGCAGCAGCACAAGGTTTATTTTACAGTGATACAGATCAATATGTGCAATCCAGGAGTTAATAAGCTTCAGAAAGACATAACTTAGAGCACATCAGTCACCCCCAAGTTATCCTCAGTAACCATCCAGCTCTCCAGCTGGTTCTCTCCAGGTCACTGGCTCAGAGCATCCTCTCAACCTTTGCCAGTAGCACAAAAGAGAACTGGGTGTGAAAATTGATTAGGTTACAAAGATACACCTGTATAAAGAATTGCAAAATTTGCCAACAGCTGCCTCGCTTTTTATTTTCTTTTTATTTTTAAACAGAATAACTCTGCCCAAGTAGCTGTAGGCTATCAGCACAGCTTTCTGCAGCCAGCCTGCTCTTCCTTAAACAAATCTTTGGAAAATAATGCAGTTAGCAGCAAACTTCACCTACTGAAAGCAGGCTCTGTGCCCTCGGGGGCTCATTAGAGGGGTAACACAACAGGTAGGGATGGAAAAGGCCACCAATTCTTTTTGCAGTGGCCTGATGGGGCAGTGAGAACCCAGCAATGAGGTGTGCACTGCTGCAGCAGATGGATGAAAAATCTGCCTCAATTGTTTGCTGAAATTTTTTTCTCCAGCAAAACGTATTTAGCATCTTTCATGCCTGGTACACCTCAAAGCCACTTTACAATAAGATGCAAAAATTATATAATTCACAGCACCACACACAGGCAGAGAATTCAAAATGAACCAAATCACTCATTGCAACCCAGCCCCTTCATCCTCTGCAGCACAAAACAAAACACCGCTGCTCCGCCCGGGCAGCTCTGGGCACCACTCCTGCTTTGCAGAGGGTCCCTTTTAACTTTCTGGTTTGTTCTTGGCTCATTCATCAGCATTGCTAATGGGAGAGATAGCTCTGGTTTGAAGGCAGCAGCACTCACGGGGGTTTCTGTCACTGGAAGTAAACTCAGCGCCGTTCAGATGAAGGATGCCCGGTGGATGACCCCGGGCGGAGGCCTGAGTGCAAACGGCAGTCACGGATAATGAGGCCAAAGGAGGGTTTAGCGTAAAAAGCACAGCGAGATGGATATTGGTGAGCACAACTCTGGGCTGGCAAAGCTGCGGGTCTAAGCAAGGATGGAAATCTTCAGGAAAGGAAATGGGCCAGAATGGATTTTGCTAATAAAGCATCTCTGTTAATAGGGGTTGCAGGAGGCTGCAGCAAGCAGGGAGCCATGTCTGCAGGGCTGATGCTCAGGGGTTTGATCTCTCTGGTAAAAGAAAGATGTGTGGGCAGTTTTAACAGAGAATTCCACAGGCAGCTCCACCATTCCACAGTAAGTGTTCCGGGCAATGGCACGTCTGGAGGGACTGAGTTAAGTAAGAACCAAGGCAGGTCATGCCATGGGTATCACTCCTCTGCAGGCTCCTCAGAATCAGCCCACACTAACAGTCTCCTGTTTCTGTCATGCACCAGCTTGCAGCATCCCTCAGGTAAACCAAATCTAAATCTCAGCAAGGACCCAGAGCATGAGGCTGCTTTAACTCTGAAGGAAGCTCAGCTGCAAAGCTCATTTCCAAATACAGGCCCAGTGAAAGGGCTGTGCCCCAACCCTCCCTGTTCAGAGGGGCAGCTCCTCCCTGGCCAGAACCTCTCCCACAGTTTCTGATGCAAACGAAGCCTCAATCTCACAGAGCAAAATTTCTGATGCTGTGATCTTTGGTTCAGAATGAAACTCATTTTTTTCCTACTTAAATCCCATCTATTTCAAGACCTCCCATTATGTCCGTGACCATTACAATTTATTAAAAAATCAGACAGCCTGAAATTTCAAAGCTTGAAGGCACCCCATATATCCCATCCCTCAATTCTTTGCATGGCATGACCAGCAGCTCCCTCTTGTCCTACATCCCAAAGCATTGCAGGTTCAGCTTCCAAGTCAGCTGTGATGGCAGCCAGGAAAAAGAAAAGAGATGAGGAAAAAAAAGCAGCTGTTCTGTGCAGTGCAGAAAGCTGCAAAACATTGCAAAGCTGTGTACCCTCATTTCCAGCTGTTAAGACTGTATCCTGCCCCACTAACTCTGGGAGCTCTCTGTACTGATGCCAGGGCATCTCAGAACCAAATATCTTTTTAAACACTCAGGAGTCAGTTGCAAAACAACAAATTAGCTCCTCCACTAAAACAAGGAACACGCCAAGGCACAGTACAAGCAGACAGCTACACAGAACCAGTAATTAAACTGCATGAGGTCTTGAGGCTTGTTCTGATTTCGGCTTGGAAAAGATGCAAGGCATCCCATCACACACAAACCTATGTGCATCTCACTTGCAATGCAGCCAATGTGATCTGAAGGGAGATCAGCCAGGCTCAGTGGGTGCTCTATGATATTCCCACCCATAAAATGCAGCAGACTTAAAAAGCTCTTTTTGAGCTGCAGAGTAGTGGGTATGAAGTTGCCACCAGCCAAGTGATCTGTCTCAAGACTGAAGTCAACAAACAGATTCCTGTGGTCTTCAGTGCAAAGTTGGGTTGGACATCAAACACGCTGTCAAAGGATGCTCCACGTGCTGCCGTGTGTGCATGCAGGGAGGAAGGAGCACCATCAGCAGCTGCCTTCTACTTTTTATTTTAAAAAACCCTCACTGCAAATTCCTTGAAATGGCACATCTCAGAGGCCAGAACACATCCAGTTAAAAGAACAAAAAGAAGAGTATAATATAATAATTTCCAAATAGAAGTGAAATCAAATGCTATTTTAAATTAAACCTTTGCTGATGTTCAGTGCCACCTCCTCTGCCTTTGGAGAGACAGGTTTGAGCATCCTTGGCCACTGCTTCCACCCAGCAGCTCTGCAGAGCACCAAGCACTCAGTCTGCTTCATCCAGACCCAATTCAGTGACAAAATGACTCAAAGCCTTGCCATGCCACCAGGGCAAGCAGGAGGGCACACCAGTGTGCCACTTTGCCCACACTGGACAAGGACAACCCTGACCAAAGGCTACCTGTATCCTCACAGGCAAAAGTGCTACCCTGCATCCTCACAGGCAAAATTCTTGCTAGCAGTGAATTAATTAATTAATAAATTGTGACACCAATGGTCTCCCTCCCCAGGGCAGGCAAAAAGTAAAGCTTTCACTAGGCTGAGAATAACCTCTGAGTCTCTCTCCCCTGGAGAGGCAAGTGATGGTCAAGAGCATTCATGCCAAAGTCCCTTCCAAGAATGAGATGGAGGCCCCTAATTTGCCACTGCATATTTGCATACTAAACCAGAGATTCCAGTCCTGCAGCAGTGTGCCAAAACAGCAGGATCAAAATTGTTGATACTGGGTTACAAAAGTATCAACATTTTTAATAATAGGCATTAATAACTTTTGCCCTTATTCTCTGAGCACCCACCAGCCAAGCCACCAATCTGGAGCTTTCTAGCTCAAAATCAACACCTTGAAATTCAATGCTTTGCCATATGCTACCCCAAATGCCAGAAAATCTTTACTACCTGAAACCTCTTCAGACAACTAATCACAGTAGTCCCAAGGTGTTTTCACAGGAATGGGAATGTTGCTGATACTGCCCTCAAAATAAGCTTTATTTTCATCCTGCAGGGGGAACAGATGCTTGCTTTAACACGCTTATCAGGCATCTTACACTGCCTATCACAAAATGGATAACAAAATACACAATTCACACACCTTGGGATAGTTCTGAGGGGGTCTGAGATCACTGAAAACCAAAACTTCTCCTGTATTTCCAGCTTTAAGTGAAAAATGGAGCTAGCTACCAGAGAGTATTAGAGAATAGCCTGAGGATTAAACTTTGCCAATAAAGAACTTGAAAATACAGAGGCTGTACATCCAGCTGACTCTCCCAGGAGAGATGCCAACAAAAAGCAACCCACATTAAAAGTACAAAGAAACCGATCTCGGCGTCTCAGAGGGAAGGACTTCGCAAACAGCGCCGTAATTTCAAAGCTTTCCCCACAAAGCTCTTGCCAGCTCTAGTACAGACAGAAAAATCCATTCACAGATGGGAAAACTTACCAGAGCTCCCTACCAGTGCAACCTGCTGAGCAAAGCAGCTCCCAGCAAGTCACAGGTGAGATGGCCCCAAAAGCAGCTCCTGGGCAGTATTTGGGGAAACCAGCCTGGCATCATGGTGCTGACAAATGAACTAAATCTGTGTATGGCAAGGGGTGATATTTTCATTGCTGGGTGCCAAAAGTCCCTTTATTTGCATATTCTTGATTTTCAGCCCTGTGTATCTGCGGGAACTGCTGTTTTGAGCACACACTGCAGCAATGTTTTTGTGGGGCTACAATCAACCAAAGCACCTCATTGTCTTTACAACATACTCATGAACTCCCTGCCAGGATCCCCTAAAAATCTAGGGAAGCAAGGGTCCAGATTTCCTGCCTCTGAAGTTTCCCAAGGCCATCAGAGCTGGGTTCACACCAAGCACTCCCCTGAGCCAGGTGAGATGAACACTTCAGCTTTGGGATAACACCAAACCCAGCCTGCACAATGGCATCACCTCCACAGCACCCCAAAATATAACCTAGCTGTATAACCTAGCTAATCCAGACCTAAACTGTCTTCTAAAGGTGTTTGCAGGAAGGTAAAGCAGCAGAGATCTGCTCACAGGACAAGCACACTGGGAATTGCATGCTGTTAACATGCATCACTGGCACCTTTCTGCTTCCCTCCTTCTGACAAGTGCAAGTGGTTCAACAAAGCTCTTGTTAATTTTGCAATTTATTAGGATTTTCTAGAAACTCAGTCGCCAGTTCTGAGTGGGAAAAAAAAGACTTTGCTGAGCTTCCTGCTGTTCCCTTTCTAGGCAATGCTCTGCAGGTGGAGCTGCACAAACAACTGCAAGGGGAGCAGCAGGGGCTGGGCAGCTGGGGTGCATCAAAAATGGGGCAGGCAGCAGGGGGAGGTAGGGGATTCTGTCCCTCCACTCCAGTGAGACCCACCTGGAGCATCTCCTCCAGCTCCAAGGTCCCCCAAGATAAGAAGGACACGGACCTGTTGGAGTGAAGGTGACAAAGCTGATTGGAGCCTCTCTGCTATGGGGACAGGCTGGGAGAGTCAGGGCTGCTCAGCCTGGAGAGGAGAAAGAAGCCAGGAGACCTCACTGCACCTTCCAGGGCCTGATGGGGCTCCAGGAGAGCTGGAGTGGGACTTACTACAAGGGCATGGTAGGACAAGAAGGAAGGGCTTTCACTGACAGAGGTTCAGATTGGATATTAGGAAGAAGTTCCTGACTGTGGTGGTGGTGAGGCACAGAGAAGCTGTGGCTGCCCCATCCCTGGCAATGCTCAAGGCCAGGGTGGACAGGGCTTGGAGCAACCTGGGATAGTGGAAGGTGTCCCTGCCTATGGCAGGGGGGTCAGGACTGAGGATCTTCAAGGTCTCTTCCAACCTAAACCATTCCATGATTCTAACCTCAGAGGAGATCAACTTTTACCTGTATAAGACCACCGGCTGCTTCCCGTGTAATTCCAATAAGAGAGAAAGCATTAACTTTTGAAGGTGCTGGGTTGAATATTTCATTAAGTTTATTTGTACTGCATCTCTCCCAGTTGTCTTGGTTTGTGGTAAAATGCACAAAGAGACTGACTAAAATCATTCTTCCCTACACTCATGATTAAAATATCTACAAGAGGTGGACATACTAGGCAGATTTTCAACCAGGGAAAAGGTAGGGGATTAGAAAATTAATATAGATATAGGCCTAGACAGCAATTTTTTCTCCCAGTGTGCCCCGAGAGTCAGGCTTCTTGATAAAGTATTTTAATAGCAGGTTTTAGGGATGAAGTTTTTAAGCAGACAAATTGTAGAAATAATAAAGCCCTAACACACACCACAGCTGACAAATTAGCTACTAAAGCAAGGCTTGGGATGGGAACAGTTTACTGCCACATTTCTGAATTCACTGTTCTGCACTGCTGTTTACAGACCTGGAACAACACACAGGTTCCCATTTAAATGCATGCCCGGAGACACAGCTTCCAAAAGCAGATTTACAGCAGCATGACTTCCTCCTCTTGGGGACTGCAGAGCTCCTCAGAAACCCACCTGGAGGCTCTGCAGCACCTCTGGAGCTCAAGCTCATGAGTCCTTTGGGTCCAGGTCTGTGTGTGAATGCCCACACCCAGCCTGGGGGGTGGCAAAGGGGAAAAAGGAACAACCACATGGAGAAAAGATGCTCAGTCAGGTAACAGGCCTGAGGATCCGAATTAACAGGAGGGAAAACCACTGCTGCAGAAATGCCACCAAAGCTGGGAAAAATAAAAGAAGCCCAGAGGACAGGCAAGGGCAGTAGTGTTGTTATTCATGGTGTAATCACTATGGGCATGGAAGATAAGTTTTCCATAATTCCAGAGGATTTTAATGACAATTAAATAACCTGTCATTATTCTTAATGCCATGCAGGTGAACTGGACTTTGCCTACAGAAGCAGTGGCGGCCAAGGTCAGTAATAAAAGAGGTCAATATGAGAAGCCAGGGTGAGTGTAAAAACCCACATTTTGAAAGAAAACCCCTGAGGCATTTCATACTTTGCTATGGCTACAGTGTCTAAAAACAATCATATTTACAGAATTACAGTAAATATTACTGTTTGCTTCCAGGTATATTCTTTGAAACTCAATATGTGCTGATAAGTTTAACAGAGAAACTTTCATCATAGCACAGCTAAATAAAAAAGTTGTATTCTATCCTTTACAAAGTGATATCTTAAAAGATATTTACCCCAGATTACCCCAGGTCCTGATGCAGCTCAGCTCTTAGACCCTCTGCAATACTGTATGCTTCCATTATTGCCTCATTTCTCCACTGAGCAGCTCATACTCTCACTTGTAAAAAAAAAGAAGTTGCTCTGGGCTCAGGTCTGACATAAGACCCTTAGCTGAGCAACATCAGTGATTTAAAAACAAACTTCAAAAACCCAGTGGCCATTCTTTTTTGGTGACAATTGCCAGGCAACTGGCTTGTTTGGCTTGGATTTTTTTCTCCTCCACTCCAGTAATGCAAAAATGTCTCTAGAGCAAAGAAACGAATCACTGAAGTATTAAATAATCAAGAGGAGTTATGGTTAAGTAAGTACCCAGCTACATATGGCACTAATGAATTCCAACAGCTTCACCAAGTACAAAAGCACTGAATGGTTTTGTAATGCCCAGTAATTTTTATTGCAAAGGAAGTCAATTTATGATCTGGTTTGGCAGAGGATGGGCAGATTGTAGCTCTACTGCTTTGTGTTGACTTTAGTGGTGCTCCAGCTGCTTGTCCTGCCACAAACTCATTCTCTGTAGCCAGATCAAGGTGTCAATATTCAGTAATGTAAGGGACAGTCATGTTTGCTCATTGCATACATGGACATCTCCAAGAAAAAGTGCATTTTTATTGTTGTGCCAATAACACATGGGAGAACAAACACTGATCCTTTCAGACCCCACAGAATGCCCAGGTCTGTGCTCACAAAACCTGGCACACATCCCACATGCACAGTGCTTCTGCTCTGCCTTAGCACCTACACACATGGGGACTCACTGATGGAAAACATGAATATATCCATAAATCTTTTGAGAGGCTCACTCTACATACAGAAGTAAGTTTTGTTTCTAACTGCCCTGGAAATGCCAACTTACAGCTGCGTTTTCTCTCACTATCAACTCTAACATGAATTCTCCACCTCACCTGAACTCAAGGTAAACCCACAGTTACATCTCTGCTCCTCTGCTGTTCCAGAGAGGGTTGACTGATGATTCTGGCTGATGGGAGAACTTCCCTGGCTCTGTGGCAGCAGAGCTGCAGCTCCTGACTGTCAGCTGGAGCCTCCCTGCACAAGCAGTGCTCGGCAGGCTGCTGTCAAACAGTGATTTTCTGCAGAAAGGGACCCAGGGAGATTAAAGCCAATGTCCTACACTGTGCCCTGGAGCTTAACATGCTGCCCACAAGTCCTGCCTAGGGCCATCTGCCCAACAACCAGTCCAGCCACAGCCTCCTCCTGGTCACTGCAACCCAAGAGCAATCCAACCCAGTGTAATTTGATCCCTAAACCCTTTCCAAGCAGTGGAGAAAGTTTGCTCCATGTGAGCCAAACTTCCTGGGCTGGGAACCCACCTGAGTGCCACCACGATGTTCCACAGCCTGCACAAGTGTGGTGGCAGGGCAAAGCCAGCACAGAGAACAGCACAGAGTGCTCTGGCTTAGTGCCACACAGCTCAAAGCCCATAAGCTGATCCATTTCCATGGTACCCCCCCAAAAAAGATAAGAGTTACTTACAGTGCAAGTAGTACAGTGACCTACATAAACACAGCTCTTTTGTAAACAGGAGTCAAGACTGGCAGGAACAAGCAGATAACAGGGAAACAGTGTCAGATTTTAATCATCTTTGGTTTTAAGCAAACTATTACAACACTCCTACACGTTTGCCCCATCTCCAACTATTCCCTACCTACATGGACTAGCTCAGTTGTGTCTCAATAAAAATCTCTGCAGAACAAGCATCCCAGTATCACAGTACATTTGCCCTTGTTGTTCAAATGGAGCAGCAGGATTTTCAGAGCAAGACAGCCTCAGCTTCTCAGGAGAATGAGAAAGTCCTGAAATGTGTTTTTAAAGAGTCAAGTAAAAATAAGAAATAATCCCATTAAATGCAGCCCAAAACTGAAATGAGTTACTAAAAGATGGAGAATCAGCTCTTCTTTGGTAAATCAGGGGATGCTACAGCACATGCCTCTGCCTGGCATCTATTTGGAGGAACATTTTTGTGATGCTAAAGGAGGCAGAGGACACCTGGAGAGCAGGACCAGCCTTCCAGAGCTACCCAGGGCAAGCACAGCAGTCAAGGAAAACTGAAGACGCTGGGACATCTCAGCTCCCAGTCTCACACCCCAGGGCAAGTTCAGACCCTTCTGCTCTGACAAACCTGAAAAGAGGCAAAGCCCTTAATAGAAACCCAGGCCCAGCAAACACCAGCTTCAAACGCTACCGAAAGTTTTTTGGAAGATCAGAGGGGGGTGGGAAGGGGTTGGTAACTGAAGTATTTGGGGTTTGCTGGCAGGAGGAAAGGAACAGCTTGGTTTCAACACAGTTTGTGTACAAGAGAGCCTGGGGACCTGCAGAGAGCTACTCACAGCTGTCGAGAGCTTCCCTTCGTTCTTCTGCGCGTGGACGACGGCGTCGCGCACCACAGAGAACAGGCTCAGCAGGACGTGCTCCATGTCATAGATGCCATGCATGCCTCTGGTCAGCCCCTCCAGAGCCTGGATGTACTCCTTCCAGAGGTTCTGGATCTCCAGCACACCTGCCAGGCATCCCTGCATCACGGCCCCGCAGTAGCCGGCACAGGGCTTGGCCAGGAGCAGCCCCTGGCAGTGGGAGCAGTACCACATCCTCAGCAGCGCCCGCCCGCACTCCTTGCTGAACTTGAGGTGGTCAGTGGTGTTTATCACCTCGATGCCCAGGTTCAGAGCCTGCAGAAAGACTCGTGTGGCCTGCAGGGACTTGGACACCTGCGTCATCATCGTCTTGGGGTGGTTCCCAAAGACTTTGAGGTCTCTCCTGGCCACCCGCAAGCACTCGGTCATTTCCTCAGAGGGATCGGGGAAGCCAGGGTTAATCAAGTGAGAGTAAACCAAAGGGAACAAACTGTCAAAAAATTCATTTATCATGTCATTGACACTGATGTCAGAGCCCAGTATGTACAGCGAGATGTCAGTAAAAAGTTCTCCAACAAATTTAAGAGCCCTGGGCCCCATGCTCTGGTAGTAGGTCCTGAACATGCTGTTGGTGAAGTTTCTTGCGTGCCGCACTACAATTTCGAAGGCTTCTGCAAAACACAACAACAACAAGAACAAAAAAATGTTACAAAGAGATGGTGAGCCCAGAAACAGGGAGGATAATGTTCCACCACATCACTGCTGTCAGGGTTGGCCCCATCCTGCCTGCCTTGGGTCAAACACCTGCTGGCAGCCGTGCCTGCTGCAAAACACCAGCATCAGCAACTTCCAGGGGAAATGCATAAATTCTTTAAGCAGAAGCTACATTTCAAAACGGCAAAAAAACCCCTATGATGTAGTTAACATTTCAGCTTTCAAAGAACATATTGATTCAAGAAAAAGGCTAGACTGCAATTTCTTTCTCTCTCCCCTTTCATATTGATTTGAAATTAACAGGAATTCTATCTCCAGACTTAATTTAAGGCAGAGATAAATGTTTGACAAACTGTACAGTGCTTAAAATTAGGAAACAGTAAATGCTGACATTCCATTATGAAAAGGAAAATATTTATAGGAGTTTAATCACAAACAATATCCTGACTCTACCCCCAGCAGGCACCCTGCACCAAGTGTCCTCAAAGCCACTGGAAAAGCCCCCACAGTGCTGCAGTTTTCCCAAATGCACCAGGCTCACTTCAGCTGCAGATCCAATGTTTCATCTGCCCTGGATGGGAGCTGCTCCATTGTCCAAAGGATGCTGAGAGTCATGTCCACCTGTGGCTGCCCAGCCAGGAACACTCTCATACACATCAGGCTGTCCCACACTGTCCCACAAAATTCAACTTTTAGACAGACACTGTCATTTTGCTAGGAAAAACCATGGCACATTTTCTCATCTCTACCTTCAAAAACTTTAGGACTTTCAGGCCACATCTTCTCCACAAGGTGAGCAGGGAAGTTACACACAGTCATTCCTTTAATTATAGCCCTCCTCATCAGGAGGCTTCCCAAATATCCATGCCCCACTATAGAAGGACAACATACCTACACACACACACAACAGTTTGCATCTTAAAGCATCAGAAGGGGAGGCCATCAGTGCAAACAAAAGTCTTTTTCTTTGGCCAGCCTGCTCTACCAGCCCGTGTCCCACCCTCCAGGGTACTATTCATAAAATGCTAAAATTAATGAACAGCCTTTCAGTTCACAGGTCACTGACACCCCACCATGTAACTGCTCTCAACTCTGTCATTCTGGAAACACACATCCTAGCTCAATTTGCATGAAAATTATTCATGTTTAATAATTAAAGGAAATGTTTAATTTTTAAAGCCGTAAGAGTTATCTCCCCCATTTGTTAAGGCCGGAACGCAGCTGAGCATGGCCTGACACATCTCCACAGGGGTTCAGTATCAGCACTGCCACAAGCAATGCTGGGCCTTGCTGCTTGTCCTGCATCACCTCTGGCTTACTCAAGAGCTTTCAAGACCATCACATCTCCAGGACTTCCAGCTCTTTCTTCTGGTGCACCCTATTCAGGGATGCCTGGAAGAACAAGGTGCTGCACCCCACCCCAGCATGCAGAAAGCTGTGGTGTAAGCAGTGATCAGAGCAGAAATTACTGATACACTTCTGCAAACAGTGTCTCCACCCCATGTGGTGCCTGCACAGCTCCCAGGCATGCTGCTGAAGCATTTTGTCCATAGCTCCAGACACTCACACCAGGACTGTCCCAGTAAGCCAAGATCTGTGTTCCCAGGGGACAGCAATCCTTCCTTCCTCACAGCACAGGCTCGGGATGCAGTGGTGCAGGGACACAGGGCCTGCCATGACAGCTAGCATCCTGCTCCTTACCCCCAGAGTGAGGATGGCAAAGCTCTCCAGGCACACAGGGCCCCTCTCTCCCTGCCATGACAGCCAGCATCCTGCTCCTCACCCCCAGAGAGAGGATGGCAAAGCTCTCCAGGCAACACAGCAGCAGGTGTGACACAGACTGGGCTCCGCAAGCAGAGCACTTGCACTATTGCACTATATGAAATGCTGGTTGTACTATTAAAAGTTTTAAAACAATAAAAAAAAGTCTTTTTAAAGGGGGCATATGGATTACAAAACTTTTTTCCCCCCTCTTTATTCTCAAGGACACCAGAACAGTTTTTGCCTCAAAAAGCACAAAGAACATTTTGGACCAGTGGGTTTTTTTTGACAGCAGAGGAGATGGTGCCAGGATTTTCATGCTGCGCCTCACCATTCCCCTTTACCCTCTTCTCTGTTAGTTCCCTTTAGAAAAAGTCACCACTTTTCCGTTTTCTCGCTCCTCTGTGCTTTGCCAGTTATCATCAGAGCCAAAAGACTCTTCACTGATTAGAAAAATATTCCAAGCTCCTATGCAAACCTCCTAGGGCGAGGAGGGCTTCAGAAAGGAATGGAGAACAGTGGTGCATCAGAAGAGCATGCACACACAGTCCCACTGCTTTAAAGGTCATGACATGCACATAATTTTTATCGTAATAACTGGCTGAGAGTGTCTGTTTTATACGCCTGGGAGCTTTTGCATATATCCATTAGAAAGCGCAACAGGGACTATAAAGGCATATGGAGACTCCTGCTGCCCTATTAATAGATGCAAGAAATAATAAAACTTTGTAAAAAAGAAGTCTTACACATCCAAAATCTCTCCCACCCAACTCCCACAGTAGTTGCTTATTCTGAAATATTCCTCAGAAAGCGCTGGCTGCAGGAATTCTAAATCCCCAGCTGCCAGCAGCTGCAGTGACCCTCAGCCAGGCTCTGAGCACTTCAAAGGGGAGGAAACTTTGAGGGTCAGTCCCCTGTGCTCCCATGAGGGAACCTCACAGGGACACAGGGGGACAGAGCATTATAGACGTGACACAGACATCTGATCCCCCATAAAAACCCACAGCCTGCATTTGCTGCTGGTAAAATCTGCCCCACTCATAACATGGCATTATTGAATTATCTTCCAGCAATGAGTTTCAATCTTTTCTCTCCTCTATTTTTTTTTTTCAAGGATATTTTCAAAAGCTGCCATTTAAGGCAGCAGTTTTGCAGGTCTGCCTGAAGCAGTGTGAATACAAAGCAAAGCATCAATTTGCCCCCAACTTCAGCAGGCAAAAGCACTGCACAGCTGAGCAGGGCTCACATTTTACAATCTCCATCCCTGCGTAGAGTACACACACAGATGCACACACAGCAGAGTATAAGACATGTTCCTTTAAACACATTAGCAATAAAATAAAGGCTCAGGATAATTTCCATCCTTTAGTGGATGCAGGGAGAAACAGATGCAGATGTATTTAACACCTTCTTGGCCTCAGTCTTTAATAAAACCAGTTCTTCTCCAGGTACCCAGCACCCTGAGCTGGAAGACAGGGATGGACACTAGAACAAAGTCCCCATAATCCATGAGAAAATGGTCAGGGCTCTGCTACACCACTTAAATATACACAAACAGGGCTGGATGGGATGCACCCAAGGGTACTGAGGGAGCAGGCAGAAGAACTCACAAGGTCACTGTCCATCATTTACCACCAGTCCTGGTTCCCTGAGGAGATCCCAAGTGACTGGAGGCTGGCAAATGTGACAGGACCTGGGAGGGTGGGATCATCCTGAGTGCCATCACATGGCATGTACAAGACAGCCAGGGCATCAGGCCCAGCCCACATGGGGTCATGGTCCTGCTTGAGCAACCTCATCTCCTTCTATGATAAGGTGAGCAGCTTGGTGGATCAAAGAAAGGCTGGGGATGTTGTCTTCCTGGACTTTAGGAAAGACTTTGGCACAGTTTCCCACAGTATTTCTCTTGGAGAAACTGTCTGCTTGTGGCTTAGATACCAGGAAAGAGAAACCAAGGGAGCAATTACAGAATGGGAGCCAGAGCATCATCACCAGCCCAGCACTGGTGCCCTGGTGCTGCACATCTTTTGACTGCCTCATTCAAGGGCAGTTTACCAGGACTCCCAAAGGATGAATGAAACAGCTGAACCTACTCTAGACCCCAGGTATCAGTCACTAGTTGAAAAGCACAGGCTATTACTTATTTTTCAGGCTGGACTCTTGCTGAAGTACCTGGAGAGGAATTGCTGCCTGCTTCCAGCAGCCAGAAGGAAGGACTAAGCTCCTTTCAAAGTGCAAAAATTCCCCAGAACACAGCCCAGGGAGAGCTGCGTGGCCACTGCAAACCGGCAATTAGAGAAAATAAATTGTAAAAGAGCATAACAGTGCCCTGAGTGGGGATTACTGGCAGGAGAAGGAAATCACTGTGTTCTCAGCCCAGATAATAAGAGTCTGCTGCTTAGTAAAAATGCCAGCTTTCCTGAGAAAGCACGTTGGCTCTTAAGCTGCAGCAAACTTCAAAGGGGTCGGCGGCGGGGCCAGAGGAGCTCTGGATTAACCTGCTGGCTGCCCCAGGCTGCAGGAGCTCCAGCCCAGCCTGCCACTTGATGGGTTTATTTAAGAGATTATGTGATGCAGTTGTCTGAGCCACAAGGAGCCTGTACAGGTGACCCCAGCCAGCCATTCCCATCCTGCATCCCACTGGAGAGGGGAGAGCCAAAACCTGATGGCAGCTGCAGAGCTGGGGCAGCTACAGCCATGCACCTCCAATTCCAAGCTCAGCAAGTGCCGCTTCACAAGCAGCTGAAGGTGTTTAGAAAGGTGAAACAAGTCTGTCCTCCTTCTAGCTCCCATGCCAGCCCACCAGACAGCAGCAGAGCCACCCCCACACACCACTGTGACCACTGGGAGGAAGGACAGCAGGGTCCACCGTGGCACCAGGACATGCCACAGGCTTCATGCTGCCCCCTCCAGTAATGTGCTGCTCTGGTTTTGCTGTAAAGACAAGCTTCCAACAGGGACAGCTGCCATTCTCTGGGTGTCACACAGCACAGCAATCAAGCCCTCTTTGGCAAAGGCTCAGCAGAGGTGAAGGGGCTGCACAGCAAAACCTGCAGCACCAGCAGCTCATCGTCCATGGGCAGCTGGGAAGGCAGCAAAGATGGAGGTGCAGCACTGTGTGACCTCTGCACCCCATAGCACACAAATACCAAAGCATTTGAACTGCACCTACGACACTGATTCTCCTGTTCCTTGACATCTGGACACATAAATCCTGCAATCGTGAACTCCCTCTGAGCTACACGAGCCCTCCATGGCTACTCCCACTTACTCTGGGGAGCTGAGCTCACAACTCCCATTTGCACTTCTGCAAACACCTGTTTGCTTAAAAACTTGTCTCCCCACACATATCTTGACCACCAAGATATCTCCTCACAGTAGAGGAACTACAACCTTTGTTATTCCACTACCAAGAGCCAGTAAAAGCAAGGCTTAGGGTTTTTTGAGGAGGAAAATCAGGCAGGTAATTCTAGACAAGGTCATGGTGTCACCCTATGCCCTCAGAAAACTCCAGGGCCATCTCCTCCAGGAGTCTGTGGCAGAGTGGTGAATCCTCATGCACTATTCCAAACTGCAAAATGAACAGAAAACTGATTTCCATGCAGCAGAAACTACCCTTGAGGTCAACACGGATCACTGGCAGTCAGCTGAATTTCCCTCTGCAGATGAGGATGCATTTTGTGATTTCCTGCACCTTCCCCAGGATGCTGCTGCTTGGAGCACTACAGGCTGCAAATGTGGCACACAGTGAGTCCCTGTCCATCACATGGGACCATTTCCAAATCTTACCAGCTCCACAAAACGCCCTTTACATGCCTTTTAGATATGAATGTGCTCCTCCTGCCACAAAGAACCTCATCTATGATGCAACCACAGCGAGTGACCCAGCTCCTGGAGCTCAGAGCATTTGCTGAAGTCCCTCTTTTAGGCTTCAGTGGCTCTCCTCATGACCCTGGGTTTGCCCCCCAGGCCTGTCCCTGCAGGGTCCCTGCTCACAGGGCCTGACACCAAACTCTCTGCACAAGGCATAGCAATAATTGCAGAGGTCACAGAGCCTCTGGTCCAGCCAGGCTTCTCCTGCCTTGGCTCCAGCTGATCTCTGGCACTTCCCTGCTGATGGCAAAACTTCTCAGGACACAAATAACAAATAATCAAGAGAGACCTCAGCACTGGAATCTCTCAGCCCACAGGAATCATTTTCACCCTGAGACAAACGCATGGGTGTCCAGGCAGGACATTGGAAAATTAATCAGTTTATTAATCTGTTCCCAATACAATCCCTGCATTTCCTGCAGGCCCAAGGTTCCCAAACCTTTAAAAATCCCTTATATCTAAAAGCCAAAACTGCTCAGCCCCTCAAAACCACTACCAACCTTCATGGACTAGAATTCAAATGTTCATCAAGGAAATGCTAAAAGTTTGGGTGTTTGCAAGCTCAACCAAGTATTTTCTGACTTGGCTCTTGCTGTGACACTGCTCAGAAGTGGAAAAAGAAGTCAGAGGAATCCTCATGTGAGTGAGCTCTAAAAAGAGGAAATGCTTCTTTAATATCTCCAATGAATCAGACAACTTCAGCCCTATCACAACAGCCTGAGTTCCCAAAGCACAGCAGAGCTCACCAAGAGAGGAACAACTGTTTGCAATAATGGCCTGGCAGCCACAGGCACTACTGGTGAGATGAACCCCAAGTCATTTTTCAAACAGCAGGTAATATTTATTTACCAACTTGGAAAACGTTTGCAATATATCGAGCAGAAAGGAAACAAAATCTAAGAGAATTTCCCCTGGCAGCAATAAGAGCAGCCTCCAGATTTGTTCTGTTATGATTTACACTACACTGCAAGTTTTTAACAACATTATCTGGAGACAAAAGCTCTTCTAAGCAGTATAATTACTTTTGTCTATGGCATTACAGAACCCATCAGATGGTGCCACTGCTGCTCTTACAGGGTTTGTTTCACTGAGCACATTTGGGTATAAAGCTTAGGAAATGCTTTTTCTTCCAACTATGACACAGCTTTTTTGAATACTTTTACAATATTGTCACCATAAAAATTATGGTCTTGAGCTCCCAAGCTTAATGAGATTAGCTTCAAAGCATTAGTAATAAAAAGTAGGACAATCCCGTAACCCTGTCTTAATTTTAAGCCATCAAGGTTTGCACTTTCTACCTTTGCTCCATCACCACCAGTCCAAGAGAGCAAAGGTCCCATCTTTAAATGAGTCAGGGCTTTTTCCAGCTCCATGCCCACTGCCCTCACTACCACAGGAGCCAAAGCTTCCAAGCCGGTGTTGCTCACCAGCCAATGCTAAATCCTTATGCTTTTATCAGAAAAGCATCTTCTCCTAATTATCTCTTTCTATCAAACCACCAAGCTCCAAAGCCATTTATGTTTAATTGTTCAGCTTATAGAGCGCCCTGGCAGTTTGAAATACACTCCCTGAAGTTTCTAATAAAAATACTGTATGATCCATCTCATTATACCCTCTCTAACTGCCCTGAAAACGCTCCTGTTCCAGTCCAGGTAACAGTCCAGCTGTTACACAATTAGTCACACTGTGCTTCTCCCATCTAATATTTATATCCTGCACACAAAAACTTAGTTAATGCAAACTGCAGAGCTCACCAACACAAGCTGCTTGTAGCCCAGAAGCAAGGAAACAAGAAATGCTGGTGCCCACAGCTCCCCATGTCCAGCCAGCCCTCACCTGGACCAGACCCTGCCTGGAGGAGCTCAGTGCAGTGCTCTGTGCCCCACACTGCCATCCACAAGGCATGACAGCAAAAGGCAGGGTCAGGGTGCTGGAATAGACAACAGGCAAGCAATATTTTATTGAGGGGCACCAGGATGCTGTGAGAGATCCCTTGGGAGTACCCAAGTCAACACAGAGAATCCACATTCTGAGTGAAAGTTTAAAAAAACCCCAAAAAACTCACAGCAAACACTTCACAAGAACGACTCTGCAGTAAAATCCTTTCTGGGGCATCATGTTTGCTGGTGTTTTTCATTAAATATTGGTTGCACATCCATTGTGTAATTTGTTTTCCCCAGCATCAGGAAAGATAACGCTCCGTGCCATGACAGATGTGTGAATGCTTAACAGATTCCTGAAAATTTAATACAGACAAAGTTAAAAATGCAAACAGTAGAGGCTGGTGCAAGTGGTGGGTGAACATGATTCTTTATCAAAATCAAAGGGCAAGAGGAATAAGCAGGAGAAGCAGACTCAACTCAAGCCCTGGGAGCACAAGCTGGAAAATTTGAGGGAGAGGATGCAAGAGGCTTCTGCAGCTGAAAGGGCGCTGTGGTGGAGGTAAAGGTTGTGCTGCAACTGTCAGATGAGAGAAAGATAAACTTCTCTCCATGCCCCCATCCTGATGCTGAAACCCACATAAGGCTCAGGGTTCAAGTTCACCTTCCCTGGTTTTCTAATCCCAAATACTGATTTTCTTTGCTCCTAGTCTCTCTTACCTCTCCAATTTGCTGCAGAGACAACAGACTCCATCTACAACACTTATTTCAAGCCAGGTGCTCAGCCAGGGAGCACAGCCTAGTGCAGCAGGAATAGCTAAAAAAACCTTGGGAAAAAGACCTCTCTGTCCTGGGTAACTGAGCAGGTATCACAGATATAAGCATTTCACCACAGCACATCTAGGATTGTTTTTGTTTTATTTTTAAACACAAAGCACATTCCCTCCTCCCCAAACCAAAAGAAAAACACACAAAACCAAACAAAAACAAAAATACCCCAACAAAACAAACCAAACAAAACAACAACCAAAAAAAAACCAATAATACCCCATCACTTGGTCGCCCACACAGCCTTACTTTACCAACTGGAGGCTGCAACATCCACCAAATGGAGTTACCAGGATATCAAAAAAGCAGCACACCTCTTCAAAGATGAATGACAAGCCACACATATCAAGCAGAGGGCAAATGATTTCATGCACTCCCACCCAAATTTATAATCCAAGCATTTCTAAAGACCAGGACACCAGTTTGCATAGTTCTTCTATTTATTTTAAAGTTATAAGCAACTTCTGAAAAAAAAATGCAAGCCTAGCAAATTCCTTTATTCATCAGAATAAATGAAGATAAAGGAAGCCACCAGCTCAAACCGAGCTTATACTCAAAAAGTCAAAAAAAATTTCTTTGGAAGTGCATTGGTCTCAGTAACTTCAGAGCAAGGCAGATCTGAGACTGGCTTTCTAGGCTCCCTTTCATTCCAGAGGGCTTTTATCAGCCTGTTAAGTCTCCAACAATGGAGAGCAGACTATTTATTTAAGCAGCAAATTCCTTCCTTAATAATCTCTCCTGGCCAAATTCTCCTTAAAGTTATCTCAACAGTCTGACGAAAAGCAAATGGCAGAAGATCAGTTCTTGATCCCTACAGTCACACGCAGGACTTGCACTCATATCAGGGCACCTGTTGACCATTCTTTAGTCACTCCAGCTCCTTTATTTCTGTTATCAGTTTCCCACCTGTGCTGGCAGATCTTGGGAAAGCCATTTACCCAGTAACATACAGCAACCAACATCGGTTTAACTCTTCCCCCTGAGGAGTTTTCAAGACACAGAACAACGTCCAAGTTCTGAAAAGAAATTCCATGATTTCCAAGCTAGTTTTGTCTTAAGACACCTCAGAGAAAGACAGAGGTTTCCAACATGGTCATAATACTGTGGATCACCTCAGAAGCACAGGCACAACCAGCCACTCCAATGCTCCCTGGCAGCACCTGACCACTGAGGAAATGCAGAATATTTTAGCAGCATCTTGCTCGAGAGGGAGCAGGGTACCCACACCCCATCCTGTCTGAAACACCAGAGGAGCCAACACAGCCACAGCAGCACCCCTGTAACAGGACACAGGGCATGCCAGGCACACAAACCCCAGGCACCATTTCCATCCTTTAAAAAACCAAAAAAAAATAAGGAAGACCTAATGATAGCCCCAGTTTCCAACTTTAGCACTTTCCAAACACTAGGCTTGCTTCTTCTCTTCCTTCTTCTGTGGTACCTTGAGTGGAGCCCCCCAAATCACTGGTGGTTTTGCTGAGGGGAGGGTGTTTTGATGAAAACTGTTTTGTGTGTTTGATGGGGTTTTGGGGTTGGGTTTTTTGTGGGTTGTCCTTGTTTGTTTCAGCGGGGCTTGTTTGCTTGGCTTTTTCAGGGGGTTGTTGGTTTGGGGTGGTTTTTTTGCGGGTTCTCTTTGTTTGATTGGTTTTGATTTTGTTTCCTAAGGTGGTGTATGGGCAGGTCCCAGCCCAGGGAGGAAGCAGAAGGAGGGGACATCACATCCTGGTGGCACCAGCTGAGCCCACGGCTGGTCCATACCCAGCATCCCACGTGGCTCCTGCATCCTGCTAGTCCTGGCTCAAAGCCCTGGTTTGATTAACACTCATTTTACAAGGAAGATGTTTTATCATCTCCTTATTCCCCCCTGTGAGAGCAAGGCAACCATTGTAACAGGAGCACGAGATGATAATTTGGCTCTCAAGAGCAAGACTCACAACCACAGCTGCCAGGAATCGATCGGTGGCTCCACTGCCTGCTCCAGAGAGGCTTTCCTTCAAGAACATGAATAATCCTCTGCAAAGTAATGGCACTATTCATCTCTGGAAAGTTCCTCACAGGCTTAAATCCCTTGCCCCACGGGGCCCACGTGTTCAGCTGCGTTCCCAGTAAATTAAAATTCAGCTTGCTCTTTTTCTGCAGAGGAACATGGAGAGTATCGATCGATAAATTTACCAAAAGTTTTATGGCAGCTGCTTTTCTCAGTAATAGAGCAACCACTGCTCAGACATGGTTTAACACATAATCTCCAGATCAATACAACTTTTGATTTATAAATAATGATAACAAAAGGAGCAAGGACAAATATGCCTGGGAAAAGAATAAACAGCTTCTCCAAAGGATACTTTCATCGTAGTCCTCTCAAAATAAGATCAGGTATTTCAAAGGCTGCATGTGGAAGCCAGCACAGAATACACTGCCTCCAAAGCTGAAGGTTCATCATCATCATTACACTGTTCTGACTTGTTTGTTCTGCAACTCTTGGCACATGGGACCCTCTTGGTGGCATTTGTTAAGTATTAGCTGCTCATTATTCAAAAATCCCCTTTTTCCCAAGGAGAAGTTACCACACAGAGAGACCTCCTGTGTCAACACTTCCACACAAGGTCTATGTCCATACTCCAAATGTTATATCCATTATGGAGTCTTTCTTGGGTATGATAAACACAGGTCAGAAAAGACTGTAAATCCTGACAATTTTTTCAATTACCGTGTGTATTAAAATGATGCCACCACAAATAGGTTGCAAGAGATATGCTGGAAGATCTATGAACTCACTGTAAATCTATTTAAGTTGGGAATTCATGCCTTGCAGAATTTTACCATTAGTCCTGAAAATTAGTTTATTGCTGGACAGGGAGGACAGAGCCCATGAGGGTCATTTCAAAGACATACTGCAGCATGGCCTGTCTAAAATGGCCCCTCTGCAGGTGTTTAATGTGTTAGTGAGCCTTTGAGTAACTGCTTGCACACTTCCCTCTACAGATATCCTCCACTGAATAAGAAAAGGGTTATTCCTTTTTCTAAACCTTCACATTGCTTTCCCTCCCATCCATAACCTCCTCTTCCAGTGGAAGCACTGACCTATTTGAGAGGTTATAACAATTTAGGTACAATTACTGAGTTGCTTTGGGAATCAACACCTGGGGGTTTTTTAATATCCATGGAGAAAAACCAAAGGGGAAAAGAGCTCAGGTTCAAATACAGAGCATTCTGATCCAAAGACAACGACCTTCCCCTACCCCAAGCCTACCACTGTTCCTGCCAGAGGTACACTTTCCTTTGAAAAGACACTTTTTCTTTCACTTCTTGTCAAGAACCAAAAATTTAATTTCCTGTGATGTTTGCATTTAACTGACTGGTTCAAGCACGTCAGAGATGGATCCTTTTTGATAACAAAACAGTGGGAGTTTTAAGAGCCTCTAGAAATGGCAAAGCAGAGCAAACCCATTTTCCACCCTCTGAACTGATCATTTGCTGTTTGTGAGAAGTGGTGGAGCCACCATCCCTGAAGTGTTCAAAAGATGCGGGGACATTTCACCTGGGGACATGGTTTAGTGATGGACACAGAGGTGCTGGGTTCATAGCTGAACACAATGATCCTCAAGTCTTTTCAGACCTTAATGATTCTGTGATCTGAGTTCAAACCTCCCTTGCCCACGACAGGCTGAGCTCCAGCACCATGGAATGGAAAAGATCCTTGGGAAGAGAGAAGTCCTGTATGCTCGTGTCTGGCACCAGGAAAAAAATGTACTTCTCAACATGGGCAAAGAGGGGTGAACATCCTCTTTGCAGTCAGTATCCTGCATTTATATCAAAATCCATTTTCCTATTTGAAATAAACAGCACTCTATAAACATTCTTGCCCTTCTCCAAGGTTTTCAGCTTTTCACACAAGACCCAAAGACCTTGGAAGGTCCCTTATAACAGCCTTACCCTGAGCCAGGACAAAAAGAGCAAAGCCCAGGGCAGTTTGGCCACAGCTGATGGGCAGCCACACTTCCATCCAGGAATACCTGAGCCCTCAGAGGGACCTTTGGAGGAAGGGAAAGAGCTGGAGGCAGCAGAAGAGCAACAATTCTCTTCAGCATCCCTGCATCCCCAAAAGCATTTCTGGTAAAACCTTAACCACAGTCACGTTGCAACACTGTGGATATCCTCCCCGTGTGCTTTTCCACTACAAAAGCTTCACAGATTCCCTGGAACTTCAAGGCAGCTGAGAGCAGGTGAACAGAGCTGAGACAGGCTCTCAGCAGGCTCAGTCCATGGCTCAGTGGAAAGCTGCCTGTGATCAGATGGGACAGACTCGCTCCACTGCTGACATTTCTCTTGAAATTCAGTCCATTCACTTTGAGAGATTTTGGAAAAGCTCCTCCTGATGTCCAGAAGCAGCAGCTCAGAGCAGGCCCCCACAGACACAGACCAGCCTTTCTCTAAAGGCTCCAGAGTGGGGCAGGAAACACTCCTTTGATTTCCGTGCTACTGCTGAGCCCGAGGCTGAACTGCACACCTCCCTCCTCCTCCTCCTGGTACCAATTTGACAGCATTTTACATGCTCAAGAAACCCAGAGTGTAACGACACCACAGTGGCAAAGCTCAAATTGGCAATGGAAAAAGCAGCTCCTGCCCAGGGTGGCTGTGCAGGGAGTGTGTTAAAAACCTTTAAAATCTGCAAACACGCAGCTCTCTGCTGAACTGCCCCAGACACCAACCTCCTCTGCCCAGACAAAGAGTCCATGGACGCCAGGGCTGCAGAATCTCCCCATAAACACTTTCATTTTAAGCCTGTTTAACTGGGGAAAGGTCAACACCAGTAACAGCACAACATGTGTTATCAGTTAAACAAAGTTAGCAGCTATCAGTTAAACAAAGACCACTTAGACAAGCCAAAGCAAAGATCCTCTGTATTCCAGGCACCCAGATGAATCTCTAATACCCTGCTAAGCCTCTGTGTTTTATGTGCAGTCTCCATGAAGTCTGCATTGGGCGTTTTTAATTGCACATGAATGAATTAACCATCATTAACCATGAATTCAACAGGATACAGCTTAAAAAAAATAGTAACAATAAAAAATGCCGGAAGTGTCATCTACATCTCTGCTGAGCTCCTGATTTGCCGTCATCAAGCACTACCTAAATTATCATCCAATTTGTGTATACAGTCAATAGTGTATTTTTCTTCCCCAAAATGACCAAACAGAGACATCTATTAAATCGACTTTAATAAGAACAACTGCCTTTTGCAAGCTGAATATTTTCATACCTTATCATTTAAGGGCTATAAATACCATGTGGGTTTCAACTGGCACACTCCCCACTTCAATAAGTGACATTGGTAGCAAAGTTTCACTTTTGACAAAGGCTGAATCTACTCCCAACCACTGGAATTGCTCTCAGAGCTTGCACAATCTGTTGTTTTCTGCCAGCCCCAGCTTCGGACAGAGCAGATTAAATAAAGACCTCGGTTTACAATTAAAAACCAAAACAATCCAGCCCTTGCTGCTGTGGGAAAAGCTTGAAACTGTGACCTGTAGTGCTGGAAGACAAGAAAAGTAAATTAAGGAAAACCTCACAGTGTATCATTTTTCAAACTTACCAATTTTAATGCCGATCACATTGTTCTTAGGGCTTTAATCATGATTTGGTAATGCCTCGGGGTTATGGGAACTGAAAACCACATGCTTCCACTCAAGTGAGACAGCAAAACATTTTGCAAATTCATCTTTCCTATGAAGACGCTCATGTTCCATCCTAATCTTTACTTCCCTGCTAAAACAAAAATATATCCAAATCTCCCAAAGACTGACAAGCTTAAGATACAGTGCCATAAAACCCCTGAGCATTTTTACTCCTTTTCTTTCCAGAGCATCAGTCTAACCCTACCCTGACTTCAGGGAGTCACAGCCTTTACCCTGATATATTAACAAAGCCAACCAAAGTTTTAAAACATGGGCATCTTACCCTTCCCCATTTCCCAGGCTGACATGCCATTTATCCCCAGACCTAACGAGCAGAATATAAGCACAAGATGCCATTCCAAACAGCCACAAACCACAAATGATTCCTCCCAGATGCAGCCCTGGAAATTCAGACGTGTTTTCCCTGCAGGCTGAGTGGCACCAGAGCCAGGACCCTGCAGGGGCTGGGGCTCCCACCCTCCCCAGCACTGGGGTGTGATGGCACCCCCAGAGCCAGCCACATGCCAGGGTTTGCCTGCAGAGCTGGCAAAGGAAAATTAGGGAGAAAAAGCTGATTTCCTTTGCTCCTGAATGAATTATTAGCTACAGCTCCTGTCCTACAACAAAGCGTTTCTGTTGGCTTAAGCAGCGTGAAAGCAAAGCAAACTGAACAGGGAAAAAAAAAAGAGTTTGCAAGTGGCAGGTTCGTGTTTAGCAATGCCAGTACATCGACCCTCACACAGGAGAGGAAAAAAAAGAAGAAAAAGAGTATTACAGGAAATGTTGAGGGTTTGTCTCTGAGCTTTGCCACCCTCCCTTAACAAACAGAACATTTTTATTCCTCCCTGTTTTTTGTGAAAGCAGACTGGAAGCCCCCACAGTTGGTTTCTCAGCACACGCATCTCAAAGTTTTTCCCTCCATCAAGAAAGTGAAGTAGAGAGCAACATCAACTAGATGGTAGAAAAAATGTAAAGAAGCAGAAGCTGAATCGCTTCTTTTCCTTTGTGCTCCTGTGCAAGCCCACTCCTGCATCACTCCTTTCAGCCCAGGCCTGAAGGTCTTAAACTCTGCTTCCAGCCCAGGTCTGAAGTCTTTAAACCCTGTCTGCAGAGAGAATTAGGCTGGATTTATTGCAAACACCTCCTCTGGACACTTGTAAAGCAATCTGAGAGTACCTAATGGATTTAGGATTTAGCTAAATTGGTGAAACACAATAAAGAGATTAAGAACACAGTCCATCACAAGCAATTGAATTAGCACATCCTTTAAAAGCAAGGTCCAGGAGTAACTACCAAGCAGGGAAAAAGTGGAGCAGAAACGCAGGGCAGAGAATGGGGTTTCCTGCAGCAGATTGTGGGGAAAGTCTCAAGGAGCTGCCCAGGGCAGCCAGCACTGCAGGGACACAGAGCTCTCATCTCTTAACACAGGAAACCCCTGGCACAAGGCAGCAGCTGGTCCAAGTTCATCTGTAGAAATGAAAGCTCACATTACTACTGGCCACTTAACTTTGGAAAGTGCAGCCAAAGAGAATGAACAAGTTTAAAATTGCACACTGCTGGATGCAGACCCCTTCCCTTGGGTGACCATCTACATGGATACCCTCAGGATCCAGCCAAGACATCACAGGATCATCTCACAGTCTCATCTGACCTCACTACATCTCAGCAAATGGTGCCACAACAAAAAACACCACATGAGGCTGTGTCCAAGAGTTTCATGTGCAAGGTCTTTTTGGAGTGTGGCAAGGCACATTTTTTCTTGGATTTTACTGCATGTTTCCCTGTGTTTCTCTGAGTCCTCTTCCCCTCCATCTCCACTCCAGCATGCTGCACTGGGGAATGCAGGGGAGCAGATTGCAGCCTCTCTCCCTGCTGGAATTTCTTCTCCAGCTGGGCTGAGACAGGGTACAGGGAGGTCTTTGGGCAGAAATTGAATCGACTCAGGGCAGTCACAGCAGCAACTCCATCAGCTCTCAAATGGCTCAGCACCACCTTGCACTGGCTGCAGCATCTTCCAGCCTAACTCCCAAAGAAAGGCTTCTGACCAGATTTATCATAAAACAGTCTTCTCTGCAGTCCAGAAAAAAACATGAACCATATTCTGGCTTCATGTTAACAGAGACTCCACACAGGAGCAGAGCCTGTCTCTTCTTACCATCCTATCAATCACATTCCTTCCTGCAAGATTTGTTTCCAAGCAAACAGAAACACTGATAACCTTCCTGCTAATGACCTGAACCTGCACATCTCCAGTTCAAACAAGTCCTACACTATTTCTCTTAGCCCTCACCAACATACCTTCGTTTCAGAAGAAGCCATCCATATTCTAATTCTTCTTCAAACAAGTTTCAATAAAAGGTTTCCTCCCAGTTCCACTATCATGTGAGAACACAAGTATCCAAATATTTTGGCTGTTGGAATTATACAATGATAGCTTAGCTTATTGCTTCATCTTGTATCAAACTTAGTGAGGCTTCCAGGCATTTACATCACTAGCAGAACTTCCTTTACTGTAAAATCCTTTTTATTGACAATTCAATCATGTCAGGTTTGGAACAGCAGACGCACTGATTTGATCAGCTATCATTGGATTTACAATATATAAATGACAGCATCATATCTGCCCCACGTTGCAAGCAGCTGCCTTTTATCGATTTATATTCTACTAGCAAGGAAGAAAAATTGCAGCACAATGTAGTGGTATAGTCTCAGATCAATACCAATTTTTTTCTTAATGACACGAAGGCCAAGATAAGGACAGCATAAGTCAAAGGCAGACAGATCAAATTTGCCCGATATCCCTTTCAATTACTGAGGAACATCGGCAGGGATGTGTAACATTAAAGCTGAGGGGAACATTATCAAAACGTTTTAAAATTACAACAGTCTTACAAGGCTGCCTGAAGTCCCCACAGTCTCTGGGAACCATGATGGAGAACCTTGGGCTGCCCAGCTCCATCTGGAGCCTGAAGGCCGAGGCTTCCCTGGAGAATGAGACCAGCTCTGGCTCTGCAAGGAAAGGAAATCTGCTCTGGTACTGAGTCAGTAGCAGTTGTGGTTCCTGATATCTGCTCCATGGGCACAGCTTTGGCAATGCCCAGAGCACCAGGGTGCTGGCATGGGGGCCCTGGTGTGCTGGGTGCCACTAACACATGACCAAAGAAAAAAAAACCACATCACCATTTGCAGAAAAACACATCATCATTTGCAGAAAACACCAGCAAATGGTATTGGTGTATCCCTCCTGGCCCCTCTCCTCTGGGTATCCCAGTGATGGTTCTCAGTGCCACCTCCCCACCCCTCAGCAAGTGCTGCCCCTGCCCCTGGCATCACTCCTGGGTGACTGAGGAGGAGGGAGTGCAGGATTAGATCCCATCCCACATTTTGTCCCAGCCAGCCTGGTCCCACCACCCCTACTGGGTCACAGCCTGGCAGCAGCAGGACCCAGCTGGGATGTGCTCCTCTTCCCAGCACAGCCCAGGCAGGCTCCATGTGGTCCAGGCACACTGCCAGCTGCAGCCGGAGCACCAGCACAGGCTTCAGGGTTGGCACTCTCTGAGATAATGCATCCCTCTTTAAGAGTCCAACTCATCAATAATAGAAAACTCCTAATTATTCTACTAGTGCCAGTATTTCATAAATCCAGTTGTTGCTTAATGAGAAGTTATGAGCAAGCACTTTCTTCATTAACTCTTCTGCAAGACACAGAAACTTCCCAACCTAAACCCTCCACACTCAGGCAGCTTAAATTCCCATTTTTAATTGGCAGCTGGAAAGCAGCACTGTCATGATTTATACCTCTTCTGTACTCCAAGTTTTAATAATTACAAGTTCTGCATGGCTTGTGATTAATCTATTTGCACTGTATGAATTACAAACCCAAACACGTTCGGAAATGAAAATTCATGTGCTGGCTCAAACACAGGCAATGTGACAGTGAAGTGACGAAGTCAAATGGGCCCAAGGCTGTGGCTGAAACAGCAGAGCCCAGGATCAGCCTGACAACTAGTTTGGGAGATTTTTTTTTCTTTTTTTTTTTTTTTTAAAGGCAGTTAAAAGTTTTTCCCTCCTCACCTCCTTTCTGGAGGCAGAAAAGGGCAGAAGCACTTAGATAATTATTAATTTATATGACCTTGCTGTGTGTGCATTCCTCAGCTCTTTAAAATGCATTTAGAGCAGTCGGTGTAAAAAGCCATTGAGCCAAGGCACAGGCACACAGTTTGAGAGGTGCCACAAATGTAGAAGGTAAGTGGGAGGAAATCAAACTCTCCCCTCTGATTATGCCCACAAAATGAAACCACCCTCACTCAAGTGCTGCATTCTTTGGTCACAGTGACCTCACACACAGAGCTGACTATCAGTGCTATGATGCCTGATGGGTGGGAAGAATGATGCCCAGAACTCCATGATATCAGAAGGCTAATTAATTACTTTATTATACTATAACTATATTACACTAACAAGAACTATCACTAACTATCTAGAAAAACCCATAACTCTGCACGAGAGTCCTGACACACAAACACATAAGAGCCAATTGGTCAATGAATCCAAAACATCATCACCAGAATCCAATCAAGAAATTACCTCGGGTAAACAATCTCCAGAACACATTTCCACATGGGAAACACAAACACAGGAGCAGCAAATGAGATAAGAATTATTTTGATCATTTCTTTTATCTTTGTCTCTCACAGCCTTTCTCAGGAGGATCCTGAGAGAGCTGAATCCCGAGATCTCTGTCCAGAGGCCATGTACATGAATAGCACAGCTGACCACTCCAGGAAGGCAGGACCAGCTGCTGGCCGCAGAGCTGACCAGCCCTGGGGCACCTGGGTGACATGGCCAGGATGCCCAAGGGGACAGGGGCCACTCAAGCAGCAGAGACCCCTCAGGCACAAAGGACCCGGCGCTCCCACCGCACAAACGAGAGCCAGCATTTCACAGCTCAGCGTGGTGATCACTGCTCTGCCCCTTGTGCTGTCTCAATGCCACTGTCTGTGCCACCAAGGCGTCCAAAGACACACAGGAAACAGGCTCAGGAGGCACCAACACTCCTCCCCAAAATCCCAGAATCGTGTCCCTAAGTTCTTGTGGCAGGTGTACCTGAGCCGCTCATGTACTGACCAACTGTATTTGAGATCAGGAATAGGTATTCACATCTTTTTCAGAGCTTTAATTGGTTTATCTGGTCTATAAAATAAGGCTCATTTGAATATATTATTTGTCTCAATTTTATAAAACTCTACAGCCATTTCACACCTTGAGTAGATGTGACCCAGCCTCAGCACTCACCATCTGCCCACCTGCAGACTACAGAGCCCCATTTCCAACTTCTTTTTCAGAGAACAATTTCACATTTGGGAGTTTTCACTCACTCTGGGAGTTTTTTCCTCCCCTGCATTTCAAGATCATTTCAATCCATCCTATAAATCAGCCTGTCCTTTTAGTGCAATTATTCTGAAAAAAATGTCATGTAGCTGTGAAACTTTTCACTCAACAGTGGCCACGCTCCAAAAGCAACTGAAAAAATGTTACTTCCACTCTGAAAAACAAACATTGATTTTTAATTGCCTAAAAGGATGAGACAATTTCCAATTCTGTTGAGAGATTACTTCTTTGGAATAAATATTTATTGATACCTACATCTCACCTACTTAGTCATTTACTTTCTTAAAAATATGCACATTTTAAAATGGGTTTACTTTTTCTGCCATCATAAAAAATGCAGGCTGCATTTCTCATTCATGAGGGTTTCATTTTTAATCTGCCATCTCAGACAGGTTCAGGCTGCATTTGTGGCGAGGACAGGCATGAGAAAAATAAAACTTTACTTTTAGAAGAAAGAACTGAAAAAAGCTGAAATAAACTCTCAATCTCCCCACTGTGCTTGCCTCAGAGAATCCCACAAGTCCTTGTGGCAGCAGATGCAATTTGATGCTCATACGGGGTCCTTGAGTCACATTGTTCCCAGAGCACATTAACTTGACATTTAGAGATACTGGTTTTTAAAGCCATTTGAACATTAAGTTCCTGACTATTTCTGATCTTCAGGGCAGTAAGGAGAAGAGCAAGAGTGGTAATTAATTTCTCCCCCATCAGAGAAAAAAAAATAAATTCAACCTCAAATAAAAGCTTTGCCTGGAAAATAACAAAACATTTCCCATCAACACAGCAGTGGAGACACAGAGCAAGGGCCACCACAGTGCCAGCTGCATCAAATGGCCTGGAGGGAGCCTGCCCCAGGTTTTTGGGGGCACCTTTCATGCAGAGCACACTGGTTTGGGCTCCGCTGCTTGCAAACTCAATGCAGCTTGTTGTTAAAGCTCTGCTAAGCAGCACAAGAACCAGAACACCAGGCATTTCAGCAAGGCTCTGTCATCACTGCCTGGACAAGGAAGGAGCCCAGCCCAGCACCATGGAAGGGTTTAGTGACATGTTTGAGTCCATTATTTTTAAAGGATTTGTCCATTTTCCAGAAATGCTGTCCCCCAGCACCAAGAAAACAAGTTCTGCCCCATTTACTACACTCAAGAGAGCAGTCAAGCATGAGCTGTGCCAGCTGAGGGCAAAATGATGCCACCCATGGAAGGCTGGGAGAGAATTCACTCGTGCACAGAGCAGTTAATTCCCACAGGACTGCACTGCAGGAAGGGCTGATGGTTCATTAAAAGTTTTCACAGGATTTCTGGATTCCTGCTTTCCTCCCCAGGCATCCCATACCAAAGTATTACAGATTAAAGTTACAGCTAAAAGAATTTATTAATGAATAAAATAGCATTAAAACAACTAACAGCATATTGCTAGAGTGCTGGCTGCCTGATGATGATATAAAAATCCCTTGGTGTGGAAGGCACAACGTGCAGGTTGGGACAGCTGCCTGGGGCTGAGCCAAGTCTCAGACACATCCTCAATATCTCTGCCAGGACTTCAGCCCATTAAACTCAGAGCTCAGTTCCAACCCAGGCAGCCACCACGTCCATCACAGGGCATCTGTGACTGCCAGCATCAGGGCAGGAGAGGCCACAAATCCTCCTCAAGCAGGAAGATCTGCTTGATGCTGCCCAGCTGCATCCTCATCCTCATCCTCTCCACATCCTGCTTCCCTCACGCTGGTAAAGTCCACCTGCCCAAGATCACCCACCTTTCTGCCCATCCCTGTTTCTGTACCTCTCTCAAGGGCTCAATTCAGAAGCAGCACAGAAGACTCTGCCATGAGGAATAAGAACAGTGTCTTTTATGCTCTGGCAAAAAAAAAAAAAAAAAAGAGGAAAAGAAGTCTAGCTCCTGTGTGGATACAGGTCTCAGGCACCACTCATCCAGTTGGCTTTGACTGCTTCATTGTCAGGATTCTCTGAACAGGACAGAAACCCAACACTACAGGTGGCAACTGCAGATCTATTGCATTGGAAAATAAATGTTTTGCAGTCTTGCAGGAGAGATGCCAGGGTGATTTTATCCAAGAATGCTCAGGGCTAATGAGCTGCTAAGAGGAATGCTGGAAACCTGCCTTGGTAAGAATCTCTTCTGAGCTCTCCAGAAGGAGTTCATGGATCAAAGGGATCCTCAGTGTTGCTGTACCAAGTGGTCTTTAATACAAGGGACCTTCCAGTAGATAAACCAACACCTCACATCCAGCACTTAACTGCTGTGGGGATGTGTCAGCTACCCCAGCTCCAGGGGCTGTGTCCCAAACCCTCCATCCTGCAGCTGGTAAGAGCAACAGAAACGGGGCACAACATCAGAGCAGCCTGCACAAGGAGCTGAACAGTGTAAGGGAAAGCAGCAGGCCAGCAATTATTAGCCAGTTCTTGCTAACACTGGGACAATTTTTTTTTTTTTTTATTTCTGAACTGTTGTGCTGCAAAGCACATCTGTTCCTCTGCAGTACCCACGTTCTGTCCCCTGAGACACCCTCAGGTTAGCAAAGCACCAGAACAAGAACACCAAGGTGCCTTCAACTAAGACATGAGGACAGGAGAAGAGCAAGACAGCGACGGGTGGGTACAGGCAGAGCAGAGCAAGGGGAAGGACCAGCAGCAGGAACTCTGACCTGTGACTGTAACTGATAACTGTTTCCTCTGCTTTGAGAAAGAGCTATACCAGAAACTTTTTTATGAGGGCTACTAATTTCTGGCTTGTAGTCCCAACTGACAACTGAGCCCAAAAAGCCTAACACAGCAACAGGCACATGCTCTAATGAGTCCATCCAGTTGCGCAGGGGGAGAAGGAAATGTCCTCCCTTTGCATCCTTTGCAGAATGAGGCATGAGCAGCCTTCACCTATCTGCACACCACTCTGTTCACAGTTTAATAGCACAATTCCTAATTCAGGCACACACATGAAGAGTGAAACAGATCCTGTGTGCAGAAAAGTGGTATTTACTGATGGAGATCATTTTTGCAGCTGATGGACTAGAACTGTTCCCACTGTTTGCTCTAATGCTGTACTACTGACAGAGCAGGCATTTTCCTGCTTTTCCTGTATTTCTCCTAAATCCCAAACAGATGGGTTTGTTGGACAGTTAGTCACCCAAATCTGCCACACTGGAAGCAACAAGAATTTCAATTCACCCCAGCAATCCACCTTGTCCTTTATAAGGCTCCTTTCAAGAGACCCCCAGGATCCACCCCTAACACTGACAGGAGAGCAAGGCAAGACAGCAGAGCTGTCACAGATATCCATGGGGAAGAGTTATTCAGAAAGACAACATGCTTTCTTCACTTAAAAAAAAAATAATGCACAAACCAGCAGTAAGCTCATTCAGCCCAACAAACCCCATGTGCTGAGTTTTCATCAGTACCCGCGAGTTCCCACGGACAGGAAAATACCTCTCCAAGGTATTTTCACACTTCAGATTTGTTTTCCTTTTAGGAAACAAGCGATTTAGGGCTAAAGCAGACATTTGGCTGCCAGCATTGCTTCTGTGGTCTCCATTATCAGATTCAGACACGTTTTTTTCTCACTGAGCTAAATGACAAACAGAATATCTGTGATTGCCAATACCCCATCAACTGGTACCAACACCCAGCACCACCTTCCAAAGGAATATGCTAATATCTGTCATTCAGCTGAGAAGGAAAAGGATCTAAAATGTTATTAAGGAAGAAGAGCCCTGGCTCTTTGAGGGGGGCTGAAGCTGATGACTGACAAACAGCCGGCCACAGAAACGCGTCGAACTTATCAAGACTAAAAGTGTAATTGCACACACATGATGCCACATATGGGGCATCCCAGCACAGCAAGCCATCTGCAGGAAGGGAATATTCTAAAGTCACTCAGGAAAGAAAAAAAAAAAAACAACAGGGGAGAGGCATTTTATAATTTCCTCTAATTTTGGTCTCTTGCATCAATTTTTACCAACAGTCCCAAGAGGGATGACATGTGCTCTCTGGTTTGAAAAGCTTTAAAGCTTTCTTCATCTTATCTTACTGAAATAAGGGGTTTGGTTTTTTTTTAATGGGAACTGTGATTTTGGACCAACACAGCCCCATTGCCACTGAGCAGCACAGGGCACAAGACAGAAGATGCAAAGCAAAGTATAAGCAACAACTTTGAGACAAATATTCTACTTTAAGATCATGATTAGTGGCCCAAGTTCTCCCTTCTCAATAGTTATTATTCAAACAAGTCCCATACATATAATTCTGTAATGCAAAAAAATAAAATAAGAGAGGAAGAGGATGGTGCTGATTTAGCTGGCATCTGGCTCCATCTGGTTCAGTGTGCTGCCTGGTCTGAGAATAGCTGCAACCCAAATTACAGGCTACACTCTGCTGTCTTACACCAGCCACATGAACATCAGCATAAGTGGTATTTTGGGTATAAAACCAGGCAAAGCTCGATGCAAGATTCTCAAGAATACCACTTTAAAGTAACTTTCCCTTCTTACTCTTTCTGCTTTGACCAATCTCAATGCTCCAGAGAGATCCAATTCCATTTCATACCCGCTAGTCAAAAAAAAAAATTTCAAACAGACTTGAGCTAAACCACTGTAATTAAGGAGCCTGCTCAGGAAGCACGACTTCAACAGCAGAAGCAGCAAAGCGAGTGCCTGCAGACCCTGTTAAAATTAGAAATGGCTATCCAGAGAGAAAATGCTGCCCAGAACTGCTGATTCCTTCCCCCACCTCACCAGCCCTACCGACCCTGGCAGGCTGTGCTATTGGGATTTGCCTATTATTTTTACTTTTTTTTATGTGATACCTCACTCAAAATGTAACTACAGCGAGTCCATTCAGCCTGTGAAGTGCAAACATCTGTCAAAGTGACAGCAGAAGCAGCACAATCCTCTTCAGCCTGGATAAACCGAGTTACAAAGCACGCGGCTCCCTGGCACTGCTGGCTCTGCTGAGCCAGAGCTCCTGCACAGCAAGGCTGGAGCCAGAGGGCAGGAAGAGAAGCTGCAGTGTCCCCAGGAGCTGCCACAGCACTGGGAAGGGCACACAGTGACACTCATCTTGCCATCTTTCTGCCCTCCAGGTGCCATCACACCCATGCACACAAGGGAATTTGGCAGCAGGCTCAGGAAGCTGCAAGGGAGAGTCTGGGGTCCTCCTCAGAGCAGAGCCCCCCACCTGCACACACAGGGGATGCTCCTCCAGGCAGGCTGAAACCTTGCTCAGCAGGGACAAGATAAAGGCAAATGAAGAAGCAGGAAAAGCAGAGCAGAGCCAGGTTTGGGACAGGCACATTGCTCTGCAGCAGAGGGTTTGTGCTCACCAAAACCTGCACTCGCTCTGTGCCCACCCAAAGCAATAAAAAGAAGTCATCAGGCTAAGAATCGAGGGCATTTAATAAAAACAAGGCAGATTCATTTCATTTGTCTCCTGACATCTTAGACTCTAAAGCAAGACCAGGCTGGGTTTTCAAGCCTCTCCCTGCAGTTACCCAGACTCAGCTTTGTTTGGGGGGGAAAAAAAAATAAAAAAAGCAAATTCTCTTCCTTGGCTATTGTATAAAACCAGGAGCAGCAAACTTTCCCTTAACAGCATAATAAGTGCTGTAAGAAAGCTATCTAACCAATAAACTCTCAAGTGTCCAAATGGAATTAAACAATCTCTTCAACAGCTAAATTCACAACTGCACCTGACTTCATGAATGGTTCACTAATTTTCTGGAGAAATGCTCAAACTTCTGTGCAACTGCAGGCTGTAAAGAGCTTCTGCACTGTTAGGAGGCCATTTGGGACTTGGTGTGCAATCTGCATTTTAAGGCATGGGAATGACAAGCTTTGTTAAACCCTGACCTTGACAGCCGTTGTGTGTTCATAGGGGATTTTATCTCAAATGTCATTTAATGCTCTGTAATTACCACAGCATTCAACAGCACCCAACTACTTGGTGTGTTTATTTGCAGCCTTTATGTTAGAGAACATAAATTTTTGGGGTCTTAATCCTTCAATATGGATAAAGAACAACCAGACCTTCACCTACCTGCAAACCAAGATAAAAGAGGAGAGGACAGAAATACCAGCAACTGAACTCTCAGACCACCAAGAACAGGCATTACATTATTAATAGAATTTCATTCATATATTGGTCTAGATCCCTTAACTTTATACTTTTCTTTTCATTCCAGAAAATAATAATGAAAACTCTCAACAGTGTGTAACCAACTCACTGGAATGCCAAACTGCCACTGAGTACAGACTGCCTGGATCTCTGGGTGGGGATGATCAATGTTACCTTCCTGTGCCTCCAGGAATTCTGTCCAGCTCCTCTCCCCACAACAACACTCAGGAATGTGGATGGATGTGCTGATGGCAGCTGCAATGGAGACACTGAAGGCACAGATTTTGGGAGCTGGGTGCCAGGGCCCTGGGCAGCCTCCCCTCTCTCCACCCAGCAGCAGCAATTGCTCCACAGAACTGGGTTTCAGTGATATTTATGGGTGGAGGCTGTGGGACAGCCTTGGGCACAGTGCCCTGGGATCACACAGGGCTGGGTGCAGCTTTGCTGCTCCATGGGGGCCACACATGGAAAGGTGTGGGACACCTGCCTGAGCAAGAGTACAGAATCACAGTGTAATTTTAGTTAGAAAAGAATTTCAAGATTGAGTTTATCTGCTAACCCAGCACTGCCACATTCAGCACTAAGCCATGTCCCCAAAATGCCACACTGACAGGCCTTTTGAACACTTCCAGGAACGGTGTTCCACTGCTTCCCTCAGCTGCCCGTTCCAATGCCTAACCACCCTTCCAGTGAAGAAATTCTTCCTAATATCCAATCTAAACTTTCACTGATGCCACTTGAGGCCATCTCCTCTCAACCTGTCACTTGTTACCTGGGAGGAGAGCCTGACACCCACCTGGCTTCAGCCTCATGTCAGGCAGCTGTAGAGAGCAGTAATGTCACTCCTGAACTTCCTCCAGGCTAAAGAACCCCAGATCCCTCAGCCATGCCCCATCACACTTTGCTCCAGACCCTTTTCCAGCTCCATTGCCCTCCTCTGGATTGCTGCAGCACCTCAATGTAGTGAGGGGCCAAGAACTGAACCTACAGTTAAAGCACAGCCTCACCAGTGCCAAGTACAGAGGGATGAGTGCCCCTTTCACTCCCAGCTTATTACTTCCTTCCCATCAAAAGAGACATCTCTTTTAACATAATTCTTGCAGCACAGCTGAAAGAGACAAATGGAGTTGGTGTTGACTTCTTTGTCAGTTTTCCCCAGCAAAGCACAACTATGCATGAAATACTTGAAATACAATTCATTACATGGATTCTGAGCTGTGCCAGGAGGCAAGCACAAGTCCAGGTTTTGCTCCTGGCTGTCACTGAAGTCCCTACAGTGACAAGCCAAGACAGAGTCACAGTCCTGCCACAACAGCTGCCTTGGGCTGGGAGCAGACAGGAGCTGGAGGGGCCCAAGCCTGAGATCAAGACAAGCAGCAGCACTGGGAGGCTCAGTGGGTTTTGTCACTGTTATGTATCCTGGGCTAAAAAGGGAGACAAGTATGAACACCAATGTATTTTCATCATGAATTAAACAGAAGAGATGTGTGCTCTTCAGAAGGGAGTGCTACAGGAAAGTAAATAATGAGGCATGGAGCCAGAAACAGGCACAGATCAAAGAGAGGTTTACAGACAAACCAGACAGTTCAGTGCAGATAAGTGCAGAGTAATGACGACTTTGATGAGTCTTTATCACACAGGCCTCTGTGTCAATGACTGCAAGGAGTAACAAACACGAGAGGAAGGCTCTGCTGACACTTGTGTACATCATTAATGAAGAATGAGGAACTGAAAACACAAACATCCCAACGCTGAGAACAAACACAAGGAGGCTGCATTCGAGGGAACCACAGGCAGTCCCGAGGTAGAAGACACACTCCACAAAGCAGACAACATTCAAAATGTTCATACCTCACCTCAAATATCAAACACTTCTGCATTAGAACCATGCCTGTTGGAGGCATTGCTCACTGGAGGATGGTGTCAGAGACAGAGATTCATCACATTTAACGATGCCAGGACCAAGCTTAATATTTCACAGTTATGTGCAGTTGGACATTACTATAGCCCATGAGCTCTGTGAGGCCTAAATCATTTTTGTTAACTTGTCTATTCTGCATGTGACATCAGGTAATCATTTCAATCTGGTTCTATTGGTTTAACTGGTGCCCCCAGTAAACTTAGTGACCCAAGCTAATCCAATATGTTGAAGAGAAAAATTCATGCCCATGAACAGCACTAGGTAAATCAACAGCAAATCACCTCTTCATATCAACCCTGCAACTCTGGTGCGTGAATCAGAACTTAGGGAGAAGGCATTTTTGAAAACAGCAACACACCAGGGCAGAGAAACAGCAGGACTAATAAACAGAGAGACCATGAGCAGGGAAAGGGAGCCAAATGCAGGCAAAGCTCACTGGGCTGGGAGATGCCAGCCCCTGGGCTGGGGCAGTGCTTGAGCTGCAGAGCTAACTTGGAAACTGCAACCCCTGCCCAGATGAGCTCCAGACATCCTCACCAGCTTAAATTATTCAGTGAACAGACTGGAGAGGTCAGGCCTAGCCAGCAGGTTCCCAATGGGCAGATTTTTTTCCCTCCTACACCTCTGTTGAAGGCCCAGTGCGGCCCAGAGCACTCAGTAACTCTGTACTCCTCCAGCGATTCAGCAAACTGAATTTCTGCACTGTGTCCCACATTTCACATTGTATATTCACCACATGAATGTTTCAGTCTCTCCCACCACTGATTCATAAAGCCCAGTCCAGGTTGGGCCACTTTGAATCACAGGTTTCATTTGTATGTGCAAACATGAAAGAGAGGTCCTGCCAAGGCACAGTCACCCCTGAGACCAAGCACAGCCCTTCCCAATATGTCACATCATTCCATTTTCTGCACACTAAAAATCCCCAAAAATAACACACACACAGCACCTGAGCTGCAAATTTATGCCAAGCGACAATCCAGTGGTTTTAGTTTCACAGCTCCTTCAGAAGCACACCCAGGATGGGGGCTGCATATTAAAATGGCTTTAGACAGAACAAACCCAGGGACATTTCTGCAGCCTGGCCATTATTTACACATGAACAGAGGCAGCAAGGCTGAATATTCCCATGGGAGGGACCCCAAAGCAGGGTGGGAGCACTGCAGATGCTCTGGTGAAGGACACAGGGCTGGCACAGCATCCCCCAGTGCCACTGGGCTGGCAGGGATGGGGGGACAGCACAAAACCTGAGGGTCACTGTCCTCTACATTGAAAAGGCCATCCTTAGTTAACAGCATTAAAGGAAGGAATGAAAGCAGAGTGGGCATAAAACAGGATTTTTGCAAATCATCTCTCTGGTCTTATTGCTTAATACATAACAGACACCCAAACTATGTGTGGTTTTAAGAGACACTGCTACTTAGGGGAGGGGCACAGCATCCCAGGCTGGCTGGGAGCTCTCCTACTGCCCTTCGATGGAAAAGGGAGCTCTAATAGGACCTCACTAGAGAGGAAATTTTAAAAAATTCAACCAAAAAAACCCCCTCAGATTTCTGGGGAACAACATCTTCTGATAAACTGGGGAGATGATTCAATCAGCTCAACCAAGAGCCCAGAGATGTCCTCCACCATGAGCCACATGGACAAACACACCAGGATGGGCAGGAGCACAGCAGGAAAAGCAGCCAAGGCTGCTCAAGGGGCAAGAACAGGAAGGCAGGAGTGGTGATGCCAAGTTCCATATATAAAACAGGAGAAATTTGTTCTGTTCTGTGTCATCAAATGGTAAAATATTAACTGGATGTCAAATCCACTCTGCTGTGCCAAATGTTAAGAAAGATGCCAGACAATTACAAGAAATCCAGAGGAAAGCAACAATAATAGGGGCTGATGTTGGAAGAAAACTGTGGGGTTCATCCTAGATTTCAGTTTGACTAAAGTAAAGGTAGTTTGAAGTCTATTGATAGGTTCACCCCATCCTTTGCATGGCTTTTCATTGGGATGCAGTACTAAACAAGGTTAAATAGATGCCTCTTTACCCCAGATCAGCAACACATCTCTAAAACTTCTCCAACCAACTCACCTAGAGCAGCTTTGTTTTGAATAGTCATTAGGGAGGGGAAAAAAAGGAAAAATGTAAGGGGTGAGGTATCCAGAGCCTAAAAACACCAAAATGTCCCTTCTGAGATCAGTTTATCCCATCAGTCAAAAAAAATTCCAAAAATAGACCAGCCTATGAACAAGTCATCCATGAGTAGAGACCTACAAGAAATAGTTCTGGCATGTAGCTTACACCACACAAGATGCAAAGGCAAAAGATGATTTAAGTGGAAAAGGTGATTCCTGCAGCTCTTCATTCCCCTCCTCACTGGATGATCATAGCAAGGGGCAGGCTGAAGCACAGATTTCCATCTCCTGGGACTGCCAGCACAATGCCCAAGCGCTGTGATTGCTGAGCAGCCTGTGTAGTGAGGGACTCCTGGGACTGAGATGCTCATCTGCCAGCCCAGCTGCTGCCTGGCAGCCCCCAGGGACGGCATCACTCAGGGCAGGGAAGTCCCTGGAACATCCTGCTGCGTGCCTGGATATCACTGCTCTTGCAAAACAAAGCAGAAAGGTCAGGATGTACAACCCACCCCAACACAGCCAATACCTTGGGGTCTCAGAAATAAAAACTTATCAGAAAGTTGCCATGTGAGCCATGACAGCTCAGTGTTTGCACTTCTTTACACACTGATTGTTGCTCCCTGGCAGAACAAAAAAGCAACCACTACCACACTCTGGAGCTGAGCTCTACAGAGCCTCTCCAAACACTGTGGTGCTCCCACCCTGCTGGGGAATCTGAGCCACAGCACCAGCCCTGGAGCTTGTGCTGAGCGTTATTAACAGAATTTCATCCATATACTGGTCAGTGCACTGGTGCAGAGTGGCTGACAAATCCCTGAGCAAGAGCCACCCCTGCTCCAGGAAATGTGACCCACCCCAGCCCAGGTACTGGAACAAATGAAGGCATTGCAAAAGCAATACAGGGAAGAGTTAAAAAATAAAGTATCAGCATAGGAGCACCCAGAGCTGCACCCAGAGTTTCACAGGATGGTAACCCACAGATGAGCACTAAAGGACACAGCCAAAAGCCCAAACTCAGCTCAGAGCTCACATTTAGACATATTAGGCCATTTATGACATTGCAACAACTCTCCCATAGCCACAAGGAGGAGGCCAGGCAGGCTCTGCCTCATTGGTTTTACTGTCTTTCTGTGGAAAATGTTGTTACAATAAAGTCTGGGGGTGGTTTTGAGTGCAGTGCCAGTAGTTGTCCAAAGTAATTGTTACTTGTCATACAAATTTCCTCTGGGCAGCAGCAGAGTGGAATTACCAGCAGCAGACACCCCTGGAGATGTACACACAGGTACAGCCAAGGGGCACCAAGGATCTGAGCTGCTTTGGGCTCTCACTTTTACAACATTAACATCTTGGAAACAATTAATTTATCTTCCTTACTGCCCAGCTACTCTGAACAAACAGAAAAGTGACCTCATATTATGCTAATGCAATCAATATTTCATGCAAGGCAGATAAAAGTTTAGATGGTCCGTCCAAATGCAAATTTGAAATAAAAAGCAAAGTTCCCTTCGGAGCCTGGCATTAGAGAGCCATTTCACAAGGAAGGGAATTTTCAGTAAATTGCACATTTAATTTCCATGTTATGGGAAGTGGCTTCCCTTAGCTCTTCCAACAGTCACCTCCTGCTATTAATGACCACAAGCAAAGCAGTGACCCTTATAATGACTGATTTCACAGCAAATATTTTAATTTCCAGAGGTGAAATGTGAGACGTACCCTCCTATAACACTTATCTTTATGGCTCTCTTAATTCTTTAGGATTTATCGTCTCCTCTAAAAGCACACAGAACATAATTGAAATAGATTTCCAAGATATATCTGAAGTATTTTAACCTACCTGTTACCCTTTCATATAATCTTATTCTAACGCAGGAAAAAAAAAGAAGTACTTTCACACTATGAGCTCACCAGCAGGTTTTTAAACTTTAAAAACAAAAATCTTTTTTATAAAAAAACCCACATTGGTCCTGACAGCAAAGATTTTCAGAAACCAGAATTCAAGGGAAGGCTTTACTCTCCTATTTCACACAAATGGATGAAATAAAGGCATTAACATTTCTTGAAATTATGTCTGAAAACAAAATGTTCCATTTCAAGGATCCTAGAAAGATAGGGACATGACATTGCAATGAGTCTCCAGCACATGGAAAACAACTGTGGTCTGAGCCATCCCTGAGGATAGGAAAACAGCATTTTCCAGAAATTCTTCCTGCTTACAGGAGTCCCACTGTGCTCTGGGAGAGGCTGTCACACCTCCAAGTTTGAGAACATCAAGACCAGCTTTGTAGCCCATGGAACTTCTGTTTTTCATTGTTGTTTTATGTGAGTTTTTTTTCCCCAGAAAAACAACACTGAGACAAAAAGCACAGTTTGAAGAATGAATGCCTTTTCCAGTGTTATCACTGCAGCAATAGGCACATATGGGAACTCAAAGCAAGCTCCATTCTGATTTATGTTTGATATTTCATTTAATTGAATTTTTGCAAGAAAACTGGTTTCATTATTGAGAAATGGACCTCCCATCATGCAAAGAGGAGGGAATCAAATGCTTAAACTCCGTCTCATTTAGCAGTGACACTTCAGGAATGAACAATAGCTTTGTACATAAATTTTCTTGTTTGGCTGCCACAGATATGAATTGTCAGGGCATTTTAGAACAAAAGAAATGACATGTCAAAGCAAATCTATAGTTTAGCTAATCAAAATGCCATGTTTTAAATATTCAAGCTGTTTTACACCAAAAGGTGGCATTTATCAGAAAGCACATATATTGACAGGAAACATAAGATGAAAGTGGAATGCAGACAAAATAAGGATTTTCAGATATATACAAGAAATTTATTTCTCTGTGCACTTTATCAACCAACACCTTCCTCCTCAAAAAAAACCCCTCTAAAACCAGCACATCAAAAAGTATATCCTCTGCCTCTTTTAAGCAATAAAAACATTAAAGCCAGCTAAAGCAATTTAGCTATCAAAGCTGGTTCAGCATTTGGCACTGCTCAGATAGCCCTTGCTGGACACCAAGGGCTGAGCTTCTTCACAGAATTTTCACAATGTTTTAACCAGGCATGTTGGGTACATCTGCAAAGCATCTTCTGCAGGCAGCCTGGGGAGGAGAGTGAGGGGATGCTCTGGGTGCCTCTCCCATGCACACACTCCTCACCTGTAAGCAGGTAAAGGCACGTAGAGACCTCTGAGAGTACTGCAGCAACAGCTTACATAGCTGTGGAAAAAAACCCTAAAGGAATGAGGCATAAATTGCCCGTTTTGTAAGTGCCCTGCAGGACTTTGCTGCTCACAGGCAGCCTCCTGGCACCCCCTCGGCACAGATTTCATCGAGCCTCCCCCTGGATGCCACTGCTCCTGCCAGCCTGCTCTGAAGTTACAGGAAAACTTGTCAGATCAAAAACCTTATTATGTAGGCACGACAGCTCGCTGTGCTGAGCTGCTCCCAGCACAATGCCCAGTTGTGGAAGCTTAACATTATCTCTTAAAAGTTAAGCCCCGTTCGTTTATCATCCATTGCCAGAACAGTTACTGGGTTGCTAAGAAAACACTCCAAAGGGAGATTTTTACAGCAGTTGGTCTGTTCCCTGTTTCTCTGTGCTTGGGAGGTGAAGTCCATTGCCAGAGCTCTGCCTTTGCAACACAAACATGTTCCAGGGAGTGTAAAATCCCCCTAAGCCCACCAAAGGTGTCGGTCCTGTTGTGAATCTCCCCACTGCCCGTGTTCCAGAGCTACAAACCTGCAAATAACCTTTCTGGAAAAACACTGGCTCTCTCCTGGTCTGCCACAGCACAGAGCTGCTACATCCTAGAGGCACACAGCAAAAGCCACAAAAGGTCACATCCAGGCTTGAGAAGAATTTCAGGAGCTGAGCTTTGCAGTCCATTAATGAGCTGGGAGCCCAACAGATTAAGGAGAGTTCAGTAAAACACAGCTGGGGCCCTTCTCCAGGAGGATGGAGCAGCATTAACTCACTGCAGCACTGCCTGCCATAAGGAGAGCACACCATGCCATCTGAGAGCACCATTCCATCATCAGATAGAATGACAGTGTTCTTCTGCATCTGTCACTTCCAACCCATCTTCCAGCAGGTCCCAAATCATCCCCCTAAGCAGCTTCAAACTGACTCTTCATCACACATGGAAAAATGTATGAAAATAATTCCATTTACCAAAGTCCCTGCATAAAACAGGTTTTTGCATACCTGCCAAGGATTTCTGCTCCACTGATTCTTGAAGGAGGGATTTGCACAGACCACAGCCCCCAGCCCAGCAGATGTGCAGGAAGGGCTGCAGAATGAAGCTTCAGAAGAGGCAGCACCTGCTACAGACGGGACACTTTTTTTTGCCTGGTTTTTTAGCCCAGAGTGTTTTCTACAAGAGGCTTTATTTAGGGTCACTGCACTCTTGATTCAGCAACAATAATTTATGGCAGCCTGAAGTCACAGACAGCAAAGTGACTTCATCAAAGAAAGGTCTTGCTGAATCTGCAGAAGAGCGCTGCGGAGCAGCACCACCCTGCTAATGCCAGCTCCAGCAGCAGCACTGTGAGCTCCTGCTCATTTCCTGAGAGGCTGAGCTCCTGAGGCATTTCTACTATGTGGCTGGACTGGTAAACATTTAAGCTCTAGACAAACACCACCCCCTAAAAAAATCCAAAAATATCGCTGTATTTAGTGCTCCTGGGCAATGATGCCAACTGGAGTTGAAAACAAATGGCACCCAGAGCTATGTGCTCAAGTGTCTCATTTCTCTGACTCCCCAGGAAGCTATCCCTAAGCAATCTGACAAACTTGGCGATTCCAAATGACTAAACACTTGCTGATCCCTTCAAGTGACAGCTAAAAAGCACCATCTAACACTTTGGGGCTTTACTTCAGCTATAGCTGCAAGAAAAGCCATTCATAAAATCTTAAACTGCAGTTAAGAATCCTTTAAATGTTTCTTCTCACCAATTTGAATAACCAGCATTTCCAGAACAAAAGCACTGCTCCAGCAAGAGCTCAGGCAGATGGCATCCCTGCTCAGAAGAAGATTCTATTTTCTACTATGAAGAAGGGCACAAGACTGACAAAATCTCAGTTCCCTGCGTGCCCAGGGCTCTCCAGCCCTAAACCCATCCTACCCAAGCTTCCATCATCCAAACCAGTGCCTCTGCCTGCAGCACCATCCACCCAAACAGAGCAATGAGTGGTGAAACTGCTCTGGTGGTGGTGCAAAACAGAGCTTCAGACATAATGTAAAACACAGGTTTCAAACACCTGCCATGAATATATTGCAGCATTTCATTATTTGCACTGGACACATGGCAAGAAGGGCACCACCACCAGATGCAATTCACTGGGGTTCTTATCTCCCATTTCAAATGACTACAAGCTCTCTGTTACTGGTAACTACATCACTTTTTAAACTCTGAACCTGTCTCCCACAGAAGGAGTTCAGTAACAAAGATATTGCTGTCACTGTGAAGCCACAACCCAGTCACACCCCCAGGCTGGACTGGGGTTTGGACAAAAGATTGCACTCACCTAAAACAGTGAAGCCATGCTACATTTAGAAACATTATTAGACTATTTAGCTCTTTATTAGTAAAGCCATTGTGATTTATAGCCTACAGAAAAGGGTTTTTCAATCAACAAGGAGCAAGTGAAGTGAAAAAGCATTAATGTTACCACTGAGGCAATTATTGCAACATGATCACAATTCCTATGCATCTTTAATTTTTTTGCCAACACAACAGATTCTCTAATACATGGATCCCTGTTCCATTAAAATAATATTATTTGTGGCAATAATATGAGGTGGGTGAAACAGAATCCAGTCTCTTAACACTAGAGCATTGCTTTCCCATGGGGAATATCAGTACACAAAGCAGGGTTCCAGTAAAGTGCTTGTAATCCCAGAAGCTGGTGCACCTATTAAACACTTAGCAGGGCTCCAGCAGAAAGACAATCCCAGAGAAAACAGCCCCAGCTGAGACAAAAATCCCAGTCCTAGCTCTCAGGAGCAGAATGCTGGTTTAACTCCATTTAACATCTTATCTATCTGGAAATCCAAACAGGCAAGAAAATGCCATCGCCCTCCATCCACAGAGCAGAGCAGTGATTCTCTGATCCCACACAGCCCCAGCAATGCAGGCTTGGGCAGGTGACCAGCTTGTCCAATTCCTGGAGCCAGGTCTCCTGCCACACCTCTCCTGCTCAAGGGTGATGCTTTCCTCTGGTAGTCTTGAAATGCAAGGAAATTCCCATCCAAAGGGATGGAAATGCCTTGATACAAGAAACCAACCTGAACTACTGCTTCAAAATTTTGTGAGGTACTTTTTCCCCTTCTCCTTTCTGGGGAAAGGAAGGGAAAGACAGGAGCAGGCACAAAGAAAAGACTCTTCTAACTAAAACACAAGAAAAAAAGGAAGATGAAGATTTCTACTAATGGAAAAGTCTACTGCACTGTAATCATCACTTTACTAAAGGATCAGATCCTATCAGGTTATCTCCGTTCATTTTCCAGTGCAGGGAGGACTGTGGAAGACCTGGTCATGGACCCTTCTCTTAGCACAGCACAGAGTTCAAGACAAACTTTAAAACTCCTAAGATTCTGCATTTAATATTTCACCAGGTTGTAAATGGGGACCCAGTCTTGTCAGGAAGAGACAGAAGAGAGAGAAATGTTTGTGTTGTGTAGAGTCAGAGGTGTGCAAGCCACAGGGCAAGTTTCAGAGCAATGTAAAAGAGAAGGGAAAAGTGAGCCCCTTCCAGGACCAGTGCTGAGCTCTGCATGGAGGCAAAGAGGGGAGAAAGAATGATTTAAAAATTTAGAGAGGAGAAAAAAAATTCAGAATTCAAATTGCTCATTATGCTTTAGAGCAAACGTTCCCATTTTCATGCATCAGGGCAGTTTCTGACCCTGTGCATGCCAACAAACCCCTGGCTGCAGCACCACAGCAAATGAACACAGTCCTGTCCCATCCCTCTTCAGGTCCCCTCTTTGACAGCCAGATTTTTGCCACATGCAGATCTCTGACATGCTGCTGGTCTTGTACAAAACCACAAACCCCATTAAAAGTCACACCAGTGTCCTGGCACCTGTTTTTGACCCCCAAAGGCAAGAGCAATCACAGGGCACCACTGCTTTGCCACTGCCTGTGGAGGTATTGTCCCCTTCACACCACTCCCTGAGGGTATCCTGCAATAAAGCAAGAAGGGAAAACGATAAATATGCACAAGGCTCAGCCATTCCCATGGAAACCCTCCACTGGATATCCTGTGGAAAACTGTTCATGAGTCAGGTACCCATCCACAGATCTCCTTGGTTCATGGTAGCTGAAAGGCAGCAGCTTGGGCTGATGGAAAATGGAAGCTGTGACATTTGGGGTATTTTCTGAAACCAATGTTTTTAGCTAGCAGGCATTTTCCTGTCCAGCTCCCAAATTGATTTTTTTCCCCTGAATTCTCTACACAGTGCCACTGTTGCTGCATTATGCACTGAAAATATTTACAAAGACATCAAAATTAACTCTGGGTAGGACTTTGGCAAGCAGGGGAGGGAGGTCAAAAGAAAGCAAATCTGTATGTGGAGAAGAAGCTGCTTCATTTCACTGCAAAAGAAACAGAGCAACTGGAAGACCAGCTCTGAAGTCAAATAAGATGAATGGCAACCACAGCAAGGGCCATAAAAACACCAATAAAAAGTAAGTTGCCATAAGGGAAATACCCAGCTCAACACCTCTCCAACAAGGTAAGCATAATAAACTCACTCCTAACATGGACACCAGTTTATTTTTTCAGGTGCAGCCTAAATACAAAACCAGGGAGAGATGTAGCACTTAAATTCCCTCTGCTATGTAAATAGTCTTGCTTGTTGATGGAATGAGTTGCATGATTTAGATCAACATAATCTGACCTTAAACAATGAAATTAACATCCAAAAGCCAATGTTGCTCCTTCCCTGGGGGCTGCAGCAGTTCCTCTGCAAATCCCTTTCTCAGACCCTCAGAGGAGAGATTCCTCCCATGCTTGTCTTGGCACCTGTCAGAGACCATGTTTTATTTTACTTTGCACCAAGGCAAAGAGGTTCTAAATATTCTGGAATTAAAACGTTCACAAAACATGAAAGTGCTTATAAGGCATTTCCACATTCTCATCTGGCAAGTGAGTGGCTGATTTACAAGCCAGCTGTCAATACAGAACAATTGCTCACCTAATTTTACAGGAAAGCAAAAAAGTACTTAAAAAAAATACTTTCAGTGTAGAATACTATAAAAAATTGCTTTTTTCCAGCATGGCAATCAGCAGTGTGGGCTCATCAGTGACTGGTCAAGGAGAGCTGCTTGTTCAGCTTTCTGATGAGCCCCAAAAAGCTGGGAGCTACAAAGCAAATAAGCAGAGGCCACCCCAAGGTTTCCCTCCCTGCAGAGAGCACCCAGCCCATCCCTAGAGCTGAAGACCAACCTCTCCTTGTGTCAACACAAAGCAGGATCCCACAGGCTCCACACACCCAAAACCTCTGAGGGAAGATAATCCTCACAGTTATTGTATATCTAGGCCAGCACAGCTCTCCAAGGAAGACTCCAGCTTGGAAGTATGAAATGTTGGGGTCTGCAGAGGGTGGCTGGCAAATGCTTTGCTCCCTTTGGATGTAACCCTCACTGAAATGGAAAGGGAATACAAAAAGCTGCCCCATGCATCCAGGGACACCTCTGCAGTTTTCCTGAAAGAAGGGACCAAATGAAAGCAAAAGAAGTGACCTTCCATCCCCCAGTTATATCTGCACAAGACTGATGCAACAGCAGATGGTATTGCTCTTTCCTTAAAGAAAACATGCATGCTGCTTTAGGGATCTGGGTGCAACATCACTGCATCAAGAAGGGCAAATCAAACCTTGTGGGAGACAGGGAGCTGACTTTCAAGTCAGTAGTTTCAAGTTCGAGGCATCTGGCTCTTTTCTGTACAAGAAGACCTCATGACTGCCTCCTCACCACTGGCTATGCTGCTACTCACCATGGTCCTGGGGGACCTGCAGCCACCTGAGTGCCAGCCTGGCAGGGCCCCAGGGCAGCCACAAATGCCCATGAAATGCCCTGATGCAGTGACATGCCAGCTGCAGGACATGGATGACCAAGGTTTCCCACACTGCTCATGGAAGCAAACAGCTCCAGCCCATTCCCCATCCACATCCACTGCAGGTCCCTGTGCAGGGTAGAGAATACCCTTCCAGCAGGAAGGAAATACCCTTTTACCTGAATACCCTGGCCCATGGGGACACCAGAACAGCCCCACCCTCAGCCCTGGTCAAGCACCAGCCTCACAGCTGCTCGTGTTGGTACCAAAGCTTCCCTTTTTGGAGATCCCACTCTCCAGTGAAGTGTTCTGCTCTTTATTTCTGAACTGCTGTCCGCAGAAAGAGCCCAACTCAGCTCTACACCTCCACCACTTGTTCTTATTAAAATCCTGACATGAAGCTCTGTAAGACAGTACCACAATGCATTAAAATCAGAATTATCTAGTATGGACAAGGCAACTACATTTTGAAGGAGCAAGTATGACTTTAGCCTGGAATGTCATTAATTACTACCAGGAAAATACACAAACCAAGGACACTTCATTCTATACCATAAAGCATTTCAAAGTGACACCACTGTACTAAGTAACAGGCTACTCACTTTCCCATGTAATTTGTTTAATAGGCAGATGAAAACATTAGGAAGACAAAAGGGAGTTTTTATATTCTGATCATTTACATTTTAGCTACATTAACAATCAAAAGCATCATAAGCAGTGAAGAGACTGTCGTCAGATACCATTTTGATGACATGCATCCTTTTAAGTGTATCCAGTGTTCCTCATATCATTAGAAGCAGGGGGAAAATTAATAGAATACTAATGGCTAAGCAAGCTCTGAGTACAATAACTATTCCTTTTTTCTGTTCATGTTATCAGCCCATATTTTATCTCCATTTCTTCCTGAAGACCACTTGAAGAAATAAAATGGAAATTTGAATACCCTGTCTGACAATTTTTTCTCCCATGCTCCACTACACCTGAAGGGCTACCAGAACCATGGGCAAAGATACTTATTCCTGTACCTTCAGGTTCTTCCTTCCCACCTTTTTTTTGCGTTTTTTGCTGTGATGCTGAGACCACAGCTCTTTGCATGCTCATCAACACACACCTGTTTCTTTGCATCCCCTCTTTTGTCCATACTCAACTCTGTCACCTCTTCACACCTGGACTGCAAACCCCAGAGAGAAGCAAGACCAGACACCACCACCACCGTCCCAGATAGGGGTTGGGTAGAAACACTTGTGTGTGTATTTATAAGCCAATGCTACCTCATGGCAATTCATGTGGTCCAGCTGCCCCTAATCCCAGATTTCAGCAAGAACTTGAATTATCCTTTCCTTAGTCCTACTGCAAAGCTCCCTGATGATCCCTTCCTTTCAAAGGACAAAAGGAAAACCAACACTGAAAAGGTCACAAAGGATTAACAGCACAACCCTTTGGTATTTTGCCTCCTCTTGTGCTTTTTACTGGGTCTCTAACTCTTAAGAAGTGCAGGCAAGCACCAAACCCAGCTGTTTTCCCCATTTTACTCACACACACACACTCCTCAGGGCAGCACACAAGGAGCTGTACATGGTGTACCTCTGCATGGAGGGGTACAGAGACACAGAATATCGCAGAAGAGCAGAGAAAGTCATAGTCTGTTAACTGTAATTAGAGAAAAAACAAATTTATGAAGCAAATAAACTTGGATGTGTGTTAGCTCCGTGAGTGCACAGAAGGTAATGACTTCTGAAGCGTTTCCATCATTCCCTGATAATCCATGCTTAATCAGATCTTTCTACCTTAATGCAGATTTCCTCTCCCTGATGTTCCTCCTGTCCTTCCACACCTCACCCTTGCCCCTTTATGTCTTCTGACACAAGCCCACCACAACGGGCAAAGAGCCAACATAATTAATTTTTCAGTAGAAGCCAAGTTGTTGTTTTCTCAGAAACGTTTTACACTTCAGAAAACGTCAGAAATGTCAGAGTCCATAAGCAGAAACAAAATCAGAGATCTGCTTCCCTATTAATACTGCATGACCTGCTCAGCCATCTCACTCTGGGAGGGGAAGACAGCGGGAGGGGGCCAGGGAGCCAAGCAGTGTCAGCCACTGGCAGGTTAGAAAAGCAAACACAAATTAAATACAAGGAGCACCAAACCAAATGGCTCTGCCTTGAGAGCAGGCTGAAAAGCTGCTCAGAAGAAGGGGCATGCAAAGCCCAAGGGAGAGCAGAGTGGCAAGGTTTGATCCTCAGCGCTCAATCAGCCTTCAATTCCTTCTTTGACACTTGTGCATGCGGAGGTGGCAACCCAAAATTACAGCTGTCTGTAGAGAGGAGGAAGGAAAGTGCTGTGTTGACTCTGCTTGTCTCAAAGGGATCCCTGAAGCCTCCCCTCAGTGCCCACCCAAGACAAGGCAGGGGGTCATCTTCAGAGAAAACACAAAAAACACGTGGCAGTGCCGATTTCTGTCCCCTGTCACCCCTGAGCTCAGCTGCTGCTGTTTTACTGCACCCTCAGCTCCAGCCTGAGCACAAACACCCTGCCTGGAGCCTGCACACACATCACAGTGAGTTATGTGCCCTCTCAGACCTCTACAGAAGCACAAAAGGAGAAATAATCTCTGCTTCCCCAGGAGAGCCTCTGCAGGAAGGCTGGGACACAAAGGGCATTGAAGGTGCAGGACACCAACCCCATCTCCACAGGAGTTTACAGCCCTAAAGATCCAAGGGCTCAGTCACCACCCAATTTCATCATTTGTTGTAGCTGATGGCCAGAAGTACCAAAATGTGTATAAACAGGGCAGATTGCCTCTTACCCAGAGCAACTCAACATTTTAGTGTTGCTTAAAAATCAAAGAACCACAGAACCTTTAGGCTGGAAAAGCCCTCTTAAGATCAGGTCCAACTGCTGAGCCAGCAATGACAAGTCACCACTAAACCATGTCCCCAAGCACCAGACCTACATGATTTTTAAATCCCTCATGGGACAGTGATTCCAACACTCCCCTGGGCCACCTGTTCCAAATGAAACTCTGCTCCAGCCTGCTGAGGGTCCTTACACTTTTTTATGGTTCCAAGAACCACAAGCATCAATGTTACTGAGAGAACTGAGCAGTGCTTTCTCCACAAAAGGGTGACATGAGGCTCCACTTGGGCTACTGCAGCATCTTCTCTGCAGCTCCTCTTACAGATAAAATCACATCTTTTCTTTCTTTTCTTCCTCCACTTCTCCTCTCCTCTGAGCACACTAGGGAATTTTAATCACTTTCTGGCACATTCATAGTGTTTAGAGTCAAGTCCTTGAACAGGTGATCATTTTTCAGCCCTTAAACTAAGTTCTCTTGCTGGGTTAGTCCCCAAAGGGTTTAGAAAATGGCATTGAATGGAAAAATACCCACACATGCCTTAATTTGTTTACACTGACTCCTGCAGCATCACAAACACAAATGAAAAAAGAGGCAGAACCACTTACAAGATTGGAACAAAACTTTTCTTTACAAATGCACCAGCAGATAAGTAATAAAGTTATGAAAGATTTGCTTATGATCAAGGTGTTGTTTTGTTCATCTATTACACAGACTGATTACAGGATGAATAAAACAGCATCACAGGCACCTGAGGTCTACATGGCCACAGCAGGTACAGCTCACACAGACCCAGCTGAGAGGAAGTGACATATCCAGAGGATAAAAATCCCTCTCACATTCCACAAGCAAACTCACTTTAACTGCAGCTTTGAGTCCCTTCCAAATCCCTGAATGAATGATCACACTTCAGAGCAGCATAAGAGCTTTCTGCAAGAGACATTTAGATTAGATACCATAACTGATTGCAGGAAGAGCTGGTAGCCCTGCTTATTACAGTTGCCTGATGCTTCTGATCTTTAGACCCTATTCCTACTTACCTATAATTTTGCCAAACTCTAACCATCTGGACAGCAACTTCATGTGCCTTTTGTCTGCCTCAGGCAAATTTTAATTTCAGCCAAAACAGTTCAACTGCTTCTAAGAACAAGGCAGAGAAGAAAGATTTATCTTTCCTTTTTTTGCCTACAGTAAGAAATCCTGCTGACCTTTTCTTTAATTAGCTAAACACTTCCCAGACTTTAAAACAGAGCTCAGCTTTTGACAGGATTTTGTTCAAGTCTGTATAAACATGAACTTTTTGGTCACAATTTGGGGGTGTGGTCGAATTTGGTGCATTTTCACTGTATCTTCAGAAACACACCCAGATGCAAATCATTTTTGTCATGAGAGTGGGAGACAGAATAAGAGCTTAATTTTTTTTTTTGTATTAACAACTTTGAAAGCTCCCACTCTTTAAAAGACAGCCCAGGGCCTGGTGCATTAATGCTTCTTTTTATTAAGTTGAAGACCAAGTGGAAGTACTCAAAGCTGGACACTGCCCCTCCAGCTCTTTGCCTTGGCAGTTTCAGAGGACCAACAGTGTGTGCTGTAAAAGGCAGCTTTAGCCAAAGAAGCTGAACCCAAGACCTAAAACCTGAATATCTATTGTGACACTACAGTGAACACAAACTTAAAAGGTCTTCATCAGGGTCCTTCTGAACTCTAGTTTTTCTACCTGTGAAAGAAATGTGCTACTGCTCAGTGGTGGGCATATGAAGCAGCATGAAAATAAAGTACTCACATGCAATTTAAAATTTTGATGAATTCTATCTTTAGGTGTCATTTAAAATTATTCAAAAATAGACATCAAACAACAAGGAGAAAGAAAACTACTCATTAAGGGACATTCATCCAGTGCCTTTACACAAGGGAAGAAGCTTATGGGAAAACACATGAAGCTGTAATTAAAGGCTGTATTCCAGTGCACAAGAAACCAAATTGAGGTTGCAGGGATTGCCTGGTTTGTTCATAATCTTTATAAACTTTTCCCCCTCAATGATGTCCTGATGCAGTTTTCTGGACACAATTTTGTGATCTAGCTGTTGGTGTGAGATGAATCCAGGAGGATCAACATGCATCTGGAGAGGTTACTTACTTCCAGCTCTGTATCTTCAAGATGCATTTCAGGACCAAATATTTACTTACTAGTGAGTCTAATTATTTTTCATGCTCATGTTACAGTGAAGCATCACAAGCTGGACAAAGAAATAGGTTTCAACCTCTCTCCAGTTCAAACACTGCCTTCTCATTCGATGGGAAGCATTTGCTTTTATTTAACACTGGTAATGCAGTGTACTTTATAGAGCATCTTCAAGGTAAAAATCTATGCAACCTAGTAAAAAAATAGCATTATACTGTCCATTAGTTCAAGAAGCAGATTCTGAATCACATCCCTTAGAAAATGAACCATTTCTTCAAATGTCAAATACATTGTTTACTCCTCACTGGTAGCAAAACATGATGTACAAGGTTAACAATATAATTTAATTTCCAGGCCATTCTCTAAACAATCTATGAACAAAGCAAGAAAGGGAAAAAAGTAACTCATCACCTCCAACTTTAAAGCTGCTGCAAATTCCAACATACAAGTGCCATCTCTCAACAAACACAGAAGAGCTGCTCAGTATGGAAACACACCTTTAGTCTTTCTTCAGAAATCACAAAGCTCATTCTCAAGGACAGAGAAGGCTCTGTCAGTGCTTTTCAAGGCAGATCCTTCCCCCTTTTCAAGGCTACCCCTCTGAATGCAGGCACTCCCTTCCTTGCAGCCCTGCAGCCTCAGGAGCTCCAGTGTGACCCCCTGGTCCCTGCAGTGCGTGGCTGCCCCTCTGTGCCAGGAGCACCTCAGCCCCACCCTGGGGCCACCCCCCGAGGAACCCAGCACAGCTGGGCAGATGTGAGCCCACAGCAAGCCAGGAGGTGCTGGGCTGTTCCTGCAGAGCCTGACAGCAGCACACCACCATCCCCCTGTTGGGGAAGATGGAACATATGAATATGATAAACATATAAACATATAAATATTATTGCCTGTCAAAAGATAAACATATGTTTATATGATAAACATATAAATATGATTGCCTGGCAAAAGATTTCAAGAATATAGAAACTATAAGAGAGATTGAAATGAAAGCAAGCTTTGAAATACTTTAATTACTGAACAACTGGAAAACAATGGTATGGCCAGCTGAAGGTAATCCCCTTTTGATGGAACAACACCCTCTGCTTGCAGACAGCTCCAAGGTTCAGAGCAGACCCTACTAGCTTGGAAGAAGGAGTCCAAAGAGTAGTTTTTAGGGTTTAAAATGTAACACAGTATGGTAATGTAATGATTCTTATAGGCTGTATGTAATGCTGTAGGATTTGTATATGGTACTAGATTGGTTAGTGAGAACTAGAATATTCAACACAAAAGAAGATTTATTGTGTTGGACCAGGAACCTCACTCTCTTACTCTTATCCTCTCATCCTCTGTGTACCACTGCCTTTATTTCTCTTGGGCCTGCTCTGAGCTGTGGCTGGCAGCTCCCAGCAGGGCCCTGCACCCTGGCCCTTTGCAATAAACCCCAAGTTCCATAACCTGGCTTCAAAGATAGGTATTAGGGAATTATTGTAAATAAAGTACACGTAGTTTTTAGCATAAAAAGATAACACTGCCCTGAGGGCGATCAGTGTGCCTCAACCCGACCTGCTGGACAGACCTCAGTGGGTCAGAAAGACAATGTAATGGATAAGAGCAAATAAACAACCTTGAGAACCAGAGCCAAGGAATTCTGCCTTCTTCTTCGGTCTCGGGGCTGGGAAAAAGAGACTTTCCAACACCTCAGGGTCATCTCGACACCCAAGCAGCCACACCATCTTCCTGCTGGACCACAGGCAGCAGTCACCATCTCCTTCCCTAATGCCCCCAAACCAGCTCTCTGCTGAGCTGGGACAGCCACGGGTCACCACACACCTGCTGCTCCTGTGTGCCCTGGCAGGACCAGCTGGTGCTCCAATGTCACCCTGTTGTTCTAAGCCTTCTGATGTTTACATTTTTGTTATGGAATTTCTCTTCACGTAAGTAACAATTGTTTTGCATTCCTTTCTGACGGAGGAAAGAATTGATGGGCTGTTGGTTTGACCAGTGTGGTTGGAGAGGTGGCAATTTCATCCTCCAGTCCATGGTCACTTTTGGAATTCTGTAAATATCAGGAAACAAACATGCCTTTTTTGCCTTGGACACCTCAGCATGTGAGTGTCGTTCATTTCATGTCATATTGCAACAGTCCAACACCATCCTGCCACCACACACAGCCCTTTGCAGACACAGAAAGGGCTCCAGCCATCCCCCTGCTCCACAAGAAGCTGAGCAGAGCTTCCACTCTCCACTGCTGCGCTCCTGTGTTTGCTCAGCCAAAACAAAGTCCAATTTTCCAATGTGTCTCACTGACATACGCACAGAGGCCAGCTCCCTGTGACTGAAGTGTTTGCTGGAAGCAGAAATGCTGTGCAAGAGATTCAGCACCCTTCTTGTCATTTTTCTCTTTAGACAACACTTTGTTTTATTTTTTTTTAATGTCTTATCTGCACAAGAGGAGGCTTAGCTGCAGAGCCCCCCCCAGCTGCTCACCCCAGCCCCACTGAGGGGGACAATGCCTGACACAGTCACAGTGACAATCCCTCCCAGGCCACCACCCAGCTCTCAGCAAGCACACCACCATTCCCACAGGCCCCCTAAGGAGGGGGATCGTGGCTGTGCAGCTGGACACTGCAGACCAAGCACTCCCCTGACAGCATAAAAAACAACCTTAAAAGCCTCATCCAGAGGGAAGTTGTGCACCTAAATCAACCAGCACAGATTTCCACAGGACAAATGGGAGCTCTGACCCTGTCATGATCTGGGCTGGCATTCTCAGCTGAAGGACCAGGGATGCTATTTGCTTCCATTTAAAGAACTATTCTGGATTTATGAGACAATATTTAAGAACAGTTGATAGCCCACTTACATGGCAGACTCAAGCAGATTGAAATAATTTCATAATTAAAAGGCAGTAAAAGCATGTGTGTCATTTCAATATAATTCCTCAGAAATTCAGTAGCAATCTGATTTTATTTTTTTAATGAGATAGATTAGAGAGCTTGCATTGATCTGATTAGTCTTCACATTCTTTCCTCCTTTTAATGTAAACCAATCTCCTTACATGGATTAGTTGGCCTATTTAATTTCCTTTCCCTGGAAAAAGGAACATCATTTTTCACTGTGATCATAATAGGAATTTGACCAATACAAATACACTGCATTACTGCAATCTGTTAGTCACCAATTTCCTTCAAAAGGAGTGAATGCCAAAGCTGTGAGCTGTAATCCTAGAGGCAAGGCACAGCCTTACTGTTCTCTACTGCTTTTAAAATTGCTTCTTTATGGCACTCAGTCATAGATTTTTTTACTTGAAGATGACAAATTTGGGAAGAGCTAATCAGCAGAAGAATTCATTTGCAATTGATCTACACTGCTCTTTGTTTTGCCTTGTCTCAGAGGGTTGTTTTTTTTAATCTTCACTTGCTAACCAACAGGTTTGTGGTGGTTTTTTCTCCCAAGAACACATTCAGATGATTTCTTTCCAATTAAGTTTTGGGGTTGTTTTTTTTTTTTAATAGTAGCAGATTAAACATGCAGTGCTTCCCACATTTAATCTGTCATAGAAGATGTATTAATTCCTAAATGCAATACTTCATAGAAATAGCTTTACTTTCACACATCAGAACTTCCCCTCATCCCCTGTGCATCCCTGGCTGCCACACACAAACCCAGATGTGCTTCTGTGAGCAGCCAGTGTGACACAGGACACAATCCAGCACCCATCAAAACCACCTAAACAAGCCCAGCCACTGTGCACACCCCAGCAAGCAGAGATTCCATCTAGCACTCTCTGGAACTGCTCAAAACCCACGTGGATGTGGCACTTGGGGACAAGGGTTAGTGGTGAGCTTGGCAGTGCTGGCTTAAGGGCTGGATTCAATGAGCTTAAAGGTCTTTTCCAACCTAAATGATTCCATGATTCCTATGACAGCTGCACTCTGAGGGCTGAAAGTAGACACAGCACCAGGTAGTGCATATCCCAGTGTGCCTGGAGGGAAAGGGCTTTTCCAAGTATTCTGCTTTCCACAGTGCAGCCTGCCTCCCCTTCACAGCTGTAGGAGGAAAACTTAAACTCAAATATACTGTTTGAGAAACAAACACAGAAGATCCCACATCCCTCAGCATCTCTCCACCATCCAGATATGCCAGACATATCTGCTTTACTTTCTAGTGAGTAGTAATAAATCTGCCACAAGAACTTCTTTGATACCAAAAGCAATGTGGAGAGCTCTGCCTCTTCTGGGCTGAGGGAATAAAGCCAATTTCAAACTACTCAATTTCACATGAGTAGTGGAAAAGTTTGACCAAGGCACTGCTATGATTTTTTGAACATTTTAAGAATTAAGCCCCATGCTTGAAAACTGCTGCCTCCAGAGTGTCCAAAAGTTACACTTTTGCATGCACCAGATAATCCAAGAGGCACTGCCAGCCACACACACTCCTGAGGAAAGCTGTCATCTGTCCTCACTGTCTGAGTGGTGTTTTTCACAGATTAATATACTTTCACAGTAGAATGAAAGATTATAAATTGCTAAAATTGATTTCACATCAGTGGTGAAGTCAGAGTGAGTAACACACCTGAGGTGACCCAGTCTGCTCAGGGGAACGTGAAACCACAGTGTATTGACAGTTTAATTGGCTCAGCAAGAGTTCATTTCCCTCAGATGAAATGCACCATTGGCCATTTTATCACTGTATCTTATTGCTGCTTTAAAAGTGAAGCAGATGACAATCTAGCAAAATGTTTTCGTTACAGAGACAGCCCCTGTCTTTACTGCTGGGTGCTGGCTTCCTTCCCCCTTTCCTCCCCAGCAAATGCCAACTAGCTCTTGTTTGCATTTTAAGCACTTTGCAGGATGAGAATGCCTCTATATATCCTTTCAGGACAAGTGATGGAAGATGCTGGTGTGCCCATTTCTGTACTGGAACTACAAAGGATAAAACACAAATATTCAACAGCACCAAGCAGTTCTATAAATACCACATTCAAGGGTAACATGACATTTATATCACCTCACTGCAAGCTAAAGAGATGTCTTTTGACTGCTTTATAGCGTTGGGAGGCATTTAAAGAACGTTAGTACTTGAACTATCAAAAGATGATAACTTGGAGCTCAGAAGGTAATTACAGCAAACAGCCACTTGTGGAAGCAGGAGACGTGGAGGAACAGGGAGCCCTCACTCCCTGCTGTCTCACAGCTCAGACAGGGAGTGCAGGCAGAGCATGGTTCAGAGATGGGACAGGGGCAGCACCCCCACACGGACATGGAGAAGCTGCAGAAATGCCACAGGTACCCCAGCAAGGCTGTGAGATCCTCCTGCAGGGCCAGATCCTCCCCATGCAGGTCTGCATTCCCTGTGGAGCTGCAGCATTAACGGCAGGGAGCACCCCCAGGCGCACACAGACAATTCCTCCCTTCCCCCCAGAAGGAGGAAATCACCATCTCCTTCCCCATCCCCTTCTCCATCCCTTTTCACAGCACAAAAGCAGCAGCAGAGCTGCCAGGGGACAGCCCCAGCAGCAGGAGGCACAAACGTCCAGGAGCTCCCCCACACACCCTGAAGTGGGGGCCCTGAGCCCAGACACCAAGTGCCATGCTTAAAAACTGCTGAAGCAGCACACAGGCAGTTACAAAAAGCCCCTTATTAACCTCCAAGCCTCATTTCACCCAAGAGGGGAAGGACGTCAGCAGTGTTTAATTGCAGGGCAGAAACAGAGGCACAACACAGGGAGGGAGCCACACACAGCTCCCCACTGCTGCACCCCTCAAGCCATGAAGGCCCCAAAAGCAAGGGCTGGGGGGCCAGGATGTCTCCTACCACACAATTTCCTGCTCTGTGGACATGCCAGAGGGTTCCTGCAGCAGTCAACAAACACATGCATGGAAATGCAGGTGGGAACGTGGGAGGCCATGAGTGAGGGGAGGCATTGCACAGCTCAGGGGTGATGCAGGGAAACAGCAGCCAAAGCCAGCGAGGTCCCTCCTGCAAGGAGACACCCCAGAGACATGCCAAGCTCTCCACTATGAGCAAGGCTGACCAAGATGCACCAGGACTTTGGGGAATCGTGGGACATGGGAGCACTGTGGTACTGGCTGAGGCAGGAGAGAGGGACCCAACACCTCAGGCTCAGCATCATGAGAGGTTCCTCTGAGGGAGGACCCACCCAGCACCCCCAGAGCCCCATAAACTGCATGCCAGTGCTGTGCTGGCAGTGAAACTTCAGGCAATGAGAGTAAGAAACAAAAGCAAAACCAAACATCTTTCAAAATATCCCTTCCTGGTAGCATGCACTGTCATGCAGCTCTTCCAGAGCCATGGTTTATGTGGCTCGGGAGGGCAGTTTCATGCCCTAACTCCTGCATGATGGATTTTACAATTTGTTAAAGAAACTCATCAATCCTCAGCAGTCATTTTTAATGCCCAGAGCCTCCACAAACTCCTGCATTTTGCTGATGCCCCAATTTCAAATCATTTGAAATTGCTGCTACTATTACAGCTCTGCTCCTAAAGCTAAGCATTATGGCACACTCCAGACTTCTAGCTTCGTGTGCTGGTGTAATAAACAGATTAACTGTGATTTATGAACAATAAGTTCTGGTTATTTGAAAGGAAACATTACCTCCCTAGACCAATTCTGACAACCAGAGATCTCTCATTATGCAGACATTATTTCCACCTACCCGTGATCATTGGTTTTGAGCATCGTTTTCAACCTGGTAAATGTATCACCACAGTTTTCCACTACAAACTTTGTGCATCCAAAGCATCTGGCAGGAAGCCCCACCAAAGGCAGAACACCAGCCTGAATTGACCCAGTGAGACAATTCCTATTTTAAATTCAAGTTATTAAAAAAAGATAATATTAAAGCAACAACAAATTAAAAAGCTTTTTCAGAGAAGGGCCACAGTGGAGATAGGTGCATCACAGAAGGGTCCAGCAAGACTCCAGTTAGCAGAGGACTAATTAGGAAGAGGAATGATAAGATGATATAGAGATGTGTTTCTTGACCTTATTTACTTGTAAAGTCTAATAAGAGTTTTAATATTCTCTTCCATGAATTGGATTCATTCTTTTGAGTCCACTCTAAAATGTCAGCTTAGTATTTTACAAGCCCACAAGCAGGAGTTGACATTTTCACATGCGCTTTTCACCTGAAGCTACTAAACTAACCACCCCACTCAGAATACTTTCAAGTCCTGCTAAGCATCACTTTATACATTTATTCAGTTAATTTCAATCACTTTCCTCCCGTTTAGAAAAGCTGAGCAGCCCTGCACACTGGTTAGACAGCCAAGCTCATCCTCACAGCACAGCTGTAACCTGCTGGTCCCATCTCCCCTCTGCAGGGCTGGTTCAGCCCCAAAACCTCCCCAGCCCCAGCACCTCTCATCTCCTCGTTCACAAATATTATTGATTGTCCAAGCCAGAGACTTCTCCCACCTGCCCCATATCACCTCCTCCCTCCCCAACACACCAAGGGCAACAACGCAGTGCTAAAGTCCACCAATGCCCTTCCTACTGCCAACACCTGAAAGACCTTCTTGAATTATCAAAACTTAATTGGCTTAAAGACCCTGGAGTATTAAACTATTCCAAATGATGAGACAAGCTCTGCTGGGCAGTGCTGGTATCAATGGTGCTTAATGTGCAAAAGCTCCCATCACACAGCTCAATCTCTTCTCTCCTAATTGCTACGTGCGTCTTGGATTTACCTGTGCAAGGCATAATTAGTAAAGATAAAATTCTTTATATACTTAAACCTCTTTAATAGAATAAAAGAAATCTCAGCTCCCTCACCTTGACTCTAACATAGTAACACAGACTCTTGAAAAATGAAAAGCCTTGAAGGATTTGGAATAAGAAACTTGGAGAGACAATCGCTAATCTTTTATCTTCCAGACTTCAAGCAGAATCAAGTTCTTCAAAGAAAACCCAATAAAGCCCAGACATTTTCATCATAACAAAATAAATAATTCAGTCATACTTTAGAGGACTCCAACATTAGGATTGGCTATTTGATATATTTGTGGCTTAGGTGCCTCTAAACTGATTAAGGATAACCTGATAGATGCTTGCAATGTCAGAACTGCCTTCATTCCTGACAGATATGAATGGACAGTGTAAATAACTATAAATAACCAAAATGGCTGCATTTATGCCTAATGGAGGATTTACAGCCTTCAGAGCTGCCTGGTAGGACTAAGAGTTACAGCTCTGCCTTTATCCTACCACAGCACACAAGGAGAGATGAATCGACATCCTCCCCACAGCAGCTGCTCTGCCACAGCCACCAGGGGCCCTATCCAGAGGAGAAAAGGAACAGGATTCTCCCAAGAATAAGAAAACAAACATGTACAGGCAGGTTTGTTGGTGTTGATTTATTATGGTCTTCCTAGAAACCACTGTGAAGCACACATCCCAAAAGCCCCTCAAATCTCTGCAGCCCCTGCAAGTTTCCCCCAACAGCTTTTGTTATTTTCCAGCTGCCATCTGCAGAAGGGAAGATACCATTGCCTTTGAGGGAATAGACCAGGTCTTCATTTACCCCTCCAGGTCTCCACCAAGGGGGCCCCAACTACAGCATCCCAGGCAATTTTTCACTTTAGGTTACTGCACTCCTGACCTTCCCACCATCCACTGCATTCCCAGAGCTCCAGCAGCAGTGCAGCCCCACAGGAGCTCTTTGGGAAGTGGACAAAAGCAAATTCTGCACCCACAGAAGCACTGGAGCAGCCCAGTTCAGGGTCAGGAACAGCCACATTTTGTGTTTCACAATTTACACCACTGCTGGGGATCACAGAGCAGAGCCACTGACACACTCCAGCAGCTCCGTGTTGGCAGCATATGGGAGAGCCCCTCCAGGATGGGACTGGCACCAACACAAGGGGCTGCAGAGAGGCAGCACCAGATCCTGCTGTTCACTTATTTGAGCAATCACTTAAAATACTGAAAGCAGGTCTCCCCAGGAGCTCTCTGTGCAGAAGCAGCCCCTCACAGCCAGCTCTCCTGTTCCTGCTCTTCTCACTCGATGGAAGGGGAGATTACCAGGAAATCTGACACCAAGAAGGGGTGCAGATGCTCCCTTTCTCTGAGAGGTCCTTCTGTGCTTAATTGTGTCACCATCTTTCCCCTTTTTCAAGTACCTTTTCCCTTGAACAGAGAACTGGTAAGAATGTACCACAAAAGCTGCAGGTGAGCAGCTGCTAAAGCTTTCAGTTTCTGTTATCCACAGAGCAATGCAGCCAATATGCAGGGCAAGAAATTAAGTGACCATTGAAAAGCAAATTCCCAAGCTTGGGAAGCAGGAGGAGTCATGCTGATAAACATGCACACGAGCCAACCCCAGGGAACAGAGTTCTTTAGTGAGGGAAGGGGAGATAAAGAGGAACCACACTGGTATTTTCCTGCTCAAGTTTATCTTTCACGAAGTTGAGCCATTCAGATTTAATGTTTAGGAAATCAACAGAATTCATTGAAGGATTTTTTTTTGTGTTATTGTTTCAGTAAGAAAAGACTAGATGGTGGCAGGACCAGAAATTCCCCATGGAAAAAACCAAAGATCTAACATCAGAAGAAAAAGAGGGGGGAAGCAAACCAAAGGCAAGGTTCTCACCATTCCCTCCAGCAGCTGAGTTGCACAAACTACTGCTTAGTTTGGATGAGAACATTTAGCAATACACATGAAAAAGAAATGAGCAGTTTTGAGGTGATGGGGTTCATCCCAGCTTCAGAGCTGAGAACCCCAATCAGGAGGTACCAGCATGGATACACCAAGGGAAAGTAAAAAAACTGCCCACAAAAAAAATCCCGGAGTAAGATTTAACTGCAGTCGAGGCAGCCACAATCCATTTTAACACTGTCAAACACAGCAAGTTTCCAAAAGATTAAATCACTACTTAAATCATCTTCATAATTTTAAAAAATGCCTCCGAGATAAGACCAGGAGCTAATTGTACCATTTAAATTTAGTGAAGGGAGGATTTTTTTGGTTGGTATTTTTCCTTCTGAACTGCAATAAAGAAAAAGCCCAAGGGTCTAAAACTAATAATCTAATAAACTTTGCTAAGTGAACATTGTAACAGATAGGCCTGGATGAGATTTCCTGTAAATGCCAGACAATTTCCCTTGATCTTTATCAGCAGAGATGCTGCTCTACCTTCAGCAGGAAGAAATTAAATTTGGTGCAAAATAATAACATCTGGGTGAGATTCTGCTTGTCAGACTAGCAGTCCCTTTAGATGCTAGAATAAAAATATTAAAATTAACTCTGAAGGATTTCACGTTTGTGGTTTTAATATGAGTGGTTGAGCTGTGTTTCCATACCAACACATTCCCCCTCTCTGGAGAGAGATGCAATTATCCATCCTCCGCACTGGGTCCCCAGACTGGGGGTCTGGCCCAAGGACACACTGGGAGCTCTCTTCCCTGCCAGAGCACATCTCAGAGCTGGCACTGCTTCCAGCTCTCCCATCCCAGCACTCCCAGCTCCCAGAGCCACAGGGATCTGTCCCCAGGACCTGCAGGAGATGCTCAGGGGCCACTGGGGCTCCTCCTCCCTGCTCACTCCAGCATCCTGCACAATTCCTATAGCTGGAACAGCCTCTGGCATTGCAGCCATCAAAATACTCTTAAGCAAGCAGCAATCAAAAGATCAACCTCTTTTAAAAAGTGTTCTTCTACAAACTTCCAGACTAATTTTAAAGGTAACAAAAGTAAATGGTATTCAGTCTAATGAATCGTCCTTCCAAGTCCAAAACACCTTATGCAAGATAATTAAAGTGAGCTCGTCAATGGTTCCAGCTAGGAATTCCTCCTCTGCAACGGGATTGCAAACGATTTTTAGTCACTTTAGAGTTTTTTTAATAAGCAGAAGTGCTCAGAAAATGTTCAATTAAATGCTTTTCTTCCCCACCACCAAGAATGGCAATTGCACATACAAGGGCTTCTCAGAATAACTTCAGCTTCAAAACCCCTGCACAGGTCCCTGGGACAGGGTGGAAATAACAGTTTTAAAAAAAATGGGGGGATAATAAAATCTAAGCAAAGGATTCAACTCTCTCCAGACGTGGCTGAAAGTTCAGAGCCAGAGCACCCAAGTGCTGTGCACAACCTGCAGTTGCACAGGTGTCATTCCACACACAATAAAACCTAATGCTGCAGTTTCTGTCAGATGGGAAGGAGGGAGGCACACAGTTTGTATTCCACCCAGATTATTCACCATTTATACATTTATAAAGCTGGTCCACATTTCCAATGCCTAGGAAACCAATCTTTCATTACTTTTACTCCATTCTGGTTATTAGAATTGGATCTCAATGCATTAAGAATTACTGGGGGGGGGGGGGGGGGGGGAAAGTGCTGTTATCTCCTCAACAATTCATTTGATCTTACATTGAGAAAAACAACATATTAAACTTCATCAGTCAGTTGTGGCCCAGAACAGAGCTCTGCCCTGATCTCACAGGCTTCAGCAGGTCTTGGGTCTTGCTATTAGTGAGGCATAAACAAAAATAAATCAATTATTCTGCGAAAATATCATCATGAAGGAAAAAACGCTTGGCTGCCCATGACTTCTTTTTTAAATACAGGCAAAAACACCATTAATACAGAATGATGGGACCTCAATAGGACAGCACTCAACAAATAAGCAATAATTTCACTGCACATTAACCATGAGGCCCTTAAAAAATTATTGCAGATTTAAGTGGCACAAACTAGTGTGTATCAACACTAAAAAAATATCTAAAGATCCATTTTGCAAAAAAAAAAAAAAAAACAAAAAAAAAACCAAAAACAAACAAACAAAAAAAAACAAAAAAAAAACCCCAAAAAAAAAAAAACCAAAAAAAACCCACAAAAAAAACCAAAAAAAAAAAAAAAAAAAAAAAAACCAAGCAAACAAACAAAACCATCATATTATCATTAGAAAGAGAGCTGCCCCAGACAGGGAGCACAGGGGCACCAATACTCAAATACCCCATGGGACACCAGGGAGCACATTTGGGAACCAGCAGCCTCTGCCACCTTTCCACAGAAAAACCAACTTTGTTGTGCAGTGGATAACAACAACAATACACACAGCTGAGGCAGATCTCACCAACCATTACACTGAGGTGACAACCAGACCACCTCACTGCAGCCCCTATTTTGGGACTGACACAGTCAGACAGTACTTGCATAGAGATTTTAATTCTTAGAAAGGTGGAGGGTTTTTTTTGTTTTTTGGTTTTTTTTAATTTGTACCTCAAGAAGTTCAGCCTTTAAACTGCCATTCACTCTAACAGCTGCAGGAATATTTAGGACAAGCCCTGCAGAGCAACCATACATCAAACCAGGTATATTCCATTCCTAATCATAAAGAAGCATCTATAATATCTACAAACACATGAAAACAAGCAAACAGAAAGCTTCCAGCCACTTGCACTTCCAGTTGCCCAGTGCTGAGGAAGAGGAGCAGAAATGCTGCCTCCTCCTGCAGGTGACTGGAGCACCCCCAGCACTCACTGTCACTATTTTCTGAAAAATCCCTTTGCCAGGATTTCTTCTCCTGGGAAGCTGAGAAGCCACAGAGAAAAATGAAATCAGTAAGTATCTGATTTGCTCCTCCTGTTTTTTGCTGCTTTGGAATGTGCTCTGGAGATTGTTTACCAACAAGTGCATGTTTGGTTGGTTTCATGTGAATTGTTTTTACTTCAGGTGCATGTTTGGTTGGTTTCATGTGAATTGTTTTTACTTCAGGTGCATGTTTGGTTGGTTTCATGTGAATTGTTTTTACTTCAGGTGCATGTTTGGTTGGTTTCATGTGAATTGTTTTTACTTAATGACCAATCACCATCAGGTGTGTAAGACTCAAGTTGGTCACCAGTTTTTTATTACTATCTTGTTAAGCCTTCTGATGCATCCTTTCTCTATTCTTAAGTATAGTTTTAGTATGGCATTCTTTAATATAATATAGTAAGGTATAATAATAAATTAGCCTTCTAAGAACATAGAGTCAGATTCATCAATTCCTCCTTTGTCCTGGGCACCCCAAAAATACCAGAGCTCACCTTGGAAGACAGCAGCATTCTGGATGACCAGGAATTTGAGCTCCATGCTGGCAGACTGCAGCAGCTGCTCCATGTTCAGCCTGGCAGCTGCCTGGTACTTCTCCTCCATCTTCCTCGTGCAGCACGTGGAGCCCTTGGAGACACAGACCTGCAGATCAGTCCCTGGAGAGGCACAGCAGAAACAGACAATTTACATTAGGAGAGGAAACCAACTCCAAGCATCACTGTGGCCAGCAATTACTGTTTGGGCAAACTGATGGCATTTCTGGAATTAGTCCTGAGCAAGCAGCTTGGCCAAAGGGAAGGGTGGATAAGGCAGAGCCCAGATTGCTGAGCAGCAGCTCCTGAGAGCTGTGCCTGCTCCAGCTCCCACACACACCAAGCACTGATGTGCCAGTGCCAAGCAGAGTGCTCCCAGCCTCACCCTGCTGTCCCTGCCTGCCCACAGCAGTGAGCAGTCACAGGCAGGCAATAAAGGTGGAGTGGGAGGTGGAAAACAGAGACAGGATTTGAGGCTGTGGATTTACAGTGAATAGAGCAATGGATGGACTGCATCAAGGAGGACAGGCTTGTGATTTGCATAAAGACTTGAAGTAATTTGGAAGTAACAGTGCTATTTGCCTGCAATTTCTACCCTATTGTATCCCCAGCAACAACAGTAATAGCAGAAGGACACAACTATAATGATTTACTTGGCTTTTTAGCTGGCTTTTAAATTGTACAACCAAATGTCCCCATTCCATCCTTCCTTTGCAACAGGCAAAGCACAAATTGCTTCACTCGTGACTGTCCCAGGGCAGAGGGACAGATCCTGAGGGATGCTCTGAGCACTGCACAAGGCAAGAGCCTCTTCAGCAGCACCTTCACTCATTCAGCAGCATGGGACAACAGCCAGGGAACCAAGGCCAGAGGGACACCGCTTGCTCTGGCATCTCCAGCACTGCTCAGTGATACTAAACTTCTTTTTTTTTGACATTTCCAAAGCATTTATTCATGGGGAAAGCAGACAACTTCAAGAGAAGTGTTGTTAGCTAAAAATAAATAAAATCTGGGGAAGAAAATAGAAATCTTTCTAGGCTCAGACAAGAGAAGATGAAACAGAAGAGCTTGAAGTAGCAGCAATAAAAGGCCCCATCTTCCATCAACTTTTAAGAGCAAACTGAGGCCCCAAACACACAAGCAGAGCAACAAGCTCGTATCAAAGCAAATCACTCTCCTTATGCAAAACACATCTAATCTGATGCTGCTCTTAGAAACTCAAACAGCAAAAACCAGCTCCATTACAAATGGCTATCCAGGGTCAGAGAACAGCCAGCACCCACATTTTCCTGTCTGCCACCCAAAGCAGAAGCAGTTCCCTGCTAGGTTCAGCTCTGCCAGGAACCTGGATTGGGAAGCAGTCCCCAGGCCAGTGACCAAGAGCCCAGACAGAGTGAAGGCTCCTCAAACCTCTCACTCTGCCTTCCTGCTGGTTATAGAGGGTTTTTCCTCAGTAAAAGCTACTTTGGTAATTTACATCTTTGCTCTGGAAGGATTACGCTTCCTTTCAGGTTCCTGTCTTTTCTCCTTCACAAGAGTCTTTTACCACATCCACTCCCTCCCTAATTACTAGAAAGTGTCAAAAGTCACTTTTGCAAGTGTAGTCTAGAAGAACAGGATTAATATTAATGTCAGTTCAATCGTGTGCCTCCTGAAGAAGAGTCATGCACAGTGCCAAGGGAAAACCAGCTGTCAGGGCTCAGGAGCAGCGACAGCAGAAATCCTCCTCCCTCCAGCCCTATCCCTTCCCTGGCACAGCATGGGAAAAGGAACATGAAACACTTCATCTACAACATGCATTGCATGTGGGGAAAGGAGATTTAACCAGTGCAGACCCTGCTGCTGCAAAAAAAACCCTCATGCAAAGGGGGAGAGAGGGTCCACACCCCCATCTGGCTCCATCTCTCCCCACTGCCTCAGTTTCCCCTTCTGCAAAGCAGGATGCCCAACAAGTCCCTTCCTCAAGCCCTCTGGCACAGAACCAGCACCACCAATGTCAAGCTCAAGCCTCAGTGATTTGTGAACTCACCCACTCCAGAGGAGCACAACGACAGGTATTTCATGCATTGAGAAAATAAAAGGGACCATAAAACCACGTAACAGCAAGATACTGCATTAATGAGAGAAGCAGTTGTATAACAGCAAGTTAAAGAGGTTTTTTAAAGTCAAACCCAACTCAATTTACACCACGAAAAGGCTTAGCATGGTCTCTTTAACACTACAGTACGCCCATAAATTTCTTTTTAATACAAAGCTTATTTCCTCCTACATTTATTATATTAGGACACATTTCAAATTATAAAGTAAAAATCCTTCCATGATTAATGGAAATACCAATATAGAAAATCTGAGAGTTGGCAATTAAGAGGTCTCTGCATGTTAAAGCCAAGGATAGGAAGCAGCAAGGTCATCTACTCACATCCCATCCTTCTTTTTAGCAATTAAGCCAACTTCTCCCCTTAAATGGATCTTTATTTTTGTGCAGTAAAAAGACAGACACACGCTGTATCAGAGCAATCACAGAGGAGGAGGAAAAAGCCTGGGAATTAACTCAGCTCAAAATGTTTTACAGACACAGCCAACTAACACAGAAAGAAACGTCATGGTAAACACAACAGGACGACACAGGCAGGGCAGGCTCTTGGAAGGTACCAGGGACAAGCTCCTTCTTGGCACAGTGCTGCTACAGAGGGACAGGGAACGGGGGCCTGACTCCCATCTGCCAGCTCTTTTCTGTGCGTGGCTCTCCCAGATGGCGAGCTGGCTCAAACACTCCATCCCCGAATCCCCCCGGAGCAGCAGGGATGGGAGGTTTCAATGCCGGTCCCCCAGGAGCCACCAACCCACCCCGCTGACCCCAGCCCCACAGACACAGATGGAGCAGAGACAAAGCTCTCGACCTGCCAATGTGTTTGGGGTTTACTCATGCCATTGCTCGAAGGGGCCTCTCCTGCTCTCGGCTGCAGCCCCCCAGGAGCCCCAAGGGCTCGCAGACCCCACGCAAAGGATGCGCAGACGCCTGGGAGCGCTCAGCAAGCCCACGGAGCAGACACCAGCAGTAAATGAATTAGGGTGCCACACGTTTCTGCCTCCAAAAAAATGCACGGGAAAAGGTCCTGTGAGTCATCAAATCCTACCTCAGCCTCCCAATCCACCCCCTCCGAGCGTTTTATCTAACACAAACACCTCCAGCCATACTCCGGCTTGTGAGATAGCAAAGTCTATTCCGCTGCCTAATGGCCCTTCACTGTTAAGACCGTTTTTATCTCCCAACCTACACAACCCCTTTTCCTTAAAGTTTCAAGTCATTACACCTTGTAATGCCAGTCTCAGCCCTTGCAAACAACCTTCTCCTTTTGCTATAAATCACTACAAACTCATTTTCAGAAAGAAAGTGTCCCTCAAATTACTGCAACCGTTTTATTAAATTGCATTTGGATGCTCACATACCAATCCTGGCAAGATTAGTGAGATGATGAGATGCCAAGCACAGCAGCCTGACCCTCTGACACCCAACTCCCACGGCTGAGAAGGCACTGGCTGCAGCCCCTTCCATGGGTGCAGGAGCACCAGGCTCCATCAGAACCGTGCCATTTATGCCATCTTGGGGAACAGCAGTGTAAATGCTCCAGCAATTTTGCATAGGCTCCCAGCTGACAGAAATAAACTCTAAAGCAGCACTAATTTCAGTAGCACCCTGCCTCTTCCTCCTCCCGACAGGGAATTTTTACTGGCAGTGAATTTAAACCATTACATTTGACTTTGATGTACAATTATTCCCGCAGATAGGTGGTGAGTACAGCAGAAGTGAAAATCATTTCAGTGGATTAAATGTCAAAAATAAAAACCCTCAAGATCATCTAGGGGGAGTTGTGGACTCCTTCACAAGGCTGGAGGATTTTCCTTTGATTTTAAGCATCCCAGGATAGCTTCAACCCTGTCATCAGATACAGGCAGGCAAGCTGTGCAGGCTGAGGCACACGAGCCTTCCCACCCAGATCCAATGGCAGCTTAAATCAGATTAACATTCCCCCCAAACTTACCCCAGGCATTGCCAAAATAAGAACCTGTCCCTGCTTAACGCCACATTCCTGCAGCCTCCTCCCCACGTGAGGGGGCTCTGCTACTCCATGCAGCGGCACCTTTGCCTTCTGCAGCCTGCAAGTGTCAGAGGAGTTCCTCCCACCTCTTAACTCACCAGTTTGGTACTATTACCCACAAGAAATATGTTGTTTTGGGACAATTTGCCTCCTCCAATTGTTTTACAACCAGCATCATGCTTTAAATAGATAAAAGCAGTGACTCAACATTTAAATATAGTGGATTTTCCCCCAGCTTTTTCAATACTTTTTTATTAAGAACCTTTTAAATGATGTGATTAGGGGGTTGTACATCTGTCAGTGCCTTTTAATGCTCAGCATCTAGGGGGAGGAAAAGGAAATGCAACTGTTTAGAACCCAGATTTAATGCTGATCTTTATAAACCTAATTAAAGAGATATAAATTATAAACCAACTCTTTCAATAGGTGATTTAAGTTGGAACAGTATGCATAGTACATGGGATATTTATTACTGCTTAATTATCCTTTATTTTCTATTCCATCTTGTGTTTCACAAGACCATCTGACTCTGGATTCCTCCCCTGCTCTTACAATGTTGGCCAGATGATTCTCATGCAAATCTACCACCCTATAAAAACACATCTTTTAAAAGAAGACTTTAAAATTGAAAAATAGGTTTTACAGAGTAAAAGTTTCCTCCCAACAAATGTACAAACACTGTCATCAGTAGAGTTAACTTTGGGCACCCACTCCCCCCACACAGATTTGTTACAGTCACATGCACACATCCCACAGCCATTCCAAAGAGCAGGAAGAACACTGTTCAGGATGTTGTTAAAGTTAACCTCTGGGAAAAAAAAATAAAATTAATGATCTCACTATAAAACCACTGCCCGGGGAGGTTACTAAATTTTAGGGTTCTGCTCCTGCTCTCAACTATCAAGAGAGCAACTTGCAGGCCTGAAATAATTAAGAACAGAAAACTCAATTATCTAGTAAACTAAGCTTTTAAACCACCGTGCTAAGCTAAATGGAAAGGCTGCACAGGGAGGAGCATCATTAGTCCCACTCAGGAAAAACAGAATAAAAGAGCAGGAGTACAAAGGGAACCAGCTCATGAGTAAAGGCACGTCGAGTTCAGCAGGAAGAGTTGGGATTTTTAATTTTTAAACTGCACATTGGCACACATCAGCTGCCAAAAAAAAAAAAGGAGAGATAAGAAAGCTTGACATGCTCAGCCAGCCACTTGTAAAGCATTACACCTCAACTCCAAAAGGTTAATCTCCTATTTTCTTAGGGTGAATCCATATTTGCTTCCATCAAAGAAAATGAACAAAAAGCTGGAAATAACACTTTGCTGCAGGAGAAGGAAAACAGACCTGCCAGCAGATATTTCTGTCAAGATAAATATTGCTCAGTTTTCCACTGTTCCAGAGCAGAGGCACCCATCCCCTGTCCCCATCCTGCCAAGGCACCAGCTCACCCCTTCCCCTCTACCCAAGGCCCCAGCCCAATTACCTGTCACCACCAATACAGAGAAACCCACATGGCAGAGAGGAGAGAAAAACAGAGCAGCAGAAATGGAAATTCAAGCTGCTGTTTATAGATAGGAGAAATTATGCAGGGAAAAGACAAATGGAGGTAGAAAACCAAGACAGGCAACATAGAAAAAAGAGAATTTAGTTATTACTGAGCATGAAGCTACCCCAGCACAGAACCACAGGTTGGCTCAGGAGCTGGCATTCAGTCTCATCTTCATCAAAACCCAGGAAAAGCACTCTCCCATCACCCTGCCTTCACTGTCTCCAGCACAAGATCTCTGATCCAGGTCCAGTCGAGGTGTTGCCATGAACTACACCCTCCCACCCCTCAGAACAGCCAGCCACAGCTGACTGCAGTCAGGCTTTGCTGGTCCCCACTCTAAGCTGGCCAAAGCAACCCCGGAGTGACAAAATCCTGGTCCCCAGACTGCAGGACCAGAGGAGCTTCTCAGTGCCTGGTGCACGCCTGCAGCTACTCCCAAAACATCAACACTGCTCACGAAACAGCACGACACTCCCCTCACATTTAACAGAATTGCCTTTTTTTGGGTTCTTTTAAAATTAGAAGTGTGGTCTCTGTCTATTTCAGAGCTCTGCTACGGAGCTTGCTGTGCCCATGTCCCTCCAGCCCACGCATGCTGATGCAGTAAAACTGAGCTGTGGGACATTTCTCCTGAGCGTGCTGCAACTCAGCAGCATTTCCACTACTTACTCCTTCAGCAACAACTGCTCATAATGGAAAATGGGCCTTCCAGAAACAATTACGTTTAAAAAAAAATTAAAAATCCACGTTTTAAATAAGTTCTTTAACTTCAGTTTCTCCAGGGTGGTGTGATCGATTGGGAAAGGTTCTCAGAATTGATTCCATGGTGATCTGTGGCTGGGAACTCCAAAACTTTTTTTAATTGACAGATGTATGAAAGGAAAAAAAGTAATAAACAGATGTCAGGAAAATAGTCCTTGAGTGATGTTCCCCTATTACAGAGATTTATGCAGCTGCTTCTAGGAGAAGCAAGTGCTCTGAAGTGTAATTACCACACAGAGTCATGCAAGATGGGCCAGATCCAAGGTATAAGCAAGCAGTCATTGCTTTAATTATGATCAAGTTTATGTACTTAGGCAAATGTAAAATCCACTTTCGATTTGGTAAGTGGGAACTTTATCATTGTAACAAGCTGGAAGCATTCACTTGAAACACCAGCCCTGTTAGGAGGTATTGATCCAGCTGCCCACAGGCTCTGCAGAGAGGCACAGGGCTCCTTACTCCCCCTGGCTATCAGGGATGCACCTGGGGCTCACAGGGCAGTGAGAACCCAGCTGAGGAACCCCAGCAACCTGAACCCTGCTGGGAAGGGAGGATACCAGGGCAAAAACACCCACTGCAATCACAGCCAGGCTAGGCTGAAGCATGCTGCTGCTTTCTGGGGAAGGACTGATCCTATTGCAGCCCCTCAATACAATGGGAGTCATTCTCCAGGAACCTGCCCACCCCTCCATCTGTGTAAAAACATATTCAGCAAAGTTACTTAGGAATCAAAGCAAGAATCCCACTGGCTTTCAAAGAAACAACTTCCTTCTGACAGACAGAATTTGTCAATTCAGTGGTGATAAGAGCAGCTCTTTCCTGCAACTCCTCACTGGAAAGTATTTCCAGTGCCACCTTCTTACTGACCAGGAGACTGAGACCGTGTGGGACAGAGAGAGAAGAGAGACTGTTCCTGCAGCTGGTCTGAAAGGAGCATTGAGTGTTGAAACTTACATGAGAAGAGAATGTAAGGACAGGGAGGGAGAGGAAAGGTACACTCTCACCAGGACTTACAGCTAAACTCCCCTCATATCTCTCATGGCTCTTGATAAACTGAGGTATTGCTACAGTCCTACAGACCAAAAGACTTGGGATTTACAGCAGCCATAACACCGCACAGTCCCAGCTCTGGGCACCCAATATCTCCCCTCCCTCTCCTGTGCTGCAGCAGCTCGCTGCTGAAGGAACCCCTGTGCTTCTGGCCTGTGCGGCACCGAATGCAAGAAACCAAACTCATCACATCGTTATTAAAAGCAGCCACCGCTGGCGATGATCTCATTGCATCTCCCCTGACTGTCACGTTTGCCTGTTATCTCTTCCTTTTCATACTTTGATCACAAGCTTTTCAGGGCAGGCGTTCTCGGCTGCGAGTTGAGCCCAACACAGCAGCACCGAGCTCTCAGGCAGCTCCGGAACGCAGCCATCAACCCGATCCGTCTGTGTGCACACACTGCCAGCACACAGCCACCACCTGGAGCGCCGACACTCCCCCCCAGCCCCCAAAAAGCTGCAAAGAACCTTTAGAAGGCAAAGAATTCAAGTATTCCGCTTACATTTTAAAATAGGAACGAGGCATATGTACAGAAAGCAGCCTCGCAGGGGGTAGGTGGTGAGGTTCGGTGCGGTACCACCCTGGCAGCCACCTGTAATGGGAACTGCAGAGCAGAATAACACCTATCGCCTCTCCCAGACCCGCCAGGCTCGCACCCCGCACGGTTCGCGCACAGCCCGGGGAGCGCCGCGCTGCCTCCTTCCAGCCCCATCCTCCGGAGCTGCGGCAGCCGCGGGTTGAGGGATGAGGGTTTGGATGCTGTCGGAGCAGCCCTACAGGGCGGGATTGCCTCGGACTCCGGCACACCTCGGGCAGAGGAAAGCGGCTCTGGGGAACCGGGACCTGCACAGACGTGACGGGCGCACGCAGCCTCCGCTGGCCGGCGGGGACACCGCGAGCTCCCGGGGACCTCGCACCGGACCCCGACAGCGGCAAGCGAGGACGGGGCGGGCTGGTCCCTCCGGCAGCGCCGCGGCTCTGCCCGACAGCCCGAGCTCACCTCGGCCACCCGAGGTGAAAAAATCTCCCGAACAAACCGAGCGCAATAAAGACCCGCTCTCCAGCGGGCTCCCATTACCGCGACGTAATCACCGGCTCCGTGTTATCCCCACATCCGAGACGCGCCGGCACCGAGCGGCCGCTGCCGCCGGGGAAGGGCAGCTCCCCGCGGGAGAGCGGGCAGCCCGCACCCCGCTCCGCAGCGTCCCGCAGCGGCACGGAGACCCCCGCCCGCGGCCCCGGCTCCAGGCACTGCAGCCGCTTCGCCCCGCACCCGAACGGCCCCGGTGACCCCCGGTGAGAAGACAACGGCCGGCCGGACACCACGGGGAAGGCGCTCTCACCTGGCACGGGGCTCTCGGGCACCCATTTGGCTCCGGGCTGCAGCGCCTGGAAGGCGGCGCGGACCGGGCGGCAGGAGGCTTCCCCCGCCGGCTGCGCGGCCCCCGGGGCACCGAGCAGCGCGGCCGCCAGCAGCAGCAGCAGCAGCAGCACTCCGCCGCTCCCCGACATCCTCGCGGGCCAGCGGGGCGCTCCTCTAGGCGCTGCCAGCGGGCATGCCCGCCGTGCCGGGACCGGGAGCAGCGGAGCGCAGCTCGGCCCGCGCCTCGCGCGGCGCTCCCGGGGCGCCGGTCCCGGCCCCGCGCGCTGCCCCGCCCCGGCCCTGATTGGCGCCCACCCCCCGCCCGCGGGAAACTCGCCCCGCGCGCGGCACCGCCCCGGCGCTCATTGGGCCCCGCGGGGCTGCCCCGCCCACCCCGCGCCGCACCTGTGCGCGCCATCCCGCCCGGTACCGGCACCGGCACCGATACCGACCCTGATCCCGGCACGGACACTGACCCTTATCCCAGCACCGATACCGACCCTGATCCCGGCACGGGCACTGATACCGGCCCCCACTCTAATCCCGACACTGACCATGACCCTGATCCCGGCACGGACACTGATCCCGGCACCGGCACAGCCGCGGGCTCACCCCGCTCGCAGCGCCTGTCCCGGTGCCCCCTCGCTCGGTGGCTGTGCGGTGCCCACCCTGCGTAGCCCCACGCGTGCACCTGCCGTGGGAGGTGGGGTGCGCGGTGCCCGGTTCGCACGGGTTGCGTGAGTTCACAGCGCTGCACCGAGAGTGAATAGAGCGTCTCTTGAGCCCCTGCCAGCCGGGGCTGCAAGGGAGGGCGAGGTTCCATACACTGCGCTGGAGACTTCCCGTGTGGCTGAGGGACGGAGCGGGACTCACCTGGAAGCTCCGCCATGAGGGGGGAGTGGGGCTGAATGCGGGGCTGTGAGCACCACTGAGCCCCCCCGGGCAGCACTGAAATCTGGATAGCCCAGTCTGGAGAATGCCCAGGAGTGCCACACGTCTGGGGTGCTGTTGGGTGTGCACAGGAACAAATCACCAGAGGAGCTACATGGAAATAGGCAGCTCTACATGAGCAGGTCGTGTTCCTCCATTTTTGCACCAGTTTCCAGATGCAGTCATTGGGAATGCCTCGCTCACTGAGCTGAAGTCCCCCAGTGTCTCACAGGCCTGGTCAGATCCCGTGTCCCCCAGCTGAAAGGACATTCCGGCTCCATCTCACCAGCAAAAGACCCTAAATACCAGCATTGCACCCTCAGCTGGAAGGGGCCCACGCTGCTCATCACTCAGCAAGCAGCTGTACAAAGTGGGAAGCAAGAAGGTGGGGTGAGGAAAGGCTCTATTTAAAACAGCAAGGGTCGTGTATGAAAAACTGCCAAAATAGTGATTGCCCAGGCAGTCTCCTCACTGCTCGCCCCCAGCCTGCACCATGCACAGAAAAACAATGACAGAGCAAGTACAAGCAGAAGAACAGAAGAAAAATCTATTTAAAATTTCCAGCGCAAATGCAGGATCAAATTATTGCTAATGGCTCGCTACCAGCTCTTTTTCACTCTGAAATTTTGAACAGGGGTGAAAAATGAAAGTCCAAACTGTGTATTTGTTCTAGGAAAATGCCTGCCAGGGAGAGATTGTTAAAATATATTATGGATATGCGTCTAATAAGCTGGAATGTGCAACACGTCTCGTTGGTTAATGGATTGTCGGAGCCTGTTGCTGTCCACAGACTGCACTATTTATTATCCCTTTATTGTTTCTAGTAAGCATGACTGACAAAATTCCCATTAACCGGGCAGCAAAAAGTCCTGCTTTGCAGGAATTCAGAGAAATGCAGAAATTTCATTTTGTTCAGAGGTGCAGGTGCTCCTCAGTGCAAATTGTGCCTGGTTTCAGCAGAGCAGAGGGCGGCGTGTGCTCCGTGATACGGATGAGGAGCCATCCTTTACCCATTTTCATCTCTCCTGGTGCCCTACAGGGAACACCAGCACACAGGCTGAGGCTGATGGGAGCCACATCACCCCAGATAGCTGCCACACCCCTTCTGCACCTCCTTCATTGATTTGGTGATGGATTTGTTATGTTTATGCAACACTTTCGGGTACAGCACTGTGTTAGGTCAGGAATCAATTGGGCTGAATTGCAGAACACAAAGGCTGGTATCTGGAGCACTCCTTTATATACAATATTGCAATCTATATTATGTTTATGGCCTGAATTACAGTTGTCTAAAAGGCATTCAAGGCATCCTGTGTTCATCTTCAGACCTGCTGTGTGTATTTCATTTAGGTGCGGGAGGCTTGTGCTGCTCCAGGTAAGTACACAGATACTGTCAAGCACGCCATTAGAGCAAAGAATTACACCCAGTGCCAAATAGGTGCCATTTAGGTATCTCTGCTCAGATGAGGGAGTGCTTTAGGATTTCAGACAAATTAGAAAACAACATTACTGCTCTTTACTGGATCTGGCTGCACAGTGGGATCTGACATTATCTCGACAACGACTCCCTGCGAAAATAAAGCATATTTATCAACAAGGAGATGTGTCAAAAGCAAGTTAAAGCTTCTAGAAACATGTAACAAAACCAAGTGGCAACCTTTTCCTTCAGTCATTTTTCTGAGTTGTACCCAAAGTCTGCTGGCAGGAAGAAAAGGAATTCACAGTTTTAACTGGAAAGTTTCCATAATGAAAACTCATTTTCCCCAGTTTTCACTCTAGCATTACTGACTTTTTTGGGGGTAGTAAAGTCTGGGATGCAGCTAAATGGAAATAAGGGGTGAACCCCATCCCATCCATGGACCAGCAATACTGTCATGCTCTGTGGTACCTCCAGCCCCAAGCCCAAAGGATGCTCTCCCCCCACAGTGTCTGCAGAAACATTCCCAAGGTGACAATTGCAGACCCTCTGACTTCCATCAGAGCTGCAACATCAGCCCCATGAATATCTGAAGCTATTTTCCTGAGCACAGGCACATCCATATGGCTTGTCCTTTTAATGGGAGGGTAGCAAATGCAGGTTTGTCCTGGAGGAGAAAGCAGAAGACTTGCTCCAAGATCAGAGGCAAAGTCACTGGGTTAGTTGTCTGCCAGCAGATGTAGTAAGAGCCAAGTCATTGTCTCATATCCAGGATGATAATTTCCCTTGTTACAACTGCTCACACCGTAAAAAATTCACTTAATCATCTACCTGCCTCAAGCCTGTGAGTAATGAGAGGCAGGATCGTGTGTAGCTGATTTTATCAAATGCTCTTATGAAGTTCTCCACTGGGAAAACCCTGAATCAATTAAAACACCAAGGAGAGATGTAGGAGAGGGATTCATACTCCCCAGTAGATGCTCACCAGGTTATAAACACATTTCACTTACTCTGTGGATGGGATGGATGAGCTCCATGGGGACAAGGTCAGCTGAGCCATGCCTGTAACAGAGGAAAGCACCGTGGGGCAAGGGAGAAAAGAAAATCCTGGAGCATCTGCTGACACATCTGTGTGGTTTTGGCACATACCTGGCAGTCTACACGGGCGTGTTTGGCCTGGGTTTCTTCTCCTGCTGTGCTCCTGTTGTGCTGTTTGTGGCACAGCTGCATCACCTGAGATCTCACAGGTCCTGCTGCAACCAGGAGCTGCAGGCAGTGACGTCTTCTCCCTGCCAAAATGACCCTTCCCATCTTGTTCTGCACCCTGCAGAAGCTGCACTTTCAGGTTTTCATAACCATTTGTGGAGGAGGAGAAGGGAGAAGCTCTTCACTATATAACAGTACTTGCACATAGCCTGATGGAAAAAAGAAAAGTGCATTTGCCATGGGGCACTGGGAGAGATGATGGATTGCCAGGTAGCAGACATCCCTCCCCACTTTGGCAGGATATTGTATTCTGTGTGCCATACAGGAATGCTGATAGATCCATAAAGCATTAGCCTTTTCCTCACCCTCAAAAGCAGTGGCTGATAAATCACTCGCTCTCTGGAGTTTGTTGGGAGCAGATCACACAGCAGAAGCAGTGAAGCCTTCAGAGAGATACATCACTTAAAGACACTGCAGATGCCAATAGGGCTGTACATCAAGAATGCACAGACAAATCACTTTCCCTGTCCAAGATGAGATACTTCAGACCTAGAACTTTTTTCCAAGTATGTACTGGTTTCAGTCACACATCAGAAATATCTCCCAGAGCCTTGGAAAATCTCTGAGCTCCAGTCCTAGACATCTCCTCTTTTATTACAGAGAGTTTGGTAAGTCTTCTCTCCTGTTAAAGGACAAAAAAATTGAAGAGTATTCCATGGAATAAAATCCCATCCAGATCCAAACTTTTCCAAAAGAGCTCTTAACTGTGGATGAGGCACAGGTTTTGCAGGGGCAGCTGGCTTATAGCTAACCATGCAGTCACCTGGATTTTGCATCTTTTGAAGGATTTTGCATCTTTTATAAAATTAAAAGTGCACAGACACAGTTAGTGTGGCTCACCCTCCATCTCTGGAGAGTCCAAAACTGAGCATAAAAGGATGGGACACACAGTGTGCTGCAGTTAGGGTCACACTGGGGTGGGATGCAGCCCTCAGGGAGGAAGGCTCTCATAGTACTCCTCACCCCTGCCCACCCTGCAGCACCCCTCTCTTCCCCAGCACCCAGTGAGGGGGGCTGAGCACTGGCAAAGCTCCTGAGCACCCAAGGATCACTGAGAGGCAGCTCTGCAGAGGGAATCAAACAGAAGGGATGGGAGAAAACTGTTCACCATGCACTGCTGCCTCTGCTGGGAGCACAGGGCAGGCATTTCTCAAGCTGATATTTTCATTTATCATCTCCTGGTGATTAATCAACAGAAGAGACATTGCCAGGAGTCAGCCCAGAAGGGACCAGCCCAGAGCATTCACCTATGGAAATAAAATGCTGCCAAAAATTACCAGCCCGGGGCTGCCACACCACGGGCACAGAGAGCTGGGATGGACAATCACAGAGCTGTGGATCAGCTCCACACAGTGGGAGCAGCCTGGCAGCTTCAGAGGAGGCACAGGGGCACTCTGGATATCAGTGCAGGGAGATGCAGCACTCCCACTGCCCTGCAAGGCTCAACAGCACAGCACCAGCTCTGGAGCAGAGTGATGGGTGCACAGAGCAGGGGCAGAGGGCAGAGCCACACTGGACCTTTGCAGCCCAGGCAGCCCCAGGTGAGAGCTGTGGGGCTGCAAAGCTGACAAAGTCCCACTGTACAACGAGGAGAGCACACAGCTCTGAGATGGGATTTACAGCAGAACCAATGGAAGTTATATTGAATATATAAATTGTTCCCACTCCAGAGGAGGCCACGATGTATTCAGGTGCAATTCCTGGAGTGCTTTTTTCCTGCGCAGTGGCACCGTAGTAAAACTTGATTTATGCCTTATTAAATTATTTTAATGTTTAATATTATATGCAAAAACTCTGTGAAGAGACATAATAGAGGACTATTGCTGCTGGGCTCGTGCAGAAGCTGTCTCCAGTCGCAGGGTAATGAGGCATTCCAAAGGTATCACAAGTGCTGGACTGCTCCTCAAACACCATTTTGTGGGTAAAAGAGCAAATGGGTGACCCAGTGTCAGCTTTTATACCAAATAACTCAATAAATTGTAGGGACAGAGAGCTGCTCTCCCTCATCAACACTGGCTCATTGCTGGAGCCAGTGGATTTGGAGCAGCCCCAGCAAGCACCAAGTGCTGACAAGGGAGGAGACCCTGGAACAAAGGAATGTGAAGAGTCTCCATCCCAGGAGGGTGGCTCTGGGGCTGCCAGCAGGCTGCTGAGGTGCTCAGCCACTGTGCAGCAGGACAGGCATCACCTCTGCTGGCTGACATTTCCTCCACAGCATCTTCTTCCTCCCCCTCCCTCCCTCTCAGGCTTCTTCTCCCTCATTAAGGAAAGGTCACTGCACTCCATGGCAAGGAGAAAAAAATTGCAAACCAAAGGATTTTCTGTCTTTTCAGCCACTTTCTCCAGGTACCCACCAGGCCCTTGGGGTTTTTTGAGCCTCATGCTGCAGAAGAGAAGTGCCTGATGTTCCCCAGGTGCATGTTCTGCTCACCACGGGGCACAGCACTGTTCTGCCCTCTGCTGCAGACCCCTCCTGCTCCCAGAGGCTCTCTTGCCTGTTGGGGATTCTCCTGCTCAGGTCTCCCATCACAGATGTAATGGCTGTGCTCAGCGTGGCTGTGTCCCAGAACCCTGCTCTGCCTGGGAGGTCAGGGCTCCCCAAGCTGTGCAGGGCTGTCCCTTCCCATCAGCAGCTCCTTTGTCCCTGCTCCAGCCCATCCCCTGGAAACCACAACCTTGCACTCACTGGTTTTTGCCTGACCCCCCAGAGGTGATGCCAGCAGCAGCTGCCCAAAAAACCACCCAAGTGCTGCAGGATGGCTCAGGGCTCAGGGCTCAGCACACCCTGGGCTTTTCAGAATCAGCATCCTCACCTGCATCTGTCAGCATGTTCATAGATCTCAGAGGGCTGGCTATTAAGATTGCATCCTTCTTGCACAAGCCAAATATTAATAAAAGAACCCAGAAAGATTTAACACTGGTGCATTTGAAGGCATTTCCCAAAGAATAACTAATTATCCTGCTGGATGCTCAGGCAGCTTTCACTGCCTGTGGAGGAGGACAGTTCATCGACAGAGGGGAAGTTTTGTTTTAAAAGGAGCCTCACTAAACATTCACATTTGTCTCATTTCCAATCAGTTAGAATAATGAACCACCTTACACAGAGAGATTTATTTTGTTTTTAAATGCTAAATCATTCCTGCATATGATGCATAAATGTCAGGCCTCTCAAACAGTTCTTGGGGGATTTGGTTTATATTATTACCATTAAACATGAAGCAGAAATTGAGAAGCAGGTAAGTGTGATGCAGAGGTATTTTCTTCTGACTCCCCCTGTCCTTTAAATAAGACTTCAAAACCCACCTGAACTATTGGTGTCTCAAGTAGAAGTTCTCTCCAAACACAGAAATCCCTGTGTGAGCATGTCACAGGAACAGGATAGGAAAGAAAGGGAGAAAGTTACTGTGCTCCATCCACTGCTCCATGTTCTGACTGTGTAGGGCACTTCAGAGGTTTTCCATAAACTCAGGGATTAGAGCAATTAGGGCAAAACTTCTCATTAATGAAGAAGGAACAAAGCTGTTTACAAATTACTCCAGAGAGCTTGGCCAGCAATGGAAAAAGCAAATAGAAACAAGGCCAAGGGTGTTATTTTCAGTGCTTTGGGGTTGTTTAAATCAGTCTCCTGGTACTGGAGGTGCCTGGGCAGAACTTGGAGCTGCCTCTGCCCAACACAGCACCCAGAGCCATGAAACAGGTGAGAGGAGCAGGGACCAAGGCCTTGCCTGGGGACATCTCCAGAGGAACCCAAGTGCAAGTGGCATTTTAGGACATCATTTTAACCTCAGCCTAAGGGCAAGAATTTAAAAATAAAAGTGACCACAATGTATTATTCAATGGTCTGTTTTAGAAGAGAGTGAATAATTTAAACAATACATGCCTGAGCTGAGTGACTTTACCTCCCCTTGCCCCCCTTTCTCTGGCTGCACCTTCTCTGAGGCCAGCAGTAAATGTCCAGCTGATTTTGGCAGTGTGGAACAAGCAGCATTCAGGCCTTACCCATGGCCTTCAGGGATTTTTCACCATTAGTGACCTGGGAAAGAGTAAGAAGGAAGATCTTAGGGGAAAAGAGGTCTGGCTCTATTAGAAGCTGCTCTCACAAGTGAGAATTGCTGTCAGTCAGCAGTATTTAGTACTCACAAAGTCAGTGTGGGTGGCTTTGGTTTCGCTTCCCCTGGAAAGCAAGACTCTGATTCAGCAGGAAAGAATATTCAGTTTAAGAGCAAAATACTTCACTTTTGTGTGGTACAAAGCACTGAGCCAATACAAACACTCTCTGTCAGTACAAGCACCTTGAGAATGCATAAGAGGTTCTCTCTGTTCTGCAGAGTGTGTGCCAGGCCAGGCATTGCCAGGGAACAGAGACCTGTCCCCACTCACAGGACACACAGAGAGTTCCCACTGAGACAGCTCCAACACCCTGCACATGGGCCAGCAGCCCCCGGCCCTTTGGGACCCCCAGCCACTAAATGACAACTCCAACCTGCAAAGCAATGCCATTAAAAGCAGCCCTGCCTGCAAACCCCTGGCTGAATCCACAGATAAAAACTCGAGTATGAAAGGAGTCCCTGATAGTCCTGTGCCAGCCTCTTAAGCATCCACAGGAGGGAAGAGCAAGCAGAGGTGAACTTTGAAGTGTTGGAATTTAGAGTTTGGAAGCTCCTCTCGATGCCTCCAGACCAGACAGCCTTGGGAGCTCCTGCACTGCCTGGCTCCCACACCTCCCCATTTCCAACAGGGGGTGATGGTTCCACTCTGCTCTGCTGGGACAGCGAGGAGATAAATCCATGAGTGCTCTGAGGAGGATCAGCAGTGACCTCACAGAGGTCACCCTCACACCTTCCTCAGTGGCAGCCCAAAGGGACAGGGCCAGAGGTGTCCCTGGGATTAGCATCAATTAAATACCCTGGAGAAACTGCATCCTTCAGTGTCACAGACATCTTTTATGGAAAATCCTTTCTTTAAGATTTTTCCTCCTGAGAAGCTGAGAGGCCTCAGGAACAAAATGTAAGCAATGGTTATCTGCTGCTGTGGAATGCAACAGGTGGATCTGTGATTGGTCTCATGTGGTTGTTTCTAATTAATGGCCAATCACAGTGAGCTAGCTCAGACAGAGTCCGAGCCACAAACCTTTATTATCATTCTTTCTTTTTCTATTCTTAGCTAGCCTTCTGATGAAATCCTTTCTTCTATTTTTTTAGTATAGTTTTAACGTAATATATATCATAAAATAATAAATCAGCCTTCTGAAACACGGAGTCAGATCCCCATCTCTTCCCTCATCCTCAGACCCCTGTGAACACGGTCACACTTCAGCAGCTTGTGAGGATCATGAAGGTGCTCAGGCTCCTACCTTGGAGCAAGGCTCTGACAAAGCAGCTGATTCCCACTGCCTGTGCTCAGGCTGCAACTGCAACACCAGAAATCTCCAAGGTTCCACGAAGATGAAGATGCCATCCTCATTTCCAAATGGATTCCCACATTTATTAGATATTCCTGATAGAAATGTACAAGTAAGACAGATCCAATTAGTTCATCTAATGGTCTTGCATGATGAGATTGGCCTAACTATCTGAGCACAGGATTTTGCACAAATGAAAGAGCATTCCCATAAAATAGAGAATTTAATTTAGCAATTTAGAAAGAAAATTGACAATCTTTTGAGAAAACTAATCGCTTTTTACTATGTAATATAAGCTCACCTATCTAGTGTGGAAAAAACATATCAACCATTAAAGAAACAACCCTACACTAAATGTAATAATAACAAAACCTCCTCAAATTATTTCTTATTACCCTTTGTTCATTTTCAGACCATCCAGAAACAGGGACTCTCTGAGCTTCTGACTGATAACCTCAACAATCCTTCAGAGAGCTGAAAATTGCACACTCCCTCCAAGCTGCCACCCAAAAAACACAAGGACATTTTCTGTTTTTTCACCTAAAAGGTGACCCTGAGGCCCAGATCATGGCTGGTGTGAGCTGCCTAAGCTGCAATTTCATGGCACAGTTGGTTGAAACCAGGTGGTTTGTCTCTTTTCTGGAAATATTTGCAATTACCTGGGCCCTTTGTTTGAGGAGACATGAACCCATAGTCTATCAGATTAGAATAGTGATTATATGCCCTCCTACCACCACAGTTTCAAAACTGCCTCCTGTTGCACCTGCCCCCCACTCAGTTGTGTTGGTCTGGAGGCATCTGGATTCAATCTGAAAATGCTACAAGAGGGAGATTCTGAGGGTTTCCTTTCCTTTCCTTTCCTTTCCTTTCCTTTCCTTTCCTTTCCTTTCCTTTCCTTTCCTTTCCTTTCCTTTCCTTTCCTTTCCTTTCCTTTCCTTTCCTTTCCTTTCCTTTCCTTCCCTTTCCCTTTCCCTTTCCCTTTCCCTTTTCCTTCCCTTTCCCTTTCCCTTTCCCTTTCCCTTTCCCTTTCCCTTTCCCTTTCCCTTTCCCTTTCCCTTTCCCTGCTGCCCCTGTCCTGCCTCCAGCCCCATTTCTGCTGCCCCTCTCCCCTCAGAGAGGCACAGGACACACAGAGCTGACAGCCCTGGCAGAAAATGCCTTTGTGTTTCAGGCTGTCAAAGCACAGGCTATGCACACTGACAGCAGCTAAAGCTGTCGAGCATGGCATTAACACCCCCTGCATCCCAGGTTCCCCTGAATCCCCAGCTTTGTCACTGCTGGGGCCACCTGGAGCCACCCAGCACAGTGCCAGGAGCTGAGCAGATCAGGGGCTGCACAAAGGAAACTCCTCCCTCCATCCCTGCTGTGTCCCCAAATCCCTCAGTGCAATTCCCCTGAGCCAGGCAGCAGGGCCGGGTGCTCAGAGGCAACACTGCACACTGAGCAAAGGAGGGTTTGCCTCTGATGAGGTGGTTTGAGGCACTCAGCACCAGCAGAGCACGTGGCACCTGTGTCAGCTCTGTGGTGCATGGAGATATTTACCTGACCCCTCAAATGAAGGCAAAGTGCTTCAACAGCTGCCAAGGGCACAGAAAGTGCTTCAGAGGCGTAGCTAGAGATCTCTCATAAGCAGTGAGAAGTGCAAAATTAGGAGCTGTGCCAGTGGTTCTGGGCTGGATTTTGGGTTATGAATTGTTACAGGTTAATCATGTATCTGTCGTGTTTGGAGCATTCATATCCACTTTCAGCTCATTCTTGAATGCTGCTTCTGTCTTCCAGGTTGCAACAACAGCAGAAATCCAAAAGTTGGTCCCACAATGTGCAAAATTACTGATTTCTTCAAAGAAAACCTCCCCCTCCAGCTGCCTTGCTTCTCTAGGTTATAATGTGTGGAAAGGGAATTAATTAACCCAGGCAGCTCTCGGGTACACACGTGAACTCACTGCAGCCCATGTAAAACCTGCTTGGAAACGCTGCCTGAGCAGGCAGGCAGGCTCTAAATACAGCTGCAGATGGAATCCCTGAGCATTCCAGAGGTAGCTCTGAGCAGGAATAACTTGACATTTAATTCTGGGATAATAGTGAAATGTCAACATCTGTTGTGGAAATACAGTATAATTATTAAATTGACACCACTTGCATCTTTTAAGGATGTGATGGTGTTTAAACCACACTGGGATCCACCTGGACAAAGCCACGTTGAGCTTTTGTGGTATAAGTTAAAGAGAGCAACTGTCCAGACTGGAGCAGAGCAGGACCAGGCCCTGCTCTGGGCAGATGCATTTCAGGATGGAGAGCCCACCACTCCAGCCTGCCAGCTCTGAGGGTGCCACATCCACACCTTTGGGTTGCTCCAGTCCCTAAATGCATCCCCCACAGCCTTAGAGAGTCTGTAACTACCATGGTGTCAAGGTTTGAGGTGCCAGTGCCCCCATGACAATACCTTCTCCCTGGAGTGCACTCTCCCTGCTCTGCTTTTAACCCTTGTGTTCTCAGAGGAGTATCCATATCCTCAGTGGCCACACCAGGTGCCAATATTCAAATCTGAACACCCATTGGTTTGACCACAGCATCCCAGAAAACTTATTTCCTCTCAAGCCACGACACACAGAGACCTCAGACCAGCCCTTGTGACCTGCAGGAGCCTCTCTGGGACACAGCAGAACACACCAAGGCTTGCTCAGCATTTAATTACAAATCTCAAGTGTTTTACAAAGGTCTGTTCAAGGATTTCACCTTTTGCTTCCTCTGATTATGGAGCAGGCTGATGTCCAAGCCTCAAAACTGTCGTGATCTTGGTTTGATGTCTCCCACATCTCCCCACCTCACAAGGGTGTGATGCTGGAGGCAGTGTGAGACCCCACAGAAGCTGAGAAAGCAGAAAGCAAGAGCCTTGCAAGGCTCAGTACACAGATGGGGATCTCTGCCATCGCAGCTTCTCTGCACCACAGAGCAGCCCCGGGCAGGCAGCGAGAGCAGCAGCCAGAAACAGCCTGGGAAAAAAGCAAATAATGGTGCATTTTGGGCAAAACACCCAAACCCCTGTGCATCACTCAGTCCCAGGCAGGAGCAGAGCTGGGCAGCTCACCCTGATGGCAGGGCTGTGTCCAAGAGGAGCCTGTGGCTCCCTGTGCCCCCACAGCCCTGAGGGGCAGCAGCTCATCCGAGTGGCACTGCAGGAATTTGTCACATCACTTCTGCCCATCGTGGCTAAAACAGAATCCCAGGGCAAGCTGAAGCACCACACACTTGGCACTGAGTCAGCTTCTGAGCTGTGTTTTAGGAACTGGCCTGAACACAGGCAAATCCCAAGGTACCCAAGGACACCAGAGCCATGGATTTTTTGATCTGAAGGGAATGGTTAAATCTGTATTTAACCATTATGGGGTGATGTTAAAGAATGGTCACTAAAGGCACTCAGCAATGGGGCAGCATGTTAGCAATCCTGGCCTGTTTGGAAAGCAATAAATACAAAAACTGGCCTTGTTTTCCCCTCCCAATGGTCGTGCATCTACAGATTTAAAAAAAAAATAGAATGCCTAGGTCAGATGGTTTGTCTCCTTGGACATTTTACACAAATCTGGAGCAGCCTTTTGTTTTCCCAGGGTCAGATCCAGAGAAGTGCTATGTCTTAAAATGTAATTGTGGGTGTTTTAAGGGTGAACTGAATGCAGGAGAGCATTGCATGCAGCACAGCAGATCCTGGTTCTTGGCATCAGGCTGAGCATCCTGAGCCCACAGTCAGGCTGCTGCCAGAGCCACAGAGAAAAGCCCAGAGAGGTCACCAGTGACCCCAAACTGGGAAAATGAAATGCAGGTTTGTTCCCATACCCAGGTTCTCGGTTGTGCAGGGAGCTGGGGTGGGAAATCCAGCTTGGTACCTGCTGGTTACCACCCAAGGGAAGGGGAAGGGGCTGTGAGCAGGGACAGCCTGTGCCAGAGGGGCTCAAACCCCCTGTTTGAGCACTCCAGCTCCTCAGAAAGCACAGCAGAGCTGATCAGCCACAAAGTCACAAGGCTGAACTCTGCCAAAGCAGAGGTCAGTGCTCAGGCTGCAGGGCTGGAACGGGGGACAATGGAGCTGGGCTCAGCAACAGCACTTGGAGCCCTTAATGCCAGCCCAAATCCTGCCCCAGCTGAAGTCAGTGGGAATTTTCTCATTGACTTTCAGCCCCTGGATTTTGCAGAGGGCTGGATTTCCCTGCAGAGCAGCTGGAAAGATTTCCTTCACTTCTACCAACAGCACACAGCTCTGCAGAGAGATTTGCTCTGGATTTCCTTGGATTTGAGCTTGGCACCAGGTCAGAGACCTGACACAGTGGCATAAAAGAACTGCAGGAGCTCAGCCCACAGGGCCAGTACCAAGAAATGGTGGAAATGTTGCTGTTATCCCACAAACTCTGGGACCAGTACAACACCAGCTGCCAGCCAGGGGCTAATACTCACAGTCCTGGGTCTTGTTCATCCAACTAGCTCATTCCTGTGCCTGCTGGTACCTGATTACACATTTAGCAGAGAAGTCTATTCACCATGAAAATAATTTTCCAATTTAGTGCTCCATGTTTCCTGTGTGGTGGGGTGGACAGGACTTGGGGACAGAGGGAGCCTTCCTCTGAAAAGCTGCTTTAACCCATTCCACCATTACAGCCAGAAAGGGTGAGCAATCTCCCCAGCCAGCTCCACCCTGGCAGCAGGCACTGGCAGCAAACCAGCCACACCATCACACACCCCTGGCAGGTCCTGGTCCTGCTGGGACCACCAGGGAACACACTGGGAGGCGGCCTGAAATGGAGTCAAGGCTTTATCTATCAGCTGATAACACCCACGGGGCACTGACTTTTCTTCCCCCTCATTATAAGCAGATTAAGAACACTCATGGAGGGGATGATTCTCCAAATTCAATCCTTAAACTCCATCATGGCCTGTTTGCTGTTTACTCCTGTAAATCCACAGGAGAGTGATAGCAGAGGAGAACCAAAGATAAAAACATTTCTCTCCCCACTGGGGCTGAGGGGCCACATCCAGGAGGCAGCAATTGCCCACCTGGACACCTCCCTGCCTTGCTGCTGCTTTGATGCTTTTGAACTGCTGTAGGATGCTGTTTTGAACTTCAACTCATCACACAACAGTGAGAAAAAAACAACTGACAAAACCACCTCTTCCCATCCTGGAAAAAGCCCAACAGTCCAGCACCAATTATTTATGGAATAAATAGAAATAAATTATTTATCTAGATGGAAAACAAATCCATTTTTAAAAAAAATGCAGAAAGAGAGAATAAATTAGTCAGTGGTCAGGGCAAGGGACCAGCACCTCCTCTGGCTCTGGCAGCCCCAAGGCCAGGATTTACTTGCCTTACATCAGCAGTCACAGTGCCATGGCTGGGGAAGGGTGAGGATGAGCCAGAGCAGGGGCTGCCACAAGTGCAGGTTGTGTTTTCCTGGCCCTTCCTCCACCCAGCATACATCTGTGGCACATACATCTCCCACAGAGCTGCAACAGGTCCATCAGATTGAAGACACTAATAAAAACTTTAAATGGATCCAAGGTGTCCTCCCAAATGCTTCACACAGGAGGACATGAAAAATTATTTGAGAGAGCAAGCAAAGCAGAAGCCTTTCTAGGAGGAGTTGACTGGAACAATCTACATTGATTTAAACCCACTGGTGCCTGCAGGCACAGCCCGGAGGGCAGGCAGGGCTTGGGCAGAAATCTGGTTTTGAGCAGCAGGAGGGCACAAATTCACCCACAGGGCTCCAAACACCAGCATTGGACACTTCCCCCAGCAGCCTCCTCTGGGGTTTGGGCGTTTGCTTTCTTTGCTCTTCTGTGGGGTTTTGGTTTCTGTATTTCCCAAGTGAAGCTTTGACAAACCTGGAGAGAGCAGCAGAGCCACACTGAGAGGGTTCCCCACCACAGCTCCCAGCCACATCATTCCCAAGATAACTGAGAGAGTCTGGGGGTTTATTGCAGCCACTGGGATGTGTCTGACTCCCAGGGACTGATAACATCCAGTGGCTTTTGCTTGAGCCCAGCAGCAATCACATCCCTTCACTGAGGGGCTGGGGCTCCCTGCCCATCCCTGGCTGTTGTGTCACCTCCAGTGTCACCTCCAGGGATGTGGTGACAGCAGCTCTGCCAACAGGACTGAGAGCACCAGGACTCCCTCAGACACAGGAGCTGCACAGCATTTTGTTAGTGCAGCTGGAGAGGGACTGTTCCTTCCGAGAGGAACATCCTTGGAGCCACCCCCAGGGCTGCCCCTGTCCCACTGTCACCCCCTGTGCTCCTGCCCAGGGCACAAAGCCTTCAACATCCTCCTCTGACACCCCAAGTGTCCTTGTCTTGCCTTAAACTCCACAGGTCCTAAGCCCATGGGTATTATTTACCACACTGACAAATCCATATTGCTTTGTTCTTCAAGCCATACCTTCCCACTGGGCTGCTACATGTCCATTAAAAAAAATATATATAAAAATCAAGGAGAGGCATAAACTCAAGTCTGAGGCAGCATTAACAACTACCCAACAAACTCCAGTTAACTCTGAACACTTTTTAAACCCCTGGGAGCTGTGTTAACGTGCACAGTAGCCAGCAGGCAGAAGCAGTGAAGCCAGGGGGGGCCATGGTGGTAAATCCCCAGGGAGCTGATGGCAGCCCCGTGGTGCTGAGAGCATCCCTGCCCTCGGGGGAATGTGGGTACCAGGGCAGGGAAACGCCACAAACCTGCAGCTGGAGGAGCAGCAGCACCATAGGAAAAGACATTTATTATGCAGAGCTAATAATGCCATTAGAGTAAATGGAGTTTGCCCAGAGGAATAACAGAGCAGTGAGATGGTTACAGAAGGGTTCTCCTAGGCGGGGGGGATGATGGTGCTCGGGTGGACTCTGCACATCGAGGCCCTGGGCACCTCATTCACCTCATCACATCCCCCTTGGCTTTTGGGGGACAAAACCTGGAGGGGGCTGCAGCACTCAGCCCTCCCGAGCCCGAGGGAGCCTGGAGCCGGAGGATTTATCCGCTGAGCTGAAGATGTCTCGCTGTATTTTCTTTAGAAACAGCCTGCCCTCATGTGGTGAATGAAAAATAATCAGAAGGCTGAAGATTTTGGACTAAAACTGTCCAGCAATGTGTCAGGGCAGGGGCCAGGAGCCAGGCAGAGAGAAAATCCCTCCCAGCTAAGTCCCACACAGCTTTTCCTCAGCCCTTTTTGTGCCTGCTCCCCTTCCCATCTGCACAGCATCCTGCTGGCCAGGTCATTCCCAGATGGCCACAGGGCAGTGCCCTGACACAGCCCCAGGGCTGCAGCACCCACTGCCCTGCTGAGCTGGTCCCACAGAGGGACAAGCCCTCCATGGAGGCACAGCACGGGGGCTACAATGAGGAGCTGCAATGAGGAGAAGCCCCATTTGCTGTCAGTTTGGGCAGAACAGTAAGTAGATTTTCTTAAACAGCTCCAGTGACACTTTCCATGAGGGTGCAGCCTTGGCTCAGAAAGGCAATTGCACTCACTTCACATAAGGGCAGCCTCTTGGGGCAGGCACAGCTTATTGTGACAGGGAATAAAAGCTTTACCCAGAATCAACATTAACCAGAATAAATAAAACCAAGCTGAGTAAGAGCCAAGAAAGCTGCATTTTCCCCACCCAATCAACTTTTTTTCTACATTAGTGATATGCACAGATCTTCCAAACTGAAAAACCAGCCCTGATGCAAGAGCAGGCTCACCAAGAAGCAGCTGGGACAGTAACTCAGGGGTGATGCTGTGGGCCAGGAGCCAAGAGTGCCCAGTAGCCAGCCCCAGTGACAGCTCTGGTAAGGGGCAGCAGCTCATGGCTCAGACAGGATATGCAAACAGGACACAGCGACTCCTGCCTGGGGCTTGCAGGATCCCAAAACCCAGTGGGAAAACGAGAGAATGGACCCGCACAGCACCCCGAGAGCCAGCACACCCCAGTGCAGCCCCAGCCCCTAATGGGACACTGGCACAGCAGAGCTGATTCTCACTGCCAGTGGCTTCTGAACAGCATGGGAAAAGCAGAACAGAATCCCACAGTGAGAAGGAAGTGGAAGCAAAGCAAATCCTGCCCAACACAGATGCAGTTTCTAAGCCCAGGATCAGGAGAGTCCCTGAGGTCTTGTGCCATCACTCCAGGACATGCTGGGGGACAGTGGGTGCCCAGCTGAGCACCACATGCTGATGTGGAGCCACAGGAAAGGCATCTTCCCACCTCTCCCAGACTTCATTTAATGCTCCTGTTTGCAAAACCTCTTGAGTGCAGCCCAAGCACCAAGGACCTGTCCTGCCCCCGTCTCACCTGTGCAGCTTCAAGGCCTCCCGAAAGGCAGTGGCTTAGGACAGCTGATAGAAAATAAGGAGAAATGCAAGGAAAGGATCAGTCTCAATGGTGGTGATGGATTTTTACAGCCTAGACAAGCAGCAGCTGCAGCTTCACCTCCACATGCACATTTTCCATGAGTCTCTCACAGCAGCAGGTCCGACAGGCACCGCTTTCTGAGGCACCTCGGGCACAGCAGGTGAACAAGGGGGTCTAAATCCACAGGGCAGGGCATTCACACAGATCCACATCCCAGGAGTTCTGAGAGCTGCTAATCCCAGTGCTCTGCCAGCAGCTGGAGCACCAGCACTGCAGCACAGACTGCCCGAGCGAGGAGCCATGGAGGCAGCAGTGCAGCCCTGCCCGCAGCGAGCACAGGCTCTAATTCCATTTTATCTGCTTGTCAGCACCTCCTAAAACAAGCCAGGCCCATGTTTTAGTTGGAGAGTGAGGCGTAACTGGGTAAAAGAGATTTTTGGTACATAAAAATAATTCTGAGCAGGTCTGTTTACGACAGGGCTGCCTTGGGAATGGCCCCTCAGCAGAGCCAAGGCGAGGCAGCAATCAGGGTTAACACCAGGGTATTTTCCTATATTTACTGCACTAATAGAATTGCACAGGAAGGAGCAATGAATGACAAGCAATGCTCCTTCCATCCCCACTGCTCACACGTGGCATTGGTGGTGGAAGAGCCACGCTCTGCTGATGCAGCCCTAATTCTGTTAGTTTTAAATTTTTCTTCAAAGCTAACCACTGCTTTTACTGCAGATGAAGCACTTACCATGAAGCCTCCCCACAACAGAGGGTGAGCAGCCATCTCATTCTTCTTTCTTATCTCATGATAGAGAACTAAAACATTTTTAGCCAATCAAGCTCTCTTATATGCTACTCTTGGGTTGAAGGATAAGGCTTAACATTTTTTGGCTATAGGGTCGATTTATAAGGTTTTCATCACCATCATCATCACCATTTTGTTCAAGCAGAAATTGGTCCTTTGAGGAAAGAAGTATTTGGAAGTTCGCATAAACTCATAATGAAAGCAAAGACTAAATTCTTTTCCCATCTTCCTGCATCCTTTTTACTCCATATAATGCAAATCCGCATTTTTCACCAGTGAAACCAGCAAACTTCTGTTGGTGCAAAGGACTCTTTTCAGTAAGGAAATAAGAGGAAAATTAAAAAGAAAGCGAGAAGCCATGAGAGAGGCTAGTGCTGCAGCCTCTCTGAGGGTAGAGCAGTGTCTGGAGTAGATGGGCAGTGCAAACCTCCCATCTCCTGGTACGGTGCTTCCCCATCAGTCCCCAATTCCTCCCACATCCCAGCTGGAAAGCTCCAAACTCAGCTGCAGGCAGCACCAGTTTGCAGTGAAGGTCCATCAACACCTCCAGCAGCCAACCTCAGCACAGGGATCCAGGCTGGCATCTCCAAGCCACCTGCAGGGATTTGAGCACCCATCTCTGAGCACTAAAAATTAATTCAAGTGGATGTTCTGGGAGCTGGTGCCACTTCCAAAAGTGCTGTTTATTAAAACACCAACAGGCACCTGCAGCATTGCTGGGTATGGGGAGGGACAAGGGAATGCACACAGAGGAGTGGTCTGGCCTTGGAGGAAGGAAGGGGGCTGTGGGTTCAGGGCAGGAGGATCTTTATTTTCTTTTCATTGCTGCAATGACTCTCTGGGCAGGCAGGCAGGCTGACAAAGAGTGGCCTTTGAAGTCCCAAGAGATTTGTTCTTTGAAGCTTTCAATCTGTCCTGCCAGCCATTTGCTGTGGCTGCAGGGTATCTATCCAGGAAACAACCTGGGTGCTTCCTCCAGCAGAGAACAGCACAAGGATGGTAACAAGGATGGTACTTAGCACCAAAGAAAACATTTCCATTTAACAAAAAGAAAAACACAACAAAAAAGTTTGGTTTTTTTTCAAAATCACTTCACTTCAGCTCTGTATCACCAGAATAACAAAATGGCAATTTCCAATTTCCACTTCTTTTTTTTTATATATACATATATATATAAGTGTAATGTATATATAAGTGTAAAAAAGCATTGATGGTTTCCCCTTTGATTCACTAGAGCAATTCTCTACATTTTATAAAATCCTTTGGCAAATTAAACTTAACCTTTACAAAGCAACGAGAGTGGGAAAGATAATTAACCACAGAACTGGCCAACTTATGACCTGGCTGCAGCAGCCACCAACTGCAGAAGTACAGCACCTCAAATCCCTGGGTAGATGTAAAAAGGTAAAAAGAATCAGGAATGTTATTGTGGTGCATTATCACAGGGATTGGATACAAAAGCCAGGAGGAGAAAAGGTGGGTGCAGCACGCAATCACTTTCTCAGAGCTGGTTTGGATCTGGACAATACTTGGTCCAGTGACCAATATCAGCAAATTAGAAATACTTACTCCTCTCTGTCAGCTATGATTTAAACCTAATTAACATTTGGAAACAAAGAAAAGAATACTCAGATTTTTTGGACATGACTGTGATTACTTTGGAAAAAAAGTAACTTGGGAGCAACCAAAGATGATGGACAGTGAGTACACAGATCACGGGAAAAACTCACCAGTGAGAAATGCTTACCTGGCTGTACTGCACTGATTTAGGTATGAACATGCTATTTAAAAACCACTCTGAAGACCTTCAACAGCAGAAGATACTTTTTTAAAAACAAGATAATTCAGAAGTATTAAGAATTATCTTAACAAGCTCCCCTTAAGAGAAAAACAAAGCACCCACTGGGTGCTCGGCAGGATAACCACTGATTACACCTGGGAATAACCACACACAGATTAAACAACAAAGTGTTGTGTGACAGGAAGGAGACTGAAATAATATGAAATATTCCCACTCTACAAAAATAGCCCAGGCACTGTGATGTTAGAAGCCCTCTGGCGTTTCCAGAACAAGAGTTGTCTCTTTCCACGATCAGCCCTCACGTCTCAGTGTGCTTGTACCTATTTATATACTTGCAGTGAAAAATCACCAGTGCTGACTCCCTTCTGACATCAAACTCCCAGAACAGCCACTGCAGCAGCTCCTGGGACAGCCCTAGCCCCTCAGCATCGATGTCCAACAACTTCTCATGGGTTAAAAAACTTCTCGTGGGTTAAATTCTTTGTTTAAGAAGCAGAACAGCCATCCCTGCACTGGCACAGCCAGGGGGATTCCATCTTTTTCCTCCTCTGCTGGAGCACTGCAGCCCCCAGGGCCTCCCACGGGAGAAGAGGCTGCACAGATCATCCCAAAGCAGATGGGGGAACCCCTGGCTTCAGCTTTTCCAAAGGCAGGGTCGGGGGAAGCCAAAAGGTACACCAGAAAAGCCCAAGATCCTGTGGATTCCCTCCTGGCAGGGAGCTGCAGGGAGCTCCACAGCTCCACAAACCAAGTGGGTGCCCCACTGCAGGGCTCTGCACATCCCATCTCTGCATCCTCCCTCAGAGTTCAGATATCCAAAATCCCCAAACCCAGCATTCTCAGGCAGGTTTGCTTTGGAGTAGAGCTTGTTTGTGAGGTTTTTTCTGAGCTTTTTCTGCCCTTTTGGGGCTCCACTGATCATACAGAGCACCCAAAACCTCAGAATCAAGGACATTTCCTGAACAAGCTCCCAAAGCAATGCTCTGGGCTTAAGACAAGGCAATTCTGCCCAGTGCTGCTATAAAAACGGGTCATTTTTGCTTCAAAACAGCAGCTTCGGAATTTTTAAACCTTTGGAAACCTAAGTCTTGACCCTGGGGCAGTGTAAAACAGGCTGTGGGCTGGGCACAGCTGGGAGCAAGGCTGGGAGACCTCAGAAAGGGGCTCTGCAAAGTGTGAAAGCCAAGTTTATCCTCAGGTAAGAGTTTATCCTTAGCAAGAGGAAAGGACACCGGAGCTCACAGGTGACACAGCTGCCTCCATGGGAGATGCAGTGATGAGTTAGTTCAGAACCAGACTCTTCTGTCACACGGAGCCTCTTTTCACACCATTTCACTCCTCATCAGCCTTAGAGATTTACTCAGGTGCTAATAGGAGCATTTTTGACTTCCAAATCCTGCAATTCCAATACCCTGTGGGTTAACCCCTCCTCACCATTCCACCACAGCCCTGAGAGGCTCCACCTGCCCTGCTGTGCTCTCAAGGACCAGAGCCTGACAATAGAATCAACTTACTACCGAGCATAAGCACAGACAGGGCACAAGTTTGCAGAAGCTGCTCCCAGGGAGCAGATCTCACTTCCCCCAGCGCCTGAGCTGGTTTACAACTGCAGGAACATTCAGCTGGCTTCCATACTTCAGCACTTTGAGCAGAGTCAGTGAAATCCACGCAAAGCACCCAAACTGCACAGCAGGCTCGTCACCCAGAACAGATTGTGGAGACACTCACCAGCACAGCACCACACCCACGCTGCTGATGGAGCTCTCGCTCGCAGGGACACACAGCAACCCCCTCGCTCAGCAGCTCCAGCACCACCCTGCTCCCTGCTGAAGCCATGGGGATCTGCCAGCAGCTCCGCCTGCCTGGGGTGGCTTCAGGCGGCCTCCTCAGACTCTGGCCAACACACAGCGCTCGAAGCCCCGACCAGTGACACATCCCGGGATGGCCACAGCTGCCCCTCACACCAAACACTGGCGGTGCTGAACGCTGGTGGCACAGATTCCCTCCAGCACCCACCCCACCAACACAAGCCTGCATCACCCTAAAACCACCAGTGAGACCCCATAAAGAGCTGGGTGCAGCTCAGTATTAGCAATACAAAGTCAGGCTTGGGGCATCTCCCAAGAGTACACTACCACCACAGCAAACTTGAGCCTCATTCCCAGCACAGACACATCCCAGTGCCTTCCACCCAGCCAGGGTACGGTACACTGCAGTAAATCACAATTAGCAGACAGTCCAACCCATTGTTCCTCACTGTCACTACGTGGTGCAGCCAGAAGGGCTCTGTACTTAGGGAACATCTTTTCCTCCTGTTTGCACGGGGATTTGAAACCCAGATTACAGCTTTCCAGGCACAAGGAAGATTACAACTCAGCCTCAGATTAAATTCTGGGGTAGAAAATCATCCAGAGCCACCAGCTGCAGGGACACCCTCATAGGAGCTTCTACCAAGAAAGTATTGCTGTGCTTGGCAGTTTCCCTTCCCTGCTGCTCACAACCAGCCCCAGACCACATCTGGGCATGGGACACTGGGGACAGGCTTCCAGCAGGGACCCACAGTGGTAGCAGCCCAGCTGGCCACAGTAAGCCAGACCAGCAATGACTCTTTTGGATCTCACAGTATTTCAGCTGGGGGAAAAAGGGTGTTGAAAACTCACTGGTGCTGCCCACCCACTTCACAGACCACATCTGCTTGTGCCAAGGCAACTGCAGCAACCCCATGCCGTGGTGCTGGGGCACATCCACAAGTTTGGCCACACAATGCACACGCAACCAGTTTTAGGGGGGCAGGCTAGAAAAAACACCCAGAAATTCAAGAATCCAAGCAACCCCCTCAAGAAGTTGCCCAAGTAAATAAACTACTCAAAACAGTCTAAAGCCAGGCCAACATTTAGCACAGGACAGCAATGCAGGAGCAGTCTCAACACCACCATGTCTATCAACCCTTGCACACCCACAGTTCAGCAACTCCCTCCCTTTCCAAAGCACCCAGGTCCCAACGCTCAATCACCACAGAGATTCTCAGCTCTTATAATCAGCTTCTACAGCAGCTCCAGCTCCAGCGTTCTGCCAGTCACAAACCACTGTGTCCCCACTCCCAGGGCAGCAATTCCATCTAGGATGCAGCTCCACGACCAACTTTGAGGCTGAGCTAAAGAGCTAATAAAAAGAGCATGACCATGGCTTAAGGGTGAGCCCAGAGTGGACTTCCTTCTGGCCTGGAGAGAAACACGCCCCTTCCTAGCAAAGATTCTCCTTGAATTAGCAGCAAGATGCATCTTCTTTAAAATCAAGGTGGAAGATATTGTTGGAGGCTGTAATGCACAATCAGCAAAAAAGCTCCTTCATTTCTTACTTGTCTACTGCAACCACACTTAATGAAATCCATTAAACACGAGTTTTATTTTAAAATGTTTTTATTGGTAAATCCACCACCATCACTGACATATTGCAGGAACAAACCCCCAAAATGTGCTTCCCTGGACCACCACAATTGTTCACGGGGTTTCCTTCCCAGGGTGTGTTTTGCGCTTTTTTGGTCTTTTTAAATGCTGGACAAACCTTAGTGTGGAAGTTTTCTTTCTTGGTGTCCCTTGAAGCTGTGGAGCCAGCAGCAGGGACAGTCCTGTGAGCAGGGAGCAGTGACACAAGGCACGCTGTCAGCGATGAAGGTCTTGCGGTTTACAGATGGATACCGTGCAATTTTTCTCCTACTAAACTAATCAAAATTGCATCGTGATCCACCCGACAACAGCAAAACAAGAGAGCTTGACCAACCTGGCAAACCTGGGGCAGCTCAGCCTGATGACAAGTCCTCCTTTCCTCCACAGGCCGGGACAAGTGCAATACTCTACACACAGCTACAAGTAATGCAACAAATCCCCACCCATGGAGAAATCAGTGCACGGCATCTTCAAATCTTCCATTTGAAATTTAAAAAAAAAGGAGGGGCAGGGAAGTGAGGGCAGAAGAAAAATCAAAAAGCTTGAAAACCCATTATTCACCACAGATTCACCACCACCACAGTCAGTTTTGCATGGATTTGCACAGCAATTTTAGTAAGCTGGGATGCAAACCTGCAAAACTGACTGTAATCAGCACCATCTTCTCCAGCAACTGGCACTGGCAAGGATGCACTTTATCTAGCAGTACTGTAAGTGCCCACATTACAGTAGGTCCAATTCCAAGCTACCTGCACTATGAGCACTTTGATACTGCTAGGACAAAACTACTTCCCGAACAATTGCCTTCAATGGAAAAAAAAAAAAAAAAACCCTTTAACTAAAAACGGTAATTGCAGAGCCAAAGGCAGATGGATGCAGTTTCTCTGGATGTACAGGCAGCAGCTTGTGCCAGAAGGAGCATTTAGGGCAGTAGATTCTACGCTACATCACTAACTGCACTAGATGCACCTTAACACAAGGACCATTTGCAGCGTGGCTCTAACACAGCACAGCAATCCTGGCTCTGTCTGTGCCCTGCCACCATCACGGAATTGCCACAGTGATGCCAGAAGTGCTTAAACTGCAGTAGATCCTAAACTCTACCTGCACTGTAAGCACTTTTGCACAACTCGAGGCCCATCACCAGACACAAATTCTTCAATTTCAAGGTCTTGTTTCAGCGCAGCTAAAGCATCACAGAAGCATCTTGACTGAAGCAACAATACCTGCCAAGAGAGAAGACCAATATTAATGTTGCATAACACAGATATGGATTTGCTTCTCAATTTAGAACAGATTTTTCTTATTAAAGCATAGAGAAGAAATAGATTCAAGAATTTTCAGAAGGCAGTTTAACTGAGGGCACACCACATGAGGAAAGGTTTGTATCTGTTTTCCCTTGAATTCAGGTAAAAATGGTTTCTTCCAGATTTTAGTGGCAGTTCAAATGCACAGTAATAGGTATCAAAACACCCTGGTTTCCTGCTCTCATGTGTTACTGCAGCACGAGAGACATTTTAGTTGACCTTTCTCCTGGAACTTTACCGAGGGTCTTGCATCACCAACCACCAAACATTACCCCCCCTAGCAGAACAAGAAAAGTTCTGACACATGATCCACACCTCCGCATCAGATAATGGAGTATCTGTCCCTCAGATGATGCGGGAGCTGCGGTGCGGCACAAAAGCGACGGACCCACCGCACAGGAGGTGAGGGGAGAATTTCCCTAATAACAAACTTCCATTTCCCTCCGGAGCCGCGCTGTCAGGACTCGGCCTTACAAACCTGCGGGGGTGGGAAGGCTCCGGTCGGGGATGCCCCCCGAGGGGCTCTCCCCGAAGCGGAGCCGCTCCGGGTGCCGGTGCTGTGCCCGGGAGGGCCCCCAGCCCCGCGGGGCTGTATCTGCCCCGGGCCGCCGTTATCTCCCAGCACTGACCATCTGCTCGGGGGGGCGGGCACCGGCATTGCTCGGCCCTGCTCGCCACGTGCACGGCGTCCCGCGCGTCCGCTACCCCCGGAGCATCGCCGGGGGCACGGCTCGGCGCTGGCACCGGCACTTGCAGAGGGGGAGCGGCGGCCCCGTCCCGGGAGGGGTCCCGGGGCGCCCCGCCACGTGCTGCCCGCCCCGTCCGGGGCCGCGCGCGGCGGCTCGGCGGAACAAAGCACGGTGGGAAATGCAGTCCTCCATTCAAAGCCCCAAAAACGCGCCAAGCCGCCCGCACGCCCCCCCTCCGTGCCCGCCGCCACCACGAGGGACCCCGGCCCGCCCCGCGGCCCCGGGACACCGGGGAGCCGCGAGCGCAGCGCCGAGTTGCACCGAGGGCGGCTCCGCACGGCCGCGGGCGGCCCCTTTGTCCCGGCCCGACGGGGCAGCGCGGCCGCCTCCCGCCGCCGTGCCCGCGCCGCTCCGGCTCCCCGCGGCCCCCGCCCCGCCCGGTGCCGCCGTCCCGGCCCCCGCCCGGTCCTGCCTGCGCGGGGCCGCCGCGGGAGCGCGCGCGGGGATCTCGCGGAGCCCCGACGGCGGCAGCGGCGGCTCCGCCGAGCGCGTGGTGCGGCTCGCGCCCGACCGCCCCCTCCGCCCGCGCGGGCGCGCCGCCGGCCCGCCCCCCTGCGCACTACAACCCCCAGCGCGCCCCGCGCTCGCCGCGCATGCGCACCGCTGATCCTCCACCCCCCCCCCCCCCGGCCGCCGCCGCCATGTGCTCGCCGCGCGCGCGCCCCCTCCCCCCCGCCCCACGCGCACCGGCCACGCGGGGGCGGCGCGAGACACCCTCCCCCCCCCAACACACACACCCCCCTCACGGCCCGGGGAAACACCCGGGGACCCCCAACAAACAGCCCCGAGCCCCCCAGCCCCGGCCCCGCCGCCCCGCACCGCCCCGAGTTTCGGCCTCTCCCGCCGCCGCCTGCCCGGTCCATTGTTGGAGCCGCGGGAGTCGTCGGCCGTGGACGGGGCGGGCATGGGGGGCCCCACGGTGCGGAGGAGCCGCGGGCCCGCGCGGGGCGCAGGGCGAGCCCGGCGCACTCCTACAGGTGGGTGGCGGCCGCCCGAGCCCCGCACAGCGCTGCCGCCCCCGCGCTCCGCGCACCGAGCCTCGGATCGGGGGTGCCCGTCCCGGTGCGCGTCCCCCAGCCCCAGGCAGCCCGCGCCGGCCGGCACTGATTGCGGTGGGGCTCGGGAAGGGTGCGGGGCAGAGAGAGAAAGAGAGAAGGAAAAAAAGAGAAAAGCGATAAAATAAATAAAATAATAGAAGAGGTGCAAAGCGGGAGTCCCATTGGGCTCGCGCCGGTTTTGGGAAGGCGAAACAAAAAAAGGAGCGCGAAGGAGAAAGCATGGAAAGGGGAAGATAAACACGGTACCTTAGAGCCGAGCTGAGCCCTGGAATAAAAAGGGTTTTACGAAAGTGGCGCGAAGACAATATCATGTGATCGGGCCAGGGCGGCTCCTCCCGCCCGGCCAGCCAAAAACGGGGAGAGGGATCGGGGGGAAGCGAGCACATCCGCTCCCCGCGCCATTAGCATAATTAATTGTGTCCTGCAGCTGCGGCCGCCGCTGCCCGGCCAATGGCAGCCGCCGCCCCCGGCCGCCCCTTCCTCCCGCGGGGGGACGGCGATGGAGGAGACCCCGGGCAGGGCCGGCACGGGGCGGGCCGGCCGCGGGGCTCGGCGGGGTTGGGAGTGAGGGATCGAGACTGAGGGATTTTGAGGAGATCTTGAGATTTTAGGGCGTTGAGGGCTGCGCCCGTCCCTCATGGAACGAGAGCCACCGCAGCCGCCACGGCCACGCGTGGCCGCAGTCGCTCAGGGCCAGCAGCGCAGCGGTGGCAGGAAACCTGGGCCGTTTTGGGGTGAAAAGCCCCGAAATGACGTGGCGGGTCCTGTCCCGGCCGAGCTGGGCTCTGGCCGTCCAGCCGCCATGGCCTCCCAGCACCTGAGCAGCCCAGAGGTGCATCCCGAGGGCTCCTGCGGCACCTGGAGCCCCCCCGAGGGGTCTCCCCCGCCCGGGCTGCTTGGGGACCCCAGCGCGGGGTATTTGTCCTGCCCTGGCGGGCGGCCCTCGCAGGAATGCTAAAAATGTGCTAATTGTGCCCAGCTAGCGGCCACGGTTCCTCAGGGATTAGGAGTAATCATCTTTTTAAAAATAATAAATTACCTAAAATCGATTGATAAGGAATAGTTTTTCCCCACTTCCCGGAGTGGCTCTGCTCGGTTCGGCCAAAGAGCCCCAAAAGTGCCTCAGCTCACCCCGATCATCGGGAACTGAAGTCAGAACAAAATGTCCCCATGGAAACCGGGCAGTATCTATCGGGACTGCCTTCGCACACAACGAGAAAAGGGCTTTTGTGTCGTCGTCGTGCCCCCGCCGTATTTATTAGTGTTTAATTTCTTTATTCGGGCTCCGCGGCCCCGTTCCCGCAGGTCGGAGGGCGAGGCCGGCGAGGTGCAGCGCGTGTGAGGCCTCAGACAAAGCGGCCGAGCCCGGGCGCGGCCGGGGCAGGACGGGCGGGCTCCGCGCAGGCACTGCCGGCCACGGGCTCCTGCTGCTTTTCTTCCAGAAACTGCAATTTGTTTCTAAATCAACAGTGGAAAACCTCAGCCGGGTTGCTCTCTGCAAACTTTGGTGCTGTAGTGCCCGGGCTTGATACGGAATTTACTGGTTGGGAGCTGCAGGGAGATCACGTGTAATGGAGGACGCAGTCAAATTCGAAATTTGAATTTTCTGCGGATTAGGCAAAGTGCCTTTCTGAGGTCCCGACCCACAAATGCTAGAAGAGAGCAAAATGCTCAACACTGAAGTCAGCAATTTAGCATGAGTGTGTGAATTTGTTATCAACACCCCTGCAGTAACAGAATAGTGAATTGACACAGCGATGGAAAATTCAAAAGTGTCCCAGTAACTCATACGTGCATAACAGGGAAAACATTCTCAAAGACAAGATACTTCATGTCTAACTCTGTAAAACAAAACTTTTTAAAACCGGCAACAAATAAACATGACACAGTACTAGAAAACTTTATATAAAAATGTTTTGTATGCTTTGCATTGATTTTTAATTCTTTAATATAAAATTTTGTATCATAAGCATATTCAAATCTTATATATGAATAAAGTTTCATGTAAGGGTGGGAGTTTTTACTCAATTCACGCTGCAAATTGATTATCTCTTTTTGTCAGTTCAGAAATAAATTAGTCTTTCAACAAAGCAAGCTTGAAAATGGTGAAATAAGTCTACATGAAGTGTTGCACAGATAAGATTAAATGGTATTTTTACATCCTCCTGCTGACCTTTGACTTGTGTTTTTGTGTATCTTGGAAGGGAGTCCTGAGGTCTGCAAATACATCAGTTGCTAAAAAAGGAGTGGCCAAAGAAAAAAGTGCCAGAACTTTTCTTAATATTTTCAAGGGTGTTGTGTGGTGAAAGCAGTTCTCTGCCATGTCAGCTGGGCACAGAGTTTTGACGGCCTTTTCAAGCACACGGTGATTTATAGGTTGCAAGGTGGTGCTTGTAAAACACATTACTGTGGGAAGGTTCTGGACGTCTGTTAGCAAAACTAGGTGAGGTGCAATCCATATACAGAGATAGGAGAAAAAAAAAGGTAAAAATTACTGAAAATCGCTTGCAGAGTTTATTCTGAAAAATCTGTACCTCACCCTTACAACAAACACACAGAAATTTTGATTTTTTTTTTCCTTTTATTGTAATGGATCCACATGTATGCATATGTCCTGAGAAGATATTTCTGTTTCCTTCACTGCACTTTTTTTCTGCTGCATATAATTCTGTTCTCTCTCTTCTTGGTTACTGATTCATTCATACTCTAACACTTATGATCAAGATTTGCCTTGGACTCTCTGCTCTGCTTCTCCTCCCCTACCAAAATCAGAATTATTGTCTGAACTTTTTCATACTAAAAAAGGCACAGTGAATTGTGCTGAAATATCCAAATGCATAAAAGAAATCAAAAACAACTAAGAGGGATGAATCTTCATGAAATAATAAATTTCTTTTCAAAACAAACTATGCAAAGATCAATTCATGTATGGAAAGATTTCTGACAGATTAATAAAATCCAATTTATTTCTCAAAACTTTGGGAATAGTTGAAAGCCTGAAGATCTTCTAAACTTGTAGAACACCAGCATAAAATCAGTGTCCAAACCCCTATTTTATAGTCAGGTCTGGAGTCTTTCAGACACCATACTTTATACTTTTGGAAGAAAATGTGTGGAGAGATCAGGTCATCTTAAAAAGAAACAAAACCCCATAGGAATATTTAAGAGAATCCACTTTAATCATTAGCTGCAGAGCTACAGAGTTATTCTCCTGATAAGAGGGAGAATTCCTATGAATTCTCACACAGTCACAACTCTGGTAAATCTTTGCAGCAGTGAAGTTCTTTAAAGGTCTGTCTTCATTTGTCTTCTGTACACTTTGGGTTTTTTGTGTAACTGTGGATTACCTGTCATGTGCTGCTGAACTGTCTTTATTTTAAAGCATTCAGCTGAAAAAGATGTAGAATGAAAATTTTCCTCTTGTGAGGACAGAATAAAAAGAGATACTTTGAGAATTTCCTCAATGTCAATGAAAAATTTAATTCAGTATTAGTTTTCTGAGTTGTTTCTATGTGCTTGCCCTTGTCATGAAAAATGACTGATAATAGAGTTTTTATTAAAAATATTTCAACTTTTGTCATTGTATTCATAAGACATTGGAAATTGCATTCACCTTTTAATTTCTATTTGCCTTATTTGTAAAACTATTTCATAAGGAAAAATGGGTACAAATAAGCTGTGTTACCTTGCATTTTAGCTGAGTGAAATATACTTATAAAAACACTAAGCCCTGTCCTAAATAAGACAAATCTACACATAAAATAAGGAACAAGGGTACAGTAATGGCATAGACTTCATGTCTAAATTTAATTTTTTTTTAACTGTATTGATTGCTGTAATAAATAATGTAACGTTTGCTGTATCTCTGACATGCTGCAAAGGACTGCTGCATACTAATGTCTCAAACCCGTCCTTTTAGGAGCTCTTTGACAATTTATTATAAACATGTTTATTATAACAAAATTTAAATGTATAGAATGAACTCTACCTCATTTATCTTCACAATTTGGTAGCTGAGTATATTAAAGTCTGCATTTAGCTTTCTAATCCTTTTCATTTATTATGTATTACTTTGTTGCAGGCTGAAATTGCATTTCTGTAAAACTCTTATATGCAATTTCTCTGGGGTTTGATTCTGTGAGTTGCCTCCACCTTCATAACATCATGGGAAGTTAAATGAACTCATCCTTTCACTCAGTTCTTCATCTAATTCTTTCCCATTTCAGGTGGGTTAAATCCTGAAAACTGGTTATAAGTTGTCAAGTTGAGAGGCAGCTACTTGCATAACTAAATGAGCCTTTTTGTGGTACAGGGTAGGGCCATGCGTGATGCTGAAATTAGAAACGTTTCCCCCATGAACTTGCTGAGGAACAGAGGTTGTTTTTTTTTTTTGGTGTCAAAATCAATTCTTGAAGGCAGGGTTTTGAATGCTGGCCATCTACTTTCTGGTTCAGATTCTCTGGATAGTCTGTCTTGTTAAACACCTTTTCAGTCACTCCCCACATCCTCCTGCCCTTTTAATAATCATGGATTTTACCTGCCCACACCACTGCATTAAAGTCTCTGTGGTTTGACATTTGCCTTTCTCATCAGAAAGTTTTTCTTATGTAACAACTTCCCTGCTTCATCTCACTCCAGATGGGTGAATTCCTCTCATGCACAGGTTTACAATTTTGCCAAATAGGGCTGGTATTTTGATGAGTTTTCTAATTTGCATATGTAACAAAGCATTTTAATTCATACATATGTTCCTGCATATTAATTCTGAAGTACAGTTTATATTTTGTAACAGTGCACAACTTCTCCTATGGTAAAATTGCTGAATAGATTTTATTTCTCCACAACTGGAAATCAGAATATGTTGTGAACTGTCTAGATTTTGTGTAAATCTTAATATTTGGGCGAGCCACATAATCCAAATATGTGCTTAAGCCCCTAAAACTGTGTAAATAGCTTAAATGAGGGGTATGTAAATTTGCAAACCATGAAAGCTGAGTCTTGAGGAGGGGTGTTCTTTCCATCAAAACAAGCTACAAAGGCAGGCTGCACCATGAATCTGCTCCTACACATTTCATACACACGGTGGGCAATTTGGACATGGGTGCTGCTGCTGGTGCTTCAGCCCATCCACAGGTTCAGCACAGGAAGAATTGGCCCCAGCCCTGCACTCACCTCTGTGCACTCTCTGAACTCCTCCTTCAGAGCAGGGGAACTAAACAGGACTGGTTTAACCTTTTTTTCTGTGCCTAAACTTAAAAATATGCTCAAGTCATTTCTAGACAAGACACTTCCAAAATATACTTCCCTTACACCATGTGGCATTTTAGAAATGAGTCAATATATTAGTTTTACTCCAGGTTACACATAAAATTGTTATTTTGTTGGGCTCATTAACTGTTACTGCAGGATTATGTACAGCATTACCTGCATTTTTCTCTGAAATCCAAATATATTACCAATATTTGATGTAAGGACCTGATGAGAAGACCCAGGGACCAGACCTTGTCTTCATGTTTCCATTGTGTCCTGTGGTTTGTGTGTTGGTCCCAGGGGAGACATGTACCTCACCCCTGTTGAGCCAATTGTGTGCACTCAGGGGAGTCCAGCAGGTCATAGATTTTGAGAGCTCTTTCTGTCAGGCAGCCTCTAAGGAGAGGCAGAGGTTTGGGTATTGTACATGTAGGAAATGTGGGAGTTTACACACACACCTGATCTTCATGCACAGCAAAAAACCACCTGGTACTTTATTCCACTCTTGAATTCCAGCAGTTGCATGCAGTAGGAAATGCAAGGATTCCTCTCTTTTCTTTTTCAGCAGAAACATGAGCAGGTTACAGGCAGAAGCTCTCGGGTTGCCTGTTAAATGTACAGAGCCTGAGCAGGTGCAGGGCAGGGTCTGTAAACCACCTGCAAGTGGCGGGATGCTCGTCCTTCACCCAGCATCCAGAGCATGCCTCAGACCCTTTTCTCTGTGCAACATCAGATTGTGCTTCAAGAGCACTGACTGAAGATGTCCTAGACAGAAATCTCTGTATGTGTTCACTAAATTCAAAACCCTGCCAGTTAGGATGAGCTCCTTGCAGCAGGACAGTGTGAAGTAGTTTTTACATCCATTTGGGGGAGATATTTCATTATGCAGCTTGTCAAAGTTCCCCTTCAGTGATTTCCCTTCCCAGCACTTGTGCAGGAGCTGGGCACTGGAAGGTGCATTTTAGAGATTGTTGCCTCTCACAGGAGCATTTTGTAAATTCAGGGAACAGCTGAATTAACCTGTTTTAACACAGGTTAGTTAAAACACATTGAGATTCAGGCTGACTAAGCACTAGGATGTCTACCCCAGCCTACAGAGCAGCTCAGAATTAGAAGGGGATAAAACCATCTTAAACCTGTTATATACTCCCACTTCTCTGGCTACAGGCATAATACAGGATCTCACCTCTCATCCCAAGGCAACGCTTTTCTCCAGTGCCTGTGTCGTGCATGCTCCAGATCCCTGCTAAGAAGATAAAATACATTAACAGTAGTTTAACACATTTTGGGATGTGCATACTAAAAGGATGATCCTGTTATCCCGAGCTCAAAATGTTCTGTGGGAAAAGAACAGCATGACAGGAGGTAAACAAACCTTACCACGAAGAAGAATGTGTAATTGACCTCAGCATAGTGGGAAAATGTGCTTGCTTGGAGCAATAAAGTCCACAGATCCAGCCCAGACGGGAAATAAGGCTGAAGATGGGTACAGGCTGGAACTCACATAAAAACATGCAAAGATGGGGTTTAAAAAAAAATTCTTTTAGGAGGGAAGCTCCTTTCTGCCTCAGAATGAGGTAACAATGTCTGTCAGAGGGAAGGGGGTGTTATCCCCCGTCCAGAACCTGCTCCAGCTGCTCAACCCTCCGGGAAGCGGCATCTCCCGGCTGCCGGCACAGCCGGTGTGGCTCTGCCCCCAGGCTGCAAACAGGCTGAAGTACAGCCCCGAGAAAGAAAAGTGTTCCAAAGACGGAGTAAGATCCACTCGCTTTAATAACAGAGAGGGACAGGGACATCTGGGGCGCAGCCAGAGGCGGCTGGAGGCGGCACCGCTGCAGCCGGGACGCGCAGCAGCATCCCTGCGGTGGCAGCCCGGGATGCGGCGGCAGCGCAGGATGTGATGGAGCCCCGGATCCGATGGCAGCCCAGGATCCGGCACCGCAGGAAAAGCTGCTCTGCACAGCTGAGAGATTGGCTGGCAGCCGCGAGGATCCGCAGCGGACACACAGCCTGCCTTCCCTCCCTCCGTCCGTCCGTCCGTCCGTCCTGCCGCTGCCGCCTCCAGCCCGGAGACACCTCCTGCCTCCTCTGATGCGCAAAAATCGCCCGTCCTGGCACAGCCTTTCCCTAGGAATTAGGGTTGTGAGGTCGGGAAAGACATCCCTCTCCCTGTTTGCATAAATTTAGTCCTGCTCTGTAGCCTATTACGAAGCAACACTTCGGTGCTGTGATTTCATGAACCCACAAAGAACACAAAACTGATGTGGACAAAAGGTATTTCTCCATGTAAATAATGCATTTCAAGACACCAGGTCGTGTCAGTGTTTGAGAACTGTTTACTGTGCAGCTCCTTACATGGAATTATTTTCTGGTTGAACATGAGCCATATGCAACCAGCAATGGCAGATTTGCAGTTTACATCACAGAGTTGTCAGCTTTGCAGAAATTGGTGAAAACACACAGATTATTGTAATTCAGCCCTTGAAACTCATTATATTCTACCTTTAAGAATGCTCCCCCAAGTTTTCTGCAGGAATAAAAAGTTTAAATTAAAGCCAAAATGTAGAAATTCTTGGAGGCAGTAATTCTTACTTGTATTAAAATTTTATTAAACTGATTTTTACTAAACTGAGTTAATAAATAAATCATCTAGTTCTCACATCCTCCCATTATATATGCCCTTTTATTAACTCTTTGAGAAAAATCAGACATGGTTTTCTTTAGATTCTTATGGAAGTTATGGGTCAATTCTGCAAACACCTAAACATGCAAGTAATTTTATTTTTGTGAGCAGATTTACTCACGTATCCAAATGTTTGCAGAATGAGCCTTTCAAAAGTATAAATCAACTAAAAATATTGATATATATAACTTCCCTTGTTCAATTAATTCTTGCTAGTGCTGACTAGCAAAACCATGGCATTCGATAGCAAAAATGCCTTTGAACAGCAAAAAATGATGAAAGATTTGTTGGCTTCTGCCTCCCTCAGGATTTGGGTAGAATGAGGGGAGTTTAGTGCTACAGGCAGGACTCAACCTAAACCCAGATGTTCTGAAAACGACTTTGTCACCATAGCCACACTCATTTGTCACAAAATAATACATTCTGAGATTTGAATCTATCACAAATATTTTATTCTCCTGTGAAATCATTAAAAGAAACTGAAAAGAATAATAAAAAAAAAGTAATTGAAAAATTAAGAGTCTTAATACCAAATTATAAAGCAAAATGCAAAATGTATAGCAAATTTCATTTACTATTGATTATTTTAAGTCTCCAAATGGATTTATTGAAAAACTTGGGGATAAAACCCCAAAAATGCACAAAATTTAAGGACAGAAAACGAGAAAGCAACTAACATGCTGGGGTTTCTTTCAGATCAGTGTGTGTTCACATGGAAACTGAAATCCTTAAAAGATAACAACAGCAATCCTTGTTAACCCTGAAATTACACCTATGAGCAAGGAGACAGCTGTAGGAGTTGTATGAGCTCTGCAAGGACTGAAACTCTAACTGAAATATATGTTATGCAAAACAAATTCCCTGCAATTTCAGCTCAGAAATGCTTTTGAGGTACCTTGTGACGAGGCACTGGGTCATGACCCAGGTCTTGAGAAGCCTGAGTTAGGAGATGTTAGTTTTCCTTGGGGCTTTGTTTACCATGGACTTAGACATTTTGTATTATTAAGAATCTGTGGCTTATGAGGACATTCTATTTATCTTACCAGTCTTTTTTGATGGAAATGCCTGAATTTTCTTGGAAACAGGGATTTTATTGTGGATTCCTGGTGCCCCTTGGAGAGGCTTATTTTTCTGGACAATAGTTTTCCTTAGTGTCACTACCCTTTTGATTTCCCAATGGTCACAGGCTCTCAAGGTCGTGCAGAGTGCATCCTTTTGTTATAATGGATCCAGAATTTTGTATTAAAGGGCAAAAAAAATATATCTGCTTAGTGATTTAAAGTATATTTTCTGCCATGTACCTCTGTGTTAGATTTTGGGTGTTCTGCTTAAAAAAACTGTGCAATTTGTTAAGAACATAAAACATTGTAAGGCAAAATACAAGAGTACACTCAGTATATATATATTTTTAAATTTATATGTAAAACCAAAATGCAGATTCTTCAGCAGGATTCTCCACATGAACCTCTGTATAATTTAAGCATTCAGTGCATCAGAGATTTTGTACCTTACACAGAGTGTATTGCAAAGTATTAAGAAAATATGCCTTTCTGTTTTGTTTATTTTGATTTAGCTTGACTTTTCCTTTCTACATTACTCATTTAGACAGATCCTCTTCTCTTAAATTCCTCATGATGAGTGTTGCATTTAAAAATGCTGATGACTGCCGTGGCTTGTGGCATCACTGTAGTTTGTAACAGTGTTTTGCTTTGCCCAGAAGGGGAATAGTTCCTCTTTTTTACTAACCAGAAAGCACAAAACTTTATGAAGACTGAAGAACCACTGAGAATAATATGAATTCTAACACCATTTCCCCCCCCTTCAGATTTGCCTCTTTGCAATCTCCTTCCAACCTCTGTAACAACAAGTTTTGATGAAACGTGAAAAAAACACATCAACCTTTTAAGAGCGCTTCAATTCTTTATTTTCTGTCACAAGATTGCACAGAATTCCAGGTAAATTTGTTCTTTTCAGTGTAGGAAATGTGGCAGCTCCTTCCCAGAGCGCTGCGGAGGCTGGGAGGGAGTGCCCCGGGGCTCCAGAGGTCACTGCTGCCTTTGGGCTCCTCGGGGCTTTGTCCTGCAGCTCAACCAGTTCCAGCAGGATCCGTCCTCTGCCCTCCCTGCACAGCCCACACCCCAAAATCATTGTTAAAAACCGATCACGTGCATTAGCAGCTTAAAAGTTACTGCCTTCAAGACAGTTTGTCCTTTTCTAAAGTGATTCGTTTCCAAAATTATATTTCTGATGGGCAACAGCTGCAACATAAAATGTGTCTGCTTTTAGCATCACTCCTTATTAATAAATTCCCACAATCGGTTTAATTGTAAAAATATACAATTTTAAAACATTCTTTCTTTAAAAAAAAACTTCTTCACTTTCCTGATATAAAAGCAAACTGTTAAAGCTACAGCTTTTTGAACCGTGGTTTTGTTTGTTTGGGTATTTTCTCCAAATCTGCTGTTGCTTACTTTTTTGGAAAGTCTCTAAGGAGAAATGAGAAAAATCTGTTGATTTCATTTGTGCTTACAAGTAGTATCTGACCATTTTCATTGCTTAAACTTGTTCCACTCCCACAGCTTTCACTTTGCTCTGCAAATACCCAAGTAAATTTTAAACACAAAAAAAGTGTGGTAACTGCAAATTTTACACATTTTTATTGAACAATTTTATGAGAAGAAAATTTAATTATAATGTTCTGCATAAATTACCAGGCAGTTCCCTGACAAAGCTTAGTAAAGTCAATGGAATTTTTTCTCTTCACTGATTTCAAGTTGAATTAGAAAAAGACTTTGAATAAGACTTAAACAACAAAAACTTCTGTAAAATTTTTCTGACAAAACATGACACAATAAATTACTTTCAAAGAGTGTAACATGAGACTCACACATTTTTCTATATTTTTTATTTGCCATTTTTCTATATTTTTCAGTCTTCTGGGGGAAAGAAAAAGCTACTAAGTTAAATTGCAGCTTTGCCTAATTAAGAATTTCAGACCAGTCTTTTTTTTATTTTTTTCTTTTGCATTTTTCCTTGAAATGTTTTCAGGTCGAAGTAGAGCTCATTCTCTGATTAAGCTCTTGCATGCTGCTACATTCTAGTAACAAAATAAGGCAACAAATTCACTAAATCCTCCAGTTCTGACAAACCAGTTTCTTTTCCCATCTGCTTCTACTTGCTGGAATCACTTTTCAAATCTACCTCTCCAATTCCCACAGAGAGGACAGGAGGATTTCCATTACCTCAGACTTACATATTTTATTTGTAAAGAAATAATGAATTCTTAAAATATTTTTTTTCACGTAGTTTTTGGGTTTTTTTTTAAAGAATATGGATTTTTCTTAGAAACCTGAATTCCTTTTTAGTTTAGATCTTTTCTTGAGCTCTGGATGATGCAAGCCATAGGCATAAACAGCTACACAAAGGAAACTGGGATTTTATTGTGCATTCCTGGTGCCCCTTGAAGAGCTTATTTTTGTGGACAATAGTTTTCCTTCGTGTCACCACCCTTTTGATTTCCCAGTGGTCACAGGGTTCCAGGGTCGTGAAAAGTGCATCCTTTTGTTCCTCCTAGCCTAAAATTCTGTATAAAAAGGCTGTTAAAGGACCTTAAATTTGGTCAAGACATAGAGGATATTTCATGTAGCAGAACTCAAGTTGAAGGATTTGTTAAATTGTAGATAAGATTGCAGTTCAAGAGAAAAGGTTTAATTAAACACAGAGTTCAATATCCAAACTTTAATAAAAATCTATTAATAAAGTCACATAATTAATCCTGGAGTATTTCTTAGCATTCAAATAATGATTGCCAAACAGCAAAAATTTAATATCATTTTAATATCTAGCTGTAATTAAATTAGTTAATTATTTTTGTACTGTCTTTTTAAAAGGACTTCACTATTTGTAACTTCATTGTGAAGCACTAACGAATTATTTTCTTTATTATCTAAATATTTTCTTATTATTTCTTCCAGTTAAATCATGGTTCTTGAGGACACCTTATGCTTTTAAAAAGACTAACGAAAACTAATTTTCAGACAAGAAATTTACAGCTCACCTTTGAAATAAGCACATTTCTTAAATATGTGTATTTCATCCTTAAAACAAGATTAATCATACTAAATAAATGTTGTTATTTGTGATAGTGAATCTCTTTTAACATCCTCACGGCACCCCCCATCCCTGCTTCAGCTTTTCTGTTTCTGATACAGGGTGGCTCTTTAAGGGGAGGTGCAGTTTCCATTTAATTCCATTTAATTGTTGGAATTTGGTGCCCTGGGTGAGGTCAGCTCTGAAGGAGAAGAGCCCTGGTGGTCACTCCCCCTCCTTGGTGCACATCCACATCCCCTGGAGCAGCTCCCAACATCCAGCAAGAGCAACACAAGAAAAGTAGAGAAAAGGCAGAAAAGCCGGGTAAGAGCTGGAGCAGGGCTGCAGGGCTGGGGAATGGTCAAACACGAGGGTGGGTCCTGGGGGGAGAGGGGCTGGGAGAGAGGAGAATCATCCCCTGCCACTGGGGCTGAGTTAAAACTCCTGGTTCATTCATTGACTCAAAGTGCTGGAGCCTGCAGTGCCGTGCCAGGCTCCTCTGTGCTTCAGCACTCAGGCTGATCCCATCCCTTAAAGATGGAAAATGTGAGTTATTTCCCAAGGTAAAGTGTTCCCTGGGAAGTGTATTACCTCTGGGCAAGCGTTAATCTGTTCAGTTTCCTAATAAATAAATAAATAACAGATTGTGCAAAACCTGAAACCATGAATTCTGAAAAATTTCATGGCACACGTCATGGATTTCCACATGTTCTCATCTTCCCTTTTCAGCCAAATTCCCACAAGGCAGGCAGAAGCTTCTGTGATCCATTCACTTTTTTCTTTTTTTTTCAGAAAATAATCCATCAAGATAAGGACATTTTGTTTTGCTCACAGAAGAGCAGGATGCATTTCCCAATATAAACACTGCAGTTTGTAAATTAATGGGTTTTTTACTGAAATATATACCAAAGCTTTCCAAATCTTCCTCGAAAAACAAGATAAGAGAATCTATTTAAAGCAGCTTTCTGGATCCCCTGTAGTTTCTCCTCTTTCCAAGAATTCAACCTGGTAGTCTCAAGGTACAATGCTGATTTTCCTAAGAGCAGATGGAGTGCACCTGGAAACTGGAAGAAAAGACCAAGTATCCACATCCAGAAGACTTTCTCTTTTGTGTTGTTCTGCTCTCTTGTTTCTTTGGAAATTGAAGGTATTTCTAATTCCCCCGAATTACATAAACCCAGTTTATCTATCAGCCACTGGAATGCTCAAATATTGGCTCTATCTAATCCAGACTGGAGAGTCACTTCCAGATTAGCAGCATTGAATCACTGATATTTAATGCTGGATATTTGGCTGGTTGAGTGTACAGATCAGTCTCATCTATGCCATAGGAAGATGATTTCCTTGGCAGCTGGTGGCTCTGACATTTAGAGAGTGAAGGTTTAACTTCTAAGGAAGCACCAGTTCCTGCTGCTCCAAACTGTCCTGTCTTGTTTGATGACCCAATTATCCTAAATTCAGCTTGCCATTTCCATGTGCTCACCTCAGCCTGGTACCTCCAGCAGCCTGAAGGGTAATTTAAAATAGGATTTCCTAAAACAAAAAGAAACTAGTATCAGACAAAAATATAGGTTTTGGGGCTAGGAATGATTTGTTTCTGTTTTTTCAGTGCTTCCATTTAAGACAAGGACTAAAACTGAAGAAACTTGAGAGGAAGGCTTATTTCAATAAATGTTCATATATTGAGCTCTTGCTCAATGTAGACTAAACACTCTCTACTTAAAAATAGGATGTACTTCCTTCTATCAAGGTGCTAATTACACCCTTGGCTAAGTAAATTCTGAGGCTGAAGCACATAATATATGTCACACATTTCCACGACATATTATATAGATGAACCTGCACCATGTACAAGAAAATCACATAGACAATACACTTCAAGCCATATAATTGTATATTAAATATTATTTTTATAATTTCATGTTTGAAGTTACACACTATAAAAATTGTCATCCTTTATTACAAGCCTCAGGAACATATTTTATGTTTGTTGTTTTGATGAAAAGCAAAATACCTGTAAGGGAGTCTGAGGAGCTGTAATTGCTCTCCTGTGCCCTTTCAGCTGAGAAGGGGCAGCAGTAGGCTCCCCCACCTCCATTAACCCTGTCAGGGGTTCACACAGGGCTCTTCTGCAGGAGGATGGAGTGCAGGATGGGAAACAGTTTTTTCCAGCACTCCTTTGGACTTCTGTGTCCAAAAACCAGTACAACCCACAGGAATCACAGATGTCAGGTAGAGACATCTCCAAACCCTTCCACTGCCTTTAGGAACACAGAACTTCTCACAGGAGGTGAAATTTTATATATACAGTGCTGAACCTCCAGGAAAACCTGGGAACCTACAGAGCAATGCAGCTCTTCACAAATCAGATGTAAGAGGCTCAGATAAGGGATGCTTTCCAAACCAAAGCTGCTTCTCCAACTGACTTGCATTAAAAACAAAAAACAGAAAAGAGAGAGAGAATGCAGCAGCAGTCACTCTGTCCTTAGATCTACAGGCTCAGCAGTCTTTGGCAGAGGTCACAAGCTGCAGGCAGCAATATCTCTCCATTCCCTTCCACAATGTCCTTGTCACACCACAAACACAGGGCTTGGCTGTGGATGCACCATGTTCCTATAACGTAATGATGGGATTATCTCTCCTCAGAGCATAAAATCTACTGTATTCTGAGTTTGGTTTTTTTGGCAGGACTGTCCATTTCCATGGGGTGGGGGTTGGAATTAGTTGATCATTAAGGTCCTTGCAGCCCAGATCATTCTGTGGTTCTGTGACTGGTGGTGTTCTTTCCAGCCTTGTTTGGCACTTCTCTCTGATTGTTCCTGCCCAACTTTTGACTTACCAAAATAGATATTTCTTTAAAGAATCTCCATCTGGCTTGTAGGGAGCCAAGGCTACCCAAGCTGCAGGAAGCAACAACTTCCTCTGAGATCCGGCTGCAGCAGGAAATTTGATTAATTTCTCTTTCTCTCCTCTCCTGTGCCCCTATCAGTTTAGCCTAGAGGTCTAACACATATTGTAAGGAAGCCCATTTTTAGGGCAAGACTGAGAGGGTAAGCTTGCAGTCCCAGAGATTTTGAATCAAAATTGTTGCATTTCCAGACCTTTTCATCATGCAGCACATGGCTGGAGAGCTGCTGCTTGAATGTGGGAAGCTCCAAAGGCAGGTATAACTCATGTCAGCTACTTTGAACTTGTATAATTTACCTCTGCAGTAGGAGTAAGCTGCCCAGAGTACCTGTATCCATTCAGGAATAGTTTTGGTAACTCCTTCTGTTACTATTTAATTTTTAATTGATTTTCCAGGCTATTACACCGGCACAAATTATTTTTGTAGGTCACATTGTACACTGTCTCACGTAGATGCATAAAATCCATTTATGTGATGGGTATCCAAAGTTTTGAGATCCAGAGTTACTGTCCTGCTGAGGTTTCTGTGGCAAACCAGCTTGGCAGAGCTGGGTGGGTGCTTGGGGCAGCTCCCTGTGTGCCCAGGTCGGTGTTGAGGCAGGACAGAGGCACAAAGGAGGGTCTCCTTCAGCCTCTCTTCACTGAGCTGAACTGGCTGATTGCAGCATGAAGCAAAGGCTGCAGTCTGAACAAGGATGCCAAAAAGTTCAGCTGAAAACGATGGGAGGAAATTGGAAGTGCTTCTTTTAATTACACAGTACCATGTCCTTTGGGATGTTTAAAAATTCAAACTTTCAGTGTCTGACTAAATGAGTATTTGTTGCTTGGTTTTACTTCGTTCATTTCCTCCACTGGAACTCAGCCTTCTCTTTATTATGAAGCAAATGTGTCATGGCTAATTGTGTTCATTGGTAAACTTGTCAGAAATCCTGTTTCCAAAGTTTGGAGTTGAGTTTTGGGATACACAGTTGGAAAGCGTCAAAGGTTAGCACTCTAGAAGATAAATAAATAATAGTATTTACATTCCTTCCTTCCTTCCTTCCTTCCTTCCTTCCTTCCTTCCTTCCTTCCTTCCTTCCTTCCTTCCTTCCTTCCTTCCTTCCTTCCTTCCTTCCTTCCTTCCTTCCTTCCTTCCTTCCTTCCTTCCTTCCTTCCTTCCTTCCTTCCTTCCTTCCTTCCTTCCTTCCTTCCTTCCTTCCTTCCTTCCTTTTCCCTCTGTTTTTTACCCAGCTGTGGGTTTGTTCCTGCCCTGTTCCATGAAAGCACCACTGGCAAATTGCCCTACAGAAGCTGCTCCCTGCAGCACAGGCTGCACTCACTGCACATCACAGCCTCGTAGGATGACTTCAGGGGAAGTTTCCATTCTCTTATGATCAATAAGACACTTCCTGTGTGACTTCAGACTCCTCTCCAGATTAATTTAGTCTCTGAGCCCAGCGTGGTGCTGACCTCTGTCACAGAGGTACCTGCTTGTGTGACTCTGGGCTGAAACAACCGAGCTACTGTCTGATCACTGCTGGATCAGGAGGATCAAAATCCCCCAGAGGAGGAAGACAGATTCTATGATTATTAATCCTCAGTCAACTGAGACAGAAATTCAGGACTTCAGACTGCCTCCACTTTACACTGAACCTACTCTAATGTCAGTGAGAAGTTGAAATGGAAACTGGAGGACATCCTTTCTGCAGCACTTGTATTTCAATTTACCCATACACATACCACATAGGGGAGCCTCAACACCCAATAAAGCATCCCTGAACTCACTACTACCCAATTATTTAATTTTGGTTAAGTGAAATATTACTGCTGTTATTTTCCTCATCCACAAATATAAAGTCTGTGTCAAAAATCTTGTTTGTGTCTCGTTTATATTCCTTCTGATTCTTATATATATATATTTTTTTTTAGATGAGCCAATTGTGAGAACAAACAAACATTTACCATAATCCTTCTCCAATATATTTCCCTTATTATAGTTTTTCTTATGGGATTTCGATGTAAATCCAGATAAAATTTGTTACTTTTCTGTTTTTAACAATAACTCTTTTTCATTTCCTAAGTTCAGCAACTATGGTGCAATAAAACACACCTGAACAGATAACTCTGGGTAAACATGATAATAATATATTCCAAATTTTTCACTCCTGGAAGTTTTGATTCATGTTCTAATTTAGTTTCAATTGACAGGGATTTGGAGACATCCTTGAAGTTCTTCCAGAAATGTGTTTCTGTATAAACGTGTCTCTGCTCAGTTTGTGCACAAAGAATGGGCTGTGGCTGGAATATCAGGAATCCTGTAGGTCAGGATTAAAGGGCAATTGTCAGGGTTACCAGAGGCAGCCTCTGCTGCCTGTCCATACTCTGCAGAGCTTTCTAGTAATTCGGTGTAATGAGGTCTGACACCTCGACAGTTCTTAAATCACACTTAGAGCCCAAACCGCAGCCCTGTTTCATATATTCAGATCCCAATGCAAATATTAAAACAAAGTAAGAACCTCCGAGGAGTTTGAGTGGTGATGGGATTGAATTAAGTGAGTTTACAATAAATATAGTTTGTAATACATAAATGTAAACATTTCAAACATAGGTCCTAGAAAATTGATTGAATGTTGAAGATAAGTTTTGTTTAATGCATGAACAGTAACATTTATTTGGTTTTTAAAAGTGTATATTTCCTCCAACAAATTAATATCATACTTTATAAAGCTTTATCAAGCTTTAATATCACACCAACAGTTAAAACACAGCTGAGCTCCTGTGTGTTTAATTGGTGTGTTGTCAGATCCCTTCTCACACTGACTGAAACCACCTTGGAGTGTCAGTTTCCTTATATCAGGACTGCTAAGGAAAGGAATTAAAAGTTTTAAACCTTTCTAGAATAAAACCAGTCAGCATTCACATCAAAGTGAAATTATATAGTTCAAACTTTTTTTTGCCCTGTGATAGCAAACAAACTTTTAGGAGTGAAAAGAAAACTCTGGAAGGAGATATCATCTCCCAGTTTCAGTGCTCAGGACATTTTTGTCAGGCTAATAAATCTGAATCACTGATGTTTGAAAAATTGGATTGAGAGGGAGAAAAAGGAGTGAAAACAAACAAGCAAGCAAACAAACAAACAAACAAACAAAAACTTCTGCAATGCGGCAATTACAAAAATTCTTGAGGAAAAAAAGAATTCAAAAGGAAAAGAAGGGGTTCCCAAATTCCTTATTGGAGCATTTGAGCCTGAGTTAGGAGGTGCAAAGATAAACATTTCAAGGGAGGAAAGAGCGGGGGATTCTGCCTGCTGCGGGGCTGGTGATTTAGATGTTGGAGCTGAAGAAAGCTTCCAGGGAACAGAGGGTCATTGTGCCTGGAATGCAAAGGCATCCGCAGCTTTGCGGCGAGAAATGCCCGGGAGCCGCCGGAGCTCGCCGAGAGCCGCGCGTGGAGCTGCGGGGAGGGGAGCGGGACTGGGAGAGGGAAATGGGGACCAGAGCGGACACCCCTGCCCGCCCCCGCTCCCACAGACAGCGGGCACCACCCGGGAAGGGCCTCGAGACCGAGGGATTCAAACAAAGGTTAAGGGAAAAAGCCGCAAACTTCAGGAGATGAACTGAAGAGTTGCTTCGGGCTAGAAAAGCAGCGCTTAGCTAAAGGCTGAAATTTGAACAGCCAAGTGTGCGTCCGAGCACAGTTAAAACAGCAGCCGGGACTCGGGAATGGGGTTTGCACAAGAGAGGCGGGAATGCAGCACCGCTCGGGAAAATAAGGAGTTGGCAGCTGTTAAATGGAGAAAAGTGAAGTGAATAAATGTAGAAAAATCTTGCCTGCCTGGTATATTAAAGCTTTATAAACAGATAACCCCCCATGTTTTATCCCAGCCATTAAGTGGCGCACGTGGCGACTTCGGAGTGAGCTTTTTCTGAAACGCACGAGTGGAAGGAAGTCCGGGAGTTGCGGGGGGCGGAAGGAGGCGGGGGGAGAGGTGCGGGATCCACACCCGCCCCGGCGGCTCGGCTCGGTGCTGTCTGTGCAGGAACCCCCGGTCCGAGGGGCCGGGATGGGGATGGCGATGGGGTTGAGGATGGGGATGGGGATGGCGATGGGGATGGGGATGGCGATGGGGATTGGGATGGGGATGATTCCCGCTGCGAAGGGAACAGGGAAGGGCTCGCACAGGACCGGGACCGTGCTGCCGGCAGCACTGGGCTCGCACACCGAGCTCCCGGCGGCTTCTCCCGTGTTACCGTCGGGAACCGACCGCCCCCGGCCGGGCTCGCCGCGCCTGCGGGGGGAGTTTGGTGTACAGTGCACGCACCCGGCAATGAAACGGGCATCGGGCGGGCGGTGCAGCTCCGGGCGCTGTCACACCGAGCCAGAGGACCGGGGCCGCCGGGACCGGCTCTGCCCGCACGTTCCCGCGGGCCCGGCCGGGCGGGGGGAGCCGCAGCCGCTGCCCCTGCGGGAACAGCAGCAGAGCGACTTGGGGCTCATTCATCGAGCCACCCTGAGTTTGGTCACCACAGACTCATGTGCTTGCCTTTCCTTCCCCTCCTGCCCGCGCTCTGTGCGTGGTTTAAAGTCGTCTACCAGGGCGCTCTGAGCCTCAGCAATTCATATTTACATGGGGGGCAAAGAGGGGTGGTATGCATTTAAAAATTACTCAGTTCAAAGGTAGTGGCTGGTCTTTGGCTGTCTGTCAGATCTAAGAGGAGTGAGTGGATTTTCATGGAGGAATTTCATGGAAATTAAATCTCTACTGGAGTGATCCATTCAACTCCTAAAGCTTCAGCCTAGTTTTGTATCCTGGATGAATGCCCGGCTGAATAGCTTGGTGGGGATGCAAAAAGCCACCTTAAACTAGGGATTTTTCTTCTGCTAAATTGACTTCAAAGTAGTGATTAAACAATAGCTAGCTTAAAAAAAAATCAAGTTATAAGAAGTTATAGGACAAAATTACCCTATAAGTAGAGGCTGCATTTTATGGGAGGGGGGCAGGGGATAGGGTGTTCCAAATGGAAAAGTAACTGGGTAGAGGCAATTTGAGAGAAACAAAAATGGATGCAAGAAAGTAAAATGAATTGCACTGATTCAAACTTGTTGGTTTGTTAATTTCTTTTATTACAGCTGTACCATGGTCGAGTCTGGAGCTTGGCAAGTGGAGGAAGGGGAGAGACTGCAGAATTGTTTGGGGTATTTTATGCAGAAGCATCCAGTTCAGGGGTGACAGACTGAAGCAGCTTTCTGTAGCCTTTGTCCTGTCCTGTGTTTGAGGCTTGTCTTCTCCAGGCTCCTCTACACAGGGCTGAGCCTGCACAGCTCAGTATTCATCTCTGCTTTTGTAAAGCAAAAACAGCGTTTGTGGCCAAGAGCAATCTTGCTGCCAATCTTCTCCCTCTTCCTCTGTCTCCCAAACCCACAATCACAACTGCATTCATCTCTCTCTGGGATGATTTAGAAGCACATTTGACTAGAAGCTAAACCAAATCAAAACTAATCTCCTGCCTGACTCCCGTGCTGAACTCTCCCTAATTTTCTCCTCTCCTGCAGTAAAACTCCCTCACTTGCTGTTTGCTGATTTTAGTCCTTGGGCTCCTTGCTCTCACATGCAGAATGTTGCCCAGAATTGCTCCTTCTTCATCATGCCTGTTCTGGAAGGAGGAACTTGAAAGTTTATTACATAATTTAATTTAAAATCTCTTTTGAGTGATTCGTTTGGTGCCTTTCCTGGGTTCAAATGCTTTCGGGGCTTTATTCCCATAATTTTGTTGTATAGACAATGTCACCAAATGAGCTACAGGAAGAAGGGGAGATGATCACAAAGTCAGCACTATAGCAGTTCCTAGATTTTCCATGTGTTTAAGGTAAGGCTTACTATTTTAAAGTGAAAAGTCCAACACTGCACTTAATCTGATTAGCACATTTTTTTCATACTCCTGGGATATTTCTGAGAATTAATGCTCAGGTTTAGACTATGGAAGCATGGCAGTGTACACTGGCAGAATCTGAGGCAAGGACCTTTAAAATATTGTCCATCTGTTGACTTCTGACAAGTGAAACTATAGTAAATGGTACTCCAGGTAATGACTTTACAGTCTTATTAAAGCTTACTGCAGTCCTCGGGCTAGACTATCAAGTTTAAGTATCCCCAGTGTCCCAATGTTGTACTGTTAGTGTGATAGTTACTGTTAGAAGAAAGCTCTTAAAATATAATTTGCCATTGTTATCTTGCTTTTCAAATACATTTCACAGTCTATTTGCACTGAGAATTGCTTTTTGTTTTTTAATCTTAAATGTAATAGGTTGCTGATAACTGCAGTGCATTTCCATGAAGTGATGAGCTGAAAACTGGCAAGAACTGTCTGATGGGATATGTAAAATCCTGGTGAGTTTTAGCCCACACACAGACACTTTAATTGTTACAAGCCTTTGCATACCTGTCAGAAGGCTGGTTTCCTGCCAGGCAGTAGTTCTTGTGATAACTAAATTTTATCCTCTCCAAGATGATACAAGAGCATGAAGGCAACACACATTGCCAAAAGTACTGGAAACAGGAAAGAACTTTGGACAACACTGAGATGCCTCTGTGCTGCTGGCCAGGTAACAAATAGCAATACACAAAGACTTTGCAGCAGCACTAATGTAATTTGCTGGAAAGTCCACACTTTCAGTTCAGAAAACCATGGAACTTGCCATAAAACACAAAGGCAGTGTGTGTGTTTTGTTTACAGCTTTTCTGCCCGGCTGTTCCACATCATTCAAGCAGACAATGTTGCTGGAGTGTAAAGCAGTGAGAGCTCTGCAGGGTGGTTTGTGTCAGCTGAGCTCAAAGCCAGCAGCTCTGGGACAAGATCTGGCAACAAGTCACTCGTGTGTGGGAGTTGTGTGAGAGGTAGTGACATGCTGATTGCTGATATTTAATGAATGATCAGCCATCTCTCCTTTCTCACAGGGAGAGCTTGGGGCTCTCAGAAAGTTCCCTTGTGGGCCCAGGTGGGTTTCCAGACACCAGACTGTCCTGGGCCATACACTAAAATTGTCATCTTGTGCTTTGAAAAACAGCCTGAAGAAAATGCCTTCCCAAAGCTGTGCCAGTCCCATCTGGGGCTGTGGGTTCCCTCCCCAGGCACACATTGTCACTGCCAGGCTCAGGCAGAGCTGCTGGCCTCAAATCACTCAGAACAGGTTGCTGAGCTGGTTATAAAAATAAAGATACAGGTGATCACTCACATCTCCTCTGGGAGTCAAAAGGATCTGTATTCTTTACGATAAAGGATATAAACTCCACATAAGCAAGAGTCCAGTCCCAAATCACATACAGAGCTTATCCACCTATTTTGAGGGAGCCTGACCAAAACTATGGACTATTCTCTGAGTGTTTCACTCTGAATGTCATTCTAACACCCATGTCTTACACACTCTTTGCTGTTTTACTTGCCTCATGCAGGTATTCCCAGAGGACAGTCTGCAATGTCCCTGCCAGTACTCACAAAACAATGACCATTTGTATCGAACAGGAAATAGTATTTGTTCATTCAGAAAGTTTAGGAACTGCTGGTCTAGGATATCTTTATTGTCTGACTATAAAGAAGATATTCTGTATCAGAAAACACAAAAATGTGTTAAATCCATAACTGTGAAATCCTCTCCTAGATGGAAAACTGAGGTGTACAACTGAAATTGGTTTATTTTTAAGGAAGTGTTGATGGTTTTAAAAATATATTGAATTCAAACGAGTAGAAGATGTTTGCCATAAGCCACAGCTGGTTTGAAACAATAGGTCTGACAATGGCTCCCAGAACCATCCAGTGCTTCTGACTAGTTTAATTTAGAAACTTAAAGATGGTTATTTAAATGAGAGTAGCATTAGCTATTTATACTTTAGCAGAAAAAAGTCTTTAAAAATACTAGAACCCAAATGGTTATAATGTCTTTCACTGATATTTAAATTTATCTTCTTTATACCTCTAGCCTCAATGGTTTGCATGTTCCAGTTACTGACTATAACCACAAACATCTGTTGTGTATTTTTAAAAAGGGCAGAATCAATATTAATTACATATTAAATCAAAACAAGTACAACTTGTATTAATCCTTTTCAGATTTGTTTGGAATTGTTCTATTATTTTTGGAAATAAAAAATACAAAATCCAACGTTCTTGATATTAGCAGTGAAGTCCACCTGGTTAAGTCTATACCCAGCATTCACATTTATCTCAGTTCTCTCTTTTTCCAAAATAGGAATCTGAACAATGATTTATACTTCCCACCTCATAAATGGTGGGAAATTCTTACTTCTTGTTGCCATTTTATCTTTGTACTTACAATATCCTGATGCTCTGTAATGCTTATCTCATTTTAAGGATTAGTTTGTGAATTGTACAGGAGCAGGACTGAGTTGGTTGTTTGTGTCATACTGAACTCTGCAAGATACCAAAGTACAGGAACAAAGTACAGTAGGAATGAAGTAACTGAGACCTAGACTTCTGTCCATACATAGAAATATCATCTCTTAATACTTGTACAACATAGCAGTTGGAGGCCTAGGAAATAGCAGGATGCTGGCTGCAGTATAAGCCTGTAGATAGAAACTCCTGCTTGTAACCTTTGCTACCTACATGGATAAGAAAGAGAGGAAAAGCAGTGACATGGCATGACACGAGACTGTAATGGTGGGTACAACATTTACCATGTGAAACATCAAGAAACTGAGAGACAAACCTTGGGCTTGGGTTGGGAAAGGCATCTGTTCATGCTTTAACAGAGCATTTATCCCAAAACCACAGAGAGCAGCGTGTGGCACACAGAAGATGCAGCTGCTGAGGTACAGAACACTAAACCAGTGTCCTTGTGGGTACAGCACAGTGTGATACCTCACCCAGCCAATGTGCTGCTGTACTCATGTGCTTTGAGCTCAATTAATGTGAATTTGAGTGAGTGAGTGAGTGATGAACCTCTGTATTTTGTAATTGTGGAAGAAGATGAAAGAGCTGCTTCAGGATGAAGAACGCTGTACTTTATACACATCTTTATGCTAAAATAATCAGTAGAAGTAATTAAGGTTTCAGTCACCATTGACAACATTTGTTCTTTTGAAGGGGATTTATAGGGACTTGTTTTGCTTCACTTTAGGTTTAACATCTGGACATTTTGTAGCTCCTTTGAGAATGAAAGGAAATAAGATCAACAGTCTTGTACAAAACCAAGCAAATGCAATTAAGTATCTAATACCTATTGGTTTAGAATTATTCCAGAGTTTAAAACCAAGCTGCTGTTGTACAGTGATATCAGAGAAGAGACTTGTTTGCCTGCAGTATTTTGGGGTGGAGCTCAAAGCTTCCTGACACAAGTTCCCTTGGCACAGGATTTGATGTCCATATTTGACTCCAACTGGTACACAGAGTCAACTTTCCTCGTTATCATTTTTAAACTACATTTGAATGGCCATTAATAAAATTACAAGAAGTTTTATTGGTTTGTTTGGGTTTTTGTTTTTCTTTCTGATAAGATATAAATGGGAGTCTGCAGAATGGCTGAGCCATTCAGTGTTCTCTTTTCCCAGAACACTTTACACCCATTATCCATTTTCTTATTATTTTCATTCCTCTCCTTGCAGTTTTTTGTGAATGTCCTTAAAGCCAAGTTGGCAGAGCTTGTTTTGGAATCTTATCCTGTACAGAGGTTGCCTTTGTTCATAAGGTGTAAAGCACTGTCCAAAGACAGAGAGTGTGAGGGATGTTTGAGTGAGTAGCTGGGTTTTGGTTGGGCTGTTTGTTCTTGGCAGCTGCAGAGGTCTCACCCTGTTTAACTTCAGCTACAGCTTGTACTTAAACCAAGACTGCAGAAAGGGCAAGATTTGTCTGACTGCTTCTTTTTGGATGGTGCTTGAATCCTTCACAGAAATAAAGCAGCTAAAGAGATTTTTTTGAGAGGATTTAACCTGTTCCTAAAATGATTTTCCTTAAATAATTACCCCTCAGGTTGTTCTTACAGACCTTATATAATGTTTGGGGTTTGTTTTAATCAGGCACTGTTTTGTGGGAAAAAGAGATTTTATTCCCCAGCATTTTAACTAAAATAATTAGCTGCACACACTGAAGTCACTGTAAGCTGGACTGCATTACAGCTGGGCTACAGAAAATCAACAGAGCTGATCATGTCTCTGTTGAGAGATAAATGATTTCTATATAAGTCTGAGGTCTACAGAGTAAGTGGGTTAATGCTGAGTCTGTGACTAAATTACAACCTCCACTTTGTAATTTCAGTCATTTTAGATTCTTTATTACGACATTTCTTGTTCTCTTGAGATGGATGAAAGTAAATAATCGAGTTTGTGGGTAATGAGCTTGCCAAACCCAAGGCACTGAGAAGTTCTGAAGGGCTCCTGCAGTTGTTAATGCCTGTGGGTTCCCTGCCAACGTAGTCAAAACAGTTTACCATAAAGTTTGGATCTTCTTGTGTTGTAATTTTCTCCCATGAAACCAATTGGCTCATCATAACCCAGTATTAGGAGTTCACATTAAATCTGGGATGTTGCTGCACATGACCATTATTCCTGGGATAATGTATTATTAATAATTAGCTGTAAAACACCACGATGACAAAACATTAAGTCAGCTGGATGTGCTGTTTCTAAAACTCATTCATTTTTCTGCCTTGCTGAGCCTCTCATTGAAAGTGAGTGTGTAAGAGCTCGGTATTCCTGTGAGGTGCAGCATCCCCAGAGTGCTCGTAGATGCTGTGCTGGAAGGAGTAAAGCTACTGGCTATGTTCATTTTAAGTTCTTTTAGAAAGAAAGGAAAATACACTCGTGCTTGGAATATCTGGATTAAAATAGGACTAAATATCCCTTTCTGATAAAGTACACAAACTGTAGCCTCCACATCTAGCCTGTGCTCCACACCTTTGGTTCTCAGCCTTGTTCTTGAACATGAAATCTGTAAGATTCTCCCCAGAAAGCTTTTCCTGCTACCTCCACAGGTGCTGGGGCTATACAGCAGCACTGGCACTGCACTGACTTCCAAAATCAAACAACAATTACCACCATCTTTACTGTTGCATTTTCAAATGCTACCCGTTAAAGCTCCTCGTGCCAAAGGGGAACAAAAATAATTGTCTTCAGAAGGAAGCACAAGCACTGGAAAAGTTTTTTTCAGGCAAAACCCAAAGCAATTGTTTTATGGCTTTATTTCCCTCCCCAACAGCTGATACTCAATAAATATTCACTGATAAATAAACACCAAAGAACACCAAAGAGAAAGGAGAGGTTTTCTTTAAGACGTGCAGTGGAAGTAAATGAAGAAAATTTTTATTAATAAAATTAATTAATGAAATATAACAAAATAACAAGATGGCAGAATAATTTCTGCAGGGATAAGTATGTAAAACATCCATGCATTGTGATGTAAAATGGTAGCAGGTCGAAAATTCAAATGTGTATTGGCATTTGGGTTTCTCACTATATTGTAATTCGATCAACATGTGCAATGTGACAACAACTTCATTAAAAACACGTAAAATTTGTATTACTTATTGTGAGACCACACCTCAAGTGCCGTGTTCAGCTCTGGACCTCTTACTTCTACAAGGATGTGAAGGTGCTGGAGCAAAGGGCAGCAGGGCTCCTGCAAGGCCTGGGGAACCCCCTGCAAGGCCTGGGGAACTGGGAGAGACCAAAACTGGGGAACTGGGAAAGACTGGGAGTCTGATGGGCAGCGGCTGAGGGAGCCGGGGGCTCCGGGAGGCTCAGGGGGGAATTCATCACCCCTGACGGGAGCGTGCAGCGAGCTGGGGCCGGTCTAGTCTGCCGGCTCTGCACGGAGAGGACCAGAGGAAACGGCCTCAAACGGCGACAGCACAGATGCAGATTTGGTATTAGAAAAAAAAAAAAAATCACTGTTAGGGTGGTCAGGTGTTGGAATAGGTTGCATAAGGAGGAGATGGAGTCACCACCCCTGGAGGTGTTTAAGGGGTGTCTGGATCTGGCGCTGAGTGATGTGGTTTAGGATCACAGAACCGTCAAAGCTGGAAGAGACCTTGAAGATCATCAAATCCAGCCATCCATTCAGCGCTGGCACTGAAACCCCCAAACCACTAAAACCACATCAGCCAGCAATGCCAGTGCATCTCCTGAACCAACGGTGTGTCTGAAAGGCGCCTGGATCTGGTACTGAGTGAGGTGGTTTAGGGGTTGTGGTGGCAGTTGTGGATGGGCAGCTGGACTTGATGATTTCGAAGGTCTTCTGCCAACTTTGATCATTCCATTCCATTCCATTCCGTTCCGCCGGGCCCAGCGCGCCGTGAGGGCGGTCGGGGCTGGGGGGACGAACCGTGAGGGAGCGCGCGCGGCGCCGCTCCCCCCCCCCGCCCTCGGGGCGCGCGCGCGGTGCCGCAGCGCAGCCCGTCCCCCGCCGCCCGTTCTGCGCACGCGCGCGGCACTGCGGCTGCGCGGCCACAGCAGCCCTAGTCCCGCGCGCACCCCCCCCACAACGGCTGCGGGTGAGCGCTGCGCATGCGCACCCCTCCCCGTGTGTCCGCGCCTCCCGCCAGCCACGCTCGCTCGCGCCGGGACCTCACAGGGGAAGTGGCGGCGGCGGGCGCGCATGCGCAGAGCCGCCGTTTCCCCACACAGCCTCATCTTCCGTTCCCCGGCCGCGCGGAGAAGCGCCGCGGGGGCAGCGGGAACCGGGAGCGGGAAAGGCGCGCGCGTCGTCGCGCGTGCGCAGAGGAGGCCGCGAGCGGCGGCCGCCAGGCTCCCGCCAATCGGGCACCGCCCCTCAGCGCCGCGGCGGCCCAGGCGTGCCGTGCGTGCGTGCGTCCGCTCGTGCGTGCGTGCGTGCGCTCGGCGGCGGCGGCGGCGGCGCGTCCCGAGCCCCGAATGAACGCGCCGGTCCCGGCGGGCGAGCGGCCCTGAGAGACCCGCGAGCGGGGACGGGCCGTGCCGAGCGGCTCCTCCGCCCGCACCCCGCCCGCCGCACGGGTGAGTGACCGACCACCGACCCGCCGAGCGCCCGCTGCCCGCCACCGCCGCGCCGCGCTCCAGGGGCAGGCGCGGCGCCCCCGGCCCGCCCGCAGCCCCCGGCCCGGGACTCGGGGCCCGCCCGCAGCCGCCGCCGCTCCCGGGGCTTCAGGCGGCCCCTGCAGCCCCGCGAGGGTCGCGGCACCCCGCAGTATCCCCTCAGGGTGCCCCGGGTGCCGGTACCGCCCCCCTGCCCCCTCCCCGGGCCGGCGGTGCCGCTCGCTCCGCCCGCCCCGGCCCGCGCCCCCCTTGCAGCGAGGATCCGCCCCCCCTTGTCTCCCGGTCCCGTTTCACCCAAAATTCCACGGAATCGGGCGGGGGTCGCCCTTCCCGCGTCCCCCCGCGCTCCCCCCGGAGCCCCGCGGCCGGGGAGGGGTCGGGCCCGGCGGTGCCGGCCGGGCCCCGCGGGGAGCTCGGGCGGATCCTGCCCGGGAGATGCCGCCCGGCCCCGGCCATCCCCCGGGGAGGCGGCGGCGGAGGTGCCGCTATCGGCCCAGCTCCCGCTCCCCGGGGGAGGATGGAAACTTTCCTGGAGATCCCTCAGCGCCGGCTGCCAGATCTCCCTGACCGCGGGCTCTCTCTGTGTCATTTGCAGTCACCTGTTCTGCTCTCATTGTTTAGGCGTTCGAGGGTTTGCCCTTCTCCCCTCGTATCTGCCCCTCTTGGGTGTCTTTTTGGGTTTCTTTAAGGAAGTTGCATGGATAAATTCCCATCCTACTTTTTATAGTGACTGCAGGATGCTGTGTGAATGTAACTCTGGGATAAAAATTTCTGTGGGACCCGTGATTTGGGTTCTCAGCCACAGAACCCTACAGGATACTTCCCCTCTCCTCTTATTCACTCCCCCCTTCTCCAAGATAAACCTCCCAACAATGGGTGTCCGACCCGGGAAACTGCAAAGCACTTGTAAGTTTGTGACTCTGCTATCTCCAGTGAGCATCTTGGAAAAATCAGCACAAATATTTTCTGTAGCTTTTCCTGAGAGACCAAACCACTTCAGCATCTGCAGTGGCATTTTCTGAAGCTTGTTTACTTCTCACAGGTTCTCCCTAGGTGTCTGAAATTTTCTTTACAAATATAAATCCTAATTATTTGAAATTTAGTTTGGGAATTGTATAGGTCATACAGCAAAACAAACTTTACACGTGCAGCGTGTAGATGACTGTCCTTTGTGGGAAATGCAGGTGAGCTTTTGACTCCTACAGTCAGGCTCCTGAAACATGTTTGGGCTATAAATAGAAATTAGAGTCCAAGTTACTTTCCATTCTTTGGTGCTGAACCATGTCTCATGCACTGAGGGCATCCTGTGCCTGAGAGTTATTGAACTTGCACTTTTATATCAGGAAATCTGTTACCTAGAGCTCAGTAAAGCAGCACAGAAACTACAGGAGGGTGTAAAACCTGCTGCTTTAAAGATAAGATAAAGATGCTGGGAGGGAAAGCACCACATTTAATACTTTGGTGCACATAAGAAATGTGAATGCAAATGAACCCAAATTTTTGGGGGGAGAATGTTTGAGTGAATTTCTGCTTGTGTGATTCTGGGGTACATGTGACTTCTCATTTCTTAGATCAAGGCCATGGAAAATTGATCTGTATGGAATAATCTTTGTGTCTGTAGTATGTGTGTTCCATTTTGATGGGACAGTGAAAATCTCCCAGCCAGTGATTGCAATGTGTATCACTCCTTGTGATCCAGTCTGTGAGACTCTGACAGAGCTGACAAACAAGATTCTATCAACAGGAGATGTAATCACTGTTTTTTGTCATTCTTACTCAGTTGTTAGCCTTTCAATATGGAAAACCAAAATATTGAGCTGTTTTTAAGTTGCATTTTTTCTCATTCCAATGAAACGTAGCTTGATACTTGGCAAACTAGATTAGTTGTTCTGGGTGATTTAACTTGAGAGAAGAAAACAGAATTTTGAGTACTTGGATTTGGAATTGTGGGTCTGCAGCTGCATTACTTGGTTCATCGTTCTCAGAAAATGTTTTGTTTCTTTAATGGACAGGATAAGTGCATTTTGACACAAAGAGAAGTGATCTGAGAGTAGTGTCTTCTCACATTTATGAGAAAGCAAATGTAATTTATGGGGAGTTCTATAGATGTTTCTCATGCTAAAGTTTTTTTCAAGACTCTTTAAAAATGTATAAATAGGGTAAATGCCCAGTAAAACAAACAAACAAACAAAAAACCCCACAACAAATGTGGGGTTGGAAAGAAAACTTTTAGATACCCTTGTAAAATGCTTTCAGAGTAATTTAATCTGATGGTGAAAAGAACGAGAATTTCCTTTTTGGCCTGCTTGAGTTTTGAATATTTTTTGAAGTGTTATATTATTTGTAATTGTGAAGTCTTTCAAAACATTTATTTGATTTTTTTTAAACATCAGCATGTGTGTATCAAGTAAAGATTGACATTATTTTTAACTTCACTGTGAGCCTTAAAAAATCTAATCATGCAGAAGTTCTTGAGGAAGTCAGGCTGTGCCAGGTTCTGGTGCTGCTGCAGTGACGTGCCTGGAGTGCCCTGGGAGGTGCAAAGCAGCGAGCTGTGAGAAGCTTCTTTATAATCTTGTGTCTTGGAAAGTTGTTTTTCCTATAAATTAAATATGATGAGAGCCACTTAAAATTTTTTTATGAGTGCTATAAATTACTTTCATTTTCTAAAATACAAACTTGCTGCTTAAATTGAAGGGTAGCTCTGTTTTATTAGTAATTCTTGTTGCTGAGAGTCAGTAGGACCTGTGCACGTGTACAGGGAAGTTCCTGATCTTCCTTTCAATAACTGGTATCATTGGTATCAATATTTTAATAATATAATCTGAATATAAAATGAAACTGATAGACCCAAGTGATTTATGTTTCTATACCACCCTGTTTATACAAAACCAGAACTTTTGCATTTTACATCACTTTGTTAGTATATTTCTAAACATCCCTGTGTGATTTATGTTGATCTATTGAATGTGAGATGTAAACAAGTCATCTTTTTGCTTTTACTTCCTACTTGTCTTTTGTACGTCTTTTTCTGCACCCAAATATTATTTAAGTTTTAAAAATTACCGAGATTTTTATTTTTAATATACATACATACATATCTATCTATCTATCTGTCTGTCTCTTCAGGACCCATTCTTTCTGCTCAGGAGGGATTACAGAATACTCTTGTTTTATTTTTTCTTCAGAAGAATACAGTATAATAATTCTTTTGTGTTTTAACACTTAAGGACTCCCTGTTGCCTCTGCAGAAGGGTGTGACTGGTTTATCCAGACTGGCACATTTTTTGTGCAAATCAGCAAGATCTGAAATCTTTGCATTCTTGTTCTGAGCGTGCGGCGGCTGCTCGCGGTTAGAACAGAAAGCAAATGGAGCTGTTGGGAGGGCACAGCCTGGGGGACAGACAGGCACCTCCAGAGCAGGAGTTCTGCACTAAACGGTGCAGGGCCAGCAGTTCCAAGGTCTGTGCAAGTCTCTTGAAGCAGGAGGGTCTGACAGGAGGAGCCCATGGAAACTTGAGGACGTTGCTTTGAGAGGAGTGAGTGATACCAGCATTGTGAGCTGCTGACAGCACCGGCTCTGCCCATGCAAACTCCAGAGAGCAGCCGTGTATTTTCATGCAGATCTGTGCCATTGTAGCCCAGTCCAGATGTTTTGCAACTCTCCTCTCTTATTTATGGCAGGATTTTACACTTTTTTCCAACACAAATATCAGACCCTACGGTGGCTTTTCTTACTTAGCCGAGTCAAATCAAGAGAAAGGCTGGGGAGGATTTTATTGCAGTTGTGGCAAATTCTGATAGTAAGGCTCAAATCTCCAAAGTACAAAGCTCTAAGAAAGTCTTTTTGAAGAAAATTAATTTTTTTTTATTTCTTGGTAGATGTAGAAGCAAATGATATTCATGCACTCATTGAGTATTCTCACTTTTGCACGAGCTGTGTCTGCCTGAGTTGAGCACTGTGACCTCAGTGTTACATTTTAAAACGTGTTGCTGGTAGCACTTGAAAAGTTTGTGATTCATACTGAATTTAATTTCACGTTACTTTTCTGAGCTGAGAACAGCAGCTCTCGTGCACTTACTGAAACCTGGTGTGGTACTGCCAAAGGAACTGTTGGTCACGGAGAGGTTTCCACTGCAGCACCTCAGAGAGGTGTCTAAAGTTTTGTTCTTAAAGCTGTTTGAGTTGCCACAAGCTACCTCTGATACCAGAAGTGGTAACATTTTATCATCTCATCTCTACTGTTTACTCATCTGCCCTGAGACTTTGTGAGCCTTTACAGCCAAAACTGTGCTGGACTCTGGTTTTCTTTGCTTCTGTTTTTGAAGAAGTTCAGTAGCATGAATTTCATTGCATGTACATCTATATATTTTTTTTCTCCAAATTCCTTTCATGTAATAAATAACTATAAAAATGAGTTGCAGTAACTTTTTTTCCCGATGATTCTCTTGTATTTCCCACTTATTTCTTTTCAGTTTTCTGCTTTTGTATTAGCATCCAAAGTTTTATTTTAATTCTCAAACTTATTTTTGAAATATAAGAAGTATTCTTTTCTTGTATTTGAAATACAAGAAAAGAAACTACTTTTTCTTGCTGAAAAATATTTCATTAAAATTTGGCCAAATACTGCCTCTGCCAGTCATTTGTTTATTTGGCTATATTGAAGTAGCATAAAGAAAAGGGACAAATCACTTCCAAGCATCCGATTCTGTATTTATGAAGCTATGTTAATTTGCCTTTTGTTGATGTTTACATACTGATTGCAGTTCTTTTTCCCTGTAGCATTGAGAGGATTGCAGTGGCATTCTAAGGTCATTTAAAATCATGACAAGCTCAGTCGGACAGAAGAAAGTCTCTTCCAGACAAAGGAAGTGTGGGTTCTGTCGGTCGAATAAAGATAACGAATGTGGGCAGCTGCTGATGTCGGAGAACCAGAAGGTGGCGGCACATCACAAGTGTATGGTGAGTGACCGGGAGCGGGATGGAGCCGGGAAAACGCTGCCAACACGGGGAAAAAACCCCCAGATTGGAATTGGCACACGTGGTTAACCTCTGCAATTTGGTGGGTTTCATATCTGTGAATTTCTCTATCACTTATGCCCTTAAAAATTCAAATACAGATTTTGTCTTTGCAATTTTAGCTGTTCTCATCCGCACTGGTTTCTTCACACACTGATAATGAGAGTCTGGGTGGATTCTCTATTGAAGATATTCAGAAAGAAATAAAGAGAGGCACAAAACTGGTAAGTCCCTATTTTGGCTCTTGAAAATGGAAGAGAGTATTTTCATACCCTCCATAAAGTTTGCAAGGAAGTTGTTCAGAGTATTTAATCTATTTAATATTTTCTGTTAGATTTCTGAAAGAAATCCACATTTTAGGCTCCTTGGAAGGGTGTTACTGTGCCTTTACCAGTACATGAGTTTACTGCCAAAATCTAGTTTTAACTACCAAATATATGTTTTGCTCCTTTTATATTGATTTAAAAAATAATGCTGTGAATCTAGAGGGCTTATGAGGTATGTGGGTACAGTAGTCATTGCAGCTTGACCAAATTAAAGAAATTGAGCAACAATGGCTTTTTTTAATTCCTGGAATTAAAAAATTCATAAGGATTTTTTTTAAATTATTATTTATTTAGAACTAGTTGTTTTTCAATTTGGGGAAATGAGTGAGACTCTTCTTAAAATAATTTTACTAGACAATCAGTTCATTCCTCACATTAAAACCTTTCAGCTTGGTTATTTAAAGCACTCTATGTATTTACCAGTTCTTAGACCACTAAAGGAAGTCCAAAGTATTTTGTAGAACTGTAATTTTGTAATAATAGGCTACTATTTCATCCACTGTTTCATTTTAATCTTTTCCCATCTAGGGAACTTCATTTGCTCTAATAGCTGAAAGAAATAACTGTTCACAAGTCATTCATGTTGTGATCAGGACTTTCCGAAGACCGTGGTAGTAAATGAAACTAATGATCATAAAGAGACTTCTTGATTCTTGTGTGTCTTAAAGGGTTTTAAAGGTTTTTTCTTTTTATGTCTTTCTGCTTCTGAATCTCTTTATGTTCCTTCTATTGCAATGGCTCCATTCTTGGAGCTCACCAGCTGTGTGTACCAGGCACTTTGTTCAGGTTTTTGTAGAAAACCTGGATCTGGTCAATCTAATGGATTCACAGTCCTGAGTTGGTTCCTCTTTGGAGAAAACATACAAGATAATTTTAGATCTTAACTTAGGTGCCTGTCTCTGTAGCTGGCAGAGAGCTGCAGCTCTGAATCATTCTCTGGAGGAATTTGTCTTTCTCCACTGGCGTGTGGGATGTTAAAAGGTAAAAATTTACCATTAGCCCAAATCCCTTCTCTCAGGTCTGCTTGCCTGGTCCATTCTGGGGAGCACATTCAGGAAAAGCCCCAGAGCACTGGGTTAGGTGAATTTCTTGATGGCTTGGGCTCAGTTTGTGCTCCCCCAGGAGGTGCTGCTGGCCAGGAGGGCTCTGACAGTGGGGACCTCATTTCCAGAGGGACAGTGACAGAATGTTGAGACTTTCTGATGGTAATAGATCTGTCTGAGAAAAGGTGCTAGGTTCAAACCTTGGTAGGCCAGACACAAAAGCTTAGGAAGTTTAAATATTTGGAGGAACAAGTCACTGATAGCTTAATTATTTTAATTATCTGTGTTATTTCTAGTATCTGTGAATAGAAAGGTTTAGGGTTTTTTTTTAAGAACATACCTAATTTGCAGCTTCTTATATGCTAACAGAACTCGAGTTAGCAACCATTTGGACAGCAGGCATGCACCAATGGAATAAGTATTTTATTACTTACTAAAAACATGGATAAAATGTGTGTGCCCTGTTTTACAGACACATCATGGTGTTAATAAAAACAGAGTTTTCTTTCAGTCATTTCTGGCTTTCAAAAAAACTGAGGTTCTGACTAAACTTGATTGGCTGGATGTATAAGCCTAGGCTTTTCTAAAGGACTTTGATCAGCAATTATTATAAATAAAACCATAATGGATAACAGATTTATGAGATAAAATGCCCATAAAAATTAGATAACAACTAGGCAACAGTATATAACTGTACCATTTCAGAGCTTGCAGAGGAGTAAATGGAGATGATCCAAGGCTTTGACATTTTTACTGTTCAGTTGACTTCGTTAAAATTGAAAAACAGGCTGCTGGTATAGTTGGTAATTTTGGTGGTATATTTTTTTGGCATATATGAGGGTAGCAAGGAGAACTTGACTAAATGAGTGCAGGGGAGAAAAAATGTATCCACAGAGATAGAGATATATAAAAATATATATATATATGTAGGAAATATCCTACATTTCATACTTAGATTTGGAATTGATTGTAACCTTTTGGGGTTGTTGGCAAAATGCAGGATACAAAGAAAAAGCTCCAGTTGTCTTGGGAGCTGAGTTTAATGGGAAATCCTGAGATTTTGGGGACTATGAAGTCAGTAGAGAACAATAAAGAAAAAAATGTTGTGATACTGTCAATTACTTCCTTTCCTACCACAGTAGAAGAAGGACCATGAGCAATTTAGAAGCTAATTTAGATAGCTGCTGTTATCTATGTGTCTGATACAAGAAGAATTAATTAATGGGAAAGAATAGTAAAGCAACACCCTCACTTTTAATCTTTTTTGCAATATAAGTACAAAGAGCAAAATTTAGTTTAGCTGAAATAAATTAATTGTGCTTACCAAATATTTCACCAAATTCAGTGTTTTGGAAAGGACTTTAGGACATAACTGTAGAAAAAAAATAAAGTTAGCTGATGATGCTGAGGTAAATTTGCAGGTTGTCAGTATTTCTGACTGCAGGGTTCATTCTCAAATAGGTGTCATTTTTTCCCTGTTGCATTTATAATATAATTCAGAATTAAACATGTATAATTATGATTTTAACTTTTCTGAAGTGGTCGGTACTAACTGTCCTTGTGAGAGGGATATTCTGGTGAACAGTTGTGTCACTTTCATCAGATACATTCCACAAAAATAAATTACTTGTTTTCCTTATTGAGCTGATGATGGTGGTTGAGTTTATAATGCATCTGATGGTTATTGCACTGTTGCACAATTGTAACAAATTTCTTAATTTTAAAATAAATTATGCAAAACACCTGAGAGCAGGAAGAGTAGTACCAAGTGCATAAATCCATTTTTTTTTATCACTAGGAGTGGTAAATATATTATTTTTGAACTCAGCACAATTCATGTTACTTTTTGTTTAGTATTTCTTCCTTCTCCTTTCCAGATGTGCTCATTGTGCCACTGTCCTGGAGCGACCATTGGCTGTGATGTGAAAACGTGTCACAAGACATATCACTACTACTGTGCTTTGCATGATAAAGCTCAGATAAGAGAGAAACCTTCACAAGGCATTTACATGTAACTATTATTTATTTGTTATCTTTATTTTTTCATTTGTATTTTACATTCTTTGTTTAAAAAACAAACAACAAAGCAAAACAAAACCCCACTTTGGAATCTAAACAAAACTGTTGCAAAAAATTCTGATTATGATTGTGGCATTCAAAATAGTGATGTGCTAGAAAAGCATATTTTCACTGCAAGATTTGTGTATCAGTGAGTCTTATAAGTGGGAGAAAAATGTACTGGCATTTAAATTTAAAAGATGAGTAAATAATCTGTGATTCGTGACTGACTTGACAGTTTTCAACTACTTTGTTTATAGGATTTTATGTCGAAAACACAAGAAAACTACGCATAACTCTGAAGGTAAAATTATTCAATATAAATTTTTCCCATTGTAGAAAGATACTTGGTTAAATTTAATTTTTCTGGAGAATATAAATGTTTTCAGTAAAAATTAGAACTACGTCTTTTTGAAAAACAATGAGTTTGGAAGTCCATCTGATTTCTGTATTTTCTCTAAAAATTATTGATTGAGGTGGGAAAAACCCCCAACCATAAATTTTAGGATGTTCAAAAGATATGATGCTCCATAAAACCAAAGTTTGGGTAGAAGTTACAGATTCTCTTCTTGGAAGAAGTTGGCTTATATTTGTAGTTAAGTATTCACAATATTAATATCTGAGATATTTTGTCAGATAACAGCTGATTTTTGCTGATGTTCCCAAATATTCATTAATTTTTGGTCTAGTAAATAGTGTGTAACTCTTGAAAAAAGAAACACCCAATAGTAAATGAGAAGGGTTGAGATGAGTTTAGGTTTCTGAATCATATTATTTAAAAAAAAATTCATGGATCTATTCACTAAAGCTTTGCAGAAAAGAATAGTGAAATGCCACAAATGTAGATATATTGTGTGGTCTGTTAAAATTCCAAACTACTTGTGCTGTTGTGTTTTTATTAAGTATTTTTCTTTTTTTCTACTGTATCTGAAGTTGGGTAAGCATACAGTTGATAGTTTACTTCTTGCATTGTTTTCTACTGAAATGTCCTCAGATTTAATTAATGAGGAGTATGCAACTGTTTGGGGAAAATTAAACTTCATAAATTACTTCAGTCTCTACTCCAAATGTATTTTTAAGATAATATGTTGCTTTTTATGCTACAGGTAGTAGACTTATTAATGGTAAAGGTTTGGATGTTATTTCAATGTTCAGAAAGATTCTGAGGGCAGCAGAAAATACCAAAGAAAATGGATTTCTTTTTTTTACTCTATTTATATAATTATTGTGGTGTGCCTATATATAAAACTCTAATTTTACTCTTACTGGGTTTAAACAATAAAAACAATATCTATGTTATAATTTGTTCTCCAAAGAGAAGAGGCCACTTTATCTTGTGTTTGTTTTGGGGTCGCTTTGTGTGTTAGCAGACACAGAATATTAAAGACTTTTTGAGTCCAGAGAGATTAATCTTTTTATCTGATATTTTAAAATAATCTTTTATACTTGTTCACAAATGTCTCAGTGTTTAACATTTGACATAAAATGCCTCCAATTCTGCTTGGAGCTCAAACCCAGTGAATTACTTTTTCTGCTTGGGACTCCTTGCAGGATCTGAACTTGTACTTTTCTTTAAGAGTTTTCAGGAACCATTGTCTCCAATTTTACAGTGCGATATTCTAGCACCAAAAGCTTTTAAATTTTATATAGATATATTGGGAAAAAATTGTGAGGTTTTTTTACTAAATGTTGATGATGGTAGTTTATTAAAAGATTAATCTAGACTCATAGCAAGAGTCTCTTACATTGGGTATTTCTTCTCTCCTACCCTCAATGTCACTCAGAACAGCTGAGGCCAAAGAACCTGATAGTACATTATTTAGCACTTTGCACACATTTTTTTGTTTGAAATATTTACTTGTGTTATGCTTTACACTTCTAGAAATAGCTTTGCACTTCTAGAACTGTATGTAGCTAAACTTCACATTCCTGTTTTCAGTTCTTTATTTAATATTTCACTGAAATTCCACCCAGTGCTCTTTCCCTAAGAATATCTTTTCTTGTTAGTCCATACAGTTTTGGAAACTTTACCCATAAAATAATTATTATTTATTGTTGTGAATTTAATAAAGCCAGGAGCTGGGGCTCTTTTATGATAGACCTCCTTTAAATCAAAGAAGGTAGAAATACATATTCCATATACCTGATACAATGCCATAAGTAATTTCCATAGCTATGGTGTTTTGCTACATTGAACACTGATTAACTTTAGCAGACAGAAATTGCAGGGTGGTTTTCGGAGTTTCAGAGTGGGCTTGGGAGGTTTTTTCCTTAATACTTAAATGCTGGAGTTTGCTAAGTGAAATGACAACTGGAAGGTGTTGGATGGTGAGATTAAGCTTTATATTTGTATTTTGTTTGTTTCTTGATGAGAATGTGAATGTCAAGGAGGCATTTAAATGTGAAAGAATGGTGGAGTGTGAAACCTGGCAGAGGAGAGTGACTGGACTAGCAGGGAAGCTGGATGTTAGCACAGTGGCTTTTTTTTTAATCTTGTTTTAGTTTCATTTTCATTAATCTTTGCTTAGCAGTGTTTTCCTAACAGAACAGTTAAAGCTTATCTGTGGTTCTGTCACCCAGTGTGGGTGCAGAGAGGTGCTGGAACCATCAGTCCTTTTTAATAGAAACTTAACTGCTCCTTCTCTGGGTTGCTTTTTGATTGGGGATTTTTTATTATTATTGATTTGTTGCAGATTTTTTTCTTGGTCAGTTTAGAACATCTGTGGGTTCTTATGCTTGGTTCTTTCTAACCAGATTTAATTGTCCCAGTCCAAGTATTTTTATTCTGTCACTTCTGTTAGTGGATGTTCAAAGAGTTTTTAGGAGTGTTTGGTTTGTCCAGAACAGTTCATTTTCTGTAGGCAGCACTGCTGGATAACAGTGAGATTTTTCCTTCCCTCCCCTGGAAAATGGATGCTTCTGGGGGCAGACTTGCCCAAGTCTGAGATCTGGCTCATGCACTTTAATTAGAATTTCTAGTTTCAAAAGACTGTCTGTTAAACACTTAATAACAGTTAAAGAAAATCTCTTGAGGCTGCATGGAAATAATGTTGAAGGACCTATGTTGGGATTAAGTTACCTGCTAAGACTTAGTAAAAAGGACCTCATAGATGTTTTTTATTGCTGTTATGAAATTCAGATGATGTGAGGATTCATCAGACTTGGTATCTCCTTATCAAGACAAAATTAATGACTTTGATGGGAATTAATTTTTCTTCACATGACAGGACTTGAACTACCTTCTACTTTCTTTGAATATGAAAATGTGAAACATGTCAGCAGAGTACTGTACTCTTAAACTCATTATCTGTTTCAACAGATTGTTGGGATTCTCTAATTTATCTATATGGCCTGGTATTTAGGGGACATAGAATAGGAAAATTGTATTTCTCCTATATTTCCTTTGTGTAATTCAGAGTGATTTTTATGTGCTTTGTTCCCAGCAACTGGAAAAAGGGATATCTAGATTTTTGGCTTGCTTTTTACAAATTTAACAACATAACTGAACTTCAGGTAACAGCTTCATTCATAATTTTAGGCAAGCTGTCTTAAGTTTTCAGTACTTAATAGGTTACAGGAATTGGTGCCAGTGCTTTCAAATGATCACAGCTAACCATTAGTTGAATTACTGTTCAGTTTGATACAATTGCATTTATTCTTTTTGAAGAATGAAGTATTGTTGAACTCATGTTTTGGAGCTGTTTGTTGGAATTTATTGCAATGTGGTGGAAATAATTGTTGAAAAATGAAAGAACTGGCCTCTCTCAGTTCCCTGCAGGTGAGGCTGCCCTGGCTGATGTGTTGAATTTAAAACAAATTCAGCTGATGAGGAATAGTTTAATATAAACTAAGATAAGAAGGTAATTTCATCTGTTAGTGGTAAGACAAAGACTAACAAAGAGCTGTGTGACTTCTCCTGTTAATGTTTAAAGCAGATGCTTGAGAACTGTGGGGTCAGAAAATAAAATGTCTGTGATTTCTGTTGTAGCTGTGCTCAAAGCCTCAGGGAATTATGTTTCCACAGTGGAAATAAGGGCATTCCCTGTCTTAGCATCCTTCTCATGTCAGTGTGAAGATCAGACATGGAATCTGTCCTTCTCACACTGCTCAGTGAGTTGAGTCAGGAATCTGAATCAGGATATTTCTCTGAGACCTGTTTAGGGACACTGCAGTCTACAGTGCACTGAGAACTTTCCCAAAGTGCTGTGAAAACCAGGCAGGAAAAACATCTGCAACGTTTTGGCATTGTAGTTAGGTGACATTCTGATTCATCTTTGGGTTCTTTGAGCAGTGTTTGTTCCCTGTTGCCTTTCCTGTGGCCCAGGTTGTTTGCAGGAGCAGTCAGGTGTAAATGGCTCTGGAATGTTGCACTTTGGGGTCGATTGGATTTTGATGGTGAGAAAGTCTTCCCAGGCTCTGCTAACTCAGCCTGGTTCTGTCTTCTGGAGACTGCTCTGGGTGTGGCATCAAACACCACACCAGTACTGGAGTTCCCACAGGAGCACCTGGTCCAGGCAGGAATTAGCAGTGTCCCATTATAGACTAATGAGGGTTAGTGCAGAAACTCCAAGGTTTTCTTATGGAAAACCACAGGGCTAATGGAAAAGGAAAAATGTAAAAGTCATGTGGGGAAGGGTTTGTCCTGTCTGAGGAGCTGTCCTGTGGTGTTCTGGTTCTCCCTCCCATCTAGGAAAGATGTTACACAGAGAGGCTTGAGCTGCTCAACAAATTCATCAGACCAGGGGTCATAAACTTTGTGATTGTGCAATTAAGCCAGATTCAGCATCTGTCTTCAGTCTTTGCCAGTGCTTCTTTGCTTAAGAATGCATTTAAATTGTGTGTATTTAAATAAAATTTAAATTTTATTATTGTAATTAGTAATAAAATACTAAGGACAATTTTATTATTTTTCTATGTTAAATGTACTTAAATAAATAATCTCAAATACCTCATAACAAATAACTTCTGGGCAACAGTCATCAGTTCCTTCAAGTGTCTGGGGCTTTTGGAAAACATATTAAAACATTGGCAGGACCTAAAGAGTAACTTAATTTTTTCCTCTCAGTTCCTACTTTGATTTAAATGTGTTTAATGTAACTTATTCTTTTTCCATTGAAAAAGATAACAGAAAAAGTATATTCAGCATTTTGGTCATTAATTTCACATGATCTGCTGATAAAAACTACTATTATTTCATTATAGTTTAGCTGATTTTGTATTTGGTTGCAAGGGGGTTTAGCAAATTCCTGTTTCTTATTATTGCTTATAGATGCATCCACATTTTTAGTATTAACAGGGCCAATAAGGCTCTTTGGGGGCTTTTTTGATGTTTCTTTCCAATTTAAAACAATAATGTTGGCTCATATGGGTTATTTGGTTTCAGCCATAGTTTAATGAGATTTTACTCTAGCATGCTGAAGTACTCTCTACTTTCTCTGCTATATTCCATTTCTCTTTTAAAAATCTAGTAAGATTGATTTTGTTCCTTGAATTTTTAGTTTCTCTTTTTTCCCAAATGCACTGTAAAACTTTGCCTGCATATGTGTGGTTTCAGATTTATATAGCAGCATGTCTCAGCCCCTTCAACATTCTATGCTTTGGCTTCTTTTCATGTCCAGTTCCACTTGCAAATATATTTTGCCAGTAGTTTTAGCTTTTATCCTCCTCATACAAAATCAGCCTGCTTTGTTTCTGGCTCTCTTACTCTGTTGGTGAGGTACTGTAGGATGTAAATAGAGCCATATTTATTGTACACATCCTCTTTCTACATGTTCTTTCACAACCTTTAAATCACCTAATTCTTTATTATTTTGCTTTAACCTGGCTTTTGGAAAGGGGTTCCATGTGTATTTCAAGCTGATGCAGTATGGATCAGTGATTTCTCAACCTCTTCTCTGCCAAGCCTTATTTTAAACAGCAAAACATCTTGATCCTTTTTCCTTCTAGTCATGATCAAAGGAGAATTTTTAGATTTCTCTCTGAAGCTGAATCTCCCTGTTACAGTTGATGTAATACAGCATTTTTCCAGGGTTCCTTCTGTGGTACTTTGTACTGCTCATGGATTTCTAAAATGCAAATTAGGGGCTTGTTGCTACGCATCTGAATTTACAAGTTCTTATTCCTAGGTGCTTTTTAAAATGTAGATTGCTTCTTTTTGATTCCTACCCTTACCCCCCCTTTCTCAGGCCATGCTGTGTATTGGGCTCTTTTCAGATTTAGCATTTAGGGACTTCTGAGGGAAGCTCATAGAAACCTTCTTGGAACACTTTAGATAAAGTTATACTGAGAAAATTGTTGTGATTTTAAAAAGCAATGCAGTAATGGGATATGGGATGGGGGGTAGTAGAAGAGGGAATTCTAGGGAATCTCAGGGGATTCAGAGGATGGGTGATACCCATGGTAAAACATCACCTGGTCAGGGAGGAGTTGAACAACTTTTTGTGTTTTCCTTAGTTCAAGCTGACATGAGAAGTTGGAAACACCCAACCATCAGATGCCAGGGACACAGGGTAAGCTGGCAGTGGGCTTGAGGGGAGGGATAGGGCACCCACCAAGCTGTGAATGAAACATGAAGACCATGCAGGGCAGATGTGTTTGACACTGGTTACAGTCCCCCTGATCTGTTCTGTGGCTTCAGGGTGCTGTAAAAACGAGAGGAGCTTTAATGTTTGAGGTATCAGGCTTGGAGGACAGATGTGGCACAGCAGATCCTCACATCTTGGTGCTGTTACTCTTTAGGTCCACATCACTTGAAGTAGGTCCACATCACTGAAAGTAGGAGATGTAAATCTTCAAGGAATTGTATTTTAGTGAAGGGGTCATGTAGCATCTGGGTTTTCATGTCTGACCTTCTCTGGAAGTTGTAGTTTTGAGCACAGAAGAGGGGTTCTCCTTTAAAGAAAGCTCTGCATTCTTCATGTTTTTTTATCTTACACTGAAACTATCTTTTAAAAATACAGCATTTTTACTCTTCAAATCTTAAGTATGCTAATAATTATAGACTAAAAAAATAGCACTTAAGAACTTACTGTATTAGGAGATTGACACTTCTAAGAAATTGGTTTTCATAAGGTCTGCTTGGTTTTTAGCATTATAACTCAGTGGACTGTAAAGAGTTCAGGACATGCTTTAATGTTATTGTAGAAAATAAGGGTAGACTGAGGTGGAAAGCATTTTGGCTGACAAAATTGACAAGGAGCTTTGGAAAAGATAAAGAATGGCAGTGAATGGACTATGTCTTCTTTCATGAAATAGTAGGGAAGTCCACTGGATTATTTTGGAAGGAATATTTTTAACTTCTTACTGATGTCATTTAAAGGGTGATGGATTCAATAGTCACATTTTTGTAAGACTGCTTTTCTAGAAAAACCATCTATGATTTCTGTAAATGTAAAATTAGAGACAAATATTCACAAATTTCTTTGAATAATCAGTGGAGAGTTCATGTGAATAACAAAATAAAAAGAATTCTTTTTGAAAGGTTTTCAGATTGCAATAAAATTTGCTATGTGCAGTCTAAGAGGTCAATATCTAAACTGCATAATCTTGCTTAGGGAATTTAGCAAGTGGTGACAAATGAAAAATAATGTTAGATAGGAAATACTGAGAAGAAAATGTAAAATGTATTTTTTCATTACATAATCTGGTTCATCATGTATTTAGGTTATTTTCAGTGTAAAATAAATGGTGCTTTTGACATGTAATTAGAAAAGAGTATTTTGTATATTAAAGTATAGGGATGTTGTAGACTGACTGAGGTGTCTTAGTAGCAACTTGGGCAGATCTGTATATAGCTTAATAATCTGTAAGTTTAAACCAAAATAATTTGCAGATCTGTATAAATTTCAGTATAACTGTTGTGATGCATTTGGATGAGTTTTCTGTCCTTCCTTAATAACTGAGCAGAAGCTGTGGCTTTCCTTGGGGATTGGTGACAGATCCAATGGATGGAGCTGAGCAGGATGTCCTTGTGTGCCAGGCTGGGCCAGGCCTTCAGTTGTCTTCTGCTCCTACTTGGTGACTGTGGAACTTCAAGTTTTGTGCAGCTGAGTCTCTGTTATCACAAGATAGAAATGTGATCTGATTTTTGTGTGACAATAGGTGAGAAAGACAAGTGCTGGCCAGGCAGCATGTAGTCTCCAGCTAAGATGTCCTGTCTGGACCCTAAAACAATGTAGCAATATCCATCAAGTGAATGTTCCACATCTTTACCATTTCCTACTGTTTGGGGGCTCATGCTGATGTTTGTGGTTTGGGTTTTGAGAAGAAAAGTCCTTCAGCAGGGTCTGTGCATGTTCTTTAAACAAATCTGAAATATGTTTGTGGTTCAAGCAGGGGTGGGTGCTACAGATTAAAGGAAAAAAAGGAGGGTGGTTCTGTGAGTAGGAAAGTTGTTAGTGACTGAGTAGAGCTGGTTGTTAGATGTAATTATCAGATACAATTGAACTCGATCTTATTGGAAGCAATCTCAGTCTTGTAGAATTGATCTGTATCTTCTCTAGAGCTGTGAGTTGTGCAAAGGACCCTGTGCCCAAAGGCTGGGCTCAGCTCTGTGCAGCATTCACAGCTCAGCTGGCATTTGTAAAGGAACTTGTCAGGCCTCTTTGGCATGTCTGGATTAAAAAATGTGTTCTTATGTTCCTAATAGTCTGTAAATACTTGATATGGGATGTTGTCTGTGGGCATGATTTCCTCTAAAACGTAGGCTAGTTTTAGCTGCAGATCTAAAAATATTCTGTAATGACATAAAATTGTAGATTTGTTTCAGTTTTAAAGCTTTATGTTATAAACCAATGGATGAATTTTTTTTCTTAAGTCAACAGGCATCAATTAATAAAGCAAGGAGAGAGGTGTTATTGGGTACACTGGCATACTATCAAGGGCAATTTACATTGGAGTTATGCATCTTAAAATAATAAATTATCAGCATATTTCATGGGTGAGAACACTTTCCAGTTTCAGTGTAGATTAAATGAATGTTATTTTCAGTGAAGGTGAAGATACGTGTCTGAGGACACATTTTAGGTCTGAAAGTAGAAGTTGTAAGAAACACTAAACCTTCTTATGTTATCAAGATGCAAACTGTATGTCATATAAGAAGTAATGTTTTCAGGATCTGCAGTTGCATGTTTGTAATAAATGGGGAAAAGATGCTATTTTTATTTCTGACCAAAATTCAGAAAATACAACTTGCGTTTTTTCTTGTCTGGTTTTGGTGGGTTGTGGGTTGGTTTGGGTTTGGGTCTTTTTCTCAGTTTGTTTTTTATAAAATTGTGGGGAATCTTATTTAATGATGTTTTCTGACTTCTAAAGCAGATTTAGAAGAAAATATCAATGAACACGAATTGGAGCCTTCACCTCCCAAAGGAAAAAGGAGGGGTCGTAAGGGAAAACCAAGAAAAACAAATTTAAAAGGGCAATCAGAAGACACTAGATCTACGTCCTCACATGGCACAGATGAAATAGAAAGCAGTTCCTATGTAAGCAGTAAATATGCTAAACTTCTTAGAAGACAGAATTGCATATTTCTTCTCTGAAATATAAGTTTTGTTAAAATTTGCATTTGTCTGAGCCTCCAGCTGGTGGCCACAGGCTTTTAAAATTGCAACCTTATTTGTATCCCAGCAGTATATTTTAGTAAAATGTTTTTCTTTCAGAGAGACAGGTCTCCCCACAGAAGCAGCCCCAGTGATACAAAACCTAAATGTGGATTCTGTCATGCAGGTGAAGAAGAAAATGAAGCTAGAGGAAAGCTTCATATATTTAATGCCAAAAAGGCTGCAGCACACTATAAGTGCATGGTGAGTAACAGTATTGTTGTTAACCAGTCTATTCTGTGAATTTTGTGTGAATTGCTATTTTGGATTTTAATGCAGTCCCCTCACATGTAATTATGCTGAGTATTGTCTGTATGCTGATGATCTTAAGCACTGAAGTGTTGCAAAGTGAGCAATTCATTTATTTTCACTGCAGGCAATATGAATAAAAGTTGGCTTCATGCTAAGAGATGGAATTAGCTCAGGGAGATGCTTTCGCGTATTAAAAATGCTCCCTTAGTGTCTAAATGCATATGAAGTATTTAAAAAGGAAAACAGAAAACAGTTTTAACTAAAAGAACCCTTTTCAAGAATAAAACAACTTCGCAGGTGTTCAGGGACAATCTGAGAAGAATCCATGAACTTTGTTCATTTTCTGACCTGTGGATTCAGGCTGTGTGAGTTAAGTAGAGTGTGGGATATGGAAGTTCAGGAAGCTCTTGCCTTTAGATGATGACATTTGTAGAACTGTCAGCCTGAACGGGATCTCATTGCAAAGAACATCAGCAGACAGTGCCATGAGTGGGGTGGGGCTTTGGGTAACAAAATTCACTGGTTCACACTGTACCTCAAAATGAATAAATAGTCCAGGCAATCTGTGGAGTTACTCATTGACTTTCTGTACCCAGCCTCACTAAACAGAGAGGAGCTGTGTGCCAGAGTCTTACTCTAGCAAAGCTCTTTGTTACTTTGTCCACCTGAACTTCAGTTTTAAGGCAGTTAAAGCTGAATATACCAGGATGATGGTGGAAGGGATGGTATTCTGTTCTCCATTTTCATCCCTCTGGACTTCACAGCTGTATTGACATCAGGGTTGAACCTGAATTACATATATGTCACAGGGAAGGAAATGGAATATTCCTAAAACGTTGGGTGTGCAATTGATAATATTTTCCATTTGCTAGTTTATATTTTCATCCTATCATTACTTCTCATCTGCTCCTCTGTCTTTTAAAAGAAATTTCTCCAAGGCAACAACAACTCTAATTAAAGCAGTCAGGTGGGGATCAGAAGGAATGCTTTAATTGCTCAGCATAGGGTTTTTCCTAGTTTGTTGGTAAAGCACATGCTGTCTGAGATCACAAAACAGGATGTTCAGTGCTCAGTTATTCCTGTAAAAAAAAATTCCAAACATCTTGGTTTGTTCATCTTGAAGAAGGATGTTGATCCAACATCTTTGGACCTGACATTACTTTGACTTGCTTGTTTTACAGTTGTTCTCTTCTGGCACTGTCCAGCTCACAACAACTTCAAGGGCAGAATTTGGTGATTTTGATATCAAAACTGTACTTCAAGAAATCAAGAGAGGGAAAAGAATGGTATGTACTGCAGAATGTAGTGAATGTGTTAGTGATTCTGCTAAGGTCTGTATAGCTCTGCCTCCTTCCTTTTTTGAAGCAATCTTTTCCATCTCTTTCTAAACACAAAATTAAAATATATTGTTACTTGTGGGCAGGGCAGCCAGATAGGAATCACCTTCATATTAGTGGTGTTTGGGCTTGTGGTATTTGGGATTCTTTATAACAATTGTACATAACTGTTATGATCACAGAATCATATGATTCATATTAGCCATGCTGTAACTATAAGAGAGTAACAGCTTTGGACCTGTGTTACTAAAAACACACTGTGTGGAGCTGCACGTAAAATTAGAGAATATGCAGTTCTTGCAGTGAATATATTCTCTAAAATTGGAAACAAACCAGTGTTTCCAACTGTTTTGGTGTTTTAGTAGGAAAACATTTTAAGATCTTAGCGATGGGGATGCTGGTAAAATATCACACTGTATTTTATTAAAACTTTGGATGTTTTTAAAGTGCTAAGAAATGTGATGAGGATCAGACAGATAAAAAACTAGCAATATTGTTCCTTGAAAAAGTAATGTAAGTCTCTATATGTTAGCATACTAACTTCAGCAATAAAATGGCCTTGGACATGCAATAACATGTTTTGCAATCATATAGCAATTTTCTGTGCAACAGACAGGTAAATCCTAGTGCTCATGTTTTTGTGGGTTGATATCTTACAGTTTTTGGTTTACCGTGTCTTTGATTAACTCTTCATTGGAAGGATGATCTGCCAGAGGAATTACTCTGTTCCAAAATGTTTGCCATAAATATGAGGAACATTAAACTGAGTACTAAGATACAAAAGACTGAGATGCTGACTGTTGCTGTTCTCTTCTCTCCCCTGCACAGAAATGCACACTCTGCAGCCAGCCTGGTGCTACCATTGGGTGTGAAATCAAAGCCTGCATAAAAACATACCATTACCACTGTGGAGTAGAAGACAAAGCTAAATACATTGAGAACATGTCACGAGGAATTTATAAGTAAGGACCTGTAGAATTGTTGAATCTGCTACAAAAGTAAAGATATTTCATGACACTTTTTCTGCCTAACTGGGCTAGTCAATATTTTCTTAAAAAAGAGGATATTACTTAACTTAAAATGGTATATTTAAGTAGTTGTTGACTTTACGAAACATTTCAGTTACTCTGCTAATTTAAAATTTCTGTAGTGTTGTAAATAGGAGAAATGAGAAAATTATTTGACTTGTATTACGTTTTCCTTCTCCAGTAATCTGTAATTTAGATCAAGAAAATTGATGTCATGATTCCTCCATATTGATGTGTTTGTAGCTTCCTTCAGGGGCTTTTTGGACCCCACAACTTTCCATCCTTCCTGAAGAGCTGTGGCTCGGCTGCAGCTGAGCTGCCGTGCTGTGCCCACGAGGGGGCATTCGCCGAGCAGGGAGAGAGGCAGGTCTGCAAAACTGGGATTGGTCACAGTTTTGTTGGCTGCTCTTCACCCTTGTTTTCCTTCTCAGTTTAACTGATGCTTGACTGGAAGCTGTGAATGATTTAAGAGTTTGCAACTGACTTGTAGCACAGCTCGAAACTAATTGAGAGATAAGTCAGGTTTTGATGGATATTTTCAGTGTAAATTCTCACTGTTCCTTTTATTGTGCCAGGCTCTATTGTAAAAACCATAGTGGAAACGATGAAAGAGATGAAGAGGATGAAGAAAGAGAAAGCAAAAGCCGTGGCAAATCAGGCACTGACCATAATGACATTCCTCAGCAGCAGCTCAATGGAAACTAGGTATGGAAGTTACTCCTGACAGATCTGTTACCAAGACTGAAACGCAATATTCAATTAATGTAGTTTACTGCAGTGAAGTATTTAAATCTAGTGTATGCAGAGTACTTTTTATTGGCATACTGTAGAAGAACGGGGAGGATTTGTTGTTTTTTAAATCCGGCTGACTTTGTAACTGTGTAAGAAGGGAGGCCCTCATTTCTATTGCTAAATGTAGATGTAATGTCAGAGCTGTGAAATGCTTTTCTGTATGATTTTAAATTTACTATTGTTTTCATCATTTTTTAAACAGGTTCAAGGGACAGAGTTATAGAACTGGGAATGGCTAAGACATCATAACTACTAATTCTTTTAAATTGTTTTCTAAAAATCAGAAAAGGGTTAGTAACTTTTTACTACCCAACTCTGTTAGAAATTTCATTGAACTGCCTGAAACGTTCATGTGTGTGAGCCTTCAGTAAGTGGCAGAGTTTTACATGTCAATATTATGTAGTTTGTAGTCTGCAGTGTCTGGAAAAAAATGAAACACTATATAAATGATATGTAATATGTACAGTGTCAAAAGTTAAGGCAGACATTGAAATGAAGTAAGATCTATATTTCTGGACTGAATAAAAACTTTAAGATTTGGAATGTGTAAGTTGTTTAGTGGATTCACACAATGAGGGAAGGTCTTAGCTAGTTTAATTAACAACATGGACAAGTCCTTGATGGCAACGAGCTGGTACTTTGTGAATTTTGCATTTTCTTCCTGCACGAGTTCCGGAGGCCGTTGATGGCAGAGCCGCGCTGGTCTGGCTCGGGCAGCAGCAGTAGGAGAGGACTCTGTGTACACCAAGCACGCTTGAACATTTCAGGTTGTTCCTGTTGTGATTGCTCATTCCGCCCGGCATTGTTTGCGGGAGATTTACTTGAGCAGCTGTTGGTTCTGAGCTGTGAGCTTTAGAACTCATGCCAAAGGGCTGTAGTTCATTCTTTCCCCAAAACCCACCTCTTTCTGTGTCCTGATTTACAAAGAACACTTCACCAAGTGTGATTAAAACCCTACTATACAAATGTTTGGACTTTGCAGCCCAATCTCTTTTACTTCAGAGAGTTACAACTCTTAACTCACGATGGAATTTAGCCACCATATCTGACGTCCATACCTCAGGTGTTCTCTGTTGTGTGGAACACTTCATGTTTTGTCAAGAATGTGCATAAAGGTCCCATATTCTGTAAGAAGAATGAGGAAGCAACCTTTTTTGCTAGATTGGTATTTATTTTTTAATCATATGACCACTATATGGGAAAGTTCACGTATCATCCTTATTGTTTTAGTGATTTTTTTTTCCTTTTTCTTTCAAGTCAACAATCACATCATGGAATTCTACTTGCTAGAATTTGATGTTCCTTGAGGGAACGCTCAGATCTAGGCTATACCAAACCTAAAGAACAGTCCTCTGACTGCTTTCAAAACACCTTGTCATTTCTAATGGCTACTGGCTTCTTCAATTGGTCTGTTAAAGCACATCCTCAGACTTACTTAAATAAAACCAAAAAGCTGAATCTAGTCCACATGTTTGTCTGTTGCTACCGCATCACCTTATTGTTTGTTTAGGGTTTTGACTTGTTTCACTCTGAACTCCCAACAAAACTTCTGGATTTGAAGGAAGGAAACAAGCAAAAGACACTGATTTGACTATAAACTGCTACAGTTCTTCTGTGATTGGTATTGCAAAAACGGTTCATATGTAACATGAGTTTCTGTAGCATTTTTTTACTTGTATTTTTAAAAGATTTAACGTGTGTCATTTGTCTTCTTATGCATTCCCTTAATGTCTTGAGGGACTCAATTACTGTATATTGGAGTTTCTAACATTTTACCTGTTAGAATTCAATCAATTCTGTTTGCTTTCCTGGAGAATAATCCCGTTTGGAAAGAAATATTGCTGTGTACAGAAAATATTCAGTTACTGCTCTAAACATGATGCCATTGCTCATTTTTATTTTGTATTTGTAACTTTCAAAATTAAAAGTGTGACTTGAATTGCAATGACAGATCGATTATTGAAATTGTCTATCAAGGTGTTTTGTTTCTCCTAGAACATGAACATTTTTCAGCCACTCAGAACAGTTTTAGAATGCAAAATAGCATCCTTCAATATTCAAATTACTTCAGTTTGTGCCTCAGACATGGCCCTCCCATGGAAAAAAGGCACTTTGCAGCTACTGTATTTAACTAAGTTTGCATGGGGTAGATCTGCCAGCATACTGACTGTACTTGAGACTGAGCTCTAATTCATTGTGTCAGTGGCTTAGTATAATATTCAGTCCAATAACTCACCTGTTATGGATAAATTCACCCATTCCTTGCCTTGAAGAACCAGAGCAGCACTTTACCATCGGGTAGCAGAAAAGCAAGTGGCTGATTTCCCTGTTGCCCCTGAGTGCTGAAATGGCCTGGTGAAACTGTCATCAATTCAGAATTCATGGAAGCAAAGTCAAAAGCAAAAACCTTTTCTTACAAGCCTCAAATTTGTCATAACTGACTTCAACTCATGTATGCTGGGTAAAAGTGCCTTACAATGTACAAATTGTATTTATATGTTCCCAAGTAGCATCACCTGCTGGGGAGTAATTCTGTCGTGGTGTTAATATTTAGAAGAAATGTACCTCAGCAGTGTATTTACTGTACATCTCTTACGTCCTTAATTGTAGTTTTAAAAAGCATGACAATGTATCATAGTATACAACATTTACATCATTTTTTTAAAAGACAAAATACTGCCATTACTGTCTTTTTATGTGTATTTTAGCTTGGAATTTCAGACAGTCTCTGAAATTTTGGGGGTTTGTTTTGGTTTGCAGGTTTTTTTGGTAAAGCAATGTAATCTTTGCAAGCATATATTGAAGATTATTCTGGAGCATCTACTGCCTTCCCAGAAATGTTAGAAGTAATGAGAGTGCTCTATAGGTGAACTAGGTATGTTTAAATTAGCTAGTTAAATTAATACAGTCAATTTGTTACTGAGATTTTTTTTACTAGGCACCTTCTGCTTTCATCTCACAATCAGAGAATTCAATGTCATGAATTCAACAAAACTTGTCTTAAAAAACTGGTTTCACTTTAATTTTTTTAAAATTTTCTTTTATTATTGTTACTTTTTGCCTTTGGGCATTTCTTTTGCTCACAAGAGGATTGTGTGCTGTTTAAGATGCCTGGAACCCTCTGAGAAGGGAGGTTTCTCCCCAGCACCTCTCCAATAAGAGATCTCCCCAACTCACTGTGCTCTCACAGATCTGTGGTTCTGCTATTCCCAGAAGGACTGTGCCAAGGAAGGACAGGCATCACAAGGATCCTGTTCAGATATCTTGAGGATACAGCTGGTGCAATGCCAGAGTCCCCAGGTCAGTCCCCCAGAGCAGTGGCTGTGCTGTCCAGGGCAGGGGGAAAGGGCTGGTTCAGTGTCCGTGCAGCTCCTGAGCACCAGCTGAGCAGAACATTGCTCCTGCAGCACGGGCTGCTCCACAGCAGGTTCTCTGATGAGGCTCTAGTAGGAGCCACACCTGCACTCCACAAAGTCTCAGCTTCAGGTACAAAGAGCTGTGCTGATCCATAATGCTTTGAGTCTGCCAAATCTGGCCCTAAAATATAGTGTAATGGAAGAGTTTGCCTCTTACTCCTGCCTATAGGAAAAAGAACTTCATGCTAAAACAGAGTGAAAAATGAAGAGGTGATAATCTATTTGAAATATCAGACTTACCTGACAGGTGATAATCAGTGCATTCCAAAAATACTAATACACTGAATCAGATTGACAAGAAAATTAATCCTCATTAGATTAATTTAATCCAAAGAGAACTGAAAGTGCATGATAGCAATTAGTAACTCTTCTTCCATGTCACCAGAGTCAGATTCCACTATATTAGTGATGGAGGTGGAAAAACAGAACACAGCCCTTGATTTATATACTTGGTGAAGCAGTTCCTGTACATGCATATGTATGCACAGCCATTAGTCTGCAGTGACATCTCAGCCCTTAACGAATCCTGGAGAGCTGTTGCTTGTCAAAGCACTCAGGTTAGGCCAACGTTTGCAGCTTTTGCTCTAGCATATATTTACATTAGGTGTAAAGACAAGGAATGTATGGAAGAGGGTAAATGCATTCCTATCTACAATGTTATGTATATTTTGTTCCTGTTATATTGGCTTTACTTCCAAAGTTGTAGTTTGCAGTATTAGTTTCTTTTTATTGGTATCCTTGCATATATATATTCAATAAATGAGTTATGAATTTCATGCTTGCATATCTGTCCTTTTTCCAAAAATATAACTTCTGAAACTGTCATTTTAATGCATAAATGCAGTATTTCCTATTGAGGTTACAGGCCCAGGAAAGCACTTCCAGGAGAGAGGTGAGAAGGCATCATGCTTACAGTGTGGCACTCGGTAACTCTGCCTGTCTCTGTTCTTAACTCTGCACTGGGTAAGCTGCTTTGGATTTACCACTGCTTAATGCAAAGTTACTGACTTGCTGGAGGTTTCCTTTCTCACCTTTCAAGAACTTTTTTTTTTCCAAGAGTGAATTAATTTAGACTAAGAAACCAAGGGAATGCAGAGTATGTCTTGGTTTCAGCTGGATAAGGTTCATTTTCTTCTAGTAGCTGGCACTGTGCTGTGTTTTGGATCTGGTGTAAGAATACACTTGATAACACACTGATGGTTTAGTAGTTGCTAAGTAGTGTTTATACTAAGTCAAGGACTTTTCAGCTTCTCGTGGCTAAAGGACACAAGAAGTTGGGAAGGCAGAGAGCCAGGAGAGCTGACCCAGAGGGATATTCCCTACCATATGGTGTCAGAAACTGGGGGAAAGCTGGCTGGGGCTGCTGCTCGGAAGCTGGCCAAGCATCTGTCAGCACGTGCTGAGAGTTGGATTGTGCATCACCTGATTCGTATATTCTAATTTTTTATCATCATCACCATTCTCATTTTCATCTTCTTCTGCCCCATTAAACTCCTTATCTCAACCCATGTGTTTTCTCCCTTTAACTCTTGCAGTTTTCTCCCCCATCCCGCTGGGAAGAGCAGTGAGTGAGCGGCTGCGTGGGGCTGAGTTACCAGCTGGGGTTCCATGGCAGTGCAAGTGAAGCACACTGCAGACATGCAGCTGCATCCAGGATGCACTCTGGAACCACAGAAATGTAGCATAAGAGATTAACAGAGCAAAGGATTGCTTGGAAATCACTGGATTTGTCCAAATATGTAACTGCCTAGAGCAAAGCAGTGATGGCTGTCAGTGATTTTAAAGTATCAAAGAAATGTGCTGGGAAAACTCCATAGGAGAAAGGGCACTATTGCCCTGTTGATGAAGACTTTATTATTATGTCATCACCTTAAATAGGGAGTTGATTTAATGAGCATAGTAGGTAATTACTGGGACCTGAAAACAATCATATCCTTTCTGCACAGACTTAAGTGTCAGGAAAAAAATGCTGAGCATCATGTTCAATCAAGAGTTGCCAAATGATCAGGTCTTGTTGATGAAGTCATAGAATCATAGAATCATGGGTTGGACAGGACCTGCAAGGATCATTGATTCCAGCTCCTGGCCCTGCACAGGACAATCCCAGAGTGTAGTTATTGATGCTGTAATCCACAGCCATCTTTGCAAGGGTTTGTTGAAAAGGCTATTCAAGACTTCTGTTACCAAAGTTGATGTTGGAAGTTTTTTCATCACATGGTTTGTGATGCCATCAAATTATTGCGGGATGGATGTTTACTTTATTTGCTAGATTTTTTTTTTTTTTGTGTGTGTGGTTTAATCCAATCACCTGAGATCTTTCAGGCAAGTGTAGGATATTGTGGAATAACCTCTGTTTCATGGATGTGATTTCTCACTGGTATGGCTGGACACTTGTAGCAGTGGAGGGGGGAGCCATAGGCACAGGAGGAAAACACTCTTCCCAGCATTAGAGACAAAGGGGTTGCTGTAAACTTTGAAGGCTCAGCTTGTCTCTGCTTCCTTCTGCCTGCTCAGAACTCAGGGTCAATAGTTTAAACTGGAAAATTAATGGAAAAGGGAAACTTATCAGTGAGTGTCTAAAAGAAAGATCAAATTTTGTTAATCTGCACCAAGTTAACAAGCTCCTTGAGCAGAGGAGAAGCAGTGAGCACAGCTTTATTTTAAATGACTAATGACTTTATGTAAGATAGCAGGGAAACGTGGTCTGACACCAATTTAAAAAGTGAGATGATAAAAATTGTTTGGAAAACCTTATTAGAGTAATTATTAAAAATTCACACTGCAGGGATGTATTGAGGGGGATTCTCTGCAGTTCTTCTCTTATTTGAGATTACTTGGTATTTTCATTAACAACTTGGATGGCATAGGCTGATTAAATTGTAGCGAGCACCAGACTTAACTACTGACTGAGCAGAAGACAAATACAACTGAAAGTGAACTTGACAAATTCAAAAGAGTTAGCATGTGATGCAGCAAGTCCAGCAATGGATTTGACAAATGTGTGTTTGTAGACTTCAGCAGAAGCTGCAATCAGCTGAACAAATACAGGATGGGACAGGACAGGCTGCTACGGTAGCCATTGTGCAGAAGAGTTCTCCTGGGGTTACAGCCAGTCACCAGCTGAACATGATTCAACAGCATCCTGTTCCTGAAAAAAACCCCAGTGTTGTTATGGAATGTATGAACAGGAATGTGATCTGTAGGATACATGGCGTGGCCCCTCTTCCTCATGTGGTAGCAGAAAGCCTTTCTCAGAGCATGGTGTCGAGCTCTGGGCACTGCACTTCCTGCAAAATGGGCATCAGCTGGAGATGACTGGAGAAAAGCAATGATAGGGGTGACAGGATGGATGACTGGGCTGGTTTCCATGTGATGGGAGAGATGTTTTCATACCAGTTAGAGGTAGGTGCAAAGAAGGAAATAAATGCTTTTCCCCACAGCTGTGGCTAGGAGAAGGAAAAGAGATTCTATTACAGCAGGAGATACTGAGCTGAGACATCCAAATGGGCCTTGACAGCAGGAACAGCAAAGCTCTGGAATACCTTTCCTGGGTAGGCTGTGGAATCTCTGGAATTTTGGATTTTAAAGGAGGAGTCTGTGGGTATGGTACAGGGCTGGCACAGGTGGGGTTGGCGGTGCAGGGGATGAGGGCAGTGCAGAGCTCCCAGTTTGGCACTGCCCTGTGACTCGCACCCAGGCCTGGGAGGGGTCAGAGCTGCTCCAGAGCAAACACTGCCCTGGCACAGCTCTGGAGCACAGCCATGGCTCACAGCCATGTGTTTCCTTTTCCATCCCTTTAAAAAAGCACTTGTGGTAATAACATCTGTGGGCACACTGGCAGTGTGGCCCACGTCTGCAGAGTTAGCACAAACTTCCCAACACTGCCCAGTGCAAGGCACTCTCCATGCTTCCATTTGAAATTTTTGGGAGTACTTCAGCTTTCACAGTGAATGCATCCCACACCTTAAATGTACATTTTTGTTGTGCAAGAATAAGCAAAGTGACAGCAGTACTTCCTGAATGTAGGATTAGTGCACACAAAACACTTCTTAATTGTGTGTGCATGTGCACTGGGATGATACAGAGTTTGGAGTGGCTGCTCTCTTTCCCAATTACTGTGGCAGGAATCTTAAACCTTTATCTGTATTTTTGCCAGAGATGGTATCTTACTTTGTTTAAACTGGGTTCTCTGCTTTTATTTTTCCTAAAACAACATTCCAGCTGAGAAGAAAGCAACCAGGGCTGGTGCTGCCCAGCTTTTCATACCCTGGGTAGACATGCAGGTTGCTTGGCCCAAATGCAAGACCCAAATTTACTCTGCTGGCCAAAAGAAATTCCATATCCCTGTGCAAAGACTCCCATCAGGCTCTGCCTGCCAGTGAAGAGCGTTTCAGAGGCTTGGGACAGGGGGAGGAAGAAACTCCCTCCCAAACCATACACTAAAAATAGGTTGATGCTGTGCAAACAGCTTTGCTGTGAACTTCCTTCTGGCAGGCAGCCACGCAGCTGCCTGAGAGTTTTAAACCCAAATACCTCACCAAAACAGAAAGTCGCTGAAGTTAAGCACAGTTAGCAATGCTTTTAATCTTAATATTCCCTGCTTTGTTGTCTCAATTTCAGCCTCTTCCACTGTGCAGGTAGCTTATTCAGGATCTAAGTTCAGGAGTTTTTTTAACCTGAACCATGGCTGAGACTGGTGTCAATCCCTGGAGTCTGCAAAGTTCAAAGCAGGGAGGAGGCCTCTGATCTAAAGCTGGAATGCTCAGGTGATGTGTCCAAAAAGTGCTTTCCTGCAGAGCCAGAAGTGCAGTAGCTGGGCTGCAGAAGGTTTTAAAATTCTCCAAATTGCTGTTAACTAAACATCCTTAAATCCCACTGTGGTGATCCTTAAAACACTGTGGTGAAATTGGAAAGTTGGTTCCTTAAATAAGACTACTTTAAAAAGAATAAACACAAGACTCTGGGCAATTTTATTGAATAACAGCAGTGATTCATTCAGGCATTGAAGTCTATGAGCTGTTTGAGTTTGCCATATTTTCCAGTGTTTTTACTGCTTATTAGTGCCAACATTTTGTCCTAAAATAAATCATGTCACATTCTTCTGTACATTTTGACTATGAAGACTGATGTTTCAGTTTCAGTATCAATCTTCCTTCATTTCAGTAGCTGCTGATTGTTTAGGCATAACAAGATTCACATTTCCTTTATCATGATTTTATAGGAAGAACATTTTCCAAGACTAATTAAATCTCTGGGTCATTTTCAGCTATGAAAATGATCAAGAATCACTGATAACACAGTAATTTTGCACAGTTGGATTTTTCCCTCTCAACTTTGTATTATCAAATACTCAGTTTTTATTTTAATTCTCTGTATCAAATTATCTGGTTTGTGTGGCAATTAAACAGAAGATCAGTGTCATTGTGTTTTACATTCTCTTTAAACTCTCATCAAGAGCAGGACCACACCAGTCCAAGTTTGTAATTTAAGATGCATTTGGCTAGAGTTCAAAGAGACAGGAGCTCCAGTCTGTCTCACTTCCCCTTGGAAAGCCTTTCTGATGCTGCCAAACAATATTTACACCAGCAGGGAACTGAGTTTTGGAAAACTTTTCCAGGCTCTGAAGAAACCAAGCAACCTGAGACTTTGATAAGCCTTAGTAAATTTAAAAACTCTTGATGCTATCACTGTGTAAAACTTGTATTAGCCCATCAGATATCACAGATTTACAATTTGAGGAATGGATTTCAGTTGAGAGATAAGAACAGAGGTTAGGCAAAAAAAGTGTTATGTGGAGCAAAATTCTCCTATTGTCATCTCTGTTGAGCACTTTATGATATCTTACATTTCTGCAGCCACAGGTACACGTGCTCTGTTCTACAAACACGTTCACTAAGTCAGGTCAGCGTCTGCAGCCAGACAGCTTTAAAAAGCATCAAGCCTATTTCTTTTTCTGGAACCTTCAGCTTTCTAGCTGCCTGGAGGGAGGGTTCAGGTTAGGCCCTGTTTTCTCTGTCACAGAAAAAAGGTTGTTTTCTCTCAGTGCTATGGGAACTGCTTTGAGAGCAGTTCTCCCCCTTCCCACCCCTGTTTCATGGGACTTTTTGAGGATAGTTTTCTGAAGGTGTTTTCTACTAGTTCAAGCAGTTCTGGATGGGTAACAGCAAGAATTCTAGCTCTTGCTGCCTGGTCCTTTAGCTTGGGACTCTAAAAATTCATTTATTTTCCCTTTTAAATATAAACTGAGTTCTAAAAGCATTCTTCAACTGAACTATTGGACTCTGTCCTTACCAGGCACCTCATTCAGTGTTGCACCCTTAACACAAATCCAGATTCAGATGAGGTTTTGCTCCTAGAACAGCACTTCACATTTGAGGATCTGAATTACAATCTTGCCAGCTCGTACCAGACAACTCAAGCCTTGCAAAGGCGAGGGGAGTCCTGAACTGCAGCTCCCTCCTCGCCTGGTGTTTGTGTCTCATCTTCCCTTGTAATCTGCCCAGAGAAGATTTCTGAGATACTTGAACGGCTGCCAGGATCTGCATGGGAGGCAGGGGCCTTGGCATCTGAGCCCTGACACCTGATGCTATTGAGGCTGAGCCAGCTGGACCCGCCAGCCCTGGCGTGTGCAGCCCTTGTGTCTCTCAGCGAGTTACCTGATCGGGCTGCTGGCTGTGCTCTGCCTGCTCTTCCTCTTCCTCCTCCCCTGGTACTCAAACAGCCTTGCCACTGCCTCCGGCCTGCTCTGACTTTCTGTCCTCACGCCTGTTGGCCCCTTTGCCACTGCTGGTGTCAACAGGCTCCAGGTTTGGGGTTTTTTTTAAGCAATCCTTACACCTGGCTCAGCTGTGTGTGGCTGTACAGACACCTCAGACACACGACTCAACAAGTGTTTTACAGCTTTTTAGAAATGCTCCTGCAGTTTGCAGCCACGCGACTGCCCTGCGCAGGTCACGTGGGTGCCTGGTGGGAGCAGATGAACCTGTTCACTCCTCTGGAACAACTGAGGAGTAATTCACAGAACAACCACAGCTCTCCTCCCTCAATTGCCCTTCCCTAGTGGGAGGACCTGCCAGCACCAACCTCCTGCATTTGGAGGAGTCCAGCCCTCCCTCACGCTCCAGTGGAAGGTGTGTGCAAATGAGCTTCCAGTGCAGATTTCCCAGGCTCAGGTCCTGCTGCAGGGTTCCCTTGGTTTCTTGCTTCACACCACCATCTAAGGAGTGACTGCAAAAATTGAGCCTGTCTTAACTTACGTTGCTGGCTAAAATAAACGGCCAGACTAAGAGCAAGAGCACTTCCCATGCACAGCCCATCTCCCAGAAGTCCTTTACTCCTGTGTAGCCCTGGGAGTTTGCTGCACATGCATGTTGCAATGTGGACATCTGTCCTCTCCTGTGTTCCCAGAGACCATTTAATTTTGAGAAAACCAGCAGGGTAACATGGCTGCCATCAGTCACATTAATTTTGGTAGAGTTTACACTGAAATGTCCCACATAGAATCTTTAGGGTCACCAAGGTATCTTGCTGATGTTGAATGAGGGGAGCAGAAAAGGTTCCCTTGGAGAAACCATCTCCATCTCACTATTCCTTGCTGTAGAGCAAAGAAAGGAATCTCATTGTTGTAACCTCCATGGCCCTGCTCTTTGTTCTGCTTTGCTGCTCAAAGGAATTGCTGGGGACCTCAGGTGACTCCTTGAGGGTGGGAAGAGCTGTGCTGCAGTCAATGGAGGTGTGGGAGGAGGTCAGCCTGGGCTTTACGGTGTCCATGTGACAGTGGCTGATAAACACTGGTGTCCCCCTCGTGTGGCAGCAGGGATCCTGCTCATACAGCAAACGGTTGGTGCTGCAGCTCTCAAAGTGGCTCTGCAGCTGGTGCTGAGCTGTGGTTGCATTTAAGAACTTTCTTATTTTCTTACTCAGTCAGCAACTCCATCAGAACACACCATCCAGTGAGTCAAGCTGAGCTCAGAAAACCGCCATTTCCAACAAGAAAAAAGAAAAATACCTTAATGGTAGTTTCATTGCTCAGGCTTCAACCCTTGTGTTAGGACAGGTTTAAACAAACAAAATATTCTTGGGGCAGGTCTCTGGATTTTAGGTGTGCCTTCCTCTCCATCCCAGCCACTTCTCACAGCTCTCCTGTGCCAGGGAACAAGGTCTCTGGAGAGCAGAGAGAGGAGCAAGCCCAGACCCCAGAGCTGCTGGGGGCAGGTTCACCACACCTGTGCTCAGTCACAGCCACGGGGCTTGGGCTACCACAGTCTCGGTGCCTCTATGGGCACAAGGCCCCAGAGCACAGGGCTGTGCTCAGGGCTGGCAGTGCTGAGCCCGTGCCCTGCTGCAGTGCCCGGATCTGCCTTTGCTCGTTCGGTGCCATTTTCAATAATCCCTGCTGCAGTTTGTGCTGGCCGGGTCCCTCCCGGCGGGCAGGGCAGCGCTGGCGCTGAGCGTGGTGCCAGCACGGCCTCGGCTCTCTTGTGACAGAGCCTGTCTGGTCCTGCTGGGGCTGCGGGGACAATTCTGAACGGGTGTCTGCAAATGAAAGCTGATAAATGCCACAAATACCAGCCCCAAGAGCAGCACGGTCTGCAGCCATCCAGGCTGCGTTTCTCAGGATGGTTCACATTTCTGATCAGCCACTGCTCTGTGTTTTGTAGTACTTGAGTAATTTTTGTGCCACTGACCAGTCCTTGCACTACTGAATAAAGACCAATTGTCTGTAATTCCCCCAACCTCCATCCTGGACTGTGAAAACATTTTTAGTGAAAAGGCGAAGTGATCTACAGCTCTAGAGAAGTACATCAATTCAAGTGTTCATAATAAGTGACAATTTACTTACCAAAACTAAGATAAGGATTATCTTAGTTTTGGTAAGTAAATTGTCACTTATTATCTGGGCAGGGAGAGAAAATTTGATAAACTCTCACCATCCAGGATATACCAGTCTTGAAACTAATAAGTAGATAGGCACCACTTTCCAAAATCCATGGAGAACGCCACCACTGAGAATTGCTGTGAGGACAAATTATTTGCAGGAATCAACAAGACAGAGAACAAGAACATGATTTTAAAAGGTGTTTTGCAATGAGTAACATCTATTCCATATTTCTTAGGAAAGGCGTGTCTCTTTTTAAATGATGTTTTGGTACATCTGGCTTCCTCTCCCATTTGAAACATTTGGCTAGAAAAATAATTATATGCTATTTAAATTGCTAGTCAGAGTGGAAAGATTTCTTTGCAGCCACGAAGAAGATGGGATGCTCGTGCACTAAATTCACATTTTAGTGAATACTCTCTATCTCTAAATAATTTAATCAGATATTTCTTTTTCGTTTTCCTCTTGATTAAAAATAGTGGTGCTCTTCTCAGGACTGGGTTAATATCCCTGGAATTCTTCATTTTCCCCCATTCTGTGAGCACAGACAAATTTCTGGTCACAAGAGAGTCCTGCTGATCTAGTTAATCTGCTGAAAACTGGTTGTACTCTTTGCTTTTTTTGGAGACTTGTTTTGTGAAACAAAACCAGCAGATTAATTCTGCTGATTCCCTGTGAGTCACCCAGCAGCAATGTCAAAGCTGGGGGGAAAGATGGAGAGAAGAGTGGGGGATTGGTGAATGGGCACTGACCTGAAGATCTGACCCACTGCACACCATTTCAGGTGCTTCTAAAAGATGAACACTCAGTTGCTACCTCCAGGTACCCCACCAATGGGGACATGTGGTCAGCAAGAAAGGTTTTTAAAAGTCTATTAATGAAATTATTTACAACTGGTGCTCGCACAGGCCATGGTTCATTGGGCCTGAGCACTGAGATACGCTTGGCTGGCAACAGAGGACGAAATAATTATGAAATTACAAGTCTACTCAGAGACAAAACACTGCACATTTATTACATTATTTTGCCTTGTAAAAGGCTGTGCATACCAGAGAAATCAAAACTTTGGCTTTCCCACCATATGCATCATCTAGACAGAAAATGTGCAGCTCCCAGGTACCTCTGAACCCCCTCCCTCACCCTGCCCTGCAAGTCTCAATGACCTCGTAACCAGCAAGAGCAAAATTGGTCATCTTCTAAATCTGGTGCTGATCCCAGCTGACCAACTTCCTGTAATATCAGCAAATACTTTTGCTTTTGTAAATCTGTTTTTCCCTCCATAATGGGGTGCCAGTGGGACCAGAAATGCTTTGGATCCAGGAATGCGCTGTTTGGCAGGAGGAACAAAGAAATTGCTCATCCAGAAGGGCAAAACAGGACTAGTGGTTTTGTTTGCTGGGGAGAAACCACATGGAAGTCAAGCCAACAACTCCTGCATGCGATCAGAAAGGTCCTGTTGGATGCTACTTTAATGGCAGACATTGATATTAGTCATTAATGAGAAACCACTTCAGTAACTAAAATACAATCATGTTCTGCAGTTCTTCTGAGGTTGCAGAGCCTCTCCATAGGTACTGCCCACTGCCCACTAATGTCAGGCTCTCCCTGAAGTTGACAGGGCAGGTGTTCTCCCTGGCCTTCTGGAAACAGTCCAGCTATGACACATTCTGATATCCCTTAGCTGCAGGGCATGTTTCATTCTGCTGCTCCAGGCAACTTGGTAAAGTTCCACCCACTCCAGTTAACCCGCCCAGACTGTAACAACACAGCACTCACGAGGGATCGGGATCGTGCCCATTTGCTTAGTTAAAATTTACTTAAATTGATTGTTTCATACAAAGGAACACTTAATTTGGTTTCACTGTACTTTCTGAGCCAACAGTAATAATGCTAGATGCATATCAGAGGGTGAGTGCTACAGTTCTTTATGAATAAAGTTATTTTTAAGAATCATTATCTTTTTTTTGACACCAAGATTTTATGCACCATAAAATAAAACCTGGTTAACACTCCTTAGAAAAAGAAGGGGAAAGTCTTCAGCTGCTACATAATATAAGAAATAATGAATTTCCATCTGCACTGTTATGTTGTCCTTAATTATCCTTATTGTCCACACTATAGGAAAAGCTGACACTTTTTTCTTTCTCTCATTTGAGACCACTGGAACTATTCATGCTTTCTTATTATTTTACCTCTGTCTGTGGAGACCTCCATGGATGCGAACACCTGATGGATGTGCATCCATCCCTGTGCCTGGTTCTGGAATGACAGCAGTCACCCACCCTGTTCCCCCAGACATCAGGAGCCACAGAAGCACAGAATCTATTAGGTTGGAAAAAAACTCCGAGATCATCGAGTCCAACCATGGCCCAGCACCACTTTGTCAGCCAGGCCATGGCACCGAGTGCCACGTTCAGTGTTTCCTTAAACACCTCCAGGCACCATCTCCCCGGGCTGCCTGTTCAAGGTCTAATCACCCGTTCTGTGAAGAAATTCCTCCTAATGTCCAACCCAAACATGTTCTTAAGCGTGTGTCCCCTTGTCCTGTCGTGGTTCCCCGGGAGCAGAGCCCGACCCCGGCCTGGCTACAGCCCCATTGGGGCGCTGTGCAGAGCAGTCAGGTCCTCCCTAAGCGTCCTTTTCTCCGGGCCAAACACCCCCAGCTCCCTCGAGAGCTCCCATCAGACCTGTGCGGTTCCAGGGGCTTCACCTACTTCTGTTGCCCTTCTTTGGACCCAGTCCAGCACCTCAATATCTCTCCTGAGCTGAGGGGCCCAGCACTGGACCCAGCACCGTCACCTTCCCTTGTCATCCTGGGGGACGGGAACGCACAGCGGGCTGTGCGAGGGGAGGCTCAGCTCCCAAGACAAGGAGTGGGGACGTGGGACAGCGGGGGGACACCTGCACCCTGCTGGGATGGGGACAGCCCCGCGGAGGCCACAGCTCGGATGATGTGTCCCCGCTGCCCCGTCCCTCCGGCCGCTCTCCGAGCCGCTGCACAGCGTGCCGAGAGCGGCCATGTTGAGGGCGGGGAGCGCGGAGGGCGCGGAGGCGGCGCCGGGGCCGCAGCGGGCGCGGCGCCTCCTGCTCCTACCGCCCGCTGCCGCCGCCGCTCCTGCCGCTCTCAGCGCCCGCTCCCGCCGCTCCGAGCCGCCCGCAGCCGCCGCCGGCCGGGCCGCGCTCCATGGCGACCCCCAGCCCCTGCATCGTGGTGAGTGCGGGGGCTGCCGCCCGCGGGACGGGGGATGCTGGGCGCCGGGGCCGCTGTCCCCCGCCTGCCCCCCGCAATACGGTGATCTGTGAGGGAACGCGAGGGGTGGCATGGCGTGCCGTGGCGTGGCGTATCGTGTGTTGTGTCATGTCGTGTCGCGTCCCTCGGCGCCGGGAGCCGCCGCCCCGCGGAGTCACCTTGAGGGCAGCCCCGGCCTCCCGGCGCCGGGCCCGGGGTGTCCGTCCCTGCCCTCCGTGCCCCCGGCCGGGCGCGTCCCTTCCCGGAGCGGCCGCGGGTGCCTCGGGGTGGGCTCCGAGGGGATCCCGAGCCCGAGGGCGGCGGGCAGAGCCGGCGTTGGCGCCTCCGGAGCGAAGGTGGAAGAACTTCCCCCAGCGCAGCACAACTTCCTATTCCTGTTGCTGTTCGCGGCGTGCGGGAGGCTCCGCTCGGGAGAGCCCCACGTGTGTGAGCGGGGTCTGGTTCTGCAGGAGCAGCATCCTTGGTATTTTTGTGTAATTGCCGCATCTGCTGAGGCTCTTAATGCTCATTTTTATTTATCGTTTTAAAGCAAGTGCCAGTGCTGATGAAGTGCGTACTGTGTCTGATGGCCGAGAGCTGTGACGGCCGCGAGGTTGCGACAGTAAATCCCTGCAGTCCCTAAAAAACCTAATAAAACCTGTAGGAAGGGCCCATTCCCTGTTAGATGCAGAACGGAAGGTTTAGTAGACACGCTGGATGTAATGATGGGTCTGACCAAGGAAAAACCCCATGAGTTTTGGGTAGGACCTGCCTTATTTCTTAAAATGAGACCCTGTGGACTGCAGGGACCATGAGCTTTTGCTGTGTATGTGTGCACCTCACACGGGGTCCGCTTTGGATGGGAGGTGAAATAATAAATATCCCAGATTAAATACTCATTAAAGATTAATCAGCAAAAACCCCATGTAAACAGTTGTCAAACCACTGGCCAGGTAAGTGTTTCCACAGGCACTGAAATAAGATTTGAGTCCTGCAAGGGTACTAGTGGCCAAAATGGATACTTAAAATGCCTGCCCTGGTGAACTGTCGGCGCTAACCTTCTGTTTTCCCTCTGAAATTCTTTTTCACATGGTAGCGTTCAGCTACATAACCAGAGAGGGAAGTAATTTAAAAACCACATCATTTTCAAGCTGTAGCAGGGTTAGGGTTCAAGGAAGGCTCTGTTTGATGTAACAGCATGCCCTGAACCTCAGCAGTGTTCAGTATCATTATTTTATGAATGTATGTTTGCTAATCCCTTGTCCTAATTAATATGTCCTTGCCAGTGTTGCAGGCAGTTTCATACAGGGAGTTTCCCCATGTGGAACAGGTTGCTGAAAGCTTTAATTTCAGATTCTGAATGATCTCAAACCTCTCTATTTTGGAAACAGTGGTCAGAACAGAGTTGTTTCATAGCAGCATAACTTGTCATGCACACGTAGCTCTCTTGCCTTGTCCTGCAAACTGGCTCGTGTGTTTTGTTGTGATCGAGTGTTGTGGAGATTTGGAAGGTGCCCATGGCAGAACCTCTGCTTGCTTAATTGCAGGTGCAGGTTTTGCATTACACTAGGAAAATCAAAGAGGTTAAAAACCTTGATTATTTTTGTAATGGAATCTAGAGTTTCACTGAGGTGTAGTAACTTCAGTTTCCTGCTCTCCACTGGAGGAGAACGTTGTAGGGCTTTCACAAATTGCATTGCATAACAACTCACAGTATTTCAAGTAACTCTTGTGAACTCTTAGATTACACTTTACTCTGTGCTCAGTGTGACTGATGTCTTTAGAGAGGGGGAATGTAAGGTGGTTCTGATGAGCATTGTGGGTTTGATAGGTTTTACTCATGGGTTTGATAGTTTTTACTGAATAAAGCAAAGGACTTGAAGTTTCTCAGCACAGACTTTCTCTAAGGCTTCATAGAAATCTCTCCCTGTTTCCTTTTCAGATTGGCGATGATGAACAAGGTTATGACCTGGATTTGTTCTGCATACCTAAACATTATGCAGATGATTTGGAAAAAGTCTATATTCCTCATGGGCTCATCATGGACAGGTTTGTTTGACTTCAGACAGTGTACTGATTGCATGAAACTGGAATAAACATCTTCCAGTGATAATTTTGCTGCTTGGAGACTGTCTAAATAGATTACATTTAATTGGAGACTCAAATGGAAAATTAATCTCTCTCTTTTTTTTTTTTTTATTTTTCTAAGAGTTTGTACATTTGCAGTCATGCTATTCTTTGAAAATTGGTCATAATTCTCAGGCAAAATTCTGTAGTATGTAACAACTTAGGACTTTATTTCCAGTGTTTCTTTTATGTTTTACCTTCTTAAAATCTAACTAGAAGACATTTTGTTGTGTTATTTCAGTGTGAAAATATAGGCTCTTGAATTTCCATAAGACATTACTAAAAGTAAACTATTAATCATATCATTTTAGACTCTCTCATGTTGATCTGGTGGATAAATAACATCCAACTTTCTCCTGCCGTCCAAGAAAGACATTATCTTCTGCAAATATCAATCTATCACTTCTGTGGTTTCTGAAATCTGTGATGTGCTATGCAAGTTTTGTCCTGTGTGATCAGAAATGTGTTCACAAGCCTACGAGATATTTTTGTTTTACTTTGTGGTTGAAAGTTGTTTATTTTCTTTGTGAGGATGAACAAGAAATTCAGTGAATTTAAGCCTTTTATGAGTGGTGCTGAATGAGTCTTCCAGGGGATCTTGTGACTAGGAATGTGTTTAGATTTTGCATGGTTCTGTTTGACTAGATACAATGAACATTCCTATAAAAAAATTTCTTTTTAAATATTAAAACTTTACATTGGAAGTCCATATAGAGGAAAAAATTGGACAAAGTACACATCATTAAGGAATTGACGTAACGTTTATGATGGTTGGCTTTCTCTGAGAAACCTGCTGTCAGCTGGCACACAATAAATGCAGACCATGCTTTCTAAAATAAATGGCAAAATAAATTTAGAAACAATTATTGCAGAAAAACGGTGCAGCATTCTCTTGCTCTGCCTTGCTGGTATTGTGTTCTGCTTTCAGGACAAATTTCTGGCATTCTGATTTGGCAAATCAACATCAACTCTGCAGTTTACAATTTGAGCGTTTTCGTGCTCATCAGCTGCTGAGGGCTGCTGCCTTTGGGGCTGTGTTAGCTTTCATTGCTCTTTGCATGGAAGCTGAACCTGAGTTTGGAAGGAGAAAACACCTTCATGTCTCTTATCTGCCAGTGAAGCAGTTTCAGGGTGTTGAGGTTTGCTTTGGCTGCCTGTGGCAGGAAAACGAGCGCGTTTGGCAGCGCTGCTGTTGGATTAACCTTGAAAAGCAAAACTTTATTGGCCAGTAAGGTGTAAAAGTGACCCAAGTGGTGGGCAAATATTTCCAAACAAAACGTGTTTCCAGGTTTGCTGTGTGTGTTTGCTGCTGCTAGGAGTGTTAAATGCTGCTGCTGTGATGGACCAGTGGAATGTTGTGACAGCTCACTCTTGCTTGGTTTTGTTTAGGACGGAGAGACTGGCACGAGAAATTATGAAGGGCATGGGAGGACACCACATTGTGGCACTCTGTGTACTCAAGGGTGGCTATAAATTTTTTGCTGATTTATTAGACTACATCAAAGCCCTGAACAGAAACAGTGACAAATCAATCCCCATGACAGTCGACTTCATTAGGTTGAAGAGTTACTGTGTAAGTATCTATGCAGTGCTGTGCAATTTTTAGCTAAGTTGACTACAAATTATTAACAGAGGTGGTTTAATATTGTTACTGCTCTAATATGCTAATATTAAACAAATAATTAAGGGAATTAAGAGTCACAAGCCAATTTACACTTTCTCTACCTTATTATATAATGTGTTTTCTTTTAGACCTTGATATCTCCTCGCCCCAGTAAAATCATTAGCTGAGGACCCTTTTACATGTCCTTTACTTGTTCAGCAATTTCCTCTCTGCCCTCTACCCCATCTCTAAAGCCATGGCTCTAGACCAATACAGAGAATTCTCCTGCAACTGTTATTACAAAAATTTAATTCTGAGAGTTTTTATATGGCCCAGACATCATTCTTGGACAGGATGACTTGAAAACTGCAGAAATTATTCCCCATCTCATTTTTGTTTTGATTAACCAAAGAATGAACAAAATTAGTTGTATTTGATTATGAGGAAACACTAGATACATAAACCTAGATTTGTGATTAATGGGCTCTGAATATGGCATTACATTTTCAAGACAAGGCATAGGTTGCCTTGAGTTTAGATTTTTAGGGGAAGAATTTATTTTGATTCTAAACACAAGTATTCAACTTTGTAGGGAAACAGAACATTCTGTAACACGAGGTAACTTTTGGGTTTTACAGAAGGAAGCAGAGGGTTATGTTGTGCAGGTCAGGGGAAGAAGCAGGTGTTTGTCAGTGCAGTATGATTTCCAGCTTACTGACAGCCAAGTCTCATGTTTTTGGGATTTCAGAAATTTATTATTTTTTCCCTAAGACCATCTATAAGGTGGAAATAATTACTTCTTTTTGTTTCAGTTTAGAGTGTTTGAATACACTGTTTCACAGTGTTATGCTGTTTGTTCTGTATCAGCAGCTTTGAATTGAAGTCAGGGTTACTTGTCCCAGCTGTAGACCACTCTCTATTCCACAGAAAAATACAGATTCCTGAATTGAAAAAATCACTCTCATCCTTTGTTTCATTAAACTGTGAAACCTGAGATGGAATTATTTACAGACTTAGTCTGGACTCTTGCAGAACTTGATAAATCCATGATTGCTCTCAAGCTCTCCATTAAAGTGTGCTGACATAGCCAGGAGCTGTGTGTGGCTTTGGTGCAGTCCTTCTGCAGGACCAGCAGCCTGAGGCACACACAGCCTGTCCTGGGGTTACCTGGAGACCACACTCAGGTTTGCAGAGCACTAATTCACTTATGTGCTTTAATGAGAGTGCAGGGCTGGGCAGGAGGGCTCCTGCCAGCCCTTGGTTGAATCTCACAGCACTGTGATAAAATCAGTGAGGGAGAGCAGTCTGAGCCTCTTTTCTGCTGTGCCTCCCAAAAGGAGAGGCTCCTGCCTCAAGTCCACTTCACCCCAAAGCCCCCACATGCCCATATATTCTGCCTGTAAAAGCTGCAGAAAACTGAATGTCTCTATTACAGAATAGTAGGTTAAAGAATAGGAAATTATGACTTCCACCTGTTTTGTTTTGGGGTTTTTTTTTGAGTGGAAATTGTGTATCTTCTGCTTTCTTCATTTAGGAACACGTCCAATAATTTACTTACCTTGTTTAAAGAATCAGTACAAAGATTACACCCTTCATGCTCTCTACTTTCTAACTCAGAAAAAAATACTGGAGAAATAGTTTGAAACACCTGAAAAAGGTCTCTGCTAAAAAGCAAGGCTGACTTTTAGCTGGTGTCCTAGGTATGTTTTTGTTCATTTCTGTACTACAGCTGTTTTTGTTTATTCCCCCTCAGAACGACAGTGTCTTGATATTAATAAGAGAGTGAGCAGCAAAGTAAGTTTTATGGAGATTACAATCCTGTTTTTACTATAGAAACAAGTGGATGAGAAGAAAAGCAGAGAAAAGTAGACAGAAAGCTGTTGAAGCTAGACATTTTCCTTGTGGTGTTGGCTTGAGGGTTTTTGATTTTGTCAGCCAGTTCTATAAAAGAATGTTTTCTTGTTCTGGATGAGTGAGGAGCTGCTATGTGATGCCTCCACTACACTATTCATGAGCATTTCTTTTCTGTAGCCTCTCTGAGGTGGTTATTAATATCCAAATTTAGGTCCTTTAGATTGCCTAATTTGGTAGACTGGATAAGATTATTGTATTGTGGACATGTATGTAACAGCTTGGCTGGGTCTGCATCAGTGATAGTGTCAGAGTGCTAAATCTGCTCTGTAGTTCTCATTGTGCTTTGCTCCAGGAAGGGATCTGTGTCCAGTGGTGTGAAAATCATCACAAACTGTAATGGACAGTTGGAGGTGGAGCTTTCAGCTCTCTTGTTGCTGTCTCTGGATGTGATTACTGGATCATGCTGCCTGCCTTTACAGACTGCATAAAAGATGTTAAAAATATCCTGGTCACATAAATGAAACAGATGAACTTTTGTAATGGTTCTGTAATTGATGTAATTGAAGTTCTATTCTTGTTTCAAATTGATCATTTAATATTTATGAGATTATGGGGTTTTTTTGTGTTGCAATGCAAAATTCATACTGTACTGCACCCAAAATAATTGTCTAAGAAAACTGACATCATCAAGCTGTGATTAAACTTTACTTCTACCTCCAGTTTTCCAAGTCCTTACAGATGAATTTTAAGGATCTGGCAAGCTATTTAGAAACGTTAAGATAGTGTTTGTGATCAGATCCAGCTCTCACTATTCTTGACAAACAGTTTATTCTGTTCGTGTTACAAGAAGAATGGCTTTTCAGCAGTCTCCTGCATTTAAGCATGGAAATGAGCAAATGTTGTTGCATAGTCATGAAGGGCAGCCAAAAGACAGTGGATGAGTTGCACTGTCACTGGTGAAAATCTGGATATTCAGTGGAGGATGTGGTAAACTCTGGTTAGGGTGGTCACAGCAGCATTCTGAAAGGTCTCTGCTAACCAAACCTTCCAGCAGGATACTGTAAGGAACTTAAAATGCCACTTTAAAAGGTGATCTTGGAGTCACTTGAGTCAGGAGTCACAGTCTTGTAAAACATTATTGTTTTTCAGAAGTGACAACAGGGAGGCAGTGAAAACAGATCTAAACAGTAAAACTCTTATGTGTTAAACCATGAAGCATTAAAGTCTTACCAGTACTGAACTCGGAAATAAGGCTCCTGAAGATAATTAAAGCATTGCTTAATGATTAAACAAAGTTCTTGCCAGTGGAAATCTGGTTATAGCCAGTGTCAGAAATCTTTAACTCTTTTTTCACCCTTTCATTGCTCAGGGACTTAGCACCTGCATATGACATCTAATATGAACTGTGAGACACTGTCAAGGTTTAAAGTCAGTTGAGTGTTTTTATCACGGTTTAGATTTACTGAAGCAAAATGCAGTGTAGTGATGGTGTACCTGTGTTGCTGTTCAGTTGTATAAGAACTAATTTGATTTGTTACCAATATTGGCTGTAAACCAAGCATAAGCTTTTCTGGCTATTTTTGTAGCTTATTGTTCTAAATAGCAATCAGTGCCTTGTTTGCTGGCTATTCTTGTTATGATTGCCTATTCTTATTCAGAGTAAGACTTTCTAAAGCAATAAAGTTTAAAATGTAAATTACCAGCTATACAGCATCCTGTAGCTTGGAAACCAGAAGTGTTTTTTGTCCTGTTTCTATATCTGTAGAGAATGCATATTAAGTCCTTGCTTTTTAGATACATATGTGTATATAATGGTCACAGATTATGTGTTGATGCAAATCTTTTGTCAAACAGTCTTTTATCTGAAAAACTATCTATGAAGTTGATCACTTGTAATTTCTTTGTTCATAGAGATGCTGTTGTTGCTGTGCTTCTGGAAGCTTTAGCATTTACCAGTTGTGTATTTCACAGTTTTGGCATTTACTGCAAGAAGAAATTCAGTTTAATTCTTGTCATGTTTACCCTCCTCTTTCTTAGAATGATCAGTCAACTGGAGATATCAAAGTCATTGGGGGAGATGACCTCTCAACCCTGACTGGAAAGGTGGGTACAGCTCTGTGTGTGTCTGTGTTTGTTCCACTGGAGGAGAGGTGGGAATTCAATTCATTCTGCTGAGATGTGTAAGGTGCAGCCCATGCCAGGAACACAGATCCTCATGATAGGCAGTGACAAGAGGAGGAAATAGGAGAATACAAATTGGGAATCTGCTTTTCTCCAGTGATTCTGTGGAGGTCATTGAGCCAGATGTCAGGGGTTAAAGCACCACTGCTCCTGCTCTGTCAGAACACATCACTTTCCCCTTCTCCTCACACATAGGTGATTTTTAAGACACGTGTGTCAATGTAAAGGATGTAGGTATGACAGAATTGTACCTGTCTCTGCAGTAGGACACTCTTCTCTAGAAGAATAGAAATTTTATAGACTCTGTTGTGATCTCTTTTGCATATATCTAGAATTTTCAAAGTGTGAATAATTCAAAGACTGTACTTAGCATGAACGGTTGAGAAGAATCTCAGCTAATTGTTATTAGAGCATCAGAAACGTTAAACTACAAAGCAGTTGCTGTTACACATGTAAACATGCATAAATGGTGGTGCAGATATTTAAGTGCACTGGAAATGAGTTACAAAGATTAAAAAGAAATTGTACGTTGTCTAGATACTAATGGATTTGTTTTTCTTTTTCTTCCTACCAGAATGTTTTGATCGTAGAAGTAAGTATTATGTTTCACTTGGAAGTTCTAATGTGTGACAGGTAAAAGAGTTCTAATAGAAGTTGTTCCTAAGCCAGAAAACCTACAGTTTGTGGTTTCAAGCTTTCCAGCTTGTGATTTCAGGCCTGAATTTTGCAAGTGGCCTCTGAATTTGAACTAAGCTGTTTTTTGAATTCTCAAGTTGCATTCAATTGCTATATTTAACCAGGAAAACATCCATCTGAAATGGTTTGTATTTTCTTTCCATTTTCTGAGATTTTGTCAATTTTAAAATGTCTCATTTTTTCCCTTTTTTTTTTGGTTTGAAAAAGTAGCTTGAAAAAAAAGTGATACTGAGCATGTTACTGTTCTGGTTCATCCCAGCCAGTTAGGAAACTAAACTAACTAAACTGCAGAGGTAGAAAGAGATTCCTGGTGTGAGTATCCTAAAATACATGAAAAACAGATGTAAGCCCAGTGTCCCTGTGTGTGGTTTGTTTAGAGAATAGAGACACAGAGAATTATAATTCTTAATTGGCATTTTGCAATTGCTGAATTGTCCTGTCATGGTTCTCTGGCTGATTCCAGGTTCAGTACAGCTCAGTTTGATTGCCTGGTAGGTGCTGTTGCTTAGTTCTTGCTTTCATACCTCTACCTTGATGAGCACCATTGCTGATTGCAGCCAATGTCACTTTCCTTGAGTACAATTGACAATTTCAGGGTAGGGAAGCAGCAGCAGTAGACAGGAAAAGCAGATGTGCAATCTAATAATGTGTTACAGCTCCAAATATGGAAAGGCATGTTTGTAAGCAAAGAAACAACTATGGCAACTGGTGCATCAGCCAAAGGAAAGGATGTTTCCTCCCATAAAATGTGTTTCTATGTATTATTTTTCTAATTTGAGAAGGTTATATTATTCCACAGGAAGCTCATGCAGTTCCAAAACTCCTACCAAAATAGTGTGTATCCAGCAGGCACTGTGTGATCAGGGGTGTCCTTTGAAGTGTATTTTGCTTCAGATAGACAGATGTGTTTAATTATGTATCTGCTCCATTTCAGATGAATGTAATCCCCATATTAGGTTAGTTTCTTATTTGTTTAGTGAATCATCTGTCCATTGACTCGTCTTACACAGTCAGATATGAACACTTACTGATCACCATTCTAACTGTCAAATGGCAAAATGCACATCTGTTGTAAATTTAATGTCTTGAGTGCTAGGCTTTACTGCATCCCTTTAATGTCCAAAAAAATTCTGTACAAAATGGAAATTAATCTCCAATAAACAGTTCATCACACAATGGAAAATCAGTAATAGGCTCTGCTTTTCTCTTAGAGCATGGAAGTAGCTGTTTATTTACCAACTTTGATTTTTATCTATATACCTGTACATCTTCAACTTCTCTGGAGTTTAATGATTAAAAGCATTGAGTGTTAATGGTAATGCTGACAGGTGCTCTGTTGAGTTTGTTATTTGATTTTTATTTTAATTAGGAGTTATAGGAAACACAGCTGAAACCAGGAATATTGCTGCTTCTTTGCTGTCTGCCTCCTTCACTTCAAATAGATTTGATTTTAGACCAGGGCAAGGACTCTCCCTCTTAGAGTGGGTGTGATTGTTTAGTCCAAATGAGGAGGCCACTTCTGATGCTTCAGTTTCAAACCATATATTCTCTTTTCATTTTCTGTTTATATGTGCAGTGAATGGGATTAAAATGCTGTGTCAAAATTTATTTTAGTGTGGTTTAGACTTCAGAACTGCACTCAGACTTCCTTGTGCAATTTCTTCAGGTATTTCTTGGCTCTGTAAAGTAAATTGTACTCCTTTTCCTTTAACTGCAGTAATGAGTTGTTCTGCCTGTTTTCCCTTCTTGTTTTTCTTCCTGTGGAATACTCTGTAACTGAGCTCAACAGCCAGACTAACATTACTCTTATCATACTCAAATTCAGCATTATCTCATTGCTGCAAGGAGCACAGTATCCAAAAGGAGCCAAGCAGGTCACTGCAGTCAGTAACTGCTTGTCCAGCAGCTGCTTCCCAAGCCGTGGTTATCCACACCAATCAAGCACTCTTGTTACTGTGTGTGATCACTTTACCCAGCCTGGTTGTGTAAGCCCCGCTCTGTGGTTTGTGCCACCTGCATTTGGTTGTGAGCATTTTTACAGGCTGTAGTTTGCCATATTTTCATGCTGTTGTGGATGAGCAATTTCAATGGTAGAAACTTGAAAGTGCTACTCTGACATGGTTAATAATACTCTGTCTTACATGAGTGTTTTTATTTTCAGGATATAATTGATACTGGTAAAACAATGAAAACGTTGCTGTCTCTCCTTAAACAGTACAATCCAAAGATGGTCAAAGTAGCCAGGTAAATGTTTGATGATTATTTGTGCTGGTTTTCACCTTAAGAAGGTTAGAAAAAACCCCAAACCAACAAGTAAAAACAAACATAGAACACATTTCCATGGAAGAGAAAGAGGAGGGAACATTTCTGCAGGAGTCATGTGATGTGATCTGTTGAAGTCACTACTTGTTTAAACTCCTAAAGCACTTTGCACACTGTAAGCACATATATATGTTAAGGATATTGGAAACACTGTTCTTTCCAGTCTTATTGCTGGAAGAGTTCCTGTGCTTCAGAAGGGCACAACTTATGCATGCCTGGACACCTCTTGCCTCTCATATTATGGTAAAGTTTGTGGGCTTTTAGCACTGAAGTCCAAGTTTAGAAGTATCTAGAAGAATTGAAATCTTCTGGCCTTAAAAGAAATACCCTCTCAAGTTAATAGAGGTGTTTTCAGCAGAAATTTAGTTCATAAATGTAGACTTTAATTAGAAGGGGAAATAAGAAAAAGGAGTGGTTGTCACCTGTATGTAGTGTCTCTCCAAAGATGTTTCTTTCTGCTGGCACTGTCTGCAACTTCACTATACTGCAGTGGTGTACCTGGCCAATGAAGATTTTCTATTTTTCCTTCTTTAATTGTGGAATTTAATTAGTTTGTACATGAACATGAGTGAGTGTGTAGTGTGCATAGTGCAGCTGAGCTTTAGAGGTCATTCTCTGAGAGTCACCCAGCCATATGCTCTTACAGCTTTTCTACTTAGTTACACATTTAATCAATTCATTTCAAAACATTTCATAATCAAACAACGTGCAACCAACAAGAAATATTGAGGGTGATATTGTATTATTAACCAATATCAACATTCCTCCTACTTCTTTTTAAATTGCATCTCTTGTGCTGCTATGCTGTGGTTGTGTATTTTTTAATAAAAGCATAATGATTGCTGGGGATTAGAGATAAAGCAGAGCTGGGTGTAATATCTAATCACTTGTGTTGCCATAACAATGTCAAAGCAGTTGTCAGACTTCCCAGAACAGCTCTTCTTGCTGGTAATCTGGAGGTGACCTGCTGAAGGTGAGGCCTTGTGGATTTCCCCCTGGCCAGTTTTTAAATATGTGTCACTATAAAGTGTTGTAACACTGCAGTGTAAAAAATTAATATCATATCATTAATATAGTCCAAAAACCAATTTCCTGTATTTTAAACCTGTTGCAGTAATTTGGGTTTGCCCAGGGAAAGACCTGACTTGGGAGACACGATCATTCTAGGTAGTCTTATGTTCTCAGTTGCTTGACTTCTCTCTCTTATATATCTTTTTCTTCTTTGTTAATTTTTTGGTTGTTGTGCTGTTGTTGCAGTTCTTGATTGGATTGGGGTTTTTGAGTTTTTTTATTTGGTTTGGTTTGGGGTTTTTTTTTAGGTTTCTATGTATTTTCCTTCAGACAATTAAGTAGTTGTAGTAGGGAGATGTAAACTAAAGCCAGCACTATTTTGGGGTTTCTTTGATCAAATTCTAGACCAATTCTCAAAAATTAGGTGTCCCAATTAGAAGTTTCAGAAACTAAAATCAAAACTGTGACTGTGGCAAAAGAAGCCACGTCTTCAGGGGTGATCCAGGAGGGAAGGGATCTGTGCTTAGTGTACAGAGTAATGCTGGTCCTGTTTGCATTCAGCCATCAGCCACCTTTTCTTTTCCTCACACAGACAAATGTCAGGCCTGTGGGATTGTCTTATAAGAGGTAGAAGTGCTCTGCTGAATAATGAGCAAATCAAACTGAGTTAGCAGGGCATTTCTCTCTACCACTGTACCCCCAGCTCTGTATCTCCATGCTTTTTTACTTTTTACCCTTCTGACCATTAATTCTGATCATCAGAATCAATTACATGTTCTTTATGGAGGTAATTAGTACTTCCAGTGAAAAGCAGTTAAGGACATGTTGTGTAACTGCAGTTGAGGTCACATTCAAGCACCTGAACTTTTCCTCTATAAAACTTAGGCTTTTGTTGGGCTTTTTTCCTTGGGCCACGTCCCAGATTGTTGCCTCTACAAGGCAAATTTCAGTTCCTAACATACATAAAGTCCCACTAAGTGACTTTTGACAGTGAAAATACATCCAGATCAGTGTCTCCCAGCCTTTTGCTTGCAGACCTGTTAATCAGCCTTCAGGCTGTGAACCATTCATGATTATAGGAAGTTTTGATTTTGTCATTATGATCTTTTGTACCTGCAAGTAAAGTAATGGTTTGAAATATGTGTAATTAGGCTGTCAGTTATGCACACTTAGGCTTAACTCAGCTTCTCTGTCATCAAAACAGTGTCATATATTTGTACATGGTGCTTTTCCCTGTTTCAGTTGTACATTAATTTTATTTGACAGTTTGCTGGTGAAAAGAACTCCTCGAAGTGTGGGATACCGGCCGGACTGTAAGAGACTTTTGACAACCATTTTTCTTTATTAAAACTGTGTCTGTGTATTGTGTACCTTTTGCTCAAAGCCCAAGGATGTTCCAAACAGGTTTTCACTAATTATTCTTGATAAAGTTTGCTCTTACTTAGATAATTAAATATTTGGAATGTACTTTTGAGACCGTTAATCAGGATTTGTAACATTTGCAACATTTTTTATATTGAAAACCAAACTTTGATATTTTGGTCTAGGTTACACCTTTGTCACGAGCAAATTCTCTCAACTTGCATGTAGTCAAATGTTTCAGTCAGTGGAATCTGCTGGATTCACCTTTTGACACTTTTGGGAGTGATCTGTGTGCCTTAGCCTAGCTAGCTCCTGCCACTTGGCTGTCCCCAGGAATGTGGGGGGACTATATGGTCTGATAAAAGTTTACAGTGTTAAAATGTCTACATTGGCACTGGTTATGTCTGGGCAGCTGAATTATTCCCTTCTTGTCCTCTCCAGTCTGTCCCAAGACTGTGAGTGAAGGAACAGCACCCAGAGCAGACAGTGCTGGGAGTGACAGCTCCTCCTGCCTTGGGCAGGGCTGTGTGCTTTAATCATGTTCCAGAGGCCAAATTCCTCTTCCATTCATTATGGAAGTGAAGAGAATTGAGCACAGAATCCCATCCTCTTCCTCCTCCTTTGCAAGGTTGTACAATGCTCTGTAAGTGAAGCTTTTCCATACCTTGAGGCTTCACTGAGGTGCTCCCCTCACTGAAGGACCCCCTCATTCCTGGGATCTCGTTAGAGGCTTAGCTGGGCTAATGGTGCCCTTGGAGCATCCTGCAGCAGATGACTTGTGCTGCCATCTGTCCCCAGAGACAGCCTGTCAGAGCAGGACATGTGAGCCCTGAAGGAGACAACAAGGCAGCAATGGCTGGGCCTCTGTTTTATCCCTGTGTTGTGAGGCCCACTAAGTGCTAAACATCACCTTAGCTTTTCTAAAAGTGCCCACAGCCTTTTATTTGAATTGCACAGTTTATCTCCCTGCTTTTCTCATTGTAGCCAGGGAGAGAAAAAAGACACAGCTTTCCTGCTCTGGAGTCTCATTTTAGCACAAGGGAGAAAAGCCCTTTGTAATTTTTATATTTTTGTTAATTTAATTAATTTTGGTAATTTTATAGTATGTGTAGACAGGGTGGACTAGTTCTGCCTGACAAAATGTCCTGCTAGAGCTGTTCAGACAATCTGGAATGGCTGATGTCCTCTTTTTAGGCAAACTTTTTGGGAGATAAAAATCACAAACAAAAACAAAAACCAGCAACAAACCAAAGCCAAAAGCAAACCCAGAGCAGCCAACCCACACCTGGTTCTGAAACCTGCAAATGACCCTTCCTGCAGCCCTGTCTGGAGTGCAGCTCCAGTGCTGTGAGGGGAACTTAGTTGTGCTCACAAATCCACTGCTGCTGTGCTGGCATGTCAGGCATCTGGGAACTGCCAGGAAGGATTGGCACTTCTGCAGGTTTGCAAAGTCAGAGGACATTTTCAAGGAATTTTACATTCTCATAATAATATCCTGTCAGGAAATTTAAGAGCTTCCATTCATTTCTTGCAGACTAGCACCAGGCAGCTGTGTGGGAACCAATAAATACATCTATTTAATTTCCTTTAGTTGATAAATCAACAAAGTAAGTTAAAATTGTAAAATGGCTGAAATATTAATCTGAGGGTACTAGAGTGGAAGAAATAAAATTAGTTACAATCTATATCTATAAAATTCCATATTGTCTCTGTAAAAAGATCTAGTGAACTCTAGGAGGTTCTTTTTCTAACACTCTGGTGACTTTTTCAGTTGTTGGATTTGAAGTGCCAGACAAATTTGTTGTGGGATACGCCCTAGATTACAATGAATACTTCAGAGATTTGAACGTAAGTAATTTTTCCCGTATGTTTTTTTCCGTTTAAAACTGGGGAGGAGGAAGGAAGAGAAATCTCCTTACATCATTCTCCCTGCTCTGTAAATCATGCCTCATATTCCAGTGATGAGAACAAGCCTGAGAGCAGCAGGGCAGCGTTTGGAGCTCTGATGAAACAAAAAAAATTACTTTGCTGCATGCAGAGTGGAGGCTGCACAACTGTCAGCTTTGAAATAATGTGAAGTTTGTGTGAAGTTTCTTGTCTCACCAGATTTCTGCAACAAATAAGTGCATTTGCTCTGTTATGTCAGAGCTAAAGAAGAGAGACCTGGGAAGAAGTTAAGGGTTCACATTTTATTATTTTTATCATTAACTCTTCATCTGGGTCTCACCAGACCCAGCAGACAATGGGTGGGTAAAGAAGGCAATGTGGAGATTTTTGGACCAAAACAAGGCCTAGGTTTTTCTGCATAAACAGTGTCAGAAGATTCTTCCTCCTGAAGTGTGTACAGCACACTTGTGTTGCTTTCAGAAGCTTGTTATTGATGTCAAATCTTGGTCACTTTCCTAACAGGAGCTTTTTATTTTATTTTGTTTCAGCATATCTGTGTGATCAGCGAGACGGGGAAGCAGAAGTACAAAGCATGAAAGCAGAGTTCCAGTGACAACAGAGCTTTGAAATGTTTTGTTTACTGAGTCCTATCTTTCACAGGCTTCAGCTCTGGTACACCAGCTACACTTGTAGAATGCCCCAGCCCCATTGCCATATGCTTACTGTAATTTATTGCATGTACAATATAAGAGCTCGTCTTGTTCATTTATATTTTAGAAATGTAAACAATTAGTGCAGTTCTGCACTCCTTATTTTGATTTGCACTATGACACTACCGACTATCGCTGCCCCTGGTTGGGTTGTGCTGTTTGTGAGCTCCAGAGTCTAACTCTTGCAGTGGTAAATTGCTTAAACCTCATCAACCCAGAACTGAAATAGTTCAAGTACTGTAAATGTAAAGCATTTTATGATAGGGAAGTCTATTAGTAATATTTTTAAAATCTGTAATTTAAGTTTTATATTTTGATGCACAGATGTGATTGTGATTATTGGATAGTTGCACCTTTGGGTGGTAATAAAGCATGAGGAGCAGCCAGTTACAGTATCTGTAATCTCCAAGGGGCTCATCCAAATCTCCTGGAGTTGCCTTATTGCTGTAAAGAAGTCTGGGTGAAAAGTGTGTTTTTCCTTTTTTCTTTTTTTTTTAAAGATGGAATGACAAAACAGAATGTTTAAAATCTAGTTTTAGTTGAGCTGCCTATTTCTGTTAGATTTTTTTTCTTTAAAAATATCCATCAGTCTATGGAATTGCCTTTTAAATTTAAACAATTTTAATATATTTGTGGGAAAAAAAAAGAAGTATTGTAATGTTTACTTTATAAGAATCTACAAAGCAAAGTACTTTAAATAAAGGCTGTCTCTTTAAAATAAGCCCCACACATCTATCCCACTCATTCTGTATATTAAAGTGCTCTTGAAATTTTCTTCTCAATATTTTCATAAGTGCTTGTGACAGTGAAGGCAGACTCTACATTTGTTACCTTTGTAGAGCTTTTGGTTAATGTAATCCTGTCCAAGGGAAGGTGATAAAAGTGCTGTGGGAAGATACTGAAACAATTGCATATTCTCCAACCAAACCAGAAAGCAACAGTCCTTTGTTCTGTCTGGGCAGAAATGAAGAGTGGAGGTTCTGTGTCCATTAAACATATCCATGTGGGAAAAACCCACAAAAACCCACAACCATTTTGTAAATAATCCTTTTGGTTTGTTTCATTAGCACTTCTGTTCATTGGAGTCCAGTTCTGAGCACAGCAGCCCAGCTCACACCTGTGGTTGTGCTGTGCTTTTTGGTTCTTGTTCTTCTGCATGTGGATTCTCCCACCACATCCTCGGATTTAATGCTGCTCAGTGCCTAATACACAATGGAGTTTTTCAAATATTCTGTTTTGAAAGATTTTTCTCTGGTTTTGAAGTTGGAGTCTGTACTTTTCCAAGAACTGCACACTACTGCCCATCCATGGCCTGCTCAGTTACAGCTGACCTAATACTAATGATAATAGGAGACCTAAAATATGAATTCACACAGTGTAATTACATCAAATGACCACATTTCTGGGAGAGCTATTTGTAAATCAGAATTCTCTTTAGCTGATCAAAATTACACTGTAGGTTATCCTTTCAAAGAACTTTTGTTCCAATGCACTACAAAATCTGATTTTATTTCTGGATTTGTTCTAAATCACTTTTTTGTATCTGCCTGTTCAAGAACCTGTGACTTGTTGCAAAAACATGCAGAGCATCTCCAAGAAGAGGAAATAATGAGTCTCCTGAAAGGTTTTACAGTGATGGTTAAGACAATTACTCACACGATGTGATTTGGGAAAGAGAGGAGGGGTTGAGTTGGTCACAACAAGGGGTTTATCTTTCCAATGCACCTGGAGCAGGTAATTCCTGGTCTGCTGGGGAAGGGGTTGGGATTGCACAGACTGTGTGGGCACAGCAGAGGTTTGGGAGATGCTGTTGAGCCACACTGGGTCCAGGAGTGCTGCAGCAGCACAGGATTGCTTTCCACCACACCACCTGTGTCCGATGGGAAAGGTCTGTACTTAAAATCCCACTGAATGTTCCCACATTTCAGGCACAGAGGTTTTTTCACTTCACACAGGTGCTTGTCAGGTCAAGTTCATCACCACAGAGAGATTCCTTATTCAAAAGCTTTTGTTGGTCTGAAAATTGTTTAGATTAAAGGTTACCCTCTCCCTCATCCTTGCTGGAATAGTTCTATCTACTGCAGCCTTTCACAGCTGCTGTGTGTGCACAACAGGAAGATAAATCCTCACTTGAAAAACGTTGAAAATGCAATTGTCAGTTTTTGTTTGGTAATTTTGGTTAAAAGACTGGGGGTTTAGTCACATCTTTGCAAGTTAAACACCAGCTTTATACGACCCAGACATATATTAAAGCATTATGAAAGCACAGAGGAGTGTCTTGTATTTGAACATTTATGTGCCATTTGAAATTCATTATAGTTCCACATTTTATGAATCACAAATGCATGCTGGAAAAATAATTTCGAATATTTATAGGCTTTGCTACACTGTCTCTCCCTGTGACATCTGGCATTTCTGTACATTTTGGTAGCTGAGACACAAAATGTGATGAAAAGTCTCTCTGTGAACTGAGCTGGCACTTCACTTAGGGCTTTTTTTTGGCAATCCTGGTTTTGAAAATTGAGTTAAATAAGGATCTTTGAGCTGCCTTGTAATTGTATATCCTGACTGATTAAATGGTGGTGTTCCATTGTGTACTATGCTGCAGCAGTCCTGTCAAGCACACACTAATCCAGCAGTGAGGAGCTGACAGTGCTTACAGGGAGCTGGTTACAAATCATTAAAGGACTGCCTGCCCTGCCCAAGTGCCTCTAATTCCTGTGCAGGTTGCACCTTGCAAGATCAGATCTCCACTCTTGGCAAGCACCTTTATAAGCTGAGACACCACTGTGGTCTGGTTTTACCTTTTTTTTTTTTTTTTTTTTTTTTAGTTGTTATAGTATTTAATTACCCAAGCAGATGTAGTTTGTTGAGTACTCTGATGGGGAAAACACTTCCAGCTCTGTAACGGTGCCAGTACCCAGCAGGCTCATGGTACTGCAGGCACCAAGGTGAGGAGGGTAGGGCCAGAAAAGCTCAAAGATTCAGCACAATCTAAGAGCTGGCTGTGGGGATTTTCATCCCTAGAGAAGCTGAGAGAGGGATCATGCTGGCAGGTGATGAAAGGCTGGTGCAGGGTGTGTTGGGGACACATTGGAGTGGCTGCAAATGCCCTTCTGTGTGTGGGCTCTGCTCCAGGAATCACCAAGTGATGATTTGAAACTTCATTTTGGAAAGTGGAAATCTTTGTGGAACCAGGTAGGAGAAACAGGTGAGTAAATCAAGGTGCAGGTACAGTAACCTGTTCAGGTGTTTATCTAACAATCATTATTAGTGGCATCTTCATTTTGTCCTCACTGTGAGCAGAAAGGGAACCAGCCTTCTTGTGTCTCCTGCGTATCTCCAGGTGAGCTGTAGCAAATCACAGCTCCTGTAAGATCCAGCTTTGGGCATCAGGGGTGCAAGGGGGGATTCCCAGACAGTCTGTGCCCTCTCACAGGTTGTGATTCCCCACCCGAGCCCTTCACAATCAGGAGGATATCCCAGTAGGCACTGTCTGTCTGTATAAATAAGGAATCAGCTATTTCCAACCCCAGCTCTCTAAGGTGGCTTTTTGGTGCCCAATTTACAGCCCTGAAATAGCAGCAGCAGCAGCAGGAATGCTACAGGAGGGTTTTTTGAAGAGACTTAGGCAAAACGTGGTTCTCCCACGATATCCTGCTCCCCGTGGCAGTGCAATAACCCTGTTTCTACCCGTGGCAGTGCAATAACCCTGTTTAGCTGTCCCGTTCCAGCCTGTCACTGAAATCCCCGTGTCTCCCCACGGGTTCTGGCCGAGGGGAAGGGGTGAGGATGGCGGGGAGCCCTGGAGCCCCCGGATCCGCCGGGAATTCCGCCGGTGCCGCCGGGAGCTCGGGCAGGGCAGGGCTGGCAGAGGCACACGGGGTTGGCTCGGCTGTCCCGCAGGATGGATGGAGAGGGATGAATTCCTCCTCCCCGGGAAGGGAACACAGCGCCTGGGTACGGACGGGACGCGCTGCCTCTCCGGCGGTCCGGGAAGCGCCAGAGCAGCGATGCTGATGCTTCGCTTGTCTGTGCCCCATCTGAGGAACTGGGACGTGACTAAGCCAACCCTAAGGCAGGGAGGAGCAGGGAAATGGGGTGTGTGTGAGCGACAGAGAGAGCTTCTAAATGTTTGCTGATGTGCCTTCATCAGATTTTTCCTCCTCTGTTTCTTTCCATGACAATTTTTTCTCCTCCATTCACAAAACGTAAAATACTCTGTAGCAATCAGAGAATACAAAATACGAGGTAGAAATATTTTCTCTGGTGTAAAGTCCTTAACTTGAAATTAGAAAACCACCTTGTGCTTTCTAGTACAGTATAATCACAACTCCCTCTGCTGAGCTGCATCTTCCACACCTCCAGCCCCTCTCGGCCATCAGACCTTTACTGGCAGCTCTGCACACTCAAATAATTTCTTTTCAGTATGACGGGAAGCTACTTTCTCACACAGATTATATGGTATGAGATCTCACCCTAGACAGTTTATAAATGAATGTATGCTCTGCTTGAATCACAGTTTGAGTAACCTCCAGTATCCTGAACAGCCACAAGAATGGGTTTACGTGAGAAATTGCAGAGAGCAACCTCTTACTCTGCTTCAGAAAATAAAATACTTCGTGTTTTTCTTCCATTTGGTGAGTTTGTTGCCAGGATCCACTGTGTCACCAGGGTGCCAGAGCCATCGTTTGCACTGATCATCATTGTCACTTTAGCAAACCCTCACAGGAGAGGTGAGCTGGCCTCTGCTTTGCAATGTGGCTGATACCTGCCACATCCAATTTAACCCAAGATTTTTTCCTTTGTGCAGCTTTGTGCTGGGGGTGCCCCCAGCCAGGGTCTCCTACCCTGCAAAGAGAGAGCAAAACACGTGCCAGGCTTCTGTGGGGCAAAGAGCAAGACCTGGAGTCATTCACAGCAGGCACTGGGAGCTGCTGTTGTGCAAGGCACTGCACAAACACCTGCCAGAGGCAGCCCTGGCTCCCAACACGCTGGATGTGAGCTGAGGAAAAGCAAATGAGGTGGGTGGGCAAGAAGTGCAAGAAAAGCAAGACAGTGCTGGATACCACAATGAGCCGCCAGCCTTTGCCAAGAATTCCTTCTGCATCAAAGGAGGTGAACAGGAAAAGGCTGAAGGTAGATAAGGTGCCTTTTTGGGTTGCTTTTCCAGTGTTTACAGGAATCTGCAACACCTCCTTTGACTCCCACACCACCTCTAATGGAGGGACCTGGTACTGAGAGCAGAGCAACATAACCTCAGTCTTAGAACAGGGGAGAGTTTTGGTCTGGGGGAAATTTAAAAAAAATGAAGATTGGTGTAGAAACGTGTGAATGAGAGACCTGTTCAATGGCTTATCTCCTAAGCCAGCAGCCATGCAGTGGTGTGATGATGTGCTGCACGTATTTACCTACACAGGGAACTGCTGCCTTCCAGCTTGTTTATAAAATCACAGCAAAAACTACTGAGGGAACTCAAAGCCTCTTCCTCTACAGTGGTCACATGCATTCCTGATACAGCAAATTTCACATATAAACAAAAACCCCACATTTTGCCTTATCCTACACGAACAAAGGAGTTCACCCAGGCTGCTTTGCCTGTGCTGCTGCCCCTCTGCAGACACCTCAGAGTTGCAGTGTGGGTCTGTGGGGGACTGGTCAGCCCAGGGATGCTCTGCAAAGGCATTTGGTGCTTTATTCCAAGTGGTTTGTGCTCAAATGCAGTAGAGAAGCCAACTTGCACAAAACTTGCACACAAGTCAATCTGCCTTGTGTCAAAGGCAAATTTCTACACCTCAGGAGAAGAAAAGATGGAGATTCCCTGGCTTCTCAGAAAGAAAGGCACAGCTGGATGTCTGTCCCCTGGACTCTGTGTGTTAATAATTGGCAATATCCAGAAGTATCTGGAGCAGTGCAGGGACACACAAGGTCCTGGGAGCCAGGCAGGCACAGAGCCCTGTCCCACTCCCTGCTGGCTATGGCACATCCATCACTGCCACAGCCTGTGCTGCTGGCACCTGCACAGCCATGTCCCTGTCCCCTGGGATCCTACTGCCTTCATTTAGCCTCTGTATTTTATTCCTGCCCACTGCTCCACAAACTCTGCTGTGCTTTTACTCTCCCACTTTGATCCTGCAGGAGATTGCCTGAAAGCAGTGCTAGCAGGAGTCTTCAGTTTGTGAACACAGTGAAAATTACTTTTTCTAGCCGAGTAAAATCAAACTGACCACAACAGAAACAGCCCAAAAAAAGTAAAAGAAATTTTAAATCTTCCGCTCCACCTATAAATACCAGTAGAAATCTTTCTTTAAGAAAAAGTGATGCAAAATTAATATGAATGCACAATTACCAACTTTATTGATCAATTTCCCTGTCAACCAAGTCACTCATTACCAAGTCCTTCACGAAAATAAGTTGATTAATGGCTTGACTTGTTGAGAGTGGGAATGAACCATTTTACAAGTGGAAGAATACCAGTGTCTGGTTTAGAATGCATTGGTTGTGTGCCCAAACCCCGTGAGTTTGCCCCCTTTGAGGGCAGAGGCTTTTAAAAGCTGCCCCTCCCCATTCACACCCGCTTGTACCTCCCCATGCCAGAGACATTTGTGTTCCTCCTGCTGATGCTCTGACAGCACTGACAGCCCTTGCACAGAGCAGGAGCAGGGACTGAAGCTCTAAATCAGCAACAGGATTTTCCCCTGCCCTACAACTATTGGCTGTGATTTAGTAATTCCTGAAAATAGCTGAAAAAAACCAATGATCCGAACTTCACAGCCACCAGGAGGCTGCTGGACTGGGGCTGTTAATGATGCACCATCACTGGCAGGCCTGACAAAGTTCATTCACCCCATAGCAGATGAGTCTTGAGCAGGCAGGCACCACCCCCAGCCCTTCCCAGGACCATCCCTGACTCCGTGGTGGCCCTTGTGTCTATTCCAGCAGGGTCTGGAAGCCTCAAGTGGTGCAATGCTAAGGAAAAACCTTTCACCATGGGGCTGAGACAGCTCTGGAGAAATCAGTGCAGCAGTGGTGGGTCTGCAGGCAAATCTCCAGGTGGTCCAAACTCTCTCCACTATGGCCCACATGGTGCCAGATGTTGCTGGCCACAGGCACCCCCCGAATGGCAGCTGTACCTGAGCTGGGGGATGCTGACAGAGGCTGGGACAGCTGCAGAAACTGGGGAAAGGTGATGCCTTGGGCAGCAGGGCTCTCCCATGAGCACCCCAGGCAGTGAGCATCCCTCCCTCTCACCCAGCTGAAGCTCTGGTCCCCACCAGCCCTTGCACCCCCCAGTGTCCCCCACAGCCCCTCCCCAGGTTCTGAGGGTGCACCCAGGGCCCAGCACTGCCCCTGTGCAGCCCCAGCTCCTGCTGTCCCCAGAGCCCAGGGAAGGCCCATCACCCCCTCTGGAGATGCAGGCAGTGCTCCCTGGGCTGGGGCACCCTCCAGCAGTGTTGGGGTGCAGCCCCTCCCCGTCCCCATTGACGACACCAAGCCCTGGTTGTTGCTGCCTCCGCAGTGGTTTATTGGGGTGGGAGCCAGGAGCCCCCTGCAGGGTGGGGAGCACCGTGGGGGTGCCATGGGGGACCCCAAGAGCCGGAGCCCTGCAGCAGGGACCGATTTCCAGCCTCACTAAAGCAGCAATGCAATACTGGAGAGCAACAGGCAATCCCAAACTCCAGTATTTACGTGCTGCTAGAGCACTGCTGACAGCTGTCCACGGCCTCCAGACCCCCCTCTCTGCCCCAAACACAGGGCAAGGGCCCCTTGGCTGATCCTTTGCCAGGGAAAGGCCCAAAGAGCAATAGCTGAGGGGTAGGTATAGCACAGGATGTGGTCATGCCCATGGTGGAGAACAAAAAGGAGCTGCAAGTCCTTCCTGCCTGCAGGGCCAGACCCACGAGCTCCAGGGGATGTAAAGGATGTGCACAGTCCAAGCACCAAGACATACCTGAGCTAATGAGATACATGGGAATGTGTTAGCTTCCACATCTATGATAACCAGAAGCTCACTTTCTTGTCTTATCCTTGAGGTAATGAGGCAGCCCAGAATGGTCTGTATCTCCTTGTCCCTACAAACCATGATGTGCTGCTACATCTCCTCAAAGCCCACTGAATGTTGACATTCCAAATGGTATTTTGAATATATATATGTATATATAATTTTTTTAAACCATGATATAAAGAACTGAAGAACACTCTACAATGAAGACATTTAACATGCATGCATTACCACCACAGGACAGGTTTTTTTTTCTTCACAGGTGCTATCAGACAGTCTGTAACTATAAGAGAACAAGCAGTTATACAGTGCAAACAAACCAGTTTCACAAACAAGGTCAGAAATTAACAGTTCCTTCAAACCACACTTAATATTGGGTCCCAGCAAATAATACACTTGCAGATCCAAAAGATCTGTTGCTTTTGCTCCTGTGAAGAGCCTGCAGAACTTCCCAGCCCTTCCAACTGGTCTGTGGGGAAACATTCCCTTGTACTTTCCTCTTAGGTGATGCTGAACATCAACGACTTTCCAGAAGTCACAATGTTAACATTTCATGTAAATAAATCCATATTCCAACAGTTGAAACCTGTTAAAATTTTCCTTAAAATACTTTCATTCAGCTCAAATTGACTTTTGAGATATGTAAAAAAATTCCTTATTTTTAAAAAGAGTAAATTCTTGCTTATTCATTATGTGAATGGACAACCTTATATAACCAGAAATTAAAGATCTCTGGAACTTCATCACATTCCCTGCCTGTAGCAGGGCAGGGAGGGGCTGCAGCCCTGCAGTTGCCAGTGGCAGTGGCACACCAGCCTGCCTGGGCTGCACAGGAGCCCTGCAGACAGACTGATATTTCTTGTATTTCCTTTCAACCTTCCCCCCCCACCCCACCAGTTATGGGACAACTTCCTTCAATTCATTTTCTTGAAAAGCAGCATCACAAAAAAACCTGAACAATGTCAGAAATGACGCCCTGGGTTTGAATTCTTGTGCCATCCCCTCGTGCCCAACGCGCCACCGAGTCCCTGCCTCTTCAGCAAACTTAAAATCAGGAATCTCAAAAGCTCTTGTGACCTGTGCCAAGTGTTTCAAATTTGAAATCAAATATTTGCCAACAAAAAAGCAGTATATTTTCACCACTTCAGTGTCCTCAACACTGACAGCACCAGGGCCAACTCCCTAATGAGCAGCTGCTACTGGCTGCAAAGCAAACACGCACCCAGTGCTCAGCCTGTAGAGCTAAATCAAAACACCCCCCACATAATATTAGCATTAATTACTGCTGCAACGATGTTTTACTTGACTGTACCTGTGCAATCTTATTTCTTTCATCTCTTCAAATGAATCCAAAAGAAAAAAGCAGCAGTAAACACATTCAGCTTTAGAATCCATTTTGATAGTGACTGAGGTTCACATTTTAATTAATGTTTTTATATTTATATAAAATATTTATATAAACCAGACTTTTAGTTCAACAACAAGGGCAAGAGCTCTGTTCAAGCAAGGGTTCAACAGACCTCCACCAGCCTCTAGCACAGAGGGAAAATCAACAGTCACACCAAGTATTGGGCAACTGGAAATTTGGGATAGGCAGTGAAATACGTATCTGAGAAAATATGCACATTTATGACACGACAGCATCAATATTTTATGCAATAAAAAGTTCCATGTTTGAATTATCCCATCTCCCACTTCAGATTCTTTCAAACTTAGTTTGTGCTTTGGAAACTCAACATTGCATCAGAAATTGGCAGCTGAGCAGGACAATTTGAGTTCAAGTACCCTCTCCTAGGTATTACCTGCAGTACCCAAGAAGGGATATGCATGTCAGAGGGACCTGCAGTGACCCAGAGGTGCTCAGGTATTTTGGAGCAGGTGGGACATGAGCTTACCTTGCCAACTCACCTCTGAACAGAGGCACATCCTGCACGGCCTCTTTGGGAACCAGGTCACTGCTTCAGTGGGAGCTACAAAGCAACAACAGAAAGGGTTTGAGAGGCAATGGAAAGAGGGGAAACTCCAGGAGGGGGGACCAGGGCAAGTTCCCTTCCAAGGCACACACAGACAGGTGCAAGTATTTTTAAAATTAGGGAAGAAAAAAATAAATCAAGTTTTCAGCTCCAGATAGTGCAGACTAGCAGCAGAGTAACTACATCCCTCCTGTCTCCATCCTCCCCTGCTACTGGCACCCTTGGCTCAGTGTGACTCTGGGCAGTGGCACCCAAGGCACACTAATCACAACCCAGGTGCTGCAGGGCAAGGAGAGACAGCCAGAAAAACCAGGGGCAGCTCTGGGCAGGTGGGAAAGCCACTGAGCACAAGCATGGTCAGCACCTTCCTCCCCACAGCAGCAGCAAGAACAACTCTACTGGTCCTGGCAGACCAGAAGCAAAGGAACCATTGTAATTATGCTGGTTTAGGTGATAAAGCAGGCCCAGGGCAGGAGATGAGATGCACAGAGGCTGTTTGGGGGTTGAGGCCTCTCTCACTGCCACGCAGAGGCAGCATCCCAGCAGCACCTCCAGCTTCCAAGCAGCACCTCCCTACGGCCAGGAACAGGGGTGTCCTGTTTATGGTAACCCCAAACAGGAGAAGAACTGCCCCAAAAGCTCTGCCTCAATGCAAAGCACTGCAACAGGCTTCTGCTGTCAAGAGCTCCATGCCTGCAGTGTGTGCACCAGCTCCTTCTGGAAATAGAAACTTCTACCTGTCATCCACGTAAGCCAGCCACCTACAGAGGTTTAATTAAATCCCCCAAATAACTGGGGAATTTGAACATGCAGAAAACCATTAATGCAATTCACAAAACAAAGCAACTTCTGCTTGCCAAAGTATATTGGGCAATTAAGTAAAAACACCCCCCCCAATCTTAAACACACACACAAAACTAAAACAAGTTCCCTCTGAAATACTAAATTCCCTTAAAATACAATCTCATCCCTCCTCACTGACACCAACTAGAAAAAAAAGAGAAGGGAAAAAAAGTGAGAAGGAGCACCATGGGAAAGGAAAGGAAATAAATACACGAGCCCATGACAGGACAGATTTGCATACAGAGCCTTTACTGACCCACACACTTCAGGACCAGGTGAGCTCAAAGACAAGTAAATATTAAGCACTTCCTATATATAGAAAAAAAATAGGAACAAAAAGCCCAGCTCTACTAACCAACAGTTTTCTAGGAGACACGCACAAACAAACCCTGAAGTCATTGTTCTCATTTAAAACAATTGAAAAAAAAAGGCATTTATTATTTTAGAAAAAGACTAAAGTAAATCATCTCATTACAGCCGAAGGTCCCAGGCACTCATCAGCGAGGCAAATTTACGGTGACAAAACGAAAATAAGGGTGTGAGTAACACCAGCAGAACACTTCATATCTGCCTGCCTCTGAAAAATCCCAACACTTTCGTTGCTGCCCCCTCTTGAACAATGAGGTTTAAACAAAAGTCACGTCCGAATATTTACAGATGTGGCCAACAGCTGGGATCAGAGCCGGTGCTTGATCGACAGCCACCACATGGCTCCAGCTCCGCCGTCCCCGTTCCCGGCAGGAGCTGCCTGGCAGGGCTGCGGGAGGAGAAGGGGCTGAGAAGGAGCCGAGCAGAGGGAACGGCACCAGCCAAGTCACTTTCATTTGCATGGCACCCACAGCATCTCCCCATCACCCAACATCGCCTCTCTGCCCAGCCACGACTCACTCCCGGGGGCACAAAACCAACACAGAAAATAAATTTCCTGCCCGTTCTTGCCAAAGCCATGTGAGAGCGAGTCGTTCCTCACGCGCTTCATCAAAATTAATTTTTTTTCCTCGCTAATTTGCCCATAAAAGGGCCAGGGAGGCAGCACACAGTTGGGGTAAAGCCCAGCACGTTTTCCCTGCACACCTTCCCTGTGCTAAACCACACGCCATCGACACGCTCCTAGGTGGGGCCGAACACCCGAAACCAAACTGCAGCTACAAAGGGCAGATTGAAATAATGCGAAAAATGAATTCGTTAACTTCACCCGGGCTGAAACTCGAGCCCAACATTGTTACCAGTAGGATCAGCTGTGTTTACCGAGGCGGGGGTGTTAGTGGGACAGGGAGCTACTTAGAAAGGCCTGTGGGACAAGACTTCAACTTACAGCACTCCAGAAAACCAGTAAAATCCACAGTAAAACTCCAGGATCCACAGTTTTTTCTCAACACTGCTGAGGAGAAGAAAAGTATGATGCTTTTTGTTATCTCCAAGTTTTAGCATTGTCATCTCATCCAGTTCTAAACAACAAGGGTCAGATTTGGAAGCCCAATTTCTATAAAGTTTATTTGTTAAGAACAGGAAAAAAAACCCAAACAAAAAATCAATTTCTTTTTTGGTTAGATGAACAATAATTCAAAACATAACAAGCACATTTTAGATTTGGGCTAAGTTTGCATGAAGCATTACTTAAAGCTTCCCTCTTATATTTCATAAACGTTTACTGCATTAGCAGCTGAGTTTTATTGTATTTCCCACTAAAGTCGATTAACTAAATACAGACTTTCACAGTTGCCGATGAGTTCTTTGGATTTCTTCAGAACAGAAGATGATGAAACTTGGCAGATGGTCCCTCACCTACACTTAACACGCATAAGACACACAAGCAGAATTTGTTTTTTTGCGGGGAGCAATTAATGATTTAACCTTGGAAAACTCACTCTTCAAACTCAAAAAAATTGTCTTTCTAACCCCGATGCATATACAGGAAAAAATATTGTATGTAGGATCAATTACAGAGGAAAAAGTCTCAGCGCTGCGCATGTTGCTCCATCACTGCAGCTCCCAGAGAGCTGCGAGGCTGCCCTGGGAAGCTGGCCCTTGCCAGGATATTCAAATTTCCTGTACAAAGCGAGCAACTAGCGAGGGGAAAAGAGAAAAAAAAAAGCAAAAGCTGGCTGCCAATTGGATTTTCGTTAATATTTTAAACTATTTTGGAGAATTATTCTTTGGTTACACTACCATTATTTTTTAAACGTATAAAACTATTTTCTACGTGCGGGGGCGCGCAGACTCCGCGCCGGCCGGCAGTCCACGGGTCCCCGCGTTCGCTTTAAAAAAAGAGGGAAACGGGAAAAAAAAAGACAAAAAAAAAGACAAAAAAAAAAAAAAAATCAACCCCGAGCCCCACCTGCGGGGGGCGGGCGCGGCTCAAAAGAAAAAAAAAAAAAAAAGATTTAAAAATTATTAATAGTGGGGGGATGGAAAAAAAAAACCCGCGAGGAAAAGGCACCGGGGGGTGGTCGGGGCGCCCCGCACCCACGTGGGAACCGGCCCCGCGCGCCGCTCCCGCACCGACGGCCCGGGGGGGCCCCGCCCGCCGCCCCCCGGTGCCGCCGCTGTCACCGCCCGAGCGGCGCGGCCCGAGCCCCCGGGCCGCCTTTGTGCCGCGCGGGGCGGCTCCCCCGGGGCGCTGCCGGTGCGCCCGCGCTCCCCACCCCCCCCGCACCAAAAAAAGTTTTCTTAACAGTTTTGGGGGGCGTTGTTTGGGGGTTTTTAAAAGTTCTTTGCGCCCCCCTCGCAAAGTTTCGGCCGGGCCCGCGTCCGGCCGTGCCCCGCGGGGAGCGGCGCGACCCCGCCCACGGGGCAGCGGCGGGAGGGGGTCCCGCCGAGCCCCCCCCAGCGCGCCCCGTCCCGCGTGTCCGTCCCGCGGGGCCGGGCCGGGCCGGGCCGTGCCGCCCGCAGCGGGGACGGGGCACGGAGGGCGCCGGCCGCCCCCGCCGCGCCCCGGCCCCGCCGCCCTGCCCGCCCTCCCTCCTCACCTCCGAGTCCACTCGAAAATGGCGCCGAAACCGAAAAAACTTCGCAAATTTCATTGTAGGCGGCTGCAAAGGCTGCTGGGAGCGGGGGCGGCCGCAGCGCCGCCCGCCGGGGCGGGCCGGGCCGGGCTGGGCGCGGCGCGGGGCGGGGAGCGGAGCGGAGCGCGGGGCGGCGGGACCGCCCGCGGCCCGGCACGGCCCGGCTGCGGCTGCGGGAAGCGCCGGCGCCAGGATTCACCTGCCCCCGGTGCGGGGCTGTGACCCGGCACCGCCGCGCCCCCGCAGCCGCCGAAAGCCGCGTGCAGAGAAAAAAAAAACATCAGGGCAAAAGTAAGCAGATGTATGTAAAACAGGAGAGCTGCATGGGAGCGGTGGGAGCGCTCAGCTTCGCCCTTCGTGCGGACCAGTTCGTTCCGCTGCCTCGTCTGTAGGGGGTTTATGGCCTCTTATAACCCAGACGGAAAAGGGATGATGCTTTTCCAGCCCTGCTTGGGTAAAAGTTGATGTACAGTGTGGCTCTGTCCATGCACTCACATGACATCAGAGTGACACTTAAAATCGTTCTCTTTTTTCCCCATTACTGTGATGCTAAATTCTCCTCAAACACTGATTCTCAGTCTGTGTTTCTCTGAGCTGCAGGCTTTCCCATGTCCAGGAGTCACACAGGAGCAGTGGGAGCAGGATTTTGGAGCTCACAGTGCACACCCTGGGTGTGCGATGGCACCACGACACACTCGCAGGGAGGATGGGCTCTTTCAGACATGGTTTTCCAGACACTTTTAAATGTGAAGAGTCAGAACTTGGGAGAATGGGGATTCGTGCCGGTGGGGAGCCTGGCAAGCTGAGGCCTGGGAAGAGTGATGCTGAGGCAAAATGTTCCTTTCCAAAAGGAGAACCTCGATCTGGTGGTCAGAAACTTGCAGATTTGTCGCATTCATCATTGGAAGTGGTTAAAGCTGCCGAGTCTCTTGTTGGCCTGGTGGGTTTGAATTCTTCCTGCAGTTTTTATTTCTACCCCCACCCCAAACAGCAAAAAAACCCCAAACCCTGTTGCTAAATAATTGCTCTGTTCTCACAGGTGAAGCAGCGAAGCTCAATTAATTCTGCTTTGTAAAGTGCTTCTGATCCTCTGATGGAAACATGTAGGGGCAAAACACTTTTATTTTGCAACTTGCAAAGGCTGATAAGAGCGATGAAAACGGAAAAGCCTCACCACTGAGGGGGATTACAACCCCACGCTTTTTCCACTCAAGATCTTAGAGATGAGCTGATGGCTGCTGCTTTTCATTTAGAAGGGTTTTTCCCCCTCTTTTGAAAGAAACACAATCACTACCAAGTATTCTAGAGGGACTTCATCTTTAAACAAATAATGTTTTTCTTGTTGGGTGTGCACTATTATTTTCTTAATTATTCCTGGATTTATGCCTGTTCCACCAAGAGTTTTCTCAGATGGCAGAAACAATTGGTCCTTTTTTATTACGCTAATAGCAAAAAGTATCCCCAATAAAATGACTCTGTACATCCCATAAACTCAAATGGGACACATTTTGCCAACAATCACACCTCTTCATTGAGGCATCTTATATGCTGCTTTTTTTTTTTTTTAACTTTTTTTCCACATTACTATTGTTTACTACTCGGCCTCACTGGCTGGCTAAGTCTTGGTGCCAAAATGAAACGAATCAAGTCATTTATTTAGCACCAGAGCCCTCCCACTCACCCTTAGCATGAGTCTTGAGATCTCAGCAGATGTGGTAGGGAATGAATGGGCAAAGAGATTCACCTACACAGAATCACATCTACTTGTGGGTGGCCTCTAATTAATTTGGCTTCGAGGCTCCGCTGCAAGGTAGATGGGTTAGGAAGTCTGGCCAGGAGTCATCTGGTTGAATCATACCTATTCTATGGAGAACTTCATTGTGTAGCTGTGTCTGACTCCCACCCTTGTGAGAACTAATTAAAAAAAAAAAAAAAAAAAAGCGCCCCACACTTATTGGAAGTCAAATATAAATGTCAGCGTTTCGGATGAAATGGTATCTTGGGAGGCTCCTGCACATTTAATCAGCTGGTTGCGCCATGTATATCATGGCCTCAAAAGCTGCAGTGAGAACCACGAAAGGCACTGGCTTAACATCAGCAAAAGTGTTTGCCAAGCTTGGATTATGTCACCGCTTTATGATCTTGCTTTGTAAAGGGAGAATACTCTTGGGGAGAAAGGACTCGGCATGCCGGATCTGCAGCGAGAGCGAGGAATGAATGCTGCTCACAGAGACCGGGGGGAGGGCCAGGGGCTCTGTGTGCTGGGGTGGTTTTGCACATGGATGCTGTACGGTTGCTGCCACCAAGCAGAGATGCACCCCACGGATCACTGGGGCTGAAAACAAAAAGCCCAAAATACCCCAGTGGAGCTTTTTGCTGCTTGCCCTCCCACGGGCGCACCTGTGGGGGCCCTGTCTGGGTCCTGTTTGTCACTGTCCCCTGGCTCTCGGGGCATCTCTGTCCCATTCCAGGGAATATGGAGATGCTCTGAGGCCCTCTGGTTTTCCCTTGCCTCAGGATACAGACACCCAGCCAGGCTGGGGCTTGTCAGACACTCAGAATGTGATGTCCTTGCGGAGGTGGCAGCCATGGAACTGGTTAAAAAAATAAACATCCCCCACCACACATGTGAAATGTGGCCTGCTGAGATGCTTCTGTTCCCTGTCACAGGGGTGAGCTGTGGCCACTCCTTCCGTGCTGCAGGCTGGTGGTAAAGGCAGGAAACTCTTTGAGGAGATCAATTCTGTTTGCCCAGCACAAGCCCAAATGCTGGGCTTGCATCTGCTTCTGCGAGTGCAAGGAGATTAAAGAAAAATCTTGGAGGTTACGTACCCTTTGAGGAGGGCTGTTGGTGGGATGAGTGACACTGGAGGGGACAAACAGCTGAAGAAAAACGCCTCTTCAAAAGCAGCCCCTGGGGTCTGGGAGCTGTGCTGCCATGCTGCCCTTGCTTTCCTGTTGCAGCAAGAGCCTTGGGCAGCCCCCAGTCCCCACCCGCCTCGCTGCCGGAGCATCCTCCCCAGGCTGGAAACTTTCCACTGCTACTGGGCTAATAAATTGTGCTGCTTCTGGAGCAGTGTCTCGCCAGCCCTTGCCTGCATCCTAACACTGGGCTTAGCTTGGGCAAGGGTGTTTCTGTGGCTGCAGGGGCTGTGTAGGGCACAGGGAGTGCAGGTGGGCAGCCTGGGGTGCCTGGGACAGTGGAAAGGACCAGGTGTGGGTACAGCCACAGGATTTTGTGTTTCCCAATGAACAGAACGGGGGTTCCTGCTGTGCAGAATGGGGACCAGGGTCTTTTATTTATTGCATTACCCCTCTAGCACAGTAAACTGCCTGTCCTGAGCTCTGACTTCTGCACGACCACTTCCTCCAGCCTTTCAGTCCCTTGTGACCAGACTGAACAGCGGGTTAGTGCTTGGTTTCTTTCCATGTCTCCTTCATCTGCCCTTGTGCACCAGCCTGGCATTCTGCAATTCCCCCAGCTCTGTGTGTGGTGTGACAGTCCCAGCCTTGGCTTCCTGGGCACCCTCAGTGCTCGCAGCCGCCTCAGGCCCTCTGCAGTGTGAAAGATGGGTGTGGCGGCCATGCCGATGGCGTTTTGGCAGCATCTCCCGCCTTGCCTTGGCTCAAAGAGTGCCCGGAGCGTAGCACTGTCTGGACAGGGATTTCACTGCCTGCCATCCAGGCTACCAGCACAGCCTTGTCATTGCAATTTGTCACAGGGATCTGGTGTGTGCCGAGGATGATGGAATCGCTCCTTGTCTGGCGTGAGGAGCGGCCGGGCCTTGCTGGGCCTTGCCAGACCCACATGCGGCTGTGCTGGGCCTGTGCTCTGCTCTCAAGGTGTGAACCAGTACCATGACATTCCCTCCTATCAGCCTCCTTTCTTTCACTAGAGGAGAGTATTTTTGTAGAAAAGATCTGTTTTTTATTGAAACACTAATTATAAAGAATCTTTTTGTTGTATGGAGATGGAAACCTTCAGCAGAGGCACCAGCTCCCCAGTCCTCCCCTCCTTGCCTTTGCAGTTATTTGCTGTATTTATTTACTGCAAAATGTGCTGTATTGCCTGACATTTTTTGGTTATCAAAATATTTTGATTATGTGCAGGGGAGGGGGTGGGTTGATAGCATGGCCGACATCTCGATAGAAAACTGCCTGTAAAACATTCTAACTAAACTCAGGGTGGGGAAGAGTGAGATATTCCAGCCTGTCCCAGGCAAGCCCTTGGCACTGCTGCTGTGACCTGGCTGTTCAGAGCCTGGGCTCAGCTCAGAGCCATTTCCCTGTATATTTCTGACTCTTTTGTGAGCTCTCCCCATGGATGTATCAACTACAGCAAGCATGGAAAGAAGGGCAGGGGAGAAGGTGCTGCTGCAGGATCACATACCAAAATCACTGCACAGTTTTCCCATAGAGTCCAAGAGGGAAAGAGGCAGGATACAAAAAGCAAAGGTCAAACGGGTGGGAGGGAAGTTGCACATCAAGGTCACTCCAGAAAGGGCTGAAGCACTTCCCACTTTTTTCTCTCTGGCAGAAGTGTTGTCTTTGTGACATGACCACCAGCCACTGGCTGTGGGGATGTCTGCTGACTCTGCCCTTGAGCAAATGCCATCAGCAGAAGATGTCCCAACTCATAAGTGAAGAGCTGCTCACATCATGAAAGCAATTTTTGCATTTTGATTTGAAATAACATTGAACAATTATCTGTTACAGCAGCTCTCCAGCTTCTACATGCAAAAGTGTTTACAATTTTGAAGATCAATATTTATCAGCACACAATAATTTTGTCTGTTCCTGTGATTGTTCTGAATGTAAACAAGCTCCTCTGACTTCCCCAATGCCAGCACGCTTAAAACTTTTTCTGACTCATGTTACCAAACCTGCAATTTGTCATTGATACAGTATTCTGTCAGAAATACAGTGCTGTGGGCATGTACATATAAATATTGTACTCTCTTGGCAAAGCCAAATGTCATGATAGGATAATGTGTTATTTAATACAGAGCTGTAGATTAGACAAGGACATTTGCAATACAAACCAGTCCCAACATCAGACAGTTGCAAAAGTTATTGTTATGCTGATACTTTAGGAAAACTGATATTTCTAGCTGAACATTTTATGTATTGTGCTCTGTGACCATCCCATGGACCTCTGCCATATGACACATAGTCTTAAATTATACTGAATGGTCCGAGAGCCATTTTGTACAATTCAAGGCAATAGCTCCAGGAGAAACTCCTTAGACATGCAAAGATTCTGAAATGGTGGGTTAGTGGTTGTCTTTAGATGCCCTTGGCCCTCCTCCTAGGAAACAAGGTCTGGCTCCTAGCTTTTTACCTGGAAAATGTATTAATTCCTAAAGGCTAACTCCTAGAACAGTCCAAAGAAAACCAAAGCAGTGAAGCTGTGCATTTCAGAAAGATGGATGGGCTGTGCTCATGCAGGACAGGAGCAAGAGCCCAAATGCTGGGGAGAGCCCAGCACACCAGTCCCAAGCTCCCTGACTGTTGGTGTTTCCCTGCTTTGCCAGCCTGGAATGGAATGGGAAGGCTTTGGGAAGTGTCATGCAGCTCTGTGGCTCCAGCCCAAGACCACCTGATTTGGAGGCTCTTGAACCCTACCTAGGGAAAGTTTATCTCAGGGGGCTTTAGAGGGACCCAGCTCCCACCAAGGTTTTGATTGCTTTTGAAAATCCTGGGTTTTGTTGATGCTACTCCTGGAAATTGACATTTTTTCTGAAGTGAGGTGTTGCTTTCTAATAAGGAATTTTTGAGCTGGTATAACCATTTTGTGCCGATCCCAGCTGCTTGTGCTGTGTTCCAGGGGGGGAAGGAAATCATGGCATGGCTGGGTGTGCAGGTTGGCTGTGCTCCAGTCATCCTATTAGCAGAGTTTTAACAGGAAGACAAACATTGCTCCTGGGGATATACATTAATTAAGTTTCTATATGGCCAGGGCACAATATACCTTTACAGAAGCTTTTTATCCTAAATTGCTCAGGTTTTTTTAATTACTCAATTACCTTGAGTTGCACCTGCTGTACAACAGAGTGTTTTTCACTCTGAGGAGCAGGATGAAGAATTGTTGCTCATACCCTCCCATCAATGCTGGCAGAGCTCACAGGGAGGCACTTTGTTCACATCTTCCTTTCTTTTAAATGTTTTTTATCTCACGGTGCCTCCAACTAGCATGGAGACTTCAGGGATAAATCTGGAATTTAAAGCCATGCAAGATCTGACTTTCTGTGTAATGCTGCAGGTTTCCACCAGGAATCAATTCAGCAACTCAAAGTGCAGAAGTAACATCAAAACAGGCTTCAAATTGTCTTTCTCATATTCTTCTGCATACAGATGTTGTGTGAGCAGGAGGCCAAAGCCTGCATGGAGAGTGACTGCACCACACACTGCTTTGCAAATTCTCATACAATTGTGTCTTTTGGGACAGAATACCAGGCACTTAGCTGCCACACCTGGCCCAGTTCCAGTGAATTCTGTTAAGAACTTTATCTTTGCCATTGAAAATGCAAACTGTAGCATTATTTGTAGAGAAAGAAATAGTATTTTTGGTATATATATGTGTGTCTGTGTGTTTCATATCATCACTGGACATTGTCTCTTGAAAGCTGCAGTCATCCCCCCATGCCTTGGTGTGTCTGTACCTGTGACCTGCCCTGGCTTCTGTGACAGTGCAGGTGTCCAGAGCACTGTGTGCTGGGGAAGGATGCAACAGCCTGGGGAGATGGAGGAAAGTCCTGCACCCCATCAAGGGCAGCCAGCAGTGCCTTGTGACCCCCAGACACCAGGGCCCAACAGCACAGAAATGCCCTGCAGGGATGGCTGTAGGTGCTGGGAAAGGTGAGAGAGGAGAAGAAGTGTGAGAAAGGGAAGCGGCAGCAAAACCAGTCTAGCCCAAAAGGCAGAACGCCAAGATGAGACCACCCAGAATATGTCTAATTAGTGCTTTTCCTAAATTAGTGCTTCCCTCTGCTCGTCTTTCATTAATTTTTCTCCTTTATGAAACGTCAAGTTTAGTGGGTGTGATAAAGCTCTCATGGGGAGCAGGGGAGGATGTGCAGGCAGTGAGCGGGCAGTGCCTCCAGGCTGCCCTCAGGATGGGGTGCAGGACCAGGCCCCATGCCAGCCCCAAAGCCTGCCCTGCTTGGAATGATGCTGCCGGGGGAACTCGACCAGGTGTGAAGGGACAGAGCAGAGCTCCCTGCAGGAATGCACGTGTACATCCAAACACTGTGCACAGCAGAATCCCCACCCACCCTGAGAGCTGCACAGCTTGAAAAGGGTGTGTAATTATGTCTGCCCAACATTATTTATTTCAGTGGGTGCTGAAAACTGCAAAAAATAATTAGTGTATTTTAATGGAGGGGGCACGGAGAGTGTCTTGTGGGGCAGCTCCTGTTGCTGTGCCCTGGCTGCAGCCCAGGAGAGCGGTGGCAGACCCACGGCAGTCATCGGCTTCCAGGATCAGCTCAGCCCTCCCCAAGAAGCCCATCACCCCGGCAGGCACGTGCATTGGATGGTCCTGAGTGTCCCAGCTTCATTGGAGCACACCAAGGGGCAGGAGACACAGAAACCCAGCAGAAAAGGGCTGTGTAACCCACAGGGCGTGCCAAGGAGGAAAGCATGGTGACCTCCCTTTTGTTTCGCAGACTGATTTGTGATTTGGAAGAGTCAGTGAAGAGACAGGCTATTGAAGCTGCTGCCTTTTAGTTTAGTATTTTGCACTGTCTACATCTAACAAAGTATTCTAATAAAAAAATTAATTAATTCTCAATTTTTCTTCTGGGAAAAAAAATATACATTTCTGTACTCCTTGCAGGAAAGAAATCCAATTTTGTTTGCAAGAAAGAGAAATTTCATCTCTAAAGAGACAGAAGAAAAAGCCCAAATTGGTTTCATGATGTCAGTAAATGATACCATGAACTGGGAAATCCATGAGTTTCACTGAAACCATTGGTTTCCATCTCCCTCTGCCTCCCATCTGCTTCAAAACACTTAGTTCAGTCTTGAGCCTGGAGGAGTGCAGAGGTAGCTAAATATTTCCACATCTGGTTTGGAAAAATAATTTTGCTGCAGAATTAACAAGAGTAATGGAGCTTATGTGTTTCTCTCAGTATATGGCAATATATTGTAGAGCTTCTCCTCAAGCACACTTGTGCCAGACTGCCTTACTTGGTGTTACCTACTTACCTATTCTTCAGAGAGGAAAGTTTGCTGCCTCCCTGAGAGATAACAGGGCCATTCTCAACCATAGGAAAACTTTTACTCTTTCATTTTAGAAGGTTTCACCATCTGAGCCCTGATTCTTCTATGCTTTCACTTACTTTGCCTCTGTGGTTTCATGCACTGGAAGGATATCAGCTGTAAATGATACCGAGGAGAATTAACATGAGAGACAGCTAGATGTGTTTAACTGTTTGTTTCACCCAGAAAAATGCTCCCAGGAAGCAGAGGAATCAGTTTTGGAAGATGAGGGATTTTTCTACAGAAAATATTTTGCCTAAAAGTCTGTATGAAGTGAAAGGGTTAGTGATGATGCTTCACCTGGAGAATGCCCTGTGCTGTAGAACACCAGCTGTGCCTGTCTGGTCCTCTATGGCTCTGCAGCAGTCAGTCAGATGTGGAGTTTCACCTCCTCTCAGGCAAGGACCAACCTGCAAAATGCAGAAGCAGCTGGTTCCTTTTAGCAGCACTGCTCGGGGTCACGCTGGGTGCCTGCACTGATGGGTGGCTGTTCCCTGCCAGTGGTGCCAGTGCAGAACAGGACACCCTAAAGGTACTTGGGTTGTGAGGTGGTGGTTAGATGGGAGTAGCCCTGTGATGTGCAGAAACCAACTGTGAGCTCTGCACGAGGAAAAACCTCTGTGGGGCATCACCCAGCACTTGCAGCTGGTGTTGGCAGAAGCACCAGCAGCTCCCCCTGAAAGGGTTTCAACAGAGTGGGCAGACAGGTGCCTTGGGCTGGGGAAAAGCAGCAGCTCGTGGTGCTGGTCACCCCTGGGAACCAGCTGCGTCAGTGAAAGGCACTGAGACCTACTGAAACTCCTGTTCAGGTTTTGTTTTCTCCAGCAGTCACAGTTTACAAACTGGAGCCAGCACTCACCTCCTCTCTGCCGCCTCTGCCGTCCCCCCGGGAGGGCGGTGGGCAGGGAGCCACCACACTCAGGAAGAGCCTTTGTTGCAAGGGCTCAGCAATTGAATTCAGTGACTTTCAGAGAACCCCACACTTATTTTAAAGTTTTATTGTTTGCTCTGGAAAGCAGCTCTCAAATACTGCGTCTGCACCCCCTGAACAGCAACGTGCACTGTTGGGAGCTGCTGGGCTGCCTGTTGCCCTCAGAGAAGGCTGGGCTTGGAGACTGCATCAAGTTGCCTGGATTTTGGGGTGGTGGTGGCAGAGGCCAGAGTAAAACTGTGCCAGCACAGCTTCCTCAGTCAGTGATGCACCGTGGGTCACTGTGGCTTCCAGAGTGCAGTGGCAGGAGGAGAATTCTCGGCTGTGTGAGGATAACAACATTCTTTCTGTTGTTCAATTTACATCCTCTTCCTTCCCCCTTGCTTTGGAGCTCCCTTTCATGCTGGGCTGCTGCTAGGGCACAGTGAGTTTTAGCTTGCTTGGGGCAGGTATTTCCTCCTTTGCTGAGCAGTAACTCCTGTCTGAGTTCCAAGAACATCAGGAACAGGACCACATCATGGCAGTGAGTGGGGCAGCTGGACGTCACTGCATGGACAGGGATGGGGATGGGGACACAGCACTTTGACCTGGGAGGGCTGGCTGTGCAGCAGCCTCCTGTACTGGGTCACTCTCTGAGATGTCTGGCTGAGACGAGGCAGCCTGAGCCATAACCAAGTTATTATGAGGCCTTGGAGAAGGCGTCTTGGCAGCTGCCATTTGCGCCGTGCAGAGAGTAGCTCCCCCACCTCAGTCCCTCGTTGGCAATAACCGCTAGAAAGCAGCCTTAAAACAACAACCAGCTTTCTAATAAAGCTGGCAAGTAATGCTGAGACAGAAAGGCAGGAGAACCCCATGCAGTCCTGGAGCACAGCCTGCAAAGCAGACCTTGCAGCACAATGTCCTGGCCTGATTTGGTGTGTTCTTGTCCCCTTCAGCAGGCTGGTGTCTGTCGGCCACTGTGCTGAGCTGCAGCCTTTGCTCCAAACTGGTGTCCTTCATCTCTGCTGGTGGCAGGTCGGTGGCCAGCTGTACCTGTGCAATGTCAGAGTGGGGCACATCACCTCTGCCAGTGGTGACAGCAACAGTGCAAGCTGTGGAGGTGCAAAAAGCTAGCCAGTGTGTTTTTACAAAATTGGGCTGATAAATCCAGTGTCCTCTCTGTGTAACCTTAATTTAATACTGTGATCACTACAGCCCCAGTCCAGTCTTTGCCATCTTCTTCATAGCCATGTCTTGCACTTTCGCTCCCGAGAGCATGTTTAAAGTTTTTATTTTGGACATGCAGATCCCGTCTGGTGCTGGCATGCCCTGCTTGGAGCAGTCCCAGCAGCACCGTCTGTCCGGCTGGCACTGGGACCTCTCCTTCGCTGCAGGCTGGCTCGGAGACACGCTGAGGGTGCTGCTGGTGCCGGGGAGCCCAGGGGGAAACACGGCGGAGGCGGTGCGGGAGCGATGCGGGGATGGTGCGGGAGAGGTGCGGGAGCGGCGGCGGGCTGAGGACCAGCAGAGGGAGCACAAGAGTGCAGAAATCCCACCGGGAAGCCGGGGGGGACCGAGGGCTCCGGCTGTGCCGGTGTGTGCCGGTGTGCGCCGGTGTGCGCCGGTGTGCGCCGGTATGCGCTGCGGCGGTGTGCGCCGGTGAGTGCCGGTGAGTGCCGGTGTGTGCCGGTGTGCGCTGCTGCGGTGTGCGTCCTAAGGCTGCTCTGCCTTGCGGGCGAGACCCTACTGCCCCATCCCAGAGCCGCAGCAATCCCCGCAGGACCGGTGGGGAACACCCGGTCCGGGTGTCGCAGGCAGCCGTCATTGCCCTGGCTCTCCATCAGCAGCCCCCGCGCCGCTTTATCCGGTGAGAGATGCCGAGATAACAGTCAGGACACAGCCTGCGAGGACAGTCCTCATCCCTCTGCATGGCCGGAGTTCTGCAGTGACTTTGCGGGCTCATCAGGTCACATTTCAATTCATACTTCTCCATCCCCTGAAACTGAGTCCTTCTCCTCACGCCGCCGGAATGAGCAAACCCCTGGCTGGGGCCGGAGGGCAGGCAGCGGGTGCGAGCGGTGCCCCAAAGTGCCAGGCTGCCTGCCAGGCCCTGCAAAGGAGCTTTCAGCACCTCCAAGCCCGACTTGCTTTTGGAGTTCACTATGAAAAAGACACCGTGACAAGCCCCAGAGGGTTATTTTTGGCAGAAAACTATATTTGAAAGAAAACAGAGCAGCCATCCTGTTGCAGCCAACAGAGCCTGGGGTATCCCTGCTGTGGCTCAGTGCTGCCTTGCTTGCTGTCTTTTCTCCTGGAGGCAAAAATGCCATGAGACTCTGGTTATAACCAGGTTATTCACATGGGAGTATCTGCTCACACTCTTAGTGTCCACAGCCTACTTGTCCTCATTGTATAAATCTCCAGCTGTGTGAGCGATGCAATGACCAACCTGGGACCTCCTTCAGCACCCTGTGAAGGGCAGGGGCAGCAGGGCAGGTCCCTGCACTGAATAGGCTCTGCCCAGGCCAGGGGATCACAAACTAAAAAGACAAATAATTCACAGCACATCACTGCTGCTGGTGAGGTACCAAGGGCTGGTTTTGCCAAGAAAAGGTGAATTCCACCCGGGAGGAATTCACTCCTTGCCTGTGCTAATATTAAAATGTGCTGGATGATTTAATTTTAGGCTCGGTTATCTTTCTTGCCACAGAGTTTAACACAATTGTGTGGCAGGATGTCTGCAGCAGTCAGATGGGAATAACAGAGGTGTTAGTCACTCCAGAAAAGGAATTAAATTGCGCTGGGCAGTTTGCACAGTTACTTCTGGTGCTGTCGCAGGGAGAGCCCTTACATCTTGTCTAGCAAAGCTTCAGCATTTTTTAGGAAAGCACAGCCAGAATTTTTTATATCTTTGTCTGTCTTTCATAGCAGAGCACTATGCCCATGTCACAGCTGCTGTGGGGACTGTCCTGCTGGCGTCCAGGCGCCGAGGGAGGGTCATTGTCCCATTGTGTGGATGGGAAATGCGAGCGCAAGGATGCAGAGCTCTGCTTGGAGACTCTGAGCTCAAGTCTCTGGGGGCCTTGGCCTAAGCTTTAACTACAAAACCATCTTGCACAGTCCTCCATGTGCCGAGCAAAGCATTTCAGAGCATCTCCCTCTCTACCCATGACCATTTGTCAACAGCTTCCCTGTACTTGCTGCAAGCTGTCCCTTTGGAAACTCAGCCACTCTCTCCAGCTTAGGCAGCAGCATGGATAAACCTCCATCACAAAAGCTTGAGCCCCAGCCAAATTTCCCAGAGACCAGCCAAGCTCCAGCAGAGCAGAGGCAGCTCTGGCTTGTCCCAGCACCCATGCCCAGCTCCAAACCCCAGGGGCTGGTCCCTGTGATGTGGGCACAGGTGCCACCATGCATGAAGTCCATGAAGTCACAGGGATCTCATGACCCAAGGGCTCAAGCTGCAGAGCAATGAGCACATCCTCCTGGAGCCACCATGGAGGAGAGGGACAGAGCAAACCCCAGCAGAAGGAAATGGCAGTTTTGGAAATGTGTGAATTACACTTGGGTCTTACATTCCCGAAAAAGAGGCTGTGCTGGCTTTCTCCACGGGTGACAAGGCTCTGTCAGGGCTCTGGTGGGCACATCCTCCAGGGGCAGCCCCACCACCCTGGGGCATCCAGACACACAAGAGGAATTGTGGCTTTCTTGCTGTTGGGCAATGAACACTGAATGGTGGGCCTGAATACTGTTGGGGATTTCAACAGAAAATGCTTTCAGATTGAAACGACCTTGATTACAGCTGGTTGAAAAATTTATAAGGTTCTGTGCAGAGTTTGGCATTTTCACATTCATTACATAACAATTGGTGATTACATTTTTTCCAATTTTTATCCTGTGCTGATCTTGATATTAGCCTGAAATGCCAGCAGTTTAATGACAAGAGACAGCATCCATGCCAACATTCATGCAAACACACATGCCAGCTTGGGCATTACTTGCTTTTTATAGGTGGGGGACATCAAGCAACCCAGAATTGCTCCTCCCTCAGAAACATACAAACCACTGATGCTCATTTGGCTATTTTTAATTTGATTAAGGGTTCTGCAAGTCCCCTTGGGGAGACAGATGCAAATGGGGAGATGCATTTGTCATTGTGAACAACAACTTTCTGTAAACATGTATTCCCATGTAAACCAATTTAGTCCCAATTTATTTAGCAGTTTATTCAGTTTTCTTTTCCATCATTATGGGATTATGGTTTTAGTAATAAAAACTAGGATGAATTGTCCCTGATAACTACACTGACAATTTACAGAAGCAGAATTTCTTGCCCTCTATGCAATTTCTGGCAGAAATGTGTCAACAGAATTACTTAACAAAATAATAATAAGTATCAGTCATTATTCATAGAAATATTATGTAGATTCAGTGCATATTTTTACATGTGATGTGGATAAGGACACATGGAATTGCACTGATTAAACAACAGATGCAACACTTAAGGTGGGAAAAACCTATGTGACCACCACTGTGTCTTAGTCTTAAACCAGATATATCTAATTTTAATTGTTTGGAAGTGGGTTTTAAGTAAGCCACAAGGAAATTTGCTTTAAACCACCAGTCCTGTCTGTACAGGAAGTTGCATCAGTGTCTTTTAGACGGTGCAAATCTGTGTGCAGACAAACCCTGCATGACACGTCCTCCTGGAGGCACATTCCAAACTCACAGCACACTGTACCTTTAGTGCTGGCAGGTCAGCACCAAGAGCTAGGGCAGGAACTTTAAAAAAATGGGAGATCATTCATTTTTTCTGTGGTGATCAATGAATACAGGACAAAAAAATTGCACTAAGCCATCAGCCGCAGTGAATTAATCACCCAGGATTTGCCATTCTGCTTCCTGCACAGAGGTTCACTGAATAGTAGCATCCACAGGAACTTTATAGCACTTGTAAGAATTATATGTTTTAGGTGAAATGTGATTTCTTTGAAGGATAACTATGACCTGCAATCAATAACACCAATGGCTTCAAATCCTCACTCTGACTGCCATTGTGGTGGGTTGGCTAACAGGAAGATAAGCCTGCTGGTCTCTGTGTGTGCTCAGGCTGTTGTAAACACCAACAGGGGCTCTGGGACCTGCTGCTGCTCTGAACCCAGCAATGCAAAGGAGTAGCTCCAAGGATCCACAGGAATCAGGTGAGAAAGATGTTGCCATGGGTTTTTTAGAAGGGCATGTCCAAGGGACTGCACTGGCAGGTGAGCTTGTGCCTCCCAGCAAAAAGAGATAGAAACACAGAGCTGGAAGGTGGGTTTGCAACAGCAGAACCCGAAAAGTAGGGCTTGTCCCATGCAGGAGTAGGAGATGAGACCCCTCTGGCTTCTCCAGCCAGGACCCAGGGCAGCCCAGCCAGCTCAGCTGTAAATGTTATTGTGTATTTATAAACAAGAGCAGGCTGGAGGGATGACATGGCTCTGTTTACCCCAGTGGCATGCAAAAGTAAACACCCCAGATGAGCTGATCATTAACTTGCCTCCCCTGCTTTCGTGCCTATGTGAATAGGAACATTCCCCCTCTCTCCTTAGCTCTGTCTGGTTTTGTTTGCTCTATCTCCACAGGGCTGATTTAATAGCCCTCCTTGAACTCAGAGAAAGCTATCATTTGCCTGCAGATCAAAACAATGCTGACTGCCTTACATTTGAAAAACCCCCAATTTCTGCTTTATGATCGAGATAAAATCCTCCTCTCAGTTTCAGAAAACGGCAGTGAAACTTTGTGTGGTTCAGGACAACCCCACAAAAACCAAGACTTTACTGAGAGGTTGGGAGCAAGCCAATTTGATGCATTAATCTCAAGAAATAAATCACATAAATAAGAGATAAGCACATGTTTCCCCCCAAGCAAATAGAGGCCACTTGGCTGTGAAAGGCACGTCCTTCTCAAATAATGAGTGGGAGACTCTAATTCCAGGCTCACAGTCAGTATTTCTGTAGGGGCTTGCAGGCTGTGAGCAGAGGAGTAGCTGAGCATTATCAGGCATCTATTGAGAGGGTGTATGTCTGACACAGCTCACAGAGCCAGCAGAAAAGTCAGCACAGATTATTTTCCCACCCACACACTTTCACAAGGAGTCAACGGCGCCACTACTGCACAGGTCTCGTAAAGGGTCAAGGATTTATTTTTCTTGAGTGAGCAAAAAACTTCATTTTCCATCAGCAGTAATATTTTGTGACAGTGAGGCACCATCCCTAGGATCCCAGCAGTCTCTGACCCAACAGACACTGAAACTGCAGGCACACTGTTGGGTAAGTGCCCAGCATTATGGGGCTCGCAGAAATCCCCCCTTTGCACTGGGTGAGATGTCCAAGGCAGACACTGGAAAGGTGAAAAACACCTGAATTGCCACTGAAATGCTAATCCACCTCCTTCATGTTTCATTGCATAGGCCTCAGTAATGAGGGCTTTGCAGGAATCCTGGTTGGGGTGTCAGGAGGGTCAGATGGATGCAGCTGGTCCAACACCAGGCACCAGAGGGGCAGGAGGGGTCTCAGGTATGGGCTAGTGGGTACAGGGGCAGAGGCTGCTGGGTTGTGGTACCCAGTGTCCACCTTGATCTGTCTTTTTCCTTTGGACAGTGAAAAGCCAGGGAGTTCTGTGTGGAGAAGCCACATGGATGAGGTCTGGTGCAGACTGCATTTGTAATCCTGAGTGCTGTAATGTGACTGTGGCAGCAAATTTGGGTTAATCTGGAGTTTGACTTTTGTGGCTCCAGGAGGCACTTCATAAAAACCCAAACCAGCCAAGCCAAATGAACAAATACCCACATCCTTGGTAGCCTGACTCTACTGAAATTAAATGCCCTGAGATGTGCTTCTCTCATCAGCTCTTTCCTCAACTTGTCTTTATTTCCTTCCCTCTGCAGCATCCACAAAGCAGGGCAGCTCTGCAGCTCCCCAGGGTCACCCATGCCCAGCTCCCTCCCAGGCAGTCCCATCTCTGCAGTGTTCCTGAGGTTGCCTGGGCTGTGTTCCTTGGCCCTGGCATTCTGCCTCTCCATCCCCACAGCCCTGTTTCAGCTTTTCTCATTTATTCTGGGCCATACTGGCAGCTGGCTTGATTCTTGCAAAGCTACCAAACCACATCTCATGGAGATTGATCACAGAAGCCATTGTTGTCCTGTGGAAAGCCATGTATTTGCTGGTTAGTCCCCAGGGTGTCTCTGGAGGGAGAGGGGGAAGGTGGACAATAAGGGGAGTGAAGGGTCCCTGCTCAGCTCAGGCTTCCTCAGGGATGTGAAACCCCAGCCAGCCACAGTGTGCTTCCACTCACACGTGGGGCTATTTTTAGTGCAGCATTTCAACTGGGTTCCTGTTCCCTCTGCTCAGAGCCCAAATGTTCTCTCAGACAGTGACTATTGTGAGCAGCCTGAGGCAGGAGGGTGGCACAGCTCTTCCCTGCAAGCCGGGCAGCACTTAGGGCCCAAAGTCAGGGCAGGTGGCAGGTCCAACAGCCTTACCTGCAAAGGGCTCTTCAGGGCCTCCTCTGCTGAGGTCTGGGCTGATAACTCACAGCACAGGACAGGAATCTGCTGCCCTTCTTCCTCTGCTCAGCTCTGTTAAACTCCTGAGCTGCGAGTCCTTTGCACGGGCCTGCGGAACCAGCCGGGTGTGCAGAGCAGGATGTGCTCAGAGATGCTGGAGGGCTGCAGATGACACAGGGGTTTGGCTGCTCTCAGATGCATCTCTCCGTGCTGTCAGCTTGTGTCACACCTGCCGTGTGGCAGCTGAGGCATTGCAAAGGGTATCTAGAAAAAACAAGATCTAAAACCAATGCACCATTGATCTGCATCAGCTCTTTTCAGGCTTTTCCCCCACCTGCAGGCAGGGATGTTCTGGGAAACACTTTGACCTCCTGCTCAGAAGAACATCCCAACTCCAAACCAGCTCTGGTTTTGCCTCCTAGCCAGCCCAGTATACCTTGCCCTCCTCAGGAGCTTTCCCCATCAGATGGAGACATCTCCTTGGGACAATGTCTCTCTTGCTCATGGGGTCACAGTGTGTAGGGACAGGAATTATTGGACTGCTGACTCTGGGACATGATTGTGTCCTCCAGGAGAAACAGAAGAAGATGGGAAATAAATACTCTGTTTTAATGATTGGTTATGGAGACAGAGGTCATCACCACAGCAAACAGAGGCTCCTCTGGGGAAAGATGAGGATTGCTGAGCTGAGCTGGGTTGTTCCCACATGCTGTGTGCTCACTGAGATCCTTGGGAAGTGCTTTGTGCCAGTGAGCTCTGCTGTGTGCGTGTGTCTGATGGGGCACAGGGCAGCTCTTCCTGTGCCTGGGCTGGAAACATTTTAAACAGGACACTGAAGAGTAGCAAATAATAAAAACCACACTCAATCTGAGATTACTGGATGAATAATCACTGGTGTTGAAATACACGAAACTCTGTGAGTCTGGGCTCTCAGTGCTTTGTCTGGGCTCTCAGTGCTTTCACCAGGGCCCAGTGGATGTCCAAACACAAACAATGAGCAACCACAGCAAATGCAGTGGGGGGAAGGGGGGTGACAGTTTGTTCTGTCACTGGGCAAGGGGACAGGGACTTGCCAGGTCTCAGGGGTGCTGTGGCCTCTGTGTGTCTGGGCTGCACAAAGGAGGTTTTGTGCCCAGACCCCCTCCCTAGTTCCTGGTTCCCTCTCCCTGTGCCTGCCTCTTCTGCTGCTGGTGGGCTGCAAACCTGGGTGAGCTGGCTCTGAGGGGCTCACAGCCACACACAACTGCCCCATCTGTGCCCAAGTGCTATGTCTAGAACTCACCCAGAGCTTTTTCCATGAAGAAATTGGTCTGGGAGCCCAAGGCCATGGCAAGATGGTTCACACTCCCTTCAGTAACCCTTGGAAAAGGTCCATAGCCAGCTAAGCCATTGAGCTGCAGGCTCCAACCAGAGAAGCAGGTTACAAAACAGAGACAGATGGCCAGGGTTTAACTTGGGCACTTTTTGATTACTTCTATCACGACACAGCCATCAGGAGTGTCTCTGTGCCTTTGCTGTGCCTGAAGGGCTGGGCTCCCTCTCACCCCCAGCTCGGTGGCACCCTGTGCCCTTGCTGTGATCTGGGGGCAGACCTGATTCTCCCTGCCAGGACTGGAACCAGTCTCTGTATACACAGCCAGACTGGGAGCAGTGGTGCAGGGGCTGCTGTGTTCAAAGAGGAGGGGAGGGCAGGGGGTCCAATCTGCAGGGTGAGAGCAGTGTCCTACAGGGATGAGGAAGGAGGCAGGTCAGGCAGGGAGGGATGCAGGGAGGTGCTGGAGCTGCTGGGGATGGGGACACATCAGTCCAGGGCCACCATCTGTGGCCACATCATGGTAGCAAATCTGCCATTCTCCAGACCCCTGGCATCAGCACTGACTACACAGGTGTACTGAAGGACTTGGCTGCCAGATTGCACAAAAACCCCACTCCAGGCTGGTGTCTGGGTTTAGGGTGGGCAGTGAAGGTTCCTGGGCCTTGTGCAGCACCCTCAGTGTCCAGTCCCACATGCTGCAGGGGATAACTGCACTGGCCATCCCATTGTCCTGCAAACTGGAGCTGCAGTTCCTGGAGCTGCCCTTGGCCATGCCTGGCTGGATCCCCCCACACCCTCAGTCTGTGCAGGGCAAGTCTGCAATGGGGAGCTGTGCCACTCGTTCTTCAAACCTCACTGGTTTGAGGCCAATGTCCCCTCAGTCACACCTGGAGTCAGTTGGACCCTTATTCCAAATCCAAATCATTGTTAAATAAAACCAAGAGGGATATATCAGTAACAACATGAGAGAGATTAATTCCTTGCACGGGTGGAGAGAAAATACATGCCAGGCAATGTCTGTTTTCTATCAGCAATTTAAATGGCTCTCTGGATGTAAGATGAGTATGTTCCCTTACTGGAGAGCACCACACTGCACTCGCAGGGCTTTTCCCTCTCTCAAGCCCAGCTGCTGCAGAAATACAGGCAGGCAAAATTGTCTGGGATCGGGAGTCATCAGCACTTAATTTTTAAATAGTTTGGCTATTTTAAATGCTGACAGTATTGGCTTTTTGACCACAAACTTTGCCCAGCCTTCCACTCCAACTCCACCTGAAGCAGACCAGCTGGCCACTGGCACAGTGCTGCTGTGGGGCACCATGGTGTGACACATCTGCCCAGGGACACAGCATCACAGAAAATCCTTGTCCAGAGCCTCCCCAAGTGCTGGCTGCTCTCGTGTCCCTATTGTAGGTGGCCCTGAGTGACACCTGGCCATGGGTGTTCCTGGCTGGCATTGGAGCTGCTGCTTTGTGCTGGTCACGGTGCCTGTGCTGGAGTTTTGCCAGCAAACTTCTTGTTCAAACATCAGCTGTACTAAATTTGTACAAAGCATTTCTCATGCTGTCCAGATGCCACTGCTTCTAAAAATAGTCCAGTCTAGTCTGTTTTCCCAGATTCTTGCCTTTTATCAGCAATAGTTTTAATAGTCTTTGCAATATTTAAGGAGTCATTTGTCCACATCAGGCCAGCAACTCCTGGGAATAGGAGTCAATCCCAGTCCCATCCTCCCATTCATGCCCTACACACACACACACACACACAAAAATTAAAAAAAAAAAAAAAAAGAAAAAAAAAGAAAAGACCATGAACAAACTTTTTTCATTGGAAAGCAGAAGTTTTTTATGCACACTCAATAGGAACAGGGTGGCAGAGGGTCAAATCCAAGCTTTCCTGCAGAGCTCCCCAGCACACAAAAGCTGCTGTGGGTCCTTCCCTTGGCACTGGTGCAGCACCTGGAGTGGGAGCAGGACATCCCTGAGGATCCCATGGTGAGCTGTGCTGTCTTACCAGGACCAGGAGAGCCATAGGATGGGTTGGGATAGGGTGGGAGGAGATGAGAGAACATGACATGAGATGAGTGGGCTGGGGTGAGCTGAGATGGGGATGAGGTTGGGGTAGCAGGGGGCACAATGGGGTGCCAGGCCAGCATCCAGGGGCAGTTTTGTCCTGCTGCCAGTTAGGTGGGGAAAGCTGAGGCATACACTCCTGCCTCAGTTTCCCCATCTCTCAGTGGGTATCAGTGTGTTCTTTGAGAGCCTGGCAGCTCTGTCAGACTGGAAGTCACCACATCAGCTGTTTGGAGTGCCAGACAGATGCTGTGTGTAACACTGTTGTCTTGCTAATATTTTATTTCATGTAAAATTTATGCCGTTTCTGAAGCATTTCTGAAAACACAGCTTGTAGGGACCTTGTTACCATTTAAGTATCCAGTGATATGTCCAGTTCTTGAATGTTGTGGCTTTTCCTGTGTTTATTTTTCCTCCTCCTGGACCTTTTGCTCAGCAGACAGGCTGGTTTTATTGGGTTTTTTTTGGCTTTGCCTGCCTGGAGTGAGCATCCTAGGATGTGCAGCATTGGCAGAGCCGGTGCAGGACTGTGTTGAAGTCCCAGGGGACCAGGAGAAGGGTGATGGATGCCTTAAAGAGTAAGTTCAAGGGAAGAGCGGGGGCAGAGCTTTCCTGAAACACAACCAGCATCAGCCTGGTCTCAGCATCAGCCTGACCGTGAGGTCTCAGTCACATTTCAAGGGGTGATGGACCTGAAGAGACAGTTTGGGAGAGAATCATCCCTCCTTTGAATGCTGCACTGGGATGGTACCAGCAGAGCTGTGCCTGTTCCCCGTGCAGAGGAGCCTTTGTGAGCAGCGGACACCGCCACACGCCGGTGCGGGCTCAGGGCTGCTCCTGCAGGCTCAGCCGGGACACTCGGTCCTGTGTGCCGGGTCCCTCCGCGGGAGCTGCTCCCGTACTCTGCCCTTTATTCTGCTTCTTCCCGGCGCGGAACAAACAAGCGGGGGAACAATGCTGTCCAGGAACCCCGCGCTTCCTGCGGGAGCGCCGGGTCAGGGCTGCGAGCGCCGCAGAGCCGCTCTGTGCTCTGCCCGAGGGGGAGCAGCCCGCCCGGCCATCCTGCCGGTGCTTTTGGTAAAAAATAAAAAAATAAAAAAATAACAAAAAAATTTTTAAAAAATTGCGACTTATCCTCCATCCCCCCAAAAGAGCGTTTGGACTCCCGGTGTGAGGGCAGGAACGCATGGCTGTTTCAGGGAAGGCTCAGAAAGTGCTGATGGAGCATTTGGACTTCGGGGCTTGCGGAGTGGAGGGAGCACGCGTGGTGAGAGGCTCGTTCCCACAGCTCCTCTAAAAAAAATCCATGAATTTTGTGCATTTGTGGAATGGGCTGCATACAAATTATCCATAAATAAGCTTAACATTAGTGAGCAGGTGGAACAGGGCAGGGTTCAGGAAATTATACAAAGAGAGCAGACAAAGAGCCAGACTGCGATTGCTCTTTGTGCTGGGGAGCTGGGCTCACTTCGTGCAGTCACAACGAGTTAGTGCGAGGCACAAAGGCGGCAATTTTGGGTTTGATTAAACTCTCTGACAGCATTCATATGTTAAATGATTGTGTGCTGCTATCTGCTGCTACAGCATGCATGTCACAGGAGAATCCCAAACGAATCTGTAGAGGCCAGACTGCAGTGTCACAGGAGATGTAATTAATAAGACAAACAAGAGCAGGGTAAAAAAGCAAATTTGTTGTGGTTCTTACTCAATGACCAGGCACTTCAAGTCAGGAAGAAATGACTAACATGGAGCAACACAGATGTACATTCTGACATTTGAAACTCTAACCCAGATGCAAATATTGTAGTCAGGATCCTGTCTCCCACCTTCAAAACTTCAGACACACAAGAACCGCGTGGCATCCCCCGTGCCAGCCGGAGCCTGCGGGGGCAGGCCAGGGCTCTTCAAAGGCATTCCCAGCATAACCATTATCCTGCCCTTATGCTTGCTGTCCATTCAGTCTTTTGTGAGGTGCCACGGGGAATCGAGTGACATTTGAAACAGGAGCAAGGATTATACAGGTCCCCCCTCCCCTGTGGGTCACACAGTGCCTGGCAGAGGAGCCCCCGAAGGTGCTGCCAGGCAGAGCCTCTGCACACCTGGATCACCTCCAGCAGGAGGGGAGGGCACCCTGATGCTGCCTTCAGCCCCTGCCTCCAGCCACCAGGGAGAAGATGTCTCTGGAACCCTCGATGGTGGGCAGCAGGAGGGGAGTGGGCAGGTGATGGGGTGCAGAGCTCCAGTGTCCCTGTCCCTGCCGTGGCCCTCCTGACTGGCATTGGCACAGATGTGGGAGCCATCTCATTTACATTTCCACAGCCATAGCACGTCTTGGGCTGGGGCATCCCCCAGCTACCCTGGAGAAATAAGATGACATGAAACAGCCATCTCCATGCAGGCTGGGGATGCCCAAATCTCTTGAGGGCAGCCAAAATTGGCTTATGGGGGCTGTGGAGAAATTGCCCCAGCCCCCAGGGCCCTGGAGCACAGCTCGGTGGCTGCCCAGGGACACTGGAAATTCATGCACCAGTCCTGTTCTGCTGGTTGGCAGGTAGCAGGTTTAGGTTGTTTGTGGAGGGATTCACCCAGGGCAGACTTAGAAGCATCTGTGTCCTGATCCCCAGGAAGGTGCACAGGGTCCTGCAATGTCACCCTGTCACACTCCTGCCCCCAGGATGGAATCACAGAGTGGTTTAGGATGGAAAAGCCCTCTAAGATCATCCAGTCCAACCATTAACCCAGCACCACTGTGTTCACTGCTAAACCACGTCCCCAGGCGCCACATCCACACCTTATAAATACTCAGGACAACACTCCCCCAAAATCTTTTAATTCCCATTCTGCTATCGCCAACTTTCTTCTCGCAAAGCATTTTCACCTCCCCTCAAAGGAGCAAAATGGAAATGAAGAGTGCAGAAAGATTTTTATCTGGAGCCAGAGGGCTTTGGGAGGGTGTCTGCCTGCCTGGTGGCAGGGAGGGCAGGCTCCATGGGGAGGGCAGGCTCTGTGGGGAGGGCAGGCTCCATGGGGAGGGCAGGCTCTGTGGGGAGGGCAGGCTCCATGGGGAGGGCAGGCTCCATGGGGAGGGCAGGCTCCATGGGGAGGGCAGGCTCTGTGGGGAGGGCAGGCTCCAGGGGGAGGGCAGGCTCCATGGGGAGAGCTGGCTCCATGGGACCCCCAGCTCTGCAGGGAGCCCTGTCCAGCTGCAGAGCTCAGCACAGGGCTGGCCAGTGCTCACCATGCAGCAGATTGCAGTGCAAGGTTTATTGCCCAGTCAGCTCACTGGTATCAGTCAGCTATTTGGCTGAAGGGGAGGCATCCATTCAAAGCCAGTTTACAGCAGAGGCTTTATTTTTATTTTTAAAGCATCTGGAAATGAAAAATCCCCTTTGGCACTCATCCACTTTGGAGAGAGAGCCAGGCTTGTTGTCTGGCCAAGCAGCCCTGCTCTGGCTGAGCTGGGTGGATCCAGGGCTGGGACATTTTTCCATCTCAAGCAGGAGTGGGGTGTTGGCTTTCTTCCAGCAGCCCCATGAACTCCCCATGCTGAGTGCTGGTTAGGTGCTCACACCATGTGTGTCCCACAGTGGGATGTCACCCAGAGGCACTCAGGGTGTGCTGTGCCCTTCCCCAACCCAGGGACATCTTTGAGGAGGTGTCTTGGCCAGGACAGGAGTGATGGGAAGGGTGGTGTGTGTAGGGTTCACCTCAGGTGAAGGGCAGCCATGCAAAACATGGGTTGTTTATTTCCATTGTGGGATGGCTGCAGGTCTGACAGGTGACTCTGCCCAGAACTGGCTGAACCTGGTGGCACAGGTGTGCTGAGTTTATAGCAGAGCCCTGGCAAGTTCTCCATGAGCAGTGTACGCCCCCCAAACCCACAGCATTTTATTGAATTTTTCCTTGGCAGGGTGGCAAACCCAAGGTAGGGTCATCCCTTGGGTCAAGGGATGTTTTGGAGAATAAAAAACCAAGGTAAGTAAATCCAATGCCTGCATGCAGTTATAGTTGCACAGACCTGGTTTGCATCCTGCAGGCACACAGCAGGCACTGGACATGTCCAGCCTGCTCTGGCAGCAGGCACCTCTGGCTGCCCAGCCCCTGTGTCCCTTCATCCTTCCTCAGCAGGAAGGCAGGTTAGTCTGGGACAAGGCAGAGAACAGAGTGATGACAAGGATTTATCCATTCTGTGTCACAGAAAATTGAGAAGCCCCTGCCCAGCAGCTTGGCATTGCCACTGTGGAGGCTGAACCTGCTGAGTGCATCAGCTACAAGCCAGAGCAGCTTCTTTTATTCAAAAAGTGAGTGAGGTGAACAACTGTGTGTTCAGCAGAGAGCTGAGGATCTCCAGACTCAGCTTTCACCTCCATCCCAGGAGGGCCTGGGCTGCCCCCCTGCCCTTGGGGTGGGAGCTCCACAGCCTGGGGCAGCTGCAGCCAGAGGTGTTCCCTGCCTGATCCGTGCCTGGGGGGAATGAGGATTATTGCTTGTGAGTGTCCTTTCTGGCAGGAGAGGGAAGGAATGCCCATCAGGCTGGGAGAGGGGCTCAAACAGGCAGAGAACCAAAGAACCTCTCAGCCTGTCCTTCCCAACCTGCCCTGTCCCCCTGGCTCCCTTCCAGGCACAGCCCCCACCCCTGCTCCATCCCTCAGCTCTGCAGTGCCTGGGCTGCCCCTGCTCCTCCCCAGGTCCTGCTGCACAGGAGATGAGGAAGATCAACTCCACCAGGGGCACAGGCCAGTGAGGGCCAGGCACCAGGAGACACGAGCAGAGACTCTTCTCTAATCTTAGCTAAGCCCTTGCAAAGCCCTGCTGCACAGACACAAACTAGACTTCTTCAGAGCCTCATAAAACTGAAAAAACTGTGGCCAGACCCTTATGGCAATGGCAACACTCCCTCTTTAGCACGAAGCCTATCTTCCCACACTGGATTGCAAGTCCCCCTTTCAAAGTATGGAAGCATTAGATCTTTGCAAAGAAAGGATTTCCTGAATTATTCTAATACTGAAAAAAAAAATGTGTTCTTCCCTGGCTCTTGCAGGCTGTTGAAGTACTTGGCTGAATTTTTTTTTCTGAAAAAAACCCCAAAAGCCAGAGTCATGACATAAGAACAGGATCTTGTACTTAGAGGGGACATGAACCTCCAGAGCAGGCTGTGCTACCAACTCTGCCTCTAATAATAGCTGCCAACTTTGTGAGCATTGTACATTGTTTAAAGAGTCTAATCAAGTTATATATTCCTTTTGAAGTCAGACAACTTTGATTTAACAATGGCTTCAGAGCTTTGAAAAACCCAATCTTTTCTAGTTTGTCTTTCACGATAGTTCCTTACCTGTCTCCTATTGCTGAATAAATCATTATAAACATAAACCAGATGCCTAATGCTAACAATAACTTTGGAGAGCCCTGCTTCCCCCAAGATGTATGGGCAATGACTAACACACTTTTAGCCTCCAGACTTAATTTAAAGCATTCTGGAATTGTGCACTGGTGAGATGAAGGCTGCCCAAGACAATAACTTTTACATTAAATGTAATCTCTCTCTTTAGCAGCAACAAAGTCAAGGCTGTTCTCCTTCAGCCCTGGCGTCTCAGCTGGCCATGGGCTCTCTGTGACCCTGGGGGCACTGGAAAAGGAAGATCAGGTTAAAGAAAATGAAGTGTCTGTGTTTGAATGCATGGGAGCAGCAGGTTATGTGAGCATGCAGCAGCCAGGCACTGCTCCTCACAGCAAAGGCAGTGCTGTTCCCAGCAGAGTGTGACAGGGACAGTGCTGAATCTCAGGAGTGACAGGGACAGTGCTGAGCCTCAGGTGTGACAGGGACAGTGCTGAGTCTCAGGTGTGACAGGGACAGTGCTGAGCCTCCAGGTGTGACAGGGACAGTGCTGAGTCTTGGGTGTGACAGGGACAGTGCTGAGTCTTGGGTGTGACAGAGACAGTGCTGAGCCTCAGGTGTGACAGGGACAGTGCTGAGTCTCCAGGTGTGACAGGGACAGTGCTGAGTCTCAGGTGTGACAGAGACAGTGCTGAGTCTCCAGGTGTGACAGGGACAGTGCTGAGCCTCAGGTGTGACAGGGACAGTGCTGAGTCTCAGGTGTGACAGGGACAGTGCTGAGCCTCAGGAGTGACAGGGACAGTGCTGAGTCTCAGGAGTGACAGGGACAGTGCTGAGTCTCCAGCTGTGACAGGGACAGTGCTGAATCTCAGGAGTGACAGGGACAGTGCTGAGTCTCCAGGTGTGACAGGGACAGTGCTGAGTCTCAGGTGTGACAGGGACAGTGCTGAGTCTCCAGCCACGCCGTCCCCCTCTGGCAGAGCAGCAAACACTCGAGCTGCCCTCAGCCTCTGTCAGCAGCTGAGCTACAGCCCTTGGAGAGCTGGCACTCACCTTTCCTGAGGACAGATCAGGGTGTGTGGAGCAGGCCAGGGCTGTGCTGGTGGAAGAGGAGCGTTCCTGACCCAGGGACCTCAGCCTGCAGAGCTCACAGCTGCTGCAGAGCTGCTCCACAGGGAATATATTGCTTAACAGAGGAACACATTTAAATGCATTACTAGCACAGCTAAATTAGTGTCTGGAGATTGAGCTCTGGCAAAGAAACAAAGTTTTGAAAGCTTCCTTCAGTATTCTTTCACTTTCCTATGTCTGTGCACACTGAGCCTGCAATTGGGTTAATCTTGCCGTTTTATTTTCATAATTTTGTCAGCCCTGTTCTACAAGGTTTACTGTCTTATTTGGTTTGGTTATTTGAAGCCCTAACCAAAAAGTAGAGAGAAGAAGAAAGGATGGGAGGAAATCTTTGGATCTGCCAAAGTTAAGGAAATTAATATGAGATAAACTCTTCCACACAGAGGTGCTTTGCCCGTGTGACGTTGCTGGCACAGCGTGGCACAGTGGGAAGCTCAGTACAGAATTTCCTGACACAGACTGAACTAAAAGGAGCCATTGCTAAAAATATACCAAAAAGGAGGCTCATAGGGAGCTTGATGGGGTTTATTTCTCCTCCCTGAATTTCACAGCAATATCCCTGGTTTTTTGAGGGACCTTTTGTGACAGTCTCCCAAACAACCCGGTCACACTGAAGTTCAAGGATGTGTTTGAAACCCTTGTAAAGATACCCCATGAAAAAGAAATGCACCCCAAAACAACGAGAGGGAGGTTTTCCAGAAGGTCACCCTTTGCATGAAATTTGTGTTCCCTTTACATCACAGCTTAGCCTTTCCTAACTCCCAGCTGCTTGGTAAAGCTTCAGCCCTGGACTGGGTTTTTTTCATTCTAATTTTCAAATTAAACCTCACCAAATTATTTGATATGGAGGGCAAGGTAAAGCACAGAGTGGCTCGAGGGGAGGAAAGACTCCAGACCCAGCATCTCCCAGGAAAATTTTGCCACCTGTTGCATTTTTGTGCTCAACAACAGGAGAGCTCCTTGCCACACCAGACCCACCAGCTCTGCAGCCACACTTGCAGCACCACCAAATCCATCTCCAGAGGAGGCACTAGGGCACTAGAGTATAAAATACTGTAATTTATGTACTTTAAGCCATATTTTTGATTATGGTGGATAGCAAGCAAACCCTGAAAATCATCTTTTACAGAAAACATTAATTCTAGATGATGTTTTTCCCTTATAAAGAATGATTTACCTGTCTCTGTGGGGTTGTACTTTTTGTACAACAGAGCACATGTCTGTTCTGGTTCCATACATATGAGGTACAGATCCCAGGCAAGCAGCTGTCCTGGGGTACTGTGGGGTTTCCATGACAAATGGGAATGCTTTATAGGCAGCTTTCATTTTTTCCTCTGCAAGCCTCAGTACACTGGCAGTTGTCAGAGTCCTGTGAACTTTCATATCTATTATGTCTTCACCACTACAAATGCTTCCAAATTAACAACCAGCCAATTTCCTCTCCATGACCAAGCAGGAAAATGAAGAGAAAAGACAGAAATTATTACATTACAGAATACCTTCTCCTCAGTCCCACTTAGCAATCACTTTGTAAAGTGATCTGAAAGGTTATTTACATTGGGATACATCTAAGGGGATGAATAAGAGCAAACACTCCAAAAAGGGATCACAGCTGTTTCCTTTCCTATCCCTGCCTGTCTCTGCTCCCAAGCAAATGCCCTCGTGCTGGTGTCAGGCAGAGTCCTCAGAAAATAGTAAGAAATATGCATTTTATCTCATAAATACATTTTTATTTCAATGTTTAGCTTATTGCCTTTTCCAATTCCTGTTTGCCTTTGAAAAGGGGTATCTTCAATCTGTGCATGGACAAGGGCAGGTGATGCCTTGGGAAGGCTGACCTGCAACAGAGGCTGGACAGAGTTAAAGAATAAAGCAGGGATTTATTCAAAGACTTCCATGGATACACCTTGGGCAGCACAAGAGCCCAGCCAGGGCTGCACCCAGATCAACCAAAATGGTCACAAAATGGAGACCTGGTCATGGAGTCTCTCACTTTTATAAGTTCTGGTCCATTTGAATGTTGCAGTTAATTGTCCAATTACAGCTTCAGATTATGAAGTCCCCTTCTTGTTTTTCTCTCTTCAGTCTGTGTTGTTTGTGCTCTTGAGCCTGAGATTTGGATCATTTGTCCTTGGTTCCCAGCTAGAGCAGGAATTGTTTTGTCTCCCTGCTCTGTGAACAGAGCTCACCATCCCCTAATGTGAATCTCAGAACTACACACTAAAGCAGCCCAGAATCTGAAAAATATAAAATACAACACCTAAGACATCACAGGCACACGGAGAGCAATCCCTGCTGTAGGAGCAGATCCACTGCTGCATTGGCAGTGACAGGAGGAATAGAAACCAGGAGGAATAGAATAAAAAGCAAGACAGCACTGCAAGAGGAAAGTTTTCTAGCAGTATATTGCAGAGCTGTCCCACCATTGCTGACACAGGCACATGTGGTGGGATGCACAGCAAAAGGCTGGAACGCTGGAATCACAGCCCAGCACCTTTTCTGAGTATGACATCAGGGTCCCAGGTGTCCATTTGGTGCATCTGGCACAATGATCTTACATCTAAAAAAAAGTGAGAGACATTAAAAAACGAAGGAAATTCACTATTTCACAGTCTTTTCTCACTACTTTGAATTATTCCTGTTAATTTCTCCATCTTTTGACAGTGCCTTTTCAAACCACCACCAACAGCCCCATCTGCTTGGCAATGAGAAGTGGAGTCTCAGTCTTTGATGAGGACTTGCAGGGCTCCAAGACCTTCCATGGTCACTGGTGGGAGATCACATTCAGGCAACCCCAGGGATCCTCCTGGTCTGGCAGCCTGTGGATAAAATCTGTGTGAGTGACTTAAAAGCCTCAAAAAATTGCCATGGTGAGTAATCCCCTGAGATTTGGTGTTGCCCTCATAAACACAGGCTGTCCTTTTTTATATTTAAACATCAAAGGATGCCATTTGCTTTTAAAGTGATGTTTGGTGTTAATATTCTGCTCCTACAGGCCAGTTGGATCGTGGGGAGGATGCACTCATCTCAAAATAAAGGTCTGCTCTGCTGACTGATAGGCTTGAAAAATTGTGCAACAAATGCCAATGCACAACTCATTTATATGGGGCACAACTGGTGGCAGATAAAATTCTGTCCTGGAAATTGCACAAATGTTTTATTTCTACCTTCACTGAGAAAGAAACAGAATGTTGTGTTCCTATACTTTTTATAACTCTTCCCTCACTCTGCTTCAGGGTTAAAATTTTGCTATTGTGGGAAAATTTTAGCCCTGAAGAACTGCAGTGGGGAAGCTTTCATCAAGGGGACTCCTTTATGACACAGGTTCAGCCAAAAGTAACTGCCAGGGTGTAGGTTCAGGCCAAAATTTTCTGTCTAAATGGTGATGCAAAAATCAGAAAAGTAGCAAATTTTATAATGCTTGTACTTCTGGGGCAGACTGTGGATCTGCAATGACTTTTGATGTCCTGGGGACAAAGCGTCCAGGCTTTGTTTCCTCTCATCCCTGTGTCTTGCACAGCTCTAAGTGTTGTATGAGAGGAGATCACAGCAGAGAGAAAGGAAGATACAAACCCCTCTTTTCTTGCCTCTTGGCTAAACTCCAAGCATTTTAAGCATTTCTGGTAGGGGCTGATTCCCCCAGCGAGCCCCAGAGCTCTCATCTCCGAGGGCTGTAAATCAAAGCCTGTTCACAGGAGATCAGCACATGCCAATACTGCTTTAGGCTTTATGGCATGCACACTTCATACATGGATAGCAATGGGCCATCCCTCCCTGCAAACCCTTCAGTGACCTCAGGATTGTGTTTTGATTTAGTGGGCAGGGGAGAAAAGCACAATGGAAGTCATACAAAAGATTACATGCAAAGATCTGTTCATCTTGTGAGACCCCTTGTAAATAATTTAACAAAGATCTTTAACAAGTCTCACTCTAAAGGAAAATTTGGTCCACTTTAAACCCTGTTTTTCCAATTTGGATGTTTAAATCAATACTGCAGTCTTTTAAAACAGCCAGATTCTGTAGAAATTACCATAGAGAGGCAGACACAGAGTTCTGGTTGCCAAGTGTAAAGGAGAAAAATGTGAGAAACTCTGTAACAGGCAAACATGGGGTAATCTCCCTTCCCCCAGGAGAGCTCATCCAAGCCTTGGAGACTAGTTAAAATATTAAAGCTAGAGGTTTTGCCCTTCCCAAACCACTGTTCACTTGAACTCTACAGTGATGCTTTTCTCCACAGGAAGACTCAGCAAAGCTTTTGATAATTTTATGGGAACACCTCATTGCATATTTTAAGTATTCCCTTTACCATCTCTCTTCCAGGAGGACACGAACCTCTCCAGTAAAACACAGCTGGAGACAGCACATCCCAGGGCTGTTGGGCTCCTGCCCACGTGGAGCAGCCTGCAGAGTTCCAGGGCTGCTCCAGGGCTCGTGTGGGGAGCGTGGATCCTCCCCAGGAGACACCTGATCCCCAGGGAAGGGAGGGCAGGGCAATTAATCACTGTAAAACCTCTAACGAGGCTAAAGGAACAGCCATGGCCCACGCTCCAGCAAAACCAAGTGCTTTATGTGCCTTGAGATGCAGTTGGAGGAATCTGGCTAATCTTCTGCTCTGCTAGTAAATCATTCATTGAGGCCATCTGTGAAATATGAGAAGAGCAGCTTCAACCCAAGGTTCCTGCTCAGCAAAGCTCTCGCTGGCTTGGCCGGAAAGAAGCTTTCCTGATAAAGCTGATAGCTTGTCCAAGCCCTCATGATTTCCAGAGGCAGTAATCCTGCTGGGGAGATTAGAGAAGCAGCCCTTGGAAGTCCTGAAGTGTGGCCGTGCACTACAGCAAAATTAAAGGGAACAAAAAAAGGTAAAATCCGCAGCACTCGCCAGGGCCTGGCCCTGATGTGCCCCTCGATGCTCTCAGGTGCAGTGGCCTCTGCAGACAGGGCTGACCAGCAGCCCCCAGACAAGTCCCAACCTCTCTGGGACACACAGCATTTATGGAGCTCTGGAGCAGCACCAAGGAAAATACCCAGTGCCTTGATGGCCAAGATTGAACCGGGGTTTTCCTCAAGAAGTGTGGATGCCCATCTGGAAAGTGATGTTCAACCCAAAATTCCCTGCTTCAGGAAAGTTCCTGCCTGAATCAAATGAGCACAGTGTGAGGCCGTGTATTAATTCATCCAAACCAGCCCTGTCAACTCCCCACACCAGGCTGCCTGTCTGTGTCCTCCACCCAGACTTGACAGATTTTTAAGAAGCAGTCAGTCTTTCTCCACAGGCATTACCACTAACCTGGGGATAGAAGAAAGTTCTTGGGTAAATATTTCATATGGCAATATAAACAAAATTTCAGTTTACAAGAGCAATGGGCTGAGCACCTAAGCAGAGCATTCAAGGACACGAGTTACAATCCACCTCCTCTGGGAATTAAGACAATACAGTTTTTAAAGGCTTTATTTTTTTATATCTTGTAGCTTCCAAACTCTTAGCATCTGCAATTCCCAGGTGACTCAGTAGCTGGTAGAACAGAGAGTTTCAAAGTGAAAGACGAGATGCACCAATTCCTAGAGCCAAGTGTTTGAAGGGAAGTGAAGCAAAGGCCAAAACAGGAGACAAAATAAGAGCTCAGCAGGGCTGGAGGCAAAAGCTGCCAGTCTCACCTGGTGCTGGACTCTCAGGGAAGGTGAGGTTTGCACACAAGGAGGCTGAGCACATCCCATCTCTGGACTGTGTCCAATCCCTGCTGTATGAATCCAGGCATTTTCATTGTGTTTGGGTGCCCTGCAGAGCTACAGCCATGGAAGGGAAAACCCACCCCTCCTGTCCTGTGCTTCAGCTGAGCAAAACCATCCTTGGCTTAGTGCTGAAGTCTTGGTCCAAATTACTGCCCTCCTGATGACCAGGGAAAGCTGGGCAAGTGATTTTGTCTTGGAGCAGCATGGGGGACAAACAGCAGGAGCTGCAGCTCCCAGAAGACAAAGATCCTCTTTGCCATGTGAACTTAAACCAAAGTTTGCTGTGATAATCCCTCCATGTTGTGGTTTATAAGATTTTAACTACTTTTTCTGTTCTTCTTGGCTTCCTGCTGTTTGTTCCGCTGACCTTGGGGCCAGTGACTGTCTAGAATACATAAAATTTTCTGCCTTCTTCCTAAAATTTCCTCAGATCTAAGTGAAACAGCATCTCATTGACCATTACCCTGACAAGTTTATTAGTGATGCATTTTCTGCTGTGGAGAGAAACGGGTCAAGACAAGTAAGATTGGAAATTGTTTTATTTTGGTTTTAAAAGTGAGGGGTTCTTCCTTGCCACTTCCTAAGTATCTGACTGCTGAAGGAAGTATTTCAGTGCATGAGCTGAGGCACTAAGGAAGCACTTCCTCTGGTCCCTATTAAGTGTAATAAGCACTGTAAATGCCCCTTCCTGTAGTGCTGTTTCTGTTCTTAGCACATTCTGTACCATCCCTGGGAGTCAGGGCTGTGGGGGCACAAACTGAGGCTTGGATCCCTGAAAACAGAGACAGTCTGGAAGGAGCAGCAGCAGGGAGAGCAGCTGGCAGGTCAGAAGTGATGTAAAAGAAGAGGAAAGTGAAAACCAAAGGGTAACAGGGAAGAGCTCAACCTCAGCAAGACCAAGGACAAACCCTGGCTGTGGCACTGGACACAAACAAACCACCTGCCCACCCCAAACTCAAATAAACAGCGCCTCATCTTTCACTTTGAAACTCTCTGTTCCTACCAGCTACTGAGTCACCTGGGAATTGCAGATGCTAAGAGTTTGGAACCTACAAGATATAAAAAAATGGAAAGGAAAGGAAAGGAAAAAGGAAAGGAAAGAGGAAAGGAAAGGGAAAGGAAAGGAAAGGAAAGGAAAGGAAAGGAAAGGAAAGGAAAGGAAAGGAAAGGAAAGGAAAGGAAAGGAAAGGAAAGGAAAGGAAAGGAAAGGAAAGGAAAGGAAAGGAAAGGAAAGGAAAGGAAAGGAAAGGAAAGGAAAGGAAAGGAAAGGAAAGGAAAGGAAAGGAAAGGAAAGGAAAGGAAAGGAAAGGAAAGGAAAGGAAAGGAAAGGAAAGGAAAGGGGAAGAGGAAGGTGAAAAACAAAGGGTAACAGAGAAATGCTCAACCTCAGCAAGACCAAGGACAAACCCTGGCTGTGGCTCTGGACCCTGCCTGAGCAAAGCTGCTGGGGAGAGGTGCCCCAGCACCCAGAGCTCGTGCAGGAAGGGGATCTCAGTGTCAGCTGGGCTGGGGATTTTCTGTTTGTCAGCCAGGACTTGTGTTTCTCAGCAGAAAGCTGCCCTGGCCTCCCAGGCACAGCAAGATTGGTGCACCCTCCACCTCCCAAATCACACAATTCAGGCTGCAGAAGCATCTGTTATAAATCCTCCTCTCTGGGCAAGGGCAGGAAGCACAACTTTCACAAGACTCTCTTAAATTGGAGAAAGTCATCCAGGCCTTTTCTTTGGAAGTGCTGCACCCCTCCTGGAGCCCTTTGTGATCTGAGTTGTTTAGAAAGTAAATGAAATGGAATGAGCCAGAGAGACAGTAGTGGTTATTTCTCCAAAAAGGAAAAGCTTAATTTTACCATGGGGATCTTGCCTCTGCCATGACCCCTCCAACAGCTCACAGGAACACAAGAGGAATTAACCAGCAGTGAGGACTGGTTCATCTTGCAAATTTGTAAAGAGTTTCATCTTAGTTCTTAACAGCAATATCCTTGATTCTGAAAAAGAACCCCAACAAACAAACAACCTGCACACCCCAAACTCAAATAAACAGCACCTAGTCCTCAGCCAGATGCACTCAGCTTCTCCATGGCTTGTATCACCCTCCTTTTCCATCTAGCCAAGACAGAATTAGGGCTTGTAACTTCCTTGGAGGCTTCCCTGGGCTGCAGCTGAGATGGTCAGTGCACAAAGAGCAGTGAGCATTTCACAGGCAGCAGCCCTGGAGGGGCTGGTCCCAGAGAAGATGAGAGGACAGGGAGCAGGATGAGGATTACCAGGCTCAGAACCATTTGTGCTTGCTCAAGGTTGGTATCTGTGCAGCTGACTGGTAAATGAGATCAACAGGATTTTTCCATCTAATCTAAGCAAGCAGTTGGGTTTTATTCAATTCTTCTATGGGATAATAATGTCCTATTATGACTAGAGGGTTTATTACTAGAATGCTGCACTAAATTCAACAATCTGAACTCACCAATATCATCCCTCTTGTGGGAGCTTCAGCTGCTTGAGAAGGAGCCCCAGAGTTGCGTGATCATCCCTAAAACCTTCTCCCCTAAGTTCCAGCTTTGGAGAACAAGTTGTTCATCATATGCTGAATTCAGCCTTGGAGTAACTCCAGTGAAAACAAAAGGAGTAACAACAGGAATGGATTAGGCCCAATTGCTTTCACATTTCTCCAACTTGAATTTTCAATTCCAATACTAAAGGAGGAGTAAAAAAACCCCAACCCAACTCATGGCACAGAGACAAATACACTCCAAAATGTAAGTCTGCTTTGTGATGTGACCTCATGCCCTTTGGAAAGTGCACCAAGGAGGGCTTCCCAAAGCCTGCCCAGGGAAAAAACTCTGCTCTCATCTGGCAGGAGCAATAGGTATTCCTGTTTCTGCCACTGTATTGTACCAATTTTTGCACAGAATGGTCAAACCCTGCAGTTCTAGGCTGTTACATTTGTGACTACTGACCTTACTCATGTCTGAAAAAAACCAGTATCTGCCAAACTGAGATATAGAGTCATAAGGATGCAATTTAATTTCATAAAAACATATTGAGGAAGATTAAACAGTGTGTTCTCTGCAGCAGCCCCATTTTCCAGAGGGAGCTGTGCTCAGATCAGGAGAGGGCACAGTCTCACCTACAAATCCTCATCTGACAGATGATCACCTTGGCACCTCTTTGGTTAATCAGAAGTGAACAAGAAGAGAGGAAGTGGAATAAGGACAGAGACAGAGAGCCCCAAGCTCCCCCGCTGGCTGTGGAGCCTTGGCTTGCTTGCAGTGCTTGCTGCACCACTCACTCTTCAGCTTTTAAGTTCCTTCTAGCTCTGACCTGCTGTTTCCTGCCAGGGCTGACGAGCCACGAGTGCAGAGTCTCTTCCTCTGGGCCAGTTCCTCAGAGCCACTTCCAGTGGCTGCCACATGAAGTGAGCTGAAGAAAAAAAATGTTGCTCTTGTTTTGACTGGAGTTATTCCCAGTGAAATTCCCAGGGTATTCCAGTGTGTTATAAAGGGGGTAACACAATTACCCAGTGATCAAAGAACTAAACTGCAAGTCAGAAATCCTGGGTTCGATTTCTAACTCAGATTCAACCAACACTAACCACACGACCTCTCTGTGTCTCCACACACTGGAGGGTTTCAATAATAATGATGACACTCAAAGCTACTCCCAAACAAACAAGAAGTTTATGAAACATCCCAGAAGCACAAAATACTGAGGCCACATTTGATCCATGAGCCTCACTAGGTGAGTGCAGAGCTTTGTCCAACTGACAGGCTGGAAGTGGAGGAGTTCAGCTCAGCTGCTATCTAGCTCAGAAATCACTGCACATTGTTTGCAAACTTATCAGGAGTGACTTGAATTGTGAATTAGCTTCAGCAAGGCAGCTGGCAGGCTGCTGAGGCATACAATGCCTGCTGAATCTGCACTTCCTGCTGGAGACGTGCAGAGGAGAAGGCAAACTATGAAAGAGCAGAGAAACCCTCCCAGCTCCAGCCAAACCTACGTGCAGCACAGGCTCAGCAGGGCCAGCCACTGGTCCAGGGGCCAATGCAGAATTCCCAGCAGCAGCAGGGCTGACAGTGCTCAGCTCAGCACAGCACGTGCTGTGGAGGGAGCCCAAAGCCCTTTGGGAGGATTGTGAGGCTCCCCCACCTTCCCCCAGCTCCTTTCCAGGCTGGGTAAGGCCACAGGGCTGGGGGGCAGCACTTGGACCATCCCAGCCCACGCTGTGACCCTGCAGACACCTCTCACACTCAGCCCAGAGCTGGTGCTGCCCCTTTTACACCTTGGTGTTCAGTAAATAACCAAATCTCTGTCCAAAGCAGCAGCAGACACCGAGTCCTGTTCAGGCCAGCCTCACCTGAGCTCTCACCTGGCCAGGGCAGCAGAGCAGGGCTCCATGGCTGATGCTCCCATGCAGGCAGGCATTCCCTGGGTGCTGCAGCCACAGAGCTGAAGCTGCTGCACATCTCCAGCATCCAGGTCTGTGTGTGCCCACGTGGAGAAACAACAGGAAGATGTGCAGGCTGATGGGAACACTGCAGCATCAGCACTTGGGAAAACCCCAGCTTGTACACTGCAATCCCCCAGACCCGACCAAATGTGCCACAGCAGGGAAAACAGCCCATGAGCAATGCCCTGCTAGGAAAGCTCTCTTACAGGGCCATTCACTCATTTCAGGCTGTCAAGTACATTTGATTCCAGTCCCCTCTAGCACAGGATTGAGTTATCCTTACAGCCACAGAGAACTTATTTTAAAATCAGTTTTAAGGTTATTAGCATGAAGAAGTCCAAACCCTCACTCTGGGGAGTTGACTCTGAAAGAAGAGGTTACCTTGTAAGTGGAAAGGAAGAAAACATTAGAAGTTTGTAGCACAGAAGCTGCAGGGTCAGTGCCGATCAGAGCACTCCAGGCAGCATCCCCGCTGCTCTCCGAGCGCCTCCCTGCTCTTTGCAAGCCGCCAGACGCCATCCCGTGGCCATCCCCATCCCCACAAACCTCCCCGGCCGCTCCAAAGCTCCCAGCCCGCTCAGGGATGCGCTGTTTGCTCTCTCCGAGTCCTCCATGCTCCATGTTCTGTGCTGCTGCTGTAAAGCAAGGCTGAAAACTTCTGCTACTTCCCCAAAATGCACCCAGGGAGGCGCAGGCTGCAGGATGGGCCGGGGCAGGTTGCAGGATGCATCCAGCTGTGCCATCACCTTTCTCCCTCAGTGTGAGCCTTCTGCTGGCTGCAAGGACAACCCCAACCCTGCAGGAAAACCAGGGCATGCTCCACACCGAGCCTGTGCCCCAGCCTCTGCCAGCCACGGCCGTCCCAGGGGGTGACATTGCTCCCCTGCTCAGTCACGGGGCTTTGTCGTGGGGGTGCCAGCTGTGGGTGTCCCTGGGTCTGCATTGGAGGCACTTGGGATGGTAGCTCATGGTCAGACTCAGTGTTTATTATTTCTTATCAGTAAAACAGTCTCATTACTGTGAGTTGGGCAGCTTTTCATTAGAAAATACAAAATGGCCAACAATCTCTTGTTACAAGGGCTTTTAAGACTAAACTATCCAATTAAGAGCTGACACCCAGATTATTTTCCCTTTTAACCCAATAACTGCTCCCACAGAGCTGCAATGAGGACTTCTCTATCCAATTACAAAATACCACCCAAACCCATGAAGAAGGAAGAAGAAGCATGAAGAAGAAACCCAGGACAAGACCCTGTGCCCTCCAGTTGCTTCTATCCACAACATACTAAAAATCCCAAACCTAAATTTCCCACCAAGTGATACACCTACACAACTCTCTATCATCTATTTCACACTTTTGTGGATTCCAGTCTATCTTGAAGTCTGGGAAACTTTCTCCATGAATGAGGATCAAAGTCAGTGCTCCCCTGGGCGTCAGGGCACCCCAGAGCAGACCGAGAAATACTCCCAATGTGCTCTGGGTTTCCACATTTTATCTACAGTCCCTTGTCCCACCAGCTCCATTGTGCTCTCCCACAGTGCCCAGAGCTTCTGGAGCACCTCTGTCCCACTCCTGCACCCTTAATTCTCCTCTCATTCCCCCAGGACGGGCTTTGCCCCCATGCAGGACACGTCTGACAAGCTGACAATCCCATGTGCTCACTTTCCAGCTGAAGGCACAAAGCTGAGCTTCCAGCCTTGCTTTGGTGCCCAAAAAACACAACCACAGCCTTTAAGGGTGATGCAAATTCCATATGAAGGGGATGGGAGGGAAGCTGTGCAATCCCACAGAAATTCAGATGGCCCTCCATATCCCTCCCTGCTGCCCATCCAGCTCACCCTACCCACGCTCCTTCCGTGTTTTAATACAGGAGGGGGGAAAAATGAGGAAAAAAATAAGAAGTGACCAGAAGCAAAAAGAGTCCTCAAAGGCAAATGTTTTCTATTACAGCACTGGTTCTTTCAGGGCCTTTGATGTTGCTTCTCCCACACAGAGCTGTTTCTTTCACAGTCTGTTCTTGCACATGAACAAGATGTTACACGTACTCTACACAGCACATCCTCAGCTCTTATTCAAAGCATATTTGTCCCAACTCACTGTACTTTGTAACATTTTTCAAACCAGAACTCATGCATCATAGGCACAGAGGCATTTTTATTCTAGTTCCCCTTTTTCATATTTAATTTTCTTCCAAATTCTTGGAGGTTCTGGTCATAAATAAGGAAGTGTTGACATTAACTAGGGTTGAGAGAGAGAGCTGTTAAGTTCATGGCAGTAGATGAATTTTTCCAAAATTTTAGAGGCTTGTAGAGCTTTGTCAGAGGCTAGATCCAATATTTGTATTTAGATGCTGGATTAGTTAACTTCCATTACATTCTTTATTTTACTTGGGCCCACAGTTTTTAATACTGCCTGCTTCCTACCTGCCTATCACAAGCCCTAACTTTTGCATACTGAAAAAATTATTGAGCACACATTGCATTGATAAACGATTACAGTTCTCATGATAAATTTAAATTGCAAATTATTTGAGGGAAGGAAAATATTTTTGTTCTAGTACAATAGGGTTTTCGTAATCCGTGTTATAAACTATCCAAACACAAGTAATAGCTGGGAGCTTCTGCCAACTCACTCAACTTTGGTGGTAGTTCAAAAGTGGTGCCAGAATGCAGGAGGTTTCCTTAGGTCATGGATGGGTTAAGCTCCTCATCTTCTGAAAAAAACTCATGTCATTGTCTCCAAGATTCATTTAACTCGTGTTATAAAAAAGGACTTACTCCTGCATAAATCCAAACACTTTGCAGAATCAAAATACAATGGAAATTCTTCCAGAAAATATCACATCTGAAAAATAATCAAAATTTCCAAATTTTCTTATACCCCAAGATAAGAGACAGGCAAGAGACCACCAGGAATTTTACCACAGCTATTCAGTAAGATAGGCAACCTATAGTAATTAAATCATAATTGTGTTTGTATAGAAGGTAATAAAATTTTATGGCCCTCAGAAATAAGCTAAGGAAGAAGAAGAGTGTTTGAACTCTTGCACAGTGTAAGATGATGCTTTTTGGAACAGACAGCCTGGTGTCACTCACTGTCCTGTTGAATCACAGGGACTGTCACTGCAAACTTAGGCAGAGACCAAGAGAGACCTGGCCTGGTTGGTTAGAGATGAACAAAATTTGTGGTCTTTCAGTAATAAATTCTTACTTTACAGTAAGAAGACTTTGGAGGTGGAAGCACATTGGGTTTTGTTGCTGCTACTAAAAATATGCTCAGAAGACTATTGCCTGTGTTTAGAAAAGGAGCCTGGTATCAAACCAGCCAAATTGGTTCACTAAAAATAGGCATTTCTTTGTTCTGTGTTTTCAGGTCTCATTTCTTTTAAACCCCCACAATCTTTTGTGATCATCCAAGCTAACTTGCATTCTTTGTTAATAGCAAGAACCCACCTCCTCTCCATCTCCAAACTTCATCATGCAAGAACAACAAACCAAATTGCTCCAGGTTTAAAAAGAAAATGCTGGCCCTGGCATGATAATCAGAGGCAAGACTCAAACCAAAAGGCTTTAAGATCTAAGAGCAAGTAATAAAAAGCAGCTTGAATGCAAAAAGGGTTTGGATTGAAACAAGAGACTTCCGCCAAGTGCCCAGTCCACTCTGAAGGGATGAAGGATAGCCTGGAGCTGCAGGGACCCTTTGCAGTGGTTTCTGTGCATTTGTAGGAACAGCAGCCCTGTCCCTGCAGCAGGAAGCAAACCCCAGCTGTCACCCTTAAACCAGCTCTGCAGCAAAACTACTCCCTCAGAAAACAGACTTGCCCTAAAAAAGATCTACTTCTGATTTTAGCCTGATGATAAAGGTGTTTGTTGGGACCTTTGGGAATTAGATAACCAGCCCTGAAGGAAACCCAAACACCAAACCCCTGCCCTCCCCAAAACCAGCTGGAACTGAGAATGCCACTCCAATTCTGACTGGCAAGCCCAGCTTTTTGGAGTGGATTAAGGAAAACAGCCCTAGACTTGCCCACAAGGAGCCTTTTCCTCTGAGTGGGGCAGACCCCCGTGAAAAGTCTCAGCTTTCTGAAAAATGCATTTTTCCTTTGAAAATTAGCTGGGTAAGATTAACTCAAGGCTAAAACTCTTAATTTATCATTAGGGGAGCACGTCACTGCTTCCTTCTCACTGGGACTTCTAGTACCTCCAGTGACCCATCTTACACTGAATTTGCTAAGGATTACTTCACAAGCCTCAAGAGAAAGTAAAATACTCAATGATGGGCAAAGATCCTTCCCATCTCTATGGACAGCTGCCATTCATGTAATAGCTTTGGAATACAAGGGGCAGTTTGCATAGCTCCAAAAATATTCCTTGGCCTTTACTCCAAAAAAAAAGCAAATGCAACAGGCCTATCTATGACTTCATGAAATTCTTGAACTCATGTTAATGCAAAGCTTTTTTATTATGATTTACCAGGAAAACTATATGCTGATGAAATTCCTTCCAGGAAAAACACGCTCTCATCTCTGTTGTCACACAATGTCTTAGCAGGGTCTGCAGATAAGAATGTGAATATTTGCAAAAAATCATTTCCTGGGCCAGTCTATTGTGTTTGTGTACCAGAACCTCAGTTCCAAATCTGCCTGAGCCTGCTCAAGTTCCACCTCTGCAAACAGCCCCCAACACAGACCTGCCTGGAGAAACATGCCAAGATGAAGCCTTGCATTTAAAATGCTTTTAGCACTTTGAATTATGAAAATGATTCTCTATTTTGATCATGACTTACAAAATAATTTTTTAAAAATCACACTTTAGTGTTTTTATGCAGTACAGAGTTCCTCAAGCCTTTCAAAAATGAGTTTTCCAATAAAGTCTGCAGGACTCAGATTTACATCCTCACCCACTGACAGTTTAATTACTTCCATTGTAGGAGAAAGTATTTAATCACATACAGTCAGAAGAACAGCCCCTTAAATACAGGCTTTTGGGCCCATGATCCCCCAATTTGAAATTCAATGAAGTAGAATGAAACATGCACACTGTGATCCATTTCCTGATGCAGAACACTTGATATTATCAAAACATACAGAGTTCCACAGCTGACACACACATTTTTCTAAACCATTGGTAAAATCCTTCCTGCATTTTAAGCTCATGAAATGAGGATTCAGTGTGCTCTGGATATGATCTAAAGGCAGTGCTGGTCAATGAGCTGTGCAAAGACCATTGCTGTAATGCTGTGCTAATTAACATATTAAAAATAGTCCATCTAAAATGCTGCTTGAATTACACGGGTATTTTAACTTAGTTCTCAACTATTACAACATTAAAGGTAACTCATCACTGTGATTCTCAGCAAAAGATATGCACTAATGATCCCTTTTAAAAAGAAGGAAGTGGGGGAAAGACAGGAATTCTCAGACACTCATCATGGCAATTCAGCCACAATAAGTCTGGTGAAGTCATAAAAAACAGTTGTCAAATGTAAATAGTTATACATTAAAGCTGACTACCAGCACCAGCTGGCCTTCTTTCCCAACTGGTGTCTAATTCCCTCGGACAAGGCAGGTAACAAATCTAGAAATGCAACTTTTAGTCAGTTTTAGAGTATGCTGCAGCATCAATGAACCCTCTAAGCAGTGGCAACTCAAACACAGTGAAGCGCAAGAATCAAGAATCAACATATTAGAAAACTTAGTTTCAAAATGAAGAAATTGTGGCTAGGAGTGTGAAAGAGAACCTGGGCCTGTTACCCAGCAACATCCATTTGTTCTGAAACAACAGACACAGTGAGAGTGGGCATTATGGATATATTTTATATTTTATAAAAGAGCAATGTCTTGTACAAGACCTTCCAAGAGTGGGGAATAGCCAGAACACTACAAAAAACTGCTGTAACAAGAGTGACTGTTTGTGCGCTCGCTTTATGCAGCTTACATTCGAATGTTTACAGAGGCCAGCACTCAGACAGGACTCTCCACTAACAAACAAATCTGGAATACATCAATTGTACAGGTAAATCAGCCAAAATGAAGCAATAGCTATGCTCTTCTCAGGTTTAAGAAAGCATGCAATAGGTTTCCCCCTCCTGGCACCCCTCAGATTTCCACATCACAGTACCAGTAAAAGCACGGTGGAAGGGAAGCGGGGCACAGGTAAGGGGCTGGATTTCATCACAGACTGTTTATCAATATTTTGCAAATGGAAAAGCAGCCTTCCTTAAGCACCAAGAAGGCAGAGAAGATACAGGCATGAATAAAAAAATAATTAAGCGACTTAAGACATCAAAAATTCAAGAAATAGCACTGTGCATATACAAACAAAACATTCAATACTGTAGAGCTCATTTAAAAATGGCACGAATGGACAATATTTTACAATATGCACATTTATTTGAAGTGGGGAACTGATGTTCCACAGGTGGAAATGATCATACAAATAATAGTGCCACTGTTGGCCCATTCTGGTACTTCTTACAATTTAATGGAAACACTTTTAAAAATAATCTGGTATGTACATGTCTTCTGGATACCCAACGGCTTCTTCAGAACAGAAAAAACTATAGTTCTCCCCCTCCCTTTTAGCCAGACAGTATTGCCAGAGATTGTGCTCACATCTAAAGCACATAATCTTACTTTAAATTCAGTGCTATTTTCTTTCAGAAAGATCACAAGTTGTACGTTTAGGTAACAAAAGCATTTATGTTACAAACATTCAAAAATGGAAGCTTATGATTCTGGCAGACAACGTTGCGTATTAAATACAAACCAGCCAGCAATTACTGAACATAAAAAACTTATTCAATCATAAAAAAATACTATAATTCATCACCACAGACTTTTTACAGAGTTATAAATAATAAATAGCATAACACAGTAGATTACAAACGGATTTATTTTGCCCCGTTATAGTCTTTAAAAAGTAAAATATCTGTTCCTACCTCAGACTGACCAAGGTACTGTATCAAGACTACTCATAGCTCAAAGGGAATTCCTTCACCAAGCAATTTGCAGAGCTTGCATCCAATCCAAAGCCTTTCCTCAGGGATCCAACGTTTGCTGAGCTCTTTGCTCTGCTCATGACCAAGAAAGGGACAAACCCTGCCCCGAGCAGCTGCAAAGTCTCACCTTGGCTGCCCCTCAGAGCTGGGGCTGCCCCAGCACCTCCACACCTCAAAAGGAACACAAAGGGAAGCAGCACCCCCGACAGGCTTGGTAAGCACTCTATAAACAAGCTGTACACAAAGGACTTTCCCCACCCACCCCTCTGGTTTACATTCCATAATTTTGTAACAATGTCCCCTAAGGCACAAAAATACTTATGACCTCAATGCCACAGGAGACATCGATGGTGCCATACATGATTCTCCTACACAGTAGTTTAATTAACTTAGTTATCTGCACTGTATGTCTTCAATTGAGGTGTGGATTAATTTTTCCTGGCCAAATCTTGCTGAATAATGACCTTATTTCATACAATCTGTAGGACAAATGTTCTGGGAAGAGAACTATGCAGCTAATTTAATTGTTTGCAGAGTATTATTATTTCTTCACTGATGGCAAAAGTGACAGTCATTAGTTATTTTGCTGTGGGGTTTTTAGTTTAATGTAATAGAGTGAGATTTCCACACTCAATGTGGTCTTCTGTAAATGAATTCATAAAAATGACTAGCAGCACTAAGGAAATAAAATATTTTTTCTCCCTTCCATAAAGGAATTTGAGGCTAGTGACTGAAAAAAAAAAAAAAAAAAAAAAAGCAAGAGTAATTTTACTCAATAGTAGAAGTGCCAGAGAATAAATTAGTATTTTCAAATCCTTCCAAACCAAGCTATTTCCCTAGACATAGCGACCATGATAATGACAGAAGTACATTCCTAAAAATTGCAACACTAATAGGTAGATACCTATTCCTGGAATCAAAAAGTGTATGCAAGTTCCTGAAAGCAAAAGTTAGTATAATATCAGCAGACATCTTGTTTAAAAAATAAATTCGCAAAACCAGACATTAATATGGTCTACAATGTCCATTAAATGGATAAATTAAAAAAAAATCACTGGAAAGTAGCCAAGGATTACAGTAACAACAATTTTTCCTTTTAATAAACCTCATATGAATGGTTCAAGGATCAGAGTTCGTTTCTCTGTACGAGTGTACAGGAAGGGGACAGCACAGCCAGACACTGACTCAGGACTTGGTAAAGTCACTTGGGTGAGAAGTCATCCATGAGAATGAAGGAGGAGCAGGAGTTGGAGCAGGGCACTGGAGACTCCGTGGTGATGCTGCCTTTAGTCAGGGAATCAGAGGAGGAGCCAACGCTGCTGCTGCTCCCGTCCAGAATATCCGAGGACAGGCTGGGGAAAGGGAAAAGGTCCTTTAGTGCAGGGCCACGAGGCTCTGAGCACAGCTTCCCCCTTGGACAGCTCTTGTAGGAGACCTATACTACCACTCAGTCTTTACTGCAAGACTGGCAGCCCTGAAAACTCCTTGTTTTCTGTAGCATGTTAGAGATATTCATGCTCCTCATGGGAACGAGGAGCAGAATTACTGGGTTTGTTTAACATGCAGAATCAACCATGAAGCTGATTTTAATCATAGAAAGGAGATGACAATAAGTAAATATAAAACCTTAAAATCTTATAGTAAAGGAAAAATAATAAATTAATCAATAATGCAGCAAAGATGTCATTAATTAGCTAGTATGCTCTTTAACATGGCACTACTCAAAGCAAGATTGAGACCTATTTTTCTCACAGAATTCCTGGGTTTGGATTTTGAAGTCTAGATACAAGATCCCAGAGGGCACATAAATTGATGCTTTTCCAATTTAGGGGGAAGCAACATGAAAAAAACCATCTAGGCAGTTTCAAGTCTGTAGGTAAAGTAGTAACAGCTGATATTTTTGAATACTTAGTCTCTGACTCAATAAAAAAAAAAAAACCTTGGTATTTTATGATTGTAATAAAGAAAGATAAGTCTAAAAATCATGAACTTAGGGACAAGAACAATTAAGTACCCACACACATTTTCTAAGTATTCAGTGAAGTGCCACGGACACTGTATGACCACTGCCTAGAACATACTGTAACAATGAACTGAGGTAACCTTGCTAATGAATCAACAAGGATTTGTAACAATTATATTCAGTGCAAAAGCTTTGATACCCAAAATCTAGGCTAGAGTCTGTTCAGGAAGAATTGACCAAAGGAGAAGGACCATTGTCACAGGACACCACCACAGGACAGCTTCCATTAATACACATCCACACAAGATACACACCAAGTATTTTTTTCCTGGAAAAAAACAACTCGAAAACTTGTGATAAATTCACATTCCCTGTTCTGGCATTTCAGGGCACGTGAAATATTTTACCATGAACTGAGATCTGTCAGATGTGTAACATCTGGAGAAAGCATGTTGGTTGTTCCTTGGAAAAGTCTCTTTGGCTGACTTTCAGTTTCCATTTCACCTAAGGAAAACAGTGCAAACAATCAAACTCACTTGAGTCTCTGCAATATACTTTTAATATTTGCCTGCTGTAAAAGAGAGGTTTGACCCACAACACTCCAAGGTTGCATTTGTAACACCAAGCACCTGGCTAAGACATCAATTTGATGACAGGACTGGACTGGACTCTTGTCCAGTCCATCCTTAGCTAAAACTTCAGCAGTAGCTGAGGGGCTAAAATCATCTCAAAGACATAAAACATGCTACTTGTACTGCAATCAAACAAAATAATCTAAAGCAAACTAATTACCATGACATATTTTAAGTAAACAGATAAGTCAAAAGATGAAGTTTAAAATTGTTAGTGATTATGAAAATAAGAACGACAGCTGGGTTCAGTTTCACCCTCCCCTGTACAATGAATTCTGATGCATGGGGACACCTTTACAGGGAAGCTGAATGGAATAAATCTGTCATGTGGAAGCATTTCCACTTACTCATCATGGATCAGACTATCTTTGTACCTGTAATCATCTACAGACATTAAGAGATTAAATATGATGGGGAGAATTCATGTAATCTGTTTAGTATAATCTGCAGTGAGAATGAGCTGGCTCACTAATAGCTGCTCTACAACACACATTTGAAAATATCATGAACTAGAAAATAAATTTTAAAAACCCAAACCCTCTCACCTACAGTATATTTTCATTCTTACTTTGGGAAAAAAAGCATGAAATGGGAACAATTTTTCTGGCTTTTACCTACACTTTGCAGTAGTTGCAGAGTCAGCTCAAAAACCCGACAGAAATTGAACATTATACCAAACCAATCTATACATTCTGCAACAGAATCACACTGCTACATCTTACAGAAGACCGGTAACTTCCAAAAGTCTCATTTCCTTAAGCCCACAGGGATACATTCCTATCTTAAGGCAAGGAATAATTGCTTCTAGCAAGCAGAATGGGCAAAAAACATTTCTAAAATACTTGGTCGTGCAGAAAAATGAACACAACACCAACACTTTTGCCCCTTAAATTTCACAGAGACAAATCTGCACTGCTACAGTACATTGCAGAGTCCACCAATATAAATCCCCTATGGCAGTGAAAAATTCTTCTGTTCATGGCTTTCCTTCTCCTGCTGTAAATCTATGACTGAAATTCAGAAAAAACAGGACCATATATTTAGGAAAAGAAAGCAAGTTCATTTACATGGATTAGATGTTTCAAAATTAGGCAGCATTTTGAAAATTCCTATATATTTCAAGAAAGAAAAGGAAAATTCATACCTCCACTTTGTAAAAGATGTTCTATGGGAGCACATGGATTTGGTGAGGAAAGGCCTGTCCCACTACCTGCACTTGTTTTTCAATTTGTGCAAAGTGGAATTGTGGATATTTATTCCTTATTGATCATTTAGTTTAATAAACTTTTGATCAATTTTAGTGCCTCTACAGGAAATAAAAGCCAAGATAGAACTGACATCTATGAGAAAACTTGTCTCTCTCCACTGTCAAATCAGTATCAGTTAGACAATGTTCTTTATCTGACAGAACAAGCAGTACTAAAAAAAAAAAAGCCAAACAAAACCAGTAACTTTTCTCAAAGCCTAAATGTAAGTCTTGTACAATAAAAGGATGGTTTTGGTGCAGTTAAAAATGCCTAAGTTAAAAGCAGAAAGGACAAGCACAGCTAAAGCTACACTTTAGGAATATCTCATTTTTACAGTTCTACTGTGGAGATTTGTTTGAGGACGTTACTTGTAAATCTCTAAAAAGGAACAGTTCCAGGAAAGAATGCATTTTCCTCCTTCAGGAGGAGAGGGCACTGATCTATTCTATTTCTCTAAACACTCACCTTCTGAACTTTCAGAGTGAAAACAAACATTCAGTACTAAGTTTAGAAGATACTGCATGATAAGCAACATTCCTAAGATGATCTGAAGGGTGTGCACTGTTCAGTGGTACTTGGAGGAATGTTTTGAACATTTGTAAGCTCTGACATTTAATCTGATGTATAATAAAGTTTGCCTCTGTCAACAGTAGCAGTTTTTTAAGTTTTTCATTCCCGTGTTTTAGATTAGCTACTTTACATTGTATTTTTGAGTTATGCTTGGCAAATCCCAGTTCACTGTGGATACAAGTGCATTATATTTACAGAGTAACAAAAAAAAAAGTATCCAGCTAGAAAACTACATCCATATTAAGGTAAGGTAAATACACAAACCTTTTCTTTTAATGGGGCCAAGAACACTGGGCCTGATACAGTTGATTGGACTTTGACTCCTCCTGCTGAAGAGAGAACACTGAGAGTCAGGCCTGTAAAGGTCCCAGTTTGCATCAAATCAACACAACCACAGCATATTAAGAATTCTTTAAAACTATTCCTGCACAACTGGAATTCTTGTGGAATCTAAATGCATAGATAACAAATAAGGGCTGCCTATTAGAGCAAATTATCTGCCACAGAAAGCTGTCAATTTTCTAAGGTTATCTCCTTCCCTTAGTGAATCACATCCTCATTTCAATCCTTTTCCAAATTTTGCAGTGTACTTATGTAAAAACAATCTGCTGACAAAGTTAATTTGAAATACCTGAGGACTTCCCCCCAGGTTACCAAGTCCAGTTTATAGTTGACACTTGCTCTATAAGAGCACACACATAAACCTTTACATTGGTAAAGGTTGAACTGTCACAGCATTTTTATATGGCAATGCTTTGGCAGTTGTAAAACTCAAGTCTCTTTTAATGCCTTAACATCATCTTGAATTAATCTTTGGCTTAAATTCCAATGTTAGCACAACAGACACTCATTTCTTACTTGCAGAATCGCCTTGTTGGACTGGGAATAGGGCTTGGAGGTAATCCATTACTGCTCACAAACATTTGCAATGATGGTGAAAAACATTGCTGCAGGAAGAAAGTTCAAATAAAGATAATTTAGAATTTCCTTTAAAATACTCAGATGTTACACTCCACCCTCCAAAACAAACATCCCCTATTCTATTCCCTTTTTATTCTTAAAGAAAAGACAGCAACAGATTATACAGATTATCAAATATAATCATACAAGTATTAGAATTTAACTTAAAAAACATACTGGCCCATGCAATTCTGCTCAGATTAAGCTAAAATTGAAACCCACAAGAGAAGTAAAATTGAAATCGACACTGTTCTCTAAATAAGAGAATTGTTTCTGCTCTTTGTTACATTTAGAAACAGCAGTACAGTATTCAGGACTTACTTCTTTCAAGGGGCTTTTTAAACAAACGAGTTTACTCAAAATACATCTGACCTGAAAACTGACAATATTCCAGAGTAAAACAGGATATTTAGCTCTGTGATTCTGCAGCTAATTTGAATTTAGTCCATGAATGCTTCTAGCTAAGCACAAAAATCTTTCGGTCATCTGCTAGTGCTTTACAGTCAGAATTCCAGAGGTGCAGAACCAGCTGGCAGCACCAGTGTTTTCCCAGGAACACATTTACCCAGCACTCACACATGGCTGTTACATGCACCAATCTTGTGGGAGCAGAGATTGCTCCTTTTCTGTACAAAAGCAGAATCACACAAGAGGGTGCCAACAAGGTCAAGCAGCTCATCTTCAAACCCAATGCCAGCTTCTCTATGCTACATTTCACTTTTCCAATCCTCACTGGAGAAGCAGTTTATCTAACATCCAGCTCCTTCTCTGGCATCTGCCACCAGTTTTCAGTACAAGTTCAACACACCCAAGTCCTCCTTCAGATAACATTTGTGCCTTCCTTTCCATAACTGATGGACACATTTTCATCTCTCACCATACAGATCTGGAGTCCAATTTTGGTGCTTGTTCCCCAAAATCCCCTCACTTCTGCACCTGGAGATGTTGTTCATGACTATTTTCATGACCTGTTCCAGCTTCCCTAGAACCAGAACTCCAACCCACCCAACACAGCAACTAAAATCATCCAGTGTTTCACTGCTTAAACTCTGCAGGCTCCCAGATGGCAACCATTTGATTCTAAGAAACCAACAAAATATGGATTTGGCTTTTTTGATGCTTGTTCAGTTGTGCTGTTCAGGGGTTTTTTAAACTATGAAACAATTTGTGAAGTTACAAATCTTGACAGTTTAGCTTGGTCCAGAATTCTAAAATATTGTCTCAGCCTGGTATTTCACTTATCCTACCTTTCCTATTCCTCTTGTAGGTGAAGGTGCAGGTGAAACTGGAACGAAGTCTATTCTCTTTGGGGAAAAAGATTTCTCAGACTTGTCCAAGTCATTGTCACTCTGTGAATACAAAGTTTCAGATTTAACACTGGCACAGGACATTACCTTGAAATCCAAGGCACAACCTTCTAATGGAAAGTCACTGGGTCAAATGCAGAAAGTAGCTAAAGCAGATGGGCTTAAATTCTTCTTAAATTATTTTGAGAGTTAATTCCTCTCTTTCCCTTAAATTCGTCATTTGAGTGTAAAAGTGGAATTAAATAGGAAACATCTATAAAAAGATTACCAGGCTCAAGCTTTCCTCCCATGACTGGCTTATCTGCATTGCTGTCTGCACTTCCCTAGAATACAAAAAACCCCATCAGTAGCTACAAAGAGGATAACTCTGGCTATTTTATCACCTTCTTTCAGTTACACTCACCTTTCATGTGCTGCTTCTCTGTTCATTAAATCCACTCCCTCCTCCTGCAAGAGATAAATGTCCTAAGTTTTCCCATAACATTTGATTCATCACAGGTACTTGAAATAACACTCGTGATTCCATTATTTGCCATCAGGACTGAAAAATGAACAGCAGAACCACTACAGAGAGAGACAGGACAGCCACCAGTCCAGCTCATTGCTTCTCTCAAATGAAATACTTCTAAAATGCAAGGTAGCTGAAACACAACAATTAGCCTTGTAAGGCCACTTCCTTGTTGGAATTAACTCTTAAGAAATATTCAGTTTTCTTTAGTACCTGAAATACTCAATAGGAAAGAAACCCCCACTGTGCAAGTACTGCAATATCATACAGTACTCTTCATTCTGCTACTGAACACACAGATCAAAACTGCACTTACCCTCCTGATCTGATGAAGTCGGCTGCTAGGAATACGAATAGGAGACGATGACAAAAACTGGGGAAAAAAGTGACAGCCACAATGATTAAATCACACACAACTGCTTGCATGCACACTATTTACCATCAACCACATTCTTAGGGAGGTCAAAATCAGCTGCACAACTACATGTGGATGACTCAAACAATGTTGCAAAAAAGCAAACACTGACCTTCAAGAGAAAAGACTTGTTTTACCACTCACAAATTCCTCGTATCACTCAGCAAGTGGCACGGATCTGACTTGCAGGCAGATACTGCTCAGCATCTCCAGTGCACAAATAGCTACAGATGCCATTTAGACAAGGGAGATACTACAAATGAAACTGTGATTGTTACACAATTCCCCACTGCCCAGGATATGACAAACTCCTGTAGGACACCTTACTCAACCTGCTGGCTATTGGAAAGGAGAAATCCCAGTGCTTCAACCCAGTCTTGAACAACACTCCCTAAAGCTTCACTTCTGCAAGTTTTCAATTGTGTGCAATTTTATGCATTTAATTTCTCTGGAACTCTAAGACCACATATAAATGGGCCAACAGCTGCCACTCAGGATGGCCGTGTGTCCAGTGTCACACCTACTGACATGCTCCAAAATTCTGGATTCTTAAGAAGTCTCACAACAGAAGACTTTGAATTAAAAATCCCTGACACGTTTCCTGAACAGAAGACATACAAGAAACTTATGTCAGGACTTCAAGGTTTTGAGAAAAGCAATATTCAATCTTCAGTATCCTCAGACATGACAGAAAAATTTCAGGGGAAGGCGCACATAAATCCCTCACCTGACGAGAAGAGGGTAGAAGAAAAGAAATGGAACATTTCTGAAAAGTTGAACAACTGCAGTAGTGTACACTACCAGAGAGCAACAAATAAATTTCTCTTCTTTCAGTGATTTTCTGAGGTCTAGTGTTCTGCCTTTGCAAAAAAAGAGCACTCTGTCAAACAGGTCAACAAAAACTGTGACCCTGTCCATTTTCAGGACACAGTAAAACTCTTTCAAGATTTTTAATTCTGACAGCATTTTACTCTTCTAACACAGGCTTAAATTAACTTTAAAATTTGACTTAATATAGGGAGTCACATAAAATGTCAAATACTCTTGTCTTCTTGGGGACAGCCAACACACCAGTATTATTTCACTATACATTGCAGTGAGAGGTGAAAAAATGCTTATTCTGCAGCTTGGAAGCTTGCTAGGATACTTAGTGCAAATACAAATCAAGTTTAACTTCATTTCTCTACTCCAATTATTCCCTGTTGTGTGTAAACATGACATGCTTAAGATTCCTCACCATTCCATGGCGGCTCATAACTGTTGTGCTGTTCCTGCGAGTCCGCAACACGTAAGGCTGAAACACCTGGGAGTTGTCACTGCAGGGGGAGAAAACAAAGTTTTGTGAACAGCTTTTTTGGGTGCGCTTTACTTAAAGCTCCACAGTGCTGTGACACGCGCTGCAGCCCGCAGAGCGCTAAAAACACCATTTCATTTGAACGGGAGCGCTGCTGTCGCCGAGAGCGCGGCGAGCAGTGGAAGGGGACGAGGGGGCAGCGGCGCCCCCGCCCCGCGGGACAAGGGACACGATCCACGGGCCTCTGAGGGAGCACCAGGCCTGGCCCAGGCCCCCGGCGGGCAGCGGCGACCCCGGGGCTGGATGAGCCCCCCGGGCCCCTCACCTGAGCCCGTGGATGAGCGGGGCGCTGTTCGACCGCCTCAGGCCGCCGCCGTCGCCCGGGGCCGCGGCGCTCCCCGGCGGCAGCTCCAGGTCCAGCTCCATCTTCTCCTGAGCCATCGCGGCGGCGGCGGCTCCGGCTCCTCCGCCCCGCCGCGGCGCCCATTCACTGCCGGCGGCCGCCGCGGCTCCTCGGGCCGCCGCTGCCCCGGCCCTACAGGCCCCGCGGGCGGCGCCGCGGGCTCAGCCCGGGGGCGCGCCGAGCCCGGCGGGGGGGGCGGCCGCAGCAGCGCCGCATCCCGGGGGCGGCCCGGGGGCGGCCAATTCCTCCAGCGGCTGCAGCTGGTGCCGCTGCCCGCGGTGGCGGTGGGAGCGCTCCCGCTGCTCCCGGTGCTTCCCCCGGTGCCGACCGCGCTCCGCTCCCGCCGCCGCCACACACTGCGCATGCGCGGGGATCGGGGCGCAGGCAGCACCGCCCGCTTCGAACGACGCATGCGCGGTGGCTCCGCACCCCGGCACTGCTTCGGCGGCGGGAGAGCTCCCGACAGCCCCCGGGGCTGGCGCGCGCGCTGATTGGCTGTGGGAGGAGCGTGTGTGTGTTTGAAACGCCGCAACGGTCGCTAGGACGCGCGCGCTGCGGGGGCGTGGCCGGGCCGTGACCTGCACTAGGATCCGTGTTCGAGTCCCAGCCCGGCCACAAACCCGGCTCCTTTCCCGTCTCAGTGGGGAAAGGCTTTTACAGCCTGCTTCGAGATTAGATCCTCTCCGACCTACGTCCCGCAGGCATTCCCAGTGTTCTCCCCAGCCCTCCCTAGCTACTGAAGCACGTACCAGGGCTTTGATTGCAATGAGAGTCTGCTCATCATTCAGAAATCTGCTGTAAAACTCATTATGAGATGTGATCCTAGCTCTTGACAGTGTTCAGATTTGGACTGACTTGGGCAAACCCACTCTAAGTGATCAAAGCATCAAAGTTTGTGCTTACTTTACAGTACTTTTCTGCAAGAACTGTTGCATCATACATATTTGTCCCTTTCATGCAGGGGGCTTCAGGGTCTTTCGCAGCACCAAATTTTAAAAGGTCTTCATTTTCTCCTGGGATAAAACAGTTCATTTGGCAGAGTGCTAGGTGTCGAACCTGTTAAGATAGAAAAGCTAGGGTATTTCAACTATCTTAGTTAGGAACACACCTAGATGAATTATTCTCTTAAACAATTGAGGGTAGATGCTTCTAGATAACTGATTAGAACTCTTGTTTCTCTACCTTAATATTTATGGTACCTTCTTGCCTTTTTTGTTAATAAAGACTGACTTGAGCATATTCCATTTTTCTATGTTCGGAGACTCTATGTCTCATCAACTGTTGTTGATGCTTACATTTCTTTCACTGAAATGATACTACTAATGAAGAACTTTGTGCTGACATGCACAAAGATGCACTGAGTTGAGTTAAAAAACCCACAAGATTACATTTAAAGTATTTACAGGATTTTTTGATATGTATTTATATTGAAAAACCCAGAGGAAAATATCCTTATCTTGAATTACTGCAGAGGAGAAATACTTTTCACAGTCCTGTGGCCCTTACACTATGGCCTACCACAGCCAATAATGACACCCTTCTGTGAGGTGGTACAGAATTGCCATCTCCTGCAAAGACTGACAAGGTAAATATCTAAATAATTTTGCTTAATTTCTAATAATTATGACCAATTTCTAATAATTATAATCTGATTCATTGGAAAATTAGGATCTGCAGCTGTGAAAGGAATATACTGTTAATTACCTTTTGCTGCTGCCATTCTCTAAAAACAATACGACACTTTGACAGAACCTGCACCAAAAATCCTTGTCTGGTGCTTCTGCACAAGCATTTGACAGCTTGGAACAGCTTCCATACCTTCATTTTCCATGACTAGAATTGCCTAAAAGGCAATTCAGGTGAAAGTTCCTAGCAAAACTTCTAGCTCTGAATGGAAATCTACTCACAAATATGCTGGTTCTCTTAATACAAAAGCCACCTGCAGGATCTGACTACAGCACTAAACTATGTGGATTTTGCTATTTATTTTTATTGTGGAGTTATTATATTATGTCCTTGCCACTAAGGGCAGCAAACAGCTTCAAATGCCATGTATCAGGATACTGTTAAGGAAAAAGCCAACAATATCCAAAATGTGGCTCAGAGCTCAAAAACATCTGCTCCATGTTCTCAAATTTTCCAGTGCCAGGCACATCATCCTGCTGTCAGACCAGGATTCACTGTAGCCAAGAGAACTTTAATGGGAATATATGTCCAAAGGAAAGAGGGGACTGTCAGGGTGACCCTCAAAGTGCTGAGGAGGGTAATGAAGGAAAGTTGTGCTGTGGAACAGAACTATGGAGATGAGGAAATCACGAGTTGTTGAGTTAGACAACACCATGGCAAGAGGGGTTAAGAAAGGAGAGAACATGTCAAAAAGTGCCTTGGGAGGATGAAGGATGGATACTCATAGTGGGGCAACAGAGACTGAAAGAAGAGATACGTGAGTACAGTGATACAGAGGGATTGGTGAGCACAAAGTGGATGAAGGATGGATATTCATAGTGGGGCAACAGAGACTGAAAGAAGAGATATGTGAGTACAGTGATACAGAGGGACTGGTGAGCACGAAGTGGGTGATGTTGTGGGGGGTATTTAATAGTGTCAGGGAAATGCCCCTGTGGGTGAAATAAACACAGACACAGTGGCAAAATACCATCAGCCTTAGATAAATTAGGAACCCATGAAAAAATGTTTTACATTTCTATAATCTACCCTCCTTCTCTGGTTATTTCTGTTCCTAAAGACTGCCTGAAACTCTCACTATAAACAGATGAAGAGATGCAGCACCTCTCTTATGAGGAAAGCCTGGGACAATTAGGATTGTTCAAACTGGAGAAGATTTGGAGTGACCTGATTGTGGCCGTCTGGTGCCTGAAGGAAATTTACAACAAAGATGGAGAGAGATTATTTACAAGGGCCTGGATTGACAGGACAAGGGGGAATGGCTTCAAATCAAAAGCGAGTGGGTTTAGACAGGATCTTAGGAGGAAGTTGTCCCTGGAAGTGTCCAAGGCTGGGTTGGACAGGGTTTGGAGCCACCTGGGATAGTGGAATGCCAGTGTGGCATTGCCCTTCCAACCTATTTCACCACAACCTCCTCTAGGTATAAACTAGAGCCACAATTAGCTATTAAAGTATTCTAAAAACGTTTGGTTTTATTTTTTATTCCTCGGGCTGTCTGGGCCTGCACAGAACCACCCGCTGGTATTTCTGCGAGCGAGAACATCTCGGTACGACCTCGCTCCGCTCCGATCAGCGCGGTGTCCCCTGGCCGGAGCGCTCTGCGGGACGAGCTCGCTCGTATCCCCTCACGTCTGTCCCCTCACGGAGCCGTGCCCGAGCGGCCGCGGCCCGAGCGCCGCGCCTGCGCCCTGCGGCCGGGCCCGCCTGCGCTGGGGCCGGGCAGGGAGAGCGGCCCGGGGCCCGCGGGGCCGCGGGGGCTGCGGGAATCAGCGGGAACAGCGGGCACGGGCCGCCCCCGGAGCCCCGGGATGCGGCCTCGCTGCTGCGGCAGCCCCCCCGCCCGCGGGCTCAGCAGGGCCGGGGCAGCGGCGGCTTGAGGCCGCGGATGGGCGGAGCGGGAGGAGCCGGAGCCGCCGCGATGGCTCAGGAGAAGATGGAGCTGGACCTGGAGCTGCCGCCGGGGAGCGCCGCGGCCCCGGGCGACGGGGGCGGCCTGAGGCGGTCGAACAGCGCCCCGCTCATCCACGGGCTCAGGTGAGGGGCCCGGGGGGCTCCCGGCCCGGTCTGGCGGTGCGGGGGCTCCGGGGATGCTCCGCGGCGCCGCGGGGAAAAGCGGGATCCTGAGCGCTGTCCCGGGCTGGGAGGGATTTAGGGAACATACCAACGTATGGAGGGGTGCGAGGAAGCCCGGGAAGACGGGCTTTGGTTTTACTGGAACGCTTTGTTTTCACCAAGGTCTGCTGTGTGTTGCAGAACACCGTCCGCAACGTCAGAGTTGTGGCTGTTCTTATGCATCGAATAACAATCGCGATGATCGGTCTGAACAAAATAAATCACTGCTCTGTGTACCATTACAACAGTAAATGCTTTCGGAACAATCAGGCAAATTTGGTCAGGAAGGTCATTTCACGGGACCTTGACGTAAGTTTTGCATTTAGTGTGAAGCAGTGTGTCAGGTGGCCAGGAATTTTCCTGCTGGTACTAATTTCTGTAGTATGCATTACTGGAGAAATGCCGTGTGCTGTGAGGACAGTTGTGCGTGGATGTTGCCACCAGCCTGTGGCAGGTCTGCTTGCAGGAGGGTTGGGTGTTTGCCAGCTCTGGCTCTCTTCAGCCGACAGGACAGAAAGTGGCAGGCAAGGGCAGGTGAAAGCTTTCAGACAGGTAGGGTTTCTTGTACAGTTTTGTTTGGGTGAGTTTATAACCCAAGGGCTGTTCCTTGTCTCCTCTGGGCTGTTGAGAAGTTGGGAGATGCCCCATCTGCTACATGGTGTGGCTTCCATCCAGCTGTAAGGTGGTCCATGTGCTGCTGCTGTTAGTTGCGTGTCTGCATTTTGGGGAGAGCATATTGACAATAAGTTTCATAAACCTTATTATATTAAATGATAAGTGCTTCCTGGTGGATTGATTTTTTTCATTTTCTGTTTCTGTAAGGAACTGGGTATCAAGAGATTAACAAATCTCACACACCTCTTTTACCAAAATGGTTAACAGTGTCTGACAGTTCAGATTAAATACTACTTTTTATTCTATCGTGATCTAATGTTAAGTGAATGTAATTTTGATTCGTTTGCATAATCACAATGAAATAACTCCCATTTTACATTTTGATGCAGTATGGAAGGGTTGTGTATGGCAGCTCTCCCCTGGGAGGTTTCTGAGCAGGTAAACTAATTGAGTAACTGAGACAAGACATTTTTATAATCTCAGCCTTTTGTAAATTGGAAATTGTAAGACCCTTGACTCTTAAAAAAAACCCGAACAAATTATTTAGTCCATGGTTTGGGCAGATAGAAGGATAAGCCTGAGCTCTTGCCTTGGCACTGTGCATACCCTATGGGTTAGGTGTTCATACAAATAAAGTTGAAATGCCATTGAACTAATCTGAGGTGGTTGCAGTGGTTTGCCTGTTAGTTTGGAATTTTCCACCAGAATACTGTTTTTGCAAGATTGCAGCTCTTGGCAAGAAACTTCAGTTTTTCCCAGAATGGCTTTGTTGGGTAAACTGAAACAAAAGCTCTTGCTCTTACACAGCTTGCTTTTTCTCCTCTGCCTCTTGTTTTGACTTCTTCATTTTTTAGTAGGGAATTTGGAAAATGAGTTGCCATAGATCCAGAGAACAGTTATAAGTGGAATATTTTAGATCACAGAATTTACATTTCACAGAACTTTTAACTCTGGTTTTTGTGCCAAATAAAATTGATTTTTCATGGGAACTGTGGTTTTCTGTGAAAGTAAGTCTGAGATCTGACCAGTCCTGGTGTTTTTGCAAGGGAGATTAAAGATAGGATTATTTGTAGGTCTTTTTTCTGTCCCTCTTTGCTAGTTAGCACTGAGTATTGGACTCAGGCTGTGGTAATGTGGGACAGGATTGTTCCAACCTGTTTTCTTGACTCAGACCCTGGATTTCAGGATGAGCTGTTTGTCCTGTGTTTGCATGCCAGCCAGTGCACTTACACTGAAAGGAATTGTGGCTGGTGGCCTCAGCCAGAACTCATCTCTGAACATCATGTCATGGATCCCTTCAGCTTCCACTCTTGCTCCTCTGTCACACGGCAGCTGTTTGATCTCTGGGGTGTGAGCTGAGTGAAACTTCTTGGAAAATTGGAAATGATGTCTGATCCTATGTACTTGACATTTTGGAGAAGGAGAGTCTATGCATTTTTCTTGGCAGAAAGTACAGTGCTTATGCCAGTTGCTGTTGGCTTTTATTTCACAGTATAAGCTTTATTTGTTTTTTATTTACAGCTACATAAAAGCTGTCTAAAACTTATGTGTCTAACTGGTGTGTTTTAAACTAGAGGATTCTGACAATGGTGTGTCATGAAAGTGCAGTAGGATTATCAATCCTTACAGCAAGGTACTGCTGTTGGTCAGGTTTGTTTTAAAGAAATTGTATTTTGTGGGGCTTTTGTTCATCCCAAGTTAGCAGCTGAAACAAAAAGATACAATGTGAATTCTTGTAATTTGAATCCTATTACAGTCTTACATTTGGATTTGTTCACCTTTGCAGTTCCTCACTGATTTTTGGGCATGGGGATTGTAGGATTGTGGCTCAACATTTTTTTATGGTTGCTAGAAAAAAAGATTATTTCTGCAGTCACATTCATTAAATGCTGATCATTGGCTGTTGATAACATTGGTGATGACATGACCAGTAAAACTTGCTTTAGGAATCAATAGAACTGAAATTGCCTTGAGAAAGAAGTTCATTTTGTGTCAGATAAATAATCCTATACCATTTCAATGGATTCACTGCTGTGGGACCTTAAAAACTGGGTTTACTGTAAGTTTAATTTAACTTCTGCTGGAAAAATGTTCGGAAGATATTAAATGTTTGTGGTGATAAGATTTATCAAGATGCTGTATTTTTTAATTCTGTTTTATCTGTGGGATCGAAGCTTGTTTCAGTTACTGCTTACAAGCCATTTATTTGTTCTGTTGAATGACATTTGAAGCAATATACAAGCAGCAGCCATTCCAAACATAATAAATCCCCACAGTCTAAACAATTCTTCACTTATTCTGAAGACACAAAATGATTAATTGAAATCATTAATTGAAGTAGCTGGGAATTGGAGGATGAACGAGTTGATTTGCACTCTCTGCCAACAAGCTGAAAGAGTTCTCACCTACCTGTCTCTGGAGTGCTTTGCCTCCACAGGAGAGCTGTGACAGCCCCTGGAAGTGAGCTGGTGTGAGGAGGGGCTCTTTGCTAGGGAGGAGATGGCTTTGGCACTGACGGGTTTTTGTTTTTGCAGTGACAATTCCCAGGTGTTCCAGGGCAGCGTCCTGCGCACCCGCAGGAACAGCACCACGGTCATGAATCGGCACAGCCTGGTAAGGAAACCCCTGCACCAGCCACAGCTGCCAGGCACAGTGTGCAAACAGCCATAAACACAATCAGACTGCAGTCTGTGAAACCAATGCCACATTGCTTTCAGAAACAAGGCTCTGGATTGTGACATTCATATGCTGTAGCTATAATGAAATGTTACTTATAGATCATTGGGTTTGGACAATGCTTGTATTTCATTGTGATCATAACTTTGCTTGTAAAATAGATGTTCCAAGGTAGAGTAAGAAAGGTAGCTTGCTAAGAAAACAAATTATATAACTGCACTGTTAACAGTAATCAATGTCTTAAATTATTTCTGATGCTTAAGAAAAAAAGTGCAAACAAATACTTCAGCAAGGTTGCATCTGTAACAGAACCAGAATAGTTACGTGTAAGAAGAGATGGGTGGAAAAGCCTTTCTCCTGCTGGCATGAAAAAACTGAAAGCAAGTGTTATGGTCAAGATTTCTTAATCAAGTCTCTTCATATTTTTAGGACAGCAGCTTTAGTATAAATCAGTTTGGGCTTGTGGTCAGGCAAGAGGAGAAAGAAACTAAGGCAAAAGCTCGGTTTGTTGTGTTTACTTCTGAAGATCCTCAGTTGTTGGGCTAAAATGATGCTAACTCAGGATGCCTTGCCCAGAACTTGCTGGGAAGCAGGAGCTGATTCACTGATGGGCTGCTCTTCTGCCTGCCCCTCATCAATGGTGCAGTCTCCTGGACTTCACCAGTGTTTCCATCTTCATGGGATGATGTTCCTAACCTTCCCTTCACACTAATGTTACTAAAAAGTGTCCTCCTCTTTCACTCCCAGCTGACCACGTGCTGGAAAATACATGAGATTTTACTTACATGAAAATCAAGTGCCTCACTGACTGCTATATCAGTGCCTTGTCTGCTTTGAAATGCTCCTTTGAGTTTTGGTCTGGGTTATGGTTCTGTTGAATATGGCAGGGAGGATGGAATTGGAAAGGATCTTAGAGATTCTCATCCTTCTGTGGTCTTAAACCAGGATCATTCACAGATAAATTATTTTGTGATAGAATGAAACTTTCAGCAACAAGGACCCTAAGCAACCTTCCCTGGTATTCTTCCTATAGCAAAGAAGTACATTTAGTTTTATGATTTTAGAGATACTCTAAGAAGCTAGATCACATCTACTTTTGTAAGTTAAATTTTACATAAGAAGGTGAAGAAGTGTATTTCAAAACCCCCTTCTTTGTATTTAAGAAAACTAATCCAAGTTTTACTGCAGTGTAAACTGTAAGAGGGTTAAAAGATTCAGTAAGCAACTGAAACTTATTACAAGTATTACAAATGCAGCTTAAATTTTATATTCTGTTAAACTTCGTAGAAAAAAAGTTGATCAGTGTTTGTCTAATCTGTGTGGTGTTCCCTGTCAGGGGAACAACAGGACTTGTTAAAATCTCTGGTAACTGGAGGTCATACACCATCAGCTCCAGCTTCAGTGCTGTCCCAGTTGCTCAGCTGAATTCCACAATCTGGTTTTGAGTGGCTTCTCCAAGTCTCAGACTTTGGCTGGTTTATAATGATCGCTGCAGGGGCAGTGCTGCCATTTGGGCTGGGGCTTGATCTGCAGTTTTCTGACACTACATGTGATTGCCAAGGGAGAGTTAACCAGGCTCTACAGTATCTGCAGTTTATTTTCTTCCCGGAGATACCAAAGAGTAAATGTTTTGATGGTTTTTTGATTTGTTTTGCACGACTGGGGTTTTTGTTTTGTTGCTCAAGCAGAGCAGTTGAGTCTGTGGTTAGATGTTTAGGTGCTATTTCAGCAGAAGCTGATGTTAAATTTTTTCTAATATTTTTTTTTTTTTTAATCTGGGTATTTTCCCTGCTGGGTTCAAGTGGCTGTGCTGCAGGAGGCAGAGGGCACTGCAGGGCAGGGCACAGGCACTGGGGCAGTCCCTGCTCACCTGGGCAGTGGCTCCTGCCAGCCTGGCACTGCTGGCACTTTACCTGCTCTGGAGCACAGCATCTGTCATAGTGTAATAGTTTGTAATGTTTTTAATAAGCTTTTTGCTCTCTTAAAGCAATGGGGATTTGAGCAGCATAATTTTAATGTATGAGTTCAGTTTAGCAAGTATCCTTTGAAAGTGACAGAGGTTTCTTTCCACAAGAATTAAATCAAAGGATGCAAACAGAGCAAAAGTGAGTTTTACACACTACAAAGCAAGGATGATGACTTGTTGGAAACAAGATGTAGGATCCTCAGAGCTGTGTTAGTGCATCAGGCCCTGCAGAGGAACACTTGATTGTCTTTTTATATTTTTTGTTTTATACTGCAAGCCACTGGTTTTTTATATTTTCTATTAATGTCAACCCTTAAAGTATGTGGATCACAGTCATAAAATTAGAATATAATGAGTGGAACAAATGCATTTCTACTGTGGAATGACAGAGTGAATAGGCAGGAATGCACTATTGTCCAAATCCTTTTCTGTGTGTGAGAATCAAGGTCAACTCAAGGTCTGCATTGGCTGGTGCAGCTTGGAGGAATTTTTATTAGGTGCACAGGATTTTTGGGAGCCCAGTATAATAGTAAAGCTGACCTAAACTGGACCTTAAAAGTAGCAAATCAAGATACTATAGTTGTTAGACGTTAGTATTATGTATTATGATGACTAAATTCTGGCAGAAATGTTAGTCATCCTCTGTGTGAGCCTGATAGGCTGAATTCTTTTGTGAGAAGCAGGGTGTGATGTCTTCGTGTTTGTTTTTTTAGAAGGAGGGTTCTGGGTGTATGAAGCATTAATAGTCTGTGCTAACTCACCCTGTCAGGCAGCAAAATCCTTGTATTCTCCATGGCACTGACTGGAAGATGGTGCAGTAACAGTTAACTGAATGTTTGTCTCCAGCTTCAGCATGATGAAGAGCTCCAGTAATGTTTTGTGAAGCAGATGAAGCCTTATAATGAATGAAGTATAAAAACACCTATAATAATGCAAGCCTTACTTGCTGAACACATCCATTTTGAAAAGACACCTTATTTTTTGGAAGGATTGTCATCTTACAGAGAAGTTAAACCTCTATTCAAGGCTTCAGTTTAGAATTTTTGTTCCCTGAATGGCTATGACATAAATAAACTGAGGGCTGACAATGTGAGGGGTGGGAAATTTATGAAAGAAAATGATATTTTGAGAGAATAATCACTTTAAATTACTCGGTTTTGGGTGTGCAGTTTTAGATCATAGCATTCCAGTGAGATCTTGGTGCAAAACTGTCAACATTAACAGAAGACCATTTTTAGTGACGTCTTCTCTGATTTCACCCAAATTGGTGAAGCTCTTGAGAAACCATAAAGAAAGTGTTTAACTCTTTGTTAGCCTTCTAATAGCTGATTTTTTTCACCTGTCAGAATACTCATTTATAAGCAGACAGCAATCCAGGAACCTTTTTGTACAATTTGTTGTTTTGGCTTTGTATTTCAAGGGATCTATGGGAAGCTTTCTGGACCACTTAAATGAAAATAAATATTCTGAGTCACATAAAGGAAAATACATATGCCAACGTATATACTAGGGGTGACAGTGTGCTAGTGAAAAGCAGCTCCATTCTGTGGGGAAAGCTGTCAGTTCTAGTTGCCTGGAAATGGAATGGAAGCCAGGCTGATACCAATTAGCATCTGTGAGCTTACAAAGCAATATAATGTGGAAATACATATTAACATGCAAGAATGCATGGTAACATGCAAGAATGCAACATTCTTGCAAGTAATGTAGGTTATTTATACACTGAGAACGTTATAAGTGATATGGGTTTTTTTTAAAATTGTTTTTAAATTTTAGTTTGGGGCAACACTAGTTGACTGACATTTCTGTGGCACCTTTCCCTCCCTTCTGCTGTTCTTTGAATTGTGTGTGACTTTGTTTTGCAGTTTGTGCCATCGTCTCCTATCCGGATTCCTAGCAGCCGTCTTCATCAAATCAAACAAGTAAGCACAGATTCTCCTCAATGAGTTTTTTATAGGTGGCTGGGGTTTTTTGCAGTCAATGTTTAATGTCCTTCAGCTGGCTGTAGATTTCATTTTCAAACTGCCTGCCCAGTTCCACGTTTCATGAAGCAAAATGCATCTTACAGCAAGGAGAAGACTTAAGCAGAGAGAGGATTCTTAAAATGGACATTTTAGAAAGGAAACCTTTAATGTAAACCCTTAGGGTAAAGTTTCACCAAGTTTTTGGCAGCAGTGCCAGCACAAATATTCGGGGCCAATAACAAAGTGTTCCTTAACTTATGTTGGCACAAGACTCTTGTGCAGCCAGAAAACGAGCAGGATAAGGAAGCACTCTGGCTGAAAAATAGTCTGTACTCTTCTGGCTGGGCTATTTTTCATCTGTATAATTTTCTTATCCAGATCCCTGTACTTGTGCTGTCACAGCAGGAACGGAGGGGGAAGGGCAGCAGAGCAAACACTCGGGAAGGGGGGTGGTGTGGGGAATATCTGAGCAGGCTCAAATAGCTCTGCTCCCAGCCAGCACACCACAGGCTGAGGACTCCAGCTTTAAAATCAACAAGCTCCAACTCTTGTGTCTCCTTCATTTTATATCTCCACTTTTGGACAGTAGAATGGTTATAAAATTGGCTTGAAGATGCTTAGTCTTTTTAAAATTTTTTTTAGCTGGCTAGTTTTCAATGGACAGGCTTGATTTTTACAGGGTCAAAAGTTAAGAAAACAATTTAATGCTTCAGGCAGCATTTTTAGGGTATGGTGCCTGAGTGGTGGAAGGCACTTCTGCTTCCCACCTCGGTTATTTAAGGTAGTTGCACAGTAATCCTGAGGAAAATAACTGCTTGCTTTCATTATGTAAATAATTTACTGGCTTGAGTAAACCCTGAAGCACTCAGGTCTGTTGTACAGCTCTTTTTATCAAAATAAAAATGCTTAGGATTAATATGTAAATATCATAGAATCATAAATTAGTTTGGGTTGAAAGAGACCTTTAAAGGTCATCTGGACCAATCCCCCTGCAGTGAGCAGGGAGATATAATGAGAAATGTGCTGAGAGCAAAGGAATGAACTGTTGTGGCTCTGCTCTATTACCTGAAGTAAAATTTGATAATTCAACCTTCTGGAAAATGCTTCTGCATTCATGTTTGTGTCGTCCATTTATTGAAGCAAACAGTGTAATTTCCTAATTTTGTTTTTGTTCTTTAGATTCACTAGTTGGAATTAATTCCATGTCCTGTATACTCACTGAGAACCTGTGTGATTCAGTTCTGATCTCTTTCAAATCTGAGCAAATTATCACACAGGTGAAGAAGTTAGACTCTTCCTACTTATGATGAGGATTGTGAGGATGTTTACTTGAACTTTTACTTTGAATTAGGGAACCTACTCATTCACTGAACAAACTGGGTAGCATTCAGTTAATTTTAAGGAATGGTGTCTGCCTAAGAGGAGATTGAGTCATGTTTGTACTTGGTGATAATGTTTAGTTTAATTTTATATATTTGATCCATTTTAATAATATTCTATGGAGGGTCTTTTAGAAAAAAAACCTCACTGACTCCTGAATTCATGCTGTGCAATGCAGTGTATTGCAAATGAGATGCTGACAAGTGTCTAGTTAGTCACTAATCCATAGAGTCAGGTAAGAATCCAGCCATGATTTTGAGGTTTATCTGTACTACCATCCCCTGTGTAAAATGTAATTACTCATAAAGGACTACATAAAGATACTCTGGCATGTGCAGAATTTCTGGTTCATACTATCATTATTCAGTTTGGTAGCTACTTCTTGGTTAGTAATGAAAATAAAGCTGCTTGGGAAACAACCAGCTCACATGAGCACTTCTTACATGATGGTCTCTCCTGCTACATCTTTCCCATCCTCTCCTTACTCCTCTCCATTGGTGAAAACTTGAGGTTAATGTTGCTTAACTGAGTTGAATTAAATTTTCCACATGCCAAAGGGAAGTGAAACCACAGCTTTTCTGATTTGCTGGACAAAGTGGGTTTTTTTTGACCGTATTTCTTCATGTGCTGATCTTCTAGGAGGAAGGAATGAATTTGCTGAACAGGGAAACCGTTCGTGAAAGGTGAGCACTAAGGCAAAGCAGAGCAGTCACTGCAGCCAGCTGTGGGCCCAGCACAATACATTTCTTTTCTTCTTTATAGAGAAGTGCAAGTAGCAATGCAGATGAGCCACTCATGGGAGGAGAGCTTGAGCCTGGTAATGCATTCATGCTTTAATTTGTGTTTCTGTCATCAGTATCAGGACACTAGAGACTCTCTCATGTCAACATTTCCTTTGATAGTTTGACCTCCAGTTAAGTTGTTATCATAGTACTGCTTTTGATCAGCAATTTATCACACTAACAAGGCATAGAATTATCAACTGATCAAGGTACATGTGGGTTCCTTGGGCTGCTGTGTGAAAGGGAGATTGCATGGATGTCTGCCTGTTCAATTTTTCTTCCATGTTCTGATACTCTCCATGTAATGTTTAAGGCTTTTTTGTTTTTAAGCATAAGCTTATAAATGGCTGCCTAAGAATTGTTGATATGATGGAGGATAGCTTTGGGATTTCACACCAATCAGTCCTTTTCTTGTTAAGGTACCTGCTCATGAGATTAATTATGTGTGCTGTTTACAGAGTGACAATGATTTTGAAAAATCACTATCACCAAAGCAAGTAGACTTTGTTCCAGTTTCTCCAGCTCCTTCACCTACACGAGGAATAGGGAAGGTGAGCAAAATGTGGTAATAATGGTTTTGTCTTAAGTAGAGCTAAATAAATTCAACCAAATTAGTAGCAAAAGATTAAACCACCTGCTCCTTTCTACCTCAGCTGCAAACAAGAAACTAGAGAGTAAATAAAACCCCCTAAAACCCCGAACCAGAAAATACCAGCTGCTCATGTTGTGGGTGTGAATTTCTGTGGAGTGTTCAGCTGTTATGCTGTGGTTAATAAAAACCAAATAAGTTTGTTTAACCAGAGTACAGTGAAATACATCTGCATGAAAATGGAATCTGTCCAATTTTAATTTTTTTTTCTCAGTAGCAAAAAGTGATGTCTCAGTATAGCCAATGACTGGCAGCTGAATTTGATACTGGGTTGTTTATTTCTCTGCAGTTAAGCATCAACTGTTACCACATGGGAGTGATACAGTATTTGTAATAACACAAACTCTTTTCCTCTCAGCAATGTTTCTCACCATCTTTGCAAAGTCTGGTGAGCAGCAGTGGGTTGCCTCCAAGTCCCAGCCCAAGTCCAACAAGGAGATTTTCAAGGTAAGTCACCAGATCATACCAATGATAGAAAATTAACAAAGCTTGTTCATATTAGGCATTTGAAATACCAGAATTTGTTGCATCCATAATTGATTTCTGAGCACAAACACAGTTTCATATACTCATGCAGAGTTTAGATTTTACAGTGTTGTAAAACATTTGTCAAAATCCTCATGTCATAGCTTTGGGAAATGGGCTGCATTGTGGCATCTGTCTTCCCAGTGTAGTCTCTATATTGCTCTCATTCACATCTTCAGTAATTGAATTCTGAGGGAAAGGAAACACAAACAGATTTAGGGTTTGTTACTCCTTTGAGTGATGTGGGTATGCAATTAAATTTTACTAGGCCCTCACAGTTCAGCCTGTCAGCTGAGATGTAGTCAGTGCCTGGATGAGAGCTTTTAGACTGCCCCAGTTGTGAAATAATGTAATTAAATATTTCCTGCTCAGTTCTGTCCTTCCTGGCCTATCTTCAGAGGGGAAAAAAAAAGATTATTTTTTGGATAAGCAGTTTTAATGCCTATTATCTTACTGGTTTCCACCCAGTAGTTTGTTTTCTGAATATCTTTTGATTCTTTTTTCCAACCTTTCTCTTTCAATGGTGATTTCAGTGCAGCATTTGTCTTTTTGTAGCAGGAGAAGCCAGAGCCCCATTAACTGCATTCGACCAAGTGTTCTTGGATCAATGAAAAGAAAAGGTACAGTATCTGGGTTTGGCAAATACAATAGGCCAACTTGTTAGTTATGTAATAATTCATATAGCTTTCTTCTTAATTCTGTCCAGTTGGCTGATACTTCAAAAAGTAACTAGAAATAGAAGATATTACACATAATGAAACAGATAAATCATTAAATTAGATTTTACTATTCCATAAAGCTAATAATTGTTTTGTTGTAGTTCATCTCCATTGCTGTGGTCATATAGATGTGACAAAAAATCTGATGTAACCTGCTTAACAAAACAATAAATACAACTATTGGTATATTTAACTTAAACAGAAAACTTTGAAAGTCCTGGTTAACTGAAGCACACAGGTACTGTACATTTAAAATAACTCTTCAAAACCCAAAGTTGATGCACAGGCTGGTAGGCACCTTACAGCTTTATTAGGAAATGTGTCTCTGTCTTTCTGCATTTTTCTTCAAGTTTAACTTCTGGAAATTTTATTGCACCTATTTTTATATCTTCAAGCTTCACCTCTGTTACAGAACATCTCTGGCTCTGAGACAACTTTTAAAACACTTTCATCAGAGTTCTGTCTTAGCTTTTTTAAGCACATATCTGTCCTCTCCTCTTCCAGAGTGTTTGGAAGTCAAACTCAATAGAAAAGTTTTGTGATAATTCTGGAGCTTGTTCCTTTCCTTATTTTCAGCTTCTCTGCTCTGGTGAAGCTGGTCAGTGAAGTGATAGCTGGGTAAACTGAAACAAAAGGATTATTCTTCACTACTGAAGAATAAATATCTGATATCTAATTCTTAGTTAATTATTCACTAAACTGTACTGAAGCTTGGACAAAATGGCTCCAGAAAATAGACAGTCTTTAAAATTCCAGCATCTAAATTCTGTGTTCAACATATGAAATATTGTAAGTTTGAACCTCTATTCTGTTTGTTCTGTAGAAGTAGATTTTAGTTTGGGTGAGTTGTAATTTTTACCACTCTGTATCTTTTCCCAAAGGTGTGACAGAGATGGAAGATCACCCAAAAAGATTATTCCAAGGATCCACCACCATGCTAACCCCCGAGGCTGCACATCAGGCGGACCTTGGGGCATGGTAAATCTGGGCTCTTTATTGTCCCTTCAGCAGAAGCATTACAAATCTCTTTTTCCAGTGAGAATGCTTGAAGTTTTTTGTGCGTGTTTTTGGGTTTTTTTAATAGAGATACCTCATAATGTTACAGCACTGAAATTATCACAGTGAACAGGCAGCAATGTTCCCTTCAATTCTGCAGTTTCTGGGCCTGGCTGATAACATGGGATGTTGAGCATGTTTAGGAAAAGACACCTCATGGGTGACAGCTTTTGGAGTCTGATTCAAATTGCAATCAAATGTGAATGCTGATGCTTTTTGGGTGAACTGGGTTTTTCTTCTTTTCCCTTGTTCTTAGTCACAGAGGAACAAGAGTCTGTCTGACCCTCCCTGGAGGGTCAGAGGAGCTGGGAGGAGATTAAAAGTACTTTGTTAAAATTGTAGTGATTGGTAATAGCAAGGGATTTTGATCTAGTGTTTTAGTCAAAAGGTTAATCATACATAGGGTGTGCCCACACAACTGCCAAGGGTTGTTCACTGTATTTCTGTCTTTTTGCCTCTCAGCTGATACACAAGTCATGCAGAAGCTTTGAGTAACAATAGCAAAATAGATGTTTTAAAGGTACTTTAAAAGTACATCTTTTTTGTACACCCTTTTTACAGTGGGGATAGCCGTGTGGATTCTCTTGGTGTAGGAGATGGTAATTAAAAAAAAAATCACTCTGCTGCTATCACTGATGACAGACAGCTGTAGTTATGAATTTGTGTCCTGTGAAATACATAGTACAATGGAAGAAGGACAATTTATCATTGGCTCTCTTGGCACAAAGGCCTCAAGCTGTTGTGCTGGCCCAGGGCTTTGAGGATGGAGTAAAGCTGGAGTGGATTTTGGTCTGGAACTTGTGATCTGTGCCCCATTTTGGGTGAGCAAAGGAGGACATGGGCAGAGTGTCCTGTGTGACTCTGGAAGTGACTGTGTGTGTGGCTGCAGGGGTATCACAGGGCTTGCTGCTCCTTCAGAGCTGCACATGTGTGTTCAGGATGGCTTTGGGGTGATTTGGGCTGGTTTTGGGCACTCTCCTGAGCCACTGCCTCGTTTCTCAGCCCTGGTGTCTCTGTTTTCAGTCTGTCCTCGCACACCCTGGATGACAACAGGAGCAGTGCAGGCTCCTCCTGTGACTCCCCAGCTGAAGCTGGCACCAGCACAGACTCTCCAGTGTCACTCTCTGACTCCAGATCCCCATTTTTGCCCGTGGATCTCATGGCCAAGTTACCAATGAACTGAGGAGCAGGAACCTGCTGCTGGACCCCGGGGTGCAGGCGGATATCACCCCGACTTTCTGTTGTGTGTGACCCATTCTGTTCCTCATAGGAACTTCCAGCAATGTCATTACTTCTAGAAAACTTCCAGAATAGTTCCTTGAGGAGGAATTCACCTTTCTAGTGATTTGTATGACATTTCCTACAGTACAGAAGCATTTACTGCATACAGGCTGCAGAGGCGTGGGGTGCCCAGGTCAGTCAGCAGGCAGGTTTGCAGTGATGTGATCTCCTTGGCAAGAGTTCAAACACTGGACTTGTGTCCTGCTTGTGGAAGACTTGGCTTGCCAGCAGCCTGTGTCCTCCCTGCCTGTGGAGGAGCAGATAACTCACATTTGTCCTCAGCCTAAAACCAATGAAGCAGCTTACTAATTGTTTCTATTCCCAGAGTGTTAGATCTTTATATTTGTTTTCTTTTTCTTCTTCATATGAAAGGGAGAATACTGAAGAGGGGAAATTGATTATTATTAATATTATTGTGTTCTGTTATGATTGGCTCTTAATCAATTTTGTGTTCCAGTGGATGTCAGAAAATAACAAGTGGGTAAATTGTCAAATTTATATGTAGGATTTCATTCATGATCATGACTGCTGTTGTGACTAAATCTAAATTAGGTGTGGAAAATTCTTCTGGGGTATTGTATCTGGCATTTGTTTCTTTTTCTTCCCCATTTAGATGATGTATAGGAGTGGTAGATGCTCTGTTAAAGGTCTTTTAATAGGGAAAAATAGTGACAATATTTGGAACAATGCATTAAATCTTGAGACTGTAGTATTTAGTACTTCAGAAATGCATTATTTTAAGTCAGTATTTGTCTTCATATATGACAGATACAGTGAGGAATCTTGAATGCCTTTTTACAGCCTGAGGCCATCAAACATATTTAATCTGTATTTAATTTCCTGATGTTGCTTCCTTAAACAATGACATCAAGTCATTTCTGCTGTTGAAAACTTCAGATGCTGATTGGAAGCCTGGAATCTGGTAATCTGAGATGCTTGAAGAGTCAGTGTGTTGAGACATCCTGATCTCAACTCTGAAATTCCCCAACCAGGAGGAAGAATTTGCAGACTCCCCCTATGGCCAGCTGTCTGGGATTTTGCAGTGACACCCTCCCTGGGGTTGTGCAGCTGAACTCCCCCAGCTGGGTCCCTTTTTGTACATGTCTGTGCATCTGTGCTATGTGGTTTCCAACCTTCTCTCCAGAGAGGTTAAGAATGAAGCAAAATGTTTTATTTTTAAATGCTGAATCTTTGTCGTGTGTCATAAAGTGAGAAAAGTATGGAAACTTCCTCAAGTAGGAGAAAAACCTGCCCTGAACTCTGCTGTGAAAGATTCACATGGATGAAGCTTTGACTGACAGCAGCCATCAAAATGAGAAAGGGATGAGTTGGAGTGCAAAGACCTGGCGACCTGAGGGCCAGTGACCCATTTCTGTGTGTCCTTATTGTAGAGAGAAAATAGAATGTATTTAATAGTCTGACTCTGTTCTAGTTAACATACAACATGGTTTACTTCTGGTATCATTCCTCTTAAATTATTGTAATAATCACCCTGCTGGTTGCAGCCCCTGCCCGAGTCCAGCTGCCCTTTGTCCCTGGCAGAGGCACACGGGAGTGCTGGGCTCTGTTTGCTCTCTCTGCTGAGGCAAAGTTTGGCTTTGCAGTTCCAGGTTTGTGCCAAAGAGTTGCTGTGCCACCACTCTTCTGTGGTGACAGCAAGACTCTTTTTTTTTTTTTAAATCTTGCTTATTTCTTAAGAAGAAACCTCCTGGTGTCTCTTCCAGTCTTTGCTAGAAGACACCTAGTACAGGGGGGTTTAATAGCTGAGTGTGGGTCAACTTGTCTCTTTTCTGTTGAATATTTATGCTATTTTTCAAATAAGTGCCAATAAAAGGAAAAATAAATGTGTTTGCTGTTTCTGCACTTTTTTAGATAACCATATTCTTGTTTCCTTCTGGGATTAAATGCTTTCTTTTAAAATCAGAATATCTCTTGTAATTTACTTCCACCCAGTCTAGTTAACATGCAAGCAGGTATAAAAATCTGCAGCAGACTTACCTTGTTGTCCTCGTGCAGTGCTGTCTTGCAGGTCTGTGACAACTCTAGGAATGAAGAAGAATAAACCTAAATTTTGAATATGAGTTACATGTGTCACTAGTTTATACCCACAGGAAGTTGTAGTGAAATAAAGAAGCTTCTGCCTGCTGGTGGGAAATACTGAAGGTCTTAACTCTTGGGAAGAAGTGGGGAGTCTTCGTGGTTTGCTTTAGTAGGGCAGTTAATCATGGAATTATGGAATGGGTTGGATTGGAAGGAACCTTAAAAACCATCCCATTCCACCCCCTGCCAGGGGCAGGGACACCTCCACCAGACCAAGTTGCTCCAAGCCCTGTCCAACCCAGCCTTGAACAATTCCAGGGATGGGGAATCCACAACCTCTCTGGGTCAATTAATGCTGTTGGAGGAGAGCGAAATAGTTATTTATGTGTATCTGCTCCTTTCCCTGCTTCTGCAAAACAGAAACTGCATTGAAATTGTGGGAAAGCATCTCAGTGTTTTATCTCCATGTCACCAAGAAGCTGCAGTTCCACTCTCTGGAGTCCAGTGACACATACAGAGGATTTTTCCACTGAAATGTAAAATTTTGGAATCAATTATACTCCAGGATATGTATCTGGATACAGGGAACCCAGGATGTTATACAATGCACATAATCAACCCTGTACTTGTCCATAACTCATGCTTTTAATATTGCCTCTGCTTCTCTCTGGGATTCTGCCACAAACGGCACCTTCCAGAAATCACACTTGGGTTTGGCACTTGCTTGGTCTGGTTGAAAATTATCCTGCAGGATCTGTTGGCAGTTAAATCAGATCTTGGGCTGCTGTGTGTTCCTTGACAAAGGAGGGGTGTTTTCCTTCCTTCACCTTCTCCAGGCTGACACAGCTGCTGGGGGAACGGCGGTAACCAGCGCTCAGGGGCTGTATTTTTGGAATGAACCCTTCAGTGGTTGCTGCATTTAGCAGAGGGATAGATACTTCCCTCTGGAAGAGGTACAAATGCCAGGGAAAAGGAGCCTCTGCCTCAGCTAGAGTGACTCGCAGGATCTGTGTGCTGCCAGCAAGGCAGGTGACCTGGATGCTCAGCTGAGCAGCTGCCCAAGGTCCTCCTGAGATCAGGGTAAGAACTCAGTCCTAAATTCTTATGTCCCACCTTTTTTTCAGAAAACTTGCATGTAAATGATCACCAACCCATAGAAACAAAACAAGTCTCCAAAGCCTGGTGAGACTGAGATATTTCCATTTATAGATGTGTGCTGTGGTTCCAGTATCAGTGCTGTTTGTGAGTCCAGCCCTGCTATTGTGCAATGATTTGCTGCTGAAGTGACTGGAGGGACCTCCAGCACTCCCTGAGCTTGAGAACAGCTTGTGCCTGCCTTAGCAGCCATCATTTCAGAAATGTTCACTTTATGCTGTTGTATTCTTGCATATGCTGGAGTCATAACTCATTTACTTAAAATAGAGAGCTTCAGGAGTCATAATTAAACTGTGTGAGCTCTTCCATCCTCTTTTAAGCAACCTTTCTCATCACCAACAGGCAGATGGAGTTTAAGTTGATCCCTCTTCTCCTGGAAGCAACAAGTTAAAATATTTGTACATGCAACTGAATGTTTACAGCTACAGCACAGTAATTAAAACCTTACTGACACAGAGAGGAGTGCTTGGCAAGAATCCTTTTCAATAACTGGGTGTAAAAATTGTCACCTCGGGTTCATTTTCTTGGAGTGATTGTTTTACCAGTATTAATGGAACCTTCCCATTTCTGCATATCTGGTGGGAGCATCCTTGTTTGATAAACTTTAGAGCAGCTGCCATCCAGCCCAGGCCTTGGGGATTCTTTTCCTCTGGCAGGGAGCACTCGAGGCAGACACCCTGCGTCCCAAAGACCCAGGCCCCACACACGCTGAGACTGCTTCCACCACTGGGGCTTTGTGGTAGAGGCACAAGAGAGGAGGTGAAAAAAAAAAGCTGAAGGAGAATAACCTTGTTTGACTTCCAGTAGCTGGCTCGGGAGCAGAAATTTCAGAAGGGGGGAGGAGCATTCAAACCAAAACCAAAGACAACCTCCACACCCCTTCATGCTGGCTCCCCTGTGTCTCTCAAGGAACTGGGTGAGACATCCCCAGTGCCACAAAGATTCCTCAGACAAACCTGGCATTTATCAAATTTAAAACTCTTCTGTTGGTTTGGTTTCTTTATTTGCTTCTTAAGAGCCTTAGAAAATGCTTGCTATTTTAAGACTTCCTTCCATGACAAATAATTGTATGTAAAATGTTTAGATTTTTGCTGGATGTCAACCCAGGTAGGAAGAGCTCCTCAAGAGGAAACAGGATTTGCTGCAGGAACTAATCTTTGGAAATGTGGCTCTCCTGATTACTTTCTGTCCCTGCTTGGAGAAAAACCCATGATGTGCACAGCGCATGTCAGGGTTTGTGGCACAGAAATCAGGTACCATGTTGTCTCAAGCCAGTTTAAATACAGCTCGCACTGAAATCGCTGCAAGAAACTTCCTGCTAAAAATACAACATCCCTTTGTTTAAAGCGCATTCACTTCAGCACTCGGTTTGGATTGTGGAGATTCCTGGCACATTCCTGAGGGAAAGGCGTTAATGGGTTTGGTGCTGTTGATGGAACACGGGTTTTCTCCCTACTACAGTTCTGTCTCTTGATGGTGGTTTTTTGTTTGCTAAAGCAAATGTTCCTCTAATGCCTTCATGTTCATACCTCAAGCCACTGAGTGTGCCGTTTTCTAGAGAACACTCTCATTTTGTTACTGTAAATTATATTTTGCTATTGAAAATTTTATGGCTATTTTTTTTTCTTTTTTAAACTGGAAGCATGGATTTAAGTTCCATTACTCAGCTATACCTTACCAGCCTTTTTCCTCACTGAGGAGACACCCATAGCTGTAATCGTGGTTGTGCTCTTGCTTAAATTATTTCTTTGCATTCTCTGTTGTTTTGAAGACCAGTGTGGTCTCTTTGCCTGCATGTAATTCCACATTTCATCGTCAGCGTGGTACAGCTTTGCAGATTTCCTAGAGCTGATGTGCATTATCCAAAGCAAACAGCTCGTTAGAGTTCAGTGGAGAGCTTCTAAAGAAGACAAAGATAGGCCAAAAGTGAATGGGTAAAGCCCTTACTCTGCTTCACTGGGATGCTGCGGGTGTCGCCTGCCTGTGTTCGTTCCTCCCGCTCTCCTCTGGGGAGGATGCTCTTGTTCTCCAGGCTCCTTCCACTGAGGTCGTCTGGAAGTGGCTCCTGCTGCCTGCGTGGGGTTCCCGATCCTCACCAGCTCCTGTGGGGCAGTAACGAGTGAGTGACGGCTGCTGGCAGCAGTGAACGTCACTTTCCTTCTGTGCTTTCAGTCTTAATTGAATTTCCTCATTATGCCTGCAGGAAAGACACTCCAGCACTGTTGCCTTTGGCTGTTTCTCCTCCAGCTCTGTGAGAGATGATGCCTGCAGGGAGCAGTGAGTGCCCCATTTCCCAGGGACACGGGAGGGAACCTGTTTTCCATGGGATTTGTCCCCTCTCTGGACACAGAGCTGGCAGGAGGGGCAGTGGCAGCGCTGCTCGGCCCTGCACGCTGTGTAGGACATCACCGTTCCCTTCTCTCTGCACAGAGGGTAGAGACCATGCAAGGTCAGAGGCCAAAGCACCTGAGCTGCTCCAGCCCAACAACTCAAAACACACCTGGCACAGATGATTCAAGGTTTGGGGTTTTTTAACGCCTCTTGTACAGGAGGTTTTTAAAGACCTGATCCTTAAATTTGATGTTGCCCTGAGTGTAAGTTTGAAGTGTGAGATTCATGCTCCTGACAAAGGAAAGGGACAATGGAACTTGGCATTTATAAGGAAAGCTGTTATAAGGAAAACCAGGTATATTAAGTGTACATTGACAAATAAGGACTAAAATACAATGATTTATTGCCAAACCTATTTGGCAGCCTCTTTCCAGTTTAAGCTTGTTGGTCATCAGATACCTGTACCTATTAGCATAAGATGAAATAACACACGATTGGCTTTGACAGTTCTTAATTAGCTGATTGTAGGATCTCTCTGCTTTTATTTTTGTTGAAGGCACAGTTGTGTTCATGGGCTCCTCTTGGAGCTGCTGCAAACATCCCTGTGGAGCTGTTTCAAGAGAAGCAGTGACTGCAATGTCTCATTGTCTTCCTGGGGCATGTTGAGCCATGTCAGCAGCAGCAGCAGCAGCTCAGCTTTTCCCTTTGCAGGGGCTGATTTGGGGCTGATTTGTTTCCAGGTGGTGGAAACACCAGGGCTCCATTATCAGCTGGTGCAATTTACTGATTCCCTGGCAGCTCCTCCTGTCCCTGGAGCTGGTGCACTGGGTCTGCTGAAGTTTCAAGCACTCTGTGATTGACTCCTCCAGAGAAACACGATCACCTCAGGATTTTCTGACCCAGACAAGTGCAGACGCCTGGGGAAGATCATGTACCAAGCCACGGGAGTGACGCTCCCCAAAGCGTTCCCGTTCCGGGGCACCCGGGCCACGGCAGGCGTGGGTGAGCAGCAGGGTTGTCCTGCTGGATGATCTCAAAGCCTCTGCTGAAAACACTTGCCCATTGCAAGGAAATGACTCTTTGTTTGTGTTAGGAGTCAGGAATGGGAAATGACGTGAACACTTAACTGTTTTTCCTGGTGTTTCTAAGAGGAATACTCAGCGTCTCGGGTCTTACTTCCACAGGCGTTCAGTGTTTTCTGAAACTCTAGTATGTAAGTACCAGAGGTTTGTGCATGGACATGAATATACATAAAATCAGGAAATATCTTCAAAATCTTGTCTATCCACCTGGTAACATTTTACTGGTGCCCTGCTGTGACTATGCTGTAGCATAATTTGATATGTTGTCCCTCAGTGCTGAACTGAAACAGTCACCAGGTCTTGTTTTCATAACTGGGATAAATCTGTGATTCTGCAGTGTGCTGCAACCTCCCTGAAGGAGAAAGAAGTCAGAATTCACACTTGTCATCCTTATTTCACCCAAGCACCAGTTTTATCTACATCTGCTGAGTTACTCTGTGCATTTATTTTTTTTTCCTGTGTATTGCTCCCCTGTTGCCTTGACTAAGAAATGGTCCAATGTTTTTAGTCTTTTTTGTTGACAATAACTTTTTGTTCTGATTTCTTTGGTCAAGGTGTTTTTCTAAATTAATAATTTCCCTTGAGATTTGTTGAAAATGCTGGCATCTATGTTCTGTGTTGTCCCCAGCCATGCATGCACTGTCCTGCAGGACTGAGGCAGCTGCAGGTGTCAGACCTGGCTACAGCCACTCAGTGACTCTGGGTTCCTACAGGTGAGATTGTCACTTCTGCACTGCTGCAACTGCCTGGCAAAACATCATCCCAGTCCATGACCAGAATTCCAAGGGAAAAAAGGGTTTGTGTTGGGCTTTTTTGATCACCTTGGGCACAGGAAAATGTTTAGCCTGGCTGTTGGGTGCCAAGACAAGGCACCACGTGGCACTTTTATCTCCCCAACTTCTGCTCCACTCCCTCACCTTCCTCCAGGCAGCAGCAGGTTAAATCACCTGGAGAAAATCAGAATTCAGTGTAGGTACTGAGGAACAGCAAAGCTACAAGAAGAGAGCCCTGCAGTGGCAGGAAAACACTGACCCAGCCATGAGCTCCGTGTTGGAGGAAGTGCTGTGCCTGCAGCAGGCTCTGGCATTCTAAACCAGCTGGGAACCTTTTTTGATTTTTTTCCTTAGTCAATGTTAATGTTTGACTTTATCATCTGATGCTGATTGATGGATGACACAATCCCAGCTCTTCTGAGAATCAAACTGGAGTAGCATTGTATAAGAAGAAATGTAGGTGGTTAACAACTTTTTTCAACTTCTCTTTCTCCTTTTTTTTTTTTTAATAAACACTTTTTTGCATGGTTTCTTTGTATTTCCATGCATAAGTAGAAAAGTGACCCAAAACATGCAGGGGGAAAGGTTTGATTTCCAAACTTTATTATTCATATCAGAGCATACTCTATAGACTTCTTACAAACAAAGATTTGTCTGTATGAATCCAATGCAGTAATAGCTGCCCTTTTAGAATTAACATCTCGACAATGAAATGTCAAATAAAGGGAAATACTTGTTGTATGAAACAAGATTAATGTTCACCTCAAATATGAAACTGGCATTTAAGCAGGAGTTTCTGACAGAAAAGAAGTTCCTGTGGTAGCTGTGGGGGGAGGGATGTAGAGAATGCCTTTGCTATTTCACTTAGTTTGGTCTCTAAAACAGAGAAAAATTATTAATTTTGTATTAGTATGAGTTCAGCTTCCATTAATGCCACTTCCATGCATCCCTAAGAAATGAAGGATCTGATTACAGAACTTGGCTTTATTGTCTAGTAATTGTGGTACAAAATGACTGCTGCAAGAAATTATTTCCCCAGGTAAGAAAATGAGCACTCAACGATATATTGGTAATGATGAAGTAAGAAATTTGAGAATTACTTCTTCACCTAAAATTCATGGTTTATTTCATAGTTCCACTGATGGAATTTCTCATTTTCTTCAATGATCAGTCATGACTCTGACCCCTCTGGTATGTATATACAGAAGTGTTATGTGCCAGCCTCAGCAGGTACAACCACAAACCAAATGAGCATTTTTACAGGAGACAGTTTGCTTTTATAGTGATCACGCACTGATGTGAACATAGACTAAAAATAACAAATATTGTTTTAATAAGGATTTTTTACAGTAGGCATAGATATAAAAGTTTTTTCAAATTATTTTCACAGGTATCACTGAACATTTCATAGCTGTCTGTTACAGAAGCACCGCCAAGTGCTTTGAGTCTTTCATTTATTATACACAGTTAAAATATATTACACTTCTGAAGGTATCTTAAATCACTGAACAGTTTTGCTAGCATCTTAATGAGCCAAATGGGAGTAAAAGGCAGTCCACATTCATGATGTGAATATACAGTAAGGTGTTTGACATCCTATGAACTCATTGCTCATGTTCTCAAAATAACCATGGTGATGAGACCTGAAAGACAAGAATTAAGAACTAAATACTTCCATTTCATTCGAAATAAAACATTTAAAATAAAGAGGTTACCCTGTCACAGGCCAGAAAATATGGTAGAAGTACACAAATGCATGCAGAATGCATTTATATACACACTTAAATATTAGAAGTATTGCTCCAAATTTTGACATAGTCAAAAATCAATGCTGACATGTGGTGCATCTAATAACTGAATGTCAAAGAAGGTAGAAATACTCCAAACAACTATTGCCCTCTCTGCTGGAAAATCTTAACACTGAACTTTTGGTAACTGTAACACCAAACCCCATTCCTCATGGGGGCCAGTTATGGGCAGTGTCATCCAAATGCTGAATCATCTGTAAGGCAGATCAGTTGAAGGCTCCAAGGCTTTTTTCTGCTCTGTGAATAATAACTGATCAAAGACCAGTTTTAACAAAGATGTTAAGCTTCCTTGTCAGTTTGCAGAGAGAGCTTTCAACAGACTCTTTGTTGTGACCTTTAGAGAGGGAGGAAAAAAAAGGCAGCTCTGATAGAGGTTAAAAACTATTAAAACCAGATGAAAACAGGAAATAGGGGCTAATAAACCTACCCATGACACACTGAAAAGTTCATTTTAATTATATGCTGATACAGGAAAAAGCACAAATCTGCAGTTCTTAGCCATGGGTGATATTGCACAAGGTGAGGTAGATGGAAGAACACAGGGGCTCCCTGAATTCCAGCCTTATGTAACATCAAAATAACAATTTATCAGTTCTTGAGCAATCTCACTTTCTTGCAGGCTCAGATGATGTCACTGTAACAGCTTTTCACTGCAGAAAGCTCAGCTAAAACCTACAGATCTCACCATGGATAAAGACATTTCTGAGACTGTTTTATCTCCTGCCCCTCCATGCTGATGGAACTTGGCTACTTCATGAAAATGGTGAGGGCAGAAGCACTGTCTTCCATTAGATCAGCCATTTATCCCTTAAAGGGGAATTACAGCTCAGCTATTTCTTAAGGTCTGTACTGGTTCAGACAATCAGTGCTCCCACAGCTGCTGGATCCTTAGCTTGGATCAATTCTATCATCTCAGAGGAACAGCAGAGGCTTCTGGAGAACAGCCTGCACCAGTTGTACAGGGACTTCAGACAATAAAGGGTTTAACTCATTTCTGTGAATCAGATACTTCTCAAATATCATACAGTCCTGTTGGGGTGGTATAACAACCCTTTCCAATTAAATGCTCCACAATCCAGTTGCACTTCCTTGTGGAACAAAGTGGTTTCAACTTCTCAAGAGCAATTGACTTTCTACAGGAGCAAGAGCTGCATACAGCTGCACACAAGAGAATCTGCCCATGAACACTAAAAGCACTGCCAGAAAAGAAGTCAAAACCTCTCAAAACTTCATAGGGAATCTAGAAACAGGTTCAGTTCTTGCAAATGAATAAAGTCAAAAGGCTTAAAACCGACACCAGCAGAACCTGGAGTAATTTTCAAAAGCAGAGATGAAAACAAGGTGAGGGGTACTGCAAGGTCCTGATCTGAGAATCCATCAGCATCAGCCAGGGCAAAGAGCCACAACTGAGATTTCAAACCACTTCAGCAGATGGACCTTGGTGTGTCAGCAGAGTGTGCATGAACCACCAGAACTTGCACCTTTCCCCATCACTACCTCACCTCTAGCTATCAGTTTGGAGCTGCCTAGCTATTTTCCTTTAAATCTTCATTTCTGCCAGGTAGTGGGGGAGGAGAACTGAATTTAGTGTTACTGTTCTTCAAATCTGAAATAGTTTAGAAAAATAGTCATAACAAATGAAATGTGCAACTCATCTCTGCTAGCTAATGCAGGAGCAAGTTACAAATCAGGAAGAACTGGGGATGGTAGTGGTCTCAGATGGGGTTTACAACAACTTACTGCTACACATATCAACTCCTTATTAAACAGGTACTGAGAATCAGGCCTTAAAAAACAGCTCAGGGGGCTGGAGAGAAACACAATAACACATTCTACATTCTGCAAGAGATCAACTATTGCAATGCAAGGGTAAGAAACAGCACATTCCGTTCAGGTGTGTTGGCAGATGACTGTTACTGGCCCATCATCAAGTAAAGCTGAAATTAGCATGTAGGGGCCTGTGTGCAATAGATATCAACTCAAATCTGGTCTAAAACACTTACAATAACTAATTTACCCTGCTATCACCATGGCTACAAATTAAGATGTAAGCTGAGATGCAAAACAAAACCTGAAGTGGTGCTTTGTTTCCATGCAGTTTCCTGAGGCCACTGGCAAGGACAGGTAAAGTTTTCCAAACTCATAGATTTTGCAGGAGAATGTTTCTAAAATCCAAAGTACTTACCTAAAACATAAGCAGCTACTAACTTTTGATTCACACTTAAGTGGAGGTAGAGAGGCACCAGGGATTCCATTTCCCCCAATGTAGGTAGCATTAGTGCTGCAACACACACCACTCCAAGGAAGACTGTGAGTAAACTAGGTCCCGACGAGGCAGTTCTGTTTTCTGAAAAGCAACACAGCACCAATTGTAAGGAAGATCTAAATAATAGAAAACATTCTGCAAAAGTGTTTGCAGTACATGGGAGCTGAAATATCCTCAGATTTCCCTTTTTGCTCTGCAGTTTGCAGGGGGTGGAAGCCAAGTCTTAAACCCACCCTTCTAAATCTTCTGCATTCTGCAGTGGAGGAGGCTGCTCCCTGTTCTGATGCTGGAGCTTGTTTTCACATGACTTCCCAAACCACTCCCTTCTGGAGGAACAGAGCCTGCCAGGCCCAGTTGCTATATATACACACTCAGGACAGCTGGATGTCTCAGCTATGCCTGAGGTTTCCCTGTGCATCCTGACTCCATTCCTTGAAATGTTCCTTCAGTGATCAGTAATCCATCAGTTAGAGCACCCCAAAGACCTGCACAGGCAGGTAACTGCTCACACCTCCTGAACAAAACCTGCCTGCAGCAGGAGCACAGGTTCCTGGGTTAGATGAACTCCCCTTCATTCTTTACAGGGTTCAAGGGCTATACCTGAGCCAGTCAGTTTAGATGCCAGAAATCAGTAAAATTTGAATCTCATTTTAGAAAGTGTGAGAGTGAACCACTCTGACAGTCCAGTATTATCAGAATAAGAAAATGCAAACCACAGACAATAAAGAGTCCTTCATAGCCTTTACTGTCCTGCACTTTAACAGCTGGAACCTACTCAAAGGCCCACTGTGTCATCTTTGAAAAGAGCTGTTAACATGTTAGCTGAATACCTCGAACCAAATCCTTAAGAACCACTGGAAAATAGCCAATGTTTTTATCAACTTCTCCTATCCTCAGCAACCAGCAATATGTGCTCTATTTTAATTCCATCAATCTCTTATTTCCAGGTTGCAAAACTTCAGTTTCTTTGTTTACTGCTGCTTCTTTTACTGCAATATACCACAGTCAATGAGGTTTTTAAGCAGAGAAACAGCATTTGGAATAAAACCAGTATCAGATTGTTCAGGATGGCTCAGGCCCTCTGTCCTGGATCAACTATCACAGGAACATTTTGTTCTGTGAGCCCAGAGACCTTTGTAGGTTTGCTTTAACTGTGTATCCTACTAATATCTATTATGAGGGTTTTTTTAATTAAAGCGTTTCACCAGCCACCAAACTCAGTATAAATAGTGAAACATTCATTTTAACAACATGAATACTTTCAAGGAGGTTCATCTATTTTCTGGAATTGGTTTTTGTTGTCCTGAAAAATATAACAGTGACAAGAACATTGCAGTATGAATCAGTAGAAGTAAGAAGAATGTAGACCATCAAGAATCAGTTTAGATTCATTTCAGGTACAACTTGACACCTTATATCCACTCCCTTCAATTTAACTGTCTGGCCCAGGTTTTCAAGACTGTTGATTCACTTCCTCAGTGTGTGTATGAAACACACAGAGTTTTCAGCCACCAACTGTGCTCTTCTGTTCTTGTGGGACAGACAAAGGGCAGGGCACAGAACAAGGAGCACTTTAGAAGATGTTCTGGCAATATTTCCTGCTCATCAGGAAATGGGGGATTAAGGGTTTGGAACAAACTCACAAGGGGCATATGTTTTGAAAGAGCCCAAGGGAAAAAGTAACTAGCATCCTTTCACAGATAAACTCCCATTGTCTGTATGAGAACTCCTGCTCCAGAGGAACAGTGGATGCACCCTCCAAGGTATGACACACAAACACAGGGCAGCAAAGGATCTTGATTGATCAAGACAGCATAAACAGAATAGCCACAGTTTGGGCTCTTGTATACTGTCATCCTCAAGTGATAAAGACAGTCTTACAGGTAGGTAAAATGAATTCTTTTAATGTGCATTTCTGTTTATATTTTAAAAATGGTTTTGAGTCTAGTAATTTGAGCTATTCAAAACTGATTCAGAACATAGGAGTGGAAAAAGATTTCAGCTACCTGGTTGACACAAAGTCTGCTCAAAAAAGACACTTTCAGCCAGATGTTCTTTTATTCGTTTTTCCTCCTCTTCCTTTTGTTGTTGTTGTTCCTTTGCAGATGGAAGCAGAGTTGCAATAATCTCCTTTTTCCCCAATGCTTTCCTCTGGCTCTGCTCAGACACTTGCAGACGGAATTTATCTATGACACCATAGTAAGAAGCCCGAACGTCTCTGTGACGAATCACACTGCAGAAAAACAACATTTTCAAACAGATGAACTGCTAAGAAGCAGATCTGTTGTGGAATTACATTCTAAATATCACTAAGTCTGCCCTCTGCCCTACACCTCCAGATAAACTGGAATAATCCAGACCTCCTCCACCACTCAATGTTCTCGAAGACTTATCTTACCTCCTCTCTTCCCTCCTTATTTTTGCTTTAATTCCCAAATATAAATGCTTCTGGCCAGTTAAGTCTTTATCTCAAGCCCATCTTTGCCCCTGCTGCCAACTGATGAATCATCAATGATCTGAAAGATGCCCCCTCCTCCTGTATCAAAGTTGTTTGATGCTGGCCAGTGATTTTAAAAGGACTGAGGGGGCTGTAGTGGCCAGGGAAGGAAAGGAGCTGGGCAGGAGTTTGGCAAGCAACAGTCCAGCCTCTGGAGGAAACCAGGCTCAAAGCTTTACAGTTCTACTTTCTCAGAAGCAAAACTCATTCCTTCTATAGACAAGAGTCAGTTAGGGATTTTCAAAATCAGAAACCCACCACTGAGAGCATGTTTGGAACCTATAAAAAGCACAGCTTTAAAATAGCACTGATCAACAGCAAAACAGACCTCTGAGCAGTGCTGTGCTCAACTGCCTCCTCTCTGCATTTGTGATTCATCATGAGAATACATATCTAGCATTGAAAAGCTACAACATTTGGGTTTTGAAGTGATATCAGCTCTTAGGGTAAATAAGGATTTCAACTATTTTTCCAGATGTTTTTTGTTAAAGGTTATTCTAAGTTTCCAAGATAACAGCAGCTGATCTGAAGAACATACATACAAAGAAGAAGGCTGTCATCTCATGAGGGGGAAAAAATGACTGTACCCTTAGAAACACAATAGTAGTCTTAAAATTGCTTCAAGAAACCAATCTTTGTGATTCTATATACATTAAAATGCTGCAAGAAATGGATTTTTGTTTTTCAGTCCTTATTTAAAGGAACTGTATCACATCAAGCTATCTACAAGAATTAGCACGTAGCCAGTGCTTGCAACTGGTATCTGGTTTGAATGGACTATTCAACACAGAAACAGAGACCAAGTCATCCCCCCAGCAAGAGGCTGCAGTGATGTTTTACGTCACTCCAGAGGCAAAGGAGAGTGCCTATGACAGGCTTCCAGCAAGTGGAGTGTTGGCTGGGCAACTGCCTTCACTAAAACAAAAGGCTTTTTCCCCCCACAACCCTAATTCATCCAGCTCTCAGCATATCAGCACAGCAGATCAACTCTGATTTCTTCCTTTAACACTTCCTTTAAACTGCTGCTCCTACTCCTAGTGCCATGGTGCCACCAACCTAAACAGAATCTTTACATAACACTGTGCTAGGAGAACATGTATCTGCTGCCAAGCAAGGAGATATTTTCTGCAGACCCTTATAAACAGATACATTCTCCTGTTTCTTTTTAGAGATCATTGCATAATTGGAAGCTCTGTAGAATATCTGTTTATCTGGCAAATGGCCACACTTGCATAGTACTGCTCATATCCTAGCAGTAAACACTGTCCTTCCACAGCAACCACTGGAGTGGGATGGGGGCTTTTGCTGCACAGAAAAATCCCCCTGGAACATGTGTCTGTCTTATTTACCTTTATTTAATAAAACTCATTTGCTCAACCAAATGTAATCAAGCTTGTGTAAATGCCTCCTGAAGAATGGAACAGCTCACTGGTACACTGGTATAGTCTGACCTGTTTAGTTCCATTTTTAGCATTGTTGCCCCTGCTTACTGAAACCTTCCAGTTCCATGTTCTAAGCTTCCTTTCTATTTCATGAGTCCTTGGAATTTTTCAAATTGCACCTAAGGAAAACAGTCTATAGGAACAAAGAGCCATTCCCCAAGAACAGTTATTATTTATCTGACAAAGGATTTCTGTATATGGCCATTTGTTAGACAGAGAGTCCATGTGGTGTTTTACAGTTTGGAAAACGTCTATTCAAAAAGTTCAGTACTTCAGATTTTCTTCAGCTGTATATTATTTATATTCTATTTGCCACAAAAATAATGTGGCAAATAGAAGATAAAAAGAGTTGGTCTATTTTAGCTTTTACACCTACTCTGCTTCAGCTTTCAGCAGCCTACAGACCCTGTACACCACTGTGGTCACTTAGGCAGCCTCCCTGTGTTCTGAGTTACTGGGCTGAGACCTGACAGGAGAGATAAAGGGCAGGCACAGAGATCTGAGGATGAGATGGGTGATCAGGGTGAAAGGCAGGCAAAACTACCTTTATTTACATGGCCCAGGAAAATGTGCTCAGTAGAACTGCATACATTTCCATTTTGCCAATCTACAAACAAATATTTCTCACAAACAACTCTCAACCCTGGGGGTTTTGCTTTTCTTGTTATTTTTAACAAAAAGGTGCTCAGAGAAGGCTCATATTACTCTCGCCCCTGGTTTACAAACTACATTACAAGATGCATTTAATGGCATTTTATTTATGCCCAAAGGCAAAATTAAAGAAGGATATATCTCCAATATTGTAACACCTCTGTTCTAGAGGGAAAGAACAGGAAAAATCAGAGCCACAAGCATACAGGAGATTAGGAAAACATATATTTATCCAACTTATGTATTATAACATGCATGCTGTCATTTATAACCTCTTAAATAACAAAGGAAATTAAAGTAATAAAATGTTGTACATTAGGAAAAAACCCAACCAACTTCTACTTACATATCAACACAGCACTGTGGCTTCACTGCACCAGTAGCATCCACCACTGCATATTTATTTGGAGTTGTACAAAGAACTGCAAAGAAAAGGACAGGAGTGGTAACAAATCATGAACTAATACATCACCAGTTCATCAACAGATACATGTAGAGAGACATGTAGAGTTTGGTTTTGGCACAGATATGATTTTTACATGAATTATAATTGGACTGTTCAAGATCATCAACTAGCCCTTAAATAGAACTTAACCTAAGAAACCCACCTTTGAATTTTAAGGCAAACTCATAGGGGTTATATAGAGTCAACACCTGCTTGTGTGTTGACTGGTCATCTGCATAAAATATAAGTTCTGTAGGAAAAACAAAAACAGGAAGATTTCCTTCCACTAACTCTGGCTGTCTTTTTTGTTGCTGCATTGGCACTGAATCCTCCTTGCTGCTTCTTGTGTTCTTATGCTTTTGTATCCTCAGAGACTTCAGCTTTTGAATCGTTTAAGAATTCCAAAGCATTTTGGCAATTCTAAAGGAAAAAAAAGGGGAAAAAAAGAGAAAAGGCAAGAAGATTATTTCCATAAGTCTATACTAAACTGAGGCAGTTAACAAAGGTGCAAAAATATAAAACATGATGCTTGATTATGAATCTACCTCTACTTATGTTCCTTCACAAATACTGAAACAGAAAAAAAAAATTGCACTAGGCTTCCATCTATTTAACAAACTGCTACAAAATAAATGGATAAGCACCTCTCCAGTGTATCACAGCAGCCTTTGGGGGCCCAGCCCATGACTAGGGCTGCTTATGCTGGGTCTTTGCAACACAAACCAAACAATGACAGCAGAAAGAAATCCCATCCTTGCCTCAGGACAGCAACACATCAGAAACACGAGGGCAGAAATGAGGAAATGCAAGGACACTGAGGCAGCAGGAGTCACTGTTTGGGCAGGAACCTTTCCATGGGGATGACCTCCCTGGATGAGGTATAACAAGTTAGGAATCTCCTCACCTAGGCACTCAGGTATGTCAAATCCCAGGGATTCAGAACAAAGGAATGGGGAACACCTTCATGTCTCATTTAAACCAAACTCCCTGTTCCAACTGCATAGTTACAGGTGATGAATGGAAAAATGACTGGGATGAGTAACAGCAAACAGATTTGGGATTCACTGTTTTATTAAGAGATGACAGGTTTTCTACCACCTCTCCCTCTAACCAAAGTACAATCATCACAATTCTCCCTCTGCCACCCCCCACGGTTCTGTTTTATTTTGAGTGACATTCCAGAACTAAAACCAGAACCAATGACCCAACCAAGAAACAATCCCAAATGTAATTCATAAAATAAAATTAAGGCCAGACTCCTCAGCACACATACCATTGACTCAACACATGACAGAGAGAACAAAGTCTTTTTCCTCCCCTGAAGAAGGTCATATTTTACTGCAGCTTCTATAGATTAATTATCAAACTGAAGGTGTCCTTTGAGGTCTAACTTCATAGCAAAAAGTACTGAAACAACAAAAAGTCCCTACTAACTCATTAGATGTCATTTCCACTTCCCATAGAGCTTTTTAAAATAAGGTACATTTTACCTGTTCTCCAGCTCAATACACTGGATAGTTGCACCTAAATTAAAGAATTTAGCTTCTGAAATTTCTAGCAGCAAATAGCCCAAACATTATGAACAATCAAAACCAAACACTTGTTTCCGCATTCTAAACATCACAACGATCACATTTCCAAGCACCAGATACATAAACCATACTTGAAACATGACACACATTCATGTGTTTACAAAAGTATATCTGTCATACCATCAGGTTTACAGGTTCTGATTCTTGTTCACAAACTAAGCTTTTAATTTTATTTATTTAGTTATTAAAACAGCAAATTATCCCTGTAGGATTCAAGTTCATGGATCTCACTGGAATGCCTTTCCCCATGATCCAGTTCCTTTTCAGAGCACAGGTTTGTTTCCACTTCACTGAAATGCTACTAATAATATTCTGAAAACAAATCCCCAATGACAGTGTTCCAAGCTGATGTTCTGTTACCTTATTAAGAAGAGTCTAGAAAAAGAAATGGCTCCCTAAGTGGCACTTTGGGTTCTGAGTGCTTCTTGGAATTACAGTGAACCCCTTTTGTTTCAGAAGAATCAACAAACTCTGGAATGACTTTGCACAGCAAGTGTAAGTATTATCTCTTGAACAACTTCATGCACTATTGCAAAGTGAGTTTCATTGTTCCAGTCAAATATATTAAGACTATATGAAAAGCAAATGTGGAAAAACTGCCAGCATGCAGGAATACAAAATACCTTTTGATGCTTGTCATAGGCAGAAGATTATTTATTTAAATTTCTTATACCAAAGTTAGTTCAATGCAGTATGCAGTAAGAATATGTTGGAATCTTTGGTTGTCATCATATCTATCTACACTTTGCACACCATGTGTAACAGAAATACAGGCAAATTTTGACATTAACAAAAGGGATTTTTTTTCAAATAAATATTTTAATCTACCATTAAACCAACAGCAAGCTACTGCTACACTTGACTATGCTTAATAAAATTTTCCATTATTATTTATAATAATAATTATGATTTTGATGCTGTAGTTTTTTATTTAAACACTGCACATGTTTCATTCCAATTCCTGGCTTCATCCCACACCTTCAGTTTCTTCAGCTCAGTCCGTGGCAAGTGTCCAGTGTCCCAAACCCCACAATTCTCAGTATCAGTGGAGGTATGGATCACTGTGCCTATCAACAGGCTCATTTTTGTTACACATCTGTGTAAAACAGTGTGCACACCTCCCAGGATCCCACAACCTGCATGTGGAAAGCCACCAATCTTAAAAAAGAATATCCCATTATTGCTTCCTTTTCCTATTTAACTTGGCTGGATGAGGAGCTACTGCCCCAACCTGCAAAAGTAACATCTGGCAGGCCTATAGCAGACACATCTGCTGACACAGCAGTGTCATTCAGGGTATAAACTTCTGTATGCCTAAGCAAGCAAACCAGCATCCTTTTTGAGACAACAGTTTTAGCTTAGAAGTCACCTTGCTAGGGCATCTCACCAAGTGACAGCAGTAAAAGCATTTTTCCCAAAGACTGATGGATAAACCACACATGTGATAGGGAGATGTGATGGTTTAGTACTGATACTCTTGATAACAGCACATCTTTCCCATCAATGAGAATCTGCCAACACTTTTACAGAGGAAGTTTGTATCACCACAAATACAATAAAAGTTTGTATCACCACAACTTCTTTGCCCAGATTAACCCCACAGCAGCTCTGATGGTGAGAACAAGGTCACATACCCCAGACAGTTCATGAACAGAAACTCAGCTGCTGCTCTTCTGCATCTCCACTGCACCACAACCACTAAATTTTGTGGTCAACAGTCACCACGATTACTTGCAGCACATAAAGGTAAGCACAAGCAAATCTATCCCAGCCCAGGATCTGTGGTGTCAGGCCTGTGATCTGCACTGCACAGATGGGCTTCTCCCAGGATGGAATTCCCACAGGAGCAGGGATCTGTCACAGGTAACATTTGCCAGGGCCAGCGTGCAACACCTGAACAATGCCAGCTCACTTCCCAGCTCCCTTTGAAGTCCTGACAAACAATTGTCACTGGTATTTTTTCAGCACAATAGGGATCTTTCCTCCATGAAGTTACTAAATATATACTGCTGGTGTCACAATAGCACAGATCTGCCAGTGGTTCCTTTGAAATCCCTTTCTTCATAAATTTAACTTGACAGAGAAAAACACAAAGCGAAACGTAACTTCTCTCCAGGGTCAGAATTAACATCCATTGTGATTTGTTTTTACTTAACAAGTATCTGTTGAATAAATAAATCAACTGAGGAACTTTTTTGTTCCCATTTTAACTTCCAACAGCCTCATCACCATGGCTTCCCAGGGCATTTGTTGGTTGTTTTTCTTCATAACAACTGCAAATAACTCTACAGAATGTCATCGGGTAAACACTTCATTCAGAAAAAAACCTCTTTACAGTCATGCCTCCACACTGCTGATTTAAAAGTTGCCTAATTACACTGTAATCTACTTTTTTTACATCTCATGATCTATCTCCTAAACCTACACAAGTCTTTCTACACTTTATACTCAGTAAAACTGGTGGTTTTTGAGCACATATTTACCAAATAAACCACAAAGTCTTCAAAATTCCCTCCTATGCCAAACTGAGCAATCACTTTAAGCTACATGCAAATGCAGCAAGGGATCTGAAGCACACCACAAACATTCTGTTTCTCCAAAATGTTTTGAAGGCCTCATGGTGCACTTACGCAAACAAATGTTTAAACTACCTGCAATTATCTGGGAGCGTCACCCAATGATGAGAGCACAGAGCCAGCAGCCAGGATGGCTGGATTCCATTGTTGCTAACTCTGTCACTGACACTCCATGACCTTGAGCAAGTTGGTTAACCTCACCTCAATTTGCTGATCTATGAAGGCGCACACATTCTACAAAGTATTTCAGTAGGCGGAAGGTCCACTTTGAACCCGCAGAACTGCTCTGATACTTTGCAAAACTGCTACTGTTTACCCCTCCACAGGATGATGAGAAATGTCACCAGTAACTGTGTCCAGGATGCTGTAAAATGAAATAGTCTCAGAGCATTAACTATTAGCATGGATGACCACATGCATAAATCATGCTGACACTGACAGCAAAATTTATTAGGACCACATTGTTTTAAATGCTGAAAAGGTGACTAACAAAAGGAAATATTCAAATACAACTAAGAGGCATGAAAAGCAGTGAAAGATTAAGTAACAGCTGTGCATTGCTTCTGATCCATTCTGCTACAGGCTCACAAGGATCCTAGAGAAGACATTCAAGGGCACGTGTGCTTTAGTCTCTATTTCCCCACTATAAGTTTGTGTTTAATGCACTAAACTGGCTGATTTTTAAACGTGCGTTGTGCTCATTAGCGCTGCGTGGCCCCAAGCCGCCCCGGCTTAACAGAGAGGAGCACTCTTCCCCGGGAGAGCGACGGGAGCCAAGGCGTTCCGAGCCGTGCCTGCTGCCGGCAGGGCACGGCGGTAATTGCACACCCTTAATTGATCCTCTTTGTTCTCCAGCGAGGAGCGGCAGCGATACGGGCAGAGGCAGCTGCGCGATAACGGCGCCTCCCGCAGCCGGCCCGGCCCGGCCGCACCGCCCCCGGCCCGGCCCCGCCGCACCGCCCGCAGCGAGCCCCGGCCCCGCTCCACCGCTCCTCGGAGCGACCCCCGGCCCCGCAGCCGGCCCCGCACCGCCCGCAGCGAGCCCCGGCCCCGCGGGGAAGCGGCTCCAGGCAGGGGCTCAGAGCGCGGCCGCCGCCCCGCTCCCCGTCCCGGCCCCGCCGCGCTCCCGCAGGGCCTGCGGAGGGCAGGGGCGGCAGGCCCGGCCCGCGGGGCCGCACGGCCCGGGACGGGCCAGGCCGGGCCGCGGGTGTCGCTCCGCTCGCCCGCCCCGTGCCTGCTGTCGCCCCCCGGCCCGACTCACCCGCCCGGGGCCGCTGGTGCGGGCTGGCGCGGCGCCCCTTTGTCCGCCCGTCACTGCGGGCAGCGCTGGGGCTGCTGGGACCGACCGGCCGCCGCCGCCGCGTCACCGCCCCGCCCGCCGCCCGCCCCCGCCGCCATGTCGGGGCTGCCCCGGCACGCCGGGCTCCGGCGGGCTCGGTACCGCGGCCTTCGGCCCTGCTTCGGCAGCACCGCCGGCTCCCCGGGCAGCGGCCGGCCCGGCGCCTCTCACCTGCGGCGAGGTGTTTTTAATAACACTGCACCTCATGGCACGGTTCCCGCGGTCTGGCCCCGTCCCGGACTGTTTCCTGCCCCTCTCCCGGCTCCCGCCGCTCTCGGGCCGCCGTGTGTTCATTCCTGCGGGCTCACCTCGATGCCGCCCATCGCGGCAGGTCCCCGCTGGAAGGGTCGGCCAGCGTCACCCCTCGGCTGAGCCAGAGCAAAGGGTTTGCGAGCGAACTTCCAGGCGTGACCGCCTGCTCACCCAGCTGCACGGCTTAAACGGGACGCACTGTCCCTGTGAACACTCCAATGCTGTTACCTTTGTTCTTTATTCCTCTTATTTACTTAATGTGCTTTCATTCAGTTAGGCTGTTTGTGGACTTCAGCTTGTACTATGCATTATCCACTATATCATGTGCATTATCCATTAAACCATCTTCCCTTGGTTTTTTCCCCAACTTCCCTTCTGTATAACACAAACAAATCAATGTGTAATCACCAGCCAGTATCATCCCCAACTTCAAGATCTTTAGTACAGCAAAATGTTTTTGTTGCAAGTCAAGTGGATAATTAAGATTTATGTTGAGCCACCCAGTACAGGATTGCAAAATCTTTTACCCATTACCAAGCTTTACCCTTCAGTGAAATGAACACACGTCCGTGGTGAAATAAACACAGCAGCCTTGAGTGTTTCACAATAACATCATTAAACAATCCAGAACAGGAAGTAACATAAAGTCATGGAAGACATTAAATAAATTCTAAAAAGTATATTTTCCTACTTAGGCAAGGTGTGTGTACTAGGACTCACCTTTTTCTGCAGATCTAATGGTTCATTAAGAAGTTCAGTCTTTCAGTCACAAATTACATAATATTGTTAAATTATTGTATAGAGAAATCATAATCTTGTCAGAATTTCTGAAAATGTATGCAGTGAAAAGTGGCAAAATATTTTGTTTCTTGATGAGTGTAAATCAGTTCAGATTTTTACATGTTTAAAAATAAACTGGAATTCTTGTTTTTAAAAAGATTATCAGACTTCAGCCTTTCAGGATTTCAGAAAATTATTATGATTTTACTGAGTATTAATCCAATGGAGGGTGCTCCTCATTTTGGAAACCTGTCTCAGAAGAAGCAGCAGACATAAACATGTTTCAGAGATATTCAAATTAATAACAAACAGAATGATCAAATAAAAACAATCTCAAATGGCTAGACTTTAAAGTACATTAATTAGACAAATTGGTATTTTCCAATTCATCCAGTTCATTCACAAAGAAAGTTCTGACTCTCTAAAAGCAGATGTTATGTCTGCCCCTGTAAGCTTCCCAGGATCCATCTTTTTTCTGTCACATTTGATAAGGTTTGCATCCACCTGAGCTGGTCTCCTTCCTCTCTCACCCATGCTGTGAGTTACCTAAAAGCATTGGCCAGTCTTCTGTTACATAAAATATTGCCTCCTTATAGCATGAAACCTGACAGTGGAGTGTGCAGAGATGAAATGCTCCTGAATGACTCTGTGGTGGTTTTGGTTGCTGTGGTGATTATCCATCTGTTTAAATACTTCATATGGGAGATTCACAACTCATTTATCATGGAAAAGATTTACCTAAGTTGTCAGAAACACAGCATTATGCCTGATTCCTGTCATTTTGCACACTTGATTAGCAAAATATTCCACTTTATCTGTCATGGTACGAGGACATGATGTAGCATTTTTAACATGCTTGAGTTCTGTATTCAGCACTAACCCGGTGGGCCTGGGACATTGGCACTGTGCAGCTGCAGAGGCTGACTGCAAACACTTCATGAGGGGCCTCCTTTAATGAATCTTCAGTCTGAAAAAGTCACACGGATTAAATTGTATGTTTACAAAATCTGATGTGAAAACAATGAGCAGATAGAGAGCTAAACACTTTATATATCTGAATCTTACCTATAGCTCATAATGTATTTAATTCTTATTAATCAATATTCTTAATGTGATGTTTTAGGGTTTTTTTGACAGTTCCCTTCTCCATAGCACAATGTGGCAGATCCTCTTTGGCATTGAATTAACTCAGGAAAGGGAGTGGCATGTCTGGCTTTCCATTTGGCCTCATGTTGTCTTTCTGTAGAAAATTATTGGAGTTTTCTTTCTAATTACTACCAAATTATTAGAAAGTCTCCATAACAAATATTTTTTTCACTTTTAAAGACTAGCAGAAGAAACAATATTGCATTTAAACTACCTTAAAGCAGCATACGTGTTCTGACTTACAATAGAAGAAAGAATTGTTTAACCTAAATTGTCCAAGCTGTTCTTGTAACTTTAATTCACCAGCAAAAGTGTTTTGTTTTGGTTTTTTTGACTTGCTTTTGTGGCAGATTTTCAAATTTCCCCCCTCCAGTGGCAGCAAGCTGTATTCCCATTTCCTGTCACTGGGGACTTAGACGAACTCGTGTGTATTTTTTGTTTCAGACTGTTTGTTTTTATGACTAATGATGTGGACCTTGGGAGCCACATATCACAGCACCGTTGAGGAAATATCTAGACTTCTGTTAAAGTGTAATCCTTTCCAGGGCATGCCTCTACAGGAGAGTTAAAGACAGCTTGAAGCTCTCTCTGCCATGCTCTCCACTGGTTGGAGCCAAGCCAGTTCCATCTTAGGAATCTTTTAGTTCAGCTCTCTGCCTGTGCTGCTGGGTCCCTGAGGTATGCCTATGGACACAGTGAGCACAGCATGCCAGAGAGCCACATTTGCTGCAGAACAGATAAAATTATTTGAGGAAAATGCATCTTAAAGTCTTGCTGTCTTTAAAATACTCAATATAAACAAGGGCAGGTTTTATGCATGCTCAGTGAATAAGGCTAAGGTAACATCTAAGGGATCAAGTCCCTTTCAGATCTCATACTGAGTGAATTTTGCCCAAAATGTGTTTGCATTACACCTCAGGCAGGCATCAGGGTTCACTTCCTTGTACTTGGTGTCTTATGGTTCTTCATGTGGGAGCTCCTGACGTGCTGTGCTCCTAAGCTGTATGAAAGGAGCCATAATTGAGTCTTAGACACCGTGGTATTTATAATCATTTTGAAACCTCAGAGAGAACAAACATTTAGAGGTTTTTAGACTGTCATCATCTTTATGAAGTGCAGGATCTATTTCTGCATTGTCTGCAGGACCCTGCTGAGAATCTCCATGTCCTGCTCATCAGAAAGCTGCAAACCCAGCATGGGCTCTACTTTTTTCCAAGGATGTGCGCATACATCTCTTATAAATAAGCAGTTATGGTTGTTTCATTAGACCTCTAATAACATCTCTATTTTATTTTCCTTTCAAAGATGTTTATTCAGTGTTGACACATATTTATAATATCATCTCAACAGTAAGAGTCTATCCTGTCAGATTTACAGCTATTATAAAATATGATGCTATCTGCATACAAATGGATGGTGGGAGCCCTACAGACATTTCTCCTATTATTACTGCCTAAGGAAGCAATAAAAATTTAACATTTACCATCGGGAAACACCTGCAGAGATTAAATTAAAACTAGATTATATGCTTATCAGTTATATGTTACAAAAGCAAACTCTTTGGAGATTAACATAAAAATCATTGTTATCAAAATCTTATTAAAAGCTTCAGTTAATACGCTCCATTTTGCACCTCCACTGCTCAAGCATTCTCTGTGTGTGACTTACTGAGTCTTTGTGCAGCTGTGGGGAGGGGAGGCAGGGCAGCCTCACAACAGCTTTGCTATCGCCTCAGCAAACGCCTGCCCTGATATTTGGATTTGCTGCTAAAAGCTGCTGCAGGTACCGTTTGTCCTTCCCCCTGTGCTCCTGGCTGCTCTCTGAAGGGCTCTCCACACTGCACGCTCTGTTTCTTGAGCATGGCGCCAAGGCAGGCTCCAGGCTTCCTCGTGGAGTTCTGCTGGGAATTACTCTGGAGAGCACTTGTCCTTCCTGCTGAACTCGTTCTTTAGTGTGGTCAGCAGGACCAAGACAAGGGATTTTCTAAGGCTAGAGATCGAGGACAAGGAGCTGCTGTTGCTGCTAAGCAGATGGTCTTGTGTTTAGTTTGTGCAGCTTTTGACACGTTCCAAACATGCTGCAGAAAAGAGAGACCAGAAGGCAACTGGGCTGGAGTTGATCTCTGACCTGGAATTCAAAATGCTTTGGGCTTTGCTGCCACCAACCACTGAGAAGCTTAGAGTGCAGATAATCTACCTGCTCTGGCTCAAAGAGGACATGCAGATCCTACCTGTGCCTGATTTGCACGCACACTGGTTAGGGTTTATTTCTCCATCTGGTATTACAGTGACCCCTTTGCCTCCAGGAATTAGAAGCAACTTGCCTTGGGCATATTCCAAAGTGTGTATGGGAGGGTTTCACTCGTGAACAGCCTGAACTGCTTACATGAAAGCCCAGGCCAAAACACCCTTTGTGGAGAATCTGCCAAGTTTGGTGGATCTGGAGGAGGTCGCACTAAGAAGAGATTAAGATCATTGTTTCTGTGATTGTAAAATAACCAGAGTAATGTAGTTTACCAAAGGCCAAACCCAAAAGAGGATTAGGGTGTGTTAGACCATGGTTTCCTCAAGACATTTATTCTGAAGACAAAGATGATGTAGGGAACATTTTGGTGATTTTTTCCAACCCCTCTGATGTGTTGGCACAGACTGTAACATTTATTTATGTGAATGAGAAGCGTTGGGGGAATCAAACTTAAAAAAACAACAACAACTTAGGTTTACAGAAACAGACAAAATAGTACATAGACCTGAAGGGTGGGGAATGCAGAGCCAAAGCAGAGCCAACGAAAGGGAGTAGAAATGGATGGAGATTGCTTTGCAGGGAAGAAAAAATGTCTGTGCAACCGTGGCCTAACATTTTAAGTAATAATGGTTTGCTGGCCCAGCTGATTTTTTTTTTGAAATAGGTTAAGGAGTGTTCAAACAAGTATATCCAGATCAGAGGGGTGGTAACCTATTGCTGGGCAATGCTCACCAGCCTCTGGGCAGGCTGGGGGAGGACTGTGCTGTCAACAGAGCTGCATTTGGGAGGAGACACGTGTCCACAGCCTGACTCTCAGCACTGTCACAGCCTCATCCAGGCCTGCTGTGTGTGCCTCCCTCTCAGAACAGCTGGAGTGTGCACTCTGCCTTCCCTCCTGCCTGCAGGGACAGGCTGCACATTTGCCTTTTTATAACAAGCTCTCCTTTGAGGGGAGGTAATGGCCAGACCCCATCACCTCAGCCCAGCCACGGGCGCATCCCAGTTCTGTGTGGAAGCCTCAGTTCTGTCATTTTACTTGGGCAAATCACCATATTTCATTTGGAAAGGCTTGCTCATCCTCTCTTGCTCCACTTTCAGGCTCTGAGCAATGTGAATTATTGACAGGGGGATTTACGGTTTCATTTTTCAAAACTGACGCACATTTTTGTATGTACACACCTATAGCCAAGATGTAGAAACTCCTTAACTGTAGTCTGAATTTTCCATCGTCATTATGCTAAATAATTCACTTCTGCTGCCACTAGAGGTATAACATTCACTTGAACAAATACCAAAGGAAACATTTAGTTGGAAATCTTGCCCGTATTAATATTTCATTTTTCAAATAATGTTTTTGATCTTGGTTCTTTTGGAGGCCTCAGCCTACTTTGCCTATTCCTGTTGGGCAGCCTTTCTTTTATTGAACTACAGCTGGCTACTCCTGAGATGAAATGCCACTTTGTGATTAAGGGTACAGAATTGAGTGCTCATTTAAACTGCATAAAAAGCTAAATTATAGTATCAGTCATTGTATCAATCATCTGTGACTACCTCATGTGCAGCCTTGTACCAACACATTTGTAAGTCTCATTCAACATTAATTCTGGTGCAAATTTACATTTATTCTGAAATGCAAACATAACAAAATTTATTTTAAATGACTTTGCTTTTTTCCCCCCATGTAATAACCAGCTCTCAGATATAATCTCCTTCTTGAAAGTCACGAAAATGGCAGTGGAGACAATGGTAGCAATGAAGTTCCCAGATTTCCTTTCGCACTGGTAGGAGAATTGCTGGATAACCTGGATTTTCACGGCAGACCTGCAGTGCCTGCATGGGATGGCTCAGCTCAGGGGTGATGGCTTCTTGTAAGGGGTTTAAACTACACCTGGCCACAACCTTATATTTGTCTGTTTGCAGTGTGTAACCTTTCTTTCAAAATGCTCTGAGCCCCATGCTCTGCTGGGAGCCTCAGGGAGGTTCCTGTGGGCATTGCCGGCTGTGCCACCAGCAGCAGCAGCTCTCCTGCTGCCTTCCACATGGCCCCCCTCGCCTTCCCACTGCAGTTCCACGTGCTGCTTCCCACCTCCCCCTCAGCTGTGCCCGAGCAGCCCAGCCAGACGCCAGCAGCAGCTTGGGAAGGAGCGTGGGGACAGCGAGTGACGCCAGCCGGAGCTGCAAACCCGCACGGAGAGCAGGCCCCAAAACTGCCGCCCTGCCATGATCTCCCTGCCGGGCTGCACCCACCTCACCCAGGGACAGCTGGGAGAAACAGCATCAGCAATGATGGAGAGAGAGATTTCCTGCACCTGTTTTGTGAAGTTTAATTTGTTATTTGGGTAAAACTGCAGTGCTCTGAAGATGAAGGTGTGATGGTTAGACTGAAACGTGGGCTTTAATTTAGAATCCTCTGCACTGCAGCACGGTGTACCCCCTGTTTACAAGGCACTGTGCTACTTGTCACAGGAAAATTATTTTGGAGAGAAAATATAGAAACAAGACACCAGATGATCTCAGAAGTTTTCCTCTAAAATGAAATTTTGAGAAAACTATTGATTGCTTGAAGCATTTCATTCCAGTAAAAGTGGGCTTTAGCTGGGAAAGGTGTTCCCAGCATAAGTGAAACACAGATCCTCATAAAACTCCTGGCCTAGTGCAGTCTTTCCCCAATATAACTCTAATAGCACAGTTCAGTATAGAGCACATACATATTGCAGTTGGTATCTTATTTTTAGTTTCTTTGTATTTTTTGTAGTAATACTGATAAATTCACCAAAGTCTTCCTACACTCACAAGAAATATTTACTAAGAGAAACAATGAACAGTTGGGATACTTTGGATTATATTAGGATAAAAGTCGATAAAGTAATACCACTGAAATTATAGTGATGGGAGATAAAAATTAGATCCACTGAATTCAGTGAAAACAACAGCACTGCTGTCTGACCTTATTTCTGCCCTCTACACAGTCATTAGCAAGACTGTGCCATTTATTTACAGCTTCCTCCTGTTGCAGGCCCAATCTTAGGCAGTAAGTTCAATTGCAGAAGTGTTTTCATTGAAGCAGTTGCATTTAGAATAAAGTTACCAACATGCTTTCTCCCAAAATTCAAGAAAATGTGTGGCAACCTTGTATGCTTTGTCTGCAATTTTGATAACTCTTCCCAGTGATACAGTTTAGAGTCAAGTTGACCTTTATGGGTTTCAGAGCTAAGGCAACAGTTACATAAAAAGGATGAACGAACAACAAAAAAACAGGAAGGCTGGGATCGGGTAATCTGAACGCCAGAGCTGCCTGCTCTTCTTCTTTACTATTTCACTGAGGGAGGCAGCACTGGAGAGTGGTAAAGCTCATAACTTTAGGTAAGGAAATGGAAGTTCTGCTTTAATTTCTGCCTTTTATTCCCTGTATTGCCCTAAGTCATTTAAACTGCAAATGTTACCTGATTTAGATTAAAAAGGCAAAAAAGTGTACAATTAAAAAGAACAAATACCCAAACCAAACCTGTTGCCAATAGTCAAAGAAAAGGGGGCATGCAGGTAAGTTATTTTCAATGACAAAAGTGCCTTTGATTCCTACAAATTAGACACTGATTTCTTCCTCAGTGAATGAGAATAAAACACTGACACCACGTGACACATGTTGGATGTGAATTGGTTTATACAACTGTTAACAGTTGGGACTAATATCTGTCATTAAACTAAAATATTGGCAACTACACCAGTAACAGGAGTGTCTCTGTTGCTCAGTCTTGCTGGTTGGTTATGCTCCCTGCTTTAGTTTTTTGCTAAGATACAAAAGGCTCCATTTTCAAGCCAATTAATAATTTAATTATGACAAGAGATGTATGACATGCCCATAGCCATGGCTGGTAGAAGTGTTTCCATTTGTTATCATCCTAGACCAGATCTGGGCTCATCTGGAGAGCTTCCAGCACGGTGATACTCGGTTTTTATGGGACTTTCTTTCCTTTCTCTGCAGGATTCTGGGGCACATATCTGGGATGGCTTAAGGAACTGGATAAAGTTTGGGTCCCCTTGGGGGAGCAGCAGGGAGTCCCTAGCCTTTGACACCAGAAATTCGTACTTTCTTCACTGAGTTTGCAAAAATTGACCTGTTTGTCCTTCTCTCCCAAGATTCAGAAAGGAAGGGACACTTCTGGAGAGGCAGCAGATTGGCCTCATTGCCACTCAAGCCAACAGAATTTTTGTTCAGCTGCTGTATTTGAGGCCTGCCTACTTCTGATTTTAACTGTTCTTAAAATATTTCTGCACCAACAATGAGGAACAATGAGGAATATTAGCACACATAAATCTGCTGGGCTTGCTGAAACAGTTTGCATATAGTTTCATTGACCCTGACAGCAATAACAATAGTGTTTCCAGAGGGAAAATTGACTTTTTCTGTATGTTTGTTGTGCTAGTTCTTGGTTCAGAATTTTTTTCCAGTATTGTCCATTAAAATTTGTTTAGTGGCCTGTGTGACACAGTGACTGATGCTGAAATCCTCTGATGTCTTTTGGAAATGCAGTAGAAGCAATTTCCAGCCCATGTCACAGGAAATTTACATATTCCAATGAATAAAAATTAAGATGAAAGCAGGATGTGTGGGAAGACCTGGTAGTGACAGAATCATTCCCAGCTGCTTTCTTGGTTGCAGAGTAATCACAAAACGAGGTTTTTTACCAAGCTTGTTTAATCCTCATCACTGCATTTTGGAGGGATGTGGCCACTACCAGCTGCCTTGCTGAGTTATGTGTATGTTCTGTACCACTGGAAAACTCATGATTTGCCTGGAAAGCAAACCTCAGTGAGAAAGAACTGTCACCAAACCCCTAAAGTCCACTGTCTACAGAATCCTATTTCTTAGATGAGCTGGCTTTGTTTTAATGGTGTTAGGGAAAAGCTCTGTTTGGAGGCAGAAGGCAGAGTGTAGCCCTGGCCTCTGAAATCAGATCACACTCTTTTGCCTATCCACTGGGAAAGGAGCAGCTGAGGATAAAGCTTGCACACAGGCAGCTCTGTATAGTGTTTCAAGGAAAGCTTTGGGGAAGATAAGATTCTCGTTTTGTACTTTGACAAAGAGCTGCACTGACTGCAGGAGTCTCCATGTTACAGTCACAGCAAGTACAGCAGTTTTCCATGGTGCTGCTGCAGCACTGCCCCACCTCATTTTATTGCCCTCCCTGTTTGCCACATCACCAGCTCCAGGGAGCTGGGGGTGCTGTGGCTGTGCCAGTCCCAGAGCCTGGAAGCAAAGGGTTCATGGGAGAGTTCTGAGTCTCTGCAAGCAATGGGAAGCTAAGAGTCCAGACAACCTTTGCTTGAAAATAGTAAACAAGTGAAAAAAATATGGTTGTAGCTGGTATACAGTAAGGCTTTAAATCTGAGTTTACTTACCTTTCAAGTGTTCCACATATTCCATATTTGACCAGAGGTTTGCAAACGTGGCCCTGGGAGGGTTGCAGGGGTAATTGGCTGGCAGCCTAGGACTGTATTTAATTAGCAAGGAATGCACCGGCCCTAACTGCATTCCCTGCAGGAGCCACAACCCACATGGCTACAGGTGCTGTCCTGCTTGCTCCTCAGGCCCAGGGACTATTCCTCAGGCAGGAGTGCTGCATGTTGCAGCTTGTGCTGCATTTGGAAAAGAATACGTTTGGATATCACTATCAGGACACAAGTCTTTCTATTTTCTGTATTTTGCTCTGCCATGATGTCAGGAAGTACCATCAGATTTAGGATCTTGCTGCCCTCTTAGTACATGAACCCCTGGGTGCCATAGCCTTGCTGGATTCACATTTTTTAATTCTTCTTTGATTAACCATTGTGGGACAGCTGGGTCTGACTCTGACTATCATCAGCTGCTCATCTTCCTGAGTTCATCTGGAGTTTCAAGTGATTGATACCTCAGAGAATTAAGCTCAAAGTGCACCAGGCGAGACTGCCTAGAGCTAAAATACCCACAGTCAAAGCCCATTAACTGAAACATCTGTGTTTCACTGAAAGTGTCTTTGGAAAGCTGAGGCTAATTTTTCCTTTGTTGCCACCATTCTGAAATGTTCTGCCTTGATACACTAAGATATCATGTACTGTTCTGTTTTTTAAGCAGTCTAATGGCTAAATACTTTCTTTAGTGCTAATTTCTGAATTTAAAAAGTTAACTTCTATTTTTATGGTGATTTTAGTTTTATCAGGTGATTGTTCTCCTCAGACATAATTCAGGAAAGCTCCTGTTATGTGTATCAAAGGGTAATTTATGGTTTCAATGCATTAAATTATGTATTTTGCATCATGGTGATTCCTCCTCAAAACAGCAGGAACCTTGTCCTTGTAGAACTGTTTTTCTCTCTGCTTGTTTTCTTTCAGGTCTATGCTTGTTTTTTCATGACTCCTTTTCAGAGGTTTATTGCTTTAGCTTGTCTCCATCCATTTTCCTGCATTTTATTTTCTGCATTCCTTAATGTGTGAGTACTGATGAGACCTGACCAAGTGGAGAAGGGAAAAGGCTTTGTGAGCACTTAGCTGGAAGCCCCAAGGCATTGTGCTGAGATACAAACTGAGGGGCACAGTCCAGGCTCAGTGCTCCCTTCCCAGAAGATCCACACCACCAGAGGATTCCCCTGCCTTAGTGCAAGTGTAACCATTTGCCTCAATTTTTCATTTCAACCTGCTCCTAAGCTGAGAATACAAGTGCTGTGGAAACCTTGATTCACCAGCAGCTCATCACAGCTTTCCACTGTGCCAGACTGTCACTAGGCTTTTGTGGTCTTCCCCCTTGAATTTATGATTTCATTTCTTCTAAATACACATATACAAGGCCGGTACCAGCACTGATTACCCACCGTGTCCTTTTCCCTTCCTTTTTGTGTGCTGCCTTCTTCTCTCCTCTGCTCTTCTCCTGGATGGTAAAATGAGAGAACAGGATGTGTGTGCTGGGAGGAAAGGGGAGATGGCACAGGGAGTGACAGGAGGATGGGGCTGCTGGGGATAAGGGACAAGCTGCCTGTCCCTGGCTCGGGGGTGATGCAGAGTGTGTGTTGTGACATGGGAAAGGGCTGGCACAAACCCCCAGTTCAGCTGGATTTTCCTTGCAAACACATTGGGTTTAGCTGAATAGGGAATAATTGAAGTTTGAAAATGTTTGGATGAGAATTGGCATTATTACAGTTGGTTTTTTAATAAAAGGGTGAGCATAATCATAATTGGAAAATTTTGTCCTTTATATGAATGTTGACTATAAAATCTTTTATTGCAGATACTATTTTTTAAAAATTAAACTGAGTGACTTCAGGGTGGAGTTTCTGGTTTTTCTGTTTGGTTGGTTTTTCTTGCTGTCTGAGGTAAATCATTACTTTCACTTGGCTATGGAGACCAGTTGTTTCGTTGTCTTTCTTTTTTTGTAGAAAGTACTGAATTATTATTGGGGACTGACAAGCATTTTGATGAATAATGGGGGCAGCTATATTTTCTACCCTTTAAATATGAGATAAATGCTACAATTAAATACCAAAACACAGGATAGAAACTTTCCTTGGTTTAAGCTGAGCTAACACAATGTTTTCTCTCTGCACAATTATAAGTGTGGTTGCTCTAGGGAAAACAGGGGAGAGTTGGATTGCAAAGCTTTGTCAGCAGCATCTCTGAGGGAGTCTGCTGGGAGTCACAGTCGGGCAGGAGAATGCAGAGAACGTTTCTGCTCCTCAGTGATGTGCAACACCCGGGCTCACAGAACAACAGGAACTGCCACGCTGGTTCCAGGAACAGCCAGCAGCGCTCAGGGAGGGAGGAAAAGGCCACACACCGAATCATCATGACTTGGTGCCTCCTCCCAGCTTGAGGGAAGGGTTTGAAAGCACAAAAGTTTCACCAAAGCTACGGTGTTTATTTGTTGTTGATCACACTGTCCCACATGAATTTCTTTAATGCCTTTTAAAATCCATTTTCAGTCTCCACAACCTCCTGAGGCACTGACTGCCACAATGCAATTATGGATGGTAGGAAAGAGTATTTCCTTTTGGGTGTGTCTGTTTTAAACCTGCTGCTAAATGCCTTTGTTGGATGCCCCCTCAGCTTTTGTACTGCAAGAGAAAGTGAACAATTACTCTGCATTTACCTTCTCCATTCGGTTTTACAGACTGCCATAATTTCCCTCTGCAGTCATCCTTTTTTTCCAACCTGAAGAGCCTTTGTCTATTCATTTCTTATTGCAGTGAAACTTCTGTATCTCAGAAAAGATAAATGTGAGCTTTTTATTACTCCTCTCTTTTTTTCTCCATTCAGACAAAAGTGTCAAGGAAATCTTATACAGGAATGCCATGGTTAAAGGTTTCTTTGGTGCTTCTTTGTGCCAAAATAGTTAGCTCTTGGAAATTACCAAAAGGTTCTGAAAGGAAGAGAAAATGTTGTTCTTGTAATCCCCTCCAGTCTGAGATTGTGTTCATATACAAAACTAGGTAAGAGAATGCAGCAAATAAACAGAAGTGTCTGGGTTTGAAGTTCTCCTTTTTTGCCAAGAAACCTTCCAACTTAACATACAAAAATTGAGTGAGTGTGAGGAAGTGACAAAACTGGGACCTGAGAGTTCAGGAAGTTCAGTAATTCAGTCTGTACTGAGCAAGGTCGGCAGCAGTAACAGGACACAGCATCTCCAGAGAGAGTGGGGCTGTTTTATTCTACTTAGTCCAGAATAAGCACAGTGTCTTCTATTATGTCTAAATCTGAAGGGACAGAGGAGTAAAAGAGAGCACATTTTTATTTGAAGTTTCTGTGCTCCTATCTGGCACAAATACTCCATCTGAGAGAGACAAATGCAAATGTCTCCAGATCTGAGCACAGCCATCTGCAGGGAGCACCTTGCTGTCCTTTCAGTCTGGCAAAGTCACAAAGCCCCTCCACCTTGTGCCCTTTTTTCCTACCTTGTCGCATTCGAGCTGACTCTTCAAGACTCTGTACACCTACTTCTTGCTTCCTGCTGTGTCTCAGTTCTTTGGATTTCCCATCTGCTGTGTGCTGCTGGCAGTGCTGCTGCCCTGCACTGTCTCCTCCTGCCATCTCCCCTTTCCATGTCCCTACACAGCGAGCTGCTCTTGAAAGATGAGGTTGTGTCCCTGCCTAAGGTCTTCCTGGAAACTTGTTTCTTACAAACAAGATACCAGATATCTCAGGAGAGGAGCTTTATTTCACTTCTTCTTCATCATTGTCTATCTAAAAACATATATATATATTGAAGAATTAAAAGATCTTTGTTTCATTTTCCCATGCACTTGCTTTTTACTGAGTTTCCTGCTAAGCTTCCAGTGCTGCTTGGGCCTTTCCATCCTGTCCCGCCTCATGTTCTTGTTACCACCCACTCATTAGATCATGGCTGAAATTAGCTGGTGAGAACTACAGGGCAGGGCTGATACAGTTTTAAGTTGGTTTTTTTTAAAATTATTTATTTATTTATTTATTTTAAATAGTGAAAACAACAAAATTAGCTCTTTTGCAACTGGGAAAACCAAGGTAGGAAGGCCAGGCACCCATGGAAGTGCTGGTGAATGTCTGTAACAGAACCAGTGAGAGCTCACGTGCCACCTTGTGTTCCAAGTAGATCACTCTCTCTGCTTTTGTAACTCTCTTTAATGATAAATAGTCATTAGGATTAAATATGGGATTCCTTTGGGAGAAAAAAATATTTTGTGAAAATTGTTTACAGTAAAATGCAATGATAATTAAACAACTAAATAATGATAAACATACTCCTGTCATGGAAGTGTTTGGTTTCAGTAAGATGATGATGATCTGTTAAGGATATGTTGGAAATGTTAATATCTCTATATGATAATATTTCCTGCTTGTGACCAGTAAGTTACTTTAGGTGCCCTGAGCACAGAGTTAACATCCCAGGGAGTGGTGTCCCATCAATATTTTGGAGACTGTCCCAAACTGTTTTTTTAAGACACAAGGTGCCATGCCAGTGAGGGACAGTGGGTATTCCCAGTGCAGTGAAATGATGGTGAAGGGTGAAAGGTGACTTGCTGAGCTGAAATCAGAGGGCTGAGGTTTCCAGCAGGGTCTGATCTGCTTTGGATCAGGCACAAGCAGCATGTGGAGTGCAGTCAGGTTAGCTAAACTTTCTCTGTGGGAGATACTTTGAACTCTGCAAGGGAGAATTTCTGTTGTAGGCAAGCCATGTATATAGTAAAAAATCATAACTGTGTCCAGAAATGAGACAGCCAAGTGTGGCTTTTGCTTTATGATAAATCCTGTCAATTCAGAGCAGGTACCCAGCCCATGAGTATTCTTTGCCATAAAATGAATTCTGATAGGTAATAGATGAAACAGTGTGAATCTCTCACTTGGTGGGACAAATCTGTGCAGCATAGCCTGGGAAAACGACTCTCCTAACCAGTCCCTGTTGGCTCCAGTCTATTTAAACATATGTATTTTCAGGTTTCAGTTCTGGTAACGAAATGCTGCTTTTATGGCTCTTCCTCACAGGAACCCAGGCAGAAGGATGTAGTTTTCCTCAGAAGCGGCAATTTTTTAGTCTGTCTTTATATTTTACTTTGTAGAATGTAATAAAATCCAAATCCTGCCACTTGTGCATTCATTTAATTTATATTGTTGCTTTCCACATTGGTAATACTCTGGATTTTTTTTTCTGTTTCTTTTTTTTTTTTTTTTTTTAATGCCTTTCATCCAAAGATCCCAAGCTGATTTGGCCTGATTCCCAGGTACAGCTTAGCAACACTTAGCATAAGACCAGTAAAAGGAAGTAACGGGGAATTTCACGCGGTTCTTGGCTGGCCGTCAATTCAAATGCACCTACAGTGGGAGCATCCCCTGCCCGTGAGCCCCTGCTTCCCGTGTGCCTGATGCTCCTGTCTCAGCCACAAACCCCTCTCCCTTTCTCTTACCCCCCCAGAACAAGCTCTGTTGTCTGCCAGTGTTTATCAGGAAGAGATGATAAATCTTTCCTAGGGGAGATCTTGGCAGGACATATGGGGACTTGGGGCTGGGGCCATTAATCTGATATTATTTGCTGCTGGATCACAAACATGCACTAGGCTGAAGCACACACTTTCGGTTTCGTATCTCCCTGCATAGGTATGTGCACAATTTTAATTTTTTTTCTTATCTTCTGAGGTTCAGAGTAACACAATTCTCCAGTTTGCTAAACAGGAGAAGGTTTCAGTTTCTTTTTCAGCAGCCAGAATATTTTTCAAACTTTTATTCTGAGTGTTGTTTCTTCCTTGGCAAAACTCTTGGACTTTGAAACCTGTTCTCATATGGAAAGCCTTGCCTATCTGGAAATCTGTTCTGGCTTGCTTTGCTGTTCAAAGTGCTGCTTCGTGGGTTCATTTCACGTCTCCTCGGAGACATTTTGTCAGAATTTTGCTTATCTACCAGTATTGCAAAACGATCCCCCATCTTAGGCAACCAATCACTTCCTCATCCCCTTCTCATTGGTCTTTTAAGCAAAATGGAAATTAAACTGTCTGCTGTTATGCAGGCTGTGGATCTGGCTTTCACCTTTGGACTCTGGGCAGTATTAGCTGTTCTTGCATAAAAACTTTGCAGGAAGAGGAAACCTTGCTGAACTGTGCACAGCAAAGGGTTAACACATCTGAGGGAGAAGGGGAGAAAATCAGGATGGCTGGACTCTGCCCCTTTGCTAAGTGGCTGCTTTTTCTGAAGTACATGGAAGACAGATGAAAAACCTCAGAGTTGCCCTGAATTATCTTCCTGAGCATAGAGCTCTCTCTTTTTGTAGTTAAATATGACAGTTATAGTGCACTATTTATGCACAGTCAATAAATCAGCAGAAAACGTGCTGCAGTCAGGGCATGTATCCATAGTCTGTTCTTTATATTTTAGCTGAAAATGGAATTCCTGAATTTGCTGAAGCCTGTGAAAAGAAATTCAGGTGCACATCTCCACTGAAGACTTAGACAAAGTCTGATGGCTCACAGTAGCCAGGGTTTGCTCCTCAGCTTCCATTACTGTCTTCCCATCTGCAAATCCACATTCCTGAAAAGCAGTGAAAAGGCAAATTTTGAATCAGGTTCCCCAACTCTTGAGTAGAATCATTGCAGAAAGGAGACAGAGCAAGTGAAAGGGGCAGAAATCTTTAAGGATGAGTTACAATTTTGTGGAAGTTTGCTGTGTAGTTACAAAACAGAAAAAAGAAAAAAGGTCTTGCTGAGCAATATCCTGGAAAATACTGGTTTGGGGGGTTTTGCTTGTGTTTGTTGGTTTGGGGTTTTTTTTCTGTTTTGTTTTTCCAGAAGGGGCTGTGTGACACACTGGCAGAAGCAGCCTGGCCTTTTCTAGTGTGTGGCTTAAGAGCAGCTAACTGCTGACAGGGGAGAATATTTTGCCCTGATACAGCACACACAATATCACAGGATTTGAATTTGCTCAGCTTCTGCCATCTTGAATATAACTGAAGGAGCTGTTATTTAGAACAATGTCTTCCCTTCCACACCTGGGTCCAGCTGCACACAAATTCTTTAAGTTAACAGGGGATTTCACCTGTCTGAAAGGGACAGCACAGATCTATGATTGCCTAAGAGCTAAACCCTTCTAAATTCTCACTGTGATACTGAAAAATGCACCTTGTGTGGTGCCAAGTAAGTCCCTTAGATCTGGTGACAGCCTCTTTTTTTTGTGTGATAGGGATCATACCTCACAGCTCACGGCATGGATTAATCTGTATTTTTGTAGTGATTTAGCAGTGACCATTTCTGCTCTGGCTGGAAGTGTTTTAAATTAAGCAAAAAGTCATCAGGGCAGCCGTATTACATGACCAAGATAGGGAGCCACAGCAGCAGAGGGAGGTTTGAAGAGTTTAGCTGTTGATCCAGATTTTAAGTAGATAATTTCTGACTAATGTATCCAGTGTGCCCCAAATTCTGATGGCTAATCAGTGCCAAAGCTGAGCACCTTCAGTGACTAAAGCAGCATGGCTTCTGTCTCACAGGTGTATTGCTTGTTCAGGACAGAAGGCAGCTAGGTGAGAAAAAAGTAAGATGAAGCAATAGAAAAGTGTTAAGAAACAAACTGTTAGTGCTAAAATCCTGTTAGAGGCAACAGCTTAGATGTTAAGCTGTGTTAGAACAAGACACAGAAAAAGAATACTTTATCAACACAACAGGGAAAAATACCACTGATCTGTTTGGTTCAAAAATTGACTAGAATTAGCAATCCAGAATCCTGTTCTTTTTTACTATGGGATAGAATATTTACACAGAAGTTATTTCAAAATATTTAATTATAGGAGAGCTTAACCTGCTGTACCTGTTGTGATTAATTTCCCCATAAAGACAATTTTTTTAACTGATTGCAGCTGATCTTCAGATTGCAGCTGAAGAAATGTAGTAGATGAGCATATTTTCAATTAAAAACAAGAAAAGTTTAAACTTTATGGAGATGATAAATGTCCACTGCCACAGCTGCCAGAAAGTCAGCACTGCAAAAACAAACTGTATGGAGGAGGAGTAAAGGCCACTCCAGCTGTATTCATGCATGTTAGCAACCATGGTGTCTGTAATTTCAGGAATAAAAAGTGTCTCATTAAACTAAATAAATGTCTCGCATTGTGTATAGAAGATTGCTAGACTTTAACTCTTGTGGTGTCCAGCTGGAGCAGGATCCAAAAACAAGATCCTTAAGAGAGAAAGAGTATGTGAACCTTGCCTGCTGCTGCCCTTGGAAAGGTCAGCCTGTGAAATGGGAAAACAAGAGTTTCATCTTGACCTTTAAATACTATGTTTGGATAGAAAAGAAGCAGCTTTTAGGTATCTGGTGGTCTGGAATTATAAAAAATTGGTGAGGATATGAACTTGTAATTGTTTAGCATTTCATAGAGCCAGTCAGGGAGGCTGCAGGACATGGGCATTGGGCTGCCAGCTGGAATTGGCTGAGGTCAGCTGGAGGCAGAAGGAGTCTCTGACCTCATCTGGCTGACATGAGAGCAATGCATAGGTGGCCTCATCGGGTTCCCCGTGCCAGGACCTGGCGGTGTTAGGTGGCATCTCCTACCAATCCTTCAGCTTCCATTCAGGCCTTTGCAAATCCATTCCTGTCCTGGAGTTATCTTTCCAGGCTAACATGCAGCAGTACAAAAATACAGTATCTGCATTTTTATCTTATCTATAGAGATTTAAATCCCATTTGTTTCAGTCTGGCTCCATTCATGTGCACTAATGACTTGCATAAAAATATTTATCTGTTTATCCCTCATGGCCTTTCTGCTATGATTGTTAAAATTCAGAAACCTTAATTGCAGATACATAAGCACAACTTATGGAGGGTCTGGATAATGGAATGGAGTCTCCACATTTGACAGGATTCTTTTTCAACTATTTAACTTACCTACTTTTGGTTCAATAGAATTAATTAATGAGATAATGTTATTTGAAAAATACCTGCAGAGATTTTTTTAAAAGACAAACGTCTTTCTAAAGTCAATATGGAGATGTGCCAGGTCCTGTGTGCAGGTGTTGGGCTTTTCCTGGTGACAAAAGGGGATGAGTACATGCCTGAATCAAGTTAGCTTACATGTCTTGATTATTCTGAGCAAAATGGGCAATGGTATCCTTACCAACTCTTGTATTTTGTAATGCTTTGTGATGGGGCATTAGAATTCACCTGTGATGCTGTGCAACAACAGTATTGTCCAAGTGCTTCACAAAAATGGAGAACTGAAACTGATTCTGCTTGCACTTGAAATGAATGGCTAAAAAATATATGGAAAAAGCCTTTGAATTTAAAAGCACTGGAAAATATTATCAGTTTCTTTATGATTTCAAAGTAAGATACTTGCTGGCAGTGTTTTTTTGTGTGTTTTGGATTTGCTCCTAGAAGAAAACAAGCATTCATGAGTGCACATAGTGCTAAATACTTCCTCAGTCTCCTTTCCCTTATCTGGTTGCTGTCGGTGGTGGCTGCCAGGCCTGTTGGAGCAGGACACCTTGAAGAGGAGGCTCAGGGAGGACTTTATTTCTCTCCAAAATTACCTGAAAGGAGGCTGTAGCCAGGTGCAAGCTGGGCTCTTCTCCCAGCCAACCAGCGGCAGAACAAGGGGACATGGCCTCGAGCTGTATGGGCAGGTTTGGGTTGGACATTAGGGGGAATTTCTTCACAGAAAGGGTGATTAGAACAGGCAGCCCGGGGAGGTGGTGGAGTCACCGTTCCTGGAGGTGTTTAAGGGAAAACAGAATGGGGCACTCGGTGCCATGGCCTGGCTGACAAAGTGTGGGGCCATCGGTTGGACTCTGTGATCTCAAGAGAGACTTTCCAGGCCAATTGAGTGTGTGATGCCTCCTTTCAGACAATACTTTTTAAAATTATTTTTCTGAGTGGTAGGAAATATTGTAGGGTTTATGTATTTTCAGTTTTGTCACGATTGGTTTGTTGCCATCCTGCCTTGATCCAGGTACACTGAGGTGCCCTGTCAGCATGTGAGGGCCAGATCCAGGCACTGCCTGCGGGAGATGGCTGTTACCTGACCCAGGAGAGGATCGCATGTGGGGACTGGGGGTTCAGTGCTTAAGTGAAACCTCTGGAGAGCAGGAACGGGAGCGATTATGTCACCGAGTGAGCTCTGAGCGGTTTCGCTCGGCTCTCCGGGACCAGTACACAGCTCCTGCATACTCCCCAGCCACGGAGGGCTGCGCGGGCCGAGGTGAGGCGGCGGCGCGGTGACTCAGCCGCGGGAACCGGGGACACACGGCGGGATCGAGACCGGCACCGACCGTGAAGGGCCGGTCCACGAGGGGCCGGGCGGGGCGGCCCCTGGAGCGCGGGGCGGGGGACCCCGCAGAGGGGCGGGCGCTGTATGTGTGTGACAGGTGCGGCGCGCGCGCGCGCGCCCGCCGTCACCCCGCTCCCCCCCTTCCCTCCCCCCCGTCCGCGCGCGCTCGCGCGCCGCCATGAATATGCAAATGTCGGTATAATTGCCAGCCAATGGCGTGCGCGCTGGTCACATGGTGCTGGTGGAGGCTCAGGGAAGAGAAGTTGAGTCCGGGCGAGCTCGGGCAGCGCCGCCAGAGCCGAGCGAGCCGCGGGCGAGCGCCGCGCCTCCTCCGCAGGGAGCCCGCCGGCCGGGGCTCTGCCTGGACCATGCCGATCCTCCTCTTCCTCATAGACACGTCCGCCTCCATGAACCAGCGGGCGTACCTGGGCACCAGCTACCTGGACATCGCCAAGGGCGCCGTGGAGATCTTCATGAAGGTGAGTGCGCGGCGCCGGGGGAGCCGCCGCCCCCCTCGCCCCCTTCGCCCCGCTCACGCCGCTTCTCTCCGCTCTCTCCGCAGCTGCGGGCCCGGGACCCCGCCAGCCGCGGCGACAGGTACATGCTGGTTACGTTCGACGAGCCGCCCTACTGCATAAAGGTAATGATCCCCCCGGCCGCCTCGGCCCCGCGGCGGGGCCGCCCTTGGCGCGGCGCGGCCCCGTCCGGCCCGGCGGCGGCAGCAGCAGCCTGTGAAGATGGCGGACATTTTGCTTTTGTATGGAGGAGAGAGGCTGAGGGCGCTGCTGAGATGGAGGAGGGGGGGGGAGGAGACGGGCGGGCCGTGATTCACCGCCCCGGCGCAACGAGGGGCGGCCGCGCTCCGCCCCCCGCGGGGCGGTGGCTCCGGCGAGGCCATCGCCGCGCTCGGGCCCCGCGCAGCCCCGAGCCCCCCGGGACACGCGGGCAGGGTGGGGCGGGCCGGGCCCGAGCCCGGCGGGCAGGCCGGGGCCGGTTACCCCTCACGGCCGCGGGGCAGCGCGGAGGCCCGGCCCTGGCGCGGCTGTGGGTGTGGGACAGCACCCGCGGCTGTTTCCGCCTCTGCGATTGAAGGAGCCCCAGTGTTGGGGCTCTGTGGCCCCCTGCCCCGCTCCTCCCGCCCCGTTCATCCTGCTGAGCACGGTAGCCTGCACCAGTTCCGTGGGAGGTGCTCGCAGCCGCCGCTCCGTGCAGGGTTTTGGTGAGCTGGATGTGGAGCCATCGAATCATCGAGGTTGGAAGGCACCTTTAAGATCACCAAGTCCAGCCATCAGCCCCGTACTGCTACTGTAATTCCTAAACAACTAAATCACATCATCCAGTGCCAGCCTCTTAAACACTGCCAGGGACAGGGACTCTGTCACCTCCCTAAACACCCTGACCTCCTGAATCCTGAAAATTTTCTTTGTAATATTTGATCTAAATTTCCTCTATCCCGGCTTAAGGCCATTTTCTCTGGTCCTTGCTGGAGGCAAGACAGAAGAGACCGGCCCCTCACTCACTGCAGCCTCCTGTAAAAGAGTTGTAGAGAATGATGAGGTTTGCCCTAAGCCTCCTTGAGAGTAAACAAGTCTGCCTGGCTGGCTCCTCTTGTCCCTGTTGTCTCATTCCTTGAGTTAGAGGCAAGTACAGCCATGTTGTTCTCATCACATTGACTGCACCACGAGGTTAAGGCAGAAGTAAAAAAAAAATGATGGTGCTACACCCCTTATGGTGAAGGCTGCAGCTTGCTGATGGAAACATCCTAACTGAAAACACTTAGGTAAAGTGTGTCACAGAAAGCATTGCTGGGGGACTTTTAGAATCCTCCTGAACAGTCCTAGATTAGGACTGTGTTTACTCAGAGTAATACACTACTTAAAATAACTGTTGACCCATGCTATGAACACCAAAGAAGTTCATGTACAAATACATTGTTGGTCATCCTAGAGAAAAAAGGAAAATATTCTCTAGATCTCCCAGCTAGAACTTGTTGAGATGTTTAAGGAGTAAGTAGTCTCACTGGTGCTGTGAGCTTATTCACTTATTCACATCTTTGATAATGAGGAAATGTAATTATCATGATCTATGAATCTTGGCTCCTTTCATCAGTAATAAATTTACACAGCTTTCTGAAGTGACAAGTCGCAGAGTAAGTATTTATTGTTTTGTATTGCACCTTTCATTTTCTCAGAAGAAGGTGTGGAAGTAATTTCTGTGAATTGAAATCATCCTTGAATTACAGAAAGTTACTGTCAAAAATCCTCCATCTGCCTTGGAGAGGTGTGTTTTTTAGACACAGTGCATACACCATTTTCCCAATCCGTGTTTGTGCCTGGATGCAAACCCTAAGTCTTTGTTATGCCAGTGTTAACTGGATTTCTTTTGTCCTAGATTTCTTCTAGTTTTTTGTCAAATATTTCACAAGTGTATCTTATGTTTGAGGAATGAACTTGCTCCCTTGCAGTGACAGCAAGCATACTGGTGATTGAATAAAAAAATGACTTTGCTGCTGGAGCTCTGTATGGTAATGCTACAGGTTATTACCACGTCTGTACTCAGATTTGCTGAGGAAGATCCTTGTGTTTAATAAGCATCTGTGTACATTCTGATGTGCTAATGAGCATCTGACTGTTGACAGTTTTAGTAAATAGTAATTGAAATAAATGGGGCTGTGATACCCATCATAGCATTCAGTCATATTTAATATACATTAAATAGCCGAGGGAAAGGAAAAGTACTGTGGTGCTTGTAACTTGCTAATGTTTCTTCTTAGAAATTTATATTTCTGCCTTAACCACGCTGATTTCTAAATTGGACCTTAATCTTGAAATATTTTTTCAAAATTAGTAACTTTTCTAGGAACAGGCTGCAGATTCAATAAATATCTGATTATAGTAATTATGATCACAAGTGCAGCTCAACTATTGCGTAAAGACTTCATAGAATAATGAGTGTTACTGGGCTGTCATCATGTCTGTTCCTTGAGCAGAGGAAGCCTCACAGCAGTGATGACTCCCTGTTTGGAGACTTGTTCTCAAGACCTGCTCTGGGATTTATGATGTTCCCTCTGTTGTGTTTTTTAACAACCACAGTTGTGCCAGGAAAACTTCCTGGTCCAGTCCAGATTCTCTGTGTCTTACAGAACATGCTTGTAAAAGGTACAAAATCTGGTTTCTTTGTTAATGCTGCTGCAGTTAAATACTTTATTTCTCTTGATTTAGAGAAGGTAAAAACAAACCTGGCAAGTGAATGCATTTTGCAGGCTTGCTTTCCAAGTATGTGCAGCAGTGACTGCTTTATCCTCTTGTTTTCTTGATGATTTATACTAATTAAATTACATAGTCTCTCAGATAGTTTACCAGGGAAGCACTTGAGGGAAATAATATGGTGGTGGAGTTGAGACCATCTAGAAGGCAGAGAAATTACAGGAACTTGAGCTTTGGAGCTGGGGTAGCTGAGATATGTGCCTTGGGTTGGTGTCTTTCAGAATTTGTTTGTCTGTAGCATTAAAGTATTCAAAACCAACAGCACCAGTTCACTTTTGATGGACAGGAATATATCAAAGTATTAAGCATATGTATTGCATTGTGCTAATGGAAGAATCATGCTATTGCACTAATGATTGCCAAAATTTGTGAAAGTAAGGTGGTGTTTTTGAAACTGTCTTTAGTATAGATGGTTTGAAATTATTTACAGGACCTGTTGATTTGTAGCTCTCTGTGCCATTTTTTAAAGAACATGGAATTATTTAGTTTGTCAGTTTGCAGTGGGGCTCTGCAAAGAGCTGTGATTGCGAGTGTCTAAAGAGGAGTCAGGATGTTATCCTGGGAAGGTGGGGACAGGAAGATGGGGATGGCAGCAATCTCAGCCCCACTCTGGCAGCAGATGCCTCTGGAACCTCGTCAGCTGTTTGGCTCCTATTTGTTATATAATGTATAGGTGGTGATTTGTGACAGCAATTATGGTGCAACCATTTTTAGCTCTTACTTTGTTTCCAAAGTACTGTACAGAAAGAGACAAATATTTAATATTTTAAAAGCACGTTATGAAATGTATTAACCTTGTAATTGTCAAATGATGTGATCCTGTATAGGTCAGTGGAAAAATACCTGTACATTCCATTGGGTGTTGGGTCAAACTCTCATTTAATGAACTAGGAGGTAAAATTAGCATGTTACTTCATGAAGTAAGGATGTTCAGCCTAATGTTTTTAGTGTATTTTTTAGATTGAAATTGTGATAGGGTGCTATCTAGTGAGTCTGTCTAGTTAGGGCCATGTTAACATGGAAGTGAGCCAGTCTGTTCTGGTATTTGGGTATCTGATTTTGGGTATTTGGCATGCATGGCAAGGTAATAAGATGTACAGTAAAGCACCTTTGTAAAAGGTGTCTATTATTATTAAAACACTAGTGCCTAAATTTAGTTACAGAGGGAATTTATTTCCAGTTTGTATCCAGTTGGGCAGGAAAAATGGGTTCAAGAGCAGCCTTGCTGCCTGGCAGGGTATTTGATGTTCCTGGCCTTCTGGCTAAGCTCAGTGCATTGTCCTGTTCGGGGAGCACAGTTCTGGTGTGTCCTTGTTGAGAGGACTTTGTGTCCATGGATTGCTGGAGCCCGGATCTTGCTCCATCCCAGCCCTGTTGTGTCCTGGTGCCGCAGCACCTCCAGGCCTTGTGTGCCAGCCCCACCCTTCTCACCCTTCCTGCAGGACGTGGCTGATCTGAGTGCCTGGGCAGGAGGGTGGCAGTGTGCCAGGCGTGGCGCTGGCAGCTCTGCACAGCCCTGCCCCAGCTCCCAGGGCTTGTGGGGCAGGGGCCTGTCCTGAGCTCTTGGGATGGCCCTCATGGTTTTCTGTGGCTTTTTTCATACATATATACCCAGTTGATTTTTTTTTTTTTGAAATCACATAAATTTCAGCATCCTCTGTCAAATATAGATGTTTTTCTGTACATAAGCACATGCTGTGGTGTAAGTGGGCAGAATCTTAAACCATTTTTTTTTTTTTGGTGAAGTAATGGTGCTAGAGTAAAAGTATGGAGAAAAGAGAACAGTCTTCTCACCTACACTTTTCCCTGCAAGCTTTTCTTATTTTCCAGTGATGATGTTTCAGCAAGATCTATCTAGATTTATCTGAAAATGGAGCTCATGCCAAAATCTTAGCCCAAAGAGTTTTTGAAAAGGAAAGCAAGGCTTAACTCTTCATTTATTTTTTCCATTCTTGATTTTTGTGAAACCTCACATCCTGCAATTTGTGGTTTTCTTGTGGATTTGGGCTGTAACTGGTGAGTTCAGGCCCAGACCAAAAACACAATGGTGGCCTTATGTGAAGTTATTGATTAACTGGACTGCCCTGTTCCCTTGTGACTGATATCTGGCTGTTGGCAGTGATACAGCCTTTCCTCATGGCTCAAGGAATATTATTTATTATCTGGTCACAGAAATATGACTTCTGTTTTATGTTCTTCTGAGACTCTATCGTCTGACCTTCATAAATGATCTGGTCACAAGTCAGAGGACTGAGAGAACATAAGTTATATTCTGAAATATGTATTTTCCTCCTTCTGTTGTGTTATACTGAATTCAAGAGTCAGCTGTGACTGCACTGCTGACATAGTCTCCATGAATTTGAGTGCAGAAATATGTACGTAGCTGTCTAAGAAGTAGCTCAAATGAGTTTATACAGTGTGTGTGAAACACTGCCCTGGTTGAGATGTGCAAACTGGGACTGATGGATAGGATGCCTTCCAGTTCCACTGCTGTTCCCTGCTAGCCTGAACATATGTTTCAGTGCTAAAGAGCTCCCTTGTGGAAACAGCTCTTCATGATGGACTCTGAGCAACCTCTTCTTTTTTCCCCTGAAATTCTGAAGTTGGATTGGGATATTTTAGAGGCTGGAGCAGGAATTTATAGAGACATTTTAAAACATCTGTCAAAGCGTACTTATTGTATGTAAATAACGTGTTCATTTTTGATATTGAAATAGTGTTTCAAAACTGGGAGTTCATAAGGTCACACTGGAGGAGACTAACTTTGCTGTTTTCTATTTCAGTGGTACAGAAGCTTTTGCAAGCATTTTTAAATTTTGCTTTCATGGAGAACCTGTGCTGCTGCAGAATGGAACTGATTACCACTCACTCTGCACAGGGCAGAGGCAAATGAATAAGCTGTGCTGCTGAAAGAGAGATGTGAGATCTGTTTGTCTGTTTCTGGAAGAAATTAGATCAGAGCTCCTGACTGAGCTGCAGGGAGAGAGAGGAACCCAGCCATGAAACCTGTTGGGTTTGAGGCAGAGATCTGCAGGAATGCTGCCCAGGGTGGTAGGAGATGCATTGGTGTGTTTTTCCACTTTTGTGAAGGAAGAAAACCTGAGGGATACCTAGTAAGCCTAACTGTAGCAGATCCACAGAATAAGCCTAAGTTGATTAAGTTTTTGCAGGAACATTTAGACACTAAAAATCATTGGGTTTTATATGTAAAAGATTTGGCTTCTGGCAGGCACGAGTGGCCTGTGCTGTGGAAGGGGTGGTGTGAGCAGCTGGGAATACACTTGGGGGTTTGCAAGCTGGCACTGGGCTGTGCAGGCAGAATTTTTGGTGCAAGGCAGATAGCAGCTGCAGGGGCAGGAGGGAGGCTGCTATCTGAGAGGTGGAAAAGGGAAGGAGAACTGGGCTCAGTGGGAGAGGCCTATCTTTGTCTCCAGATATGCTGTTAATGAGGCACACACTTGGTGAACCCACTAGCCAGGGGAAAAAGGTACTGAATGGAGGACTGAGGGACTGGATGAAGTGTGAGCAGCACACAGTGTCTGTTCTTGATAACTAATTCAGGAGGCTGTATTCTGTACGTGTTCAGTGCAGGGAGATAACCATTCCTGTTCTACCACTGCACACTTTGGGTCAGTTACAGCAGTATTTTTATTTCTGAGCACCAACATCTTCCGTTGCCTGGGAAGTACTGCACACACCTCTCCTCCACGTCCTCCACTGTGCTTGTTTGAGGCTTTGTTGTGAAATTTGTGTGTTTTCAGAAGGCTGTCCTCGTGCAGAAATGACTGGCAGGTTAAAGCCACCAATTGCTTTTCCTCTGTTAAACACAATGACTTAAGGAAGAGAAACAGAAGTCAGTTCTTTAAGGAACACTCATGGAGATAGGATTGTCTATTTTTTTTTTTTGAGGACAAAAGAAAATCAACTCAGTTCTGTTTGAGAATAACCACCAAACAGTTTTTACATGCTTCTTTCAGTTTAACTGCTTTATCACTTAAATCTGACTGAAGAATGTGTACAAAAAAATAACTTTTTTAAAATTAGGCATCTATTCTGAAATTGGATAAGTAAGGCCATAGGCAGAAGGTTCTTGTTGGTGCAGGTGGTAGGTTTGTATTTTACATACTGCAGCGTATGTGTCTCAGAATCTGAAAACATCTAAAAATGTATTTTAGTAAAATCTTAGGACTCATTAGTTGGCATCCCTGCAGCAAGCAAGGAAGTGTTGTAGTCCCTTTTAGCTTATAAAGGTACTAAATTGATTCTTATAGAGAGTGTCCTTTAAAAAGCACATTCCCATTCCTGAGAAACATCTGACTGGGTAGTGTAAAACATGTTAAAATGCTTTTAAACATGCATAAGCATGCTGCTTTACTTCTTTGTGTCCTGGTTGTGAGTTGTAGTAAGCAGCCTCTTCCAGGAATTGGTGTAATGAGGACAGAACATTGTAATGAGGAATTTTATGAAAAGTAATGTACCTTTTGCTTTAAAAAAAACCAAAGCAGTAAATCAGGATGCTTCATTCTTCTAAAAGGTATAGTTTTGTGCCTTCTGAAATGGAGGTATTTTCTAAAAAATCAAATTTATGCAAGAACTTAAAGGTGATGGTTAAATTTTTGAAAGGAATCGATTTAAATGGAAGGACAGTTCAGAAATTAACTTCTTGATAGATACGAGGGAGTGAACTCAACTTAGCTGTCCTTTTTATTATTATAATTTTGAAGTAGTTAAATACTGGAACTTGTTCTTTCACCCGCTGCCTGTCTTCACAGAAGGGCAAGTATGTGTTGCTGGGTTAATTCTTAATGAAAATATTTTAACTGGTTCTGCTGCTACAGGAATCTGCAAAGTAAAAGCTTGCTTTTTCATGTGAGGTGGGTTTCTGCTTTGTACTGTGCAGTAGATGAGATGCCAGAGGCCTTGAATGGAAACCATCATCTGTTGTTCATAGCCACTATAGCAGTTTATATTTTCATCTTTTTATTTGGTTCTTTATTTGGGCTTGGACACATTCAAAGATGTAAGCCCTTAAGACTACAGGATAAACTAGACAAAAGTAGATAGGTTTGCATTAAGAGGCTTTACTCATCCTCAGTGCAAAGGTCACTTTTATTTTAAAAATAGAAGCTTAAAATGTGGAATCAACCAGTTGAGTTGGATCTCCCGAGTTACATTTTTGTAGGGAGGTGTTCTGTAAGGAGGAAGGTGCTTTGTGAAGTTGGTGGTTCCTGGCACATGGAATCTGTGGTCTGCCTCTATCCCTTTTTTGCTGTTACTATTTCAGTTGCACTTAGAAGTTGAAAAAAGACATTTTTGAAATATGTCTTTTTTTGTTGGTATAGATATATGTAAGAAGGCCTGGGCCTTGCACACTGGCTGTGTGGTGTGGCTAAAAATATGCCCAGAGCACATGTGTGATAGATACCTTGAGAATGGGCATTCATTCTTTGTTAACTTGATGAGAGCTGATGTAGTATTTGACTGGCTCACATTTTAACAGTGGAAAAATGTAATTAAGATTGCAGGCACTTCTACCTTGTTCACCCTTGCATATTTTATAACAGCGTGAGGAGGAACTGTGATTTGCAGCAGTGGTGCAACAATAATGTTTAGGGCTTGCTGTGATCTAGAAAAGATGTATCCTGGTGCTGTCTCCTACGGTGTTCTCATACCTCAGGCAGCTGGGACCCAGTGGGAAAAGCACATTCTGTAGGTGTGAGCTGTGCTCTGGAGCTCAGTGCTGCTGGGGGGAGCAGTGTGACTCCAAGGGCCCTGGCAGAAGGTTCCAGATGGCTTCAGCCTTAGTGATTCTCTTCACTCTCTGTATTTTGAATGCCTGTATCCTTGATTTTATTTAATAACATAGGCTAACAAAAAAACCCAAAACAAAACCAAACAAAAAAACCCCAAAAAACTCACCACCAAAAAGCCCCATCAGAAACTAAAAAAACCAAACAATGTATGGAGCAGCTGGTGCTCTTCTGAATTTTAAATGCAAATTGTTACTTAAATAATTCACTCTTGTAGATTGAGTCTTGGAATTTCTTCTTCTTTCTTAAACTTTATTCTTACAGTGCTCCTCGTAATAATGGAACTCTTATGCTTTTACAGCCCCCAAAAATACAGCAGGCAATAATTGAAAGGAAGTTTCTGCTTTGTATTTTTCTGGCTAATTTCAGAATACTTAAAAAACACGTAGCAATCAATTTCAGCTGTAAGCAGCATGTTTTAGGATCGAGGTTTTAAGAATGTGCCAAGAGATTCATTCTCGTAGAGGGACTGTTATTGTGCAGAGCAGAATCTGTACTTGCCCATAGACTTGTATTGATCTGTATATTCACTCTGCAGAGCATTAAGAAAACAAACTTTATTTTGGTGTAAGAACTGAGATTGACAAGGATCTCTGAAACTTGAACTGCTTTTTGTCAGATAGGTAAACAAGTCTTGTTTTATTTTTAAATAGCTATAATAATAATAATAATTATTATTATTTTTATTTTCTGTTCCACGATTTACCCAGTTGTGATTCTTGTGTGTTTATGCAAATTTCAGTATAAGCAGCACTAGATTTATTGAATGGTATTCTAGACTAAAAAACCAAACAGTTCAGAATGCCTTAATTTTACTTTTTGAAGATAAGGCAATTGTTGGTTTGGCTGTGTTCTCACAGATGCTTTTAAAATCTTAAACGTGTGAAATAGTGTTTGGAAAAGTAAGGATCTTGATAAGAAGGATGTTGTGGAGCAATTAATTGGACAGAAAACAAAGATCTACAGTTTGTTTAAGCTGGTGTTGCTATGCTCTGCTTCTGAGTGAGTATAATGCATTAGCATTGGTCTTCATAGCTTATTAATGGTTCAGCCAGTGAGTTTTGATTAAAAAAAAAAAAAGTTAAGCTCTGCTTTGTGGGAGAATGTGCATCTGTTGAGGCAGAACACTTGGTGCCTTTAGCTGCTGCCAGGCTCCGGTGGTTCTCCCAGGCTGGGATGTGGTGGGGTGGGACCTGTGCCCTGCCCTGGCCTGGGGGAGCTCTCTCTAATCAGAAGAGCTTCAGCCCAGGTAGTTGCTTTTGGTCCAGCTGACTCTTGCATTGAAAAGAAATCCAGCCTTGCCATGATCTGAAATAAAAATCTGACCAACAGTAAATCTGACCATCAGTGTATTTTTGGCTGTATAAGAGTGAAGTTATTTGCTAGGCTGGTTAGTTGATATTTCCATGAGTATATGGATTTAATGGTCATCTAAAGTATTTATTTTCCTCAGCACTGCCTTGAACAGCATTTCAGACATGAATTGAGGAAAGCTGGTGATTAGAGGACTCCTTCTAGATTCTTGGGTTTTGAAGTAAATTTGTAATACCTGTAGCACTTCAGTTTGCTGCTCTAGTTCTGTGATGTGCTTTTGGAAGGAAGGAGGAAGGAATATTGCATTTTGCAAAATAAATATGAAACATACTGTGTTGTTTCAGCTCTGGGCTGTAAAGCTTGAGTATCATCAGTAATGCTTTTCTACTTGGTTTCCAAGAATGTGCAGTGAGGGATCCCTTGTGCTGATAGCAGCTGCTCTGTAACCTCTTGGCCATTGCCTTTGTTCCTTGTGACTTTTCCAGCCATGCTGAGTGTAGGAAGGGAGCAGGAGCAGGACAGAGCTGGGGCTGGTTGGTATTGAAAGCACATTTGATAGGCTGAAAGAGCAGCAGGCACTGTGAGTAGCTGAAAATCTTTGATTAAAACCTCCACATTTGTGCAGTTGCCCTCTCTACAGTGTTTGGATAAGATGCACCTATAATGGTATTTCTGAAATGACTGCTATGCTGCTGAACAGGAGCATGGAGCCTCTTGTTATGCTTACTGTGCTAAGGCTGCAGACTGTGATTACTTCTGTGTTCCCTCTCCATTAAACTCTTGTGTGAAATGTAGCTTGTTCTGGTTCAGCTCTGTACTGAAATATCCTGGCTTCTCGAGTGTTCCTCAGAAATAGGTGCTTTTTAACTGGATAGTGTTTTTCTATTTAAATAAGAATGCTTTTTGGAACAGGGTGATCCCATGATCTCTTTGGTATTTATACTTTCCTTTCTTCATGTGTTTCCTTTTTTCCTTGTACAAGAAAAAGTGCAGTGAGAGTAACTGTCAAAATACATGAAATACTGATGACCAAAAAGCTAAATCCAGAGATAGATTGAAGCAGGAGCAGCAGGTAATAAATAAAAAGGTAGTGTAGGCTTTTTCCTTTCTGCTTGGCATTGATTATTATCCCTTGGTTCCAAGCAGTTTCCAGCTTTGAGTTGTTCATACAGCTTCTGCATTTGGCATTCCTACAGCAGGTGCTGCTTCTCTCTAAATGCTGCTATTAACAAAAGGCCCCAGTACTTGTTTCATAACGGGAGCTTAAGAACCTCTCTGCTTGTGTTTTGCAGGGGTGTTGTGCTTAAAGATTATTGAGTTGTTTGTAACACAAACATCTTGAATTCTTCTTGAAGGAAAAGCATTTCTATGTCTTACTTAATGGTGAAGTCATCTTGAAAGGACAGGGAATTGCATGGTGTAGTTTGACTGAGCTTTCTTTGGGTTGGGTTTTTTTATTTTAAGGTTTCATGGAGAAATACTTCTTTCTATACAAGATGAAATAGTTTTCTATGTGGCTGACTGCCTGTAATAAAAACTGGCACTTACATTCTGTGCTAGAATGTAGTTAACATCACTAATGTGCTTTAGAAAACCAACTGGTTCGATCTGTCTCTAGAAATTATTGAGTCTGGTGGGTGCAGGTACAGGAGAGTTCAGCTTAGAACTGTGCAACTGCAGGGGATCCCCTGAGCATCTCACTTCACACTGCAGCCCTTCCTTGGAGTGCAAGGCCTGGGTTGCTTTGGGGGGAGGTGAAACTGGAGGGTGCTCCCCAGGCACTGAGGGGTGTCCAGGAGGGGCTGCAGTGTGGCTGTTGTGTCCCCAGGGACAGCTGGAAGTGCCTGACACCTTCCCTGCACTGGTTCCAGCTGTGTAGGGAAAAATAGTGTGGGTGAGGGCAGGAGAGATTCTGTGTTTTCAGGGTACATAGTGTGGCCCAGAGAAAAAGGAAGAGTTGTGGTGCCTGGAGGTGGATGGAGATAGAGGGGTCAGCAAACTAACAGCTTTCTGCTAAAAATCTGGTGTCAGACTGTATCAGCTGTGTGGGATCAAAGGAATCATCTACTTTGGTGTCTTCTTTAAGATGTGTTTTTTTCTAAAGATGTTTTAAAGCAGTTTATGCTTCTCTGGTCTCTTGGAGACATTTTATGTATAATAATATAACTTTTGTGATGTTTTATTTGACTGGAATTTAGGTGCTTTTTTAAAAACTAAATTTTCAGAAAGTCCCCACTGGATTTCAAGAAGGACTTTTGATGGATGGTTTTCAGTTTGAGTGTCCTATGAAAGCAGCAGAAATAACTTTACAGGAAGAAACAATTAACTTACTATTCACAACACTTGGCCTTAACACTCTGACCTGGTGCTCACTAGCTGTGATGTAAGGAGAGCCAAGTGATGCTTCTGTAGACTCTTCACTGTACCTGACTGCTCTGTGGGATTATTGAGGAAGTAGTTTAAACCTGTGGATTGGTTACCTGCTCAGATACTCCTCAGATGAGAGCTGGGAAGGAGGGTCTTGGTTAGGCAGGTCTCAGAGCAGCCAGCAGTGAGCCCTGCAGCTCCCTGCTCTCCCAGTGCTGAGCTGAGGTCACACTGTGTGCCAGTGTCCTGAGCTGGAGCTCTGCTGATTCAGATACCAGAGGTGGCTGCTGTGCTGCTCTCCTGTGCCAAGAACAAAAAAGAATTGGTCTTGGGAGGCTCTTTGCTACAGGCTGATCAGTGCTGTGCAGTGACAGGACTGGTGTGTTGCACAGAACAAACTAGAGAGTGGAAGTGCTGAAATGAGAAGAGTTCTGCACCCAAAGGTACAGAAGACCTGAGAGCTCTGTTGCCTCAAAAATGGCATTTGTAAGTGTTTGGAGGGGAGTCAATATCTGTAAGTGTCTCTTAGAGCTGTTTTTCTGCCCCATTTGCACAGAAAAGCGTTTGTGAGGATGAAATTAGCAGGTGATTAGGAGGTCATATGATTTTGAATTATTTTAGGAAAATGAAAAACATTAAATAAAAATGTATTTGGTGTTCATAGTGTAGTCAGTACCTTTCTTCTCCTGTGTGCTATTTTTAGGCAGCAAATCTTTGAATAACAAATCAAACACATGGGGGTAGCATGGGCATTGGCTGCTCTGCAGTGACCAGCAGCCTTACCCTGTCCTTCATGGGCAGAGGACACGTGGTGCCAGCACCTCTCCCTGTTTGTGGCACACCTGGGGTGACCAAGACAGGCTTGGCTTGCTAAAATTCCTCTGCCAGAGTTGTCAGTGCTCAGGCAGGGGAGCTCAGGGCTACATAGGAGGTTATTCCCTGCTGAGAGCCCACTGAACAGTGCTGGGACTGGGTTCAGGAGATTTTAAAGAGGTGAAGATACTTGGGCATTTGAGAAGCAGCCCCCTGAATTTTAGGGTGTACAAAAGCATAATTCACTTTTGTACAAAAAAAAAACCTGCTTGACTTTGGCTCAGACATGAGCAGGTCTGAGTTGTGATCATGTGTACAAGTCACCAGTGAACAGAAAGGTAATTTAAAAATTAATCATTCTGGTGATTTGGGAGGCAAAATGCATTGCTGGTTTCACTGTCTTCCTATGGTACTTGGAAATTCCATTACAGGAGTGGTTTCAGATTTCAAAAGCTGGATTTTTTTTCTTACCTTATTTTTTTCCAAATGATTGCCCCTGACAAGGTAGGATGCCACAGGCATGTTGTCTTAAGGTAGTCTGTTTTCCTAAGATGGGTGCATTTAATAATAGCCTGAATTATTGAGAAACTTAAATACTTTAAACAAGTTGTAATATCTGAAATGCAGTTGTTCTTTCTAGGGAAACATTAGCAGAACTCTTTAAAATCTGTATGTTTGACTAACTATTGAGTATGTACTGTAACACAGGCTGTTGTGATTGGCATGCAGGATTGTAAATTGTCTTTTAGAAGATTATTTTTAGTAATGTTGCAGTTTTTGAATTAGATCTGAAAGCAGTCCAGTGAACAATAAACTGTGCAGTTCAGTCTTATGGCATTGCTTATTAGAAGCTCTGAAGATGAAGCCTTGCAGCCTCCAAAGCACCATGTCCCTGGACTTACTGGAGCTGGTGAAACTGGGAACTGCTTTGGACCTGGAATTCTTGTGCTCTAATGCCCAGCCTTTGGCTCTGCCCCTTTTTTTACAAGCTGACAAAACTCTGCCAAGAAATAGTTGGAAAGAATAAAAGAAAAAAGCACAGCACCAATCAAAGCCAGAACAAACCAACAATGAACCAGTAAAAAACTACAGTAAGACCAGTAAACCTGACAGATAAGCCAGTGTTGCTGAGATTTCAAGATCTGTGTTACATGGATTCAAAACTTGGTAATGTTTTACTTGTACATCAGTATGTGATAAAGGTGGAGTCGTTTGTTTTTGTTTTTTAACTCCTGCTACAGCATTTTATAAGATTTTCTTTCTTTCTTTTGCAACTAAAATCTTCTGTTTCTCCTAAGTCTTTAAAGTCTTTTTAAGCTACCGACCCATGCCAAGATTTTCTTTTGCTGCTGAACTCTGTTCTTTTGATGTTCAGTTAGTCCTGATTCTGCTTGGTCTAAATAAGGCCTCCTTTTCCTCACTGGATTTTTCACCTTGCTGTTTGAATTCTCGTTAATCTGGGCCTTTCTCCTGCAGAAATAAGCTGTTTTGACCTTACCTGCTTCTTGAAGCAGCTGAAATACTTCTGGAGCTGTGTGGTGAAATATAGAGCAGGGCACGGATTTGTCTGAAAACTAAGTTAGAAGAGAAAAATGTTACTTTTAAAGTATGTTATTTCTTGTCAGCATGATTTGCTTGCCAAGGCCAAAGCCAGGAGCTGGAGGGTGGTGTGATGCTTCCAAATCTCTGGGTGGTTTGTAGGATGGTATCCAGAGCTTGCAGAAGGCCAGATGACAGTGCATTTTTGTCTGTTGTTGGCATAAGCAAAGAGGGTGAGATTTTTGATTTTAATACTTGTTTTTTCCTAGCTATCTTTGAAAGTCTTCTGGTATGTGTTTAGAGTCTAAAATTATTTGTTCATATAAATTATCAAAGGAAAGGCCAGTAACACTGGCAAGGTAAAGGCTGCTCAGATTGCTGTTAATAAATTCTGGGCATAAAAGTGACTGAGTCGGAATGTAATATTGAGGATTAGAAGCAAATACTCTCACTGCTCAAATTGGTTCATAAACAACTGAAATAACTAATATTCAGTTCTGACTTCTTAGTTAGTGACCTATAGAAGAGGATTTGTAGTTTTGTGGAATATGTTTGTGTTTGCTCCTTTAAGGTTGTGAGGTTTTGGTTGGGGTTTTTTTGGTCATTAGTGTTTATCCTGGCAAGTAAAGCCAGTGAGTTTTTCATAAGCAATGTTAGTGTCAGTATTTTAAATTTAGGAAGGATTATTATTTAATCACTGCAATGTGAACTCATTGTGCATCTGCTTGGTGTGGGGTGCTTGCCTCTGTTTTGCCCTAAGAGTGTTCCTACTGTATACATGGGAAGGAGAATATACAGACTCTTTGGGGCTGGAGTTTCTGTCCCTGAAATACATGTTTCATTATATACATTGGCTTGAGTCTTTCTGGAAAAAAACATTTTACAGAAGTAGACTTTCTTGTCATTGATTTCAAGTTTTTTTTTAATCAAGAATCTTTTTTTTTTTGATGATAAGGTAGAGAATGGAGTACATTATCTAATCAGTCATTTAGTTAGAGCTGGATATGGCAGTCTTGCATTTGCTGCTCTTGTTCTCATTATGAGAAGTTCTTCCATTTGACTCTGTTTATTTCAAAGGTACAGTTCTCCTTGGCTTTATCTTTAAAGATCCTGTGAGAGCTGTAAGATGAAAAACAGTTTGCTTGGACAGCCAACCATTGGTGATCAGCTGCTCCTTGTACCTTCAGCTTCCCTTCTTCTGCCTGGGGAAATGGTACATGTTTTATTTTGCAGGCACTTGACCACACTCTGCAGCAAGATCAAACAGAGAGCTGGAAGCTGAGCAAACATTTTCACAACGGGAAAATAGCAGAATCTCCAAATACCAGTGAAGAAGACTCTTACTGTTTATTTTATAAAGAATACTCTTAAATTCATTGGAGCTCAAATCAAGAAATGTAGACTGGGAATAATGTTTCTTTTGTAAATGTTTTGTTCCCCCCTGTGCTTTAGTAACAACATAAGGCAAATGGTCTTTGCTGGAAAACACTTGCTGAACTCCAGCCTGGCTGTTCCCAAGAACATTGATGGACTCACTGATGGATATTTTTGCCAGACAAAAGGGAACAGTCTCACCTATTTTTATGGATCCATAGAATTCAGACAAAACAATTTTGGTAACTGTTCACTTTAAATTGTTTAAGAGAAGCTTTTTTAGGATAAGACAAATCATCTTGTTGAGATTTGGTGCTATTTCACTCTGGAAAAGTACTGTTAACTAAGTCACTTTTACTTCAGAACAGTGACTCTGCTTGCATTTCATTTTTGCCTTGAACTGACCACAGGTGTGGGAGGTTGCTGTAGCTCTGCTGATGAAATGCTGTATTTTAAGCTGTGGTTGTGTGTGAGTGTTGGTGTTTTATTGAGAATTGGTTCTTTTGAGCTTCCAGGGCATTTTAATCATAAAGCTGAACCAGTCTTGGTGAAAGTCTGTTCTTTCTTTGTCCAATTGCAAAGTTTTCTCACTTGTATCCCTTGCATTAATCTCAAGCTTGAAGAACTGGTTAAGGCAGCTAAACTTGACCAAAATGCTTTTGTTGTATCATCTTATGGTTATTCTCCATTCTGAAAATACATCCACCCAGCTTAGGCTTGTCAACTCAACAGAAGTGTTGATCATCACGAGTCCTTTCTGCTCAATTCTTCTATCTTTTACAGTTCTGAACATGTCTGTCCAAAGACCATTCACAGAGCCCTCAGTGTGTGCTAAAGGCTGGCAATGGGCTAGAGCAGCTTACAAAAGCCCAGGAAGATCCTGCCCTGGTGTTCTTGCACAACTTGGCACAGGCAGCAGGGAGGAGAGCCTGCTTCACCTGGGGATGTGTTGCTCAGAGGTTGTCCCAGCAGCAGTCAGGCTGTCTGAAATGATCCTCTCCATGTCTGCAGAGCTGGGATTCCTGGTGGAGCACAGGGAATGTCTCTGGTGCCAGATGAGAGTGAGCCTGGGTGAAGAACTGCTGCCTTGCTGCAGGAGTGGCTTGGAGAGTATGCTGGAATACCAAGGCTGAGAGTTACAGGAACACCCAGGACTTTAAGGCTTTTAGCTGAGGCACCTTTAAATCGTGTACCAATTCCCTGTGAGCTGGTCTTCTCTAAAATAGCTTCCCAACTGTGCAGCAAACCCATTTTAAGGGAAGGGTATGTGAATCACACCTGTTGGGCCTGCTCACCACAGGGTCCAGAGTGCTTGGTTGGACTGATCCACCCTCATCACTTGCTCTTCTTTGATCCCTAGGCTTTGTCAGCAATAACTTTTTTAAAGACCTCCAGAATTTTAAGCTGTTACCCTGAGACACTAAACAGTGATTTGATTCTTAATAGGGTGTTTGCATCCATTCCTTTCTTTTGTTCCAGACTTAATTTATGGAAGAAAGGACAAAAAGGAAATGGGTATATGCCAGAAGAGGCACTGACATTATGGTGCTTTTATCTTGGTTTTACCTTTGCTGTTACTTTGGCAGCTGCATTTCTGATTTCCAAACTTGGCAGTTTCTCCTAAAAAAATATTTACATGCTAAATCCAAATACTTCTATTAACAGCATCATCTCTACAGCAGTTTTCATGGTAATGCAAAGTTTTTCCAGTGCTTGGCAGTGTTTGTGTTTCTTGAGTCTCCCATTGTAGGTGTAACCATGTTTCACATCAAGCTTGCATACCTGGATTAGGTGTGTGCAGCATGTAAATGGTGCAGTGCATCCGTTAATCAGGAGTATAATTAATTTTTGTTGGGAAGAGAGATAAATGCCAACTTGCAGTTGATTGCAGTTTGCTGCTAGAATAACTAATAAGCTTTTTTGTTTTATGTAACAGGCTGGATGGAAGGAAAACCACGCCACATTCATGAATGAACTGAAAAACCTTCAGGCTTCAGGACTAACAACCCTTGGTCAGGCACTCAGGTCATCGTTTGACTTGTTAAATCTCAATAGATTAGTGTCTGGAATAGACAACTATGGACAGGTAACAAATCTATCTATAATCTTCTGTCTTTTATATTTCTGTGCTTTTTAAATTATAGTTTTGAGGGATTTTGGTGGTTCAAATTCCTTTTTGCATTTAACTTTTTTTTAATGTTGGATAGCTCTGTGTAGGAGCTTGAACTGGGAACTCATTTTTTGTTATTATGGCTACTGAAGAGACTCTGGAAAATGCTGGCATTTTTTCCTTACTGAAGTACAAAGAAGCAGAGTATAAATGCCCCAACTATAGACACACAGGAGTAGCCCATCTTGTGTAGTTCTGTGTGGTTCCACACCTGTTTACAAAATTACAGGATTATTTTGAAAGATGCTTATCTTACTGTTTATTTTATAATGACAAAAATACAAGCCTCTCAGCCTGTGTGTTAAGGTTGCTCTTAGCATTCCTGTGCTTTTGTCTGTAGGGAAGGAATCCGTTCTTTTTGGAGCCATCTATTTTGATTACCATCACAGATGGAAACAAACTGACAAATACAGCTGGAGTCCAAGAGGAGGTAAACTTTCATTAAGTTCTTTCAAGTTATGATTGTGCAGGTTGGTGTTATGCTGAGATGAATATTAATCCGTTTTTTCCTGCTAATTGTACTTTTTCATAGTTGTTATGTTTTTATAGAGAATAGAAAGCAGCTATCCTGTCACTGCCTAGCCCCTAAATTCATAGTCTGTAAGGGTTTTGAGATGAGAACTTCAGATGAATTAGTGGGTTGGAGAAAATAGGGTCTTTTACAGCTAAATGAATGAATTAGGATATGATGTTATTAGCTGGTTTGTCAAATACTGGAAAATGTTCTTAAATCTTTTTTACCAGCTTCATCTTCCGTTGAATTCTCCTTTGCCTGGGAGTGAGCTAACCAAAGAACCGTTCCGCTGGGATCAAAGGCTGTTTGCTCTGGTGCTGCGCCTGCCAGGAGCTGCATCTGCTGAGCCAGAGCAGCTTGGGAGTGTGCCTACTGACGAGTCTGCTATCACACAGATGTGTGAGGTCACAGGAGGTAACTGCATGCTTTTTTGCTTTGCTTCACATTTGGCATTTTTTCCTTTAATTCACCTTCACCTCTGTTTTGTCTGTCTGAATGACTCTGTGTCCGTGGGAATGCATGTGGTGCTTTCTTGGATTTCAGTAGCACAGGAGAACTTTAAAATGAAGCAATATTCCTATTACAGTTCTAGATGTGAGAGCATTTTCTAAATGCAGTGGGAGGTTTTGGAATATTTCTTTGGTTATTCTGGGTGTTGGCTTTGCTCATCATGAGGGGGTTTTAAAAAAGTTTTTTGTTAGTTAAGTGTTGAATTGAGCAGGACTGCTGTTAGTGAGATGAAAATTCTGCTGCAGGGCTGATAAACTAAATTTAATCTTAAAAAAATTAATTCTGGATCCTATTGCTTGATATGTTGATTAGATTTTCTTTTTTAAATTGGTGCTTGGAGAAATTGTTGTGTGGGAGGAGGAGGTTTGGGTAGACAAAAGCAGATAGATTACATAGTCTTGGTGAAATCAGGCCTTTCTAAGGGCCTCTGTAAACTTGGCCTTGGTCCAGCCTGATGAAGCCTTAATGGCCTCTTTTTAGTAATAAAATCTTACTGGGTTGTGGGGTTTTGGTGCTTTTTCTTGGTTGTATTGCATTTGCAAAGTACTTTGCCTTTTACATAAACTTGTACAAGGTTTGTTGCTGTTATTTTGGATAAAATTGCAAGCCTTGGCAGTGTGACTTAGATAATAAAACATCTTCCTTAAGTAAATTACTCAAAATTTGCTTTTCTGTTTCCCCATGTGATTTCTCTCTTGCATAGGTCGTTCATACTGCGTTCGGACACAAAGAATGTTGAATCAGTGTTTAGAATCTTTAGTTCAAAAAGTCCAAAGTGGAGTTGTTATTAACTTTGAGAAGTCAGGACCAGACCCAGCTCCTATTGGAGAAGGTACAGTGATTGTTGTTTTTTTCCCCTGTTCCTAATGTTTAAGACAAAATGTTTTGTTTGTGTGTAGATGTCCTTAAGTGTTTTCCATGTCCTTCCTGCCAGCTTTTTCCCACAGTGTACAGGATACACCTTTTACCAGTGTTAGTTTGATCCTTGCTAAGTTAAATGATGCCATATGTCTGCACATGCTTGTATGGATCATCTACTGCTGGCTGGCTCTGTGTCACCCTTTTTACCTCTTTGGATGGCTGAGGAAAGGGAATGTTTGCAGGAAGCATTTAAGTTTGAATTACAGTGTTGTCAGGACTGTACTTAAAATAATTAAATCTAGCAGTAGTGTATTTAAACACTCAAACATTTCTAAAACAATCTCAGTGTTTAATTTTCTGTAGATTTTCATTCTGCTGAATGATCACAGATCAGTAAATGCAGGTGAACGTTCTTAGCTGCGAGTGAAAAACTGTGCAAAGAACAAAGAATTACTTTGCTCCCTTGAGTCAAGTGCATAAGAGGAAAAGAGGAAAGTGCACTCCAAATGTGAAGCAGTTCTTTAGATTTGTAGAAGTTCATGGCTTAAAGGAAGAGGAGAGGGCTGACCAGTTTAGGAAGTTAGGATCCTGGAATATCAGAAAACATAATAGCTTTTAGCATCACCTGAACATTCTAGCAAAGCCAGCTTTATTCCTGCTTTCATTCTGGAATCAGCTTTTTCTATGTTTGTTTTCTCCTTTTGCTTATTTAAAGAAGGCTTTCCTGTAATGCTGTGCTGGACAGCACAGCAGCAAATTCCCAAATGTCTCTGGTGGCCCAAATGTTCTCTCCTCTGTGGCAGAATGACTGGTGAAATTTGGGGGTTTTGTTACCTTCATTTCTGTCACATTTGAATAGTGGTGGACTGTGGATATGAATGAATAAAAATGTCAAGACTTTTCTTTTCTATGGAAATTGAGAAAGTCCTAAACTAGAGAGAAATACGATAGGATTTACCCAAGCTGTAAAAATCTCTGTTTTTACAATGCAGAGGAACCAAACTGATGTGTCACTGAAACGTGGTTTCCACACTATTACTGGCTAATTCTTTAAAGCAAGGAAAACTAGTAATGTAAATTTTTTTTAAAACAAGGAAGATTGGTTAAGTGGGTGATCTCTGCTGGGCTGTTTGCTTTGAAGAGCAGTCTTTGACTGCTGGTTACATGTGTAGTGCTACAAAGTTCCTTATCCTCAGCATGCAGGAGTGTCTGTGCTGGTGTGCTGGCAGGGAACACTGGCCTTTGCAGCCCCTAAACTTAGGCTGTGGGGTTTAAGTGATTTGTGAATTGTTGTAATTAAAAATGTGGCAAAAGCTTCCTCCTGCAAGATGAATCCAACTTCTCCAAGGAACTTTGCTCCTCTGAGTTTCCATGTGTGGCAGCGTCAGTCAGTGAGCACTGCAGCCCGTGTAGAAATGACAATACCAATTCTCAGCCTTTGCAGGTGCAGCAGAACCAGCAGCAGTAGCTTGGTGCTGCCTGTGGGAGCTGTGTCAGACCCTGAGCTTAGGCAAATACATTTTCCATATACGTGAGTTGGCCTTGCTGCACTCACTGTGCAATGGCTGTGCCACAGGAGCAGGAGGGAGATCAGGGCAAATATTGTAATTGTCTGTCAGATGATTCTGTGATACCCCTGGATACACAGGTTATTTCAGCCTCTGATGTAAAGATCTGTATGTCTTTAAAACAAGAGTAATGAAATGCCTTACTGGCTGCTAATACAGAAATTTTGCTAGCAGACAAATGCGTGCATGTAGCTTTTCATTTTCTTTTTGTTATTTTGCTTTGTTTAAATTTTAGATGGACTTGTTGATTCATCCAGGCCCATCAATTCATTTGCTTCTCAGCCGTGGCATAGTTGTCATAAACTCATTTATGTACGGCCTAACCCTAAAACTGGTGTTCCTGTGGGGCATTGGCCAATCCCAGAATCTTTTTGGCCTGATCAGAATTCACCAACACTGGTAAGTAAAATAAGAATTGAAAAAAGGATTCTACAGTAATAGTTGAACAGGATGAAAATAGATAATGATAGAGTAGTTTTAACTTTTTCAGTTTATGATATGATGTGACTTTGCTTTAGAAGGTTAACAGAATGGTATAATCTAATGTGGATACTGTAACCTGTGCCATTTCTTGTATCCACAAAGTTCACTTCCATGTGTATGATTAGTTAATTTGCTGAATGGTTTTAAAAGGTGAAAAAATTAAACTCTAAGTTACTTAATGTAGCACAAATCATAGTGAGTCTGTTATATTTTAATCAAAGCTTTATAAAATTCATTAACATGGAAAAAGGAATATTTGTTTTTGAAAGAAGATCAACCATGGGTTTTTTTCCTTATTATTACTTCATGTGTGGACTCTTTCACTAGAAGGAAGAACTAAAACTGAAACAGAAGAGCTACTCCCTGCAGAAAATGAGGAGAAAACAGTACTAATTTCTCCTTTTCTTACTGAAGTGATCATACATTTGACATGCCTTATTAGTCTATCTAAACATCTCTCTTTTGTTAGGCATGTTCTGTTCCTGCACTTCCCAAGTGCACCAGGTACTGTCTGTCCATTCTCCTTGCTCCCACCTCCTGATTAAAGAGAGGAAAAAAAAGGAAAGAGATCTGTAGAGAGTTCTTTGAGAGATTCTTTGTGAATTGAGTGCCCTCTCCCATCTGTTTTTCTGTGGACTTCAAGATGGGAAGAAGAGTTGAAGTCTCCTTTAAGCCTGTCTGTGTTGTAGCTCAATTGACATGAAGGCTTTTAAATATTAAGATAAATAGTGGCATATTAACCATGTTTTTCTCTTGGTGGGAAGAGTGTATCAGTGTGTGAGCATTTTTTTCAGTTAGAGAAATATTTAGTTTATATTCTGTTGTGAGAGCTTGTATTTTATTTTCTTCAAAGGACTACTGTGGAAACTGAGTGTTTTAAGACTTATAGGATGGTGAAATACCTGCTTATGGGTGATTTTTAGAGAATTGGTTTGTTTACCATAAATATGTGCAAACTGATACCCTTTTCCCCCTTTCAGCCTCCACGCACAGCTCATCCTGTGGTGAGGTTCTCCTGTGTGGATTGTGAGCCCATGGTCATAGACAAGCTTCCTTTTGACAAGTATGAGCTGGAGCCTTCACCCCTCACCCAGTACATCCTGGAACGAAAGTCTCCCCATACCTGCTGGCAGGTACTTGCCCTTTATTTGATGCTGGAAATGTAATGGGTAATCTGAGGTACTTCAGTCTTTGCAAGCCTGGAGAATTGGGGTCTGGTTCAAACTCTGCAGCAGATGAGAAGAAACATGTCAAGGTTTCACTTACCTCCTTTCTAAGAGAATTATTAGGAGTCAGAATTGAGTGTTCCCTCCACAGGCTTTGTAATCTCATTTAATTCTCTTTCTAGGTCCATCTCATTTTGCTGAGAAATACGCCCCCCAGGTTCCATTTTTGGCTAAATTGAAATTCTCTGCAGGTTTCCATTTGCTTACAGGAAAAACCCAGCACTAGTTTCCATCATGTTACCTAATGAACAGCTGCAAATCATTTTCACTAGATGCTTGAGGCTGCTAATGGGAATTGAATGGAAGCTGTTGATCCTGTTGACTAGATTGGCCTTGAAGAGGTCGAAGTTCTGTTGCTGAAATCCTTCGTCACATGATAGTTTTGTAATTTTTAAAATAAGTTTGTGTCCTCTCTAAAATCAGACTCCCTTCTTGGTGGTGTTCTTTTAAATATTAACCTAATGTGTACACCAGGAGTATGCTTAGTATGATACTTCAGCTGGAAAGGTGAATTTGGAGGTGTCTCTGTTTTTGTATCCCTGGTAAATGCTACAGCTTAGTTGAAAATATGACAGGCATATTCAAAAGAAAAATTAATGTTACTTAAAAAAAACTAATTTAAAAATGTCCTTTTTATTCTGTTAGAGACATTATTTGCCTGAGTTACTAAAATTACTGTTTTTCAAAAACTGCTTTTCTTCTCCTAGCTACACATCAGACCCTTACAAATCAGAGAAATAGACTCATTGTCATAGAAACCATGCAACAAACCCAGTTTCTTACACCCTGAAAAAACAGAGGAAAGCCACTTGCTATTTGCTGCAAGGTTTATTTTTTTCTAGGAAAACTATTTTTACTTAGATGTGGGTTATTTTGCTTGCCTCAGTCAAGAACATCTACCATTTTTATCCTGTTGAAATACTGTTTACATGCATTGCTTTTCAGGGTTAAAACCCTCATATATGTGCACTTAAAAAAATCAAGTCAATTTTAAGAATGTTGGCACTAGGCACAATCAAGATATTTCTTGAGTGGTTGTTTGTTTTGTTTAATTTCTGTGCTTAAAAACGTTTTGCATTTCTTTTCATCATTGTTGTAAACATTAGTTGTGCTATTTTTGAGTCAGAAGACTAATTTCAAAACGCTTGTTTATTTAACATTCCTTCAACAGATGTCCCTAACCTGTTTTAAATAATTTCAAAAACTCTTCAGGGCATCACTTCACAGTGGTTTCATTAAAGCAGTAAAGATTACTCTGTGAAGAGCATCTCCCCACTAACTGGGTGTACACTAAATGTTGCATGTCTCAGTTTCATGACTGGGAGTGTAGGTCCATACTCACCCTGATGTGTTCAGATTCATCTGTGCTTGATAATTTACTGTCTTAATGCAGTTAGATTCAGATTGATTTGAATTTTGAAATGCCCCATGTTTACTGTTCTTCACATTCTTCATTCTAATACAGTGCTCTCTCTTATTCTTTGTCAGGTATTTGTGAGTAGCAGTGGAAAATACAGCGAGCTCGGCCACCCGTTTGGGTATTTAAAAGCAAGCACTACTTTAACCTGTGTAAACCTCTTTGTGATGCCTTACAACTACCCTGTTTTACTTCCATTGCTAGGTAGGTAACACATCTGCATTGCCCTGCCAGTGCAGCTGCTCCAGAGTAAAAGCAAAACAATAATGGTTGGTGTTCTGCCTTAGTTTGAGACGTTATAAAATAATGGAGATCAGAGAGTAGAGAATGTTGCAAACTCTTTTAACCTACTTTGGGAGGAGAGGATTTTCATACCCCCTCTCCCTTTTTTTCTCTCCAGCAGAGGAGGAGAGCTACCTGCTTCCAGTGCATGTTTGATGCTGTTCACCTCCTAGACACGTAGCCTCTTCCTTAACCTGGAGTAAGCTTCAACCTCCATTCTTTTCCCTCATTTAGGGTGTGGTGTATCCAGGTTTTGCAGTTGCTCTTGTAGCAGCTTATTTTTTACTGGAAGATGAGATGCAGTGTTTGTCACGGGTGTTGGGAAGAGGGAATTCCCTAATGCAGTTCAGAGCAGTAAGAAGGAATTGAGCAGTGAAACAGTCTGCATTTCTTTCCTGCCCAAAGGACCAGGTTTTGTTTTTGTTTTTTTTTTTTTTTTTACTTCCACAATGAAATTGTTTTCTGAGGAAAGATAATATGAAAAAGTGCTGTGTAAGTAACTGGCATAAAAGCAATGGCAGAGAGGAGCTTCCAGAGTGCCACTAACCCTTTCAGTTTCAGATGCTGTCATGGCTTTTTTGTTCTAGTTTTTGTGCATGTTTTTAGTGATACAGAAGAACAGTGATCAACATTAAGTCTTACTGTCTTACACAGGATTTTTCTATTCATTTCTAGGAAAAAAAAAAAAAGAACACAATTTAGGAATGCATTTTTGTAATCCTGGTCATAACCAAAAAAGAAGAAACTTGTACTTGCTCATAATGTGTCTTTTATAGTTATCTGTGTAGCCTGGTAATTGTCCCAAAGTGTACAAGGAGGATGAGAGTTCAGTGACTTTGTGGTTCCTGAAATACTGCAGCAGATCCACTAGCTGGAGAGCCATCACTGATCCTAAGTTAACTTCCCTGTTCATTTTGATGTTGACATTTGCAGTTCTGCTGAGTCTTTCCTGGCAGCTCTTGTCTTCCCCCTGCCTCTTTTTTACAGGGGTGTAAAGCTCTAAGCTCTTCCTTCTCTTTGAGGAAAGGCACTTTTCAGTGTGTGCAGTGCCATTCTGCAGTTTACTCACCTGGTAATCAATTTCTTATATTTCTGAAGGCTCTTCAAAGGAAAATGCAGAGTTTCCACATTGCCTGAGTTGTAAAGTGGATATTTCCTTGAGATCATGAATCCCGTGCATTCCACGTTGTTCATACAAACACACACAGTGTTACCTTCAGATCTCCTTCCAGGGCTTTGTTTATCCTTGGTCTCTAAGGCATGGTAGGATTAAGTTCTGTGGAATATACCTTCAACACAAAAGTAGATCTGGGTCCTTTTCTACTTGGCACAGAAGATGAGTGAGATGATAAGCAACATGCCTGGTAAATTATTTCTAGATGATTTTAGCAATACTGACTGTATTTGGCTCTGTAGGTAGGTAGGAACACTCCCCCTGTTCTACCTTCATACACACCAGTAGTGGATACTGATGGTTCAGCAGAGGACTGATAGGAGTGTGTAAAACCAATTTTTCATTACTCTCATCCAGATTTAGAAGGATGTGGAGAAGTCCCAAGACCAGGAGAAGTCTGCTCCATTCAGCCACTACCTCCCATATTGATCAATGTGGTTCTAGTGGCTCCTGCCCTAATGGTAGAATGTTGTGTTGGAAGACTGGTTGGGACAGTACCATGGATAATCTACCTCTGTTCCTTCTGGTGACTCTTTCAAAGACAAACCCACTTTGCAACTATGTATTTGTACTGTGTTATCAAATGTGTTCAACCTTAGAAACAGATAGTAAGATGTTTAAAGATTTTTTTTTTTCTTGCATTTTTGTTTTCCTCCTGCATTCCTGAGCAGGTGAAGTTTTAAGTCTCTTTTTGAAAAATAATGTAAGACAGCCCTACAAACAGGTAAGATAGGCATGAGGCAACTTGCAGGTGGTACTGGAGAAAACTGAAAGAACTTGGTGCTGGTCCGTGGCTGAAGGAGGTGAATTGTGCCACATCCTGTAGCTTTGGTGATTTTATATCTTGGTTTCTGCAAGAGTGGATTTGGGAATGCTGTAACTCCTGCTGGTGTTTAACTCCAGGACCTGCATTCAGAAGCTTTGTAAGGGAAAGGAGCCAATGAATAGGAGTTGATAAAAAGTGAAGGCACACAGTCTGTGTGTTAATGGACATGCACTGTGCTTGGTTGGCTGACAGAAGCCCTGGTCTCTGGTCCATTTCCAGCCATGATGGATGATGTGGGATGAGAGCTCCAGTTTGCTTTCAGACAGCTAGAGAGAATCCTGACTAGCTTGGTGCTGGTTCCTCCCAGAACTGAGGAGGTGGGCTGCAGTTCTTTCTGTTCAGTGGGAGGCTGCTGAAGGCAGAGCTTTTCACAGGCAGATGCTGACGTGCTTCAGTGCTTGGCCCACAGATGATAGAAATTTCCTCTTGAAGGATTGTGCAAAGCTGTTGTACTTCAGGTGCTGTTCTGTGTAAAAACATTGTTCAGCCAAGTTCATGAAGCAGAAGTTGAAGGAGGGGTTTTAGGGAGAGCTGAGTAAAGATGAGGTAAATTTCTAAATGCTTCTGCCTTGCCTAATTTGTTTCCTTGGTTCCTTTTAGCTGCATGGGTGGGAGGGCAAGCACTGCTGGGCAGTAGGAGTGACTGTGCATTGGGAGTGTCAGCAGAAGCAGCAGTGAAACAGCCATGAAGGAAATGCCTTGAGAGTGGTTAAATACCCTTTTCCTGTAAGTCTAAATATTCAACAGGATGAGCATTTAGAAAATGTCTGCCTGTGAAGGACTGCAGCATGGACAGCTTCCTGTGATGCTTTGACAGGCTCTGTGAGAGAACCTGCAAGTTACGATTTTATATTTTGGAAACTGAGGGCTGTGTTCTCACCAGTGTGAACACAGCATGCTGTGGCTCTGGGAGGAACAGCCAAATCCTTCTGATACATTTTGTGTCAGTGGGGAAACAGTGACACAACACCTTTCTTAGGTAATGATGGATGCTGTTTGCCATTGCAGGGCCGTAGTTTTGCTTAGATGGTTTGCAGGGAAGGATACTGTTTTCTGTGAATGTAAAATCATGAATCTATTACCTAGAATAGGTGGATTAGTGCCTAATTTGGAGAATTACAGGAGTCAACAGGGAATGGTGGTGTACTTGCCCAGGTGGAATTTAATGTGAGTGGTGATTTAAAAAATAAAAAAAGTTTTGAGTTTTACTTTGAGTTACATGGTGCATGACTGTTGTAATTTAGACTCCAGCTGAACTACTTAAATTACCTTCTGACTCTGCTCTCTCTTACTCTCTTTAACTGTTCACTGATCTTTAAAGGTGCATCCCCCTTCTGTAGTACTAAGTGTTAAAAGTGTGTATTGTGTCCTGTCACAATTTGATTGTTTTGTACATTAATCTGAAGTAGATAAAGACTTTGCAATGCAATTTTCAGTTAACTGGTCTGTGTGATTTTACCTGATCCATTGAGTTGGTGCTTGCAGCCTGTTTCTAATGGTTTTTAATACCATGTTCCCAAGCAACTACAGTGCTTTTAACTCCCTCTTGAGTTCAGAAATAAAGAGAACTCTGCATTAAGTAGACTTTGCAGAAATTAGTATCTGAAAATAATTAGAAGTAAAACTAAATTATGTAAGGATTTTTTCAATACTTTTTGATTTTTATCTGCAAAAATTTGGTGTTTAATCTGTGGAAGACATAGTTAACTGGATTATTTTTAGTTTACTTATTTGTATAAATAATCATGTGCAGCTCAGGGCACAGGGGAAAAAGTGCCTTTCAAGTGCCTGTGTTGCAATCTGCTGACAGTGTTTGTCTCAAACTCTCAAGGTAGAGGCAGGTAAGATGCTGATGGTGAAATTCTTTCTGAAACTTGTGGCTGTGTTCACCTCCCTTTTGAGAAAGTGGCAGTTCCTGCAGTGGGTTTGTGCTGTGGGGAGGCTGATTTTAAAAAGCTGAAGCTCTGCATAGGTTGGAGAATGTTTTCGTGGGATAGCAGAGATCAGGGAGGTGCTTTTGCATCTGATGTCTGGGAGTAAAAGTGCTGTGGATTGGGAGCCCAGGTGGCTGAGCTGAGGAGGGCCTGTGCCATGTCACAGTGCCCTGTACAGCCTCACAGTGCAGCAGGTGAGACACTAAGCAAGTGCTGATAAGAGGTTTAAGGTTCAAGCTGTGCTCACCCAACCCATAGACTGTCAAATATTAGGACATGCTACAATACTGAACATCTTGCTTTTTAAGTTTTTGATTTTATGTTGAATTTTGAGAGGGGTGTAGTTTAACTTGCATTTTGCAGCAAAAAGGAAATAGGTCTGTGAAATAAAAATGGATGTTATTTTTTTTTGCCATATGTCATGGTATTACCCGAGGTTCTTCTGGATAATAGTGTAATAGTGCTAAGTTTGAAGTATATTGAGATTTTAAATGGAATTTTGATTTGTCCTCTCCAGCTCCAGCTCACTTTCTTCAGGCCAGGGAAGAGAAGAAGTAGCATCTGTAGTATGGTTTTTATATGTAATCCAGAATTGATTTAGATTGGTAAATACCTGTAATTGAGAGTGGTTTGTCTATGAGAACTTGGGAAGTAGTATCATAACATCTGTTCAATTTGTGCAGACTACTATGCAAGTCAAATTTTCTTCTCCAAATACATCTTCCTGAAAACTCAATGTGGAAAAGCTATTTCTTTGCTACATCTGTCTTTTGCACACCCTCTTCTGTGCATCTCTGTCTCCTGCAGCTCTCCCCAGTTAATTTTTGAACATCCCTTTCTCCAGACCTGCAAATCCTTCCATTAGCCTCACTTTGCCAGCGTGCTACAATCCTACTAAGAACCTTCATTTCAGTGGATAATTCCTAATTGCAAATGGTAAATTGCAGGATGCTGTGTTTGGTGTAGAGTTCACAGTGTGCACAGCAAATAGGCCCACGCTTCACCTCAACCATTTCTGAACGCCAGGTGCACACCTGGAGTGAGCCCTGTGCTTCTGAAACACCACCCAGAGCAAGAAATGTCTGCTTGCCCCTCTCTTAAAGGACAGCAGTTTTTGTAGCTAATTTCTCTCTCTTGTCTGTAGCTGTGGGAGACTTTGCTGCCCTGGCATGAGGCAGGTGTTGTGGCTGGAGGTAACCCCTTGTCTGCCAGGTGTAGCTGCTGCTGTTGGCAGCAAGTCCAGCAAAGCTGTCCAGAAGGATTCCCTGATTTGACTTGTTTTATTCTTTCCCTTTGATGCCAAAGAATATTTTTACTGGAGACCAGAATTCATCATACAGGTTGAACAGAAGAAAGCTGGTTTGAAAATGGAGCTGGAACCAAATTAATGTTGTTTGATTTAATCAGATCCAGGGACTCCCTGATGTGCAAGATAGAGGCAAGGGAGGTGAAACTCTTTAACAGGTGGATCTGTTGCACCTTCCATGCTGCTGGTAGTTGTGTGCAGTGTTTAAGTCTGGTGTACCTTGTAAGTTTGCTTGTAATGGGGACTTGCTCTGGATTACATACTGCAGCTAGGAGTGGGGATTCCCAATCCTTCACACCTCAGGTTAAGAGCAGTTTTTGGGGGGAAGCCCCAATGGGAGATGGGTGTGGGGAGAAAATGGGGGGAAAGCTGTGCACAAAACTAAAGGTCTGGGACTGTATAAATGACTCCTCCTCTTGTTGTTTTCCTTTTGCAGATGACTTGTTTAAGGTTCACAAACTTAAGCCAAATCTGAAGTGGCGACAGGCTTTTGACAACTACTTAAAAACAATGCCTCCTTACTACTTACTGGTATGTTCCTCTTCTCATCTCATCCTCCGGGGTATAATGGCTGGTGTGGCCAGAGTCCTTTGCATCATACCTCTTCCCAGTAAAGTTTTTTTACATAATTATGATGGCATTTTAGGTAGTTAACATTCTGCCTTTCAGAGGTATGTAGATTAGAGTAAATATTTTTAAGAATTAAAAGAATTTGTAGAAATACTGAGGAGGGGGAGTAGCTATGTTAAGATATTAAGTGTTTAATAAATGTGTTTTCTGATTATTAAAAATGAAATTAATTTTGATCAAAAGTACTACAGAACATTCAGAGAAGCCAAATTTGGCATTATTTTTGTAACTGAATAAGGAAAATGCAGTTTAGATTGTTTGCTAATGTGGGTATAGTGCTACAGCTTGGGAAGCTGATATTGACTGGGCCAAATAAAGGGTGGAGGGAGGCACTGTGTCACCTTTTACGTGTAGCTTGGACAATGCACCTCAATATGGACTTGCATCATCCCGGCTATTCTGGACCTGAGCCTTGGAGTGGAAATTGCCAGTGGCACCACGCTGTGTGGTGTCTTGGTGATGTGGCATAATGTCCATTGTGAGCTAGTTAGACACCAAACTCATGTCACATGTTATCTGAATAGACTTGAATTTTAGTGGCCAAAAGTGGAAAAGCTAGAGCACTAATCTATGTGCCTTAGCTTCCTATAATTGAGCTTATAAATTTCTTTTTTAAATACTTATTCTCTTACTATTGTGTATTTTGTTTTCCTTATAGCCATTAAAGAAAGCCCTAAGGATGATGGGAGCTCCAAATCTGATATCAGATAATTTAGATTGTGGACTTAGTTACAGTGTTATCTCTTACCTTAAAAAACTCAGCCAACAGGTAGTATTGATGAAACCTTTGCAATTAGAAGTGCGTTGATTATTTAGTTTGTGGTAATCTCATTATAAAGCAGTTAATCCCTGTGGGAGTTCATATGGGTGTGCAGCATATATTATAATTGAAGATTGGTGAGCATTTCCACTGCAAATATGGATGAATCCAGTATGGTTCTGTAGCCAGTGATTGTGCCTTCTGTAAGTGGTGGAGAGGAGTGCAAATGAAATCTCTTCAGCTATGCTTAAAATGTTTGCTAGATTTTAAACTCCAAAGATAATAATTAATTGGATTTATGCCTGCTCTTGCCATTGTTCTTCACAGCTGAAGTCAGAGGCTTGCTTTCAGTCTCATGTTTATTTCCATGTGTCCCTTGGCAATGTGTATTTTCAAAAAAAAAAAAAGTATGTTCTTGTCCGTGGGGAGTAAAATCTCAGTTCAGACTTCATATCTGAGCTTCCTGTTTCCTTCAGGTCAAAGTCTTTCTATGTGTTAAGAGTGACCTGATGGGAAATACTGTGTATCTTTTTCTCTTTGCCAAGACTGCCATCCCAGGTGTAAGGGCCTGAAAATTCTTCCTCCTTAGCACGAGGAGCTCTTAAAACAGCAGTTCAATATCTAGAAGGCAGTGGGGAAGCAGCCTTTAAAATTACAAAACAAAAATCCTCCGCCTTAAAGAATGCACAAAATACATCCCAGAGCCTCTAAATGACTGAGCCTCTACTAGACATAAAACTTCCTGTGGTATTTTGGTAATCCAGTGATGTGCAAATTGATATGATTGATCTGCACTGTGGAGTTGGAATGACTGGAGATGGCTGCTGTGGCTCTCACAGGCGTTCTCAGCACATGGAACAGTTTGAATGTGTGGAATGCATTATCAGCTCCTCTATAGGCACAGGCAATTCCAGAATTCTGCTGTGCTCCTGCTGTCCTTAAATTCAATTTCCCACAGATAATGAAGCAAACTGTGCAGAGGAGGAGATCTGGGGGAAGTGGCTTGCAATTACAGTGGGTTCTGGGGTTTTGGTTGGTTGGATGTTTTTATTTTTCTTTGGTGGTATTGCTAGTGGGTAAAAAAAACCTTAACTCTGAATACAGTTAGAAGTTAATACAGTAAAATTCTCTGTAGTTGTAATAAGAAATCTGTGCTAATTGGAGAAGTGATACATTTTTAGAAATGTACTCATAAAACAGATTTCTGTTGCAGCTTTTCTCCCTTATATTGTTACAAGCATACAGGGCAAACCTTAGTTCATAGGCTCAAAAATAAACTGAAATTTTATTACTGTATCTGAATAATACTATTGTTTTAAATGCAACTTTTTTGTAACCTGAGGATCCTACCTTCCATTTTGTTTTTTCTTTCCCTTTAAAGATGGTTCTTCAGGGACACAAGAGAGTCACAGACATGCAGCAAAATCAGGGAATATTCACAGACCTCCTACTGGCATATAAATTTAGATACACTGGCTAAATATTTTTCCATATGCTAGCACATTAGGATTTCTTTATGCTTGAGATCTAATCTATGTAATCCAATGTATCCCTGGGTAGGTAGCAGGGAACTAAATTTGTAGTTTTATTCTGCTAATGTACTGTGTGTTTTGTACTGGAAATGTGCAATGCCTGCTGATTCTTTAACTCATGGTGTGATTCCATTTTAGACAAAAATAGAATCGGAACGGATAATAGGTTCAGTGGGTAAGAAAGTTCCACAAGAAATTGGAATAAAAGTGAAAAATCACTCCAGTGGCCTCTCCTTGGTACACAGTAGGGATTTTAAACAACTGCTGCAAGGGATCACTGGGGAATCTCCACTGAGACTGTCAGAAATGAATGTTAAAGAATTTGCTGGATTCCACATAGGACTTTTAAACAAGGTAAACAGCACTGTGATCTTGCATGACTAAGCAGTTAATCTCATCTGTTTTATATGGGTAACTTCTATGGATTTAGTGTAGAAGGAAGAACCTTTGCTGAACTGTGATGAGTACAGCGTAGACATAAAGAGGGAGAAGAGTAAATGCAAATTTTTTGCACTTGATTTTGGGACACTGTTTGAAAACCCCATGGTAGTAAATGAAAATTACTGTGTTTAAGTGCCAGTCTCTGCAAAAGACAGCTATTGTTGTTCATCCACAAATTAATGTGCTTACTCCTAATGGAGCTGAAAGCACTAATGCTGAATAAGGTCGTGTTGAAAAGACAGCCACTGAGCCACTTGTATCCAGTTATGAAGCTCTAAAGTTACTTAACATTTTTTAAAAGTTAATGTTATTACAGTTCTTAGTGGAATTTCTCCATGCATGAGAACTGATGGATTAACTGAGAGTTACTTACTTTGTTACAAAACTAGGATTTAAAGCCACAGGCATTCAGAAATGCATATGATATTCCTCGTCGCAGTCTTCTAGACCAGCTAACTAGAATGAGAACCAACCTTCTGAAAACACACAGGCTCATCTTGGGGCAGGATGAAGGTAAGGAATCACAGTTCTTCATTAAGAGTTTGAAGAGAATGCAGCTGTTTTTGTTATTTCCTTAAGGTAGTGGTTCTTGGTGTGGGGGCAGAGGTGGCCATTGCATCTCTTGCTGAGTCAGACAATGTCCTTTTCTTGACTCTGAAGGGGAAGGAAGGAAATCTTTGCCTTCTCTCATGCAAGATGTCATGCTGGCTTTGAAATTTAAAAATAAGTTCCATGGGAGAGCTTTCACATTCACTAGGGTTCAGTAGACATGTTTTATAAAGTGATGGGGGCTTAAGGCAGAGAGGAACTCTCTTTGTTTTTTATGGGGTGCTGGTGGTCTAAAGCTGCAGTTGTCAGCATAGAAATTAAACTTGCTTATTTTTTATTCTTCTGAAAATTAAGCTCAGCTCTTGCCAGGCTTATTTACACAATTGTAGTCTTAGCTCATCCTCTGTAGTCAAAAGAAATAATCAGTTTTTAAATGATAAAAAACTTGCAGTTTTTGCTGCAAGTTCTTAAATGCTAACACTTGAGGTATGAAGTTTGTATTGCCTTAATTTTAAGACTAAATTAAGATCTCTTTTCTTTTGCAGACTGCCTTCATAGTGTTCCTGTTGCTCAGATGGGAAACTACCAGGAATACCTGAAAATGATGCCTTCACCTCTTAGGGAAATTGACCCAGATCAACCAAAAAGACTCCATACATTTGGCAATCCATTTAAACAGGACAAGAAGGTAGGAGGGGCCTTGCTGCATGCTGTGCCTTTATAGTTAATGCAACTTGAAATAATTTGTGTGTAGGGGGATAGAATATAAGAAAATAAAGATAGTGTAGAAAGTAATCTTACCCCTAAGGAGTTGCAGCTGGCCAATTATCAAAGATCAGGAGCAGGCCTGACTTTAACAGGCCACAGCTGTAACCAATGAGAAGAAGAGTGCTAGAAAAGAGTTGGTTGGTTGGTTGAGAGGAGAACTGGAGTCAGTTGGCTGCTTTGTGAAGAAGAAAGAGTGCTCTGAGGAGCTGCCCACGAGAAACACCAAGGAGGTGTGAAACTTATGTGATAAGGAGACAACAGTATGGAACCCCTGCAATAAGATGACAACATTTGTGCATAGAATTTCTCCCCCACAACAACAATATATTGCTAACCTGTGCAGCCTGTGGAGAGGAGGGATGTCTCCCATGTGATCCAAGAGGAATGTGTATGGAATTGTGCTGCTTTACAGAGTGGCACTGGGCTCTCTCTAGTGATGTTGGGTGTCTCTGTTCTGAGAGCTGTTGAGTGTTCTGAAAGCCACTCGAGTCTGAACGCAGAGGGACTCAACTCATCAGTGGATTGGTGAAACAGTTGCTGCTTTGTACTGCTGCTGAAATTATTGCTTCCTTTTCAGGGTATGATGATAGATGAGGCCGATGAGTTTGTGGCCGGGCCCCAGAACAAGATCAAGCGTCCCGGGGAGCCGAACACGCCGGCGTCGCTGAAGCGGCGGCGCAGCCTCTCCCCGCTGCTGCGGCGCCCGCAGGCACCGCCCGTCGTCACCAACCACGTCGGGGGCAAGGGGCCACCCCCTGCTCCTGGCTCCCCCTCCTACCTGAGCCTCAAGGGGGTCCCAGCAAGTAAAGGTATGCTGAGCTGTGGTGCAGCAGCTTGGGTTGTGGGGGAAGCTGGGGAGGAAGGGAAAAGGTTCTGCCAGCGTGTTTGTGCATGGCTGTTACGTAGGAGTGGGTTTCTTTTGTTGGCTTAGGTGAACAGGTTGCTGCTACAGCTAATGAAATATGAAATTAAAAGAAACTCTTTGGAGATAGAAAGTATCTCAGATCAGCTTTTAGTTTTTCTTTGTGTATTCTGTGGCGAAGAAGGAAAGTTAAAATACAGTTGTTTCCTTTCCCACAAATAGGAATTTTCATACCCACCTATTGCAGCAAATGGAGTCAGAAGAAAACTCTGTTAGCTGGGTTTAGGGAAAAGAAGGAAGACAGGAGTTTACTTAGGAGTCATGACATTGCACTAGGAATACAGAACATGGTGATTTAACAGTAATGATAGGAGATGCAGCAGGCTCAAGGGGAACTTTTTCCTTGGTCTCATCCACAGTTGAATAAAGGTATTGAAGTGTTGTCCAGTGCTGTCAGATTGCTACACAGCACTTCAGACAAAAAGGATACAGAACTACTTCTGTGTGGTTGTTTTGATGCTGCACTTATGCACCAGTAAGATATGTATTTTTCACTTGTAGATACCAGTAACAATGTTGTCCAAGATGGCAATGGAGAGAAGAAAGCAGAAAATTGTCAGTCAATGGAGAAGCAAATTGATGGCTTACCTGTGCAAATGGCTCCTGTGGTTCCAGCTGCTGTGGGAGAGGATGAGATGTTACCCAATGACTTAGACTCCTTGCCTGTTGAATTCAATTGTTTAAGTGAAGACGGGTTGGATCACAAACCTGGTACCAACGCGCTTGTCCGAGGGCCTGTGAATTACAGTGTGAGTGGAGATGACCAAAAGCGGGCCATGGAGTCTACTTCTGAATCTGTGCCAAATTCCTTTAAAATAACACCCACCATGTTGGAGGGCAGCAATGCTGACATCAAAATTAAAGTGATGAAAGAGGTTCGCAAACCTGGAAGAAGTAAGTTACTTGGGTTTCTTTATTTTAGTGGTATATATTATCTGTGGTGTGAGACAGAAGACTTTTCCTGGAATGAAGGAGCTGTTTTCAATATACACACAACTTCAGATTTGGAGTAATTTGTGGTTGCTCCTAAATGAGCAATGGAGGGGCAAAAAGGGGGAAATGCTGGGCAGGTGAGTTGAAGTTTAGACTTGTGCTTGGGAGGTTGAGTGCCAAGCCACCCTGGTTTGCCCTTGAAGACGGGTTAACAGGTGTAAGAGGTGCCCTGTAAAAGTAGCACCTTTCAGAGGTTTTGGTTTTGTTAAAAATGATCTATGAGACTGATGATACAAAATGATATAATGAGATATATAAATGATACAATGATATATAAAAATGATCTAATGAGAACTGAATACTCTGCCCTAGGCTGCATTGCTCCTGTGTACACAAAGTGTACTTGTTGCTCTGTGTCCATCAAAACTCCCTTTTGCTGGGCAAAGGCACATCTCTGTGAGGCTGTGCATCTTGGAGTATGCTTGAAAGGGAATAGTAACAGTTTATAGCAGAGTTGATTTTTAAAAAATAAATTTGTGAGACTAATTAGTGATGAACCACTAAAAGTTGCAAACTCTTAAGAGTCCAAGACTAAAAGTGACAGTCTGTAAAGTGGGCTCATCCAGTTTTATACCAAATTCATGCCTAGTAAATGGTGATGCAGAGTGAAGCTGTTCAGTGTGAGTCACCTGTCTTCCTGCAGAATTCAAGCAGTCGTCAGAGAAAGAAGCTAAATTGTAGTGACTTGAATATGTAATCTGTTCAGAGGTCTCACCATTTGTGCTCCCTCTGCTTGCTGCATCACTCTGAGCAGACTCTTGGTCACAGCACCATAAATGTATTCATACAGGGGTCAGTGATGGGAAATGATGAAACAATGCTGGTTTTAAATTTGTTTCCAGTTTAGTATGTCCAGTTTATTCCTTTTCAGTGGACATATTTACCTTGTACCAATGGACAGTGTTGTGCTCACACTAAGGGTTGATAATTTTTCTTTGTGGAGATGTAATGGCAACCTGTGCTTTTCTGAAATTATGGCTCCAGCCCAGATCAGGGTTTGGTGGCCCTGTGTGTGACTGTGATCATGGAAATGGGAGGCTTCTCTCTACCAGCTTGCATTTTCTGAGGATAAATGTTCCTACCTGCTGCATTTTAAAGAGAACCTTAATCTTTGGTGCCACATTTGAATTCCCAGATCATCAGCATTACTTAAATTATTCTGTCACCTGTGTTCTGCTCCTAAAGCTAGTGCAGGTGTTTTTCTTGCCTTATGTGTTTTGTCATACAGAGATACATGAAGCTGAGTTTTGATTTTCCTTTTTGCCTCTTGAGCTTTTCTGAAATTTTATCTGCAACAACCATTTTTAATACTTGGTTGCATTTTTATCTCTTTTTTTAGATTATGAAAAAATATTTTCTCTTCTTGAGGAGGTGCAAGGACCTATGGAAATTCAGAAGTATTTCATTGAATTTGCTATCAAGGAAGCAGCAAGGTTTGTATAGATAGAAATGACTCAGAGTCATAAATGTAATATTAATTTAGATCATGGTAGTAAATAAAAAACTTTATCAGTGCTAGTATTCTGATTTTCTGTTTTGACATATTTAAATTATAATTGTTTTAGTGGTCAGTCTACTGTTACATTTTTATGCAGTAAATGATAAAGTTTAAATATGAATTAGGGAGGTAACAGGTTGTTCTTGAAGATCAACTCAAAATACGAGTGGGTTGGGGAGGGGCAGATGTAGTAAATTAAATTTTCTGACCATTCTAATGCCAGAAATAAAGCAAGCTCTTCCCTACTGGAAACAGAGAGCCTCTGGGAATACGATTTGTCACAGCTGAACATTCTTGAGTTGTTCAACTGTATTTTTCGAAGAAGAAATTTATATTGCTCTCCCTCTCTTTTGTAGGTTTAAAAAACGGGTCTTAATACAACACTTAGAGAGAATACTAGAGGAACTAGATTTCACCAGCCCACCCAACAGAGTTAATCATGTCAACAGCAGATAATAATGAACCAGCCAGACCAATGCGGACCAGGAACGAGTTTGCTGTGCCACAGAAGAGTGGAAGAGGACGAGGCTGCTGCCCTCACCATCTCGGCAGTCAAGTGATTTTACTGTCACAGTCTGAGAAGAAGCAGTGGAGCTTTAACTTTAAGAGCCTGATTCAGCAGAAGCTGGGCTATAACCTTAAGGATTTGCTATGAAAGGTGTGGCTTTTTCCTGTGGAGGGTGCTCTTTGCTCAACAGGCGGAAGAAAATAACCATTGCTGCCCCTCCTGCAGGTGATGAGAATTTACTCATTTGAACGCTGTCATTAGACATTTACGTGCTATAGGCAGCAGGTTGCACTAAAATGGGGCACTGTCAAATGCACACACTGTCTGCATCGTGGAGAGAGCCCGTGTGTTCCCAAAAAAACCCTCCCAGAAACACCTGCACTGGTAAAATTGCATGTTGCCACCACAGAGACAAGGGTCTTGTTCCCAAGAACTGCTAGCCATGCCTTTAAACTTGAGATTCAGTGTAGATTGAGAGTAAAGAAACTGCTATTGTGTTAATGAAAGCTAAAGACAGCCCTGTGACTGTTACCACCTGATGGTCACTAAACAATCTACCTCAGACTCTCTTCTGTTTTGTCTGCAGACATTATGAAAGTGCACCTGAGGCTTCCCAGGTCCCCGACTTCAGTTCTCTTTCATCCTGTGAGGAGGACGGAGATTCTTCAGGTGGCCTTGGCACACGCTGTGCTTTGGAAGCACTAAAAGGAAACGCTTTTAAAAACGTGTATTTTAATGTTCATACAAAAGAGATTATTTTGAACAGTATTGTTACCAGATCACTAATTTGATATTTTAACTGTATAAATTTTTTGGAACATATGTATATATAAAATAAACCATTTTATTAATTTTTAAGAAGTGCTAATCTGAGGAGTCTGTAGTGGGCAGCACTGAGTTCCTCCAGTTGTCTGTTACCAGCAGACTGAGGATATTTTTGTAAAACCAGCTGAACCTGGTCTTTCACATCCTCAAACACAGCTTGTGGTGTTAGCTGCAGACAGAATGTGTTTGTACCCTGGAGCAGCTGCCCAGGTGTCACTCAGCTTGGCCTCTGGGGTGCACATTTTTACTCATTTTTGAGGGCCATAAGTTCCAGTTTACCAAACCCTTGGTTACCTGAGCTGGTATCCTCTCCTCTGTTCCTCTTAACTATTTTATCCAAAGGCAATTCCATATATGACAGAACATACAAAGAAGACTGAAGCCACCTGTATTTAACTTTTTTTTCTCCCTAAAGCAGTACAGTACCAGTAATGTGCCAGTATGAAGTGGTTCTTGGGACGAGTGTGTATTTTCAGTTGTTTGCTCATAACCTCCTCTGATCCTCTCACAACTTTCTTTAAAAGACAGGTTACAGTTGTGCTCGTGCTGACTTGTGCTCTTGGCCTAGTAGGGGAAATATCCCAGGGATTCCAGTGGACTGGCCAGGCAGGGAAACAGATTCTCATGGTGAGCCTGTACTTCTCTGTTCCTGCTGGTATTTTTAGTGCAGGCCAGCCTGTGGACATCTTTTCCATCCGCTGTCAAGCAGTGGCCTTGGTTTCCTTGGAAGATGCAGTTTGACCATTGGAATGGCACCAGTGAAATCCAAGAAGGAAATGGAATTCAAGAAGGAAATGAAATACAGCAGCAGCAAATCTGTCACAGTGGATATGAATGAAATGACATAGGAGAAGGCATTACTAAAATGTGCCCTGATTTTTAGAAGTAACTTTTATTCATCTGTGCAGATGAATAAAATTGAATATTTATTTTAAAACCCCACAAATATCTTGAAGTGATACAAAGGAGGATTTGCTCATTCAATTTTCACTTGGCAGCTGTTTGTCACTGTGATGGACATCCCATGCCAAGTGTTGGACTCTTCTAAGGGATTTTATTTACAGAGGGTCAGATATACTGTGCATACCTCTTTGTAAAACAGCCTGGTTAAATGCATCAGGTTGCATGTAATGTGCTGTTCTTGAAATAGTAGGTGATAAGAGGAGACAGCTTTCTCCCCTATAGTTAATGGCTGTTTTAGTTTTCATCACTGGTTCCAGAGACACTCGCTTGATCATTGTGTGTCTGAGCAGGGGCCATATTTTTCACTAGTGACCTTGGCAGTGTGTAAATCTGCTCTTTTGGTGGGATGCAGTTGGCTGCCAAATCAGCTGCAGGGAGCTGGTAACTTCCATGCACTCCTTTGGAATCTTGTACCTCAGAAGCTACAAAATATTCAAGTGCAAGCAGTGGGAATTTTCCCTGACCTCATCATTATTTTATCTGAATAGATTAAATTTGAGTTAGAATATTAGAGCAGCAGAAATCACACAGGGAACTGGACATGAGTCTCCATAAGAAGGAAGGATGGAAGATGTCCTCAGGGGTTGTCAGTGCAGAGATGAAGAAAAAGGAGCAACAGCAGTTGATGAAGAGCACACCCTGCTCTGAATTCCACGTGGAAATATTTCATTTAGGAAGCAGCTGGTTTAAGAAGATTCTTAAAGGAGAGAATTCCTTGTGCCCAGACCCCCGTGCTGGATGTGAGTGGGACATGCCTTGGACAAACACAGTCCCGAGCAGTGCTGGCACTCCAGGGACAGCCAGGAGAGCCACGCTGGTGTCAGGCCTTGCCTTTCCTGGGACAGAGCACAGCCCAGCAGCAAGAGCTGTGGCACCAGGGCTGTGACCTGGGTGACAGTGAGCCTCTCCCAGCAGGAGTGTCCTCAGCAAGGGCTCAGGAGAGAGGATGGCTCCACTGATGCATCCTGGAATTGGAATCCATTTGTGCTTTGCTCAAACTTACATGTTTGAGCCCTTGTTTATGTGAGGTTGAAATAATGTGGCACAGCTGAATGTTGGGAAGTAGGGAGGAAATGGTGGCTCTGTGCTTCCTATAAAGAGCACTGTAACAATCTGAACAAATTTATCACTTGCCTTCCTTGGGTTGGAAGGGTTCTGAGGTGCTTAGGAGCCTGGATACTGTGTGAGTTCTGCTGCATCTGAGCATTTTCTGACCCTCTCTTAACTAGGCCTCCTCAGTGTGTGTTACCTTTATTTTTTCCCTTGTAGACATCAAGGATTTTTCCTCCTAAGCCCTGCAGGTTCCAGGCTGGTCACTGTGTCAGGTGTTGTTGGGTGCTGCTGTTCCCACTTTGGGGGTGCAGTGTATTTATTTTATTTATGTGTATTCTTGCCCAGGTTTAACCAGCATGAGAGAGTGATTGTCATCTTCCAAAATAGCAGCTGCAGAGGCTGTTACTGTGCTGTGCTTGACTGTGCTGTGGTCAAGCAATTTTATGTCTCCCTTTGCAGGAAACTGTAAAAAAAAACCAAACCCAAACCTATTTTTTGGTTTTTGGGGTTTTTTTTCCATCTGGTAATTTTCTCCTGGTTCTTCTCTAAACTGCCTGGCCGAAATGGCAGCAGCATAGGCTGTTGAGTTTCATTTCTTTTGGTCTGTTCTTTAGTATCTGCTAAGAAACTTCTGATGAAAAAATACAAGGAATGCGTTACCTAACAGGAACAAACGGTTGAAAAAACCTATAAAGCTCAATTACAGTGTTTCATACCAGCAACATGGCAACATCACACCTTTAGCAAATGGACTTGAGAGTGCTTGTCTTGAGAATGTGCAACCTAGTTAAGCAGAAAACAAGGCCAAAGACACTTCAGATCTGGCAGACAGGAGGTTTGGCAGAGATCTGGAGGAAGGATGTTAGTCACTGGAATTAAAAAGGAGCTGCTGCTTGCAGGTCTGCAAAAACAAGTTGAAGTCTATCCTAAGTGGAAAAGGAAGAAACTGGAGAAGAAGAATGCCTTGGGATTTAGCAAAAATCTTCTGGCCTGCAGGAATTGTTAAGCTGTATTCTAAATCTGAATCTTGAGATCATATCAAGGAGGACTAAACAAAAAATGTTGAACTTTCCTGAAGTTATCCATTCAGTTGAGCTGCAGCCTGGCTTGTTGTTTCAACCCTGAAAGACTGTTGGCTTGGCTTTGGATTGGTGTTTTTTCTTGTCTCAGTCTGTGATATGGTGTTGTCTCTTGGTAGTGGCTAAAGCAGCGTGGCAGGGGAGCCCTGTGGTTGTCCATGGAGCTGGAAATGCAGACAGGGGCTGTGGGGAGAGTTGGTGGAAAAGGCAGGTGCTGCTTGTGTGCTGTGGGAGGTGGTTCAGCTTCACCTCTTCCATGTCAGAACCTTCATTTTAAAAGTGCACAAGATGCTTTTCAGGGCTGGGAGCACAGATCAGATGCCTTGAGCAGCTGATTACTCAGAGTTCAGAGGATGGATGTGCCAAGGAAGGAGTTAAGTTGTTGTACAGACTTGTACAGCCTCATGGTAAATGCTGGAGGGTGTTTCCATAGGCAGTGGAAGAACTGAGCTGCACATGCCTTCACCCACACAGCTTTGCCAGGAATGGGAACTGCTGGTACCTTGTAAGGAAAATTGTCCTTCACCAGGAGCTGGGAAGTGCTCAAAGCAGCTGCATCTTTCTTCAGATTTTGAGCTCAGGATGAAACTCTAAAACAATTTATATTGAAGTCCAGAAGAATAGTTTGGCCTGGGAAAGGTGGTGGAATGGAAACCTCAGATGAGATTTTTGCTTGAGATCTGATGTTTTTGATAGCTTGGGGAAGTTTTATCTTTACATCTGTAGTGGGAATTGATGGCTATTTCCTAGTCCTGGACCATCTCCAGCTGCAGTGGAAGTAGCTGGATCCTTGGCACTTGTATGTGCTGCTGTCATCTCCATCACTGTCACTCCTCTAATGCAAACAGTCTTGCATAATGTCCCTTCAAATATTGGACACCTCTGGCAATTTGCTGAATCCCAGTGCTCCACTTGCCACTGCTGAGCAGCTGGTAGGAGGAACAGAGCTTTTTGGGAATGATCCCCACGGTGTGTGCTCATTTACAAAGCACTTAGAGCAGAGCCCTGCAGGATGCTGAACAGGAGGAGAGGGTTATAAAGCACTTTGGTAGTTACCAGGGCAAAGCTCTTTTTGCATGATCAGCCTGTTTCTGGTCATTTACTCCAGAGCAGGTATATATTTTAAAGTTCAATTGTATTTATAAATATTTAATGTGTAGAATATATCAGAGAGGTTCGTTCTTTTGTAAAGGATGGAGTTGGGTGACCTCCCCCCCTCATCTTGCAGCTGTGGCCCCTGTGCTTGTGCAGAGGTGGCCCTTGCAGAGAAGGATGCTGGGCTGTGCTCTGGTTTTCCACAGGGAGGGACTGCTCTGGAACCATCCCAGGTCCTGGATCAGTGGCAGTAGGCAGGCAAATGGAGCTGATTTTTGCTGGGTTTGTGGAAATGCACTTGCTGTTCCTTGAGGTGGTGGTAGCAGTGTGAGCAGTTCCTGTCTGGGCACAGCTTTGAGAGCTGAGGAGGCTGTTGGGGTATTTGGGGTTTGAGCAGCCACAGGTCTGGTCAGGGCACGCTGCTGTAGTGGCTGCCTGATCCCTTGGCACTGGGTGTCTCAGGGATCAAGGGTGCTTTCCTAACTAGGACAGAAATAAAAATGAGTCCCGTTCCCCAAGACTAGAAAGTGATTAAAAAAAAAGGCATTTTGCTGATTGCAGATGATTATAATGCAGCTGTTCGACAGTGACATCCCAGCCATGGAAAAATAACATTGATTCTTTGAGCTGTTTTCCAGTCTGCACAGCATATTAAAACCCTTCATGCACAGCTGGCACATTTAACTTTGATTATGTTGTTGAAGTGACTGATCTGAGAGCAGCCTGGATCCCAGTTGCTTGCAGAATTTGAAAATAAGATTGTTCCAATTCATCTGCAGTTGGTTATTTTGGAAGAGAGACAAGCTATCTTGAGCACTTTTAGGGCTGCTAATTAAAGTCTTGTGGCTCTCCTCTGAGAGAGTCTTTAAAGATGGATGGAGGGACTTACCCAAGGTCATATAGTGTGTCACTATCAAAGATGATTATAAAATCTGTGCCCTAATTTGGTTTTGCACACTTGAATTATTTTCCTGGTGTGGACAATCCCACCACAAACCAGCACGTTGGCTGCTGGGCTCTTGCACATGTCAGTGGGCTCCTTTTTCCTGTGCTCTCCCACCTGCCAGCTGGGTCTGGCATGGGAGCAGCGTGAGGTGGAGGCAGGAGAGGCTCCCTGCTGCTTCCACGCAGAGGTGGCTGCAGTGGGTGCCTTTTGGCTGGAAGTGTGCTTCTAGGGCTGGAAAAATGCAGAAGCTTGGAAAGGAAGGTAGGAGGACTGCAGAGAAGCTGCCCAAGCCTTTTGGTACTTGTGGTGGTGCTGCCTCTTTGTTAGAGTTTGGCTTCTGACCTGAGCTGCTCCAGCATCTTTCCTTTCCCAGCTCGGTGAAGGCACATTTTGAAATTCTGCTGGCATCCCTGGGCTCAGGGCTCCTCCCTCTGCACACACAGAACTTAGGAGCTGCTCTCCAGAATGATCATTAGTGCAAAAGGAGGCGGTGGGGGACTCGGGGAGCTCTGGAAGAGGCTGTTTTAGGTGTCTCCCATCCATCAAACCCTCCCGCAGGAGTTCTGTCAGAGAACAGGAATGCCAGGAGCTGGATGTGGGCAGGGCATGCCGGGGCTCGGTGAGCTGGGAGGGCTCTCACCGAGTGCTGCTGCTGCGGCAGCGCCTGCGGCTTCCTGCAGGTGAAACGGGGTCACAGCGACTCCTGGGAACTGGCTGCGAATTCCCGCAGGAAAGGCAGCTCCGGTGAGTCACGGCCCCGGCTGCGATGGGGAGTGCTTGCTGGATAATAGGTTGAGCGATGGTGATGGCTTTTCTTCACACATCAGGACCCTGAGGAGGCTCTGACCCCGTGGGACAGCTGAAAGCTGTTTTTTGTCTGGGTTCCAGGTGGCCAAAGGTCAATTCCTGCAAATGTAGACAAACAGGCTCTCCTTCCCAGGGTATGCCTTGCACCTCTGGCCCTGGTGTACCCACTGTTGAAGGGAGAAGGGGTTGTGAAGGTAAGGTGATGAAAGGGACAGCTCTTGCTATGATAGGAAAGCAGATGGAGGTTGAAAACCTGTCCCTGTTATGTTCAGGCACGAGGTGGGAGCTCTGAGGGACCGAGCAGTGCTGAGTTTGGGAGGTTGGTGCTGTGCTCAGTGTGAGGCTGCTGTGGGGCCCTGCCAGGGGGCTTCTGCTGATGGAGGGCTCTGCTCTGTCTGGAGCTCATCTGTCCTGACTCATGGCTTATTTCACTGCTCCTGTTTTGACTTGCACTTCATCTCTGTGGAGCATCCCATTGCTCTGCTCCTGGAGTGTGCTGGGGTTGAGCTTCAGGTCTGCGCCTTTCAAGCTCTGCAGCCTGAGCACAAGAAGCAAAGGCAGAGAAGAAAGTGCCTTGAGACTCCTGCCCACTGCTGCCATGCTGGGAGACAGCTCAGGCTGTTCCCATGGTTGTTTGTCCTCCCTGCCAGCCCAGGACAGCCCAAAGGCAGCAGCGTGGCCATGGCTGTGCTTGGCCACCAGCAGAGTGGGGTTTTTAACCAGCCCTGGTGCATTCTGTGGGATATGTGGGTCCTCCCATGGGAGATGCACGTGGGCCTCACTCTGCTGTGGCTTTCTCTTTGTGGTCTGAAGCTGCTGTATTTAAACAGGCATGGAAGGAGCAGCTGGCTCCAGCTTCAGAGTGGTGGTGGTGACTTTGAAATGGTGCCACCATCTCCAAGGTCCCTCAGCAGGGATCTGTGTGTGTCAGGAGGCTGTAGAGCAGCATGGTGGCCTTGGGCAAGGAGGGGGCATTATCTGACCCCTTCTCTCCCCTCCATGTGCTTTGCTTTGTGCTGGGGAGGTGGTGCCTCACTGGGGGCTCACCCAGGCCTGTGGGTGCCTTGGAGGCTTCAGTCGTGGCCCAGGGAGTGACAGCCTGGAGTGGGTGTGGGGAACAGGAGTGGAGTCCCCCTCTGGACTGCCTGCCAAACTGGCTGCTCCAAAACTGCTTTGGGCTGTGTCCTGTTTTGTGCACTTCTGTGTCTGGGATGGGGAACAAATCACTGCTACAGCCTTTGCTGTTCACAGAGGATGCTCCTCCTGGATCCTGCACTGGAGCAGAGATATAAAGCCTCCTGGGGCAGGGACAAGGGATTCTGGAGCAGCCTGTGGCTCTGGGGACATCAACGCTGGCCTTTTGTGGCTGCTACTGAACTGCTCTGAAATACACAGCAGAAATACCATGGGGGGAGGAAGGGAATATTTTCTTCTATTATTGTTTTTTTCTGAAATGCAAAGTGAAGTGCCCCTGCAGCACAGTCTGCCTCAGGCAGATCCCGAGGAAGCTGGTTCAGCCAGCACCAGTCTGTGCAGAGAGGGCACTGCCAGTGCTGGGTGCTCTGCCTGGCAGCACTGGGGTATGAACTGGGAATAAACATCCACATCTCTCTCTCTGGGGGGCTGTGGGTTCCCCAGGACCACTGGCATAGGGTGAGCCATTGATAATCCAAATGTCACCTTTCATTTATTTTTTTTTCCATCTCCCTTCCTATTAGAATGGCCTGGGAAGCTGTGACACCACACAGCCTGGGTCCCTGCCAGGAGCCCTGGGGCTTGTGTTCCTGCTCACACTGCCAGACTCCCGGCTGCCTCGCTGCTCTGTGAACTCCCATTTGCCTTTCTTGGCTGGAAAAAGGATTAAGTTAGCAGGACAGGAAAATTAATTAGCTGCCATTTTAAGGATGTAGCTTTCGTCGCAGTCCGAAGTGTTTGGAAATGGCATTGTGTCACTGAGACTGAGCTGGGGTTGATTAAAAGGCTTTTACCTGCTGGAATATCAGATTTATTTCCGCCAGGGTTCTGCCCCTGGTGATTGTGGCTTCAAGGTGAACCTCAAGGCCAAATCCAAGGAGTGTTTTGCCTTTGCTGTTAGTTCTGGCTGTGGAAAGCTGGTACCAAAGTCTTTTCTGCTTGTTTAACATTCAGAATAGCCTTGCTTTGCCCTTCCCCTCTGCAGGCAGCCTGCCAGTCTGGCACAGCATGGCTGGGACAGCAGGGAACTGCAGAGCTGCAGCTTCCCTGCCTGGCTGGGGGCTTCCCACTGGGAGCCTGGGGGCAGCACCGTGGCCCTGGATGCTCCAGGGTGAGCCACAGCCTTCCCAAATTGTCTGGTGGATATCTGCTGCTGTTGGTGCAGGTGGCAAAAGGGAGCAGAAATGGTGCCACCCTTGGTGGGGGGCTGTATCCAGCTGGAGGATGTCCCCACAGTAATGTCCTTGCTGGAGGTGTCAGAGATGGAGAAGGGCAGATCTGCTGCAGGGTGGTGAAGTGTGAGAGGGAACCTGAACCGTGGGAAGCAAATGATAAGGAAGCCAAAAATCATTTTAGGGTTAGAAAGTAATAGTAATTCCCTGCCTTCTTCAGCAAGGGGGACTGTGGGTGCTCCAGAGCACCTGGAAGGGGCCATGAGCTCCCAGCTTTCCCGAGAAAGTTGTGCTCCACTTTGAGCAGCAGGGGGGACATGGGAGCAGACTGCAGCGATGGCTCTGTCTGGGACACACAGAGGGGACACATCAGATGTGTGACCAGGAGGGATTTCCACACATGGTGCTGCATTTCAGCCCTCACTGACCTCTAGAATAAGTGCTTCTGCCAGCTGCACTCCCATTCCAGCCTCACATGGAAGGGCTGCACGAGTGACCAATCTCTGACACACTCTGGTCCCCATGCCCCCACCTGCAAGGCTGTAAATGACTCCTGCCTTTCTTAGCAATTCCCCACTGAGCTCTCCCTGCAATAGTTCAAAAACCCAGCAAAATTAATGCAGATTAAAGCTGCTACTTCAGCAATGAATGGAAATTACCAGCACATATTTTTTATTTTACTATTTAATGTCGTAGAAATATCAGGGCTTGTAGCCAAAGCAATTCAAGATGTGACGGCTGTAAATGTGCATTGGGCGAGGCTGGAAACTCTCCAGTCTAATTCAAGAAACACTTGGCTCCACTCTTGCTTTGCTTTTGAAGAAGAGAAGCTCATCTGTGAAGAAGCCCATGCTGCAAGGTAAGCTCGAGGTGGCTTTGGGAGCTGGTGAAGGTGCCCCTTCCCCAAACAGTTTCACTGGTGTTTTCCCCTTGTGTGCTGTGCTGGATGCAGAACTGCAGCAGCACAGAAAGCAGATGAGGGGTGAGTCTGCTGCTCTCTCTGGTGCAATCCTGATGGATGTTGTAGTTGAGCAAACTCCTCCAGTGCTTTGCTAACTTTTCAACCTCCCCCAGTGGAAAAGCAGAGCAAGGAGTGAAAAGTGATCTTGCTCAAGTCACAAGGATTTTAACTATCGCCAGCCCTGGGAGCAGCCTCAGTGTTTCCCCCAGTGACTGTTGCAACACCAGACCTTGCAGGAGCCTGTCCCTGTGGGCTGGCAGGGTACATTAGCACATGGTAAAAAAGCCTTTACTGTGGTTAAACTGAAGACAGAAAATATGTCAGCTCTGCCAGAGAGGATGACGAGGAGCCTCAGAGGCAAGCAGATCCCCAAGCTGGTAATATTTCCCTCCTCAGTGTTTCACTCAGCTACTTGCAGCTATTTTGATTCCCCCCCCCCCTTCTGATCTTATCTCCCAGTAATGAACACCAGGCCAGACAGCACTCTCACACAGAGCTGCCATAATTAAGGCAATCACTTCATGTCAGTGCTGGGCAGTCACTTTTAAATAGTCTTTCATCAGGGATTTGCTGCAGCAGGCTGCAGGATGATCAGAAATAAACAAACAAACACTTTAAGGATATCAATTTTTATTTGACATTGTGAGATCAATAAGAAAAAATAATTTGTACAGCTTTGTGATAGAACCACTGCTGCTGCAGAGTGAGGCTACTCCTCACCAGAAGGGCCCCGAGGTAGCCCCAAGGTGCTCCCAGCAGGACCTGGTCTGAGCAGCAGGTGATGTTCTCCACCTCCCTGTCCCAGCAGCACCTCACACCTCAGGCAGGTCCTGTAGCCTTCCAGCAGCACAAACGAGGCTTCTCAGATGTTTTGTGTGAGCAGCTCTGTTCTAAGGCCCTCTGCAAAGGGCTCAGTGCAACCACGGCTGCAGAACCCATCTGTGACAGTGCTTACTGAGCTCCTGCTGTGCTTCTCCCTCCCTCTGCTAATTCTGCCTCTCCTCTGCCCCACGAGGTCACCTGGCCCATGTTCAGCCTCCCCAAGGGAACAGCTCTGTCCCCAGTGGAAGGATGACCCAATACTATTTCTGAGGCCATTGGTGCTGACACCAGCAAGAGGGGAACCAGGACACTTTAGGAACTCATCCTGCAGCTCAGATGCTTTCAGCTGGCAGAATAACCCTTTCTAATCAAACCCAGATGCTTCAGAGTGATTGTAGAGCAGCAGCCATGGATATTGCTTGAGCACTGGGGCACCCACTCCATAGGACGGGCAGAGCTAGAAAAAGAGACTTGGGTTTACACAGTATTTTTGCCAAGCATTTTGCCTTTGACAGTTCTTAACAGTTTAAAAAAATACCAAACACAACTCAACAGATGTCAGGACAAAAGGCTGAGTTCCCACTGTGTCAGTGAAACATCCTCCAACAAGGCCAAATTCTTGCTGGCCCCACCAGTATCTCACCCTACCCTCCCTCTGCTGCATCAGGGAGGTGAAAAGCCAGACCAAGAGAGATTTTAGCATTGATTCAGCTTCTGAGGGGGGATAAGAATTTAGACATAAGTAAGAGTTAAGGACAGTATGATCAGTTCAAATACATGAAATCAACACAGTAATATTAAATCAATGAGGGGCTCAGCTAGAAAAATCAAGGTGGAAGGCTCTGTTGGCAGAAAAGGGGTGGCTGTCCTGGATTAGTGCCAGCAAACAGAGCAAGCTGCTGGACCCTACCCCTGGATCACTCACAGAAGGGACAGCTCTTACTGATACTTAAATATGAAGATGACTTGGAGGTTGTACCTGGTGCCAATGCCATGTTCAGCACGTACACAACATTCAGCATTCCCCAGTTCACAGCTGGAGAATGTGGAGTGTGGCAGATGAACTGAGCTGCCTCCCCACACCAGCACCAATGCACAGCCACAGCCCAGGCAGCCTGGGGCAACTCACACGAAACAAAGGAGGGCAACGAGGAAATAACGTGGTAGTGAAAAACCAGGAAAAAAAGAATAACCCTTCACACAACTGTTTTTCAGCATTGTAAAAAAAATAAAAATGAAAGCAATCTCTTCGAGTTCCCCTGCCACACCGTGCTGGTGTCCCACAGGCATTCTAGGATCAGGTGCTGCCCCTTTTCCTGCTGTTCAGTGATGCAGTGCACACAGCATTTCTGAGGGGATCCATAGACTGTAGTGCAAGCAAACTGAGAAAATAAATACACTCAAACATTCCCTCCTGTCAAAGAACATTAATTGCAGGAAAAACTAGCTTGCTTTTTGTTTTAACTGAAGTTAAGTTAGCTGCAACTCGTTTTAATATCTGAAACTTTGAAGATGTGTTTCACAGCATAACTGTAGAATTTACACTGCATTGCCAATCCACAATTCAGTCATTCTCATTAACAGTGTACAAAGAAGGTCATTAGTTTATATATATATATTTATATATATATATATTTTATAAAGTCTGGAAGATCAATATAAATACTGCTCCAGAAATTAAAAAAAGTGTTTACATCCCCGACATGAATATTACATCTCAGTGTCCTGGATTATTGGTATCATCTGTAAAAGTCTTAGCGGCGCAGAGGTTCAAGTTTTCGAAATTTCAGTGCCGAGCTGGATGACAAAGCATCTTGGTTTGAAGAAGAATTCACTGTGTCTGGGGACTGGAACAACACTCTACCACGATGATTAAATACATAAAAAGATGGATGGTTCCTTAATGTGTCAAATGTCCTTCAAAATAAATGCAAAAAGCCAAGGTTAACACTGTCTCAGAGCAGGGAGCTTAGAGCAGTCAGTCTGGGGCCTATTGACTTTAGAGTTTTCAATCCAAACTCTTGCTTGCTTTTAAGTTTCCTAAACTAAACCAATGAGGAAATACACAGTTGTGAAAAAGCCCACAAGATGTCCACGTGACAAACTTCTCCTTCCTCTCTGGAGCCCAGGGGCAGCCTGAGGGTGCTGCTGCAGACACACCACATGCCAGCCTTGGTTCAGCTGTCACTTGTGTCACCACCCTGATGGTGCTCAGCTTTCCATCCCCCTGGGAGCCTCATGCTAAAGGCTTTAGGTGAACACCCTGAAATATAATTATGTCAACTTTTTCACTTCCCATACTCCCCTGTGGTTTTGGAAATGGCCTGAGTGGCAATGTCTGCCCATCCAAGTTCCTGTCAGAACCACAGAATACTCTGAGCTTGAAGGGACCCCCAAGGATCATCGAGTCCAACTCTGAAGTGAACAGCTCATAAAGCAGCTGAACCTACGACCTTGGCATGCTCTAACCAACTATCCTCTTCAAAATCTTGGCCCAAAATCCCTTATTTTCTTAAAAGTCTTACAGATGTCCTGCCTTGAACACACTGTGTGAGACTCCAGTGACTCAGACTTGCAGTCTGAGACCATCTCCTGACAGCAGGTGGGGATTCCTGAGCTCTGCTTCCCACCTGCACATTTCATTCCTCTACCAAGTCCGCACAGCAGGATTTCAGACAAGGAAAAGCAAGAAGTTTATTTGATTTCTGCCTGTTACCTAACTCTCCCTAAAACTCAAGACACTGTTGGCTTTTGCAAGTGTGGCTGTTCCCCTGGGGTCACTGCCTACAGCATGCACTGAAGGGCTGAGCTAAAGATGAGTGATTTCAGTTAGCACAGAGAAGCAGATACCGGTGTGTACAAAAAGAAGAAATAAAACATACTTATTTTTGAGTTCTGAAGTGGCATCCATGTCTTTAAACTCCCCTGCAATATGTGCTATCCCATAGCAGGTGACTGCAAAGGCCAGCAGAGTCTGGAGGACTATCTGCAACAGAGGGAGCACAGTGCAACACACACATCACCAGCTGTTCTGCACATTTACCAAACAACCTCAGCTTTCACACAGGATCTCTGCTGCTTTTCATCCAGTGACAGCAACCAGAGGTGAGCAATCCAGCAGTGGGGAAACTGAGGCACAGGAGAAATAAAATTCCCTCCTATTTGCACAGCAGAGCTCCAGCTGCCCCTGCACAGGTCTGGGTTGCACCAAGTGAATCGACTCACACGGCTCCTCAGCAAGAGCCTGAGACCAAACCCTGTGTTCTGTGCTCTCCAGGACCCAAATTGCTGCCAGGAACATGTGCCTGGCTCTCCTGGGCACCTGATCTCCCTGTCCTTCTGATTAAGCAGAGAGGGAACAGATAAGTGAAGTGGAAATTTGAAAAGCAAGCAAATAAAAGCCGCCTTCCTGAAGCAGGTTGTGCTGGGATCAAACAGCCACACTGGATAAACATGTGCCAGCCACCCAGAGCCACAGGGTGCAGGATGTTTATGCTGCAAAGGAGGTGATGGATGCAAAAGCTCTCTGAGCTACATCCAGGGAATCCTGGATAAGATGCTCCTGGGTTGTTTAAAAGAGAGGGAGGTCTGGACCTGGGGTTTGGTTTCACTGACAACAACAACACACTCAGGAAGTTGGGATGAAAGCCATGGTTCTTTTTGACAGTGGGAGCTCCACTGAAAGTGCAGCTTAAAAACTACTTAATCCTTTATGCTTGACTAGCACATTAAGAGGAAGCAATTGGGAGACTAAACCACCCCCCAGTTACACCTTTCACACATTGCAAAAACTTACATCTATGGGCAACGTTTCATCTTCCTTTTCTGTCAACCTCATGTACGAACGATCTACAAAACAGAAAAACACATCCACGCATCAAACACTCTGTGCACGCAAACAAACAGCCCGGCAACACGAACCCCCAGAGCAACGGCGGCAGAGCCACGGGGCAGCCTGACCCTCCCCGGGCAGCCCACGGTGCCGCTGCTCCGGAGCGCGGCTGGTCCCCCCGCAGGCAGCCGGGAGGGAGCGGGACGGCAGAGGCCAGGCTGAAGCCGCGACCCGGCCGGGGCAGCTCCCCCTTCCCACCCTCCGTTCTCCCCTCCCTTCCCGGCTGCTGCGGGCCGAGCCCCGCGCTCCCCCCGGGGGCTCCGCTCTCCCCGCAGCCCGGCCCGGGCCGAGCCCCGCGCTCCCCCCGGGGGCTCCGCTCTCCCCGTAGCCCGGCCCCAAGGGCAGGGCCGCCCCCGCCGGCGGGCTCGCGCCTCAGGACGATGATGATGCCGGCCCGGCCCGGCCCTGCCCCCGCCCCGGGAGCTCCCCGTGGGCCGCGCGGGGGTGTCGGTGTCCCGGGGCGCTCCCCGGGCGGTGACTCACGCTGCGCCGCCGAGAAGGCCGCGTGTGCCAGGGCGAACAGGCCGAGCCCCACCAGCCCCTTCCACACCGACCCCGCCGCCATCGCCGCCTGCCGCCGCCAGGGCGCCCCGGCGCGCGATGATGGCGTCACTCAGGGGGGCGGGGCCAAACCGCGCCCGAGGAGTGCGGGCGGGGGCGTGGCTTCAGCGCCAGGAGGCGGGGCCAGCCCGCCGCTTTCCCACGCGGGGCCATTGATAAAATACCAGGGGATGGGTGGGCCCCGGGTACCAGGGATGGTCCTGGGAGAAGGGGCCCATCGACCCCCCCGAACAGGCCTCTTCCCTCCACCGGATCCCTTCCAGCCGAAAACAGAGCGGAGGGCCAGCGCTACCCGAGTTAATTCCCACTTTCCACGTGTTTAACCTCAAAATTTGAGAAACCGGTGCAAGCAAAAGCGGGGCGAAGGGATGCACACAACGCATGCAGGAGGGACAGCCCTGGCCGAGCCAGGCTTGGGGCAAAGCAAGGAAACACCAGGGTCACAACCAAGCATCCTGGGTCTTCCATGCCCCCAAGGTACAAAGGCAATTCTTTGAGGACGTTTCCTACAAGTCACCTTTAAGTTGATCACTGGCATTTATTTCAACCCTTCACCCACGGGCTTCACGCATCCCTCCACTATTTCTTGGTAAAAAAGGTCGGAACTTTACCCTGACCCCCCTTCGGGGCTGACGGCGGCTCTTGGCACCAGACACACGTCTGGGCACGGCGTGAAGGCACTACCAGGATCCTCCTGGACCTCGTGTCCCCATGAGCCGGGGTGTGTCCTGCAGGACATCCCTCCCACGCACCCCACGCACAAACAACACCCTGCAACAAATCTATTTGGGGATTTCTCTTCCCTCTTGCAAACCCCTTTGAGCTCTGATCGCCTTCCCCTTTCTCCGAGCCCCAGGACTCATCCCAGCCTCCCAAGCTCACGGCAGCCCCCGGCCCCCCTTTCTCGCCTCAGGAGTTCCCAGCGCCGCCCTCGCCCCTTCCCCGCTCCCGCCGCCCCTCTCCCGCTCCGTCGCTGCCGGCCCGTCCCTATCCGGGCTCCCGGCGCTGTTCCCGCCCCCGGCGCCTGCGCCCAGAGCCGCTTCCTGGTGGCGGCGGGGCCGGGCCGGTGCCGGGGCGATGGCGGGGCCGGGGCCGGTGCTGGCGGCGGCCGCGGGGCTGTGGGCGCGGGGGGCGGCGGGCGCCGAGGTGGCGGCGGCGCGTCCCGGGGCGCTGGAGGAGGAGATCGTGTCCGAGAAGGCGGCGGAGGAGAGTCACCGCCAGGACAGCGCCAACCTGCTGGTTTTCATCCTGCTGCTCACCCTCACCATCCTCACCATCTGGCTCTTCAAGCACCGCCGCGCTCGCTTCCTCCACGAGACCGGGCTGGCCATGATCTACGGTGAGCGCCCCACGCGTGCACCCCGCGCTCCCTTCCCGGGACACCGGGCGGAGCTGCCCCGAGCGCTGGGAGCGCATCCCGGCCGGTGCCGGCTCCGCGCGGGGCTGGCTGCGGGGCCGGCGAGCACGAGTGGGACCAGCACAGCATCGTTCTCCCGGCCAGTGGGAGCCCTCCCGTTCTCCCCGACGGGCTCCCCCAGGGCTGGTTTGGTGGCCGAAGGGGTGCGGGGACACGCCACATCCTCCGTGGGTGCAGCTGTGTCACCAGCACAGCCCCGCGCTGCTGAGCCTTATCTGGGTGGTGCTGGAGGGAGGGTTGGTTGTTTTCCAAACCCTAGATATGAAGGGCTCGCAAAGGCAGAGTTACTCCCAAATCTCTGGCAGTGAGGAGCTGGTTGGGTTTTTCCAGGCGGCCTGACAGGGTGAAGCTGGCAGGGTCATGGGCTACCATGTCACCAAGCACTGGCAGGTCACACTTACCTGCCCCAGGGTTGAGAGTGGGGACTTGAGTCGGCACAGAGCAGCTGTTGTTGCACTGGTCAGGAGCCTTGCATCCCGGGATGGATGGGGCTCTGAGCAGCCTGGTCCAGTGGAAAGTGCCCCTGCCCACGGAGGGTTGGAGCTGGATGATCAAGGTCCCCTTGTGACACAGACCGTTCTGTGATGCTGTGATCCCACATGCTGTGTTTCCAACATGTGTTTAGAGCATCCAGATTTCCAGAAGCTGCCCAAGAAGAGTGGAGAGGCCACTTGGGGGATTCTCCCACACTTTGCCACGCTCAGGGGCTTGCAGAGGCAGCAGCCTTCTATCCCTGCTGCCTGGGGACCTGGGTGCACAACCTTTAGAGTTCCTCCTCCTGCTGTGACAGGACCTTTTGGAGAGAAACCCCGTGTGTATTCCCACTGGAAGTGAAGCAAGGCTGGGGGTCAGTGCAGTGGGGCTGTAGACATTTGGGTTTTAAGGTGGCCTGTGATTTACTCAGGTGACATGGCCTCATGAAGTAGCCTGAACCAGGGCATGACAGGGCCATGCATGGCTCTCCCTGGATTATCTGGCATGACTTTGAGTCAACCAAAGCAGGACTAAGAGGTGTGCTGGGGAATGATTAACGAGGCCATGGGTCTGTATCTAGGGATGATTTGTTAAATGTAGGGTTGAGAAGACGTCTCCTGCTGCATGCTGTAGTTAGTGTCTGTCCTCTGTGTGGCCCTTGCTGGCTGGGGGTGATGTGTGGCCACACAGAGTCAGATGAATCTCCCACCCAGCAGAAAGCTTTGATCCAAAGGCTGTGATTTGACCTGTTTGGGCCGCTGGCTTTTGTGATCCCACGTTTCAGTTAATTGGAAGTGTCCTTCCAAATGAAGGGGTGGAGGCACTTGTGTCATTGCACAGGCACGAAATGCTGCTTTGCATTTCCAGGGACACAGAATATTGCTCTGCTTTTCCAGGGGCACAAAATCCTGCTCTTCTTTTTCAGGGGCACAAAATACTGCTCTGCATTTTCACATTCTTCCAGCCACCGCTCAGGGGGGTTCAGGTGTTTCTGGCCTCCTGCCCAGGGTGGGGATGGTCACCTCCTGGGACAGGAGCTGTGCTGTGGGAGGACATGATTCCAGCAAGGAATTCTCTCTCCTGCTGCCCCAGAGCTTTCACTTTCTATTCCTTTCATGCTTTCACACTTGGCCTTAACCTTATTCTTTGTCTCCTGGACATTTCTCCCTCTTGATTATCCTCTCTCCCTGATGTACCTGAGTGCTCACTTTATTCTCAGAGCACAGCCTGGGTTGTTTCAGTTTCCTGCTGATCCATGAAATGCACCTTTTCTGTCTGCTCTTCTGCAGACTGTGCTTAGGGAATTGCTGGTGAAATCAGTAATGTCATGTCACCTGTCTGATCATGCAGAAAATCCCAAGTTTTCTTCTGTGTCGAGGCTTTTGGCATCGCTTCTCAGGTGTCATAGGAAAAGGGATGTGTAATTCCCAAGGAGTGGTGAGATGCTGTTTTAGTGTGACAGCTTAAAATCTGCAGGGAAGAAAGGAGGTATCCTTGTCCCTGGCTCCCTGTGATGCTTTTAGCCCCAAGGAAGTTCACTGGAAGTGTGGAAGGGGCTGCAAAACAGACCCTGAAATTTGAACAAGAGGAGCAATTTGCAAAAGCTTGTCTTTTTCTATTTTAAAAAACACAGCAACTAAGTCAAAACTTGCGCATATATCTCTTTTGGCAAAACACATCAGTTTCTTTGTTGTCTTTGTTTTTACTGGAAGTTATAAACTCTTGCTCCAGGTGGATTTTGTCGTGCACATCACACTCTCAGCTCAGAGTTGATGTTCAGGAGGTGGACACAGACTGGAGTAATTTCAGTGATAGGCTGTAAGTGCTTAGTAGCCCTTAAGTTTCATTTCATTGTTTAAAATGAGGTTCCCACATGTGAGGTGCTCAGCATTTAGGATAATTAATTGAACAATTTTGTTTCAGTTCTTCTCAGAGTCTGATGTTGGATGTGCAGGAGCTTCTCTAAAAGTTTAGTTTCCTTGTGCTTGTTTCCACTTGACCTGTGAATCGTGTGTGTCTAAACTGCTTGTTGTCAGGATGTCTTCAGCTGTTACATTTTTCTTCCCTTTCGGTGTCCAGATTAATGCTCCCCTGGGGATCCTGTCTGCTTCCATTGTTGTTAAGTGCTGGGGTTGGTAATATATTAGTCTTCATTTAAAACATTACCTCGGAAATGTTCAACAGCACCTTAAAAAAAAAAGCCCATGGGCTTTTGTTCTTTTTAATGAAGTCGGGAGAAATGCAATGAAAATAATCTCTTGCACTTTGCATAAAAGAACTCAATTAATTTGCCGGCTTTGCCTTCAGCTTCTCAACTCCTTGCAGCTTTCAGCTGGCAGCTTCCTCAGTGCTGGGTTCCCTCAGCTCAGCTCAGCTCAGCTCCCTCCCAGGGCTCAGTTTTGTGAAACTGCTGGCAGCAGGAGCATGTCGATACTGGCTCACAGGCTGCTGCTGGGGCAGCCCTGAGAGTGCCAGGAGAGTCTGAACCATTTCCTGAGAGCCTCTCACAACTGGAGCACCTACAGGGTCCCCTGGGCTGGCTCCAGGTATCCTGAGCTCAGGAGTGGGCTGGTGCCTGGAAAACCATGTCAGGTTTGTGCCAGGTGCCTCCCGTGAGCATCGTTGGATAGAGAGGGTTGATCAGACTCACCATGGGGCAGGAGGGGCTGCTGGGGGGGTCATTTAATGTTGGAGGGATAATTGGTGTCCAGCAGAGCAGCAGGATGCTTTCCCTGCAGGTAGCTCTGCCAGTGTCTCTGTGTCAGGGTCACCCTCAGTGCCCAGGAGCAGTTTGTGTATTTGTGCATTTGCACGTGGGTGTCTTTCCCCAGCTGGCAGCCTCCCAGGCAGCCTGTTCCTGAGCAAGACAAAAAGTATGATCTGGGGACTCCCAAACAGGGGTCTTTGGCAGATGTTGTGGGTTTATCTGTCCCTTTCCCCTTACCCCATTCCTGGCCAGAGTGGGAATTTGGCCCTGTCTGGAGCTTGGCTGGTGCACAGGGCCAGGAACAGGTGCCTGGATGAGGAGATGGCAGAGGAGCAGGGGTGCTATCAGATGTAGCACTGCTTTGGGACAGGGATTAAGGGTGGAGAGGCAGTGAGTCAGGGTCTCTTCTGAATTCACAGCAGGGACTCCTGTCTGTCCCTCCTTCCTCCTGTGGGGTCTCTCCTCTCACAGTGTTCAGCCTGGGTGTTGAAGGGGTTGCTGGGTGGGTTTCCTCCCATCTGAGCAAGGGCAGGCAGCTGCTGGTTTCTGATTCCTACATGAACCTCTGAAACAATTGTTTTTCTTTTAAGAAAAACTTTTAAAAAGTCACCCCAGGTAGTTTTCAAAGGCTACAAAGCATGGTGTACCTTAATGGCCATAAGTAGATGTAAATAACCCCTTGAAACTCCTTTTGTCCCAGTGAAGGGTTTTGGTTGTTTCCCCTGGTATCTCTAGGATTGTCATCTGCTGGGTGAAAGGAAAATGGGGTGTTTTGTGCCACTGCTGTGGTGCCTTGCAGCCACTGCCACATGCTCCTGTGAGTACATGCTGTGGCATCATGATGTGCTTGATGTACTTGCTTTCATTCTATACTTTTATTTCTGGAGCATTGGAAGATCACAGGAAAAGAGGCTGGCAGAAGAGTAATCTAAAGAATTACTTTTGGTGTTCCTTCTAAGTGGTGGTGGTGTAAAAGCAGCCCTCAGCTGCCCTGCACAGTGTGATGTGCCCTGAACTCTCCCTGCTGGAGCTGGCAGTGCCCAGAGGGAGCTGTTCTGTGGCTCTTGGGGTGATTCAGGGCAGGATGAAGGCCAGAGTGGTGAGCACTTGGTTGATGGTGCATGGCTTAAAAGCACCTGTAGCCTTTCAGCTCACCTGTGCTGCAAAGTCCTGTATTAGACCAGGGTTTGGGTCTGCCCAGTCCCTGAGCTGAGCTGTTCTAGGTCAGCAGTGGTGACTTTGTGTGCAGCCACCTCCTCTGCCTGTGCTCATGGCCTGGGTGTGTGCTCTGGTGGCCCTGCTGTGTGTGGCACCCCTGAGATGGGAGATGGGGGCTTTTCCTTTCACCATCAGGAAAAATGGCAAATCTTATCCTGGAAAAACTGTGGCCATGGGAGGAGAAGTCAAAAAGTGTGTGGCTGATCAGGAGCTGGCTGGAGGAGGTGCTGAAGGAGCTGTGGCTCCACAGTGTCCTGCCCAGGCTCTGCTCTGAGAGTGGTGGCACAGGAAGAGTTGGATGTTCCTGTCAGGGTTGTGCCCTGCCTGTAGGAAAGCAGAGCAAGGCTTTAATTAAGGCAGCAATCAGGAGCAGGAGTGTCCTGGGAGGCAAATGGAGAAGCCTTCAGAGCGTTGCGGTCTGGGTTGAGTTCCCACGTGGCTGAAAGCTTTTCATAAATGTGTGGTTCAGGGATGGGGTTGGGATCCAGGATTTCTGTGGCAGCTCGGGGCCGCCTCAGTCAAGGAGTTTCCAAACCCTTTTGTGCTGAAGGCTACGTGGAAAGGTGTCTTGTGGGACACCCCTCTTCCCCAGCCTGCAGATGTCAAAACACTCTGCCAGGAGAGCACTCAACACACTTGAATCTGGATTCGAGACCTCAGACAACAAAAGAAAAATGCCTTATAAATTGCTGACTTGCAAATTAACCCCAAAATGCCCCTCCTTAGCTGAGCTGGAGGCAGAGCTGCCTCATGGGGCTGCCCTGGGGCTGCTGTTTGTGGTGTAGAGCTGAAGTTTGAAGGGCAAGGAGTAGATCTGGATGGTCGACCTGGATTGGAAAACAGGTTTATATGTTTATATTTCTAAATGTGGTTTTATAAAAACAGGGAGGGCTGGGACGAGGCTGCATGGTACTGCATCCTTAGGAAGGATGCTTGCCTCAGTGATCAGGGTGGCTGCTGGGTGTCATCTTTAATCCCTGCCAAAATGAAGAGTGTAATTGGATCAATGTCAGGTTTCAAGGTGTGCAAGGGGCACAGTTTGGGCACGTGTGAGCAGCACCTGGCCCAGCAGTGCAAGGTGCTCCCCTTAAAAACCCCAGCATGCCCTGGATGTTGGCTGCCCTGGAGTGAGGGTCTGACTGATTGCTGGGTGGTTCACATCCTTCAGGACTTGTCCATGGCTGTGTTAGGAACTCCCCATGAGCACGGAGCATTCACCTGGCACACGGGGACGAGGATGGTTCAGTTCAGTTACTGGGCTGTGGTTGTGCCCAGCAGCTGAGCAGGGGGTCAGGATCCTGGTGCTGCATCCATGCTCAGAGGGATCCCTCTGGGGTTTGCTGTGGTTTGTCTCACAGAGCTGTGTCCCTCCCCAGGTGTCCTGGTTGGGGTGGTCCTGCGCTACGGCATCCACGTCCCCAGCGACGTCAACAACGTCACCCTGAGCTGCCAGGTGCAGAGCAGCCCTGCCACGCTGCTGGTGAACGTCAGTGGCAAGTTCTATGAGTACACCCTGAAGGGGGAGATCAGTGCCCAGGAGCTCAACAATGTCCAGGATAATGAGATGCTGAGGAAGGTAAGGAAGCAGTGTCTGGGGAGGTGAGCGATGCTTCCCCCGTCCTCCATGGGGATGGGTCCTGCATCTGCTACATTTAGCGTTTTTATTTTGGTTTTTTAACTTGTGATGGTGATGAGCAGTGATTTATATGTTGAACACAATGTAATAAAACTCTAGTTTTAGCTTATCTTCATTTAAGCTCTGGGATTTGTCTTCAGAAGATCCCAGACCCAACAGGCTTCACATGGTGGGAGTACAGGGCTTCCTCCATGTATTACTTTCTTGTGTTTTGTCTTGCAAAATTTTAACAAATCATTCTACTGTTGGTTTTCTTTTTCTTTCTTAACAGGTGACTTTTGATCCTGAAGTATTCTTCAACATTTTGCTTCCCCCAATTATATTTTATGCAGGCTACAGCTTGAAAAGGGTATGTGCCTTTACAGTGCTGATGTTTTTAGTTCCTCTGCCTCCAGAGAATTTTTAATTCTTGTGAGTGCTTTAATGCTTGCTCAGCAGGCTGAGGCTGTGGGGGTGGGTATGGTTTTACCCAGCAAGTGTGGGATTGTGGGAAGCAGAGCTGAGAGTGCCCCTGTCATTCTCGCCTGCCCCTCTGCCCCGGGAAGGGTCAGTGACTTCAGCTGTTTCCAGCAGGGGTTTTTGGGGTCAGCCAGGCCATTTCAGCCATCCCAGCTTTCCAAGCACATGGGAATGTGGGAAGGTTTTAGAAAGCAGCAGCTCTCTGAAATGCTGACTTGGAAGGAGAGGAGAATGATGCAGTTTAGCTCGCGGGAGAAGGAAGGAGGAATGCTGCTGGGTTAGGAAATCAGTTCCCAGGGCTTGGAATAGCACCTTATTAAACACCCAGCTATGAGAACATGGTACATTCATGTTTATTAATGCTGCATTAACCCCTGGTCTGGCACTGGGCTGTGCTGGGCACCCTGTGCCTGTCCAGCTCATGGTGTCTGAGCTGGGTCCAAGTTGCCGTGGACACTGTGGGTGCCTGTGCAGGCTTGAAATAAATTGTTAGCAAAATATAATTCAGTTTTTGATTTTTTTTCTCCTGCTAGAGGCACTTCTTCAGAAACTTGGGATCCATCCTGGCATATGCTTTCCTTGGCACTGCCATTTCCTGCCTGGTGATTGGGTGAGTAGATGGAGCTGGTCTGGTTCTTCCACAGGGGTTTCAGCTGTGCTTGGGAGAAGTGCTCTAAGCCTGGGGCTGAAGCTGCTAATCCCAGCCCTGAAAGGTCACACAGGCTCTGCTACTGCTGCTCAGCAGCAGCAAATAATACTATTTACTGTGCAAACTTCTGCTGCGTGGGCAGGGTGCTTGCTGTCTAATTGTGAAGTGCTCTCTCAGCATCTGAGCATCCCATGAGAATAGTTATTCATGACAAGGAAAGTTTCACACTTCAGAGAAAATTGTCTTGATAAATCAGCAACTTCAAATTATTGGAAGCATAAGGCCTCCTAAACTTGAGGCACAAGAGTAGAGGGCAGATCACAGAGGTTGGTGTCTAGAGAGCACAGATGTGTTTCAAATTGTTTATCCCTCAGTGCAGAGGCTGCTGGATGGTTCCCACTCTGGACAGTAGCACACAGGCTGACACAGGGTGTTCTCCACTGGAGTCCAGTGGATTCGAGCAAACTCAGCATCTGCATTATCTGCTCCTCACTGAAAGTTTTGGGCATTTCAGAGTCAGTCCAAGTGACTTCACTGAACTGCGTTAATGTGCAGCACTGCAAAGTGATCCTGTGACCCTATAAGCCTGGCTGCTGCTTTTCTTTAGGCATATTGTGCTCCTAGAGGAGTTCTGGTCCCAGTTCCCTCCTGGCACCACATTTGTGCTCCAGTTCAGAGGGTGCTTTGGTGTGTGTGGTCCAGCATTCACCTCCGAGGTCATTGCCCTGGGGTTTCACAGGCTCAGTGCATCCCATGCAGTTCTTTGTTGTTCTGGCATTTGGATAGCTTTAATCTGGTAAATGCAGGGAAAGCAAGGCCATGTGGATGTTGTTTTGATGCACTGCAGAGATGTGTAACTCCTCTTGTGATCCCCAGCTCCGTGGTGTACGGCTGCGTGGCGCTGATGAAAGTCACCGGGCAGCTCGGGGGAGATTTCTACTTCACTGACTGCCTCCTGTTTGGGGCCATCGTGTCAGCCACTGACCCAGGTGGGTTACAAGCTTTCCCTGCTTTTTGGGCTGGTTTGAGCTGTGGGGCAGAGGGGAAGAAAGTCTGAAACCCCTGCGAGTTCCCTCATTCTGAATTTTGGAGCTTAATTATTTGTGACATTCTTAGAGGTCAGATTTGTCTCTGTGCCTTTTAATTTTCTTCAGGTATGTGCAATACAGTTTCCAAACCTCTGCTTTCCTGAATCCTTTTTTGCAGTGAAGTCCTAGGCAACCTGTGTCTTGGCTTTGCTGGGGTTTGGCATTGTGTCTCTGCCACCCTGTGCCAGCAGCTGTTGCAGAACAAGATGTGTAATGTGGGGGGGGTTCAATTGATAGTTTTAGTTAGTTTAGCTGTTTTCTCTTGCTTTCACTTTGGTTGGATTTTGACAGGGGCTAATCTAATTGAAATTAGATTAATGAGACGCCTTAATGAGCAGTACTGAGGAGTAGTGACACCTTGGTTTACTGATGCACTTTATAAATCAAAACTCTGAAAGACATGCCTTGTCCAAATAATTGAGGTTAGTTCATGATAGCTTGTGTGTGGTAGCTGTTCACTTGCATGCTCTCATTTCATGTAAAAACACTGGGCCACAAAAATGGCTCTGTTTGCTCCTGCCCTTTGCTGAGCAGGGCTGCAAATCTTCTAATGCTGAGAAATGCTGCAGATGAGCTGTCAGTGTCGTGTCCCTTCTTTGGGCTTCAAATAGGAACAAGAAGATTTCACAGGTAGAAATGGAGCATTTCCCTGTGCAGAAATGGGTTAAACTCCCCTCAGTGTGCCCTGAGTGCTGTTTGAAAAGACTCACAGAAGTTGTTTGGCATTGGCTCAGCCCTCAGCCTGAGCTGTGCCCGATGCACCATGTGTTGCATCTTGCTTGCTTTGGATGTTGTGATGTTTCTGTGAGGCTGATATGCAAAACCTGCTGCTTTCCATTATCTTCTTGGAGCTGCTAGATCACAGAAGAGCTTGAGGGAGCTCTGATCTCTGCCATGTGGTCCTAAATCACAGAAACCCCCACATGGGGTTTGAGCTGGTGCCTGGCTATTTCCAGTCAGACCTGAAGTGTTGTGTATCTGTTCTGGCACTTAGAATGTGTTGAATCCAAGGATTTCTCTTAGAGTATCAGGAATGGAAAGAAAAGGCAGTCAGCATCCTGGACAAGCCTGATCCTTCTGGCCTTCTGCAGGTGCAGGAGGGCTCTCCCTGATGCTCTGAGCTGAGAGCATCCCTACAGCTGGGTGGCTCATGCCAGCCTGGTGCTGTGGCCCAGCCCATGAGCTCAGACCCTGGGAAGCTCAGAGCAGAGTTTGTTTGTGTCTGCCTGCAAAAGATTCAATAGGCCAAGATGTGTTTTAGTGAAAGGAGGAGGGAAATGATGAATCAAATCCAAATCTGAAAGAGCAGAAGGAAGAGGATCCAAGAGAGCACGAGGGGCAGCTGGCAGCATCGCAGCAGTGGCACAGATGTGCAGGAAGGCAGCTTTCTAAAAAGGACATTTAGTCTTTGATTACATCGAGATAACAGCACCTTTTTGAATGTCTCTCTATTTTTCTGTTTTTCTATTTGTCAGTGACTGTCCTTGCCATATTCCATGAGCTGCAGGTGGATGTGGAGCTCTATGCCCTTCTCTTTGGTGAAAGCGTCCTCAACGATGCCGTTGCCATTGTGCTGTCTTCGTAAGTGTCCCCTGGTTTTATTTACAATTGGTACCTGTGTTACATGTCAGCAGCTGGGGGGAGCCTCTTGGCCTTGCCCCTGTAAAATAGGAACAATGGGTGTTTGCAAGAGCATCTTAAGTGTCCCAAAAAGCTGTGGTGACATCCTGATGCATGTCCTCATTGCTTACCGCTGCTTGGGGTTACAGACTGTCTTTACTACTTCCCCCTGTGTGAGGGATGGTTTTGTTTTGCTTTTGTGGTCAGTTGACCCATCCACAGGGAAGTTTTTATATCCCTCTGAAACAGGAGAAGCACCAAATCTCCTTTTCAGCCACAAGATCCCACTGAAACCCCTTGCTGATGGCTTTGCTCCTACCTGCATTGCTTCCCACCTGCAAACCCCTCTTATGTTTAGGTGGAAATAGCTGGTGAAGCACATGTATCCTTTCTCTCCCCACTTTGAGGAGTTAATATTCCTACAGCTGGAGTTAATGCCCTTGCCTGAACACATGGGAAACTTGCTGCCTTTCTAAGGAATGTTTTATATTCTTTAATATTTTATGTCCTTTGCATGCAGGACATATTTTATTTGCGTTTTCGCTGTGTTGTCATCACAGCAATTTGTTCAGTAATATATAATACCTGCAATGGTGACAGCTTAACATATAGCTGAGACTAATGGAGAAAATATTTCTGGAATACTTGTCACTCCAGCGTGCTGGTTGTGTGGGTTTCACTGGAGGCAGCAAGTAGCACACTGTGAGCTGCGTGTTGTATTTACTGAATCGAGTGTTTCTGTTGAGGTTTCTGGAGCTCTTTGTATTGCTCACTCTGGCTTTTCTGCTGGATGTGTCACTGCTGGTGCGAGAGGAAACGCTGCACAGCCAGACTGTCATGAGTGAGGAGGAGATGGGGTCTTCCAGCCTGTGCTGGCAGGTTTCTGGTGGGAGTGGGTGGATTCAGCTTCAGAGGAATGGAATTCCTGGTGGTTCTCGGCACGCGTGGGCGACGGCGCCGCCCGCACGGATTTGCCTCTTGCTCTGGAGCTGTTGCTCTGATTTCCTGCTTTCCTCTCTCCACGAGCTGAGCTCAGGCCACCCCCTCCCCAAAACAGGATAATTTGCACCAAGGCAGCAGCTCTGGGTTCACTCAGCAGTTGTTTTATTTTGCCTCAGCACTGCAGGCAGGGGAGGACGGGGAGCTGGGCTCTTCAGGGGCCTTTGCCCAGCCTGGGTGCCCCAAGGCTCCTCTCCTGCTTTGAGCCCTGGGCAAATGTTTGTTCCTGTGCTTAAGGAGCAGGATCTGTGCCTTTCTGTTCCTGTCTTGGCCTGGTGTGGCTTGGCAGCAGGAGCTTGTTGCAGGATGAAGGGGAATTGAACCTAGAACTGAAAGCTGGTGGGCAGTGAGGTGCCAGAGCTGCTGTTTGGGAACAGAGGGGTAAATGCAGCTGCAGGATCCCAACCTGCTTCTTCCAGAGGGAGGATTCGCAGGGATTAAACACCACAGGAAGCCCCATGGGCAGCAAAAGGGGAAATAAAGGGCAGCTGGAAATAGTGCCTTATTGGCAATGCAAAAAACAAAACCAGAAGGAGAACTGTAAGAGGTTAAAATGCAAAACCAACATTCAAGGAGTTGGTTATGGAGGGGAAGTGAAACCAGTCTGGATTTAAAAAAAAATAAAACCTGAAAACCCAGAATAAAAACATGTTGGTGAATAAGGAGTATAAGATGGAATTGATGAAAGGAATTAAAGCACAGAGAAATCTGCAGCTTGCAGTGTAAAAGGCAATGCAGAAAAATGAGCTGTATTAAAAGCAGGGAAGTTTAGCAAGGGAAATAACCTATGTTGGAAAGGGGAGGTTTGTAATTTCTGTTGCAGAAAAATGTTAGTGTTATAGTTAGGGGAGAAAGTTGCAAGATGTGTTTGCAGGGCAGTAAGTGTCTGTTCTCAGCAGTTTAAACAGCAAACGTTTAAAGTTCACATCCAGGAGTTTTACCAGAGTGAGCCAAGGGATTGCTAACTAGGAAGTTAATGTTTCCAAGAAGTTTACATCAAGGAAAGTGATGTAAGGAGTTGATAAATGGGATTTAGGAGCTGGATAAGATCCCCCCTGTATCTCAGCCTTTCCAGGCAGAACAATGACTAGTGCAAGGCTCAGCTCATCAGGAGTTAGGAGGAAGCAGACTGGGAGCACTGCAGACCTGTTTGCCATCTCACCACAAAGCTCTGTTGAGGTCTGGTGGATGCAGGGAATGGTGCTGCTGCTGTGCATGGCACTGTCTGCCTTGGCTGCCCTGTGGTACTGCACTTTGGAGCTCAGAGCAGTGCAGACTAAATGCAGTGCATGTTAAATGTGGCAGAACAGGAGCAGTTACAGCTCTCCAGGGATGTTCACAGCAGCTGCCTCGCTGGACAAATGGAGATTTCCCACTTGAATGCTTCATGGTCCCACAGCACCTGGCATTACAGAGATCTGGTGCCAACCCCCCAGATGCCACCATAAACACCACATGTCACACAGGGCACAGGCTTTGGTCCCCTGCTCTCTGATGTCCAGGAGTAACTGCACATCCAGGCTGGGGGGTGGCTGATCCCAAACTCCCCAGGACAGGGAGGGTGTGCAGCTCCTGCACGCCGTGATCCCAGGGGATTGCAGGGCGTTGTGCCTCCCTGGCTGCTCAGGCTCGGTGTTTGCAGCAGCTGTAGCACTTTGCAAGGCTTGTGTAGCACCGTGAGGTGCCTCTCCCTCCAGACTAAGCAGATTTGTTCTTGTGCTTTCCCTTCTCTTGCAGCTCCATAGTTGCATATCAGCCAGCGGGTGACAACAGCCACACGTTTGATGTCACAGCCATGTTCAAGTCCATCGGGATCTTCCTGGGGATATTCAGTGGATCTTTTGCAATGGGAGCAGCTACTGGAGTTGTGACAGCTTTAATATCCTTTTCACTGTTTGGTTTTTTCCCCAAGTGTTTGCATAACAGCTTATTTATTTTTTGCTGCATTGCATTTCACCCAGATGTTTAATTTGTTTTCCCCTTAATTAACGAAAGACAGTGCCATAGCCTTTTTAGGGGCAGACTGTGTAGCTGTGATACACAGTTGGAATTTGATTTGCTCTTAGCCTGCAGTGTCTCTCCAAATTGTCCTTAACCAGCTGCAACGTCACCAAGTTCACCAAACTTCGGGAGTTCCCCTTGCTGGAGACTGGCTTGTTCTTCCTGATGTCCTGGAGCACGTTCCTACTGGCTGAAGCGTGTGGCTTTACAGGCAAGCCCCAGCACAGCCCTGCCCCTGCCATGGAGATCTGCAGGGATGATGGGGCCACTGAGTTCTGCTTCTCTCAGTATTGATTGTAGCCAGGGCTCTCCCTCTGCCTGCAGAAGCTCAATGATTCTGGTTCTGGGGTTACCTCATTCAGTTCCCTCCAGGCCTGGGGTGCAGCTCAGCTCCCTTTTCCTGACCAGGACTCTAATGTGATGCTCTGCTCCCCAGGTGTGGTGGCTGTGCTCTTCTGTGGGATCACACAGGCCCATTATACCTATAACAACTTATCTACAGAGTCACAACACAGAACTAAGCAGGTGAGAACTCCTCAGACCCCTTCAGCCTCTCTGAATTTCAAATTCATTTTTTTTCCTTCCCTCTAGCCAGAATTAAGTGCATCTGTCTTCTTACAGCTGCATTCACTAGGATTGCTTCTGCAGAAGCATTTATTGCATGATGGATGAGTTAACATGCTTTTCTTGTTAAATCTATATTATGTCTAACTCACTTTTAATTTGTTCTTCTCTTTCAGTTGTTCGAGCTTCTGAATTTCTTGGCAGAAAACTTCATCTTCTCCTACATGGGACTTGCACTGTTCACCTTCCAGAACCATGTCTTCAACCCTACCTTTGTGGTGGGAGCTTTTGTATCCTTTGGAGCACAATTTATAGGACAGAAAGAAAGGGAGAGGCGCCTCGTTCCAAATTTCTGTTTTTCTTTCAAATGAGTGGGTTTGGTTTTTTTTCAGTCAGTCTAGCTTTATTTTTAAAAGGGGATTTCTGCCATGTAGTGGTGCCTTTGCTGGTTATTTTAAGAAGATGGAGATTCTTTTTCCAGCTTTTCTGTTGGTTTTTTTCCCCCGTCTTCTCTCCTCTTGTGGGCATCCGAATCAGCTGCTGCAGGGACTCATCATTCAGTGTGACTGTGATGCCAGTGCCAGGCTTTGTCATGTGCCACCAGGAGGGGCTTTGCAAAGGGGGGCTGCCTGGTTTAGCCATTTATTTCCTCTTTTCTCTGCTAATGCACTTGGTTAACCCTGAAAAAAAGCCTTTTTTTGGTCAAACAGCACAGTTACTGCCACAGTGGATGCCTCTGAATGATGTCATGAGAAAGGATTTCCTGTTCTGCAGGCTGATGCTAATGGGAACAAGGGCCCTGGTATGTCTCAGAAAAACAAGAATTTTGAAGGAATTTTTTTCACATCACAGGGAAGCCAGTTAAATGTGCAGAATTATTTTCGCCCTTGGTCAGCACTGATGCAAGTTTATACTGGTGAGCAAAACATTTTTGCCAGTGCTGGTCCGTGGGTTTTCAGCAGACTCAGCTGAATTTCCCTGATCAGCTTTTATGGGGTTGCAGTGGGGCAGAAGAGGTGGAGAGCAGAGAAATGTCATTTGGGCTGTTATATTGAAATTTTGTGCTGTGCCTCTTCAGTGGGAACTGGCTAACTCGCTGATGAAATAGCTCATTCATGAGAGAGATCATGAAATACGTCTCTTATGCAAATTGTGGTGCTCAGGAAAGAACATAAAAGCTAGAAGCATTTTCCATATTATTCAAGGCTGTGCTGAATACTGGCTCCAAGATTATTTTTGCCATCTGGGTGCTGGTATTAAAAGATACAGCTTCAAAGATAAAAAGCAATATGAAGGGGCTGGTGATTCTTGTATCTCGCAGGCTATGAAAACAGAAAGAGTATTAGATTTTTTTTTTTTTTCTTCTCAACTGCTGCTGCTTTCATTTTGCTGAATAATCTTTGGGAAGGAGACTTGGCTTAAAGCTCCAAACCCAGCTGTGAAGTGTGGCATTCTGGGGAATGTCAGAGGGGTTGTCATAGCTGTGATAACTTGAGCTTCACAGAAGATGAATAATTCTTGGGGTGCAAAATGGACCTGGCAACAGAGAGCATACTGTGGGGAATTGTGTTTCTTCTCTCCTCTCATTTGTCTAACATGTCCTTTCATCATTACTTGTGTTTATTTGTGCTTGTCTCTGTGTGATATTCTGAATTGCAGTCTGTGCTGTGTTTCAGTGAGGCAGTGGCCTGCTCTTCCCACAGTGCTGTAACACTCAGGGCTGGATTGTTTTCTTTGCAGCCAGAGCTGCACTGGCGTTTGTGCAGCTCCCAGTTCCCTTTGGGCATAGAGACTCTGTGTGCAGGTGGGATGTGATGGGAGACACAGGAAGAGCAATTTCCTTAACACGTGCAAATACAGCTTGCTATCTTCCTAGGAAGAGCTGCCAATATTTACCCATTGTCATTTTTACTGAATCTGGGGAGAAGAAATAAGATTGGAACGAATTTGCAGCACATGATGATGTTTGCTGGTATGTTACTGCATCCTTCCTCTTGACCATGTCAAGGTGGGAACATGAGGGAAATCAGGTATTGGGGCTGATGGATGAGCTGATTCTCAAGAACTTTTTGCTTTCCCAGCCTGCTGTTAGATAATAAAGGGGCTTGTGGTGTATTCATGGTGGTTCCTTACGGTGAGAAGCTGGAAATATTCCTTATTCAGCTCTAAATCTCTTATATGGGCAATGTCTGGAGGGGAGGCTGGGCAGGAAGGGACTCAGTGGTCTGAGATGTAGGAATGAGTTCTGTTACTGTAGGACATGAAATAACACAATGTGGACATGCGGCTCTTTCAAGGTAAAAAGAGAGTTTTAATTTCTGACTCCAACATTTATAGATTTCCAAAAGTGACAGTGGATTGGAGGGTGACAGAACCACCTCTTCAATGACACTGGACAAACCAAGAGTCCATCAAATTTCTCCTCCTCCATAAAAGAATGCAAAACAATCAGTTATTTACATAAAGTGTGTGAGAAAGTTCGTTACAAAAATGTAAACATCAGAAGTTTCATCATGTTGAGATATTTGATGGCGCTGGGAGGTCGATTAGGGCGTTGATGATGATTTTCAGGATTTGGTGATTTTTATGAGGGTTGAGGGCCATTGGTTGTTTCTGTATGGGGACATGAGGATGATTCTTAAGTTTTTTGAAAAACTTAAAAAATCAGGGCGACAGAGCTCCTCCTGTCCTGCTTCAAGTACCTGGCACGGGGCAGGAGGAGGGTGATAAAATCATCACTATGGTCATGTCCCAGCACGGGGGGCAGCCAGCCACGGGGGTGACAAAACCATCGCTGTGGTGATGTCCCAGCACGGGGGGCAGGTGGGGAGCTGGCCATGGGGGTCATGGGGAGCTGTGCTGACCCAGCTGTGTGCTGTCCCCTCCTGCAGGGCTGCGTGGGGCCATGGCCTTCGCGCTGGCCATCCGCGACACGGCCACCTACGCGCGGCAGATGATGTTCAGCACCACCCTGCTCATCGTCTTCTTCACCGTCTGGGTGTTCGGCGGGGGCACCACGGCCATGCTGTCCTGCCTCAACATCCGGTCAGTGCGGGCTGCCCTGGCTCTGCACAGCCTCCCCCAGCCTGCTCCTGCTCAGGCTGCTCGGCTTGCAGAGAGCAGAGGCACATCCTGCATTGTCCTTGCCCTGATCCCTGCCCTGGCGTGCTGTGTGACTCTGCTTGTTGGTGTGTGACTCTGTGCTTGTTCTCCCTGGTGTGCTGTGTGACTGTGCTTGGTGTGTGACTCTGTGCTTGTTGGTGTGTGGCTCTGTGCCTGTTCACCCTGCCATGGTATGTGGCTGTGCCTGTTCTCCCTGGTGTGTGACTCTGTGCCTGTTCTCCCTGGTGTGTGACTCTGTGCCTGTTCTCCCTGGCCTGGTGTGTGACTGTGCTTGTTCTCCCTGGGGTGTGACTCTGTGCCTGTTCTCCCTGGTGTGTGACTCTGTGCCTGTTCTCTCCTCGCAGGGTCGGTGTGGATGCAGATCAGGAGAACGTGGTGAGTGTGCTCTGCTGGGGAAGCTCTCTCAGGGCAGGGGTTTAGTTACATCCTGACCCTGTGAATGCCTTGTCTGTGCTCTGCTTCCTTCCAGCTGCAGGAGGTTTTAGCTCCCCCTGTGAAAGAGTTTGCAGTCACAGCTTTTCTGTGCCCTCTGGTTTTCATGAGCCTTGTTTTGACTCAGCTGGAAAGAAGGGCACAGAAGCAATGCTGGGCTGTTTAGTGAGTTCACATTGCTGCTCCAATAGATTCAGTCTCTCCCTTGCTGGGTTTGAAATAAATCCCAAAGTGAACATGACATGAGGGCTCTGCCTCATCCCAGTGTCCAGGGCAGTACAGGAACCATTTACTGACTCATTTTTTGTAGCATCTGCCCCACTTTTACCCATGGGTACCCTCAGCCCCTGCTTACCCTTTTTCCTGTGGGTAGTTATGTGGCAGCCCCAGAACCACTGACCACACTGAGATCAATGCTGGATCCCCATAGCCCTGGGAGTTTTTCTGCCTGGTGGTTCCAGTTGTCTCATTCATGTGTCTGCAGCTGACTGTGCTGTGGCTGTGGTTCTCCTTGGTTTCAGTGTGAATTCTGCACCTTGGAGATTAATTTTATTCAGAACCATTTATTGGGCTGTTCACCTCCTGGAGAGAAAGCATCAAATGTGACAGGCAGCCCAGGGCCATAAATCTGTAAGCCAGATTTCTATGAAATATGTAATTGTACTTCACAGTCCCCTTCAAACAGTTTTATATTTTTTTCTCTGACTAAAAGGAAGCCTGGAGTTCCCATAACATACAATTATTTGCATGCAGCAGCGTCAGGCGAGATCTGATGGAGGTCGGATCTGTCAGCCACTATTAAATATGATGTCTGGGTGCAGCTGCTGGCTCTGAGGCACTTTAAACCTTGGGGCCAGACACTGGAAGGCTCTAGCAGCAAAATGGTCACTCTGTGCTTTGTTACCACCTCCCAGAGGCAGTCAAATGCTGCTAAGTGCAGCCTGTTGTGGTATGAATGTCCTTATGCACCCAGCCAAAGGCTTCTCAAGAGGCAGTGGGAAAGTCTGTGTCTCTTTGTGTCCCTGGGGATAATCCAATGTCCCATGGGTTCTCCTGGCCCTGATCCAGCTCATGGCACGTTGTCCTGCCCCTCTTTACTGTTTTTCTCTCCCACAGGGTGTCCCAGAGAGTGAGAGGAGGAGCACGAAGGCTGAGAGCGCTTGGCTGTTCCGTATGTGGTACAACTTCGACCACAAGTATCCTTGGGCAGCAGTGGCTGTGTGCAGAGTCAGATCCCACTGCCAGACACCTTTCACTGGGACCAGGAACTCCTCCCTGTGCTGTCAGATCCCACGGTCAGACACCTCTCACTGGGACCAGGAGCTTCTCCCTGCTTAGCAGAGGAGCCAGTGTTTGCTTTCCCCTGACATTGCTGTGTTTGGGTTTGCACCTACTCGTGTCTGGGGCTGCAAGAAATGACAATTTCCACCCTGTGTCAGTGAGAAGGCAGCAGCAGTTCAGTTTAAAGCTGGGTTCTCCAAGATTGGCATCCTGGGGGTCCATAATCCCAGGACTAGGTGGGCAGGAAGGGATGGGGGTTTTCATACTTGCAGTTCCCCTTGTTAGATCCATGCCTGTCCTCCCTTCCAGATGTGCTGTGCATTAGCGGAGGAGTGATGTGAGGCTGAGGGGCACAGGGTGGTGGGACAAGCAGTTGGGTGGTGGGACAAGATGCTGCTGAGCATCTTACCAGGACTGTGTCCTGCTGTCTTTGGTCGCATTCTCTTTGCACACCAGTACAACTTCTGTGCTTCCACACATTTGTATTTCTTTTCTTTCTGTGATTTCCTCACAATGCCAAGTCCTTCAGTGCTGCCCTCCCAGCCCTTTACTCACCAACACAGCCCCGATCCTCTTTTTTCCTTAACCCTCTCTGTAGCTACCTAAAGCCTCTCCTGACACACAGTGGTCCCCCTCTGACCACCACACTCCCAGGGTGCTGTGGCCCTGTTGCCCGGTGCCTGACGAGCCCACAGGCATATGAGGTGAGTCCTTTAGTAATCCTCCTGTAGCCATATTTTCTGAAAAATCCCTTTGCTAGGATTTTTCCTCCTGAGAAGTTGAGAGGCCTCAGGAAAAAAATGTAAACAATAATTACCTGCTGCTGTGGAATGCAACAGGTGCATCTTTGATTGGTCTCATGTGGTTGTTTTTAATTAATGGCCAATCACAGTCCAGCTGTCTCAGACTCTCTGGTCAGTCACAAGATTTTATTATCATTCCTTTTCTTTCCTTGCTAGCCTTCTGATGAAATCTTTTCTTCTATTCTTTTACTATAGTTTTAATATAATCTATATAATAAAATAATAAATAAGCCTTTTGAAACATGGAGTCAGATTCTCATCTCTTCCCATGTCGGGGCTGCCTGCAAAATTCTACACCCTCTCAGTTCTCAGGAGAAAAGATCCTAACGAAAGGATTTTTCATAAAACACGTCCGTGACCTGTTTTGCTCCCCAGAACCAAGAGCAGCTGAAGGACGACGACTCCGACCTCATCCTCAACGACGGCGACATCAGCCTCACCTACGGTGACTCCGCGGTCAACACCGACTCGGTGCCGTCCAGCGGCGCCTCCCGGCGCTTCGTGGGCAACAGCTCAGAGGACGCCCTGGACAGGGAGCTGGCCTTTGGGGACCACGAGCTGGTGATCCGGGGGACGCGCCTGGTGCTGCCCATGGACGATTCGGAGCCGCCCTCAAACGTCCTGGATAGCGCCAGGCACGGCCCGGCCTAAGGTCGCTCGGTTTCATTGACAGTAATATCTGCATATATGATCAAGAAGTATGTACTACCTAAAGTCTAATGCATGTCTCAAAATGTCTAAGCTGTATAAATATTATTTATATGGTGTCAAAAGAATATAAATATTCTCTGCCAAGCACTTGTAAAGAACAAGCTGCAAATTTAAGTTAAAAACTGTGTTGACTGCACTATGTAGGGTGGAACTGTTTTAGCGTCAGAGTCTTTTGCACACAGTGAGCTTCATTAATGTGTGGTTTGATGAAGGGTTTAGTTCCCAGCGGGTGAGTAAAGGAGCTGTGACTCCCTGTTCATCCTTTGAACCTGGGAGAGGAGGGTAGGGAGTTGCTGGTGAGCAGTGGAAATTGCTTTCTAGTCTGTTGAGGACTGTTGAGTTTCTTTTGGTCTCTGATCTTTGGATAGTCACGTTTGAAATACCAGCAAAAAATCTGCTCACAGACCCTCTTACCAGGCAGTGGATGGTGATAAACTTGTTTCACTGTGGGAACCTGGAGACTTTCTGCTTCTTAGTGACCCTCTGCCCAAGCCCTGCTTTAGTGGGCTCATGGCAGACCCCGGCCAAAGCTGGCAGCAAGGGCTGCGGGTGTGTGACTGCTGGGGTGGGAGCAGGAGAGAGGGATGGTTGGTGTCTGTAGTTGTGTTCAGGAGAAGGAGGCGATCCCACAGAAACTACACCAGGCGTGCACAGATTTTAGGTCTCAGTCCATCTTTCAGCTGTGGCTCAAGGAGCTTTCTCAAACCAGCCATCAAATCCTCTTTTGGCAACTAAATTTCACCTTTAGGAGCGGCCGTGTCGCTGCGCGGGCGAGTCCCTGTCCTGCGGTCACAGATGTAGCCAAGGTGTGCAGAGCTGCACGTGGGGCTGTGGAGCAGCACAGCCAACCTCAAACTCCAGCTTTAAGGCTGCAGATCCACACGGTACCTCCGGAGCTCTCCAGAGGCATCCAGCTGGTACTGAAGGGGAGCCGTCCGTCCGTCCGTCCGTCCGTCCGTCCTCCCGCAGAGTCAGAAACCATTGCACTTTGTTTGGTAACTCCTTAGCATGCTGTGTGTCTGCAGTCCCCACCCGACCTTTCTTGTGTCTCTTATCATTTAATAAGATATGTTTGTGAGTTGATTTTTGGTTTTAATTTACATTTTTTTATTTTTAGAGGAAGAGCACAGAACAATTTGCAATTTCACACTAGTGTTAAAGGATTTATTCTGTAGTTATGGGAATGGCTAAAGGTGCAGTCAAACTGCTAACCCTGACATCTTTTTTATCCTGGAAAGGGGGAATCATGGAAATTTACTGTATGTAATTTTATTGTCTATTTTATCTACAGTTTTTCTATACGAACCTTTCAGGGTTACTGGTGCACTACAGGTCCATTCTGGAGTTAACCCTCTCCAGAGGGCTTAAACAGAGGTATTTAAAATGAAAATACATGAAAGAGAGCCAGGTGAGTCCGAGCACTCACAGCTCCCGTTAGCTGTCCTTGGAACAAACTCTGCATCTCTCAGGATCTGACCCTGAGACCTCAGAGCACTGTCCCCACAGCTGTTTTCCCCAGCACCACCTGAGAGTTGGAGGAGACAGAAAATCCTGAAGTTTCAAGTGTATATGTATAGTTGAGAAAATAAATCTACACGATTTGTTTATTTTTTTTTTCATTTTCTCAGGTCTAAGTAACATTGCCTTAAATTTATGGATGTGAAACTATAATTATTTTGGCAGTTTATCCCCAAGAAAAGGCTTTCTTTTTCCTTCTGAACAAAATGTGTAAGTGTTGCCATAGGACTTCCCTAGAAGGGAGGTAATGCTCTGTTTATATTTGGATATATTTGGGGCATCTTCCTTGCACCTGTAAATGGCATCCCGCTGTTAACAAAGCTGTTGGATTAGCACTGGCCTTTGTTTCCTACTATGCAGGAATTCCATAAAGTGAGTGTGCATTTTATATGATGTCTGTAACTTAACTTCATGTGTTTAAAAAAACAAAAAAAGGAGAAAAAAAAAAGTAGAAACCTGTTGATTTTAGGTTTACTGCATCACTTCTACATCCTGTTTTATGTTCGTTCTGCCTTTTTGAAGAGGTATGATAAATAACTACCTCTTGTTTTTTCCTGTATAGCCTGACTATGAATTCAATTTACAGAGTTGGTGCAGCTGGAGGTGCAGGACAGTTCTGCTGCCCCGGGGCTCCCTCCCAGGCATTCCCAGCTGAGGTGCAGATTTGCTGCGAGGTGGCCACAAGCTGATGTTTTCCCATGGCTGTGGTAGCATTCCTCTCTTCCTCTGACCCTTTGACTTCAGTAATTTATCCACTCACTGTCAACTTGTGAACACATCACCCAGAAGCCTCAGCTTCTGACACCAGTAACAGTTCAGTTACATGAAAGGAAAAAACGTTAACCAATGGTGATTGTATGGGTTACATTATGATCCACATATAATATAACCAGGACTGATTTGAATAGCCTTAGTCAATGAATGAATTTAGGCTTAAATTAATGAGTGATTTCATAAATGAATGGGATTCATCCTCAACTGATTATTTCCTGTGCTGGGCTGCAGCAGAGCACACAGGAATGCCTGGTGTGCAGAGGCAGAGTCCTGATGCTTTGTGCTGCAGATGGAGCTAAGGATACCTTGGAAAATCAGGGCCTGAGACCTTTGCCAAATAGCTAAGACAGCCCTGAGGAGGCACTTCACAGCCCCCACGAGGATTTAGAGAAGGTGCCCTTCTTCTGTAAATTGAATTTCCATGGTTTTTGCACATGAAAAAGCATTGTAGGTAAAGTTATGATTTGTACTGGTACTGTCAGTTTGTGTGGTAATGGCATTAACCCCGTAGCTGTGGTGTTTGTGCAGCTGATCTGTGATAGCTGATGATCACTATTGGACCTTCTGTTTACACTGACTAAATCCTTTACTGTTGCGTTGTACTGTGAAAGAAGGATTATGGGCCTATAAAAGATGATTATTTTTTTTTTTGGAATTGTGTGTACTGTTTCATTAATTCACACGGAAATAAATCTGTAGCAAAGTGACCACGTGCCACTTGACCTTCTGAGAGCAGTTTGTTCATGGCCTTGGCAGCACCAGGGGTGCTGCACCCCGAGGACTGGAGGGTGCACCCTGAGCCTCCAGCCCAGCTCCTGGGACACTCCTGCAGGAGCAGGGCTGGGGAGCAGAGCCATGCTGGTTGCCAAAAGCTCCTCCAGGAGCAGCAAATCCAGCTGGGATTGTGCTGCTCCCTCCCAGCCCTGGGGCAGGGAGTGACCTGCACAGAGGCATCACCTTGGGCTGTTTGCAAAATCAAAGTCCCTGAGCTTTCCCAGGCTTTTATATCCCTGGGACTGTTGAATTTGCACTTGGGCTCCTGGCTGGTGATTCTGCCCTCTGACTCCCACCTGCACCATTTGGCAAGTTGTTCAAATGCTTTACAACCTTTCAGTATGGAGGGCGCCTCAGAAATTTCAGGAATCTCTTTCTGAGGGCTCTGGTTTGCAAAGGACAGCTTTCATCCCTTGGATGGTGTAAAACCACATTGTCACAGCTCTGCCTGTACACCTATTTACCAGGCAGATACACTGATAATTATTTACCACATTTTGTGCTGCTTTCCAAAGGGACTGTGGCCTTTGTGTGGGGTGGTGGATCCTGAGCTGTTCTGCTGGGCTGTCCCAAAACAGAGCCTGCAGCTCCCCAAAGCTGTGAGTGAGAGAGGAATGCCTGGCATGGCCTGTGCTGCTGGATGTCACAGCAATGGGACAGGAGACAAAGGTGTTGTATTATTTTCTTGCTATGTAGTGATGGTAGTTCTGCTGTGCACTCCCACCTCAGCATCCTGACAGCTGGAATAAACACCACTAATCCACTGGATACGTGCTGTCCAGCCCAGCTGGGGCTGGGCTCGGGCACGTAACTGAAGCAAACAAGGCCATCATTTAGCAATTGAACAAATGCCTTTTGGCAGCCCTTCACCTTCCCAAACCCTCCCAAGAAGTGCAGCAGACCCCTCCAAATGTTTCCTTGAAATAAAGTGTGATTCAGGCCCCTCACCATTGGCGAGTGGCATCCCCAGCACTCAAAATGTATCTGGGATCCTCTGGGCCGTGTCCAGCCCCCCCAGCATGGGCAGCTGCAGCTGGGCACCCCCTGGATGGGCTCACTGTGCCAGGAGCTGGCATCTCCTATCAGCCATGCACACGTTTGGGATAGGGGCACAGCAAGCAGGGACAAGGCAGTTCCTGCATGGTCTGGGATGGGGGACATTCCCCGCAGGCAGGTGCACAGAGCTGTCATTTGCTGATTAGTCCCTGTTTTATTAGTTCTGTTCAGTTTGAGCTAATGAGGGGCGGCTTTCAGTCAGTACCATCTGTCCATCTTCATGTGGGGATCAGTAAAGAGCTGGGAAATGGGCCAGCACTGGGTATCTACAGCCTCAAAAAAATCACAGGGCTGTTTTTAGAGCAATCCTGTATTGCTGTGCCCAAAGCCACAGACAGTTCTGCACCCTTGGCTCTGCATCTCCACATCCTACTGGGGCAGCATTTATATGAGGTAAAATTTAAAAAAAGCAAGGCTTTGATTCTTCTGCCTTATCTCATCATGGCCTGCAAGGAGCTCTGGTCCTTGCTGGGCCCTCTAGATGGCAATATTGGAAAGGACAGCAATTGTCCATCCCCACTGTGTCCCTGCACATTGGGGCCATCAGAGCCCAGCCCAGCCAGCTCCAGGCACCCTCCCATGCCCTGTGGGCTCACCACCCCTCAGGCACCATCCATCTGAGTCCTTATTAGCACAAAGGAGAGGAGACCCTGCTGCAGCACCGACTGCTCTGACACCCTGAGCCCCTCACAGGAGCCACCACCCTCTCAAACCCCTGGAGTGTGGAGGTGCTCACAGACATCTCCCCTGTGCCTTGCTTTCCCCTTTAAGCCCAGCTGCTTCTTGACCAATTTTTTTCCCTATTAAGCTTCCAGAATGAGGAGTTTAAGGCCAGTGGCCACAAGCTGACTGTGGGATGAGTTTTGGTCAGGGATCAGCTGCAGCCCTTGCTGGAGCTCACAAGGGCACCTTCCCCCAGGAGCTCCCCATGTCTCACCTCACCTGGGCACCAGGCCATTCCCAGCACTGGGCATTGCTGACACCTGCAGCCAATTTGTGGTCATCATGGCTGCTTGCACTGTTGCAGGTGGACTTTCTCTTGTCACAACTCCACAAGAGTGTTTCTCACCAGATGTGGGGAGTTTTGTGGAGGGAACCTCTTGGTGAGCTGAGATGGCCTCTCAGATGCCAGTGAGCCCAAATATAACCTCACAGCAGTAAATTAAAAAAAACCCCAAACCCCTCTTTTGGCCACATGTGTCTGTGGTTGGAGAATAATTGGAAGACAAGGCAATTAATATGGAAATGGAGAAATGGTGTCCTTGCTGACAACCCTGACAAAATCTGCCCAGCTGGTGAGGGAGCCCAGAGACTGGGAGTGTTTGTGCACTCTCTGTGTCCAGTGCAGGGGTAGCAGCACTGCCCAGCACCAGCCCTGGGTGTGCCCCCTGCTCCCCACCCAGCTGGGAGCAATGTGGGTCCCATTTACCCCAAAGGCATTTCAGCACACCTGGTGCCTGCAGCCTCCTTAACCCCAGGGGCTGCTTTGCACCCTGCTGGCAGGGGCAGCCCTGGGGACACTCTGGCAGCCCTGGGGACACTCTGGCTCCCCTGGGGACACTGGCAGCCCTGGGGACAATCTGGCTCCTGGTGCCCTGTCCCTGCCATGGCCAAGCAGGGAGTGCCACAGCAGCACAGTGGCTCTGATGTCCCTGAAAGCTCCTGGACCTGAGAGAAGAAGAGAAGCAAAGCCTCAGGGTGCTGCAGAGGTGAGGTGTGGGGGTGAGGCTGTGCCTGGAGAGCTCAGCCAGGGAAAGCAGAATTCCAGCCTGTCACCACTCAGTGCTGCCTGAGGTCTGCTCTCAGAACAGGGTTTGGGGACCAGGGGCTCTGGAGCACATTCCTTTGGGACTTGCAGTCCTCAAACAGCCCCCCTTGGTGCTTTTCCTATCTCCAGCCCTCACAGTCCCTGCTCTTGGAACCTGGGTCAGAGGCTACAAATCTGTTAATGAGTGCAGGAGTCCTGAAGGGTTCTGGGGTAGCAAAGCCTTGAATCTGTTGTCCAATATTTAGACATGTGTATACACAAAAGGATTGGGTCTTTATTAATTGTCCTTTAGTAGGAAATTCCACCAGCTGTGCTCCCCCCAGGGGTGCCAGGGATGCTCCAGCCCCAAGGAGCCCATATATGGCTGCAATCTCCCAGCCTGCATGTTCCACAATGGTGTGGTCATGGCTACTTTTAAGGATATGTGTGAACATTGCTCCCTTTCCTGTGAACATAAGCTCCCAGGAATGTGGAAAAAGATTAAAAATGTGCATAAATCCAAGCTGTTGGCTCTGTACAGTGTGCCAGCCCTTCCACCTGCAGCAGGCAGGGTGGTTATGCCAGCCTACCCTCATGGGTGCTGGGCAGGGCAGGCACTGCAGGGCAAAGGATGCTTTGAGAACAGGAAAACACCAACTGGCTGAGCATGGAAACACTTGGCAATGTAAATGTGCCTGGGCTGAGACAGCAGCAAAGATTTTTCTCTTGCCCTTCCTGCTCTCAGCACTGGTCTGAACCAAAATGTACCTTTTCTGGGCAGTAGCTCCAGGGGTGTGACCTTAAAACCAGCTAAGAACAGCAGGTCTCCACATCCTCACAGCATCCTCAGTCCCTGCAGTGCCTTGAAGTGTCTCCTCTGCACCTTTTGATGATGGATGGCTGAATCTGCTCTTCTGTGATACAGCTCACTCTTAGAATTCCCACAGGTACAAGAGAAAAGAGAACAAGAGATGCAGCATTGGTTGTTTTTCCCTTTTTCAGGTAGTTAATATTAATCACTGGTGCTTTGGATATATTATGTGAATTCTCACAGGTTCTGAAGCTTTTGACATCTGCAATAAGAGAGAATTGGAAATGTCTGTGTATCTCAGTGACAGATGGGCCAGGTTTAATGCAAATTTCTTCCCTTCTCCATGTACTCTGCCATTAATTTTTAGCTTTGAAATAGCCCTGACCATCCTAAAGCTGTTTAGCTAAATGACATCTGAGTGGTCTATGGTCACTATTTGCATTGGTGTCCCTTTCTCAAAGTGCAAAATCAAGGATTCCTCTGGTGGGGCAGCTCAGGTGACACAGTTCTAAACTGCACAGGGTATGTCTGAAATGTTTTCCACTCTGGAACCCCAGACCTGTGTCTGCTGTCACACAAAAATGTCCAAATTCTTACAAAAGGCAAACAAATTTCCCTTGTGATTGGTTTGTGCTCTGCACAGGCTGGATTTCTGTGGCTGAGATATTTGCTGTGTTGTACCTCAGTTCTGGTGAGATGCCTAAGAGGGCTCAGGGCTATTGTCCTGCTAGAGAGAAGCCAGGCCTGTGGCACTGTGACATTCCTAAACTCAGCTCCATCAGGGACTTGTTGCTGCAGCTGCAGTCTGTGCTCTGATGACAGAGCTGATAATAGACTGATGGTGCTCGTGACAAGGACTGAGAGAAAAAACTCCCTGGAAAAAATGGATCATCCTGGCTTTACAGATATTCAGTTTGAGATTCCATAGCTGGCATTTGGCCTCAGCAGTGCTGGCAAGACTGAACTCCATGGCTCTGGGGAGAAGAGCCCAGCTGGGGCCAGGCTGGTGCTGGAGCAGTTGTGAGTGCAGAGCTGGCTGGGCTGGCACGGGAGCAGGGGCAAAACCTCTGCTGTGGATGCACCCCCAGCAGAGAAGGATGCACTGGCTCCTCAGGCTGGAAAAGGAGCATCCAGCGGCCTCCCCAGGAGTGGGTCTGGCTCAGGACACTGAGTGGAGCTGATGGTGCTGCTGGAGTCCTGGAGCACCACAAGCAGCACAGTTAATACCTGCACTCCACGGCCGCCCAGCCTCTGATGCAGCAGAACGAGTAAAGCTGAGGCCAGTGTATAAATATTTATAGGCAGTTACCAGGTTTCGTATTTGGCCAAGCCCTCTGTCCCTCCTGGCTCCTGCCACTGGGTGTTTGTGGCTGTGGGTTGCCAAGGACACTGGCAGGGCAGGATCCTCCCTGCAGGGAGCCAGGGGCAGTGCAGGGCTCTGGGTGACCCTTCCTGCAGCCGAGCTGCTCCTGCCTCTGCTGCCACATCAGCAGCACCCGCTGCACCCACCTGCACCTGCAGCTCTGGGGAGGGTCCAGCCCCTCCCAGACCAGCCCCCAAAAGGCCCTGACCTGCCCCAAATGGGACCATTTTTCAAATTTCTTTACCTGAGCAGCTCAGGTTTGCTTCAGGGAATGTGCAGCACCCAGAGCCCTTTTTGCCTGTCACCCCTCCTGGCAGGGAGCTGCTCTCCTGAGGGGCTGGGTTATCAAAATCTAAGTAGTCTGTGCACAATTTTAGTGTTCTTCCTCAGATCCAGGATGCCTAATGCCAAATATTTTTCCCTGCTGTTGGTTCAGTTTCTTCTTCTGTTCCCAACTCTCACTTGAGCTGCTGAGGGGAAAAAAAAAATCCCAATCTGCTTTTACTGAAGAGATTTATTTCAGTTTGGAAGTGGCAGGAAGACAGCTTCTCTGTAGCCATGCATATGTCTGGGATCTTTCTCTTGGGTCTCTCAGTTTGACTTCAAATCATCGTTAAATCAATTTTCTTCAGCAGAACTCAGCAAAGAAGTGAGTTCTGTCATTTTTACTTAAGAGATGATTCCCAGAAAATTTGGTTAAACCAAAGGCAACACACCCACGCTCTCTTTGTGCCAGCTAAACTAAGCAGTTGAAAATCCCATCTGACTGGAAGGAGAACAAAAGTCCAGCACAGACAAATCTCCTTTGCAGCTGGGTATCAAATCTAAAATCTTTTGTTGGAGAAAGCTGCCTGACAGCTATTTACTGCAGCTCCTTCAGCACACTGAGCTCAGGAAATTGCATTCATAATTTCCTTAGTGCCAAATTGTTTGTAATTTTCCCATGACTATTTCTTTTTTTGTTTGTGAAACAAAGCTTCTGGAAATCTTGCACAAATTTACTTTTTGCCTAAGTATGAAGCTAATATGAAGTAAGTATATAGTTTAATGGGATACCACTCCCTTGATTTGTTTGGCATAGGAATAAGAACCCCAACCTCATTTGTGACTAAGTTTTCCATCAATAGTCCTATAATTTTAGTATAATCTGTTTTTTCAGCAAAGGGAAAATTGATCTGATACAGAAATTCAAAATGCTCATCTGGCCAGTGCTGTCGGACACAAGGGGAAAGCAGAAGAGGTGGAAAGGCGTGACCTGGCTTCTCCACATCACCATCAGTGAGGTCTGAGCACAATTCCCAGTGCCTTTATGTAAAAGAAAAAAACCTTTGATTTCTGCAGAGGCACTTGGGTGTGGTGAGCTGGGCTGGTTTCATTTCCAGCCCTGGGACAGAGCTCATCCAGAGCCTTGGACAAGTGGCTGCTTTCTCCACTTTGCTCCTCGTGCAACCCTGGGCAGCACAGGGGTGTTGAGGTTGGTACCTTGGAGCACACCAAATTTACCTCTGCACAGATTCAGGTGCCATTACCTATGACACTAAATTTGATCTTCACTGGCATTAATTGTGAGTCACAGAAAATCATTTGTAGGAGCCAGCAGAGCATTTGTTAAGACTCCCCAGCTCCAGGCTTTGCACCCAGAGAGAGAAGGACACGCTGGTGGCAGGGCTGGAGGGGCTGGGCTGTGACTCTGCCCCATCCCATGGACTGCAGGGAGCTGTGGCAGCACAGGAGCTTTGGGTGAGTCCATTGCTGTGGCTCCACATCTCCAACTCTGCTCTGGAACCAGAATCCTCTCCATGGGGTACTTTTGAGTTTGAAAGCTTCTCCTCTTACTACCTGTCTGCTGTTGCAAAGCCTGCATTTTAAATTTCATTGTATCTTTGCCTCCCTAGGAGGGGAGCAAAAAATGCTGTTATGACTTTGTGTGCACACAGGACCCTGGGGGACACTGAGCACATCCCTCATGGTGGCCAGGCTGGCAGGTGAGCAATCAGGGGCTGCAGCACTGAGCACCTCTGCTCCTTTCTGGATGTGCCCAAGCATTCCCAGCAGCCCTGGCAGGGGTTGCCTGAGGGGCTGAAATTGTCACCCTGCCCAAGCCAAGGAAACACTTTGTACTATCATGGGGAATTTAATTTTGGTGCCCTGAGCTGCAGGAAACACTGTGAGCCCCAGCTCATCCTGTGCCTGTTGTCTCTCATCTTAATGGAATGATCTAATCCAATTGTATGTGTTTCTTCATGGTTCTCAGCTTTTTAATTTATTTGATTATAGCTGCAGACTCAGGCAAAATGAAATTTGTCATGCTTTGAAAATTTCCTCTGCTATTAAAATGTGTATTTTACTTATATTAGTCTGTGGGTTCCTTGAATGATTTTTTTCTTAGACTAAAATCTAAAGCTAAAATTAATAAAGAAGCTTAATTTTGGTCTGATGCCAGGAAGTCATCTTTTTAAATCTGGAACATGAAACTCCTGGTGAGTCTCACACCAAGGAAAAAGACCAATGTTAGGGTAATTATGTACAGTAAAATAAAGATACACATGTCTATAATATGCATCATCACAAATCCCTTTGCTTTGTTTGAAGGAAAATCTTATATTATATTGCTGTTTCTTTCCTCATTGCTATTAGAAACCTTTGTTAAATCTCTCTCAGTAGGTATCCACCCAGGAACTGATAACTGATAAGGACCAAGAACCAAATCTCTTCTGAAATTTTATCTGTTTGACATATGCAAATACTCAAATAGTTGATGGATTCCTGTTATTGTTTAATGGCTGGCCAAGGTGTTTGCTGGAAGGGCCAAAGTCTGGAAACACTTAAACAAACTGCCCCAGCAGTTGTGAAGCCAATGGAAATTTACTTGACTTGAGCAGAGGGTGGCTGAAAAGTTGTGGAGATAGCAGCAGCTGTGCAGGAGCAGAGCTGGCTTTTGGCCAGGCTGCTCCCCACAGTCTGTGGGTTTGCACAGACCATGAGGTTGCTGTGTGGGGCTGCAGGGGCACAGCTGGGCACTCCCAGGGCTGCCCTGTCCCAGGGATGTGGGGCCACAAGCTGCCTGCTGCTCCCACATCCCTGCTTCTGATCCAGCAGGAAAAACACCAGGACCCAGCACATGAATGTGGGTGGAAATGCTGAAGTTCAAACAACCACAGAGCAGAAAACCTCAAGCCCTACCCTTGGCAGAAAACCTGGTGTGTTTGAATAGCCCCTTGCAGGCTGCAGATAAATAGCTGTGGCTGCTGCCAACATTCCTTGAAAACTTAAATTGTTGCTGGAAAGACAGTTGGAAACCTTAGTTTCTCTTGCCTTTTCTAAATGTAGCTTTGCTACAGTCAACAGATGGGTCCATTCCTGCAGGGCTCTGGTGCATCATCTTTTATAAATGGGAGTCACCTTTGTAATTTTCCATGCACAGAAGGAGCAGCTTGTTCTGGGAGAAGCATTTTGGACTCTGCCAAAGGACGCCAAGAGGGCTGACACGGCTGCTCCTCTTAATCTGATAGCTGAGCCATCCCTGCAGCTGCTTTTTAAAGGTGGGAACAATCTTTAGCTAGATCCCTTCTCCATGTGCAGATTCTGGTGTCACTCAGGAAAATCTGAGTAGCAGTGATGTCACAACATCACTGTAATTACTCGTGGGCTTATTCACCAGCAGGCTCTGAGCAGGTGATTGTCCAGCTTTTGGAAATCTCCTTTGATCTCTTGATCCAGGTTTGCTGATGGTATCTTGGGGCTATGCTACAGAAATACTCTGACACTAAACTGGGGAAAGCTGAGTCGTCTTGTGCATGCCACCTAATACAATCATAATCCTTTTTTTGTGACTGGCTGTTTTACCCACTAAATTAAAAGAATCACAGAATCATAAAGGCTGGAAAAAGCTTATCTTGAGTCCCACCATTAACCCAGCACTGACAATCCCAGCTCTAAACCAGGTCTCTACATGATTTTTGAACTCTCCCAGGGACAGTGGTTTCACCACTTTCCTGGGCAGCCTGTTCCAACATTTGACCACACTTTGAGCAGAGAAATATTTCCTAATATCCAACCTAAACCTCCCGTGGTGCAACTTGAGGCCAGGACAACTTGGTCCTCTTCTGGTTTGCTCAGCCAGTGATGAAGAAGAGTCCACTGATGCCCCTCATGAATTTCACCCTCACTCCTGTGCATCTGTGTGATTTCCAACCCACACGGATAGGAAGCATTGCAGCAGGAGCACAGAGGTGTCTCTGTTTGGGCAGCCTGGCTGCTCCCATGGGGATCACAGCCCATGGTGTGTGGCCAGCAGGTTGTGATGCTCTCCTGTGCATCAGTTTGCAGAGCAGTGTGTTATGTGTTCCAACTCCACGGGAAAGGCTTTGCATCACTGATGTTTCAACCACACCTTCCATAAACCCTCCCTTACTTACTCCCAGAGAGGAATGACTCTGAAGTGTTTCAGCTTTTCCATTACTTTGCCTGCCTGGGGACTTTGTGCTGCTGCTGTGAGGTAATTTGCTGGTGTCAGGTGAGTTCCAGCTGCCTGCAGGGCTGAGGCTCCCTCTGGCCACCAGTTATCCCCCAGGGCAGCAGAATGGTGGGATGGCTGAGGGTGTGGAGGCTGATGGATCTCTTGTCCTATTTCTTCTCCTCTTTTTCCTCTCTTGAAATGACTCACTGCAGGGCAGGGTGTGCACCTGGGGCTGAACACAGACTTTGGAAAAGTCAGAGGACACACTGAGGAGGGAGCCACCACTGGGACCTCAGGGATCAGCTTTCCAACATGACAGTTCTCCTTTCAGCTGGGAGGCTCTGTGTGAGCCATGGATGCTTTATATTCCAGGGGAAAATGAACCCATTCAAAACAGGATGGATGACATCTACCCAGCCAGGGACATGGATGTCACAGGAACAGCCAGCCTGGGGGGCTGCCTCTGCTGGGAAGGCTTCCTGCTCTCAGGGGTGGTGAAAGCAGGTGGCTGTGTGCTGAAAGGAGGATGGAGCCTGTCCATTAGGGAATTAACAGGGCAGTGACCCTGGGGAGGCAGCGTGGGTAGGGAGACAAGAGAGTTTGTGATGGTACCTTAAGCCAAAATAGCTGCAAATCTCAGACTGCAGCTTGGAAGGGGGAAAGAGCCCTTCCCAGCTGCTTTGGACAGTTGGGAGGGGAAAAGAACCTGTCCCAGCTGCTTTGATAGTTGGGAGGGGAAAAGAACCTCTCCCAGCTGCTTTGCACAAATGGAGGAGAGGGGATAATGATGGTAATTACTTTAACAAGGGAGATTGGTGATTATTTTCACCTGGAACTGAGGAAAGGCCTGAGTGGTGCCCTGGGAGAGGAGGGCTCAGGAGGGTTTGTGTGTGGAGATTGTTGGAGTGAAGAGCTGCTGTGGCTCTGTGTGGCCATGGGGTCCCACCTCGGGCAGGTGAGTGGGGCAGCTCCATCTCACACAGGGTGATTGTCACCACTGCCAGGGTGACACCATGGATAGGATGTGTCACACCCAGCCCCAGCCTGGCAGGACAGGTGGGAGGCAGGACAGACAAACCCACCCATGGGGAATGTGAAGGGCATCCTGCAGGGATTCACCCCAAGGTGCCCTGGCCTCCTTCCCCTGCCAAAACCAGGCCCCAGGTGTGGGAGGGCTCCCCCCTCTGTGGCTGCAAAGGGATTTAATGGAATCTGGCAGAGACCCAAAGGATGAATCAAAACACTCCTTTTTCTCCACTGGTGCAGATGATCCCTGCTTTGGGGGTGTCCTGCTCTCAGGGTTTCTTGCAGAGCACTTGGCTGTGGAGCAGCCTCCCCACACCCTCTGCAAGCTTTCCCATCTCCAAATAAAGTTTCCTAGCAGATAGGTTTGAGTGAGTAATTCAACGAACTCTGTTTTAAGTGCTTCTGCTTATAGTTCATTTTGTTTGGATAACTAGTCAAGGATGTATTGGATCGTTGGAGTCCTTCTTTTTAGATTTATTTCCTCTGTTTGCCAAAAATCAATTTGCAGGGTAATTGATTATCTTCCTTAGCAAGCACTGGTGGTAGTAGGGGATTGACTCAGAATTGACTCAGTCCTTTGCAATGAATTGTGTCACTCTTGCATTTTATTCTTGTTTAATGTGATGCTTTGGCAGAGATTTTTATAGTGCTCTACTCTATCTGTAATGTGGCAGTGCCCCAATGAGTGCTCCTTGACTCTGGTTGTGTGCTGTCCTTGCTCTCTAAATCATCCAGTGCTCTTTTCCAAGCACAATAAAGCTGCTGCTGTGATGAATGCAGGCTTTGGAGGGCTTAAATTCTTCTCTGTCAGGTGTACTGGTCATTTTAAGGCCTGATTTAAGGTCTGGTCCTGCACACACTCACTTTCTGGCAGGAGCAGCCACTCTGAAGATGGGGTAAAGCACTTGCTCTGTGCCACGTGCCTTTGCAGACCTTTATTCTGCTCTTTATTCCTGGATGTGGCCTTGTACATACGGGATGGGGTAGTGAATCCAACAGAGACCTAAGGGATGCAGCAATTGCAGGATGAGGCCTTGAGCTACAATCCAATGAGAGCAATGAATGACTCAAATAACAGCCTGCTCTGCTGTAACCAGTGAGCCATGTTAAATAGATGAATTTATTATTTAGCTGCTACTCTATTAAGCTGACAGACATGCTGCCTAGGAGTGGCTTTTGATGGTAGCTGCTATTTAGGATTTGGACATGAATTCTCTAGTTTATGTTGTATGTGGAAAGCATCTAATACTCAGAAAATTATTATAAAGTATCTAATACTTTTAATAAGTATTAAATAAGAGGCTCCTGATAGCAGCCTGATGACATTCCCTGCAGGTAGGGGATGCTTGTTACACTGCTGGTGGGCTGCAGTGCCTGTTGTCAGGCATTTATCAGAGCATTTGTGCTTCTCCAGGATGCATCCTGTGGTTGGGATCTTCCAAGATGCAGCTGCAGAGGTGCAGGATTAGTCCCCAAATATCCCTGTGGGGACAGGGCAATGGCTGCTCCTGGAGAAGGGAGTCCATTGGTACAGACATCCCTGGAGCAGACCCTGCCCACTCCTCTCTCCTCCTGTCTCTGTTCATGCCAGAGGCAGGAGAACTCCTTCTTTTGAAAGAAGAAGCCCCCCAGGAGCTGCCTGCAGGGTAATTTTCCCTGGGGATGTTCTCCTCAAGTTGTGCAACACTTGGTTTTTCTTTGCATCCTCACACTCTGCACCTCTGGTTTGTCCTGGAACTCTTGCCTTGATTTATGTAACTGGGAATGCTCTGTCTGAATGTCCCATCTTTGATGGGTCTCACCTCTGCAATTTCTCAAGAATCCTGGAGCTCTGCAGCTGCAAACACATTACAAACCTCACACCTGAGGGGCAGAGGGGCTCTGCTAATGTTCTGTAACTCTAATGGTTGCTTACAGCCACTAGAGGAAAGCTCTCATCATGGTGAGTAAGTTTCATGCTTGCTCGGAGAGCTGTTGGAAAAATGAGCTGGAAATGGGTATTTGGATTCCTTTGAAAATCAAGTGTAAACTCCAGTCCATAGTGATAAATGATGTTGGTGTTTCACATCTGTGTTTTATGCATGCCTGAAGTTGTTCTTGGCAAGTGGTGGCAGTCTGAGCCTTGAACCTCAGGGCAGCCCAGTGTTCCTGTCCCTGCTAGGGGTGTTGTTGATGTGGATGATGCAGTGTTGGAGGAATCTGTGGGACTTACCTGTTGAATGAACAGAGACACAGAAAAATGTGAATGTTTTTATAAAGAGAGTGTGTTTGCTCTTACACAATGTTTTTGTTTTACTAACAAAGAGAAATTCCTTGGCCCAAGTATAATGATCTGCTTTCCAGGGATACTGGTGCTGTGTCCAGCACACCTACCAGCCTCTCCTGCCATTAGCCAGGAGCTCTGTGGTGGCTCTCCAAGGCACCACAAAAGCCTGTTTGTAGAGCAAGAGCTCCAACACAGGCACTTCTTGTTGAAAAACAAACTTAGTTTCTTGCTGGGCCATGTGTTCAATAGCAGAAGAATGGAAGTAAATGGGAGAAACTCAGAAGAATAGAAAAAGAATATGGAATGGAGAAGGGGAGAAAAGAAAACAAGTGTGAATGCTGTGAGATTATTCTGGTGTGGTGCAGCAGCACAGGCAGGTGGATTTATTTAAAATAGGAATGAATTACTACCTGACAGTACTTTTTTTTGTATCTTCTTTAAAGAAAATGCTCTTCTTTTGCCATTTTTTTCTGTGCTCTCTTCAGCTGGGTCACCTCCCTCCCTTCAGACTTCTCACTTGAAATACATCCCTGCTGTTCATCTTGTGCCCTGCAAACTCTGTCTGTGAACCTGAAGGTGCTGTCTAACTGAGCTTCCAGGGAAGCCTTTAGCGTTGAGAGAGGGTTTGGACAGGCCAGGCGAGGCATCCTCCTGCAGAGATTTTGTCCCTCATTTCCTTGTCGGGGAGTGCAGCTGCTGGCGCTTTTTGGGGCACGGGGCTGTCCCAGCCTGCAGCATCCCGCGGTTCCCATGGCAGCGCCGCGCTGCTGCGGGGAGCTCGGGACAGCTCTGCCGGCAGAGCGCCGGCGCTGCTCGGGGCTTTCCCCCCAGGGATGGTGCGGTGACCCTGGGAGGAGCTCCCCGGGGCAGGATCACTGGATCACTGCTCTGGGTTGGACTAACTTTTTTTTTTTTTTTTTTTTTTTTTTTTTTTTTTTTTTTTCGTGTTATAAGCAGGGAGCCGCGTTTCTCCCTCTGGCCAGCCCAGCGCAGCCCCGGACCCAGCGCTCTGTCCGTCCCTGCGCTCTGTCCGTCCCCGCGCCGCCCCGCAGCAGCCCCGGCTCCCGGCAGCCTGTAAGCACATCCATCCATCCCTCCCTCCCTCTCTCCGTGCCGCTCAGCATCGTCTCGCCGAGCAGGGCAGCAGCTCCGGCACCCCACGCCTCGCAGGTCTCTGGATTTCAGGGCTGGTGTTGGTCTTTCCTCTGCCTTGCGATTGCTCTGCCGCAGAAGGGTTTGTGGGGAGTGGGAAGCCTGTGGGTGTGCACTGCACTTCTGAAACACTTCAGCAGGCAATTCCTCCGTAGTTTGCTGAGTTAACTTCAGAAACTGCTTGTTTTATGGGTTGTTTTGGAAATGGGATTTATCTACGTTCTTGTGTCTGATTTCTCTTGCATCCTCTTTTTTTGATATGCATATTGCGTCCTCGAAGGTGGTTGCTTTCAACACTGGGGTATAAATACAACTTTTCTCTTTGCTTCCAAATTGAACTGGTGCTTGGAGGGAGCATTTGCAGTGGTGCTGATTTGTGTAAGAGCTGTCAGCTCCGTGCTTTCCTGGGCAGGTGATCAGATGTGCCTCTCTGAGGCTTTTAAAGAGAGCTGGGGAGAAAATAACTGAAGCAGAGACTGTTTTGTGAGCTCTCAGGTGATGTGAGGAACAATCCTGGGAGCAGGCTGGCAGTAACAGAATTGAGGAGTATGGGAATGCAAACTTTTACCTAATAATTATCACACTTTCCTCTTAGTGTGTTATGGAGTATCAGGCAGTTGCAGAGTTCCTGCAGCTGCACCCATGTGAATTCAAACACCTTTAGCTTTGTACAAATGCTGCACCCCTGTATCAAGACAGATTTGGGAAGTCACTTGCATGAGTGAAGTTGTATTTGCCCATGTGTTTGCAAGGTGGGTGTTTCTGTCATTAATCTTTTCTTCAGTAATTGCTCAAAAGATAAGTTAATGTATGGGACTCTGGTCCAGTTTGTGTTGTGTAAGCAGGAGCCCATCTGTGGTTGAGAATGGGATGTGATTATTTTTTAAACCATTGAAATTTAGCATGTGGAATGGGGAAAACTGTAAAAACAATCCACCTACCAAACAGCTTTTTACCCTGTTTTGAGAGGAAGAGTGTTTTTTAAAAACAACAACAAAAAAAACTTCCGAAAGGAAACTGATTAAATTCTTAAGCCATGATGTACAAAGCAAAAAGCTGATCAAGCAACCAAATATGGCTTTGAAACTTCAACTTTCTTTTGTGATGATAAAAGCACCCACATACTTCAGTGACAAAACCCTTTTCTTCTTTTTCCCAAACACAGAATTCTTGAATACAAACCAGTTCCTAATTTTTCCTTAAGGAGCTCAGTATATAAAAATTCCTTCTTGACTAATACCTAAAAGAAAAATGTGGGTAGGTGTTTCAGAGCTGGCACCACAAGCACAAAAAGCCCACACCCCTCCAGATCTCAGCGCAGCAGAAAGGCAGTTGCTCAGATTTTGGACTGTGGCTCTGAGGAAGGAGTTCAGGGCTGGGATTTTACAGCTGGTTTCTGACATGCACTGAGGAGTTTTGGCTGTGGAAGGTTTTGAGGATTGGGCCCTTGAGCTGATTCTAGCAGAAGTTATTCCCTGCTGTGAGAGATGGCTTGTCTCCCTGTATGCTGGTACAATTCTCTGCTTGGATGTAAACAATGGCAGCTGTTCAAAAGGAGGTAATGTTTAGGGTACTCAAACAGTTGAAAATAAACACTCTGCTGCCTGTCTTGGCTGGCCTTTACTTCGGAAGCAGCCTTTCCATCGAGCTGCACTGTGAATGGAAAATGCAGATCTATGGTAGGAAGCAGCTGGGGAGCCCAGTCAGGTTCATGTGTGTGGATAGGGCAGTGATGCTGTAGGATGCCCTTCATCTGTAACCTAAATCCTTATCTCATGGATGTGGCTTGCAGTCCACACCCACTGCACTAGAATGCAACAAAAGTTTTAAGGAACTGACCTCCTTGCCCCCAAGAAGGAGCTTATTTCCATTTGTAACACAGAATAGTTTGGTTGGAAGGGACCCTTTAAAGGCCATTTAGTCCACAGGGACATCTTCAACTAGGCCAGGTTGCCCAGAGCCCTGTCCAGCCTGGCCTTGAGCACTTCCAGGGATGGGGCATCTACCATCTCTCTGGGCAATCTGTGCCAGTGTTCTTTGCTGGTTTTTCCAGTGTAAAAAATTCGTTCCTTGTATCTAGTCTAAATCTAACCTGTTCCAGTTTAAACCTTTGCCCTTGTCCTGTTGCAGCAGGCCCTGATAAAGAGTTTGTTCTCATCTCCCTTGTGAGCCCCCTTGAAGAACTGAAATACAATATGGCAATAAAGCCTTCCCAGAGCCTTCCCCTCTCCAGGCTGAGCCATCCCAGCTCTCTCAGCCTGTCTCCAAAGGAAAGGTGCTCCATCCCTTAGAGCACATCATCCTTGTCCCCTCTGGACTTGCTCCTTTTCCTTCCTGTGCTGGACCCCAGGGCTGCACACAGCTCTGCAGGTGAGCTCTCACAAAATGGAGCAGAGAGGGAGATGTGAGCCAGGATAACACTGTCCCCTGAGCAGCAGACTGGGTGAATTATGTTCTTTTACATTTATTCACCAGCCAGTGGAAGCATTGCAGGATTTAGGTGTAAAATTCCTTTGATCTTTGCTGATGGGACAAGGATCACACAAATTTCTGTTTAGCATTTCCCTTTTTGTGGTGCTGCTTAGCCCTGAAGTACCAGGGGCATTAAATGAAGCAATAAAAGTCTCACCACCAGCAATGTGCAAAATTTGCTCAGGCTTCTGATTGGTTTTGGTTTGATTACTCCTAAATCAGAGCAGCTCCCTGGAGAGCCATGGGCAGGCTCTGGTGCCAGCTCTCAGGGGTCACACAGAGATGCAGATGTGTGGGGGGCTGAGCCAAGCACTCCTTGCCTGCCTGTCACCCTCGTGGTCCCCAGGCACTGTCACCTTGTGCCCTGCTGGTGGGAGAGCAAAGGGAGCAAAGCTGAGATTTCAGATTAAATTCTTTACCTTGAGCAGGGTGGACTCACTTTTGCTTGAAAAGGTAATGGAAATAATGTCTATGTAGTAAACCTTGCCAGAACTGACCTGTGATTTCATTTAAAAAATACATTGTAAGTCAAAATACTACAGCTTGATTCATTTGGATTGCTTTTTATTTCATTTCTGTGTTATAGAAATGCAGACAGGGAAAGCAACAAAGCAGAAATGTCTGAGATCAGTAATTTCATGTCTGATTTTGGCAGAGGGAGTGTGGGAGGAAGAAAGAGACCTCATATTTCACTTAGATACTCTGTTTGGAGAGGAGTTTTAAGCAGATGGCTCTTGAGACTCTGTGACTCTAAAGAATTAAATGCTATTTAGATAAATGCATGCTTCCACTTCTGCAGTGTGGTTTTGGAAGGACTGTGTCATGTATTCTGGCTTCAGTCCTTTTGTCCTTGGGTCCACTAAAACCCTGTTTGCAGCCCCTTGGATGGGTGTAGGACCAAAGGACTGGGGCTTCCCCGGGGTTCAGAGACAGGACAGAGCCCAGCTTGCTTCTCTCCCCAGTGTGCTTTAACTGGGAATTTCTGTAGCTGAGCAGTCCAGAGAATATCTGGGAATATCATCCCAGCTGGCTTCTGCAGGAATGAATTGGAGCCAGGAGGCTGAGGCTGGTGTGTGATGAGCATTTCTCCCTGTGAAACCTCCCCAGGCCTGTGGGCAAAACTCCCCTACCAGAAATTGTTCATTTTGCTGCTCTCAGTGCTTCCTGCAAGGGCTTTGCTCTGCTCTGAGCTGCTGAAAGCCACAGAGAAGCCCTTGAAGGAGCAGTGCTTTCCCTCCCTGCAGCTCTCACTGAGGCAGGAGCCGGCCCTGGGTGCTTCCAGGGTGATTCAGGCATGGGTGGTGCCAAGGATGCTGCCAGAGAAAATTCCTCCTCTCAGGGACAAAGGAAGGGATGGATGGATGCATGCATGCTCCCTCTTCTGCTTCTCCAGCTCTTTCATATCCACCAGGATAGATGGTAAATAGGGTCTGTGTCCTATGGTAAGACAGGGCTAAAATTACATTTAAGACATTGGAAAATAACAAAGTAGGGCAAGGATTGCATTATAGCCATGCTGGAATGGTACAGACAGGACTGGAAGCACTCTTTCAAAAAAAGGCTGAACTAGAGTTCCCTGCAAGAAGTTGGAGAGCCAGGGCAGGGTTCCTGGCAGCTCTGGAGCTGCAATCCAGGGTGGAAGGGCAGCTATTTTGCTGTGTGCCTGGCTGGAAACTTTCAGGCAGAGTTACAATTTTGGTTTGGATGCTGTCACAGAGTTGCATTGTTTTTGTAAATAAGAAATTCAAACCCTCTTGACTTTGGACTGATATTTTCAGAAGACTCTACATTCCACAGATGTGCCTCATCTCTTTTGTGTCCCTTGAGGTGACCCCAGAGGTTGGGGTTGTTTGGGATGCATCCCTCCTGCAGGGCTGGCTGTGCTGTGAGCTGTGAGGGGTTGGAGGTGGTGGGACACTGCTGCATTTGTGACCTGTTGGGGTCAGGTACAGAATGCCACTTGTCACCCAGACATCTAATGGAGAACAGGGGAAAATATTCCTGTTGGGAAGAATCACTGCAGGGCAGCTTTTTGGCTTTCTTGTCTCTAATCCTTTTTCCGCCCCTAGAAAGGGGACATGAGCAGAGTGGAAAAGAGGAGGCTAAAATCTGCCTCACAGATTTATGATGCTTTATGATGCTTTGACATATGAGGGAGCTTCAAATCAAATACTGGCTGGCTCCAGTGGTGTCTGTCTGCTGAAATGATGGGTTTAAAAGACTCCTGTTCACAAGGAATTGTGTGTGCTCCATATGCCAAGGGACTCCTGCAGGGAGGCACAGTTGGTACAGGGATCTATAATTCACCTATTTTGCTTCAAGGTCCCTTTAGCACTGCAGCAGCTGTACCAGGGTGTGAGGGCTCTTGTGCTACACCAGCTCTCAGCTGCAGAGGAGCTCAGAGCTTCTGGCAGAGTGAGAATTGCTCTTGCTGTTTTGCTTGGACAGAGCAAAAAATCCACTCAGTCCTCCAAATCTCTCTCATATGAACCAGAGTGCTGGACATGCCTTTCTTCTTGTGCTAAGGAAAATAGAAATGGTTCATCACACTAAAGCCATGACTGGTCCAGCCCACAGTGGTTGTTAGTTGACTTTCCTGCAGGGAGTTGGCTCCCAGCTCTTCCTCAGTGCTTTCATATGGGAATATTCAGTTTTCATGTGCTTCCAGTGGTCTGTGACCAAAGATTCCCTTGACCATGACACCACCCTAAATACAGCCCCCCACTGCTGGAGGATGCTGGGGTGGCAGAAAATGATGTCCTTTCTTCTAAAGAAATGCCCCACGATGTGGGAACCATCTGGACTTGGCAGGCTGCTCCCAAGGCATTTGCTGCTTGTTTACCTTGGGACTGGCTGCCCCTGGCAGTTGTTACCATCAGCCTTTCTTATCTGTTCTTTTCTATAATAAACACTGGAGCAAAGGTTTGGAATTAGTCACTTCTGAGGCACTGCCTGCCTCCCTTTCCAGCTCCTGTCTTATCCTCTCATTTTTGGACTCCTGAGCCTTTTGCACTTCATTTTGTGCCTCTTGGTTTTCCCCTCATCTCATTGCACTGAGATAGCAAAGAGCTCTTTAAAATTCCTGGGAGGTGTGTCATGCCAAGGGCTGCAGCATCCCAGGAAGCTGCTGCCTGGGGACAGCTGTGTGCACTCACAATGCTCTTGCTGTGTGCTACAGAGGTTTTTCTAGCTTGACTTACCTCATCCAGTGGGTGAGTTTGAGTTCTGACTGATGCCTGCTCAGTTCAAGACACTGCCTGCCACAGAGGCAGTGTCAGGATTCCAAGAGCATTCCAGGGGCCTGGCACTGTGTCCTGCTCTTTGGTACAGCATTAACCACAGGGCAGCCTGTGGTTCCAGGGAATGCAAACACAGGCAGCACCTCTAGAACACAGGTGTGTGGTCCTCATCTGGATTGAGTAATTTGAGATTGTAATCAGGAGACTGAGTGGCTTTGCTTCCACTTACAAATTCCCTGGTGATGTCTAAGCATTGTCCTGATGTGCTCTTGCTTCTGACAGCACTGTGGAGAGGCACTGATGGACAGCCCAGGGTGCAAGGATCTCCCTTTCTCTCTCTCTCTGGTCTTGTCTCACATTAAAAATGCACAGAGCTATGTATTTCACTCAACACAAGGAAATACAGTTTCCTGCCTGCCCTTGCTCTGCCCAGTGAAAGGCAGCCATGCCCCCCAGGGCACAGCCTGCCAGGTGAAGCTCTTGATGTATAATTTATTTCAGTGCTGCCCCTAGAAAGGGCCAGGATGGGATCAGGATGGGAGAGCAGCCCACGTTCACCTCATAGCAGCACAAGGGCACCCACTGGGGATGCAAATCTGTTAAATTCTGTCTGGATTTCCTTTAGTGGATGCCAGAACATGTCATCCACCCCTTGCCATAATATTCCCTTCTCTCTTATGCCACTATCACCTTAATGATTTATGGAAACTTCCACTCTGGATCTGTCCCTGTGGTAGGATGGGTTTCTTGCAGTGAGTGGGGGACTCACCGTTCCTGTTTGGGGAAGGATTTGCTGATTTTTGGCTGGAGAGGATTGCAAACAGCAAACAACATCCCTGTGGTGGCTCTGATGTGCAGCAGAGGCTGTAACCCTTGTTTGGGCTGGCAGGGGGCTGCCCTAAGGGCTCACCTGTGGTGTGTGTGGGTGAAGGCCGTGCCCCACAGCTCCTTTCCTCAGCTCCATGTCTCAGGGGTGAGCTGAAGGCAGCTTTCCCTGCCCTGCAGGGCTCCCAGACGCATCTCTGGGGCACTGCTGGGAGCATCCCCTGCCCTCCCTGCCCTCCCCCAGCCCCTGCTCTGGTGCAGAGAAACCTCTGTGTGCTCCACTAGACACCAACCAAACAACCAATAAATCTCGTATAAACCGGGAGTAAGTTGTTTTGGTTACCAGGGAGATTGCCAAGTGCAAATTCAACCTGAAATAGCGATGAGCTCATCCCTGGAGCAGCCGGGGGAAGGGAAGGGGGGGCAGCGCCAGGAACGCCGGCGGCTCCAGGGACATTTGGATGCTCTGGGAGCTGCTCGGCCAAACAGCTTTGCCTTGTCAATGAGATCCTGCGGGGGATGCTGCGTGAAGCTGGGACAGGGCTCTTACAGTTCCTGGAAGTGTGGCAGTGACATTGCTCGTGGGGCTGTGGGCTGGAGAGCCTCGGGGGTGGCTCAGGTGCTGCAAAGATGCCTTCTCTGCCATTTCCCCTGTCCTGGAAACTTCTCCCTGGGAAAGGATTGTGGGGAAACTGAGATGCTTGACCTGTAGGTGAGGGTTGGTTCTCAGCAGCTGCTTAGGCAGGAGCATGGACAGGCCAAGCCTCTCCTGCTGCTGCTCCAGGGGCTGGAGCAAGGGCTTGGAGAAACCTCACCCTCTTCTGCAATACACCTGGGGCAGGAGGTGGAATATTTGGGCTCTGGCATTATTTTGCCTTGAAATGTCCCCAGTTTAAGCAGATCAGGACTGGAGTTTTGGAGTCACCTTCTGCCAGGGCACTGTGGGAGCAGAGATGGCATTTCTGGGATGATGGAGGGGGCTCTGGTGGAGTGCCAGCTGTGCCTGAGAGAGGCAGGGTAAGGAGGTTGTGCTGCTCTCAATCCCTTGGCCGCCCTGGAAGGGCTCCTGTATCACCCTGCACCTTTCTGTGCTAGGACAGAGATGTTTCCAGGTGCACTCCATTCAACAGACTCGAATTTTCTGAAGAAATACAACTTGTAACTGAAAAGCTCTGTCTGTAGGAGGAAGCACTGCCTGTCCCTCTGCACATGGTGCTGCAGGGTGAGGCTGACAAAGCTGTGGCAGTGGTCTCTGCTTGGGTTTTGTTCCCCACTGCTGAATTATCAAATACATGAAGTTGTGTAGAAATACCTGAGAATGTCACTTGTCTTGATGAAGCAATGCATGAGCTCCTTACCAGAGGCCCACTGATGGATTTCAGCAAATCTTTTAAGACATAATTGCCAGTGAGTGAAAACAGGGAACAATTATCAACAGCACAAATGCAAACAAAAGCTGAGCCCCTGAAAAGTGATCTGTGAACCTACTCACATGATGAAAAAACATGATCCTTTTTTTGGATTAACTTCATAGCTTTCTGAAACAAGACATGGAAGTTGCATCTATAAAAAGAGATTGGTTTCAGCAGGGCTATTTTGTATTTTGGAAGTCTTTTATTATAATTTTACAGTCATGAGAGATCTGTAAATTATGTGTTCTTGCAGGTCCCTTCCAGGGCTGTGGGTGGATGCTTTCCAGCTCCTTTGTAGTGGCTCCTTTGGAACCATGTGGGAAATGCTTTGGTGACATGACCAAGCCCCTCAGCGTGACAGGCAGCTCTCAGTGCCAGCAGTGCATTCAGCCATCAGCTACAGGCAGAGGCTTCAGGAGAGCCTGGTGCTTGGAGCAGTTCTGGCATTTGAAAGGAGGTGATTTTCGTGTGGGGACTTAGAGCTGAGTGAGATCTGAGTGAGACAGACATGAATTCACCTTTTACAGCTGCAGGGTGGGCAGTGCTCTGGTGTGCCTGGGCTGTCCCAGGGGCTGGCCTTGAGTCCATGTCACCCTGCTGCATGGGACAGCCCTGTGCCGCAGCCACCAGCACCCCAAACTGCCCAGACCTGAGCTGGGCAGGATGCTGGAAAACTTTAAAACCTACAAATGCCACGTGCAGATTTTATCTTCTGCTTTCAGCACCTCTTTGGAGATGAGACACTGCTTGTCTGATGTTCCTTTGTGTCACCTCTTTTCTGTGGGGTGCAGCACTGGATGTCAACATTTGGGAGCAGGACAGGCATCCCTGCAGGTCTTCTCTGTGTCCTCCCCCAGCGTTTCACCTTCTTGGTACCAAGGTGTGTTTGCCTTCTGGCTGTCTCTGGGTGACTAAACCTGCTGCTGCTCTTTGCAGATCCAGGACCAAGTCTAACCTTGCTCAGCCCCGGCACAAAGCAGGCAAAGCTCCTACCAGGCTTGCTTCTAGCACAGCTGGGAGTATTTCTCAAGGGGTAAAACTTTACCAAAGGGACAGCAGAGCCCTTGCTGTTGCAGGAAAACCCTCCATGATTTGGAAACCTCACCCTTTCCCCATTGTGCTGCAGCATTCCCAGAGGGACGTGGTGCTTGTGGGCTCTCATAAAATGCAGCTGCACAAGCTGGTTTTCAAAGAAAGCAAACCACTGTTTCACATCTGGTTTAGCTTTCTGAGTTTTCTCTGGCATTTGTGTGCAATTAGCACTGCTTTTCTCATATGGAGCCCATCTCTAATGGCTGCATGTGGGCAGTAGTTGCAGAGCTTGCAGTGATTGTGTTGAGAAGGGCTGTTTCTCTTTGCAGACTGTGTTGCTCATTGTCCCTGAATTTATTGTCTCTCTGCTACTTGAGAAAGAAAACAAAGTAATTTTTGGGCCTGAATCCATCCCAGAGTAGGGGATGGCTTAATCAAACACACAAGCACTTTTACCAGCTCCATTTGGTTTATTTCAATGTTTAAAATCAAACATTCTTTTAAGTATCTCACTTCTCTTTTTCTGAAGTTTGTGTTTAGTGAATGTACCCACTCACAGGCTTTGCCCATTGCTCCAAGAGGCAGCACTGGTAGAAATGCAGTAGCAGGCAGAGCTGCTGGGAGACACTTGGCAGAGGAGAGGAGCCCTTCCCTTGGCTCTGAATGCCCTGGCCTGGTGCAGGGGGGAAATGAAGGAATTAAATTTAGCAGTTTCAGTAACCTCAACCCCCCACCCTCCCTTGGCCCGAGCTGTCTCCTACCGAGTACTGATCTTAACGTTTCCAAGACACTAAAGGAACTCAAATTTTGCTAGGTTACCAAAAAACTGGAGTGGGAGTATGTTGGGGAGGAGAATTCCCCTGCTTCCCTCTCCAAAACAGCAGATCCCTCTCTATCCTGAAGATAATGACACTCAGCTGGGATACCACAAACCAGGGCAGGGCTCTGAAAACCATTCTGGGCTGGGACTCTGGTTTTGGCTTCAATTGAAACCTAAGCCTGATAAAAGATTTAAAGCTATTTGTTCCTTTTTTTTTTTTTTTTAACATTTGAGCTTGTGTTTTCTAACCAGCCCCACAGGTAAAGCTTTCCTGTGCAGTCCTTGCCCAGCTCTGATCTGACATATTTCCAGAGTCCCAGGATCCTTATCACTTTATGAAAAAGGAGATTTACATTCCTGTATCACACAGGCACTTTGAAAATATTATCCCTGACTCCAGATAAATGGCTCATACATTTTAATGCCGTTATTAGAAATTGAATTGACAACACTTATCCTCAGTGGAAATTGCTCTGCAGCTCAGGGGAAAATGTACAGAGAGCACTGGTGGAGACTTCAGAGAGCTCTTGTCATCTTGAGATGTGTGTGCTGCTGGTGCAGTGTATCTGTTGAATGAGAAAAGCAAAGTTTGATATTTACCAGGAAAAGGGGAAAGCACAAGTTCAGGGGCTGAGACAGCAGTGGGGCTTCAAACATCCCAAAGGTCTTCTGGGCTGAAAGGGAGAGCAAAGTGCTGGGGAAACATGGGCTGCTCTGGTTTGTGTGTCCCAGGGTGTTGTGGAGATGTTGCACACAGGTGTTTTATTTGCTGTCTTAGTAAGTGTAGAGAAAGTGAACTGATGAGTGCTGCCTGAAACTGGCGCTGGGTGAAGTCTGCTGAGGTGCTGAGGTTGGTGACAGAAGCAGCAAGGAACTGCAACAAGGAAACCCACTCAAAACAGGTTGATTTTAGATCAAAGTCTTTAATGGTGAATAAACGTGCAAGAACCGGCTGATGTCTGCTCCTCTCAGGGGATGTGGCCTTTGACATGGAACCTCTGCAGCCTCTGAGCTGGGATTTCCTGTGAGTGGAGGGATGAAGGGGGACACTGGCACAATACACAACTGGCAAAATGCTCAATGTGGTCCCAAAGAAGCACTTGTGAATCTGAAGCCACTCCAAAGTAAAGAGTTTCCACTTCTCCTGCCCTTGTTGTGCAATGTGGCTCAGCCTGGCCTGGCTTTTGTGGTGGGTGTTGGGGTGCCAGGAAGTTGTCTTCTTCTTCCATTTTAAATTGCACTTATCTGAAGCTGGAAGTTAAATCAAACCTTCCTAAAGTAGAGGTTTATGAAAATAACTCTTGTTATTTTCAACAATTTATAATCCAACCCCTTAGGCCTTGCTGGAGGAGACTTTGCAGCTTTGTTTTTCCTTGTAAAGAATGCTCAGCATATGTCCTGACAATTAGTCAGAGAGCCCAAAAATACCCATCAGCCCTGCAAGCTGATCCCTTCAGCTCCTGGAGCTGAGACAGACACAGGGTTATGCACTGTGGGGCTTTGGGAAAGGTTATTTTTAAAATGGCCACATAACAAGGGTGATCTGGTCCTTTCAGCCACCAGCTCTGGCTAACAACTGAGGGTGCAGACAGCCAAGTGTTGATCTTGCCCGAGGGGACTGTCCTGCCCAGGGTGTTGGGCTGCTTCTCCTGCTAAAGCATGTGCCAGTGCTGCCAGCTCTAAATCAGTGCTGAGGGCATGGCCCTGTGGCCTGTGCCAAGTTTGGGCAGTGCTTTGATGGTGTGCTGGATGCCAGGGAGTCTTCCCAACTGGCATGCCAATGCTTGGAAGGGCACGTCCTCATCAAAGAGGTGGCCTGTCTTCACCCTTGGCCAGGCAGCCCTTTCCTGAGGGCTTTTGCTTTGCCCTTCTCTGACCACCTGAGCTGAAGTTTTCTATCCTCAGTGTCTCTCACGTGCGGAATTTCTGGAGAATGTTTTGCCAGAATCACAGTCCATCCACAAACAGCCCTTTCTTCTCCTCCCCTGAAAATCAAGGTCTGTAAGGGGAAACACCAAGGCTCCTTGGTGCCACAGAGCACTGCTGGTGTGGGGGTTTGGCTTGGCCCCTGTCCTGCGTGGGCAGAGGTTGGAGGTCTTGCAGAACCATCTGCCCAGCAGCTTCCTGGGGATGTGGTATTTTGCTAGAAAGCATCACACAGAAAGCATTTCCAGGCTTTGGAGGAAGAGCTTGGGCAGAGCCTGCAGCACCCACCTTGTGAGTCTTCCTTGCTGCCAGGTCCCATTGGATGAGCACAGGAGGGTGTAGGGGATGCTGGAGACTGTGTGTGTTGTGGCTGATGTCTGGGTAGCTGCTAATCTCTGACTTGCAGTGGATAGATTTCCAAGGAATGACCCAGCTTTCAAACAGTGAAGCAAACCAGTAGCTGAACTTCCTTCCATGAGCTCCATAGTGAGCTGTTTACCCTCACTGAGGCAGAGCACTGCCCAGCCAGCTGCTGTGCCCATGAGAAGGAACTGGGAGCTACTGGAAGTGCAGAGAGCCTGCTGGACACTGTGAAATATCATTTCAGTGATGGCTCACTCACTGCTTGGTGAATACTGGCATGAGTATTTATTGTATGGGTATGGCAGGATTATATTGCTGTGCCTGTTCCTCACACCTCATCTGTCCTGGGAAAGACTGCTGCACTGCCTGGCTGGGTCACTGTGGTATTTATTTGACAGGGACTTGAGTTATTTTTCTCAGCTCTGAAGCCAGGGATAAGCCACAGGGGAAAGCTGTGACTGGCAAATATCTGCCTCACATTTGGCTCCACTGGTCATTCCCCCTGCACTTGAGTGCAACTGAACTTGAAAAAAGAAAGACTTAAAGTTGGCTAAGATGGCCCTTAGGAGCTGCACTGCCCCAGGTGTGAAGCTTTGGGGTAATAGGCTGGGCAATGCCTGAGTTCTGGTGCAGCTGCTTGGCCCCATGGCTCCTCCCAGCACACATCACCTGGCAGAAGGGACTGAGAGTCATCACAGCACTGCTGGCTGGGTCTGTGTGTGACACAGTTGTAGAGCTGCTGGGGAGGAAGAGGGAAATGCAGTATTTGAAGAATTTTAGCCCAATTATGAGCCTGATGTTCTTATGAGGCTTCTGAATCAGACCAGTCTTGGCAGTGCATGCGGCCCTGTCTCCCAAGGAGAGTAGAGGAAGTCTTTGTCTCCCCTCAGGGTTGTGTCACCTTCATGGACATGTTCACACATGTAGTCTTCACCCTCCAGTCCATGAAGGGGCTGTGGGCAGCCTGCTGAGCCTCCAGCCCACTGCCTGCACACTCACAGCAGAGGGACTTGGCAGACAGAGATGGGAAGAGAAACACGGCTCACGTTTAAGCAAGTGCATTTAAAGACTAAGACATCTGTCCTTCTAAGAGATTTTTAAAAAATCTTCAGCCTTTTGGGGCTGTTCCTTTCTGAGTTTGCACTAAAGGTCTAAATCTAACTGTTGGGACTACAGCAGGCACTCAACATCCTTGGTGCAGGGAGACGGAGCCTTGGCATCTTATCTGTAATGCAAGAAAGAGGAGCAGGAATAGGAGGAAATTGATTTTATTTTGAAGTTGATTCAAAAGCGGCTCTGCCCAGCACCTGCTGCAGCCTCTCCTCTCCCCAGTCTTCTTTGGAGCCTGGTGCTGCCATGGGGCTGTTTGATGCCTGCATCCCACCCCACTGCCACAGCCAGCATGGGGAACAGGAGCTGAACAAAGCCTTGGGACTACAAAGCAGCTCCTGATTTATGCACAGACACTCCTCCAGGCCCCAGGGTCACTTGGCTCCCAGCAGCAGTGAGAGGTCTGCCACGTCAGCAACAGGTGAAGGGAAGAAGTGCCAGTCAGGAGCATGTGTGGAGGGGAGCCACAGAGCAGATGGCAGCAGGGAAATAAATTTGGAGCTGCCACAGGAATAGTCCTGGAAAGAGTCCAGCCTGTGGATGGAGGCAGATGGGGAAGGACTTGGTTTATATCTCTTCCTGGTTTTGCTTTTTCTCAGATGGGTTTATTTCCAGCTCTGTTATCTCTGACCATTCCTTCCTATTACTATGCCCTTATCTCTTTTTTCCCCTCTCTTCTTATCCTGTCCTCTTTTCCGCCTTTTGTTTCTACTCACACTCTATCTGAGCTCCTGGATGTTGCCCACCCTGCATCTGCTTCCTTATAAACCTATTCCAGATTCCTCTACCCCTGCCTTCAGAGCTGACCCAAAAAACTTCCCTTGGCACTGAAAGGCTCAGCTCACTGCTGTGACCCAGCTGTGACCCAGCTGTGAGCTGGAGCTCAGCCTGGAAGAATTCTGCCTTTGGCACAACTTGCCACTTTCCTTCTCTACTGTCCCTGTGAGCTGTTCCCTGGAACACCAGGGCTCACCTGGTGCTCACTACCCTGTCCCTGCAGGGATGTCCTTGCTGGTTTTGCTCTGGATGTGGGAACATCCCAGCTGTCTCTGCCTTGTGTTCCTGTGAGTGCCTGTGAGATGCTTCAGGGGTGCCAAGGCACATCCTTGTGCACAGAGCTGGATTTGAGACTTTTTGGGCATATTTGGGATACTTCACATAGGAACTGTCCAGATTTGAAAGGATGAGGTAGAAAATTCCCATTGTGGTTCAGGTGTGAGTGTGTCAGGCAGGGTCTCTGGCTGGGGGGACAGGGACCAGCATCCCCTGGCAGTGCTCTGTGGCTGATGTGCAAACACTGCCCTGCAGTGCCTGCTGCCAGTGCTGGATACTGAGTGCTTGGAGAGCTGGATCAGCCCCCAGTGCCAGTCCTGGTGCCAAACCTGTCCAGCATTTCTGTGCCACTGGGGACTGCTGCCTCTTGTGTCTCTCTGATGGATCAGCTACAGCTGCAAAGATCTTTTCCTTGGAGAAATCTGTATCTATGTTCTCTCTCCTTTCAAGCCCAACTCTCTTACTGGTAGTCTTCCTGCAAACTTTGTCTTTATACTAAAACAAAGAACTGTTTTTAAAAAACTGTTCTATTTCTGCCTCAGAAGAGCCAAGGAAGTTTATAACTGAGATCTGTTGGGCTTTGCTGTGGGAAGACACATACATGCAACCTGAGATATATAAAATAAAATTTAAAAAAAATTGATCTGCCCTCAGGACAGGAAGGGTAGGGAGCAATGTGGAACTCTGATTTCTGGGGAGCCTGGTGAATGGCAGTGTGCTCTTCTGTGTAGATGGAACAGCATTACTTTAGGAGGTGCACAGGTGCTCTGCTGCTGGTATTTACTGCTGCTTTCTTTGATCATGGTGACTAATAGTTCATCAATGCCTGACTTAGAACAGCTCTCTTTAGGAGTTTCTGCCTGTTGAATGACAGCAGGATGTGTGAGCAAGCTGAGAGACCCAGACCTTTTCTGGCAGGATTCTGAGGGCAAGAAAATACTCTGGAAATCACAACGTGAATCATTTGTTTATCCCAGTGGATGACACTATGGCCCAGCCATGCTGCTCGGCAGTCAGACCCGCTGGGTGGGATCAGTGTGTCCAGGGCAGCTCCCTGGAAAACCTACAGGACAGGTTTAATGTTAAAAACATGACAACCCAAGCCTGCTGTGCACTCACTGGTGTACTTGTAGCACTCTTCCCTGTGGGTGCCTGGTGCACAGACAAGGGCTCAGGCAGGGCTGGCACAGCTCCATTCTGGGGCACCCTCTCTCTCCTGGACGTGTCTGCTCCTTGACACGTTCCATGGGGCATTGATGTCTCTCCTTGGCACTTGTGCTACACCTGCAGCACCTCTGTGTTTAATCACCTGGGCTTGTGTGGATGAGGAGAGTCTTGGGAAGGAAAGGGGAATTGTACAAAGTTATCTGGCTAAAACCAGGCAAGAAACCAAGAGCAGCAGTGAGGTTGTTCCATTCCTGCTGCTGGACCAGGAGGCCAGAGATTCAAACAAAATGGCCTTTAATTAAAATCTGCTCTGGGGCTTTGCAGAGTGAGCTGTGCCAGGGAGCTCCATAGGCATCCACAGGTCTGGGTCTCTGTCCTGCTTCTTGGCCAAACATTTTCCTTCTCCTCTCTCCTCCAGCCCAAGCCTGTCATGGTGCTGTGGACACTCATGTGTTTGTGCACATGAAATAACACCCAAGTGTCCATCCCTGCTCTCCACAGCCCTCTGCAGCTCCAAACTGCTGCTGGCTGCAGCCACCTCCGCTCAGGGCGTGGCAGGGCTGGCATCACAGAGACTCTGCCCATCAGCCAGGATGGGAGCCAAGGTTTCTGCTGGGAATACCTGGGCATTCTGGGGAAAGCAGGAAATGACAGCTGGGTGGGAGGGTGCCAGGGCTTTGTGTAGGGAGCTGGAAAGGAATGGGAATGGTTAATGGTGCAAACTCTACGTGCATTGCCAAAAATGAACTCATGTCTGTAAATATTACACTGTGCACAGCAAGATTAGAACAGGAAAATACCAGTTGTTAGGGTTCCTGTTGCCATCTGAATTATGCAAACAATTTGCTGCAGTTTATAGATGAGCTGGGGCAGAATAACATTGGGCTTTTCCTCGCCAAAGTGTTTCAGTGCATCAGTATTTTAGCACGTCCCAGCCTCAACCTGCTGCACCAGTGGATCCATGCTGGGCTCTTTTGGAATGGCTGTCAAGAGTGGTCTTTTCCAGGCCATGTTGGAAACTTGGAGATGTCAGGATGCTGGTGAGATGCTGAGCTTGTGGTTGTGCTGCCTGGGGGCTGAGATGGGTGTGAAGGCTCAGGGGCTCACCAAGGCCAGTGCTGAGGCTGGAGACTGTCCATGTGTGGCTGAGGAGCTCCTGGGAAGCAGAGATGTTCCTGGCCGTAGCAGGGCTGCTCTTCAGAGGCCAGACACCACCACCATGGGCTCCCTGGAAGGAATGATAAACATTGGCTCTTCCCAGTGGCTGTCAGGGAGGTTCAGTGACTTTCCCACGGCCGTGCAGTGCGTCAGTGGGAGGCAGGATTAGCAGCTGGGCCTCCCTGGCCCCCGGCCCTGAGCGTCCCCAGCAGTTGCATAACCCAGGGTGAGTGTGGAGCGGCTGCAGCCCGGGGGTCCCCACAGGAGTGACCCCAAGCCACAGCTCCCTCTCCTCCTGATGTGATTTGGGTGGAAGCAGCCATGGAGCTGGGATCTTCTTGAGAGCTTTGGGGACACCTGACTCTAGAGGACAGAGGCATGAGCCAGTGCCTCTAAAGCCATGCTAGGTGCTAGAGAAGCCCCGTATTATCACACCCAACTTTCTAAGTGCTGCTCTTCAGGGATTTGCTCCCTTTGAGCAGTTAATGCTGTGAGCTTCCTTAAGGAAAAAGCTGGGGAAGGACCAGGAATGGCAGTTTTTCTGGCAGTGAATCTTCAGCATGACCTCCATGTTGAGAGCAAATCCAATCCACCCATGAATGTATGTGCTGGGATTTCTGGGCTGCCAGCTGAGTCCTCTGGGGTACAGCCACATCCTTTCTGTGCCAGAAGACAGCCCTTGCTGGCTCTTGTGGCTGCAGCCCCCCTGTCCCCCACAGGGCTGTGATCACCTCTTCCCTTCAGCCATGGCAGAGCAGCGTTCGTGTTGGGTGTGGAATTTAGCTCAGGACTGCTACGAGACACAACCTCACTCTAAAGCCAAGGCCAAATAGTACCAGCATGGGGTCAAGTTCATGAGTTCATTCTGCCTTTGGGACTAATTTGGGTGCTGAGTAGCTGGGCAGGTATTTGACTGTTGCCTGCAGAGACCTAGAGGTCTCAGGATCCTATTCTTCTCCCTCAGATCACCTAAAATGGTAAGAATTTCCAAGGGGGATTAAGGTTGAGATCTCTGGGGAGGGGAGTGGACATCTGGTAGGAGTCCTGTCCATATTAATAGCCTCCATTTAAATATATGTTATCAAATGGGGCAGCTCCTTATCAGCCTGTGAACTCCATTACCTGAGGGGCTGCTGGTGACTTTGGGCTGCTGACCATGGCTTTCCACAGGCACACAGGTAAAGTGGCTGTGCTGCCAGGTGTTGGGGGAGCACACCTGGTGAATGGGGAGGAAGGTTTTGCTAAAAGGCTCCTGTGCCAGAGAAATAACTTTGAATGCAGACTGAAACCCCAGCTGCAGCTGTAACTCCTGATGGCAAATGGGTTGATAACAGTGGGAGACTGGTGCTAGAGCACAGTGCTGGTGGTGGCCTCGTTTGTTTTGTAAAATGTATTGGATTTTAAATGTTTTTGTATCTGCTGCTGTGGGAAGGTTGGGGCTCAGCTGTTATTTGAGCAAGACTTGGTGAAAACGGGAGACAATTCTCCTCCTTGCAGCAAGTTTATTGCAGTGAGCAGAGAAACTCAGGGCAGAGGGGAGACCAGAGTGTAAACCCAGATGGTTTGCTCTGCTCTGGTGGGAAGCTTGTGGTTAGTCCCTCTTCTCTGTTTATCTTTTAGTTCAGATCGGCTGACCCTTACCAGTGATAGGAAAATGTTAATATTTCCATTTACACTGACAGGAATCTTGAGATAATATTTTACATGTCAGGATGGGTGTCTTCCCATCCTGACTCATTCCTCTAGCCCTGCAGCTGAAGACAATCAGAAGCTCTTTGGGAATTTTGAAAGCCTGTCTCCCTCTTAGCAGCTGTTATTGTCCATATCCAGGTGCATTCACGGCCCTACAGCACAGAGGCAGTGCCATGGTGTCTCTTGGTGAGACACAACCCCGGGGGTGGATGTGCTGGGGACAGGGTGGGCACAGCTCCTGTGGCACCAAACTCAGCTGCTGCACACCAAGAGCCAGGAGTGCTCCTGAGACTTGGGGACATAGAGACTCCTCAAAGCTGGGCAGAAAAGGCACAGTTGGCTGCTCAGCTCCCTGCTCACCCTCCCAGGATGAGGCACACACCTGAGGCTGCTTGCACAGCACATAACTGCTCAGGATTTGCTGGTGGGATGCACATACATGTTATGCAGGGCACCACTGTGAGTAAAATCTGACTTCTGTGGTATCATTTGATGTGAGAAGATGTTTAACTTCAGCCCACAAGACTGACCAATGCTGTAGCATCCTTCCATTACACTCTCAGCTATATAATTTTTTTTCTTTCTCATCTTCCTCAGGGGCTGTCCCCTGGAGCAAGAACTCACAGACTTGATGCTGCAGGGTGTTCTGAGCAGATGCTGAGGTTGGACTGCTGCTGCCAAACAGTCACAGCATGGTGTCTGATCCTGCAGACCACTGGGAACCCCAGAGCAGCTGTGGGGGTATCACAGTGCCTGCTCAGAGTGGGGCTGGACCCTCCAGAGCAGGAGGAAATCTCATTTTGGCACCTGGCAGCACCTGGGTGTGAGAAGAGCATCCAGATGCTGAGGTGGGGCAGACCAGTGCTGGGAACACAACAGGGGAGTCTCAAAGGGTAAAACTTAATGCAGCCACAGAGTTAGTTACTGACCAGGATTTGTTTAGTTTTGAAAGGTTTGGACTTTGTTGCTTAAACTCTGCCTGAAGTGCTCAGCCTTATTTGAGGCAGTGGTGCCTCGTTAGCCTTCACTGAGCTCTGCACTGAGTGCCAAGGCAATCCCTGGGGAAAGTGTTTGCAGGGCTGGACCAGTGATTTTTAATAAATGGCATGTCCCTGCTTCCCTAGGGAACTGCGAGGATTTAGTAATGACTGGGATGTGCTCACACATGGTGGCAATAGGACCGTAGGGAATGTTTTTGGCAAGTGCCTGAGGAACTTGGAGCTGTTCTTGCTCTAAATAAAGAAGCTTTCCTTTTATCAACAGATTAATTTTTGAATTATAGAGTATGAGACTCGCACGTGCCCCAGCCTGGCAGTGGGAGAGCACAGCTCTGGTATTTTCAGCCCTCCCAGCAAAAAGGACCTACAAGAGATTTCTTTTCTTTCTTTTCTTGGGCTTTGCAAATGTTTGTTGCCTAGGGCATTGTGCCAGTGCAGTCTTCAGTGTCACTTTGCATTTGGGATTAACAGGACCCTTCTTTTAAGGGTTTCCCAGGTATTTATAGCAAACCATGCGACCTTGCATAGAGGAATGCTGAGAATAGTAACTCAGGTGACAGAGCAGGGCTGCCAGCACTGATCTGAAACAGGCAGGTGTAGCCAGTGCCTGGCAGAGTGGGGCTGTGTACTCAGTCTGCTGAGAAAAAATAAAACTAATGTAAAATCAAAAAGCTCTTTTTATTCCATATGCAACTGTGTGTAGGGCAGAGGGTTAACAACTCCAACTTTGTCTTCTTTCTTAAGTGGCAGAATAATCTGTAAAGTGTCAGTACAGTCTCTCTGGTTGTGTTTAGAGACTACACTTCAAGTTCTTCCTTGGTGGTTTATCACATTTAAACATATTCCCCAGAGACATTAACACATAGCCTGTGCTAAGTGCTTTGCCTATCAGCTGTGCTTCAGCTTCCCTCCCTGAGTGCTTTGGTTCCATTTATTGTGCAAACCACTGTGATGCTGCTTTGGGTTTTTGGCTGAACTGGGATGAACCAGCCCAGGGTGGTGCAGGAGCCCAGCAAGAGGCAGGGGTTGTGTGGGTGCAGCAGTTTTTGTGGGGTGGCATTGCTTAGGTCTGTACCTTTTCCATCCCAAAGCTGGCCCTGCTGCAGGGTGCAGAGGTGGCCCTGACCCTCAGTGTCTGGTTGGTGTTGGTGCCCCTGGGAAGCCCCTGGGGCCCAAGTGTGGAGGTCTCTGAAGGATGGAAGGTGTGGCTGTCCAAGGGCTGTTTTTGTGGAGTAGAAGATGCTTTCAGGGGACAAGTGGCAAACTGGCACCTCTGTGGTCAGGTAAATGTTAGGGTTGTATTCCAGTGGATCTTTGTGCCAAATACTCTGATATCTGAGAAGGCCACTGGCCTGGCCTTCTGCCCTCCAGCTGTAGCCAAATCCATCAGGGAGATACATTTAGAGGCCCCCCTGCCAGGGCTGGGATCCCTTGCTTAGAGTGAGATTTGTTTCTGGAAGTATGGCTGCATTTTTCTCCATCTTATGAGGGTCCTCTAGGCTATTTAAAGATGGGCACGTTCTGCATTTTCTCCTCCCCCCAGCTGCCTGTGCTTGCTGTTTCCACCTGCTTCTCTCCAGCAGAACAATCTTCTGCACATGCCTGGGAGGGGGAATAGTTACAGCCTGTCCATGCTTTTCCTCTGCTTTCTAAATCCCATTTTATGGCCTCAGAGTTAGACTGACATGGGGTTTGGATCAGTGCATGTCCTCAGGCTATGAGATTCTCCTGGGGCTAAAAAAGAGACCAGGCTGTCACCTCAGAGATGCCATAGTCTGGTGTAAAGGTACAGCCACAGAAACTCTGTTCAAGTGACTTCCCAGCTAAAACATCTGCATGTACCGCTCTCATTTTCAGCACAGCAGTGTGAAAAGAAGCACAGAGGTTCAGTGCTCTGGGTTTTAGTGGTGGTTTGGTGAGTGCTTTCCCTGGTTTTGGGTTGCAGTAGCACTGTTGTACCCCTGGTGTGGATCCCTACCATGTGCTCAGCATCTGCTGCATGGGAAGGGATGATGAGGGCACTGAATAAAGACCCAAGGAAGTGATGATTTTTCCATGTACCCAGTGTACCCCTAGTTTCATAACTTGCCTGCTTTTCAGACAGTAAAGACAAGCCAGGGTTAATATACCTGTGAGCTCTGGGAAGTTGTGCTGTGGGGACCTGGTGCAGCTGGAGGGTGAACAGGTTATTAAGGAGATAAACAATTTCAAACCCATGACCTGCTGCCAAGCAGGCTTTAGAAATACATTTATTTTTATACAGAGCACAAGAAATACCTGCTCTGTTTACCTTCCATGAGAGGGGACGGGGCTGCTGAGGGGACCAGCTGTAGGACACCAAATGAAGCTGAGCTCTGAAGTGTCCACAGATGTTTTCTCCATTTGGGGGAAATAATCTGGTGGTCCCAGCACAGCTGCTGCTGGCCTGGAGATTCACTCTGTCACACTCTGGTGGCTTCCAGGGCTCTGTGCACCCTACCCTGGGTGGGCTGCTCTGGGCTCTGGACATGGCACAGGTGAGCAGAGCCCGCCAGCACATTTGCAGAGGCAATGGGACCCTGCATCTTCACTGCAGGCAAGGGGACAGAGGTGCCTCTCCTGGCTCCAGATCAGGAATTCAGGGATGATAGTGCTGAGGGCAGGAAGCCTCTGGAAAAGCTGGAAGCAAATTCATGCCCCTGCCTGTGCACAAGAGGGGCTTTCTGCTGTGTGAGATGGCATAAGGCAGGCAGAAGCTGCTGGCACAGCCCAGTCTGGGGGCTCCAGCCTGGTGTTAATTTGCCTGTGGAGCTGCAGAGCTGCTGTGATAAATGTGTCTCACATTAGCAGGTGATGTGTTGCACGGGAACGCGGGGTTGTGCTGCTCCCTGAGCCATGCTTTCAAGATTATGTGTTCAGGCTGAAAGCAACCCTAAACCTGAGATCAGGGACATTTCAATACCATTTGCCCTGGGCTCTGCAATTGTATTTCTTCCAAATAAAACCCACCTGCTTGCTAAAGCTCTGCAGAGCTGGTGGTGGCTCACATAGTTTCCATGTTTCCCAGCTGTTTATCTGTTTCATTTGCTTGAACAGGTAGTCCTGTATGGTTGTCAGCAGGACATGACATCCCCTGGCCTTGCCAACGGATTATTTCCATACCTTGGTCCCTCCACAAAGTACAGTTCCTACCAGTTCAGTCTCCAGCCTGCCTCTGTCAGTTTTAGGGCTAGGAATAGGGTGTGAACACAGCCTCCATCTCTGCTGCAGTCTCCCTATGTGAAACTTTTCTTTAGTGCTCTCTGACCTGCTCTCTGAAATAGAAATCCTTCAGCTTGTTCTGGCCCTATGTTATTGAGAGGGTGACAAAGAGGAGATAGTGTGAAGACTCTTGGATTTCAAAGCCTGCAAGGTAACAGTGTGAGTCCCACTCTTCCTGGGCCCAGATGAGGCAGATGCTGTGCTGTGATGGCAAAGTGTTCATGTACAGCTCCTCTGGCTTTGTACCCAGCAGGGTTGGGCTGGTCCTGGTGTGCTGCAGGGCTCTGGTGGGGCTGGGCCCTGTAGCTAATGGTACATCTGGAATTACTGGGGTGGGCAAGTGTCTGTGAAAATCCTGTGAGCCTTAGGCCATAACAGGGCAGTCCAAGAGCATACTGCAGCCAAGGGTGAGCCCAACAGGGTCCCACTGACACTGCCTTGTTGTGAGGGCACAGCCAGGAGTGACACACCCTCTCTGCACCCCAGAACCCCTACAGCTTTGGTGTACAAAGGCAGATTGTGCTGGGCTGGGAGCAGCACAGGTGGAATGAGCACTGTGGTACCCCTGAGCTCCGTGAAGAACAGGCTCCAGGGTAGCCCCAGGGCAGGGTGAGGTGGTCCAAGGTGAGGCCACGTGATGGAGGCAGCAGTAATTTGTATGGCCTGACTCTGTCCTTTCCCTCCCTTCCTCTGTCAGGAAGAGAGAACATTTCCTCTTGGCAGTCCCTGCTGCCAGACCACAGCCACATTTCCCATCAGGCTGGTGATGATGCAGAAGGTTCAAGGCTGTGTCCCTGTTTGTTGGCTGTGCAGGGAAATGGGCTCTGCAGTGCTGGGGCTCTAGGGACACCAGGGGCAGGGGCAGGGATGAAGCTGCCTCTGTGGGACTCCATGGGCTTCTGTAACTCTTGTATTCTCTCCCTGGAAGTGGTCCAGGCCAGGCTGGATTCAGCTTTAAGCAACCTGGCTGGCACCCCTTAGCAGGGGGTTTGGAACAACATGATCTTTACAGTTCCTTCAAACCCAAATCAGTCCAGGATTCTCTGAATCCTGACAGAGCCCTTGTATCCCCTTGCAAGAGTGTTGGTGGCTTCTGCTGAGGAAGGGTGCATGGAATGGAGGGAGCCATTAGCAGGAGACTGGGAGTGCAGGAAGGGATGGGTGTCAGGGGAGAAAGTGTGAGCCAAAGTGGAAAATCCTCCAGTCATGATTCCCCACACTCGCTGACAGCTCCCTGGCCGTGGTGGAACATCAGACCTTGGCAGAGCCTTGATGGTGTGAACTGAAAAATATCTCTCCATGGAGGCAGATTTTTTCCTTGTTTTTTTGCCTTTTTTTTTTCCCCCCTTAAGATTTCATATGTGAAAGCCTGGTGAAAAGAGGCAGCTGGAAGATGCACAACTATCCAGCACAAAAGGCCTTGGAGGGCTGCAGCTGGCTGTGGGTTCAGGCTGGAAACATGGAAACAATTCCACTGTGTTCATGTTTGTTGGTGATTTCTGCACACAAGTGATGTGGTGCCTCAGCCAGGACCTCACTGAGGCGTGCAGTAATGAACTTAGGGACTCCCAGGGAGTGATCAGGTGTCATTACCCTTGCTCGATGTGCAGCGTGTAAATAAACCAGCCTAGCACCCTTCCACTTAACAAGGGGATGGGGAAAAGTCTGGTTTGGGATTCTGCTCTCCTCTATTGGAGCTCCTTTACCTATCAAGGAACCACCACATGCTCATTCCTGAGCCACGTTCCTCCGACTGATCTGCACAGCCCCAGGAGGCTGGAGCAGCTGTCAGGGCCTTGGCGCTGTCCCTTCATGGCTGTGCTCTTGCAGGGCCTGGCAGCTACACTGTAGGCACCATGTCTGAGTGCTTCAGTCAGGGAGGGCCTCAGGGCTGTCGCCTCAGGGCTGTGCTCCTACAGGGCCTGGCAGCTACACCGTGGGCACCATGTTGGAGCGCTTCAGTCAGGGCCTCAGGGCTGTCCCCTCAGGGCTGTCCCTTCATGGCTGTGCTCCTACAGGGCCTGGCAGCTACACCATGGGCACCATGTTGGAGCGCTTCAGTCAGGGCCTCAGGGTTGTCCCCGCAGGGCTGTCCCCTCAGGGCTGTCCCTTCATGGTTGTGCTCTTGCAGGGCCTGGCAGCTACACCGTGGGCACCATGTCGGAGCGCTTCGACTGCCATTACTGCCGGGATCCCCTGCAGGGCAAGAAGTACGTGCAGAAGGAGGGGCGGCACTGCTGCGTCAAGTGCTTCGACAAGTTCTGCGCCAACACCTGCATCGAGTGCAAGAAACCCATCGGGGCCGACTCCAAGGTCAGTGCTGAGCTCCCCGGTGGCTGAGGAGGAGAGGCAGAGGTTGGTCGCCCTCCTGTTTGCTCTGGTCAGGCTCTGAGCAGCTCTTTGTAGTCCTCTGGCTGCCAGCCGTGTGCTTATTGGGCAAAGAGCAGTGCTGGGGTGTGCTCATGGTGGGCTGCTTTGGCACAGGATCTCATTTCAGGGTCTAGATCCAGCCACATGACCTGCTGCAAATGCTGAATTGCCCTGGAGAGAGAACTGCCTGCAAATCTCACCTTCTGGGCAAAGCACTGAGATCTGATCTTTGTCAGTTTGTCAGATGCTTATTGCTTCACAATGAAAATCAAGAGTTCTTTCTGTATATATATTTCGAGAGCAGTTGGATGGTAAGATGGTTCTGCTGGGTTTTTTTCCTTATGTTAATTTATAATAGGATCTCTGATGCTCAGAGCAGGCAGGACATGCAGAAGCACAAACTGCAGGACCAGCAAATATCTGCAAACCTGGTGGTTGAAATTATTTTAATCTCCATAAAAACTGGAAATTGGTTTGTTGTTTATCTATAGAAATATATTACTGAAGTCATTAGCATACAACTTCAGGCCCAGACAAATGTTTATGGCAATAATAATGTATACCTGAACTAGAGGGAATGTAAGAACCCAAGAACTTGCAGAACCTCAAATCTCCAAGCTGTTGGTTTGAAACATCTTCTGCCCCCCCTGGAAGCCCAAAGTGAATGTGATTGTGTCAGCGAGTTTGGTTAAATGTCCTTCCCTTTGGTTAAATGTCCTTCCCTTCAGAGGAACTGCAGCCTACCCACTGAAATCAGACAAACTTAGGAACAACAAATCCATCCTTTACTGCCCAGGCTGGTGAGACAGGAGCTTGGCTTTAGGGCTCTGCTCAGGGGGAGAGAAAAGCTTCTCACTCCATCCCTACCTCCCTTTCTGTTCGTTGCAGGAGCTGCATTTCAAGAACCGCTACTGGCACGACAGCTGCTTCTGCTGCTTCAAGTGCTACAAGTCCCTGGTCAACGAGCCCTTCATGCTGAGGGAGAACAACAAGGTCTGGTGCAGCAACTGTACTGCTGCTGAGGATGCACCCAGGTGTAAGGGCTGCTTCAAGCCCATTATTGCAGGTACTGTGCCAGTGATGGGTCTGAGGGCCATGTTCTGCTCCAGGGCATAACCAGGGGGGTTTATCTGACTGTGGGGGCTGCAGTTAAGGCTTTGGGCATCACAGTGGAAGGCTGGAGCACCTCAGAACAGTAAATTTTGACTGCTGCTCTCACCTGTCCATTTTATTCAAGTGTTGAAAGGCTGCTTTGCAGTTAACCCTCATGTGGATAATTAACTCTCATGTCTTAAACTATTTCTATCAAAAGATTCTCTCAGTAAATCAAGGTCCTAAAAGGCTCAGGCAGCTGATAACTATTTTAAGAAAATCTAGCAAGCCCTGGCAAGAATCAGCTACAGAAATTACCAGCTCATCCCTAGTCTGCATTCCTGGAATCCTGGGCATAGCTATGGACAGGTCCTGCCACAGATGTTACACTGCACAGGGACAAGGGTTTGCCACAGGCCTGAAATCTCAGAGGACAACTTATTTTTATCTGTTGTAGGAGACCAAAATGTTGAGTACAAGAAGATGGTGTGGCACAAGGATTGCTTCACCTGCAGCCAGTGCAAGCAAGTGATTGGATCTGGGAGCTTCTTCCCCAAGGGTGATGACTTCTACTGTGTCTCCTGCCACGAGCACAAGTTTGCCAAGACCTGTGCTAAGTGCAAGAATGTAAGTCCTTCCTCTCTGCAGAGGCAGGTGCCAGAACCAGCCCTCATGTGCCCTTTGGGAGCTGGGAGGGTGACCCAGCAGGCAGACCATGCTGAAGCTGTACCAATGCTGATGTCCCTCCCCTGAGGTACCAGTGCCAGCAGCTGGTGCAATGGTGGGAGAGCCAATGGCTCCTGTGCATTACAGGATCTGGGCACTGGTGGTTGGGTTAGCTGATGGCAACACTGCAGAAACCAAGTGATACCAGTCTTGCACTTGCCTTGGGGTAGTTTAAGCTCTGCAGTGGTACTGAATATTCAAGAAGTGAAACAGTAGCTGTTTTACAACTTCTGCAACTGATTAGTGTGGAATTTCAGTTACTGCAGGTAAAAGAAAGTATTACGACAGTGCCAGGTATGTGGGATTTCAGGTTAGAGGGACTCAACTGCACTGTTCAATTAAATTTTGATGCAAACTTTGCAAAGATCCTCTCCATGACAAAGCTTTCCTACCCTACACCCCATGTCTGTGTAACCTCTCGTCTCCTGCTGATTCTTAACCACACCTCTGCTCCTTCTCTCCCAGCCCATCACTTCTGGAGGCCTCACTTACCAGGAACAGCCTTGGCATTCCGAGTGTTTCATTTGCTCCAACTGCAAGAAGCAACTGGGAGGGAAGCGCTTCACAGCTGTGGAGGATCAGTTTTACTGCGTTGAGTGCTACAAGGAGTGTGTTGCCAAGAAGTGTGCTGGATGCAAGAATCCTATTACAGGTATGTTGGGTTAAATGCAGCTCCAGGGCAGCGGGTGCTGAAGGTCAGGACAGTGATCCTCCAAAGACAGGGAGCCCAGGGATGGGTAACATCAGAAGCAGGTCTGGTAACCCAAGCCCAATCCCAGCATTTTACATGTGATCTGACTCTTGAGCCACGTGCTTGTGCTGGATGGAGGCTGAGCTGGTAACTGAGCTCTTCAGCCTCTGCATGTCTCAAATCTACCTCCTTCAAAACTCCCCCCAACCAGAACTATTCCCACCCATATCTTAGACTGGGACTCTTAAGTCTAAAATGAGTGGTGTTTTATTGTCCCAAAGGGACATTTGTAGCCCTTCTGATGTATTTTACACTTAAAAATCACTGGATGACAGAGCTCAGCTCTGAAATGTGGGCACTGTCCTGCCAGTCCCACGAGGCTTACATTCCATCCCACATTTTAGAGCACAGATCTGAGCCCTCAAGTATTTATCCCAACCTGTCCTTGCTCCACATCTCTCCTTGACTGCTGGAGAAAGGAGCCAAGGGAAAAAGCTTACTGCAGAAACAAGCCATGCAAGCCTTATGCTTATGTTTCTAATTCAAGAAACATCAGAAGACGCAACAAAACCATGGCTCAGTTGCCACTTGGGTGTTTCAGGCAGCCCCTGTGGCCTTCAAGCCCAGGGAAGCTCTGGGGCAGGAGCAGGCAGGGCTGGTTGGAGGGACAGCCCGGCCAAGGCAGCGCTACTATCGCCGTCCTATAATTGTGTTCTCTCCTAGCAGGATTTGGAAGAGGAACCAGTGTGGTTAACTATGAAGATGAGTCCTGGCACGATTACTGTTTCAAATGCACAAAGTGTGCCCGTGGGCTGGCCAACAAGCGCTTTGTTTGCCACAATGGAAAAATTTATTGTGCTGAGTGTCCCAAACGACTGTAAATGAGCAGATGTAAGATGGATTTTAAAGCCCTGCTTTCCCAAACAGCCCTGGTAAAAGAGCAGGTTTTTGCATGTTGAGAGTTTTAACTTTTTCCATTTTAGTGTAAGAACTAAATTAGCCTCAATATACTGGGTTTGACTTTTGGAGATCTTGCAGTACAAAAGCATGTAGCCTTGCAAAAATCTAACCTTGTTTCCAAGTAACTCCTAGTATAAAGGCTTGAAATGCTGTTAGATTTAGAGATCCACACACTGCGTCATCTGTGTGTGGCTTAAACTAAAACAAATCTAATTTTAAACTTATCTGGTATATGATTAAGCTTGGCACTTAACTGAAGTGGATTTGACAAGGCATGCACCTCCAACAAAGAGATGCAAAGATTGCATGTGGGATCAGAGGGATCCATTATTATGCTTCTACAAGTACAGATACACAACAAACACTGCACCACTGATAAGTAATAAATACCTTAGCTTACTCTACAACACCACATTGCAGCACATGTAAGGAATGGCTTCATCTTACAGATAACAATGTTTTGGCAGTGACATTTAGCTTAGTAATTTTCCATAAACTTGTTTTAGTCTTGATTTCCGTGTGGTTTGCCTGCAAGTTTTCCTCCTTAGCTTTTTTTATATTATTGTTTAAACAAGGCTGTCTATGTATAATTATTAATCCATTAACAAGTAGTAAATCTTTTACCTACAACATGCACATGCATTTACAAGTGCCTTAAAAATAGCTCATACAAGGCTAGCTCTCCTATCATGTCAGTGTATGTTTAGTGACTGAATAAAAGTGAGACTAGTGCCTGCTTGGAATCCATAGTCTGGAAATGATTATTTTTCATTTTGACATCTTATATGATTGACATGTCTTAGAGCTACTGAAACCAAGTCTACTACATTGATAATGGCAAAGTAAGAGTCAGCTGTGCTGTCATTGCACCCTTAAGTATCTGAGGACTAAAGCAACAATTTCCATAAACTAATTAATTTTTTTTATATATAACTGACACTGGACCATCTGCCAGAAACAGCCTGTGTGAAAAGCCCTTTGGAGAGCATATGTACAGCCACCATTCATGCACAGATCCACCACGCTTCAGCAACCTGAATGCTGGTTTAAGGAAGTTTTTTTCCACAGCAGTGAAATACTTTATCAACTGGATCTGCTCCAGCCATTCCCTTTCAACAACTGATAAAGAACCCTTGCAAAGAAAATGAAAGGCAGCATCTTGCTGGTCACTGCTCCACTGCTGGACTCACCCTCACAACACAGAGACGCTGCTGCTGCAGGGGAAAGGCAAAGGCTGGCAGGGAAAAGCAGGTTAAAGAATCCCTCAGTTCAGAACACGCCATCAGCACGGACAAACACAGCAAGAGCTGAAGGTGTTAGTGCAACTCCCCTCCCAGCCACACAGGCTGCTAGTGTGGCAATCTGGAGCAGTTAGAGCAGCACCAGAATGCATCCCAAGGCAGGTCAGCATGGCAAGGGGTGGAGAGGCCTAGTAAGGTCAAATTTAACATTACAGAAATAAAGCACTGTTCAACTGCAAAGTTTATTTAACTGTGCACATGTATTTACACAGGGCTGGATCAGGCCAGCCAACAAATCTCAGCACAGGAAAAATATCGGCATCTTTGTTAGAATGATTGTCTCTGCCAGAACAAACAGCTATCATACAAAAATACAGTTCTCCTTTCACCTAAGGCACTGCTCTAAAGTCTAAAACAGTTCTACAGGATCTCTGAACAGCAAGAGGGAGAAGGCTGAGGGCTCCTGTTGCAGCTGAGGTGTCGAGGAAAGCACAGGTGTGGTTCCAGCAACCCCACTGACACACACAGCTGCTGCTGGGCTGCACCACTGCAACTGAGGGAGCAGCCAGTGGCTTGGAGCAGGTTTTGAGACAGCTACTTTTAAAGTAATGACCTATCCAGTCTATCTGTTACAGGAGACAACAAGGCTGCATTATTACTTTTAGTAGCAATTTTCAGAAGATGCTTCATTAAACTCTTCATGCTGAAAAAAGCAGGCAAATTCAGGTTAAATAGATTATTTAATGCAGGCTTTAGGGGAAGGGAAATATATATGCAGTTTGCAGCCACTGTTATAGAGCTGGAACTGGAACACTTGGAATAATTAACATGAACAAAACATGACTTCAATGGTCTAATACTGTTATGTACACAATAAAATAATACTTCCATAAGCATAGATAAATAAGTAATTCAAAAGGAAAACATTTTTTAAAAGCCTAACACCTTAAACTGCACCAACAGACAAATCTAGGGACTCAACAGTTTTGTAATGTATTAGAGTACATGCTGAAAAGTGTTTTTATGTTTGCCAATAGACTAAAACATATTAGTGATGGTACAACACTTGCATTTTGAAACTGCCAATATTTTCACATTAGATAATAAGGAATTTGTCTTCTCCATTCAAAATTGAAGATACTCAATTTTGCATTTTTAAATAGCACATGAACCAACAAGCAACAACATTTTTCAAGACATTAAAAAGGGAGTTCAGCTTTAACATACACTGAGTGAGTCTTTTATTTTGTCAAGATCATTTTAGAAATATGCAAAGTCTGCAGCTAAGTGAGGAGCCTCCAGTGGCATGTTCTACATGATACTGATATGAAAATAATAATAATAAAAAAAAAAGACTCAATCAGGTTACTGTAAAGTCTGTAAAGGGGAAACAAGGAATACTTGAACTTGGAAACTTTATCTAACAATTAGCTAAACGAACAAAAAAAGAACATTAGCACAACAGTTTCCCTGAAATGTTTCAAGGTGCAAATTAGAAGTCTGCCATCCCTCCCCTGTTGTTTTTTGCAAACTTGAAGATGGATAAAGGTAAACAAGCAGCTTTTCAAAACAAGGCCTTCGGTACTTGAGAAAACACTGGATTACTGAAGTGCAATCAGATTATTTCCAGGTCTCTAGTGTTCACAGTTCTGTCCAAAGAGCAAAGAAAAGAAAACATTTAACCATCATAACTGTGTGTATGCCACATGCATCCATCATCACTGTCAGTCTACATCCAGGAGTGAGCACAGAACCACTTGGTCACTTACAGTCCAAAACCAGCACAGTAGGCTTTCTTTCTTTTTACAGGAATATTAGTTCTCAAAGTTACGTACAGAATTCTTAAACTGTATTACATTTAAAAAATTTCAACTTCAAAATTAAAAGGCCACACTTCCTTCACTAAAAAGTTAATGAGTCTGCTCACAAGAAAAAGTGAACAGCAGAACCACAATGAATTTTTCTATTCCCATGGCCCTGTCTGGTGTGGCCTCAAGGGAAGCCCCCGTCAGGGTGTGCCCATGGAACTCAAATTCACAAGACGCAGAGTGACAGAGGAGACTCAGGAAACAGCTCAGTCTAGGGAAGTGCTACACTTTAATCAAACAAAGTGCTACACATCACTGGAAGGAAACGTGGATAGCAAGGCTTGTTTTTCCACTAGCATTTACTTCAACTGATCACACAGTCATTTATCCCATGGAAAGAGATCTCCTGTGAAAACAGCCCTTTGGGATTTGACTCCAACACCAGAGAAGTCCCAAGTGGCTTTCTGAAGCTTCTCTGACACACTATGCACTGCACTGCATCAGGGCTTGGCTTCTCAAGTACATGGAGCTTGAGATGCAGCCCTGCCTCTTTCAGAAAATTCAGAATATTTTGTGTACAGCTTTACTACTCCTCCCAAAATGTAACACAATCATCTGTGGAATTTCAGGTTGGTGTTACTTGCCTCAGTGAGGTGAAAGACTGTTCTACAGTAAGTAGAGAGGACAGCTAATATACTGCTAAGAGACTGAAGAGACCTTGTAAGATCACACAGGTCAGCATCAAAAACAGAACATGCCTAGGAGTGAAAAGATCTGGTGTGCAGTTACATCAGACACCTTTTAAACTATTTTGTATCTTCAAAAGTAACATGTGCCATTTAACATGTCTTAGAAAAACCTTAAATACAACATATGAGCTTCAATGCTTTTTGGAACTTCACACGGGCTCAGCTGTGTCTTTGGAAGAGCCTTAATGTTAGGCCTTATCAAGTCCCTAAAAAGGCATCAGTTGGTGACTCCTTTTGACAGAATTCAAGTTAAAAGCACTAAAGAAAGAGCCTTCCCTCCAGTCTACACACTGGAAAAAGTGCCTTGAAAAAAAGAAGCTGTAGTTAAGGCAAGGAGAGCAAAACGCAAGGAGGTGAAATGCCTAGCCAGGGGAAGAGACAGAGAGGGAGGTCAGCTTGGATTACCTGACGAAGCATCTATAGGTTTGGTCAATGAACTCACTGCACCATCTTCCTCAAAAGCCAATTTGGGACTAGAAGGTAGTGTAGCAGCATCATTCAAGTTTTGATTACAGTTACCAGCAGAGATGCTGTCTGAGCTCAGTTTGGTTGACTTGGAATGTACTCCAACATCAATGAACTCCTCAAAAGTCCAGGAACCAGATTTTCCATTCAGATTCTGAATAAGTCCAATTGTATGATCAGCTCCATGAACACCCAACTTCCCCAAGTCATCAATAACCACTTCTTTTGCAGGATGACTACAAAAAACAGAGAATGGAAAAATAAAAACTTGTGTTGCAGTTTCCACATGTTTAACCTTTACATTGATTCCAGGACAGATAATTAACAGTCTGCATATTCTGCAAAGCATTGAATATCCCACAGGGCATTTCCAGACAAGCTTCAGCTGCCACACAGGATCTCCCCTCCAAGAGCCAATGGGGAAGAACAACTCAGCAATATATACTCATTTTTTACTATACCAACAGCCCTCAGGTAAGGTTTCTGCCTCTATAAATGTGATATAAAAAAGTAATAAGTTTAAAGCTTTGATTATAAAGTCTTGATTTTTGTAGGGTGCATTTTTCATTTTTTTTTCTCCAGCTAAGACTTTTTGAACACAAAACTAAGTCGCAGAAGACCAGCAATATTTAAAACAGATTCAAAAGCTAAACCCAAATTATGGATCAATTTTCACTCATTCTTAAGAAAATCATGGAAATATCTTTATATTCCATCACTGGAGGAATGACATTAATTTATCATCACTCTAGAAAAGTACTCACAATGTCACTTCTAAATCATTAGCATTTAGATGAGCAACTGGAACAAGCATCAGAGGACAGATTTTCCAGTAGTAGATGAAAAAGCTTTATGTTAAAAAAAAAATTGAAACAGTAAAAAACCCAAATTCTTCACTAAGGGAGGCTTCTGCATTATATCTGGTGCTTCAGCATAACTCAAAGTGTTCCAGAGCCTTCTGCAGGTTATTCTTCCTTTTCAGTGTTACCTTCCTCCCTCTTGTTTAATGTTTTGTTAATGAGAAGAACTGCAAGGCATTTACATGGAAAAGGTTTCAGGCAATGTCAGTTTTTATAATCAACATTGCCATGTTGCTGGCTGTGTGTCTCACTTCTCAGCAAAGGCAGCACTATTAACAAGGTGCCATCTAAACAAACAATGCTGCTGAGCTACCTGCTCTGTGTGAGGCTGTGAGCTGACAGCACACACCACACGGCTGGAGAAAGGCACACAGACCCCACAGGGTGCTGCAGACAGCACTGCATATTTATTTAAACACAGACAAGAACTCTCTTGTGTGAGAGCTCAGTGCTCCCACAGAACAGCAGACTCACCTGGAATCCTTCAGCTCAGAAACAGACAGAGACCCCTCGTCACTTTTCAAGTCACTTCCATTCATGAACACTTCACTGGCCTTCAACTCTGACTCATCTTGTGCCTCAGATTCTGCAGAGATCACGCTTTGTGCACTCTCTAAACAATCCTCTGCCTCCCCCTTGATGTCCTGGAGCAAGTCAACACCATTTAGCTTTCCTGAACGTTGTGGGGAGGGGGGGAGGAGAGAAAATTAAATACAAGGGAGAAAAGAACGTGAGTAGCAGAATTGCTATTCTAAATGAATAAAATACAAGTGCCAAAATAACCTTCCCAGCCAAAACCCGAGGCACTTGGCTTCAATAGATTCATTTGTCTATAGACAAGCTGCCTATATCAACATGAAATTTGTTTTTCATTTTCAAAAATCCACTTATAAATTGAAAGCATGCTGCCTGAATTTCACTCTCAAATAATTCTGAGCGATTCTCTGCTAAAGAAGGGAGTCCCCCTGGCACCTCTGGGACTGGTGTCTCAGGTCATCCCAGTGCTGTAAGGACTGCAAAAGAGCTTAAACATCACTGAGACTCACTGCCTCCCAGGCCTGACTCCCTCAGCTTCCTTACCTGGCTGATCAGTCTTCTCAAGACCCAACTCCTCCTCCTCTTCAATATCCTCTCCCTCCATCACCTCCGAGACAGACTTCCCTTCGTTCTGCAACTGAATTGCCACAGTGTTATTTGGAACAACTCTCTGTCCCCCACAGTTTCACAAATTCAGTCACAGCTCCCACACAAGACCATTCTGTGTCCAGAAGTGAGGCCACATGAATTCAAAGGCTCACAGACAACCAGGTCACCCAGCAACACGTGCTCTGCAGAGCCAGAGCCTGTGGGACCCACTTCCACCTCCCACCTATTAATCCTGAGATCCTTTTCCCCTCATTTCTCCAAGGTGTGTGCTAAATTTTTGTTGATTTTCGGCTATTGGAAGACTCGAATATTTGAATGTTCAAAGAGGAACAACTATTCCTCGATATGCACAATTTTTCACACAACTTAGGTCACTGAATTAACAAAAATATATCCAGTTTTCTGTAGCAACAGAAATCCAAAGAGAATTGCTCTAAACAATTCTTTTACTTTAAGCAAACAGATGATGCCAGAATTCTAAGTTTTCTGGGAAAAACAGTCCTGGCAGAATGCACAGTTAAAAAAAATCCATTACAAACCAGTGTTTGGTTAAAACAGTGTTTTAAAAACCAGTCTGGAAATGATAACACCAAATAATACTGTGTCTATAGGCCTGGAACAAAAATGTAAAAAAGATTCTTCACACAGCAAGCAAAGCAGAAGAATGTGAGCAATGGCAAGCTACTGGAAATTATTCTGGTGCACCAGAACTCTGCACTTCCTGTGGAAGACATTTTGTGTAAGGATAACAGAGGAAGACAGGATACAAGGCATAAAGTCCTTTTCTGTCATTATACAGATCAAACAGCAAAGTACCTTGGACTCGTTTTGATCCGATTTCCGTGTTCTTTTCATTATTTCTTCGATTCTCTGTTAAAACATGGAGAACATTTACAATGACATACAGAAAGTTGTATTTCAGAATTCTGGTTAAAATTCAACAATCAAGATATTTTCATATTTCATGAGTGTACTATTTTCATCACTGTTTTTAAATTTCACAAACCAGAGTTGGCAGCCTTTAAAAAAACACACTTCTATTTAATTGAATCTGAGACCATTTGCCTGTTCATTTTAGGCTGAGAATTCAAAACAGGCTACCTTTTTCCTTTCAAGCCTTTCCTGCATATTTTGCTGCATAATCCTTTCTCTTTCCAGTCGCTGTCTTTCAGCCTCTTCTTGAGCTTTTGCTTCAGCTTCTTCTCTCTGAAAATAAAACAAAAAGAAGAGAGCACCCAGGGCATAACTTATTCCAACAGCAAAAAGCAAAGGAGTTATAGAATCTAGTTGAGCACAGACAGAAACATCAGACAATCACTATACAATATGACCACACATTACAACTAAATGTCAATTACCTAGTTACCGACATGAAATATATACTACTATGACATTAAAAAACTGAAACCAACTATACTGAGGTAATGCAAATGTTCTGAATGTTGCCGAGATACTGAAAGTTGCTGTTCAGACTATGCTTTGGGATGAACATTTGGCTAACGAGGACAATCTATAAAGTAACAAGACAGCAATTAAATTATAAATGTGTCAAGGTTAACTTAAAAATCTTGGCAGTTGGGTATTGCCACCCAGACACTTGGTGCTGAACATCCTCTACTGCTTCTACACTGGAAAATCTTTTCCAGTATAACTGTCAAGAAGACAGAAACACAGTTAACACTCTGAGTAATTGTTGTTAACAAACATTTAAAGAAATATCCAGACACATGGCAAAGCTATTCACAGCTCTTTGAACACAAATAATTTCAATGTAAAACTGTTTTAGTTTTCAGAATTAATCGTACTTAAAGAAAGCCTGCTTTCTGCAGAACTGCTCCCGTCAGTTCAAAGGATGCCTTTGTAAAGGTACTTGCTGTGGAAGACTATTCAGCAACAGGAAAAGCAGACTTGGAAACACTACCAATCTTTCTTTGAGAGGAATCAGAGTAAACCAGATTACTTTCCAGACAGACCATCTTCTTGTAACTCATAGCAGTCTGCTGGTAAAGTGGGCTCAGTACAAATATTTTACATATGCAAAACAGCATCCCTGATGACTAAAAAAAATATTCCAAAATAGTTGCTTCTGCCCACACTTGAATTTATTAAATGCTAGGGGAAAAAACTAAAAATCACAGCGACCAGGGCACGGAAAAGACCTACAGACAGTCTCAAATCCATCTCAGACGGGATGAACTCAGCCTCACAACATGCCTGACAGAGATTTGTAAAAATCTTTCTATCAAACTAAAATCAAAGACAACCCTCTTGAAACCACAGCAGCTGCTTCTTCCAGGAGCCCAGCTGGAGGCACAGACCTGCTGTTGAAGCTCTGCGAGTTTTTCCTGCTCCTCCTGCTCCCGGCGGAGCCTCTCCTCCTCAGCCTGTCTCTGCTGCTCCTCCTGAGTCTGTCTCCTTTCCTCCTCCTGCTTCTGCAGCTCCTCCTCCCGCCGCGCCTTCTCCTCAGCTGCTCTCCTGGCCACTTCTTCTTCTCTGATTCTAGAATTTCCAAGGTACAGATTACTGGGTAGTTATTTCTTTAAAAGTGTGCATGCACAAGAGACAGAGTAGGAAAGCAAGAAAGTTCTAGGCAGTCAGAAATAACTGCATGAAGACACTTTCTGGTGTGGATTTATAAATGCCACCATTCAGACCTGTCAAAGCGAAAACTGGAATAAAACTTGGAAGAAATTATCTGTGAATAAATGCTCTTTGCTGTTTAAGTCAAGGCAGGTTGTTCCAATAATGGAATGTTTGATTGAGAACTGGATTAAGCAATGACTATTTAATAAAAACCATCTGCAACCATGACATGAATGAAGTTTATAATCACTGTCAAACATGAATTTAGTGGGATTTCCTAAAAGACTCCTTCTTCTATAGCCTGAATTCAGAGATACTCTGAAGGTGTACACTGCCAGCTTTTGCAGACCTACAGAGTAGATCTGATGACATATTTCTAAAGCAGATTATATGCAAATTTCTAACAGCTTCATATCCACAACTGGGAAACTGAAAAAATCTGACATCCGACCCTGTTTGTAGGAGCAGACAGGTCCTGATCTGGAATAAAGTTAGTCAGCACTAACTTAGCCATTTATTTTAACAACTTCTATGAGGTGAACCAAATGCACACTCATTTAACACTTGAATTACTTGTCTGCAACACTTCTGATCCATATTTCATATCACTAAAGATTTAACATACCATCAAACCACTGCCTAAGCTGATCAAAGGAAAGTTTAATACAGAGTTTGACTCTTTCAAACCAAATACAAAAAAACCAAACACAAGTGGTGCAAAAAGCACATTCTAGTTATGAAACAAAAGCCCTACTGGTGTCTGGAAGGAAAAAGAAGTGATTTCACAGAGACTGTGCCTTACATATGTACTGAGATATAAATTGATGTTACACACAGTAACCTGTCCCACGTTGGTGCCAGTGCCTCTCAGCTTCAGGAACTGTATTAACATTTGCAGGAACTTAAAATTAAAACTTAGCAAACATATACAGCTGGAGTATCCTTTCCAACCACACCCCACCACTGAAAGCATCCCTTTCTTCCCCTCCTTTGTTACCTTTCCTCTTCTTGTCTCTGAATTCTTTCTTGGTCTTCACGCTCTCTTTGCTCCCGTGCCAGACGTCGCTTCTCTGCCAGGATTTTAGCAGCTTCCTCAGCTGTGGTGGTCCCTGCTACTGTTTTGCTACCTGATTCTGCAAAGGTTAAAAGAATCTGCTGTTAGAAAGTTCCAGGAACTTAAAATGATGAAAGATGTTATCTCTGTAAGATGAGATCTTACGGCCAACTGATTCAGTATCTTTTCCATCAGTGCTCATCACAGGGTGATTGCATCCTCATCTGTAACAGGCCTGCAAGAGCCAAAGGGGAGCCCTGGAGATGCAGAGCCACAGTATCTGACACTGAAAGAGTAACAGCTCATTTCAACACTGATCCAGTCATATTCCAGATCATACACTTAAAGATACTCCAATTATCACAGCATTTAAAAACACGTCTCTGACAAGGCACCCTCATTTCTGTAATGTTTGAACACTGATAAGAAAACTGGAAAGAATCTGTTTTTGGAAATACCTTTCACTTCCTTCTAATAAAACTGAACACACAGGATCCTAAATAAGAAATTATAATTCTTCTATTTTTCTTGTTTCATAACATTAACATTCATGCCTTTATATTTACTGAGTATCTTGGAGTGCAAATGATCATCATTTTATCTGGCCCTGAAGGCACATACTAATGACTTCAGTAATATCACATTTCTATACATCAGCAACAAATCAATTTCCAATTTACATGGAGATCAAAACAGCTTCAACCACCAGGTGAGCAGATCTTTGCAGGTCCTGCTGTTTATGCTTCCTCATGACCTGCCTGGTGTTCAGGTGTCTGAACATCAGAGGCACTACTACTAATTAACATCAGGAAAAAAGTCAAAACAGAACCATCTTGCCATCCAGCTGCTCTCAATATGTATACTGAAAGAACTCTGATTTCTATCAGGTATTCCCTAGAAATATTTCAGTTTGAATGTGATTTAAGAGCTCATCATCTGAATATTCAGAAAATCAGCTCTTGATATCAGTCGAGCAGCAGCACCATAATGTTGGTGAGGACCAGCCCTTCTCCTGAACATTTCACAAATCAGCACATTATGTCTGCTTAACATTTATAAAGCCTTGAAGTCAAGGTAATTTTAATGAACTATGACATCAGGGTTTGACCACTCGTTTTACTTCTGACCTGAAGACAAATCATTCAAAACACAATGTCATCATTAGGAACTTTAATACCTGAAAAGCTGCTTAGGCCCCATGGACATATAATCACTACCTGCAGCTGCAGGGTATAATTACACACAGCAAAGTCCCAACAGCTGAATCATGGCTGTCTTTTGTGCAGAAAAATTGTTCTTGCAGTCTTAGGAAAAGAATTTCAACATTGATGTAGTGCAGGCATAGAGAGCGTTCTAACATTTAGAATTACCCAAAGTTGAGAAAACCTCCCCAGACAACACATTGCTTCTGATGTGGGAAAAAGTTGCAGTACTGCTGGTACTAACAAAAGTCAGCCATGAGTGTTCCAAATTTGAACTCAGTCAAAAGGGGTCCTCCCCCTCCTGAGCAAGAAAGACCATTCTGCATTTACAAAACCAATAGCAGATCTGCCTATTCAAGACAGGCAGATGCTTTTCTTCCAATATTCTCTAACTTACTAGGTTTCACTTACTGTTGCCAGTGTACAGCCATGAAGAATGTCTCTCCCTTCCCCAGCCATATGAGAGTACTTTCTGTTCAGACTACTCACTTTCCACAGCAGAGGCCATTTTTTGTTGCACGTTTGCCATCTCTCCCAGTTATAGCAAATCTGGTTGACACTTAATGTCAGGTTTAACCTATTTGCCCTCCTCAAAACTGAACCTAATAAGACAACCTAATGCTCAGCAAGAAGCCTAAAGGTTTAAGTTCTAAGCTTACAGCATGATGACAGCTTAAGTATGATATCTGGAGAAAATTAGTCACAACAGAACACTGCAAATATGGAAAGAACAGGGGGAAAAAAAGAAGAAAGGATTTGGGACCTTCCCACTGCATTCTCACTTCCGCAGTTTTATTGATGATTTCCATATGGGTACTTCAATACTGCTTTCATCTCCATGTACCTCTATACAGGCTGTTTCCATAGGGCAGGACATGAGATTTCCCAACATGATTGCTAACATGCCATAAGAAAATTCTGACAGTTTTTTACACTCAGCTTCCTTTTCCTTTCCTTCCTAGTAATTTTTATCAAAGGACTTCCCTTTTTGTAAGGGAAGGGGAAAGAGCGAAAGAGCCAAGAGAAACAATCTCTGAACACTTGCAAAATGTAGTACTAGCTGGATGGAAGGAAGATTCCAACAGATTTCAAGGTAAGTAATTAATTCACAATTAATCTAGGAATCATATTTCAAAGCCTTCAATACCCAGATACAAAATGTGAGGCTCCATGATAGTTTATTACCTATCATCATGCATAAGGTGAGAGCTCATGAAGGAGCACTTCTTATGCTTTAAGTTGAACAAGCCTTTTAATTCTCAGAGAAGCTGCGAGAGGCTGCTGCCAGAAATGACAACTGCTCCAGTCACTGCAAAATAAAAAGTGTTTTACTGTGGAACAGTATATTGCAGGAGGAAGACACAAAAAACAAGACAAAAACTTGATTGCTGTTGGCAACAGGCAAACAAGTTCAGTTTGAAGGAGAAGAGATGGGATGAAGATACAATTGCACAAAGCTGAAAGTAGGCTGAACCTACAAGACCTAGAGACTGATTTGCCACAAGCGATTCACTGGTGTGCTCTGACTTCAGAAGCTGTCTGGGACAGGGAATTGCACCAACCCATGGGGTGAACAGCTGACACAGACCTGTAAAATGAAAATTGCCTCGAAAACTGAAAGCAACTTAAGAAAAAAGATTTTGCCTAACATAGCAATATTGCAGTGTACCAAAACATTCAAAGAGAGAAATGAAATAATCTCTTATTTTGAAGAACATGCCCACTATTTCCTTTTGTTCTGTGTATCAAACAAAGAAGAAGATCTTTGCCCAGTCCCAGTAGGAATCACTACAAAGATGACTATTTTGAGATTAGAAATAAACTAAAAGGAAAACAGATAAACTGGGTTAATACAGTTTCAGAAGTCAGTGTAGAGAGGAGACAGATCAGGCATCTAAGGAACAAGGACAGAGGTTCTTGTTCCAGAACAACTGGAAGATACAGGACTAGGACAAATCGTTATGGAGGCTTCAACCAACTGATGACATTGATCAGAAGTGATGATGCTCTGAGGCACACAAGACATTTATCCATAGTATGGCAGCACACTGAGGGATGGATGTTCTGACTGCAAAGACAAAGGATGCGACAGCAAAGACGGATGTGTGACTTTGTACAAACATCCACCTCTGACAGCCAGGCTTCCTTCCACAGGAACACATGCCCAGAGAGCTCTACCACGAGTTCTTCAGGTGAATGACACTTCTTCACATCCAACAGAAGCCATACCAGAAGGAGCCTCAGAAGTGGCAGAGAGCAGGAGCAGCCCAGGGAAGCACACAGGAACATGCAGTAACGTGCAGCAAGCACATGTTCCCACTTACCTGCTGAGTGAGGGACTCACCCCCAGCACTGCCCACTGGCTCTAACTTACACTCTAAAGATCCCTCCTTGTCCTTTCAAGGGTCCCCTAAGTCCTTCTGCACAGTGATCTGCCTGCCAGACCTCATCAGAAGGCTCTTCCAGATTCTGCTGGAGATGGCAGCTCCCTTTTCCCCCAGGGACAGAGGCCAGGCTCATGTGGCACAATGGAGAGCACTAGAACACTAATTACTTATCAGGTATATGGCTCTCCTGACTCTACCAGGATAACTTCTCAGTGTGACTTGTGAACCGATCACAAGGCAGCAATGATTGCACACTAACTGGAACTTAGGCCAAGGCAGCTTTCAAGCATTGTGAAAACTCAGTCTCATCCTGTGGTGAACAGGAACTGATTTTGTCCTCCAAGAAGGTCTCTACAGGAGCACTTTAAGAACCACCAACTGAACTGAAAGACTTTTGTGTAGTTTAACTACTGACTTTATAAACCTAAGCTAGTAGATCCCTCAGCTCGAGCAGCTGAAACCCAAAAGGCAAAGAAGATTTTTGCTTTTCTTAAAATTACAGTACAAGTAGTAATATTAAAGGCTCCTGACTTAAATCTCCGAGTCAAATAAACCAACTACTGCATTAAAATTCACATCCCAAAGTCATACAATGAAAACCTATTATATAATGAGCAATGAACAGCTTCTGCCTTAAAGCATCCTACCCTCCAGGGCTCTGCCTCACAAGCCAGCTGTTTCCCCACTCCTAGCACACACTGGAGAGCCCTGGAGCAGGAGTGAGTCAGACACTGAGGAGCACCCACCTTCTTTGGTCTTTGTGCTAGCTGCTCCTGCATCCCTCTCCAAAGCTGGGGAAGCACCTTGCTCTTGTCCTATTCCTTCTGTGCTCTTATCCTTTGGTTTGCTCTCTGCTTCAGTTTTCTTTTTGGTAATGTTTATAACACTTGGTGTGAGAGATGGACGCTGGATGGGTGCTGGTTTAGAGACTGGAGTAGGAGATGGTGGCCTTTGTTTAGACACACCGGGTGAGGGTGGGCGAGTCTTCTGCCTGTTGAAAAAAAAGAGCATTTTTCAGAGCTGTCTGTTGAAATAATGAGTATTCTGCCTGTTGAAGTAAAGAGTATTTTTCAGAGCTAACAATGAAAACCTCAACCACGCACCTCAGAAGAGCAGTCTCCTTTGTTTAGTTTATATTACATACCTCACTTTAAAAAATAAATCCACCCACAAATTACTGGTGCCTTCCCTATAAAACTCAAACCAGGATTCCAAGATGCCTTGGGCACCCAGCCTTGCTACCTGGGGCTAACATCAGAACAGGACTGCTGGCCCAGATCTCCATTTAATTCACATCTAGGATGAACCTCATGATTCCAATCCAAGACATTTCCTATGCTAATACAGGTGGAACACTTTATTCAAAAGCTTGCAGACTTTTGTTGGTTTTAGTGCACAGACTGCATAGAAGATTAGGGTGTGTTTTGTCTGCACAACAAAGGTTAAAGTAAAAGCTGCATTCCTACTTTGGGAAAGGGAAACTGGGCCCAAAATGAAGGCTTTTCTGTACAACCATGGCATAGCATAGGTCATCCAAACTCTAACAGCTCAGCTGTCTTGAGACAGGAAGAAGTCTTCATTTTGTGCTGAATAAAAGGTGTTTACACACACCTGACTGCAGAAAGGGTTGAACCTGGGCACATACCTGACTGCAGAAGGGGACGGAGGACGTTTCACCAAATTAGCAGGAGAGGGGGATCTTCTATGGGCAGACACAGATGGTGAGGGAGGGCGCCTCAAGCCAGAGGCTGGGGATGGTTTTTCTGTCTCTGATTTCTAGAAGATAAACAAAACCAAAATACTGCTGACTCTAGAAAACATTGCAGACAGAGGAATTGCTATTTCAACAAACAAGCAAGTGGTCAACAAGACACACTTTGAATTTCCTTTATGTTCCAAAACACAGACCTGGTCTGTGCTTAATTTTCACATAAGTTAAACTTTGGGAACCAAGCAGCAAACAATATGCATTCAAGATACAAGAGAGATCAAGTACCATAAAATTCCAATTTGATTTTAATCCTCTGTATTTTTTAGGCAAATGCTACTGTACATTTCATTAATGCTTACTGAAAGCAGCAGCAAAGAAGGGAAACAGAATTTCATCCTGAGCTGTTCCAACCCCCCAGATTAACAGAAACTTAATTCCTGTGGGTTTTTAACAAACCTGGGTTGAATCAGGTGAACTTGCATCAGATGAAGACACAGAGGACTTCAACCTGTCGATGCTGCGGCTGCGCACCGGCACTTTGGGAGCTGGGACTGGGGAACTGATGGAACTGGCTGAAGCTGAACGAGGACAGAGGTGAGATTCTATAAAAGTTAGGAATTTGACAAGACAAAACAAGAACCAAGTGCACAGCATAAGAACAGGAGAGAAGGAAGAGGGAGAAAAAGAGAAAGAGAGATTGTGTGTGTTAGAAACCATACAGGGAAACACCGCAGGCAGTGCACAGTGCAACGGGTCACAGGCAGACACCACCACGCAATTAGTACTTGGGAAGCAACAGCACCAAGAATAAACACTCTGAAAGCAGCAGTCTGGAGTAGATAAAAATAAAATGCTTTTCCAAAAATGAACCAAATTTGCAGTACACCAGCATTACTTTAATTTTAGTCAAGTTGCATTCGATCACAAATGCTTCAGTTTTAATGACTTAGCATCTCTCCTGACAATTTTTTCATGAGCGGTTCAGATTTTAAGCATGTTTCCTCTATACTCAAGGAGGAAACCTACCTTTTTTCAAAGGTGGTGTAAAAGAAATCTATCAAGAGAAAAAGGTCAACTATTTAACTATGACACCTTTCCTACCTGAAGTGTCAATCTCTTCACATATAAGATACTGGAAGAAATTTTATCTTATTATTTTTTTACTAACATGATCACAAACAGATAAGCACATATAGATGCAAAAACATTCTAAACCTAGATACTGGATTCTTCTATAATTCAAATACATTGTGACAAATGCAGCACTTACTTTTTTAACTTTATGGAAAATACATTTTATTTTTGTATTTACAGCATCTGTAAATGGAGACCTGCATTCTGTTTGTGCACAGGTTGAGTTAAAGCACAGGTACTTTTCTACTGAAATGAAAAAAGTACCTCTAATGTATCTTTAATTCAGCAATAGGGAGTGTCATGTGCTAACAGTAACAGAAAAAAAAGATGGCATTTCCCCACATGACATGAACTGAAATATTCATGGTAAAATAAAAGCAGCACATACAACAGGTGTGTAAAAATATGACTACTGACCACAAACCAAAAAATAAATACTGATTATAAGACAAGGGGAACAGTGTGGAAATGTCACCGTTACTGGCAAGGACCAAGTGAAATGGTGTAAGATAAAAAATAAAGATGTGATTTCATACTAAAGAAGAAACAAGCAAAACTGGGAACACAAGCTGTAAGGTAAAAGAAGAGAAAGGACTCCACATTGGTTCCAGAGATGCATTTACTGGGGAATTATTAATTAACCAGTAACAATTCCAGGACATGTGGGATGCAGCTAGGGGGGCTAATTCCTGCGAATTCCTGCTCTAGTAAACTGAGCCCTGGTGTGGACATATCAGGTCAGTCTGGACAAACACAAAACTGCTTGAGTTAGCCAGGGGTTCTCTCTTCTATTACACCTTGACTTCTCCTATCAGCTGAACAGAGCCAGTTCAGGGTCCCCTGTACTTATCTCCAGGCAACCCTACTGTCATGTTCCTGCAAGAGTTTCTTCCCCTAAGGAAATTTAAGTTGTGCACTTTGAAATTACAGGTTTGCTTGGTTTGGGTTTTTTTCTTTTCATTACCTAGTACTGCTCTAACCAGAATGTCTCAGACTGAGTTGAGGTACAAATGCAGATCTCTGTCAGTTAAAAAAGCCACACACAAAAGCCCCAAAATGAACACCAGCATCTGGTTCTCTGCAGGGCAAGTAAACCAGCACTGGAGTTTAAAAGCCAATATTATATGGTTTTGTAAAGTAAACATGTAACACAGCATATGAATTGGGTATTAATGACCACAGAAAATACTGGGTAAGTAAAATTACACACAACCACGTTTAACTGTCTGATTCAGAGCAGCACACTTAGCAGCTACCATCTAAGCTCTTGCTTAAAGAGCAACTGTGTAAGACTTTGAGGCTTTGGTGCCCTCCTGTTACCTGAGGGGTCCTGTCCATCAGCCAAGGTAGCAGCACTTTTACTCCTAGCTAGGGAGGCCTGTGTGGGGGCGAGGAGGCGGCTGATAATGCCACTGTCCAGGGGACTGAGCTGGGAGCGGCGAGCTGGATGACAGGAACAAACCAAAAAGGATCCAACGTGAAATCATATCATGGAAAACACAAGCAGTACAAAGCAAAGGAAGACTGAACATTGTTGCAAATCACAGTTTTGGAAGATCAATACACTGAAGTCATGGAGGGGGAATTCCAAAGGAAAAGCACAGAAGGGTTAAACACTGCAATCTCTTATGTTGCACTTCTTGCCTTGCTTAGTACAAGTCATTTTAATGTGCAGAGACTGGCACGTGTACAACAGAGGTAAATGCTGAATGCAGTCAAAGTATGAAATGTTTTTGACTGAGCTCTTCAGAGCTACATTCTCTAGATTGCAGGAAAGGCTGTTTTGACATAATAAACAGAAGGCTTGCAAGTCAAAGCCAGCAGTTATGGTCAAGCATTGCCTGCACACAGATTCACATGGACAGCACCCAACATTCTCTCATACAGGGAAGATTCTGAAGCAGAAATAATTTCAACTGTTGGTAACAGCTGCTAAAAAGGAAAGTTTCAGAATTGTTAACTCAGAGGGAAAAACATGTTAGACAAGGTGCTATTCCTCAGGTTTAGGAGGAGCTCCCAGGAAAGAGGTTATTTGTAACCTAGTGGGGAATACACAGATCAAAAGAGACTGAAGTGAGAACAGCTTTCTTCCTTCTGCATGCACATGGTTTACTCCAGCAGCAGGAACAGAGAAGTTGCTTTTAAACTAAATAATGAAACGGAACTTTAAAAAGCAAAAGTAAGATTTAACTAAGAAGTGAACAGATCAATGGCATTTTTACAATTTCTGACCTTTCAATCTACCAGATCTCAAACAGATTGCTTTCTTAAGCAGACACGTGTTGCTATCTGCTTGCAGTGCCATTTAATAAAGACAAAGGCCTTCTTAGAGGATTTTTTTTCTGTCCAGAAATAAACATTTAACTTAACTTTTACCATTTTAACTTTAACACTGGGTAAAAAAAGCCATTAAAAATCCTAGAAATTTAAGAACCTAGAAAATTAGTGAAATTAAGCCTATCCAAACTTTAAAGGCTTTAAAAAAATATTCAGTCTTATGAAACAACCACCTGGTTTTTCTTCCTTTTTCACTTTTTCTAGCTCTGGAGAAGATTGGGGTTTACTACTGATTCTACTCAAAGATGTGCTCCTCTTCTTTTCTGTTCCTCCTAGAGACCAAGCGTAAGGAAGATTATTTTTAACAAGATATGATTTTCTAAACTGCCATCCCATGCTTTGCTTTCACTAATTAGCTAAAATCATCAATGTATCATTATGAAGCACTATTTTCTCATTAGTTAAATGGTTTGGCTACCATTTGTCTACTTTCCCCCCACCCTTCCACTTTCCAGAGGAATAGGGCTGGTTTAGAGACAGTTACCCAATATCTGGGACTGCAATGTCTATAATGATATTTATGCCACAATGCACAGACTGCACAAATGCCTGAGTGAAAAGAACTGGGACATGGTTTAAAGTCATCTTTGAATATCCCATTTACTGCCTCCCAACTCTCAAAACAAACTGGTTTCTAGCACCTTTCTGTTCCACCTGCGAACCTTTGGGTGCTGACTGCTGGGAATGTGGAGGGACTTTGTTACTCAGTCTGTTTAATGAGGCACTTCTCTTTGTGGTACCTGGAAGTGAAAGTGCATGGATTAATTATGCTGAAAAGCCCAGAGGTCCCCTCCAACACCTGCCCCACTTCCCTAAGAGAGAGAGGAATGATTAAGTTGCTTTATAATATTGAATTCTTCAGAAGCAGAAAAACTGGATCAGGGAAGAACCACTTCATATAAAGCATTATTTCTTTTATTTTTGCATGTTTCTGATCACAGCAGCAGGATGTCATCCACAACAGATTCTTGTTTGACCTACTGAGGCCATCTTTGTACACCTTTAGAATACATGAGAATTTTAAAAGACAATTGTTCACATTCTCTATGAGTGAGCCTAGAATCAATATAGAACACAGTGGTAGGTGGAGATACTCCACTGATCCAGGACAAGCATCATTTTCTCATTTCCACATTCTGCTCCTTCACCCTCCCAGGCACACATGCACAACAGAAGCAATCTGGTTCATTTTGTGGCTGTATTTAATGTCCTGTAAATTTACCATTTTTTATCAAACTGACAGTTCTCCCTGGGTGTCAGATTGAGAGCACAGGATCACTCTAAGTCACCCCCTACATCCTGACCACACAGATCACTTGGAGTCCAAATCTGTTGTATTTTAGGCCACCTGAGAATATTTTCTTCAAAGTGACTAAGGATTCACAAAGGATTTCAGAGTATGACAACAGTTTGAAAGCAATCCCAATTAGTCGATAATTAGTGACTTCCTTTGTAAGAGGTTTAATTTGTACTTTACAACCCTGCTTCTGACTCATATCCAGAGCTGAACCCTGCAGACACATAATATATAAATATAATTTAAAATCACAAGCAGCCTCCAGTGACTCAGAGCCCCTGCCAGTATAAATATAGTCACTGATTTCCCCACCAGGCAAAGAATGGATGAGCACAAATTTTTCTGCTGCATCACCTTCCAACACGAACCAGCAAAATCACCTTTAGCTGTGTCTGTGTCAGGGATTCTTTTAGCTCAGTTTGCTTGATCACAGGCTGCAGATTGGCAGAACACTGCAGCACAGACCTAGCTGAATCTGCTTTTGTATTAAACAGCTTTTAACTTAGTCATCATTTTAGACAAACAAAAAAGCAAAACCAGAATCTTCCATTTTTTGCAATACAGGCAGGTTCATATGAAACCCTGGGAAGATTCCAAATAACAAAATTTCATGCTAAAACAAGCCAAAATATGTGCTCCTACAAATTAATTTTTATTTATCTTAACAAGTATATTAGGACAGTTCCTTGTAAAAATTGATTTTTTCCATCCCACTGGCAATCAACTGACTGAAGCTGTCTAACAGAACAAGGTAAACTTTATTTTCGTACTGTTTCTATTTTGCTGAAATTTTTGGGTGTAAATTAAGGCATGCAAATCCATAGAGATGATGGGAAATTATCTGTGAATCATTCACCGAGATTTGACTTTAGTAACAGAATAACAGAAACAAAAAATTTAAAAAACCAGCAGTTTTTACCATTTTTACCATTGCTCTTCTCCTCTAACAGAGATCACACCAACTGGGTCAAAGCCCTGACCAGTCAGGCTGGATTAACAAACTGCATGAAATGCATCTGAGATCAAAATATGAAGTGAATCACACAGCAGGGGAGGAGGGAGGAGTTTTTATTCCACCTCCTGTCTCCTCCCCAGGCACAGCTGAGCAGTGCCCAGCTCCCAGCACCCCAGAGTCCCACTTACCTCGATCTGAGGCATTTAACAGAGCTGCAGGTGACGAGGACAGGCCCTTGCTCACGGCAGCCTCTGCCTGTTTGAGGCTGGCTGTGGAGGGCGAGCGTTTGCTGGCTGTGGAGAGAAGTGAAAACTTCAGAACCTGCCCTCATTCTGAGCCTTTCACACCTTGCTGAGAGCTCACTCTCCAAGTATTACATCCTGAAAGCTATTTCTGCTTTTGTCTGAGGACAAACACAAAATTTTGTTTTCCTTTGAACAGGCTTGATACCATTATCACAGCTGGGACAGGCACAGAGCAGGTAGAGTTTAATGGAGTCATGCCAGGATTTATGCATATGTGTGCAAAAAAGGGATTTTTAAACCCTGTGCCCCTAACATGTAAAGACAAAAGTTACTGAGGTTGTCTGCTGTTATCAGACTGACAAGACCCAGAAATTTTCCAGATTTTGTTGTTATTGTCTTTCTTCCTTCCTGCCACATAGGTATGTCAAAACAGTTTTTTGATCGCTAGTTAAAAAATCCAAACCAAAACAAATTATTTTGGATGATAAAACCAAGTCCTAAGGAAAGGCAAGAAAGCATTCCTATTTCTGATTGCTTCACAAAGGCTGCTGTATTTTAGAAACTGTCAATTTTTCTCTAAAAGCTACTCTTCAGTTAATGTTTCCTATCGAATCTCAATTTTTCAGAAAAAAACCTGCCACATGAGGCATTAATATTTTTTTGATATGTGTACACAGATACATATACATGCATAACTGCAATTTTATTACAAGGCAGATAAATACCTGCTTTTTATTTCAAATAATGTACTTTCAGGATGAACACTACTCCAGAGTGTGAAAGCCTTGGAAAAGCATGTACCTGTTGCTACAGAAACTCAGTAAGCAGAAAACATTAATGTACACAGAGTGGTGCAGACCAGCACAACAAACACACGAAATTCTAAACATCTAATACAAGTAATCAATTTTACTGACACATTGCACAGCAAAGGTGATTAATCTGAACTCATTAGTGCATAAATACCAAAGGACACAGCAGCACTACTCACCACAGAGGCAACATCTTTTCCCTTTGCCAGCATGCTACAACAGCCCCTTATAGCCAGAGCCAGGACATGAGGATTCCTATGGACAGCCCTATGGGAAGCTCTTGGGACAGTGAAAAAGAGCAAAGTCCCCATGGGATAAGAGGGAGATCTACTGAATCTAGTTTAGAAATTAAGATCTGAGCTTAGTGCATGCTTCCCCAACATAATAAAAAGAAGGAGAAAAAAAAAGGGAGCATTTTATGAATGCAGTCTGAGAACTGGGATAACTAAACAGCCTTAAGAGGTTTTATATACGAAAATGAGGAAGCTCATAATTCATGCATTCGGGTGCTTTTGAAGGGAAAGGCTACCCTCTAGTGTCTGCTCTTTAAAGGAAATCCTGGCTCCTGACTGAACTCAACTGAGTCCAAGGCCTCCAAACATCACAGACACCCTTCACACAAATTTCTCCTGGTTCAATTTAGCACTTCAGCACTTGTATGAAATCTGAGATTTGGTCTATCACCTACTGGGACCCAGGTACAGAGGTCAATGCTTTTTCAATCAATACATTTGCATAATCAGATGGCTTCAACTTCTTCCCTACCTCATTCACAGAGTAAATTCTGCAGATTTTAAAGTTCCTTTCTCTAGCAAAAAGCTTTAGAAGACAGGCAGGATATTCCTGCCTCAGTCAAGGGGTTTGAAATGCAAGAAGCGCAGAGCCCACGTGACACCAACTTCTCTATTTTTCTAATGGAAAGGGGAAAGCAAACTGCAGCAGCAGAGCTGAAGAAAGCACATGTCTGCCATGCAGCAGGACTTGGAACTGGGCAAGGAGCTGGGAAACATGGGATCTTAAGAGAATCAGAGGAGGAGCTTTCAATCCTCACAGGATTTCACTGAGAGAGGGTGCTGCAGCATTGCCTGAGGCTGGATAACATTAGGCTACATGAAATAAGATCAGCTGTCTCTCACTTCCTTCCAAATTTCTACTAGGACAAGGAAGCTCTTTATTTAGCAAGGAGAGGCTCTGGCAGCCCCATTTCTATTCTAATTGCATGTCTCCAGTCCTGATGCACCTGAACCTCTTGTTCTGCTCAGCAGGCACCACTAAAACACCCCCTTTAGCAGGACTGTCATCAAGGATGCTTTATTGCACAGCCTGGCCATTTCTCCTGGCAGACCCACACCCTGCCTGCTTCATCTCAGCACTGACAGCAATGCCATTAATGTAACACTTGACTCTGGGGCTTTCATCCCTTTTTACATTTCTCCATCAGCGGGATCCCTGCTGTGGTCTCATGAATCACACTCAACATCCCACAGAACTGCTGATGGCTGGGGAAATGTTCCATTACATGGGCTTCACTTTCCAGAGCACACTATCACCCAAAATCTCTGCTCTGCCACTCAATGTTCCTAAATATTACTGCTGACACACCCTGTTCATGGAAGACATATCTGATTCTGCATTTTTTTTGCACAGCACTACAATAGACAAGAATGTCTTTTGTCCTAAAATATTTAAAGAATATTTGAAATCAGTTCCCCAAACGGTTCTCATTTCAAGAAATGGGGCTTTAATCCCAAATCTGCCACAGAATTTGACAGTGGAAATATAATATTGCATTGAAATTTCCTCCCAATATGCAGTTAGAGAAGATGCACTATTCAGCCACAATGACGTAATGGACTACAGCTCATATGGTGTCATTTTTCAGAGTAAAAAAAAAAAGGTAATTGTTGTCCTTCCCGAAAATATACAAATATAAAGCAAAATGGACCATATAAGGATTTTTTAGAAAGCCAGCCAGACTGAAATATCCCACATGGCTTAGGTAGATTTCTAATAATAAAGTAATGAGTTCTCAAAGATAAAAAGAACTACTCTGAAACAGGAATAAATATGAACCAGTCATGGTTCCACATTATCCACCCCACACATCACAGCTTCATGTTTGAAACATTAACATAAAATCAAACACAATTTTAAAACAATGTGGGGGCACAAGGGTTTGACTAGGACATTGCATTACCTGTTTATCTCCATAGCAATTTTTTTTCCAGATTGGTGCCAAGTTACCCAAATTGATCTATTGCTGCTGAACTATCTGCATAGTTATTTTATGATGCATAAATCACTAAATAAAGTTTATGATGCATAAATAAATAAAGTTTAAGCACTTATTATTATATCGGGAGCATTTGTGTTGGAAGATATTTTATCTTAAATATACTTCAACAGCACTGAAGATCTTCCTCCACAACGGAAAGGACAGACAAGGCTCATTTCCTCACACAAATCAGGAGAGTGCAAAGAACATTGTTTTGTGTTAGTAGAATAAAACCCAGTGCTTTCTTAAACGTGTAGGGCAAATGTGACTTCCTAGTTTCAAGGTTAAATGATATTTGGTGGTGTGAGATACAGTAAATGGATTTATCTATGTATCCAAGGAACATATGTAAAGCAGATAACCCAACCCAGCAAAACTGGCTGATTTTGGAGAATATTAGGGGCTCATGATGTGCAGGGCAAGGGAGGAGAAAAGTTAACTAAAATACACATGCTTCTGCTGTATTGTCAGAATAGTTAAACCATACTCAGTCAGACCTTCTCACTTGTGTGTGTCACAGACAGCTGCACTGCATTAGTAATGTTGTGGGCACGCACAGACTGCCAGGATTCAGACTCAGCTGGGTCTCAGCTGAGAGTTTTTCACCCCAATCTAGCTACAGGAAATAATTTTGCTTATTAAACATTTGTATCAGTGGTCCAAAGCATTTCCATGAATGGCTCAGTCTGTGCACTGGAAAGTGCCAGAAATCCAATGAAAACACATTTCATGTATAGAATTATCTTTAGGTAATTGGGACAGCTCTGATTTTGCAATACCCTTAATGGAAAAAGTATCAAACTGCTCAAGAAACCCATTCCCTTTCACAAAGTTTCACTAAAATACCTTTGATTTTGCAAATGTTACTTCAACTGCTGGTAAACCAAAGCAAGAAGGAAACAAACCAAGAACCTACCATGTACATTTTGCAAAGCAATGAAAGAGTCTGAAACTGCCCTTAAACCCTCCAAACCTTGGACCACTGAACTAATTTATGTTCAAATACATGCCCATAGAAACTTCTCTTCTCCCTGTGCTGTGTCCAGACCTCTTTAAAAACCCAAATGCACACAGCCTTTCCCTGAAAATTCCCTCAGCATGCCATGACTTAAGCTGTAGTTGAATTAGCTGGGAGGGATAGCCAAAATGAGGGGGGCTGCTTTCTACTTAGGGATCACATTTGTTGCACAGCTGGCCAAGATCCAGGAAAAGATCTAAAGAAGATGGTTTTCCTTAGTGTGAGAAGAACTCAAGCTTAAAAGGTTAGTAGTGAGTGTAAAATAACAGAAAAAGAAAATTTTAGAAATCTATACCACCAGCTCCACCTTCATCAGTGCTCTGTTGTTCTGCAGAAGAAGAAGGTTTATAAGCTAAATCATGCGGTCAAATAGCAAAAAATGCAAATTAACAAAAAAAATGGGGATGCTGCATATCATAATGACAACTAATATCAAAGCACTTTCAAACATGTTACAAACACACACTCAAGCTGACAGAAAATGACAGTACCACGCTCACTACAATTCCACCAATATAGAGGATAGGCTGAACTAAAACATTTTTTTGACTTATTTTACTCCTGGCCAATAACTTATGCTATTTATTGGTGGTTAGGTAGTGCATGAAAAGATCCCTTCCACTGCAATCTTTATTTGTTGGTCTGATTTCAGAATGTTTACAAGCAGAAACAGTCAACTGTGAAACAGGAAATTATCTGAGTTCAAATTAAAGACTGTTAAAATGCATCACCTAATGCAGAATAGAATTCATGTTCCAAGAAGCTTGGACTGTCCACTGCATGTTCCTTACCCATTACTGGGCATTCAAATAATCAGTCAGCATTCCATGACTCCAAGGGTGTGTTTAAAACATTTTAGATGTGATATTAGAGTACAACTGGGTACTTCTGGTTTCATCACCAGTCTTAGCACTCCATTACATGAACTGCATTTAAAGGATTCTGAATTATCTTAATATTACAGATCATGATTCTCCTTGGCTGATGTTTGAGGGCTGGCAGTGCTGTCACATATTCTATTTCCCATGGAGCATCTCTCCAGCTCTTCCCAAGGTCAGAAATAGCTCTGAGTCTGAGCAGCATTTCAGGGCAAGTACAGATATGACACTTTCCCAGGAGCTGCCCACAGATCCTGCTTTAAGATCCCAGAGAGGACAGGATACCCAGGTCCCTATGAACAGTGCTCCATCTGCCAGTGTTCTCATAGAATATTCCATGATTTCACTCCTACTAAAACCAGTGCTGCTTACCTGTTTTGCCTTCTGAGTCTGGCGTTACAGACCCCCCCCATGACCATCTCTTCTGTCGCGTTTCCAGGCGCTGACTCCGCTCCAAGGTGCGATGCAGAACTGCCTCATAGCGCTCCTACCAAACAACACCTCCATGAAGCTCAACTCCTGACCACAGCCATGCCAGCAAAGAAAATACAGACCCCCCACCTCCCTCAGTATGATTTATAATCCATTTTACCAGGCTGTTGTTACAAAAATCATCATGTAAAGAATGCTGGAGGTAATTAATGGCTTCAAAACACTGCAAACATGATTAGGTTGAGCTAAAGCACAGATAATCTATTCTACTCTTTACTTAAAATAGCCACCAAACAGATTTCCTATTCAGTAAACAGCACTACTTATTTTCTAAATAGGGATGAACCCCAAACTGAGCAAAAGTAATCAGCTACCCTTGAAATTATTTATATAATGAAGTTCTTTCTAAAAGGTGATAAAAATTCTCCATTATAAAACACCAAGTGTAAAGTTATTTGTATTTTCAAAGAACTGTAAAAACAATGACTCGGGTCTTAACAGACACTGACAGAATGAGAGATGTGATGAAACCAGGAACGGCAAGACGTAAAGGCAAAACTATAAAAGAAGACCAATCAACTTCAGGCCTCAGCAACCATTGCTGACAGAACAAAGAGGGCTGAAAGAAGCTTTTGCTGCTGTCTCCAGAACTAGTAACTGCCAGCAGGGGAGCTTTAGCTCTTGTGCATAAAGATGGACCATGCTAGACTCTTTCTTGTCGGCCAGGTTTCCAGACGTGTCAACAACATTTTCTTCTGGAATAGTTATATCCCAAGTGATCTTTTGAAGCAGTATATTTTCTGCAGATACACTGCAGTAAGATGTCAAGGGAACTCATTATACAGTCATTTCTCCCACTTGGAGACATTAGACTTTCACCTCCTTTCAACACCATTTCACAACACAAACTAAAGTCACCAGGCAAAACACACGATGTAAACCTGGAAGGAAAGGAGGATTCTGCTCACTGACAAAAAATAAAACTAAAAGTTTTTGTTTGGAATATAGAGCTTAGTTTCCCCTCTGTTAGAGAAACCTGAACTAGAGTTTACCTAAGGTGCCAAAGTACCCAGACATTATGTAATCTGTAGATTGTATTTCCATGGAGGTATCTGCAGTGCAGTAATTCTTCAGTCAGAGTTAAAGACATAGGCTTCACTTTACAAATGATAGAAATGAGCCCAAGACCTCAACACAGTGAGCTCAGAGATATGCAGAATAACTGAGAAGTAGGGGGGAGACAGGTATCTGAATCCTCACCACAGCTAGTGGTCCTCAAGATTTTTAGAACCACCCCCTTTTCCACAGTATTTGCTACTGTGCTACTGCTCCTCCCTTATTAGAAGATTAACTAAACAAGACCTGGATGAAAAAGTTAACAATAAGTTAATAACAAGAACTTGCACATTTAATATGCACTAACAGAGCTACTTGTCAAAAGGATGGAATAACTTCATTTATTTATTTCTGCTGTCAGCTTCTATCCATTGAGTGAGTCCCAAACTCAAACTCTGCTCTGCCTTTCCATGTGCAGCCAGAGCAAAGGCCAGTGAGAACAGACACCACACAGTTCAAAGCAGCAAATGACATGCACAGATAACATCAGCACCTTTCATCACACAGGAATGAATTCTGGTTTAGAAGAATTAAGAGAATGTGAGTCTCAGGCCACAGCAGGGCTCCAAGGAAACAAGACACAGAAATTACAGAAGTCTAAGACCTGTCAGCCACACTGATTTACAGACAGACTCTACAAGGTGCTCTGAAGGTATCTGGAAATCTAGGAATATGGGGTGGGGATTTTGCTCGTGTGAGAAACAGCCAGTGGTCAAAGAGCCACAGTTCCTGAAGTCCTGAGCGCCTCAGCTATAGCCAAAACTCCATGGGGAACGTGGACATCTGCCTACATAGCCCACTGTATATGTGGAAAATACTTTATGTTGTAACACATTCATAATTTCCCTGAGTTTCTCACTCACAGCACTTCAGAGCATGGTAATGTAGGAAAACCAGGTAGTTCTTTTGAACTGTGGAACTTTGATGTGTGTTACCTTTTCCTCCTCTATTTTTTGTTTCCTCTTCTCTTCTACTGCTGCCCTCCGTTGTTCCTCTTTTTGCTTCATTTCTTTCAGCTTTCTCTGCCTTTCTTCTAACTGTTTTTCATACTGGAGTTTTGCTTTTCTCTCCTTTTCAAGGATTTGTGTCTCTTTGGCAGCTGTAAGAATATTTTTAAGAAAAAAATAAAATCAAACTTAGCCATTCATTGATATTGCAATACAACTTACAAGGAAGAGACTGACTACCCAAGCAGAATTCTTACCACCTGAAGTGAAAATGTACAGGAAGATGAGCTTGCAGAGGTGACAACAAACAACAGACTCATCTTTAATTCTGTCCCCAGGCTGGAAGTGGAATTAGAACTTTGCCTGCTACTAGGCTTTACTGTCTAGACAGGAATATCAGGATATGTATATTCCCTAAATTAAGCATACACCTTTCTTATCAACATAATAGTGATGTCTCTGTAAGGAAGCTGTAAATTAAAAATCAGGAAGTAGAATTTTCAATGCTGTAGTTGTTTTTTTTTAAGAACAAAATATATATAGTAATAGTTAAGGCACTGAATGACAAGATGGGAAGACCCTCCAGCTCCTGCATCAGAGTTCAAAATAGTTCTATCACCATTCTCTGCAGCCTCCAGCAAGGAACAGCTGTGTGCAGCTCAACAGCAAGCCTCAGGTCCTGTGACACAAAGCTAGAATGCACAGAGTATTTTCCATGGCCAGACAGATGAAATGAACCAAGAGACCAGATAATCACACCAACAATGCACAGGCAGCATCTACACATAGGGCCTCCAAAATATTTCTGAATTTTATATGCATCATAATACTACCCTGTTCCCTTATTAGGATAACACAGTAATTCCTGTTGTTGTGGATCTTTGCTTTTATGTTGAGAAACAAACACACAGCTGAGAGAGACATCTCTCCTCACGAGCTGGGAGCCCAAGACCCAGCACTGCAGGGCACACTGTGACCCTTTCATCTCCTGCTACACACACATGCACTGATTCACATCACAAACACCATAAAGCTGGGTAAGAGTTTTTCTGCTGTTATCTAGTTCAGATTCCCTGCTAAGATAAAGTCTATACTGCTGACACTTCAATGCAGGAGTCATTTCAGTGTGCTGGGAAACAAGGGAAGCAGTGTTCAAGGCAAACAAGCCATTCAAGTAGCTAAATCTTTTTTGATTTTCTCTGAATCAGCATTCTCCTAACATCAGTCTTCAGGGCTATAGGAAGGAGTTCTAAGCTTAAAGTTCTATTTTCCAAAGTGGTTTTGTTAAGGCTTTCAATAAGGAATTAGCTAGATTTGCTGGATGGTCACTAAGAAATGGAAGGTCAGAAGTGACACAGAGCTTCAACATCTACAACTCTCTACAGTGTTCTCTCAAATGAAAAACTTCTTCATTCAGGTTCACAGATGGACACTGATGCAAGACCAAGAGCAGACCTTGTCTCTTGTCCCCAGCAGGCTGACAAAAAGTGACAAAACATGGAGTAAGGGGGACAGTAATTCCTTTAAAAGAAACATTTTAGAAAATGGTATTTTAAGTGAAACATGAAAATACCATGTTGCTTTTCCCGCTCTTCTCTACGCTCCCTGGCCAGTCTTTGCCTTTCTTCTGTTCTTAGCATGGAACCATCTATCACTGTCAAAACAAAAATTGAAGACACATAATTGTCAATGACTTTGAACATTCAAATTTAAATAAAATGTCAAATTCTTTACTATCAAAAAGAGAATGAAACTTCCTGTGAGATGCACACACCACCAAATCACTGCACACTCTATATAGAAATTAAAGACACCATCTGAAAAATTCACAGAAAGCTGAACATCCTCCTCTTCCCATTCCCTCACAACACTATTTTTAACAGGTGCAAGAGAAAGCAGACATCATATTAAAGGCTCAATAGGTACAGTCAAAGGAAAGCCTAAGAAGTCAGATGTGTGAGAACATACCCTATTCCAAATTCAGCCCTGATCCTCATTCTTGTACATATTAACTCCCATGAACAAGAATGACAGGAATTTAGGAAAATGTCATCTGGGAACAGATAGTTCACCTGTCATTACAAATTCAGAGCACTGCAGGACAGCTCATTTGCAGACTAAGCAGAACCAAGACTTCAGCAGTCTTTGCAGGTATAAAAACTTGAATTTCAGCAGGAAGTGAGCTGGTAACTTGTCCAGTTACCATCATTTATCTTTGCTGTCATTTCCTGCTTACAAGACAGGCAACTTCATCTGAACTCTGAGCCAGTCAAAAACAGAAATCTATCATCAAAACCAGACCTACAAACCATCTACCAGGTGCCCTGATGCCTCCTGAAGAAAGAGCAACAAACTCCTCTCTAAAAATGTTCTTTTCAATCCCTACTAACCATCCCTTGTGAGCACAGCACTTCATTAAGAGCAATGACCTGTAATTATACCTGGTTTAGTCGCTGTCTTTATTGAGGTCTGGACTGCAAGAGGGCTGATGCCACTTTGGCTTCTTCTTTCTTCTGCTATGGCTTGGGCTGCAGCAACTGTGAGAAAGAATCAATCCACATTAAGAGCTCTACAACTGAAACTCATGAAATAAATATCCAAAATAAGTACATAAAATTCTGCTTGAGATTGCTGATGCTTTTATTAAATAACTAATTGTGGGCTGCTCAACTTGTAAGGAAAAAGTTGTCAAATGAGACTTGAGACCTGGCAAAGCATTTTGTTGTAGAAACATTTACCAAACCTTATGTTTTAAGACTATAGAGTTTCAAAGATCAAAGTTATTTAATAACACTTTTAAAACAAACTCCATTATTTTGCAAAGTTGTATGTGACTTACACTTAATAACAGAAACTCTTTGCTACCACATGAGCATTTGTGGGCTGCACACATGTATGTAATAACCCATTAGCACTGCTAGAATCATATTCTGATGAGACCCAAGCAGGGAGAGGTCTATGAAGACCTGTCATTACTCCATGACATGAAAGACAAAGGGGATTAGCTGCATAAAGTAAACCATTGAGGGATGCTTACAACATGCTTCTGAAACTGGATCTTCAAAAATTAATTTTAATTATAAATTAGACTCCAAAACAGCAAATTGAGCGTTTATGCAGAGACCCATTCACCTTATCTGAGTTTCACCAAGGTGACTTCAGCAAAATGCAGGGCCACAACTCACAGATAAACACACAGAAAGGAAATGCTACCAATATTAATTTTGCTAAATAAAAAACCCCATTAACAAGTCAGGGAGACGAATTTACTGTATCACTCTCCCCAGATTTTCTTCACTTTGATATCAACCTTCACTAATCCCTTTGCAGGGTGTGAAGAGTTCCAGGGAAAGCAGGCAGGGCAACCTGTAAGGCAGCATCACCCCAGTGCCCTGCACAGCAGTGTCCCCACACACTGCCACCCTGCTGTCACCTTGCCTGACAGGCCCTGGGAGCTCAGCTGCCTTCCATGGGAAAACCCAACTTCAGGGGAACAAGGGAACACGCCCACACATGAGAAAGCTGAGGGCAGCTTTACACAGAAAAGGCAAATCCACAAAAGGAACACGTAACGTGCTGTGATCTCACCCAGAAGGTGAAGGACCAATAGTACAAATTGCTGGTCTGTTTTAAGAATGGAGAATGCAACTTTGCCAATGATCTGACTTCCCTTTAATAAGAGGAGTGCAAAATGCAAAAGAGGAAGGAAGAGTCTCCCTCTTCTCCATGCATTGCCATGACAACTAGTTGTGTCATGGTAATAACCCTCCCTAAGGCTGTGCCCAAGAACAATCACCTCAAAGTGTTTAATCCCATGTGATTTCAGTGATAAATGCTGATTACAATACTTATTCAGCAACTCTAAATTGTCACCCGCAGCTGTTGCCATGTCTTGAATTAATTTCTCTCTGCAGCAGCAAACAAAAGTCTTCCTCAACCCCATCCTATACATCTCTGAGGCTCTTTTCACACAAGTCACAGACCAGATATACTACAACACGATGAGATGACCAACTGGCAAAAAAGCAGCTTTAAAAAGGCTCACTGTTTTTTCACTTTCTAGAACAGACAAGTCAGACAAAATTCTGATTTTTGTACACTGTTGCATGTCACATGAATGGGAATCCAGCCCAAAAAAACACCAAGTGGAGAACAACAGAATTATCTATTCTAACACAAATAGAAGTGATAATAGCCAGAGGAAAAGCAGCTCACTGCAGGTGTTCTGAGAGCAGAAATGTACAACCAGGGCATTCATATCCAATGACACCTTTGTACATCACAAAGGCTGAAGGAACATAAGCTTCTTGAAATACCACTTAGATTTCAGACAAATCCAGAAATCCAGGTACATCTTTCCTCAAGGGAGGAGGCAGTGGTGCCCAGGAAGCCTGGGCTAACTCAGGCAGGAAATTATCCCAACAGAACAAAGTCACTCTGCACCTAAACCAGCTTCAGTTAAGACCAACATTGGAATTTTGCCTCAACTCTAAAAGTTGAAATATCCAAATTTCCATAACAAAGTTATAGCAAGAAGCAACCTGCAATTAAACAGGTACAATATTAATTTTATTTTACTTGCAGAAGTATTTTACTATTAGAAATCTTGCTGAACAAAGCAGCCATAATAGATATGGGGGATTATGTATTTATTTACTCAATCAAAAATAAATATACAGCTGGAATAATGTTGATGATTAGAAGGCACTGATTTACAAATGTGTTACATCTGCAAAGCAATTAGTCAGTTTATTTTAAATAATTCAGGTTGCAAAAGATTACTTGATATTCTATAAGTCAGGAAAGTGGGTTACAAAAACAGTTCAGCTTGCAGAGGACACAGAGGTGAAAAAACTCTACAAATACCCAGCCAGAGGACTCTGCACATCAAGGTTTTTTGTATGTCAGATAAAATATGTTATGTTCACTCCTTCAGTGCTTCATTATTTGCATAGAAACAATGTGCTTCCACATTTGAAAGCAGCAGATTTAAGGCACAAGATGTGCACCTTCATGTCCCATGGATGTGATCCTTTTCACCAACAGAAAGCCAGAATCAAATGTGAACTGGGGATCCAAACAAATTAATAAAGATTAATAAAAGGGGAACAGACATCACATTAGATACATTCCTGAGACACGTGAGCTCAATTTCACGAAGTTCCCAGTCAACAGACAAGTTTTATGGCCCTTGACAATTTCATGGTAAATTTACAATACAAAACTGTCATTTTCAAAGTCCACATTTTACTACAGCAAAAGAAAATGCATTGCATATTGTTGTACTATGCAATCTTTAAGAAATACCCATCTTATTTTGCTTTGATATGATAAAAGAAACCTTAATAATTAATATATTTAAATGTTTCTTGGCACAGATATCTATAATTTCTCTGCCTAGTTTTCCATAATGAATGTAGCAGTCTGCTATGGAGTGAAGCTTCATGGAAAAGAATTTTCCACAAAATATATCTCTGCAAAATACAGAGGCTAATACCTCTGTCATGAATCAGAATACCCCAGAAGAGGAAACCAGTTAACAACCATTTCACCAGAATCCATCACATGTTGCATTAATGGGGGGGATGGACACATTCAGCAAACTCCCTGGAGAGGAAAAATTCTCTAAGAGTCAAATTATATCTCATTTCTATTCTGAGCTTGCCCTCCCACAGTAGTCTTTCACAACACTATTTTGTGATCAGCATAATTTGTGTGTTTATTTTACAGTAGTCTACCTTTAAGTGCTCCAGGTAAAATCAATAAAAATATAAGCCATGCATGAGGCTAATAATAATGTCTGCATTCATGCATAATAAAATAGAGCTATTTGAACCATGAAATGATTAGGTAATTTAGGAAGTAGTTTTTCTTCTGTGCCCTCATCACCATTTAGTATCCCAGGTCTGGCCAAGCAAATCGGAGAAAAACCAAACCCACAGATGCAGCAGGAGGTGACATTCTAAATAAATCCAACCCTCCCAATTTCACTTCCAGCTCACGATCCCCTGACAGTGCAGGTGCTGAGGTGCCTCCCTCACTCTGAGCATGACAGTCCTTGCCTTCCCTGATCAGGTTTCCAATATGCCCTGAAGAGACCGGCGCTAAAAATAAACCTTGATTTCTATTTCAACCCCTGCACACGGCTAATACCCCTGGCCTCTGCCAAGACTGGCAAAGAACCCACTGCTGTTCTTAGTAAACCTCATTAGGGACTGAAGCAGCTCCATCCCTTCACCCAGCGAGCTCCAGGCCTCCCATCCCATCCCCTGCTGGACACTGCCCCACTCCCCTTCCCTTCCCTTCCCTTCCCTTCCCTTCCCTTCCCTTCCCTTCCCTTCCCTTCCCTTCCCTTCCCTTCCCTTCCCTTCCCTTCCCTTCCCTTCCCTTCCCTTCCCTTCCCTTCCCTTCCCTTGTTGAACTAGAGGAGAGTAGAATGTGCTGACTTTCACAGCAATCCTTCTTCTTATGATTTAATGACTTGTTATGCAAAGCAAATGAAAAAAATCCCAGGCTAAGCTTCTGAAATAGGGGGTGTTAGGAGGGCTCCTGAATGTTAAGCATTGTTATGATTCTAAGTGTGTCCATAAAAGTTTAAAGCAGGTAACAAGAAGCCAATAAGCAACCAATTATTCAAAAGTGAACCTTCCAGCAAAACATCTCTGATTTTATAACAAACTGTGCCAAATCTGCAAGCCTTCGTTCTTGTCTTGCTCTACTACAGGGAGTTACTGTTTGCCAATAAGTGTTCAGATCCTTTAAAAGTTTTGTACACACTTCCAGGAAAGATGAGGAAAGTCAGCATTCAAGTTTGAGATTTCCATGCACTGCCTTTAAAGATGATTTCAAATCATTAATTAACATAGGTTAAGACAAACAGATCATATGTTTGAAGCTTTAAGAAAAATTAGGTATTGGTTTGTACACTCCTACTCCTTGTTCAGATGACACCAGAGGAAGGATGCACCTTCACACAAACAAGTGGACAACACAGAAAGCTTCTAATGATGAAGCCCTCTCTGTGTGCATTCCTCTTTTCCCTGTTTTCCCCTTCTCTGTCTTTCCCCGTTGATCCTCACATCCCATCTTTGGGCTGCAAGGACTGACAGGCTCCACAAGCAAACAAACACAGGAGCTTCCCTGTAGGCACCTTCTGACGGACCAGCTGGGAGGCAGATGGTTCTCCTGTTTTGTCTGGGCAGCCACCAGATGGGAAGCACAGAGATCTCCAGAAAGCAGTGCACACTCTCAGCTTCAGCAGGCTACAAGAGCTTCCTGTTGTCTTATCCCTATCCAGACTCCATTTGCAAACTTTGTCCTGTATTTATTCCCTACATGGGATACCTATTTTACTACCTTTATGTGCTTTCCTTCCTTTGAGACCATTTCCTCAGGTAATTCTGTACAACAATTTGGTTTTGCTCCCAAAGCTCAAGGCAGTTCAGGGTGATTTCTTCAGTTCATCACAAGTTTTGAACCCACTGACACAAGCATTCCTTTGCAGTATATGAATTAGGAGTTCCACAAGTAAGTATTTGAGACATACTTGCAAGAACCTAATTTTTTACTTATCTTCAAACATTCATAATGAGATTAAGATCTAGAAATATTTTTTTAAATCACATAACTAACAAAATTACTTATTTCTTAAAAGGAAACCTGCAAAGATACAGCTGAAGCAATCTCAAAGATGTATGATACTCTTACTATGTACTCAGCCTAGGGCATGACCAGAAAGGCACCAGGAAGGTTGCTGGTTAATTTTTGCATTGATCTCTGCACATTTTGCCCTAGGGGAAGCACATAAACTAAACCAAACTTGACTGTAATATAAACACAGACAAAGGCATTGAAATTTGTCCTCAACAGAATTAGCAGCCATGTCCAGAAACTTCCTACAGTCAGAGATGTTACACCATTGCTCAACAGCCACACCATCCTCACTACCTTCAGTTGTCAGAACACTACTGAAAACACACCTGTGGAGTTCCACTGACTCCCACTGACACTTATTCTCTTATTTTAACCTCACTTACACTGCTCTGCCATGAGTTATGCTTCTGCCAGGACAATGTTCAGAAAGGACAAAGATATGTCACCAACTCCTGCAGAAGCCATCATAAGGTTTATAAGAAGCACAATCTGTGCTGTGCACACAGGGCTGACAAGTTAAATCTATCTCCTTCTCTGGAAAAGATACCTGGCTCCCACAATTTGGGGTTCTTTATTAGTGAGGTGTATCATTATTCATCTCTTCAAAGAAATTAAGTGGAATGACAGGAGAAACTCCACTCTCACAAAGACCCTTGTGAACCATCTCAAGTTTAGCTGAAACATCTACCTGTTTCTGCATACTGGAAATTCCAAAGTATCCTAATACATAGGACTAAAATGAAAGTAGTCTACACAATGAATATGCCCTTAGATAATTTCAAGTGGATTCCTTGTGAAATTTACTAGCTTTGTGACATCAATGTTTATATATAGGGGTATACAGATTTAACACTCTCAACTGGACAGAATTAGATACAGGTTTAACAGCTACAGAAGGACTCAAAAGATAAAATGGATTATCAATAACCAGTCTGCTGTACAAATAATTTTCCCTATTTAATAGCACTGTCCAGTGCCTCAGGAGTACATATGTTGTCCCTCAATGCTGAACTGGCGTCACAGATGCCAGAGCAGTCCCACTTTAACCTCCTCTGCACAGCTCACTGGAATTCCCACTGGAATTCTAGCTCAAGCATTGGCAAAAACTACAGACAGAAATCAGCTCTCTGCTTTGGGCTGCCTAACACTGACTCCTCTTCACACTCCTGCAGGCCATGGCAAAAAGTAACTTCAAGACAAGCCCTTGCTCTCTTCTCTTATTTCACATCTGGTTTTTTCATTGTATTGTTTCTTCCCCTGCCGCGCACTATCCCTAGCACTGGCAATAGCGAACTTCTCTCCACAACTTCCCTCTTTCCTGAACGGTCTGGGTTTTTTTTGCTTGCTAGAAGCATGGCCTTGAAAACGCTTTTGTGCTCTTGTTTGCAGGCTGTGCCTATTGTTTAATTCACCCAGGCCAAACAATGCCAGCCCAGACCACAGCCTAGCACTGCGAGTCACAACACACTCAGACAAACCCTGGGAAAACTCAATTTTGAGCTTTCTTTTGGTACAAGGATAGCAGTTCCTTTCCAAGACAGCAGTGAAAACTACTGCTTTTGCTTTTTACACTTGAAGAATTTCTCATGGAAAATTTAGAGCTCATTCAAACACTGTCTGTGTGTTTCAGAAGGAGAGACTGGTGCTGGCATTTACCCCCAGCAGGCCAGTCTCAAATCAAATCACTCAACACAGAAAGTGCTGCAGGACACTGACAGGTCCACAGCAAACCCTCTGTCTAAAGCAGAAAAGGGGGATGCAAAATGTAATGCAGCAAACCCTCTGTCTAAAGCAGAAAAGGGGGATGCAAAATGTAAAAGGAAATAAACCGCAAATTTTCTTAAAGCTGTACAGTTCACCCAGCTAATTAGAAAATGAAGGCTCTGGGACACTCCAATAGGTGCAATGTAAGACCCCAGCAGAGTAACCATGAATCAGTCCCTGCCCCAAAGAGCTTGAAGGGTAAGTGAAAAGTGGCAAATGGGTGTAAAAAAAAAACAAGTAGGAAAAAAAGAGCTAAAGAGACAAATAAAGAGACCATATTTCTTTCTAAATTCATTACCCAATAGCAGAAAGTCTTTTCAAGAAATCGGAATGTGAGTTAGGTGACACTCACTGACCTGGTCTGGAGATGAGTGTCCTTGGTTTTAGTGTCCAGAACACAATACACAATAATATTGATCAACTCTGTGCTGCAAAAATGTTCCTCTAAGAAGTTCTCTTGGCAAAATTAAACAGAGGATAATGTTTGAAATTAATAAATAAATGAAGTCTATTAAATTATGTTCTTTAAGTAAAAAGATCCCTACTGTATTTCCATATTCGTGTAGCCAAGCCCTCTTGGGCTTGGGAGAGGAATTCTAACACTTGGAAGCTTTGAAACACTTGCCCAGAGAACAAGGCACTACAATATCTATTCTCCCTCCCAAGATTCAGGTCAGTGCATTTAAACAACAGAGTGTGTCTGTAAATTAAGAGTCAGTTAAGTACTCATAAAAGAGTATTTTACAAGTTCCCTGTGAATTATGAATGGAAAAAACATTATGAGAAAAGACAGAGGTATTCTGAGCATGGCCAGTGGTAACTGCTTTCTTCAAAAGCAACATCAGCTGGGGATCCTTCACCTAGAAAGCAGAACTTCCAAACTGACTGGAATATAAAAATAATTTAGATGAAAACAAATGCCAAGCAACTATGTCAGCCTTCCTTAAAAGCAAAGGCTCATGTCCCTTTATGCACAGGCATTATGCAGCACAGTGGAGGTTTCTGTCTCTTTCAAACAAAAACAATTCTGAGCAACACATTTTTCTTTCATAAACCCCACACTCCAAAAATCTTAAACCTTCAGCATGTAGAAAGGTTTTGATTATTGGACGGGCATATGCAAACACACTGAAAGCATATAATCAATTAAGATTAACCTGGTTGTAAGCTGCATAATTGGAAGCTAAATGGCACTAATTTATTTGTGGCAGACAAGAAATTTGCAGTCCCAGTTGGATTTTAAAGTACCACAAGTAATCCGATAAGTTATATTCACAGAAGTCATTAAAATTGCATGCTCAGAATTTTATTTGTCAGGGTGTCCTTTCACAAGAGGACTGCAACCATCTCCAATTATTTAATCAAATTTAAAGACAACCAGCAGCTTTTGATACCCCTATTATTATTACTAACCTAGATTATTTTTTACATTTATCTTACAGTAACCCATAGTAACCCCTCTTTATTCTCTTATCACCTTTAAGAACTGAAAATTAGTAACAGCATATCAGTACTCCCCTGTTTTCTTTTTGAAAAACACAACTGTATGAAGAAGCAGCAGTCCTTACTTCCAGTCACACTTCAAGACTATGCACAGTTAGGGAGAGTGTAAGCCACAGCATCTCTGGGCTCTCACCACTGGAGTTATGACCCTTGCAAATCATTATTTGCTAAATAGTTTCATATGAATTGAAGCACGGAAGCCAAATTTATATTCTGCAATTTCAACACATGAAGAAATATGTAGAGAATGGAACACTCAACACAAGAAACTGAAAAAATTATGCTGTATATGCACATGGTTTGGGTGGGTTTTTTGTTTGTTTGGCTTTTTCTCCTTACAGAAAGCAGCATATCTCTCCTGAATATATCTGGAGAAATCTCAAGAATGTAAAGTTTTAAATTCAAATAAAACCTTTTATAATCCACTTACAACTGGAAGTAATCTTCAGAATGCTAAGCACCTCAATACACAGCATCCATCTTTCTGAATCAGCATGAAATTATCCCTACCCTATATGATTGTATTTCCCTGAACAAAAAGAAAATGAAATCAGAGCTCATAGCCATCACAATTACACTAAGTTCTCAGCCTGATTTGGGAATGTTCCCTGTGAAATCCAATTTCTGTGCAGTTCTTTGCACTTACTGCCTTGGCACTCTGCAAAGCAGTATTACTACTCTGATGCAGGGAAAAAAGTTGAAGCACAAAAAACTCTTAGAACTTCCTCCAAAGTTCTGAGGAGTTTGACAAATCAAGAAATTGAAGCCAGCCCCAGTGATCAGGAGCTGGATGCCCCAGTGATGAGCTGCCTTTGCTCTGCAGATGGGACCTGTACCAGTCACTCATGCAAACATCACCAAGTAAGACAAAAATTGAAAATGCTCAAGATGCTTTTCATGCAGCACTCCCACACTGTGAGAAACCTGGCAAAGGAATGCTTTCCTTGTCTTGCTGCTTCCCAGGCAAGATCTGAAGCCCACCTCTACTGACAGCCACAATGCGAATCCCAAAGGCTTTAAAGAATCCAAATTCATCAGTAAATTCTTTCTGTCTTCCAGCAAGCAGCTCTGACACACAGGTCAACTCATTAATTGTCTAACAGATGCTTCTGGATCCCAAATAATTTCCTCTGACCATCTTCTGTTGTTGGACCAAGACTGACCCAGGAGCTCTCCAGTACTCCTACAGGTGTTGGTGCAAACTTGTGTTCTTATGTTTTTTAACTGTTATCTAGAGACCAGATAAATCTGTGCATGTCCCTGACTACTTGCCTGAGCAATGAAGATGTACTATTAGTTACCTATCCATCCTTCTTTTCATGCCAGTTCTGTGTACATGCACTTGATAAAGCTGTTGCTGAGAACTGTGATCTGGGCAAAGTGGACAAAGTCAGACAGTGCCACTTACACAGGGAGAAAAAACTGATTACATGGAATGAAGTTGCTGTTTTATTAGAAAACTTCCAACAAGGTCATGGAATTTATGCCTGCAGCTAGATTTGCTGAAAAAGGCACTTTATTTTTTTCCCCAAACTTGAGATAGGTCTCCCAAAAGATGATGCAGGTCCTGGAAAGGAAAATATGTATGAACAGCATTTAAATATACTGTTCTGAACAACCTTTGCAACAGCAATTCAATATGTGAGTGGAAATCCTGGCAACAGCACAGGAATACCAAGCTCAAGTAAAAAAATCCAAACATTCTCTACCACCCATACTGTGAAAGACAGGACTTTTCAGTATTCCAGTGAAAATGAAGACAATAAATGTAGGCTACAGCAGCATAAATTACAGGTATTTTTCCTCTGATTACCCACACTACTCAAGGAAAACCTCACTTACTGGATAAACCACAAGTACCCGACTATTCCCCTCTTCTCACATCTTAACAAGCTCAGCAGTACTTATGGCATTAGAATAGGATCAAAAATTCCTCTTCATCCCTGAGGGATGACAGCAGCAAGCATGGATAACAAAAATGGGGTAAGCAACTGCCATCTATGCACTGCTGGTTCAGTGTACAACTACAATTCATTTCTAATGTTAAGTGATGTTCAGAAACCTTAACTGCCTTCTAGTTGTGGTAGCAGATTCTGCTTTTTGTCATCCACATAAAGGAAATAAGATTGGACAAGTGTGTCAGGGCAGAAAATTATTACAAAGGAACTGCAGAACTGGCACTGCAGGCATGAGTTGGCCCGCAGAATCTTAATTACAGTTGATATTCTCTCAAAGAAGGAGAAACACCTTTTCCTTACCTCAACACCAGACTGAATTTGAGAGAATATTTTTCTTGCTAAACATACAAAATTGGAAGTTAGTTACAAGTGGCACCCTGGGATTCTATGTGTGCAAGGTCTAAAAATTAACAAGCACCATCAAGAGGCTGGTCACAGAGAGCAGAAGTGAACAGAACAAGAACCCAGACGTGTCCTTGAATAAGGACCCACAAAGGCTCCTGTGCAGAAGGTGACTATACAAACAGTATGTACACACTAAGCCAGGCTACCAGAAAGAGCTGTGACTTCTCAGCAAGATTCTCTTTATTTATTGCCTTTAAACGTGATATTCCCAGACACAAGTTCACTGACAAACTTCTGAAGGCACACAACACTGTGTTTATCGTGCATAGATGTTTGTTCTCCACATTGATTAAGACAGCAAAGTACACAACTGCCCCCAGAGCAGCAGAAACTGGCTCCAAGCATTCTTGTTAGCAGGTATTCTGGAAGTGAGGAGTCCCCCACGCAGCCAAGTGAGCTCAGACAGGCAGGAAGTTCTATCCCTCCCCAAACACACCCAAGGGGAGCGTGGGACTGAACGTTGAGGTTCCTTCTGGTGTCTTTTTTTGTACATCTTCTCCAAACAGCTGCGATATCAGACTTGGCTGCTGCTCACAACTTCTCCAAAGAGCAGCAAATACTGTGGCAAATTATCCTGCAAATTCCACCGTCAACCACTGGATTGCAAGGATGATTTCTAAACATCATTTGCTCTCTCCAGGGAGTGCTACTGACTAGAAGTCGGGAGCAGAGCTGCAGCAGCCTGAGAGCTCACAGACAGCATTGATTCACTGCACATTAGCACTGAGTTTATCTTTGAGCACATAACTGCTACAAATGCATTCTATGTACACTGAAGTTCAGATTCTGGTTCAGTGACTTCTACCCCCTCAGGGAAATAAATTCAAGGTCTGGCCTTTCCAGGATCTAGGGAGGGGGGTTGTTTTTTCAACATGATGTGCATATTACAACATGTGCAGATCTGAAAGGAGATGGAGATGCCTGGCCCATGGAGCATTTCCTCTGTGATTTTGGGACTAAATCTAGGTCATGACAGCTGTAACCAAATATGGGTGCCCATCCTTAGAAAAACCTAGCAGCCACCATGTAAGTACATCCCCTATGAAAAATAAAATTCAGCAGTTCTAGCTGGAAGAATAAGGTTGAAACAGACACAGCCTTTGCAGGTGAGAAGTGCTATCTTTTTGTAGATCTTTATCCTTCTGGAGCACTAAACTGTCTTAATTTTGAAATAGAAACAAAAAGTAATTAAATAGTATTTCCAACACCCAACAGACTGAAGAAGAATGCCAGATGAGAGTTGTGCATTCAGGACCCTTTGCCAGCATTCCTCTTTATGTAATTAAACAGATACACTGAAAACAATGCAAGAGGCTCTCAAGAGTAGTTGCTGCACCTAGTCCTAGTTAGTTAGCTTGGATCAAACCACAAGTCTCCTTACTTGTTTTTTGTGCCTGGGATAAGTAAATGTTTATCTTTTCTAATGCTCACCCACAAAGCTTTCACATGGAGACGTACCGCGAAATGTTGCTGCAAGCACGTATCGAGCATGCACAATACTCGTTGCAGAGTATATTATTAAGGACCTTAAGAAATAATAGGCACATAAGCACAGCCAAATACAAAACCAAAGCAGAGCTTCTTCAGCCCTCTTATAACACCAGTTAAAAAAAAAAAAAAAAGTGAAAAGTAAAATCGGGAATTATCCAATCTTTGATTAGAAATCAATGCCAGGGGCTGTCCCTGCCTTCTGCACTCGGGACCCAACACATCGCTGGGGCAAACCCTCTGAAAGCGAGAGCCAGCACAGACACCGCCAAGTTGGAGAACCGGTGAAAAACGGACGGCTCGTGTAACGCAGCCTCCCCGCACCGCCTGCGCTGAGCCCACGAGCTGCGGGAGGTCCCGAGCCAGCAATCACTGCCCGGAGCTGCGGGAAGCACGGACCGGGCGGGCAGCGGGCCGGGCCCGGCCAGCCCCGGCGGCCTCCGCTCGCGGCGCCCCTTCCCCGCCCCGGGACGGGGCCGGACGTCCAGCGGGCGGCCGGGGTGGGGGGGCGGCCGGCGCCGGCCGCGCCCTTGGGCCGCCGGACCCCCCACATACCCCCCGTGCTACCCCTCCCTACCCGCTCTCACCCATCTGCTCCCGCAGCCCCTTCAAGGAGGAGGAGGAGGAGGAAGCGCAGGACGGGGGCGCCGCACCGCCCTCCGCCATCTTCAGCGCCGGGCCGCGGGAGTGCCGGGCGGGCCGCGGGGCGCGGGGCGCAGTGCGCAGGCTCCGCCCGCTCCCGCCCCGCCGGCACCGGGAGCGCTCCCGCGTCCATCCGGGGCGGCCGCGGCGAGCGCTGGGCGCTGCCTCGGGCTGCGCTTCCACAGGGACGGGGCTGCTGGAGCGGGTCCGGCCGGGGGCAGGGAACCTCCTGCAAGACCTGGGGAACTGGGAGAGACCAAAACTGGGGAACTGGGAAAGACTGGGAGTCTGATGGGCAGCGGCTGAGGGAGCCGGGGGCTCCGGGAGGCTCAGGGGGGAGCTCATCAGCCTTGACGGGAGCGTGCAGCGAGCTGGGGCCGGTCTAGTCTGCCGGCTCTGCACGGAGAGGACCAGAGGAAACGGCCTCAAACGGTGACAGCAGAGATTCAGATTAGAAAAAAGGAATCCAGTGTTCAGGTGGTCATGTGTTGGAATAGACTGCACAAGGAGGAGATGGAGTTACCATCCCTGAAGGTGTTTAAGAGGTGCCTGGATCTGGCGCTGAGCGATGTGGTTTAGGATCATGGAATTGTCAAGGCTGGAAGACCTTCGTGATCATCAAGTCCACTCAGCGCTGGCGCTCCAACCCCAAAACCACATCACCCAGTGCCAGATCCAGAAACCTCTTAAATACGCCTTTGCTTTAATGGTTTAGGGGTTGAATACTGTGGATATTCTGTGAACATCTGCCAAAGGGGCCAGTGCAATTGCTGCCCCACGGGAGCCATCGTGGTTCCCGGTGGCCGGTGCTGAGGGGAGCCTGGCAGGGCACGGCACAGCTCCCCAGGTACCTCACAGGACAGGGGTACAACAACAATTGCAAATGTCACCCCATACTGCAAGGAACTTAGAACTGGATGGTCTTTAAGGTGCCTTCCAACCTAAACTAATGTGTTATTAACCATGATGAGCTGCCTCCCATTAGAGAGCTCTAAAAGAGAGATGCTGCTCTAGTTGGTTATCAATAATTTTGGGAATAATCTTGTTTTGCCTCTGAGTTTGCACTCTGAGAAGAGTGAAGGTAAAGCAGCATCTATGACCATTCCAAAGGGCAGGCTCTTTGGGCCTTGTGCAGGAAACTCCCTTTGCAATCATGAACAGAAAGTTTGCCTGTCAGTGGGCCAAAAAATCAACCTCTAATTGTGATGAATCCAGAAGTAGCAGTAAGATCAGGTAGCATTTCAAGAGAATGAAAAAGGAACCTTTTAAATATTCCCAAGTAGAGCTCCATTTTAGCTTGAATATTCAGACCACAGACTTGCCCTGTTCTTTTTTCTTTTTTTTATGTTGGCTATATGTGTGTGCACAGAATTCTTTATCTATTGTTTCCTCTCAGTGTTAATAGAATTTCAATTATTACTAGTAATATTTAAAACTAAAGGGCAGCTAAAGTGGAAAAACCCCCTACACATTCAATGTCAAATTTCCTAGGTTTATATTTATAATATATGGTAATAACACCTTTCTGCTTAGCAATCTCCATGTCCTTTTTACACATGCTGAAATCAAATTTCACCATTCCACTGAGAGACATTCAGATGTTATCCTCATTTTACAGATGAGAAGACTGAGTCATTGAAATCAAAGTCTCTGGTTATGTCATGAACAAAGCAGCACAGCAAAAAAGCCCAGCCCAGGTTTCTTGATTCCTTGTTCTGTATCCATGTATTTTTCCATCTTCCTTTAATCAGCAACTATCAGAAAATATCACCAAAATGGTTCATATTCTTTCTCAACAGCAAAAAATGCAATACATGTGGTATTGAAAAATGGTCAAACTACCCGAGAGAATGTAATTTTTATGTTTTGCAAGCCCCAAAAGCAATGTGTAGTTATGGGGCTGTACTTTCCATATCTGTAATAATAAAGTGTTCTTTAATGTTTTGAGGTGCCTCTGAATTTTTATTAGGTTACAGTTATTTTCCTTAACTTTCCCATTTCTTTACCACACTGCAATAAAAGGGGTCAGAGTCTATTTATACATTTTTGTTCCTCTGAGAAATGGCATGGGAGCAATCACACTGAAGGGGACCCTTGCAAACAGAATGGGCAATTAAAATTCACTTTCAAATGAGATGGCACTTTATTTTCTTTCCATTTCAACCAACACATACATGAGTGGTCTCACTGCTTGCAATTTGACACGCCTGATATTCTGCATGTGCAAAGCTTCACAGTAGAAGGTATGAATTACAGGAAAGGAAATAAACCAAGTGTTGCACACTCAGGATGTTTGTGGTGGTGCAGTGGAGGCTGTAAAGTTAAAATATAAAGGCCAAACACATATAAATTCATGAGAGACAAAAGGACTCTTGAGGTAGAAGTGAGGCATTGTCCTTCCCTGCTCTCCATGAATCTACAAACTGCTTGACAAGCATATCTTTTATCTTTAAGCACACAGGAACTGAGCTGAGAAAATCTGCCCCAAAGTGGAAAATGTGTTATCGCTTTCTTTGATGAGCAGTTTAGGAATGTTTGAGCTAATGTTGCAGCAATTGTAAATGTAACATTTGTTATAATAATGTTATTTCCTTTTAGACCTTGTTTCTCAGATTTTCAGTTCAGTTATGCAATTACTGCTTTTGCATTTTTGGTGGAACTTCATTAAAATTTTGACCTCACATGGCTTCAGCAGGACTTGATTGCCTTTCAATTTTGCAGCATTTGCAGTTTTGATTGTAGTAGCTGATTTATCCTAATCCTTGAAAGACTGTCCTTTTTTTCATGTCCCTGTGGAAAAAGGAATAATTTTACAGTCACTTCTTCTGTCCTTTTAGTTTTCTTGTGATAGTTTCTGACAAATCTTGAAAGCTGTTTCAGGCCGAATCACTGATGGGTGCATATTGGCATTGTGAGCTCAGAATCAATAGAGCCCTGGCACTGCATGCAATGTGAGATTGCAGGGGTTTATATTATCCTTTTCAGTTTAAGGAATACTGAAAGTTGTTGGAAAATAGTGGCTGAAATTAGCCAGGTAGAAGCTTGCACATGTGATGACCCAGCTGCAAAAAGAAATGCTCAGAAAATACCTAAGCCACTGATAGATCTTGGGGGGGTGCCAGAGGAAGAAGCGCCCACCTATTAATTTATTCCTTACCCTATTTCCCAAAGTACCCATTGTTACACAGTATTAGATGTTGTGCTTGTCTGGACTCAATCTGAAATCTGATATAATGGTTCAAAAAACAGCCCCCAGATTTTATTTTCTTTGAGACTGCAGATCCTAATTCCTTTGGTCATTGAAGTATCCAACACTAAAATGTTGGTGTGTATTCAACTTTATTTGTGTCAGAGTCTTGCTGAGTAAGAGCTAAATAAAGAAACCAGGGAAAATAAATGTATCTTTTTATTTATATCCATGTGTAGGATTTTGAAAAATTATGAACAAGTATTTCAAAATGTTGTAAGTCCAAAAGTGTAAGGCCTGTATTGTGACAGATTTTAGTGGGTTTCCTGTGGTGAATGTAACTGTCATGGCTGATGGAAAGAAAATTGATGGCATGAAAATTACTGTAGCTGCCCAATATTCTTTCCAAATGGGCTTTAACTGCACATTCTTGTTTATTGCTCTCCTGCTGGGACAAATACCTGCAAACCTTTGTGTTACTAAGACATCTGTATGCTTAGGACCTCATTTCTCAGCTCTGGCTCAAGTTCACTTGTATTTATCTGGGTGAATAATTCCTTAGATGTGAATTTATTAGACAGTATTGCCTAACAGAAGAGATACAGAATTCAGCTGTTAGTTTGTCCTTGTCCCAGTATGTTTATTAGTTACCTGGATGATAGAAAAGGAAACATTCCTTTATCATTTGTATGCACTGTTGATATGGTAGAGTACAAACATAGAATTCAGAATGATCCTGAAAGTCAGAGATACAGTCCAGGAGAAGATGAGGCTAAATAGGGACTGATGCAAGAGAAAACATTTAGACAAGAACAATTCACTGTGGAAAGGCATGACAGAGGACAGCTTGCTAATAGCAGATAGAGCAGAAAATAATCTGGGATGTCACAAGCTGAGCATGAGTCAACAGTGTCCTGGTGTTGTGAAAAGGGAAGTGCCCCAGAGCAGGGACAGAGGCTCTGGGACACACAGCCCCCCTCTGCTCCCCAGCAGTACTGGGGAGCAGCAGGCCCACTCTGGGGGTGCTGCCCAAGGAGATGCAAGCCAGCTGGGGAACATCTAGAGCAAGTCAGAGGAAATAATGAGAGGATGAATGAAGAAAATTAAAGAATTTGAATTTTTTTTCAGTCCAATGAAGAGGTAAATGAAGGGTGATAATCTGCTTTCTTTGAAACAGAGATAGTAAAAGATGATTGATATGATTTTAATCAGGGAAGATTATTTGATTTCAAGGAAAATATTATCAGGTAGGGGTGAGGAAATAATCATGGGATGGATTGCTGGGGAATAGTAAAGCTCCAGCATGGGGGATCTGTGTCTGGGTGAGTGTCAGCCCACAAAGACAGGTCTGATCAGAGGGACCCCATGACCTCTTGAGCTCTGTCTCAGCTCTGTGTTTCTGTGATTCTGGCACTCCTACTTGTGCCTTTTGGGACTATTGGCCAGAAAAAGTATTATTCACTGCAAGAGTTGCAGAACTGCCTTCTAAAATTAGACAGAGTGTTCTAAGCAGTGACAAAAGATAAATGAGGACTAGGGAAGACATGGTGGTCATGTGGCTGCTTGGTTGGCTGGGAGAAAGGGTTTGATGCTTCAGTGCCTGACACCAATTCTGTCTCTAAGATCATCCTTTCTGTATAATAGTTTTGTAAGGGCAGGAGACCAATTTACACATAAAGGAATTGAGAAAGAACATGCACATGTAACATATGGAAACAGATCCTCTCCTTTCCTATGTGCCATCCTGTGCCTGCCCACCAGTTCTCACTTCATAGAATTATACCTATGTGTTGTCTTAGAAAACATATTTCCATACAAACTTGAGTGCTTGCAGGGGTCAAAATAGGGATAAGTAAGTCTGTTCTCACCATCTACCATCTTTTCAGTGTTTATGTACCTACTTATTTATTCTGTGGCTTTCCATCAAGCATAAGCTCTCTCTGAGGTTGGCAGTTGCTATATTGTGTATGGGTGTGTCTGGGAGGTTGAGCACACTGAAGACAGTAAAAAAATAATAGTAGGTTATAAAAGTTAAGCTCTTAGGCCACTTCTTGTGACAGTGGCTGCCTAACAGTGTGTGTCAAAGCTGCATCTGTTCAGCCAAACTGAGATGCTCTGTGCTCAAGGTCTCACTGCATGTGTCATCACTGCCTATTTACTTGTGCCACATGGTCTGGGAGCCTGCAAGAATAATGCATAAACATAGACCACAGTAGGCTGCTCCCTACCCCAAAGAGCCCAAACCTTGTTCTGAATTTCCCAAGGAGCTGTAGAGCAACTGGATATTTTTTAAAATAATTTCCATACTGTTTCCCTCCTGCCCTGCTCTGATTTGGAGCAGTACATTCCCCAAAGGAATGACTAAGGGGAATCAGCTCAGTCAATTTTCTTAAGGTACAAATCCCATCACACTGAGTCATTGTACAATGTTCAGCACTGGCTGTGCAGATTCCAGCATCTCCCTTTGCCTACAGCACAGTGTGGTAATTATTACTGAATCATTTGAAATTATCCAGAATTTCAATGTGATTACCGTCAATGGCACTAGGTAATATGATTTCAACAAGCTAAACACTGATATGGTAATCCTTATCACTTCTAATGCCAAACAATTTAATCTTATCACCATGTGCTGATGAGATAATCTATTTCAGTAGGGCTTTTTATGAATATTTTATTATTCCAAGTGGTGTTGAGATAAATCACTGATGTGAGTTACAGTATTTTGTTAGCAGTGCTGTGCATCTGACTGAAAGGACATTTTTTTAAGACTCTTAAAAGACTTCTCAAATCTATGTAATGATCTAAAAATCTGACTGATTGATCCCTGCCTAGAAGTGAGCACTTATGGGAACTATGAAAATACAGAATAATTTTTCAGTTGTTTGAGCTTGAAAATATTTCTAAGTAACTTAGCACTGCTTAGATGTTTTCCTTTGTAACAGTTTGAAGGTCGCTGCTTTTGAAAGATCAGTTGTCCAGGAAGTCCCCTTGGACAAAAAGAAGAAAAGCCAGTCATGCAAATTTTATTCTGTGCAGAGCTCCTTGGCAGAGAACAGGAGAGTCCCTGGTAACTGCCTCACTGCCTTTGGAAAAAGCAAGAATAAAGAGCAGGTTGTAGTGATGATGGGGAAGATTCTTAGTGCGAGGACAGAAACTTGGTCTGAAGTATTTGCTTCCCTAAGGTGATGTAAGATATTTGCTTGGGGTTTGAAGAGTGGCTCTCCCTGCAGTAAAAACAAGATTTGTCAGGAATAGTTCCCATTTCCCAAACTCTGTGCAGACTTTTTGCTTCAGACTGCCACCTGCTCTCCCCACATTTCCTGGCAGGCCTGGATTTAACAGCCCCATTACATTGTCTGGATTCCCTGCAGAGGTTTGGTGCAGGCAATGTGCTGCCTTTGGCCAGCCATTCCCATTCTGAAGGAGAGGGAACTCGAGCCAAGGAAAACCCTGGAAATGATGGTTACACTGTCCCACTCACAAAGTAAGAGAGAACAAAGAAATGGCTTTGCAGCAGCAGCAAATATTCACCAAAAATCTAATATTGATTTCATGACCGCACTTGATATTTGGAGCTAATTTAATCCAAATTTTAACTTTCTGCAGTATTTTGGCATTTACCTACCTGAAAATCCCTCCTTTATCCCAATACTTTCTAGCTGCTGTTCCAAGCAGCTTGTAAGGGGGGTGGGCACTAACAAGTTGTGTTTTAGGATGACTTCCTCCAGTTTGCTTTCCTCTCTCCCCAGGATCAAAGGTGCTCTTGGTGTGGGATGGATGCTGTTGGGGCTGCACCATAAATGCCCATTTGTGAGTTTGGCACAGGGAAGTGCTGGCTGCATTCACCCTGCTGAGAAGCTGTGGTTCCATTTCTCCATTTCTTTCTGGAAGTAACAACCTGTTAACTCTGCTGCTGAATTTGCCTCTCCCCCCTTCAATTACCAAGTCCAATATGGAGTAAAGTCTATAGGCCTATTCAGCAGCATCAAGAAAAAAATTTCAGCTCTTGGATTACTTAATTAGTTTTAGAAGACCAATTTCATACTGAAACAATCTTTAGGCAAACAGCAATGTTTCTTTCTGTAAGAAAATGTATTTAGAGAAGAGCTTTAGCAATGTGGTTGCTACTGAACTCTATGGTGTTCCTTCCTGTTTTGGCTTGGAGTTTGCTGCCTTGGCAACTCCCACTGGCTGCTTACATGGCTTGGAAAGACCCTGGTCTCTCACAGGCTGCTTCACCATAGACCCTACCTTGTCCTCCCTTGAAACGGGCCTCTGCTCCTGCCCAGCTGAATGAACTGAAGTGGGATTCTGCAGGGACAGGGGGAGGCCCCTGCCACGCTTTGGGACTGTAGCACTGTGAAGCTCCTGTATTCCAGCACAGGAAGAGGGCAAGGAGATAAATGACTGCAGTGTTTGTTTGTTTGTTTTGCCTAAAGAAGGTTCTTTGTAAGCGTATTCCACATGAGGATTCTTCTAGCCACGTAAATAGATCCCTTGTGTCTAAATTAAATTGTGTGAATTTAAGTCTCTGTATATTGTTCCTTGTGCAATGGCTTAGAAATACTTTGGAGGCATTATCTGGGAGCTTTTATGGCTTCTCTCACATATTTCCTCTGCCTTCCTGCTCCTACACATCCATGCACACACAGTGAGAGATGCAGGGTCAGATCCTGATCAGACTTCTGCTCATTTTACACACACAAAACTCTCTTTTTTCACTTTTTTATTTTCTGAATTTCACCCACAAACCAATTTTGGACGCACTAGGCAGCTCCTTGTAAACACTAGCCCAACAAGAGCTGTGCTGCTGAGGACCTCAGACTCCAGGAGGAGAGATAACTGGCCAGATTTGGAGCTGAGAGCCTTAAACACAAGCACCAGCCCATCTGTGGCCCGTTTCCCTGCCTGGTGGGGTTGTTTTGTGAAGCTGTTACTCCAGAATCACAGCAGTGCCATTTATTCTTGACACTGTGGATTGCATTGCAGGGACAGCCCTAATAAATTGCTTGCATCTGTAACAAGCAGGTTTTCCATTTGGGTTACTCTTCATAAAAAGCTCTGACTGGTGGTATGGAGCAAGAAGAGAAAGGCCAGATGTTTCTCCTTGAGCATTTTCTGATTGTGTCTCCCTCAAAAGTTAACCAGTCCATGATTCCTCTGGCTTCATGTTTTTATTTAATATCAGTTGTGAAGTCTTCAAGAGTAAAATCTAAGAAAGCATTTTCTAGCTTTTCTAGCAGAACACATTTCAAAATGTGGCTGTGAAAAAGAATTAGGCTTTACACCAGAGAAAAAGGACATGTTCTTCAATTTTAAAAAAAGAAAACTAATTAATCAAATTTACTATTATAAATTATCAGTTTTTAATGGGCAGGTAATGTAACAAGAGGTCCCTGCAGGGACTTTGTGAAGGTGATCAATGTGAGGCCCTCTGTGTGAGTGAGTCCTTTTTGTGGTATCTGGAGTTTTGGAAGTCAGAGACACAAATCATGCAGATGCTAATGGTCTGGCAGTGGCACTCAGCCTGCAGAGCCAATTGTTACCCAGCCCCTCCAAAGCAATCAGGGATGTGCTCTGCAATTAGGCCCCCGGTGTAGCTGACAGTAATGAGCACTGGCTCTGTTCCTGGAGCACTGTGAGTGTAAAATAATAGGTAAGTTCCTCATGATGAGTAAATTGATGCTGTGGGCAACATGAAGGATTGTAGCCCCTCCATGAAATCCGTTCTGTCCAGTCTGGTGCCTTCTAGATCTACCTTTATTTACATCTTTGGCAAGGACACAGATTTTCTTCTAGAAATTTAAGGGCCAAACTAGCAAGACACTTAAATATTTCTGAAATAAATGAGATGTAGCATAGCATGTAGGAATCCTTTAGATACATTTTGTGGCAATCCTAGGTGATGATTTATAGTGTGTCCTGAAGAACCCTCCAGAGGATAATTCCCTTCCATAGCCCTGCACAGTGAACCAGGCACAGCAGCCTGAAAACCCAGCAAAACACTTCAACCAAGCACTGAGCACATGCTCTGTGAGCTTTTTAAGGCAAACCCTTCAGTCTTGGTACTCTCCAACCCACATTCAGCTAACAGAAACCTCTAGTCTCTTGTTTTCTGGGAGTTAATGTCTTTCAGTATGACTGCTAATTAGCAGGTCATAGCATTGCTAATAGAGTTTCCACTGGTTTCTTTGCCACGACTTTGGCTTTCACGTGTGAAGGTTTCTTTTTGTCTCAAGTCAGCAGTGGTGAGCCCTGGGTGCTTTGAAATCCTGTGGTGAGTGGCCTGGTACAAATGGCTGTGAGCACTGTGTGATGATACCCACATGTGCATAAACTGGGCTGCAAGAGTGTTGTTGAGGCTGTATGCTTTGTTCAGTGAAGAAGAAAAAAGGAGGGAAGTTTGAAGAGCTCTAGAGATTCTCCTTTGCCTAGCTATGGTGTTGCAGTACCTGCTTTGGTATCCAAGATTCCCACCTCAAGGTGTTTTACCCTGGATCAAAGCTGGTGACTGTCACAGGAGCCCTTTGAAGCTTGTTCTGCTACAGGATATGAAAGAGAAAGGAGCAGCCAGTGCCTTGGCAGGGCTGAGCATGATGTGCTGGCTTTCCACCAGCAATACTGGTTCTGCTTCTCAGTATGACAACAACCTGCTCAGCCTACCAGGGCTGGAGCCTTGTCCTTTCTCAGGCAATTCCTGGGGGCAGGATTTTCAGCCAACCTGCACTCCAGTGCTCAAGGGGGTATCAAGGCTGTGTAACTTGTGTGAAAAGAACTTGTGACAAGTCCTGTCATGGCAGCACTTCAGCTGCACAAATTTGGCTGCTGAGTGGGTGGGGGAGTGGATGGAGGTGGGGGGTTTCCATCTGGAGTTTCATTTAAATACTGACATTTGCCAGTTATTACTGTACTGCGGCATCTGAGCAAACTCGAATATTTTGCCTTTCCACACCTGAAAAAATAACTACTGTAGTTCAGACCTCAGGGTAGTAAGTGTTGGCTGCTACTTATTTTTCAGTGATAGCTCCTTATCTGCTTAAAAGTGCTGCCATGAACCTCAATTAGTCAGTGCTCATACAGTGCTTTGAAATGATAAGACACTATCTACCTTTTAAGCATTATAATGTTTCTACAACATATTCTAACAAGTACTTGCTTCAGTACACAGCTGCACACTCAATGGTAGGCCAGAAATATTTCCTAAGGTAAATAATCCAGGAGTTTCTGTTCCCATGGCACAAGGAAATCTTCATCAGTTTTAAATTTATAGTGTGTGTACCTTCAGAGCATGGAAAAGCAGACTACAAATAGCGGCCAAAAAAGCCCAATATTTGGTGTAGTGCAAAACCTCTGCAAAATCTGATCACAGTGTAGAGCAGGGCTGGAGGCAGATGGAGCAGGTATAGCACCATTGATTTCCAGTTATTTCCTCCAATATCCAGCCAAGGAGCTTCTGGTAGCTAAGAGTGTGCTGTGCACAGTACAGATGTTCTTTTATTTTGATGCATTGGAGAAAAGGATGAGTCTGACTTCCTCATTTTGCTCTTCAGGCAATGCTGCCAGTGGTGAATTAATTGCCTTGCTAAATTAATAATCATAATGTTTTTGGGCTGGGGCCAGGGAGCTGTCAGTGTGTGCTGTGCACGTGAGCATGGCAGATAGGTTATCCTGGGGATAGAGTGACAGCTCCAAGGGCTGCAGTGAAATAAAATCTGGATGGGATATGGGGCAGCCAGCCAGGCTATCTGTGGGAAGGGGCACCCAAAAAGGTGACTGACTCAAAAACTCAAAGCACCCAGCCTGGTTGTATGTGGCAGCTTCCATTTGGCAAATTTGAGAGTTGTGAGTGTGAAACTGAAGTTTTACAGCGATGGAAAGTGGTTAGGAATGTGGGTATTTAGTTTCTGTGCTTTGTCCACTTTAGTCCTGGCTCTTTCCCTGGCTCACCAGGTCAGTGTGGGGTGTGGATTAGCCAGAGCTGTCACAGAACAGGATCTCTGGCATGGTCCTTGCATGTGGCTTTGCAGACCTCACAGCTCAAAGGGTACCCTGGCCATGCAGCACCAGCCCTTTGGTGTCTCTGTCTCTGAAGTCAGCAGAGAAATGACCCTGTGAGAGCAGTCTGAGGGCACAGCAGCAGCTCAGGCATGCTGGGAGGATGGGATGGGACTGCAGGGCTGGGATAGGAGTCTGGTCAGTGACACCCCTGCCAAGCTCTTGGCTTGTTTCAGCTGTAATCCCACACTCACTCGTGCCCCTGGCTCCTGGCTTCACCCTGGCTGGGCTATCCATGGCTCACACCTCAGCTCCCACCACCATCCCAGGGACAATGAGGATGGACGGGGGACCCCTCCAGGAGGATGGGCTCACAGAGCTGCAGAGAGGCCATGTGCAGCCACACAGGGTCTGCACAGCAGCAGACCATCTTTTAGGAGTTCAAAATAGCTTTCAAAGAACAAATATGTCTCAGAGCTAAATGCTTGGTGCCACCTGCAGAAATAAAAGGAGAACTACTCATGCCTGCTTGCTGCTTTTCTGACGAACAGCTCCAGAGAGAAGTGGTACGAGTACAACGCTGTCCTCTACATTCAGATTTCATCCTGCTTTCATGGCACTATTTTCCTTAAAAGCCTCTGATGCAGTACAGCCCTTCAGAAATCATCCACTTGAACAGACTGCAGAGTTGAACACTAGAAATGAAATAAGATGCAGATCTGTGTGGAGTGACTAAAGGTAGGATACACAGCATCTTTCTGTGCTGTAATTTCTGAACTGGAATTTGGCTCCAGTGGGCTGTGGCAGAAGAGATTAAATCAGGATTTATGAATTCTTCATGTGAGGAGGAGGGTGTGTCAACTCCAGACTTGGTTATAGATAGTGGTTTACTTACCACTGGGATCTTGGAAATTGAATAAAAATACCAATTACCACCTATTCCTGTAATGAGAGGTGAGGGTGGATGTTTCTCTTTGTTTTCCCAGCCAAAACAACGGGCTGCATGTCAAAGCCTGTACTTGCAAAGGCAGAGGGTAGAGGATTTGGGAGCTTTCTGTGTCAGTGAGAAAAGAAGTTATCTCATGGACTCCTGAAATAACAGGAGGAGAGACTTGGGTGATGACCCTGGTTTGGAAAAGGTGAATAGGGCTGCTTGGTGCTCTTCTGTGTTTAAGGAAACAAGGTTCAGTATCATTAAAATTCTAGCTTCTTTTTCAGCCTCTCTTCCCAAAAGGAACAATCTAGTGATGCCCTGGTTAATACCTGCCATAAATCAGCTGAACATCCACTTTTCTGACTCCAGCAGGGTCCCCACCCCTTCAATTATCACTCCTTCTCATGTACAAACATTAAAGCAAAATTCAATTAGAAGTGAGCTAGGATTAAAAACCTGAGCACAATTAAAAACTTGCTCGTTCCCAAATGCCCTGAGCAGAGCAGGTGGGACATTCTGCAAAGGGCTGCAAAGGTACATCCTGCAGCAGGGGGCAGATCCAAGGTTGGATTTCAGCATCTTCTGCACCCCAGAAATTCCAGACACACTTTAGGCCATGGCTTGTTTGTGCCCAAAGCAGCGACAGGCTGGATGGGGTCTGGCAGAGAGGCTTCCTTGGCCATTCCTGAGGATGAGTTAGACCCAAAGCCAGAAATTACAAATGGGCTTTACCACCCTTAAACACAAACCCCAAAATCATGAACTTAAATACTCCCTGTATCCCATGCTGTTTTCTTCACAGAATCTTCAAAGCCTCTGTTGCTTTAGATGCCCAGAAACACCGACTGAAACAAGCTGAGCTGAAAGAGCCTCTTCACTGAAATGAGAGAGCTCCTATCCCAGTGGATCCCAGAGAGGGAATGAAGCCCCTCAGCAAAGGCTGGGGTTAATATACCCCTGATTGTGCCTGCCCATGGCACCCAGGAAACGGGAGGGGGCAAATCCCACCAGGTATAAAAGCCCTCAGAGCAGCTGCAGCTGTCTGGTTCCTCTGACTCAAATTCAAGGGGTGTAAGGGGCTTGATATAAGAGAAAACTCTTCAGAAAATAACAACGTTTTCTTTTTTGCAGCGAATATTGGAGTATAAGAACAGAAAACTCGTAAGATATAAAGCTTTGTGTTTAGGTAGCATAGCTAGATAAATAGGGTAATTTGCTGTTACCTTACATAATTATTCCTTAGTGGCTACTAAGTAGTACTTCACGTGTGAATAAGCTGGGTGGAGAAGAATACTAATGGTATGAATACTCTAAAGTCTCCTTGGGACCTCTAATTAGGGCTATCTACATTATAAGTAAATATAAGAAAAATAAAAGCCTCCCAGGCAGTGTAAGGGTTTTACGTGCATGCTAGACTCACCCTTCTCTGAGATACCTGGTCCTACGGCACAGAAAGAAGTGCCTGGAAATGCAGTTTTAAACCCTAAAAATGCTGAAAAAGGCAGAGCTTCCTTCCAGTGAACCCCTTAAAAAGAGGAAATGGGGCAGTTACCTCTACTGAAACAAATACAATGGCAAATAAATAGCTTCTGCCCTTTAATTTACTCTCCTTAAATACTGGGGAAAGAGGGGTTTTCCTCACTTTAAAACTCCCAGAGATGAAAAAAGAGGGATTTCAGTGGCGGAAGTGGGGTGATAGGGCACAGGGATGCCAGCTGTGGCTGGATAGCGGCGGGCAGCGGCTCGGAAGCGGGAGGCTGTACCAAAGCTGCGGCCAAAGCAGCGGGGACTGGCGGTGGGGCCGTGGAGCTAGAACTGCGCATGCTCTAAAATACCTCTGATCCCGGGAACAGCGCAGTGCTTGGATGAGACAGCGCGGAGTGATAACGCTGGAGCAGCTGCGCATGCGTAAATAGAGCGATTCAGTCGCGTGTCGGGCACGTGCGGATCAATATCCTGTCCCGTGTCGGCCACGTGACTGCCCCGCGCCGGTCACGTGGCTGTCCCATGTCCCATTCTTTGGAGGAAGAATGCAGGTGGCTGACTCTTCAGGATGTTTGTTAACCAGCCATTTTTATTCTAAAACAAAAAGATCCGTATACTTGTGCTTTTAACAGGTGTGCTTGCAGTTTCTGTGTACCGTTCAGGCATTTCTGGCTGCCATGTTCCAAGACCTTCTGGAATAACTTTTAAACTAAGAGGCTCCCTATTCAGAACACCTCCATCCTGTAAAGGTTAATTAAAGGATGTTTAGCTCCAGTTGGGCTGAGCTTTCTTCTAATCACTGCATGCAGTGATTTTAGTTTAGTTTGGTACCTGAACTAAAAAGCACACAGTGACAGGAGCATTCTTGCATTTCCTCAGCTTTTGTAATTTGTGTTAGTTGTCACTGACTGAGCACTGAAAACAGAGAAAGCTGTGCAAATATTATTCACGCTCTCTAGCCATCAGACTTACCCAGTTCTGCCCAGCTGCCCTGAGGTAAGGCACCATTTAAAAAGAATTAAAGCCCAGAAGACATATTCTTTGATTCAGTGTAAAATACTGAACAGCAAAGGGAACCTGCACTAAGTTTCAACACACAATTCTCACTCTTTCTCCAAAACAGATGCATCAGCTGCCTTTTACAGCCACACAGGGCAGGTTGCACAGGGCAGTGGGCCAAGGGATGGCTGGAACTACCCTCGGAACACTGACCTGTAAATAGCATCATAAAATCAGAACAAATACCATTTATAGTTCGTGAACTAGAAGCCGGTAAATTTTATTGTAAAATATTAGATTGCTTTGAAATAACACTCAACAGGGCAGGAGTTTTATTTCTCCTTTTAATGCCTTTATTAAAGTGATCAGCTCAGGATTAGGAAGTTCGACGAGGCGGCCGTCTCCGTCGTCTTCCCAGCGTGGCTCAGAGGAGGAGGAGGTGCAGCTTTGTCCACTAAGGGGCAGAGCTGGGGGTCCACTCCTCACAGGGACGTCTGGGCGGGACCCCGGTATTTCTCCACTTTTCCCTGCTTCCAAGCTCCAGGTCCCAGTCCCAGGCAGCTTCTTTAGTCAGGGCGAGGGGGCACTGAGGTCTCCTAACATCTCTGCAGGTTCAGCACTCCACTCCTCACATCCACGAATCATTCCAATTCTTCAATTTTATATTTGGCTCGTTGGTTTTGGGGTTTTTATAAGTTCAATAAGTCCCATGGTACCTTGGGTTTCTCAGAATCTACATATGGTAATTCTTTTCTCCTCCCCAGTAACACAAAAGTAGGGCTTTTACCTGCCCTGGCTAGGTCGTTAAGTGATACAAAGAGAACTATCAACTCTAACGACTTATAGTTAACATAACAAGTAACCCTGCCCAGCAGCTCTGCTTCAGCAGCTCCAGTCTATAGAATTTAACAAAATTCAGTTTTTTCCACTAAACAAAACTCCGTTCATAACAGCTTCACTATGTAAGGGCAAGAAAAGATAGCAGGGTGTTTAATTTCCTGAGAGCTGCCAGTTAGTCCATACAAACTTCTAGATTACAAATTGCTTTAAGTACAAGACTGACTTCGTTTTTTTGGGTTTGTTTTATTAATTTCACAGCTTGGAGAAAAATCTTTTTGACCATGAGCTACTGAGTCCTGCAGCAAGTATTCCAGAAATCTAGCTAAAATCCTCCCGCTCCAAGGTGCAGCAGCTCCAGGTGCGACCAGTGAGGATGAGGAGGGGGCAGCTCCTGCCAGAGGCTGCTCTCAGCGGGGCTGCTTTACCTGGGCACACTTTCACAGGGAACTACCGGCCCAGGGAAGGAAACGGAAATATCCCGATGTCCCTCGGGGCACGGCGGCCGGAGCATCCGGCGGGGCTGCGGCGCGGCCGAACGCGCCCGGGCACGGAGCCGCGCCGGGAGAAAATGCCGAGCGAGGGAAGAGCCCTCTCGCCAAGGGGCAGCGCCGGAGCAGGTGGGGCAGCGTGCGGGGTCGGTCCTGGGGGGCTTTCAGCTTTTACCAGTCCCTCCCCAGTGCCCCCAGAAAAGGGAGGGATTACTGGGAGAAAGGGGGTTTGAATTGAGGGGGAAAGGCTTCCTTTCCCACAATTCTCCGCAATCGAATCGAAGGGGAATCTGCTTCTCCTGCAACTTCTACGGTCGCGATGGAAGGAAACCCTGCCTTTTCCATGCCGTTACGGGTATTAATTGCTAGGGAGTCCCCATTTTTCATTATTTTGCAGTTGAAATGGAAGGGGAAAACCTTGGCGATGCTTTTTTTATGAGCTTGAATTAAGGGTAGCTCTGCCCTTTTCATCATCCTAAGGCTTAAATGGAGAGGGAAGCCGAACTGTCTCTCCTTTTTAAGGATTTGAATGATGGAAAAATGCCCCGTTTTCCGTCACTGGAGACATTTAAACTGAGGAATGCTTCCATTCAGACACATTTGTTCTTAGTGTATCCTCATGCTATCCACAGTCTGCTGAGGATATTTTGTTTGGGGATTTCTCCTTTAACTCTTTGAATTCCTCTGTAAATAGGCAGCTGCCTTTACTTAGCAACTGCCTGAGTCATTTCCTCTCTGAGCAATCCTCTGGGTTCACTCTGCAGTACTTCCTCTTAACATTTTCTACATCTTCTGATATTTTTCCTTTCTTAGCTGAAGTAGGCTGTTAAAATTAGCAACAGGATTTCACTGTGTATTTGTAAAATCGATACCACCACCCCAAAGATCTCTTGATGTTACTTCTCAGAATAATTTCCATTTTCAGTTGTATCATTATTAAGTCTTGAGGCAGGAGAAAAGTTGCATTTTAGTGGTCCTAAAAAAATCCCCTTTCTTAATGAAGATATAAATTGCTTCAATATGATTCAGGTTTCTGTTTTGAAACATTACTGAAATAATATTGGCATAAACAATCATGTCAATAGGAAGAACAGGCTTAAGGGATGAAAGCTTTTAGCCACCTTTTCATTCTCACCAGCTGCCTGGAGGATATCAGAGGATCATAGAAGTTGGAATTTTTAAGGTTTGAAAAGACCTCTAAGACAAGTCCAACTGTTAACCCTGCACTGCCTAGTTCATCATTAATCCATGTCTCCAAGTACCACATTCACACATTTTTTTAAGAACTCCAGGGATGGTGATTCCACCACTGCCCTGAGCACCCCTTCTGGTGTCTGACAACCCCTGCAGTGAAAAAAATTTCCCTAATATCCAATCCAAAATCTATATGCATACATATAAAAATTGTGTATACTGGTTTTCAATACACTCTTCTACAGTAATTGACATTGACTATCACCTAGAACTGTCCTAACATGAGTTTATTTTTACTGTACAGAGTTACCAAATTTCTGGGATGTGAAAGCCCAAACCCTGTAAGTCAGTGGAATGAGATGTGCTGTGCCAAGATCATTTAAGGGAAAACAAACAAACAAACATCAAAAAACAAGCAAAAAAAAAAAAAAACCAACAAAAAAACCCCACAAACCAAAACAAACCCACTCTGGTTTTAGGTAAAGGAGGAGTTTGGGATTTACCAGCTGCAGTAGCATTGCTTTAAGGAAAAAGTGTCCTTGTCCCACTTCAGGGCAAGGACTTTGTTCAGACCATGGAGAATGAGGCTTAAATATGAGACTTCCCAACACACATCCAGCAAAATGTCCTTTCTGAAAGGAGAAAAGCCACAGCTGACAGCCAGTGGCATTTATGCCATCATCATCCCTGCTTAAAGTTATTCAGCACAGGTTGTTGATCAGCTTCACTGGAGCTGATTGCAAAGGGTCTGGAACGGCACGAGAGAGCATCTCTTTCTTAACTCAGAGGCACAGCCCGATTGAACAGCCAGCATCCTGCATCCATTTCTAGTCAAAACTTTCATTTAGAGGATTTAGAAGATGGCCTTTAGGACTTAGAGCGGGAAAAGACCGTGTCTGAGGAGTACAATGAAATGAAGCAGAGAGCCAGAACACAGAACACGTTCAGGCTCACTAAGGCCATTCAGATAAAAATAAATTTTGCTTTACGTTGGATGAGTGAAGATTTTTGCCAGGAGGTTGCTATGGTGACTTTTCAGCTCTCCCAAACCTCCTCATACTGTAATTACACCTCAGAGCCCAGGAGCTAAGAATCTGTAATTCTTTGGAGGAAGAATGCAGGTGGCTGACTCTTCAGGATGTTTGTTAACCAGCCATTTTTATTCTAAAACAAAAAGATCCGTATAGTTGTGCTTTTAACAGGTGTGCTTGCAGTTTCTGTAAACTGTTCAGGCATTTCTGGCTGCCATGTTCCAAGACCTTCTGGAATAACTTTTAAACTAAGAGGCTCCCTATTCAGAACACCTCCATCCTGTAAAGGTTAATTAAAGGATGTTTAGCTCCAGTTGGGCTGAGCTTTCTTCAAATCACTGCATGCAGTGATTTTAGTTTAGTTTGGTACCTAAACTAAAAAGCACACAGTGACAGGAGCATTCTTGCATTTCCTCAGCTTTTGTAATTTGTGTTAGTTGTCACTGACTGAGCACTGAAAACAGAGAAAGCTGTGCAAATATTATTCACGCTCTCTAGCCATCAGACTTACCCAGTTCTGCCCAGCTGCCCTGAGGTAAGGCACCATTTAAAAAGAATTAAAGCCCAGAAGACATATTCTTTGATTCAGTGTAAAATACTGAACAGCAAAGGGAACCTGCACTAAGTTTCAACACACAATTCTCACTCTTTCTCCAAAACAGATGCATCAGCTGCCTTTTACAGCCACACAGGGCAGGTTGCACAGGGCAGTGGGCCAAGGGATGGCTGGAACTACCCTCAGAACACTGACCTGTAAATAGCATCATAAAATCAGAACAAATACCATTTATAGTTCGTGAACTAGAAGCCGGTAAATTTTATTGTAAAATATTAGATTGCTTCACTATGTAAGGGCAAGAAAAGATAGCAGGGTGTTTAATTTCCTGAGAGCTGCCAGTTAGTCCATACAAACTTCTAGATTACAAATTGCTTTAAGTACAAGACTGACTTCGTTTTTTTGGGTTTGTTTTATTAATTTCACAGCTTGGAGAAAAATCTTTTTGACCATGAGCTACTGAGTCCTGCAGCAAGTATTCCAGAAATCTAGCTAAAATCCTCCCGCTCCAAGGTGCAGCAGCTCCAGGTGCGACCAGTGAGGATGAGGAGGGGGCAGCTCCTGCCAGAGGCTGCTCTCAGCGGGGCTGCTTTACCTGGGCACACTTTCACAGGGAACTACCGGCCCAGGGAAGGAAACGGAAATATCCCGATGTCCCTCGGGGCACGGCGGCCGGAGCATCCGGCGGGGCTGCGGCGCGGCCGAACGCGCCCGGGCACGGAGCCGCGCCGGGAGAAAATGCCGAGCGAGGGAAGAGCCCTCTCGCCAAGGGGCAGCGCCGGAGCAGGTGGGGCAGCGTGCGGGGTCGGTCCTGGGGGGCTTTCAGCTTTTACCAGTCCCTCCCCAGTGCCCCCAGAAAAGGGAGGGATTACTGGGAGAAAGGGGGTTTGAATTGAGGGGGAAAGGCTTCCTTTCCCACAATTCTCCGCAATCGAATCGAAGGGGAATCTGCTTCTCCTGCAACTTCTACGGTCGCGATGGAAGGAAACCCTGCCTTTTCCATGCCGTTACGGGTATTAATTGCTAGGGAGTCCCCATTTTTCATTATTTTGCAGTTGAAATGGAAGGGGAAAACCTTGGCGATGCTTTTTTTATGAGCTTGAATTAAGGGTAGCTCTGCCCTTTTCATCATCCTAAGGCTTAAAGGGAGAGGGAAGCCGAACTGTCTCTCCTTTTTAAGGGTTTGAATTGATGGAAAAATGCCCCGTTTTCCGTCACTGGAGACATTTAAACTGAGGAATGCTTCCCTTCTCCCAGTATTTTAGGGGATTAAATTGAAGGGGAGAAGCCATTTATTTGCCACTGTGTTTGTCGAAGTGGAGGCAACTGCCCTATTTCCTCATTTTAAGGGGTGCATCTTGACGCTTTATCGGCACCATTCTGTGCCATATCGACTGTATTCTAGTCACGTTGCTTTCCGGATATCCCTTATTCCAGCATCTTTACATTTTTACTCTTTGAGACAGGAAGGATTACACAAGGTGTTCTCATCCATCTTCCTTCTCACTACCAGCTTTGGCAGTGGCTTTTTTTCCATGCCATTCTCTTGGACTTCTAGCGGGAGCGTGTTACACCCTCCTCACCTGACTGCGGTAGTTTCTATAGGTTCCATCTTCTCAAAGGGTATAGGGCTCAAGAATTAATCTTCCAGAGAGTTATCTTAAGCCCTGGCTTATATTGTGTGTACCTATGTTGGCTTATACTGTATGCACTTACACTCCATGTACACTTGCACTGGTATGCGTCAGCCTTTATTGTGTGTACTTATATGGTACCACTTATGATTGGAGCTGCCCTGCCCTCGCACATAGTCAGAGTTATAAAAACTTCACTGTTCATCTGTCTTTTATGGGATTTTGGGTAGAAAATTTATTGGTCCAGAGCAGGGCCAAGTCCTAGCTGTCAGATAGCCCCTCGGGAGCCACGTTTCTGAGGAGCAGTGTGAATGTGTGCCGGGGGTTAGCAGGGCAGTTGAAGTGTGAGCGAGTGTGGGTTTGTGTGTAAGCTGAAGGAGGGGGGTGTGTGTGTGTATGTGTGTGTTAAAGGGTTGTAACCTTGTATGACTTTTGCTTTTCAGGTTTTTCAACTCATTTTTCAATTTAGAATAAAAAATCCTCAAGCGGGGGGGGGTGGGTTTTTTCCCCCCCCAACTGGCTTTTTTTTTCTCTCGGTCCTGGTCGGTCTGTGAGGCAACGTTCATCGCCAGGGTTCGGGCACGGACCATCCAGGGACTGGCGTTTTCATCAGGCAGGAGGATCTTTTGGAGGCTCCCAGGAACCATGTTCCTGAGCACCAGTGATTGCTGGGGTGTAATTTAGCAGTGACTCACCATGCCTGTGATGAGAGGGATGATGAGTTTGTGTGTAATCTGAAAGGGGGGGGTTAATGGTAGATGAGTGTTGTTTTCTGTGTGCTTTTGTTGTTTTGGGTTTCCTGTAACAATAAATCAACATGTAATGATAATAGAAAAAGGTTATCATTTTGTGTTAATATGTGCCCTGTGTTGCCCTATATTGCGTTTGCAGTAGCTGCTGATTTCCCTGTATTGCGTAAGTTAGACTTTTACCAGTGCGTCTGTGGATTGTATCTGCACTTGCATTGGTATACACTGTTTCCATGTATTTTGCTGAAGTGTAAATAAAACCATTCATTTAATAAAGTTGAATCACCCCTAATAAAGATACCCCCCTCCCCTTCCCCTACCCTTACCATGGCTCCTGTCTTTTTTTGGTGTGGTTTTGTCATTTATTTCCACTGTATTTCTTCCTCTTGCTCCTCACTTTTCTATTTCTAACTTAATTTCCATCTGTTTCTAACCCTTTGTTTCTGTTTCTCACTTTTCTGATGCTGTGTCTCTATTTCCCTCTGTTTTCTGTTTGTCCATTTCACTGTTTCGGTCTGTATTTATTTTTCTCTTTTGTCTATACTTTGCACCTTATTTCTTTTTCTCTACGACTTGAACCCTTCCTCTTCTTTCTTCTTTTCCTCTGTGTTCTCCTTTTCCTTGGTTTGTCTTTTTTGGTCTTAGTCTTTTCCTTTTTCACTCTAACCCTAACTTTTCACTTTAACCCTAACCACTTTCTTTTCCCTTTAACTCCTGTCCCTCTTCAGTTTTTCCACCCTCCTTTTCTTTTCACTCTCCTCATCTTTTCTCTCTCTTTTCTTCTTTCATCCCACCTTCTCCTGCTCACATCTGAGCCTGAGATGTGTTTAGCAGCACATCCATTCCTTTAAAGGAAGCCCAGCGCAAAGAGCATCCAGCTGCAGGTAAGTCTTCCTGCACTTCATTTTTCTCTGTCCAGTTTTGGAGGGTTTCTCTCCGTGCTTTCCTGTGACCCAGATGTGTCCCTTCCTTTGTCCGTATCCAGTGCCAAAGGATTGAACAACTGATGAGTGGGGTCTGGGATGAGAATGGTTCTGCTAAAATTAGGGAAAGAATGCTAGAAGAAAAATGAGCTTCCTTTGAATGTCTGGAATAAAAACACTGGGAAAGGGCACTTTTTAATTCGATTTGGTGCCACCTCCCCTTTTTTTATGGCCAAAACTCCATGATGAGCAATCCAAGCCAAAAGATGAAATGCAGGAGTCTTTGATTCTGCAGTGAGCTTGGCTTCCCTTTTGTCCTCTCTTTCAGGACAGGGAGAACCACTGAACTTGTCCTGGCCTTGCCAAGAGCTTTGGTGTTTGAGCTGCCAAACCCAAACTAGTCCTGATGATGGAGGACTTAAGAAATTACCCTATCCAACTAAATAAAGCTTTAAAAAGGGAGATGGCTTGGTTATAAAAATATTTCTGCCTGAGACTGGGAAGAGTTAAACCCCCCAATTCTGCACAACAGCACGAGGATTTTTTAATTCTTTGCCTTTTTCCCCCCTTTGAATGGGTTTGTTTGTTTCCCCTTGGAGGCTGCACACACAATAGGCAGAGTTTTCAATTAAGCCATTTTTATCCGCTTTTAGTCTTCAGTGGAGCCTAGGTGCCAATTGTTTGCTGCTTGGTTTCTGCCTTCCCTTTCCTGCCTACAGCTGAACCTCTTTTTGGCCATCACTGGTCATGCAGACGATGTGGCTTTTCATGTCCTCTCTCTGCCATGCAGACACTGGCATGCATGGCACGGCTCTGTTTTTGCAGCCAGTCGCTTGGCAGGGCTGGGTGAGCACAGGGTGAGCTCTCTCCTCCTTGCTGTGACACCCGGGCTGGCAGGGATGACACAGTGACCTCAGCCAGCCGATGCTGCCTGTGCCATCACCTGGCACTGACGTGTTTGATGAAAATCCTTTCACTGGGATTTTTCTCCTGAGAAGCCTCAGAACAGAAATGGGACCAAGAACTATCTGCTGGCTGTGGAGTGTGGGCTGGAGATGGTTTAGCAACAGGAGCATCTTAGATTTGTCTCCTGTACATTGTTTCCACTTGATGACCAGTCCAGCGGTGTCAAGGCTGTGAGCAGTCCCAGGTTTTTATTATTCATTCCTTTCCAGCTTTCTGATGTCTCCTTGCTCTTTTAGTATAGTTCTAATATCTTGTTTTCTTTTAACATAATAGAGATCATAAAATAATAAATCAGCCTTCTGAAAGGGTGAGTCAAGATTCTCTTCCCTCGTCCTGGGGACCCTCAAACACTACCACAATCACTGGCTTGAGCTGGTCTGGGCAGCACCAAATAAATTAAAAGCTTTAAAAACAAGAAAAAAACCCCTTAAAAATAACTTACAAAATTAATTTTTTTCATTTATTTGTAATTAAAACCGTTAAGTGCTGTAAAAGTTCCATAAAACCAAATGCAATAAAATGCGACTACCGCAAAACTGTCGTAAAACTGCCGTAAAGCGCAACTGTCGTAAAAGGTGCCGTGAAGCGCTAGAGCCCCCCCGGGTCACGTGGGCGTCGCCTGCCGGCCTCGTGACTGCCCCGCGTCAGTCGCGCTTTACGGCACCTTTTACGACAGTCGCGCTTTACGGCAGTTTTACGACAGTCGGGCTTAACGGCGCCTTTTACCACAGTCGCGCTTTACGGCCCCTTTTACGACAGTCGCGCTTTACGGCAGCTTTTACGACAGTCGCGTTTTACGGCACCGTTTACGACAGTGCTGCTTTACGACAGCTTTTACGACAGTCGCGCTTTACGGCCGTTTTACGACAGTCGCGCTTTACGGCCCCTTTTACGACAGTCGCGCTTTACGGCCCCTTTTACGACAGTCGCGATTTACGGCAGCTTTTACGACAGTCGCGCTTTACGGCACCTTTTACGACAGTGCTGCTTTACGGCCCCCTTACGACAGTCGCGATCTACGGCACCTTTTACGACGGTCGCGCTTTACTGCCGTTTTACGACAGTCGCGTTTTACGGCAGCTTTTACGACAGTCGCGCTTTACGGCCCCTTTTACGACAGTCGCGCTTTACGGCCCCTTTTACCACAGTCGCGCTTTACGGCAGCTTTTACGACAGTCGCGTTTTACGGCACCGTTTACGACAGTGCTGCTTTACGACAGCTTTTACGACAGTCGCGCTTTACGGCCGTTTTACGACAGTCGCGCTTTACGGCCCCTTTTACGACAGTCGCGCTTTACGGCCCTTTTTACGACAGTCGCGATTTACGGCAGCTTTTACGACAGTCGCGCTTTACGGCCCCTTTTACGACAGTCGCGATCTACGGCACCTTTTACGACGGTCGCGCTTTACGGCCGTTTTACGACAGTCGCGATTTACGGCAGCTTTTACGACAGTCGCGCTTTACGGCACCGTTTACGACAGTGCTGCTTTACGGCACCTTTTACGACGGTCGCGCTTTACGGCCCTTTTTACGACAGTCGCGCTTTACGGCAGCTTTTACGACAGTGCTGCTTTACGGCACCTTTTACGACAGTCGCGATTTACGGCAGTTTTACGACAGTGCTGCTTTACGGCCCCTTTTACGACAGTCGCGCTTTACGACCCCTTTTACGACAGTCGCGATTTACGGCAGCTTTTACGACAGTCGCGCTTTACGGCAGCTTTTACGACAGTGCTGCTTTACGGCAGCTTTTACGACAGTCGCGCTTTACGGCACCGTTTACGACAGTGCTGCTTTACGGCACCTTTTACGACAGTCGCGCTTTACGGCACCGTTTACGACAGTGCTGCTTTACGGCCCCTTTTACGACAGTCGCGCTTTACGGCCGTTTTACGACAGTCGCGCTTTACGGCAGTTTTTACGACAGTCGCGCTTTACGGCACCGTTTACGACAGTGCTGCTTTACGGCACCTTTTACGACAGTCGCGCTTTACGGCCGTTTTACGACAGACGCGCTTTACGGCAGTTTTTACGACAGTCGCGCTTTACGGCACCGTTTACGACAGTGCTGCTTTACGGCCCCTTTTACGACAGTCGCGCTTTACGACCCCTTTTACGACAGTCGCGCTTTACGGCAGCTTTTACGACAGTGCTGCTTTACGGCCCCTTTTACGACAGTCGCGCTTTACGGCAGCTTTTACGACAGTCGCGCTTTACGGCCGTTTTACGACAGTCGCGATTTACGGCAGCTTTTACGACAGTGCTGTTTTACGGCACCTTTTACGACAGTCGCGCTTTACGGCCCCTTTTACGACAGTCGCGCTTTACGGCCGTTTTACGACAGTCGCGTAAAAGCTGCCGTAAAGCGCGACTGTCGTAAAACTGCCGTGAAGCAGCACTGTCGCAAAAGCTGCCGTAAATCGCGACTGTCGTAAAACGGCCGTAAAGCGCGACTGTCGTAAAAGCTGCCGTAAAGCGCGACTGTCGTAAAAGGGGCCGTAAAGCAGCACTGTCGTAAATCGCGACTGTCGTAAAAGGTGCCGTAAAGCAGCACTGTCGTAAAAGCTGCCGTGAAGCAGCACTGTCGCAAAAGCTGCCGTAAATCGCGACTGTCGTAAAACGGCCGTAAAGCGCGACTGTCGTAAAAGCTGCCGTAAAGCGCGACTGTCGTAAAAGGGGCCGTAAAGCAGCACTGTCGTAAAACTGTCGTAAATCGCGACTGTCGTAAAAGGTGCCGTAAAGCAGCACTGTCGTAAAAGCTGCCGTAAAGCAGCCTTGTCGTAAAAGCTGCCGTAAAGCGCGACTGTCGTAAAAGCTGCCGTAAAGCGCGACTGTCGTAAAAGGAGCCGTAAATCGCGACTGTCGTAAAAGGGGTCGTAAAGCGCAACTGTCGTAAAAGGGGCCGTAAAGCAGCACTGTCGTAAAACTGTCGTAAATCGCGACTGTCGTAAAAGCTGCCGTAAAGCGCGACTGTCGTAAAGCTGCCGTAAAGCAGCACTGTCGTAAAAGGTGCCGTAAAGCAGCACTGTCGTAAACGGTGCCGTAAAGCGCGACTGTCGTAAAAACTGCCGTAAAGCGCGACTGTCGTAAAACGGCCGTAAAGCGCGACTGTCGTAAAAGGGGCCGTAAAGCAGCACTGTCGTAAACGGTGCCGTAAAGCGCGACTGTCGTAAAAGGTGCCGTAAAGCAGCACTGTCGTAAACGGTTCCGTAAAGCGCGACTGTCGTAAAAGCTGCCGTAAAGCAGCACTGTCGTAAAAGCTGCCGTAAAGCGCGACTGTCGTAAAAGCTGCCGTAAAGCAGCACTGTCGTAAAAGCTGCCGTAAAGCGCGACTGTCGTAAAAGGTGCCGTAAAGCAGCACTGTCGTAAAAGCTGCCGTAAATCGCGACTGTCGTAAAAGGGGTCGTAAAGCGCGACTGTCGTAAAAGGGGCCGTAAAGCAGCACTGTCGTAAAACTGCCGTAAATCGCGACTGTCGTAAAAGGTGCCGTAAAGCAGCACTGTCGTAAAAGCTGCCGTAAAGCGCGACTGTCGTAAAAAGGGCCGTAAAGCGCGACCGTCGTAAAAGGTGCCGTAAAGCAGCACTGTCGTAAACGGTGCCGTAAAGCGCGACTGTCGTAAAAGCTGCCGTAAATCGCGACTGTCGTAAAACGGCCGTAAAGCGCGACCGTCGTAAAAGGTGCCGTAGATCGCGACTGTCGTAAAAGGGGCCGTAAAGCGCGACTGTCGTAAAAGCTGCCGTAAATCGCGACTGTCGTAAAAAGGGCCGTAAAGCGCGACTGTCGTAAAAGGGGCCGTAAAGCGCGACTGTCGTAAAACGGCCGTAAAGCGCGACTGTCGTAAAAGCTGTCGTAAAGCAGCACTGTCGTAAACGGTGCCGTAAAACGCGACTGTCGTAAAAGCTGCCGTAAAGCGCGACTGTGGTAAAAGGGGCCGTAAAGCGCGACTGTCGTAAAAGGGGCCGTAAAGCGCGACTGTCGTAAAAGCTGCCGTAAAACGCGACTGTCGTAAAACGGCCGTAAAGCGCGACCGTCGTAAAAGGTGCCGTAGATCGCGACTGTCGTAAGGGGGCCGTAAAGCAGCACTGTCGTAAAAGGGGCCGTAAAGCGCGACTGTCGTAAAAGCTGCCGTAAATCGCGACTGTCGTAAAAGGGGCCGTAAAGCGCGACTGTCGTAAAAGGGGCCGTAAAGCGCGACTGTCGTAAAACGGCCGTAAAGCGCGACTGTCGTAAAAGCTGTCGTAAAGCAGCACTGTCGTAAACGGTGCCGTAAAACGCGACTGTCGTAAAAGCTGCCGTAAAGCGCGACTGTCGTAAAAGGGGCCGTAAAGCGCGACTGTGGTAAAAGGCGCCGTTAAGCCCGACTGTCGTAAAACTGCCGTAAAGCGCGACTGTCGTAAAAGGTGCCGTAAAGCGCGACTGACGCGGGGCAGTCACGAGGCCGGCAGGCGACGCCCACGTGACCCGGGGGGGCTCTAGCGCTTCACGGCACCTTTTACGACAGTTGCGCTTTACGGCAGTTTTACGACAGTTTTGCGGTAGTCGCATTTTATTGCATTTGGTTTTATGGAACTTTTACAGCACTTAACGGTTTTAATTACAAATAAATGAAAAAAATTAATTTTGTAAGTTATTTTTAAGGGGTTTTTTTCTTGTTTTTAAAGCTTTTAATTTATTTGGTGCTGCCCAGACCAGCTCAAGCCAGTGATTGTGGTAGTGTTTGAGGGTCCCCAGGACGAGGGAAGAGAATCTTGACTCACCCTTTCAGAAGGCTGATTTATTATTTTATGATCTCTATTATGTTAAAAGAAAACAAGATATTAGAACTATACTAAAAGAGCAAGGAGACATCAGAAAGCTGGAAAGGAATGAATAATAAAAACCTGGGACTGCTCACAGCCTTGACACCGCTGGACTGGTCATCAAGTGGAAACAATGTACAGGAGACAAATCTAAGATGCTCCTGTTGCTAAACCATCTCCAGCCCACACTCCACAGCCAGCAGATAGTTCTTGGTCCCATTTCTGTTCTGAGGCTTCTCAGGAGAAAAATCCCAGTGAAAGGATTTTCATCAAACACGTCAGTGCCAGGTGATGGCACAGGCAGCATCGGCTGGCTGAGGTCACTGTGTCATCCCTGCCAGCCCGGGTGTCACAGCAAGGAGGAGAGAGCTCACCCTGTGCTCACCCAGCCCTGCCAAGCGACTGGCTGCAAAAACAGAGCCGTGCCATGCATGCCAGTGTCTGCATGGCAGAGAGAGGACATGAAAAGCCACATCGTCTGCATGACCAGTGATGGCCAAAAAGAGGTTCAGCTGTAGGCAGGAAAGGGAAGGCAGAAACCAAGCAGCAAACAATTGGCACCTAGGCTCCACTGAAGACTAAAAGCGGATAAAAATGGCTTAATTGAAAACTCTGCCTATTGTGTGTGCAGCCTCCAAGGGGAAACAAACAAACCCATTCAAAGGGGGGAAAAAGGCAAAGAATTAAAAAATCCTCGTGCTGTTGTGCAGAATTGGGGGGTTTAACTCTTCCCAGTCTCAGGCAGAAATATTTTTATAACCAAGCCATCTCCCTTTTTAAAGCTTTATTTAGTTGGATAGGGTAATTTCTTAAGTCCTCCATCATCAGGACTAGTTTGGGTTTGGCAGCTCAAACACCAAAGCTCTTGGCAAGGCCAGGACAAGTTCAGTGGTTCTCCCTGTCCTGAAAGAGAGGACAAAAGGGAAGCCAAGCTCACTGCAGAATCAAAGACTCCTGCATTTCATCTTTTGGCTTGGATTGCTCATCATGGAGTTTTGGCCATAAAAAAAGGGGAGGTGGCACCAAATCGAATTAAAAAGTGCCCTTTCCCAGTGTTTTTATTCCAGACATTCAAAGGAAGCTCATTTTTCTTCTAGCATTCTTTCCCTAATTTTAGCAGAACCATTCTCATCCCAGACCCCACTCATCAGTTGTTCAATCCTTTGGCACTGGATACGGACAAAGGAAGGGACACATCTGGGTCACAGGAAAGCACGGAGAGAAACCCTCCAAAACTGGACAGAGAAAAATGAAGTGCAGGAAGACTTACCTGCAGCTGGATGCTCTTTGCGCTGGGCTTCCTTTAAAGGAATGGATGTGCTGCTAAACACATCTCAGGCTCAGATGTGAGCAGGAGAAGGTGGGATGAAAGAAGAAAAGAGAGAGAAAAGATGAGGAGAGTGAAAAGAAAAGGAGGGTGGAAAAACTGAAGAGGGACAGGAGTTAAAGGGAAAAGAAAGTGGTTAGGGTTAAAGTGAAAAGTTAGGGTTAGAGTGAAAAAGGAAAAGACTAAGACCAAAAAAGACAAACCAAGGAAAAGGAGAACACAGAGGAAAAGAAGAAAGAAGAGGAAGGGTTCAAGTCGTAGAGAAAAAGAAATAAAGTGCAAAGTATAGACAAAAGAGAAAAATAAATACAGACCGAAACAGTGAAAGGGACAAACAGAAAACAGAGGGAAATAGAGACACAGCATCAGAAAAGTGAGAAACAGAAACAAAGGGTTAGAAACAGATGGAAATTAAGTTAGAAATAGAAAAGTGAGGAGCAAGAGGAAGAAATACAGTGGAAATAAATGACAAAACCACACCAAAAAAAGACAGGAGCCATGGTGGGGGTAGGGGAAGGGGAGGGGGGTATCTTTATTAGGGGTGATTCAACTTTATTAAATGAATGGTTTTATTTACACTTCAGCAAAATACATGGAAACAGTGTATACCAATGCAAGTGCAGATACAATCCATAGACGCACTGGTAAAAGTCTAACTTACGCAATACAGGGAAATCAGCAGCTACTGCAAACGCAATATAGGGCAATACAGGGCACATATTAACACAAAATTATAACCTTTTTCTATTATCATTACATGTTGATTTATTGTTACAGGAAACCCAAAACAACAAAAGCACACAGAAAACAACACTCATCTACCATTAACCCCCCCTTTCAGATTACACACAAACTCATCATCCCTCTCATCACAGGCATGGTGAGTCACTGCTAAATTACACCCCAGCAATCACTGGTGCTCACGAACATGGTTCCTGGGAGCCTCCAAAAGATCCTCCTGCCTGATGAAAACGCCAGTCCCTGGATGGTCCGTGCCCGAACCCTGGCGATGAACGTTGCCTCACAGACCGACCAGGACCGAGAGAAAAAAAAAAGCCAGTTGGGGGGGGAAAAAAACCCACCCCCCCGCTTGAGGATTTTTTATTCTAAATTGAAAAATGAGTTGAAAAACCTGAAAAGCAAAAGTCATACAAGGTTACAACCCTTTAACACACACATACACACACACACCCCCCTCCTTCAGCTTACACACAAACCCACACTCGCTCACACTTCAACTGCCCTGCTAACCCCCGGCACACATTCACACTGCTCCTCAGAAACGTGGCTCCCGAGGGGCTATCTGACAGCTAGGACTTGGCCCTGCTCTGGACCAATAAATTTTCTACCCAAAATCCCATAAAAGACAGATGAACAGTGAAGTTTTTATAACTCTGACTATGTGCGAGGGCAGGGCAGCTCCAATCATAAGTGGTACCATATAAGTACACACAATAAAGGCTGACGCATACCAGTGCAAGTGTACATGGAGTGTAAGTGCATACAGTATAAGCCAACATAGGTACACACAATATAAGCCAGGGCTTAAGATAACTCTCTGGAAGATTAATTCTTGAGCCCTATACCCTTTGAGAAGATGGAACCTATAGAAACTACCGCAGTCAGGTGAGGAGGGTGTAACACGCTCCCGCTAGAAGTCCAAGAGAATGGCATGGAAAAAAAGCCACTGCCAAAGCTGGTAGTGAGAAGGAAGATGGATGAGAACACCTTGTGTAATCCTTCCTGTCTCAAAGAGTAAAAATGTAAAGATGCTGGAATAAGGGATATCCGGAAAGGAACGTGAGTAGAATACGGTCGATATGGCACAGAATGGTGCCGATAAAGCGTCAAGATGCACCCCTTAAAATGAGGAAATAGGGCAGTTGCCTCCACTTCGACAAACACAGTGGCAAATAAATGGCTTCTCCCCTTCAATTTAATCCCCTAAAATACTGGGAGAAGGGAAGCATTCCTCAGTTTAAATGTCTCCAGTGACGGAAAACGGGGCATTTTTCCATCAATTCAAACCCTTAAAAAGGAGAGACAGTTCGGCTTCCCTCTCCCTTTAAGCCTTAGGATGATGAAAAGGGCAGAGCTACCCTTAATTCAAGCTCATAAAAAAAGCATCGTCAAGGTTTTCCCCTTCCATTTCAACTGCAAAATAATGAAAAATGGGGACTCCCTAGCAATTAATACCCGTAACGGCATGGAAAAGGCAGGGTTTCCTTCCATCGCGACCGTAGAAGTTGCAGGGGAAGCAGATTCCCCTTCGATTCGATTGCGGAGAATTGTGGGAAAGGAAGCCTTTCCCCCTCAATTCAAACCCCCTTTCTCCCAGTAATCCCTCCCTTTTCTGGGGGCACTGGGGAGGGACTGGTAAAAGCTGAAAGCCCCCCAGGACCGACCCCGCACGCTGCCCCACCTGCTCCGGCGCTGCCCCTTGGCGAGAGGGCTCTTCCCTCGCTCGGCATTTTCTCCCGGCGCGGCTCCGTGCCCGGGCGCGTTCGGCCGCGCCGCAGCCCCGCCGGATGCTCCGGCCGCCGTGCCCCGAGGGACATCGGGATATTTCCGTTTCCTTCCCTGGGCCGGTAGTTCCCTGTGAAAGTGTGCCCAGGTAAAGCAGCCCCGCTGAGAGCAGCCTCTGGCAGGAGCTGCCCCCTCCTCATCCTCACTGGTCGCACCTGGAGCTGCTGCACCTTGGAGCGGGAGGATTTTAGCTAGATTTCTGGAATACTTGCTGCAGGACTCAGTAGCTCATGGTCAAAAAGATTTTTCTCCAAGCTGTGAAATTAATAAAACAAACCCAAAAAACCGAAGTCAGTCTTGTACTTAAAGCAATTTGTAATCTAGAAGTTTGTATGGACTAACTGGCAGCTCTCAGGAAATTAAACACCCTGCTATCTTTTCTTGCCCTTACATAGTGAAGCAATCTAATATTTTACAATAAAATTTACCGGCTTCTAGTTCATGAACTATAAATGGTATTTGTTCTGATTTTATGATGCTATTTACAGGTCAGTGTTCTGAGGGTAGTTCCAGCCATCCCTTGGCCCACTGCCCTGTGCAACCTGCCCTGTGTGGCTGTAAAAGGCAGCTGATGCATCTGTTTTGGAGAAAGAGTGAGAACTGTGTGTTGAAACTTAGTGCAGGTTCCCTTTGCTGTTCAGTATTTTACACTGAATCAAAGAATATGTGTTCTGGGCTTTAATTAATTTTAAATGGTGCCTTACCTCAGGGCAGCTGGGCAGAACTGGGTAAGTCTGATGGCTAGAGAGCGTGAATAATATTTGCACAGCTTTCTCTGTTTTCAGTGTTCAGTCAGTGACAACTAACACAAATTACAAAAGCTGAGGAAATGCAAGAATGCTCCTGTCACTGTGTGCTTTTTAGTTCAGGTACCAAACTAAACTAAAATCACTGCATGCAGTGATTAGAAGAAAGCTCAGCCCAACTGGAGCTAAACATCCTTTAATTAACCTTTACAGGATGGAGGTGTTCTGAATAGGGAGCCTCTTAGTTTAAAAGTTATTCCAGAAGGTCTTGGAACATGGCAGCCAGAAATGCCCGAACAGTTCACAGAAACTGCAAGCACACCTGTTAAAAGCACAAGTATACGGATCTTTTTGTTTTAGAATAAAAATGGCTGGTTAACAAACATCCTGAGGACTCAGCCACCTGCATTCTTCCTCCAAAGAATTACAGATTCTTAGCTCCTGGGCTCTGAGATGTAATTACAGTATGAGGAGGTTTGGGAGAGCTGAAAAGTCACCATAGCAACCTCCTGGCAAAAATCTTCACTCATCCAACGTAAAGCAAAATTTATTTTTATCTGAATGGCCTTAGTGAGCCTGAACGTGTTCTGTGTTCTGGCTCTCTGCTTCATTTCATTGTACTCCTCAGACACGGTCTTTTCCCGCTCTAAGTCCTAAAGGCCATCTTCTAAATCCTCTAAATGAAAGTTTTGACTAGAAATGGATGCAGGATGCTGGCTGTTCAATCGGGGTGTGCCTCTGAGTTAAGAAAGAGATGCTCTCTCGTGCCGTTCCAGACCCTTTGCAATCAGCTCCAGTGAAGCTGATCAACAACCTGTGCTGAATAACTTTAAGCAGGGATGATGATGACATAAATGCCACTGGCTGTCAGCTGTGGCTTTTCTCCTTTCAGAAAGGACATTTTGCTGGATGTGTGTTGGGAAGTCTCATATTTAAGCCTCATTCTCCATGGTCTGAACAAAGTCCTTGCCCTGAAGTGGGACAAGGACACTTTTTCCTTAAAGCAATGCTACTGCAGCTGGTAAATCCCAAACTCCTCCTTCACCTAAAACCAGAGTGGGTTTGTTTTGGTTTGTGGGGTTTTTTTGTTGGTGGTTTTTTTTTTTTTTTTGCTTGTTTTTTGATGTTTGTTTGTTTGTTTTCCCTTAAATGATCTTGGCACAGCACATCCCATTCCACTGACTTACAGGGTTTGGGCTTTCACATCCCAGAAATTTGGTAACTCTGTACAGTAAAAATAAACTCATGTTAGGACAGTTCTAGGTGATAGTCAATGTCAATTACTGTAGAAGAGTGTATTGAAAACCAGTATATACAATTTTTATATGTATGTATATAGATTTTGGATTGGATATTAGGGAATTTTTTTTCACTGCAGGGGTCGTCAGACACCAGAAGGGGTGCTCAGGGCAGTGGTGGAATCACCATCCCTGGAGTTCTTAAAAAAATGTGTGAATGTGGCACTTGGAGACATGGATTAGTGATGAACTAGGCAGTGCAGGGTTAACAGTTGGACTTGTCTTAGAGGTCTTTTCAAACCTTAAAATTCCAACTTCTATGATCCTCTGATATCCTCCATGCAGCTGGTGAGAATGAAAAGGTGGCTAAAAGCTTTCGTCCCTTAAGCCTGTTCTTCCTATTGACAAGATTGTTTATGCCAATATTATTTCAGTAATGTTTCAAACCAGAAACCTGAATCATATTGAGGCAGTTTATATCTTCATTAAGAAAGGGGATTTTTTTTAGGACCACTAAAATGCAACCTTTCTCCTGCCTCAAGACTTAATAATGATACAACTGAAAATGGAAGTTATTCTGAGAAGTAACATCAAGAGATCTTTGGGGTGGTGGTATCGATTTTACAAATACACAGTGAAATCCTGTTGCTAATTTTAACAGCCTACTTCAGCTAAGAAAGGAAAAATATCAGAAGATGTAGAAAATGTTAAGAGGAAGTACTGCAGAGTGAACCCAGAGGATTGCTCAGAGAGGAAATGACTCAGGCAGTTGCTAAGTAAAGGCAGCTGCCTATTTACAGAGGAATTCAAAGAGTTAAAGGAGAAATCCCCAAACAAAATATCCTCAGCAGACTGTGGATAGCATGAGGATGCCCTAAGAATAAATGTGTCTGAATGAAACCACAGAATTGCCTGAGGTTTGCCATGAGGGGCAGGGGTAAAACAGCCCCAGCCATGGGCAGGAATCAGAGGGAACAGGACCAACCCTTCCAGCCTCAGCAGTCACTGGGAATGAGAAAAGTAGTGATGATGTGACACACCGAATTCAAGCTGTGGAAAAAATCTCAGCTATGGCACTTCTCTATTTGAGTTTCTGTGTGTTGGGGGTTAGGTTTTTTCAGGGAATTTCTTTGCATTTCTTGTCAGGGAGACGGAAAATAGCGATCAAGAGGTCTCGGGATCTCTAGCTGCTCAGAGTGACCCCGAGATACATTAGAATGTCTCTTTTCCCAGCCTGGTGCTCGAAGGAGTCAGAGCTCTTCATTTCTCAGTCTCAAGGTTGTCTATTGTATTTTATCTATAAAATATTTCCTCCTGTCCAGCCAAGGTCCACTCTGCCGGACAGTCAGAGGCATTCTGCCTGCCTGGGGTGGTGTTATCTTTTTATACAAAAAACTATGTATAAAATATTTACAATTACTTTCCAATACCTATCACCTATAGACAGTGAGCTTCTACTCTAAAAAAAATCTGTAAGTGCCAACATCACAGCAGAAGACGGAGGCCAAAAAGAAGAAGGAGAAAGGCTGGACATGCCCCGTTCCCTCCATCTTGCCTCCTGAACCCCCATTCTAAAAACCCCAAAAATGTATTTTTCACCCCGTGAAAAAGTCACTATCATTCTACTTAAACTGTTGTGGCTTGCAGATCTTCATATAAGGTTGGTAATTTGCTCCATGGGTCATAATCAAACCCACAGGGGTCTTGGGCTCTGTGCCAGGGTCTCTGAGCCCCTGGCAGGGGTCTTGGCAGTCCAGGACAGCCAGAGGGATGTCCTGAATTCCGACAGAGACAAAATCCGAGTCCCTTGACCAGCTCTTGAAATGGTTCTGGGGGAGAGGGGTGAGCGGGGTTCTTTTGGCAGTTTCTAACCGGGGGTGGTCCCTCTTTGCCCGGCTCGGAGGGGAGGCAGTTTGGGTGGGTTTGGGGCTGGATTTCTGCTGCTCGGGGAAGAACGCGGTGCAGCCTCGCTGCTCCCGGGCCCGGACAGCGCCGGCTCCGGCTCGAGTACCGGGGATTCCTTCCGGCGGCAGCACTGAGCGTACAAAGGGTAAATAGTGTACAGAGTGTAAAAAGAGTAAGAAAGTGTACAAAGTGTAAGAAGCCCCGGCGCTTGCCAGGCCCCTGTCACGGTCACGTTCACATTTCGGGGCTGCAGCGCCGCCTTTGACGCGCAGAGGGCGCCCGCGCAGGCGCATTCGGGGGCGCAGGGCCGCTCTTGGCCTGCAGTACCGCGGGCTGCCACCAGGCGGCAGCAGCGACCCAAGCGCTGAGCCCTGCAGCGACACGAAACGCGCGGAGCTGCTCCCGCTGCCTGCACGGAAATCCTACTTTCTCCCGTTTTCAAGGCCTTTATTGCTTCCTTTATATAATTTATATGTTACAAAAGTTGTATTTGTATTTTCAGGCCCATATGTATCTGTATTTGTAGGACCAAAGCAAAAAATGTGACCCAGAGACATGGATTAAAACCTGTTCTGCTATCTCCTTTCCCTTTCTGTTTTCTAAAGCTTATTTGAAGGGATCTTTCTTACCCCATATTTATTTCCATAAAGTTTCTATAAAGGTATAACAGAATTGGGGCTACGTGTATTCTGTAAAATCAGAGAGCTGAGTTTTACCACCTGGGCTTCTTAGTAGCATAAGCAAATAACAGATGTGAAAGTACTCTGCAGGAAGAAAGCATGACATGAAACAAACATTTATTTAAAAGGACTGTACAGACAAATTAAACTCACACTGTTACTCCTATGAGGCACAGGAGTAAAATACTTAAAACACAGAAGGCAGTGAAAACACCAGATATTGCTAGAATACCTAAATACTAAAATGAAAATGTATGCTGGAGGAATTAGAAAACTGTAAAATAAAAGAATACAGCACTTTTTATTTATTTAAAGTGCTAGTGAAGTCCTAATTTCTTGAATAGTATGCTATTTAAAATAACACATCAATGTCTATTCTTTCAAATTTAGATTATGTAAATTGAAGCCACTGTCAGGTTCAGTCAGGGTCCTGTTTATGAAGCTAAGGTTGAATTCAGGAAGTGCAAGTATTTAAATTTCCCTTACATTTTCTCTGTAGTTCATGTGTCCTTGACACTAAAGTTTGGACAACTGATCCACCCCAGCTTGGGTATGAAAATTTCTATAGCAAACCATTTAGATACAGTACAGTGTTTGCATCCTTTTACTTATGAGCTTAGGGTTGATGGCAGGGTGAAAGTCTTGGGATTTTGGGTTTTTTTCTGTTTGGTTGCAGAACAACAGGACTATCCTTTGAGGCGAGTGATGAACAAAGACCCTGGAAACCATCTTTACCAAGAGAATCCAGTTCTTTTGTTGTTACAGGGATACCCTTTTAAAAACAGAATGACAAAGGGTTAAACCAGACTTCAGTAATATAAAAGTCTCCTAAGTTTTGAAGAGGGTCTCATTGTGGCTACTCAGACAATTTGACCCAAATAAGAATAATTTTAAGTGAAGTGGAAAAGTATCCACAAAGACTTCATATACAAACGAAGAAGCCATTGTTGCTCCATGGAGCAAAAATGCAGCAGACTTGTGTTAAGAGCTGTACTTCAGACAGCTTCCTCTTCTGTCTGAATACCAAGAAATCAATATTTCATAATTATTCTGCAGTCTCTTGAGAGAGTTGCCTGGGAGAAAAGAGCCTGGGGCTGTCACGAGAAGAGTTCTTCAGTTAAACTTCTGTGATTGTTCCGTGAGAGAAAAGAAAACTCCTTCCCTATGAGAGACACTGCTTCCCTCCCTGCCCCCACCCCCATGGTCCCCTAATACATAACACATCTTTTATCTCCTGAAATGGCTGGAATCATAGAATAGCTCAAGTATGAAGGGATCCATCAGGTCCAACTGCCTAGCATTAAACTGTGTGGCTGAGAGTGAAATCCAGGTGATGCTCAAACCCTGACAGGCTTGGTGCCTTGGCCACTTCCCTGGGTCACTGGGCCAGTGACCAACCACTCTCTCAGAGAAGAACCTTTTCCTGGTATCCAGTCTGAGCTTCCCTCAGTGCAGCCTCATTCTATTTCCTCATGTCCTGTTGCTGGCCATCAGAGGGGGATCAGCACCTCCTCCTCCTCTGGAGGAAGGTGTAGGCTGTGATGAGGGCACCCCTCAGCCCTCTTTCCTCCAGACTGAACAAGCCAAGTGTCCTCAGCTGCTCCTCAGTGGTTTTGTCCTGGAGACCTTTTGCTGTTTTGGTCACACAGGTGACTCCAGAGCACTGTAACAGTCTGATGTCCTTCCTGCACTGAGGCACCCCAAACTGCCCCAGTGCTCAAGGCCCCACCCGTGCAGTGCAGAGTGGACAATCAGCTGGCAATGCTGTGCTGGATGTACCCCAGGTTGTGGTTGGCCCTTTTGGCAGCCAGGGCACCCTGTTGGCTTATCTCCAGTTACTCACCCTCAGCAATGCATGCTATTCATGTGGCAGAATGTCCTTTGTAAAGGATGTGAAAATTGGTAAATAGTAGTACAATTGATGCAAACACAGTGTGTCAGATTCACTTTTTTAAAAAAAACAACAAACCCTAACCTTGTAAAACACAAGAGAACATGAGATTAGTTTAAAAAAGTAAAAGTACAAAACTGTTGTACTAAATTAGTAAATGGTGCATCCTTAAGTATTCTTCAGTTCAGGGATCTCCCAAGAAAGAAAGAACTTGGCAAAGTAACAGTAAAGTGAGAACAACTATGACTAACCCTACCTATTTCAGAACTGTAAGTACAAATCAATCCTCCTATTCACACTACTTCATTGCAGACCAGTCACCCACTCCATTGTCACTACTTCTTAAATTTATGTACAACCACCATCAAAGTATGCTGCTCTCCTGTATGACTTTGGGGAGGCCCACATACTGTCTTTTAACTCTGTGCAGTTTCCCTTCAACTCCATAGGAATTGCTCTGAACAGAGCACACAGCATGAGACCACCCTGACATTTAAAACAGTAAAATCCAGTATTTGTGCTACAAAACATGCATAACAAACTATTGCCATTTGGAGCATGGAGACTGTCTTCCATTATTGCTATCTCAGAGACCAAATCCCTGTAATTCAGCTAGCAGAATCTGCTTTTCACATAATTTCAGGGGTAGGTGGTCCACATTGTGTCTGCTGTTGGCAGATGTTGATTTGACCATGTAACATTAAAATGGGGGAATATCTCCTGAACCTGGCTTAAGTTTTAGGACTTTGTTCAGTAAATCACTCATGTACTTAGTGGCAGACTTGGGAAATTAATGGCAATGTATGTGATTTGGCCAGCAAAATTGCATCATGTGGATTTATTACAGTTGCCAGCACTTGGCAAAGTTATTGGAGCAGAGACTTGGGGCTTCCCTGTTCTTCCTGTCTAACAAGCCAAATTCCCAATATAACCATTCTAGCATAATATAGAGAGAAACCTGGGCTAAGGAGAAGAGTGTGAACAAGCAGTTCCTGCGTCCCAGAGTTAGTGAAAAGAAAATTTAACACTTGAGATCAATTTAGGCAACAAAGGTGGTGACAAAACTGGGATTAGAGATGAGTAAATTTCAAGTGCCAGTTCTGTAAGTGGATCATTGCCATCCTCCTCATTGCAAGAACTGTTGTTGAATTACATGAAACAAAGGGAAGACATACAGGGAGTGATCTACTCCAGATGCTTTAGTCAGGGTTCTTTTGGCACACAGGGAACAAGAAAACAAACTGGCCTGAAGTAAAGCTTATTTGAAAATGACCTATTAAAAGACAGAGAAATAGAAAGCTTTGATTGAGGGAGGACAATGACACCAAAGCTTGTTGGTTTTGGTGAAACACATGATTTTTAGTTGACATTGTTCCTCATGCATGTTCCTGAACTTTCCTATGCTCCAGGAGGATATGTCAGCCAGATTTTGGCTGTAGAAACCAGGAACAGAAGACATGCAGAATGGCTGATGTGCAGTCTGTGCACACAGAGATCTGGGATGTATCATACATGTTTCCTAGAGAACCACAGTGCATTGGTCAGCCTTAAAGCCTTGGAGGATCACTAATAGAGCTCACTTCAGCCTGGTTCTTAAGTCAGTCAGTTTTTTGACTGCTGAAAATAATAACCTGTTAAGATGTTAAAGCATGACAAATTACATCATTTTTAGAAATTCATACACAGCCAGCACCTTTCCAAGTTTTAAGTCAAGTTTGAGGGAATGGTACAATCAACTTCAGTAAATCAAAACCCATGTGTGTCCTTAATGCATTGATATTCTGTATAACAAATCTTGTTTTCCCTGAACATTTCCAGTTTAAAAACAGTTCCATTGGATACCCAAACCTAGCCAGTCTTACGAGATTGGAGAACAAATTGTTCTTCAGTGAAACAAACAGTCTGCTATTTCAGCACTTGAATTAGTCTCCTGTTATCAGGAGAAAACAGAATAATCTTTTAGTAACATCTGTTTTTTAAAAAGAGAACATAAAAGCATTTGTGGTAATCACATTTGGTCAATAGAAATAGCCTGACATTTAGGATACTTGCACAAAGAATTCCAGTTTGTTTAGGAGTACAAAAGATGGAGCAATTGAAATGTTAAACTGTAGCACCAGTAATATTTACTTTCCTAAAACCAAATCCTAAAGACTGGAAGGAACTTAGAGCAGGATCATTGTGCTTACATTGCATTTAAATAGAAAACAATGAGACAGTCATACTTGAGTCTGCAATTCAGCAAAGTCTGGGCAAATTTGCCATTCTACTGGAAGAGTACTGGGACAGGAGCTTGTCACAATCTTCTGGATTTCATTCATCCTGTTTCCTCTTGGGCTTTTTGGGGTTCCGCGAGCGGCTCTTGGCTTTGCACAGGGGACAAATGGGCGCGTTCCGGTGGATTTGCTGGTGACACGACAAACACGCCTGAAATGCAATTGCAGCCTCTGGTTACAAACACCAAAGTGGCCTTGGTACACAGGTTATTGAGTTCCACTACAGACAAAAACAAGGCAGACTGCTGCTGCATTCTATACAGTCTAGGTTATGTGGATTGTAATTTCAGGCTTATTGAAAAACAGGAACATCTCATTGAATTAAAATTACATTTCTGCAGACATGTGGCTCACACATGTATCAGTAACTTTAAATTCTATTTTGTGTTAAAGGTTACAGTGATGTTTTAAAGGTGTTTACCTGCCTAATAGCTCGCTGAGTCAGAGAAGTTACAGTGATGGCCAACTGCAGTGTCACAGAATTGAAGGCAGGAGCAGGTGATTAGATGAATTCCACATATTTAACACAAGGTACAGAACTCTGCCCTTTTGCTCCAGACTAAGCCCTGTAATTTGTGTTTGACTGAAGCCTATTACTTGCAGAATGGCTTTTCAATTGCCTAGCTCTGTAGTAAGTATATTACTTTAGGGTGTACCTACATCAGTTAGCCTTCTTAGTGACTCTGGAACCTGGGTGGGAGGAATACCCCTGTGTAACTACTTAACTCTTCTCACTACATAAGGAGCTGAGTAAAACTGTCACTGAAGTGCCTGTGGTGATGTTACATTAATCTACATGTTACTCATGAAGATCCCAAGTGCAGAAGCAATCGCTTTTCCTGGTAATTTACACCATTGGTAATTTCCCCCATAAAATATGTGCACTGTTTTTAATATGACTCCATATGGCACTAAATTAAAGCCACTACTTTTTCTTTTGCCAAGTTTTTTTGCTCTTTCTTACATGCCTTGCTCCCATGTGAAACACAAGAATGGGAATTGCCTACATCTCTGCTGAGGGTGACTTTTAAACCCTAAAAGATTCTTATCGTTAACCCTTGATGACTGGTGCTATTACTTTAGTCTACTGCTTGCTCTTGTTTTGCACCCCTGCGTGGAAAATCGCCATCAGGACATGTAATTTTTCCTTTTCACAAACATCAATCACCTTCTAAACATAATGCATTCCAATGACAAAAGAGAAAAACCCAGCACATTCCATCTCCTGACCTTCATTGGAGGTGGCTGCTGTCTGAAAGTTGCTGTCTGTCTGGTGTCTTGCTTCCTGGCCACCTGCAGCTGTTGGGCAGCTGCTGCAGCTGCAGCCAGAGACTCTGGGATGGGAGGCTCCTGTGGTTCTGTCTGCCATTCTGCTTTCTGCTTTTCAAAGTAGCTAGACAAAAGAATGACAAACAAAAAAAAAAAATGTAACCACCTTCTGCAGTATTTCATTAGTCTGTAAAAGATATTTGGTGTTAAAATACAGTGGATCACATTTCCCTATCATGTTCCTCCACTAGAGTCAAACTGCCAAATTGCCTACACATTGACTGGTTCATAAATAGAATATGTGGTGTTTCTTCTGCATTTCTACACTTCAGCCAGATTCCAGACTGGATGTAAATCTAGTAAGATGAAAAACAGACAATATGTATAGAAGAAAAATAGGCAACAGCTTCAGATGCACCTCTGTCAAACAGTTTTTCTATTTTATTCTGTTAAAATTAATAACTTTTGTACACAGCAGATTAATAAACAGATCAATACATTCTTTGTAGTGTTAAGGTGTTTGGATTGTAAAACAACATTTCTATAGAAATACAAGGCAAATCTTGAAAACTGTGTGCGTGTGTAAATAAATATATAATATATATATTAATTGTATATAGTAATTGTACTATAGTAATTGTACTAATACTGTATAGTATTGTAAAAGTATATATATTAATTGTGCTGGGCAATAAGAGCAATACTTGCTTATTAAAACATCCCTTGCATTTAAAACTGGTCTGTTAAACAAAGGATACTGTTCTTTGAATAGTAGCTAATTCTGCCACTCTGCTCTGCCTAGGTTATAGGTAAAAATGAGACTGTGATTTATTACCCAAATCCATTCCACATCTCAGGGAAACTTGTTGACTGTCACAGGTATTTGGCTAAAAGCCACTGCCATGTGCAGGCAGCAAAAAGTAAAACTCTGACTAAGAGCAGCACAACCAAACTGAGGAATACCTGGTTTGTATCCCTCTCATGTATTGCCTCCTACTACTGCTTGCTAAAGAAGTACTTTTCAAGGGAAAATAAAAATATAGAAAAAGCAACATATAGTATAAAACCTAGAAGGCCAACGACCACCCTTGAATGTTTGCATGTGGTATGTAGAGTTTGCAGTTTGGAACAACCTAAATTTAACTTGAAACAAATTCAGATGATTGTTATCAAACACATGTCCTCCACATCCCTTTTTTGTTAACTTCTGTGTTTCATGCCTACCTCTTGTGTTGTTTTTTTTTCCACCTACCAACAAAATTAAAACAATAAAATGACCAGTAGAACTGAAAGAAAGCATAAAGCCAGATAATGTTTGCTTTGGAGACTTACTCAAGGGACAGTTTCTCTTCCTCCTCACACAGGTCTGGCAGCCTCTGCAGACCCAGAGTCATCCTCAAGGCATCCACGTGCTCCTTGAGGGGCTTGTACTCCTCGTGGAGCCGGCGAGTCGATTCCAAGAGCTTGTTCAGATCGTTCTCAGACTGCTTGATGGTGTTCTCCATCTGAAACAGCAGGTTGGGCATGCTCTTAAAGAACTGCTCCTCTCTCACTGAGCAACAGATTGGACCAGAAAGAGATTTTTCTCATTTAAGTTGGAAGAGATTTGAGGCAATGCAATAGTAAAGCAAAGACTTAAGGTATTGGGAGGATGAAAATGGGTAAAGGAGAAGCAACAGAAAGTGACATATGAGGTGCATTTTCATTTTTTTAAAAGGTGCATTCAACCTATAGAACAACAGAAAAAGCAGAGAGGCTACAAATAATGTTGACAATGAGGAGCTATGGAAGACTCTCAAGAGACATTAAAAAGAGCTTAAAGTAGCATAAACTAATTTTCTGTGTTTCTAAGATACCTGAACACTGACTGGCAGAAGTTAACAAACAAGCTAAGGAAAGGTTTTTGCTTCCCTTACTGCAGCAAGTGGGAAAAGCAGCAGAGCAAAAGACAATCTGACTGCACAAAGAGAGGAGGATGAAAGAGAGGTTGAGGTTATGCAGCTGGATGGGGAGCAGACATTTGAAGTCATAAATAAATGTAGTCTGCACATCCAGCACATAGCTTGTACTTCTTTCACTTGTTGGAGCTTTTTTCTTCCAGTGCAACACAGATAACTTGAGAGCTAAAAACCCCATATAAGTGCCCTAACATGACATAAAATATGTATTTAAAAATAGATTCCCTATTCAGTCCCTCTAATTGCCTAATCTTCCCTGTTTATAAATTGTTTTTTCTCTTTTTTGTATTAATTCCCTTCAGGCTGGTGCTTCTTGATGTTTGGTGATTCCACTCTGGGATGAAGGTCAGCTCTTACTATGAATTTAACAAACACTATGTATTTTCTCAAAATCTCCTTGTCCCACCTAGCTGCCAAAGTTTCTGTTTCTGGGTGCTAAATGAGAAAAGACTAACAGGAAGAACTGCTTCCTGTGGGACAGCTGGAGTGGTATCACTGTGGCTACTGGTAAAGTCATAGCCACAACAGCCTTGGTTATCTTATCTATCCTCTCAGTGCAACAGCTTATTATGCCAGCATTATAAAATATCCTGCCCTACAAAGAGAAAAAGCAGTTATCCTAAGGTATATTTACTTTGTGCTCTCTGTAGGATCCCAGGGTGGTGTTGTAAAGTGCACATTATTGAACCAGTGATGCTTCACTCATGTGCACAATCCCACAAGCTGGGGGATGATTCACATGCAGCTGTGTCTGAGTCAGAGTGTCTGAGCTGGGCTGGCACTTACCACGTTAATGTCAGCGTGGATCAGTCTCAGCTCCTCCACGTGAGCCATCTTCTCCTGCAGCAGCAGGTCCATTTCTTGTTTGTATTCTTTCAGGTGCCTCTCCTCAGACTCCAGGGCTTCAAATTCTGCTTTCAGTCTTGCCTTTATTTTTTCCATCTGCAAAGTCTTATTCCTGAATCCCAGTGACAATTAAAAATAGAGAGACATCAGTAAGTCACTGACACATATTTTTGTGAGGTGTCAGTTTATATGGGATTAGACAGATGAAAGAAGGCAATAGCAGCAATAGACAAGAAGGAGACTAAATGAGTCTGAGAGAAGGTGAGGTACAAGAATACTGAATTCCAATGCTAGCTCTTTTGCTGAGCTTTTCTGTGGTAAGAGAATCCTTGTACTGAATTATGAAATTAATAGAATGTTGTCAGGTTTTGACAGAGCATGGCAGAAAGCAGGGTCAGTCACTTGGATAATTAATTATGGCTACATATTCCAAGTGTTATAGCTAGTAATATGAGCTGGGTTCTTCCCTCTCTCATTTCAGGAGTTTATAAAGCTGCAAGAGATAAAAACAGTACCATAAAAAACTTCTACATACAATATGTATTCAGAAGCAGGTGGTCTGGCAGGGATAATATGAACAAAGGAGATTTAAAACAGAACAATTAAAAAATTTCTGTTTCCTCTCTTGTATTTATGACATGTGTCTGCATCTCTCATAAGTAAATTCACTCTTATTCTCTTGTATCTCCTCCCAGTCAGAACACTGAGTCTTTAGGTATTTACCTAATTTTATGAGTGGGTTATTTCTGGGGAAGTATTTAGATAAGCATGCATATAAATAAGCATGTGCATATATGCTTGGATTGTGAGTATCCAATGGGTTTACTGAAAGAAGTATTCCCTTGACTACAAATGATATGTATTTATCTATAGATACAGATATAGATATAGAGATCAGAGTCCAGATTCAAAATCAGATTCCCACATCCCTTCAAAACCCAGCTAAGCTGTATCATAATATATAATAGAGATCAAATATAAAAATGGGCAAGTTCTTTGATTTTGTTCATGAAGACCTCTTTCCCCTCTGTCCATAGAATTAATGAAATGCAGATTAAAATAAAGTCTGCTAAACCTATCAAAGGTGAATCTGTAAACATAAGGAAATCTCATGTTTATCTTGAAGGAAGTTCTTCACAGAATGAAAACTTCGAATGAGTAAACAGGTTTATTCAATCAGATTTTGTTAAAGGTGACTCAAAATAGACATCAATGTTGCAAGTAGGACTGGCTTTTTGACACTGATTTTTTAAAATTTAAAATACACTCAAGTAACTTGTTTGACACTTCATGGTACACTAAAGCTAAACATCACCTTTGCTCTACCTTATACCACAAAATAATAGCAGAAATCCATCAAGTGCAGTTAATACATCACCTTTGAATATGTGATCAGAAAACTGAATGCACTGTAAATTTCCAAATACAGGATACCACTCTCACTGAAAAATTAATTTAAATGTTACAGTAATTGGACCATACACTGTAGTAGGCCATAGTTAGATCTGTTTTCTAAAACAGAGCCTGTGTACCAGTTGAGTACAAAATCATTGCTCTTACACTGTCACATCTCTTTCTACAAATAGTTTGGGGATACAAGACAGACAAATATTTTTGCTTGATCATTGTTCACCTCTGTGGTATTGTGTGAAGAAGGCTGAGGCCCATACTCTGCTGCCAAATTCACTTGTTCCACGGATAAAATGTTCCTTAGAGATGCTGTAACCGGCCAGAAGTGCCTGTGATCACCTGGGATCCTCACCAGCCCTCCCTCCTCTCTCTGTGCCAGCCCCTCTCTGGCTGTCACGTCCCAAACACTTCTCATGGCTCTGGGGTTTCACAGTCAGCATGCCTTCCACCTCCCAGCTGCGTGCAAAACCACTGTTCTCTCTAAGGTGTTTCGGCTCCAACTAAACAGAGAGCTCAGGCCTCATGCTGGAAATTGATACCCCAAGCCAAGGAGTGAAAACGCCCTGCCTAAAGTTATGAAAAGGTTCCCGATGCAGGAACGTGCTGTACCCTGCGTGGCTTTCAATGAGCCCCCTCTCCCACAGCATCCTGCAGCTCGTCCTACAAAGGATGCTAGAACAAATCCCCGGCGTTCTGCACGGCATGAACCGCAGCCCTCGGGCCTTGAGGCAGCAGGGCATGGATGAAAAAGCCCCGGTGTGCCCGGTGTGTCCCCATCCCCGGTGTGCCCCGTGTGTCCCCATCCCCGGTGTCTCCCCATCCCCAGTGTGTGTCCCCATCCCTGGTGTGTCCCCATCCCCGGGCGGCGGCCGAAGGACCAGGCAGGGACATCTCCGCGGGGCTCCCTCGGTCGCTCCCCGCCTTTGGCCGAAGGGGACGGAGGGCAGGGACAGAGAAGGAGCCAAAGCTCAGCCGCTCCCCTCTCATCCCGCACGGATCCACCGCCCTCCGGAGGGCCCTGCCCTACCGCCGCCCTCCGCGGGGGACGGACGGACGGACAGACGGATAAATGGATGGACAGATGGCTGTCCTGCACCCCGGCGCCTGTAGCGCTGCCCAGCCCTGTCCTGCCCGAGGGCACGTCCACCCTTGGGTTTGGGTGTCAGACGCTGCCGTCCTTGCCATCCCCGCTTCCTGCTCAGCCTGACAAGACTCCTGCCCGGGAGTGAGTGGGCAAAATAACACATTCAGAGCCTCATGAATATGAAATACTAATTCAAATGACTCAAAAACAAACAAACAAACAGTGAAACCCTCCAGAGCCGCGGCCCGACACCACTCCCCCCGCAGCCGCTCGGTCCTTCCCCCCGCGCACTCCGCCTTCTCCCCGTGCCATCACTCGGGGCTGCGCTCTGCAAATGCACGACCATTACCGCCCTGCACTACGCATTCCAGCCGCGATTCCCAGCAGCAGATGCTCCCTCCCTGCTTAGAAAAATGTATTTTGAGCTCTCGTCGTGAAGCCAGCGGTAGTTTTCTTTCCCTCAGTAGCACAATAGCTACTTTCGGATGGATGCAACTCCTCCGCTCCCCCGAGGAAAAAGCTGCTTCACGTAACCGATGGGGCACAAAGCCCAAACATACCTGATCTCCTTAATGCTCTCGAGTTTGCACATTATTTCTTGCTCATCTGCCATGCTTTTGACTCCCGGTTTACACCTCCCGTGAAAGGTGCAAAATGCCCGGGGGGGAAAAAAAACCCGAAACCAAACCAAAACAAAAAAACCATACAATAGACACAATGTAGTCACCCCCTGCTCGCATATGGGCTCTGAGCCTGTGCGGCGGACTCTAGCGGGAGCTGTGGGACTTCGAGTCCGGGCTCCGATTGCTGCCCAGGCAGAGAAGCTGCAAAACGACTACAACACCCACAAGGCAGAGCAAAACTCGCCTGCCCTTCTTCCTGCAACTACATTTTAAATCAATTTGTCACACCTCATTATGCCAGAGGTTGTTAGGAGTGCAAAAAGAGCAGGAGGCTTCCTTCTGAGATCTGTGCACTGTTTAGTATTTCGTTAAAATATGCACTAAAAGACTGTTGATGGGCTCGTGATTTTGAATAAAAGCTTTGACAAAAAGGGATGGTGTAGGCATTTCCTACTACAATGCTGTTTTCTCCTGGATGCTCTGAGTTTTCTATTGAATGTTCTAATTGCTCACTAAATCCAATCTTTGCAAGTTTCTGGGACTGATAATGAATAAGCAGCATTTGTGAATAGAAGGTTATGTGGATGTCACTACAGGACACAAAATAACACAACACGCACACACTGCTGTTCTCAAGGTAAAAAGGGGGATGTTTATTTTCTGACTCCAACAGTTACAGATTTCTAAAAGTGACAGTGGATTGGAGGGTGAAAGTGCCACCTCTCCAATGACATTGGACAAACCAAGAGTCCATCAAATTTCTCCTCCTCCATAAAAGAATGCAAAACAATAAGTTATTTACAGAAAGTGTGTGAGAAAGTTTGTTACAAGAATGTAAACATCAGAAGGCTTAGAAAATCTTTAAAAAATCAGGGCGATGTGAATAGATGTTTTATTTGCTTTCTTCATAACTTAAGAGCTTTTCCCTATATTGTTGTGTTCTTCAAATAAAGAAAAAGGTAGATGAAAGAAAACAGTGATAGCACCAGCATCCTCTTCATCACGCTACAGCTTTTGTAAAGACATTAGAACATATAAGGTCTTATCCTCATGTAATCTGAGTCAGTTGCAAACTCTCACTGCCTTAAAAACTGAAGGTTGTAGGATTGAGCCCTAAGTGAGCTGTGTGCTCAAAGGGGAGAGGCTTCTTTGATGCATGATTTAAACAGATGAACTAATTGGTTTGAGGGGGTAGAAGACAAGTTAGCTACAGTCAGCCAGTGAATCTTGTTGCTAAGACAGTGAGGGAGGGAGAGCAGGCAGGGTGAGGACAAGAGGGAGAGAAGGAAAATGCCCTCAAACAGGAGTGATGAGAATCCCAGCCTATTTTTGCACTGCTTATCCTATTTTTTGATTCCTGTTTTTACAGGCTAATCTCAAAGGTTGAGGGCTGCAAATGAAAATGCAAGTTCAACTTGTTCCTTTACTCTGCTTTGAATGACACTAAGAAAACCACTTCACAAACTGTTGTAAATCAGTTGGAAGTTCTTAGGAAGTAAACCCACCCACAAGCCTTAGCAGTTATTTTTCCTCTCCATGTTTTAAAAAAGGAGAGAAAATATTACATCTCCACATTTCAAAGCACTTCAAAATAGTAAAAAAGTTTGACACTTGCCGTCCCAGCACATACAAATTGGTAGCATTCAACTTGTGCTTCATGGCTTTGGTCAAGTGTTTAAATGTCTGTGTTTCAGTTTTTCTCCTAGACAAAGTGAGTCTGACAGTTTTTTATATGATCTGAAATCACTGCACTGGTATGTATTATTTATTCTGATGCTATTTACAAACTTTGATAAATTTTGGGATGCAAATAATGATCAGTTTTTCCCGGCATGTGGACTGGATTTTTTAAAGAAAGCTAAGGTACTTGGGACTAAACTGAGACTGAAAAAAATATTTCAGCTGATCCTGGAAAATTCAACCTTCTTGTTGTTGTTTGATCCTTTTTAAACCAAGAGCCAACAGGCAAATAGATTTCAAAACAAGTTGCAGGAATATGCAGAATGAAACCAAGGCTAAAATACTCCCCTACTTCATTGAGCACAGGACTGAATTTTTATACAAAAATCCCCAACTGCTTCCATTTACCAGTCTAACATCAGTCCATACACTTTAGCATTATGACAACAAATCTAGTTCAGAAAAATTGCAACTGGAAATTTTTTTTTTTCTTCCTAGATAATTATCCCAGCTACAGCAATTAATTCTAAAAGTCTGGATGTAGTGATGCAATGTAGGGCCCCCTTATAACTGAACTATTAAATATTATTATTCTAACTGCATTTTTTTAAAGTGCATCATGTTTTATGAAATTAATAGCATTTAAAGAAATATTAGAGGTTACAGACTAGTGGAGAAGAGCTCCCAGTAAAACACACAACAGCACTGAACTTGGGTTAATATACTGCTGGATTAGGTACAAGTCACCACCATAAGCAGAATGTGCAGCAATATTGTCAAACCTAAATATCAGAAAACGGATGAGTCCAAGTGGTGCATCCCAAGTAATGAAATTTGCTTTAAATTACTGAGTTTCTGAACTGGAAATAGATTTTTTCTGTATCCCATTGGGGTTTTGAGCTTTCAAAATATACTCTTCACATTTTACAGACTTTTATTCTATGAGTGGTCACCCCAATTTCATATGTTAAGGGAAAGCTGGTATTGGCTTCAGAATGCTTTGGGAAGCTGGAGGTACAGCAACACTGAAACTGACAGAAGCAACTACATGCTAGCCCTGAGACCTTTAAAGCATCTAGTCCATAAATATCAATGTTTTACACAAAGCCTAAAGTATTTGCAAATTTTATTAATCCTGTGCCGGAGCATCCTAAGTGCCAGCATATGCTAATCTTGGCCCATCCCAAAGGTATGCCTAAATATACCTGCGTTTGGTCATGTCCTTTATTTCATCCTCCAACCCCGTGACCTGCAAAACTGGGAGAACACGATATTGCAATGAACAGCCTGGCACCCCTCTACCCGCCCCGAGCCTCCTCCTGCTCTTTCAGCCGGGGATGGGATGGCCGGAGGGGACAGCGCCAGGGGACACATCTCCCTTTTCCCGTTCCCTTCCGGAGCCCGACCATACAGCCACCCCGTGGCTCGGCCCCGCGATTCGCTACTCCCCAGCGGTCAGTCGGTGCTGCCCGTGCCCGTTCCCGTCCCCCGTTCCCGTTCCCGTTCTCGTTCCCGTTCCCCGTCCCCTTTCCCCGTTCCCATTCCCGTCCCCGTTCCCATTCCCGTCCCCGTTCCCCGTCCCCTTTCCCCGATCCCATTCCCGTTCCCCGTTCCCGCCTGCAGCGCCCCCTGCCGTCAGGAGGAGGAGGGGAGGCCGGCGCGCGCCGCCGCGGGCGAGGCTGCGCGTGCGCTGGCGTCGGGAGCGCGCGGGGCGCCGCGCGGAGCCGCGCGCCTGCGGCAGCGGGGGCGCGCGCGTTGCCGGGCGACGGCGGCCGGGCGGCGGCGGCGCGGGCCCGGTGCGGCGCGGGCGGCGATGAGGCGGCGGCAGCGGCCCCCGCGCTCCCGTCGGCGCTGAACTCCGCGCCCGCACTTCCCCCATCCCTCCCCATCCCGTCCCGTCCTGGCTCTGCTCCTCCACGCCCCCTCATCTCCCCTCGCTCCGGCCAGCCCTTCCCCCTCCATGCGGCGGGAGCGGCCGGAGTGGGGCCCGTGCCGCGGCCGCGCCGAGCCCCGCCGTCCTTCACCTCTTCGCCGGCAGATCCCGCAGGGAGCCGCGGACGGTGTCCATAGCGACAGCAGCGGGTGAGGCCCCGGGCGGGCGCGGGGGTGCCGAGGGCGGCTCGGAGCGGGGGAGCGGCGGAGCCCGGCGGAGCGCTCCCCTCCCCCGGGGTCCGCGCGGCGGGGGGAGCGGGGCCGCGGGGCGCCCCCTGCCGCTCGTCGGGCGCGGCCCGGGCCCGGCGGCAGCCGCGGCGCGGCCTTGGGCCGCCGTACCGACCGCGCTCCGCTACCGGCGGGGACAGCGCGGGCAGCGCCGCCGCCCGGGGCTACTCCCGCCGCTGCCCGGGGCTGCTCCCGCCGCTGCCCGGGGTGCCCCTGCCGCCCGTCGCGCACCGGGAGCGGCGGCCGCCTGGCGTGGCGCGTCCCTCCGCGCTGCGGGGCCGCTGCCCTTGGTCGCTGCCGCCCGGCCCGCAGCAGCCGCACGCTGGGCTCGGGGATGCGAGGCCTTGGCGGGGACCCACGGCAGCATCCTCGCCCAGGCTGCGGCAGCGCGCTCAGAGCCCGCCCGCTGCTGTGGCAGGGCAGGTGGAGCGGCCTGGGCACTGGGGTTCGGAGCCGGGAAATTCCCCGTCATTTAGTCATTGCAAGCTCCAAGGAGAGATTGCAAAGGCTGCGTTAGCACGCTCTTTGAGAAGGTGTTCGGTGTCTGAACAAAAGAACAATGCAGGAAACTTGCATTAAGGAAGAAAGGTGGTGAAATAAGGAAATTACTTTTGTAGAGGATACCTGATGATTGCAACTTGCATCCTTCCATTTTGCTTTATAATGCAACTGTGAATAAGGTACTGCTCACTCATGCAGAATGCTTGAGGTTTGAGATACTTTTTTAATCAGTTCATTTGAAAATATTATTTTTTCATAACTGTTTGCTTTTCTAATTGTCATTAAATAATTTGGAAATTATATTTCACAGGAAGCATTTACTTCACAAGCTAGCAAAACAGTAAAATTGAAGCAAAAGCTATATTGTGTCTTCTGATAGATGTGAATCTAAATTATTTGGGTTTATTGAGATATGTCTGATGTTATTTTTACTTTTTTTGTTTTAGTCTTGCAGTGTGTTGCAGTGATTAGCATGTGTTGCCATAAATGGGAAGTAAGAATAAGAGGCATATTAAAATGCTGGTCATTTAGGAACTTCCATTATGCAGATCATTAGTTCTGAGTGCTTGGGAAAATGCAGCATTTCAGGTCCATCTGATTTCTTGTGCTTGGTATGTTTGTTTATTGAAATAGAAGAGCCTGTCAAGTAGTCTTTTTTGTATAGGAAAGATCCTTTGTTGATAAGATGTATCTTCTGCTTGCCAAATGTTGTGACTGAACCATGGTATGTATGACTGGAAGGTATATTTCACAAATTTGGCTAGTGCCACTGATAAAATTATTTTTGCCTCTTAATGGAAAAATGGGTTAGTGGAAATTTCAAGGTCATCTTCAAATATAGAGTAATTTAGCTTCCTTTGGAATATGTCATTTCTTCTCCAATGTCACATGTTTTCTGTATATCAGTCCTGTCAGTGTTGACATTTTCTGGATCTGTTTGCCTTCTAAAATAATCCAATGTTTAGCGAGTTTTAGTAGAAGCAATCCATAAAGCTTCCTAAGTCAATTTTATTTGAATGATTGCAATAAAAGGTATTTTAAAAAAAGAAAACCTAACTGCTAAATCTAAACCTAACCCAAACTCACTATTTGGAAGGAATGACAAGACAAAGGGTTAAGATGGATGAAGGGATACCTATTATATGCTGATGAACTAGTAAGAAAGTAAATTCTTATTGTCAGCAGCTGTAAATTAGGTAAGTTCCGGCTTTCTGTTCTTTGATCTTTCTGGAAGCCTTTTCCAATGCAAATTATTCCATTGTAGACCTCTGCTGGTTTTGACCTTTCCTAGCCACTGTACAGTTTGCAACTGAAATGTTATTTTCTTGAACACTTATATTTCTACTATAAATCTGTGAATAGTAGAAGTAAAACAAATTTCTTCTATCACTTGCGCTTTTTTACTGTTTGAATCAAGAGCAGAAGCACTGTGGCTTTTTGGGAATAAGGAAGGCAGCATCTAAGTTCAGGTATGAAAGTAGGGCTCAGAAAGATGAAGAAAAGCAATTTATAAATCTAGAAGAAGTTCCCAGGTATTGCCACATTTGAAAGTAGTTTGATATAGTGATTTGTCCATCTCATAATGTCAAAAAAAATTAAAAAACCCAACTGGCTGTAATGCTACACATACCTGAGAATGCTGTCCTTGTTTGCATCATGGAATCTGCTGGGTATCAAGGGCTTTGAAGAGCCATGTTTTCATGGCTGGACAACTATATACTTTTAAATATATCAACTTTTTTGTGTGTCATTTTATTGTAAAAGGCTTTTTTTAAAATGCATTGTAAATTAAAAGCTTGCTTGAGGCATAATAGTGGTACTTTAAAATGCTTTGCCATCTGTTAATGTGGGGTGTTTTTAGTTCCCTGTGAACTGTCCCTTTTTGTTGATAAGCTATATTTTGTATGATATATTCATGGTATCACAGATATTTCTGGAAATAGGAATACCATGACCATCTTTACAGATCCAGACTGTCTGGTGCCACAACATGTAGAATTGCATTAGATATATTTCAGAGTTAGGAAACACGTTTGCAAGTGCAGAGCTAAGCAGTGTAGCATCTCCTGAGATGCAGTTTCATTCTTCTGAGGTGACCAATTTATTCATGAGACTGGCCATAATAAGAAAAAATCTTCATTAGCTGTCAATTTTGATTCCAATATATATGTTCTATATTTAAATAAGTACTTCAGCTAAGTATCTTTGACTTGTAAAGGTACCTATTGTAATTTTCTTTCATGGGTTATTTTTGACATGGCTTGCTAGAAAGCAGATTGATTCACCATGTCAAAATAAAACCTAGGCTTTACATCATTTATTGTAGACCTCTTCTAGAATTTCATTAGGAAATCATTGTACAGTAGAACTAAAGTGTTTTACAAATCCCAGCATAGGCCAAGGAGCTTCTTTGTTACACAGTCAGAATTTAAGAGCCCTTTTCTGCCTTTGTTCCATCTGGAGAGAGACCCTCATCAAGATTAATATCTGCTCTCATTAGCTGACACAACTTCTAGTTTTAATTGAATGCTGTAACGGGGCAGAGTATGAACATTAGGTTAAAGCCAAAGGTTTAGACTCTCATGTTTAGTGAGGTCATCCACAAGAAGTATGCTCTCCTTTATTGAGCCCACAGACACATCAACCAAATCATATAAAGTCAAAACTAAGTCTGACAATTTCAACCTAAAACCATGTGCAATTGCCCCCCTGAGGCAATGCTTTTTCTTTTTTTGTAAGATCAAATACTAGTTTCCAGCTCTTTGCCAAGTCTGTACCTTTTCTGATTTCTAGGTTTAAATACATTGATTTAAAATACAAACAAAAACTCCACCTCCTAAAACAAAATACTCCATCACACCAGAAAACCTTCCTCCCTCAGGTCTTGTCCGTGGGTAGATCTCCCTTTAGAAAGGGAGTGATGAAGTTGCTGGAGCATAGGGATTGCCATTTTCATTTTCAAAACAGAGTGGTAGGCTTTTTGTCTTGTCTTCTTGATGATGGCTTTCCAGCTTCTTCACCTTGGAAATGAGCAGTGTTGCCATCATATGAATAAAGGAATCTTAGCAAAAAAGAATTAGCTTGTGTTGGACTTCCTTCAGGAGATCACTTAGTCCAACCATCCTTATTGCAGACTTAATTAGCCATGTACTGACTTTGTTTTTGCAAAAGCAAGGTAACTGGAGTGAAAATATAAAGCCACAAGACGCCTTCAAGCTCCCCTTGCTGCTTTCCATAAAGGTGCTGTTTGGTACTTACTGTGTGAGGTGTCTTTCTCTGCTTCAGACTTTTTGTTTTTGGTAGTTTCTGAAGTGATTTTTTCAGTTTATCAGAAAACTTCTATCCTAACAGGTGAGTCCATCCTGGATGGCATAGCATGTGAGGGTCCATCCAGTATATTGAGGTCTTTAGAAACAGCACCCTTTGTTTTTCAGGTTTTTTCGAGACTGCTTTTGGATGAGAATTTTGGTCAAAGGAATATTTGGTTTAGTCTGCCAGAGTAGTATTCTAAATATTCAATTACAAATTGAATTGGTGTAAGTTAAGATAAGATGCATCACATCCTTGATGTGTCTTTGACTTAGCTGCAATCACAACTTTTTTTTCCCTTCACAGAGCAATAATGAGTCATTTATATCTGCAGAGTAGGTAGTACCAAATGGCCTCCTATCAGAATGTGGATTAGGAGAGCTAGTGTATTCCTTTGGTCATAGATCCAAATAAATCATCTCAGTTTAAAGGAACTACCCACAAATAAGCTTTAGGAGTTACATGTCTGCTCTCATTTTATGTAATGTTGTCAACTGAAGTGTAAATATTGCCTTAGTAGGGACAGCAGATCTTTTGAGTAGCAATAATGCTAGCTGTAGCTCCCTAAGATTATTAGAAAGAGAAAATTGGTGGGGAAAAAGTACTACGTATAATTGTTAGAACACTTGTTTTTAAATGTGTGTTTACTGTATAATTATTTCCTCTTTTTTTCTGTCTTAGGAAATAATGAATAAATACCTAATGCAATAGAAATACTCCATTTTCTTCCCTTCAGAAGGCCTGTACTTTATATTTCTCTTGTGCTCAGCACTACCTGTTCTTTCTAGGTTGGGTTTACTCCAAGCAGGAATCATGTAATTTAAGAAAGAACTAAAATGCTGCTTCCTCTGTTTAGAATTCCAGCTATGTTCATCCTGTCCCTTTGAATTCATACTTATGAGTATGACAAAATTATTGAAGTTTGAGGCAAGGTGCTTAAATGTTATACTACTTTTTGCATTTCTCTTCAGTTCTCACTTGATTTGTAGTTCACAGAATTATGGGATATACTGAGTTGGAGGGGGGGTACAAGGGTCATCAAAGTCCAGCTCCTGGCCCTTCCCCCAAGAATCCACCGTGTGCCTGAGAGCATTGTCCCCAGGCTCCTGGAGCCATGGCTGGCACCATGCCCGCTGCACTGGGAGCCTGTTCCAGTGCCCAGCCACCCTCAGGGGAAGAACTTCTTCCTATTATCCCAACTGAACTTCCCCTGTTGACTCCTTCACAAGGAATTTCAGGTTCTCTATGTGATATGCTAGACCCAGCTTGCTTTTGTGTTTAGTCCAATACATATATCAGTGATCACTGAAAGTATTTGCTGAAGAAAATTGGAAGTGCCTCAAACATTGAGGTGTTGCTGTAGTTTTTTAGAATAATTTTTCAGTTTAACAAAACTTCACAATACAATAAAGAGTGCAGTAAAAATGGATACTTTCCTCTATTCTGTGGTGTTGTTTCTGTCTTGTGGTTTGAGTTAAATCATGTAGTCATGAAAACAAAACGACTTCTTGGCAAGTTTAGATTTAGTAAAAGCTGTAGATTTGGACCAAAGGATTAATCACATATTTGCACAGCAAAGAAAACATTGCTTTATTTAATGTTCCTAATCTACTGTGACCCTAGTATTTCATATATTTTATTTTGGGTTTTCAGAAGTAGCCATGATTTCTTCAACTTAGAGTTAATCAAAATGGTTGTTCTCATTTCCCTGGTGTCTGTTGGTAGGTTTATGTTTTTCTGTTCCTGGCATTTTCCAAAAGTTCTCTATGTTAATTTCTGAACCCTTTATAAAAGGTGCCACAGATGTTTAGTCATACTCTTGTCAGTCTTGCAGGACACACTCCTAGTGTTTGTGATGTACAAATCTATAGTTTGAGCAGAGCTAGAAAAGCAAAATGAAGTTCTGAGTACCTTCTATGAGGTTTTTTTTCTGAAGCAGCCAAGTGCTCTGCTTTTCTATTTAGTTTCTTGCTTGTTATTGGGAGGTTGAGCAATAACATAGTAACTCAGTACAATTTCTGATAATCTGAATGAGGAAGTTTTCATCAAGGTCAGCCAAAAAAAAAAAAAAATTAAATTTGAAACGTATGGCAACTCAGTTGCAAATATGGAATGTTCTTCTTAAGGTTTTTGGGTTGGATTTTTTTTAAGTCGTGATCACTAGAAATGTAGTATTTAATCTAATTTTCCTGAAATAAAAAGACCATTAAAAGGCAGAGTTGTGCTTATTGCTTTTCACAGTCAGGGAAGTAAGGACTGGCTCTTGAATCTAATTCAGCTGTCTTGTCATTGCTGAAGGATACTGTCACTCCCTGATTCCTGATCAGTAATTCAGCCAGACACCAATAACTTGCATTCAGCAGTGTTGAAAAGGAAAGTGAGAAACTTGGGTCCTTAGGGTGGTACTTGCACAATTACTTTTTTGCATGACAATGCTTATATGTTTTTGTCTCTCATGATGGTTCTTTCTTGCCTTTGTGTTGCAGGATGTTGTTCCCCTTTGCACAACTGCAATTATTTTTTTGAGGTGCACTGTAAACTTGATCTGTGTTTAAGAAACAAACAAATTCCTCCCTCAAAAAATTCCCATCCAATCCCTTTTCCAGCTGTCATGATGAGCCCATCAGCTTCTTCATACTCTCGGGAGAGTCAGGAACAAGTAGGTTCTAGTCAATTTGGTGTTTTGGTGAAGAGTCCATGGCATGATTTCATGGATCTAGTTTTTCATATCCACTCAATGATATTCTCATGAGGTTTGAAAATGTTTGATCTGCTAACTCAGGGGCTTACTTTTTTTTTATTTATTTACTTTCATTGTCCGTACCCTGCATTTCCATTGTTCTCAAACAGCATTCATAACTTTCTTAAACTGAGCCAGCTGTGGTAAAAGGATTTCAGGAACAGTGGGCTGGAGCTTGATGAGGAAGGAGAACTACCAAACTTTTAAGTGTTTGCAGCATTTGTGAAGCAAGAGCTCTATCTCACTATTCTGAACTGATCCGTGAAATTTATCAAGTGATACATTGACAGAATTAGAATTTACATGTATATGTATATATGGGTTTATCTATCTATCTGTATTTATTTGTGTGTGCCTAGGGTGGGTTTTTCCATCACTGTTCAGTGTATACAAGAACTACAATATAGATTCTAGATCAGAAAGCTAAAGCCTAGTGGTATTTCTGAAGTAATTTCCAGTTCTGTATGTTCTGGTGTATGAATTCCTGAAATTCAGCCCCCTCTGCACAAATGAACTTTTCCTAATATTGCAAGTGTTCCATCAGCATTTGTCAAGGAAGAGCATCCCCTTCAGGGTTGGGTGGTGGTAACAATTACATTTATCTTAACTGGTGAGTCAACACTGAAAGTCTTCCTTTGTCCTTTGCCTCTGTAATAGAAGAGTGCTAAGTCACATTCCTTATTGTTCTTCTCCAAAGATGGTTAAGTAAGGGGGAGAGACAGATGGAGAAACAGAAATGGCAAATTTGTTTTTCTTTTAAAATATTTTATCTGAATTGACTCAGAAAATAGGAAAGTTCTAAATAAAATATATTACTAATCATAGCTAGCAAGCTATTTTTCAATTGGTGTTTCAGTATTAATTTTAAGGGCAAGGTGTTCACTGCTGGTGTAAATAGCTAATACTTTAGATTTAATGTGTATTAGTGTTTTATTTCAGAGGTGCCATAATAAGTAGAAAAAGTAAAATATTTTTCTTGACATTGTACTGAGTTTCACTTGATAAAAGACTATACAATATTAGGCCTTTGATTTGTGTAAATTTAGGGTTTCTCTGTTCATCAAAATGACAGTGTTGAGACTTCCCAGGAATGTGTTGAGACTGACATTGCATAGTAAGATAAGAAAAAAAATGCATTAAACTGAATCAAAATGCTGTCATTTATATGGCTCTAATTATCAAGGGACTGAAAAGCCTGATCTGCCATTTTAACACTTCTGTTAAAAATGCTGCTTGACTTAGCACATATTCTGTGAATGCTACTATACATGTCTCTAAATGTTTAAGTGAGGTGTGGATCTGTGCTCAGATTTTCTTTAGACCATGTCTAATTTATTAGATTAAAAAGTACAAGAACTATTTGAACATGTATTCATTTTAAGCATCTTAAAATTAAAGTATTACTTTGGCAAATAGAAATTGATAAATCACCCAGCGTTTTTCTGATTCATATTTTAAAGATTGGAAGAAAGGTTCTCATTTCATAGGCACTATCTTGCCTCAGTTTCCATTCTAAGGTATTTGTTAACACAGGACTCTGCTTACTTATAGCCTGGTTTGAGGGAACCTGAAAAACAACTTCTTGTTCTTTGGACAGGAAAAGGAAAGTAACCAAGTAGGGTAGGACAACTTGGTTCTTTCTATAGTGACATTCCGTGGATGGTAATGAAATGCAGTGAATTTGTAGTATTTGAGCTCTTGATGATTGAGCCTGCTCGGTATTCAGAGCAATTTATACGCTTTATTATAATCAGTTTACATAGGTGTTTCCCTTCTGAGTGCTTATCCCGCAGACCGAGCGCTCGCTGCCCGCGGCACGGCGCAGGGACAGACGCGCAGCGCGGGCACCCCCGCCCGGGGCCGTGGCGCTGCTCACGGCGGCTCTCGGGTCTCTAAAACAAAACCTGTCATGGTGGAAACTGTGATGGAGTCATTCCTGCCTAGAAAGGTGACTTTAGTTTCCTTGAGGGCCTCAACTCTGCCTTTTCCCCCGGCTCGGTGCGGCCCAGGGGGGTGAGGCTCCCGGTAGCCGGGGCGGGGCCGAGCCGGGCCGTGGCTGCCCCGCACGGGAGCAGGGGAGCGGCAATAGCGGCAGCCCCGGTCCCGGGCCGCTTGCCGGGGCCGCTCCCCCGCCCCATCTCCTGGGCATTGCCGGGGCGATGGCAGGGGCCACCTGGGCTCTGTCACAGCCGCTCTTCCCCTCCGTCCGTCACGGGGCCGTCACTACCCGGGAGTCCGGGTAAAGGCAGTGCCAATAAGGGACCAGAAGAAGCTGTTCAGTCCATTGTTTTACCTGAATTTCTGTTGGTCCTGCTGAAATGAACAGGCTTTGAATAGAGTATTTCTAGCGCCAGCTCAAAATAGTCATTGTCATTTGAATAGTCATTGTTGAATAATTTGCAAGTGTTCATTTATATTACAGTACTTTATTACCGTGCAGATATTTTCTTTCTGTTTTAATACCATCAAAGTTGAAGACATGCTTTCAGTTTGGGCCCTTACGAACAAAATAGACATGATTTTGTCTGACTCTTTTTTCTGAATCACATTATCAGTTCTACTAGTTGCTCGTGACTGTGCTGAAAGAGGTGTTTAAGGAGGAAACTTGGTTGGTTGCTTAGCAGCGAGCATCATGAGAATTAAAATTTTAAAGCTGCAGTGTCTGTATTGCTGTGATAGATTTAAATTAGATATTTGTAATAGCTTTCTTTCCTTTAAGTGTGTGTTCATGTTTGGCTGTCTTTGGGGGGGAAGGTAACTGTGCTGTCAGGGTGGCACCTGTCACCCTGAGCCTGGAGCTGCCTGGACCATCTCACAGACAGAGGGAGTGTGGGACACAGTGGGGATGCAAGGAAAAACTGTTCTGTGATTGCACATGGCTTGGACAGTCTGGGGAGACACCAGAGGCGTTGTGAGGGTCAGGGAGAGAATGGAGGTTTCAAGATGATAAGTTTAACAAAAGCCAAATTCTTGTGACATTGTGCTTAGAGAGATGACAACTGGGAAAGAAGAATGGAGCTCTTTAAACTTGGATGGACAGAATCATGCTGTTCTTTGTCCAGTGCCAAAGCAGTACAGTCTCAATAATTTGAAAAAAATTAGTCTTGCTACATGTGTTGTACAGCATTCCTTCATTGCAATATTTTATAAGCTGTGGGTGCAGTGTGCCGATAACCTTGTATTTTAACCTTCTTTTATGGTAATTTTTTTATATACTTTTTTTTTAATGTTGGAAAGGTACAAGGTTATGTATGAGACCTATTTAAAATCCATTCCAGGTCAAATTATTAATACATCTAAGCTGGCAAGTACTTGGGTTGTAAATATACTGCTATTAGTGCTATGTGAGAGAATAATCACTTGGAATTAAAATAGAGAATACTGTGAAAATAATACCTAAGTATTTAGAGGGATACTATTTGAATAAATAAGATGAAAGAACAGAAGTTTTTAAAGTTAGCTTAAACGTAACTAATCAAGATTGGAATTTCCATTCAAATGCAATTGTGTTTTTATTTCATATGGCATAAAGGACTTAAACTACCACAGAATTCTTTAAGTTGGAATAAATCCTCCAGTAAAATGAAAAAGTATGGTTATTCTTTATTTTAAAATTATGTTGATTGACTCAAAACTTGACCTTTTAGGGGGTTTTTTTAGGTACGAGTGATTAGCATTTTCCTAAGGAAATTAGGCTTTTGAGCAGCTGTCTCTGTGTGTGTGTACATTTCTGTTTGCATAAATTGGAGTACAGTCTGGTAGAATGTTACTGTTTTGCCTGTTTATGGTTATTATATATTACTATATAAAGGTTTTGCAGGTTAATAATCTCAGTTTCACTTTGAGACAATTTTAGGGGGTTTGGTTGTTGTTAGGCCAATGTGGACCTGTCTCAGAGATCCTTTGGCATTTTTATGGTTTTGCTTATCAAATTTTATCACTCTACTAGCCCTGTTGTTCTCTGAAATATTCCCATAGACAACAGAACTCCACCATTTAATGTAGGGAAACAGTCAAGAAAGAAACCTTTCTAAGACTTACTAGTAGAGCTTTGAACTAGATTCATCAGTGGAAGGGATGGGCTTCTGAGTGTCAGAGAGGAACCAGGAAACACCAGCACTCTAGGAAGCAGCAGGGAAACACCTGTAAATTGTCCAAAAGGAGTTAGGGATGGCCCCTCACAAATGGTGAAGAGGCTGTTCTATGATTCTGTGAGTGGTATATTAGGTGCTGTGATTTTCTGCATCTTATTACCTAAAACCAAAAGGATATGAAAACTTAAAATGAATAAGCTTTGACTTATATGCACACTGGTGATGCTTTTAATTTTCTTTTGTGGCTTTTATTATTTTGTTAAATGACTGTTCTGTTTTCCAGAAGACACTTTTGCTAGGTAAACTTGTTGATTCTGATAGTAAATCCTTACTGAAAGAGGCTGAAATGGTTTGTGTTAAATTTTATGCATATTGGAACACTGCACAGTTGTTCTTAGTGTAGACAGGCTGCTCTTGCAGTAGAAGACATGTTTCCAGTGGAAATGGTGTCTCACCCTTTTCTGGGTTATTATCTTTAACTATTACTGAGATAATCCATTCCAGTTCTATGTTTATTGTGTGGGAATTGTTCTTTTTTTTTTGTAGGTAGAGTAACTGAGGGAGGGAAAGAGAGTCTTATTTGTGATTACACAGACAGTGTAATTACATGCTTTATTATAATCAGTTTACATAGAAATGTGAATGGCTAGGGACATCTACTGACTTGTAAACAAAGTCATTGTAGTTGAGTATTTTGCAGAATTGATCAAAACCTAATCTTTAATTTTTTTTCTTTTTTTTTTTAAGGAACTTCATGTTGGTGTTGCTTATGCCAGAATATAGTAGGCAAGGCAAATTAGCTCCAGCCTTGTGTAAACTTTTAATTGGCCAACATGATGCAATTGGGCATGAATTCCAGGTGGCTTTGGAAATGAACGAGAACTGAGCGCTCTGGCTGGAAGCTGAACGTGATGACGGCCTGGTCTATGGTAGGGAAGCTGAAAATGGAGAAGAGGCACTCCAGAGAAGACAGAAATGTGGAGCAAGATGCGGGGGAATGCAGTGCTGAGTCTGAGGAATGGACGAGCTCAGAAAGTGAGCCTGAGCAACCATACTTCAGAGGCAGTGCTCAGTGGAGAGAAAAGGAGGTTTCCACCAAACCGCATCGGCCGCTCTGCCGGTCCCCATGCCTGGATCGCCCAAGCTTTTCACAGAGCAGCATCACACAAGACTTGAAGCTAGATGAAGGCAAAACAAATTTGGACAAGGAATACCAAGCTAAAATGGATTTTGCTTTAAAGCTTGGGTATGCAGGAGATCAGATCCAGGCTGTACTGAATAAGCTGGGAGCGGATGCGCTCATCAATGATGTTCTAGCAGAGCTTGTGAGACTTGGCAACAAAAGTGAATCAGAGGGACAAAGCACTGCCAGCAGTACCACTGGTACTCTGGTGTCAAGAGGCCCTTGCCCAAAGGAAATAGCAAGCCCTGAATTGTCACTGGAAGATGAAGTGGTGGATAACAGTGATAACTTGAGGCCAATTGTCATTGATGGAAGCAATGTCGCTATGAGGTGGGTATCCCTGTCACAATATTTGAAAATAATAAATCACTAAAATATTAAAAAAAATACTAATGGCAAAGTCATTTTAAGTCATGTAGACTACTACACTGATAATGCATCTATTTTATGGACTCTTTAGTCTAGGCTTTTAATTATGCTGTTAGTTCTTTATATGTAATCCATATTCCAGTTCCCCAGCCCTCATTTTAAATCCAAGTTCTTACCTCAAATCTTTTGTTCAAGCAATCTCTTTGTAGTGTGCTTTTGTGTGGATGGGTTTAGTGTTTTGAAGTCCTTGAACAATACTGAAAATTGTTTCTGGACATTAAAGAAAAGTAACCAAGTAAGGTAGGACAACTTGGTTGTTTCTAAAGTGACATGCAGTGGATGGTAATGAAATGCAGTGAATTCATGGTATTTGAGCTTTTGATGATTGAACCTGCTCAGTATTCAGAGCAATTTAGCTGTGTCAGAGCAGAGATAACACATGAGCTAAACCTGCTGACCAGCACGGCTACGCTGCTTGCCCCTTGTGACTCAGGATATTCTATGTACACTTGGCTGCTTAGATTTACATAACCCAAGAGATACCTGTCCTGTGCCACTTTTGAACATGTCTGTAGAGTACAGAGTACAGCTAGCCATTGTTTATCATTGAGTATGTGTGATTTTTTATGAGGGAGTTGTGTGCTGTTTTAGAGACTCATTTGAGTTTCAGAAAACAAATTTTTGATGGGGATGGGACTTAGCTTTTACACAATTACTTCTTTCCTCTAAGAAGTTTTAATAAAAATTAAGAACATTTAGTGTCAGAGGAAAATATTTTATTAATATAGATGTTTAAAAGCACTTATGACCCATGGCAATTGGCATTGTTCATTCCTATATTATGGTGCTACTTAAGGTGAACTCAGTTTGTCAGGGAAAGTGATATTTTTCATTAGGTCAGCTAATAAAATAAAACTGAAAAACTTCATGTGTACTTGCTTTTGCTCTGGGGATAGTAAAATTTCATAATTTATAGACTTTTTAAGTAGCAGGATTGCTGTAATATGATGGCCGAATAGCTCAGTACAGTTGTCTTTTTCAAATTATGCAAGGAGACCTAATAAAACTTTTCAGACTTTTTTTTTCCTTATATCCTTTGACCATGGCAGCTTTAGAAGAAAAAAACAACCAAACCACCATAACAAAAACCAAAACCAAATGTAACTTCTGTCCTTGCTGTTTCTAAAACTTGCATGTTCTTCAGCCATGGGAACAAAGAAGGATTTTCCTGCCGGGGAATTCAACTAGCTGTTGATTGGTTTCTGGAAAAAGGACATAAAGATATCACTGTGTTTGTACCTGCATGGAGAAAAGAACAGTCTCGACCTGATGCACCAATTACAGGTAACACCAAGATTTCTTTGACCCCTTGGTTAAAAAGAAAAAAATATATATTGTCATGGGTCCTAGTACTGGGCTGTGGATGTGGTGATGATGATGTTGCACTCAACTGTTTGTTTGAAAACACAACAATTTCATTGGTTAGGAAACAAGCATTTAAATATCTGCATGTGTTAACAATGATGTGGGTTTTGTAACACTGTTGGACAGTTTCAACACATTTGAGAAGCAGCAGTTGAATTTTTCCCATTTGAAAATGTTGTTGAGCATGCAGGCACTGAGTCTTATTTGCTGGGTGAGCATGAAATAAGTAGTAACAGGCCAGGGACTCAGTTAGTAGGATTATCTTGAACACTGAAAAGGCAGCATGTATTTTTACCTTGCATTTTACTCTAGGCTAACAAGGCTATTGTAATACACTAACACCTGAATTTCTGACATGTTCAGGAAGACTGAGTAAAGGTACATGGCTACAGAGTGGTTATGAAGTTCAAATATTGAATATTTACTCAGTGCTTTGAAACCACAGAAATAAAATCCACATCTAGGTGGTTTTTAATCATAACGAGGACTGTGTATGAATATAATTGTAACATACTTTGTCGGACAAAAAAGGCAAGAATTTTCATAATACAAAGGTTGCATTTCTTTCCTTTAAAAAGTTTTTAAAAACTGCTCAATTAAAATTATTTTACAGATCAAGAAATCTTACGTAAATTGGAGAAAGAAAAAATTCTTGTTTTCACCCCATCTCGAAGAGTTCAGGGAAGAAGAGTAGTTTGCTATGATGATCGATTCATAGTAAAACTTGCCTTCGACTCAGATGGCATCATTGTGTCCAATGATAACTATCGGGATCTTCAGAATGAAAAACCAGAATGGAAGAAGTTCATAGAGGAGCGGCTGCTAATGTATTCTTTTGTGAATGACAAGTATGGGTTTTTTCTTCAAAAGTAAATGAATTTGCTAATTCAGCATTCTCAGGAAAAACTGGTCATGTTTAATTTCTTTTTCCTTAGATTTATGCCTCCAGATGATCCTTTAGGACGTCATGGTCCGAGCCTTGAAAATTTCTTGAGAAAAAGGCCAGTTATTCCTGAACATAAGAAACAACCGTGTCCTTATGGTAAGTGCCTAAGTCAGATTGATTTGTTGCATTTAAAGGTAGGTGAAGCTAGCAATTAACACCTTGTCATTACCAGAACAAAATGTACCACTTTTCATGTTTCCATCCAAACACAATGTTGCTTTTATACCCCTCATGCACATATTTATAAAACAGTGTAGCAGAAAATTGAGGATTACGAGACACACCTTGTGCATAATACAGCTTTTTGCTGTTTTATTCTGGTTTGTATTCTAGGGAGGAGATTTGTAATTTATAAAACTGTGTTAAAGCTGATTTGTTTTTATAGCACTGTCTATATATTGTCATGATTGAAATCATAAGTCAGTAGGAAAAAAAATTGTGTGTCTTGCCTTTGATAGACATGGTTGCAGGCAGCAGAGTCTGTGACTGCCTGTATATATATAAAATACATAATTATCCTTAGAGGTTTAATATAGAAATAATGCTATTGCAAAGTGGTGAAAGATGTAAAGAAAAAAGATAGCAACTGGTGGTATTAGTGAATATTTGATTTATTTAACCCGAAAACCCTTTTCTTTCAGGTAAAAAGTGCACCTATGGGCACAAATGTAAATATTACCACCCAGAACGTGCAAACCAGCCTCAAAGGTCAGTAGCGGATGAGCTTCGAATAAGTGCCAAATTATCTGCTGTGAAAACTATGAGTGAGGGAGCCTTGGCCAAATGTGGCACAGGGCCATCCAGCTCCAAAGGAGAAATCAGTTCTGAAGTGAAACGCATTGCCCCAAAACGTCAGTCAGATCCAAGCATTAGGTCAGTAGCTGTGGAGCCTGAGGAAAAGTTATCAGCAGCCCGGAAGTCCGAGGCCAGCTCTGTCCCGTCTCTGGTTTCTGCATTAAGTGTACCAACGCTCCCTCCACCAAAAAGCCATGCAGCTGGTGCATTAAATACTCGTTCTGCAAGCAGTCCGGTGCCAGGTTCCTCACAGTTCGTACATCAGAAATCCTCACTGGAACATATGTCCAGTGTGCAATATCCTCCTATACTAGTCACCAATAGCCACGGCACCTCAGTTAGCTATATTGACCAGTATCCCAAATATGACTCACTGGGGGACCATGGCTATTACTCCTTACTCAGTGATTTCTCCAACTTAAGCATAAGTAGTATCCGTAACTCAGATTATTACGGGGCTGATATGGACCAGGGGATGTATTCTAGAAACTCAAGCCCCTGTCCTGACAATTGCTTAAGCCATACAAGTAATGATTCTTATTCCTCTTACAATGACTTGTATCTGGGTGTAGCAGATGCCAGTCCAGAAGACAATGTGAAGAGCCACAGACTGCCATCGAAAAATCGTCTTCAGCCTTTCCCTCATGGTTACCATGAAGCCTTAAATAGAGGTCAGAGTTACGGAACTGAAGAGCCTAAGCAATCCCTTCGCAAACAGTCAGTTTCCCACTTAGGCCTACATGCCCAGCATCCAGTTGTTGGAGCACGGTCCAGTTGTCCAGGAGAATACCCTGTGCCTCAAAACGTTCATCCATCAACTGCACAACCAAGCCGTGCCTTGGTGATGACCAGAATGGACAGCATTTCTGACTCTCGGCTTTATGAGAGTAACCCCACGAGGCAGAGACGGCCACCTCTGTGTCGGGAGCAGCACGCCAGCTGGGATCCACTGCCCTGTGCATCAGACTCCTACACTTACCACTCCTACCCGCTGAGTAACAACCTCATGCAGCCATGTTATGAACCTGTCATGGTAAGAAGCATGCCTGAGAAGATGGAACAGCTCTGGAGAAATCCTTGGATTGGGATATGTGGTGAGCCACGGGAACCTCATATCATCCCAGAACATCAGTATCAAACGTACAAGAACCTCTGCAATATTTTCCCTCCAAGCGTTGTCCTTTCTGTGATGGAGAAGAATCCCCACATGACAGATGCACAACAGCTGGCAGCTATGATTGTTGCCAAATTAAGAACAGGGCGTTAGAGCAGTACAGCCTCTTTTGGATTAATGAACCTGTACAGCACATAGGACCCAGAGGAAAACTTACATGAAGGAAGAGGTCAATCTATTGTAAATATTTTCTACTAAGATAGTATAAAGTTCTGTACACAGTAGCAATCATATATATATGCTGAGGCACTATATAAAAGTTGATTATATTGCAAATTTTAAGATTTTAAAATATAGGGATTTTTAATAGTATTTTATGGGAAATGCATACCTTGCTGCATGGATAGCTCACTAAGAACTATAATGTCACAATCAGTGTCTCAAAGCTGTTACTACAAAATTAGTGTTAGCAATTATATTGCATGTATTCGTGTACACTTACAATTTGCTTATAAATACCTAATCGGCCTCTAAAAGTATGCTCTATACACACCAAGATGACTTTTAGGGTTTCAGCTTTGTCATTTGACACTGCCTAGTGGCATCTTAAGTAGTGAAGAAAAAGTAAATTTGCTAAAAATTAAAATTGTTTATAAATGGAAAAACTGATTTCAGATTTTCAATGTCAACATGGTTGTTGATACCTAAATTTCAGAACTCTCCCTCAAGAGTTTGAATTACTATTATTACATTGTTCAATATGTTGGCTCAATCCAACAGAAGCCAAATACTTTATTAAATTAGGACCAAAACATTAAGGAATGTAAAGGCATGAGTGCCATTCAGTAAACTGAAACTTTAACTGTAGCTTCTCTCCAGAATCTCCTCTCAAATGTGCAGTAAGCAGCTGCTGGCCCAAATAACTAGACAAGCTGAAAATAAATTGTCAGTATTATGTAAACTGGATTACTCAACTTGAAGCAGCAAAAACTGGATGTTAACATGGCAGTTCATCAGTAAATGCAGCCCTTCCTCTGGGAGCAAGGAAGGTGTTTGAGTGAGCCTGACATCCAAGGTGGCTGTACAAGATCATCTTCAGAAAGGGTGCAGGGGGAAGGCTGCTTCTTGAAAAGAGATGCTCCAGTTTGGCTTTGTGGCAGAGCTGCCCTGGTTTTTGCTCTTCACATCCACGCTAAGGTGTGCATTTGCCTCGTGAAGGCTTTTAGAGTTCCTGTTTCAACAGGTGAGCTAATTTTGTGTGGCATTGTTTGCGCAACTGGTATCTTGCTCAGGGTGGGAACCTTTGTAGCTAAATGTCTCCAAAAGAGGCGTTTATTGGTTTTTTTAAGCTGCACTGACTGTACGCCCTTTTTTGAATCCACTGTATATTTCAACATTTTGAACCATGACTAACTCGACATGTCTCGAGCTAGGACTTGTTGACTTCTACTGTAGTTTTTTTCATGAAAGTTGAGAAGGCCTGGTTTATGGCCTTTTGTTTCTTCATGAGAAGGTGTGACACTGCCTAAATGTTTCTTACTGTGAAACACACAGAACGTGAGGCTGCAGTCAGGGTTGTTTCTGGTGTTTTGATAATGGCTTGCATGCTGCTTTCTAGTTATCTGTTTGTCTGAGAAACAAAGTTTATCATTTCCTCCACTTGTGTTACTGTAGTGGTTGGTTTGATTCAGAATATCTTGTGGGCTCTTTATCACATGCAAAATAGGTTCCTGTCATATAAAAAAACCCACCAAATGAACCAACAAGAAACCACAATTATGGGTGCAACTACAGTTAATTCACTGACATTTGATAACTGTATCATTTCACACAGGAGAAATTTTCTTGTGTTGGTACAGGTGATGTATATAATGACTATGTCATTATGTATCTGAAATGAAGTAAGTTGAAGGTGATCCTGTACTTACAAATAACTTAAGTTTCAATTAGTTGGTTATTCTCTCTGTTAGTGGGGAAAATGATTCAGACACTTATAACAGCTGGGGGAAAACAGATTTAACTCTTGACCGGTTTTCAAAAACATTTCATATCTTTAATTTGCAATTAATTCTTATTCTCTTCTCTTGCATGATATAAGCAGCTGAGAGCAATGCCTCAAATAACCAGAAATGACCTTTTGTTTGTTGATACAAATTGTATCTCTTTTTCTTGATTGTATAAAAACTGTGTATAAAAAAAAAAATCTCTAGATTAACTTCAGTATTACATTTTCACCACAACGTTTGTGACACCATGTGTCACAGGGAAGTAGCCCATGAATAATTATGGATTTTTTTATTTAAAATGGGCACTTGTAGTTTATAGACAAACAGGGACAACTTTTGAGAACCAGGTTATTATGTGCACAAATACTGTGTGTACACCTCAAAGCATTACATAGGTATCTTCAGTCTATTTATTAAGCAGATACATTCTTGCACTAAACTTTATGTAAAAATGTTGCTGTTAACTCATCTGCATGTGTTTAAAATGTAACAGTAATTGCTATAGACCCTATTTTATTCTAACCAATTAATTTATAAATTATTTAGGTATGAGATGAAGTTTATTGTGCACTCATGTTTTCCATCTTGCATGGAATTAAATATTTGTATGCAGAAAAATGTTTGTTCCATTTTTCTCCATTTATAAAGATAATCTATTTTAAGAGAGGATCAGTAGGTGATTTTGATGTTTTCTAGTGTGGAAAACTCAACAGACATTTCTGTCTGAAGTGCTGGGTGGCTTATGGAGATATCCATTTTTGTTGGATTTGTCCAGTCATTTTAATTTTCACTAACCTTTGTTTTACTGATGGAAGAATTCCTCTTTAAACATTGGGAATGCTGTGAGAACACAAACCCAGCATACTATTTCCCTAAGGCACTTCAGAGGCAAATTGTGTTATTCTGAGAAGCTATTGGCATCTCTCATGCATAGTTACAGAATTGGCAGTGCAGCCTTGTGGAAATAACCTGCAAATTTTGTGCTTGTTTAGTCCTCCTTAGAGGTAATGCAACTTTTCTATGTGATGTAGTCTTTCCTGATCAACTACTTTAAGTGATAATTTGGTCATCCACACCTGTTTTCAGCTATGTTTACAAGACAGTTCAGGACACTGACACGTTCATTAATCTTTAGCGCATAAGCTTGGATTTCTTCTTACATGGAAGAGTTGATCTTATTAACACCTGATCATAACTGTCTATATTGTAAATATAAGACTTTGTATAAATGCTCTTTTTTAGAGCATGGTATTTAAATGTTTTTAAAACTGTAAAAGAACAGTTCTAGAAACTATATTTTAATAAAATCCATGAAAAAACAATTCTAGATGCGGGGGGAAAAAGTGTGAAGGTAAAATCATGGACTACTGCAGTTGCTAAGAGTTGAGCAGTAGATTTTAGTGCTTTACTGGGGCCAGAGCATTCTCTGGGAGTTCTGATTTACTTCTCTTTCATCTTCAGCTATATTACTTTCACATAATTTGTCACTTAAAAGTGTGTAACTTTAAATTCATAAATCAAAAACCAAATGCTTTATGGGATGTCAGTCTAAATTATTTCATGTTTTTTGTAAGAATTACATGTCAGTAATATAGTAAATTGTACATTATTTCACTGCTGTTAGTCCTGTTGTTGTCATATTGAGCTGCAGTAGTTGGCTTTATTCATTTGTAGAATTAAACATTACTGTTTAATTGTTGTAAAATTTTATAAATCTCTTTGGGTTTTTTTGGTTGACCCAAATATAATGTAAGTCTTAATGACAAAATGAGTGAAAATGGATGTTAAACCAGTATGTGGTATTCTTAAATCTCTGTAGTGGTAAGTGGGCACTGCTCTAGTTGCTGCAGCATGTAATTTATTTACTAGCATGAGTCTGTTTAGCTTTTGTAAAAACGCTTTAGCTGAAAAGTTAAAAATAGGTGTGGAGTATGGTTGCTTAGAAAAAGCAGAAGGAGCTTCATTGAAAAAAACCCAAACAAAACCAAAACCATCTAAGTAGGTGAGTTTGCCCCTACATACTTCTAATGCCAGTTCATCCCAAATTTTGCATTTTGGCATTTTGTTCAAATAATAAAATTAAAAATACTTGGTGACCTGTATGCATACCTGATCTATATCAATCCACAAACAGGAACATTGGATTATTGTAATTTTTAAAACTCCACACTAAGGGGAAGGAACGTGCAACATTTCTGTGAAACTTTGTTCCAAAGTTGAAGTATTACTTGATCTTGACTTGCCAAAAGTTTACCTGAAGCATCTGTCACAGTTACCTCTATGGTGAGCATTCAGCTTTCACACTCCTCTGATGCACCTATCGCTTGTTTGTGTGACAGAGCCCTCATTAAGTGTATTTCCTGCAATATTTCAACTGGAAAAATACAATTGCACCATCACTTAAATTATTCTTATGCCAGTGTTTGGTTAGCCTTTCAAGAGTCATTATACAATATTGCTGATTTTGGTCTGTATTTAAAGTTTGTAAATTAATTAAAATAATTGCAAGAATCTAAAAGAAGTATAGGCTATCACTTGTTCCCCTCCTGCTCTATGTAAATGTTTTGCACAATTATTTAATAATATGAAATATGTTATAGTTTATATATATAAAAAATTTTGCTTATTTAATAAAACTGAGAGCCATTGGAATATTTGGTTTTAGCTTTTTATTTTTCAACCCTCTTTAGACAAGGTCCCCAAAAAGCTTTTCTGCCCAAAACAACTGTTGCAGTCTGTCCAAGTTATTTCTTGGGGTTTTTTTAGCTGATTGACTGAAAAAATCCCAAATTCTTTAGGTGGGGCAATGGCAGATACACAAGGCAGTAACTGCAGCTGATCAAGGTATTGTAGTAGTACTGGTAGCAGCACATGATTTTACCAAATGCACTTTCTCCAATGAGTAAAAAACATTACAGATGGCACAGTATGTGCCAGCACATCCCTATTTGAACTGTTATGCTTGTTTGCAATAGAAAATACAGTAATTTAAGTAATTTCATACTCAGCTAAATGCAGTAATAAAGGAACAAATCCCTTTCACTCAGAATTTCCTAAATAAGCCTAATTAACTACTGGGTAAAAGAAGCCTTTCTAAAAATACTTGAAAGGAGAAGAGCTTCCATGAAAAATCCCTCAAAACAGAAAGCTTATTTCCTTTTGCATTGGCACTGCTTGCTTTTATAGAAGGAAATATGCAATGTATGTTCCATTTTTGGATGTGTGGTAAGAACCAACTGCAGTAGAGTAGAATAGCAAAAATCTAGAGAAAAAGGAGTAACAAAATAATATTTACATTCTGGCCATCTAGCTAAGCCTTTACTTGAGAGCCGGTGCAAAGCATCAGTGAAGCTGCTGTTCTAATAATGCATTTCAACCCCATGCAATGTGCTGCTGAAGTTGTATGTCCCTTTTGGTATCCCTTTCCTTGATATGTTATTCTTCTGCTCAGTAAAACCCAAAAATTACTACATCTACTCAGAGAAAGCATCTGTTTTACCCTCTAGCAGATGCACTTTAAAAAATTCTTACTGAGGAATCCTGCAATAAATATACACCTAAACTCCTGGGGGTTTTGACAGGTAACTGAAGAAGCCTCTTAAATTCCAATAATACAGGTAAAGAAAACAGAATTTAAGAAAAACTATCTGGAAGCCATTTTTCTCAACAACTTTGCAGCAAGTTACTTGTTCAGTCCTTTTCTGCAGTGATCACACCAGCTCTCAGCAAACACCACAGTATTGGTTATGAATATCAGCAAAATCATGAACAGAAGTAACATGAAGCAAAACACTTCAATCAAAAAGAGACAGTAGTGGCTTCAAGACTCTCACTTGAAAAAACATCGTGACAAAAACATTTCAAAGTTATTTACATATCACATTCAGCCATGCTCTAGCTAGGATTGATCCCTGAAGCTTCATGTGAAATCCTAGACAGGTGAAAACTGCAGCACAATCTCATCCTGGCACAATCACTCCTCCAGGACAGTATCAGCATCAATGAAATAAGAATGGGTCAATCAATAGTCTCACTTTTGGGCCAGAGGACACTTTCCAGAGTGAAAACTGAGAAACAGCACCCAGGAGCAAGGTTTGCCTCCAGTCAGTTTTATTTATTTATGAAAAAGTTAAGGAGCATGGAGGGATTCCAAAATACTCTTAACTCTATTTGGCAAACTTCAACTGGTTAAGCAAGACATTGGTTACTGTACATGCAACTAAAAACACAAGACCTTTATAAAACATTGATTTTACATGGTAAAAATCAATAAATCACAGCATCAACAACTTCTCCTGGAGTGACTATTTTCCCACCATCATTACTAGTTCTTCCATGCCACTTGTGCAATACTAAAAGTCACAGAGCACTCTGCTGCTGTCTCAGAAAAGTTGAAGGCCACTTTTTATTTTATGGAAGTCATTCTGGGTCCATAACAATCCTCCTGTCATGGGAATATTCAATTCTGCAGAGCTGTGAGGAAGAGAATAAAGCACATTAGCAGCAGGCGAGTTTTGACACAGAAGAAAATGTAAGCAGTCAGAAAATCTTCTTCCTTCTGCCTCGGGGAAGCCAGACCACCTTTCTAACACCACATGTCCTTTGGCAAATGGAGGAGCTGCTATGCAAGGGAAATAAGAGTGATGAACAAGCTGCCATTGTAGCACTCCTGATGAAACCTGGATTGTTTCCAGGCACAGCTACAGGAATAAATTAGGTTCTGCTTCTTTCTATTTGTGGTAGCAACAGGTTTTCCTCATGTTTCTTTCTGAGATTTTTTTCCCTTGGCATCCTGCCAGGCTGTAATCTGAGTGGAACAAACTGTCTGCCCCTCTCCCCACACAAAGAGGTGCAGAAACAAACACATGTTACTTTTGGCCTGCTAGGTGCTTTCTCACTATCTACATGAGTATTTTCTAGTAATATCAGTTGCATGACACATTACACTGTTCAAAAAACAGCCTGAAATTTACAAATCTCGCTTGTAGCTTTTTAGAATCAATATACTATCATTCCTCACCATGACTAAATCCTATTTCAAAATGCAGTCTAGGGCATCTTTCTCCAATAGAACAGGATGTAACTGATATGGGAAGGTCAATAATTTGATGCCAGGGTTCTGAACACAACTCTGAATATGTGAAAATATGAATATGAGCAAGATTTCTTCAGTGAAATACCCAGGCTGCATGATTCTCAGTCCTTCACATTGCTACCAGATTGGGCCCACAGAAAGGAATCAGTGATTAGAAGGTTGTCCAATTGAGTGTTAAGGAAAATAACTACAATTCATTTACATTCTGAAGCATTTCTTGGATTAAAATAATAGATGGGTTTATATGTATGTGATGAAACTGGTTTGACAGCTTACAGCATTCAAGTTCCTCTGACTTCAAAGTGTGAAATAATGACCCTATTAAAACATATCTAATGAGCTTCATTTAGTAACAAAGGTGATCTGACTAAAGCTTTATAGAATGTCCCTGTTATTTCCAGAACAATCTGTTTCTTTACTGAAGTCAGATCTGCAGCTCTAAATTACCAGTTACAGCTCTAAAAGGTCACTGGGCACTGCCAACATATTGAAGATCAAAGCCCCAGTTAACAGAAACTTCAATTTTCAAGCCTGCTGGGGCTGTGCTGATACCTGCTAAACAGCAGTATTTCATAATGCTTGGAATGGTTTCTTTAAAAAAGAGCAGCAGGAGTGAAGACAGCAATATGAGAAGATGATGTGCTCAAAGGATACCAGTAGGGTTAGGTTTAGAGACAATAGGAGATATTTGGGTCAAACTATTTAAATAGAAGTAAAAAGGATCTCAGCCCTAGTTTTTCACATGGTAAAAGGCATAGAGAGAGAAATGCATTTCATGGTTCAGGGGCAAAGCCCCACCCACACCATTACTCACTTTGTACTGAGAGGCTTCCACTCATCCCTCACTGGCTGATCAAGCAGGGACATCATAGAATAATTATCCAACATGAGACCATCAGGGTCATCTGTCTGACCTGGGAGTTTCCCAAGAGGAAAGTCCTTCCATCGTACTTCATCTAGATAAAAACAGTACAAAACAAGAAGTCTGAGTTTCCCAAAGAGATTTTTGAAACACAAGATCACCCTCCCCCAGTCTACAAATACTGCCCCCTGCAACTCAGCCATTCAGCAAATGATCTGTACCAATGTCACAGAAGCAGAGGACAATTCTGCTTCTGTTCTCAAAACATCCAGTTCTAACAAGCTGTCCACATCAGCATATTTAAAATGTCTCTTTTTTATTCTTTTTTCACTTGAGAAAATTTCCCAGTGAGTGAAGTACAAGAGTTAAGTCTTCTAGTGGCTGCTTTTCTTCCCTCTAAATGTCATTTTGACTCCAACTCCTCTCCACCAACTTCCTCCTCCTGTGTCTGAGTCCCTCCATGACTCAGAAATTCTTAGCTACAGAGACCTCCAACCCCAATGAGAAAGTACAACTACTGTAACAAAGCTAACAAAACAGTGGATTTACTGTTTATTCCTTCTGAAACCCTGTCTTGCTCCTTTCTTTTGTTTGCCACCATGTCACAACAACCATTTTCCCAGAGCATGGAACTTAGGTTCACAGACAAACTGTGCTTTCAAATCCCCCCAAGTCTGACAAACAGAAGTCCAAGAAACATCCATATTTTCTTCACCATTCTCAGCTGGCATATATGCTGCCCCATCAGCTGGATACACTGAAATTTTAAACAGTTTGGAAAAGCATAATAAAAAATAAATAAGACAGTAATAGCATGCTCCTGGAAAACACACTCACAGTATTTTATGAGCTTAAGTGAAATGACTCCTGAACATAAACAAAACACTGGAAAACCCACATTTTTCAGTAATTTAACATTTAGATGACTTTGAAGCACAGTTTTATTGTGGCAGCCCCAAAGGGCTGGGATGTCTTTGCATTTCAATTAACATTTGCCAGTGATGAAGACTGTCTTAGAGTCACTTTTTACCTGCACTGATCTGCCAGGCAGACCCTTGCAGTGCTGCCCTTTTCTCAGCAATGGCCACCATGGTACCAGAATGAGCAAGTCCTTCCAGAGCATTTGCTTCAGTCACCATCTCTTCTTCCTCCTCTTCCACTTCCTCTACACCATTGTCTCTCTCTGGCACATCTTCTTGTTTCTCTACAGTCTGCCCTTGACTTTTAACCTGATTTTCTTGCCTGGCTCTCCACTGCAAGCTCTCAATAGTATAAATTGGCTGTTCACTGCCATCTGAAGAGAGGCCTGGACTGGACAGAGGGGCCCCTCCTTCTGTGTAAATGGAAGCAAGGTAGAGCAGGTTCTTCCGAGAAGAACGTGGCAAGCGAGGTCTCATGATGGTGAGGATCCTAGAGGGGAAAAAGGGCAAGGGAAAAGTCTTAAAAGGGTTGGTAAATCTTCATCTGGAGGCTTTTTTGCTTTTAAGTGTTTGTTTTCTCCAGGACAGCTGGCTCACATAACTCATCTAACAGGCAAAATCTGATTATTCCCTGGTCAGTGGATGCTGCAATACTCCATCTTTATGATTAAAATTAAGGACTTGGGATACTTCCAACTGAGTTACTGCTTTACTGTTTTCTTGCATAGAAGTTAGGAGCTGTGGTAAATTCCTATCACCTGAATAAGGTCACATCTCTACCAAGTCACTTTGCATCTGAACAGGCTGCTTCTTTAAATACCTCCCCAGATAACTTCTGCCTTCATTTGGAAGGTGCAATCTTTTAAAATAATTTTCCTTCTCTTTGTGTGCAATCAATGGGGGGTGAACAGCAGCAAGCATGGCTTTATATGCACCTGTTAAAATTTCTACAAGATGCAAAGAAAGGCAAGGGAATGCAGCTGTAGCTGAGCATATCAGTAGGGAACCAAAGCTGTTACAGAGCAATGTCTGCTGTCCCTTTTCTAGGTCACAGCATCAAACTTACAGCTGAAGAAGATGTGGGGTTGCCCAGCAGGGAGCTTGCAAACAACTGTCAGTCAGTCTTATCCACTGCAAAGGAACTTTATGGAGGAACAGGTCCTTCACAGACACCTGCTTGTTACACTGCTGTTTTTTCTTCCCTTCAAAGAAGATAATGAAAAAAAACAGGGTGCTCAAAACTCATCAAAAACATACCCTTCATCCCTCTGCATTTTTACTGGAACCCATCCTCAAATAAGCTGTCATTTTAACCCAAGTGCATGACCAGATGTACCAAACAAATACAACATCAAGGTTGTTTTAAAGGACTTGACAACACATGGACAGCTCAGGTAGCTCCTCCAGACCTGACCACAAAGCAGTGCAGACATTCCCAAGCTGGTCCTGTGCATCTCACAACAGACAGGAAAGCCACAAGAGGTGTTTGAACAGTATTATCCCAAATAAAAGCAGTGTATTGCATCTGGGACCCAGTATCATTCCAGACAGCTCTGCAAACAGTAGATTTAACAGCTGGGAACCAGCAGCATTTCAGGATCTTGATACATCATCGATGTGCTCAGCACTGACTGAAAGCACCAAATCTTAACCTATGACTGCCTGAGACACTGCCAAAATCTTTGTGCAGACCAGAGCAAAACCTCTGAACCAGACCAGGAGAGGATAGAAAAGGCACCAAAATTAAGGGGTGCAAACCTCTGCGAGAATACAGAGTGTCACAGTATAAAAACCCTGTTAGCAGAAACCTGTGACATTGAATAATTAAGGCACTTCAGTGCCAATTCTGGAAGGAAAGATAAGGTCTGCCAATTTTAACAGCTCTAAAGAGTCAAGAACTGAAAATAAAATATTACTTATTACACGTGTGTAAGTTTAGAAGGCATAAAAATCCTGTGATAGGATCAATAAAGGACAGCAACACTATTTAGTATCTTACAAAGGCAGGCTTCTGTTAAGGAAGAAAATAACTGGGAACAGGGATCTCATGACACGCCACATATAACAGTAGCAGAGACCATATAAGCATGTTATTTCCTTCAAGTATTGATATCTGGAGAAATTAGCACTTAATGGCTTGGTCCTTCCTGTGAGAGATTTGCTTTTCTTATACTGAGGAGGCTGCAGCAAACTTATCAATAACAATTTCAAATTTTTGCTAAGAAATACATGACATGCACAAGCTGCAGGTGAAAAGTCTAAGAAATGCAACAATAAAATCTTTATGTTCACATGACAAAATGTACTAATTAGGCTACTGCACTTTATGTATAAAGGTCCCACCACTTTACCAGGATAGTTTTACACTAGTACAGAAGAAATTCTTAGGCTTTTTTAAACACAGAAATTGCAGAGACACTCACCAGCATTTACTTTGGCAATGCCAGTCAGCAACTCAGAAATCCAGTTGATCAAGAACTGAGGCCGGAGTTCTGAAGAGTCAGAACATTCCTTCAGCTCTATAAACATTTTCTCTATTAGGATCTGTGTAAAACTTCGTGAAAGGAGGCTTGACAGCAAAGGCTGCCAAAAGCAGTAAAATGCTGGGGGAATTTTGAATTGCCATACCTCTTTATTTGCTGCAATGAGAAGAAAAAACCAAATCAGCCAAGACAGAAATTGGTGTTTTGTAATGTTTTTATGGAATACAGGTGTGACACTTGCTCCAAACTAAAGAGGTTTGTTCTCAGATCACTGATTCCAGGATATTTCCTGAAGTCCTTGCTGAAACTATTATTTTTCTTATGCTAGGCAAATAAAATGTGTAGCAATTTGATAATTAACACAACAAAATTATTAACGCACAAAGATCTGTTTTGCTAATCCCTTTCCAGTTTCAGCTAATTTCACATATAATTAAGAGCTACTCTATCTAAAAAATATACTGCAAAGAGAAGGTTCATTGAGCAAAGCAACAAAAAATGAAAAAGCTTTTAAATTTTTCTACTGATGGAAATTTGAGAATCTTTCTCAGAAAGTTCTTTTGCTGTAAAATAGGGAATTTATATATTTTCATTCCCTCTAGGCGTCTAGTTCTCCTGCAAACAATAAATGCAACGCCACACATATGGGCAGCAGCTTGGAAGTAAGATGCAGCTGGTGAATGAGGCTCAAAAAACCCCATCCATTTTGATTTGTTTCAAATCATCAGTGTAGAAGAGAAATGTTCCTGAAATCCACAACTATTGCAGAAAAGGGTAGATGTAAGCTTTGAAAGATGTTTTGGCTAGATATTCAGTGCTGAAGAGCTATCCTTCCATCCCAAGAGTTTCATGCAAAAGCAGTAGCTAAGCATGGCCATAAGGGGTTCTGGAGAACAGGGCAAAGACGTTTAAGCACCCAGATATACAAGAAATATGCAGCTAATTAGAGAATTGAGAAAAAAGGAGCAGACTTTGTCATAACAATAGCTATGCATTTTCTACTTGGGTGATGCATAAAACACTCACCTTCATACTTGATATTTAGCATCTTCAGACAATCCATCTTTGGGATGAGGAAGCCATCACTGAGAAGAGCTTCAGCCACTGTTGCCCTAGAGCAGAGAGTTTATAAACTTATTACTGCCACTTATTCCTTCATGTATCAAAACACCACCTGCCCCAGTTGAGAAACTAGTTTGACTGCCAAACACCTGGAACTGTGAGGAGGGAATGGAGAATTTTTTGTTTGAGAGATCTGGTAATGCTGCTCTTATATGGCATATAATATTTATATATCTATAAGATGTTGAGGAAATCGACTAATTGCTTTCTCCATGACCAGCTACAGGACATCATGAAAAGGCAATTTAATAGGTGTACAGCCTAGTTCAGCACCATACCTTTCACCTCAGCTCTTTATCAGAGACTTACCTGTTTTCCTGCATCAGGTCTTTGATCTGAGCCAAAATCCAGTCCAATTCTGAAGAGGAATCAGACCACAATTCTCGAGACTTTGAAAGAGATGGCATAGCCTGCATAACCTGAGTGAAGGAAAAATTCAAGCATTAACAGAAAATACACTCCCATGACAAAGACATTATTGCTATGACAAGAAGATGCACGTGCCACCTGTACTTCATCACCAGCATCTGAAAGAGTTCACAAATGTTCCCCTTTCTTGGAATCTCCAATAAGCACAGATCACCTTTATAAACCTGAACAAAGTGCCCCCATTAGGAACTGTCAGAGATCAAATTACTGGTTCTCTGTAGTGAAGTGTTCCTTTGGCAAGCCATGTATGACAACACCAGCAGACCAGCCTGAGCAAAGAACTAAGACAACAAGGAAAAGAAAACATTGCCCAAGAAAGAAGAAAGAATTAATGAAAGTGCTGATCATCAGAGTGCACTTACCCGGAACTGCTCATTCTTGTAAGATATCAGAACATCTCTGACTTTTTCTAGAAATAAACATAAATAAAAAATTTAAGCAAAAGATCAACTATGTCAGGGAATTTTGTATCTAAAGAAAGCTGCTTAGTTTTGCTAAATTCACACTCAAGGAAGGTGTTGGTCAAATGAAGCCAGCAATTCTGAGACAACACATTGAAGGCTCCCAGAACTCCCAGACTTTTCCAGCAACATGAATTTTCTGAAGTGGGGTTGAACCATGATTTCCATATTTTATCACTAACAGTAGTCAAAGACAGAGAAGATAAGGGTTGGATAAACCCAGACAGCTAGAAAACAAACTCCTAGATTGGTGTAGGAAGAAATTGTTCCCATATGCAGTTTATGTACTGATGTATATTTGTATTCCATGTACTTGCATTTTGCCTCAATTGCAGCAGCACTACAGCTATTCACAAAGTGCTAAAAATTTGGAGAAATACTACCAAACCAGTGATTCAGCACCAGGAATCACCAAGACCCAAAGAGGAATCCCAAAACCTGAGCTGAAGGTGTATCTTTATGCTAGAAGATGACACATTTAATCTGCTTTCTTTAGCATATCCAATCCTTGTGTCTGCTGTTGTTCTAGGAACACCTACCATGGAATTCCTTGTGTTTCTGACAGGCCTCACGCTGTGGGGTTTGAATCTCCCATGCATCACCATCCAAATCTGCATTTGCTTCCACCTCTTCCTGCTCTTCTTCCTCATCCTCATCTTCCTCACACAAGTTATTGCCCAGCTGACGGTTCCAATACATCTTTCGTAGCCACTCCAGCACAACATCACAACCTAACAGAGAACAGAAAACATCTGCTCAGGGAGGATTTCTTTGTTATGGCAAAAAATAATAGGTGCCATATTGCTAACTTGAATTATGAAAATAAATGCTATTAACCAGTTATGAACCCTGAAAACACAAAATACTCCACTAATGAATGGAGTTAACAAGTTAAAAAAACCCAAACAAACAAACAAAACCCCCCAAAACCAAACCAAAACCAACCTCCAGAAAGAAACCAGAAGAAAAAAAAATTCAATCCAGTATCACAGACATGGTAACTACCCATCATATTTTTAGGGGGGAAAAAAAATTATTGGACACTGCTATGGCACTGCACCTTGCTCAAGCTAGGTCAAATTTAAACAGCAGCTAGGTCTCTGCAGTGGCAGTCAGATGAGAAAATGTACTTTAGTATCACCATGATCAACACAGCATCTACAACAATAACAGAATATTTTTTGTGCAGGGACTACACTATGCATACTATAAATAGAATGGAAAGGAAATGCCCCTACTTTCATCAGCATTTTCCCAATTCAATCTAAGGACCATGCTGAAGATTATTTAACTGGATTCTCAAGCCTTAACCCAAAATTTCCAGGAGTCTCTTCAAATGCTATGAGCTGGTCATTCACTCATGCTTGCAGTATCCACATTTCTCCCTAAATGGGATTTTTTAAAAGTCTTAGGTATCACTAAACCATCAGAAAAAGCTTTTACCTATTTCCCCAAGACGAACTTCCTGTGCAAAAGCAACAAACTGTTGCAACCAGCTGTTGTTGTTTCGAGTCATTTTTTCAGGGACAGGAGAAAGCCTCTGAACATTTGTCCTGTGAGGAACCACAGGACACAGCTCAGCTATCCTGACAGGGCAGTGGCAAATCCTCCCAGAGTCTGATATCACAACTCTCCCTGCCTGTTCTGCAGCACCCCAAAACAGAGGCAGGGGCGCTTCCCTCAGGGCCTGCAGCTCTGGCACTGCCATCCCAGGCCATGTGCCTCAGGCCACCCCTGCCAGTGGCAGCTGCTGGTGGCACTCACTCACTCACTCACTCACTCACTCACTCACCCTTGCGGCACAGGGCCAGCCGCGGCAGCTTCCCGTGCGTCAGCTCGTGACGGAGATCCACGACCCACACGGGGATGTCCACCTGCAACAACAGCCAGCAGCTGATCCTCTGCTCCCACTGCATCAGCCCTGCACAGCTGCACCAGCCCTGCACGGCTGCACAGAGCCTCCACCAGGTGGGAACAGCACCTTCCTGGCCATTCCTGTACTGCCATTCCCCTGCTGCCCACTTCAGGAGTGAGCCAAGATCCCCCAGCCCTCTGATGCCACTCCTCCTGTGGGCTAGGATCCATACAAACTTGTGTTTTACAGTTTAAGTCCTTCAGTGTTACATGCAACAAGAGATTTCTTTTTATACAGAGGTGTTACATGTAATTTAATGTAACTGAGAAGCAATTAAACTGTATTTAAATGGATGAGACATTTTGGATAACTATGTATCAAAGACACAAATAATATCACATATAATACTGACATTTACACAGTAATTTACACAGTTTTTTGCAGCTTTCCTGAGGACAACTACCTTTAACTGTGCAGGACCTTTGCCTTTAAGCTTGATCAGTTTTAAAAAGTGAGAAGCAGAACTTTTCTCAAAAACCCAGGAAATAAAATCAATTCATCATTCCCATACAGGGGTCCAAACATATACAGAAGAGTCTCAAATACTGTCTGTCCTTCACTGTCAAAACTTGTTCAGTCCCAGGTATGATGCTCAGTGCAGCTGGCAGTAAAAGGACTCAAGTTGGTCCTGCTACTACAATTACAGCTTGAACCTTTCCTTCTCCACACAAGTGGAAAAACTCACTGGAAGAAAAAGACACGAGATGAAAATACCTGCAAATGTGAGTGGTTTTTATGTATAGCCTTGCTTGTCAAAGACTGGGATTTATAAACCACAGATTTAGCTCTTTTTCCTATCTTAGTCACCAAGAAAGCAAAACGTGTGACAGTACGTCAAGTGGAACTACACACATGTAAATCAAGACTTGATGACATGTGATGCCAAAATTTTTAATGTTCATCAGCCTTTGTTACTCTTATTGTGACTTCAAAGAACAAATTTTATATCCAGTTGCAACAAACCTGTTTAAAACTTTGCAGCTGGAATAAACAAGCATCTATATCTGTTATTTTGGTTACAAAAGGATGACCCCCCACAATTTCATTCACCCGGTGTTGTTAATAACCTGTAAATTATCAAGCAACTCTTATTCAATAGTTACCTCTCTCGCTAATTGTCTCAGAGGAATGCTGACCATCTTCTGTTTCCTTTCTGTGATCAAGTTGACAAATCTGCATGCAGGTTACAGAAAAAAATAAATTACTATCAAGAGTCGCATAGAAACTTGGAACTCCAGAGACAAATTCCCTGTGTACCACACAATCCTATGGTCCCAGAGATGCAAAGGGAACTCAGACAGTGGAATGAGGACATCTGTTCAAGGTCTTTCTCTCAAAAGCACAAGGGCCTTCAGAGCCCTTACCTTACAAGGGCCAGCCCATAAGACAGGATGAGCTCGTGTGACTTCAATCTGCCAGATGAATCAAGGACCTTACAGCGAATCAGTTCTGCCGTGGAGTCCACTGCAAGAGGCATTTTTGGACCATACCTGGAGGCAAAAGAAAACCAGGTGTGCAAGTTCACGCAAATACACTCAGCCTGTAAAAAGGGCAGCTTTCCCACTACATTTTGTGCTCTGTAGTACATTACAGCCTAAGAAACTGTATGCTGGGACAGCATCAAAGGCTCATTTCAGAAGAGTTCTATTAGAACGGACTGGTTACACGGTTACTCCTAAGCACACCAAATAATGACTATTTACTCACACGCCAAGCACATAGACAAGATGCTTTACCTAGGCGTATGTTGTGTACGGATGCAGCAGAGGCAATTTAAGGGGCTTGGATATGCTCACTGTCAGAGAAATCAGACCGTGAACTTGCAGGCATGCAGGGCTTGTGCCTCCCCTGCTCCCACAGGGCCACCGTCCTCCTGGCATAAGCTGCGAGCCCGGCGCCTCCCGCAATGAAGGAGCCCTACAAGACGGGGCCGCCAGCCCTGCTGCACCGCCGGCCTGCCCACACAGCCCGCTCCGGCGGGAGCGGCGCTCGGCCCCTCGGCCGCCCCCGGGCCCAGGACGGCGAGGGCCGGGCACAGCCGGGGCCGAGGGCACAGAGCGGCCGCTCCAGGGACACAGGCCCGACCCCGAGCCCCGCATCGCTGCCCGCCCGCGGCGCGCGGCCCGTACCGGCTCTTCCACGCCGAGACGCGGTCCAGCGCGTCCTGCTGCAGCCGGCTGTCTCCGCAGTACAGCCCCACCATCACCTGGTCCCACTCCGCCCGGCCCCTCCACGCCACCACCGTCCGCAGCGGCTTCAGCCGCTTGCGGGCCGGGGACGAGCTGGGCTGGCCGCGGCGCCTGGCCGGGCCCGCGCGGGCCGCCATGCCGCCAGCGCCGCTCCTCGCTCCGCCTCCCCGGCCCGCCCGGCCCTGCCCTGCCCTGCCCGGCCCGGCCCTGCCCGCGCCGCTTCCGCTTCCCGCGCCCGCCGCCCGCCCTGGGTGCGGCTGCCTGAGGCGAGCCCGGCCCCGCGGGTGCCTCAGGGGTGCGGCGGGGCTGGCCCTGCATCCTCTGCAGCCCCCAGGGCTCGGGCCCGGGGCGTTCTCCCCTTGCGCTTGTGGGGAGCTGAGGGATGGCGAGGTGTGTCCTGAATCAGAGCGAGGGAAGCCCTGCGAGAAAGCACAGGACGGTCCCCCAGCAGCCACACCGTGTGCAGGACCGTCCCCAGCAGCCACACCGTGTGCCCCAAAATGTCCAAACGCTTCTTGAGCTTTGTCAGCCTCGGTGCTGGGACCGCTTCCCTGGGGATTCTGTTCCAGCGCCCAACCACCCTCTGGGTGAAAAGCCTTTTCTTTATAGCCAGCCTAAACGTCGCCTGACTCAGGTTCATGCCATTTCCTGGAGTCACTGGTCATGAGAGTGAAGAGCTTGGTACCTGCCCCTCCACTTCCCCTCGTGAAGATGCTGAAGAACACAATGAGGTCTGACCTCAGGCTCCTCCAGGCTGAACAAACCAAGTGACCTCAGCCACTCCTAAGGCTTCCCCTCCAGACCTCTCCCCTTCCTCCCGGTCATCCTTTGGGTGCCCATAGCAGCGCAGAGTACTCGAGGTGGGGCAAGCACACTTCTTGGTGAAGAACTTTTTTCTGATATCCAGCCTAAACCTTCCCTAAGACAATGTCAGGCCATTCCCTTGGGTCCTGTCCCTAGTCAACAAAGGGAGGAGATCAATCCCGCTCCTCCTTTTCTCCTCAGGAGGAAGTTGTAAATTGATGAGGTTTCCCCTCAGTTTCCTCCAGGCTGAACAGACAAAGTGACCTCAGCCCTGCTCATCCAGGTTCCCCTACTACTCAATACCATTTTAATGTAATTTACTTTCTTGAGGCATAGAAATAAATTAGGAATATTCCCCTTTTAACTGGATAGTCTTGTTTCTGAAATAACTGAAGTTTTTGAGTGATAAAAAACCCAACATCCTGTTGTTTGTATAGCAGGATGATGTACTAAGATTATTTTCTTTAGGAAGTAAAAAATTCAGTATACAATAACGTTTAAGTTTTTAAATTTCGTTAAGGTTGCATTTTTATTTCAGTTTTGATTAAGTTTTGTCTATATGCTCACAATAGCATTTTAAGGTTGCTTTATTTTTCTTGAAACATGAGGTAACTTCCCTCTATTCCAATGCAAGTGAAAGAAAAAACACTGCAAACATTTCAGGCACAAAGCGCATGAGAGATTTGAGAGGCAATGATAGTTGGTAATATGTTTTTTTTTTTAATCAGAATAAAGACTCAGAAACTGGATATCTCAGATTGTCAGGATGCAGTGGGGGCCAGCAGTTCCTGGCAGGTCACTCAGTGAGCCAGAACCTAAGCATGAAACCAGAACTGCCGGAGCAGGGTCCTCATCAGCCCGGCCCCAGCCACACAGCACCAGGTGAGGGGAGCTCAGGGCACAGCTGAAATGGCAGAAATGGAACCCAGATTCGGCCAAGGCTCCTCATCCTGAGGCAAAGCTGTGCTGATGAGCAGGGAGTCTGCAGACCCTGATTAGTGCCACATCCAGTGACTGTTTGCCAGGGTCACACACACCAGTGATCACCGGTCACATCCAGAGGGAAGCAATCACTTTGGTAAGAACACAATGAGACATTTTGATTGAGTAAAACCATTCAGTTGCAATCAAGACAAAACAAGAGAACACATCTACATGTTTAACATGAAGATACAATAGTGTATTGGTACAGAAGTAATGTCCAAAATAAGAAAGATGTAATGAGGCCTTTTTAGCTCATGAAAATATTTCCATCTTTATTAGTTAGAAAGGAAAAAAACCCCACTTTTTATAGAACCATAGAACATCTCAAGTTAGAAGAGACCCATAAAGATCATCAAGTCCAACTCCCTGCTCCTTCCAGGACTATACAACACTAAACCATCTGGCAAAGAGCACTTTTTCCTCCTGTAATGAAAGCATCAGTAAAAAGAACATATTCTTGCAAGAAAGCTTAGGATTTTTCAGTAAAAAATACTTCATGCATGCTGACCAGTCCTGCTAACTTAAACTGACCTGTGAATCAGCATGGAGTAAATACAGCTCCCCCTCCTTTTTTATGTTCCCAGCACTCCTCAGTGTGGAAGTGTGAGGAGTTGCTTGTCACTGGAAAACATCAACACAGCACACACAGAAGTGATGGGGAGATGGGGCCTGTGCTTGGCAACATGGCTTTGCCAAGAAGGTGAGAGTCCTTCCTTTCTCTGGACCACACTTCTGTCTCATGGAGTCTCTTAGTTGAATGTTTCCCAAGCAAGAGGAGCACTATGAGGCATTTTGCTTCAGTGAATGATAAGGGAAAAGCCCTGCTCCTGCTGGTATTACCCATGATGAGAGCAGTTTGTGGTAGGGTTCCCTGATGACTCCAGTGCAGCCCAGGGAAGGAAGGGGCTTAGGCTTATCTCTGCTTATGACTGGCTCCTTTGGCCCTGCTGGGGAGCTGGTAATTATAGAAATATAGAATGCAGTGAGTTGGAAAAGATCCACAAGGATCACTGAATCCAACTCCGTAGATCATTGTCCAAATGAATTTTGAACTCAGACAGACCTGGAGCTGTGACCACTGCCCTGGAGAACCTGGTTCCCAAAGATGAGCTAAGTGATCTACACAATTTACCAGTGAGTGAACCCTTACAATTTATCTTTGGGATTATTAAAGAGAGGAAAGCCTCAACCCCTCATTTATCAAAGCATGTGAGATTGTGCTTCATTTTGAGTGTGGCTGGGAGTGAAGTACCTATTTAAGTGGCCTTAAATCCCAGCTACCTGGTTGGACCAAAATATTCTGGACCAGGGTAAACTCATGCTGGGACATAGTAAATGTGAGCATTGCTGTGATGGTGTTTCTCTCAGACCCCTGATTAGATGCCTGAGGTAATAACATCATTAGTAATAATGATGAAGCCAAAGCACCCATGGTGTTAATGCAGTTTGTATCAGCTTGTCACTGACCATAGATAACTGTTTGAGTAACTTGGAGTGGTGAAATCACATCTTCATGGTTCCTGTTCCTTCTGCCAACTGCTGTAAATTGCACTTTACAGTTGCATCATAGATGCAAGGTGTAAGTCCCTTGGACTGTATTTTTTTCTAAAAGGCTTCCTGTCTGCCTGTTCTTGAGCTTTATGAACTAAAAACCTGCAATTTCTAACTGCACTGAACAGAGACATGGTACTCTTAGAAAGACTTTCCATGCCCTAGTAATTTTACTTTAGTGATTGTCTCAGGCTCATCACCATTTGGGAGATTTCTCAGCATAATTTAAACTGCCAGTCTTGCTGATGCTGCATAAATGGAGAAAAAATAGACAGTAGAAATAAAATTATTTGCTACTCTCTCCCTTCCTACCTTATTCCTGTCTAGACTTCCAGAGTCATAGAATCATAGAGTGTGCTGAGTTGGAAAGGACCCTGAAGGATCATTGAATCTAACTCCTGGCCATGCACAGGACCATCCCCAAGAATCCCACCACATGCCTGAGAACATTGTTCAAATGATTCTTGCACTCAGACAGCCTTGGTGCTCTGACCACTCTCCTGGGGAGTCTGTTCCAGTGCTCAGCCACCCGCTGGGTGAAAAGCTTTTCCTTGATATCCAACCTAGACCTCCCCTGACTCAGGTCCATGCCATTTCCTTATGGACTGTCACTGGTCATAAGAGTGAAGAGATCAGTACCTGCCCCTCTGCTTCCATTTGTGGAAATCTTGAAGACCACAATGAGGTCTGACCTCAATCTCCTCTTCTCCAGGCTGAATAAACCAAGTGGCCTCAGTCACTCTTCATAAGGCTTCCCCTGCAGATCCCCCCATCCTGTGGTCCTCCTTTGGATCCTCTCTAACAAATTAATGTCTTTTTTATATTGTGGTGCCCAAAACTGCTCACAGTATTCAAGTTGAGGCCATGCCAGTGCAGAGCAGAGCAGGACAATCCCTCCCAATTTGTCTGTTTTACCTCATTGGATTCCCTTGTCTTTGGACACCACCCTACACCTTCCTCCTCCTTGCCTTTCTATTAACAGGTTGGGAAGGACACAATGTCTAACATTCATTCTGTGCATCACTGGTACATGCAGGACCTGAACCCTAGCACCCTCCCTTGCCTCTGAAACTGAAACTGAAAACTGATGTTTGCTACAGATTGTGATAGAGTCTCTGGGTAAAAGTCACTTGCATCCTTGCTCTGACCCAAGCCCTGAAAATGTGGCCTTCTCCTCCTTGAAATCCATCAACCCATGGCATATATTTTTAGATGTGCCTGTGCAGGAGGAAAATTCAAAGAAAACCTTGCCAGGGAGATCTTTTCTATGACTCATCTGTTCTAGGAGGGGAGAGTTTCTTTTTCATGTCTCAGCTGGGAGCGGTCCATCCTCAGTTCCTCAGCAGGCCAGTTTCTGACGTGTTTCTGAGCCTGCACTAACACAGAATGTGCTGGGCCAGGGAGGGAGGACTGTGCTCTCTGTCAGTGATTTGAGGGGAATCATCCTTTTTTAAAATATGCCTTTCTGTCTCCCTCCCCCACTTCCCTTTTTCCTCCTTCAGTGTTGCCACCTTGTAGTATTTTAATCAGAGGAAGCAGATATATCAAGGAAGTCAATGGCAGGGGCGAGGTGGGTGGGGGGGGCAGAGAGGAAGAGGAGGAAAATCACATCACAGCCCAGTCTGCCAGTGTAAACACTTGATGATTTCCTGTTATTGTAGCCTAAAATGTACCATGACATCATTTGCAGGCCTCCCAGAATCACCCAGAAGGAGGAAAAGCCAGCATTCCCAGCCCGCCCCCAGCGTGAATCCAGGGGATTCAGACCCTATAAGGCAGTGAAGCTCTGCAAGCAGCAAAGATAGTGTTTCGAAAGCTTTCTTGTTCTTGGCAATGTGGAAATTTCACAAACAGGAAAAACTGCTTTTACTTTTCCTAAAGGGGAACCGTTTATGCCTCATGAAATATTAATGCCTTGAACTACAGTTACTTTAGAGGCAGAGCTGAAATACATGAAATGTTCTTAGCTGAGGACAAACACGGGGAAGCCCCTCACCAAAATCACATCAATTTATCATTACCAGACATCTACTTTTTTATAATACCCACTTTCATTCCAAATCACTCTACACACAAGGCAGTTAAGTCAAAAGCTGTGGATTATATAAAATGGTACAAACTGAAATTAATCTGATCATTTTGAAAGGTGAAGCTAGCTCTCAATATAGCAGATATTGTCAGTGAAATGTTCTTCCTCCGTTTGTGAGCATTAAATAAATTCCTGGAAAGTGAAGAGCCAGGCTCTGTGGAGTCTAGCTACACAAACTATCCTAGAATTTGACTCAAAAAGTCAGATTTCTGTCTCAGTTACTGTTAACCACTCAGTCTGCACCACTGTAGGGAAGAACAGAATCAGGTTCAGTGAGATGGACCCTCATAACTTTTTTTGAGAAGAACAATAACTAGACTGATTTCACAGCACATCCTTCAGCTGCAATCTCTTTGGACAGATTTTCACATGACCACAGAGGGGTTTCTTTCCTAAACAAGGTTAAAAACTTCATAAATACAGTACTGTATATATAATAATTTGGACTCATACCCTCCCCTGCACACCTGCCAACTGCCTGACCTGTCAGTAATTGCAATGTAACTTTTTCTTATTGAAACATGAGAAGCCAGTGTTTTCATGTTATATGTAAGGAAAATGAGACACTGAGATTAAATTAACCTGTATTCTACAGAATAAAATTAATTGTCTTCATCTGGGTTTAAGCCAATCCTATGCCTCTGGATAGTATCAGAATATTAGATTTGTTTTATCATAAAGTAGACTTGAAATTCTGAAGAGAGTCAGGTTAGAGAAGAATACAAGCAAGTATAATAAATAAAACACACCTGAGACTGAAATTAAAAGGAAAGAGTATGGTCTTGGAGTTTACTGGACAAAAAGTCCAGTAAATATGAAATATGAAATAATGTAGAGAGAAGATCAGAAAAGATTACAAGTAGAACTTATGGAAGTTCAGATTATTATATATTTGGGAGAGTAGCAAAGTGTGCTTGATTCCCACTGTGTACAGGATTATCTCTGCTTATAGCCAGGGTAAATCACCCAGGAAAGTAGACAAAATCAAAGTGAAAGTGGAAGAGCAATCATTTACCAGGATAGTAAAGCCAGACTTTGCCGACAGAGTATCAGACCAGAAACAATGGTCTGATACCCAGACAAATCAGTCTGGTGATACAAAGAGCCAGTCCAGAGGTGGCTCTTTCTACCAGTACAAATTTATTAAAAAGCATTACTGCATTTGTTTGTCCCAGGAAGACAGATCAGACATCACCTGTCCATAGACTTATACCAAACCAAATATCATCTCTGTTGAAGTGTTTTAGCATTAAAGCATGAAGTCAGCAAAACTCAAAATGCCCTAGCTAATCAGACAGAAATGTCCTGTCTGCTTCAGACAAAAAGTTTACTGTCAGCGATACAGAACTGTGTGAATACAGTATTAGTGTTCACAGAAATACAGCTTGTGTGGAAAAAAAAATCTTCTAAAATAAAATAAATACCTTATTTGTATTTCGTTGGTCTACTTCCTCTAAGTTCTTTAAATGGAAATTGTTGGAAAATTCAATTGAAGGGAAACTGACAGAGTTCACATCTATGGTTTGGCATAGATTCAAGTAATCTGGATATATATTCTGTCCTCACACTTGGCCTTTTACATTCCCTGAAGTCAATAAGCAAGATGGGTTGGTGGTGGTCTGGTGATATATTTCACCATTTTTTTATGTTGCAGTGGGGCAATACAAGGCTTAAATTGTGTTCCAAGAAAGCTCAAGTTACCCTGGCAGGCTGTGCAGGTGGTGTCTGACCATGTGTTGGTTAATATGGAAGTGGATCTTCTTGTCTGTGTAGCTAAAATGAAATATTTACTCAATTGACATTGCCTGAAATGTATACTATAAATTGTATTTTTATTATGTCTTTTCTATACTATACTGTATTTTACTCTATTTTTACTATGAATTATGTCATTGTAAACATTGAGTTGAGGACATGATGACCAATGATAAGAAGAAGTTTGCTTCTGTGGTAAGCTCTACCTTGCTATTCTGTCCTACCTTACACCATCCTGTTCTATACTTATTACACTTCTGGAAGCATTCAGCTCCTACAAATGCATCAGGTAATAGGGTTAGTAGAAAATAGGAATGGACTTGCAAGAAACCACTGAGTACATACTCCTGTCTTTAAAGCAAAGTTGACTATCCAACTTCATATTTTCTGACAGTGCCAACCACACAGCAGGAAATTAAATACTAAGGTGAGCCAGTGGAAGCCCTTAAAGCTCTATGGCAAAGTGAGCTCAGTTTCTAATTCTGTCCTCCACTGTCTTTGCTGGTAGTGACAGGGTCTGAGTGCCCAGCCCAGGATGGGGCCTGTCCCAATTTCTCTGTATGACTGAAAACCTCTCTGGAGCAAATCAGCTCCAAACTCAAGCAAACTCATTGTGCTGCGGTCCTGTCATCAGGGAAATGCAGGGAATATGTATGGTGGGGAAGGGGAAAACTCCTGGGCTCAGAGATCTCTCAAAATATGTTTGGATTTAAGAAAAAGAAACTTATTTTGACATTAGAGGCTTTTATCCTTGCCATTTTAACTCAGAGGATTTTCTTTTCTTAAGAATGCAGAAATAGAAATGGGTTAAGTGAGAGAAAAAAAATTTTAAGACAAAGCAAAAAAGTCATGACTGTGTTTTAAAGGTAGAAGTCTGCGTTCCTTTTGAAAACAGAAAAATCCTCCTGAAACCAAACAGGCATAATTGGGACTGAGTGCCTCCTTATTTGTGTCTGTGGCTGAAGACAGCAAATTCTTTGACACAGAACAGCCAAGAATACATATATATGTTTATGTATGTGCCTACCTGTCAATCTGTGATATCTATCTATCTATCTATCTATCTATCTATCTATCTATCTATCTATCTATCTAATCTATCTATCCATCCACCTCTTACCCACTCTGCTTGTACAAATATCCTAAATGCCTTAATTCTCTGCATTTTTTTTGATCAGAGATACCATGTGTTTAGCAAAAACCTAAGAAAAATACATGATGTCATCTCTCATGCCTTCATCTATCTGGGCTGGGTGGTGTGTTCTGAGTAGAGCATCACTGTGTTCCACTGCAGGGAAAAAAAAAATGCTGGGTTCAGAGAGTGTGTGTGGAGTCAGGCTTGCCCAGGCGTGCACACCTCTCTCAGTCATGTAACCCTGACTGTGTCACACCCTGTGATGTTACCAGGGTGGGAGGGAATTCCCTTCTCTTGGGAGTGTGTCAGCTGAGTGGGAGAGGTAGCATCAGCAGTCCCAGATTAGACTCCTGAACTTCTGCACAGTGAAGTTCTGGGTTTGAGTCCCATTCATGTTCTAGCATGAAACATGCAGCACTTACCTAGAGGACATTGCCATGGGTCAGGGCTTGGTGTACACCTTGAAAAAAAGCTGATATTTGAGCAAGAGCCAGGAGTAATGCCATCAGTATAAAATGTTCCTGCGTTGGAATAAAAATGGCTGGCAACTCCCTGTATATTTTTAAGGTTTCCAAAAATAGATCTAAGTCACAGGCAAAAATGAATGGAGCTGAGGCTTAAATGGAAAGAACTGGTAAAGGATTATTTGTCTGAAATGGTTAGTGCTGAGATCATCTTCCACATTACATGCCACTACCTGGAAACATGGGCCAGATTTCTTTTCTCTTTTTATGGCTTTCTGAGCCCTATTTTCCAATGCATTGATTCACTTGACCAAGTTTCAGTACAGTGGAGAGAACTGACTTAGTATTATTGTTGAGACTGAGAACCCCACCCCTGCTCTGATTCTGCTCTGTAGGAGCTGGAATTCCTGGAGCACAGAGTCAGTCTTGGAGCCCTGGAGAAGCAGAAGAAAGTTAGACTAGAAGCAGTTGCTCTGTGTGTGAGTGAGAGAAGTTTTTAAAATCACAATGTCAGGTGAGAGGGAAGGTCAGGGATGGCTGAGTGGGAGTAGGGGCTGACTGGAGGGATAAACCTCTGGGGAGGTGCACTCCTCTGTTCCAGGAGGAATTTGATGTGAATCAGTGAAGCCTTAATGCATGGGTGATCCTAGGGCATTTTGTAGAGGGGAGAAGGAGAATTTTGGAGGAGAAGGAGAATGAAGCCAGCTCCAAAACTGCAGTTTGGTGCTAAACCCACCCATGTCTCAGGCATGGCCTGGGCTGAAGGTGCAATTCTGACTGCATTTGAGACTGTCTTTCTTGGAGGTTACTGTCCCCACAGAGGTGCCAGCAAATCTGCATATCTCCTTGCTTCCTAACTTACTTCTGTCACCCTGATTAAAATCTATCTTGCTAAAAATATTTGAACAGGTTCTATTGACACACAAGCAAGTCTGGATCATTTTGACAGGTAAATATGCCTACAGCAACAAGGAGTGTGGTGTAATGAGAGCAGATATGGAAAACAAAAGAGCTGGTGCTGACTAACATTAACACTAAATGTGCTTCTTCACAGTGAGATGATTTTGGAGTTGCTCTGTTCTGGCCCAATAAACTGAATGCTTGACAACAGCTGCAGCATGATAGGTACACTCCTGGAGCACATCCAAAAGGAATTCAGTTCACCAAGTATGAGACTGCACCATGATGGGAAACAAAATGCACTGAATTAGGAAATTAACTTCAAAATCAACCTCCTAGTCTGAGTCAAAAAGCCCATGTAAATGTGACTTTCTCATACAGTTGGTGGCTGAGAGGCTGGTAATCCCCAGGAGACCTAGAGGATAGTGATGATGGGGATGTGTGAAAGCTTTTTAACAACTATTTGTACACTGGCACCAGGTGTATTTCTGTGTGTGCAGGGTGAAAATGTCACATACATGACCCTGACCTTCCAGCTGTTCTTGACACCTATTCAGCATGGACATGGACACTTTCCAGGTAGAGAGGCATATTTTACACCATTACTCTGCCTGAGGACACAAAACATGAAGATATGGAGAATGAGACTCCATATTAATCTGCATCTGTTCTACAACTTTGCAGTTGGTGGGATTTGGATCAGACTTTTGTCCATTTTTTCCCTTTTTATGTATCATAGAGCCTGGACAAGAAAAACAGCTGTAATTCTTGTCCTGCTATCTGCCTCTCTAGCTCCAGATACTAGCAGTGCTCTAAAGTACTTGAACTGTAACACCACAGAAGGCTTGAAAAATAAACTCTTTGCATTTGCAGCTCCAAAACAATATCCAAGAAACTAGTCTCTTAAATTAAGAATTGAGATTTTATGTAGAGGAATTTATTTATAAACTATTAACATCACATACAGAATTTGCACTGTTACCTGAAGCCTTAAGATGAAACTTTGTCAGCCCCCTCTGAGATAGCCAATCTTATTATATTACTTTGATAGCTAGCCAGAAGGAGTATAAAACCATCCAGTCACCCACTGACACAGCTTGTAGGACCAAGGAGAGCTATCTGTTAGTCTCTGTTTCTGATCTAGAGGACACCACTGCCTCCACTATCCCGTCATAACTGGATTTTCTTTGCAGATGAAGCTTCCTGCTATTACAGCTCATTGGGAGTGTTGGTGACCCACGTGCTTTTGGGGGCAGTTTAATTTTAGATAGTGACACTGCCTGACCTGAAAATCCCTCTCAGAAGTGTCTTTTCCCTGGTTCTTGCTCAGTAACATTCAGTTTGGTCATTCTTTGGCCTTTTCACCATCTAGGAATGATTCTATACACAATTACTCCTGATTATTAAATGTTGATACCTTTGGAAAAGCCCAGTGTAAATGGATGCCTTCCATCTAGATCCTATGCAGTGGTCACCTGTATCAGAACCATCTGGAGCCTGGTCCTCACCCCCTGAGGTTGGACTGGTCACTCCCATTCTCTGGCAGGCACGGAAGGAAGAGCCTGGTGGCCTCTGGTACAGCCTCCAAGTTCCCAATCTCTGAGTCAGAAAGGCAGTGGCCCTACATGGTCATCACACCAGTACCATCACCTTGGCTCCACACCAGCCATCTGAGGAGGCAGAGCAGGAGAGAGGGGGAAGAGAGGAGAAAACTCCCACAGAGGCTGTTTCTTTGGGACACTGAAACTGTGAAAATCTTGGCTGAAGATCCAAGTCACCTCCCTTTCTGCAGCAGAGCCTGTTAGTACTGCATTAAATTATTGGCAGTCTGATACCTATTGAATAAAAAATTTCTAGATTTTATGTCTACAAACAGAATTGTCCTGTTAAGAAAGTAAGATGGATGAAGAGAAGAGCATCAGATTTTGTCAGATTTTGTAGATTTAATTGTTTTTTTTTTCCATCATGGTTTGTTACAGTGAGGCTTTGCTGGTCAAGACAGGTCTGGTGGTTGTCCCACAGGTGTTGTGGGCTGCCTGTTGAGGAGTACATTTAGTGCAGGTAGCTCAGTGTGCAGGCTCCAGTGCAGGCTGAGGACTGAGCTCAGGGACAGGAGGTCATGGACTGGCAGGGGTCCTTTGAACAATGGCACGAGGGCCTGTGGTGCCAGCCAGGTGACCAGACACTCAGAGACACAGCAGGAGCCCATGACTCAGAATCCCAGGCTATGCCAGCACAGACTGTGAGGATGTAAAAGTGCAGGGAGTCCTTTGTTCACAGTCCCTCCCTGGAGGCTCCAGGACAAACTGTGATTCTGTTGCTGCACTGTGATAAAATTACTTAAAACAACCAGAGGCCTGAGACTCTGCTATGGGAACCCTGGGGTTCAGCTGGTGGGGAAAACTTGTCTGACTGTCTGAGAGTGGGATGTGTAGGGAGTCAAGAGAGACCCCTACCAGGTCACTGGAGCTGCTTTTTGAGAAGGGCTTTGGTCCCAGCACTGAAGTCTCTGGTGGTGTCAGTGTAACTGCGAGAGTGACTGCTGAATGGTCAGATAAGGAAATTTCCTTAACATGCCTCAAGGGGATAAAATGCAATGGGTAATGTAGATGTTTTATATTTTGCTTCCAATATGTTTTTAGCTGGCCATGATAACTGTAAATGCTTAATGGCCTCTGAGAAATACATGTGAGTAAGCATGTTTCCTTTTGGAAACACATCACACCCTCAAACCTATCAGAAGAAATACCACTGGGGTTACTTTTTAGATTAGATACATTTTTCTAAAACTGAAAGCCCTACCTTGATTCTTCATCACCCACAGGAATAATTTTTCTTCACTGGTTTGAGGTGGAACAGAGCAATGGGATTTACTCCATCTTCTTTCTCTAAGGAGAAGGTGCCAGCATCAATCTCCAAACCTCCCATTGCTCCAATACTGCACAGATTTAAGGGCATTTTTACACAGGTACCTTTCACACAAACTGGCAAAACATACTCTCATTGTCCTTCCTAGTGATGTTATCTGCTATTTGGGTTGTAAATGCTTGGAGTAAAGTCCCAGAATATCCATTAGATTTCCCTTTATTCCCCACATTGCTGCAAGCAGTACAAGATGCAGAAAACATGAGCATTTGCTCCCATATGGTAAAAACAAAACAAAAATGAAGATGAGACAATTCTAGCAGATGAGTTGTTCTTATATTTTTCTTAATATGATCATTGCATTCATTGTACACCTTTTGTCTGGTTTGGATCCCTCCCCTTTAGTCTCCCCTCGCACAAACAGCACATTCCCAGCACATCCCCAGACATACAGGAAGGGATGAGTGGTGTGGGCCATACAGTGAGTCATTGTTCCTAGTAAAGCCTTCTCCATGTTCCTCACAGGGTTGTCACTGCCCGTGAGGGATTTATATGCTGGAGGGAATGAGGAACTAGGGCTTTACAAAGCATCTGGCAGACACAAATCCCTGGGATTTCCAGGCAGTTTCAGTTATTTCTGCCCTGGTGAGTGGACAAGCCAGGAGCTGGGGCCATGTACTGCAATGAGTTCCTTTTCTTGAGGTGGAAAAGGGATCAGATAAATGGGTTCACAAATCCAGTGGCCCCATCAGCTTCTGCCCTGTCACTGCAGCTGCATGTGAATGGAATTATTTCCAGGCTTTTCAAATCCTGCCTGCCTGAATGTGAAGTGCTTTCCCCTTTACTCCTCTCATCCTTCCAGTTTGAGAATCCCTGCAAAAGATGACCCCAATTCTAAAGACATAAAGGTGTGAATGGAGTGAAATTCGTTTGGGATGAAAGATGCTTTTTACCCCTAAATACAATTAAACACTAAAAAGATCTAAGATCGTCACTGACAGCAATTCATTGTGAACCTGTAGGCATTAATGTCTGAGCAGAAGGAAAGCTGCAGGAGGAAGTAAGAGCAGGAGAAGAAAGTTGAGCTGCTATTCAAAGAAGACCTCAGAACCAGGCTGGTTAATTTTAAATAGAGTCCAGGACTACTGTGTGTTGAGGATGCAATTCTCATACTATAGTAACAATTTCATTTTGTGCCTTCCTTTAGTTATGTGAATCAAACTAAATTTAGCCCTCTGAAGTACACCTCTAGTACGAAACATTTTTGGCTTCTATCTTCTGTCAAAGCCATGCAAAGGGGAGCTCAAGTAATTCCTCATTAGTCAAAAAACCCATATGCTGTTAAAACAGGCCCTTTTTTAGTGCTCATGCTAAATAATTCTGGTATGTCAGGCCAAATAATTTACGTGTTCTTTCTGCTTAAAAGAAGCTACTACAAAAGGCTTGATGAAAATAAAACCAAGACAATAAATCTCTAGTGAAATACCAGACCTCTTCCCAAGAGAATGCTTAATGTCATCCTGGTTTAATCTAATTCTGAAATACTTTAATATTATTTGAGATCTGAGCAGTATGGGAGTAACAGTCTTTTTGAGGCCCTGGGTAATGTTACTCATTTATTTCTCCAGCCTCCTGCAAGGAGGACTTTTAATTGGCTGATACTTTTACCCCTGGGAATTTCGTCCTGAAGTCAGAGGGAGATGCAACCCATCTGCAATTCTCAGGGAATCCACTGATATGGTTGTTCTCACACTTGGCCAGGCAGGGAGGGCTCAGCAAAAGGCTGCTGGATGTCATCATTGCTCCTCAGCAGCTGCTAAAGGAGAGGTCTGCAGGGAAGGTCAGGTCTTGGTGCAGCACCTCCACCACAGGAATTCATCATGGAGCTGTGGCTGGAGCACCATGAGGTTCAAATTTCAGATGTCTTGTTCTCCACCTCAACAGTGAAGGGAAAGGGAAAAAGAAGAAGCTGGAGAGGAAGTGAGGTGTAGAGACTCATGTGCCTGTCACAGGATACTCTTGTCTTTCAAAGTGGCATGAATGGTATTTTGTTTGGCTGTTGATAAGAATAATAGGGAAGAAGGACAGGAGAAGTGGCTGGGGTCAGAAACAAGTGTATATTATGCTGAAGCTTTGTCTTGGCCCTTCAGACTCTGTGGGACTGTTTGACACAGGGTTTATGACTTTCTGTGGATGTGGCCAATGCCTGGCACACTCTAAGTGGGAATACAGTTGCTTTGGATCTGATTGTTTCACTGACATGAGGATTCATTTGCCTCATTAGCACTCCTGTCATTAGCACTGTGAAGAAAAATCTTAGGTCCCTGGATGTTAAACTCTGTCCCCTGAAATTTGGCAAGGGATAGCCAAATAAGATAAAGATAGCTAGACTTTTATCATACAAAGTTTTATCACCTTTGCAAAAAGAGTAATGGAATTCTCCAAACAATTACTTAAATCTTATGAAGGAATGTTAGTATAGAAGTTTCAATAGAAGCAGAACTGGGCTCTCTCCATCATATATGTTGCTAGTATAAAAGAAATCTCCACAGAGTCTCTTGAATTTAGGGAGAAAGCTCACACCTAACATTTCTATATCCAAACCCATCAAAAAAATCACAAGCAAATGACTTTATTATTCTGTATGTCTTCTGTCAGTATCTATTTCTGTAGGAAATAAGTGTAACCAGTCTTGTTTGACCTTGTCTAAGAAAGTCTCAATGTAAAAAGGAGACAGAGAAGCAAGAAAACTTTGTAAAACAGCCTCTTAGGCATCCCGTGACTTACTGTGCAGGAAAGTTACATCAGTTTACATCAATCCAATTAGATTCATGTTTTTTCCTATGTAGGCACAGCATATAGATTCTCCTTTAAGTGAAACCTGCATATTCAGCTGAAGCAAACAAAGTGCCTGGACTCTGTTGCCAGACAAAAATGTTTAAGAGATTTGACAAGAAGACACAAAGTCAAGAAAAAAAATTGTATGTTCCTATTTTCTTTAAAAACAAGACATTCATTTATTTAAGTTTCTTCTTCTGGACACTGTTAACTTTAAAAAGAATGACTTTTAATTTCCTGGGAGAAAATAGGACTTAGTTTCCTGTATAAAAGTTATGTTCAAAGTCCCAAATGAGATGAGATGGTTTCTTTAAATCCCCATGAAAATGCTGAACCTTGATTTCCTCCATCAGTGGTTGCAAAACCGAGATGGAAAGAGAAGCTTTGGTGGATGGCCTGCCACTGGTCCTCTGCTATTTTTATCCTTGAACTTGGTTGATCATTTATATCCTGTGATTGTGGGTGTGGCCTTGGAGAAGCCCTGAAGACCAGACGCGATGCACCAAGCTTCAGGGAGCCACAATCCCTTGGGTTTTTGAAACATCTGGAACTTGACAGGGAAGATGTGTGCTAATGTCTTTACAAACAATTTGATGGGTGAAGATATGGATATGAAAGTCTTTGAAATGGGTCTCAATGTCTCTACTGATTTTGGGCAGTAGGTTTGTCGCAGATCCCAGACAGCTTGGCTCCTGAAATAGTTAAGTGGGTCTGCGCAGGTTTGAGTTTCCGAACTATGGGGTAAAAGGACAGGTTCAAGGGGGGAATACATGGTAGGATGTTCGGGAAGGCTGTGCCTTCCTGGTACCTCAGCCAATGGAAAAAGGAAGAGGGCAACATGCGGCCGGGAGTTCAGGATAAAAGGAGGCTGCACCTTCCAAAACCTCGAGAGAAAACACCCTGGGGATGTATGTGCGTGCGCCAGTGGACTCGTTCCCTTTATTCGAATAAAGTTGCAGGACTCCTCTGCCTCTTTTACGGAGACTGGCTTATCACAGCGTGATTTTCCGTACAAGCTGGAATTGCACTTTTTAGTCAAACAGATGGCTGTGAAAACTTTGCACGGAACAGCACACTGACCGGTCACAGCATGGGCCGAGGAGTCGGGGCTGAGCTGCACCTGTGTGCATGCAGTTCTGGCTCACAAGGGACAGAAGCGTTGGTCACAGGTCAGTGCTGCGGTCTTACTTTGAACAGTGCAATCGCCGACGAAACAGGCGATTTTATCAAGGACCAGAAATCCCAATGACACCGATCCGCGCATAAACTTCTGCGGCCGGAGCTGTCTATGGGCGCTGGAAGCCCTCGGCTCCGGCACCGATGGGAGCGCGCCGCAGCCTCCGAGGCCGCGCCCTCCCGGGCCTTCCCGGGGCGGGGGCGCCGCGGCTCCAGCCCCGCACGGAGGCGGCCGGGCGGGGCCGGGCGGGGCCTGGCCGGGCGGAGAGGCGCGGAGTCCCGTTAGAAGCAGCGAGGAACCCGTGCGGATCCCCACCGGCGCAGGAGGAGCGACGGCCGTGCCCAGCCCGCCGGGAAGATGCCGAAAACGGTGGGTGCCGCCGGCGCGGGGCAGCACGGAGGCCCCGCCGCGGGCTCCGGGCGGGTGCGCGGGGCCGGGCGGGCGCGGCCTGGGGGCTCCTCCCGCCCGGGCTCGGCTGCGCCCCGGCCGCTCCGGAGGGAGCGGTGAGGGGCACGGAGGAGCCCCGGGGCGCGGAGCCTCCCGCCCAGCCCCTCCATCTTGTGCTCCCCCGCCCGAGGGGCCGCGCCTGGAGCGCGGGGTCTCGGCGCGGCGGGGCCGCCTCTCCGCCCTAAAATGTCCGGCGGAGCTCGGCGGCGGCGCCGCCCGCCCGCGTGTGCGCCCGGGCCGGGGGGGCAGCGGGGCGAGGCTCCCGAGAGCCCGGAGGCAGCGGGCGGCTGCTATGGCCGCCTCGTGCGCTCCCCGAAGAGGAGAAGTTGGGGTTTTCAGAACTTGCGCTTAGTCAGTTTGGGTTGCCAGGGAACCTTGTCCCAGCTTGACTCGAGGTATTTCTTGGCCGAGGAGATTTTGGTACTTTAGAAAGTCTAGTCAAGTCCGTACTTGACTCTCCTCGCAGCAGGAGTTCGGTGACTAATGAGGAGCATGGGGTTTTTCCATTTAATTTCTCCTGGTTGGAGCGAAAGAATTAGTCCCAGCCCTTCATTGATAAAACAGGAAGGAGCAGGCTGGAAGTCTCTGGATGTTTCCGTACCGGAGTGATCTGAAATGGCCTAAGAAAATCTAATGTTTAAGCTAAGAGTCTGTGGTTTACATAAAGTACAGGAAAAAAACAAATCCAAACAAAAACTCACCTCTGTGCAAATAGAAATTGAAATGAAATCTGCTGTGATTTTCTTTTAATAGTTTACTTTTTTTACTCTAGATATTGAATGCTTATTTGATTGACAGCTACTTTTCCTGATGTCTTAAATGCCATCTCTGATAGCATGGATAGCTAGATGATGGTAATTTTTAATTAAACATCAACATATAAAAGGATATCAAACCTCAGCCTCTTCAAGGTTAAGACAGTATTTTCTTAAGCTTTAGAAAGGGCTTCCATCAAATATTAGTGATTAGTGAAGATTTGCTTACTAAAAAAGCTAACATACAGGCAACAAGTTCAGTAAGATTAACAGAAATAGCACAAGTCAGGGGACTTCTATGCTTGAGACCTTTTAGCCATAGAGTTTACAGTCATGATGAGTGACTTTTTTTAGTGTGGATCGGCCAAGAAATCCTGAACAAGAGCGGCTTGTGGGGCGGGGTTCCCAGCACCAGGCTGAATCTGAGCTGGCTGCGAGGTGCTCTTTGCAGCCTCCCAGACACACCCTGGGTTGGATTCACCTTCTCAGTCTGCTGCTTTCTGGTTTTGACAGAGCAGTTCTGGTTTTGACAGAGCAGTTCTGCTTTCGGAGCTTTTAAAAACTGGAGCAGATAGAGAAATGCAAGTGTTTTGGTGGATTGCTTTGTGTTGCACACTGAAGGTTCTCCAGAGAGCAGTTCAGTGTCTGTGCCTGTTGCAGTACAGAGCTGCAGGGCCTGCTGCTGTATCAGCCTTTGGTTTCCTGCCTCATCTGCTCTAGTTACAGACCCAACTGAAATAATATTTGAAACATTATTTCTTGATCTTTGGTTTGCAGGAACAGGATATGCTGGCATAACTGTGTAATCAGTTCTTCATGTGAAATAAACATGACTACTACTGTGCTAGCTTAAGATTTGTTAATAGCTGCTTAATTAACAAAACAGTAAAATGCAAGAATTTTCCTCAGTCAAGATAAAAAAAATCAAGGTCAAATGTGGGTGAAACCTGGGCAGTTAGATGTAGGTTTATGTGGGCTTCATCACAAAAATAAATCCATTGTGAAGAAGACAGATGGAGGAAATGTTCTAGGGAACAGTTCTGGCTGGGCAGGAAAAGCATTTGTGTCAAAACTACTTGGTTGGTAGCTCTTATCATTCATCTCACCAGGCTTACAGAAACATGCTGCTGCGTGGCTTAAGCAGCAAAACCTGTTGAGTTCTGAGTCTCTACACCTCCTCAAGCTAGGCTAAATGTTAGCACATGTAGCTGGAGATTTCCATTTTGTTATGGGAGGCTTGCTATGAGTGACACTAGGCTGTGTAGCACTATTAATAAGAATCCAAGATTAACTCTGGTAACCTTTGAACTAGTGCACATGATTTGCTGTTGTGACATGTAATGGGGGGGTTTGGTTGCTGGAGGCTTTGTAGGCTGTGTAGAAAGTCCATCATGCATCAGCCTGCTGAACTTGCCATGCTCTCAACAAGAAACCTTCCCTGTTTATTCTAGTGATACAACTCTGGTTTAAATATGTTGTGTTCTGCAAAGTTTGTGAACAGTTAAAGCAGACACCAAAAAGGGCATATAATTCCCCCCATGCTTTGTATTGCAGAGGGTGGAAGTAGTTGAGTGCTAAAAATGAGCTGGTGTCAAGCTCTGAGAAGTCTCTCCTCCATTTGTGTGCAGTCTGTTTGTTTATTTGCCATGAGTAGGCTCTGATCTCTCCCTGATTGGTTCAAGGCTTCTGTTCTGGGATTCATTGACTATTTTGCCCATGCATGTGCTTGCTCTGTGAATGGATGGGCCACTGAACATGAAACAGGAGCATTCATCACGTGTGAGGTGTGCACTCAACAGTCCTGTCACCAGCACTTGGGCAGCTCTGTTTTGGGTAACATTGTAGAGAAAGGGCTTTAACCAAAGCTAGTCTTGTGAATACAGAAATTTTAGAAGGTAATGAGAGAAAAGATACCAGTCCAGACTTGATTATACCTTAGTTTGAAGCTAAGTGTTATAGTTATTATAACTTGCTTAGCTGTTAGAGTGTGTTATCACTTGAAGCTAAATGATAGTTATTAGGATCTTTAGAGACTGTCTGTAGTTTGAAATGATGGTCCTCATTCTCAGCAGGACTCAAAACGTCCTAGAAGTTTTTTTTTCTGTTTTTTGGAGCTTCAAGGTTCTGGTTAGAATAAAAGTAACTGAGAGATTGAGGTGTGTATCAGGAGAATCCTGTGGTTAATTAGTGTCCTGTGTTTGTGGCTACTTGCTACCAAATGCTGCAACAAGATGGCAACTATGAGTAGAATGCTACACTTGTTTGGATCGTTTTTACTTTAGTGGAATTTGCTTGATGTCTTGAAGGGGGAAAGGATAGTGATGAAAACTGTGACTTTAATGGATGGGCGCTTCTCTCTTGATCCTGTCATGCTATGAAGGAACTCTGGAAGCATTCTAGATGCTTTCTGTCATATTTGATGACTGGGCCATTGGTGCTGTCTCTTCCTTTCCTCACTCAGTACAGCTTGAGAAGCTTGGTGACACTGATTCAAGTTTTACATGTGTGCTAACTTGTTAGGCAAACTCAATCCATGATATGTTTCTTCTAATGCCATCAGATCTATGACTTGCTGTAAGGAGGTGTGTTTGAATGCTCCCAAAGACCTTTCTTTATACAGAAGTGTTTCCCCTGTTGGTGATTTTCAATGACTTTGTAGTTCAGAAGCAGCAATAGCTAAAACATGCTGAGTTTACAGTGGAAGCAGGTAAACCACTGAAACTGGGAAGCAATGAATTATCTGTAGCTCTATGCCTACCATGGGATTTTGCAAAACAGGAAAAGCCTTTGCACCCTAGCTTGAATTGTATTCAGCATCTTGGTCCCTAGATTCTGCAAGAATAGCAAGGTTTTACTTCATGTCAGGTGAAGCAATAAAGCTTGACAGTGAGCAAAAGCTTCTGGTTGTTACTTTTAGGCCTTCTGTATTAAAGTTAAACAGGGATTTAAAAGTACACCATTGATGAGAAACAAATATTCACTTTGTTTTTGCATGCTGGTAAAATCTTTCTTTCTCATCTTATGGCAAGCCCTGCCCCTAACTGGACAAAACCCATCCGTTACAGTGGTTTTAAGCTGTTGTGAGCAAGAACTGTTCCAAGTGTCTGATCTGAACTGGTAGTCATGATCCAGTTCATAAAACTTCAAGGTGTCAATGTTACGTATAAGAGTGCTTATCATACAAGAGGTTTTAGAAGATTAAACGTCTTAGTTGAGTCCTTTATTTAATTTTTGCCCTCTTGTTTTGTTGCCTGAGGCAGCTGAGCAAGCTGCAGGTTGGTGAGGTGCACCCAATAAAAGGGGCCCCAGGAGAGCTTTAGGTCTGCTGCTTCTGCTGTAAGAATCCTATGGGGAACAGGGTGCCTCCTATCAGGGGTTCACCATCACTTGCTTCTTGTAAATATCCTGTCACCATAACAACTAAAAACAGCATCTTTTTTAAACCTTCAGGGCATTTCCTTGGGTGATTCCACCTTGTGTGATTAGTCACCCCTGAAGTTTCATTACAATTCTTGCTTTAGTCATGAGGAGGGTTCATAAGATGTCTTAATATGGACTCATTTATTCTGAAAGGAAATGGCATCTCTGCCTCTAGAGGAAACTTGGTTCAGTTGTTTTATGTATAATGTCTAGTCTGAAGTGAAATTCTCCTCAAAAAGCTCACTAAGCCCCTAGTAGCTGCTTGAAAGAGCTGATGAACCGAAACCGAAGGATTCAAACACCTTCTGCCTGTGACACTGGGTGTGCCTGGGGGCAGCACCCTGCTGGGGCTGCTGGCCTGGCCACGTCCCTGCTGGTCAATGGCTGCTCCACAGAGAAGCCCCTCTTCCTCTGAGAGGTGGCTCTGGCTCTGCTCCAGCCTCTGAAGGAAACTGACTAAAAGCTTCCTCTGGCTGCGTCATCTCCTGGACTCTTTCCTGGCTCGGTGCAGCTCAAACAACCTTATTTGGCTGACTTCATTTTTTTTTTTTCCCTTCTGTGCAGCAAGAGGGCCTCCCTGAATTTGCACAATAAAGCTGTTATCTGTGCTTAATCACTGTTCTGAGAACTACAATGGGGTTTGTTTGAAAAGAGCTCCAAGATTTCAACTCCTTGGATCTCTATCATTCCAGTGTCCCGTTTCCCTTTTGTCTGTTTGCTCAGTGATTATACCAGAAACCAACTCTCTGCTGCTGTAGTCACGCTTTTGGAAAAGAGGAAATCTCTCTCTACCCAGGAATAATCCAGGGCAATTAACTGATGTAAATTAAGAGCAATAGTAAGCAGCCAGTTAATTGCTTGCTTTTCCCTAGGGGTATTTGGGAACAGCAGGTATTTGCATAGGGCAGCCAATAATATTGAGTTTAAAGTTTGTTTTTATTCCATCTGAAACTTCCAAACTAGGCTGAAGTCTCTAGGTTGATGGAAGGCCACTCTTTCAGGCGCATCTCTGTAACGTTCCTGTGGCTGTTTCTAGGTGGAGCATTCAAGTGTTTTGGAAGTTGTGGGCATAAACCTCACCCTTCTGAGTCCAGTAGCTAATGCTGACTCTTGAGGTAGTGTTTAAAGCAAATACTTGGTGGGGAGAGAGGAAGGGACAGTCACTGGCAGGCTTGGTAGTTGTAAGACCACCAAACTGTTCAGGGGTTTAGAACCTGAAATTGCATAGGTTTGGGCCTTATATTGACAAGAAATAATTATGGCTGCAGCAACTGTGGCTATCAATAGGTAGGTGATCTAGTGCTGCTTCCTTCCTGTGCAGCTGTGAAAGGATATATTCACTTCTATGAATGTGTGATCCTCCAGGGCAGCAGTGGGGCAGTCAGAAACTCCTTGCCTTTGTATAGCAGTTTGTTGAACTTAAATGGGGGAAAAACATCCTTTGAAGATGTTTTTAAAGGCATGACTCCTGCAGAATGCTTTTTCCTAGTTGTACTGACATCTCTGAAGCTGCAGTAGTAGCTGGGGAACCTATTGAAAGATCCAAAGTGTTCAGTTCTCATCCTATTGTCAGACTAAGGCAGAGGAGTACTTGGCCATGCTAAGCCTCTTTCCCTTTGGCTGTTGCTGGTTGATGAATAGCTGTGGGAAAGGGCAGAGGAGTGCCCCTGAAGGAGGAATGAATGGAAAAACTCTGAACCTGATCAGCTCTGTAAAGAAACATGTAATTAGGCAAGAATGAGATGACAGACTAGAAGAGGGAAGAGACACTCCTTTCTCTGCCAGCTGTGATTCTGTGTAGAGCAAAATGAAATCTCAGAAGAGTTCAGAAATAATACCTGAAGCAGTGAATCAAGCGCCATGGTACACATGGTCCAGACTGAGGTGTATTCTTGCAAGTTTCTAATTCTCTTTTGTTTATTTCCTAGAGGAAGGGTTCTTGGGGACGGAATTTTACTATCCTGGAGTGTGAATATTGTAAGAACTTTTTTTTTTTTTGGTGGGGCAGTGAGGTTGTTAAATTGATATTGGAGAATTTTGCATGTAACATATTGGAGAACAGTTACTCTGCCATTGAATACCTTCCTGTGTTCTTGAGGTGGAATCATAGAATCAGTTTGGTTGGAAAAGACCTTTAAGTTTGAGTTGAGCTGTAAACTGATGACGTGCAGCCATGAACCAGCCTTGTCTGTATATCACTATTCTCCTTTGTAGGCCCTTATCAGAGCATTTTTCCTCTATTGATTGGGAATTTAGTTATTATGGTGAAGTGACTTAGTACAGGAAAAATCCGCCATTGCAATCTGATCAACCACTTAGTCACAGCATTTGATAAATGTATTTGGTTTTATATAGCATAGGCTAATAAAGCATAGAATTCTAGGTTAACTCTGGACTTTTTCCTTGCCATAGCTTTTCAACTGCACAGTATAGTTGAAAAGCTATGGTAAGGAAAAAGTTAGCCCAGAATTCCATTGTGCTTGATTACAGTGCAGAAACTGAACTGCCAGAGAAATGATTAGGATGAGGTGTCAGGATACTTGATATCTTCCATCACCCAGAGGTGTGGCTTTTCATTCATGATGTCTCTAAGAATATAAATATGGCATAAATTTTATTTTTTAAAATAAAAAAAAAATACTGTTCTTTGCCAGAACAGTATACTCAGAGGACAAAAAAAAAAAAAAAAAAAAAAAAAGCTAAATGTCTTTTCAGGCAGTTTTCTGGATGGAGAAGAGGGTTTTGGTTGTGTATAATTTTTTTCTCTCTGTTAAAATCCAGAACTGGTCATCTTCCTGACAATTGTGGTCTACAGGACTTGCAGAATGTCAGCAAATGGTTCTGAAGGCACACTGTGAGAAATAAGGCAGTTCCACTGCTGACAAATTCAAGCAATATCAGATTGGCCAGTAAAAAAGTTTTAATGCAAAACCCACACAATACTTGGTGGTCCAATACATCTTATATGAAAACAATCCTATTAGTTAGAAATGACAGAGAGGGAGGGGCTTGTACATATGTATTAGAAGGACTTACTTACAGATCATTAAGTAGACACTTTAATGAAAATAACCTCTTTGGACTGTCTGTTTTTGCTGTGTTTGATTCCCCCCAGGGTGTGTTTTGCCCTCTTGTCTCCAAGGGCACAGTGCTGGCTCCTCCTGAGCCTGCTGCTGACCAGCATTCTCGGATCCCTTTCTGCAGGGCTGCTCTCCTCCCACTCTCCCACTTTGGAATTGTGCCTGGTATTACTCTGCTCCACGTGCAGAATCTGGCATTTGTTCTTTTTAAATTTAATGCCACTGATCAATCATGCTCTGAGTTATCTAGATGCCTTTTCAAGACCTCGTGTCCCTTGAGTGAGTCAGCAGCGCAGCCAGTGCTGGTATTGCCAGGACCTTTGCTAATGGTGCATTCAGCTCCTGCAAAACACAACATTTGATAAAAATACTGAGCCACACTGGCCCATTATGGAGACCTGGGGAACATCACTGCTGACTGGTTGCCAGCCAGACACAGCCCCATCCCCTGCAGCCCTCTGAGCCCTGCCTCCACTGCTTCTTCATCCAGCACAATTTGAGCTTCCTTATCTTGCAGCTGAACAATTTGTCCAGAAGGATGCTGGCTATTTCAGTATTTTAGTAAAAGCTTTATATACTGAAATACTGAAAAACTACGTCCACCACCTTTCCTTCATCCCTTGAGTGGGTGACCTTATTGTAGAAGGATACCAAGAACCCACATTGACTGTGCCTGATGACTGCATTGTCTTTTAAACACTTTAATGTCATTTAAATACCTTTCAGTAGCACCCAGTAACTTGGTTAATCTAATTACTTTCTGACTTCTAAAACAGATCTGCAAGAAAGCAAAATTGCCTGGAAACCTGGAAGGATTAAAAGAAACTTGCTTATATTGTCGCTTATAACACAGCTGGGACAATAGAATACTCCATGTTTAAGCAATAAAAACGTGCAACATTGTGACGTGTTTGCTTTGGTGTGTGGTTTGTGTGTGTTTGGTTTTTAAAATCAGCAAAGTTATCATTTAGAGATGTCGCTAGATTATATTACTCACTGTATTCATATGTTCCTCTAAGTTTTGACAGCAGTCGTTAATAGAGGCCGGCATAAGAAGGGTGTTGCTTCTCTAATGTGTTGTTAGTTACTACTGTATGTCCATCCAAATGTTAAGAAATGTCTGTGAGATGAGATGGAAAGCCTAAGCATCAATAATTGTTTTGCCAACATCTGTTCATTTCAATTGTTCCTACGTGTATCTCAATATTAAGAAGTCATAAAACCACTTTTGAAAAAGTGACTGATTAACTTAACCTGGTTTATTTTGGGTAGACAATGAAGACTTCAGCTGAGATGTATTGACCAGTGTCTGTCCATATTCAGTGTACTGTACCTAGTGTTCCTCCTACATGTGAAAAATCATGATCTGATCTTGCCTAAAGAGCAGCCTGGCTTCTTCTGTTACTGAAAATGTGCTGTTTGAGCTGCTGGATTTTTGTTGCAGCATCTGTAATTTTCACTAAAGCACACTCAACATGTGGATTTGTTTGCATTGGTGAAGTACTGGAAGCAGAGAGCAGTAAAATGATTATGTTCTATCACTTCACTCTTCACAATCCCCTAGACAACCAGAAGCTGCTGTATGAGCTGTTAGACATGACTGCTCATTTTGTGAGCTGCCTCAAAAACTCTTAAGATTGCTGGTAATTTGAACAACGGGCTCAGAAAATGCTAGTATTGCTAAAAATGTGAGCAAGTTCCAAGTCTGTGGTTGAGACTGTGGAAGGCTTGAAAAGTGTTATTCAAGACCATGAAATGCTTTATCACTAAGCCAAGGAAACATTTTGATAAGTGATGTCTTGGTCCTCCAGCCTGCAGCTCCATTGTGCTGATTCTGTTACAGAAGCTGGACTGTAACTTATTCTTTGCTGTAATACTGAGGTGACATACTTACTTTGTTGCTATGGTAGTCCCTTCACTTAAAAAACTATCGAGGAACCCCTCTTACCTTAAGTTGGTGTTGAAAAAAACCCTAAGTGTTGCCTTGAAATTTTTTTGGTTTGCTTAAAACACTAAACTGTACCTGAAATTGAGAGTATTCTGACCTAGCCATGACAAACTGGGAAGCAACAAATTCCTGAAAATTAATTTTCTTACTCTACTTGTAATGGCTTGCTGCTGCTTGTGTCTTAGGCTCTGTGAAATCTCTAGAGACCAATAGATTCTGCACTGTTTACCTGGGGTTCTGTGTTGACAGCCGTACACACAGAAGTGCAGCTCTCAAAAACCCCCATCTTGGGCTTTTTTTTCCCTTTTTCTTGCTCTGTGGTTTGTTACAAACATCTCAGATTGAAGGGTGACTGCAAGAGGCAATGCAATGTATTATGCTCAGTTTGAATACCCTTCTGCACATCCAGCAGTTTAGGATAGAGAGCATTTTTGAAAGGGAGTCCATGCCAACATTTTACATTTTATTTTATTTCTTACAGTGTTTTCAGTATATATCAGTATAGTAGTGTTGTCTTGAATCTACCAAAAGACAGAGTAAATAGAATGACTGAGTAACTTCCAAATCACTAAAAATCAGACCAATATGAACAGCACTTGCTTCAGCATGATGCACAGAAATACAATGCTATCTTACTGTTTGTTTTGACAATGGTAAATAATCAAGTAAAAATCTGACAGAAGGCTGCCCTGCTCCTTTGCTGCTTCAAGTTCTGGCAGATTTAATCCATAGGCTTTGCCATTAAATGCTTTTATCATATTCAAACGACAGCTTTGATTTGGCAGTGTTTGGAAGGATTTGACAATAATTGTGATCAGAGAGGATTCAGACAGTCTTATAAACCAAGTGATTTTGCTGTTCTGCCATTCCCTTAGAGAGAGATGGGTGATTAGATGCATTGATGTGGATCTATCAATTTCCATAACAAGCCTGAGCAGGAGTAGTTAACTGCTCTGACAGCTCCCAGTGTTCTGGTGAAGTGCAGTTAGGGGTAAGATATTTGCATGAAGGAACATTGAACGAGCCCTGACTTTGATCAAAGTTGAATTCATGTCTGCCAACCCTATGCTGCTGTACCTTAGCATATGGAAAAACCTGAAAACATAAAGCAGGTCTGGGTAAAAGCTAGAATCTCAAGTTGACTTCAGAGTGGTCTTTGCAGAAGGCTGGTTTTCAGGCTCCCTGCCTCTCCTTAGTCTAGTGAATTTTACTGTTTGCTTTTTTAGGTTATATCTATATGTAGGACCTATTCAGGAGATGTACTCAGCAACTGGCTATTTCTCTTCCTACTACCCAGTTTAGTTTCCCAGTTTTGACATGCAGCTTTAGGTAGCCCACTAAAAATTTGGCTTATCTGCATGTCTGGCTGCATAAAGATGGTCCATAACATCTCTGTAGAGGAGAATCAAGGATCTAGATATTGAAACTGCAATTCATGTAAGGAAATTACTCTTGTCCACTTGATACAAGAAGTCTATTTATGTTAATAAGTCTTACTTGACCACTGACAGTCCTGGACATTCAGCAATGTCTTCATCTATGCATCTAGGTCTCAGGTGTTAGCTGAAGTTTATCAGGCTTTCTTTCTGAAACAGCCCCATTTCAAACAGTGTATTTCAGAAAGTGTATGATTGTGAAGCCAAGAGTGTGGGTTTAACTGCAGCCTTGAATGAACTAAATCAACTTGGTTGCTTGCTTGAGAGCTTTGATGGATTACTGCCACTCTAAAGTTTTGCATCAGTTCTTCTCTGAAGTTCAACAGAAAATGGGGTTAATGGCATGTATGTATGGGGCTTGATGGTGAATCTCACCAAGGGGTTGTGAATCAGAGCTGCTGCAAAGGATAAAGCAGGTATGCCTGGGAGTGAGGAATAAGAGGGGTTCAATAGCTTGGTCCATCTTGTCCAGTTGTACCCAAAAACCCATCTTGCCCTTGCTGCTGTTCTATGGCCTGCAGCACTGCCCCTGTGTAAATGCAGTGAACAGGACCAATGAAATTATTCTGTTGAAGAAAATAACAGAAGAATTATTCCCACTCTGATTTACCTTTTTGAAATCCTACTTGTGGTGTAGTTGTGAGTACAAGAATGAACCCAGAGAAGTGAATTGGAGGGTGCAGGTTGTTCAGGATGGCTTCCTGTGGTGGTGGATACAGACACTGTATGTGCTGGCTCTGCTCTCCTCAGCTCCTGTGTCCCTTCAGGAACCTTTGGGCCATGGGGTTCTGTGTCAGGGTGGTGTAGCTGCTCTCCTCTGTATTAGGAAGGCTCAGATGTCTAACTAGATGGAGCTTAAAATAACAAAGACTACTCCAGTAATCACAAGCTGATCTTTTATAAACTGTGGACGGTCCCAACAGAATGATTTCAAATCTAAAATAGGTCGCTGGTGAGGGAAGCAAATAGGGGTGGGGAAACTGAATATTAAAAAGAAGTGTAGAACTGAGCCATTTAGGGGAAATCCTGTGTTTTAGGGAACTGTGACCTAAATAGATATGAAAATTTAGCCAGCCTAAATGAGACCCTGTACTGAAAGGAAGTTGCAGGATTTGTCTAGCGTGCTGGAAATGATAAAGCTGAAAATCACAGGATGATGAAACAGCTTTAGCTCATACTTGACTGTGCATGTAGTTAAATTTGGAGGGATGGCTCATAGTCTGGGCAGTCAGATCCCACAGTAAGACTGTGTTCTAGCTCCTAGAAGTCTGGCCATTGTTCAGAGGTTCAGTGAGGGCTGTGAGCTGGCCAAGAACTTGATGTGCCACACCCAGGCCATGCTCTGGGTGTCTAGAACAGGCAGCCTGTGTTCAGCTCCCCTCCCTGTAATGGAGCTAAACTGCTAGGAGTCTCTTAGTTGAAGGCCAGAGAGAAGCACGTGAAACAAGATAAGCTTGCTCTTTTTATCTAAATGTGAGTCCTTTAGAAGGAAGAGCTTGGCCACAGCAGTTATCTTCATGCTTTCTTCCCTGTGGAAAGTGTCTTTAGTGATTAGCAGAGAGCTGGAGTGTAGCAATTTTATTTGCCCTTGATTCCAAGTTACCTCTGAAACAATTCTTAACTGTAGATGAATTTAGAGACCTTTACACAGGAACTGAGTATTTAGTCTATTAGCTGATGAACCTCAAGTGCTTTACTGTACATGTGATACCTCAATGCAGGTCACACTTGTCTTGTTAGCATCCTGTCTTGATCTTGTTTTGAGCTCCTTCCAGCAAAGTAGGTGCTTGTTAATCTGGCAGACATTCACTGGATGCTATGTTTGGAAAGCTCATTGACTTTTTGGGCACATATCCTGGCTCCAGTCTTGCCTGATCAGCCCCTCAAACTGGGTATTTGCAACCATTAAACAGTTCTGGGAAATTCCCTGCCCTTGGTTTCAGGATGGAAGGGGAAGAACTAGACACAGGGAAAGTTGGGCTGGGGGGAAAGTTGCTTCCTAAGAGCCTTTCAGAAAATCTGAAGTGCCTCTGATGGTGGTAGGGGGTGCAGGGACTGTTTTGCTGGTCTAGTGACTGCAGTCACAGCCAGGATCATAACACCTTTGTATGGTTTACAACATAAGGGGGTGGCACAAACCTTGTTTGTATCCTGTGAAGAATGTCACCCATACCACGCTGGTATTCAAACATGCCCACTGCCTGCTAACTGCCCTGAGGTTGAAGAGCTTTGACAAGGGATGTGGTTAAAGTCTGACATGTGAAATACAACTGCTAACCCTACTATTAGTGTGCAGAGCCCATAGTAGGTGTATATGCTTCTCCAGAGAAAGGCTCTTCTAACAGGCACAAAAAAAAGGTGTTTACAAAACAAGCAACCTCCCCAAAACAAGACCCAAAGCTGCACAGATTGTAGAATTGAATGATGGCAACTGCACATTGCTAGATTTTGCTTCAAGTTTTACCTGCTGATCCAGATGTTGAGGAAAAGGGGTTGGGGATTTTCCCCATGGTATTTTAATTTCCTTCTGGGTTTTGACTAGTAAAGGATGTTCTCTCTAAGCAGCTCAAACAGCAGGTACAAAAATATTTATTCCAAGGACTTCTTCAAACTGACTCTAAAGAAACAGAAAATGGCAATGTTAATTACTTGGAACAGTTACAGGAAAGCAAAGGGAGGTGCTTGAAGAATCTATTTATGGAAAAGGAAATGGTAAAAATAGAGGAATTGATCCATTGCACAAGGTTGGGAGTAAGTAGTGTAATAAGTGGCATACAAGTATCTGGTCTTGACCGTAAATGTGGGGATCCACCCATGGCTGCTTCTGCTGGCTCAGTACTCTCATCTTGCAACTCCTTTCCTCTAAGTGAAACTTGTTGGCCCCCTAGAGAGGATGACAAGCTGCTAATAGCCAGGGTGTTCAAACACCATCGGTGGGAGGTTGAAAAGTAAGGAATTATATTTAAGTACCTTTAACCTGGAAACATCATGAATGATTTTGGAAGCCACGCTGTGTAGGCGGGAGGGGAATTTTAATGATAGGTTTGAATTAATAACTTTGTAGTAGTGTTTGTAAAGTAGAACCATCTTCCTGAAAAAGTTGCCTGCCCAAATCGGATCACTGATTAAATTGGGTGAATGATACCTCTAGAGTTCTAAAGTGTGGAGATCTCCAGCCCTATGGAGCCAGCATTGGCACAGCCCTGGCTTTGAGTGCTTGTGCAGGCGCCTATGAGTGTGTGCTCGCTGGTGCAATGGAGGAAGTGTCTCCAGAGCAGGGCAACACTGATTGAGAGAAAGCTGCAAAGCTGGGGCAGGTGAGTGAGTGAAGGCATCTAAAGCAAGGCAATTGCAGACAACAGACCCTTTGCATGAGGAGCAGGCTTTTTTGAAGTTTTTTTGTGAACTTTGTGGACGTGGTTTGAAGGAGACCTCATTTTTAAGAGAAACTGTCCTTGAGGGTAATAAATCTGATTCTCTACCATTTGAGGAAAAAAAATAATGGAACCTGTAGTCTATATAAGGGTGTCTGAAGTAGATTCCCTAACTTGATATGAATAGCTGATCTCTGGACTGATAAACATGTCCTGCAAGGATGAGCCCCTCCAACTCTGCTTAGTGATCCTCTGCTCAGGCCTCTCTGAGTGCCAGGTATCAATCACATGCAGAGGAGGACTTAAACAGGAAGGGAGCTGTGGCTTCTCATGCTTGGTCTTGAGAGCCAGATATGCAATAAAGTGTTGCTGTGCTCTGTAGGCATTGCCTTTTCAATGGCAGCGACTGCCTTCAAGGAAACTGATTTTTTTTTTTTTATGGGAGCATTCCTGATTACCACTTGCTGCATGGAAGAATTTTATTTTCCTTCTCATCACTGTGAGATAAGCAGTACAAATTAACACAAGAATATTTTGAGATTAACAGTCAAACAAATATACCAGGGCTCTGACACTACAGGATGACAGCGTTTATATTAGAATAAATCACTTGGTTTCCTTTTTTGAAACTGACCTTTAGCATTATATATTGTAGCAGATTTTTAGTTGCAGACACACACACACAGAGACTATTCTGAGTTTGAAGGGACCCACAAAGATCATGAAATCCAACTCTCAAGTGTATGATGTGTAGGGGGATTGAAACTGCAATCTTGGATGTTATTAGCACCATGCTCTAACCGAGGTAATCTCATTAATCACCTCACTCAGTTTCTTGTCTTCACCCTTTTCAAGAATGGGTTAGGGTTTCAACCACTGGATGCAATGACTACTATAAACCTTATCAGAAAATTTATGGAAATGCAGTTGGAATGGGCACAGAATTAGCTTATTTTGAACCCCTTTGTTAGGTAAACATGGTAACCCTTGTTTATTATTTATTATTTATGTTTATTGTTTATTATTATTAATTAGCTTATTTTGAACCCCTTTGTTAGGTAAGCTCTTCCGAGCTCCACATAGGAAAGCTTATCTTTTTATGGCTGATGTGATGTAACTATGTTTTCCCCCTACGCAGTGTTTGTGAATTGGTGCTATGGATTTCTTGCTGGAAGCTACGGGGAAAGCACTGGAGCATCCCTTGGTGTCTGTGCTGCAGTGAGATATTAAATGCCACAGATGATACAGATTATGTCTGCCCAGACACTGCTGCTTCCATCCTTTCTTAGGTGCTGGTTTCTCCTGTCTTTCTCTATACAGTTTTTGCAAGCAGGTTTCTCAAAGCTGTGAACTTTCTTGATATTTCAGGCTGGTGCTCTGGCCTCCTTCCTCTTCCTGTCCCCAGCAGTGTGGCTCCTGAAGCTGTGTGGGTGCTGTGGTTTGTTGCCCACATGAGCCATCTTGTCTTGCTGGGGACAAAGAGCAGTTGCTGGTGGTGGGGACACAGCTCTGGTGTGACTGTGCTGAGGTGTGGCTCCACAGCAGCTTCTGAATCTGAGCTGGCTTGTTGCCCTGTTCCTTCACAAGGAAGGAATAACACCATGTGAGCACAAATTTAGTTGAATTTAGCCTGAATTCTGTTGCTCACAAGAGAAGTTTGTGAAGTTGGGTAGTAGCAGCTGCCCCTTCACTGCTCTGTGTCTTCAGGCTCCATGCTAAAGTCATTAGGGATACTTTAAAGGGTGCATTCCTGCTACAGGCTGTACTTAGTTACCAAAAGAAAGCCACATACTCTACAGGATGTGAGTACTACTTTTGGCTCACTGGTACCAGAAGTACCATGGCAGGCTTTCCCCTTGGGTGGTAGCTTTATTCCAATAGTGGGGTGGGACGGGATGCCTCCTGTGGACTTACTGCATGGCCTGTGCTCCAGTCAGATGAGAAGTGCTGTGTCCCCAGCAGAGCAGGATGGGGCTGGTGCAGAGAGCTGGGAAGCTCCCAGGAGCTGCAGGGAGGGTTAACCTCTCTCTGGTGTCTGCAGTGTGGTGCCTAGGGTGTCCCTGCTGCTGTTCTGTTCCCTGATGAGCTTAGAGGCATGAAAAGGCCCTTTAAGACTGCTGGAAGGGGGCTTGGTTAATTAAGTGTAATCCTTTGAGAAATTGCAAGCGCTTTCACATGACCCGATCCCAGCCTCACCCTGACACAGAGGAGCCAGGGCTGTTTCAGCAGGGTGCTGGCACTCAGGAAGGAGCCAGATGTCTGTGAGTATGGCTGGTGCTGAGGTGTGGGGCATCACCTCTGGTTCCCCTCCAAGGCACTGCACAGCTCTGCTGTCCTTGCAGTGGGCCGTGCAGGCCGAGCAGTGGTGGGAAGGGAAGTGCAGCACTGCAGAGCACTCTGCTCCACTGGCACCTTCTGAGAAACAGGGGGACACTTCTTGTTAAACTCACCATATTGCTGCTGATCTTGCTAAAAAGCCAAAACTGGGCAGTTTTTTAGTTTATTAAGGTACTTTATGAGATTTTAGTTCGTGCAACTCCATCTGGATTTGATGTGCTTCCCAGGTTGGAACTGGTGCATGGTATTGGTTTAGTATTTTTACGTGGAGTAACTGCTGGGTAAACTGGTACCTTTCAGTGCAGAGGCTATGAAGGTTGGTCTGGGATTTCTTTTTAATTGAGCTTGCTTCTTTTCTGTACCAGTCAAATTTGCAATAAAGTATATATTTTCCTTATGATATTTTCTCCAGAAATAGTCCACTTGGAGGCTTGAAGCTGGGAAGCAGGGAATATCTGAAGCTTGAAGCCTCCAGCCCAGCAGGGTAGAACAGCTTCCTTGCATACAGGAAATGCAGGGAGGAAAGAAGCTTTAGCTCAGGGTCAGGGTTTTGTAGAGGTCGATACTCTTTTGTGCTGACTCCACTTATTATTCTGACATGAATTTCCTAGTACTCTATTCCTGTCTCAACTTGTGACAAACAGAATTGTCTTTTCTACCTCTCGTGCTGCTCAATGCACTGGGGCATTAGCACAGGCAATACATCCGTTAGTGAGTGTGACAGTATCAGTCTTTCCTGTTTGTCCTGCCATACGCAGCTACACATTTTCATCTCAGGAAGTTCTTATAGCACACTATTGGGAGGATTTATTCAGAAACCTAACAATTACTGCTGCTAGTAAAATCTATTTGGAATCACAGTGGGGCAGAAAGTGAGACTTGAAGGTATATGGGAAATACTAAAATACCTGAAAAGATGCTGCACATAGGTGGCTATAGATACCACTGTCTTTTAAGTGTGTCTCCTGTAGATTGCTTAACACCATGGCAGGAGGGGGTAGTGACATGGGCCTTTGGAAAACTTTTGCTGGTCAAAGGGAGCTTTCTTTGGGTACAGCTGCTCTGGGGCTGGAAGAGTATCTCTGCCATGCAAGAGGTTCTGTCTGTGCAGGACGTACCACTCTTGACAATACTGTCCTTGGCAGCAGGAAGCTCTTTAATGTGCTCTGGCACTGGCAAGCTTTAGCAGTGCTTAGACTGGTGGAACTATGGTAATTCCCCAAATAGAGAAGAGGAAGGGTTGCTAGTTTTCTATCTCTTTCCTGTAGCTGTTATGAAAGGAATCAGTTAAATATGAACACTTTTTTGGGTATGTTTTTTAAATTTGGTGAGTATAAATTTGCCTGTTGAAATGTGATGGCTGAATGTTCTTGCAATGTGCAAAATGGTGTCTGGAAGCATTTTGTTAGTAGCTGTTTGTATGAGAGGATATTAAATGATGATGGAAAGACAAAAGACTATTTAGAGGCCACCTACTAGAATAAACTTCTGTGACTTTAGTATCCAAGTAGAATTTAAGAGAGTTGCAAATATTTGCATGCTGCAGTGGGTGTATTATTAATGCTATGATGAATAAATTCAATCAATCGCTTTAAGCAGAGTTTGAGTACAAATTACTGCCTTAGGGGATAGTATTTTTGATAAATCTGTTGATGAAATCCAGTAAACCTCCTTAAAACACCTCCTAAGTGTTGAAAGTTTGATAGATGTTTAGTTACAGAATATTGGGAATAGGAGGGCAGTATACTTGGGGATGAGTGCTGCCACTGGACCTTGTGATTGAATCAGTGGTGTGCAATGTCTCTTTTGCACATCTCCCAGCAGTGTGCACCTTACTTGTCTGGACTGACAGAGCTAGATTTGTATATGCTCAGCAGACCAAGTCAGATACCTTATTGACTTTTTTCTGTTTGCAACCCAAATGATAAACATCCCAAGGCTTATGCCATCCCTCAAACCTAGGAAAACCTTATTAGATAGCTTAGAAATACAAAATCTAATAGCTTGATGGTGATGAATCATGGGTTGAGAATAAGAGCTGGTAGCAAACTAGATAGATGGTTTAAAAGTGCTTTTTGGCAGAGTAGCTCTCAAGGAACAAAGCAAATGAGTCTAAATTTTGATGGGACTGTGTAGTGTTGCTTTGTTTTGCTATAGAATTTTTATTCCTATGTGTAACATTTGTGTTGGTCAGTACTCAGCTATGAATACCTTAATAAAGTGGTTTTACCTAAAGTGAGACTTTAAATGAACGAAGAGGAAGAAGGTAAACATGCAGTGCCTGGCACATACTTGTCTGGTAGAGATTATAGCAGTCTGTAGATCTCTTCTTGTAGCTTGTTTGAGCTGCAGGCCGAGTGCATTAAGATCAGTGCCTCCCACCACCTGAAATGGTAGAAACCTCCCTCTGAGCCAGTTGTTGTGAACTGGAAAAACAAAACCACTCTAGCTTGGTAGGGTATGGGGAAAAAATGTCTTTGTGTGTTGTTTTCACACCAATGAGCCTTAACAAAGCTCAATTTTACAGCAAACTAGCTTCTCAGCCAAGTATTAAATTACCACTGATGGTTCAAAGTAACTAATGGTTAAAATGTCACGGGCACAGCCCAGGATGTGCTGTGTCCCCAGCTCGTTGTGCTGACAGTTCTCAGCAGTGTGCTGCTGAACGTGTTAAATAAACCCTGCTCAGCCCGGGGAAACGGCGCTACCGGGGTGTGGTGCTGCAAAGCTCGAGCCCGTTTCCTGTGGTGTCTCAGCTTCTGCTCTCAGATCACCCTGAAGCTGCAAGTGCAGACCCATTCAAGACTTTAGGTCGTTACTCATCCTGAGCATAGGGAGCTGCTGGGGGTGGTGGGGAGAAATGTGTAAATCTTCTTATTGAGTGTACTAATTGAAGGATAATATTGGGTCAGATAGCTTAAGGGCATATAAGTGACTGACAGTGAAGGAATTTTGCTGGGACCTTATTTTACTGTCCTAACAAAGGTGTGAGTTTTAATATGTATTCTGCATGAATAATGGGGTTACTGAAGCAGCTTTGTTTAAAATACTGAGGTGTGATTTGTTCTAAATAACTCTTAAGAGCTATTTAGGCACAAGTTGCAAAGAGGTGCCACTGATGTTTCAGTTCAGTTTTCTGCTGCTCAGATATTTGGCCCTTAATCGCCTATGCACGGGATATCAGATAAGAGTAGATGCTGTGCTTTGTCCATAAACAGTGGAGCAAAGACTGTTTTCTTTCATGGTAGCTGATACATTCATGCTTTAGGTGAACAGGAAATACTTCAAAGCTAACAAAATGTAAGGGCTATAATGGCTCATTTAATGTAACCCCTCTTATACCTGAATGGAGCTTATGGACAGCTGTGCTCTCAGTGGTGGCTGTGCTGGGTGAATCAGGCTTACAGAAGAGAGAAGCAGAAATCTGCTTCCAAGTGTAAGCAGCAAAGATGTTTTGGGGAGCATTCAGCCCTTCTAGGAAGTGGCCACATTTTTGTTTCACCAAAGCACCATGAAATTAGCCCATTGTCAAGGCCTGGGATTCAAAGAGAGTAATTTGGAGAAGGTGTACACTAAGAGAATTTAAGGCATCTGCATGCTATTGAAAGCTGCTAATTAAAAATAAAGCTTCATTCTTAGGAGTTTAGGCCATTTGTGCTTTCCTTGGTACTTCTGTGGGATGGTTTTGCCTTAGTTTGGCATTGTGTCAGAATGTTTAGAGGGCTTGAAAACCAACTTATTCCTGATATACTTGTCCATGATATCTTTGTTCTAGTAACGTCTAAATAGCATTCCTTTTGCATGAAACAGGCAGAACTTCAACTTACGGGTACTTCAGCTTAGCTGTGCTAAGCCTACCTTTAACCTTACAGAATTTTTAGCTTAACTTAAAACAAGAAAATCTTTAGATTTATCTCAAGCAGCTATCAAGTACAAAATAGTGATGTCACTAGTCTGAAGCAGGCTTTCTGGGAAACCTCAAAAAGTATTTGTTGTAGTTACTGATCTCTTTTGGTACTTACCTAGAATAACTAGCAGAACATTTATTGCTTATTGGGGAAAAAACCCTGGTTCTAGTTCTCTTGCAGTCTAGTTTCTTAACAAACAAGATGTGAAATCTGTACATATTTTTGGTAGAAACACAGGAATCAGAACTGCCTGTGATCATATTGGTATTATGTGGTTCTTTGAATATTTCTCTGCTTACTCATGCTTTTTTGGTATCCTGTGTCATGGAGTGAGCTTATAGTCCAAATATGACTTGGAGTTGTTCTTAAAGCTGTTCACAGTGTAATTCCCTCCACCCTTCACCACTGGAAGCCTGGTGGAGTGTACTAACAGGATTGATCACACTGAAGAGCAAAACAATTAGTATTTGTTGATCTGAGGTAAATGACTTAGCAAGAGAGAGAACTGTTAATGCAAGGCTTGTGTGCTGGGGTTTGGTGCATTGTGAGTATCTTGTCTGAACAATTTCAAGCCTTGGACCTCTGCTTTGATGGAAAGATATTTTAAATAAATCTGTTTTAATATGTACAGCTTGTGCTCAAAAACTGTGAAATATCTTTACCCTTTTCAGTTGATAGGCATGCAAGTAGAATTGGATTCTCAGGCAGCTTGGTGTACTCACAGACCTCACTTTCCCTGGCCTAAAATTAAGGCATCTGCTTTCAGGCCAGGACAGTTTCTGTCTAGCCCCAAGCATCTAAATAATGTTTCCCAGTAATTATCAGGAGTTGTGAATGGGATCAGCAGTGTTTTACACTGCATTTGACCTGAAATGGCTCTGCTGTTTAACTGACTTTATGAGAAGTGAAAAATGTGTGTGTGTGTCTTCTGCTTCTGTGGGATGAAGCTGTGAACTCCCTTGCTGCAGTTCCTTGCCACTTTCATGCCACAAGTGAAAATGTGATGGTGAGACATTCCTGTCAAAATAGTGCATCATATAACATTTCTTCTGGAAGACCATTGATGATCTTGCATCTAAGGCTAGTATAGTCATGAAATCTTGGTTACATTTTAAATAACACCTAAACAATTTGTGCAGCTTTTAGAAGTCTTTCATCTCCCTGAAAGAATTGGAAAGCAGCACTGGCAGCTCTACTGCTATGGGAATTGTTCTCGTGTTCATCATGCAGCCTTTTTGTCACAGCCTGTGAGGGCACCCTTGCATCCTGTCCGCTTCACACCCACAGCCCCTGGAGCATGTCAGGGATTGTGCCTTCCCACTTCTCCAAATACTCACAGCAACTGGAAGTGTATTGTTATTATTGACCAGCCTTCTGTGGCAGACTGAGTTTTTAATGCTTCTGGGAACTTCCTTGATGTTCACCCTTCAAACAAAAGGGTTGGATGTCTTCTTGTGTGCACCAAGTTTTGGAACATTTCTGCTTTTGTGAAAGACACCAGAATGTTCTACTCTGGAAATTAAACTTTGTAAGATGTAAATGGCTCTCATGTGTGTCAGTACACATGAATATTTGTAAGACCAGAGAGGATAAAAACACTTCAAAACAGGAAAGTTATATTCTACAGGAAAGCTGTGAGTGCCATGCTGGCAGAGCAGATGACTTTGTGCCTGCTGGCAGTGAAGTCCCTGGAGGCTTGAGAGCTGCATCCTGCTCCTGGGCAGGTGTTTGTTTTCTTTTTTGGGTAGCATCACTTAGAGCATGAGTTGTAATGATGCGTTTTTCTGTCTTCCAGATCAGTGTGCGTGTTACCACCATGGATGCTGAGCTGGAGTTTGCCATCCAGCCCAACACCACAGGGAAGCAACTCTTTGATCAGGTAAGAGGTGAAGCTGCAGAAGATAGAAAGTTGATAAAGATATTGCAATTCTATTGAGGCAACAGCAAATAATTTCTAAAGGACTTCAAAGATTGAGTGTCACTATATGTAATAGCTTCAAGAGGAATCAGCACAGTAAGAAATTGTACTTTTTTCCCCAAAACTACTACATTTTGTAATCTCCAAGACTGTGTTAGGAGCTATTACTTCTAGTGAACTGAATTGGTGCTGTGGCTCAAAATAACAGTAATTGGAAAGCAGTAGATATCTGCAGTTTTAGTTTGTAAGAAAAGTCTTATGGGAGACCTAGTAAGCTATTTGTGGTTGACTTACCTGCAAGCATTGTGTAATTGATTCCAAAGGGTAGTTGGTCTCTGAACCAGGAGAGGCTCAGCTGGGTTTCAGATGCTGCTGTGGCCTTTAAGTGCAGGTAAAGTGATGTTCTGTACTCCCACCAGGCCCTGAGGGAAACTTTAGGAGCAGTGATGGTTGTACCACACTTCATTGGGCTGTCTGCATAGGGTGCTTTAGCCTTCCCCAGCTTTCACTGGGCAGGGAAATTTCCTGCTGCTCTGGCCCAGGAGAAGCAGGGAGGAGTGTGCAGCCCAAAGCTGGAGCAGCAGAAGGCAGGCATTATCATCTGCAGAGAGTGAAACTGTGTCAGACTCCACAGCAGTGTTTATCTGCTGTAATTGGCCATGGATTTGCTCCTTGGAGAGAAATGGGAACAGTAAATTCATAGCTCAAAGATATGCAAATTGAATCTTGGAGTAATGACAAGATGAGGGAACTGCCAGACCAGATAGGTCAGATTTGGGTGTGGTTCAGTAGAGCTGAGCATTCTGGGGTCAGCTCTACATAGTACCTATCATAAGGAGGAGAGAAAATTAAGGGCTGATTCCCATTGAAGTCAGCTATTTCATTTGGGACCAGCAAATATAATTTAAATTTTTATATATTTTTTTAGATCTTTAACCACAAACTACTGTTTTCTCTTGTACTCAGCTGGATGATTCAACACTAGATGATATACTGCTCTTTGCAGCCCAGCCCTGAAATGGAGGGAGATCCAAAACTTTAGTGAAACAGCATCCTTTCATAATGGAAAAAGTAAAAAGGCTTTTGAAAAAGTTCTGAATTGCAGTGTAGTTTTCAGCTGTCTGTGTCTTACTATATAGTAACTCCTGCATATTTTAGCCCTGTGTCGTCTCAGATCTGACAGGTTTGGATTTATAAAAGTGAAAGCCAAGTTCTCTCCAGAATCCATCTGTGCAACATGGAACTCTGCCACAGTTAGTTCATGAGAGTGTTTGCTAATGAAGCTGAGGTGACATGTCTCCAGGCTCATTAAAAAAATGAACTGTTTTTTGGGTTTTTTTTTTGGTCTTTTAAAAATTTTTTTTGTAGGTGGTGTTCTTCATGTGGATGCTTCCCATGATTATTTTGCAATATCGGGCTTCTGCTACTATCCAAGCAAAGCACCAAGTGCTGAGAAACAATGCTACTCATGTCAGTAATATTTTTAATCTGCACATGATATTTTCAGTCAGCTCTAGGTCATCTGTGGTTTCTGCTGCAGACTGACATTGGTGGCAGACTTGGACTCCATCAGTTTGTCTCTGAGAAGCATCCAGCCACGTTTCCAATATAGCAGCTCTTCATGTCTAGTAATTGATTTCACTCCTTTGTCATGCTCTTGGACAGCTGCACATTTTCCTCCCTTCAGTGTATTTCACACAGCACCTGTCTAAACAGAATTTTGTTTTGCTTTTTCCACAGTAAACACTTTGCCAAGGGAGAAACAAATGCTGTTGCAGAACTGAGTTTCTAAGTTGAGGCAGTGCTTACTCCACCTAAATTGGATTGTAGGTGAAGCTGAAAATGTGGAAGAGAAAAAACTGAAGCTAGTTTTAAACATTTGCTATTTCTAAAAGGTCTGGTGGACATAAGGCTTGCTCCCTGTAGGAAAGGGATGGGCCTTTAAATGTATTGTCAGCTGTTGCATATCCAGTATTTTTCACATGACTGAGCAGTTTTTGTGTATTGGTTCCTGTAAAGGGAGAGTCCAGTGCTGCTGTCCCTGCTGACACCGTGGCTGCTCTCTGGCTGGACATTGTTCACTCTGCCTCAGTTTCTGTCCTTAGGTCAGATAGACCACGATGGGGTGTGTGAGAACAAAGTTACTTCTGTTTATTTTCTAGCCCCCTTAAGCCATGCTGTGCCCCTGGACTTGATAATTTAGTGTTTTCTGCATGATGCTGGTTCTGAAAAAAGATCTGCTTTCATCAGTGCTTTTTTGAGGGAAGGGAGAGCTCCTCTATAAAGCAGACGTATGGTTTTGCTGTCGTAGGACATTGACTTCTGGTTTGAAACCTGATTTTTGACTCTTGTACAGAAAAATTTTAAGATACCCAGCATCTTTTTGCCCTGGGGTGCCCTTTAACTTTGAACTGTCATTTCTGAGTTAAGCAAGAAGGAAGCTGCTAAGCGTTACCAAGCTTTTTAGCTGCATGGCTACCTCAGTGCATTCTGCTGCATTTGCTCAGTAACATTTAGGCAGTATTTATTTTCACCTGTTGTGTGTAAGGGTAGATAAATGTATTCATTATGCCACACATGATTCTGGCCCACTCTGAATAGGATTCAGAAAATTTTGGAAAGCTTGTAGCTAGGTTTTATGTTAATGAGGAGAAAAGCATTTGAATCTAAAGTTCCATAGTAATATGTGAATGGGCTTGAGGTAGAAATGTTCCTGTCTTCCTCTTTCCTGTTTGGTTAAATTTCAAAGTGAATTTTTGTAGTGACAGAACAATGCAGACACCTCACTGCTTTGTAGGAAGTGGTTTCTGCCCCAAAGTAGCTGGCTGCAGAAATATCATTGAACTGATAAACATGTGCAGTAACATCATGATTCATACTAGAGCTCTTCCTATTCCCTAATCTTGTAACTGTACAGCTTTAGCTTAAATATCTTAGGCTTGTGTGCAAGGACAAAACCTGGATTAAATGAGACAGGATAGTACTGTTTGTCTTCTGCAGTTTTGCTGGTGTACCTTTTAACATCAGCTGCTGAGCTCCAGCACTTACTGACTCACTAGCAAGAACTGTAACTTTTCTCCCATTGCTCAGCTGCCAGTGATGGATTTAAAAAGAGCTCAGGATGGGCTCTGCATGTCAGGAATGCTGCTTATCCCATAGGCTTTATCACTTCCCAGATACCTTGGAATGTTGTTTTCCTGGGGATGGAGAGCACAGGCACTGCAACAGTGATAGCTGCCTGTTTTCCTCCTTTGACCCTTTTATATATTGGTCTGGAGAGAAGTCAGTAAACCACAGCAGTGCTTTGCACTGTATGTCTCCTACACAGAAAGATTTATCTGTTGTCTGGTGAAAATTCTTAGTTCCTTGTTGCTGTGGATGGCTTTGAAATTGTCTCTTCAATCTTTTGCCTCTCAAACTTCCTTTTTTTTGGGTAAATTGATTCTAGCTTGAATCATTGAACATCCAATCTCCTTAAAGGCGATTCCTGTCCCATTAAGAGCCATAAAGACAGGTCACAGGTTAAAGAAAATGTCACATGATAAACTTCAGTAGCTATCACTTCAAACTTTAAAAACATGTGGTTAACCTTCCAAAGATGCTTTTCCTTATTATTGTGAGCTTTTGGGGTCAAAACGAAGCTTGTAATGGAAATGCAAACTTCTCTATGAGTTAAAATGATAACATTAAGCATCTCTCTGCACACTTTAAACCTGGTCCCTGATGCTGTATTTTATGTTCAGCATTAAGTCTTATACATTTTTGTTTTAATTCTTAAGGTTCTTTCAGATTTCATTAAGAGCCAGATCTCCTGAGATTCTGATTTTGTGTGCCCTGGATTGTCTTGGCTTGCTTTTCTATCTCCATGGCCACCAAGATGTTGTGCAGCTTGAAACCTTGGTAATGCTTAGCAGCTTCCTCCTTGTTTACCTGCTGCAGTGAATTTAGTGGTTGTGTAGAATACCAGTTTGGTTTTGTAGAGTACCAATTTGTCAGACTTCTTTCATGTTTGCTTAAGTGTACAGCACAGGCTGATCAAACCCCTCCTGAATTTTGAGTGATTCCATCTGAGTTGAGCTGTGTTTGGAATAAAGGTGGTTGGTGTCTCATGGCCTGCAAACGAAGCTTTTTGAGGAGGGAAAGTGTAAGAAATCTTTAGCTACTACGAAATCCTACCTGGTAGTGTTTAAACACCTATAAAATGGCTCTGGAACACTTAATCCACTAGGTGAAAGCACTGAAACCAAAACTCACTAAGGAAGTTTTATGGTAGAAAGCAGCAAGTCTCAGGATGGTGGCTGATTGCCCCAGCAAACCCCAGAACTCTTGTCCCTGTACTGAAGGTTGTGGTTGAGTGGTATGAAAATGTGTCTCAAATTTCACAGGAATATGTGGAAACTTTCTGACTTTTCTAAAAGCAGTAGTTCCAAATAAAAATGGACTGCTTGTTGCTAAAGATGTCAATGGCAAACTGAGTAAGTACAAAAACTCGAAGATCCTGTAACACTGGCATTTTAGCACATTGGAAGGGGAAACTAGAAGTACATCCACCAGCTAAATGGAGGGGGAACAGTTGAATATGTGTGGCTGTAAATGGAGCCTAACCTGGGTACTAAGTTAGGGTACCTGGAAGACCCCATTCTAAGTTGTTTTTGATTGGCATGTGAAATGGCAAGTGTGGCACCAGTTCAGAGCTCCTCCAGCAATAAGGTTAGCTGGAAGTTTTCTCTCAGATATAGTTGACATGCCTGTCATAGAGAGGGAGAGAGACCTACCTCATCTTTAACTAGGGCCCATTCAAGGCACTTCTCCCATGATACAGCCTGAGATATTTGGCCTTTGATGCAGGAACATGATCCAAGTGCTACGCCTTTTCCTCTGCTTGCATGCTTTGCTCTTGCCTGTGTGTAAATAGTGCTTTCATCAGAATCTCTGCTTGTTTGCCAGTGTGGTGTTGTGTTTCCTGGGCTGAGAATGACAGCCATTTTCAGTCATCATCTTGATGCTAAAATGTACATTTCAGAGGCTGCTTATGGCTCCCTCTTCTGCTGTGGAGCAGCACCCAGGGACAGAAACATAGTTCAGAGGGAGCTGGGTGAGTGCTGAGGAGAAGGACAGGAATTGTCATGCAGAACTAGAAAACATGGAGTAAGAAGGAATGAGAGAAAAGGCTACCTGATAGATCTTCTGTTTCTTCTCTGAACATAAGTAAAAAACCCTACTAATGTGTGCTTAGACTTCCTGCAGAAGATGAATTGAGTCACCAGAAAGACACCTTTTTCCCTATGTCAATATGACTTACTGAATAGAATTTTAAGCTAAAAGTAGTACTCAAAGTTTTGTAGTAGCTGGTCAAGGTACTGTGGGACAGCTGGGTTTTAAGGCTGTATCCAATCTGTTGCCCATTGTAAACTGAGCTTTACCCAGCAGGCTAAACAAGACACAGGGACTGACTTAATGCTCCCCCAGCATGAAAAAAAGATGCTGGTCTCCAGACAGATGACAGTGTAGATTTTAGGTATTTAAGTATTGTGGTCTGTGTTAAACAGACTCTCTATTCTCCCATCCTTTGTGCCAGCCCTTCTCCATCCTTAGCCACTGCCAGTAGCTGTTTGCTTTTTGGAACGTCTCACAGTTCATTAGGGCTCTGAATGCTGTACACCCCCAGACATAATTATGCTGCTGCCAGCCAGATTCCTTGCAGCTGTAGAAAGCTGTTTCTTCTTCATGCTTTCCCCCTTGCTAAATGAACTAAATAGCCTGCTAAAGCTGAGGAGGGAGGACTGTCCTCCCTGCCTTAGTTCAGTGGCAGCTTGGGACTGTGATGGTGAGTGCTGTGCTGTGTCCCCTCTTCTCTGCCCCCAGCTCGTTCTTGTCTCTGCCATTGCTGTGCAGGCTTCTGCTGTGGAATAAAAGTCCTTTTGTGTGGGACCACAGTGTGGAGCCTTTCAGCTCCTTGCTGGCAGCCCAGCCTGTTCAATTCCCAGGCATAAGCTGCTGTCAAGTGGAAGAGAGGAAAGCAGACCCATGCAGTCGAGTGAGGAGCTTCCATCCCATTCATATGTTAATGCTTCCAAGAACAGAGCTCTAGGACAGCCTTTCTTCCCCTCCTTGAACCATCTGCTTCCTATCACAGAATATGCTGGCTTGAAGGGACCCACAAGGATCCCTGAGTCCAACTCTTGGCCCTGCACAGGACCATCCTCAAGAATCACACCATGTGCCTGACAGCATTGTCCAAATGTTTCTTAAACTGAATCTTTTCTTCTGGTATCCAACCTAGACCTTCCCTGACAACTTCAGGCCATTCCCTTGGGTTTGGTCACTGGTCACAAAGGGAAGTGATCAGTGTCTGCCCCTCCTCTTCCCCTCATGAATAAGTTGTAGAGTGTGATGAGGTCCCCCCTCAGTCTTCTCCAGGCTGAATGGACCAAGTGCCCTCAGCTGCTCCCTCATACAGCTTCCCCTCAAAGCCCTTCATCTTCATTGCCCCCTTTAGATCCTCTCTAATATTTTAATATTAGAGATTAATATCTTTCCTATTAGAGATTAATATTCCAGTAACCAAAACTTCATGTATATATAGCAAACCCTGATTCTTCTTCAAAAGCCTCCTTAGCTGTGTGATGCACAAGTGGTCTGTATCCCCCTGGATCTGCAGGGGCTCTAGCCCAGCTCTCCTGTTCATGGTCAAGCAAGGACAGGCTGAATAATTTCAGGAATCCCAGTGGGATGATGTACATGGACTACATGCCCTAGTGTAGGTTTTGTCTGTGTGTGCCACCAATAGCATGCCTCTGCTGAAAACTGCATTTGGTTTTTCTGAAAGGAACAAAGGCCCTAATGCTCTTTTGAAAGGCCAGATGCAATGTCTGATCCAAGCCCTAAACAATTTAATTAGCAATGTGTTTGTGGGGAACCTATGTCTTTGGTGTTGTATCTTGCCAAAGTAGAGATGACATCAGAAGGAAACAGAGTGCACCTTTGGGCAGTACAAAATTATCTCAACTGACCTGGCAGCTGGTTTTCACAGGGCAAGTCAGTCTCTGCACCAGTGTTAGCCCCTTACTGCACCCTGTGGCATGTCCCAGGCTTTTCAGGGCACAAAGGGGGATGTCTTGATAGCAATCAGGCTTTGGAGAAACATCCCCCTCTTTTTAACCAACAGTGGCACTGTACTGCACTAGACTTGCCATGAGGCTCTTGTCTCTTGTCACAACATGTCTGTAAAGCCTTCTTAATTCCAATTTACATGCCTGGTGTGCTAGGGAAGTAACTACAGAAAGAGCTCACATAGTGGTGTAGTTCATGTCTGTGGTGGCTTTGTCCTGGCACAGGGGATAGCATATGGATTTAGCCTCTGCACTTCCTCTGAATGGTGCTGCTCAGTAAAGAGCTGTATGAAAGGCCTGTCTATAGCTATGAGTGGAGTAAATCTTAAAGTAGCACATGGCTTGCCCAGGAATAGTACATTTGCATGATAAGTGTGGGATATACCTGAAAATGGAGCTGTGTTCCTCATTCCTGGAAGTTACTAGACCTGTCAGAGCTGCTGCATTGTGTTTTGGCTGTACATGTTGGCTTATAAGTAGCTGAAAAAAAATAATGTCCCAGCTGTTGTTTATAAATAGCAAGAAGCCTTAAAAAGCTGAAGGAGAAAAAAGAATATCACACCCATCCACTTAAGACCTCCTAGATGCTCAGTCATACTGCAGGAGGAGAAGCAGGTGGTCAGGGCACTGTCTGAACTTACCTGTAACATGTTCTCAGCCACTGATGGACAAGTTCAGTCCATCTGGGGATCTTGCTAATAATCACCTTTCTTTCAGGTTGTCAAGACAATTGGTTTGCGAGAGGTCTGGTTTTTTGGACTTCAGTATCAAGACACCAAGGGTTTTTCAACATGGCTAAAATTGAACAAAAAGGTATGTTTGCACCAAGATTTTGCTTGTCCTTGTTCTCTTCTGAGAGTGCAGGGGCAAATTCAGTCTCCATACTTCTGTCAGGGATCTGTTCTTGCCTACCCATGCACCTCAAGTACTGCAAGATCAGCGAGTTGGTGCTGTGGTGTCCACACACTCCCTCCCTGGGGTATGAGGAGTTGTGGTGTCTGACCTGGTCCTGCAGCTAGCTCTGTTTGCCAGGCCAGATTTGTTACCCTTTCTGGTAAAATGCTGATGTTGTGCTCAAGTGAGCATCTTGGTTGGGGAGAAACCTGGAAAGTAACTTAACAACCACTGATCATAACTACTGGCTTGTGTAAGTCAGTGGGGAGAAACAATGAAGTATTTAACAGTAAGTAATTTAAAATCCTTACTTTTCTGCACACTCTTCTGCATTGGAAAGGAGATTTTTTTTTTCTAGTGCATGCTTGTTTTCCTGTTTGTAAACCCCTCCCTTTCACTTGTACATAGACTATAAAATCTGCTAACTCTGTTGCAGGTAACAGCACAGGATGTACGTAAAGAAACCCCCCTGCTTTTCAAATTCCGTGCCAAGTTCTACCCAGAAGATGTGGCAGAAGAGCTGATCCAGGACATCACACAGCGCCTGTTCTTCCTGCAAGTGAAGGAGGCAATTCTGAACGATGACATTTACTGTCCCCCAGAAACAGCTGTCCTGCTGGCTTCCTACGCCGTCCAGTCCAAATATGGAGACTTCAACAAAGATGTGCACAAGTCTGGCTACCTTGCTAGTGATAAACTGCTCCCACAAAGGCAAGTGAACCTGCATAGCCTTAGACATTCTCTTTCTTAAAGGGTTTGTGTTTTTAAATTTTTTTTTTAATGTAGGGGATGTTTTGATTGCAATTCTCAGAATAAAATACAGCCTTGTGCCACTTTGAGCATTTAGATTAATATTCAATTAAGAGCTTTAACCTTAAACTTCCTATTGCTACTCTGAAACTCTAATCAGAAGTAGTGAGAAAAACTCCAAAACAAAATACACTACAAGAAGAAGAAACTGAATAAAATTTGTCATTTATTAGAAGTCTGAATACTGACCATTGTCTCTAGCTAGCTTTTTAATGAAGCTGTATTTCTTGGAATATTTTTGTGGGGGAACTCTGATGCCAATGGAGCATTATTATAGAGTGATGTGATTGTGTGTGTGCATATATGTAGTGCTTGGTTTGAAACATCCCATGTATACTCTTTCTAGGGTTTTGGAGCAGCACAAACTTAACAAGGACCAGTGGGAGGAGAGGATCCAGGTGTGGCATGAGGAACATCGAGGAATGATTAGGTAACCAATGCAGAGTGAAACTGCTGTATTTCAAGTAGTGTCAGTGTGTAATGTACAAAACATTAAAAAAAAAAGTCTGTGACTTGCTTCAGGATAAGTTAGCATTCTTCAGGTTGTTTTGCTCAATGTAACTAGGTTTACATGCCTCTGCTGGTTCCTGTCAGCTGGCTGTTCTTAGTAAAACATGACTGTGTTTGCAGAGTTTGTAATTATCTACTAGAGTGATGCTTAGAACATTTGCCAGCTTGTTGCTGCTCTGTCCACATGGGAAGTTAGAACCTTCTTGCTCTAATGACTTAAAGACTCAAAAGAGAATATCTGTTTTCTTTTTACATGCTGCAGAGAAGATGCTGTCTTGGAGTACCTGAAAATTGCACAGGATCTGGAAATGTACGGTGTGAACTACTTCAGCATTAAGAACAAGAAAGGCTCTGAGCTCTGGCTAGGTGTAGATGCTCTTGGGCTCAACATTTATGAGCAGAATGATAGGTAATAAACTCCTCTCTCTTCATTGTTGCCTTCAGCTCCTTTCCAATATAAAGTAATTTAAAATCAATCTCTCCTGGAATTCAAATCTTTAACTAAACTCCACCATTTCTGTGTCATTCTTGGCTGTGTTTTTGACATTGCCAGAATAATCCATAAAATGTGATTCTTTGGATGAACAAATACAAGAAATTGGCAAATCTTTTCAAGATGTCACTTTATCCCTAGTCTTCCTGCTACAGATGCATTCTCCAGTTCTGATTTTCATTTAAAAAGCAAAAAAAGTGGGACTGAAAAACTGCTTCTTATATTTATATTTCACCTGCATGAATAATTTTGTCTGCTGATTTCAACTACCATAAGGGCACTGAAATATGAGGGTGGATTTGGTATCATTTTGAGCTTTATATTCTAAGTCAAGAATTTGAAATGACTTTGGGCTCTTATTTCTTTTTGCTTCCCATTTTTGTAGGCTAACACCGAAAATTGGATTCCCCTGGAGTGAGATCAGAAATATCTCATTCAATGACAAGAAATTTGTTATTAAGCCTATTGACAAGAAAGCACCAGTAAGAAGCAAGACTCATATTAAGCTATTAAACTTTTAACTTTCGTAGCTAAGTGATTTCTGTGGGTTTGGTTTTGGGGACTTTTTGGGGTTTTTTGCACAGAATCTTTTCATCAATAGCATGAACGTTGATGTAAGCAGGGAGACCTGTTCAGGGCAGTCAAGTGATAGCTGAGATTTTTTTTTTTTCTGACTAAGAGGGTAGAAATTTAGTATAAGCTTAAACTTTTAACATCAGTGGCAGAGTAGCTCTTTGCTTAGGGTTTCTGATTGTCCTAAGACTGTTCAGATTCTCTGATAATACAGTTAGGGATCTGAGGTACCTCTGGTTAGCTGTGGACGCTTCCTTTGTAACCTGTTGGCTTTAATAGTGTGTGGGATGATATTTTGCAGGTTTTCACCTTACTTTAAGCAGAAGCTTTAAGTCTTTTTGTAGGGTAGGCTGGAAGTTTTTTCCTTGCAAATTTATATTGAATGTAATTGCTTTAATCTTTAAGGACTAATGATTTCCAGTGCTAGCCAGTACCTTCTGTTCTTCTGGTCATTCTTGTTTCATTGCTGCTTGAAAGCATTTCCCTGTTGCTGTTGCTCCTTTTGAACAGAACAAAGTTTTTTATCCATTGAGTGTAACATTTAACATCCTTTCTGGCATAAGCCAAGACATTACATTCTAAGTGGCTGGCCAGGCTATTATACAGATTATTGAAGTGGGAAGGAAGGTGGGAGAAGCCAGGGACTTGGTGTGCCTGGTAAAGCAGCCCTGCTGGTGTTTGTAATGAAATGGTGATGCAAGGTGCTGTGTGCTTGGTGCTAGGGGTGTGTTATAGTGAAACCCTGAGCACTGGAATGACACATTGGGTGCTCCTGCCCTGGGTGTGCTTGTCAGGCTGAAATCCACTGCAGAAATAAGTGTCTAACTGCCACCACAAATGAATTAGACATTATTAAGAAAAGCTGGCTGGCAACTCTAAAACACTCGGGGTCTTGGGAGCATAGTGCATAGTGCATACACAAGGGGCTTCTTATGCTGAAAGAACAAATCTAATGCTGCCTTTTTCTTGTCCCAAGGACTTTGTATTCTATGCCCCTCGGTTACGGATTAACAAGCGAATCCTGGCACTTTGCATGGGGAACCACGAGCTCTACATGCGCAGACGTAAACCAGACACCATCGAGGTGCAGCAGATGAAGGCACAGGCTCGGGAAGAGAAACACCAGAAACAGATGGAGAGGTTGGTAGGGCTCTGAGTAACCTGGGTGTGACTAATTACTGCATGAGTAGCATCATGTGCTAGATAAATGGCTGGCAGCACCTTAATCTGCTGGAGCCAAAAATAAAACAGGTTGCTTTCTGCTTCAGTAGGTCTGATGGGTTGATAGTAATGGAACTCACCACAAATGTGACTTACCATTACTTTCTGGGACTTGTGAACTTGTCATTGAGATGAATGCCAGCAGAGCTTTATATTTTTGCACTTCTATAAAGGGAGTAAAGCTCATTATCTGAGTGCTGTAGGGCACATCTTGTGTGTGCTCTTTTTGTGTGTTTACTAGGAAGTGCTCCAAGTTGGTTTGAAATTACATTGTGACTTCCTTCCATCAGAGCCCTGCTGGAGAATGAGAAGAAGAAGAGGGAGTTGGCAGAAAAGGAGAAGGAGAAGATTGAACGTGAGAAGGAGGAGCTGATGGAGAGACTCAAGCAAATTGAGGAGCAAACCAAGAAAGCTCAGCAAGGTAATAGGAAATCTTGCAGTGTTTCCTTTGATGATGAATAGTCTGAGTGAGAAGGGTTCAAATAGTAAAGCTATGAGCATCTCTGAGTAATTTGTCTCTCCAGTGTTGTGTGCTAACTGATGTTAGGGCCCTGGTTTAACCTCCTGAAGCTGAAACTAAGCCAATATGCAGTTGCTGAAAAAATATGCATTAAAGAAATATGTAACAGCCAAGATGTCTGTCTTGGCAGCAGAAGTACCTTGCCATTGTTCCTGTGCTGGCTGGAAGCTTTATCCCAGCATATCTGTAGAGGAAGGAGTCAGAGTGTAGCAGGGGTCACACTAGCCATTGCTGTGGTGATTTGCTGTCTAATTGCTTGGCTAGAGTTAGTGGGGTGTTGCCCAAGCAAAATACTGAATGCTTCTCTGCCCTTAGGTATGTAATTTTGGGATGGGTGCTTCCCCACAAATCCATTGGGGGTGAACCTGACTTTTAGTCTTACAGCCCCAGGTAAAATGTAAAGGAGAGGACAGGGAACAGTTGCTTGCATCCCTGCTTTACCTGTCCCTCTGAAGGAAAACTCTTATCCAGACAGACTTTTCTCTTCTACTTCCATTCTTTACTTGATCTGACTTGAAATGTGCTCCCCTATTTTCAGAATTGGAAGAACAGACCCGCAGAGCTCTGGAGCTGGAACAGGAGAGAAAACGAGCTCAGGAGGAAGCAGAGAAACTGGCTAAGGAACGTAGAGAAGCAGAAGAGGCAAAGGAGGCCCTATTGAGAGCATCCCATGATCAACAAAAGACCCAGGAACAGTTGGTAAGTTGGTGAACTGAAAATCAAGTAGGGAAAATAGTGAAAGGAGAAGCTTTTGAAGCAAACCAGGCTATGAATATAGTGAGGAAGCACTACATTCATAGGTTCTTTAATTTTTATCCTCAATTATATGAAAATACACATAGATACAAGTGTATTTGTACTGTAGATTTGTATAGGTTTTTCTTTTTTTGGTATGTGATAATGATAAAGTGTTGCTTTCCCTGGTTTGGATTCAATGAACTAAGTGTTGTAGCTCTGTTTTGGGGAGAAGGAAAAAGAACCAACTCAACAACCAAAAAAACCCCAACCCACAATGAAATGCAAAATTTTTTTGGCTTCCTTTCCTCTTTCATCATGGAGGTATTGGTGGAACTGAAGTTAACAGGAAGTCTTTTTCTCACTGAAAAGATGTGTTTTCACTCAGGACTTGAACTAAATGCTTGATTTAGCAAGTATATTGGGTTTTGTTTCCAATCAAAGCCTTTCCTTCTGCAGGCTGCTGAGATGGCAGAACTCACAGCTAGGATCACACAGCTGGAGCTGGCCAGGCAGAAGAAGGAGAGCGAGGCACAGGAGTGGCAGTATAAGGTAAAGCAGAATCTGAGCAAATGGCATCCTTTCTGTGGAACTGCTCTTTGTTCTGGGTTGTAACCTAAACTACTGCACTAGATTCCACACTACAACCAATGCTTGCAAGCTTGAGGCTGTTGTAAATTCGCAGCTTTGGTTTTCTCCATGGAACTGGTGACTTATTCTAACTCCATGTAGCAATCTTTGACTAATTAGACCCGTAGCCCATTTTCCATTAACAGTAACCATTCTTCAAATCTCTGAAGTGTTATCCAGCAGAAGATTTTGAAATGATGGTAGCTGAGTAGCTTTGGAATACACCCCTTCAGAGGTGCAAGGTTTCCTGTAATGAGCACCGCGTGGTGTTTCTGAGAGAAGCTGAGGCACTCAGGGTTATACTGACTGACTCACTGTGGCATATCCTACTGCAGGCACAGAGGGTGCAGGAGGACCTAGAGAAGACCAAAGAGGAGTTGAAGACTGCCATGAGCACCCCTCATGTCACTGAACCCATGCACTCTGAGAACGAGCATGATGATGAGCAGGATGAGAATGCAGCAGAGGCCAGTGCTGAGCTGAGGTCGGAGGCCACCATCAAGGACCGCAGCGAGGAGGAGCGCACCACTGAGGCAGAGAAGAATGAGAGGGTCCAGAAACACTTGAAGGTAACAAGCTGGCAGCAGAATGTGTGTGTGTGGATGCTGCTTCTACTTTTCTCAACATTTCTTGCAGCTGGAAGGTATTACTGTTATTTAAAAAATGAAGTGAGACACAGGGAAGGGAGATGATCATGATCTTGCCAGATAGCTGCTTAACCGTTGAGTAGAGAGGCAGATCTGGTCTCTTGCACTTGAATTCCATTTTACTGGAAGCAGTGAAGTATTTTGAAGCAGTGCCAACAAGTAGTGTCTGTCAGATGTAGTGTGCTTTCTGTGAGTATTGCCAATCACCTGACAGCTGTTCATAGCCCTGGCTGGAAAGAATTGAAGAACTTTGTCTGATTCTTATCCAGCAGCTGTCTCTAACTGTCAAGTCTGGGTTGCATTGCAAAACTCTGCATTGCAAAACCCTGGGGTAGCCCACTAGGGCTCAGCACAGAGACAGAACTACTGCACCATCTTCTTGTGAGGAACTCCATTGTTCTGGTGTTCAATTCCAAGCATTTAGTTGTGCTGCCTGACTTGCACCAGGCTTTGCTCATTCTGCATTGTACTGTAGTGATTACACACAGAGGTCTAGAGGTGTATTTTATCTTGTGCAGCAAGTTCCTTTTCTGGTGGAAAGCTAGTAATTCCTCAGATTCTGCAAGATGGTCTTGCTGTCTTCAGGAATCCCTCCTCATGGCCACTCTTTTAAAATACAAGCATTGGAGACAACCTTTCTCAACTGAGCTAGATGAAGATAAATAGATGCCAGATTGCCTGGTGTTTTATACCTTCAGATGTTAGGGAGAAACATGAACAACTTCCACAAAATCGTACATCTGTTTAGGTTGGAGGGGCCTCCATGAGATCATCTAATCCCACTTCCTTGCTCAAGCAAGGTCAGCCAGAGCAGGTTGCCCAGAAGAATACACTGGGGCTTGTCTGTTTCCTGTCTCTATAGACACCGGATCTTTAGGAGAATCAGCAGGAAATCTTGTCCAGCTTTGAGTCTCTGGTACTAACCTGCTGCTGTCTATTTCTCCTCCTCCAAAGGCTCTTTCCTCAGAGCTGGCAAACGCTCGGGATGAGACCAAGAAGACAGCCAATGACATGATCCACGCGGAGAACATGCGCCTGGGCCGAGACAAGTACAAGACCCTGCGCCAGATCCGGCAGGGGAACACCAAGCAGCGCATCGACGAGTTCGAGTCCATGTAAACTCCCCCTGCACCTGCTGCCCTGCACTCTCTTCTCCCCTCTTTCCCATCCTCTCCCATCATCACTCATAATCGTGCTATGCTGGAACCACTACAGAAGAGTGACCATGGTCTTATTTATCAAGTTTTGGGCAAATGCTGGAGTTAAGTGACAGAAGAAGGAATAGTAAATAATGTCTGCCTGGGGTGGCTTGGGGAAGCAAAAGTGTATTAGGGCAAATCTGAAGTTGTTTGGCTTGGGGTAAAGTCTCAGTGTGCTGGGTTTGCCCACTGAGGTGCCTGTGTTGCTGTCTTCTCCTGTTGTGTGGGGAGACCAGCAGATACTTGTACTGCATTCAATAGTCAAGAGCTGACAGTCTGACACTCTGCCTTCCTACTAACCTGTGCAAGCTTCAGGATTAAGCTTAGTAGCCAGGGTCTGAATTTCTGACTTAACCCAGAGTCTGAATCATGTAGTTAAAAAGGGGAGCTTAGGAAGAAGGATCGAAGGTAAAATATGGACTTTTTCTCTAAAAGACCAAAGCTTTTGTCCTACAAAAATAAGCAGACCAAACAGATTCTGTGGTGTTCCTGCTGGTGTTACATTTTGTTGTTTAATGATGGAGCTTTGAATTTTCTAATCATGAGGAGGCCTTTGGAATATTTCCACTGATACAGTGTGGTTTGAAGCCTCGAATTCCCTGCTTTCCAGAGGTTTTGTCTCTGGTCAATGGCTTTGTTCACTATCATTTGTCTGACTTCAATGTAACCAGTGAGGCAGAGATAGCTAGAGTACACTGCCTTCCTTTTTGGTTTTGCCATTGAAAACCTAAAGTGGGAGGTAGAAATGTAAAAGACTAAAAATTATTGTAGCTGTGTTTTCCCTTGCTGAACAGATACTTTTCTAGTTACATGAACAAGATTTCAGGTTTTTCCATGAGAGGCCTTTTTAGCACATAGTTATTGGTGCCTTATGACTGTGTATAGATCTACTGTAGCTCAGACACCTTTAGTTTAAACTAGATGCAATCATAAAAAGTGATCAGCAGCTGGGGACCAAAAACTGCTCTCATATCTGGGTCATGTACAAGACTGCATCTGTCTTCCTGGCTTCAAGCAGCATTTGAGGGGAGAGGATCCTGAGACACTTGTCCAATGGCTTTCTTAATCCTCACTAGCACTCTGCCACATCCCTGGCTCAAGTGCTTTTCCTTCCCCAGAAGGATGCTTTGGCCTTTTGTAGCTTTGAAAACAGAAGACTTTATCTTAGAAACGGGATACAAATGGTTGTGAGACTGGTCCTGAGAGCTGCTTGTGCCAGGTATTGTAATAACCACCACCTCCTGTCATCCAAGCTGCCCATGCTGTAGCTACCCAGAGTCCTCCCTGCCATTTGTGTGGAGGAAATAGCCATGTATGCTCAGGGTTGAATTGGATGTTGCCTTGATCCCTCATAAAAGGAACTGTTAATCTTCAGGAGAGTCATCTTAAAAATGGGTTCCATCTAAAGTGAAGTCCTCCTTTGTTTTGCCCTCCTTGGACTAGTTTGTCCCTATAGGAAGTCATTAGGTTAGCCTGGGATTTATTTTCTTGCCTAGCATAATTCCAAATTTTGTGACCTGCTCAGTTTTGTTGATTCTCCTTTTGTATGACATTACTGGTAATGGTGATAGAAGGAAAACATCTCAGAACTGGAGCATTTTCAGCTCCCTGCTGTATGAAAAAGGGCAAAGGGAGACTGTGCCAAAAAAGAAACGTTCATGATAGTGTTAACAAACTGCAGTATTTCCCCAAGAATTCCTTGGGTGGCTGGAAACAACCTCACCAGTTCTGTGTTACTTTATTTTTTGAAAGCAATGCAATCTGTGTAGGGATTCACACAAATACCAGCCAACCTCTGTTAGAAGCAACATGCCAACCTATGCTCTTAAACCTCCAGGTGTGTCATGTGGGAGCCCCCTTCTCTCCCCTGGACACAGAGTGCTTTTGGGGAGCACATGACATGGCAAGCTTTTTGTTGGCCAAGAAAAATATGCCTCAGTACCATGAAAGTCACAAATGAAAGATTGGCGTTAAATTTGTCAGAATGTATTTGAATATTTCTGTACTGAAGGTGATTGGCATTGACTCTGCACGAGTCTCGTTACTGGGGAACAGACAACCTTTAAACTTCTGTTTTGGTGCTTTAAAGCTGGTTCTCAGCACTTCTGCTCTGTCCATGGCAACTGTTGATGCATTTGAGGGGAGAAAAATCCTATCTAATATTTTAATAATTTCCTAACAAGCTGATGTATGGTGCCTGGAATATGTGTTCAAATAATAAACCAGTAATTTTCTGCTTTGATGGGTCACACAACACTGCTGAGCTCTCATGTATTCTGATGTTGGCATGACTTCTGTTTATATGGTTTTTTAAACGTTCTAATTCCACATGGTCCAATAAAGGAATAGAACGGCTTGTGCCAGTGAGTCCACCTAACTCTTTGTAGTTGTTTCAGCCCTGCCTTCTTTTTAACCAGTATTATATTCCAGTGGTATCTAATGATATTTGATTTCAATATTTCTAGCTATGCACAATTAGAAAATATTAGTCAAGGGATGGAGGGTATGTTTATGGTCCTCCCCTTGGAAATGTATACTGTATTATAAAGATGATATTTTGCAAGAAAACTAATGTAAGAAGCTTTCAGTATTATGGTGAGATTTGTAGACACATTTTTTATTTGTTAGAATACAGTGAATTGTTCTTCCTCTTCATGTTCCAGTTTAATTGTTGGATAACTACTCCTCTTGGGGGTGGGGGGAGGGAAGTACTTTATCACATGTTGCCTGGCTTATTTTTTCTTGTTTTTTTTTTGTTTTTTTTTTTTTTTTTTTTTTGTTGCTGTAAATTATGTTGAAGGTTTTTGACCAGTTGTTTTACTGGATTATAATAAAACATCAATTCCTTAAGGTTGTGGAGTAATTAATGGGTCCATGTGCTTATCTGCAGAGAGAACCTTGACTAAGACATGTTTTTCCTATTCAGAGGAGTTGTTAAAATCCATACCTTGTTCTTCCTGAAGTGCCAATAAAGTTGAGAGAAATTCAGCAGATTGTGTCTGGCTGGTTACTTAAGGTTTGCTTTAAGTCCAGTGCTGTGTCCTGTAGCTGGGCAGATCAGCCTTGTGGTGCCCAGAGGTCAGCCTGGGTGCTCCCTCACAAACAGGGAGATCTTTCTTGCACTCTGAAAAGGGAACAGCTTCAGTAACAGCCCTTTCCCCCTCCCCAGCCCCCCAGCTGGAGCCAGCACTGGAATTCTTTGCTCTGAGTACAAATGTTCAACTTGCAGATGGACTGGCCAGAGGGACGGGATGGACCTGCTGTGGGTGAGCTCCTGCTGGGCCCAGCCCTGGCCTGGGTGCATCCAGGAGAGGCTGGCTGAGCCTTGGGGCTGCTGCTTGCATGGACACCCTGCCCAGTCTGGGGACTCGGGCACAATTTGCTTCTCAGCTGCCTCGCTGTGGCTGTCCCTGCCTGTTTCCCAGGGTCTCAGGATGGGTTCCAGCAGTGGAAGAGTGGCTGCTGCCACCTTTCTGCTAATGAACTCTGTGATCTTTATTTGCAGCTGCTTTCTTGGTTGTGAAGAGGGGCCTCACAGAACCTCTGCCTAATCATTGCTGCACTGCAGAATAAGGTGGAGATTTCACTGGAACGTGTTAGTGCTCACAGATCTGGTGCTGGGGAAGAGACCTGGACTTTTCTATAAACTAAACATGAAGTGTGGAGCAACAGAGGCTTCTGCAATCCCCACCAGGCATGGCTTGGATTCAGTTTCTACAGGTAAGTCTTTTTTTTTTTTGTTCCTTCCTGCCAGGATTCTAAAAACCTGAGCACTGGGGGAATTGCATGCCTCCTTTAATGCTACAGCAGCCTTCAATTGAAGGTTGCACTGGTCTGGAAAGGTTGATCTTGTTCTTGCTGTTTCTAGTGCCCTTGCTTCTCAATGGACATTACCTCAGAGGCTTGAGGCTTAGTAATTCTCCATGTAGGTTTATCTATATTCAGTTTGTCTTTGAAGAAATAGAAGTGTAAAGCATTAAAGGCTGAAGACTGCTTCTGTACAGGACCATGTTAAAAAAAAATCCACACCACCCTATTCTTCTAGTTTGTAGTAAGGTATTCTGTAGTTTAGGATCAGAAATTTGCATTTAACCTCTAATTTTTGGAGACCGCTTCTGTTGGATTTGCTAGTCTGTCTGGGATGTTTCAGATCCAGTTTAGGCTATATCTACATATGTTTGGGGCCTAGCTGCTTTTGTCTCTCAGAAGGCTGGGGGACTAGAAACACTGTCTTTTGGCAGGTTCTGCAATGTTGCTTTATTAAGCAGTGCAATTTATTAAGAACTTTAAAGAAAAGGCAAAGTAACTCTGCAGAGTAAAATATTCATTGAGTTCAATCTGTTTGGTAGACTAATGCATTTGGCCTGAGATGCACCGACTCCAAGTAGGACAAAGTCACTGCAGAAAATAAGACTGATTGCTTTCTCCTTCTCTGCTTTGCTCTTTCTAAAGCAAGGAATTGCAAGAGCATGGTCTCCAAATTCTGATTTGTTTTGATGCAGACAAGCCCTGTAGGGATTTCTCTAGGTAGATGCTTATTAGTTTCTTGCTCAGGATAAAATGTTTGGAGGGAAGCACAAGCTTTTTCTAGCATCCAAAGCTTGGTAATGCAATGTACAGGGTAAGGTATGATAATTGTAGGCACCCATATGGCAGCTGCTCGAGCATCTACAAAGACAGACTGCAGTGAGAAAGCAGAGAGCACCCAAGGCATGGCTTGTTTGCCCTGTACCATCAGCATGACTGCTCTGCTCCCTGCCAGCTTTGCAGCTGTGCTTATCTCAATCTTGGCTGTAAAATTTAAATGTCTTATACCAGGACATATAATCTCAGAGCATGTGACAACTGGCAGAGAGCAGAATTCCTCTGTCACTGATGCCAGCCCAGAACTGTTACTTACCCATATGCAAATTTGGCCACATGTGATGTTAATGTCTCCCTTGCAGAAAAATTACTTCTGTAAGAGAAATGCCCCATCCCTGGAAATGTTCAAGGCCAGGATGGATGAGTCCCTGAGCAGTCTGGTCTGGCGGGTGGCATCCTTGCCCATGGTCAGGGAATTGGAACCAGATGATCTTCATCCCTTCCAACCCAAAGCATTCGTTAAAAAAAAGGTCTGGGCCTCAATTTATGAAATGTTAGGCTGAGGCTGACTTTTGTCTTGCAGGTTTGCAGTTCTAATTGCAGTTTGTAGGCAAGGGAGCAGGTCCCGGTGTCTGAACAATGCCTAAATGAGTATCTAGCTCCAGGTGATGGGACTCTAAACACTACTAGCAATTCCAAGATGGAGATTTTCAGGACAGGTGTCAGGATGAGGGGGATAGTGAAAAGTGGAAGAAAGAATGAGGGAGTATTAAAAAAAGTAGTGCTGAAACTGCAAAAAAGTTATAGTGGATGCTTGTGGAAGGGACTGTGCCTTCAGCTTATGGTCAGAATGCACTTGCTCAGAGCAGGTGTTGATACACATATTTCTGGTGAGCAGAGCTAATTTAAAAATTACAAGCCCCCATGATTGCTGTAACCTGTGGCCGTGCGTCATCCTTTAACGAAATACAGGCCAGGATTGGTCTGGAGTCAACAAGTTTGGAGGGGGTGTGAAATAAACTGCCTCTGAGCTGGGAGGTTATGGTGAAGGCTGTCCACACCCCACATGCAGCAGTATTGCACTCCCATCCATCTCTGAAGCATCCTTGACTGGATGCTTGAAGGAGAAGCATGTGCAAGTGAAGGTCTTGGCTGGGGCGCTGTAATGTTTTAGTGGCCTTCACCCAGCCAGGAGCAGCTGCACTGTCAGATGTGGCAGCTTTCCAGAAGCCCTGCTGTGAATTCATTGTGCTTTCTTGTTCCAGTGCCAGCCCATCTCTGATTGCATGTCTGCCCTCCTGCTTCCAGGGGTGAGAATATGGCTCTTGCTCCTTTGTTTGTGTCATTCTCAGAAGGTTACTGAACACGTAGGGAAGGTTAGAATGGGGCAAACAGCCTTGTTTGAGAGATGTAGAAATTGAGGCATATTTATATTCTCCCCAAACCCCAGCCTCTGAGGCAGTATCTGTGACTTGAGCTCCTTTGGTTGTGCACTTTGTCCCAGATCTGTGCTCAGTGCATCTCTTGTGAGGCAGCAGAAGCACTCAGTCTGGGTTTGTGGGCTTGCTAAAAGTCAAACCAGTACAAGCTGTTCTGTTTGCTTTTATTAGCAACTTGCTCTGGAACAGGAAAGGTGGTTAATGAGTTTTTAAAGTGACAATGGGAAAGGTGAATTTTAGTTTTGTTCAGTGCTTTAGTTCTGTGTCAGCAAGCAGCCCATATCTGCTTCCTTCCCTACAGGAGTATTTGTGAGGCAGTGGGCTTGGTTAGGAGAGGAGGGGTAAGATGTTCTTGCTTTTCCAATTAATGAAGGCTGCCTTCTGGAAATGTTCATTATTCCTGGGTCTGTGTACCTGCTGCTCTGACTCCAGCCCCTGAGACTTCTCCCATGGGACCAGCACGAGCTTATCTCCCTCTATACATGAACAGCATGGGCAGAGACTGATCCAGGGCAGCTCTGCCTGCTGGAAAGGAACTCTAACATTGCTCAGAGGAGCTGGGTGTGCTGTCTCAAAAATCCAAGTATGTTCCTTGCTGTGGAGGGCTGCAAAGGTGTTGTGTAGCTTCTGGTTGGGTTGGGCCAGTGTTGATTTCAGTGCTCACTTCCTTGTGCAGAAGTTGGGGCTGAGGTGGAGCTGAGACAGCTCACAGGTGTTTTGGATATTTGCATGAGAGTGCATTAGACTGGGGGAGGGACGACCACATTGTTTGGTGTGTGCTACAGAAGATATTGGACAATGTATTTCAAGCTAGAAAACCACTTCCTTACCAGCATATGCCAACACATGACTGGATGTTTGGGCAGAGCCACTGCACTGACTGCTGGCAAGGAATGAGAGAGGTGGGGGCAGTGTGCCTGTGTGGACTGCTGGGAGGTTGGTTTCTGCCAAATCATACTTGAAGCAGAGCTAAGGGTTCTCTTCAGCTGTGTCTGGCCTTATTATAAAATATGTGCTGAACTGTGAAGCAAAATTTTGAGCTGGTTTTTGGGGGGGTTTTTGGCTTTTTTTTTTCCAAAGCAATGGTGTTTTTTCTGCATTGGTTTAGTTGGTTGTTTGGTTTGGGTTTTTTATTGGCTGGGTTTTTTTCTTTTTTTTTTTTTTTTTGTGGGAGGGGTGGTTATTTGCTGGGAGAGGTGGTTAAAACTTTCTATTTTTGTGCCCTTGGCTAAATGAACAATTATTTACTCTAGAAAGGAGATCCTGCTTCTGCCCTTTCTCAGTATTTAAAGATCTTAAAACAGACTATCCAAAACCTGCAAGGGCCTGATTCTCTCCTGCCCCAGCAGAATTGTTTTGCTTTCACCAGGGAGCAGTTTTCCCCTTTTCTGCACCTCAATGTCTTCCTGACTTCCCTCTCTGCACTGCCCTCTCTTCCATCAGGTGACATTGACCTGTCACTTGCTGTGCTCAGAGTTCCTGGCAGGGAGAGGAGTCAGTGCCAGACAAACACACAAATGTCCTTGCTGTGGAAACTGCTGTGCATATATCTAATGTATCTCTCTCAACTCAAGGTTTGCTGGAGAGATAAGATGCTTTGTGGTTTGTATGTGCTGTGGCCTCTCTCCTTGTGGCTCTCCTTGCCAGCCTTGTTTCTTTCCATGGAAAAGGCTGAGACAGAACTGGGCTGTATTGTCTGTATCTCTGTAGTGGCTGAAAAGCAAAGGCAGAACTGGCCAGAGTCTCTCAGCTGCAGAAGCTGCACAGAGTACTTTAAGTTTGGGGGTGAGATGGAGCTCAAGAATTAGGCTTTGAAGTCTGAAGCATTTGGGGCAGCTTGTAGGAGAGAGAGAACCACCTGGAAAAGTTGACCTGAGAATTATTATTATTTTTTTTAATCCTTTATGCATTGCCCATGAATTTGTCTCCACTGGAGCTGTCTGAGAGGTATGTTTGAATGCTTGAACACTTGCCTTTGAACTGAAGAATGCATTTCCCTGCTGGCTTATGGAAAATACTTGCATTCCTTAATGTCTTCGATGTTTTTTTCAGAAAGCCTAAGCACCTCTTTCCAACCCTTCCAACCTGAAAGCTTTGGGTGGAAAATTTTCATTTTGGGGCAAAAAGCCAAAACTTTCTGGTCATCCTCATAACTATGAATCCAATGCTGTGTGTGTCTCTGTTGAGGCAGACATTTTCTATCTTATGCTGTGGTTTTTCCCCTGTACAAATTGCTTAGAGAGTCCAGTATCAACATTTTTTTTTTTTTTTTTTGCTTATACTGGCTACCAATATGTTGTTGCATTAAAAAACTTGATTAAAGCAGACAGCGTACCAAATGGTGAGCTGTACATTTGGTGGAAGGAGCCATTGATGTTGTTGAGGTGAGAGCTGTTCCCTAACTCCACAGAAACCAGGAACTGAAACTGTCTTTGCTGTTGTATTTTTGGCCCTCAAATTCATATTGATTTACCCTGTAAAGGAGGGTAGATTAAATCAGTGACCATTGCTGGGAATAACTTTACAGTTTTCTTCTGCAAGGTTTCAAAGCTTAGTAGTGTGGATTATCAGTTAGCATGAAATTAATTACAGTTATCTGCACCTTTATGGTACTTTTCAGCAGAGAGTTTAGCAAATGAGCAGCTAAGTGTGGCTGCTTCTCACCACCATCATGTGAAGTAAGTGAATATTCACATTTTAGAGATGGGAGCCTGGTGTATTGGGTAAGGAATTGATATGACTGGATGCCATCTTGTCAGGAGCAGAATTCAGTGTCTTGCTTTCATTCCATTGCTGTAGGAGCTGTGTGCCCCTCTCTTCAGGGCAGCAGTCATTGGCACTCCTGCCTCTCTGCTCTTCCAGCCCTCAACTTGCAACTCCTTGTATGATTAGACATCACAATTAATATTCGTCCTGAAATCTGATTTAGTTCTGGCTCCTAAAAGGGAAGTCTGTAAAGAGAATAAGTGAGCATTGCTCAGAAATGGGCATGTGGAGGTGATGTTTCACATGTTCCTGTGCTTCCACCCATTTCCATGCCCTGCTGGGCCGGACTGCAGCAAGATCCAAGCACAATCCCTTTGTCCATCCTTCCTTCCTGCTTCCCCTCCCTCCTCCCTCCCTCCACCCCCAGGGAGGCTGTCCTACTGTTTTATTTTTCTTTCCTTCCCCCCATCCTCCCCAGCTGTATGTATAAATCCCTAGTCAAGCTGTCCTTGCACCAGAGGACAGCCCAGGGGACAGGGAGCAGGATGGCTCACGGCATCCTGGGGCTGCTGCGGCCCTTGCAGAGCAGACTGAGCACCAGCAGAACTCGCCTGGTTCCTCTCTGTGCTGTGACTGAGCAGCACCAGAGCCCAGCAAGGGGCTGGGCACAGAGAGGCTTCAGCTCCACGCACCAGGATGCCCCTGGGGAGTCCAGGTGGGTCAAATGCTGCCTTGCTGCATCCACAGGGATGGAGGCACCTCTGCCTTGCCCCGTGGCAAGAAAAGGAGAGAGGCCAGCCAAGCCATGGCCTCTGGGAGGTGGGGGATGAAACAACCAGCTTGGGTGAACAGATGCTGATGGGGGAGGAAGGTGGTGCCAGGACCCAGCCTGAGAGGAGCTGCTTCCCATCCCTGGAGCTGTGGCGACCTGTCAGAGGTGCTGGTCCTGCCTCCAGAGCTGTAGGGGCCACAGATAGTGGCTGGGAACCACCTCATGAAGGTGACAAAGAGTTCTTTGGCCCATTTCCACAGCAGGAACTACTGCAGGCTCCCTGCCAGCCTTTCTTCTCTCTTCCAGCCTTTCTTCTCTCTGCTTTAGGGATAGTTCAGGAAGAGAAGGTAAAATAAATGTAATTTGTGGATCTCCTAGATCCATATAATATAATCTGAATAAAACTGTAATCTGCTAGGCATTGAGAGAGAGATCCAACCGTTGCAGAAAATACAATAAACTATTTTGCTATCTGACCTTAGAGAAAAGTCATAGTGATAACCCCACTTGGGGGGTTATCATTATCATTGACTCATTATCATTGGGATTTCTTTCTAATTGGTTTGTTGCTTGTGAAACTATCTCTGGCAGTACTTATAGGCATCTTGCTGGTTTACATGGCTTTGGAAAATATCGTTTAGGGAAAACACTGACAGGGGAAGAACTGCTTTCTTGAAACCTCCTTCACCACTTTCCTGTGTCACAAAATGTTTGAGGTTTTATTTTTTTAAAAGGAAATAATCAGTTGGCATACACTGAATTTACAGTGTTGAGTTTATCATATCCTAGTAAGATCTTTCCAAACCTCTGACCATTATCCACCTGAAAAATCAATTAGGTTGCAGCGCTAAGTGGCATTCTATCACTTTACCATTTCTATTTTGTAACAAATTATTTCACCCATGAAGACAAAACAAACATTGCCTAGAAACATGCCTATTTGCCATACAAATGGAATAAATTACTCTGACCCATCAAAAATGAGGAGGATTGTTTGTTTTGTTTTGACATTTGAGAGCCGGTCTTTAAATTGCATATTTAGAAATACCTGCAGGTGTCTTTATGAAGGAAACTGATGTATGTTGTCAACCTGATGAAAGAGAAGCTTCTGCCACTGGAGAATGCCCTGGGCTTTGGGATGATGGGCACTTGGGCAGTGCCACACTGAGAGTTACTGGACAAAAGGCCCAACCACTTCCAGGGTGCTGCCTTCTTTCAGCACAGGAGCTGGGACCTTTGGGTAACCTCCTATATCTAAGTGATAGATATATATATCTATCTATATATAAGCAAGCATTTGGTATGGACACTAAGAAAAAAACCTGTTTGCTCATCTACTTCCTCTAGCAAATATAACAGTCTCAAGATATACCTGTCTTGCTGAGAAATCCTGAACGCTGCTGTCAGGGTAGGATCCTTCTCCAGATTGGTGTGAGAGCCTTGTCAGGAGGAGATGAACTAGATGCTGGTTCCCTCTCATTTGTAGATTACCTTTCTGCAGTTATCATTAAGAGAAGCTGATGGCTGTGTTCCTAACTCTTGGCCAGATTAAATCTTGCAGGCTGTCAAAATAATTAGCATTTTTCTTGAGCATGGATCATATCAGCTCAGAGGAAGTTACTCAGCCCTGTAGCTCTGTAAAAGCTGGGGCTGGGCATGTCTCACCACAAGAAGGCTCCCTGTGATGGAGTAAAGGAAAGGCGTGGGCATTTCATGGAAGAAAAAGCAGCAGAAAAGGAACAATCATCAAGTAATCCCCTTGGGAGAGGGAAGGGGAAGAAAAACATGAATGACAACAGCCCTTCTTGCTGGATTAGTATCTGATCCTGAGCACTTTGCTTGTAATTGCATTGCTCTGCCCAGGATTAACAGCCCAGGCCTGGGACTTGAGAATGCTCTGCCTGCCTACCCATGCTCCCTCTGCCAACCAGCCCAAGCAGGGCAGCACGTGAAGGGCACCTGCACTTGTTTGTGCACAGATAGACATTTATTCTGTGGGCTGTTTGATAAAGTGGGAAATATTTTGGGGCAACTCAGATTTGGCTGCCACTGAGAACTGATAATTTGATTTTTTTCTCATATGCATGGCACAATCCTTTGAGAAAGTGTGTGCACATTTCCCTCTAAGTGCCATGGCTCTAGCACTCAGCCAAAACGCCTCAATTGTGGATGTGCAGAAAAGGATGGACTCCTCTGATTTTTGCAAATTTGTCTTACAGCTCTGAGGATCAGGTGACAGTGCATTTCATAAATCGGGATGGAGAGCGACTAACGACCACAGCCAAAGAAGGGGAGACTTTGCTGGAAGTGGTAGTCAATCACAACCTGACCATTGATGGATTTGGTAGGTGCTGCAGCAGGATATATGCAAGTGCTGTTAGGGCCAGTGGGTACTTAGGAAGAGTGCAAAAAATATGCCACTGTGCTCTGCTAAGACCATAAATGACCTTCCCTTCCCCACCAGCTGCTTGCTGGGTGGCTCACCATGCTGAGAAGGCAATGTAACCTCACACTGTCACACTGCCATTCCAGCAGCCTCTGTCAGTGCTTTTGGCTGCATGGAGCTGATATAAAAATTTGAAAACTGATGGTGATTCTCCCAGAGAAGAGGCAGGCTGGAAACTGCATCCATCTGTTGTGTTTCCTAGCATCTCTTTTGATATGCTCCAGACCTGTTAAAGGGCCTTTTCTCACACTGTTCCTAAAGATGGTCTCTCTTACCCCCTTGTTTTTCCTGATTTGCTGTCCTTTCCTCACTTCTCCACCAGGTGCCTGTGAAGGGACATTAGCCTGCTCTACCTGTCACCTCATCTTTGACAAGGACACCTTCCAAAAGCTTGATGCCATCTCAGATGAAGAGCTAGACATGCTGGACTTGGCATATGGGCTCACTGACACGTAAGCCTCCCTGCTGATCACAGCAGATCCTCAAGCCTCTGAGGCAGATTCTCACCATGTGGCACCTCTTTCCAAGGGGATGGGGCTTGTTCTGTATTACAGCTGTGCCTTGAGAGCTGCTTTCTCTTGAGGGACAGCAGATCTCTAACAGGAGCTTTCGTGAAAACACATCCTGAACCAGACATCCCAGTGTGGGTGGGGGATTTCTGCCTTTACCTGGGGAACAGAGGAGCCTCACTTCATGTTTTCTTCTCAGATCACGCCTTGGCTGCCAGGTGTGCGTTAAGAAGTGGATGGATGGTGTGACAGTGAGGGTCCCCATGGATGTGTCGGACATGAGGAGGCAGCTGGAGGTTGGAAAGCAAAGCAAACAGTGACTGGAAACGACTGCTGCACAGCTTACACCCTCATTTAGGTGTGGCAGGGTACTTAGCTCTTGGTTTACACTATTGCTTTTTGTGGCTGGCTCGCAGTAGGCCATAAAGGTCTGATTCAGTATAAAAGGCGTGTTTGGCAAATCTCTTATTTGAACAAGGCAGCATGCCTAATAGGGTCTTTGGTACGTGTTTTAAGTGCTTAAATGCTCTGTTGAACGCAACTGGATTAAAGTGTATGGCTTTATATTTCCCTGGGTGGGTGTCAGTAAATATCTCTGCTGTATGCGACTCACTTTCTCCTTTGAAATTTAAGAATTCTGCTATTCTGAGTAACTGCTGAGAATTTTGCAAGGCTTGGCTCTTTAAAAGTGGATCAGACTCTTTCAATTTGGGAAGCTTCAGAAGAGATTGCTGTTTGCAAGTGAGTGTACTGATGGGCTTGGTGATGTAGGTGACTTGAGTTTGGTCAGCAAGAACATACTGAGGACCTTTGGGTGCTGAGAGTTCCTGTAAGCAGGAACCACTTCTATGAACTTGAGATGTTTTGGGTCCCTGAATTATTCTGTGCTGTGAGCAGCCACTTTCTCCAAATGTTAAATCTTCTCATTGCTGTACTATCCCACCTGTCAAATAAAATTCTAACAATGAGCCTTTTAGACCTACAAGATGCACTGTTCTGGTACCATGAACCTGGCTGGGATAGAAGGAGATGGACGGAAATTTGGTTGTCTGTATTAAATGCAGCACTGCCAGCCGAACAAAGGAGGTGATTGTCCTGCTGTACTCAGCACTGGTGGGCCTCACCTGGGATACTGCAGGTAGTTTTGGGCACCGAATATAAAAAAGACATTGTTCTGTTAGAGAGGGTCCAGAGTAGGACCATGAGAATGATGAAGGGTCTGGAGGGGAATCTTTAGGAGTGGTTGAGGTGACTTGGTTTGTCCAGCCTGGAGAAGAAGAGACCAAGGTGAGACTTCACTGTTCTTCAACATCCTCACAACAGGAAGCAGCAGGGCAGGTACCAATCTCTTCAGTCTCATGACCACTGACAGGACTGGATAAAATGACACGAAGCTGAGTCAGGGGAGGTTTAGGCTGGATCTCAGGAGAAGGTTCTTCACCCAGAGGGTGGCTGGGCGCTGGAACAGGCTCCCAGGGCAGCGGCACCCAGCCTGAGCTAAGAATCGTTTGGACAATACTCCTCGGCACATTATGGCATTCTTGGCACGTCCTGCACAGGGCCTGGAGTCGGACTCTATGATCCTGAAGGGTCCCTTGAACTCAGGATATTCTGCGATTCTATTCTATTTCACGATATTCTGCGTTTATGTGGTTTACGGAATGTCACCGTGACCGTGGGGCCTAGGACGCGGGGCTGCTGTGGCGGCGCTCTGCCGCCAGGGGGCGCGCGCGGGGCGGCGGCGGCTGCGAGGAGGAGGATGAGGATGAGGAGGCGGCTGTGGCGGCGGGGCCGCTGCCCTGTGCCCGTCCGTGCCCGTCCTCCTCCTTCCTCTCGTCCTGACCGGTGCCTGAGCCTGGCTCGGGGAGCCACAATTGTCATTTGTGTCTCATGGTCTCTGTGCACCTCCATGCCTCCCTACTGCGGACATCAGCCCTGCCACACCTGGTGTGGCCGGCGGTCCCTGTGGGCACAGGTGATGAGTGATCTGTGAATCCTCTCAACAAGGATCTTGTGTTCCTCTCTGATCCTTCATGGAAAAATCGGTACAAATGTTTATCCATGCCAGAATTTTATCCTTAGCAGAAGGGTACCTGCAGGAAGGATTTCTGGCATGGGCCAGAGCCATGTGCTGTAAGAGGTGATGGCAGCAGGGTGGGTTTTTGCAGGATCCCAGCCCTGTTTGGGGGTCATGGATGTGGTGATGTACTAAGGCTTCAGGCTTGTGACTGGCATGTGACAGGATAACCCTTTGCTTTGTCATCCATCAGAAAAATCTTCCAGGCTGTGTCTGTTTCTCCCAAACCTCTTCTCCTCCAACTTGTCACAGGTTTACTGTAAAAAAAGCAAAGAGAATAAATATGGATTAAATGAAAGCAGCTAAGCCATCACCTTCAGTAGCACTTCAAGTCTCTTGCAAAGCCAAGGTGATTTGGAGCTTTGCAGTCCCACTCCTCGGTCCCCACCTTGTTGTGAGCTGAAGCTGGAGCCCAGGCTGCTGCTGGGAGAGGTCAGCTCTCTGTACATCCTGGCAGGATGGCGAGGGAGGGAGCAGCTTCTGGCTTGGAAGGGTTGAATGACTGCTGTGTTCCTCTTCAGAGAGTGGGTGACCTCTGAAGAAAGAGTTTCTAGCAGAAGCTGTTAGCATGGAAATGCAGGGAGTCAGAGCAGCCCGTGCTGCTCTGGTGGGGCTGGCTGTCCCTCGAAGGTGCCCTGGGATAACGGAGAGGCCCCTGCACAAAGGAGCTGCTCCAAAGGATGAGGGAGAGTATGTCTTGGAAGACTGGCTTTCCTGACAGTTGAAACATCAGAAATAGAATTGGAAAGTTTAAAGTAAACTACAGCTGCTTCAGGCACTTCTGTCGTGTTTCTGTCAGCCTGCAGGATAAGGAAAGAAATCATATATCCTGAACAGAAATAAGATGAGGCTGCATGAGTCATTTCTCTTCCAGGCAGATGAACTGGACTTGTTTGGCCTTGGTCTAAATTGGGAGCAGGCCCTGAAGGCTCCTCGCTTCCTGGATGGTGACCATGGAACGCGACTTCCCAAGAGCTGCATCTGGTGGGGCAGTGGGCAGGGCTTTCAGTGTGTGACAGGCCAGCGTGGTCTAAATGATCTGAAAAAGGGCAGAGAAAGAGGGGAAACCTGTTTGTCTCTCAGGGCTATACATTAAGGGAAAGTGTGGCCTTTCTGGGGCAGAAAGCCAACCAAGTGTCTGTGCATTTGTTATTTCTTATTACGAGCAAATTGGGGGCTGTGGAACATTTTCAAGATTGGTTTCTGAGTTGCATTATTGTCTGGCTCATGGAAAAGGAAGGCTGCACATTTCCAAGCCCAGAACTCTGGTTTGTGTTAAGTTTTGCAGGATTTTTTTTTTGTTTAAAATAAAGAAAAATGTTATAATACAGAGCTAGGTTAGAGCAGCTACCCAGAGAACTGTGCCCACATTAGGGCAGCCTAAGCTGATGCAAGGAAAACTGTGTTTTCTCCCCGCCTCACCCAGTGTTTCTCTAAACTAATCTTTTTCTAAGCTTCCTGTGATCTTTTTATGTGATGCAAATTATGAGCTCTTACTCTGCATTTGGTTCAGGTCCCCTTTGTTTGACCTGAGCCCAGCCACTGAGTTTACATCTGTTAGTATGTTTAGAACACAGAATCATCTCTCTTCCAAGAACAGGCAGACTTTTCTTATAACATTTACTGCTCTTTCACCTTCTTGAAAAGACAGGAGTAATGCCTAGAGTGCTGTGCTGGCAGAAGGCTTCTTGCCAGCGTGGCCAGCCTGGCAGAGCTGGGCTGGGAGGTGAGTGTGTTTCACAGCAGTTCAGTGCAAATGCCACCACCCTGACACAGGGGAAAGGGGAGCAAGAGCAAGGGAACAAAAGGTGACAACACCACAGTGACAACTTGTGTGTCTTTTATTAAAACAGTTACAACTTTAGCTCTGGAAAAAAAGACTGTGGAGGCTTTATTGCTGTTCCTGTGTGAGGAAAATCATGTTGGTGGTGGAGTTGTGTTATGATTATATACATCTTTCATTATACAAGGGCCACAAAGGTGATCTGGGACAGAGAGTGCCACATCTGAGAGGTAAACACCCTTCATCTAACAAAATAGACTGTATACACCTTGGAAAGTGGGCTCTGGGCTTCCCACTGGTTCCCTTGCCCTAGTATTTGATGATGTGAATTTGGAGTGCTGGGCCAGGTTCCTGTCACTGACCCTCATAGGCACCTGGCAGATGAGTGGAGGGATCTGACACCAGATAATTTTACAGAGGTGGTTTTCCCATCTATGCAAGGACTGAACCATGGCAGCTGTCATGCAGTTCGAGCTCTGGTTATTTGCAGACACTCAGCAGTTTGCAAGGATACTTATTCCACAAGCACAACTTTTCAGTCATTAGGGTTAATGTATTTCTTTTTTTCTTCACCCATTCACTGAGTAAAAGGATTGTCTCTCTGACAGATACCACCATAGAAAACTCTCATGTAACTTTCAAATGAACCATCCCAAACCTTTCAACCTTTTAGACCTTTCCCATTGTTTCCTTAAAACAACTTGTCAAACTAATGTGGTGCTCTCAGAATCTTTTTAGAGCTCAGCTGGCAGTGTCACAACCCTCTAACAAGTCCCATTAAATCTGTGGCACTTCTGAGCATGGCTTTGAGGGATGCTTCAGGACTCCACTGGCTGCATCTCTTTGGTGGTCCTTACCAGCAGCCTGCTCAGCACATCCCTGCCTGGAATTCTCCAGACTTAATTCTGGTGGATTGCACAGGGCCACATTCTCTGCTGAGGGGGAACTCAGTGTTTCTTTGAGCCAGCCTCAATGATGAAGCCTGGACAGTTTCTGTGTCTGGACTGACAACTTTCTGGCAAGATGTGACTTTGCTTCAGCATCTACTCAACAACATTGCTAACAACTTCCACAACTCCTTGACCTCGTGCTGAAACCAAGCCCTGCTCAAGTCCCTCTCAGCATGACTAAGAATTTAGTCACTTGCCTCATCCACACTACTTCTACAAAGGGGCATCAGCATTGACAGAAAATTGTCAACTTTCACTAGGACTGAAACTCCTAGCTACTGAGCTACTCCCAGAGGACACAGAAGAACATTCACAGCCCTGTCAAAGTGACAGTACTAAAATCCTTCATGGCAACTGTGTCTCTGTCAAATGTTAACTTTGGGGAAGGTATGAGAAGAAAGAATCACTGTGTAATTAATTCCAGAAAAAAGCAATCTTGGGCTTAAAATGTTACACATGTTGTCTGTCAGTGAATGCTGGACTTTGGACTCTGGGCTCCAGCTGCTGATTTTGGAACCCAGCCTCAACCAATAATGGTTGGGGGCTGTGAGCTAGACCAGAGCAGACAACAGATGAGCAGAGTGAAGCAGCAGTGATTTCTGGAATGAAGGTGAAGAATTTTCCTTTGGATGAATGGTTGTGATGAACTGTGAATAATGGTGGGTTTTGTGCAAGTGTAAAGATTTTTAACTAATTATTAAAAGCATTAACTGTCCCTGTTGTCCAGTCATCCACCCACATCAGCAGTTGACTGGAGAAAATAAAGCAACGTTTCTCTTTTCCTGCTATTAAAAAAAATGGAGTCAGGACCTGTACAGGTCAGCTAATTCAAGGACAGGGAGAGTCTGGTGGTATTCACTCCATTCCACACCCAGCCAGTGAAATCTCTTTCATCAGAAAAGGGCAGAAAGAACAAGAACAACCCCCCCACCTCCCACCAAAATGAGTATTACATACACATTAGTGTCACTTTACACTTGTTGCCCCAGGCAGCCTGCTAAATTCTTCACACCCTGATCATATATTACAGAACATTTTCTGTTGCACATACACAAAAAAATATTTAGTTCCTCTACAACCATCGCCTTAGACGAAAGTCTCTTCTGCAAACACCGCTGTGTCACGCTCCTCTGCGGCCACCTCTGCCAGAGGCTGGCTCCTGAGCCACTCCACCCTGCTCCGGAGCAGTTCCTTCTCCACTGCTTCCACCTCTGCCGTGGGACAGGGCTTGGTTTCATCCTGCTTGAAATAGTCCCTGATGGTGTTCCGGATGGAGTCGGGGAGGATGATGCGGATGGTGTGGCTGAACGTGTCCGAGCCCTTGCTCTGGGTTGGCGCCTGCGCCGTTTCCCCTGGTTGTCTCTCCAGCTCCTCGGGAGCAGAGGCACTTTGGGGGCTCTCTCTGTGCTTGGCCTGCAGGGATGGGACCGTTGGTTGGTGGTGGTAGCGCCTGGAGAAGGACTGCAGGACAAGGGGGGTGTTCTGCCCATAGAACAATGTCTGGGGGATGTGGACTCTCACAGTCTGCAAGCTCTTGGACAGGCTCTGCTCACTGATGCTGCTGGGTGAGTCTCTGCAGCTGGTGTTTGTCACAGATCTCTCTTCTTCTCCCACTTGAGACCCTCGAGAGCTTTCTTTATTTGGGGCCACGTAAAAAGTTATCTTGGTGCGCTTCAGGCTTTCCTGGCTCAGAGGGCAATCATCAATGCCTTTGATTTCGATGTTCTTCACTGTCTTCTCCCTGTGCTGCTGGTGGCTGACCTGTGGGGATGTCTCACTGCGTGGGCTGGCAGCTGGGTACTCAGGGCTTTCTTCAAACTTTTTGGTATAATCCTGGCTCCTGAGTGCTGGGCCAGGGCACCCTGAACAACTCAGCTGTCTGTCCTCCTCTTCCCAGTCAACGTCAGTGAATGGGCTTCCCATGGCAGCTCTGCTGACACATGGAAAACTTTTCTGCTCTCCAAAGAAACGACTGGTCTCTCCAGCCTTGGGCTCACCCTCGTGAAAACTGTCCAGATTGCACAGATGTAAAGGAGATGTGAAGGATTTGTGCCACTCTTTTTGGGACCTCTTGGCAGCCGTGGGAGACACAGCATGAAGCCTGGCAGAAGTGCCAAACATGAATGGCAGGGATGAGACATCTGTGGGACTGATGGCTGATGACTCTGAGCAGTAGGAGAAAGCACTGTCCAAGGAGCTAAGTGAGGAGGCAGACGGGGAGGTGGTGGTAGAGGACAGGCTGGAGAAGCTGGACCTGTTGGACAGGCTGGACTTCTGAAGGCTGAGCTGCTTCACCCTGGAGGTGGTCTGAGGTGGTTGCCACAAGCTCTGCCTGGCCTTATTAACCCCAGGGCTTAAGCCTTCATCAATGAGCTTCTGGCTCTCCATCTGCAGCTGCCTGAGCCTGTGGACGTAGTCAGTGTGGCTGCTCATGATGGTGGCGTCGCAGCTGGACTGGCGGGCCACGGGCTCGTGGCTCTGAGGGGGCAGCTGGGAGCTGAGGCAGACGCTGGGCTCGGAGGAGCAGCGGTCCCGCGCCGGGCTGAGCGAGCGGATGGAGCCAATGGAGCAGAAGGAGCCGTCCTCCTCCAGGAGCTCGTAGCTGTCTGCACTGGCATTGGTCTGGGCTTTGCTTTGGTAGCAGGCTGTGATCTCACTGAACAAGTCCCAGTCTTCCTGATCCTCACGGAGTAACAAGCTGTTGGGTATCTCAAAAATGGCATCATCAGATTCCAGGTGGTGCTTTGGCCCTTCTGGATCGCAAGTGGAATACTCCAGCTCATCGGAGGAATCATCATGCTGAGCCAAACCTATGTCTGGGGCAGAGGACACAAATTAATTTGTTGCCATATATATAGTACGTAACAACCAAACCAGGTAAATTATATGAAGCCCATGGAAAAACAAAGATAATCCATTATTCTCACAGGAAATAATAAAAAAATTCTTGTTGATGACCAGTTTTCACGACTGGCCTGTATTCATAGGACAGCCAACAGAGACAACTCCATCTCTTTCCATACAAACCATGTGGGACATGGCAGTGCTAAGGCTACACTAAATTCTTCTGATGGCTAGAGTAGGTTTAACAGCAGCCATGGAGAAAGACAACCATCCCTGGGGACACATTGGAGTTTCTGCACCTCAGCCCTCTGCTTTGCTATCTCTTCCTGCCTATGCTTGACAGGCAAAGGGAAAACCAAACCCAACTGGTTTTCAATGCTGTTCCTTAGAAGAAACATGAAGGTAAAGCAAACTCTTTTGTCTGAGGACTTTACCTATTAAAAGATTTTAAATGTTTCTGGAAGATTTACTACCACCAACTTACCCAGAGATTCCACCGAGTTTTTGGACTTCTTTATGTCAGGTCTTTGGAACAAGGAAGCAATATCACCCCCAAAAATTTCTCCTGAGTTTTCAATCAGAAACTGCACTAACAAGGCCACCTGGCAAAGACAGGAATTCACAGATTCAGTTCATGAAAACAGAGCAAGTAAAATCATACCCAGATTTTCTCATTTTTTTTACAAAGATGTAATTTCCTCAAGAAGGTGTTAATAATGTGGCAGTGCATCTGTATGAACACCTGAGGCAAGAATATGAACTATGTGAACTGGTGCTGTGAGCCAGGTATAGCACATTCTACAGTTTTCCTCACTATTGCTTACACCTCATAAGCTCCAAGCAAGCATTCCTCCTTTCTGGTGCACTGTTGTGCTCATTGCTTATTTTGTTCCAGCTGAGGTGGCAGTGTCCAACTCCAGCTGCTCCAGTTTTCTTGTGCTTGCTTGGCCATATAGGAAGCTCATCTGATGAAGCAATCACTGCTTCCCTTTTCACCCTGGACAGCCTGAGGGGCTAAACCACTCCCAGCATGGGCACAGCTGCACAGAGGAAAGGAGGGGGCCTGGGTGCCACTCAGCCAGCACTGTCACTGGCGCTCTGCCTTCCTTTAGACTACAAAAGGCAGTGCCCATAAAAAGCAGTGAAAGGGGAAAATAGAGGTTTTCCCAAACCCATGGAAGATTACCTTCTTTGTAGACCGGGTCTCCTCTTCAGGCCCAGTGGGACTCGGTAGCCACAGCATATTGGGTGCTATGCAAAGAGCCAGGTTAAAGGCATTCATCTGATTCACTCCAGAATTCTGTTCAATATGATGCAGGACTCCAAAGAGGTGTCTGAGTAAGATGAGGTTGGCCTCTGGAAGCTGATTGACAAGACTGTTCAGGGAAAAAAAGAAAACAGTGCTGTTCACAAACCTCTGCTCTTTGGATTCCAGAAGTTGCATCCCAAAGCTTTTTCCCCCTCCTGCCCCTTTGTACCCAGCCAGAGACATCCACATTTGATAATAAGGTGAATCTGTGTCACTCCCCTCCACCAACTCATGTGAGAGCCACAACTCTGCATCCAAATTTCCCACCTGCTCTGGTCTCAGAGCTGGAGGGACAAAGGGACTTTGGTTCAGAGCATGTGGGGTGAACCCACAATGCCTTAACTAAACAGGGAATGCCCAGAGGAGACAGGAGACAGCTCCAGGCCAGCAGCACTCCACACACACTGCTGTGTCGTGTGCTGTGGAGAACATGGATAAAGAAGGCCCAGGATAAATGTTAAGGTTCAAAAACTGAGCTGAGCCATGGTTTAATAAACAGGATAACCAACAGGAGGCTGATAAACTGCTCATGCTCAGGGCAGCAGTTTCAAGGCAGTAAAGCTGTTTTCAAGGTCCACATCTCCACCTTGACAAGGCTTTTTCTTCTAACTGCCAGTATGATGATCAGCCTCATTTCGTGCACACCAGAATAAAGTTACTGTCATTAAAGATTTAATTCTGCTACCATAGATGCACTCCTTGTTGCTGAATTATTATGCTTTTCCAGTTTACTTGTTCTGGTAATTTGAACTAATCATCAGAAGAGAATTTTTAAATTACTTTTTTGGGGTCAGAAATGTTGAGGATGTTCAAAAAAGACCATTGAAAAGAAAATTTCCTGATCAGTGACACTGGAAATTGGCAATAGCTCCTCCCCTGTGGCCTGGAGCATTGCCAGTAATCTCCCAGAAAATGAAGGCTATTCTTAGGCCCATATGATCCCCCTTTTCCCACCAAAAGAAACTTTTACAAACTTTTTGATAGCTTCAATCTTATGTGTCCGATTTTCTGTGTCCATAGCTTTCATCCACTGTCCGTGCATGTCTGAGGATAGAACACTGTCAGGTATATTTCGAAGAAAATCCTGAATTAAATATATATATGCAGAGCAGTCTGGTCAGTTTGGAATTCCTGGTTTCAGTTTCACAATGCATATAGTCATTGTTTATTCATATTAAGCACAAGATAAAACAAGACACTACACAGACATGTTTATTCTCCCCTCCCATGCCCACCGAGCTGTCTTCCTCAGGCTCTTTAGTGGCAGCACTGCAGGATGAACAGGCAGCCCTTCTGTTTTGCCCCTTCTCCAGAGCAGGATTGTCCCTTTTCCAGTCCAGCAGAGGACTCAGCCCTGGGGCTCTGCACAGATCTCTCTGAAACATTTCTCACCTAGGAGAACTGCTGGTTTTTCTCAGGGGGCTATTCAACAACTCAGTGTATGTCTTGTCTTGGGAAATGCCTGGATATTAGGCCAACAAGAAAAAAAGGGATTTTTTTTTCTTTTACTTTGGTGCCTAAATTACTCTGACCAGCTTTAATTGCCAGTACAAAATACAAGCTTTTCCTTACTGAAACACGGGTCTTATCACAAGCTTCATCCCCCACCCACCACAACCCCTCTGCTTGGATTTAGCAGCTGCTTTCCCTTGTGCTTGCTGGCTGATCAGAGGGTGAAGGCTGGGGGTCCAGAGAGCACAGGTCAGCTCCTGTTTTGGGGGTTGCAGAGCAGCTGCCCTCAAGTGGCACAAGTCCTCCCAAACCCTCTGCAGCCTCTTCCTTGCATTCAGAAATGACAAAGAACATCTGTGCTGCTGCCAGCAAAGGGTTTTATGCATATGTCAGTGCAGTATCTGCCATGTTATTTGGCACTGTACAGACATCACAGCTGCCTTGCAGGTGGACATCACTGTATTTCCTGCTGGGGGTGGTTTGGTATGGGCAGGTGCCAAAGGGAGCCCCATCCTGAGAGGCTGCACATATCTGCATGTGAAAACCAGGCCATTGTATCACCTCTGTGCACACAAACAGGTGAAAATGTTCCTTGCTGGAAAATGCTTTCTATTTCCCTGAAATCCTCCCTACCCATAAAGACTCACTGCTTCCTTGAAGAAGGAAGGTGCCATTGGCCCAGAGAGCTGAGTTACTTGGCCACACATACCGTGATGACAGCTGCAGCCACAAAGACTGACTCTCCATCCACCTGAACATCATCTCCAGAGTTCAGCTTCTCTTTCAATTCCTTGCAAGTCTTGGCATTGGCAGAACGTCTGAAAATGCCCCTTGTAGAGGGACCTTCATGGTACAAGAGGAGCAGCATATCCTAAGAGAAAAGCCAGTTGTACTTCAGAGTCTAACACTTTACCCTCTTGTTTGTGTATATTATTCATCATGTGTTGCAATGTAATTAGCAGATGACCAAGTCAGTAATGGCAAGAAAACAACACAGGAGATTTATCCTGATCTAACCAGGGATGCCTGTGAATGAAGTGATAGAGATTACAGGAGAGGGTTGTTCCCACCCTTGTTCCTGAGCTGAGTCTGGATCACATGTAAACAATTACCCTCTTCCCCATGCAATCCTCATCAATGCTGCGAATGGCTTTAAATTTTGGGCTAAACACATCAAATTTACATCAAGACAAGCAGTCCAGGCTGCTGCTTACCATGATTGGCTTGGGAAGGATTCCATCAGGACAGACGGAGGACAGGGACAGCCCGAAGAGCTTGCGGGGTGTGGTGGGGGACTGTGAGGGAGGGCTGCCCGTGGGGGTGCTGGTGCTGCGGCGCAGGGCCCAGTCGATCAAGGACTTCTTCCTCTTGGTGTGCTTCTGCAGTGACTCTGGAAGCAAACACACACCTTCATCACACACCTGTCTGTCCTCCTGCTGGACAGTGAGCGATGTACAGTGGAGGCAGAGTTCCCAGCAAAACAAACACTTTCTACCCTCACCTGTTTGTTAACTGCAGTCTTAATGGGGATGGTTAGACAATACACAGCAGTGAAACCACTTATTCATCTCTCAACCATCAGCAAAATTCTCAATCACCATTCTTCTCTTGCTGTCTCTGCAGTGCAAGAATCACTTCACCCTTGTGACCAGTGATAGGCCTTGAGAAAATGGCATGAATCAGAGTCAAGGGAGGTTTAGGTGAGATCTTAGGAAAACGTTTTTCACCCAGAGGGTGGCTCAGTACTGGAACAGACTCTCCAGGGCAGTGGTCACAGCATCAAGGCTGTCTGAGTTCAAGGAGCCTATGGACAATGCTCTCGGGTGGATGGTGGGGTTATTGGGTACAGGGCCAGGACTCAATGATACTGATACTGATGGTTCTCTTCCAACTCAGCGTTTTCTATGATTCTATTACAATGACTTGCAGTTGCAGACTAACGAAGGACTGAAAGCTAAGTTGAGACATTTGCACAGAGAAATTTCACCTCTCTGCAGTCTATTCCTCTTTACATTCCATTCAGGTATGAGAGCAACTCTGGATACATGTACAATGCCAGAAGAGCTCAGCACTGCACTGGTCAGTAGAAAGTCTCTATCTGGCTGTACCACACTCCTGCAGCCCCTACCTCTCCTCAGCTGCATTGGAGCCTGGAGTCCGGGTTTCAGGACAAACTGACACTGTTTTTCCTTTGGGAGCTGAGCAAGGAAGGAAGCCTCTGTCCCATCAGCCAGGAGAGTGTTGTTGTTGGTTCTTTGTTGCTGGTCAGCAGAGTCCCGGAGACAGCTCAAGGCAATGCTGAAGGGATACTCGTGCCCTGTGGAGCAGAGTTGTGTAAAGAGCAAGCAAAAATGCAGAGCTATGGTAAAAACTCTTACTGTTACTGGAAAATTCCAGCTTTGGTGATCTCCATGGTGGATGGTTAGAACTTAACAGACAAAATTCAGTGGTTTATTTTAAAATGTTTCTTCTATTTCTCAAATCATCCCCTACAGATCTGTAGCACTCAAGCACCATTGTGATTGTCCTCAAGGCCTCCATATACACACCTACCCTCCGTCAAGCCTGAGGAGTTTCTGAAACCTAAACACAAATTGTTAGAAAGGAAAGTTTTCAAATAAAAAGCCTGTGAAGGCATTGATGAAAGTGGCCTACATGTGCTTGGGATGTCAGTTTAGTATTGGATTAAGGTTACAGTTCAGAGAATAACAACCCATATGCAACAAACTGGGTTTTCAACATGGTGCAATATTTTGTGTGGAAAGCAGTTTCATTATTTGAGAACTGAAATGCAATGAAAACTAAGTAAGTACCAAAAGAGTAGGATAAATATGTTAGCTTCCTAACTAGAAGCTTGTAAGTCACCAATAGGCCATGGAAAAATTCTGCTTCTTTCAATTGCCAAAGTGCTTTCCTCTAGATGTAAAACACTCTTGTTGAATAACCACCTGACTGCAGCAATTGGTTTGGTTCTGACAGAGCCCAAAGGCAAAGGGCCTGGGAAGTGTCAGGAGATGCTCTGTCTGACAGAGGTCAGTGGACACCTCTGTCACAGACAGTGAAGGTGGGCTGAGGCTGCCCCGACCTCCTGCTCTGCCTGTGAGGAGATGCCTGCACAGCTGAGCAGGAGAGTAGAACCAGCCTCCACACCTGGAGACCTGCAAGCTCATACCAGCAGCCAGAGGGATTGAATTAGGCTTTGAGGCATGTCCTACCCCTGCACCACATCTGCTGCAAACAAGGTACTTCTTGGGCCAGCCTAAAGATTTCCCATTTATTTGGAGCATCTGCTGAAAAGTGTGATGGGCTCCCACCCAGAAATGCACGGATTTGCTTGGAAAAGGGAGGTAAGTGTGAAGTTTTTCAAAGATATCACCATGCTTTCATTAAATGTGGATGCTGAGATGATAAAAGCCAAGTGACACCTCACAGCAACTTGATGTCACATCTTATATCAAGAACAGTGTCCCTGCTATTGCTTTTTAAGTGAAGAGTGCAATGTTTGTGATGTTTCTCCGCCACATGCACTAATACAATTTATTACTGTTTCCTCTAGTGCCAGAATTAAGCAACAAAATCATGCTCAGTATGGGAGGGCTCTTACCAATGAGAGGATAAGCAGGCTCATCTTTTCCTGAGACCACCCAGAGGTGGTGTTCACTGGTCCTGCCCTGTTGGGTGAGAAACAGAGAAGAGAAAAATATTAGCTGAGAGGGGCCACAGTGAGGGCCCATGATGTTGCCCTCCACTCAGAAAGCAACAGGCAGCAAATCTACACTTATCCACACCCACTATCCTGTGAAGCAGATGCTGCCAGCATCCTTAGCTAAAATCTGCACTTACAGGGAGCTGAAGCTGTAGAAGGGTCTTCTTCATCACACTCTCTGCAGTTTCCACATTGGACACCTTGACTTCAGTAGTCTAGAAAGGCAAACAGAGAAATCAGGAAGCTAAGACAAAGGTGAGAAGTCTGGTTGCATTTTCTTGTAGCTTCAAAATCTGGGGAAAATGTCACATCTGTGTCTAATGACTGTCTTTACTAAATCTTCATGGTTGGATAAGCTGTACAAATTTGAACTACACCAGAAAGGATGATGAGTATACAAACTGAAAGCTATTCTCCACTACTTCTTTTGTCATGGGTCTATTATACCACCCAAAGATTTCATCCATCAGAAATCACAGGAGGTGGGTGGTGCTTAGATGCTGTGTTTGATCCCATCAGTGTTTGGCTGATTATAATGCCACTGTCACTCAAAAGGGTGAACATGGAACACAGCAATGCTCATCATCAACCAGAGTGTCAGGGGTCACTCTTTGAGGGAAGAATACCCAGGAGGCAAATGTGACCCACCAAGCTCGGCATGAAGCCAAGAAATGTATGCTAGACTGGGACACATTCCAGTAAATTAATTCAGGACAACACACCAGTGACTCTGTGATCAATATCCTCAATTCATAGCACTGGAAATAGGAATTGACTGTGGCACTCAGCCACACTGTCATGAGTTTTGAAGTGAAGCAAAAGGAAAAGAGAAAGAAGTCAGAGGTGAAGAATAATCTTAAGAATTAAGTGCTGTTTGGTAAGAGCCTGGCTACCTCCTCATTTCTCAAACCAAAACTCTCCAAGTGGGCTTCCAAGTGGGAAGGATGATACATCCAGATGCTGGAATACCAGCACAGCCCTGCATTCCCTCCCCTGCTCCACAGACCCCTGTGTAGTCTTGATCTGATGAGCAGGTCCTTAGCTTTACTTACGGAAGAACAGTTGTCATCATCCAGCACAACGATCTGAAGGGTCAGATTCTTCAGATCCTCCTTTTGTTTTACCTTATTGATCTGCCTGAAAGTCAAAGAAAAGGGGAAGGGATATAATTTCCCAACCAAATTTGAGAAGGACCCTAAAATTTGGATGGGACATCCTCCTTGGCACTGTAATAAATACAGATTAATTATGACATACACAAATGTAATGTTCTCAGTGAGGCCACGTGCTCTTAGTGACTTTTTTATCTACCTGGAGCACAAAGGCTAACAATCCCCCACATGCAGTCCTTCAGTGCAAGTAGGTGTGTCTGCATAATACCTTCCAGTGTTCCCTCAGGATCACTACTGCTCTCCGCAAACCAGAAGATTTTTTCCCCCTCTTTGTCTCTATATAAACACTTTCGTCTGGGTATTAGTGGAAGCAACATACAAAACATAAAAGAAAAAACTGTAGCCTCTAGATGCAACATAATAAAAAATTTAGTTCAAATCAAAAGACATCTGAAGAATCAGTAACACTTGTGACAGTTCCACAGTGATTAGCAAAGTCAGCCTCTGGCTCCAAAGGAAAAAGGATGCTCTATCAACATCATCTTCTGATGGACTCCCTTTTTCCCAGCTGTTAGCACCAATTTTGCACTCTCCTAGGGGCATCTATATTCAGATTTCAAAGGTGGGTTTTTCAAACAGCACTTAGACACTTAACATGCTGAAAATCAGAGCACAATTGGAAGGGCAGATTTCTCTAAGGCCTGTAGAGGAACCACCTGGAAGGAGGATGAAAGGAGGGTCACTTACCCCAGCAACTCTGACAGCCATCGTTCCTTCACATCAGCTGAGCTGAAGACAAAAAGGGAGGCACATCATCAAACAAGAGCTGAATGGGCAACAGCCTTTGGAAACTCTACTCAATTTCATTTATATATGGCTGTAAGTCAAAGCTGCTTCCTGCAAAGCCCTGGAACAAAAGCACAGTCCTTTCCTTCTTCTGTTCTATTTTAACAAATAACAAAAATAATAATAACAAAAAAATCCCAGCAACAAACTGGACCAGGTTTCCTGTCAGACTGGTGAGTGTTCAGATAAGGGAATATCCCTTTCTGTGAAGTTGGAGTTAACTCATCTTGTGGGCCCTCATTATTTTTGCAGTGACCTTTAATTGCTATTTTCTTTCTCCTAGTATTTCCTTCCCAAAGTCCGCTGTTCCTACAACTATTGCTGCCAGCACAGGTTTCAGGGTTTCAGGGTAAGGAAATGGAAAAGGAAATGGGCCCTTTAGCCTCAGTCATTGTTTCACTTGACACAGGGAGACCTGAGTAGCTACTGGGATGCAGAGGGAGCTCTGATGTCTGATAAGGTACCTGAAGGTGACAACGTAGTTGGTGATGGGCCAGCCAATGACAAAGGAATTCTCAGGACTCATCTTTTTCTCTGTCACTTCGCTGAGACAGGTGCCGGTCCACACTTCACTCAGGTGCACTTGCTTTTTCAGCTTCAGGCTGGAGGAGGATCTACAATGGAAATCATCAATCCCTTAGGCCAGAGAATAACATGTAGACCTTCAGACTCTGATCATTCCCCTTTCAAGAGCTCTTAATTTATATGTGCAGAAGGAGTCAGACTGAAAGTCAGTTTTGTCCTTCTGCCTCTTGCCCTCATGGTGTATCTTCAAGCAACCTCATAAGGAAATGGGGAAAACTGATTAGACAACCTTTTTCTTCAGACAAATTGAGTGAAACATTAATACCAAGAAGAATTTGTGAAGGTGGAAGGGGGAAATGCCACGTTTTAGATCTACATTTCCAAAGAAGCATTGTTTTGGAGGCTGTTAAGTGCTCCACAAATAGATCAGAGCCTCATAAAATCTTGTGAGTTGGAAGGTACCCACATGATTATTGAGTCCAACACCTGGCTCGGCACAGGACAGCCCCAAAAATCCCACCACATGCTGAGCCTAGCTTCAACAGCACCTACTGGGGAAAAGGAAATTCCTCTTACTTGGACTTGGCAATGACCAGCACATCACTCAACAAAATCAGATGTCTTTCCTGGGTCTGCAGGCCCACGGTTAGCTGCACTCGCTCGTCCAGGATGAAGGTGGAGCCTGGGCTGCTGAACACCCCACTTGGCAGCCCATTGTCTGAATGGGAAGAGGAAAGAGTAGTTTCCCTGGAGGAGTAAGAAAAATCACAAGACTTTGTCAGAAGGTTTTCTTTTCTGTTTTGGAAGAGCCTGAGAGCTCTGTGCTTCTCCCAGCCCCTATTGCCCTCTATTATGATCCACATTCCCCTGCCCCTGCACAATTAACTTTACCAGCCTCAGACAGAGAACTGCCTAAAAGCCCACACCAAATCTTGTGAGATTAAATTGCTGAAATAGCAGTTTTTGAGTGATTTCTCACTCAGGTAAAAGACTTACTTCCTGCACATGTGTGTGAGCTATGACTTGACCATGGAAAGCCCGTGGCTCATGGCGTGGCTCAGCTGGGCGTGGGGGGCACTGCCCTTTCTGTGCATGTTTTCCATCCAGACTGAACAATTTGTCAGCACAAGAGTTACAGCAAAAAGAAAATGAACTGCATGTACTCATCTAATTCCAGACATCTGATTCTGGCTTGCCTGGCAGCCATCCAGCTTGCTGTTTCCACTGAGATTCATAGAGGTGCTCACCATTTCCCAAAATCCCTGAGGGTTTTTGCATGTTGACTTCAGTCAACAAGGCAGCATGGGGATTGAACCAGACCCTCTCCCTGTGCTGTCCCCAGCTGGAAGAGCTCTGCCAAGAGCAGTGTCCTGGCTTGCAGCTCAGCACCCCACAGAGCACCTCCTCAGCACTGCTCTGGGCTCAGGGCAGCTGGCACAGCAGCTCCCACAGCCATTTCTGCACTGCATGAACATGCAAGAGTTCCTGCTAACACAGTGTGTTTGTGTGCCTGAGCCTGACTTAATTAGTGAACCTCTGAGACATGGCCTTAGACTGACACAGAAAAAACCTCACAGAGATCCTCCTGTCTCTACACATAGACAAAAATGTGTATCTTGCTTGCAGGCAAGGTTACTTGCCTTCCCTTCACCCCTCAGCAATTCTGCTCTCCCTCTGCTGCTCTACCCTCTAGTCTGAGGACACTCCACACAAACAAATAAAAACCCACACGAGCTGTAATTGCAGTATTTTTGACGTTGTTGGTCTTAACTCACTTTCCACTGGCCTCATAACTGAACTCACTTGATTTCACAGGAGTGAGGTTAAAACCAGCCAGTAGCTGCTTTACTAAAATCCTCCCCCAGTCACAGGAACACCTGCACTCTGGCAAACAGAAATTCCCTCTTCCCTCCTCCACAGCTACCACCAAGTGAATCTTGACTTACACAGCTGTGGGGCTGTAAATGAGAAGCTTAATCACCTTCAGATTTGATATTAAAACTCTCCATGTCCATCAGCTGAGCAGTGGGAGCCACAGCATCTCACAATCCCAAGCAGTGGATTTCCTAACGCTGGAGGATTACCCAGCTTTATAAACACAATGGCAGAATAGCAAAAAAATCTCACTGATGCGTTCATGGCCTGAGCAAAGATGGCATTGGACCAGCTCCCTCCATAGCAATTCATCACAAGAAACATTTAAAGCTTCCCTCCCTCATAAGGATGTTCTCCAGCCAAATAAAGTCAAGAATTTGTTTCTCTTCCTCACTTTTTTTTTCCCTACTGCCATTTAGAGGGGGTGGGAGGAAGAAAAAAAAAAAGTCACATAACTTTTTCAAATGACAACCAAATGAAAATCAGTCCTGCCCTTCATATATTAAATGTCCTGTGAGACTGACACTCCCCCTCATTCCAGAGAAGCAGGCTGCACTGAGCATCCATCACCAATGGTGGGATACAACAGGGATATTCTTCAGAAGGGCTGGTCCAGATCAATCAGTTCAGCTTTATCTTCTCTTTCTTACAAAGAAAGAAAAAATCAAACTAAACAAATCCCTCAGGAAACGTTATTTACAAGAGTGCTATCAGAGCAAGGCAGAAAGGACCATGTTATCCCCTTATCTGTCTCTGGCAGTGACACAGTGCTGCAGGAGGGGAGGAGGTCAAGGAGGACTCAGTTCCCACTGGGCTGGGGTGCTCAGCTCAGGGCTGAGTAAGGACACTCAGTGTTTCAGCAGAAAATGTGCATGGCTGGCTGGCATGTGGCTCCCTGACTCTGCTGGCACTCCTGGTGCCTCACTGCAGGAGGTGCAGGCATGGGGGCAGCTCTCCACCACCCGAGCTGGCAGGAAGGAAAGCTGCTGCCCCCTGACAGGGACAGGCTGGCCTGGGGCATGTCTGGGTCTGGCAGCTCTTCCAACAAATGTCCTGAGCTGATGCCATCCTGCACAGGGCTCTCAGGGCCTGGGCATGCCTCCCACCACTGCCTCCATCTCCAGAAGCAGCTCCAGCCCCCTCACCTGCCCAGGTGTACCTGTAGCTGAGGCAGAAGCAATTCTCAGGACTGTGCCTCACACTGGCAGTGCAGCACATGGAGCAGGGGCTGCAGAGGGCTCTGGCAGTGAGTGAGCTGCACAGAGAAACACTGAGGTGGAACCCCAGGATGCTCCTCAGGGGTGCTAAATCTGCATCAGCCCACGTCCTGCAAACCACCACATCTGTCTGGTGCCTTGTCCCCGCCACCTGCCCCTGCCACAGGACCAAATTGCCCTCAACACGGTTAAATGAACTTGAAACCCAATTTGATTTCAGTCTGTGCAGGCAGAAAGATTGAAACAGGAGTAAGAAAGGTATTTTTTTCTACCTGGAATGGGACTTTGATTTTCCAAGAGCTTTAGTAATGGCAGATGAGGTAGATCGTCTTCTCTGGACAATGGGCTTCATCTTCTGCAAGACAAAAAGACATTCAAGTTAGCCTGGCCACCTTGGGAGCAGACCAGCTCATTGCACTCTCCAAATTCTCTTTTTTGTCTAGATAATAATCAATAAACCTCAGCACTGAAGGCCATATCTGTGCTGCCAGACACCCCCCTCCCCTTCCTGATCATCAAAACACTGGTCAACTCTCACATTTATGTTTTCGCAGCCAAATCTCAAAGTAACTATATGAATAAACTGAGGAAAAAACTCAAAGTGTGGAGTTCAAGAAAAACTTCCAAACACTCATGGAATAGTTTGTTAATGAAAAGTATAGAAATACAATTTAAAAGTGGACCAGACCAAGATATGAAGAGCATATAATACTCTAGGGAGTTGTACTTCATCAGCTGGAGGAATGGATGAGGTTCCTTAGTAGATTTTTCTCTATTTTCATTTTCCATGACTCACAGTTCAGCAAACAGGTTGTTACCAGGCCCCTCTGCAGGCAGCCTAACCTCAAGTCATTGGTGTCTATTTTAACAGCCACAGCCACCAAGTCTTGTATAACCCAGAACTGGGGTGACTGTAATGGTGAGACCTAAGAGTCAGAAATTATAACTATCCAAGTCAACATATACAGAGGTCACAGGTCCCCTTTTATTTGCTAAGTAAATTTTGTGCTGGAGAAAGATGAGAGATTTTAGCCTGGGAGAGAAATCCTTACATCAGTGACTCTTGATTAGTGAGCATGGGAAAATCTGTCCCATGGCTCATTTCTAATTTCAGCATTTGCCTATGTTAGAGCTTTAAGTGCCAGGGAGTTCAGAGCATGTTGAGACTTACTGATCTTTTGACTTCTGAATGTTACAAAATATGAAAAATTCTAGGAATTAAAGAAACCATGATTGCTGGTTGATGAGGGAGGGCTCCTAAGGGGAAAGGATGTTGCTTTTGTTAACTGTATACTTTTCAAGGTCTGTGCTGAGCAGTGAAAACATTCATTGCATGGGAGCTCACTGGTCCCATCTGTGAGGAGGCAAGGCTGTTACAGCTCAGCACCTTATGACTGCATTACCATTCCTGTGATGCCAGGGGAAGGTTTTATCTCATATCAGGGGTGGAAATGCAAAGGACAGAACCATTTCAGCCAATTTGTGTGACTGGTGTTCCCCACATTGTGTCAGGTTTTTCAGAGCAAACTGGAAGGCTGGCTGGGGCTGGTTTGCTTCTGTTTACCCTCCCTGGAGCTACAGGAGCTCAGCATGGCTGCAAGTCTGTCTCCAGGGGTTTGTGTGAGAAAATAAAAGTTGGTGGAAGTGATTTAACACTGTTCAGAAAGGAAATCCATGGCAGAGGCTGGAGTCCAGCTGCCAGGGAAGGGACACCCTCCTCATCTCCCATTTAGTTTACAAGACACCTTTTGACTTCTGCAGCCAAGGACCTGGGAATCCTGCAGGCTAGAGCTTTCCACAACACAGACTCCTGACTGCATGCCTGATCAGGTCCAACAGAGGCCTCCAAAGCACAGATGACCTTGTGAAAAAGAATGTATGATTACATAACTCAATCCTGGAATGGGCCTGCAAGTGTGACTTAATAAATCAATTTCCTTATAGATGAATATTAAGCTTTGCAGTATCCTTAGTGCTCCCTAAGTAGGTTCCCTGGGTACATGTACAAATGTAGGCAGAGGCAGATGGACAGCAATTTCTCCCTCATACCCTGCTGTGACATTGCCAAGCAAAAATCTGTCTTTGGAAGTTTCACAAGGAGAACTGAATAAAAATAACATCAGGTCACAAATGCTTGTTTTTAAAAAAGGAAGCCCCTACTAAAACAGAACATCTGGTTTCTGGAAGTGCCTTAATAGGATAAAACATTCCCACAAACATAATGCAGCAAAGCATCAGCCATGCATTATCTGAAGGTGGGCAGTGAGGATGGGTGTGGATGCCCAGGGGGAAATGCCAGCAGCTGCCACTGCAGAGGTCACTGATGAGGACAGGGTGAGCTGAGGCACCTCTGTGCCAGGGGCACTGCAGACTGCAGCAATGTCTTCAGAGGCAGTGTAATAAACCCTTGATAGGATCTCCTGTGCCAAAGAATCCCATGGCACACAAAACCTGGCTGTAGGCAAGGCAATAATTTTGGCCACTCCAAAGTCACTCTCTTCTGGGGTACAAGTGGTGCTAAGGACAGACATGATGGGATTTTTTAGTGTAGGAGGGCATTTATCCCAGAATAAACTTCAGGGAGCCAGTACTGGTGGATTTCCTCTTCTGACCACTGTTCCTGAATGGTGGCAGCAATGCCTTCCAAGCAGCCTTGTCTGAGGACCTGTCCTACAGCACCACCTCCAGCAGGCACTGGGCTACCCTGGAAGTCCAGCAAAGACAGCACTGGGACTCTCCAGTGGAATGCTGTGACTACAGGACACAAGGTATTCCCCACACTTGATCTCTCTGAAAAAAATGCTGAGATGATCAGCTGTCCAGAGGTCCAGCTGCCTGATCCCAAATCAACTCTAGGCAAACAAAAAAATTGCTTTCCAAGACCTCAGCCAAAGTCTCTTTGATCCTAGCCAGTCCCATTCCTTCAGCAGGACATCACTGACATTATGGAATCCCCTACTGTGAGTAAGGAAATCATTTTGGCCACTCTAAAACAATCATCGGACTGAGGCAATTTGACACACAGCTAATTGGCAAAATTTCAGGGTTAACATACTTAATTTGCATATTTAATAGAGGAATAATAAATCTATTAACATACCTAATTTACATATTTAATAGAGGAATAATAAATTATTCTGCCTTTGGTTTCAGTAGGCATACAAAGTAAAACAATTGCTCATGTACTCCGTCTCTGCATGGGAGAACCTACCTGTGTATCTCATTTTAAACAATTTGATTGTGCATGGGCCAGCCCATGTAAATGATATTTTTCTTAAGAGACTGCTGGACCAGGACAGAGCCTCCTAAAATCTTGACTGTTCTCACCGTGCCATGTAAATACAGTCTGAATCCAGCATATTTATAAGCTCTACAGTTTTATGGTTTTCTTGCACAAAAACCCCCTCCCATCTCACTACCCAGAAGCAGCATTACAAGTCCTCTGTGTGATGATGCTGGAGCCCCCTCACCTCTTCCTGCAGAAGAGGGGACCTCGTTGTGCCCCTCCACACTGCAGCCAGGCAGTGCCTTTTCCTGGAGGTCAGCTCTGCTCTCATTCACTGGGCACGGAATCACAGAAGCGCCCGAAGGACATGGCGTGATCCTTGCGCTGTTTTGGTGCCATGGAAACAGAGACTCATTTACCCAACACACTCTGGAAGTGCCTGAACACTTCTAACACTCTGGACCATGTTTGTGCATTACTCATCTGTGAGCTGCTGATTTTAGCTGTGTATTTCTTGGCACAAGGGGGGTTGTGAGTCTGATGCCCTTCATTCCAAATCCATGTATGGTCTCTGCTATCGGCTCAGCTGGCCAGCAGCACTGGTTGTTTTTTTTTCCCTGCTGACCTCTGCACTTGAATGTTATTCTCCAAATAGTTAAGGTGGGATGGAACTGAAAAATAATGACATCTGCTTAGCACAGGGTGGGTTTTCCTTCTGACAACAGCTGGTCAAAGTTTGCAATGCCTGTGGCACTCGAATGATGTTTGGTGTAGTTGCCATTCAGAAATGAAAAAAAAAATGTTTAACAGGGCTATTTTTCTGTAAAACATAAATTGAAATATTTGTTTCAGAAACACTGATACACTGTTTCTTTGAAACCACACTGTGCTATCTTCAACCCCAGCATTTTAAGGTTGGGGTTGCAGCATCCAGCTCTCACTTCCAAGGGAAATTTGCTGCTCCCAGTGCTCTTAGCTGCCAGGTTCTGTTACTCTCTGTGCAGCATTAATCTGTCAGTGTTACTCTCCCCTCGTTAGACAAACAGTCCACTTCCCAGCTGCAAAGGTGATTAAAGGGTATCATACACCCTTCAAAAAAACCCCCAATTTTTATAATCATGGATTCAGAGTCCGTTTCATGCTGGTATTCTTATCTGTCAGGGAGGTTTATGTTGCTAAAAACATGGTCAGAGAGAGTAAAACATGGGCCACAATGTCTTTGATTATTTGGAGCATCACAGATTGTTCAGAGCCCACAACATCAACATTATTCTTATTCTTGCATGGATGTTGTGAAACGTTACCTTCCTACAAATATTCTCCTCATGATATCAGCATGGGGTGTCAGAGCAGAGAGCAGATCACTGCTATTGATCAGCTGAGCACAGCTGTCAGTGGGACAGGGCAATCCAGTGGTCTGCTGGACCAGGGCAAACATTACTGTATAAATGTAGCACATGGCCACTTAGTTCTCAGACAACATTTAAAAACCACTTAAGAACCCAGTTAAGAGAAACAATTCATCACTTGGACTTGGATCCATCCATGTGAAAACAACTGCTGCTGTCCTCTCCAATAATGAGTTTACATTAGCAGAGGCATGCCTACAAAGGCCTTTTAATGAGATAATGTGGGCACTGCTGCCTCCTGCGCTGTCCCTGCTCCTACCATGTACCCATGGCACACTGCTGTTGCACTTCCAGTTAGAAAATGCCATTAGAGAAAGATAATGAAACAGAAGAGAAAATTGTTCAGTGCATAAGAGGAAATCAGGCATTAGGTTATGTGAAAAAAACCTGGGTTTGCCATTATAGGTAGATTTACACTTAAATTGAGTTTAGGGAAAAGTGCACTCACACAGCTGCTGTCTCCTTCACCCTGTTCCCAGACTTCATCTGCCACTCAGCAAACTGTACAGTCTGAATGTGACCCCTCAGGCTGGAACAGTTTTAGCAGGGGTTCCAGCAGCTCTTGTCTTGCAACCATTCCCCCTTGCTCCAAGTGGGAAACCCACCCCAGGGCACCCACTGGGAGGCAGGGCAGGGTCTGCCCCAGCCTCTCCAGGGTGCTGTGCCACTCTGCCAGCCTGGTCTTGGCTGATAGTGCCCTGAAAAGCTACACTCCTTCCTACAGCATGCCATCAGCTCCTTGGAAGAGGTGTCTTTTCTTCTCAGCCTTGGTTTCCTGCCCAGCTCAGAATAAGTTTAAAAACCCTCCACTTCTTCTCCAAGTGTCTCTTAAAGGTGAATGATTGGAGTTCAGGGAGCAAAACAAACGCCCAGTCTGTGATTTGTTTTCTGCACTGTTTTCCCTCTCTTTTCACAGTTCTCAGCTGGGAAAGAGGGGAAGATTGGATCATCTCATTTACAAGGACTGGCTGAGGGAGCTGGGCTGTTCAGCTCTGAGAACAGACAGCTGAGAGGTGACCTCACCAATGTCCATCAGTACCCGAAGGGAGGTGTCAGGGCTGGAGCCAGGCTCTGCTCAGTGGTGCTGAGCAGGACAGCAGGCAATGGGCAGAAATTGGAAGACAGGCAGAAATTGGAAGACAGGCAGTTCCATCTGAACATGAGGAAGAACTTTACTGTGCAGGCTCTGAGCACACTGGAACAGGTTGCCCAGGGAGATTGTGGAGTCTCCTTCTCTGGAAATATTCCAGAACTGTCTGCTCACAATCCTGTGCATTGAGCTCTGGGATGACTCTGCTTGAGCAGGGAGGATGGAGCAGTGTGGTCCTTCCAGCCTGAGCCACTCTTTGATTCTGTGAGGATGCCATATATAGCAGAGATAGTGCTCCCATGACAGTGCTCAGGACCAGGCATTGCTAACCAGCTTCCTTCCAGCCAGGCAGGCCAGCATCACCCAACAGGGAGAAGGGAGAAGGCTCCAAAATGGAGCAGGCCCAACAAAAAACATGCTCTGTATGAACCATGGTTTGATGTGAACTCAGAGCTAAGAAACTTGGGTGTAAATATTTATCTGAGCCATTTTACACAACTTCATCTTCCTGTCATGTTTCACTAACTGCTTCCCTCTCCCTTACTGCTAATACACAGCTCCAAACAAACCAAAACATTTCTTAAAATATGCAGAGCTTGGTGGCTGTAAATCAGTTTGCAAGGACACACTTTGAAATATTTCCTTTTCCTTCCAAGAAATGGAACCCTGCTGGTTTATTTTAAAGTCTCCCATATAAGCATGGCAGAAACAGTTCTTGTCTACCAAGGGCCAAGGGGGTTTTCCACTTGGAGGTGGAAAGAGAGGTGCCTGGGGATCAGCTCAATTCACACAAATCTGTTCCATGCCACATTTTTTCCCTGCTCCCATGGCTTCCTTGTGCCTTCCTTGGGGTCTGGAGCAATGCCAGCCCTGGATGGCAGTGGGGGAGGATGTCCTGCATGGAGAGGACTGTCACCACACAGAGCACCAGTCCTCCTGCCTGAAGCAGGTCTTTCTGAGCAGCTGGTGTCATGGGGATATTCCAAAATGGCACTGGGCTGGAACCCAAATAAGGACACTTGGAAGCTGTCGTGGCTTGGGGCTGTGTTTCTGGTACTGAGCACAGCCTTGCCTTGTCCTCCACCAATAGTGCCCATGCCTGGAGAACAGCACAAATGTTCAGTCCCATAACAGGGCACTGCTCAGGGTCCCAAAACAGAGCAAAACCCTCAGCTGACACTCAAAGACAGTACCTGAAAAGGGGCCCAAAAGCTTTGAGCAGGAAGGCAAAACTCAGCTCTCATCCATCAGCTGTGCCTCTGTAAAACACACAGTGCCCACCTGCAGCTCTGTGCTCCCTCACTGAGGTCCCAGAACCAGACACAGAGGTGAAAATTTAATAACACGAGAATAAAAAAAATCCTGCTATTTCCAAACATCAACCCTGATATAGTGCTGGTGAACAGAATCTTGAAAATTACAGGCAGCCTCTGCTGAGAACATCCACAGGAGGTCTTTTCTCTGCAAATTTTAGGGTTCAGCAAGAGAGGGGTGTTTATGTATTCTGGGACAGCAAAAGAAAAGCATTGCACAAAAAATGCTTACTGCTGGTGAGGATGGTTGTTAGTCATCACCTGCAGTAGGAATAGGCCCTGAACATCCAAAGGATACAAAGGGGTTTTTTGTGTCAATATCAATTTGAAAAACCTTGAACAACACAAATGCAAGTCTCTTCTGTGTCACTAGCACAGCAAATAACTAATTGATGGAAGTTGAAGAGATCAATAAACATTGATGTTGATTCAGAAATACTTCTGAATTTAAGCATTTGGCTTAGCAAAACATGAATAGCTGCTAGAGAAAAGCAGTGAGAAATGTAAAACCTTGTTTTGCAAAATTTCTTCACCTTTTCTTGGAGGTCCAGAGACTTTTGTTGCAATTCTGATGTCCATGGCCAAGTAAATTTGAAATATGTGCTGACAATGGATTAGACCAAACACTGGCACCTGCTGGGATTTTCCTGAAGTGCTTCTTCCCATGGTGAAAACCCATCACAACAGAATACCCCTACATGTTTTGATAAAAAATTTATATCAGGACTCTTTCCTCATTCCTTTCTTTCCTTTGAACCAATGCTGAAATCCACGCCAGGAACATTTCACCTCTGGAATTCCTGCCTCGATAGCTCTGAAGAAAACCTCTACACAGCTCTACACACATATATGGTGTCTGGCCTTAAGCTGAGGCATGCTCTGATGATGAGCACGACACCAGTGGCCAGAAGATGACTACAGATTCTATTCACATGGGAAACCAGAGGGGGAACACTTTTATAAAACCCTTTGGACCATTTAATTTAGGTTGGTACTGTGGGGTAGAAGTTTCTGTTGTGAAATTGCGTATACATAACATTGGAAGGGAACTTGCTGGGTTTCACAGTATAAAAATTCATCAATGAGGCCAAAGTAAATGAAGAATCATGTTCTTTCTTTAAAAATGCAAATAAACAGTCCACTGAATTGAGCTTTGGCAAAATGAAAAACTTGCAGAGCAGCCAAACCAGAGGAACAGAAAAATGTAACACATTCCTTACTGCCTTTAAAATATCTTTTTTTTCCCCTGACTCTTGGTTCAAAACCCCTCCTCCTGCCAATTAAAAATTAAAAACTCATAGACAGCTGAGTCTGCTCAGCTGCAGAATTACTTCAGCCTTTCCATGCAGGGCTTCTGAGCATAAGTATGGTGGTACAGACCCTGCTAGGGCCCAGATTAACTCCCAGTGCTTGAAGTGCAGACTACCCAGGTCTGGTGTGTGACAAAGGAAAACATAAACTGCCCAAGGAAGAGAAAGTGCAAACCACAAACAGTTTGCACAGCAGAAATGCTCCAGGTCTCCTGAGCAGACAGTGCAGCTCCACATGACACTGGCTCAGATCCTCACCTCTCCCAAACCCCCACCAAGGTGCCAGTGGCCCACAGCACCCCTGGGAGAGTGACCAGAGACCCACCAGCCTAGAACTGCCCTGGACTGGCTCAGGGATGGAAGGAGGCTGCTTCCAAGCCAGCCTCCCCCAGCCCTGATGGAAACTTGCAGGAATTGTGCACCCCAAGGAAGGTCCCAGGTCCCCCTCAGGACTGATGTCCCTGCAGGCAGGGGGACAGGGGGTGACACAGCCCCTCCAGCAGCACTGCCAGCAGTGCCTGTGAGCTCAGTGAGTGCTGCTCCGTGAGTGATGGTGCTCCTCATCTATTTACAATTATTAAATCATTTTATTTGCAGCTTGGCCAGAGAAAGGACTTTGAGAAGAGGCAGCTCTGTGCATCTGGATTTCATTAGAGCTGAGCATTAATCCCTTTATGCCTTATAAGCATCCCGTTAGCATTCTGCAGAGCCGGCGGTTGTGAAATGGCATTTGCAGAGCTGGCTGCCTGAAAAATGGGTTAATCAACAGCATCTCTGCTAGCACACACACCATGAAAGGCATTTTCCTCCTGCTGCTTGCTCATCTGCCTGTCAGCATCAGTGTGGGCACACTCATAGTAGCATTTGCTGTCAAACTACTTCTCAAACCTCGGGATAGGTTTGTGCTGAATTGCAGGATCTAATTCCACAGAATTCTGCAGTTGATTGAAATGAAAAATAGACATCCTAGCCTCAAATGAGGATCCAATCATGAATTTCAGTGGAGCTCTGAGTCTAAAGTTACATGAGCTGGGCAAATAAAAGTAGATTTTGGCTTAAACAATTCACTTTTTTACCAGTTTTTGGAGTTGCAGGAAGGCATTAAGGGTTGAGCAGTGATAGAGGCCCAGAGAGAGACATTGCTCAGCTGCTGAGAAAAGGTCAAGAAAGGGAAGGCAGGAGGGAGCAGCTGAACCCATGTGAAAAAGAAGATGCAAAGGAGAGGTTTGAAAACACAGCCTGAAGAGCTGCCAGTGGGCTGAGAAAGGGAGGGAGAGAATCTGATCAGAGATGATGAGGAGCTTGAAGATCAAATAACCTGGAGGCCATGGGAGAGTTTGCCAAGGCCAGCAAAGAGATGTGCACATTCCTTTACTAAAAAGAATGCTATGAACCAATGCAAGTCAGGCTGTGTGGCCTTAAAGAACACGTCCCATTCTTTGATGGCATGAGAGGTGGAAAAATACAAGCAGTGGAATCACTACTATGCACATAAAGTTCCCTACACAAGGCTGTTATAATTATTCCACAGGAGCAACTGCTGCAAGCCACTGCAGAAACTCAGAGGTGAGCCAAGGAAAAGAAACAACAAAGGCAGAAAACGGTGTTCCCTGGAAGGCAGTGATAAAATGCCAGTGTTCTGCAGGGGATGGGGGTGGTGAGAGGGGGTGATCATCCCCTGGCAAGCAGAGTGAGGCTAAACCAGAGTTATGACCCCTCATGCCCCATGCAAGGGCACAGGCTGGGGTTGTGGGGGTTGGATCACAGGTGTGGAGGTTCACCTGCCCCCAGGAGCCCCTGGAGAGTGGCCATGGGGCTTTTTGGAGATGTTGGTGCCTCCATTTGCAGTACAGCCTGAAGGGGCAGGCAATGGAAAACTCCAAGAAACATTCAATTTAAAGACAAATATTCAATTAATATATTATTGCCCGCTTTAATTTCTCACAGTATTTATTTTTAACTTTTGCCTTAACATCTACAGTGTGAAAACTGTAGATGCTGAAACTAGGCTAAATACAGGACATCCTGTAGGGTACGGGTACAGATGACCCCAAAGGCTTCCTGATCTGCCTGTTATGCCCCATTTCCCATTACTTGGGCTTAACATGTTTATGCACAAACTAATACCTCCAGTCATGAGTATTTTCATGGGTCTTTGGTAAACACTTTATAATTTGACATAATCTTTCCAATATTGAGGTGTTCAGAGCAAAAACCCAATTATCCAGCAAGATTTACAGAAGAGCTACGTAGAATTTATATTTGCCATTACTTAGTTGCTAGTACCTACTAGTTTTACTAATTTTAAGGAGGAAAAGTTAGTAGCCTCTTCACAAGTAATGCCTACACAAAGACATGTGCACATACACATCTGCATACACATATCAGACACACAAAGCTCTCTGGGTTATAAATTTCCCAATAAATATAGCAGACAACTTCAAAAGCAAACCGACCCTTTAAATAGGAATTATGAAAAATAAGTTTTACATCACAAAAACATCCTGTTTTGCTTCAGTTTCTCTCTCACATGCCACAAACTGGGCTCCACCCCAGCTGTTTTCCAAGGGGCTAACTATGGGTGCCTGGTTTTGGAACATTTCATGTCCTTATCTGTCCTGCCATTTGCTCTGTGGGAACATGAGGAGAGCAGCACTGTGCACAAGCAGAGAAGGGCTGATGCCCAGTGCATGGGCTCTGAGCACCCATCCCTGTGCCAGCTCCTCTTCCCACAGCTCTAAGACACCTCAGGAGAAAATGCAGAGAAGTGGAAGATAGAAGGAGTGGGGTTTATTGGTTTTTAGCTTTGTTTGAAACCACAATGACTGCCACACTCCCAGCCCCTGGATGAAGTGGAGAAGGTGCTCTTAAGGAGATTTTCTGTTTGCTCTGTTAGAAGTCAGCACCCCCAGTGCTGGCACTGCCTTGAGGAGATGTCAGTCCCTCCCCAGCAGCACACAGGGGGGTGGGGAGCTGCCAGGGCAGCTTTCCTGACTTCCTGAGAAACCATCAGTGTAACACAGCACCACACTTCAGCAGGGCCCCTGGGGCACCCCTGCATGTCAGCCCCAGGCAGACACCGTGGGGTGTCCCCTCAGCAGTGCTGGTGCACTGCCACTGCTCCACAGGCTGCTCACTTGAGACAGGTGCAGTGTGACAAAGGTGTGACTGCACACAGGTGATGCAGGACACAGGTGAGCAACAGCCTGAGGGGCTGAGTGCTGCTGTGGGCATTCTCAGAGCTGTTTGTATCCAGATCTGCAAGGAGCTGTTGCTACAGCAAGAGCTGAATGGCGTCACTGGCGAGAGTGGAGGAGTGAGTAGTGCATGGATGGAGGTAAACAGAACAAATACAGAAATCTGGGGGTGTTTTGGAGGGTTCTGGCATGACAGAGGGGGGCTGAGCCTGGGGCAGGTAGGAAGACGGAGCATGGTGTGCTGAGGTAATGCTGTCTGTGAGGAACTAGGAAAGGGTCCACAAGGATCTCTGCATCAGAGCTGCAAGTCAGAATCTTATGCATTGCAAGCAGGAGGGGTCTGAGATCCCCCATCACTGGTCATGAAGAACAAGCATCCGCTACATCTTCAGGTTAATTAAGAGAAACCATATTCACAGTACATTCCTCATCTCTCCCATACCTGTGAAGTAAAACCAGTCTGACTATGCAGGTGATTGAATCACATCCCCTGGTTACAACCTAAAGGAGTTCCAGCCCCTGGAGCTAGCTCCTCTGCAAAGACAAGGCCACTTCCCAAGTCTGGGGCCAGCCCAGGTGAATTGTAATTAAGGAAGGTGGAGCACCAAGGAGCAGAAGCAATCACCCAGATCAGAGCCATGGCAAGTGATCTACATATGGGTTCAGCCAAAACCTAAAGTGCACCAGCACTTAAGGACAGGTCAAAAGAAAGGAACTGTGTCCAGTGCTGTTGCTGCAAAACCTTCACTGAGCACCCAGAGACTGCAGGGGGAGACACACACTATCATTCTGTATCCATGCCTACCCAAAATTAGGCTATGCAACCATCCAAAGTGTGGTATGAGGCTTGAGGGGATTCCCTGAAGCCACTGACTCTTAGAAAATGTAAATCTTTTTAAATAGACAAACTCTAATATTTATTTTCCTCGTGGAAAGAATCTATGTTAATTTTTAGGACCTCACTAGAGGGCGATAAATAGATGGGCTACAACCAAGCTATTGCCTGTGCAGGCAGTGAGATCTTGGAGAAAACTGGTCAGCTGCAGGCTCGGGGGATGGCTTTAAAAGGTCTGTGCTTACCAAAACAGCCCCCTGAACACCCCTCTCTGGTTCACACACTGATACTTCACTTCTCTTTAGCTGCTCACTGAAAAGCACCAGTCCAAGGGCCCAGGAAGTTTACCCAGGAGCTGGGTGTGAGCCAGGACTCAGCGAGGCATTGGCAGCTGTGTCGTGACCAGGAACATTCCCATTTGTACATGACCCATCAAGTACCACTGGCTTAATGAGCTGAAATTCATGCTGGACAAAGTGATGACCAGGTCCTTGAAGGCATCAGCAGAAGGCTGAGGGGCAATGCCTGGTCCTGCTTTGTGCATCTGGGGAACAGAATCTATGCAGAGCCTCATGCTCCTGCAGAAACAGGCATTCATGGCCCTGCTGCTGAGGCCGGGCAAGTGAGACCTTGGCTGGGATGCTGAGGCAGAGAGCATTCTGGTAAAGGTCCTCATTTTCCATCACCTGCAGATAATGTGGAGCTGCCACATCACAGCAACACTGTAGGTGACACAGAGGTATCAATAGGCAGGGGTCTGCTTAGGAAAATGAATGTTTAGGAATGTTCTAAATATACAAGACCATCAGAAGGTAAAGGGAAATCCAGCCACCTGTGTCTTAGGTAAGGCTCATAGGTAAAAACTGCAAGTAGCTCTAAAGAACTGGCAGCAAAAGCTGCAACAAACCATCACTCTGGATCACAAGGATTTCGTGGGCACATTCCAGCCCCTGGCAAGCATTACAAGTATTACAACTAGCAGCAAATTTTTATTTTTATATTTTTTTTACCAGAACTTGCTATTTATTCCAGTGGAAACTCCCTGCAAAGAAAATCGTTCCACTCTGCTACTGTTTGTGTTGGATGAGAATTTCCAACTGGCATTTTGGGGAAGTTTTCCCTCTTATTTTCCATTACTTCAAGCTAACCTTATGCTAATACCATATTTTGTTGCTTGTTCTGTTGAGTTGAAAAATCACCAAGGGCAGCTGCGGTTCTGGGCAGCCCGGGCACCCCTGTCCGGCCGCAGCAGCTGCTGCCGGGGAGGCGAAGGGACGGGGCAGCGACGGCAATTCCCGAGCCTGTCCCTCTGTTCCGATACGAGGGCACGGTTCGCAGCCCCGACAGCTCCCCCGACCAGCGGCGGGACGCAGCAGCGACCCCGCGAGCGCACCGGGGCTGCCGGAGCCGCGCGTGGTTCCCGTCCCGACCACCGGCACCGCACCCGCCCGTCCAGCGCCTCCCGGCGAGGCTCCCGCGGCACCGGGAGCTGAACGACCCCTGCCGGGACCCGCAGCGCAGCCACCCGGCGGTGCCGACCCGCTCCGCTCCCGCCCGGTGCCGCTCCTGCCCGGTGCCGCTCCCGCCCGGTACCGACCCGCTCCGCCTCCCGCTCCGCTCCCGCCCGGTGCCGCTCCCGCTCCCTCCCGGTACTCGCCTGGCTCCGCGCGGAGCCCGCAGCGCAGCTCGGGGCGCGGCCGCGCTGTCATGCCCGCGGCCGGGGCACGGCGCGGCCCATGGCCAGTGCCCGGTGGCTGCTGGCCGGTGGCTGCCGGCGGCCCCAGCGCTCGGTCCCGGAGCGGCGGCGGCGAGTGGGCGCGGGGAGGGCGGAGCGGGGCCGGGAGGGGCCGGGCCGGGCCGGGCCGGGCGGGGCCGCAGCGCCCCCGCCCCGAGCGCAGCCCCGCCGGCCGGACAGCCGAGCCCCGGGAGCCCCTCCGGGCACGGGAAGGGTTCTGAGACCGCCCCGGAGCTGCCTCTGCCCCGGTTCGCGGTGGCCGCTGCTCAGGAGCCCGGGCTGGGACGGAGAAAGAGCGACCCAGAAAGTGACGCTACTTTGGAAAATCGGGACCGATTTTCTGGGCAAACGCGGTGGGAGAGCCAAGAAGTGACAGGAGCCGGGACAGCCGGGCAGTGTGTTCTGGAGGACCGCTCTTCCTGCACGCCCAGCGCACCTGAGCACTCTGTTTCCCACTCTAGGACTCTCAAGGCTCCTCTCGTGGGGATTTTTGCCATACCAGAGAGAGCAGAGTGGGGTGTAACAGCTCTCAGAGACTGGCCCGAGCTCCTGCTGCGCTCCTTTCTGGTGCTGCCGAGAGTGGGGTCTGTCTGCGATGTCGGCTTCTAGTGCCAGTTATCACAGAGAAGGCAGGAAAAGCAATAGGGACCCGAGTGCATTCCCTTTCTGCCCCCTCTTCCCACCCGCAAACCCATTTGTGGGTTTTAGTTGTTGTTGTGTAGGACGTTTCCTTTAGAAAGTTTTCTGTCTGCACTGCCGGGAAATTTTGTGTATATGAAGAAGTCTGTGTTGAGAAAGAAGCCTCTTGAGAGGCTATTCCAAGGTAAACACATACCAAGGGCACACACTTTCACACTTCTGTCGCTTCGAGAAATATCCGTGCTATGAAACCCTCTCTGGAGATGTGCTGAAAGGGATATATTACATGGGAAAAATGTACTCTAATCCATATGAAGCTATTTTGATCTCTTTCACGTCACAGGTTCAGTCCTGAAAACAACTACTTAAAGTGTTAAATAAATGGAAATCTTTAGAAAATGAGAGTGCAGCACATCTCAGTCACACAGACTGTCTTGGAAAGTCAGAAGATTTTTTAAAACTATGAAGAAATATGAAGGATACTGTTATTTGCCATCTGGTACTCTGTGGTCTGATCTTTCTTTTCTCTCTGCATACAAGATTTGACAAATAGTGAAATTTTGGGAATGACATCCCCTCTGTCTCTAAACAACCCTTACAAGTACTTTTGAATGTAAGATTTATAAAGATATTTTTGTAAAATGAAAGAGTAGCACCCCCTCCCCCATAAATCTGATTTGCCTTTAAAAAGACAAAATAAAGCAGCCAGTCCCCTCCTTCTCTTCCTCCTCCCCGCCTACCCCCTGCCCCTCCTCGCCTCCTCACACACATTCATGGAGTATTCCAAACTATGCAGTCCCTCCCCATCAGCTCTCATTCTCCTGGGAAATACCTCAGGAGGCATTTCCTGTAAGCAAAAAGGTACCACTGGGACAGACTAATTTAAGGCTGCAGTCAAGACTAGTGCTTGTTAGTGCTTTTCATCCATATTTTTCCATGTCTAGTGTCCACAGTCTAAATATGATCCTGCTTACTGTTGTAGCAACAATAAAATAATTAAATTTGGCAAGCCTTTTCCAAAGGATTCCCATGGATAAAATTTCTTGATCTTTTCATTCCAAAGTACCTCTTTCCTAATCTATGAGCAGAAAATGTTTCTTTTGCAGTTGCAAGTTCCTCTGAATTCTGAGATTAACAACACTCATTATACTAGATAAAAATGCCTTAGAGCCTCTAAACTTATTACATTTTATTACCACTGGTAGCTGGGTGGACTTAGCTGTGTTCCTTTATCTCCACTGCATGGGAAAGGGGATTCAGGATATCTGTGTGCCATAGGTCAGAAAAATGTGTCAGGAACAATGGGAACATTTCTCCTAAAGTTTTTAGCAAATTTAAACAGAGAATCATCTTCCCTCCTCTTTGCCTCTTGCCCAAGAAACATCCATGAATGACCAGTTTCTGAAGAGCAGTGAGTCTTCATAAAAAAAAGAATCATAAATAGTCCACCGTGTTTTCAAGTTATTTTTTATGGTATCACAGCAGCCATGTAGGGAATCAGATATGGAGAAAGGAAATAGTTGTATCGGGCTGGGGTACAAATGCTCAGGCACTCTTTCCAAAGAGCAGAATTAGGGCTGTGGAATTTAGAAAGGTCATCTCTGCTTGTGTTGGCTTTGCCTGCTCGTGCTTGACTTTGTTGCTCCACTCCATCATCTGTGTATCTTTCTGAATCACTGCAATGCTGGGTTTGTTTGTTTTTTTTTTCCTTTTTGAAATCTGAATACACATCAAGCATGTTTTAAAGCTACAACTGCTCCAAGCCAGCTAAATTGGCTGCAAGCCTGGATATTATAGGGAGGAATTTAGTCTTGGAAATCTGACAGCATCAATGGTCTTTAGGTCCCTGGTGTCTTTCAAAGGGGCCCTGAATGTCACTGCTCTACTGAAACAGCCTTTTCTAGCAGGTAAGCCCATTAGTAAACAGATCAAAACCAATTTGTTACAACTGTCGTTCTTAGGGTTAAAAAGTTTTATTAAAAAAGAACTCAGCACCCTCCAAAAAAATAAAACCCCAACAGTTTGGAATTTGTTTTCAAAAGGGCATTAAAAATAAATTACTTGACAACTGTTATTCCAAATCACTGGCTTTGGAGAAACACAAACTGTGCATTATCCCAAGGGAGGCATCATAGAGGGACCCAATTCCAAACCTCTGGCTCCGTCCACTTTAGAAAATGAAGAATAAGCCCAGGGATTCCATTCCAATGCAATTGTTTCCTTTGCTGGTTATGGATTTGTTTCAGACCATAGTGCAAGCAGGGAAGGGCTTGGAAAACTCTGCTTGTTTATGGGACAGGGCTGGAAACTTTGCTGCTGTCAGATCTCCGTGACGCTGCTGTGGGAGCAGCAGGGATGAGCTCTCTGTCTGACAGACCAGCTCAGACAGAAGGAAAACATTTAGCCACCAACAGGAATATCTTCTTTTATTTTTTGGACTTATTACTTGATAGTGAAGAGAAACTATTTGAAAGAGTCTACCAACACACAGGATCAACAAATCATTCCACCATGCTTCTGGGTTTGTTTTCCATTGTACACTGCTGCAAACACATAGTGTGACTCAGGGTTTGCCATGCTGCTGACACTGCTACCTGTGCATGTAATGCTCTGATATCCAGGGGCCCTAATTAGATGAACTAATGTGGGAACTAACAGAGACACTTCATCAAGGCTGGCCTAGCACTGTCAGTGAGCTGAAACCAGGGAGGACCCTCCTTTTCTATCCCTAACCCTAACACTCCAAGCACTAAGTCATGGGCTGCATCTGAGAGCAGCAGACTGGGTTAGCTGGGGCATGGGTTAGATCTCTAAAAAATCTGTGTTCCTGTGCCATGACTTGGATGGTGACCTTTGATGAGTGAAGGCCGGCCCATGACATCCTCCCCACACAATGTCATTTAACACAGCTGCCCAGGCTTAATCTTACTCCAGCCAAAGGCTGAGCTGGCCCCTTCTATAGAAGTAACACATTCTATAGTCATTGTGACCTCCTCTCCCTGATTTACATGCTGTTTCCTTTAGCAAGGCTTGCTGGCATCCTGTTTGCCTGGTTCCTTTGTGTGTTGTAGCTTCATTCTGGGCTGAAAATACTGTCAGGGTTTCTACACAATGATCAGGCATGTCTGAAGAGCATGAAGGCTACTGCAAGGAATATGCTTCTAAATGGCAGATACTCCTTGTTCTTTCCTCCTTCAGGGCAAAAAGTCAGTTTTACAGCAGGATTTCTTGCCACAGTCCTCTGAACCCCCACATCAGATATGTATTTCCCATGACACTGTTGACAGTCATTGCCCTTCCTTACCCTCAGCCTTAGGACCTCTCATGACTGACTTGCTGCTTTGTGAAATATTTTTTTCTCAGTTAGCAATATATTCCTTCACTGCCTGCCTACAGTTGGTTAGAGTAGGGTGACACATCGTTTTGCTGCTAGGTCAGGCAAAAAATATATTTACAACAGACACAGGTTGTCCCAGAGGTACAGCCTTCCTCTCCCCCCAGCTCAGGGCTGTGCTCCTGTTTGCAGTACAAACACACAGCGTGTCTTGCTGCAGGATTGGAAAACAACTCACTCCTCTTTTGGCCAAGGTTATTCGGCCAAGGTGTTGCTGCTTTTGTGATCTCATCTTTTGCATTTCCATGCACACAAGACCAGCCAGTTCCATCAGGGTTAAATCATAATTTAGTTGTAAATACCCATGCAAAAATCCACAGTCCACTGAAATTGGTGGGATAACTCCTTGGCTGCCCCCTGTTCTCCTATTTCAATGGAACTTTAATCACATGAGTAAACCCAGTGAGACAGGGCCATGATTTAATCAATGTGATAATTAGGTTTTGTCTTGCTTCTGTTTCAGGTCCTGCAGACTCAGAGGAGAAAGCCTCTGGATTACCAAAGCTGTATTTTCCAAACAGTTTTGCAGAGATGTGGGAGGGACTGGAAAAGGAAAGAGCTGGAGAACAGGTCTTTAGATCTTTAATAGCAATGGCATGAGGAAGGCTCTCTTCCCTGCCTGTTCTTGTCATTGCCTGCCTGGAAATATCCTGACACAAAGCTGGTTTGAAAGGGCAGGAATGTCTATTTGCATTGGGACTGCTTAATCGTAGGTTGAATAGAAGATCAGAAAATTCCAGCTGAAAAGAGCACCTTCCCAGCTCCCTGCTCTCATTCACTGGATCTTGTTGGGACAGCTGAAAGGCAGGAGTTCCCTGGGTGCTGACAGACCTGTGACTTCCTTTTTTCCTGCACAAAGGCCAGGTCGCCTGAGAATTGTGCTTTGTGAAGCTCATGTTGAAGTCTTCTTCATGCAAAACAACCCAGCAGAAACACTGAAGCAGCAATGGCTTGTCCCATACAGTGATGGAAAATAAGCCTTGCTAAGATCCACTACAAAACTCTATGAGAGGCCCCAAAGCACTCAGGGGAAACTTTCAAGAACTGGTAATAATTTCCCTCTGGGTTCCACCCTCCTGTCTCCTGCAATGTAACATCATTGCAGCTGGAGATTTAGTGCTGTTGGATTAAGTCCAGGTTTCAGACCTGGTCCTGAACTCTGCCTTTCATCCCTCCTTGATAGAGGCCTGTTGAAAAAAGCACAGTCAGGATTGGTGCAGAGGGAGGATTGCACAGTGGGGGCTTGGACTTGTTTCTTTTCACTTTTCCTGAACTTGAAAATACCTTTTGGGATTCCATACCAACAAAACAACCTTTCTTAAGAGGGACCAAGCATGGGAAATATGAGGTCAAATACTCAGTGGAAGCAAACTCAGGATGGCAGCAAATGTTACAGTGTGACCTGGCCTTGGTGGTGTCTGGCATCTGCTGTAACTGTACACTTTTTTTTCAAGAGAAAATACTCCAAATTTTGGCAGGCTCAGGGAGCCTTTTCTATGGCCCTATGTGACAAAGTTTTTGAAATATAGTTTAAACAGGTGATTAAAGCTGTGTATTTTCTGAAATAGTTTAAAAGGAGTTGCTGTGGTTGTTAGAGTACACTCTCTCTCCTCAAAGGCAGTTTGTTCAGCTCAGGAGATCCCATCAGATGCTGTCAGTCCAAGAGAGGCTGGAGTCAGAGCTGTGTGCTGCTTGGTTGGGATGTTCGGTAGCTGCTGAAAACTTGAGTGTGCTAAAAAGGGGCTTTTGTTGCTCTATGTCCTCCCAGGGCTGGGGAGCAGGTGAAAGTCCCCAGCTCTGTGTGCTGGCTGAGGGCCCCAAGTACCATCAGCGTGCATTGCACTGGCTGTGAAGTCACCCACCATTTTATCCTGCAGTTCAATCATGTCACAGAGCTGCTCCTCATCAGTAATGGACATCAGAGCTCCTCCCTATGCCCACATCAGCTCGTGGTTGCTGGTTCTGTGTGACTGGCCATTTATGGGAAAATATGTGCTTTTGAGAGTATGAGTTTTTGCCATGGAAGCACTCTGCCTATGCAGACAGGGTTGTTCCTCTTGCCAGCTTCTAGCCTTAGTCCTGTGTACATGACTTAGCCTTTGGAGAAGGAGGTAATCAGTGCATCCCACGTGTGTTTGGGGAGGAATGCACAGCAGCTTGTGAAAATGATCCAGTGCGTGTGTTGAGCACCAAGAATGTCAGCAGGCAGAGCTCCGAGGGCTCTGCAGGGGCAACCCACAGCTCTGTGCAGTCACTGCTGAGAGCAGCTCAGAGCAGCAAACATCAAACAGCCATGGCTGTGAGGAGCACAGTGTTCATCCTGGAAAACTGGACCCCCAGGAGCACCTTCCTTCCTGTTTCAAATGGATTAGTTATAAGGAGCACAGCAAAGTTCACATGGCTTACTAAAAATTATTTTAACTTGAAATAAGAGAAATAATACCTGGGAATAGTCCCCCAGTCTGGGATCCAGGATCAGGAACTCCACAGGAGATGTGTATTGCATGGCACAGGTTACAACTGATGGGCTGAGTTCACTGTCTGTGAGCTGTGGGCTGGGGCACCTGAGCTGTGAGATAAACTGAGATAAACTGAGGTAAACTGAGGTGTGAGATAAACAGCACCAGCAGGCTGACAGTGGCTGCAGACCCTGTATCTCCCAAGAGGAGCACATGTGAGTTAACATGAATCCCATCATGTGTGTTTGTAACTGCATGGCTGCAGTGTGTGTTTTTGGATGGGTGTGTTTACAGATGTTTTTGGCCCACTTAAAGTACCCTTGGCAAGAGGCAGTTCTGTGAGTCTGAACCAAGCCAAACACACCTCTGAGGTCATTACTGCCATGAGATCACCACCTAGGCACAGTACTCAGGACCTCTGAAGGCTGCTTTTGTCTTTTTTTTAAACATTTTTTTCTCCTATTTGAAGCTGATCCAGGGCAATTACTGTCCACCAAAGCGGCAAACTGAAACCCTTTATAAGCCAGAGCTGTAACAGCAGGGCATGGAGATGGCATGCAGGGGCTAAGACAAAGTGTGTGTGGCTGTGGTGTGGTTCTTCAGGAGGACTCCAGACTCATGAAGTCAGTGTACATATCAGATTACCATGATCCTCTGGAATTTTGAGCAGAGCCTCCCATTAGGTCACTATTTCTATGTTTTCACTTTCTGAAGGATATTTATGAACAAGCTTGATTTTTTTCTTTCCTCTACTTTGTCTTCAAACCTGTTAATTTTGTTTATCAACCTCTTTGGCCCATGCTTTCCAGGAACCTGGCTTAGAGAGAGGTCTGATTGCAAACGTCACTTGCTAGCACCTCAGGGTGTTGGGGGTCAGCTGCATCTTGGTCTAAGTCATGTGGGTCAGGCAGTCTGCAAACCAAGCCAATTTTTTTTTTTTTAACAGAAGAAACAAAAACTTGAACTGCAAAATGTTGAAATTATAGGGAGGAGTATAGTTGGAAGGCTACTGCAATGAAGGATGAAGCTTTTGTTTTCCCTCTGGTAACACTGATGTGTGTGAATATTTTTTGTAAGAAGATGGCTCAGTGACTCAAACATCAGGAGAAACATTTCTGGAGAGGTTGCTCTCTAATGACCCCCAGACTCAACACTACAGCAACTCTGAAGCATCTCTGTGTGCTCAAGGGAGCTTTGAAAAGATGCTGCTTGTTTGCTTGAAGGGACGGACGGCTCTTGCTGAACCTGGCCACCATACCCAGACCCTTATACCACAGTTTTTCTTCCTCAGACAAGGACATTGGATACAGAGGGTTAACAGGGTAAAATAAGGGTGTGGCTGATTGAGTTGAAAAGGTGGTCAGAGCATCTGGGATGGACTGTTCTGTTTGGCAGCACGGAGCAGGCGCTGCATCCTTCCCCATGCCACCCACAGACATTCTGCCTCTCATCTCATCTTTGCAATCCTCTCACACACAGCCATACACAGCCTCTTTTGTCTCCTTCCCACTCCCTTGACACCACCCACACACCCACACATCCACTCTCTCTCAAATACTTTCTTCTGCTCTGGTTTTCATGCAGATGCCTCCCCTCTGGACCCTGTGTTGCACAACATCCCCTCCTGCCTGGCACTAGCACCCTCCCTCTCCAGACCATGTGCAGAGCAGAGGCATTTCCTTTTATTGTCCCTGCAGCCCCTGCAGCCCCACCCAGCTCCCGTCTATTCCCTGCAATAACACATTTGGAGTGGAAATAATCCTGCTCAGAGCAGCCACACAGACAACACAGGAGAGCTCTCTTCACCCCAAATTGCTTCTACTTGTAGACTACTACTTCCTGCCTGTGGTCCCAGAGGAAGAGGCTAACTCAGGCTTGGAATAGGTGGTGGCAAGATGCCCTGTGCTGCTCAAAGGCTGTGAGAATGTTTGCAAAGCACCTCTGTGCTCTGCTCTGCAAGAACAAACCTGGCACAGGCAGCCTCAGCAAGGAGTTCTCCAGCAGATCCTGGGACATCCACCTGGTCTGCAAAAATCCATGAGGATGATGGGGATCAGAATGACATGGCAATGTCTTTATGGGTGATAAAGCACTTGATCTCCTTGCTGAGGGTGATGGCAAAGGGGCTGGAGAGGACCAGTGATGACCATCTAAGACCATCAGTCTGTATTACACAAGTCACAGGCAGAACAGCTTCAGTGCAGTCAGAGAAACAACACCAGCTTGTGCATGCCAAGGAGCTGACCCCAAAAGGTAAATCTTAGTAGTAGAAGGAGACAAAAAAAACCCACCAGAAATAAAAGCATAAGCAGGACTCTGCCCATATAATCCATTTCTCCCTTAGAAAAGCAAATTTGGAGGCACAGAGCAGTTCTGTATTGTGATAAGCTGCAGCCTACAGGACCACACTGGACTAGGGGAGATTTCCAGCAGTGTCTCTGAGCTCCTTCCTCAGGACCTCCCCATAAGGAGCTTCTGTGCCAGTCATAAGCTGGGAACACTTTTGGCTCTCTACCACTGTCTGCTCATGAGAGGCCAAACATAAACTGGAGTCCAGTATTTAATACAGAGCTTGTCAGCCCTTTCACAGCAAAACTTTCCCTTACTCCTCCTCATCTCCAGAATTCCCAGACCCTGCCACTGCTCTGCCAGCTCCATACAGAGCCCAGAGGAATGTGTTACAAGACACCTGCTCCTTGCTTTATCTTTAGTGTTGGTGTATTTTGCTGGCAGGGTGCACCTTGCTGGTGAAGGATCAGTGGTGCTGCACAGGGCCAAGGACCCAGTGAAATCAGGGCTGCCAGGAGCTGTTAGTGAGGCACAGCCTGATCCCAAAGTGATCAGACTCTGTCATGGAAAGGACAAATGGTGCCCTGGCAATCACTGGGAACTGGCTGGGTGAAATGCATGTGCCATTTTCTGGGATGAAGCTGGGATAAGATCTTCAAGCATCATGCAAACTCTGTCAGCACTGCTGCTGCTGCTGGGGAAACCAGTTTATGCCAGTTTAAAGAGAATCTGGAAGTAAAATATGAGCAAAGGGACAGACAGAAGCCAAATTGTGGTGGTCAGTGCCAGGGCTGGCAATGTAACAGCCCTGGTTGCTGACTCCTCAGCCAGGGCAGCAGTCCCTCACTCAAGATGGCTACAGACATGCAGAAGTAAATAAACACAGCAGGGAAGCCACAGAACCTGAAGGCTCCACATCTGTATCTCTAACTTCTTCCTCTCCTCATTTGGCTGGGGACATTTGGCAAGGGATATTGGTACAGCCCTTCCTGGGCTGGGACAGTGGCAGGAGTGAAGGGCACTGAATCCACCAGCCCTAACCCTTGATACACCATGGATGTCTAGGACCGTGGGCATATGGTAAACCTGATTGCCCTGGAGATGGTTTTAACAGAGAAACTTTGCATTGGGATCGCTTCTGGGACATTGACATCTCTGTCAGCTGCCTGGAGCAGGAGGAATAGTTGTAGGCTTTGAGAGTTGTGGGCTTCTTGCTCAGTGCTGCTGTCTGGAAATGTCTGACAGCCCCAGTCCAGTAAGAACTACTGATTCTCCTTGCCAGGGAAGGCATTGCCAGAACTTTGTTCAAAGTTTAACTAATTAGGAGCTTAATTACTTTGGTGTTATATGTAAAAGGAAACCCTAGCAAGAACTTTTGCCACACAGACAGATGAGAGGTCAACATTTTTCTAACCAAAACTAATGAATCTGATGAAAATGTGGTGAAAATTTGCAAGTACTCAGATGTAAAACCTCCCAGTGCCTAGACCTCACTTCATCTTATGGCTTGCCAGACTTGGTTCACAATACTTTCCTTCCCACTCCATGTTTTGAGGTGTTAGTAATGCTTATTAAAGTGAGGACTCTTGTGTTCCATTGTTTTATATAATTTCTACTACTAAAAATGTATGTTCTTATGACAAAAGGTCGTAAGAACACTTACTAAGCATGAAGATATGCAAATCCTCTGGCTTTGTAGTCTGACTGGGCATAATTCCATTAAAATTCATTAAAAACACCATGTCCAGGTGAATTAGAGCCTTCTGGTTTGTGTTGTGATGGAATTATGTGTTTTTCACATTCAAAATAAGCAAAGCTATCTCTTTATGGCCCCTCCCATCTCATACAAAGATATATTTAAGTTTAATTCTTGGGTGAAAATTTCAAAGTGCCAAGTACCACACTGCTGCAATTATCAGTTTGGCCCCTATCACAGATGCTGTGATGTGCATCCTCATTAGGGAGGGGAACCTTATCATGAGGATGAGCTCATGTCAATCTTTTCTTTTGGTGTGCTGGATTCCAGACTTCCCTTCCCCATCTGACATGTGGGTTTTATTGTTCAACTGGCTTTCTTCTTGCACAAACATCCTGGCTGAAGCACATGGAAAGGGAGGAGGGCAGACATTCCTCTCTGTATATGTTTGAGCTTTTCTGTCTTCTTGCTATGTGGTCCCAGGAATACAGGGAGGTCCCTGCATATTTAGAAGCCCTTTGTTTCCCAGTTTCCAAGGCCAGATGACACATTCTGGTGTCTTGTGGCTCTTTTACCTCTAGGCTCTGAATTTGTTATAAACAGAGCTGAGATGCTCTCACCACGGCACTGTGCAGCTGAGGAACTTCCTATTGGTTTCCTGTGGAAACAGGGCAGGTTGGTCTGAAAAAAAGGCAGAGGAGACCCTGGCAAGGCACTTTCCTTGCACTGATCTGGGCAGAGGGCGCTGTTCTCATCACCTGTGCAGAGATCGGGTGCCGTGCACCTTGGCCACTGTCACAGCACGGGTGATGGATGTGCTGGCCACACCCAAGGGCACTGCACTGCACCTGAGTGCACAGGTGCCTTCCACTGGGCTTTGGACTTGGTCCTTGTGCTTTTGTTAGCAAAACAAATGGTCAGGTGATCCCACCTGGTTTTGGCATCAGCTTTATTATTGACTGGAACCTCAGTGTTACATTTTTCATAAGCACAAGTCTCAAGGTGGTCCCTCATAATTTCAAGTAAGGAGAAGAGTAGAAGAGTCAATAAAAGAGTCAGGAGTAGAGGAGTCGGAGTTCACTCATGGACATGCCTTTTCTCATTCTGTTTGGGAAGAATGCTGCAAACCATTTATGATTGAGAAGGTGAGCTTGTAGTGTATATGTGGACCAGATTTCTGCTAAAGTGCAGGAAGTAGAAGAAGGTATCCACTTGTAAGGACAAGGTCTTATCTGAGATTGTGAAGTTATAATTTTTTTTTTAGATGACCATAAGATCCATGATCTACAGGGCACAAAAATTCTTATTTATCTTTCAGTCAAAACCTGCAACATGTTTTATATCAGAGAAGGCATGAACTAGGTTATATGCTTTTCTGAAATGAAAACAGCAGGATGGCCAAGGCCCAGGGAGCTGAAATGCTGGAGAGTGGGAGCAAGAGGAGCCAGGATGCACTGCTGGGGTAGCACTGTTCCCCCTGGGCTGTGCCTGGCAGTGGCTGCAGCACACGTGTGCCCCTGCCTGCCCACAGTGACTCCAAGGGCCAGTGCTCCCTGAAAGAGCTCATTTAACATCTAGGTGGGAGAGCACAAAGGAGGCATGGAAGTGAAGGCAGTGAAGCCAGGCTTTCAGCTTTCCACCCTTTAAAGGATGAAAACATCAGGGAAGGTGTCACAAGTCAATTTGCTTTGGCAGAGAAAGGGGGAAAGAAACCCTGTGGGCTGGCTGGGGGCCAGAGGATTTGTGCTGGCCACAGCCAGGGTGATGCTGTGCCCAGGAACAGAGCAAGGTCTGTGTGTGGGGCTGCTGACCCAGCTCTGAGCACTGGGGAGGGCTGAAGGTTCTGTGGGGTGAGAGCAAGCACTCACCAGCTGCAGGTATCATCTGAGGTCCTGGCCTGTGTCCTGCTGTCCTGCAGGGAATTCCTTGCCTTGCTCCAGGATCTGTGTGTGTGCCAGACCCTGTGTGTGTGTTTGTGTGTGTGTGTGTTGGAATGGGGGGTGGAGGAGGAAAAAAGCCACCATTCAAGCTAAATAACCTCCTTGGCATTAACCTTCACCTTCCTGGCTTTTTCTGCCCAGCTGGACAAAGGAACTCTCTGAGGAATGAGCAAAGGAAGATCCCATCCCTCCATGCAGGGAAGCACACAGGCTTCTTTGCATGGAAGTTTTTAGGGACATCTCAGTTTGTGTCTGTCTCACTCTATTAATTTCCACATTCTGGACAGTCCTGAAAGAGCCTGAACACCAAACTTGCCGACCTGGAGGAGATAGTCAAGGTTTTAATCTAAACTAGAAGTGAAAGATGCATCTGTTCAGGCTCTTTAATCAGTAAAGTATGATCATGGTGTTGAGAGTTCAGTCCATGTCAAACCCTCACCACCTCACACCTCTGGCAATAATTCCGCCTCTGCTCACTGACACATCTGTTTGCAGCTGATTTTATTTTGGTGGGGTGGTGGAGACCAAAACATAAAACAGGACAGATCTTATTTTAAAGGACATGGAAATCCTGCTCTCATCTAACAAGCTGTATCTATCTCCTAACCTGTAGTTCTTGTTTTTGAGTCCTACATATGGAAATTGTTACTCTGAGTTATTACAAATAATTACTTCGTGACACTGGAATTCCTGGGCTGGGTATCACACCCATGCTCAGGCTCCCTCAGACATGCTGGACTGTGCTGGCTGTACTGGGGCAGGACCAGGCTGCTGTCTGCAGCCTGTGATTGCTATTCTGAGGAAATGGGCTCTATGCAGGGGAGTTAGTCACAGGGCTCTGAATTGGGTGGAGGAGCTTTGCAAAACTGTCTCGCCCTTAGAAGCATCAGCAGGACCAGATCACCCAAAGTGTCATCAAAGTGTTCCTCTCAACAGCCTCCTGCCTTGGACAGCTGCTCATTGAGGTGGCAAAAATCCCTTGTAGGAAAATGACAAATGTTTAGAAACAGTCCCAGTCTCCTTCCAACAATTTAGTAATTTTCCTGTGACCTCACTCCTTCTGAAAAAATGCATGCAAAAGTTCCAAGATTTTAATCTTACTCTCTAACACCATTGTCCTGTGCTTCCAAAGGTGGAGCAGCTTAGAGACCTCTCCAGGAAGTCAGAAATCCTCAAAATATTTCTATTAAGATGCAGCAATGCCCATATACAAAACTTTGCCATCATCCCTCCTCGAACAGTGAGACCCATCAGGCTCACTGATGGGAAATAAAACCCCATTGTTGTGGGAGCCCTGGGACACAGTGAGGCACAAGCTGTGTGCAGGAGATGGGTCAGAGGCTCTGAGCCAGTCACAGAGCTGGTGATGTGACAGTCGTGTGACACCCTCCCTTGTCACACTGGCATTTGGACAGAATGAGCAGCTCTTCTGCTGTCCATGTTCCCAAGGATTTTATGGGATCATTGTGAGACACTGCACAATTAACAGACATAAGTTAGGAATAAAAGAATCTCAGAAACGGATTTTTGTGACTCTCATGACAAATGAACACAGAAAATAACATAATTCTTTCTGTTTTCTTACTTTTCTGCACAATGGTCAAAACATTTCAGAAATTAAACAAAATGAAAACAAACCAAACAGTTAAAGACAAATTATTGAAATCTCTTGTATATTTATTTTTCTATTTCTTTTTTTGTTTTCAAATTAACTGTAGGTAGCTTGTCCCTCATCCTTGTAGGACCAGGATGCACATTTTGTCAGAGATAATTTCTCTGAACTGTTGGACTGCTGGCACTTCCTGACCTGTGAAACAAGAGCTGGGAGATGTTTTGTAACTTGTGCCTTTGACTTACATGAAAGATTCCCTGCAGCCAGGCTCCCACCCATACCTGGAGGTGCAGGCACACCCTCCCGACATCATCAACCAACAGGTCGGAAATTCACACCCCCAGGCTTTGAAAATGTTTTTAATTTTTTGTGGGTTTTCCCCATTCCTTCTTTGCACTAGTGCCACACACTTCCTAGAACAGGAATTAGTTGGAGAAAAAGCAATGATGGAGACAGGCAAGCAGAAACATCTGTCAGCCAAATGGTTACCCAGAACCAAAGCTCCAATTTTCAGTCCATGAATGGCACTTTTTGTCACTGCCAGAGGGCGAGTCTGGGTGAGTGCCCAGGAGCCAAACAAGAATTGAACAGAGAAAGCATCAGCAGAGTCAGTAATACAGGAAAAGGTGGAATTTTTGTGGAATCTTCACTCTTTCCTGCTGGTTTCCTGCTTGCTACATGTGAGCCACAGAGACATCTTTTGTACTGCAAAGTAAAGCACAGCAGTGATTCTGGGATGACCAGACTGAGAAAAATAGCTCATGGATAAACCACTGCCATTAACCTGACTTCAACTTTTGTTGTGATGTGCAAGTCAATTAACAACTGCTCTGATTACCAGGGGTTTGGTCAAAGTTCTCATTCTCTTTATTTTCTCATTCCTTCGGTAGCAGCCTGGCAGCCCCCCAGCATCAGGGAGGATGGTCACACTGGAAGCCAGTGCTGTGACCAGACCTATCAGTGTCACACACAGGCATCCAAGCAGCTCCACACCTGCATGGCTTTTCCCTCTCATGGTCATAAGAGTTTCTATTTATTGATGTATGCTAACCTATGTGTGTATTAATTCAGGAAAACCTTTATCCGGAGTTCACTCAAACCTTTTTTTTTGGTGCAAGGACTAGTAAAAACCTTTCACATGAGTTTCCTGCTGTTGAGGACAGAAATAAAGATGGACATTCACTAAGAAGTTTAATTTTGTTTTAGACTTGGTTTGGCAGTGAGGTGGTGTGATTTATGGTGAACACCACATCCAGCACAAGGCTGCTGCAAGCTATGTGAGTGTGTGTTTTTATAAAGAGATTATATTTATCTCAAAACCAGAAGGCTGGTGGGGGAAACTTTCCCAGGGTCCTTTCAGTATCTTCCACAGAAAGGAGAGAAAAAAACCCAACATAAAACCTTACAAAAGATATCATACTGCAGTTTTTAAATTACTTTTGCTACCAAAGCCTGACCTACCCTAGAATAAAACAGAATAAATGAGTCTGCTTTTGAAAGAAATGCTTGCTTTCCTTTGAAAAAAAAAAAAAAAAACCAAAAAAACCAGCCCATGCCCCATCCCAAGGCATCTGGCTTAAGAGAAAGTGCCAAAGAGATGGGAGCCTCAGAGATAATACACTAAGCAACCCTCTGTTATCATGGCTCAAACATGATTAATTCATGTGGAACTTGCTGTAATAATATTAGTCTGGTGACCTCATTTGTTATACATGTTGCTGCCATTAGAACTCCAATACATCACCTAAAAGATACAGAGCTCACAGCCATCTGTGCTGTACCTGCTTGTCAGGTTCTCTGGATCTCCAGTTCTTTTCCCCTGGTAGCTGAATATTTCAAAAGAAAACTGCTGGCAGTGATTTGGATGGTTTAGGTTTCAGGACCAGTCCAATGCCCCAGTATGCTCAGACTTTGTTTTGGTGCTGCTCCACTCACTAAGAAATCCTCACTTCATTCAATTTGTCATTATTGAGTTTTGGTATTAACTTTTTTTTTGTCCTCTTTCCCAGCACCCTCATCAAATCTCTCCTCTTTATCCATCTTCTTCACTTAATTCTCTCACCTGACAGATACTGGGGTTCTGCTGACCTTCCTTCTGTCCACAGCATGACTCTCATCTTAACCTGATTATTAGAAAAAGCCAGAAGGATGAAATCAGTTTAGAACTCTTTTTTGTTTGCCAAATATATGTGGACCAATCACAGCTACTGTCAGATGTTGCTGGGCTTGGATCTTCTGCTCAGGGTTTAGGGTAGCAATCCATTTCCAGTACAGCATCACTAAAATTCCCTCTGTGCTGTTCAGCTCTCATACAATCAAATAAAGTTTGTCAGGCACTTAGAGTCAGATTAATGCCCTTTTCTTGAGTCTGAGCCTTGCTCCTAGAAGCTTCCCACTTGTCTGTGCACTCCCCAAGCCAGCAGGTCCAGAAGATCCCTGTGGGCATGGATGCCCAGCACTGGAGATGACCCAGCTGGGTGGGGGCAGGCACGGGGCTGTTTGATAACCCACGAGATCCAGATGCCCACCCTGCAATCCCCTGCCCTGAGCTATCCTGAGCACTTTGCAGATCTGCACTATGAGGCTAACACATGGGGACTTCACAGCAGTTATAAAACTTCTTTGGTGTCTGCATCATGAAATGTGTTATTAACAATCAATTTCTTTGTCCTCCCAAGGACATTTTGTCCCCTTCTATCAATGTACTCTGCAAATATCACTTCATGCATTTCCCTTGGCTTCATTTCAGGTCATTCTTCTTCATTTTAGCTTGTATCTGAAACTAGTGGGATGCAACTGTGCAAAAGGATACTTAAGATTGAAACCTAGTAGGAAAAATGCCCTAACAGCAAGATTTGTAAAACCTTGGCAGCATTTCCCAGTGTGAGGGGATGGAAGCCCTGCCACTTAAATCATGTTAGTCTGGGCTCAGTCTGCAGCTCAGGAATGTGCTGCAGGGAACCAACTTCTGCTAGGCCAAAGTACCTTTCCATGCATATGAATATTCCCACTTCAGATGTGAGGCTTGGAAGAGGTGCCATGGAGCAAAGGCATCTTGTAGTCTTCCAGTTTGATTTTCTTCTACCCTCGCTTTTCATCAAAAGTCCCTGGAATAACTGACAGATAGAAACATCTAAGAAATCATGAAATAATGTAAATCTTGCTGAGAACAAACAATTTAGGGAAGGACAGCAGAAAAGGCAGTCCCTTGGCAGTCTCACCCTAGCTGAGCCAGGTGTATTCACTAGGAAGGTCAGGTGCTGATTAGTGCACCCCAGCTGGGAGCTGCCTGTGGCAGAGGATGTGATCTCAGACTGGAAACACAAATAGTTTTAAACAGTGAGTAAATAAAGAAAATGGTGGGGAGGAGTGTCAGAACAGAAAACTTGCAGAGGGTGAAGTGTATTGGATCAATTACTGACCATGAGCAATTTCTGCTGTGCTCAAGAGAAGAAAATCAGCTGTTTAAGAGATTCTAATGTACTTCAAAACACATTAAAAGTCTTTATTCTTAAATGCTTTTCTTTTAATTTAATGACCTTGAGATGTTTTTGACTACTTTTCCATGGAAATGTGGACCACCCTGATTTTAGGAATAATCCACATTGATTCCTTCCTGATCCCAATAGTGCTCCCATAGTATTTGTATTCTGTACAAATAGCAGGAGCAAAGAAGCTTCCTGGGCATTTGAAGAACAACCAAGGCAGCCCTTCAAAACCATATTATCAGTGCATGCAGCCCTGATCCCAGTTGCTTCAGTATCCACAATCTCTAAGAATGGCACCACAATGCTACCTGTGATGCTGTCACTCTCCTTGGAGAAAACCCTCCTCCTGCTCTCCAATCCTCTGCTTGCTACAGACCCAGCACATCCACTGCATCCCATTCCTGCCTGAACCCCTACACAGTGTGCAACACTTCATTCATGTTCCTCTTTTGAGCCAAAACAACCCTCACAGTAGAACTGATTTTGTGATTATTTATCTAAGAACATAAAAATTACAGTGCTTGAATTGTGTTATGGCAGCTGATGGTCACTGAAAAAGAAGAAACAGGGCAGTGTTGGAAGGTTTCCTGATGCTATGGGATATCCCACTTGGCAGAGCAGTGTATAAACTGCATATCTCCCAAATGACATCCCTTCAGCTTCCACTGATTCCCAGGCTGTGTCTATGCTGTGAACAAAACATTCTCAGCTTAAAAGCTTCAGGACTGCACCAGTGATTGTCTATCCTACTTAATAGTGCCTCACACCCTGGCACTATTTTAGCCTTTACTAATAATACTCTCTTAAATGATGCCTGAACACTGTTTGGACAATATCATAAATCAGGAACAATTGCCAATAGGCAGCATGGGCAAGCGTACAGCTCCATGCTATGCAAACACTGCTCAGATGAACTGCAGCATGGTTTTTTTCATGTGCTTTCAACTGAAAAAAACCTACATGAAAAATTGAGGCTTATGCTTTAGGAACACAAAGGCTCCACATGTGGATTCAAGGGCTTTGTAATGTGGACACACAACCAAACTCACGCTGTTTGATCCTGGGGCTCAGGAATGGCCTGTCCTGTTCTGTTCTGTTCAGAGGTGTGGGCAGAGCTGGCTGCTCCCCACAGGACCTGGGTTTCATCCCACTGCCCTCTCTCCTCTTCTCCAGCTGCTGGGCAGGACGAGGGCACATCCCCACATCACCTGCCCCCTGTTTGTGCTGGGTGGCACCGGCTGGACCATGGCCAAGGGAGGGCACCAGGCTGGCTGACTGTGATCCAGGCTCCTCAGGGCAAGGCTGTGTCATGCTGTGGGCTGCAGGTTAGGAGAGAAGAAGCTTTTCTGTTGGAAGAAAAAACCTCCTTTAAAGACAGGAATGAAAGAAAATGGGAAGAAGTCCTACTGTGCCAGTTTAGCCTTTACTGGACCTTGTCGAACTTTGTTGCAAACGTATTTAAATTGGTGTAGAGCTGAAATGCAAAAGGTTTTAGGGGTTTATGTCTTTCAAGTTCTTCCTGAGAGAGTTTTCACTGCAGTGACCCACCAGGACCTCTCTTCTCACGGGACAGGCAGCTTGCCTGGTGCCACTGCTGGCAAGGTCTGGGACAAGCACAGTCTAACCAAATGCTGTCAGTGTGGGGCAAGCTCAAGAGAGGCTAAAGCCAGGACTTTGTGAGAAGTGAAATGCTCCCAATCTTTTTTATGTGAGCTAAAAACAAATTGAGGAAGACAAACTTGCTTTCAAGCTATTGTCACACTGTACAAGCAGGGAAGTGTGTGTGTGTCTGTGTAAACTGAGAAAAGGTTTAAGAGACAGAAAACCCCAAATTCTCAGGTCACATGAAGTAAGAAATACTTTTTATCTTTCCCATGGGCACATGATGCAAAAGGTTAAGAACCAAGGGCTGAAAGGAATAAGTATCCGAAATATGCATTTACTTTATTCTTCCCATGTTTTTGCAAGTGAAAAATGTTATATATGTAAAGAAACTAGAGAGCCCTCTCACTTCATCAAGTAAATTAAAGGAAATGTGAGAAGGAACATGCCACACTCAGTATGCATACATACTTTTATTTATCTCCCAAAGACTGATTAAAGAAAAAAAATGTGTCCCTGAGTAAAGAAACAAAATGTTTCATTCCCTAAGAAAATGACATTGCAAACCACATCTTCATCAACAAATTGCACTAGTAACTTGAGAGCTGCTCAAAGGGGATGAACAACCTCTGTATAGCTGTGAGCAGGAATGCTTGTGGGACCCCAGGGGTAGGAGCCAGAGCCCTGCAGAGATGCACAGGGAGCTCTGGCTCTGCTGCAGGGGTGAGGCACACTGGCATGGCCACACAGCTAGAGAGCAGGCACTGATATTTTGTCTGCACCAGCCTTGGCTCTCCCCACCACATGGTCACAGGAACTCCAACTCCCATTGCAAAGTGCAGGTACTCCTGATGATTCAACTCGGGTGTTCTTGAAGAGCAATGATGTCCCCTTTTTGCCCCTGCTCCACAGTGCTTTGCAACTGCCATCACTCTTCCCAGCCCAGGCAAACCTGCTGTCCCTGCTCTCCCTGGGTTCCCCTTCCTCAGGATGTGACCTGCCTGTGGGTCAGCTCAGTTCCTCACCTCATTTCGCATCCTCCCAGGCCTGGCACAGGCCCCTTTCCTGTAGGACATTCCAGTGGTGAGTACTCACTTGCAGCCTGACCAATGCCACATCCACACCCCCAGTGCTGGCTGTGTGATGCAGTCTGTCACTCACCCATCCTTTTTGTTCCTCAAGTTTCTTGTCTCAAGGCATTAGTAGCATGAAACTCATTACAGTGCTCACCCCAACTGGAAACACCTGCAAAACCTGAGGGACTGTAACTGCTGGATAGCAAGGAAGAACTTTGCTGGGTCAGGCTGAAGGAAGCAAAATCAGACCAGTGGGGGAAAGATGGTCATTGTGATCCTGTGCAGAGGCAATGAGGTGCCCTGTGCCCAGGAATCAGGTCCATGGAAGGTGTTTGCCATCAGCTGTGTGCACGCAGTAGCCAGAAACCCTCAGGGACAGTCCCTGAGCACCCACTGTGCTTGGCAGCAGTGCTGGGACAGGGATGGAGATGGCCGGCAGAGCCGTGTGAGTTTGGATATGGTTTGGGGCTGACAATAACCAGGTCCTTGCCATTACTGACAATGGCAGGCTCTGCATTGTTTTTTCCAACCGGGTCCCAGCAGAAAGCTGTGGCTGACACAGCGATATCGAGGGCCACAGCAGGGCTGTCAGGAAGGCAATTCCCAGCACAAGGATTTCCTCGGTGCTGCGGCTTTGCGCAGACTGAGCGGGACTGCCCTGCGCTGACTGCGAATGAGTCTCCGGGCCCGTCAGCCGGCTCGGGCTTTATTTGCAGTATTTTTACACGGATTTTAAAAATAAAACCGGCCCCCCCACCCCCGCCTGAAAGTCGTCCTTGTCCCTTTCTGACCAGCAGCCCTCTCCCTGGAGAGGCCGCGAGCCCAGGACCGCCAAGAATGTTCCCACGCAGCCTCCACGGCACCACCCGCCGCGGAACGCGGGGCTCTGCCGGCCGCCGGCCCCGCCGGGCAGCGGGTTCCTCGGAGCGCTCCTGGCGGCCGCAGCGAGGGGCCGGCCGGACCGGGCCGGGGCCGGACCGGGGCTGAAGCCGAGGAAGGCCTGGGGCTCCAGCCGTGGGCCCGGGGCTGCAGCCGAGGAGCGCCCGCGGCTGGAGCGGGGCCCGGCCCGGCCCTGGAGCCGGGTCGGGCGGAGAGCGGCGCGGCAGCGACACCTGACGGCCGCGGGCGGCAGCGCGGGCGGCGTGGGCTGTTCCGCTGCCCCCTCCAGCGCCGGCCCGGCCGGGCCCCCCGCAGCTCCGGGCCCTGTCCCGAGCAAGAGCTGCTCTGGGCTGGGGGGAGCCCGGCCCGATCTGGTCCTGAGAGGCGGCTCTGCGAAGCCGGGGCAGCTCAGTCTCCCCTGCAACCTCCGGACACAGCGCCGCTCTCCCCGGTGGGCCGGTGACTTTGGGAGCGTTTCTCCCTCTGTGTCTCTCCCCCTTTCCTTGCACCAGTCACGCTAAATTTGACTTTATATCTGCCGAAAAGTTTTAAATCGTTAATATAACACATACCTCTGATACACAGAACAGTTTTTAAACACTTGCCTCTGTGGCCTGACCAAATCCCGGCTGAGGCTCTCCCGACAGGACCGTGCTGGAGCAGCCGTGTCCCTGCCCAGCCTGCCCATCGGGCTGGGTATTTACCTGCTCAGAGAAGTGGCCCTGCCTCGAGTTACCCGGTCTGCTCCAGGTTTAAGATTCAAGATTCGCATTTGCTCAGCCTTTTACAGAAAGCCACGAGAAGGGCTGTGTCCCTGCCAGCCCTTCCAACCAGCCCTGCAGGCAGATGGATGGCCTGACTCCTTGCCTGTGGGCATTTCAGCGGATAATCAGAGCTCTAACACTAACTCCTCACTCAGGCCATGTGCTCTGATGGGCAATTTCTTGTCTTTCTTGGTGCCAAGTGTAAGTTCACTGTCTGGATAAGGCTGGAGTGCTGCTTAAAATAGACTTTTATGTGCCGTGTTGGATTTGTGCAATGTTCCATAAGCTGCTTTGGAAAGAGACATTTGTGTCTACATTTGAACTTTTCAGTCTGAGTGTTGTTAAAGCTCATTCACATCCTGCGATAAGATTAAACCATCAGGGTCAATAAAACCTCTTTCCTTCCATGTATTTTCATGCTCTTGCCTGAAAGGATCTCTGATTCATACCTGACTGAGTAAAGGATGTGAAGCAACTCAGATGCTTTGGGAAGGGGGAGGAATCCCCAATGCTACAGGCTGGCCTTTCAGCCTGCATCGCTGCTCTAGGCTGTCACATGAGGCACTGCAGAGGGAAGAGATGTGCTGATAGAATTTCACTGGACTGGAAAACACCCTGGAATGTCTCAAAAGCTCCAGCACAAGAGGGAAGATGTGATGGAAATAGATAATGGGTGTTGGAGAGATTGTGGTCTGTTTGGTGTGTCTATCTCAGTTCAGCTATAGTGTGAAGGCAAATGACTTAATGAATAATCTCTTAAAAGTCCAAAAGAAAAGAAAAGGCTGCCCAAGTTATGAGGGCTGTGGCCTTTTCTCAAAGTACAGTTTTCCTCTTGCGAAGGATGAGAAGCTTTGCAGCAGCCAAGGCAAAGCCCATGAAAATCAGACTTCCCACTTTTGCAAACTCATTGGCAGTTGTACCAACCCACACAATTCTGTTTTGGCTTTTCTTGTGCCACTCTGAAGAGATCTGATGAAGCAGGTCATCCTGCTGTGACAGATGTTTTTTCACAATGTCTGTGAACAACTTCTGTGTCCCAAAAGGGGAGGTTTGATGTAATGACTACGAGGTGGCCTACCAGCATGATACTTCATGTACTGAGAGACAGAGGTGTGTTGTACAGAAACGCCCTTCTGTTCTGTTATGATGGTCTTTGGGAAGCACTTCATTGCCACAGAGAAAGGTGGCTGATGTAAACCCAACTGTCACTGTTGAGCAACACAGCAGACGAGCTGCGAGCCAGAGCCCCGTGGTCATGGACTTCCCTTTGACAGTGACTCTGCAAGTGGAGGCAGCGGTGTCGAAATGCCCTCTGTGTTCTAACAGGGGGGTGAGACATAATTGCACATCTGCCTCCTCCCAGAAGCCCAGAGTGAAGGGTCTGACAGTGGTCAATGCTGAGGGATGTCTCTGTGACTGCAGCAGTTGCCTGTGGAGTGCAGGACTGATAAACACACCAACTTGGCATTTAGGTGTTCCTGGTGTGTTGGTTCCATGCTGTTCCTGCAGTCAGTTCTGAGGCTTAACTGAAGAGCAGAACATCTGCCCGGGGTCAGACTCGGGGCTGGCTGACCCAGCACTCTATCACTTGGGGCTCACCAGCCGCAGATGCTAAAGGAAGAATGAAAAGACTGGAGAACTGGTATCTCTCTAGCTGCAGTCCTGGTTTCCAGTTATCTGTGACTTAGGAGCCTATAGAAATGGTATCTCCAAACATGAAAGGCCTGATGTGGTTTTCTTTCCTGGCTGCCAATTACTTTTGCCAGCACTGGCCCCTTGAGCAATGGGAGGGCAGCCTGAGAGCACCACTGCAGAGCTGCTTTTCCTGTTGTATTCCCATGTGGGAGAGAGCCTGGCGTGGCACAGAGACTGCAGCTGCAGAGCAGGAGTGTGCAGGTTCACCACAGGCCTTTTCCTGCCATGCCTTGTAGCCATCACCAGTGCTCTGTATCCAGGATATTCATTTGGTAGGATCTCCAGAAAGTGGCAGCAGAGAAACTTGGCTGATGTGTGGTTTCTGAAAGTAATATGCAGAGAAAAAAAAAGTTAGTTACTGCACGTTCAGTGATGAATGTCAGAAGCGCAGTTGCTCTCTGCCTTCATTGTCTGTGAAAAAGAATTGGCACAATCCTATCTTTGACAACTTAAATGCTTGTTAAATTCTTTTAATGAAAAAATTCAATAGATATATGAATCCACAATTGTCTTTTTAGAATTCTAGGGTTGGATTCTGTTCTCAGAAGTAACTGTATTGGTATCAGCAGTGAATAAAGCAGCTCCATAGCTTGTGATTTCTTTAAGAGATAATGTCTATCAAGACCTAGAGTAAGACTTTACTCTTTGTCTAGCCATGTAATAAGATTATTGCAAGAAAAAAGATAGTCCTTTGATGGAGCAAATATGGAAAATGTAGCTTTATTTTTCAATGCTGCATTAGAATTAAGGAAATTAAGGAATTAAGGTGACTGCAATACAACTTTATTTTGAAGCAAAATCTCTAGACAAGGTTTCTTAGCACCTCTGAACAGAGAACTGGTCTCAACTGAACAGGTGTGCCAGACCTGGGGAAAAAAAGGAAGTCTGGTTTTCCTCCACTCATATAAAAATCCAAGTGTACTCATTAAAATTAACTAAGAATAAGTCAAAGCTACATGAACTTACTTGACCTCTGGCTGGTGCTATTTTGCTACTTCTTTAGGATTAAATATCAACACTACTACTGTTCCCTGAATGCTATTCTTAACAGTGTATGAGGTACAGGATGTCTTCTGGGTCACTCAGTAGCTGTGACAGTTAGTGGGGTTTTCTTATCTCTCACTGTCCATCTGAAAACCAGCTTTGAACCTCTTGGTTGGTGTCTGCCTTTTTTTTTTTTCCTCTCTCTCTGTCTCTCTTTCTCATTTCTCCCCCCCTTAACCAGAGGTCTAAAACAAGTGTGCCAAACACATAATCAGCCATGAACAGAAATATCCGCTGTTTGCTGGAGCCCAGCCTCTGACTCTTGTTGCTGTGCACCTGCCAGGAAAGAGGGCAGGAAGGGAGGATGGCACTGACAGCAAAACTTGGAGGTCCACGTGATGTGTTGATTTGTTTTTCTTTCTGGACGAGGTGAAGAATGGAAATGGGAGCAAAATGTTCACACCACTCAAAGCTCAGGCTGGCCAGGGAGGTAGGGTTCAGCTCAGTGAGTTTTTCTGACAAGACGTGGCAGTTGAGAAGTCTTGTTCCTAGAGGCACGCTGGTGGTGAGGATGGAATGTCTCTAACCTTGCTGGCTGAAGAGATCCCTACCCAGATGTAGGGATGAAAGACCTCCCAAAGGAGTTCCTCCATCATGCACAGCTTGGGCTTCAAGGAATACTTGTGATATTTTCCTGCACCATTGCAAGTTGTTTTAGTGCCTGGAGCTAAGCTGTCATAATTAGTCATCTTCTGGAGGGAAGGAACTCTGGAAACACTCACTCCATCTTGCTCCCTGGAGAATCCAGCACCATGAGTGCTTCCAGTGGCACAGGGGGGAAGTGCTGCAGTGGCAGCTCGGGGCTGCTCCTGGTCTCCCTTTTCCTCCTCTCCTCGTTCACATGGTCACTATGGTTGCTCACATAAACACCCTTCTTTTCACCCTTTCCCCCATGTGCATTCGTGTTGGGCTCTCACTGGGCCTCACAGCTTCTTCCAAGCAGCACCTGTAATACTGACAAGTGTCAAAGCTCACTCACATCTGGACAAACTGAAAAGGGCAGTGTTATAGCTGACTGGTGGAAGGGTCACTGCTGGCTTTGGTGGAACTGACTGCTGCAGGGGTCACTGCTGGCTTTGTTAGACCCTGGCCATTAAGGCCTCACTGCAGTGCAAGGCAGTGCCTGCTGTTCTCACAGATAGCTCAGGAGAAAGTCTGGTAGGAACTGGCTCTCTGAGATTTAGTCGGAAGCCTCTCCAAAAACTAAGGATGAAGGAAAACAATTTGAACAGTTAGCCAGTGCAAGAGTAAATAATATTTGAGTATTTGAGTAATGAGTATTCTTCACCTGGGAAGAGAAACTTCAGAAGAGTGGTTTGGTATTTTTGAATTAGATGTATAAATAATTTGTCTTTCCATCCTTTCATATGGTGGTTTTAAAACTGATGGACTTAATTCTATGTGCTGTGAAGGCTTGCTGACCAATGGCCAGATTCTGCAATCACCTGGCCTTGGCTAAGTCAGTTTGGATCACAGAAACATAGAAAGTTAAGGGTTGGAAGGAACCTTAAAGATCATCTAGTCACAACTGCCCCTGCCATGAGCAGGGACACCTTCCACTAGACCAGCTCGCTCAAGGGCTAATCCAGCCTGGCTTTGAACTGTTACATGGTTGAGCCTTTCACAACTTCCCTGGGCAATTTTTTCCAGTATTTCCCCACGTTTACAGTAAATAATTTCTTCCTAATATCCAGCCTAAATTTCCTCTTTCAATTTGCACCCATTACTCCTTGTCCTGTCACTACAGCTCCTGATGAAGAATCCCTCTCCAGCTTACAGTATCTGTAGGTCCTTCAAATACTTAAGTTGCTGTAAGTTCTCTACACACTCTTTTCTTCTCCAGGCTGAGCAGCCTCAACTCTTTTCCCTGTCTTTGTCAGGGAGGTGCTCCAGTCCTCTTATCAACTTTGTGGATCTGCTCTGCACTTGCTCCAAGAGTTCCATGTCCTTTTTTGTTTCATGTCTGTGTGGATTGATCTGCACAGAGCAGCATAGGAATTAAATTACTCCCAGTTTTTCTATGTCCAGTTGAAACCTGCTAATCCTTCACATCCTACTTTATGGCAGGTAAAAAGTACAAGAATTTGAGACTGCGGTGTGAGAGAATTTGCTGCACACTAATCAAATGGATGCAATTTTTTTCAAGTGATTTTCCAAGAAAATTTGGGGAGCAGTATGCAGAAGTCTGAAACATTATTTGATGGCAGTCTGTGATACCCACAGGTTCTCCATCTCCTTTGTTCCTCTTCCCAGAGCAAGCTAAGAGCTGCATGCACTGCAAATGCACTGAAAACAGTCCCTTCATTGGGAAACGCTGAGTGTGATTTCAAGGCTGTTGCACAGAGTAGGGCAGTGTGGTGACATCTGCAAAGTATAGAGGAAATCAGCTTTCCTGAGAGCCTTCCACCTTGGATGTTACTGTGGGCCCATAGGACTGGGCTGGGGTCAGGTGCAGACAAAGCAGAGTGTCCTGGCTGGGGGAGAATGCTTGATCTCCCACTGTCCCAGCTGATAAATCTCAGGTTTCTGGTGGCATGTTGGCTAGAATGCCTTCATGGACTCAAGCTCATGCTGGCTTGCATAAAAAACTACAGAGACTAGTAGCAGAGACAGCTCTGCTCCTTGCAGCCAGTTAAAACCAAAGTAAAAACAGAACAAAACCACCCAGACCTGTCCATTCCTCTTTTACTGTATATTTTAAAACACAGGCAAATGAAAGAGGAACTGGACAGTAACTGTATTCCTCATTATCTGACTTTTCCTCAGGCACAGGGAATGGGTTTGACTGTTGGCAGGCTGGCTGGTCTTACTGCGTCTGCAAAGTCTCAGGAGTATCTTGTGGGTGCTCCCAGGGGGCTCAGTTACTTGGAGGCATAAATAAGTGCTTTCCAGATTAAGGGCTTGGTCAAAGCTGCAGAAACATAAAGTCTGTGGTTGCAGTCCTGGCACACTGATAATATAACTGAAAGCTGCTGGACTAGGGCAGGCCCCAGCCACTAGCACTGGAGGGTGTCTGTGGGGTTTGGTTGAAGAGCCAGACAGCAGTGGGGAGGCAAAACTGGAAAGGAAGGGCTGCAGATGAATGCTGGGAGTGGGAAAACCAATCCTACAAGAGGGATATCCCTCAAGTGTCCATCACACCATCAGGGCTAGCTGATGGCAAACATGCTTGGGATGGTGCAGACGCAGAGAAATGTATGTTTAATGAATCATGGTCTTAAGAAATATACTGTGTATCGTACTGGCCTAGAAAGATGAGGAATGCCTCTAAAATTCCTGGGTTTGCTTGAAGTCATTTTGGTCTTGCATGGCCAGACTGTGCTGCTGGCCTGGGCAAATGCAGCTTTCTGGTCTCTGTCCCCAAAGCTGTGCTGACCAGATGAGGTTCTGGCCAGGGTGGATGAAAACAGCACTGATTCTAGGTGCCACCTGAGACTGCCTCACACTGAGGGTGGTACAGGGAGGGAACAAGAGAGGAGAAACTGTGGGACTTGCTTTGGTTACAGCTCTGAACTATCCACTGGTGTTTACTTTTCTGCGCTGGCATTGTGGATGCTCCAGGATGGGGACCTCAGTGGACACCAGAGGGTGTGTGGAGGGACCAGCAGGGGCACAGAGGCAGGGCCAGCTCCTTGGTTGAGTGCTGGAATTGGGAAAGCAAATCCTGTCTGCTCGTGTGAGTGCGAGGGAACAGAAGAGCTGAGGCATGACCATGACCATGAGCGAGGTGAGCCTTGAGGGGCAGCTTTTGGAACAAAACTTCCTGCAATGGCTGGAGCCCTGAGGACAGAGATCTGCTTCCCTGCACCTCACTCAGACTCCTCTCAGGGTGAGAGATCCACCCCTGGGCATGAGCCTGTGTCCCGAACCAGAGCCTTTCTGGCTGTTTGTGCCTTCACAGCCCCCTGCATGGCTCCTCAGCAGCCAGGGCAGCAGAGCCTGCCCACTGTGAGATGGAGGTGGCTGGATTGGGCACAGTCGGTGTGGCTGCTCACAGCCTCGCCAGTGCCCATCCTTGCCCTGCTGGTGCTGTGTGCTGCAGGCCCTGCATGCCCGGCCCCTGAGGCGTCATGGCTGTACAGGGCAAAGGCCGCAGCACTCGCCCTCACCCCGCTCGTGAGCCTCGTGCAGGATGGGGAGAGCTGCTTTCACAACCTGGATGTGTTGTCACTCACATCCAGACATTTCCTGTTATCTAACCTCAGCCTTATCTTCCCCATTCGCAGCTTCCTCTTGAAGGAGGAGCAGCCCCTTCAAAACCGAGCTGTGTGCCCGGGCTGAGCCCCCACTGCGCTCCTGCACGACCCCCGCTGAGCCCGCGCTGCCAGCCCGGCCTGACGCGGCTCTGCACGGCCCCGCCATGGTAGGTGCCAGGTCCCTGTCCTGCCCACAGAAGGGGGGCTGGGGACAGGGGAGGATGTGTTCTTTTGGGTTTCATCCCAAAGGCCTGTGGGTGTAGGGACACCGAAAGGTGTGGGGTGTCCGTGTTCCTGGCAGTGAAGAAAGCTGTCCTCCCACTCCATGGGATAGATTCGATCTTTGAGGGGTCTTAATCCTGCTTGGGTTTGGGCTGCTTCCCTTCAGTGCTGGGGCTGTGTCTGCCTAAGCCAGAGGGGCTCTTTGGTGGCTCCTTTGAGGGATGAGGTGGCATTTGGCTGGGTGTGCTTGGGGAGGGCAGGCTCAGGGATGGAATGCCACTGATCCCAGCCAGGGAGCACTGTGCCCTGGCTCCTTGATGAAGATAAATTATGATTAGCAGTGATCTGTAGCCCTACTCAGCAGTACGTGTGTCTGTGCTCCCTCAACTCACAGATGTGCCCTGTGAGCTGCTGGCAGTGGGAGACGTTGATCTAAATTAGTCATAGATGAGGCAGCTCACAATGAGCACGGGAGGGTGTGGGATGGAGGAGGGTGTAAGCAGGGAGAGACTCTGTCCCAGCCGTGTGTGAGTGTGCTCTTCAGCTCCATTTCTCACTGTCCCCATGGTTTCAGTAGAGCAGATGGAAGTTTACTGCACTTACCCTCTTCCCCTCTTTGGGTGTTGGGATGGGGACAGAGTCCAGTGTGCAGGGATGGGGGCTGTGGGGCTCAGGGGACTGCAGGGGTTGTGGGAGCTTGTGAGGGTGACCTGAAGGTAATGGGGGCATTATCAGGCCCTTCCTGGGGGCTTTGAGCCAGCATTTGTCTGACAAAGCTCCTTGCAGTGTCCACTGCAGGGCTGGGGGCATAGGAAGGTCATATATGGAGCAGGACAGCATCCAGTGGAAGCCTGCCATGAGCAAAGCCTTATTTGTCTCTGTTATGACAAAGGCTTCCAGCTCCTAGGAGAAGCACAACCCAAGGTTTCAGCTGGCCAGGGGTTCAGCAGACCCTGTTGCCACGGATCTGTGGGGACTCTTGCTCTCAATTCAGGCCGTGATTTGTGTTTCACCAAGGGGAGAACAGAGATGACCTTGATTCCAGTTCAAATCCTGCAAAATAAATGCATGCCTTGAAATGGCTGCAGCCTGCATCCTAGGGCTCTGCTCCTCAGCATGTGAAAACCACACAGCCACACCTCCATGCATGCTGTTATTAGGTTTAGAGTTGAATCTATCCAGTAATCTTATTTTTCATTTATTTTCATTACAAGTTCCAGAACAGTCTGACAGCCCTGTAGAAATACCTGAGTGATGATGTGCAGCCTGGAGGGGACATTTTGTGAATTTGGTAAGGGACTGACTTAAGAATGCAGGAAGAAAAATTCTTTCTGTTTGGCCTTCAGAGTATGCAGTAGATTGCTCAGTTTTATAACACTGAGCTTTTACTGGGGAATACCCACTTTAGCTTGAAACCAGAAGCTCTGACAATGACAAATCCATTCACATCAGATATGATCTCTACGGGTAGAGTTGCAAGTTCCATTCCCATCTGCTGATAGAATTATCTCTATTGTGTCCCCACCCCTTATCTGTCCCTCACAGCAACATTTTAAGTGGCTGTTTTTCCCCGCAGAAAGCCACAACGGGGGATTATTTTAAGCTTCAATTGCAGAAGCAGTGCTGCCTTGTTTTCTTCTTCCCCCTCCAAGGCCAGATCTGCCCCTGTTGGACATCAGCACTGAAGCTGAAGGCAATCTGGTCACTGATACCCGTGGAAGAGCCTGCTTAGTCTTTCTCTAGTGGCTTCCCCATGTTTTGGTATGGCTTAGAGTCCTTTGGGAGATCACAGGTTCACATGTACTCCAGTAGGCTGATCTTAAATCAGCTCATTAACATAGTTTTCTTATCTTCATGAAGTGCATATGCTGATTTTATCCATTGCCACATAGTTTTGTCTGCCATGGCTGAACTGCATTTGGAATGAGAAGCCAGAGCACAGAACTGGTCACTATCTGCATTGCACCCAAAGCAAAGGTGGAGACAGGGGAATGCCAGAATTGCAAAGCCTGGATAGTGACTCAGTCTAGAAACAGATTTTACCTTTAAAGCTGTTGCTGTTTTCTTGCTCTTAAGTCTTACTCTGCTCTCTTTTGGTTTTGAAGAACACGTATTTGCTATGCTTTCACCTGAAAAAACCTTTTCCCTTCCAGGTATGTTTCTGTATGTGATATTAGATGGAATCCTATGATCACCTGTGTAAAATAGGGTCACAGAAGTTAGAGGTCGAAATGGTTGATGAATTGCCCACTGTATGATACTGTTAATATACTTAATCTAGTTCTACTTTAGTGTCTTTAATGGTCTACCTTAAAATATAATTACAAACATTTCAGTCTTTATTTTGATATTAAAAATAGCATGACTACTTTCTCACAAACTGGTGATGCTGGTCATGTGAAATTAAAATCTGTGGACTGGTAAGGAAGCTAAAACACCATGCTAAAAACTCAGCTATATCTGGACATGTCCACAAAAAGTATGAATGACATAAACAGCGTTGTGCCGAATGGGTGACTTAGGAACCAGTATGGATTTTCTGAGAGAGTTGTACACTATCAGAATTTCAAATCTTTTTTTAGACTGATTTTCTAAACAGTCAACATCTGAGAAAGACACAGAACAGAGTAACACTGTGCAACATATTCTCTTGTGTATATTTTGTTATTTAGTTTTCTTTAGGTGCATTTCTGCATTTCCTGCACACTCCTGTTAAAAGAACAAGGGAATAACAGTATATTTGTGCAAGAAGTGTGCGTGTGTGTGTGTGAATATGATGTTCACCCTTAAAGGCTGGATTATGCCAGTGTTTGGAGGTGGAAAGCTCCGCTTATTGCAGCTACAGATTTCTGTGTTTGCTAGAAATGAAGCAGAAGGGGGCTCGTTTGCCAACGGAAGGGAAAGTTTCACTTCACTTCTGAAGAAGTTCATTGTTTCCTTTTGTGGAGCGTGGTTTTCTTTCAGCATCATAATCTTTATAGTATTCTGTCAAATGGAGGAGCCTCCAACACAGTTAGTGATTAACCCCTATATGCATGCCTAGGAGCAGAGTTGTACTTCTTTTTCTGACTTCCGAATTAATAGAGTGGATATTTTCCTCAGCAGCAGAAGGCAGTGTCTGCTGGTGTGGTTCTCTCTCACCCAAAAAAGAATGCAGGAGGGGGAAATATGGGAGGATAAATGATGCTTTTTGCAAACTGGGAAAAGCCCGTGAAGTTAACAACAGCTGCTGTGCTTCTCTTCCCTCTGTGTGCCCAGGCTGGCATCCTGCGAGACCACCGTGACCCCGGGAGCTGCAGTGTGGCACTGCGTGTATTTGACAAGCTGAGTCCGACACTCAGTGTGCAGAGTGTCAGTTTGTCAAATACCCCAAGTGAGGCACTGCTGAGCAACGCGACGCCGGGGTGCAGCCCTTTCCTCCTGCTCCGGCAGGAGCCTTCCTCTCCAGGCTCGGCATTTCTCCAGAAACCCACCGAGGTACTGAGCAGCCCATCCCATTGTTCCAGAACACCCGAAGGATCCTGTGCTGCGAGGCTTCCCTTCCACCCCGGTTTTGGAAGTATCTGTTGGGGTATCCCTCCCAACAGTAAATCAGAGCAGAAGTGGTGCTGGTGCAACTTCTCTGCACGGTGAAGACAGGGAATTGTGCCCTGGGTCCTTGTTATTTGCATCCAAATACAATGCTGTTCTCTTACACAGAATGAACCAGCCAGCTGTAAATTAAGCTCAGTTAACAAGGATCCTGGCAACTATAATCACAACATCATGGCTAAAGGCAGCATTATCCATAATAAAGAATCTTGCCTTTGCACATGTAGTAATCATTTTATATGGAATACAAACTAATGAGGCTGCTCATTAACTTCCCTCTGGCCCATTAGCCTGTGAAAAATGCATGTTGGTTCAAGCTGTTTTAAATTAGGCCATGGAGTCCATTGCCCCTTCTGGGAGCCTTGCTATTTGGAGAAGACTTCTTGTTTTTGCATGGTTATTCCTAGTCAGCACTTGCAGCAAGGTTTCCTATTCTGCTATTTAATTAAAGTAATTCCCTCTAAATCATCCCACTTGAAGATGTAATGGTTGCTAGGTGTTTTCAGTAACTGACTTGTAGCATTTTAGATATGTCACAGTGGGGGAATGACAGGGGCAGCATCCAGCCCAATTCGACAAATCAAACTCTCTGAAAGCATTTGACATGGAAAACTCAAGAATAAAATAAACTCCCAAGACTCTACTGACTAGTTTTTGGACAGTACCACCAGAAAAATTCTGCAATATTTGAGAGTATTAACAAACTTGAGTACTAAGCTTTTGGGCTTTTTATTGCAACTATTCCTTAGTAAATATTCTGAAGAAGCTGGAGTTTGTACTAAGCTGGAACCTATGAATATATAATTGCCTAAGTAAATTGTGTTCTGCTTTTTGAATAGCTTGTGCACTTCTGGACAAACATGGTCCACAAGTGGTCAGAAATGGCCCTACTCCTTGTGACTCACACTCCCATGGTCTCTCTCAAGCACCTCCTCATGACTCACAGACATCACTCTGATCTTTATCACTGGGGTTAACTTCAAAAGAGAGCAAGGTCTAAGATTTCAGGCTTTGCTTTGTCCCCAGTGGATCCTCCATGAAGCACACAGCCATGTCAGCCCCAAGCCCTGCTGTCATTCAAACCTTAAGATGTCAACAGACCCGATCTCCTTTGCACCACAGCTGGCCAAGGGTTTGTTTATGCCCTTCATTCTTGTTTTCTCATGCATTTCCAATTTTTGCTTCCAGTAGTTTGCCCTGTGCTTTTTAGATAACGCTCCCCTTCAGCTCCCAGATCCTTCCAGATGACTGGGGTGAAGGGGAAGAAAGTAAACCCCTTCCTCTCTTACAAGAACAAGCATCAAATTACAGTGGTACAAATTTCTCTGGGACTTCATCTCCCACCTCCCTGCTCTGAAGTATGGTACAAACCCAGCAGTTTGTAAAAGCCAACAGGTCCCCTCCATGGGACAAGCACTGCAAGGGGAACTGCAAGTCTCATGACACTGTGCTGGCCACTTGAGTTAGTGTGTTTTTGGGGGGCAGTGCCCTTTCAGGGCAGAAGTTGAGCTTTTCCTTCCGTTCTGGAGCAGAGCTCAGCACATGAGCACAGTGCAAGGAAAGGAGAAGTTTTCTGCAGAACTCCCTGTGGCTTTCAGAACAAAAATGTTCTGTTGCCAATAGATTTTACTAGAAACATGGAAAACATGCAAAAAATAAAATACAGAAATAATCACACACTTGTTACCCAGGGAAAAACACCTCAGCACTGGAGACAGGTTTCTAATGTTTCCACTCTTCTGCTACTTGTGACCAAAGTCCTGTTGCTGCCCTAACTATAGGAATGACAACATGGAGTACTTGGGGGCTGGTCCATCTGTGTCCATCTGCTCTCCCTTTCTTAACTCCTGTTGCCTTTTTCCTCTGTAGCTTCTCCCAAGCTTCATGTATTCTGAGGAAGGTGTCCAGGCCTTGTCAGAGCAGATCAGTGCTGGGAGGAATCACAAGATGGAAAAACCATGGTATTACATAGTCAGTGAATGAACCTGGAGCTCAGAGCTTTTAACAGCAGGAAAACTTGCACAAAGTACCAAGGTAACTGAAAATTAATGAGGATGATATTTGGGGGGGAAAGGAGAGTGCCATGTCATGTGTTTTGGGTCTAGATTTGCTGAGGTAAGGATGGGGAAGCTGAGAAATTTTCAGTTCCCTTTTCACCCAGTATTGACCTTGCACCATATGCTGCTGCCCTGCATGAGCATGGCTGCAGCTCTCCATTCCCCTCAACTCCTTTGTTCTGCATCACCCCTGGAACTGCTGACGCCAGCAGCTTCTGCAGCATGGGGTCTTCAGGGCTGGCTGCCATGGGAGTCACAGGGACAGACTGGATCCTGTCTGCCTCCCTGGAGTGCAGCCTGACAGCCAGCACAGCCCTCCCTGCATGCCTGTCACCATGCTTGTGAAGCCCTCACAATATAGGCAGGAGATCTTTTTTCTCTGATCTTTCCCAGCTCCCATGCTGCAGTTCAGAGCTGTAAAGGTGAAAGGGTGGCTCTACACAGCACTCAGGCCACAAACAGCAGAGTGACTCTGCTGTTAGGCTGCTGACCCAAACACAGATGATTCATGGCCTTGTGGGTGAAGTCAGAGCCAAACAGGAGGGTGTGTGTGACTTAAGCCCAGCTGCTTCCCCATGCTTTCCTTGCTGCACCCACTGATATAAAAAGCCAGTAATACTTACAAATTTGGTTTGCTAAAGCCAGGAGGCATTCTTCCTCCCTGCCAAGTCCCTGGAGGACAAAGGGATGCTGGCTGGAGGCACAGAGAGGGAGGACAGAACTGACAGCAGCACTGCAGTCCAGGCAAGATGCAAACAATTAACAGTGACAAGGCAAATCAGGCTGCTGAGTGACAGTGTACTGTAGGGAATGCACTGCAGCTAAAGGCAGGAATTGCATCCATGTTGCACAACAGGTCAGCATTAGTAATCACACAGATTGACTTACATCCCCCAGAGTAAATTGGTGTCAGCCTGTTATATGCAGAGAGGTGCCTTAATCATTATCCAAATTCCTCAAATTTCTCTCTATTTTATCATGCCTCTGGCTCCCATTCTGTAAAAATTAAATGCCAGCATTTCCTTCAACATCAGTTCTTGTTTTCCAGGAGAAAATCAGTGGGTGACAGTTCAGAGACTCATTCCCTCTCTGAGCACTGAGCTCCAGTCTAGTAGCAAAAATGGCATTCCTGGGACATCAACCTCCCCTCTATGGTCCCTTTACCATGCTGTAACAACAACAACAAAAAAAAGACTCAAGCACAGACAGGATGTACAACCAGTATTTGCTGAACTGCAAAAGCCAGAGGATCTCCATTTCCAGCACAATCCTGGCTCCTTGCAGCCTGGGATGTCTTAACAGGAACACACATTGGAGAGTATCCCTTGCTAGTGTTACTGACTGGCAGCATTGCCCCAACTACTCCTGGATTTACAGGCTAAAGAATTTCATGTTCCCACTCCTTCAGATCCTGTCTTCCTGCCCTGGGTCCTTCAGGTTGCTCAGAAACAACTTGCTCTATAGAAGTGGTTGGGCAAACAGTTGGCTGGGGGTTTCTGCTCCTGCAGGCAGGGCCTGGTCTGCCAAAGACCAAAAGGTTATGCAGCTCCTCTGGGTTAAAGCAAGCAGTGAGAGCAGAACAGAGGGACAACAGGAGGAAGAGTTTCCTTCTGCTGAGTTCAGTATTCAGTACCTGCAGCCCTGCATGGCTGCTTATGTGGAAAAAGCTGATACTTTACAAAATTCCTTCTGTTTCATATTGAGATTCCATTGCAGTCACAAGGTTCTCATACTCAGGGCTTTTCCTGTCTTTCATGGTGGTTTTTTCAGGGCTAGAGTACTTTTCCTCCTGTAGGCACTTAACAGGGACTTCCACTTCAGGGTGCAGCAGGGCGACATCTGCAGTTCTGCGGCTGGGACAGAGAGACACGAGTGAGAGGGACAACTAAAGCAGATGGCACTTCATTTACACCTTAGAGACAAGATCTGCCACATAACCCATGGAACAGCAAAATTCATACTATTCTAGTGAGGGCCTGGGGGGCTCTGAAAGACACTAGAAAGTGACATTTAAAGAATTACACAAAAAGAAGCACTGGTTAATACTGGTATTATAAACTCTCATGGCATTATCATGTTATACTCTAAAGTTACCAGCAGACAGTCCAGCCTTTGGAAAGTAAATACCAGGATTATTTGGGAAAAATTGCTACAGATGGCTGTGGTATGTCTCTGAGTAGGGAAGCAGTATGAAGGTGTTGAAGACTGAGATGAGAACAGGGCAGGAGATGTGTTTGTATAATCATATGCTAATAGGAACTCTGCAAAGTAATACTTGGCCAAGCACTAAGACATGTTTCTTATAGAGAAAGGCAAGTGTAGAGGGAACTTAAAGGAAGAGCTGAAAATTTCTGTCCTTTGCTTTCCTAAATAATGGCAAGAACTTCCCACAGAGAACAGGTTTCCCATGGCATGTGACAGGCACAGCAAAGCACCCAGAGTACGTTTCTGTTTTTCTACCATATTAAAGAACAGTCTGGCTATCTCCTGTGATGACGTGTTAAGTCCTCATGTTGCTAACTAAACTTCCCAGGTCTTCAGATCCTCCCCCTGTAAGGCAAATAAATCTTTGCTTTTCCCTAAGCAAACAGGCTTTTTAGGAACAGATACCAGTACAGTGCCCTCTGTCTTAACGCCCCAAGTAGAAAATTGCACTCACAAAGCAACTTCATAGAGAGGTTCTGAAAAAAAAAAAAAAGAAAAAGAATCTAAGATATACATCGACTTGTTTTATGTGTCATAGAACAAAACGTTTTTGGGAATAACCCTCCCACAGGCTTCTCTCTGGAAGGGATCAACCGGGGATGGGAATGATGGGGATGGGCGTGATGGAGATGGGAGTGATGAGGATGGGACTGTCCCTCCCGCTCGTCCCCTCCTCCCGGGCCCTCCACTTCCCGCCTGTCCCCTCCTCCCGGGGCTGTCCCCAGCGCCGGCCCCGGCTGGGTTTGTCGCAGCTCACCGTCCTTCCTCCGCCGCCGCCGCCAGCAGCCCAGCGCCGCCGCCAGCAGCGCGCCCAGCGCGGCGCCGCCCAGCGCGGCCGGCAGCCCGTAGAGCAGCGGGGACCGTGCGAGCCGCGGGGAACCTGCGGGGCGAGAGGAATAGCGCATTTGTCTTTGCAAACAAGCTGTGGGTCTGCTGGTGGATAAAACTAGCACTGGGAGATAAAGGAAACAATGGGAAGGATTCCACTGATGGATGAATGGGAAAAAGAGATTTGCTTTTACAAGTAAACTGTAGGTTTGCTGATAAGTGAAATTAGACATTGAAAGATGAAAGAAACAATGGAGAAGAAAAACCCCTAAATTCCATAAGAATTAAAAATTAAAAGGGAGAGTTAAATATTAGAGGGGAATCTTTAGTATCAGGCATATCGGGGTGTCTGTACTTCTCAAGTACCTCAACCAATGGGGAAAGAGAGAAGGGAAATGCGGCCGGGAAATTGGGATAAAATGGAGGGTGCATCCTCCAAAAATCTGAGATCACAGGGGAATGCCCCATGGCCTCTCCCTTTATTCGAATAAGGTGAAAGGACTCCTCTGACTCCTTTTTGGACATAAACCTCTGGTGTTTGTGGATTAACTTTCCTAAGAGGGGGGACATCACTGTCACCGCGGCCAGGGGACATGAGGGCTGGGAGCCGCCAGAACCCGCTGCTCTTGACAGCCTTTAAATCCTAACCGAGAAGGGGCCGAGACCTCCTGGGGGTTCAGCCACTTGCAGGCAGTCACAGAATGCCGGGATGATTAAGTTTGGAAGGGATCTTAAGGGGATCATCTCGTCCCACGCCCTACTGTGGGCAGGGACACCTCCCACCAACCAGACAGCTCCAAGCACCGTCTGACCTGGCCTTGGACACTTGCAGGGATGGGGCATCCCTGCCTGAAAACAAACAGCAAACTGCGGGCTGCAGACAACCCCACCAAGAGGTGTGTGGGCGGGAGTCAGGAGTGCAGATCCTGCCTGGATAATGCCTGGGATTTGGCACTGCAGCCGTATCTGCCACAAGCACAGCAGCCAGATGTGGAGCTGGTCTGGGATGATGTTTGCCACCCTGCCCTTGCCAGCGCAAATCTGGTGTTTTCCAGCATGAGACTCCACTCACCTGTGTCTGTGAAAGACCCCACTGGAGCAGTATCCATCCTGGAGACCCGCATGGTTGGGACTGGATCTGTCAGTGGAGAATGGTGGATGCATTGCAGCCCCACTGGGGATCAGGAAAATGGGGTCTGCTCTGCCAGCCTAGACTCACCTCTTATCCTGTGTCTTGACAGCAGGGCTGGGGTAGCATTTGGCACTCGTGTCCCCCTCCCTAGCCTTTGCCCCACAGGTTCCTGGCAGCCCTGGCTGATATGATGCATCATGCCTGGCTACAGCATGGCCTGGGAACGCTTTGGCTTTGCCCTGCTGGCACTTCCCCAGATTCCCAGAGGACACCTTCACTCTCTCTCTCCTATGGTGACTCCCTGGCTAGCCTGGGGGGCTTTGCCATCAGCTGCACCATAAACTTCCTGAGGTGTGGAGGCCTGAGCCAAGTCTCTTGCCCCAGGTGACCTCCTTCAGAAGCTCTGCAGCCTCAACAGTTCTGGTCCAAGAGGGACACAGAAATAATTTTCTTGTCCCCTCCCATCATCAGGCACTGTAGGTGCCTGTAGGTACATTCTCAAGTAGGGGTGCCAGCCACTGGTGGTGCCTCTCCGGGTAACAACCAAGACGCAATTCATACTCAGTATAGGTGTCTGGTCTGGCTGTGGAAGTGCAAACTCCCTGCCTTGGTCCTCTCCTGCCACAGAGGTGAATAACCCAGGCCTGGGCACTCACCTGTCACTGTGTGCTCCATGTCACTACTGTCTTCCTGACCCGTGGTTGAGTGGTGTCCCCCGGTGGTTCCCACATTCCTCTGCAAGGCTGTTGTTGTTGTAGGCACATCTGCAAGGTGAGGGGGAGGAGAGGCTCACACAGGGTCTGACCACCATGGAGATGCTGTTGTGGTACAGAATTCCCCACGGGTGGGAGCAGGAGGAAGCAGCTCCCTCCCAGCTGACAGGAGGGGGATGCTGTGCCAGCAGCAGGGGCAGCAGCTGCAGCACTGAGCCCTGATCCTGTGCTGCTCCCTCCAGGGTGGGACTGCTGGGAAAAGCACCCAGGGCTTCAGCCAGAGCTCTGAGCCCGGGAGCTCAGCAGGCTCTGCCGCTTTCCCAGCCACTGGGAGGTGCCTGCGCTTGGCTCTGCCATCAGGGGCTTCACAGCTGTGCTGATCCAGTCACCGGCCAAGGAGAGCTGCAGGTTTTCCAGCCGGCACCCATCATGGAATTGATCAGATTGAAAAAGGCCTCTGAGGCCGTTGGGTCTAAGCTGTCACACACTGCCCTGCAGAGCCTGCAGGGGTCAGAGCCTGGAATGAAGTGCAGTGTGTCTCCCTGAGACATGCAGCTGGTGGTGGGGAGCAAAGGGCAGCTTGGTTTGTTCTGCCACTGAATTACCACTCTCTTGTTCCTGCTTCTCCAAATAAAGCCCCAACTCCTTGTCTAAACTTGCTGAATTGCAGTGGGTAACATTACAGAGCCAGGGAGAACTTCAAAAAACCCACAGAGGAATAAATAAATGAACGTTTGAAGTAGAATTCTGGTTTTGCATCAGAAAAGAGCAGTTCCTCAAAGAGGAGGAAATTGAACAGAGGAAATGCAGAAGGACACAGGCTGGAGCCAGCGGGCGGGGCTGTGTCAGAGTGCTGAAGGCGTTGGGCATTTCCTCCTTGCCGGGCAGGGCAGGAGGATGCGGTTCCCTTGCCCTTGGCAGAGGGTTCGCGCTGCCCGGCACTCACCTGTGACCGTCAGGCGCACGGCATCGCTGCGCTGCACGGCGCCGGCCCCAGCCCTGTTGTGCGCCTCGCAGAAGTACGTGCCGCTGTCCGAGGGCCGCAGGCTGGGCCAGGCCAGCTCGGCGCCGCTGCTCAGGAGCTGGGCCGTGCCTGCCGGGTCGCGGCGGAACCAGCGGTAGCTGATGGGAGGGGAGCCGCCGGCCTCGCAGCGCAGGCTGGTGCTGGCTCCGGCCGGCAGCGTCAGCCCCGGCTTCGCTGCTCTGATGATGGGCTTGGTGGCTGCCACTGCAACACAGAGCACAGGGGCCCGGGTCACGGAGGCCTTGCTGGGCTGGGGACGGCCCCCCTGCCGCAGCAGTTCTCGCTCGAGCAGCTCAGCTCCCACATCACCTCCCTGCCCAGAATGAGCTCAGGTAACCTGTGTGTTAATCCAGGTTACATCAATTGTGCCACCACTGCTGCTACCCTTTCACAAAGTCCTGCTCTCTGGGGTGGGTGGCAGAAAGAGATTTTTCTAGCGCCTATTAAGGATGCTCGGGAAGGAGAGAAGGCAGACTTGGCTCACACAACACCCACCTGCTACAAGATCCACAGAGATATTGGCTGCCTGCACAGAACCAGACCTGGATATTATCTCAAACATCATGGGCTCAACTGGCCCATCAACAGATCCAGCTTGGGCTGTACACTAACTGCCTCCCTTCCCCAGTTCATTCCTACACCTCCATGTGTTGAGAAGGGTACCAACGCAGCAAGGGAGGCACATGCTTCAAGCCCCCGCCTTGTGTGGTGTGAAAGACTATTCACACCAACACTGGTCCTCCCACCTTCTTTTGGTTTAACCTGGCTGCACAAAAGCACGACTTTACTGCTGGATTTACCTTTGACAACTTTAAGTATAGTGGTCACCTCTTTTGTTATCAAGCTGTTATCTCTGGACCTCCAGATGATTTGACAAGTGTAGTGTCCACTGTCAGGCATTTCAAGGTTCTGAATGAGGAGTGAGGCATCCCCTGGGTTGTGCTTTGGGATGCTGACTCGGCCTCGGAATTTGGAGAGCGGGATGTGGTCACCAGTGCTGTCCCTCCGGAAGATGGTGGAGGTGCTGGAGTCCTGCGTCACGCTCCAGCTGAGCGTTTCCTGGGTGAAATCTTCTGTGGGCACATAGGTACACGGTAGAGTGGTGGATGCCATCCATGTGCCTGTGACCTGGTGGACACTAGACAGATCCAGGAAGGCTGCAAGGAACAGCAGTGGAAGGGAAGAAATGAGAATGCAGCAGGGGAGGGAAATGTCCTCCAGAGAGATGGGACTCACCGGGCAGTAGGTGCCAGCACGTGGCCAGGTCTCAGATGTGCTGCACACCACAGCACCAAGCCAGCCCACGTCATCAGACATGGGGAAGTGAACATCTGCCTTGACCTCATGGCTATTTTTATTGAGTTTCTCTCTGGGCACTTGCCAATTCTTAATTCTTTCTTGGTACAGACAGTCTCCTTGTGGGCAGGAGCATTTAGGGGTATTCCCTGCAGTACTGAGCCTGGAATAGAAACGGTAGACCAAAACCTATCCTTTTGCTTTAGCCTTGGAAAACTTCAGACTTGACCCAGATCAGCACCCTGCCAAGTGTTCAGGTAGGCACAGGAGAAGAATGGGCAGATTTTCTCCACACATTCTCCCAATTTCTCCAGCTGCCTGCCCATGGATCCCACATTTCCTCTGGGACGTGCCTCTTGTAAGTAGAAAATAACTGAATTTCATTTAACTTGGCTCATCTCTTCCAATACCCCTTATTCTTCTCCCCTTTCCCCTCCCTGGAAAGACATTGGTTATATTCAGCAGCTTTAGCTCACAAGAAGTTGGTTGAGAGGCAGATCTCAGTAATTTGCAAAGCTGGATTTTTTATGAAGAAATGGGGAATATATTTCAACGCAATTTTCTAAATGTCAGGAGCAATCCTATGCTTTTGTATACAATATGTAAGAGCACTTTTCTCCTATTTCCCAAAACTATCCTCTGCTGCTGCCAGTGTCATACATGCCCTGAGAAAGGATAAATTCAGTCAGGGGAATAGGAATTGAAGCCAAGGTCCCAGTCCCTTTCCTGTCGCAACCAAAGAGTCGCTAGGTAGGAGAGACCAAGGGGAATCAAATGTGCCAGCACCTGGTCTCACAGCTCTTCTTCTTCCCAGGGCCATGCTAACAGAACAATGAGGATGAGTTATTAAATTTAGAATGCATATTCCAGCTTCACCAGGACTGTTCTGAGAGCTGGTCACCAGAGTGGGTCCCCACCAAAGGTCCCAAAAAGCTGTATTCTGCTCTTGCCTTGGGGCAGGGAAGCTGACTTGCCCAATACTGCCCCATTTGCTGCACTCTTGAAAGCACCTCATTGTATCTGATGCCAAAGGAGACTCTCATGAATTCTCAGGCTCTGTGGTTAATACAATAAGCTAAAGACTTCCTAATTGACTTGTCAATTTAAAAAAATGCTATAATTCAAAAGATTTTTGCTATCCTCTTAGTACTCTGATTTTTTTTCTTATACATGGAAGCATTTACTCACCGTTGCAGCTGATGAAAGTCATCACAAACACCACTATCCATCCAACTTCTCCCATTCTCCCAGAAGTGCAGGTCTGTCCTCCTTTCCCCAAGAGACTCCCACCCTCCTGGGACCAGACTGCAAGTGAAGAACACTTCCCTTTATTCTGTTCTTTTTCATCTAGGATCCTCTTTCTGAAACATCACGAGTCCATTTCACTGCTGAGTTAGGTGAAGGGTGAAGGAAGGAGAAAGGCTCTATGGATCTTTCCAGTCCCATTCCCCATCATCTTCTCTTGGTGCACTGTCGAGATCATTAGTTTGTCAGAGTGACTCTGAGAAAAGTTCCAAAGTCTCTTTTCCCAGCCTGGCGCTTAAAGAAGGAGTCAGAGCTCTTCATCTCTTGGTCTCAAGGTTATTTATTAATTCTTATCTAAAAAATTTTCTTTCTGCCCAGCAGAGATCTGCTCAGCAGGGCAGCCACAGGCACTCTGCCTGCCCCCGGGGTGGTGTTATGTTTTTATACTACAAACTACGTGTGCAGTGTTTACAATTACTCCCCAATACCCATCACCTATGTTAGACAGTGAGCTTCTACTCTAAACCAATAAGTAAGTGCCAACATCACCACAGAAGATGGAGGCTAAGAAGAAGAAGGAGAAAGGCTGGACACACCCAGTTCCCTCCATCTTGTCTCTATAACCCCCCTGTACCAAAATCCCAAAATGCATATTTCACCCTGTGATAATTTCACTAATATTCTACTTAAACTCTTGTGGCTTGATGATCTTCATAGAAGGTTGGTAATTTGCTCCATGGGCCATAATCAAACCCACAGAGGCATTTTGGGCTCTGTGCCAGGGTCTCTGAGACCCGTGGCAAGGGTCTTGGCTGCTCAGGACAGCCAGAGGGATGTCCTGGGTCCCGACAGTGCACCAGGACCCAGCTGCCTTTCTGAGCTGCAAGTGCCAATTGCCAGGTCATGTTGAGCATCACAGACTCTCTTAGCTCACATTTCTGCTGCAATAGTCCAGTTCATGGGCAAAAGTCATGTTCTGAAAGCACACACTGTATTTGCCAAGGAGGTGACTTCTGACTGGCAGCCAAGGGAATTCTGAGTGTGCTCTGTAGGGTATCTTTAAAAGTACTTCCAAGAATTATCTAGGTGTGATACACAGGATTGATCTATGCTTACTAATTATTACCAGAAAGAGAAGGAGTCACAGAAAGATAAGAAACATGTATAAAAGCAAATATAGAGACCTGGTGAATTCAGTTATAGGTGTTTAATAGTCAATAGAGCAGCTTTTTGGGATTTATTCAATAGCCATGCCTTAGCACATGGTTCTAACAGCTGCATCAGGAAAACAGTATCTTTGAGCAGGAGGCAGATGTGTCTGAGGGAGAGGGAGCTGTTTTCTACTGGAGCTGGGAAAGAAAGGCAAATGGGATGGTTTTGCTACAGCCTCATCCCACCACAACAAATATACCTGTCTGCTGGGGCTGAAACATTCACCTTGCAGCTGAAGCCACCTCTGGAAGTGCTGTTCCATGTCAGTGACAGCTTATTCCCTCTCTGCTAGGTTAATGAGAGCTGGAGATGATCTTCATTTTCCCAGAGTCAGTAGGGTAATGAGAGCTGGGTGGGTCTCGTTTCAGTCCCAGGCAGAGGCATGCCCACCCGTGGGGCCCTTGCAGACTGGGATTCCAAGTTCCACCCTGCTGATCTCTGTGGTGGAACTTGTCTGGAGCAAAAAGCTAAATGTTGTGCTGCAGGACCTGGTGTAGCAAATTCATCCAGGGCTCTGAGAGCCACCACCATCTGCCATCCTGCTGAGGAAGATGATGGGGACAGCCACACCCGTTCTTGCAGAACATGTCTATGTAAGACATTGAAACTTCATTTTTGCTGATTTTTCTTCTTGACATCTTTGCTGCAGCTGCCAGTGGGTACCAGTGCACATGGCCTGGATCCATCTGCCCATGATGCCCCTGAGAAGATTTTAGCAATGTTTGAGTCCTTCCTAAATACAAGCAAACAAACAAAAAAACACTTGTTACAGTTGCCAGCTGTGTCACTCAAAGAGGGAAATGTGTCAACTTTTGTAGAGATGATTAAAACCCAAATCTTTCCACACCCTGATCCATAACTAGCAGTAGAGCCTTGTCCCAGACAAACAGTCTCCTCCACAAAACAGTTTAAGAGAAGCTGGGTTTTGGGGAACATGCCCTGAAAGAAGTTGAAAACCCAAGCTAAAACTGCTGATAGGATTGTTTTTTGAACCGGACATGCAAGACTTCCTGAGGCTCTAATTATGCAGGATTAAAAAAAAAAAAAAGGCTATTTAACTAAAGCAGAGATGAATAACTGTAGTTCCCCAAATGTGATGTACATGACATCTTTCTCTCCCTGGACACAGACATAGCTCCCTGAGTCACACAGTCAGCCCATTCTTCCTTACTGAAAGGACTCCTCAGAGTTTTGTATCTGAACACAAGCAGAAAAGCCTTCAAAGTCTCAGCCATGCTGGCTAGCGACCTGGTTTATTAAGATGCAGTATTTTATTCCAGTGTCTCTGCTCTGGGCTGAACTTGCTGCTCTCTCCCACACAGTGCTGCAGGTGAGGCACTGCAGCCTGTCCCCCCAGGTACCCACCTTCCTCCCACACACAGGACAGGACTCTCTCTCAAGTGTCATTTCTTCAAGTAGCACAGCTCAGGCACTCTTTGTTCTCTCATTTCTGCTACTCATCTTGGGCTATCTGCAGGTGACACAGTGAAGTCCCTGTGTCCCCCCATGGTCACTCAGACCCTGTTCATAGGGACCAGCTCTGCTGAGCCTGGATCTTACATTCATCTTCTGACAAAGTTTGCCAGTGGCCAGAGAAGTTTGCTATCATTTTTCTGGTGATAAATAAGATCCTTAGTGTTCAAGGAGATGAAATTCAGTACCCAACTATAAGCAAATCACCAAAAAGTAGATAAACGAAGAAGAAGGGTCTTAAAGTGCTCTTTTTCAACCATGTGCACTCAATAAAAGAAGCAATTTTTGCTTGAGACTTTCTTGTTTGGTCCAGCCATAGTTAACTGACAGACTTGACTCAACAGAGTGCATTTTATTAAGTACTTTTTGGATGTCCTCAGAAGCTGATTGTGTGATCTCCCCAGCCATTCACAGTACAGTTCTGTCACATCAGATAATCATACAGTCAGTCATCAAAACAAGTCCTTGTTCCACTTCAAGAAACAGAAATTGGTGTAAATTAGCATTTCCCCTTAAAGCTTGTGTGACTGAAGAAACATGATGTACAAGTGCTCTCTCTGAAAAATTCACTTCCCTTCCCAGGAATTCCCAGGTCAATGACATTAGTTCTGGGTTGCCATTAGCTTGGCCAAATCCTTGTAAACAGCTCCTGATTCCAAGAAAGTGCCCCATGTGTTTGATGCCTTCTGAGTTCTCGTTTCTTTCCTGGTGCTGCAGGTGGGCTGCACCCCCGCAGCCATCACAGATGTCCCTTACCTGCAGTCACCACACACACTGCTGGTGCTCCCTGCAGTCTCACTCAGCACCCTCTGATGCTGGCTTTTTTCAGGCTGCCCAGCTCCTCCTCCCAGTGCTCTGCAGAGGCCAGCTGAGCTCTGGGTTTGGTGAATAAATCTGCTCCTCTGGGGTGTGTCACAGACACATTTTTAGGATCTTTTCTACTGAGAAGCTGAGGGGCCTCAGAAATGAAATGTAAACAGTAATTATCTGCTGCTGTGGAATGCAACAGGTGGATCTGTGATTGGTCTTATGTAGTTGTTTTTAATTAATGACCAATCACAGTCCAGCTGTCTCAGACTCTCTGGTCAGTCACACGATTTAATTATCATTCCATTCTTTTCCTTTCCTTGCAAGCCTTCTGATGTAATCCTTTCTTCTATTCTTTTAGTGTAGTTCTAATATATAATTTTCTTTTAATATAACATATATCATAAAATAATAAATCACCCTTCTGAAACATGGAGTCAAGATTCTTGTCTCTTCCCTCATCCTGGGACCCCTGTGAACACCATCACAGGGATGAGCTACTGTGACTTCAGCTCATCCTCTGCCACTGCCCAGGGTGCCCAGCAGCTGCTCTTCTGCCCAGCTACATCCCAGACCAAGTCAGGACCTGGACCTTGTCCAGCTGTCCCACAGTGCATGCAGACACAAAACACACGGAGACCAGAATTCATGGAATTATTTTCAGTTTAATGAGCTTGCCTTACAACAGCTGTATTTAATATCATCAGATCCCGGTGCTGGCTGTCCAGCCAGGATAACACTGCTGTTTAATCACATTGGGAGGGCTGCATTGCCTGTGGCTTTGCAGTGCAGCTGGAATTGAGTGATTCTGGGGCAAGCTGTGGGATTCCTTGCAGCCCTTACCCCTGGGGTTCCAGCAGTGAGAGCTCAGTGTGACTGACAACCCTGTCCCTCAGTGGGACACCCTTCATCTCTGCCTTCCCTGAGTGCTCCTGCTCCTCTGGCTGGAGCTCTGGCCACATCAGACCCCTCAGATGAGAGCACTGCAGGTCATTCCAGATGGCCACATTCCCCTTCAGTGGCCACAGCAGTCAGGCTGAGCTCAGGTGGATGGGCTGTGCTCCAGCACCTGCCACATTTCCTTCCCACCCCTCTGACCTCACACATGCAGAACACACTCACACCTCTTTTCTCCACATCTGCAATAAGCTCCATGTACATGTTGGCAGTTTTCTCCATGACAGCACCAGTAGCTGCCATGTATTCCCTTTTCATTCAGAAATCAAGATTTCAGCCCTTGATTTTTAAGTACATTCTTAACAAAGAGAAGTAAAACTTGTAGCACAGGAGAAAGTATAAGGTTGCTGATAAGTGCCTGGAAAGCATGCCTGGTAGTTTGTGCATTCTGATGAACTTCTAAATCATTAATTCCTCCAATTTCCCATTAGACATCTGGCTCTCAGCCCTGGGGAGCAGCACTGTGTTCCACATTTATTTCTGTGTTGCATACAAAGAAGTGCTTTCCCTTGCCCTTTGAAAGTGCTACCAGGTAATTATCATTAATTTCTGCATCCTTTTCAGAGAAGCTGTAAAGAAACTGTAGCCTATTCACCTTCTCAGCCCTGATCCCCATGGGCACACTTTGCTCATTTGTTTCTTCTCTTTTTTCTAAGAGACTGTTGGCACAGATGTGGTTTTGTACCAATTATTATTCTTTACAACATTTCTCAGTAACTTTTCTTGCTCTGCTAAACCCAAGATGAGGCCAACATACACACATAAGTTAGTGACATTCCATGGACTTTATGGTACCACAGTCCTGGTTTTTGACTGGAATACCTTTCCATTAGCACCTCACACTCCCTTTGAATTCTGGTGAGTTTTGAACTGATGCTCAGAGGCCAGCAGATGCAGAGCTGCCCTGAGTGAGCAACACAGCTGGGGGCCCATTAATCTAATTAACACAGACATTAATGCCTGTGTTACCAACATTTTGCTCATCCCTTGGGTCACTCCCTCTCTATTACACCTGCCTGCATGGCTTTAATGGGACACAGAATTGCCCTGTTCATTATAAAAAGGTTCCTCCATAACTCTGCATAATAGATTTACTCAGGGCAGTAGAAATTATTCATTACCCTTCAGGCCTTTTAAGCTGTGAGGAAAGTACTTCTTGAGTATCTAGTGAGAGGCTGTGAGTGGCTTGCTGGCATTCCAGAATGAGCCAGTTGTGCAGAAACGCACACAGCAAAATATGTGAGGCATGTGTAAGCAATCCTATCCCAAACTTATGGAAAAGTATGTAATTCCTTTCAAATATCCATCGTGCATTTAAAGAGAGAACATGAGCTCAGACAGAATGTGCCTGGTTGCAGTGCCAGAAGCAGCCAGAGCTGTGGCCAGTGTGCCTGGACCACACTGCAGTGCTTGCAGGGGGATCAAGGGCAGCACAAGGACAGCAAGGACATTCCTGCTTCCTGCACTGCTTCTCCTGGTGTGGCAGGTCCCAGAGTTTCTCTTGGCTTTAATCTGCCTTCCATTGTTTCTACAAAATATCTGTTACATTAAATCTGTGCAGCATCAGGTGGGCAGGAGAGCTATGGATTCCCAAGCCAGCCTCATCCTGCCCTGCTCACCCACAGGGATGGGAACGCTGAGCAGCCCTCAGTGCTGGCTCTCCTCCCACCACACAAAGGCTGGAAACACTGCTGCTTTTGGCCAGATACAGCAGTAAGTTCAGTACAGTGCTCCTAGTCTGGGACCCGCCTGCTGCAGCATTCAAAGGGCTTTAGTGAATAGAGGTGTGAAAGGGAATCAAGGAAAACAAAATCAGAAATTCCATACAGCAGTCTGTAACTGAAGTTCCTGCATTTTCACTGCAGGAACTGTAAAGGGAGAGCAACCACTGCTTGTCCAACCTATTTTTCAGGGGCAGAAGAGAAAATAAATATGTATTTTGTCTGGGTGAAGGTGCTCCTCAAGACTGGTATCTGCAGAGCATTGCTGGTTCTCAGGAAGTGTCCCCTACTTCATACTCAGATTCCTGGGGGTTTGCAACACAGCCAGACACATCCTTATTTACTTCTTCAGAGACTTTGTTTTCCCCAAGCTCCATCACATAGTGGTTTTCAGTGGCAGAGATGGGTTCCTCATAGTAACCTGTGCTTGAGGAAGCTGCTGCTCTCGAGTTGTGGCTGAAATCAAAAAGCAAAAACAATAGCAACCAGAGTAAAAAAAGCATCTCCAACCATCAGGATTTTAGCAGTACTATGGTCTGACCCAAACTCATGTAACCTTGGGCCACTGGACTATGGCAATATTCTGAGAGAGAATTTTGTCCTTTGCTTTCTAGTGGCAGAAAAACCTTGGGCATTGTAACAGCATCGCTTCCAACCCTGAGAAAGTTTCCAGGCAGAGGCAGCAAAGGGTGTGCAGGCAATGAAAGGATTACCACCATTTCTTGCACAATCAGATAATTGCTGAAGAGAAATAAATATTTATAAAAAATATTGGAGGAAGTGTAAATTGAGAACTGAAAACAACCCACACATCCACTGTCTAGCTTATGGTATCTAATATTTTTAAAATGAAGATAGAGACTGTGAGGAGAAATGTCACCACAGCATTTGTTCCATTGCTCTGTGTTCAAATGTTCCTTAAACTGTTGCCTTACACACTGCTGGGGAAGCCTAGCACTGGGATGCTGGCACTTCCCACTGTAATACTCAGGTCAGCAGCACTTTATACCTAGAGAAGTGGTTCTCCATGTATCTTTTGACCAGATTATGAGGCTTTTCAGTAAAACTTCCACAGGTTACAAGTAGATCAGGATGTGAAACCTGAGTTTAGAAATAGCTACAACTTCCTTCCTAGCTATGGTTAGAAGGAGCAAATTCAGCCAGGCATGTTTTCAGGATAAATCAGAGTAAAAATTTTTTTATCAGAGTATCAGTTTTACTGGTGATATGTAGAAGGGGAGTTCCTTTCCTTTTCATTTGAAAAAACACTGGGAATTTAGCCTTGGAAAAGCACAGAGGATTTAGCCTTGGCAATCATCTTCAGTACCCCTCCCTAGGCTTAGGAGTCAACAAGCAGCTCTTGCTCACTTCTACAATTCTCATATTGCCATGAAAAAGCTCTTTCTTCCCACATTCTTTGTTGCTGTGGAAAGCCCACAAGCCATTCTACAACGTGCTGTTGAGCTAATTGTGAACCTCTTCACCCAGACTGCTTAAGGGGGTTTTCATTATGACAGCTAATAGCAATGCTTTTTGTTTCTGATACCTGCCCCCAGGACTCATCAATGTGCCAGATAGAGGGTATACTCACAATTTTACATCATAGACTTGAGCTGGAAAAGAAAAATCAGAATTTGTGTCAATAATTTGCATTTACACTCCTTAACATCTTGGTTTAAGAAAATGACTTCTCAAGACAGAACAAAAATAACAGCCTTGGATACCATGTCACGTGGGTGATGATTCAGTTTCCCAGGATTCAGTCCAAGAAAACAAAAACAACCTAGCTATCACACAACTGGGTTATTCTGACCCAATGTCAAAGATAAAGTTAAGGTTAGAAACCAGAACTCCACAGGTTTCCCCAGTTTCTCTATTCATTAGAAATCAATACAGAACAGTTTTGAAAATGGCTATTCTGGATTCCTTAAAAAAAAAAAAGGAAAGAAAAATAAGGAAAAAGGTAAAAGAAATAACTGACAATTTTATTATTAATTGGTAGCATGGAGTCACAGGAAGATCATTAGCAAAACAGAGGAGAAAATGAAGTCAGTGGGATCTCAAAGCCCAAAGCACATCTGTGTGCTCCCTGCAGAGCTGGTGGGGAGGGGGCTCCAAGGAACATTTGGTCAAGGGGATTTCTGGTGGCAGTGCAGGAGAGACAGAGCATTGAGCGAATGGATCCAGTGACTAAAGACCAGAGAGGAAACAAATTCATATGGAACAGGGAGAATTGACAGTGACCTCTTCCCTCTGGGTGCCAACTACAGGAACTGCTGAGCAGCACCTGCTGCCAAAGGCTCTTCCCAGCAGCAGGACAGGATGAACCCCCTGCCAGAGACTTTAAAGATTTGGAACCATCAGCCTGGCCAGGCAGCTGAGTCTGAGCCCTGGGATGTCTGTGAGGAGCAGTGGGAAACAACCATCCCAGGGCTCTGAGGCAGAGAGCCACACACGCCTTGGGATGGGCTGCAGGGCAGGGACTGAGCTGCCCCAGAGGCAGAGCAGGGATGGAGGGTGCAGCTCAGGAGCACCAGGGCTGCTGCTGGCCCAACCCCATAGCTGGAGCCTGGAACACCCTCCTGGCTGCAAGGATTTCTCTGCCTCTTTGGGTCTCCCACCATCTGTGTCATCTCCTGCCTGCTGGTGGCTGCAAGCTCTGCTCCAGGCCCCAAAACCCATCAAAGGTAAAGCCATGCTGGGCATGTGTAAAACACTCAGGTTGTCCAGAACATTCTACTCACCTTCTTTGGGCTTTCTAATGCAAGTGATAAGAGAGATGACAAGGAAAACCACAGCACCACACACCACAGCAATCAGGATGACCAGGTACAGGGACAAGCCAGTCCTCTGGAAATCTAAAGCAATACAACAGAGGAATTTCAGACAGGGGAGCCCTCCTGGGTGACAGCAGCAACAGGGACACGACATGTACCATGTCCCCAGCAGCCAGCCCTGCCTGAGCACATGGGGCTGTGTCCCCACAGAGCCTTGGTGCTGTGGCTCTGAGTGGGAGTTGTGTGTCCCAGCACTGTGTACACCACACCAAGGGAGCCCAGCTGTACAGACAGTGTCCAACTCATGCTGAGGTGACAAGGGATGTGAGCTGGGCAGGATAATCGCTTATCATGGTATATTTCATGATAACTGCATATCATGAAATAAAGCTTGCCATTCGAGGATGCTGCTCAGTTCTGTTTGGGAAGTGTCTAAACCTGTCACAATGCAGCAGAGCTGGAGGATATGTAGGTCTGCTCGAGACACACATTGAGGTTTTTCTGCTGTTTCAGCTTTGACAGTCCAAAATAAAAAATGGACTGACTGCTCAGGAACACAGCAACAACTCTGTGTGCCCCATATGTCAACTTTTTTTTGTTCTTCCATAAAATCATCCAGAACCTTTTAAAGAGTCACCATAAATTATCTGGGTCCTTTGAAAAGAGCTGCTAATGCAACTTGCAGCTAAAAAGGCAGAATACTAATTTTGACTACAGAGCATCTAGTTTGGGTCCTTAATCTTCTTCTCAGTTTGGTTTTGCTCTTACCATGAATTGTTTCATTCTTCCCTGGATATCCCACACCACTCTCAGAAGTCGTTGCCGTTATGGGCAGATCTGGAAAACAAAGATGAGTTAAAGTCTGACAGTGCATTTCCAGCCCTCATTTTAGCACCAGGAGATCTGGGAATCTCGAATTCTGGGAATCAAGCTGTAGGATCTGAAGAGAATGCCTCCAGCCCCTTTACAAGGCAGTGAAAGCAGGCAAACTGCAGAAATCAGCACTGCCTATGCACTACCCTATAGAGAGAGTACCTGTAGTACCATACGGTCACTGGATGGATACTATATATAGCATATATACATATTTATGTATAACCAAACTGCATAGACACACACCAGGTACCTGTGTGCATTTGCATGTCTGTACACACACACCTGCAGCAGTGGTGTGGCCCCATGGAGTCCAGGAGATTGCTGAGGTACCTCCAGACACCAGCTCTGTTTGAGGTTTTTCTGCAAGAACAATCAGCACCTGTCAGCATCTTCCCTCAGCTTCCACAATCCCCACGTGCTTGCTGGGGCACCATTAATGCAAAAGAAACATAAGCAACAAGCAGACCTGCTCTAGTCCAGGCAAAAATTCCTACATGCCACAAAAACAAATGGGAAACCACAAGCCTCCCTCAAACAGCTGTCCCTGGTCAGGTATGTGGTTTCAGTGGGGTCTGAGGAAGCTTTTGCATTCCTTGTGTCTGCCACTGGAGACACCAGATCTGCCTCCCCTGAGCAGCTTCTATTCAGGATCAGATAACAAGCAAAAAAAAAACCCTTAGAAAAGAACTAAACCCAGATCATCCCATCCCATATGATCTGCAACTTAGGAAAAGGCACTTTCAGCAGTCCTAAGACATGTACAGACAACACATTAGCCCTGCAAGGACTGGAAACTGAGGGAAGGAAGATCTACTTTCAGAAACATCTGACTTAAAACCTGAGGCATATGGGCTGAAGTTCAGTAGTGCCAAGACTCGGTTCCCCAGCAATAAAACCAGTTCCAAGCACGGGTGGCACACTGCCCCAACACCCCACTGCTGCCATCAGCTGCCACTGCTCTCACCCTGACCGGTGGTTGAGTGGTGTCCCCCGGTGGTTCCCACATTCCTCTGCAAGGCTGTTGTTGTTGTGGGCACATCTGCAAGGTGAGGGGGAGGAGAGGCTCACACAGGGTCTGACCACCATAGAGATGCTGCTGTGATACAGAATTCCCCACGGGTGGGAGCAGGAGGAAGCAACTCCCTCCCAGCTGACAGGAGGGGGATGCTGTGCCAGCAGCGGGGGCAGCAGCTGCAGCACTGAGCCCTGATCCTGTGCTGCTCCCTCCAGGGTGGGACTGCTGGGAAAAGCACCCAGGGCTTCAGCCAGAGCTCTGAGCCCGGGAGCTCAGCAGGCTCTGCCGCTTTCCCAGCCACTGGGAGGTGCCTGCGCTTGGCTCTGCCATCAGGGGCTTCACAGCTGTGCTGATCCAGTCACCGGCCAAGGAGAGCTGCAGGTTTTCCAGCCGGCACCCATCATGGAATTGATCAGATTGAAAAAGGCCTCTGAGGCCGTTGGGTCTAAGCTGTCACACACTGTCCTGCAGAGCCTGCAGGGGTCAGAGCCTGGAATGAAGTGCAGTGTGTCTCCCTGAGACATGCAGCTGGTGGTGGGGGGCAAAGGGCAGCTTGGTTTGTTCTGCCACTGAATTACCACTCTCTTGTTCCTGCTTCTCCAAATAAAGCCCCAACTCCTTGTCTAAACTTGCTGAATTGCAGTGGGCAGCATTACAGAGCCAGGGAGAACTTAAAAAAACCCACAGAGGAATAAATAAATGAACATTTGAAGTAGAATTCTGGTTTTGCATCAGAAAAGAGCAGTTCCTCAAAGAGGAGGAAATTGAACAGAGGAAATGCAGAAGGACACAGGCTGGAGCCAGCGGGCGGGGCTGTGTCAGAGTGCTGAAGGCGTTGGGCATTTCCTCCTTGCCGGGCAGGGCAGGAGGATGCGGTTCCCTTGCCCTTGGCAGAGGGTTCGCGCTGCCCGGCACTCACCTGTGACCGTCAGGCGCACGGCATCGCTGCGCTGCACGGCGCCGGCCCCAGCCCTGTTGTGCGCCTCGCAGAAGTACGTGCCGCTGTCCGAGGGCCGCAGGCTGGGCCAGGCCAGCTCGGCGCCGCTGCTCAGGAGCTGGGCCGTGCCCGCCGGGCCGCGGCGGAACCAGCGGTAGCTGATGGGAGGGGAGCCGCCGGCCTCGCAGCGCAGGCTGGTGCTGGCTCCGGCCGGCAGCGTCAGCCCCGGCTCCGCTGCTCTGATGATGGGCTTGGTGGCTGCCACTGCAACACAGAGCACAGGGGCCCGGGTCACGGAGACCTGGCTGGGCTGGGGACGGCCCCCCTGCCGCAGCAGTTCTCGCTTCCCAGGAGGAAGGATTTAGCTCGGCTTTAGCATCGCCTCCCAGCACAGGATGAGCTCAGCTGTGCCACACTGTAGCCACGGTATTTTCTGAAAAATCCTTTCCTTAGGATTTTTTCTCCTGAGAAGCTGAGAGGCCTCAGGAGCAAAATGTAAACAATGATTATCTGCTGCTGTGGAATGCAACAGGTGGATCTGTGATTGGTCTCATGTGGTTGTTTCTAATTAATGGCCAATCACAGTCCATCTGTCTGGACTGTCTCAGTCAGTCACAAGCCTTTGCTATCATTCTTTTTCTAGCCTTCTGATGAAATCCTTTCTTCTATTCTTTTAGTATAGTTTTAATATAATATATATATTAAAATAGTAAATCAAGCCTTCTGAAACATGGAGTCAACATTCCCATCTCTTCCCTCATCCTAAGATCCCTGCAAACACCACCACACTGCACGGGTGTCTGCAGCCTCTGTACCTCTATAAACCCCCCACACTGGGCAGAGGGAGGGCAAGCACATGCTGGTGAAATTTAGTGAAAGAAGAGCAATACAGTATCCCTGGGACTTCCCCACTGCTGCATTCCACTGGGAAACATCGAGCCATTGGCTACAGATAGAGCCAGGGCTGAACTGGTCCTTGAGGAACCACAGGTCCTCCCCAAACTGCAGCATGCTGTGTTCTGGGCAGAATTTCTCTCTGACCTATTTGCTGTTTCTTGCTTGAGGCTGACACTGATCAGCAAAGTGCTTCTGCATGCAAACACACAGTCACTGTCTACCTGCTCTAATTCCCAAAAGCCTTCCTGAGCCAAGCCTTTTCCTCCTGAACAGGATCCTTCTTGGATTTACCTTTAACAACCTCCAAACTGATGGTGATCTCCTTTGCTATCAGACTGTTGTTGCTGTCTCTCCAGGTGACCTGGCAAGTGTAGGTTCCTTTGTCAGAGATCTCCAGGCTTAGGATGAGGAGAGACACATTTCCTGGGGCATCCTTTGGGATGCTGACTCTGTCCCTGTACTCAGACAGGAGAACCTGGTCCCCGGAGTCATCCCTCCGGATGATGGCACCTGAACCCTTGTCATGCACCACAGTCCAGGTGACGGTTTGCTGCACGAGGTCCTCCACAGGCACATAGGCACAAGGCAGAGTGACAGAGTCCTTCCAGACCCCTTTGATCTCACTGGGGCCACTCAGCTCTAGAAAAGCTGCAGGAAGAAAGGAAGACAAAAATGAAGCCACAGGGCAGCCAGGGTGAGGGCAGCTCCGAGGTGGTGAAGCCCTGGCAAGTGCATTGGCAAAGAGAACCCACCAGATGAGAAACACCAGCAGGCAGTGGGGAGTGTGAGGGTTGGGTTAACCAAAAATCAGTGTGGCATGAGACAAATGGCAGGTGGCTGATGGCTGGGGCACTGACTCCTGCCATGGGGGCAGCCTGGCTCTCCTGCTCTGCCTGGTGCTTTCCTGCCACCACCAGCACTGAGTGGAGCACAGGCTCAGAGTTACTGGATAACTCAGGCTTGAGGGAAAGAATTGGTCTAAAGTCCAAGTTGCAGCTCTCTGGTCTCAGACAGTGTCTGCCCCCAACATCACCCTTGGGGCTTCTGAGGAACAGCAAAGACTTCCCTTCTCCACTGCCTGTTTGCATTTCTGAAACACACCATTCTCTCAGCCTGAGCCAGACATGAGAAACTTAAACCACTGGGTAAAGAAACCTAAAACTCTTTTTCCTGTAAAAAAGCAGACCATTGCCTTTGTCCCAGGACATTTCTCTCACTCTGAGGACTGAATCTAAGCTCATCCCAAAACAGAGCTGCCCCTGCCAAGCACACGCAGGGCAGGGCCCCGTGCCCAGCCCAGACTCACCGCTGCAGTGCAGAAGGGAGCTCAGGAGCACGGCTGCTCGCAGCACCATCCCCATCCTTCCTTCAGGGCTGCTCCCCCTCCAGCCAGGCTGATCTGCCTTTCCCAGGCTGGGGTAAATCAGGAACACTTCCCTGCCTGGGCTCTCTCTGTCACCGAGCATCCGGGACAACAGCTGCTGTTTTTCCTTCCTCTTTATCAGAAAAGTGTCTCAGTGACCACCAAAGGCGTGGGCAGAGCGGAAACTCTGAGGAAGGGTGCGAAGAAGAAAGTTTAAAAATTGTTTCTACATTATTTTGTATTTTCTGCTGAGTATGTTTTTCCCCCTTCTGTTTTAAAATTCTTTTTTCCTTTATTTCTTTTGATTCCCAGGCAACCATTTCTTCCTCTTTTCCTCCTTGTGTTGCTTGCTGACAAATAAGGTTTAACATGGAATTACACACACAGGTCTGAGAGAGAACTCACAGGGAGCTGAACCATCTAGGTCCTCACAATTCACTTTCTCACCAGCTTCTGTGACACCCACCACTATGCTTTAAGTTAAAGTTCGTTAAATCCCTTAAATCTTTACATTACCAGTGCAAGACAGACAATTGCTGTAGGCCTCTTCTAGCTGAAATACTTGATGTCATTTAAGAGAGGATGAATTCAGGTATACAAATCTAAAGCCAAAAATTTCCCAAGATCTACAGACATCCAGGCCACCAATCCCACTGCACATCACAGATGGATCCTCCCTTCTCACAGAGCAATTTAGCTGCTTGGTTTAATTGGTTAATTGTTTTCAATTACAAGCCCTGATTGGGGCCATTCATCCCCCCAGTGCCTTCAGACTGCTTGGGAAACAGGTGAACATGGAGATGCCTAGAGAGAAAAAGAGGAACTTGTCATAGTAGAAAAATCTTTGAGACCATGAAATAATGGTTTCTTTACTGTAATGATATATTACTATTCATTAAATGTTATAATTAATCTCTATAATTCAGTAATTGAGCACTAGTCCTGTCTAAGAGAACTGTTTTCTACTGAAATATCCCTTTCAAGGGATTTCACTGCCTTTTGCTGTTTTCTACAGCTCTCAATTTTTCTTCTGCTCCAGTAAAAGAATCGCTTCTGCTTCCTTGCATTCAGCTGAACTGAAATGAGCTTTTGCTGTTGTTACACCCAAATTCAACATCCTGTCCCCAAGTACAAGTAATCAGACTAATTCACTGCAGCCAACCAAATCCCAGCCCCTGGTGAGGACACAGCCCTCCTTTAGTGCTGGTGAGACATGGTTTGGCTCTGCAGTGGCACAGAGGGATCCTCCCTTGTGGCCCTCTATTCCTCCACCAGAAACCTCCCATGAGATGCCACTGCAGCCACTGGGACAGGGAGAAGCAGGAAAAGCTGCCATGGGCTGCAGTGTTCATGTTCTTCTTGGTTCAAGGAAGGAAAAGACCACATTAAGGTAAATCACTGGAACTCCTTTGCAGGGAACAGCTTGCTGGAGGAGGGTAGAAGCCTACATTGTCTTGAACTAAGTCAAAGACTGATTTGGCTGGGGTAGAATTAATTGTCTTCACAGTGGCTAACGTGGGGTTATGTTTTGCATTTGTGCTGAACACGAGGCTGACAATATAGAGATGTTTTTGTTATTGCTGATCAGTGTTCACACAGAGCCAAGGCCTTGCCGTGCTCCTGAGGGGGCTGGGGACACAGGGGAGATGGGGAGGGGACACAGCCAGGACAGGTGACCCCAACTGACCCTGCCACATGACATCACAGCATTGAAAGGTGGGGGGAAGGAGGAGGGGGGACACACGGAGTGATTGATGGTGTTTGTCTTCCCAAGTCACCATTACACGTGATGGGGCTCTGCTCTCCTGGAGGTGTCTGAACACCTGTCTGCCCTGGGAAGCAGTGAATGAATCCTTTGTTTTTCCTTGCTTGTGTGCCAGCTTTCACTTTCACTATTAATCTGTCTTTATCTCAACCCAGGTGTTTTCCAGCTTCTACCTTTCTAATTCTCTCCACAGTGCCACTGATGGGAGAATGAGCAAGTGGCTGTGTGGGGCTTGATTGCTGGCTGGGGTGAAAACACAACAGGAATATATCACTAGCAGGATCTGGACCAACCATGAAGCTAAAACTCAAAACTGTGTGAGTAAAAAAGATGTGTAGGTATTTTTTAATGTATTTATGCATTTATCCTGTTGGTTGGGGGGAACAGTGACAGGAAAAGTTTTATCCTTTATGAAATGCAGCACCAGGCACCTGTAGCTAAGGTGATGTGGCAGCAACCCCTGGCTTCTGCTTTGGGCGTCTGTGATAGAATGATGCTGCTTTTCAAAACAAGAATCTTGTTTTAGGAGACATCAAAACATTCTGAGCATGGATGGATGAGGTGGCATCACATAGCCCAGAAGAGACAGAGCAAAATCAGTTTTTCTTGTATTCTGGAAAGCTGTTGGCAAGCACACAGGAGATGTGAATTGGTGGCAAGGCTCCCACGGTCGGTGTGGGCAGGGCTGGGTCAGGACAGTGCAAAAGTAGATCTGAAAGGAGCATGCAAGAGGAACTTGGCACTTTCTCAGTCTGCACCCGCCACGCCTGGGAGTGTTCTGTGGATTCTCAGCACGTGAATGATAAGGGAGAGCAATCTTTCCTCCCCAGACACAGAGATAAGGCCAAGGAGCCAGGCAGCAGCCGTGAGCACTGATGCTGGAGAAGGAAGGAAGCTGCTGCTGCAGCGAGGCCCCTGCGGTCACGGGTGACAAACTGGTGACACCTCAGGCTGCAGAGGGGCAGGGCCCCCACCCAGGCTGGCACAGGGGGGCTGCTGACCCAGGGCCTGGCCATGGCCCTCGGGCACAGCCTGGGCTGGAGGTGCACTGGGCTGCAGATTCAGCCAGCTTGTCACAGCAGAGCAATCTGTCCATAGATCCACATGCCAACTCCACTGCTGTGTCCTTGTCCTTACCCTGAAGAGCAGCATGTTCTCTATAAAGATCCTTTTTCTTGGCAGTGGAAATGATCAACAGTTCCTTATTGCAAGGAAAATCCCACAGAAACTGTAATGCCTGTGGTGCCAGGTACCCTGGGCAGAGTCTGCACAGGGGTGCCAGATCTGGGGTCTGCCTGATGCTACAGATGATCTGGGCTGCTCCATTTCCTTCTGTTCCATTTCCATTCACTATCTCCAGTGAATATTTTAATCCACACCTTATGGAGCTGAGGGCCTTTCCTACTAGGTCTGTGGAGAATATGTGCAGGTGTGTCCTACATCTGGTGTATTTTTCAGCACACATGGTATTTTGAGCTTTCACATCAACCCTTTTGAAAACCCAGTGCCAGGTGCTGTTCTCCCACGCTCTGGAAACAGACCCCAGGCTTTCCTCATCACCCCTTCCTCGTCCTGAACCAGCAGCAGCTGCATCATGAGACCATGCCCCAGGAGCATGAAAGGTCTCAATTCTGGAGAAATCAGTAAAAAGGTTTGAGAAACATTGGCACAAACAGGAACACACACAAAGAATGTACAAGAAACACAGTAATCTTTTTGCAATTCTTGAATTTAATTACTTCAGCATGTGGTTTTTTTTTTTTTTGTTATTCAGTCTTCCCCTTTCCATTGCAATCTTTCTTAGGAAAGTTGCACAAATACTTTTCCGGACCTGTACATAAACCAGACACATAGATTTACAAACTTTTTTTTTCTTTTTGCAATTTTTATAAGCCTTGGTTTCTTAGCTTCTTAAGAGAGAAAGTGTATTAAAAACCCATTATGCACTCAGACCCAATACCTGACAGTGAGCTGCGCTGAGGGGAGATGACTCTGAGACAGAGGAACAGGACACTAATCCATCACAGAAATTACAGTCCAACCAGTGCAGGGAGTCAGAGGCACAGATCAACCTCCCAAAGAACTCTGCTCTCTGCATGGTGCTGTCAAACAGCACACCAGAGAAGCCTGCTTTTCACTGATTCCCTCTTGGCAAAACTGTGGCCTTTGGGAAGGAACTAACAAACCAAACCTGACCTGGGACAGATGCAACATGCTCACCTCCCCCTCTCCCTTCAGATCATGAAAACTTTAGACTTGCAGCCCTTGACCTCAACAAGTCAGCGAAAGAAAGACTCTGAAGGCTTGAATAAGACAAACCTGACAAAAGGCAATTCAAATGATGGAAACGAGAAGGGTCACGAGGTAAGAACAGGTGCAGAAGCACAGAAATGAAATGACACTGAAGGTGTTACACACTCAGGAGCAGGACCTTCCTCTGCAACTCAGATTTGACAGTGAAGCACAAATCCAATGAAGTTGGGCCAGCACAGGTAACATGCATTATCTAGCAGGCTTCAGAATATCCACCTTGGATTCTTGAATATAGAAGAGCTCAGCACTTATTAGATCAGGAACATTAGACAGAACAAAGCCTGCAGGTAGCCTAAATTCCTAAAACTGGAAAAACTTTAAATTAATTGTGCTGGCAGGAAATATCAGGTGATATTATCCAAGGGGGTTTCTACCTGCATCCAGGCCTCTTGAGCCCCAGCAGTTTGCTGTCACTTCAGCACAGAGCAGGTTTGTGTGGGCTGGTGGAGCTGTGACAAGCTTGGTACCAGCACACACCCTGCTGCTCCACTGACACTGGGGCTGGGCTCCACAGGGCAGCTGCTCAGAGAACTTGGGAAACAGTGCCAAAAGAAACTTTGGGGAATGACTTTTTGGTGAAGTAGAATAGTTCATGTAAATCATTGTCAAAAGACTCAGATGCATCTGGTTGATTTGGCTTTAAGATTCCATGGGCAGAAACTGCACTGTGAAACCTGAGTCCATACAGGGGCAGGGAACAAAAGCTGCTACCAGCAGAGATACCTTAATGTGAGTCAGTGCAAGGCACCCCAGGGCTCCCCTCCTCATTTCAGGGACAGCTGCTGGCCTTTGCTAAACATGAATCAGTCCTAGTGACTATCTCCAAGGACACACAACCTGTGAACTGGGGGCAGGTTACCCCAGAACTGCCATGCAATGTGCATGAGAAATCAGCACTACACAGGAGGGCAAGCACTTCCTACCACAACTCCTACAATCCAGGGCAATGGATGTGTGCTAGCATGTTAAAAAATAATACTCCACAGTTAAATGTCATTTTCCATAGGAAAAATGTTCCCTAAACCTAGGAGCAAATCTAGGAGTATGAAAGTAATCTAAGCAGATGCAAACAATCGTAGCCAGTAACTATCAAAAAAAGAAATTTCAAATTAAAAACAAAATTTAAAAACAACTTAATTTCAAACAGTAGGCAAGCCACCTATTGAAGCAGGCTCTCCAAAGAGTAAAACCCAGGTTTAAAATATTACACACCACATTACTATCCAGCTAATAAAAACAAACACCACCCCCCCAACAAAAAAACCCAGCCAAACTTTACAAACAGGATACAAACAGATTTCCTCTTGCAATAAGAATATTGGATAAAAAGTTATGGAATACACTGTGGTATGTTTACAGGGTTGTTGTTCTTCCCCTCTGTCTGGTGCCTTCACTCCACCAGCTCTTGTTGTTGTTGAGCTTGTGTTCAGTTCCCCCAGATGTGCTCCCTGCTTGCAGCAAGAGAACTCCCATTTGTCTGTGCAGAGCGGGGTCCCCAGGAAGCAGGTGAGGACCCAGCTCACACTTTTTGCTGCTCCACTCCTTTGGTGATTATTCCATAGCACTAAGCTGGTTACAGATGTTCTATGAGTTCAAGAAATTTCTATCTCAGAGGCCTCATCTATGAAGTTAGCAACAGGACTGAGAAGCAGGAGTGGAAATAGTTTGTACTCTCCATTCCCATCTTCTGGGAGGAGAGGTGGATCACCCATTCCCAGAGTGTCCAGAGGCTCGGCCTGGCTTGCTGGAGCTGCAAGTGGCACCACAGTTCCACTGGCTGATGGAGGCTGGAGAGCAGGTTTCTCCTCCAGGGGAGGCAGCAGAAAGTCTTTGGGATCCTCTGCCTTCCCTGCAGCTTCACCTGAAGGCAGCTCCTCAAATAAGGAAAGCAGAGGGTTGGCCCTGTACTGGATCAGCTGCATATCTGAGGGAAAAACAAACAGTTCAAAGTGTTTCACCAACTGAAGGCTCTTATTCAAGGCAAGGAAACCTGGAGAGGTTGCTTCAAACTTGGTGCACTACAGGAAAGCCCAAGCTGGGCTGGGACAATCCCCACACCCCAGGGCTGTCAGAGTGAAGCCAATGCCCCTGTGCCTGGAAACATCAGTGCCTGGAGGCCACTCCAAGCCCTGACTCTCACAGCATGCAATGGCAGCACTCACTGCAGTGGAAACCTGAGCAGCTCTGCCTCTGGGGGATCACAGCCTGTGCAGGAGATACTGCCACAAGGGCACTGGCAGATCTGCTCCCCACTGTGGCACTCCTGTCACGTTTCCATATGAAAAGGGGCACAGGATGGGACTCATGTTTTCTGTGTGAAAAACCTCAGGGCGCAGGATGGGCCTTTAAAGACTGAGGCACAGCTTTGAGATCAGTGAAACATCACAGCCTTCACAAGAAGCTTAAGCCCAGACCAAAGAAGGAGACATTACAGGCTACAACAATTCCATTTCAATATACAGTTTGCAAAGAGACTGGAGCTGCCACAGAGCTCAGTGTCCCTTCCTGCCCACCTTTGCTTCCTGCTGTTTCCTTCTCACTTCCTCCCAGACCTTCAGTGCTCTCTGCCAAGTTTGCCATCTGAAACAAAGCAGACAGAGAGTTATGACAGAATGTTTAACAACAACAAAATGGAAATCTTCACTGACTGGTTAATAGAATTAGATGTGAAAGGAGGAGGAAAGAGAGATGGAGAAACTGAGCAGTGATCCTGTCACTGCACACTAAAGCCTGCACACAGCAACTCTCAGAAGGAGGCACAGTGAAATACAGACAAACTTAACTTACTAAACAAAAGAGGCTTCTGACTAGCAAATATTTGTTCTACCTTCCAAACCAGAAGTTTTATTATAATGGGTCTCATTGGGATAACAGTTAAACATGATTTCATCATGTAATTGAATTCTGCAGGCACTGCTTAAACACAGCTGCATTTTACATCAGTTGTAGTCAAAGCTTTTCTGACTGGGAAATCCTAGTTTAAATATTATTTCAGGACTACAACAAAAATAACACTTGCAAGGATATTTTTTTAAATAGTATGAATCAATTTTAGGACCTGGACCAAGAGAAGTAAGTTTGTGCTGAACTTCAGTGTATCTTCTGAGGAAATCCCACAGAGCTATGTTCAGAACAGCTACAGTATATTGCATTACAGTTTTCATTTAGTACTTTTCCTTTAGTCTTCCTTTAGACAGGCATTCCAAGTGTATGACTGCACTAGGAATGTAGGACTGGAAATTATCTTGAGATCCCTCCTAAATTCCAACAAACCAACATTGATAATTGAAACCCTGGGAGTCAGCTGGATGAGACGAACCAGCAGTGTCACCCTGTGCCATCAACCCTGCTCCCACCCTTGAGCTGCATCAAGCAAGATTCAACTCCCAGCATCACATTTGCCTTCCCACCACAGAAGTCAATCTTACTCTTACATTTTCAATACCAGGGGGAGTTTCCATCAAGTTCATATCCAGGGCTGGCAGCTCCGGATTAAATGTCTGAAAATAAAATCAGATCAGATGTCAACCAATGAAGTTCTTGAAATAAAACTGAAGAGAGCTCCTGAAAGCACTGCAGGACCCAGTGAGCTGCTCCTTCCACTGAAGCACAGGGACAGTGGCACCTCCATGGGCCTTCAGCTGGGAGCTTCAAGCTATGGCAGTAAACTGAGGTCACAGGGAGAGAAAAGGTCACCCTATTTCCCCAGTAATTACAGGGGTACAGCTAAGTTTCACTCCATATCATCCAGATGGATCAAATACAAGGATGTATGTCAGGATGTGATGGTATGTGATTAGGCTTGAGAAGGGGAAATGAGGCAATTTTCTTCCTTTTTTTCCTTCCCTTCAGTTCTGTAGAACAGGAATCCTGTATGACCTGGAAAGACTCCCAGTACTACCTTGTACATTGTGAATACCTACAAATAATTCTATTTCTAACTATTTGGTTTTCAAGATGTTCCTGACTCTTACCCATTTGAACATGAACTAAACTAGCAGCATTTCATGGCACAGCCTGAGCAGTATTTCTCAGGAACAGTGAGAAGGCACTCACGTCGCTGAAGGCTTCGGCACCGAAGTTGTACTGCTTCCCTGACAACATTGCTTGGAGCTCTTCAAGGCTGGCATCGATGCAGTTCAGAAAATCCTGAATTTCCTCTCTAAAAAGACAGAATTACACAGCACTGTAAGGCACAGCTGGCAGGCAGGGCCTTCTCTTGCCCCACAGGGAAGGCTGCCTACAATCCAGAAAAGCCAAATGGATGAAATCACATTCCCATATCACCTTTCACTCCAGCTCTTTGAGGCTCAGGTACAAGGGAAGGCTTCCTGAACAGCAAGCACAACTACAGCTACCACGTCAAAAAGCAGTTCCTCCTTCCACACCTACCTCCTCCCTCATTTGAGTGTCTGGTGAATGTTCTCAGATCCCAGTCTGTACACCGGTATCTGTGTTTAAACAAAGGTCTGATGGCTTTGCCCTGGGACAATAAATGAAAACCAAAGGGCTGGAAATAATCTGGGCCTGAAGGAACTCCACCTACTTTGAAACATCAGCTTGTTGCCAAACTGGACACGTTTCCAGGGACAGTGGGAAGGGCATGAGGGACAGTGCAGAACCTGAGAAGGGAGCTGCAGGCACAGTGCCCACACTGCATGTCTCGCTATGCCATGAGGTGTTCCTGTACTGAATTCCCTGCATGAGGAATGGGCAGTTCCAAGGCACTGCTCCACATTCTGCAGTGCCCAGGAGGGAAGGTACAGCAGGGCCTTCAGACATGAATGCTGGGACATTGCCCCAGACCCTCCAACCTCTGCTGACCACAGCAGAAGAGCTGCAGGAGCAAGGGTAAAAGCTCTGTCCTTGATACAGCTCTCCTGCAGCCACAGTGGGGCAGGAACCCACAGCCTGCACCCCTGATCTGTGTGATCTGACAGGGCGCATGGCAAACAGCTTTGTACAAATGAGGGGCAGAGAAGGAAAGGTACAGTGAGATGACCACCAGGACAATCCACCACCAGGAACAAAGTGCCCACAATGCCAGCCTGAGATGAGTGCCCTGCACCTGCTGCTTGGCAGCACCTGGGAGTGACGGCAGTGGGCTGACAGGACACACTGATGCACACACCAGCAGTCAGGCACACGTCACCATGAAGGTGACAAAGACACCTGCCCTTTCTCAATGTGTGATGCCAACACTTGGCTTTTTCAAGCCCTGGTAACAAAGGTGTAGAGAATTCACTTTGTCAGGGACAATTCAATAGCTAATTCCCTATGCTGTGCCAAACACACCCTCCAGAACTCTGACAGCATCCCACGAGGTGACAACAGCATAACACTTCAGAAACAAGTTCATACCTGTCCAGCAAAGGATCATTTTGGTTTCCAGAGCTGCTCTCATTCAAGATGGAGTCGATTACTGACACAGGGTCCTCTGGAGCACTTGGCTGTGCAGTGTGGAGCTCCACAGCAGCCGTGCCTATTTCACTGGGTTTGCTGACATCGTTTACAGGAACTGATGGGACAGGTTCTGCACAACTTAACTCACTTGGCTGTGATACTTGACAAAGAGGTAAGCCAGGATCTAGAGCTGTCTGTGGCTCTCTAAAATGTGACCCAAATAGAAACAACACACAGGAGAAGTTATCAACCATATTATTATTAATTTCAGGTTTAGTATCTCAAATCTAAATAAGATTAGGCCAGTCAAGGATTCGAGTAACAAACTGGTCTTTAGAAAAAGCAGCAAATTGGCAGATGAAGAATCTCTTACTACAGCTTATACAGAGACCATGTATCAGAGCAAAACATCTCAAATTTTTCCCAGGCAAAAAGCAGCAATACAGTATATAGGAAATAGGCAGGAGGGAAACTCCTAACAGACAGACTCTAGAAAGAAGATTCCAAATCAGATTCCATATTTTACTCTGGGCATTAACAACTAAATAGTTTTCAGTAAAATCTCTTGCCACACAGAGAATGCCTTCCCTAGAATATGAGAACAGTATTGAAACTGGAGTTAAAACTATACATCTGGATTTGTTAGCAATCTATATACATTTTGGATTATTAGAAACCTATATATGCATTCAGGTCCCTGTTCAGTTAAAAAGTCAAGTATGTGTTCATTTGTTGAACAGACAGAAAAGCCTCAGCAAATTAGGCCTGCAATGCCCATCAGCCTGACAGGCCTCCAGGGACTCCTGAAGAGACATGAGCTCTGACAATGACCAATGCTACATGCTGCAGAAGGAAAGCCTACAACAGACCTGTCATGCACAAATGGACACTCAGAGAGACATTCTGTTTCCCAGAATCCAGATGGATCATCAACATTGACAGAACTACCCAGTCATCAACCCAGGCATAAATACTTCATATATTTTGGACATACCTGGCTCTGCCACTTGTGTGTGCCACAGCAAGGAGGCCATTGGTGGCATTTTCCAGGGTGTCAGTGATATCTCGGATTATCAGACCAGTACCATTTCCATCCTCTTCAGCTGCACTATGTTCAGAAAAAGCCATCTGCAGATACAGCACAGAATGAGTAAACCACAGGCTCTGACCTTTTCTTTTCTCATACTGAAGCCCCATTCTCCTTGCAGCTTCTCTTTCCTGTTCACATTTCATCTGTGACCAGTTGCACTGATTTGCATGATTTTACAGCCAGAGTGTTGCTCTAAAGCTGCCCATTACAAAAGGGAGAGCATTTGATTACCAAGTTAAGGTATTTGTATCTATGAGGAAGAGTGATATCACTGTATATCATCCTGTCCAACCCACTGCCTGTGTCCCTGGGGAGACTTACAGCTTGGCCACTCTCCACAGGGATGCGGACATACTGACGACTGTACTTGGAGGGTGAAGCACCCGCAGCATCCGTGAGAGACCTGAGACAGAGCAGAGCTTTAGTTCATCCTGCCTGCCAGGGGAAGAGCTGTAGCAGTGCCAAGGACAGGCAGTATGGTTGTCCTGCCTCCCAAAAAGCCTGGCTTTTGGGAATGTGTGATGGGCAGGGTACTGCAGGCAGCCTGTCCTACACACACACTGTGGTTCGGAAGAAGTCAGTCATGTGTGCACATTTTGAGATTTACCATTTCTGATAATTATGCCCTTTGGAATTGAAAATGTATAGAATATTCCCTTCCCACCTATTTTAGTGATAAGGAGGAAATACTAATATTGTGCTTGACTGAACTTCCATCAGCTTTCTCAAGTTTGAATATACAAGTGATAAAAATACCTGTCACACAATAGAAACTGATTTATCCCTACAATTCACATCTGACACTGGGCTGGGACCTATCAAGTAATTACCTTTTTCTTTTGACCCCAACAATATAATTTCCTCGCATCAAACTTAGTATAAATTGAAGAATCTAAAAGGAAAGACAAAAGAAAACCAAAACCAAATGGTCAATTAGCAATCCTAATAATTAATTCTTAGTTCAGATTTTACTATAAAATTATATAGTTACATGACAGAAATTAACAGGTATTTTAAAAAAACATTGGCAATTGTATTTTAAAGAATAAAGCAAGAGTTACAAACTGCATAGAAAAATTAGCTCACTTTACACAGTTGGCTTTTTTTTGAAATGCAATATAGCAGCACAAGTCACTAGAGGATTCCAGACCAGAAACAGCTGAGGAATAAACCAGAGAAAAATTTTTCCAGCGTGCAAACTCCTACAGTTTCTGCGTTCCAAGTTCACTTCTCAAGTGGTCTAAGTGTATCCTGGTCCAAGATCTTTCACAGACTCCGTTCCATGTGCCTGCAATCTCTCAAGTTCTGGGCTCCTGTTACCATGCACTGTCTCCACACACTGACATCCTACTATGACTTCTCCTTAGTGCTTTGCTCGTGGTTCTTTACTGTGCTACTTCTGGGACACTCAGGAACTGTGACCATTTTCTTTATGCTGTATTAATACAGCCTGTTCAGCTCTGTGTCATTTGTCATTCTACATAAGCAAAGAATGCCATGAAGTATCACAGAGGCAGGAATAAGGATGGTAGCACTGAAGATGCTGCAATGGTACCTTAGACAGCAGCTTCTGTTGTTGACTGTGCTTCTGCCTTAGAACTGCCACTTCTTTCCACAGGGCCTTATTTTCTCTGCAATGCAGAATAAATCAGAAGACAGAGGATGAACAGAGTTTACTTTATATGCTCTAGTTTTACAGCTTTCAAACTTTTAGAGTACCTTGCAGAACCAATGGCAACAATCCCTCTGTGGATAACTAACCCTCAGTTAATTTGATCCACTAACAAACTGTGGGTTAACTGCATGTTCCATCAGCAGCATGAAACACTCACTTAATAAGGACACCCTCATCCTCTGCTGCTCCATCAATAATCTTGATCTGAGGTATTCTTTCAAAGCCTCAAAGCTGTTGAATAAGGACTTTGTGTTACACTCAGCCTGTTTCCAAACACTGACAGCCTTGGGACAGATCTAAAGGTGGTGTTCAAAGGGCTTGGCTATGTTTTTTTAAGGAACAGAGAGAGAGAAAGGTATCTCCTGGACTCTGGTTGATATTTGCTGGTATACCAATGACCTGAATGAATTATCAGTGCCTATATGAAGGGGATCTTAGAGAACAGAGACAAGGATGTGCAAAGTCCACTTCCAGTTAAAAGAAAACAAAACACCAATTGTCCCTCACCGCATCAAACCGTGTTTGTATTCAAAAAATGAAAACTAAAAACTACTACAGGTGCTGGCAACCAGAGTGAAATCTCAAGGCAGCCAACAAATACCCAGTTTAAATCTCCAGTCTGTAACTGAATTACAAAACCAAACAAGATTCACAATGTTGTGTGGGGTGGAATGGGCATTCTTAGGAAAAAATATCGCTTCACCTGTTTCCAGTTCAAATGAAACCCATATTTAGCCAATCTCCATCAGATATAAGCAACATTCAATGCATAAGCGCCCCGAAACAGCCGAGTCTACCTCTTCATGTTAGCCAGCCTGACATCCATGTTGTTCTGCTGCTCTCTCATCTCCTGCACCTCAGACAGGACTTTGTGCAAATCCTCTGTGCAGACCTTGAGATCCTCAGTTCTCACTGCAGACACCTGGAATAGGTACACACACTTTACTACAAACAGTACATGCTCCTTGGTGCAGGGAGAGTGCAGCCAGTCTGCAGGGCAGGACCAAGTCCCATTACAAGACCAGGAAAGGCTGCATTTCTTACATGGCCCAAAACATCACAACTGCTACAGGTGACAATCCTTAAGACAGACTGCACTGTATGAACAAAACAAGATGCCAATGAAAACATGAGATTAGCACTTTGTACCTGGAGACAGTAGATTCCTGACAGTAATTCACAATAAAAACCACTGACTGCAAAGGGCATTCCCTGGGGGTTCCCTGCCAGGCCTGGTGACAGCTTGCCCTCTAGTGTCACAGAGTGAACACCAGCCAAAAAAAACCCCACAGCTGATAGTAGAAGAACAAGATGATCATAAATCCTTCTAGGTGTAGGTAAATCTGCCAGCAGAGTAACATACTTCCAGTAAGTTACCAGGAGAAGGTATCTAGTTAGATGCATCCTACTCAATCTGAAAATTTATCCCACACCAGTTGAATTGCAGAGTCCCCTTTTGGTGTTTCCTCTGCTACCTCTCTGCTCAGTGCCATTCCAAAGTTACGGAGACTTGTCTGCAGAACGAAGAGTCCAAACAGCTCTTCTGCTCACAGCACAATCTGTGAATGCTGCTGCTTCAAATGATGGTGGAAAAGCCATCAGAGAGCAAAAGGTTCACCATCTCCTTCCTGCACTTCTATATTAAAGATTTTCCAGTTCCTTCAGCAACTCTCTACAGCAGAAGCATTGCTGGCTGCAACACAATTCAGGACTTTGAAAAAAACAGGTCTATAGTGCATCACATGCACATGCCTGAATGACACAACCACGTTTTGTGGGCATAATTTTGAACATAATTTTGCCAAATACTGACTATAATTAGACCACATGGAGTCATATCAGGTGTCCCTCCCAACCTACAGCCTGCTGGGAGTTTTCTTGTTACTCTGCTAAACTCCAAGGGGGATATGAAAGCATCTCATGTGGATTCCATGGGGGAGATGAAAGCACCAATGTGGCATTGGCCTGCTGAGGTGTGAGTTAACTCCTATGCAGGTTGGCTCACACATCTTGTCCTCAAAGGGGAGTGGAATGGTCAGAAATGAACCAATGGTGTTATAAACGAACATCCCATCCTTTTGTGCTGGAACAGAACACAGCTGTTGTGCAATCACTTCTCAGACATGACTAATTACTTTCTTGACACAATCCCATGGTGCAAAGCATGGACTGAAGGGTCTGACAGTTCTCCTCCCTGTCTGCAGTCTAGATGCTCTGCAATTTGCTGCAGTTAATAAATTATGCTAATGTACCCAGGGTGCATCCCAAATGGAATTCAATGCTGTCTGATTTCTCTTCAGCACATCACCCCTCTGTGGGAAGACAATCAAAACTCGTAGGAAGTGGGTGGAAATTCCAAATGCAGCCAGCTAGCCTCCAGAAAAAGAAGAACCAATATAAATTCTGCCCAAGCAGAAGGAACTGCTCTTCAGAGTCCCCAACTGGCTAATCAGGGTGTCCAGTCCTTGGGTGCTGAAGGTACTGTCACAGGCTGTCCAGGGAAACTTGGCTGTCCCATTCCCATCCCTGGTTGGATGGGGCTTGGAGCACCCTGGTCTAGTGAGAGGTGTACCTGCCCATGGCACTGGGTGGAACCAGATGAGCTCTAAGGTGCCAACTCAAACTAGTCTGGTATTCTGTGAAGACTGATAGAGTGTCTGCACACCAGCAGAGCTAAAAGTGAAAGGGAGGAAGTAAAGCAAATCCTGCATTCAAACCTGTATTCCAGACAGAGGCTGAAATAGAGTTTAGAGCCAGTGCTGGAATATGGCCCCATTCCAGGCAGTAGAAGAGCAAGGAAATTAATGACTGCTTTACAAAAAAAATCACAAACGTTTCCTGTGCAACAAAGAATATCTCTCACCAACCTATTCAACACTTCACACGAATATCCTTGGCACTGAGCAGTGCTTTTGTCTTTCCATCTAGAACACTCCACCCAGTGCACCACCCCTGGGACACATGGTGCCACACCTGACGTCAGGGTGCACCTGCCCTGCCAGGCATGCGGGCTGGGACAGGCTGGGCACAGCAGCAGGGGGGGACAGGCCCCAGGCAGTGCCACTCCATCGATCCTGGCTCCCAGCAGGGGCAGCTCAGTGAGGAATCAATCCAAACATCATTGTGCCTCTCCAGCCTACGCTGGGCTTTTATTGCCCTGGGCAATGCAGCCACACCTGACAACAGCCTAAAGAAAAGATCCTGCTGTTCAAATGTCAACGTGATGTATCATGATACTCTCTTCCTCAGGATATTATGGGCTGTAATGTGCCAATAGAGGGTAAATATCTGTGCAGAAACAGGTCACACAAGGCCTGAACGGACAAAAGAAAAGCAGAAAGTGCTCATAAGGATGTAGCTTAGTGGCAACACAGTTTTGGAGGAGCAATATATATATAAGCAAACTCATCCAAATGAACTGGTTACTGATGTCTCTGCTAAGTTATAATGAGTGCCAAATGGGAATGTTTTGGGGTTTTTTTGCTTCTTTTACTTTTTGCCTTTCTCAGAGCTGGAGATGCTGACAGAACTGCAGACCATGCTAAGCTGCAATCAGGGATATGAACTCTTGGAGAAGGGCTGTGGTTTGATGATGATGCAGAACGTGGTCCTACCCCGGTTCAGAGCAGGTTTTGTCTAAGCACTGACAAGGAGGCCCAGCCAAGCACTGGCCTGGCATGGTGAGGGAGCTACCTTGGTTCCCATGGTATTTGCTGGCTGTGTTTGGAACACCCATATGAACTCTTGATAAGCCACTTCGTATTACTAAGTGAAGTAAATATGTGCTTAGACTGTACCTTGCGCTTGATGTTCTCCAGTAAATGTGCCTTCCCTTGCTTGAAGAAAGGGTGCTGGAACTCAATGACTGAGCTTTTCTCTGCTGTAATGATACCATTCTCCAGAGCAATCACCTTCCTGAAACCATCTGTGAAGAGGAAATCAACAAAGCCATTTCTTCCAGCTGACTTAGAAATACATACAGTTTAAGAAAAGTCCAATGCTACCAAAACACCCACTGCACTACAGTTACTGGGAGCAGAAACTATGAAAAACAGCCAAGGTAGCCTTTCCTGGTGCTCAATGATTTCATTGCTCTGATCTTCACAGCTAGAGGATATGTCCACTGTCTGCCCCTGGCAGGCTGCACATGCAGCTGTACAGCAGAGGCCAGCCAAGACCAAACCATCACAGCCGCGTAAAAGCCTTCACAACAGTTAGTTAGAAATTAGATTTATTATGACATCTTGAATAGAATCATGTCCCAGTGGATGCAGAGGAGTGGTGCACTTTCCCTTTTATCCCTGACAACCATGGTCTACAGAATAAAGCAAGGAAGAGAAGTTAATTCCTTGCCTGCCTATGCAAACACCTGCAGCAGTGCAGCTTCTACATACTGGACTGCCTGCACAAAGTAAGGTACTGCCAGTTCTATTTCCATCACTGCTCAAACACCACAGGGTAGATGCATGATTCAGCTGACAGCCCAATCCACATCTCCCCTCAGTCAAGGTTTTAACACAATTAATGCACTTCAACTATTATTAGAAAGCCAGGATAGATCCAGCAGGAAAAGGAGGCTGCCACTACATTGTATAGCTACATTGGAATATTTGCTTTATTTTTCATTTATCCTGGCTACAAGGGAAGAGGTGATTGTTTCTTTGGATTATACTCTGTCACTCAGTGATGGATCTTACAAACACAAGCACAGGACAAGAACAGAAGCATCTACCCTCTTTCCAGAGACTAAACAGATGTGCTACAGCTTACAAAACCTACACAGGCATCAGCCAGAGAGATCAGGCAAACCTACTGGGCAAGGACAGAGCTCCTCCCTCTCAGTCTGAAATTCTAAGGCAGCACCTCCCATGCTGTTTCTCTCTCCACTGGTTCCAGAAGCTTCTGCAGTTATTCCTGTTGGTTGCTGCAGCCCTGCATGCTGCACTGGGCCCTTGAGCCACCCTCACTGCACCCCTCTGCCTGGACACACTGCACCCCTCTGCCTGGCCACACTGCACACGTGCTGTGCAATACTGCCACACGATGCTCTCAAGTTGAGCACAGAAAACATAAAAAGAAATGTAGTGCAGGACTGATCTGGTTCCCACACAGCAAAGCAGGCAACAGCAGTGGCAGCCCCAAAATCCAGTCAATTTTTTTTCACATTTAGGTGTAAGGATGCACACACAGCCTCTTCTCACATGGTACACACCTGTTTGCTGCAAGAGCCATGCTGGAGCTCAGGGAACTTCACGCTACCTCTGGGCACCAGCACATGTTCTTACAGCTGTTACTCTAAAGGACTTGGAATTAAAACACAAAAACCCAACACTAAACCACACTCCATCATCAATCTTTTCTTCTGCAAAGCAAAGTTCAGGCTAGGGCTCAGGTTTTTAGGGATGAAAAACTTGCCAAGTCTGTTTGCTTGTTTAAAGAAATGCAAACCAAAGCCCATTAGCCATGAACTTGGCAGACAGAGTGCAGAGGAAGCGTGATGCTTACACATGTTGAGCTGCCGTATGAAGCTGGAGATATTGTTGTGTTTGAAGTACTTGGGGAGCAGCTCCTTGGCAAACCTCTGCTCATCCAGAATGCAGAAATTCTCGCCATTCTAGGAAACAAGCAGAAGTAACAGTTAGTGAATAAGCACAGCTTTTCTAAGGTATTGCTCTTAAGCGAGGATCATAAATCAGCAAAGACTGTTTTGACAGCAGAGAAAAGCAAAAAACTTCACCAAATGAACGGTCTGTGGGAACACTTGGGACAGGACTAAAAAGTTTGAGTTCAAAGACACAATTACATAGAACACTAACACTGAACAGGGAATTTTCTTAAAGCCCTGACACACTGATCTTAATCCAAAGCAAATTTTTTCTAAAAACCTGCTCCCTTTGTCCCCAATAAACATAAGCATTGCACAAGCCCAATGGAATTCATGCCACTAAAGAGATTGCATCTCCTTTCATCAGCCTGCCCAGCTCCTGACAAGATTCTTCCATTGTACGTGCTATGTCATCACTAAAAATAACCACGTAACGTTGCTCAGTTACGGAAAGTTCAGACAACACAACCCAGCGGCGATCAGGGGTAAGTGTGACACCAGCAGTGCCAGATTTTTAATATGCTCAAGACCAAACTTCCTGGAAACAGGAAGAGCTTTTTGCATCACTTTTATATTGTTCATGAAGAGGACAAAAATACTGCGTTTCTTTTCATCTTTGTCTTTGTAAAGGGCAAACGGCTGGGAAAAAAGTGGAGAAAAACCCTACGGATTTAAAAATGACAGGGAACAAAACTAAACAGTGCGCGTCGGGGTGCCTGGTCAGCGTGTCCGTGCCCTGTGCCCGCGGGGCACGTCCGTCCCCGCTCCGGAAGGAAAGCGGACAGTTAATGGCTCCTGACAGCGTCCTTGCAGCGCTCGGAGCCGCTGAGCGGGGATTCGGGGCTGTCCCCGGGGACGTCCCGCTGCGCCAGCCCCGCCGCCACCGCGGGCCGCACGCGGGGGGGCCGGACAACGGGGGAGGGCCCGGGCACGGCCCCGCGCACGCCGGGCCGCCCGCACACCCGCGAGGAGGGCGGGGAGCGGGGCTGGGCACGCTCCGGGCAGCCGGGGACCCTCCGCCACCGCCCGCCGGGCTCCGCAGCCCCGGCTCGGCGCCCCCACCACCCTCGAGTCCTTCGCGCGGGCCTCCCCGGGCCGGGCCCGAGCGGCCGCCTCACCCTGCTCCAGCAGATGACGTCGTCGCTGTCCGGATCCTCCAGCAAGGCCCAGAGCTTGGCCAAGAAGCCAGGCACGGCGCCGGGGCCGGGCGCGCCGGGGGCGGCGGGGCCGCGGGGCAGCGCGGGCGCCTCCCGCATCCTCGGACCGCGACGGGCCGCGCCAGCGGGGACGGGCCGCGCGCCGCCGCGCGACGCACCGGGAGGCGGGGCCGGCGCGCGGAGCGGACGCTGATTGGCGGAAGCCGCCAGACCCCGCCCTTCGCCCCGGCGGCCGCGAGCGTGACTCTTGTTGTGCTCCCGGGGGAGCGCGCGGCCGCGTGACGTCACCGCAGGCATTTAAAGGGGCCGCAGCCCCTTTAAATTGTCCCCGGGGAGCGCTCGCCCGGTGTCGTCGCTGCCGGTCCTGCCCAGCAGGTGGGTGCCGCTGGCCCCAGCTCCGCCCGCGCCCCCGCCCGCCTTCCCGGGGCTCCCCGCAACGGGGGCCGAGCCCTGGGCAGGGCGGGGCGGGCAGGTGCACGCCGCGGACCGGGCTCCGCGTGCGCGGCTGGGGCGCGGCCCGGCCCGGCAGAGGCGCTCCCGCAGGTGCGGGGCGGAGCAGCCCGGCCCGCCCTGTGGGCGGGAGCGGGCGCGGTCGGCGCTGCGGGGCCCGGCTCGGTCAGCCCGCGGAGGCAGAGCCCTTTTGTCCCTCCCGGGCTGGTCCCCGACGGCGCTCCCGCGTCCCGCTCTGCAGCCCCGCCGCGCCGCGTCCCGCTCCGCACGTAAGGGATGAGCCCTCCGTCCTCCTGCCTTCCTTCTGTGCTTTCCCCTCGCTGTCGGGCTGTGGTTTCCCTGCAGTCCGGTGTCGGGGAATATCCCTGCATCGTCCGCCTCGATCAGATAGGAGTTGGATCCCACCAACCCGCCTGAAATCTGATTTCCGTTCATTCGCGATTCCTGTGCTGTCGGGACCCGGTAAAGGGCAGTCCTGGGGGAGGATTGTGCTGTAAAGTACAAGATTCAGGGATGGATGTAGTATAAAACTTGAGTTGGTTTTGGTTTTCTTTCTTTTTCTTTCCTTAATCAAGGCAAATATTAATATCAATGAAAAATTGAAACCAAAAACTTTTGAAACTAATTTAGTTACTTTGACGTTGCACTAGTCACGTAAATAAATGGTGATTAGTTACTGTGAAGGGTATGTGAGCACCGACTTTGTGACATCTGCTCCATCTCCATTCAGGGATATTTTTTGCTGTTCTCTAGAATTACCCCAGAGGTGTGTGCGATGTTGGTCACACTCTAAGCAGAGTCCAGGTGGGACTCTTGTAAGGCCTTGGGAAGGCTGTGCCACAGACCTGTCCTTGACTCACCCATGACAGGGCACGGCGCAGAGCGCTCAGGACAGACTGGTGGCCGTGTGTGAGCCCGATGGGCGCCGTGCGGGCACGGCAGGTTTGTGTTCGTGGGCAGCTTTCCCTCCCAGCCTGGAGAGCCTCTGCCCTGCCGTGCCCCGGTGCTGCCCGCGCAGACCCCGGCCTGTTCCCGCTGCCCCGGCTGCTGGGCCTTGAGGAGGCCGCCCCGGGCGCCCGGAGCTCCCGCGAACTTTGCCCTGAGTTGACACGAAGGCCGCAGCTTGGGCTGAGTCAGGAGCATCCCGCTGCCCTTCCCTCGGGCTGGGTGGTGGCAGGTTGGCAGGCTGAGGGCTACTGTTGCTGTTTCTTTCCGTATTGTCACCATTGCCTTTTTCTGGTCTTCTGCGGTGTGAAACAGCACGGGTGTGGCTTTCCAGACTCTTTCCTTTGAGTCCACGTTGGCATAGAGTGAGTTAAAAAAAGGTGTTTTAGCTCCCTGTGAACAGCAGCAGGGAATAAGCTGAGTGGTGTGTGGGGTAGGCATGAGCTGATGTGGTGCTGTTGTTCCCACACTGCTGAAGCTGCTCTGAAGGGGCTGTTCTGTATCTGAGTTTTATCAGGTGTGTGACCAGGAGCTTCTGAAGGGCTCTGGCTGGTGGAGCCACTGGAGCAGAGCTATGCTGTGTTGATGGATACAAAGCATCTCAGATTTGGAGATCCTTACTGCTTCTTTCTGAGAAAGGGGGGAAAGAAGGTCTCTCTTTGTCCAGTTTATTGACTATTTGGAAATAGCAATTCTTGATTATCATTAGCTTCTGAGAATAGCTCAGCATGTTTGAAAATCAAGAAGTGAAGCTTTGAAGGTGCTTAGTCCATTGCCATGTGCTGGGCTTGAATCATGTCTGTTGGGTATCAGATGTTAGAAGATGTTTCAAAGCAGCTCTGTGTGATGCTGTGCTGACTGAAAGCTTACAGAACATCCAGCTTTGTTTCAGACAAACCTTATACGTTCATGTTGCTGTTACAAAGACAGTAAGAATAAGTAATGACAGTCTCTTTATGAAAAACCTTTGCCATGGTGCTGTGTCACCACCCCTTTCTGTATGAAAAGGAAAACTGATTCTTCTGAGTTTTCTTGCTAGGTCATGTTTCTCATGCTGTTGCTTTCTGTTTCTCTCTGCAATTCTGCGTTGCTGTTGCATGTCTCAGGAGCTGTCTCTCAACAGCTCGTTTAGGTGGGGTTTGTTTGCTGGCTACATCCAGTTTTGTTAAGGATATCATTGTGTGAGGACTTTTGTAGTCATTTCCATGTGATTTTTAAATGCAGTTTAATCCTTCCTTATCATTTGGTGTAATTCTACTGCCCATATTGCATCAGGTTCTCCTTCATACAGGCGGTTCTTTGAGCCTTTATTCACAAGGTTCTTTGAGCCTTTATTCAACTCTATTTTGATGATTTCAGACAGTTTCCCCAACTATTTCCCAACTCTCTTTAGAGTATTTCTGATACTTAGTGCCAACAAGCTTGGTGCCAATTGGAAGCTTTATGAGTAAGTTACTTACTGATCAAAATGATGGGGAAAATAATGGAACAGAAAGGAAAAACTTCTGCAGTCTATTTGAGATATATTTCTAGATTACAGATAGCTGCTCCCTAAGAGCCATCTTTAAAGAAGTTAAAATTTAAAATTACTTCATAGTGACTAAACTGTACTTCCTCAGGTGACTTAAAATAAAGAGATCTTGGTGACAGTTTAAAATGTACATATTCCAGGACTATTTTGTTGAGCTTTGTATGTGGACCTGGAAGATGATTTGGAATATGAGCAGTAGTAAAAAAAGGGTTAATTAAACTATTATGAGAACAGCACATTTGGTATTGGGGACTCATTACCAAGGCATGATCTCTATCCACCTTGTGTGTCAATTTTGTTACAGAGTGATTTCCTTCTTCAATATTTGAGTAGTGATCCAAATAATATTTACACCTGATTTCTTCATGCCCTCTCAAAACGTCCAGCACCTTCAAACCAAATGGTCATATCCTGTTTCATTCTTTTTGTCTTTCCCAAACAGGTGTAGCTTCCAAAAACACCTTCCCTTCAGGCTGAGATGGGCTCAGTCTGGTGGCTGCTGCTCTGTGTCCCCATGCTGTCACCCACATCTGCTGGGGGTGTGATGCGAGTTTATTACCTGGGGATCCACGAGGTGAACTGGAACTATGCTCCAACAGGGAGGAATGTGCTTGCTAACCAGAGTATTGCACGTAACAGGTACAGAATTTAGTCTGGGGCTGGCTTTGAGCTGTCTTTTGATGTGTAATTTAATGCAAGTATTGTGGGGCATCTGAGCAAGCAAGAGACACACTCCCGTAGATTCTGATCTTTATGAGCTTAATGTTTAACTTGTTTTATGCTCCTATGGTAAAACCTGTGTCAGTGGGAAAAGGGATGGTTATTCTGGAGAGTCCAGAGCCCATACACTGGAGAGAAGGGTATGGAAAACAAACACAGAACAGAAAATGGAGCAGATGCAGAACAGATTGTTCTAAAATTGCCCAGATTTTGCAATGCTCTACCCTGAAGTTTCATTTTGCTTAATTCCAACTGGTGGTCAGCTTGTTTATGCTGAAGCATGATGACTTTTCATCTTTATATAAATGACTTGACAGAGCCAGCTTGTTTTTGTTTCAGTGGAATTTCCAGCCTTAGACTTAATGGGACTTCCTGCATGGGATTTTAGGGGCTGCTTGAAAAACAGTTTTGTTTCTCTTGCGAAAGTAAATCTGGAAACTGCAATAATTGGTTCAAGTTACTGCACAAACAGTGTTTTGGGTTTAGCTTTCAAAACATCAAGACTTTTTCTTTGGTTGGTGTTTTTTTGTGTGTGTGGTTTTTTTTTTTTTAAGGTTTCCATAGTATTTTAAAGGCATTTGTACTTTTTTTCCTTGATCCCATTTTCTGTGGCAAATAGCTGGTATTTTTTGACCTTCTCTCAGTCCTTTATCCCTCCAAATAACTAACACTCACGTTCAGGCACCTCCTTCAGAAACAGCACAACAGGAACAGGAAGGGTGCACAGAAACATCAAGGTCTGTCAGTGTAGCATGGAAAAGTCTCTGTTCTCTGGAGATGCTGTGTAGATGTAAATAAGTTCCCAGGAAACACCCCAAAATTCAGGGTTAATAAAGATGTCACAGCTGACTCCTAAAGAGGTAATGAATGCACTGGATTTTGTTTGATTTCTCTCATAATAAATGAAGAGAAGGAAATGAAATTCAGGGCCATTGACCTTAAAAGCAATTTAAAAACTCTTGTCACTGCGAACAATTAGTTAATGGGACCTATTTGTACAATGTTTGCAGAAATGAAACTGGCAATTAGAAAGGGATGAGATGTTGATATGATTGATAGAAGTAGCAAATTATTTCAAGGGTTTGTTTTTTTTTTTTTTTGTTGAGAAGAAATGGACTGTGTGGAGAAAGAGGCACATCTGTAAAACGTCTTAAACTCTTTGCTGATAATGGCTGCTGGGATGGCTTGGCAAAGGGCTGAACTCTGGATTGTATGGCCAGAGCCAAGCCCAGCCTATTTTTGAATTGATGAGGCCAGTGTTTAGTATTTGGATCTCTGCTGTTCATTCTCTGACATGTGCATTAGGGTTTACCTCCCTTCCAGGGCTGCTCATGCTGTGGGTGATCAATCCCAAGGGGGAAGTGAGAGGAGTGACCTTGTCTCTCATTTAGGCTGGTTCCAGTAATACCTGGACTGTGATTCATCTCTTATCTATTAAGAATTACCCATAATGAGCAAATATGCTTGTGAGTTAAACTTTAGTGCCTGTTTGAGGTTTTAACTCTGGAAGCTGGTTATGTGCTGGGTATGTACCTGCCTGACTCTTCTGCCACTCTGGAAGGAATCTGGAAACTGTTAAGTAAAATTTCAGACTTCAAATTTTGGCCAGAGAGCTCAGGACTCCACTCTCCCTGCCTTGTGATTTAGCTGGAAATGCCACAGAGGAATCAAAGTGAATTTTGAAGAGCCCAGTGAAGGCTGAAGGAGGCATGAGAAGGGCTCTCCCTGCAACACCCCCATGGGATTGTCTGGGAAGCAGTGTCCTTCCCATGCCTTGTTTGTGGGGCACAGTTCAGGGAGCACTTTGTGTCTGTTGGTGAAGAGCTGGGGTTGAGGTTGTGGCCATGCATGGGTGGCCTAGAGCATCTCAGGGTCCTCTAATGCCAAAGCTTTCAGCTGTACCCCAGGAAGTGGAGTGTCACCATCACTGTGCTGCAGTATTGACCAGCTGTTGTGTATAATGATGACTCATGGTGCCTTTCCCTTTGAATTCAACAGCCAGGCCTCAGCATTCCTGCAGTCTGGGAAGGACAGGGTGGGAAGCACCTACAAGAAAGCTGTCTACAAGCAGTACACAGACTCCACATACACCACTGAGATCCCCAAGCCTGTCTGGCTGGGGTTCCTGGGGCCTGTCATCCGAGCAGAAGTGGGGGACACCGTTCAAGTACACCTAAAAAATTTTGCTACTCGACCATATACAGTCCATCCTCATGGTGTTTTCTACAAAAAGGACTCTGAAGGTAAATGAGCTACTGCCATCATGGAGACAGATTTTTCTCACTGGGAATTTAGGAGTATGCATGGAGGAGAACTGTCCATAAAGCCTCAGCTGGAAAACAACTGCATTTGGGTGTTTGTTGAAGACACCAAGTGTTGGGTTAGTAGGGTCATGGGGCTGGAGTCCTGGCCTGGGCCCAGGTTTCTTGATTTTAAAACCTCCAAAACACTGATCAGCTCTAGAGATTGTGGAGAGACTGACTGTGGGGGCAGAGTGCAGAATTGAAGGCAAAGCAGCACTAGGCAGAATGGAAATAATCCTGCTGACTGTGTGCTGACCTGTTTACTGGGCAAGTTGCCTTACAGTGGCTCTGGGCCTCAGTGCCTCTTTGAGGAAGTAATCATTAAACACTATTTCAGCCTTGGGATGGTGACTCTCAGCTCAGTATAAAGTGACATGTGTGGGCATCTTGGCTCTTCTTGAATGGATGTTGTGATTGCTCAATTGTTCTAGGATCCCTGTATCCTGATATGTCCCCCCAGGATCAGAAGAAGGATGATGCTGTTTTCCCAGGAAGGAATTACACCTATACTTGGACTGTCCCTGAAGATCACAGTCCAACTGATGATGACCCAAACTGCTTGACCTGGATCTACCACTCTCATATTGATGCACCAAGGGACATTGCATCTGGATTAATTGGGCCTTTACTTACATGTAAAACAGGTAAAAACACCAAGAGAAAGCAGCTGAGGCCTGCAGTTCCATAATGTAAAGGTCTTGTGGTGACATGAATAAGGATAGGATGTGAAGATACTCTGATGTAAAGCTCCTAGCTTCAGGGGGAAATGCAGCTTGGTTAGAGAGGGCAGTACCTGGGTTCTGGCTGGTTCTGGTCATTGCATTGTCATTTTCCCATAGTGATTGGGCAGGTGAGCTTGCAGGCCTCTTGATCTAAGAGAGCTGCTTGAATCCATGTTAAAAGCAAGGCTCTTGTCCAAGAATCTTCTTTGTCATCAAGTTTGTGTTTGAAAATCATGGTGACTGGTTGGTTCCAGCAGGAGTGAGAACACTGCAGGTGTTGTAGTTGAGGCATGCAGTGGCAGAGCTGCTTGGGAGAGAGAGCTGTATTGGCAGGGTTATGTTGGAAAAGAGCTGTGAGGATGGTGGGGAAGTATCTGTCTCCAGCTCATGTGACAAGACTCTCTCTGCTGCTGTGGTCCTCATCTCTTGCCCGATGTGTGATTTTCTGCATGAGTGATTTTCTGCATTCATTCCTCTCTCCTTTCACCTCAGGAACGCTGACTGGCAGCTCTCAAAGACGCTCAGATGTGGATGTTGATTTTTTTCTGATGTTCAGTGTGGTGGATGAGAACCTAAGCTGGTACCTGGATGAGAACATTGCATCATTCTGCACAGATCCTGGCTCTGTGGACAAAGAAGATGAGGAATTTCAGGAGAGCAACAAAATGCATGGTCAGTGTCACCTCTGTGAGGCCACTGTGTCTGCTGAGACACTCAGGAGTGTCAGAGTTCCAGGATCTTCTCTGAGGTCACATGCTTAGCAAATGTCTCAGGGACAAGGCAATGACTCCAGAAAATTGAAGTATTGTGTTGGTTTTATCTTTGGCTTGAGAGAACTTTTATACCCTTTGTTTTAGGAATGAGCTGTGGAGCTGGGCTCTCCAAAGGAGAAGAGGAGGAGGAGTTCTGCTTAGGTCCATCCTCCTATTGTGTCTGTGCTGTCAGCCACTGGCAGGAGCTCTGAAGGGTCCTTTTCTGCTCTCTAATTTTGGCTTGCTTCTTTTTGCAGCTATTAATGGTTATGTGTTTGGCAACCTCCCTGAGCTGAAGATGTGTGCTGGGGATTCTGTTTCATGGTACCTCTTTGGGATGGGCAACGAGATTGATGTTCACACAGCCTACTTCCATGGAGAGACACTAAAAATCCGGGGCCACAGGACAGACGTGGCCAGCCTCTTCCCAGCCACTTTTGTTACAGCAGATATGATCCCCAGGAACCCTGGGAGATGGCTGCTGAGCTGCCAGGTCAATGATCACATACAAGGTAAGGCAGGGGGTGGAATATGTCGTGGACTCTGTGTCCTCTGGTTTTGATGTACATGATGTACAGTGTGGTAGGGAACAGTGTCTTGGGCGTGGAAAAATGTCCTTATGACATTTTTCCCTATCACCCACAATTGAGTGGGTGATGCCTTGGACTCAGTGATCTTAGAGGTCTCTTCCAACCTCATTATTCTGTGTGATTCTGTCTTGTAAAATTGGAGTGGGTTGGTTATTAATGTGCAGGGCAGCTTTGGTGGGGGTGACTTGTACCATGGTGTGACGTTTGATGTTGGGTACAGCTGAAAGCTGAGATGAGGCAGTGCCTTAAGAACTTTGGTCTCTGTAAGAGGCACTTGCATGATAGATCTGAGGACAGCAGAAGACTCTAGTCACTCTAGGTCCATACTTCCATTGCATCCAATGTCTAAGATTGGAAGTTCTGCTCACAGAACTCCTTGCTGTGGAGTTACTCACCTTCTCCCATCCCTGTGCCTTTTGGGACAGCAGAGGGGAGGTGGGGACTGCCCATGAGGCTGGCTGGAGGGGCTAAGTGAGTGTCCTCCTTCATGTTTTGGGCAGCTGGGATGGGGGCAATCTTTGAGGTCCGGCCCTGCTCTCGGCAAGCTGCAGCCCCCAGCCTGGGAGGGAGAGTTCGGAGATACTTCATAGCTGCCAAGGAGGTGCAGTGGGACTACGGCCCCTCAGCCCTTGACCAGCTCACTGGGAAGCAGCTCACTGACCCTGACAGGTGAGTGAGAGCCTGCTGGGCTTGGGCTGGGTTTGGGGAGTCTGGCCTGCATCAGGAACTCTGCTCAGGAAAATGTGGAATTTCTTTCTTTTCAAAATACTTGCCTGCTGCTCACATGGGGTGCATTTTCTGGGAAGGCAAATCAAACCCTGCTGTAGCTGGACTGCACTGAGAGCAGTACAGATACCTTGGGGCCTTCCCATGAGAGGGCTGTGTGGCACAGCTGTACCCACAAGCAGAAGTCCCGGCAGATGCACAACATGAGCTGCCACATTTGTCTCTGGGCTTCCTTTCTGTTTGCTGTGCCTAACCTAGGAATAGATTGATCTATTTGAGAAATGATTCAAAAGCCCCTGGTGCAGCAGACACAGGGTGGCATTGCTGGCCTGCAGATGGGCCTCAGGCTGGTGTTGCTGCAGGATGCAATTTCTAGGAAATCAGATGCCAGCACTTGGGTGGCAGCCCTTCATCCCATGGTCAGAGATAGCAGTTGAGAGACTTCCTGTTCAGTCTTTGGCTAACTGAAAGAGATTCTTCTCCTTCCACAGAGATGACGTCCCTTCCCTAGTAATCTGTGGGAGAGGATGTTCCTTATTCAGATGGATAAGAGGAAATGTAGAGTGGTTAATTATTGACCCAATGCCATGCTGCAAACCTTGCAGACCTTAGACCTGTGAGCTGGCCTTGTAACTGCACTGCCTTTCCTGCAAGGCTTGTTACTTATATTTGGTGAGGGTGGTAGTGGAGGAAATAAATACCTTTACAGTTGTTTATTTTAGTTGGGAATGGGACTGTTCCCAGCTTCTGAAGTGGTTGGAGTTCTAGCACTGCCTTCCCACTGACTACACTGCAGTTTTGTTTGTTCCTTCACACATCTTGTGTAGTGATGCTGATCTCGCCTGGCAAGCTCACCTGGGATGGGGCTGTGTGCTACAGGTGCTCCCTGAACACACACGCAGGTGATGAGTCTGTAAGGGCAAAAAAGCTTTGCAGAGTCAAAGCTGTGCTTGTTCCAAGCTAGAGGTACTGTCCTTGTCTGAAATACTGCTTGATTTGGAGATGCTGATGGCTTTGCCTGTGGGAGCAGGGGAACAGGGCTCATTTTTCTGTGACATAACCTGACACTTGCTTTTTTTAGTCCTGCTGAGCAGTATTTCAAGCGCAGCCTCTACCGCATTGGGGGCGTCTATTGGAAGGCAAAGTATGTGGAATACACTGATGAGAGCTTTCGTGAGGAAAAGCAGCAATCAGAGGAAGAGAAACACCTTGGAATACTTGGTGAGAATCATTCAGGAACACAAATCCTCTGCCAGTGTCTGTCAGAAGGGTGCTGGTGCTGGGAGTGCCAGGTGGCTGAACCTGTCTGCTCAATTTTGGGGGGCAGGGAGGGGCACAAGAGCTGCTCACAACAGTTACATCTGAACAAGGGAAGGTGCAGGGTGGTAGAATGGACAGAATCACTTCAGGGGTCATTCTGAAGGTGTTCAAGAGGTAAGAGTGAGGGATACAGTACAGTATGTGTGACTAGAGCTAAACAGGTCACTGCAAAAGCTCCTGGTTATGTGTTTTTGACTGAGCCCCCTTCAAGGCATGCTGCAAACCCCATGTTCTCATAGAGAGCTTTCTCTCCTGGATGGGTGCTTAGAGACAGGCATGTGAAGGCTCATAGCTCCTCTCTGGCTGGCTGGGTTGTGGGCTTACAGACTCTGGTGGGCTTGGAGCATCTCACACCCCTGAGGCACATGTTTTGGGTGGCTGAGGGGGCTTTACATGGGTGGGGGAGAGACATGGGCTGATCCTGAGGGTATTCCAGCACATCTGCCTGTTCTGTTACTTCCCTGCATGAAGGTGTGACGCCTCTCTGAGTTCTCCTGTGCACCCAATCTGCTTTCAGACCATCCTTGCCAGCCCCTGCTCCCATTGAGCTCCCTTCAGCAGCAACAAGACCAGACTATCTGTTACCTTTCATCTTTGGCCCTGTAACTTGGAGGAAGGTGCCCTGTCTGCTTTGGTTTGCCTCATGGCCTGGGGAAATGCTCTGTTGCTGATGTACTCTCCCTGCTCTATTCTAGGTCCAGTGATCAAAGCTGAAGTTGGAGACACCATCCTGGTGACATTTTTTAACAAAGCCTCGTGGCCCTTCAGCATCCATCCACATGGAGTGTCCTATGGGAAGGCATCAGAAGGGATGTGGTACCATGATGGTTGGTGGATCCCTTTTCTTGAGTACCCCCCATCAACCTTCAGAGGTGCTGGGTGTTTGGTTGGCACGAATGAAGTAGAGTCTGCTCTGAAAGTAGCTGGTGAGAAGGTGTGACAGAGTTTGTGCAGGGACTTGGGAATAATCCTGTAATCCCTGTTTTAAAGGCCTGTCCCAGAGTGGGGTTTCTGTGGCACCACTGCACAACTTCACCTACCACTGGACTGTGCCAAGGCATGTGGGGCCCACATCCAGTGACCCTCCCTGCCTCACCTGGATGTACAGCTCAGCTGCAAACCCTGTCAAAGACTCCAGCTCAGGCTTAGTGGGGCCTCTGCTCATCTGCAAGGCAGGCACTCTGGATGGCAACAACAAGCAGGTAAAGGGGTTTTCCTGCCCTGTTCCTACCAGGTCTTTGCTTCCTTTCTCTACATGAAAGCATCAGGAAAACATTAGGATATTAAAAACAAATGTGTAGTAGTGTGAGTCCAGGAGAGTCAAATCAAAGCCTTGTTGTTGGCCAGGTTGATGCTGGTACAGCTGGTACCCAAGTCTTGCCTGGGAGAGGCCAGTAGTGTTCTGTGCTCTCAAGAGCTGCCCTCAAAACAGTTCCTGAGCTCTGCTGTTAATTCACAGATAAACTTGGCTAAGCAACTGTATCTTGGAACAGTTACTTTATCTCTTGCCCTGAGGCTTGTGCAACAGGCTGCTTTCAGAGAGGCACGTCTTGTAGTCCCAGAAACACTGAAAAGGCATTTTAGTTACAGGTGTTCTGCTTCGGTGATACAATCCTTTGAGGTTTGGGTGAGCCTCATTTATTTTGCCAGAGAAGTTAATTTTCAAGCAGAGCTGGCTACAAAAAGCATGTGAAAATCCATGTCAGCCTTAGGCTTTTGATGGAGCGGTGAAACCTCAAAGCACCCAGAACTTCCTCTTGGAATTTCACTCAGATTTCCTGGCAGTAAATCTAGGAAAGACAGTAAATTGATATCCCTGGGGAGGTACCAGACAGAGGAGCAGAGCCTTGTTGTGAAAGACACCAGATGGCAAATCAAACCCCAACTGCTGTCCTGCAGTGTGGCTCAGGGACTGGTGACAGATCTGGGGACTGTCCTCAGAGCCTTCCTGGGGAGCTCACAATCAGTGGGGACACCCTGTGACTAAATCAGGAGTACAAAAGAAATCGGTGTGCACCCAGGGTAGAAATGTGGATCTGCTGAGCAGAGAGGATTGGGAATACACACAGCCCTTGAGGTGAAGGAGCTGTGATAATGATAAACATGGGCAGCTATTGGAAGCATGTATGCAGAAGAGACAGACCTTTCTGAATGTAAGACAGGGAGAAATCACCAGGGGTGGCAATTCTGGCTCCACAATCTCAGGCAAACCTTTAATGAATTGTGGAAGGTGCATGGCCATTCTTCTGTACCCATGGGCTGCAGCCTGGGAATGGCTCACCTTCTCAGCAGGCTGGCTGCCTGTGTGCTTCTGGGGACAGTGACACCAGCAGGAGAGTCTGGACACCATCACAGTATTCTTTTTGGTGGGAAACACCATGGTTTGGAGTGCATTTCTTAGGAGAATTAACACTTTGAAGGATTTAGGGTAATTAAAAAATCCTCAATCCAGGCCTGTGATAGGAGGCAGGAGGCGTGTGGTGTGGTCATCAGCCTGCCTTGTGTCTGGGCTCTGGTCTTGGGACTGGTTTGGACAGACACCTTAGGTGTAGGGGAGGAAGGGGGCACTGACTTCGTGGCCTTGGCTGAGTTTTGTTCATTTTATTCATGTAAAATATAATGGAAAATGCACAAGTGGTGCCTTTTGTGAAATAAAAGATGAATGTTTAACATGAGTGAAGGGACAGAGTCCTGTCTCTCAATAAGCCATGTTTTAAAATAAAGGGGAATACAAGACCCAAGCAAAAGAGATTTAACTCTAAGGATACTTAATTGTTGCATTTTAAAAGTTAACAACCATCATTGTAATTATAGAAAGGGATCGACAAAGAATTTTATCTTCTCTTCAACGTGTTTGACGAGAACCTCAGCTGGTATTTAAATGCCAACATAAAGTACTATCTGAGGATGGAAGAGTCATCTGTGGAAAAGGATGATGACTTTGAGGAATCCAACAGGATGCATGGTATGGTTGGATGCTGCTCTCTGACAGCAGGGATGAACCTGCAAAGCACGGGCTGATGTTCACCTAAAGGCTGAGCTGGGGGCTGGAAGGGCTGTGTGGTGTTGGCCTGGAATCAAACCAGGCTGGAGGCACCAGGAGAGACATGGACAAGCAGCACAGCTGTCTGGAGAAGTGTGCTCTCAGTGTATCCAGGGGTGAATTACAAACAAGTTTCCCTTCTTCTGACAGGCAGGCCTGTCCTACAAAGTGTATGCTCAAAATCTCCTGGCTGACACCTGCCTGCAGAGAGTTAATTGCTTTCTCCTTTCCAGCCATCAATGGACTTATGTTTGGTAACTTGCCTGGGCTGGATGTGTGTGAAGGAGACAGAGTGTCCTGGCACCTCCTGGGCTTGGGCAGCGAGGCAGACGTCCATGGAGCTGTGTTCCAGGGAAACACCGTGCAGATCAACGGCATGCGGAGAGATTCAGCCAATCTGTTCCCACACACGTTTGCCACTGCTTTCATGCAGCCTGATCACAGTGGTGAGTGCCTGCACAGCTGCCTGGGCAGATGGAAGAGTCTCCCATTGTGGTATTTGCTCCTGTGGCAGATTCTCTAGCGTGGTATGAACCCTTACAGGGTGAGCTGTGCTACGGGTGCTTATTGTGTAAGAAAGCTTCCTGAGATGATGTATTTGTAGGACTTTGTTGTGCCATTCCTGCTTGATTTATCCAAAAACTCCTTTTAACCTCGGCCTGTGGCAACCAAGCTCCCTAAGATCCCTAAGCACCACAGAGATACACCAAGCACATACTGACACCAGTCTCCTGGAATCTTCAAAAGCAACTGATTTCCTTGTTCATCCTGCCTCCCCCAGGGACTTTTGAGATCTACTGCCAGACGAGCAATCACTACCAGTCTGGGATGAGGCAGCAGTACAGCGTTTCCAGGTGTGGCAGGACGGGCTCTGCCCATCACTACCGGGGAGTGAGGACGTTCTACATCGCGGCCGAGGAGCTGCTCTGGGACTACGCCCCCGACCGCAGCTGGGAGAGGGAGCGCCACAACCACTCTGCACAGAGGTAGAGCCCACCCTCTGGGGAAGCCTGTGCCAGTGGCCCAGCAGACCCTGGTGGAGCCTGTTGGGTGTCTTGGCCACCCTGTGTGACCTGGTGCACCTGCTGGTGGTGCTGCTGGTGGGAGCGCAGCCCTCCACGTCATTTGCTGCCCAGGCTGGCTCTGGGAAGTCCCTTCAGCTTGTGAACCCCCTGACACAAGTTAGTTGTTTGTTTCCCATGAGGTTTTGGTATATCTCAGCACTTCTTCTGCATTTCCCAGCTATGCCGACGTCTTTCTGAGCAATGAGAATGGACTGCTTGGCTCCAGGTACAAGAAAGCAGTTTACAGGGAGTACACAGATGGCACTTTCCAAACCCCCAAGGCCAGGATAAGTGGTGACGAGCACCTGGGGATACTGGGTAAGGATGTGTGCACAGGGTTCACCTTCCTCTCACACGGAAATGGGACTGGGGCTCTAAAGCTGCAGTGGCTCACAGCTGTAATCTGAAGGCTCACTGGATATTTAGGCATCTCCTGTGTCAGTGCAGAGAAATTGGGACTGTCTGCTACTCACATCTGCCACCTTGGAGACAGCAGTTGGAAGAGTCCTGTGTACAGCTTGTAGGAAAGTCTGGGCTATTCCAATTGCCTTAGCACCAGTGTTCTGTCATGGTTTGGGCAAAGCATATTTCGCAGCTGCATTTCTCTGACTGTGGGACAGAAACAACCACTGACTTCTGGAGAGGGATCTGAGAAATAGTGGGGAAAATCTGTAGCTGAGTGAAATGCTTCTGGGGCAAGAGCTGGCAGCCTTAGGAAGTGGAGGAGCATTTGCACTGACTAGTGGAGGTCTGTGGAGACAGAACTCTGTGTTATGAACCTGAGGCTGTAAGTGGTGTCAGGGCAGCATCTGCAACTCAAAATAGGCTGCAGCTCTGATTTGTGACACTGTCAGGCTCAGTTGAATATTACCACATTTTTTGAAACTGATAACAAGGGGTGATCAACATGTGACATTTAGCATAGCAATATTCAGAAATCAAGCCTTAGCTGTGCTGGCCCCAGTTAAGATGTGTAACCTCCTTCATTGTCCTCATTGTGAAAATCAGTCTGGTTTCCTAAGACTTGAATTGGGACTGACATCCAATTCTCTTTTTGGGAGGTAGCGAAGAGAAAGGGGACCATCATAAATATTATAAGGTAATACTTCTGGGGAGGAGATGTTGAGAGAGGGGTGGGAATATCCCAGGAGACGTGCTGATGGATTTTGCTGGTCTCAGAGCTCACTCTTCCTGTCTCAAGGCCCTTTTCTGTGGGCGGAGGTGGGCGATATTCTCAACGTCGTGTTCAAGAACAACGCCTCACGACCCTACTCCATCCATGCACACGGGGTGCTGGAGCAGCAGGCTGGACATCCCCAGGTGGCAAACCCTGGTAGGTCCCTGTCTTTAGCTGCATTCCTGTGGGGGCTCACTCACACAGCTGATTTTATCCCAGAGCCACACTGGTTTCCTTAAGCAGCCTCAGATGTCCTGGTTTTGTTACAGTAGAGTGCTGGGACTGGACAGTAACTGGTTTTTCAGGTCCAGCACAGTTTAAGTGGTGCCATTTGTGTGGGGATGGCAGCCCTCTGGGACATGGGTAGGACATTCTTCTGTGTGCAGCCTTATCCCCCCTCATTGAGCGTGGTCTCTCTGTGGGAAGGAGAGGGTGATGGCAGGTGACAGCTCAGCCAGTCCTGGGATGGGGAGACTCTTCTTTGGGATGCATGAGCACAAAAGTATGAAAATAGTATGAAATGGGAGAAATGCACAATTGCTTGCTGGGATCTGACTGAAAGGGCCACTTTGTCTCATGATGCAGATACCAGTGTATTTAATTTTTGGTCCTCTCTAGCTTGCCCAGACTGTCTAAGCCACAGTCAGGCTGTCAAACAGATCCTGAAAAAAGAGTGATTTTAAACCCCAATTTGAATCAGCATCATAAATTCATTTCAAAGAGAAGAAAGATTATCTTAAGCTCCATCTAATGAGCTTCTATGGTAATTTCCATGGTCAAGTCAGTCCACTCTCAAAAGCAGCAGATAAACCTGCATTGTGCTGATGCCAGACAGTGTTTACATCCTGTGACCCCTCTATCTGGCTCGGAGAGGGGATCTTCCAACCTGCTTTGTGTTTGGGTAAGACAGATGCAATATCTGGCAAATACAGGATTGAATTTGGGGTTTGGAGACAGGATTTTCTTTTTCCATTTGCTTTTGCTGCTGCTTGGTGAGTGGGTGTGTCACGGGGTGTGTGGTGCTGCTCTGACCCTCAGGTGACATTGTGACATACCGCTGGGAAGTTCCTGAGAGAGCTGGTCCGGGGCCAAATGACTCAGCCTGTGTTCCTTGGATCTACTACTCTGCTGTGGACCCAGTCAAGGTAAAATAAAAGTTATAACCAGAAAAGCATAATTAGACCAGTTTTTTACCCCACTTAGAAAACAATGTGAGTTGGGTACAATATTTAGAGATTGGCCCAGGTAAGAGGTGAAAGAATCACCCAGTAACATGTCTAGCCTTCTGCATGGAGAGGAAATCCTCTGAATTTTCCCGGTTCTGTCCTTATTTTTTCCTAACAAACCTTCAGAAACAATTCTACAGTTTCTCCTTGCTACTAACCTCCCTCCAGTTATTTGTAGGGTTTTAGAACATCTCCCAGTGGATCGTGGTTTGTACTGGTGAGAGCCATAGGGCTAATCTACAAAAGGCAGAAATTGTCCAAAATAAACCTCATGAATAAAGCAGGCAGATTTGACCATTGCTAGAAGCGTCACAGCGCTAATTTCACAGGGCAACAACCTGGAGGAACCATCACATTCAGCCCAGAAATAATGGCCTTTTTATCTCAAGTTGCAGATGTTTTTGCAGTCACCAAGTGCAAAATACTTTGATACCATCCATATTTATGACTTTTGGATTTGCATTTATAAGAGCACGTACAGTTCCTGTTCCTGTGCTTCAGTGGCCGATACTCTCCAACAAGAATACTTGTACAGCAGAACTGGTTGTTTTATGTGGGGTGATGGGGGAATAGAAAACAATTGCTCAAAGGGAAAGAACTGCATAAAAGAGGGTGAGAAGGTCCCTGCCTCAGCTCTCCTTCCTCTTGCTCAGGACATGTACAGTGGGCTGATCGGGCCCCTCAAGGTCTGCCGGAGAGGGGCCCTGCGGTCCAGTGGGAGCAGGAAGGATGTGAAGAGGGAGTTTGCTCTGCTCTTCCTGGTTTTTGATGAAAATCAGTCCTGGTACTTGGAGGAGAATGTGGAACGTTTCAGTAAGGGAAATCACAAGGAGATGAACCTGCTGGATGAGAAATTTGTGGAAAGCAACAAAATGCACGGTAATGTTGGTGTTGATTCTGCAACCTCTCAAAGTAGGGAACCTGACTTGTTGTGAATGTCCTCATCCTTTCCCATTATCAGTGGCACAGACTGAACTAAACTGTCTGTTCTCAATATTGCAGCACACCTACAGCTCTCATCTCTGATCTGCAGTGAAGGCTGATCATTGTGGCTGTCTCTGTAAGGAGGAATTAGCAACATCCAAGCCAGAGAGGTTAATCTCTGATGTGTCTGAGTGACTCAGAAAAGGAAATAAAATCAAACATGAAATTAACTTGTCAGACAAATTTAATTCTGTTTGTCTCAGGGACCATCAGATTATGTTAGGCTTCAAATTAATTTTCTGAGCTGAGCTGTGTGGCTACAAGATGTGGCTCGGTTGTTTTAGCTGTTTTAGGTTATTTCTACCATAGAAGGATGAACACATTTGTTTAAATTAGCATATTGTTTATGTTAGTTTCTCTCCATATTATATCTAAGATAGCCTCAGCAAAACAGATCCCTTGACAGTTGTGGAAATAAGAATACTGAGCAGTTGCATTTTGTGTACTGTCATTACTGCTGGTTTTGTATGGGTGAGATAAAGATTATTCAAATAAATGTCCATGAAGGTGTAATTGTTAACCCTGTATTACAGCTAGCAGAACCACCATGCTGAACTTGGATACTTGTTTTAGGCTACACAAATTGCCCAGGGCAGACCTGGGAGTAAAAACCTGGTGCTCTGCCCTCAGATTCTGCCTCTTTCCATCTTACTCCCTCTGTTGTCATCTGAGCATGAAAGTCTCCATGTGTGTGCCATAGCAGTCAGCTCACTCACTGTTTTGATCCCTTTCCTGTATGTGCAGTCACAGCAGGATTCCTTCTCTGTAATACTTGAGAAAGTAGGTAAATCCTACCCACTGGCCAGATTTACCCCTTTTCAATGTTCATCAGGAAAATTGCTCAGACATTTATGTGCTCAGACATTTATGTGCATGTTTCTCCATCATTGGGCTGGAAATGCCATTTTTATGCATTTTGACTTCTAGAAGCAACCACTGCTGGCTGACTGCAGGTTTTCAGCAAAGGTGCTTTTTGAGATTTATTTGAGCTGAGCTACAGCATGGCCTTGAGTGCAAGTGACTTGTCTGTAAGCAGAGAGGACAAGTAGCTGAGCTGGGGGACACTAACTGCTGGTACACTGGGTGCTGTATGAGCTTTGTAGTCTCTAATTTGTGCAGCACCCATACAATTTACTGACAGCTGACAGCCTTTTCCCCTCTGTGTATTCCCTGCACAGCAATCAATGGCAGGCTCTATGCCACCTTGCCTGGGCTGACCATGCATGAGGGAGAGAGGGTGAACTGGTACCTGCTGGGAATGGGTCATGAGGTTGATGTCCACACAGTCCATTTTCATGCTGAGACCTTCATATACAAGGTAAGAATATCTGCTGATGGTAAAGCAGATACTGACCACTGATACCAGCACTTCTACTTGACTCTGTGTTTGAATGTTTTTTATGACTCTGCAGAAGCTCCACCCAGCTAGGAAAAGGATGTGGTTTTACACATCCCAGTCTGACTCCCTGAGCCTGTGCTGTGCTGGGGTGTCCAGTTTAATCCTTGTTAGGGTTAGGCATTACCAGTCTGTTTGCTTTCCAAGCTGCAGGCCTGGAACTGCTTTTTGAAAGCTTTGGGGTTTTTTGATCATTAAAAAGCTGAAGTCCCCAACAGCACTGGCAGAATTTTCTTCCTGAGAAGATGCATTGAGCATTGCAGCTAATGGCCTCCCTTTTCTGACAGAATGGCAAAAGCTACAGAGCAGATGTTGTGGATCTGTTTCCTGGGACCTTTGAAATGGTGGAGATGCTGGTTGGGAACCCTGGGACGTGGCTTCTTCACTGTCATGTGTCTGACCATATCCATGCTGGCATGGAGATCCTCTTCACTGTCCTGCCTAGAGGAGGTAGGGAGCTGTCACTGTGAAGCATCCAGCAGCACTTCTGCTACTGCTGTGGAATTCTGAGTGTTTGTATCTCAACTCTCACATACTATAAAAAGCCAGTTAATGGAGCAGATAATTACCTAAGTGTTATTAAATTATGATATTCCCTTTAAATATGGTAATGCCTAGAGCAAATTGTTTTCTGGAGTTTACATTACCTGTGTTGATATTCTGAGTTTGATTTTTAGTTTGTGTGTGAATTGCTATGTTCAGCTCTCAGCCAGTAATTGCTCTTACTGAGAGCTGGAAGGTGCTCAGAGGTGAGTGACCCTCAGTACTGGAGCCCACATGGTGATGTAGTTTTAGATGTATTACCAAAACAGTGATTGCCCCAGTGTTTCAGCTGTGGGTGACCAGTGCCTGGCCAGTGTCAGGGCCATCTGTTTCTCTCTCAGCACTTTTCTTTCTGAAGGATGGAAAGGGATGTGCACTGGAACTGGGGCTGCCTCTGAAGCAAGTGATACAAAAATTCTCGTGTCATGTAGAGAGGGAAAACATGGACAGGACAATGGACAGCCTGCTAGTCCTGGAAACCATGTTGCCTCTAGATCTGACCCTTGCCAGATGTGTCTTATTCTGGGCTTTGCCTGCTCAGCCCAACACCTTCTCACCCCCCTTTTGTTTCCTTTCAGAGTCAGAGCTGGAAGACTTGACTGCCACCCCAGGTATGGTGTGTACAGCACTGCCAAACCCTGTCTGTGGGAAGGGGAGAGGGCAGATCCCTGAGCAACACAGAGGTTTGGGTCAGTGTAAGGGGAGGGAGGAACACACAGCACCCACAGCCTCTACTCTACCAGCCTGGCAGGTCCTTGGTGTGAGGCCTTGCTTCAGTAGGTAACAGGGAGGGCACAAGTCTGTCCTCTGGTGATGGAAATAAGGAATTTGGGCTGGTTGGGTTTGTTTGCCTATGTTAGGTGGAAAAGATTGGTGACCTCACACCCTGTTGTGCCTGCTATGTATGGATTCAGATTCAGAGTGTGAGTTTAGGTACCAGCATTTGCAGCTGGCCTGAACTGGCAGAGATTTGGAGGAAGGTGCCTGGGATGGGTTATCTTCCCTCTTTGCACTGTCAGTGACCCTGTGGTTTAGGGAAGTTTCACAATCATCTCTACAAGCTGAAGGGATGGAGTCAGAATGCAAGCAAGCACATCTGCCTTCTGCTCTGATGTTCCCCTGGGAAAAGAGCCTGAGCATATGCCTGGAGTTTTTTGAGCGTTGTAAAGAACAGATGTGAAGAGGCATTTGGTTGAGCAGCACAGAGAAAAGGGGAGTAGTAGATATGATCCCCTTGAAATTTTCTGTGGTAGAAGTTGGAGTAGTGTACACTGGTGGTTTATTTTCCTGATTTTTATCTTTCTTCACAACTCCATTTTTCAGCTGCTGTGAGGAAATTCAGCTGAGCTGATTTGAGAGCCAGTTCAGGCCAGCTACAAATGCAGCCATTTACCTACAACTCAACAGACTTTCTCCACTGTTACTTCAGTCATTTTCTCCCCAACGTTTTCCTCACTCAAAATGGACAGATCAGAAGAGGAGTAGGAAATATATGAGAGCAGTGGTGGCCATATATTAAATAATTTGATTTCATGCCGTATGCAGATATCAGCTTGTGTGTGCTCACCAGGCAGAAACCTTGGCCAACAGTTGTTGCCTGAGCAGACAGACCCTTTTCTGAGGAGGTGGCTGCTGCCTCTGTGTGGAGGCACAAGCAAGCTCAGGTGACTCACCAAGGGCATGGCTGAGTGAGTGCACTCAGTGGTGTGTAGGACAGCAGCCATGGGCACAGGGAGCCTGCACTGGGGCAACTTGCAGCAGCCCCAGCCTGGACAGGTGTTCTCATCTCTGGGCTGGGCACTGCAGTGGACACTGAGCCTGGATACCTGTGAGACACTGTCAGGTTCTGGGCTGGAGCAGGTTAGGGAAGGAACCATCCATCTCAAATCTCTGTGTGGGCTCAGGGATGAGGATCTGATGATGGATGGCTCCTTTGAATCATTAAGATTGGAAAAAACCTCCAAAATCATTGAGTACAGCCATGAACTGAGCACTGTCATGTGTACCACTGAAATGTGTCTCTAAGCTCCATACCTACACATCTTTTGAACATTTCCAGGGTTGGTGATTCCACTGCTTTGCATCATGTTTTTCTTAATCCTCCTTTGTTGCATTTCTTGCAACCTTTCAGTTCTGGTATTGCTGGCTGTTGTTGCAAATACCTTTCTGTTTGTCTCTCAGGGTTGGCCCTTGAGGATGAGGATGAGTCCCAGAAGGTGATGCTTTTTGGTTCTAAGGTGACCCAAGAGCAGATAGAGGCCACAGTCGTCTCCCTGGCTGTTGTAGGAGTGCTGCTGCTCGTGGCTGCTGGTGTGCTGCTGGGAGCAGTCATCCATCTGGAGAGGCAACGGAGGCTACGGCGCAATCGGAGATCCATCCTGGATGATGGGTTCAAGCTCATGTCTCAAAAGAATTCTGGTCTCTGAGAGCCATGTACAAACCTTGGGCTATGTGCTCGGAGCTGGGGCTGGATCCTTGTCCACAGCAAAGATGTTGGGGCATCATTTCAATTGTGCACTGTGCTTCTAGAAACTGAGGAGGGAAAGCTGGAGCCCTGACCTCTTCATATATTGTCCTCAGCCCTCTCCTCAGCCATCTCTCTCCAGGAGAGATAAAAGGACTCTTTGAACTGACTGAAGACAAAGAATGTTTAAAAAAGCTCCTTCTGGAATACTCTCCTTCCCCAAGGAAGAGAGGGGACATTTTCTTCTCTCCAGAACAGCTTCAATTGGTCTTTCCTAGCAGAATTGCTTAGGCCAGATTCCAGTCTCGCTTCATTGCCAGAACTGAGTTGGGAATTGTCTCCTAAGAAACTGTGAACCATTAATGTAATTAATTTGAAGGAGAGAAAGATAATATTTTCAGTTTTGTGATTCAATGAAGAATACAGAAAAAAGATTGTTAATTTAGAGTTGGATTGCTGTTTTTGATGAGTGAGTGGGCAGACACAAATTCAGGGCACTCACTGCATACCACTGTGAGAACCCCATCAAGGACCATGGTGAGCTGTGCCTCACTGTCAGCCTTGCTGTGACACATCCTTTTGCTCTTTGCTGGGGGTGGGTGGTGGGATCAGAGTTCTGTAGCCCACCTGTGGGCTGTGGTAGCCATCTTCCATCATCAGTGTGCCCACACATCACCATAACATCCTCCTGTGTGTGCCCACACATCCCACTGCCCTGTGGGTCCAGTACTGAGCCCTTCCCTGTAAATACCTGTCCAGCTCCCTCCCCTGAATCCCCATTACCCAAATGGATGCAGGTTAGTGCCTCCATATTTCTGTGCCTGGTTTTAAAATGGAAAGAGCATAAAAGCAATCTGTTCTGGGTGGCTTTCAGAGGCAATTAAAGCAGCTAAGTGGCTCTAATTACAAGGGCCTGCTGAGGGCTCCTTAGGTATAACAGCACCATTTTCTTCAGAACAGTGGTTATCACATACATAATCATGTTCAATTCATATTAAGCCCCTGCATATTTCCAGCTGCCTTTTCCTTTGGCAGTGAGGACAAAGCTCCTTTTTTTTCTTTCATTACACTTCATTAAGTCTGGTGAGGGCTGGAGGGCTGTTGAATACTCTGAATATGGATGAATTTTGCTCAGATTCAAGGCTGGTTCACTTGCTACTGCAAACCAGAGATTTCTAAACCCATCAGTCGCAGGGAGTTTTAGAAGCTATGGCATGAGAAATAAGAATGAAGAAAAAAGTTTTTATTTTATTTTTTCCCCCTTGACTTGTTAAAAAATAGATCAAAAATGTTTTGGGTCTGCACTGAGACAAAGGAGTGAGTTTGAATGCATTCCCTTGCTTCAGGGCAGCAGAACAGGGAGATTGCTCTTCCTGCAGCTCTGTAGCCTGGGCTCAGACTGGGCTTTGGGTGCTGGCCCCAAGCAGGGCAGCAGAGGGTTAGGAGCTGGATTATGCACGTTCCATAAACAGCAGGCTGCCAAAATTCCTCCAGTGTAATGTTTCTTGGGCCAAGTGGAGCATCAGTGGCAGAGGTGTCCTCTCCAGCAGGGGTTGTGAGGAACACTGGGGGCAGGCTCTGGAGAAGCCTGTGATGTGAGGGCAGTGTCCTGTGAGCACCAATTCCTCCTCAGACTGAGAAAACTCAAGGGAAAGCTTTGGAGAAAAGAGAAACAGATCATAAATTGCTTGGTGATCCAGACTGGCTGTGCAGCCTGTTAGCAATTTTGTTGGCATAGCAAATTATAGGAGTGATGGCAAGTCTGGAGTGATGTGCTCACAGACTGCCTGGGGAGAGGAATTTTGGCACAACAGCTGCCAAAACAAGGGAATCTGCAAGGTAAAATCAGAGGATGGATCTGAGCAGAAGAGAAAGCTGCATCTGGTGTTTTCATGTTTGGAGTCTGGGATATGGGATGTAGGAATAAGGCAATGTGCTCACACGAGGTACCAGACCTGCTGCAGCACTCGTCTTGGAAACAATCAATAAATTCAGTCACAGACTGTTCTGGGATGTGAGAAGAGCAGGACTGGGCATGAGATTGATCAAACAGCTGTTGCTTAAATTAGCATTTATGGTATTAAAAATCAAAGACAGCCTGCCTTGGAAATCAATTTGTTTGTTAATTTGCTCTTATTTTGGGGAAGTAAATATGTTGCTCCCCAGGTGCTTTGTAAGCGTAATATCCTTTGGTGTTCTTGAGAGACAAGCTTCATTCTGCATTCTTTAACTGTGGGAAGGCTGGGTGAGATGAAACAGTCATCTGTCCCTGAGGAGACACAAGGAAACAGTAAAGGAGGAGTTCAGGCTGTTAGGGGAAGGTGTGGGCAGGGAACTTGCTGTGTAAGAGACAGTTCAATGCATGCTCTGCATGCCTGGTAGGCACAGGAGAGAGAAATACTCTCTTACTCAGTGTCATCAAGTATAACAAAGAAGTTGTCTTACTTAGTGTATATCAATATGGGAAACTTTGCAGTCTGTCACTGTAAGGAGCTGACAGAAACCCAGCCTGTAGGACCTTCTTACTGGAGCCTTATTTTTCATATTTAGGGGTTTTTTTTTCTTCCAAGGAAATGTTTCCTTTTTAGAGGCAAGTAAAGAGCAACCATCTTCTTTGGGTCAGGCTGACCTGCTTGGTGAGAAGCAAACAAGCCCAAAGCAAAGCTGAGGCTGGAAGTGAGCACAGTGTGTCCCTGCCTGCCTGTGGGCTCCTGCTGCTGGGGGCTGTGCTGGGACTGCAGTGGCTGTGTGAGGGAATGGGGTTGGCAGTGAGGCAGTTCTGTTCCTCACGTCACTGCCAAATGCAGGAAGGTCTAAAGCACAACATAACATGTGGGAGAGGCCACTGGTGTGGGTGCTTTTGGAGTGTCTGTCCCTCCAGGTTTGGTGTTTCCTCCCATCCTTTTGAAAACTTCCAGGTTGTTGCTCTTTGGAGCCAGTGGGGTAAGGGATGCACAGCCAGATTTGGATGGGCTTATCAAAACTGAGCCTCTGGCACAAGGCTGAACATGAGAATTGTGACTAGTCTAATTTGCAGACTCTCAGTTTGTTAAACATCAAAAGAAGCCAAGGAGTGAGAGCAGCATGGGAATGAGGAGGTGGCTGCTCAGCTGGTGAGCACTGCAGTGCTCCAGCAGGGCCAGAAGAGCTTGTTAGAGCTGAAACAATCCTCAACCTCCTTTCATCAATGCTCTGTGAGTATACAGCTCAGTAGATTACAGCTGGCATGTGACCCCAGAAAACTTCCCTTCTGCTTCATTTTCTCAATGCAAAAGAAAGACTGTTTCTTGGGAAGAGCTGCTGTTTGATTTATCTGCTCAATGGCCCAGATGTTTGAGCTCATGCTGCTATAAACATGCCTACAGATGTTCCTGGATACATGCACCTGGATTTTTGCACCAGCACAGTGTACAATACCTTATTCCAAGGGCTGTGCAGCCACAAGAGAGGGGCCTCATAGGTTGTACAGCTGCACAGGAGGGCCCTGGAGCCCGTGGCTGGCTCCTGTCCTGTACCAGGGTCTGGCCACACTCTTAAACATGGAGCTCTTTGCAAAGCTGAGCATTTAAAACCATTTCCCACTGCTGAAAGCATGTCATGCCTTTAAGCTGTAATCTCTTGTTTCACAAAAATGTCAATGCACATTTCCTGACTGAAAGATTTTGCTGCAATAAAGCTGGAACAGGCATTCCAGCTCTACTTTCTGAATATCTGAGGGAGATTTATGTCAAAACTACCCTCTTTCTTTTGAAGAATCTTCACAGGGGAAAATGGAAATTATCCTTTCAGTTCACAAAGCTGTTTTGATGTGACCAGAATGACTAATTTGATTTTTACGAGGTGTGACTGAAACTATTAAAAAAAAATATATCGACCTTTTAGACTGGGATTCAAGCCTGCAGTAACTGAAGTTTGAGTTTGTCCCTTTCTCCAGTCATTGGCACAGACCCAAGGCAGCTGCCTGGGAAGGGCCAAAGATGGTCCTTAAGTGAAGCTGCCAGCCAAGTGCAAGCTGCCCTTTCCTTGTGAGCTACTCCCTGCACCTCCCTGCCCATCTTTGCTCCCTCTGAAGGTCTGGCTGCAAGTCTTGTGTCACAATGGATTGTGGCTCGTGGTTCTCTCTCTGCAGCCTTTAGAGATTTTTAGTCTGGGGGTGTTTTGTGGCTTAGCCTGGAAGAACTGACCAGGATCCCTTGGCATTGCTAATTGCCAGTCTGAGAAGCCCAGTGAATGAGGAACCATGGCCTTTATGCCTTTGTTATTATTCCAGATGCACAGCTCGGAAATGGATCCTCTTGGGTCCTGTTCTGATCCTCAGTGAGTGGAACCTTAAGGACTTAAGGCAGAACTGCAAATTTTAGGTGTAAAAATACCAGGTTTCACAGTTGCTTTATGAGGATCCTCCTGGGAAATGGATTGCTGGTGCTGTGGCTGAGTTATGTGATTTCCCTTGGGTGAAGCTCTAGAAAGATTTGATAAAACTGATAGCAGTGTTTCATTAGCCAGCAAATTCCCAAAAGGCTGCTCATCCAGCAGAGCATCAAATTACTGTCTGCAGTGATAGAGGATGGGAGACTGGGCCACAGCTTTTAATGCTTTGAGAAACTCAGATAAATCACTGTCAGGGTAAGTTATCATCTTCAGTCAAGTTGAGAGCCTGAAGACTGGTTACAAGTGGAAAGGCTGTGGAGAAGGATCTGGAATCATCAAGCTGAGCCACAGTAACACAGTGCTTGAAATGCCCGGGGGCATCACTTAGCATAATGGTTGGTGCCTACATGCTGTGACCTCAGGGTCTGTTAGGAAGCAGCTGGCATCTCAAAAGGCTTTGGGAGGAAATTGCTGCTGCTCCTTAATTTTCTAAGAATTTGAATAGCAGTAGGTGATGTTGGTATTTCACCCCATGTTTCAGACAGCAATTTCATTCTTTACCCAGGGGGATATCAGTATTGCTGAAACACCAACTGTATCCTAATTTGAGGGATTTTAATAGTCAAGTGAAATGGAACCAAGATTTAAAATTCTTCTCATTTCAGTTTGCCCAAATATTGCCCAGTCAAACCAAACACCTCCTCAGACTTTGCCCATATTTAATCAATATTATCCAATTCTTATGTCCTGAGCCACATGGCTCCTGCACTTGATCTGTGACCTGTGACAGCTCTTTAGCTGCCCAGTCATGCTCTGCTGGGGCTTTCCTGTGGATCATTTTCCCTGGGCTGCTTTGTGCTGCTTCATTTATCTGTGGTGGTGTTCGCAGGGGTCTGAGGATGAGGGAAGAGATGGGGATCTGACTCCGTGTTTCAGAAGGCTTGATTTATTATTTTATGATATATATTATAGTAAAACTATACTGAAAGAATAGAAGAAAGGATTTCATCAGAAGGCTAGCTAAGAATAGAAAAAGAATGATAACAAAGGCTTGTGACTGACCAAGACAGTCTGGATAGTTGGACTGTGATTGGCCATTAATTAGAAACAACCACATGAGACCAATCACAGATGCACCTGTTGCATTCCACAGCAGCAGATAACCATTGTTTACATTTTGTTCCTGAGGCCTCTCAGCTTCTCAGGAGAAAAATTCCTAAGGAAAGGATTTTTCAGAAAATATCATGGCTACACCCTTCCATAACCTCGCTGCCTCAGTAGTGCTTCATGACAGCAGCTGCTTTATGGGTTCCATCCCTGCCTCCCCACCAGGATTTGTCCCACTGACCCCCTCTCCCAGAGTGTCCTGGTGCTGCTCTACACACTCCATTGCACAGTTCTTTGAGTCTCCTGCAGCACCCAGCTTTACTGCTGCTTCTCCCTGAATGCTGAGTCTCAGAAGAACAGCAAATTCATTTTACAAGAGTGTTGCCATGGCAATGCCACATCTGGATCTTGTGCCTGTTTGTACCTGGACTGTACAGGTACGTCCTGTAACTGAGAGTCTGGGATCAGGGAGCAGATGAGGATTTTGATGGAATGGCAATAAGTTGGAAAGCTCATTCTGAACATGTCCTGCACCTTTCTGAGTCTGTCCTTGACCTGCCAGTTGACAGGCATGACCCAGCTTTCTGTAGGTTAAAGATACATAAATTACTAAACCAAATGAAGGAGAGTCAATGAACCCCTGGATATCTTAAGGTGATAGCAAATAAATGTCACAGTGGGGAATGGAAGGGCAACAAACCTTAACTGGATTCATACCTAGCACAACAAGTTCCTGACTGCAGGGCACAACCCCACACGTGACAGAGCTCAGCTGGGCTTCTCTGACATCCTGGTTTGTTTTGTGTGATAAGAAAGAATCTTTTCAGCAGGTTGTCTACCTGTTCCATCTGACATTTCGATGCCAAACCTCTGTGAAGACAGAAATAATTTGCTCTGCTCCTGCTGAGTGAGCCCCTCGCTGGCTCCTGGCTGTGTGTCACAGTGATATTGGCTGTAGCAAATGTGATCAGCCCAGACTGGAGCACAGCACAGAGAGGGAATGTGAGAATTGATGGAGGGAAATCAGAGCTTTGCAAGGAAGGAGGGTCCCGAAGGAGCCTCAGTCAGAAATGTGAATTGCAGTTTGTGTGCGTGGCTCAACCTCCTCTGTTTATCTGGGGTTTGTGGCCAGTGGCCCCAGCCCAGGACTGTGGATTCCAGGCCTGGGTCACCACCCCCAGCCCTTGCCAGTGCACTCTCAAAACATCTGTGTTTGTGCTGATGCTCCTCACAAAAGCCTGAGATGTTTTCATTGCTGTCAGAGCATTTAGCACAGACTTTAGCACACCTTCCATACCCTGTGTGTAAGCTCTGGGAATCTGGCTGCACAGAAGGCAGGAAAAAAGTAATATTGTCCTAGATGCTGATTAGAAACAGATGGAGCAAGGTGGTGGCCAGAGGTGCAGGGCTCCTTTTGCCTGCTTTTCTGTGGCAAAAACACTGCAACAAACAAAATATCCTAATCCAAATGCTTGTGCAGAAGTAGTTTCTTTGATTTTTGTTTCACACACATGAGGATGTTTTCAGTGTTCTTGCAAATTTGGCTGGCTGCTTATGCTTACAACTGCTTCACCCTGCAGCAGCTCCAGCTGCTCAGCAGTGGCTCAAAAAGTCCCTGCCCAGCATGGGTCAAAGCAGAACTATGGATCAGGGGACAGAAAGGCATCCTTTGTGTGCAGGGCTGCTTGTTTTGCTTCAGGTTGACTCATGCAAATGTTCCAGTGATTCAGTAAGAGATGATATTTGGTTATGGAGACCTGCTGTGCTGGGTCTGAGGTTCAGCAATTCAGGTGCTGTTGCTGATAATTGAACCTTTGTAATTAATAGCCACTTCCACTCAGGGCTCTCAAGGTTTTTGAGTGTTATCCTGTTAAGTTGGCAGCAGAAGAGGTTTGTAAGACTGCCAGACACAAAATCCTCTGCTCAGCATGGGAGAAGTTTGGATGTAATTCAGGGCCACTTTACTTCAGATGGACTATAATTAAAATTTCATAATACCTTCTGGAGGTCAGATTTATGTGCAAATCAGGTACACAGGTTCATAAAACCTTTTTGGCCAGTGTTAGAGGTGCTGAAAGGAGACAGCCTGTTCCCAAACAGCTTATTATTTTTGAACATTCATGGGGCTAAGTTCTGGGAAATTTTAGGAAAACACAAACAATAGCAATACCATTCATTTCAAAGGGATCAGGATTAGAGCTAAAGACAGGAATAGCTGTGTAAACTTCTAAGCTACTTTTATAAAATAAAGTGCATTTCTCTGTGTTTTGGGTCAGTCCTCAGCACCTTTGGAGCTGCTGGGATGTCAGGAGTTTTTTTCTCGCTTGTTTCTTTTTTTTCCTCCTGTATTTCTCCCTTGTTACACAGTGTACCCATTCCAGAGTGATGTGTAATCACCCAAACCAAATCACTAAGAAGTGATTGGAGAGAAACATTTATAAATCAGATTATTTGGCTCCCAAATTGCATCTTCCCCCTCTTCCCCCACAACTGATTTCGGGACAGCTGCAATTGCAGCCATGATCTATTGCTGACCAGAAATGGAAGCCCTCAGAGAAGCTGCCTGTGTTTGATTAATGCCCAAGTCTGTCCAGTCTAAGGAGAAAATCCTTAACTAAAGTAAACAGCAGAAGAAAATAAAATAAAAAGGAATTTGTAGTCTGTGTTGAAAACCTCTCACACAGGAAACCTTCTCATAGACTTCTGTATTTCTTTTCAAATTCTGACTGTTAGAAAAGAGGTAATACAGCCTCAAACTTAATTTCTTTCTCTTTTCAGTTATCTCCTTTCAGGCATTTCTTCCAAGCTGAGAGCCCAGATACAATGGTATTCTCTAAAGGAAAATAGTTATGATGATGACTGCAGCCTTGGTGACATTGTTCCTCCTTGACATTCTCCAGTATGAAAGAAAGGAATGACATTACCTTAAAAAATATGTTCTGGAAGCAGGTGAGGTCTCATCAGCCTGATTCATCAAGCAAAGCCTTTAGGGTAGTTTGACTCAGGCACTTTTTTCTTTCCCTAGTTCCCTGCACCAAGGAACTCCCATTCCCAGTGATTCAGTCCTTTGGAATGGCTTTATCTGTCCTTCAGAACATTTTTTTCCTTTATTGTTAGTTCCAGGACAGTGAATGGTTCAGCACTTGCCAGTGGGTCTGGCTGAGCTGTGTTCCTTCTGCTTAACAGGGAACACCTGAAGATGTTCTTGTCTCTTGCTTATTTTAGATGGGTGAGATTGACTTTTTTCTTTTTTTTCTTTTTACTTCTCCACACCCCCCCCCCCCCTCCCCCGACTCCTGTCACTCATGTTGCAGAGAAGTAAAGAAGAACAAAGGCTATCTCATTACACTTTCACTGCCAAGTAATTCATCTGGAATGTGTTTGTGTTTCTGTAATGTGGAATGTTGTGTGCTGGGGAGAAAACAAGACCAGATAATTTCTACTGTGCTGATCACTGTCAATTTACAGTATGGACCAGAACTTTAAAATACCAGTAACTTGGAAACTAAAAAAGTTTCAGGAAAGGTTTTAAAGGAGAAAGTGATTTACTGGAGAAGAGTTCGAGCCTGATGGGGTGATGGTGTTGGGACTGCAGAGGTGCCTGGTGCTGTCATGACCTGAGGGTCAGCAGAGCAGTGCTGGGCTCCAAGCTGGGGGCAGCAGCAGGGAGGATGTGCTGGCCATGTGCTCAGACTGAGCTGCAGGAGGGCTCAGTGCATCCATTCCTTGGAATTATCCTGGCGCCCATGACTGATGCCCAGGTGAGGAGTGGGCAGTTCAGGCTGTGGTGCCCCAAGCTCCCCTGGCTGCCCTGCCTGGCAGGTGGTGGGCAGAGAGCAGGGTTCAACCTGGATGTTCACTCTTCTATTTTAAAAATCCTTCTACGCAGTAATTTTTATAAACACCCCCTGTAATCCCCCGTGCCTTTGCAAAGTTGCCTCATCAAATTACTGGTGGTACTTTGAAAAAAGTGCAGTCCCCCCTACAGGATGCTGTGCCAGGGCAGGGGATGGTGCCCCAGCCCTGTATCCCAGTGCCAGCATCAGACCTCTGCAGCAGGAGACACACTGAGACCAGAAGCCTCAGACCGAAAAGAAAAAAGGATCCTTCCAAAGGATTTTGTAGTTTTTCTAATATCTCTTTATCTTTAGGACCAGCTCAAACAAACATCTCTTCCTGGATACACATTCAGCTTCTTTTCTTGCCAGCTTTCCTTCAAATCCAAGTGTTACATGGAGTCCCTCAAGACCAAGCTGCTGCCACCTGCGCTGTGCTCACTTCAGGAAGGAGCTGCAGGTGGGAGCTGTGGGACCACAGCAGGAGTGTGGTGGGTGGTTCTGGCACCTGTCCCCAGCTTCTGCTCTCAGCTGGGAAGAGCTGCTCTGAGACCACCTCCTGCTCCATAGCCCAAAGCCAAACCCCAGGCACAGCAGTTTGGGCTCTGATTTGTGCTCCTCCCAAGGTTCTCTGTTTCCTGAACTGAGTGCTGATGCCACCCACCTGGCTTCCCCCAGCACCAGCAAACAGGCAACGAGAAGAAACGCTGGGATGTTATGGAGAGAGGGTAGCAGCTGTGTAATTTTACATAACAGCACAATTTTGGGAGGTTTCAGCTGATTGTGCCATAATAGCAGCTGGTTTTGTGCTCCTGATGGAGCTGCAGTTGGTCTGTGCTCAGAAATGGGTCAGTCAGTGAGAGGAAGGAGCTGTGAGGGCCATCACCTTCCATCAGGGCAGCAGTGGAGCTGTGCATTTCACTCTGAGTCCTGCCCTTGGTTTCCATCTCTGTGAGGACGTGCTGAGGCACGGGGTGGCAGAGTTTGGCTGGGAAATGGTCAAATCCCCTTTAACACCAGCGGTGCCCCTGCTGCACAGCAAGCAGCACTGAGCAGAATCCTGCCAAGCTTTCCTCCAGCTACAGCCCTTGTTTGGAGCTCACTTCTGAGCACTGACATCACTCCTGCAGCTTGCCAAGGAGCCTTTGGGGCCCAGAGAGTCAGGAGGGCTCTCAGGAGGGGCACCAATGTGTTGGTGTGCCAGAGAGAGGTTTGTCTTTGGGGTGTGTGGTGCCTCTGCTCCTGAAATTTTGGATGTTGAGAAGAGATTTGGGCATTCACAGGTCATCTGGGAACGTGGCATCTGGCATCTAAAGGAAAAAGTACATGTAAATTTTTTTTCCCCCTTGCAAGCCAGGAATTGTAGTGAGTGCAGCTGGGGCTGTAAGGAGAGAAAACAAAGCAGTGGATAATTCTGCTTTTCCTGGAGCAGTCAGATAAACAGACAGTTGAAAAGAGAGAAGGGAATGAATGCAAGAAATGCTTTTCATACTAGGAATGCAAACTAACCCAAGCTGGAATCGTCATCAGTGTTTCCAAAACTTAGCCCCTGAAATATCTGAAGAAATAAAAAAAGAAAAAAGAAAATCCAAGAGGGAATAAGAAGCACTGAAAAAGGCTGTGAATGCTTTAAGGGCAAAAGAATCCCAGTGGGAGATGCCCAGACTGGCAAGGATGTGAAGGGCACTGTGGAGTAGATGAGTGCTGGCAGGTGGGGATGAGGGCTGATCTCTTGGCTGAGCTGCTTCCAGAGCCAGCCTCCCCACACCTGAGACAAGGCCATTTTCTGCTTCTCACTGTCATCAACCACTACTGCCCTCCCTGAGGGACCCCTGCACAGGGCCACGTCCCCTGGAGGCATTTGCCTCCTCCAGCTCTGTACCAAGACCCCAAACTCAACAACTGAACTCTGGGCTGAGAGAGTGAAGTAGGAAATTTTATTGTTTTAGAGACGTATTTGCTTCTGAAGTATAGCAAAGTATTTTAATTTTTTTTTTAATTGAATGAGGTAAAATATATTGTCCATAGCTAAAACTTCAGATCGTTGGTGATGGCATTTATGTCATGGCTTTCATTCAGATTTTCAGTGAAAAACCAGCATTTTCAGAACACAACCTGCAGAACACCAGTCACTCTCTGAAAAAGAAAGCTGCTGCTCATGGGTGGCTTTTGAGAGTGTGTGTTCAGGGCTCATGGCATCCCTGTCTTCAGAAATGTTTTCTTTCAAATCATACTTTATCTTCTTCATCACTTATTCAAGAACCCTGGCTCTTGATTTCTGTCTGAACATTTGTAGCTGCTATATAGTCAGACTGGGTGGGTTTTTTTGTTTGTTTGGTTTTTTTTTGGTTTTTTTTTTTTTTTTTTTGGTTATTTTTCAAAACTTCAAAGTTGTTTTCCTTCCAGAGGAGTTCCCTTCAAACTAAAGAAAAAAGGCTTGACAGAGGCTTCAGGAGCAACTCCCCACCCTTTGCCAGGGTCAGCTGGCTCTGGAACAACCCACCTGGCTTTTCCTCCTGGTGCTGAATCCTCTAGAAAGTGAAAAACCCCCAACATTGCCTGAAGAGCAGAGACACTTTCTTTTTCAACCCAACTTTTTCAATCTGATCATTGCACCAGCAGACCTCGGTTTAGGCTTTGGCAGGATCCCTGTTCCCAGCTGGCAGGAGAGGGGATTCTCTCGGGGCTGGACACTCCTGGAGGGTGCTCTGGGCATCAGCTCTGGGTGTCCTGAGTGCAGACCCAAGGCAGAGTAGCACTTTATCTCCAGCAGCTCTCACCTCCTTTCCTGATGACATGGAAAGCTCACACAGCATCAGGAGTGGAGCTAAGGGAAGGATGGATGAAGAAGACCAAGGCAAGAAACCAAAAACTCCACAGCTGGAACATGATGGGAATATCTGCATTAGGAAAAGTTTTAGTGCAGTGGTCTCGGGTTCACAGGATTTCTCATCTGCCCTCTTGTGAAGTCTTTACGTACCTCATAAATATGAAATATAACAATCTGCAGGGACCTGTGGGAACAATTTTATTCAGTTTTTGAGCTCAACACTCCAGTCATGAAAGCATTTTCTGTACATCTTCGTGGGAGCAGACAGGGACAAGCATTTGAATGCAGGTACCCACTGAGCCTATAGCAACAGCCTGCAGAGAATATCTCCACTGCTATTATGATTTGCCTCATCATTAAATTTTGTCCAGTAGTGGAGATGAATCATGTCTTTAGAATTCATTTCCTTAAAATAAGCTTAAATTCAGGTGCAAGTGCAAGCAGCCTCGACCCTGGATGTTTTACATGCTGTACAATGAGTGTGGCTGCTGAATTATCTCACTTCTCTCCGTCAGGCAGGAAAAACTCCCTGGACAGAAGTACAGGAAAGATTCCAGGAACCCACCGAGCTCAGGGACTTGTTCCCAACGGGCCCCTTGGCCTCCATGAGCAAAGGCAATGAACCATGGCAATGTCCTGTGAAAATGTTTGAAATCTGGTGATTTCATGTTCCCAAGGATCTGAATTTTTATAGTATAGCTCTGATTTCTCTGGCCCTCATCAACATTGATCTGCTGATGAGATCACATTAGATCACATTAGATCTGTTCATAAGGTGGATATGCATCTCAAGTGACATTTCAGCAATCTGACATGTCTTTTCAAAAGAGCACTAACAAGGAGAATGCTAAATAATCTCACAAAAATGAAAATTTCCAATAATTTGTGTCTCAAGTCGTGTCAACATGTGAAAGCAAAACATCTGCAGAAACAAAGGGTGGCACAATTCACCTGGATGGCTTGGCAAAAGTGCATTTTTCCTATGCTTTCTGTCTGCCTGAGAGGAGCCAGCACCAATGCATGATGAGCCCCAAAGCCTGCTTTGAGCAGCTCAGAATGTTTGCAAGTGAATAATAACTGCAGCACACCAGCATGTGATTGCTGAAGTGTTTGTACCTGCAAGAGAATAAATCTGTTCTGCAGGAATATGGGATGAGAGTCACCCCTCTCTGGCACCTGGGACATCTCACTGCTGTTGGGTTCATGCATGTGCATGTTTCCTCCTCAAATCCCAGTACCTGACACCTGCACTGTTTTGAGACTCAGGGAACAGAGGGGAGAACTCCAGCTTTCGTGGCAGTGGACAAAACACAAGTGCTGCTGTGCCCCCTCTCCCTCCTGATGCACAGCAGGGAAAAGGCAGGGAAATGGCAAAGGGGCCTGTTGGAGCCATAGACAGCAAAGGAGCCCAGGGATGGAGCCCTGTGGTTCCTGCAGCCTCTGCCAGGCTGCTGCAGAGATGCCTGAGTGCCCCAGGGCTCAGCACAGACCCCAGCCCAGCCGGGATGCAGAGAGTGCAGCTGGCCATCCTGGGTGTCCCCTGTGCATGCTGGGCTGCTGCTCCTACTGTCAGATTGCATTTCACTTGTCACTCCATCCTCTGCACCACATGAGCAGGAAGGGGCTGGGGCCGAGCACAAGCCCCTCAGGTGTTCTCTGCTAAAACTCAGGGATGAAGAGAAAGAGAGGTGCCACAAAGTAGTGAAGATGCTTCACCCCCATGCAGCTGTTGTGCTGGGTGTCCAGAGAACAGCAGAGAGCAGACAGGGGAGATCATAGCACACCCACCCTCCATCTGTGTTTTGCTGCTCTCTGGATCTGCACATGTCAGGCTGTGCTGTTGCCCACGTGTGGGTTGTGATACACCTCAGGAAAAACTGGGAAGAGATCTGCCATTGGCTCCTTCCTGTGCAGTGTGTCATCTGGCAGCTGTGTATATCACAGGGAACACAGGGACCATTCTGCTGCTGAGCAAAGCTGCTTCACTGAGTTGTCAGAGATACTTGGAGGGTGAGAAGCAAAGCAAAAGGCAGCCTTTGATTTTTTGTTTCTGCCAAGCTCTGAAAACTCTTGGGAAACGGAAACCTGATGGATTAAGGACTGTGTGGAGAACCAGTAAAGCAGATTTCCAAGGATAAGTTGCAGATTGAAGAAGAGCAGTGCCCGAAAGGAATTATTCACTAAGATTTATTCCTTGGTGCAGAGAGAAAGTGTTTGGGGATCTCTGATCTTTCAGCCTCTGAATCAGCATTTCTGAGGGGGACATATGGGACTTAAGGACAGCCGACAGGGAGCCTCTGAGGTGAAGCTGATGTGTCCCCAGCACAGGCAGAAGGACCCATTTATCAATTCTTTTATCTAATTTGCAACCATGGGGCAGATTTTGAAAAGGCAAATGTGTGTGTTCCCTCCTGCAAACACTGGCTTTAGCATCTGAGCTGGCAGAAGTCGCTGATGAGTGTGGCTGGACCAGGGCTCTGCTGCCCCAGCCATGAGACAGCACACCTGGTTCCCCTTGCAGTACATGCCCAAGCCCTTCTGGAGAGCAGAGAACCACAACACCACCAGCTTCTTCTCTGCACTGTATGGCTTCCCTAACCAGTCCTTCTTCCACAGTGACTTGAACCTGGAGGACCTGGGGGACTTTGATAGCGGAGCCAAGTACGAGGGTGAGTCCCAGAGCCGGACAGTGCAGGCGCTGCTGATCGTCGCCTACTCTGTGATCATCTGCATCTCTCTCTTTGGCAACATCCTGGTGTGCCACGTGGTCATCAAGAACAAGAGGATGCACTCTGCCACCAACCTCTTCATCGTAAATCTGGCTGTTGCTGATGTGATGATCACCACCCTGAACACCCCCTTCACACTGGTGAGCCCGTCCAGCCGCGCCTGCCGATGTCTGTGTGTGCCTGTCAGCTGTGTGCTCTGGGATTGAAGGGCTGGGACCAGGCTGGGATCCAGACTTACTTTTGCCCCCCTTCCCCTTTTGCCTCCTGGAGAGGGTGCAGTCACGGCCCCCATCCCAAACACCCCCTGAGCTAGTGGAGCTGGGGGCTCACACCCCCTCCAATCCATTGCAGGGGTCACTCTGCTGCAGCTTTGCCCCTCTGCCTGGGCAAGGCACAGACCTGGGAGCCCTTTCTGCCTGTAGATGGGGAAGGAAGTGGGGGCAAGTTTGACATGAGAAAATCCAGCTAATGGCTGGTTTCCTATGGAAACAACATGAACCAGGTCAGTCCCTGTGCAACCTCTCAGGGAAGTGCTCAGGCTGCACTGAACAGTGTCGGTGGCATGTCCCTCCCTCGGCCACTACAGCCGGTGCTTCCCGGGGTTAACGGTCCTTTTTTATTTTCAGTGACTAAAAAACAGATGAGATGAAAGAATATTATGAATATATTATGTAAAAGAATATTAAATTAATGAGGTGGGAAAAATTAAAGAATAATTTCTTGCCCCACTGTCACAGACTATACATGCCATGTACACAGGACTCCGCTCCTGGATTTAACCCAGCACTCCTGTTCAAAATCCTCCTGGTTCGTCCCTGCCCAGAGCACCGTTCAGCCTTCCAAAAGCAGGTTTTGAATTAGTTGTAGGAATTCACCCTTTCTTAAACTGATGCTGTTTCTTTGGTGGGACTTCCCTGCCTTGCTCTGATGGGATTTGCATCCTGTAATTTGTTCAGGGAGAGCCTGGTGCCCTCTTGTGTGTTCGCACACAAACAGCCACACACTGGGCACGTGTAATTAAATTTCTATCAGCTCTCTCAGGAATGAGCTTTGCACCAGCTCCAGAGATCCAGCACACGGCTCCAGTTTAGTGACAGTCAATGCTGCAAGAGTCACCCCTACAGGGAAATTAATTAGACTAATTGAAAACAGATTAGCTAGTCTAATTTTCTGTGGACAGATGCTTTGTAGTAAATATTCTTTACTTCAAATTAGCTTAATCTGCAGGAAAATGAGTGACATTAATTTGTAATTAATATTACACAGTCAGGAATAACAAGGGAATGAGGCAATTTGGCACATTCTCCTCTGCAGAAAAGCCATCATCAGTAAGACCTCTCTGGGAACAGGTGAGATAGATTCCATGGATTTCTCTCACTAAGTTTGGAGACGGTGCAGCTTTCAGCATCCAAAGGTATAATGTCTTCTGGGAGGCAACTAGTGTGCCCTGCAGAGCCTTGCTGAGGAGCAGAGCTAAGATTTCTTTATGTGTTCCAGACGGGCCATGGTAAATTTACAAGTGTACACATGTACACAACACGCACAGAGCACTGCTCAAGCCATTGGTTTGCACAGTGCAGTAAGTCTCAACTTACTTTGAGACCCTCTTGCATAGTCACTGTTTCCCTAGGAAAAAATGAGGATAAAGCACCTCCAAAGCCTCAGGAAACTGTATTAAAGCCCCTGGGAAGATAATTTGCTTCTCTTCAGGTACTGCTCCTCTTAATCTGATGTTTTCTGTTCTTCAGGTGAGGTTTGTGAGCAGCACCTGGGTTTTTGGAAAGCTGATGTGTCACATCAGCCGCTTTGTTCAGTACTGCTCTGTCCACGTGTCTGTGCTCACCCTTGCTGCCATCGCACTGGACCGGCACCAGGTATGTTGGGGACACCACTCCTGTGCTTGCTAGAAAATAATGTGCTAAATACACATTATTTGTTGTTTCCTCCTCAAATCCCAGTACCTGAAACCTGCACTGTTTTGAGACTCAGGGAACAGAGGGGAGAACTCCAGCTTTTATGGCAATGGACAAAACACCTGTGCTTTTTACAGTGAGGGTGATGAAATACTGCAACGGGTTGTCCAGAGAGGTTGTGGTTAGTGGGAATCTCTGTCCTTGGAGGTACTGAAAACCTCGGGAGATCAGTGCCAGACAGCCTGGTCCAGCCCTGCTCTGCCTGAGCCATTGGGCTCATGGGCTCCCTGCCCTCCCCAGCCCTGCCTCAGAGCACAGCCCCAACAGCAGGGTGGGGATGAGCGCTGGATTCCAACATCAGCCAGCCCACACGATCTCTGCACACAGATGTATGAGAGTCTGTCCGTTCTTACACTTGCCCCATTCCTTGCCTTAGGTTGGAAACAGTAAAAACTATGTTACCTCATCCAGCTCAAGGCAAGAAATTCTCTCCTCCTCCAGCCCTGATACCAGCCAGGAAAACCTTTCAAGTCAAGCAATCAGTACAGACTGAAGGGTTTTCTTGAGTGAAACAGAGTTTGTGATTTGTTCTTTAGCTGATGAGTGCTGAGTGCTGGGAGGCCAAATCCAGCAAGGTGAGCTCTCAGGTAGATTGGATTTCTTGCAGTGCTGGATCACTGAAACAGTTGCTACAGAAAAGCAACTTCAGGTGATAAATGCCGTGGCTGGATGAACTTCAAACCAGGAACTGGCTCCACCTGGTGTCAGAGAATCACGGGGACTGCTGAACCATACATCAGCCACTTCTGTCCTTTTTACCACAAACAGTTTGACAGTGCCCATTTCATGTGCAATATTACAGCTCCTGAAATCAAAGCACTTTGACAATGATTCATTTTAATCAGTAGATTCTGGGTTGATGGCAAGGCATGGCTAGGTATCAAGAAGTGTCTCTTTAATTAAGGGCAAAAAATGCATGCCCTTTAATTCAGTGGAGGAGATTCCTCAGGGCTGGAATGAACTAGTATGGCCCAAGGAGATAAAGACAGAAGTGAGGAGATGTCCTGGACTAAGGAGAAACCAACACTTGCCTCTATAAATATTGCTAATCCTGAGAAATACCACAGCAGACAGATACTCTGGGAGAGCTGTACGACTTGATTAAGTAGGTATTTATAATGGACTAGAAATGACATGCATAAAATACCGAAGACCTCATCAGCCAAGAAATCATCTGGATGGCATGATAGGTCTATTTTTAATTACTGTTTCATTGCCTAAGGTAATCCTCCACAGTGCATATAGCTCAACAGAGAGCTCACTACCGTGGTCTCTGGCGTCCTACTGATGGGTCACACAGAGAATGTGTTTCTCTGCTCAGGCTCTGGGCCAGCAGTGACATTCAATACACACACAACTCCATGCATTTCCCAGCCCTTGTGCTCCCTGAAGTCCTGTAAAACGAGTCTCTCTGCCTTTTAACACTGAAGAGATGTGGAGCTGATGCTGCATGCCACATGCAACATGGGGCTCAAAGAGTGACCCAGATGCTGTAAATCCTCAGGAGTTATTGTTCTCTGCAGGTGATCATGCACCCTCTCAAGCCACGCATGTCCATGGTGAAAGGAGGGATTTGCATCATCATCATCTGGGTTATGGCCAGCTGCTTCTCACTGCCCCACGCCATTTATCAGACTCTGACAAGGTTTTATATTGGGTAAGATATTTACATATTTTTTGTTGCATGACATTTGCAAAGCCCCAGATAAGCCAAGGCCACACACCTCCATCCATGTTATTAGAGCAGAAAGGGTGGTGAAACAGAGAAGTTTTTGTTCCCTTCACATGGGTACTGTGTCTGTCACAAAGGGACAATGACAATCGATGGAATGGATTCCAGATTGGTTCATTAGTTGTTTTGAGCTCAGAGGTTCAACCAGGTAATTTAGGGCAGGCACAGGGGAGAGGGCCTCCTCGCCAGCACAGGACACAGATGTCAAAGTGGATGATTTCTATCTTTTCCTGGGGATGTGTTTAAGATAAACACATTGGAATCAAAGGTCAAACCTAGAGTAAAATTTTCCATTGAAAGTGGCACCTTCCTATGACATCAAATGAATTCTGCTCCTGTACCTGTACTGAAACTTGTCTGAATGTCTGAGCTGTTTGTCCTCAGATGTGTGCAGCTGGTAGTGGAATTGAGAGCTCTTTCTCTTTGATCTTCAGAAACAGAACCATCCGAATGGTCTGCCTCCCCAGCTTCCCTCCTCCTGCTGATCTTTTCTGGAAGTACTTGGACCTGACTACATTTGTTCTCTTGTACGTTCTGCCCTTGCTTGTGATCTCCATCACATACACCATCGTGGCCAAAAAGCTCTGGCTGAGGAACGCCATCGGGGACCTCACCATGGAGCAGTACTATGCCCACCAGAGGAAGAAGAAGATGACGCTGAAGATGCTGATGGTGGTGGTGGTTGTGTTTGCCGTGTGCTGGTTCCCCCTGAACTGCTACGTGGTGCTGATCTCCTGCAGGGCCATCCACAGCAGCAACGCTCTGTACTTTGCTTTCCACTGGTTCGCCATGAGCAGCACCTGCTACAACCCCTTCATCTACTGCTGGCTGAACGAGAGCTTCCGCGCGGAGCTGCGCTGCCTGCTGTGCGTGTGCCGCCGCAGGAGCTCGGCTCAGGGCCACGCTCTGCAGCCCATCTCCCCCCTGTTCCGCCGGGCCAAGCCTGACAACTGCCCCTGCAAGAGGAGCAGCACGTGCCAGAAGGCACAGGCACCCTCCCAGAGGAACTGTGCAAGGACGGACATATCCAGCGTGCAGCCGATCGTGGCAGAAAGCTGAACCTTTCATCTGACACAGGGATTGCAAAACCGTGGGGAAAATGGGTTGGGAAAGGGCTCTGGAGACCATCAACTCAACCAACAGCATGCACACTTCAACCTTTGACTGGGTCATTCGGGACCTTGTTCTCTCAGGTATCACAATTCTCTAGGGATGAACTGCCCACTTCTGGGCTCCAGAATGAGGGGTGTTGAGTGAATTTTTCATTGGAACAGTCAGCAAAAATGAAAAGAATTATTTAACAGCACACAAAGCCTTTCATGGTCTAAGCAAAAACGGGGAAGCTACACTGGTTATACACACACCAGCTACACACTGTGGCTTCATCTAAAACTGTTAGGGCTTTAACTTCGTGAATTGACATTTCTTTGGCGTAAAATCTAAATAATTTTCACTTTCAAGAATAATTTATTTTTTACCAGTCCTCAAGAACTGTGTTCTTTGTGGCTCCCCTGCCAGCCTGGCAGACCTTCCCCACTGGGTTAGCCTGTCTCCCTGTCCTGTAGTTATCCTGTGGGCAGCAGCAGCAGCAACCTTTAAACAGCTATAGAATTGGGGGTTCTGCCTTTGTCTGAGATGGAACCAGCACTGTGTTGGTTCCATCACAATGGAACAAACCAGACCTTCAGATTTTAAACTCAAAAGGCAGGAGATGGAAGAAGTTTAACCTGTAACATGTAAAGAGTCATGTATTCCCTGCTCAGTGAAACTGAGCATCTGACAGTGTGCCACAGCATTCACCTCAAGCACAGATCCTTGTGTTCCAGCTACATCGCTGGTGGCAGGGCACACCAGCGATGGTCCTGGTCCAAACAGTGCCTCTGGAATTCAAGAGATAGCTGGGATTCCTGGGGATGTGTGTGCCTGACAGCTGGCACCAGCAGCTGCTGCTCTGGGGGCTCACAGTGGAGCCAGCCACCACATTTCAGAGCTGGGTTTGGGTCACTAGAAAGAGATGAGAGCACATGGCCAGCTTCAACCTATGGCTATGAAAAGCCACCGAAGTTGTGTTCTCCTCTTTCTCAGAAAGAATAACCAGTTTCTTTGTGTCCATTCTGCACTGGCTCAGCCCTTGTGCTGGTAAAAGGTTGAGCTTCAAAAGACAATGAAAAGGAAATGAGCTTCAGTCTTCCCATGCAAAATACTCTAAATTACACCTCTATAGCTGAGCATTTCCACCCAGACTGGCAGCATGTCACAGCTGCAGGCTTGCATGAAAAGCTGCTTCAATTTGGAAATCAAGATGCTTTGATGGGTACAAAAATATGTGACCTGAGAATGTGTTTGTATTTCAAAAAGAAACTGTGAAGGGGAGGAAAGAGTAAGAGTAACAGTAATCTTGGTTTTTCCTAAGTTATTGTGGGAAAGAGGAGGACAACTACAGCTGGGACAGGGACCTGGCACGGCTTGGGACGCTGCAAATCCCAGTGGCATTGACAGTACCAAGGCTTCAGGTCTGTGCTCCCATCTGAGGCACAATGATCTCTTTTCCTTCACATCTGCAGGAATTACTCTGCAGAGGATTTGCTATGGGGAGAAAACGGGATTAGAAACATCTCCTCAAAGAGCAAATACCCAGGGCTCAGGTATTGGCTCTGACCAGGTGAAGCTTTGATTTGGTTCCACTGGAGTAGAGTCCTGCCTGGAGCTGGCACCACAGAGGGAGTACCAAAACCTTTAATTCTGTGTTACAATTAAATTACAGCATTAACCAGACATCACTCCTAACAGGGTGTTTTACTGTCTGGAAAACTGGGAATCCATGACAATGCAAATCGCATTTCCCTACTATTACTGTCTGGAGGCTTCTATAAACAAGATATCTTTTCTTAAAAAAACAAACCAATCACAAATGCAAAGAAACATTGTTACTGTAACTTACTAAAACTTTTTCAAACGCTCTTCTCTTTACATAGCAAAAAAAAATCAATGAGAATAAATAATGCAGTTTGCATGTATATCCCAATCCACTCCCAGAGAACTGTCAAACTCCTTACTCTGGGCTAAACAAACCAGAGTCTGTTCTTGCTCCTCATCCTTCAGCAGGACAGCACGCTGGCTCAGCATCCCTCAGCCTGGTGTGAATGGATAGATGGTGCAGGCCAAGGTCAAAGCCAAAGGCTGCCCATCTGCCCATGGCAGCAGGGAGACATCATCCCTCACCTGGCAACAGCTCTCCAAGGGACGGTTTGCTCCCAGATGAAAAGCTGACATTGCTTCCTCAGAGCACATCTCATGCTGATCCTTGCACAGCAGTGCTTTCTTCAGTTGGAGTTTGCAGTCTGGCAGTGTTGAGCTGCCTTAGAAAACATCATTTCTTTGAGGTGATTGTTTCTGTAAAAGTCTGGCAAACTTCCTTCTGATTACACACAACCTCCCGCCGGATGCTCTTGCTTTAATATGCGCTCTGTTAAAATATCTGTGTGGTTGTGATACAGTAAGATTTGATCCACCAATGTTCTTTGGGGGCTAACAGGCAAATAAAATACTGGTTCAGCACCCTCTCTCTCCCCTGGGTTTTGTGCAACTTTCAAGTTATGAAAAGGAGATGATATTCCCTCTTACAAGAGGATTAGCAAAAAAGCACAGACTGCTGCTCGTGGCCGACATAAACACATGACCAAAACTTTTGTCTCCATGTCTTGACTTCTTTCAGCATGAGAAGCCCTTTGCACAAAGAAGTGCTGTGGTTACCCAGGTGAGGAGTCAGCCATGGATGTGCCCTGACTGCAAATGCTGTTTCATTGCCATGTGCTTCCCTGCAGCTCAGGCAGTCTATGGCTGCTCCCAGCAGCACTTCTTGCGTGGCACGTTGGTCCAGGCAGGAGCATGGGATACTTTGAGATCTCCTTGAATTTAATCGTTATTCTCCAATAAACATTTCCATGAAGAAAAGCACAGTCTGATCAACTCCTTGTGCATTTCTCCCCAGTGCTCCTGCTGGGATGCTCAGCCATCCCCTGGCTCCCCTTCCCTCACTGGGGAGCTCGTGCTCTCCCTCAATGAATGCAAGCAAAGAGGGCAGGAACCCTGCACAGCAAGTCTGCTACAGCTCTGCCACGCATGAAAACTGATCATCAAAGTCAGATTCGTTTGGAGGGGCTGCTCAGTAACAACACGTGTGCTGTGACTGTGCCAGACCCAGGCTCACTGGGAAAGCTGCAAGTAGGGCAGCAAGAGCTCGGGCAGGTAACTGGTCACCAAAGATGATGCATCAATTTCCAGCTATACATCTACTCAAAACCAGCTATATGCCAAATACAGAGCCCTGCAGCTACATTAAAATAACTCTTTAGCATTCAAAGTGTTAAAATCAGGTGACTGCACCAAAAGAAGAGACTATTTTTATTGCCCTCTCTGAAGAGCTGTTTCTTATCTCTCCATTTGAAGAAACTTCCCAAGCAGAATAATGAACCTGCACTGTGAATCATTTAACCAGCCCTGATGAGCTTTGTGTAGCTCCACAGAGGGCTCACAGCCTTTTTGAGTCACTTCTGAGTGATTAAAAATGAAAGCTATTAAATGGGTTCACTTCAACATTGCCCAAAGCACTCTGGCACCCTCCAAATCCAGACCAAATTACTTTAGTTTGAAAAACAGGGAGATGAAGGAATAGGAATGTGTATGTCAGAGACTTTAGTCTGAAAAACAGGGAGATGTAGGAATAGGAATGTGTATGTCAGAGGAATGGGAAAGACATCCCTCCATGGAGGGTTCCTGTCTCTTTGGCTTTAACCGTGGTAAGAAGACATCTGAGAACCTTCTCATAGGGTGCTCTACCCCCCAAAACACAGTGTTGAACACACCAGAGGGGTCACCTGAGCTGATACTCAGTTTGGGATTGTTGCTATTGTCAAAGAGCCCAGTGCTCATTGCGCAGGAGTTAAGCTTGCCAGTGGAGTAATTATTAGCTAACTGAATAACTATTAAGCTGCTAAAACCAAGTTACTTGGTCTGACACTTTACTGCTACTGTGGACTTTGGTCATTTAAAAAATTTTTTATCCCTGACTCAGGTACAGGAATTTCTTCTTGATGATTTTTCCATACAAGAGAAGTGTTAACTCACACAGTGCAATTGTTTGCACAGAGACTGGTACCTCCGGTGAAGAAGAATGAGTCTGGTCTCTTACATATCAAAATGAGAAGCCACTCTTTTTTCTTTTTCACAGGAGGACAAAATTCAGCTTTCTCAAGTGGAACATCCTCTTCTGTGGCATCTGCATTGACTCTTAAATGATCCTGAATTTATTTTCATTTTTAATATTCCTCCGTCACTATGCAGACAAGAATAAGTGGGGTTTGTCTTGACATTCACCTCACAAAAACCTGGTGTAAAGTGTCTCCCAGGATGTGTGTGGGCAAGGGGCTGGGCATGGGTGGCTGCCACAAAGAGATGGGAGAGAGCCCTCAAGCACAGGGACACTGCAGGAGCAGGATGGAGCCTGGAGGAACCGAGCTGCTGGCAGCTTTTGGGAAGGCTGAGGACCCAGAGGGTGGCTCATGACACAGGCTGTGTCCTGTCCCAATTCTCACCCGGGAAGGAAGGGTGAGAATCACTAAAGGCCAGGAAGAGCAGAGTATTTTTCAGCTAAAATGTGTCACACTGAGGTCCTGTCATTGCTGAAGGCCTTATGACTATAAGATCTGCATTGCCAACAGGGCTTTATACAGGTACTTCCTACACCTGTGCTGGCTCAGCTGGTTCACCTCTGCCTGTCTGTGAAATGCAGGAATCAATGTCACCAGTGACATAAATTTTTATTTTTATATTTATATTTATATTTTTTATTTTTTTCCTGGAGCTTTGCTTTTCAGTGTTCCAGAATGTGAGGTGTGGAGAAAGTGCTCCCACCTCTGCCCACTCAAACACTGTAACCGGGATGTGTCCTGTGGGTTTTCCCCCGCACATCCCAGCTCGCTCGGCTGCTCCTATGCCGAAGGAAGTTTTGAGTTCAATGAGCAGGAAAATCCGCACGGGTCTCATGGCCACAGGGGTGCGGAGAGCCCAGGGCTGAGGTGCCGCTATCTAATGACCGGTGCCTGCCGAGAGCCACCGGGAACGGCCACAGAAGCGTCGTTAAATGTGGAAAATGAGCCGGGAGAGGGCACGGGAGGAGCGGGAACGGCGGGAGCCGGGAGAGGGCACCGGGAGATCGGGAACGGCGGCGGGAGCGGGGAGAGGGCACCGGGAGCTCGGGAACGGCGGCGGGACATGGGAGACAGCACCGGGAGCTCGGGAACGGCGGCGGGACATGGGAGAGAACACCGGGAGCTCGGGAGCGGCGGCGGGACATGGGAGAGAACACCGGGAGCTCGGGAGCGGCGGCGGGACATGGGAGAGAACACCGGGAGCTCGGGAGCGGCGGCGGGAGCCGGGATAGGGCACCGGGAGCTCGGGAACGGCAGCAGGAGCCAGCAGGGGGCGCTGTGTCACCGCCCCGCCATCAGGGCGCCCACACGGTCCCGCAGCGCCCCCTGGCGGCCCGCGGTTCCCGCCCTGCGCAGCCGCGGCGCCCCGAGGCGGAAAAGGCCCCGGGACCGTCGGGACCGGGCGGGAAGGGACCGCGAGGGGTGCCCGTGACCCGGGGAGGGCCGCCGGGTTCGTACTCAACCGCTCACCCAGTGATCGCCCAGGCCTCGCTGACTGCCGAGCTCGGCAGTGCCGGCGTGCTCCGAGTGAACGGGGGTTTCTCTGAGAATTTGAAAAATCATATCAACATGTAATTCAGGGTTTGAGAAACACCATACAGATTGGACACCGGTCTGAGCTTCTCAGTCATCTGCAGGAGAGAAGAATGTGATATGTGATAAAAAAGTGTGTGCATGTGCCCACCTGTCCCTGCGGGTTCACCTGTTATTCCAGAGGCCCCAGGTGCGATAAACCATGTACCCTGCTCGTTTGGGATGTGGCACAGGGACACTGCAGGATGTGGCACAGGGACACTGCACCCTGCTCATTTGGGATGTGGCACCCTGCTCTCTTGGGATGTGCTGCAGTGACACTGTGGAATGTGGCACAGTGACACTGCACCCTGCTCTCTTGGGATGTGCCACAGTGACACTGCTCATGCTGATGCTGGTGTCTGGAGCTGTGCTGGTGCCTTGGCAGGGACCCCTTGAGCCTCGGACACAGCAATGGCCGAGGAGTTTGGTGTCTCAGCTGACAGGACACAGTCAAATAAACGAGACAAGGCAGCCTGAGCTGAAGCTCCAGTCACTGCCTCGAGCCCTGGGCTGCCGAGAGTGGCGGCACAGATCAGCCAAGGAAGGGCAGCAGTTGTGTCCCCAACACCTCCCTGACAGACCCCAGCTGCCAGCCTGGCAGGGGGCTGGGGGAATGCAGAGGGATTGTGCCAGGGCTGTGACTCTCACAGCCACATCAGTAGAAGGGGGAACTGCCCAGACCATGGCTGAGCCCCAAGTAAGCACAGGCCCCCCTGGTTGGAACCACTTCCACGGGGAGGCTGTGGGCAGACTGTGACTCACAGCACACGCTGGGATGGAGAGCTCAGAGCTAATGAACAAATCAAACACTTGCAAACAAGCCCCTTTGAGTGCCACTGCCACATTCCTGTTGAGGCTCAGGACATTTCAGGATCTACTCCAAAATCCTTTGTTATTCATGTGTCTAAAAATAGGTCTTGACGCCTTGCAGTGGTCAGCCAGAGCAGAGTAGCCAAATACCTCTAATACATTGAACTTAAATCTTCAGACTCTTCCAAAAAAGACCAGGGAGGTGACAGATTTCCGGTGAAGCTGAACCAAATGTTGGGGGTGTCAGTTTTCGTCCTCTGACATAATGTCTCTCCTTTCCAGCTGATGATTTGTGAGTAATAATATTGCACCTAATATACACGAAAGCCCACAGCTAAAACACACTTGCCCTGGGAAAGTTAAAACAAACAGGTCAATCCCACAGATACTTCTCCCAGTCATTAACCTCTTCCAGAATATCATCACAGCTCTGAAGGCTGGTTTGAACAACATGTCATCTTTTTTCTCCATTTCTGCTCGTGAGTCTGCATCCTGTCTTTTGTTCACTCTTCTCCTGAGGTAGCAGAATCAGACCATCAATAAACCACTATAAATCATTACTTGTTTCCATGGCTTTCAGGGAGGCAATAAAACCCTTTCCTTGGCTGAGTAACTGAGTTCATTGAGACAGTGGTACTGCAGCCAAGCACACGTTTTCTGGAGATGCCCCAGAGCCTCACACAGCAGGTCAGCCTGGTGGGATCAGGCACCTGAGCACCCAGACAGAGCAGCAAGTGTCACTCAGTCTGAGGCAGTTTTAACCTAATCCTGTAGAGCATCATACACTGAGTACCCCTGGCTGGGAAGTAAAGGTATTTATTGGCTGTGTTACTGCCTACAACATGTTACCCACACACTGAAAAGTGTGAGCCCAGGTACAACTGGCTAAGTGAAACTCAAGGACAATTTGCCTTTCCCCATGTCCTCAAGAGCCAGGCTTGGCCATGTTCTGGGAGCCTCTTCCTGGGATTAGGGATGTGCTTTGGTGTTTTTCTTCCAGCTGAGGAGAGCTGGCTGCCATCCCAGGGGCTGCTGCTGGGGCTGGAAGGTAACCTGATAATTTTGCTTCAATTGTCAAATTGTCATGCTTCTTTTAAGCAGAACCCCCCTTCAGTCTTGCCCCAGAATATTTATTTCCTGGGAGTTATTTTCAGTCTGTTTTAGCCTTTGCTGTTTGAGTCCTGGCTGTGACTCAGTCACTCTTAGCTGAAACACAGCTTTTCTTTAGTAGATCTCTTGGGCAGCAGTGCCCAAAGTCAGGTACCCAGGACAGGCAGTTTGTGACATCTTCAGCCTTGGGAACTCCTCTGATGTCCTCATGCCTCAGTAATTAGTGTGTGTGTAAATGTCAGCTCAATTTTCCGAGTGATCTAGGTGTTTTAGATGAACTAAATTACCTCATTCTTTCCTGTGATAGCAAATGTCTATCTGTCTGTTAAAACCTTTTTTGCCCTCTTTTCCTTGGCAATTTTCACCCTGAACTGCTGGAGACTTCAAAGTCTGGCATTCAAAATGGAAAGAGCTCTGGTTTTTGTTCTCTGTATGACAATTTTTTAAATGAAGTTGAAAAGAAAGGAAAGCTAGAACTTGGCAGGTGTGTTTAAACAAAGCAAAAATAATTTCAAATCTGAAATTAAGGGTTTCTCTCTTTTTCTGAAAACAGTTTTCTTTAGCAGCTGTTCCTGCTATTTCTAGAAACATTAAGTGGAAAACATAAACTTCTGCCTCTGGATAAAGAAAGATTCCAACTGCAAATTTTTTGTGAATTCTTTACCTGCCTGAAACCCAAGCAAACACACCACAGAGAAGAGCCCCCAGAGGCCGTGGTTGAAAATGAGAACCTGTTCCCTTCAGCAGATTGTTATTTCAGCACTGTCTGCTGGAGATGATCATGATCTAAAACCACCACGTGGGGTGAAGGAAGGGATCCCAGGGGTTCTGCTGCTCCTCTGCTGGGAGCTTTTACCAGTTTCCCCAAATCCCTGAGATAATTCAGAGACAAGGAAGCAGATGACAGGGATAAAAGAAGAGAGTCTGTGATGCCAGTATGACAGCTGTCAGTCACACAAGACTTCCAAAGTGTTTTATGGAAAAGGCCAGTTTCACAGGAGATCCAGCCAGCAAAAGGATTTGCCAATTGCCATTGGAATATCAAAATGTTTTAGCTTAAAATACAAGCTAGCACTATCAATCTGAAATTGGAAAAATCTGGGGTGAAAAATATTTTCTGGTGGCAAATTAAGAAGTAAACTTTTTGCAATATTTTCCTATTGCAGACAACTTTCTGTTTGCATGTTTTTGTATGGAAATCTCCTCCTGTTGCTGGCACAGGGCTGGCTGGTGCATTTCTGTCACTGGGACATGGACATCAAAGCAGGGGAACAAAAATGAGCCAGTATATTCTTTGTTTCCAGTCCAACTGTGTGTGCTCAGGCCGCTGCCCAGGGCTCTGTGTCTGGACCCACCTGCAGGCTCACATCACCAACCCCACTGGCCTTGGTTCAAAGGTTTCCTCATTAAGCTGATGAACCCCTGGAGAAAGAGCCTTCCCTGTGCCTGGTACTGACCAGACCATGTTCCTGCTCAGCAGAGCTGTCCCCTGAAGCTGCTGCCCCAGGACTGCCTGAGCCCCCTGGCTGGGGCTTGCCCCATCCTCTCCCCATGGCCTGGACAGTGTTAGAGGTGCTGGATGTACCACAATGGGGCTTTAGTAGTTTTAAGACATTCAAGCTTGGTTTTAATGCCTTCACTGATGATCCTGACAACCTGTAAGAGTGTGAGTGAGTCTCCTCTTAATTCTCAGGGAGCAGTTGGTAATACAGTGTAAGCCACAGAAAAGTCTGGAATGTGAAATATATTTTCACATTTTCTTTCTTTCATCAATTCTTTCTTCTGATATATACAATGGGAAGAAAGAATTGTAAAACCAGTGGTGGGGTTTTGCTAGGCCTGGAAGTTCAATGGGAGGGTCCCTACAGCTTGTTACTACTTGGTTCTATGTTCTGTGGTTTTAAAGACTATTGGAGCAAATTGCAATCAGCTCTGGGCTGATCAGGGCTTGCAGGTACCACCCTTTCATGGGACCTTGCAAATTAGAGTAAATATTCACTGAATTGATGCTTCTGGGCATTTTCCCTGCTCAGTCATACCCAGAGGCTTTTCTCTGGTATCACTAACTTTATCTTGAGAGTAATCACAGATTCTCCCAGTTTCTAGGAACTGAGATGTGAAGTCCAAGCCATATGAAGGAACTTTTCCCTCAGCAGCTTTATCTACTGTCCTGATCTGTTTAACTGGTGCTCATCCTGGGTAAATCCCAGCTGGTGGGGAACAGCAGAGGCACTGAACTGAGGCACTCACTGCAGCACTGCAGGGGCTGGGTACTGGTGAGACAGCAGTGGTCATAGCAATAAGCACAGCTCATTGGAAACTGGGAGGGTGTGTGGCAGCCAGGGAGATCTCTCAGATGAGGCAACAGAAGCCTGCTCAGCCCAGGCTCTGAACTGCTCATGTCTTGGCAGTCCTTTCCCACTCTCTGGGTTTGTTTTTTTTTTTTCCCTGAAGCAGGGAAAGGTTTAGTTGTTTTCTAATACTTTTAGGCCTGGAAGTCTTGTGAGCACTTGCTTCCCATCTATCTCATCCCTTAAAGTGACTTTCCCCTAGTGGCATCTACTTCCCCACATCTTTGGTGGGACCAAATCTTCTCCAGCTCCTCTCCCCTTTCTTCTTTCCTGATGATGCTGAACTAGTCATCCTGGGCATAAAGCCATTGGGGGAGGAGGTCACAATGTTCCTGTGCAGTGATTAATGGCAAGTGTTCTTGGAGCAAAGAAGTGAGCTGACTCTTTAAAATAACATTCATCAAAGGCAAGAGCCTGCTGGTTGCTAATTTTTGAGGGATAGTCAGTATCCTCCCTCTGTGGGCTGATAATCCAGAACTGACTCACTGACTAAAGTTGTTTAAACCATCATATTTCTAAAGTGTTGCATTTCAGACCAGGGTTTAAAGGCCCAGGAGCAGGGCTGGCTGATACCCTTAGGTATGTGTCACCATCCAGTTTGAGGGAACATTACAACCACAGGAGCAATCTCTGAAAGCTCCAGCCATCAAAAGCTGCCTCTCCAATTGCTCCCAATAACCCCCTCTGTTTTCACACAGTAGCCATGTGCTTTGGAAAGAGGCAGTGTGCTTGGGAAGCCAGTAACTGGATAGGACACAGAAAATAGATTCTCCCACCAGTGTGTTCGAGGGACTTGGTCAGGCAGACTCTCAGAGGCAATGCCAGACACAGAACTGGAATGGTCCTCACAGCTCTGCATGTCTTGAAACCATGCAATTAAATCCTTGCCCAGCAAGTGGAGGACTTCCTCCTTGGTGGGAAAAGCTCCTCCTGAGCTGGGGGCTGTGGCCAGTTTACCTCCATCCTCCAAGAACACCATTGCCTCCAGCAGTCACCCACATGGAAAGACTGAAGCACAGGCCTTCCTGCAGAAGCTGTTCTACTTCAGTGGTGTGTAAGTTAAAAATCACCCAAAACAATAATTAGTTCCTCTGCAGTTTGGTAGGGAACTGCTCAGCTCTCTTCACCACCATCACCAAAGTAGGGGGAGATGCATCAGCTGCAAGTGGGGCTGAGCAGGCACTCACAACCCCACAGGAGGCACTGAGGGACACAGGAAGCACTGAGAAATGCTTCAGTCTTTCACAGGAACGTACATGTCTGAGACCTTGGCAAGAAACAAAACTTGCTTTTCTAAGCCCAGCTCCAGAGTTCCTCTCCTGCTTGTCCCAGCTTCATGGCACTTATCCAGGGAGAGGGACATCTGGCAGGTTTGGCAGTGACACAATTTGTGTTTGGTGAAATGGGAGCCTGGACTCTGCCCTGCATGCAGTGTTCAGCCTTTGCTGTCTCCAGGCAGAGCCACTGCAGGGAAAACAGGTGGAGGAGCAGGGTTCCCATGCAGGGCAATGCTCTTCATCCTGTCCTGTGATCCCTCACTGTACTCCAGCCAGGTGTCCCCAGGACCACCAACAGCCTTTGTGCTGCTGTTCAAACATAGAAAAATCTTAAAACAATCAAAAAACAATCAGGAAAGCCTGCCTTTCCTGGAGGCTTACCCAGTTTTCTGCAAATTGCTTGACACAAAGTGTTTTAAAATGATCCCAAAACTGCTATGAATTATATGTTTGGGTTTCTTGGTAGCCCAGGAATGGAAGACTGCTGAAACCCCATTCTGCTATTATTAATGCTATTTTAACTTTCACCTCTTGAGTGGAAAAAGCATTTTATGTCTTGAATACTTCCTCTTGCCCTGGTCATGCAGGAATTCTGAATATTGGCGGTCTCATTAATTGTGCTTAGCCTTCAGCAATCAGTCAGGCAGCTGACAAGGGCTTTTGGCAGAGGAATTTTTCGTGATAAAGTCATATTTTGGGCTACAGACAAAATAATTCTTTTAATGGACACATTTATTGGAAAATTCAACACATATTCAGAAGACCAGGAAAACTGCAGTAGAGAAATAGTCTCCTCCAAAATAAAAATCTCCAGCCATCAAAGGTGCCTCGGTGGTGACTTCTAATAATGCCAGTTTCCTGTTCTTCCATAAAACCCACGTGCATTTTGCAGGGAAGAGAAAGAGAAAAGGAAAATACAGTCTCAGTCAGATAACTGTCCCTTCTCCCAAGCCTCAGTAAATATCTGAGGTATTAGTATCAGGAAAGCGTGTTCCCTGAATGTGTGCTCTGATTTATCTCTTGGTTCTGTCTGGGCAGTGCAGGATCCTGTGTGCACAGCAACATTTATCTTCTACACAAAGAGCTTTTCGTAGTAATTGCACTTCACTGACTGAGCTTGTCCAGAACTTCAAAAATATCTTTCCCAACACCTCCCTATGCTGAGATGGAGTGTTGGGCAGTGCTGGGATTCTGCTAGCTGAGATAGGAGTTTCCAGTACATGTACCATTAAAAAGGGGGAAGGCTGTTTTGTGCCAGTGTCAAGTGCTGTTGGCACATTTGCTGTGGCTCAGCCATGCAACAGCTGGGACTGTGGGTCAGATCACCCCTCTGTGGGTCAGATGTGTCCCTTGGTAAAAATAAAACCAGCTGAGAAAGCCCTGCCCTCAGGACACAGCCAGGTCTGCTCCCCTGTCACAGCCAGGATGCTGTCAGGGGCAGGGTTAGAGTTTCACCCTGGTGAGATGTGCAGGGTTTGTGCCAGTGTGTTCCAGACACGTGGCAGAGCCCCTGTGATGCCCAGGGGGTGCGCAGGAGTGCCCATGGCACACAGCAGTTTGTCCATGGTGTGTGGCAGTGCCCCTGTGATGTCCATGGTGTGTGGCAGTGCCCATGGCACACAGCAGTGTGCCCATGGTGTGTGGCAGTGCCTATGGCACACAGCAGTGTGCCCATGGTGTGTGGCAGTGCCCATGGCACACAGCAGTGTGTCCACAGTGTGTGGCAGTGCCCATGGCACACAGCAGTGTGCCCATGGTGTGTGGCAGTGCCCATGGCACACAGCAGTTTGTCCATGGTGTGTGGCAGTGCCCCTGTGATGCCCATGGTGTGTGGCAGTGCCCATGGCACACAGCAGTGTGCCCATGGTGTGTGGCAGTGCCCGTAGTGCCTGTGGTAAATGTGTTGGTGCCCAGGCTGTCAGATCTGCCCCAGCTGCCCCTGCAGTGGCAGCAATGTGAGGACAAACCCAGTGAGCAGCCCCAGGTGAGGGCCAGGGGTCGTGTCCCTCTGCAGGGCCTTGGTGTCATCTTCAGGCTGAGGAAAAGGGGCTCTGAGTGCAGGGGCTCTGCAGGGCAGGCAAGGGAGGGAAGGCAGGGTGGCTTCCCTTGTTGATTTAGTGCCTGGGCAACCCTGGTGTTTATTGAGCAGTTTGTGTGGAATGGAACAGAAGAGCAGATGGGAGTGAAGCATAAATGAAGAAGCCATGCACGTCTCTGCTGGCCACCCAAAAAAGGATGCCTGGCACTGCTCTGCTGAGGAGAGGGGTAGCTCAGAGATGGAGCCTTTGAGCTCTCACTCCCACATTAATTTGCCATCAGCAAATAATTTCTCTTCTCTTTCCTTTCCTTTCCTAAAGGGAGGTTAATGATAGCAATTTCTCTGCTTCACAGGAGGGCTGGTATGAACTAATATTTGTCAAATAATATGAGACATTAAAAATAATATTTGTGTGGAATGAAACTTCAGCAGAGGAAATGCAGTTTTGAAATTTTTGGGATCTCAGGAATGAAATAGCTGGACATGATGAGTCTAGACTGAGGAACAAAAATTAATGTCAGAAATATTTGTGAGTTCATGTGATCTGGAATGCCTGTGGCTGGTGTGGTGAGAGCACAAGGTTTGGGGAGCAGGGTACTGGTTTTCTGCAGAGCACAGAAAAGAGCTCTGTCACTGGGAGTCCAGAGGAGACCCCAAGGGAACAGCAGGGATCCTAGTGACGGGCTTCATCTCCCTTTTTGCACCACCTTGTGAGCATTACACGTCAGGATTCTAACATAAACATTCCCCGCAGCTGACAAGCGTCTCCCTTGGAAAGCCTGGTCCAGCATTTATCCCTGTGCCAGCACTGAAGTGGAAAAGATAAATGAAGAATTCATATTGTTGGACTAGAATCTGTTCGTCAATAATTCCAAGTAGTGCCTGAATTAGGGTATTACTAATTATCTATTTTCACCATAATTGGGAGGACAAGGGGTTCTGGCAGGCGGTGCATGAGACATACAGGAGAAAATGATTAAAGCAGTGCCAAAAATATCACCATACTGGAGTCATGACTCAGATCCTGACCTTTCAAATAGCACTGCAGAGAGCCTGAGCTCATTTGGATGGGATCCCAGGGATCCAGGTGAGAGTGACAGCATGGTTCAGCATGGCCAGCTTTGGAGAGAGGGAAGAAACTGGGGATGTCCTGAAGGGGGAACAGAAAACTAAAGGGCATGAGGAGCTTCAGATGAATGTGTTTCTCCTTCTCTGTCTCTGGCCTTCCTGAAGAAAAGGGTAATTCCACGTTCTTGAGCTTAACTGTTTTACTTGTCAGCACTCCTCATCACTCCCCGCAAAGAATGTGCATTCTGTGGTTAATGTGATTATCAGCAGTAATTAATTCCAGCTTCCAGTAATGAATTACAGCTTCTTCTTGATCAGTTTTTAAAAGCTCTTTAAGCTTGTGTCAAGTCGTGTTTGCTCAGAAAGAGGAGTTATCCATCACTCCTGTGGAACTCACGATTCCTTGTGGATTGCTGCAACTGCCAGAAACTCGAATTCAGAAGCAAAGTGCCCGGTGTGAGACTGGCACAGAACACAGAACTCCAAACCTGGCTCTGAAGGGACAGATGCAGGTGGGCCCTCATCAGGCCTGAGGATGCTCCATGTCAGGCTTTACAACGCTGAGCTGCTGTGCAGAGAACGAGAGGAAAAGCTTTGTCCTGAGCAGGTATCTGTGGGATCCTCCATCATGCTCTGTCTGAGGACTCTTTTGGGGAGGCTGCTGCAGGGGGAGAGCCTGGCTCTGACACCAGGAGGGCACCCAGCCCCACACAGGATTGTCCCCCTGGGGCTCCTCCCAAGGCAGCTCCACCGAGCTCCAGCTGGCACAGGGAGCAGGAGTGTCTGTGCCCTGTGTCAGGGGGAGCTGTGACCCAGCTGAGCTCTGTCCATCCCCCTGCCCTCCCACTGCCTGGGATGTGATCCTGCCAAGCCACAAAGACGCCTGCCAGCAGCAGAGGAATATTTGTCTGCGTGCATTCCTTGTTAATAAAAATAAATCTTTTTTTTAAGGTCGTAGGCAGAGGAGTTGTCATGTCACATCCTGTTCTGTGTCTCCACAGCAACTCCAAACTTCCCAAACAGGGAGCAGAGCAGTGATGGTGTGTCTGCAATGCATGAACTCTTGGGCTGTCCTGCCTGTGTCACCCACTGGCCCCCTTCCCAGAGTGGGAGCATGCAGAACAGCGTGGGAGGCAAACTGGCACAGTGCTGCCCCAGTGTGCTCTCTGCTTCACTGCCCTGGGACCAGGGAGATGCTGCCTGTGCACCCCAGCAGAGCCCACAGGGTCCCCTCAGTGGTAGGTGAAAAAATAAGTATAGCCTCTCAATATTTGGCTCCCATGTCCAGAGTCAGTCACTTTCCCTGAGATGTACAGGTGGATGTTTCACAGGATCATGGGCACTATTTCCCTCTCCTAAGAGAAAATTACTCAGCCAGATAAAACAAGCAAAAAATGCTGGTTGTGCTGATTCATAAGGAAACAATTTCCCTTCTATTTTAGCACTGTACGGCAGGAAATTGCAGAGTGATTTGCTGGAGGAGCAAGAAAATCAGGATAGGACAGACTGTACAGCATTTTCTGAGGGTCAGATAATTCTTCACCGCCTTAGAATCTGTGAGCAGGTTTGTGCTGCATGATATGGTGCAGACTAGAGATTCATCCCTATCTTCAGTAAGCTCCAGCTTCAGAAGAAGCATAAATGAAGAAGCCTGGAGCTCAGTGGATCTTATTTGTACCACTGGAGAAGGATATCTGAGGGGCAGCAAATCCTTGTGTGCTCCTGGCTGCACTGGCTGTGCTGGGGTTTGTGCATGAGCTGTTGGGTATTTAATAAATCTGCAGAATTGCCCTTGGAGAGGTGCTTTTGGCACCCAAGCCCAGGAGGTTTGTGAAGGTCCTGGCTCTGTGAGTGCAGGGGTCTGGTGGGTGTGTGTCCAGGGCTGGTTTCTCTGGGCTGTGGGGAGCTGGGGGGCACAGTGGGGTCTGATTGTATCTGCCCCGTGTTTCTGGCCTCCTCCAGCTTGGTACCCACACTGGCCAGGGGCTCTGCTCCTAACAGGGATGTGGTTGAAGTTCCATTTCTCAGATCTTGAAATACTTAGGGATTTCAGGAGAAGTTTAGGCTTCACTTTGCACCTAAAAGCCTGATTTGCTGCCATAGCAGTGTAATTGCCTATTCTTGTCTGCTTTTCAGAATTGTGAAGTGATTTCTCTCTCCAGGGAATCCTTCTGTATCTCTCTCTCCTCTGCTGCTGGTCAGGCTGATCCACAGCTCTCCTTTCCCTGAGTGTCACTGCAGTCCTGTGAAGGTTCAATGGCATCTGATTATTCTGCCCATTTTGCCTCTCATAGTCCAAATAATCTGCAGGAAAGCTGCAGGAAAACCACTATTTTGTGATGCTTGGAAATGCCAGTTCAGAACTCCTGAAATTTCAGAACTCCTGAGGGTTTGCCCTCCATTCCTTTTGCACTTTGAACAGCATTTTGACGAAGGATTAGCTCATCTGCAGTTATCTTCACTTTTTGTTTCTGAGATCATGGTCATCCCTGTCTGTGTGCAGTTTTTCATGCTAAGGGAGCATTAAGCCAAGCATGTGCTCAGATATGGAGAAACAAACCCATGGAGGCCAGGGGGTGTTAAAGATCTCAGAGAGAATGAGGCTGTGCTGGGCAGAGGGGATGGAAGGAGCAGCACAGCCACCCCGAGAGGTGGCTCCTCCCTCCCTGAGTCACCCTGCTCAGGAGGTCGGCACCAGGAGCTGTCCCCTCTGGCCATCCTTGCAAACTTTTGCATCTTAATAAATTTCTCAAGAAAAGTTTTCTCTGTCTTTCCTGGTTGGGGAAGAAACCCAGTGCAAAAGGGTATAGGAGTGGGGATGCTGTTTCCTGGCATCTTAATGGAACAAATCCTACAAGCTATCTGAAGAGGTTCTAGGAAATCTCTGTCCTCACACAGGGATAAACTGCCTGAGTATCCAGGAAGAGTTTTCTTGAGGCAACTCTAAAGGCACACTCCCAGCCTGTGAAGAGCTGCCCCTTGTCTTCTGGTTCCTCTTGTATTCTTATTGCCAGAGATTTGTGTTAATTGCTGAGCCCTGTGGAAAGGGAGTGCTTGGCTGGTTTGGAGTGCCTGCAGAAGGAGTGTCACATATTTCGAAGTGTTTGATAAACAGGGGAGCAAAGGCAGATAACAGCATCAAAGCCCATGTTGTGCTCTCCTGGTGCAGCAGGCAGCTTTTGAGAGAGGGAGCAGATTGCTGAAAGCCATCATATCACTGGAGAACATGAACCTGCTTGACTGGTGACCCCCAGCAGCCCCAGCAGGTGATGGATAGCACAGAGAGAGGCACCAGGAGGACAATTACACTTCACATCTTTTCCTTTAATGCACTGACCCCTAGAAGGGAGGTGGGAGCAAATGTGGAGAAAAAAACATGGTTGTGTCTAGATTTGGGGTTCTGAATATTCATTGTTCATCTCCAGACCACTCCAGTGTTTTGAGTATGAGAGCTACAGGCTGATTCAAAGCTTTTATTGGAGAATTAGATTCATTTGAATCAAAATGCCTGTGTAAGAAATTTGAATATCATCCAGCAGAAAGTGTCTGTCATGTCCTGGCAGCTTATCTTCGGAATGTAGCTGCATATTGATGAAGAGCTCATTGAATAAGAATTATTCAGTCCTGGAGAAGAAACAGAAGTCCTGAAGGAGAACTGCAAAAGCAGGCTGTCATCAAACAGACGTGTGATCAGTCAGGGTTCATGTTGCTCAAGAGATCTTCACTCTGGTCATATCCAGTGGTGCTGCTCTGGCTCTGAGCCTTAGTGAGGGCTGTGCTGAGGCACCTGCCCATGGCTGCAATTGCAGGTGAGTGTGGAACAATCCTGAGCTGGGAGAGGATGCTCTGAGCCCGTGGTGCCCATCTGCTGTGCTGCAGGAGCCTGAGCTGCCCCTGCCCCTGCAACACCTGCAGCTGGAACCCCCCAGACCTAGGGCATGGTTTATGTTACAGGGTACTATTATTGTGCTGTTCCTGTTTCCCCACACATACACACAACAGAGTTTTCTATTTTAAGCCTTTCTTTAAGCTGTTGGTGTGTTTGAGCCCAATCACGTGCTAAGGAGGGAAGAGAGAAGATTTCTCACTGAGCAGCCTGGCAAAGAACCTCCCTGCTGAAGGTCCCTCCTTGTCACAGCAACAAAGGCACTGGGGCCTTCCAGTGCTCTGTGTCAGTGCTGACTGACTGGAGTACAAAACACAGGCTGGTGGTCAGGGATGTGGGATTGCAGCTGCCTCCAAAGCCACACTGAGTTTTACCACATCAGTGAGTTTCTGCTACATGGGGAATCTGTCATTTTATTGTCACCTGAGCTGCAAGCAAAACAGAATCACATCAGCTCATCTTTGTTCACAGCTGCCACACAACTGCAACACTGAGTTCTGTTCTTTCCCTCTTCCCAGGGAATTCAGGATTTTCTCCTGAATCAGAATGGGAGGACTTAGACTGCCAAAATAAGGAGCCAGCCCAAGACCTGTGGAGTACCTCTGCTCTCAAATGAGGTCTTCAGTGCTGACAACAGGTTGTTTCCTTCACAAGAGTATTTTAGGGTTCAGGTCCACAAATCAGTTTAGGCTGGTCTAAGCCAGCTGTCCCTCCATCCCAGCAAACCACATCAGGGCCACTGACCTGCACTTACTAGTTTCACTTCGATTATACCCCTGTTGATTAGCACAAATGAGCTGAATAGAAAGTGGAAAATGCCTCTTTGAGCCCAGCACTTGGCATTGAATTCTCTATACAAAAAGGAAATGCCTGTCTCCTGAGTTTCCTTTCAGTTTTTTGTTCCCAAATTCTTAAGTGAATAAAAACAGGCTCCTGGTTCTCCTTCTTTGCAGTCATTCATGTGCCTCTGGGAAAGGTTTAGCTTCTGTGCTTGCCAAACTAGTCAAGGAAACAGAAAACACAGAACATTAGTGCATTTAAATCCCAGGCACTCTAAAGTCTTAAGAAAATAGAAAAAAATATTTGGCAGATACATCCACCTGATGCCCACGGCCTTGAGGGCCTCGGTTGGGAAAATCTAACAGAAGGGGCTTCTTTGAGGTGAAGCTCCCTGAATGAGTTATCATCTAGGGCAGGAAAAAACTGGAAGAAAAAATGAGAGGACCTGAGTCCCAGATTGGATAAGCCCCAAATACAGAAATTAATCAATCACCCAGTGTAATTAAGCATTGTGAACCAGAGAAATCCAGGGAGGATCCGGGCAGGCTTGCTGGAGGTCCCAGCACCAAGGGGGATGGCAATGAACCAAACAAAGGCTTTGAAATCCTTCTCAGTGTTTCCTCCTGGGAAAAGCCTCAGCAGCAGCAGCAGCAGCATTTCCCTTGGTGTCCACACTTTTGCCCAGCAGGAGCTTCCTGCCATGTGTGGGTCTCTGTGCCACCAAAGGCTCTGCGGCCTCATGGTCAGGGTTTCAGGGTTTCAGGGTTTCAGGGATTTGGAGATGGGCTGGGCACTGTGCAGGTGTTGGGGAGGGCAGGCAGGAAGCAAGGGCAGCCCCTGTCAGCATTCTCTCTCCATCCCTGTTCCTTCCAGCCCTGGCCCAGTTGTCCCTGCCCCAGCAGCAGCCAGAGGGGTTTGGGCCTCCTATCCTTGCTGAACTTCTCAAAGGCAAGAAGAGGTTTCGTAATTTTCCCTCTTACACCTGGAAAGGGAGGAACCCCACAAGTCTGTGATTTAGATCAGTCCCTGGAGCAAGAAAGGTGAGCAGAAGCAAGAAATCAGCATTTCTGAAACCTCTCCTGATACCTGAGGTACCTTAGCTCTGGAGCAGAGGAACAATCCCTCCTCTGTTCTGACAGGTGTTGAACCCTGAGCAGAGGTCCCTGAATCCAGGAGAAGCCCAGGAGTTTCAAAATATAGCCAAGCTTCATTTTGGCAAGGAGAATATTTCCTGCCATGGCTGGGGAAGGGGCCCAGCCCCTGCAGAACCCAAATCCAAGGGGCAGTAACTGGGCTGCAGCAAGCAGCTCCTGCCCAGCACCAGCTGAGGGGCTGAGATGTGACCTCACTGCCACTGTCACAGCCTGGGAGGCTTTATTAGCTGAGCTCTCTGATAGTAAGTTAGTTATTTTTGTGTTTGTTTGTTTGGGGTTTTTTTGTTTGTGGTTTGTTTTTGTGAAAACCTAATCTTCTGGTTTAATAAATAACATGCTGCAGGAGAGGTTCCAGTGGCTAAGGGCCAAGTGATGCTGGTGGCTGGAAACCAAAGGAAGTGATAAGAAGAAGGCACATACCTTCAGGTATGTCCTTTCTGGTTCTGCTGATTCCTGAACTTGTTCTGCAGTCACAGAACAAGTTCCAGAGGATTCAATAAAAAAGTTTTTGATAGAAATAGTGTATTACTATTGTGAAGTGGAAAAAACCTGCCTTGACTTTACCCAGCAATGAAATGTACATTGATGGGCCTTGACTTCACCCTGTGGGCCTGTTTCCATTTAAGTTGATCAAAATTCTGCAGATAAACCAGCCAGAGCTGGCACAGGTAACGTGTTTTGCTGGATAATTGCAGCTGGGAGCAGAGATGCTGGCTGGCAGTGTTCTGCAGCCATATGCTGGCTGGCTGGTTTGTGTGTTCATTTCTTGCCTGGGTTGTTTAGAATTCTGCACCAGTAAGTAAAGAAATGGAAAATTACTGCCTTGTCTACAGTTGTTACAAAATCTAAGTCTCCAAGTGGCCCTGGAAATCTTTGTGCTGCTTGATCCTAGGGCCAGAGCTCACTGCTCAGTGCTTCTTGTTTAGCTCCTGACACTGAGTTTGGAGGCTCCAATTATCTGCAGTACCAGACTTTGGTGAGTCACCCCGGTGCTGTCTGGCTGCTCCAGGGGCAGAGGGGCAGCGTGGGGCTGCACAGGGAGCTGCCTGAGCAACCCAGCACTCTCCAGTTTTGCACAGCAGTGAGAAATGCCCCTTTCATTCTAAACCTGCCCAGCCATTCCTCTTTGTTGCAGTTCCCTGACGTTGTCCCGTGGCCATCCGTGTGTCCTGTGCAGGCAGAGAGGCAGCCAGTCACTCTCTGTCCATCCTCAAGGCTGCCCTGTGCCCACCCTCCCACCCACATCAGCCTCTCTGAGAGCTTTTGCAGGGGAAACCAGTGGAATCCTCCTAGGGATCCAAAAGGAGAGATCCTCTTTATCCAAGGTGCCTCTTCCCAGCAAGAGGGTCCTTTCTCTGACACGTGTCTGTCTGCATGCTCCAAAAAAATCACATTTCTCCAGTTTGTATTAATCCTTTTTTTTTTTTTCAGGCTGCTTGGAAGGGAATTTGGATGTAAAATAACCAGGATTGCCCCTGGAGCCCCTTTCAAGAAGGATGCCCTACTGGCCATCTTTTGTTCCCTTGGTGGTAAAGTAGTTTAACTTATAATTTAAGAGCAAGATAATCACTACTTTTGTGTTTGAGCTCTTTAGACCTCCCAGGAAAGTGCCAATTGGATTATGCTCTTCAGATTTTATTGCTGCAATTTTGCAACCTCTTTTAACTGAATGAGCTGAAAATTAAGTTTTAAATGCTTCAGCACAAGTGTCTGTCAGAACTGCCCCTCCTTTCCTGGCTGTTTGTGTTCCTGCTTCCACGCATTTGCAAACCCAGAGTGATGGACTTTGGCAGCCTGCTGGGACCTGCTGCAGCTCAGCTTTGCAGAGGCTCCTGCCCCCAGTGCCCCTCACCATCAGCTGCTGGTGCCTGTGGTTGTTCTGCTGCTCAGGAATCTGGCAGAGCCCCAGCATCCTCCATCCTCTGTTTGAGCTGCTCCTGAGTCCTGGCTGCCCTGGGCTGTGTGGCAGAGCTGCACCCTTGGCTGGGGCACCCAGGCCCAGGTGTCACTGCCAGGGTGACACAGGAGGGTACCTGTCACCAATGCTGCTGCTGGTTGAACCATTCCTCCCAAACCCAGAAACTGGGCAAACACATGGATCCTGGGGGATCCTTTCTGGGATCAATGAGGGATCCTTCCAGCTGAGGGAGGAAGCTTTCACCTCCCTTTCTGAGCTGACACATCCCTCAACAGCTACACACAGATATTTGCCACACAGTGATGCTCCTGAATCAGGACCCTGCTGGGTGATTTGTCCCCAGATAGAACATATCTGGATTTGTCCCCAGATAGAGCTCGGCAGGATGCTACAGCTGCCATCAGCCTGTGCACGACTGTCCCTTGCTAGATCAGGCAACTTCAGCCTTGGTCAATCTCTTCCTTTGGTCAGAGCTGTACAAAGGACACAGTTTTGAAGTAAATGTATATTGTACTAATACTTTTAAAGTCCTGTCTTCATTCCTTCCTTCCTTTGGTGTGTGAGTCATCCCAGCAAACCTATCGTGCTTTAAATTAATTTGGTCTTGGAAGGGGACAGAGATAATGAGCCATTCCAGAACAGCATTTCTTAAAAGCCAGGGGATGTACAGCACAGGGGAGGGTGCTGCCTGAGTCTTCCTCACCTTGTCAAACATATCCAGCTCTTTCCTGAGCTTGTGACAGGGTCTGTGCAGTGTCTGACAGCTGCTGGCCTCCACTCCAGACACCTCTGAAGGGAAGGTGCTCTGACAAACCCTGTTTGCAGAGCTGCAGCTTTCTGGCCTCAAACCAGTGATGTGCTTACACAGGGGCTGGGCTCAGACCCTGGGAGAGCTGTGTGAGTTTTGAGCTGTTCATCAAAGTGAGAAGGCTCCTTGTGAGCTCAGGGCAGTGGGGGTGTGGGCGCACGTGGTCCCTCCTGGATGTGGGGGTGTCTCTGCTCACTGTTCCTGTACCTCTGCTCACTATTCCTGTACCTCAAAGAAGCTCTGGCTGGTGCCCCTGCAGAGTGAGCTGCAGGCAGGGATGAGGGAATTAATATCCCTGATAACAGCCCCCATGCACACCACACACAGAGAGTGATTTACCCCTCCCACCCTTTGTCAAGACCCTTTCATTAGCGAAGAGTTTTCTGTTAAGGAAAAATGGTTTTATTTGGTTTTGTTTGTTTGTTTGTTTTTCTGTCTTGACTACCACACAGAGGGAGGAGAACCACCTCCTGAAAAGAAAACACCGTACAGAGTGTTCAAGGCTCAGAGGCTTCTGAAGCTGAGAGTTCACTCCTGCAAAAGACAATGAAACTGATGGGTTGAATCCCACACAGATGGGCTGCACCAAACCAAAGGGCAGATTTTGATGGCCCAAGCCATGGCCAGGCTGGAGCACTCAGAGCTGGTAGGACAGCACAGGTAGGAGCTGGCCATTACTGTTACCTGCTGGGGTTTCACCTCCCACTGAAAATCAGGGGGCCAGCAATCAGACAGGAATTGGGTGTGCTGTCAGTCATTCTGTATGACATTTTTCCAAGGAGAAGAAAAACAAAAGAGAAGTCTGAAGATCCAGCCCCAGTGGGCCACTAGACAAAGCCCATCAGAGTGGGAAGAGGGCACAGCTACAATGGTAGATTGTAATAGGTAGATACAATGGTAGTTCTCTTTGTTCTGTCACCCAAACTTACTGCTGAACCTCAAGGACTATCAAATCCATTATAAAGCTTTTCTTTTCCAGCCACTCTGAAGCTGCATTATTAGTAGCTATTATGTAATTTCCATTTGTATTTTGAATAATGAATTCTAAATTGTAACTGTTCACAGGACATCAATTTCCATTGCTATGGCATTGTTGCTCCTTTCTTATTTCTCCTTTTGAAGCCCATTTTGTACAAGGTGCCTCTCCACCCACTCGCCTGTGCTGTATCTCAGAGCCAGTCAGAGCCCATGATAAAGGCAGGCTCTGGTCTGACCTAATGCACATGGAAGCACTGTTCCCATGTCAGTGGCAATTGATGCCAGATCACACTCTGACCCTGGGGAAATTGAGCTTTGGTAATCATGGACGACTATTTGCACTTTTCAGTTCCTGCCCCCTGAATTTTAATTTAAGTTGGAAGATGAGTTTAAAATTTGGTTGCAGTCTCTGTTTTAGACGTGCAATGTCCATTGTTTAGAAATCTGGTGTGTCCATGCCAGGTGAGAGGAGCCTGAAAGCCTCCGTGGGGCTGCTGTAAGCTCGGGTGGGAGGAAGGTTCCAGAAGCTCTCAGAGAGCCAGGCTCAGGGGGAAGTGCCTGGTCCCAAAGCTCTCACCTTGCCGCCACCTCAGGCAAACCCCAGCTGGGTTGTTACACATATCTGAGCTGTGCACATTGATAGCACATGCAATGTAAAGCTTGGTAATTAATATTTCAGGGGCTCAGCTACACTTTCTGTGACCTAAAATCTAACAGACATCAATGTCTGAGGGCAAAAGGAGGAGTTCTGCAGCTCCTCAGTTCCAAAGCCTCTGGTGCCTGTGTATCTGCACTTATTATTTTTCTGTCCAGAAGGAATCCAGCCCTCCACAAAACAAAAGAACCTTCTGACTTTTAAGAGTAAGACACAAGAATGAAAGGCACTGAATGCCTTTAATACCTCCTGCATTCAATCTCCTCAGAGACAGGCACGTAACTGGAATTTTGCTCAGGAAGTACAGGGAGAAAACTCTAACAATTTTATTCAACAACACAATCATTCCTGCTCCTGAAGTGTTTTCTGACAGATAAGAACCAGAGGAACATCAACCAGAGACTTGTCTAAGGACATGGAACACATGGGGCTGGCAGCTCCATCAGGGGTCCAAGGCACGAGGGGCTGGTTGGGATTATTGCTCTGTAAGGGATCAAGTCTTAACTCCTCAGCCAGTGAGGGTCTGAGTGTTTCAGGAGGCTCTAGCACATACTGTATTTTGATAATTTGCACCTGGGGAAAGCTAACATGCCTGGGATTTTGCTGGAAATATGATTAGACTAAACTCACAGCTCTCCTCTACTGAGCTTGCAGCTCTAAAGCCAGTGAAAATGTGTGCCAGCAAGAACAGCATGGGAGGATAATGAAACAGCTCTTTGGATGCACAAGAATCTCACAGCCACAGTGAGAATGGCTTCAGGGGGACTAAAAAATAGCAGAAACCTCCCAGATCATCTTGCAATAGTGGTAATAAACATCCAGTGTGTCTTTTCTGTAGCCCTCAGGCAAGAAACTCCAGAGAGCAACTGCAAAGCTCATTCTGCTTCTGCTGAAAGCAGCTGGAGCTCTGCCAGAGTCAGGAACTGGTGCATCTCTTAGACCTGTGAATCCATAAATACAAAATTCTGAGCAAAAAACCAGTTCCTTGGAAATACACACCAAATATGCAAATCCTTCCTCCTCTCTTCATCTGGACTCTTTTTCTGCTATTTGCCAGGAAGATCTTCATTAGTCTCTCCAAGAGTCTATGGCTGACACAGTGCAAGCTGCGATGCCCAGTTTGCTCCATGGCAAATAGCCCCCAAAATTAGGAAAAATCTAACATTATACCTGTCATCATGGTTTATATGCCCTGATGGAGGTTACAAATGCCAGGTACCAGGACAGACATCAGGCTTGCATTTTAAAATGCATTATTAACTGGAATTAGGAAATAAGAGATAATTTGGAAAATATAAGTGTTCTTATCATTGGAACACACAGGATGACTGTAGGTGTTTATTGAACTGCACTGGGCTGTTAAACCCCAAACTGACAATGGAAGTGAATTCTTGGCTCCTTATGTCAGCATGGGACCTTTTTTTACTCAGAAGCAGAATGTGGAGTCTGGCAAGAGGCACATTCTCTATGTCCTGTGTCCCATGTCCCTCCCATGTTCCCCATCCTGTAGCTACTCCCCTGCTTTAGTCCTTGCATGGCCTGGCCACAGAGGAAGGAGATCACGCAGGTGACTGGAAATGGACAGGAAAAAAACCCCTTTAGATATATTTATATAAGGAATAAGTGACACATATGGAATGCAAAATGAGAAAGATGATACTATCTCATTTAAAAATATGTTGCCTAAAGTCTTTGAAACCTAAACTGTCTTCTGTGTCAGCACCTGTCAAGAGTGACCCAGCCGTGAGAAAAACACTTATCAAAAAACAAGCGCTGAAACTCCACCGGGAGCCTTTCCGCAAAGATTCGGGCCGGGAGAGGTTTGTGAGGGCGGTTTCCCCTTTTCCCGCTAAGGCAGGGAAAGGGATGCTCCGTGCCCGCTCGCCACTGTGGCGGGCGCTGCCCTCTGCCCCATGCCCGCAGCAGCCCCTCTGGGTACCGAGACACCGGCGGGGCGGGTGCGGACGGGGACCGGCGGCACCGATTGAGCGCCGGTATCGGCTCCCGGGGCCCCGCCCGTGCCGATTTATGAATGGAGCGGCTCCGCCCCCGAGCCCCGCCCCGAGCCGCGGCTCCGGCCCCGCCGGCGGCACGTGCGGGCGGCCCGGGGGTGCGCGGTGCGGGGCGGAGAGTGCGCGGGTGTGTGCGGTGCGGGGGTGCGGTGAGAGGAGCGCACGGTGCGCGGGGTGTGTGCGGTGCGGGGGTGCGGTGTGAGGGGTGCACGGTGCAGCGCGGAGAGTGCGCGGTGAGAGGGGTGTGCAAGGTGAGCGGGGTGTGTGCGGCGCGTGGTGTGTGCGGTGCGGGGTGTGTGCGGTGCAGGGGTGCGGTGCGGAAGGTGCGCGGGGTGTGCGCGGTGCAGCGCGGAGAGTACTCGGAGTGCGGGGTGAGAGGGGTGTGCAAGGTGCGCCGGGTGTGTGCGGTGCAGGGTGCGGTGAAGGGGTGCGGTGCAGTGCGGAAGGTGTGCAGCGGTGAGTGCAGAGTGTGCGGTGCGGGGTGTGTTCAGAGTGGCGTGTGTGCGGTGCGGAGTGTGTGCGGTGCAGGGTGTGCGGTGCCGGGTGTGTGCGGTGCAGGGTGTGCGGTGCAGGGTGTGTTGAGAGTGGCGAGTGTGCAGTGCAGGGTGTGCAGTGCAGGGTGTGTGGTGCAGGGTGTGCGGTGCGGGGTGTCCAGCGCAGGAGTCGGAGGAGCCGCTGCTGCCCCTCGGGACCGGGCACAGTCGGGGACAAACACGGCCAGGCAGTGCGAGGTAAGTGAGAGGGGGTAGTGGTAGGAGTTAGGGAGGGGGGTAAGGGTGAGGAGTTTGGTTTCTCCTTGTGGCTGGGGTGTAATCATGCTGTGATGTATGCAGTATCACATACAGACCTGTCTGATCCAGGAAGTGAAGTGTTGGTTTCTATTCAGAATTCAGATCGTTGCTGGAAAGACGTCTTTGGCTTTGTTTAGAGTGGAAGGTGAACGTTTCTGCATTGGGAAGAAGTTCCTGTGACAGCAGCATGGGATGGTCAGGCAGCCTGCTGGAGCCCAGAGCTCACCTGTGAAGTTCTTGCTCTTCCTGCTGTGTGAGAGAGTGTGTGGTCCCAAACCAGCCCCTTTCTGACACACCACTGGTTCTGTTCCCCAGCAGGGAAGACTGGGGCTGACCTACCATGCCTCACTCACTGCTCCAGCCATCCAGGTCACAGGTGACAGGGTTTCTTGAGGAGTTTGACCATTACTCTTCCCTGGCCAAACTCATGTCCGTCTACCACACAACAAACAGGAGCATCTTCAACTGGACAGAGAGCCGCATTGTTGAGTGGGAGAAATTTGCTGAGCTGGCTAAATATGAGCCAGAATCCCAGAAACCAACAGTGAAAGCGCTGCTAATCGTGGCCTACTCGGTCATTATCGTCATGTCTCTCTTTGGGAACATGCTGGTGTGCCACGTGGTGCTGAAGAACAAGAGGATGCACTCAGCCACCAGCCTCTTCATCGTCAACCTGGCAGTGTCAGACATCATGATCACCCTGCTCAACACACCTTTCACCTTGGTAAGTAGCTGGTCTTGCTGTCCCTTCAAGCAGGACAGGAGTCTCCCACTCGCCAGAGCTCTGCCTGCTGGTCATAGGCTTTCCATGCATTCTCTCCTAAGGCTGAGGTGGGAACCCAACCCCACCAAGCCTAACTGATAACTCTGCCAGGCAAGTAAAACATGTTCAGTAACCTGTGGGCTCTCTGTTGCTCTGTTAGACTCTATAACTCCTAGAAACTCAATAGTCTATCACAATGTATGCTACCAAACCCCAGCAAGAGCTTCTTGGGGAATGAGAACAAGTTCCTGTGTTTTTAATGTTCATGCAGCAGAGCTCTAGAGAGTCCCTTAGTGGGTCAGAACAGTCTGAATGCCAGTCATACTGGGTGACTGGAAGAAAATAGTCAAGCATTTCAGAGATGCCAGCTGGATAAAGGCTTCAATGAAAGCATTCTAAATCTGACAGTGGGGTTGATATCAAACCTTGGTCCAACTTTTCCAAATATAGTTGTTAGTGTAATAAAAAGTTTTTACTGCTGTTCACAATGTCTGTAGAACTGGTCAGGAGGGCTGTGGCATCACCACTTCATAATCAGTGGGGTTTGACCCTATAAACTCTTCTGTAAAGGTTTTTCAGAGACCAGGATTGCTGATCTTTCTATAAGTTTCAGGTGAAGCTGCCCAACCAGCCCCCCTGAGCCAGCTCAGGTTCCAGCTATGGGACTTGTTTGAAAACAAACCAGACCTCCATGGATTTGTTTTCAGCACATTTTCTGGCTGATGAGCTGTTGTTTCCCCCCTAGGTCCGCTTTGTGAACAGCACGTGGATCTTTGGGAAGGCCATGTGCCACATCAGCCGCTTTGTGCAGTACTGCTCCCTCCACGTGTCCACCCTGACCCTGACGGCCATCGCCCTCGACAGGCACCAGGTGACACTGCCTGCCCCTCCCTCTTCCTCCAAGGCTCTGGGAGGAGACTTGAGCTATAATAAGTTTTTCTGTCCCTGGCCATGAAAAACGCTGGCTCTGTGTCCAGTGCAGGGCAGCAAGGACAGCCCAGGCCTTGTGCTTGTCCCCAGCAATCATTCCCCTTTCATGTGCTATTGGCAAATAGTAAGTTCCAGACTATCAGATTTTATCAGCTTAAAGATCTAACAAGGAAAATGTCAAGAAAGGTGAATTTCTGCCTCAGCACAGGGGCTCAGGGCTCAGCTTCACAGGTCCAGCAGGAACAAGAGACATTTCTTATGTAGTTCTTATAGAATAAAAAACCATACCCTTGAGTGAAGACACTTGGGTATATATCTTCCTTTTTCTTTTTTTTTTTTTGACCTAATGTAACCTCCAGCTTAAGGAAAACAGTTCTCACATAACAAGATTGAGGATAAAGTTTGAAAGCTCTTCTGAGCAGACTGAGAAATTCAACGTTTCCCATTTTCCAGGTCACTCTAATGAACAGGACATTTTCCTAATCATGGCTGTCATTTTCCTATCATTAGCTGTGTTAGGTTATGTCACAAACTGCCCACTCCTCTTGTGGGCTGTGAGAGCTTTTGCTTCCTGTGTGAGGAGTCATGATGAGTCTCTGTTGCAGGTCATCCTGAACCCACTGAAGCAGAGGATGTCCCTGACAAAGGGAGCTCTGAGCATCTCTGTCATCTGGCTCATGGCAACCTGTTTCTCCCTGCCCCATGCTGTCTATCAAAAGCTTTTCCAGTACAACTACAGGTGAGTGATCTCCCCTTCCCAGGGAGCGTGTGGAGGTGTGGCAGCCCTTGTGCAGTGCCTTGCTCAGCAGGGAGGGCACCTGAGCGTCCCAGGCACGGGATGGGTGATGTGGGATGAGAGGGAGTTGGTGTATGGGTGACATCCCCCTTCTCCCAGCAGAGGCTGGGGCTGTGGAAGAGCTTCCTGGCCTGCACTGTGCCTGGCCTGCTGTCCAGGGTTTGCTCTCACCACCTTCTGCGTGCCCAGATGAGGCTCTGGGTCCCACTGGCACAGCCTGGCTGGGGCACAGCTGTTGGCAACACACACCTCCTCCAGTGCCATGGCCTTGCCAGGAGAGGCTCTGTCCTGAGAAGGTAGCTTTCTCCTGAGGGACTTCCTCTTCCCTCCTTTTGCCTGCTCAGCTCCTCAGACCCAGCAAGACCAAGCCCATCCAACTCACCCAGGCAGGGAGGAGAGAGAGAGGCAAACTGCAGTTTGAAAAAGAAAAAAAATAAACTTCCCATTGGGAATACCTGTGCTGACATCACCAAGGCTCTGCAGGGAGCAGGAGCAGGGGACCACCCAGGTTTACTGATCCCTCTTCCCCAGAATTTCCTACATTGAGTCTCAGGTTGTGACTTCCCTGTATTTCATCCATGCGGATTTACAAAGCAGGACCAGCCTTCCCTGAAGCTTGAGGTTCCTCTGTCCAGTTTTACACTAATGAGAAAAACATGGAGAACACACATTCTTTATGAAGCAGGGCTGTGGGGGACCAGTGTGGGACAGGTGAGGGACCAGTGCTTTGGCAGGAGCCTGAGCTGTCCTGGTGTGCCATGGTGCCTCTCCTCAGGAAAGGGAACTCTTGGCTTGGCTGAACACAATGACAACAGATAAAGTGAAATTTCACATCAACATAAGGATGGAAATGCCAGAAAAAAAAGAAGGTTCTAATGTAGAGGGAGAGAAAGAAAAAAAAAAATTAAAAGGAGAAATTTATCTCTTTACAAAAGGCCCAGCAATGGCACTTGTCTCTGCTGTCACCCTCTGCCAGGGAGAAATACACACCCCAAACTCTGGGATCTTTTCCCTTGCAGTCCTTTCCTCTGTGGTACCCAACCTGTTCTGTCCCTCCTGTCCCCACCAGCCTGTGGCATTGCTGTGACCTCTCTTGTCTAGAAAACAGTCTGTAACAGTACCCCAGTGGGATTTTTGTGGCAGGTGTCACGCTGCTGGTGCTGCCCTTCGCAGGAATGCCAGCCTTGAGGCCAAGGGGATAATCTTACCATGACCTGTATTTTCAGGCTGAGATCAGCATCCCAGGGAGTGGGGCAAGGAGACACTGACAGGCAGCAGGAATGAGATTTCTATTGTAGACATTGACCTTCTGTATAAAGGACAAATCTAATTTCCTTCAGCCCAGCCTGCTGTTGATGAGGCAGGAGAGTGTGAGTGCCTCCTAGGCTGTCACTGCTTTTGGTGTCTGAGGGGCTGCAAGTGGGATGGGGGCTTCACAGCGCTCCCCTGCCTGTGCTTGTGCCTGATGTGGCTGACATAGCCAGGGGATATCATACCCATAACTGTGCAGACTGTAAACACAGGGCAGGGTTACTCTGTGCTTGCCTTGCTCTGCAGCTGTGCTTGGGGATTAGGGGACGAATTGCTCATGAATGAAGGAACCCTACGATCTGTTTCGGGGCACCTGTCTCTGCTCATCCTTTGGCATGGCCAGAGGAAACCGAGCCCTGTGCTGGCACGAGGCAGCTCAGCAATATAAGGACTTCCAGGACATGCTATTCCTGTCCCTGCTTTCCATTGAAAAAAAAAATCACAGTTGTAATATTGCTTGTAATAGCTCCTGCAGGGTCAGGGCTCCTGGGATTGCTACCAGGGAGTGGTTAGGGTTCTGGGATGGGAAACAGGGGCTCCACCAACATCCATCTCTGGCTGCACTGCACAGCAGCCATCTGAGTCCCTGGTCATTTCAGAATTCACCAAAACACTGTCCTGTCAGATCCCCTTTGGCAGGTCCCCTGTGCCAGTGGTGAGGTCCCCCAGATCCAGGGGAGGAAAAGCCAAGACTGCAGTTCAGAAAAGATGATTCTCCCTTCTGCGTCAGTTCCCATCTCGAGTGGCATCTCCAGGTCCTCCGTACTCGGTGGACCCATTGTCACTGCTCTGACCTCATCCCCTGCTCCAGCTGCCTGTTCTCAGCAACCTCCTATTTGTGGCACAAAAGGCAGCTCCAGCAGTTGAAAACAGGATATTAGAGATATTAATCAATACCGTGGTGAATAGTACAGCTTGATGGGAGCTAAAATCTGTGCTGAATAGAAGAGAACTGTGGATGAGGGACGAGGAGAGAAAAGTAAAATGGAATACAAGAAAGAAAAAGAGGGGGGGAAAGAAAGAAAAGGAGAAAACATCCACTGGAAATAAATTCCATTACACCAGCTGCAGGGTGTGGAGGGGACACACGGTGCAGTGAAGGGTGATGGGATGAGAGCCACTGCTGGACAGACAGTGGGAACACACTGGGATCCTGGAGCTGGGTGGGATGGGACAGGTGTAAGGGGTGGTTAAAGTGAGCTGTTGTGTATGGTTACACTTTCTTTTATTAGTTCATTGTCAATGGTTCAACTGGAGCCAAGTGAATAATCATCACACCAGTTTTAAGAGGTAGCAGGAAGGTTGTAGGAGCTGATGGTAAGGGAATGGAAGACAGGGAAGGGACGTGAGGTGGGCTTGTCATGCCTTTGAGGCTTTCTCACAGCCTCCAGCCCTTCCCTCCCCTCCAGAACAGCTTTGGCTTAGAGCTGTGCAGTGGCCCTGGCTGAGGGATCCTGTGCTGGGGGCTATGGCAGGGTAAGGGGTCCTGGCTGCTGGGGAACACAGCAGGGTGGGTGATCCCATGGAGGGCAGGGGCTGCAGGTCCAGCCTGAGAGAGACATGCCAGAGCTGTGGCTCTGTGTCCTCCCTCTGTCCCCACTACACCGCTGAGCAGGTGGCTGTGGGCAGTGTGAGACCCCACTGTGGTTTGCTGAGCCATCAGCACCCGTGGGACAGCAATGGCCACATGCCACATCTGTATTTCCTTTTTTTAAGGGAAGCCACCGTCCGGAGTCTGTGCCTCCCTGACTTCCCCGAGCCTGCAGAGTTGGTCTGGAAGTATCTGGACCTGTCTACCTTTCTCCTTCTTTACCTCCTGCCCCTGCTGATCATCACCGTCACCTACCTGCGCCTGGCCAAGAAGCTGTGGCTGCGCAATGCCATTGGGGACGTCACCACGCAGCAGTATGTCACCCACCACAGGAACAAGAAGAAGAGCATCAAGATGCTGATGCTGGTGGTGGTGGTCTTTGCAGTCTGCTGGTTCCCCCTGAACTGCTACGTGGTGCTGATCTCCAGCCTGGGCATCAGGACGAAGAACTCGCTCTACTTCGCGCTGCACTGGTTCGCCATGAGCAGCACCTGCTACAACCCCTTCATCTACTGCTGGCTGAACGAGAGCTTCCGCACGGGGCTGCGCTCCCTGCTCTGCATCTGCCACAGGGTGCCACAGCCTCGGGAGCAGGCGCTGCCACCCAGGGCCATGTCCTGCCGTGAGGCGTGGCTGGAGCAGGCCAGGTGCAGGAAGGGACCCTCCTCCCAGGCCAGCTGCTCCACCAGGAACCTCCCGATGGCCAACACGGACCTGTGAGCTAAGGGGAGTTGCCTGGTTGTGGGAGGCACCAAAGAGCATCTCCCAGGCTCTCCTCAGGAGCCAGCATTGCTGCTCTGTTGTTTTACTGCTGATTTTTGGCTTGTCTTACTATAGCCCCTCCTCTGCTTGGCATAGTGGGCACACAGGCTCTCCAGCACCAGTAAAACCCATGCTGCAGCTGGCCCAGGGGGCAGGAATATGTACAGGGGACATGGAGCTTCTCAGACATCATGATCTGCTTTCAGGATTTCCCATTTATTGCTATCAGAGGGAGTGGACCCAGGTTTCTGTCACTGGCTGTAACACGTGCCATAGCGTGGGGCTCTGCACAGCAGCAGGAACAATCCGTGATGACACGTGTTTGAAGGAAGGACTTGGACATGCAGACAAACTCCATCCACAGGGAGCTTCACCAGTCAGTGTATAGCAAAGCCTCCAGCAGAGGTAAGGATTGTTGACAGTGATTTTGCTCTCAGATTCTGCTGCTCCTCCTGCCCTGTCTCTGTCCCACCCACAGCGGCTGGAAGCCAGCCCCAGACAAGGGGAGCAGGGATGCACCCCAGGAGCCATGGCCACAGGCTCAGATGGCACAATGACAGATTAATGCAGTCCACTGAGAAGTTCTTTTTATTATAAATATATTATTTCAGTTAAGAGAGCTACACTGGCACTTTATAAAAGGCCGCAAAATATTTCATCAGGGCTGTAGCATTCACTCAGTAAGAATGGAATTTTTCTGCATTGTTACTAGTTGCTGTAAAAGTCTCATTTAAACAACAGGAGGGCAAGAAAGGGCCAGAAGGGATGTCCTGTGAGAAGCCACCAAGGACTTTGGGGCTGTCTAGTTGGTGCAAACCAGGTGATGGGTTTCAGTAGCCCAAGGGCAGCTGTGTCTGCTGGGGGGCTCCTGATCTGCCCTGGTGATGGCCCAGACAGATCTTCAGCCCAGAGAGGCAGTGGGGGGCCTGGGTGGCTTGAGGGAGTAAGAACACACTCCCAGCAACCTCCCAGGGGAGAATAAGCCAGACCAAAGAAGGGAAACTAAGGACTGATTTTTATGGGTGTTTTTTTATTATTTTCCATTTTTGCAGTGGGAAGGAAAAGGAGAGAAGGAGGGGGATCCTAGCTTCAGGCTTCGCTTGACCCCAGCTGGGCACCTTGGGTGTGCACTGCAGTGCCTGCACCAGAAGAAAACAGCAGAACACGAGAAGTGGCAGCAAGAGTGGGTGAATACTTCATTCCTGAGGCACTTTGCTTGGAGCTCACAATTATTGAACATGGGAATTCAAAGCTGTCTGTGCTAATTGCCAGCACTGTGCTCCCTCAGTGTACAGAAGGATTTGTTTTCAGACAAAAAACATCACTGTGAGTTTCTCAAACTGTTAAGATAATCTCGAATTAATAAGCATCACCTCATTTAATTAAAGAAGCTATAATTTGTTTTTTTACTGTTCCTCACTCCTCACTAGCTTTTGGTGAACAGTTCTCAAACTGCCATGTATTGTCTTTAATATTTATTAGGTTTGTTCTCCTTCCTTTCTTTAATGGCTGAATAACCTTTTTCTGGAGGAGACCAAGCCCTTATTCCAAAGAAGGGCTCTCTTCACACTCCCTTGATCTTCTGCTAATCCCTGTAGTTATCTATCTCTTGCTGTCAGAAATAACCTGGCTGGTTTTCCTTGGATCTGTCAATAGCAGCATCTCCTCGTTGCTGAATTTTTCTCCCCTAAATGGGCAGGATGTATGAGCTGACTGTATCGAATCTCTGTAATGGCTCAGCTCTCTGGACTGATAATTATCAATGCCTGAGTGAGATTCAGAGCTTCACACACCTCATCCAGTGCCTCAAGGTTCCTGTATCACTCGAGGATGCCCTGACTCCCAGCAGCTCTCAGGCAAACATAGAATGCACAATATATATAAAAAAAGTGTAATTTGAGTGTTGTTTGACCAGGGCATGGACAGTGCCTGGAGGGCAGGAGGCTGCATCTCTGCTAGACTCCAAGCCATGCTCTGGAAAAGGGAATCTCTGAAACTCAGCTTCTGCTGGGTCTGAGTCAACTCAGCACATAAATAGCTGCTTAAACATTCCTTACAAACATTCCTCAATCTGTCTCCATCCCGCCGGGCACCTGTGGAAATGTCATCCTGAGCAGTGCTGGGATCCCAGGAGAGCTCCCAGGGACAAGAGCCAGGCTGTGCTCGGCTCTGGCTGGACAGGGCTGCTGGGGCAGCACCACCAGAGCACTTTGCTGCCTGCAGACACCAGCCTGGGACCCCACAGGAGTGCGGGTTGCCAGGAGAATCCTCTGCCATCAGGAGACCCCTCCCCATCAGTGCCCTCGGCAGGCAAAGCCCCCCGGGAGGCAGAACTGCAAGGGACAGTGTGGAGGGCAAATGACTGAAACACTGAGTCACCACAAGTCTACTCCCGGGGGAACTATTTGAGCACACACAAATCAGCGTGCAAAGATCCAGCGAGACATGTCTGAGTGATTAACAGCCCGAATTTATTAAGGTTAGCTCATGCCAAATGCAGCAGAGTGCCTTCAGCAGAGTTGCAGATGAAGACGATAACAGGGATCGCAGCGCAGGGGATACCTGAATTCCAGAGACAAATCCTCTTATATAGCCCCACCACATAATGAACAAAGAAACCACAACATGCCAACTAGATTAACAAAAAGCTAGCAGAAAAACCCCCACAATGAGTCAGAAAATTAGCTCAGGAAGGAGAAACAGAATACAATTATCATCACTTAGCTCTTCAAGTGGAAAACAGCACGGAGGGGCTGGCCAAAGCACGCTGTAGGGATAGGGGGGAATGTCCTCAGTTAAATCCAGCTTAAGCCCTGGATGTTGGGCTGTAGGTGGGTCAGAGTCAAACCATCATAACTCAGCATCTTAGGTCAATCACAGAGCAGGGGAGGAAGAGGGAGGAAGGAGCCTGGCCCTTACCTGGGAGCCTGGATGTGAGGGCACACCCCGAATTCCCGCGTGGGAGATGATGTGCAGCCGCCCTGTGCCCCAGGCAGCAGCAAAGGCTCTCCCTGGAGCTGGGACACACAGCTCTGCTCTCACTGACTGTGGAGACAGCCTGCCTGCCCCCCAAGGATGCCACCAGCCCCCACAGAGCCCACCTGCCCCCCAAAGCACTCACCCGTCCCCACAGACCCCGCCTGCTCTCCCCGCTGCCTCCTCCTGCACCACCCCTGCTCTGCGGTGGGCAAAGGAACATGTCTGATCTCCCAGGCTTTGGAGGAGCCCAGGCAGGAATAGCAGCAAGTGAGGACAGGTTTAGCACCAGGCACGGGCTGCAGACAGCGCTTGGTTTGCAGACTGATGGCATTTCACAGGCTCCCCTGTCCCACCAGTGCTCAGCAGTGATCCCCACCCCAGTCCCAGGGTCTCCTCCCAGACTGCTCCCCTGAGGTGATACCAGAGCACTCCCAGAGCTTGGCTCAGCCCAGTGTGAGCTGAGCAGGTACACTGGAGATGTCTCCTTGCCCAGATGTGCTGCAGATGTTGGGTTTCTGCACTGCAGCAGGGCTGATGTTCTTTGGGGTCCCTGATGGGATGGGGCAGGGGGCCAGCAGCAGGCACCCAAGGCTGCTCTGAGCAGTGCTGGGAGGGAGCAGCCAGAGCAGGCAGAGGTGTGGGCGCTGTGCCTGGGGCTGTGCTGGGGCCAGCCCTCCCTCGGGAGCTCACATGGAGCCTCCCTAGGCAGCAGATCAAAAGCACCTCTTGCCCTGTTCCCCATCCCTGGTGTTTTGTTGTTTGCCCTGGTAATAAGGGCTGAATTAATGCACTTGGTCCTTGATTGATGTTTCACTCCCCCAGCAGCCCACACTGGCTGATGCTGCTCAGTTCAGTAGTGCCAAATTGTAGAAGTGGAGAGCAACTGTCACTTAGCCAGACGTGAGAGGGCAAAAATAGTAATAAACACCCCAAAAGCCACAGGCTGAGCTCTGCAGGAACCAGGTCTGGTTGTACAACACAATAGTCTGTCACTTGAAGAGACTTCTCCATGACAGGCCCATAAAAGTCTCCTTGGCAGATGAGACCAGACTAATTGCATTATAAAATCAGATGAATGGAGCATCTAATGCATCTGCTGGAGACAAACCCAATTGCTTTATGGGACACTGTAAGGGGCAAGTACAGGGAGTGTCCCCATTAATGGAATTCCTGCTCATTACTTCATGATTAATGGGGCTTCAGAGCATATAAAGGTTTATATCCTCTATATCATTCCCACATGCATTGCATACATCTGCATCCCATCCATGCTGTGTCCTGCAGGCTGTGGGACCTTGGTGGTCTCCAGGATCTCCACTCTGCAGGGACCTGCAGTTGGTGTAGCTGACAGCAACAACAGGGATTTTCAAAGCCTCATTTTGACCATTTCTTGCTGTTCCTACAGCACTGCAGAAGTCAATTCCATTTCAAGCCCACACTTGGAGCCAAGCTGAACACCACCATCAGTGTGATTCCAGGTGCCCAGACTGTGTGTACTGTTAGGAGATAATTTATGACACCTAACAAAAATGATGGCAGCAAGTTTCAGAGCAGCAGATTTTGTTCCTATTTTTGAGACAGACAATGTTTTTTTGCAGCCACATCCTGCCTCGGGCAGTTTTCCACAGGAATTAAGCAATCAATTAATCAATGGCCTTAACATTTTGCAGCTTCCTGCTCCTTCCACAGCTTATTTTGACCTTTTACTGGTGACACATGCCAAACATGGCAGAATTCAGAACACAAGGAGTGCCTGGATCACTTCCATGATGGATTTACCACAGCTCCATCAGTGGGGAGTTGCAGTAGGCTGGGTGGCTCTGTGCTGTTTTGGACAGTTTAATTTGCTTCTGAACTGTGATACACTGCTCAGACCTTTCACATTCAGGTTAATAAACCAAGTCTCTCCTAAAGGTTGGAAAGGAACTGAATTTTAGTTTTTAGCATGACAGTTTTACTTTCACAGTACATTGTCATTCCTGAACTCCTCTTCACAGTTCAGTTATTTGTTTGTCTCCATTTCCCACCCTGTTCTGGAATTAAACCCACCAGTTGCTTGTGCTGAGGAACAGTGACTGGTGCTGACTGTTCCCTCACAGAGATGGCAATGACTGCACTCCAAATAAAGTCTTTATTGCAGTCTCCCTTTCCTCTTTATGTTCATGTTTCTATGGCAGGATATGAATTTTTCTCCCTTCATTAAATTTGACACACTCTGTATTCTATTTAACAGAATTCCACTAACTTGCCTTCCTTTGCCTTTATAAAAGGCACGAGAATATAAGTATTATTAGTAATATTCAGGAGAATATAAGTGTTTTGGTGTCTTGCACAGCTTGCAGGGCAGGATGTAGGGATATTCATTCTTCAGGAGAACTGTTCTGATTAGCAGAGCTAATAAAGACCATGAATATTTAGCAACATGTTCAGGCATTTCAGCTATAAATGGGAACATCTTCACCACTTGACTAATTCTCAGCTTCTTTGTGAAGCCAAGTTGTCAAATCCTTTGTTTCTCCTGGTCACTGTGAAGGAAGGAGGGATTGAGGGGGAAGGCAGGACAAGGGTCCATTTTCCTGTCTGCAGTGTGGAGCGTTGCTAACCCGTCCTCTGCTCCCCCTCCCTGTACAAAGTGGGGACAGGAGCCTTTCCCCCATTCCATTTCTGTCTGTATCGATGTGTTGGTGTCCACACACACTCTCTGCATGCCCAGCTGCCATTTCCAATGCCTTTCCATGGCACAGGTGCCACAGGGCAGCAGCACAGCCCTGTTGGTGCCCAGGACAGAGGGTGGGGGGCACATCTTTGGGAAGACCGTCTGGACAGGACCAGGATAAGACCATGGAGCAGAGCAGCTCCCAGCCCTCCTGCTCTCACTGGAGATGTCCTGGGGCTGGGGCAGGATGGGAGCCCCAGCCTGGGGTCGTGTCTGCCTTGTCTGACCTTGGAGGTGGCCAGGGCACAGACCTGGGGCATTGTGTGCTCCTGCTCTGACATGGGAATATGAACTGTAGGAGGTAGGGAATGATGGACATTGGCTCTGTTGTTATTGTACTTGTTTGGGGTATTTCTTTGGAAGCCTGTAGTTCCTTCAGACCAGCTCTGAGGAGAATGAGGGGGAGTGTGAAGAGGTATTTAAGGGGTTGTAAAAACACTATTCTTTTGCATCCCTATTGCTGCTGCATTGGAAGGCAAACCAGCCCAGCACCCAGGCTATGAGCTCCCATTAATTATCATGGAGAAACAGCCTGGCCAGGCTCAAAAACCTCATTTACCACCAGGGCTCAGGGCAGGAATATAGCCATTCCATTTGGGATGATAATGTATTTTTTAAGGATAATAATAATTATTGGCATCAGGTTGTCCCCAAAGACAGAGTTTTTTTGCCTCCAGCACAACTCTGGCATTGGAGCTGGATTTGTTTCCCCTTAGAAATGAACATCTGCTGCCAATAAAAAGAATAAGGACTTTTGTTTTGTTTTTGTTGCTCACAGTTTGGTCCTAGATGAGATGGTTTTCTCTCATTAATGTTCCCCCAAGCATCCTGCCCAGCTCCTCAGAGCCTGGTGGCTGTTTTGCCCACGGAGGGTGATGGTGGCACTCCCTGCACAGGCACCCTGCAGCCCTGGAGTCCCAATCATGCACTGTGCAGCTTTTCAGCTGCTTTCTGAAAGCCCCTGAGAGTGACCTGACAGGCTGGAAAGGTGAGTGTGGAAGACAGAAGAACAACAGATTTCTGCCTCCTGGCAAACACATCCACTTCAATAATGTGCTGCGAAATGTGTGTTTTCCTTTGCTTGTGATTGCCCTCGTGTCCTGCAGACACACAATGAGGTAAGAACTGAGTGTGCAGGGGAAGCCTGGGGGAAATACAGAATGAGAAAATCAGAGAAAAAACAGTGAAAACACCACCTGTGGGGAAGGAAAGGGGAGAAGGAAAGGAACTTGGGTATGGAAATTCATGTCTCTCTAATGGATTTCAGTCTTCAATTTTAGCAATGGAAATTTATCTGCCTGTCCCCCCAGCCCCTGTGCAGGGGCCAGGGGCACATGGAGGGCAGGTGTTTAAGGTTTCTTTACTGGTGAGCCTCCTGGTTATGGGTAGGCAAGGAAATGAAGGGTGAAAGCAGGGAAGCTGTTTACCAGAGCACTCCAGGGCTGTCAGTCTCATTCCTGCCCTTTTCTCACTAAATGCTGCAGCTCAGACTCCTCTGAGGACTGTGTGCTTACCCTCTCCTGCACAGAAAAGGGCAGCCATCCTCTCCCTGTAACTACAGAATTTCAATCAGTGTTTTAACAAAACATTGCTCTTATTCCAGGTCATCTCAGCCCAAAGCAAACACAGGGCTTTAGTAAAAAGTGCAACTGTGAAAGCTCTTGCTCTGTGTCTCCAGAACCTGCACACGAGGGAGATCCTAGAAAGCTCCTCTGACTTCACTGCCATAGACCATGCAACCCTTGTTAACACAGGGCTCATTAATTAGTCTGGTTCCAAGCAGGATCCCACCTGGAACAGTTCATTAGTGGGACCACCGCCTCACCCTGGCCAGCCCCCTCCAGCAGCTCCCCTTTGCTCATGGGGAGAAGGACATACCCTCAGAGAGGGGTCTCCTGTGAGAAGGATGCAAAGACCTCCTGTGACTGCAATCTCACCCCAGCAGCTCTGAGGTAAGCTCTGCTCAGGGGTCCCTGTCCACACAAGGACATGGCCACAGTCCCCACCTCTGCAGGTAATTTCAGGGCACTCAGGTGAAGTGTCCACACCCCACATATTTCACTTGGGTTATTCAGAGCAAAACCCCAAAAGTCAGGACTGCTGGCTGTGGTGTGTGACTGCTGGGAGCAGCAGGACAGACATCTGTCTGTCCAAAGACAGCTCAGGAGAGGGCCCTGTGTGTGCCTGGTGGGGCCAAACAGCATTCCCTGGCATTCCCTGTGCAGCTGGAGGCTCTCCAAGCTGTCAGTGCCTGTGCTCTGCATCCCAGCTGGAGATGTTCCTGCAGGAGGAGCTGAGGTAAGGACTGGGTGCCTCAGCACCCTGACCTGCTGCCAGCCTTGTGTAGAGTGGCTGAGGTGGCACCAGGGCTGGGGGTGGGAGCCAGCCTTGTTCTGCCCACCAAGGAGAGGCTCCTCAGGCACACACTTGTCTGCTCACATGGAGCACATGTGTTTCTCTGCCAGGAGCTGCCTCCTATCTCAGCATGGAGAATCCCAAGCACTTAGAGGGGAACAGGATTAATTTATCATGGCTCCTTGGGCTCCAGCCAAAAACAAGGCAAGACCAGACAACACAAGAGTCTGAGGTGAGGAGCAGAGGGGGTGTGAAGCTCTTGATCACTGGGAGTTCCTGCCTTGGGTGGGAGCCCCTGCTCTGCATGGGAGGGGCAGCCCTGCTCTCTCTGAAGAACAGACCTGAGCTGTGGCCAAACCCACCCCCCTTTTGCCTCCTGCAGTGTGTCCAGTGACCTGGGAATGCAGAGTGTGGATGGATACAACCCCAGGGCCAGGAGTCACTCAAAGGTAAGGCCTGGCATACATTGAATTCCCATTCCAAAAGTGTGCAGGAAGCTGCTCTCTCAACAGACGCTTCTGGCCCTCTCCTCCTGCAGTGACAGTGGCCTCAGCCAAGTGACAGGCACAGGCAGAGCTTTGGAGGGCCACAGCACCCTGCCCCACCTTCTGCCATGGGCTGTTGCAGGCAAGGCCTCTGGGATCATCACCCCTGGCAGACTGTGGTGAGATTGGGCACTGGGAACACCTGGGCTGCACCATGAACAGCCCCTGTGCCAGCAGGCTCCAGGCACCACACCCTGCTCAGAAAGGGCTTCTGTGGACACTGTGGATGCTGAGTACCTCCACCTCTGCTATGGCTTTGTGTTTGGTGGTGGATGAGTGGTTCTTGTGCCCTGACTGCAGAGGCTGTGTGCTGTCCACAGCTGAGGTATGACAGAGGCAGCCAGGGCTGCAGACACAGCACTGCGTGGGGATCCTCACAAGCTGCAGCACTGCAGGCACTCAGGGAGCCTGCCAGAGTTTGGACAAATATCACAGCTTTAATTAGAACAGAAAACACCCTTGATGCTAATAATTGTTTTAAACAAACCAGGAGAAGGGCATGAATAGGCTTAATGAGCTCTGTAATTACCAAACTTCAACAGCAGCTGCTCCTCAGTGAAGCTTTGGGAACGGGAGTTCCTTGGGCATCGTTGAGGGGTCTCTGCTCCCCCTGACCCCAGGCCGTGCAGTGAACCACACCTGAGACCTGGCCACTCTGGGGAACATGAAACCCATGGAAAACCTAAAACTGATGCCCGTGGTGGGGGCAGGCACAGCACCACATCCACCCCACCCAGCACCACCCGCTGCAGCCCCTTCCCACTCTGGGGCTGAGGCTGCTGCAGCATCTCTGAGCAGCCCTGCCAGACAGGACCAGCCCCCTCCCAGCCCCCCCCGGCCCCTCAGCATGAGCCCCCACCAGCAGGTGGGCAGGGGGCCCACAGCAATGCTGAGAGAAATCAAAACTCACCAAGCGTCACCGTGTCTGGCTCCAAAATTTATTGAACTACAAACACACATCACTCAAGAGCACCAGGTCTGGAGGAATGTGAGGGACCAACCCCCTGCCACTAACAGGGGGCAGGAGCGCCAGCTTCTGCTTGATTTGAACACAGACAACACCCCAAACCCAACAGAAATAATGCTACAGCAGAATTACAACGGTAATGGCACAGAATTTACAAAAATATAAATAACCTATTCGTAACCTTAAAGAAAAATAACATCTACATAAAAAACAACACATATTCCCTTGGGTAAACCATGGCTACAGAAATGTAGTGATTTGTTGTTTTGAAAAGCACCAGAGTCTGAAGTATTAAATAATTCAACACAGAGGGGGTATCTCCCCCTAACACTTGCAGACTCTTCCAAGAAGTGTGCCCAGATCAGTAACACCAAGTTTTCTTCATATTGCTATTTCTGTAAAAGCACATTGGAGGGAGAGCTCTCATGAGCCCCCTGTTCAGGAACAGCACCCGAGGGATGTTCACCAATTGTTCACCAGAATAAACACTTTAACAACAGTGAAGTATGTGCCTATTTTAAGTCTATGCTTAAGAGCTTCCCAGAACAGGGCTAGATTTAAACTTATCATACAAATTCCTCTGCAAATCAGACTTCCAGGCAAGACTAGTGTGGAAACCAATCACTTGTGACAAAATAACCCCACTGCACTGGAGTGTTTCCACTGTTCAGTCCTAGCTCAAGTTTGCACAGATTTCAGAGTTATTTGATTTCTTTCACCCCTCTGTGAGCCATGCCAGCTTGGCACAAATGACTTCCTGAGGCTGTGACGTGAGATCCAGCACTACAGAAATTTCCCTACCTTACATTCTATGTACTATGTTGAAAATGCTATTAAAAAGCAAAAGTCAAGTATCAATTCCATTGGTTCCCCAGTGAAGCAATTCCCTGCTCAGGGATCACTGTTGTTCTGCTGTCTGAGTCACAGCATTTCCCTGTTTTCAAGGCTCTCATGGTTCCCTGAGGGCTCTGGCTGGGCTCGAGGCAGCCTGGCCAGGTGGTCTTAGGGTGGGCTAAAGGCTACCTGTTGAACTTTTGGCCCTTGTAAACACAGCTGGTTTTGTCTCCACAGCTGAAGGAAGGTGCCTGCCACGAGCACAGTGAGAGTGGGGAGCAGCCTTTGGCTGGGAGCTGGGGGAGCCTCACTGCTGAAAAGCCACGTCCTGCAGGGCTCCTGTGCAGTGTCCAGCCCTGCTGGAGCACCAGCCAGTGAGACTTGCACTGACACCACAGGTGAGGCTCTGAGGGGAACCCAGAACAGTTCAAACACACAGAAAACCAGCCCTGCCAGCCTGTGCTGAGGCAGCACACCCTGTGGCACAGCCAGGGCCTGAGGGGCAGCACCAGTGGGGCAGGGGCTGGGGCATGGCCCATACCCACACCCAGCACAGCACACACCCTCTGTGCTGCACCCTCGAGGCAGGGGGTGAGTTTTGAGTACAAGTAATATTGCTCAGACATCAAACAATTGAAAAATAAGTTTACCTTACAAGCTATGAAGAAAATGAGGTTGATTTCTTTATAAAAAGTGAGAAAAACCACTAAACAAATGAACTAAATCCTCACTTCATTTGCTTGGCCCAGAGCCCCACTCTGGCACACTAATGGAGCTGCCCAGCACGTGAGGAGATTTGCAGCACGCACCTGTGGCATGTCCCCATCATGCACAGCTCTAATTTAACAGCCCTTCCTGCCCATCTCCTGCTCCTGACAGGGACAGACTGGCTCTGCCATCCTGCCTGGCTGCCACTGCTCTGTGCACTCCAAGTGACCACATACGGGTGGCACTGGTGACACAGAGCACACAGCACAAGCTGCCCAGTCCAGTTCAAACTTCCAAAGCCAGGGCCAGCAAACTGAGCTGCAGGGAGGCTCTTACTCAGAGGCAGTGGGTGAAGTTATTTTCCTTCCCACTGGAAGTGACTACGTCCACAGAGGGATTAAATATTTATTGGATTTTGCGAGGTGATTAAACCCAGCACTCTCCCGGCCACAGAAAAGCCTCAAACAGGAAATCCCTGGCCCCAGGCTGTGTGTGCTATAGCAACACTCCCTAACAGTCCAAGAGTCTGACTAATCCTGGCCCCACATGGCTCAAAGTTCAACGCTGTAGGTCTTGGGGAGCAAAGAGCAATAAAACCACCTTGACTGTGGAAGAAACAAGCAGTGAGGGAAAGTGCCAGGTCCAGCTCCAACTGCCCATGCCTTTGTTTATCTGAGCACATCCTGGGTGTGTTCAAAGCCCAACATCTTTAAACAGAGAAAGAAAACACCAGCAGCTATTACTGCTGGGGTGTGGGGGAGATCTGCCTTCCGAGAAGGGTACTGGCTTCTCTGAGGTACCGTGGTCAGATAAAGGAGAATTCTGTGGGGTCTGGGAGGGGGCAGCAGGCAGTGGGGTAACAGTGCCACTTGCTGGTGACCACCACAGCAAAGGCTCGTGCTGAGACCCCGGTGACAGGCAGGACAGCAGAGAGCTGCCCCAGCCACACAGTGAGGGACAAAGCAAGGTCACCAGCTCAGCCCCAGCCATGCTGTCTGCAAGTCTTGGGGTGGCTCCAGTGACACCACATCACAGAACACCCTGAGTTGGAAGGGACCACAGAGATCACAGAGTTTAACTCTGAAGTGAATGGCCCACAGAGGGACTGAGCCCTCAGCCCTGGTGTTACCAGCAGCAGGCTCTGCTGGGAGCAGAGCCACAGCCCCAGCCCTGCTGGCAGCTGCCCTGCCCGTGACCCCCGGCGTGCCCGGCCGCCCCCACACTGCTCTGCCCCGCTCAGGAACGTGTCCTACAGCCCCCACTCCCATCCAGGGCCACCAGCACAGCCCTGTGGCCAGGGCACACCAGGAACAGCCCAGCTGCCTGCAGCCCCCAGGCTCAGGCACAACGCTGAAATCAGGGCGACAGCAAGACCATGGCAAGTCATGACAAATCCCCCAGGGTGAAATACCAAGCAGAAGGGTGCTCCCCCTTCCCAGGAGCAACTCCCAGGAATGAGAAATCAGGCCATTTTTAGGCAGGAAAAAAAAAAAAAAAAAAGGAAAAAATGTTATTTTAAAAGAGGAGGAGCTTCTGGAGGAGCTCCTGCTGTGGCTGGCACAGGAACGTCACTGCTGCCTGTGACCACAGCCACAGCTTCAGCCTCAGCTGCCACCCACGGGGCAGTGTCCCTGCCCCTGACACTCTGTGCCACCACAGGCAGTTTGTGAAGCCTTGGAGGCAACGGGCAGTGAACAGCCATGGGGCTGGGGTGAACCAGCACCTGCCCATGGCCAACAGCCACAAGGGCTTACATCAGCTCATCACGAGAGTCAGCCTGAAACTCGTGCCAGGATGCCACACTGCACCACAAAGGGGCACGAGAGGAAGGTGCCAGGGTGGCACAGAGGGACAAAGGAAGGAGCCTGGCACATCAGCCATGGTCAGGTCCTCTGCCAAGGAAATCGCAGCACAGAGGGAGAGAAGCAACTGAAAAGTAAACTGAGAAAGTGGCAACTGGCACCCAGGAAAACAGAGCATGGGCCAGAGGAAGGATGGGAAAACTGGAATGGAAGGGAGGAGATGGCTGGGCTCATAGGAGGGCACTGCCCATTGACAGTGAGCCCCTTGGCTGAGGAACCCCATGGCAACAGTGGGGCAGGACAGGGCTCACTGCAGAGCCAGAGCACCACAGTATGGGCAGCACAACAACCAACAGGGAAGGGTGTCACAACTAGACAAAAAACAGCCTCTGGAGGGGCCTGAGCAAGCCCTCCCCCACGGAGCAGGGAAAAGGCACAGCCGTGCTTCCTGAACCCCTGTGCAGAGACACCCGTCATGTCCATTCCATGACACAAAAACCATCTCTGTGTCCTCCTGCCACGCACCCCAGGGAGGTTCTGTGCCCGCAGGGCACTGTTCCAGCAGTGCATGGAGCTTCCTGTGCCCCCGGGCGTGCCCTAGCGCTGGCGGTCGGGCGCGGGGCTGAGCGTGAAGTGGTCACAGAGCAGGAGGAGGGCGTCGAAGCGCTGGAGCCGCTGCAGCGCCCGCGCCAGCAGAGGGACGGTGACCACGGCTCCTGCCGAGGTGAAGTGTGCCACCAGCTGCTCAAAGCCCGAAATCCGCCCCAGCAGCTGCGGCATCAGCCCCAGCTCCAGAGCCACGTGGCTGAAGTTCTTCACACCGTTCAAGGAAGGGTCCAACAGGAAGGCCAGAGACTGCACCAAGGAATGGGGCAGCTCTGCTATGGGGAGACCTGGGGACAGCAACACAGCAAAGGTGGGTTAGGACACATCCTAGCCGAACAGGAAAAGGGTAGAGAGAACAGCCTCCAGCCTCAGGCCCTGCTGGGCAGGTGAAAAGCCTCCCTGCCAGGGCAGGGATCTCCTCCAACATCACTTGGAGAGCTCAGCAACATGGAGCTGGCTCAGTCCTGGGGAAGCTGGTAACTGGTGACAGCTGGGCCACCTGCCCGCAGGCCACTCGAGGCAGCATCACAGAAAATATACCCTGTGGACCAGCACCAAAGGCCACAAGTCAGGTGAGTCCCTGGTGGGCTTCTGGAGGAGCTCCCTTCCAAGAACCTGCCTCTGATATGCCCCTACTTGGAGCACAAAGGTGAGGCTGAAGATCACTTACCACTGGCCGTGCTGCTGATCTGAGTCACCAGGCTCTGGGCATCATCCACCTGGCAAGACAAAAACCCCAAGGTTGGTGGCAGTCTGCTGAGAACAGCAAAGCCTGGCTCTGCTCCCAGGGCTTGCACAGGGGCTCAGGGAATGGTGCTTCTTCTCCAGCCTTACCACCCCATATTAACATAACTCAGTCCATATTCCCACCCCTATGTCAAGCCCAGCCCCTGTGCCTGAGCCTTGGGCAACTGGCAGCAGTTCTGAGCAGTGATAAGGCAGGAGGAACTCACCGGCTGCTCCCCAGGTGGGATTTCAGCTGTGGGCAGGTGATGAGCCCTCTCCTGCACCCCAGCTCTGCTCTCAGCTGGAATTCTCTTCACAGCCCGGCCGGCTGCGTCCTCCAGCCGCTCACCACCCACAAACTCCACCTGGCTGGAGAACTTCTGGAGGTCCAGCTCAGTGCACTCCACGGGTGCATGGGGCCACTTGTGCTGCATCTCGGAGGCGCAGGAAGAGAGCGGGGCAAGGGCCTCCACCGTGCCCTGCCTGGGGGTGGGGGGCGGCAGGACCCCCTCCAGGCAGTCACTGTGGCCTGGGGCCCGAATCAGGGGCTGGCTTTCCAGGAGGCTCCTGCCCAGCTGGGCCTTGGAGGCAGTGCTGGCTGCAATGGCTGGTGGCAACTCCATCTCTGGCTGGAGAGAGGGGAGCTGGAGACCCACGGCTTCCCCATCGGAAATGAACTGCACTGCTTCCACGGGGCCTGGAACAGAAACCAGCACTCCTCAGTGAAACTCAGCATCCAGCTCCATCCTTGCTGCCTCAGGGCATCTCATCCTGGGACCGTGTGAGCTGGAGCCCAGCACCACCCACCCTTCCCCAGCAAAAGAACAAGAGCAGGTACCTTCTGCCTGCCTGTAGCAAGGGCTCAAATTCTTCACACCCAGGCAGCAGGGTCCAGACATCTGCTCCTCACACAGGAACCTGCCAGGTGCTGCTGCAGTTGGGAACGTTGCTCGCTGGCCCGAGAAGTTCTGAGTCCTCAGGAAGACTTTGAGGGTAGAGGAGAAACAGCCTGAGCAAAGGCTTGGCTCGCTTCCCTAGCATGTGCTCAGCCCTGTGGTATGTCTGCCAGCGAGGAGCTGGGAGCCCAGCAGCTCCCTGGCACGCTGCTGGATGCCATCCTGCCCCAACCCTGGCCACCACACCTACAGCCCTCTTCATTCTGCAGCAAGAGCCACCCGAGCAGAAAAACCTCAGAAGGGAGGATTGCCAGTTCCTACAGTGAAATGGCCTCCTCCTCCTCCTGATGGCCCTAAGAAAAGGAGGGAGGCTCCTCTGTGTCACTGAGCAGGTAAAGCAGTCACAGAGAGAGCCCTGCAGGCATGAAAGGCAGGATGAGGTGTCTATTCTGTGTGAGCTGAGGAACAGCTGGGTCACTGTGCTGTGAATTCAGCAATGCTCTACACAGCAAGAAGGGGCCACGGGCACAGGCGAGTGGCACAGCAGGGAGGAGAGCACCAACTCACCTCTCTGGCACTGGCTTTTCCAGAATCGCTTGCAGTAGATGATGGAAAGTGCCAGAAGCACCAGGACAATGATGACCAGGGCACTGCTGGTCAGTGCAAGAAGGGCTGTGTCCTGTGGTGGTACAGTAGGGACAGCGACCTTCACCAGGTTTGTTCTGGAGCGACCTGCAAACATCCACACAGCGTTGGAGCCAAACTCCGAGGCTTGGACCATCCCTTCCCTACCCATCCCTCATCACATGCCATGGCTGTGCCTCCCCCAGCAGGGCTGTGGCTCCCCTGTGCCCACATCACCTGCCATGACCCCAGCAGGGTGGGACACCTACACTGTGGCTCAGAGGATGGTGTCTGCTTGGTGCAGGGAATGCACTCCCACTCCAGCTGCCCGCTGATCCGCGCCTTCCTGTAGAACCTGCCGGAACAGAGCACACAGGCTCAGCTCAGCCTGGCCCCCCGGGCTGCCACCACCCTGCTGTGCAGCCAGCTGTGCCACCCACCCCACAGCACAGGGACAGCTGTCCTGCACTCCTGTCTGGCTGGCAACAGCAGCAACAGGGCTCTCATCGCTGGCTGGAGCCACACCACACCTACTTGTTCATGTCTAGCCATTTGTCAAGAAGCAACATCTTTCCAACAGCCCCCCCCTCCCTGCCCCCATCATGTCTGCTGAGGTGGATTTTAATGGTTAATAGCTCCCTACAGGGCTGGGAACAGCCCAGCTATGGCTCTGTCTGAGAAGTGACTCATATACTGGAGCCCACCGCTGGCCAGTGGTGTCTGCAGCACGGGCTGTCTGTATGCAGCCATTTCACTTCAGCAACCCCTTAAACCCCTTAAAGTAGCCCCCTCTTTGGGGACTACTAAGCATAGTGGTCTACAACACTTCATCTTCCAGGGCTCAGCCACCCTGGTGTCAACAGAACAATGAGAGTCTGGAAGTTTTCTTTCACAGCTCGTTTACGTGAGCCTTCAGGTTTCCTTCTCTAGGAACCCACCAGATGGGTCTGACTTCCATGCCATTAGCAGCGTCCTCACAGAGACACCACTGGGTCACCAGGCTCCTCTTAGGTGCCATGTGGGACCCTGGGTGCCCCCTGTGCCCAGCCCCTCCCTGCCTCCCCAGGTGTGGCCGTGCTGGCCCCGCTCACCCCGGCAGGCACTCCCCGCAGACGGCATCGGCCGTGGCTGTACAGTTGGATTTCTGCAGGCGGTTGATGAGGGCACAGGACAGGCAGGGCTTGCAGCCGTGGTGTCCCCAGCGGTCCTTGAACTTCCTGGGAGGGCAGGCCACGCACTGCGCGTCCCCGCCGCTGCCATCGCCACAGTCCTGCAAGGGGACAGGGTGGGGACATGTGGTGAGGGGCTCCAAGTGGTCCTGAGTGTCCCTTCTTTGAGGGCAAAGGGCCACCGTTCACGTGGGGTCCTCAGAACCCAGCTGAGAGCAGCCACCACCAGTGCAACTCCAAGGTGACACTCAGGGACCCTGTCTGCTCCCAGCTGGGGCCCACCGGTGTGCTCTGGGTGTTGGAAAGCTCCAGCAGCACCACCAGATGAACCCTGCTGCCTCCCACCAACCCAAGCCTCCCACCAATCCAAGTCCCACCTCTGAGACCCCCAGGACCCCCTGCAGCACACCCAGGTGCAGCCCAGCCATGCAGTGTGACCTTGCTCAGGGCTACAGCCCAGAGGAAATTTAGACTTCTACCAAAAAGGGAGTAGACTTCCAGCAAAAAAGGAAATCAGGTTGCTCCTTGTGCTGCCTTAGATCCCTCATCACCTCCTGCTTCCATTGTCTCACCCTTCCACCAGGGTAAGTGATACAAACCACCATCCCATCCTACCGAGTCTCAGCTCTTCCCAGCATGCTGGGACCTAAGATCACCTTTCTGAAGGGAGGCTGGCAGAGGATTAACCCAGCTGTGCCACCCATGATGATTTCTGCTCCTTACAGAGAAGTCAGTTTACCTTGGAAAGCTCCTGCCCAGGCATGCACTTCCTGCAGGGGACACATTTCTTCTGGTCATCCAGGTACTCACTCTCTTGGCAGGCCATTGTGCTGAAGAGGAGAGGGGAGCTTGGGGATGAAAGGAAGAGAAGGCAGAGGGATCAGAGCCAGCCCTAACACATTTGGGGTGAGCAGTGTGCCCATCTCTGGGTAGACATCTCCACCTGGCCAGGACAGCACCCAGCACTGCTGAGCACTGTGGGTGGGACTTGGGCAGGAGGTAACTCCTGGCTCCTTCCACACAGCTCCATCAGTCCCAGGCTGATCATGGGCTGCCCCATTCTGCTGTCATCTCACAGCCTCACAATGCACCAAATGAAATTTCAGTCACAGTATTGGACTATCACCACGAACTGCTCAGGTCACCAGTGCATTCTGCCAGTCCCAGCCGTGGCTCTGGGTACCAGAGACAATCAGAAGAGAGCCTGGCCCCAACAAAGGCTCAGCCAAGCCCCAGCTTCAGGATCCAGCAGCCCAGCTTTGGCCAGCAAGGCTGCATTGGTATGACAGCACCAAATGCTGGTGGCTGTTGTGTCCCTGACAGAGCAGGACACAGTGCCCCACACACACCCTGCACCCCCAACAGAAAGGGACACACACACACGTCCCGGTGGCCCTGCTGTGTCCCCAGCAGAATGGAGAACACAGACAGACAGACAGACAGACACCCCTGTGGCCCTGCTGCTCCACCCTGGAGCTGTGCAGTCTCTCAGGCTCTTGCTCCATGCACGTTTCATCTCTGCATGGTGTCACTCACAGCACACTCAGAGCAGCACCAGAACAAGCTCCCACTCCCTCTGAAAAACCCTCCAGAGCCTTCCTGAGGTGCATTAATGGCTCAGCAGAAGGTAAACAACAGAACCAGCCCAGGAGCCACACTGTCAGTAAGGGTGGCTCAAGGGGCAGCACAGGATCAGCATCTCAATCAGAGTAAACAATTCAGACTGAAGCTGCAAAAATGAGCAATTTACTTGGAGTTTTGGGGCTGCCTGATTATTTCTGCAGATTCTAGAGGGATTCTTCCCATGATGACAGACAGGGAATAAAATCCACTTTCACTAGACCAATCTCCACTTTGCTTTTCCTATTACCTCATGAAGAAAATCAGGAGAGAAACTGTTCAACCTGCCTTGGGATCAAGTTCTCAACACCCATCAGGAATAGTGAGCACCTTTTGGAGGACACCAGCCTGAACAGCCTAGAGAACCAGAGCTGTCCTCTGGGAGGGAAGCTTGGCCAGATGTCTGGCTCTTGCAGTAAGGGGGGGATCATCTCCAGAGCCCCCACACCTCCTTCCCCTCCCACAGCAGCATTCCTCTGTAGGCTTTTTCTGCCTAATCCCACCACTCCCTTGCCGGTGCCTTTTGGAAGAGGACACTTGGCTGGGCTCCCCCGGCTCTGGAGGGCCGAGATTCATGGGAGATGAGGTCTGCCCAGACGAGCACAGAGCATGAGTCACCCTCCCTCCTGCTCACAGCACATGGGCTGATGCAGGATCAGCAGCCAAGTCCATGGGGACAGGCCAGCAGGGGCTGAAGGGACTCGGGAGGGGCACGGGCACAGCTTGTAACTAGCACAAAGCATCCTGACACCACTGAATAAAAGAAGATTTGTCACCATCTCAGAAGGTGGTGATCCCACTGTCTCTGTCTCAAGCACAGCGTTTGGTGTCAGGGTTCAGCTACAGGTTGAATGCAGGAGAGAAAATAAAAAGCGAGGAGCCAGGTCCCAGAAGAATGACACACAGCTCCTCTGGGGGGCTGGCACACTGAGGAGATGTCACCTAAGTGATTCAGGAGCCCAGCATGCCAGGGGACTGGAGTTTGGGTCAGGTTTTTGCTCCTAATAACAGCACAAGATGAATGAAACAGAATTGCAGGCAACAGGAAAGGAACCCAGACACCAGAGTAGGGAGAGCAAGGAGCTGATTTTTACCCCCTCTCCAAAGTGCTGTAATGCAAGGAAAAGAGCACTGGTGGAAAAAACCTCAACAACACCAAAAGTCCCAAACCAGCAGGGTTTTTGGTGAAAGTGTCCTGCGAACACAACTTTGCCACTTTTTCTCATAAATTTACAGAATTTCCCAGGCTTTCAAAGGGCCTGCAGCTGAGACAATACCCCTCAAAGCCCCCTCCCCACAAGAACCCGGTTTAAAGCAGTTTGCCAAATACAGAAAGTTACACAGGCCAAAGGAATCCTGTGTCAGAGCTGCTCCAAGCACAAGGACCTCTGCCAGGATGATGGAATCACTCAAGATGGAGCAGACAGCCATACCCAGCGTGCCAGCAGGATACTGGGCACAGGGCAGGTCTGCTGCTGCTCAAGTGTGACAATACAGGGAACCAACACTTGGCTGAGTATCAGGCATGAAATTCAAAGCTGGGGGATCTTTGTAATTCTTATTTCAACACCACCAGACCCAAGACATTTGATTTGTACATGGAGGACACATCTAAACCACCTGGTGCTGCTCTGGTATGGCAGCAACCTTGGATCACCTAATGTTTAGCTGAAACAATTGGTATTACTGAGGCTAAAGGAAAAGCCAAAACCAACAATTCCCACCTCTTTGGGAACCACGTGGAGTCTCCCTGACACTTCTAGGGCGGCACATTTTATCTGCCACAGGGGAATACAAAGGTGACACAGTAACAATGAGCATACAAGGGCCACAGTATCAATGTACTTCGAGGTTGGGGGGAAGAAGAACCTCCTGCTATCAGTCCCAGATGTACGAGATCTAACTTGGAAGCATCTCTAATTTGTTAAACAACTCTTTTATTGCCTTAAAGAGACATCCTGCCTGAGCAGGAAAGCAGAATGGGCTCCCCACTGCATCAGCCCTTAAGATACCAAAGCCATGAGTTGGTGAATGAGTTTCACTGCATGAGATGAAATAGTTCCAGCAGAGCCACAGCATGAGCTGCAGTTCATCCACCCTGTGACAGAACTACAGCTCAGCCATTGTCTTTTCTCTGTGAAAGTGTAATTTTCAATAAAAAATTAGACTGTATTGGAATCCAATCTATTTCTTTTGTGTGCAGCTAAAGGATTCTGGGGGGAAAACAAGGGTGAGGGAAATAATAAGTGAAAAGGTACAAAATGAAAGCAATCAGTGAAACCTTCAGTGCTGCTGATTCTCCCCATCTGCCCAGCAGGGACTGGGGCAGGGGGGCTGGCAGGGATGCAGGCAGGACAGGAGGAGATGGGGTGGGGGCTGCTCCCCATCTCAGCCACAGACCCTGTGCCCTCCAGCCATGGGGCTCTGCTTGCCTGGGACAGGAGGTGCCCAGACCCACCCTCAGGGGCTCAGACACCCACCCAGCAGTGGCTCTTCCACATCACCACGTGAGCCAGAACACACATTACAGATTTCTACTCTGCTGCAGGACTGACTGGCACAGTCAGGCAGCACCATGCCTCAAGATGAGACACTTGTATACACTGGAACCTAAGAACAAAGAGCTGAAATCCTAAATAAGAGCTGCAAGTGAAAAGCAGGGGGAAAAATGCTATCTGGAAAATAACAGTGCATGCCTCATGGCTGGCCACAGTCAGCTACAGTCTCCTGCTCAGCCATTCCCTCACTCTGGCCCAGGCAGTGTCTCCTCATCTCCCTGTGCTACAAACAATGATGGGAGAACCTTTCCAGCAGTGAGACTCCTCTGGGAAAAGGGCTTCTCACAGAAATAAAAAAAAAAGGTGGAATCTGAGGCTTTCCACGAGGCTGGGAAATCAGCAGGAGTTTCCCAAACTGGAGATGCTACACACACATCTGCCCATTAACTGTTTTATCTGGAGTGGCTGGGGACCTGGATTTGCTTTAAGTGAAAGCACAGTACTCCCGGGTGGGAGAGGAAGTGCTCCGGGCTGCTCTCACCCCTCTTTAGCGCACAGCAGGAGTCCCCAGGGCACAATGCCCACTTTCCAGTGATTTCTGCCAAGTTAGGGCTGCCCCACCTTGGAAACCCACACGCTGCATTACCAGGTATCTCAAGTAACACCTTCAAAGCTCCTCTCAATTTGCATAAAACTTTGGATTTCCATCTAGTTTTTGCCCCTCATTTAATTCTTAGCAACTTTCACTATCTTCCGGCAATAATCAGAGAACCACTGTAGCCGTAAAAGCTCTCGGAGTCCATGGAGTCCAGCTGTTCCCCCACCAGTAACCCACGTCCCCAAGTGCCACATCCCCGTGTCCATTAGATCTCCCCAAACTGTGACTTCACCAGTGCCTGTGGCGGGGCATGAAATTTTTTTGGAGAAAAACTTATTCCTAATATACAACCTAAACCTCCCGACCCCCGCATCTGGCAGCTGCTCCTTTCTGGAAAAACAGCCGAGGCGAGACGGGACGGGACGGCCGCGGGGGCAGCGCGCTGCGCCCACGCGAGTGCCGGCTGCGGGTGCGCCCCGGCCCGGCCCGGCTCGGCTCGGCCCGGCTCAGTCCGGCTCGGCTCGCCCACCGCCCCCGCAGCCCAGCCAGACCCCGCCGGCGCCCCCCGCCGCCCGCTCGGGAAGGCGGCAGCGTGCCGGGATTTGCCCGGGCACGTCCCGGCCAGGGGCTCCGCCGCGGCACGGCCGGCCCGCATCGCCCGCCCCGCATCCCCCGGGACCCCGGCTCGGGGCTCCGCATCTCCCGGTGCCCGCACCCCTCGGGCCGGTGCCGCCCAGCCCGGTACCGCCGGCGTTCAGCGGCGAGCACGGAACCGGCTACAACCCACGTGTACCGCTGCCGCCGCGCCGCCGGGAGCGGAACTCGCCGCAGGTCCCGCCGGTCCCCCCCGACCCCGCAACCGCCTCCGCCCGGCGGTGACACCGGCACCGGGGAGGGTCGGGACCGCCGAGAGCGGGCGGGCAGGTGCGCGAACCCCCGGGTTACCTGTCTCGGTGCTAGCAGCACGGACCGGACCGGACCGGGACCGGCGGGGCGGCGGGACCAGGAGGGACAGCGTGGGAGCGGAGCCGGACCGGCACCGCAGCGGCAGTGACTCGCCGGCCCCGCGTGGAGCGAAGCGGGTCCGAGCCCGTCCCGTCCCGGGCACCGGGAGTGCCCCCGCCCCGCCCCGCAGCTCCATTGGCGGCGGCGCCGCCGGGGCGGGGCCATGGCGGGGAGCGGCGCCGGCGGGGGCGGCCGGGGAGCGGCACCGGCACCGGCACCGGGGGCGGCGGGGCCCGAGCTCCGCGCCGAGGGGAGTCTGGGCACAGCAACACCGGGGTGTCCCACTGTCACCGCCGGGGTGGGACACTACAGAACCCACGGGCTTGCGGGACCGTGTTCCCGAAGACCCGAGGTTGTCCGGCGCCTCAGGTGCGGGCTGGAGGCTGAAGGAGCCCCGAGCCCGGCCGTGGGGGAACACCCGGGAGGAATTAACTCCCGGGTTCCGAGTGCCACGCACGGTGTGTGTACCCTGTGTAGGGTGGGCAGGGTGTGTTTGGTTTGTGCGGGCAGCACACTCCGGGCACGGCCGGCCCCAGAGCTGAGGGCTTCTCCCAGCATCAGCATTCGCGTCTCCCAGGATTGCCGTGACTCACCCGCGGTCTCTGGGTAGCTCTGGGGAGCCGCAGAGTTATCCCAAGAGTGCCGTGCAATGACCGACTCTACCACAGTGTGAACCAAACTGGTGTGTGGAAGAACTGAACTTCCTTGTGCAGGGGCAGTCCGATTTCCCAGTGACAGCCCTTCAGTGCGCTGTCCCCGAACTGCTGCCCCTCAGTCCTGACCCAGACCCACGACAGGACCTTCCTGCCTTCCCGCTGCCTTCCCAGCCTCCGGAGGGGCAGGATGGGCACTCAGTGCTGCTCATTTCTGTGCCCTGGGCCCTACTGGTGGCTGTGCCAGGATGAGTACCTGAACTGTATTTGGGTTTAAACCTGTTGTTTTGAGGAATGATCCCCATTTCTCTCTCTTTCCTTTCAAACTTCAGGCACTGTCATTCCAGCCAATGCCTTTTGAGAACTCTCCTCAGCTGCCCACTGTCACTGTGAAGCAGCTTCAGACTGCCAAGTAGGAATAACTGAAAGGATTTAATGAAATTCTATTGAGCAGTCAACTTCACAAAATTATCATGGCTGGAAAACGCCTTTAAGAACATCGAGTCCAAAAGTTAACCCAGCACGCACCGTGTTCACCACTAAACAATGCCCCCAGGTGCCACACTCCTCTTGAACACCTCCAGGGAAGGTGATTCCATCAGTGCCTTGGGCAACCTGTGCCTGGCCACTTTTCGGGGAAGTTTTGCCTCATATCCAACCTGAACTTCCCCTGGTGCAACTTGGGGCTGTTTCCTCTCCTCCTGTCCCTGTTCCCTGGGAGCACAGCCCGACCCTCCCGGCTGTCCCCTCCTGTCAGGAGCTGTGCAGAGCCACAAGGGCCCCCCTGAGCCTCCTTCTCCCCAGGCTGAGCCCCCCCAGCGGGACCCGCTCTCCCCCTCCCTGTCCCTCCCTATCTGGTGGCATTTCTCACCCAGTGTTCCAGCCGGTCACTGCCGCCAGCTCGCAGCGAGGGGAGCTCGGAGGAGCCACTCGGCGCGGGGGGGGGGGATGATTTTTGGATGATTTTTGGATGATTTCAGCGCTCGGGCGGGCGGGCGGCTCAGCGGGGCCGCGCCTGATGCAATCGCCCCATTGCATCACCCGCGACACGGGGGGGTCAGTGGGGCACAGAAACACCGGCGGGAGCTGTCACGGAGCGGTGCCGTTACCGAGCGCTGTCCCGTCGGCAGAGGTCACCGGCGGGATGGGCTCTGCCGGGAGCCGATTGCATCAGGGAGGGACCGGCCGGCAGCGCGCCCGGCTCGGGGTGGGCACGGGCAGAGCTGCCCGGAGCGGGATGCTGGCGCCTGACGGGGGGCTGGGGTGGTTTGTGGTCGGTTAGTGGTGGTTAGTGGTTGGTTAGTGATAGTTTGTGGTTGGTTAGTGGTGGTTAGTGATAGTTCGTGGTAGTTTGTTATTAGTTAGTGGTAGTTTGTGGTGGTTCGTAGTTGTTTAGTGGTGGTTAGTGATAGTTTGTGGTTGGTTAGTGGTGGTTAGTGGTGGTTTGTGGTTAGTGGTTTGTGGTTGGTTAGCTGTAGTTTGTGGTGATTTGTGTTTGGTTAGTGGTGGTTAGTGGCTGGTTAGTGATAGTTTGTGGTTGGTTAGTGATAGTTTGTGGTGGTTTGTTGTTAGTTAGTGGTGGTTAATGGTTGGTTAGTGGTGGTTTGGTGGTTTGTGGTTGGTTAGTGATAGTTTGTGGCTGTTAGTGGTTGGTTAGTGGTATTTTGTGGTGATTTGTGGTTAGTTAGTAGTTTGTGGTGGTTAGTGGTTGGTTAGTGGTGGTTAGTGATGGTTTGTGGTTGGTTAGTGGTGGTTAATGATAGGTTGTGGTGGTTTGTGGTTAGTAGTGGTTTGTTGGTGGTTAGTGGTAGTTTGTGGTTAGTTAATGATAGTTAGTGGTAGTTAGTGGTTGGTTAGTGGTAGTTTGTAGTTGGTTAGTGGTAGTTAGTGGTGGTTAGTGGTAGTTAGTGGTTGGTTAGTGGTGGTCTTCACTGAGGTCCTGTGCAGCCACACTGCTCCAATCAGCCTGAACCCACCAGCTCTGGGTCTGACACCAAACCAGGCAGTCCAGCCTAATCCCAGTTCCTGTCTGTTGTGCCTGATGTACTGAGGTGGATTATTTCCCAGCTCAATCAGCACCTGGCAGCCACAGCCAGGAGAACATCTGGGCGAGCTGCTAATCCCAGATGCAGGGATGGCTGTGTCTGGTAGAGTGCTGTTCAGCAGCAGATTTGGGTGTGCTTTGCAGGCTGAGGCCCTAGAGATGTGAGCTTCAGCTTACAGAACTGTGTTCTCAGGTGTCTGGTGCTGTGATCATCCGATATGTTCAGGGTCACGTTGTCTCAGTTCAGTTGTAACTGTGCTGCATAATTAACAGAATTAGTGTATTGAGAGTTAGCAAAACCAGGAATTCTGAAGCAGAGACCAGTTTTACAGTTGTTTTTATTTTTTTACATACTGCAGCATTCACAACACTAGAGGGCACCGAGACCAGGCAGGAATCAGCTGGGGAGGCGAAGCAGATTGTGAGCACCCCGCACACGGACATACGGGCACACGGACACGTGGACACACGGACACAGAAACACCCTCCACTGGCACAGGAGGATCATCCCCCAACACACCATGTGGTGCAGAAGTCAGACTCCCCGGAGTGCTTTTCCACAGCATCCTGCAGGGCTGAATCCCGGGTGTTTCCGTGGGCGGGCAGGCACGGGCAGGACACGGGGCATCCCCGCAGGAGCTGCGGGAAGGGACAGGCCAGCGCCGTTCCAGCGTTTTCCCAGAGGGGAATTGTTGTGGTTTTATGCTGCCAGAGGAATGAAGAGCTCGGGATCTCTGTTGAGCAACTCGGTTGATACCGCTCGGGCTTCTGCAGAGGCTGCTCCGGTCTGGTGTCAGCAGAGGGCACTGGGAGATCGCCGGGAGCCTGCCCGAGCCCAGGAGCATCAGCAGCTCCCCAAGCTTCGTGTACGAAGGTCACAGATCCAGTTGTGCCTTGTCCTTTCCTCTCTTTCTGCTGTTGCACCCAGTTCCTCTCCTCTCCTCTCCTCTCCTCTCCTCTCCTCTCCTCTCCTCTCCTCTCCTCTCCTCTCCTCTCCTCTCCTCTCCTCTCCTCTCCTCTCCTCTCCTCTCCTCTCCTCTCCTCTCCTCTCCTCTCCTCTCCTCTCCTCTCCTCTCCTCTCCTCTCCTCTCCTCTCCTCTCCTCTCCTCTCCTCTCCTCTCCTCTCCTCTCCTCTCCTCTCCTCTCCTCTCCTCTCCCTGTGATGTGGCCAGCACACACACAGTCCATCCAAGATGAATCCAGCCCTAAATGTGCCAGATCTGCATCTGGGATCAGGAATTGGGCTGGAACCCAGCAATGCAGGAGCAAACTGCTGCCTGAAGTATGTCCTCAGGATTTAATGCAAATCAAGTGTTCTCACCCACCTGGCAGCAACTATGGCTGTGGCACAGTTATGGTGTTATTGCACAACTAAATAACATTTCAGCCTTTGCCCAATGAATCTTGCAGAGAACTGTTTCAGGAGGGCAGTCACAGCATGAAGGCAGCTGCAATCAGGGTGATTTTTCAATGCACCATGATCTTTGTGCAATCTTTTGCTCTCACTTGTCCCCACAGCTTCATTCTGTGCAATCAATCATATTTTTGAACTGATTTTTCAAACTTACTTTCAAATCCTTGCAGGAGCTCCTTCTGCATGAGACATGGGGTGTCCAGGGGCCACAGGCATAACTTATCCCTGTTTTCCACCCAAAGTTGAGCTCTGACCTTGCATCCTAATGTTGACCCATGGAAAATAAGAAAAGCAAATTTTATTTTTTTCCCCACTGAAAAATTTCTGATCAGAAAAAGCTGCTCATGGCACACACAGCATCTTGACCTGAAGGACACTTTCCAACCTGATGTGAGAGGGAGCCTGCAGTTACCTCCCTCCTATCTCCATATTTATACCCTTCATTTACAGCTGGGTTATTGTTTGGTGGCCTTTTGTCTTTCCTTGGCAGTGACAGTGACTTTTTCTGCTGTGTTATAAACGAGCAGCTATGTCCATGAGCCTGTTCCAGGTCATTTTCACAGCACGGTGATCACGGGCACAGGGCAGGCAGCTCCAGCACTGCCAGCTTGGGATGTGGGGCTGCAGAGGTAGAAACTGCCTAAAGAGGGGCCCAGGCCATCATTCCTCTTGGTGCACACCATGGAGGAAGCTGTCATTGTGTCAGTCTGCTCTGAAGGACCCAGTGCACTCACAGCTTCAAATATTTCTTGGCCCGACATCTTGGAGTGCCCAGGAAAGTTGCTCAGAAATCCAGGCCATGTCACTCTGGTGTGTTTCTTCCTAGGCTCATTTTCTTTTAGAAGACAAAAACAAACCAGAGTACTTTTTTCCCTCCTGCCTCCAGCATCTTCCCTGTCTGACTTTGATCTGAACACTTTGGACAGAAGTTCTTGCTTTGCTCACCTCAGCTTTTCCAAATCCCCTGTTTTCTCCATAGGGGGATGTCTGTCCATGGGCAAGAACAAGCCCAAAGACTCCCCAGAACAGGGAGATTGTGAGGCCCAGCTCAGCAGAGCCCTGTGGGCAGTGTGAGGAGTGTGAGGACTGTGAGGTGTGTCTGATGAGCCCACAGACCCCTTGTGCCTGGTTTGTTTCCTCAGGGTGGAGGAGGGGGCTGTCCACATCTGCTTGTGCCACACTGGGCCCTGCTGGTGCAGGAGGAGACAGGGGACAAAGCCATCCCTTCATTCCTTACAGCCTGCTCTGCCCTTGACTCTCTTGATCTTTTTTTGAGGCAGGTAGCAAATAAAGCCACAGTGAAAACAAACTATCACAGATTTATGACTTGAGGTCATAAAAATTAGATGGTTCTTTTGTAGCTGCTCGCTCACTTGCAACATTCCTGGCTCCAGGGAGGAGGTAGAAGCAGGTAATAAACACAGAACTGCTCTCCTGATGGGTGACCCCTCTGGTCTGGGGAGAGATCCCTCATGCTGTCACTGCTGGCAGCAGAGGTGAGGTGGGCTGGGCTGCCAGGACCCAGCCAGGAGCCAGCAGGGTGAATGTCCCTTGGGTCTGGCTCAGCTTCAGCTCAAGATTTCCCAGCTTGGTTTGAGCCTGGGCACCAAGTGAGTCCCAGCAGGGAATCCTTGTATGATGGCTGCTCTGGCAATGGACACTCCTGAGCCCTCTCTGTAAAACCCCACAGCAAGAGGAGCCAGCTCTGATCAGGCTCCCGTCCAAGGAGAAGCATTCCCAGGTATCATAGTCTGCAGTTTGAGTCAAGGAAAAGCAGACAGTCCTTTCAGGTCTGTCCCAGCTGTTACCCTAGCTAGTTAGGATTTCCACTGAATCACAACTATTTAGGCTGGGAAAGATCTTTAAGGTCATCAAGTCCAACCATGACCCCAGTGCTTACACACACAATATCACCCTAGATTGAGTGAGGGTTCAGTTCCAGCTGCCTTCAGCTGAGAGCAGGGAGGCTTGGATTCAAAAATAAGGTTACTCTGCAAAATAAGAAACCCAACAAAACAAGGTTTCCTTCCTAGAAGGCCTTAAGTGAAAATATCCTTTGTCCTTTGCCCTGTCCTGTCTGCCACAGCAGCGAGTATGTGTGAAAGCAAAGGATGTTTTATTCAGGGAAAAGGAGCAATTCCCTGTGTGTACAGCCAGTAACTCCTCTCCATCACTCTGTGGAGTTTGACACTGTGATTCCCCAGCTGTCACCAACATGTGCCATGAGTTATTATCTCTCTCACATCACATTAAATGTCAGTCTTTCTTACATTCCCTTTCCACTACTAATTTTTTGTAGGAAAAATCTCTTTGCTCAGAGTGTGTACCTGGATTGCCTGCAGGATGAACTGTTCTCTCTGTAATAGTCCCTTACTCTGACACCTCTGGAGGTGTCCAACACCCACTGCCCTTTCCACTCAGGGGCAAGATGTGGTGAATGCCAGGGAAGGTTTGCTTCTCCTTTGAATTTCTGTTCTTCAGCTGAGCAGAGAGCACCTTCTCTTAAATCCTCTCCTCAAAGCACTCTGGCCATGTGACAGCTGTACAATACCAGCAGTTACAAAAAGAAAAGTGATTTTCAGCTGCATTTACTAGCCAATTAAAAAAAAAATCGTGTTTAGGATAATCCAGAATTGGGGGACTGAGATACTTGTTCATATCTAATGAGCAGATCCTTTTGGCTCACCAGAGGCAAGTTTGAACCTGACTACACCAGTTCCTTTTTACAGGAAAGTGTTACTGACCCAAGCAGGGGGTTTGCAGTGGATGGGCCAGGCCCAGGTTTCTGGCTGTGCATTCAGATCACCTGCTTTCATATTCAGCCTATTTCCCTCTCACTTGCATGTTCTAATCTCCACCTTGTAGCCAAAACAAATTAAATTGATAAATAGAACTTGACCCACGCATTCTGTTATTGGCATGTTTCCTTATTGAAGAAGAGATAAGTGAAAACATAGAACAAATTATGCAGATAAGTATCAGAGAAGTCAAAGCTAATCCTATCTCAGCATGTTCATGTGAATGACTGGCACAGAATGCACCCCTGGTGGACTGAGCCAGCAAACTTCCACACGAGTTTCTGTCCCTTTTTCTTCTTCTCCACTTCCTCCTTAGACACAGAATCACAACAGCATTGAGGCTGGAACAGCACCCTGAGATCACAGAGTCCAGCTGCTCCCCCAGCACTGACAAGGCCACCACTGTCCCATGTCCCCAGGTGCCACATCCATGAGCCTGTTAAATCCCTCCAGGGATGGGGACTCCACCACTGCCCTAGGCAACATTTATTTCTGGAAATAAATGTTCCCAATGTCCAACCTAAACTTCCCCTGGTGCAATTTGAGGCTGTTTTCCCTTGTCCTGTTACTTGGGAAAAGAGACTGACCCCACCTGGGCACAGCCTCCTGCCAGGGAGCTTCTGAGCCTCCTTTTCTCCAGGCTGAGCACCCCCAGCCACTCCCCAGCAGACCTGGGCTCTGTTCCCTCACTGACTTGGCTGATTTTTCCCAGAAAATGTTTCACAGCAACATTTCTAGGTTGATCAGGAATTTTGTTTTTATCCCTTCAGAGGAACACGTGCCTGAACTCCGTGACTGGCTGCACCTGTGAAATCCCAGGGAAACAAACAAAGTCTGGCTTCAGTGGAGCTCATCGTGGGGACCACAGCTGAGGGATCACCTTGTGGCCTGGATGACAACAAAGGGAAACTCACCAAGCATGGAGAGGGGTTGATGGCACCACTGATAGCAGAGTGATAACAACATCAGCAACCAGCCCAGCCAGCCGGAGCAGGGTGTCTTGGAGGGGACCATTCCTCTGCAGGCACTGCACCACAAAGTGTCAGGGAGCTTTAACCTCCCCAGGTCTCAGAATCAAATGGGTGTCACCTGCTTCAGTCGGGTGCCTTCTTCCCATGGAACAAAGGCTCTCATTGTGTGGGTAAAGCAAAGGCTGATTCCTGTGGGCCGGGGCACTGAGGCATGCTGCTGGCCTTTTCTAAGAGAAGATGTGGAACCTGGGTTCTCACTGGACTGGCTGTGTCTTACTCAGTAACTAAAGCAATTGACAAACCCCTTGGCATCCAGAAAATGCCATCAGCTTCCTCAGAACAGCACTCAGCTGCCAATTCTCCCTTGGTACAGATGCCAGCCTAGCTTGGAGCAGCAGGGCAGGCTGGTGCAGGCAGGTGGCTGCAGGGGAATGCTGCAGGATGGAGTGGAGCTGCTCCTGAGCACGGCACAAGGAGAAGTGTGAGCCCACTGCCCAGGTTCCAGCACCCTGGGAACAGCACCCTGATGCCCACATTGCTGCGTGGGTGATGAGAACAGCAGAATTCTGGAGTGTCCTGAGTTTGTTCAGAGCTGTGGCCTCTCCTTGCCAAACCATGGGAGCTGAGTGCCTCTGTACCACAGGCAGCACGTGCAAGCTGCAGTCCTGCACAACCTGCAGTGATCCTGCACACTATTCCCACTGCATGACAAAAAGAAAGAGGCAGAAGAAAATCAGGATGCTTAAAATGACATTTCTAATGCCTTCCAAGCAATGCACAGCATGTTTATCTGCTCTCAGTGAAGGTTAATATTGTGGTTTATTTTTTGCATAAATGTACACATTAAGAGTCTTGTCTCTGACCAGGAAATGTTTAAAGCACTGCTTCTGGAAAAATACCTTTTGTGCAGTATTAGGTCCTGTCAGAACAGAGATCTATGTCTTCAGAACTCATCAGTTTAGCACTTCAGAGGGTGCCTCTCACCAAATCTTTTATCTCAAGTCACTGATGAAAAATGATTGTATTCCCTAGCTCTGTTTTCCTTTTTGCCTAACTTCAAGCTTAACTGGAACTTCAACAAACTGTAATAGTTAAATACACTTTTTTTCCTCCTCAGTATATCTGGCCCAATGAGAAATACAAGTTACAACCATTGCAAGGAATGTATGTGTCTGTGACCCAGCTGGGAGCAGAGTGCTCACACAGCCCCCTCCCCTCCTCTGGGAAGGGGCTCCTGGAGGCTCCTTTTGAAGGGGCTGCATCCAAACAGCCCAACAGGGCCTGTGAAGGGACAAGCCCAGGGAGGGACAGGTAGCAGGGATTTTCACTCATCCCATCACAGGATGAATGAACACCTGCACTGACAGTTCCTGTGGCAGTCACTGACCAAGGCAGGGATGTGAGGATGGCACAAATCTGCAAAGCAAACACCACAACAGAGGAGACACCTGGTGCCAGTGAAACCTCAGAACTGGCTCCCCCTGAAACTCCATCTGTGTGCATGCACAGACAGAGTAAAGCAAATCACAGATCCTCCCTGCCCACACCCTGGGACATGTGCTCTCACCAAACAAGAGCCAGGATGGGTGTTTGGGACAGAACTGTGCCAGTGCAGTGACAGGATTGGGCTCCAAGTGCCCAGGGCCAGCTTGGATTGGGCTTGGAGCAGCCAGGGCTGGTGGAGGCTGCCCCTGTCTGTGCCAGAGGGTTGGAATGAAATGGTCCTTCAGGCTCCTTCCAAACCAAACCCTCCTATGCTTCTGTGGCATTTTTGCCCTGTGCAAAGAGTCAGACAACATGCAAATAACTGCCTCACTGAAGGAATGATTCACTGAGGATGTGGAGGTGCTGCAGAGCTGCCTGTGGGGAACAGAAGGTGCCCACAGTGCTGAGCCTGTCACAGCCAGCAGCAGGTGCAAATGTGTTAATTACTGTGACTGTGCTTCCAGGAGCACTGGCATTCCTGGAGCAGGCTGGGCATGGCACTGCCATTCTTTGTCACCAAACGCTGCCAAAACTTGTGCACCAGGCCTGCATCCTGGCAGCTGACTCAGGGAAACACAGGTGCAGTAATTCAGGTCCATTACAAAATAATTTCTGTGCTTTTTGTAGTGCTCCTCTGTCCCAGTGGAACAGGGAACGTTCTTAAAGGGCAGCACTGCACACTGCCAGCTTCCCCTCAGCTGCAGGCACAGCAGAGAGTGTCTCCCAGAGCAGAGGAGGGCAAAGGGGCACTGTGAGAAGGTTCTCCTTGTTTTGTTCAAGGTGCACACCAAACCAAGTTTGTGTTTTTCTGAGAGCAGTAAAAGAATGTGGTGATTATTATCCTACAGAAAATACCTTCTGTGGGCCAAACCTTGTGCATTACCTTTGCCTGCAGATTTAACTGCTGGATATTTGTGATTCCAAGGAGCTCAGCACAGTGGTATCACACAATCTCTGTTTCCCAACAAACTGAGATGATCAAAGCTGGAGGGTAACTCGTAGGTGTTCAGGGAATGTCACACTCAGAGCTGACAGCAGACTGAGCACAGGATGCCACTGCACACGCTGTGCCAGGGCTCCTGCCAGCCACACTGATCAAAGGGACTGAGGTTGTGCCCCTGCCCCCGTGACTCCCCTGGGGCTGGGATCCCAGCCCTGCCCACCCCAAGGCCCTGAGAGCACTCAGAGCTTCCAGGGGTCACAGAGGCCCAACTGAGAGTTGTGCTGAGCAGACAGTGGGAGGGAGAGGCCGTGTTCCCAAGGAGAGGGAAAGTGGCATCACCCATGGCACTGGCACACCTGCAGGGCTGGGTGTCCCTGCCTCTGCCTCTCCTCCACCTCCAGCAGGGCTCCCTCAGAACACAGAGCTGTTCCACAACACAGCACTGGGCCAGAGAAGGGTCTTGTCTAGAAAGCCTTGTAAGGAAATTATTTTTCTTAAGGACAGTTGCTATGTACCATAAGGGTTAACCTAGGCAGTGCATGATGAAGAAAAAAACCATTAAAATATCAATGGAGAGCTTTCCCACACCTTTCTATGTGCATTTAATTCAAAAGAGCCTGCCTGGGCATGCTGTGAAGCTGTGAGGGAAAATGAGACATTCCTCTTGCAGCTTTGGCACTGCAGCAATTCTCAGGTCTGTCCCACTCCCTCCCCATCTGTACTTTGGGGAGCTGGGACCATGACCCCAACGGCTGGGACAAGTCAAATTTAAGCCCTATATGAGAACACCACAGAATTGGATAATGAAATAAAATTTGTTAACATCATTTTAATATCCAGGAAAAAAATTAGCAACGTTCACACTGCTGAGATAATTTATTTCTGTGAATGATGAAATGGGAATGTCTTGGCTTGTAGGCCTGGGAATGCCTGTGTAACTGTGATTGGTTCTGCATCACCCTTCTGTGTTCCTCTTCTTTATCACTTCTTTCTCCAGAAATCAATCTTGAGTACAGAAATAATTGAATCTTGTAATTAAATCTCATCTTATGGAAAGAAATCAAGTGAAATTCTGATTTATGAGTACTGATAACACTTCGAAATAAAAAGCTCAAGCAGCATGAACATTGTGCATCCTATGCCTCACACAGCTATTTCAATATTAGACAGTTATTTCTAGTAACAATCAATAATCATGGAATTGCTCTTGCAGGAGAAGAGCATGAAAAGGATTGCTCTTTTTCATTTGCTCATTAAAACTGCCCTAACAGAAAAATACCATGCCTCTATTTCTCCCTGTTGTGCCTGGCTTTACATGGATCCAGCCATGAATCTCTAAAATATGCTTGTCTAGCATTAAAAGAGATAAATAAATCTACCTCAGATTGAAAAAAAGAAAAGTACATTATTGCCATTTCACAGATTTTAGTTCTGTTTTCTTGGTATTTTATAGGCAGGAAAAATAATGCAATCGCAGTTATAAACTGGGTATAAAATAAACTTTAAAGAAGGGGAAAGAACCCGAACCCACATTCTGGTAGCAGTGAGATATTAATAAAAATCCCCCAAGGTTATTCCCAATGAACTTTCTCCTTACCCCGTGTCACAAATTGCCTTGTACAGAGAAAGGAATCGGTTAAATATTTGGCAGGAAGATGAAATACTGAGTTCCTTCAAGAAAGAGGAGAAGCAGATGGAGACAACTGCACGAGCCTTGTGCTGCAGCTGGATTGTCACTGGCATTGCCCACACATGGAATTTCATCACTAATTATGCAATGTGCAGATCTGAGCGTCAGCCACGGGTACCAGATTACCACATCCCAACCTCAGTCTCATTGGTTTGTTTTTGGGAAAGCAGAAATTTAAATTTCCTCAGGTTGCAGAGGATAACCAAAAAATGATCCAAAAGCTCAACACCAGTGAATTGCTTTTTCTCCACTGAGCTTTTTTCAGAAATCTGAATAATGAGATATTATTATATCTGTCCTGTCTCCCAGCATTTCAGTGTCTCCCTGAGGACTCTGACAGGCTGGGCAACAGCTTCACTCTTTATTCTCCCTGCAAGAACATCCCTGTTTGGAAGGATGAAAATTTGACAAGAAACTCTCACAGATATGTGTGCTTGGCAGAAAGATTTTTGAATGTAGAATCTGAAGAAGGAATAGAGATGGAAGCAAGTTTGGATATAGAAGAAAAAAATTGCTGAGCCAGTCTGACTGGATAACCAAGGAGGCAAAGGGTGTGTTAGTTAGAAGGGGTTCTTATGGCTTAGAACAAAGGATAAACCCACCTCACACAAGAAGATGATTTGTCCAAGCAGAAAGATAGCACAGGCAAAAAACCCTGCCAATGTTGCAAGTAGGAAAAAAAAAGGTCTCAGGATTTTCCACTGCAAGAAAGCTGAAAAACAACTTCTAGCTTAAACTGTAATGAATATGATAATTATAGCAGCTTTGATAGGCCATAGATAACAGTTAAGGTATAGATTGGTTCTACTGTGTGAAGATGCTCAGCAAAGAAAAGTATATAATGCATTGTAACCAAAACCAAAGAGTCCAGGCATGCCTGCAGCTGGAGCTGACAGCTGTGGGCACAGCTCTGTCACCCACCACCCTGGACTGCTGTAACTCTTGGATGGAATAAACTGCATTTTGAAGAGCTGCCTGGAGTCCAGCATCTCTCACTCAGGCTCTTACACATCCCAGCAGTGCCTGTATCAACAGAATCCCTTTCTCACCTGCATCCCAAGCGAGGGAGCCTGGCCCCAGCTCCTGTCCCCCTGAGCCTGGGCAGCATCACTCAGCTCAGCGAGAAGAACCTGCTCTGAACCTGCTTTACCCAGGCCCTGCAGGTGCCAGTGGTGCCAGTGAGAGAGGAGAGAGGCCTCATGGAACCCCCTCATGGACAGCAGAGCTGCAGGGTGAGGTCAGGCAGGATCTGTCCTGGTTACAGCCAGGCTGGCAGGCAGGAGCACGGGAGGAGGCAAGGGCGTGGAGCAGCAGCAGTGAACAGCCAGAGTGTGGTGTCAGGATGCTGGAGAGGGATGAGGAATGAGCACCAGGAATGAAATTGGTTGGCAGAGCTCAGAGACAGCTTGTTCTCCAGAGACACTGCCTTGTGGCTTGCATGGTGAGTGCTTGAAGCCTTACAGAATTGTTTCTCTTAGGAGGTGAAAATGACGATGTGAGTCAGATCTTTCTTCGGCTCATTCCCTCCCAGTTACAGGTGTTGAAAGTTTTGCTTCTGTAAACATGGGAAAGGTCAGCAATAACTAGCAGTTTCCATGCTGGCAGCTTTCAAAGACACTTTCCTAGCCAGTTCTCTGCCCTGAAGCCCTTTTTGTTCTTCCCTCCAGTGGATTTTGAGGCTTTCCAGCTGCTTTCTTCCATGAACTCCGATAAAACCACAGTGCCCCACGAGCACTGGCAGGGAATTTCTTAGGAAAATGTCTGGGTTTGGCACAGTTATTTCTTGTTTAGTTCTTGTAAAGCAGCATTTCACCTCGGGCAACAGTCTCTCCTGTTCCTGCTGTTGTCACAGGAGAGCTCAGAGGTGCCTTTGGTAGGTCAGGCACTGCCTCCCGTTAGCCTGAGCAGGATCTTTGGTTCCCAGCACCTCATGGGTGTTCATTAACCATCATTACTATTGTTTGGTCACATGCCTCCTTTTCCAGACTTATATTGTGATTTCTACCAGTCTGCATGAAAGAGGTTCATTGTTCAGTGGGAGACACTCATCACAGTTACACACCTGGAGAAACATGCAGAGAGAAAAGGATTCATTTTCAAAAAAAGAATCTTTACCTTGCCCTGTAGCTGAGTTACGTGTTGGAACATGCACATGCATGAGTCATAGATAATAGATATCCTGACTTAAGAGCAGAATTCAGGACAAAATAAAGCTCAAATGTAAACCCAATAGAAATTAAAACCCAAAGAGGACAAACATCTGTCAGTGGCAGAAGAGCAGAAGGTAGAGAGGGTAGCAGAGGGTTGTGTTATGGACATGGGGAAGGAGAAAAACCAGATCTGAGGAGTTGGAAGCAGCAGGACTTGCTACAGATTTCCTTCTCAAAGTTCCAAGCAAAGTTCAGCACATGCCCAGGCAATCAGTGACATAGAACATAAAATTGTAATTTTTTTGTAGCTAAAGCCTTCATAAGGACCTCATACACCCGAACCTGCACAGATTAAACCAACAGCCTGCCAGGGGCACATAAATCACTGTGGATTTATGCCTGGGGCTGGCTGCTTCCCTTCAGAACTTGCAGCAGGGATGGGAAAAGCCTGAAGCTCTTGGAGCTGGAGTGGAGCAGGGGCTGCTGGAGGTGCTGACTGCTCTGGAAGTGGCTCAGCTCCACCACAGGAGTTCTGCAAGGAGCAGAGATGAGCAGCTCTGTGCCAATCCTCCCTAATTCCTGAATCCTCCAAGTGGTCAATTAAATCCTGCCTAAGGCAAGAGAGGAGGTTTTGGAGCACAGGCAGGTTCCTGCTCAGGTGAGCCAGACCAACCCTGGGCTGCTCTGCTCAGAGGCTGCCAGGACATGAGCAGGGCCAGGCACGCCAGGGCAGTCTGCAGCAGCCACTGTGCTCAGGCAGCATCACAGGGGCAGGATGAGCCTGAAGGAACCCTCAGCCTCTGGGAAGGACACCAAAGAAAGGAAACCCAGAGGATGGTGAATTCCTGATCACCCTGAGGAGAGTTGAGAAGCCTGGAGGAGGGAATGTGCAAAGTGACAGACAGATGCTCGTGCCATGGAAAAGCCATCCTGGCATCTTTTTGTTCTAGAAAGGCATCTGGGAAGTGAAGAAATGTTGTGAGAATGTAAGACTGCCTAAGGAGCAGGAAAGGAGGAGGGTGTGTGGATTGAACAGGAGGAAAGGAATTGTTCCAGCACAGGCTGGGCAGGGAGACACTGGTGACAAAGGTGCTGTGTGGGGTTATGAAATCCTGTGGGACTTTGAGTCCCCAAAGCCATGATCTGCTGATGGCACCACAAAATCAAACCATCATTTCCTCAAGTAGTGTCTAGCTTTGATTGTCGCTTCAAATTTCACAGAGTTGCAGAGGATTTAAAGCAGGGAAATCTGATGTCTCAATAATGGAAGCACAGCACTTCCACGGTGAGGGGAATGCAGGAAATGGGATCAGGGATGTGGCTTTGTGAGAAGATTCTCAAAAAGTAGAAGCAAAGAAATCTGGAGGGTTCTGCTACTCTTTGCTTTGTTGCAGAAATGGCAAAGGTAGGAAAAACAACAACAAAAGGAAGAAAAAATTGAAGAAGGATTTAATTCAAGGAGAACTGAAGATATTTTAAGCACTGTTGCAGGGTATTTTGAGATGAGAAGTGCTGAACTGTTCTCAGCTCTCACAAGTTCAGCCCAGCCTCCCTCTTGAGCCCAGCTCAGGCACACTGGAACTCATTTAACCACTGGCAGAGTTTGCTGTCCTGCACTCAGGTGTGGGGATGTGAGAGCTGTGGGAATAGCAGGGTGAGAGACTGGGAGGGTGGAAACTGAGCCAAATTAAGGTGATCACCCAGTGCTTTGTGTTGATCCTGTGTGACCTGTGTGGAATACTCATGGAAGCAGTGAGCAAAGTGACCAGAACTTCTCCTGTGCCAGATCTTCACTAATTCTCAAGTCCCTCAGGACAGTTTGAAGTCAGGCCTGTGCCCTCCTCTGAGATGTCTCAGTTTGTTGAGAGTGGAACAAACAGTCCTAAGGTTTAACTCTTTTTAAATTCCATTTCTGTCTAATTTACTCTAGTCTTTCCAAATATTGGCATCCTGCTCTATCCCCCTTGGGCAGCCCTAGAGTCTGCACTGAGAGTTTGTGGTGAGACAGTCCATCAGCCTGCTGGAATATTTGTGAGGTAGTGCTAATAAAAAAACTTAATGGCCCTTTAGTCCCCACTTCTTTTTTGAATTCTACCTCACCATATTTCCCCTCGGTGGAGCAGTATTTATGCTCCATATTTCATGCATAAATTGCAGACAGTTGCCAACTCAGAAGGAAAGCAAGATGGCAACATTACCTATGCAAGTGCTTTAGCTAAATGCTTCCTTCATTGCTCCCAAAAGGAAAAGATGAGACAGTGTGTAGCCACAATGTTCATCTGCAACATTTCTGATCTTTAGCTTTAGCCATACTAATTAGGCACACACTGCTTATGTGACTGCTGGATGTGGAATATTTTTGTGCACATCTCCCTTGGAAGGATGTTCAAATCAAGGCCAGCATTTCCAGAAAGATGCTCCAGTGTACACCCAAAATGAAATCTCAAAGATATAATTTGCTATCAGGCTGAATGATAGCAATAAAAATAAAAATAAGTCTGTAATTAATCTTTAGAAATTGCTAAATTTAGCAGAAAAATGGTCTAAAATTAGGACCACTGAAGGGTTGCTAAAAGCATTCCCGACAGTGGAAATTGTTGTGGTTTTTTTAAATTTATTTTTCCATCTCTTTTTTAAGCAGATGCTCAAAAGTGTCCATTGTAGTTCAGCAAGTAAGAGAGCAGTGCTCTGGGGTGGGAACTGGCTGCATCCTGTGACTTCTTTTTTTTCCCTTTTCCTTATTATTTTGCTTTTAACTTTCCCCAAAGAAAATTCATCCATTGGTTGGGCTAGAGGGAACATGCCCCTGTTTCCCAGGCAGAGTCAGTGATTCAGATATTAGAGAAGAACTTTAAATGTGCAGGATTTGTAATTTAGGTGGTGAGCACAGCTCAGTGAGAGGCACAGTGACAGCTCAGCCACAGCAGCATCAGATCCAGTGGCTCTGATTCTCCCTGACCACTTTGGACAGGGCAGGTTTATCCCATCTTTGAGTTAAATCCCAAATGAAAGAATAGATTTTTTTAATGTTTTTTTTTCTTTGATGCAGATTTCCTGAGTCAGCCACTGACCAAAGACAAATCCCCAACCAGAAAATTATCCTCCAGTCAAAATTAGCTCTTTGCTGAAGATTTTTGGAGATGTCCAGCCTGCTGCTGACTATATTTAGTCACTTGCTGCTTTCTCTATTCTCACATGTTTCTTAAAATTCCTGATAAGGAACAGAAGGAAAAGAACCAAATGCCACAGAGGGAGATTATTAGCTTGGCTGAAACTAAACAAGTCTGGAAGTCTTCTTGGAAACTGAGATCCCAATAACACTCTAAGGGAAAATTTTCCCAACACACTCTGGATAGTTCAGTAACAGGAATTCCAAATAAATCTTTGAACTTTCTGACAATTTTTGTCTGTTCAATAGGAGCAGCATTTCATCCCAAGCCAAGTATCAATTCAGATTTTTAAAAAAGACATGAGAGAAAAGGACTATTATCTTGGTTTAGGACAATGCAATCATGATCATTTGTTTCATCATGTGAAAGATGGCATGGAGTAGTCATGCAATTAAATTCAGGAGTTCATTTGCTGATTCCTAGAGAATTTCAGGTCTTTTTTCTTGCCAAAAGGAATTAGGCTGTAAATTCCATTTCACATTCAAAAGATCTGAACAGTTTGGTCCTAACAGATACCTGGATGAAATCAATGAGACCTCCATCACATTTTAGTCCACCAAAAAGTCACAGAGTGGCTTGAGCCCCTTGCTGATCATTTTCATCTTGCACACACCGCTGCATTTTGTTTGCATCTGTAACACAGCATGGAGAGTCTTGTCAGAGTGATGTCCTGATAACTCAACTAAATTTGGGTAAAGCCTCAAATCCCATTGCTTAGAGGGGCTGCTCTTCAATGGAAACACAAATTGGCTGAAGAGCCTGCAGGCAGAGTTACAGAACTCATCAGAGATCCTTTGACTTAGAGGGGCTGCTCTTCAAGGAAAACACAATCTGGCTGGAGAGCCTGCAGGCAGAGTAACAGAAATCACCAGAAATCCTTTAACTTGCTCCATAACCTACAAAGACAGAGAACTGTGTCAAATCCAGGCCATGCTGCTGCACAGGAGGGAATAATCTGTTCTGTGAGCTCATACTGGGTAAGACAAGAAATAATGTGTGTAAACTGCAGTGAGAATGATTAAAGGGAGACATAAAACAAAAAGAAGTATTGGCAAAGGACAATGAAAGGCTTGGAATAGATTGTCTGGGGACGTGGTGAGGTCTGTTCCTGAAGGTCTTTAAGAGCACATCAGGAGTACTTGGTTTTGATTAGACTTGGTTCATGGTAAAAAGATGGATTACCTGTTCTCTGAGGTCCCTCTGGTTTCTGTGAAGCTGTTGTTTATCTTCCAGGAGTGCAGTCCTGTGTCCTGTGCTCTTGGTGTGCTGCAGGAGGCTCAGCAAAGAGTGTGAACTCACTTTTCAAATCAATGTGGTGCAGCAAATGCTGCCAAGGGTGAATTTTCATTGTTTACAAACTCCATGAGAATGAAGCCTGAGGAATTTCCAATGAAGTCATCAAGGATCTCATGTGTAAGATGTTCCAGACCCACCAGAAATAGGATACCATCGATATTTCTATGAAACCCCAAAATCTTGCAGGATTTTTCCTTTATCTGCAGTTGCTGGCAAGTGCCATTATTAATTTTCTTGTCAGAGGTTTCATCTCCTTTGAAATCCTGATGCATCCTAAATCCCCCTCCCTCTGTGCAGCAGTGCTGGCAGAGCATTTCCTGTGATTTTCCTTGTTGTTACTCATTTCTTAGGGTCACCCTAAGAAACTTTGTCAGGGGCTGTTGTGTGATGCAGTCAGCACAGACTGGCTGGACCTGTACAGGTTTGTTCCTGATGATGATGATGATGATGATGGAATATTCATTCTCAACAGATGGAAGCTGCTTTTGGGAAATAAGCAGCTGGTTTTGCCTCAATCACTTGGCTGCAGGTCTGAGGGATGTGCACACCCAGGGACAGCTCAACTTAACCTCTGATCCCTTGGGTTTGCTGACCAGGACAGGGGAAAGTCACATCCTAATTTCCCTTCAAAGAAGCCAGTGAGGCAGATCAGCAGCACAAGAATGGAGGTGCATAACAGAGCACTGTTAAAAGGTGGCAGAAAAAAAACTCTGTTCTTCTGTCAGGCCATGGGGTTAATCCAGGTGCTGTGGTACTGGCTTGGATAGAAACCTGTGCCAGACCTCTCTGCAATCACAGCTGCACCAGCTCTCTGTTGCCTTCCACTGTCCCTAGGAATTTGTATCACTTGGTTACTCATGGATTTGAAATTGAAATTTTACCAGTTATGTAAGAAATGGGACAGAATGAACTCTGTAGTTGCGTGGCCACTGAAACAGGCACCAAGAAAACATCTCAAAGGCATCTACCAGACTTCTCAGGCAGAGGTTTATTCTGTGTCAACCTATCCCATTCCAAAAACTGAATAAAAAATCAGAGTAGCCAAAAGTCTGGATGACAATAATGACCATAACCCCCTGGTAGCCATCCTAGCCCTGGCACAGCTGAGCTGAGTGTGCTGTGGAAAACATTGCTGCTCTGTGCACTGGCCAAATCCCTTTTTTCAAATGACCTTTTGTTGCAAGCCGTGTCTGCTACGTAAAAAGGAAATTAAAAATAAATAAAAGTTTGCAGTGGTTAGTTGATCAAAGCTTTTGCTTGCCCCTGTGGTCTCAGCAGAAAGCAATGTTACAGCCTCAAACTGGATGGGTTTGTTTGGTGAGGTCTGATGGGAACTGATAATTTTGCAGCCCTAGAAGCCAAGGAGGAAAAGGTAGATGGCTTATCTGGGTTCTGCTTTGGGGGATTTTCCCCACAGTGGCTCTTTCTTGTAATTGGGAGGTTTGACTTTTGTATGTCCCATGTGAGAACTTCTTAGTGGGTGTTAAAGAATACTGACTTGTATAAGAAGCAAGATTAGAAATGGCATTAAATGGTGTCATAGCTCTGTCTCAGGCCATGGATTCAATGTGTTTATCTTCAAAGTAGATTTAGAAATTAAAATTCAAGCTGGAACAGGTGTTGAGAAAGAATCTTGGGATGTCAGGGATGTCAGACAACAGAGCTGTACCCAAAGCACAGGCTGCCACATGGGCCAGAGGTATCTGAGTCAGCTTTGAACTCAGTGGCTTGAGGGCTGAAGGAAAGAAACCCCTTTGCTCAGAAATGTGCCCTGTGCCTCTTCCAGTAGGAATAGAAAGAAAGGGAGAAAACAACCCAATTCTTTTCTGTAATGGTTTTTACTGGGCTTGTATGAGCTGGTGGTGAAAATTGCAAAGAACTGTTGCTAATGATTTGTGATATCTCTTGCATTACACTCAGAGACTGAAGCCAGAATGTCAGAGGGCTCTGTCTCCTGACATGCTCAGAGAGTCACAAGGCTGTCTGAGAGCAAGAACTATCATTTCCCTGCCACATTCACCAGGTATTCCTTTCCCACACACAACTCTTGCTAGTTTTTGCAGCTGTACAAGGTAAAAATATTTGCAATGGCACAAGGAGGTGACAATGAGGGACTACTGAATTCTTCTGGCCAGTTGGCCATATCAGTCAAAAGGAGACTGATACCAAGCTGCAGCTTGGCTTCAAGCAACCAAAACTCCTCTCTCAGAGCTTCATTGCTGGAGAGAATCCTGGGAGAACAGCCTGTTCCATCCCTGGTGCCCAGTGGAGACATAATGAAATGCCAGGGCTGAAGCCTCGAGTCCCAAAACTGCAATCAAGGAACAAAACACAGGATTTTAAAGGTGGGGTGGGCAGCCAATGCAATGGGCTCTCAAGACAAAGGCTGTAAATTTTACAGCACTTCAGATAAGTTAATTAGGTCTGGAAGATTTTATGAAAGATTTCTACTTCCATGAGCAGTTGTCAAACTTGAAGAGAGTTTATTTGCACAGCAAGGCAGCCTGCATGATAATATCATTCAGTGCAGGTGTTTCTGGGCAAAATTGCCATGGATTGTGTTTCAGGGGTCAAACTAGAACCTGGCAGTGATTTCCCTAAGCCTTGGAGGATACAGGAGGGGTGTGGGATGTAGCAGACACCTTTGGTGAAAAATCCTTTCTTAGGATTTTTCCTGCTGGAGCTGAGAAGTTTCAGCAACAAATGTAAACAATTATTATCTGCTGCTGTGGAATGCAACAGGTCCACCTGTGACTGGCCCCTCTTGAATGTTTATAATTAATGGCCAATCAAGATGGAACTTTCTCCTACTCTGTCGGAGAAAGCTGCCTTTGTTATCATTCTTTCTATTCTATTCTTAGCTTAGCCAGCTTCTGAAGAAGCCTTCTCTTTTCTATTTCTTTTTAGCATAGTTATAATGTTATATATATATCATAAGATAATAAATCAAGCCTTCTGATCATGGAATCAAGATTCTCGTCTCTTCCTTCCTCTGAAAACCCCTGTGACCACTGTCACAGTGGGACAGGCAAGATGCAAAAAGCTGCTTGTTTAGTCAAGGACCATTCTCTTACCACAGACAGATTTTCACCACCATGATGGGGCACATTCAGGGAATGTGATAATGAATTCACCATAGCTGTGTGAATAAATAAAGCCAGTCAGCAAAACCCCGTGGAACACTCCCAACACATTCTGGTTCCTGTAACAGGATATTAATGACTGTGTTAATTAGGCAGTGTGGAAGCAGCTTACAGTGTCATAGACACAGAAAATTATAATGGCAGGATATTGAAATATTCCTTCCCACAATGCTTTTTGCACAAGCCCCACCATTTTAATGACATTTACCTTGTGTTTTACTGTTTGTTAAGGAGGCTGAATTTGATGACTCTGAGGAGCCTCAGAGGACCATGATGACCCAGGTGACTGAAATTTCTTCATGCTGTGTTAGAAGAAAGAAACTTCTCAACAGAAACTCTCCTCTCTGTGGCCATGCATGGTTGGTCAAGCAACCCCACACATGGGTCATTAACATTTAGAAATGGAGGATTTCAAACCTCACAGACTTAAGGCAATAGGCTGGGGAAGAACAGATGTTTCCCTTCTCTCAAGCAATAATTTGTACCTGCATGTTTTGGAGCCAGTGAAAACAGTGTATTAGTCATTCTCAAAAACTGTTTGGTACAAGCAGAAAAAAAAAGTGTTTTGCAGTATTTTACTGTCTAGATCACTGCAAACATTTATCCATTTTTAGAACTAATTTCTTAGTGACTATTAAGAACTCCTGCCTTGATGCATTTCCTCTGTGGTTGTGTTCAGAGTGTGGGCTGGCTGGTGTTGGACAGGGGAAAGGAAAGCAGCAGAGTTACAGCATTTGGAAATAAAAAGAACCCGTGAAATTACCCATTCCTCCATCTGTCTGTGCATACACAACATTGTAGTGTTCACTTCTGAAACATTGCTGCATGGATTTTTCAACCACTTTCAATAAGAGATAACTCCTCTGTCTTAAAAACACATTGCTGTGAAGAGTTTCTAGATATTCCATCTTGACAGTCTTGTCTAGAAGAGAAGAAATTCATCTTTCATCCACTGGGTAATTTCAGTGCACAGGAATTTCAGATCTGATTGCCTGTGTTCTTGCCTGAGAGAGGCTCTGGAGAAGCCCTCAGAGGTGGGAAGACTCATCACAGAATAATGAACATGCTCCATTTTCTATGTTATTTAATGGGCTGAAGATTCCTGAGCTCATCCCAGTTCACAGCATTTGAGTGGTCATTTAGGAAAGGGTGAAAACTGCTGGATTTTGCTACTGTGGGTTTCCTTTAACTGTGTCAGCACATTTCCTTGGAGCCAAGACTCTGGGCTGTGTGGATGGATAGTGGAGAACGTTTTGTTTATATTTAGACTTGTTCCAGCCATGAAATTAGTAGAATAAATAAAGATAGAAGTACAAAGATTAGAGAGGTTTTAATTTGGTACAGGCACCATTAATAGTTTATTTACTTTGTGTTCTTGGAACTTGAGCTGTCTCTTGATAACTAAAATTGCTCCAGAACAGCTGCAGGGATCCACAGGGAGAGAAGACAGAGCCAAAAGCAGCAGAAGCCAGGTAGGCTGGGACAGGTATTGCAGTCAAGAGCAGCAGGCCATGATGTTTTGGGGTGATGTGGGTGGATATTTGCACATCCCACAGAAAGGACATCAGCTGTGAGTAGCATCAGGAGGGTCTCTGATGATGTTTTGTGGCTTATTAGCAGAGTAAAATAAAATTAAATAATGCCACAGAGTTGCTGACAACATTATCCTCTGGAAAATGTGTTAGAAAGCGCTTCCTCAGCCATGACAGGGGTGAATACAGAGTGAATTCAGCATGAGCTCTAATTGTGTACATGATTTCTGTGCCCTTCCCTGAGAATGAGGAATGTTTGCAGGAGTCCAGGGGAGTCAAACTGGGGATGCTCCCAGGAATTCCTTTCTGCACTGAGGATTTCAGCCCTTACTGCTCTGGTGGGGGGGAAGATCCAGCATCTCTTCCACTGGAGGCAGAGTGTTCACAGCACCCTAAAACGTGCCAGGGAACCATCTGAAATCCACATTCACATGTTCTCACACCTGTGCTGTGAGTCTTTCCTGAGCAATGCTGCTGACCCGAATAAAGCATTTTACTAATGCTAATTTTATTACTAAAGCTTTGTCTTTTTACTAAGGAAAATTTGGTTTATCAGGTTGGTCAGTGGCTGTTGGTGTCTGCAGCAGATCCAAGCACTGGTTCATGGCTGCTGTGCTGCTGTTTGATGTCTTCCACCTTCATGCTGAGGGGGAAGGAGAGGAGGCTTTCCCTGCCTGTGCCCCTGGATCACTCCTTCACCTCTGCTCATTTCCATGGCTCAATTATCTCCCACATTCAAAGGGAAATATTTCCCCAAATCATTCAAAGCATGAGGAGCTGATCCAGATTTGTGAAGCACTTTGTAATTCTGGTTGGAAAAACCCTGCAGAAGAGTTGGTGCACAACACAAATGGTTTTTAGAGTTGTACTACCTAAAGTCAAATGACTTCTGACTTTTTCCCCTGCGTTTATTTCCGTATTTATTGCACATATTCATCAAGCTGTATTTAGAAAGTCTGATGTAATCATATTCATCATTGTGAGATGTGATATTTTCCTGGTGCTTCATTTTATTATCCTTTGCAAACACTAGAAAGAAATTCCAGCTCAGTCCTGGCTTTAGAACAAGTTTTGCTTTTGTTTTCAGTCAAACTAACATTTTCCTCCATTTAATGTTCTCTTTTCCCGGCCTCAAGAAGAAATCAACAAATGTTAGTTATTGAGGCTTCTTTCCATCCATAAGAAATTCCAGCAAGTTCTCCTATGAGACTTTGGGGTGGTGCTAGTTCTGGTATTTCTCTTTCAAAAATGAAAATATTTTCTGACTTGATAGATAAATGATGTCTGAGTGCAGCTTTTAGTGCTCATGGAAACATTCTGCCAGGTAGGAACAGACCACAGGAACTCATCTCCAGGACCTGGAGAACTGCAATCATGTGGAAGAGCTGTGATGCTTCCATTTATTTGTCAAGATTCATTGAGCAAATTTTATCTCTGATTTACAGACCAAGGAGACTGTGGAGAAACTGCACGGAAACTTGTAACTCTGGTGAGTGCTTGGAAAATAAACAGAGTATATACTGGGACCTTGCAGTTCTCTGCTTTTGGATTTGCAGTTCATGTGAAGACTTGTCCAATACGTGGTGAGCACCTTGAGCTTTTTGCCAGAAAAGCCCCAACAAAGGAATTCCTTTCTCTTTGGTGCTTGGCAGCTCTCTGACAGGTAAAGTTCTCTCCACTCTTGTTGCCCGTTGCAGAACAACCCCAGGCTGGTGATTCAGCAGTGTGTAAGATGGGAAGGTTATTCAGGCAGCCAGAGCTCTTTGCAGGTTCCAGTGAATATCCAGATCCCTGCCAAGGGCACCGTTTGCTGTTGGTACTTCTCCAGTCACTTCAGAGCTGGGTTTTGATTGATTACTGCTTGCAGTCCAGAAAAAGGAGAGATTGCAATTGCCAAACAGAGCTCATTAACTTAAAAGCACAAGTTGATGAATCAATGCTGCACATAATAACTCTTTCTTAATGATCCAAATATCTTAAAAGCTCAAATTTCCGTTCATCATAGAACTTCTCTACCAACACTTTCCCAAGTCAGTGATTGAACTCCCTCCATGGAAATCAGTACAGCTGACATGATCAGTCCTGGGGAACACACCAGCACAATTAATCAGCCACAGATCCGTCATTCCAGAGCTTCCAAAAGCAGGTTATTAATTAATTTGTTCTGTACTTTGCCTGAGATTATCCTAGATGATTCTGGCCATGTTTCCAGCCTCCAGTTTTCCAAACTGGCAAAAATCTTGGAGATAGATGGGTGTTGTTATCTCCTGTTGCTGCTGAGACATCAGCTACTCTTTCACTCCAGCACTGAGATGGTTTTGATGCCAGCGCAGTTTCTTGCTTTGCAGAAGAGAGAATACTCAGTCTTGTTGATTCTATTTATATTATAAAGGCCATAACATCTCCAAGGATGGGGCCTCCACAGCCTCTCATGTCAAGTTGTTTCAGTGTTTGATCATCCTTAGAGTAAAAAAGCTTTTAATTAGGTGTAAATGTACATCAGCTATAAGCTCACTCCTTCTCTTCATGTCCAGACATGGAGGACAAGAAGGAAACAAATGAGCAGCACTTCTCCCTCATCCCTGTGCTGAGATCCAGGCTCCAGGCAGCTGCTCTCTCATTTTGCTTATTCACCTGCCATTGGCACTAACACTAGAGACAGGATGTCAGCAGACATTTCACCAGACATCTCGAGGCAGGAAACAAGTACTGAACTCCCCAAGTCTTTGAATTAAGAAATATAGAGGCACTTAAAAAACACCAACCACCCAAAGACAAGATGTATGGGCTTGCAGGCTTGCCACAGCACTGTGACCATTTAAACAGCATTTATTTATTACCAGCATCTTGGAAGAAAAGACAAATGTGTAAGCCAGAGGATGATTAAAGGGTGAGCTGGGGAAGTTTAGACTCCTTCAGAATACATTTGAGTAATGAACAGCATTTATCATGTCTGTTTAAAGGCAAGTTAATAAGGACAAAGGGTAAATCTTCACCAACAATTAACTATGGGTTCTGGGTTGTATTTGTGCCTGTGTCACCCAGCTCTCCAATGTAAGCTCTCTACCCTTGCTTGCCAGAACAAGTACTTTCCCAGCCCATGATTTCTGCTCAGACAGGAGGTAAATCCACACTCAGCTGTTGTCCACAGCTGCAGACTGTCAATGCACACTGTACTGGCAAACACAGATAGTTCTTCCCAAGAAAAACTTACTCCAGGCTGAATTCACTACTCTGATACCTTCTTATCTTCTGCCAGCATCAGTTCTCTCCCAAATTCCAACCTCTCCCTCCCCTCTGCCCACCTGGGGTTTAGCAGTTTGTACATCCCTGTGGTGCATTCAACCCTTCTTTACCTCCAAGTCCAGGCTGGGTTTGCAGATCCAGACTGGTTCCTTCCTTTCAGCATCTTTGGGAGGTTTCACTGTGCTGCCTGAGGAGCCAGGGCTGGGACAGCATGTGAAGGAATGCAGCAAGTCTCTTCCTTCTGGTCCCAGCAGCCTCAGCCCCTCCCGGTTTGCAATGAGTGCTGGGCATGGCCTGATTGGAGAGAGTCTCCAGTGTCACTCCTGAAAGGCAAGGGACACAAACTGGAGGTGTGATGATGCACAAGACACATCCTTGCTGTGTAGGATCAGTACTCCACTTCAATTTCCTCAGTAACTTCTTCCCTGAGAGGACACAGTTCACACTGCTGTGTCATTTTGCACAGAGAAATCTGTGTCCCTGTGCACAACCTGCCCTGGGCTGTGGAGGTCTGTGGCAACAATACTCTCTCACACATAATTATTTTTGTCATGAGATCTCAAAGATAACTGAGATTAGTTACCAGTGCTGGATATGTTCAGCCATTAACAGTGATATCTTTACCTACATCTGAGTGGGTTTTGACAAGTGCTCTCACTCACCACAGAAGTTAGGAGTTGTCAAGGCCAAAAATAAATTATGTTGATGTGCAAACTCCTCTGCAGGGAAGTCACAGCTCACCATGTAACATGCAATCAATAAAATGGTTTCAATAATCTGGCAGAGGTGAAGCCTTGAAGCCTGAACTGTACACAGCTCCAGCCACTGCCAGCCCTCGGGGAACACCACTCCTGTCTCTACATTGCTTCACAACCTCCTTTACGCCTCACTGTTGGTCAAGCTCTCAAACAAAATCCCTCAGTTCACATTTTAAAATCTGTGTGCTATCCCTGAGCTGTGTCAGCCATCACCAGACAGTGGAGCTGCTGCAGAGCAGCCTGAGGAGGTGTTTGTTAGAGAGGGTCAGAGGCACAGAATCTGTCACTGGACTCCTCCAGAGTTCAAGTCAAGGGCCTGCTTGGTCCTCACTATGGATGAGGCTTTGCAGATTCCATTAGTTCAGAGGAGTCTGAGCTCAGTTTCCATTTGAGGCTCTGTGAATGATGTCCCACACAATCTCCTCAGCAGGATTTGCTACATGTGCTCAGGCAGGAGCAAATATTTCCCTGCCTCAATTTCCGGATTTGTTTTCACTGCTCAAGCTTTTATCTACTTCTCTAACTCTGGCCATATGTTTTCCTTTGTCTCCCTCTTTTCCTTTGACTTGCACTATTACCTCCTGAATTTACAGCCTGTTTATGTTGGTCATCAGCCTCAGAACCTGTCCAGGGCTCCCATCCTCTAAGCCCTTGGATGAATCACTCTTCTTTGCAAGATGATATCAGTTGTCAGTGTTCCAAAATAACAACCAAACTGTAAAGTTTTACTCACCCTGTTGAATTCAGTGGCCATTTTGCAGGGACTGCAACCCAGACAAATTACAGTATTTGCATATTTATTTATTTATTTGTCTGCATTCCTGACCTTGAGATGGATATTTTCTGCTGTTTCTTTCAGAAGTTTAAGTGGGAATCCAGTACAAAATTAGATTATATGCCATCTTCCCGACCACACTGGTATTTTTCATTTAAGGACAACAGCCACAAATCCTGTCTGAGCAGAAAGGGCTTCTGTTTGCCTCTGTAATTGCATGTAGCTCACAGGACCCTGGGGAACTGTGCTCTGACTCCTGACAGGACAGCATGCAGTACATGACCTGGGTACCTTGCTTTTATGGTCAGCATTTTAATTCCAGTGCTGGGTCAGGCATCTGAGGATCAGAAACCTGAGGGTTTTGTCTTCAGAGCATCCATGTGATACAGAAGTAATGATGGTGGAGGGAGTAGAAGGCCTGTTTGATCCACACTGTATTGTTGGTTTGTCACAAGCCACATGGCTTCTAGAAGAATTCATGAGTTTGTCACCAGCTCTGAGAACAGCAAAACTGCAGGACAGCAGAGAGTTTTAGAAATGCTCCAGAGTCAAGAGGATTTTGCAACACACAACCCTTGCAAAGAAACGTGGCCTTAGAGATGCATTAACTTAATTTCTTCAGCAAAAAGACAACAGAGGAAGAAGAAAAAAAAAATCCATAATCACATTTTTGTGTAGCATGTGAGACAGGACAGGAGCTCTCACAGGGTTCTGTCTTCTGCAGGGACTGGTGGGGTCAGCTGTGAGCATCTCATGTACAGTTCTGTTCCCTTGATGCAGGCAGGAGAAACCATATGTCTGGAGAGGAATGAATATCCAAATATCTGATAAACTTTTCTGCCTACTCCTGGCTCCTACTCCTGTCAGCTCCTGCCAAAGTATGAAGGACCTGCTCAGCTCTTCAATCATTTATTTCCAGTTTCTGCTGAGGGTATCTCAGAACATTTCCTGCCAATCCCATTTTCATCCCAACTATCATGAGTTCCACACTGATTGAATGGCAGTTATAGTTGATGTAAGGCTATATTTAGTGTATTAAATAGAGTCTGTATTAAACAGCAGGGACATTTCTGCATGGGGTTCTACTTTCCAAGGTCCTGGCTCAGAGAATTAAATTAGTCTCAGGTCTGTGTGCAGACACCTGGCTGGGTTAGGGAGAAGGCTCATGTGTCTGACTCTATCATCACTGACAGAACTCACATTGTGAGAAGCTGCTGCTGACCCAAACCACCCCTGGAGGAAATCCCTGTCTGTGCTCACTCTCTGTTCTCCCTGAGCTCCATGAAGATGAAATCCCACTTCTTCTGAGTTCCTGAAGGAATACCATCTTTCCATGGGAAATTCAGACCCTATAGTAAATTAACATACAGGTAGGGCTCGGGTTAACACCCACATGAGACATCCTAAGCTCTGTGATGTGTGCAGTGTGTTTACGAGCACTTGTGCTGCTTTGCTGCTGGGGTGCAAAGGCTGGGGACCCTGCTCTGGAGAGAAATAAACATAGAGAGCTCGCTTGGGCAGCAGAGAGGCAGCCCCTGCTCTCACATGCATCTCTCACCATCAGCTCCTTCTCTTGTTTGTTTCCACAGAAATGTCTCTCCTGTTCCTCCGCTCGCCGTTCCTGCCCCGTGGCCTTGCGGTGACCGCGCGCTGCCTTGACAGAAATCTCTGGCTGGAGTTGTGTGCCTTGCCAAGGTTGTCTTTATTTAGACAAGGTTTCTGCTTTCTGAATTCTCTTGTGGGAATGGAGGGATCATAAAACAACTGCTGCACCCCACATGGGGTGTTCAGGGGAAAGGACCTTTGATATTCCTACCTTGTTTAGCGTCTTCTCTCAGCTTTTTACAAGGAAAACAGGAACTTCTGAATAATTCAGCAGTGTAGCAGACAAGGAGGATTTTTCTGCTTCGAGTATAAGCATGTCAGCCACTGGGGACAATCCCTGCTACCAAGATAATCAGGGCAGTGACTGTCTCAGGAATCCCAAGTTACTCCTTCCCTGAGCATTGCAAAGAAACTGTGCGTAGGGATTTTCCTCCCTTCACCATGCACCAGAACACAGGAGGCTGCAGCACGGGTGGGGTGGCACTGAGCAGTGTGTTAGTGCTCAAGGAGAGCCTCAGCCAGGTCAGCCCCCCAGCACTGTACCTGCAGACAGCATTTATCCAGAAGAGCTGGCACCCAAGCATAGGAAAGGTCATGAACTGGAGATTAGAAAGCCACACAAAGCAGATTTTCCCAGGCCAGTGACAAAGCCCTGGACAGAGCTCTGGCTTCTGTCAAACAAACAACATTTTCTAAATTTATATTAATCAGGCATAATATATTGACCTGGGTTTAATATAAGCAAATTCTGTACATATTGGTAACATTTTCATGATGGGTGTCAAGCCTAACACAAGGAACTGAGATATGAACCAAAGTGTGCATAACAGAACATGTGTTTATTTTAACTGGAAATAGAATTTAAATTGTGATCCTCTGTGTGGGCTGTGTAAGCTGATGAGCCAGGGCAGGAGAAGGGTCTGAGCACAAGTATCAAGTTCATTTCCCCATGCAGAGGGATTTGGATGAATATTTCATCAGTTCAGAAAGGTCTTGACAAATATGGATGTTTAAAAATATCAGTTATTGTAAAAGAGGTCAACATCTACTTAGAGTAAAGTGGATTTCATGGGCTTTCAACCAGATAAAATCAGACATTGCTCTTGTTTGGGTGCTGTGACAGTCCTCTGTGGTTCACCAAATCTTTCAGGGAGGTGGGAAATGGCAGCCTCAGACAGAAGAGATGGATTTGTCAGAAAAGGATTTTAATCAGCCAACTAATGTTGCTGATGATGCTGCCTATTTCAGATTTTTTTGTGCTCAAGAGAGATGTGTTGCAGTAGACAAATAATTCCTAACTCTGGAGCAGGATCTGAATCATGGGGTAGAATTGCAGCATCACCACTTCCAGCCTCCCTGGTGAAATGTCTGCACCCTTGCACCTTGCCTGAGGTGGAATTTGTAAATATCCCTGGCAGAATCAACCTTCCTGCTGTGCTGGTGTGATTGATGAGACACAAATCCATCCCAGGCAATCCATAAACATGAGTGCACACATCACTGAGGGACAAAGTTACAGTTGTACAACCACAACACATCACAGAGCTGGGACTCCCCTGAAATAGACAATTTTCTCAGCTGCATGCAAAAGTCAAAGTACAAGATCTGTTTTTACCATTAGCTTTGCTGTGACTTAGTGGTTGGACTGATTATGCACATGATTTTTGCTTATAAATGCTCCTAAGTTGAGACATGTGACATGCTGGGTGGTTATTTACTGAGGGCTGACTACACTTTGGGATATGACTCAGTGTCTCTTTATCTCTTATTCTGCTTCAGAACTGACCCCACTCAGTGAACCTGTGTGAACCTATGGACCTGTTTGAAAACTTGAAATATTTGAATGTCTAAATAATTGGAACACTTCACATTTATATTTTATCCCATAACATAGACTCTGCTGAAAGATGAAGTTTGCATTCAGCATCCTGATTCATCCCTATGGATGTGGCACCTGAGGACAAGATTTACTGGAGAACATGGTGGTGGTCCTGGGTTGATGGTTGGGCTTTGTGATCTTAAAGATCTTTTCCAGCCTGGATGATTCCATGATTTTGTGATTCTGTGTGAGATTGTCAGTTCTGTGTTCTAACAACACTGATTTCAGTGTGTGTGCCCTGTTTCCAAACACTCTGTGATTGCTGGACCTCAAAAATGCTCTTCTAAATCCAGAACTACATTTGGTGATAGCTGCGCAAAAAATGATTCCTAATAAATTTGTTAGCAGTTCAGTCCAGCAAATTCCATGCAGATGGATTGAGTTCAAACAGCCTGCCCAGCTGGGAGCCTGTCAGTGTGCAGGGAGGGAGAGGAGGAGCCCCTGTGCCCTGGCAGGGTGCTTGGAGGACATTTCCTGCTAATGAGCAGCGCTCTGTCCCAGGTGCCCTTGTACCTCTGCATTCCAGGTGCTCTCCTTACTCTGATCTTCAGTGCTGACTGCATCACACTGGATCCCTGTGACAGGTGAGGCTGCTGAGGACAGGGATGAGCTGTCTGGGTGCCAGCAGTGTGTGAGCTGGCTGAAATAACAAATCCATCAGCTGCACACTCCAACGCAGCCCCGACCTGGGCACCCCCAGCTCCAGCTGCTCCAGCTGGCTGACAGGAGGTGAGCAGGGGTTGTGGGAGCTCCCAGGGGCACCCTTTGGGCTTGGTGAGGGGCAGCTTTGTGAAAAGCCTTGGCAAGGGTGATTTTTGGGGATAGGAAGGAGCTGAAGCACATTCAGCCAGAGATGGAGCTGGTCAGGGTGTGTCACCTGCCAGGAGCACTGCAGCCATCCCAGCGCAAACTGATAGAGCCTGGGCACTGCAGGAGGGCTGGGACAAGGCCAAGCCAGTCTAATGATAGCCCAGAGCTGACCAGCATCAGTAGGAAATGCTTTGCTTTATGCTGGAACACCTATGAAAAACTTCCCATCCGGTGGTGTCAGATAGAAAAGATCCCAGTCACAGCATGGTGAGGGACAGGTACAGTGGGCAGCACTGGTAATGCTGATTTGCTGCACAGAAAAGTCTCTTAGGAATATCCAGGTCTCAAAGAGAAACTTCCAGAGTGGATAAAACCTAAAACTATTGAAAATGGAAACAGATAATTGCTAGCCACTGTGGTATTCGTTACCCTCCCTCCATACAAACACAATATTCACTGCTTCCTCCATTCACTTGTGTCCTTGAGCAGAATTTCAGTTGCATCTGCTAATTTTTTAACCAAAAAAAAAAAAAAAATAGTGTTAAACCTTTTTGTAAGTGTCTGAATGTTGTGTTTTACACACACAGAGCAGTTTCTGCATTCACACCACAAAGGAGCCAGAAGGCAGACACGGAAACGAGCTGGAATAACAAGAGCTGATATCCTTGCTGTCTGCTGGAAGCTGGCCATAAAAGCCAAAGCCACCCACCACAGGCTGTGAGGAATGAGAATTGCTGCTGCAGCAGCAGGGCTGGGGAGGCTGAGCCCCCCCTGCTCTGCCTCTGTCTGTCCACCAGGGTCACCCCCTCCAGCCCAGCCAAAATACGGGCAGGCAGCAGATGCTTCATGCAGATCCTGCAGTCTAACGGGGGGAAAGTTCCACCTCTCTCAGCTCCCTTCTGACTAGGATGAATCCTCATTTGAACTGAAAGTTCTTTTGAAAATGTGTGAGTTTGGTTCTGGGAAGAACTGACCCAGACCAGGGAGCTGAGGCACTGCAGCACTGAAATTCAAACAGCATCTGTGTCAATGTCTGAGCTGCTGCCAGAGGTGCTGGTTCTGCTGACTGACACCTCACCCCAGTGAAAGTGTGTGCTCTGGGCAGGACACTGATGGCACTTACCTTATTCCACCATTGCTGGCCTTATGACTAATATCTTTTAATTATTTCCCAACCTGGGGGCATCAAGCCTGGAAGAGAGGACCACAGCAGAGCTTAGGTACAAACCTTGCTGGTTATACGTAAAAGGGAACAGCTCCCACTGTTCCTGCTGACTTCTTTTCCTAGAAATGGATGCAAGACTTGGAGAGAAAACAAACCCTGTTGATAGTCTCAAGGACAGGAGCACAGCTGAGTTCACAGGGCCCAGGATTCTGGCCCTGGTTCTGCTGCTGTTCAGGAATTCTCTTCAGTAACAATTGAATAAACCTCAGACTCCTCCTTGCTCTATTTTCTGCTACTTTGGCTAATTCTCCATTTTTTAAATGATCCAAATGGCTCCCAAGTTTCATTATATCCCTTTTGGTATTTTACTTTGCCACAGTTATGATCTTTTATTGCCACAGATTCCCTGAGCTCGGGGGTCCCTGGGAGCTGCTCCCACAGCTCCCACAGGCTCAGTGATGCCTGTTTGTCCTTGGGAACATGCAGTCAGTGATTTGGCTGCTGAATTAAAACCCTCATGCACTGCTTTGCTTTTTTTTTTTTTTTTTTACTGTTTTGGGTACAAAGTGGAAACTTTGGGTTTATTTTGGTAGGTGCTTTTAAAACTTGACTGAGAAGCTGTAGCATTCTAAATTATTCATTAACTTAAAATTTATGTTTTTCTAAAGAAGAGGCAGAGGTATGATGGAGGAAAACAAAAGAGCACTCTCCAGGTTATTCCCTGAGTGAGAATGAGCCAACTAAATAATTTGATATTTAGACAAGGATTTTCAGTGCATCATCTGAATTGTTCAGTACAAAAGAAAAAGTGAAGGGAAAAACTCTGCTGGGTGGATTAATTCTTTGTGGTGCAGTGGACTCAAGCTCTGCCCTAAACATTGTCCTCACTGATGGGCAGTGGCACATTGGTGGCCTGAATTCTTTGAGAGAATTCCAGAGCTAGAATTGCATCTGTGATAAGACTACCTCTCGAAGGCCCCTTAAAATACCAGCTCTTTACAAATGTATCTCATTTCACACAATCACAGAATCACCAGCTGGGAAAGACCTCCAAGGTGATCCAAGCCAACCTGTGCCCCATCCCCACCTTGTCACCAGCTCAGTGCCGTGACCAAGCACTTCTTGGACACCTCCAGGGATGGGAACCAGCTCCCTTGAAGCCCCTTCCAATACTTTACAGCCCTTTTTGTGAAAAAAAATCTTGCTGAAATTCACCAGATTTTCTGACTTTTTAGTAGCACTGTTGGGCTCTAGTCCTTTTCCTCCATAAATGTGACAAGTGCCATGGGGTTGGGTGTTCTGGCAAAGCTTCCCAAACACCCCAGGCCTTGATGGAAATGGAGAGGGAGGAGAAGAGCAGAGCAGAGAGAGATAAATTAACAGCAGAAAAAATGAGAACAAACTGAGGCTTGCAAGTTTACTGAAAAACCTACAAAGGCCTGGAGCAGGTAGAGGGATGGGTGTGTATATGTGCTGGCAGGGTTGGGCAGGAGAGCCCGTGAAGTTTTGGGGTGAGGGACTGCTCCATCCCCTCAGGGCCCAGCAGCACACCCAGGCTGGGGGCTCAGTTATCCATCCTCACTCTGAGCCCGCACCTGGGCTTGCAGGTGACAAATCCTTCTTGTAAGGAGTGTGTTCCTGGCATGATAGATCATTCACAGGCTTCATTTTGTGCCTGCCTCATAAGGCAGAACATGCTCCCTCTATATTCTCCAGGGTTCTGGTATTGATCTCCACCAAAGCAGCCCCAGAAGAATGAAAGTGCAATCACAGCAGTGCTGGAGAGAGTTACAGCCCAGGACCTGTGGCACTTTAATAGACCTGCCATAAATGAACAGCAAGACAAAAACAATGTGCTGTGGGAACCATAAATATGTGATTATGAAATAACAAAGCAGGATTCCCAGAGTGCTAACAACCTCCTGGCATTCCATTTAATAACTATAAATCTGCCATGGCTTCAGTTAAGTGAATTCCCCATAGCATATTAAACTCTCTGTTTACAGGGAGAGTAATTACTGTGACTTTTAGTGCAAAATGGAGATGGCCAGTCCAGGGCATGTAAAACTGAACATGGATCTCACACTAAGCTGAAAGGTTCCCTCTGACATTTGGGGGAAACTCCCTGAACTCTTCTCAGGCAGGAGGATGTGTCTGTGCCCATCACTGCACACACCTGCAGCCTTTCCCAGTGTGGTGGGGGCAGGAAGGGGTTAAAGTCTCCTGGCAGTGTGATGTGGGCAGGGATGGATTGCAGTGTGCAATGTGCCAGTTGCAAACTGAATGGGGAGGTTTCTGTGGGAGCAGCAAGGTCAGATCCAGCAACAGGAGCTGAGGATTTCTGGGTTTAACCTCGGTTCTGGCTTTGGCTGCTTCATGAGTTTGGAGAAACCAGAGGACTTCAGCATGGAGAGATGGAGGATCAGAAAGCTCAGCCACCTTGCAAGGAGGCATGGCAGGTTAATTAGGGTGCATTTCCTAGTGTGAAATGCGCCAGGACATACAGCTGATAACATTTACAAATGGCCACAGATAAACTGAGAATGCTTTAAAATGTTTGTTACAAATTCAGTGGGAGCAACAGGAATGGTTCAGATACAGGAAAGGAATGGGATGGTGCAGAAAAACAACTAAATACCATCTCTCAGGCTGTCGAGGAGTGACAGCCTTGACTCACTTCCACCATGGAGAGTGAGAATTCCTGAGGGTGACAGGCAATTACCAAATGGACTCTCAAGGACACTGGGCAGCCACTGCCCAATCCTGGAATCTGGATTGAAACTGAGCAGTAGGGAATGACCTGGATTATGCCTCAGGGAGGAGTGAAGGATGAAAATAAGACTGACGTCAATCCAGTGGTCCTCGGAAGCAGTCACTGAATGGATGTTTGGGTGAGAAGAAAACAAACTGGATAATGAAAGTAGCCTCATACACAGTGGCACAGGATAGATACTGGAGTCACAGAGTCATACACAGAATGAGGAACTCCTCAGCTGGTTTATGCTAACCCTTCCTGGAATTCTTCTGAAACAAGAGGTTGCTCAGATCCTATCAGGTTCCTAAGTTGTGATCCCTGATGGGGATCAGAGGGTGGAGGAAGCAGAAGAGTCCTGTCCTTTTCCCTTTCCCATGCACATCACACTCAGATTCCTTTGCTCCATCAGTGCAAAGTGCCTGCAGTGGCCTGAAGGTTGTGCAGAGCCACAGAGCTGCCTGGGACCATGATGGGAGTCCTGACCAAGAGCTGTGCTGGGTCCCTGCAGCAGCACAGGAGGGTCCAGCACACTCTGCACCTCTCACAGGTGAGTTGGAATGATGACAAAACCCTGGAAGGAATCAGAGACCAAACTGGTTTACCTTGGACTTTTTCCTTACCTGAATGCCCTAAGAGCATCATTCTTGTTTTATACCCAATCCTAATTATGATTAACCTTAATATGCCCCTTTACCATTCCCGATACTTCCTTCCTGTGAGATCAGTTCTGTCCAGGTTTAGAGTAAATTTGGGGAAGAAATCCCCCAAAGGATCTTCAGTGCTGGAATTGTCGCAGGCCAGGCCCGGCCCAGTGGGCCAGAAATGTGAGCTGCCAGTGCTCCCCTGGGTGTTCAGTCCAGACCAGGTTTCAAAAGGTCCAAAGAAAAGGAAAAAAAACCAGGGAACTAACACTAACTAAAAAGCAAAAGAAGAGCTCTGTCCGGCTGTCTGTCTGCAGACAACAACAGGCCAGGAGGAGGAATGTGGGGGAGTGAGAGCAATGTCTGGATGAAAAAAAAAACTGTGCACTTCTCTTTCTCCCTTCATTCTCTGCAATAAGTCTTAAAAGTGCAAAACTTACTATTCAGCATGAACAGAACAAGACGATTGGGGATAAAAGCATCATACAGCCAACCCAGGACAAGTTCAAATGTGGCTTTTCAAACCCTCTCTTTCAGGGAACCCAACAGACCCAACAAAAGTGTTTGGGGGTGTTTTTATTGAACACAATCTGCAAAAATATATCTCACCTTGTTTCCTCACCATGGGTGCACAGGGGCTGTGAGCTGCTCCCACACGTAGGAAATGGAAAATGGATGCGCAAGGAAAGCCATGGACATCCTCCAGTTCCAGCAGCAGCAGCAGAAGTGATTGGATGAGTAAAAGAATAAACAAATATATAAAGCAGCACTGAACAAAGCTGAGGCATGGGGAAGGGTTGTGCACAGAGGGAGAAGGGCTGGCTCACTCAGATGAACAGATTCACAGAGGGAATTCTCTCTTTCATGCCAGTAGCCTTACACAGAGGAAAAGGAGTTTTCTTTCTCCTTGAAAATCAGCTTTTCCAATAGAGCAGCCCACTACCCATCCTAAGGAAAGGGAGAGTTGACATGAAAGGTGATTCCTTTCTCGACTTCTTTTTACTTTACTTACCATTATATAGTAGCCTGTGCAGCTGCTGGTCCTCCATTTTCCTCTCAAAATTTACAATTTCTTCCAAAAGCAGTAAGGTCCCACCCTTAAAGTGACTGGAAGCAATCCATGAGATTGATTGCATGCAAAACTTTCTTTCACAGCTGAGAAGAAGATAGAGCTGGATAAGGAACTGTATTTCACTCTGCCAAATTAGCCAACACAATGAAGGCAGCAATCACTCAGTAAACACAAGGCAGGACCTGGCACACTCTAGCAGATGGACAGGCAGATTAGGCAGCACAGGGGCAGCACATTCTAGCTACCCAAAGGGCAACACTGAAATTACTGGGGGTTGGAACCAGAGCAGATAATCTGTTGAAAAGACCCTTTCACTTCAGAGAAAAGGACAAATTGGAAATACAATCAATTGGCCCACTCCACACCTCTGAGACACTCTGGGGCTTCTCAATAGAACTTTAAATATTTGCTCTTGCACTGGTAAAAACAGATTCCTTTCACATTACTGTTTTTCTGAGTTCTTAAATATTTTTTCCAAGAAGATTATGAATAAGACTCCAACCTTCCCTGCAGCATTGCAACACAATCTGTTCTCTCCTTCTTTGAATCAGGTCTCTGATTCTTCTGGAATTCCTCATGCCTTGTTAGATTCCACCAAAAACTGCAGATAGTTTTGATTCTACATTAACGTCAGGGTCCAAAAGATTGTGGATGCTCAAGGATGTGCAGAAATCCCATTCTCAGATCCCCTCCCTGGCCTCTGTGGCCTCTCTGGTTACGCTGGGGTGTGAAACAGCCAATTCACATTTCCTTGCTGTTTGCCTTGTGGCTTACTGACCCAATGTTCAATGTGTTTGTGTTCCAGGTCTAACAGAATTATTTATACATAAACCAGAGCCATTCTTGTTTGTTCAAATCAGTTTTCTCATTGCATTGTTGTCCTATGACAACTCAGTCCCAGGACTGGAGGATCTTCCAAGCCCCACTGGACACAGCAGAGGATGATGCACATCTGTGGCTGGGGACAAAGGCACCTGCCACGTGTGAGACAGGGACAGCAGCTGGGCTGCTGGCACCAGGAGAGCTCTGCAGGACTCACTGGGCTTAAAAAACCACAGAGGTATTGAGAGGTTGCTCTTCTACTGCAGAGGCGTAGGGAGATAAAAAGGGAAAGGAAGGATCAACTGCCACAAAAAGAAAGAGGCAGAGAATCCTCTCCTGCTGGTCTAACTCACTGTTCTTTAGCTGCCAAAAATTGTACAGCCTTTGCCTTTCCCTTGCCCTGTGGTAAATTCATGAATATTAATGGAGAAATTATTTCTTGGCTGTACTGTGGTCTTTGGGACACGCACATTTTGCACTTCTTCTAAACTTGTTTTTTTTGGGCTGAAAATGCTAAAAACATTTTGGCTGGGTGGTTGTTGTTGTTGTTGTGGTGGTTTTTCAGGTGAAAAGCAGCTCAGCTCAGGTCCTGTTCAGCAGACAGAACAGATTCAAGGTGCCCAAAGATCTGTTGTGAGGCAGGACCCCAGCAGTGGCAGTGGATGTGAAACAGACCGCTCAAGCTTTGTTTCCCTTTGCTTTGGTAACACCAAACAAGATTTTGTCAAATAGCACAGAAATGATGAGCTGATATGAGTTGGTGTGAGCAGCACCAGTAAAGAGGAATGAAGCACTAAATAATTGGTTGAAACTCTTGGCTTGGCAGAAAATAGGATAAACAAGGTTGGCAGACACCTCACAGAGACTGCGATGCAAGGGAATGCCATTTCCCTTTCAGGCTGTGTTCTCTCTAACTCAGATGTTTTTCCCAGGTTTTGCTGCAGATTTACAAACACAGAGCTCATCCCCCAGCAGACAGGAGAGAAATCCTCTTCCCCATTCTAAATCCAGGGAGACAGTTCACATTTTATCACAGCCAGAAGCCTCCTCTCCTTGCAGAAGTGATGGGCACTGCAGAGCGTGTCCTTAAGGGACCACAGAATGTGCCAGCCTGAGGGAAATGCTGGGTGTGTGTGGATGTGCTGGGTCAGCTCTGTAATCCACCTGGGCTGTGCTGCAGCACGGAACACCATCCAACAGTGGTTTATATTCTCACTGGCAGATGCCTGTTTGGTGCCAACAAGCCAAGAAAGTTGATGCTTTGGGCTGGCTCCAGGTTAGAACCTGATGCTGCACCAGACTGCTTTTGCAGGGTTACAACTGTGTCTAAATGGAATTAAAAAAAAAAAAAAAGAAAGAAAGAAAGAAAGAAAAGAAACAAAATTCATCAAAACAAGCAAAGTAAAGCTGTGCAGGAACTGATTGAGGCATGGTTTAACTCCCCTCCTCTTCCTGCCAGCTGTGGCTGATGTGGTCTCAGGCTCAGGAGAGGAGACCAGGAATGAAATGTGGTGCTTGGCTTCCAGCTGCAGAGGCACAGGCAGCCATCCCTCAGGCCTCCCTCAGGCAGGAAGGAGCCAGCAGCTCTCTGCATCTGCACGGAGAGGGACAGCAAAGTGTCCAGGGGATCACAGAGGGGGCAATTAGTGACCTGGTAATGAGCTGGGCTTTCTGGGCAGGATGGACACCAGGACTGCAAAACCTGACAGCACAGAAATGGCATTTCTAGTGTCTGTTTCAAAATAGGGCTGGATATCAGGGATGGATTCCTTGGGGGCAAGGCTAAACAACAAAATACAAATCTGCACAGGAACTGCAGACCTCTGTGATTAACAGGGAGCTACGTAACAACAAGAAAAATGTTCTCCCTTATTTTTCTGCTAGTAAAGCTGCCAGTTTCTTGATGAGACATCTGCTGATGATTTACAACCACGGAGACTTCCCAAGGAAACATGCAACAACAGTTTATGGAAGTACCCAGAGAGCAACACATGAAAAACAATAATGAGCTCTACAAAGGAGGCTTTAGGCAATATGGTCCTAGATACAAATTAAAAATTTTAAATTCAATAAATGTCAGTTAGGACCAACACTCAGTTTGGTAGCATGTCTGGTCTCTGGCCAGTGCCCTGAAGTGTCAGAGAAGGGCTGCAAGCACTGGTGTAACCTCTGTTCCCAGTATGGGACCAGACTGAAGTGTCTGTGTGTGCACACCCTTCTGTGTGTGCTGCTGAGGCTGGAATTGGAGCAGCAAAGGTAAAACCAAAAGAATGAACACCCCAAGTCACTGCCCACAGCAGCAGCATTACAGAAATTACACCTCTGCCAAGGTGCAGAGGGCTGGGAGCCTCTGTGGCCTCCTCAGGCCAAGGTTTATTGCCCTGGAATGATGTCACTGACAGGTTTTTGCACTATAAGTCAAAAATTTTCAATACTAATTGAAAGGTAGCAGGAGATAAATCACTGGGAACCTGTTCCACCAGCAGGTTACTTTTGTGCTGCTGGAGAACATGAGCAACACAAACCCATTTGGCCTCTCTGGGTTCTCTGTAAATTATTCTCACCTCTGTGTTGGAGCTGTCCTGGTGACTTCAGACTCCTGTGCTTAAAGGTCTATTTGTTTTGATTCACTGGAGGCACTTTGGAGACACTACACTACCCATATTTATGACTTTTTTCCAGGTCATCTAAGAGAGGCACGCTGTGATGAATACTTTTCATCTCTACTGGCTCCCTTGGGGATGCACTATTCTAGTTTTTCCTTTAATTTACTACCAAGCACGCTTCCTCCTTATACCAGAGGGGCATGGAAATGCTTCAAAAAGTGCAAGAAGCAGTGAACACCAGCCAGGCCTGGATTTACCTCTCCAGGGGTGAGCCCAAGGACACCCCTGATCCACCTTGCCTGTTTTCCTGGGGTGCTGTGCAGTCTCCAGTGGGGAATGCAGTGGCAGCATCTCATGACCTGCCTCCCAGTGAGTGCCCCAGAGTGTGTGCTGTGCAGGAAAGGAACCACAGAGGAGAACAGGAGAGATGGAAATTCTCCCTTTCAGAAGCTTGCCTGGCTCTAAAGGCAACAAAAAGTTCTTGTCACACCAGCCCATGCAGGAAGAGCTCCATGCTCAGTGGAGGGAGGCAAGGAGCTCAGAGTCAGCTGATGGGGAGAATGCAGACAGAAGTCAAGGTACAAGAGGAATGAGTTAAAAAGGCATGGGAGGTTTTCCTGATGAAAAAATGGATGCCTCAGAATCCAAGTAGCAGTAAAAATATGCCTGTGAAGTAAATTATGCAGTCTTTCACCTCTAGGACATTGCATCAGAGTTTTTGTGAGCTGTGCTGTAGCAACATGAAAGAGGTGTGTTGTTTTATTGAAGTATTCCAATGGGCAATGTTCTTCCCACAGCAGCTCTTACATTTGATCCACACAACCTCATCCTCTCAGTCCCTCTCAGCTGAGCCCTGGCACACACCTTCCCTCTCTGATATTCTTTAGATGTGTTTAAACAGCAGTGCTGGAAATTGGAGTGTACAGTGACTTCTGAGGTGTGCTGGGGAAGGGCTGTGCCTGCTGAGCACAGCAGCATTAGGAGTTGTAGATAAAGGAAAACATTCTGACATTTCTTGAAATCCTCAGGGTATTCAAACACAGAGAACAACCAAACACAGCTCCACACTGAAGCCTGGATGAATCCTGACCTGCTGAGGGCAGCCCACAGTGCCCACAGGCTTCAATGGAACCACTGAACCTCCATCAGCCTCTGGCATCTCACTTTAGGTGGGCATCCCTGCCAAGCAGTGGAAATGGGCTTATCCCAGACTTCTCCCAGCTGCAGGCTGGGAAAATGGATCTGCCACTGTTGTTGCCTTGGACCAGATTTCATACTGGAACTCATCACAAACTTCTGTATCACCTCCCTGGCTCCTGAGAAACTCCAAACTCTGCCCAAAAGGCAATTGTGTAAGACATGGGAAAGGGTTCAAATGTGTGTTTCATTAGGAGTGAAGATCTGTGTTGTTCTCAGCACTACAAAGATTAATCAACTGGACCAAGCACTTCAGTCATCTCACTAAGGTGCACAAACAGGCTGTGCTGAATATCAGCCTCCAAGCTGTCAGAGAAGGAAAACATGCTAGTGATTCTGTGGAGGTGACGGGGATGAATTTGGGCAAAGAGAAGAAAAACACTTCAGGTGACTGTAACTGTTCCAGAAGTATTACCTAAGACATTGCTTAGCCCTGTATTTAAAGCAGGATTTGTTCCAAGATGCAAACAAAGACATTTGAGAGGCTTTGTGCAGGTCTGCCTCCCTCTGATGCTGCTGGGCTGATGCCACCCCTGGGCAGGGTCCAGCCAGGGAGTCCTTTTGGGAGCCAGGCCTTCGTCAAACTCTTCCCCTCCTGGGTTTTGAGAGGTGACATGAGAGAAGGCTTGCAGGGTGACATGAGCACAGCACAGCAGGATCTTCTCACTGATCTGTCCCAAATGCTTGATCAAAACTCACTGAGGGCAGCAGTGAGGGACAGATGATTCCTGCTCCAGGGGCACTTGAGCTTTGGGCTTTCTTGGGTAAAAGCAGCGTCAGTGTTGGCCACTAAGGAGAGGTGCAAGGAAGAGTTAAGCAGCCTGTGCCCTAAATCAGAAAGGTGCACGCTATGAGAGATGTGAGACATTATTAATGTTCAGAATTAAAATAGATGAAAGTGAAAACATTGTCTGCACCTTCATGCAAGGGCAAATTTTAAAGACTCTTAACCGTGTGAACTCACATACCTGTCTGATGAGACAAGGCAGTCAGCGGTCCAGGATTGACACAAATGGCTAAAATATTTAAAATCTTAAGAAAACTGTATTGTTGTATAGCTCTAAGCGGCTTAAGAGTAATAGAGTGCACAGGATAATGAGGAAAGCTGTGGGAGGCAGCATTAATGAGCCTGGTGTTCTACAGGCTCCTGCCTGGTTGCTGTCCACAGGTGTGGGTGGTGGAAAGCTGGGCTGGCTGCTCCTGCAGCCCTAATGGGCTCCCAGCCTGGCCACAGCATCCAGGGGAGTACCAGCCAGTCTCCCTCACCTGTTTGTGCTGCTTTCCCCTAAATCACCGTGTCTCCCTTGCTGAGAGGCAATTAATGAGAGCAGAGGCACATCCCAACCTGCACAGGCACCACTGAGGCTCAGAGTGCCTCTGGCTCATCCAGCTGCCTCTGCCCTGCTGGGAGTGGGATACAGCCTTTGTGCTTGAGATCCTTTCTGAATCTCTGCCATTATTTTCAATGCTCCACAGAAACGATTCTTCTTTTTTTTATGCAGCTGGAAAAAACTCCATGGGTTCACCATTTAGGGGATGTTGGCAGGGCAGGTTCAGAGACAGGTTCACAGCTGTTGACATCTGCTCACAGCTGGGATGGTACAGAAGGAGGAGTGTAATCAGAGTAATTCAGTAACAATGGCTAAGGGGTTATGCCTGCAACTGGCTTCAAGGAATGGAAGCAAAACTGTCAGACTCTGTGTTACTGGCCTCATTTTACTGAAGATTAATGGTGAAAAATGATTGATTCTGTTCCTGGCAAGTTCTGTGGAACTGTCCTGATAACATTTGATCTCTCTGTGGCTGTAGATTTAGTTCTTAGAGAATCACCTGGTTTTAAATGTTTTTTCGGGCAACAAAACAAAGGACCACCTGTTACTCTTGGGTCTAGAGGGAAATTTTTCATGGAATGGCCCCTATCTCTGAAAAATGTTGTTTGCTGCATTCTGAGCAGTCACACAGGACATTCTGAGCCAAAGGATTTTATCAGAAAAAGTTTTTTCTCGGTGTCCAATGTTTTTGACAGCGCTTTGTAAATAATCACCTTGGTACTGGTCCAGCAAAGCACTTAAGGGAATCCTTAACCTTAAGCACAGGAGTATTTCCTAGATTTCATTGGGACTATTTATACACTTCAAGACAAAGATGTGTCAAAGTGTTTTGCTGGATTGGGTTTCCTCAGCATCTCCCCCTGCCCAAGTTGGAGCTCATTCTGCTTTCTATGAGGCCAGGCAAAGTGCCTGTTCCATGACACACAGCTGAGTCCACCATCTTCAATTCTTTTAACTCCTCGTGCATTTAAATTGACTTTGAACTGAAAGACCAAACTGTTGGTGACATACAGAGCTCAGATCTCAGTCTGTGCAGAAAGTCTTCTAAATACCTGGATGGGATGTCAAATTCACACTTTAATAACACATTTTCACATTTCACAATAACACAAAATCACATTTACAGATACAAATTACCTGAATATGTGTTGCTGGGAGAATGGGAAAGTATAATTGAAATCGGTATCAAATTCAAGCTGAGGAAAGGACATTTCTAGAACACTGTGTGATGACTTCTGCAACCAAGTATAAAGATTAAAATTCACTGAGCCTTTAAGCCTAGCATATGCAGTCGTGCACATATACAGCCAGAAAATCCACTAACATTTCATCAATTTTAAATGAAACGTGAGGACCAAATTTAAAAAAAAACCCCTTGGAAGATGCCTGTTCAAGAAATAAATTAAAAACATCTTTACCACAGATCATCAGTCAGAACTGAAGTGTTGGCTCTGCAGGCTGAAGTACACAAACCATTTTGCAGTCTCGCTTTCTGCAGCTCTGCAGAGATCAACATTCCAAAAACCCCACAGCAACATTCAGACAGGGGAAAATCCAGGGCCCTGTGGATGCTGCAGAGAGGGGAAAGGACAAGACAACATGAACAGCACCAAAGCCAAAGCTCCAGGCCAGGAGCTGAGGCCCCAACAGGTCCCATCCCAGACAGGATGGTTCTTTGAACATCAGAATTCTGAACTGTGCTGAGGTCTTTGCAGGTTGTGGTGTTTCAGGGTATAAAAGCTGAGGATGTTTCCTCCTTGTGGGAACAGTGGGGTCAAGCAAAGCTCTCTGATCACAGCCCATGTCTTGTTTGAGGCATAGAGGCCCTTGTTCCTCAGCAATATTAGGCTGCAGCCCCAGCCCTCAGCCCTTCTCAATACAGTTCTTGAGGCTGACAGTGAGAATCCTCCCCTAGATGTTTTCCACAGTCTGTATATTTCACTCCAGAAGCCTGTCAACTCTGAGAGAATGGAACAACAAACTCACTGGAACCCACATCCACCGGGCAGCAGATACTTAGAGCATCTCCCTTGGTTTTTACCATCTCAGGCGTTAGCTGAGCTGCCTCCAGCGCTTTAGGGGCTGTGGGACTTGGCAGCAGAGCCCAGCTTGGTGTTTCACCCACACACCAGAGCTGATGAGGCTTCTCTGCAAGGGCTCTTCCTCACTGGGGGCCAGGGAGAGCAGGGCACAGTCCTGGGCTCCCCACGGCCCCGGGGGTGGCAGCCCTGCCCTCAGCCGCGCTGGGCTGCAGCAGGCACCGGCAGTGACCCCGTCCCCACGGCGCACATCCCTCCTCCTCCTCCCGGGGCTGCTCCGATCTCGCAGGCAGGATGGAGGACATTGCCAAATTTTGCTTGGCTGGACTTCGATTTTTATTTTTATCTTCCACAGCTTGTAAAAAGGCTTTTAAAAGATGGGATACGTCTCTCTGTTTTCCCCACGGGCTCCGCTTATTTATGACTTTTTTCCCTTTGTCTTCAAAGGGGCTCAAAGTAACGGGCTTTTTTAAAGCTCCCTCGAATGGAAATGATTCCATTCCCAGGTTTCCTGGGGATGGTGCCTCCCAGAAGTTGCTTTAGGATTGCTATTCCAGGACCAGCAAGGGGAGCTCAAGCCTTGTTTACGGTAGGTCCCGCACTAATTCTCTCTGCTAGGGGGTGTTTTTCATCCCAGTGCGTGACCCGGGCGGGGATGCCCCCGGGATGGTTCGTGCTTTGCCAGGCGGGGGCTGTGGCACGACGCGGGGCACTGGGAGGTGGAAGCGGGCGGCAGGAACGTCCTCCGGCAGGAACCGAACCAACAGCTGCGGGGGGCTCCTCAGGCCCAGCCGAGGGTGGGGAGCTGCTGAGCGCCAACACGCCAGCGCCAAAAGGAGCATTTTTCTGACCAAGTCCGCCCAGCTGCGCCAGCTGTCAGCCGGGGGGAGAGCGGGGGAGCGGCCTAGCCGGCCCGGGGCGGATTTCCCGCACCCGCTCCATCGGCAGCGCAGCTGGGAACCCGGGCGGCCGCCGCCCCCATCCCCGCCCCGTCCCGCCCAGCCGGGGCGCGGGGGCCGGGCGGGCGCTCCCCCGGGGGCCGCGGTGCCGCGAGATGTCCCCAGCGGGCCGGGCCGGGCAGGCTCATCCAGCTCCGAGCCGCCCGCCGAGGCGCCGAGCCCGGACACTGCGGCGGGGCTGCGGCTCCGCGTCCGCGCTGCTCCGGGGCCGCCGCTGGGACCGCGCCGAGCCCGGGGCCGGCCGGGAGCCGCTGCCGCCGCGGCTGTCACAGAGTTAATCGCGGCGGAGCCCGGAGCGGGGCGGTCTCCCCGCCGCGCCTCCTTCCCCGCGGCCGCCCCCGCCCGCCCCTCGCTCCGCCGCCGCACCTGCCCGCGCCCCCGCCGACAACTTTCCCTGCCTGTTGCGCGCACCGAGCTCCGAGCCCGGCGGGCACTGCCATGGGCGCCGCGGAGCAGCGCCACGGGTAGGCGGCCCGCGGGGGTCGGGCCGGGAGCGCTGCCAAGGCTCTCCGCCCTCGCCTCGCTCCGCCGCCGCCGCCGCAGCGATCGCTGCCCCGCGCTCGGCGAGCATGGAGGTGCAGCTGGGGGTCGGTCGCGTCTACCCGCGACCGGCGGGCAGGACCTTCCGCGGGGCTTTTCAGAGCTTCTTCCAGAGCGTCTGCGACGCTTTCCAGCCGCCGCGAGAGGAACCGGGCGGCGCCGGGCAGCCGCCGCCGAGCGCGCCCTGCCCGCCGAGTCCCCGAGCGCCGCCGGACTCCCCCGCCTGCCTGCCGCCCCCGCCGGGCTGCCTGCCGCCCCCCGAGCCCCGCGCCCCCGGTAAGGCGCTGCCGGCCGCCGGCCCCGCCATGGGGTCGTCCTTCCCCTGCGGCGGAGAGCTGAGGGAGCTGCTGGGCGAGGCGGGTGCGATTCCGATGCTGCCGCCGCCCGAGACCGAGCCGGCGGACAAGGAAGATCCGCTGGGCGACAGTGCCCGGCAGCTGTGCCGCGCCGTGTCCGCCTCCATGGGGCTGGCGCTGGAGGCGCTGGAGACTCCGGCCGAGCAGCTGCCCCGCGAGGACTGCATGTTCGCCGTGCCCGCCGGGCCGCCCCGAGCCCCGCGCCCGCCTGCCCGCGACCCCTCGCCCGTCTTCGAGACCGCCCTGGCCGCAGAGCCGCCCGCCGGGCCGGGGCTGCCCCGCGGCTTCGGCCGCGTCAAGCTGGAGAGCGCGGCGGGGCCGGCCCCGGGCGGCGGCTGGGGCGGCCCGTGCCGCTTCGGGGCTGAGATGGTCCCGCCGGGCCCCGCGCCCCCCTGGCCCACCTTCTTCGCCGAGGAGGGGCAGCTCTACGGGCCGTGCCCCGAGCCGCCCGCCGGGCCCGCCGATTGCCCTCCCGATGCCTGGTACCCACCGGGCCGGGCGCCTTTCGCCGCGCCCGCCCCCGGCATCAAGAGCGAGCTGGAGCCCTGGGTCGAGGGCTACGCCGGCGCTTACGGCGACCTCCGGTGAGTACCCGCGTCCCGCAGCCCACCGGCAAGCGCACCCTGCACCGTGCTTCCCGCCGGCATCCTGCATCCCGCCGGCACCGGCATCCTGTGCCCGCATCCCTTATCCACCCTCTGCACCCCGCGCCGCCCCAGCCTCCCCGCCGCGCTCACCACCCGCTATGTCCTGGCTGTTCCCGCTTTGGTCTCCGCTGCCGAATCTTCCCTTTTGCAGCGATGCTCTCTTTTGGGACTGACTAGGCGAGGTCGTGCCAGGAACACCGTGGTGCGCGCCTGGTGTCCCCGCCGTCCTGTGAGGTCGTTGTGTTTATCTCGTTTCCTCACGCATCTGTTATCCCGCTGCTCCTGGCCGCTGGGAGCGGGCGAGATCGGGACGCCGAGCCCCGAAGCACGGACGGATATTCACATCGAGTTAAAATCCTCCCAGCAACTTGTCCCGCCGAGAGCTGCCTGCCGGGAATGCACTGTGCAGAGCAGGAAACCCCGAATGTAGCGGCAGAGAAACATCACCTGTGCTTCGGGGCTGTTTTAAGTACTGGTAGAAAATGTGTTTTAAAGGAGAGCTAGAAAGGTTTTGGGAATGAACCAGGCGAGAGGAGATTTTTTTTTTTTTTTTTTTTTTTTTTTTTTTTGAGAAGTAGGATTCAATCAAGAATAATTTTGCTTGGTGGATTAACTTCAAAAAAAGGAGATGAGCCATCTCTGTAAAATACCTGTACAGCATTTAAAGCAGTGGGCACCTGCATTCTCACCTGTCAGCACAACAGAGTGTGGCCAAGCTGATGGAAATGGGAGGGAGAAAGGGCTGCCCAAGGGATTTTCTGCTGGCTCAGAGGCAGCCCCATCCAGGAGTATGTGAGGCCTCAGCTGGGGTTTGCATCGTGGGAGTCCTGCATCCACACACTCACCCTGTGATGCTTGGGATGCTGGGAGCAAGGGCCGAAATGAACAATTGGATTTTACCTCTAAATTAGCACCTGGCAACTGCACTGCCTCTGGGCTTGTTTCTGTTTTAAATGCCTAGAGCTTCATTTGGGCACCAGGGCAATTTCCATCCACACAGTGATTTACTGGGGGATTGTACAGAGATGTCAAGGCCTGGCAAAAGAAAAAAGAATAAAAGTAATGACAGGTCAGAAAGAGTGCAGCTGTGAGCATCATCCAGCTGTGAGCTTCGTACGTGGCAGGAGCTATGCAAGCTCTGGGTGTGTCTCCGGAGTCTGGATAAATCTCTGCTGGAATCAGTGCAGAGGAGGCAGGGAGGAATCAAGTTGGGAAAGTTCAGCATTGGGGTGCTGGTGATGGCGGTGCAGGTTTGCTCTGTGCGGCTGCTCTGCCTGCGGAGCTGTGCAGTGGGGTCCTGCACAGACAGGGAATGTCACACTGAGGAGAGCAGGTGTGGCTCCCATGCAGGTCTGCAGGCAGCCTTGGAGGCTGGACTAGGCAGCAGCAGGTACATTTTGCCCGGGTCTTGCCTGAGAGATAAGCAGCATCTCCCTCATTCCTGTGGGAAGTGCTGTGTACTCCTCTTCCTTGCAGCTCTGTTGGGTGTGCTGTGCCTTAGCAGACTTCTGTGGGATCAACAGGGTTGGAGCTGGCACAGCAACCTTTACAGCACCAGTGTCTTGTCTTTTGAACTCCAAGGCTTGTACAGCACTGCCCTGCTGCTGCAAAGGTGTAATGGAGGGACATTGTCTCTCTGTGCTCAGATGTAATTTCCAAACACCGTAAGAAAAGCGGAACGCTCGGCGTGGTCTGGCTCAAGCCATGTGTGTTAATCGCTGCCAGGTTTACATTTTATCCCAGCAAAGTCTCCTTTAGCTTTGCAGCGTGCTGCTCGCCCATTCCTGCAGCTTTGCATTTTCTCCTGGCTCTGTGGGTGCCAGCACAGGAACAGCCTCTGCTGCTCTGGAGCGGGGATCGTGTACCAGCAGCCCAGGCAGCAGGGCCTGGGGGAAGAAGAGCTGAGAGAATTTTACTACAAGGAAGCTGAGAGGCTCTGTAGTAAAATTCCCTGATGGAAAGATGACTGGCCTTTGGACCTGCAGCCCTGTGCACTCTGGTGCTAGTTCTGATCTCCTGCCCTACTTGACCTTGCACATAAAGCTTTCCCCTTGTACCCTCAGAGGATGCAGCCCCAGTGTTCTGTGGGGACAGTGAGGGCACTTCTGGGGCTGTACAGGGGCAATGGGCACCTCAGAGCCCTGTCCCTTGGGGTGCTGCTGGGAGCAGAGGCACACACAGGCCCCCTTGCTTTGGAGAATAAGGAGCATTTCAAGGTGTGCTGCTCCTGCTTTCTTTCCTCTCTGAATGGTCCTGCTGTCTGCCAGCAGGATTGTGGCACTTCCCTCACAGATGGAGTTCTCCCAAGCCCCAGTTCTACCCTGCTGCAGTTGGGACCAGGTATGGGTAGGTATTTTTGAGTTAAACACCCTTCCTACAACACTAAAGCATGAGCAGTTTTTAATATTTGAAGGAGTGTCAGGGTTAGGAGATGCTGGCACATCTCAGAAACACAATTAATAACCACAATGTGGTTATTAACACAATTGGGTTTAATTTAAAGCTTTTGGTAGAGTGTCCCTGACTGCACCAGTCAGGCTTGCATGTAATTAGCAGATTAATTGGATGTTTTGTTACTCTGGACTTGGAGCTGTTTATCTTTTTGCTCTGCTTGTTGCATCATTACTACCAGCATTATTGAGGTGACAAAATAACCTGTTTCAGGAGCAAGATGGAGCATTGGCAGAATAAATCCAAGGCTCTGCCATCAGAAGACAAATTACAGTGGCGGATTGGAGGGGGTGGCCTCTGGTTTGGAACGAAATGGAATCAGAGAAGGAGCTGTTACTGAAGCAGTGGAATCAAAGGGGAGAAAAGGATTTAAGGGGCTTTTGGCTCAGGAAGATCTGCTGTCCACGTAGCTTCAGACGTTTTTAAGTGGCATTTGCTATCACTGCTGTTACCTGGTGCTGATACTGGTTGGAATCCTGGTGTTTGCTGCTTACATCTGCCTTTGGTTCCCTTCCCTAGTCTGGCTGTGGTCAGCTTGGGCCAGTGCCACGTGTTCATTCATCACCTGGCTCGATGGCTCTGTAATCATTTCTGCTCTGTAATTGTGATAGGCTTACAGATAAAACCTGCAGTAATTCCTTCCTATGGAGGGAGGAGATAAGACTGGCAAAGAGATGAAGGAGTGAAGGGCAGCTGTTACACTGAGAGATGGAATGAGGCAGGAGGTCGTTCTCAGGGTTGTTCTCGCTCCCAGTCTGTGCCCGGCAGCAGCTGCTCTGGCATCCTGGTCCCAGGAGGGCTCTGGGGACCCCCAGCGCTGCACTGGCAGAACTCCAAAGCCCTTGGAAAGGGGCTGACCCTCTGTCTGCCGTTGTCAGTGTGACCTTTCTGCTCTGGCAATTGGCCAGAGGATGCAAATATGTCTTTGAAGACAAGAGGAGCATGGCAGAACATCATGTGGGCAGCTGGTCCCTTTGGCCCCTACAGACACATGGACAGGGAGCCTCTGGTGGCCTGGGGAGTTGGGGGTGTGCTAAAGCTTGCTGTCAGTTCCTGATAAATGGGGAAGAGTAAAGATAAACAAATTTCTTCCTCAGCACCTTTCACCCTTTCCTTGCTCAGACTCAGGATGACTATGATAATCCAGCTGGAGCTGGAATAGAGAACTCAGGGCTTGGTGAATATGAGCTGGCATGATAGCAGGCTGTGCAGGGTGCATGTCTGTCGTGGCTGGAGCTGAGGTTGTGAAATGAGTGATACGCTGGGGCTGGGTAACTGGAGCTGCAGGGATGTTGGAGCTGTGCTCAGCAAGGAGAACCCCTCAGGACTGGGGGAGCAGCCAAGGACTGGGCACTGACCTGGAGCACGGCACTGGTGTCTCCTTTTCCTCACTCCTGAGCAAATATCAAATCTCATAAAATGGTCTCCTCATTTTCCCCTCCCTCCTCTGTCCATCCCTCTCTTCCCTGCTCTCCTGTGCTCCATCTCTCCCTTACTGCTGGCAAGAGGAGAAGGATCCCCTGTCAGGGGCTGGGCTGTGGAGGGCAGACATGTAGGGTGTGTGTCCCTGTGGGACGTACCAGCTGCTCTGAGGGTACACAGCATCTCTTTGCCTCTTCACTGCTCAAAGGCAGACTTTGCCCCATCCTCCTCTAGGCTTTCCCATTCTATTTTCCAAATATCTTGGGCTTTTGAGCTCTTACACCCTCTGGAAGCTGCTTCCACAGTCTTGTGCTTGGTATCGGCAGTGAGTATTCCACCCTGGTTTCTCTAAGTGCTGGTTGCAGTGGAAGGACAGGCTTTATGTGGCACTTGGTATTGGAAGCAGCAGCTGCAAATCAGAAAATTTTGCCAAATAAACAATCCACAGAAAGCTTTCAGAATGTTGATGGGTCGGAGTCACACAGGTATTTTGTGTGTTTTCCGAGGCTTTAGGGCTGGCAGCTGTGCAGGATCTGCTCATGGCAGCTCTTCTCCTGCTTATGCAGCTTTTACATTCTTCCTGCTGTTTACAGATTCGCTGTTGCACAGGTGTTTATCCCCTGAACAGATGAGCACCACTCCCTGCAGCCAGTCTGGCATTGCCATTGGTTTTCCTCATGGGAGAACTTCATTCCAGACTGAGAGCCAGTTCACAATTGGAAGTGCTTTGGTGCTGCTTCTGAGGACAGAAGAGCGTGTCAAAGTATTGATTTGGAACAGTAGAATGTGTTTTGTAGCCCAGGGGACAGGAGTCAGAATTCCCTCTGCAGAAATGGGTTTTTCCCCCAGGACAGGATCCCTGCCATGGGCACAGGTACCAGCCCCAGGGGCCGGGCATCAGCGGGTGCTGGAGTTGGGATCCCGTCCCCGAGGCACGGAGCCCACAGTTCCTGGAAGTCGCTGCCTCTGTGCGGTTTCTCAGAGCGGGGAAGGTGTGGGACAGTCCCGGGAAGAATGAGAGCAGAAACAGTGTAGCGAGGCCGGCGATGTGAGCGCTGTGAGCGGCGTCCCAGGGGCGATGCCAGCTCCCCCCCGCTGCAGCAGGACCCTCCAAGGCCGCGCTGGCTCCAGCAGAGACAAGAGCCCGCTCTGTGTCCGTGCCAGGCGTCACCTCCGGGTCCCCGCGGGCGCAGATTGCCCATGGGCAGGGGGAGGAACGGGCTCAGAGGAAACTGGAGCAGATCAGGAGTCAGTCTCTGCATGGTGAGGGGAGCATGCTCCTGAGCTGGGAGGAAAGCTGGAAACACTGCCATATATTGCAGGAAGAAATCACAAAATTACCCAAAATATTGGAAATCTCACAGTCATATTTTGGTGTAATGAAAACAATTTCATTAGACGGCGTTGAGAACAATTTGTAGTAGAGAGCAGTAGCTCAGTTCTTTGTGTTTTTCTGTCATTCCTATGAATTCCACTCTTGGCATGGACCTTCATTCATATTTTATAAATTGCTGTTTGAAGGTGGCTGTCCCAGTTTGCCAGTTCTCCACTGCCAGTTGCTGTCTAGACTTGGAGCACTCACTGGAGCCTGCTGGGTTGGTGTTTGCAGTAGATACTTTCTGCTAGTGATTGTGGACTAAAATTACAAAAGAAAGAAATTGTATTTATTTTATCATCCTGTGAACATTTAAAATTTATCAAATGAGTGTTTACTGAAAGAAAACTATTCAGTGGGAGACTTTCTATGACTTCTAGTAAAAACTGTTTGTTTCTGAGAGCTGCCCTGTTAGATTCCAGAGATCTGTGCAGCTGTGGATGTCTCTGGAACATTGAAAATATATAGGAAAAATGAAGATTCCTCCTTGCACAGCTCCTCAGCCTCATTACTGTGTCCAAGTTAATTTTCTTTTTGGAAGATTTTCTGCAAAAGGCATGTCTGTACCTCAGACTGATGCAAAGCAAGTGCCACAAAGCCATCATGGACAGCCTGGGCCAGCTGGGGAGGGCAGATTGGTGCCACCACGTGCATGTAGTGATGTGGCACAGGGGGCACAGGCAGGTCCTGTTGGGGTCAACATTGGGTCACACATGGGCATTGAGCAGAGTGATCTGCTCTCACCTTGGATGAGCCCAGATCTGCACCATGTTCATAGGAAAACAGCAATGGCAACAGTTCCTGTGGGGGTACTGGATCCTTTCCAGCTCTTTCTTTTCCTCCAGAGATACAGCATTCACAGGAGGCAGATCTCCCATCTCCTGTTGTAGCAGAGCATTTATAGATGCCTGGTAAACAATTAGGAGGCAGATTTGGTCACATCAGCCCTTGGTGGGTGGCTGTGCAGGCGTGCCCAGTGGTGGCCCTGGCAGGGGCTGGTGGCCCTGGTATCGAGCGTTGCTGCACACTGTGGGGACCAGAGCCAGCCCTGTTTGTTAACAGTGCTATGAGGGAGCTCATTGAAATGAAAAGGAACTGGCCCAGTTGTCATGGCAAAGACTTGTGACGGAGGTTCTCCATCCATATTCTCTCGCTGTTACCACTGCTGCCTGCCTTCCCTGATCTGCCTGTGCTGCTCATCCATGTCCAACCACCCTTAATCCCCTGCCTGCTCCGGGTGAGGGGCAGAGGGAGGGATGAGCCTCTCAGGGGAGACCTCCTGGTGGGGGCAGTCCAGCTCACCCTGGCCAGGTACCTGCAGTGGGCAGTGCCTGTGCTTTGTTCTGCTTTAAATCCAGCCAATGCACCCTGATTCTTCTCGCCAGCGTTTTCAGGTGAGATTCAAAATATCCTCTAACAGTAATAAAAACACTCCCAGCAGAACTTCACTGCTGAAGCGCTCAGGAGCAGCGATTCATTCAGCCTCCAGGCAGCTGTGGAAATGGGAATTGTCCCTTTTCTGCAGGCTGAGCTCCGACAGCAGCCCCAGGTGTGTGAGTGCCGCAGCCCCGGCTCAGCGCTGGGGTCCCGGGGGGCTGTGCTGGCTTTGTGCCGGCTCCTGGGGACCGTCGTGCCGCAGCCTGCTGGACCTTGCACCCCTGCATGGGCCCGCTCACCTCCTGTGGCCCCGGTGTCCCTGCGCAGCCCCGGGGCAGTGTTTGCAGGAGCGGGGTTACGGGAGTGCAGCATCGCGCAGGAGCCGCCGCTCCCCGGGGACCTGTGCGGAACGGGGCAGGCTCGGTTTGCCTGGGGTCAGCTTGGCTCGGCTGCTCTCAGGGTGCTGCTGGCTCCCCGCTCAGTCTGAACAGAGGCCAGAAATGAGCAAGGTCACCCGCTGCACCCTGGCTCGGAGCTCCCCAGCCCCCGCCCGGGGACGCCGCTGCAAATAGTGACAGCAAAGTCAGGTGCTGACACGTCCTCAGGAGTGGTGGGATTGGTCTGTAGGGACACGGACCTCAGATTAAGTGATTTGCAGTAATAGAAATAATCTGAAAAGTATATGCCAGTTCCCCAGGTATTTATAGCTTCTGCCCTTTTCCCAGGCCACCGGGCCCCAGGCAGCTCGGGTGTCCACAGGGCTGGATTACACCCGTGCTTTCCACAGGTGTCCTGGTGCCTTCCCTGTGCCATCCAAAGGAGAAGAGAGCCCATCCTAATAAGCAAATAATGATTCCTGGGCTGAGCCCCTGTTTCTGCTGAGGGGGCCAGTCTGTCGTGGTGCCTGGCTGGGGGCTGGATGGAGCAGGCTGAGCACTTGTGACAGGCAGGGCAGCTGCCGCTTCCCAGACAACTCTAGGGGCAAAAGAGATGGCTTAACTCAGGATGGGAGAGTCAGTGCAGAACCACCAATGCTGGGACAGAGCTGGCCTGGGACACCCTTGGCTGTGAGCAGCCTTAGCCAGGGCAAGCAGCTGGGCACAGCCACATTTACCATTTGGTGTGTCTGCCCTGAGATCTGGATGCTCCTGGAACACATGTGAGGTGTGCCTGGGCTGGCAGAGCCCTGCTTGCTCTGTGCAAAGCAGGAGAGCTGTTTGAGAGCTCCGTGCAGAGCTCCAGCCACCCCTCATGCACTGGGCATGGCAGCAGTCTTGAGGATTTACCTTTCCTGTCTGCAGCCAGGTGTCTGTGACAGGCACTGCTGGGGGGATGCCCTGGCTGCCGGCTGCCTGATCCAGCTCCTGCTGGAGCCTGGGGAATCTGGTCATAGACTCAGGGAATGGGTTTTTTGGAAGAGGCATTAAAGTCCATTTCACTGCACTCCCTCTGTGGCAGGGACATCTCCCCTAGACCATGTTGCTCCAAGCCGTGTCCTGCCTGGCTTTGTCACCTAAGGATGGGTGGTGCATTCTGTGGGTGACCTCTCCCTCTGCACCAGTATGCTCCAGCAGGGACTAGACATGAACTGGCTGTAGCCAGTGGCTTTGGGAAGAACCTCGAGGCAAATTCTTCTGTGTTCCAGCAGCATCTTCACCTTCCAGACCCCCATCCCACGGACTGCTTCTGGAATTGCTGCCAGCAGGAACAATCCCTACAAATGCCAGAGGGGAGGCTGCAGATCTCCAGAATGCATTTTACAGAAGATGTGTTCAGTCCCTGGGATGAGGTGGGAAAACCCCAGGGTTTGCTTCCTCCCCCTTGTGCTCTCTGTGCCTGGGGGTGGATAGAGGGGGCTCCTTGTCTCTCCCAAAATGACACGACACTTCTGTCTCTGCTGTTTTCACCAGCCCTCAGCATTTTGGCTGCTGTTACAGATTTTAGCTGTGTTTGCTTCTTTGCCGGTTAGAAATGGCAGAAAAAAAACCGCTTTGACCTTGGCCTCTGTGCTGAGAACAGAGCCCAGGCACAAGTTTCTGTATCACAAATTTCCTGGTGAAGGCTCCTGCCTCCTCCCCCTCGCGCCGATCCCGCGCATCTCCCGACCTGCTTCTGGGAGGGCTGGGACGGGATATCTCGGCAGCTCCACTTTCCTCTTGAAAGAGAAATGCAGAGAAGGAATTCTTGTGCTGATTGGGTTGATAGCTTTCATCTGGGAAGCAATGGGGTGCATCAACTGGAAAATGAAATCCCCCTGCAAAGAGAGCCGGGGTGATTTACTGTTTCTATTGAATCGTGTGTGTGCCTGTGCACAGTGTGGATATTCATCATCTTCCCATGAACACCACACACAGATTATGTGTGTGTTCTCTGTGCTGTGAGGAGCATCCCAACCCCTCACCCTGGGGCCTCCAGCGTTCTCTCTGCACACATGTCCCTGGAGGGCAGGCACTGTGCCATGTGCTGCCCGCAGGAAGGAGAGGTGGCTGGAGCTCTGGGAGCCTCTGCAGGCAGCACAGGGCTTGGTGTGGGATCGGCATTGCTGCTTCTCCCTGCTCACACGCTGAGAACCAGCCCCCAGCTCTGCCCCACTCCCTCTCCTGCTGCCTGGCAGTGCGCTGTGAGCAGGGCAGGGCTGGGGCACACGTGTCTGGAGCCATGGGTCCAGTGGGGACTGTAATCCCCGTGGGCTGGCTCTGGGCATAGTCCCTGTGCATGCTCCTGTGCTCCAGAACATGTGACATCGTCCTGATGAACTCAGCCTGTTCACATGGATTTCGTTTTTCTGGCTCTCCGTAATTGGCTTTGTTTTCACGTGTTCCCTGTGGTTAAAAAGTCTTTTCCCTGATAATAGGATCTTCCCCTTACAAAGAAATCTATTACTTCCCAGTCTGCTCCCCAGTCCCCTGGAGCATCTTTAATGGTTACAAAAACAATAGCAGGACAGGGACTTTTCCCCTTTCTTGTTTACAGCACAGCCTGTGCCAAGTGCCGGGTCCTTGATTCTGGGCTGTGTTGGGGGTGGTTTGAAAAGGGAGCAGATCACAGTGCTGGGAAGCCTGCAGGACAGAAATCCCACTGGGGCTGTGCTGAGGGCTGGGCTGAGCTGAGCTGAGATGGGAGCTAAGGTTCCAGGGGACAGCTGTCCTCTTCTTGTTCAGTTCTCCTTCCCTTTTGCCATGTGGGTGCTTAAAACCTTGGATTATGGCCTGAGTTGGAGCAGTTGTCATGTCCAACAGGAAGAAAGTGGCAGCCCGGGGTTAGCAGGGTGACTGGCCAGTCCCTCTGCCCTCGACTGCAGTTGGTGAAGGGGGCTCAGTGTGTCGTGCAGGATCCCCTGTGGGATCTGTTAACTCCAGGCCATGCTGTGCCCTCCTGCTCTGCCCTTGTCCCCCTGTGCAGAGCTGGGGTCAAGGCGGGTGCGCAGCCACTGCGGCTGCGGCGTGTCCTGAGATGACTATCTCACTGCTCACTCACACAGACTCGGGAGAACACTCTCAAGGCTGGGAGGCCTAAAATTAGATGTGGCATCTGTGTTTTGGTTTGCAGGCGGGCTTGAAAGAAAATGATTCTTGGCTGCTTTCATTCCTCGCCTTCTTGGAAGAGCACGGGCAAGGGGTAGTGGGCAGGGCTTTGGTCCCCAGTGTGCCATGGCTTTCTCTGGACATGGCTGTCCAGCAGGGCCAGCATGGCTCCAGCATGGCTCTGTGATAGCAGAGGAGGACCACCCATACCCACAGGTCCTTGGAGGCAGCCGGGCTCAGGGCTCTGCTCTCTTGTGTTTTCCTGGGAATGCTCTCAGCCTCTAAAACAGCAGGTGTGGCTGTCCCTGCCATATGTCACTAAAAGTGCAAACTGGCATCAAAGCACTGTTTCTCAGCCCATGCTTATCTGGCTACCATGGGTTGTAGGTATGTGCTGCTGGAGTCGGTGCTGGTGCAGCCATCCATCCATCCATCCATCCATCCATCCATCCATCCATCCATCCATCCATCCCCACCATCCAAGCCCTGCTCCTGTCCCAGTCCTGCCCTGCTCCTGTCCCAATCCATGTGCACCTGGCAGGTGTGAGCAGCTGTGAGCAGCGGGCATGCCACGAAGGCCGCGATACGGAGCAGGAGGAATCGGTGTGTGTCAGCCAATGGCTGTGAGTTGCTGGGGAATTTGCTTCTCTGTTGCCTGTTCTGCTGAGACTGGGGCAAAGAGTTGCAGGGAGACCTGGCACTAAATATGTGAAACCTTCATTTATAATTAGTGTGTTTATGTCGGGGATGAGTCACAGCACGATCCGCTTGGAGGACGCATCGGGAAGATGATAGTGTTGCACAAGTCGTGAAGTCTCCTCTAGAAACTCTGCTTTGCCAGCAGAGCTGAAGGGAAGTTCAGCAGATAGTGCTTCTATCCCCTCCCAGACATAATAAGGCAAAGGATTTTTATGCCCCTGCAGTTGTGTCTCTGCAAAGGTTTGGTCTTGATAGAAATGTGTCTAAAAATAACGCAGTGCTGCTGGTGAGTGGTGGGACCAGCGCTGCAGTGCTGCTGCAGTGATCCCCACTGCAGGAGGGGTGCAGGGGGCTGCTCCCCGAGATGGGGGGCTCTGCTGATTGCTGCCATGCCCATCCGTGCCAGGGCTCCGTGCTGTGCCAGCGGGAGGGTGCTGGCTTGGGCCTTGTGCCTCCCCAGCTGGGTGCCAAATTCGTGGTATTTGCGGTCTCCTCATGTTTCCATGCCGGGTCCCGCCCTTCTTGCTGACTGGTTTTGCCTTGTGCTTCCTACAGTGGAGAAATAAAAATGCAGAATTTGCAGCATTGGTTTCCTTAGCAATAATTCCACTGCCAAAGGAAGAGGAGAAAATATTTTGTTTTAAATATCTGAGTCTGGGAATGAATCCTGGCATCCCTCAGCAGTCCAGCTGGGAGCCGACCACTGGCCTCCGGTCATCAGCACAAGTTGATTCTTGTTGCCAAATTAAATTCCAATTTCGTTTGGAGTTCTGTGGGACAGTGATTGGAATCCTTCTGCCTGGGGTTTCGCTTGGTGGCCCTGTACCAGATGCTGTGGTTAGCTGGGGGTGCTGGGGGACCATGGTGGCCTTGGGGGCCAGTTCCCCTGAGGTGCTGTGCCCCATGGCTGGACACTGGTACAGTGTTCTGTTCCTCTGGAGATCTGTCTGTCACACCAGCTGTGAGAAAAGGCACTGACAACTCACATCCCCTCTTCCAGAGCATTTGCAAGCATCAGTGCACTTGATTTTGGAAGAAGGAAAGGTAAAATTTCTCCTGTAGGTGAAGATGTTGGTATGTGGCACCGCAAGTCTGTACCCTGGATGCTTTCCTGGGAGCTGTAAGCCTGTACCTGCATCTGACTTGATAGAGCAGTGTCTCTTGGAGCATGAAATACATGTATCAACTGTCTCATTATTTGTGATTTTCTTTACAGGCACATTTTCTTTTTGTGAGCAGAAGAGATGGATTTGAAAAATGGAAGATTATGGTGTGGCTTAAACTAACTGCATAAATATCAGTGAGCACAGAGTGTTTCCTTGGAAAATAAGTAGGGTTCTCTGTGCAACAAGGATGCCAAGGTCCTGTCCTTGGTGACTCCAGGTGACTCTGCAGTCACCAAGAGGACACAGTGTAGGGCTCTGATGACCTCGGGAGTGCTCCTCAGGGCTGCAGCCTGCCTGCAGCCTTGCTGCTCCTTGTTTGCTTTTTTGTCCCCTTTTTACTTCATAATCAGGTGAGTTCCCATCTGAAAGGACCTTGCAATGTCCTTGTGCCATCTCTTTTCATCGGTACCTGCTCTGTCTGGGGGATCAAGTGTTCCATCTTCTCTGAGCTGATTTATTTAAGCTGCTCCCTGAGCCTCTGGATGGACATCAGGCTCTGAGGCAGAAGTTTTGGTGTGAGCTGCACCAAATGTGGGCAGCAGCCTCTGCTGTGGCCACTGATGAGGTGCAAAGGCTGCAGGGTGGCTTCTCCCAGGCTTTGCATTCCTGGTGTAGCAAACCTGCCACCTTTCACCTTTGCAAGCTCATTTTCTGCTTCTTCCTTGTGGAAGATTGGAAGGTGGGAGCCCATTAAATGAGGGGACTCCCTGGCAGGCTGGGTTATGTGCACTGCCTCAGCCGGTCAGGTGGCAGGCTGGGGCTGTCCCCTGAGTGCAGGGACAAGCAGTGGCTGGGTCCATGCAGCTCCAGGCCTGGGGTAGCCTTAGTTCACCACAGAGGAGCAGAGGAGAGAACAGGGCTGGGAGTGGTGGGGCATCAGCTGCAGTGGGGATGTGCTGTGTGAAAAATAAACTGTCAAAACAAGGAAACAGAGTGTTTGAAAACAAAAACCCGGAGTTTAATGTGGGGATTTGAGAAGGGATTTGTGCAGCTGTGCCTGTGGAAGCTATTTGTGCCCCTTGGGCCCAGAGGCAGTGCCACGGCAGGGGAGCCAAGCCTGCTCCTGTGAGTTGCTGGTGGGAGGACATTTGCTTTCTCTGAGGTCTGCTCCTCCTGCCAGCCAGCCCTGCTGGGATGCTTGGAAAACCCATTGTCATCTGCTAATAATTATTTAAATCCGGTGAGGATCCTGTTCCTGTGTGTGTTTATCAGGCCTGGGGCTCATGCTGCATCCTGCTCTGCTCTCAGATGCTGTCGTGCCTCTGCTGCCATCGCACACAAAAACAAGGCATGAGCAGACTGGAAAATACTCAAGGCTAGTTAGCAGAAAGGACATGAATTCAGTGTACAAAGCTGCATGTTTATAGATTAAATGGCTGAAAGCATTTTAACAGATGAATGCTTTAAAGTTTCTGTGCAGGTCTTTTTATCTGGATGAGTGTGGTCTGGTGGCTGTGAGTGCAGGCTTGGCTCAGCTCTGGCTGGAGCCAGCAGCAGCCAAATGACAGTGCAAGGGGACACAAGGATGTGCCCAAAGTGGGCAGTCGTGCCCTTTGCTGAGCATGGGTCTGGCCTTTTGGTGGGAGTCACAGAACTTCATCCAGGCAGGAGCACCACAGCTGCACTGAGGGGAAGCCAATTAAAATTAATATTGCATTAGAAAATGTCATGCACAGGTAATGCTATTTTAAAGGCAGAGATTCCCCCTGATAACATCAGAGGGTCTCAGATATGACAGTACTTGAAATGACTGGGTAGGGTTCTGTGTCACCTGAGTTTGTGTGTGTGCTGGCTCATTTCTGGTCTCAACACCCTCCTGAGCATCACAGATGTGCAGATTTTGGACACAGCATGGTGAAGGTGCAAACCCCCTTTCCTCAGGGAGTATGGGACCAGGGCTCTCTGCTCTGGGGCTCTGTGTGGGATGAGCTGGGGCTGTGTGGCAGCTGCCATCATTGTGTCCTGGTCTGCCTTCAGGCAGTTGTGCCATGGCTCCTTTCAAGCAGCCTGTGCCAGCTTTTTCTGAAATGGAAACTTCCTTTGTGGATTGGGAGAAATGGTTGGCTCCTCTTTTACCAGTGCCTTCTCTTGGCTTTCTGGGGATGTTGTGAAATGTGGCTGTTTGGTGAAATTTAACTAATGACAAACAAATGCTTCATCACATGATAGTTCCTACTCCCCAGAAATATTTGCGTGTGAGGGGAGCTCAGCAAATCCTCCGTTTCCTTACAGAACCCTTCTGAAAAGAGAGCAAAACTCATCCTAGAGCTGTAGAAGAGATACCAATGTTGTTTTTCCCTGCCCCCAAAGCCACCAAGCTGCTCTGTGACAGCCACGACCTTGGCCTTGGGGGCAGCTCTGGCTCCGCCGCCGCCGTCGCCGTCCCAGTTGTGTCTGCCCCGGCCGCTATTGCCCTGCTTGGGGCTCCGCACCAGGGCTGACACTTGCCACACTTTGTGCCAACTGCGAGCCCCCTGCAGTTGTTTTGGTCTGACCTGAGCACTCTTGTGGCTCTGAGGGCCAGCACAGCCCCACAGAGTACAGACTTCCAGCCAGAGGAAAGTTTTGGAGCTGCTGGCGGTGAAGCGGCCGCTGTGCCACCTCTGGTGTCCCTCCTGTGCCCTCAGCGGTGGTGAGAGGCTGTGGCACTGCTGTGCACTGGCACCTTGAGGCAAGTGGTGCCTGGGGCTCTGCCCAGAGTCCTGCCAGCCCTGCAGCTTCTCCAGGCACTTCTTTGGCTCATTGGCCTGTGTTATGTATTACCTGCACGTTTTGAGAACACCCTGTAAATGTCCCTTGGAAACTGGAAAATGGATCGTTAAGGGAACCATTAGCATAGCTCATTCTGAGTTGCTAGAACATTTTCACATTTTGTTTTTCTTGCAATTCTCTCTCTAAAAATAATAAAAAAAAAAGGGCAAATTTGCGTTGTTTTGAAGTCAAGGGCATTCCTGGGCAGATGCTTTGGCTCTGGGCAGTGGCTGCTGGCAGGGAACCCCGTTGGTGCTGCAGGGCCTGTGGTAGAACCACTCCCCAGCTGCCTGAACACCTTCTCCTGCCCCTTGGGGTGGGAGCTGTGCACACCCTGCCAAGCCTTACCCCAGGAGGAGCCTGTCCCATGGCCAGAAATCACCTTCCATGTCAGCCAGTGTCCTGCAGTCTCCATCTGTTGGTGGCAGTGGGGACGAGGGTTGCTGAGCATGGAGGGGTGTGTGGGGAGCCCTGCCCAGCCCTGTCCCTGGCAGGGACATGTTTATGGAGTATTCTCAATGCACACCTGCTGGAAGGTGTTTCTGTACTTGCACAAATCTCTCCATACATGAGCAGCTCTTTAAAATCTGTTTCAGAAGCCACTCAGTTTCAAACCTGCTTTGCATTTTCAGATAATTGATCCTCAAAAACACCCCAGGGTCCTCTGGGAGTCCCGTGTCTGTTGTCACGACCCCTGCTGCTCATGGCACACAGTGCTGAGCGTGGGGGAGACACAGGGGAAGCCTGATGGAAACAGGGAAATGAGCACTGTTGGATTTCTGACTGCACAGAGAGCAGAAAAGAGGTGCTGGGCCATTAGCAGAAAGGTGTGTTATGTGTGAACATAAAACACACTGGATAAATAAGGCATTCTTAGCCAGGCTCTTCTGAGTGCTGCTAGTATTCCTGAGCAGGGTCTGCGCTCCAGCAGCCCCTCTCACCCAGTGCCAGGGCTCTGGAGCACATGGGGAAATGTGGGAGCACCCTGAGATGGGTGGTGGGATCACACCAGGAGGCCAGGGGGGATGCCATGTGAGACAAGAAAGGGACATGTTTTTTGCAACAGGATTTGACTATGGCAGGCACGGTGCAGCCAACTGTGCCTCCTCCATTTAATCAGTAATTCCAAAAAAGCCTTGGAAATGGAGATGGCTGGGGAAGGCTGGTTGAGCTGCATCTACAGATCAGTCCCTGATTGCTCCTGTTAAAGAGATGAGAAATCACTCAGAAGGTTTCTACCATAAGAACTGAGGATGAAATTGCTGCTCCAGTTACCGAGGTGGGATCTGCACAGCTCCCAGGTGAGGGACAGGCAAGGACAGTGGGGCTTTTCTGGATATAAAGGTTTTTTCAAGAAGTCCCATCTTTGTCACACTCACTGTTGATGTAACCTGATTTCTCAGAGCTCACCTGCAAGCAATAAACAATGCCAAAAATGAAAGGGGTTCTAATTTTATGGAAAAGTTGCAGTGACTTGCAGACTATTAAAAGCTAATTGCCTCATTCAGTGGTTGCAGGTAAACGAGTTCTGGTAATTAACTCAGCGTGCTGGTGCTTCCCAAACTGCCTGGACATGTTGGCTCCTGATTTGGATAAGCCCCTCTCCTCCTGCCATGCCCTCTGGAAAAGCAGTTTCTCCATGGACCTGATCAATCAGATCAGATCAGGTTGGGGAGGGGACAGTGCCAGCTGAGTAGGAGAGGAGAATGTGGGTGTGTGGAATGGTGAGGTGTTGGAGAAGGGCAGTCAGGTGCTGGTGGCTAACGTGGCATCAAATGGTTGCCAGTGTTGTGCTCTGCCTTGTTTGGAGCACGAGCTTCATTGCTGAAGCCAAAATTCCATGAGCACTGCAACAGCCAGTCTCAGTCACCTTCTGTGCCTAGGCTGTGCTGTCACTGTGTGTCACTGTCACTGTACTTTGTCACACTTTGTCACACACTGCCCGCAGTGGGCAGGGTCTCTGCGTGGTCAGTGCCAGGCTTGACTCATTGTTGCTTTGCTCACCCCCTTGCTCAGTGCTTGGCTGATCCATCACTGCAGTTCTGCCATGACCCTGCTCCCCACAACATGCCCTGAGCACATTTGCTGACCCTTCTGTTGTCCTCTCTGGTTTATGCTGCAGATTGGAGCCAGGCCGTGACCATGTCCTGCCCATTGATTATTACTTCCCACCTCAGAAGACCTGTCTGATCTGTGGGGATGAAGCATCTGGGTGCCACTACGGAGCCCTGACGTGTGGGAGCTGCAAAGTGTTCTTCAAACGGGCAGCTGAAGGTAATGGGGACAGGAGAGGGAAGGTCACTGCCCCACTGTGGTGGCATTCTCAGATTTCTTAAACCAGTAAGGGAGAAAAATCAAGGATAAATTGATTTTTCTCTCTGGCATTTGTAATTTCATTTTACAGATTGTTCTCAAAAAGTAGCCAAACCAGTTTGCCAAAATATAATTCTTTGCAGTGGCATTGTGCAACCTCATCTCTGAGAAGGTGTCCCTGCCATGGCAGGGGTGTGCACCAAGATGGTCTTTAAGGTCCCTTCCAACCCAAATGTTTCTGTGATTCCATGATTGTCTTAGTGACCTGGTAAGAGCCTGGAGTAGTCAGTTCCTGCTTCTCTTCTTGACTCTCCAGAGTGCTTTAAGCTCCCATCAGCCCACCCATGGTCTCAGATACACAGCTGCCTGTTCAGAGGAGGCTTTTCCTCTCCTGCCCTTCTTCCAGAGGGTCCCTTCTGTGAGTGCCCACAAAACAGCACAACCCTGTGTCCATCAGGAGCCCTGCTCTGACCTTGGGGTCTGTGATCCTTCTCCCCAGCCCATGAGAAAGCAACTCCTCCTTCATGTCCAGCTCCATAGTGTCAGGGTCTCCAGGGATAAGTGTGAGCCCAAATGTACCCTCTCAACAGCAAAGGCTTTGACCACCTTTCCTGGGCAATGAACAAGCAGAAGCTCCCAGCCCAGCTGTTTCCTCAGGCTGTGCCTCAGCAGGGGCTGGTTTCTACCTGCAGTTCAGAGCTGTGGTTCTTGGGCAGCAGTGAGAGCCTCTGGTGTGGGAGATGAACTGTCCAGCAGTGGAACGTGCCTGTGGTCACTCATCAGGCTTGCTGTCAGGAGAGATGAACCAACACAAGCCATCATTTTTCCTTGGTGCTAGCACAATTTATGTAGGCAGCTGATGTCACTGGCCGTGGTGTCCTCTGGAGATGGCTGGCAGCAAAAAGAGGATGGAGCTTCTGTCTCACCATGACCATCCCCTGTGCCCAGCCTCTCCTGTCCTTGAGCAGAGGTCCCAGGCTAGGGGTGCTCACCTGCTGTTGTCAGAATGCTGCTTCTACACCAATTAGATCAATTAGCATTATCCTGCCTCTTGTTGGAGTCGTGTTTCCCTCATTCCTCTGTGCCAGGAGCCAACTTGTCAGTGCTGGTTCAGGGAAGAATAGGGGCTGTGCCACAGGGGACATCGGTGTTGCCAAAAAGGGCAGTCAAACAATAGTTAACAAATTTTGCATATTTCTCCCAAGTAAATCATTTGCAGATCTGTCTCTGCTGCACACCAGCTCTCTGTCAAGCCAAGTGGGTTGGCTTGTGCAGCCAGAGTAAATAACAGATGCTTGTTTAAGTCAGCAAGTTATTGTTGATTTATAGTAAGTGGAGGCTTGGCTCTCAGTCAGATGAAGTGCTGCTGGAGTGCCTGTGTCTGCGGGTATCTGTGGGAGCTGTGCTCCCCTGGCACCAGGGTGGGTGACAGGGACCAGAGGTGCCCATGGGCAGAGGGGCAGCCTGGGCTGCTCTGAGGCACGAGCCCTGGAGTTGTTCCCTCCCCTGGTGGTGTTAAAGCATTAATTTAAATGTTAATTTTGGTCGTGTTTGGATTGGGCAGCAGCCCTTTGTCTTTCCTGAGGAGCCATATGTGTGTGCGGGGGGCTGCCAAATTGTCAGGTTTCATCTTATGCTACCCTGAGGTACATGGCTAAGTCTTTATTTTAGGGAAGTGACAATAAATTGTGCTCCTTTATAGGTACTGAATGCAGAGATGGCAGGTGGTGATTTCTGTTCTAACTTTTGGTGAGTTTCCAGACAGATCTCTTCCTTCTTAAAGCTGAGCAGCATTACTGAAAGCTGATATTTCAGCGCGTTCTCATGTTTTAAAGTCCATAAAATGCCTCTCAGAAAACCTTAGGTCGCCCTTGGAGACTTTACAGCAGTAGATCAAAATGCTTCCCCATGAGAAAAGAAACCTGTTACCTTCCTGGTGCTGGTGTCAAGCCACAGCCTTTAGTGGAGGGAGCAGCAGAGGCTGTGACTGAAGCAGCACAAACAGCATCTTGGAGGGGAGGGAAATAGCTGGGCACATCATTTCCTTTTTTATTATATTCTCCTGAGATAATAGTGAATTTATCTGTCAGGGATTCAGGGGTATTTAAGGAGGTTTTATAGACATGCACTGGCTTCTAAGGGGTGAGAAAGGGAAAAGATTTTAAAAACAGGTTGTGACACTGCTTCTTCTTCCCTTTGGACACTCTGAGGGGTTTGTGGGCAGGAGCAGGTCACCCTGCTTTAATGGAATATTTGACAGATTTGAGGGGTTTCACAAGTTCAGTTTCAACTGCTTTTCCCAGAAAGATGCTGAAGAGTTAATAGAAAAGACAGGAATGTTGTCCTGTGATTCACAGACTCTCTCAAGATGTCCGGGCTGTGTCCAGGCCAGCCCTGAAGCACAGCCCACAGACTGGTGGGGACTGCCTCTCCTGCAGGGTCACCAGCCTCGATTGGTGACCAAGCCCAGCTCTCCCTTGCAGTCACCAGCCCCAGGGTCCCAGCAGGGAGAGCCCAGAGGGCTGGGGGGCTGCCCTGGCACCAGGGAGCTGCTCCCCTGCTGCCCACAGAGCAGGGTTCCCCCTCCTCATCTGCTGAGCAAAAAGCTCATCCAGCTCAACACAGATGTTGTTTTTCCCTACAGGTAGGACACCTTGGGTGTGGTGAGCATGGCTGGGGTGGGTTGAAGACGTGGGAGTTCAGTCCTTGTGATGCCGCCCTTGTCCCTGAAACAGAAAAATGCTTCGAACAAGGCAGCTCCTGTGTCAGTGAGCGGCCCAGGGTTCCTGCTCTCCCATTCTGTCCAGGAGGGGGCTCATCCTTCCTTGCAGACCTTTCTTGTCCCTCTGAGGTTTCTGAGATCTGCTGGTGACCTTAGCCAGCCCAGAGCTGCCTCCACACAACGTTCCTGGCAGTGTAGGACTGGGATGCTTTGGGCTGTGCTCCTGATGGGGCTGTCTTTAAATAGCAGAGAGCTAAATGAAAAAAATAACACAGTATTTGGCAATTTTCCTAGCAGGCACCCAGCCAGGCTGCTGTGCAGGCTGTTCTGAGTGCCTCCATCATTCTCCATATGGATTAGTGTTCTATGTTCTGACCTGCTGAGGATTAGCCTTTCACCAGAGAGATGTCTCTGGGCCAACTCAACAGTTTCTTGCCAGATTTGAAGATGACACCAAGTTAAAGTAAACGTTTGCAAAGATCCTTGCCATGGTAGAAAAAACCTCTCTCCTCCTTCATGTCACATCACCCAGGCTGATGTGACATGCAAAGAAATTGAGTCTGCAGAATAATCAGTGGTGCTGCAGCATCACGATGCTCCAGTGGTGGGTTTCTCATGACTGTTTGGGTGTTATTTGCCTTAAAATGTCATGGGGAGAGCAAAAGATGGTACGACCAGAGCACAGGGAAAGCTCTGGATGCTTTCCCTATGCTCACTGGTAAGTACAGAGAGCTATTCAGGAAACAACTTTGCAAAGGTAGTTCCTCAAAGTGGCTCAGTGCTGGCTCCTGGGAGCTTTGTGGCTGAGCCCTCCTGAGTTATTAATAGGAGCATCACAGGCCAGCACCAAACCCCCAGGCTCAGCTCTGGGCATGGCCCTGCTGGGGACAGCCCCAAGGAGCAGAGGCTTTCCAGGGGAGCTCTGGAGCCTCCATGGTTACGTGAGACCCAGGGGAATTGCTTTCGCAGAAAGCTTGGCCTTATCCCCCAGCTGTTAAAATTCAGTTTATGTCCTGAAATATGAGGATCTCTGTCTTCCAAAAGGCATTTACTGTTTTTTTTCACATTTACGGTCGTGTATCTTGCTCCAGATGTTTGCAGAGATTACTTTGTTGTCTGGAGGAGAAAGTCTGGGCACAACAGCTCGTGTGGTAACAGGCTGTTAGATGATTCCTCTGGATTGAGCAACTCACCTCCATAAATCATTATTTTTAGTAAGGAAGACCTGGAGAGCAGCTCTTCCCCTTGGCTCCCAGTGTGTGCTGTGGTCCCAGGAGATGAGTGGGAGGGCTCGGAGGTGGTGGAACAGTCCTTCTGCCTGGTGTGAGGGGGCCAAGGTGGGGGCACATCCCAAGCAGAGGGGACGCGAGCACTGCAGTGTGTTCATGGTGGGGGCTGCTGCAAAGATGCTCTCTTGGGGTGCCTGTGCTGGCCTGGAAGGCAGAGGGTGCTGGGTGTGACTTCCCCCCTCACTTGTGCACATGTCAGACAGGACCTGAGGGCAGGGGAGGATGTGGGGCTTCTCTGGGTGACATCTGCAGTGTCCTCAGCTGGGCAGTGGTCTATAGGGGAAGGACAGGCTGGGTGATGGGCCTTGCAAAGAGCAGGACTGCTGGGGAACACCCCAGAGTGGGTGTGAGGTTTGGATCTGTATGTTCAGGTTTGCAAAGCAAGAGCCTCTGCCTTGGAGTGGCATGAGAAAACACCTCTGTTGTTTGCAGGGGAGAAAAGAAAAACAAAGAGGTAGTTTCAGTGTTAAACTCCAGAGAAGGAAAAACCACACATTTGTCTTTTATTTAAAGGGCAGCTGATTGCAAATGTCTCACCTTGCTCTGGAATGAAGAGAGTGAATTGCCCTGAAATTAGAAACAGGTCTGTGTGTGTGAGAAGGGAAGGAACTTCCCTCTTCAGAGGGAAGGAACTCATGCACGTTTCAGCCACCCTTCCCTGCTCTCCTGCCTTTTAGAGCTGGTGGTTCCTTTCCTGGTGGTTAAGGGGAAATCTCTGCATCCCCAGGAATTAGGGTGAGGTGAGCTCAGCTCATTCTCACGCCCAGCAGCAGCAGCACCATGACCTGCTGTGGCTGTTGGGTTCTTTTTTTGTTCCTGGAGAACAGCATAAAGTAAACAGGGCTCACTTGTGCAGGCCCAGGCAACAGAGAGCAGGTTCCTGCTCCAAAGAGCCTGTCCATGAACCATGAAGCTGGCCTGGCCATGTCAGCAGTGTCACTGTACCGTGACCGTGGGGAGAGCTGTGGCTGCAGCTCACAGCCTGTGCTGCTCTCTCTGGGGTGGCACTGCCATCCTGCAGCCTCCTCCAACATCCTCTGTTTGTCCTCTGGGCCCCTCTGTCTGCTCCTGGCTCGTGGGAGAGGCTCCCTCTCCATGTCCCTGCTCAGCAGTTCTGGAGCTGGAAGGTGCTGCTGAGGAGCAGATGGGAAACAGCACCGTGGAGCAAGGCTTGGACTGCACTACCAAACCTCATCCGTGCTCCCTCCCCTGGGGACAGAGCGGGTGGGGATGAGCCCAGGTGTTGGGGTCTGTCCAGATCCTGGGGGTGAGCAGGGGCCTGGGGCTGTGGGGTGCTGCTCCTGACACTGCTGTGCCTGATCCTGGAGCACCCCTGGGGGGCTCAGGCAGCCAGATCTCCTTCCAGCTCTCTGTTCCCCAGAAAGTAGGGCACCCGTTTGTGAGAACCTAAGAAGGTTGAGTGGAACGAGTGTGGCCTCAGCTCTCAGTGGCCCTGGCACAAAAATAACTGCAAGTAACCCAGTTTCAGCTGAAGTTCTTTGTTACTCATCCTCCTCCTCAATGAGCTGCTGAAAGGGAAGATGGTGTTTGTGGTCCCCTTAGGGTCCGTAGGGATTTAGGTGTCATCCAGGCTTGCCTCAGTATCCCTCTCATGGGAAATGAGCCAGGGAGAAGGTGAGAAGAGCTGTTCTGAGGACAGTGTTAAAATGATTTAACAGGTGTGAGATGTGGTGAGTAATGCAGGTGATGGCTGAGGCACAGGGGTGGGTGATGATCTACTTTGAAGAGGACAGCTCTGAGAAGGTCAAACATGGGGTGTTTGTGCAGCCCCTGAGTGCTGTGGGAGGAGTGGGCTGGGTGTGAGCCCTGCCAGGGGGGTCTGTGGGGGTGACAGTGGCAGCTGGTCCTGCCAAAACTGAGGCCAGACACGAGTGGGGGGACCCAGGAGCCCCAGTGAAAGCCTCAGGCAGTGGCAGTGAGGGCAACAATGGGGGAGGTGTGGAGGTTGTAAAATCTGTGCACAAAATTGGTGCATCTCGTGTCAAAACTGGCACATTAAGGGGTTGGATTCAGCCTCACCTTATTCATAGACTTCTGATGACTCCAGTGGGCTGTTCCTACAGGAATGCAGAAAGAATCCCTTGCAGGACAATAAATAAAGGCCATTGGCTGGTTTCCCTTGTGGGCTGCCTGTGGGTCTATAAGCTGCACCTCTCTCTTGTGTGCTGAGTCCAGTTTGGATTGGAGCAGCCTGAAGAACATCTGATAAATCCTGATCCAGTAAATGTGTTCAAACTTGACAAGAAAAGTGATGATTCTTGGCTTGTCTGGCAAATGGGGCAGTGAAAAAAAGCTGTGGCCTGAAGCTGCACGAGCTACTCTCTGAGCAAGTTCAGGCTGAGTCTGAGGTATGGGTAACTCTCACCATAAGTAACTTCTGAATTTCCTGCACCTCCCCAAAACCCATGGCCCAACAAAGTCCCCTGTACAGGGAGTTGCTGGTCCCAGTTCCCTCCTGGCTGACTGCAGATACATCTCAGGGTGGCATCAGACTCACCTGTGGAGCAGCAGCTCCCCAACCCCAATATCTGTAGATACAACAGACCCAACTGATATCAATGAGTTGCACAAAAAATAATTCAGCCCCCAAAAAATCTGTAGAGCACTGTGGTTCTGAGGGGACTGATGAGTGTTGTGGCAGAAGGATCAAACTGTGGGGTTTGGTCTGGGAGAAAACCCCCAAAAGCCATGCAATGGCTGATGGATGGGTGACATTGGATGACACTGTATGGACGGATGACATTGGATGGATGGATGGATGGATGGATGGATGGATGGATGGATGGATGGATGGATGGATGACATTGGATGGATGGATGGATGGATGGATGGATGGATGGATGGATGGATGGATGACATTAGATGCATGGATGGATGACATTGGATGACATTGGATGGATGGATGGATGGATGGATGGATGGATGGATGGATAGATGACATTGGATGGATGGATGGATGGATGGATGGATGGATGGATGGATGGATGGATGGATGGATGGATGGATGACATTGGATGACATTGGATGGATGGATGGATGTATGGATGGATGGATGGATGGATGGATGGATAGATGACATTGGATGACATTGGATGGATGGATGGATGTATGGATGGATGAATGGATGGATGGATGGATGGATGACATTGGATGACGTTGGATGGATGGATGGATGGATGGATGGATGGATGGATGGATGGATGGATGACATTGGATGGATGGATGACACGGATAGATGGATGACATTTAAAAAACAAGAACCAAACTCTCAGGCTGCCCTTGGTGATCCCAAAAGAGCCCAGCCTGTCTCTCCACTGGCACCCAGCACCCATGCTGTGTCTCTCTGGTGTTTTAGGTAAACAGAAGTACCTCTGTGCCAGCCGCAATGACTGCACCATCGACAAGTTCCGGCGGAAAAACTGCCCCTCGTGCCGCCTGCGCAAGTGCTACGAGGCCGGGATGACGCTCGGAGGTACGGCTGGGGTCCCCCCTAGGGCCCTAATGTCACCTGGGGGATGAACAGTCAGTAAATGGGTGGAAAATGAGGCTGATGGATACAGCCTCAGCAAACATTTTCAGGGTTCTACTAGCAAAATGGGGAGTTTCTATAGCTCTTGTTTGTGTTTCAGGAAATGTATTTTTCCCTCATTTCAAACCTTGTGAATCTAAAAAAATTAAACAGCAGGGTGAGTTGGTTCTGGCTCCTGGAGCCTCAGAGCAGAGCACTCCCCTCTTTTGATGGGATTATTCCAAGGCAGAAAAGAGCAATTTATTGGTGAAATTACAAGCTCAGTGTTTTCTTTGGCGAGATGGAAGCTACTCCTGTGTCCCTGGTACTTGTTACAATTTTTCTCTGTTCTCAAACCTGTAGCCCTACTAAAACTAACAGGGTGCTGATATCCAAAATCTGAGGTTTTCTGCTCATAGTCTATAAGCTAGTGTTGATCACTGGGTGTCTCCTTGTAGAGTACTTTTGATGAAATTCTTCCCTGTGGGGTGAGGCCCTGGCACAGGGTGCCCAGGGAAGCTGTGTAAGTTCCCAAGGCCTTGTAAACTTGCACAGGGCTTGGAGCAAGCTGGGATAGTGGAAGGTGTCCCTGCCCATGGCAGGGGGTGGAACTGGATGATCTTTAAGGTCCCTTCCAAACCTAAATCACACTGTGATTCTGTGAGGAGGAAAAAATCCTGGAAAAGGGTGCTGAAAGACCTGCCCCTGCGGGGAAGCCCTGGATTGAGGAGGCTTCTGGGGCTGCAGAGAGGAATCTGGCAGTGCCAGGCACAGCACAGGGGGACAGAGGGAGCCCAGACTGCTTGAATATGGCAGCATTTTGGGGTTAAATCCTGACCTCATTGCTGGGATGGGCTGAGCCTCCAGAGCTGCTGGGCTGCAACAACACTGTCTTGAAGGACTTGTTCCTGAAGTGGCTCTGATTTGTGACTCACCAAGGAGCAGAGGGTTTCGTTTGATTTCTCCCCAAAGAACCCAAAAAGCAGTGCAGTCCTCCCTCCCTTTCCTTAGCTTATTTTTAAGTGCTTTTTTCTGGTGAAGTTTCCATAAGTAGGAGAAGACATACATCAGTATAACCCTCTTCTGCAGGACACACTGACAAAATTAATGCTAATACGGATACCCCGCTCCCTTCTTTTTTCTTCAGCTCTTTGGGTCACCCTGACCTGTTCTGCCTGGTCTATTTTACATTTGGTTTGGATGTCGGTGTAAAGGCAATTGTTACAAACAGGCAAGCTTGTGGTTGCCCACAGTAACCTCTCCCACAGCGGAGGCAGGGCGTTTGAAATCACTCCCAAGCTCCAACCAGTTGTTTTTAACTGGTGGTTAATTACAGTCAGTGATGGGGTACATCCCTGGTGCTCTCGTGGGGGAGGAGGAGGAGAAGAAGGAGGAGAAGGGGGAGGTGACACACTGAATGCCTTCTGCAGGCTCTGCTCTGGAACAGGATGGCAATGTGTTGAAGCACTTCATTATTGATTGAGATCACAGTGACCTGCAAGCTGGTATCCACTAAGCAGGATCTTCTCTCTATAGAGAGGGAAAAGATACTGTAGAGAGGGAAAAGGAAAAAAAAAAGAGCAAAAAACCAGTGATAATGCTGTTTTAGTGTGTTGGGTCCTAGTGGTGTGCTGACCTGTGCTCACCATCCCACTGCACCTGTGCCTGCTGCTGGGGAAGATGCTGTAGAGGTCCTGCCAGCTCTGAGCCCAGGAAATGTCCTGATATGGGCACAGCTGCAGGGATTCTGCAGTCCTGAGCCCAGGAAATGTCCTGATACGGGATTCTGCCAGTCCTGAGCCCGGGAAATGTCCTGGTATGGGATTCTGCCAGTTTTGAACCTGGGAAATGGCCTGGTATGGGCAGAGCTGCAGGGATCCTGCCAGCCCTGAGCCCAGGAAATGTCCAGGTATGGGCACAGCTGTAGGGATTCTGGCAGCTCTGAGCCCAGGAAGTGTCCTGGTATGGGCACAGCTGCAGGGATTCTGCCAGCTCTGAGCCCAGGAAGTGTCCTGGTATGGGCACAGCTGCAGGGATTCTGCCAGCCCAGGAAATGTCCTGGTATGGGCAGAGCTGCAGGGATTCTGCCAGCCCTGAGCCCAAGAAATGTCCAGGTATTGGCACAGCTGCAGGGATTCTGCCAGCCCAGGAAATGTCCTGGTATGGGCACAGCTGCAGGGATCCTGCCAGGCCTGAGCCCAGAGAGCATGAGAGGTGTCAGGGACTATTCCTGTGGGCACTCCAAGCTCTTGTTCCTTCAGGCAGGAGCTGGCAGCCACCCGAGCTGCAACCATGTGGGTCCTGGCTGGAGCAAAAACTCAAAATGTGTAATTCCTTTAGTTTTGTTTAGAGAAGGGCTAGAAATCTCCTGTAGTAACAGCCAAAAGCTTGTGAAAGTCCAGGCTTGAGGCATAGGTGTGTTTAATTCAGTCCTAATTCAGGTTCAGTTGCTGGGGGCAGAGCAAAGCTCATGTCTCACCACACAGTGGGTATTGATTCCAGCCAGGGGGAATTTGACACAATTTTTGCAGAGCCATTGCAGTAGTTACAATCAGTGTTTCAATCAAGCTGTATCTGATTTTTCATCTGGTCTGCCCTTGATTTACAGCAATTGGATCTTTATTATAACTTGGTTTACTTGATTAAAACCCCTAATTTTATTGATTTTTTTTTTGTCCCCACAGTGGGTATTTTGTCACCTGTGACTCAATAACCCTTTTGCCTCCTACACAGCCACCCAAGTGACATTCCTTACCTCCTTGCTCCAAGACGTGTTGTCAAATCTTCAGTGTCCTCATGGCTTCTGCAGTTTGCCAACACCTATCAGCCCTTGTTTGCTGACCTCAGTCCATCTGTTCTTAATGTTCATCCCAATTTTCGCATCCATGCATTGCTATATGGGCTGGTTGAGTAAAAATGGTTAAGTCTGGTTTTGGGGTGAATGTAGCAATGAGCCACCCTTGTAAGAAACAAACCTGTCTGATGTTGTTTCAACACAATAATTGCCTTGAGATGTATCACTAGAGAATTTGCAATAATTCAGCAACACTATCTACTATTACATCCTTCAAGTTCTTTTCAGTCATGTGGACCTGATTGACTCAGATCTCTTAAATGTGTCTGCCACAACCAGTAATTTTATTATTATCAACTGAAATTGTTGTGCCAGACAAGATTGATAGCTTGACAGGTTCTGGATTTGGCAGGCCTGGTGTGAAGTTCATAAAAACAGCAAAGGGCAGCAAGTTCTCAAACAAGTCCTGTTCAGCTCCTCAGTGTCCCACTGGCAGCTGAGCTCGACATGTGCTGCAGGATCTCTCAATTTTAACCCGTGCAAGAGCAGCTTCTTCCAGGTCTCCATATCTTCCCTAAGTCCTGGCATCATGAAAATTGGTGCTGGAGCCCAGAGTGCTCCTTCCTCAGAGCTTTAGAAGTGCCTGTAAAGGAGATGTTTAAAATGTGCATCACTTTGGCCATCACTCTGAGTGTGCTCCCAGGGGTTCTTGCACTGCTGAATATTTTATTGTGGTATATAATTGTGTTCTTTAAGCTTTTTTTCAAATCCATCCAATAGGTCCCCAGAGACCCCCAGGCCAGCTTGCAGGGCTTGGGGCAGCGCTGTGCTGCAGCTGTACCTTGAGGCTCCCTGGGCCCCTTGTCCCTGCTGACAGCCAAGCAGGAACACTCCAGTATTAATCACATATCCTACGGTTTCTCCCACCTTGGTTTGAAGAAGTGCAATGTAGACTTCTACCCAGCTTAGCTCATCCTAGAGTAAAAACATTAGAGATGTCTATAATTCCAATTTTTAAGTTTTTGTTTATATTACCTGCTGAGTAGGAGCCACTAGCACAAAGGGGTTTGGCACAGGTGATGAGTAGAAGCCAGACTTTACCTCTGAAGATTTTCTACACATGGTAATGTCAGTATTTCAGTGCTCCTGGAATGCACAAACCCCAGGCCTGTCTGATAGCACAGTTAACACCCATTGCCACAGAAGAGTCTGGTTTGTGGCTGCAGTTTCAGAGCCAATGCAGTAGGTACTTGCTGTTTTCTCACTTCAGTCAGGACCTTTTCATACTAGATAATTAAATATTAAGGGAAAAAACCCAAGCATTTAAACCAAACCATATGTGTGTTTTGCACATGTGGGTTTGGCTTTGCTCACACACATGACCCGGGGCAGTGGTTATTTCTAAATCCAAACTCTGTCACAGACTGCCCAAGTGGAGTCACCATCCCTGGGGGGTTTAACAGATTTGTGGCTGTGTCACTTGGGGATGTGGGCTAGTGGTGGCCTTGGCAGAGCTGTGACTTTGGAGGCAAGGGAGAAGAGGCCATATCAAACGAGTGGCTGATGGCCAGAGGCCATCACACTGTGCTGCAGCACTGTTTTCCTCTTGCTCTCCTTTTTTTTTTTATTAATCCTTCTCCTCCCCTTTTGCAGAGAGGCCTGTCTTCATTGCCCATACAGCAGATCATACAGAGTACAAAAAAAATAATCAACATTTGGAGTTAATTTACAGAGCTGCACTTTGACTTGACATCTTTATGTTTTACTGCTTATTTTTCTAATTACAGCTGAAAGGAAATTCGAGATAAGTATCATATAATGAAGGAGCCAAAACCCCAAGGACAACTGGTTTGATGTATTACCTGCTGAAGCCATGGGCCTTTGGTCTTTAATTAGCTGGGGTTTGGATTCGGTGAGGGGTGGCAGTAGGTGGCCACCTGTGCTAAGCAGTGTCATGCTGGTGTCAATGAGGGGAACATGGACTCCCCAAGACCTCTGGTATCACACCTCTGGAGTGCTGCAGCTGTGGTTAAGAGCCAGGTGTGTGGGGGAAAACACCTTTTCATGTTGGGCATAGGCAGAGTCACCGGCTGCTTTGGTCCCCCTGCCAGCTCATGAGGCTTGTGAGGCTACACAGCAGAGTGAGAGCACCTGGCTTGGGCCCACTCCTCCTGGGTGGAGACTCCAGGGAAACAGCACTGGAACCCCCTGCTGGCTTCTGAAATGTGTTTTCTGTAATATGTGTGCAGTGTGTTTGGGGGAGCCTGGCTGTGGGGCAGCAGGCATTGCAGGGAGGAGGCTTTTATCTCAGATGCATCCTGCTTCTGCCCTGGTCTGGGATGGGACAATCCCACTTGGCCATCCACGTGCAGTATTTTTCCTCCCTGGAACATGACTGTATGCTGAGTTTATCATCTTGTGTTGCTCCTCTTTTTTATTGCATATGAGCAGTAGTTTGAGTTGAGTTAAAACCTCTTCTCTCTCTTCCCTGGATCTTCCTCTCTGTTTCTAAGTGGGAGTTAGAGAGCAATCGTTGCAGAGGATGTAAATGGTGTTGGTTATTTTCCATGTCAGATTTGACAACAAAATGGATTTTGTCAAACAGTGTGTTCTCTTAGGTGAGAACTGCAATGCCAGGGCACTCCTTGGGCAGTACCCCCTGAGGGAGGAGCTGCTGCTGCTCATCACTTTTACTTTCCTCGTAACTACAATGATGGACCCAAGAAGGCCTGACATGTTTTTAACATATTTTTAAGTATCTCACTAAACTGTATCTTTCCCACAGCCCGCAAGCTGAAGAAACTGGGTAACCTGAAGGCCCAGGATGACATGGAGGGAGCCAGCTCATCCAGCCCAACAGAGGAACAAGCTCCCAAGCTGGTGATGACACGAATTGATGGCTACGAGTGCCAGCCCATCTTCCTCAACGTCCTGGAGGCCATTGAGCCTGGGGTGGTGTGTGCTGGCCATGACAACAGCCAGCCTGACTCCTTCTCCAACCTGCTGACCAGCCTGAATGAGCTTGGGGAGAGACAGCTGGTCTACGTGGTCAAATGGGCAAAGGCTCTGCCAGGTGAGAAGGAAAGCAAACAAATCCCCTGCAGCTCCAAAGCCCATCTGCACTGCTGGCACTGCAGCCCCTGTCCCATCACACAGCTCCTGGGGGACCATCTCCATGGGCAGCGTGTGTGTCCCCTGCCTGTAGCGGAGTGGGACTTGTCTCTAGAGGGGCTGATGACAGGAGAAGGAGCTGAGGGGTGATGGAATGTGTTGGAATTGTACTCTGGGTTAACATACCCCTGGTCAGTGATACCATGTGGGCACAGGGCACTTCCCTCCATGGCAGAGCTGCAGCTGGTCTGGGCTCAGGGTCCTGCTCTTCTCCCCCTCTTTCCATGGAGGTTTTACTCCACTTCCAACAAGCCATGTCTGCCAGCTCTGCAGAGCTGCCCTCTAGACAAGGATCAGCCCTGTCCCAGAACCCATCTGAAGTGATGAAAAGGGTAAATAGCAACATGGCAGAAGGGCCATGCAGAATCCCAGGGCTTTTCCTGGCAGTCACTCAGGTTGCCCATGTGATGGCCTGGTGTGATATATTTGTGATGCCTTCAGAGAGGTAGTAGAGGTCAGGAATTTTCCAGATTCTGGTCAGCAGGTGCAGTAAATGGAGCATCCTGGTGAATGATGTGTTCATTGAGCTGGATGTGCAAGGCATCACTGCAAGGTTGGTGACATGCTGCCTGTTCCACCTTGTAATCCTGGAACTGGGTGAGTGGGATTGCAGAGGGCTGAGCTCAGTCTGGGCACAGCAGCACCCAGCTCACCTTCCAGCATCCTGGAGACTGGGGCATGGGGCCAGGTCCTGCTGCCTTCTCCTTTCTGGCCCCATTCCTCAGGGGACACCAGAGAAGGGAGGAACCCCACTCCTCGTATGTCTGGGGTGATACAGCCAGAGGAGGAGACTGAGGCACAGTAAGTTTGCCACTCTCTGCCAAACCCTGGTGATGAGCTGTGGTCAGGTGCCTGGCGTTCCCAGGAGCTTAGCAGACCCCTAGACAGGTGCTCCAAATGAGATATTGGTCTGCATACCCTAAAATGCAGAGTAGCCCATTCTGTTTCTGCTATTCTTGAGTCACTTGGCTTGTAAAACCAGGGACAAATCTTGCTTCCTCTTTGACTTGTTTACACCAGACATCAAGATCCACAGAGACACCACCAAAGCCACCTGGCATCCAGGGCTGAGGCTCTACCACTGCAGTAGTGCTGATGGAAAGGGAGAGTGCTGTGGGAAATGTTTTCTATCATAACCACCCCTTTATCAGAGGGTTTTACTCTCCTGAACTGCACCTGATGCCCAACCCCTCAGTGTGTAGCAGTGTCAGCTGCTGCCCTGCTGCCCCCGGAGCCAGCACCGACTGTGCCAGGGTGGCGTCTGGGCAAGGTTCATTCTCCAGCTTGCTTGCCTTGAAGAGCTCTCCAAAACACAGAGATCCTTGCCTCAATGGGTTGTAATTATACACTGGAGCTGTTAAATTGCTTTAATATTTGATTGAAATAATGCATGATTGCCTTGAAACTCGATTATATTTGCCTATTTACGAGTATGTTGAAAAAAACAGCGTTGGAGGTGGTGAAAGCATGCCTGGGGTTTAACTCTGGGCTGCCATCTGGGAATGGTAATTTGAATTTAGTTGCTATTTTCGTTTCTCTTGCAATGTAGCTGAGGTTTCCGTGCTCATTCCCACAGTCAAGAGATCCATGCAGTGTGTATGGGGCAGAAACCAGAGCACCTGTAACCATGGTGGGAGGCCTAGGGGCTGTCTGCTGCCTCTGAGCATCACATTAAAGTCCAGTTTAAACTGGTGCAGTCCTAATGGAACTTTCTCCCCTCTTTGTCTCTGAAGTTCCCTTTCTTCACTTCCAGGGACAGGTTTGTGCTTGTCTGTCCTTGATTCCCAGTCAAGGTGGGAGCTCCATGTCATGACTCATGTCCTGAGACATGAGCTGGCTGAGCTTGGGCTGTGGACTGACCACCTTGTCCTAAGAGAAGCGCTGCAGGAGAGCTGGAGTCTGCCTGGAAACTGCCCTGGAAACTTAAGGAACCCAACAGTAATTTGTAACATCCCTCCCTCATTGTTTATTAGGATTTCGCAACCTGCATGTGGATGACCAGATGTCAATAATCCAATACTCTTGGATGGGGCTGATGGTGTTTGCTATGGGATGGAGATCCTTCACCAACGTCAATTCCAGGATGCTTTACTTCGCTCCAGACCTGGTCTTCAATGAGTAAGTGTGAAACAACAACAGCCTGATGCTGGGCCCTGGGTCAGCCCAGGTGCCCATCCTGCTCCCCACTGCCACCACCCATGGTGACCTCCAGGAGCAGTGAGGGCACTATGATGCCTCTCCAGATCCTTCTGCCTGCTCCCTCAGCCTTGCTGTGGGCTGATGCCCACCGGGGCAAGCAGCACAAGCTGGGTGATGGACTGCTCCATTTCTGCCTTTCTGCTATGGGGTTTTAATTCCAGCTCTGTTGGGCAGCTGGGGTGAGCAGAGATAGAGACAAAATGTACTGTAAGGTCCTGGTGGGCTCTCCTTGATGTACCATCAGCTTAGAGCTGGGAAGGGTTTGCTGGCACTCAGATAGAGGAACCTGAACCCAATAACCAAACACAGCAGCAGGCAAATTCCCGTCTGCCTGGGAGCTTCAACTCAGCCTCATATCCCTTTCAGACAGAAATGTTTGGGAGATCATTGCAGTCGCTCTTCAGACAAATGCTACAAGTCCCTTGTAGCCATCTGTGTCCAGTGAGGATCACACACAGGCCTTCTGGAAAATGCTCCACTCCTGCATGTGGCAGAGCTCGGGCCCTTGGCAGCAGGCTGTGCCAGGCAGGAGGGGTTTGCTGGGTCAGGGAGTGTCCCCCTATCACACACGTGCGTGTTGGGCTCTGTGCCACCTGTGCCCATCTCACCCTGCCAGGTACCGCATGCACAAATCCAGGATGTACAGCCAGTGCATCAGGATGCGGCACCTCTCCCAGGAATTTGGGTGGCTTCAGATCACACCCCAGGAGTTCCTCTGTATGAAGGCTCTCCTCTTCTTCAGTATTAGTAAGTATCCACACCCTTCCCTCCACAGAGTTCCAGCACCTGCTGCTGCATTACCCTTGAGGCATCCAGTGCTTTTCCTGTGCCTGGACTACCACTTCCCAGGAGGAGGCTGGGGACATCCCCTGCTTCAGCCTTCCTCCTGTTGTTGTTGCTCTCTGGGCTCCTCTCACTGTTTCCTTCCCCTCCCACCCAGTTCCAGTGGATGGCCTGAAGAACCAGAAGCTCTTTGATGAGCTCCGCATGAATTACATCAAGGAACTTGACCGTATCATTGCCTGCAAGAGGAAGAACCCCACCTCCTGCTCCCGGAGGTTTTACCAGCTCACCAAGGTCCTGGACTCTGTGCATCCGGTAAGAGAGGACAGGAAAATGTCCATCTGTACACATAATGTCCATCTAAATGCATAAGAAACAATATTAAAAAGAAACTTCTCACAGAGAGAATGATCATTCCCTGGAACAACCTCCCCATCATGGGAGTTCAGATGCAGTTGGAGAGAGCACTGAATAGTCTCATCCAATTTCCCTTTCCCAGGGAAGTATCTTCCCAGAGAAACCACTGTCCAGGGACTTGTTTAACCAGCTCTCTTCCTTTCCCAGATTGCCAAGGACCTGCATCAGTTTACATTTGATCTCCTAATCAAGGCACACATGGTGAGCGTGGACTACCCAGAAATGATGGCCGAGATCATCTCTGTGCAGGTTCCCAAGATCCTGTCTGGAAAAGTCAAGCCTATCTACTTCCACGCACAGTGATCTTTCAGAGGGACCCCCGTGCTGCCACCCCCATTCCAGCCATCTCCTGCCTGTTACTTCTGCACTACTGTCCTGCAGTGCCTTGGGGAATCCCTCTGTGGCAGTGGCCAAGGGGACAGGCAGTGACAGACCTGCTGGGATTCCTGAGATTACTATTTTCCTGAGGTACCTCTGAACTGAACCCCTGGCGCTGACCTCTGCCTAGCACCAGCTGCTCATGGTGATGGACAGGGACTGGTGGGGGCAGTGGCACCATGTCTGAGTGTTCTCCTCTGTTTGTCACTGTGACTCCAGCAGCCCAGGGCCACGGGACAGCAGAAGAAGTGCCAGTGGTTGGTGGGTTTGGGGTGATTTTTATAAAAAGAATACAACACAAAGCAGGTTACAGCTCCGCGTTTGGGTGTGGGTTATGTTGCCAGCCTCCTGGATGTTTTGTTTGCACCATGGTGCTGGGAAGCAGATAAGTTCAAACACTGCAGAAGAGAAGCAGAGCAGAGCTGCGGGACAAGGCAAATTTGTGGCTGAGGAGTTCATGGGCCCTGCAGCCACTGTGGGATCTGCTGTGGTCAGCTCAGCCTTGGGACCGGCCTGCACTGCTGAGACATGAATGATGGAGTGGACAGGCTGCAGCACAAGGGCCTGCCAAGGAAGATCACCTTGGAAATCCCCCAGTGATGGCTGGCTCCTGTTTTCCACCTGGGATGTGGACATTTTTTCCATGGCCTGTCCAGCTGGGTCAGACCCCCGGGTGCTCAGCAGTCACATTCCTGTCCTTGCCAGCTGCTGCTCCCTGACAAAGCTGAACCCACCTCTGAAAGTGCCTGATGCCCTCGGACCTCACACCTGCCTGGCTCCCCTGGGCACCTGCAGCTCCTGCCCCCACACCTGCTGTGCTCCTGTCATGGCTCTGCAGACCTGGGATTCCAGCTATGCTCCTTCCTTTCATTTGTCCCAAATATTTTGTCCCAACTATTTTTTTTCCAATGCCAGCAAATGAGTATTCTGGAGCCAAGACCAAGGCCAGGGTCTACGGGACCTGTGGGACCATGGGACTCCTCCCTGAATCCTGTCCATGGAGAGATGGCTGTGGGAACTGGCTGCTGCCACCAGGGCTCTTTGGGGGGCTGCAAGGGAAGTACCAAGAGACCCCCTGCTCTTGGAAGCAGCACACCCAGCTGCTGCTGATGGCAGTGGCTGATTGCAGCCCAGGAGGACACCACTGTGCACTCACTGTCCCATGTACATGGTCCTGTATGCACCACACCACCCACACACTATCCCTTACACACCATCCCTTACACACCATCCCTTACACACCACCCCACACACCATCCCATGTGCACCACCCTGACACCATCCCATATGCACCACCCACACCCTATCCCGTGTGCACTGCCCCACACACCCAGCCTGTCCCCAGCACACACACAGCAGCCAAGCCCCTGTGTTCTGAGGTGTTTTAGTTGCCCTCTTCCTGCACATCCTGAGTACATCAAAACCACCTGCCCAGATCCAGACAGGCTGTCAGTGACTGCACACACACACACACAGGCTGGTGCCAGGGTCACACGTGCCATCACGGGCTGTGACACAGCCTGGCATTACCAACCCAGACATCTATGAGGGATTCTTGTGCCAGCACAAACAGCAAACTCTGCACCCTCCCAGGGCAGTGAGCACACCCAGAGCCCTGTGCCCACCCAGAGCCCTGTGCCCACCCTGTGCCCAGCTCTCCAGGAAACGCCATCATGGTGCAGCTGCTCCTTTACACTCTTGGAGTAAAACAAACAATTTCCCTGATGCTTTCTAATCTTTTGATGGGATTTTCATTATAAGAAGGAGTGGGGAAAAAGCCCCTATGGAAGGAGAGGATCTTTCTTTGCAATGATTTTCCTTCCTCTGCTAGATAGGGCTCTGATCCTGCTCCTCCTCCTGAAATCCTCTCATGTGGGCAGGAACAGAATCCATAGGTGAACTTTCTGGCTGGTAGCCAGCAGGCTGCTGCTCTCAGAGGCCCCTCCATGCCAGGGGGCTGCTGGCATTTTCAATGCTGCTGTGAGCTACAGATATTTGCAAATGAACCAGTAAAAAATTCCAGCTGGTGCATCCCTGTCTTCTGGAAATTTCCCTGGCTCTTCACAGCAGAGCTCAGTGAGCAGATGAGTGGTGATTCCCAGTCCCTGTTATTGGCTCAGGCTCCAAGCAGTTGGAACAGCAATTTGGGAGAGCTTTGTGCTTCACACAGGCTCGTGTCAGGGAAGGTTTGGTTGGTTAATGAGTGTCCTGCTGGGTGTTCATCTGCTGGGAGACTGAAAAGAGGCCAAACCTAACAGGGATTTGCCCACCCTGCTTTGCTGGTGGGAGCACCATGGGAATGAGAAGTGGGGGAGCAGGGGAAGGATTCTGCCTATGTGTCCCCTGCCCAGCGAGTGTCACCCAGCACAGCGAGTGCTGAGCAGGGCAGGAGCTCACGGGGAGCACCCCCAGCCCAGGACAGACGGGCAGTCAGGGGTATTGAGGTCATGTTCTCTGTCTCTTCACTATCACAGTAAACTTCTGTAACTTGTTAATTCAAAAGTAGGGTTTTTACAATATGATTACCAGGAAATGTGGGGGCCAGGACTCGCAGCACCTGTGTTTGTATTCGCTGGGGGAATTAATGCTGTTTCCATGTGGATTTTCATGAGCTGCTGCAGGAACTGGGGAAGAAGAGGCTTTAAGAAATACCAAAGTCCAACCTGCCATTTATCTTTATGCTTTTTGTTTTCTTTTGCATTTTCTTGTCTACTTTTGCTTTAATAAAGCAAGGAGAATTTCACCGTGTTCACAATCTCAAAGAACCTGCCCCTGAGGCTCTCCTTGGGCTGAGCCCTGGAGTTGGGACCCCCTGGCTGAGACCAACCATCTCCATGTTCCCCTGTGGATTCCCTGACTCTGCTCTGCCTCATCTCAGAGGTGTGGGGGGTTCTGAACTGCCTTAGTCTGGGTCATAGCTCAGCCCATCAGCTCCTGCCCAAGGCAGCAAATGGAGGACAAGGGGTACAGACCTTGGCATCTCCCTGGGAGCAGTGTTTGTGCATGAATGGGCACCATTCCATAACAGAGGGTGTGGGATGAAGGATGCTGCCTTTAGTGAGGGCAGGAGGGACACTTCTTCAGCCCTATGTCATGCCAGAAGCAGTGAGACAGATCAAATGGTGCAATGGCATGCAGTATTGCCAGGGCAGGTATCACCAACCTGTGCCCACCTGAGTCTGACAGGCTCCTGCCAGCACCCCCTGCCTCAGCAGGAGCAAGAGCCAGGACAGCAGCTCTCTGCTTGGAGAGGCTGTGGTTGAGTCTGGAGAACTGGCAGCATCCACCTGCCACAGCTAATATGGCCCTTAGTGCTTGGCTCAGGGAACAGGGTGCTCAGTGAGGGAAGTGAAGCTGGGGCAGGACCCTCCCTGCAGTGCCACTCCTTGCTCTGGGCCATGGGGTTGTCCCTGTGGTCTGTAGGGAATGCTGAGGGTACCCAAGGTGTCACCTGCCTCCCAGCCAGCCCGAGAGCTGCTGCCCTCAGTCACCTCCCAGCACCGGCCAGCCCTGCCGTCCCTGTGGTGTCCCTCCCCTTGCTGAGCTCTTGCCCTGGATGTTTCAATAACATAATGTATGCTAAAATTATCTATCTCTGTATAAAATAAAGGCATGGCCCATTTTCTATTGCTAAAGATATCTATTTAGTGACATGCTCTAAGAGTCCTCTCTGGTTGCACACTGAGATACTGGATGCTCTGCAGGAGATGAGTCAGAACGTGCCAATTTAATGGAGACTTTTAATTATTTTTCTGACTGGATGCTGCCCAGTTTGCAAAGGTACCCCTTTTTGTGGCATGCACAGAGCACACACTAGCATGGGCTGGGGTTGGTATCACCTTCTCCAGCCTTCCTGTGTCTTCTTGAGGTTAGACAGGGACAGTGTTTGCATTGGGGAACAATGGAGTGTCCCTTGTTTCTTCCCTCTTTGACTTGCACAAAGTTTCCTCACACATTTGGGCAGAATGCTGGGGTCACAGAGAGTGTTTGTGTTCTGTGTTCCACCTGTGTGCAGGCCCAGGGCTGGCTGTGGGCACTGGGGGTGGCTGTGGGCAGGCAGGGTGTCCCAGCCCCTTCAGGTGGGTCAGAGCCTCCCCTGCCCATTGGTGCCTGCTCCCTGTGGTCCTCCCCTTCAGCAGCAGAGGGATGCTGTGCTTGTGACTCACAGAGTAAATCTCTGCACCCACATAAACCCTTAGCAAGTGGATAAAAGCTGCTCTCTGTGCCGGATATTTGGTGTTCTGTGGCAATTTTATGCTGTTTCTCTTTGTTAACATGTCTCTGTAATAATAAGAGTTCTCTATTTGATATATTTTACTTTCTTTGTAATAAGCCAAAAAGCTCATTGCTGGTGCCTTTTTGCCTGGGGGGGCCTCCCAGCCCACAGCTGTGTTCCTGGGAGTAACAAAGGCCAGTCTGCAATTGCTCCTTCTACCAGAGCTGAGGGAAAGACAGAAGCCAATGCCACAGCATTGCCAGAAAAAAAGAGCCTTGGAATGGCAGAGAGACTTTGGAGTATGATGCTGGTTCTTTCCTGGGGCCTGGCTCCAAGGTGAGGGCTGACCATGATACTGGGCAGGCCTTGGCCCCATTTCCATGGGGCTGTGACCCTGGAGACCCCACAAAACATATGATGCAGGTGCAGAGCACACAGCCTGGTCTGGCCCAGTTTGGAATTGCAGTGCTTTGCCCAAATTATAGCATGACCTGAGGGTAAATTATCCCAGAGAAGGAATTAGATAGATTGCTGACACAGCTGGTTTTTCTGGGGTTTTTTTTTCTTCTTTTTTTTTTTTTTTGGGGGGGGGGGGGAGGGGGTTGGTGGGGTTTTTGGGTGGTTTTTGTTTTGTTTTGTTTTTTGGGGGTTTTTTTTGGGTTTTGTGGGTTTTTTTTTTTTGGAACTGAATGCATTGGATAAGGAAGAGAGAGCCCCAGAGTGTTTTGGTAGGGCTGGACTGTGGTGACAGATGCTGCTGGGGCCAATGAGTGCAGTGCAGGATGCCCTGGGGACAACTGCAACTTACAAGTCCCCATGTGGGACTGAAGGACGTTTATTTGTGTAACCAAAGAGAGGGGCCTGCCGGGCACCCAGGTAAAGAAACCGTGCTGGAGGTAAATGAAGATTCTCCTTGCTCTTTCAGCCATGCCTGGGGCCCACGTGAGCCCTCAGCCATGCCACAGGGTGGCCCCTCACGCTTGGTGTTCAGTTCTTTTTGTAACCTGAAAATCCGCTGTTGTTCTGAGTCCAATAAATGCAGAATCCGGTTTGCTGGAGCTCTACCCTCTGCCTGCATTTGGCTTTTGTGTCGATTTTGTGCATGAAATCGCTGTGGGTGTGATGGCTGCCAGCAAGCAAAGGCACTTGGAATCAGTGGGTCATTTGCCAGTAGATGAGGCTGTACATTGGATCATTGTAGGCTTTCTTTCACACTCAGATTTCACTATGAATCATGTCTGAACTCGTAATTTAATTACATATCAATTGGCTAATCCTTTCATATATTCCTCTTCGGGTCTTTTAAATTGAATTTCAGTCAATTAATGTATTTCTCAAAGCAAGGAGCTAATAAAGGCCAGTGTCCTTCTGCTCTTGTCATTGTTTTTGGTATCTTTATGAACAGTTGTAAATCCATTCTTCTGCAACGTCTTTATAAAATTGACCTATGCTCTCCAAGTAATAAAGAAGACGCTTATCAGCCACTTGTTAATTCAAGGCACAGATGTGAATCCTGTCCAGGGCCAAGATTTGATTCACTGAGACAAAGCAAAGAGCTTGGAAAAAAATAAAAAAAAAAAAGCTCGCTGGGCCACAAATAGCTGGCAATGCCTGGTGTGTAATTGCACAGCAGCAGTCCACACAGCGTGCCCTGTGAGCTGAAGAACAGTGTGCCAAGAGAATAAAACCCCTTGGGTTTGTCATCCGCAAGGAACCTGATCCCATCCCTTGCTCTGAGTCACAGTGAAAAATTATTGTGTTATTTTCAAAATTCACCCTTTATGGACACTGAGCAGGCCTCAGCTCCTCGGGGCTGGTGTGGCAGATTGGGTGCCTGCCAACATGTCAGCCCCAGTGTCAACTGCCAAATGGCCACTTGGACACCAGGGACATTCAGGAGCCACTGGTCCAGTGCCTCATGGGATGAGGGACTTGGTCCCTCAATGGCTGCACATCCTGGGCTTACACTGGCCTCAGTTTCCAGTGGCCCCAAACTCGTGGTGCTTGAACAGTGTCTGTGGGAGGACAGTAAAGCCACCACTTAGGGGCTACTGGGTCAGAACTGCAGCTGAAGGACAAATCCACCTCACTCAACTCCTTCTGCCTCGCTATGCTCCAGCCACCTCTGCTGCACATCCTGCATCCCACATCCTACACCCTGCATCCCCCCTGCACAGCTCACAGGACCTACAGGTCACAGGGAAGCTGCTGACCTCCCTGACCATTCCTGTAGCTGTGGGGCCTGGCAGCAGGGTCACAGCCACCATGCCAGCACTAGGGTTAACCACATGCCAGCAGGCTCTAGAGCTGCCCTTAGAGATGCCTTGGCTCCCCAGCAGAAGAGCATGCCAAGCTCAGAGGAAAAAGTCCAGTTACCATAAGAAGTAGTCAACTGAAAACATGGAAACATCATGAAAACCCCAAAATGGCCTCATGCTTTAAGGTCAGTTATTTGTTCTTGTCCTCATAGCAGAAAGTGGGATGTTTTTAAAACAGACAGAAGTTCTGTTTCCAAAAATACTGATGAGTTGTCAAAAAGCCCTTTCATCAGTTCCCCTCCCTGGGGGTCTGGGAGTGCCAGCACTGTGACCCTGCTGTGCTGGCAGCCAGCCCTGTGTGCCTGCCATGGTGTCAGGGCTGTGCCTGTGCTCCCAGGGCGGGCCAGTGGCAGCCACAGACCTCAGTGGGGTCACCCTGACTCGAGTGCCGTGACGTGAGGGACACCAGCCAACGCTGGGATTTGCACCTTACCCAAAACTGCTGCTGCGTCCCTCTGCCAGCAGTGGGCAGGTGCCAAGAGGAGGGCAAACAGGACCTGCCTGGCATGCCCCATGTCCCTCCCCATAGGAGCAGGGTGGGCACAGTGGCACAGTGTGGCAGCATGGTGTGGTGGCCACCAGGAGAGCCTGAGGGGCCAAGGCACTGAAGGGAGATGAGGTGTGCAGGACACAGAGTGAAGAAGAATGGAGCTGTGGGAGAATGGAGCTTGTGGGGACTTGCCCCTCTGAGCCTTCATGGGCATGGCCCATTTTATACAGGATTTCAAGAATCTTCAGAAGTTCTGCCTTGCAGGAGTTCTTAGACACTGGCAGAGGTTGTTAAAGCACTTCTTAAACTTCTGAAAACACAGAGAATGGAAAACATTATGGCCTTTAGTGGTTCAAAGCGTCTCCTGATTGTTCAAGCCAATCATAGGATTTTTTGGAGGCCTGACCTGATTTACAGCCGTGTGTACAGGCCAAGAAACCTGCTAAGGGCTGCCAGGAACCCGCCCAGCTCAGGGAGCTGTTCCCAGCTCAGAGCATCCAGATGGGTAATGGTGCAGTGGGATGGGTCAGAGAGAACTACACAGCTGAAAACTACAGCTCTGACCCTCCAAGGAATCCCACGTGGGTGGATTCCAGCGCCTTCATGGGTCTCTGTGTAGCACATAAATTTCAGATGTCAGTGCTCCACTAAGTATATTTCAATTCTAAAATTATCACACAGATGTGTCTGCTGCAGAGTCTTTGGCCTCTTCAAATCTTCCTCTGGGAAGAACTCACTGAGGCTCAGGCTCAAGCTTTGGAACTGCTTGTTTTGTTATCTTCTCTCTATAAAAACCTGAAAGGTTTTACTTGTCCTGGAAAATAATTTTCTTGCTCATATTAAATCCAAATGTTTTCCGTAAGAAAGCAAGCCAGGCACCTGTGGGTTGGGAGACAAGGATCATTGGGGCAGTGCCTCAATGCTTGTTCCAGTTCACGATCACTTCATACAAGGCCTAGAGAGGAAAGGAAACAGTTTAGTTCCCCAAATGCCGCTGTTTTTAATGCATCCAGCCCTGGAAAAGTTACAGACCCACAAGGAAACTTTTGAGAGAAACAAGAAGCCAGAAAAAACAAGCAGAAAACCCTCCAGCTGCTGCTCCTGGTGCATTGTGTCCATGCCCGCCTCAGGAGAGCTCTGGCTGCTTGGGCCTGGAGCCAGGGCATGGCACAGAGCTCTGGGAGCTGGCAAACCTGGACTGGCACAGACCTCTCAGAGCTGGAAAATCGGGCCTGGCAAATCTGGCCTGGCAAACCTGGCCTGGCAAATCTTGCCTGGCCAAACCAGGCCTGGCAAACCTGGCCTGGCCAAACCTGGCCTGGCACAGACCTCTTGGAGCTGGCAAACCCGGCTTGGCAAACCTGGCCTGGCAAACCTGGCCCATGCTGCACCAAGGGCCCGCAGGCAGGGGCTGGGCCCGCACAAAATAATTGCAGGAGGATCCCAAAAACACCAAGCAGCCCTGAGCAGGGTGTGGGTGGGAACGCTCCCCTTCTCCAGCTAGGAACCCTCGTGGCTGTGGGGGCAGCTTGGCTGTCCCTGTGCCCTCAGGAACACCCTCTGGAGCGGTCACCTCCGTCAGGCTTCTCCAGAAATGCAGGCTCCAAAGGTGGCTGAGAGATTCCTGAGTCAGAGAGAGAAGCTGTTCTCTCCTGGGAGAGGGTTCGCTACTGAAGGAAAGCAAGAGGCTTGAAAAGCAAACACTGGTGTGCAATGTCAGAGTCAAAAGAGGGGAGAAAACAGATGTGAGGAAGAGAAAAGAGTGCTGGATAGATGGAAAGAAGCCATAGGAAAAGCGGAGTCTCGGTGACCCATGGTACAGGACGCTGTCCAGGCACTGCGGCAGCACAGGAATATTCAGCCTTGGCAGAGCAGTTTCTCCAGTCAGAAAAATACAGAAAACCAGCTTTGGGGACTGTAAAGCCAGAGTGGGTCTATGGCAGAGCCCAGGGCACTCCCAATCCCATGGACACAGCCCTGTGTGGCCTCCCTGGGGCACAGAGCTGGGCCCCCACAGCAGGGCCTGCCTGCAGAGGCGGTGCAGTGGGGGCAGCACTTGGGCCTGGGGTGAAGAGGAACAAAACACATGCACATGGTTGTTTCACTTCATGGAAACTTTATAAACACTTGCAGTAACTTAAGCTTGTACACATCACAATGGCTCCAGGGCTGATGCTGGGGGCTGCCATGCTGCAAAGATGATCCCACATTCCCAGCTGTCACTCCTGGGCCACTGGCAGCAGGGACACTGTGCTCACAGCAGAAGGGATTGGGCCCCACAGCAGCAGGAATTGGACCCTACAGCCCCCTGACAGCACAACAACATCCCCACTGCTCCAGCTGCTGGTCCCCAGTGTTCAGCTGCACCCACAGGTGCAGGAAAAATCAGCACAGACATACAAGTGACAAAGAACTTTAAAAGGACACCATGAAATAGTCTGCAAGAAGCTGCCTCTCCCCACTGCTTACACTGTCAGACTGAAACCCAACCACCCTTGGATTCTCCCTACCCATGGAGCCGAGCTCTGTCGTGAGGTCTGTGCTGGGCAGTAGGCACGAGCAGGATGAGAATGTGACAAGCCACTGCTCCCACAGAATGTCACCTCCAGAGCTACGTGCATCAGCACAACCCAAGGAGCTTCCCAAACTGACAGGCTCGAGGGGTCCTCAGACAGTGCCCCAAAGCAAGAAAGACAGTAGGGAAATGCTGGCCTTTTGTGTGGGAGCCACAGGCCCAATACCCCAACCGGGCCAGGGGGTGATGTGCTGCAGGCAGGTGGCCCCACTGCCAGGCTGGTCAGAGCAGCTGGCTCCAGCTTCAGCTCCATTCCTGTTCAGAGATCCCTGATCAGAACACCTGTGCCTTGTCCTTGAGCCCCTGGTGAGGGGCTGCAGCAGGAGGGGCCCAGCACAGCCCCAGGGGCTGCCAGTGCATGTGGCACAGCCTCAACCGCCACAGCACAGGGCTGGATTGGTTTTAAAGCCACTTTCATGTGCCAGGCCTAAAGGAGGGAGCAGCTGGGGCACTGCTGAAGCCAAGGGAGTGAGAGCACCATGGACACGACACACGTGAGCTGTGTGCCATTCAGCAATAAGAGACACAAGGTCACACAGAGGCGAAGTGCCAGGAGGTGGGAAGGACCTGCACCAGGCAGGACACCATGCTCCAGGGAATGGAGCACCTGGGAAGCAGCTGTGGGAATGTTTGGCCACTGTTTTGCAAATGCTCTCAGCACCTAAAGAAAACCATTCAAAACGAGGGAGTCATCTTTGGGCAGATGGAGGAAGCAGGGAAGTAGCTCTCTGCCATGCACAGCCCTGGCGCAGGCCCTGGTGGCAGCTGGAGCAACAGACAGGCCTCTACTGCTACAGAGGTCCTGGCCAGCGACATCTCCCAGGCCAGTGGGCATCATCCAGGGGCCATGGCTGGGGGACAGGCTGGGCATCTTGTACTGGAAATGAATAAACAAGCAAACAACAAACTGGGCAGTTCTTAAAAAAAAACAACGATGGGTTTGACCCACAAACAGTGAGTGTCAGATCCTCAGCACCTCTGTGCTGGCCACCACAATCACCCAGGATGGAGACTTCTTGGCGGGCCTGTGAGAAGTGGATCTGATGGGAGTGTGGCTCATGGAAGAGGAGGCAGTGGAGGAAGAGGAGGTGCACCTGCTGCCCCCTTCCCCCAGCTGCACTCTTGGAGGCTGCTGACCCGAGGGTGCTGCCTGAGAGCTGATGCCAGGCTTGATCCCTTGAGCTGATCCCTTGCTCAGGCACAAAGCCTGAGAAAGGCTGTGGCCATGGCTCAGGCCAAGCCCCTGGCCAAGCCTGTCTGTCAGTGTAGTGTCCCATGCCAGGGATGTCCAGGAGGAGACGAGGAGACATCCCACAGAGCTGGGCACAGTGATTGTTCCATCCCTGCCCATCTTTTGTCACTGTGGGCAGTGTTAGCAGGCACAGCAGTCCCACACAATGACACTCACCAAGTGAAGGCCACAAGCACAAAGGAAGGGGCTTCTCAGGGCAAGCAGGGCAAGGGGGGACTGCAGCTGTTTTGCCCTTGCATCCAAACAGAGGGACTCAGCCCTTGTGCTGTCCAAACACCCTTTTCAAGGTGTGTTTCCCAAAAGTGTGCAGGTGAACAGGGGCTCCACTATCCCTTCCACAGAAGGTCCATGTCCCCCAGGCCTCCCCATGCTGCCATCACCTGCATGGCACACACTGGAGAGGAGAGGGAGGAGAGGTGGGAACAGTTCAACACAGATGTGTGGGCAGGACCTGCTCTCCATCGTGGTCTCCCTCTCCTAATTTCTTGAGCCACTTGTGGCTTGGAAATCATCGTCCAGTAAGATAGCTGCTCTCCAGGGCACTGGGGCTGGCAAGGCTCAGCTCTGACTCCTGGGTCACAAGCACAGAAAGTCTCCTGGGTCCAGCTGGGCTGAGGTGTGCTTACAAAGCCTGGAAGAAGAAAACAAGCTCCATGTTCTGTGCAGCAATGCAAATCAACCAGTAATGGCAGAACCACTGGAATCCCACATAATTTGTTTGTTCCCTCCACAAACCCCATAAATGCGGATTTGTCTTACATGACTGCTTTCAGTTTATTATTCAATTTGTTGTCATAGACATGTACCTTTAGCCTCAGCTCTCATCACTGGGGATCCTGCCTTGTGGTGATGAAGAACTGCAAAAAAGGAAGTAGAAGAATAGAGAAAAATGAGCCCAAGAAGCAAGCTCCAACTCAGCTCCACAAGCTCCTCGAGGCTGGTAATGGGCAGGGAGGGGTCTATTTTGCAATAGCACAAATGTTTTCTCTCAGTACCTGCAACAGCAGATCTCAGACTTACACACAAACCTGCTCTCTCTTGGGCAGAGATTGGCAGCTTTTCAAAGCAGGAAGCTGAGGCTTATTTGGACAAATATTATCACAAATGGCACCTGCTGCCACTCAGAGCTGAGGGCTTTGCCCACACTGTCCCCATAAACCCCTGGCTCCCTGTCTGCACACCCCCTGGGCTGGACCAGCCATGCTCTCTTGGCAGCTGCTGGGACCTAACCAGTCCTCATCACCTCACCCATGACCTGATCTTCCCACAAAGCCTGAGTTCAATGGGCACTACATCACACAGATCCACACACCTGGTAACAGGGATCCACAGGGATGCTTCTCGCCTGGCGGATTTAATTTATCAAGTCTGTATCTGGACTCACATTTTCTGCTTTGTGCTCTTTGTTTAGTTTCAGCATTTTAGCTGAGCCCCATCTGCTGTTTGTGAGTACAAGACAAGGCAGGCCTGGGGCTGGGGCTGTCTGTGCTGGCTCTGCCTCAGAGGGAGCACCCAGTGCTGCAGGGCTGCTGCTCTCCACACGGAACCTTCCCCGTGCCAGCCTTACCTGCCTGTTCTTCGGGACGCCGTCTCAAAGAACTTGGTCCTAGAGGCCACCCTGCAAAGAAAACAGGAGAAGTCTCTCCTGATTCGACCTGGCAATTTGCTAATGAGATCTGCTCTGTGCCAGGGGAATGAGCTGCAGCATTGGCAGCACTGCAGAGATCACCTTCAATTGACAGTTCTTGTGCCAAGGCATAGCCGGGCTCCTTCTGTGCTCGCTCCACCCGCACACCACCTGCCAGTGCTTTGGCTGGGCTGCTTATAGAACCATGGGATCATGGAATCATTTAGGCTGGGAAACATCTCCAAGATCATGGAGTCTAACCTTTGACTAGACACCATCACACCAACTAAAACATAGCATCACATCCAGTCATTATTTCTGTGCTCTTGCCTATAATCCTATGTGCATCCAAGCCCTTTATAGTCTTTCCTTTGATGTTTATGTGCTCCCACCCATGCTGAAGAAAGAGAAGTTAAATTATCCCAGAGAAGGAATTAAGGGAGTTCTGGCACAGAGCTGACCCTCATGGCACCTTTTGTTTTCTTTAGGTTAATTCCCACTAAAGCCAGCAGGTTTTCTGACTCTTAAAATCTGAAAGAAATCTGAGGATGAGATGAAGGGGAACTCCACCCAGTTTCCTTAAGATCCAAGCTGGATCTTGTCCTGCCCCAGAAAGTGTCTCGTTTGAGAGGTTTGCTGGAGGCAGGCAGGGAGGGGCTCAGCTCCACTGACCCAGGAACAGCAGGGAAGGGGATGGGGCAAGGCTCAGCCTTGGGGCTGTGCTTGAGCAGCTCCAAAGCTTCGTGTTTGCCTTCACTGTGGCCCCACTCCCCCCCTTGGCCGTGCCCTCTGCTCAGCTTTCCAAGTGACATTCAAACCTGCACATGCATCAGCGCCAAGGGAACATCCACAGGCTCCAGCCACTGAGCCCCCAAGTGTCCCCACCAGCACCAAGCACCCTCCATGGGCTGCTGGCTTACACAGATGAGGGCATCTCCTCTGCTGCCCCTGGTATCAGATCTGGCCTCTGCTCCAGCTTTGGAGGGATGGGAGTCCGGCACGGTGGATCTGGAGGTCTCACAGGGGGACGCGTTATCACAGGCTTATCACCATGGGAACGTGGCTTAGGGACACCGTCACAGTCACCTGCAAGGGATGGAGATAACAAACACTGACCAGGAAGCTCTGGCAGAGACCAGATATTCATGAAGGGGCACCAAATAGGTCCATGGGTTTAGCTCTGTCTCTCTGACTCAACACTCTCTCACTGCCAGTGGCAATAGCCAGAATAGAGGGACAGAGTCCAGGGAAAGAAGTTCCCACACTACCTGTCCCAGAAAATCTTTCCTGGCACTGGTAACAGGGGCTGGACCTGGACCTGCAAGGACAAACTCAATGTAGTTGCTGACTGTGAAGCTGATACTTCCTGGGAATCACAAGTGTTCTTAACCAAACCCTGTGCAGTGCTGCTTTGTGAATGGGAGATGAACAGCACAAACTGGTGATTCCTGCAGCTGAGCTCTCATTCTGGACAGTGACACTACCTGTCCTTTCCTTGGCTTCTTTTCTTCCCCAAGATCCAGCCAACCTTACTATTCACTTAACCCTTCAAAGTCTTTGAGAGTCAAGTCAACAAGGAATGAGTGTCAGACTTTACCCGTGCCCACACCTTAGGCTGTTCTGGTCTCCCAGCCACTCCTGCTGAACTACACTGAGAAGACTCAAGGGAAGAGGCCACCTGGAGGCCTCTCCCAAGGAGGACTGACTTGGGCACTTACTTGGCTCTGGCCAGGCCCCAGGCACACACTCACCCTCTCTGCCACAGATGCCCGGCCGGGGTGCTGGCCTCCTGGCCTGCAGTGTGGCGGTCCTCAGGGCAGGGCTGGTCACCACACCGTTGGCTGCCCTGCCAGGTGGCTTGGCCCCTCCATCCTGGAGCCCTTTCCCCAGCTTGCCCGGCTCAGGCTCAGCGCGGGGCTGGGGCCGGCTCTCGGCAGGGGGACGCCCCGGCTCGTCCCCCCCCGGCCGGGGCGCAGGCAGGCGGCTGCGGTGCAGGGGCTTGGGGGCCTCCACGCCGCCGCCGTTGGGGGTCTGGCTGAGCCTCTCTGCTGTGGAGACAAGAGGGCACAGAGCTGTGGGGTTAGGTGTGCACTGTGCTTGATGTGCCTCCAACAGCCACTCATCCCACTCCTCTTGCTGTGCTGCAGAACCAGGAGCAAGCAGGAGCTCTGCTATGAACCCGACTGCTTCCTGCAGCCTCAGGGCAGGTCAAGGTGAACAAATGCTTCTTCTCACAGGTTGGGAAAGCATTGAAATGCAAGGCCAGCCACAACTCCATTAGCAGTTTGGGAGTTTTAAAGAGCAATGTGAATCAATCATGTTCTGCCAGTGTCACAAAGTGCACTTTATACCTAAACATCATCAGAACTCTGAAAACTAATGGAGAAAGATACTTTCCATCTCTTTGGTGACTGTGGAGTCAGGGCACAGCCTGCAGTGACAACTAAACAAATCAGGGGCAGAAATGTGATTTTAAGGTGATGTGCCCTTTGCTGTTAATCCAGATGACTGTAAGGAAATGCTGAAGCTGTTATCATAAAGTTAGAGCAGAACTTGGTCTAGAAAATACCTTCACTGCGTCCTAAAAAAGTTCTTTGGACCTCTTGCTCTGGATGTGGAATTTCCAGCAGCTGAGCCAGATTGAGACCTCCTCAGGCCTCCTGCAGCACAACCCTCCCTGGTTACCATCCCACCAACACTCCATGCAGGTTTTTTGCCCCTGATGCCACAAAACCTCTCCTCTGGGCTTCTCCTGTGCCAAGAACCAGCCTTAGTTTAGCTAACGGAGCATGCAGTAGGTAGCAGAAAAACCCAAATCCCACAAAATCTGACTTGTAACATAACGAAAATAATTTATGAGTGTTTTTGGCTTTCCTTTCTCTCTGAGCAGCCCTCACTGCTTGCCATGTCCAGGACCTGGAAAGTGCAGCCCTGCTGCTGTTACCTCCATTGCTCCTGGAAAGGTGTTACAGGAAGCAGGAGGGGTGAGAAGCAGGTAAGGAATCAGGGAACAGCCAGACTGACCTGCACTCTCCTCCACAGAGGCATTCAAGAACACAGGTCTTTCCCTCAGGGGACGCTTGGAGATGGTGATGGGCTTGTGCCGCCGGGCAGCCACCCTGGGTGGGGGCACCGGGGGGGCTGTGGTGTCTTCTGGGGGGCCAGAGTAGATCTGCAAAGGGAGACACATTCAGGTGACCCAACACAAAGGGGCTGCTGCCTCACCTCCCCCTGCAGGTGCCCCCTTCCAGCACAGAGGGTGACGGTGGCCACCAATGACACTGTCCCCACCATGACACTACTCCCACCACTGACACTGTCCCTGCAGCTCAGCAGGAAGATCACAAACACAGACAATTTGTAGAAGCAAATTCCCCTGGAGCAGATGAGGGAGGTTTTGGAGCTGACAGCTCCTGACCAACAGCAAGATTCCCATTGTCACAGAGATACAATCTCTGAATCACCCAAACCAACCCTGCATTGTTCCAGATCTAACACTAAAACCCTTCAGCTCTTGGTTTACAGTGACACATTTGGCACCAGGAAATTACCTGGGATGAAATACTGGCATAAAAGCAATGCTACTGAGAAGTTTTATCTCCTTTTCTCACTGGTAATGTGGCACCTATTTAGTTAGGATTAATTGAGAGGTTCTCATTTATGTCAGGGCTTTTTTTAAGAGCTGAAAAAGAAATACATCCAAAGAGCTGAAATACCCCATCAAAACCCAAAGCAGCTGTTCCTGTGTTCTTCCCAGGGATGTTAATTGAAGTTTTATCAGGCTTTAAAGCCTGAGTTACAATGGAGAGGTGGCCTGAGCCGCTGAACCCAGAGGCTGCACTGCCTGCCCTGGGAGATGTGGAGCTGGACCCTTCCTGGCCCCAGCCCAGAGGAGGAGAGCTGTGCCAGCCCCACTGGCATGCTGGGTCACCACACCCTTGGGCCACACTTCAATATGGAAAAACAGCCTAATTGCATCACACAGAAAAATCTTACCATGAAGGAGTGTAACATTCTGCTTTGATTAAATGTCTCATTTTGGTAATTCAAACCAAAAATATATTCCTTCTTCTCCAGGCCAAAGAGCAGGGCCAGGAGACCAAGATGGGGGATGGGAGAGGAAAACATGTCCCTGGTTTAAATTCCTTGGTCTCAAGTGTGTGCCTGGGGAGGGCTGGCAGTGGCAGACAGCTCCCCACACCCCACGGTCAGGTTGCTCTGGCCCAGCCTGGCTGACTTTGGATAAATTTGTGTGCCAGAGCCAGGCTTTGCTCCCAACAGCCTGGCCCAATCTGCACGAGGAGAGGAGAAACAACTCAGAATGACAGAATGGTTGAGGCTGGAAGGGACCACAGTGGATCATCTGGTCCATCCTCCCTGCTCAAACAGGATTTCCCTAAGGAGCAAATGGCCCAGGATTGTGTCCAGACAGTTCTGGAATATCTCCAGTGAGGGAAGATTACACACCCACTCTGGGAAAAAAACCCCCACACTCAGGGTTTGGTGACACAGGGCGGGTGCTGGCTCACTGCCTGCTGGGCTCTGCCCTGGGCAGGGGCAAGAAACATTCCCTGCTCCAAAACACAAGGTCTGGAGTACTGAACTACTCTCTTGCTGTGACATAGCAGCACATGAATTAAAAGCAGCTTGTGTATTATTAAATCAGCAAAGGACTGCCTCTAGGAGGGAAATTTTTTGGAAATATCAACCTCATTCCTCTATCCCGAGCAGAATCCAATCCTGCTTTTAAAAGAAACATTAAGCTCCCCACGGACACTTACACAGGTACCAAAGAATACTGCTTTCAACACCTGAAACCCAAGCTAAACCAACCACAAATGACTGTGTTCAAGAGGTGGGTGCAGGCTCTGATTTACTTCTAATTGAAAATCAAGTTAAATAACATAAATGTACAAAGATATTGACAGACCCTCACCTTAAGGAGATCTGTACAGGGAAGAAGGTGTTTCCAGAACAATCAACCTATTTAATTTAACCACAGCATTGAAACATGAGCTGTGGAAACAGCAATTATCCACAAACACTTCATGAATAGTTACTCTGTCCTCAGAGTCTTCAGATTGCACCATATAACCCACATCCCCTCTTCCTCCAAGTCTCATCTGAGCTGTTTGCTCATGTGTGAGCTGACGACTCTGTCAGCTCCAACACCGAACTTATACACTCAATCCAATAAATGTGACTAACTTAACCTTATTGCTGGAGAAATTAAAAGCAAGCAAAAGGACATCTGACTTAATTAAAGCTGTCATGCCAGCTCTCAGAGGTGGCAGGGTGTGTTGATTCAGACTGTGCTGCAGGCTGTAAGGAGGGGAGCACAGAGCCTCATCTCTGGAGCGAATGTGTGAGATCCCAGACAAAAACCAGTTCCTGTTTTTCTGTGGGAACATATTACAAGTGTTCATAGAGACCTACAAAGGAATTGGTTGGTGTTTCCATGAGCTTCTGCTCTGGGTACTCAGAAGCCTGTCTGAGCTCTTCCATCCCATTCCAATCCTTGGCATCACAGCCAACTCCCACCCCCTCATCTGGTCCTACACCCCCAAGTGGTCCCCACCTGGTTGCTCTGGCTCCACATCTGTGTTGCAAGAAGCTTGCTGTTCCAGCTTTGGCTGCCTCTTCCCTTTTCAAAGGGAGCTTTCCGCCTGCCCACCTGCTGCCTTGTATGCTGGGAGCTGCCCCAGCCCCTCACAGCAAACAGCATCCCTGAATGAACGGCTCCACGAGAGAGGTTTGGACACTGTGTACTCTGCTGTGAAAAGCTGGAGGACCCAACTCACTCCTTGGAACCCAGGGCTGTTCCCAGGGCAGGAATCTGCTCCCTGCTCAGGATCTGCTGCTCTGGATGCAAAGGCTGCTCCAGCTTTCAATATTAACACCCAGCTCCTGTCATCCCCCAGCCACCCGACACCCCTGAGCCGGTGTCGGGTATCTGAGAGCGAGTGTGAGCACAGACACAGTGGAACATTCTGCTCTCCAAAGGCACACATGACAAAGCTGCTGTCTGCACGTGCATCTTCAGCACCACCCCAGCAACCAGAGCCTGGCTGGGCACATGGGCGATGCTCAGGCTGAAACATGAATACCCAGCGCAGATCCATGGAGGGCAGATGAGACTGGAGGCTCTCCAGGGCTCTCAGTCCTGTGAGAGCATGGCCCAGGGACATGGGCACCAGCCTTAGCTCCTCTGAAGGCTTCACCCCAGGCCGCAGCTCCCTCTGACTCCCCCTCAGTCCAGTGAGCATCTCCTTCAGACTCCCCATTCCATCTTCATACCATCCCTGCGTCTGTATCTGAATGCAACCACAGCTGAATTACTTTCATCAACCATTCAACGCTTGTCTGCTCTAGTTTTTTTCCCACTGATTTAACAGTTGTGCAGTGTCTCATCTTGGACTGTGCCCATTAAAACCAATTCTCCTCTGGCCTAGCTCCTGTCTAGCAAAGTAAAGAGTGAAGCCCTGTAATGAGCAGTCATACAATGGTTTTTTTTTTAAATATAGCTTTCCCTTGTTTAAAAAGAAAAGGCAAAAATGCCCAGACTCGCTGTTTCCTCTGGGACCAGATAACAGCAACATTGAGGAACACACACCTGCTACCCTTTGCTTCCTCCTGAAGCCTTTCAGAGCAGAGTGTTACATAAAGCCAGCCCAAGGAGACTCCAGAAGGAGCCGGAGCTGCCGTGTTGCCACAGCAACAGTCTGCAGGAGCAGGCGGGAGCAGCCGGGGCTGCTCCAGGGCTGCTGCGGGGCTGCCCCGTACCTTCCCAAAATGCTCGATCAGGATCTCGACCACGATGTTTTGGAACTTGATGTTCATCATGGCTGCCACGGTGTCCTCCTGTGCTCGCATGAGGGTGGGCCCGAAGATCACCCCCATGTTGGACGGTGACATCAGATTCTCCCGGCTGTGCTCACACACGCTGCAGAGGGCAGGGGAAGGAGGAACAGAATTTGGTTTGGTTTGTTTTTTCCCAAACAGATCTTATTCCAAGGGAAAAAAAACCAAACCAAAACAAAAAAAACAAAAGCCAGGCTACACTAAGAATCAGTAATTAAATTTTCTTCACTGTGTTTTAGAATTTGTTTCCCAGAAGTGACAAACATGGCTCTAGGTCTGACACACACATTTGGCTCGGACAGATGCTGGAAAGAGCAATGTGCTGACAGCATCTTCATTTGATCTCTTCCCACTCCCAGCTCCTCTTTAATTCTGCAATCAAAAGTCATCTGCACAACATATGTACAAAAGGAATCATTTAAATCCTATATCCTTTTTATCCACAACTGACTTCTGGCTTTAATTTTCTTTTCTTTCTGAAGGAAGAGAACTGAATTTAGGGAGCACATTATGGCGGTTTCCAATAAATTTCTGAGGGGTGACAATTTACAGCCCCTGCTCTCAGAGAGTATTTTTATTTTTTAATCATTTGCTGCTCTGTGCATATCTGAAAGGGGATGGAAGGAACAACCATAAAGAGAAGCATCACTCCATGCAGAAGGCAGCAAGGATAGTCACCCCCTTTGTGCAATCCACATGGAAATTTACAAGGGGACTACAGTGGGTAAAATTTTGCAAACCTGACCTCCCAAAAAGGCTCATTCTGCTGATTCCATTATTCCCCATTATTCCTCAGTTTTAGAGGAAAACATCTGCTTACTTGACAAGGTGCTGGATGAGGAGTTCTAACATCTCCCTGTTCTTGTCAGGCAGTTTATAGACCAGTGCATGAATGGCTCCCAGCCTGTAATCCAGGTTCTCAGACTCTGGAAAGCAGCAACACAAAGAAGAATTTGTACCCAACACTTTCAAACTAAATACACCAGAGAAATATAAAGCCACAGGAAACCTGTGGAAGCTGCTCCCTCTGCAGCATGGGAGCAAAAGGGAGCAGAGGGAAGTGAGATTTCACAGCAACAGGATGAATACTGTGAGAAACAACATGAAGTGGAAAGAGGAAGAAATGGAGCTTGAAAGGGAGCCCAAAGACACACTCCAAAAGAGGCTGGGCATGGGCAGGTCCTCCCCTTCACACCCTTGTTCCACACACCTGGCAGCACACAGCTTCCCTCTGGGAGTCTATGAGCCCAGAGAGCTCTGACACTGAACCGCACCTAAAAATATCCTACAGGGAATAAACCTGAGTCCCTGACCCAAAGAAGTCACCCTTAGAAGAATAATCAGGAAACAATAAAATACTCTGTGTGAAAAGAGTAATATGGGGTCTGGGTGACTGGGAAGCTCAGTGGTGCAAGTTTCTGAGGGAGGGCAGAGAAGGGATAAATGTCCTGTCACACCAAGCCATCATGGGCTTAACCAGCTCTGAAACTAATAAATCCTGAGCTTGACTACCTTCAGCAAGAGGTGGAACATTTCCCTTTCCAAGACAAATGGGTGTTATTCATTCTCCAGAGGGACACATGAAGAAGAAGTGGGCATCCCTCCCAGTCTCCTCCAGACTTCTGGAGGCACAGTGGGATAAGGGATACTCTAATCCAAATGCTAACACTCCCATGCTGAGGGTGATGACCCTCATCATGCTCTGTGAATCCCTGTGTCCCTCACAGGGCACTGGCTCCCAGCTGTCACAGCTTATCTGCAGTGGCCACAACGAGGTGACAGCCACAGAGCAGCTTCTTGGCTGACCTCTGTTAGTCCCAGCTGTGACTCAATCCCAACAGCTACAGCAGAGAAATGCCTTCCATGGACTGTTCTCAACATCCCAGGACAAATTTCATAACCTAAAGGGAATACCTACTTATCTGGGGGGCAACAGCACATCCCATTCCCTCACAGGTTTTAAAATAAATATATCAATACTAGAGGGAAACAATTCTTGTGGTTGGTTTCAAGTGAGTGACATCCTCTGGCTCTCCAGACCCCCTGAGACCACAGACCTGGTCTGAGGGAAGGAGCAAGGGAGGGAAGGGAACATCCAGTACCACATCCCCTGCACAGAAAAGCACTTGGAGGAGAGAGCACTGCTCTCTCTACAGCTGAAGCAATGGGACACCACAGAGCTGGGCTGGCAGAGCTCCGCCAAGTGATTCTGATGGACCCTAGCTGGGGAGAGCAGGGCCAGGGACCATCAGTGGGGAAGCTGTGGGACTTACTGGCAGCCAGGACCAGCTCTTTGTGGAGCTTGTACGTCATGACGGGTTCAGACAGGTTCCTGCAACAACCAGAAAGAAAACTCAGCTCTGCAGGGCACTGTGACCCACTTGTGACCCATCCTGGACCAAGGGCAAACTGGCTCATCCCTCAGTGCCACCAAGTCCCAGTGGCATTTCCTTCTGCAGACAATATCAGTGAGAGCCCTCCCCATGGGACTGAGGAATTCTGCAACATCCATATTCATCATTCTTCTTCCCAAAGCCTTTGTCACTTTACCCTTTTCCACAGCCAGATGTGAATATCTGGCAGCTCATTTCAGCTTTCATCTGGGTCAGCCCCAGTCCCCTTTGCCTCCCTGGGGCAGGTGTGACCTGCAGTGCTACCTGAGATAGAACTTCAGTGAGCTGGTAATGGTCTTGATGTCCCAGTCCCCACTCTGGAGATCCACATCCCCAGGGCATTTTGGATCTGGAAGGAGAATGAAAAAGTTTTAGAATAAAGTTCATTCAGAGGTTACTACCAAACAGTCTGCTTGGGGTGGGGGATCCCCCTTGAGACACATGAAGCCACAGCAGCACACTGAGAGAGAGCTCCTAATTCTCATGGCTGGGAAAAGCAGAAAAACAGCACTAGTGTCAGGGTTTTGGAGAGGCTGAGGAGTGGGGGAGTGGTGCTAATGAGGACAAAGGGGGAAACACAAGGTAAAATTTAAGCAGTGCTGAGAAATCACTGAGAGCATACTCTCTATAGTTTATTTTTCCCCAAGGTTGGCAGAGACAACGGATTTCAACAGGTCCAAGACAAGCTTTCTGACATCCAAAGTAATCTGAATGCCAGCTCAAATCTCTCATTTGCAGCTACTCCCCTGAAGGCTGTTCTGGAAGCATTCCCTCTTGCTGCATGGAGAGGAGGGAGCTCAGGGGAGGCCCAGCAGCATGGAAATAAAATTTGCTCTTGCCTCCCCCCATGACAAACCACATCATGTCTGTGGCGCCACGAAGTGAAGGATGGAGTTGTAGGATGGGGGGAAGCTGGACTACAGAAATAAACAGCAGGATTTATTTTTCAAAATAAATAGGACTAGAGACTGAAAAAAAAATAAATTATCTCCTTTGAGTGGTTAAAGATGAAATCCTGCTGCAGCAATTATTTCTGTGGTGCTGGACTTTCCATTATGCTTTCATATGCAGTAGGGTGGCAAGTGGTTACCCAGACCCATGCAGATAAACAAAACAAAAAGGCACTCACTGGTGGGATTCAGAGGAGAAAACCACAGAGCTGCTCACAGGGAGGGTGAGAATCAAGCAGCAATAGAACCTGAGGCTTAGCAATGAGTCATGGGCCAGCAGAGCTGGGCAGATGCCCGAAGTCATGGCTCTGTGGGAACTGGGCATAGCCAGACACCAGTACGAACCAAGGTTTTAATAAACAACATCCAGAGTAGAAGCAATAGGAAACAGCCAAAGCCTTTGAATGCTGCATTAATATCAGATGTCTGAGCTGGCTTGAGCCCGAGGCACGCCTGAGGGAGGTGAGCTCAATCCCTGCCCTGTGCTCCAGCTCCAGGCAGGGCTGGGGAGAAAGGTTTGGCCTTGGTAGGTGGGGATCAACCCCAGAGGGTCCCTAAGAGGCTCACAGGTGACCACGAGGTGAGGGTACGACGGAATCAGCCAGGGCCCAGCCCAGAAGGGCTGTCCTGGCACAAAGCAGTGCTGCTGAGCCTCTAAACCTGCTAAGATTGTAAACACTTCCCCAGTTGCCAAGTTTGTATGACAGACTGATCCAGCCACAGGAAGGCTCACAGCAGGAATGGATCCATTGACTTCTTAACATACATTGGCTCCATATGATACACACTGCACACAGTGAGGTGTCCCCACACTTCCAGAGAAAAACCTTACAGCAGGTTGGAGGGCTCCCTGAAAAGGCCACCCTCCCAGTTCAGCTCATTGTGTTATCCCAGGAGAGAAGGGGAAGATGAGCCTCAGAGAGGTCACAGAGACCAAAACCCATGCTGGACATTCCTCACTGTGGAACCCGATCCTCTCTGTCCCTCACAAACAATTCAAGAACAGGACAGTGTCAATGCACAGAAGGATCAATTCTTACCAAAAAAGGCATTCAGTAACTTCTGCACCTGGATATTGCTGCCAACAGTCCGGTACACGCCCTCCGTAGTGATTCCTGAGAGGACAAAGCCAAGAGCGTCAACCGAGGTTTCCTGCTGGTGATCCACAAGCCCCATCTAGTGGAAATGTTCTCCTGCTGCTGGGCTCTGTCCCATACCCCGGGTTCTGTCCCATATCCTGGGTCTTGTCCCACATCCTGGGTTCTGTCCCATATCCCAGATTCTGTCCCATATCCCGGCTTCTGTCCCATATCCCAGGTTCTGTCCCACACACCGGGATCTGTCCCATATCCCAAACCCTGTCCCATTCCCCAGGCTCTGCAGGCAGGGTCTCTGCTCACCCCAGCAGCCAAGGCCACCAGCACCACCATGGTCACCATGTCATGGCCAGGTGAGCCAGGGTGTGGGACACACCAGCCCACACACCCCATTTCCATGGGTGCTGCTTTATCATGGATTTGCTCAAACCCCCACAGAAGACAAAGGCATTGAAGTAGAATCTGAAAACACTGGCCAGTGCAGGGACAGGCAGAATCACTCTCTTTCCTAGCTCTGCCAGCAGGGTCTTAGTGCCCCCACTGCTCCCCACTCCAGTGGGCCTTGGCTGCCACAGCCCCAGCAGCCCCAATCCCACATCTGGAGATGAATCCAGACCCCTGTCCCACACTGTTCATGTTCACTGGTGCAGGCTGGATATGATATGAAGAATGAGCTGCCACCCTTCCACCTGCTTCTGCTGCTTCACAGACTGGGGCTGAAGCAGCCTGTAGCCACCCCTGCTGCCAGAGCTGTTCTCCTGCCCAACACTGGGTGTGCTCAGGGCCAAAACTGAGAAAACCAGGAGTGAAAACAGCCTAAAGGTGGAAGGAAGGCCTCGGTACAACATTCCAAAGCCCGTAGGATTTCTGCTCCCAAAGAACATGCATTTAACTGAAGAGCACCCATTCCTCAGCTGAGAGCTGCAGTCCTGTGCCAGTGGCAAACCCTGTAATGCAGGAACCACGGTGTGATCCAGGCCATGGGAGGCACAGCCAGGCTGGGTGAGCTCCTCACCTTTGGTCTCCACTGCATTGATGCACTTCCGAACAAACTTGAAGCCCACCTCGTTCAGCTCCACTGTTTTGGACAAGGAAGCTGTGTTAGCTGCCTGAGCCCTCATGGAGACCCCTGGGACCCCCCAGCCCACCCCCAGCCCCAGCCTTTCTCAGCACCCAGAGCCTCAATGCCCCAGCACACAGAGTGCTCACACCTGCACCCACACCCCCTCAGGAAACACCTGTGTTCTGGACACCTTGACATGTAGTTTTTAGTTCCACATGTTCTCCCATTTTCCCTCAAATTTATTTTGAGTTGCAGCACTGCTCCCTACCCCCTCTCTGTCTTTAATAATAAGATATTTAATAATATTAATCGTGTAAATTATTTGGATTTTGTCTGATAAAGACTTAAATAATACTCTCCAGAGCAAAATCTGTAGTTAAAGTTATTCCTCATCGTGGGACGGTGCAATTTCTGCTTATCTACATCACTAGGATTAAAAAGCAAAGCAAATCCAGCTTGATGTGCTGAGGAAAATGAGCACAGGGTTTCCTCCACTGATCTGGGCGATCCTGCATTTTTCAGCAGGTTGTTTATACTGATTCTGTCTGCTCTGAGCAACAGCAACATCAAGCTCAGACATCTCTCAGCCCTGCCCCAGGAATAAGCACAGAACCACCTGGTGCTTGATACTGAGGGCTATGATACCACTGGAATTCTTACCAGCTTTAATCTATGACAAATAGAGAATGTTTATTCAGTGGAACCCTAGTTCACATTCCTCCCAGCGTGTGATGTGAACAGAGCCACACAGCAGGTTTGTGCTCATGCTTCTGGGAATGCTCCCTCCGTGCTCATTAGAACCAGCTAGTTACAGTGCTGATGAAGGGAGCTCTGGGACAGAATGCAGGTTTCACCCAGCTGAAAGAGCCCCAGAGGGATTCCAGGGCTCTGCAGGGTACACCCCACTGCTGACAGAGGGGACACAGGACATGGTGGTGGGTGGGAGATCCAGGGAACTCAATACCACCTCTATTGCCCTGTTACAACCTTTGTTAAGGGACACATCCTCAGAATCTGTCACTGGGGTTTGGAGGTGCAAACTGAACCTCACATCCCACTACTCCTGGCTAAATAAAAACTGCTCACTGCAGTTCTGTGCAAGTCGTTCTCATCTGGGCTCAGTGCCAGGCACTGTGGTGTGAGAACAGCAGTGACACTGCTGTCACGGAGTGGGGACAATGCTACTCAGCAGGATTTGAGGATGAGTGTATCTGCAAGGAAAATTCTGCCTGGCCTCGAGGCTGTGAGAGCCCAAAGAACAGCAACAGAGGTGACTCACTTTCTTCCTGCTTCGTGATGGGACTGTGATAAATCTGAAAAAAGGGCGGGAATGGGGGAGGGAGAAGCAAAAACATCATCAACATGATTTGGTATTTATTTCTAAAAGAAAATGCAGCAACCCATAAATCACCCCCATATTACCCAGAGGCAATCACAGCCAAGAAAACAATGTCCCATAGAAATCTCATTTTATAATTAGGCAAGAACCCATTATCTGCACAATCAAGGGTTTCTGCTGCCTCCCTGTGTTTCAGTGGGGCATCTATTGCTGGGGAAATTCTCTGTTCTGTAGGCAACCCCAGGGCTCTGAAGGAAGGACACCAGTAGGCACAGAAAGGTGGGAGAACACAGGTGCAGGGTGGGCAGTGACACCTTTGAGAATAGCTAAGAGCTGCTAAGAGCTGCTAAGAGCAGGGACAGACCAAACACCATCTCCAGCAGGCAGTGAGGAGCAGGAGTGAACCAGCCCGGGAAAGGCACAGCAGGGAACACCCCGAGATTCCGGGGGGAAGCCCAGAATCCCCAGCGGGAGCTGAGGGAAGGGCAGGGAGCCCGTGGTGAAGGTGCAGCAGTGATCCCGAGCACAGCCGCCGGCAGAGGACACTGCTGGGCAGAGCATTCCAGCTGGGAACGGCTCCAGGGACACTCACCGGCTCCTTCCCGTCCATGGCCTCCATCCACAGCCTCCGGTTGGCTTCTGACAGCGCCTGCAGCGTGATGGTCCCGGACCTGTGTGGCATTCCCCCAGGGACAGGCAGGGAAAGGAAGAAAAGTTGGTTTTAATATACAGCAAAGAGAGATTTACTGCAGGTCCGTGGGGTTTGGGGCCACCAGACACGAAGCCTCTCACCTTTCATTAGTTTCAATGTCAAAACAAAACCTTTTGTCTATGGAGTCAGTCTTTCTCCTTACACAGGATTTCAGGGTCAAGTCCAAGGTACCCTAGGACAGAACATGAAAGGCAAGGTGAGAAGACAGAAACATGGGAGAGTTTGGGCTCCTCAGGCCCAGCACAGCCCTGCCCATGGCGCCTGTGCTGACATTCCAATGCCATTGGTAGCATGGCACAGGTGTTCCTCCCACCATCATCACAGGCAGATGAGGCTCTGAGTTCCAGGCTTGCTCTCAGCCAGAGAATGTTCTGGACTCAACAGCACTACCCCACACAGCACCACTCTGACCCTGCAGTGCTGGAACACTGTTCCAACCATCCCAGAGAGGCACTCCCAGTCTCTGAGGCCAGGACCACGCTCACCCATGCTCTGAGCTGGGCTCTAATTTTTACCAGGGCTGGCCATCAGTACCAATCACCCACAGCACCAATGAACCAAATGGCTTTACACAAACACTGGGGCAAAGGGAGGTACATTTCCTCACCCCAGAGAGAGCAGACATGCTCTGCAGAGGCTCAGCTCTGGCCCTGGGTGTTTGTGTCCCTGCACTCCACAGCAGAGTTAATTCATAATTCAATTGTGGTTTTGTGGCCAGCTGTGACCTGATGGTGCAGGCTACCAGACTGCCAATATTTGGGAAAGGCACTACGTTTTCCCAGCCCCTGCCTGCAGTAATGGGCCTTACTAGACAGGCTTATAGCATAAATGACAACAAATCTCTCCATACAATAGTTTGGCTATTTCTTTGCCCAACTCTCTGCCAAGGGGTTGCAAAACATCTATTTTATTTTCCTGCTGCAGTGTGCAGAGCCGTGCCAAAAGCAGAGCATGAGCTCACACACTGGAGCACACACGCCTGGCTGGGAAGGCCCCGGGGACCACTCCATGGCAGAGGAGGGCGGGGGACTCAGCTGGAGGCACTGGCTGAGCTCCATCCTCCCACCCTCCCCTGTCACGAGGAGGGACTGAGGGAACTCCCAGCCTTTGGTAAGCCAAAGCACTTTGTGAAAGAAGCAGTTACCCAAATTGCTGCCTTAGTGCAGTTTGGAGCCGCACTGTTACCCCTCTTCTCTTCCCACACTGTCCTAGTCCCACAGAACCAGTGCTGAGAGCAGAAATCAAACCACAAACCAGTGCTGTGAGCACACAGTGCTGTGAGGAAATGCTGCATTTGGAAGCAGGAACTCCTGTAGTAACTTGAGTCATTCAGGCCCTTCAGTGGCTACCACAGTTCTTGTGGCTTCCAGCCCCTGTGCACGGGGAGGGATCAACATCAGCAGGCCCAGAGAAGCACAAGTTTCACCCCAGACTGAACTCATGGGCCAGCACTGCCTGGTATCTCCCATGTCACACGACCCACGTCTGCTGCAGGGCCTGGGCTCCCAGGGACACACTGGAGTGAGACCTCTCCTCATGGGGGTGCCTTTTCCAGGTGACACCAAACTGCCCTGTGTGGGCAGGGAGGGGACAGAGCCCACTCCTCTGCTCTGTGGCACCTGCAGGGTTGGCTGTCACTGGAAGGGAGGCCACACATGGGTGGAAGGTGGGCCCAGTGGTTGGGCCAGTGTTTGCAGACATGCAACTCACCTGCTTAGCCCCAGGCTTCTGGTCTATGGGTGTCATCCGTAAGGTTTTGGCCTCTTTTTCATACTGGCAGTAATACTTCACCCAGGAGATGCCCAGAGCCCCTGCAGAACACAGGAGAGGCTGGAATCAGGGACAGGGCTGTGGCTGGGTACAGCCAGCAAGGCATGGTCAGTGCTGCCCATGTGTCCTCCCTTCTCTGGGGATGGACACTGACAGCCCTGGGGACATCAACCTTGCAGGTGTGTCCACGGGCAAGAGTCAGGAGTAGAAGAGGAGGAGAGGAGGAGGAAAAGAGAAAGGGGAGGAGATGAAGAGAGAAGCAGGAGGAGAGGAGAAACAGGAGGAGGGGAGGAGGAGAGAAGCACAGGGCAGCAGCTGCCTCCAGCACTCTCCCAACTCACAGCTGGTGAAAGGGCATTTGTGGGACTCTGACCACAAGCCAGGCTGGTTTGGCCAAGCCCAGCCAAGACCTACACGGGCAGGATCCTACATGTCCTGAATGTCTGTTCCACAAACCCCACTACTTTTTCCTGTGGGTGAAAACTCAATAATGAAGACAACAGCAGCTTTGAAATACTCTGAAGTTCCTATTTCCAGATTCATAGTCACTTTCCTCTGTTTTCTTACCTGCACCCCTTTATAGGAAATAATTCAACTGGTGTTTTTTCTATAATTTGTTAAGTTGCAGTTGTCAGGAAGAACAACTTTTAATACTTGATTCATAGGGAAGCGTAAGTAGAGACAAAAAATAGCCACTGGCCTGCAGGAACATGCCACATTTAGGATCTAAAATTACTGAGTGTGCTTTCTTTTTAAAGCAAGACAGACATAAAAATCTATGTATAAATAGGTTTCTACGTAGGATTAAGAATGAATGCTTACAAAGTTGTCTGTAGCCCCAGAGGTCACAGTTTTGCACAGACTTATGTCTTCTGAGCATTCCTGCTGCGTGGCCATGGAGAGCTGCAGCCAGGTTTTGGAAAAGGCTGTACTTGGTCTGATTTTATTCTGCTCAGAATTACAAGTTTTGCTCTCAGCAGCTTAACTCAGCACTGGTTCCACCTTGGCTGTGCTCAGCTGCTCGCAGAGGCTGCCAGAGGGAGGCTGGGCAGGACACCAGATTCATCCTGGTAAAACACAGCCAAGGCAGAGCCTGCCAGAGCTCCAGGCTCTGGAGTCATAAATCCCATCTCATCAGAGTGCAGGGCAATTAGCCCTGGGCTGTCACAGATATGTCACTTGCACAGAGCTCTGTGCCACTGCTGACAGTGCTGCCAGCTGAGGCTACCAGTGCTTCCCCAGGCAGTGACACTTCAGTAGTGGCAGAAGGTGACACCCTGGGCTTGCTGTGCCTGGCTGTGGTGACACCCAGGGCAGCAGGGGGTTATGTCAGGGCAGCCCTGTTCCCTATTACATCCAGCTGCATCCCAGAGCCATTACATTTCTCCTGGGTGTACAGGTAGCCCTCGATGGTGGGCTGCCCAGGCAGCTTGCAAGTTAAGGGTGCTTCCTTCATCCTCTTCTTCAGATCTTCCAGCTCCTCCCGCGTGCTGGAAAAGTGATTCCTTGTCTGGGAACAGAAAACAAACAAAAGTATATTTGAATATGAGCCAAAAGTGAGCTGCAGGTTATTTATTCCTGGATAAATCTGAGGTGCTGCAGCAGAAATTAATCCGTTCCCAAGGTACAAAACATGGAAACCACTCCACAAATCCACTGGAAACTGGCTATAAGAGCCACTGAGCTCTAAGGGATGATTGAAGAGACACATCATGTGCAGAGATGGTGCTGAGTGACACAGCTGGGAGGCCACTTGCTCCCTTAATTAAGGAACTTCAGCACATTTCAAGGCTGGCTGGAGCAGAGGAGCTCCCATTGCTCAGGTGTATTCTCCTCCCAAAGGTGTTGATCATGCTACAGTGCTTAGCATGAAAGAGTCACATCAACAGTGGGTACAAAATCCAAGCATTTTGATGGAATACTGCTTGGACCAATTAATGAATAACCTCTTCTCACTCTGCAAGGAAAAGGCTTTCCCAGCAGCAAAACCATCCTTGCTCAGATTTATGGCTGCTGTTCCACAGAAATGAAGGCCAGTCAGGAAAGACTGAAGATAAAGGAAATAGGACTCAGATATTCTACCCCATGAGCACACTTGGCCAGCAGAGGAGCTTACCAAAGCATGCAGCAAGCCTGCAGGAAGCCAGTACCATTAAGATCAAGGTTAGAGGCCTTCTTAGAGTAAGTACTATTTCAATCTTGTGAGATTGAAAGAAAATCTCAGGCTTGTTTATGCACCAGGTTAAATGATGCAACTGCAGTAGCCCCTTCCAGAGACAACCATTTCATAGACCTGTGAACTGTCCCATGAAGAGAGGGGAAAACCCATGTGAACTGAGAAGGAAATAACTGTATCTGCAACAATGCAAACATGGCCAGACTGCTTGGGTGGAAAGACCTTGCCATCAGAGGTGTGTAAATACAAATGAGAACAGAAGTCACACAGAAAAGTCCTTCAGCTGGGCAGGGACTCACGTTCTGCAAGCTGAGCTGGAGCTGCTGCTTGTATGGGAGGAAATCCTGTGTCAGCTCCACTGTCAGGTTGTTGTAAGTGAAGAGGCTGTGGAGAAATGCCAGCACCTGCAATGGAGGGAAGGGACACACTGAACTTCTGTGTTTATAATGGAAGGAAAGATGGACAGAGTGTGGGGTTTCAGAAATTATGTATGAAATTATTTTTTCCTCACAACTTTGGAATGCCAGCCTTGGTATGGCTTATCCACCACAGTGTTCCTAAAGTCCAAGCCACCACCCACACATCTGTCTGAATAAAACACCCAGAATGAAAGACCCTGCAGGGAGACCCAGAGCAGCTCTGCAGAGATCCTCCACAAGATCCACAGGATCCCACACCCCACTGCAGCTGGCACTGGGGCAGAGCCACCACCCGGGGCAGGGTCCCTGCACTCAGCCACAGTCTGGGACCCTGCAGGCCAGGCTGGGCAGGTAACACCTCTGTCACTCTGCAGACAGACAGCACTCACCAAACCCAGGGGGGACAAGATAAGTCGTAACAAGACCTGTAGCTGTGTACAGTGTCCAACCTGTCCCTCAGGATCCACAGATAGCCAGAAGAAACAGGACTGGGGTTTCACAGTGCTCCTGCCCCACAGGACCTAATCCAGGACCTAATCCAGAGCTCATCCCCTGTCAGAACATCTGAGCATCAACCAATGAGACTGAGAGCAAAGGAAGCTCCTACCGGCTCCACAATACTGAATTTCTTGCTTTCTTGTACTTCCTGGATCTGGTACACATACTCGAGGGAGGACTCAAAGAAATTGTGTCTTTCTTTGTCCACCTGAAGGTCAGCCTAGAAGAAAGAGGGAAAGGTGGAAAAAGAAAATACATCATCTGTAGTTTGAAAATATTTGACTCACTTTTGTCTGTCAGCCCACACATAGTTCTGTCCTCACTGAAAACCTGCCTGGTGTCCAGTCCAGCTGTGAGCTGTAACACTGGATATTCCTTTAAGTCCTCCCTTTTCTGGCTCCCTTTCATTCAAGGATTCAAAACCTCTTCTCACTCTGCAAGGAAAAGGCTTTCCCAAAGCCCTTTTATTACTTTAGCACAAACCTCTTCTCCTGGCAGGGCTACCACCACCACCCTCTTGCCTGACTCCATCTGTGTCCCAGAACCAGCAGTTCTGGAGCTGCAGCAGTGGCAGGAGCACACAATGAGCTCACACACATTCTGCCTTGCAGGGATGCTCGTAGGTTGATGTGACAACTGGTCTGACAGATCTGACCAGATCCAGCTGGCTTTCCTTCCTTGCTGCAACATGCCTGCAGCAGCACCAGCTGGAAGGAATCCCCCTCCTCTGCCTGCCCCCACAGCCACCCAAAAGCACCAGCAGCAAGGCAGGACACCAGGCCAGCAAAAGGAATTTTTGTTTACTTTTCAGCCGGAGCACTTCCCCAGGTGAAAGGGTGGCCAGCCCCCAGCTGTGCCAGTGCCACTGGTCACTGCCCTTCACCATCAAGGTGACAACAAGCAATGACAATGTCTGAAGCCACTACCAGCATCCAACAGACACAGGAGAACTGAGCTCAGTCTCATAGACAACCCAGGCTTTGGGTAGATTTAATTGATTATCAATTTCAACTGGTTACTTGAAGGGATTATTCCTCTCCCTTTTTTAAGAACTAGAGCAGTTGGTGCTGTTAAATCTGGACTGAACTCTGAGAAAAATTCCATACACACCTCCTGTAACTGAGATTCCTTCTTTTTGGAAGACAAATGCAAGTGGCGATCCAGCATAGAGTAAAACTTCTCTCCATCCTTCTCAAACTTTTTCTTTCTTTCCTGTAGATGAAAAGAGGTTGAAGCAGAACCAGTTACTGGCATTTTCCAGATAAGAACATGCATGAACACCGAGATTCTTTGTGCAATTCTGTATTCCCATGGACAAATTTTGGTCAACCCAGCCAGAGAACAGAAGGCCACTTCTCATTTGCTGTGATTTCACAGGCCCTTGCCTACCTTGGATGCAATTACACCTCAAGACCCAGTCTAGCAATACAAGAAGTATTTTTCCATGCCAACATCATGGCAAAAGCCCCACTGAGGAGTGCTGTTCCCTCTCTCAATCTCTTCAATATCCAGTAAACTGAAGATGTGCTCATACATCAAAAACCTGTTCACCACCTCCTGACATGCTGTTCACACAGCCCAGAAACAACTGGGCAAACACTGCAATGTCAGAGACACAGCAAGGTCAAGAAAAGGTTCATTAGATTTTGGCAACTTTCTGCTCTAAAGAGTTTATAATTTGTTTCTGAGAGTACCAGAAGGAAAGCAGAAGCCTGGCAGGTCATCAGGCAGGCAGGAAATCCTCATCTGCCTCAGCAGTGCTGCAAAAAGAGCACAAATGAACAAGAGCAGCAAACAGAGAAGGAACTCAAGAAGGAACCCCTGAGAACAGGCAGGGAGCAGCAGGACTGAGCACCAGGCTCTTGGCTCCTGCCTTGCACTGACTCTGACATTGGCAATCACAAAATAACCAGAGTAGGGGCCAGGTTGACAAATACCCACTTCAGATGGTATCTGAGATATCAGGGATTCCTGGGAGGCAACTAAATTACTGAAATCAGGAAATTCCAGCCTGGCAGCAGCCTCAGTGCCAGGTCCAAGCAGCTGAGAGCTGGTGTACACACAGTGCAGGTGTGTATGGGATGCCCAGATCTTCTGTCTGGCTTTTGAAAGCTCAAGAAAGTGGAAAGCAGTTCCAGTTTCCTGGGGAATTACTGGTATCTTTCAACATCTATCTCTTGAAAGCTCTGAAATTTTGTTCTCTAGCCCCCACTCACAAATGCACGGATAAGAAGGATACACCAGTGCCACAGCCAGAGCAGACGGGCTCTGCCACACTGCTGGGTATTAGGAACTTTCCTCATTAATTCAGTAGTGACCACAGCTTCCCCTGCCTGAAGTTTTGCTTCCCTGTTCCAGTTGCACAGCCTATTCCATCTGTCTGTCAGGATGCCCTGCAGCAGGATGCCTGGGGGCTACCAAACCCCCTGGGCTCAGCACAGGTGGCTCCCAATAATAGGAACAAACCTTCCTTCCCTCCTAACCAGCTGCCTTCCAAGGAAGAGGATTCTCTCCCCACGAGAGTCCTGCCATGGCTGTAGTGAAAGTACAATTACCATGAGGAAGTGGCACCAGCCCCTGCTTATGTGTGTCTGGAGCAGGGCAGGCTTAGCCCAGCAAACCTTTTCACCTCAGCAATTTCATATCCTGCTGTGCAGAGCCTGGAATTACAGGACACCTGAAGGGAAGTGCATCCTCTGCAATCACCCCCTGCAATATCAGGCACTGTGACTCTGTGTTAGCAGCCTCACACACCAGAACAGAGATCTACACTGAATCCAGAGCAAGAGAGAGCCCTCCAAGGGTGAATCCTAATTTAAGCAGTGCAATAACTACGGGGCTGAGGCCAGGAAGGACGATGAAAACAAACCACCACCCTCGTGACTAAGGCCCTGATCGGCAAACCCAAACCCAGAGCAGCAAAAGCGTTTGTGGAGCAGCAGTTCCTGTGTCTGTAAGGTCAAACTCCTGGGCTGTCTGTGTCATTAATGCCCTGTCTAATACAGCCAGGAACTTTGCTTGTTTCCATTTCCTCAATGAGAGCCTCCAAGCCCCAAGGGAGTGCAGGGAAGCAGAGCTGTGGGGCTGCTGGCACAGGGCTCCTGAAACCACCTTCTCACATCTCAGAGGAGACGGCTGTGCCAGCAGCAGGTCCTGAGATAGAAAAGCAGGTGCTGCCATGGAAAGGTAGCTGTAAACCCAACCAAGGGCTCCACTGTCTCCAGCAAGCAGGTGTGCAGAGGTGGTGGTGGCAGCACTGGCATGGTGCCATCCCTGTTCCTCAGCAGCAGCAATGGGGCTGGAGCCACTCCAGGAGTTCTCTCCCACCTCTCCCACCAGCAAGTAACACTGCTAGGGTGATTCAGCTTCCCACCAGGGAAGACAGCCACACTGCAGGCCAGAGCTGGGACCAAACTCTCCTGCTCACCTGTGCCAGGAGCTGTGGAAAGCACGGAGCAAGGGAACCACCACAGCCTGGTGCTACCATGGCCGGGCATGGCAGAGCCCATGGGCAGGGGGCTGTGCCTCTGGATGCAGCAGCCTGGGAGCACGTGGCTCCTGGCCTGTCCCCAGGGGAGGTGACAGTGCTGTGGGAGGCTGTGGTGCCTGTGCATGTGGCCACAAGAGCCCATGGAGGAGGCCATGAGCTGTGTGTGGCTGTGGTGCCCATACACATGGCCACACGAGGCCACAGCCTGCAGCCACAGGGAGACCACAAACCACCAGGCAGCAGCTTGGTCACCAGCTTGTGGGCAGCTCCCTGTGGGAAGATGTGGTGGGTTCTGAGGAAGAGGGGTCACCTCTGGTCAAGGAAAGACTGGTGAAGAGAAAGGAAGAGCCTGGGAGAGCAGGGGAGCTCCTTCTGCAGCAGGAGCTGGGGAGCCAGACAGGAACTCCTCTGAACTCCTCCTCCTTCTCTGCCAGCACCCAAGGCAGGCAGGGGCACATTGGGGACAGGGAGCACTGAGCTCTTTCTGGGGATTGAAGGGACTGGGAATGATGTCCAGGATGGACCCATGTGTGACAGGACCACAGTGCAGTGTGGCATTTTGGGCCACTAAGAGAGAGCTGGCCAATCATTCCCACTCTGGTAATTAGCATATAACTGAACAGCACAAGGATGACCTACAAATCCTTCTGAGTTGGCTGCTGACCAGAGCAAGCCAAGACAGAAAAAAAAACAACACAAAAAAATCACCCAGACTGAAGCACAATCTGGAAACACGAGCACAAATTAGTTCCTCATGAATATTCATCAAAGGGCAGCACCACGTTTGCATTAAGGTTTGCCAAGAGGCACCACCCACCTTCCATTTATTGCTCACTGTGAGACACCAAGCAGATCCCACTGAGGGCAGGCAGGAGGGGGCTCTGAAACACCCTGGGAGCTATGGCAGGCATTGCTGTGCCCAGGAATGGCACAGCCCCTGGGACAGCACTGCCTGCCTGCTGAGGCAGGTGATGCAGCAGCAGCTCTGGCTGCTCTGTGTGTGCCAGGTCCTGCCCACACCCCGACTGCCACCAGCACTGGGGTGACACTGGAGCCCCTCAGCAGCTTCAGGTCCTGCCCATCAGGGGGAAAAGGGCAAACAGACTTGCCAAAACTCCCTCTTAATCATTAGTTGCTAATTAGAATCCTCGGAAATTCCCATTTTCAGAGAGGTGGAGTGAGTGGCTGGTGAGAAGCCCTCCTCACTGGCCACTTCTCCTCTCCCTAAAGAATCAAACACACTTTTCCTGCTGGGAGTCCCCACCTCCATGCACACCTGAGGGGTCTGGGTGCAAGAGCAGTGGTTGCAGGATCATCACAGCTCATTTTTATAAGGCATCTGCAGTTAATTCAAAAACAGATTTCTAAAAAGTCAAGGGGTGTAGAAAGAGCAGTTCTATCAAAGCACACTCAGTTCATCCTGGTGTTTTCCCTCACCCACTGCTTTCTCTCAAATGTTCCTTAGACTCTGCTCCCCCAGAGATGAAAGCAAGTAGAAGTTATTAACCTCCCTTTCTTTTAAAATCATAATTAATGAAATTAATAACAGAATTACCTAAGACCTTTTAGGAATATGTCATCTCCTATGGAAAAAAATTTGACAAACACTGCAGCTATTCAGCATTCCTCTTGCCCTTACAGTACATCCTAACAAGCTTTTCTCTGATTTTTTTTGGTTGGCTTTGTGTTTTTTTAAAAAAAGAGGTCTCCTTCCAAGTGAAACTGGAATTAAACTTTTCTATTCAAATCCTCCTCAGCTCAGTAAGTGTGGCCAGGTTCTTCCCACAGGGTCCCAGCCCCACATTGTGGGGAGAGGAGAGGGAGGGATGGGGCTTCCCTATGCACCAGCTCCTTCCCAAACTCACCCCCTGCCATCAGTGCTGAGAAATGGGTCAGCTCAGGGGGTCCCAGAGCCTCCCTTCTATCTGTGCAGTGTCACTCCCAGTGACAGCAGGTCCCAGGAGAAGCAGTGGCCCTGGGGCTGTGGCAGGAGGGGTCCCGGTGCAGCCGGGGCTGCCCCGTGTGCGAGCACAGAGGAGACTCCCCTGCTCCCGGCTGAATGCAGACTCAGATGTGCTGGTCAGACTGGCTGTGCTCCAGCCAGAGGCATCACAAAGCCTCGATTCAAGGGCTCTTCCTATTTGGCTGCAGCAGCTCGCAAAGGGAACAGAAAACATCTCACAGAAGGCGACGCTGCCAAAATACGGAAACTGAGCAGAGGGCACAAATTCCCTGTGTCATGTCTCCAGGCTGCTCCACAGCCTGGCCTGGGCCTCTGCCCCTGGTGCAGATCAGAGGGCCCATGGGGTGATGGTAGGCCCAGCAGTGATGGGAGGAACCCACACTGACAGAGCACAAATGAGGAGCCTCATTTGTACTTCCCCCCTCCTGCTGCCCGGTGGGGAGGGCCCAGAGATGCCCTGCAGGCTGGCAGGTGAAGGAAGGCTCTGTGCCCAGGGTGACACCTGAGGGTGCAGTGTGGCATAGGCTGCTGTCAGGGAAGCATCAGAGCTGAGGACAAGGGGCTGGAGTGGCTGGGGCTCGCTCCCAAACTTGCACCCTCTCAAGGCTTTGGGGGGACACTGGGGACAGTGGTACCACCCTGTGCATCCCTGTCAGCATGGCACAGCTGGACCCTGGCACGGTGCAAGGTGCTGTCCCGTGAGCTCCTGCATGGAGCCACAGCACAGCCCTCTTCCCACCACAGTGCCCTGGCATCTCTGCGGCTCATGCTCCTCACAAGAAACAAAACCCCAAACCAAACTACAATGGCTAAGCCACCTGCAACAACCCTCTGCCACCCCTCCAGCTGCTCTGAGCCGTGTCCTGCCACTGTCACCACCCTGTGCTTTCACCTGGAGTGCCCTGTCAATGCACAGGGACTGAGGAAGGGCTGCAGGCTGCCAGGTGAGTCCGTGTCAGTGCTGGGGCTGTGGCACCAGTCCTGCTGAGACCTGTGCCTGCCATCAGGGAATGGAGCAGAGCATGGGCACAGCCCTGTGGGTGCAGCCAGCTCAGCTCTCAGGGCACAGCAGGCTCTGGGCTGGGGGCAGAATGGCCCTTACACACCCTAAGGGCTCTCTCTGGGACAAAACCAGCCTGAAGGACACGAGAGCAGGGGCTGTGGGCAGCACCTGTGCCATGCTCATGGCTGCAGCTCTTCAGAGGGCACCACACACCAGCCCTCAGGGCATGGCAGAGGGTAGGAGGGCCATCAAGTATCTCTTCTCAAACCCTGTATTTATTAAAAGTCAAAGCCTCCAGATGGGCTGGGCTGAATCCAAGCCTCAAGTGTTCTCCAAAACATCTCCATTTCAGAGCTGGGCCAGAGCCAGCCCCATTTTAAGCTGCCGCTGAGTAACATGGAACCTGGATTTCTTGATAGCAGACAAGGGAGAAATGATCTTTTGTGCTCCACATGTGCAGAATTTGCTTTTTATAGCTTGTTTCTTTAAAAGTTTGATCCATCTGAAAGACTCATTAGATGCTTTATGTAAATATTTCATAACAAAAGCCCTATGACTATAATCAGGTTCTGCCTGCTGGCCTCTCCTGCTTTCCCTCCTTCCCTTCCTCCCTCCCACTCCACCACACACTTCTCTGCAGAAAGTATTTGCTTTTCAATAGCACGGACTGAACAAAGGAGAGAGAGAGTAAAGCAGTAAGGAGGATCTCTTGGCTGAAGCAAGCACTCCTTGCTCAGGACAGAGGCAGTGCTGGAATCAGGCCAGGAGAGAACCCAGAGAATTCAGGAAAAGATTTTGGAGACTCTTAAGATTGAAAAATCAGACTAAAAGTCAGAGCACGAATCCTCAGCCAGCAGCTGAAAGCCAGCATTGAACAGGGAGTTTCTGAGTGCCTGAAGTCAGAATGCAGTGGAGCAACTGCTTGTTAGCAACAACAGCAGAAAAATCTGAATTCAAAGACAGTAACAGAAAACAAATCTGCTTACACTGAAAACAAACAAACAAACCTTACCTTGGTGAATCCTATCTGTTCCTTCCGGAAGTTTTCCAAAGGTTTGATCAGCAAATCACTCGCATTCTGCACCTACAGTGCAAAGAAAAAGCATTTTAATTGCAGGGTGCTGATCAATTTTCTCCTAAACAGAGGCTGAACAGGGCTAGAAGCCAAGAGCTCTGAGATTTTAATATTTTTGTCTGGAAACTTCTTTTCTGTCTGTAGGTGAATTCACTTAAAGCATCTGTACCTGCTCATCCCCATGGGTGACACACAGCAAAGCCCAGCCACATCCCAGGAGGCTTTGGGGACATCCTGTGGGTGACAGGGAGTGTTCCCCACCTCAAATAAAGGATGGCGTTCCCTTGTCTCGAGATTCAGAACAGCTAGGGAAAAGGGAAAGCCTGCCTGTGTCTCTTCCACTCCTGTCTCAGGTCTCAGAGAACTTTCCTAGGTGCTCTGCCCACCTTTACCATGAATCCACATGAAAGCGAGTTCATCCCAGTTTGTATCACTGGCTCCAGCTCCAGCCTGGCACTGGGACCAGCCTGCTGTCTGCTCCCATCCCCACTTCCCTGACAGGCTCTGTCCCACACTCCAGAGAAGGGAGAGGGGGACAGAAGGGGACAGGACACCACACAGCACAGCCCCTCGGGGAAGTTAAAGCTGATGAACACAGTGAGTGTGAAACCTCCTGAGGGAGCTGCTGTAAAACAGAACTGATCCTGCAAGTAGAGGGAAAAAAACCCCAACTTTGAAAATTGGACAGTGCCCATAACCCCTGAAACACCTTCCACTGCTGGCCCCACTGCCAAAGGAACCACGATACCTGGGATGTAATTCATAATAAAGAAATATCTCAGTGCTTTCCTGGTTTCCTGCTGTTCCTTGCCTGCCCAGGGACCCTCTGGCCCAGCCTGGCAGGAGCTCCTGCTGCTGCACGAGGCTGGGGAAGGCAGAGCCAAGCAGCACATTCCTGGCACGCTGCAAGCTCTCCACCGAGCCTAACCTTCATGTTTTTCCTGGAATTAGGAGTGAGATGGGAAGCCAGCACTGGCTCTGGAGGAGCCTGGAGAGCTGAGGGCGCACGGTAGCAGGAAGGTGATGGCAGTGCATTGTACTGCAGGAGCTGGACCAGCACAGATGGGGTCAGGGACACCTGCCTTCCCGCACCCAGCAAAAACTGAGCAAAAACACTTCTGATTCTTTAACCCTTGATCTCCCCACAGTGAGCAGCCCCTCCAGCTGCAGGGCCTGGGGCTCTGTGCCTGCCTGAGCTGCCTGGGAGAGCCACAGCCCCCCACTCCTACTGCTGTGCCTGCCCATGCTCAGAGCCCATGGACAGATGAGTGCAGAGCACATTCCCAGTGCTCCCAGCTTCCCTCTGCTGAGAAGCCTGACACAGAGGCACATGGTGCTGTGGCTGTGATTTGGCATTCAGGAATGACAGAGCCCAGCTCCATCTCCTTACCATCATGGACCTCTCCAGCTCCACTTCTTGCAGCAACTCTGCAAACTCCTTAAAGGACTCGGCTGTAAGAAAAGAAGAGGTTGGTCAGGGGAGCTCGGATGTGGCACCAGAGTGTGTGACACACATCAGTGGAGCTGGGACATGGCACTGGATGTGGCACTGGAGTGTGTGACACGTCAGGACACCCCAATGTGGCTGCACCCCCAGCATGGTCATCTAAAGGCTGACAAAAAAACCAAGAAGAGATGGTTCCTTTTGGCAGAAACTGAGTGAGGCAATGCCAGGTGCAGGCTGGCCTTGAGGGGTATTTATGTATGCAAGGGACAGGAGGGTGTCCGACCCAGGCAATGAAGGAGTGAAGGAAGGCCCTGGGAGGGTGAGAGGATGTTAATTAACTTTAATTAGGAATTGTGTTACAGAGATGGCAATACAGGTGGCAGAGAAGGGGCAAATGCAGGGAAAGCCAAACAGGGGGAAGGGGAGGTGGCATCCCCAGGGCCTGCAGCAGGTCAGGCCCTGCCACTTTGGGCAGGACAGGGGTGCCTGGCCTGGCACCACCAGGATGGGCCTGGCACCTCTGTCCCATGAAGAGCTGCAGGGGCTTGCCAGGACCAGGACAAATGTGTCAAATGAAAATGGCCTGGAATGACAAAGATCACATGCTGCACCAGGAGACACAAAGTCCATGTGCAGGAGGAAAGGCAGCAGGTGTAGACATGGTCACAGACACTGACACCACTCCCCAGAATGTTAGCAGTGAAACAAAAAGATCTCACTGATAAGCAGTTGGAGTCCAACTACAATAAAAATTGCACGAAACTCTTCCTTTAACAAACTGAAATAAGAATAATTCAGCCTGGGGTGATAAAGGACTAGGTGGGAGCAGGTGACCCCACACCAAGGGGAAACATGCAGCCCCTCTCCCTGCCCATCAAAGGAGAACTTGGGAAGGGGCTGAATTTGTCCCAGGGGAGGAAACCCCTCAGCAGCAGAGCACTGACAGTGCCAAGCCAAACTCCCCTCTCTCTGGGCTGCAAGGCAGGGCTGGGCAAACACCTGCCCATGCAGGCACTGTGGCTGTGTGCTGGCTGCCTGGGGGAACACCCTGATCACCCCAGTGTACCTGGGAACTACCTGGGAGTTAGCTGGGAAAGTTACCCACAGCTCCAGCCTGCTCAGCTCAGCGTGGGACAGGTCTGGTGGGTCCCAGGCTCCCTCTTGCCCTGGTGGGAACACCCCAGAGTGGCTCTGTGAGACCCCAGAGCTCTGCAGTTCAGACCCTCTCTCCCTTCTGGGCAGGGCAGGGCAGCACACGAGGGGGCACAGCAGCTGTACAGCACTGCAGGCACAGGATTAGCCTGTCCCACAGGTCAGGGAGAAGGTGCTCCTGTGCTCCCTGTACAAGTTGAGGGCCCTCTCCCCTCATCCACAGCAGCACCTTGGGAGAGGTACCTGTCCTAAAATCCAGTGTGAGGATTCATTCTGCAGCTGCTGAGACACACAGAAGGGAACAAACAGCCTTGTGACATGGCCCTCAGCTGCAGTGGCTCAACAGACCTTCCTGATGAGGCAGGAGCTTCTGAGCTCCCCTCCAGTGAGGGCTCGAGCCCCCAGCAATGCAATGGCCCTACAGCTCATGGTGCTCACATCCAGGGCCACACATGACTGTCACTGTGGCTGTCACTCCCCAGAATGGTGGAGTGGATGGACACCAGGGGCCTGAGCCAGGAAAAGAACTATCACAGGGAGAAAGAATCCAGCCCCAAACTTACAGGGAATATGTTGGTGCATAAAACATTCCCTAGCTGTTTTTTCCCTTTGCTCTACAGGAAGAGCCCAGGAACATGTTTCCTGGCTCCAGTCACAGAACAGCCCACTGAGTTTGACCCTGCAGCACACACAAGGCTCAGATCCTGCTGCCAGCCCAGCAGTGCCTGGGGTGGATCTGTGCTCCTGGCCTGGGTCAGAGTTTGCCAGCCCGTGCAGGGCAGTGTGGAGCAGGGGGGCCACCAGCAGCCACAGCCTGCCCAGCCACACCTGGGAACTGGCACCTGGAAATGCCAGAGCGACTCTGCTGGGCAGCCAGAAGCATTCCAGGAAGGTCCTTACAGGATTCCAGGTTCCTGTGCCTGGGAGGGAAGAACACGCCACCCCATCTCACTGCCCCTCCATCTCTGCAGGATCTGCTGATTAGGGTCCTGTGAGGTGACAGTGGAGGAGCTGCAGCTGTGAGGTAATATAGGTGCATCCATGGCCTTCCACATGCCCAGGGGAAAGTGCTGCTCACGACAGACAACATCAGCCCAGTGTCCTGACTGCCACCTGCAGTGTCCCCGCTGCCACCCGCTTGGGGGCCAGGCTGCTCTGTGCCCACACAGAGGAGAGAGCAGTGTGACTTTAGCTCTATTTACAACCCAAACACGTCCTCTTGCAGTGCATAAGAAGTGCCTGTAAGTGTTGTGCTTCCCTCCCATCCCCTGCACATGAAATGAGCTCTGCACTCCCACGCAGACCCCTGGCACCCTGGCAGATGGAAGCTGCTACGGAGACGTCAACGCCCCAGTGCTGTGTCAGGAATAAGGAAACCTCAACCCCTGCAGGCACACCAGGGTTTGGGTGGGAGGAGGAACACAGCCCAGGCTTCTTCACAGGGAAGCTGGGGACCTCTTCTTGAAACAGCAAAACAAATCCTCCCCAGCAAAACTGAAGGGAAACACGCTCCTTTCACCATGGAGAGTTTTACATCTGCTCTCTTGCTTTCCCCCATCCCACACTCCCTTTATTCAACCTCTGTCATTCCCAGCAGCCTTGCTTGGTTGTTGGAGCTTTGTTCCCTCCAGCCAAGAGGAGGGACACTCCTTTCCTTGCATGGCTGTTTGCCTCAGACCCCTCAGCTCCCAGGAGGGGCATTACCTGGCAGAATTCCCCCCTCCCTGACCCGGGAAGCTCAGACCTCTGCTGCCATTACATTTGGAGGCTGACTCATTTCCAGTGGGTTTCACCCAGAGACTTTCCATAAAGGAAACAAGCCTTGGAGGGGCAGGCTGCAGTCTGCTTCACATGGCTTTAAATACAACAGCCCAAGGAACAGGCTCTACTTCCTTCCCCTTCTGACAGCAGCTGAGAGATCTGACACCAGCAATGTCACACTGCTGCCACTCTGCAACCACTGCCTGACAAAAGCTGGTTTTCTTTTTTTCCCCTATGTGCAGCCCTTGCGAGCAGCCTGGAAAAGACCCTGTGCCTCGTGCCCCACCCCATGAATGCCCAGTGAATTCTCCTGCCTGGAGAATGCCCTGTGAGCCCATGGGCAGCCCCAGCTGCTCAGCCCAGGCAGGTGGCCCAAGTGTTTTGTCTGATGGGGCAGACTGAGAACCTTGGGGGCTGAGGATGCTCTGTTGTCCCTCCTACAGCCCCCTGTCACCCCCACAGACTCCACTCACCTCGCTAAGCCAAGAACAGATTCATGTGAAACGTGCAGGGTTTGGGGCAATAAGGCCCCCGGGCTATGGATGCTGAGTGACTCCCAGAGCTGATCTGGGGGAGGGCAGGGATGTAACACAGCTCCAGGATCACTAATCCCCAAGCAGATGTGCAGGGAGCAGCCCTGCAAGGCTGCCCAGGGCACAGATGGCCATTGTTTTCCATTTGAGACACATCCAGCAGCCCTTTTTCCCAGCAGTTTGCAGCCTGGTGCCTTTGCAGGGCAGCGTGGGGCAGTTTGTCCCAGTACAGCGAAGGCAGCCCTGGCAGCAGCACCCAGAGCTGGGCTCCCAGAGCTCTGGGAAGAGGGGCTGGCTGGGAGGTCAGCACCACGCTGCCTCCTCCCCAGCACCTGGCAGCATGGAGCAGGCCTGGAGCCATGGAAAACCTCTGCAAATTATCCGCTGAATTGGGAATGTGAAACTCGACCCGTGACTGTTCAACTTCAGAAAATAAGCTGTGGAAGAGCTGCCTGGAACCTGGCTCCTGAGGCTGCTTAAAAACCATCAGGCAGGCTAATTCCTAGAGAGGGAGACTGTTCCAATTACTGGAAATCAGCTTCAAAAAGCAGAGAACTCACCAATATTGATCTCATCATCTGTTAGTGTGTCACCGATGAAGTCGAACTGGAAGGACTGCAGAGTCTGGGAGAACTTCTGCACTGCTGAGGAGTATCCTGGAAAAGGACAGAGCAATCAGCTGTGGGTTTCTGCAATTCTTCTACAGAGGCTGCATATCCTAGGAATTTTTCCTGATTGGAACAAGACCAGAGGAGGGTGGTTATGAAAATCCACAGGCATTGGGAATTTCAGCGCTGCAGAAAATGCTGCAGCATTAATAACCCTCAGAGGCTGCAGAGAGAATTGGATTTGGGTTTTTTCTCTCTCTGAAAAAGCTTCTGCAGCACTAATGGATGCACCACACGGTACAACAGCTGATCAATGGCCTTGTGTCCAGCCACAGACAGGAAGGGACACTTCCCTGCAGGAAAACATTCAGGAGATACTCCAGGGCTCTGTGTGCACCAGCACAGCTCCTTGGAGCACAGGGAATGTTGGACAGGCTGGCCACTGTTCACAGAAATTGTTTCATAATACAAGAGAAAAATCTGTAGAGTCAGAAAATAAATGTGAGGGAAAAGGCAGGACTAAAAATAACTGTTCCTCTGTGGGGTCATGGACACAGACAGGCCCTGAGGGAAGGACAGTGCCACAGAGCACACAGCTGAGCTAGGGGCACCCACAGCTGACCCTGGGACCTGCTGCTCCTGCTGGTGAGGAACAGTCGGGGCTGGAAGCAAGAAATTGCCTGATGTTTCCTGTGGCTCAGTCCAAATTATTTTTGGACCTTGCAGAGAAGTTTCTGGCCCAAAGGATGCTTTGTTTCTTTGCACCCTGTGTGGCTGCAGGATGTGTCTGGACAGCGTCTGCTGGCACTGGCAGAGGGACCCTGGGACGTGACAGTGACACCAGCACAGAGCCTGACCCAGGGCCAGCAGGGACAGCACACTCACTGCATTGACCACATCACCCTGCACAAAGCTACAGCAATTCCTGAGATACAAACAGAAGGAGGCTGCACTTGCCTGACCTCAGAGAGGAGCGTGTAGGCAACAAAAAGAAAAGCAAAGGAATAATGTTAGCCTGTGATTTACATTGCTGCTTCCCCTAATTTGGGACTCCAGCTATGGGCACAGTCCCAGGCTGGACTCCTTTGTGGCAGTGCACAGAGATGGCACTTTCAGAAATTCATGAAATTACAAGTGGAGAAGATGCGATGGCACAAACCTTATGGGCAACCAGCTCCCACCACTGCTTTGCCAAGCCAGCAGCATGATTACTGTATAGAGGAACTTGGTGTACATGGATGATTTTTTTTTTATTTGAAAATAAAACTTACTACTGTGGTGGGAATCATGGGATGCTCTGAAATGCTGCTGTGAAAGGGAGAGAAAAATTGGACAACATTGAAATGAATGTTGAGGAAAAGAAATCAAGTGGTCTGGACCCTGGCAGGTCCCCAGACTACCCTGCTTCCTCTGTCCCCAGGCCAGGAGCTCCTGACCCTCCCCAGGGTCCCTGGGCAGGCAGGGGTGGGGGCACTGCCGGGTCCCCAGTGCAGGCTCGGAGTGCAGTCCCTGCTTCTCCCTCAAAAGCCTCGTTCAGCAGCTCCCTGATGGGTCAAACCTTGGCTCCTGAATGGGCAGATTCAGGCCTGAATGTCACTATTTAGCCCCAGCTGCCAGGGGCTGGAGCACGTAAATGGGTGAACTCTCACAGAACGATGTCATTGACTTGATGGAAAACCTCAGCAAATAATTCCCCCTCAGTGCCCCAGTGCTCGCCCAGGCCAGGCTGCAGGCTCATTCAGCCCTTGCTCAGGAAAATCTTTGTTCATCCCTGCAAATCCCAATCACCATCACCATCCCTGACGCTGCTGTGGCCCCATCCAGCCCCTCCCCTGCTGCTGGTCACAGGTGATCTTCAATCCCTCCCTCCCAACACCCCTCCCAGCCCAGTGTGTGTCCTTGAGCCCCTCTGAAAGCAGCAGCATCCCCAGACAGCATCAATCTCTCTGTCTGTCACTCTGTCCCCTCCATGGGTGCTGGCTGGGGGCAGGTGACAAGGCACACGGCTCCAGTGTACCCGTGAGCACGGCAGCACACAGGTCCCAGGGGTGGCACCTGGCAGGGACAGAGGGTCTCCATGTGCTGTATGTCCCTGTCAGCCCAGGAGAGAAGGAGGGAGAGAGGGAGGGGATATGAGCCCATACCCTGCGTGTTTGGCAAGCTCTGGAGGAGCTCCTAATGGAAACCAGGCTCCTCCAGACCAACACAACTCGACTCCTACACGTAGAGAGCCTTGGCTGAACATTGGCTCCTGACAGAGCTCCTGTATGCATGCACAGGGCAGCATCGCTGCTGCTGCAGCACTGCCACAGCCCTGGGGTGTGGGTGGGACACAGCACAGGGCTCACTGACTGCTGGCACTGTGGACACAGCACGGGGCCCAGTGACTGCTGGCACTGCGGGACAGCCCTGGGGTGTGAGTGGGACACAGCACGGGGCTCAGTGACTGCTGGCACTGTGGGACAGCCCTGGGGTGTGACAGGGACACAGCACAGGGCTCACTGACTGCTGGTACTGCCACAGCTCTGGGGTGTGAGTGGGACACAGCACGGGGCTCAGTGACTGCTGGCACTGTGGGACACAGCACGGGGCTCAGTGACTGCTGGCACTGCGGGACAGTCCTGGGGAGTGAGTGGGACACAGCACAGGGCTCACTGACTGCTGGCATTGTGGGACACAGCGCAGGGCTCACTGACCACGGGAACCAAAGGATGGGGGCTGTGTCCCTGCAGGGCTCATCACCAGTCCCTGAGGCAGAGAATTGGTGTCAGTGCTCAGAGACACTCAGTGGGACATTGCCCCTTCCCTCGGTGGCACCCGAATGGCAGTGGTGACAGTGGTGACACCCCATCAGGCAGGGCAGGGGGGCTGGGGAGAAAGGGATAAGCCATGGCCACAGGAAAGAGGCTTGACCACAGGAAGGAGCCAGCAGGAGAAGATTTGCCGTGGAAAAGCGGGGCTCCATCCCACGCTGGGAGAGATAAGTCTGTATTCTCCCTTGTTTTAACTGTTAGAAATGTTTTCCCCCCAATACAAACACTCAGTTGCCAAAGGCTGCTGCTCTGCACCCCCAGAGCCTGGCAGGAGGGAGAGGCAGCTGCAGGGCCTGTCCTGCTCCCCCAGCACCAGACCCAAGGACCAAGGAACAGTGCCACACTCCAAGCTGGAACATCCCTGCAAACAGCACACCAAGGCCCAGCACTGCCCCACAGACCCTGCCTGCTCAGCCTGTTTCCATGGAAACACACCAAAATGAATTTCATTAGGAGTCCTCAAGGACTCCTCTCCCTTCCAGCCTCAGGAAGCAATGCCAAATATCACCATTTGTGGTTACAATAATTTACTCTCCTAGTCAAAGTGAAGTTCCATCCCTGCACAGAGTGGCCCCAGCAGGGCTGCAGGGCAGGAGCAGGGAGCACCAGTGCCAGCCATGCCATCCTCAGGAGGCACACACAGAGCTCAGGGCTGTATTTATGTGTGGATAAACACACCTCCAGAGCCAGCAGCTCTGGAAGGATGTGCCTCACAGCTTGCTCAGTAAGAACCTACCTCACTTCGACCTTTGACGGCAATCACAGGTAACCAAAAACCACAAACAAAAACGTGCTGCTACCAGTGCAAAACCCACAGGTCTCTGACAAAACACAAACACAAGCAGAGCCCCAAACCAGGCTGTGCTGCTGCTTTTTCCTCCAATGCTTAGAATTTAAACCAGAAGGAAACCATCACCACAGAAAAGAACCCTGAGGGAACAGGGTGAACAGACACAGACAGAGAATGGGGCACAAAGGTGCTGCTTGAGGGTCTGCAATGCTCAAGGTGTCACAGGTGCACATCCTTAATTAGCTTTACTAATTGCAACCCAGGTCACAGTCTGTGCGACTGCAATGGTCCTCTGCTCCCAAGAGAGGAAACCATGCCCCAGAGCACATGGAAATGGAAGTGGCTGTGACAACCAAGCAGTGACAGCTACAGGGACCAGCAGGATCTCTGTGCAGGACAGGAGGGGCCTGCCTGGGCTGCCTCATTTAACACCACAGGGACACAATGGGACATTGGGTGTGACACAGGGGCAAAAACCAGCCTGATTTTTAGAAATAAACACTTTGAAAACCCACAGAACATCTCCAGCTGTGCAGGAGAGTGGGTGTGGAGGGTACACATCACATTGGCCTGGGCCAGGCTGCCAGCACCCTCACCCCTGTTATCCACACCCCAACAGCCCTTGTTTAGATGACACTCTGTGCAGCAGCTGGTACACAGCACCATTCTGCTTCTTCCTAGGAAACAGCCAGGTGGGAATTGCTGCTCCTCCAGAAGCTCAGGGGCGGAGCAAGCAGTGGGCTCAGCAGCCCTTTGGCTAATCCCCATCACACGCTGCTCCCAGGGAGCAAATTAAGGAGGGAAAAAACAAAATAAAAATACCGCCCCTCAAGCTCATCATCTTTGCAATCATTGGCCAGTGACACTTTCAGTGCAGAGGCAGTCCTGAGTTTAATCTGATCCAGCTGAAGGCAGGAACAGCTGAGCAGTGATGGGGCTGCAGCATCCCTGCCCTGCTCCTAGGAAGGGACAGGATGTCCCAGCCCACACTGGAAGGTGGGAAGTGGCTTTCACTGGTCTCCCTGCCTGCACCTACACATGGACAGCTCGGGAAGAGCAGCCAGCAGGGATTTCCATGGGGGAAAAGCAATTCCTGAGGTTCTGCATGTGCCCAACCCACAGACTGCAGGGCCAGAGCAACTCAGCCACAGCTTCAGCAAGCCATGAATAAAAACCATAAGGAATCAATGGGGAAAACACAGCCTGGGTTTGATCGTGGCAGTGCAAATAACCAGAGCAAAGCAAAGCACGAGCTCCATCTCTGCATTTTGCTTTCTTCTTCTCCAGCTTGAAAACAAAACTATCAAAGCTGGCCACACGCTTTCAAACAAGCAAACAAAAGACAATAAAAATTCACTCTGCCCTTAAACAAGAGCATTTTAAGACATGGAAATTTTTGGGTTGGGATCTCACCCCTGGAAATCCATTTTTGTCAGGGAAACATTGCAAGACCCTGACCCTTAGCAGCTGAGGACAAACCTACATCTCCTACCAATGGTCCCTATGGATAATTTTCTCCTCCCTGGTGGAGAGCTGTGCACAGCACACATACAGCCTGAGAAATTCCACTTTTCCCAGCACGCAGAGAGATGGCTGTGATTCCTAAGGGTAAAATAATGTGCCCATTGTTACCAACTCCTGCCAAAGAATTCCCCAGGGGGAGTTGCATCACTAAAGAGAGAGAGCTGATCACCATCACCACCCTGAGGAGGAGGAGGTTCTGGACATAATATCCAACCCACTGCTTCTGGGGAATTCTCTATCCTTGCAGCAGAGTTTTAGGAGCCAGCACACAAAGAAAGTGGCCAAGGGGCCAGACTCTGCTCCAAGGTGTTGGATTTACACTGTGTGTACCACCTGCATGAAGCCCCCAGTCTCTGTCCCACAGAACAGCTCAGCCTGGAAAGCCATGAGCTCCCCCCCTGAGCCCAGATGTGCCATCAGGATCAGGAGTAACGAGCCCTGACTCATGGAACACTCCCAAATACTCCACAGCTGCTCAAACACAGAAACATGTTAATTTTCTCAGATGAGGATAAAAATAGAATCTTCCAGTTAGCCTTCTAGGTAGTCCCAAATCCACACAGGATCCTGCAAGGAATGCAGCCCAGAGGAGAGATGCTCACCACCAGGGATCACAGAGTGGCCCAGGACAGGCAGTGCCTGGCAGTGACCCAGGGCCAGCCGTCTGCAAGTGCCCCTGAAGGCTCTGTGGGGACTCAGAAATCCTGACACATTGGACAAAGGCCATTTTTCCCACACTGACACGGGTTTTCCACTTGCCAGGCGTAAGTGGCTAGCATGAAGTGCTAAAAATAACTTGCTATATTTAGCTGTGCTTTACAAATCTCTTGTGAAGGAATTGACTGGATGTCTCACACTGTCACACATTTACCTCTCCCAACCAGCCCTTCATTGACTGAGTTGTTCATAAGCTGCTGCTTCCCTTTCACAGCCAGTCCAGCCCAGGCTCCAGGCATTAGAGCAGGGCTGTGCTCCCAGTAAAAGGACATTTCTCAGTACCTCTCCCTGACTTTTTGCTCTGCTAGTTGGTCACCTGCCTTCTGGACCATCACCTCCACTCACACATCCCCCTCCCACTCTCCCCCCACTCTCCACAGTTTCTGTTTCCTGTCCTAAACTTCAATCTTTTATTCTCATGAATTCTTCTCCTTGCCCAGCCAGCCTTGTGGGAAGTGCCCAAACGAGCTTGACAGGCTTATTTTCTTATTTACTGTTAAATTAAATACCCAAGGACCCAGACAGCAAGGGTTCACACTCATCACATAATTCTCACGCCTGCTTTATCTCCCTCATTGCCTGAAGGAAACCAGCTCTGCAGAACCTGCCATGCCCCAGATGAGCTGGCAAAGGTTATGAGGCTGCACCTCAAAGCTCAAGGCAGTTAAACACACAGAGGGGCTCTTTCCTGGATGCCTGGAGTACAAGGAGATCATGGGTCTCCTCACCCATAGCTTGGAAGTTTGGCAACATATTGGCCCAAAACCCCAACGAAAACACAAAACAACCAAGCAAGATTGGAAGGATAACAAAGTTTTGGGGTATATTGGTCTGTTTTGGAGAAACCTGGGAGGGAGTGATGTGGGATACAGCTTCTGGGATAAGGATGCACTCTCACCTTCCCTTGGATTAAATTATCCTGCATCTTCTTCCCAAGACCTCCACAGTGACAGATCCATTCATCAGGAAGAGAATCATGCAGCAGATGATGCCTTCAGAATTTCAAAGAAAAACACGGAGCACAGCATTCTCCCAGTGACACTCACTGACTTGTACTGGTTTCCTAGAGAGCAGCACTTCAGGCTTACATTTAATATTTTTATAAGGGACAGTGTTCTGGATGAATTTTTTTCAATGATTTTTATTTCTGCAACACAAGGGCAGCACAGGATGCTGCAGCACGGCCTCCTGCCTGGCCCAGCTCAGCCAGGGCACCCCTGCTGCTCCCACAGCAGCAAAAACTCCTGCTGGCATCAGCACTTGCCTTAGTGCTCCTCAGGATGAGCCATGGGTAAAACTGCACTTTGGAAGCCTGAACTTCTCAGAGATTAGTTTTTTCCCCTTTGCCATTTTGCTGACCTTTCAAGTCAACCTTGTAGCCCTGCAAAGCTGGAAGAGTTGCTTAAGCAAAACTGGGAAGAGACACAGGGCAGCCAGCCCAGAACACGTGGCCAACCGAAATGGGAGTTAAGAAAAGACGAGCTGCCTTAGAAATCAGCAAAAGTGGTGAAATGCACAGTAAAAAATAACGCAACTGTTTTTTAAACAAACGCTCCTGGGGTTGCAGAGGCAGAGAAGAGTCACAAAACGTGTCACAGTTCTTTGGTTCACCACAGACCAAGCCCAAGCATGGGGCTGGTGCTGCCACACCTGCAGGAATTTCAGACCAGCTGGTGTCCCAATCCCAGTGTCAGCACAGCAGGGGATTGCTCAACACTGCCCTGGGGCACAGTGAACCCGGGTGTAGGAGGGACAGCCACACCTGGGGGACAGTGCCCGGCTCTGTGGTCACCAGTGCTGCTGCTGGAAGTGGTGGCAGCTCCTGAGCTGGGCAGTCAGCAGCTCCCAAACCCTGCATGGGAGGCTCCAAGGCTGGCAGCACTCTCAGCTTTCCTGAGAACTCCCAGCACAGAGGCTGCTGGGTGCAGCAGGGATGGCCAGGTGAGTGCTGGGTGGGGACGGTGCTGCCAGGTGAGCCCTGGGGATGGCAGCACCCGGTGACACTCTGGGGCTGGAAGCCAAGCAGGCAGCCAGCTGGAAGCAGGGTGAGGCTGGCAGGTGGCTCTGGCTGCTGCACCTATTTATACACCTGATGTGGGACATCACTGTCTCACAGAAGGCAGTCCCCACCTTCAGAATGCCAGCCTGGGGACAGTCCTTGGGCTGGGGAATGAAGAACAGGCTCTTTGAAAAATAAAAATAAAAATACACGAAGCTGAGCCATGGAAAACAAATGGATTTTGCCCTCCCTTGGGAGGAGTGAGCTGTCAGGGAGGGGCAGCAGCTGCTTTCCCAGGGGCATCAGGAGAGCAGCAGGGATCCCTGCAGTGCTCCAGGCTGTCACTATGATATTTTCTGAAAAATCCCTTTGCCAGGATTTTTCTCTTGAGAAGCTTCAGAAGCAAAGAAAAACAATAATTATGTGCTGCTGTGGAATGCAACAGGTGCATCTTTGATTGATTTATTTTGGTTGTTTTTAATTAATGGCTGATCACAGTTAGATGGCTCGAACTCTGAGAGTCACGAGCTTTTGTTATTAATTTTATTCTATTCTTTGCTAGCTTTCTAGTGAAATCTTTTCTTCTATTCTTTTAGTATAGTTTTAATATATAATTTTAATATATATATATAATTTTAATATATATATAATTTAATATATATAATTTTAATATCATATATAGTTTTCATATATAATTTTCTTAATATATATTAATATACATAATAAAATAATAGATCAGGCTTCTGAAACATGGAGTCAAGATCTCTCCCCTCGTCCTGGGACCCCTGTGAACACAGCCACACCACCCAGAGCCCCAGCTCCCCGAGCAGGCTCCTGGCACGGAGCTCTGGCGTGAGCAGCACAGAGGGTGTGCTCCAAATCCGCGGCTCCCCGCTGCACAGGCAGGACGGACACGGGGAAAACAAACATGAAAACAACGGACTCTTATCCGGGGCAGAGCACGAGCAATCCCCACGGAGACGTCTCATGATCCGCATCTCCCTGCAGCCCCCCTTCGCGGGCAGGGCAGGCTCCGGCGGGCGCTCGCTCCGAGCCCCGATGATTTCAGAGTTTCCCTCGATAAGGGCGCAGCGGGGCTGGGCAGGGGCCAGCTGAGTCACACAGCACAGCCAGGGAGGGAAAAATCCCTGAGCCACCAGGGCGGCTCGGCAGCGATCCGCAGCGATTCGGGGCGGGGAGGGACGAGCATCCCTCCGGATCCAGGCTGGGAACGCGCATCCCTCCGGATCCAGGGTGGGAATGTGCATCCCTCTGGATCCAGGGTGGGAATGCGCATCCCTCTGGATGCAGCACAGGAATGTGCATCCCTCTGGATCCAGCACAGGAATGTGCATCCCTCTGGATCCAGGCTGGGTGATGATGCCAGCCTGTCCTGCACCAGGTGGCACCTCCCGGGAGGCTCCTTGGCACCATCAACCTGACCAACCCTGGGGCAGACTGACCTGCACACTTAGTGGGGCTTTGCCAAGAGCTACCCCCACTCTGGGCACCTCTGCAAGGACTTGGGGGTCTGGATTTGTGTTTCAAAGGGTCCCCCAATGCTCTGCAAGTCACCAGCTCATCTTTGAAGTGTCCACAAGTGTCCCTTGTCCATTCTCACAGCTACCAGGTTTAGTACCATTAATAAATCTATTTTTGTTTTAAACATCCCCAGGCTCTTCAAAATCAGGCTTGGCTGAGGGAACAGGTTAAAAAGGAGCGAGATCAGACTGAGAGAGCAACTGATTTCTGGGCTGTACTTATATTTATAGACTTTATCTCAGGCTATTCTGCTGCTCTTATCATCACTTGAACAACTCATGACCGCATGTTCACAGGGTCTGCACGGGGAATTCGGTGACAGGAAAGGACAAGGGGCACAGAGACCATGCTTGACTGTGCCCCAGGAGAAAACAGCCTGGCCTAGGATCTCTGCTCCCATGCAGCAGCTGTGAGACACAGCACAGGCCAGCGTGGACAATGCACAGAACAGAAACAACAAGGTTCCAGAAGCTTTCTCATTCACACGTGTCAGATCCTCAGACAGAAGCTTTATGTGTTTGGAAGAGTCATTGAATGCTGAGTAAGGAAAAATAACTGCTGCCTCCTGAACTTCTCCAGCAGTTCCAAAGCTGCTGCATTTTGGTGCTCAGTACCTGTAAATAATGCTGACTGCTCACCAGAGTTTTTTCCTATGAACCCACAGTTCTCCAAAGCTCTGTGCTCCAGCCAGGCAGTGCCACACAGCCCCCACAGCAGCACCTGCCCCTCTGTCCCTGGAGAATGGCCCAAGCTGGCACTGCAGGCTCTCCCTGCAGCCCAGATCCATGGCTGGGCAGCCAGGGATCAGTGCCAGAGCCACGCTGCGTGGGCAGGAGGATGCAGCATGGCCAGGATGTGCCACAGGTGTCTGGCAGAACAGAGCAGGCACAGCGCTGTCACCCCACAGAGCCAGGCTGGCACCCAGCAGGACAGAAAAGCCTGGGGGCAAGCATGGGATGTCACATCTGTAGTTATCAGTGTGCCACTGACAGCATTAGGAATAAAATATTCCAACAATACCTCAAGGAAAAAGCCAGAAAAGCTGAGTCCTCATACAGTGACTCAAGAGGAAACTCTTAGGTCAGCAGCAGGGCTGCTGTGAGCCGTGGGCTGTGAGACACACAGAACATGGATAACACCCACATCCTCCCAGGGAAGGAGCCAGAACAGCCAGTAGAAGATGGATGAAAAGCTCCCTGCATGCCTCATGTGCAGCACAAGAAAAAATATCCTTAAACACATGAAAACAATTTTGTCTCTTGCCCTGGCCCCTTGTGCTGCTGTAGGCAGGGGAGTGCTTGGGGAGCATATCTGGGCTGGAAAAAGCCATCACAAAATATTGCACACTGGTTGGTTTAAGCTGGGCCAAGGCTGGTCCAGAGCCCTCCCACCAGCCCCTGAGCCGGCAGGGACAGGGCTGCCTTGGTGCTGCTGCTGCCCTGGGCTTCCTAAAACAAACCCAGGCCTGGGCACACCTGGGCATGGATGGAGCAGCTGGAACCAGCAGGAGCCAGGGGGGAGGCTCAGGAGCTCAGGACTGCAGCAGGGAGGGAGCAAGGGACAAGGAGCCAGGCCTGGGGACATCATGGCACAGCCACAGGCAAAGCAAACCCAACAAGGACAACCTGCCCAGCCAGAGAGCTGCTCCAGGAGGAGCAAACCCCAGCAAACACATCCCTGAGCCCCAGAAAGGGGGTGGGATCTGCCTCACAGCTGGATCTGGTACAGCCTGTGCTGGCCCCTCATTGCTCCTGCCTGCACTGAGGATCAGCTCTGGCGCTGGGGGTGAGTTGGCTTTTGGGAGGGTTTTTGTTCTTTTTTCTGCTATTGTGTTTTAGTGTCTGGTTAAAGCTTGTCTGGTTTAGATTTGCACCAACTGGGGCCCTGGTCCTGTGCTCAGAGCTGGGAGCTCAGGAGCAGGAGCTGCTCCATCAGCAGCTGCTGGTTGCAGAGATGCCCTGTGCCCAGCTGGGCTGAGGATGCTGCAGGGTGCAGAGGCTCCCAGGGAGAGCTGGGCTCTGGCTATGGGTGTGATTTAACACAGAGCTGGGAAGTCAGGAGACAATTTTACAAGTTACCAGCTGTAACTGGTGCCCTTACTGACTGAAATCCCCAGCGGGGATGGGGAAGACCAGCAAGGAGCCAAGAAGAGATCACATTATTGCTGGAGCAGAGTGATGTGTTTTCCAGCAGGTCATTTCCCCCCTGCTCCTCACTGCCTTGTGGCTGAGCTGTCTTTGTGGGACAGGACATTGTCACTGCAGCTGTGCCTCCAGCAAAGCTGATGCTTGCCTGGAGAGCTGCAGCCTCTCCTCGTGTGGGATAGGCTCCTTCCTCTTCCCCATTTTCTAGAGGAGCTTTAGGGTTGTTTGGACACAGTCCCCAGGATCTGGCTGTGACATGCTACAGGAACAGATTCCATTGCCCCACAGCCTTCCCATGAACCAGGACATGGGGCTCTGGGGAACTGGGCAGACAGGCCACTCTGGGTGGCTTCAATCCCACTAAAATAACCTGTTTCAATGCTTCAATCCCACTAAAATAACCTGTTCCAATGCCATGCTGTTTCCCACACACCACGGTATCAAACCCCCAGGCACCACATCTGACAACAGCACAGAAACCTGTCCAGAACAGGTCTGCCATGCTGGGGGACACCAGAGTTCCCTGAGGGGACACGCCAGTTCCCACACACAGGGCAGGAGGACCTGCAGGGGTGATGATGATGATGATTGATGATGACGATGATGATGATGATGGAGGGACCTTTTCCTGGGATGATGATGGAGGGACCTTTCCAAGGAACCCCATTCACGGGGAAAAGCTCACACAGTCCCTACATATTCCTTTGTCACTTTATCCTTCAGGATGAAGTGCTCCCAGCACCTGAGGAGGCTGGGAACTGTCAGCACTGTCCCAGGCACTCTGCAGAGCTCCAGGCTGGACAGAAATCAATTGCAAAACCACACACACAACATTTGCAAGAGAGCTCACAGCTCTTCAGGCTTCAAAGGACAATTTTCACCATCACAGCACTCACAGGTACTAATGAGAAGAGTCTCCATCTGACATTTCTCCAACTCCATTTGATATTTAATTGGGAGAGAAGATCAAAGACAAGGGGAAATAGGTGGTTTTGCATTATCATACACACAGCTGAGCACAGTGAGCAGGAGAGATTAAAGAAACCCACACTGAAGCACAGAAATAAATGCTGTAAAGCAGCCATTCTTACAGCTACAGTGATGCCATGGAGCCACAACCTCTGACACCCTAGAGCCCTGAGCAAGGCTCCTCTGTTCCACCAGTGCTGGCCATGGGGAGCTCTGGGCATGGACAAGAGCTGAGTCCCCAGTGCCCACAGCAGGTCCTGATCCTGGCCAGCCCAAGGGGATGGGACAGACACCTCCCAGAACCTTTCCCTGCCTGACCAGGGACAGGCCACGGTGGTCTCAGCACTGCCAGTACAACGTGTGGGACCAGCATTGTCACTTGGCACTGCCAGTGACTCTCCATACTGCTGGCACAAAAAACAAGGGATGCAGCCAACTTTACAGCAAAAATAATTTCCATTTCTGACTGAAAGTATTATTTTCTATCATTGGCTTTCACACCCAAGACTGTTACAAATGAACAATATTATTCTCTGCTTTAGTCAGTTTAATTCCTCACTTGGCAATACTGAATTGTCCCCTTGTGGTGTCCTGTGTATTTGTGAGTACTCAGCTGCTGGGGGGTGTCAGTGGACAAGGGAAAGCACCACACTCAAAGGCAGCACTGGTGGGGCTGTGGCTGCAGGATGACGCTCCCCAGGACATGGTGGGCTGCAGGCCCCTGGAGGAGCATCACCCCTGGAATTTTATTTGTTCCAGCTGGTGACAGTTAGGTAGAGGGAATGGAACCAGTTTCTCCTAATCCATAAAAGGCCAAATAAATTTAAAGCCCCCTAAAGAGCCACCCTCAGTCAGGAAATCTGGCCTTGGACACTTCCAGGGATGGGGCAGTTACAGCTTCTCTGGGCAACCTCTGCCAGAGCTCACAGGGAAGAATTTCTCCCCATTATCCCATTAACTCTGCTCTCTTTCAGTGTGAAGCCATTCCCCATTGTCCTGTCACTCCATCCCTTGTCCAAAGTCCCTTTCCACCTTTCTTGCAGGCCCCTTCAGGTACTTCACCCTCTCTCCTCATTGGATCTCACTCTCCTGATGGCACCACCACCACTTTAGCATCCCAGCAGCTGAGGGCACGTCCTCCCCACCGTGTCAGGGGGCACAGAGGGGCTGTCAGCCAGGGCTGTCCCACTGGACATTGGGATCTGCCAGCTGGCCCTGGTAAGGCCATGCCCAGTGAGTACCCCACATACCCACCCACAGCTCCACATGGGTAGGATTCAGAGATATATCTATTTTTTTTAAATTATCTGTTAACTAAACACAGGGAGCTGATGGAAGCCCATGCAGGATTTGCCCCAGCACATTCCTGGCAGCTTGCTGGATCAGCTACAAAAACACCCCACAGCATTTCAGGCAAGAAATCCTCATCCCTGGGGGTTCTCAGTGCTGTCTGGGTGTGCTCTGCTTTCTTCTGCTTCTGCCCTTCCTCCCTGGCCAGTCTCCCTGGGCCGGGTCTGCTGACCCAGCGAAATCCCTCACATCCCTGTGCACTACAAACACCGAAAAGGGAAATGGTTTTGAACAAAGTGATGATGAAAAGCATTTCCATTAGCAAGCAGGTTTGTTTTAATCCCTCTGATTTCCATTTTGTTGGGGGTTTTTCTTTGCCCTGGACTGTGCAGAGATTTGAGTTTTTGTACCCATGTTAGGTCTCACAGCCCTGTGACGTCGGCAGTTTCAGTCACACCAGCTTTTGTCTCTGCTGCTTCCAGATGGGCAAACACGGGCTATTCCAGCCACAGCCTCGATAACAAGGAAGCTCTGAATTATTCTGAACAAAAGGGCAGCAGCTAAACCTATTAACACCAACTGAAACCAACCAGCTGGCAGGAAAACCGTGTGTGACCAGCGTGGATTGTCTGTGTCCCTGCACTGCCCCCATGGATGCTCTCCTGGCCTGGATTCTACTGCATGGATAACAGCAGAGAATCATGGAATCATCTGGATTGGGAAAAACCTACAGGATCATGGAGTCCAGAGAGACGACGCGGGGAAGGTGTGTATGAAGGTGGATCCGCAGCTGTGAGGAGGGAAAACAAATCTAAGCAGTCAGAAGGGCAGTGTCAAACACGTGGGACTCGGTGGTTTCAGGTGACACAACCTGGCCCAGGTGCTCTGCTGATCTGTCAGCACTTCTGAACAGGCGACTCCCGCAAAGTCAACACTGAGATCGGCATTTCATTGGGAAAAATGCTCACCGCGATTTGAAGGATGACAGAACGCCGACAACAATGGGAGGATTTCCAGCAGGGCCCCTCTCGCGCTCACGGGGGTCCCGCAGGGTGTCGGGATGGCCGGGGACGGACCCGCTGCGTTCTACAGCGCCCGGGGATGCGGAATAACGGAGCAGCTTCCCCGAGCGGGGATCACCGGCCCCAAATCAGCACATCCACGCTGCCAAGGCTCGGCCGGGGTCAGCCCAGCGGCACGGGGGATCCGGCCCGGCCCGGCCCTGCCCGGAGACAGCGGCGGTGGCCCCGGGGGTGGCACTGCGGGGACAGGGACACGCCGGAGGTGGCGGCTGCCACCCAGGGAAGGGCAGCCCTGCCCGGAGCGATGCAGGGCACGGCCCCAAAGCGGCTCCAGCCGGGGCTGCGGGCGCTGCCCAGGGAACGGGATACCCCGAACCCTGCCCGGACCCCCGCCCCTCCCGCTCACCGCGGATGGCGGCGATGAGCGCGTTGCCGTCCTTGATCACCTCCTTGATGAACTTGTTGGTCCGCTCCAGCTCCTGCTCGTAGCACTTGAGGCGCTCTCGGAAGTCGGGGCTGTCCAGGTAGCAGTCGCTGAACTCCAGCGGCGGGTGCCCCATGGCCGCGGCTCGGCCCGGCTCCGCCGCGCTGCGCCTACCGAGCGCTGCCGCCGCCCCGGGCGCCCCGCGCCGCCGGCATCCCGCGGGCCCGCCCCGCCCGCCCGGCCCCGCCCGCCGCTCCCCGCCCGCCGCTCCCCGCCCGCTGCTCCCCGCCCGCTGCCGCGCCTCGCCCGAGCGACCCCCGCCCTCCCGCTGAGCTTCCGGCTGCGCCGCTGCCGCCGGGAGGTGTAGTCCGGGATGAGCCGCCCGGGGCCGCCGCCGGCCCTGCCCGGCCCGGCCCGGTTCGGTTTGGTTCGGCCGCTCCGCTCTGCTCCGCGGGGGCCAATCCGGGCCGGGCGCTGCCGCCGCCCCCCGGCCGCTCCCAGCGCGCCCCCTGCCGGCGGGGTGGGGGCGGTGCCGCCCGCACGCGTTGCCATGGACGCCCCGGCGGCGGCGCGTGACGCAGCGGCGCGCGGTGATGAGGTCAAAGTGGCCTCCACGTCGCCCAGGCGGCCAAGATGGCGGCGGCGGAGGGAAGCGGGAGCGGGACCGGGGGGACCCTGGTGAGGGCGGCCGGAGGAGCCGGGGCGAGCCGGGGCCTCGGGAGGGGAACCGGGGAGGCCGGACTGCGGGCGGGCCGGGGGCGTTCGGGCACCCCTCTGTTCCCGGGCAGGGCCGGGCAGTCGGTCAGATGCCGGGCAAAGGCACAGCGGGGTCTGGAGGCCCGGGCGGGCGGCGTCTCGTCCGGAGGGCGGGGACGGGGGCGAGGAAGGCGACAGGGAAAGAAGACAGGAAAGGGGACAGGGTCGGCGCAGGGCCGGGGGCCGCTGGCCTCCGCCGTGCCCTCCGTGCCCCGCCTGCCCAACGCCTCCCGCAGAACCGGTCGGGCCGTGCCCTGTTTGCCTTCGCCTCCGGGCACCCCGGAGCTTTGCTCGCCCGCAGGCGGGGAGGGCTTCAGCCCGGTTAAACTGGTCCCTGAGCAGCCTCGGTGTGTTATCGGGCCAGGGGTGTCTGTGTTAATGTTAAATGTTAATGTTAATTTTAAATGCGGATACTCGGGGGTGGTACGGCTGTGCAGCCCTCAGGCATCACCTCCCTTAAAACGCGACTTTTTATTTATTTCAGTTACTGCCGGAGCAGAGCACAGAGGGTGGGCTCTGGGGGTGGCAGGGGACAGGCTCACACACACCTGCTCATCTCTCTGTCACTGCTCACATCGGGCAGCGACAGCCTGGCCCTGCTGCAGAACCTTTTCTTTGTTGCATCCCTGAATTCTGAGCAGTTCTGTCCATCCCCAACCCATCTGAAGTGCACACGAGCATGTTTGTGTTTGTTCTTAAAGGTTTGTGCCCATTTAGTTCCCAGGTCTGGCAGATGTATCCATATCCCAGGATATTCCAGTGGAAGGGGAGATCACTGTCCCTGTGGGCTCTCACTCTCCTGATGAGGATTATTCCACGCTGGATGAGCCAGTCAAGGACACAATTGTGAGTCTGAGCCTGTGACTGGAGTAAAACTCAGGTTTTCTGGTAGTTTTGGCAGCTGTTGTGCAAAACCTGTGTTTTTGCACAGCTCTGTACTTCAGTGGGGATTGTTTTAGAAATCATCGCATAAAACAAATTCCTGTGGGTCAAAAAGTGTCTGAATTGTGGCCCAAAGTTTCTCTGTGATCCTGAAATCAATGTGAGGGCAGAGGCCTCAGTGGAAGCTTGTGAGAAACTTTACTGACTGAAGGTGTTTTTGATTTATTCTCTTTTCCTGGAGGAGCAAGCAAGTTGTTGGTTATATTCTGGTGTTATTAGAAAGTACAATATTGTGGTTGTTGAAGAAAAGGATGTGATGTTGTGGTTTGTTAAGGAGTGCAAGAAAAGCAGTCACTGCTGCAGAGGGTGCTACAGAACTTGTTGGGTTGGATCCTTTCCTGATTTGAGCATGAACATTCATGTTCCTTTACTTGTGTCTCTTTGCTTTAGCTGGGAGCTGTAATTTTTGTGAGGGGATAAATGAAAGTGTTTTTGTGTTTGTTTCAGATGAGGGACCTGAAGGCCGTTGGGAAGAAGTTTGTCCATGTCATGTATCCCAGGAAGAGCAGTGCCCTCCTCAGGGACTGTACGTGCTGGGACCCTCCTGACCTGCAGGGGATGGGGGTTCAGGGGGGCTGAACACCCTGAGCAGCAGAGCTGGCAGCTGGGGTGTCACCAGGGCTCTGGGGCAGGGTGGGTGCAACTGGGAGCTGCAGCAGCTGCTGGGTCTTGAGTGGATTTTGTTATAGATCATGGGGTAAGATGCTGAATAAGAGAGATGTGGCAAATGGTACCTTGGGAGCTGGGCACTCCCAAGGAAAGGAGAACTGAGGTGGTTCTGTGACTTTTGTGATATGTTTTCCCTCTCCCTGCAGGGGATCTGTGGGGCCCATTGGTGCTGTGTGTCTCCCTGGCTCTGTGAGTATTCCGGGGGAATTTGGGGTTTTGTAGCCCAGTGCATGAGGGAAATGAGATGTTAAAAATTACTAATTAATGGGTTAAGATCAATTTAATGTGATCCTTCTCTGTCTTGTGCAAGCACTGCTGGGTTGGGTTCTCTGATAAAATGTGTTTGTGACACTTTAGACCCATTAGCACCTCCTGTCCCTAAATTTAGGATTTAGGGATGAACTCTTCCTGGTCCCCTGGCCTAGGAATGCTTTTACTGAAGGTGTCTCAAGTTGTCCTGATTCAGCTGTCATGCCTGCATCCTGTAGTTATTCCAGGGTTTCTCCGAGGCTGATTTGTTCAATCACACACTACTCTGCTGCCTTGAGAGGTACCAAAACTTTGGCACTTTAATTTCCATCTCAGCCTGTTGTCCATGTCTTGATTCCCTTCTGAGTGCTTTCACAGCCCTCAAAACAGGGAAACAAATGGACTGAAATCACCTCAGTTGAGCCACAACCATTTTCCTTTCCTGTACAAAACTGATGATATGATGAAAATAAAAAATGGATGACGAACTGTGGGCCTGCAGCATAACTGGGGATCAGTGCTGGGGCTCCTGCTCTGGCACCTGCTCCAGTGTGGGAAAACTCCATCTGTCCGTTCCCCAGTGCAGCTGTTTCTCCCTGTTCCCCACTCCAGGATGCTGCAGGGTGGCTCTGCAGACAGCAAGGATGACGGGGGGCCCCAGTTTGCCGAGGTCTTTGTCATCATCTGGTTCGGGGCCGTTGTCATCACGCTCAACTCGAAGCTCCTGGGAGGCACCATGTGAGTGTGGGTTTGTTCTGTAGAGCTTCACTCCCTCCTGTGCACGGAGCTCTGGCCTGCCTGGCCTCACTGCTGTTTCCCTGATGCTGTCTCCCTGTGCAGCTCCTTCTTCCAGAGCCTGTGTGTGCTGGGGTACTGTGTGATGCCGCTGACCGTGGCCATGCTGGTGTGCAGGCTGGTGCTGCTGGCGGGCGCGGGCACCGTCAGCTTCATCATCCGCCTCATCGTGGTGGGGGCCATGTTCGCCTGGTCCACCCTGGGTGAGTCCTCCCTGCACCTGGGCAGCTTGAGCCCTGTGCATTTCCTGAGGCAGAACAAGGGGTGCTCTAGTGTCAAGTGGCCCTGGGCTGCTGAAGGGCTGTAGAAATAGTTCTTTTAATCTGACTGAAGGGCTGTACAAATAATTCTTTAAATCTGAAGCTGAAGGGCTGTAGAAATAGTTCTTCCAGTCCTTAAGCTGGCAGAGGTTCAGCCTCTGCTTCTTCTCCTGGTGATTTCCATGGTCATATGCAAATCACCTTGGGCAGCAGGATGGTGATTTAGTATTACATTCTGTGAGACTGCTGGGTGGTTTATTCTATGATTGACTTAGAAATGCTCTTAGAAAATGCTGATTTTATAGAGATACATTTGCATGATTTCTCCTGTTGTTTATCTGTAAGTCTGGCTCTCATTGTACAGTGTTAATCAGCATTTATGAACAGGCTGGTTGGGGCTTGGAGCAACCTGGTCTGGTGGAAGATGTCCCTGCCTGTGTCAGGGTGTGGAACTGGATATCCCTTCCAAACCAAACCATGCTGTGATTCTATGACTTGTCATTCTGTACAATAGAGAAGTTGCACTTGGTGATTACAGCCCATTGCTTTGAGCAGAGGTTTTATTTTCAACACAAGTGCAGTGCAGATCCTGGCTGTGAGGGGGCTGTGAGGGTTGTCTGCTCATGCTTCACAGGTTTTGTGTCTCTGCAGCATCCACGGCGTTCCTGGCAGACAGCCAGCCCCCCAACCGCAAGGCCCTGGTCGTGTACCCCATCTTCCTCTTCTACTTTGTCATCAGCTGGATGATCCTGACCTTCACCCCGCAGTGAGCACCATCCCAAGGGACTGCTACACTGCCTGGACTTTCTCACGGACGCTGCAGTGAATCCTTGGCTTTATCTCCTTCTAATTTATATATAGGGATACTGTAAAAAGGCAGGTTGTGGGATAAAGCCAGAGGGCTGCAAGAAGTGCTCATTTGTGTGTCCCTCTTTGTGAAAGATGCTGAGGTCCAGCTGCTGAGGGGTTTATTTAGCCCTGTTCTGTACTGGTGTTAAATAAACAATGCCCACTGGGACAGGGATTGTTCCATCTGAGGAGAGAGTGGGAAATCCTGGATTTTCAAGCTGCTGGGAGATGAAGTTTTTGCACGTCTTGGCAGATTTCCTGCCTGTGCTTGGATTCTCACTGAAGATCAAAATGCCTTATCAAACCATAGAACTTCACTGCAATGATGTGTGGAGAGGAAAGAGACGTGTCTGACTCCTTTTCATTCCCTTCTAGAGTGGTGGGATGTGCACCCAGGCATTGTGGGACTGGGGCTTTCCCTGGAAAGGAGAGTTCAGTCAAAACTCAGTTTTGCAGGGAATGGAGCTGGTGGCAGGGAATTGCTTTTGCCCATATCCAGATGTTGTGTGTGTCCATCCTGTCATGTGGCAGGAAAGAAGGTTCCAGCTTGGTGCCTTCAGCACTGCCTCCCTGAGGGGAACGTGGGCTCACTGCAAACTGCAGACCTGTGACCAGAGGGAACAAAGCTCAGAGTCCTGCAGAAATGCTGAGACTGCTTTGTAGCAAAGTCTGGGCTCTCACCCTGCATTTGGGAAGTGAAAAATCCTTGGGAAGTACCATGAATGTGTATGTATCATAAAAACAAGGGGTTCTGTGCAGAAAGTTGGGGTTTTGCTCCACAGGCTGTTTGGGTCATAAAAACAATACCAGGGCTTGGGCCCCAAAGTGTTAAAACAGCTTGAAGGAAGGGAAGTAAATGGTACTAGAGGTGTTGGTTGCTCTGAAGCAGGATGTGAATTCTGCTCTCACCTGCCTCTCTGTGACTGTTCTTGGTTGTTCATGGGGACAGCAATGTGTGCAAATGTGCATTTTGTTCCCTTGTACTTCCCAGGAGATGTCAGACACTGTTCTGTGGGTTGTTTCGTGGGGTTTTAATTTTGCTTAATACTTTAATAAAAGGGAGGGGGCTCCACCAGTCACTGCAGGTTCATTGTGTACCTCTCCTGGGTACAGTGTGCAAGAGTCAGGTGCATTTTGGCACAGCCATTGGGAGCTGGGACTTATTTTGCAAACTACAGAAATGATTCCTGTTGTCTGTTGTTCTCATTCAGCAATCCATGAAATATCTGGGGTGAAAAAACTGCTGTAAAATGTCCTTTTCCTTACATTTGTGCAGACAGACTGAAACTGAGGTCTGTGGGTTCTGCTGAGGTGTGAATGTGCCTAATTTCTACTTCTATGTGCAAGAGCAGTCTGTGCTGTAAACACTGGCAGTGGGTGGGAGTTGGGATGGAAATTGCTGAATTTCAGATTAAAAGTGCATTTTTGCATTAGTGGATAATGAGGTGCTGTGTGTGGCAGGGCCTGGCTGTGGCACCAAGAGGCTGGAGGGGAGCTGCAGTGGTTGGCAGACATGGGAACCATGGAAAGGGGAATTTTTAAGCTTCCATTAAATTATTGCTGGTATGGAATGTGGTTTTTCTTTTAAGTGTGCAGTTTTTTGTTAAATTAAATGTTAGTCCAGCCTTTTGAAGCTGAAAATAAATATTCAAGGGAAATGGATGGTAAAGCTGTTGATGGCTATGGTGGGATTCCTTGAGCGAAATGTTTCTGTCCTACAGGAATTTACCACACTTTCAAAGAAATCCTTGGATTCTCTCTGGATCTTGTGACTTGACTGCTCTTCTATCTCAAGGATAATTGGAGTAGCATTTAATTGATCCAGTAATATTTTGAAATTTTTTACATTTCTTCAGAAAGTCAAAAAGCCCAAACTGGGGTTTGTTCCTCAGCCACCCTGGAGGTCCTGCAGAGCCCCTGCTGTGACAGAACCACATGGGCACATTCAGCACAACCAAACCATTTTGGTTCAGGGAAACAAAACACCTCGAGCTTGTTTGATATTTGCAGAGGCTGGAATTAATGCATTACTGCATTAAAGCTGATTGATTAATGCTGCACTTGAAGGTGCTGGTGTCACCTGTGAGTGCTCCCTGAATGTCCCTCATCCTGTCCAGCACATCCCTCCCAAGGGCCCTGCAGGGGACTGATCCCCGTCACAACAGAGGTTTAATTTGTGCTGGAAATGTCTGTGGTAAGAACTGTTGTGCTTTCCAAGAGGAAAGGCTTTTCCTTCTTGTTTAAAGCTGCTGGGGATGGGTGACAAGGAGAAGCAGCTGTGTTGCCTATAATGGGGTGTTTGAACTGCTCTGCACAGAAATGGCTGATTTCCAATGCACAAACCAGGCTTTCTTTCCTACTAGGTTTTTTTAAATACTGTTTATTAGCAGAAGTTGTTATATATGTTTAATTTTGATCTATTTAATACCAATAAAAAGGAAAATAATTTTTTTGTTTTAACTTGAAAAATTCAAACAGGCTGAAAGTCACGTGGGCACTGTGAGGTGTGGATGGATGGAAGCTCTGTGCTCTCTGTACCTGTGGCACCTGGCCTGGCTGGGGCAGGAGGGGGAAGCTCCCCAGTCCCTACCCTCGTGTCCCCTGTCCTCACACAGAGAGCAGGACACGTGTGCCACTTGTGCCAGAGCCCCTGAGGCTGAGCCAGGATATGGCCCTGGCCAGGCTGGGATCCTGCCTGTGCTCACACCCTGCTCAGGGAAGGAGCAGTGGTGCTGCTGTACCCCAAAATCGGGGTTCCAGTGGCTTCAGGGCTGGGATGTCTCAGGAGCCACCCAGGGGACCTGTGTGTGCCTCAGTGGTGCTGGCCAGGGACCACCGGGGACAGTGGGGAAGCAGAAACCTGGTGGCCTGATGGGTCAGTGGATATTAAGACCCATCCCTGGCTGGCTAATGAACCAATGGCAATTAAACCCATCCCTGAGCCACAGCAGGGTTTGAGCCAGTGGCCGGGGTTTGTCCACGCTCTGGCTGACAATGAGGACATCCATGACACCATCCTGGCCAGGAAGCCATACTCCGAGCTGGTGGCAGCAGGGACACCTTGTGCCGAGCACGGGCTGCGGGGCTGGGGACAGCCACCATGGGCCAGCGGTCACCAGAGGGCGGCAGGACCGCGCTGTCCCGGGCAGCTTTCTGCAGCCTGGTTGTCACCTCCGCGTGGTTCCCGGGAGCTCCGGGGAGCACAGCCCGGTGCTCGGTGCTGCAGGCAGCCCCGGGAGCTGGGAGCCTCAGCTGCCACCAGCTCGGTGGTGCCTCACCTGGCCCTGCTGCGGGGTTTCTACCTGCTCAGTGATGGGCAAGAAGACACTTTCATTCAACAATCAGTGGTTTGTTTTTTTTTTTTTTTAAAAGGACAATTTACCAATCCTGGAAATGTACCTGTTCCACTGAAAAGAGGTGTTCCCAAGTGCAGCTCTGTTTGTAGTTACACTTTGTTTGGATAAAGCTCAAATTTAGCATCTTTCTCCCCTAAGTGAATCTTTCAAGGCAAATATTCTGCATGCTGAATTGTACCCTAGGGCAAATGGGGCGGGTGACACTGGAAGGACAGATTTTCACAGTAAAATCAGGAAGTATTAGCCATAGAGTGCTGCTGTTGACAGCTGGGACTGTGAGCCTGATTGCCGACCTTTGGCTCCCTTGACAGGGCAAGCAGGTGTCATGGCTGCAGGAGCTGGAAGGCAGGCTGGAGGCTGCTGGATCTCCACACTGCAGGTACTGAATGCGAGGGCAGTGCCAGGGGGGATGGGACAGGCTGTGTCCAACACAGAGGGTTCCTCGGTGGAGGTGTCAGGGGAGCATCACCGAGAGCAGGTGTGACAGCCCAGCATGGGGGCAGCTGCTGGGACAGACACAAGGTCACTGCGTTGCTCTGCTGTCACCTTGTCTGGGGCAATGCCTGTGGTGGGGGGATCAGGGTCTCTGGGAGACAAGAGTGACGGTTTGCTCTATTTATTCTGAGTCCTAGTTGGAATAAACACCAATAATAAGTACACTTCCTGATGCAGGAAGGACAGTTTGGTGTTTCTGCCCCAGTTACACACTCTGAACCTTGTCCCCTCTGCCCAGGTTTCAGGGAGGGGAACAGGGCAAGTTTTCTTGAGTGCCACAGCTTTCCCCATGCCTGGTGCCTTGTCATGTCTGTGCTCTGAGCCCTCTGTGGGTGAGCAGCTGCTGCTCATGCTGATGGTGGAAGCAAGGGAGCATTGTCAGAGCCTTGGGAACAGTGGGCACGTGGGCAGGCAGGGTCCTCCCACCTGGGAACTCTGTTCTAGCCAGCTATGCCCAGGTGGGAGGAGATGGAGTGATTCTCTGCCTCAGCCAAACTTCCCCAGCCTGTGCAGCTCCCCCCAGGAGCCTGAAACACACCTCAGACAGCCTGAAATCCATCCCAACGAGCCCCCTCCAAACCCCCTCTCTTCCCCCAGTGCTGCATTGCCAGCAGCAGTGAAAAGGGCATGATGGGAAGCACATCTTTCTCTGAAAGTATAGGGGGAATTTGGTATTTTTAGAGAGAAATGAAAAGTACAAACCCAGCTGGTTGAGTTGTAACTGTTGGTCTGCATGCTCTGGTGAGGAGAGCATGGAGGTTCCTGGAGTAAGGGCCATAACACCCCTTTCTAATCAAAGGGAATGGAAAGGAAAATGAGGAAATGCAAAATAAATGTAGTCTCCTGTGTGGTTCTTCTAATGAGTTTTGGTTTTGCCTTGCCAGCTCTGCCAGTGGTGGTGAGGGCTCCACCCACGGACGATGGAGCCGAGGAGCGCTGGGCACCAAGCAAAGCCACCAGTGTCCCCAGGCCAGCAGGACGAGCACCTGACCCCGTGCTCTTCCTTATCAGCTGAAGATGAGGAAGATGTCTATGGCTTCCTCTGTCCAAGGAGCAGCAAGTGCAATGCTGAGGATGAGCCTGGTTATGAGCTGATCCCTGACAAATCCTTGCTCTTCCTTTGGGGATCTTTTCCCAGGAAAGGCAGGAGGCAGCGATCAAGATTTATCAGCGCCCCACAGGGACCTGCAGGGCACAGCAGGGATGCTACAGGCCACAATACATTTTTTGGCAGCAGTGAAGTGTTGGCCTTTGGTGAACATTCCCAGACAAAGCCTGGGCACATGCTCAGGCACAATGAAACAGAGCAGGTGGGGCTGCTTGGGGCAGACCTGGGGAGAGCCCACATTGCCCTGGGTTGCAAGGAAGATGAGGTTAATGCCTTCCCTGTGTCTCCTGGGGAAGTGAAGACATGTCCTGGACATCTGGTAAGTGTTCCACATGGTGGCTGTGGGTGCCTGTTCCCTGTGCCCCATTCCCTGCTCCCTAGAGGTGCCCAGCTGGTCCTGAGGTTGGGATGCTCTGGCAGACACAGATGTTTTGTCTTCTCTTTTCCTCTAAACTCCTGCTTTAAGCTGGTGATATGCAGTTCAAATCCACTGTGTTAAGTTGCCTTTGTATCCTTTAACAGTTGGTCTTACTACCCTGAGGGGTTTCTGCCCAAATGGGAACTGGATTTCTGTTCATCCTGGGGGGTGGCCAAGCAGAGCAGGGAGTGTGCCAGGGGTTTAGGGCAGAATATATTCCCCCAAGGCCCTGCAGGGAGGAAAAGCCTCCCTGGCCAGGGGAACTGGCACTGGCTGTTTTCCTCTATGTTTGGTCTGGGCACTGTAGGCTTTTCTCTCAGCTCCTCCTGTGCCTGTGGGCCCAGAGGCTCCTGGCTGGGCTCTCTCACTGCAGTGTCTGTGCTCCTTGGGCAGCCTGTTTGTCTGTCAGGTCCCAATGACATCTCTGTACCCCTTTGAGTGCCTGTGCTTACAAGAAACTCATGTGAGCATAGCGCCCCTCAAGACATCTGGTCCTGGTTATTTGGGCTGCAGAGAGCTCCAGGCTCCGGAGCCCTGGAGCAGAGCAGCTGTGGGGCCAGTGGAGCCATTGGAGCAGCCTTGTCCCCATGGCTGTTCTCCTGCCCCATCCCTATCTCTGTTGTTGTGCTTCCCACAGCTGCTGCAAGGCAGGAGCCAGATAAGCTCATTGATATCTACAGGAGAAAGGCAAAGGGTGAATTTCAGAGCTCAGCAAGAACTGCTGGAATTCACCAGGATTGTTTTCTGGTTCTTTTCAAGTCTTTTTCTTGTGTTTTGTGTCACTGTCTCAGGATCATAAACAGAACATGCAATTATTTATCCTGGGCACTGATTTAAATCCTTCCTCTCCCCATAACTCAGCCCTCCCTTAGCAAAACCCATGGGGCTGAGGTCTGGGCCAGGGCTGCTGCCTCTTCTTTCCCAGGGCTTTGGAATTCTTCCCAGCAGCAGGAACAGGAGCCTGAGACAGCCCAGCACAGGGTGTGGGGACAGCCTGCTCTGCACCCTGCCTGCAGCCAGGATCTGCCCCCAAAAAAACCTCTTCTACCTCTTGGTTCCCTTTGGGGTGGCTGCAGCTCAGCCCTGTGGCACGGGGCTGGGAGCAGGATCTCTCTCCAGGACCAGCCTGGCAGCCCCCGCGGCCACAGGGGGCGAAAGGAATTCACTGTCACATAATGGGGCTTTGTGTGTGTGAGGGTTGGCATAAAGGGTTTTCTGAAGCTGCCTCAGAGCCTTTCCTGGTGTCCCCAAAGAAGGCTGGCAGTGGCACGTGGCTCCTGTCCAGCCTGGAAATATCCTGGGGTGCGGTGCCTGGGGGCACGGGATGGGCACAGGATGGGCACTTGGTGTCCCTGAGCATGGAATGTCTCTCCTTGTCCATGCCTGAAGGAAAGCTCATCTTTGGGCAGTGGTTTTGACTGGTTTTGTCGAGGGAAGACGTGCCTGATGCTGTTTGCTGTAAATGTGCTCTGATGCTCCTTTCAGGGAGGAGCACCATGTCCCTGCCAGCCCCCCCTGCTGCTGCCTGCCCGTGCCCTGAGCCCCCTCAGCTCTGCTTTCGGGGTGCCCACAAGACCAGCCTGGCTCCGGTGGGGTTTGACAGCAACCCCAGGCTCTGAGGGCACTTGGGGAGGGTCTCCTACCACTGGGCTCTGCAATGTGGTGGAGCCAGGCAGCAGGTCATGGACACCCCAGAGTGCTGCAGTGTGACAAACTGGGCATTGGTGGGATTGCAAAACCCCTGGGTCCTGTCACCTCTGTGCTCCCACCTGCTCTGGGGCTGCATGCTTGGAGATCAGGGGATTTGATTTTGATTGTTGGCACCCAGGAGCTGTGGAGTCCCCCATCCTGTGTCCCAGTCCTGATGCCATGTCCCCAGCTCTGCCCAAGAAGCTGCACAGGGTTTACCTCTGGATTTGGGTGTGGGAAAGTTGGTACATGAATGGCCCAACCCTCCACAAGTGAGGGGAGGCTGGTGTGAATTCATGCCACAGATTCAGCCTGCAGACACCTGCCCTTGAGGGAGCCAGCACTGCACCTGACAAGATTCCTCTGTCCTGGGAGTTAATCCCAACCCTTGGCCAGAATTAGGGCTGGGATCCTCCCCAGACAGCAGCTGTCACCAGAACTATGTGCAAAAATACCCAAGGAGCTCAAATGCAGTTTATTAAATGGCATTTCATCGTGCCAGCCAGAGGAGGAGGTGCCCCTGTCACCTGTGGTTGTTTTTTAGCTGCTGAGTGTGCTGTCAGTGGCAGGTACCAGGGCTGAGGGTGAGTGTGAGTGCACACAAGTGCTGCCAGCCCGGGAGCCTCCCTGCTCCAGCTAATAATAAGAGCTGCTGCAATTCCTTGGGCTGCTCTGGTGCCTGCCTTGAGGGCAGGGGATTAATGTCCCAGGATTAATGTCCCAGCCAGGCTCCAGCAGCTCAGTGCTATTCCCAGGGGTAGGAAAAACTGCCTGGTGAGCATTCTGCTTATGTCCCCTTTTGTACTTCAAAATGCAGCCTGATTTATATTTCTTGCTTTCACAAAGGCATCTTGAAGGGAACTGGAGAGCAGTAGCTGCAGGGTTTTGCTGGAGTTCTGTCCTGCATGGGAGTCTCTGTAAACACCCCCAGACAGTAACTCTTGGGTGCTTGAATACAAATGGAGTTAAAATTGAATGGCAATATGGCTCTCAAAAAAATCTGTTTCCTTCTGTATCACTTGTGTTTATTAGTAATTTGTGTATCTTGTCTACAGTATCTCAAAAATGTCACCATTTCAGTTATGTTCTTTCAAATGTTTTTAAATAGCCCCATGCTGAGCACAGCCCCAGGCCCCTGTTGAGCTCCCCAATCTTTCTGGCTCTGGGAATTGGGGCAGGAACACCCCCCATCTGGTGCAACAGAAATTCCCCAGAACTATCATGGAATGTTTTTTTTTTTTTTTTCAGTGAAACTGGGAGGTTTTGCCAGTCTGTGAGGATTAGTCAGCTGCAAAGTTTGTTTGGTTTTGTGTGTGTGCTAAATCAGTCGGTGTTTGTGAATTCTCTCACTGGTGTTTGCAAACTGGAGCATCCTGTGTGGGGAAATGCACAGAGCCGTCTGTGCCAGGACCCCTCTGGGGACAGGGAGTGCAGCCCTCAGCTCGTCTCTAGGAGTCCAGCGCACATCTGGGCTAACCAAAAGTGTCACTGGCTTCGGAGGGTGACACTTCAGCAGGACACCAGTGCTGGGAGAGAGGACATCCCCCTGTGCTGCCCCAGCCCTCGGGAAGGGCATTCTGAGGGGATGCCATGGGCCTGGCTGGTTGCTCCATCCCTGTGGGATGGAGGATCGATGCCTTTGGCCCCGGGAGGCTCTCCAGGGTCCTGCCCTGCTCACCCGAGCGTTTCCTCCTGCCACAGGAGCTGCACGTGGGGATTAAGTAATTGCCTAATTGCCTGTCCCAGAGAGAAGCTTTCCCTCAGGGCTGGAGCTCCGGTGCAGCCTGTGGTTTGTGTGGCAATCCCCGTGTGTCCTGAACCCTCCCAGTGTGTCCGTGCCCAGCACATCCCACCCCTGAGCCACTGGAGACCGGGGCATATCAGGATTATTTTAAATGAGGAGCTTTTTAATGGAGAAACAGTGATGGCAAGTGGGGCTGGGGGCTCACAGGTGGTGTGGGGCAGCTGTGGGACTGTGGGGAGCTGGGCAGTGTCTTCTGCTGCCCTTGGGCATCTCTCAGCTGGCTTCTTGTGCTCTGCTCATGGTGGTGCCTCTTTGGTGGCATCAGAGACATTTGTCCTCTTGGGCTGGAGCTGGGCACGGAGCTCTGAGCAGGGCTGGTCCCATAGTGCAGCCCCAGCCCTGGGGAGCTGTGAGGTGCCATGGGTGCCATAGGGTTCTGTGTGCTGGCACTTCTCCGGCACAGCCCTCGCTCGGGGGCACACAGAGGGGTTCAGTCCTGTCCTTACCCTCTCTGCCTCCCCACTTGTGCTCCTGGGGGCTGCAGTTTCCCCGTGTTCTCCCTCCCCCGTCCCCGTCTCACCGCCCTCCTGGTGTCACAGCCCCAGCACCACCAGCACCCGCCCGTGTCCGGCCTCGGGAGAAGAAAAGGGTCCCTGTTCCCGCTGTGCTAATGGGGAAACGCCAGCTCGGCGGGAGCTGCGCCCTTCCCAGCCTCGGGAAATGCCTGTGCCCGGCGGAAAGTGGAAAATCCCCGAAAATCCCCGTGTGCCGCGGGCTAGGGGCTGGGCCGGCCCGAGGGAGGCCCCGCTCACAGCCCGCGGTGCCAGCGCGGCCTCTGCGGCTGCGGGGACCCGGCCTGGGCTGGCACTGATCCGGGGTGACAGCCGCCACAGCAACAGCTCATCGGCACTCAGAAATAGCCCTGGACACGGGATCCTCCTTCCAGGGAATGATCTGCTGTGGGAAGAGGCTGTACCTGCCCTCTGAAATTCTGGCTCTGTCCCGTGACTTTCGGAGAAGGAGGGATGTGTGTGGCCGTGCTGGGGCTGGTTGGTGACATCCTGGTGTCCTGGGCACTGTGGGCAGCTCTTAGTGAATGTCTACAGGGTGACATTCTCCTTAGAATCAGCTTCTTAAAATTAACTCTGTTTTAAAATGGGTTCTCATGTGGGTCTGAGGAGGACAGTGACAAACACACATACACACACACACACACATATTTATTTATAGGATGAATGGATATTGCTTTTGCTTGTCCTGTAAGCTCGTCTGCAGAGTGGGTACATTAGGAATTTTGGGACGAGCCAAATGCAGCAGTAGGGTCAGTCCCCTGTCCACTCAGCAGAAGTACCCATTTGGTGTGCACAGCTCCTGCCACTTCCCCATGGATCCAGTCCCCAGGAGCTATTCCTGCCGAGGACAGTGTCCTGGCACGCTGAGGAAGGATCCAAGATGTAGCATTACTGGAATGCTTTTGGGATGACCGGGTAGGAAGAAGCTACACAAGTATGCAGAAACCGCTGTGGTTTGTCTCCCAGGCCTGGGAAGGAGACAGCCTGCTTCTATTTGTGCTAGCTCGGCTTTTTTAGCTTCTGGAGGAAGTGGGAGAAGGACCCGATGCTGCTGGAGCCAGCAGGGGCAATTCTCTGGTTCCTGGCAGGGTTATGGCTGAAGCAACAGGGCCCGTCCTGCTCCAGAACAACGCACAGTGCTGAAGGGTGAGACCCTGATGGGAACAGGAGCCCAGTGCCACCAAGCCTGGCAGTGCCTGCCTCCTGTGACAGCTGCCTTCAGCCTCACCCAGGCCCAGATGTCCCAGAGCCTTGGGCATCATTGAAGAGTCTCCTTGGACTCCATGGAATGACGATGGCAGAGCCTTTCACAGGACCCTGTGCTGGCAGTGCCCTTCCATGTCCTGGCCACGGTGGTGGTGCCCTGGCAGCCTCAACCCCAGGACAGCACTGCCCAGAGAGCTGGATGGGGATGTCTGGCAGTGAGCAGTGCCCCAGCTGCCTTCATCCCTGCAGGGGACTATTTGCAAGTCCTTGGGGTAAAACTGCAGCTCTGGAGGCAGTGGTGGGTGCGTTACTGAGGGTGGGCAGCAGCATTGGGCTTTAAATCCCGTGGGGAAAATCCCTGCTAGGAGAGGCGACCCACGTGGGCAGCGTGCCACAGAGGTGAGACTGCCTGCCCAGCCCTGGGGTTTTGAGGGAGGAGAAAAGAGACTGGTGTACAGCTTGTGCTGCCTCGGTGTCCCCAGCCCTACTGGGGACATTAGTGGCCCGGTAACACCAGCAATGCAGGGTGAGGAGCTGCAGCTGGTGCCAAGGCTGGGAGCAGTGCCAGAGCCCGCTGAGGAATGAGTGAGGGGGAGATGGAAGGAGGCAGCTGGAGCCGGCGCCGGGACTGCTGCTGCCTGTGAGCTCCATGGCTGCGGGGGCCATGGCAGGGCTGTGCCAGTGCCACCAGGGCACTGCTGCCAGTCCAGGGCCCTGGTGCTGCTCAGGTTTGCTGGATGCTGGATGCTGGCAGTGCCTCATGCCGTCCTCTCCAGGCAGGTACACCTGACATGGTTATGCCGTGGCCTTCCTGCTTTTTGTGCTTGCCTTGTCTCCCTTATCCTCATGCTTTGGGGCCCCACACCCCGTCCTGGCCTGCCCTGACACGTGGCACTGGACACAGCTGCCACAGGCACCAGCTGCTGGGGGTTGGGTACAGACGTGTCACATCCTGAGCAGAACCATTGTGCTCTGGCTCGTGTTCCTCCTGCAGGTCCTGTCAGAGTGGAGCTGACACCAGCCCGAGATGGGCAGTGGGCAGGAGCGATGCCACTGGAGAGCCTGATGCCAGTCCAGGGTGGGCGACAGCCACCAAGGGCCCTTGAGAGCAGGGCGAGCACAGACATCACTGTGGATCTGCTTGTCCTTGCTCCCTCCGAACTGCTGACACAAATCACCAGTTTGTGGGGTGTTCTAGTGTGCCTGCAGGAAGAATCTTAGCCCGGAGGCTGCGAGTGAGGGGCTGACACAAATGTTTGTGACTTGACCTTTTATTGTGGCGCTTGTGAACAAATGATGTTTGCAGAAGGCAGATAAGGAGCTGTGAATAGCTGGAGTGAAGGGCTCAGATAAATATCTTGGCTTGGGGGGGTTCCCCTGTGTTGTTTGCTCCGCTGGGATCCCACCATCAGGCTGACCCTGCCCTGTTGTGCCCGTGGTGAGGCCAGCAGCTCCTGAGCACCCAGGGGAGGCACCACGGCTGGGTACACCCTGTGCCTGCAGAGGAAAGCGCCAGGAGCTGCCAGCCAGCTCGGGCAGGACCCGTGTGACAATCTGAACCGTGCAGGGTTTGGGTTTCTAACGTCCTACATGTGCCTTTGACAGCCCAAACCCCCTTCTCCCGCTCTGGAGTGTCGGTCACCCCTCGCCCCTTCCCACTGCCTGGGAATGGGAGCAGCTCGGGTGCGTTCCAGGCAGGAAGGAAAGCCTGGAGCTGTTTAAAACTCGCAATCTTCAGGGAATTTCAATCGCGTCCAAGCCCGTTCCCAACCAACTGAATAACGGTGCAGGGTTTGAATGCTGGCCCGCCTCTGCCGGCCGCTCCTCCCTCCGCGCCGCCCGCACCGGGCTCCGCCGGCTCCGCCGCCGCCGCGCTGCCATGGGGGTGCCGCGGGGGGCTCTCCCCGCGCTCTAGGGGGGTCTGCCGGGCCCCCGGCACATCATGCCATTGCTGGACTTCTTCTGGGCTTGCTTCAAAAGAGCCAAGGTAGGGGAGCGCGGTGTCCGTCGCTGACACGCTCCGCTTTGCGAAGCCTCGGCAAGGGGAGCGCTGGGGACGCGTCCCCGACGGTGTCGGCGGCTGCTCCGGGGGTGTCGTGCCCGCGAGAGGGTTTAATTTTGGCTGGGCCGTGTGTAGGTGCGCTGGTCCCTGTGCCCTGAGCTCGCCTGCTGCCCTGTCCCGGCAGCGACAGCCCTGGGCGGGCAAGGGGCTGTGCCCGGCGAGCTGAGCGCTGTGTGTCTGTCTCTGTGTTTTTGTGTGTGTGTGCGCACCCTCACCCTCCTGAGGTGGTCAGCCCATGCCAGGAGGGTCCTGCCGTGCCTGTCTGTGTGGTGTGGCCGGGCTGGGACATCCTTCCCAGCCCAGAGGCTCAGGTCACCCGTGCCGTGGCTGTGGGACCGTGGCCAACCTGGAGGGTCAGGGCAGCTCTGAGCAGGATGACAAAGGAGCAGCAAGGCCAAGGGCTCCCAGCTTTTCATTTCCTGCAGCAGCAGTTCTCATGGCGTGACAGCTGAGATTTTTCTTTAGGGTTCAATTCTTCATCTGTCACCTTAATAACAAACAACTCTCCCTGCCTCCTCCTGATCACTGTTGGTTTATTGTGTCCCAGCCTATGCAGTGTGGTGGGAGGTGAGCTGGGGAGATTGTGGAGTTATAGTTAGTGTGAATTTTAGGAGTTTCAGATTGGGAGAAGTGTTAAAATCCCTTTTCAGACAGTGCTGTACACTGGGCTGTGCTGGGTGAGTGGATCTGCTGTGGTGAAATGAATGTGGAATGCACGCTGTCCCCCCGGGCTTTCAGCGTGCAATGCTTAAAATAGTTGAGTCTAAAAATGACATTTGTGAAATTCATTGGTAATATTAGTGGCTGTCTTGTCCCTGCTGTCTCGTCCCCGCTGTCTCTGGAGAGCTTAGCTGTCCTCATTAACCCTGCTTGTCCCTGTGTGCTGCTGTTGGCGTTGCCATCGTGCTGGTGGTGGCAGGGACAGTGACACCAGGTCCTGCATGGCCACTGGCACAGCTGCGGCTTGGGATGGCTCCAGCCTAGCCTGCACAGATTCTGGTGCCCATGGGTTTCAGTCCCAAACACGCAGCAGTCCCCTGCCTTCAGCCCGTGTCTTTGGCCCAGCGTGGGGTCTGGTGGCCCAGCTGGCCAGGGCACCACCCTCCCTGGTGGCCTCCTGTAGGGCTGAGCCTTCTGCTTCAGCCTGGACCCGCTTTCCTCCCCATGCCAGCGCTGCTCAGCTGCTCACCACCAACAGGCGAGGAATTCTCACCTTCCTTGCTGAGGAATTTCTTGAACAGGGAGAAACGTGCTGGGCTCTGTCTGTTGGATTAAAGCTTTCCAGGCTAAATGAGGTGGATCTGTGGCTGGTGGAAGATTTCATGGGAAAAGGAAGGTGTGGGAACAGATTGGGCAATGCCAAAGGATCCAGAGGAGCTGGGTGACCCCCCCTGTGGACAGGGGCATGCTATGAGGTCCAGCCCTGGTGGTGGCACCCCTCGGGCAGGCAGGGCTGGGGAAGCACAGCAGCAGGGACATGGTTAAGCCTGGCTTCCCTGGGCCAGGCTCAGCCCTGCTGCCCCGGCAGGAAGAGGGGTCCCGGGCTCCGTGGGAAAGCCGGGCTCGTCCCGTGGTGCATTCCTGCGGTGATCCCGTGGGGCAGCAGCACTGGAGGGGCTCAGTCTGCGTCCAGAGAGGGACTGGGGACCCTCCTGGGCTCTGGGCTCACCTTGGGACCAGGATTGGGGACCTTCTGCTGCTCCTCCACTCTGCAAAGTGCTGCAGTGTCCCCAGTGCTGCCGGGCCCTGCTGCCCTGAATCCCATTTCTTGTGCTTCCCTCGGGAGCCGGGCTGGTGGGTGCCAGGTTTGCCATCTTTGCCCGGTGCTCCGTGCCCTTGGGAGTGGCAGTGGTGTTTTACAACCAGTGGGGTGATGCCCTTGGGAGAAGCCTTTGCCAGGCCCCAAGCATCATTGCTTGTTCCAGCTCCGGGCCAGCACTGCTGGTCTCAGGTCACTTCTGGGCACAGGGGAGGCTGGAGCAGGGGCCAAGCCCAGAGGTGAGGGGCAGCACTCCACAAATGTGAGAATTAAAATGATTTAAAAAATTATTTCTGTTTTTCTTTCTTTCTTTCTTTTCACAGAAATTCACCTTTTTAGAAGATAAAAAAGATGCAGGTAAGCTGCAGAAATAATCTTTGGGGCAGGAGTGCCCTTGCTGTTAAACAAGGGCAGGTGAGCAGGGATCATGGGAAGAAGAATGTCCCTTCGCTGGGTTCTTCTGCCAGCAGTGTGATTTCTCCCCAAAACTGTTATTTTCAAGAGAATATATTTGCAAAGGGACCTTGGTTCCTTTTCAGGTCCTCTTGTTTTTGTGGTGAGCAGCTTTGTGCTCTGCAGATAATGCCATATGGAGCTCCAGAACCTTGTCACTGCAGTGCCACGGGCAGGAGACCCCAGCTTTGTGTGTCTGGGGTGTCCCACCCACCACTGTGGGGCAGGAGGGACTGGCAGTGCAGCTGCAGGCTGATCCTGGGGATTGGGCACGGCTGCTGCTGCCCTGATCAGACCTCTGCCAAGGCAGGGGCACAGGCTGGGGATGGGGCTGCCCTGCCATGAGGGGTTTGTGGGGGCTGGGGAAGCTGGTGAGGGTCTCTGGGAGCAAGAGGAGGAGGAGGAGGAGGAAGAGGGGGAGGCTGTGTGTGCCAGCAGGACCAGGAAGCAGGGATGGGGATGGGGCAGAGGAGCCTTTCATCATTCCACTGTTGGTGGCATGAGGGTCTTTGTGCAGTGACACCCCCAGAGTCAAACCTGTCCCATCCTACACAGGGTGTCCCATGGCTCTGGTGGCCCTGGAATTGGAGGTGCCTGGAGCCAGGGTGGCTCTGCTGCTTTGGGCACAGGGCTCAGGACATGCCCTGTGGATGGTGGCTCTGGTGTTGGAGGTGGGGGCAGTGGGGCTGCCCACACTGCTGGCTGGAGCACTGGCACCATGGAAAGGAAACCCACCGTGCAGGGAGCCCATGGGATGTGCCTGGGGATCTCCAGGCAGTTCCCTGCCCGAAGGGTGGTGCACTGAGGGCCTCTTGTTTTCATGCACATAAGGGTGAAGTGAGCTCTGAGTCTGGCTGGTGAGAGCCTAGAGCACAGGAGAGCTCTGGGTAACAAAAGGTGCTTTGTGAGAGAGCCCCAGAGGTATCTTGGGTGGTCTCTGGCCCTTGCACGGGAGAGATTAAGAACATAAAAGTCAAGAGTTAAAGAGCCCTGTGGAAGGGAAAGGGCAGGGAAGGCTCCTATGGATCACACTGTGACTGGGATTTTGGGGCAAAAAATGTTTTTAGGTTTTTTTTCCCCTTGGTTAAAACTGCCTGTAGAATCCAGGTTTCTCCTGATGAAGGCTCAGTGACACTCACATGACCCCAGCTGACACCTGCCTGTCACATGTCCCTGTCCCAGCTCTGGCTGCTGGAGGGATGCTGGGTGGCCATGGGCTCTGGGGGCAGGAGGAGCAGGAGCCTCGTGTCCTGAGCAGTTGCAGAGTTTCTCACTGGGAGATTTGTCACGTGTGACTTGATGTGATGATGGAGCCATAGCAGCTCCTGGTGTCACTGCAACCTGCAGCAGCACAATGCCTGGGGCAGGCTGGGGTTCTCCCTCTGCCATGGATTACACTGGACCAGCCTGCAGGGGGGTTGTGCCCTCCACTGGGAAGGGGCCAGGACAGGTCCTGCTGTCCTCTTCACTCATTGTCCCCAGAAGATGCTCAAACAAAGGGGGCATTCAGGCTGTGGGCTTGGGGACACCATTCCCTTCCCTTATGATGATTTTCAGTCAGTTTGGATGGGTGGCATGAGGACTTCACTCCCAACACTGTGGCACGAGGCAGGGTGGAGATGGTTCTGCTTTATCCCAGCAGCTCTTGGTGAAATGTCTTTTCCATCAATTCCCAGAGTTGCCTCTGACTTTCCCCCTTCAGCACCGCTGCTCTCCCAGCACACCTGGCAGACTCCCTGAGCTGCTTTCCAGGCACGGACAGACCCACTCCCTGCCCCCTGTTTGGAGCTGTGGTTGTGCTGCCACAGCCCCTGCCCTGAACATTGGCTGGATGAGGTCATTAAAACACCTGGGTATGCCACGGCAGCTCCTACAGTGATGGTGGAAAACAACCTGGATTTCATCTGCCTTCTTGGAGGTGATGTTTCAGCCGTGGAGCACATGGGGACTGCTGTGCCCCTACTCTCCCTCCTGCTGCCCTGCCCCACATCAAAGCCCTCCCTGGCCCACCCTGCAGTCCCCTTGGCTGCATGGGACTCAGAGCCCCTGCACAGCCCCAGACTGAACCACTGGAACAATCCCAGCTGGGTCAGGTTTCCATGGATTTCCTAACCCTCTGTTTCCTCTCCAGCATTCACTTCCCTTGTATTGTTCTGGACTGAGCAGAAAGGAAAAGCTTGAAGAAAGGAAAGGCTCACAGCCTGGCTGTGCACCTGAAAACTGCATCCTCAGGATAATTTCCTACCAATAGCAGCCCCAGGCCCCTCCAAAATGGATTGGGAGGTGCTCTGCCCATGTCACAGAGCAGTGGCTGCTCTTGCTGCTCAAGGACAGGGACAGAGCTGGTGGCTCCTGCCAGCACAGCCAGACAGTGGTGTCACAGTGGTGACATTGCAGCATTTCAGGGTGGGCTCCTGTGGCTGGATGTGGTGAACTAACAGGGAAAAGCAGCACAAGGGACTCGGCTGAACTTTTGCCCCTGCATGAAATAATAAGGTTGTATTTACTCAGCATCTGGATCACTGAAAATAACCTGCTAAATTTAGCTGTTGTTGATGTGTTGTCACAGCTGAGCTGTTCTTCTCTCCTTGCACAAAAATCTCCTACACTGGCTTGGTGGGTTTGTGGCCTGAGCACGAGGCCCCGATCCTCACCTGACCTGAGCCCATGACTGTGGTTCCCTGGGTTTGGGGGGAGAAGCAGAGACTGGGATCTGGTTTTGTCACTGTCTGAATGTGTTGGAAAAGAGAGGGGCTGGGGGCTGGCAGGCCCTGGGGTCTGTGGGTGTGCAGGGGCTGCTGCTCTTGGCACTGGGGCCATGCTCTGGCTGTGGCATCAGAGCCAGGGAGATCAGAGGGGACCCATGGAGTGAGTGGGATGCTGGATGTGGCAGCAGGGACCCATTCTGGGACTCCTTGAGAAACTGCTGCTCTTACATGGTGGAAAAGGCAGTCATGGGGCTGGGCGTGGGTCAGAGCTCTGGGAAGTAGAAAAGCTGAACCGAATGTGATTATTTGTGGTTTTGGTGGGACATGTGATGAGGGGATTCTGTGCTGCTCCTTCCTCTTCCTCTTCCTTGCCCTCCTGGGTTCAGGCTTGGCTGGTGAATCACCAGTTCTCATTCTTGTGTCCCTCTGCCTGTAAAATTTGTGTAGCTCTGACCCCCTGATGACTGCTGCAGTGACAGAGACCCCTCCCCCAGCTCAGCTCCTTCCTTCTGGGCTTTAATTCCAGGGCTGGAAGTTTTCCCATTTCCTGTAGCTAACAAAATACAGATTCCCCCCCTCTGGACAGCAGGATCCGCTCACAGGTTGGGGGATTTTCTTTGAAGGCCAGAAAGGAAGACCCTGGGTCAGAGAGAAGGTTTTTCTGTGTTGGTGAGTTTCAGAGCACGTGGGAAGTGCAGGGAATGAGCTTGGAAAAGGCTCCTTTAGCCACCTCGTGCCCAGAGTGTCGCCAAGTTTTTCCCATGGCAGCAAGGAGTGACTGAGACTGACTGGAAAGTAACTGCAGGCAGGAAAGTACATTTCTATCTGCATCCTCGGGTGGTTTGCATGAGACTAAAAGGAACGAGAGGGAAGTTCTGAGTGTGGTCATTTCTCTGAAATTACCATGAGAAAATACACTGAAGACTGGCAGAAAGGTTTGGCTGGGCAATGGTTTTTCTTTGGTCAGAACTTTGACATGCAAACTGCCTTAACATGCACAGGAAGGTAATCCTTGTGCCTGAAGTAGCCCCTCAGTCCTTCTAGGCAAAGCTGGTGCAAAGGGGCAGGCATGGGGCTGTGGGAGCCTCCTGGGGCTGTGTGATGCTCACGGGAGTTTGTTTTCAAAGCCCGAGAGGTCAGATGGGGAAAAAGCAGTGTGAGGTGTTGGCAGGCCAGTCTGATCACGTTAATTCCTTCCCTTCTTAATGAAGAACCCCTGAGCCCTGCCCGGCGCGTCCGCAGGGCTTTGAAACATCCGCCCGCCCCCGGGAGCGGAGGCGGCAGCGGAGCGGGGGTGACTCAGTTTTGGGGGGGGTGCAGGTGGAACACGTGGCTCAGCATCACCTTCACCTCGGCCCCTGGTGATGCCCGAGCCTGGGGGACGGGGCTGAGCGGGATCCCAGGTCCCGGGGATGCTGCGGGACCCACCGGGGCCAGCTCTTTCCTCGGTCGGAGGCGCGGCTGTGGGGGCTCCGCCGGGGCCGCGGAGAACGGGCGGAAGGGGAGCGGGCGTTCCCCGGGAGCGGCCCCCGTCCCGTGCCCGCGTCCCTGCTGGGGAGGAGCCGCAGCTGTCGCCCGTCCCGCCGGAGAAGCGATGGGTCGCCGGGACGGGGCCGGGGTCGCGGCTCCGCGCCGGGGCTCCGGGCGCTCCCTGGGGCTGCGGCTCCGCCGCGCCGCGGCCGCGGCTCCGTGCGGGGGGAGACGGCGCGGGCGGGCAGGTGAGTGCGGGGCCGTGGATGCGGGGCCAGCCCGGTGCGGGGCTGCGATCGGCCTGGTGCGGGAGCTGCGATCGGCCCGGTGCGGGAGCTGCGATCGGCTCGGTGCGGGGCTGCGATCGGCCCGGTGCGGGAGCTGCGATCAGCCCGGTGCGGGGGCCAGCCCGGTGCGGGGGCTGCGATCGGCCCGGTGCGGGAGCTGCGATCGGCCCGGTGCGGGGCAGCGGCGGCAGCGGGGCGCGCGCGTTCGGTGCGGGGCGGGCGAGGGACGGGGCTGGCGCAGAGTGGGCTCCGTGCGGGTCAGTGCGGTGGGCGCAAAGGGCAGAGCGCAGACAGGGGATGCGACTGAGGGTCACGGGCTTTGCTTTCCGTCCAAACCCGATTTTGGTGGTGTTCTGGGCCGTGCCCGGCTGTCTGTCGTGTCTGAGTGATGCCGGTCACAAAGCCGAGGCGGGGACTGTTCTGAGCCGACTGGTAAAGCAAATGATCTGCCCGAGGATCATTTGAACTTCCACTTTTCATCAAAGAAAGAGCTTTATTTTGTATTTGATAACGTTTTAATGATGCTTGTATCAGTCATTTTGTCGAGGCTGTGAAAATGCTTAGGGAGTTTTTGTTCATTTGGAACTCAGGTGCTAAAACTGGTTTGATGTGGCTTGTAAAGATGCTTGTGATAACAGGGTGTGGGTAATGATCTTGAAAGCCATTTATTTTGGGTTCTGTGAAGGAGGAACTGCTGCTGCCTGGTTTCTCCATCGGCTGTGCTGCTTAGTGAACAATTCCACCTCACACCTGGAGACTCATTCTTTCTGCTGATAAATGATCCCTTCAGGAATGGCCCAAATCACGCTGGGTGGACAGGAGTTATTCCTCAGGGATAAGATAAGCTTAATTTGTTGTAGGCGAGGGAGAAGTAGAGTTCTCTAAAGATCTCGCACTGCCAGACTCCATGCCGGTGATATTGCCTGGCTCAGAGCTGGCACATGTGGCAAGTTGTAGCCAGGGGCTGTTTGCCCCATGGATCAGAGGGGACAGGATCTTCTATAGAGGGCAGGAGATTGTTCTGGCATCATCCACATGAGAGCAGGGAGCACAGATCCTCTCTGGGGTCTCCTGGAGGGTCTGTGGTTGCTCCCAGGAGCCAGCCCTGCCAGGAAGATCTTCACAAGATTGCCCAGCATCCTGTCTCTTTTCACACGTGCTGGTAACCCTGTGCACGCTTCCAAGGATGGACCAGAATGGAAAACCACATTCTTTGACTTGCAAAGCACTATCTTTATCTTTGGGACCACAGCCTATTGCCTTGCCATGTGTCCCCCGAGCAGCCCTGCAGCCCCTTGTGCGCCTTGGTGGACCTGTCTGGAGGCAGGAGCAGCAGCAGCAATCCCCCCACCCCTGATGTGAGGAGAGGAAGCTCTGACTCGGGTGGGTGAGGCAGGAACAGTTGGATAATGGAGCTGGTTGCTCATCACTTGCCAGCGTTTTGCCTTCCAGGAGCTGGGGGCTTTCTGCTCTGCCCCAGCAGTGGCCACATAATCCGGATTCCTCGGATAAATTCCTGCTGTTTCTCCCAGATCTGTGGCTGCTGTTTTAATTGCCTGGAGCTCCAAGGCAGACACAGGACCCTTGTTGCACAAACCCAGCTCCATGAATGATGCTGTTGTGTGTGTCTCTGAGCTTCTCTTTTCCTCCCTCTCGCCCTCCTCCTTTGGAAGCTGGGGAATTCGGCACTGCTGAGATCCTGCCTGCTGTGTTCATGCAGCTGGCAGCACAGCTCCAGCTGCCATTTCGGGTGTGCCAGTCGACCTCTTTCCCCTGATTTCCCTCTCATGAAGGACATTGAAGCCATCTTCCTCCTCTTGGCTGGTTTGCTCCCTTCCTGCTGGTGTGAGGCCAGCACTGAAACATCCCTCTAGTCCTGGAAGCTCCAGGTGGATGGGCAAAGGGGGTTTCTGGGCTCTCTGTGCTGCAGATTCAGTTTTCAGGGCTGATAGGGTTGCCCTGTGGGCCTGAGGCTCCTTGTGGGATTTGCTGGCTACCCTGTGGTTGGAAGGACTGCAGTGGCAGCGCCGGGGTGATGCTTTTAGGGCTGGGGATTGGGAAAAGCCAACAAGTGCTCTGCACTAGGGCAGCTGGACAGAGATAAATGGGGCATCCCAAGGTGGGCAGGGATGCCAGTACAGGCTGGGCCAGTTCTGCCAGGGGGTGGCACCATTCATGAGAAAATAACACGAATTACTCCATTCTCCATCTACAGCAGTGGAAAAATAGGAGCCATGGATAATGCATTAGCAGAGCAGGAGTCCTCTGGCAGCTGGGTGTGACACACATGCCCCAGACCCCATCGTCTATGGGGCTCTGTTTGTATTTATGTGCCTGAAAGAAAACTGTAACCTTCCCCCCCCCCCCCCCCATTTACTCGGGTTGTTGGAAAAAGCAGCAATGAAAAGGCTGTGATGTGCTGGAGCAGGCTGTCCTGGGGTGCCTGGGGTCTCCTTCTGCGGGGAATGTGCTTTTCCCGTGGATTCGGAGCCGTTTTTTGTCCCTTTCCGCCGTTTCCTTGCTGTGACTCTTCCGGGGATTTCATGAACCGGGGGCAGCAGAGGGATCCGTGTCCCGCGGGGTGTGGGGGGGTGGCGCTTTGGGACCCCCGAGCCTCGCCTGGGAGCGGCCGCCCCCGCTGCCCCCGCCGCCGCTTTCCAGCTCAGCGTCTCCGCGAGATTTCCTGCTCTTGCCTCCACACCCTCCCTTGTTCCTGCTTCACTCAAGGAACGAGAGGAAAAATGCCCGAAACCTCCGAGCCCGGCGCTTTTCCAGTGGCCGTCACCGTGCTGGGACCACCCGGGTGAAACAACCATCCCGGCTGTCCCGGGGTGCTGGCTTTGGGGGTCAGCCCGCACTCCAAGGCTCTGTGTTTCCAGAGCCTCTGTCCCTTTTTGTCCCCTCCCCATGATCCGGGGAGCCGGACTGTGGTGGAGCTGGGACCTGTGGGGGTCAAGGCTCTGCTGGGTCCTGACACCCGGATCCCCCTGACCCCTCCTCTGCCCGCGGGTGCTCACAGCCTAAATGACCTCCCAGTGATCTCCCCAGATCAACAGCTTGTCCCTGCGCTGGGGCTGACCCCGGGGGGCACCGGCTGCCTGCTGTCACCCCCTGCCACCCCCCGGCCGCCCCTCGGGTCCAGCTGGCGAGGGGCTCTCACGCACAAAGCTGCGGGAGGAGCTTGCAGCCAACAAGAGGCGCATTGAGCAGCCTGTGCTGAGTCCCTTCCCTCCGCGGGGAGAGCCGGCCAGGGGGGGCTGCCCCGGGGCAGAGCTTGGTGGGAGGGGAGTCAGGAGCTTGGGAAGGAAGGAAGGAGATGTGCCTCTCCGACTATGAAAACAATGGGGAAAAATCCTGTTTTTTAACTTGATTCTCCCGTGTTGGGAGCTTGGGCGTCCCTCCAAGCAGTGATTTCCAGAGGAAAGGTGGTTTATGGCATCCCTGAAACGTACCTGGTCTCTCTTCTGCTTTTCTGGTCATCCCACCCAGCCCAGATCACTGCCTGCCTCCATCTCACCCTCTGCCCCCTCTGCCTCTCCCTCCATGCTCGGGCTGGTGCCTCCTGACCTCCAGCCCTTTCATTACTCACAAGAATTTCATCCTTCAAGTCCATTTTAAGCACCATTTTCCCCTCTTGCAAATCACCTGTGGCTGTGCACACCTCTTGCTGCCCCTCTGGTGTGACAGGAGGTGTGGTCCAGAGCCAGGTTGTGAGGGGTGTGTGCCATGAAGAAGGTCCTCCTCACTCTGTGCTGTTGGAATGGTAACTACAGAGCAGTGCAAGGGCATTTTTGGGGACACTAATAACTACAGAGCAGTGCAAGGGCATTTTTGGGGACACTAATAACTACAGAGCAGTGCAGGGGATTTTTGGGGACACTAATAACTACAGAGCAGTGCAAGGGCATTTTTGAGGACAAGAGTCCCTGCGAGCAACCTTGCTGTAGCTTCCACCCCAACTGTTCCATCTGCTGGCTCTGAGCACAGGGAGAGCTGGGGACAGCCAGGTGTGTCCAGAAATTGTCCTGGGGCTCCTGTTTGTGGGAGGAACAGCCTGAGGGATTCCTGTGTGTGCTCAGCCCTGCGGGGAGGTGGCAGCTGTTGGTGTCCCCATCCTGCAGCCCCACGGGCCAGGCCAGGCCCTGCAGTTGCTGCTGCCAGTCTGGGAATGCAGGGACAGGGGTAGATGAGCTGGGGGGGCACGGGCGCCTGGGGCACTGTGGGACATGGACAGGGCTTGGGGTTCCAGTGGGGTCCACGTGTGGCACAGAATCACAGAATGGTTTGGGTGGGAAGGGACCTTAAAGTTCATCTCATACCCTCCTCCACCATGGAGGGACACTTTCCATTATCCCATTGCTCCAAGCCCTGTCCAACCTGGCCTTGGACACTTCCAGGGATGGAACAGCCACAGCTTCTCTGGGCAGCCTGTGCTAGGACCTCCCCACCCTCACCCTACCTAACCCTTCCCTTTTTCAGTGAGAAGCCATTCCCCCTTGTTCTGTCCCTCTAGCCCTTGTCCCAAGCTCTCCTGGAGCCCCTTTAGGCACTGGAAGAGTCTCTAAGGTCTCCCTGCCTGCCTCCATGGCAGAGGGGTTCCAGGAGGTTCCAGGTTCCATCTCCATGTCCCCCTTCCCCGGCAGCGGCCGATGCGGCACCGGGGAGCCCCCGCACCTCCTGCCCCGGGGGCGGCGGGCGGATCCCGGGGCGGGCGGTGCTGAGGATGGGGGCCGGATCCCGGGGATGGGAGGCGGATCCCGGGGACGGGGAGGCGGATCCTGGGCTGTGCCGCGGCATAGCCCCGCACCTGCCGCTCACACCGACAACAGCCGGAGCGCCGGCTGGCACTGCCGAGCCCGCCCGCTGCCCGCGGCGGCCCGGCCATCGGGTCCCCCCTGCGCCACCCATCTCCTCCAGAGCCCTCTGTCCTCCCCATCCCTCGACAGGTCCCCCGAGAGCGCCGGGCGGGGCACAGCCACAAGGTACATGGGGAACCTGGGGATGGGTGCGGAGGGTCAGTGCAGAGGAGGAGGAGGTGGGTTTTGGGGGAAAGCACCCAGCACTCTGCTGTCTTTGGCTGGGCTGTGCTCCGATTGTTGCACAAGCGTGGCAGAATCCCTTCCTGAAATCACTTAAGCTCTGTGTGTGGTGGAGTGAGTCGACAGGAGGTGACGAAGAGATACAGTGGCCTCAAGTTGTGCCACGGAAGGTTTAGTTGGATATTAGGAACAGTTTTTTCTCTGAAAGGACTGTCCTGCCATGGCACAGGCTGCCCAAGGCAGTGGTGGAGTCACTGTCCCTGGAGGGGTTTAACAGCTGTGTAGCTGTGGCACTTGAGGATGTGGATTACTGGTGGCCTTGGCAGTGATGGCCTTGGCAATGCTGGGCTCGGTGGTCACAGTGGGTTTTCTAACCCGAATGAGATTCTGTGGTTCACCTGTGGCTCCAGCAGCACCGGGATGCCCCAGGTGGGATGGACCGGTGTCCATGCCGGGATGGACTCAGTGCCTGGAGGAGGTGGCTGTGCTGCAGGCGGGGAGGATGAGGAGCTTGGAGCTGGTATGCAGCTCCTGACAGCCTCGTGCAGTAACTGGATCCCCCTCTGTCCTCCCGGCTGAGTCATGACCGTGTGTGGGGCAAGAATCCAGGCGAGAATCTGCCTTTGAATCAGCCGGTTTGGGTTCGGCACGTTCGACTCTGGCTCGGCCGTGCTGACCCGCACGCGGCTGGCAGGGCTCAGCAGGGATGGGATGGGGGTTTGGCTCACCCGCCTTTCCCCAGGGCTCCTCCTCACCTCCTCTACCTGGGATTAGTGCAGGTGGCCTGGTGGCTGGGAAAGCACGGATCTGCCATCTGTCAGGGGACTCCAGATCAGGCCCTCTCACTGCAGTGGGGGAAGCTGGGCTCTGAGTCTGAGTCCTGGCTTTCAGTGCCCTGGGCATGTTTACAGCAGGTTGGTTCCTTTGGAGGCTGGGCTCTGGGCCCTGGCTTTCAGTGCCCTGGGCATGTTTGCAGCAGGTTGGTTCCTTTGGAGGCTGGGCTCTGGGCCCTGGCTTTCAGTGCCTTGGGCATGTTTGCAGCAGGTTGGTTCCTTTGGAGGCTGGGCTCTGGGTCCTGCCTTTCAGTGCCATGGCCACCTTTGCAGCAGGTTCCCTACCCTTTGTCGTTGGTAGGGAGGGGGGGATTTGCTGTGCCTGTGTCATTTGTCACACTGTGACCCAGCAGTGCTCTGGGGAAGCGTGCTGCCAAGGTGAGAGGCTGCTTCCTCAGGGGCTCTTTGATGTGCCGAGCTCAAACACCGGCTCTTTGTGTGTTTGGATTTGTGGTTTTTGTTCTGAAATGCTCTGTGTGCCGAGGGCAGCAGAGCCTCTTCTACTTAAAGACCTTTGTACAGTCCCTGGGTGTTGGAGTGCATATCGTGAATTTTTGGCAGGAATCCACACTCTTTTCCACTTGCATACGTGAACTGTTATCAATGGCTGTGCCTTTTTCTGTTTGCACTCTCACCAAAGCCCAGCTGAGGAGGTGGCTGTGCAGCCACCCCTTGCTGCTCTTGGCACATGTGTGCCAACAGGATCAGGGGCCACGGATCAGCTCACATGCCATCAGTCTCCCTCCATTCTTGCATGGGAAAAAATCAGCTCCCACCCTTATCCTGACAGCATTTTCTGTGTGTGGCAAAACACGCAGTTCCAGCACAGAGCAGGTATCAAAGCTCCTTCTAAGGAGCAGCTCACGTTCCTGCCATGTGCTCACACTTCCTCCAAGAAATCCTTTTCTGATAAAAGACTGAGTGCATAAATCCAGCCGTGCTTCCGTTGAGAATTCCTTGTCTGCATGGCCTGCAGTGCCCAAACCCCAGTGTGTGTTCACAGGACAGGCTGCCAGCGCTTCAGTTTCGTAAGAGAACAAAATGTGGTTGTGCCCAAGGGCACGTCAGTACTTCCCTTTGGTTTTGTACTAATTTCAAAAAGATTTGAAGGTTCTCAAAGTCAATTGAAGTGAGTGGGGGAACGAAAGGTCGCCCTTTCCCCGAGGGCATGCTGAGGCTGCTGCGTGACTTTGGGCAGAAGGACCAAGCCTGGAAGTTGGCTGGCACTGAAGGGTGCAGGCAGTGCTGAGGGTAAATCACTGCCAGTAGAGAGAGGAGTGAAGTCTCCTTCCTTCAAGTGATCACCCCGTGTAAAGCCTGAGACAATTTGCCTGTTACAGGGTTTTGGGATTTGCCTTTGCCCTCTGTGGCTTTAGAAGGGCTTCTGCATTTGGTGTCTGTGGGAGTTTAATCCCCAAATTCAGGCAGGGTCTGCAGGGATGGGAATGCCTCTGGAGCGGTCACTGTGGCTTTGATGCATGGGGAGCTGGGGCGGTCCTGTGGTGTGGTGGGACCAGGGGTCAGAGCATCCCCTAACACGGGGGTCTCCTTTCCTCCCACCAGCCCCATAGCAGAGATGTTGCTCCATCCCTTCTGCCCATTGGATTTGGTGACAAGGATTACCAGAGCCCAGGGCATGAAAGCTGAGCTGTTATTGTGCATGTAAAAAGCTTTAGAAGTGGTGTGGGGGCTGTAAAAGCTGAGATGCTGTTGCTCTGCCACTCTTCCCATCCCACAGCGTGCCCATGCTGGTCCTGCTGCAGCAGCAATGGTACTCCAAGGCAAGAGGAGCCACGGGGAGTTACAGCTCCCCAAACCATGTCACAGGTTTGCTGAGCATGGGAACGTCTCCCTGGAACTTGGGGTTTCTTATTTCCCAACTTCCCTTCTTGCACGTGGTGTTCCACCCCTGCTGGGACGTGGGGCAGAGGCGTCTGGGGGGTTTAGCCCTGGAGGAAAGCTGTGCTGGGAAGTGGCTGGAACTTCCAGGGGCTGGTGGCCAGGGCAGAGGAGCTCCTGTGAACCTTTGAGCAGAGCTCTGGAGGGGACTGGCACATTCCAGCGAGGCCGGGGGTCTCGGCAGGTTAATGATTGAGCTGCTCTGGCCCTTTGGCTCCTGCCATTTGCAGAGGCACCTTGGCAACATGGGAACCTTTCCAGGCTGCTGGGGATTTAAAGAGACAGGGACTGTCCCTACATTTCCAGTAAGCGGACACTTTTTTGGTGCTCTTCTGGTGATGGCTTCTGGATTTTTGTTACCTGTTTGCCTTGTGATTCACGGGGTGTGTTACCTGCATGTCCTGCAGGAGGAGCATTGTTGGTGTGGAGCTGTGCTGCCCATTCCAGGCTTATCACCCTTTCCCTGATGATGCACGTGTGACCCTGATCCCACAGGATGTGGCTTTTAGTGGGTCCCCATGTGTCCCCTGCCTCTGGGTGCTGTGACACCCATGGGTGGCCATGTCCCCAGCCTGCTGCTGTCCCCTGCAGCTGCTGGGTTAATCATTGACAGGTCCCCGTGCCACGTGGGCACTGGCCTGGCTGTTTGCAGAACCCTTATCACGGGGCACTTGTCACCCGTGCCAGTTACAGGGCGGAGCAAACGTTAACGGCAGGGCTGGAACAGCTTCAGCAGCTCAGGGACCTTCCCCAGGGCTCAGCCACTTCCTACCCCGCTGCACATGGAATCCCAGCAGGGCTGCCGTGTCAAAGCCTGGGGGTCTGCAGGGCAGACAGGCTGGTGGGGTGGTCAGGATGAGCCCTGGCACATCTGGCTTCTGGCATGGTCCTGGGATGAACATCTGGATTTCCATGGGTGCTGCAGCCAAGGCTTGGTCCCGTTGTTAAGGGAGATTAGGAGCTGGTGGTTTCTCCCAGGATGTCCTGGTGCTGAACCTGAGGGGTCCTGTGTGCCCCAGCCTGGGTGAGCTGGGGGATCTCCTGCCCTGCAGGTGCAGGGGAAAGGACAAGAAAGCTGGCATTTAAAGGGAAAAGGAAGAAAAAAGGAAAAGGAGTGAAGAAGACGAGGCTCTGCTGGCAGTGCTGAAGGCTGGGCTGCAGCAGGGGTGGTTCTGAGGCTGCAGGTGGGGTTTGCTCTGTGGGGTTTCAGAGGGTTGGCCGCTGGCCCTGCTGCTCCTGCTGAAACTGGAACTGACCCTGGCCAGGGGTGTCACAAGGCTACAGGACAGTGCCCACAGCGGTGACGCAGAGGGCACCTGACCTCGTTTCATCAGTGTCATTGGGCAAGAGCAGGATGTCTGAGCCAGGGCTGGTGTTCCAGCTCTGTTTTTCCAGGCAGAGGGTTGCCCCATGGCCTCCAGACACTTTCCTGGGCAAATCCCAGGATGGCTGTTGCAGGGAGAGAGCCGCTGGCATGAGCCTCCTGGACACACTGGGGGCACACATGGGTTGTGGCTGTGTGAATTCTCCTGATGTGAAGTGCTGGGAGCTGTGGTGCTGCTTTCTTGGGAGCAGCAAGGATGTGGGATGCAGTGGTTCTCTCCCAGCTAAAAATAATGGACATAGACAAAGTGCAAAATCAGGGACAAGGCAGAGATTGCCTCTCTTCTCTAGGCAGGTGATCTCTCTCCTGCTGAACCCTGAGCCCTGGCTGCTCTCTGGACAGACATTTGTTTCCCAGCCAAGTGGCAGCTGACCCCACTCTTCCCTTTCCCTTTCCCATGCCTGGCCTCACACCTCCACAGCTCTGCTGAGAAATTCCCAACCCCAGCAGGCATGGAGGCGTTCTGCAGCAGCAGCTGAGCTGGATCAAACCACTCTGGGGCTGAGAGCACCAAGTGCCTGCTTATTAAGGGATGTTCAGGGGTGCTGGGGGCTGGTGACACAGGGAGTGCTTTGGCTGTGCCCTTGGCCTTGCTTTGGTGTCCTCTGCTGTACAGAGGGAATGGGATCACCCTCTCTGTTGCTGTGACCTGTGAGAGCACAGGAACACTGCCAGATCCGGGCACTGAGCTCATTTATTGTTTTATTTATTGTGCTGTCCCGTGCTGGAGGACCCAGGAGAGCGAGCTCTCTGCTCTCCACTCGGGGCTCCTGGCTTTGCTCCGTCCTTGACTGACTGCTGGAGGCAGCTGCTTCTCCACCTCCTGCATTTCCTGCATTTATTCTCTTTTTGCTTTCTTGTGCCTTGTGTCAGGAGATTGGTGTGAAGGCAGCGTTTGTGCTTCCTAAGCCTCCACATGTGTCCCTGCTGGAGCAGCTGCAGTGCAGGGCTGGCAGGGGGCTGGGGGGGCTGCAGGGGCCCGGGTACCCCATCCCTGCCCTCCTCAGCAGGCTCAGGGGCCCCATTTCCATCTGCTGGAGATCCCAGCACAGCCCCTGAGGGACCCTCGGAGGGGGGAGACTGACACAGCCCACTCAGGGCCCTTGTGGAAAGGGTCTGGGTGGGGAGGGGGGCACAGGTGCAGCCCCCTGGTGCAGTGCAGGACCTCCAGCAATGCCAACAGCTGGGCAAGTTCTGCCCAGTGCCTCTGGGAATGGAGCCAGAGCTTTTGTGAAGTCAAAAGTGAGTCCCCAGCTATGAGCCCCTTTTGGGGATCCCGTGCTTTCCTTGCCAGAGTTTGTGTTTGGATTCTGGGTTTTGTGGCATTTTTTTCAGGATCTGGCCACAGATAGGCTCTTCTCACATCACCAATGCAGACTCCAGACACCTTGAGATTCCCTGAGGCACACAGGGGGCATTTGCAACATTTGCAGCAGGGACTGAAGGGGTTAAAGCTGCTTTGCAATGTGATTTAAAAAAAAAAAAAAAAAAAAGCCATTTCCTTCTTGTCCAGAGACAGTTTATTTTCTGGGCATTCTTCGGGACGCAGGGAGGTGCCTTTTCTTTAAGGCATTTCCTGTAAGCAAATTTATATTTGGCCTGGGGAGGGTGGGGAGAGGAGGTGGGTGCTGGGGAGGGTCTGCAGCCGAGCCGGGTGACCTCAGCTTTGGCTCCTTGTCCCCAATTGTGGGGGTGGCAGCTGAGGGAGGTGCTGGCTGGGCTGGCTGTCACAGCCGGGCGAGGAGCAGGGTCCTTTGGGGTCTCTCCTGTCACAGCAGGGTGAGGAGCAGGGTCCTGCAGGTCCCTCCTGTCACAGCAGGGTCCCTCCTGTCACATCAGGGTCCTTTGGGGTCTCTCCTGTCACAGCAGGGTGAGGAGCAGGGTCCTGTGGGATCCCCTGTGCCCTGGCAGTGCTGCTGCCACTGTGCTGAGGCTGAGCTGGCATCCACAAGGCTGCTTTCAGGCCATCCCTTCCATTATCTTTAAGATGATGAAGATAAGAGCTGCTGAACCCTGTTATCCTGTGCCTGGTGTGGTTGTCTTCCCTCCCCCAGGAAGGCTTTGATTGCCACTGAAAAACCCAACAAGCCAAGGTGGAAATGCAGCAGATCGTCAGCATTCACTGTGCCCCTGGGGCGGGTAGTGCAGATTTAACTCTTTTCCCGAGGATATTTGATCAGATCCTGGGCCAGGGGCTGCAGCCGGACCCTGATGCCCCAGGCTGGGCTCCCCCAGGCTCGAGCTGCTCCCCAATGTTCCCCGTGCCAATTTTCTTCTCCCCCATTTTGTTTTCCTTTTATTACCGTGATTTCCTAACATCGGAAGAGGCGAGTTATGAAACTGGAGTTATCCAAACACGTCTTGTTTGAAGATAGCGTTTCATGCAGCAGATGCAGCTTCCTGCCCTGTAAATGGCTCCCATTGTTTTGCCTTGGCTCCTGGCCCTGCAGCACTGGGGTGTCGATCTGCTCCAGCAGCCGCAGGAGTGGTGGTCCCAGGGCTGGACTGGGAGCACTGGTGCTCTGTAGGCAGCCTCTGAAAGCACCTGGGGCTGTCCCAGGTTAAAGGCAGGGAGCTGGCAGGGTGCTGGTTTGGTTGGCTGCAAACATCACCTGCAAACTGGGGTCGTTGTGTGCTGGGCCAGGCACAGGGGTGGCACTGATGGATGGTGTGAGCATGGCAGGAGGCAGGGAAGAGGGGGTAAATAAAAGAGGTGGTGCTGGTTGGTGTGGTGAGGACACTTCCCAGCACAAAAGAAGCAGCACACATTTTTAATTTAAGTGGGCTTTTTTTAGTGTTTAAATGCAAAGCGAGGGTTCAGAGGTGACCCTCAGGTGCTGCTGAGGCACTGGGAAGAAATTCGTTCCTGTGAGGGTGGTGAGGCCCTGGCACAGGTTGCCCAGAGGTTGCCCAGAGAAGCTGTGGCTGCCCCATTCCTGGAAGTGTCCAAGGCCAGGCTGGATGAGGTTTGGAGTAACCTGGTCTGGTGGAAGGTGTCCCTGCCCATGGCAGGCGTTGGAACTGAATGAGCTGAAAGGTCCCTTCCAAACAAAACCATCCTTTAGTCAATGATTCTGTGATTCCTGTGGTTCTCTGTGATTGAAGCATGGTAACAGTCAGATTTGCTGGTGAGCTGCAGTTTTGTGCCCCATGTTCCCCTGGGCACTGCCAGCCTGACCTTGGGTGCATGTCCTGCAGCTCCAGCCAGCTCTGGCTACTGCAGGATCCCTGGCACAGGGAGGAGCAGCAGACACAGGCTGGGACCTGGTGAGTTTTGGGTGGGTGTCCTTCCCCACCGGCAGAGCTGCTTTGAGAGCAGCTGGGTGTGCCCAAAGCTCTTCCTCTGACTGAGGAAGCCTGGTGGGGATCACGCTGTCCCTGGAGCTTGGGCATGGCTGCTGTGCTCAGCCACACTGTGAGGGTGCCTCTCTCCTCCTGCTCTCCACAGCCTTCCCACCTGCTCGAGCAGCAGGGATTGTTTTTTAATTAATTTTTTGTTTCTGTGAACACTGTTAGGGTCTGGGGAGCTGCAGCTGTTGGCTCATTAATGAGGTTCTCTGCAGAACCGTGGCAGGAAGCAGTGCTGGACCCTTGGCTGAGCTCGTAGGTTGACGCTTTTCCTTCCTGCCCTTCTCAGTAAAGGAAAGTCACTTTGTGGCTGCCCCCACCTCAGCCCCTGCTCCCTCCTTGCTTTGGGTGTCGATTTTTGCTCTGAGGGTTGGGCTGGGGTCCCCCAGGCAGGGTCCTGGGGAAGGAGATGAGTCTTGTGTCTCTGTTTCTTTGGCCACAGCAGTTGGAGAAGACATTGATAGCAAGGTCAGGAGTCTCAATGATTGCTGTTTGATAAGGTTCACTGATATTTTATCAGTGATCTCTGAGGACAAAAGGAAACTTTATGAGTTAAGAACATCTGTCTTGGCACGACCACATCCCCCTGAGTGTTCAGTGCTGGCTGGGGATGGAACTCAAATCCTCAGAGATCCCATTCTCTCCTTGCTGCCAGCACCCACAGAGATCTTGGCTGTTCCTGGGCTGTTCTCTGGCTGTGCTGGCAGAGCCACTCACCCGCCCAGCTGCTTCACCTGGGATTTACCTGCTCTCATGCTGCTCCTTCAGCAGGGACTGAGCCGTGAAGGGCTCCTGGCAGCATGGAAGATGTGTAAGGCCGGGTCCCATGGATTATTGAGCGTTTGTGTTTCTTGGCCAGGCTCCTCAGCCCATCATGGCACACAGTGATGCACTGGTGGCTTTGTCAGGGCTTTCCCTGTTGTTCCAGCACTGCTCCCCTTCAGCTCATCTCCAGCCCTGCCAAGCTCCTGGGTGGGGATGGGCACAAGGGGTTCTGCAGTGGAAGGGGGAGGAGATGCCACATCCCACCTCTCTCTGGGAATGCTCTGGAGGCTGAGGAGAGCAAAGACCAGCTCCTACAGCCCTGCTGGTGCTCTCAGGCTGCAGGGACCTTGTGCCACCCCACAGTCCCGTGGGCGGGTGGGAATGAAGCACTGGGTGAGCAGCCGGCGGGAAGAGCAGCGCGTCCTTGCGCGCGGCGGTCACGGCTCAGTGTCACCTGTCACATGCCAGGCAGGGCACTGGAGCGTGGCTGGCCTTGTGTGCATGGCTGTGGCTCAGTGAGGCGCTGCTGGGTGAGCAGCCACATGTCCAGGCACTGGGACTGGGATTTTGGGCAAATCAAGGCATGAGCTGTCTTGGATGGGGCTGGGGACAGGTGCCGCTTGTCTCTGAAGATGCTGAGGTATGCTGGGGCTTTGGGTCTCTTCTGAAAACTTGCATGTGAGTCAAAAATTAGTCATAAAATTAGATGGATAAAGCTCTAGAAGGGTGTGAGCTGATTGATTGGCCCCAAACATGTCAGCCAGCAGCACTGGGGGAGAGCTTTGCTCAGCTAAAGGCTTCCTCAGAAACACCAGTGGGGCAACTGCTGCACACTGCTGGGACTGGAAAGGAACATTTGCTTGGGGAAAGATGAGCATTTTAGAGTATTGCTCTGAAAGACACAGCCCTGACTGCTGGGGATGGCTCCCCTGCCATGCGCAGCTGCTGTGGTGGGGGCTTGGCTGGGGAGGCTTCTCCCTGTGTGAAAGCAGTGGCTATTCCAGAATGACTGTCTTGAGACCAAAGTGTTCTTAATATCACCCCTGGGAAGCTCTGACCAGGCTGGAGCCTTTGCCAGCCCTGGCATCAGCCCACCATCAGGAGGGGATCTGTCACCCACGAGCAGCCCCATCCTCACCATGCCCAGCTATGAGCACCAGTGAGGCCATTGTGCACTCAGGCCCAGACAAAAAACCCCAAGTGGGCCTTGCTGTGACAAATCTTTTCCTTACAGAGGGGCTTTCACATGGAAGGGAAGCTGGAACAAACATGTCCATTCCTGCCAAAGGCGCTGCTCTGCCAGTAACTGGCCTCTGCTTCCTACTGCAAGTGGTTGATGTGTGGAATTGGGGCTTCCTGCTGCCTGCTGACCCCTGGGCTTCTCCTTCTCCTGACCCCAGGAGCTGTTCCTCTGCTCCTGACCCTGCTGTTGGCAGCCACCGCTCTGGCTCCGGTGTGCTCGGCATCATAACTTCCCGTGAGCTGGAATGGCTGTGCCAGGGTGTGAGCTCCTGTGCCTGGAAATCCCTCAGAAGGCTGGGAAGTGCTTGGGTAATTAACCAAATTGAAGAAGAGTTGTTTGAACCATGTCTGGGAAGTGTTCCTCCTGACTTACAGCAAAGATCTTGGATTTGGGATTGTCTTTTAGCCACGGAGCAGCCCAGATCCCTTTGTGCATCCTTGGATCCTTCCCGATCCGTGGCTCTCCCCTGTGTCCCACAAGGCTTTGCTTGCCTTGGTTCCTCAGAAATGCTTTTTTTTACATAAAGGACCCTGTTTTAGTCTATGCCTGGGTGCAGGGTGGGCTTGGCTGTGGGAAGGGGCACAGGCAGACACTGGTTTCTCTGGTGGGAGGCAGATGGATGGGACCATGTGAGCTGACTCTACCATTGCCATGGTTGGTCTTCCATTGAGATTCAGCATCTTGACTGTCAGACCAGTGTTAAGAGTCTCTACTATTGCTTGAGGCCAGTTTTCATCCTGTTTTATAATATTCCCTGACATTCCCCACATTCCTGGCAAGAAGACTTCTGTATTTTTTTGAAATGTTCCTTTGTCTCTTTGGAAAGCTGTGACATCCTTTAAGACTTCTTCAAAATGCCGTTGTCCTGCTGTCCTGGCACCTCCTGCTAGCACCATAAAGAATGGGCAGCCTTGAGTCTCAACTCCAGCTTCAACATCATCTCCTTCCAGCTGGGAGATGAAGAAAAAGGTGTAGACCATGTGCACCTGTTTGACTCAGTGACCTCCCTAAACCTGATGTCCCTGCTGTGTTTCCACCCCTGTCTGCAGGTTTCAGTGCCCCCCATGTTTTTGGGGTGATATTGGGCCTGTCACCTGAGCTTCCATCGTTGTCACAGCCTGTCAGGACAGCAGGGTCTGGGTCTGCAGGGTCTGACCTGCCAGGTGTGAGCTGAGGGCGGGTGGGATGTTTCCCAGTGCTGTATCCCTGGATAGGGATGAGAGACCTATTGTGTTTCTCACCAGGAATCACAAGCAAGGGGAGATGATGCTCAGCTCCTTCTGGGAACGATTTGTGCCAAAACTCCGATGTGGGAAGTGCAGGCACAGGGAATGTGGTTTTCACTGCAGAGACTAATCCTGTGTCAGCCACAGCTTCTTGCTTGGACCGTGCTGACCCCTCTCCTTTGGGCTGAGAGGTGAGCAGACTCCTGCTGCATGGGGAAGAAACATTCCCAGGGCAGGTGGAGCACACTGGGCTCGGCACAAACCAGAAATTTGTAGGGAATTGGGTGATTTAGTCTGGATATCTCACATTGCAAAGAACTCAAGAACTGCTGTTCTTGTCCGTGAACCATTTTTTTAGAACTTTTTGTCCTCTTTGATATCTTGAGGGACTGGGAAATTTATGATGATCCAGCCTTGGCTGTCACTTTTCCCATCCCTCTCACACAGAGCCTACTGGCAGCTCAGGCTGTCCTGCTCCAGCTGAGGCTCACGGCTCTGCTTTGATGATGATGAGGGTGCCCAGTCTGATGATGAGAGGGGGTTTTGGGGTGTCCATCCCGCTGTCCTGCCAGACAGGACAGACTCCCCACCGGCCCCTTCTCCCAGCGCCTGCAGCGGGACGCTTTGCCCTTAACCCTTTATTTCTCGGCTTGGCACGGGAAACCGCGGCTCACCTGGCGGCCCCGGGGTGCCGAGCTGGGCAGGACGGGTCCGTGCTGGGCTGGGCAGGACGGCGGGGCTGGGAGCGGTACCGGATGGAGCCCTCGCGGCGCTCCCACCCCCGCCTCGGCGCTCAGCCCTGCGGGGCCGGGATGTCCTGTCTGCCGGGGACACGGCTCGGCTCGGCTCGGCTCGGCTCGGCTCGGCTCGGCTCGGCTCGGCACAGCCCCGCGGCTCTGCCATGGAATCAGAGACCTTCCAGCCGCCGCTGGACGGTGCTGGGTGGCCGAGGAGGGCGTGAAGGAGGCTGGGGGGGGGGGGGGGGGGGGTCATGCTGATATTTTTTTCTGCGTTTAATCCACGGGTTCCAATGAACAAAGCCGGGATTAACAGCGCCTGCCATGGTGAGTCTGCTCGTGTCCCGGCTCTGTGTTTGGATTGGGAGGCTCCAGCCAGCAAACGCTCTCGGGGGAGGCGGGAAAGGCTCTAAAATGACCTTTTTTTCTTGTTAGAGATTTCTTGGAAGCAGCGTTTCCTGTGCAGCAGGGCGGTTTGCTCCGGCTTTTACACAGCGGGGGCGAGCGCAGGGTTCAGAGGTGTCGCTTGTGTTGTTGTTAAAATTGTTGGGGAGGGTTTGTTTTTTTAAAATCTTTTCTCGAAAACCAGAATTTCCTTCACCTTTTTTGCCGTGCCCGGAGCGGGGATGTGCAGGAGCCCTGTGCCCTGCTTGAGCGGGGATGCGGCTGAGCGGGGCAGGGATGAGCGGGGCGGTGGCGGTGACAGAGCAGGGCTGGCCTCAGTCACACCGCCAGAGCTTGTCCTTCCCTGCTCTGCTCCCCACCGGAGCTGCAGCCACGGCAGTATTTGGGTTTATTTCTGCCAGAGCCAGCCAAGCTGGTGGGAGCGCTGCGTGCCAGCTTCTCCTGATCTCCGGTTGTTTCCTGAGCCAAAATCCTTTGGTGTGAGCCCGAACCCCCCGGCCCTGGCAGGCATGGCCAGGGGCGCGATGGTGCTGGTGCCAGCTGTGCTCTGGGATGTGGCATCACCTGCTGACACCAATTCACTGATTTAAAAGCAGTTTTCAGAAGGAGGAATGAGGAAAGAGCGGGGTTTGGAGCTGTGGGGTGGAGGTGGAAATACCCCAAGCGGTGCCCGTGGGTGTGGGGTGCAGCAGAAGTGGGTCCTGATGGGAGAGACCTGTGAGCTGGTGACAGTCCTTCCCCTGGGCACACAGACCTGTGAGCTGGTGACAGTCCTTCCCCTGGGCACACAGACGCCTGGAGGGATCCCTGCATGCATAGGGGTTCTGAGCCTGCACCCCATGGGCCTTGTGCTCGGCTGCACATCCAGGACTCCTTGGGGTTAAACACGTGAATTTTGTAGATCTTTCTGATATGGGATGGGATTTCAGGAGCACATCAGGCACCTGTACTTCCCCCTAGGCAGCAGGGAACAGTTGATAAACCAAAGCTGAGTCTGGTGGGGAAGGAGGAAGGATCATGTGCTGAGCTGGGACATACTTGATTTGGGGTTATTTTTGTATTGCAAAAGGGAGGAAGAGAGCCCTAAAGTGACCATTCATGCCTCTGCTGGGATTTCAGTGCCTGTTCCTTCCTGCAAGGGCTTGTGCCCACGCCAGGGCTGTGGCAGTGGCCACTGGCTGGGTGTGACAGCCGTGGTTTGGGCTTCTTGTCCCTGGGGACAGGTAGGGCTCCCACCAAAGTTGCTGGAGCCTGAGCATTCTTCAGCCAGCAATGAGGTGGGTTTGTGATTCTGTACAACATGGAAAAAGCTGCAGCAAGACCACAAGGGAATTCTGCTCCATGGGTTCCTCTGGTAACACACGTGTTTATGCTAAATAAATGCATAAAAGTAGGAGGGCATTCCCTCGTGTATTAAGGAAATAACTGTTCTTTAGTGCCTGGATTTAGCAGCAGGAGCAGGGGGTTGTTCCTTGGCGCGTGGGAAGCAGGAGAGCAGCTGCAGCAGGTCACATCCATGGGAGATACAAATGCTCCAATGGGAGATTGAGGCTGACAGCTTCCTGCAGAGCCAGAGCTGCTGCTGGTTCAGTTTTTTTAGCAGAACTGTTGGTGTTTTCCTTTGGCTTGGCCTTCCTTGGCCTTTGGTGGTGGCTGGTGTTGGGTCTCGTACATTATTCCGGATGCTGACCTCAGTCCATGCTGGGTTTAACGCTCTTGTAGGTGGTGAAAACTGGAAAACTTTTGCTGTTGTCCATGTAAAGAAAAGTGAGGTGTGATGGCTCCTCATCGGGAGGTGCAGCCTGGCTGGTACCTGTGGTGGGTGATGGATGTCAAAGCTCTGGCACCGCTGGCTGCCCTCGGAGCGACGGCGTCCGTTTGTCCAAACAAAGGGCGCGTGAGGTCCATGGGATGGCCAACAGGAAAACGGTGCAATTTTAGAAAGGGTGGACTACAGGATGGGCAAGACAGATTAATTTTTTTCAGCATCCGAGTAGCTGTTCTCATCTGGCTCCTTGTGGATGCCTCATGACTGTTCTAGGCCAGATTGAATGGGGCTTGGAGCAACCTGAGGTTGTAGAAGGTGTCCCTGCCCATGGCAGAGGGCCAGAATGAGATAATCTCTAAGGTCCCTTCCAACCCAAACTATTCTGGGATTCTCTTCTGGACTTTTCTTTCTGGCTTCAGCAAACACCAAAGAGAAGGAAGAAACTTCACCCCAAGCCTGGATCCAACAGAGGTGACTGGTGGCTGTGCTGGCACTGATGGACCTTCTGCACAGGGTGGGCTGGAGCCAGAGATTCTCTCTGCTCTGAGCTTGCTTTGCCATTGCCTTTTCAGAGATGGAACCCCAGGTTCCCTCCATGGTGGGCCTGCCCTCAGACATGGTGGGCTGCTGCTGTGTGCTCCCAGCACAGTGGGACACTCCTGCCCTCTCTGTTGTTCCTCTGGGGTCAGAGCAGCTGCAGAAATGCAGGTGGGAGAGGCAAGGACGAAACAGGGTCTTCCTGGCCCTTTGTTTCTGTTCCTCTCTTTTTCCATCCCTTGCTCCCCCCAGACATCTGCTCTGCAGCTGCAGCCTGAGCAGTGGGACGTGCAACCCCTGAGCTGCTGCAGAGCTCCTGCTCCCGAGTGCTCTGGAGCTGCTGGGAGGAGGTGTCCTGTAGGCTCAAGGAGCTATAGAACTCTGAGGAGCTGCCTGGAGGAGCAGGAATCTGTAATGTGCTCTAGGACACTCCCGTAGCCATCACAGCAGTGCCAGGGTACACTGACTTGGTCTCTGCCACCCCACCGTGTCCTGCTGCCAGCGTCTGTCAGATGGCGTGTCCCAGAGCACTCAGTCCTTCTGGTGCATCCCACGTTCAGCCCTGCCCTGCAGAGTCTGTGAAGATGTTTTGGTGTGAAGAAGGGACTTGGCTTAGTGGTGTCCTTGGCAGTGCTGGACTCAATGATCTGAAAGCTTTCCCAGCTTAAACCATTCCATGACTCCGTAATCCTACGCGTCATTTCTTGTGGCTGACATGTCTGCTTCAGTGCTTCATTCTTGTCTTTACTAAAGACAGCACTGGCTGCAAACCTGAATTTAGGTTGTTCTGGGTGTTGTTTGAGGAAGCAGAGGTGTTCTCTGAGCAGGTTGGGCCCCTCTCCCAGGTGCCTCCTTTTGTGTGGATGGCTGCTGCAGTGTCACCTTGGTTTCCTGGTGCCCATGTTCCTGCGTGGTGCAGCACAAAGCTCTGCACACCGTGGGCGTGAAGGGCTGCTTGGGGTTTTAAAACAGAACAAACCAAACCTCCAACTGAGGTGCTGTTGGGTTCGTTTGAGGGGAGGAAATGAGAGCTACCACATTCAGCTGATAAGGGTGGTCACACACAGCCCTGGAACCCAGCGGAGGGATGAGTGGGCAGAGATAAGGCAGGGGAGAGCTCTGGGGGGCTCTGATGGTGCTGCTGGGGGACTCTGTGCCCACCCCGCAGGGATTATGATCCAGATCTGATCCAGACACCCAACAGCCACAGTCTCCCTGCCCCATGGTGGTCAGAGGGGTTCCTGTCTGGGTTGTACCAGCCAGTACTTGCAGACACCATCCGGCAATTCCCATACAACCTCTAGGATCATTTTTACCCCTGGATGTCCCTCGTGTTCATGTTCCCAGCAGCTGTCTGGGGGTGGCAGAGGGCTCTGCTGCCATCTCCCCTGCCAGGTGCCATCCCCAGGGAGCAATGCCCTTGGAACAGACATTTCAGGGCTGGAGGTGCAGGAGGCATTTGAGCAATTCCTGATTGGGGACATAGCAAGGAGTAGTTCCCAAAGCTTGTGGGACCCATTTACTGTGTGAAGGTTAATTATGGAAACGCGCCGTGTCTGGGAGGACATCCAAGAGCATTCCTCATTCCTGCCCATGTGCCCTGTCCATGTCTGTGCTGGCAGCTCCAACATCTCTGCCCTCTGCTGAGTGGAGCTGGCAGCTGGAAGCAGGAGGTGCCCGTGGCTGTGTGGAGCTCTGTGCGCCCCCTGCCCCAAGAGCCCAGCTGGGTGGGCAGTGAGTTCCAGCTGTGGAACCGTGGGGGCTTCCTCCAAACCCCCCTGGGAGGGTCTGGGATTGGCCCTTGGCTGCTGTGGGAGAGATGCCCTGCTCAGGAAGGCAGCTCTGATTTCTCCAGGCAGAGTCAGTCCCTCTGTCCCTGGTAGGATACACCTTCCCATGGGACACCTTCAGCTTCAGCTTCTCATGTTCTCAAGCAGTGAAGGCACATCCCCCTGGTTCAGGAGAGGAGTTGGGACTTTCTGTCATTCCTGTAAAAAGCAGGCAACAAACTTCTGCTTATAGTCGAGAAGGAAAGTCCCTGTTGTAGGCAGTTTTACTTTCAGGCAGGATGGAAAGAAATCACACCAACACGAAAGGAAAAAGAGCAATTTTCTCCCCTTGGTGCTGGGGCTGAAGCTTCCCCCGCAGTGCCAGGCAGCTGCTTCCAGCTTTCCATGAGGTAACATGTGAGCAATTTTGTGGTGGGGTTTTCTCCTCACACGCTAATTGGCTGTGTGGGACGTTTTATGGGGATTTGGAACCTTGCTGTGGGAAGCTGAAAGCCTGGCCTGGGACTTCTTGTCAGTTTTGATTGTTAAAGTGAAAGTGCAGAGCTGGGGTTCTGGGAAGTGGCTTTCCTGCCTGTAATTCTGCTGGCCTCCGCTGTTCCAGGTTGCTTATTTTAGAGCTTTTATGGAATGTCCTGGGCTTTTCCCTTTTTTCCCTGGTTCACGCCTGTTCCAGAGTAGGTGGATGGAGCACCAAAAGCACTTGAGAGAAATATCAGGCTCCAGACACTCACAGCCAGGAGCCATTCCTGCTGGAGTCACCAGTGGTTGCCCCAGGGAAATGCCACAGTGGAGTCACTGCAAGAAGGAGATTGGGGAACTTTGTCTTTTTTTCTCCACTTCAGCGTTGGTCTTTCATCCTTTTCTTCTGGAACAATTGGAACATCTTCTCTTCCTTCATTTTTGATTTCCACCCCTTCCTGGGGGTGTTCGGGGGTCAGGCTGGGGGGGCTGGACCCACTTGGGGCACTTCTGATGGACCATGGTGGCACTGGGGTTACAGTCTCTGCCCCTTGCTGTGGAAACCTTTTCCTTGGGAAACACCATCCAGCCTCAGCAGCTGCTGGACAAGGGCAGAGGCTTTGCTGGGGGAGGATTCTCTGGTGGCTCAGAGGATTGTGTGCCACTGGGAGCTTTTTCCACTAAAGGTGTTGGTGCTGGTTTCCCCCATGGGGTTGTCCAGGCGTTTCCTGAGGGCTCATCTCCCATGGAGAGATTCCTCTGGAGCATGAAACATGATGGGGCTGCTGGTCTGCCCTCCCTGCCTGCAGTCAGGAGCTGGTGGGATTTATCCCCTTGTTTCTCAGGGATGCATGGACTCTGTCTGTACCCTCTGCCAGCTCCTCCTGCTATACAACTGGGGTGGGATGATTTCTGCACCATTTAAACCACAGATCTCAAAGATACTGAGTTGCTATAAGCTCCTGGAAATTGTTTTCTGACCAGTGGAGGCAAGGAGACCCTCTTTGTGCCCTGCTGAGGGTGGCTGTAGTGTTTGATGGGCCTGCATTAGACATCAGACAATCCTGGCATCTGGAGATGTTGGGGACCCATTTCTGTCGCTGCTGCCTGGGGCTCAGGCTGAGCAGGGTGGAGGGTGGAGGGTCTCTGGGCAGCAATCCCTGGGCTCAGGCTGCATTCCCAGTGGAGGCTGCAGCCAGGGATGTGTGCTGGGCTCAGGTCCCATCACCCTGCCCGACAGTGAGGCTCCTGAGAGGTGACAGGGAGGGCTGGGAACCCGGCTGGAATGGGTGACCCTGTGCCCAGCGTCCCAAGGCAGGAGTGTTTGCCTGCCCGGCCTTTCCTGCACTTCCCTGGGAAAGCACGTCCATGGGAAGGGCGGGAAGAGGAGGAAGCTGGCTGCTGGCTCCCTCTGGGACAGGACACTTGGAAACCTTTTCTGTGACAGCACTTCTGTCACAGAAACCCTGTCACAGAAACATCAGGAGGGCTCAGCCTGGGCTGGTCAAACATCCCCCTGCTCTAGGGGGCTTCTCCCTGTTGGAGGGGCTCTGGGGGGATGCAGGACTTGCCAGAGCAGGCAGAGCCTGGGAGCTGCTGCTGGACAGGAGAGGAGGGGTGGAGGTTTGGGGCCCTGGGCCCCTGCCAGCCCTGCGTGGGGAGGCGGCGGAGGGAAGGAAATGTCGTGCTCTGACTCCGCATTTCCACCACGAGGATGGGAGGCTGAGCCCAGTCCTGCACAGAGAGAGCATCCTGCTGCAGCCCTGGGCTCTGGCTGGGGTGGCCGTGGTCACGCTGGGTGTCCCCAGGCTCTGGTGTGGCCCTGGCCATGCTGTGGTACCAGCTGAGCCCCTCTGCAGGCAGGGGTAAGCTCAGCCAGGGCCCTGCTCCTGCTGCCCTCCGCCAGACCCATCCCTGGGGCAGCATCCATGGCACAGGTGGGACATTGCTGGTTTTGCTCATGGCTTGGGGCACACGGAGCTGCGCTTGCTGGCTGGGATGGGCCCCATGGAATTCCCATTGGGAGCAGAGTCGGGCAGGAGTGGGAACTGGCAGGTCCCTTGGCAGGGGCTGTGGGAAGTCCTGCCCACTGCAGGAGTGTGGGAGGGATCTGCTTCCAGAGCTGGCATGGCCAGAGAGCGTTCCCAGGCACCACCAGGCTTGGTGTCCTCCTGCTGGACAGAGGCAGCCATGGGGTGCTGTCCCCGTGGGGTGTTGGGTTCTTTGGGAGGGATGTGGTGCTCCACATGCACCAGCTGACCCAGGATAGCTCCGGGGTTGAGTTCTCCACTGGGATTGCTGGGTCAGAGCCCTGTTGAGGACAGGAGGGGTCAGCCCTGGGTTTTGGCAGGACTCAGGGCATGGTTAATGACAGCTGTGTGGTTTGGACCCGGATCCAGATGTTCATTCCAAAACTTCTTCCCAAAACTTGCCAAGTATTTGGGTCCAGGGCTTTGGCTTAGTCCTGTCCTGAGCTGAGCTGCTTATTTGGAGCTTTTTTTTTTTTCTTTGCTTCTGTAAGTTTGGAATTGGGAATGCAAACTGTAGCCAGAGCTTTGGGCTGAGGCAGTGAGTGGATGGGGATGGAATCAGGGTATTCCAGTGCTGGGTGGGTCTGGCCTCAACCCACTCTGTGCCTCCAGCAGGGACAGATCAGACCCTGAGACTGCCAAGGCATTTTCTACCCCTGAGGTCAGATGTTGTCACCCTCAGCAGCAGAAATGTCATCGGGCCAATGGGTGCTGACACTTGGCAATGCCTTGCTGTGGCTGCAGGAGCTCTGGGCTGTTTTCTCTCGGTTTCTCTAAACTGGAGGAATTTCCCAGGAAATACTGCTGGCTGCTGAATGGGGTCATCTGGGCGAGGGCTGGTCCCTGTGTGAGGGAACCAGCTGGGCAAGGGGTGAAGAACCCCACCAGGGATTTTGTGCTGACCGGAGCGAACACCAGCTTGAAAGAAGAGGTGGGGAAGGCTGAGTGGTGGGAAGGAGGTGGGGAGGAAGGGTTTCTTTGGCAGCTTTGCTCAGGGATGTTTGCAGAAGTGATCAACGCTGAGCTTTGACAGTCTCTGAACTGATGATTACAAAGAAAGATCTTCCTCTCCTGCCTGGCCAAGAACTGTGTTTGGTTTGGAGGGCTCAGAAACAGAACCTTTCATCAGAAGGTTAAAACTGCATCTTGTGGCCCTGTCATTCAGGTGGCATCACTGTCACCTCCTGCTCTTTGCCCAGTGCTGGCAGAGAGCTGCAGCGGAGCTGAGTCTGCCCAGGACCCCTGGCTCTGCAGCCACACATCTCCTCTGCTCTGTGCACATGCAACATGGGCTTGGGGTCAGGTCTCTGGGGGTGTGGGCTGTGTTCTCAGGGCGTTGCTGCTGCTGGCAGGTTGCTCAGGCTGGTTCTTTGCTTTCTTACAGAAGCTGAAGCCAAGAAAGCGTGTGACTGGCTGCGGGCAGCGGGGTTCCCCCAGTATGCCCAGCTGTATGAAGGTGAGAGCTGCCTCCTGCCCTGACCCTGCTCTGTACCTGCCCAGAGCCTCCATCGAATCCAGATTCCAAGAGGGGCTGCAGGGACAGCGCCCACAGCTCCAGGGAGAGGAGGGGACAGAGGGGATTGTTCACTGATTATATGATTGTTTGTTACACTTTGAGCCCTTGGCCACGGCCTGGAGAACCAGCCAGTTAACTTCCCTGCATTCCTGAACTTTTTCCCTTCAGGCAGGGCTCTGAGGAATCCCGGGGCGGCTGCTTTGGCCAAGGGCAGCCAAGCTTTGGAGAGCCATCATCTCTGAAGTGGTTCAGGGAGTGTTTGCCGTGGGTGGGAGCATAGGGGCAGCCAGGGTAGGTAACGTGAAGAGCAAGCATGTTCTCCCTCCTTGTGTCCCTCCCCAGTCCCACAACCCCTGCCCTGGGGTCCAGCCTGTCCTTGCTGAGTGCTCAGCCTGGAGCAGACCATGTTCCCATTCCCAGCTCCTGTGCCAGGCGCCCCGGGCGGTGGCAGGGTGGCTGTGGGGGTGGCTCACAGAGCTCAGCTGCGTGTTTGGAAGCCCGGGGGGATGCTGGTCCGGGCGGTGCGGGCAGCGGCGGCCCCGTCCGGCCGGACAATAGCGGGAAGCGGGGCTCGGGCGGCCGCAGCCGGGGCCATTGTTCGGCCGGGCACTTCCCCCGCCCCCTGCAGCACATCCCCGGTGACGGCTTCATGAGCAGCCTGTTTGCTGCCAGGGCCTATTTTGGGGGGCAGGCCACACGTGTTCCTGCTGGGATGCCCAGCCCCAGGTGCTGGCCCCAGGCAGTGCTCACAGCTGGGCAGTGAGGAGCGGTGCTGGTGCTGCAGTCTGTGGATCAACAAACCCTTCTCCAGCCTCTGGCCACAGAACTTCCCACATCCTCCAAGTGTTTCCCTCTGTTTCCCTTCCCGTGGTGATCACACTCCATGGCTTCATGGACAGATGGATTGAGACCCTTGGGGCTGAAGATGCAGGTCCCACATGCACGATCCCAGCAGAGCTGTCCGTGCTCAGGGATGAACAGGGAACTGATTGGAGGCCCTTGGGCACCTTATCACCCTCACCTAACCTACCTGGGAAGAGCAGTGCCCAGGGACCCTGGGCATGCCCCACCTCCAGGTCATCTGCAGCCACTTCAGCCTCTCCTCCTCTTCCCATGCCCACTGCTGCCCTTTGTCCCTGATGGAGCAGGGATCTGCCACTGATGTCACTTCCTTCCCCAGAGTCGTTATTCCCTCTTGACATCAGTGCTGTGAAGAAGGACCACAGCTTCCTGGACCAGGATTCCCTCAAATCCCTGTGCAGGTAACGTTCCCTTGCCCTCCCTCAGGTGGAATCAGCAGGGGGATGTGTCAGAGACAAGGACATCAGCCCAGGCTGATGGGGTGGTGGTCTCAGGGGGTGCCTGATGTGGTGGTGGCATAGTAGGGTGCCTGCCTTGATCTTGGCCGGGCTCAGAGCCTGCTCCAGCACTGTCACTCCCTCTGCAGTGAGTGCTCAGTTGTTCAGATCAGGGAGCATTGCTGGTGCTGGGTGGTTCCAGGGAAACAGGAGGTTTTTATGCTCCATGTGATGCTGGTTGTCCCAGTTCCAGGCAATGAAGCCCAGCTCAGTTTCCACCTGGGCACGGTGCTGCTGCAGCTGCAGGTTTGGGAGCTGTACAGGGCTGGTGTGCAGAGACCAGTGTGGGGGGCACTGAGAGCAAGCCAGAGTTGGCACCACAGCAGGGCCCTAACCGATGGTCAGTCTGGATGGGCCGTGTGTCACTTGGTGCTGTGACTCAGCCCTGCCTTGGCTCTCCGGACATGTCATCACAGCCATGTCCCTGTGCTGGCTCCATGCTGTCCCTCCCACCCAGAACAGAGAGGAGGCAGGAACAGGGTCTGTTTCCTATTTGTTTCCCAGCAGAGAGGCTGCTGTGCTGGGCAGGAGGGGATCCCCGTGCCATTTCCTGGGTGCAGTTAGGCAGGACGTGACGGGAGGTCTCTGCCTGTCCCTCCCTCTCTGAGCTTTCAGGTCCTTTAGTCATTCCCTGTCTGGGGCACAGGAGCTTCTGAGGTGATTTTGCTTTAGTAGCCTGGAGCAGACCATCCCTGCCCACAATGCTGGCATGGGCATTGCCTGACTTGGGCTACCATCTGCTGGCATTGTCTCCTTGTTAGTCAGGTGTCCCTCTGACTGTGGACTCAAAGCAGCAGGTGACAGGCACAGCCAAGGCTCTAAGGCAGGAAAGTCAAAAGAAGCCAAAGCCATCCCTGTGATTGGGGCAGGGGCTGGGACCAGGGTAAAGCCACTCTGTTTCTTGCAGGAGGCTGATGACCCTGAACACCTGTGCCTCCATGAAGCTGGATGTTCACTTTCAGCGTAAACAGGTAAGTCCTGGATGCTCGAAGCAGGTGAGGGGCTGAGGGGTGCAGGGGATTATGTGTTCGATGTGGGGCAGCGTCCCGGTGAGCTCTGGGACTGCCCTGGGCACAGAGTGGCTCCTGGAGGCCTCCACTGCCAAAGGGGTCCCCGGCTGGTTTAAGGGGTGACCACGCTGCTCTCCTTCCCACCTGGAGCCATGCTGGTGGCCGTGCCCCTCTGAGGTGGAGTGATATGCTGACCCTACTTGGCTCCAACCCTGTTCTCAACCGCCCACAGAATGAAGACTCTGAGGAGGAAGTCGACTTTGCCATCAGCACCCGGTGGTCCTACCAGAGGGACAGCAAAAGGTGGTCACGGGTGGGGTCCGCCGATGCCGTGTCCCAGGGCTCGGAGGCCCTGAGCTGCACCATGCACCCGGTGTCCAGCCGTGAGAGCGTCCTCACAGACCTCAGCACCAACCCCGAGGCCACGTCCCTGCACAGCACGGGCAGTGTGGGCAGCGTGGGTGGCACGGGTGGCACGCTGGGCACTGCGGCCGTGCCATCCCAGCCCCTGTCCCCTCTCCGTGGCGCTGTCACCACCTCCAGCTGCAGCCAGAGCGAGGGCTCTGCCCCGGAGCAGCCCTCGGGCCAGGGAGAGGCCTCCAAGGAGAAGCTGAAGAAGCGACGGTCTCGAAGCTTCCTGAAGCGGATCGAGTCCCTGCGGAGGAAGGACAAGGAGAAACCCAGCCCAGACAGGAGGGTGGCCCCGCACAGCAGCGCCACTCTCCCGCCAGGATGGGGCTCTCTGAAGGATGATGGGGACCTTGCAGCCACCAGGACCAACTCCTCTAAAAGAGGGACACCTGCCCCTTTCCACAGCAAAAAACACTTCTTCTCGGTATCATACAGGACTAACCGCCTGCTCGGTCCCGGGGGCACCAAGGGCAGCTCTGACCCCAAACGCGGTGGAGTTTACTTGGAGGATTACGACACAGACACAGCCCCTGCCGCTGGTGGTGCCTGGGCTGCTGCCGAGTGCCAGCGCCGGGCTCGCCATGGCGATTGCCTGGTCTACATCCCCTGTGACCACAAGCCCGGCACCTTCCCCAAATCCCTGTCCATCGAGAGCTTGTGTCCCCTGGCCGGCAGCTCCCTGACGCACTGGAGCGCCGGGAGCACGGCCGTGGGGCTGGGCGGGGGCGGCAGCAGCAGCAGCGTGGAGGGTTCGTCCTCCCCCAGGGGCTTCGCCCGCCGGCGCCGCGGCTCCTGCAGCTCCCTGGGCAGCCGCGTCAGCGTCTACGACAACGTGCCGGACTTCGGCAGCAGTGAGGATTTCTGCAAGGACGGGGAGGTCAACTTCAAGAACCTCGACGACATCCTGCAGCAGATGGGGATGCTGCAGAAGAAGGTGGAGCTCTGGTGTAAAGCCGTCTCCCCTGGCCTCGATGGAGAGGAAGGGGGCGATGAAGAGGAGGATGAGGAGGAGTCGGACTCAGGAGGGGAACCCTCCAACCTACATTTCGAAGAACAGTCCATGTCGGATGTTGGCACCTCTGCCAGTGACTTTGATAGCACGGGGAACTCCCTCAACGAGGCCGAAGAGATCGAGACACGGGAGCGCCGGGATTCGGGGGTAGGAGCATCCCTCACGAGACCCTGCAGGTACCACAGAATCCCGAGGTGGTTTGGGTGGGAAGGGCCCATAGAGACCATTGCGCTACCCATTGTCCACCCCCTGCGCTATGGGCAGGGACACTTTCCACTAGACCGTATTGCTCCAAACCCCGTCCAGCCTGGCGGTGAACGCTCCCAAGGACGGGGCTGCTGCAGCAGGGAGGGGTGCACAGCCCGTGGGTCTGGGAGCAGCGGCCGATCCCATCCTGAGGGCTGGATGATTGCCTCTTCCCAGAAGGCAGGAGCGGGAGGGAGGGGAGCGCTGCTGGAGCCGCACGGTGCGGGCAGGGCAGCGCTGCGCGGGGCGCGGGTGCGCTCTGGTGGCCGCAGGACACCGCTGCCACCACTGCCACCGCTGCCACCACTGCCACCGCTGCCAGCACTTCAGCACCGCCACCACTGCCAGCCCTGTGTGCCTGCACAGACCCGCGATTAAAAGGTTTTTCATTAATTAATAACGAGTGTAAATGCAGCGGGTACGTGCCTCCCCTGTGCCAGTATTCCCTGGGGTTCTCGCTCTCTGGCTTTCCTCACCCAGTTTGGCTGTGCTGGAGGGTGATGTGGCAGTAACCATGAAGGAGTGGAGAGCAGTGGGGGTTTCCTCAGCCGGGAATGTCCCGTGTGTCCCCAGAAAGCTGCGTTGGCACAGCTTCCAGAACTCGCACCGGCCCAGCCTGAACTCGGCCTCGCTGGAGATCAACCGCCAGTCATCAGCCCAGCTCAACCTGCTCCAGAAGTGCTCCCTGCTCCGGCTCACGGCCCTCATGGAGAAGTACTCCGTGCCCCACAAGCAGGCCTGGACGTGGTGAGCTGGGGCGAGGAGGACCAGGATGGGGCCCACGGGCTGCAGCTTGTGCTGTGTCCTCAGCCTGGGGCAGCTTCAGGGTGTGGAGGGGGAAAAGCTAAACCAAAGACTGTCTGCTCTGCCAAGTGTGAGCCAGAGCTGAGCCCCAGGCTCCTGGCATTGCCCTGGCTTCCAGGGGGGCTCCTGGCATCGTCTGCCACTGTAGGGGTTGCAGGTGTTCATGGGGCATTAAAAGTGCTGCAGAAACATAAGAGAGTGGGACAGTGGTTTCTTTTCATAGCCAAGTAACAAAATTATTTTAACCTAATAAAAGGTGCTACCATTCCTGCTGGGAAGCTGCCTTGCTTGTATTCCAAATACTGCAGAAATTGTGTGTGTGTGTGTGTGTGTGTGTGTATGTGTGTGTGTATGTGTGTTCCCAGGGTCCTGCTCCTTCTCTGAGGGGAGGTGCTGAGGGCACCGATCATTGCACTGATGTCTCTCTGTCCCACTCTGCAGGACTGTCCCCAAGTTCATGAAGCGCAGTAAAGTCCCTGACTACAGGGACAAGATGGTTTTTGGGGTGCCACCCATCGTCAACGTGCAGCGGACGGGGCAGCCCCTGCCCCAGAGCATCCAGCAGGCCATGCGCTACTTGCGCAGCCAGTGCCTAGACCAGGTGAGGCTGTGGCTGCTGGGATTTGGGGGAAAAAACAGCTTTAGGGGTTCTTTGTTCACCTCTTGTGGTGTGTGCTGAAGTGAGAGGGTGGGATTGTCCATGGGAACCCAGCAGCATCCCCGTGGCTATCTGTCACTCAGCATCTCCTCTGGGTTCAGGGATGACCCCTCTGGGAGGGAGTCTTTGCCAGTCCCACAGGTGCCCACCCAGGCTGGTGCCCGCTGATCCCGCTCTGCTCTGGCAGGTTGGCATTTTCCGCAAGTCCGGGGTGAAGTCCCGGATCCAGGCGCTCCGGCACATGAACGAGACCAGCCCCGAGCACGTGGACTACTCGGGGCAGTCAGCGTACGATGTGGCCGACCTGCTGAAGCAATACTTCCGCGACCTGCCCGAGCCCATCTTCACCAGCAAGCTGACCGACACCTTCCTGCAGATCTACCAGTGTAAGGCCGGGCTGGGGGCACCTCGGGGGCTTTGGGGAGGAGGGGTCCCTCTGTTTGGATGCAGGGGATGGGTGGTGGCCGTGGGGACGCCCCGCTGACGCTGCCCCGTGCCCGCAGTCGTGTCCAAGGAGCAGCGGCTGCAGGCGGTGCAGGCCGCCATCATCCTCATGCCAGATGAGAACAGGGAGGTGCTGCAGACCCTGCTCTACTTCCTGAGCGACATCGCCTCGGCTGAGGAGAACCAGATGACGGCTGGCAACCTGGCTGTGTGTCTGGCCCCCTCCATCTTCCACCTCAACGTGTCCAAGAAGGAAAGCACTTCGCCCAGGTAAGGGCTGGCTGAGCTGCCCAGTGCTCCTTCCCTGCCTGCTATGGGAGGGGCAATGGTGAGACATGGGGGGGCTGTTGGCTCTGCTCTGTGACACAAATGAGGGGGTGCCCACTGGTGCCAGCAGTACCTGCTCCCCCACAGGGCCATACACAAGAGGGGCACCATGGGGAAGCCAGACCAGAAGGACCTCAATGAGAACATGGCTGCCACGCAGGGACTCTCCCACATGATCAGCGACTGCAAGAAGCTCTTCCAGGTGGGTGGAAATGGTATCCCAGCCCAGTGCTGCCCGTGGGAGGTGTGACCTTGCTGGCAGGTGCTTGTCCTGGAGCACCTCAATGGGACAGCAGCCACCAGCCATTCGTCCTGGAGCCAAGCCCAGCTATGTCCCGGGGCAGGAGGTGGTGCAGGCTGTATGTCCATCCTCCCCACTCCCGGGGGAATGAGTTTTGGTTTTCTATGTGTCCAGAATCACTCACAAAGTCCCCACAGGACCTCTCTGCCTCACTGAACATCCCTGTGCTTTTGGCTTGCAGGTCTCCCATGATATCTTGCTGCAGCTGAGCAGCTCCTATATGGCTGCAGATGCTTATCCCCACCCCCTGGCTGACTTGGTGTGCCAGGGGGAAAGCAAGGACTTACACTCCTACTTTGAGCAGAGTGTCCAGAACCTGCTCAAAGAGTCATCAGAGAAATTCAAGGGATGGCTGAGCACACCCGGGCCCCTGAACACAGAGCTGTCCTGCAAAAAGGTAAGTTTTTGTGGAGGGAATTGAGAACATGCAGGGAAATGTGCATGATGGGGTGACCTCTCCAACAGGCAGAGCAGGTCCCACCCCATCCCTCACTAGCCAGCAGATGGGACTGTGCTGCTCTATGGCAGTGGGAGCAATCAGTGCAGCTGCTCAGGGGTTAGCACTGGGGGATCCTGTGGGACAGTCTGTGTGACCCTCCCCTCGTCCCCTCAGGTAGGGGATGGGAACCCTCTGCGCCTGTGGAAGGTCTCCACGGATGTCGAGGCCCCTCCTGCCACGGTGCTGCACCGGGTGCTGCGGGAGCGTCACCTGTGGGATGAGGACCTGCTGCAGAGCAGGGTGGTGGAGGCTCTGGACAAGGACATGGAGGTGTACCACTACGTGACAGACAGCATGGCCCCGCACCCGCGCAGGGACTGCATGGTGCTCCGGTGAGGGGGGCTTGGTGGGGCACATCCCCTCTGTTCTATTGCACTAAATCGTTTATTTAGCTGTTGCTTTGCACTGAGTGGTCCTTATATTGCACTGAATAGTTGATGTTGTATCACATGGTTTGTTCTTCCTCCATCATGTGGTCTTTCTCTCACCCACCCCAGTACCCCCTGGTGGTCTCTTCCTGGGTTACCCGTCCCCTCACCACTCCTGACTGGTATCCCACTGGTTGTGGTCCTCCTCTTCCTCTGCCCCCCATTCTCCCGGCTATAAAAGTCTCCCCCCATCAGGCCACACCCTCCTTCTCACCTGGGGAGTCGCCAGAGCCTGAGGTGTCTCCTGGCAAGTCAACAAACAGAAGACATCCATCCCCATGTAGAAAAGAGCACTTTCGATCTTTTCCTTTCATCTATGTAAGACCGTGTGGGGTAGGGTCAGTAGCTAGCCAGGGTGGACCCAAACAACCCCCAAGACACAGCCCTACACCCCTCTGCTCCAGCCCCATCTCCTCCTCCTCTCCTGGGCTCTGTGGGGTCCCCACTGTGTGATCCCGTGGTGGGCAGGCAGTGACGGCTGCTGTGTCGCAGGCGCTGGCGCACGGACCTGCCGCGGGGAGCCTGCCTGCTCAGCTCCCTCTCGGTGGAGCACGACAAGGTGCCGGTGGAGGGAGGCGTCAAGGCCATCGTGCTGACGTCCCAGTACCTCATCGAGCCCGGCGCCATGGGCCGCTCCCGGGTCACCCACATCTGCAGGGCTGACCTCAGGTAACGGGACCCTCTGGGGAGGGCGTGGAGCAGCAGCAGCAGGATGTGCTGCTCCATGGTACTGCCAGGGCCTCTCCTGCCCACTCACCCCCTCCTGCCTCTTCTCTTCTCCAGGGGTCGGTCTCCCGAGTGGTATAACAGGGTCTTTGGCCACCTCTGTGCCATGGAGCTGGTGAGGATCCGAGACTCTTTCCCAGCCCTGAGTCCCGTCGGCCCCGAGACAAAGATTTGAGGCACCAGGAAGATGCTCTGTCCTTTCAGACGTGGACTTGCCATTGGATCTGGACTGGGGCTCTCAGCAGGAAGCACGGTGTGGTGCAGTGCCTGTGAAGGGAGACAGAGGCACATATTTATAAACATCCTTCCACCCCGGGCTGGGCAGGCCCGTGCCACAGCCCAGGTGCTGCAGGGCAGGGTGGCCACAGAGGAAAAGCCGTGGTGTCCCACAGGAGAAGTGGGGGAGCAGAGGGAAGGAGTGGCCATGGGGTGACCCCTGAATGCAGCCTGGGGCAGGAGCTGGGGCCCCCACACAAGCCAGGAGCAACAGCAGGGCTCAAGGAGCATGGAATGAGGCGGGAGGAGCGAGCGGGGAAAGCGGGGCCGTGTCCGCAGGTCGCAGTGCAGGGGTGGGAAGTGAGGGTGGGCAGTGAGGGGGGGACTGTGTGTGTGGTGTCACCCGGTGGGGACAGCCAGGGAGTCACTGTGTGGTACTGGAAGAGGCTGCTGTTCTGGGAGGAAGGGGCTGCCTATAGATACATAGGTGCCAGCCCCTGTCGAGGGGCAGATGGAACCTGTTGCAGCGTTGGTGCTGAATGTATGGAAGAAGCAGCCCTGTACTCCTGTGCCTTGCTCTTCCTTGGCTAAAAGCCCTCTCTCTGCACTGGGTGTCACTGAGAGGAGGGGTGCATGGACCATGTTCCAAGCCAAGGCCATCCTCAGCCAGCCAACCTGTTATTTGCTTGGGGCAGGACACTCTGGAGCCCTGGAGCAGCTGTGCCGGGCTGGGAAGAGGCAATGCCTGGAAAGAGGCATCGAGGTGGGGAGAGACTCCCCAGACCAGCTCCCCCTTTGTGTTGAGGGCTGTACCCAGAGAGGGAGGAGGGATGGCAGGAGGGGCAGTTGTTTGGGATTCACCCCTTTTTGGGCAGCTACACATGGCCCATGCCCACCTACTCCCTGCACAGACATCCATTCCCCTTTCTACCCCTTCCTTCCCTTCATGAATGAACTGTTCACTGTTCACTGGAGCTGTCAGCACACAGGAGATGACCTGGTTTCTCCATTCAGGCAGGGACCCAAATTCCCAGACGTCGTTCCAACTGGAAGGCAACACAACCCATGAGCTGGGGACCCCCAGTGGCAGTTTGGCCATAGCTGTCTGTCTTTTGGTAAAAAGAAAAGCACAAGTCAGCCTCTAGTCTGTGTTTTTATATATATGTATTTTATATATATATATAAAAATATAACTAACATGTGGAGGAGTGAATTTTCTCCTGATATTTTTTAAAGTGTTTCTTTTTTTTTTAATCTATAAATACTTGTACAGGTGGAATATTAATATATAACTCTGGTGTCAGAGCTCAGCATCAGGTGATGCTCACTTACAACTGGTATTTTGTATTTAAGGGACTTTTGTATCATATGAAAGTGCAGCAGTTGTTTGACTTGGATGGGGGCTGCTCTTCCCATCCATGCAATTAATAAAGTACTAACAAGGTCTGCTGGCTGATGAGGAAACCTCCATGTTCAGGGCTTCTCCAGCACTGGAGCAGCCCCGTGCTGAGCAATGTGTGGCCTTGGGGCAGCCCCTGAAGAGACTCAAACCTGGCATTTTCCACATCCAGCTGTGCTCCAGGGCCTTGCCAGGGTTTGAGGCTCTCCTGACATTGCCACCTGCAGCAGGGAGAGCACCTCGAGGAGGAAGATGAGCATCCAGCAGCAGTGATGCTGATGAAGAAGAACCACATTGTGCTGTTGAATTCCCTGGAGGAGACACCTCTGGCTGCTGTTTTGGAGTAGTGATGGGAATGGGGTGGAACATGCTGGAGTAGATGAAGATGATGGTGATGAAGGCTGCAAGATTAAAGCCTGGAGAGGATGGAATCCCTCTCTGAGCTTGGGATTGGCAGCAGCAGGACTGCTCTGGCTTTTAGCACTAATTGGCAGAGATAGTGGGGCAGCCCTGGCTCATCCCAGATCCATCCATGGCCAGGGCTCCAGGACTGGGATGGAGAGGGTACCGTCCCCACCCTGGGATGGAGGCCAAGCTGGAATCTCTTCCTCCAGGGTCCCAGCAGGATGGCAGCACCACAGACCCACCCAGGCACCCACTGCTGGAGGGGTGTGAGTTGTCAGGGACCCCCACTCCCACAGGGACCCCGTCCTGCCTCACATTGTCCCCATCCCTGGGTCCCAAGTCCCCAGACATTGAATGAAGAGTTCCCCACCCCCTGCACGATGCTGTGCTGGGTGCAAACACTAAATAACCAAAGCCTCTGCAAAGCCCCAGGGCTTTTGGGCTCACCCCAGCCATGCTCCCAAATCCAACTCCCTCACCACCATCAGCTGCTCAGTCCAAAACTGTTTTCCTCCAACCCCTGCTTTGCAGACACTAACATGTAAAATCAATTTCTTACTGAAATCCTCCAAGTTTCATTAACAGAGATTTATGTTTTCTCCCTGCACATTATTACAGATTAATCTTTTCAAACCTTATAAAAGCCAATCCGTACAACCTAACAAACCCCTGCATTGGGAAATGATTGCATAGCAGCAATGCTAGGCTCAGTTTGGCTTAATTAGAGATAAAAGGAGAGGAAATAATTCCTTATTAGCCAGTCAGGTAGAAGCTGTACTGTATTTAGAGTGCAAACAGCCCAATTACAGGGAGGAACATGCACAGTTGTCTTTCATTACAGGTACTTGAAAATGTGCATCTGGGGGAAATTAATAATGATTCTGAGAAGCTGCAGCCATCCCAGCTGGCTGTGTGTGCCATCCCCAGCACAGGAGTGATGCTTGTCCAGCCTGACCATTTGCCCATCCCTGGGATCCTTGGGCTGTTACCTCAGCCCTAAAGGCATTGCTCAAACAGCTCCCAGTGCACAGGCAGCACCTGGTGGTGGAGTCTACCTGCCTCATCCCCCACCTACACAGCACCTACCTTCCACCCCACCCCCACCTACCCTTCTCAAATTCACCTCACTCTGTGCCAGGACAGGGCCCCTATGGCTCTGCAGCTTCTCTGTCTCCATGGGCAGTGCTCCCCTTGCCCTAAATCAGCCCAGCCAGGAGAGACCCTCTTGTCCCAGGGATTTAAGCAATATCTTATCATGCTGGTGGGCTTCCACTGGGCTGGAATAGCTTTCTCAGGGGATAGGGGTTAACTGCACTGCACTGGTTTATCTTCCTGCACTCAGATGGGGCTTTGTAACCCCAGGCGGCAGCTCAGCACCACAGTCACTCACTCCCACCACCCCCCATGTGAGGATGAAAATGGGAAAGAAAAGGGAAACTGTGGGTTGAGATAAGAACAGTTTAGCAATCAATACAAAAAATTATAATGCTAATGAAGAGAGAGAAATAAACCCAGGAGAAACAAGTGATGCCCAGTCCAATCACCCACCCTCTGCTGTCACAGCATCTTTACACTCTGGCTGTATTTCTCAACATAAACTTTGTTAGTGGTCCAAGAATTTCCCACCCTTTGGCAGCAGTCCTGGTCCAGCTCCTGGGACTGCATCTCCTCCCAAGCCTGGATGATGCAGGGCTGTTGGACACCTCCCACCATGGGTTCAGCCTCTGGGTCGTGCAGCCCAGCAAATATTACAAAGCAGACCCTGAGGGGCTTGGGGAAGGCTTGTGCAACCTCATGGCATAGATTTATATCCTGGGATTGCAAAGGTGTGACCTCCCTGGCAGAGCTCTGCAGTCATGTCCCAGGCAGTGCAGCACGGCAGTGCAGGCCCCTTCCCACCAGGATAACTTTGTGTTTGAGCAAACCAAGACAGCTTTTCCTTTTGCTTTGTTTGCCACTGGGATGAGCCCTCAGTTCTCACTCAGGCCTGGCTTCCCTGGAGCTTTTTCCCCATCTCTGGATGAAGACCACACCACCTGCCTGGCCTGGCAGTCACACAAACAGGCACTCTGATTTCAGCATTCCTGCAGAACAGACATTGTCTGGTCATGGACAAGATGGGAATTCAGGCATCCTCCCTGCCTGACTCCACTGACAGAGATTTGGGACAAAACCATTCATCCTTACATAAAAGAAAGGGCTGTGAACCTGTGCAGTGCTCCTGGTGCCCTGACAGACACAGATCCTGTTGGGATCACACACCCAGCTTGGAGAAGGGCCTGCCATGAGTCCTGTGGGATGGTGAGTGGTCCCAGCAGGAATCCCAAAGGATCAGCCCACTTCAGAACACAGATTATCCTACTGCAGCTCCCAGCCCAAGGCACCTCACTGGGCTCTGCATTCCTTCTCTGTCCTCAGGTGCAGGAGAAGATCCTTCAGGCAGAAACGAGATGGAAGTGGGCAAATGGGAGATAACACTGCTTGAACTGGGACTTTGAAAGATTAAAAAGGAACACAGGCAGAGCCATGCTGGAAACAGATTGCACAAATCTGACCAGATCCTGAAGGTAAGTGAAGTCAGACAGTCCTGGTGGCAAGGGGAAGATCCAGGTGCTGAAGGAAGCAGGAGACCAAGTCATTCTTAGAAACAGGGATGGTTTAGTGGCACAGCTACAGAACAGGATGGAAGGATATTTGGGCAAGGTGCTCAGAGGATGCTCCAGCTCTCCTTTCAGTGACAGTCACTGTGTCAGTCCCATGGTTTTTAACTGGAATGAGGACACCCTGCAGATCCCTTGCTGTGGTTGCAGAGGTCAGGAGGGGATCCCATCCTCCCCCAGCTGCTCCATCCTCAGCGCTGCTGCAGCAGAGCTGGGGCAGCATCGAGGCACTCCCAGGGCACATCCATGGTAACAACAGACTGATCCTGCTCCCAAGTGCTGATCATTCTCATGACATCCTGCTTCTGCTGGGGGCTCTGTGAGGCTTTCTAGGGCAGGAGCACATCCCATCACCTGCTGCAGTTGTGTGCTGTGGGACAGCTGGCAGGCGAGTGGCTCCTGCTGCCCTGCCCTGCTCTCACTGTTCCCTCAGTGCCTCTAGAAAAGGCAGTTCCACCCTGGGTGTTTTCCCTGCCTCTGCAGTCCTGCCAGGAGCTGGTGGCATTTCATCTTTCTTCCCAAACTATCCAGGATTTGTACTGTCTCTCATCAAACCCCTGTTTGTCACCTGCTGTGAGTTTATCACATATGTTATTTTATCAAGATAACAAAAACCTCCCCAACCAAACAAACCCCACCCCAACAGTGTCACAATCTCTGGTTCCAATTGAGATATCTCCATAAAGCACAGCCCCTCCCTGGAAAACCTGCTTTTCTCAGAAACTTCCCGGGCGTCCCAGCCCCAAATCGAGATGTAGAAGCAGCGTTTGCAATAATAATCAAACCTTTAGCAAACATCATTAGTAACAGCTTGCCAATGAGCAGAAATAATTACAGGTAATTACTCTATGGACAGCCAAGCAGGGAACACCATTTTCTCCATGTTAAACAGGGAAACACAAGTAGGGAAAGAGAAGCATCAAAGGGCAGAAGTTGTTGTGTAAGGCTACAAACTGAGGAGAGACACCTGCTCTGACCCTACACCACCTCCTGCTCGGCTGGCCTTGTGCAGGGGCCTGAACCACAGCTCCAGGAGCATTCCCGAGGCTGGGATCTGGAGGCACAGCTGGGTATTTGCCTTGTCACCGTGCCCCTGGTGTCGTGCCCCCAGCAGGACACCCCGGTGTTCCCCTGTCCCTTGGCTGGGACTCGCTCATCCCCACCCGGCTGCTGTGGAGCACCTCGGGAGTGTCACAACAAACTGGTGGCAGTTTAGGGCACCGCGGAGAGCGGATTATGCAAATGAGGACATCCGCTTTAATGGCATTCCAAGATTTTTAGTCAAATTTAATTACCTTCCTTCTTCCCCCCCTCTCTGTGCCTGTCCCTGATCAAATTAAAACAAACAACCCCCAGCAGAGTGTTTGTGACAGGAGTCGTGTTGGAGACTAATTAAAACCTGACGATTGTCACCGCGACGAGGCTGGCAGGCGGCACGGGGACAGGGACAGGGACAGGGCAGGTGGCACTGGATGCTCCCCACGGCAGCTCATTATCCGCTCCCGTGTCACGGCTCCTGCCCGTGCCACGGCTGCCAGGGAGGGACCTGCAGCGGGAACACGGGGCCTCAATTACTTCTGCGATAATTTAATGGACTAATTAATAAACCCATGAGGCCCCTTCTCCGGAGTGAGGTCTGTGCGGGAGCTGCTGCCATGGAGTGGGGAGGGGACAGCTGGGCTCAGTGCCCTGTCACACGGCTGTCCCCTTTAGAGGGATGGTCCTGGGCACACGGGGGCTCAGGCTGGCGCTGGCAGCTCTCTCCACCCCAGCCCAGTGTGGGTTCTGTGTTCCTGCCCTGCTCCCCCTTCCCAGCAAAGCTCCAGGTTTCACCTTGGTGTGGAAACAGCCCCGCTATGCTCTCCTGAGGATTTTGCCTTTTTTCCCTGTGTTTTCCAGCGCCCGTGTGCGCTCAATCCCACTGAGACGGAGTCGGCTGCTCCAGGTCCCTGTTCCCCTGCGCACACAGGTCCAGCCGGGCTGGGATGGATGGATGGATGGATGGATGGATGGATGGATGGATGGATGGATGGATGGATGGATGGATGGATGTTTGCAGGCACTACTTGGCCGAGCAGTGGGAGGGAACAATCTCCCTGTGATGAACCAGCTGTGACCCAGCCCCTCGCAGCCTCTTGTTATGGCATTGATGAAGTCACTAAATGATCCCTTGTTCATATTCCCGTAAATCAATAGGTCCTGGCGCTGTAACACACTGGCTGGTTCCAGTATTTTAGTTGGGATAGTCCTCAAGGGGAGCTGGGCTCGTTAATTGAATCCATCTAATCAATCTGGCCTGGAAGGGCATCGGTTATTTATTCATCAGAGGCTGCACCGTGCAGCCCAGGCGATCTGAAAGGCAGTAAATAAACATGGAAATGAAAAGCTGAGGCAGCAGAGTTTGCCTGGGCCTGGGAGACTTCAGAGCCGGGTCAGATAAAATGGGATCACATGTTTAATTTAACAAAATCCAATAAAAAGTGCACCTGGACTGAACGAAATCCCTGGGCTGGGGGCGCCGCCAGGGCTGACGCAGGAGGAGCCCCCAGGGGTCGGGGTGTGCTCAGGCTCTGCCCTCCCTGGAGACCCCATCCATGTCCCCACATCCAGGGACACCTTGGGCTGAGGGCAGCACCAGGCTCAGCCCGAGGTGTACCTGGGATTGTCCTGCTCAGCTGCCTCTGCTTCTGAGGAATTCCCAGCACGGTGGTGCTCACGTGTTCCTGGAAGTTAATTACAAAGAGAGCCTTCCAGGAACTGGGAACGAGGAAAACTTGAGCTGATGGATGAGAAAGCAAAGGAGGGCGATATGTCACTTTTCAGCTCATGGTTTGCAGAATCGTTCCCTGCTCTAGTGTGAAATGCTGAGGGAGCTGAGCTGCCAGAGAGGATGAGCTCCCTCCCGTCCCTCCCAAGCCTGGTTTTGCCTTTGTTGGAAACCAGAGTCGTTTCAATATTTATGTGATTGCAAAGACCTCCAAATCAGTGCTGATTAAAATATCACTGTTCCAAGTGGGGCATGGCTGAACCCTTGGTCTGTTTGGTTTGCTGTCTCTTGCAGCTTGAAGAGCTGAAATATCCCTTCTTCTGGCTTGGTTTTCATGCACAAGAACCTGGATTAAACTCCATGGTGTCGGGATTGCCCAAGAGCATTTCCAGAGCAAAGGCAGAGGGTTCCTGAGGAATGAGGGCAGGAACCCTCTGTCCAGCAGCCTCTGGGAGTTTTCACCAGCCCTGGAATGAGGATCCTGCTGCAGGCAGTGCCTGAGGGATTCATGGATGCATGGCACAGCTGAATATTGGGGTAGGAGTGGGAATGTGGGCCAGGGACCCACAGGGAGGACAGGAGGAAGATGAGGCCTTATTGTATTTGCAGGGAATGCCCCAACGAACGGAGAAATGATGAGGAAGACTCCATCTTATCAGAAGGATAATTAATTACTTTATTATCCTATATTATTCTATACTATATTACATTACATCTAAACTGAATCTGCCAAGCACTTAACTGCACTCCACTGCACAGAATCTTGTGACTGTCAGTCCACAGTCCTGACACACACACACCTGGATCCAATTGGTCAGTGAATCAAAACACTCACACCAGAATCCAATTATCAATTCCCTTCAGGTAAACAATCTCCCACGATGCATTCCACTTGTGAACAACACAGGAGCAGTAAATGAGATAAGAATTGTTTTTTTCTTTCTCTGAGGTTCAGAGAATGTGAAACCCAGAAATATTATTGGGAAGAATTGTGCCTTGCTTTTCTCTGTGAAGAGAAATGTGGTGACAAGGCATCACCGTGCCTGTGCAAAGAGACCTTCTTGCACCTCTGCAGGGGCTGAGGAAGAGACATCAGGAGTGACTGGATGGGCAAGATGAGGAAAACCTGCCAGAACACAAGCATGGGAAGAAGGGCTGGGGACGAGTGTGGCAGAGACCCTGCAGAGCAGACACCAGCTCTGGCTGGACCATGGCTGGGGCTTGAGGCTGAGCCCCCCATGCACAGGAATGTTCAGAGCTGGGGTTTGCTCCCAGCTGCTCTCCACACCCTTGGGTGACTCTCAGAGGGAGGTGGTTCTCCTGAGACACTGAGGGCAGAGGTAGGAGGAGGCCTTGGCAGTCCCGTGGGTGGTCTAAACCACAGTCTGCAGGGGAAAAAGGTGATTCAGGTATGGGTGGGTGCTGAGGCTGTCACGGCACAGGGAGGGGCTCAGGATTAGCCTGTAAATCATAATTAATGAATTTGCAAAGAAGTGTTTGTCCCACTGCAGCTCCCTTTCAATGTGAGAACCCTGATTTGGATGTCACTCCACCACAGAGTCATTTTTCCAAAGCCCCAGACACCTGTGACCTGGAAAACTTCTGCAAAGAGATGCTCTGCTCACATTTTGTGAGTGCACTGGCAGTAAGGATCAAGAACCCTTTGAGAACAGCTGCTGTGGAGGGGGACAACTCGAGAGATCAGGAGGGTGCCCTCAGCCTCCTCCTCCTCCTCCTGCTCCCTGGGATGCACTGAGCTGGCAGAGCCTGCAGCCCTCCCTCCCTCCTGGTCCATACAGCCCAGCAGCACCACCCACAGCCCTGGCCATGGGCAGGGTGGGGACAGGTCCCTGCAGGGCCAGGGCAGAGCTCTGGCATTCCTGAGGGGCCCTTTGCTGGAGGGGACAGAGGCCAGACCTTCCTGAGCCCCCAGCCTTTGGCAGCTGCCGCATCCCCTGGGCTGGGTTGGTTCCTGTGGTACCTGGGGCTTTCCTGCTCTGCTTTCCTGGGAACTTGCAGTGTCAGGAACACAAGCTGTAAAGTGGTTTCAATCTGAAGAAAGAAGCAGGGTTTGCACCCAGGTTTGGTCTAATCCAGTGTTTTTCTGAGCTGGTTTCTCCCCCTGCATCCCAGCCTCCTGGTGATTCCCCACGACCTCATTACTTCTGAGTTAACACAATGCACTTGGCTGTTAGAGGATGGTTTATTAATTCTGGACTTGTTCCCAAGAAGATGTGTCCTATCTAGAGACAAAATGCTTTTATCATTTGTCCTAAGATTCTGGCCAACTTCTTTGGGTCTCCAAGCTTGCCTGGGGTGAGGATGAGAGCACGAGGAGCAATAAATATAAACTTTCAGACAGTTTTTCCTCCAAGGATCAGAAAGCCCAGACACACCTGCCCAGAGGGTGCCCTGGGCAGGGGATGGGGAGGAGACAGTTCATCAATGTCCCTGTAACAGCACAGGAGATGTGTCCTGGGATGAACAGAGCACATTTCCCAACACAGCATGTTCCTGAAATCCCTGAATGGAAAATCCATAGGCCTGGAAATGAGTGCATTTGTTCTCTCTCTGTCTCCATTGTTAGCTGGAGGAACAGCTAACAGAGTGTGTCTTCTCTGGGGGCTGCAGCGGGAAGACAGATGGTGAGAGTGACTCCAGCTGTCAGTCCCTGGAGATGTGTGGAGGAATCAGTGTTTGACATCTGATTTAGCTCTGCTCCCTCCTCAAGTCACCACCGTCCCCGGCTCTGAAAGATGTGTGTTCAATTAAACCTCAGCCAACCGAGGGGCACAGGCTCAGCTCCTCAGAAATGTCAGCTGGCAGCTTGTCAGCAGGATCTGGGTTCCCTCCCTGGAATCTGGGTGTCTGCCTCCTTCCCCTTGCAGGGCAGAGTCACACTGGCCTGGGGGAGGATTGGCAGCCAACCAAGCAGGCAGAAACGGGCATGAACAGCTTCTGGAAACGGGGAGCCTTTGGGGAGCATCCCCCTTCCAGGGCTGGCTCCAGAGTGGGGACAAGCCAAAGGGAGTCCTGCTTAGGGACAGGCTGTGTTACCTGGGCAGGGACACCTGAGAAGCAGAAACACTGGAGAGGAGGAGGAGGAAGAGGCAGACATTCCACTAGAATCTCCATCTGTATGCAAAGGGATATGGTCCAGGGCTGTAACACGTCCCAGATGAGGTGGGAAGGGCAGAGCATGAGTCACTGCAGGGGAGGGGAGAGCAGCTCTCTGATAAGAGGTGAAGCAATCCCTGTGGCTGCTTAATCTTCAGTCACTGACTCTGCCAGTGGAGCCTTGCACAAGACTTGGTGACCTCAGCAATCAGCCCCGTCCCTTGGCTGCTGGACAGTCCTTGTGTCCCTCCTAGGCAGTGAGGTTCTGGTGCCCAGAGAGGGTGTCGAGCAGGAAGACATGAGAGCTGCCTGTAGGGTCAATCCCGATAGGGCTGCCTCTGGAGATCCAGGAGGTTCCATTTCCAGCAGATTGGACCCATCCCATCCCCACTGGCACGAGAAGCTTAAGGGACAATTTCCACTAGCCCAGGTTACTCCAAGCTGGCCTTGGACACTTCCAGGGATCCAGGGGCAGCCACAGCTGCTCTGGGCAACTCGTGCCAGGGCCTCCCCACCCTCTGAATACTCTCAGTCTTCTCTCTTGAGTGAACCTCCCCGTGTTTGAGCATTTCCCTCCCATCCTTCCCATCCTTCCCGGTGACCCCTGTCTGTCTCATGCTGCTGCGGCTCTGTCTGTGTCTGGGCAAGGCTCCCTGGTGGGTGCGTGTCCCTCTGTCAGTGTGGGTGTGGGTCTGTCCGTGGGTGCAGGTCTGTCTGTGGTTCTGTCCGTGGGTGCGGGTCCGTCCCCGGGTCTGTCCATGGGTGCGGGTCTGTCCGTGGTCTATCTGTGGGCCTGTTTGTGGGCGCGGGTCTGTCCGTGTGTCTGTTCGTGGGTGCGGGTCTGTCCGTAGGTCTATCCGTGGGTCTGTCCGTGGGCACGGGTCCGTCTCTGGGTCTGTCCGTGGGTCTGTCCGTGGGTGCGGGTCTGTCCGCGGTCTATCCGTGTATCTGTCCGTGGGTGCGGGTCTGTTCGTGTGTCTGTCCTTGGGTGCGGGTCCGTGCCCGGAGCCGCCGCGCGGGGGCAGGCGGAGACCGCGGGAGGAGCGCGGGACCGGCCGGGCTGTCGCTGCTACGGGAACGTCTCCTGGATGGAGGCGAAGCCTGGAGCAGGGGTTACCTGCGCTACCTTCAGTGGGGTCCACAAGCTGTCCTGGGAGCGGTGGGACAAGGAGCTGTGAATCCGAACCGATGCAGGGCTAAAGGGAACAAATCCACCGGGAATGGTCTCCACACTACCGGGCGAAGGGGTGAACGTGCAGGGTGACAGGGCAGGGACAAGCAGAGGATGGCCCCGAGAGGTGTGAGGGCACGAGTGAGTGCAGAGAGGGACCTGCACTGGGAGCAAGGCCCCCGAGTGCTCCCGGACTCTCTGTCTGAGCTGGGGGTTCTGTTTGTGTCTGTCCTGGAGGCAGAGCCAGGCTGTAAGGAAGGATGTCCACACCTGCAGATCCCACAGGCAAACACATCCAGAGTCACTCCCGTGGGTGCTGCCTGGGGCCAGCACCAGCTCCTGCCAGGAGCATCCTCTTCTGGGGCTGTTTTCCCCCATCTTGGGTTTGTTACCAAGAGCATCCTCATCTGGGGCTGTTTTCTCCCATCTTGTGTTTGTTTCCAGCCCCCTCCCTCCCAGAGGTGTGTGCCCCTGGAGACACCCGTGTGACAGGAGGATCCTCGTGCTGGGTGTGGGGCTGGCACAGGCCCCACCTGCCACCACCATCCCTGCCTGGGCTGCCGTGGTTGCCGGGGCAATGGATGTGATGTGATAAACAGAGGGAAATGGGGATGACGCCAGCAGGGAAAGGGCAGAATGGATTTTATTTCACGTTTATTGAAGCACAAATTGCCATAAGAACCAACTTCCTCGGGAGCAAACAAGGGAAGCTGAGACTCTCTGGGCTGCATGGTCTCTCTCTGGGCTCTGAAACAGCCAACATCCCTTTCAGCCAATATCCCTGACCTGCTGCTTGACCTGGGCTGTGGGTTTTCCATGGAATTCCCCGTTTTCGTTTGGATCTGAGCGTTTGGGAAGGATCTGCTGCAATCCTGAGACTGGGATGGCCACAGCAGGGGGCTCTGCAGGGAGCTGCTCGCCTCTGCAGGATGGGGAAGGAGGTGGTGACCCCGAGGGCACAGGAGAGCTCTGCTGCATCTGACCATGCTGGGAGGGGGCTCCAACAGAGGTTATGACTGGTCTAACAGCAGATAAGGAATAAAAAAATTCCAGATTTTTCATCTACATTTGTGCAAGCTCTGGTGGTTGATGTATTTCCATCTCTTTCTCCCACCTTTCTGGCCTAAAAGATGCAGATTGGAAAGACAAGGAAGGCTCTGAGGGGCTGGAGTGTGTCCAGGGAAGGGAACAAAGCTGGGGAAGGGTTGGGAGCACCAGGAGGGGCTGAGGGAGCCAGGAGGGGCTCAGAGAAAAGGAGGCTCAGGAGGGACCTTCTTGCTCTGCACAACTCCCTGACAGGAGGGTACAGCCGGGTCAGGATCGGGCTCTGCTCCCAGGGAACAGGGACAGGATGAGAGAAAACGGCCTCAAGCTGTGCCAGGGGAGGCTCAGTTGGATATTAGGGATAATTTCTTCCCCAGAAAGGTGGTGAGGCACCGAGAGAGGCTCCCCAGGGCAGTGGTGGAGTCTCCATCCCTGGAGGGATTTAACAGATGTCCTCTGGAAGAGTTACAGCAAAGGAGTTTAGGGGAGATCAAGTACCTTGGAGATGGATTTCCATCTGTAGGTAACAGTACCCCCCTGGGCTGGTGCTCTCTGTGCATCCGTGTGTGTCTCCAGCTCAGCCCCCAGCTCACAGATGGCTCCTGGCCGGAGCAGGGATGAGCCAGCAGTGGTAACCTTATCCTTGCTGCAGATGGAATTGCATTTACTGATATTCAGACCCAGGAGGGCCCATGTACAACTCTCTGGTCTGATCTGCAGGGAGGGGAGGGCTGCTCTGAGTGGGAAGGCCAGCGGGAAAATGAGCCAAGGAATGCTGATCCATACAAAGCCTTCCCAGGTACCCCACTCCATGCAGCTCCTGCTGTCCTGCCTCCAGCCCATCCCACTGTGGATGAAATAGAGAAGTCCTGGAGGAATTTTAAAGTGTCTACAGGAAATACCTGAAACTCTGTGCAGCAGGAAATGGAAGTGGAGGAGGTTGAGTGGCCATGAGGGCCGGGACACTGGCCCAGAGCATCCTCAGTCTGCCGTGGCTGAGGATGTGGAGGGAAAGGGATTATCTACAGCTGGTGAAACAAAGGAAAAAGGTTTCCTTTAAGAGAAGGGGAAAGATTCTCTGCAGTCACTCACAGAATCCCTGGTTGGATAATCCCCTGAGGAGAGGGGAAATGTGCTGCTGGTGCCAATGGAGATCATTTATGGGTGAGGTTATTGGTGATTTATGTTTCCAGTGAGCTGGATGAGAGCAGAAGTCCATGTAGAAATGGAGACAGAGGCCAGGAGACTTGGCTGGGCATCTCTTCCCCATGCCCCATTTTGCAAGGCTCTATTCCCAACTCAGCTGCTCTCCCCATGATCCCTGTTCCTGCCATCCCAATGGATGGATGAGCTTGGAAGTGGCTGCAGCCTACACAGGACATGTCCCACAGGCACTACCAAAATCCTGTCTCTGGAGATGTCCAGCTCTTCTGGCCACCAGACCGACCTGAGACCCTCTGGGGAGAACAGACAGGGGTGCCTTGGGAGGAGGAGGAGGAAGAGGAAGGGGAGGAGGAGGAGGAGGAGGAGGAGGGCAGCAGGGTGAGGACACACATCTGCTGCTGGGAGCCTGTTGGGAACTGAGCACCCCCTCACCCTCTGGTCTCCTCATCAGTGACGAACACGTGCACCAAGGGCCACCGCAATGAAATATATATTTATAACAATCATCATTATTATTCTTTCATCAATTTTCTCTCCCGTGGATGGAGCCTGGCAGAGACTTCAGAGCAGGCAGAACTGCTAAAGCAGAAAGTAATGGTGCCCCCAGGACGAATAAACGGAGCACTTCAAACCAGCAGATGCTGCAGAAAGCCCCAGCGCAGGAAATATCTGCGGAATGAATCGGGAGCTTTATGGAGCTGGGGCTGAAGGAAAGGGCTGCAGGAAAGTTCACCAGCCCAGGAGGGGAAGGAAATAGGGAGGACCAGGAGCTGGCACCTCAGAGAGTGGGGCTGGCACCTCAGGGTGTGGGACGGAATCCCTTGATTGTGTAGGGTCTGACGTCAGCCCTGATAGGAAAGATGAGCAGTTCCCTGCTCATGGGTGCCCCAAATGTGCACGAACCAGGAGCTCAGTGAAACCCCAGGAAAAGCTGAGGGGTCCCAGACGGGCACAGGCTGGGAGCAAGGAGGGAGAGGGCTCTGACAGGCACAGAGCTGAGGAGCAATAACTGCAGCAGCATCCTGGGGACAATGGGAGGCCCCTGCTCCTGCCCCTCCTCACACTTTGCAGCTCCACTGATCCCCACACTCCCAGCTCTGGTTTGGGGAGCCCTGGGCAGGGCCTCAGGAGATGGGACCCAAAGGACAGATGGCATAACTAACTGTGCCCAGCCACCACTGCTGCCCAGTGCCAGCAAAGAAAATCAATAAATTAAGAAAAACAAGGTTCCTGTCCTGAAAAGCCTTCAGACTCAGGCAATCCAGCAACAGCTGGGACAAAGGCATTCCTGCATGTGCTGCTGAGGTTTGGCACGTGTCTCCTAGTTCCAGGTTGTTGTTTTTTTTTTATAGTACATCATAAAATAATGTTCTATATTCTATATATTTTTATGGGCGGCAGGAGAGCAGTAGAAGGCAGGGATGGCAGGAGGCTGGCCAGGAGGAGGGAGGCTGGGGGAAAGAGTCTCCAGAGGAACACCAAGGTGGGCAAGTGCCCTGGAAGCAGGGCCTGGGCTGGGGCAGAGGTAGGGGAGCAGCACCTGGAGGAGGGATGGGTCTGGTTCAGCACAGCCAGAGCAGAGCAGGGGCAGGGAGGGATGGATGGAGAGGGGGCACAGCCCTGGTCAGCTTTGCCTTGTGGGATGTGAGAGGAAATCCTGTACCGTGGGCTGGGATGAGGCTGTCCCCTCCTGCAGCAAGAGCTGAGACATCTAAGGGCTTTCTCATCCACCTACTGGGTGCTGTGTTATTCACAGCCAGAAAAGCACAGGGAGATGGAAACAAAAGCTCTGACAAATTGCCCTCAGCCCAGCCCTCATATCCCTCTTGAGATGGCCATGGGTGGGACTGCTGCTGCACAGCTCTGGGCGGGAGGATGCACAGAATGGAGGAGATGGCACTATAGCATCAGGGTGATGGCACCATGGCATCAGGGTGGTAGCACCATGGACAAACCCTTGGTTTTAGCCTGAGGGCACAGAAGACTGACCTTTCCCAGATAGCCACCTCTTGGTGGCTGAGAGAACATAAACCAGTGGCACCAAGACCTGAAAATGGGTTTTCAGGAATTGAAATGCTTCTGGGAGTGGAAGAGCAAAGGGCTTTGGTGAGAGAATTCAGCGTCCCCAGGCCATTTAAGCAGTGGCCGTGTCCTGGGCCTGCTCTGTACCCACAGCCCCACACAGTGGCATTCATGCTGTGGGACAGGCAGGGCCTGGTGTGGAGCCAACGCCCAGCTGGCACCCAGCCCTCGGCTGCACCACGGGCCTCATTAGATGCTTAATTTTTAAGATGTTCACCAACTTTACAGGCTGTTTCTTGGCCCAGAGTGGAAACCTGCCTGTGGATCCCTGTGGTGTCTGCAGGCCGTGCTGCCGGAGTGCGGCGTGCCGGGGCCTGCGCCGCCGCTGTGGGTGGCAGGGCCGTGGCCTGGAGCCCACCCGAGTCTGTGCCAGGCGTGTTCCTGCAGCCCTTCCTGGGCCATGCCCACCTATCCATGCCAGGCGTGTTCCTGCAGCCCTTCCTGGGCCATGCTCACCCATCCGTGCCAGGCATGTTCCTGCAGCCCTTCCTGGGCCATGCCCACCTATCCATGCCAGGCGTGTTCCTGCAGCCCTTCCTGAGCCATCCCCATGGCAGCCCAGGTGATTCTTTCTCTTTGCTCCCTGCCCCTGGGGCAGCTCCAAGCCTTTGATTCCAGAGGCTTGTCAGGACACTTCTGCTGCTCCAGAAGATGCATGTAAACACAGCGCTTAAAAAATGCAGTTCCAGGGGCTGTGCTGAAGCTAAAAATGGCACTGAGGTAGCCCAGAGAGAGAGAGGGGTGTCACAATAACTGTTCTATTTTTTTTGAGCCCCCAGGAGGTCACAGACACATGTGGGAAGGGGTGAAGGCCTGGGAGACAGCAGGGAGGAGAATGTGTTGCTGTAGGGTCCAGGGAGGATTCTTTGACTGTTCAGAGAGGAAGGAAGGAGCAACTTTCAGATAAAGTGACTGGACTGCCCTGACAACCACATGGTTTATTAGTGGAAAGTTGGAGGATTTCAGAGAGAAGAAGGTCATTTATTCTGTTCAGCTCTGCAGAGCAGCCAGGGCCTCCCCATTCCGGGCCAGAGATGGAGCAGCTTGTGGATGTTCTCCCAGTAAAATACAGCTGGGCAAGGAAGGTCACTTCTTTCCTCCTTCCTTTACGGTTTCACACCTTTCTCTCACCCCATCAGAGCTGCCTTTTGCTGTGGCACATATTGACAGGTGCTAAAGTTGAGGCCCAACCAGGGGAGCTTGGTAGGGAGGGGGAAGTGGTTTTCGTTGTGGAGCTGAGCAGAATCCAGTGTGGAACCTGCACCTGCCCCTTCTCTGCACAGGATCAGCTGCAGGGACTGCCACATGGATGCTCTGGTGGGTGGTCCCTTGGTGCTCTTGCAGCAGAAGGTCCCACTGAGTGTGCCCAGCAAAGCTCCCATCAATGCACTCCTTACTCTGGATTGGGGGTGATCAGATCTTCAGAGCCTTCTCTGGCTCCTCCTCACCCTCAGTCCTCCCCTCCAGCCCCATCTCCCTTCCTGGCACTTAATTTGTCTTTGCAGCTTCGAGGAGGAGTAGGAATGGGAGCAGGACTGGTGGCTGGAGCAGGACTGGTGGCTGGAGCAGGACTGGTGGCTGGAGCAGGACTGGTGGCTCTCACTGTGCCAGGCACACGAGCTCTCTCCAAGCCAGATGGAGGGGAAAGAGCTATTCCTCGGAGCACTCAGGGTATCCCTCTCCGTTCCCCAAACAGACAGGCTGTGGCCAGCAGTTAATATCCCTCTGGCACAGTGCCCTGCCCAGGCAGGGTGGCAGGCTCTTCTTTTAATAACTTATTTATCTTTCCTTATTGCAGGAATGATGACAGTTTTCATTATTAAGCTGCTAGGTAATAGTGTAGCCTTTGGTGGGAGCTGACTCATCATCCCCGCTTTGCTGACATTTGGATTCAGTTCTCCAGGAGAGCTGTGACAGGAGCAGGATGAGCAGTGCCCATCACTGCTGCAGCTCTGGGGCTGGCAGGGCGGGCACAGCCACTGGGCACACACTCCAGGCACATTTCCTTCAAGGCTTGGGTTCCCAGTGATACTCCCTGTCCCCCAGTGCTGTCCCCCTCTCTGTTGGCCTGTTGTCCCTGTGTTCTGGAGAGCCTCCTGCCCCGAGGAGCTGGTGTGTGCCTCGCCACAGTGGTGCCACAGCAGGGACACTGGGGACATCGAGCACAGGGGGATGGGAAGCACAAGTAGTGCCACAACCCCACCCCAGCCCCAACCCCAGCCCCAGGGGTGGCACAGACATGGAGAGAAATCTCCAGCTCCTGCCTTGCCCTGAAAACACCATCCTCCTCCCCAGCCTGAGGATTTGGAAACCACCAGCTCACAGAGGTTGTGTGTGGGCACCATGGAGCTGGAGGGAAGCCATGGAACAGCTGGAGAGGCTCTCCCTGCCCTGCTCAGCCTGGTGCTCCTCTGGCCAGGAGGAGCTCCCTGGGGATGGTGACACTTGGCATTGTGGCTGTGCCAATGGAACAAGGGCAGAGCAGAGGGGACATCTGGGACCCAGCCATGTGCCTGTTCCAGGGATGCAGCACTGCCACCATCACTGGGCTGTGCTGGCGGCAGCAGCAGTGATATATGAAATCAATTAAACATGACCCATTTTAAATTAGATGTACAAACACGCCTAAAGTTAAATGAGGGCCCTTTATAAAGAAAGAATGCAGTGTGGTACCACGTTAAATGAGAAACTCATGTCCTTCCCAAGTGGGAGCTTCCCAGATTTACACGTGGAGCTGCCTTTGCAAAGCAGCCCTTCTCCTGCTGCTGGGCAGAGGCAGGTTCCCACAGCAGGGATGTCTGGCTGTGGGGACAGGGAGCCACAGTGCCACGGCCACTGGTGGGGCTGGCAGCTGGGAGGAGGTCTCATCCTGCACCTCCAGAAGCTTTGAAGCCACTGGATGGTCCCCAGTGTGTGCCCAGCTCCCGTGCTGGGAGCTCCTGCTGCCCCCTCCTCACCTCCCTGCAGCTGGACCCTGCTGCTGAGCTCGTCCATCCCTTCCAGATGCACACCTTGAATACACACCTTGCTGCCCTTCCAGAGGGGAAGAAACCAGGAAAAAAGTGAACCAGTTTCTAATTATGCCTTGTTTGCTTTCATTTAGAGCTAATTCAGCCCACACAAAAGTTACTCACCCTATTAAAAGAAATACATATTGTAAAAAACCCCCACAGATGCCTGATTCAGTTTAGACTGTAGAAATTAAGTTGTGGCTATTTCCACCTTTCCCCCTCTGATTACAAACTATTTGCATCTCAAAACAAACCATCTTTAATTGGGACCAGAAGTTGCAGGGCTTCTCTCTCTGGCCTGGGTAGTGAAGCAAGTGGCACAGCCTTGAACACTTCCAGGGAACTTCCACAGCTTCTCTGGGCCCCCTGTGCCAAGGCCTCACCACACAGGGAAGGATTCCTACCTGACCTTTCTCCTTGTGTCTTGGGGTGGAAGGAAGCCATTCCATGTCCTGTCCCTCCATCCCTTGTCCAAAGTCCCTCTCCAGCTCTCTTGAAGTTCCTGTAGGCACTGGAAGGGGCTCTGAGGTCTCCCTGGAGCATTCTCTTCTCCAGGTGAACAGCCCCAGCTCTCCCAGCCTGAACTCTTTGCTGGAGCTCTGCTGGTGCTGGGGACACTGTGGATGTCCCCTTGGCCATGCTGCCAGAGCCTGTGTAGGACATGGACAGGTGTGACTGCTCCCTCCTCTCCCCTGTGTTTTGGCATCCTGTGGGCATTTTGACAGAATGGTTGTGAATGAAAATGATTTTTCCAGGACTTTTGACCCATCCCAGCTCCCTGCTGTGCCTGTGGCTGGTGCAAGCCCTGGGCACCCAGTGCCCTGAGGCAGCGGGCACTGCCCTGCTCCCATCCCAGCAGCTTCAGTATCTGGTTCCTGGGGGATATCAGCCAATGTTCCCCTGGAATAGCATTCCAGAGATGTTTACAAGATACATACGGAAAATAAATACGCAAAAAGAGAATTTACTAAAAATAATAAATCTGAGAAGCCATGGAACTCCTCGCCTGCCCTGCTGATATTGCACTGTGCCCGGGGGCCTCCCCATGGACTGGGATGGGGCAGCCCTTCAGAGGTTTGGGAGAAGAATGGGGCTGTTTGCTTTTCCCATCCTCATGCATCACGTTTGGAGCAGGACATGGAGCTGGGAACAGCCATTCTCCCCGGGGTCAGGCTGCTGCAGGTCCCACCCTGCCCGGATCCCTCTCCCCAGCTCCCTGTGCCCCCCAGGATGCTGCGCTCAGAGCAGAGCGTGAGGCAGCTCGGAAGTGCTGTGCCAGAGGAGGAAAAAGCAGCCTATTAATTAACAGCAAATGTACAGTTAATGGGGCTTTTTCCCTTCCTAAACAATTCATCAAAATGATTTCATCGAAATTTAGCTGATGGGGCGCGAAACGCAGCTGCTCTGTCCTGCTCTGCGCTTTTTCTGTCCTGGCAGGAGCAGAACGCTGAGAGTGCAGCCGTGGGTTTGGGATTCACAGCGCTGCAGGATGGGGGCTCTGGGAGTGAGTCAGTGCCTCTGCCACTGCCAGAACTCAGGAGATAAAGGGGCTGTAAGTGAAGGAGTTCCACTGCCCCAAGCTGACAGAGCGCTCACCCCTCTCTTTACACTTTACTGCCTCAAGTTCATTTCAATGTGGAGCAGAAATTCCTGTTGGGCCGGTCTGGGGACTTCGATAGAGCCAGGCAAGGGAGAAAGGCCAGGCTGGCTCTTGGGGATGCTGTCCTGGATATGTTCTGCTGTTAGCCAGTTCACCTGGACAACAGACTGAGCCCAGGAATGGCGTAGCTTCACAAAATACTTCAAAAAACAATAAGGTTGTTAAATTTTTAGTGGTTTTTTTAAAGATTGCTCTTATATAGGAAGAGGGAAACCAGCTGTTTACAGCTTTAAAGGCTTGGATTTTCCCTTAGAAGTCACAGTGCTTTTGGAATTTAAAGGTATAGAGAAAACCTAGAAAACTGCAATATTTCGAAGCGCTGCCTCCACCTGGACTGAGGGCAGGCACAGTGCTCCGAGCAGCACAGCACCCAGAGTGGGATGAGATGGAATGGGATGGAACAGAATGAAACAGAAGAGAGTAGAATAAAATAGAATAGAATAAGAATTAGAATAAGGATAATTATAATAATAATAATAATAATAATGAAAATAGAATAAGAATTAGAATAGAATAAGAATAAGGATAATAGTAATAATGAAAATAAAAATAAGAGACTAAGACTATGACTAAGACTAAGATAGAATATTATATTTTCAGCTGGAAGGGACTGACAAAATTAATCTGTTTCAACCACCTGATACTTTCAGAAATCAGCAGAAGCTGAAGCACTTTAAGGACAGTGGCCAAATGCCTCTGACACCCTGACAGGCTTGGGACACTGATCCCCTCCCTGGGAAGCCTGTTCTGGACATGTGGGGTGGGAGCTGCAGCGATGGACAAACAGGATCCAGCTGCCAGAGGAGCAAATCCTGGAGCCTCACAACTTTCCCATCCAGCCATGAAACAATCTGCTGATTTTATTGAAACCAGATCACCAGCTCCATCTTGCAGCCGCTGCTGCCGCGGGTTCGGCACGTCCAGCAGCCCCCGGGAGCTGCGAGGGGAGCGGCGAGGGGGACACAGGAGAGGCCCTGGCCACCTTCCCACCAGCCTTGCCCACACTCACAAGGTGGACACATGTTTTTAGGAAGGTGGATCAGGCACTGCCGGATCTGGAGGGGCTCCTTGGAGCCCTCATGGTTCCCATGCTGTCCCAGCCCAGGTTCATCCTAAAGGTTACAACCAAAACTGTTCCATAGTGAGTTCATGAGTAAAACCATCCAAACCTGGGATCCCTTATCTTTGTGTAGTGGCACAGGGAAATCATGGCACTGGAGCATCCCTGGACTGAGAGAGCACAAGGACAAAACTGAGTTTCTCCTGGAAATGCTGCAAAGCCTGGAGATTCCATGCTGGTGGAAATTGGCCCTGGTGAGCCAAGCAGAGACAGGAGAGGTTCACACTGGGGCTCAATGATGTCAGCAGCTGGCAAGTGCTGCCACACACTTGCTGCTAGGGCTGGAATGTCTGAACAAAGATTTGTTCTTGGTTCACAAACCTGGATTTGGGACTGAGCCTTGAGGAGGGTTCTGGGTGTCCAGGGGGCTCTGATGGGGTCCCCAAGGGAGCTCATCTGCCCTCAGGGATGGAGAGAGGTGAGCAACAGGATAAAATCTTCCAGCCTTTGCAGACTGCCCTTTAATGTAACAGGACAAACTACAACCTGGGGGGATTGCAGAGGGCCCCTCTGAGTCACTGCTGAGGCATGCCAGGGGTCCCACACCATTCCCAAGGGTCCCGGTGTGGATGCCATGGAGGGGCTGATGGAAGGGCTTCGTTTGCATCTGCAGTTCCTGGGCAGGGAGAGCATCAGCATTTGTGTTGCTAAGGAACTCCAGCAAGGTCCAAACTACCCAAAACCACCAGCACTTGGAAATCAGAGGCACCATCCCACCTGGCACTGTCCCTCTGCCCCTGGTGGGACAGTGGCAGGACTGGGGGGTCAGGGAAGGTGGCTGGTGCAGGACCCCAGCCTGTTCCCTGCCTTCCCTCCCTGGGAAAGCATCCCAGTTCTCCAGGCAGGGAGACAGTGGGTGCAGCCACCCAGATGTGGTTAGAGACCCCCTAGATGTGCTTAGAGACATCCCAGATATGCTTAGAGACACCCTTGATGTGCTTAGTGACATCCCAGGTGTACTTAGAGACACCCCAGGTGTGCTCACAGAGCCCAGAGCTGCTCATGGACCCCCAGATTTACCCACAAACTCCAGATGTGCTCACAGAACCCAGATTTGCTCAGGAGCCCCCAGGTTTTCTCTCTTGGGTTCATTTACCTCTGACCAGCAGCATCAGGACAGAGTGAGGGCCTCCCTCCCATGGGACACAGGGATCACCTTTGTCTGTGCAAGGAATTCACCCAGGCGTGCTGCAATAACACTCTGCCTGGGATGACTTAATCCTGGCAGCCTCTTCCCATGCAGGAAAATATCCTGAATGTTTTAACAAGGCAGAGAGTTATCCAGCTCCTCACCTCCCCTCTCGGCTCAGAGAAACCATTCCCAAATTTCCACAGGGATGTGAGCAAGGCAATAACTGGGGATGATGGGCTCCTCTCTGGGACCACTTGGCTGCAGTCTGCTAAAGAGATATTTTGGGTACTTTTTTTCTCCGAAGCCTGAGGTTTTTTTGAAACAGAGCAAATTAACAAACCCCGGAGCTGGCTGATTTCAGCTGAGTGTTTTGATGAATAATGTGCCATAATGGGCCCAAACAAGCTGGGGAGTTTATCTCATCCCTCTGCACATCCCATTCTGTGTCGCATCCGCTTGCTCCCAGCCCTCCTGCCCCAGCACTGATTGGAGAGTCTGTTCTCCTCCATCATCTGCTCTGGCTGCTCCAAAATGGAATATTTTGAGGATTCTAGAGAGAAGGGGGGGGTTTGTCTGCCAGAAAGCCCTTCTGCTGAGAGGTGTCTGCAGGAAGCTGAGCACAGTCAACTTGCAAAGTTGGGAATTTTGCTCAAAATGCAAATCCTGTCCCTCTGGCTTGGATCCCAGCACAGCACAGGTCATGGAGGTGAGGAGCAAACATGACCCCAGGTATTCACAGCTTCCCAAACCAAACACCTGAGCTGGTTTGGGAACCGATCCATCATTTCCATTTCCGTACATATTTATTACACTCAGCTCTCCTGGGTAAAAAAACAAGTGCAAATTGAGCCATTGATTGATTGATCATTGTGTGCATTTACCAATTGGTTTCTATTTATCTGTCTGAAAAATACCCACAAGCTTTAATAGCCAGATTCTCGCTGATGTCTAGAAAAGAGAATTACAAAAAAAGATGAGGGAAACCTGCAGGTCAGTTTGTGGTTCCCACTCCTGAGCCAGGATGCTGAGAGCTCCTGAGGCATCATCCTGAAGGATGCTCTGGGTAGGATCACAGGACCACAGAATCATTTTGGTTGGAAGAGGCCGCCAAAATCATTGAGCTGGTGGTGCCATGTGTTCCTATTTATAACTTAATTAGATCTCAAATGCACTTGTGCCTGTTGTGGGCTCCCTGGCTGGTGGGATCTGCTGGTTGGAGATGATGCAGTTCTGACCCTCAGCAGCACAGGGAGTGGCTGAACATGGGAACTGGCTCCCCAGGGAAGTGGTCATGGCCCCAAGAGTTCACAGAGCATTTGGACAATGCCCTCAGGCACATGGAAGGATTTTGGGGTTGTTGTGTGCAGGGCAGGAGTTGGACTTGGTGATCCTTGTGGATGCTGAGTGATTTGCCCCCAGATGGGTCCATGGAGTCACTCACAGCTCAAGCAGTGGCTGAGGGGTGAGGAGCTCTTCATCTCCATCCAGTTCTGAGCCACAGCTGCTCCTTTCTCTAATCCATGGACAGGACATCAGGAGGAGTAGGATTCCTGAGGGAGCATGAGGTGTTTATGTTGGGCAAACACAAAGGCTGTTCTGCAGCACTGGGATGTTTAACCTTGGCCAGGAGGAATGGTTGTGCTATTGTACTGCACAAAATTAATTCTTCTAACCCCAAGAGACCTGACCAATGGTGGGCAGCTTCCAGCTAATTCCCAGATCTACACTGTCCCTCTCTTTTCCCAAATAATTGCATCCATCAGGGACCTGCATCCATCAGAGACTGGCATCTTTCCCCATGCAGCTTCCCCCAGGGCAGAGACCTTCACCTTTGCCCTGGTGGGTGCCCAGGTGGGCAGCTGTGCCAGATGTGCAGGCAGCTGCTCCTGGTGTGCAGGAGCTGGCAGGGATGTAGTGCTTGCTGTGCTGGAGCCTTGCTCCCCTCTCCTGCCTCATTCACCACATTTCCTGTTGTGGGACAAATCTGCTTTTTGTGTAAATCTGTCAGCAGCGAGAAGTCAGTGAGTTTCCCTAAGTGAGTTTTTCGTGTATTTTTAATAAAGGTCACTCTGTGTTTACTGGCAAAGACGATCGATATCGGCTCATAATTCATGAAGGATCCCACTGGTCTGTAACGACCTGCGGTCAGAGAACACCAAGAACCTTGTCCACACCTCTCCCAGCCCCCAGAGGGTCCAGCTGCCTTCTGCCCCTGCCCTGCTGCCTTCTGCCCCTGCCCATCCCCTTGGAGCCGTTTCCTCCTCATGTCCTGAGTGGGGCTGGCAGGAGCCCCCAGCCCAAGCTGTCCTGGCTGGGCACTGCTGCTCACCCTTTCCCTGCTGCAGCCTGAGGGAGAAGCACCCTTTTCCATCCATCCCCTGGGTCCCAGGCTGCTCCCAGAGCTGGGGGGTGAGCTCTGATGGGGCATGGCCAGCAATGGGACCCCTGAGGTGCCCATGGGTGGACATGCTGAGCCCCTGGCAGTGGCTGTCCCTCTCTCTGTGCCCATGACATCGTCCCTGTGGCAGTGGCTGCAGGGAAGCATGGGCTGGCTGTGATGAGGGAGAGCAGGAGGAGAGAGGGAACAGGAGACTAATGCCTTAACAAATTTGATTTCAGAGCAAACGAGCTGGCTGCTGTTGTGCAGCACTGGTAACCTGGTTTTGTGTTGCTGGCTGCAATGGGAAGCGTGGCTATTTTTAGGCTATTTTTAGGCTCTTAATGCCAGTGGAAGAAAAGAAAAAGAAGGAGAAAAAAAAAGAAAAGAAGAAGAAAGTATAAGCCCTGCGGTAAATAACTGGGCCTGGGTGGAATTGGGGTGAGCTCTGAAGGTACATCTGGAGCTGCTCTTCCCAGCGAGCCCCATGTGAGGTCCAAGCAGGGGTGTCCAGGCACACCAGGCCTCAGGGTGGTGCCTCTTCCAGGGGGGGACTGGGACATGCCTTGGGCTGGATGGGGACACTGGAGTGATAGGAGGGCTCCAGTCAAGGACGCTCAGCAGAGACTCAGGCTCAGGGATGGCCCAGGGGCTTGTCCTGCTGTGGGGTCATCACATCCTGCCCATCCTCTGCTGCTCTGCCTGTCCTGATCCTCAAATTCCATGGGTGGAGCCATCCATCCCCCCTGCTCTGCCTGCAGCTCCCTGCCCACTCCCCAGTCACTGTTAATGCCTTTAGCTGGGGTCTGCTCCAAGCAGCTACTGAGTTCATTGTCCTGACCTTTGGAATCAAAAAGGGAGAGAAATTTTAGATAAATGTTCCATCAAGTTTTTGTTTGCACAGGATGGTGCAGGGATAAACCATCCTGGGGATGTCAGAGCTCTAAGGACTGGTGGGAGCTCAGACCATGGAGTGAGCAGGAGCTGGTTAGAGTTACTGTCTGTGGGAAGGAGCTCGGCTGGTGATCCCAAACATCAATTTGGAATGATCAGCTCACTTCCCCTTCACAAGGCAAATCCCTGGGAAATTTGCAATGGGGAGACAAATTAATAGCCCAGAACTTTGTGTTGGGCCAGGCATATGGCTGTGTCTGAAGAAGAGGCCAGGCTTGTGAGCAGCATTTGAGGATGAGCTCCCAAGGATCTCTCAGCTTGGCTGGAAACCCTTGGGGATGGATTTGGGGTCTCCATGAGCTCTGTGGCCGGCTGGAGCTGCAGCATGGCTGGACATGTGGTGTCCCCTGCTGGGACAGGGGCTGCTCTTGGCCCCTCAGGACACTACAGGCTATTTCTATCCCTCTGGCTTTTATTCCAGTTGGATTTTGGCAGAATGTACCTCAGTATGAGCCTGGGAAGAGCATGGCCTTGGGCTCAGGTGGACTCCCATTCTCAGGGGCTAGGGAGCAAAGTCAAGCAGGCATTGCAGAAACACACAATTTCTGATCAAATATTCAGCCTGAGCTGCCTCTGAACCTGCTGCTAATCCCTCCTTGGCCATGGCTGGGATTGCATTTCCCAAATACCAGTGCAAGGGTGTATTTGCACAGCATAAACCTGATCTGTATCAACGTTTTCCCCTTCACACTTATGGTCCCGTTCCCCAGGTCTCGAGGTGTGAGAAACTCAGCCTAGGAAGGGTTTGTCACCTGGTCTGTGGGTCCCTGGGGACTCCCAGCCCTCCAGCTCCCCAGTGGGACCCTTGCCCTCCCCAGCCTCCTACTCTGAGTGAAAGAGCAGCACAACCAGCACAGTTACAGTTCTGTCTCATGCTGGTTTTCCCACTCCTCTCAGCCCAGGTCCATGGGCTGGGAGCCACCAGCTGCTTTCAGTGACATCAGTGACAAAGCCACTTCAGTCCACTCTGCCCTGCTCCTGCTTTTGCATCCCAAACCTGCTTTCACTAATTTGGAGGGGAAAATAACAACCATTAAAACTGATTCTTTATCAATTTGTCTCTTCTGCCCTTCTCATCTGCTGTTGCTCCCATTACTTTGCTCTGCTTGAGCCCCTTTGGGTCCCTCCTCCCTTCTCCCCTCTCCCCAGCTCCTCTTCCCACAGAGGAGCCACAGGGGACATGGGATTGACCTCGAAACCTCCAAACTTGTCACCAAAACTGGTGGCAGGAGGAGGGAACAGCCTCACACAACAGGGACAGAACCCTTTGAGGAGCTTTGCCAAGCATTGACACTGGCAAGAACATCCTGGAAAGAGGGGATGGAAGGATGGCAATAGAAGAGAAAGGATGGACAGCTGTGGTCTGAGACCTGGAAAAACTGCCCAAGCTGGGAAGAGGCAAATTCCCATCCCAGGGTTTTCTGCAGTGCTCGGAGACACCCCAAGGCTGGTGCTGCTGGGACTTGTCCCTGTTCCCGAGGACACTCTCCTGCATCTGCTCCCTGGAGAGGGAAGCAGCTCTGGCAAGTGATACTCACCGGGGGGACTGTGTTAGAGAACAATACTAACAACAGGAATAATAACTGAGCTTCCCTAATCTGCAGTGAACGACTGGGGGACCCAGGGTGAGTTAATGAAATCTGTGGCTCAGTGAGTCCCGTTCCCCAGCCAGGGTCATCCATCACCTCATGCACTGGGATTGCCCCTTTCGACAGCTGCAGCTTATTTTTAATTATTGATACTGTCTCGTAATGTCCCAGTAAATGTGTGGAGGTGAGTTTTGTGGGAACACTGAGGCCCCTGTACAAATGCTGGGGCTCAAGGGTGTGAAGAGAAGGGAAAGCAGTGCCTGATCCCCCAAACCCCCAGCACTGGGGACCCCTGTGACAGGGCTGGGCTGAAGCAGCTGCCCTTATTTCCCTCTGCAGAATCGAGCAGGTCTTCATGCCCAAACTGCTCTCCCACAGGCACAAATTGCCTTTGTCCCTGCTCCAGCCTGCTCTCCACACCCTCCTCCTGTCCACGGCGTGCCCAGGGTGCCCCCGACCTGCCTCATCCCTCTCTCCCTCCCTGCTTCCCCAGCCAGAGGTATTTTGCAAACACAAATGCATTAACAAGCTGGCGAGAGCCCCCATGCATATTTCATGTTTAACATGCCCTCGTTTCCTCCCGGTTAATGGATCTCTCCCATTATGCCTCCGCCTGTCTGAGCAGGATACCTTTTCAGTGGAACATAAAAGCTGCTCCCTGGTGAGGTGGAGAGGAAACCACTCAGCTCTGGGATTCAACCGCCCGAGAAGCCGAAGGTCCAGTGCCTGCCCTCGTGTGATTGGAATATTGGGCTTCCCTTACCAGCTCCTGTTTCCCTCCCTCAGCCCATTTCCCCTCCTTTTTTCCCCCCTTTCTCACTGAATTTTGCTGGCCTGGGTGTTCATAACACATTTTGCTCCTGGAGCTTCCTTTGCTGGGGTGATTCAGGCAGAGCAGAGGGACTCGGTCAGAGCTGCTGCTGGGAAAAACTCGGGCTTGGGAAATGAAAAAAAAGGAAAAGGAATTGATCCAGATTTAATAAAATGTTACATTTTACTCGCAGGGAAACATTTGGTTTGTTCTGAAGTGCTGGTTTTTAAAAAGTAGGATTGAAGGGTGTTTAAAAAAAGTGAGGGGTTTTGGAGAGCAAAATCAACACATTCCATTGTCGAAATGTCAAAGGGAGGTTCCTAATCTGGGAAAAAGAAAATTTAATTTCAAGATCTCAGTGTGACTGAAATGAAGGCAGAAAGAGCAGAATTGGAGTAGCTGCCCAAGAAGACCTGTACACAACAGGATGATTTCCCATTGTGGAGGCTCCAGTGGCAGCTCTGGGGCTGTGGGACCCCTGATCCCAGGGGATTCCGTGGCTCTGCCCTGCCCAGTGCTCTGTCCCACAGCCCAGGATGGGAGCAGCCCTCCTGTATGGTGGTGTTGGCAGGGCTGGGGTAGGCACAGCAATCAGCTCTTTGATAAAATTAGAAATTCCATGGAGCAGGAATGAAAACAAAGTCTGGGCCAAGAGCTGCTCCTGCCAAGGCGCCCTTGCAGGGCTCTGGCTCCCATCAGGTGCTGGGGGGTGTGTGTTGATAGACCCCAATAAAGTGTGCACACAGCAGGAGGGACACAGACACCCTGTGCCACTGCCACCACTGGGGACCATGCCAGGGCCCCCTGGCTCATCCACAACATCCCAGCACCAGGATCTGGTAGTGCTGTGGATCCCGAGGGCACGGCTCAGCTCCAGCTCTGGGAGCAGCTGTGCTGGGATGAGATCATGTTCTCCCATTTCACTGGCACTGAGGGATTCTCATCCTTGCATGCCAATGGTGTCCCCCATTCCCAGCCTCATTCCTGGCATCACCCATTCCCAGCCCAAAATAAGCCACTTTTCTGTATGAGGTGATCTGGAGAAACTCCCAGCTGGGTGTACAGGGGAGCAGTGGGAGGGTTGTGCCCCAAATTTTGGGTACTGGGGAGGGAAGGGCATCCAGTCACCTCCTGACTCCTCAGGCAGACTTGAGGTCACCTCTGTGCCCCCTCTCCTCCTCCCTGCTTCCCTCCATGCCTGCTCTCTGCCTCCAGACCCTTTTTCCTTTTCCATGCAGGATTTTAATCTAATTTTCTCAATGCAAATCTTAACAGGGAAAAGCCTTGAAATCGAATCTCCAGAAGTCTCCTTTCACAGTTCAGAGATCTGATTAAATTGCAAGCTTGGTTAATATTTGGTGCGACGGGGGGGGGAACAAAGGGTGGGAGGAGAGGGGAGCAGAGTGAGTGGATCTGTCGGAGGGGCTGGGGCCTTTTCAAATAATCTGTTTACCCCTGCAGCTAAGGAGCCCATTAGCAAGTGTTCTCCGTTCTAATTTCCCGTCGTGCCGTGTCCCGCAGACCTCACTGTGTTTATTTGGAGAAGCAGAACAAAATTGTTTGTATAATTAGATCTGCTACAAGGGCTGCCCTTGAAGGGTCCCCAGCAGGAAGCTTTCGATTGCAAAGGGCCCCCGCTGCCGTGGACCCCCAGCTCCAGCCCCCAGCACGGCCAACAACAACATCACCCCACTGGGATGGGCTCTGGGGGGCCCAGATGTGTTCCCTGCCCGTGGACACGCAGCCCTGCATGGGGCTTTTCCCAAGGGATGAAGCAAAGGGCTCCTCTGGCTGCCCACTCCCATCCCTGCCAGGACAGGGACAGCCCCATGAAAGCTGCCCATCTCCAGCAGCCCAGAGTCTGGCTGCTCCAGCTTCCCACCAGCGTGGCCTCAGTCCAAAGCTGGGATGTTTTCCAGCTGTGTCAGTGTGGGGAACCTTCCTCCTTCCCCATTGCTGCCCCGTGGCTGGAATTCTGACAGAGCTGCCCTGCTCCCCCCAAACATCACAGAGCCAGGGATACTCTCACTGCCAGCTCTGACTGGAATCATCAGGAGGTGTTCTGATGGCTGACACATCCCTCTTGTTCCTCCTGTGATCCCACCACAAGCTTGGAGGTGGTTATTCTGGTAGGTAAACCAGATCTGGCAGAGGCAGCCCCATGAGACCTTGGAACTACTGACATTTCTTTATTTCAAGAATGTTTTACTGAAAAATAAATTTTTTTTGGCTGTTGACAAAAATTTCAGTGGGTTTTCTGGTAAATGAAAGTGCTTGAAAAACTGTATTTTCATAGAAGGTTTGGTAATAAAAAAATTATTAGGAAAAAAGTGGTCCTTAAAGATCCCATCACTGAAAAAAATAGAAAATGTTCACCAAGAAACAAAGACTCAAATGATAAAAGTACAACATCTATTTTCTCTGTGGAGAAAAAAGATGTTTTTTTCTTTTTTCTCTTCTCCCATCTCTTTAACTCCAACAGAGACACACAGCAGAAGGGCTTGGAGGCACATGTAGCCCAGGGGATACTCTGCCTGTGTTTGGTGTTTAACCACCTAATCTCAACTCTCCTGACTCCAAATATTTCCTAAATAAGCCAAATGAACAGCCCTGGGCTCAGTGTGGATAATTAATTGTGGTGCCATCACCCCTCAGATGTTCAGACCATGTAATTTCCATGGTGAACATCCCCATCTCAGGGTGCTCACCACATCCCACCGTGCTGCCCTGCAGCCACTGTGCTCTCAGCACACACAGTTCTGCTTCTCAGAGCTAATCCCACCAAAGAGCTCACGGGATCCACCCTCCCTGCTCCCAAAGATGCCCCTGGGGCAGCTCAAAGGGCTGGAGCTGCTGGGATCCCCGGAGCACTGAGCACCTCCGGGGCTCCTCTCCTGTTGTGGCTCTTCCTCCCTTGAGGGGGGTGGGAGGCAGAGACCACATGAGCAGCTTAATGGAGCAGAACTTGGCTTTAATCTGTTCCCATAAACGTTTATGATCCCCTAATTATTAACATTTAATGCTGTATTAATTCATTGATGGGCTTTCATTTTTGATTTTAATGGCTCAGCAATTCCTGCTCCCCCTCCTTCGCTCTTTTGTTCTTGATGGGAGGAAGAGGAGGCAGCAGAACACAGTGGAGTGTGATGGGCATGATGGCTTTGCCTCCTCCACTCCTTCTCCACCAGGAATGTGGATTCCTCGGGGATCCACAGCCACTCTTCTCCACATCAGGGAGGAGGGCTGGGAGCAAGGAGAGACCTCCAGCCATGGCAAGGGTCTCCCTGCCTTGCTGAGGGGGCAAAGTAGCACTAGAAATGCTGTCAAGCTTTGGGCCAAGCTGAAGATACAGTGGGAATTGCAGAGAGATAATCTCGGAGGTAAACCCCTGGAGGGAGAGCACACAGGGTTTAAAACGCTGTTTATTTGAAGTGTCCTGCTGAAGTGCTCCCTGTGCTGCCCAGCTCGCACACGTCCCCCGCTCCCCCACCCCTGCTCTGCCGGCTGAGATGTTTATTTAAGTGTCCTGAAAACTTTATCTGGAAATCAGTTCCCTTCTCTTCCCCTTGTCCGCCTTTCCACTTTCTTTTCCTCCCATTCATCACTTTGAAAAATGACCCCTTTTCTCTGCCTGCCTGGTGCCTCCTCCTGCCCGGCCTGCCCGCTAATTAATGGGCTTCTCCGGGCAGTCACAACTACATCGCAGGGAGCCGGGGCTGACAGATGGTCCTGCTCACTCAGGACATGCCACAAGCCCTGGGACATGGCTGGGGTGGCAGGGGCACTGCCCTGCACTGCCCACCCCGTGGGAGCTCAGCAGTGGAGGAGGGATGGGCTCACACAAGAGCCTCGTGTGGGTTTCTCCCACCTTGGGCTACAGTGCTGCTCTCACTGAGGGTTCTTTCATCTGGCCACTGCTCCAGCTTCCCACATTGTGAGAATTCGCTGGAAAAAAAAAAAAAAAAAAAGAAATCAATTAACTAAACCAAACCCTGAAACAATTATTTGTCCACTTCCCAACCTCATTTGGGAAGCATAAACCCCCACACACTTAGTGCGGGCTGACGTGCGAAGGCACATGCTGACTGTGTTTTCATGACTAATTTCATCTGCACCGAGAAGCCCCCTCCCCTTCACCCTTTCCCACCTCCATCTGTTCCCCACACTCCGAGCTGCGACAGCAAAAACATGGAAAAACAGCGGAAAAGAGGAAGGAAAGATGGGAAAACACAGCAGACTGCCACTGCACCCAGCACCGCCTTCCAGGCAGGTTCTGCAGGACCTGAGCAGAACATTCCATGTGGGTCTGTGCTCACACCCTGGTGCTGGGGGAGGATGCAGGTCAGGGAGCCCCATCAGCCCTCTATGTCCAGTTACCTCAGTCCCTTTTCTCTGTGGCTGCCCCCAAAGCAAGGAGGTGAGCTGATCCCATCCCTGTTCCCCCATGAGGAGCACAGGTATTCATTTCCAGAGTGCAGAACGAGCACCCTCTGGCCCTGTGTCCTCTGGTCTCCCTGTGGTGATCCCGAGAGCCATTCCCACTTCTCCACTGGACTCCTCCTCCAGGCACTCCTGACTGTGGCATCAGCTGCAGCTGTATCCTGTCCTGGAGCTGGGGATGATGGGTACAGGGACCTTTCATTCCCACAGCCAGGCTCCTAAATCATATCAGGTCACAGAGACCAAAGGAATGATTTTCCAAAGCTGTGGGGATCATCCTGTGAGTTGCTTTGGCACTTGGGAGGGTGCAGAGCTGGAATATTGGGGTTTTTGCTGCTGAGCACCTGCAGGAGAAGGGGACAGAGGGGTATCCAAGATTGGGGCTGGAATAGGGGTCAGGGATCATGGATAGGGGCTGGGAACAGGGTCAGGGATTGGGATGAGGTGGGGAACAGCAGCACGTGGGTGTGGGCCCTGGCATGCTCATGTCCCCAGGGCAAGGTGAGTTCCCCTCTCCCTCCTGCCTCCACTTGGCAGCCCCCTATCCATCAGCATTCCCTCCTGGAACATGGGCTCCTGCAGCAAGCAGAGGCTGAAGTGCAGAGGCAGCACCAGATCTGCCAGAGATACCCTGTGTTTGCACAGGGTTTCCTTTCCCTTGATCACTCTTGGGTTTTTAACTCTGCTCTTCCTGCAGTTTTTCTTCATGTCAGCAATTAATCTATTGTCCCTCATGAGGAAACATGAATTTCCCTGGGAAGAAAGTAAATGGGTTGTGTCACCTGTGAAGGGGGCAGGAGCACATGTGGGATGTGAGGGCCTGGTGGCAGGGAGGGTCCCCACGGGTCCCCACAAGCACAGACACTGCCTGTGGGATGGATGTGTGTGGAGGTTATGACTGGGAACAATGATGCTGCAGGTTTTTAGGGATGCAGGACCCTGCATGGTCACACACCTTACAGTGCCATTGGTTTTAGAGCTATTTGTTAAATGGCCCCTACAGACAGAAAAGTTTAGGGTCTGCTGCCAGCTGCCCTCACTCCCAGCTCTTGGGATACCCTGGTCCTCCAGCTCGGGCTTGCCTCTGACTCCTCTCCCCTCCCTGTCACAGAGGGAGGGAGTGCAGCAAGGGAAGCAGGGGCTGGCTGGGCTGGTGCTGGGTGCTCCCTGCCAGCCCCACAGCCCCCAGGGCTGTGTGAGCAGATGCAGCTCCTTCAGCCCTCGCTGCAAAACGCTGATCCCAACTTTGATACAAGGCAGCATTAATGGGGAGTTTATTTGTGAATCTTCTCCTGGCAGCAGCAGCAGCAACAACAGCAACAACAGCAACCATGTCTCTGCAAGGAGCTGAAAAGCTGCCAGGCAGATTCTCCAGTGAAAAGATGGCAATAAAAGGGCCCTGGCCATAGCACAGCCCCCACCTCCCCATGCAGCTGCAGCCAGTCCTGGTGTGCTGGGCTTGTCTCTGCAGAGCTCTGGGCCCATTTCTTGCATCCTGAGCCCACCAGCTCTCAGTGCTGTTTCCAAGCAGCAGAGGTGGGAGGGATGGCAGCTTCCTGCAGTGCTGCTGCTGCTGCACGTGGCTGGGAGCAGGATCCAACATGAACGAGGGCCAGGGGCAATGGAGCAGCCTGGAGAGAGCTCCCTCCAGAGGGTTTAGACTGTGCCTGGGTGAACGGAAACTCTGCCTTGGCTGTATTGCCAGAGCCTGCTCTCAGCTGCCAGCACACTGCTTCCATCCAACGGTGGGAATCACCAAACCCTGGAAAAATCTGGGCTGGAAGGGACCTTAAAGCTCCACATCCCTGCCATGGTGACACTTGCTCAAGCCCTGTCCAACCTGGCTTTGAATAATTCCAGAGGTGGGGCAGCCCCAGCTTTTCTAAGCAGCTGTGCTAGGGTCTCACCACCCTCACAGGGAGGGATTTTTTCCCAATATCCCATCTAAACCCACCTCTTCCAGCTGCAACTTGTTCTCTGGGAGCAGGTACCCACTGCCCTGCGTCAGCATCACACCAAGAGGCTCAGAGGTCCCTTCCCATTCATCTGGGCTGTTTCCAGGGAGATCCCTCAGTTAGGATTCCCTGATAAAAATGTGGTGATCCCATGAAGGACAGAGGGGATCCCGGCTGGAGTGAAATCCCTCATGGCCATGAACCTGGCAAACAGCATTTGGAGCTCTGCAGCAAAAACAAAGCAGACCCAGACGGCACATATTTTCCTTCCTTTGAAAGGGAAAACACAAAGTTAAAGGATTTAAACAGCCCCCCACCCCCCCTCCGTTTTTTTGGGTTTTTTTAAGGGGAATTAAAGCAAAAATTCACATCTGGAATGACAACTCCTAACCCTACCCTGTACCCCCAAATTAATCAGGGCTCATAATGGAAATGCTGACAGACTCATAATTCCAACTTTTCAAACACAGATCTGGTGTTAAACTGCCCCTGCAGCCCTCTGAGGAGGGCACTGCAGTGACCCAGGGCAGGGGGAGCATCACGGGGCTGATGTTTGGGTCTGCTCCCTCTGCCTGCCTGGGGCCACTGCTCTTCTGCACAGGGTGCATGGGCACTCCTGTGCTCCCAGACCCCTCTTCCCAGCCCTTGCCAGGGCTGCAGCATCCCTGCTCCAGGTGCAGGCAGCAGGCACAGCTTGTCCCCTGGTCCCCAGGCTGTGCCCGCCCGCTGTCCCCGGGGCAGCCTGGGACTCTGTTGTGCCCACTTGGAGCACTGTGCCTGGGCTTTTGTCCCCCCGAGGGCTCAGCTCACACTGGCTGTGCTAAACCCGGCCTGTTCTTCCCTGCAGAGCTGCTGCTCCCTCCGGATTGTCTAAACTTCGGGAGCATTAAGGTACAAGCTGTACAAATAGAGCCCGACGCCAGGAGCTCCTTGCACAGAACTCCGAGGCTGATGTCGCCCTCCCGGTCTCAGGTTTCACCTCCCTCCCCAGAACAGCAGCTCCAGCCCTAAGTGATGGTTTAGGGTGACAGTGGCTCTGGAGTGATGGGCAGCTGGAGTATCCAGATCCTGGCTGGAGGGAAGGGCTGTGGGGACATGTGGGGACAGGCACAGGGCACAGGGCACTGCCAGGGGCTCCCATCCTGGGCAAGGCAATGGGGGGCAACAGCATCCCCCCATCTCAGCTCTAGGGTGGATAAAACATCCCCAGCCTCCAGCAGGTGGACCTGGAGCCTGGGATGGACCTGGAGACTGGCATGGATGTGCAGCTCTCACACACCCCTCAATAATTCAGGGCTTTGCCAAAGGGTCCCTGTCACCACAGCCAGCCGTGTCCCACCCTTGGCTGTGGCTGTGGGGTCCCCCAGGGTCCTGGGGAAGGGAGCAGCCCCCAGGCTGGGCTGGCTGGGAGTAGAAACCTCTATTGTTTTCCCACCTGTCCGAGTTACAAAGGGCCAAATGGATTTTCATGAAATGTTATTAAAAAATGAAAAGGGTTTGGCTTCCGGGCCGAGGCCCCGAGTGCCAAATCCGCCCCAGGCAGAGTTTTATGACTAAGTCTGTAATAAAAGCCTTTGAAAGGGGGGCTTAAAACTGGAGTCTCCACAGACCCTCTCCTCTCAAGGGCAGCACATGGGGGATTGCAATGTGTTCATATCCTGCTCGGCCTCTTCTGAAGGCTTTTTTCTGTGACAGGGACAGTGTACCCCTGCTCTGCTGTCAGTGTCCTGCTGGAGATGGCTCCCAGGCAGGCAGGGACCCTTCATCTGGCAGAGTTTGGCTGCAGGGAGCATCAAGGGACCAGGGAGAGGAGATGTAGCTTCAGACTCATCCTAGGACAGAGCAGCTCCCAAAAAACCCCATGCTTGGTGCATGGCAAGGATCCTCTGTATCCTGGGGCAGCACCCCATGAGACAGGGGCACCCTGAATTGTCCCCCCATGCTCTGCTTGATGTTTTGGCCTCCAGAGGGTGGAAAAGGCATTTCTGAGGGTTTGTCTGAGAGCTGGAAGGCTGAACACCCCCTGGCTTGGGAAGGTCCTTGGGGAGTGAGCTCAAGCAGGTCCAGGTGGGTGATAGCTGGATGTCACCCTCCGAGGGTGGCACACGTGCTTCCTGCAAATGTGTTCCGGCTGCTCGGAATCCTGTCTGCAAACCTCGGCTTCAAATGATTTGTAAATAATGTTCTCATTACTTTGCTAGCTCTAATTAGGACAAAGGGGGGAGAAATGAAGTATTTAGGCTGATTCCCAGGGAAACTGCATAGAGCAGAGCAGCTCCATAGGCTGCAGAGCAGTATCCTAAAGGGAGTGCTGGGAACCTTGAGCTGTTTGAATTTAGGCTGGGGAAGCCCTGGAGGTTAATGCAGGGCCTCTATTGGCCCGGGGAGAGGAGGTGAGAGATAAGAAGGCCCCTTTCACTGCTCTCCAGGCCCTGCAGTGAAGGGCAGGCTGCAGATCTCCCTTCCTTCCCTGCCATCCATCGCTCCTCGGGCTGGAATGTCGGGCTGGGCTCTTTTGTGATCAGGATTTCAATTGGCGTTTAACAGGATCAGCGCAGCAGAGCAGTGAGACATCACTCCAGTGCTGCAAAGCCCCAGCTGCAGCTAAAGCTGTGTCACTTGATGGCTTTGCTGCCACCGTGGCCGTGTTCGCTGTCACTCACAGGCTGAGCAGGCTCCGAGGGCGAGGGGGCGTTGTCTGGAGTTAATGACCATGGGGGGTGGCAGGAGCTGGGGGTGGGTGAGGTGATGCCCGTGGAGCTGCTGGCAGCCAAAGGACAGGCTGGGCTGGGCTCCTGGGTGATGTCTGGTCAAGATCAGGGCTGTGAAGGGATCCCAGGGGACTCCTTGTGGTCATGGCTGGGCTCAGCTCTGTCACAGTTCACCAAATAAACCTGGTGGATTTTGGTTTCTACATGATGTCTAACAAATGAACACTCCAGCTTCTTGTGCCTCCTCCTTTGCCTGCACAATGATCAGATACTGGGTGGCAGAAGTAGCTGTGAAGGTACAAAACCTCTGTGACCCACAGAAAATGGGCTCTGAGAGGGGAAACAGCTGAGCCAGGGTGGAGAGGCCCTGGCACAGGATGCCCAGAGAATCTGCTCCATGCCTGGAATTGTCCCAGGCAAGGCTGGATGGGGTTTGGAGCAACCTGGTTATCTGTCAGGGTCTGGGTGGTGGCTCTGGGCTGGAGTTGGTGACACTGATGGAGGCTGGATGGGCTCAGGGTGGCCAGTGCCAGCTGGGCACCCCTGCAGAGGGACAGTGGGTGACTGCAAAGGAGACGTGGGCAATTCCCCTCATACCCCTGAGCACAGCAGCAGAGGGGGCACACGGGCATGGCCATGCTGGGGTGGGCAGTGCTGCTCTGTGAGCCCCAGGAGAAGGGAAGCTGGAGTTTGGGATTGTTTGCTGCAGAAGGGAATGAGCTGAAGACAATGTCAAGCTCTGTAAATATTTATCAGATGAATGAGAGCGGGGTTTGAAACGTTAGACAGCTGAGAAATGGCTGTTTTAATAATTCTCCTGATAAATGAAAACCTCGGGTGGGGGGACAGGGAGCAGGTCATGGGGGAGGGGAGTTGTTTAGAGATTTGGGGCTTGGGAAGCTGTCCCGGGCTGAGATGGGGCCATGGGCCTTCCCCCTTGGGATGAGGAGCTGGGGCTGCCCTGCAGGACCTGGTCTCTGCTGCCTCCCACACCACAGCCCGGGCAGGGCTGGTTTAGGGTGACACACGAGAGGCACACAGGGATGCATAAGGGAAAAAGAAACAAATCTCATTTTTTGTGACCTAAAATTCCTGCTGCAGTGGAGCACGGGGGGAATGTGCAAGCAGGGCATCCAGCTCTCCCTGTTTTCTCAGTTAAGCATCTATAGCTCCGTGCACAAGGATTGCAGGAGCAGGGCAGCTCCAGCCTTGGAATTCTCCTTCTGCATCTCCTGGGGCTGTGCCTGGGCCAGGACCCAGGTCTGGATCAGTGAGGCTCCATCAGATCCTGGCAGGGGACACCTGAAATCCCAGGTGGGGGCTGGCAGGTGAGCAGGGAGCTCAGCTCCACGGGCTTTGCTTTCAAATGCGTGTGCAAGCTCGGAGCCTGCATGGAGAGTTGATTAATTGCTGGCCATCTTGGAAGGGCTGTATTTTTTTTTTTTAATAGTGTTATTTTAAACAAAACTTTGCTGTTCCCCTTTAAAGGAGACATCTGGGCTCAACGTGGCAGGCAAGGGGAGAGGCTGGAGAGTGGGGATGGGCTCAGGGAGAGGTATGTGCAGGAAAAACACCGTCCCTGCATGGGATCCATGGGGCAGCTCGCCCTGTGCCAGGCTGGGCCAGGACCAGGATGTGCCCACCCTCCTGGCAGTGCCAGGGGCTCCGTGGGACAGGGGATCTGTGGCCAAGGATCCCTGATTTGCTACAGGGAGGGGAGATTTGGCTTCCCAGTGACTTCCAGGAGGGAACACCTTGGAGATAAATCCCGTGACAGTGCTCAGGAAGAGCCGTGCTCTGGAACTGCCAGGAAGGTTCCTGCTGCTGCCAGGAGACAAATATGGGGCAGATAAACCTTCTCCTCTCCACTCCTAAGGCATTCCCAGACTCCTTGAGGCTGGGTGGGATTATCCCACCTGGGCAGGCTGTCCTATCAATGTCCTTTATGGGTTGTGCCTCTGGCTGTGGGCATTGGGGGACATTGGGGTGTTTGGGGTGCGGGCAGCTCTGGTTTGGCTCTTTATCCACTGTAAAGTCTTGGGCTTTTCTACTCCCTGGGCTTTGGGGCAAGCTGGAGCACAGCTGAGACAGAGGAATAAAGCAAAGCTTTTGTATTTATTTGTCTTTTAATGCTCTGCCATATTCACCTTTCAGGAAATTTCCGTCTGCTCCACGAGCTCCTTGCCCGGCTCCGCACAGAGGCTCCACATGGTTTCGTTTTCCTCGCAGCACCAATAAATCTGTGAGTGAAAGCGGCTGCTGGAGGGCTCTGCTCCACGGCAGAGCCTCCCTCACCCACGCAGGATGTCCGTGTCAGCAGCCTGCAAATCCTGCTGTGCCAGCGGGGAGCCGGGATGGGGGCCGGGGATGGGGCTGCCTGCCCGCCGGGATGCTGCAGGGATCCCCACAGGGCAAAAACTCCTCCGGTGGAGCTGTTCACAGCTGGGTGGCTCTGCCCAGACAGCTGGCACTGCCCCCGAGCCAAGGTTATGTCCCTTTGGGTGTGCAGGACAGGCGGGCATCCACACCGGGCACAGCACCCAAAAGGTTTTTTTGGGAGCTCCAGCTGATTGCCCAATGTTGCTCCATCAGCTGCAAAGCCTCCAGAGCCACTTTCTCCCCCAAACAGGGTCCTGGGAAGCAGAAATCATTGCCAGGTTCTCCTCACTTCAGCCAACTTCTCAGCTCCCACTGTGAGAAACGTGTGTTTTTAGTTAATGAAAGCCGAGATTAACTCATGACCCCGGAGTCTGGGAGATGGCACTTTAATAAAACTGATAAATAGCAGCTTTCTGATAAAAATCACTTCTTAAAATGCAACACGATTGTTTTCCCTCCCTCCCCGTGGCCCCCCAGGCTCAGGCGTTGCTTGGGAGGGCCTGAGGGCACAGGGAGGGTGTGAAGCAAGAAGGTTGTGGGTTTGTTCCCCAGCAGAAATTGCCTGTGGTTTGCTCCAGGGCTGGCAGGTGCTCCCAGCCGAGGCTCTGGCTCTCAAACGGGCTCCCTGCATTAGAAGCAAACACTGTTATCCTTTATTCCTGTAGATCCTGTTGATATCTCATGAAAATGATTTTGGCTGCACTCATGGTTCAGGCTGGGAGCTCTGACATCTGAGGGCAAAGCCTGCTCTTTGCCAAGCAGAGACTGGAAATGTTGGGGTTGCCAAACCCCCTCCTCACTCTCCCTCCTCCCCAGCCTCAGGCAGAGGTGGTGCAGGGCTTGCTGGGCTGGAAAATTGCATTTTCCCACTCATATCCCAGACAGAGCTTGGCCTGGAAGATTAGGGGCTGGACTCTCCTGTCCCCCCTCCTGTGACAGGACTGTCATTTGCAGAGTCCCACCAGCTTGGTGGGTGTGTGGTGCTGGGAATGGCCTCAAGCTGAGCCAGGGAGGTTTAGTTGGATGTCAGGAACACATCCTTCATGGAAAGGGTGGCCCAGCTCTGGCACAGCTGCCCAGGGCAGTGCTGGAGTCCCCATCCCTGGAGGGATTTAACAGACACGTGGATGTGGCACCTGGGGACATGGGACAGTGGTGGCTTTGGCGGTCTGAGGAACATTTGGACTCCGTGGGCTTTTCCAACCTTTTGTAAACAATTCTGGGATTTCACAATGCTGTGGCTCTCCCATCTGAGCAGGGCACAGAAAAAGCCCAGTGCTCAGTGATACCCTGCTCCAACTGCCTTCATCCCCTCCTCCTCTTCTTCCTCCTCCTCCTCCTCCTCCCAGCTGCCTGGCACTTTCTTCCCAAGCAATGCTCCTCTCCCTGGCTCCCCTGACTGTCCCCATTTCCAAATCCATCCTGAGTTACAGCTGAACTGGGATGCTCAGGGAGGGCTGACTCTGCAATCCAGCCCCTGGTGTTACCTTTCCCTTTGCTCCGGGGTTTGATCCATCTTGGATAACCAGAGAGCTCTTCTGGGGAAAGCAGCTATTTTTATTTCAGTTCTTACACCAGCCCGAGCACATTTCTGCAGGCACAAAACAAATTCCACGTGGAAGAGAATTAATGTGGCCCCAGAGCTGTGCTGGGAATGATACACACATGGCAGAGGAATGAGGCCAGAGCCCTGAAGATGCCTGGGAGTAAGAAAATGTTCACTGACAAGAAAAGCTGTCATTAGTGGTTTATGGAGGTGTTTGTCCTGCCTTGTGGCAGGAGAGAGAAGGCAGAAGTGGGATTTGGGGGGGCTGTTTTAGCCATCCCCCACCACAGCCACCTCCATCCAGAGGAGCCCAAATGTCACTCATGGTTCCCCTTTGCCCCTGAGCTTCATCCCCCCAGTGCTGCTGGCAGGGAGGGGGCACAAGCAGGATGTTTGTCCCTGGGGATGATGATCCCACTGTCCCCATCCCATCCCATCGTTGTGCCTGCAGGAAGATCAGCAGCTGATTGGGGAAGTCATTTTCCAACAGCACAAATCAATATTTATTATAATGAAAAAGGGAGATTGATATCAGGAAGGGTGATAATAATAAAAAACCCCATGTCTAAAGTTATTACTTGTATGTACAGGCGAGGATGAAAAGACCATCCCCAAACAGAGGCTTTGTTGGTTTCTTTTCCTTTGTAGAAACAGATTCCTCTGATATTCTCCCTCAGATGCTCCCAGGCACCCTGCTGAGGTTTTGATGTTCGGCTTGCATCCAGAATATTGAGCATGAAATCCAAACATTCCTTCTGGTGGCAGCTGAGGGAGACACAATGAGGGATAATGGAGGAGCCTCTACCGTTCCCTGGGGGAGAGGAGGACCAAGGGGGCCAGGGAGAACCAGAGCAGGGGGGGCTGCAGGTAGGGCACAGCACCAGCCAACCAACATTTTGAGCAGTTTTGATGATGTTTTTTGGATTAGGGTTTGATGATGTTGATGTTTGTATTACAAACATCATTCCCAGGGCTCTGTCACCTGAGCTATGCTGCCTGAGCCACTGGGCAGGACTGTGTCCTGTGGTGGCAGCAGGAACCCACCAGTGAAGGATGGTCAGAGAGAGCTCTCACTGATATGTGCCCCACAGAAAACCCCACCTGGCCAGGAGGTTGTGTGGTCACTTCCCAGCCCCACCTCAAGCTGTCCTGAACCCAGATCAGGTGAGGCCAGAGGATGCTGCTGGAGAATGGTTTGGGAGAGTGGTCCCTAGCCTGAGGAAAGAACCTCCCTAAAATCTCAGAGATCATCCCAAACCTCAGCACCTTCTCATGAGTGGTGGCTTCTCAGAGTGCAACATCACCAACTCCATCCTCAGCACACACATGGTTAAAACAGGAGAAACAAGGCAGATTTCAGGGTGGTGTTGTAGAAATGGGACTCAGAGGATGCTCAGACATGAGCAAGCCTGTTACTGTGCCAGTTCCCTGAGCTCCTGCTCCCCAAATTCTGCCCTTTGGCCCAGCTGGCACTGAGGGAGAGCAGGGACCAGGCAGCAATGAGCTGTCTCCTTAGCAAGGCGAGCTTCCTGAGTCATCAATAAATCAGTTTTGTGCTCATTAAATCACCATTCCCATCTGGAAAACCAGCCATGAACTAATAGATTCTTCTGGGTGCTGTACCCAGGCTCTTTGGTGCTGCTCCCACTGACACCCTGCTCTCTTCTCCCCTGGCCATCTCCAGCCTCTGCAGCATCATTTGGAAAACAAGGAGCATTTCAGCATGAGGAACCTCACTAACCAGGTCTGGGGTTCGGGTCTGATGCCTGGAATGTGATCTCAGTATTTGGGGTAATCCAGGTGCCCTCATTACCCCCCTTTCCCCCTGCTCTGGGCTCCCTCACCCCACCCAGGTCCTGCCAGGGGGTTCCCGCTGTCCCCCCCATTCCAGCTTCTCATTTCCCAAAGCTGACACCAGTAACTGTTCCTTCCTTTGCATAGCTCATCCCTGCTAAATTTTCCCTTCTGAAATGCTCTAAAGCTCCCAGGTTTGCTCCTTCAAAGGACTCAAAGCTTTCCTCTCTTTCTCAGAGATTAATTATAGCTTCAAACACCTGCAGTAACTTCCTTCAATTACCAGGATTCTGCTCAGGAACTTCTCGAGGATTAAAACTTCTTCTGCCTTTCACTTGACAAAATCTTGCTCTGAGCCAGGCCCAGGCCCCACTGGCAGTTACAGCTGAAGGAGCCATAAATTTGGGTTAATCTGACTAAAACCCTGCAGTGTGCAGAGAGGGGCTGTTTTCCAGTCTCCCAAGTATCCTGCCTGTGCAAGGGTTACTTTCCTGCAATCTTGGAGTGGATCTGAAAGCCAAAACCTTCATTCCTGCTCACACATCACTACTCAAGTGCCTGGTTTTGCTCTTGATCTCATCAGCCGTGGCTGCCCAGGGCCAGGCAGGGCTGTGGCAGGAGGGAAAGGGGGCAGGGATGGGAGCTGAGCTGGGGATGGATGTGGCTGCTGGAGCTGGAGGGGGCAGATGGCCACAGCAGCATCCTGGCACTGGCTCCTGCAGGGGCTCTTCAGGGGACAGCCAGAATTCCTGGTGTGACACCACAGGATGGACAAGTGCTGCACCAGGAACCTCCATGGCTCTGTGGGATGGAGGAGAGAGGAAAAGGCATGGAGAAGAAATGGGAAAGGAGACAGAGAAGAGGTGGAAAAGGAGTGAAGAAGAGATGGAAAACGGTGTGGAGAAGAGAAAAAAGGGGATGGAGGAGAGATGGGAAAGGGGGTGGCAGTTCACTGAAGGTGACAGGGGCATACTTCACCATGGGTTATCACTCTGCCCCCTCTCTGCTGCCTGTGGGAGGACGGGACAGCCCAAGGCACAGCCTCACTGGAACCTCTCCCCATTTGGGAGGCTTCTCCTTGTCCCAGGGGTGAATCTGAAGGGCCCAACATTTCTCTGAAGGGCCCAACATTTTTCCTCCCCACCCAGGCCCCGAAGGAGACCCAGAATGATTTGATTGATATTTGGAGACAGAGAGATGACAACGTTGACTGACAAACCGCTCGTTTCTCTCTGTGTCTCTTTAATTTCTGCAGTCAATGCAGCATTCCAGGGGCCTTCCCCAGCAGATGAAGCTCAGAGTGATCCAGGGGGGCTGTCTGGACTCCGTGGCCCCTCACATGCTGTGTGCTGTGAACATGGACCCCCAAGGTCTTTGCAGTGAAGGGAGGATGAAATTTATATCATCCCAGTGAAGTGATCCTCTTATCTGCATTGTCTGCTCAGCATCTAATGAACTAATGAAATATGCAACAATTCAGCTCTAGAACAGACCTCGCTTTTAAATTAGCACTAATTAGAGATAATTATCTTGGCTGGTTTGATGTTTCTGTGTAATGAGCTCGGGTTTTCTTTTGTTAGGAATTGGTGTGGTCAAATATACGAAGCAGACACGCTGGATTTCCTCAAGTGCCTCCTCATTCCTGACTTGCTTCAACATCTCCGAGGGCTGCCCTCCCCTTCTGATGCCATTCCACTGAGCTGCCTGGCTGCTGCCCCTCCTTGATGGTGGGAGGGGATGTAAGGGAAGAGCCAGGAAAAGGCACTGCAATTCCTGCAGCTCCCACCCTCCATGCCCTGTTCTTGCTCCCCCAAAAGCTCTGGGAAGGGGTAGGACGGACACACGGCTCCTGCTGGCACTTGGCACCAGTAAACTGTGGCACAAGGGGTCAGAATTTCCCCTTTCCTGGCCCCAGCCCCATCCTTGTCCCTTTCCCAGCCCAAGGACAGCTCAGACACAAGGAATGAGTGGCTGTATGGGTCTGGGTTGGGTCTGGGGTTAAAGCTCCATCCTATAAACAGTAATGTGCCATGAATCCCTCATTTCTCAGGGGGATTTTAACAGCCTGGCTGGTGACAAGCTGCCAGGGCAAAATGCTGTAAAGGGTGATAAAATCACACATCCCTCTGTGCCAGAGCAAGGCCCCCACTCTTGTGCTCCATCACAGGGGAGCTGTCAGGGTCATGGGGTGGGGCAGTCTGGCATTGTGGGGCTGTCAGGGACACGTGGCAGCACAGCCCAGCACCATGGGCCCACCCAGCCAGCCCTGGGCTGCCTCCCCCTGCCTGCCCAATAATTCTGTCAGCACCTGTTTCATGGACTGAAAGGGGAAAGAGTGAAAGGTGCTGGTTGTGCTGCTTTAGTGGGGACAGGAGGAAGTCCTAAAACCACTCCCTGACAATGGGATGGGATGTCTGTCTGTCCCCAGGCCCCTCTCCCCATGGCATGGCCAGGACTCCAACAAGGCCCATCTGCCTGAGGGTTGAGCAGCAAACACCACAGACCCCGTGGAGTTTAAGCAGAGGGACGAGGCACAGACCCCTGGCACTGGGGCTGTGGTGCCAAGGGAATTCCAGCTGAATGATGCTCAACAAATCCTGCCTGGAGAGGCTGTGGGAGCCATGGGGTGCTGCTGTAGCTCACCAAGCAGGGTCCCTGGGCAGCTGGGGCAGTCACTGAGGTGTTGCAGCCCTCTCTGGCAGTGCTTGGCCCTGCTGCCCCTCACTGCAGTGTCCACAGGGAGGGCTGGGGGCACATCCCCCCCAGCCTGGGGCAGAACTGGGGAATGGGGGCCGTGCAAGGGCTGCAGTGGGCTCAGGAAAGGGTGGAGGAGGAGTGGAGATCTGCTCACTACCTTTCATCCCACCAGCACCACAACACCTCTTCATTAACAGCCTTTTCCCATTTATTTCCATTTATTTCCCTTTCCCATTTATTATGATTAACACTTGGAGGTTGTGCTGGATCAAATATTGGCTTCTGCAGGACATTTTTATAAGCACACATATCTGGATCTATATATCAGCTCGCACACAGCCATGGAGATTTTCTGCACAGACACTTCCCAGACTTTCCTTCCCTCCCAGCATGGCCTGGAGCAGAACCAGTGCTGGGGGAAGCACTGAGCCAGGGGGTTTCTGTGCCACAGAAGGGAGCCAGCAGAGTTCCCAACAATTTACATCCACTAGCCTTTCCTCCTGTCTCAGCCTGGGCTCCCTGTGGCACGGGGAGGGCTCATGAATCCTTAAAGCTGGCAGGGGCTGTTGGGCTCCCCTGCATGCTGTGGTGGGCAGTACCAGGTGCCCTGGGGCTACAGGAAAATGCTCTGAGCTGTCTGTCCATGGAATTTCCATGGAACCACTCATGAGTGGGGGCGGGTGGCTCTGAGCTGCCTTTCCCTGGAGCCACTCTCCAGCAGGAGCAGGTGGCTCCTCCAGAGCTGGTCCAGGGGCGCTGGGAGGCATTGAGGCTCTGCAGTGCAGCTCTGCAGGTGCTCATAAGGAGAGGAGGCTTTTGCAGCATCTCACACCACACAAATTGTGTGCTTGGGGGGCTGCAGGGCCCCCTGGATGTGCTCCTCTGCATAGGGAGTGCCCCACATAGTGGGGCTCTCTGCCATCAGAGCTGAACCTCGCTGGTATTTCTCAAGCAGAGCACAGAGGTGGGAGCTCAGCAGCCCTGAGGCACCTTTCAGGCAGTACAAGCACTCACACGAGGAGCAGGACCCCGCGGGGCAGAACAGGGAGGAGCAGAGCGCCTGGGGCTGCTGCAGCCTGCCCACAAACGCTGCAGCTCCCCTTCCCTCTCTCTGCAGAACCGCAGAGACCCGAGGCTGGGAACAGCCTGAGCTGCTCCTCCTGGGCAGGAGGGATGGTGAGAGCTGAGCAGACCAGGGGATTTGGGCAGCAAACAGCAAGGATGGGGAAAGCATCACCCACAGCAGCCGTGGAGCCTGGCACCTTCTGCCATCATAATCGTGTCACTACAGACGACTCATGTCACCTCCTCTGCCTGGCCTGCACAGAGGGACAAAGGTGCAGGGAAAAGTGAGAACCTGCACTGTCACCTCCTCTGCCTGGCCTGCACAGAGGGACAAAGGTGCAGGGAAAAGTGAGAACCTGCACTGATCTCCTGGGAGTGGTCAGGAGCTCTGCCATTGTTATTTCTGAAGTTATCCGGAGAAGAGCTTGTTCCCATCCACTCCTGCCGTGTCTGGCATCTCTGGCTACAGAGACAAAGATTTTACTTTTCCAAATGACAAATAAAGCTGATTTATGGGCTGGTATTTGCCTCTGATGCCATCCCAGCTGTGAGCAACACGAGGTGATGTCACTGTTTAATGAGAAATGACACAAGGTCATCAGAAGGCTGGGTGGCATTAGCACCCATCTTTATCCAAACTGCTTCTTTTACACCCTGATCAATACAGGTGCACCTGATTGGTGATTTAATCAATACATTTCACCTGGCTGGCTAATTAACAAGACGCCCATTTGTAAACAATCTTATGAGAATAACAAGAAAACAGATATTAGACAAACACCACCTGCAGGTTGTTTATAATAACTGGTTATCATTGTGACCTCCCTGGATAGCTGGAGCACCCACAGACACCACTGCCTCCTGCACAAACCCTACACCCCAGAGCCAGCCTGGGCAAGAGGAGGGGTGCTGAGGGGGGGTCTCACAACCATTTACAGCATCCAAACCCATGAATTTCCCTGGTCAGACCCCCCTGGCTGGCTGGGAGCTGGGGCTCCCTTCTGAGCCCATCCCACAGCACCATCAGGCTGTGGCAGGGCTCAGAGCTGCAACTCCCAAATCACAGGGAAGTTGGAAGTGAGGAGGAGGAGGAGGCAGGAGCAGGACAAGACCCTGGTTTGCAGCAGAACAGCCCTGCTCCAGCCCAGCATGGGCTATTTCCAGCCCTGCTCCCAGCTCTGGCAGTGAAGCCACCACCTCTGGGCAGGTGCTCTGTACCTTCACGCACTGAAAGCTTTGCTGGGAAAAGGATTTTTGCCTCAAAACCTCTGTCTTGCCTTTTATTCCTGGGCATTTGGGATCCCTCTCCCTGCTGATGGCAGCTCCAAGCTCCTCTCCCTGCCCCGTCCCAGCCTTGTTGAGGAGGAGCAGCTGCAGCCTAACCTCGTTAAAAGCCTCTCCCCCTGCCCTGGTGGAGCAGTTTTGGTTTCTCTACAAATTCATTTCTCACGTGGTGGGGGTGGCAGGGCACCCCTGAAGGGGGAATTGCTGCAGCTGCAGGAGACTGAGCACCCCCGAGGAGGCTCCTTTACCTCCCCTCCCTCAGATCTCACCAGAGATCAGCCTGGAAATGGGAGAACAACCCCAGTTTTTATTGCTTTTTCCCCTTTCATCCCCTCCCCAAGCACTCTGGAGTCAGCTCTGGCTGCAGGAGTCAGATCCGTGCCCGCCGGCCCCGCGGGTTGGGAGCCAGGCACACGAGAGGAGGAAGAAAGCAAGAGAAGAAGGTGCTGGAATATCATAAGAGGACAATGTGATTTCATTATCCTGACCTAGAGGTGCCTCCTTTTAAGAAAAAAGCATCAAATTAAGGTCTTTTAAACAACAGCAGAGAGGAGACACAGCAAGTGAGCTCCTCTTCCCGCCTTCACAACATCTGTCTCACATCGTCCTGCTAATTTCAAGTTACTCCAAACTCCTTTAATTCCCTGCCAGGGCTTTCAAAATATTTTTTTTTAAAACCACAGGCTAGCCAGCTCCACAGCCTCGAATTGAACATGCAAGGGAGCAATGAGAACAGGAATTTAAAAAAAGAAAGGTCAGGCTGTGTTCACAAGGCACACAAGATGCTACCCAGCAGGAAGGAGGAGGGAGGACAGCCCCCTTGGTGATGTGCTGGTCCAGCCTGCCCAGACCCTGGGGATCCAGGAGATGTGAGTCCACAGGAACCAGTGGAGAGCAGCCAAGCTCCTCTGCTTTCCCTGCAAAGCACCTGCTGGGCACGAGGCTGGGAAAGGGGAGCTGGTGTGACACAGCTCTGTGACAAAGATGCTCCAGCCCTGCCTAGGCTGGCTCAGCCAGGCCAGGCCATCCCTATTCCAGCCTTCCTCCTTCTCCCCAGCGTCCATCTGGGGCTCCCTTCTCCCAGAGACCCACTCTGCACCCACTCACACAAAAGTAGTCCCAGCTGGTCCCAGGCATGTCTCAGCAGGAGGTTTTAATCTCCAAATTGGCACATCCCGGTGGAAAAGCATTTAGGAAGATCTTGGTACTCTTGGGAGGTCCTTTTCCCATAGAAGTGCTTGTGCTGGTGTCTGTCCTGTGCCCAGCAGGTTGGGCTGGCTCACCTGTGACAGTGGCACAGGGCCAGGACGTGCCCCCAAGGGGTAGCACAATGCCCAGCAGGGAGGAAGGAATTCTGACTTTATCCATGGGCAGCACAAAGCTGCAGCAGTGCTGAGGGGCAGGGACAGAGATCAGGTGGGTCTGGTGGAGTTTGGTATCAGAACCTCTCCTGGTCCATCATGGTGCCTTGGGAAGTCAGAAATAAAACAGGCATGGGATCAAATTTCTGCAGCAAATGCACCTGAAAAAGCACTCCCAAAGTCCCTACACTCTCATCCGCTTGGGAGCAGAAGCAAAGATGAAAAGCCAGGGAATGCAGAGCTCTATGAATCCATGTCCTGGAGCAGCTCCCCTGGTTTGTGCCTGTGGAAGATCTGCCTGCAGAGCCAAGGCTGTGCCCTCTGCTTCTGGACAGGAATGGATGGAATAAAAACATGACCAGAAACCTGGCCTGGAACAGCCAATTCTGTGCAGAGCCCCCTTCCCACCCTGCACATCACGCCCTGAACGTGGAGCCCTCAGGAGAGTCCCCCTGGCAGCAGCAGCAGCAGCTCAGGCCCTGCAGGGAGGGAATTTCCTCCCTTCCCAACCAGTCCTGGCCTGGAGCTGGGATCGGGGGCTTAAATAAATATGTGCCTATGTAAATAAATAGGAGTGTGGAGTTGAGAGGCAGGTTAATGGCTGGGGAAGCCGGGCTTGACCCTGCTGACATTTCAAATTAGTTCTGCTGCGCTGGGCTGGGCCTTTGAGGGGATTTGTGCTCGGGCTGGACGTGGAGAGAAATGTTAAAATTCATCATGTGAAGAGGCTCTTTGGAGCTTCCTTCCTCCTGGGGGGAGACCTCTGCCTCCTCTGGCACCCTGGAATGCGTGTCCAAGCCTGGGAGGTGCTGGGGCAGGTGGGCACTGCAGGCTGGGCTCTTGCCTTTTCTGTGCTGCTGCTCTCAGCCTGGGGTACCCCAGGGATGTGGGTGATCTCTCAGGTGTAGAGGGAGGTATGTGCTGTACCCACACCTGCAGGAAGTATCAGGATGCACCTCTGTGTGTGCGAGATCCACACGTTCATGAGCACACAGAGATAAAATTCATCAGAAGTGGGCAGGGAATGTATTATTAGTGCTGAATGCATGCGCTGAAAGGCAAGTGGATGGCAGCAGGGAATACATTCCAGAACAAAAAGGGGTCATCTGCACGGCTCTGGCTCGCCCCCCTTGTGCCTCTGTGTTATGATACAGGTTTTAATTCTCTCAACTCTTTCTGTCCCTCCTGCCAGGCTGCAGCTCTGATTCTGGGGCAGCCCTCAACCCTCACGTGGGAGGTGTGTTAATTCCTCACTGAACTGATACAGTCATTTTTAAAGTGGAAAGAAGCTCAGTTCCCTGCTCTCCCTGGGACTGGCTGAAATGTTCCTGTGGAAATGGAGCCTTGGGCAGGCTGTGTGCAGGGACTGTCACCCCAGCTGGGTGCTGGCAGTGCCAGGGACACGGACCCCAGCAGGGAATGCTCTGTGTGCCTGGCTGTGGCTGCTGCCTCTGCCTGGGACAGCTGGCACAGCCCCTCAGAGCTGGCCCTGGGGGGTGCCTGCCACACCAAGGAGGAGAGGTGGCTGTGGGGTCAGTGGAACCACCAAGATTGCCCTGTGAGCACCATCCCCAGGCAAACAAACCTATTTCCAACAGCCCCAGGCTGCCCAGTGCTGGATCTTGATCCCCTTTCTGCTTTCCCATCCTCCAGCCTTAGTAAATTTGTTCTCCATCCTCACGAAGAGGTTCTTGCCAGGGCCTGGGGAGTGGAGGAGCAATGGAGAGCTCTGGTTCACCAGCACAGTCCTGACCTGCAGCCTCCCCTGCAGCAGTGACTGTGCTGCCAGTGTTGGACAGGGATGGGATCCCCTCCCTGTCACTGCCTGGGGCTGCTGGGGCTCCTGGGGATGGGTGGCAGCTGTTCCCAGTCCTGCCCAGCAGCCTCAGTGGCTCTGCAGGGCACAGAACCACAGCCCAGGACAGCTTTGTCCCTCCTGCTCACCCTCAGTGCCACAAAGGATGGGGAGCTGGTGCCCGTTGTAGGAGGATCCAGCCCATCCCACCTGCAAGGATCACTCGGGGACATTGTCCCCACCCTGGGCAGGACCTGCTGCCAGTGCTCATCCCCGCACTGGTGGCAGTGCTGACACTCTGTGACAGAGGGTGGAAGGGGAGAGACAAAGCTTTTTGCTCCCTTCCATGGGAGGAAAACTCTATTTTGAGTGGCTGTGTAGGAAGATGCTGCAGGAGTTGGGGGTGTGTGGGGGATTGGGCTCCCGAAGGTTTCAGACACATTTGGATCAGTTTGGCTGTGGAGTGACTCAGCTCCTGACAGCCCTGTGAGACCTTTGCACTCTTCCTAAACAGGGATTATTTCATCCTCTCAGAATGGCTTAAGCGCTAATAAAAGGCATTAAAAATTAATTTTCCACGCTGTCTGTTGGTGTTTCTCCCAGCTCTGGATCACGCTCAACAAGCAGAACTGATCAGCAAACCCAGACCGTGTTCTCTGCGCTGATGCCCCCGCACAGACACTCCCCCCCTCCACCTCCAGCACATCACCAGGGGCCAACGTGCAATTATTAACCTTCCTTCTTTTCCCTTTCCTCTAAAAAATTAAAAAAGGAAAGCTGTTGCTGGCAGCTTGGAGATTTGCTACGGGTGTCAGGCCTGCTCCTCTCTCTCCTTGTGTCAAATCCCATATGCAAAGGAGATTTGTACACAGGCACAAGGCATGGCTGCGTGTGACATCCACTGCCCCCAAACAGGCACTGTCCCTCTCCCAGGGGCTGGGAGGGAGGATCCTGGGGGAGAGGGGGAGGGAAAAACAGGGAACAGAATCACAGAATGGTTTGGGCTGGAAGTGACCTTACAGAGCATCTCATGCTGCACCTCCATGGGCAGGGACAGCCTTCACTGGACCAGGGTGCTCACAATGTTTTGGGGTGATCAGGCAGGGTCTGTGCTCCAGCCTGGGCTGTGTGGGGTGCCACCGGGGCTCATGGCAATTGCTCCTTTAGACCAGGAACTCTCCAGACACAATATTCACATCCCTTCTGCTGGCTGGTCTTGACCGGTGCCTGTGTGATGCAGGTGGCCGCTGTCAGGAGACATTTGAGCTTTGGTGCTTAAAGGTGAAAATGTGGGATGTGTGCATGGGTGTTGAGCAAGATCCCTCCCAAAACAGGGATGAACAAGCTCTGGCCAGCAGATGGGATCCCATCAGACAAGGCACAAGAGAGGGATGCTTGGCAGAGGCACCATCAAAACACAGGAATCTATGGGAGGACGTCAAGGTGACCCTGGGGAGCAGCTCCTGGCATTGCCCCACTGCAGGGGCAGAGACAGCCCTGAGCTGGGCACTGGGGCAGAGCCTGCCCAGGGTGCCAGCAGCACTCCCATCCCTGCAGAGACTGGGACACCAGTCAGGGAAAGCCACTGGTGCCCCATTCCCAGCCAGCCCTGCTGCTGCCCATGCCTTCCCTGCCTTGGATCCACCCAATTACAGCTAATTAGCTTTTCTGCCATAAAACCCTAAGGAGACAATGGAGAAAAGCCTCCTGCCTTTGACAGTAATGAAGTTAAATAGATATTTATTTATCCTTTTATTAGACAAACCAATTATAATTTTACGCTTGAAATAGCTAATTTTTAAAAGTGATGTCGAAGCATATGTATATACTGGGGTAATATATGGCCAGCCCTGGCCTGTAACAATCCTGCCTCATTACCAGCACGGCTGACGTGGTATTTAAATATCCTCTAATGCACCCATTCATAAAATGATAATTAAAAATACGCTGAAATGCAGCTATTAGGACAGAGATCCTGGTTATTTATAGGCTCTGGTTTGAGTTTTGAATGATAAAATCCTGAGTAATTGCTTGGAGTGTTGAAGTGTTGCTTCCCTGGCAGCCTGACCCACCGTGGCTGGGAAAGCAGAGGCTGCTGATTCCCAACAAGCTGTCAGTCTGTCCGGGATCACGGGATGGACAGGCTGAGCCTCCCGGTGCCCTGCAGGAGAGAGGAGCCCAAAACATCAGCAGAGCACAGGGAGAAGACTCAGAGTGCTCCTCCTGCTGCAGGATGAGCTGTGTCCATCTGGCACCTCCAGAGCCCTGGTGTCCAGCAGTGGGATGGGCAGAAATGCTGCTGCTGATTGCAGAGCAAGTACTGGGATTGAGAATCCCGGAGAAAATACCTGGGAATGTCAATTCCACAGCAAGGACTGGGAGTGAGAATCCCAGAGAAAACACCTGGGAATGCCGGTTCCAGAGCAAGCACCGGGAGTGAGGGTCCCAGAGCAAACACCTGGGAGTGAGGTCTGCAGCAGGCTCTGCTTTCCCCACCTCTCCCTGCCATCTGGACGTGGAGTCGGGTGGCTGGAGACCACCTGACTGCTCAGCCAAACACCAGAGACCAGAGATCATAGAGGGGCTCTTAAAAAATTCATTTCCCTGGCTATAAACCCTCGGTGAGTGCTGCTGAGTGCTGGGCTCAGCTGGCCCGGGTGGCTCCGGGCTCTCCCTGCAGCGTTTGGAGCCATCTGGCCCCGCCTGAGCCCCTCGGCCCGGCCCGGGTGCTGTGCTGCTGCTCCTGCTCTGTCCTCTGGCTCTTCATCCCCTTCCCTCTTCCCACAGGACCAGGGCCTCCTGCACTCTTTTCTAAAGGCAACAGGAATGACTTGGGAAATGAGAAATTTGCTTTAAGATGTGATTTCAGCCGTCTCACACCTAGGAGGGATTTTCAGCTAATTTCCCCGAGTATTCCTAGTTGGAGATTTCTTGCCTCAGGGCTAAAGGGTCAGTACAAGCCACCAGAAGTGGAAACTTCCCATCCTTCAGCCCAGGTCTGGGGTACATCACTGGTACCATTCCCTGGTACTATTCCCAGGATACTGGACACCCTTTTCCAGCCCATCCTGTGTTGTGAATGGAGCTCTGCGAGGTGATGGCTGAGTTTTTGGGAGAAAAAGCTAATTCCTCACAAATCCTCATAGTCAAACACATTATTTTCCAAAGAGGCTTTCCAAGGACAGCCAGCTGCCAGCAGATGGACACAGCAGAGCAGGGCAGCTGCTGGAGCTGGAGGTGCTGCAGGACCCTGGAGCAGTGGGCAGGAGCCCTCTCTGGGTGCTGCTGCTTTGCCTTCCCTGGGCAGGTTCCTCACCATCCCTGTGGCAGCTCTGTGGCTCCTGGAGCTGGGGGATGCCCCTCCATGCAGCCATGGGACGTTGTTTTCCATCTCCCATCTGCTCCCTGCTGCTGCCATCTGGCTCTTTCCCAGCCTGGACTCTTCTTCCTCACACCTTTGCCCCTCCAGTGGCTCCACAGCTCTGGTGAATGTGGAGCCCTGGCTGCTGCTGCCATTTCCCAGCCACTGGTGCTCTGGAATCATCTCTGTTCTGGCTGTGACAGGGCCTGTGGCTGTCCTCCAGGGGACAGGTGCTGGTTTCCACCCTCCTTGCTGCCTCCATGGGGAATGTCCAGCAGGTTTGCTGCACCTCCTCAGTTTTACTCCAGTTACTTCATCCTCCTAAACTGAGTTGTTCTGGGTCATTCTCTGGGGGACCTTTAGGAGCCAGAGCAAGAGCAAGACCCCAGGACGGCAGGGCTGGGAGGGGATGGGTGTCACTGTGCCACCACCTGGCCCTGCCAGCTCAGCCTGGTCCTGCACAGGCACGGTGCTGAGTACGGGCAGGTTTGTGTGTGACAGATGTGAGCCCAGTGTGGGACAGATGTGCTGCAGCATCTGGGCACGAGGAGGGACAGGGCTTCCAGCAGCCAGGCTGTGGAGCAGAGCAACTCCAGAGCCAAATCTCAATTACCACAACACAGTGATGAGGAGTGGACCACAACTCCTTAAATGCTCTTCTAAACGCACCCAAACACGTGCTCTGCCTCCATCCTGCCGGGAGCAAAACCTCCTGCAGAAAGCTCCAGGACACCCATCCTTGCATCTTCGCAGAGATCCGGGAGATCAGGGGCTCCCCCAGTGCCCCCTGAGCCCATCCCCCATGGCTGCTGGCAGCGGGCTGGGGTGCCTTTGGTGCACCACACTTGGTGTGGGTCTGTGCCATGCCCGGGGTCTGGCACAGCCTCCTGCAGCCCCCTCTGGAGCAGCCCCGATGCCGCCGTGGTGGCTGGGGCACCTTTGGGGGCACCCCAGGCTGGGGTTTGCTCTCTGGTTTGCTTAGTTCTGTGGGGACACTGCGGGGACCCTGGGGGACCGCAGTGTTCGGGTGCCCCCGGTGCCATCCCCCGGCCGGGCTGCGCTCCCGCGGGGTCCCCTCGCTGCAGACACTGGGTGGCACTCGCACGCCTTGGCACGGCAGCTGCCAGCAGGATTTTTCCGGAGGAAAGCGCAGAGATTGAGGGGTGGGGAGGAGGATTTACCGCCCTCCCCCGGCTCCGGGGGTCCCTGGGGTCCGTGGGCGCTGCGCACCCCGCGGCTCTGCCCTGTTGGGGTCCGCTCGGCGGCTGCTCCCCGCGTCCAGAGCATCACCAGAGGCTGCACAGCCCGGCCACCCCTGCCCAGCGCTGGGCTGCAGCTGCGTTCCCCCATCCCAAGCCCCATCCTCTCCCAGCTGGGGGAGCACTGGGAGAACTGCGGCTCAGCCGGAGCCGCTGCCACCACGCAGTGCCCACCCAGCACCATCCCGTGTGCTCCGGGCATCTCCAGCTGCCAAATCCCAGCCCCGCAGTGCCCACCCAGCCCCATCCCGTGTGCTCTGGGCATCTCCAGCTGCCAAATCCCAGCCCCGCAGTGCCCACCCAGCCCCATCCCGTGTGCTCTGGGCATCTCCAGCTGCCAAATCCCACCCCGCCAGCCCCGCACCGGCCCCCGCACCCGGGGAACTGGGTGGGAATTACAACACATCATTTATTAAAGGGTTGCTGTCAAGGTTGACAAGCCCCCAAATTAAGTAGCTTAAAAATTCCATTAGCTGAGGTCTTTCTGGTGCCATGTCCTATCTCACTTTTGTTTATCAACCTTCACGGCTCTGAATATCTGGTAGCTGCTCAGCTGTGTCCGTATGGTGGAGAGACTGGGGGAGGATGGGGGAGCCGGGGGAGGGGAGAGTTCAGCACCCGAGGAGCTGGGAACGCGCCGGGAGCTGCTCGCACCAGCCCGGGAACGCCAGGGGCTCGGGGCTGTGTGGATTCAGCACGCCAGGGGCTCGGGGCCGTGTGGATTCAGCACTCCGGGGGCTCGGGGCCGTGTGGGTTCAGCACTCCAGGGGCTCGGGGCTGTGTGGGTTCAGCACTCCAGGGACTCGGGGCTGTGTGGGTTCAGCACTCCGGGGGCTCCGGGCTGTGTGGATTCAGCACTCCAGGAACGCGAGAGGAGAATCCCCCACAGGGAGGGCAGAAAGGGAAGGGGCTGGATGGAATTCTGAGCCCTGAGGTGCTGCAGATGGTGGTGACCCCCCCCCCCCCCACCATCCCTGCCAGAGTGAGGGGTCCTCTGCTCCCAGCCTGGAGCTGCTGCTCCTTTGGTGATGGGAGAAGGGAAAAATTCTGTGTCTGGGGACATGGATCCCTCGTGTCACTGCATGCAATGCCCAGGCAGCAGCTGAGGAAGATGAGGTGTTGTTGCTCATCTCCTCCTGGCACCACAGCTCCATCCCTGCCATGTGGCAGGACCTCGGAGATCCAGGGAATGAGGACAGAGTGCCTGCACAGGCATCTCTGCAGCACAGCATCCCCAGCTCAGGAGAGGGCATTTGCACAGCTGGAATGTCACATTCCTTTAAAATAAACACCAGGACAAGAAATGTCAGAGAAGCTCTGGCAGGGCTGTGTGTGTGGCCAGTGAGAGGTGACAGAGTCTGGCACGTGTCACTTCCAGTTACCAGTGTCCCCTGTGGGCTCAGCAACGTGTCCTCAGCCATCCCGTCTCCCAGAGATGCAGGGCTGGGGAGCAGAGTGTGTGACAGAGGCCATGGGGACGAGCCACACCAGCACTGCCAGTCTGCTCACACTGTGTCACCAGCCAGGGGCTCTGGGGACAGCTCTGGGCTGGGCTCTCACAGTGCACAGGGGAAGGAGGTGCTGCTGGCATCTGTCTGTGTGATACCATCCATTCCTTCAGCCCATGTGCTGAGGGAGAGCGGCTCCCAGGCTCCAAACTGCCCTGTGTCCTTTGTCAGGGAGCTTTCCTGGGAATGCCAGGAGATGCATCCACGTACCACTGCCACCTGCTCTGGGAATGCAGCACAGGGTGATGGCTCCTCACTCACCCTGGCCTGAGCCAGCCCAGAGCCAGGAGGGAAGATGCACCCCAGATGTGGCTGCTGAACACAGCTTTGCTTCCCCATCCCAGCTCAGGTGTGCCTCCCCTCCTGTGATGATCCCTAACACTGGCACAGTGGCAGGAAAAGGAGATTTTGTGTCTGTAAGTCTGTCAGTCCTTGTTTTTCATTGTCCTCCTGCACAAAACAAAAGGGAATGGGAGATATCACAAAAATCAACCAAACTCCAGGAGCCATCCCTAAAACTCCATCTATTTTTAAGCACTGAGTGTTAATCACTCCATGGCCTGGACCAGTGTGTCCCTCACCAGCCCTGCACCCCTGATGGGTTGTCTCACTACAGACTGGCTGGTTATTAAAGAGCAGGACTGAGGTTTGCTGTCCCCATCAGTGCCCTGTCCTGAGCACCCCGTGGGATCAGAGCACCACCGTGCACCCAGCCTGGGGAGGTGGGAAACACCCTCATGCCCAAACCTGCCCTGTCCCCGTGGCACAGAGGGGAGGGGAGTGTGTGTGTGCAGGGCCAGGCACCCTCCCCGCGCCCTCCTGGCTCCAGGAGCAATTACTGGGTGTGAGGGGAACAAGAAATCTGCGTGAAAAATCTAGGAAAAGCAAACTGCTCCATTCCACCAGGAAGGAACCCGGCTATTTTTAAGTTCAGGGACGATGCACGCAGCCAGATAAAATATTCAGATTTGCACAAAAGAAAACAAGAGGAGCCTGAAAACATCCCAGCTCTGTCTGTCCCTTGCAGCCTTCTCCCCACCCACTCTCTGGGGCTGCCTGAGCCCCCCTCGCTGTCCCCGTGACACTCGCCTGGGGCAGGGAGGATGCACAGACACGGGCACGGGGATGGGTGGCTGCTCCCACATGGAATGCCAAACGCTAAATACGTGCCAGGGCATCTCAAGGAACGGCTTGTGAAACCCACTGACCCAAATTCTCCCACCCAGAACACGTCCTGGCTGCGCCACAGAGATAATGAGCTGAGGCAGCAGATGAATTGTTGGCAGCCAACGCGCCGGGGAAGCGACGCCGGCGGCCACGGGGACGAGCAGAGAAAGGGCTTGGGTTACCCCCAGAGTTTGTTATCACAGTGAGATAAGAGCACCCCACAGGCCTCCCTGGCCTGGGTGTGGCACCGTGAGGTGGAGGGAGCAGGGCATGGCCTTGGCTTGGGAGTGATGGCTCCTGACAGAGTGGGAGGGACCCCATCGCTGCCAGGAGCAGGACCCCACTCACAACCCCATTCCTGACCCCAGTCCTGACCCCAGTCCTGACCCCAGTCCTGACCCCCACCCTGCCCCAGGTTCCTCAGGAGCAGCCAGCACCCAGGGAGCTCTGGGGCCATGCCCTGGAGCTCAGGAGGCTGTGCTGCCCTCATTGCCCTGGCAGCACCAGCCTGGCACATCCTGAGCACCACGGTGGGAGCTCCATGAGCATGGAGGGATCCCATAAATCCCTCCATGGCCACAGATCCCATAAATCAGACCCCGAGCTCTGCAGCACCAATAGGAGCTCTGCCTTTTGGGGCATGTTCCACTGCTCACTGCTATTGCTGTTCCCATTCCCCTATGGAATGGGGTCGGGGATGTTTTTGTGCTCTCTTTGCACTCCTGGCCCTTCAGTACAACCATGAGGTGAATAAATCCACAAACTATGGGGACATTCCTGCTGCTGGGAACCCTCATGGGCTCTTTTCCAGCCCAAGACCCCAACTCTGCCTTTCTGCTCTACAAACCAAACCAACTCAATTTAATGTCAATTGAAGAAAATGGACTTGAAATGTTGGAGGTTTTTTTTTTATGTGAGGCTCTGCTCAGTTATTACTCTTTGTCTAATTTTTTTTTTTTTTAATATTAAAAAAAGTCAAAACCCAGGAAACCAACACTCCTGTTTCTTCCTTAAAATTTGATTGTATTAGAATTGAAATTAGGGATTTTACTACAAAACTCCTTGTACAAGATGAAAATACCTGAAGAAATGTTTTTGATAACCCAAGAAATACCTGTTCAGGAGCTGCTCTGCCCCATCACTGGGGTCAGACCTGCAGCTCCCATGGCTGTGCTGTAGAGGCCATGGCCATGCTCTTGTGGGTGCCCTTGCAGAGAGAAACTGCCTCAGATTTCACCCTGGGAGCACTTAGCCATTTGAAACATTTTATTTTTTTATAAAGACCATGAGGATTTGCTGCTGGCTCCATGTGTCAAGATGTCCCCAAGAGGCTGAGGGATGTGAGCATCACCTCCTCTGACCAGGGTCAGAATGGCAAAGTTGTCTCTTGCTTCATTGTACTGAAAAATTGGGATTTTTTTTTCAGGTTCTAATTATTTACCCCTCACACTAAAGCTACATCCCTTTGGAGCTCATTTCTCATAACTGTTTTGAAATAAACAAAATTACCCAGACCAGGGAGGTGATGCTGAGGGTTTCAGAGAATTCCTCTGGCTCCTGTTTCCCCAAAGAGCATTTCATGGATGAAGGAGTTTAAAGTGTCTGAGAAGCGATTGCCAAAAAATGGATTGGAGGAATAAGGAGCAGCAGTGCAGAGCATTACCAAAAATACCCAGGATTAAAAACAACGTTTAATTTTCGTGTTTGTTTTGCTCTCAGCCCAAAGGCTGCTGGGGGACGTGCACAGAGAGATTGAAAAGGTCAAATTACCCAAGAAGCGCCCGTGTTAGAGGTGATTAAAGTACAGAGAGGTGTGGAAGAAAATTATTGTGTCAATTATTAAAAAAAAAAAAAGGAAAACCACAAGGACTGGTTGATCACCAGCCCCTGCCTGTTGACAAATGCTCTTTCTGGTGTTCCCTGAGCCCTTCCAGCATCACCAGGAGGGCTGGAACCTCTTATTCCTGCCAGCCTGGTAGAGGTGATCATTCCTGGTGAATAATAATAGTGAGTATTTCATTTATTGGGTTAACTGTCTGTATCCTATTCCATTTGTGAAGAACAAAGCAGACTGGGATCCACATACACACAGGGGTAGAAGACAAGGGTGAAACCACCTTGTCTTGGGTTTTTCCCACATTTCCTTCAACAACAGCCAAACATTTTGATTCAGTGGGCCAACGGTTGCCTGGTTTGTTTAAATATTTATAGCCACAAGTAGTAAATGTTAGTGGCAACCTATGAGCATTCTGCAGCCATGGGAAGTGTGTCCCTACAAGTGCTGAGGCTCAGCTGGGATGTGGAATTCCCTGTATTTTGTCGGAGAATGGCAGATAAAGTGTTCACAGCAATTTTTACAATGGTTTGCCATAAAATGTGGCGCCATGACACCATGAAAAAAAATAAGGATTTACTTGGGATTGTTGGTAAATATTATCCAGGTGTCACCAGTGTTACCTGTATGGGATTGTCAATCTTGGTGCAGGGGGCGATGCCACCACACTGTCCCTGTCGCAGCAGGACCTGGGCTGTGCCTGCTGGCACAAATCCCTGGCCTTTCCATGAGGCACAGCAGCTTCCTCCTTCCTGTCCCTTCTCCCCAGAGCCGCCTCTTGCCTCTGGGGATGAGCGATATTATTGTTATTTAGCTCAGCAAAGCGGCGGCAGCAGCGCTAATGGAACAGCCCCGGCGCGCTGCCAGCTCCATTCCCGCTCTCCCAGGAATGCCCCCGGGCAGGGACTGCGCTCCCAGCCCTGGCTGCTGTTGCTGCTGCCCTGCTCAGCCCTGTGGCCATCCCAGCCGAGCAATCAGTGCTCCATGCCGGGCATTAAACATCTTTGGGGACGCTGTCCCTCACCCCTGTCTGGCTGTCCCTGCACAGACTGGCACATGTCCTGATGGCACTGAATCGGGGTGGCATGCCAGGGGCACGCCGGATGGGTGCTGGATGGGAGTGGGATGGGTGTGGGATGGGTGTGGGATGGGTGTGAGATGGGTGTGGGATGGGTGTGAGATGGGTGTAGGATGGGTGTCGATGCCTGTGCACAGGCAGGAGCACACAAATGGGCACAGACAGGGGGTGGCACTGTCCCTGTCCGGCAGTAGGGTGACACAGGGCTGGGCTGCTCCTTAAGGCCTTTTCCTGTCGGATTTTTAGGGATGCCCCTGTGGGAGGTGCCAACTCCCCCAGCTCAGGGCCAGACTGGTGGGAACTGTGTCCCAGGAATGTGGGTGCTGTATCTCTGGGAATGTGGGCGCTGTGTCCCCGGGAATGTGAGCGCTGTGTCCTCGGGAATGTGGGCGCTGTGTCCCAGGAATGTGGGCGCTATGTCCCAGGAATGTGGGCGCTGTGTCCCAGGAATATGGGCGCTATGTCCTCGGGAATGTGGGTGCTATGTCTCTGGGAATGTGGGCGCTGTGTCCCAGGAATGTGGGCGCTGTGTCCCAGGAATGTGGGCGCTGTGTCTCTGGGAATGTGGGCGCTGTGTCCCAGGAATGTGGGCGCTGTGCCGCCGGGAATGTGGGCTCTGTGTCTCTGGGAATGTGGGTGCTGTGTCCCCGGGAATGTGGGCGCTGTGTCCCCGGGAATGTGGGCGCTGTGTCCCAGGAATGTGGGTGCTGTGTCCCCGGGAATGTGGGCGCTGTGTCCCGGGAATGTGGGTGCTGTGTTCCCGGGAATGTGGGTGCTGTGTCTCTGGGAATGTGGACGCTGCGTCTCTGGGAATGTGGACTCTGTGTCTCTGGGAATGTGGGCTGTCTGTCTCTGGGAATGTGTGTGCTGTGTCTCCGGGAATGTGGGTGCTGTGTCTCCGGGAATGTGGGCGCTGTGTCCCCGAGAATGTGGGTGCTGTGTCCCCGGGAATGTGGGCGCTGTGTCTCTGGGAATGTGGGTGCTGTGTCTCTGGGAATGTGGGCTCTGTGTCTCTGGGAATGTGGGCGCTGTGTCTCTGGGAATGTGGGCTCTGTGTCGCTGGGAACGCTGTCTGGGGCACCGGGAGCAGCGGCTGCCCCTCTCCCTTTGTCTCCTTTCCCCTTGAGGGGGCATTTCACATCCCTATTGACAACGTGTTGGGGACATTTCGACATCGAAGTGACAGTGGCATTTCCATGACCTGAAAGCGGAGCCGGGGCCGTGCGGGCTTTGAAGGCATTCGCTGTCCGGAATCGTGAGCCCGACTGTGCCGGGCTGTTAGAGCGCCGTGATGGGAACAGCAAGTGACAAAGTGTTTCTGCAGAGCGCGATCCGGCCTGGCAGGACTCATCTCCCCGAGCCTTTGGAATTTGCAATGTTCATTAGGACTTGGGAAAAAAATGTGCTTCCCTTGGAACGATGCAAATTGTGAAAGGGACCCGTTCTCAGCGTGTGCCCCCGGGTGGAGGGGACCAATTATCCCCCTTCCAGTTCTGGGTGCCTTTGGAATGGCCACGGGGAAGGGAAATGTCGTGGCTGTTGTGCCCCGTGCTCTGCCAAGCCAGGAAAAGGACCCTGGAGCAGTCCAGGCGTTCGTGGCTCCTGGCAGAGGCTGGCTGGGGGACAGGCACTGTGTGTGTGACAGCAGCTGTGCCATGGCAGCCCCGGGGCTGGGGCTGGCACGGACCCAGAGCTGCTCCTGCCTGTGCCACAGCCTGGTTGTGGCACAGTGAGGCACCACAGCGTGTCACTCCTTGGGACACCACACCAGCCCATGGGACACCGCAGCAGTTCCATGCCAGACCACGAAGCATCACACCATGGCACATGGGACCACAGCATGGCACACCACACCACATGGCACCCTCACAAAGCACAAAGACATTGCTTCTGCAGGGTTTTGTCTCCCCTGATGCCATGTGTCCCCTATGCCATCCCCCAAGAACAACCACAGGGACAGTGTCCTGCTCCAGCCCTTCTCCTTTCGAGGATCTGATGCTGGGCTCTGGGATGTTCCCCACCCTCCAGGGCTTCCTTCCCCTCTCCTCCCTGGCCTTGCAGGTACCTCAGCCAATGGTTCCTGGGGACTTTGAAGGCAGTGGTGACACCTGAGGGTCCCCATAATGCTGCCAGCAGAGTTTGATGGGGAGGGACGAGCCCAGGGGTGTTTAGGTGGCAGCACTGTCCCTGTCCCGCTGCTGCCCCGCTGGCAGAGCCTGGGAGCCCAGCTGGGAGCAGAGAGGGGAGCACGGCCTGGGAGCTCAGGGGCCATCTGGAGCCTCTGGAGATGCTGTATAAACATCCACAGCCCGGGCCCATCTGTCAGGGCTCAGTGTAAACAGCCTGGAGTGGGAGCAGGAGCCCCTCTCCCAGGAGCTCTGGGGGGTGACAACACATCTGGACTCTTCCCCCAGTGTCCAGAGGCCCTTGGGCTGCCTGCAGGCACCCTGACTGTCCTGAGAGATCCCAGCACTGTGACAGCACAGCTGGCTGTGCCTGGGCTGGCCACGGGGAGCTTGGACATTTGTACCACCATGGAATTGCACAATCTAGAAGGTTGGAAAAGGCCTCTGAGATCACCAAGTCCAACTTTTCCCCCAGTGCTGCCAAGGCCACATCCACACGCTGTTGGACACTTCCAGGGATGGCTGTGGAGTAGCTGATTAGGACCATTTGGCCTCTTCCTCTGCCCCACTAGTTCAGGAATCCTCTGCAATTAAATGAAATTTGGGTTTATTGGAGAAATGCTCCATTGCTGCCACTGCTGCTGGAGATGCAGCAGCACCCAGCCATGTGCAGGGCTCTGCATCCCCTCCAGCTCCTCTCCCACAGGATCTCACAGTAATGAGGGCACGAAAGAGAGAAGGGACCACGCTGGGTGGCTGCAGAGTTGGGTGGGCCACCAGGCCAGTGCCAAGGGCTCTGCCATGCCCTGTGTGTGAGTGGAGCCAGCTCAGAGAATTAATGTCTTAAGGACAAAGGGGAGTGTTTTGATTGTGGACTGATAATTTTCTGCTTGACTTACGGCAAGATTTCCAAGTTTCTGTCCTGATTTGATAGTAATGAGCCTGTTGATAAAGGGAGCAGTGGGTTTGTGCTGAGCGTGAGGCACACGCACGATCCACGGTGGGGCCCAGAACAGGCACAGGCAGCTCCCTGCCTCCGCCTGGAGCCTCCCAAGGGGTGGCCACCGGGGAAAGGGTTAATTTAACCAGTTCTCATGGGGTTTTGCAAAGTTCCCTTTTTCCAGGAGGCTGCCTGACGCGCTCTGACAGGGCCCTTTGAGCTGGCACAAAGGCAGTGCTCTGCCCCTGCCCTCCGAGCGCTCCCACCCGCGCCAGCAGCCGCTCACAGCAGCTATAATCTCACTAGCAGAGCCTTTTACTGCTGTCACTTCGAGCCTCCTGCTCCATGTGAGTGCCTCAGATCTCCAGCAACGTAAAGAAGCTAATGAACGAGGAATAAACAAGGGTAGCCAGGCAGAAAGGCTGCACATGGGGACATCTGAGCCAGCCCGGCTGCTGGGCCAGCCTTGGAGACACCACTGCCAAAGTGATCTGTAATTAAAAAAGTCTAATCTTCCTTGGTATCCAGAGATAAAGCAGGAGGGAGGGTGTGTGTGGAGGTGATGGGGAGGGGAAGTCATGGTGGGAGCAGAGATGGAAGGAGAGGAAGAGGCAGGAGCAGAGAGAGAAGGGAGTTGGTGGAGAGTGCATGGGGCAGGGGGATAGCACAGAGGGAAGGAGTCCTGGGGACCCAGCCCTGTCAGCTTGGCTCCTGTCCCTGCTTCTGAGGGAAAAAGGGCTGGAGGAGCACCCTCCTCACTGAGCCCAGCTGATCTCTCTGCTGCAGGCCAGAAAATCAGGAACCCAACCCTGCTCCTGACCCATATTGTCCTCACTGCTCCATCCCCGTCCCAGGAAAACCTGGCCCATGGTGTCACCACCCAAGCACAGCCCACCCAGCCCTCCAGGCTCTGGGTCCTTGTCCTGGGGTCACTTCTGATGGCACAAAGTGCAATCATTCCTGTTTTCCCCTGGCCCATCAGAAATGGAAGAAATGTTGCTTTTTTTCCTGTAAAGATAAATAGGAGAATGGAAAGCCAAAGCTCACTAAAGTCATGGCTGTGAATCATTTATTCTTCAGAGGCTTCAGGGGCCATGGACCAGCGGGGTTAAGTTGTGGCACTGGGCCAGGCTGTGTCCCTCAGCTGTCCCCAGAATGTCCATTTGTCTGGCACAGAAGGGACAGCTGAGACCCTGCAGCTCCCACAGCTGTGCTGCACACCAGCCATTGAGCTTCACCCCAAAACAGTGTGAGGAAACCCCAAATCCACCTGGAATACTCAAGAAATGCTGGATTAATGTTACTTAAGATAGCAGCTCCAAGCATTGGCAGTCGTCCCATCATTTTCCTTTGTGCCAATATTAAAACTCCTGGCCAGAGCAGCGTGACAGAGCGAGTGAAACTCCAGGAGATCTTATGAGGAATGACAACCTCATACCTTGAGATGGAGTCACAGGTCACCATTTTTTCCTCCTAATTTCCAGAGTTAAAAAAAAAATAATCGCAGCCCTCTTGTTCCCTCTGGTTAAAAGTCATAAGAGCAGTAAATTAACAGCATCAAAGATAAGGAAAAAAACCCCAGCCCTACATAAAAGCAAGTGGTCAATTTGGAGCCCTGGGAGGAGAGCTCAGGGCTGATCCAGCAGGGCTCAGTGCCTTAAATGTCTCTGTTGTTCCTTTGAAGAAAATCATTGAAGTCAATGGACTCACTTAAGTGTTGGAAATGAGATGTGTGATTAAGCCCCTTGCTGAAGGGAGGCCTCCGAAGTTAAATTATCTCATAGCCACAGCCCTGAAACAGCCTCGGGAGTGGGGAGCATTCCCTGCCCCACTGCAGAGAGCCCTGCTCTGTGTTTTGGGGTGCAGGCTGGGGGAGAGCTCTGCCCTGCAGCTCCAGCCCCCTGAGTCCTCAGCCTTTCAGAGCCCACATCAGGGAGTCGCTGTCCCTGCTCACCTCTTTCGCCGTTTCCTCCCTAATTGGAGACTTTTAGAACCAATTTTATTGTCAGCTTCCTTACATCCCACATTATCCTCATTGGGAGCAATTTGAGGATGAATTATCTCACCTGGAGTGCTGCCCCCCCTGCCTGGCAGTGCTGCACATCTGTCCAACATCTGCCAGAGAGGAACGGGGGGAGTGGGAGAGGTGCAAAGCAGAGGTTGTTTATGGAGGGGTTCAATAAACTCAGTGCAGGAGCAGGTTCCTGCAAGCTTGCTTATTCCAACCTGCAAACATCTACAGAGCCCCCAACAAAAGGAGGCAAAGAGTTTATTGCATATTGGTATTTCTTCTCCAGATTGATTTATCACTGTCACGTCTGTTCCTTCCCTCCCTGTGCACTCCTGTCTCCTGGTAATGCTGTAATATCGTTTATTATAGGACATTATATAAAGCACTCTGTCGCTGCCAGTGTTGTTATTCCTACACCAGACTTCTTTATTCAGACCCAGTTCTGCAATCAAGGAGTCTCCTGCTTTGAGGCAGAGCCCTGCAGGGACGCCTGCACTTTGTCCCTAAAGCCTCGTGCTTTAAGAGGTCCCAATCTGAGGATTGGTGTGGCCAAGCTGCTGCATGGGGTCTGTGTGTGCCCCAAAAGGGAAGAGGAAATGGCAGTATTTGTGCTCTGAGTGGGTTTTGTTGTAGATTCTGGAATTTGTGTTGGGTTTTTCCTGTTTTCTGTGGTGGCTCTCAGACCTGGCAATGCCACAACTGTCCCCACAGCCAGGTGGGGATGACCCTGGGGTGATGATGCCCTGAGGATGCTTTACCCCAGTGGGAGCAGAGGTGGGAGCTGTGGCTGTGGTGGGTGGAATTGTGGGCACATAAACCTGCAAGATGAGCTTTAAGATCCAAACCATTCTGGGATTCTGTGATTTATTCTTTTTTTTTAACTTGAGCAGCCCAAGCTAATCCTTGTGAATCATTGTAGCACGACTTCCTGGCAAAATGATGTTTCCCTCATGTAGCAGGACAATAAAAGCAGAATTACAAATTGTTCTTCTGCTGGAAACCACACACAGAGCCCTTCTCTGCTGCTTTGGTCCCAAACACTGTCTATAGTTCCCCAGTGCCCCAGCCATGGCATACCATTCCAATGGCTGGTGACTGGAGTGGTGGATGTGCAGGGATGAGAAGTTCTGGGGGTCTGGTTTAAAGTCTGAACACCCCTCTAAAGCCATGGGGGAGGGCAAATGGCCAGGAGAGCTGATGCTGAGGAAGGACTGGCCAGGCCCACCATAATTCATGGCCACAAAGCAGCAGAGCAGCCAAAGGTATTAGGAGGTTTCCAGGAGGGATTAGGCACTGTCTTTGAAGGCAGGTCCAAAGGGGTGATTAAGCAACTCCAGAAGTACAAACCACAGCCCAGCAGAACGTGGGAGGGCACCCAGGGGATAAAATCACCCTGAACGTGACTGATTTCCTGTGCTCTTCCTGGAGAAAGCCCATCTGGCTGAGGCTGGAGCATCCTGAGCTCTGAGGGTAGGGGCTGTATTTTTGTCAAACAGCTGAAATATCAACAAAGGGGCTTTGGTGGGCTCTGGCAGGGGGGCCAAGGGAGTGGGTGAGCTCTGAAAATCAGTGACTGAGGCAGCCAGGACAATGCTGTGGAGGGGACAGGACACTGCAGTGGGGTCAGGGTGGATGGGGACATGGCAGCAGGGCCAGGACATTGCTGTGGAGGGGTCAGGACACTGCAGGGAGTGCCAGGGGACACAGCAGCAGCAGCTGTCCCTGCTCACCCTGGCCAGGCTCAGACCCAGCTCTGGCCATTGCTGCCTGCCCAGGCTCCATCAGCTTTCCTGATCTGACACTGGGAGGGCTCTGGTGCTGCTGCAGGCCCAGGAGTTAACATTTTCTAGAGCCCAGGGAAGGGGGACCAGAGGAAGAAGGTTCTCGAGTGTCAACAAAACAATGATCTTGTGCAAATAAACAGGAGAGCCGGATGATCCCGCGCTGTTTGCGCAGGGAATGGCTGGAATGCTGCTTGCTCCTGGAGCTGCTGGGGGCCCAGGCTGCTCTTCCACGGGGGGCTGGCTCCAGCCTGTCCCACCGTGTCCTTGGGCTGCTCAGGGAGCTGCTCTGGGTCACCTTCCCAGGCTGTGGTGTGGCCACGGGCTGCAGCAGTGCAGGGTTCAGCCCCTCGTACCCTCGGGCAGCTTCTCCTCCTGTGCTTGGGTGAACACAAAGCTCAGGCCTCCAGCACCTCTGCTTCCCTGCCTCCTGCCTTCAGCCTTCCTTAAATCCCTTTTCTGGGAACAGAGGCTTAGATCAGAGTGAGATCCAGCCAGGATGCACAAAGGTGTACAAGGGATAAAGAGCTACAGGCAAAGTGATCCTCACGCTGTCCAAGCAGACTCTCCAAGCAATTCCCAGGCAGTCCATGTCACTGCAGTGTCAGGAGAGGGTTGGGGCTGACACCAACCTGAGGGGGCAATCAGACCTGGAGCTCAGGGAGGTCTGTCCTTTGTGCTTGAGGAGTATTTGGTGATTATGGGAAGCCTGGGTGGTGCAGGAGAGATGGAGATGTGCATGACACACAGGGGGGATGCCATTCCATGACAATTCCACACTCTGATGATCCATGACACACAGGGGGGATGCCATGCCATGACAGTTCCACTCTGATGATCCATGCCATGCCCATCCCATGCCATGATGCCCCTGCCTGCTCTGCCATCCCATTCCTGGCTTCACCTTCACCTCTTGTCCTGGCAGAAGGAGTTTCACCCATGAAACTCCCTCCCCAGCCATGAAACTCCCTCCCCAGCCATGAAAACTTCCCCCCAGCACATTTCCCTCCATCCTCCACAGCCACTTGGTGCTGAGCAGGATGGAGAATCTGCCCTGGAGCCAAGGCTGGGTTCCAGTCTTGTTTAGGCTCAGCTTGGACCTTTGTCCAGACCTGAGCTCTGGCAGGTGGCAGGGGACACAAATCCTCCTGTCCATGGCTGGCTGCTGCTGGTGAGCATCTGTGGGACACGCAGATGGTTTAAAGGGTGCCGAGGTGTTTTAAAGGGCACAGACATGTTTTAAGGGATGCAGAGATGTTTTAAGGGACACATGGATGTTTTAAGAGGCACAAAGGTTTTTCCAAGGGCACAAAAATATTTTAGGGGTCTCAAAGATGTTTTAAGGGGAACAAAGATATTTTAAGAGGCACAAAGGTGTTTCCAGGGGCACAAACATGTTTTAGAGGTCACAAAGATGTTTTAAGGGGTACAGTGATATTTTAAGAGACCTAAAGGGGTTTCCAAGGACACAAAGATGTTTTAAGGGTCACAAAGATGTTTTAATAGGCACAGGGATGTTTTAAGAGGCACAGAGGTGTTTCCAAGGGCACAAAGATGTTTTAGGGGTCACAAAGATGTTTTAATGGGTGCAGGGAGCACGGCCAGGCCCTGGCTGACACACAGCTGACACGGCCCAGCACATGTGTGTTGAGGAGGAGCCTGTCTGCAGCAGGGAGGAGCAGATCTCCCGGGTCTTCAGCTTTAATATCCTCTGGATTAATATCTGGGAGCTACACATTTATGGGAAGCCAATTACACACACACAGACCTGCACGTGTGGCAAGTGAGGGGTGACCAAGCACAGGCCCCTGTTCTGCTGGCAGGACCAGGGAGGCACAGGGCAGAGCCATGGAACTGGAGAGGAGCAGGAAAGCAGCCCTGGCTCATTTGTTTTTTGTGACATCATGGCCTCCTCTGGCTTTTTTCACAGTTTTCCTCTGTTGTATTTAATAGACTTAATGGATCACACAGCACTGTAAGAACAACAGACCTTCAATGTTTTTATTAAAGCCATCTACAAAAATCCCTCTGTGCTCGAGCTTTCCTGCGGGGTGACTCTGCTGAGATGCTGTTTCCATTAAGGACAATTGTGGTGAATAAAGAAGGAATGAACAAACAAATGGAAAAAGGGAAGGGGAGGGAGCAGTGGAGCAGAGAGGGCTGCTGCTGGAAAGAGGGTGATGCTGGCTGTGTCCCCCTGCCCATGCTTGACTGGGGCCCCTGTCACCCAGCCTGGCATGGGGGGCAGTGCCAGGGCCTCCTGCAGAACCAGACTGGTTTGGGGAGTGCTGATGATGGAATTGCTGCTCCAAACTCCCAGAGGGGTTACAGAGGGGAGATGCTGCATTCACACCTGCCAGGTGGGGTCATTCCCTCTCTCCTTTGGAGCTGTGAGCGCTGCAGGGAAGGAGCTCTCCCTGTGTCATGTGTGTGACTGCCACCACCCAGCCACTGCCAGGTTCCTGGGTACCAAACCTTTGTGGCTGCAGAGCTGCCAAGCACTGAGCAGGTTGGTGGGTGCTGTGCTGCCAGAAATAATGGGAACCACGGGCTTTGGTTGGCAGCTTGGGGCTCCATCCCTTTGCTCATGTGCTGGTGTGGAAAGTGAGCTCCACAAAAAGCACCTCTCCAGCCCTGGTGATGCAGCATCCATGTGGGACCTGCTCCTGATCCGGTGTGAGGTGAGGGGACAGCAGCAGGGAGTGTCACAGCCACTGAGATGCCACTGAGGACCCTTTGTTCACTGGAGCATCCCTAGGGAGATCTACCAGGCCAGGGAAAGGGAAGTCATGTCCAGCCCTGGGCCCACATTCCTGGTGTGCAGCTGGGAGAGGCTCTGAGCTTGGGCACACTCTGATGTTACACCAGAATCTTTGTCACCAGCTGGGAGCAGCTGGCTCTGCCCAGCCCAGCCCAATCCCCTGTGATCCCAAGCTGGTCCCACTGCCTGGCCCAGCCATGCTCCAAGGCTGAGCAGGGCAGGAGCTGTGGCTGCAGTGGCTGCAGTGTGCTGGACAGTGCTCATTCACCCTCGGTCTGGCAGGGAGAACATCCTCCTCCATCTGCCAAAAGACTCTCAAAACACTTCTGCTGCTTTGATCCTTTTCCTTTCCCAAAACTGATACCAGACCTTTCATTTTGTGGGTGCTCAGAGTTCAAGAAGGTCTGGAAAAGCCTTTCTGTCTCTGCAGAACCCTGGGACTCTTGTCTGGCTGCTGCTGTCAGCAGCCCCTGCCCGCAGTCCCAGCCCGGACACGGTGCTCTCCTGCCACATGCGGTGGGGAAAATGAGGGACAAACCAGGGTTCCTTTGAAGGGGAGATGTCAGTTTCTAACTGGAGCTTTGAACCCTCCTCTGAAATCCCAGGGAAGCTGACCCAGCTGATCCCATCAGTCAGCACACACAAGCCCAGCTCTGAAGTTCACTCTTCCGTCCGTGCCACCATCCCAAGGAGCACGATGATGGATGAGGCCTGTCAGTCCTGCAGGTATTTTGGTTGTGAGAGCACCCTGGAAACCCAGAGTACACCTCAGCGCATCAAATGTTGTGGCCCCTGGATGGCAGGAAGGGAAGCACACAGAGGGCAGGAAGGGAAGCACACAAACCCCGTGGGTGGGTGGGTGGATGGATGGTTTTTGTGCTGGTTGCTCCGTTACTCTGGGGCTCTTGGAGACACTTGGCACGTGAGCCCCTTGGGGACAGAGCAGTGCTGAGCAGGAACAGACATCTCTGTGCCCCCCCAGGTGGCTGAGGGAAGGATTTTGGGGCCCAGCCTGGAAGCACATGCTGCAGGTTGGTGTCTGGGTTTTTATTTTCCCAAGGACTCTGTTTCCATCTCGTTACCCTGCGCTCCTTTGTGCGCCCTCAGACACCGCCGAGCTCTCCTCGAGGGTCTGACAGACACGGGCAAAGCTCTCTGATTTATGCCACTCTGACACGGCTGTAACACCTGGAGAAGCCCATCCTACCTGCCCTGCCAGAACTGCTCACTCAGCCCTAAATCAACAGAGCCGGTTTTTGCCTGCGCCTGCCTCTCGCAGCTCAGAGCAGCCCCGTCTGTGCGTGGCCAGGTCCCTGTAATGCGCTAAGCTTCCCGACATGATGTTTAGCACATGTTCCCTGCTCTGCCCCCCCGCTCAAAGGCTGCCTTATAGTTTGCAAATGGGATGAAACCACTGTGCGGCCCCGCGCCTTGGCCGGGCTCCCGCCCCGCGCCGCGGCTGCCAGAACCTTTGCCGCACCTTCCAAGTCATTATGTGTAGTCAAAACCCTGCCAGAAGGGCTGGGAGGATAAAAGAAAGAAGGGGAAAAAAAATAAAACAGAACGAAAAAGCCCCAAATGCACGTGAAGGAGCGGCAGAGTAAGCGAGGCATGTCCTCCATGGAGCGCTGCCCGCCGCTCACCGTGCGCTGCCTGCTCCAGGTGGGTCTCCTCCTACGTTGGCCTTTTGGGGAACAAAAGCCGTGCTTGCCCGGGGAGGAGAGCTCCGTCCCCCTGGGTTTGTCTGGGACGGCTGCCACCATCAACAAACCCCGATCAGTGCCGAGAAGCTCGGGGGGATGTGTCGGGGCAGGCTGGGGAGCGCGGAGATGCGGCTCAGACACTGGGACCGTATCGTGGGGATCGGGAAACGCCTCCGAGGAGCTGATGAGTGCGGATACAAAGAGCTGTGGTTGTCTGTGTAAACAGGGAACCGCAGCCAGGAGGAAGGATCAAAGCCGGGATATTCACCCAAAGCCGCAGAGCTCTGCTCCGGGCTGGAGGAAAGCACCGGTGCCCGCCCCGGGCTGCCGGCGAGGGCACGGGGCAGCTCCCGAGGGGTGGCACACAGGGACAGCTCTCATGGCCCTCCCACTGCTGTCACGGTCGCAGAGGTGGCAGCGGTGCCTGAGAAGGGACTGAGGCACCTGAGAGCGCCCGCAGGGGGATCGGCCTCTCGGGGGGTGACAAAGGAGGGGACAGCGAAGGGGGACAGGGCAGGAGCAGGAGCTGGGAGAGGAGACAAGGAGCAGGCAGAGCCGCCACGCTCCTGCCGATGTAGCCAGCCCTCCGAAACCAGTGCTCGGTGTTTTCCCGGCTCCCACCATCAGGAGAGGCTGTGCGCTCACCAGGGAGCTCCGCTCCCGCTCTCTGAGCCAAGGGAACGGGATATCTCTGCCCATATTGGCACCTCCCTCTCCTTTTGTTTCTTTTCTCCATCCTCCTCTCCATCCTCCACAGCTCTGCCGGCTGTGGATGCGGTATTTCGGGAGCAGCCCTTCGGGAAGCAGTGCCTTGCTTTGCAGCCCGGGCTGTGCCAGGGTCGGAGCGGCGGCGGCTGGCACTGCCCGCGGCTCCTCCGCTGCCAGGAGCTGCTCCTGCTGCTCCTCCAGCGGCCCCAGCCACCCCTCGCTGGAGGTCCTGGACTTCTCCCAGTGACCTGGAGCTGTTTGCCGTGTTCCTGCGCAAGACCTAGATTTTAATGCCAGCTGAGCAGCTGTATAAATGTTTTGTGACATTTTGGAGGCAGAATGGATCGTGCTGCTCAAGCCTCCTCTTTCTGAGCGCATTCAAATGGTACCTTTTCAGTTTCAGGGAACTTTGTTTGCTTTAAAGGCTTTCTGATCAATTCCAGCAGAGGCCTCAGACAGCCAGCCTGCCTCAGTTCTCCATCCCAGGACATCCTGCAGGCCACACTCCCTTTTTCTCTGCAGGGTGGCCTCCACCACAGCCACACTCCTCTGCATTCAGAGCTTCCCAGGGGCTTCAAACTCTTCCCAATCCTGGAGCAGCCATTCTGGTTATTAACAGCCCCTTCTGAACACACACAGCCCGCTGCAGCGCCTGCCTGGCCCACGGGCTCTGGGCTACCTGGAAAAGAAAAGTTAAAAGCATTGCTGAATTTGTTAATTGGCACAAACTGCAAAACTCCTCCGTGGAGATTCTGCCATCTTATTTAACGAGACCATTCCCTTGGCCTCGAGGCAGAAGGGAAAGACCCCAGACACCTAATGAGCTTCACAAAGGCCGCTGAGTTAATAGAGCTCAGTGTGTCGACTGGAAAAATTAACTTCAGAATCAAGTTTTCTGCAGTAAAAGAAAATGGTTTGAGGTCTAGAAATGATCACAGGGGCCCATTACACCCAGGGGAACCAGCCACAGTGGTATCTGTGTGACAGGGACACACAGCAGAACTGGCACAGGGTGCCCAGAGCAGCTGGGGCTACCCCTGGATCCCTGGAAGTGTCCAAGGACAGGCTGGATGGGGCTTGGAGCAGCCTGGGACAGTAAAAGATGTCCCTGTCCATGGCAGGGGTGGGACTGGATAAGCTTTAAGGTCCCTCCCCACACAAACCCTCTCTGATGAGTGCTCTCGTCACAGCAAACCCACTGCTGTCACCTCTGGCTCATCAGCTGGGACAGCAAAGTAAATATTTCAGCATTTAACAGCCTCTTTTCTGTGTTTCAGAGCTTGTGGGGAGAATACAGGTTCATAATTGCATTTCAGAATATGAGGCTGTCTCTTACACATTGTCTGGGCTAAAAGGCAAAAATCTTCCTGCCCTGTTCCTCAAATCAATTTCCAATTACTGAGAAATCTCACCCCACACTGGCCTCTCCTTGTTTAAGAACAAACATTGCCTCGATGCTGATAAGGATTGAAACCCAACTAAGCAGCAGCTGATTTTTACATGAGAACTACAAATTTAGTGCTCTGTGTGCTCTCAGAAAAGAAGTCTGAATTGGTCAAAACTTCCTCCCAGATCTGTGCACACACAGGGACTGATGTGGCTGCATGATGAGGGTGTTAAAGCCAGCTTCCCCTCCCTCCTGGCAGACACGGGTTTATTCTTTACCCCAAATCCTTACAGTTCATTTTTTAAACGTCTTGAGCAACTTATCTTTCAGTATCTCTCTTTGGAGCCTCCCATTCATCACAGCTAATTGTGGGCTGCCAGCACCCAGAGGGGATTCTGCAGCTTGGGCTGGTGTCATGGTCTGGTGGATGGCATGAGGGGAATGGCTGAGCCTGGGCTGGCATTTATCATCTCTGAGAAGAGCTTGCTTAAAAAAATAAAAAGGCAGAGTCTGGATGGATGAAACTGAGTCAAGGGCCCACACAACAAGTCGGCAAAATCCTGCAAGGGGAAGGAAAACCATTCTCTTCTTTTCAGCAGATTGGGAAGCACTGAAATTCCTTGGACCGGGACATGGCAGGGACAGCAGAAGCTGCAACTCCTGGCAGTCCCTGGGCTGCCTCCTGCTTTCTGCAGATTCCCTGAGAGAAGCAATAAGGCCTTTGGTGTTTTGGGATTTTTTTTCGCTCTCCACTTCAATAGAGAAAGGGAACAAGATTTTATATTCTCTTCCCAACACCATTTCACTGAACACCGGCATTATGGCAGGAAGAAATTATCTTCAGCCAAGTTTTGTTTGGAAGGAAGAAATAAGCATTTTGATAACCTCTTTGATACAATGGAGGATGTTGATTTCTACATTTTTTTAATATCTCATGATAGCTCTTAATCTCCAAATGTTTGTCAAAGCCAGTTAAGAACAGGGAAGGAAGCAAAGAGTGCCTGGGGTCCTGCAGCTGGGACAGGGCAGGTTTGTCACTGCACAGGAGCTGCTTCAGCCCTGTCCTTAAGGACCTCTGTGTTCAGATGGATTCTCCATCCCTGCTTTGTTCCATGGCCTGAGCAGCCTCCCCCCAGCCCAGGGTGCCATCCAAACTCATCCCTGACACCATGGCCAGGACTGTTCCAGATGCTCAACCACCCAGGCCAGGCTGGTGCTCCATGCTCAGGGCAGGTGCTGGGATTCATGGAGCATCCATGGGAATGAAGAGATTTCTCCCACCTCCCATTGGCTCTGGAGCACATGTTCAGAGGCAGAGGCATCCCCTCCTCTGGGGTGGGCAAGGGGAGCAGAGCACTGAGAGCAGCTGCACGGGGTGGGCAGGGACAGCCCCAAACCAAGCCAGAAAATCGAATCTGGAAGGAAAAAAAAAAGGCAAAACCCACAAAGCTGAAAGGCAGAGTGCAGTAAGAGTGAGTTACCAGGAGATTTTGAAACACAAAGCCAGAGCCAGCCCAGAAGGAATGTACACAGAATGCATGAAAAACTCTGCTCCTCCTCTGACAAAGAGCATTTTGCAGTGCCTCATGTCTGTGCCTTCCCTCTCCTGGGGCTGTGGAGAGAGGGCTGAGAGCAGGGCTGCAGGCTGCCAGCCATTGATGTCTTCTCCAAAGGCACCACGAGCTCTCCTTGCTGCTGAAAACCCCAAAGCAAATTGGAGGGATTCACCCAGAACATCCTCAGGCAAAGGAAAAACAAATCTGGAGCTCCCAGGAGGACCTGCAGCCTTTGGCACCTCCCTGTGCTTCCCACAGTGGGGACATTCCAGGGTTATCCACAGCAAGGGGGTCCCAGAGATAAATGGGGTTCAGCAGGGATGGGCAAATCCCCATGGCCACTGCCCAGGGAAGGAGGAAGCCACAGGTGATGTTTCTTTCCAAAGTGTAAAACCCACCCTCATCAGGCACATCATTCCCAGTGAAAACTCCCCAACTCTTCCTTTCTGCCCCTTCCTCAATCTCCAAGGGCACTGGGTGGTCCATGCAGTGCTTGGTGAAATTCCAGGAGCAAACCATGCTTGGAAAGGCTCTTCTGCAGGTGCTGCTCCCTGAGTTATCCATGTGCTCTGATGGGATGAGCTCTCTGGACGCTGCACCATCTCTGGACCATCAGGTGTTTTCTCCTGCTTGGTCACACCCTGTCACCTGTGCCAGTGCTGGGGTCCCAGCACCCACCTGGAAAAGCCAAACTCCATCACCCCAGGCCATAACCTTGCTTGACCTTTCATTCTGAGCAGCACTGTGATTTGGTAACAATCCTATTCCATCTCTTTGGTGCTGAACTTCCAGCATCTCTCTTCCTTAAAATTCCCTGGAGGCCACTCACAGGCGTGGAGCTGCTGCCATCTCCCCATTGTCTGACCACAGCAAAGACTTAAAAGCTGCTGTTCTGAAACATTTCAGCAAAAAAAAAAAAGAACATTATTAACAGCAAGATGATAAGACTTGCAGGTTTCAAAGGCAGGAGACATGAATGATTCCTTTTCCTAAAGAATGAGACCCAATGAAAATGCAACATTTCCTTCAGAAGCAGGAGCTCCGTCCCAGCCAAAAGGAGGACAGAGAATGGCACGTGAGGATCCCCAGGGAGGAGGGCTCTCCCTGCACAGAGGATCTGCACTGCATCCCCTCAGTCCCCCCTGCAAGGACAGGAGATCAGCCCTGCAGAGGGAGCCTGATGGATTCTGCTTGCCAGAAGGCCATTAGGATAAAAGGAAAACCCCACTTAGCAGAAGTTATGAATTTCCCCCAGCCAGGCTGTTGGCACTGGAGGGATGGGAAGTGCTGATTATTAATGGAGGTGTTGAGTGATTTCCTCCCTGGGCTGCCTCTGAGATGAGCAGGAGCTGCCCAGGGGAACAGGGAGCAGGTTCTTCTCTTCCCAGGGTGTCCGTGGGGTGGTGGCATTAACCACAGGGCCCTGGCAGATCTCAGCTCCCTGCAGCTGCATTCCCAGGGGATCTGACCCAGGGAATGGTCTCACTATGGGCAACCCAACATTCAACTGGGCCCCCTCTGGGAGGAGGGGTGGGCTTGGCTTCTCCTGTCCAGGGCAGAGTGGGAGAACTGAGAGTCCCTTCCAGTGCCTAAAGGAGCTCCAAGAGAGCTGGGGAGGGACTTGGGACAAGGGCCTGGAGGTACAGGACAGTAGGAAATAGTTTCTGACTGATAGATGGATATTGGAAAGGAATTCCTGGCTGTGAGGGTGGTGAGGCCCTGGCACAGGGTGCCCAGGGAAGCTGTGGCTGTTCCATCACTGGAAGTATCCAAGGCCAGGTTGGACAGGGCTTGGAGCACCCTGGGATAGGGGAAGGTGTCCCTGCCCATGGCAGGGGGTGGGATAGGCATTAAGGTCCCTTGGTCCCTTCCAACCCAACCATCCTGTGATCCCATGATTCTGTGAACATCATCACAGAGCAACCATTGGGTTCCCAGCCCCTCCCAGCACTGAGCTGCAGGAGCCCCCAGGGCAGAGCTCCCCAGAGGCTGGGGGTGCCCAGAGCTGGGCCAGCCAGGTGAGGCAGCATCAGCTGCTCCCTGCCCTGAGGAGCCTGCACAGCACACACTGAGCTGTTCAGGACAAAACCTGTTGCCTGGGAGGCAGAGTTCCACCTGCAGGCTCTGATGGATGGAAAATGTTTAAGTGAGAGCGTGGCAGCCTCAGGACAGCCAGCCCAGCTCTCCTCCATCCCTGCACTGATTTATTCCCTTCTCTGCCGCCCCTAATGCTCCTCTCAGCTCTGCGTGGCTCAATGCAGCACAAATTAACAGAGCCCACAAAACCCCTCTGAAGCCATTCCCCTGATTAACAGGTCTGTAGTGCTGAGAGATATCTTCATTTTCATAACCTGGCACTGAATGGATGGCAGCCACGGAGCTGCAGCACATCATTCCCCAAAGGGAGGAGTGGCATGGATTTTTCTATACTGCAGGAATTGCCAAAGATTGAGACAAATTACTCAAGAATCAAAAAGGGGAAAGAGGAAATCTGGGGAAGGAAGGGAAAAACACTGCAGGACTCCCTGGGGACTGAGGGCTGGGCAGTGATGGCCCAGATTGAGACCTGCTGTGGCTCTGTCCATCCATCTGGGCTGTGCAGGTCAGAGCTCTGCCCTGGGTCTGGCCCAGAGACATTGGTGGCTGCAGCTCCTTGTGTCCCTCTCTCAGGAACCAGCACGTTCATCAGCAGACAGCAGGGCAGTGACACACGTGTCCCTTGGAACCATTAATTATGAAGTTGGAAAATACCTCTGAGCTGTGTCAGAGCCCTTGTGCAGCGCCAGGGCTTGCACAGCTGCTTCTGCCACATCACTGGAGTTTTCTGCTCCTTCCTGGCCATGGTGGTGCCTCCAAGCAGGGTCATGGGTCCTGCTGGCTCCCACCCAGGGGCAGTTCCTCAGCTGGACCCCTGAGTGCCAGCCAGGCTGTGAGCAGAGCAGGGGAAGCAGCAGAGTGGGGCAGTGCTGTGTGGCCATTCCCAGGCACTCACAATGCTCCATTTTCACTCTGTCATCAAGACTAAAAGCCCAGGATATCCTGGGATTCATTCAGGATGAGAACCCTCCCTGCACAGGAGGTCTGGGCATCGTTCAGGGTCTGGAAGCTGGGCTTAGCCCACTTAGTGGCTCTCCAAGCACTTGACCCTGGGATTTAATGACTTGCTGGGCCTGGCTGCACCTCCTGCATCTCTCCAGAATTGTGCAGAGGCTGTTCTGTTCTCCAGAGGAATGATGGGGGTGGGGAGTGACTCTTCCAGCTGTCCCCTGAGCTGGGACTGGGGCAGCCCCGCCGGCCCCATTTTCTGCTGTTCCCCCTCTGCAGCCACATCCTCACCCCAGATAACCCCAGCCAAGGGAAGGGAAGGAAAAGCTCTGGAGCCAGATAAAGACAGAGGGATTATAAGGTGTTTATGCTTTTGCAAAATTAAAGTCTTGAAGGTGAGACAGGTTTACATTGGCACAGAATTAATGGTTTGATGCAGCACAAGGGGACAGGGAGAGCAGGGAGCGGGGCCATCCATCAGCACGCGCCGATGGCACCGGGGAAGGCGATGCTGGCATAAATCAGGCCCTGTGCAGGAAATAAGCAGGATGGATGACAGGCAGGAGCTGGTGATCAGTTATTCCCACAGCGCCAGAAGATGCAGGAAATGTGGCTGGGTGAGTTCAGGTCTCTCTCCAGCACGGTGGCTCTGGGATGAGCCTTCCCTGCCCCGCCAGGTCCGTGCATGGAGCAGCTCTGGGCTCACCCATGGGGCACAGCAGGACCTGGGGGCTTCACTCCCCTCTCTGGAGGTGTCAGTGCCACTGTCATCACCACAGCCTCAGAGAAATGAGCCCAAAAGGAAGCAGAGGAGGTTTTCCTTCACGTGGACAGCACCTGAAGGGGATTAGGGGTCTCTCTCCTGTCCTTCTGGCATCTCTGCATTGCTCTCCCTCCCTGCCAGGGTGTTCCAGCTCTGCTTTGGGAGTGTGGGCACTCTCCTGAGGGAGATGAGACAGGAGCTGGGCTGCTCCATAGGCTTGGGCTCATCTCTAGTGTGCAATTCCCTAATTTTAAGACTTTGGGCTCAGTTTCTCTGGTTATTCTCCAGACCTCCCCAGCAGTTCCTGGTGCCGCTCTGACTTCAAAGGGAAATGAGACCTTACACGTTTAATTGAGGCAAATTTCCTCCCTGTTGTCGGGTCAGCAAGGGGGGATTAATGGGGGCCAAGGCTCAGCCCTCTGGGGACACCCAAACATTTCAACACATGGGGCAACCCTGGAAGGTGGAAAACAGGCGATGGGGAACTGGAGGTGACCAGGGCTGATCAGGAGCAGCTGAGACACATAAATCTCTCCAGACATCAAGAGCTGCAACCTCCCCCCACCTCTTTATTTAGGCTGTGTTTTTTGAATGTAACCTGAAGCAATTAAGCTCTTTCATCAGATGTCCTGCCTTCAATTTACCTCCTGCTTAGCGATATCACCGGCAAAGGAAGGACGTGGGAGGCTCCTGCAGCCCTGCACGGGCCTGGATGTGGGCAAGGACAGCCCAGGTGTGTCCCGCTGTCCTGGGCTGTCCCTGCAGCTCTTGCCTGGGGTCACCTCTCGGGAGGGCAGCACAGCTGGTGGGAGACAGCTCGGGTGCCTCACACACTGTTCCCCCATCTCCGCTCCCCTCTCCCGGTGCCTGCCCATGCCATTCCCGGGGGATGAAGAGTTTGAGCAGAGAGGAACGGGGTGTCGGTGTGGCTGTGCCAGGGATGCTCCCGGGAAGAAGGAAAACACGGGCAGCCCTGCCGAGCTCCTTCCCCCCGCACGGACCCAGAGCCAGTGACGGACTGTGCCTCACCCGGCCAGGATGTGGGACGGGCCAGTTTGTTTGGACAGTTTTAGGGTCACTTCCAGTCTCCCGGAGATCCAGAGCTGTCAGCAGCCGGCGGTGCAGCCCCGCGGGGACCCGACCTCTGCTCCTGCAGGTCCGACCCCCGGGGCCGCGGTGCTGACACCTCCCTGCTGCCTTGGGGAGGAATTTCGGATGTGTTTTCCCCCATCGAGCCGCCCCAGCCCATCTCCTGCTGGGATGCAGCTGCTCCCAACAGCCATCCCTGATCCTCCCTCCTCCCAAAGCAGAGGGGACAATTCAGCCCCGGTGGGGTTTGGGATCGCCCTGCAGGATTTCGGATCCCACAGAATCGCTGCCTGCCGTCGGGAAGGCAGCGAGTCTCACTCTGTGAGCGAGCCGGGGGAGTCGCGGTGCCCTCGCCGTGCCCTCGCCGTGCCAGCCCCGCAGGACGGAGGGTGCAGGGGCCGAGCCCTGCAGGAAAAGCCCCCCCATCCTTATTGGAGTGCTCAGCCCCTGCTGCGAGGCTGAAGCCCACGAACATTAACCCTGAGGCTGTAAAACCTGACTCGGTGTTTAACAGCCGCACGGCGAACCACAGCGAGCCGAAAAACTGCGCGGAAATTCCCAAGCCAAGGACCGCGGCTGGAATTAATTAGTTCTTGCTCTGACAACCTTTTCTGGTGCCACCAGGTGGTAACAACGTGCAGGAGCCGGCTGTCCCTTCGTGCCACAGGTCTCGGACAGACGCTCTTAGGCACCGGTGGCTGGGAAAAGAAATCTCTGCGCCTTGGGACATCGATCTCCAGAGAGGATTAATCCTCCCTGGAGCGTTGTATGACGATGGGGAAATGCTTTTGAAGGATGGAGGGATCTTAGCTGCTACCAAATCTCAATTTTCTCCAAAGCCCTTTGGAGAAAAAGGACTTTTCGTGAGCACCGTGCACAGCGGGGCAGCGTGGGGGAGTCTCGGTGGTCCTGCCTTGACCGAGCACTGCACTGATGGAGCCGTGTCCCCACTGTGACTGTCCCCAAAACTGGCACTGCACTGATGGAGCCGTGTCCCTTCTGTGACTGTCCCCAAAACTGGCACTGCACTGATGGATCCCTGTCCCCGCTGTGACTGTCCCCAAAACTGGCACTGTGCTGATGGAGCCGTGTCCCCGCTGTGACTGTCCCCAAAACTGGCACCCACAGCACGGCACGGTGGGAGTGTTGGGGAAGATGATACAGGAAAGCCTTATAAATATGATTGTCTGGCAAAAGATTTTGAGAATATAGAAACTATAAGTGAGATTGAAATGAAAGCAAGCTTTGAGATCCCTTAGCTACTGAACAACTGGAAAACAACGGTGTGGCCAGCTGAAGGTGATCCCCTTTTGATGGAACAACACCCTCTGCTTGCAGACAGCCCCAAGGGTCTGAGCAGACCCTGCCAGCTTGGCAGAAGGAGTCCAAAGAGGAGTTTTTAGGATTTAAAATGTAACACAGTAATGGTAATGTAATGATTCTTATAGGCCGTATGGAAATGCTATAGGATTTGTATATTGTACTAGATTGGTTAGTGAGAATTAGAATATTCAGCACAGAAGATGATTTATTGTATTGTAATGGGAACCTTGCTCTTTTATGCTTTTACTCTCTTACCCTTTTACCCTCTCACCCTCTCATCCTCTCTACCCCTCTCTTCTCTCAGGTCTGCTCAGAGCTGTGGCTGGCAGCTCCCAGCAGGGCCCTGCACCCAGGCCCTTTGCAATAAACCACAAGTTCCACGACCTGGCTTCAGAGATCTCTCGTCTCCGTCCGTCTGTCCGACCGTCCTAACTCCCCGACGCTCCTGCAGGGAGGACCCGGGACACGGCAGATTTTCCTGGGAAACCTGAGTCTGGTCCCCCAAACACGGGAGGGAGGAGAAGGCTGAGGAGGGGAAGGGTAGCAATGACCTCAGCGCTGAACGCTCCATGATAAAGGTTCTTTCTGGGCTTTTCCCGAGCCCTGATTGCCCCCGGGAGAGCGGAGCCGCCCAGGGCGCTTTTCATCCCTGCCCGCCCCGCTCCACCTCCCGCGGTCCTGCCTTTCCTTCTTCGAGGAGCAAGAAAGTGAAAATCCTTTGATGCCAGGAAGCGATAGAGAGTATTTTCTGCTCGCAAAATAAAGGACACAATTTTCTAAGCATCTCCTCTCCTCCGGGGCCCTCCCACCTTCCCCATCCCTCGCTCCCTGCTCCTCCCGCCCCCTCTCCCTGCCCAGGTGAACTTTTGGGCAGAACCGCTTGTCATCTTTTCAACAACTCGTTTTTCCCTCGCTCCGAGTCTGCAGGGAGCGGCTCTTAATGTTTACACACCTCCGGCTGCGGGGCGGGAGGTGAAACAATCCCGGCTTTCATTCCATGGAGGGGACCGGGAGTGCAGCAGCCCCGGCCATGGTACCCACCACAGCGCCGGGGATGGCCAAGCTGCTGCTCCCCAGGGACCCCCTGTGCCAGGACACAGCTCCTGCCGCTGGGATGGCTCCTCCTTCTCCTCAGGGGAATGCCCGGCCTGGCTTCTGGCTCGAGGTGATCCTGGACATCACCTGCCCACGGCCCCTGGCACATCCCTGGGTATCTCCCCACCCTGGAGGGTCCCATCCCTGATATCCCATGGCGGTGATGGGCTCAAGCTGAATTTGCCAGGAATGGTGCAGGAGTGTGGGCTGCCAGCAGCCCCTCCCTGAGTTGTTTTGTGTTTTATTAAAGGCTGAGCCCATCCAGCCATCCTAAGCTCAAGATGTGACCCCACTGCCCTGCAGCTGCAGCATATCAGAGCCCCCGAGCTGGGAAGTGGAAAGGAAAACTCTCCCACCCCTCTCCTCGTGTAGCAGGATTGTCTCCATCCAAAGGTTTCTCCTGGGAGTTTCAGAGCTGAGGCTGCCCCAATGCAGTGTCCCTAGGGGTAGCAGGGATGGCACATCCCTGTGTGTGCAGGGCACATGGCCCACGCCCAGCCTGTGCCTTCTGCTGGTCCTGAGCCCAGGAACTTGTCCTTCCCCGTGTCCTTGGTGCCTCCTGAGCACTGCACAGCTCCTGCTGTGGGGGGCTGAACAGACTGGTCAGGTGTGGGAGCTGGATGCTGAGAGACCCCGAGGACCTTCCCACAGATCCATCACCTTGCTGCAGGAGGAGATGGGAGCAGTGGACACTGCTGGGAGCTCAGGGATGGCCGGAAAGGGGTGGAGAGGAGAGGGAGCAGACTCAGGGAATGAGATCTCTTGCCAGACCCCTCCAGGAGTGACCTGAGAGCACCCCTAGCCCTGCAGTGGGTGCTGAGCGTTGCCCCTGTGCCCTCCCAGGCCCCACAGACAGGAACAGGCTGGTTCTGGTTGGGCTGCTGCTGCAGCTCCTTTATTCATTTATCATCTTAATCCCATCCCTGAGACGTGACAGAAAACACACAGATGAGGGAAAGAAGTAAAGTTTGCTGAGCAGGGTGGGATTTCTGTGCTACTTGGGGGACTGTGTCCTACTTTCTGCTGCTTCTTTCCCTCTCTGACAATGCTCCAAGGGCAAAGCCTCCAAGGACCCCAAGCCCTTGACCTTCTTCGTCAGGCAGAGCTGCTCAGACGCAGCCTCCCCGACGGACCCCGGCTGGCGTCGGAATCAAGGATGTTGATTGCATTCAGATTCTAATTTACTCAACTTGCTACTAGGAAGTCATCAGAAAAGATGGTTTAAAATCATTCAGGGAAAACTCAGAGCATAAAATTTTAATTGCCACCTTGTGAAATGAGGTTTTCCCAGGCTGGCCAAGCCTGGCTGCTGTGCTGGTGCGGATGGAGATGTTCCTCACCAGTTTGGCTGCTGTGGGCAGGAGGATGGAGATGGGGACTATCAGCTGCAGTAGCTGCTGCAGGATTTGATCCCTACAAGCAGTTTTGGGAAAATGTTTTGCTGGACACCAGCAGCAGCCCCGGGTCAGGCACTCTGCTCCCATCAACACCCAAACTTTCACCCCTTCCGCAAAACCCTTTTGACATCTGTAAGAGCTGCCACCTCCACCTCTGCAGCAGGATTGCATTATTCATGGTAACCTGATTAATAGAATAATTCTGCTTGGTTTTGACTCAAAATTGCCCATGAACAACCTCCAGTGTTGGTGATGCAATTCAAAACAGAGAATAAAACACCCATGGGTATGAGGCTGGTCCCTGAGCCTTGGGGTTGTGGCATGCTGGCTCTCCCTGGGCTCACACTCCAGCTATGGAGCCTTCTGGGGTCTGTTTTTGAACAAACTCATTAAGTCCATCCCAGATAACTTGTGAACATCTCCATAATCCTCTCTGGCCCTGCACAATGACCTGCACCCCTCAGGTGCTGAGGGAACAGGGCAGGCGAGGGTGGATGGAGCCAGCACAGACTCCTCTGCAAAACATCACGAGTTTGTAACTGGAAACAGGAAAAAGCCTCTGCCTTCTTCCTCATCCTCCCTCTGAGCAGGCTCCTGGCCTTACACAATTATTTACTTGCTGGAAGAGGCCAATCAAAGATCATTAAGGCGAGTCCAGCAGCAGAGAGGCAGACATGGTGCTGGAGCTTTGCTGGGTGATCTGAGCCTGCTCTCCTCTGCCTCAGGCACCCCTGTCACCTGCCAGTGTCCCCAGCTCAGAACCCAGAGATCAATAAAGGCACACTGGGGCTGGAGTGTGAGCGTGCCCAGGCCAGCATTGATCCCTCGTCACTGCAGAGAGCAGAGTCAGTAATGGGCCAGGATGAGCCGGGGCTGACGGATCCTCGAGCAGCTGGAGATCAATAGCTTTCATAAAGCAGACTGAAAAATAGGGGAGAGGCCTAATGGCACCGGAGTGCTGGGCTACACTTACACAAGAAAAACAATTTGAGGAGGACAAAATAGCAACATTGATCATGCCACTATTCCCCCATTTTTATCTTTCTTTGGGAAAGTTCTCAGCGAACTGCAGACATCACAAACCTTTACTGGAGCCCCGGTGCAAGCAGAGGCTGCTCGTGGCATTGCTGCTCCTTCCATTCCCAGTGTGTTGTGCTGGGTTTAACCCTTACTTTCATTAGGAAAATTCCCTGGGCAGGCCCCCTGTCCCCTTCCCTGCATTGTCAAACCCTTGGGCTGGAGGGAGGAAGGAGCATCTCCTGCACACAGGGAGAGGGGCAGAGCTGCTCTGCTCTTGTCTTACCCTGCTCTGCCCCACACTGTGTGCCCCACCCTCACTGGGACAACTGGCAGGAGTTTTGGGGTTCTCTGTCCCTGCCAAGGAGCCAAAGACAGCCAGAGCTGCCCTGATGGCACCACTGGTCACAGGACACAGCCCCACAGCAGCTCACAGGAAGAATTATGTGCTCAGGATTAACTCCGTGCTGTTCTTGGCAGCACCTGACCAGATGATTTATCTTGGAATACACCTGCCTCATTTATTTTTTTTTTTTTAGAGATCTATTCTGCAGTTGTGGGTAAGTTCTGCCAAACAATGCTGGACTGGGGTTTTCAGTGGGATGCACCAAGCGATTCCTGAAACCTGGGGCCATATCAGAGTCTGTGGGGAGAGTGTTCAGCTTGTCATGGACTTAATAAAGTTTATTGAGTCTTTGAGCCTTTAGAGTCTGTCTGATCCTTCATCAGGACTTACAACTAAACTGCCAGGGAAAATTGCTGCTCAGGGGCAGGTATTGAAATTGCCACGGATGCTAGGGCAAGGCTGGCAGGAGGGCTGGGCAGAGAGGAGGAGGTGGGCACAAGGAGAGCTGGGTCACAGCCAGGGAATGTCAGCTTTTAAAGGAACAATTTGCAGAAGCTGTCATGGAAGTTACTGTAAGGTCAAAGTGATAAAGCAGAACACAGTGGTTGGATAAAGCAGTTCAGGAGAGATTGATCTGCCATGGAAGGAAAAATTGTTGCAGAATTTGCTTGGTGGAAGTTCCAGAGAGATGTCCTGAGAGTGTGACATGGTGGGAAGCTCAGGGAGGCTTCAGCAATAGAAGAAATAATGGAATCATGGAATTCTAGGGTGGATTGGAAGGAACCTTAGAGCCCATCTCATTCCAGCCATGGGCAGGGACACCTTCCACTATCCCAGCTTGCTCCAAGCCCCATCCAGCCTGGCCTTGGACACTTTCAGGGATCCAGGGGCAGCCACAGCTTCTCTGGGCACCCTTGTGCCAGGGTTTTACCACCCTCATTTTAAAAAATATATCCAATCTGACTGGATCCTCCTTCAGTTTAAGCCCCTTACCCTTGTCCCACACCTTCCCTTGCTTCAGTCATGGCTGAGAACAACAAAGGGGACAAACCCAGCCCTCACCCTGCCTGCAGCCTCATGTGGTGTTTCCCTGGACCTGGGGCTCTGTGCTGGTGTTTTGGGGGGTGCACAGCTGGATCCTGCTCCCAGAACCCTGAGGCAGGAGGGCACTGCCAGAGCTGTCCTGAGCCAACCTCTGCATCAGCCTCCTCATGGAGCAATCCTGGGAGAATCCTTGGAGACTGAAAATCACCCAGGCAAAAACCCCTTGTGAAATGTCTCCTTTCCATCACTTCAAACCCATCCTCTCCACAGAGCCACAGGGAAAAAAGGGCCCATCTGGTTGGAATTTGCTTTGAAAAGGAAACCCAACCTTCTGGGACAGCATCTCCCAGCGCCTGCTCCTCATCCGCTGATCTCTGCAACCTTGGCACACAGAGCATCTCAGCAACCATTTCTCAGCACACCCGAGTGCAGGAGAGAGCCTGATTTACAATTATCCTTCAGTTACAAAGGTAATTTTAACTGGGATTAGCTGATCCTGTAAAGTAATTGAAGCCAGGAGGTCTGGGGCTGCTGCGCCGTTATTATCACCAGATGCCATCGCAGAAACAAAGGGTGAGGGCTGCCTCCAGAAGTGCTTCTCAAAACCTTCCAATTCCATCTCTCCAGGTAGGAAGGGAGGGTGAAATCTGACAGGCAGGGAGAGGGGGAGAGAAGTGTGGGGATGAATGAGCAGAGATCCTAAATGGATCAGGATGGACAAAGGGAAGGGGGTGAGGAAAAGGGCTGGTCATGGGCTGAGCTCCTGCCCAGGGACCTCTCTGCAGCCTGCTCTGTGCCCAGGGAAGGGCTGGCTCTTCCAGAAGGCACTAATTATCTCTTCTTTCAGATAAAGAAACCATCCTGCAATTAAACAAAGGAACAGCCCCTACCCTCACCCTCTTGGGATGCTTTGACACATTCACAAATGCTGCAGCTGCATTTGGGGTCACCAGCCCAGCTGGCACCCCTGGCTCTTGCTGCCAGCTCTCCCCAAATCAGAGAGCCCTCAGGGGCTCCCAGGACACTGGTACTGCTGTCCCAGCTCTGCTTGGAGTGGGGCTGCTCATCTGGCACCAACCCCAGCATGTCCCTGCAGTGAGCACTGGGCTGTGCAGGAGTTTATTTAATTGCTTGGAGGGTTTTTGGCTCCTCTGAGAAATCACCAGATCCCACAGGTGATGGTTGGTGGGAACAGGAGCACGGGCAGGAGTGTGGGGAGCACAGAGGGAAGGGCTGGGAGCTACCCCAGTCTCTCCCTGCAGGACCCTGGGCACAGCAGGGTCGGGGACCCTCCAGCCTGGCAGAGCCACCCCAGGCACAAGGGACCCTCCAGCCTGGCAGAGCTATCCCAGGGCACATCCCAGGATCCATGGGAACATCTGACTGGAGCAGCTGGGCACTCTGACAGGGCCTTGACTGGCACCTGCTGCTTGAATTGCCCAAATTGCCCCCCTGTGGCACCACCTGGGTGGCATTGCTGCCACACCTGAGGGTGGTTTAGCTAAAGTGCCTTCAGCTGCCACACACCCCCAGTGCAAAGTGGGACCAAGGCACTGCTCTCGCTAATGAGAGCCCAAGATGAGTTCAAGTGAAATATTTCTGCTTGTTCAATAAAACAAAGGAAGTTTTAGGACAGTTCAAGTGCAATTGAAGCCGTCATATCACAGATGTGGGGGACAGTCCTGTGTAATCAGATAACAGCAATTCCCTGACAGGACCAGATCTGATCCTAAACTACACGTCAAGGTCACTTCAACTCCACACCAGAGAGAGAAAAACCCCAAACACAATCAGGAAGAAATCACAATAAAAAAGGAATTGCTTCTGCTGGGATTGCAACCAGCAGCGATCGCTGTGATTTGCACTAATCAAGGCCAGCCCGGCCCCGTCTGCTGGAATTATCTCTCCCACTAATCCCCAATGTGTTTCCTATTTGGGCTCTTCTGGGCTTCCCTGTGGAGCAGCCTGGGTGAGCCCCTGGTGGAACTGGCAGGGCTGGAGCTCTCCTTCCCAGAGGAACACCTGGGACCGCTCCACTGGCCCTGGGGCTCTGGAGAAGGGTGACAGGGGGCTGCTCCTGGGGCCCCTACATCTCAAGAACAGGAGCATCCCAGTCCCCAGATGGTTCAGCTCCCTGTGGCTCCCAGAGCTTCTGATGTCTTATTTTAAGGTCAGAACACGAACTGTGTCCCCCCTGAGCATTGCTGGGGCAGAGGGTGGCTCAGACACAGTCAGGAGACTTCCTCAGCAGCTCAGGGAAAGGAGCAGGACCATCCTGAGATGTCCTCTCATCCTCATCTTTAACCAGATCAGAGGAAACAAGGGACTGTACAGATAAGGTTTTACGGTGATTTGGTTCTTTATAAAATCTATTCTGTTTGCAGCACAAAACCATTTGTCATGGAAAAAGGAAAAGAAAGTGAAAAAAAGGAAGAAGAAACCCAGTAAAGTTCCTGAATGGCAAAGGAAAGGCAGTTTCTGCTGCTCCACCAGCTGCCCTACTCTGTCCCCTCACCCCTCTGGCTCTCTGGTGCCTGTTAGGGAAACAGCTCAGTGTTCCCAGCACCATCTCCAGCACTGGGGCAGCAGCACAGTGGGAACATGGTATCCCCATAGTGGCACAGGTGACAGACTTGGTAGGGCTCTGAACAGCTTAGCAGGACTCCAGGTGGGTCCTGGCTCATTTGTCTTGGGTTTTGGCTCTCTGTTGGCCAGTGGGGCCAGGTAATGAGCCCATTGCCAGCTCTGAAATAACCTAAAGAACTCTCACTGTGCCAGGAGGCTGCACATCCCACTCAGACCTCAAATCCAGGAGCTGCAACACAGCATGAGCTGGAGGCAGAAATAGACTTCCTGCAAAAGATAAACTTCCCCACTGCACCCCTGTGCCCCAGGGGAGGCAGTGCCAGGACAGTGGACAGCTTTTCTTTTTTCTTTGAAAAGCTGGCAGAGACAGGACTCACCAACACAGAGAGCTCTCCAAGGGCACTCAGTGCATCCAGTATAACCCTTTGCCAAAAAAAATGAATCAGGTAAGACCAATCTGAGATGAATTGAAGCGTGAGCCATTCACCAGGGGAGTGTGAGTGATGTCCACAGCCAGATTCACTGAGTAAACTCTCCATCATGGAATATTCATTCATCTCAGCTGCTTATGAGGAAAGAGTAGAAAGCTGAAAGTGTTCCAGTGCCAATTATTTATTGAAGGGATGTTCTCCTTGGCAGGCTCAGAACACTCAAGCACAGTGTTTATCCTGCCTTCCTTGGGAGAGGCTGGATCAGCAGAAATGGGGAAAAGCTCTGCTGGTGTTCAGGCTAAATTTCCCTGTGTTAAGTTTCATCACCTTTATTCATAGCTCCACTGCTTTTGGGCCATTCTGGACAATATTTCTTCCTTTTCAGTGTTTACACCCTTCAGATATTCCTAGACAGCCATTATATTCCCTGTTAGTCTTCTCTGGGCCTGGCTATATTTCCTTATTTTAATCTTTTCCCATCATCAATCCCTTCTGCCCCTTCATCATCTGTGCCTCTCTTCCCTGAATTCCCTCTGATTTGTCGACATCACTCTTGTTTATGATTCCGAGATCTCATTTAGCATTTGATTTCTGCCAAAAATAAAATTGAGCTTGATTGTTTTCGCTGATGACTGAAGGAGACATGAATTGTTGCTTGGAAAACAGTCCTTGAGACAGCAATATGTGAAGGAGGGAAAAGCAAGGCAGCTCCATCAGGCAGACAAACACCCAGATAATGTCGGCTCTGACTCGATTGGATCTTGGGAGCTGGGATGTGCTGACAGTAATAGTCCCCACTATTGGAGTGTTTAGCTTTTAAACAGAAATGGGAGTTATAACTCAGGCCCTGGCATAAATCACCAGGCTGGGAAAATCTCTCAGATACAGGCCTGCACAGTGAACCAGGCTGAAATTCCTCATCCTTGAGGAAAGGAGCAAAATTGCAGCTTCCTTCGTGTGAGAAAGTGAGGAGGGTTTGAGCCAGATGCAGCAATTTGGTCACTGAGACCTTCAGCTGGGAAAGTCACACAGGGTTTTGGTAGGGAATGTCTGAATTGCCACAGGAATTGCCACAGGGCTAGGAAAAAGAGTGGTGAAGGGCAAAGTGAGACTGCAGAAGGATCTTCATGCAGGGAGGGACATCCAGCCTGGCCACTGGGACTGGCACTCACTGCCCACGCCTCTCAGGGCTGCCCATGGGTGTCTGCCTGAACCTGTACCTGCATCTACACCTTCATCTGCAACTGCACCTGTCCCTGTACCTGCCTCTGTAGCTGCACCTGGATGGAGCTGTGGGGTGGTGCTGCAGGGTCTCCATCATTTCTGGCCACCAGGTGATGACATTTCTGTCACCAAATGCTGGTTTAGGGACCTGGTGTTGCTCATCTGGATGACCAAAACTGGGTGTCTCCAGCCTGTGACTCTTCCAGATGTCTCCTCGTGGCTTCCCTGAGGAAGACTGAGCTCCCTGCCCATCCCACCAGCGACTGGCACTGTCCCCTGGGATCTCTTCAGCCCCCACTGGGACAGTGCTGCTCCACACATGGAATCACAGCAGGCTTGGGGTTGGAAGGGACTTCATCTAGTTAGAGTACTCCGTGATTCCATGGTTTTACTCTCTCGGGAAGTCACCCTGTGCCCTGGGCACCCCCGGGCAGAGGGCAGGGAGCAGCAGTGACCCTCCTGCATCCATGGATGCAGCAGCTGGGGCTGAGGAGCAGCACTGCAGGAGAGGGGCTGCACCGGGAATGCTGTCCCCATACTGGAGCACATGAAAACGCCCCGGATATCTGAGATCCACATAAACCCACCGAGCAGGTGGGCTGGTTTCCCCTGGGAAGCAGCCACCTTCCAGAGAGACCCCAACAGAGGATCTGTATCTCCAGGGGATTTCCATTTAAATGCTCCTTGGCAAAATCCCCTTAAAAGGCTGCTGGTGACTCGTGGAAAGCTTTGGAAAACATGCTAATTACTGGGAAACAATGCTGCATCTCCATGGCTAGAGACCCTCTGGTTCCCTCCCTCCCTTCCCGGGGAGGCATTTCCATGAGAAGGGCAGCTTTGTCTCTCCGGACTGTTCGTGCTGCTTATTCCTGCACCTGAAGGCAGGCTCCAAAGTGTGGGATCCCTCAAGGCATCTCCACAGCAACCCCCCTCCCCTCCCCCGAGCAGGGTTGGGACAGGGAGCTCCCGTCACCGCCGGGAGTGGGACAATTAGGGACGGGATTCATTGGCGCTATTGCTATGCACGGCGTGTGCTGCAGCAGCATCCCAAAGCTCCCGTCAGGATCAGGTATCCTGTGTGATGGGAGTGTGTAAAGCTGCTGTCAGACACAGCCCCTTCCTCTGGAAACTGGTTTCTCCACAGAACACATGTTTGTTTCAGCAGAGGGGAGGACCCCGGGTGTCTCTTTGCTGTCACCTCCCACCGAGGGCTCTGTTCCAACGGGAGCGTCAGCTCGGGAATCAGCTCCCTGCACCGTGGAAAAAGCCATGGTACTTCTTGGCTTCATTCCTGTTGGGTTTGTTTTGCTGTGGCAGAACTGGCATGGGATGGATGGGATGGGATGGATGGGATTTCATCCCTTCCCATGGGCAGCAGTGGCCTTTGGCTGGGGGATCAAACAGGCACGAAGTTAGCCAGCAGAAGTCAAGAAAAATGTCAGAAAGAATGTGGGCCATCTTACAAGGACTAATGATCCCTCTTGATGAGAAGGGAAGGGGAGAGGACCCTGGTTTTATACATAACCCAAACACCTGTAAAGAAACCCTAAATTCTGTGTGTCTGTGCCCCATCTGCTCCTCGTGCCAGTGTCAGAGCCTTCCTTCACTCATGTTTTTGGAGACCTGCCCCATGAATCATGATCCTAAATAGTTCACTGGGGTAGGGAAGTACAGAGACATTCCAGGTTTGCTCAGGAGCAGTTGGATATTCTCCTATTGCTCAGGGGGACAGGGACAAAGCGATGGAAGAGGAGGGAGCTGTGCAGGGAGAGAGCGGCGCGGCTGAGCCGCACTGCGGGAACACGGAGCGTTCCCATCGGCCAGGGGACAGCCAGGAACACACACAGCAGCTACAAGATGGCAACAAAGCAGAGGGATGGCAGCAGCTCCAGTCCCCGAGCTGGCAGCAGGCAGCCCAGGCTGGCAGAGCCATCCCTGCAGCAGGTGCAGTGCCAGGCGTGTCTGCGAACAGGGAGAGGGATGTGCCCGGGACGTTCATTACCCAGGCCAGGAGAGGCTTCAGGAGGAAACAATCCCATGAACGTTCACTTCCCCACACCCAAATTCCTCCTTTTTCCTAGAGAGGCAACACCAACACGGCTCTTTGCATCCGAGCAAGGGATTAGCCGTCCACGGTGCCTCAATGCAAGCTGGAAGCCTTCCAGGAAGTCAGCACCCTGGCGCTGCCTCTCCCTCTAAATGCTTTGGCTTCCTGCAGGAAAATGAAATCCATTAACAAGTTCCACCCCTGCTCGGAATTCGAGGCTAGAACTGTCAATGCTTTGGGAAGGAGCTAAATGGGGGGATTTCCATAACAATCAGCAGCTACAGCATTAATCCATAGTCATATTAACCTGGGATGACAAGGACACGTCTGGCTGTTGTCTCTAATGTAATCTGCCATTGTGCCCGGCCCCGCTGAGCCCGGCTTTGTGCTGGGCCTGGGCTGGGAGCAGCTCCTGTCCCTGGGTCTGGCCACAGCTCAGAAACGAGAGAGAGGGGGATACAGACAGGAGAAAGCATTGCTGTGTGTGTGCTTGTGTGTGTGCGCATCTCTCCCTGTGCCCTTGTGCCCCAGGCTCTGGGCCCTGTGCTGGTGTTGGGCCTGTGTGAGGTGTCAAACACACCGGTAAAATGAGGGAAAGGGCAGAAATTCCGGTGTGGGATCAGGGCTCTGGGAGGGAATGTGTGGATGTAGCACTGGGTGGGTGTGTTGGGTGCTCAGCATGTTATGGCTCTGTCCCTGCGGATCTGCTGGCACAGGGGTGCTGCCATGCCAGGAGCTCACAGGGGGTGCTGGTGACATTCCTGGTGGTGCCAGGGCAGCTCAGAGGGATGGAGAAGGCATCAGGCCCCTCTGCTTCTTTACAGCACTGGCTGTGCATGCTTTGTAGGGCTGGGCAGCCCCCACTGACCCTTCTCTTTCTCTTTTTTTGTTGTATTTGCCTCCCTAGAAGCAGCACCTTCTCTGTGTGGAAGGATTAGGACATGGATACAGAACTGCAGTGCTGGGGCATCCCACCGCAAATGAGCCTTATTTCTGGCCCTTCTCTTTTCAAAAATCTTCCAATCCATTCCATGATTTCTGTGTTACTATTTACTTCTGTTGTAAAGGGGGTGGAAATCGGAAACTCTGATTCACCAGGATCCTTGCACAGAAACTTCACACGCTGGAACAATTAATTATCCATTAAACCCTTTGTCTGTGTCATTGCATTGTTCCAGGCTCCCATTGAAGCCCCTCAGCGAGGCAGCCAGCTTGCAAGTGTGGTTAATCAGCTAACGAGCTTAGAAACACAATAGACACAGCAACACGGTGCTCTCCCTGAGCCACCATGCCCAAGGGTCTCCAGCCACTCCAGAAAACAGGGAATTAGCCATGGTTTGGCCCCAGTGTGGGCCAGCAGAGCTGTGTGAGACATAGTGCTTGGAGATGTGACATTAAAAAGCTTCTACCAGCTCCAGCATCATGGAATCATGGAATGGTTTGGGTTGGAAAACCCATCTTGTTCCACCCCTTGCGATGATCAGGGACACCTTCCACTATCCCAGGTTGTTGTGAGCCCTGTCCAACCCAGCCTTGAACATTTCCAGGAATGGGGGGTCCACAACATCCTTGGGCCACCAGTGTCTCAGGGCATCAGGGATGCAGGGAGTGATGGGGACACACAGGTGACCAGGTCACACTGGGTGATGGGGACAGCACCCAAGAGGGCAACAGCTTCAGGGCAGCACTGCGGTATGAGGTGGATTTAATGGGGAAAAACTGCTGAGAAACTGGGAAAATTTCAGCTTAGCTGAGGTTAGAGGTGACGCTTGTGTCTGGAAAGTTGTTGCTGTATGGACGAAGTTCTGGGAAAGCGGCAGTGGAGGGATGCAGGTGGAGGCATGAGATCTTTGAGGATGCCTTTAATGACAGAAATTCTGTCTCTGTTGTATTTAGGCCTTAATTACATCAGCCATAAAGGTGTTTATTTCCTGGCGACGAACGGCGGGCCAAGGAGAGAACTCTCTCATCAGCTCTTACAAGTTTCAATTACTTTTTCTCAATTATGTTTATGTTTTCCTCGCAGCTTTCGGGAACAGCCTGTGGGCAGAGGCACAGTTCCCAGGAGGACGGAGAAGGTCAGGAGACAAAGCCACAGAGGCTGGAGAGCTTTGGCCAAGGTCAAAGCAGACAAAATCCAGAAATTTAATTGCAAAGGTGGATGAAGGAGCTTTTAGATGACCATCAGTCAAAGCTGGAGCATTCAGGGCAGTTTTTTAGTCCTGTCTCTCAATGGCCTTCCTGTGCCAACCTCCTCATGGCCTTTGTGTGCCCATGGGACACTTCTTTGCCATGTCTGGGACACGTGTGGCTGTGTCTGTCACAGGCAAAGACTGCTGGAAAAGGTTCTGCTTCCATGTGTCTTTAACACAGCCATGGCCAGGAGTCTCTCACAGGCTCTGGAACAACGAACAATGAGTGATAAAACTCCAGAAATTACTCCCAGGTTTAGTATCCCAAAGTTGAAATTTTTCCATGACTATGCCACAAACCCCCCAGCCTGGAAGCCCTGGAGAGCAGCAGAGATAAGAGCAGCTATCAGCTTGAAGAGGCTCAGGCAGATAAGCATCTTGCTTTGCAACAGCTGATAAAGCTGCAAGCTGGGAGAAATCTATGAATCTATTCCAGAGCATGGGAGTGAGGGGCCTGGGCTGGGAATGCCTCTTTGGAGAAGGGCTGTGGATTTCCTACAGGGTCACTGACCTGTGACACTCCCCTCGTGCTGAATCCTTGTCCCAGCCCTTCCCCTGGATGGAGCACAAGGAGTTCACAGCTCTGCCCCTCGGCCCCTCCAGTCCTGCCCCTGCCCTGGTTTTCCCTCCCTCCGCTCTCCCAGGAGTGCTCTGTGTGTCAAAGTCATATCTGGGAGGAAACAACAGTGACATGGGCTCAAGCTGCACCAAGGGAGGTTTAGATTGGACATCAGGAAGAATTTGTTCACAAAAAGGGTTGCAAAGCATTGAACAGGCTGCCCAGGGCAGTGAGGGAGGTGAACCATCCCTGGAAGTGTTCAAAAACTGTGGATGTGGCACTGGAGGACACGATTTAATGGTGAACCTGGTGGGGTTAAGTTGATGATTGGACTTAATGATCTTAAAGGCCTTAGTGATTCCATGACTCTCTTCTATGATGTCACTGGTTTCCTTCTCCTGGGATTCCCTCCTAATCCTGCCACAGAGGGTCCTAATCCAATCCACATCTCCTTTTGAAAGCTGCAGGGCAAAGAACTAAAAATATCCTTCCCTTTGCCCTGCAGAGGGAGAGCCTTGGAGGCTGCTGAGATCCCAGCCAAGTCCTGGGAACACAAGACAGAGAGTGAGGGAAACTCTGACATTCCTGGTGCTCCACTGCCCCCAGCCCAGGGCCATCGCTGCCACCAGGTCCTGGAGCTGTGGGGGATCTTGGCCCTGGGGGTGACAGCCCTGCCTGGATGGATAAAGGAGCAAAAATGGGAACAATACAGCTCCAGCACAATTATTCCTGTTTCCTGCCCCAGACAGCTCCCAAGGCTTGGGCACAGCTGTGTTACTGGACAGGTGAGAATAGGGGAGCAGCAAAAATTCTGCTGGGACTTATGGGTGTGTCAGACTCTTACCCAGTGGCATTCCTATTCCAGTTTGTCTCTGGGACAAACCTCGGAGGTTCCCAAATCCCCTCCTGCCCGGGGGTTGGTGTCCCCGGGTCCCCAGGCAGGAGCACAGAGCCCTGGAGGGGATTTGCTGACTCTGGGAGTGTTTAGTGCTGATGGCTCAGCGCTGCTCATTAACGGGGAAAGGAACCCGTCCCCCCCACCCCTCCCCCTTTTCCAGGCCAGGTGGAGACATGATTTATTGCACTCTTTAGTCATTATTCTCAGTTACCCAATTATGTTTTTTTAAAGTTAAAAATGCAAGAACTTTGTTGCGGCTGCATCTGGGGATTCTGCAGCATCTGGAAGATGGTTAGGAAAATAAAACCCAGAGGAAACCAAACAACAACAACACCAGCAGCTTCTTGAGTGCTACCTGGCAGCAATGTCCCCACCAGGTCACAGGGTGACAGAGCTTCCCAGGCCTTGACCCCGGGCTTGGCAGAGCCAAGTGGGGCTGGCACCAGGCAGGGGAGTGCCAGGATCTGGGCGCTTGGTCCAACTTAGCAAAACCTGCTCCTGCCTAAACCCAGAACAATCAGCAGGGAGGGCTCAGCACAAGACAGATAAGGCTGCGGTGCTGCTGACTCAGCACTTCCCCTCACTGGCTCCTCGAGCACTGCCACGGTGGGTTTGGAATCTCTGGATCATCAGGGCTGGAAAAGCCCTCTGAGACCATCAACTCCAGCTGTTCCAAAGCCACCACTAAGCCACGTCCCTAGGTGCCCCATCTACACGTCTGTTAAATCTCCCCAGGGATGGGAATTCCACTGCCCTGGGCAGCTGTGCCAGGATTGGACAAAACTTAGGGGGAAGAATTTTTCCTTAATATCCAATTAAACCTCCCCTGGAGCACCTTGAGTCCATTTCCTCTTGTCCTGTGTTGCCCTTGCCTGGAAGGACAGCAGATTTTTGGGATGGCTGAAGGCTGCAGAACCTCCAGCTTCCCACCATGTCCCATCTATTTCAGGACCCCTGCCTTGGAGCAGCAGTTCCCAAAGGAGGATGCTCCTAAAATCCAAGGTATTCATTACTGAGTCCCAGGTGCTGTTAAGGTCTGGAGGGGAGAGTAACGGTACTGATTTACTCCTGTTGGTATTTTTGCCTCTCCTCTCCTCTCCCCATGTGCAGCACGTGGCATTCCTGCTGCTCAGGCATTCCTTAGGTGCAGGGTTATTTTTGCCTCTTTGCTGATGCTCAGATTCCTCCCTGCCCGTTTCCAGGTCAGGTCCCAGCGCACCTGGAGCTCCCCACCCCTTCGCTGCTCTTTCATCTCCCCAACCCACTTCCTACCTGCCTCCTCTTGGGATCTCTCCCCCTTGGCTTCCCCTCAGAGGGCTGCAAGGGGGGCACAGCCCCCCCAGGTCTCCCAGTGCCTTCAGCACCTTTTCCAGCATCCCTGCAGCACCCAGTGCTCAGATTGGTCCTTTCCATACTAGATTTCCACAGGGTTCCCTGCCAGCAAGGGGCTCTGGTTAAAGATCACCTCAGATGAACAGTCTGGGGCACATGGAAATGTTTTTTTTCTCCCCAGTTTGGTGCCTCTCCCAGCTCTCTGCTCTGCTTCCCTGTCATCGCCCCAGTGAGCTGAAAATGTCACCGCTGCCACCACAACCACGTGTGCCTGCAGAGCCCAACGAGGCACTTAATTAGGCAGGGGAAGAGATGGTTTTTTCCTGCCTGACCACATCCCACCCCGGAGTCGGTGGCTGCTCAGAGCCATCGATAAGCTCAGTGTCCTGGTTCACAGCCTCTTTGCAATTACAAATGGAGAAAACATAAAGAAAAGGACCTTAAATCATCTAAATTAAAGCTCTGAGAACTGTGCAGTTCCACTGCCTCAGCTCAAACAATCACAGCACCACAGCTCTTCCTTCAGCCCTGATGAAGAATTTGGGCAGGGCTCCATTTCTAGGACAAGGGGGGATGGTTTTAAATTAAAAGGTTTATTTAGGTCACATACAGGGAAGATATTTTTTACAGTGAGGGTGGAGAGGCCCTGGCAGGGTGCCCAGAGAAGCTGTGGTTGCCCCTGGATCCCTGGAAGTGTCCCAGGCCAGGCTGGATGGAGCTTGGAGCAACCTGGGACAATGGAAGGTGTCCCCGCCCTTGGCAGGGGTGGCACTGGATGACCATGAAGGTTCTTTCCAACCCAACCTGTTCTCTGAACTCCCCAGCCAGTGCCCTGGAGATGCAAACATAAGAACACTCTACTCCAGGGCCACAGGAGCTGCCTGCTCTGCTCCAGCATCCCAGACCCACTTCTCCCTGGCAGGGAGGTGACAAATGGCTTCAATAATGTCAAGTCTCAACCCCTTTTAAAACATATTTCAAACCCAGGAGTGTTTATTTCCCTCCTTGGAAGGACCAGGCATTCTTCCGACTGGTCACACACGCTTGGTGACTGGCAGCACAAACCCTGACCTTAATCCAGGACAGTTCCCACCTCTGGAATCCTCAGGTAGTGATGCAAGCATCCTTTGCTCATTCCCTAATTACCTCATTACCCCTGGAAAGGAGGGAGAGCCTGTCCTTTCAGGAACAATCCTGAAGGGATTCTCCATTTCAGGCATTTTCCTTCACTGTGACAATTCCCTGCTCCACGGGGTGTTCAGGTGCTGTTTATGCAGGAACAGAGCCCTTCATTATGCTGATGGCTCAGATGAGAGATAAGGGATTGCCAAGGAAACAGGGCTTTGCACTGACATCCCAGGTGGTGATGCTCACATTTTGGGAGAAGTGGGGGTTCACTCGGGGCCGGGGCACCCCTGGCACGTGTAGGGATGGGACAGCTCTGAGCCTGATGTCTCCTGGCTTCCCACCACACAAACAAACCCCAAAATGAATTCTTACACCTTTGAATGGTATTTTGTTTCATTTGCACTGCAGGATTTGGTTTAGGGGGATTTTGGGGTGCTGAACAGCAGGAGGTGGGAGGTCCCCAGGGGTCTCATTTTGGGGTAGAGCCATTGGTGGAGGCAGGAACAGAGGCCAAAGGCTCTGCAGTTACCCAAAAACATCTGATGACACAAAGTGAGAGAGGAGAAGGATGGCTCAGGGGCTTGGAGAGGAGTGCTGGAATTGAATCCAGCAGAAGCAAATCAGGAATGAATGTGAGGGAAGAAATTTAATTGGTTCTTGTTGAACCTTGTCTTCCAATGGTTTTAGTTGAACCAGAATGGTTTCCCAAATGGATTTGGGATAAACTGTGCCATGGGCTGCCATGGGAAATAGGGGATGATTTACCAGAGGGTTCAGGCTGGCCTGGTTAAAGTCCACACCCTGGACACCTCTTTGGGACCTGCAGATGACTCTGGTGTCCCCAGGCATGTCCCTGTGGCTTGGCTCAGCTCAGCTCAGCACAACTTGGCACAGCTCAGTTTCTCTTTTCTAGGAAAAAACAAGCAGGAAAAAGGAGAAATGCTTTAAAAAAAAAAAAAACAAAACTGGAGAAGGAAATGGGGTTGGAGGGAAACAGAAGCTTCTCACTTGTTAGGAAAAACCCAAAATAAACAGGACGCCATCCAGGCTCTTCAAACTAGAAAAGTGACCTAATTTTCCTTTCCAGGGATGAGCCAACTCCCTCCCCCCAGCAAGAGCTGCATGCCCAGCCCCAACCACCCAGCCAGGAGCCCCGGGACCCCCAGTGCCCCCTGCCCCAGGCTGGGCCCTGCAGCACCCAGTGCACAGGCAGAAATTGGTGCCCAGGGAGGGCCAAAGGGCACTGCAGGCAAAACATCAACAACTAAAAACATTCACAGCTGAAAACATCAACAACTGAAATATTCACAACTGAAAACATCAACAACTGAAAACATCAACAACTGAAATCACTGAATGATGCTGAGTCCCTAATGTCAAGTCCAGGGAAGTGGTGCCTGTGGGTCCCAGGTGAATCAAAGAATCAGGGTTTGGGTGGGAAAGGACTTCAAAGCTCATCCAGGCCCACCCCTGCCATGGGCAGGGACACCTTCCACTATCCCAGGTTGCTCCAAGCCCTGTCCAGCCTGGCCTTGGGCACTGCCAGGGACCCAGGGGCAGCCACAGCTTCTCTGGGCACCCTGTGCCAGGCCTGCCCACCCTCACAGGGAAGAATTCCTTCCCAATATCCATCTAACTCTGCCTTCTGGGAAGCCATTCCCCCATTCCCTGTTCCTCCAGGCCTTGTCCAAGTTGATTTGGGCTCTGCTGTTGGGGAAGCTGCCTGTTGTGGCCATGGGAGGTGACAGGGCTGTCCTGACCCTGTGTCACAGGTGAGTGTGGGGCTGTCAGAGGCTCCCACCCCTCTGCACCCAGGGACAGCACCTGGAATATCTGTGGATTATTTCTCCTCAGAACAAGGAGTGCACGTAGTAATTGTATCGAAGCGTGCAAATAGCAGAACAAACAAAATCCTCAACTTGATAGGAGCAGGGGTTGTTGTAGCTAGGAAAAAAAATGATCAAAAACATGTCACACAGGAAAAAGGGTTTCCATTCACAAAGAAATCATTATGGTTAATTTAATTCATTGTAGCATTTAATATAAAAAAGCTTTTCTACAGAGACTGGGAAAAAAGCCAACATTTATATATAAATGGGTTTTATTTTAAAAGCTAATGCAGTGGGCAGGATGCTTCAGGGTTATTTTCTCTCCCTCTTTCTTTCAGCGCATATGCAAAGCTGGTATTGTATCCAAAAAACAAGGAATTTGCTGCTATCTAAAGTTTACAAATTGCTTTTTTTCAAAAGCACCATTTCATATCCCTTAGAAATGGAAATGACAGGGTTTTATCTCCTCGACTGCCTTTCTCTCTGCTTTTTTAAAGTTACTTATATTAGTGTCCAAGGCACTGATTTGCAGAATGGGCTGTGAATATTCTGCCACTGCTGTCCCTGGGAATGCCTGACATCTCTTACAGGGATGCATTTTCCAAAGCTGCTAACCTGGGTGTGCCCCTGGAGCTGCCCTCGGAGCTTGGAAGGAGAATCAGCTGTGTTTGTGCAGGGGACAGATGGCTCCTGAACGACTGGTCTGATCAAATACCTTCAGCCAGGGAATTGCAGGGCAAGGAAACATATGGCACGTCCCACAGGCAGGGATGCAGCTCCCAGGGCTGGGAGTGTGTGTGGCACAGTGCCCTGGGTCACACAGAGAGAGGAGGGTGCTGGGACAGGGCTCAGGGTGGGCAGGTGGCACCCACCAGGTGCAGAGCAGAGCCACCTCTCCCCCAGCCATTCCCAGGGCTCTGTGTTCCCTCAGTCTCTTGCTGATCCTTGGATGCAGAGCCTCTGTCTGCAGTGGTATGAGCTGTGCCACCCTGCCTGCCTTTCCCACTTTCTACCCTGCTTTTCCCTTGCTGCCACTTCATCCTGTCATTTCTATGTCCATAGTCACGGAATCACAGAATGGGTTGGGTTGGGAGGAACTTAAAACTCATCTTGTTCCAACACCTACCACTACACCAGGTTGCTCCAGGTCCTGTCCAGCCTGGCCTGGAACCCTCTCTGCTTCAGCCTCCTCTTGTGAATTTGAGGAGCACCATCTCATCCCCCTTGGATTTGTCCTCACCAGGCTAAACTCACTCCAGGCTTTCAGCTCCAGATGCCTCCTTGCTCCTTCCTTGGCACTGCCTGCACCTGGCACAGACAGGAACTCAACCTGAAAATGTCCTTGCCACCTCTGCACCTCCTGCCAGGGCAGGATCCTGGCTGGGTTTTTATTTCCCTTCCCTTCCTCTAAGATATCCCTTCAGGGATTCTCAGACTATTCACCAATACCAACAAACACAGCCACATCACATGTGTGGAGCAGGGAAAATTATCCCACTGTGGAGCAGCTCAGCAGAAACCCAAGCACAGCAAGGTGAAGCACCTTGCCCAAGGTCATCCAGGAGTGGGGAATGCCAGCCAGGGCACTCCCCAAAACCCCACGCTTTCATAGACACCTCCACAAAGCCATTTCCTTTGTAAAATGCCAACTGCTATTAAATTCCTGGACTTCTTAGGCCTGGAATTGCATCCATTACCCTCTCCCAGTGCTCGGGGCTCTGTTCTGGCTGTATCAGCTGGCAGGACGCCCTTGTCCTGGGGAAGCATCTGCACCAGGCCAGCACTGATTTCTGAGGGGTTCAGGCTCCACCTGAGCACCTGCTCCTCAGGCTTGGGCTTGTTCCTGCTGCTGTCCAGCCACCTTGGCCAGGAGCTTCAAAGCAGGCAGGATGGGCCCTCTTCCAAAGGCTCGGAATGCAAAGTTTGGGAAGCGTGCTGGAACCGCTACGTCTGTACCACATCTCTGATTTATTACCCCCGCTGTCTGTTGCTGCTCAGGAGCGCAGTTCCTGTTCAGACCTTTGCTTTTCCATGCCAGTAGCTTTAGCTTTTCAGCAGGAAAGCTTTCTCCCTGGATTATGCAAATACTCTGTGCATTGTCGTTCCCTGTTTGCGTTACGTTCACCTCCCCTTTGCTTTGATTAATGCTCCCTCTCCCCCACATGCTTGCTCCAATATGTTTGTTTTAGGGATGGGCAAATGAGCTGGGAATAAGAAAAATGGAACTGAACCTTCACCCAAAACTTGAAGTGGGTGGTTTGGAAAAGAAACCCACAACACAATGAATAAGGCTTTGAACCACACAAATAGTTCCCTTGTTGGTGCAGCAGAGACAGTCTGGGCCCCAAAATGATGAAATGCTGTGTCCTCTGCAGTTTCCAGCAGCTCTCGTTTGCTCGCAGCAGCTCTTGCCCCCAGGCAGGCTCTTGCAGAGGGATCAGGGGGAGGGGGATGCAGCCAGCCCCGGATGCTGCTGTGGGATCAAGCCCCCAAGAGCTGCTCTGAGCTCTGTGCATGGCCCAGCCCCGGGATATGGTGTGGGGGCTCACACTGCCATGGCCAGGCTGCCCAGGGATTGCTAAAACTGCTCCAGACAGTCTCTTGGGACCACACAATCCCAGAGTCAGTGAGGTTGGGAGAGCTCTCCGAAATCATTGAGTTCAACCTGTGCCCCATCCCCACCTTGTCACAGCCCAGAGCTCTGGTGCCATCTCCAGTCCTTCCTTGGGCACCTCTAGGGATGGGGACTCCAAACCTCCCTGGGCAGCCCCTTCCAAAACTGGAAGGGGCAAACCTAAATACACAAATCAGCTTGGGAAAACCCTCTAAAGAGCAGGACTGCCAAGATGCAGAGAGCTGAGACAGGGCTCCAGGGTGTCCTGATGCCAGGCATAGAGGGACAGTGCCCCAGGGATACCTTGCAAGGACAGGCAGTTGGATGAGATTGTGGGGTCTCACTGCTATTCAAAGGGATGAGAATCCTCTGTCCCTCGTGGGGCTGAGTGTGGAGCCTGTGGCTGGGGCCAGCACTGTCATGGCTGAGCTGGAGGGACACGCCAGGGTTTGGGGACTGCAGGCACGGGGCCAAAGTGCCAGTCACAGCTACCGCTCCCATCACACCGGGGTTTGTTTGGGAGAACCTGTCAGAGCCTGGCAGGTTTCCCATGCTGATGAAAGGAGGGAGGATGTCTGAAAGCTTCACAAGGTGATACAGCCATTAAGGCAGCGTGACAGACTCGCACAGAGGCACGGAAAGCCAGCAGAGATTGGCAGCTCTGGGGCCGGGAACCAAACAAGAGCTGTGGAATCAGCGCTGGGTGTGTGAGCGCTCGCGTGGGGCCGGGCACGCTCGGGAAGTCACCATCCCTCATCCTCACCTCCCTGACAGCTCCCAGCTCCAAGGAAGATGTAAGCAAACAGAAGGGTGGGAGCCCCCGCTTGCAGTCCTGCCTGGAAATTATAAAGGGCCATTCACAGAGCTGCTTTTGTGCCTTTAAACTGAATGTTGTGCTGCTGAAAGGTGGGCTGGGCTCATGGCCACAGGGGCTCTGCTTCTCGTGGGCACAGGTACGGCACAGGTGAAGGGGCTGCAGCCTCCTCTCCACATCCCCTGCCTGGCACAGCACCAGTGTCCCAGGAGGGCTGGCACCAGTGTCCAGCTCTACCTTGGACACTGACTCCAAGGATGCCTTAAGAGCAGGGGGAGGAAATCCCATCTCTCCAGGACAGTCCTGCCCTTTGTTCTCATGAGACTTCTGCCACTGAAATGAATTCTGGATGCAGATCCTGCCTGTAGCAGGTGGGGTTGGGATAAAAATCTGCTTCATGTCCTGCAAAGGGTCATGCTGATAATGCCCACTGCTGGATCTGGAGCATCTCTTGGCTCATCCAGGCCTGGAGGATGTGGGTGTCTGTGCCTGCTTTCCCAGGGATCCAGTCCAAGGCACACCAACAGAATGCCCCAATGAAATGGTTCCAAACCCCTTTCAGAGCCTCTTGCAAAGTGGTCACTTCATGCAAATGAAGATCACAGAATCACAGAATGACTAGGTTGGAAGAGACTTTCAAGGTCATCAAGTCCAACCCATGCCCTAAACACCTTAACTAAACCATGGCACCAAATGCCATTTCCAGTCTTTTTTTGAAGACATCTAGATAGTGGGAAACACAAGGCAAGAGGGTGGAGGGGATTCAGGGAGTGATGCAGGGAGGGGCACACAGGGATCACAGGCTGGAACAAGGAAAAAGCTATTCCCATCCCTGGCTCCCTGCAGCCAGAACTGGCTCCTCTTCCCCAAGCTGGGGCATCCAATAAAAGGGGAATTACAGGGCTGAAGTTCTGCACCACGCAAAGAGGAAGCACCAGCCAAACATTCCTGGCCCCCACCCCTGGCCATAATTAATAAACTCAAAGGAAATTAAACCACAAGAAGAAGAAAGCCCAAACACCAAAGCGAGGCGCCCCGGCCCAAGCTGCATCACGTGCGGCGCGGGGGAAGCGGCCCCGACGCCCAGGCAGAGCCACAGAGGTAATTGCAGTCACAGGGCGAGAGGCTAAACCAGCATGAAATGAGGCAGGGAACAGATATTAAATTTGCAAGCCCCGGGCAACAGGACTCCGTTCAGTTTATTTGCATTAATCAGGTCAGGGGAGTAACCTTGTTTTTTTCCTGCAGGAGATACCATCAGCCGTTATTTGTTTCTCATGTGAAAGTATCACAAGGCACAAACAGCGGCTGGGAGAGGCTGGTGGGGCCTGGGCCACGTCCCTGCTGGCTGGGAGGAGCAGCTCAGCCTGTGCCAGGGCCGTGGTGGGGAGCTGGCCACGCTCCATCCCCTGGGAGCCACCAAAGGATGGGATGGTGGCGGCACCTCTACCAGCACCAGAGGAGACCTAACTGGGGCTGGAGTGAGTCAGCAGCCACACACCTGCTCCACAGAGCTCCTCACCTGCTCACGGCAGGGCTTGGTGTGAGGGGAGAAGTTTCTTCAGCCAAGCAAATTACTGGGTGAAAGGAAACCTCTGAGGGCTGCCCACAGATTCAGCCGTGACAGTGCTGTGGGAAAGAGCCATGTAACTTGTGACTGTCATTTTTGTTCTTGTTGCTGTATGGAGGGGGACTAGGCTGATGCACCAGCACACCTTTGGGATTATGTGGAAGGCACAGTGCTCATCCCTTCAGACATGGCCTGGGGACCTGGGCACACAGCTCCTGTCCCCCAGCCCCAGGCAGGGGCCTGGACTGGAGCCCCAGGCACAGAGGCCCAGGCATGGCCTACGAGAGAGCAGGAGAGGCACTTTTGGCAAAGGTTTGGGATGGCTTCTCTGAGCATCCCTGCCCATGGACCCAGCACAGAGCTCCCAGGATCGCAGCCCATGGAGCTCCCAGGACCCCAGCCATGGGCCCGGCCTCCTCCATGGCAGCTGCTCTGCCTCACCACGGGCACAGGCCGGGGCACTCAGGCCATGCCCAGACTCCTCACACCAGCACCCCCCTAATGACCAGCAAAGGAAGAGAGGACCAGAGCAGCCACCCTGTGCTGAAATATCAAAGACAAAAAGTGTTTTGAACCTGATCCAGGCTGGCAAAGCCTTGAAAGTGGCCAGAAAAGCAAGTCCAGGCCTTGATCCTGCCATTTCAAGTTGGAGAGCTCCTGGCAGAGCAGGCTGGTGGGAGAAGGGGGAGCGGAGCTGTGCTTGCCCAAATCCCAGCAGCGCTCACGTCTGAAGGGGAAGCTCAGCCCAGAGCTGGGAGCTGGCAAAGCCCACCCCATGCTGGGCAACGCTGGGGATTAGGGAATAACTGGGGCTGCACAGACAGGGCTGGGAGCAGGGAGGCTGTGGGATGTGTCTGAGAGTGTGATCTCCCAGGTAGGGAGGGTTTGGGATTGTTGGCTTTGTCCGGCTACAAAAGGCAGAGCCTCCGTGCCCACTGCAGGGTTCAAGCAGGCCCTCCCTTTCCCAGGATCCAGCAATATTATCCAGCTGCTAAAGCTCGTGGAAGCTCTGAACTCTCCTTTCAAGCTCCTAAATAAATCAGAGCGGAGGGCAGGCGGCTGCGGAGGGGCTGCCGGGCAGGGGCTGCTGCCTCCTCGTCCTGCCAGATTGCTGCCTGTGCACAGACCAAAGCCATCTTCCAGCCGCTGATTTCACATTCCAAGGGAGCAGATTAATGCCTGCAAACTTCTCAGTGGAAGCATTCAAACGCTAATTGGTAGTTGCAAGTAATTAAAGTAATTTACTCAGATTATAAAGAAATTTCTTAACAGTGATTAAGCAACTCTGGGACGTGTGTAGTTGTTTGTAATCACTCCCCCAAGGGGATTAAAGCTCTTGGCTGTGTGTAATATGTCTTGTAACACCCTATGGGTCCTGTTGGCTCATGATAGCAAAGAACAGCTTGTTGGAAGAGATATAAATCAGGCCTGTGTGCACATAAAGTACCTCACATCGGGAACAGCTCTCCTTCACGCTCCAAGCCTGGGAGCACAACTCTGCAACGAGGGCAGACATCCCATAAACCGGGCTTTGCTCCACAGACACAGGCTGTGTCATCACTCACAGACAGCACCAAAGGAGAGGCAGGAGGAAGGGCAGGGCTGTGGGAGCATGAGCCACGGCATGGGGACAGCTCAAGGCATGGCTGTGCTCACCTCTGCTCACTGGTTCCCATTCGCTAACCCGTAAAATAGGAATAAATCCACTAAAAATACTAAAAGGATCCACTCACCCCGTTGATTTGGATAGTGCTCCAAAAGTAACTGAGGAAAACTGCCAGCTCTCTGTGAAGTTGATACTAACAGATTACACTAAACCAGAGCAAATCAGCAGATTATCACTCTGATTGTTCCATGTCCTTGTTATCCCGGCCAAACCTCCGGACCTTGCTCAAGCCTGTATTTAGGCTCAGGGAGGCAATTCTCTCATGGAGAGCAGGGAGGAGGGAGCCCACATTGCTCATCTGTGACATAAGGGTTTTTCTTGCTTGCATTTCACTTTTATTGAGTGGCTGCAGTGAAATATTGCTGTCCTAGCCCAAAATGTGCGCACAGGGCTGAGCTGGGCTGAGCTGGAGTCATGGCTCAGAGGAACCTGGAGCTGGTGCTCTTCCTGTAAGAAGGGATCTCACAGCCCCTCTGCCCTGCCTGGAGCAGATTCCCCTTAGCTCTGGGACTCTTGCAACTCCAGTAAAAGATGCTTTTAGCACATGACTCCAGGGAGCAAGGCAATTCCCAGGAAAGCATTCTGCATGTGTTGCAGCCTCCTCTCACACCCGATGCCTGCGGTCTCACCATCCTGCAGCACCACCAGAATTTGTTTTTATGTTTTATTTATTTATAGGGTTTTCCTCCATGCTGGGAGTACAGAACTGTAAATATTCCACGAGTGCTGGCTGCAGCAGGATGCCAGTTTACCTGGGCACACAAGCTCTGAGCAAACTGGGAGCTCATCTCCACGACAACTCTGGCACAGCGTTTTGGTGTTTGCTTTCTGCACATTTTTGGCCAAACAAAGACAATTGTTCAATTATTTTTTTTCTCTCTCTCTAAAGGCAGCACAGGAAGGATGGGACGAGCTTTGTTTGCCTGCCTGGAGGAAGGCATTGTTCCATCACGAAGCCACCACAACCCTCTGTGGCCCCACGGGGTGACCCTGGGTGTCACCAGGGCTCTGTGCTGCTCAGGACAAGCTTTCCACACTCACATATAAATAGATGCTTTATTTCTGTGTTCTGTTTACTGTGCGTAGAAATCTGATTTTCCCTAATGGTCCTTTATAAATAGTTTCCACCCACCCCCTGCTTGAAAGCTTCTCTGACTCACATTGGAAATTAGGTTCTTCCCCTCCTCGCTATTGAGAACAATTATAGCTCTTTGTTCCGCGGGAATTAAGAAGCACGAGGGCTGAATCCAGCCACATGAAAATTGTCACTCTCCTTTGTTTTCTGCCTGTAATAATTATCCTGCCAACTGCTCACTGCCATCCTCAAGCCCCGGGTGCCTCTCTGAGCACCCTCCACCCTCCAGCCCAGCCTGCCCTGGCTTTGTGCTGATTCAGGTTTTAGTGGCTGCTCTTGGCCGCATCCTTCATTTACCTTTTCCTTCCATTTCCCAAATGAATGGCATTCCCAGGGGAGAAAGAGGCCTCCAGACAGGCTGGGCAGGCTCATGAGGGGACAAAAAGGGAGTAGCCTGTCCTTGGGTTGTTGGTCAGAAAAGGCTGCAGCACCTTTCCCAAGGGTTCCCAGGTTTGGCCCAGATGGATGGATGGATGGAAGGATGGATGTGCAGTCGTGTAGACGTGGCACTTTGGGACATGGGTTAGTGGTGGCCTTGGCAATGCTGCTGAAACAATGCTCTTAGAGGGCTTTTCCAACCTTAATAATTCAGTGAGTCCAGGATTCCATGAAAAAGAGAGCAGGGGCAGGCATCCAGAACAATTGACAGAAGGATAAATCCTTTTCTCTTTCTACAAATCTTCTCCAGCGTGAAAACCCCTGTTTAAAAGAACACAACCAAACCCTGCCCGATTTTTTTAAAGGATCTAAAATGACTCCATTGACCCCTCCAGCCACACACTCATTTTTCATTAAACTGTTCCTGCGATCGTATAAGCAGCGAGAGAGAACAAGCAGGCAAAATGGTGAAAACAACCCAGAGGGCCCTGGGGCTGTAATAACTGAGACAGAAACATTTCAAATTATACCTTGGGTCAAAATGATTTGAGATTGATCAGGAACGAAAATTACCCCTGAGCTCCAGTTGATTGTCTGTGCCTTGGGTTCATCCTGAGGCTGCGTTTCTCCTGCATCCCCGTTTTTCCTGGGGGTGGGGGTACCTTGACCTGTGTCACAGGAGAAGGGAAGGAGCCTTTGAACCCTCAACACCCACCAGTGAAGCCGTGTCCTGGACAAATCCGCCCCAAATTATTTCCTCCCTCCACCCCGGGAGATCTTGTTTTGCCATTATCAAGACAATACTGACAAGCCCAGACTGTTCAGTAGCTGCAATTTGGGAAACAAAAGCCGAAGGTTCGTTCGCTGGGAAGTGCCCCCGGCTCTCCAGAGCTTTGTCACTTCCACTGGAAGTGGGCACATGCGTGCAGGTCCTTGTGTCCTGGGGACAAACTGGGACATCCCCTCCAAGGGCTGCAGAATGGGCACACCCAGGCCTTTAGGCAGCAGCTAAAACAAATGGAAAATAACATTTGTATGAAAGATATTTATTTATATAGAATATATTATAGATTTATAGTGTATATAATCCATATTTTAGATATTAATAATTTATATTAAATCAGTATTTTCTCTTTATTAATTGCTTTATATTTATACTTTTATCATGTATGTATTGAATATTTTTTATTTCTATATTAGATATGTGTCAACTTTTGGCCTTCATGTTGTCTCTCTGTTGAGTGGCCCCAGGTCCCCCCAGCCCTCAGGCTCAGTCTGAGCCCAAGGAGGGAACAAGGCCTGGGCAGGGCAATAGCTGCTTTTATAGTTTTTCAGTGTCTAACCCCAAATATTATCATTTTGTTGGTCTAATGCACCAAAGTTCATTGTTCTCATCTGGCTGGTTTTGCCTTGCCAATGAATAATCAGCATTATCTCGCTCTGGCTGGATTTGTCTTGCTGATGGATAACCCTGGTGACCTGCCAGGCCAGGAGCGTTGGGATCTGCCTGGGTGAGTGCCTGGAAAGCTCCTGGAGCAGGAATGTCATCCCAGCCCCAGGAGGATGGAGCAGGAACGTCATCCCAACCCCCAGGAGGATGGTCCAGAGCAGGAATGTCATCCCGGCCCCAGGAGGATGGAGCAGGAATGTCATCCCAGCCCCACGGGGATGGTCCAGAGCAGGAATGTCATCCCGGCCCCAGGAGGATGGAGCAGGAATGTCATCCCAGCCCCTGGAGGATGATCAGGAGCAGGGAGGATGCTCCAGATCAGGAATGTCATCCCGGCCCCGAGGATGCTGCTCCGCCCCCTCTCCCAGCGCGGCTCAGACGGCTCCGCTCCAGTTCCCGCCGCCAATGCTGCGATGTTTAATCAGGTGCAAAGAAGTCGCGTTTCCCTTGGCTCGCTCTCCCAAGGATGCCTTTCCCTCCATTTCATTCCCTCCTCTGGCATCCAGCTGGAATGCTGGCCCAGCACTGTGTGTCTGAGGCACCCAAGCCTACATCCTCCTCCTTTCCCCAAAAATTGAGTTTTCCCACCAATCTTGAGGGTTTTTTAGCTCTGAAAGACAGGATGTGGCAAGGGCTGTTTAATGGGAATTTCAGGTGAGGAGCTGCTTGCAGAAGATCCAGCACTGGAGCATCTTCTGAGGGCGGAAGGACCTCAGAACCCTGCTCCCATCACTGCTCATCCTTTCTCCTCCTGGTCTGCTCTTTTTTCTGCTGGAATTTTTTTTTGGCTCTTTTCAAACCTTAACAGCTGCCTGATACTTGAAAGAAGGAAAGAGAGAAATGACTGTTACAAATAAATATTTAATTAAAAGGGCTCAAGCTCTTCCTTTAAAAGGTAAACCTGACCTTTAATCACTGGCTCCATCCTGCTGGAGCCCTGCTGAGCTCCCATTCCCTCCTGGGTCTCCAGCCAGACCAGGAGCACACATGGATGAGGGAGATGTTTTCCCATCCAGCCTCTGCTGCTGCACTTGGGGAGCCACAGATGAAGTTGCCGAGCTCCTGATGGCTCCCCAGGCTGTGACATGTTCAATCCCATCAGGAATTACTGCTGGGATAACGCTTGATTAACCCAGCACAAAGTACCTGCTGCTCAGAGGGGCTGTGGGAAGCTGTGCCAGCAGTGAATGTGGCAGGAAAACAATGGGGGAATGGCTGGGGAATGCTGGCCAGGTGTGGGAAGGGGGTTCTGCCATCCTGGGATTGAGAGGAGAGCGTGAGGGGTGTGAGGTTAAATAGGTCTCCATGTGGGCAGGGCTGTCCTGCATAGAAAAGCTCTCTCTAGAGCTCCTCTACATCCAGCTCTTGTGTCCTCAGCACAGTGGAGCTGTTGGAGAGGGTGCAGAGGAGTCCATGGAGCTGCTTCAAGGGCTGGAGCCCCTTTGGAGCCAGGCTGGGTGAGCTGGGGGTGCTCACCTGGAGAGGAGAAGGCTCCAGGGAGAGCTCAGAGCCCCTTCCAGTGCCTAAAGGGGCTCCAGGAGAGCTGGAGAGGGACTTGGGATGGAGGGACATGGATACACTTCCATGTGTTGGACAATTCTGTGGCCAACCTCAGGCTGCCAGGGGTTATGTGGGAGGGCAGCCCCATCCATGGGGAGTGTGGCTCAGCCCCCCCAAACACCTCGAGCCTCCAGACTGCACCAGCCTCTGGCCCTGCCTGAGCTGCTCTGGATGTAAGGAGATGATGTGGAGGTGAAACCTTCTGTATCCTGTTTCCAGCCCCAGGCAGGGAGAACCAAGATATTTATTTGTGTTGAGCCAGAAGAAAACTTCCCATGGCCCAGCCCATTCCCACAGACGAATGGCACAAACTTTCTAGGAAAACACAAAGTAGGCAAGTCTGTGTTCCATGAACTTTAAGTAAAGCCTCCCCTCTCCGCAGAGCACCAGTAAACACAGTGGGAAATAAACCCAAAATTACCCAGCAAAGCCTAAAATTGCATTTCCAAACCTTGAGCCAGCAGTTCCCAGAAGTGCCAGGGCAGAGCTGCAAAAAAAGCAGCACTGATGTGTTGTGCATTCAGGGTGATGCTCCATGGTGGCAGTGGGAATGTTCCCTCAGTTTGTTGGGATTTTCCCGTGTTCCTTTTACCCCAGTAGAATGATCCCTGTCCAGAGCTGCCTCAGCTTTGTGTGCTGGCAGAGCTCAGGTGGGATCACCCATCCCTGGGTATTCCCAGCAGAGATCTGGGACCTCTCATGGGACCCATGGCTGTGGGGAGAACAGCCCCAGAGAGCCTGAGAATGGGCCTGGGTGGGCAGAAAGGGCAGGTGGAAGCTGCTCATCACCTGCTGGGGGAATCAGCAAGAGGATTTTCATGGCTCTTTGGGCCTAAGGTCCTTTTCCAGGGGCTTCTCTATTTTCCTTCCTTCCTTCCTTCCTTCCTTCCTTCCTTCCTTCCTTCCTTCCTTCCTTCCTTCCTTCCTTCCTTCCTTCCTTCCTTCCTTCCTTCCTTCCTTCCTTCCTTCCTTCCTTCCTTCCTTCCTTCCTTCCTTCCTTCCTTCCTTCCTTCCTTCCTTCCTTCCTTCCTTCCTTCCTTCCTTCCTTCCTTCCTTCCTTCCTTCCTTCCTTCCTTCCTTCCTTCCTTCCTTCCTTCCTTCCTTCCTTCCTTCCTTCCTTCCTTCCTTCCTTCCTTCCTTCCTTCCTTCCTTCCTTCCTTCCTTCCTTCCTTCCTTCCTTCCTTCCTTCCTTCCTTCCTTCCTTCCTTCCTTCCTTCCTTCCTTCCTTCCTTCCTTCCTTCCTTCCTTCCTTCCTTCCTTCCTTCCTTCCTTCCTTCCTTCCTTCCTTCCTTCCTTCCTTCCTTCCTCCCTCCCTCCCTCCCTCCCTCCCTCCCTCCCTCCCTCCCTCCCTCCCTCCCCTCCCTCCCTCCCTCCCTCCCTCCCTCCCTCTTCATTTTTCCTTTTTCCCTTTTCCTTTTTCCCTTTACCCCTTTTTCCCCTTTTCACTTTTTCCCCCTTTTTCCCCCTTTTCCCTTTCTCTCCAGAATGACAGGGTCTCTCAGGCCCTCCCTGAAGCCAAGCACAGATGTCACCAAACACAAGGTCCCAGTTCTGCCTCTCTAGCCAACAGCAAGGTCAGAACATCAGAACTGTGGGGCAATGGGAGCACCAAACTCCCCCTCCAAGCCCAAAATCGTCCATGGGACTGGATGGGGACATTGGCATCTGTCCCCCTGCCCTGCTGCTCTGGAGCTCCCCCCAGATCTGGCTCCCCCCAAACCCAAAGCAGGCTCCCCCTGCAGAGTCCATTGGGCAGCCAGAACCCACAGAAAATGCAAATGTTTTTTACAGTCATTATCCCAAATAAGCTGTGTTTTAATTCAGTTTTAATTAAAGGGGGGGAAAACATGCCCAGCTAAACAATTTCCAAGCGGATGATGGGTCAGAGCAACAGAGAATTCCTTTGACCCAACTGGCCCAACTTTTTGAAAATTTAATTAAAAACACCCCAAGTTTTGCCCCAGTAAATTGCCCAGAGCCCACAGGCCTTTGAAGAGGTGTAATTAGGGCTGTTGGGCCCCTGTAGGATGCTCCAGGTGGATAAAGTCCTGAAAAAAGGCTCCTGTGTGGAGGTGGGATGGGAGGGTCTGTGCAGGAGGGCCCCCCCAGCAGAGCCCCATGCCTGGGTCACCCCTGAGTCACCCCAGGGTCAGACAGGCACCTCCTGGTGCTCCTGGGTCACCTCTGTGAGCTGTGGCTTCCTCTGCTGCAGAAAGCAGCACCTAACTATGGGATTTTCCATCTGAGATCATTCTGCATGTGTGGGATCTGCAAGCAGGGATGCAGGGATGCCATTTTTAGGGATTCAGGGATGCAGGGATGCCATTTTAGGGATGCTCCCTTGCTTTCCTGTCCCAGCAGGATCTCCAGGACAAAGCCACCACAACAAAGGAACCAAAGTCTGTCCCAGCTGATCCCTCAGGTCAGTGTTGGGACTCCCAGTGCTCCATTCCCAAGGCTGGGAACTAAACCTGGTCATTCCCGGTTTGGAGATGAGGCCAGGTTTCCCAAAGTGTTCAGCAGCTTCTTTTTATTTTCCAATTTTCTTTAAAAATAAAACTAAAATAAAGGAGTCCTTGCAGCAATGGGTGGTTTCTGGGACTTGTTTCTGGACATCCTGGAATGGATCCAGGATGGAGGAATGGGTTTAAACTGGAAGAGAAAGAGTAGATTTAGATGGATATTGGGAAGAAATCCTTCCCTGTGAGGGTGGGGAGGCCCTGGCAAAGGGTGCTCAGAGAAGTGTGGCTGCCTCAGCCCTGGAAGTGTCCAAGGCCACGTTGGATGGGGTTTGAAGCAGCCTGGGCTGGTGGAAGGTGTCCCTGCCAGTGAAAGGGACAGGACTGGATGGGATTTAAGCTCCTTTCCAGTCCAAAGCATTCCCTGATCCTCCACTTCCATCACCCCTTTCCATGTCAGATTCACACCTAGCTGCCTCCCTCCTGTCACACATTCCCATGGCTCTTCCCCACCCCAGAGGGACCTGAGAAGTGCACTTTGCACTTCTGCATGTGAATGAAACACCACAGCACCGAATTGTCTGGGAGAGAAGCCATTCCACAGTTTCCACCTGAATTTCTGCTGCAGCTTCAAAGAGAGCAGGATGCTCTTGGAGTCAGGGAGAGGAATTGAACTGAGGATCCCCCAAGCACAGGCAGGTGCCTGCTGCCATTGGGTGGGAAGGCAGAAACAGAAAATACATGGAAGAAATTGGAACAAGGAGGCAGGAAAACATAAGTGGCTGCACAATAACATTAAAATTAAAAAAAACCCCAAAAAACACACAGGAAAAAAAATAGAGTGTGTTAGAGATGGAGCTGTTCCAGGAATGAAAGCGCTGTGACGGGCAGGTGTTGATGCCACCAGGCATAACAGCAAAGAAAGGAAAATCAGGATAGTGTGGGGGTTTTTTTAGCATTTATTCCAAAAACACTTGCTGAACATGGTGCAATCTCTTTGATATGAAGGTTAATTGAAAGAAATGGTACAGACCCCTTGGAACTCAGTCTGAAATAGCTCCAAAGAAGGAAAATTTGGGGCAAATAAAGAAGATGAAGAAGTGGAAAAGCAGAAGATTCAAGCCAGGCTTTGGAGAACAGAGGAACTGCACACCTGGCTCACACTTGGCTGTCCCCACAATCTTCTCATGCACCGGGGCACTCTGTGGAGTAACCTGGGTGTTACCCTAGGAATGCCACATGGAAATACTGCAGGATTTTCCCTGCTTGGTGATTCAAGGCAGAAAACAAAGGAAAAGGACATAAAGTTACAGCCAGACTCAAAACTTCCTGCTCAGGCCTTCACTGGAGCCATGCACAGATCACAAGCTGCTGTTCGAGGACAGTTTTCAAGGCTGTAGATCCTGTTTAATATTCTCCTCCCAGACCTCTTTGTTCCTCCAGGCTTGGGCCAGAATGAGAAATGCAAACCCTGAGCTGGGAAAGCCAGGAACAATTCCTGGGGCCTGCAAATCCGGCGAGAAAATCACCGTGGGGTGTGGACACCACAGGACAGCTCCCGTGCCATGGCTTTAGTGCAGAACTCCTGTGCCATGGCCTCAGAGCGAGCTCAGGATCAAAAGGGGTCAGGACAGAGCTCAGAACTGCTGGAAGCTGCTCTGAAAATCCTTGCCTGGTCCCCAGTCAGCACTTCTCCAGTTCGGCTGTCAGCATTCCCAGAACCTCAGCCACGAGATCTCTGCTCACAGGACACGGACGAGCTCTGGCTCCCAGCTCGCACCCTTGGAAGCTCTCGGTGTTCTCCTGGCAGAGCACAGCCCGAGAGGCAGACACAGCCCCCCAAAGGCAGACACAGCCCCCCAAAGGCAGACACAGCCCCCTAAAAGGCAGGCACAGCCCCTCAAAGGCAGACACAGCCCCCTAAAAGGCAGGCACAGCCCCCTAAAGGCAGGCACAGCCCCCCGAGAGGCAGATACAGCCCGAGAGGCAGACAGAGCCCCCCAGAGGCAGACAGAGCCCCCCCCGAGCCCCCGAACACGCCCCGGCCGCGGCTCCCATCTCCCGGGAGCGTCTCTTGGAGAGCATCTCTCCTTTGGCTCCTTGGCCAATATTTGAGCTGTGCTGTAATTGGCCATGGAAGCCTCATGGCGTTGATGTTCGCCTTGATTAGCCGAACGTGCAAAGCACTTACAATGCAAATTTCCCTTTAAAATTCCGTTTCCTGCGAACCCTCAATGAATCAGCTGCGGAGATCTCCCACTGAGAGCTCTCCTGCCAGTAAAAAGTTGATAGTGCTAATGTTTGTGGAGTGGGAGCGCACAAGGGGGAAGAAGCACTAAAGCAAACTCATCCAAAAGCGTCAAATATTTGCAGAAAAATGCGCCCATTCTGTGCCCCGCTGTCCCGATTGTCGCCCCCCGCCCAGCTGATCGCAGCCGCCCCCCAGCTCTTCCTTTCAGCCCCAAAATGCAGCTGTGTTTTCTTTGTTCGCGCTCCCTTTGCAAACGCTGCTCTTGCCTTATTGAAGTCTTTGAAAAAATATTCTGTATAGAAACAATTCTGCCGACACATCAGATTTCTCCGGGCTCCCTCTCCCCGCTCCTGCCTCCCTCCATTTGCATGAGAATGGCCGGGATGCTTCTGCAGCCATCACCTGGCACCGGGCTCCTGCTGCCCTCCCCGTGAGGTCATTTCCTCTGGCTGTGATGTCACCGGCCTCAGGGACACCTTGCTGGTGACAGGAGAGCAGCCAGAGTGGGCAGCGAGCCTCTGGCAGCTCCCCAGGGCAGGGATGCAGGCCTGACTGGCACAGAGGTCCCGGCTCCTCCCTTCCTAGGCTGTTCCATCCCAGCCACCTCCACCCTCCCTGCGTGTCCCCAGCCCCAAATTTCCTGCCCCCCACCACAGGGATGACTGTGAGGGCTGTGCCCGGTGCACAGCATCATCACCTTCTGGAAATATTGGTTTAAAAAGAGTTTTTTTTCCAGGCAGGGGCTTCCCGGGGAGAGTGGGACAAAAGGGGCAGAGGGAGGTCAGGGCCCTGCACGGGAAGAGAAGGACGGGGAGGGATTTCCCCGAGAGGGGGGTAATTAATCACCACAAACTCTGCTCTGCCAAACCTGAGTCCAGCAGTCCCTCTGCTGCCTGCATACCTGGAGAGGGTCCAGGTCTCTCATATCAAGGGTTGGTCCCAGACTCTGGGCTGGGAGGATCTGCTGGGGGCTTCGTCCTGCCCAGCACAGGAGGTGGAAATGGCTTCAAAGCTCTGTGGTGGCTTTACAAAGGAGGGACCTGGCTCTGTCTGTGTGGGCCAGCTCCTCTGCCTCACTGCAAGGCTTCCCAGTGTCTCTGAGGTCTGGCTGAAGTGTGCCACCATTCCCAGATATTCCCACAGGCTCCACCAGCTGCAGCAATGTGTCCTTCCCAGTGTCCCACTGAACACCCCACTGAGCCCTCCTGGGAGTCCAGGGTGTCTGATGGACAATGGGTCAGCATTTCCACCAACCCAGCACTGCTGCAGGGCACCATCCACGTGCCCAGGATTGGCAAAAATGCTTCCTGGGAAATCCCTCCCCTGCTTTTCCAGGGATCCAAACCATTCTGGGATGAAAGTACAAAACCATCTCATGAGATTGCCTGGTGCAGGGGCTGTCTGAGCTGTAGGTGTTGAGTTAAAAAGCTGCTCCACGACTCCACATCTTGTCAACTTTTATTGGTTTATGGGCCCTTCTGTGCTGCAGAGCTCTCCTGCCTCTGCCCCCTGCTCCTCCTTCCCGCATGGCACTGATGGATCTGGCCATCCCCTGGTGTCCCACCCTGAGTCCTGGACAGGCTGTTGGACATCACATCACACCCTGAGCTGGAGAAAAGCCCCATGGCTGGAGCCAGCCCAACCCTGCCCGTCCTCCTCCTCCCTCCCTGGAGCAGAGGCCAGAGCAGCAGGGTGGGCACGGCCCAGGCTGGGACACCCCTGCCAGCAAAGAGCCATCTCTTAGTGTCACATGGTGGGCAGGGAGCCCAGGTAGGACCCCAGCTTGAGCTGATTTAGAGCCTGTCATGGTTTAAATCTCCCATTACTGTCATGGCCTCAGCTTTCCCTTCCTTTGTTTTCCAGATGGTATTTTTTCTATCTTATCTTCTTTCATCAAACTCTTGTTTCCTCCTTCTGGAATCACCACATTCCTGATCTATATGCAGATTAAACCCCGGGAACAGATGCTATTGTCAGCTTTTATTAGGTTATTGCATTAGGAAAGGACGATATCTTTACAGTCATGATATAAAAGAAAACTCATCATAAGTCTCATCTCCTGAAAGTGACAGCAGGAAAACAAAGGCACTTCTGCACCAGAGCCATGCTCACAAATCAGGAGCTGTGTATGGATCCCCAAGACTTTGGGAGGAGCAGAGGGATCCCAGGCATGAGGGGCTGCACCAGGATTTCAGTGCTCAGCTTCCTGGGAACCTCAGCCCCTGGAGAGGTGAACAGTGGAGCCACTTGAGCAGTCGGTGTCACCCTCTGGATTTGTGCTCTGCCTAAAGAGCCCTCCTTGAGAGCTGAGCCCCTTCTGCCATCAGGGCACGACTCTGCCCATGCTTTGCCTCCTCGCTGGCTCTGTGTTTCTTATTTACACACAGGCCTCCAGCTGCAGCTCTCATGCTGCAAAAGTCATTCAGTGCTCTGCTCAGTGAGAGATAAGAGAGGCAGGAGAGCTGCCAGCTCCATGAGGAGGGAAGGGAGGGAAGGTACCCACAGCCTTTCTTCCCTCATGCTGGTTGGGAACTTGAACTTGGCTCCCTGGGCCAAGGTGAAACCAACCAATGGAGCCTTTGGGATTTGCTGGGCACTTGGAGTAGAGGGGTGTGGTGAGTCCCCTCCAGATGACAATAGAGTCTTCTCTCTCCTCTCCTCTCCTCTCCTCTCCTCTCCTCTCCTCTCCTCTCCTCTCCTCTCCTCTCCTCTCCTCTCCTCTCCTCTCCTCTCCTCTCCTCTCCTCTCCTCTCCTCTCCTCTCCTCTCCTCTCCTCTCCTCTCCTCTCCTCTCCTCTCCTCTCCTCTCCTCTCCTCTCCTCTCCTCTCCTCTCCTCTCCTCTCCTCTCCTCTCCTCTCCTCTCCTCTCCTCTCCTCTCCTCTCCTCTCCTCTCCTCTCCTTCCTGCCATTCTACCATCACTCTCCAGCTCTCCCCACATCTCTGCCCCCTCTTTGTCCCCCTTTCCCAGGCCTGACAAGCTGTGGCTGGAAAGGAGCAGGGGCTCTGGAAAAATGCACATGTGGGGTGCAGGAGAGGGAAGCAGGAGTGGGGAAGGCATCACAGCACTTGCAGAGATGTCTCCTGCTGGGATCCATTTATTTCCCCAGTCCCTGCTGGGATGTGCCAGGCTCTGGGAGCACCCACTCCATCACGGGTGGGTGATGGAGCCTCACTCCATCTGAGGCTCTGCAGCCCTGGGGTCTCTGTTTTGTCCCCCTGAGTCCCAGTGATGGACACTGAACAATCCCCATCAGATCCTCCAGCTCCCCCCCAGAGAGTTTAAAAGTGCCAACAGAGCAATTTCCTGCTGCTTGCAGGGAGCAAACCCGGGTGAGAGCAGAGCAGGGGGAATGCAGGAGAAGCTGTGCTGAGCTGGGCTTCGGGAGCAGCCGGGTTTCCATTGGTGCTGCTCTTTCTCCTGGCAGCCATCCCGGAGCCTCTGCTGTGCCAGGGCTGCTGGGGAGGGGGAGCTGGGGGCACGGGGGGTGCTCCAGGGAACTGCTGCTCCCTCTCCCTGCTGGGATGGAACTGGGTTAATGGGACAGGTATTTTTAGGGCTGACTGGCCAAGCCGGGGCTGCTGCTGGTGCTTAACCTGGAGGCTGCATGAACCAGGGGAAGCAGAGCTCGCCCAGAAATGAGATTTTCTTCCAAGCGCTCATCTTTATACTCACACTTCCCAGCCCTGTGCTGGGAGCGGGGCATCCACCCATCTCCCTCCTCTATCCTCACATTTTACTGTGTCACAGCAACTCAGTGCAGAGACAAATTACAGTCCTAGAGGGACTTTGCATCTCTTTCCCCCCATCCCCTGAGCCAGCCTCAGCTTTGTGGGGATTATCTGAGCCCTACATCGTTGCAGGCACTGCAGTCCCATCCCTGGTGCCCAGCAGCTCCTGCAGGTGAGGCTGCAGCTCCCTGGCATGCATGGAAACACTTAACTCCATTAGGCAGCACTTCCACGCTTGCTGGGCTGCAGCTGAAGCAGAGCAGCTCGGGCGGGGAAGCACCGAAGGCAGCTCCTTGTCAGGGTGATTTGAAGTGACACTTCCCTTCCTTCCCGGCAGCTCTGAGAGACCTCCTGCTCTGCACAGCTCTGCTTTGGTCCCCGGGTTTTATCTCCTGAAATTCCCTCGTGCAGCAGCAGGGCTGGTGGGTGTGATTCAGCTGCTGGCAGCTCGAGTGGCCTCACAGTGACAGGCAAAAAAAATAATAAGGAAAAGAGGACGCAGCGATGGCTGTCAGCGGTGACATGTGGCTGTCTCTGCAAGGGGCTGATGTCATCCATCCCCCTTCCCAAGGAGGCACCTCCTGGGCAGGACAGCGGGAGCACAGCCTGTCCCATGGAGCACAGGGGTCACAGGGGCTCGGTCACGGTCCCCACCCCGTGCCCAGCCCTCAGTGCAGGGGGAGCTGCTCCATCCCTGGGTCTCCTCAGGGACCACGTCCTGCACCTGCAATGCCTTGGCTCGTGCAACCTGCACTCCAGGCATGTTTACATGAATTCCAATTGGAATCTGCATTCCAGCACGGACTGAAGCTTTGCCTTGCACCCAAAGCCTTTGGTTTCCTTTTCCCCTCTCTTTTCCCCCCCTTGTTGAGCTCCGTCCCAGTGTCCTGGCTGGGGCTGGCTGGCTCGAGGTGCAGCAGGAGGGAGGTGACAGGAACCTGTGGCAGGCTGGGAACAGCCACTGGCTCCTGGGCTCAGCTGGGATGGGAGCTGGATCCCAGTTATTGATTGCAGGGATGCTGGGGATTTGGAACAGGCTGGGTTGAGTAATGGGCTGTAATTTTGTCCAGGTTTTTCAAATACATTGATGAATATGCAGCAAAGAGAAAAGGAGCACAAGCTCTGTGGAGATTCCTGGGAGGAGGCAGAGCAGGGCTGTGTCTCCATGAGCTCCTGGGCTGTGCTCTCCTGGGGCAGCTCCTCACAGCAGCCACCAGCTCAGCAAATCCCAGCTGGATCCTCCGCGGGGGCTTTGGGAAGGGCTCAGGGCTGGGAGCTTTTTGCACCTCTCCTCAGCCAGCTGGCACATAACTGCTTCCCACAACTGCTTCCCAGCCTCCCTGCCTTCCCTGGAGCAAGGCTTGAGGCTTGATCCTGATGCTCCAATGGACACTTCTTTTCCTTCCTAAAGGCAGGTCTCAAAGACAGAGCCCAGACTGGCCCCAGGTAGCCCCATCACACCCATCCTCCTCTCCCTTTGCATTTTCCCTGTGCTTTTCCCCTCTCCTGCATCCTCTGGGATCTCTGAATCCAGAAATCAGGAAGATCAGGAGCAGAGAGGCAGCGCTGGGCTGGTTTGGGGTGTTGGGTTTTGCACCACAGCAAGGCTGGAGGTGCCCAGGCCCAGGGGGATGAGGAACATCACTGAGGAACCCCACTCACTCCCTCTGGAGCTGGGGGGGCTCCCGGCTGCGTGCTGGGGGAGGGAGGGTTTCAAAGGAACTCATCCCAAGGCCACATCTGCTGCATGTGTTTAAAACAACTCATTAAAGTTCCTGAAAGGCCTAAAAAATGAGTAATTCTCTAAATGAGGGAGGCTATAATAGCCTCTAACAAGCTGTAATCGGAGGCTGGTGAGCACCTCCGGAGCTCATGGGCTGGGGGGGCCCCCCCGGCCCCAAAACCACGGGGATGGAACACGGGACCACGGGGGTGGACGTGGGCACGGGCAGGGAGGGTGCCTGGCAGGAAAACGTGGGGAGAGGGGAAATAACAGCCAGCAACAAACAGATTTCGAGGGAAACAGCAAAGACTCGGGAGGTTTATGGGAGGAACTGGGCTCTGGTTGTAGTGGAGGAGCCACACCACCCCCCCCAGGGCTGGGTTTGTGCTGCTCTTCTGGGCAGGGGGGGCTTCTCCTTTCCTTGCAGCAGAAAATGACAAGGCACAGGAGTCCCTCCCAAGGCAGGGAGGAGGAGGTAAAATAGCCCAGGGAAATCTTGGGGAGCTTGTGCACAGTCCCCACAGCTCCACAGCTCCAGGGGAGTTGGGATGGTGGGAGCTCCTCATCCCCCACTGTCTCTCCACTGGAGATCCCCTGGCCAGGATGGAGGCCAGCCCATGGTGCCAAAGGGGGGCACTGCTCTCTGGGGTGCTGCAGTTGTCATCCAGCTGGGTCTGCTGCTTTGGAAATTGTCAGAACTGCTTTTCCTTCTCCACCAGCTCCATGGCAGCACAGGCAGCTCCTTCCCCAAGCACCTCCTGCTGCCAGCAGCAGCGTGGCTGGGGATGGAGGCACCAGGCTGCACCAGGCCTGGGCTGTCTTCCCACTGCCAGCCAGCAGATGACATTTCCCTGGGCTCCCAAAGAACTGGAGCACATTGGAAATTCAGGATTCAAGATGTTCAGCTCCTGTGAACAGCTCACGCTTCTATACTGGGAGATGATGCACCAGGCTCCTGGCACAGCTCCGGGCTCTGACTTCATGGAGGGACATCACTCATGGAGCTGTGCCTCAGCCCAAGCCATGGCCCACCCACTCCTCTGGGGCTGCTGTGTCCTTGGGGTGAGGATATTCCCAGCAGGGAGAGGATTTGGGGTGGGATTTGGGGTCTGGTGCAGCCTCTGCCCAGAGCTAATGTCCCCCCTTGAGAAGGAGGAGCCAGTGGGATGCACAGGAGGAGATGCAAAGGACAATCAGAGCTGTGTTTCTGGCAAGTCTGGAGATATTTCACATGTTCTTCTTTGTCTCTTAAAGCTCTAGACCTTGGAAAAGCAGGTCCAAAATGAAGGTTTTGGTGAAAAACAACCTCGAGGCCACAGGGAAAGAAAACACCAAAACCATGAGTGAGGTGTCCCCAGAGCATCCTGAGGGGTGGGGGCAGAGCCCCACCAGCCTTGCTCTATCTCCTGAGAAGCACATTGGGATTTCTCTCAAACTGTTTTTGGGTGGGCCTTGACTTCCAATCTCTCAGGTTGTCATTGGGGTGTTTTTAAACAAAATCATTTAACTGAACCTGGGGCTCCCTGCTCCCTTGGGATTGTCACTGCAGGCTGGGCCCTTCTGGATTTCCTCTGCCTCAAGTCACCTATGCCTGAAATAGGATCTCTGGCTGATCAGATGTGTCCCAATAGACTTCAGGGCTGCTGAGGTTATGAGCTCCTCTAGGAGCTCCTGCAGTGCTCTCTCCTCCCTCTGGAGCAGGCACCATGCTTGATGTGATCCTTGGGAGCTGGCATTCCAGAGACATGGCAGGGTACAGGCTGATGTCACTGCTGCTGTCAGGGCGGGGGTTTATTTATCCAATTGTCATAATTAAATTCCAGTCAGTCATCCAGGTGTCCTGTCCAAGAGGAAGGTCAGGGAGAGAGGAAAGGAAATGTGAGAGAAACAAGAGAGGCTGTGAGATCCACAGATGTATCCTCTGCCTGTCCATGTGAGCCCGGCTCCTGGGGATGGGATGGGAGAGCACATGTGAGGGAGAGCATGTGTGGGCTGTCCAGAGCATGAACAGCACAGGGACAGGAGCCTCTGGGCCCCTCCAGGGCTGGCACACACTGATGGCATCCCTGTGCCCCTGGGACATTGTCCCTGCATGCCTGGGACAGGATCTGGCATGGGGGAAAGGGAAGGGGAAGGGGAAGGGGAAGGGGAAGGGGAAGGGGAAGGGGAAGGGGAAGGGGAAGGGAAGGGAAGGAAAGGAAAGGAAAGGAAAGGAAAGGAAAGGAAAGGAAAGGAAAGGAAAGGAAAGGAAAGGAAAGGAAAGGAAAGGAAAGGAAAGGAAAGGAAAGGAAAGGAAGGATTTCTTTACCTTTCCTTGCCCTCACCCTGGATTAGTGCTGCACCAGGAGGTGTGAGCAGGGCTGGGGTATAAACAGGAGGATCTGGGAATGTGGGGAGCAGCCATCTGAGGGCACCCTGGAGGGCTCTCAGCCTACCCATGAGTCTGTGATCTTGGTGTTCCCAAGCCTTTAGGCTCCAATGCCAACTGGAGCCTTGGACCATCTCTTCTCCACCCAGAGGCAAGTTTCTCTGGAAACCAGGGAACAGGGGAAAATCCTCCCACCTCCCAGCTGGCCGCATGGCTCATGGCTCCAGAGCTGCCTTCCTCCCCCTCTCACACCTCCCTCCATTTCTGCAAGGCCCTGGGAGATGTTAGATCATTTTTCCAGCTTCTACAGGTGTCCATAAAATTAGCTGCAGATTCCTCCTTGGAAAGGGGAGCAGCAGTGAGGAGGAAACCTGAATCCACAGTGGTGCCCCCTCCCCATGGTTTTCCTGGGGAAGAGGAGCAGCTCTGTGGATGGCAGGGGCACCCAGGGCTGTACCAGGGGCTCTCCCCAGTGGCACGGGGAAGCTGTTTGCCCCGCAGATGGGAAACAGCTCCCACCTTCACCCATGAACACCCAGTACCACTGTCCCCTTTTGGCTCCTGCCCCCATTTCACTGGAAGCCACCACTCTGGGGAGTGAGGGGAGAAGTGAGGATGGGGAAACCTTCAGCTCTGGCCAGAGGGGCAGTGCTGGGGTCCCTGGCAGAGCCTGTGCCTTGCAGGACATCCCTGTCCCTGCTGGGAGGACTCTGGGTGGCTGTGCTGGCTCTGTGCTTGTGGAGAGTGAAGCTGTCAGGACTGGAGGGAGCAAACAGCTCCACCAGGCACAGGGAGAGGGATGGTTTGAGGATGAGGTGGTGGCCAGCAGCAGCTCTGCCCTGGATCTCCATCACGTCTGGAATGTCAGAAATCTGCTGGGCTGGGGCAGGTGGAGATGCTGGGGTGCAGAAGGAAGGGGGTGCAGAAGCCAGAGCCAATTCCTTCTCTTCTTCTGTTTCCTTTTTGTGCAGGCAGGAATGATCTCATGTTTTGTCTAATCTAAATTCTGTCAAGCAAGCAGGGAGCAGAAAAAAAGAGACGGAAAGCGAGCAAGGGAAAGCTGCACAGTTAATAAAAATCTGCCAGACACATGTTCCCTGAGTCCAGGGAGGGGAGGGGGAGCTGGGATGTGCAGAGCCTTGGGAGAGAACGGGAAGGAGGGCTGGGGTCTGTGAGCCCCCTGTGCTGAGATTCATCCTCTCCTTCACCTGGTGAGAGCCTTTCAGCCAAGGCACGGCCACCCCGGGCTCCCTGTCACAGCCTGGCTGGGCTCACTGGTGGCTGCTGCTTCGGTTGGTGGCCACAGACCCCCGTGTCCCTTTACCTGTGTCTCCAAGGTCGTTAGGAAGGAAGGCAGGAATGCCAAACACACCAGCAGCTTCCCTTCCCTCCCTCCATGGCACGTTTGCTCTGTGCTGTCTCACTCACTCAATCACAGAGCAGGACAGACGGACGTGCGTGTGGAGGGAGCCTGAGGGAAGGCTCAGAAAAACCCTTTGCTTTTCATTCTCATCCTCCAAAAAAGCTTTTCTCACCTGATAGATTTCACTGGGTTTTGCTTTCGCTCGCAGGTGGAGCAGCGCGGGGCTGTGGCAGGCACGGCCGGGAGGAGCAGCGCGCCCCGGGGCAGGGCTGGAGACACCGACACGGCCACAAGGGCTGGCTGTGCTCAGACACGGGGCTTTCTCAGCCAGAGCTGCTCCTCTCCCGGCCACAGACACGCTTGTGCCAGCACAGAGGGGGAGGAAGGGGAGGCTGGAGGTGGGAGCGGCCCAGCTTGTCCCCACTGCTGGCTCATGGTGGCAAATGTTTGTCACATCATCTTCGTGTCACATCCACGCTCAGCTGCCAGCGTGACAACTTCCCAGGGGAGAGGAGTCCTTGCCAGTGTCCCTGCCAGTGTCCCTGTCAGTGTCCCTGTCAGAGTCCCTGTCAGTGTCCCTGCCAGGCTGTCTTTGGCACGGTGTGTTCTGGTTCATCAGTTTTGCCTCATCACGGGATTGGGTGGCTCCAGTGTCCCCCAAAGGCAGCAGGATCACCAGCAGCGCCATTCAAAGGTGGCCTCTCCACCAGTGTCTCCAGGAGATCATGGGATGGGAACTGGAACCCAGCTTTGGTTGGCACCACTTTGGTTGGCAGCTCCTGCAGTGCCCGTCCCAGATGTGTCCAGAGATGCTCTGCATCCCCAGAGATGTCCCTCCATCCTCCCCACAGTGACATGGCCCAGGAGGGGCTGTGAAGGGATGGAGTGTGAGTGGCCTGAGGAGAACAATTCAGTCCCACACGGCACGGGGGGAGCAGGGAGTGCAAGGGAAGAGCTCTGAGCTCTGCTCGAGGTCTCCAAATGAGGATCCTGAAATATATTCCCAAGCCACAAAAACCACACTGGAAAATTGGTTTCGGGTTCCGTGCTGCCAGGGATGGAGAGGGGGCTCGGCAGAGCCCAGATGGGGCCTCTTGGTGTCGATTAACAAAACAAACAAACAGCGTTGCCCTAATGAGCTCCGGCTCCGAGGGGAGGAGGGGACGGGACCGGCTGCCACCGCTGCCATGCCGCAGTCAGGGAATGCCCGTGTCCCTTCCCGGGATGACATTCCCCTGATCCCACAGCCTGGTCCGCAGGCACCGGGGGATGTCACCAGCATCTGCCCTGCATGGTTTGGCCCCTCACATTCCTATTGTTGTACCACAGGACAAAGTGTTCAAACTCAGCCTGTGTCCCTCTGGGATGGATCTTTCATAGCATATTTCCAAGAGGGGACACGGATTTTGTCCCGTGCCAGCCCTGGGGCCGTGGGTGGCTCTGCCCGAGGTGTCCCCCCAGGGCTGAGCTTGGTGCCACCCTGGCTGTGGAGGGACAGCCCCGCTCCCAGCCCAGCCCTTCCACCCCGGAGCCAGGCAGGAATCACACCAGCACTGGGCTGCCTGCAATAAAATCCCAGCGCTTGTAAAAGCCCTTTCAAGTGAGACCCCAGATGGCATTTTCCCCTCTCTGCCTGCCCGCAGCAGTGACGGAGCCAGACCTGCGGTAACCGAGCTGGGGCTCCACTCCAGGGGGGTTTCCCCACTCCCTCTTCATCTTCTTCCCATCTCTGGGGTCCATCAAAGGTCCCAGTTCACCGCTGGTGCTGGGACAGACCCCACCCCCGGCAGGGACCCTCTGCTCCTGCCATGGGGAACAGGCAGGGAGCACAAACTACCTCAACACCTTTCCAAGTCCTCAGTGATGTCAGAGTTCCCTTCCCACCCAAACCATTTTGTGATTCCATGATTCCCATCACCAACAGGCTTTCCCAGGGTTTGTGTGCACCCAAGAGCACATGACACAAAAGGCACAAAAGCTCGAGAGAGAAATCAATGCTGGTGCCAAGATTCAGCTGATTTTCCATCACAGTTATTTACAGCACCCTGGGTGTATCCCTGGATCTCACCCATGCTCCAAACATCCTGGTTTTCCTGCTGTTGTCTTGAAACACAAGGTGGCTTCAGGGGCCTGGTGTGCTGGGGCAGTAATGAAACCCGTCTGGGAGCGATCGCTTCTTTATCTCCCCACTCCGTGTTCCTGAGGACCACATTTTTAATTTGTGTTGGATAAACAGTATGGGATTGTGTACGCAAAGAAGCTCTAATTATCCCCTGGGGTTGTGTTTCCTTAAAGGAAATGAACTGGGCACGGTGTTCCCTCTGGAGAGGCGCACCGGAGGCAATCGCTTCCAGATTTCTCCCAGTGCCACGAGAATCCTCAGCTCCAGCAGCCCCCAAGAGAGCAGAGGGTGCTGTGGGGCTGCCTCCATGGATAAGGGGGGCCTTCCTGCAGGAATAAACTCATAAAAAAATCGTAGGGGCCTCCAGCACAGCGGGGGCCTTTCAGTCTGGGAAGGAGACCTGAGCCTTGGGAAGGAGACCGGAGCCTTGGGAAGGGGACCTGAGCCTTGGAAAGAAGTTTGGAATCTTCTACAGCAGGGGAGTGGATCAGGTACTTGGAGCTGCCCTCCCCAACACCATGGTTTTACCCTCCTTTCCTGCAGATTCAATCCCCCTACACAACTCTGCTCCATGACACAGAATCCTGGAGTGGTTTGGATTAGAAGGGACCTTAAAGATCACCCAGTTCCATCCCCTGACATGGGCAGGGACACCTTCCACTAGCCCAGGGTGCTCCAATGCAGCCTGTCCAACCTGGTCCTGGACACTTCCAGGGATGGGACAGCCACATCTCTGGGCAGCCTGTGCCACAGCCTCACAATCCTCACAGGGTGAATTTCTTCAGGGATGGATTCCTTCCCAATATCCCATCTAACCCTGCCCTCTGGCAGTGGGAAACCATTCCCCCTTGTCCTGTCCCTCCATCCCTTGTCCAAAGTCCCTCTCCAGCTCTCCTGGAGCTCTTGCTGTTGTAGAAATGCCACCTCATGTCCCCATAGAGCCCAGGCTCTCTGGGCAACTCCCAAAGTCACAGCTGCTCCCAGATAACCCACAGGCATCATCTGCCCATCTGAGGGAGCTGATCCATGAATCCCTGGTATTTATCCCGCTCCATGACACTCACCAATCTCTATTTACACTGCTGACAGCAGCTCTGGGCTATTTTTAGGCTTTATTGCTGATTGTATCATCAATGTTCTGGGCAGTTAACTTGGCGGCAGGGGAGTAAATTCCAGGGTCTTCACCCCTCCAGGGACCTGACATCCAACCCTGCTTATGGAGAGTGGAATCCAAGGTGGATCCTCCTCTTGCCCAGTGACTCCATGGATCATCTGGTAACTGCTCTGATGGGCAGCTGGAATGGCACCAGTGCCCAGGGGGGGCTCTGAGCTCACTGCCCTTCCCAAGAGTTGACTTTCATCGTTCCTGGACTGGGAGCCAGGTGCTCCATTGACATCAGCAGGGCCAGATCTGGGACTCTGTGAGGGACACAGTGGGTCCAGGGGTTGGAATGAGCCCAGATTGGGTGGGGAGGACACAGAGTATTGGGGGGGGGATCCCAGAATTTTTGGGGTTTGTGCAGGAGTAGGGTGGAAGAATAGACTGCCTGGCAGTGCTTTGAGATCCCTCTGGAGTGTGAGGAACACGAAGGGGCCACACATGGATCCAGAGTGGATGGGTGTGGATGGGAAGTGGGGGGATGTCGGCCCCTCGCTGTCCCCCAGCCCCCCAAACCCCCTCCTTTGTTAGCCCACTGCAGTGAGGGGCCACAGCTGTCCCAGTGTAACCCAAACCCGTTCCCGGGGCTCTCTCGCTGGGAACCGGCTCTGCCCAAGGATTTAAATTCAATTTGTTTTATTGAAGTTTCTTTATTTTCCCCCCAACCAATGCATCAAACTCTCACTTTACTGAGATCAGCCTCTCTCGGCCTTCCCTGACGCCCCCCCTGTGCTCCCCCTCCTTCGCCCCCCACATCCCAGTGTCTGGATGAGCCTCTAATTCTTTCTCCTCTTTCAAGCCCACCAACGCTTCCTGCGGTATGAGCCGTAGAAATGCCATGAATTTCCTTTGTGTTCCTGCATGAAAAAAGGCGGAGGGGGGGAAGGAGGAGAAGCACAGCGCGTGGCAGCGCTCGGGCTGACAATAATCTCTGCGGTTTTTCTCCCAGCCCCAAGTTTATCCCTGTGCAATTCAGCGTAGGAAAGCTAATAACGACGTGTCAGGAAGAGCTGATGGATATTTGCAGAGTTGAGCAGCGGGGCCAGCTCTGCTCCTGCTCTCCCACCCAGTGCTTGGTCAGGGCTGATGGCTCAGGTCCTTTTGTGCTTTTTAATATTAGTGATTTATAGGGGCGATGTCTTTTCTATTTGAGGCTTGTTTCATTCGCCCTGCTGCCCAGAACCCCCAATAGCCCCAGATCCCTGCCTTGATTGCACCTTGGCAGCTCCATCCTGCTGGGGTCTGCATGGGGACAGAGCCAGCACCCTGCAGGGACCCAGCCCAGTGCCACCAGGACGTCTCACCTGGCTCCCATTCCCACTCCATTGACCAAACTGGGTGACATCAGTCCATGGGCAGTGCCCAGGCAAGCCAGGGCCATTATCCTGCTGTTCCTGCATTCCTGAGCATGGCTGGGCTCTGGGATGGCCCTGCAGATCTGTCAGTGCTGGGACCCAGCTGTGGGAAGGGTGGGAGCTGTGTGGCTGCTGGAGGTTGGGCATTCTCATTTTCCCTCTCTCACCCTGTGCAGGAGGGGCCCAGCCTGGGGCTGGGGCACCCAGTGTCCCCAGCCATGGGGACATCACTGGCCTGGCTGCCCCCAGAGGTAGAAAGACCTGTGAGTCCCTCATGGCTGCACTGCAGAAGGGACAGAGCTGCTGTGTCCTTCCAGAGGGACTGAGATTCCCAGGGATGTGAACTGTCTAGAGGAGGAGCTGCCCTTGTCCCAGACCTCCCTTCCCACCGTGACACCTCTTGGGACAGGATGGGACATTCCTCCCACCAGGGACGGGGAGGGTGCTGGGGCTGAGTCCTCCCTGTTCCAACAGCTCCTACAGGCATTCCCAGAGCTGCAGTGGGAAAGTCAGGCTGGCTCACAAGCTTTCAAGAGCTGCTCCAAGTTTCTAATATTTTAAAGGATTTGTCTACAACATTTATTTATTTGGGTTCCTTAAATCAGTGGAGGGAATTGCCTGAGGCTCACAAGAGTTCCCAGAGCTCCTGGCTGGCATCACACAGGGGTGAGGGAAAACACAAACCTATTAGAGCAGAAGAAAATAAAAAAGACAAAGGATTAAATTGCTGCTTTCACTACCTGTGACCTCCGAGTCACAAATAACGGGGACAAGGTAATGAAATCTTTGGACTGAGCACAGCATCTTCTGCTGTTCCAGGATTTTGGCTGCACTGGCAGCTCAGGCCTTACACCTCACAGATGGCTTGTTCTGGGGAGATTCCCAAGTTACATCTTCCCTCTCTGCCTTTTCATACAAAATGGGACCATCTGTCTCTTCCTCCTCCCATTTTCCCTCTCTCTGTGCTCGCTGCACATCCAGGGCCCTTCTTCCCTGGAGTTTTCTTGGGGAGCCCGATTGGGCTCTGACCTCGCCCAGCTCCTGCTGGCCATGGTGACCCCTGGGCTCTCCCCACCTTTGCAGGGGTCGCAGCAATTCCTAAATCATCAGTCATGAGAAATATCTCACATTAAGTGTACAAACCCTGCCGGGTTGTGCTGGTTGGTCCCTGCAGGGACCTCCTGTGTCACACCGACTGCACACGCTGCACCTGGCTGCTCATTTCAGGGCTTGCCATTACAGGGAACTTCTGTTTTCCCATTTATTTGTCCCCAGGCTGCTGTGGCACCTGTCCCTGGGCACTGGTATGCTCCATTTACACAGCCCTAAAATGATTGGGAGGAACCACAGTGGGGTCATGTGCTCGATTTTGAGTCAAGTGCTGAGGGCTGCACATGCATCTGTGGGCAGAATTCTGCATTATCCACTAGCTGTGCACTAGTGCTGGAGAAGGCCCAAGGTGAGCCCCTGCCTTTATCACACCTGTATCCCTCCATGGGATCACTCTGTGTGGAATGTGTGCATCCCATGGGATCACCCTGTGTGGGATGTGTGCATCCCATGGGATCACCCTGTGTGGGATGTGTGCATCCCATGGGATCACTCTGTATGGGATGGTGCTTCCTGCCCAGGGTGTGGATGGAGCTGCGAGGTGAGGGAATAGCAAAGGTCACTGGTGGTGTGAGGTGTGTGTTTTTGTGGGGAAAGACTGAACTAGGTGGAGAAGGATGAGGGGGCAGGATTGCCCTGAATCACCCCAGCCCCCCATGGCAGCAGCTTCTCCCCCTGCCCTGCCGAGGTGAAAACCTGGTTATTTCCTCAGGGAAGGTGAAAACCTGGTTATTTCCTCAGGGGAGAACCAACAACTTCCCCAGCTCTGGGCTCTCCTGCTTGATTATCCCACTGCCTGCACCCGCCACTCGCCGTGGAGAGTCCCCGCGCTGGAGCTGCAGAAACAATTATGTTTTCATTACCAAAGCAAATTAAGGCGCTTGCTTAATCGAGTTTATTAAATACCAGTGAAGTCCCTGGGTAAATGGATGGCAAAGCAGCTTCCTGTGCTCGGCTCGGGGAGGAAACAGAAATGTAATCAAGGCGAGGGCTCCAGGCTGGGCTGGGCTGGGCTGGGCTGGGCTGGGCACCTGCCCGGTTCCTGTGGGATGTGCCCTGTTCCTGGAAAACACTGGCCAGCTCAGGGACCCTATTGGAGGTCTCTGTCCCCTGACCCCCTCCTGCCACGGGACACCCCCACAAAGCTGTGGGGCTCAGCAGGAGCAGCGTGGGGGCAGCTGCAGGGTAACCCCATTTCTCGGGATCGGCAGTTTTCCTCTCGCTCCCATCGCAGCCTTGGGCGGGTTATTTTTAGCTGCCTTATTTCCCTCAGGCCAACTTTTCTGTAACATTTCATCCCTTTCTCCGTGTTTCTGGTTGTTATTTTCCTCCTTCGAGCCGCCTTCTCCTGCAGAGCTCCATCTGCCTTCCCCCCTCTCCAGCCTCTGCGGGATGAGGGGCGAGAACTCGCAGCGGGGCCAGGCGAGGCTGAGCCGGGCTGCCAGCAGGGAAAGGCTCCTGGGGAGGCATTTTGGGAAGCTCTCCCATCGTCGCCAAAGGGACTGCACCAGGGTCAGGCGGGAGGAGCTGGAAATCCCCTGGCAGCGCCCCAGCGAGCGGCTGCTGTGCTCCGGCTGTTCTGCCATGGAAGAGAGGAGAGGGGAGGGAGGCTCAAGGAACCCCAAAATTGCAGGAATCCCTTCACCCTTCACCCTTCACCAGGAGCAGTCCCTGGCTCTGCCAAAGGGATTTACCCCATGCCAGGATCTCCCATGGGAGAGTGAAGACTGTGGAGAGGAGCTTGAGAGAACCTCGTGTCCCCTGGGGCTCACAGGTCCTTGTCAGCAGGGTGACACAGGTGCTGGGTGCCCTCCTGTGCTGCTCTGCCTCTGTCTCAGGGCAGGCTGGTGGCACTGAGACACTGGGGAGCTCCCTCGTCCCCAGGTGTTATTTGTCTTTGAGCCTTCCTGTGCCACGCAGATGAATGGATTCTAACAGACCAAACCTGGCTTATTAAAAGAAAAGATAACCAAAATGTCAGGGCTGATTTGAAATGGAAAACAGGGTCTGGGAAAGAAAAAATAAAAAGTCTAGACTGTTCTCTCTTGAAGTGCATCAGGGGACCAGGCATGGCCTCTTCCCAGCTTCTCTTTGTCCTTCCTTCCTTCTCCTCCAAAGCGCCTCTGAAGTCTTCGCTGCTCCTTGTGCGGGTCCGTCCCTCCCAGCACAGCTCGGGCGGCAGCGGGGCCAGGGGAGGGGGCTCTGGGGGGGTCTGTGCCCTGGGTTTGTGCCCAGAGCCTGGCAGAGCCTGGGGGATGCCCCTGCCATCCCCTCCTCCTTCCCAGGTGGTGGAAAGCAGGTGAGCCGTGCAGCTGCAGCCCCGGTGCCTCGGTCCGTGCCCAGTGCCAGCCCCGGTGGATCCCTCTGTCACATCCTTGCCACAGCCCTGCTGCCTTTGTCCCCTCCGGGATGGGGAGGACAGACTTTTCTCTCCCCTGCTCGTTTCTCTTCCTTCTGTCAGCACTGTGGGATCTCAGAGGACTCGGGGGCAGGTTTTGGATCTCTCCACTTGCTCTCCCGAGGGCTGGTGCTCCAACACCGATGCCACCAGCCACTGAGAACCCTGAGTATCTCCCCCATACACGTGCCTGAGCTCTGGGGATGGCTCCCAGCGCTGCATTTGGGACATGTCCCAGCCCTGGCATCACCCCAGAGCCCAGCAGTGCCTCCGCCCCTCGCAGCCCCAGGAGGGGAGGGGGATCCGTGCCTCCAGCTGCTCCCTGCTGGTTCCCATCCCCTCCTCCCCTGCCGACCCCACACCTGGGACATCACCCCAGAGAGAAACCGAGGGGGTTGTGATGGTTTGGATTGAGCAGCAAACCCAGGTTTATTCATAAACCAGGATATTCATATTTTATAACGTGAAATCTCTGCTTGCTCTGCGAGGGCCTGGGAGCTCGATGCCTTTCAAGCTCCTGAATAGCAAAATAAGGCTTGAAAGGGAACACTGCTGGGATATTTTCCATCATTTAAAGCAGGGGGTTTAATTCTTTCTGTTTCCCTCTCCTTCTCCTTTCCCTTCCCTCCCTCTCTTCTCTTCCCTCAGTCTCCAGTGCGGATGTTCCAAGGAGTCCACCAGCTTCAGGGCCGGGGCGAGCGGGGGGTCGCACTGGACGGTGGGGGGCTGGAACGTGAATCTTCATGGCCAGGAGTCACTCGTGCGCTTGGAAAGAGCAAAGATTCCAGGAGCAGGCGGTTCCCCATCAGGTGTCACCGGCAGCGAGTGCGGGGCGGCACCTCCGGGGTGCGGGGGTTGGGGGAGCATGGAACCCCCGGGGCCAGGGGACGCTCCGGGGTCCTTCTCATGCGCAGCGCCGCGGTCCCTGCAGGTTCGGGACATGGAAGGACTGATGGAGGGGACCGGGATAACCGGGATAACCGGGACCAGGGAACCGGGATAACCGAGGGGGCCGGGGCGGGGCCGGGCGGGGCGGCGGCACCTGGGGCCGGCAGTACCGAGCGCTGCCGCCAGGGGGAGAGCGCGGCTAAGGAGAGCCGGGAAGGGAAGGGAAGGGAAGGGAAGGGAAGGGAAGGGAAGGGAAGGGAAGGGAAGGGAAGGGAAGGGAAGGGAAGGGAAGGGAAGGGAAGGGAAGGGAAGGGAAGGGAAGGGAAGGGAAGGGAAGGGAAGGGAAGGGAAGGGAAGGGAAGGGAAGGGAAGGGAAGGGAAGACCGTGTCATCCTGGAGAAAAGAAAAGAAGGAGGGATTCCAGGAAGGATACCAGGAAGGATTCCAGGAAGGAAGGATACCAGGAAGGAAGGATACCGGGAAGGATACCAGGAAGGAAGGAAGCGGAGTGGTTACTCCTGAGCTGTGGGCCAGGAGAAACACAGCTGACTTAATTCTTACAGGTGTCACAGCTGCAGGGTCTGTCCTGCTTTGATGGCATCACCATTTGTGCCACTCGCCCAGACCAGCACCCCCAGGACTCCGAAATGCCTCCGGAACGCAACAATGCTGGGCTGCTCTGTGGGAAGTGGGATCACAGCAGAGACAATCAAAGTGGTGGGATTGGGAATGACCTGGCCTGGCCTTCCGCTGAGGCTCGAGCCAAAGATGGGCTCCAGGAGGATCTCTGTGGGTCAGTGACTCTGGCATCTGCACTTCAGGGTTTGTTTGCACCTTCCTGGCAGGCTCAGGAGAGCAGGACCCCAATCCCAGGGACACGGCTCACCTCAGCAGAGCCAGGAGCAGTGGGAAGGGAAGCTGACAGGGTATTAAATGACTCTCAAGTCAGGTTTGTTTAAAACCTTTTCGTTTGAAAGAATTTTTTTTTTTTGAGGAAGGGTTGAATTTCAGCCCAAAGCCCATTAGTAAATGTCTCCTTGGACCTTACACTGAGCTGGTTTGGTTTGCAGAGTGCCCACGGGGACTGATACCAAAACAAGGCACTGTCAGCCAAGGCCAACGAGGTCAGGAAGGGAAGGGAAGGGATGTCCTGGATCTACGACGGTGATGATGATGAGTCCAGGCTTGGTGGCTTAGGCTGCCCAGAGAAGCTGTGGCTGCCCCTAGATCCCTGGAAGTGTCCAAGGCCAGGTTGGGCAGGGCTTGGAGCACCTTGGGCTAGTGGAAGGTGTCTCTGCCGTGGCAGGGGTGACACTGGATGGGCTTTAAGGTCCCTTCCAACCAAACCATTCTGTGATTCCATGACTTGAGGACACGCTGGTTTCCCATGTGGGTGTCTGTGCTTGGCAAATGAGGAATGAGCCAGGTCCTGCTGTCCTGCTGGGGGGCTCTGCAGCCCTGGGGAAGCGAGGAGCACCTGCTGCCCACAGTCACGCATGGAAGGCATTTGCAGCGTTAGCTCAGCTTTGAAGTCAGCTCGTCAGCACAATTCCAGGTGTGGAGTGGGTTCACGGGGGAAACTCAGGAAAATAAACAGCTGGGTGAGAGCAGCCAGCAAAATAAACCCACCAGAGCTCTGTGTGTGGGGCTCTGCTGGAGCAGCTGATGAATGCCAGCACAGAGAACAAATCCCACAGCCTTGGTGCGAGCAGGAGAGGGCTCAGCTCAGCTCCTGGAGAGCAGGTGCTGACTCTGGAGCTCCCTCTCGGTGAGGATGGATCACCACACCCTGCCACAGGCAGGGCACGGCGCCTCGGCTGCGCTGAGGAGCTCTCGGATCCTCCTTTGGATGCTGAGGGAATTCAGACACCGCTTTGAGGGTCTAAAGGGAAAAAGAAAAGAGAGGAAGAAGAAAGGAGGTGAGTGTAAGAAGTTGGGTGTTTCTATAGCAGCAGCAGCAGCAGCAGGTGGGAGCGCCCGTCACTCAGCACAGCGTGGGGACAGAGCTGGCACCGCCTGATAAGAGCTGCTGCCTCCACGGCTGGGGTCCCACCAGCTCTCAGGATGGAGCCCTTCCCTGGAAAGCTGCTGGAGATGGGGGAGGAGGAAGGGATGGGCTCAGGGAACCTCGGAGAGCGGGGGGAGGCAGCGCTGGGTGGCACCAAGGGGACAAAGCCCCAGTTCCTGTGGCGTTTCACACCTGAGGGGCAGCTCTGGAGTCCCAGACACAGCGATGGGCACCGAGGTGATGGGGACAGGGGCAGTGGGGGCTCTGTGCTCCCCCAGCAGGCAGTGGGTGACAGGGGCTCAGGGGCAATGGGACTGGGACAGAGCAGCCAGAACAAACCTCCCTGTGCCCAGCGGAGTGTCCTGAGGACAGGAACTGCAAGAGCTGGTGCCGAGTCAAGAGAGCAGCTGAGAAAACACATTAATGCACCATAAAGAATGTCTTTGCTTCCCAATGATCTTTTTTATTACTATTATTTATTCATTTATACGCCACTGCCTTGCTTCTTTTTTTTTTTTCCCTCCTTTTCTTTTTTCTTCTTTTTTTTTTTCTCCTCTCCCAGCTCTTTCAGTGCCTCATACCACCCTCTCCACCCCTGGAGACTGCATTCAAACACTGTCTGATGCTGAGGGCTGGCTGGGGGGGTCCGGGGCCATCAGCATGCCTGGCACACGCCAAGCCCAGCCAGCAGAGCAGTGCTGGGCCCGGCCACAGCTCCTCCTGCCTCCAAATATTTGGATTCTAAAAGGGCTGGGATAGAAACACCAAGAAAAATAAATATTTTACAAACACAGTAACCGAAAACCTAAACAGGATCCCGCCGCCTCTTTCTGCCCAGGGCACGCTACTGAAGCGGAGCTTGGATGTCACAGCTGTGGCACTGACACTTTATTTCCTTACAAAGGAATGTTCTGGGGCTGCAGCACCGCGCCAGGCCACTCCCAGGGAGTTTGGGAAGGAACAAAACCTGTCTCGGGATGCTGGGCAGCTCCTGGGCTGGGAATGTCCCTCTGCTCCCATGGGGGCTCTGGAAATCGAACTCTGCCTCCTCCACACCCCGGGAAGGCAGGAGGGGAGCCAGGAGCTGGCGAAGCTCTGGAGGTGAAGGAGGTGGAATGTTCATTGCCCCTGGAGTCACCTGGGGAGCCAGGAGCTGGCCAAGCTCTGGAGGTGAAGGAGGTGGAATGTCCATTGCCCCAGGAAAGCACAAGGGAAGCCCTGACCTGGTGAAGCTCTGGAGGTAGAGGATGAGGGTGGAAGTTTCATTGCCCCAGGAGTCACCTGAGGAGCCCTGACCTGGCCAAGCTTGGGAACTGAAGCAGGAGGTGAAAATCCCTGCTCAGGGCAGGGGGACTGCAGGGTGGGATCCAGTGCTGGCTGAGCACAAAGGCCTGAGCAGGATCCTCCTGGGCAGGGCCTGGGGACCCTCCCCATGCTTTAAAAGCACAGGGACTCCAAAGCCTTCTTTCCACCACCCTCGCTGGCCCAAGGGCCTGTGCTGGTGACTGGAGGCATCTCCTGTGTCAGCCTGCTCTCTGTTCAGCATGGGAATGCTCCCTCCAGGCTCAAACAGTCACCATCCCGTTTCTGACACTGTGAGTGCCACCAGCTGGGACCATGGCCCTCGGGAAGCTGCTGAGCCCTTTCAGCCAGCAGTTTTTTGGCTCCAGTTCATGTTCTCTGCAGACCAAAGGAGACCTTGTCCCTTTGACTCGTTATTTAGGGGTCCCTCAGGACCCAGAGACACTGATCACTCTCTGGGGGAGGAGGAGGAGGGTTGATGGTCCTAAACCAAAGAGGAACAAGATGTTCCCGTGCGTGGTGCTGCGGTCACTGGCTCGGCTCAGCTGGGGACTGGTCACAGAGGGCCACCATCATGGCACAGCTGTCCCTGGTCCCTCCAAATTGCTCCCTTGGCAGAGCTCTGGGGGAGTGAATGAGCACCAGGAGCTTTAGTGGCCTCTCAGGCCTGGACACAGGGCAGGACAGCTCCTCCTGCTGCCCCTCCAGCCATGCCCAGGCCCCTGGGCTCTCACACACCCCCTGTGCCCACCCCCTGCTCCAGCTTTGGGGAGGGCTCCGTGTGCCTGGGGCTCTCTGGGGTGGTGGTGGAGCCTTTTTGTTGTGGTTGTTATTTTTAATCTGCATATTGTTGTGGATTTGCGTCAGAGACAGCAGGTTGGAGGGACGTGCCTGGCGCTTGGAGCACAACGTGGCAAGGTTGGCAGTGCCCCCCAGCTCCAGAGAACCGGATCCAGCAGGGCTGTGCTGAGCCCCAGCGCTCGCCCCAAGCTCTGCAGCAGCTTCCAGTCATTCCTCACTTCCAGCCCCAACAGCCAAGCCCTGAGGATGAGCAGGGTAGGGAGGAAGGGGCTCTCAGCACCAGAGCAAGCACAGGATTTGGTCCTGTGGGGCTGCCCTGTGGGACAGGGGCTCATCTACCCTTGGCCATGAGGGATCCCACAGCATCCCAGCCTCTGCTGCACAGGGAGATGCTGAAGAACCAGCAGAGTCCCATCCTGCCCTGGAAGCCCAGAAGTGCCAGCCTGGGGAGCCTGGAGCACCTCATGTGCCTCAGTCCCTGCAGGGGAAATCCAGCAGCCTCCAAGCAGGGAAGCAATGTTGCTGGGGACATTTCCTGAGTGCCACTCTCCTGCTGGATGGAAACAAACCCTGCTGTGAGCCCCTGAGGGAGGGACAGCAATGGGACAGCATGGGAGAGACATGAGGCTGGGACCTGGCGACCTCCTGGCCACTGGAGCAGTGTTTGCCTTCTTGCCTTCCTCACTCTGCTCCCCATCCCCATCCCATCCCATCCCATCCCATCCCCATCCCCATCCCATCCCATGGGAGCTGCTCCCCACTCGGGACAGGGGCTGCTCCTGCCTCTCCCACCTGTGGGAAGAGCCCCCTGCTCACCTGCCCCTCCCTGGCACGAACCTTTGTGCCTGGTGCTCGCCAGCCTCCAGGAATGAGGAGGAGAACACGCCAGGATCTCACTGAAAGCACCAACTGTTCTCCTCACATGTAAATGCTGCTGCTCTTTTGATTTTAAATGGCTTTAATGCCGAGTTCATCTGCTAATTCTCCTCCTGCCCCTTGTGTATTGTATATTAGGAGAAATGTTGTTCTGTATCCTGAGCAGTTTATTTTATTGAGTTTAAGAGAAAATCCCATACTGAGATGCTGCAGATAAATATTCATTGTCACATCTGCTTCGGTTTAAGATTGTTGCCTAAAAATGTTAAAAATACAAACATATTTGGTGGGGGAGAGGCTGGGGTGGGAGGCTTGGGGTGGGCTGCTGAGTCTGGGCCTTCAGTGCAACTCGTCAAATGTTTTATCACCAGCAAGGAGAGGAATCACAATGAGGGGAAATCACCCAGGGGAAGGGAAAAGGGAGCAGCAGCCTGAGAGACTCAGCCTGAGGCTCAGACTGGGGCCCAAGTGGAGCAGTCCTGCATGGGAGCACCCTGGCACCACTGCAGGTTGGGGCACAGCTGTGGCACTGCAGGGGTGTCCCATTCTCGGCTACTCAGAGCATCCTCAGGATCTCCCAGTGGGATGGGGAGACAGACCAGTAACAGCAGTAGGGTGTGTTCCCTGTCTCTGGAATGCTGCACTGTGGGCTGGCAGTGCTGGCAGCACCCAGGAGCTGCCTGGAGGATGTGCCAGGGCTGGGAGCCCCTGTCCAGCCCTGCTGTGCCTGGCAGTGCCGTGGTGTCATTTTGGGTAAGGATGCAGTGCCGTGGTGGCCCTGCTTGGCACAGCTGTCCCATCTCCACCTGATGAAAGCATGATGGGCACCAGGAGCTGCCCTGGTGGCAGTTCCAGCAGGGAGGCTGGGAGCTGCCCTGGCTTCTGCTGCCTCTGGGAAGGGCTTGTCCAGGCCACACTGGACACACACAGTGACAGGACAGCTTGGGACAACATCAAGGGGACTCAGCTTGGCAAAGTCCACACTGTCCCTGCTCCAGACACACAGAGCTCTTCCCTCCCCACCTCTGCCAGTCCATTACTTCTGCTAAGTGCTACAATTTTATTTTACATTTAAATAAAATAAACTTGACCTTATTTTATTTTTCTTTCAAAGCTTTTGCAGCTCCACCAAGCGCAGCCAGTGGATATGGAAGGCATAGTAATAAGGATAACGCTTTCCACTTGCTGAGCACTTTGTATTCTCCGAGCACTGTACAAACATTACCTAATTAAACAGAGCAAGGCAGAGCCCTCTGCTCCGGCCTAATGCTGGGAAATGGAAACAAGGAAACTCTGAACCAATATGTCAATAACATCAAAGTCCCATTGTCCTGGCCTTGGCTTTGTTGCAAAGGAATCCGAAATTGTCTCAGAGTTTCCAACATGGCTTCGGGCTCTTCACACTTGGGAAACAAGTGTGAAAGAACTGTTTGGGAGTCAGACGACAAACCCTGATCAAAGTTGGCAGAAGTGGCCACGGAGACCCCGGGACTGCAGCCTGGCCTTTGATGCCGCCTCATGTGGGAGCCATCCCGGCGGCTCTCGCCCCCCAGCCCTCTCCAGGGCTGGCATCTTCCTCGGGGCCCTCTCATGTGCATCTGGGGAATGTTTCCTATTAGGGATTCACACTCTGGTTGAGCTGCATTCCTAATTGTGGAGACTTGAACGGCCCTAATAGGAAACACACCCGCAGCAGAGTCCCTGTGAGTCATTCTCCCATCAGAGCCGTCCTTGGGCTGCTGCCACATGGCAGGGACAGGGCCCAAGGGACACAGGGACAGAGCCCCAGGGGGACCCTGCTCCCAGCTGTGCCACCATCCCTCCAGGCTCTCCGTGGGTGCCATGCCAGGTGCTGGGAATTCTGTGCCTGCCCTCCATGGCATGGTGCCCATGTTCAGGGGACATTGCATGGCCATCATCCTGTTCCTGCAGCAGGGTTGGCACCTCTGGGGGCAGGAGGAGGCTGGGTCAGAGCCTGGTGCTCCGTGGTGAGTGACCATGCTCATGTTCATGTTTCCATGCTCATGTTCATGCTTCCATGTCATGTTCATGTTTCCATGTCATGTTCTTGCCATGGCCACGCTGGGGTCTGTGCCCAGCTGTGCTCATCCTCTGGGACGTGCCCAGCGTGGGAATGCCTCAGTCCCACCTCCCAGAGCAGCCTGGGGGTCCAGGCTCTGGCCCCAAAGCGCAGCCACCCCTTGTTTAGCAAACTGAGGTGACCTTGGAGTGCTACCCCTTTGTGCCAGAGCCCAGGTGTCCCATTTGTCACCGTGACAGCCCACACAGCTCTGGGAAAAGGTCACCTGAGCTGTACCCGCCCTTCCCTTTCACATTTATGCTGATGGCAAATTAATTCTTCATCAGAAGCCTGAGTGCCCCCTGTGCCATTGTTTGATGTTTTCCAAATCTGCCTGGGTTCAGGTGCTCCCCTCCCTCCTCCCCAGCACTGAGACACACCAAAGACAAAGCATCAGCCCCTGCATTTTTAGGACAAATTCCCTGATTCTGGGGATGTTCTGGCTGAATCTCTGTGCATTTTTCTGTGTCTGCTTGACAGCAATACCTGGTGATGTCAGACAAGCCTCTGGGGCCCTGGGCTCTCATTACCAGCCTGTCTAATTAAGAAGAGATGCTGCTGCTGACTGCTTTGGAGAACGATGTGGGGAAGCAACAAATGCCAATCTCCATCACCAGGGTCTGTGCTTTTGGGGTCTGCATCTTTAGAGACAGGAGGGCAGCCCTGAGTGTGTCCCAGACAGTGCAACGACAGGTTCAGCAGCAGGAACCCCTCTGAGCCCCAAAGGGTGCAGGGCTTGGGGAGTCAGGAGCCTGATTTTATCTGAGCAGACTCACTCCAGTTGCTAACAATTAGCAGGGGCTGGCTGATCATTAAGGCAAAATGAGCCACTCCCTATCCATTCCACCCCTGCTGGAGGTTTGGGTTGGGAAATCGAGGTCCTGCATGTTCCAGTTCAGATCCTTTCCAGCCCTGCAGCCCTTCTGGAGTTCCCAGTGAGGCTGCTCCACGTCCCCTTGCACAGGAACCTTTCCCAGGACTTTCCCTCAGGTTGGGGATGTTTGGCACAGGGTGAAGAGGGAACTCTTGTTTTTATTCTTCTACAACAGGAATGTTTTTCCTCCTGTTATTCATCAAATTCTGCTGGAATTTAATACTCACCAGCTCTAAACAGCCTCTTGCACTAACAGTGATTGATGGTTTCCAACCAGTCCATAAATGCTGCCCCTCCTCAGCCCTGCACTTTCTCTCCTTCTCTCCCTATCACTCCATCTCTCCTCTCTTCCCTTCTCTCTCCTCTCTTCCGGGCCAGACAAAAGCTGATCATGCTGTTGTTATGTGGATTGATTTGTTTTCTGTTTCTGCTGTGTTTTGGAGTAGGAAGACATCAGGGATTTGTGAAAGAGCAGTGAAATGCCATGGCCAATGAAGCCTGACTAGGAATTCCTCAGGTTATTATCTCTTAGGTTAGGGAAATCCGGGCAAATTTCTGTGCTGAAACACTTCAGGAGCAGAAAACAGCAAAGCCCAGAGCAGCTGCCCAGTTCTCCCAGTCTGGGGCAGCCTGGGGTGTGTCTGCACACTCAGGGTGATGTGACCACCCTGGGGTGCAGGGAATGTGCACAGGATTCCCAGGCCAGGGAACTGCTGAGGGCTCCATCCAAGGCACCAGCAGAATGGAGCAGCCCAGGACAAGGCTCCTGAGCATCCTCCTGCCCCCAGGGGCTCAGGGGGTGACAGCAATTGCTGGGTTCTCATCTGGATGAACAACTTGCAGTCCCAAGGCACAAATTCCCAGGAGTTCTGTCTCTGGGGGCTGGAGACAGCTGGTGCCAGGGAACAAGGAAGGGTGAGATCAAAGCAGGTCAGGTGAAACCTGGGGAAGTCCAGTCACTCTCTAGGGACAAAAGCATCCAGCAGATGCTGACAGGGAGGGCACTGTGGGATGCCAGGGATGAGCTGGTGATGCTGAGGGTGCCAGGCAGGTGATGCTGAGGATGCCAAGCTGGTGAAGGTGAGGGTGCCAAGCAGGTGATGTTGAGGGTACCAGGCTGGGGAAGGTGAGGATGCTGAACTGGGGAAGGTGAGGGTGCCAGGCTGGTGATGCTGAGGGTGCCAGGCAGGTAAACATCAGGGTGCCAGGCAGGTGATGCTGGGGGACCCCCAAGAGGCAGAGCCCCCTCCCCACAGTGCTCAGCTCTGCTGGGAAGGGGCTGCTCCCGGGCTGTCTCCTTCCCCTGGCCGTTTGCTGGACTTCCCACAAGAGTGGATAAATTATCCCTGCCTTTCCCCTTCCCTTGCTCTTTTCCCCAGCAGAGCTCCCTCCTACCTGGTGGGGGCTGCCCTTCCCTTGGAAAGCCCAGCGCTCTGAGGAGCCCCGGCTCTCCTGTTCCAATTAAGCTACCTGAGATAAAATCTGGGGAGCTCTTAGAGGGAAACAACTTAAAGAGATGTAAAATGGTAACTTGATTTACTCATTTGTTCCTGACCGTTTGATTCCTCCCCGAGCCGCCACCCAGCCAGCTGGGTTATGTGTCACCGGGAAAAAAAAATCCAATACAGGCAGATCCCTTATCAGATCAGCGCGTTAAAAGGATTTGGGGAATGCTAATGCAGGCACGGGGATTGGGAGATGGGACTCGCTGGCTACGGGTGGCCGAGCACCAGGCAGCACCTTGGCTCCCCCTTCCCCGGCTCCTGTTTCCCCTGGGATGTGGCAGCAGGGCTGGCCGGGCTCTCCTCGCAAAGCAAGGGCTCAGTGGGGAATCTCCCCCTCATCCAGCCTTTGCCCAGGATCCCTGGGGAACATTTCTTGCCCTGTTTTGCTGGATGAAGTCAGTTATCTTTGTGGTGTGAGTTGGAGGCAGCTCCTGTGCATGCCTGGCTCTGCGGTGAGCAGTGTGCTGCATTCCCTCCTGGCTGATGCCATCCTGGGCTTCTCCAGGCACAGGGACAGGAGTGCTGTCCCATCACGGACTCCAAAGGCCCAGCCCAAGGCTGGCACTGCTCCCCAACAGCCCTGATCCAGGAGCCAGGACCTGGGATGGGGATTTGAGATCCACAAGGAAAATCAGAGAGGTTGTGGCCTCCCCATCCCTGGGAGTGTTCAAGGCCAGCTTGGATGGGGCTTAGAGCAAGCCTGGGACAGTGAAAGGTGTGGGTGACACTGGATGGACTTTGAGGTCCCTTCCAACCCAAACCAGTCTGTGATTCCATGAAAACACCCCGGGGTTTGGACCTGAGTCACACTAATGGCTGTGGAACTGTTTTGCAAATTAACAAATGCAATTTGTTCCCCGATCCAGCACGGGCCAAGGTCAGGCCGGTGGGAAGCCCATGGCTCATTCCCTGTGACAAGAGCAGCTCTGTTTCAATTACTGCTGCACATCCTCAGGTGACAGGAGCCTCTGGTCCTGCTGGTCCTGCTGTTCACCCTGCTCTGGGACACGGAGAGAGCCTGTCCTGGGTGTCCCAGTGATGAAGGGCAGATTAGCAAGGCCCTGCTGCATTAGGCTGGGAATATATTTAGCTCCTCAACGTGCTGTGGATTAAGAGCAGCAGGAGACCTGGCAGTTCCACTCCAGGGGCTGGCAGGGAGCATTCCTGAGCTGAGCTGACATTCCCTTCTCAGCACCTGTTGGATGGGTGTCCCGGGATCGTCCTGTCCCTGTTGTCACTTGGCTGCTCAAAGCAGCTTCTGCAGAGTCAGGCTCAAGCCATGAAGGTTTTAAGGGTTTGAGGGTGTTTTAGGGCAAAGAGCCCCTCTCTATGGTTTGTTCTTGTCCTTTTCTTCCACCAGTCCCTGTTCCTTGGAGTGGCACCGCCCTTATCCAGGGAGATGAGGACACATTTTGGGGCTTGAAAATGAGCATTTTTAGCTCTTGCTGAGCTCCTGTGCTCAGCTCCATTCCCATCCCATGGGGCTTTTTGCCTCAGGATGGCTCTGTTACCTGCCCATGCCCGCCCCTGTTCCTGAGAGCATCCCACCCAGTTATCCCCATGCCTGGCTCATTAGTAAATTGTATGGAAATACAGATGTCCCCCTGTCACCTCACAGGACGTGTCACCCTCCCATGCCTTCAGCACCAAATGAGAGCAGATTTGTCTTTTTCCCTCACTGATATCCTGGGTAAAACCTGTTTTCACCACATTTACAAGGGAGGTTTTCCAAGCAATCCTCTCCACAGGGACCCCTGAACTGGAGACCTTGGAGTGTTCCCTTGTGCCCCAGCAGAGCCCTTCCCATTCTGGATAATCCCATACAGCCTAGGCTGGGAATTCCTGGCAGCTGGAGAGCACATCAGGTTATTTGCAGCTCTCTGGCCATTCTGGAGACTGTAGGAATTCAATAACCACCCCTGCACTGGGACATGGGGCTGTCCCAGCCCTTGGCAGCCCATCTTTCCACAGGGGTTACAGGAAACCTGGGAGACACTGACAAAACCCAAACTTGCACTCAGTAAAATGAAAAACAAACTGAAAAATTCACCCAGTCCAAAACCTGCCTCAAGTCAACCCAAACGTTTGCTTCAATCATTGAGCAAACATTCCATGTGCGCTCCAAGCTTTTCCTTTTTAAGCTTCTTAAGTGGGCTTGAGTTAAACACAGGCAAATTTCTCCCAAAAACATTGTTCCAGCCCAAATCACAGAGCCTCAAGAAGCTTTTCTTCAAAGCCAGCAGAACAAACCTGGTGGATTTGGTTGGATTTTTCCCTTTTTTGGGGGGTACAAGATCATTCCTGTTGGGTCAGTGTCGCAGTTGACTTGCAGCTGCACTTTTGGGTGTTTGGCAGAGGAATTTCCCCCAGCTCTGCCTTCTGTGGCCTTATTTGATGGCTAGTGGCACGGGTTGTGTCTGCTGTCACCTCTGTCACCTCTGTCACTGCTGCTGTCCCCCAGCTCTTCACACCCACCACGAGCACAGCCATGCAGAGACACGGCCAAGCCAGAATTTCTGGTTTCCATAAAGGAATATGGAGAATATTATCCAGTGAGATTTGAAACTGAGGTGGGAAAGCTGCCAGCCTGCAGCGTTTTCAAAGAGCCTCCTGTATCTCGTGTTGCTGAAAACTGGGAAGTCCCGTGGGCTGGGGAAGGGGAGGAGGGAGGGGTGGGGGGTCCCCGTGGTGGGCACGGGGATGGAGGCAGAGCAGGGGGAAACCTTCTGAAGGGGTCCTTTCATATTAGAATAAGTCATAATTAATGCTATCAGGTGGCAGGAAGGCAGCATCAGGTAACATGAGCAGGGCCTTATCTCTCCCTGCATCCCGGGGCTGCGGCTCTGGGCTGGGGGAAAAGCAGGAGGCTCACAAAAAGTGTTGGGAGTGGGGCACTGCTGCCATGAGGAGCCCAGCTCTGGTCCTGCCTGGCAGGATTTCCTCGGAGAGGTGAGGTGAGGCAAGCCCTGGGTGGATGGATGGATCCACACAGATCCATCTTCATGAGGAAGGAGGATGGATGTGACGGTGGTCACAGGGGTCCCAGGATGAAGGAAGAACAAGGATCTGACTCCATGTTTCAGAAGTCTTGATTTATTATTTTATGATATATATTACATTAAAAGTATACTAAAAGAATAGAAGAAAGGATTTCATCAGGAGGCTGGCTAAGAATAGAATAGCAAAGAATGATAACAAAGGTTTGTGTCTCGACTCTCTGTCTGAGCCAGTGGGGCTGTGATTGGCCATTAATTACAAACATCCATCATGGGCCAATCAAAGATGCACCTGTTGCATTCCACAGCAGCAGATAATCATTGTTTACATTTTGTTCCTGAGGCCTCTCAGCTTCTCAGGAGGAAAAATCTAAGGAAAGGATTTTTCATAAAAGATGTTTGCGACAGATGGAGGGTGTGGAGAAGGGGTGAGCACCCAGGAGGTCCCACAAGAGGGGTTTTGGCTGTCCCATCAGCATCTGTGGAAACCCCCAGGCCTTTTGTGGTGCCACCAGTGCCATGGTGACCCTGAGGGGCTGGGCTGGTCACTGGTGTCTCTGGGACCTGAGCTCCAGATGTGCTTTGAGCCATTTGTTCATTAGGAGCTGATCAAACCATGCCCTGCCCGGGTCTCACAAGCCAGTTGTCCTTTATTTGCACTTTTTTGGGCCAAGCTCTCTCTTTCTCCTCCTCCTCAGCTGGGTCACCAGACACATAATTCCACCTTAATTAGTGGCATTGCTCCTGACAGTGGGGCTGTCAGGAGCCTGAGTCACCTGGGTTAGCACATCCCTGGCCTTGGGGACAGCTTAAACAGGAGGGTTTGGGGGCAAAACACTGATTTGGGGAAAGCTCTTTTGCCAGGCAGAAAAAACATATTTAAAAACAAAGCACTTAAAACTGGTGGATCAAACCCTCCTCATGGAAATGCCTGTGTGGGAAAAAAGCCTCTGTGATCTCAATTACCTTCCTCTGTGAGGATCCTGCATAGCTGAAATTGTTTAGTTTCTGAGCAGCAATGATAAAAAAAACACTTTAGGTTTTTATTTCCCTACTTCGGCTTCCCTTGGGGAAAGAGCTGGAGCAAGCGATTCCACGCATGCACACAGGCACGGGGCACACAACAGCCAGAACAAAATCCCAACAAACACAACTTGTTTGCTTTAATTTTGTTTTTCACTGAAAAAATGTGAACTTCTCTGAGAAAAGACGATGCGATGGGCTCGGCTCAGCTCTGTGGCCTGCCCTACTTTTGGGGAATTTGTTTTCCAGTTTGCAGCCATCCTTAGCCTTAAATTTCTCCTATTAAGGATAAGACTAAAGCAGCCCTAAGGCATCAGCCCTTGGAGGGAAGAGGAAGAGGGATGGAAGTGCTCATGGGAGGCAGCCTCTGCTCAGGCAGAACACAGGCTGGGATTGTTGGAGTGTCCTGTGCAGGGCCAGGAGTTGGGCTCAGAGATCCTTGTTGGTCCTATCTGAGTCAAGATATTCTGGGATTTCACCCCCATGTCCTGGCTGCTCGTCCTTGTCCCCTGTAGGGTTGTGCAGCTGAGGGATGGATGCAGGGATGGACCTGGGGAGGTGATGGGTGGCCCCCCTGTCCTTTCATCCCACCCTCGTCCCTCCCCAGCACAGAGCAAGTTGTCAAAAGCAACAACACTTCAAGACCAACCCCAAATAAATGCAGGAATATTGGGTGATGAATGGTCCCTGCTCTGAAATCCATCTGGGGAGGAGACGTCGGCTCCTCCAGCTCTGCAGTGCCACCTCGGGAACGTGTCAGCGTGTCACCGTGTGTCACAACACCCGGGGCAGGGCCCAGGACAGCTGGCAGGGTTTGCAGACGTTCTCCTGTGCATCCACTCGCTCTCAGTCCGGTTCCCTCCGTGACAGCCACGGGAGACGAGCTGGCTGCGGAGGCTCGGGGAGAGCTGCTCCGAATGCCGCATCCCTCTGCCATGCGCCTCTCCTCTCCGAGCAGGGTCCCCCGAGGCCAGAGCTGACTTTGTTTTCCTGTCTCCCGCGGCACAAGCAGCTCGGGAACGCGGGATGAATAGGAATGGGAATAACAAATGGGCTGGAGATAAGGCAGCGTCTGCGGGAGTCACCGCGAGGCACCGGAGAGGGAAGGCGGAGGGGGAGCATGCCGGAGTTAGCGGGGTCCAAACGGGATTAGAGTGACAAATTTCAGAGGGATGGGGGGGCTGGAAGGTGCAGCGGAGGTGGAGCACGGAGCTCTCCCTGCCTGATTTTCCCCGGTACCAGAGCTGTCCCTGTTCGGCCCGGACTTGGGAACAGACCCCAGACACCAAGGGATGGAGGAGATGTGGGCAGGACGGGCAGGGGGAGAGCAGAGCCCAAGGAATTGCATGGGGAGGGCTGGGGAAAAAGAGAAAAAGAGGAGAAAGAGAAGGAAGAGGAAAAGGATGCCCATCTCGGTGGGGTGGCAGATGTTCTCAGCTGTGCATGGCCAACACATCAACACAGATGTTCATAAATGCACATTTGTGAAAAGCATCTACTAAAGATGCTGGAAAACTGGGAAACCTCCACTGCAGGAGGCTGAGCAATTCACCCCAAGGCTTCATGGCTGTCACCTGGGAGCTGGGCCCTGGAACCAGGAGGGAAATTCAGCTTTATAGTGGGGGACACCCCATGGGGACAGTCTGTGGACTGGAACCTGCTGGTGTTGGGGTGGAAGAGGCAGAAAAGCAGGGGAGAGGCATCAAACCATTGACCTTCAGCTGGTTTAGAGGTGTCAGCAGGCAGAAGGGAGGGGAATGATTTAGAAAGGTGGAGGAATGTGGAGTTAGGAAGGTGGAATTGAGGAAAGGAAAACAGATGATAAATTTCAGGGAAATAATCCAAATAATCCAACAGAGAGAGGCAGAGGAGTGAGAAACTCCTCTCTGGGAAGAGATGGGACCAGCCTGCTGTGGGCCTGGGAGATCAGCTGGACTTCCAAAGTGTGCAGCCCTGCAGCTCCTTGGGGGTGGCACAGGGAGCTGGGATGGCTCATTGGAAACACCAAATTCCTCTTACCAGGGACAGAGCACCTTGTTCTGCTGGTGCTCCTGCATGCTGGGACCCAGCCCAGTCCTGACAGGAGCGTTCCCAGCTTCTCCTCCTGCTCAGTAACAAATCCTGGAGCAGTTTCCTTGCACCATCCAGGGCTGGACACTGCCAACTCACCCTGGAGCCAGCGTTGGCTGCACTGGGGAACAGGAGACCAGCCTGGTTTGGGGTAATTCCAGGCTTTTTTAGCTTTATGGGAGCATCTCAACAAACATTCGGGCTGGCCTGCTTCCCAACAGCTGCACACGGAGAACTGGGATGCACAGAGAAGCTTTATGGCCTCTGCAGCTCCAGGTAAGGGTTGATGGGATTGAAATGAGCTGAGGAAAGCTCAGAACCCACGAGCCTGAGGCTTCCCATGTCTGCTCCAGGGAAAATGGGGCCAACCCAGCCACACACACTGGGCTCCCTGTACTGCCAAGCTGGGCCGAGTAAGGTCAGAGTTAGGCAGAAACAAGAGACAGAAAAGGCTGATTAGGTCACTTATTTCATCCTCTTACCAATTAGGCAGGAAATTATTTAACTGCTTTATTTATTTATTTAGGAATGTACCTCAGCAGGAAAACCCCAGCAGCAAGAGCTGCCGTCATGCAGAGGGAAGGGAGCCCAGCTCCTCATTCATAAATGCACATTTGTGAAAAGCATCTGCTGAAGGAAAATCTGGGGGGGAAACCTCTCCTGAGAAGCCTCTGAGGCTATGTGGGCTACAGGGCTGGGGAGGGAAGTGGGATTTGCTGTGTCCTGGGTATGGGTGCTCTTCTGGAACATCCCTATTGCATTATTTCCTTTACTAGAGACAATTTCCAATCCCAGAGGGGTCCAAGAGATCCTCAAACCCCACCCCCTGGGCTTGGTGACTCCTGGGGCAGCACCAGCTCCCTACACAGCTCACCCAGCCCAGCCCAGCTCAGCCCCTTTCTGGGAAAGCTTTGTCTGGTGAGGAATTTGCAGTGCAGCTCCTCCAGCAGGATGGGAGGATTGTCCCATTGGACAGCTGAGAAGATTTATGAGGTCCTTAAATGGAACTCTCTGGAGAGAGCCCAGGAATGGTTTGATCTCTGCCCCAGGTCCTTCATCCACAGAAATGCAGGGTTGCAGGGCCATGGTCACAAAGAGGGAGAGCAGTGCCAGCAGCTCCCTTCCTGCCTTGGTGTCATCAGCACTCCACTCCCCCTTCAAAATGATGATGAAAACCAATTTCCAAACCTCAGGGTTTGTTGGTTTTTTTTCCCCTAAATGGAATTCTTGCTTCCCAGCCAGCCTCAGCTCACTTGTGAAGCAGAAGGACAGGCAGGAGGCTCTCCTGGGTGGAGGTGGGCTGCAATGGGCTCGGGCTCTGCCTTGGAAACCAGAGGAGAGGAACCCCATGGCCGGGGCTGCAGCACCCAGGGGCAGGTCCCAAAGGCAAACAGGGCCATGGCCAATATGTCTGAGCCAGGGGGACAAGGTGGAATTGGTGACACATGTCCCCACCTGCACAGTGACCCAGGAAAGCTGTGTGTGTGGAATGAGGGATGCTGTGTGTGGGAGTGCTGTGTGTGGAATGTTATGTGTGTAATTCTGTGTGTGGAATTCTGTGTGTAGGGAATTCTGTGTGCAGGGAATGCTGTGCATGTAATTCTGTGTGCAGGGAATTCTGTGTGTGGAATTCTGTGTGCAGGAAATTTTGTGTGCAGGGAATGCTGTGTATGTAATTCTGTGTGCAGGGAATTCTGTGTATGGAATTCTGTGTGCAGGGAATTTTGTGTGCAGGGAATGCTGTGTATGTAATTCTGTGTGTGGAATTCTGTGTGCAGGGAATGCTGTGTGTGGAATTCTGTGTGTGGATGCTGTGATTGGAATCCTGTGTGTGGACTTCTGTGTGCAGGGAATTCCATGCTCAGGGAATGCTGAGTGTGGATGCTGTGTGTGGAATTCTGTGTGCAGGGAATGCTGCCTGTGGATGCTGTGTGTGGAATTCTGTGTGCAGGGAATGCTGCCTGTGGATGCTGTGTTGGAGGATGCTGTGTGGGTTTCGAAGCTGTGTTGGAGGTGCCCTGTCAGAGCACACCTGTGCCCCTCCACACCTGTGCCCCCCTGGACCAGGGCTCCTGCTCCTCCTGCCGTGGGCAGGATTGGATGTGCTGAACCATCCCCGTGTGCCAGGGCCTGAGCATGAGGGCACAGCAGTGGCCGTGTCCCCTCATGCTGGGGCTGTCTCCTCTCCTCGCTGTCCCTGTCCCCAGCCCCGGGAGGACACGGCACAGCTGGGCTCTGTCCCCAGGGTGGTGGCACAGGCAGCTGGGCACCGCTCCTGAGAGCAGAGCTCTGAAGGATCCAGCCCAGGGACGCAGCTGCTCTGCTGTTATCACACAAGAGCAGAGATGAGACAGCCCAGTTATCAAGGAGAGAGAGACAGAGACAGAGAGAGAGGCTTCTTCTCCCCTCCATCCCCCCCACCCTGCTCCGTGATCATTCTTGTTATTCATTTCCCCTCTCCTCTCCTTGCCAGGCAGACGCTTTCACAGGGCAAATCCAAACGAAAGCCTTGCAAAGAGGATGCTCATAAAATATTTATGGAGAACTGTGGTGAACACGAGTAGGATAATGAGGGTCTGTGGGAAATGGGATGTGTCCAAACTCGCACAGTGAAGGCCTCGTACGAGGCAGAGGCGCACGGTGGAGGCCATTAGTGAGTCCTGCAGGGTCTACACTCATTTCCTTCTCAGTTGCCACACACAGCTCTGCTTTGGCTTTCCCTTGCTGGCACTGGGGCTTTTTCTCCATGGCAGCTGCTGCCTGCACTGCTTGGGGATGGCTGGAGTGCACTGGGGTGTACCCTGCTACCCTGGGGGCTGTGCAATGCTCTGTCCAGTCCCATGGCTGTGCTCTCTGGGAGCAGGACAGGGACACTGTGCCACCAGAGCAGGACACAGCCATTGTGCCACCTCTGGGATGCAGCCTGGTCACCAGCCCTCCCCTCCCAGCCAGTTTTCTGTGCTCCAGCCCCATGCCTGTCCTGCACCCCCTGACAAACCCACACAGGGCAGCCCGGGAGGGCAGCAAGGTCTGGCAGAGGGATGGGAGTCAGTTCCCTTCATTGAGGTTGCTTTAGGAAGGGGAAGGTCGGCTCAGATCTGAGCAGCTCCTTCCCCCCACTCTTCCCTCCCATTCCCTGCAGCCTGTGGGGCTCTGCTCCCATAAACCCCTCCACACTCAGCCTCAGGGCCCGACCCTGAGCACTGCTGGTGCCAAGAAGGGGCTCTGAGGCCCTGGGTAAGCTCTGGTAAAGTGCAAACCTATCCCATCCTGGGAGCAGAACCATAAACACAGCAGCCCCCTAAGGCAGGGACGAGCTGCCTCCAGCCGTGCCCTGCAGCAGCCACTCCAGCTCCTTCTCCAGTTTCCCGGAGCGGGTGTCCCACAGCTGGAATGCTGCTGACCTCTGCAGAGCCTGCCCCAGCTCCAGCCCAAGCTGCAATTCCTCTGCTGTTGGCCAAGAGCACCTCGGGGGCACTGCTGCTCCTCTTCCTCCCTCGGCTCTCCTCCAGCAAGCCCCCAAAAAGCCCTTGAACTCGTGTTGGAGTGCTGATCCCGCTGGGAGCCATGCCTCTGGCAGATGTTTGCTGTGATACAGGACACGACAGCTTTTATGGCTTGTCAGCTGGAACCCAATCTCCTCAGGTCTTTAGGTTAAAATGGAAAAGCAAAGCTTGCACGCATGGCTGTGCCAGCAGCACGGCCTGCTGAGCCTCCCAGCAATCCCAGAACCTCCTGGAGCAGAGCAGGAACCTCCATGTCCCTTATTGTCACCCAGCCCAGCCCAGCAGCCCCAGAACCTCCTGGAGCAGGAAGCCAGGCTACCATCACCATCCCACTCTGTCCAGGCTGCTTTTCCCTTCCCTGTGTCCCAGGACATGCCCTGTGTCCCTGCAGTGACACATCTGTGTGGTTGGGATGTTCCTGACCCCAACCCAGATGCCTGGGGTGGGCGTTTTTCTTTCCAGCCCCAAGAAGGGACAAACAAGCAAGGTCACACATACCTTCCTTATGATGAGTGCAGGGAGATTCCCACCTCTTACAGGCTGGGAAACCACCCCAGTGCTTCAGGCTATTGCACATCACCAAACATTACCAAATCCCAGAGAATTACAAGAAACTGCTTCACTCCCACTGCTGAAGGAAGGAGAATTTCCCCCCTGGCAGCTGAGAGGGTTCCTCACCTCCCCAGAGCTGCCTGATGGAATTGTGCTGCCTCCTGTGAGAGAGAAGGCAGGGAGGGTTCAGAGAACCATGGAATAGTTCAGGCTGGAAAAGACCTTTGAGATCATCGAGTGCAGCTGTTAATTCAGCACTGCTGAGCCCAGGGTTAGGTTTAAATAAAACACCACCAGATTTCAGGTTTAGGTTTAAATAAAACACTGCCAGGTTTCAGGTCACCCTCTCCACCTGTCCTGGTGCTACCACAGCACCTGAGAAGGTCCCATGGGCTGGGTTTGTCAATGATCAAATCATTGATCAGTGTCACACCAGGGCCTCTGGAGGTGGTGGGAGGGAGGCAGAGAATCTGCTCCCTCGAGGCTCCTGGGTGGTGTCTCACCCTCTAGACCAGCATGGGACACTCAGGAAGGGCTGCCTGGCTGATGGATCCCACCCTGCCCTCTCCCCCTCCATCTCCATCACCCACAAGTCTCAAAGTTCAAGTGGTTCAGGACGGGGAAGAGTGTTCCAGACATGAAAGGTATTTCTGGGCATGGGGAAAGAAGTGATTAATCTCAATTAAATGGTTGGACACTGTATAATCTGGGGCAGCAGATTGGGTTACCAGTCCTCCTTCCCATGGCTCTTGGAGGGGGATTCCAGCCTGAGGAGACTTTGGGAAGATGTTTTGACTGCTGAAGTGCCAAACTTAACCCTGTTGTAATTGGGGCTGTGGTGAAACATGGATGTTGTTTTTTGCTTCCTGAGCCTCCCGGACAGCCCGAGGTTTGTGCAGCTGTCACCTCTTTCCCTTTCACACTGTGACAGCTCCCACCCCAGATCACTTTTCCCGAGGTCACTGCTCAAAAAAAAAAAAAAAAAAAAAAAAGAAAGGAAAAAAAAAAAAGATTCTCACAGAGGCTGGTGCTTCCAAGCTCCAGGAGCAGCTCAGCAGCCTGGGCAGAGGTGCAGGGAATTAGTGCTCACCCAGCTCCCAGGCTTCCTGCTGCTGGATCAGGGTTTTCCTCCTCCAGCCCAGACCCCACATCCCACTGGGCCCTGCAGAGCTCCCACTGCCCCTTCCCACAGCTCCATGAGCATCCCCCAGAGCTGGGGTTCCTTGGGATCTGTGTGCACCAAGCCCTGCTGGGGTGCTGGGATGGATCAGCCCCACGTGAGCTGCAGCACCAGCAGGATTTGGGCAGTGAGGAGCCCAGACACACAGAGAGAAGGGTTTCATCCAACACAGCTCTCAGATCCTCCTTGTTATTTACCAGCCTCTTTCCCCAGACTAAAGAGCTGTTCCTGATGTTCTGTAGGGACTAATAACAACCTAATCCCAAGCTGTAATGGACTAAACACACCCAGCTTGTTCTGAGGTTCACCCAGAGAGATCCCACATCCCCCCTGTGCTCTGAGCCCTTTGTGGTGTCACACAGCACACGGCCCTCAGTGACATGAGACAATTCTGGGTAAGAAGTTAAAAATAAATATATTCCCAGGGGGAGCTGCAGAGGGATAGACCGAGCCAGGGTGTAATTACCTGAGCTGGAACAGAGCCAGGCTCTAAACTTGTATTGCAAATTCTTTGCATTGCTTTAGATACCTGCTAACAAAGTGATTATAAAAACCATATTTATAGAAGATTAGGAGCTATGCAATAGATCCACATCCGTAATTAACCATAATAGATCTGCATTGATTATTATTGATGTTAATCCTCTTCTAAATATGTGCACATTAATTAGTCAGCGTTTACCACAGACGCAATTATTTTAGGAACAGACACAGTTGGTGGGGGCAGCAGACAACGGGGTGTTTATTCCGATTTTAGTGTTTATTTTTCTCTCTGCAGCAGCATCTACATCAGGTTGTACAAGAACAAAGAGCATCTGAGTCCAAGGGCCTGGAGCATCCAGGCTCCCACACCGTGATAAGCGCTTACAAGTGCCTGGGAAGGATCTTGCCAAAATATTACTTTTGATGCATAAAATATTTCCTCGTTACTATGAAACACAGCACGGTGCCAGCCTCCAAGGGTGACACTGCTCCTTTTCCTGGCTGCCTGTGGGGGTGTTCAGCTCCAGCACCGTGTGTGCCTCATCCCAGTGCTCCTGGTGGCTGGGATGGGGGTGGGAATTGCTTGTTGGGAATGAAGTCTGGGTGGGTTTGTGGGGGGAGCCTTCAGGACACCTCCTGGGGGTGCTCAGCTGGGGCTGGCTTTCAGGAGCCTTGGAATTTGCTCATCACTTTCCCAGCTGGAACACATGGGGTGTCCTGGTTCGGACAGTGAGTGAATTCAGCCTCTGGAATTCTTTCCCCACCATGATGATCCATCCCCACCAAGAGTTTGGGACCATTTGCATTAAAACAACAACCTTCAAGAGCCACCAGGGTCGGCATGTCATGGGCTGTTCCTCTTTGAAATGCCCCAGAGCCTCCCAAAAATAACTCTGTGGAAAACACCTGTCCTATCTTCTTCCCTTTCTGACCTTCATCTTCTTTTATTTCCTCCTCTCTGTCCTTTATCTCTCTCTCTGCCTTCAAGCAGGAAGAGCAGGAAAGAGTTGGTGCACCCCCTCTTTGAATTGTGCTGCTCCCACCACCCTGTGTCCCTGTGTCTCTTTGTCCCTGTGTCCCTGTGTCCTTGTGTCCCTGTGTCCCTGTGTCCCTGTGTCCCTGTGCCCTTGTGCCCCTGTGTCCCACTGTCCCCTCCCTTCTCCATCGCCATTCCCATGGAGATGCCTCCCACAAGGCAATGGTAGGGAAGATGATTCCACCCCTGGCACTCCCCCCGGGACAAAGCATCTCCAGGGCTGAAGAGTTTTGGTCAGCTTTGGGTGAGAAGAGTCCTGAGCATCCCATCACCCCAGAAAGGGCAGGAAGCGGTGCTGGGAGAACTGGAATGAGGAGCTGGAGGTGCTGGGGGAAGCTACCCGACCATCAGGTGCTCCAGCCTGGCATGGAGTGGGGTCACAGCTGCCACTGTGGGATGTGGTCCCTCTCCAGAGGAGGGAGGAGGAGCTGCCCTGTCCACCACTGCTGCCAGGACCATGCCACATCCCAAAATCCCCATTGCTCCCAACCCTAATGGACACCTGATGGCTAAAGCAGCTTCCCCCCAGTGCTCACTTGTGCCCAGAACACAGCAATCATGACCCAGATCCTGTTCCCTATGTTGCAAACTCCCTTTCCAAATCCAGCAATTAGCCTCCAGTTTGCTTTCCCCACTAATGGCAAGTGGGATCTCTCTGGGATGCTCTGTCCAGACCCTGTTTTCTTCATCAGTTCAAAATCTTTCCCTCTTATTTATTTTTCACCCTTTCCCCAAATGCATTCCCCACCACAAAAATAACATTTTTCAGATCTTTGTAATTATTTATTCCACATATTTCTGTCACAGCTTTGCAGGAATCAGCGTTTCTGGTGGGAGAAGGGAGGGAAGATGAGCAGCTCCAGCCTCTCCTTCCACAGCCGATGAGCCGGGGTCTTGTTTGGGGTCGGTGGTCCAGGAGGGCCCCCCGTGACACCCACAGAGTTCAGACCAATTAGGGACTCCTGACTGGGGGGAAAAAGGGAAAAGAAAGAGCCAGGAAGGCTGGGCTCGCCTTTTTCTCTTCTTTTTAATGGCAGGCCCCCGGGGGCTCGGCGGCATCCTTGAGAATGGAAATCCTTCCAAATGGAAATCCTGCCTGCCCCTCACGGCAGAGCCTGAATGTCACAGAGGGGATGAAAGGGAGCCAAAGGCGACCCTGCTCCCGACGGCATCGAGGGGGGGGACCGAGCTAATGGGAGCACGGACACATCAAGGAAGGGTATTCAGGGCCAACCTGAGGGGTTTTCCCTCCTCCTCCTTTCCCTCCTGGAAGAAGGAAGAGAAGCAAATGAGAGGCGGCAGAACTGTGACATTTTCAAGGACCTGTAGACAGTGTCACCCATGGAGGCACAAGGCTTTGGAAAAGCAGGAGAGAATGTGCTGGTCGGGACCGGGGCTGGCATCTCACCCAGCCGGAAAAATGCTGAATAATTTTGGTGGCCTTTAAATCTGTGCTTAAAATGAACCTTTGCAAGTTGAGGAGCCCTCAGGGCACAGTGTCCCCTGGGAACTCCTAGCTCAATGCCCGAAGCAAATTAGGGACCATCCCAGACAAAGACAATCCATTCCCTTTAGGAAATCCCAGATTTCCTGGGCTGGGGCTGCTCCGTGCCGGGAGGGTCTGCAGACACATCCCATTATGGTAAAATCTGCTGTTCCTGGGCTTCAGCTGGGATGAACCCCAGGGAAATAGCTCCACTTCATACCCGAGGAACAATGCTCCAGAAAATGGAAACAGCTTTCTGAAGAACGTCCTCGGGTTTCCGCCTTTGTTGTGCTGCTCTGCCAGGGCTCTGGGGAGGGGGATGAGTTTCACCCCACTGGTCAGGCTGTGTTGGGTTTGGGATCAGAATCTTCGGGCTGGTGGTCACCCTCTGCCTCAACCCCACAGGATGAACACAGGTCTCTGTGCTGCTCAGAAAAAAATAAAGGAAAAATCCTCCAGAAAAGCAATTCCTGGAAGAATTAAGGGGCAACCAGTCCCACCAATACTTTTGTGTGGTGTGTGTGAAATTCTCCCCTGGAAGTGTTATTAGAATATCCCATTTAAAGGGCTTGGGAAAGCAAATTATTTGGGATGATTCTGAGAGCAGACAGAGGAAGCTTGACTCCAGCATAGGTTCAAATCTGTCATTCACACATCGCAGCCTGGCCAGGGGTGCAGGTGACAGCCATGGATGCAGGACCTGGCTCAGCCAAGCCCTGCTGGTTGTTGGAGCAGTGTGGGGAAGGGAGGGCTGTGGGATCTGGACTTGCTCCCAGCTAAAGTTGGGGGAAATTTGCTTGGAAAGAAAATGCCAGTTCATCGAAACTGAAATATTTCATTAACATATTTTGGGTCTGGGAAGATGCTGCCAGCAGCCTCCCAGCCCACATCTCCCAACTGGGTTGCTTTTGCCTGGGATGGCCCTGCCCAGGGCTCTGGGGTGGCTCCCTGGGTGTCCCACCCTGCTCTGACACCGGGGCCAGGGGCTGAGGGGCTGCCTGGGAGCCCCCACACTGAATTATGGAGTCACAGGATGCTCTGGGTTGGAAGGAATCTTAAAGCTCACAGATCTCTGGCAATTCAGAACTGCCTGGATTTGCCATGTTTTCAGTGGGAGATGGGGACAGGGAGAAGTGCAGCTCCCTGGCTCTGGAGAAGTGGAGCAGGAGGGAGAGGTTTGATGTTGATTGAGAAGGAAGCGTTTGAGATGGAGAATTTAAAAATGAGCCCTTCCCCGTGGCCGTGCTGCTGTTCCAGGCACTGCAGAGAGCGAGGAGGGGGTGAAGGGCTGCTCCTTCTTGAAAGTCTTCTGGTTTCAGTGGATAATCCCAATTTACAAAACAGCTGAGTTTTAAAATGCTGCAATAATCCACTCATTAGCCCTCGCTGCGAGGCGGCGCCCGGGGGCATTCCCAGAGGAAGGTGGGACGGGTGGTTCAGGAGATAATTGCTGCACACTTGAACCCCCCCAGAGGTGGCGGATCCACTAATTTTGGTGAATTCCTTTGTGTCCGCCGGCAGCTGCCCTGCATGAGAGCCGAGCCGTGCCGTGCCGTGCCGTGCCGTGCCTGCAGCAGGATTCCCAGCGAGGATGAGGAGCTCCACGCAGGAATTCCCTTCCTGCTGGCACCACAGATCCACAAGGAATGGCAGGGATGGGATACAGGGGTCAGCAGAGTGCTGAAGAGGCGTTCCTGGCATCAGCTGTGGGAGCACAGAGCTCCTGGGCAGCTCTCAGCTGGAAAGGGACAGTGGAGAATTGGAGAAGCCACATCTGGGCTGCTGTGGGTGCCAGGCTGAATGCCCTGAACAAATCCCAGCTCGTGGAGCTGTGGCTGTGCCACCCCTGGAGGTGTTCCAGGCCAGGTTGGACAGGGATTTGAGCAACCTGGGGTAGTGGAAGGTGTCCCAGCCCATGGCAGGGTGTGGAATGAGAGGGGCTCTAAGGTCCCTTCCAACCCAAACCATCCCAAATTGTTCCATAATTTATTTTATTGCATTGGCTCTGAGCATTCACAGGAGCACCCAGAGGAGGTTCTGGGAGCAGAGTCCTGCTGCTGGACTCAATCCCCATTGCTCGTGGTCCCTTTCCATCCTCCCAGTTCTGCCTTTCCTCATTCCAGTGGCTGACTGGGCAAACAGGCAGATGATAAATATTTAGGGCTCATTTAAGGCAAATAAGCCCAAGGATTGTTTGTTTTATAAACACAACCCTTAGTGGGATTTAACCAAAATTACATTCTGAAAATCAGAGGTTTTGTTTCTTTTTCTTCGCATAGCAACCTGTGAAATACAGAAACACCTGTGTCCCTCATACATGAGCAGGGCTGGAGGTTTTTCAGAGAAATCTCATTTTCCAGACCAAGGATGCAGGAGGAGTGAAGAAGCTGCCGAGAAAAGACCAGAGGAGGTTCCTGACTGTTGGAAAAATGGAGTCAACACAGCTCAGCCCTGAATGACCTTCAGATTTTGGGCAAGAAAGTTGCTGTTACATAGGAAAAATATTATGAAGCAAGAGGGGTTGAAAAAACTGACATTTCTTGGCCAGTTACTGGGAGAATGACGGGTGTGAGGTGATGGCACTGGAGAGAAGATGGGAGCACGCTGCAGCCATGTCACTCTTCCCACAGTGAACCTCCTCCACACACTCTGGTGCCCAGAGCCTCTGATTTTCCTCTCTAAATTGTCACCACTGTCATTCTCTGTGCCCAAGGTGGTCCCCACATGGTGTGAAGGTGGCTCTGTGTCACCCGGGGTGAGGCGGTTCTGTCCGTGCTTTGAAATCAAATCCTCAGGAACCAGAGAAGGAAAGCTGAGGGTTGTTGCCCATGCCTTTTCTCACCCAGATATGTCCAATCTCATCAGCGTTCCCCTGCAGCTGCTTGAGAGATTTCCAAGAGTGCCTTGTTTTGGTTTGGGTTTTGTCAGAAAATGTGGAGCTGTCAAAGCCGAGGAGCCGTGTGGAAATGGAATGGTTTTGACGAGACTGTCATCGGGGGAAGTCTCTGAGCTGCAGGACGGAAGGGCTGATCAAACCCAGACACATTGGGGGAGACAAACGACCCTGAGCCAGCTCAGCAAGGAGAGCCAGGCCCTGGGCTGCAGCGAGGCTGAGCAGCCTCCCCTCCCCTCTGCAGGAATTTGGAGCAGGGTGCCCAGAGAAGCTGTGCCTGCCCCATCCTTGGAAGTGTCCAAAGTCAGGCTGGATGGGCTTGGAGCAACCTGGGATAGTGGAAGGGGTCACTGCTCTGGGGATTTGAACCACATGAGCTTTAATTTCCCCTCCAACCCAACCATTTCGGAATTCTATGATTCCATTAAGTTTCATATCCCTGAAATCTGTGTGCACCCCAAAGCTCATGGGGGGGTCATGCAAGGCACACCCAGAGGAAGTGAAGATTCCTCTTGCTGATTCCAAACAGTTCTGGCAGTCTCTACCCAGACAGACCAAAAAAGGGAAACTGTCCTTGTCTCCAATAGAGTTTTTTAAGGCAGGGCCTGGGAGAGTTTTGCTGATCTCTGTTTTCACCTGGACCCATCTCCAGCCCATCAAGGACAGCAGGGTTTGCAGGGATGATGTGCCAAGCTGTGGGGACACTGGGAACTGCTAGCAGCAGGACATGGGCACTGCCAGGGCTCAGCCACCTTGCTCAGCTCTGTTGCCCCTCAGGAAATGGATGCAAAGTATTTTATAAACAGCAACATTTGCTTTTCAAAGCAGCACCTGTGTAAACAGCCCTGGAGCGAGCGCATCCACCGGGAGCCTCTGGCAGGCACCCAGAGCCCATCCTGGAGCAGGGCCAGCATTTCCTGCAGCCCAGGAATCATCAGGAGGGATGTTGGACCATTGTCCTGCTGTCCTGCTGTCCCTGTTCCCAGCTCCAGACATGTCACCTCTGCTCTTCCCCTGCCATCCCAGTGCCACCCTTGTTCTCCATGGGCAGGACAATGCCAGCATCACTCTCCATGGTGACACAACCACGGGCAGGAGCACAGGGAGGACATCCACAGAGAGGTGGTGCTTGAGCTGAGCACTCCAGGGATGCCCCAGCACAGCAGCACTCCCAGACTGTGCATTCCCATAGATGTCCCAGTGATCTGCCAGACAAGGACATCGGTGCTCAGAGAGACAATTGGTGTCACATCCCCTCTGTCTGGGCCTCACCAGCTGGAACCTGGGGTTAATGATCTCTACTTCACAAAGTGCTTCAAGATCCTGGGCTGAAAAAAACGAGCTCAAATGCAAATGATCCTGCTCATGCCACGGGGAGGTTTATGGCCTGCACGGCTCTTAATAGCACATTAATTAGGGCACAGGATTAAAAGTGTGCTGTGATTAAGCAAATAATTACAGAAGGAGAGGAGTGAATGGGGTGCAGGGTGCAGGGCTGGTTCCTGGGCTGCTCTCACTCCACACATTACAGGGCTGTGTTTGCAGTTTCTCTCAGCTTTGCCAAACTGGAATGGCTGGAGATGAAATTTTCCGGGCCAGTGTCTGCCTGGAGAGAAATCACTCCACAAAGTTTCAGCCAAAATGCTGAAATCTGCTCCCAGGGATGAAAAAATGTGCTGAATTCTGGCAAACATTTCTTTACGATGCTCTTGCTCTTCCCCAGGTCTCTTTACAGCAGGAGCTCCCAAACTGGAGGATGTTTTTGTGCCTGGACCTGCCCTTTGTGTCCTCTTGCCTGGCAAACATGGCTGGGCTTGGCCACGTGCTGAGCCATGAGCAAGGACAGCTCACCAAAATTTGCTGTACCTTTGCCATTAAAATCCTGATCAAAATGGGGGCTCTGAAGCAGGAAAAAGGAGGATGGGAGATGGATTTGGGATTCAGGCATGCCAGCATCTCTCTGGGCTGCAGTCCCCAGCTCAGGCTGTGATGTCTGCTGGTGTCCCCAGCCATGATTTTTGCTGGTGAACAGAACATCTCCTGTGAGCCTTGTGCCTTAAATATCCAAATCCAAGATCCTGGGAGCTGATTTGAGGAGTGCTGAACACCCCTGGCCCCAGGGAAAGCCATCAGGAACAGCCAGGCTGTTAGAGAAAAGGCCATGTGCAAATAAAACCATTCCCTGCCTCAAAGTGGGCATCCAGAATTGCCAATCCTTTTAATCCCAGGATATCTGTGTGGCAGCACTTTGTCAGCAAGTGGCAGAGCTGGCAGGAACTCACATCCATGGGGGAATAATCCTGCTCCAGGCAAGCAGAGGCTGTGGTAGGGCAGGAGCAGGATCCAGAGGGAGGCCCAGGAGGAGAGACTGAGCAGCTCCAGCCCTGGTTTAGTGTGAGCTGTTGTGTTGCTGGAATGGGATAAAGGCATTTCCATGAGCAGTGATGAGCCAAAGTGGGAATGGTGGCTGGGCAGTGCCATGGGAGACCTCTCCATCCATGGAATCGGGAGGAATTTCTTCATGGAAAGGATCAGGCACTGGAAGGGGTTGCCCAAGGAGGTTTGGAGTCCCCATCCCTGGAGCTGTCCAAGGGAGAACTGGATGTGACACTCAGCCCTGGGCTGTGATGAGGTGGGGATGGAGCACAGGTTGGAGACAATCAATGGTTTTGGAGAACATTTCCAACCTCAGTGGTTCTGGGATTCCATGATTCAGCATTGCCCCCATCCCACACAGCTGGGCTCCTGCTGTCACACCTCAGCCCCTGCTCCCTGAAGTACCGAGGGGTCAGGAACTCCTGGGCACATCCCAGGATCTCTCAATCCCAGCCACCGGAGGTGTTGTTGCTTTTGGAGCCTCTCTGTGCCAGGGAGCTGTCAGCGGGCTCAGGATCTGCCTGCAGGACACATCTCTGAGGCAGCTGCCTACATTTTAACTCATCTTTATTTATCTCAGCCACATTTTGTTTTTAACCAGAAATTCCTGTTTTGGACAAAAAGGCAGCAGTTGCAGTGCCTGTCTCTCCTGGCAGTCTGGTTCTCCCTCTCTGCAGGCAGCTCCAGCTCCCTGCTGTGTCACATCCCAGCACGAACAGCCAGGGAATGTTTAATGTTTGTCACACAGGTGCTCTGGGGATGGTTGCTGACACTGTTTGTGACACCTGAGCACAGCAGGGGCAGGACCTGCACTGGAACAAGCCCCAGAGCAGTTCCAAAGAGGGGACAGGGGCCAATGTCCAGCTGGGAATTCACCTCGGAGGATGTGTGAGGGATGTCTGGTACCTTCTTCATCCCCCTGGGGCTGCTCTGCTCACACCTGGAAAAAACAGACCCTGGGCTTTGGGAGGGGGAATCTGACCCCATCCAGCCTCTGCTCCACTCAGCCTTTCCAGGGTGGTCAGCTGTAATTCCTACTGGAATAATTCCATCCCGTCCCAGAAATATTTTTCCATTTTTTAAGTGTATTTTGTTTTTAATGCTTATTTTAAAGGGACGAAATAATAATTGCAACTCATTAAAACACAAAGCACAAACCCCTGTGCTCTGGAATCAGGCTGGCAGAGCTGGGGGTATTGAGCCTGGAGAAAAGGCTCCAGGGAGAGCTCAGAGCCTCTTCCAGGGCCTAAAGGGGCTCCAGGAGAGCTGGAGAGGGACTGGGGACAAGGGATGGAGGGACAGGACACAGGGAATGGCTTCCCCTGCCAGAGGGCAGGGATGGATCGAATATTGGGAACTGGGAATTCCTGGCTGTGAGGGTGGAGAGGCCCTGGCACAGGGTGCCCAGAGAAGCTGTGGTGCCCCTGGATCCCTGGCTATGCCCAAGGCCAGGCTGGATGGGGCTTGGAGCAGCCTGGGATAGGGGAAGGTGTCCCTGCCCATGGCAAGGAGTGGATTTAAAGTCAAGGGACTTTAAGGTCAAGGGTATCAAATCAACAATCTGCAAATTCCAACTTCCACCACCAATTCCAATTACCATCCCCTCAAAGTATTCACATGAATATCTGTGGAAAACAAAACAAAACACAACCTCTTAAATGCCTTCAGGGTCCTGATCCAAGGAAGTAATGGAGAGCCTTTCTTTTGATTTCAAATGAATTTGGTCAGCTCCAGCCACAATTGGAGAGATTGATCATTAAATATTTTTGAAGGATTCTCCCAGTGTTATCCATGCACAAATGGCTTCAGCATCTGCCTGGCTCAAGTCAGCAATCCTGGTTTTTTTTAAGCATTCAGGTCAGCCATTAAAATACCAATTGAGAATATTTTTGCAGGTTTTATTCTCACACCAAGCTGGCAGTCAAGCTGGCACTTCTCTTTTCATCTTCACTTCCCATTGCCTCAATATAGCATGTCCATCAATTTGCTTTTATTTATTTTTTCCAGGCTATTTTAGACAATCTGCTGAAGGAATCTCACTCAGCAACGAGTGCTGACCTTGAGCCGCTCCCTTTCTCTCCCTCTCCTTTATTTAAGAATGTGCAATGAATTAAGACATCACTTCATCCCTGTGCAGGCAGCAGCGGCTCTCCAATGGAGCATGAATGGCAGGGCTGCGGGCAGCGCTGGCCTGGAAATGTGATCTGATGGAAACCAGGGCTGACCTGCTTCCAGACACAACAATGGGACATGGAGGAGCCCTGGCTCCCAAAGGGGACACGGAGGAGCCCACCCTCCCAAAGGGGACACAGAAGAGCCCTGCCTCCCAAAGGGGACACAGAGGAGCCCTGCCTCCCAAAGGGGACACAGAGGAGCCCACCCTCCCAAAGGGGACATGGGAGGAGCCCACCCTCCCAAAAGGGACACGGAGGAGCTCACCCTTCCAGAGGGGACACAGGGGAGCTCACCCTTCCAGAGGGGACATGGAGGAGCCCACCCTCCCAAAGGTGACACAGAAGAGCCCACCCTCCCAAAGGGGACATGGAGGAGCCCACCCTCCCAAAGGGGACACAGAGGAGCCCACCCTCCCAAAGGGGACACAGAAGAGCCCTGCCTCCCAAAGGGGACATGAGGGATGTGCCCCCACGTCTCCCAGAGCATCCTGAGTGAGCAGAGGGAGGATGAGGAGCATGGAGGTCCCAGGAGCAGGGATGGGGCTGTAATCCTGCTGAGATACAGGCGATTGGCACCCAACCAGGGCTGCTCTGCACCCAGGCACACGGTCTGGGGCACAGTGGCATTGTCCTGCCATGCTGGAGCTGCTGTGGCACCTGCCTTTGGGCTCAGCCGTCAGGGCCAGCTCAGCCAGGCAGCCTGGCACTGCTTCCCCCTCCAAGTGCCCCATCCCACCTTTCCCTGCTCCTCCCAAGGTGCTGGCATGTCCATCATCAGTGATTGCCTCAAAAACCTCCTCTCACAGAGATTAAACCCCGGCAGAGAGGGATCTGACCCCAGAGAGTGGCTGAGGCAGGGCAGAGAGCACCGTGGGACCCGGCCACTGCTGGTGTGTCCCACACCACGGACTCCCAGGAGCTACCAGGAGCAGCTCAGGAATGAGCCTGGGTGGGAAGCAGCCACCCCAGCCCTGCACTGCCAGCACCACATGTCACAGCTCCTCGCCGAGGGGACCTTGGTGTTTAATTGCATTTGGAGAGCAGAGGAAGGGAAATTCCTCCAATCACTTTGCTTTTTCCCAACTTTTCTATACCCAAGTCTCAGAGGTAACGAGGAATTAGCACAAAACCCTACCAAACAATAACAACAGCATTCAGTGTGCTCTGAAACTCCTGGGAACTGCAGGGACAAAAGGAATCCGTGGCATTGGGCTTGGAAAGGCTGGAGCTGTCAGAAATTCCAGCATTTCTTCTCTCTCCTTCCAGTGCTCAGGGCTCCAACAGGGCAGGAGAGCAGTGTGTCCCCAGGGAACCGGTGCACAGCCCCCTAAAGTCCCATCCCAGTCCCATCCCATTCCCTCCCAGTCCCAGTCCCAGTCCCAGTCTCTTCCCAATCCCATCCCAGTTCCAGTCCCATCCCAGTCCCAGTCCCAGTCTCTTCCCAATCCCAGTCCCAGTCCCTTCCCAATCCCAGTCCCAGTCCCTTCCCAGTTCCCTTCCCATCCCATCCCAGTCCCATCCCAGTTCCCATCCCATCCCATCCCATCCTAGTCCCAGCCCAGCCCAGCCCAGCCCAGCCCAGATGTGATCAATAAAGCCCCGAGCTGCGGCCCCGGCTATCGGATTGCTCTGCTTTGATTTAAGGAGTTTCCCTGCCACCAGGGACAGAACACTTGGGATGTTTGCCTGGAAACGGGATCTGTGTTTAAGTCATTAGGCCAAATTCACTGCAGGTGGAGGCAGAGGCAGCCCCAGGACCCGGCTGAGGTTGTGCCCATGCAGGGGCTGTGTTTGCTCTGTGCTCCTGCACCCAGGCAGAGCCTCTGGAGCTCCTTCCCTGCTCCCAGAGCAGGCAGGGCGTGCTGGCTCTGCTCCAGCTCCTGCCAGCCTCAGGAATTTCTCTGTGGAGTTCCCCACAGCCTCCATCCCACCCACCAGTATTGCCAGCACCTTCCACACTGAACTGTGAGCTCAGCCCACAGGGCCCAGGCGTTGCTGTCCCCTCCATCTTCCCCTTTTCCCTCCTTGCAGTTCCAAGGAAACCTTGATGTCACTCAAATCAGGAGCAACACCACTGCCCAGGGCTGGGAGAGGCTCAGTGCCACACTCTGTGCATCCTCTGGCTGCGTCCCTCATGTCCCATGGAGCACCCACTCTCCCCAGGGATCTGGGGATATCCAGCATCCCTGACCTCACCTCTGGGGCTGGAACAGGCTTGGGGCCACCAGCACATCCCATCTGCTCCTCCCTGAGCCCTCACACCTCCTCATCCACCTGTGTCCCCCACCACCATCCCATCTACCAAGTGGCCTTGAGCCACTTCAAAGAGAGGGGGAGAACAGGGGGGAAAATCCACAGAGATGACTTTTAAAAAATTTAAAGCAAAATATCTGGTCTTGGCTGCTGTTAAAATCTGAGCATTTCATTAAAAGGCTGCAGGGCTTTTAAAGACAAACTCTAAGCAGAGCCATGAATAATGCAGCTCCTATTCAGAACATGAAGATTTTAGCACATCCATAATACATGGGGTCAACCTGGGAAGAGGCTGCTAATGCACGGGAATGCGAGAGGCAGCAGCCTCAGCTGCTCTGAAAGGAAAACAAACGCGGGATCTGGAGGAGCTCTCCCACTGGCCGAGCACTCTGGGGTACGGCGAGACTCCGAGGGATTTTTAAATCCTTTTTATTGGTGTCTTTCTCAACTAAAATAAACTTTGTAATCTCATTAAGAGCTTGGGGGCTGGTGCAGGCGTGCTGGATGTGGCCCACGGAGCTCTGTAAATAACTGACAGTGGAGCTGGCTCCACGCTCAGGGCTGGCAGCTGCGGGGGCACAGAGAGCTCGGGGTGTCCTGGAGTGCTCCACATGCTCTGGGCTTTGCTGTGGGACTCCCTGGAAAGGGAAAAGTGGGACAGGGCTCAGCTTGGGCAGAGAACACCGGCCCTGTGGCACTGGCTGGTCCCTGGGATGAGTTGGTGGTGCCTTTGTGGGTGCTGCACCCACTGGGCGGGATGAACTTAATGGAATCACAAAATCATTAAGGTTGGGAAAAGAATCATTAAGGTTGGGAAAGTCCTCCAAGGCCATTGAGTCCAAGCTGTGCCCATCCCCACCTTGTCACCAGCCCAGAGCCCTGAGTGCCACCTCAGTGCTTGGACACCTCCAATGGGGATGGGGACTCCAAACCTCTCAGGGCTGCACCATCCAATGCCTGGGCACCCTTTCCAGGAAGAAATTCCTGCTGCTGTCCAAGCTGAAGGTCCCTGGTGTGTAGGACAGTGGGTTTTAAACCTGGATGTGGCCCTTGGATGTGTCTGAGCTGTGGGAACGGAGCCAAGGGATAAACATCATCACCCTCAGGAAAACACAATGGCTGCAGTGAGGAAAACTGATTCCTCCAACAGTTTTATTCACAGAATGTCTGGTGGCTTTAGCAGAGCTCTGAGTTATCTCCCTCCTCCGCTCTTTAGCGCCGCAGAGAGAGTGTTCTCCCATCCCTTATCTCCTTAATAGCCCTTCCTTTGGAGAGCTGAGATATCAGCAGATCTGAGCAGCATCGTGTCCCTCAAACATGGGCTGCTCTAAAGAAATGGTCCCTTTTCACAGAAAAACCTGTGTACGAGTTGTTTGTGCCCTTAAAATGAAGCTAGAAGTAAAAAGGGGTCTCAGTGGCTTTTGTGGTACTGATGGGAAACAATTCATCCTCTGCATCGGGGCTGGGTAAATCTGATTTGTCTGCAAACCTGAAATACTATTTGCTTTTTTTTTTCTTTCCAGTGGAAGATTTAGTGGCAACCCCCCTGATGTTGGTTTGGTGCCTGTGCAATCTGTCAGCAAGGACAAGTTCCCCACACTTAATCCAATTACACAAAAATTCCCTCTCAGAATTATTTGGGGATGAAATAGGCAAAAAAAGTCACGGGGGACCCTTCATCCCTTGTTTTATATTGGTGCATGAGCTACTCCTCCTGTCTGGTGGCAGGCTGGAAGTGTCACCAGAGCACAGCCCACACAGAGGGACCCACTGGGGAAGTGCTGGTGCAGGGAGAGCTTGGGATGTTTTATAGAATTCCCATTCCCGGAGCATGAAAACTCCCACTGAGAGCTGAGGTGGGTCTGGGCAGGAGCTGTGAGGAGTCTTCCACTCCCAGGGCTTGGGGGACACGTGGGACCAGGTGACAGGAGGTGGACAGACTCCAGCTGTGGCTCCACACTGTGGGAATCATGGAATCTCAGACCAGTTTTTGTTCAAAGGGACTTTGCAGCTCATCCCTCTGAGGGATGAGGGACACCTTCCACTGTCCCAGGTTTCTCCAAGCCCCATCCAGCCTGGCCTTGGACACTTCCAGGGATCCAGGGACAGCCACAGCTGCTCTGGGCACCCTGTGCCAGGGCTTCAGCACTCTCACAGCCAGGAATTCCTTCCCAATATCCCATCCCTGCCCTCTGGCAATGGGAAGCCATTCCCTGTGTCCTGTACCTCCGTCCCTTGTCCCAAGTCCCTCTCCAGTTTTCCTGGAGCTCCCTTAAGCACTGGGAGAGGCTCTGAGGTCTCCCTGGAGCCTTTTCTTCAGGCTGAACACCCCCAGCTCTCCCAGTCTGGCTCCAGAGCAGAGGGAATTCAGGTGGAAAATGAGCTGAACCCATGGATCCTCCTCCCATGGACCCTCCTTTATTCCAGGGAGGCAAACAAGCAGATGTGATCCCAGCCTGGCCAGTGCAGGGCCTTGCAGGTTTTGGTCTGCTCCAGGCTGAATCTCCCTCCTTTTCCCAAGACGTGGGGCTGCTCCCCATTCCCGGGAAGGCAATCGCTCTGTCTGACACCTCGGTGTGCTCGGAAGAATTTCCTGATGCTCAAATTTCCTCTTCCCCGCTGCCTTTCTCACACTTCACGTCTGCAGCTCTGCCTCCATCTGCTTCCCCTCCTTCCTTTCTCCCTCTTGGGCAGGTGGGGAAAAGAGAAAGTGCCTGTGGACAGAGAAAAAATTCACTGTGGCAGACGTGGAGCTGATTTCATTCCTGGGGTAAACTTGGGAAAGGCTCCAGGGCTTTCCTGGGGGGGAATTTGGCCAGGGGGAAGAGGAGGCATGGGGAATACATTAGGAGGGTCACCCCACTGGCTACAAACAGGCTTCGTATTGTTGCCAAATGTTCATTAATCCAAAAATAGAATTTCAGAAATGTCCAACTTTGCAGCAGGAATTCAGACAATCCAGGAAATCCAGAGGTAGCCCCGTGACCCCCGAAAGCCCTGGGGTACCCCCAGGAGAGGGGGTGTGGATCAGGCTGGAGGAGCAGCTTCAGGGGATGGAAACCCAGGGCTGTTCATATATCATCACTCCAGGGAGAGCCAAGGGGCAAAAGGCAGGAATAAATATCCCACTGCCTCCGGATGCTGACACTTTGGGCAGGAACACGGCGGAGAGGCAGCCACGGCCATCAGCTCTGTGCTGGGGAGCTGGGGGGACAAAGGAGGGGACTGAGCTGCCTGGGGCTCTGCTGTCCCTGCTGTCCCCTTGTCCTTTGGTGAGTGTAGGAGCCCTGTCCCCTCTCTGGAGCCTGCAGTGACCCCGAGATAGGACTAATAATAGTCACAGACTAAACCTCCCTGAACTAGCCTTCCTCCACATCTCAACTCACACATCCTTCAAAGCTGTACTTTTCCTATGCTCAGGCTCCATTATTCACAGCCTGAATGGTGAACAAGACATCCAAAAAATAGGAAGACTCCAAAAAATATAACCCACAACTATTTCATTCCTTACCATCAGCAACCTTGCTCTAATAGGAACACCATTCCTAGCAGGAAAAGACCAAATTATCGAAAACCTAAATAGATCCTATCTAAACACCTGAGCACTTCTCTTGACTCTGCTAGCCACATCATTCACCGCAGAATACACAATAACCCTGCTATTACAAACTGGCTTTGTTCAAATCCTGCCCCTAACCCTGGCCGGGGCTGCCCTGGGTCCCACCTGGTTGCAGGACCCGCATGAAATGGCAAGGCCTTGATGCAGCCAAGGTTTGTGCTCTGGAACGAAGAGGAAAGTTTCTGCCAGCAGAAAGGAGACAGCCTGAGCTCTGGGAACAGCTCTGCCCTGGGCCAGGTTTCCCTCTGCTCTCCCCAAGTCCATCCCGGCTCTGGGATGGACTTGGGGAGAGCAGAGGGAAATAAAGAAATTTCCCCACATCCCTGGGCACCCTGGCACATCCTCCCCATCCCAGCTGCTCTACAGGCAAAGCTCCCGCAGTGAACCCGACGAGCTGAGAGTCAAACCTCCCCCTGTGCCCCCGGGAACATCCACAGAGTGCCCCAAAAGAATGAGAAGGGAGAGAACCTGAAGTGGTTTGGAGAATTAACTCCAAGAGACAAAAATATTGCTGCCCCTGCCCTCTAATGCATTCTGCCTTCGGCCCTGCGTGAATGACAATGGAAAAACCATCCCGGAGAACAAAGCACGGCTGCAGCGGGGCTGGGGGTGGATTGAAACACAGAAAACACCGAGAACACAAAACCTGCTCAAGGGCACCCATGGGCACATGAGGCGGGGTAGCAGCCTCTTGTCTCCGTGATTTTTTCTTGTTTTCCCAATGGCTGGAAGCATTGTGGTTGTTGCTTCCCTGGTAGGAACCGTGCAGCAGGGAAGTGCTGCTTTAGAGGCTTGGGCACGGCAGATAAATGGATATTGTAGAAGTTGAAGTTGGATAAATGCATCTATCAGCAGTTTATGAGAGATGCAAAATCCAGATTTGAAAATAAAAACAAAACCAAAACAAAACGGAAAAAAACCCCTAGCATGTTCTGCATTTGGTTCTTTATTTTGTCTCTCTTGCTCCTAAAGGAAAAGCAAATTAGGCTGAACTAAGACATTTGAATATTTCCTGCAAGGGGAAGTCTTTGACTTTTGAATATAAAATGATTTTCACTTCACAATCATGTTCACCCAAATTTGTGTTTTGAGGAAGGGCTTGAAAATCTCCCTGCTCTGCCTAAAGCCCTGTGGCTGTGGGGCCACAGGCAGCAGGGGCAGCCCTGGCAGGCATTTCTCTTGTGGTGTCACCTGAAAGATCCATAAAGTGACATTATTCTGGCAAGCTGAGCCACAGGAGCTCTGTGCAGAGCAGTTTTCTGGTCTCCCCTTGCTCTGTCCCCACACCTGGCTCAGCTCAGGGCTCACAAACCAAGTGCAGGCTCAGGTGCCTGAATGAACAATATGGAAATATTCCCTCAGTGCTGCTGGGTGTTCCCTCCTGCTTTATGGGGAAAGCTCTCCCAAATGGAGAGGAGCTGCCAAGCATCTTTCCCTTGTGCAGGCTGGCAAAGAAATCCAGAAAGCAGATGTGGAGACCTTTGAGAGAGGAAGTGTTGAGAGCAGTCCCAGCACAGGGTGGGGAGGGGAAGGTGGCTGATGGTGTGGTGGCATCTCTGTCCCTGCTGTGACCTGGCTCTGCCATCCACAGGTGAGGATCCAGAGGTGAGGATCGTTCCTGTCAGCTCAGGCTCAAGAAACATCCTCGGGGCTGGGGAGGAGCAAGATCCTCCAGGAGCTATTGCAGGGGTTGGAAATGCTCTGCCTCCCTGTGATCCAGGAAAAGACAAAGTGGGAATGAATAGGATCCCCATTATCTGTGAAAAGTGAATGTGGGAATGAGCCAACGTCTGCCATTATTTGGGGAAAGTGAACCCAGGAATGAAGCACAGATCCCCATTATCTGGGAATTGTGAACGTGGGAACTGGGCCATCCCTCCCTGAGAGCTCAGGTGCCCCTCAGCTCTGTGCTCAGCAGCATTTGCTGTGTCCTGGGCAGGACCTGGCAGCCATCCTACACAGGAACTCCGGTCCTGCATGGATTTGCCACTCAAACACAGCTGAGGAGCAGCAGCAGAGTCCTTTTCCTGTGGCTACCAAGCACAGCACTTGGCCACCAGAGCAAACCACTGCCTGTCTCCTCCACCAGCAGACCCTGGAGACCTCACAGGGTGGGAATGTGGAGGTAGGGCTGACTTCAGGCTCCTGTAGCTGGAGGATGAGGAAAGGAGGCTCCAGGGCTCACGGCACTGCAGGGGTAGAGGATTCCCAGGATAATGACGACTGTAAATCAGGGAAATGGATCTGGGAAAGCTGCTGAGCCCAGCTGGGCTTTCACCTGGAGAATTATCAGACACTCTGAATGATTTGTGCCAGTTTTCTCCCTGTTCCATCCCTAATAACAGCAATAGCCATGGGCAGTGAGAGGGACAAATTTAATGAGACCTGGGGAATGTCCTCCACCAGATGCTGCCCTGGGATGAGATGGTCAAGTTGGGTGTGTAAAAGTGCATCACTACACTCAATAATTCTCATTTCTTTCAGCTCTGGGTGATTCTTGGTTGCTTCCTTGGATTCCCAGTGTAAGACAAGCAGCTCTCACTATAATCCATTTCAGAGATTCCTCAGGATGAACAAACTCTTTACGCCTAATTTCAAACCCACTTGAACATTATGGGTTTGAAAGTTTGTCTAAAGGATCAAATGTTATGGAGTTCCTGTTCCAGGAGAGACTGGGAAAAAGGGCACAGAGGAAAGTATGCTTCAGCTAAAATAATTCCATACATTTTACACCACACCCTCTGCTCGCTAAGCTCCAGCAGAAATCCTCCCCCCAGCATATAGAAAATTCCGTCCATCACATTTTAATTTTATTTTAAATCCAATTTGCAGAGGAATGGCTTGAAGTCTTTGGGAAGGTTATTGTTCTAAAAATCAGCGATTCAGGCAAACTTCTAATAACATTTCAAGATAGTCACAAGTCCTTTGGGTCCCTTCTGATCACTCTACCAAAGCCAACAGATTGGACACACATCTGAGACTTTTAAATCTTTGTGGGCAACTGTTAACAAGCAGAACATCGGGAAATGGCATTCCATGGAGTTCTGCTGGCACGGCCCCGGCACGAGACGGGAGCCGAGCTGCAGATGAAGGGCTGGGGGCTGAGGCACCTGGCCCAGATCCAGCCCAGCAGTGCTGGGGGTGCTGAGCCTCTCAGGCAGACTCTCCTCTCCTGACAGGTCCTTTGAAGCAGGAGGGACACGGGACAACCTCCTGGCGACAGTCCAGGACACGATCATGCTGAACCCACCTGGCTCCTGCAGGGAGGTGAGTCAGGGAAAAAGTGGGAATTCATTCTAAAGGGGAAAATGGGAATCCATTCTGGCCATGGCAATGGAGATTGTGCTCACTGGAGGTACGTAAAATTCCCCTTTTAAATCAGATGGAAAAGCTCTTCTTGGACTGGAAAGCAACTTCTTTGTGGGCCAGAAACAAGGATGTCCCAAAACAACCCAAGAGGTGCCAGAACAAGCCTGGAAATTCGCTGATTTCACAAATTCACACACGAGACACCGCCTGTGAGGCTGTGGTGTGTAGGACCGCGGCACGCGTTTGGTCCCTGGGGGGAAGAGGACGATTAAGGAGGGTGGAAAAGCCGGGAGAAACGCGTTCTTCCTCTTGATCTTTACTGGGGAAGACAATGAGGGGAAACATTTCCATTTCAAAGGCATTGTGCATAGGAAATCAGAATGTGACCTTAGCGGGCAGGGCAGTCTCTATGGAGGAAACCAGGGAGCAACTGGAGAAAGTGTAGTAAATCCCCCGGCCTGGATGGTATTTATCCAAGATTTCAGAGAGAAATCAAGTGCGAATTGCCGGGAAGGCAGCGACATGGATACTCAGCACAATCTGGATCGAGGGAAAAGAAACCACGATAACTCCTCTGGTTCAGAAGGCAAAGATGACACCAGAATCAGGGTAATATGAGAGGCAGGCACAGATGTTTCCAAATTCTCCAGAAAGAGAAAAATTACAGCATAGCTTGGGAGGAGTTCTCTATCACTCCGTGGTCAGCCGTGGATCACCAGTGGTGTTTGGATCTGGCAATATCCCGCTGCTTGCTGGGTTTATGCTCACACGAGCTGCTTGTTCCCGCAGCAGCATCCACAGGCGGCTCCTGTCCCGCCTCCCCCGGACGGGGACAGTCCCCACGGCCCGGCCACGGGTCCCCCGTTCAGGCTGCAGCCTCCAAACTGCGGCACAGCTGCCAGGAAGCGTTTTCCCGACGTCAGGCACGAACTGCCTGACAACCGATACCACAAACCCCATAAACCGAGCCCTGCCAAAGCCCCCCCGGCTCTCCAGGCACAGCCCCACAGGCAGGTGTCACCTTGTGCTGTCCCGGCCAGGTGGGGACAGCTGATCCGGGCCGGATCCATCAGCAACACTCCGACCCCGGGATGGCGGGATGGAAACGAGACCATTACATGCTCCAATTCCTGCGCGGTGACTCATGCGACAGCAGGGACCAGGTGACAATGTCACCCACCCCGGGGAGGGAGGAAGAGCCCTTCCCACCACGGGGAGGGGGGGGTCCCTGTCCCCTGCGCTGGTCGCCTGTAAAATCAGACACCGAAACATCGCAGCTGCGGGATCTGAGCCCACACAGCGCCGCGTTCTCCCGCTTCTCCCGGTTCCCATCCAAAGGAATAAAGGCTCCTTGTGCCGGGGGACGGCCGCGACCATTGAGGGCCGTAATGGGAGCTGACAGCTCCGGCGGGCAGCGGCGTGGGCAGGCGGGGAGCTCCGCTCGCTGTCCCCCCTGACAGAGCCAGCCCCGGCTCAGCGCCTGCCGGCCACAGGTTAAACACGAGCCGCCTCTCTCCCTTCCATTCGCAGCTTTTTAAACGCCTTTGTCTCCATTGTGCGGCGGGGGGAGCCGCGCTGAGGAGCCCTCCCCCTCCGCGAGAAGCCCTACAAGTGATGCTGGAATCCCAAATGCCACGGCAGTGGTGGAGTCATTATCCCAGCACGGGTGGCAGCCACGCCGAAGTGAGCTGGGGATGCACGGGAGGGATGGGAGAGGGGGAAAGGGAGAGGGGCTGGGGGTGATAGCCACATCCCTGCCCCGTGAGCCTCCCTGGGCGTCCCTCACATTCCACAGGGAGGGAACACAAAGGCTGACGAGGTGCTGGTCGTCACGGAGTGACAAAGGCTGGCAAGGACCTGTGGGATGCGCTGGAGGAACAGGCTGCTGGGATCCTTGGTGCAGCCCCCAGGGATCCCAGAAGAGCCGTCCCTGGTGAGGGATCCAGAGCCCCTGTCCAGGTATGGAGCAGTGAAGCCCCCCAGGAACCGCTGTGAAGGAGGGGATACTGCAGTGCCATGGCAACAGCCCTCTGCATCCCTCGGATAATGGGCAAGCTCTGCTGGAGTGGTTTCGAGGGCTTTGAGTGCAACTTGGAATATAAAAAAAGGAGAAAGAGAAGCCTGAGAAGGCTGTGGGGGTTTGGGGGCACATGGGAGAGCCCTTTCCACAAATATTATCCTTTGGTGTGGGAGAAACATCCATCCATCAGCTGCCTGGATCATCCCATGGACCTGTGTGGCCACCCTGAGCACACTCCAGCTCACAGACATTCCCATCATGGTGGGCTTTTGGCTGGTTTTAATTTCAGTTTGGGAGGAAAGAAAGGAAAAAAGACACCATCACCCTCCCCCACTTCTGTATCTAGTGAGGAGAGGAAAGGAGAGGAGAGGGCAATAAATTCCAGCTCAGAATCAAATCCCTGGATGCATCCCATACTCCAGCAGATGCCCAGGCACTGAGGAATGGCTGCACTGCATTCCCAGTCCCTGAGGACATTTTGGTGGGACAGGCTGTGTGGCGCAGCTCCAGGCACTGAGAACATGGCCCACACCACCAAGCACTCAGAACCTGCTCCTGCCCTCCAAAGCTCCAAAGTTTTCTGGAATGTGTGGCCCGGAAGATGTCCTGCAGATGCTGTTGGAGTCTTTCTGCTTGTTCATTTTCCTGATAAAATGAACAGCCATCACAGGGATGGGACTTCTGTGGTTCAACAAGTGGCTGGGGACCACAGATCACACCCCTGCAAATCCACAAGTGGAAGAGAAGCACAGGAGATGCGAGAAGAGCCCTTTTTTCCCAGCTGTCAGAAGCAGAGTTGTGGTGCCATTAACTGATGAAATTCCAGGGGGAAGGTTGTGACTTACCATCGATGTGGCTCCAGCACAGAGGTGAAGGTGTCCCAGGGAGGTGGCACTCCTCAGGCTCTGCTCCCAGGCAGATGAAGTCCAGACTTCCCAGGAAAACCGAGAGCGCTCAGTCCTCCCCAGCGAGGCCATCCCACCGAAGGATAAACTTCATCCCAACAGCTCATTCCTGCTTTGGCTCTGCTGCCAAAACAGCCCACAAGCAGGACTGGGAAAGGGGGAAGTGGTGGGACAGGGACAATTAGAGCCAACTGCAGTGGAGGGATTTTGAGTTGATCTCTTTTTTCCCCTTTTAATAGCGCTGGATTATAAATATGGCAAAACCACATGTTATCAGACACAATGAAACAATTACCCTCGGCTTCCCCACCGTGGGGATGGGCCTTGGCGGGGGCCTGGCGCTCTCTGATGTGGACACCTGCTCTCGAGGAGTGTGATGGGTGAGCAGCAACTTCACCAGGATGTGGGGCCCAAAAACACCCCAAAGCCAGAGCACATTTTAGTCATGACCAATTGGGTGCTACCGAAGGATGGACCCATCCTGGCTGCTGAGTCATTTTAATCCCAGGCAGCAAACAACACCCTGGGCTGGGGCCCCAGCACATGGTTTGGATTTCTCTGGATGAGGCAGAGCCCTGGAAGGTTTAATGGATGTCCAGGCAGCTGGGGCTCACCTTGGCCTCTCCTGAGCAAGTTCTGCCGGACACAACATCACCGATTTTTCTGTCCCATTTGCTCTGCACAGTTGTGGTTTTGTGTTCATCAAACCCCACTCGGGGTTGCCCTGCCCCGTGTGCATGTTCCTCTCTCTTCCCTTCCGATGTCAGGAAGGTTTTCCTCAAGCAGGGCAGGCTTCCCCCTGGCCTGGGCAGTTATTTATGGGGCACCCCCGTGCAGAGCCCAGCCAGGGAGGTGAGTGAGTTATGGCTCTGGGTGACATCATGGACTGGACTTCATAAAGGGACTCAGCCGATGGTCTCTGAAGACAGCTGCAAAAAAAGGCAGCCCTGAAGGAGATGATGGAGTGGGTGAGACATAAATTTCTTAGGACAGGCAGTGAAAAAACGTTTACAGCCCTTCTTTCCTGAGTCTGGTTTCAATCAGGGCTGCAGCGGCTCCAGCGATGCCGCGCACCGCGCGCTCGCTCAGACACACGCTCTGTACACTCAACCTGCCTTAGTTCTTGGATTTTATTCCCTTTTTTACTGGTTTGAAAATGCCCTGATGCAGGATGGCTTGCAGATCCTCAGGCAGGCAGCTCCCATGTCAAGCAGCCAAGGGCTGGATGAGGATCTGGCCTGCAGACGGGAACCGAGTAAGAATAATATTGATAAGGGTAATGAGGGGCCGGCTTTATAAACCCATCACATTGCAGTCGCAGCCTATAACAAACGGGGTATTAACTCTGACATTCATTAAGGCACTTTGCCATTTCTTCCAGGCTTAATGGAAAATCTGTCTGCTTAGCAGGGCTTGCTGCAGCGGCTGGGGAATGGGGAGGTTACTGATTAGAACAGCCCCGAGTGCTTGGCTACCCCAAAGGGCATTTGAAGTTCATTCTTGAGCTTCTTGTTCCTAATTTTATTTCATCTCATATCTTGGGGCAATCGTTTTCTACATTTACTGGGTCTGTCCTCAAGCAGATTGGATGTGCTGTCCCCATCTGAGCCCTCCATAGCTGCCCAAACTGCTCCAGGGTGGAGCTTCCATATCTGAAGTCACCTTTCCAGGCTGGAGAAAGCATTGCTCCTTGTGAATCCACAAAATTTTTTTGCTACAGCTTTGTCCCATGACTTCCTACCTTCCTCCACCCCAGATACAGAGAAGATGCTACTTCTCTATTCTTGTGGCCCAGTTTTAGAGGTCTGAGGATCCTTTGGAGCCTGTGGAGCTGTTGATTAAACAAGTTCATTCAGTCCTTTCAGTGGGACTTGAAATTCCCCAAAGAGCTCAGGCAAAATGAAATGCCCCAAACCTCCCATGTGTGCAGCAAGTCTTGTGTTCCCTGAGTTCCTGGTTCCCTCTCAGCTGTGACAGGCATTGTAGCTATGCCTGATTCTTGGGGGAGGAGGCATCATTTTCACCCACATCCCTGCAATATTCCCAGGGATCCCCCAGGAATATCCATACAGGTGTACAGGTGATGGGGAGCAGGGCTCTTGCTGAAGCCCACCTTTAGTGGGGCCAGGTGATGCAGAGCCCTGGGACCTCCCCTTCCCTGAGCTGTGTGTGCTCTGAGCAGAACCCTGCTGGTCCCTGCACCAGGCTTAAACACCCTTTCCATGATCCTGAACTTTGCAAAGCCTGTGCTGCACCAGCCCTGGAGCCAGGAGGGTGTGAGCACCTCTCCAGGAGAGCAGCACCTCTCCCTAGGAGGGCTCGGTGCTCCCCCAGGCTGTGCCACACGAGCAGGCTCTGCCTTTTGGTGTCGGCACATCCCAGAGCTCTCAATATTCCTGGAAAGAACCAACTTCCAGTCAGCTCAGCGACTCAATCTCCATCTGCCTCTTCCATAACCAGCCCGAATTTATCAGCAATCTGTGTTTTCCGTGGATGTGCGAGGCATTTAATAAAACCCAGAGCGAGGAGATGAAAGATTTATCCCTTTGCCCCCAGAGATGTCCCTTGCGAGGGCAACGCGGGACTGGGGAGCGGAAACCTGGATTGTTTTTTATGGCAGCTGCGTGAGGAGATACAGAGCCTTTGAAGTGCTCCCGGCCCCGCTTCCTCCCGCCTGCCCCCGGTGCCACTGGTGCAGCACGGCGGGGTCACGGCACAGCCAGGATGGGCAGCTTGGTGGGCAGAGCTCCGTGGGGCTTGTGGGAAGGGCAGCAGGGCACGGAGAGGGGAAAGTAGGAAGAGGAAAAGGAGGAGCAGGAGGCCAAGCTGGCCATGGGCAGGGCTGGTTGAGCAGCAGCCCTGAATCTTGAGAACGAACTCTCATGTTAGGAGTTTTTGGCCTAAAATGGTAACGTGGAACCACTGCCTGCCCCGGAGGTGAGAGATGGAGAGGAAGAGCCACCTCTCCACCGTGCTGAGCTCCAGGAGTGCTCCAGCTGGGGCGGTACACCCAGGAATGGCACAGCCGGGGTGCACGGCCACCAGGTCACCTCCTGGTCTCTGGCATCCTTTCCACCTCAGTGCAGCCAGCCCCAGCTGCTCTGCAGCACTGCGGAGCTCCCGAGCTGCCAGCGCTGATGCCAGCCAGGAGGAGACACTCAGGAGGGGGAAGGAGTGGTGACATTTCCCTGCAGTCCCCCCATACCCATCTGCAGAAGGGCAGGGAGGCGCCGGGCAGGTGCCAGCCCAAATAAATGCGAGGCGAGTGCTCCCCACGGAACCATCGGGGCTCTGCCAGGGAGGGGGGCACTGCCAGTGTCGTGGTTTCTAATGAGCAATTTTAATTTCTTCCATAAACAGCTAATAAAGCTCATCTCTCTCCCCTTCTCTCTAATGCACCATTTATTTCTTGCTCTGAAAGGCGAGCAAGGAAATTCAAGCAGGAGATGGGAGGGGGGGTTGATGCTAAATGTCAGCTCTGCCTGATGAAGCCTAATTGTCCCTCAGAGCTGCTGCAGCAGCATTGGCACCCAAAGGAAGAGCCCACGGGCTCTGGTGGCAGGGGGCTGGCAGAGCCTGCCCCGGGATGCTGCTGGAGCAGTGGGGCAGCAGATTTATCTGTGGTGATCCTGAGAAACAGTCTCAGAATGGGCATCGCTCCTTACTCTGCAGAGGGACTGGGGACTCGTTCCTGGGCAGGGACAGCAGAGGAACATGGCCAGCCCCTCACCATGCCTGGAAATGTGCAAAACTCATGGGGATGTGGCACTTGATGTGGTTTGGTGGGGAATGTGGGGATGGTGCTGGGCTGATGGTTGGACCTGATGACCTTTGAGGTCTTTTCCAACCCATATGAGCCCATGAATCTCTCCTTTGCCCTTTCAGCAGCTCCTGATCTACCTGGGCAGTTTTCTCCTTTTCCATTTCAAGCCAACTCTGAGTTTTGCAAATACCATCAGAAGGCTTGGGCATGCTGCTTGATCTTGTGGGCTGTGATTGTTTTTAAAGTTACTGCAGGATAATTGTCACTGTGCCAAGAGGCTGGTGACGATTTCCAATTCCAAACTGTCCAGGTAGGGCAGGGAGAACATGGAGCTGGTTACCCAGGAATAACCAGGGTGTTTCTCTGTGTCTGTGACGGTGCAGGACACAAGGAGGTTTCCAAAGCTGCTGTAGTTGTGGTTTTAGGGCCAAAGCAGAGCAGTTTCCCATGGAAGTCTCTGAGCAGTGGGAATAGTCGGGATACAGGTGTCCTGCCAAGGAACCTGGGAGCCATGTGTGGAATCTGGCCCTGTGTGCACATGGGATGTTTGGAATATCAAAGAGAGATCCCTTTTCATCTCTCAGTCTGCCTGGGGAGGGGACATGGGACAAATATTTGCACCATTTTTTCTGGGTTGTCAGTCCTTAGCATGAACAGGACAGGGAGGAAACACGATGAGGAGGCACAGGAGGAGATGTGGAGCTTTGGGCCCATCCAGAATTTGGCTTTTTTTTTTTTATTTGCCCATCCAGTGCAAATAAAATACAAACCCTGCAGGAATGTGGGGGCTGGAGCTTCTGAGGCCCAGGGAAGTGTTAGGGCTTAAAGGATTTGACATTTCTGAATCTTTCCCTTTCTTGTTGTTTGTTTATTCTCCAGGGCAGAGCTCCCAGTCTGGGAAGTGGCACTGATTGCCTGTGGCTGAACATCCCTCCCTGTGGTGATATTCAGGCTGGATGTCCCTAACACCCATCAAACAGCACCAGGCTGGGCCTGATCATGCTCTAGAAAGATCTATAGGTTAAATACAGACACCCATAGATACTCCTGTGGAAAAAAACATGGCCATTCACAGGAGCTGAGTTCCCTGAACAGCTGAATTCTTGTTCTGCACAAGGCTGTGGCCATTCCTTAAATCCATGAGACCTCTTCAAGCCTAATGCAAGAGAACTTAAAAGTGTCACAAAACTGTGGATCAGGTCTGTGGCAGTTTTAAGCAGCCTTAAATTGTACAAAGAGAAAAACTTCCACTCCCCAGTTGGAGCTGTTTCCCAGTTGTGTGCAGAGGAGCTTTGGAATATTCAGGGCATGAATGATAAAGCTGAGAGAAGACTGTAAATCATTTTCTACTCCTGTTAACTCAGGATTTTCAAACAGCTCCTTCAGCTGCACTGGAGCATTTCTGTTCCTTTGGGGAACTTTGAAGCTGTTTCCACTGGCATGGATATTCCAAAATTCGTATCAATATTTTGTGTCTGGAACACGCACACAGAGCTGGGTCACAGCTTTACAGAGCCCATCCAAGCCTGTGCTGCCCATGGGCACAGCCCAGGTGGGACTGGGAAAATCCAGGGGTGGAAAAGCCCATCCCAACCATGCTGTTCCTCATGGAAACAGCATCCTGCCTGCAGACATCCCAGAGACTGAGGAGGGAGGAAAATTTGTCAGGTGAATTTGTCAAGCAGGGGTGATAATCATTCATTTAGCCTGTAATGACATGGCACTTACCATGTAATAACCTGGATATTGCATGGAAATTACCATGTAATCCAAGGCTCGGGAGCTGCCATATTGTCAGGGCCTCCATGGTAATTTGTACCCTCTCATTTACAGCCCTGAAACTGCTTTTATTGTGGCAACAAAGCAGAGATTCACAGTTTGCCAAAAGGAGAATCTCCAGAGGGATGTTATGAATAATTAGGCAGCCACGGTGGTTTTGGATAACATCTTTACTGTAACTCCATTAAGGAACAATTGATTGCTTTCCTAGCTCTGACTTGCCTCCAGTCCTTCACCCAGAGCTCCTCTCCCCAGTGGAGAGGCGGCTCTGCAGAGGCAGATCCACAGCGGGAGGATTGCTCCGAGAGGATGAGCCTGGGAGAGGCAGCAGCTCCAGCAGGACAGCGTTCACTGGAAAGCAGAAATGTCTGTGGGACTGTGGGGTCACTCCTCAGCTGCTTCAGTGCTGATTCCCATGGTTTTGGAGGAGATCCTTGTGGGGGACTTGGCCCAAGGTGTGTCTGGAGCTGGGGACACCCAAGTGCCAATGGTGCTGGCACAAACATCGACCATAAAGTGGATGTGACTTCCTCCAGACCAAAATCCACCTTCAAATCCCACCCTCAGGTCTCTCTGTGCCCAAATAGTTCTTTTAGAACTCACTGATCAGGGTCTGAACCTGACCCTTGCCACCCTCAACCGCACATCCCCAACTCTGCCTTTGTGTTGTGATAAATTGTGTTTCTCTGAGCCACCACTGCACTGAGAACGGGTTATTTTTAGATGAAAATTCAGGAGGTCAGAGGGAATGTTTTGCATTTGAGGATGGGAGGGAGACATGGCCTGCTCTGCCCCTCTGCCCTCTCCTTCTTCCCTGCTCCTCATCCTCCTCCTGACCCGCTGGTAACCCCCTCCCACGGAGCCTCCCCATCCTCCTCCCTGGGTTGCTGTGCTTGCCAAGGGGCTGGAGAGCAGCTCCCAGGCCTGATGGGATCATGGAGTCATTTAGCTTGGGAAAGACCTTTAAGATCATTGACCCAACCTGTGCCTGCTCCTGGGTGTGGGGTCCCTGCTCTGGGCTCCTCAGTTCCTGCTCCTCTTCCTCGCTCAGCTCTGCCATTCCCTCGGAAGCTGATCTGTGGAGGGAGCAGCTCTGGTGTTGTTGTTTGCTGTGCAAACTTGAGAACTGGGCTGTGCCTGCCACGGGAGCGGGGTGAATGTCTGGGGGAGGTTTGCAGTTCCCAGTGATTGAGATCCTCTGCTTGGAGAAGCCTAAACAAACTCTGTAACCTCAGGGGAAATTCTGCAGCATTTTAGTTTTAAGTGTTTCCTCTAAAAAAATAACTGTTTGACCTAGAAAGCTCCCAGGGAGCATTCCTGGGGCTGGAGAAGCTCCGGGAGCTCGGCCTGGAGATGGGATTTGGAATTAAAGTGTGAACAGAGAGAAGGACATCTCTGCTTTGAGCTCAGACTGGAAAATGCTGCTCACCAGAGACTCACCTCTGGTTTACTTCCCAGCCGAGCAAGTCGAGGAAAATCCACCTGGAATCACATCCCTCATGTGAGGGCATGGGATTCTCTAGGATTACATCCATCCATGCCCCAGGGGTGGTGTTAGGATGGGGTGAGCTGGATTCAAAAGGGGAGAGCCCTGAATGTGAATGTTCATTCATTTCACTCCCAGACCTGTCTCACCTGGGGATGGAAGAGGTGTCCCTAAATCCTTCTCTTAACCCTTTTGAATGTCTCCCATCTGTGGTTCAAATTATATTTTTTTTTCAGAGGAGAAAAAACCCGGAAATTGCTGACCCATTTAGAGCTCTCTAAAACTGCCACTTTTAGAGCCCCCAAAATAGCTTTAGTGAGTAGCAGATGTGCCAAAGTGGAGAAATAAACACAAGTGTGCTGCTTTTAACCTCCAAACTGCTTCTTGTGCAAGGCTGCAATGAAACCTCAAAGTGGGCTCCAGCCCAGAATCCAGCCCTGCACCCACCATGGCTCCTCACCCCAGGGCTGGGGGTGTTCCCAAGGGGCTCCCAGCCAGGAGGAACCCAACTGCTCCCACAGCCCAGGAGCACCCATAAAACATGGAATTAGAGAATCAGAGAATCTCCTGGGTTGGAGAGCCACCAGGATCATAGAGTCCAAGTCCAGGGTGTGCACAGACACCCCAGCAGTCCCACCCTGTGCGTCCCTGGCAGCGCTGTCCAAACGCTCCTGGAGCTCTGGCAGCCTTGGGGCTGTGCCCATTCCCTGGGGAGCCTGTTCAGTGACTGACACCCTCTGGGGGATGAACCTGTTTTTGGTAACCACTTCAATGTCCCTGACACAGCCCCATCCATTCCCTGTGTTGTCATGTTCCTGCTCTCAGAGAGCAGAGACCAGAGCTGCCCTTCGGGAGGAGCTGCAGCCCCTGCTCAGCTCTGCCCTCCCTCTCCTCCAGGCTGGGCAATCAAAATTCCTTCAGAGGCTCCCTCAGCCACCCCCTTGAATGATTATCACCCCTGCTTGACAAATTCACCTGACAAATTTGGACACTCTCTGACAGCTTTAGATCTTTCTGGTATTGCAGTGGCCAAAACTGCCCCAGGGCTCAGGATGAGGCTGCCCCAGGGCAAGGTAGAGCAGGACAATCCCTCCCTCAGCCAGGCCCTGTGTCCATATCCCAGCCTGGATATGCCAAGAGCAGACAGTGGGATCAGCACCAGCACTTTGTGCTGAGCAGCAGGCGCAGGTGCGGGTGCAGGAGAGCACCTCGAGTTCCCAAGGACAGGTGAGTGTAGGAAACACCTTTGAGTCCTTTGCTGGGACAGCCCCAGAAATTCCAGCAGCTCCCTCAGCCCTGTGGCTTTTCCAGCCAGAGCAGAGCCTGCTCCCAGCCTGGCTCCTTGTCTGGAAGCTCTGCAGCCAGCAGTAATTGCATTTTGTCAAGTGGTTTTAGCAAAGCAATCCACATTTATTAACCATCTGGATTAGAGAAATGATCTTCCTGATTCCAACTGCCAGCCCAGCCAAGGACTTATCACAGAAGGGAATAATGGATCCCATTCCTCCCTCCCCGCGTCACCAGGGGACTGCTCCCTGCACTTTATTTACCTGGGGCACTAAAGGAGTCTCTCACACAGGTCACTGCTGGGTCCTGCATTCCAGGTGACAGCCTCAGTCCTGGCTCTCTGCCGTGCTGTCCCTTTCTCCTGTCCTTACAGGAGGAGGAAAGAGCTGCGACATCAGAGTCAGCATGGATTTCACAAAATCACCTCAAGCTAATGGGAAAAATTCATTAGAGGAAGGAAGGAGGGGGGAAATGCTCCTGTCTCTCGTACATCATCCCTGTCCTCCTCCCTCCCCTCTCGTGTCCTCTGCCAGAGACAGGAGCTTCCCTCCTCACTTTGATTGTGTTTATTTGCTGCAGGTTTCATCCTGTCAGCCCAGTGTGGGGACACAAAGAGCTCTGTGGGCACAGGGAGACAAAATTCTCTGTTTCAGCTGGAGAGTTCTCCCGGCTCCATCGCTCCCTGGCCAAGTGGGTCAGTCCTGTGTCCCTCCCTTTTGCTGCCCCACCCAGAGCATTCCCAGGCTGGGGAAGGTTCTGCAGGCTGTTCCCAAAGCCAATTTCTTGGGGATCTGGGGTGCTGACAGGTCCCATGCTGACACCTGGCTCTGGGAGAGCTCTCCAGGCACAGCAGCCTGGGTTTGATTGCTCAGGGAGCTGGGTTACAGGGACCTGCTGCTCACTCCATCCAAACCCACACTTATCCCCATTCCCATGGGGTTTTCCCTTAATTGAGCTGCATTAACCTAGGAAGGGAGTATTGATTGAGCAGCAGCAGGAGCTGAGCTGAGCTCAGGGCTTGGCTCTTTGCAGGGACGTGGTGGGAGCTTCCAAACGAGGACACACATGAGCTCATTGGGATGGGGATTTCCTTGGGGGGAGAAGAGAAGCCCTTCCATCTTTCTACCACACCTGGAATAAGACTGATTCCCTTTTAATGGAAATTCTAAGGCTTTGTCTCCCTCCCTCCACCTGCACTCACAGCATTCCCAGCTCCTCCCAGTCCTCCCAGCAGAGCCACAGCTGAGGGGAGGGAAATGGGGTTTCATCCCTTGCAGATGCCCAGTCCCTGACACCTTGAGGGCTGGGTCACATCTGGAGGAGCAGCTGCGGGACCTGGGAGCAGCCCCCTGTGCCAGCCCCACCAGAGGGAGCACCCAGCTCTCCCTGTCCCTGCAGCTCAGAATTCCGCACCAACTCCATGAAATTCCTTAAATTATTAAGTGCGGGTCATTGCAGGAGAGACGTGAGAAGGGAAATTTAAAAATGAATGAAGTCTTCCAGAGCTAAAAACATCTCTCCAGCACATGCAAGGACTCAAGCCAACAGGGATGTTCCCAGAGTCCCAAGATGGTTTGGGTTGGAAGGGACCTTAAAGCTCATCCCATCCCACACCCTGCCATGGGCAGGGACACCTTCCACTGTTCCAGGTGATTCCAAGCCCTGTCCAAGCTGGCCTTGGACACTTCCAGGGATGGGGCAGCCACAGCTTCTCTTGGCAATCTGTGCCAGGGCCTCCCCACCCTCACAGGAAAGAATTCCTTGCCAATATCCCATTTAAATCTGAAGCCTTTCCTGCAAATAAAATTATTCCCAATCAGGTGCACCTTGGAATGCTCCCAAGCAGTGTCCAATAGATTTGGGTTCTGAAGGAACAGCCCAGTATGGAAAATATTTTTGTTCCCAGGTTGTAGCTCACCTGCAGCATTACTTCAGGCACTTCAATCACTGCAAACTTTTGGAAGTCACCTGTGGAGCTTTCTCCTTCCCCAGCTGCTGCAAACCTAGGTTAGGAATTTTGTTCTGGCTTTCTTTGGGAAAGTGAAAATATTTCTCTTTTATCCTCAGCTTGGAGGGGAATAAGACAAGGCTGTTAGAGCTGGCTGCAGCACAACATTCCCAGCTAGCCAAAAACACCACTGTTCCAGTCTTCTTTCATCCCAGATTTGAGCAACAGTGTCAGCAGCTCCAAATTTCCAATGAAATAAAAATTCCAAACCCCTACTATAAACACTGGAAGGCCTTCTCTAAATATTTTGCTTCAATCAGGCTAAAGTCACTCAGCTTTATCATTTCATTAACTCCAGCCTGTTATGAGATCTCAATGATCCTGTGGCTCGGTGACAGCGCCAGGCTGTGGCTGAGGGACCTCAGGTGACACAGGGACAGGGATGCTGCTCACACCCCTGGTGCTCTGCTGATTGCAAAGGGTTTGGACCCTTTTCTTTTGAGCTGTTCCACAGAGTTTTGGTTCCTCCAGGAAGATGGGGAGGCACCTTTGGCTGGGGGTGGGTGAAGTGGGGGTTCTGCAGATCCACCCAGTTCCAACCATCTTGGGAACATCTCACTCAGGAAATATACCACTGGAAATGCTCTGATTCCCATGGGAGCAGCGTTGCAAAAGTCTGAGGGGGTCATTTAGTGAGGAACGGGGCAGGCAGGGAGAGCAGATAATTGGGAATATTTCCCAGGAGGCAGATCCCGAGGTGAGTGCAGAGTGCAGAGCCCCAGCAGGAATGAGCCTAAAATCATCCCGATTACCTGGAAAACAGCTTCATTTACATTTCAATTCCAGGTGAGGAGGGGAATTCAGCACCTTTCTCATTTCAGCCCTGCCGGTGCTCATCACACTCGGGAAGTTCCAGTCCATCCATCACCCCGGCCCTGCCGCAGCAATTCCTCACCCTCAGCAGTTCCTCACTCCAGGGAAATCCCGGCGGGATCCATGGGCTGTGTCCAGGCAGGGAGAGCAGCAGGCTCTGCCCTCACATTGGTTGTACCAATTCCCAGAAGTTTCCCAGTGATTTTCAGGAACATTTCTGCAGCCCGAGGATCTCAGGGAGATGCTGCTCTGTGTGTTCGAGCTGCTCCACGGCTCTGTTTACACCTCAGGCTTCCTGCTCTCCATTTTCCTGTGTCATCACTAATCCTGTTTAATTGAGGCTTCCTTGGATTCATGAGGATGAGTGTGGGGCTGTTGGCAGAGTCCAAGGGCAGCTGGTCCTTCTGTGGGCACGTGGGAATGCTGCTCAGGGCAGGAAGAGACAGATGTGGAACCAGTTCCAGTGAAATCATTCAGTAACAGAAACAATTTAGACCTGAGGATACAGGATATGCCCCCGGGGGTGTCTGCAGCATTCCTGATGCCCTTCAGAACACTAAAAGTGGGATAAAGGCATGGGAGAAAGCTGTACCCAAGAGTGCAGAGCCACATCTCCAACAAACTGTCCTGAGGGGCTCCTGCAGATTCCAAAATTAGGATAAGCAAGTTCCCAAATTGGGATAACCAAGCTCCTTAGCAGAGCAGCATCCAGCTGTGCATCTGCCAGATGTGCTCAGTGCTGCCTGGAGAATCCCAGAGTCCCAGAATGGGTTAGGATGAAAGGGACCTTAAAGCTCACCCAGTGTCACCCAGAGCAACTCTCCCAGGTTGCTCCAAGGCCTGTCCAATCCTCCCTGCTGTGGCTGCTCATCCCAGCTGTGCCTGCCCCATCCCTGGAACTGCCCAAAGCCAGGTTTAACCAAGGATAGTGGAAGGTGTCCCTGCCCATGGCAGGTGCTGGAACAAGGTGGTCTGCAAAGTTTCTTCCCACCCAAATAATACTGAGATTACATTACTTCTTCTTCTTCATCTTCTTCTTCTTCTTCTTCATATTATTATTATTGATATTATTATTGTTGATATTTTTATTATTATTATTACTACTACTACTGCTACTACTACTACATTCGAAGTGCAGGGCAGGAGGGCAATGACTAGGAGAGGAAAAGAAAGCCTTGGCCAGGGGGTTTTTGCAGCCAGATCCAAGCAGCCCTTGAGTGAGGGACATGAAGAAGCACCATCAGCAGTCTGGGAACCCTCCTGCACCTGAGGGAAGATGAAGAAATGCAGAGTGGTTTGAAACTGCAGGTAGTGAGTGATAAAAGCTGCTTATCGCAGGTTGGGAGAGGCAGAGCTGACCCTGCACTTCTGTCTGGGAGAGTGATGGGGGGAGTTGGCTCCAGGAGGGGCTGAGAGATGAAGACAAACACTTTTGTGGATGGGAGGGAAAAGGTGGGTGAGGGAAGGGAAAGCTGTGCTTGGCTGCAGTCCCAGCAGAGGGCCAGAAAAATGAGCTTGGTAACAGAACCTGGCTGGCTTTGAGCAGGCTGGGCTGCCATCAGTCATGGCTCAAGACAGGGATGTGTCAAACCAAGGCACAGAGAGATAACAGCCTGGAAACTCAGCTGTGGATGGACAGGCAAGGTCACCCTGGGAGCTGGGAGAACAGAGGGGCTGTGGGTGCACAGCCCGAGCCAGGGCTGAGGCAGATGATGCCCAAAGGATGGGGGTGAGTGATGGAAAAAGGCTGAGGTAGCACAAACCTCCTGCTCCTGGGAGGAGAAAGACAGGGAGAGGTCACTGGCAAGATGGAAAATGCAGGATCACAGGCAGAATTTCAGTCATGAGAACATTGCAGCTCTTCATGGGAATGGGTCTGATGCTTCAGGTTTTAGCTTTTATATTTTTCAGATTCTGTGCTGCTTTGGTGTGTAGTTCCGAGCTTCACATTAGGGGATGGCGAACTCTCTGCACAGAGCAGGGAGACAAAACAATTCCTGCTCTAGCTGGGGATCAAGGACAAATGATCCAAATCTCAGGCCCAAGAGCACAAACAACGTGGGCTGAAGAGAGAAAAACAAGAAGGATGGGACTTGATGGGCTAAAGCTGTAATTGGGTAATTAATTCCAAGATGCAAATGGAGCAGAATTTATAAAGTGAGAGACCCCGGGAGCACTCGTGCATTTTGGGACCATTTTGGTTCATCTTGGGTGCAGCCCTGGCTGGGCTCTTGTGCTGCCCAAGGTGGATCCATGCAGGAGATCCTTTGAATAAATCCCTGCTTTATTCTTTAGCTCTGTCTGTTCTCTGTTCCAGGCATCATGCTGACCCTCACATTTCCTCTCACTTTCTTCCTCATGCTCAGGACTCCAGCCTGGTTCTCACTGCACTTCCCATCCTCTTCCATCCCTGCATCCTCCCCATCCAGCTGTGCTCTGGGCTCCCCTCTTGGTACTGCTTTTCCTCCCCTTAGACCCTTCCCTGTGCCATCCACCTCTCAGGGAAGCTCCCTCCTTTCTTCTTCCCTGGAAAGCACCACGGGCAGAGCTCAGGCTGCTTCCCACTGGGAAATTACCTGTCCCAGCAGGAGCCTGACCCCTTCAAAGTGCCTGAAGATCCCTGCCTGGAGTGAAACAGCCTAAGAAGATACTGAGGGAGAATCTGGCTCCTCTGAAGTCTGCAGTAAAAGCTGTTTGGGCTTGAGCAGAGCCGGATGTTTACCTGAAGAGAGATTTCTTCCCAGGAGTCTTGTTCAGCACTTGTTAACCTTGGAGCAAGGGGTAAACAACAAATAGCAACCACAGGGCTGGCTGAGCTCTTTCTTTTGGAAAAACACCTCTGCTTAACCTCCTTAGGAGCTTTGGTGTGGGCACTGGGAGAACTGGACCTGGTAGGGGGATTTGTTGTGCTGGTGGAAGGACAAGACATGGTCCTGGCTGTCCCCAACCCTCCTCTTGCTCTGACTGTCCCCAGGCTCCTGGGACAGCAGAGCAATTCCCTGTGAATCATAGAGAGTCCATCCAAAGCTGCTGCTTGGCTTTTCCAGGTGATGATGGGATTGCAAAGAGGGGTTTGGGGTGAAAAAGCCCCCCTTGACACTCCCTTGTCTCCCCTTGGTCTTGGGGCTGCAGAGGAGCATCATTCACAGCCCACATCATCATCCCTGGATCCTCATTCCCTTGGTGGTGGGATGGACTGGGAAGGGGAGTGAGGACCTGCTTGGACTCTCAGCAATTGTCCTGAGCTCCCTGAAATTCCTGAGAGGGAATTCCTTCCTTGAGAATGAATTCAAAATCCAGGCTGAGAGCAGGGCACAGAGAGAATTCCCATCCCAGTGTGAGCAGGACACACCACAACTGCTGAGGAGTTAGCAGCATGGAGGCAGGAGCTGTTCCATTGGCAGTGTGTCCGTTCCTCCTGCAGGATCTTCCCTGACCATAATCCCACTTGGAAGTGAGCCGGGAGCTCTGGATTTCCCAGCTCTGCAGCAGAACCATGTGAGCACAGAGCCCACAGAAGAGCTGCTCCCACTTCCAAAGAGCCCTTGGATGGCAGCGGCGCAGCTCTGTTAATTGAAATGTTTTTATTTATTTCCACTTCATTTTTGCTCAAAGCCGTGTTTACAGCGAAGTTTCAAAGCTGCTAAACCATGGAGCCTTCAACCCCCCTTGATGTGTACAGAGCTGGCAAGAGCAAACACAGCCTTGTTATTGTTCCTTCTCTTCCCACCCTTCATCCCTCGGCTGCTCCCATTTGTTGTGTCTGATCTCCTGCTCAAGGGCTGTCTCCTGCTCCCTGTCACTACAAAGCCCAACACAGGGATCCCTTTCTATCTTCCAGAAGTCCCTGAATGTTGCCATGGTAGAAATAATAAATAATAACTCAGAGAGGTTGTGTTTAGCTGGGCTGAACATGTGTTTGCTTGTTTGCTTTCAAAAACAAAGCTGATTTTCCTGCCCCGTGGAGGGAAATTTCTTTTTAATGGTCCTGAAGGCATTTCCCTCTCTCTGCCCATCCATCCTCTCCCTGCCTGTGTCCTGCTCCCCCAAAATGCTCCGGGGAACTTTCCCAAGGGGCTTTTTATCCTCTCAAAGCTTTTCTCAGCTCAGATCTCAGCTGTGAGCACTTCTCTCCTTTGCCAGCTGGGATCCTGTGATTCCCCCTCCCAATGCTCCTCCTGAGCTAATTTTCCATCCACAGCAGTGTCCATTCAGAGCTGGAGGCTGCACAGGGAATGCTGCTGTCCCCAAAGCTCATTCCTGAGCTGGAGTGGAATTCCTGGAGCTCAGCCTCCAGCACAGTCCCAGGAATGGGAACCTGACTGTCTCCTGCAGGCTGGGCAGGTTGGAATTCAGAATTTCAGCCCAGGTTTCCTGCCACGTCCCATGGACACCATGGACATTTGTTCAGGGTTGTAATTCAGAATTTCAGCCCAGGTTTCCTGCCACGTCCCATGGACACCATGGACATTTGTTCAGGGTTGTAATTCAGAATTTCAGCCCAGGTTTCCTGCCACGTCCCACGGACACCATGGACATTTGTTCAGGGTTGTAATTCAGAATTTCAGCCCAGGTTTCCTGCCACGTCCCACGGACACCATGGACATTTGTTCAGGGTTGTAATTCAGAATTTCAGCCCAGGTCTCCTGCCACGTCCCATGGACACCCATGGACGTTCAGGGTTGTTCAGGGTTCAGGGTTGTTTCAGCTGGAGCCAGGCTCTCCATGGGGTCAGTGTTTGGAAATGGGAGGACATCCAGCCACATCCTTGGGTCCTACATCCCTCTGCCCTTCCCTGCTGTGGGATGGGAGCAGAGCCACCTTCCAGCCCAGCAGAGTGCCAAGGTTTTGGAAGAGGAGGGAGGGGATCAGCTCCTCCATTCCCCATCACTCAGAGCAGCTCCAGGTCAGGGGAGGCTGAGGGACCCCAGCACCTTCCTCTGCCACCCCTCTGTGTGTCCCAAACCCTCTGGAACAGCCCAAATGCCCTGGATGCTGCTGGTGGAGCTGCTGGCATGTGGAATGGGAGGGGTACCAGGGGGGAGCAGGGAATGAGGACAGGGATGAGGAGAACCCAGCTGGCTGCTGTTTCTCATAAGCCATGAGCAAAAACCCCTCAGTTTTTCCTAAGTGGGAACATTTGCCTTTAATGAGCCTGAGAGGGTTTTTTTCTTTCTCTTGCTCGCTTTTTTTTTCTTTTCAGGGAAGCAGGGAATGGAAAAAGGTTCTTTCCTAGTAAATAAAATATCAGGCCCATCTCTGAGTGTTGGAATAATGGTCCTGGCCCAGTGTTGGCACCACCAGCACTGAGCTCTGCCGCTCTGGGCTGAGTCCACTTCCCCCCTCTTCGGGTGGGATCCCCCTGTTCCTCCTGTTCTCCTCCCAACCTTTCCAAGCATTTTCCCCTTCCTCAACCCCTCAGGGATGCTCTGCCTCTCCTGGGGGTCCCAGCACCCCCAGCTGGCAGTGCCACAGCCAGGGCACCCCTGTGTCCCACCAAAGGGACCCTCTGAAGGGGGCTGGATATAAATACGTGGCAGAGCTGAGCCCAGCACGGTTGCATAGGGATCATTTTCTGGGAGTTAAAGTGTGGGAGCCACTTCTCCTTGTGCTCTGCATTTGCCACATAAACTCCCTCGTTTTGGTTTATACTTTGGGACATACTTGCTTTATATGTATTTATGTGGCTATTTTAGGACATTTCTGCATTAGGTCTGACCACGGTACTGCTGGTCAAGGAGCATGGAAATATTGTTCAGTATGGAATCATGGAATCCCAGGATGGTTTGGGTTGGAAGGGACCTAAAGCCCATCCAATCCTGCCCCCTGCCATGGGCAGGGACAATTTCCCCTATCCCAGGTTGCTCCAAGCTCTGTCCAACCTGGCCTTGGACACTTCCAGGGATCCATGGGCAGCCACAGCTTCTCTGGCCACCTTGTGCCACCTTTTTTCCTTCCTCAACATCCCACCCAAATTTCCCCTCTTTCAGTCTGAACCCATTACTCCCTGTCCTGCCACTCCAGTTCCCGACAAAACTGGGACCAGACACACCAAATCTGACCAGAAAGCAGATTTTTTCAGCTTGAAGCAATACCAGTAACTATTCTAGTTTTCCATAAACAGCTAGGAGTTCCAGGAAAAGAAAAATCCAATAAACTTTTTTCAACAAGAACCAAATAAGAGAAAGAGATTTGGTCTTGCTATGGGCAAAGCTTAATTCCATTGATATCAGAGCCTCTTAATGAGAACCAATAAAACAAGGGCACAGGAGATACAGCAAATATTACCAATTTCTGTCACATTGAACTGAGAGCCTGGACTGGGAACACAACTCTAAAGTGATTCCCAGGGCATGGCAGGGGAATGCCAAGGAGGATGAAGGTGTGGCAGTGAGGGGAGTGATCCATGCAGCCCCGGGATCCATCAGGATCAGCTGGCTCCAGCTCAGGGTATGGTTTGTGTCACGTTATGTTTGTTTGGAAATCTCCATCCCAGTTTTTTTCCCGTTCTGCCCGGGGGTGTTGAGTCCCCCAGGCCCCTCTCAGTGTTCATCTGTCACCACCTTGTCACCCAGGGCTTCTTCCAGAGCATTTTCCCTTCAGCCCGAGCTCTGATCCCAGAGGAATGTGGACCCCAGAGTGCAGGGCTCCAAAGGAATTTCTTGGCACTCAGTGAATAAGAGGCTTCAATGCTGAGCACCCAGCCAGAGACTCAGAGCGGGAGGTTAATGATGGAGCCTGACCCCCAAAGGACAGGGCACGAGGCATTTCCAAACCCACATTAAATAGGACACATTGAAATATTGGTGTTATTTCCAGGAACTGATGGATTGATGCCAGACCAGGCGCAACTCTTGGCTTGCTCCAGTTTTTATTTGTTGATTACAGTGATTTGTCCAAGACACTTCTCTGTTAGGGTCAGATCTGGTTTTGGATCAGTGAACAGACCAAAAGCCATCGAGGTGCCTCTGGTTACAGCATCCAGCCTTCCACACTCCCTTCCCTTCAGCTCCCCATATCCCTGCTGTCCTACAGAGCCAGGAGAAGTGTCCCACTTTTGCATGGAAGAGATTTAAACACAAACCAAGACACAGCTTCTGACCCCGCTGGTGTGTGATGATTCAGCTCTGGATTAAACATAAACTTGGCAAATTCCAGATGGAATCTTTCCAGCCTGGCTTGAGGGATCGGGTCCTTGTGGTGACCCTATGTCTGAGCTGGTCCTGACTTCCAGGCTCCCACGTCCCTGCAGTTGGATCCCCACAGTACCACTCCCAGAGGAGTGGGATCTTGGGTTAATTCCCAGAATTAAGCCAAAGGAAGGCTCAGGTATGCCCGAGTTTCCCTGTTGGACATTATTTTGTCAGTGCTCCAAATCCTTGTTTCCAACAGCAATTTTGGGGCTGCTGGTGGCTGCTCAGACCCTCCCCACCCCCGAGGCACCACAGACAGTACAGACCACTGAGTTTATCACCCAGGGAAAACCTGGACCATGTTCAGGAATCACAGAGGCCTTTCTAAGGAACACCATCATCGTGGAGCCAGCCAGGCCTGGAGGAGAGCTCTGCCCACAGAACCCAGCAGGAATTGCTCCTCCAGACTCCCACTATTCTGTGCCAGAACGCATTTGCAGTTGAGAATGGGAAGAGATGAGAGCTTGGCAGGCAGTGTGGTGACATTCCCTGTAAAACAAGACCTCCGGGAGCAAAGGATGCTATTTAGTGGTCATCCCTCTGCCTCCACACATGGAGACCACACCAGCTCCTGGCACCCTCTGGAGACAGCCCTGGGCAGTGATGGGATCTCGGGCTCAGCCTGCCCCTGGCTCCAAGTGGTGCTTGCCTTCCCTTCACCCTTCCCACTCACCCCATTTCCCAGACTATTTGTGGAATGAGGAGCGTTGCTATCATGGTTTACATGCTCAGAGAGAGGGAATGAGAAAAGGGAGGGAGGAGGGCGGGAAGAGAGGAGGAAACAAAGACAGCATTGTTATCTCTTCCAAAAAACTGCAGACACTGGGGCAGGGCAGAATGAGGGGCTGGGGCTGTGGTTTGCCTCCACATCTGTGTTTAACCTCGGGAAAGAGTCAACAGCTTGGAAAGAAAACACCACACTCCAAGGCACAGCCTGCCCCAGCTCCCAAACCCTCGGCCTGATTTTCCAATTTGGGGCACTTGGCTGCAGCCCAGCCTGGATCCTGGGATGCTGCTGGAGTCAGTGAGGGAAGAGCCCCAGCCCCAGCCAAAGGCATCATTCCCCTGTCCAGCAGGAGCAGCACATCAGCCTTATCAGCTCTTGTCTTATCAGCTCCCAGCAGATGCTACAAGAGGATTTGTCATCCCAGCCCAGCCAAGCTGCCGCGAGCGCCAGGAATGGGGGAAGAGAGAAGGGACAAAAAAAGGAGTGGAACAATGCAGTGAAAAACCAGGAATTCTGCACCATTTAAATGGGAGAGGGAGCTGTGAGTGCTGTGCCAACTTTCCAGGGTTGGGAGCACAATCTCTGCTGTGGCACCACCGCTCCTGGTGGAGTTCTCCTGATGCTTCCCATCGGGAGGCTCTGCTGAGTGCTGCCAGCCTTGGATCAATTGGGCTGAAATTTCCCATGTTTGGTATCTCCCTGAGGCAGGAGCTGCAGGAACAATTCCCTCTGCATGGCACAGCCATTCCTGGGAGTGCAGCAAACACAAACCCCCTGTTTTGCTGCTGGAAAACAGGAAAACAGCTCCTTTTCCAATTATATTTAGTTTATCTCCCTGAGAAGTTCTTGCTCTCCCGTGACGTGGAACGGATCCGCAGCCTTTTCCAAGATGCAGCTCTGGTGGCAGAGATATATCTCCTGCTTTTTCCATGGAAATCTGCCCCAAATTTGACTGAAGTGCCTCTGGAAAAGATTCACCCTTCCCATGGAGATCACTCTGATCATTCCCATCTCTCACACTGGGTGTAGGAGGGGACAGGAGTGGGATTTGGGGACAGGCAGGGGACACAGTGTGGGGAGGGGATCGTAGGGAAAAATGAACCCAGGACTGAGAGTACCAAATGAGGAATTTTTTAGGGATGAGAGCAGTGGTAGGAGAGTCTGAGCCAGCAACCTCATCAGGGAAATGCTGCAGGAACAGAACCCAGGTGGGGAAGGGACACCAAAATAGGACCCAGCTTGGGTGCTGGGGTGGTGACAGGGTGGGATGAACCCCCACAACACATCCAGGAGCAGGGGGAGCACAGGACAACATCCCTTTAATCCTTTTGGGTGGAATCGGATGAATGGCAGTGCCTGAGCTCCAGGCCTGCTGCCTTTCCCTGTCTCTCACAACCCAGAGTAGGAGCTATATTTAACATCCTCACTACTAACTACAGGGTGTCAGTGGCTTCTCCTTCCTCTCCAGTGATTCTGCCAAGCTCAATCGCTCATCCAAGTGGAAGCAGGAAAATGTAGAGCCAGCACGGAGGGTGCTGGGCCCAGCCCTGCCCTGCCTTTCCCTGGCTCCTGTTTCAGCTCCAGAGCCCCCAAGCTGAAGCTGATGAGCACAGACCTGGCTCAGAGCCTCCTGCTCAGCCACTCTGCCACGTGGCTCGTCCCTCTGCACTGCTGGGATGACAAGGACAGCGTCAGCTGGAGATGCTGGGAACTGGGCAGAGGAGGCTCCCAGAGCTGCTCTCCCTCCTTTGGGTGAGATATTCCATCCTCACCGAGGAAATCCTCACCAACTCAATTTCCATTGAAATCCTTATGTCTGCACAAACGGTTCTGATTTTTGTGGATCAGAATTTTTCAACAACAAAAGAAGAAAATTCACTGATCTGTTGAAAATCTCCCACTATGTTGGGAGAGGTCTCTGCTGGACACCCCCAGCAGATAAGCCCTTTCATTTCAGGGACCACAGCATCCATCAGAGGTGACCTAAATGTTTTACTCTCATTAACATCTGGGGAGCTGCCTCCCACTCCCAGCTCAGAGCTCCAGGGTGGCCACAGGACAGCAACATCAGCCTGAATCAGCATCTTCTGTGTGGGTCCAGTGACCACCTGGGGCTGTGCCCCCCTTTAATCCCAGTCCAGGAAAGGGAGAGGCGAGCAAGGGAATGAATCTGCACACTCTGGGAAAATCAAAAGGGACAGAAGTGCCTTCCCACCAGATTTCCCCCCTTTCCTGCCCCATCTGCAGCTGGGGAAACCTCTGCCATTCCAGTGGGCGCAGGCTTTGGAAATGTGCAATTCCATCCCCAGGCCTCCCTCTCCTCGTGGCTGCGGCAGGTTTAAGGTTACAGCAGGCACAGGAAATCTTGGCCATTTTCTCCCCACTTTCTGAAATGATTTTTTCAAGGCATTCCCAGTAAAGTTAATGAATCCCTCTCCCAGACAAGGCTTTGATTAGGGGCCACGCTTTGGCCCAGATTGCTTTTCCTGGGGCACAAAGATGCCAATTCCTTAAATACGGTTTGTGTGAAGCCTCCAGCTATTGCTGTGCTGGAGTTTTACCTTCCCACAACTGGAAGAAAAATGTGAAATCTACCTTTTACATTTAGTTTTTGGTGGCCACAAGTGACCCCCAACCAAACCCCACCCAAAATCCTGCTGGGGGTTTGTTTTCCTTTGCTTTGCTTCCACCACATCCCACTTGTCCAATGACCCTGAGCCCTCCCTGCAGCATCCCATGGGCTCCCTCCAACCCTCAGGATGGGGGTTCCAACCCTGGTACAGCCCCCATGTCTCACCTTCTCCATTCCCATGAAGGATATTGCCCCTAATCCATTATTCCATCCAAGCTTCTGGGCTTTGAAGAGGTGGGAAATCCATCACCAACGGCTGCCGCTGCCTCCTGCTTTGCAATAACACCATTGCTTTGGAAAATCTCAATGAGAATCATGCAAGTTTTATTAAAAAAGCAGAAAAAAAAAAAAACCATAACAAGCTTCCCCTTTCCCCTCTCCCAGCTGTGGAGCAGCAGGTGTGTGTCACTCGGCTGGCCACGGAGATTTACAGCCTGCTCCAGGATTTCTCAGCCAGCCTTTGGTGGTGGAAGTGTTTTCTGCTCCCAAACAAAGGAGCTGGAGCGAGGGGCCCCGAGGGACACAACAACCGGAGATGAAAACACAAACGCATCCTTCCCTAATGCCATTAAAACAAAACAATCCAGGGAGGCAGCAGGGCTGGCTGGCCAAGGGAGGACTTGGAGCTCTCTGCTGCTTCTTCCCTTCCCACCTGGCCCCCTCCCTCCCTCCCTCCCTCCTGGCAGGAGCAGGGGGTGCAGGAGGGCATGGAGTGGTCACATCCTGCCCATCACTTTTGTGGCTGGAGGAGCCTGGCTGAGCCCCCTGGCCCCATCACCAGCCACTGCCAAGCACCATGACTCAATTCCCTGAATTTCAGCAGTTTTTCTTAAAAATAGATCAAAGCTGTGACCAAGGAAAAGCCACGGGAAGTGGCTTGCCCTACCCTGGTCCTCACTCTCCACCCCACACCTCAGTGCAGGCTCAGGACCAGCAGTTATTCCTGTTGTTTTCCGTGGGGCAACTGTGTCCTTCCTCCATACCCACTCATGCCCAGCCCTGTCACCACAACCCCTCTGGTGGGATCCCTGGCTTTTCCTTCCTGGTTTTGCTCTTCTGGCTTTGTTCTCACTTAGCCAATTTTCAGGAGCACACCTGGGCAGCATCTTTGATGCCTCATTAGTGGGATCCTTTCACTGGGAGCAACTTGAAGCAAGGAGAAGAAAAAAAATCCCAATCATTTGTTCCTCTGACTTCCACAGATCTCTGATTTCTGTGTATGGTAGGATGAGCATGTCCAGGACATGGGATCCCTCCCTAGAGAACTGGGAAGATCCTGGAGGGAAGAGAGCAGAGCCCTGGAGGAACCTGCAGATGGATGCTGCATCTGCTGGGACACCTGGATGATCTGCAGCACCCGATCCTCAGGGATGTTCCCCAGCAGCTGCCAGGCTCTGGAGCAATTCCTGCGACAGGCACGGAATGCCACCACTCCTGGTCCTCCCCAGGAGTGCTGCTTCCTGCTGGAATTGTGGTTTGTGAAGCTTGTTTGGAGCAGCAGCCTTGAAGCAGGGACCGTGGGATCAACCTGGCAGGGTCAGGGGCTGGGTAAGGGCAGCAATTCCCCAGCCCTGCGGGTGAGAGGGGATCCCTGGTGCCTGCGGGAGGCAGAGCATTCCCACAAGGAGCCGCAGGGCAAATCCAGAAGCTCCAGGGTGAGAACGAGTTGGGGAAATCTCAGCTTACACAGCAGAACTGACGTAAGAGGGGATAATGAGGCTGGAGGTGCCTCTGCCAAAGGAAACACTGCTAGTCCCACTCGCCGGACTTGGAACTCATCAGGGTGAGGCCAGGGGGGCACCGGGGATGTGGTGCCTTGGCAGGGACCCCTGGCCGGCGGCAGCTCCGTCCCGACAGCTCTGCCACACGTCAGGAGGTGACATCGGGGCCTGACATTCCCTGGATGCGATCCCTGCTCCCGGCCAGGCCTGGCACACAGCAGGAGGTGACACCGGGGCCTGACAGAGCGGCCTGACATTCCCTGGATGTGATCCCTGCTCCTGGCCTGGCCTGGCACACGACAGGGCTGGTGGCAGGAGGGGCTGTGGTGTGCACAGCTGTGCACATCTGGAAGAGGCTGTGCCAGTGGGATTTCCTTGCCAACAGCCAAGGGCTTGGGAAGAGCCCAATGCCGGCTGCTCGAGCCCATGGCACAGGGAAGGCCTGGCTGGAGGCCCTGGAGCAGGGCTGGCATGGAGGGAGCCGGAGCAGTGAGGTACCACAGCCCCTTCCCACTTCCCAGGAGCTGTGGGATCAGCCCAGACCCCACCACTGGGCTCCAGCCAGCTGATCCCAATAAACAGGAATGACAGGGAAGTCTCCCGGCCCTGGTGAGCCCCAGTGGCCCCCAGCAACCCTTCCCAGCCCTCCTCCGCAGCAGACCCAGCTGCTGGGGCTCCAGAGTGGAAGGAAGGACATGGCTGGGAGCTGGAGGAATCAACCAGGAGAGCTACTGCATATCCAGGAGCCATTATTCTTGTTTGCCATAATGGCTGGGAATGAGCACCCTGACCCCAGTCCTAACGTGGCCAACAGCACCAGAAGATCCACAAATGGAGCAGGGTGTGAGCTCAGAGAGGCTGTGGACTCCCCATCCCTGGAAGTGTCCAGGGCCAGGTTGGACAAGGCTTGGAGCCACCTGGGATAGTGGAAGGTGTCCCTGCCATGGCAGGCGTGGGGCTGGGTGGGCTTTGAGGTCCCTCCCAGCACCACCCATTCTGTTTTTCTGTGATTTTATGATGATCTCTGGAGGTGGTGGAAGAGGAGCCAGAGCCACCAGCACAGAAGTTCTCTGCTCTCCTTCCTCCGAGCCCGGCCCCAGCCCTGAACAAGCAGAGCTTTGTGCAAGTGTTTACTGCAGGCAGGAGATGAAACCAAAGGAAACAAAGAGGCTCAAAGGCTTTGGGCTGGGCCTCCCGCCGAGCCCTTCCCGGGCCGCCCTCACTCGGCAGTGGCTGTGTCCCACATGAAAAATGGCAGAGTCCAAATAAATAAATAAAAGTCAATAAATCTCCCTCAGCAGAGCTGGTGAGTGATGAGGGAATAGAAAAACCTGTTCAAACACGGCGGCGTGTTCCCGGCACAAAATCCAACGTCACGTTCCGGAGCTGAGAGGGGACACTCAGGAGGGAGGAAGAGAAATAAATACACGTTTCCCAACAACTGCCACGGCTTCCAGAAAGGATCAGCTGGTGCTGGTAAGGTTTGTGCTCAGGGGGGCCGAGGAGGGGGAGCCAGGCAGGCAGCAAGGAATGCTCAGCAACTCTTGAATTAGCGGGATGAGAAGGTTCCCATCAAAGCCTTTGAGAAGGTAAATCAAGCAGCATGGCAGGACAGCCTCTGTGGGCTTCCATCAGAGAATCATGGAATGGTTGTGGTTGGCAGAGACCTTTAAAGACCATCCCGTCCCATCCCATCCCATCCCATCCCGTCCTCCTGCCCCGGGGGTCACCTTCCACTGTCCCAGGTTGCTCCAAGCCCTGTCCAACCTGGCCTTGAATCCTTTGCCTCCCATGAGCCACAAGATGCGGGAGTCCTTGGTGACGCCTGTGCTGTGCTTGGAGCTGTTTCCACAGAGCAGCAGAGTCACAGGAATATCAGGACACTCCTCTGTCCCTCTGGACCTTGGACACAGAAGGAAACCATGTTTTCCAAGCTGGAGTGGCAGCTGACAGCTGATCCAGCATGGATTGCTAAGCAGGCACGGGATGACATGGACTTGATGATGGAGCTACCTTCCTACCAAGGGTTACATGGACAGAAACCTCATGCCCAAATTCCCACAGGATACTTCCCACAAATCCCATTCCACTCCAGTTTCCACCTCTAGTATGGAGCAGGAGAAGCACACAGAAGGTGGGATGGATGGACCCAAGCACCTGAGGCTGCTCTGCTGTTGAGCCCTGGATATGGAAGCTGCTTTTTGCCCTGGGTGGCTTTCTTCCTCCCCAGCCCTGGACACGGCTGCCAGTGGGAATTGTGGTGTCTGGAAGCAGGAGGGGAAGAAGCTCCCAGCAGAAGGAAGTGGTTGCAGCATTAAGGCTCTAATGAGACAATGCTGGGCTGGCCTGGCTTGTACAGGAGGCTGGGCTGAGGAATCCAATGGTCCCTTCGGCCTTGCAATTTGTGAAACTGTTCCATTCTAGGAGATACTTGGCTCTGGCTCCAAATCATCCTCTGAACTCCAACAGCAAAGAGCTGGGAAAAACAAAGGGTTTTGGAAGGGCCCCAAGAAGCTGTTGGAGTGGTATGTGATAACATCACCAGCCCCCAGCCCGCCTGCTCTCAGCGAGGTTTGATCCCAGCCTGGCTCCCTGCAAGCAGGGGCTTCACCCCAGGGATCTGGGATCCGAGGGGGATTCCACAAGCCCCCTTCCTCCTGTGATTCTGGATGGATGGATCTGGGTACAGGCGCTTCCCTCGCCTGAATCCAGCCTCGTTTCCCTGACAGTCAGAGGAACAGAGTCCAAGCCTCAGCCCCCAGCCAGCCAAGAGCATTGTTTTAGGATTGGCTGTTGGATGCAGCTCTTGGATGCATCTCCCCCACTGACTGGAGAACAAAACCCCCTGGAAGCACCCAGGGCAGTGTGCGCTGGCTGGAAGGGCCCAAGACCTCGGAAGTGGCTCTTGATCAGCTCTGCTGGGCTCAGGATTCCTTGCTGGGATTCCAAGACAAACAAATAAATCATATTCCAAGGCATCTGCCCACAGTAGTGCTGAAGTCAGGGAAACATGAAAGCAGGAGCTGGGAGCCGGGGCAGGATTCCTGTTGGAATCAGCAGCCTGGCTCGGGGCGTTCATTTGATTTTACTGCTGCTGCTGCTGCTGCTCGGACCAGAGGGATTATTGATTTTATAGCCTTGCCTTGGCCTGTTCTCCTGATAGGAATGTGGGAGATTCTTACACCATTCCCTGGCACGGTGGGATGATCTGCAGCCCTGCAGAGGAGCTCCCACCCCGCCAGGGAGGGGCACAACCTCCCAAGCCCATCTCCCAAACATCTTCCCTCTGGTTCCATTCCAAAGCTCCTCCTGGGGGTCGATCCAGCAATCCCAGGAAGGCAGGCACTGATATGAGAGATATTTAAAAGCATCTTGGAGCAGGATTGGAGGAAGAACACAAACTGCAGAGTTGGGCTTCTCTGGGGGCTGCTATTTTTACCCCAGGTAGGATTTAATGAGGACACTCCAAGCCCTGGAGGATGAAAACATTTAAGTCTCTTTAAACCCTATAAGTGGCAATTTGCCACCACCAGCTCTGCACGAGGAGCCTGGTTTGGTGTTAATGAGAGGGATCCCCAGCAGCTCAGGCAATTCGTGGGGGTCTCTGATGCTCAGACTGGTCCCACTCAGGCCCCACTGGTCCCAGCTGGTGGGGAGAGGGGGACCCAGCCTTGGGGTGCTGCCAGAGTTTGGGAAGGGCTGTGGGGCTCAGGGGGCTCGGGCAGGCAGCTGTGGCAGCACAGAGAAATCCAGCACGTCAGCTCCAGCCCCAGACTCTGGGTTTGCCAGAGGTTTTGTGCAAAGGACTGGAGGAAATGAGCTCGGAGCAATCAGCTCGGTCATTCCTCAGCCTCAGAGAGGCCAAAAGCACCTCATTGGGAACTGATCTCAGCTGTTTGTTTGCCAGGACTCTGACCAAAAAAAGCTCTGTCTGAATTAAAAGGAAAAAAAAAAAGAAAACACCAGGAATTTCCTTCCCCTGATGGTTTGGATTGTTTCTTAATGTTGTTTTAATGTGGGGCTGTTTGGTGTTTATTTGGAGCTGGAGGTGGTGGAAAATCAGCTGTGGATGGAGCTAGGCATCTGCTGGGGATGATGGATCCTCAGGAGATGGAAAAGGTGAATAACCTGAGCTTGGTTTCCTCACAGTTTTCCACAGGTGGGGAATATTTGGGAGGAAGAGCTCTTGTGGGGTGCTGGCTTTGGCTCCTGCTCCTGGCACAGGGACTGTGTGCCCTCCTGGAGCATCCCAGCCTCCTTGGGATTACACAGGGACCAGCAAACCCCTTGCCTTTCCCTCCAAATTTTCAGTCAAATTATTACTCATGCAAGAATCTGACCGAGTTTGGGGACCTGTGACTGCTTTAATAAATCCCCAGGGATTGTCTGGCTCTTCACAAAGAGCGAGGAACAGGATCCATATAAATCAAGGCAAAACAAACTCAGCACTTTGGGTCAGGAAAATATTGAGAAATCTGTGGGTTTTTCTCTAATCCTCCCATGGCAGGAGCCCTGGAAATGCACTTTTTGGGGGGTGTTTTGGCATCCTTCTGGCTTTAAGACCAAATTCATTTTCCAGCTGACATCCTGCCAGGCTCAGCAGTGTCCTGGGCATCCGAGGTCCAGCTCAGCACTGTGGGAAGTGGGAAAACTCCCCAGGGATGCGATGAGCCTGGCACTTGTCCCAGCCAGAGAGGAGTTTGCCCACAGGCTGGAGCTTCTGGGCTCCCACTAATCCCTGAGTGCTGTGCAGCCTCCCAGACCCCCTCTGGAGTGTCCCAGAGCCAGGCAGGAATGTGGCTTTGCCTGGATGCTTCTCCCTGCTGGCATTCTGGGCTCACGCCCTGAGCACACCACCAGGACATGTCCCTGCAGCTTCAAACGACGGGTTGGACCTTGAAGCTTTCCTTCTCTGCTGCATCCTTGCCTTGCAGGCACGCAAGGACTTGGGTGAGGGACTTTTGGAACAATCCAAGCATGGAGCTCGCTGGGGCTGAGGGTGGCCACGATGCTGTGGTGGCTCCTCAGGCCTGCGGCCACCACAGGCTGTCCTTGGCAAGCGTGGAGCAGCTCATGGCAGAGCCTGCCCGGCCCTGGATGGGTGGTCTGGACTCAGCAGCAGCCCAGCCCTGGACCTCCCACCTGCCAGGAACATCTGCTGGCCAGAGGAGCCGGGTCCTGGCAGCTGCAGGGGGACAGTGCCACCAGGAATGCAGCTCAGAGAACAGCAAGGAGGGATGGGACAGCCCAGAGCACGGCTGGAAAGGGGAGAGAAGGGATAGGAAGGGACAGGAAACCCCCCCTTGTGCTCTGGAGTTCATCCTCAAAGCCAAAGGGGTGAGGGGTCCTTCACAGCCAGGAAGGAATCAAGGGTGCAGAGCCAGGGGGATGTCCCCAGCACTCCTCTCCCACCCCATTCCTACCCTCTGGCACCCTCAGGATGTGCCCAAGGAAGAGGGGCATGTCTGGGCACCCTTCTTCTGGGACACCAGCATCCTAATCCCAGCACTTGCCTGCTTTTTCCAATGACATGGCCACTCTTCTCCTGGGATGTGGCCACCCTTCTGCTGAGGTGGGTCTGAAACTCCTCTCCAGGGTGGTTTTTCTGGGCCAGACGTCTCCTTAGGAAAGGTTTCCAACCCAGGAGCAGGACTCTGGCGCAGGCTCTGACCCTGTCCCCATCCCCCAGCTCCCTCCCTGAGCCCTTTGCTCTCTCCTCATGCACGAATCCATTGGTGACTTCAGCTGGAGCTGGCTGCAGTCTGGCATCAATAAACTGAAACATTTATTGCACAGTTTAAATCTAATGCAGATTATGGCAACCCAGCTCCGTTTAATGCCCGAGCCAGGAAGCAGCTCCATGAATTCCTGCTTCACGGGCTGGACGCTTTTCCCAAGCCCTGGAACTCCATCCCAGCCTTTGGTCCCAGTGTCTGGTCCCCACCTCCTCCATCACTTCTGGCCTCTCTCCATCCATATCCTGTGCCCTGGCCAAACATCCCCATCCCAGCCATTCCCTCTGGGGAAAGAAGGAGATTTCCTTAAATCCCTGTGACATCCAAGCACTGCTGCAGAGCATAGGTGGGGGAGGAAGGTCGCTCCTTATCTTGGGATCTGCCCCACAATCCCTGCTTCATTGGCCATGTCTGCCCCAACCAGGAAATCTGATTTGCGATAATAGAATGTTCCTTTAAGTAACATTTGCTTAAAAGACATCAGTGAAGTTTAAAGTAGGGGCCGGGCAGCAGGGAAGCTTTAATTCCACATTTTGCAATTATTTTCCCAGCTACTGTTGTTTAACCCCTGGGAGACTGAAGCCCAGCTCCTCTGTGGACTGTAAGGCTGGGATGAACCAGGGGGGCTCCAAAGACAATTCCCAGCTCTTTTTGCCCCAATGTTTGATTAAAAAAAAAACCCACCTGGGAAGACCAAGGACATATCTCAGGTCCAGACCCAGCATTTTTCCGAGAGCACTGAGGTAAATCATGTGCACAGCACAAACCCCGCCGCCTTTTAATGAACTCAGTGAGGTATAAATGGCAAATGCCTCGTTTGCTCCTGATTTACACAGCAGGTCGGGAAGGCACTTCCCTGGCATTTGGAAAAAAAGGGCAAAGCAGGCGTTGGGAGCTTTGTGAGGCTGGAGCAGAGCCCACCCCGATCCCCATCCCGCTCGGGGGAGGCCCGGCATGGATGGGGGCCAGGAGGAAAATGAGTTGGGAGCGATTGGGTTTCTCGCAGACACCCAGTCCCCGCAGCTCCCGATCTGATTAGGCTTCCCAGGATTGTCTGCCCGCTCCCGCATGCCAGGAATCGCTAACAGGGACCGGCTGGAGCGAGCGGGAGCCCTCGCTCCCCGCCCTCCCTTCGCCATGGTATTACTATCAGAAATATCAGACGTTTCGCCTCAAATTAAAGTCAGGTTAAATCTCTCAAATGCAAAAAAAAAAAAAAAAAAAAAAAAAAAAAAAAAAAAAAAAAAAATCCCACACGGTTCCAGATGGGAAGTGGTTCCTCGCCTTCCCAGCGACCCAAAGAACACTGAGGACCCTTTCAGCCCCGAGCCGGGGAGGGGCCGAACCTGAGAACTTTGAAGTCCTAATTGGGCTGGGCTAATGCAAAGCATGATCCTGCTCTGCCCGGTGGGAAACCCACGGGAATGATCCTTCCCAAAGCAGAACCATGTGTGGGGGAGCACACGGGGGACACCACCAGCTCCCGCATGGAGGCACACGGATGGATCCCTGGAAAATCCCCATACCGAGGAGCTCCATGGACACAGCTGGGGCCACCAAGGTGCTCACAGCCACAGGAGGGGAACAAGAGCTTTAAACATGGGGAGGGGGAGTTGATTTAGGAGGGTTCTTTACGTGGTTTTTGTTGTCCAAACACAGACAAGGGAGGAAAAGGTGGATTGTCCCATGGCCAGGGATCATCCAACCATCCCAGCACAACAGACCTTTTTATCTTGTCTCTCTCCTGTTTCTCCAGCTCCTTCACCTTCCCATGGCGTTCCCAACCTTTCCCTTTGGCTGCTCCATGGTCTCCAGCTCTGCATCCACACCTGGCCAGGGCTGAGCTGTCCCTGTGTCCCGCTGCTCTTGGGCTGGGATTCTGACTTCCCTCTCCTGCCCTTCTGCCTTGGCTGAGCCCTGGCCTATCTCTCCTCAGGTTAATCAGTGGATTAACTGCAGCTCTCCCTCCCTCTCTCCTAAATCCTTATCTTTCATCACATATCTAGGAAACAAAACAGACCAGGTATTTTTCCATGGAGGCAGCCAAACTCTGCTCTCCTCTCAGCCAGCCTCTCCCACACCTTCCTCAGGGCCTTTCTGACTCCAGGGACACCTCTGCCCTGCCTGCTAGATGGATTTCAACAGGGATGTCCTCCTGGGGACACCTGCAGAGACATCCATCCCAGGGCATGGAAAAGTCAGGACAGGACCCAGACTTTCAAGATGTCACCTGGGTATCCCCTCATTTTGCCTCAGCTGCCCATTCCCTGACTACCTTGCCTTTTCTTCCTCTGGGACTCCTGGCCATTCCCTGTCCCTGAGCTCCTCCTGCCCAGGGAGAGCACACACTCCTGGCATCGCCTTTCCACCCTCTGCTCCCAAAGTCCCATCACTGCCCTGTTATCCCTTCATTCCTTCCCACCGGTCTCCCTCAGTTCTGGGGGCAGCTCATCCCCCCCTGAACATCCCCTTCCTGGGGCTCCAGGACTCAGCTGTGCCCCAGGAATGACCCTGGGATCCGGAATGTCTCTGGCCGGCGGATCAGTCAGAGCCATCCATCAAGAGAGGGAGGAGCAGACAAGGGCTGGGATGCACCTGAAGCTTTAAGACCCATCATATTTTCTGCTTTAATCAGCAGCTCCCAGTGCTGACTGAGAGTGAGATAAACTCTGTCAGCCCTTCTGCAGGTGGGAAAGGGGAGTCTCGGAGTAAAAAATGGAGCAGGGGCAGAAATGTGTCAGGATCCCAGGAAATATAATTTCCTTGGACAGTGGTGCTAAATGGAGGGAGCAAATGCTTCTCATGGGCTCAATCCAAATGCCCTTGGTGCTGAAGAGCTGTTCCAAAGGGCTGGGGACTGGATGGATGGATGGATGGATGGATGGATGGATGGATGGATGGATGGATGGATGGATGAAGTTTTTGTATTGGAAGGGAAGGGAGGGCCATGCCAGCCCCCATTCAATAGCATGGACTGGGAAGCTCCCAGTGTTGGGACTATCCTCCTGGTTCTTCCATGGAATCCTGCAGCTCCCACACTGCTGGACACCTCCCTGGCTGCAGAACAGGTGACAGTGATGCTTTGGGGGCATCAGTCCTGTTTGCCTCCCCTGAGAACCCCCATGGGCTGTGCTGGCCCTACCCTCCCTCCAGTCCCACCTCAGGGGTTCTTCTTCTGAACCTGGAGAGTTCTGGTTCCTCCAGCCTGTGGATTAGGACCACACAGAAGAAGAGGGCACTGGAGCAGCAAATCCCATTAGAGGGAGAAGATCATCCCAGGAAACCTCCTTGGGAGGTCAGGGCACTGGAGACCCAGGGGGACCCTACACCCAGGAGCAGGATGGGGAGGGAAGGACCAGAACTTCCCTGCTCCACCTGGGCAAGGGGAGGCTCAGTGCAGCCAAGCTGTGGGCAGGCACAGGCTGGCCCCTCTCCCAGTGGGAAGCTGTGGGTGCCAGGCACAGGGGTGGGATCACTCTGCAGCTCCCGGGGCTGGAGTGGTGAGGGATGTTTGGGCTGGCAGCCAGCGCTGCATCAGCACCCGAAAACTGCAGCCTCTGGGGCCTTGCGGGTTTGGAAGCTGCTCCTGTGATGTGGGGCAGCCCCAGAGCCCCCTCCCAGCACAGGGAGCATCCCAGCTGTGGAGGGGAGCGGGCGAGGGGGGATCCGAGCCAGGCTGGGCCAGGCAGAGGGGGCGTCATGTGAAAAAGTGATTCCGGCAGCTCGCGGCTCTGACCCAACTTTTCAGCTCAACCTCTCCTGCCAAGGCAGCGATTCCAGAGCTGCAGCTCCTGATAAAACCTAAAACCATTGCCCATAAATTGTATTAAATAAACAGCAGCTGCAGATCAAGGTATATCCATCAAGGGCTTCCTCTTTTTTTTATGAATGGCTGAGGACTCGGAGATGCCGTTTGCCAATAGTCTGTCAGCGGAGCCTGCATTTAAAATCAATTTGGTAATTACAACTCTGACTCGGAGCCACAAATCAAAAAGGAAACTTCAGCCCTTCAGGATGTTTTGGCCCATTAGGGAGCTGGTAATTACGCACCCCAGCCGGGCATTAATTTAAGGCCCCGGTGGAAAAGCGCTGGTGTGAATTTGAGACAGGAAGCTGGCTGTGAGGAATTTCCAAGGTTGGCGTTGTGCTGTCAGTCTGTTTACAGCCACCTCCGTGGACATGCTGGAAATCTGAGGGAACACTTGCTGAACCCGCCGTCGCCATTGTGTCCGTTTATTTTTCCTGGGGAAAGGGGCTGCTCTTCTGTCGGCGAGGGATAAATGAGGGAAATATCTGGAGCCTGTGTTTACACAGGATCTGCAGTGTTTGCACGGGGCTGCTCCAGGGCACGGGGATGCCGGGGTGATGGCTGGGGGGTGTGCAGACAGAGAGGGCTCTGAGAGCACCAGAACGACTGGGACTGCAAAGCCACCCCTGTGGCCTCCCCTGGGACATGTGAGGAGGAGTCAGGAGCTGAGCAGGGACCTGTGACTGCAAGGCCACCCCTGTCCCCTCCCCTGGGACATGTGAGGAAGAGCTGAGGCTGAACTTTTGTCCCTGCAGGGCATCCCCGGCCACTCCCATTTCCCAGGAGTGGAGCCAGGGGGTCACCCCAGCCAGTCCAGCCCAGCTCAGCCCTGCAGAGCTGGGTCTGGATGTTCTTGTGGAACTGGACAACGTTCAGGAGCTGCAAATGTTATTAATGGTCATAAACTGCTCTTGTTCCTCGAAATATCCTGTTTCTGATTGTCTCTGGGTTCTCCCCGAGGCTGCTCCCACATCCCCTCGTGTCTGGGCACTCCAGAGGATCAGGTCTCCATCAGGAGAGCTGCAGAGAGGGTTGAGCTCCAGGGAGCACCAGGAGGATAAGGCTGGATTTGGGATACCCAAGAAGAAGCCCCTGGCAGTCCTGGCCCAGCTGGGTCTGCCTGTTCCAGCCCAGTGGTGCTGTGGAAGCTCCATCCCATGGGAGGAACTGGGACTCTCCTGTCACCTGTGCTGAGCAGGTGAAAGGCCCAGCGCCCTGTGAAAGGCTCAAAAATGTGACAATGAATGGACATCACAGGCTCAGAAGGGCTCTGCTGCCCTGCTCCTCCTTGGCAGACATCCCTCAATCCCTCTCCATAGAATGTGAGGAAGTGCAACCAGATCCAACCACTGGAAGGCTTCACTGGGAACAACAGTGCTACTGGGTGGATAGAAAATCAAAGAGTAGGAATTTCTCATTCTGAATTGAGATTTTTTAATTGTAAATCTCTAAGCGCCCAGCAGAGCAGTGCCACAGGTCCCTGCAGCTCCATGTCCTTTGGAAAACACCCTGGAGCAGGACACAGGAATCTTCTATCAGGAACATGTCAGTGCTTGGTGTTTCCTGTGACTGTCCCCACATTCCCCAGACAGAACCATGGAAATACCTATGGAAGCAGAGATCAGATTTATTCCAGGCCTGGTGCTGAATGGCAATTCCTGCATTTCCTTTGAATCCATCCAGGACAGTGACAGGGGAATGAGGCTGAGCTGGGAGCAAGGGAAGGGAAAGGGATGGAATTCTGCTTTCTCTCCTTTCCATCTGTCCTCAGCCCCCTGCAGGAGGAGACAGAGGGGACCTGGGCTGGGAGAGGTTGGGGAGGGATAGAGCTTGGGGGGCAGCACTGGGGAGGGATGCAGGGAATGGAGCTGGGAATGCAGGGGTTGGAGGTAGGGGGAAAAGAATGGGAAGGCTGGGAATGGGAAAGCTGGGATTGGGGATGGGAAAGGTGGAAATGGGGATAGGAGAGGTGGGAATGGGGATGGGAAAAGTGGGAATGGGGATGAGAAAAGTGGGAATGGGGATGAGAAATCTGGGAATGGGGATGGGAAAAGTGGGAATGGGGATGGGGCTGCAGGGAATGGGGAAGAGAAAGGTGGGAATGGGGAAGGGGCTGCAGGGAATGGAGATGGAAAAGGTGGGAATGAAGGTGGGAAAGCTGGGAATGGGGATGGGAAAAGTGAGAATGGGGATGGGAAAAGTGGGAATGGGGATGGGAAAGGTGGGAATGGGGATGGGGCTGCAGGGAATGGGGATGGGGCTGCAGGGAATGGGGCTGCCAGTTCAGAGGATGGGGATGCAGGGGATGGGGATGTAGGGGATGGAGATTCAGGGAATGTAGGGAAGGAGAATGGGAATGTGGGAGATGGGGATGCAGGGAATGGGGATGGGGAAGCTGGGGACTCAGGCTCTCTCCCGTTCTTCTGGAATCAGGCTGAGCTGCCTGGGGGAAGGGTGTGGAGGGCTTGTGCTGGGGGTGGGGGCCAAGAGGAAGCAGCCATTAAACTGTTCCCTGCTCAGCTCCTGCCACCCCGGCAGGCGCAGGCCCCGTGCAGAACAAAGCTTTGCATTTGCAAATCAATAAAAATAAACGTGGAGTGAAGACGCAGGAATAATTTACCATAAATCTCCATAAAACCTCGGCAGTGCCGAACGTGCCGGCGGCTCCGGAGCCTCTGCTGCCTCTGAGCAGGTGCTGGGGATGGGGGTGATGCTCCACAGGTCCCACCAGGCTCCACAGTCTCGTGGAGGGGGTGGGAGTGGGGGGAGCCTCCCAAACCTCATCTCAGCCCCAAAGGAGGCACCGCAAGTGGGTGGTTCTTGGCTGTTGTCATCTGAATCCCAGAATTTTTCCACAGTGCAAAATGTGGTGACATAAATGAAAGAATGACCATGGGAAACAGTCCCAGGGTATTTCCAGCTGGGCATCCTCCTCCTCGCCAGGCTCAGCACCTTCCCTGAATGGAACAGTGCTTCCTGAATGCCAGAGAAGGATGTTGGGCTGGAAACTGAGCTTCTCTTTGCTGGGAAATTCCAACATTTCCTATTTCTCTTGGTTTCAGTTTCCTTTTTAATCCCACATCAGGACCAGAAACCCCCTTGAAATAGTTTAAAAAACAAAATGCTCAGCAATGGTTTCTGTTTCTTGCCTTGAAAAGGGTGAGACACCAGCAGAGAACCCTGAGGCAGCTGAACCCAAGGCTTCAATTTCCAACATAAATAGCTCTGGAATTGTCCTGTTAAAACACCAGCTATCAGGATATTCCCAGAGGACATTCCCATATCCAGCCTTCTGCCAAACACCAAGGCTGTTGCTGATGTCACCTGTCCTCACCCCCAATTCACTGCAGGGAAACTGAGGCACAGCACCATCAGCTCCTTCTGGGGTGCCAGATCCCACCCCAAGGATACTGGATCTGGGCAGGGATAGTGGGATCTGTGCTGGAGGAGAAGGAATGGCCTTGAGGTGGGACATTCCCTGGGGCTGGGGGTGACACTCACTCACTCCTCTCCCTCCTGGGCTCCCATTAATTTCCCTTCCTCTCCCTCTCCCTCCTTAATCAGGACATCTGGCAGGGATCTGCTCTGGAACTTCAATTAGGAGACTTTACAGCAAAACTGCCCCCAGACAGGCACCCTCCAGTGTCACAGATGTCCCCAAGGTGGCATCTTCACCATTCCCTGGACATCCCACAGAGACTGGAGATGCCCAGGGGGCTCAGGCTGGGGCTGGGCTGGGCAGAGCTTGGCCCTTCCAAGAACCCAGAACCCCAGTCCCTGCCTCTCTCTCAGCTGAGACACACAACCCCTGGAAAAATCTGCCAGCAGAACTCCAAACCTTTTAATCAGGCTCCTTCCTCGCTGCTGCTCCTCCACTTTTGGGCTGGAAATGACCCAAGAGGGAATTGAAACATTTTGTTTCATTTTGAGCAAAGCGTTTGTTTGATCTGAAGGAACACGGGGCTTGGGTAGACGGAGAAGGGGTCACTCCAGCAGCCAGGAAACAGGTCCTGGCAGCTCCAATCAACTCAGTGCTGTCTCTGGGGTTTCTGCCAGGGTTGGGAGGAGGTGGGACAGTCAGAGAGGGGAGATGCCCACCTGGAGCATCCCAGGATGGGGTGAGGCATCACTCTGCTCCAGGAATGATGCACAGCTCGGTTCCAGCTGCACCCTGTGCCCAGTTTTGAGGGTTTTCTGGGCTCAGTGGAATTTGTCCTTAGGTAAGAAGGACCCAACCAGGATCCTCTAGTGCTGGATCCATTAAGTGCCCAACAGGTGACTTCACCCACAATGTCCCTCCCTGTGCCCCTGGGCTCTCCTGCCAGGCTGGAACTGTGCTTGGCCTACCCAGGGACAGGTCAGGAAGGACCCCAAAGCCACATGGCCCAGTGAGCTCAGTGTCTCCACATCTCTGTGCCCTCTGAGCAGGGTGGTCCTGCAGCCCTGGTGGTCTGGGGGCTGGGTGGGTCCCTGTGGGTGCTGGGTGGGTGCTGGGGGCCCGGGTGGGACCAGCCCCAGCCCTCCCTCCTCTCCCGCTGGGCCCAGGGCCAGGGGTTTGTGAGTGATGGGCAGCAGAGCCTTTATCAGCTCAACTTTGTCCTCTCTTCCGGCCCAGGAATTGCTCATGAGCTATTTGTGAAGTTTTTGACTTTAATTGTTATCCTAAATTATTCATCAAATCATTTCAATAGCCAGCTCTGGGGCCAGATTCCATTTTCTAGGAGCTGTTTCCGGGCCTGCTCCTGGCAGGGAACACACGGCTGAGCAGCCACGGAAAGGGAATGCAAACAGGGATGGGAAACACAGGGACACAACTGCCTCAAACACAGAGGGAGGCGTCAGGCTGAGCTGCTCCATGCTGAGGCAGTGCCCAGCCCATGTGGTCACCCTGCCCAGCACCTCCCAGCACCTCCAGCCCCATCGCTGCAGCCCATGGATCGAAGCACATCCCTCCCTTGGGGCACCAGGAGTCACAGAACTGGGGCTGGAAGCAGGGGAGCTCCAAGGTCCCCCACCTGCCCAGATTATTCCATGGTTCTGCTGGAGCCCACTCGAGGTCCCACAGGCACAAACTGAGGCTGTGGCCATGACAGAGCCAAGGTGAGACTGGGGAGGAGGCCAAGGACTGACCCTGTCTGCTCCTGGGATCATTTATCTCCCAAAGCCGGCTCAGGTTTCCTGGCTTCAGCGCCGCTCTTGAAAATTTATGGGTTGAGAAAGTGCTTGGAGCCCAAATCCCTCGCCCTGTCACCTCTTCAACCTCATGTTTATCAAGACACGAGTTCCTCTTCCTCCCACCCTTTGTTTCAGCTCTTGGAGTGCAGAGCTCGGTCCCAGCAATGCCTGGGCCATGTGAAGGTGGGATAAATCCTCCCTGTCCCCTCCTTGTCCCCACTCCTCTCTTTTTGTCCCTGTTTTCCTTCCTCTGGCATGACATCCTTCTCTTTGTCACCTCCACGTGTTCTCCGCCTCTTCCCTGCTCTGTTTCACTCCCTTGTCTTGGCAAAATGGGCATCTTTGAGCCTGGGAGTTGCCATGGCGACAGGAAAATCGTGGTGACATTGGGAGGGGCGCTGGATTGATGTCCTGCACATCACCCATCAACACCTGGGACATTCCAAGGCTCTGGAGGCAGGGAATGGCCATGGGGAGTGACAGGTTCAGGGAGGGCATCCCCCACCATAGGAGAGCAGTTTCTTCCTCTTACATTTGTTACTGTTTTCACTGAGAAAAAAAAAAATATCCAGGTTTCTTTCCGAGGAGTTTCACTGTCTCACAGATTTTCAGTCACCTGTGGAGTAAGAAGCAATTTAGTGGGATCAGCAGGGAACCTTCCAGGCTTGAGCAGCAGGAAACAGAGGAGGGCAGCAAGGTCCCTGCTGGGAGGGGAGGCAGTTTCAGGACTTGGATGAGGATTGCAGGGAATGTCCAACCCCGAGTGAGAGGGGAGCCCAGGTGAGGGGGTGGGAGACACTCAAGTGCCAGGGATTTATGAAGGAGGCTTATAAAAATACTGGAAGTAATGAAAGGAGAGAAGAATGACCAGGAGAACAGAGCAGTTTATTCCAGGAGGAACTCCGTGGCAGCGGAGGGGAGAGGAGGAAATCTGAGAGAGTTCAATAAAACCGTGGACAATTGGGATGAGGTGAATTAGAGGAAAATATTCCCATTGTCTTGGAACACAACCCCCCTGCAGGACATCCCATAAAGTGACGCAGCAGCAGATTTCAATCAGATCAGAGGAAGTCTTTTATCGCAGGGCCCAGATGCCGAGGACAAGGCTCCAGAACAACAGCAGGGGAAGGGCTCCTGCAAGAGTGATCCTGATAAACCCCCTGGCTCGGGAAATCCCTGGATCTGGCAGCTGCCAGAGGCTGGAATGGCTCACAGGGGAGGTGGGTGCCTGGGCACATCCCATCCCTGATGCTGCAGAGGAGACACCTCTGGCCCAGGCGTGTAAAACCGCTGAACCACCAAAAAAAAAAGAGGCAGGACCAACAAAATCCAACCCCAAATGCCAACAGCTTTGCCAAACCACGGGAGAGCTGCTCAGTAACTGCAGTAGATTGAACACACTCACCCTGGGACACATCCCTGCTGCTCAGCCAGGGATGGGGGTGGGAAGGAGGCAGCCTGAAGTCTTTCCTTTCCCAGAGAAGGGGAAGGAAGCAAGACCCAAGAGGATGGGTCTGGAAAGGGAAAGACACATCTGCCGTGGATGGTTTTGCTCCAGCTGGGCTCACAGCAGCCTCTTGCAGAGGACACACCAGGCAGTTCTCAGCAGTTATTAAAATCGGATAAAGATCCCTCTCGTTAATGCTGCTGGCAGAAAGCTCCCTATCGATGCACGGAGCTGGCCCTGCTTGTTTATTTATTTACTCCCAGCGTGGGCCTTGGCTGCTCAATGATGGAAATTGGGGTATGCCAGGGGAAGAGAAGCTTTTGGGGGGAAGAGGTGGCTTGGGATGCAGAGCAGGGAGTGGGGAGCATCCCAGTGACACGCAGCTCTCACCAGGTTCACGCTTCCTCCAGGGACCAGTTTGTTCCTCCTGTGGTCCCGATGGAATTTATGCTTGGGAGAACACAAAACACTTCACCACAGCCAGGTTGGTTTCCCAGCCCAGCCTGTCCCCAAATGCCACCACTCTCTTGCTGTCCTGTACCCAGCCACCCCCATCCCCACGGCCACACATCCCAGAGGGATGCACAGAGTCAGCCACACTCAGCTCCTTCCCACGCAGTTTCAGAACCGCTCTGCTGGAGTTTCCCCGAGCTTTATTTAGCTCTGCCAGGCTGCTTTTGTGGAGTTGAGTAATTGCTGTTTGTTTATCGTGGATTGGGTGTCGATAGCTGGGTCACACCCCGAGTGCTCCCGCTCCAAAGGAGCCGTCTGATCCATTCAATTAACATTTCTCCTGATGCTTTAATCGTTTCAGGAATTTCTCTTTCCGAGGGAGGTTTCTCGTGCCTTTAGGAGCACAGACCTGCAAAGGAGGTGGATGGGGCTCAGGCCATGCCACCAAAATCAGCAAACCTCAGTCCTGCACCCCTGATCTTGTTAGCTCTTGAGGAAATGATCTTGGGGAATTGGGTGGTGGTGTTGGATCCATGGTTGCACTTGATGATTTCAGAGCTCTTTATGTGATTCCAGAATTCTATGATTTTGCACAGTCCCATCCAGTCCAGCCTGGAAATCCCTGAATCCCCTCAAAGGGTGGACTCGATGAGCTTCGAGGTCTTTTTTAGCCGAAATGATTCTGTAACATTCTGTAATATTCCCCCGCTAGAGGAATTCAAGCAAACCCTGCTGGTGATAGAAAAAGCAAAGAGTGCTCCAGCAGAGCCAAGGCTCGGAGATGGGAAAAGCCCTTTCCCCAAGGCAGCTCACCTGACACCACCCTGACACTGCCTGCTCCACAGCCGAGCCAACAATAACTCCACGGGATAAACCCCAGCTCCTGATGGCTAAAGCAGCATCCGAGCCGAGCTCGGGAAGTGGCGAAATGAGGGATGAGTCCATCAGGGACCAGGTTTGGAAAAAAAGGGAAGGAAAACTCATTCTGCAGCCATACTGTGGAGGGAGCAGCTGTCCCTGCGCTCCGGGGAAGCCAAGCACCAGCTCCACTCGCTGGCACATCCCGCCTGCTCCAGTCACTCATTCCAGCCTTTCCCACTGACAAGGCTGTGGAACAGATTGCTGTCACCAGCTCGGAGCTGAACGGGGGGGGGAGCCATGTGGGGAGCAGGTTGGGAAAGAAAAAACCATCAAAAAATGCCGTGTAAACCAGAAAAAAGCAATTTTCTCAGCCAGGGCCCTGCGGGTGGGCTCTGGATGTGGATGGGCTCTGGGTGCCAGCGTGTGGAGGGGCATGGGCAGGATGGGGAGCAGGGAGTGCACAGCAGAGGCTCTGGCAGGGCTGATGGGTGCCTGGGCAGAGCCTCCCAGCAGCAGTCAGAGCTTTGGCAGCCCAGGTTCGAGTCACGCTGGGCTGCTGTGACACCTCCCCTTGGTCCTCCACAGAGGGACAGATCCCAGTGGGGCAGCAGCAGGACAAGGCAGGAACTGTGCTGCGCCCATGTGAGAAGCACAACCATGACCGTGGCCAAGACCATGTCCGTGGTGGTCACATCCATCACAGCCACCACCACCATGACCACCATGACCACCACCATGACCACCACGAGCACCACCATGACCCCACCATGAGCATCACCGTGCCATGAAGAGCCCAAATGCACTGAGATCCAGCTTCTACCAGCTGGGAACTTAATAAGGAACATTAATTAAGCTCATTTTGCCACCTCCTCATAAGGCCCACATGGGGAATGTTGGAGGACCCTGTCCCTCAGCTTCCGTGGGTGCTGCAGAATGTCCCTGGTTCCAGCAGTGTCCCAGGCAGCTCAGAACAGGGGGCTCTGGTGAAGAACCCTTCCCAAACCTCTGCCAAGGGATGCTCCATGCTCATCCCAGTCCCTGCAGCTCATCTACCTGCTTCTTTTATCCATGTATCACAGGAAAACCAGGCCCAGCACCTCGACTCTCCCCGCACCACCCAGTTCCTACATGACAACTTGGATTTTGTTTATGCTCAGACTACTTCTTTCTTTTTTCTCTCTAAAATCTGGGCCATTTATTTCAAATAAACCCAGTGATTTAACATGGGAACAAAATCCCAACCCCTGTTGCATCGAGTTTCAAAACATTTGGGTTATTTGAACATTTCTGTCACTTCCAGCAGGGTAGGAACTGCTGGAATTTAACTCATGCTCACAAATGGGTTTATTTCTCCCCTTGCGTGTTTCTGGGTAAATTTGGTATCAGGGAAATAAAACTTGTCAAGCTTGATCTGACACTCTCCAATCCCAAAATTCCTCTGGGATTGGCTGGGTGGGCACACATCACTCTGCAGGGAGAGGAGACTCTGGCTGGGGTCTCAGGCTGGTGGTGACATCTCTGCTCCCAGGTGGCACAGCTCAGCATTCCTGGGATGAGGGAGCTGGGATGAGCAGCCCCATGGCACAGCTGGCAGCCCAGCACCCCCATTCCAGGGAAGCTGTGAATGTTTCCCTCCTGTGGCACCTTCCCTCAGGGGTGGCCTCACTGCAGTGCCATGTCCAGATTTGGGATTGCTGGAAAGGCCAGCTGGATCAGTGGTGATTAGCTGGAAAGGACCTACAGAGCCCCTTGTTTGCTCTGGATTAACAACCTGGCTGCTGAGCCAAGATTCCCTTGAGCCACTTCAGAAATGAAAGGACAAACACTCAGGGCTGGGATTAGAGCTGGAATCCCGGCACCTGCTGGAATCCCAGCACCTGTGGGGAGGCAGCAGTGCCAGGCTGGCCTGTGGTGCTGTGGCTGACATCCATCTGCCAGCAGGAAAAGAGGGAACAGACAGAAAAGGGGACTTGGGCACAGGAAGGAAAACTGGGAACAAGGCCCAACAAAACTGTTCTGCTGGAGAGGAGGCAGCAATGGGAGTGGGAATTCTGACATTCCTCTGGAGGACAGGAACACCTCCCAGGGGTCATTTTAATGTGGAGCATCTGAGGAACAGCTTGAATGGCCTCGAGCTGCACCAGGGGATGTTTAGATTGGATTTGGGAACCTTTTCCCCGCATAAAATGCTGCAAAGCTTTGGACCAGGCTGCCCAGAGCAGTGGTGGGATTACCAGTCCTGGAAGTGTCCAAAAACCCGGTGGATGTGGCACTGGAGGACACGGGTCAGTGATGACCACGTGGAGCTGGGGTCATGGTTGAACTTAAGGATCTTAAAGGTGTTTTCCAACATGAGTGATTCCATGAATCTATAAATGCACTTTCCCAGGCATGTGGCTGAGCCGTGTCCCCTGCACTGAACGTGGAGCACAGTAGGATTTGGGATGGACAAGGACATCCCAGGGATCCTGCAGGGCTGAGCTCCCAGGACTGCTTCAGCTCCATTCCTTACACTCACTGGGGGTGCAGGGGCTGCCTGGCTGGGTTTGAACAGTTCCCAGGCAGCCCCATCCTCCTGGAGCTCATGGACAGCAGATCCATAACTCATCCTGAGCACAGGGCGAGGATTCTCCCAAACCCACCAGTGGCATTTCAGCTGTCACCCAAACATCACCTGCGGCATCTTCCCACCTCCCCTTTCAGATTTCCTTTAAAAGCTTCATTTAGATGGAAAATGATATTTTCAGCACATTAATTAAGTCCTAATTGCTGATTAGAAACATATTTACTGAGGTCTAACAACGGTGGAACAAGTGATGTCTTACTACTCCCTCCTTCCCGGGACTGAGACCTGCAGAGAGGCTGTTCCAGCGAGGAGCTGGCGTGTGGATGATGTGCAGGCAGCAGGCACGGAGGAGCCGCTCTCCCAAATGGGAGCAGACAGCTCGTTATGTTAATGAGACGCCGGCTGATGATGAGGAACACATTGATAAGGTTTGGGACTGATAGGGATCTCCTGTGCTCAGTAGCTGTGAAACCTCAATCAATGTGTTTCTCATCAGCAGCCGCCATCCCCTGCACATAAATAACGTTCCCGATGTGGAGAAGAGCCGCACTTCCCAGGAGTTAATAAGGGATCCCAGCTCCCCACCTCCCTTTGCTGCTCTCCTGCCGCCCACGTCGGCTCTGCAGGGCCCCCAGTGAGACCTGGAACCGCCCTGGTGGCATCCAGGGAGGAGCTCTGGGCCACTTGGGTTCCCTGAGCTCTGTATGCCATGAACACCAGTGTTCCAAGAACACCAGTATTCCATGAACCCCCATGTCAGGATCTTTAGCTGGTCAGAATGACCCCGAGATACATTAAAAGTCTCTTTTCCCAGCCCAAAGCTCAAAGAAGGAGTCAAAGCTCTTCATTTCTCGGTCTCAAGGTTGTTTATTGTAAATTATCTATAAAAAATTTTCTCCTGCCCTGACAAAGTCCGTCCAGCAGGACAGTTCCAGGCACTGTGCCTGCCCCCGGGGTGGTGTTATGTCTTTATACTAAAAACTACTTGTACAATGTTTACAATTCCTTCCCAATACCCATCACCTATGTTAGACAGTGAGCTTCTACTCTAAACCAATCTGTAAGTGCCAACATCACAGCAGAAGATGGAGGCCAAGAAGAAGAAAGAGAAAGGCTGGACATGCCCAGTTCCCTCCATTTTGCCTCCTGAACCCCCAGAAACTCCAAAATCTACTTTTCGACCCCGTGATAACTTCACTATTATTCTACCTAAACTGTTGTGGCTTGCTGGTCTTCATAAAAGGTTGGTAATTTCCTCCACGGGTCATAATCAAACCCGCAGGGGCATTTTGGGCTCTGTGCCAGGGTCTCTGAGCCCCCTGGCAGGGGTCCTGGCCGTCCTGGACAGCCAGAGGGATGTCCTGGCTTCCCACACCCCCACACTGTTGTTCCGAGGTCTGAGAGCCCCAAGGCTCCCAGGACAGTCTCACTGGAGGATGTCCCTCTCTCCTGACTTCCAGCCATGCCCATCCAAGGTTTTCCCTGCCGGACAAGGCAGGGATGTGCCCCGTGTCTGGGTGGCTGAGGGAAGGGGAGCTGGTGGCTCTTTCATCTCTGCCACTCGGTGTCCCCAGCCTGGCCAGGCACTGGTTTCTCCTGGAAATCCCTCACCTTCCCTCGCCAGTTTTCCAAACTTCACATCTCCCCATCTGTCCCATTACCATCAATCTTGCCGGCTGTTTCCTCTTGCTCGGGGTTTGTGCTCAGCTCTGACCATCACTAAAAATATATATATTTTGACCAAAACTCTTGCCTTAAGAAAGAGCAGCTTTTTGGCTGATTCATAAATTTTGATTGAAGAATTTCCTGGTTTCGTTCTCAATCCTCCACCTGGTTCTTCCACAGCAGCCTCGGGGCCATCAGCCTTTCCCCAGCAACAAAGATTCCCCTTCGTTAGCAAGAAACCTCATTTAGCCTCATCAAGTGCTGCTTCAGCACAGCAGTTAAATCTTTAGGCAATGCTACATCTCTGCCAGAATTTAATTCCCAAAAATAAAAGAATTTAGAGGAAAATTTCTTCCCAGGGAGAAACCCTCTGCTTGGGGTGATGGGTATTTGAGGGGGACAGGGATAGGGGACAAGGGGGAGGCCAATGCCAAAGGCAGGCAGAGGAGGAGCAGATGAGGATGAAGTCAGGGGGAAAGAAGAGACTAAAAATGCCTTTTTTTGGAAAAAAAAAAAGGAAATCAAGAGGGCTGAGAGCAGAGCGGGTGACACAGGATGCTCAGCCCACACCTCGTGAATGCCACAGAGGGGCAGGCAGGGAATTGCTTTATTATTATTTTTCCTTTCAGCTTTCTTCCCTCCTTTTATCTTTGATTGTGAAACAAGCTGATTTTAATTAAAAAGCCTTCCAATTAATGCTGCCCTGGAGTTTTCATTTCCTGGGCTTCGGTAATTTGCCAGCCCAGGTTCGGGAGGTTTTGTGTTCCTTCTGGGGAAATAAATAACAACAAGCAGGATGAGTCGGGAAAGAGGAGCAGCGTGAGCTGGGAAGGGTGGCCGAGGGGAGGAGAGGGGTGGTGGCTGTGCAGGGGGGACCCTTGTGCCTGTTTGGGGAGGGGGATCACTCCCTGTTCGGGCTGAGGTCACAGCCACACCTGGCACCCGCCACCCTCGCTGGGCTTTGCAGGCACAAAAGGGGCAGAGGCTCCCTAATCCATCCATCAGAACATGCCCCGCTGCCCATTGATTTCCCACTGCCTGCCCAGGAGAGAGAAGCAGCCAGAACTGCCCAGGTTTTGGGGCTCCAGCCCTTCCCTGGAACATCCATCATCCCCTCTTTGCTGCCCAATGACCCAGGGCAGCAGTGGGATGAGTTCTCCTCTTCCCTGGGATGAAGCAGCAGCAATCATCACTTTGAGGCTCTAGCCCGTACCCTGCTCCTGTACCATCCCCTTTTTGGCAACCAAAGACCTCTGAGCAAGAGCAGGGTGAGTTCTCCTCTTCCTGGAGCTCCTGGAGTCGCAGAGACACGGAGGGAGCCCAGCCTGAGCTCCTGGGACGCGGGCAGAGAGGGGACGTGGGACCCCCGGACCCCTCGGGCACATCCCTATCTCTCACACACACGCCCACAGCTGCACGTGGACAAAAGCCCCCGGAAAAGAAAAAGAAAAAAAGCTCGTGGAAAGCTTTTATTATCCTCAATCCCATCTATTGTTAATGGAATCGTGAGCAGGGAGTGTTTGGAGAATTCATTTGTGATAAATATTTATACCCCGTGTTTTTGGGCTGTTATCTGCAGAGTGCGCCTGTTTGATCTGGTGTCGGGCTTTCTTTAGGTCATTTACATCCCCTTTCGCAGCAGCGCTTGTCCGATAGCAGCTATCACATAATTAAGTTTCTTTTGCTTATCCCTAATCCTGTCAAACCACCTACTTATCTCTAATTTCCTGTCCATTACCCTCCTTGGGGGAGCTTAGATCTCTAACGCCGGACAGGGACGGAGCCCCCAGCCCGGGCTGGCAGCTCCCAAACGAGCTGTGTCCCCTGCTGGGGACATTTGTCACGCTGGGGACAAGCCACAGGCTTGTGGAGAGCCCGGGGCTGTGCTGGCAGCGATTTTGGGATCACTTACAAACAAAAGGCTGCGGCAAAGCCAAAGGGGTTTGAAATCCTTCCTTGGTTTTTGTCCCTCCTGCCGGGCGTGGGATGGGGCGCGCCCTGGCATTAACGGGGCCGCTGTGCCCGGCTGGAAATCGGAGCTCCTGGAGTTCCTTCCGCAGGCAGCTCCCCGAAAATGCGTGTAGGACACGGCTGAGGGACACGAGCTGACACAGAGGAGCTCGGCTCGGCCCCTAGGAGGGATTAAATCTGATCTGAGTGAGCGAGATCCCAGCGAGGGGACCTGCGTGAAGCATTTATATTCTGTGCCCATCAGGGTGACAAAACCCGGCTGGTTCCAGACTGCTGAAAATGCCGAAACCCACCCACCTGTTATCGCTCGGAAATGTGCACAACAACCCCCATGGGCACTCTCAGAGAGCACTGCTCCTCCGTGCCCGGGAGTCACCGTCCCACGGGAGCAACACTCGCCAAGGCTGGGACCGAGCCCTTCCCCTGGCTCTGCCTGACATCCACCGCTTCCTGCCGGGCTCTTTCCCAGCTATTTATAGAGCAGGGCTGACAAGGTGCCCCTGCGAGGAGCTTTCCCCTGGGAAAGAGCCGTCTCCGTGCCTTGCCAAGGCGTTGGTGGGACAAACACTGCCCCAGTTGTCCCAGTGCCACTGCCCTGTCTGGCTGTGCAAGGGGTCCCCGGCGCTGCCCACCCAGCGCTGCCCACCCTGCACTGCCCACCCTGCACTGCCCACCCTGGCACTGCCCACTCTGCCCTGCCCACCTTGCACTGCCCACCCTATACTGCCCACCCTGTACTGCCCACCCTGCACTGCCCACCCCGCACTGCCCACCCTGTGCTGCCCACCCTAGCACTGGCTGCCCTGTACTGCCCACCCTGCATTGCCTACCCTGGCAGTGCCCACCCTGTACTGCTCACCCTGCACTGCCCACCCTGTACTGCCCACCTCAGCCCACCCCAGCCCTTGCACCTTTCCCAACCGGCCCCAGGGACTGGTCCCAGTCCAAACCCCGAGGCAGAGGCATGGGCAGGGCAGCTCCCACCAGGTTCTTATCAGGATTTTCTGTGGTGAGATGTTGATTCACGTGTCACTTCCCAAACCTGGTGAGAATCATCCTCACCTCGTGGTGGGGACAGAAGCCACAAGGCACCCGCGTCCCTGCCTGGCCACCCCTGGGAAGGGTGCAGGGTGCTCAGTTTAGGGATGCTGCTCTCTTCCCCTGCTCCACACCAGCCCCAGCTCCCCCAGCACCCCATCTCCCTCCTCTGGCAAAGGCACCCTGGGAGCTTGCCCAAAGTGGGACTGTCCAGGGCCAGGTTGGATCGGGCTTGGAGCAACCTGGGACAGTGGAAGGTGTCCCTGAACATGGCAGGAATGGGGTGAGTTTTAAGGCCCCTTGCAATCCAAACCATTCCAGGAATAAAAGCAGATTTCTCACCATGAGCAGCAACTCCCCTCAACACCTTCAGTGTCCCTGCCCTGCTCAGGCACAGGGATTGTCCTAGAGGCAGGGATGCCACAGGTCGTTTGTCCCAGCCTGTTCAGATCCAAAGGAATTGCTTCCAGGGACACTTAGAACATCCATGAAGCCAGAAACAGGTCTGCCAGGATCGCTGGGAGGGATGCAGCCCCAGCTGCATCTGTCAGGGGCCGAATTTGGCCTCACGGGAGCAGCTCCGGGTGTCTGGATGCAGGCTGGGATTAGGAGGGATTCCTGCAGGGGCTGTACCTGGCCACTGCTCCCCAGAGCTGTCAATCCTTTCAGCAGCACTAAAATTCAATTAGTTAAAACAACAACAACAACAGCAACCGTGGCTCCAGACAGTTTGTGCCTCACACATTTGATCCCTTTTACTGCTCAGCCCTGCTCCGAGCCCCGCCGGCAACATCCGAGCTGACTCCCACCAGTTCCCTGGTTTATTCTACCAGGATTAAGTCAAGCCTACAGTCTCCAGCTGTTTTGTGGTTGGGCCTGGATACATCTTTATATTCCAGCTCCATTATTAAGTGGAAAGTGGCCAAATTGACAGAGCTGCTTCAGGGAGGACAAGGCCACTGAGGTCAATGACAGTCCTGCCAGCTGGAGGGACGCTGGGGACTCGTGATTTGCTCACAAAGCTCTGGCCTGTTGTCTTAGCCTCACTTGATGCCCCCGAGGGGGCTCCTGTGAAAGGCCTGACTCCAGCAGGAATGTTTGATTTCTTGGCAGGGAGATGTAACAATCTGTCCTGGAGAATTGCAGGAGGATTTCGTGTTCAGCCCGGGTTGTCCATCATGTCCCTTCATCACCCCATGTGCACCCACCCTTCAGTTTTCCCAAAGGGAATCTCCCTGGACACTGGTGGCCCCTATAGCCTCCTGCAGCAGGACAGGGGCTAAACATGGAGCCACATCCTTCAGCTGGTGGGAATCATCCTGCTGGGAGCAGGGAATTGGTGAGGCCACACCAGGAGCCCTGCTCTGCCCTCCTGGGTCACCAGAGGGGTGATGGCAGTGGCTGGGCTGGGAGTGGTGACATGGTGCCATGGATATGACATCACACAATGTGATAAGGTGTGATAAGATGTGATAAGATGTGATAAGATGTGATAGTCACCCCTCAGCCATGCTGGCCTGTCCAGCCAGGATTGCTCCAGGAGCGTGACCCCAGTGGGACAGCCAGGGCCTGCCTGGAACAAGGTTTTTTCCTGAGCCAAATGGGATGGGTCAGGAGGAGAGTTCCTAGAATAAACACGGGTTTGCTCCCAGTTAACTCAGCCTTTGTGTTGGTAATGAAGAGCAGCAGAAGGGTCATGCAAAGAGAGGGATGAAAGCTCCATCCATCAGTTTCTTGGAAGATTGTGTGATTTATAGAACTCCCCTGCACATGAGGGGCTGCATGGTGCTCGGGCTGTCCCAGGATCCAGCAGCATTCAGGCTCATTGTCAGCAGGAGTGAGGGATAACAAGGTCACCCTTTGCTGCTGGCTCGTGCTGGAGGGTGGGAGAAGGTTCCCAGCCTGGCAGCCTGAAATCAGCAATCCCAGGAGGGTTGGGCTGGAAGACAATCTCATTCCAACCCTTTGCCATGGGCAGGGACAACTCCCACTGTCCCAGGTTACTCCAAGCACTGTCCAGCCTGGCCTTGGACACTTCCAGGGATCCACAGGCAGCCACAGCTCCTCTGGGCATCCTGTGCCAGGCCCTCAGCACCATCACAGGGAAGAATTCCCTCCCAATATCCCATCTAACCCTGCCCTCTGGCAGTGGGAGCCATTCCCTGTGTCCAGTCCCTCCCAGCTCTCTTGGAGCCCCTTTAGGTGCTGGAAGGGCTCTCAGGTCTCCCTGGAGCCTTCTCTTCTCCAGGTGAACACCCCCAATCCCCTCACATCTCATCCCAGTGCAATTTCTCTTCCCTGTGTGACACATCCTGGTGTCTCTGCCCTCTCCCAGAGCTGCTCTCTCCCAGTGCAGGGAAAGCTCTGATGGCTGGAGCTGGGGCTGGAGCGCCTTTACCTCAGGAGCTCTGCAAAGCTGCTTCTCCTGCTCTCCAATAACTCCACTTCCATGTGTGACTCATAGTTTTCCCCTTGCCTTGGTCTTCCAGTTTTCCTAATTACTTCGAGCTCTGTGACTGGAGCGTGGAATGTTCCAGCACTGTGTGTGATTCACCTAAGGGGGAGTGCTCCCAGCCAGAAGGGACTCTGAGCTTTTCTGGCATCAGCCTGTGACCTGGAGAGCAGCCAGAAAATCTCACCAAGGTCATTTCTTCCTTTCCCTTCCTTCTTGGGCTCCTTTCTTTCCCTCAGCCCCTCTGCTCCCTCCCCTCTTTCCTCCCAATAAGGCTCAGCAGCACCTTTTCATTACTCATCAACATTTTTGCTATAAAACCTCCCTGAAATCCCAACCCTGCTGCAGCTCCAGCCCTGCCAGAGCGTGGTCCCTGGGAGCCACCCCCATCCAGAGCCACTGGCATGGCAGGGCCTTCATCTGGAACACAGCAACATTCCCTGGGACACACTGAGCTTCCCTGGGACACACCAATCTTTCCTGGGACATGGTCAGATATTCCTGTGTAATTTAGGAAATTCATTTCCAAAGGGATTCATGTACAGAGTTGGAAACTTCTCTAAAAGTCTCATGTGTCTGTGTGTCCATTCATCTGTGTGTCTCCATCCAGCCTCAGCTGCCACTCCCAGAGGGAGGGGGGCACCCCAGGGTGGGATCCTGCCCTCATTTCCCCCTTATTCCTGTGCCTGGCCCGGGCAGTGGTGGCACTGGTGGGAATGGAGAGGGAAGGAGCTCGTGCAGGGGCAGCTGGAGGGCTCCTGATGTGCGTGGAAATAATCTGGAAATTTCTCTGGAGGCGGCAGCAGCAGCCCTGGGGCTGTAACAGATTAGGGTTATCAGCTCTAACAGGTGAGGGTCAGACTCCACAGCCAGAGGGGAGGGAGCAGGGAGAGCAGGACTCAGCCTTGGCAAAGCCAAGTGGCAGCCCCATGGATGCTGTGTCCCATGGGAATGTCCCCCCTCCCCCAGTGTCCCTCTGAGCACAGGGAGGATGCTCCAATCCCTTCTCTGTGTTCACACAAGTCCCCAGAGCACCCAGGCAGCCCAGAGGGAGGAGCCACTGGGGACCCTTACTGGTGTCACCCTGCCACTGACAGTGCCACTCTCCCACCGACAGTGCCACCCTCCCACTGACAATGTCACCCTCTCCCTCATGGTCACACTGCCACTCTCACAGTGGCTGCAGCCCCCTGTCCTGCACAGAGTGCCTGAGGGGGCAGATGAGGATGAGGAGGCACCATCCAGCAGAGCCCTCACTCCAGAGGTGACACAGGCACCAAGCCCACCCCAGAAATCCCTTCAGATCCCAGGGCTGACTCTTGCATTCCCAGCCCTCTCCCGCCTTTTCCCTGCTCTGCACACAGATGATGCTCCAGGTGCTCCAGCAGCTTTCCTCTCCTTTGTCCCTGCTGAAGCTCAGGGTTCATTGGCCTGGTGACCCTGGCAGAACATGAGGAGCAAGATGGGCCATGCCAGAGGCCACAGAAGTTGGGACACCCCTGTGACTTTACAGAGGCTGCACAGCCTGGTGTGGAGCTTTTCCATCCCAAACCAGACATCCTGGGCCAGGTTGTGAGCAGATCACAGCCCTCAGACCTTCCCTCCCAAAGCAGCCAGGCAGCATCATCCCCTCCCAGTGTCCTGAGGTGACAATTGTGCAGCCTGCAGGGCTGAGGTGACAATTCTGCAGTGCTCGGCACGGGGACATGCTCAGCCAAGCAGTGAGTGCCAAAGGTAGGGAAGTGCACAGGGTGTGAGCACAGGGGATGCTTTGGACCATGTCCCTCAGCAGCATTTTCCTGAATTCCTCATCCATGAGATCACAGATCAAGGCAGAGCTGGAAGCAGTGGCCAGATCCCTCTTTCACAGCCCTCGAACAAATTCCCTAAAAGCTTCCCCTGTGTGTGCACAGATTAAGTCGTTAATGAATATTTTTGCTAAGCATCAGAAATCTGGCTGGTGCTGGAGCTCGGCTCAGCCAAGACCTGGGAGATTTGGCTGCAAGGATTCAGCAGCAACCAGCAACGGAGCCAGGGGCCTCCAGAGCTGTGGAGACACTGCCTGGTCCTGTCACTGCTCCGGGGTCACTGCGTGGCTGTCCCCGTGCTGTCCTGGCAGGAGTGTCCCAGGGCTGGGTCCTGCAGGGAAAAGGGGAGAACCTGCAGGGATGCTCATCCCAAGACAGGCTCCCAGAGGGAGAAAGAAAGGATTCAGGGCACTGCACACCTGGCAGGAGATCCCAAGGCTGGGCTGTGATGCACAGCTGGGACACATTTGTGGTGCTCCAGGTCTGTCTGTGCCACACGGTGCAGCTACACCCCGTGTGCCAGAACCTCCCCTGGGCAGGTGACCCTGCCCCGCCTCGGAGCCAGCCCTCACTCCTCCCCTGCTCTGCCCCGCGTCCCCAGCAGCTGCTCCAGCAGCTCCACGGGTGCTCAGGAATGGCAGGGATGGGCTGGAATGTCGGGATGGCACAGCTGGAATGTCGGGGTGGCACAGGCTGGAATGTCCGGATGGCACAGACTGGAATATCTGGGTGGCACAGACTGGAATGTTGGGATGGTACAACTGGAATGTCAGGATGGCGCAGGCTAGAATGTCGGGATGGCACAACTGGAATGTTGGGATGGCACAGGTTAGAATGTTGAGATGGCACAGGCTGGAATGTTGGGGTGGCACAGGCTGGAATATCGGGATGGCCCAGGCTGGAATGTCAGGATGGCACAGACTGGAATGTTGGGATGGCCCAGGCTGGAATGTCAGGATGGCATAGGCTGGAATGTCGGGATGGCACAGACTGGAATGTCAGGATGGCGCAGACTGGAATGTCAGGATGGCGCAGCTGGAATGTTGAGGTGGCACAGGCTGGAATGCCAGGATGGTACAGACCGGAATGTCGGGATGGCACAGGCTGGAATGCCAGGATGGCACAGGCTGGAATGTCGGGGTGGCACAGGCTGGAATGTCGGGGTGGCACAGCTGGAATGTCAGGATGGCACAGATTGGAATGTCGAGATGGCACAGGCTGGAATGTCGGGATGGCATAGACCGGACTGTGGGAATGGCAGGCACAATCTGGGCTGGCTGGAAAAGAAGGGGCCCGCAAAGAAGGAGAACAAAAGAGAATAAAACAGGCTTGGTAGGACAGGGAGTTGCTCCAGATCACATTTTCCAGGCACGATCTCAGGCAGCTTCATGGATGTTAATTAAGACTTCTGCCCTTCCCGGGGGATGCAGGGAGGTGCTACAAATAATGGTATTACCAGGAGCATCGGTACAGATAAATTAATTAGGGGCAATATTTGAGAGAAGGAAAGCTGTTGGGATATGGAGCGGGAGGAGGTGGATGAACCAGCTTATCTACACCATGGCACAGTTCAGTCAGGCCACTGCAGACTTCCATGGACTTATCCTGACTTATCCTGACTTATCCTGCCTCAGAACCAGAGCCTGCCTTACCCAGAGCTGCTCCATGGAAAAGCTGGCGGTAAAACCCATCTTCTGTAGTGCAGGGAGGGGAGGGTACCCCAATGCCACAGCCCTGGGCTCAGGGCTACAGACCCTACAGACCCCCCTGAGCCTGCAGGATCCCTGCTGGGTCTGGATGAAGCAGCAGCAGCTCTGCCAGAGGTCCCAGGGTGGTGCTTTATGAACTGAGTGGTTTCAGCCCCGGCAGGGGGAGGATGGGGCCACACTGACCATGAACAGTCCGGCAATGGTCGCATTCATGGCTATTTTGGGAGAGAACTGTGTCCAAAAAGAGCCACCAAGGACAGTGGGGAGAAAAGCACAGCCCTGAGCTGTGCTGCAGTTGTGCAGTTGAAGGTTGTATAGGAGCTGCTCTGATTTCCTGCGATTCTCTCCGTGTGGATCCTGGGCCAAGAGTGCAGCCAGAGCACCGAACAATGGCCGGAGCGCCCGTCCCGCCTGCCCCGAGCCCTATCAGATCCTGCAGGGACACCAGGGCCTGGCCCGTCTCCTGCTGCTCCCAGATAGGGCCCTGCATTGTCTGCAGAGTTTATTTCCATCCATTTTTGGCAGCCGAGGGCCTCGGGACGTTGGGTGAGGCAGCTCCTCTTTTGTTGGACTTCCACGTCCCTTCCTGCTCTTCCTTCTAAACAAAGCTGTTATCAGTGTCCTGATCTCACTGGGGGACAGGGTGAGGGACACTGTGGGACACCGCCTGCAGAGCCATTCCCAGCCCCCTCAGCCCCTCTGTCCATCACTTGATGCTGGGATGAGGACTGTCCATCACCTGGGAGTCATGACATGGCAGGGACCCTCTGTCCATCACCTGGGAGCTGTGACAGGAACCCTCCCTCCATCACCTGCACACAGGGACAGGAACCCTCCATCCATCACCTGCACACAGGGACAGGAATGCTCTGTCCATCACCTGGACACAGGGACCCTCCCTCCATCACCTGGACACAGGGACAGGAACCCTCCATCCATCACCTGCACACAGGGACAGGAACCCTCCGTCCATCACCTGGGAGCTGTGACAGGGTCCCTCTGCCCATCATCTCTACACAGGGACATGAACCCTCTGTCCATCACCTGCACAGAGTGATGGGGCCCCTCTGTCCATCACCTGGATGGTGAACCCTCCATCCATCACCTGCACATGGGGATGGGGCCCCTCCATTCATCCCAGGGGCGCTGTGACAGGTGCAGGCCATTTGGCTGAATTCTCTTTCTGCCTTCTCCAGGAAGATCAAAAAGAACAAAACGAATTCCAGCATAACAAAAGTCCTGGCTACGACTGGACAGACAACAGAGCCATGGTCTGCACAGTTCTGGGAGGCGGGGAAGGAGGAAAGGAATATGGGTCTCCAGCCACCAGAGCAAGGCTGGAATGCTCTGGCTGGGGGCACCTGGAGGACACTGAGCAGAGGAAAATTTAACGGGAGCCCTGGGTCACCTCTCCAGCAGGTCGGCTCCTCCAGGCAGGAGCAGCATCGCTGGAGGGATGTGAGAACAGCCTTGGACAGAGCCCAAGGACAGAGCCTTTCCAGACCCCTGATCCAGCATCAGAGCATGAGCTAAATACCACTCGGAGCAGGGAGGCTTTCAGGAATGTGCTCCTGCAGGGGAATTGGTGCTGGCAGCTCCCGGGAGCCAGGTGCTCGTTATCCAGAGCAGGCACCCGCACCCGGCCGGAGAGCACAGAGCATCCCACCCCTGCATCCCAGCCCCCAGACCATCCCACCCCTCCATCCCAGCCCCCAGAGCATCCCAGCCCTCCATCCCAGCCCCCAGACCATCCCAGTCCTGCATCCCAGCCCCCAGACCATCCCACCCCTCCATCCCAGCCCCCTGACCATCCCACCCCTCCATCCCAGCCCCCAGACCATCCCAGTCCTGCATCCCAGCCCCCAGACCATCCCACCCCTCCATCCCAGCCCCCAGACCATCCCAGTCCTGCATCCCAGCCCCCAGACCATCCCATCCCTCCAACCCAGCCCCCAGACCATCCCAGCCCTCCATCCCAGCCCCCAGACCATCCCAGCCCTCTCGGGTGCTCTGGCTCATCTGGAGCTGCTGTTTTGTTCATCACTCCCATTCCAGCTCGTTCCCAGAGCTCAGTGCTAATTACAGCTGGAGAGGCAGGGATGGGAGCGCGGAGCGGCCGATGGATGCTGGGAGTCAGGGAATGCTCCCTGCCAAGGCTCCACATGTGCTTTTGTACTCACTCATTGTTTGGCTGCGCTGGTTTTTCCCAAGGAGTTGAGCAGATGGATGGGAGCACTCCCTGGATGCGCCCACGGTCACACAGAGCCCTCAGATTCCACTCGGGATGGGAACTCCTGGGAGAAGCAGAGGTGGGAGGGTTTGCAAGGAATGGGGAGGGAAATGGGATGCAGGACAGCCAAATGGGACACTGGTGGTCTCTGCCTGATGCAAGCCACAAAATCCAGGAAAACCAAAGGCTGGAATAAATCCCGATGCCCCTGGAGAGAAGCTGCAGCAGTGTCCTGGGAATTCACTTTGCACAGGAGTCTCTTGTGCTCCCAGGTAACATCATCAGTGAGGCACAGGATGGGTGTCAGCGCCTCCAGAGCTGCTGGATGTGGCTCATCACAGCTCCAGTGTCCCTTCCTGGTACCCTCCTCCTGCAGGAGCATCCCTGGGTTCCCTGAGCTGCTGGAATGCCAATCTCCCCCAGGTGCAGAGATGCCCGAATCACCTTGGCAGCCCCTGAGCCTCACCCACGCTCACAGGGCAGCTTGGCCTCCCCTTTGGAGTCCCCATATGGTTCTGTGAAGGATCCCAGTGTCCCTTCCTCCTGGGAGGTGACATTCCAGATCACAGGGCTCTTCTCTCCATGCTCGTGGTGGGTGGGAAGGGATTTTGTCACCAGCTCCCACACACAGGTGAAGAGAGGGAGAAGAGGCCTGTAACATCCAGGAGCACTGGAAAGTGTCACCCAGAGGGGTTTTTTGGTACTACCTCTGTGAAAGCCATTGCAGGGCACTGCCCATCCCTCACACAATCCTGTGGTGCTGGTGGTGCTCCAAGGACCCAGGAAGAGGGAGCTGGAGCTGCAGGAGATGGAGAAATTGGGGATGAGAGTGGCTGGAGCAGAGCAGCCACCTCAGAGGGGATCAGTGCCTGCTTTAGTGCAGGAAATTCCTGCCTTGCAAACCTCTCCTTGGTTCAGGTGGGCACCAGGGTGGTGGGATGGTTCTGGAGGTTCATGGGGAGCAGCTGGATACAGGCAGCACTTCCAGGTTACGTTTGTGAGGGTTCTGGAAAATGCTTTAACAGGCTGGAATGAAAAGTCCCATTTTCCGCAGAATGAGGGAATCTTGAAGATATCAACACTCCGTTATCACTGAGGTGGCTGCAGAAGCAGGGGCACCTCATCATGTGCAGCTCTCCAGGGAGAGGACAGCCCATTTCCCCACATTCCATGTCAGTCCCATCATCCCACATGGATTAAACAGGTGGAGAGGAAAGCCAAGGAGCAGACACAGCATCAGGGAGGAGTGAGTGCTCAGCTACAAATGGGTGTGTGAAATAATCTCCCAGTGTCCCTGGTTTTCTGCCCATCCCATTCCTGGTTTCTCTGGGAAAAGGCTTCAGCCCACCCAGAGTGCAGAGGCAGCACAGGGGCAGCTGTAGGGATCCCATCCAAGCCGGAGGAATTGCTGACAGTGGGCAGGAACCAAGCCTCTGTTTTTTTCCAAGATGCTTGGAAAAAACTCACTCTGGCTCAGGCCTAGCTCTGCAGCTCAGCTCAGCTCAGCTGATCCAGGCTGGGAGCCTTTGCTTTGCTCTCCTTTGGGAGGAAAGGTCCAAGAGCCCTGTTCCCACCTCAGACAGGGACAGCAGCCTTTGTTCTGCTCCAGGCAGAGCCAGGAATCCCGGAAATCCCAGGGGAAGGGAGACCTTTCAAAATTATCCAGACTAATCCTCAAAGATCTGTGCAATAGCTGGGATGAGCTGCCTGAGCTCTCCCAAAAAATCCTTGGTGCCAAGCTGCATGGCCTGGAAAAGAGCACCTCTGTAAATGATCCCAAATGCCCCAGTACATCCCAGCTCCAGCTACTTCCCAATTCCAACTACTTCCCAATTCCAACCACTTCCCACCTCTCCTGCCAAGAGCTGCTCAGCCTCTCCCTGCCCAGATTATCCTACACGAACTCACCCTCCAAACTCCAAACTTCACCACATGGGACTGCTGGAAATTCATAGGATCATTTGGGCTGCTTAGCTCTGCAGCCCAAAGAAAAGGGTGTGAATTTTCCTTGGAAAAGCTGGATGCAGTGGGAGAACCCCATGGGGCATCAAATGAGCTCAGAAGAGCCCTGGGCTCTACCTGTGAGGTTGGATTCCACTCATGCCCTGAGGTGTCCTGGTGCCCCAGGAGCCTCCCTGGAGGGCACAACTCACCTGCCACACATCTCCCAGGCATCCAGGAAAATACATGGACGAGCTGGAATGGCAGAAGTGCCTTGGAAAAATGTAGGGAAAGACAAAATTCTTGGGAAGGGGCTGGACGAGCCAGCACTGCTCGTGCCCCAGGAGGGATGGAAGAACGGGACCTGGCGAGCTGCTCCAGCTGCAATTCCTCCCCGTGAATGAAAAAACCAGGAGAAGGCAAATGCCCAGGAATGCGGGATGCAGCCCCAGAGCTGTTTGCAAACAGGATGCTTTTAAAGCCTCGCAGGAGGCTGTGCTGGGGCTTTAATCCCCGGCAGTTCATTTGTACCTCCTAACGTTTTACTGCTGCCCCATTACCTCAGGGTCGGAGCGGGGCTGGAACGGGGCTGGGAGGAACTCAGGAAGTTGGGAATTTCGGGGAGACGGGCTGGAAGAGGTCTGTAGATCCTTTCTGTCACCAGCGAAGCTTTCAGGAGAACACTCAGGGGCTTGAATGCTTCTCCAAACTCGTACAACCCCTCAGGCCAGGAAAATTGGGTGATGTGGAGCAGAAGCTCTTTGGAGACCTCATCTCATTCCTGCTTTCAGAAAGCCAAAAAGAGGAGCTGAAAATGGCAAAAAAAAAAAAAAAAAAAGAAAAAAAAAAAAAAAAAAAAAAGGTTAAATAGACATTTTTTGGTTTCCCAAACATTTGGAGTTTGCAGCTCAGAGTCTCGGGGGCCTTGGAGAGGTTCACCCTTCCCCACGTCCAGATTCCCTGCCCCTGCTCAACACACTCAGCCAAACCTGCGGCACAGTCAAGGAGTAATGAGCGGTTTAAATGTCATTAGGAAAGAAATTCCTCTGGGAAGTGTGTCGGGACTGTCACACGAGTCCCACTCACGGCTCATTGACCCCGATGGGGTGAAGGACATCTCTGCTGAGGGCGCATCGCACGGGGAGGAGGAGGGAAACTCCCTTGGAAATGCAAATTTTTGTCTTTTGTTGGAGTAATTGGTGCGATGAGAGCGGGTGGAGTGTGAAGAGCAGCCGGGCAGGAGGATCAGCAATGGTTATTTCAAACAAAACCTTTGGGAAGCCTCATGTCCCAGAGGGATCGAGCCCTTATCCCAGTGGAGGACACAGGCACGATATCCTTCCAAATCGGGGTCAAATTTAAATTAGTGGGTATTTCCAGAATATTTATTAATTTCTCTACATGCATCAGACTCTGCTTATCCCCATTCCTGCACGTCCTGGGTGAGGATCAGCACTGAGGTGCCATCCTGGAGAAAGGACAACCAGGCTGCTGGAAGAGTGGGAGTGGGCTTTGGGTACAGGGATAAACAATGTTTTACAGAAAAGAGGGACAAAAGTGTGGCTCATCACAGCCTCAGCGTCCCTTCCTGGTGCCCTCCTCCTGCAGGAGCATCCCTGGATTCCCTGAGCTGCTGGAATGTGAGAAGAAAGTTGGAAATATTCAGAGAGAATAGAGAACGAAAGAGGAATGGGATAAATTTGGGAATGGAAGGAAGGACAGAGAGGAGGAAAGAAGCAGAGGCAGAAGTGAAGAGATGAGGGCCAGGCTGAGCCTGTTGCAGGGAGCAGCTCCCCCCAGCCCAGCAGCCCTGCTCAGCCATTCCGTCCCCCTTGCCGAGGAGCTGGAATGCCTTTTCCCACCAGCACCATTTTGTTCTGCCCTGGTTTTCCCTCGCCTGCTTTGTTCTCTCCCCTTCCAAGCTCTCGCTGAGGGGAAGTGTTAATTCTTTCCAGGTGCTGGTGTCTCGCCATCCTGCTGTTCCCTGCTCTCCTGTTTGGTGTTCTCCGGGCAGGCTCTGCTCCCTCTCCCCCGGGGCAGCACCCTGGGAGCCCTGGAATCAGGAGATTCTTCCCAGTCCTGAAAACCCAGCCCTGAGGCTGCAGCCTCGGCTTTGCTGCCGTTCCTTTGCCATGTACAGTCTGTGTTCAGAACTGAGGGGGCACCAGCCACCAGTGGTGACACACAGACTCCCTCCCCACCATCCCAAAGCGCTCAGAAAATCCCAGTGGAGTAAGGGAAAGGATGGGCAAGGCCACCTGACCCTCCAGGGCTTCCTGCCCTGAGCCTGTGGGGAAGGGAAGCCAAATAAAAGAGCACTTAACCAGCTGAGAGCCAGGCAGGAGCTGCCAGCACCTCGGAGCTGGATGTGTCTGCAATTCCTCGGCCTCCTGCCTGGCTCCTATGAACTGCCAGGATCCAAAGGTGAGATCCCTGCAGCTGCTCCGTGCAGACATTCCCGGGGCACATAAAACAGCTCCGTGCTCCAGGGCAGCAGTGCCACAGCAGGCAGGGACACTTTACGATGTGTGAGCCTGACTGTGGGTCTGGGCTGGGGAGAGGGAGCAGAGCCTCCTTCCAAAGCAGGTGAGCCCTTGGCTTTATTCCCCTCTCCAGCAGACACCATCAAAGGAAAGGGCGGCTCCCGGCTCCTCCTGCAGTCCCAGATGGAAATTCATGTGGGGTCAGGTGCGGTGCAGGACAGAAAAACACTGATGAATTTGGCTGCCAGGACCTTCCCATCCCATCCAAACCCCATTCCGTGGACACCCCAAAGCTGCACTCATCCAGACTGAGCCACCCACCCCTCTCTGAAGGCCCATTCCCAGCAAAAAGGGGAAAAAGGGGATCACAGGAAGCCTGGAGAGGGAAGAGCTGACAGCAAGGGCTGCTCCATGGCAGCACTGCCCAGCCAGCACCAGCCCTAGGCTGCAAGGGCCATCAGCTCCAGAAGGGCCAGCAGGAGCTTTCCCTGGAATGTGAGCAGATCCATCTCCCACACACCAGAACTCCCAGGGACGTGGTGGTTTTCCATGCTTTGTGCGTTTCAGTGGGCTTTGAAAGCCTGACCTCACTTTGAGAACACGTGTGAAAGTCCAGGCACAGCTGCTCGGAGCAGCATCCAGGCATTCCACAGCTGGTGCCTCCCAGGCTGGCTCTGGCACAGCCTCTCCCCCTGCCCCAGGCTCCTGGCAGCCCCCATGGCCCCTGGCTGACCATGGCTAGTGTCATTTATTAACGCATTAATTAATTAATTTGTAGCAGTAGCACCTGCAGGGAGGTCCCCACACATCTGGGTGGTCCCAGCCAGGTCAGCCCACGCAGCTCCTGGTGATCCAGGACATGGAGCTTCCAGGGGTTTTCCCCTCTGGGAACACTTTCCCATCCCTGTTGTCCAGATGGAAGAGACAGGTTTGAATCCCCAGGCAGGGATCAAGGAGGTGAAGAGAGGGAGACAGAGGAACTGCCCCTGGTCCAGAGGGTAAGGCATGACTGAGTCTGGTGGTAAATATTGGGATATAGAGGAATATACATCCTATATATAGGAATATATCAATAAAAATATCCCAAAATGAGGGCCTGGCCCCCAGCTCCTCTTGCCCAGAGTTATTTCACCAGCTGCTGCCTCTCATTTCCCAGGGCATCCAAAGGGGTGCTGAAGATAAGAGCCATGAGAAGGAGAATCCCCCAGGACAATCCCGAGGAGACCAGGCTCCTGGAAGCAGTGAGCCAGGCTTCCTTCCCAAGCCTGTTTTCCATTTCCTCCCTCTCCTCTGAAATTATCATGGAGAATTTTTTCTCCCCCTGTTCAGTGCCCAATCTCTAATTGGGAAGGCAGCTCTGGAGCCCATGGAGGTGTTATTTTCGGCACAGGGAATGGAGATATCTCCCAGCAGCTGTCAATCCCGCTGACCTGAGCTTCTGTGCAGACAGATTTTTTTCCCCTTCTCTTTCCTTTCCGATGTTTTTTCCCACTCCCTTTTTTCCTGCAGCCAAGTTACTGTTTCACTGCTCTCCGCTGGGACTCTGACAAGCGCCGAGCTCCTCGCAGATGACACAGAATAATTGAGATGTCCTTCTGCTGACCTTCAGTGCCTGCCAGCGCTGGCGTCCCTGCTGGGGACGAGGTGACAGCCAAGTGGCACCGTGTGCTTCGTGCCCATGCTAAGGAGGGACACTCCTGTCCTGGGGGGAAGGGAAAAGGGGGGAAATACCCACCAGGAACGCAGCAGGAGGGCAGGGAATGCAACCCTGCCAGGAAGGACAGAGGGAATGCAACCCTGCCAGGAAGGACAGCCCCAGTGCCAGGCACAAGTGTGGCCACATGTGTGTCCCCAGCCACAAGCTACATGCATGTCCATATCCTCCTGTCACATGTGTGTACATATCCACCTGTCACATGTGTGTCTATATCCACTTGTTACATGTGTGTCCTCATCCACCTGTCACACGTGTGTCCATATCCACCTGTCACATGTGTGTCCTTATCCACCTGTCACACGTGTCCATATCCACCAGTCCCACGTCCCCATCCACTTGTCACATGTGTCCATATCCACCTGTCACACACATGTCCCCATCCAGCTGTCACACGTGTCCCCATCCATTTCTCCCATGTGTGCCCCCACCCACCTGTCCCCATCCAGCTGTCACACGGGTTCCCATCCATCTTGCACACATGTCCCTATTCATCTGTCACATGTCCCCATCCACCTGTCACACGTGTCCCCATGCCCCAGGATGCCTGCCCAGCACTAACCCAGCCAGGGATCTGTGTTCCCCCCAAGCCCACGGGAAGCAGCACAAGGACCCTGGTGCAGGTGCAGGTGCTGAAGGGGATGGAGGCAGAGGAGCAGGGGTCACACCATCATGGAACCCCAGAATCCCCAGAGCTGGAAGGGACCCACCAGGATCATCGATCCTGCACAGACATCCCAACAACCCCACCCTGTGCCTGAGGGTGTCCAAAAGCTCCTGGAGCTCTGGCAGCTCTGGTGCCATGCCCATTCCCCCAAACAACCTCTGAGGAAAGAACTTTCCCTGATATCCACCTAAATCTCCCTGACACAGCCACAGCCATTCCCTGGGTCCTGTCCCTGGTCACAGGGAGCAGAGATTGGTGCTGCCCCTCTGCTTCAGGGATGCTCCATGGATATTTCAGGGGGAAGATGGAGGATTCCTGGAGGGTGGGAGGCAGGCTCTGCTCCCAGATTGTTCCTTGCCTGGATTTCCAAGCCTGGAGATTGCTGGGATGGGAACATGCAGCCCCTGTGCCACGCTGGGAAGATCCTGGTGCCTCCTTCCCAGGGCAGGGCCCACTCCTGGTGTTAAAAATTACCTCAGACCAAGGATGGAGGAATTCTTTCTTCCACATCCACTGTATTTGGATGGGAATCTTCCAGAAACGCAGCATCAGGTATTTCCTTTGGTTCCAAGGGAGCTGCAGAAGATGAATTCAAGTGCAGACACAACCCTGGACATTCCCAGCCCGGGAGCTTCTCCAGAGGAAGGAAGAGGAGACAGAGGCTGGTTTAGATTAGGGAAACATTGAAAGGAGCCGGTGCTGTAAGCAAAGAGGGCTGGTGGTTGTTGTTATCACTGCGCCCAGAGATAAGCCAGGAGTGGGGACAGGGCTTCCAAACAAATGCAAGGAGAGCCAGAGTCACTCCTGGAGAAGTTTATTGTGGGAATAAACACCGTGGGCAAGGGCAGGAGGGAGGGAGATAAGGCTGGATTGGGAGCAGGGAATGGTGGTGGGGCAGCTCCACCACATCCTCACCACAGAGCCAGGGATGGGCTCCCACCATGGGCTTTGTCCTGGGGTCCTGCAGCCAAGAGGGAAAAGGGAGGAAGGAATCGTGTCCATGAGCCTGAGCTCACATCCAGCCCTGAGGAGAGCTTGGGTTGCCTCTTCAAATCTCCGCTCAAACCCCAGCAGATTTCTCACTGTCCCTTCAAAACAAAAACAAATTTACTGCAGAAAATACTAAAATGGAAGGTTTTGACTTTTCTGGGGATTTTTTTCCCCATAATTTTTTTTCCAGTCTCCCCTATTCATCCGATTTGGCACTAAGTCCCTGCTAGTTGTGCTTGTCCCCAGAGCAATTTGTGGGAAATAACCCACTGTCCCCCCTTGCTCCCCAGCCTGGCCATGCCAACTTCCATTGTGCTGACAATTGATTCCAGGTGGCTTTTCCTCCTTTTTTTTTTTTCTCCTCAGCATATGAAAACGCCTGTACAAAATAAATCTTGGTGACTGGGATGGAGAAACCACCTCTCAGAGCTGTGCTGGCCAGCGGAGCCAAGAGCATTCCCAGGAGTGCTGAGGAGCAGGACAGATTGATGGGAACCTTCCGAAATCCATTAGCTCCAAAACAAACTCTGGGAGATTGACAAGTCCTGCTCGGGACTGGGAAAGTCAGAGGCTGGGAGCTGGAACTGGAGCACAATGGAAAGACAATTCCAGAAATTTCCCCCTGCCTAATCTTGGGGAGCAGGCACAGGAATCCCCAGCAGGGACACCCCGAGCTGGGAGCAGTCACAAGTCATTTGAAAAGCAGTGTCACTCCATAACTCCCTGATCCTAAATGCAGGTGCTGGACCTGTGCTGATCCCAAAAACCTGAGGGACAAGGAACACTTTGACCCAGCAATTCCTGGCTCAGGCTCTGCACGAGTGACTTTTAATTCCATTTGTGCTCTGGGGCTGGCCCTGAGATATTCCAAGGAATATCTGTAATGGTTTAAAGGCATTACAAGGTGCTGGAAGTCAAAATGGGAAATGTCTTAATTTTGGCTGGGGACTTTAAAAATACAAGGAAGGGCTTATGTGGGACTCAAGTGTGGAATGGGAAAGCTGCTGCCTAAAAACCAGCCAAAAATGGGCTCAGCAGAGGTGGAATGGAATGGCTTTTATTGGGAAAAGATCCTTTCTTTGTCATTCCAGAGGGAAATGTCAATGCCACCATGGAAATATATACAGGAATTTATAGCAAGGAATTATTTGGCAAAATGTATCAATTGATGGTCAGTGGTCAGGATGGTGGCTGAAAAATGTCATTGGAAAAAGGGATGGGAGAGGCACCTGCGTGGTGGGAAATGCTGAGATCCAACCTGTTCTCCTGAAATAATGAGGAAAGATCCTTCACTTCAGGGGCTGATGGGAGTCAGGAAGGGCATGTTTTCTCCATGGAAAGGATGGTCAGGCTTTGGAAGGGGCTTCCTGGAGAGGTTTGGAGTCTCCAAAGGTTTCCAAGGAATGCCTGGATGTGGCATTCAGTGCTCTGGGTTGGTGACAAGGTGGGGATCAGGCCCAGGTTGGACTGAATGAGCTTGAAGGGCTTTTCCAACCTCTGGGATTTTGGGATTTTGGGATTTTACTGCCCTGAGCATGTTGAGAGTCCTTCTGCATGGTTTCTCCTCCTACCCCACCTCCTGTAGAGAGAGAGAACACATCCACAGGGACGGAGGAGTTCATGCAGAGCCCTAATCCCACTCCTGATGCTCCCAACCCAGTCTGGCCACGCAGCCAGGAATGGTGATTACCCTGAGCTGACATTTATCTGGAATTTTCTGGCTCATGAGCAGTAAATCAGTCATTGCCAGGAGCATGACCCATCCTGAGAGGAGAGCTGGGAGGGAATCTGCTGGGGATTGAGGGAGAAAGAGAAGAAAATGGTCAAATTCCATCACTTTTTGAAAGGGTAACAGCACCAGCTGGGACCTGGGGTCACCCCAACATGACTCCAACAGCCCCTCCAGGCTCCCTGGGTCACAGGAGGTGGGAGCAGGAATCCCTCCCCATGCTGAGTCTTTATCAGCCCTTAATTAAAACCTGACAAGAAGATTAACACGCAGAGGGCAGCTTTAATTAACTTAAAATCGAGTTCCATTTCCCGATTGGTCTCAGGGCACAGCCACCTGCAGGTCCCACTTCAAAACCAAACTGAAATGAGGAGGTGGGAGGGGAAAGGGAGGATCCAAACCTCTCCAGAACCTCCTGCCGCTCTGCCCTCCCCCTGCTCATCCTCCTCTCCCCTGGATTCCTGGACAGGTATCCAGGTGACAATGGCCACTGCTCCCTCTGGGCCCATTGGAGCAACTTAAAGATGATTTCTTTCCAAACTGCATTTATTTGTTTAAGCTTAATTAATTAAAACTCTGTTCCTGAGGACTCACAAAACCAGTTCTGCCCTTTTTCCATGGGAAAAGGATGGGACGATGTCCAGGAGTAGGATCCCAGATAGCTGGGGCTTAATGCTGGAAGGACATGTCCATCTGTCCATCCATCCATCCATCCATCCATCCATCCATCCATCCATCCATCCATCCATCCATCACCTGGAGCAGGATGGTGCTCCTCAGGAGAGGCACATGGAAAGGGGTGAGTCCAGCTCTGACATAAAACAAATGAAGGGAAGGCAGGGAGAGAAAAGGCACAGGAATTGGGAATAATGCCCTTCCCTCCTTGCTTCCACTGCTTTCACTTAACTGCCATGGAATGCTGGGTCCCAAATTTGGGAGGTGCCAGGAGCCTGGGCCATCCCCTGTCAGAGCTGCACCGTCAGCTGCGTCACCTCTGGATGATGGCAGGGAGGAACCAGCTAAAAAAACCTCTGAGTGTCCTTCAGCTCCAGGCTCCTGCTGCATGGGGCAGCTTGGAAAGCTCTGGATCACTGGGAATCCCTGCATATTCAGCGCAGGGGCACAGGGACACCTGAGACACAGGAACTGCCCAAAGCACCACCCTGAACCTCCAACCCTCCTGTCAGGAGCAGCCTCCATGCAGCAGCCCAGGGTTATTGTGAACTTTCTCCTCCCATTGTTTGTGCTGTGTCCCCCTGTGCCCTTCCCACTGATTTCCTGACAACCTTGGCAGGAACAATGCAGCACTGAGTATTTTTTCCTCTGGATTTTTACAGTTGAGGAGGGACAAGGAATGAGGGTTCCCTGCTCCAGCTCCAGCTGCAGCTCCAGCTCCCAGCACAGCTCTGGAGACTCACAGAGCTGCCAGGTTCACCCACAGGGCTCATCCAGGTCTGCTGATTCCAATGGGAAGAGCAAGGCTTGTTTAGATTTCACCCATTTCTTTGGAGCATATTCCTTATGGGGTGAGGACAAGGTAGCTCAGCTCCAGTGGGATAATCTCATCCATGCTGCAGAGCTCTCCAAAGGCAGGCTCTGCTGGACAACCCCTTTGTCTCCCTGTACCTTTGGTTTTTTGCTGCCTTTTTATTTTGTGATGCTCTGCATTCAGTTGGATGTGATTTAATAACCTGCTGTAGTCCAATTTTCCAGGGAGAGGTTTGGTTGGAGAAGGAAGAGGAAATGTCCTCCCAGCATCTTACAGATGAGGAGAGTTGGACACCAGGAGCTGGATTGGTTGGGCCTTGTGAGTCCCTTCCAGCTCAGAATATTCTGTGATAAAAGAGATGGGCCTGGATGGAGGAGCAGGGGGAGGGAAGGAGCTTTCCATGAGGCAGCTGATTCCTCCACCCCCTCCATGAGGCAGCTCCTCCATCCCCTCCAGAGCAGGGACTGAGGGAGCAGTGGCACCGATCCCAAACCTCCCTTCCCAGCTGTTTTCCCTCCTGGCAGGCAGCAAGGGGAAGTCAGGCAGCACCAGCCATCCTCCCCTTGACCTCCCTGCTGAAATTCCCAGCAGAGGAGGAAAACTCCCCATCCAATGCTGTGTTTTGGGGCACAACCAGCCCCTTTTCCCTCCTCCTCCACTTGAGCACTCACTGGCACAAGGCTGTGACTGACACCAGCCCCTGTCACCCCTACCCTATGCCCTAAATCCTTTCATCATCCTTGGGAACCTCCCATCCCCAGCCCAGTGCCACGAGGAGCGGAAGGACGGGAGGCCACGGGAGATGGACAAGCATTTAGAAAGTTTAATGGACAGAAACAGCCCATCCCGGGTAGGGGTCCCAACCTCTCGGAGTATTTCAGAGGGAAAAGAGAGCCAACCCCTCCTCCCCCACCTTGTTCCAATCTGGTGTAGGGTTTAAAGGAGGCTCCCCATAGCGAGGAGCTTCAAAGCCTCTGCAGCCCCTCCCTCCGAGTGTCCTCCTGCTTCAGTTCCACCCTCCGCATTTCAGGGCCTTTCATCCTTCCTCTTCTTCGTCCTCATCATTAGGAGGTCCCTTCCCCCCTCCCGCCCACTCCCACCCTTGCCTTTGGTCAGGAGCCCAATGGGAACCAGCTGTCAGGCGGAGCTGGGATATCCTGGAGAAAACAGCTTGGAAATGCCTCCCCCCTGCTTCCCCCTCCATGGCAAAGACAAAACTCCTGCTGCAGAATGGCCCTGCAGATGGAAAAGGCATCCTGCAGGCCACCCTGCCCCTGACCCGCGTGGGTCCCCCGCTGGCGGGGTACCAGGAGCTCCTGACTCCCTTTGGAATCACCAGCCCATCCTGTTTGTCCTCCTGCTGCCAGCAGGACCCTCCTGACCCCGCAGCAGGAGCTCAGAGCCCCTGTGCCGGAGCATTCCGTGTTAATCCTCCTTTCTGGACTCCTTGCACCTCACTCCAGCATTGTTCCTCTGAGATGTTCCTGCCCTTGCTGGCCTGGGGGTGGTTGTTGTTTAAACAGCAGCAGCCACACAAGCTGCTGCCTGTCCTGCCTTTCCAGGGTGGTCTGTAATTGCTTCCTGTCCTCTCCAGCAACTGCCTTCATTTGTTTGAGTCTCTGCCTAATCTCAGGACTGGGGGAGTTGGGAAGGAGAGAACCTTGGTCCAGGCTCAGGGGTGCTTCCCTGAGCTGGGATGAGCTGAGCCAGTTTTGGAGCTCCTGGTAAGGTCACAGTCCCACAGCCAGGAGAAAAGACTGAACTTAAAATAACCTGGGCAAGCCAAAGCCTGGCCTCAGCAAAGCTGGAGCCCTGGTTTAGGGCTACTGTGACACCATGGGCTCTGTGGTACTTGGATGTGGTGACTGGAGCCCAGGTGCCCCCTGATAGGTGCAGGAGTGGAAAAAAAAATGGGGGAATGGGGGAGAAATGAAATGTTACTCCTCAGAGTTCAGAGCTCTGCTGCTCTGGGCTGTGTTATGGCCTGGGCTGTGCTTGGCGTGGATTTTGTCCAAGGCGGTTCGCGCACATCCCGCTGGTTTCCCAGCGTGCTGATTCCCTGTCTCTGCCCTGGCCTCTGAGCTCCCATTATCCTGGAGCAGGAAAAGGGATGCTGGGGGCCAGCCCTGAGCAGAGCTGAGCTGTTCAACAGGCTCCAGACCAAACACTCCAACTTTGTGTTTTCCCCCTCGCTCCAAAAAGGCGAACTTCGGCTTTTTGTTGAAATGGGATGTGCTATGGATAATGGCCACTTCCAACAGCAGTTTCCTCATGGATAAACTAAGGCTTTTAAAGGAAAATGCTCCAGAGGGTGTTTCCAGAAACAAGAAATATCTTCCAGCACTAACCTGAATGGTTTTTCTGGAGAAGGAAACTGGATGGGCTTTTTCCTGGGGTCTGCTTTGTGACTGAGGCAAGAGGACAGGGGTGAGTGGAGCAAGGTGCTGGAATACCCTGCCTTCCAACCCACATCCAACCCTGGCATGCCCCCAGGCTGTGTCTTCTCCCCCTCCATTCCAGCTGTGCCTCTCAGCTGGGTCTCAGTGTCACATGGCACCAATCTGTGACGAGTGTCCTGGTTGCCCAAAGCGTCACCACTCTGTGCTGGGGGACCCTCAGGACAGACAGCCTGGAGTTAAAGCAGCCGTGAAACCAAAGACAGAACAGGCCCATTCCCACCCTGAACTCCTGTAAATACTTCCCTGAATGGCTTTTCAAGCTGTTTCTGGAGCCTCTCACAGACTCATTGCACATCTCTGTGCCTGCTCTGAATGTGCAGGATGTGGCATGGCACAAACTGGGAATCTCTCGGCCTCCTGGCTTAGTGGAACTGCCCAAACAGGATGTGTTAGTTTCTATTTTCTCTGTGCCTGCACATCCTTTAAATGAATGTATGGACACTCCAAGAAGGGATGGCTTTTTAAAGCCCCTGGCTGCACACAGCTCCTGCTAGGGGCTCTTTCAAATGCTTCCAACACATCCCACAGGTGCTGTTCCAAACACTTCAAACTCATCCCATGAGTGCAGCTGCCTTGGGGATGCATTGGGGATGGCCTTTCCCATGCCAGAGCCAGTGGCAATTTCCTGGGCCAGCCTGGCTGGGCTTGCAGGGCTGGATCCAGCTCTGAAGCACCTTTTTACCCCTTTTGAGGTGCCCAGGGTGTGATGCTCACTCTCCTGCAGCATGTCCAGCACACCCTGAATCCCTCCTCTGCTTCCAGCTTTAGGATCCCACTCCAACATCTCTAAGCCCTGCAGGCTCTCTCCCCTTTCCTGCCCTCCTCATGCTTCCAGCAGCTCAGGCCCTCCTGCAGAGCTCCAGGTCTGTCCCCTCACAGGGAACACCGACCAGCAAGGAAGGCACAGTCTCCATATGGGCTGTTCCCAATGATGCACAACCGAGAAACAAAGTAGGAGCCTCTCCTGGGTGTCCCCACCATGAGATCCTGGAATATAACATGTTCCCAACTCCGTCCCAGCTCTGCTTCTGCTCAGTTTCCTGCTTTCTGGCACCAGGTAGCACCAACATCCCTTCCCTTTCCTCTTATCTGCACCCTCGCTCCTTCCCTGATTGCACCCAGCCTTTAACAGAGCTCTGTTCTCTTTCCTGGCCTCTCCTCTCACAATCCTGGCTGTCAAGAGCTGTCTGTTCCCAGAGAGACAACTCTGTGCTGGGATGGGCAAGCAGGGAGGAGCTGGGCTTGGGGGAGAGCTCTTCAGCCGTGGAGTGCAGCTGGGCAGCCAGGGACAATGGGAATGACCATGGGAATTCCTGCTGTCCTTGTCCGGATCACCTGGGTGTGACCTCAGCTCCGTGTCCCAGGTGGAGCCCAGAGCTCAGTGCCAGCCCTTTCTCTCACAGATGTCCTCATCTGCTGTGGCACGACCAGGACAATGCCCCTCAGGGACAAAGGAAGGGGAAGCTGCAGCCCTGGATTGAGGGAAAAGGACAGAACATTCCTGACAGACAAAGGCCACATTGCTTTTCTTCTCACCGTGGTTCTCTGGCTGCCAGGAATGCCGAGGGCTGGCTTGGAGCATTGTCCCAAAGGGCTCCAGCCCTGCCAAGCCTTTGACGTTGGTGGTCAAGGAATTAACGTGGACTTTCCGAACCAACAGAGAGCCAGAATCTGATGGGTACCAGAAAGAGATGGAGGAGAGAAAAACAATCCTGGTTCTGATTACCTGGCTTCAAACCCATGGCAATAAACCCAAATTTGGGAAGCAATTAGAAGGGAAGAAGAAGAGCAAGAAGGAAAAGGGGGAATGAAAGAGTCGCCTGGCGGTCTCAAGGCAGCCTTTCAAGGATCAGCATCTGGATGAAAGCCAACATATCAGCTCTAATCTTTGGCTTTTTGTTGGACTTAACAAGGACTTTAAAATGAATCCAGTCGCAACTGACGGGCCCCATATGGATCCTGGTTTGAAATCCCCTTCAGAGCTCGGAATCAAATAGGCTGGGACCACAGAGAGCTGGACAGGAGATTTCAAAGGGAAAAGCAAAGGCAGGAGCACAGACATGGCCTCCCAGCCGTGCATGGTGCCCACTCCCAGCCAGGGCTGGCCATGGGCACGTTGGGCTCCGTGTCAGCACAGAGTCACCGCACACAAGTGGCTTTGTGGCTCCACAGAGGGGCTGTCTGTGACCTTGACAATACAACAGGGACATTTCCCTCGATGCCACTCAGCTTCCCAGCCTCCCAGACTCGCTGTGACTTCAATTCCATCTGCATCTGGAGATTGCCTTCGTTTGCTGCCTTTTCTTTCAAAGCTGGATAAAATAAGTGTACAGCTATTTGCCTTCACATCTAAAAAACAATTAAAACCCCATCCTCGCCTGCTGGTGCTCCGAGGCTGGCGCATCTCATCTCCCTAAGCTGCACCAGGATGCGAGAACAAAGGCATCTGACCTGTAGCCATGGCAACCCTCAAATTCTACACCTTTGCCTTTTGTACCGAGTTGCCCCTCCCTGCTCTGTGCACACACACACGTGTCTGTGCACACTCCTGTTTCCTACACACTCACACCTGAGTGTGTAACTCACATCAGAGAGAGGTGTAAAAATGCTGCTCCTCATTCTTTCGAGCGCTCCTGCCTTTTCCTCACACGCCAAGTGAATTCCCACTCCTCCCTCGGTGGCATTTGCCTCTCAGGTGCTGGCAGGGTTAACTAAAAATCCACTGCTGGCCACAAGGTAGCACTTGGTTCAAGGGAGAAAAGCAAGTGCTGGGAGCTGAGGGAAGCAGGAGGGCAGTGAGGGATCATTGGATAACACTTGGTGTGCCAGGGCTGGGACAGCTGCAGCTCTCTGCCTTTTCCTGGCCACTGCCATGATCCAAAGGGGCAGCCACCTCCTGAATCCATCCATCAGCACCTGGGGTGAGGCACCACGTCCCTGAGAAAAGGAGCACCAACAAACACCCCAGGAGATGATTGTGATTGTTCCAAAGGGAAGTGCTGGCACTGCTGGGTCATGTTTTTAGCACCTGACTCCTGCTGTCACGACACAGGGAGCAGCTCCTGTTTGCACAGGGCTTGTCCTGTGCCAGCCATGAGCACAGCTGTGGATCTGCCCTCCTTCTGAGGGGCAGCTCCCATCTCTGCTCTCTGTGACCAGGAACAGGACCCAGGGAACACCTGGAGCGGTGCAGGGAAAGGTTAGGCTGGATTTTAGGGGAGGGTTCATCCCCCCGTGGGTGGTGGGGCAATGAAAAGGCTCCCAGGGAATGGTCACGGCCCCAAGGCTGCCAGAGCTCCGGGAGGGTTTGGACAATGCTCCCAGGGATGCACAGTTGGGATTGTTGGGGTGTCTGTGCAGGATCTTGGCTGGATGACCATTGTGGATCTCTTCCAGCTCAGGGGTTCCATGATTCCATGAAATGCATCAGACAGCTCTATTTGGGTCCCTCCAGTGCCTTCTGCTCCAGGGGAAAAGGACTGGGAGCTTTAACCCACTTCTCCTGTATGCACCACCACCAAGGATCCCTGGGGAGAAGGGAAGGACATCTGAAGAGAGGCAGCTCAGCTCAGCTCCAGGCAGCGCCCAGACCTCCCTGGGACCAGGCTGCCACTCAGTACCACCCCTGAGCAGAGAGGATACAGCCAAAGCTCTCCCCTCCCTCCTTTTAAACACTTCCAGTCGTGAGTGTGGCAATAAAAGCTGGGCTGAGCTGTGGGCACAGACAGGGACTGGTGCAGCCCAGCTCTCCCACAGACATGGAAGGGTTTGCTGCTCATTCCCTGCAGCAGGAGGCCCCTGGGCACGGGAGAGGCTCCAGCTCATTGATGTCAGCACAAAGGCTCCTCTGCATTCAATGGGCTTGCACTGGGACCCTCATTCCCTGGGAGAAGCCATGTACTGGGAAACCAAGGCAGGACCTAATGCTGGATAGACCTGGTGCTCTGCAGTGCAGAGCTATGGCCATAGAGAGTGCATTTCCCACTCCATCCTGGCCAGCACCAGGAACCTGGAGTGCTGGATCCATCCCTGGAGAGAGCTGATCCTTGATGCTCTTCCTTCTCACCAGGAATATCTGAAATCCTCAGCATTGCATTCACTGCTCGTTGTCAGGCCAAGTTTTCCCAGGCTGGCCAAACTCCCAGGGCAAAGGTGGAGTGGCTGGGAAGCAGGATGGCTGTTCCTGACAACCTCCACCTTCCCTGTGCCTCAGTTTCCCTGTTAGAGAAGGACATCCCTGCAGGGAGATGGGATTTCCTATTTCTGCACTCGAAAGACACCCTGGTCTGGTGGGGGTGTGCTTGTCCATGAGCAGGGGACATCCAAGCCCAACCAGCCTGGGATTGTGGGACTCTATGGAAAGCTCCCATTAGGGTGTTACTGGGACTCCCATAGCTCGTGGTGTGGATTTACTGGAGGCACAGTGTGACATGGCAGAGGATCCTGGCTAGACAGACACAACTTCCAAGCCAAACTCCAGGCATTGCCTCACCCTCTGGCATGATCCACTCCAATCTCCACAGCAGGGGCATCCGCAGGTATTCCTGTTGGATTCTCATCCCTTCCTAGGAAGCTTTTCCCTCTGTGGCCCAGCACAGAATCCAAGCACTCTGTGTGAATTCAGATTGAAATTCTGTCTGCATTCCCTGGGAAGACTCCCCACTCCTCATCTATCTACTCAGGAATGGCTGAGAACAATTCCACCCTCCAGGCTCTCCTTACTTGCACCCCCAGGGCACCATCAAGGCACCCCTGAACTTTCCTTCAGGAGTTTATATCTCAGAAGATGCTTGAGGGATTTGGGCCTGCAGTTCAAATTCCTTGGCCTCTGGAATCAAAGCTTCCAAGCTGTTTGACACATGGGATGAAAGGGGGAAGTCGGGAACACAAAATAAAAGGCCCAGCACAGCCCAGTTGCTCTCCTCAGCTGAGGAGCTTTGGACACGCCAGGAGAACAGAGGAGCTGTCTTCTCCCTGCCCTCTGCTCCATGACCCGGATTCCTCCACCCCTCCAGCCTCCTCCTCTCCGTGGGGAGCAGGTCCGGAGCGAGGAGCATTCCAAGCACCCCGCTGGTGCTGTGTTTATCCAGCGTGTCCTCCTCACTGAGCTGCTCCACACCAGAGCCAGAATGAGAGAAAAAAAAAAAATGAAAGAAAGAGGGGAAAACAAAGAGAGGGAAGAAATTACCAGCTCGGGCTTTTTGGCCAGAAAACAGCATTTCTTGTTTGTTTTTCTAGCAAAAAAAGAGGAATCCTGCCAGAGATCATGAGTTTTCATAGTTAAAGGTGTATCTTGATCTAAATACAGGGAACTGGGTATTGGGTTTATTCACTTTTCCTCATTAAATAAGGTCCACAAGGCCTGACGTTTTTGGTGGGAATAATGCTTTCTTTATCACTGCTCTGGGTCAGAAGAGGAGCAGGATCCATAGGGTTGAGTTCCAAAATCCAGGAGCAAACAATAGAGATGTTCATTTATGGACCCTGGAGTTGTGCTGTGAGGCTTGATCTTGGCTCCCTTTGGCTGTTGTCTTCCTTTGAAATCCCAGTCCCCAGAGGATGCTGGAAGTTGCAGCTCCCAGTGCTCCAAAGGCATCTCCAAAGGCAGCACCAGGCACAGCGAGAGCCTTCTCCTCAGACACTTCAACAATCTGGGATAGCACAAGGATTGCTGGAGCCCTTCTGGGTGTGAAACAGTCATGGCTTTCCAGGAAGCACAGGAAAACTGCTGCTGTGCCAGCAAACCCATGCACAACATCCACGGCTCCCAGTGTTCACCATTGTTAGGCACTCAGAAGGATTTTTCCCTAAAGAAAACCCCTCAGACCACCATTCATTCCATTATCAGCCCCTTGTGGTTCCCTCATTTAGGACCCAAACCACTCCAGATACAAGAGATGGAGATGCCACTTCTTGCTGTATCTATGGGAGTTTAGAGCTTCTGAGCAACTCTCCAAGCCAAATTCCCACACCGCGTTGCCAAAAATACTTTGGAGTGTGTCTCACTGATGTGAAACATTTCTCTGGATTGTTTCCTCACAACATCTCCATTTTTTCTTGCCAAATGAGGAAGGAACAGAGTCCAGAGACCCTCATTTCCTCCCTGGGATTGGAGAGGGGCCACTCTCCAGGAAACACAGCTTGGGTTTATCCACAGAGCAGAAGGAGGATCATCCACACCCTAAGAACATTCACCATGGCCAAGACCAAGGGAAGCTGCTCCTGAAATACCATGGGTAGATGCAAGGGAATACCTGGAGCTGTATGAGGGCAGGTTCAGGTTGGATTTTAGGAAAAGGTTCTTTCCCCATAGGGTGTTTGGTACTGCCCAGGCTCCCCAGGGAATGGTCACAGTCCCAGCACTGCCAGAGCTCCAGGAATTTGGACAATGGTCCCAGGGATGCCCAGGGTGGGATTGTTGGGGTGTCTGTGCAGGGCCAGCAGTTGGACTGGATGGTCCTGGTGGGTGCCTTGCAGCTCAGGACATTCCATGGCTCTGTGACCCCAGAGCCCTGCTGGGGTGGTTCCAGAGAGCGTCACAGTCCAAAGGCCAGCGCCGTGTGTCCGTCCCTCCCTCGCCTTTCCCAGGCACTGAACCAGACAGTTGTCCCAGTGATTTACCCTGGGATCATCTTCTCCCTGCTTTCTTTCTCTCCCGGTTCTCAGTCAGGGATGACAAGGGTTAATTAATTGCAGGGTGAGGAGAAGCAGGGCAGGAGGGAGTATCCAGCTCCTGGCACCCTGTGAGGCACAGGAACCACTTCTGACTCCCAGGGTGATCCCTGCTGGAAGACCAGGTCAGGGCTGTGCTTTCCCTGCAGATCTGGGGGTGTGAATCCACATGCCAAGCTGGATTATGTTGTTAAGCAAAGGGCTGGGAGTGCCAGAGAGAGCCAGCCAAGGAGTGGGAAGATGTGAGGGAAGCTTCTCCCAGCTGTCCCCAGTCCCACATTCCTGTCCCTTGACACACCCTCCCTACATCTGATCCTCAGCATCCACGAAGTTCTGTTCACCTTTCCCTGGGCCAAAGCAGCCCCTCCCCATTTTCTGGCTTGGCTGTGTCCCTGGAATGTGTTTCTGTGTCTCCTGCCATCCTGCAGCCCCTTCCCAGTCTGCCCACTGGAGCTTTTACTGGGGCAGTGTGAGGGACCCACAGGAAAACAAAGCTCCTGTCCAATGTCACCCACTTTTCCACCCAATTTCACACAGGATTTTTCCCATCCCTGTGTGTTAAAGTACCTTTTTCCAGAAAATTTCTGGGTCCATTAATTCCAGAGGCAGGATACCAACCAGTGGGATGAACAACTTTATCCCTGGAGGCTCCATTTGGATTCGCTTTGCCTTGGCAGAGGAAGCCAACCTCATCTGCCCCCTATTACCCACACCAGAACCATGTGTGAGCTTTTCTTCACTTTAGAGGAGCCAAACAGCTTGGAAAGGGATTTAGAGTTTTATTCATTCAAAATATTCTCCCTTCATAATTATCCATGGAATTGCACCACACCAGGCCTTAAACTGATGTTTAATTTCTCTTCCAATGGACCTGTGGCACATCTCTGAAATGCAAATCCCTTCAGCTCCTGAAGCTGAAGTTTGGCAGGCCAGTGCCTCCCTTCATCCTCTTGGATCTGAAGTTTTCTTGCTGCTGCTGAATCCACCACAATTCCCTGGGAGGGAACTGCTGTTTCCCCTTTGTCCTTGCCAGTGTTTGGGGCTGGGAACAAACCTCCTGTTTATTGTAAGCACAATATCCTGGAATGTAAGGGGAATGTGGATGTCTGAGCAAGATCAGAGCTCTCTCCTGCAGTATCCTGGCATCAGAGACATTCCCAGAACCACTGGGCAATGACAGGAGCAGCAGGAGCACTGCAGGTCCTTCTCCACCAGGGAACACACCTCCAACAGAATGTAATTTATCCAGGCTGAGCATTCATCTGGAAATGGGGCAGTTTAGATGGGAGCAGTCAGTTCCCAGGTTCAGGTGTCACTCCAGCCTCTGGAATGTTCCAAGGAATGGGCTGTATCCAGCATTCATCAGCCCTGGTGTCTTCTCAAGGTCCTGCACTTCCTTGGATGTTTTATCCTGGTCCACACCCTCCCTTCCCACAAGGACATTGAGCAGGTCCAGGAGACACAGAGTACTCCAGATCATCCTCTTTGGCACTGAGAGTTGACAATGGTTGGGTTGCTGGAGTTAAAAAAATACATTTGTTCTCCTTCCCTGGCCAGGATTGTGAGGGAAAGCAGGAAAGTCCAGAAAATCAGCTGAGAAAAACCCGTTAACAGCAAGATTTGCCAAATAAGTGAGCGCATCCAGTGGCCTGGAAAATGAGCCGGCGAGTGATGGAAGAGCCCTTTCCCAGTTCTGCACACTCAAGGAAACATTTAATACATCTGGAAGGAAAAATCTGCCTTGGCTCCTGCTGCCGGCGTAAATATTTGTGTTCGCAAGTGTTGGCAAATATTTGAGCCATCGATGTTGTTTAACCAAGAGCTTTGTCTCGCAGAGTCCCTCTCCCTGCTCGGGCTCCCTTGGAATCACATCAGCCAGTGGAATCCTCCTGGCGTTTATGAAGGATGGGATCAGATCCTTTCCCTTTGTGAATTAAAGACCAGGCAGGAGCTTATGGAGGTGACCAACAAAGGGTGTCGGAAGTGCTGACAAAGGTCGTGCCCCGCATCCGATTGCTCTTGGCACAGATTCCTTGGGGAGATGGGGAATTGAGCCTGAATTTGCAGGCACAGAGCCATGCTGGAGGATTTTCTTGCTTCTAAAGCAATTCCTAAGCTTTTATTTGCCATATTCCGTGGAAAGGGACAGAGGAAAGGCAATTTGCCTCCTGCCATGGCCGTGGTTGTTCAGGTCAGGTGTGGTCAGACTTGGTGCCCCTCTGTAAAAAACTCCCTGACAAGAGTTTGATGCCTCAACAGCTTCTGAGGGAAGAGAAGCAAAGTGCAAGGACAGCAGGAATTGGTAGCCTGGGAATGGAGAACAGGAGCCTCGGCCTCTGGAGCAGGACTCTGACCATAGCTTGGATCTCCCCAGCTCTGAGCATGGAATTGGTCCCATGCTTGGTTTTCAACTTCCTTCAAGGACAAGTTGTGGACTTCCCATTCCTGGAAATGTCCAAAGCCAGGCTGGATAGAGCTTGGAGAAACCTGGGATAGTGGAAGGTGACCCTGCCCATGGCAGGGGGTGGCACTGGATGGGATTTAAGGTCTCTTCCAGCCCAAACCATTCTGGGAATCCCTGATTATGCTCCATAAACACTCCCTGCTAACTCATACATGGACCTTGCTGACATTGCCCTGAAGCTGATGGAGAGAATTCCCAGCTGTAATCCCAGCTCAGTGGTGGATGGCAATGTCTAAATCCATGACAGCTGTTTCTGCAGTGACTTTGTGACTTGGCTCTGGCACCTGTCCCCCCCTGTCCCCACTGTCAGTGACAGCATCACTGAGAAATTGTCCCGCTGACAAACAATTAGCAAGAAAGTCCTAAAAATTGCCAGAGCAGTTTCTTGAGGAGCTTGAGGGGTGCCTTAAAATGCCTTCAGAGCCTTTTGTGCTTCAGCCTGGGTCTAGAGAGCACACTAAAGATGTTGAAGTGGAAAAAAGAATTGCAAACATATCCTGACAGAACCAAACAAAAATTGCCATTTCAGACAGATGAGAGCCAGCACGAGGGAATCCCAGAGGAATAAGTGGGGACAGAACATCCCTGAAACCACCCCAGCCTCACCCACCCTGGTGAGGACCACAGTAAGGGTGACTTTGAAGGATGAGGGTGGCTTTAAAGGATGAGGGTGACTTTAAAGGATGAGGACCACATCTGGATTTTCAGGAGTGAACACAGAGAGCAATAGAGGAGAACACTTCAGGCTCTTCCAGCTGTTAATTCATTGGAAGATGTTCCAGCAAAATGCCCTCACCTGCACTTCTGGATGCTCACCTGACCCAGTGCTGTGCCAGGTAAGGCAGCAGGGCCAGCACAGGAGCTGCTGTCCCCTGCTCTGGCTGGCAGCTCCCTCCCAGTGGCTGCACTGACCTCTGAATAAACAAACCTCTGCAAAGGCCTTTCCTAACCCAGCCAAGTCCAAACACAGCTCACATTCCTCTGACTGTAAACCCTGAGTGCAGGACACACTCCTGGGAATGAGCTCGTTGTGTTTTCCCTTTGATTCCAACCTCTTGGGAAGATTAAACAGTGTCATCAGCAGGTTAATGCCCAGTGACCTCCTGGCTCCAAACATTATTGCCTTGCAAATAACACTGACATTTCCATGTTCCTGCCTTGCCCAAAGGTACAGAAGCCACGTTCCAGGTGCTGTACCAGGAATGTGATGGAAAGAAGGAGTGCAGGGATGGAAAAGGGCTGGGATCCAGCACTAAGGGCTGGGAGAAGGCAGGGAGCTCCCTAAGGGAGCTAAAATCCATCCTCCAGGGAACAGATGTCTCCCTCACCTCCTGCTCAGGCTCCTGCTCCCTGGACAACTTATCCCAAGGCCTGACTGCTCTTCCAGTGAAAACATTTTTCCTAATATCCAATCTGAAGCTCTCCTGTGTGTCTTGAGGCCGTTTTCCTTTCTCACTTGGGGCACGGCAGAAGCAATTGACCCCACCTTGCTACAATGCCCTTTCGGGTGCTTGTGGAGAGCACTGAGGTCACCCTGAGACTGTGAGATCCCCCCAGAGCTCCAGCTCAGGCTGGGACCCCAGAACCAGGTGAATTTGCCTTGTTGTAGGTGTGGGGTCACAGAGAAGGAGAACGCAGGGCAAGGAGCCTTCCCCTGAGCATCCCAAGTACAGCAAGGTTTCTACAGGAGACAAAGGAGAGCGGGAGCTGTTTGGGCTGGGAGGAGGCTCTGCATCCAGAAAACCTCTCCCGAGGGAGATGAGGGAGACCTGGCCACACACAGCCCTGGTTTGCCAGGAATCCAGGCTTCCATCTGGCCAAAGCTGTGCCAGAAGTGTCGCTGCCATCGCCACCCCTTTCCCTGTATCTCCCTCCTCCTCTGCTCGCCCTGGAACCAGCTGACTTTTTTCACAACCAGGAAACAATCAAACAACCTCTTGAGCTGCTCCTCCTCCTGCCAGCACGGCCATCTCCCCGAGCAAAGGATGCTGTGAGTATTCCCAAGGCCTGAGGCTGTTTCGTGCTGTTATTCCAGCCTCCCGGTGGGGGAAACCCTCCGGGCTGCAAATACCTGCGTTTCGTTAAGTAAATAATCACACCCGATAAAACATCCAGGCTGCTGGGATGGAGGAGGGGGGAACAGGAATGCAGGCGTGGGGATGAGGTGCTGGCAGTCCCAGTATGCTCCAGTAGGTAACTGGGAATGCTGGCACCACTGCAGAGGAATTAATGAAAATATTTTAGGGGGGTCTGGGTGGGGGGAGTGTTCCATTAGTTCAGAATGAGCAGAGCTGGGAAATGCATCCAGCACAACTCACCCAGCCTCCTTGGGAAAAACTTGGAAACTGCCCGGCTGTTTCAGGCTCCCAGGGGGCAGAGGAAGAGGAAGGTGGCTGATCCCCGTGGAGGGAGAGCTGCTCCTAAAGCTCTGGGGGACTTTCTGTGCCCCTCTGGGTGCTGGCACCTTCAGAAATGCTGTGAAGGGAGCCCAGCTCTTGTGGGACTCCACTCTGCCCCTTTTCCAGGGCCACTGAGGAAGTTCCTGCTGGATCCAGGCTGTGATCCCCAGTGTCCTGGCTTGCTGCCTGCTCCAACCATGCGCCCCTGGTGCTGCTGCCTTCCTACAAAGTCCTCTCCAGCTTTTTATGGCTCACCTGTTTGGGAGACTTCACACGTTCAGAACCGAGGCTTAAAAACCTATGGAGAGAAGGGAGGAAGGGAAAAGGGGAAAGAGGAGTTCAGCCAGGAGTGAAACACTCAGGAGGTGTTGGAGCCTTGGGCTGGGCCTCATCAAGGTTATCCAGGTCCATCCCAGACTATGGAAAGGCAGCTGGGGGCTTTGCCCTTGCCAGGATCAGGGGGAGGGAGGTGTGGGGTAACCTGTGGGACCCTTGGGAAGGCCAGGAGGAGCGGGGGGGATCAGGAAAGGCTCGTGCCAGGCGCAGGTGGGCCTGATGGACAGCTTAGAGCTGTGCCTCGGATTGTGAGCTGGAGGTGCAAGCAGGGCTGAGAGGCTCCTGGAGTCATTTCTCAGTCATTTATTCATCTGTAATTGCCTGTCTGCCTGTCTCAGAGCTAATGACTGGCTGGGAAGATTTGCAGTTGGGTTTGCAGGAGGTAATTACATCCCAATCTCGCTGGATGACTGTGCCTCCAATGAAGATAAACTCCTTGGAGTGGGGCTGCACATGGCAGGGATCAGTTGTATTCCAGAGCCCAGGCATGGCAGGGCAGATAAGGAATGTTTGCACTGCTGCTTCTTTATCTGCTGACCTATTAAAAGCTTTTCTGTCTGAAGGGAGTGAGGAACCACCAAGGGGGTTAATCCCACAGCTCCTCACTCCTGATGGATGAGATTCCAGCCTCCTGGTGAGACCTGATCACTGGCCTGGGGTTCTGTGGGTGCTCCTGCTCCTTTTTTAGGCAGGGCTGCATTGGTTTTTGAGCTGCTCTGAGCTGAGCTGCAGGTCAGACTCCAGCAAAAGGAGTAAAAGGGAAAATCCAGCTGATGCCTGGGAATAAAACCCTGTCCTGTGGGGACAGGGAAGAGGTTGCAGCAGCAGCACATGGGTGAGTTCAAGGCTGATGTTTGGATAAACCCTCTTTCCTGTTCAGGAGCCCTTTGCTTTCTCCAGCACTGCACAAGTTTCTCTCTGTCCCTGTCCCCTCAGTAAAGCATCACTCGGGTGCATCATTTGTCACCAGCTTTGTCACCTGAGGACACTTCTGGAGCACTGGAGGGCCTCGTGCAGTCCCAGCCCTGCTGTGGGTCCTGGCATTGCCATGGGGACACCCCAGAGGACAGGAGGAGGCACTTCTGCTTTCCTCAGGCCTCTCCTGGTGTGTGACTTCAAACCCCGGCCTAGCTCAGAGAACGAGCCAAAGCTCTGAGGATAATTCTGGAATATTGGATGGCCCTGTGCAGTCCCAGACCTGCTGCAGGTCCTGGCTATGCCATGGGGACACTCCAGGGGACAGCAGGAGGCACCTTTGCTCTCCTCAGACCTTTCCTGGTGTGTGACTACAAACCCTGGCCTAGAACGAGCCAAAGCTCTGAGGACACTTCTGAAATATTTGATGGCCCTGTGCAGTCCCAGTCCTGCTGTGGGTCCTGGCAGTGCCATGGGGACACCCTAGGGGACAGGAGGAGGAACCTTCACCCTGCTCAGGCCTCTGCCGTTGTGTGACTTTAAAGCCCCAGCCCCGCTCGGAGCACGAGCCAAAGCTCTGAGCTCATCCCTGTCCCAGGGAGCTGCTAAACCCCCTCAAATCTTTCTTGTTCAGCAGCACTTCATATAAATCCCGTAATGTGCAGATCACTGCGGCTGCCAGCAGCTCTGGGGCCGGGGGGGATGCTGGGGGGATGCTGGGGGGATTATTGCAGTCCCTGCTCCATTCCCAGGGGATCCCAGGAAACCATGGCCTGCCAGCAAACGTCTGCAGGATGGAGGCACCGGGACCCCTGGGAACCAGCTGGCAAATGGGATGCACTGGGGAAGGATTAACAACCCATTAGGGCAGAGAATCAGGGCTGCCTTCCTCAAATCCCCCCTGGAATGCCGGGATTCCTGCCTTCCATCCCAGGCTCTGTGCAGGGATCGGCATCGCCTCGGCCTGTGGAACATCAGCGAGGGCTCAGGGCACTGCACAACCCTTCCCAAAGGGAGAACAGGGATTTCCTGGGATGAACCCAACAGGTCTGCCCTGTGCTGCAGGTGCTGGGTGTGGATGTGGCTGAAGGAACACTTGGGAACACTCAGGGACACTCAGGAACAGTCAAGGACATTTGGGAATGCTCAGGAACACTCAGGAATGATTCAAACCTGCTACTGAAGGAGCTGCAGCCATGCAGGGAGAGCCTCTGGGCACAATGTCCTACCTGCTTTTCCCCTTCTCCCAGGAAATTACTGCCCAAGAGGCTTCCAGGAGCAGCATGATCCCAATTCCCCCCTTCCTGCTGTGCCAGCTCATCCTGGTGGCCAAGGAACGATTTTTAATCTGATTTTTCTCGCTCCAGAAAGAGTAATCTGGAATTGTTGGCAAAACCAGGCATTTTGTCCCTGAGGGCCACTGGATCCTGGCTGGGATCATGACCTGGTTATTGGAGGTGACTGAGGAATGCACATTCCAAAACGGGATATTGGAATCATCAGTGGAATCCTTTTTCCTACCAGGGAAAATAAAAAAAATCTGGAAGTTTGTGCTCTAAGTGAGATTTCTGGCTGCAGAGGTCACCTTTGCCATTGGATTCTGGGCTTAAATTTGGGACAGTCCCATCATATTCCACTCAGTCCCTGGGTTTGCACAGCTCAGGTCCCAAATCATTTGGGAATTTCATGTGGAGAGTTTTGCAATGGGAAGAGCTCCCTGTTGCCACCTTCTTGGATGCAGATTGGCAGCACTTTGAATCCAGTTCAGAATTCCAGGAATGGGTTGTGTTGGGATGGAAAAAAGCAGGAGGAAAAGGGAAACTACTGCTGTGATGCCATGGAATGCTCAAATAGATCCCTGGCATTCAGGCATTGGGATCAGCCCAGCTAGAAGGGATTAAGAAAATAATAATGACATTTTTGCTTCCTGGAAAACATGGTTTCATCCAAAATAAAACCTTTGCAAAAGGGGAAAAAAAATGAAGATAAAAATAGCCTAAAGAATGAGCACAGCAGGAAAATTCCGAGCTGGTCATGGAATGAGCGTCAGCATTCCCTGTTTGTGAGTTCCTCACTCAAACTGGGTTATGTTACAATACTGGAATGAAATAAAGTCGCTACAAAAGTTACTTTTTAAAACCTCTTTGCATCATTGGTATAAAGCGGAGGCTTCCTGGTGAAACCAAAATTCAAACTCTGTGAGCTTTTTGGATCTTTGTGGGTTTGGGAGAATGGCAGCAAGACCAGAAATCCCAGAGAAAGTGGAGATCTTCCTGCCTGAGAAGGCAGTGGATATTAGGCCAGTCCATGTCCTACATTTCTTGAATTATTCCTGTATTTCTCTTACTCTTTGGGCAGATGAGGCAGCGAGGGAGGTTCCTGCTCCTCACAGCACCATGGGAATTGAGCTTTAATTCCTTCCTACCTGCTCCAGCCACAAATCCTCCCAATGGCAAAGGCAGTCCTGAGCCTCACACTAACATAAACCCAAGTCTGCCACTTGAGATTAAACTCAGCTTGGAGATTCTGCCTCCTGTACCCATGCAACTCCAGCAGCTCCATTCCAAGGGAGCTGCTCCCAATGTCAGAATGGGCAGGGAATGAAGAACAGGCAGAAAATTGAGCTATTTTCTTGTCCTTCTACAAGATTTTATTACCCTTTTTCACATGATCCTCTTCATTATTTTCTTTTCCCTTGGGGAATGTTGTTCATTTGTTGATGATCTGACCTGGAGAGGGTGAGGATGATCTGGAGGTTTTGGCCTTGCTGACCTGCTGAATTCTGTTGGTGCCCGAGCTCCCACAGATCCACAGTGTCCAGTCCCATGGAGACAGCACAGGGAACAGGGGGTGGCACAGGAGGCTGTGGGAAGCTTTAATTACCCCAATTGTCCCCAGTGCCTGAGATACTAATTGCTAATAAATGTTCCTGCTGAGTAGCTTTTATTTTTCCAGGGCGATGGAATAACAGGGAAAATATGTGAAAGTCTCCGGATTTCTAGAGTGTGTTTTTCTTTCATTTATATTTCCCTAATTATGCTGTCACGGGCTGCTGAAAATTGGACCCCCCTGCCTTCTTCCCTTCCCAAAAATGACCAAATAAACAGAGCAGTGACAAGCTAGCTGGGATAAAGGAGAGATGGAAGGGGTTGTTCTGTATCCTACTGCATCCAGCCCCAGAGCTCACAGCTGCTGCCTCTGCCCTGGAAAGCTGGGATCATGGAATCACTCTGGTGATGTGGGCTGTCATTCCCAGCTGGATCTTCAGTGGAGGTGCTCTTTTCTTCCCTTGCATTTTCCCTCTCCTCTCCTCTCCTCTCCTCTCCTCTCCTCTCCTCTCCTCTCCTCTCCTCTCCTCTCCTCTCCTCTCCTCTCCTCTCCTCTCCTCTTCCATGTCTTCTTCCCTTGCCTTTTCCCTCCTCTTCCCTGATCCCTTCTCTCTCTTCTTCTCTTGCCTTTTCTCTCACCTCTCCTCTCTCCTCTTCCCTCTCCTCCAGGACCCACTCTTGCCATGGAAAAGCACTTCCCCTCCAATCCTGGGGTACTGTCAGCACACCCCGAGCTGCTCTGCACGTTTTAAATAACATTTCACTGAGCTGAGTGTGTGGTACAGAAACCACAAGTGTGAGGATCCCACAGTCCATAAATATAAAGGAGTGTACAGAGAGAGAGGAGACTCCAGAGGGGGAGCACAACCAGCAGTGGGATCACACCTCCAACCCAGTGTATTGCAATCCATGTAAACCACAAAGTGCAAAGGAGGTACCATAAACACAAGTCAGGCAGCAGAGAGCTCCAGGAAGCCTTTTCCAGGTTTTGGTGTGCCAGGAGCTGAGGCAGGAGATGGCTTTAGGTCTCCAAAACTCCTGGCTCTTTTTCCCACGTGCAGAAGGCCTGGCACTGGATTGGGTTACTAAAGCATTCCAGCCCCATTCCCACTCACAGAAATCTCTGCTTCCCTGAAAAATTCAAACCACTTCATTTTATTTCTCCTCTTCCCTTCCCCCTCCTCTGGCTGGGCTCTGCCACAGCCCAGGTGGGTTTGTAGCCCATTAGCCAAGGTGCTGAGGGTACAGAGGCAAATTCCACAAGGCAAATTCCACCTAAGGAACCAGGATTGATGGTGCCAGGAACTCCCAGGGCTCCTGGAACTCTGCTGTGCTCAGGACAGGGTGACAGAACCACAATCTGTGGCCATTCAGGGCACCCTGTGACATCCCCTGGCGCAGGTTCCCAGAGAAGCTGTGGCTGCCCCATCCCTGGAAATGTCCAAGGCCAAGCTGCACAGAGCTTGGAGCAACCTGGGATTGTGGAAACTGTCCCTGCCCATGGCAGGGGTGGGACTGGATGGGATTTAAGATCACTTCCAACCCAAACCACTCCATGATATTCAGGTCCAAACAGCTTCCGTGATTTCATCCCTCTTCTTGCCCTCCACCTCTCCCATCCTCTCCCCCGTGTCCCCCACGATCCTCTCTGGGAAGGTGCTGTGCAGATTTTCCTGCAGAGCTATTAAGTTCTTGCAGTTTCCCTGTGGATCCTATTAGCCAAAGAATCTGCTCCTTTTCCAGAGCTCTTTTTTACTCTTTTAAATGAAAACACTTCGAAATATGTCTATGTACACCTTGGCTTGGGGATGGAATTTCAGAGCTGAGGCCGTGCATGCACATTTCTGCCTCTTTCCATCTCAAACATTTTCTTATATCCACAAATGTATGAAAAACCCATTAGAGAATTGAATTCCCTCAGTGCACTGGGTTCCCTGAGCAGGCTGCAGCTCTTTCCCAGCTCTGGGAGTCTGGGTTCCTGCTGATCCTGCTATCCCTGACGTTTCCCCCCAGTCCTGGGTGTGCAGCCCTGCCTGGCACTGCTCCTTTTCCAGCTGAGGGACCAAACACTCTGGGATCCAAAGCATGGACGGATTTGTTTCCATGGCTCCAGCTCAGCCTGCCTGGGGGCTCAGCGAGGTTGGATGAGCTCCATGCAGACCCCATCATGTGCCCAGTGCTGAAATCCGGTCTGTCCCATCCTCGTGGGATCCCAGGATGGTTTGAGATGGAAGGGACCTTAAAGCTCAGCTCATTCCACCCCCTGCCACGGGCAGGGACACCTTCCACTAGCCCAGGTTGCCCCAAGCCCTGTCCAGCCTATCGTGGACACTTCCAGGGATCCAAGGGCACCCACACTTCTCTGGAAAACCATTCCAAGGTCTCCCCACCCTCACAGCGCATAATTCCTTTCCAGCATCCCATCTAACCCTGCTCTCTAGCATTAGGAAGCCATTCCCTCCTACATCCCCCTGTGTCATTGCCCCATCTCTCTCCATCCCGAGTCCTTCCTCCCACCCCAGCCCGGGGGTGTCCCCATCCCTCGTGTCCCCTCTCCATGGATGGGGCTGTGCCTGCAGGCCGCCTGCTGCCGCCTGTCCCCGGCAGAAAGCTCAGCCTGTGGTGCCTCACAAAGCTCCCTTTGAGCCCCGAGTGCCGGCGGGGGGAGGCTCTTGTGGGGCTGGCGAGTGCCTGCAGAAGGACTTTGTGAGAGGCACCGGCGCTGCCAGGAATCTCATTACAGCCCCTGACTGACGGCCGGGCGAGGATGGCCCCTAACAGCACCCAGACACCGCAGGATCGGAGCTGAGGAGCTGCAGAATCCCAAATCTGTCCCGTCAGGATCCCACTCCCAGGTTTTGTGCAGGACGGGAGAGCAGGGCAGGAGCTGAGCCAAGGCAGAGCCCAGCTCATCCCTAACACTCCCTCCGTCTCTCCGTCTTGATTGAAGGAATTTCCACCCTGCCAAGCGCTGGAGCGTGGAATTGCTCCCCCTCAGCCTGGCTGGGCGCACTAAGGGTTAATGTCGGGGCCAGGCAGAGAATCCATCTCCATTTCAATGCTTCGTTAAGAGTTTTGTGGTGAAACAAAGCAAAGCCATCCAAGTTTGGTGACAATTTTCCCACAGTCATCCGCGGCTCTGATTCATTTTCAGCCCCAGATTGGAGTGGTAATAGCCCGACCACAGAACATTTCCTGGGGATTAATCACGGCTGGGAAAGGGCTGCAGCTCCGAACTGCGCTCCAGGTGCCCCCAGATCGTCCTTCTGTGTCAGGAATTAGCGGCTGCTGAGGTCACCCCCGCTCTGCCGCTCTCTGGCGCAATTACAACCCAATTCCTGCTAATTACCAGCAAGTTCAGACATCAAGGTGCCGGGAGCTCGCAGCAAAGCCCAGCTCCTGCCCTGTCATTCCCGGCCAGCTGCTGCTTCCAGGGCATTGGCAGGCACGGAGATGCACGGGGAATCTCTGAGGTGCTTCCCTGTGGTCCCTCTCTTTGTGCCTTGTGGCACCTGGGCTCTCAGGTGAGGGATGGATAATGGATGGATGGATGGATGGATGGATGGATGGATGGATGGATGGATGGATGGATGGATCAGACTTCTTTCATTCCAAAGCCTGCAGAACATCCCCAGGATTCAGACACCCCACTTTCCTTCCAGGGAGGGAGTCAAGCCTGGAAAAGCAAATCCCAGGACATCATTCAAGCTAAAGCCTTTTTTCCATGCACAACCAAGAAATTCCTGGTCAGAGGCGGCATGGGAAGGGCTGACTCCAAGGGTGGCTCCTGGTAACCACGCTGCATGTGGGGCCCCATTTTCCACTGTTTCTCCAGAGAAAATTCAGGGGAAATATTCAACCAAGTCCATCCAGTTCCTAAGGGGAAAAGCAGCCTCTGGCACAGGAGCTGCCCATCACTCCTGGGAGCTGTGGGATCCCTCACTGGGCACTGCAGCCACCTCCCCACCCAGGGATGCTCCGAGGCCATGGGGAAGGCACAGGTTCTCCACTCCACCTTTTCTGCCTCCAGCTGCCTGAATGGCAAAAATATCCTGTGAAGGGGACCCCACAGGGTGATTCTGAGCTATTTCAGACTCGTTTTAAAAACACAAATGCCAGGGGGGAAAGCAAATCTTTGCCTGTCCCAGCTGACCACCAGTATGGCACAAGCACCAGCACTGGCACTGGTACCAGCACCAGGAGCAGCACCAGAATCAACACCAGAACCAACACCAGAACCTGCACCACCACCAGCACCACCAGCAGGTCCAGCACCACCACCAGCTGCAGAACCAGCCCCAGCCCCAGCCCTGCTCCATGGCCACAGCTGCTCTGGCTGTGGGTGCCACTGCTGTCCCCATTCCCCTGACACATTCCCAGTCTGCCACTGGCTGCTAAGTGCAGCCAGGTTTCCAAGCCCAGCTCAGCTCTGCCAAGGAGCTGGAGAAAGGGGAGCCAGCACATCCCCCCTCCCCAGCCTCCAGCCCTGCCTGGGCTCTGTGGCTGCACAGCGAGGAGATTTTGGGCTCCAATCGCTGTTTGCTGCCGTGTTTTGTACAATAATTAAGCAGCTGCCTTTTGAAGGCCCCTTCTCATTGCTGGGAACATTCCCCAGTGCTGTGTCCCTCTTTAATTTCCTCGGGCAGTGCTGCCTCCCATCACCCTTCCCATTTCCACGGCATCGCAGCACACGGGTACCTGCATCCACCTCTTGTGCCGGAGCTTTGAAGTTGAAATTCCATCTCCCTGCATGATCAAATCTTTGATTTCTGATTAAAGCTGTCAAAGAAACAGTTTCCTGCCTGCTGAAAATTCAGATTTCAAATGAAATAAAAAGACAAAATCTGCATTGGGCTAAAACATAAAAATACCTTTTCCATGGAGCTAAGAAAGGAAAACAGCGTCAGCACAGGTTGGTCCCAGCGTTTTATCTCGGCTGCAGCCTTTGCTTTCCCTCCTTCCACTTCTTTTGTTATGATTGGCATATTTTTGGAAATATGAGCCCATGTTAAGTGAGAAGACAAGGAAATTTTCACTTTCAGAGCAGCAAAACAGAATCTTCCTGAAAAAATGCATAGGCAGGTGTGGGGTTTTTTTTCTTTCCCCCCAACTTTTGGAATTGAAATTGTCCCATCAAAACCTGTCCTAAGGAATGAGCGAGGATATAAATAAATAAATGTTCCTGGTTTGATCAAGCACGAACAAGAATGATTATTAAATTCCCAGATAACATCCCATCCCCTGGGATCTCCCTGATGGACACCTCGGCAGACGCTCCCCTCCCGCCTGGCACATCCTTCCCAGCACAAACAATGGGCCCAAAAAGGAAAGAGGGAAAAGGACAAACTCAAAAAAATCCAGCTGGGAGCTGAAATGAGAGGCCTAGATGGAAAAAATAGCCCTTTTCCATGACATGGAATGTGTTCCTTCATCAGGAGGCTGCACACATATGGGAAGTGAATGTGTGGATGAGGGAAGTGTTTGGATAACAGATCCTGCTGTGCCAGGGAGGTCTGGATTGGGAAGGCTGGGGGATCCAGTGCTGGGATTTTATGGATTGTTGCTTCTCATGTCTTAAATCTCTGCTGTGGGAGCAGCCAGCCCAGGCAGGAATGTTTGCAGCCATCCCTGGTTTGGGAATGAGGAGAGTGAATCCAAGGATTTGGGGGATAAGTGCTTCTCAAGGAGGTCAAAGACAGGGTTATGGGTGGGGATGGGTGGCAGTGCTGGGTCTGTGAGCAGAGGGGCTGTCACTGCTCCCTCAGGACATTCTGCTGTCCCCTCGCTGTCCTGGGTCACAGGGACAGCCTGGCAAAGCCATTCCTCCGTCCCCTGCAGCCACCAGGATTGAGCAGGGAGTGGAAAGCAAAGGAAAAACCAAAGGCATCCAGGTCTGGGGGTTGAAGTGGGTAAGAAATCCTCTACCCATCTGTGGGTACAGAACTGGGACACAAACCCTTTCTCCAGTCTTTGGGAACAGAACTGCCAGACAAACCTTTTATCCAAATCTTTGGGAATAGAATTAGCAGAAAAAACCCTTTCTCCAATCTTTGGGTGTAAAGCTGGGGGACAAACCCCTCCTCCAGCCTTTGGGGATGGAATTAGGACACAAACCCTTTCCCCACCCTTGGCACCCTCCCCACACCCTCATCCCCACCAGGCTCCGTTGCCCAGGTGCCCACAGGGCTGTGTTCCCAACTCCTGGGTTTAATCTCCACATTTATGGGCCATGTGCAGTTATTTAACAGGTCTGGCCCGAGCAGCAGCGTGTGCCAAGAAGGAACAATCATCCCTCATTTCCCAGCTGTGACATCATCAGCTCATATTTCACGGATATGATGTCACTGCTGCGCAATAGGACTCGGGATTTTCAAAAGGTTTTTATTAATGCTGAGGCTTTTTTGGGTGGGTTTTTTTTTTTCCTCTGGTCTGGCCAGAACATCTGGAGCTGGGAAACTTCAGAGTCCGGAATATTCAGGAGTTGGAGCAGACAGAATTCCAATCCACAGGACTTCTGTGATTGAAGGAGGACAGATAACGGTGTGGGGATCCAGGAGTCACAACCAGCTGTGGAAAAATCAAAGAGCAGCAGGAAAGGGGTGAGGCAGGAGGGGTGGGGGGCTGGAGACGTGTCCTCAACATCCATGAGCAGGTTGGGGACGCCAGGCTGAGGAGGGGACACCACAGAGCCACACTTGGGGTGGTGGCAGAGGATAAGTGGCACCTGCAGGGTGGAGAGAAGTCTATCCCTCTGCTTTTCCACAATAAAGAAATTTTTACAACCTCACAGAAACCTTGAGAAGCTGTGAAGGAGGGAGGGGAGAGGATTTTGAGGGAGAGGGTCTGCTGGGCAGGCAGCCTGAATTGGGGACAGGGGACAGAAGCCTTGGGAAGGTGCAGCAGGAATTGGGAGGTGGGACAGAAGCCTTGGGAAGGTGCAGCGGGCCTGGACAGGGCTGTGTGTCCAATGTCAGCAGGATTGGGAAGCACCCCCTGTGGCACCTGGCTGTGGGATGAGCATCCCTTGGGATGCTTGGCAGGATCCCATCCTTCACTCTGCATCTCAGGTGCCTCAGGTGCCTCCCTCCCACAAGATCCCCCTCAGTGAAAGCTGTGGGACACCTGGAGCTGGAAGAAGGTGCTAAAAGGACTGGGGTGACCATTCCTTGGAATCCCTAAATTAATCCATCCCAGCTGCATCCCTTTGGGGTTCCCTTCCCAGCAGCCCTCGTGCAAGAGAGCACAAGGAGTCCCAGACAATGGAAATGCTTTTTCCATGAGCAGAAACCGGAATGTCAAGCACGGCTGCTGGAGAATCCCATGGAACTGATGTCACCACGCTCCAAGCAGCGGGTCCCCCGCCACGTGCCAATCCCAAAGAAAGGTCATTCCCTGGTTCTGAATGAGGAACAGCCTGGAAATGGCAGGAATTCTGCTGCTCTGTTCCGTCTTGCCAGGATTGTTGTAACCCATTTTTCCGGCTGCAAGCTTTTCTAAATCCCTCAGGAGCTCCGTGGGAGCCCCGAGCCTCTTCCAAGGGAGCCCAGGCAGCTCCAATGGCTGCACTGAGGAGAGAAGGGTTGGAGAATGAAGCCTGACAAGCTGATGAGATAAACTGGTCAGATCAAAGACTGACAGCAATAATTGTACACGGCGTTGCTGTGCAAAGCTAATTTAGACACAGATGAGCCCATGACAGACTCACTGGAGGGTGGCAGACGAGCAGGGAATGGAGAGCACTTCATTTATCCTCCCGGGAAGTGGGGGGAGCGCCGGGAGCAGGCGCTGGGGTGGCTTCTCCTTCACTCTCTCTCCTTCCAAGTTATCAAACTTTATCTGGTTCCTTTGCTGCAAATTAGTGAGGAAGGGCAGAGAGGGAAAAACACTGAATCCATCACGGCTCCTGCTTGTTTCCCAGCCCACGAGGGAGAAGTCAGGATGATTTACTGTGAGGATGGGGAGATGCAGGGACAGATTGTCCAGAGAAGCTGTGGCCGCCCCATCCCTGGAAGTGTCCAAGGCCAGGCTGGACAGGGCTTGGAGCAACCTGGGATGGTGGAAGGTGTCCCGGCCCATGGCAGGGGTGGCACTGCATGAGTTTTAAGGTTGTTTCCAATACAAACCACTCTGGGATTCTGTGATTCTGTGGTTCTGCATAACAGGGCCTTGATTTTCTCCTGCAAAGCCCAGCAAAGCACCACATTTTCACACCATGTGGGGCTTTTGCTCTGTTGTAAATCAAACCAGAGCCATCATTTTTCCCACTTTAATTTTTTTCCCAGCTCACTTGGATCACTGGGAATTGGAGGAGCTTCTTCTTCTGGTGGTGTTCAGTCTTGCCTGCTGCTTTGGGTCAAAGAAATCCTCTCCTGGTTTCTCCATCCCCTTCCCTCTGCTCTCCCCATCCTCGGAGATGCAAACCCCGTGTCCTACAGCCATCACCGGCACAGGACAGGTTCCCTGGCACAGTGAGGGCCCTGTCCCTGCCCCAGCACCTCTGTCCTGGGGATGCTGCTGCCTGCAGCCCTCGGGGAGCTCTGGCTCCGGGCCGGGAAGCAGCGGGATGCAGGCACCAGCACGGGCTGGCAGACGAGGGAGTAGCTGAAGGGAGAAGAATTTTCACTTCATATTTTATGCAAAACTGACACTTTCAGCCCAAGAAAAACGCTGTGCCCGCCCCTCCCGCCCAGCGCAGGCAGGATCCATCCCGGAGTGAGCGAGCAGAGGTCCCTGATCCCATCCCAAGCTCCGGGCAGGGAGAGCCGCTCACCCTGCCCTGCTCCCCTGCCCAGCCCGGCTGGCTGTGCCGCAGCTGCCAGAACAATGGGAACAATCCCAAGAACCCCCTCCCTTTCCCGGGAATACTGCGGGCTCTTGGCAGCTCCTCCGCGCACAATTAGCATCTCTCGTCAGGCGGGGGAGCACAGATTGCGCGCTCTGCGGAGTGTTTTGCACAACAGACCGAGCCCAATATGGCCCTGCTGGACCCGCAGCTAAAAGCGACTTCGCGGCGGGACAGAGCCAGCACGGCTCCTCCTGGGCACGGCCCCAAACGCGCCCAAGGAAGGGCTGAGAGCAGGGCGGGCACTGCCCCACTTTAATTCCCGGCAGGGACTTGCCTTTTTCTTCCTCAAGGAAAGCAGAGGTGGATATTGGTGAGTCCAGGCTTGGAATAAGGGATGGGATTTACAGGGAGCTCAGGGGTCAGGGACACACAGAGCCGCAGGATGGTTAGGATGGGAAAGGACCTTAAATCCCATCCAATGCCACCCCTGGGACACCTTCCACTATCCCAGGTTGTTCCAAGCCCTGTCCAGCCTGGCCTTGGACACTTCCAGGGATGGGACAGCCACAGCTTCTCTGGACAGTTTGTTCCAGCACCTCCCCTCCCTCACAGGGAAGAATTCCTTTCTAATACCCCATCCAAATCTCTCCTCCTTTAGTTTAAAGCCATTCCAGTATACCTAGGGGTTCACACTGGGTGATACACCTTTTCCAGGCTGGGAGAGGATGGATGTCCACAGGCTGACCCTGCTTGTGATCCTCCTGCTCCTCAGCTGCCAATGCCAGGGGATCTCTGCTGCCGCTGCTGCCAACGCCAGCCCTCGAGGGTCACACGTGCCAGTGACACTTTGGCAGCTCAGCTGGCGCCTGGTCACTTGTTAAACCACTACAACCCAAGCTCACACTGCAGCTCAAAGTGCCACTTGGAAGGATCAGCCGTGTCTGTTCAGGGAGGCTGGATTGGTAAATCCAGGGAATGCCAGGCTCACATCCCATTAAAGCCAGCCCAGCCCATGGACAGTAGCACTCTGTGATTAATTGCTGTGCTTAAAACTCCTATTTATAGCCACACTGCAAGTGCTGTGCCAGGGATAGCAGAGCCAGAGGCTCCTCCTCCAGCAGCTCCCAGGGCTCAGCAGCTGATCCACAGCCTCAGGCTCCTGGGATGTGGAGAGCTCAGCTCCTTACCCAGCCAGATCTTCCCTGCCCTCCTCATCTTGCTCGTCCACAGTCCATGGGGATCCCATTGGCCTCCCTGATCCCAGTGGTGATGCTGTGGATGCCATTGGATGCTGTGGATGCCATTGGATGCTGTGGGTGTTTATGGATGCTGTGGATGCCGCTGGATGCTGTGGATGTGGATGATGTTCTTGGATCCCAACAGGGCTGAGGAGCTTTGGCTGGAGCTTGGCACCTGCAGTGATGTGGGAACAGGACCTGAAGGCACTGGTGCCCCTTGACCTCGTATCACTCCAGAGCCAGCACTGGAGTCCAGCAGTCTTTGGTTCCCTGGGAGGCTCCAGGCCTTGCCCCACGCTTCCCTGGGCTTTCCCCGAGCTGCTGCTTGGGAAATGAGCTGTTGGAGATCCAGATTTCAGGCAGCAGCTGGGAGAACTTGTTGGGAAGGACATCTTTGGGTAGGGATGCTCCACATCCAACAGGTTCCTACCCTACAAGCAGTTCTCTTTATCCTACAGCTTTCTTTAAAACAAAACAAACAAAAAAGGAAATCCATTTCACCCTGTTTTTATTTTCATGACAGCCCCAGCTCTTATCAACGTTGAGGCACTGAGCAGGGAGGGTTCAGGGATATTGCTGCCACCAGCATCCCACTGCACAGGGCATCCCACAGCATTCTGCTGCTGAGAGCATCCCACTGACCATAGCATCCCCTGACAGGAGCATCCACTGCCCAGAACATCCCACTGACAGGAGCATCCACTGCCCAAAACATCCCATTGACAGGAGAATCCACTGCCCAGAACATCCCACTGACAGGGGCATCCCACTCCCGTGAGCATCCTCCATCCCCTCCTTGCCTGTCCCCCTGTTCCAGCCCCAGTTTGGGGACAGGCTGGTGGTGGGGAGTGCAGTGGTGGTTCCTTGGCCACATGGAGCAATCCATGGCAGCCCCATCCAGCTGTGGATTTGTCCTCTGCCAGGAGCCTCCCAGCCTTTCCCTGGCAGCCACAGCTCTCCTGTCTGGAGGCTCCTGAGCTGCATTCCCACCCTGTGGGGTTGTGGTGGGGAAATATCCTGAGTTTGTGCTGTTTGGGATGTGAACTTGTCTGGTGGGGAATGATCCCCCCCTGTCCACCCTCACACACACGGGGGGAGCCAAGGGGGAGGGAGTATTTCCACATGGACACAAAACAATCCCTATTTGTCTCCAAGACAGACCCCACCGTTGGGTTTCCTGGGGTCACGCAGCTGCAGGAACATGTGGAAAAGAAATGTCTCTCTGCTCAGCACTGGACATTGGTGTAATTCAATCTATTGCTCCCATGTGCAAGAAATCCACCAAAGTGGCCCCATTCCAAATGGCAGGAAATGCAGAGTGTCAGGGACGGAGGCAAATCCTCTCCCAATCCAGGGCTTTATTTTATTTTAATTGGGTTGGACTGGGAGAGGTGATGAAGGTCGTGTGGGGCTGGGGGAGGCAGCAGCACAGGCTGGGGACATCCCACTGTCCCTTTCTGTGGTCACACATCACCAGTGGCCTGGAACTGCTGGGGAGGTGCCATGAAAGCTCACCTGGCCCCCAGAGCAGAGGTGTCTGTGAGTTCCTGCCACTCCCATTCCCAAAATCCCTGCCACATCCTCCCAAAGAAGTTCACGGTGACCTTCCACATAACCACCAGCACAATAAAGCCTTTCCCCTGGGATTTTGGTGCCCAGAGATCACCCTCTCCCTGCAGACCTTCACCCCAACACCTGGGCTCCCTGAGGAGCTGGGCTGGTCATGCCAAGCTCCAGTTAAATCCTGTTTGATTCCCAGGAACGCTGCTCCGGGATGTGAGCTGAGGTTACCTCAGCTGAGCCTTAAATGGATTTTTCCGTTAAGAGAGGATTTTTTTGGTCTTGTTTTATTGAAAAGGAATTTGCAGTAATTAGCTCTTACAGGGGATTTCACTGTTCTCTCTCCTCCTCTAAAGCATAAAACACTTATTACAACACATTGTTTAACGTGATCTCCACTCCCAGGGATTTTTCTTTCCCCGTGTGATGATCCAGCCCTGCCTTTGGACTTCAAGGCTCTAAATCTTCCTGCAGCCCTCAGCCGTGCCCTGATCCCTCTGCCTGGATCCACATTTATCTTTCCCCCCTAGTCCTTGGTGCAGCTGGAGATGAGAGAGCTGGGGAAATAAGGCTTTTTTTTCCCATTTCCCCTGATTTGTTGGATTCTTATTGGGTAGAACCTTCCATGTTTGCTTCCATGGGCATCCAAGGAGTGGCTGGACCCTCACTGAGCCACAGAGAGCAGATTTTCCCTACAAATCTCTGTCCCTCCCAGTGCCTTCACCTGTGTTAGGCTGGGCTTTATTTAGGCTGTTGGGCTTTATCTTCCTCCTTGGAGAGCAGGCTGGGAGCAGAGAGATCAAATCAAAGTGAGGAATAGCAGATTTGTCTTTACAAACAGGCTGTGGGTCTGCTGATAGATAAAACTAGCACTGGGAGATAAAAGAAACAATGGGGAAGAAAAACCCCTAAATTCCATAAGAATTAAAAATTTAAAGGGTGGGTTATACATTAGAGGAAATCTTTAGTATCAGGCATATTGGGGAGTCTGTACCTCTCAAGTACCTCAGCCATAGGGAAAGAGAGAAGGGAAATGCGGCCGGGAAATTGGGATAAAATGGAGGGTGCATCCTCCAAAAATTTGAGATACCAGGGGAATGACCCATGGCCTCTCCCTTTATTCGAGTAAAGCCAGAAAGGGCTCCTCTGTCTCCTTTTTGCACATAAACCTCTGGTGTTTGTGGGTCAATTTTTTTTAACAAAAGGATTAGGACACACCAGGTTATCCCTCCTGCTCCAGGATAGCAACATTCCCTGAGCCCAGTGCTGCCTTGCTAGCAGCATACCCCTGCTATTCACCCTGTGTTTTCCTGGTCTCATTCCCAAGCTTTTCCAGCACTCCTTACAGCCCGTGGGCTGACCCGAACACCTCCTTTGCTCTCTCTCTCTCCATTCTCAGCATTTGAGCCTGGACAAGGCTCCCGATGGTTCTCCATCCTTCCCGGAGGATGCTCCCAGTGGCTCTCCATCCTTCCCAGAGGAGGCTCCTGGTGGCACTCCATCACTCCCGGAGGATGCTCCCAGTGGCTCTCCATTGTTCCTGGAGGAGGCTCCCGATGGTTCTCCATCGTTCCCAGAGGAGGCTCCCAATGGCTCTCCATCCTTCCCGGAGGAGGCTCCCGACAGCTCTCCATCAATCCCAGAGGATGCTCCCGATGGTTCTCCATTGTTCCCAGAGGAGGCTCCCGAAGGCTCTCTGTTGTTCCTGGAGGAGGCTCCCGATGGTTCTCCATTGTTCCCAGAGGAGGTTCCCAATGTCTCTCCATCCTTCCCGGAGGATGCTCACATTGGCTCTGTCACTCCCGCTGCGGATGGAGGTGGATTTCCCCTCGTGAGGATGTTCAATCCGCTCCTGCTCCGCGTCAGCTTTGTCTGAGCCCCAGATTAAACCTCGGCGTGCTCAAGTGCTTGTTCTCGTTGCCGTCACGCCGCCCCTTTCAAGTCGCCGTACAAATCCTGCCCTGCAGCTCTCTGATTGTGCTCCTGCTTCTCCTCTGAACTGCCTCCAATCCATCAGCAGCGCTCCAGCGGCAGCGCAGGTGCAGCTGCAGTGCCTTTGCCAAGTGTCCCTGGTTCTCCGCGATGCCCAGCACAGGGGAACCGTGCCCAGGATGATGGGGGGACGCGGTGCCAGCCCCAGTGCCAACCCCGGTGCCAGCCCCACACGAGGATCACTCACCAGGGCCATGCCAGACAAAGCCGTGCCACGTTAACAGCTCCTCTGGTTGCTCTGTCAGCTCCCATTAGAGGCCTGGGGAAGCAGCACTTCCCGAGGCTTTGCAGGATAATTTGTGTGTTTAATACACCTCAAACCCACGTTAGGCTGCAATTAAGGCAGGGGGAGGGAGCCGGAGCAGAGGAGACGCCGACCTCCCGCTGCCTGCTCAGATCCTGCTGCTTGCTGTGCCGGTGGAGGATGCCAGGGAAGCTGGAATTAGAGGGAAAAGCCTAATTTGTCATTTGCAAGTCTAAGCCAAAGGCTGGGCTGGTGGGAAGAGAAATGGGAGAGCTGGGAGCTCCTCACGGGAAATTACCATTGAATGAGCTGAGCTGAGCCAAACTGAGCATCCCAGCTCACTGGCAGCAGCTGATCCAGGATGGTGGTTGGGAACCAGGGACGTGGGACTGTGGGATGGCAAGAGGGGACCCCACAGCCCCTCAGAGCTGCCACACAGGTCCCTGCAAGGAAGGTGCTGTGGCCCAGGCCAAGGCCCAGCTCCACACTCCGTTCAGGGAATAGGAAATTCCTGTTCCTGACACCACCAGGCCATTTTTCCTTGCCTAGTTAATGTTTTTGTTGTGTGCAGCTGGTAGAGAAAATGCTCAATGTTAGAGAAAATAAAGGGGGGGCAGCTCATCCCACTTTAGTCCTTGTAGGACTTTGGGTGTTTAACTCATCCCATTGGAAAACAGAACCCCCCAGTGACACAACGATGAGGAACCCTCAGACCTGTCCTCATTCCAGCCAACACAAGCCCTGTTTCACGGCAGGAACTGGGAGCTGCTGGGAGAAGGAAAGCCTTTGGGGAATTCTGCAGTGGGATTTATTCCCCGAGCTCGATGCCGATCCAGCTTTTGCTGCTGCCAGAAGGGAGTTCCCACTCCTTTCCCCCACACAGGACAGGGAATGCTGAGTGTGACCCACACGTGCCCGTGGGCAGAGCCAGAGCCACAGCTCCTCCTGTGGTGGCCTTTCCGTGGATATCCTGGTGTGTGGGGAGGACAGTGACAGGGATCCTCCGTGGTGGGAGTGGCGCAGCTCTCCCCGCACCAGGCAGGAGGGATTTCTGCAGGAATAAACTGAATCCCCCAGATTAAATATGTTTCAAAGCTAATCAGAAGGAGCAGTGTGTGGGAGCCAGGCATCCTCAGAACTGTCAGCAACGTTCCATTTTTCCTCAAGGGCTGCTTCGGAGGGTGCCAGCTCCTTCCTCAGCATCCCTGTTTAGCTGGGTGGGAATTCGCCTCGGGCAGAGCTGCTGCAGATTTTCAGGAGCATAGGAGAACCTTGTAGAGCCCATTAGGAAATCCAGCAGGAGCTGGGATGGGTCCTGAGCAGCAGAGGCCAGAGACCCTTCAAAATCCAGCGGCCACTGAGCCTTGCAGAGCCACCCCAGGCTCTGGGAAATGGAAACGCTGCTGCCAGCTCTGCTATGGGCTCCTCATTCCCAGTTAAAACAAGGACTGCAGCTGCTCCTCTGGCCCAGCTTTGTTGGGTTTCTTTGAGAAGTGGGAGATCTGTGACAGTGGCCCAGGGCTGCTGGATCAGGGTAGAGAATTTCAAAAAGTGGAGCACATGGAAAAGGGTCAGACAGACTTTGATCCAGGAGCAATCCTTTGGAGGAAAACAGGGAAGAGTGGGAGGAGCCAGAGTGGGGAGGGAGCACCGATGAGCTTTGACCTTGGTCTGAAACCCCTCAAAACATATCTAGGGCTTGGTGATCGAAATATTCCTGCTGCCCCTGGATTCCTCAGACAGAAACATGCTCGTGCTTGAATTCCCAGCCCAGGGCTGTGGGCTGGCAGCACCTGCACCCCCTGTTTTCATGGAGGAGTTTCCCAGTGAGGGAGGCTTTGCCAGCAAAGCTGTCAGTGCTGGGTAATCTCCTCTTTGCTCGGGAAGCCAGCAGGCATTAGGATGAAAACCCTTGTGAAGTCAGGTGAGCCCAGGTGTAATCCCATAAACCGTGTTCCAGAGCCCTCCAAAGCTGCTCCTTCGCACTCGGATTTCCAGAGCTCTGTGAAGATCATTCACAGGGAGTGACAGGGAGCTGGGAACGGGGACTGGGGTGTCCCTGCTCACTGGAGCATCTGACCCAGGCTGCCATTCCCTGGGTCAGGAGCAGCCCTTGGGCATGGCCCGCCTGGGTGAGGGAGGAGAGGAGCCCTGGGGTGCCCTGGGCTGCCAGAGCTCTGCTCTCCCAGGAGCTGGAGCAGACCAGATCCCAACAAACCTCAGTTTCCTCTCAGATGCCAGGCCCTAAACCTGCTTCTCCCCATTCCAGACCTTGGCCTTGTGTGGCTCTTCTGAGGGCAGGGACAGCAGCTGGCACAAAGCTGGACACAGCAGCTGGGCCTGGGCTGAGCTGGGCCTAGCACTGCAGCTCAGGACCATCAGCAGCTCACGCTGCCCAGGGAAGTGGCCAAACTCCAGCAGGTGCCCAATCCAGCCTCTCCTTTCTCAACTTTTTGCATGGGCAGATGGTCACAGGAAAGGAGGAATGGTTTTAAACTGAAAGAGAATATTTAGTTTGAATATCCCAATTGGATATTGGGAAGAAATTGCTCCCTTTGTGGGTGGGGAGGCTGTGGCACAGAGTGTCCAGAGAATCTGTGGCTGCCTGGAAGTGTCCAAGTCCAGGCTGTACAGGGCTTGGAGCCACCTGGGCTAGTGAAAGGTGTCCCTGCCCATAGCAGGGGGTGGGAATGAGATGAGCTTTAAGGTTTTTTCCTAACATGAACCATTCCATGATGATTCCATGATGTTTTCCCCAGAGCTGGCAGCAGCAGATGAGCCATCCTGCCTGCAGATCCCATATGGAGAGCACAGCAGGGTGTCAGGAACCTGCTCCTTCCCTGACACCAAAGAGCCTCTGCTTCCCAACCACTGCACCTCACGGAAACTCTATCCCTGCAAACACTTGCTCCCTTTATATCTTCCTCCTTTATTTTTTATGGAGAGGCCTTGGAGGAGAGGGAATCGCAGGGGGCTGGCACGTCCCCCCTCCCCTTGGCCTCTCAGAAATAAAGGGACGCAGCTGGAGGGGCAGGAGTTTCTGGAGCAGTATGGATGGGGTGAGAAAGTCATTACCTGCCTTGGGTTTCACTGTGGGAATGGCTGCACCTTTCCCTGGGAATCACTCGTGTCTGGGGGCACGGGGAGGGGAGAGTGGAGGAGGAGGGAACAAAGGGGCAGAGAAAGGGCTGGAAGCAGCATGGGAAGAAAGGGAAAGGGGATTTTTTTTTTTTTTTTGTTCTTTGCATATAGCCATGGAGGGGCTGAAATGAATTACCTGTCTCCAAAGCAGGGGCGTTTGGGGAATAATCGATTGAACACGCCACAAACTCAGATTTTATGGCTTCAGGAGCCCGGCTGGGGCTGGGGGAAGTGGGGGAAGAGGAAAACTGTTCCACACTGAGGGGACACTTCAGGGGGATGGGTTTGTCTGGCCTTTTTTTTTTTTTCTTCTGTTTTTTCCCCCTCCTCTCTCAGTTTGGAATTCTTTGGGTTGGTGGTTGTTGTTGTTGCTTCCCTTTTCCCAATCTTCCCTTGGGGACTTTCCCTGTTGTTCTGCAGAGGAGGAACAGAACTGGATTGTGTTTCTCCTGCTCCCAACTGCAAGGAATGACATCAGCCCGAGGTGTTCCAGCATCTCCTCCCTCTGCACTCCTTCCCTGCCCCAAACTGCTCTGGAATTTGGAGTTTAATAAGGGATTATTATTTCTCCTGATCCGTGATTGAGTCTGGAATGGCAGTGGCTGTGAGGGAGCAGTGGATGCATCCAGCTGGTTTTTCTTGGCAGCTTGCAGTGATCCTTGAGGAGCATCCCAACCCCTTGCTGCTCCAGCACCCCTGGATCCCAGCCCTTCCACAGGGACAGCTTTCCTGCATCCCTTGGCACCAGGACCAAGCATCCCTGGAGAAGTGGCAGCAAGAACAGGTCCTCAGATGTTCCAAGGGCCTGGATTCTGCATCTCCATTCCCAGAGCCACTGGACACATCCCTGCCTCATCAGCATATGACTGAGGAGCAGGAGGCCGCCCCCAGACCCCCCAGAGAGAGAACAAAGGTGCAGAAATTAAAAGACAATTTCCAGAGCCGAAAGTAAATTCATGGAAAAGAGCAGGAACACGGCAGAGCTCGGGGGAACGTGAGGATTCCTGACAAGCTCCCGGTGATATTTGCCAGGAGAGTCATTAACTCCCACCATGGGAGGAGGGATCCAGCTTTTCCAGAAGGCCCTGGGTCAGTTCCTGGGGTTTCTCTACCTCCCTGGTGCTGTTTTCCAGCACCCCCACAGGCCGGGATCACAGCTGGCTCTGCCCCAGGGACACAGGCTGCAGGAACAGAGAGCCCTGCTCCCATGGAACCACCTGGAACCCCAACCTCTGGGATTGCAAGTGCTCTGGGAGCCCTCTGAGCTGGGTCTGGAGCCAGCAGTGCTGGACCCTTTGGTGATTTTGCAGAATTCCCAATCGCAGTGGGGAATTGGGAAGCAACTGGGAGGAGCAGAGACCGAGGGAAGGATTCCAGCCCCAGCAGGGCTACAGGTAGCACAGATTTTCCCAGTTTTCTGAGTCCAGTGAGCCACAAATGGCCAAATTCCAGGGAACCCAGTGAGGCAACTCCAAGCAGCTCAGCTGAGCAGGGATTTGGGGCCGCATTCCTTTCCCATTGGGAAAGTGTGCAGTGATGGGGAGCCAGGAGAACTCAGCTTCCCCCAGGGCACGGGAGCCAGGCATCCAGCCAGCCTTGGCATTCCCAGTGCTCCACATCTCCCTACAACACCACAACAGTCTTTGGGAGGGCCAGATCCCAAGGTCACATTGCAGACCTGGAGCCAGCCACGCCAGCCACAGGTGAGTCAGCAGCTCTGGGAAGATCCTGCCTTGCCCCAGGGCTCTCCACAGGATTCATCCTTAACCTCCAGGATCCAGCCACCTCCATCCCCTGCGTGTGTTCTCCATAATTAAAGTTGCACTGAGAAAATAAATCCTGCTCCTCACTAATAGGACGGAGGAGGTGTTAAATTATGGCTCCGTTTATCCAAGGATTGCCCAACGCTGCTCCTGCTTTAATAAGTGCCGATAAAACATGTCAGGAAATGATTTGGGAATTAATCCCTCCTGGATGAGGCGGTGACAAACTGCTCTAATATGTTTCACTCCGGGAAGGTGCGTGTTCCTGCTTTATTGAAAGGAGCTGCGAGTGGATTTAGGATTCATGGAAATAAGGGAGTGATTGACAGGTGAGGGCTTAAGAGAGCCCGTGGGTGGAAGGAGAGAATTGCCCTCCCAGCCCTGCTGGCATTGCCTTCCCATGCTCCCCACTCCCACGCCTTTCCAACCACACCTGGTGGATTCCAGCACCGTTTCTGCCCTGTGCCATCCCTGCATCCCACTCTCCCCATCTCTGATAACCTCTGGGATGGCAGGAAATGAGTTCAGCCCCTCCAGGACCAGGCAGGGGGGATCGACCTACTTCATCCTGCAGCCGTGTTAATAACTGGAGGTTGATGCCTTGAGTTCCACCTTGTCCCCAGATGGAAGTGCTTCCAAGTGGTTTGAGGATCCTTGTCAAAATGCAGCCATTGGGAACTGCTTCATTTGCCAAAAAACCTCTCCTCGCTTTTTCATCTGGGGACAGTTTGGAATTTCCTCATTTCCCTGCTCCATTCCAGTCTCCTCTCCCTGGTTTGGATTTCAGGAGCTGTCCCAGCTCATCTGACACAGGGGATGAGTTCAGGGAGTGCAGCCCCCACCCTCCCCTCATCCCCACTCCAGGCAGCCCCTGCCTGCCCCTGCACTCCTCCTCAGCAGCCTGGGATGTGCCAGGGCTGGGAAGAGCCCAAAAAGGGGGTTTTGAAGGAAGGGAGTTGGGATCCAGCAAATTCCCCTCTCTCCAGGCAGGACATGGGGGTGTCCCTGCGCATCCCACCCACTCCAGTGCTGGGTGCAGGGCCAGGGTGGATGCCCACAGGGATGGGAGCTGGTGCAGAGGGGACAGAGGGGAGAGACCCCCATGCAGGACCCTCAGATCTCACTGAGACCTCATTTCCCTACTGTGGCTCTTCCCCATGGACCTGCTGAACCCCTGAGTGCCCACCTGCCCTTAGAGGAGTCACTCCCTCCTCATTCCCAAGCCAGAGGAGGGAGACCCAGCCAGGGCAGCAGCTCCACAGCCCAGCTCATCTCACAAGAGGACATTTGAGCATTGCCTAAGCCCGTTTAAAACCTGCTCTGATCCCATAAACTCTGCCTACCTTAACTCAAATTAAAGGGAATTGGCTGGAACTGTGTCAGAGCCAAGGGGGAGTCAGTTCATCCCAGCTCCTCGAAATGGGGGCTTAGGGAGAAGGAGCCATCCAGGAGCTCAAAGCCTCATAATGGGGTTATGTTGCAGCGGAGAAAATGAAAGTTAAACATCAGGGAAACCTTTATAGCTCTGACAAGAGTTCAGCCAGTGGAACGCTGTGGAATTGCTTTCCCCGGAGATATCCAAGGATAAGGCTAAGCACACATCTGACAGGGATGGTTTACCAGCCTGATGTGCAGGATAAAGTGGAGCAGGTGAGCTGAGGGAGCTTTCTTCCAGCCCTAATAACTCTGGGATCAGTGCAGGGCCCCTCTGCATGGGATCATCCCAGACCATTCCTCACTTTCCTCAGCCTCCCAAGCCCTTCCAGCTCTCAGTGACACAGGAACAAGGCTCCCCTGGCAGGCACTCAGGGGCTGGTGCTCAGGCACTCCAGGGGCTGCAGGAACTGGAGAAGCTCAGAACAAAGGAATCCCTCACAATGCCAGTCTGGGGGAATTGCTGGACCACGGGAATGCTTCCAGGAGGATTTGATGCCTCTGCTCAGAAGGCTGCACAGCTGGAACAGCAGAACCAGAACCCAGTGTTTGGAGGCTTTCTCATGGAAACCCTTCGGCAAATCCATCATCCATGGTTTTGTACCTAAGCTGAAATCCATGGAGCAGGCAGAGGGATGCTGGAGCTGGGCCCTGGAGGGCTTGGAGTGGCTCTGCCCCTCTTGTCCCAGCACAGATCCCTCCTGCCCTGAGGGCTGGTCCTTCCTGGGCCAGCAGGGGCCCCTTTGGAGAGTCAGGCTGTGCCATCTTTTGGGATGCAGAACATGAGAGCAGTCCTCACCTCTGCAGAGCTGGGATGGTGGTTCCTCAGGATGCTGCCTCACTGAAACACCCAAAAAGCCCTTTCAGCAAGAGAGAGAGAGGAAAGAAGGAAGGATGTTTTCCAGAACCTCACTGAGGAGATGGAGGAAGCAGAGGGAGCGTGGATCAGGAGCAGCAGGAGGGGTCCCACCTCCATTGCCAGCAGGGATCCCAAAAGGGGAAGGGCTGGGAGGCTGACAGGCTCTCCACCCATGTCCCTGGCTCATTTGTAAGGAATGACAGATATGTGGATGGGACATTGGTTAGTGTTAAGTCAAGTGGAAGGTTTGCTCCGAAGTGATAATCAAGAGGCTCCAGGAAAGGGGAAAAGCTCAGCAGATAAGGGCAAGGATCCGAGACCACAAGTGCTGCTGACAATGGGATGGGGATCGTGCTCAGGGGTCAGGGATGGGGTCAGGATTTCTCTCATTCCTTCACTCTTGCAGCCCACACAGCCCATGGGGAGCTTGGGTATTGGTGTTTGCCCAGTTTCTCCTGGAATTTCACCCAGAGGGAGAGTGAGATGTGAAAGAAGTGCAGGACAAGCATGGAGCAAACAGGGATGCAGCTCGGGGGTTTCCTTTCAGCCTGCTCTGGGTGATTTCCTGCACCAACAACTCCCTGTTCCTGCTGTTCCCAGCACAACTGGAAAACCTCTGACCTGAGCCCGGGTGCTCTGCATCCACTCCCCATCACTGTGACCATCCAGGAACCCTCTCTTGGATTTATCCAGTGAGAGAGAGAGAGAGAGAGAGGGGAGGAGAGAAGTTTTTGCAAGGCCAACAGATCCCTCCCAGGATATCAAAACCTCTTGGATTCATCCCAAAACAAAATAAGATTTCTCTGATTTTCCATCAGGCTGGAGGAGAAGCTTGCCTGCCAACCTCTCCAGAGCTGGACAGCCACACTCCCCCTTCCCACAGGTCCCAAGGGAAAAGGACCCCGGCTGAGAGCAGGGGCAGGGGATGGAATGGCAGAAAGATTGGCAGCAGGAAACAGGAATTTCTCCCTCATTCCAGCAATCTGATCCCTCCACGTGCAGCCAGCCCTGTTTCGGTAGCACCAGGGTCTGTCAGTGGGAGGGCAGCCCCAGTTCCAGCTGCTCCAGAGGCAGGAGAGGGCTCGTGTTTAATGGCTCTCATATTAGCACTTGCTATTTAATATTGCATGTTTAGTCTGCTCTGTCTGCTGCTCCCTTTAGGATCAGGTCTATCCCAAACAATCTCAGGGAGGAATCGGGTTCAAAGATGGACTCAAATTGGTTTCAGACCGGCCCAGATAATGCACTATTCCACCCAAAATTGGGACCAACTGGCATGGACTGGGCTCCTCAGGCATCTCAGTGCTGCTGCAGGGAACAGACAGAGCTGAGTCCAAAGTCTGGGGCTGTTCCACCTCCCCATCTGGAGTCTGTGAGGGTTGGGAGGCCTTGGAATGGATTGCCCAGAGAAGCTGTGGCTGCCCCATCCCTGGAAGTGTCTCAGACCAGCTGGACAGGTCCTGGAGCAGCCTGGGATGGTGGAAGCTATCCCTGCCCATGGCAGGGGGTGGCACTGGATGATCTATAAGGTCTCTTCTAACCCAAACCATTCTGGGATTCTGTGACTTCTGCCTCCAGGGTGGCACCTGTGGGAGCTGTGCTGGCAATGGTCTCACTTTGGTCCTACCTGTGCCAAGGAGTGACACCCACCCAACCTGCAGAAGAATCACCCCTGGCAAGGATTTCCTCCAAGTTCTAAAAATCATCTAAAACCAAACCCAAACAACCCAGCAAGCCCAGCATCACTGGCATCTCCTTGGCGAGGTGGGGAGGTTCAACACCAGCGTGTGTTTTATGGATCGAGAGCTCCAGACAGCTGGAAAAACAGTTAACGTTCCTGTTTGACGTGTTCCAGCCTGGCTTGGAGGGAGCAGATCCAGCAGCTGAGCTCTGCCAAGACAGGGAATCACAGGTATTTCACTGGAGAGGGAGAGCTGGAGCAGGGACCTGCAGGTTTTTAACTGGAGAGGGAGAGGTGGAGCTGGGAACTGCAGGTTTTTAACTGGAGAGGGAGAGTCGGAGCTGGGAACCGCAAGATTTAGCTGGAGAATGAGAGCTGGAACAAGGACCTGCAGGGATTTCACTGGGGAAGGGGAATTGAACACTTTTGCACTAAAATCTCTGAGGTTTCTGAACACAGTGGGATCACAGGCAGGATCTGGCTCAGTGTTAAGGAAGAGATGAACCCAGTGCTTTGTGATTAGGGTACAGCACAAGCAGGAGGAAATACCTGGATTTCAGGGAATACCTGGATTAAAGGACAAGAATGAGGGTGAGTGTGCAATGTCCAGGCCCTTTCTGTCTTCCCAGCTTGTGCTCTGGGATGCACCAAGGGTCCTGGCATCACCCACCAGGAGAATCCAGCCTGGTTCTTCCCAGCCTCAACCCAAACCCTTCCATCCATCTCACCCAGGCAGAGAAGGACATCCCACCTGGAAAATTACACCAATGGCTCACAGGCCACTCAGCCCACTCCTCCTCACAGCCTAGGGGTTGGCAGAACCAGACTTATTTTTCCTGGCCTAAATAAGGAGCAGGGTAACCCTAAGGTGACCCCAGATGCCTGAGGTGACCTATTCACCCAGAGAGCCCTCGGAGCAGCCTGAGCCCAGAGCTCCACAGACACCCCGGAGCCAGGGCTGGTGGGGCAGGATTAGGATCCAAAACATCCCAAAATATCCTTGCTGTGCCTCCACCGTGGTGTCACTGCTGCTGCAGGGCTCAGCTTGGGGACAGCTGTGAGGGCAGAACAGGATCAGTTCAGGCTGGGTGACTGAGCATCAGCCAGCTCCCACTTGAAATGTAAAATTTGGGACAGATCAGGCACTGTGGGAATGGCTTTTTTGGTCTAATCCAGTGTCTAGATCCCATTTGGAGGGAGGATGGGGGAGATTGGGGTACAAGGCACCCTCTCACCTTTCTGCACTTGTAAGTGATTTCTGCTTCTACAGGGGATGTTCAATGCAGGGCAGGAGGGATCTTGGGGCAGGAGGGATCCTGGGACAGGAGGGATCCCAGAGCAGCTGAGCACAGGCTTTGTACACAAGAGTTTGGGCTGTTCCCCATCTCTCCTTTGGGTGACAGATCTGCTGTGGTGGCATCTCAGCTGCTCCTCCCACTGTTCCTCGGGAGTCGGGCTTGGGAATTGATCCAGCTGGAAATCATCCTGGTGAGAAAAAAATAATTGCTGATGAGGTCTGAGCTTGAAGAAGAGGGAGTGGGGAGGCCCTGGCACAGGGTGCTCAGAGAAGCTGTGGCTCCCCCATCCCTGGAAGAGGCCAGGTTGGATGAAATTTGGAGCCAGGGATGGTGGATGGGGGGTGGACTGGGATGAACTTTAAGGCCACTTCCAACCCAAAGGATCTTGTGATTCCATGATTCTCTTCTGTCATCCAGTGCCTGACCCAGCTTTGCCTGCTTGAATTCTGCTGCTGCTATGGGGAGGAGGGGAGAGGGGCTGGGGAATGGAATAGGTGGGATCAGCACTCCCAGTCCTGTGTCAGCAGATTCCAGCTCTGGCTCCTGCTCCAGGCAGTGTTTCCTCAGCCCTGAGTGGAGAGGGAGGTGACCTGGTGAACTCAGAATGTCCCACAGCCTCCAGGCCAGCTCCTTCACGCCTGCCACTGCCACCAGCCCTGCAAGGACAGCACGAGGAGAGGGAACACGAGGGTGGAATTTGTTATCATATCAAACAACGTTCCTCGAGCAGCAGCACAGGGCAAATCAAGAGATGGATAAAAAGCACAAAGAGCCTGAAAAGCCTGGTTTAAAATAACCCTTGAAGTAGGAAGCAGCAGCATGAATCACGGTGCATCGCAAACAAGGACGGGATGTGTTTAATTTCCAGTTTATGAAGGCAGTTTTATTTATTTATGATTCTGCTCCAATGTTTAGCTTATACACAAAGTCATGACTCACTGCTGAAGGAGCTCCAAGTCCTCTTTGGAACAGCACATTTCCTCCTTGAGGAAATGACACAAACCCATTTTGTCCCATCAGCTGAGCAGCACAGGAGGAAGGAGCAGGAGGCATCAGGAGACTTCCCTGCCACCAAACCTGCCCGTGGGACTCACCTTCCTGTGGGTAGGAAACTCCTGTGGGTAGGAAACTCCTGGGCTGTTCCCTGTCTGTGCTGGGGAAAGTGTGTCAGCAGCAGGGCTGGGCCTCAGGGCTGCAGAGCTGTCCCTTGACACATCAACAGCTGTGCCACCAGCAGGGCAGGACAGGGATTTTGGGGCAAAGCAGCCTGGTTTTGCTGCAGGCTTTGCACACAGGGTCCATCCTCATTGCTCAGTGGGAGTGGGATGTGCCCCATCACTGCCCAGGGCTGGAGTTTGCACACAGCTCATGCTCTTTGCTGCCCTGTGGCCTCAGAGCACTCCTCATCTTCTGAATTTGCAACAATTAATCCCATGATTTCCCTGCCAATTAAACTTTTCCCTTTAGAAAAATGGTATTTTAATGAAAATGAATGAGGTCCTGGCATGAAGATGATCCTGCTCCGTGCCATGGAACCAGGGTGTGTCCCAGCAGTGTGATCCACTGGGCTGAGCCCACTTTTCCCAGCCTTGTTCCCACCTCTTTTACCACTGTTTGCCTTCTCTGGGAGCACATCCTGCTCACAGGTCCTGTGCAGTGTCAGGGATGTGTTTCCATGGCTCTGGATGTGTTCCTGAGGATGCTCCATTGTGCAATTCCAGCTTTCTGCCAAGCAGAAGAGGCTGTGGCTGCTGGCAGGGATGAGGGTGGGCTTGGAGAGGCTGGAGAAGGGCTGGGATGAAGCAGCAGAGCCCAGGAATTCCTCAGGCTGGGCTTGGTGAAGGCTGCAGAGCTGCAGAGCTTTCCCCTGCCAGAGTCTGAACCATCGGGAGCTGCTCAAGGCACGGGGACAACACAGAGCCCAGGTGGGAGGAGGACAAGGAAGGAAGGACATGGAAATGAGGGTATGGAAGTGAGAACATCACTGCGAGGACATGGCAGTGGGGACATCACAACCAGGGATCTTGAAGGGTGAACACAGTGGGAAACACCTGAGAAGAACCAAGTACATCCTCATTGTTGGGTGGGGTTTGGGCTCTAAAAGCAATCCCTGCTTTTCCTTTCTTTTTTCCCAAAGGCGAGGCAGTGGAGCCAGCAGCACCATCCCCCGTAGGAGCATCCAGGACATCCCCAGCCCGGTCACTTCCCGGCCCGGCGGCCCCGAGCCGCTCGCTGGGGGCGGGAGGAAGCGCAATCAGCCGCTATTTACGGCCGATTATCTCAGCCCTGCTCCGGCTCCCCGATAATTCCCCGAACTGGCGGCGCGCTTTGTTCGGCAGTGTTTTTGTCAGATATCTTGGGCTGCAGGGAAGGGGGGTGGGACCCAGGTGGGGAGAGCAACAGGCAGCGCTGAGTGTTTACAAGTTCCCAAGCAGGAACTACTAGGCTAATTAATTTCTCATTAAGGAAGGAGTCGAAGGATAAAGAAGCAGAAACCTCGAGCTTTGGGAGATGCTGCGGATCCAAAGACATGAACACACATCCCTCCCTTTTATCCCTGGGAACGAGGCCCCTTTCACATCCCAAACACCTCCTTTCCTGCTCTTCCCTTTATCCCCAGCTCTCCCCTTCCCAGATACGGTCGGGATCACCCCAGCCCCATGTGTCACACAAATATGGGGGATTTTTTTGGGAAAATGCACAGAATTTCAGTGTTGCAAGGCGACAGCAGATGGGATCTTATCCTGGAAATCCCAGAATGGATTTGAATCCCTGGAAGTGTCCAAGACCAGGTTGGACAGAGCTTGGAGCACCCCAGGACAGTGGAAGGTGTCCCTGCCCATGCAGGGGTGGCACTGGATGAGCTTTAAGGTCTTTTCCAACCCAAATTATCCATTTTTTCTATGATCCACATTTTGGGCACCACTGGAACTGCATCCATCCCTGGCCATGGCACCACCCAACCCCATCCCTCCCTGGTGCCAGCTGTGAAATGGGGTCCCAGGAGAGACAAAACTGGGTTTGCTGCTCCCCCACTGCAGAGAGCCAGGGAGCAGCTCGGGACCCTCCCCAAGTGGTGCCATCTCTGTTCCTGCCCCTTCTGTGAAGTCAGGAGAGGGGAGAGCTCCAGCATCTTCCCATGGCTTCCAGGGAAGTTCCTGCTCAGATTTCCTTGGCAGCTGTGCCAGCTCCAGCACAGTGCCCTTCAGTGAACAGGGGGATCTTGAACAGAGTGGGAAACACTGAGAAGAACCAGGTACCTCCTCATTGCTGGGTGGGGTTTGGGTGCTAAAACAGCACACAGGGGTCTGGAAGCCTGGATTCCATTTGAGCTGAGATAATTCCCTGTCTTCATGGGAAGCTCCAAGCCCAGGATGAGTTCCCAGAAGCAGGCAGAGCTCTGTCCCCTCTGCTGGCTGTGGGACAAGGTCAGGTCACCAGCAGCAGCCTCCAAAGCTGGTGACAGGAATGGGTCACCCAGCAGGCACTGAGCCCACAGCCCAGCCCAATCCCACCACTCCAGTGTGGCCAGGGAAAAAGAAACCCTTTTCCCAAGTTTTGTTTGGCCCTGCTGTTGCCAACCCCAGCTCCTGCGCTGTGGCTGGAGGCCCTGGGCTGCCACAGGCACTTCCACCAGGCATCTTTCTCCTGCATGGGATTTGCTCCAAGCCATTGATTTTAAATCCTGGGAAAATTGGCCCATTTGCTGTGTTCACGGAGTGTGTATTTTATAGGATACCTTGTCTCAAAGCCATTAACCAAGCAAACATTACATTTTATAATCAAATAACAAACCAGAAATAATGGAGATGTGTTTCCTACCTGCACTGCTCGGAATGCACCAGGGGAAGGGGTGATTCCTCAGGGTGGAGAGGAGCTGGAGATGGGAGGGTTCTCCTGGAATGAGGGAGCTTCTCATACACGAGCTTCTGGTGGGGAGGAATATCCATCAGCAGGGCCGGGGGGTGCTGCCAGCCCCGGGCAGAGGGAAGGACTGCAGAGCTTTCCCCTTCCCACAGCCCCCAAAGCTCACGAGTGCTTGTGCAGAACTCATGAAATTCTTTCTCCTCTCTGCTTTACAGGAGGGATTTTTTTTCCCCCAGCTTGGAATTCAGTTAGCAGCCGTTTTCCTGCAGAAAGTGCAGGAATTGGCTGGCGTTGGAGGGGTGCAGCCCTTTCCCGCTCCCCCAAGGTGCTGGGGGAAATCCCACAGTTCATTTTTCCTGGCTGCAGAATGCCTTTTCCTTTGCATTCTTCAGCTCGCAGGTACTTCATCACCATGTTTCCTATTCACATGTCTGGTCATTTCACTCGTGTCAGGGCTCCTTAACTAGGAAATATCAAGATGTTTTCACCCTGGAAAGCTGGGAAGCGTGTAATTAGCCACCCAGGTAATAAATTACCTGTGCTGGCGACAGCCCACTGGGGAAACCTTTATTCTCCATCTCATCCTATTATGCTGAGCCAATTTAGCACATCTGTAGTTGTTTTAAAATAGTCATTTCAATGGACTCTGAGAAAAGGAGGCTTATTAACAACTTAGCTGCCAGGAGGAAAATGGGAGGGACAGCAGCTGCCATGGAGGGAGAAGTTTGGTCCTGGCTGGAGCACAAGTCCTGCTGTGCCTCCTGTCCTTTTCATGGACAAAGCTCTGGGATCCCCCTCCAGCCTTCCTGGAGCCCCCAGACCAGAGGGGGCTGGGGGATGTTTGGCCATGGATGTGGGAGAGGACTGGGGGGTTTGGGCTCCTTCAGTCCCCCCATTGCTGAGCAACTCCATGTCCCCAGTGCACGGGGCTGTCCCACCCTCCCCTGCTCAGGACAGTGGTGACATTCAGCTGGGGGGGTTCCCAGATGTCCCCAGCTGGCAGAGCTGTCCCCTGTGGGTGTTAATCCATGGCTCAGGGCCCCAGGGCTCTGCTCCTTTGGGAAATCCATCCAGGCCTGGGCTCTGCAGGTGAGAGCTGGGGTGGGCAGCTGAGTGCAAGTGCAGAGCACCGCTGGTGTTTGTGCAGGGAAGGAGGGAACAGCTCCAGCCTGGAGGGAGAGCAGAGAATTGACACCTTTTGTTCACAAACCCAGCCCGTTCCTGGCTCCAACGCTGCAGATCCCTGTTCCCAGGGCACTTGGGCAGTGTTTGGGATGGGCTCACTCTCCTGGAGCTCCCATGGAACATGGAGGGGCTGGAAAGTGTCCATCAGAGCTGGTGTGTGCTGGGGCAGGCCCTGGGTCACCCCCAGCCCACCCTGGGAATCACAGGACGAGCCGCTGGAGGAGTGGCTGCTTTGTTCAGCAGAGCTCAGGCTGCTCTCACAGGTGCCAAGGGAAAACCAGGAGTTCTGGGCTTCGGCACAGCCCCCGAGTGCATGAAACTGCTCATTTCAGCCTTTCCTTCTCACTCTCCTCCCCATCCATCATGTCAGCCCTGCTGGACACCCTCCATCCCTGCTGCAATGGCCAGGCTCTCTGGAGAGCTGAGCTGAACTCTGTGCCTGGGGCAGGAGTGAGTTCCTGCTGCTGGGGAACCTCCCTATCCCTCCCCCAGGCTCCATTTCATCCCTCCCCACGCTGCTCTGGGATATTTCCTGGCTCTAGTTGGATGAGGGGGAACAAACATCGTTTTTAAGCCGAGCCTAAGTGACAGAAGAGCCCTGAGCCACACTTTGAATCCCAGGCAGATGTTGTGGGACATCAGCACCCTCCCTGCACCTCCATCAGGGAGCAGCTCAGGCTTTCCCAGGCACCTTTCCCTGGCTCTGGGCCCCTTCCATCCATGCACAGCTGAGCTCCCTTGTCATGGAATCACAGAGTGCTTTGGGTTGGGGGGGACATGAAGGATCATCTCATTCAAACTCCCGGCTAGACAGGGAGCAATTGTTCCCTGAAAGGTGCCTGTGCTCAGCTGGGGCTGGGCTCTTTCTCCAGGCAGCACTGACAGAACAGAGCACACAGCCTCAAGCTGCACCAAGGGAAATACAGGTTGGATATTAGGAAAAAGTTTTTAATGGAAAGAGTGATAAAGTTCTGGAATGTTCTGCCTGGGGAGGTGGTGGAGTCCCCATCCCTGGTGTGCTTAACAAACCCTGGATGTGGCACTGGGTGCCAGGGTTTAGCTGAGGTGTTGGGACTGGGTTGCACTTGATGATTTTGAAGATCTCTTCCAGCCTGGTCACCCTGTGAATTCTGTGAATTCTGTCCCCCAAGGAACCACCTTGTCCTCCTGAGGAAGGCAGTGCATCCATCTCCCTTTGGAACAGGCTCCTCCCCGAGCTGTGCCTGTCCAGACCCTGGGATTTTCTCACTGCTGGGCTGAGCTGGGTGTGGGGACACCACTGCCACAGCAGAGGGACAGGGGCTGTCCCACACAGAGCCCCCAGCAGTGTCCTCCTCAGCACAGGGGCTGCTCCAGAGCCCACAGAGCTCCAGGTCTGTCCTTGGGCTTTTCCAGAACATGGAAACCAGGTCTGGCAGAGGGAGCCCTGCCTGCTGCACACTGGGAGCACTGGGAAACCCCCCAAATGCCCCCCAGCTCCCTCCCATGGCTCCAGCAGGGCCCCACCAGGAGAGCTCCTGCTCCATGGCCCTTCTCCAGTGGGACAGTTAATCCCAGCCTGACTCCTCACTGCAAGGACCAAAACCCACATGAAAGAGATTATTTTTTCAATTTCCTTCCCTGTCTGGCAGCCCAGAGAGCACATCTACTTGGAATGAAGCATCCTGGAATTTCCCCTGCCATCACCTAACCCTGACTGCTGCTCTGCCTGGGATGGAGGCAGGAATGTGGCCTGGACCAGCACTAACCCTTCCAAATAAATGGCATATCAGGGCAGGCTGGGCTCTGAACTTGGAGCATCCACCCAAAGCCATGTATTTTTGGGGTTTTTCTCAGTATCTTTTAGTAAACCAGGAATAAAAAGGATTTAGGAACTATTCACCGGAGTCCCCTTCAGAGCTGGCCCAGCCTGGCCCTGCTGCATTGCTTTTCTGCAGAGATCCCTCATATCCCTGGAAATCAGCTCATCCCAGGTGTAGCCTGAGCATGAACTGGTTCCTGGCTTGCTGGGACAGTGGGGCTTAGGGCCAGCAGCAGATTTGCCTAAAAAAGGCAGAGAAAAGCGCCCGGGAGGAAGCTGCTCCCTGCAGTTTTATTTTTCCTTTCTTATTCCTTATTTACACAGGTTGTTCCAGCTCCTCTCTCATATTTTTATCCTTTGCAAATGGAAAAGAGCAGCAGAACATTCCAAAGCCCTGACCCTGAGTGACTCCCTGCAGAAATCCTTCTGAAACCACTCGCCGGGGCTGTCTCCAGTCAATCACCTGGAAAAGCACCTCACACCCCGACACCTACACCGGGGGTTCCAAGGGGTTTCTTTCATTCCTTTGGACGCCAGCAGTGGGTCTGTCAGGTGAAATGTCCCATTCTGTCCCAGGGAACTCTCAGAGTGGCCCAAGCACGGTTGTGTCATGCCTGGAGGCTCCAGGTGTGAAGGCACCGGCTCCCAAGGTGCCCATTCCGCAGGCTGGTGCTCCCCCTCTCCCTCTCCCTTCTGGCCAGATGGCTCCTGGCAGCAGCCTCTTGTCACATCCCCAGCTCTGGAATTGCTCCGTGCATCCTCTCTGCCTTCTGCTTTTGTCAAACGGATCATTGACCCCACTTTCCCTCATTGTCTTTGATTATCCAAGACAATCCCTTTCACTGCCTCGAGGAGCTCCCAGGGGGATCCCACCCCTTCCATGCATAAACCAACACAAACATCCGTGGTTTTCAGCAGGCTGCATCCAAGCCCTGTGATGAATCACTCTTCTGTGTCCGTGTCTCACTGAAGGACAGGGACAGGGGAATGGTTGTGGGATTTGTCAACTGTAGATTCAGGAAAACAGGGGGGAAAAAAACCCCTCGACTCAAACATTAGTTGGCAAATCAAATTATTCCCCACTTCATCTGTATTATTTAGGTTTAATTGTATTACTGGGGCTGTAATCCAGGGAAAACACAATTATTGGAAGAGATTGCAAGGATGGCATCTTTGGGAGGGCAGGAAGGAAGGGCTGGTGGGGGTGAGGAGGGGGCTGGGAGCTGCCTGGTGCTGGGACAAAGCTTTTCCAGCCCCTGCTCCTGCAGGGATTCCAGCTCAGATCCAACTGCAGCTGCTGGCAGCTGGAGCCTGTGCCCAGCCCCGGATTTTATTGGATATTCTGGGTGACACAGAGGCTCCCAAGGACCTGAGTGAGGATGGGTTCTGTTTTCCTCATCCATCAAATCCCTCTCTTGCTGTGCCAGGAAACATCCTGCTCTTCACAGCGTGCCAAGGGTCAAGGGAAGTGCTGGTGGCTCTCCCACGGGCAGTTATTGAACCTTCCATGGATTTTACTGTCCTAAAGAGCCCCACAAAACCTCTGCACAGCCAGGGGACGCTCCCTGTTCCTGCCCCTGCTGGTTCCAGCTCCTCCTGTAGGATCCCAAGGAATAACCTACCTGCCAAGGAGCAATGGTAAAGAGCTCTGGCCCTGGGACATGAGTCAGTGACAGCGCCTGCCAGAGGCTGCAGAAGTCAGAGGAGAATTTCTTGCTTGGAAGTTTAAAGACAAGCAAGAATAATTAAAGTCCCTTCTGCAATGTCATTAAATATAAATACAAATGGTGTTAATATCTCTGGGTACTACAGAGCATTCCCAAGCACTCTCTAATTGTCTAATTAAATCACTGAGGGCTGAGGTTAGTGACAGCAAAATCCTTAATGGGGCCTTGCTGGGACATTTAGAGAAGGCTCTGTGCAAGGGGGTTGTTTATCTAATTAATCCCCAAGGTCACAGCCCCAGCTCCTGAGCCAGGTAATGAAATTTTGGTCCCTTGCATTTTGTAAGGCTGGCTCAGCTCTGCTTTACACCTGCTGGCTGTGCCAGGGGAGGGAAGGGATCTGGAGCATCCTCACAGAGTAGGGACATCCTCATCCTTCTCCAGGCTCTGCTGTCCTTCAGCAGGGTGCTCAGGGAGGGAATGAGGTGAGCAGAACTTGGTGAGACTGGGGCAGAGGTCCTGAGCCTGAAAAGGGGCTGAGCAGTCCCAGTCCTGACCCAGGAATTGTCAGGAGAGCTCACTGTGCCCTATTGCTCTGTGTGGGATGGTGGGATGAGATCCATGGATGGATCCATGGATGGATGGATGGATGAAGGAGGGAAGAATTGTTCTGCAGGACAGTTGAGAGCAGGAACAGAGATTTTCTTCCAGAATGAGCTGCAGAGGTCAAATACCCTCCCACCCTCATCCCTCCCAGGGGCTGAGCAGAGCTCCAGAGAGCACAGAACTGGGATGGGGCACCTGAGGAGCAGAAGGAGGAAGAGGAGGAGGAGAAGGAGGAGAGCCCATCTCTGCCTCTCTGTCTGCAGGCAGGGAAGGGCTGGACAGAGCTGCTGCCATGCCCTGGCTGCTCCAGGGGCGAGGGGACATTTAAGGGCCATCCAGGAGCAGAGGGCAGTTAACACCAGAAGCAGCACCCTGCCCTGCTTTGCAGCATCCCAGCTCCTGTGCTGCTGCTCCCAAAACCTCTGTGACCAAATGAAGGGAGGCTCTGATGCGGCTCATCCCAAATCCCAAAAAAAGAAGCAACTCTTCTTTTCTTTCCTTCCCTTTGAAATGATGATTCACCCCCCTCTCCTTCCAGCGTTGGCTCAGGCAGCGCTGATGGCTTTGGATAGGAACGGCTGGGTCGGAATTCCTGGGCAGGCTGTCAAGTTGTCACAGCTCATCCGTGTGCAGCCAGGGGCTGGTGCTCCATTGTCCACAAATCGGGAGCAGATGTGGATGTCCCGACAGCCGCGGGCTCCCGCTGCCGCCGGGAGAGCGGAGCAGCCCCACGGCCCCGGCCCCAAATCCCTCCTCCCCATCCCTCTTCCACAATGGAATATGCAAAATGGCAACAACAACGGGCATGGGAGGAATAAAGATGTGCAGCTGGGTAAATAATCACCCGTTCCCAGCGCTGCCAGTCGTGACACCAGGACTGTCCCCAAACTGGGCTGGAAATCTGCCCCTGGAGAGGGGAAGGGGAGCTCATTCCCCAGCATAGTAAAAGGCATTAATGGCAGGAAGGAGGGTGGTTTACATTGGATGTTGGGAAGGAATTCTTCCCTGTGAGGGTGGGGAGGCCTTGGCACACAGTGCCCAGAGAAGCTGTGGCTGTTCCATCACTGGAAGTGTCCAAGGCCAGGTTGGACGGGGCTTGGAGCAACCTGGGATAGTGGAAGGTGTCCCTGCCCATGGCAGGGTGTGGAAGGGGATGATCTTGAAGATCCCTTCCAACCCAAACCATCCTGTAATTCTATAATTCTGTCATTTCCAGCACACAGCACTAAATCCAGCCCTATCCTAACCCTTCCTGAATCCTGGGCTTGGCTGCAAGGAGTGGCACAAACCAGCCTGGCCCAGTGCTGGTGGCCTTACTCTGGAGAAGCCACTCCAGGCCCCTGCAGCCCTTCTAGGACATCTCTAAGATGATCAGTTCAAACCTCAGGCCTCATCCAGTCCAAATCTCAGGCCTCTTCCAGCACAAGTCACTGAGCCCAAATTCATCCCAATCCAAAAGGAACTCAGATGATGCTTTTGGGGCTGTGTCCTCATTTTCAGGGTCAGGGGGGTGTAATTCCCTCTGACATCCCTGAGTTTTCTGCTTTCTTTCCATCTGCAACATTGGAAATGAGTGTTTGCTCCACCAAAATCTACAGCAATGTAAACACTCTGCTTCCAAGGAGAGGGCTGGCCTTGAAACTCTTCCCTGGGATCCTTTACCGGGATGCAGAAAGCTGGGAACAGATTTCCGCTGATATTTGTTGCTTTTCAAACAGAAGCAAATGTTTATAGCCAGGCTGTAAACCACGCTAATGGGGGGCAGATCCGTTACAGGAGCCGTGTTTGGAGACAAAGGAAAAGGAGAAGCCCTGGCTTTGCTCGGAAGCCAAACTTGGAAGTTTGGCTCCTGCTTCCGATGCACTTCCTGAGCCTCGGCCACATCCCACACATTTATAAAATCACCCATGCACAGAGTCAGAGCTGACAGAAATACACAGGCTCTGAGTCACTTTTCCATGGAATTTCATTCATGTCTGCTCCCACACTTATGGAATTTCACACAGTCATGGATGGAGCTCCCAGCAGCTCTGAGTCCATCGCACACCTCTCCAACATTCAGCTTCAGGAATCACCTCCATGGAATGGGACACATGTTTAGTCCTGCCCCCCAAAGAGGATCAGAACCTGCAGGGAGATGGCAAAACCTCACTGAAGTCCACTGGATATCGGGGTAAAGATGCAATTCTCCATGGAGTCTCTTCATCATGGAAAGGATGGTCAGGCATTGGAATAGCCCAGGGAGGTTTGGAGTGCCCATCCCTGGAAGTGTCCCAGGAATGCCTGGACATGGCACTCACTGCTCTGGTGGGGATCAGCCACAGATTGGGCTCAACGATCCTGGAGATCTTGTCTGACCTGGATGAATGTGGGATCTGTGATCCTGGGAAGCACCAGCATCCCTCACACATCCCACCCGAGCCGTGCATCACTAATTCCTGCTGTCTCCTCCAGCCCTTCCCTGACAAAGCGTTTCAGTGACCCAGGAATGTTATCTTAGCAAATCAAAAATGTAAACATTTAGGTTCAGGACTGGGCTGGCTGGATTTGGGAATGAGTTATGGTAGAAGCCCGGCAAGGAGGCTGAGTTTGGCTTGGCAGTTCCTCCTGTGCCTGGAACCTGCTTTTCAGGATTAAATACGATCCCCTGCAATCCATCCAAAATGTCAATTACTCCGAGTCTCTCAGGTTTGCAATTACAGAATGCAAGTCATGTTCAGCGTTTTATGAAACTGCTTTTCTTGGCAAGGCCCATCTCTCTCTTATTGTAAAAAATAACTTTCAAATCAAAGCATTAAATCAAGGCACAAACGCTGGGAAGGACGCGGGGCTGAGGCTGGAAAGTTCCAGCGCCGAAGCTGGAAGGGAGCTGAGCTGAGCTGGTTTCTGGTGCGGGGAACGAGAGTGGCAAATCAGGGGGAAAGAATGTGGAACAGTCTCGGCTGAGGAACGCCTAATCCCACCATCATGGATTTAAATCCCACAATCGCCTCGTTAGAACCCCCCGCGGGGCAGGGGGAGCGAGCCTGGAGAAAACACCTCTCCCATCCCGCTGGAATCCGAACAGTCCTGCCCCGGCTGGGGCCGGAGCTGCTGCGGCAGCAGCTGCAGGGAATTGCTTTCAGGCCTTTCCAAGCTTTAGGGCTCGGCTGCCAAAGGCGCTCTGACCCCTTTCTTCCTCCTCATCTGGAAGGTGGGGAGGGGAGCGCAGGGAATTTGGGAATGCTGACCCAAGTGTGGACTCGCAGCACTGAGCCGGGGCAGGACCCTGTTTGTGAGAGGTTGAATCCCTGGAGGAGAGGGCAAGGTGTGCTCAGCAGGCAGCAGCTGCTCGTGGGGACACTGGAAAGAAAAGGGAAATTCCCCTGGAAACCTTCCCTGGGGTTTACAGGCAGTGCCTTTGGATGGGTGAGCCGGCCTTCCTGGGGATCCCCTTGCTGCGTGATTTCACTTCCCAGCCTTTCCAGACACATGAAATCCTTCAAGGTCAGGGAGAACCCTCAGCCCTGTATTCTGCTGGAAGCTTTCATTCATTCCTGTCACTCCCGAGCCAGCAGACCTGGTCCAACCTGTGCTCCGGGTGGCACCTGAGACGCGTCAGCCCCGGCCGTGTTAATGAGCGCAGGGACTAATGAGCTCAGGGACGCGACGCCCTCCCACCTGCCCGCATTCCTGGCTGGGCAGGCCATTCCCTCTGGTTTCGGGGCTCTGGATGTTCCTCTCTAGCCCTGCATGGTTAAGCCGGGGAGGCTCCGTGCTGGCGCCCAGCACCACATCCCGACCTCGGGATAAGCGCTTTTTCATCTGTCTCCACATTTATTCCTTCTTGATGAGGAGCTTTGGCATGGGATAGTGGGAGAATTGTGAGATCCTGGGTTTGATGGATCCAGACTGGGTTTGGATGCCAGAAGCCCCTTGGCAGCATCGCTCTGGGCGTTGAACCGCAGGGGCTTTAGGGCAGGACACCGAGGTGCTGCCAGCATCCCACACCCCAGAACTCCTCCGCTCCCAGCTTCCACAATGCTCACCAACACCCACTTCATTTCCCATGGGACCAGGAAAGGGAGAGCACATCTGGCACAGGGAGGCAGGAACCAGAAGCTGAGGGAAGACTGAAGTAAAAGCTCCCAGCAGTTGGAGCAGGGAGCGCCATTCCCTCGGACCCTGCCGCCGGCTTGGGCCCCTTTTGGATGCTCTTCCCGGGATGCAGGTGCACGGTGTTAAGAGATCATTTCCTGCCTGCACCGCAGCTCCAGGGATGGATTTACCACTGGGCTCACTTCACCCTGCTTTGCTCTCTTCATCCTTTTTTTTTTTTTTTCCTTTCCTGGACTCCTCCTTTATTCCCTAAAAGCCCCTAAAAGCCGGGCAGAGCTGCAGCAGCCCCGGGACCATCCCGTTCAGTGGGAAAAGCCAGCTGCTCTCCCAGAGCCATGGATCTCATCGAGGGACGAGACAAATGGTTCAGCACGGGGCTTGTGCAAGAGATAAGGAGCTGAGGGAATATTAGGAAATGCAAAAGGCAGAGCAAGGCAAAGGAGGGAGGGACACGCTGGAAGACAGGGATAATTCTCCCTGAAAAAGATTTAATTGCCAATCACACTGAGGTGCCCAGCAAAACCAGCCTGCAGTGGGGAGCTCATTCCAAGCACACACAGGGACTGCTGGAGTTGCCAGTACAAGAGCAATTAGGCCCAGGCTCAAAGAAAACCTTCTCTAATTGTACAAGTGGAGGGAAAGGGAGAGATTTCCCCTCTGTTCTGGCTTTCCTTTTTTTTTTTCCCCCTGGATGAGTGCGAATCCTTCACCAAACAGGTCCCTTGGACAACTCTGCTCACAAAATCAATGAACTCAAACATCAACAGAGTCCTCAGCTTCCACTGGGCAGTGAATTCCTGCACTCACCTACTGGGACAGGGGAAAACGTATTTATTCCCAAAGAGAACTTGGAATATAATGAATTTAATTTATATTTTTTTATAAAATAAAATAATGTTTAACCTGTACGTCAGATTGATAAAGTCAGTGCAGTCGCACACTGGTCACATACTCCAGCCACACACTCCAGGATTTCTTCTTTTCCTCAGATTTAATTCCCTCCAGTGCCTTCATTCTCCTATTGGGAACCAGTTTCATTCCTCATTAGCCAGACGTTTGGAATGCTCGGGCCCGGTCACTTGTCTGCAATAACGTCTCAGCATTGCAACAGCAGAGTGGTTTAACAGGAGGATCTGATGGAAAACAAGGAATAATGAATAGCAACAGATCCTATCTGATTTTATATCCCACTGCAGTTTAGGGCAGAGGTTAAAAACTGCACTAGGAAGGAATAAATACATCCCATTTTTTCCAGTAAAGCTCAACTGAGTGTGTGCAGCAGTGCAGCAAGGAGTCATCCCAAATTCCCAACTTTGCCAGGGGAACCTGTGTGAAGCAGTCCCAGAGCATCCCCCGGGATTTTTGAGGTGTTGGCCTGTCTGTGTGCCATTTCCACCCTGGAAAAAGCATTTCCCAGCTCTTCCCTTGGAGAAGACGATGGGGCCAGGAGCTCGTGGAGCCTTCCCTGCCTCACTGAGCTCTGGGGAGCAGGACCAGATCAGCCAGCAATGAGGGAGAGGGGAGGATTGGAGCTCCATGACCTCTGGGATGTATTCCTGAGGGCTCAGCCTCATCAGCAAAGATTCAGGGCTCAGTGGCAAATGAGTTATGCTCCCAGGAAATCAAAATTTGGGATTTTCAAGCAGCAAGAGGAATTTTTCCCCCCTTGGGTTCCAATTCCTCCACAAAAGAGCAATGGATTTAATCCCAGAGTGATTTGGGTTGGGAGAAACCCAGGCCTTGCCATGGGCAGGGACACCTTCCACTCTCCCAGGTTGCTCCAAGCTCCAACCAGCCTGGCCTGGAACAACTCCAGGGATGGGGTAGCCAACAAATCAGTGCTGGCACAGGGTGACAGAGCACTGGGAATCACTGCCACCCACCCGTCCTGGTGCCACCCCCCAGACCTGCACCCACCATGGGGAAGGACCACGTGCCAAGGATGCCTGGATACTTCTCTCCTGAAATTACAAAAATAGGTTTAATTACAATTAAAACCAACCCCCCCCAATCACCCAGTGCTGCACAAACCGAGGGCAGCATCCACCTGATTCCCAAACCTCTCCCTGCACACAGTTGGTGATGCAAAGCCAAACTTGGAATTCCAAGGCTTTAATTTTTAAATCTGGCTTTCTCCAGCTTCCAATCAGAGCTTGCTGCAGCTGCAGGGCAGCAGTGGTGCCTTGTCACCCTGGGATCACGTCCTCGGGGTCTGGGGAGATGCTGGGAGAGCCTTTTCCTTTGGGACACTATCCTACAGCACAATCCAACTCCCTAACCACAGAACTCAGTTCCCATTCCTCTCCAGAAAAGCTGCTCCCACCAAACCCCAGCCCCAAAACTGCTGAGGCAGCAGGGAGAGTCCCCTCTGCTGTCACACACCCTTCCTTGGCACTGCCACCAGCCCTTGGGGACAGTCCAGCAGCTCCCAGGGACACCAAGAGCTGTCACTGGCACCAGGTGCCCCTTCCCAGCCCCTGCCCAAGGGAGATAATCGTGGCTGGAGTGGAAAAGCCTTCCCGGCAGGATTTGGGGTTGTTTTCTGTACACACGTTCTGGGTGTTTATACTGGGCTGGAGAGGGAGGATTAAACAGGGTTGTGGGATGTTCCTGAAGGAACTCATCACTCAAAAGATATTGAGACACTGAGAAGGGTTGAAGAGGAGGCTGTGATGATCCAGAGGCTGGAGAAATCCAGGCAGAAATGTTTTAAGAGCAGCATCTGCCTACTCCAAGCAAGCAGCAGCTAAATGGGGGGATGACAGCATCCTACAAAAAGCTGGAATCCATAAACACTGCAGGGCAGGGAGGCTGCTCACAGCACAGGGATCATGTGAACGAAACAAAACTTCAGGGAAATGTGGTTGAGCTTCCCAGCAGTGAAGTCAGGCTGAGATCCCATCTCCCTGAGGGAGAGCCACAGGAGAGGATGTTTAGGGAGTTTGTCTGGCTTTGGTGCTCGGTTTGGGAAGAGCCCTCTGGGCCTTGGAAAGGAGGCTGAGGGTCTGTGAGGGGGCTGAGGGGTTTCGGGGGTGCTCCAGATCTCCAGCTGGAGGTGGAGAGGGGGTTGTGACTGAAGGAGGTGGCATCAGGTGACATCATCACTGCACGGGATGGAGGGTGCTCTATTCCCACTGAGAATCCACAGATTCCTGGGGTGCTTTGGGTCCAAAGGGATTGTAAAGCTCATCTTGTTCCATCCCCTGCCATGGGCAGGGACATCTTCCACAGGCAGGGACACCTTCTACTATCCCAGGTTGTTCCAAGCCCTGTCCAGCCTGGCCTTGGACACTCCCAGGGATCCAGGGACAGCCATGGCTTCTCTGGGATCCTGTGCCATATTTTAGCACGTTCACAGTGAAAAGTTCCCCTGCGATTCCCTGGAATTCTCCGCTACCAGGGCATGTCCCCAAGGATGAAGCTAAGCCTTGCAGAGCATCCTTGCTCCCGGCTGGGCATTCCCAACATCCCTGTTCATCCCTGCTCCAAGGAAGGTTAAAGCCCGGTGACAACTTTCACAAGCCATCAAGAGCTTGTTTTTTCCTCCCTTCACCCAAACTTTCCTGTTATAAAAAGGTGTGAAAAGTCCGATTATCATCACCTCTTCAGACTGTTGAGGGCTTTGTTCTGAATTGCCACCAATTCCCTGGATGTGGAAGGGCGAAGGGCAGAGCTGGGGATAGGAAGGTGCCTGTCCCGGGAGCCATCCCAGGAAATGGGCAGGACCACCTGGAGGCTGAGGTGACCCTCTTCTTTCTCTCTTCTGCTGTTATTATTTTTCCATTTCAGCCCCAAAATTTGAATAAATTATGATTTCAACTCAAAAAACCATGTCTTTGAGCCCCCTGGCAGGTGTCTGGGCAGTCCAGGACAGCCAGAGGGATGTCCTGAATTCTGACAGCATCTCATTCCATCCCATCCCATCCCATCCCATCCCCAGGGAGGAGATGCCTGCAGATCCTCCCCCAGCCGCTGCAGGCATTGCCAGCTGGGCTGTGGAGCTGCTCTTCCGCAGCCAAATCCAACCCAAATTTCCATCAGCAGCAGCAGCAGGAGCAGCAGGAGCAGCAGGGAGGAATCAGCCCCATCTCGCTGGCAGCCGCTGCTCGCCGAGATGGGATTGATAAGATCCCTGGGAGGCACGGGGGGCCCGCGTGCCAAACACAGCCAATTAATGTCAGCCCTTTCCCATGCCAACCAATTAAGCTGTGTGTTCTTGTCACCAGCGCCGGGGAGGGGGTGGAGGGCGCACAGGACGCGATCCCAGGGAAGCCTTAAAGATCTAAAATCCTCCTTAATTTATGGGCGGGAGGGGGAGGGCGTAGACACCCTGCACTAACCCGAACGGGCCTGATTAATGGCTCGGCTAATTTAGGAGCTGCTTGGCTCTGCTGACCTGGGGAGGCTCCGTTTAACAGGAATCAGGCTGGCATGGGAAGCAGGGAGCAGCTGAACGATGTAAGGAGCAACAGATGGGCTCCGCGGTCGCCTTGCCACGCACCAACACTGTTTTGTGAGCACTTGCTCTTAAACCTCCTCCAAAAGGGAAAAAAAGTGATAATCAGAACCATAAAACCCATGTGGCCGATCCAGGAACGGGGAAGGCGGCAGCTCCTCTGCCCAGCCAAGAGCTCCTGGGCTGGGAAATGATCCCAGAGGTGCTGAGACACCTCCAGCCCTGCTTGCTTCCCATTCTACTGCAGCTGCAGGGACTGGGGAAGGAGGAAAAGCATCTTCTGGCCCACCTGTGCCATGAAAAATCATGGGTTGCTGGGAGGCAGAAGAGGGGGAAAACACAAAGTGGTGAAACACTTGGAAAAACTGGGGGGATCCTGCAGCTTCAGCTTGGTCTGGATGGGGAAGATCCACAGGTCCTGGACATGCTCAGGCTCTGGAAAAGAGATTCGAGCTGCAGGGAGTGACTTTGGGAGGACTTGCAGAAGCAAGCTTAATGGAGGGGTGGGGGGAGTTTCCCAAAATCCAGCATTTCTGAGGGCAGATGGTGCCAGGCAGCTGTGGCTGGGATCCCTTGGATGGTGAGGAGGCAGCAGTGGTGCCAAAGCACCCACCTGGCTGGGAGGGAGATGGGAGATTGGAGCCATGGAGCTGCCAGGGCTTTGCAGGAGGAGGAGGAGGAGGAGGATGTGGGAGACCTGCAGCAATCTGGGAGCAGATCCAGGTGGGATGGCTTGGAAATGCACAGGAGCGAGGGAAATGTTGGGCTGTTTATGCCAGGGGTGAGCAGAGGCCCCAGGAAGGCACCAGACAGAGAGACCTGTCTGGGACTGGAGTTTTTTAATAAAGAAACAGTAAAAAAAGCAAATAACAGAGCAGCTCCTGCTTGCCAAGGGCTTTGGGAATCACACCTGGCACAAGAACACAGCACAGCTGAGCTCCTCAGAGCCAGAGCTTGGAGGAGAAAAAGGAATCACTCTCTACACCCCATATGGGGTGGAGAGGAAAAAAATCCCCCAATCTAATAAAGTCTTCATTTTTTTTACAGCTGCCTACTTTCTCCCAGGAGTAATATTTATCTGCACAAATCTCATGCTGTGGCTCTGTTTGCATCCAAATAATAATAAGGAATCACCAGTGACCCTCTCATCCCTGTTCTGTTTTGCTCATGCAGAAATGTGCCTGAGGAAAAGGAGATTTCTGTAGGTGATGGTTTGCAAAGCTCTCCTGGAGCCCCTCATGACCTGGGAGCACAGCAGTGTTCAGAGCAGCTCTCACACAGGGGTTTTCCACCTTTTCATGTGGATGTTCTGGGATGGAACAGTTTCTAAGCAGGTCCCTTGCAAGAGCTGCAGGTTCCCAGCTCTAAGCCAAGTTAAGAGTGGAAAAAATATTTTCTTTGTCCTCTGAATATAATGGGCACAGCAAGATGTCCCTGAGCTCCCTGGGGTGGCTGACACAGTGATGGCCCTGATTTGGAGATAGGATGATTTGAGGGCTGCCAGAAAACACCAAAAATTCCCAGAGCTTCACTACCCAAGGTGTTATTTGGCTCTGCTGAATTGGCTGAGCCCCAGGAGCCTGTCCCTTCCCAGCCCAGACTGCCCAGAGCCACAGACCATGGAATGATTGGGTTGGGAAGGATCTTAAAGCTCAGCTCATTCCACCCCCTGCCATGGTCAGGGACACCTCCCACCATCCCAGACTGCTCCAAGCCCTGTCCAACCTGGCCTTGGACACTGCCAGGGATCCAGGGGCAGCCACAGCTTCTCTGGGCAAACCATTCCAAGGCCTCTCCACCCTCACAGGGAAGAATTCATCCCAATATCCCATCTAACCCTGCCCTCTGGCAGTGGGAAGCCATTCCCCTTGTCCTGGCACTCCCCTCCCCTTAGTCTAAACACACCTTTGAGGCTCTTTGAAATCCATCCTCGGGATTTGCCTCTTCCCTGCACAAATCTGTGTCCTTTGGCCCCCAGGGTCCTGCCCCAGCTGGAGCTGCTGCATTTCAAAGGCCTGAAAAAAGTGAGGAGCAGCAGCTGGCACTGCTGGCTTTGCTAAAAGCAGGGAGGGTCTTCCCCTAATTCCAAAAGAGAGGGATGGCAAAAGCTCAGGGCTTCTGCTTCCCTCCCTGGGAAAGGGCTTTGCCTGTGCTAGCTGCAGGGGAGATAAGGATGCTGTGGAAAGAAGGGAGTGTTGGCCAGGAATGAGGAAGGGGCTGCCCCTTCCTGCTCAGCTCCTCATTGATGAGGAGCAGCTCCTGGCAGAGCTGCCCTCCCCAGGAATCGTTGCGGTGTGATGATATTTAATTCCAATAAGGAATTACACTCCCCCCTGGATCTATCCACAGAGTGGAGAGCACATCCCAGCACAGCCTCACCTGTAACAGCAGGGAACAGCCAGAATCCATTCCCAGCCCCCTTTCCTGGGTTTCTGAGCTGTGAGTGGTGCCTGTTCCATCACCAAGGGCTTTCTAGGGCAGCCAGTGGCATTTCCCAGCACACGGGAGGCAGTTTATTACCAGTGATTTATTAAACTGCTCCAACTTGTCAGCAGCCACTTGAAACATTCCCTTCCCTTTTTTTTCCCCCTTCAGCTTTGCTAATGTCTTTATAAAGAGCTGGATAAATAGATTTCCAGCACTTCTGACTGCCACGGATCAAACCTCAATCGATATGGCCCAGATTAGGGATGAGGTGAGAGCAAGCCTCCCCACCTCCCTGCAGCCCCAGCTGCGGAGGTGAATTGATGGGAATGCACTTCCAAGGAACAGATAAATGCATTTTTGCCTGCTCACAGCAGAGCTGGACTTGACAGTTCCTGATTTGTCCCCGTTGTGGCCTGTTCTGTGGGTGGGGAGTTCCAGGTGATTGCTGCTCCTTGCCAGACTTCTCTCCTGCATCCTTTATGCTCATGGATAGACCCTCCTGGCTTTATAATCTACTGAACTCATGGAGTTCAGAGGCTTTCAGCTCCTGCCTGATGAATCTTTCCAGGACAAGACCCCTTTCTGTCATTAAGTTTGCTCAGTCTCAGCTCATCAACCTTAATGTATTTGCTGCAGAATCACTGTTTGAAGGCTTACTGAGCTAAAATTAGTCCTGCTCCCACCCCAAAGTGGTCAAGAATTACTTCTGCCAGTGCCAGCATAACCAGAGCCACCCATCCCAGCTCTCAGGTCAGACAGCAGGAGGAATTTCTGCATGGAAAGGGTGGCCAGGCCTTGGAAGGGGCTGCCCAGGGAGGTTTGGAGTGCCCATCCCTGGAGGTGTCCAAGGAACACTTGGATGTGGCACTCAGTGCTCAGGTAGGGATCAGTCAGTTTGAACTCAATCCTGGAGGGCTTTTCCAACCTCAGGGATTCTGCGGCACACACCTGACACAAGCCAAAAGAGAACTGGATTTTTTTTTTCCCCTTCCCACATCAGAGGAACCCTTAAAAATGCCCCACTGTGCCCTCCTCATGCTCTGCTCTGTCCCCAGCTCCCCAAGAGCCCGGGCAGGGCTGGCCCTGATCTGCTGCAGCCTCTGGGTTCTCTCCCTGTGGAGCTCTTCCCTCCAGCCCTGCCTCCATCCCCGCTCCTGCCGGGATAATTGATCCCCGAGTCGCAAACCAGATGCTCTGGCCGTGCCTCCTCCAAGTGCTCCGGCTCCTGCTGAAGTCCAGGGAGATCCTCTGGAAGAAGCCACTTTTAATTTGTAATCTGATTAAGCCATTAGAGGCGAATGGAGCAGTAAGTAACACAAATTGCCGATCGTTTCCATCAGCAAATCCCCCCAATTAATCCTGAGATTAACCCTGATTACACGCGGTAATGGTGATCAATGCACCCTAATGGGGGAAATCCGCCCACTGCGCTTTCTTCCACATCCCGGAGCGATCAATTTGGAATCAGGGTGATTTATCGGGCACGATCGAGCGGGGCTGGCGGGGCTGGGGCACCGCCTGCGTCTCCAGGAGCCGCAGCTCCTTCTCCCTTGGGAACAGCAAGCCAAACTGGGGGAAAAAAGAGATGGATAGAGCGAAACAAAGAGCAGGGCAACGCAGAGGGCAGCAGGAATGGCAAATTCCATCTGCCTGCCGCACTCCCTCCCCTTTGAATCCTCCCAGCGATGCCCTAAAAATCTCCTGTGAGGTGATCAGACCAAACAGCTCGGAGCAAGGCTGCACTTCTCAGGGGCTCCTCCGTCAAAGGGAGGAAGTCAGGCTGGAGAAGAGCTGAAAAAGGGAAAAAAACCTTTTCCTACTCTGTGATCCGAGCCTCTGTTCTTGCCTTTGCTGCTAAAATCGGAAGTTACCCCAGGACCGAGCGTTTCCAAGGATCCCCAAGCACTCCACGAGCTTCAGAGCCGGGCTCAGCTTCCCCTCGGTCCTGTGTTATTTATAGAGCAGCTGAGACTCCAGCGAGTGCTTCAAGAGGGATTCTGCCTTTGTAGGGACTAAGTCGGGAGCTCAAGGCTTGACCTTTGGAAGGCAGGGATGGGCTCATCCCACAGCCAGCTCCGGGCTGAGCTGCAGCAGCGCCTGGTGATAAAGCAGCTTGATTTATGGAGCCTTCTCCTCCAGAGCTGCTCACTCTGCTTTGGGAACACCAAGGAGGAAAGGAAAAACTGCTGGGAGATGGGCTGAGCTCCTGCCAGGGGCTCTGGCACCTCCCTGGGCATTGGCTCAAATGCAACATCTCACAGGGTCCCCATTTCCCACATCAGCAGGTCCTACGTGTTCCTGTGCCATGGGAAAGAACACCTGGAGGGCTGCAAGCTCCTCATGCTTTGCCCAAACTCTGACCAGGAATATTTCAAGTGGATCCTTCCCAGTATTCCCTTGAAGCTCTTGTCCTCTCCTCCCACACCATGTAGACTAATCCCTGTGTCCCTTTGTCCCCAGATCTGTATTTTGGTAGCAAGGTAATATATTCTATATGGGAACAGTGACATCACCCTGTCCTGCATGGACATGCCCTGTATTCTCCTTAAATCCATGAGATCCTTTGGGATTTTTAGAGGGGCTGCAGTACCCAAACCAATCCCCCCTCAATCCTAGAGTGGGATCCTGCAGCTCCCCTCCCTTCCTGGCCAGAGAGCTGAGCTACGGGGTTGGCACTCCCTGGGACAGTCCTGCTCCAGCATCCCTCATCCAGGGAGGAGATTCCAGGCAGGTACACACAGCACATCCCAGACTGCAGGGAATGGTTTTCTCCCCCAGATGTTGCCTCTGAGGTGTTTTGCAGCACACGTGTTTGGGGGTGACACGTGGGGGCCCCATCCTTCAGCCACCCCCTCTCCCCATCCCCTGCTGCTGCCCGAGGGGCTCACGGCTCCCTTTGATGTGCAGATGAATCAGCCTGGCCAGGAGAAGCCCCGTGGATTTATGAACTCCTCCTCTATGATGTCTTTCCAATCGTATCCCCCAGAAGAGCATTTTCTCTCCCTTTCCTCCCCGGCTCCTCCGAGCCAAGCATTCCTTTCTCCTCCTCCATCCCAGGCCTGGGGAGCGATGCTGCTCCCCCAGAGCAAAACTCCCTCTGCAAGCCAGGTCACTCAGCAGCTCCTGCTCCATATTCCAGCAGGTTTGGTGTGTCAGCCCCTGTTCCAATTCCAGATTTGGTGTACCAGCCCCTGCTCCATATTCCAGATTTGGTGTGCCAGCCCCTGCTCCATATTCCAGATTTGGTGTGTCAGCCCCTGCTCCACATTCCAGATTTGGTGTGCCAGCCCCTGCTTCATAATCCAGCAGGTTTGGTGTGCCAGCCCCTGTTCCAATTCTAGTTTTGGTGTGTCAGCCCCTGTTCCAATCCCAGGTTTGGTGTGCCAGCCCCTGCTCCATATTCCAGCAGGTTTGGTGTGTCAGCCCCTGCTCCATATTCCAGCAGGTTTGGTGTGTCAGCCCCTGCTCCATATTCCAGCAGGTTTGGTGTGTCAGCCCCTGCTCCATATTCCAGGTTTGTTGTTCCAGCCCCAGTTCCATATTCCAGCAGGTTTGGTGTCTCTGACTGCAGCCCCATGGAAGGCAGCTCTGAGCCAGAGATGAAATCCTGCAATTCAATCTACTCCCAGCCCAAATCATGCCAGCTCTGCAATTCCAGAGCAGTTGAAAAGAAAGGGACAAATAACTGTGATGGAAACCACTCACTGGAGACTTCCAGGGGAAATTATACACCCGCGAGGGGAAAAAGGATCATTAAGAGGTGACGGGAGAAAACATTTGCATTGCAAGTCAAAGCAGCTGGAGGCCGGGGGAAGCTCTGTGGTCACTGCCCTCCCCAGTCCGATCCAATCAACTCCAGCACTTGGCAAACCCTCCCAGACAGGCCCTTGAGCTGTTTGACCCAGATTCCGCCCAACACCGGAGTCAAGCTCTGCCCAGGAACAGACGGGGAGCCTTGCAAAGGTCTCCCGAAGTTCATTCCTGTGTTAAAGCCCCACAAAATAATAAAAGCGGTGTGTTTGCCTCCTCTTTAGCAGTCACCTCCACCTCGCCAGCCTCCCAGAGCTGCGTGGGGAGGTTGCTGTGCTTGGCAAACAAGCGGAGATTAAAGGCAGTTCAGCAGGAACATCTCGGTTTAGTCTCGGCTGAGCACACCCGGGACTCGATGGCACATTAAACCCGGTGGCACATTAAACCTGGTGGCACATCTAAAGCAGAGGGGATGGAGGAGCTGGAAAAATAAAGCAGAGTTTATTCCTTTGCTAAGCATCACACCGAATGTCCCTGTCCCAAAACGCCGCCGGGGTTCTGCAGCCCCACAGCGGGAGCAGTGGGCAGGGAAGGGAGAGCCAAGAGCAGGGAAAGGGGAGCACACTCCACCAGGGAAGGCAAACCTTCACACCCACCCCTCCTTTCCCTGCCAGAGCACTAGCACAGCTCCCCAAAACCCCTGAGAGGAGTTTCGAGGAACAGAGTGATGAAAGAGGGGCTGAGACGGGGCCGCCTTCCAGGCAGCTGGAGCCAGGACTGCTCATCAGGAATAACTGGCCTCTCCCCCATCCACACAGGATGTGCTCCAAGCTCTCCCTGACATTTGTGTGTCAGCCTGAGCCAGCTGGGGTTGCAGCTCTGCCTTCCACTCCAGACTCGGGTTTAAATCCAGGGCTGCAAGTTTGCAGAGCTGCTGGGGTCCATCCCCAGCTGGCCGTGGTGAGCTGGGAGCATCAGCAGCTCCACAAAGCCAGGCCAGCCTGGAAAAATCACTTTTCCCTGGTGGGCAAACACCAGGAGAGGGAGGCAGTACTGCACCGTGGTGACATTTGCACCCGGGTGCAATGAGGTGTCACTCAGCCCAGGCAGACCAAACAGCTTCTCTGGGGCACAAAAATTACACAGCCAAGGAAATCCGACAAAATCCATCTGCCCTTTTCAATATTTGGAGATAATTAACTCCTCCAGGCTGCGATATTACAAAAGAAAGCTGTTAGTGAAGCTGTTCAGCCCCAGGTCAGGCTGGATGCAGAACTTCCCCAGCACTGGGGATGCTGAAAGGGCAAGGAGGACATTTCATATTTCCATATATTCCCAGCTCCCTCGTTGGAAGATTACAGGGAAACACGTGTAATACAGCAGGTCAGAGGGAAGACAAAGCAAGGGCAGGCTTATCTGGAGAGGGAAAACATCTCTGCTCCTCCATTGCCGCTATCTGAGCTGTATCCAGCCTGTGCATCCACCAAAAATCTGACTGTAGGGAAACTTGAAAAAACCTTTACCTAAAGGCAAAGAAATCAGCCAGAGCTTCTCCAAAAGGCCTGAGTCACTCATCCAAGAGCCTCAGACCAGCCCTGATCCCCACACCTCACCTGCAGCCCTGAGGTGACCCAAAGCATCCCAACCCTCCCCTCCTCCCTGCCCTAGATACAGGGCAGGGGCTGGTCCAGCCTCCCACCAGCAAATCCCAGCTGGGCCAGTGGAGTGTGGCATTCCTGAGCCAGGGTTTGGGGCAGGGGGGGCAATTAGCACTTTCCCATCCATTATTATCCAGAGTTCCATCCTCACCCCAGAGGGATGCAGGGCAGGCAAAGGGCAACCTGCTTCTGCTCTCCAGTCCCACCAGCTGCTCCAAGATGGACCTGCAAATCCCTAAAGGAAATTGTTCCCTGTGAGGATGGAGAGGCCCTGGCACAGGGTGCCCAGAGCAGTTGTGACTGTCCCTGGATCCCTGGAAGTCTCCCAGGCCAGGCTGGACAGGGCTGGCAGCAATGTGGGATAGTGGAAGATGTCCATGGCAGGGGATAGACGATCTTTAATGTCCCTTCCAATCCAAACCATTCCAGGATCTGCTGCCTGTGCTGCCTGTACGGGTCACCGGGGCAGTAAATATTTGTACAGGCTGGACAAGGAGAAAGCAAACAGAATTCCCTTATTTATGGGCCTTGGCAGCTTCTCAGCCTCAACTCCTCGGTGTTTCCATCCCCTCTGCTCCCAGCTGGGGCTCCGTGCACCCACAGCTGCTCCATGGGGTGCTGGGGTAGCAGGCAGCCAGGATGGAAAATGTTGGGACAGGAATGTGAGACCAGAGGGACAGACAGAGGAGAGTGTGAGAGTCAGGATGTGCAGGAGCAAGTGGAGTGACCCTGCCCCGTGTTTTTGCAGCCGTGTTTATTTTACCTGCAGGCAGAAGGAGGGAAGGTGATGGATCTGCTTCCCTGGCCATCCAGGGGCCCTTCCCAGGCACTGCATGAAGCCCCCAGAGGGTCAAACACCATTGCCAAACTCTCCCTTTCAGCAGGGGGATGTTCAGGCACTGAGGGGCTTCCAGGGAGCTCAGTGAGACATCCTGAATCCCAAACCCCATCCTGAATCCCAAACCCCATCCTGAATCCCAAACCCCTCCTGCACGGCTGGGCTGTGCCTGCCAGGACACACAGGTGTCCTATCCCAGCCTGAGGTTCCCTCTGCCCTGCCCCTGGCTGCTTCCCAGGAGAGGAGCCCAGGAGGAAGCCGGGATGTGGGAGTGCTCCAGGGTCTCTGGGTGGGAGGTCTGTGTCTCCTCTGGGAGGAGCACCCCGAGCAGGGTCCTGTGCCTGCCCCAGAGACACAAACCATGAGCGTACCTGGCGGCAGCCAAGTGTCCAGAGCTGCCTCATCTGCTTCCCATCACTGCCCAGACAGAGGGCAGGAGGCAGAGGGGAAGGAGCCCGGGGATCACTGACCCCTCTTCGTGCTGAGTGTCTGGCTTTAGGAAGGATTCAGCCTTATTACCAAACTCCCGAGCTGCTGACTCTTTGGATTTCTGTCATGTCAGGGGGAGATTTCACTGAGCTGAAAAGGGCAAGGGGATGGATCTCATTCCATAAACTCCTCGGAGATCAAGGGAAAGACACGGGGCCAGGGGTTAAAATCACCCAAACCAGGCTGGGAATGAGCACGTGAAGGAATAGGGCAGGAGGGAATGTGAACAACAGGGTCCTGAAGAGGGGCTGTGGTGGGGGTGGATGATTGCTGGTGTCTGGCATGAGGATGAGTCAAGCCTCATCCCTAAATTTACTGAGATAATCAGTCCTGGCCTGTCCCATCACTTTCTCCATCCTGGTTGACACAAACTTTATTTACACACTGTGACCAACATGGGCTCTGGTCACTCCAGCCATACCTGCCAGGGGTTTATCCTGACAGGGATTGATGGCATCCAGCTGGAGATCTCCAGCTCTGGGATTCCTCTTGCAGGTAATCCTGGGTGCAAACTGCTTCTCTTTCATGCACTCATTTCAGCACTTGTGGGAGAGCAGAGCAGGCAGGGCTGTGCTGCAGCCATGAGAGGAAACAGTCTCAAGCTGTGCCAGGGGAGGCTCAGGTTGGACATCAGCAGGAATTTCTCCATGGAAAAGGTGCTCAGGCCTTGGCAGGGGCTGCCCAGGGAGGTTTGGAGTGCCCATCCCTGGAGGTGTCCAAGGAACACCTGGAGGTGGCACTCAGTGCTCTGGGCTGGTGACAAGGTGGGGATCAGGCACAGCATGGCCTGATCCTGGAGGGCCTTTCCAACCCCACTGTCCCATGATTCCAGGCAAAAGGTGTTTGTTACGAGGCTGAGGGAGATAACAGCCCTGAGATAACAGCGAAGCAGAGCAGGCTGTGAGCAGGTCTGGGGCTGGAAAGCATTCCCTCCAAAGCAGCAGCCCTGGCTGGCTCTGACTCCTGCTCGGCTCCTCGTGCCGTGATTTATCCCGCAGCAAAGTGAGCCCAAACGCTCTCCATATGGATCCCATACAGCTGCACCTGCTTCCCACCGTGGATAAGCACATGTGGGATGGAGGGGGGGAGCTGGGGGGGAGTGTGGGAATACAAATCAATCACCCAGCAGCCCTGAGCCCTGCAGGGACCGCTGCTCCCCCATCCTTGCTGGGGCTGCTGGAGCTGGACGGCTCCCAGGGAAGGAACCTGGCCATGCACAAGTCCCCGAGGTGACACTGAGGAGCCCTGAGGTGCCACCAGGATGCAGCAGCCTGGCTGGGGTGTCCCATGGGAGCAGGGACTGTGCAACAAGGGAACCCTGCCTAGATGGGGCCAGGGCACCCCTGTGCCACCGCAGCAGGGGGGGAGCCGAGTGCTCCATGCCCAGGGAAGGAGTTCAGGAGCCATTCTTCTCTCACAGTCTTTAAATCTCCTTTCATGAAATTCCCTAAGGAAATAAATTGCCACCAAGCTCCAGGACCATCAGTCCCCAGGGATCCCTGGGATGAGTTTACAAAGCTTTCCATAAACACAGCACATGAGGCACAGCCCTGCTGCTGGCCAGGGAGGAGCTCCTGCTCCCACATCCCTGTGTTTTGGGAATGTCACTGTCCCACATCACCCTCCTGGCCTGGAAAATCCAGGGCTGTGTTCAGAGGACCCGAGCAATGCTCCACACTGGAAAATCCCAACCCAGAGCTCAGGAGGGACCCTGAGGCCCCCAAACCCTGGACATCCTGGGAGTGAAGACAGGGATGCTCCTGCTCTGCAGAGAGACAGCCCTGTGGGATCTCCCATCACCTGCTCCCACTTTGTCCCTCTCCCAACACTCAAATATTTATGTCCAAAGTCGACATTAAAATTCAAGAGAAGCTAAATAGAAATTAAATTGTGTATTTGGAGAGGAAACAAGTCCCGTAAGGTGAGCGCTGCTGGGCCCGGTGATTGATGGCTGTTTATTTATCTGCTACTGCCAAATCCTGCAAGGAACACAGAGTGGGAAGGGAGAGGGAGCCACTGGAGCTGGGCTCTGAGGGTGGAACAGCCCTGGGAACCGTGGCAGTGCCCAAGAGGGGAGCAAACAGCTCCAGGGATCCGCAGAGTGTCCGAGAGCAGAGCTGGGCAGCCCTGCCCGGCTGCAAGGGCTTGGCTGCACCACCCAAACCTTTGGAATCCAAGTGTTTGGATCAACACAGGGCAGACCCCAGCTTCTCCCTGCCCCACTTGCTCATGCTTCCATGGCTCTGAAATCACCCCTGAGCATCTGAGGAGAGGCTGAGAGGAGCAGAGGTCTTGCTGCCATCTTCTTTTTCTTTTTTCCTTTCCCTTTTTTTCCTTTTTCTTTCCCTTCATTTCCATTTTCCCTCTCCTCTCCTCTCCTCTCCTCTCCTCTCCTCTCCTCTCCTCTCCTCTCCTCTCCTCTCCTCTCCTCTCCTCTCCTCTCCTCTCCTCTCCTCTCCTCTCCTCTCCTCTCCTCTCCTCTCCTCTCCTCTCCTCTCCTCTCCTCTCCTCTCCTCTCCTCTCCTCTCCTCTCCTCTCCTCTCCTCTCCTCTCCCTGTCAGGACGATCCCCCTCCCCAGGAAGCCCCTCCTTGCCCCCCGTGTGTCCCTCACCGCTGTCCCCTGGCTCTGTCCCTCCCTGTGTTCCCGCAGCCCTTTCCCTGCCTCCATCCCTGTTCCCTCTCCGTTATTTGCATCACGGTGCCCGGGATCGCTTGAGACGGAGCTCATTTCCTTTCCCTGGAGCTGAGACCTTTCCTTGCCGTTATTTATCTGCCCCCATTCCCGAAAGCCGCGTGCTGACGGATGCTGGATGCAACCAGACACCCCCGGCCGGCCCCGCCGATGCCTGCTCGGGTCTCGGCCGTGCGGGAGGGAGGGAGGCGAGGTCACCCAGGGGCTCGTGTCTCCCTCGTTCTCTCCCTCTTCAAATCCTGCTCTTCCCTGGTTTACACTTCCTTGGAAAGGGATCAGTGACACGGGATGTTTGTCACCCGAGGAAGTGTTGTCATTGCTTACCCGTTGCTAGGTGACAGTGTCCTGCTGTGCGGGGCCAGGCGTGTCCCAGGCGTGTCCCGGGGATGCCATCCCTCCTTCGCTCCCTCCCACCGGGATGCCGTCCCTCCTTCCCTCCCGTACCTCCTTCCCTCTCACCGGGCTCCCATCCCTCCTTCCCTCCCATCCCTACCATCCCTCCTTCCCTCCCTTCGGGATGCCATTCCTCCTTCTCTCCCATCCCTCCTTCCCTCGCATCCCTCCTTCCCTCCCATCCCTCCTTCTCTCCCATTCCTCCTTCCCTCCCATCCCTCCTTCTCTCCCATCCCTCCTTCCCTCCCTTCGGGATGCCATTCCTGCTTCCCTCCCATCCCTCCTTCCCTCCCATCCCTCCTTCCCTCCCATCCCTCCTTCTCTCCCATTCCTCCTTCCCTCCCATCCCTCCTTCTCTCCCATCCCTCCTTCCCTCCCTTCGGGATGCCATCCCTCCTTCCCTCGCATCCCTCCTTCTCTCCCATCCCTCCTTCTCTCCCATCCCTCCTTCTCTCCCTTCCCTCCTTCCCTCCCATCCCTCCTTCTCTCCCATCCCTCCTTCCCTCGTGTCCCGGAGCCTCTCAGGAGCTGCAGGCCATGGAGCAGAGCTCAGTTCGGGCTCATCCTACAGCTCCACCCACAGAGCCTGGTGGTTTCAGCCTCTTCCCAGGACAGGCAGGGACCGTGAGGGTCATTCCCTGTGCTCCAGCACCTCTGGCACACGCTGGGATGGAGAGCTCAGTCCAGCCCCTCCCTCTCCCGGGACAGAAGCAGGGTGGGGAAGCTCAGAGCAGGAACTGCCATGGACTTTTCCAATCAAGTGGACAAAGTTTGGGGTTGGTTTTGTTGTGGGATTTTTTTTTCTTGTCTCCCTAGAAAAACGCTGATGTGTCAAAACAAAGGGGTGGGTTTTTTTAAGGAATGTGCTTATTTCAGCTTTTCAGGAATTCCTGCTCAAAACTGAGAAAAAAGAGAGTGCTGCCATCCCGTTGCATTCCATCCATCCCATCCCATCATACCCCATCCCAACGTATCCCATCCCATCCCATCCCATCCCATCCTATCCCATCCCAGATGTGTCCCCACGAGCTGCAGCCCCATAGGGCACAGATCTGGGGGACGAAGGACAAGTCCTGTCAGTGTCAGTGCCCTCCTGGCTATTCCAGGTCCTCCTGGCCTTGCTGACAACCCAATTCCCTGGGCATGGGGCTGGGGGCAGGCTCAGGGCTGCTCTCTGCAGATGTGGTTTTGATTAGGAATTTTTTGGACTAAAAATGCGCAAGTAAAGCAGAGCCCAACCCCAGCGCCATCGCCCCCCGCTTCCTGTGAGCGTTCCTGTTCTGATTAACCAACATTCCTCAGGAAAATCATCTCCTTCCCCAAAAACCCCAGGCAGGGCTGGCCAAGATTGCCCTCACCACAGAGAAGGGGGTTCCACATCTCAGAGGGAAGGTGTAGGTGGAAGGTTTGGGTGTCAGCACACGGCTCCTGGCCAGGGAATTCCAACCTCACAGAGCCTTGAACCCCTCGTGCTTGGGGGGCGCAGTCCCAGCTCCAGGATTGGGAATTCTTTCCAAAGTAGTCATTCCCATTGCAGGGAATTCAGCTGCCCTCATCCCGGTCCCCCCTAGCTCTGGGGGCTCCATGCCCAGTGGCTGTAGCCCCATCACAGGGAATCTCCAGCCATTCCAACTCCACCTCGGAGCCTCCAATCCTATTTAATGAATGATCATTAACTGGGGACGTTTCAGATGAGGAAATTGTTTTAGGAACGAGCAATTAAGTCCTAATGCTCAGCTCACGTAACTCATTTCTAATTAAACTCGCTGTAAATTATAGCACCACTATTTATTTTTAATGAGAAATAAAACTGGAAAGGAATTGTGGCCCTTCAAAAAACCAGACTGAGTGGGAGGGAGGAAAAGAGGGAATGAGCAGTGGAGGGGAAGGAGCAGAGAGCAGGGAGAGAGTTCAAAACAGGCAGAAAAGAGGTCTTAAAACCCTCCCTGCCATTCCAGAAGCCATCTCCATTCTTGCCCTGTGCCTGAGGACCCCCTGGCAACAGCTATTTATATTCCTGACCTTTCCCAAAGGTGGGCAAAGCTCTGGAGTCCAGGCTCTGGAGGGTTTTGCCACTGGGAAGCGGCCTCGGCTCCTGCTCTCTCCAGATCCAGCTGTGTCGTGACAAGGAAAAATGGTGCCCATATGGAGACATTAATGATCCGAGGTTCAAAGGCAGCACGGGAGGATCGAGTGCTCTCCGAGCAGATTTTAATCACATCCATCATGGAACAGCACTGGAAACGGCAGCAGGGGCAGGCTGGGGAAGGATGGGGCTGGGCATGGACAGGGGTAACGGCACCAGCTGGGTTTGTTTCAGCTGGGCAGGGAAATGTCAGGATTGCTCAGGCTGTGGGTCCAGGATTGTCCTGTCATGGAGTCAGGAGGTGCCAGGGAAGGTCACTCCCTCTCATGCCTTATGGGAATTCTCCTCAGGGGTGGAGGAGGAGGAGGAGGAGGAGGGGAACTATCAGATTCTGAGCATCCCAGCCGTGCTCCATGACCTCCCCTCAGCCTCCCAGACCCCCAGGAACACTCATAACCCCCGGCATCCTGCAGAGCTATGGGCTGTGCTGGGGATAGCCCCATTCCCTGGGCCAGGAATCACACAGTGTTTGGGTTGGAAGGGACCACCAAGCTCATCCAATCCCACCCCTGCCATGGGCAGGGACACCTTCCACTATCCCAGGGTGCTTCAAGCCCCATCCAACCTGTCCTTGGACACAGCCAGGGATCCAGGGGCAGCCACAACTTCTCTGAGCACCCTGTGCCAGGGCCTCCTCACCCTCACAGGAAGAATTCCTTCCCGATTTCCCATCTCATCCGGCCTTCTTTCAATCTAAAGCCATTAGGGGTTTGCTGTTAGTGGACAACACTCTGGCTGGTGTCCAGTAATGATGGATTTAACCCCACAAAGTCGAGTTCAGGCTGAGCCCACATGGAGATCCATAGAAGTTTAACATTTCCAGTGATGTTTCCACTCTCTCAGCACCGTCTGTGCTGGGATGGAGCTGGAGGAGGAGAAGGGGGACCTTGTCTCTTCTCTGGGCGGGCTCAGGTGAGGTTGGGATGTGTCCAGGGGAGTGATGCCATCCCAGACCTGTTTTCATGCAAGGAAAGCAGAAGGAGAGATCCTGGTTCTCAGTCCTGGAGCTGGAACAACAGCTGCTCACAATCCCAGAGCTCCCCATTCCTTATCCCATATCCCACCATCCTATACCCCATCATCCCATATTGCAGCACCCTAGTGCTACCAGCCTATTGCTCCCTATTCCTTACCCCACCATCCCATACCCCACCATCCCATAGCTCCCATCCCACTCTGGGTCTGTCCCACTGCCCCAGCCCAGGTGAGAGCTGCCTCTGCTGGTTCCTCACACTGCAGGGCAAAGAGGCACCGAGAGCACACCAAAACCAGAGCCAGAGCATGGAGCAGATTTCACCTTCCCAGAAACATTCCCAGGAGCTTTTCCTCTTGCTCTGGCTGTTCTGAGCATTGAGTGCTCCTCTTCAAAAGCTTCACTAATGATTTTGGGCAGCTAAGCCAGGCCTGGATCTGGGATGTGGCTGTGCCATCCCAGCTGTCTGCACGCGGATTTAAACCTGATCCGTGTGGAACAGCAGCAGCTCCTGCACTGTCTCTGGACAAAAGTCCTGATTATTCCCTCTTCCCAACAAAGCTTCCTGTGTCCAAAGTGCTTCCAGGCACTGTGCTCCCTGTTACCTCTGGAATAGCTGCACGTGGATGCTGACACTTCCTTCTGTAGACACTCTGTGGTCACACCAAGCTGTGACCAACATTTCAGCACTGTGTCCAGCCAGGACAGAATGTCCTGGGACAGGGAGAGGGATTGGAATGTCTGTCCTGTCAGCTCCTGCCTTCGCCCTGTTTGGGGAGAGAAGTCCAGGATGGAGAATCGTGGGGTCACAGAATGGTGTGGGATGGAAAGGACCCTAAAGCCCATCCATGGGTGGGGTCACCGTGCATACACTGGGTTGCTCCAATCCCTCAACACTTCCAGGAATGGTATCTGGGAAGGAAGGGAAATCCTGGGAAATCCTGGCCCAGACAGGTCAGTGCTGAGCGCAGGTCCCTTCAGAGGGATTCTATGGAACCTGTTTTCCATGGCTCTGCAGGATCATCCGTGTCCTGATGGACCCTGCAGACTCCTGGCTGCTTTCAGGCCGGAGGGGAAGGAGCAAAGTGAGGAGGTTGCAGAGAGCTGCAGTCAGAGGAAACACTGGATCATTCCTTACGCAGATCCTGCTGCCTGGGGTGGCAGTGACGTCGGGAAGGGCCATCAGTGAGGGATTTGGGTTTCTGCCCTTGCCATGGAGAAACGCCCCGCGGAGCAGCCCCTGACCCCCAAAGCCTGGCCCAGCCGTGTAACCCGAGCCCAGGCCAAGGCGAGCTCGGAGTTAATCACTTCCAATGCCGGCCTAAGGAAGCGGCAATTAAAGAGCTCGTTGGTGACAGAAAGAGCTCCTGTGCTGTCCTGACACCTTCACCTCCCGAGCTGCTCCAGCACCTGCCCATGGAGCAGGGATAGGCTTTGGAGCAGGCTCTGTAAGCGAGATGCAGCATCCCTGGGCTCTGTTAGTGCAGCATCCCTGGGCTCTGTTAGTGGGATACAGCATCCCTGGGCTCTGTTAGTGGGATACAGCATCCCTGGGCTCTGTTAGTGGGATGCAGCATCCCTGGGCTCTGTTAGTGGGATACAGCATCCTTGAGCTCTGTTAGTGGGATGCATAATCCCTGTCCCACAGTGCAGCATCTTCGCTGGAGTCTGAGCTCCTCCCTGGCACCGACCACTCCTTCCGATCCTGCAGGATGAGGACAGGACAGCTCTGTCACCAGCAGCCCCCCAGGGCATTCCCACCCTTTCCTTCTGAGCCTGCTCAGCCCCTGGGCCGTGCCTCCAAGCCCGTGGCAGCCGGGATGCCGAGGAAAGGGAACATGTGGAGGCAGAGCTCTGGGAAGGGATCCGGGAGCGCTGGGGGAGGAATTCCTCGCTTCGATGGATGAGGGTTTTAGATGCAGATCATCGCGGGAGCTCCAACATCCACAGCTCCGGCTGCGGTTTGGAGCGGCGCCCTGAGGAGCTGCAGCATTAACACCCACAGCCCCTTCCCGCCTGGAATGCCTGCCCATCCGCACGGCTCCCTGCAAGGAGGCACAAGGACCTTCCCAGCTGCAGGGAGCTGCCCCGGATAAACACCCGACAGCTGGAGCAGAGAGAAATGGAGCTGCTTCTCCAACTGCCAGCACGAGCCAATCCATCACGCTGGTCCTGGCACCTCTCCTCGGAAGGGAATCAAAGGGCTCCTTAGTGAGAAGGGATGGAATGACAGGTAGAAAGGCCAGAGGATAAATCCTGCTGCCTACTGGGACTGTTAAATATTAGGAGAGATTAGTGTCTGACAGGGGAGAGTAGGGCAGCAGCTCTGCTAAACAGCCAGAGAAATGCGTGGAATTCCGGCTCCTTTGTCAGTGGCAACTGCACAACACTCAGGGTGGAATAAAAGGAAGGAGAAAAAATACCTTTCCCTGATTTAGATTAAGGAAGGAGCTCGGGCAGGAGCCTGGATCTCACCCAGCCCTTCCCGGGGCAGCACAGGAAAGGGGGAGCTGGGAGGGGATGCTGGGGGAGAGTTTGGAGCTGGAGCATCCACTCGCAATCCTTCTCCTGCCCCAGGCACAGCCCCTCCACTGGCTGGGAAGGTGTGACAGACAGGGGAGAAGGGAGGAGATGGAGTCACCGTGGAAGTGTCCAAACCCTCGTGGATGTGGCAGCTGGGGACATGGGCCTGTGGTGGCCTTGGTGGTGCTGTGGGAACAGTTGGATTTGTTGGGCTCGGAGGTTTATTCCAACCTAAATCACAATTCCATGATTTTCCTTTCTCCATCTGGGCAGCAGAGCTGGGTGTAGGGAGGGGTGTGCTGGAGAAGGAGGGTCTGGCTGGGATCAGCAGGTCAATCCAGCTCAGGCAGATTATCCCAAATGATAGTTCCCATTTCCTTGCTAAGGCATCCTAAAGCGCTTTGCTCTGCCCAGCAAAGGCTGTGATGGGGCTTAAAATATTAAAAAATTGGCCAATTTTCATAGTTTCCATGTCTGGCATGTCAGGGCTTATTAACCAGGAGAAAAGCCTCTGTGTCAGGGACAGGTGAGAGGGACTGCAGGGCTGCCCATGGATCTGTGGCCAGGCAGGGATGAGCTCCACGGGGAGCAGAGGGACTCCCACCCTACACAAGTGCAGAGTCCTGGGCTGAGGCAGGACACAGACAAGAGGGGCCAGACTGTCAAACCCAGCCCCATCCTAAACTGAAATTCCGAAATTTGTCAGCCTCCCATCTTGAACCAGTTAAGTTTCCTCCCTCAATTACCCCGCTGGAAAGTTATTTTATAAACTCCCTCATCTGATGATTGGGAGAAACCTCCTTCAGCTTTCAACTGACATTTGTTCACGACAGGTTTCTACCAATTCATGCTTGTGCCAACAGTGTCCTTCCAGAGTTCCTTGCATTCCTGGGTGTTTCCTCTTCCATGTCTTTCCAGGAAAGCAATCAGAACCATCTCAGCCTCTGATTTCTCTCCAGACTACACAAGCACAACTTTTCCAGGGCCACTCATCCTGTCTGTGCCCACTAAACCACATTTGCTCTTCTATATGGGAAAAAAAATCCCCAGAGGACTTGTGTTAGCCTCCAGAAATTTCATCCCAGTTCTTTATTTCCAATAAAAAAATCCCAAGTCCATTGACCTAAATACTCTTTTTTATCCAGAAATCCATTATATCCACTGTCCTTTCCATGTGTATCCAGTGCAGGATGGGAGCTGAGTAGATCAGCCAGAAGGCAGAGTCTGGATCCAGTAAGATCACAGGGTTGAGCTGGGATTTAGCCCATCCACCCTGGAGTAACCAGGATCACCAGAAGGAAAACTCTCTTGGGAATGAACCCCTGTGCCATGGAGCCAGGCTGGGAGAGCTGGGAGTGCTCACCTGGAGAGGAGAAGGCTCCAGGGAGAGCTCAGAGCCCCTTCCTGGGCCTAAAGGGGCTCCAGGAGAGCTGGAGAGGGACTGGGGACAAGGGTCTGGTGGGGCAGGACACAGGGAATGGCTCCTGCTGCCAGAGGGCAGGGATGGATGGGATATTGGAAAAGAGAGGGTGGGCAGGCCCTGGCACAGGGTGCCAGAGAAGCTGTGGCTGCCCCTGGATCCCTGGAGGCGTCCAAGGCCAGGTCAGTGTCCCCTCCCCAGTCCCTGAGCCGTCAGGATCTGCTGCAGGAAAGCTGCAGACAGCCCGGCCGCATCCCAGCCCAATCCCGCAAGGACAAGCTTTGGGACTGGGATTTCCCCGTGCTCACAGAGCCCCGAGCAGGGCCATCCACAGACAAAGAGCAGCTTTTCCAAGCCCTCCATGGCTGGGTCCCAGCGAGGGAGCAGGTAAAGCAAACCCTGCCAGCAGCAGCCCAGAGCTGGCACTGCCCCATCCCCGCCCCTGGCACAGCCAACCTTATCTTTGGATGCAAAACCAGGGGAAAATTGAGTGCTTGAAAGAGGACGGGCTCTCCTGGGTCAAATTAGTCATTCCTCGTTAGAAAAGCCCCGCTGGTTTCTTTGTTTCTCTCGCTCTCCAGTGGACCCAGATAAATACATTTGTAATTCTCCGAGTCCCGCTGAATAGGAGACTGGCAAGGTGAGAATATTAAAGCTGCAGATTATCAAGTGCTTCCCGGGAACTGAGATTCCAGCAGGAAGGATGGGGAGGAAGGCAGAGTGGGGAGAGGCTGGGGAAGAGAGTGGGGGAGGCAGGGGAAGGAGGAAGAGGAGGATGGAGGGGGAAATGCCAGAGGAGCGAACGCTGGAGAAAACGAGAGGGGAGAAGGCTCTGGAGGAGAGGAGAAGGGGGAGAGCAGGACTGCTGGGAGGTTTGGCAGCTGCTGAGTGTGCTGCATTTCAATATTTAATGACTCCAAAATACAGCCATTAACATGTCAGAGGCAGAGGGAAATGGCCCGGCTTTTCCCCGAGCCCTGATGGCTTTGAAGAACAAATGCCATCTAAAAGGGAGGCTTTTAAAGCGTTTTGGCCGGGCCTGCTGCCGGCCCCCTCCCTTCAGGGCAGCGCTTCCCTCCGGGAATGCCGGGGGTTGCATCCATTTGGTTTGGCTGGCATTGTCCATTTTATTTTCCCCTCAGCCTCGCTCTCTCTGGGATCTTCCCGCTCTCAACACAGCCCTGTGAAATCAGGAGCGTTCTGCTCTCTGCTCCCAAAATCCCCCGGCAAACGGATTTGCATCAGGTGCAGACAGTGACAAACTTGGAGCTGTTTTTCCCAATTTCAGCTGCTCCATTTCCCTCCTGCCGCGTTGATTCGCCTTGCTGCTCTCTCTGCCTTCTCTCCAGGTGTTCTTTGTCTTCTCATTCGCTCGCTCTACCCTGGAGACGCAGAGGGAGAAGCAAAGAAAAGAGGTCAAGGCAAGGGAAGGACTGAATTGTCCATCCCTGGGAGTGTCCAAGGCCCGGTTGGACAGCACTTGGAGCAACCTGGGATAGGGGAAGGTGTCCCTGCCCATGGCAGGTGGGGAGAAATGAGACAGGGTTTGAGGTCCTTTCCAAGCCAAACCATTTCCTTGTCACCATTGCTACTGGCTCTGCAGGGCCATGTGCCAGCTCCAGGCCATCTTCCCATGCAAAATAAATGCAAAAAAGAGTGACAACCTGACAAGTGTAATAAGGAAGGAGGTGGCTGTGCCAACCCTGTGGACAAGGTTCAAGTCACTCCCATTAAGCTCATTAGGAAACATTAGGCTGCGGAAGCTGCGTGTGGAAGTGGGAATGAAACAGCTCTGGTTTGGATGGGGAAGTGGTTGGATTCTACAATCTCCAGGAATGCTGAGATAGGGACAAGGGCATCAGAAAAGAGCCCTGTACCCATGCATGGCACCAGATCCATGCTGCCTCCAGGTGCTGCCCATCCAGAGCCGTGTCTCTGCTGTCCTGTGAGCAGAGTCACCCTGTCCCCCAGGGCTGCTGGCTCCAACCCCAATGTCCCAGTCCCTGGGCATTCTGCAGGTCCCCACAATCTGGGTTCAGCATTCCCCGGCCAAACTCACCCAGGAAAGCCAATCCACAGCAGAAATCCATGGTCCAGGTGGGATCAGAGAATGAACCCCTCTCAGAGGGCAGAGGGAAACGCTTCCACCTCCCTCCTTCCCACCAGCAGCTTTGTGTCCCCCCTGTGCTGAGCCAACATTTTCTGATCCAGCTGGAGCCTCGCAACAACTTCCAAGGGCTGTTCTCACAGCGTTCCTGCCCCGCTCAAACACAGCACTGAAAGGAGACTTGGGAGAGAAACTTCCTGGCTGGAGAGCCCTTCACATCCTCAGTGACCTCCAGGCTTCCAGAAAGCTGAGGGGTCTCTGAGGGAACCCACCACTGGTCCCTGGCAGGCCGCAGACGGATGGATAATGGGATCTTTGCACCTCAGAGAGGATTTCATCACTCAGCCTTAGCCCAAATCCATATTCATCATCTATGGATTTCTTTTTAATGGATAAAATGTCTTCTTTTGAAAGAGCAGCCCCACTGCTGATGGCACAAACAGCTGTGCAGGGAAATCGCGTCAGAACGAACCCAGGCAATCTCCCTCCCCGAGCTTCCAGGGAATCTAACAGCTTTTGACTTCCAAAATAACCCTGAACGCAGAGGAATTTCAAAGAGGAGACAGAAAACCTCCCCTGTCTGCTCAACCACATCAGCCGGGCAGCCTTCCCACGCCTCTTCCCAGCCTTCCTGCCCCTCTTCCACGGGTCAGGCTCAGGCACTTCATCGCCATCCCTCTGGAGAAGGTGGGATGGATGCTCCTGTGCCGGGAAGGGAGAGCTGCTCCTCTCCCCCAGCACTTGACTCCAAGTCAGGCTTCCCAAGTTCACCCCAGAGCAGGAATTTCTGCATCTTCCCGCCACCATCCCTGGCAAACTCTTATTGAGCTTGACATGTGTTGTTCTATTCCTGATGGATCCTGGCCACTGGAATATCCATCTGAAAATCAAATAAAATAGCCAAGCCCCCTGCGTGCTGCATATTTTATGGGCTGCTCCCTGACTTCCATTGTTTCCCATTGTTTAGACTATTAGTCAGAACAATTTGTCATCCTACCCCTGCTGCCTGCTGGGATTCTGGGATTCGGCGTTTTTGGGAGATGGAGCCCGTGCTCCTGCCACGCTGGGCTGCAGGACAGCCCTGAGCCATTCACACCGTGGGGCTGGGGAAGGAAATCTGGAGTGGGGCTCATTCCCCATCCCCAAAAACTTGAAGGCTGAGAAAAACGAACGGTGTGAACTCCGGGGCAGGAGGTGAGGGAGGAGGAGGTTGAGGGCTGCTGGCAGAGCTGGCTTGGAGAGGCACTGCTGGAGCAGAGGGAGGGTTTTTCTGGGGCTGCCAAGCTCCGGGTGCTGCAGGAGCTCCTGTCAGCTCCATTTCTCACTCGCCCCCCGGGCTGGGAGCCCGGAGAGCAGCGGTGCCGGCAGAGCAGGAGGCAGGAGCCCAGCCCCAGGAAAGGAGCTTCTGTTCCCAATCCTGCTCTGATCCCTTCAGGAGCTCCTGGTGTTACAAACACCTCCTTGGGACTCGGGGATTGCTCTGGCTGCTGGGGTTTTGTCTGCCCTGGCAGCTCCACGGTGGAGTCAGGAGTGGGAGGGAACAGCAGCTGGGAGCTGGAGCCTGCAAATCACGAGGATGGGTTGTCCTGCCCTGCTCCCATCCCCTCCTGAGGAGCCAAGAGGATGATTTCCATGCCTGCCTCTCCCAGAGGAGGCACTGGGAGTCCCCACTGCTGAGAGCTGCTCACAGGGCAGCCAGTCACTCTCGCCCAAGGCCAGCTCCCCACTCCCAGCTGTCCCAGGGCTGTCTCCAGCCACCCCAACCCCACGCGGCTGCTGGACCCTCCAACCTCCCACGTCTCCCTGTTCTCCCAGCCAGGCTGAGTAGCCAGGAGCAGAACTCACAGCTGCCTTTCATCCAGGCACCAAAACCTCCTCCCAGATTTTTCTTGCCCTTTTTGGCTCTCATTGGTGCCTCAGCTCTGCCCATCATGGTGGCACCTGGCAGCCATAGGTGTTTGACAGAACCTGACACTGCTGCCCCTCACCTTTGCCTGCCCACATGTCCCAGCTGCTCTGGGAGTGCCCCCTCCATCCCTGGGAACCAGCTGGGGCTGCCCCATCCCTGGAAGTGTTCCAGGCAATGTTGGACAGGGCTTGGAGCAACCTGGGATAGTGTAAGTTGTCCCTGCCAATGGCAGGGGTGGAACTGGATGGGTTTGAAGTCCCTTCCAGCCCAAACCATCCTGGATTCTGTGTTTCTATGGAAAGGAGTGGCAGGGACAGCCTGGGCATTGCTTCCCAGACAAGTCAAGAAGAGAGAAGATCCTCCTCATCATGTTCTGCCCAAACATCCATGACTAGCTGTGGGGCCAGCAGGTTCTTGGACCTGGTAAGAGCATGGGGAACTCCAGGTGGGTGAAAAGTTGGGATTTTGACCAACCCCCAATGCCTTGGAAGATGCCATAAAACCAGTGGGGCTGTGAGGATCTGCCTTCATTCCCAAACATCCATTTTCCAACAAAAACAGGCTGTCCAGATCAAGCCCTTCCTTTCAGCAGTGCTGGCCTCCCAATGTCACCCCTTCCTTATCTCCAGGCTGCTCATCAAACCCAAGGGCAGCATCCCTTGGAGCTCCATCCTGGAGCACGCTGGAAATTCAGGCCTTGCCTGGGAGGGAGACCAAATTCCCATAAAAACCCTGAATGGAAACAGAAGTGCCTGTTTTAGGGAAAAAAAAGAAAGAAGAAAGGAAGGGAGGGAGGAAGCTGGAACCTGCCTCCCCATCCATGCACGGAGATGTGTCCCTACACAGCAGGGGGACAGGTGGGACAGGGCCATGTCCCCATGGGCTCCTCCCTAGGGGGCTCCAGCCAGGCGCCCACTCCTCAGGCGCAGCTCCCCCGCGGCAGGGAAGGGGTTAACTCCCAGCAGCTGCTCCCCAGATGCCGGTTCTGGAATTCACATTTGTGTAATAATAAACCTCGGGGAAAGCGCCGCTGCTGCTGGGGGGCGGCTCTGTCCCCCCTCGCTCCCCGCTCGCTCGGAGCCAGTGTGCGGCTGCCAAGGGGCGGCTGGAGAGGGGTGGCAGCCCCAGGTGCTGCGGGCTCCGGGATCCTCCCGCCGGACTCCCAGCGAGATGAATTGGGGGCCGCCAGAGGAGCTTTGCACAGCGCTTCCCATCCCTCCTGCTGCTCGCCCGCACCGCGCTGCCGCATCCCCCGGGACCCCGGAGGGGGCACAGCCCGGCGGGTCCCCCCGAGCGGGGCAGGGCTGCTGGGGTGTAATTGGTTTCAGGAGAGAGGGGTGAGGAGAGACGGACATAAATTTCCTTGAGAGGCTTTCTCCCTAATGGCTCCCATCGCCCGGCAGGGCAGCACACCTGCTTCCAATAGCGGCTCCGGCTCCTGCCACGGGTGCGGGAGAGGGGCTGGGCTTCCATCACCTCTGCTGGCCACGGGCATCCCGCTGCAGTGGGGACAGGGCTTTGCCCGGCCTTCCAAAGGGATGACGATGGCTTTGAACCCCGTGCTTTTCCCTTTCCTGGGGGTTCCTGGTTTCCCCTTCCTGAGGTTTCCAGGTTTCCCCTTTCCGGGGATGACCAGGTTTCCCCCATCCCAGCACAGCATCTCCGCTCCTGGGCGCTCCCGATGAGCTCCTGCCCACCTGCACGGCCCAGCCCAGCCCGGTTCATCCCAGGAGGATGCTCCGGAGCTGCACGGCCGGATCCGAATAGGTCACGGACCTCGAGAGGAGGCGGGAAGGAGACTCCAAACGTTGCCGCCCCCGTAGCATCTCCGGCTTCACGGTCGCGGCTCTGACCCCCCAAAGCCTCAGGAGTGATGTGGAGGGCTGGACAGGGATCAGAGGTTTGGCTGCGAGCGGGGGCAGCGGCAGGAAGAGTTCGGGGGGTCCGGATTGAGCTGCTCTACCGCTCCATTTGGGATGAAACCCTAAACCCGGTCAGCTTCCAGGCGAGCGTTCCTGCTTTATTCTGCTGCCGGTGCCGCGTTTCACACGGCAGGACAGGAGGTGGCACAGGGGCAGGAAAGCTCTGCTGACCCGGGCTGGCTCCCTGCCGAGGGACACCCGCAAGAACCGTGTGACAGAGGGGTCCCAGCTCCATCCCTGCCTGCATTCCCTCCCCAAATCCAGCACCGCGTCCTCTCGGGGATGAGGAGGATGCAGTAAGGGGCAGGTGGATTTCACACCTTTCCCTTTGCCAGCGGGATGAAGGGGTCCTGTCCCCACCGGGGTCCCCTGCAGGATGAATGGCAGCTGTGACATCCCTGCTGGAGTATCCCAGTGACACGAGTGGATCCACCTGCTCCGATCTCCAGCATTCCAGAGCATCTCTGATCCCCCTGCACAGGCGGGGGTGGTGGGACAGCGGGGGGTTCATCCCTCTCCCTCTCCCCGGCACAGCCTCACGTACTCCTGCTGTTTGGCAGCGCTGTCCCAGCCCACCCCGGTGGAGAGGGGGGTTCAGAAGCAGCTGGGAAGAGCGGTGGGAGTGGGAGAGCCTTTGACACACGAGGAGCCGGAGCAGGGGGACAGCGGGGGCAGTTGCACTTTTGGTGCAGGAGCCCTGGCTCTCCAGGAGGGTGGCCATGGAAAACATCCTGCTTTCCTTCCCAAAGAGCTGCGAGGGATCAAAAGATCCCTGTCTGTGGCCAGCTGGCACCTGCTCCCCTCTGGAAAGGGGAACATCTTCCTGGCAACAACTACAGAGGATCCCAAGTCACCGAGGATGGGAAGCAGTCTCCTCGTGGGCAGCTTGTGCAGCTCCACGAGCTTTTTCAAGAATCTCCAAGAGGGATTATTTCCAAACCTGTCCTGTCTGAAGGATTTCTGTGTGCCCCTGGGAATGTCCCTGGGAATTCCCCCCATCCTGGCTGCAGCCAGCCCAGCAGCGTGGCTCTACCTGTGTGTCCACCACTGGAGGGCTCCAGGATTGCTCCAGGAAAGCACATGGAGCCAGGAAAGGGGCAGAGGGCAATCCAGGTAATCCATACCTGAATCCAGGTCTGATCCTGCACCAGAACTCACTCACTGTCCATGTGCCTGGATCCACACCTGAACCCACACCCAAATCCACACCTGATCCCACACCTGAGCAGGTGCTGGTGCACACCTGGCCAGGAGCAGCCCCAGGGGGAAATGACCCTCATGGTAACCCCACAGAGCCACTGCTCTGGGGCTGCTGCCATCGCTGCTGGGTGAGGGGGTTTCTCCACCAGAAGAATAAAAAATTAAAGCAAAGCAACCCCGGCCTCCAAATTTATCTCCAAAGGCCTCGTTATGACCATTTTATTTGCTGGCTTCAGGCCAGAGCTCGCTGGCCAAAGCTCCTTGATTTTTCCCTCCAGCGTGCCGGGGGGAGCAGCCTGGCTGGGGTCCCAAGCTCAGGATCCGAGGAGCCTGGTTTGCCTTTGGAAAGCTCCGTTAATTGACATGAGAAAATAATCCCAGGCTCTTTCTCTCTGGAGCAGGGAAGGTTCTCCTCACAGCACGGCTTGAAAAGGAGCGCGGCTTTTGGGGGACTGCAAATGCATCCGTCAAAATAACATTCCCTGGGCCAAAGCTCTTCCCTGGGGCAAGGCCATCTGCTTCCAAAGACTCTGGAAAAGCCTGTGGCTGCTGATTTCACACTGGATGTGTGGAGTGGCTCCAGCCCCTCAGCTCTGTGTCCCTTTCTGCTCCCCTTCCTGCTCCTGCTGCCACCCTCCCTCCTGTCCCCCGAGGGTGCACATCCCACTGTCCCTGCTCCCTGTCTCTTATGCAACTCCATGGTAAGAATTCCCTGAGAAGATTCCCAGGAAACATCCCAGCATACACCAGGACCTCCATGGAAATCCACAGGTCCTTGGAGCAAGGATCCAGTGGGGATTTGGGATGTGCTGAAAGGTTGTGGCACAGTGAAACTTCTATGGATCTGCAAGGGCTTGGAATGACAGAACACAGGGAATGGTTTCCCACTGCCAGAGGGTAGGGTTCGATGGAATATTGGGAGGAAATTCTTCCCTGTGAGCATAGTGAGAGGTTGGGATGGAATTCCCAGAGCAGGTCTGGCTGCCCCATCCCTGGAAGTGTCCCAGGCCAGGTTGGACAGGGCTTGGAGCATCCTGGGCTAGTGGAAGGTGTCCCTGCCCATGGCAAGGGTAGAATGGAATGGGCATTGAGGTCCCTTCCAGCCCAAACTATTCCAGGATTTTATGATTGCGTTGCAGAGGCAGAACTGGATCAGGGAGCCCCTCCAGCACTGGAGAAAAGCACAGGGCTCTGCCATCATCTCGGGGAGCTGGGAATTTCCAGCAGCAGTAAAATTGGCTTTTCCATTTGTATAAACTCCCCTGAAGTGGTGCCAAAAGAAGAGAGGATGAGACAGGAATGGCAAATGGAGCAGAGACCGGATTGATTATCGAGGATTCATTCCCTGAGGTTCCTGAGGTTTGCCAGAGACACAGCTCTCTTTGCACAGGGCTGGCATTTTAACACTCACAAAATCAGCTATTAATAGTTAATGGCCAATTTAATAATTAATCAGTGTTTAACAAACGGGGGTGGAGGAGCCGCCTGTCTGCCACCAAAGTGGAATAATGAAGAGGAAAAAACTTTACAGTGACAGTGTCCAAGTGGGATTTTGGCTTTCTTTTGTTACTGTGAGGGTGGGGAGGCCCTGGCACAGGTTGACCAGAGAGGTTCTTGATTCCCTATCCCTGGGAGTGTCCAAGGTCAGATTGGATGGGGCTTGGAGCAACCTGGGATAATGGAAGGTGTCACTGCCCATTGCAGGGGTGGCACTGGATGAGCTTTGGGGTCCTCCCAATCCCAACCATTCCATTTGGAATCCAGTTGTGGGATTCTGAGGCAGTGAGGTGACCATGGGCATCCCCTTGCCCTGGCTCATCCCCAGGCTGCTCTGGGAGCTCTCCTGACCTTGTCAGGTTCTGCCAAAAGTGAGACACCTCCAGTTCCTCCAAGCCCCTGTCCCCAGGAGCGCTGGAGCCAGGACACACTTCCAACCCCACACCTGTGCTGATCCTCTGGGATCCTTTATGACCACAAATGGACCCAGTGTGAAATTGCCCCAGATTTGTGTCAAACTGGCACTAATCATCCCCTAAATTCTGCTATTTGTGGGGCTGATTTGGGAGAAGCTGAGTCATTGGACAGGTGCCACAGTGGGCCACCACCTATGGGGACCCCAAAGGGCAGTGAGTGCCCAGGCTATATGTGGAGCATTTGGAGCAGCAGACACTGTCCATCCCAAATCCCAGCTGTGTCTGGGTCACCACCCTGGGGCTGATGGCTGAGGAGGTCCTGGCAGGGGCACAGCAGCGTCAGGTCCTGGCAGGGGCACAGCACCAGCCCCTCCACCACGGAGGGGCTGTGAGCCAGCCCTGGGCATTTGTAAAATAAAGGCTGATTATTAACAGTACTTGAGATGTTCATGTTCCGTCTCCCTCGGGAGGCTCATTCCGTGCTGATTATCATATTTTTAAAATGTAATGAATTTATGGAGATAATTCAATCCCACTGACGAGGAATGTGCCTCACTCCTGCCACGAGGAAAGCTGCTGCGTGTGTGAAAATGGAAATTGCTGCGGCACTTTCCATGGCTTTTGCCTGTCCTCCCCTTCCAAAGGATCCCAAAATGCTTTGCAGGCTCTATCTGCTGGTGGGATCAACCAGAAGCTCATCCCTCCCCAGGAACGTCCTCACCTCTGGGCTGCAACACAGAAACTCTTTTACTAGAAGCAGAAACGTAATCAGATTAATTAAGTAAGTACAATTCTGAAGCAAGAAAGTCAATTAAAGGAATCATAAGTCAATATGGAAATAGAAGGAGCTGGCTTTGAAGCAGGATTAGAGATAGCGAGGCTGGAGAGCGGCGCTCCTTCAAACGGCTCCAAGAGTGGATTCTCGGCAGTGTGTGGGCTCAGAGACGGCTCTGGGAGCAGCTCTGGGTGCCCATGGAGGGATGGGTCCAAGAGTGCAATAAATGTGAACCAAATGTGTGCCAAATGTGCGCCAAATATGTGCCAAGCATGTGCCAAGCGTGCACCAAGTATGAACTTAGTGCGTGCCAATGTGTGCCGAGTGGGTGTCAAGTTTGCACCAAGCATGAACCAAATGTGTACCAAGTGTGTGCCAAGTATGAACAAAATGTGTCCCAAATGTGTGCCAAACGTGTACCAAGTTTGGCACATAATTCCAAACCAATTTTGTGTCAAGTGTGTGCCAAGTGTGCACCAAGTATGAACCAAGTGTGTGCCAAATGTGCACCAAGTGTGTGCCAAGTGTGCACCAAGTATGAACCATATGTGTCCCAAATATGTGCCAAATATGTGCCAAATATGTGCCAAGTGAGTGCCAAGTATGTGCCAAGCATGAAAAAAATGTGTCCCAAAAGTGTGCCAAGTGTGCACCAGGCATGAACCAAATGTGTGCCAAATGTGTGCCGAGTGTGCACCAAGTGTGTGCCAAGCATGAACAAAATGTGTCCCAAATGTGTGCCAAATGTGTGCTGTGTGCCAAGTGTGCACCAAGCATGAACCAAGTGTGCTCCCCACATGTACCAATTGTCACCAAAGCTGTCCCACGAGTGCTCCAAGTGCTCACCAAGAGTGCCCCAAGCCCCACGTGCACACAAAGGATGGACGGAGCGTGTACCAAATGTGCACCGACTGCACACCAATTACACACTAATTACACACCAATTACACACTAATTACACACTCATTACACCCCAATTGCACACCAAGCATGTGCCAGGTACTGACCAAGCATGAGACAAGCATGTACCAGGCATGTTCCAAGTGCACACTGAGCATGTCCCAAAGTGTCCCCCAGGTGTGCCCAAGTGCACCCAGGCCATGCCAGCCCCTCTCCAGGCCATGTCCCCAGTGTCACTGGTGCCTGAGGCCACCCAGGGGTGCCTGTGCTCCCTCCACACACCCACACAACCCTGGCACCAACCCCTCCATGTGCACTCGTGTCGTGCCCATGCCACCACGTGTGTCACCTGTGGAGGAGCAGGGCTGTCCCCTTGTTCCCTCACCTCTGTGGATCCTCCCTGATCCCCAGCTCTGGGCATCTTTGGCTTTTCCACCACATTTCCTTTCCCTCCTTCCTTTCTTTCTCCCAGCAAAACCTCCCCGCCACGGGTGTCTTCCTGCCCCCATAAATCTCCTGCCAGGGCTGAAATGGTGGCATTGAAGAAGGATCTTTTTTTGTGCAAATTTCAATAAATGCCACTGGAACAACATGGGAAATGATCCTGAAAATGCAGGAGGAGAAAGGAGAGAAAGAAATGGCAGCCAAGGGGGAAAGAGAGGGAAACGCTGGGATTTGAGGCTGCCAAACAATGCATTTAAATAATTCAATTTGCAAAAGCAGGGAAGAAAAAGAAAAGAAGAGAAAAGAAAAGGGGAAGAAAAAACCCAACTTGTGTAGCAAGCCCATAAATAACCTTGGAGAGTGGGAGGCTGGGAATGCAGGATGGGGTGGGCCTTCTCCTCTTTGCATGAGTCTCCATTAAAATGCTAGGGGAAAAAAATGTATTTTGATAGTTTCATCTGCAATTTCACTTTTAATTCCTCAAAGCCTTCCAGAGCCACGGCCATGTCGCCTTCCCAACCTGAGCTCTGGGATCTCTCCCCTCTTTGGATGCTCAGTGCAGGGTTCCCAGGAGAACTGGAGGCTGAGGGCATCTGGAGTTCTCCCATTCCATGGGCAGATCCCTCTGGAGTGACTGGAGCCCTGTTAGCCTCCTGGAACAAGGGGAATTTTGTGGAATTAGAGGCATCCTTAGAGAGCTGCAGCTCCCGTGGGCTGGGGACACAGCTCTGAGGTGTGTGGGAATCTCATCCCCCTTGGAACAAATGCTTCCCCCAGAACTGATGGACTTTTGGCTCAGCTCCTGTTCTTGCCCTGTGGTGATGGTGGCTGACAGCTGGGGGTGTCTCTGGGAATAAGGAATTTAGATTTGCGAATGCCTCTGGGAAAAAGCCTGTCCCTCCTGCCAAGACCTGGCTATAAATCCCTGCTTTTGTCAGAGGTGTTAGGAAAAAATGGATCAAAATATTGGCCCCTCAACACCTTTTACTGGTGAGAGCAGAGCTGGTCCTGCACCAGCTGAATCCTCTGGGAAGGAAAACAAAGGAATGGTCCAGGCTGGAAGAGATCCACAGAGATCATTCAGTTCAACCCCTGGCCCTGCCCAGGGCACCCCAACAAATCCCCCCCTGCAGCCTTGGGGTGGTGACCATTCCCTGGGGAGCTGGATGTCAAAGTCTCAAGTGGAAAACCAAGCAGGACACCTGGACAGCCACCTCCTGTCCCCAAGCACTGTGTCACACCAAGCCTTAGCCCAGCACATCACACACAAAATTCCCAGAGCCCTTTAAATAAGTGACCCTGGGTCATGGATTTGAGAAACACTAAAGTGGGAGGGAATGTTTAATTATCTGGTTAATGATGCTGGGAATCTTGATCTGCAGAGGAGGGCAGGGTTTGGCAGCTCCTCTCTGCAGCCACTCCAGCCCTGCATGGGTTTGTGTTAATCACGGGATTTTGGGTCTGCTTTTGTTCCCATTCCCACTCTGATGGATTCCTCACCATGTCCTTGGGAGCTCAGGGATGTGTGTGGGTCTCACAGGTCCCTGAGAACCAAACCTGTGTCCCACATGTCCCTGAGAACCAAACCTGTGTCCCATGGGTCCTAGGAGCTGACCATGTGTTCCATGGATCTCTGGGAGCTGAGCACAGCCTGGCTGTGGCAGGGTGTCCCCCTGAGCAGATGCTGGGCTCAGATGCCAGGTTCTAGGGGCTGGGGAGAGCCTATTCCTGGGGAGGACAAAGTGTCATTTCCTGATTTATTCCTGGCTGGAGTGAGGCTGCAAAGTCCTTTCTGGAGGTTGATGGGGAGGGCAGAGGGATTAACCAACCAACAGCTGTAGTGCCTTCATCCTAAAATACTCCCTGAAAGGGGATCCTGCTCCTACAGCCGAGCTCGGTGCAAATCTCCCAATTTATTGTTCTTTTTTAAAGTGCCTGTGCTGGGAAATGTCCCTTGGCTCTGCTGAGGGGACAGAACATCCTGATTTAGGTCCCCAGTGCTGGGCAGAGAAGGAGCCCTGCCCATCCCTCAATCCCTGCTGGTGCAGCTTGGATGGGTTCCTGGCATCCATCCCAAGTGGAGCTGGAATTGTGATGGGAGGGAAGGCTGAGGTGGAGGGTGGGACCTCCCCACGCTCAGAGGGGCTGTGGGTGGGGCAGAGCCTGTTCCCACCACAGGGATTGGGCTTGCAGCATTCCCAGCACATCCCAGGGCTCACGTTTTGAAGCTCTTCCACCCTGTGCCCCTGGGTTTGCTGTGGGGTCAGAGCCCTGGCTGGGCCCACTCAAAACAGCCCAGTGACCCCACAGTTGGGTTTGGGGAGTGCCAGGAACCTTCCCCCAAAGAGCAAAGGTCCCAGTGGATGGGGCTCAGACTCCAGCCCCAGCCAGACACCTCAAGGCATTTTCCTGAGGGTTTCATAGCAATGGAAGTGAAGAAGAGATGACCCCTGTCACACTGTCCTACCAAACCCAGATTAAGGTGTGCCACCACAACCTGTTTTTAAAGGGCACAGCCTGGACTTTGGTGTTTAGTTAGTCTGGAGTGAGTCTGGAGTCAGATTTTAGCACATGTTCTGGCTTCCAAATGTTAATTCCTGTATTTTCTTCCCTCCTTATTTTCTCCTAGGATCCTCAGGTCCCTGTCACTGAAAGGGGAGGTGTGGAAGGTGGGATGAGCAATTGGGGTTCTGCAGGAAGGTCCTTCCCCACAGCCACCCAAGAGGATCAGCTTTGCAGGGAGAAGAAAACAGAAACATCCCTGTGCTTTCTGTATGCTTTTCTCATGCTTAGGAGAGTGAGCCTGGGCTTGCTTTTCTTCCAAACCCCTCCAACGCTTGGATTTCAGGGTTAATTGCTGCTTTTCCTTCAGCAGCAGCAGCATTACTAAGGTCCCTCATGGGGGATGTTACAGCTCTGCTCTCCTGGGAGCATCTCTGGAATATCAAACCCTGGTGGCTGCTCTTGGTTGGGGTGACCACAGCCTGGACTGGTGGCTCTGGGGCAGCCTGGGAGCAGATGGGAATGCCATGGGAATGTCAGCTGGGCTGGGCCAGGCTGGATGGGACATGACTCCAGTTCTCCTGGAGCATCTGGCCTGCAGTTGGCAGACACAACACTCAACAACTTTCCTGGAGCTGAGGAAAGAAAAACGACGGAGTAAAAAATAGTCCTGATCCCCCGGGAGTCTTGTTCATTAAAAGACAACGTGGTTTATGGCTCACACGTCCTTCCCTCGCTGCTCTCCCCCGAGCAGGACTCAGCCAGACAATAACTGAGGCTCCAGGAGCCCTCCAAAGCATCTCTGGAGCCATAACTCAGCCTCTGTCAGCGGCTCCGTCAGTCCCACCCCGGGACCACCCCAAGTGCAGGATCCCCCCACCCTCCCCTGGCTGCTGACCCTGTCCCACCGCAGCCTGGGGAATATGAGCTCACTGATTAGAAATCAATGGGACTTCAGCTCACACCTGAGCCTGCTGCATGGGAGGCTGCTCCCTACCCTGCCTGGCCTCTCCGTGCCCGCTCAGCAGATTCCAGCACACGGAGCTGCTGAGGAGGTGACCCTGAGAAAAATCCCTGCTTGGGAAAGAAAAGCCCCCAGCCCCCAGCCCCCAGGGATGGCATCTTTCCACGTCTCCCCCATGGGTCACGATCTGCTGAGCCCCAAAATCTCCCTGTCCTTGCAGGGATGGGCTGGTCCATCCTCAGGGGTTTTCAGGGACAGGGAAATGGACAGGACCAGGGAGGAAGATCTCTGTCACTCTGTACAAAGGTGCTGGGTGCTGCTGGCAGTCCAGAAGGTGGGAATGCACAGCCTGGTGTGGGTGACATCCTGGGGAGGTGACAACAACCACCAGCTCAGCACCATCACCCTGCTCTGCTGTCTCTTCATGGAGGCTCCTCCAATCCCCAGCGATGCTGCTGGAAGAAGCAGGGAGCAGATCCATCCTCCCCAAACCCCTCCTCCTCCTCCTGACACACTGGAAACTCGCCTGTTCCAACCCCAGGGTTATTGCTGAGCTCTGGGAAGACCAAAACCATTCTGTGCTCACCTCGTGTATCTTTGGACACCTCCTGCCTTCTCCTCCATCCTGCAGATTGGGGGCCAGGCTGGAGCACCCAGGCTAAATCCAGACCCTCCACGGGGTTTTTCCCCACCTCTGCATGGACCAAGAAGGCTCCCAACAGCTCGTTCCCACCTCTCAGCTCTGATTTTTCAGCACCATATTCATGTTTCCTGCTCAGAGGTGGCACCTGCCCTCCAGATCCAGGATGTGAAGAGGCTGCCTGGTCCTGGACTTCCTCCAGTCCAACTGGATTTGCATTCCAGGCTGAGGATGTGCCAATTGCCTTTCCAACAGATCCTCCCAGAAGTCTCCCAGCTGGCCAGTTCCTTCCTGTGCCTGGTAGCAGGAACACTCTGGAGCTGCTGCAAACCCTTCTTTAAATATGTTTTGAATGTTTCTGTTGCATCTCACTCACATCCCACAGCCAGGCTGGGAAATCTAAAATACATCTGAAAACCCGAGCTATGATCATTACTGAACATTAGAGAGCATCGCTGGAGGATTAAATCCATATTTCTGTGTGGAAACAGAGGCTGGATGCCCAGCACGAGGCTGCACCACACACATGGAGAGCTGCTCACCGAGGACATGCCCGGCTCCCATCCCACTTGGAGCACCAGTTTGGGTTTCTGCTGCTCTTCCCCTCAGGAGGATCCCAAAGTGCTTTTTCCCAGTGTGTGCAGCCACCACTTCCCCACAGAAATGTGGATTTCTGCTGCCAGACGTGGCGGCTCCACCAGCGGCTCAGACAGGAGAGGGAGGCAGAGTGGGAGAAGTTTCTGGAATCAGCCCTGCTCAGCCACATCCACCAGCTCAGTTCCCAACCCCTTTCGGTACTGGAAGGCTTCTGGAAGGTTCTCCACTTAAACACCCAGGTACTGGCTTATGAATTTATCCTGTGGTTTCCCAGAACTCACTCCAAAAGGTTATTCTGTGTCCCTGTTATTCTGTGTCCAGGAGAGCAGCCTTGCAGCCTTTGGGGACTCCCTCTGGGACCACCTCTTGTTCTTGCTGATCTCTCTCCCCTTCCTGACTCTGTTTCCATCTCACCTTTGCTCAATAAGCTGGTTTAGTCTGGTTTGCCCACCTGGAGAAGGGAAGGATCCAGGGACAACTTAGGGTTCCTTCCAGTGCCTCAAGGAGCTCCAGGAGAGCTGGGCAGGGACTTGGGACAAGGGATGGAGGGACAGGGCACAGGGAATGACTCCCACTGCCAGAGGGCAGGGACAGATGGGATATTGGGAAGGAATTCCTGGCTGTGAGGGTGGTGAGGGGCTGGGATGGAATTCCCAGAGCAGCTCTGGCTGCCCCATTCCAGGGCCAGGTTGGACAGGGCTTGGAGCAGCCTGGGATAGTGGAAGGTGTCCCTGCCCATGGCAGGGAGTGGGACTGGATGATTTTAAAGGTCCCTTCTAACCCAACCCATCCTGGGATTCTATAATTCCATGGAACATGCATTTGAGAAGCCCCTCAGAGCCTTCATCACCCTGTGCTTTGCTGGTTTTGCTGGTTCCATCCCACCCCTGCAGAAGCAAACGAGTCCTGCAGCCAGGCAGAGCCTTCCCAGTGCCAGCCCCAATCCCCCACGTGATTAGTGCTCATATTTAACACTGCAGATAATCATAAATACAGGGAAAACCTGCATTAGTTCCACCCAGGGCCCTGCAAACCCCTGGAATTAGGGAGTTAATGCCAGACTAGAGTGTGCCACTATTATTTCCCCGTTCTCCAAATCCTCCCTCTCTGATGGATGCACTCCAGGGAATCTCTGGAGTGTCTCTGCAAGACACTTCCGTGGTAATTTGACTGTGAGGGTTTTGCTTCTGTGCTCCTGAGCAATTGGAGCAGAATCAGCACTTCCCTTGATCCTGGGAACCTTTGATAGCAGAGCTGCTGCAGCCCTGCATGACCCTGGTGTTTCACAGTCCCCCAGGGGGAGATCCCAGACCCTGTCACCTGAGGACATCACCGACAGAGGGGACACTGGGATCTGTCACCAGAGTCCCTTCACACGGCAGGAATCCAATCTCCAGGGAGTTAAAACAAGGTACAGAGTGAGGCTGGGCCGGAGTTGGTGGCTGGGAGCTCATCCTGGCTTTTCTCTGAGCAGGAATATGGAATCACAGAAGGCCAGGATGGTTTGGGTGGGAAGGGATCTATAAAACCAGTGCCACCTCCTGCCACAGGCAGGGACACCTTCCACTGTCCCAGGTTGCTCCAAGCCCCGTCCAGCCTGGCCTTGGACACTGCCAGGGATCCAGGGGCAGCCACAGCTTCTCTGGGCACCTCTGCCAGGGCCTCCCCACCCTCTTAGTGAGGAATTCCTTCCCAATATCCCACTTAACCCTGGTCTCTGGCAGTGGGGAGCCATTCCCTGTGTCCTGTCACTCCATTCTCTGTCCACAGTCTCTCCTTTAGGCACTGGAAGGGGCTCTTAGTTCTCCAGTCTGAACATTCCCAGCTCTCCCATTTTCCTTTCTCTCCTTGGAGTGACTCAAAGGTCCATTCTAGGTGGGCACTTCAGTGGTTCCCTACAGAGCTGCTTTGAGGGTGGGAATCCAAACCCACCTCCCAATTTCTCCATTTTCCCTTTCCTGGGACAGAAACAAATCCATTCCATAGAGGAAGAAGCTGAGGGAGGACAACAAGGGAGCTCACAAATCCCTCATTTCCCTGTGTGAGGGTGTGCTGGGAGCCCTGGACTCCCTGGAGTCCTTTGAGGTTAATAAATTGGCTTTTCTCACAAAGGCAAGATTATCCTTTGGGATTTATCCCCACAGGGTTTTGCAGCAGCACAGCTACAGACAGGCTCCAATAGGTGCTAGAAGTCCATTCTGGGCTGGGAAATGTTCCAGCCTGGCTGTTCCCTCTGCCAGGGAACGCTTGGATCAGAAGGTGAGAGGGCAAAGCTCACCCTGTCCTGCTGGATTCCTCATCTGTGCATCTCCAAACTGGCCCTTGGGATGTGGCAGAACTGGGGGTGGCAAAGGAGACCCATGGCCTGACCCAGCAACAGCATTTTCCTGCTTTTGTATCCTGGAAAAAGAAAAACCAAGGCACAACATGTGGAATTGTCCCTCAGCACATCAGAGCTGGATCCCAGCCACCCAGCAGGTGACAAAGAGGGACCACGTGTGGCATTGTCTTTATTCCAAATGCTCCCAGCCCAGGACACTGCGTGGAACTGGGACAGAACAGCACAGCACAGCCCAACCCTGCCTGGCAGATCCAGCCTGGCAGGTGCAGGAGAAGCAGCAGCCTCGGTGCTATTTCAGTCCAAGCAAGAGCTGCAAAATCCATGGAAAATAGAAATCCTTGACAGCCAGATACAAACCTTGCCTTCCCCAAGCTGTTTGAAATCCGGGATTGATGCCTGGGGTCGGTGCTGTCACCCACCCCTTCCCACACCCCTGGCACCCTGGAGCAGCCCCTCTGTGCCCACCATTCCCTGCCCATTCCGGGCACAGCAGCAGTGGCACCGAGTGCCCCTCAATCCCAGGCTGTCGGAGCCGGTCTCCAAAGCTGTCAGGGAATCTGAGAAATCCAAGTGTAAAATCAGCAGGTTTTGTGGGACAGCGGGCACAGACTCTCCATATGTTCCCCACACACATCACCAGTCAGCTGGGAAATGCTCACAGCTCCCAGCCTCTCATTTTGCCATTTCTCCCGGTTGGATTTGTCAGGGAGATGTCGCTGCCAGCCCCAGACCTCAGGAAAGGCTCAGCTCCGTGTGTCCCAGATGGACTTTCCTCCTGGCTGGGCTTTGATCAAGGGAAGGAAGCAGCAGGGGGGTGGATATTGCCTCAAAATGTGGCTGTGGAAGTGTTTGGAAGTGTTTGTCCGGGTGGGCTCCCGGTAGTCACACTCCTGCCTCCCTCCTGCCGCAGGTTTCTGCCCTGGGGGACACACCAGGGACCAGCTGCACCCCAAAAGTTCTGCAAGGGCTCAGCTCGAGTCCTGGCTTCACTCCAGGAGGGACAGCACAGTCCATTCCCAAGCTATTCCTTCCCCTGATTGAACCCCTAGCATTGCTTTCAGATCTGGGCTTTCCATCAGATGTGGGGAGCAGGGATCCATGGGGGTTTTGGGGTTCAGAAATCCATTGAGGTTTGGGGTGCAGAGATCCATGGGGGTTTGGGGAACAGGGATACAGTGAGTTTTGGGGTGCAGGGATACAGTGAGTTTTGGGGTGCAGGTATCCATGGGGGTTTGGGGTGCAGATATCCATGGAGGTTTGGGGTGCAGAGATCCATGGGGGTTTGGGGTGCATGGATACACTGAGTTTTGGGGTGCAGGGATCCACTGAGTTTTGAGATGAAGGAGGATGAGGGAAGTGAGGCACTGAGTCTGGTGGGAGCAGAAGTTGAGAACCAGCCACGCTTCCAGCACTTCTGGGAAGCACAGATTCCCAGTAACTCTTTTTTATGTTTTTTTCCCTCTCATCCCTGCCAGGGAGGAAGGACAATGAAAGGATGATGGGTAGGAGTCTGCCAGAAAAAAAAAGACATTAAAACCACAGATCTTCTCCAGTGTTCTTCTGTTCAGGGAGAGCTGAACCTTTGTGACTCCTCTTCATTCTGCTCATGCTTCCATCGGGAGCAGGAGAGGATGGAATTGTTCAGCCCAGTGTTTTTACCTCTGGGATTCCCCATCTGTGTTACCAGCCTGGCTTTGTCTGTGGGCTCTGAATTAAGGGTGTCCAGGAAAACCCTGTTAATCCCCAAAGCTGGAGGGAAAGCTCATCCCTCACTGGTGAACACACCCAGAGGCAGCTCTGCTGGTACCTGGTGGGTGAAAAAGCCAAAAGGGATGGAGAAATATGGGATCCTAAACCTTGGCACTCAGATTCAGAGCAACTCCTGCAATTTGGGAGGAGTTATTGGAGGAGATGCTTGGGCTTGCTGACTGAACCAAGGCCATGGCATGAGGAGCAGCACAGCCAGGGAGCTGAGCCCAGCTTTGCAAGGGAGAATTAATTCTTGGAGCACCACAAAGTTTGGTTTAAAATTCCCAGGAGCCCAAGTAAAGGCTGGAGCTGGTAATTTATCAATCCCTTCCAAGGAGAGCCTTGCCCAGCTGCTGCCAGCCATGTCCTGGCAGTGGGGACACCAGTGAGAGACCCTGTGGCATGAGGACAGCCCGGGGCTGGCACCCTGACCGCTCCACAGGGGAGCCATCCCTCGTGCTGGAAGGAGGCCCAGGGAGCTTTGGGATGCAGCCACATCTCTCCATGGATGCAGGCTGGCTGCTGGCAGGAGCTGTGCTGGGCTGGGCAGCGCTGGCACTGCCAGCTCCGAGCTGGCACCTGCTGAAGGCCGGGGAGAGCCGGCGCCTTTGAAACGGAATGAACGGAAAATCAGCCGGAACCTGGAGTCTCCACGGGGGAACGTGGCCAGGAAAACAACAACAAAACCGAGGGAGAGATGAGAGTGGAAAAGGCTTCAACAGCTTAATTTGCCATTGTGACACCGCTGCGTGGCTCGGGAGAGCAGGAGCAGAGCGCAGCCTCCGGCTCTGCCGTGCAGGTCGAGGGAAATTTCAGGGCATATCTCAGAGGGAGAAAAACAATTTAAGGGATGAAATAACTGGAAAAAGTGAGACAGAGAAAATACAATCCTGAGAGTGATCCCAAGGGCTTTGGGTTTATTGGGCTGATAATGGTCCCAAATTCCTCCAGCCTTTTTGAGGGATGTGGCAGCCCAGTGCCGAGGGTGTGTGGCCCATGCCATGTGTCCCATGCCATGTGTCTCTTGCCAGGTGTCCCATGCCATACGATGTCTCCCATGCCATGACATGTGTGCATGCTGAGAGTGAGTGTCCATGCCATGCCATGTGTCCTGTGCCAAGGCTGTGTGTCCTGTGCCGTGTGTCCCATGATATGCCGTGTGCGCCATGCGATGCCATTCCATGTGTCCTGTGCTGTGCCATGTGTCCCATGCCATGTGTCCCTTGCCAGGTGTCCCATGCCATACCATGTGTCCTATGCCAAGGTTGTGTGTCCTGTGCCATGTGTCCCATGCCATGTGTCCCTTGCCAGGTGTCCCATGCCATACCATGTGTCCTATGCCAAGGTTGTGTGTCCTGTGCCATGTGTCCCATGCCATGTGTCCCTTGCCATGCACTCCATGCCATGCCATGTGTCTTGTGCTGTACCATGTGTCCTATGCCATGCCATGTGTCCTGTGCTGTACCATGACTTTGTGCTCCTTCCCCTTTCCCACCCCCAAACAGGTTCAGCTCTACCCCATCCCCAGTCCATGGCCACCTCAGAGCCCCAGGCAGCCAGACAGAGCTGGGGAAACATGCAGGAAATCCCCTTGGCACCATGCACAGGACTGGGCACAGATGCCACATGGGTCCTAATTTCCCAGTGCCACATGTGCCCCAAAGGTGACCACAATTCCTCACCTACAGCTGCCAGCACTGTTGACTTCCCCCACTCCCATCTCCACTGCCACGTTCCAGCTCATTAATTTCCATCCAGAGGCTCTGGAGGGACCTGAGGGACTTGGGGATGATTTTTCTTCCCGGTTTTCAAGCCTGAGCTCGAGTGAGAAGAACCACTCGCAGGCCCCGGCCTCCCCGTGCTGACCCCGCTGCTTTGGGCCCTGATTCCCAAAGAATGTTCCCAATTTGTCACTGGCCCCTGTCATCCTCCAGCCAGGACCCACTTGAAGGGACGGGAAGCAGAGCCAAAGCAAACACGGCGCGTGGGATCTACCCCAGGAATGCCAGAGCTGCCCCCACAGCCCCTCAGAGCTGAGCCCATCCCTCCTCCCTGACAGGGCAGCTCCAAGCAGCCCTGGGAGACAAATATCCCTGAAAATACCCCCAAAATTAATTCTTCCATGTTGGCACCTCCAGAATTAATGAGATCACGTCTTCAGCTCTAATTGGGCAAACGGAAACACTCTTTTCCACAGGGAGCTGGGCTCTGGTAAGGAGTCATTAATCAGTGGGAGCAGGGAGTGCCAGAGCCTTGTGAGTCCCACCAGGACACGTCCTGGCGCCCCTGGAATTGGGACCCCCCTGGTGCTGGTGGCTGCCAGCCCACCCCACAAACTCATAGGGGCATGGCCTCATCCAGGGAGAGCAGGAGGAGATGGAGCCCCAGACTGGGACAGGCCTTGGAGACCCTTGGGAAGGGGCTGGGATGGGGGAGCAGGGAGGTGCTGGCAGCAGCCACAGGCTGATCCCTCCTCACAGGGATCCCAGGGATAATGCCCTTCCTGCCCCATTGCTTAGACTAAGGCAGGGATGGATTTGCAACCCAGGACTGGCATCACTGGTAAATTTTAATTTATATTTTGTGGAGCGGAATCTGTGGAGACCCCATGGAAGGCCTGGAATGCTGCAGGGCCACCTGAATCTGTCATTCCTCTCCTCTCTCCAGTCACCTGGCACTTGTGGGCACCTTGGGAGCTGTACATGAGCTTTGTGCCCTTCACTCTACCATCCCATCATCCCACCATCCCATCATTCCAGTATCCCACAATCCCACCATCCCACTGCCCTCTGCTCCCACAGCACCACGTGTCCTCCACCTGCATGACTCCTCAACCCACCAGCCCATCCCAGACTCCCCCAGACCCCATCCCATCCTCACCAGGGCCCCCCCAGGCCTCTCCCTCCCCTGGGCCAGGAGCATTAATTGGATCCTGCCATCCCATCTGGAGCTGATCAGCTCCGGCTGCCTCAGGATGTCACTGATGGAAACTCCAATGTTTCATTTCCAGGGGCTTCTGTCACTTCCCACCAGGAGAAGCGATAACCAGCGGGTGACCCCCTGTCACCCCACAGGAGCAGCCTTCCCAGGACATCTAGGATGCCCTGAGATTCCCAGGTGAACCCTGTAAGCCCCTGTCATTGGGGCCTCAGCGTTAATACGGCTCCTAAAGCCTTTGGGATTTGGAACATCACAATCTTGACCCCCAGTGCCCCTCGTGCTCCCTCCTCCTGCAGCCTGGGATTCATCCTCACTTTTTTGGGTGCACACACAGCCCTGAAGGATCCTGAAGGATCACGGAGATTCAAAGGCACCATTCTGGGAGTCAAACATAAATTCTGCTTTTATTAAGCAGAGTAAATGTCAGGGGTGAAACAAAGCAGAGGAAGACAGAGACAAGAGGAGGATTTCTTGGATTTCATTCCAGCTTCCCTTTCCTTTTGCTCCTGCTCCCAGCTCTGGCTGCCTGCAGCTGTTTATTTAAAAGTCCAGTAGGAAGAGCTCAGCTTGTGCCTGCTCTCCACAGGGATTTTCTGCACCATTGCCACGAAGAACAGCAGAGAACCATGGAGTCATGGAATCCCAGGATGGTTTGGGTGGGAAGTGACCTCCAAGATCATCTCATTCCCCTGCCATGGGCAGGGATGCCTTGCCCTGTTCCAGGTTGTTCCAAGCCTCATGCAATCTGGCCTTGGACACCTCCAATATCCAGTGCCAGTTTGTCTGGAGGCTGAAAGCCTCAGTCACTGCTCAGGATGGACTGGCAGTGCCTTGGACCTCCATCCAAGAGTGCAGCTCCTGCCTGCTTCACTGGATCCACAACATTCCCTGGCAGACAGGAGGCCTTGGCACTGCCCAGCAGACCAGGCAAAGCCACCAGGTAAAGGCTGTGGTGACAGAATTCCTCCTGGCTTCCAGGAATTCCCAGACAGGAGGGAAGGATGGCAGGAGCAGCAGGATGACCCTGTGGGGATGGAGATGTGATTCCATCCTCGGCATCCCATGCCTGGAGCACCAGGGAAGAGCCAGGCTGTGGTTCAAAGGCCAAACTCCCCCAGGTGAGCTGGGAAGTTTCCCTTAACTTGACGAGACAGCCCCACATTTGTGTCACATTCCCGCCTGCTTTAATTGCTCCAGCACGGCTGCTTTTCCATGGAGCCTGGAGCCAGTGCAGGCCTCAGAGATTCCCCAGGAATTACAGGCCTGGACAGGACACCCTGCAGCTCCCAACCCTCCCATGGCTCCATCTCTGCCCCTCAGGAGCACAGGGATGTCCATACCCAGGGCTGAGAGCAGCAGAGCTGCTGGAGCACCGGTGTTGCCGCATTTCCCAAGGATCAAAGCTGGGAGAATGGGAGTTCTTAGGCAATGTTTTCCCTCCTTCCAGGTTTAACTCTTCTTGTTGGAGATGTTTTATCCACACACGGCAGCAGCAGAGAAATGGCTGAACAAAGAGGCTCATTTTCTCACTCCCTGTTATCTGTGAGTCTCAGGAATGCAGCTGGATTGGAGCCCCGGGAATGCCTCAGGTGAAGAGTTGGCTGGAGTGGGCTCAGGAGCTGGGGGAGCACTCAGGAGGCATTAAACCAATGGCACCCTGCTCAGCTCCTTCCAAAAGCTGGGATTTTTCTCCTCCTGTGCTCAGGAGAAGGGGGTTTTTCCAGGCATCAAGGTTGTTGATCCCTGTGGTGCCCTGGGGTTGATTTTGGGGTTGTCACTGGGGCAGTGACACCTTCCACTGGATCCGTTTGTTCCAAGTCTTGTCCAACCTGGCCTTGAGCATTCCCAGAATGGCAATTCCAGCTCCAATCCTTGCCACAGCTCCTGCCCCCCAGGTTCAGGTGTTGCACTGCACAGATCCATGAGGCACCAGCCAAAATCCTTCTAAGCTTGTATTTGTGGGAAATTTCGCCTCAAAATCCTTCCTCAGGAAATGCTGTGTAAGCCCAAGACCCAGTTCCACACCAGGGCTGAGCTTTAGGGATTCTCAGTGGGTGAGGTTGAGAGGGTCCATCCTGCTGGCAGGGAACCACCACTCTGGGTGGTTCCTCCCGGAGAATAAGATCCAAATTCTTTTCAAGAGAGAGGATGGATCCAACCCCAAAATAAAACCAAAGGAAAATGAGTTGTTTTGTCCTTTAGTCTTATGTCTAAACCATCCATGTTGAGGATCCCATGTGGCTGGTGAGTTCTGTGGTGTCAGGAATGCCACGGAGGGGATGGATGGGCTGAGCAGGCACAGGGCACCTCAAAGACCATCCCATTCCATGGGCAGGGACACCTTCCATAGCCCAGGCTGCCTCAAGCCCTCTTCAAGGTGACTTGGCCGTGTTCAGGGATGAGGAGTCCCCAGTGAAAGACCACAGCAAGGCCCTAAGGGAAGCAAAGGCTCCTTTGTGCCTCTGAATTCCCCCTCTCCTCCCTATCCCCCATTTCCCTGTGTCACCCTTGTAGAGCCTCCTCCAGTTATCCTGGTGATCCCAAAACTGCTGATCCCATGCATCCCAGCCGCTCTCCCATGGTGACAGGGAACACCACACTGCCCTCCCAGCCCAGCTGCAAAAGCTCCAGTCTGACAAACGTGTGCAGAAAGCATTTTGGACCAGGATCCATATCCAGACGGAGGAGGGGGAATGGAAGGACCTCTTGGCTGGAGATAAGGAGCCACAGGAAGCCTGTGAGCACAAAAAGCTGCGAGCCCCCGAAATTCCCGAGGGAAGAGCAGCGCCACAAAATAATTGCTGAAAGAATGCAGCTTGATTGCAGCCAGCAGGGAGAGCCTCCAATCCCGCCTGGAATGAAAGCCCGGGGTGATGGCTCCAGGGGAAGAGGAGTTATCAGCCTGGGAGCAGTGATTTATTCCATGAAGGGGATTAAGAGTCCAAAAGTTAATGGACCTAATGGAAAACAGGATGGCTGAGGGTTCCAGAGAGGGGGATGTGGGTGGGAGAGGGGCACGTGGAACTTGGAGGCTGTGCCAGGGAACACCCAAAGGTCCTCAGCACCCACCCAGGGCTTTCTGCACACTCTTTCTGCACCTTTCTGCACCCTCTAGGCTGGGAGAGGCAGCACGGAGTCCTGCAGAGATGCAGCCAGGTAAGAAACATCTCCTGCAGTCAGGAGCTGCAGCTCTGGGCTCTCACTGGCATCAGCAGGGAGTGGCTGCTGGGCAGCTTTCATGGAAACACGGAATTTGGGTGGAAGGGACCTTTCAAAGCCACCAGTCCAACCCTTGCCATGTGTAGGGACACCTTCTGCTATCCCAAACCCCATCCAAGCTGGCCTTGGGCAATTCCAGGCATGGTGCAGCCACAGCTTCCCTGTGAAACTTTTGGGACAGAAGCTGTGGACACCCCCACTCTCTGCTCTGCTCTGCTCCTTCACCTCTCCTCGGACTGGCAGCAAAGCCCAAATCCTGTGCCAGCCCATCCCACCGAGGCTGGGGAGTGCTGCCAGCCATTCAGCCAACATTCCCGAGCTGCTCATCCCTCCCTCCTCCATTCATCCCTGCTCTCCTGCCAGGTGCCTCGCCAGGGAGGGAGGGGATCCTGTCACCCGCTAACAAAAATCCTGTGCAAATCGCATTCCAATAAAAGGCCTTGGTCATTTTTAGTGTTTATTGAAGTGGTTTCTCTTTAGTTCTTTTTCTTTCGGGCTTGTTGAGAATTTTGGAGTGCAGCTGCCAAAACTGAAATGTTTGACCGGTCCCAGTGATGCTTCTCTTGGCCTCTTTCCCTTCCTTTCTCTCTCCCTGCGCTCCAAAGTCTCTGGCTCAGGCTCTGCTGCCTCCACGTCACCTCAGCTCATTTTCCCCCGCATCCTCTGCATCCCTCTGGCTCCCCTCAGCTCCTTGGCTTCCCCTGGTGCAGCCTCTGAGCATCACCTGCATACTCAGGTGCTTCTGGATGTGAGGATTTTCCTGTTTGGATGCTTTCTCCACATAAACCCGTTTGTCCTGAGTGTGTCTTCCTTAAAATTCAACACCCAAAATGCTGTCCCTTCTCCCTGCCCAGCCCCCGGGTATTCCTGTTCCTCCAGTGGGGGTTGAACAGGGAATGGGAGCCCTATGCCATCCCAAGGTGAGGGAGAGGAGGATGTCCCACACTTGGGTAGAGCTCCCAAGAAAAGAACAGAGGGGATCAAGCAGTCAGGCTTTCCACTGGGAATGGTGGGACAAGTGTTCCAAACCTGATCTCCTCAGAGGAAAATGAGCAGGAAGGGCCAGGGAAGGAAGGAATTGTGGAGAAAAAAGCTGTTTCTCACTTTCTGGGAAATACAGAATCCAAAATCCAAGGCATGGTCACCTGGCTGGGTCATCAACTCAGGCAGTGCCAAAGGGATCCAGAGTCTCCTTCTCCTGCCTCTTCCAGCACATTCCCTGTGATCCCTGGGGTCTCCTGGATAACCCTGTTGCTTTCCTGCTCCCCACTTCCCACCAGGACATTCCAGACGATGCTGGATCCGTGTCTTTTTGCCCATTTTACAGAGGACAAAACTGAGGCTGGCCCAAAAGAATGCGCCCAGAGCCTTTTCCCTGAGCCTCCATCCCCAGCCCTGCCCCATCCCGGTCTGTCCTTGTCCCTGTGCCACACTGGTGTCCTCAGGGATGCAGGGATGCAGGAGGACAGCGGATCCCACCACGCCCAGCCCGGCTCCTTCCCACTTCATTGTCAGCGTGTGCTGGATCCACACCCCGTCTGCTCCGCCGGAATTCGCGCCGGGAGCCGGGGCTGTTGCCGTGTTTAATCCGCTAATGGCATTAATTCCCGATTAAATTAACCAGTGCAAATATGCTGCCGGTTTGGTTGGGAAGGAGGGGGTTGTGCCTCTCCATCCCCCACCCTTTTATGCTGGAAAAGACACTGGAGCATTTGTTAGCGGAGAGAGGTGGGGGAGAAAAAAATCCCACAAAGAATCGCAGCATTTATGTAGATACAGAAAAAAAATAATAAATGGCAGATTATTTTTCAAAAAAAAAAAAAAAGCCAAAGAAAACTCGCCTTTTTCTTGCAAACAAGCTGCCTTCCCTCTGGGAAGCGGCTTCCAGCGCTCAGCCCCAGCCTGCTGGGAGGACAAAAGGCTCTCTCGGCGGGGCAGCGGCCGGGAACGCCGGGATAAGGCCGGGACAACGCCGGGACAACGCCGGGAGCGCGGCGAGGCTGCTCGGCAGCAGCCCCCGGCGCTGCCCGAGCCCAGCTCACATTTCAAAGCTCTTGCTTTTTCCATTGAATGTCCTTTCCTCCTTCTTTTTTTCTTTTCTTTTCTTTTTTTTCTTTTTTTTTTTTTTTTTTTTTAATGCTTCCATGTATTCAAAGCAGAGTTATGATCAAAATCCGACGCAGGGCTGCAAGCGGGGGGTTGAGTTGCATTTTGGCACAGATGGGGCTCATCCCTTCTGCAGGAGGCTCCTTGCCAAAAGACATCTTGGAGTGGAAGGAATTCAAAAAATCAGGGATTTTGCATATTATGGAGCTTTATTTGTCCCGTCGAGGGAGGTGAGAGGAAGCGTGAAGGGTTTGAGTGCAAAAAAAAAATCTGGTGTGGGATTTACCTGTGACTGAGGCAGGTGAAAAGTGTTGGATGATGGATTCTTCCCAGTGAATGAAGAGACAAAGGGGAGTCTCTTCCCTGTCTGACACTTTGGGAACAGCAGATTTTCAGGCAAGGGAGGTGAAGTAAAAAATCTGGTCTGGATCCGTGTGTTTGTTCCTACTCGGATGAGAGCGTTTGTCCCTCCTCAGAGGACTCTGCGCTGGCATTTGGGGTGAGGATGATTTGGGACAAGCACTAAAGGAAGCTCCTGGTGGGGAACCATTCCCTACTGCTGGAATTGTTTGTTGGCGATCCCAGGTCACAATAAACCATCACCTACATTCCTCACCGCCTTCCAGAGCATTTTGTCCTCCTGTTTATTGTCTTTGACTCCTTTATCATCCCTTCTTGCTGCTCAAGCCCAGCACGAGCTGAATCTTCCAAAGGGATTTTTGGACGAGGTGTCCCAGCCCTGCAGGAGACGAGCTCCTCACACCCCCATTCCTTTGATTTTCCAGGAAAAGGTTATGGAGAGCTGCCTGAATCCAAGGCCGTGTGCCTGCATCGCTCAGGCAGAGAGGGAGGACAGGGATTCCGTGTTCCTCGGTCACTGATTGAAATGATCCGATCCTAATCACATTTCCAAATGGGAGCTTTCAGAGGGAGCAGAGACAAGCGCATCCTGATGATTTGTTATTGTCGCTCCGAGACTCAGTCCCTAATTAATGGATTCATGGAAAGCACGCACGGAGCAGGTTGCAGATGCCACACCAGGTGCCACGGGGTGATTTCATTCATTAGGAATTCCTGGTCAGTGTTCCCAAAGCTCTGCTGGCTCTGCCATCTGACTCAGTTCCATGTGCCATCGGCGGTGGGAGGTGTCAGAACGGGCTGGTCCCCTCTCCTTGCCCATCCCGGGCTCCCTGCTCCTTGTGCCAATGGTGAGGATCCAGCTGTCCCTAAACCCTGCATCCCAAACCATCACCTGCATCCCAAATTTCATCTGTAGAAGAACAGAGCCTCCCTGCCAAATCCCCGCAGTTCAGAGCTCCAGGGCTGATTACCTGTTCCTGCCCCAGGTAAAAGGATGGAAATCCAAGTGCAGCTTACACCAGGAATTCTCTGAACGGGACGCAAGTGGCAGCTCCGGGCACACAAAAAAGGGACTGTGACATTTCCTGCTCCTTGTGTCCCTGAGCAGCGTGTGGAGAGGGGATAGAGAGGGTCTGTGAGACCTCAGAGCATCCCTGCTCCCACTCTGAGATGATCCCTCCTGCTGTCACCTCCATCCCGTGTGGATTCAGGCTGTCAGGGAGAGACCACCACAAAACTCTCTTCAAAGCCCTTCTGTGATAGAACCACCAAATGCTGGTTCCAAACGCCCAGGGGAGGATCAGGGAAGCTTATCCCAGTTGCAGCATTTATTAGATAACCTTTTCATGGGGATTTTCTTGCAGTTCTGTGTTAAAAGCATGGCTTGGGACACGGGAATAGAGGATCTGAATTCCTGGTTTGGGTAGCAGTCAAACTCAGATGAGGAATTTGGTTGTCCTTGGGTGTCCAGACTGCTGGAATTGGATAAGAAAACTGTCCCTGAGCCTGGTGAAAATCTGTCACATCACCCCAGACTGCCCTGGGACAGACAGACAGCCTGTGAGGATCATCCATGCAGGAGCTGAAATACAGGGAATCCACTTGGGTAGGTCCCAAACAAGGGAAGGTGAAGAAGAAAGGAGATTAAAGATCTGATAAGAGATCCCAGGCAATTCATTACTCCTGGTAATTGTCCTTTGTCATGCATATTTCTTCCTTGTTGGGTCTGTTATCCTGTGTTCTCCTCTTTTTTAAGTCCTTTATCACTTGTATTCCTCCTTTTTGTGTCCCTTATCAGGTGTATTCCTGCTTTTCCTTCCCTCTAACGTGTGTATTCCTCCTTTTTGTGCCCTTTATCCTACCTATTCCTTTCGTTTCCCCCCATCTTTCACGTGTGTTCCTCCACTTCTGCAGAGGAAAAGGAATTCCAAAGGTTTGCAGCAGAGAGCCCTGGATTGAGGGATGTGCCCCGGGTAAGGCACTTCAGCGAGGACAGGGAAGCACAGGGAAAAGGTTTGGAAGAGGTTTGGGAGGACTCCTGTGCCATCCTTTCTCTTCCCAGAGCTGCTGAGAGCATGGGGAAGGAACTATGGAATAATTTGGGTTGGACAGGACCTTTCAAGGCCATCTGGTCCAACCCCTTCAACCAGAGCAGGTTGCTCCAAGCCCTGTCCAACCAGGCCTTGAGCACTTCCAGTGATGGGGCTTCTACCTCAGGAAGGAAAAAGCAGGAGAAGGAAAGGGGAGTTTTTTCCCAGGGAAATCTTCCAAAAAACCTGCTCCCTGCCAGGACTGGCTGTGCAATAAAAACAAGTTGGCAATATGCAAGTGGAAGGAGCTGCTCCAGTGCATGGGTGCTAAAGGCTTTGGGAATCTATTCCTGCTAAAGTGCCAGAGGATGTGGGCAGAGGGAGGGAACGCAGCCGTGGGAGCACATCCTGCATGCTTGAGTTCCCAGCTGGGATTAAATTCCCCAAGTCCCTTCCTGAAGACTTAATTTGGGTTCATCCAACCCACTTCACCCTCAGCTCATCCTGCAGAGAGGCAGGCAAGGATCTGAGTCCAGGGAATTCCATGGTATCCGGAATGGAAAGTCTGGGTGGCAAATGTCACAAGCAGAGCTGCTCTTGGCTTTCCTTTCCTGGAGAAAGAGAAATGGAGAAGAAACAAGGTGGTCATCCCAGAAATTCAATTTGGGTCGGAAGAAACGTGGTTCTAAGCCCCTGCATGGTTCTAACCTTCCACATGACAGTGAGAAGAAGCAATGTCTTCAGGAATGGCATTTTTGGCAGATCCCAGCAATGGTGGAACTTGAAGTGAGTTCCCAAAAACCCCAGAGCAAAAAGTGCCACGACACATGAGCTGGGGGTTTGTCCTCTTGCTGAGTCCATGGAATACAGGACAATTTATTTCCTGCTGTGATAAATAGGACTGGAGAGGGATATTGGAGGCATTTATTTCATGTGGCAGCAGATTCTGTAAAGATGCTTTGCTCAACATCCTGCTCCAGTCAGGCTCATCAGCACCTTCAATTAAGATCCTTCATGGATGAGGGGTCACTGGATACACTCCCAAACCTGGAGCTGCAGGATATCTCTCTTGTGCTTTCCCATTCCCATTCCAGCCATGGAGATCAGCTCTGTAAAACATTCATGAGCAGCTTTAAGAGAATGAAAAATTAAACAACCTTTGCTCTAAGGTATGAAATATTTACCATGCTGCTCCAAGCTAATTGCAGACAAAAATGAGCAGAGCCGGGAGCAGCAGCTCCAGAATCCGATGGCTCCAGCCCAGCCTCGGAATGGATCCTCTGTCTGATGGACAGGGACAGGAGTAGTGGGGTTAGAAACCACCATTCTTTGGGGTTTTCCTCTCCACAGAATCATTAATATTGGAAAACACCTCCAAGATCAAGTCCAAACTTTGAGCAAAAGTCACAGCTCCCAGGGATAGCAGGATTCCCAGGAGCAGCACCAGAATCCCATGGCTTGGGCCTGGTTCTTCTGCCTGATGGGTGGGGAGAGCAGTGGTGAGAAGAGAAACCATCACTCTTTGGAGTTTTTCTCACCATAGAATCATCAATGTTGGATGACACTTCCAAGAGTGAGTCTAACCTTTGAGCAAAGGTCACCATTCCCAGGGATGGAGGTTTCCTGGGAGCAGGGAATGCTGCCAGTCCAGCTCAGGATGATGGGCACTGCCACAGCAGAGTGAGCCCAGCAAATGTTCCCCAGGCTGGATTCTCATCCTACTTCATCTCTTCTCTTCCTCATCCCTGTTGCATCCCTGAAAAGCCCTGATGGAAAATGGAGCTGGCTGAACGAGTCGGTGCAAATGATAGATGGGATAAATTAAGCCTCCAATTCTGGTCGCTCTCATCATCGCAATTTCCTCCAGCTTTTCTTGTTGTTGGGAAGTGTTTAAACACCCGGAGCGGGAGACTTGTCTGCCGGCTTTTTTCTTGGCTGATTGCAAACAGCTCGCTGAGGGTGCTCGGCGCTCCAGCTGTGTTTGAGCAGGAATCACGAGGGATGGGATCAGAGGGATGGAATCAGTCACCTGGTGCTGACGGAGCAACCCCAATCCAGGCAGAGCCCAACACCAGGCTCAGCCCCCGTTCAGAGCAGGCACCACAAAATGCTTCCTTGGAGACAGGGAAAGAGCAAACACACAAATGTTTGCCAAAAGCGAGTGGTACATGAGTGGGATGTGTCCGGAGATAAGGAATTGGCTTCTCCCACAATCCCCTTTCCTCCCAAAACCGGGCATGCCTGTCTCCACCAGTCCTCTGTCCCAGCAGATCCAAAAATCCCAGTTTTCATCACCAAGGATAAACCTTTTGGTCCTTTGGAGCATGAAAAGGTCATGTTGTTCCCTGGAGCTGCAGCGGGATCCAAGTGAGCTGAACCACGGAGAAAGAGAGAAACAAACAACAGGCGAGGAAAGGATCCCTTCCTTCCATTATTGTGGGATTTATCTTCCCAATATACAGAGAGTGTTGCCTGGCAACCCCGGCTCTCCCGACCTCTTCCATTTCCCCCCAGCACAGCCCAAACCAGCCCAATCCACATGGAGCCCTCTCCAACACAATCAGGTTTACAGGAGAGTCCTCTGGCAGCACGGGGCTCATCTCTCCATCTCCGGCCCTTTCTGTCCTCTCCCAGGTAGAAAACACCTTGCAGGGCAGCTGATGGTTGGTCTGGAGGAAGGACCACCATGGATTCTCCCCTGGACCATCTCCATGCTGGAGATCCTAGCTGTGAGGCTGAGCTTCTCCTGGAGCTCCCCAGCCAACCCCAAATGGCATCTGTACCTTCAAACAAACTCATCCCAGCCTAAAAACCCATGGACACTTTCAGGAGAAGCCTTGACCCACTTATGGTCAGCGGATGTCCACTCAGAGCTGTTCCCAAAAGTCACCAAAAGTCTGCAAGCACCTTCCAACGCATCCATCCTTTGGTGGAAGACCCAGAGAAAACTTTCAAGCAGAAGCCATGGATGGTGCATCCATGGCTGTTCATCCAGGCTCTTCCCTGCTTAAAGCTCCCCACAGCACTTGGCAGAGGTGCTCCAGGACATTTTCAGTGCTTTTGCAGAGCCACAGAGCAGGGACAGGGACCCTTCCAGCATCCCAGAGCCTGAAACCGGCAGGTTTTCTTTTGTGGATTCATCCAGGATTTTTCACAATTGCAGCTGCTTCATTTGCATCCTCCCATCCTTCATTCCTGCCTTTCCATCCCTGAACTCCTTTCTGACTGCTCCCAGCTGCTGAGGAACATCTCTCTCCCAACTCAGAGGAGTCCCAGCGGGCACAATCCATGCTGAGACAGGATCCAGCCCAGGAACGTTGAATGTGAATTTGTACAAACTTAGAGAGAGAGAGAGAAACGAAAATTCCCGATCTCATTTGCAGCAGCCTCAACTTTGAAACTCTCTTTTCAAATCCTTCACATCTCAGTGACACCCAGGGATGGGCTTGAATGGGATCTCCCCCCCCCGCGTGTCCCATCACCCACCAAGCCCTCCCGGCCCTTTCCCGGTGTATCCGCCGTTGCCAGGGTTACTATCTGTCCGGCGGGATGGGAGCCGCTCCTGTTCCCCTGACAATAGCAGCTCCTGAAACTTTATTCCTGCCTGGGGACAGCATTAATCACTCACCATGGGCACGGAGCGGGGGCTCTGCCACAGGGGGGTCACCTCCCGCCCAGGGAGAGCCTGCACGGAACCGCTGAGGTTGTGGAAAGCTTTCCCACCACTGCCCCATCCTGGGATTTCAAATGAAGGACACAACTACCCGGGATGGCAGTGGCAGGAGCTGGACACTCAATGTCACCCTCTGAGACGAGGGTACAGTCTGAGAATGTCGGGCAGAAATAATTTGATAACTGCAAGGTCAGATCTGCAATGCTGCAGTGCTGCTGGAGAGGCTCTGCCTTTCCCACCTTGGGAGAGGGGAAGTGAGATGAGGAAAAAGGGGAATGAGGGCGTTTCTAGCCTCTCAAAACCCAACCAGTGATTTGTGCACACTCCTGAAGCTGCATCTCTCCTGGTGGGTGGGAGTGGGAGAGGCTCTGTGCTCCCACTGCTCCCAGTACTCCCTAGGCTCAGAATGGAATCATGGAATGGTTTGGGTTGGAAAGGACCATAAAGCCCACCCTGTCCCACCCGCTGCCATGGGCAAGGACACCTTCCACCATCCCTGGTTGCTCCAAGCCCTGTCCAACCTGTCCTTGGACACTTCCAGAGATGGAGCAGCCACAGCTCCTCTGGGAATCCTGAGACAACTCCCTTGCAGTGCAGAATTTCTTCCCAACCTCCCCTCTAAACTCTCTGTCAGTCTGAAATGACTTTCACTTCAGAAGAGCTGCAGGTCTCTGCTTTTCCCTTCCCTTCCCTAATTTTGGCTCCCGGCAAGGTGCAGACAGAGCCCTCGCACTACCCCAGCGCTGAGCTGGGAGGGGAAGGAGGCCGGGGAGGAGCGGGCGTGGTGCTGGTGGAGACAAGGAGCTCGCACGGGCACTATGGAGACGGGCATTGTGTGCATTCCTGAATAGACCGGCAGGAAAAAAAAGACTTCAACAGTATCAGAGCCAGGATCCCGCCCGGCTCCGGCAGAGCCGAGCGACTGCTGCACTCGTGAACTTGAAGGGTGGGCTTTGGAAAGCAGGGAGAGGTGGGGAGGGAGGCAGGCAGAGAATTCAGGTGAAAAAAGGTTAAGTGCAGCCAGAGATTGAAGTGAGGCAGAGTCGCCCATGAGAGCAAAGCAAACAGTTCAGCGCAGGGAAACCCGAGCCAAGGCCATTCACTGCACAAGCCCCGAGACAGGCGAGTGCCCCCTCCCCTCCCGCTCCATGGGATCTGGCAAGGACAGTGCTGGCTCCGAGTTCATAAATTCTTCAGCAGAAAATACTTAGATACTTCATCAAGGGCTCCTCTGTTACTCCAGAACAAGTTTACATTATTAGAGGGAAAAAAAAAAAAAAAAAGCAGAAAAAACAGCAACCCCTCAACCAAACAAAAAGGGTCCTAAATAAAGAGATAAAGCAGCATGACAGGACAGCAGTAATGGCTTTCAGGTGTATGTTCTGCATAAGATTTCCAGGCAGTTGGTTTAGTTAATGGATTCCCTTAATCTTTCAGCTGTCAGGGTGCAATCTATAGTCTACTGTTTCTTCCACCCCGTATTTATAGGGACAAATTCAAACTTGTATAAACAGACAGGAGTATCTATTGTTGTGCAAGAGGAGGACACAAAGGCAGCTTGTCACTGATCCATCACAGCTGTCTGCGAGCCGAGCCGGGAGAAGCCGGCAGTGCAGCACGGGGGAAACCAAACCGGGAGCCGGGAAGGATCTGGAGGTGTCGGGAGTGTGGGAACCGGGGGAGGTGGGCACGGCCCCCTCACCACCGAGGCTTCAGCTGCTCCTCGAGGCTCTTTGGGATGCCGAGAGTGTCAGCAAAGCCCGGCAGGTCTGGGGGAGAGAGGGAACATTAATTAAAAGTTGGGAGCTGTTGTGGAGATTGAGATTTCCAAGTTGGTTTGTAACCAAGTAGGGAAGGGGGAAGATGGGGAGAAAGGGTGGTGAAAGGATGATGGAAATAAGATGTTCTTGGGCAGAGAACACGTCTGGGGAGCAGCAGCTCAGTCAAAATCTGTCTGTCCTGCTCCCTGAGCAAAAATTCCTCATGTTGGTGGAACTGGGGGCCATCTTTAATAACTGACAGGGTAAGAGCCAGGAAGCTGCAATGGCTTGAGGTTGGCTGCCAGGGCAGCCTGGCTCCAATGGGAAGCACTTCCCAGGCTTGGTTGCCCCATTCCTGCCCCCACTCCAACCCTCTGTGTCGCTCTCCCCAGGGTCAGTGAACATGGGCACAGCTCCTTGGGACCCCCAGAGCAGGAAAACACCCCCCAAATCCAGGGAGAGGGGACAGGGAGAAGATGAGGAACAGGACTGGACAACGGGGTCCCCAAATCAGAGGGAGGATGTGGGTGAAGCCCTAATGGTGCCCAGGGGAAGGAGGGAGGGGAAGCTGCTGTGTCCCCACTGCCAGCAGATCCCAAGGAGGCACAGCCAAGGTGGAGAGAGCAGGAGAGGTGGCGAGGCCATGGCAGTTCTTTGGGTCTTTAAATATCTCTTTGGAAAGCTTATTTTTGCTTGGATAATTCAAGCAATGCTCTCCCAGCACCAGCAGAACAGAAACAATCAATAACAATGGGAGAAGTGACTGCTGTCCCCATTGAACTCCATCCACTGAAGGGTTCTGCCTTGAGATGTTTATTGGAAAAGTGCGGAACAAGGAAAACTGGGACAAACTCCTCATGCTGGCCTGGTTTGTGTACCCTTGGAGGCACTCATGGAAACCTCAACTGAAGGAGCTCTCCAATCTCACCCTTTGCCTGCAGCTTGTTTATTTAAATCCATCCTTTGCACAAGAGCCTCTCCTGCCTGCTCTTCTCCCTCCCCACCTTCCAAGGACTCCTCAGGGATTTCTGCTGGGACTTATCCAGCCTGCTCCAGTTCCAACTGGGAAGCCACTTCTCTTGCTGCTGTTGTCTCCCTGCTCTGCTGATGGAGCACCATTAGGAGCAGAGTCCCCTGGCAGCGATGCTGGGAGGCCTCTGCAGGAGGTTTGAGGGGGTCCCTGTCACAGCCTCAGAGCTTGAGACAGCCCCAGAGTCATCTCCCATTCAGTGTTCCTGGGCTTTTCATGGAATCATGGAATTACAAAATCAGGGAATGGTTTGAGTTGGGAAGGACCCCCCTGCCATGGCAAGGGACAACTTCCACTGTGCTTGGAAATTCCAGGGATGAGAAGGTTTTCAGGCGGCTCTGCAACTCCAGGGCAGGAGGGAGCCGGAGCTGCTCCTGCCTCCTCTGCTGCTTCCCCTGCCCAGATCCCACTTTCTGTCCCAGGAGCTCCCAGGGGAGGGTCCCAAGTCACGACCATCCACACAAACCTCCCACCTGGATGAGACAGATGGAAAAAGCACAGGGTGGTTTCACCCAGGGCTCAGAGAGGGGACAGCAGCAGGTCCCAGCAGTGAGCTCCCCAGCCCAGCACTCCCTGCCTGTCTGGGAGCACTGGGATACCGGGAGGGAGGAGCTGTGGATGGAGCTCGGAGCTCATCCTGGAGAGATGCAGGGATTTAAATAGATATTGAAAACATTCCCAGTGGGTTAAACAAGTGGCAGGGATGGCACAGGAGTGGGACAAGGATGGCCCTGGTGTAAGACGGCAGGAGGGATGAAGGAGTAACAGGAGGGATGAAGACATAACAGGACGGATGGAGGGACAATGGGGTGGTGGCACTGCTTTAGCCCTGCCATGACTTCTGTGCCATAGGGACCATCCAGGGATGCTGCATTTCCCAGGATGGAGAGAGCAGCAGCCTTGAGGGATACAACTCCATGTGATGCAGAGGAGGGTGAGGAGGAGGAAAGGGAGAGGTTCATGGAACAAGAGGAAGGAGGCAAGGGGGGGGAAGGAAGGACATCTCTGGTGCAATCATTCTGCGTATCCAGTTCTGACTCTTCCGGACACAACTCATCCCTCTCCAGGGTAATGCAGCCTCCTCCTGCACCTGATCCCCTCATTAACACTGTCACCAGCTGATGACATTATCAAGTGAAGCGTGGCCTCGGGGCAGGCAGGATTTAACCCTTCCAACGCCGGAGAATGAGCCCGGAGGGTGTCAGGCAACAGGTGAACAGGGACCTTGAGAGGGCCAGTGGAGTTTGCTCCGGGAATGTTTGTGGGAGGAGGAGGAGGGGCACTGGGAAGGCCAGGCAGGAGTGATGGATGGGAGCTGGTGTCGGAGCTGAAAGTCTCAATAACACTTGTGGCTGCACGTAGGCCCCCGGGCTTTTCCCAAAGGATTGGCTGAGCCATCGCGCTCTAAATGGATCATTCTCAGGAAAATCAAGCTGCTGCCATCTCTCCTCCCTCCTGACACTCAGCAGAGCCATGAAACAGAGCCACCAATGCTGCTGCAGCAGCTCTGTGGAGCCCCACAGCAGTGCCAAAGGACCTGCTGCCACGGCAGGCACAGCCATGTCCCCAAGTGCCACAGTTCTTCCCACATGCCATTCTCTTCCCAAAAAATCACAGAATCCCATAATGATTTGGATGGAAGGGAGCATAAAGCTCATCTTGTTCCACTTCCTGCCTGGGACACTGCCAAGGACAGGGCAGCCACAGCTTCTCTGGACAACCTGTGCCAAGGCCTCACCACCCTCCTAGGGAGGAACTTCCTCCTAATATTTAACTTAAATCTTCCCTTTTTTAGTTTAAAACCTAGCCCCTTTGCACAGAGATGATTCACAGAGGGCTTGGATGGATCTCATGCAGTACAAAACTGATGGCAGATGGAAATTTGTCTTTCAGTCCCTCCTGGGTTCACTTTGAATGTCCCAGCAAGGATCCTGTGGCTCCCTCATGTCCCCTCTCATTCCTACACAAACCCAAGCACCAGGCTCATCCCCTTTGCAAGGTCCCCAGGTGAAGCTTTGCTCTGTGGCAGGTGACACTGACACTTTTTGAGAGCAGCTCAGAGCCAGGGTAGGTTATTTTCTCCAGATAAAGAAAATGGGAATGAGTTTTCCCAGATCTGAGTGACACCTGCACAGCTGCCAGCAGCTGGGAGGGGACAGGGCTGCCTGAGGACTCCCAGTGTCTCTGCAAGAGGACCCTCACTGGGTCATCCTTGGCTTCTTTCTATTTGAACATCTTCGTTTTCCATGTCCTTGGTGGAGCTGGCTGGATGGAGATTAAAGCAGTGTTTGCAAACGGGCGGTGCTGGAAATCAAAGGCAGAGGATTAACGAAGCCATTTGGCTGCTCATTGACCACGACCCAGAACCCAACAACTCCATAATCCCTGAGGAAAGCAGCCCCTTTCCCTGGGAAATCTGTGTCTGCTGAAGGATCCAAGGGAGGATTGGGTGCAGGGTGCTCACAGTGTGCCTGGCGTGGGGCTGCTGTTGGGTCGTGTGGTGAGCAAAGGCTTCACCCCAGCAGAAACCTTGGAAACTCCTTCTCCCTGGTGCCAAGCCTCTCTACCCCTCAGATTCAATCCAGCCCAGCAGCTATTCAAGTCCTGTTCCTTGGGAATGCCTTGAGGAAACTCCCTTTGCTTCCTGAGCTCTTGCTGATGGAGCTGCCCTGCCCGCGGCCTCCCTCCCACTGGGGAGGATTCCCCCATTCCCTGGGGTCCCAGGAAACAACTTCCAGTAGCCTCCAGCTCCGGGAACCACTTGCTAGATATCAATATGTATCTCAATATATGTCTGATGTTTGTGCGGGGGTGGATTTTTATGCCCGTGCACAGAATCAATAAAAATTAACATTTAAGGAGCTGTGATGGGATGTGCAGCGTTGTCGGGAAATGCAGGGAGTGTTAAAAGCTTAATGGACAGGGAAGGCAGGGGTTCTGCAGACTTCAGCATGCAGGACTAGGGTGAAATCAAGGAGCAAGACAAGAGGAATTTAGAGGAATTTGGAGATGCTGAAAAGGAGTAAAAGTAATCAGGATGAAGCTCCTGCTGCCTCCAGAGCACAGGCTGCAGTTCCATGCTGCACTTACCTGTTCCAACATGCAATAAAGCAGTGATTCCAATGGGAATGGACAATTAAATCAGCCACTTGAGTCCCTGCTTGCCTCTTCCTGCTTTTCCTGCCCTGGAGGACTGAGCAGCCCAATTTAAACCAGTGCAGGAGTTCTGGGAGCTGAGTGGGATCCCTGGGGAGAAGGTAAAACAGGGATGGAGTGTGGGGCTCTCTGCCAGGATGGGGCTCTTGAGGCATCTCAGTGACCCTGCTGCAGTCACACACTCCTGGTTTTATCCCCAGGGTCCAGTGCAGGAGCACCAGGGGGCTCTGGTCCTTGGGCAGGCAGGGATGGACTCAGGGGCTGGGTGCTCATGGAGAAGCTGGCACAGGAACCACCCAGTGCCCAGATATTGACCCAAAGGAGACTCAGTTTAAATCAAATATTGGGAAGAAGCTTTTACCATGAGGGTGGTGAGGCTCTGGCACATGGTGCCCAAAAAGGGTCCAGCTGCCCCACCCCTGGGAGTGTCCAAGACCAGGTTGGATGGGGCTTGGAGCAACCTGGGATAGTGGAAGGTGTGAGGGTGGCACTGAATGGGCTTTAAGGTCCTTTCCAGCCCAAATATTCTGGGATTGCTGCTGAGGGATGGGATGTCACCTGGTGGAGAGTGATGACCAGCTGGACATCTGCCATGGGGAAAAGCAGAGTGTCCCAGGAACATTTGGGAAACGTGTGGGCCATGAAAAATTCCCTCTCATTGGTTGGTTCATTGTCTGTCATCACAGAACTTGGCCCAGCTCCTTCGGTGGTGCCTGAGCCATTTCTCAGCTGATGAGCAGCAGGAGAAGATCACAGACCTGGTGAAGGACCTTGGCAAGGGAAAGGGAAGGGTTAGGGAAGGGTTCTCACCTTCCCCTGCCCCTCTCCAGCCCATTCACCACAAAAAACACCAGCCCAGGGTCATTTGTTAACTCTCAAAGGAAAACATTCCCAAAGATTGCACAGGTAATGGAGCTCAGGATAGATTTGGAGCAAGTTTGTGCTGGCTGCAGGATCTCAGGGAGAGCATTGGGATCTCAAGGAGAGCTCTGGGATCTCAAGGAGAGAATCAGACAGAGCTGCTGGAACAACTCAGCTGTGCTTCAGTCGCTGTTACTGCCACTCATCTCAAATCTGACCCACTTTCCACATTGGCATATTTTGTCTTTTTAAAGTGCAGAATAATTGAGCAGACCCAGCAAAACTGCAACAAATGTTTGGATTCAGCCGAATCTCTTTTTCAGGAAAAAAAAAAAAAAAAACAGTTGGCAAAAGCTTTTTCCCAGGATGGAAATGGGAGAAAATGAGCGTGTGGAAGGAAGAAAGTTTTTGCAATGAGGGTGGGGAGGACCTGGCACAGAGAAGCTGTGGCTGCCCCATCCCTAGAAATGTCCAAGGCCAGATTGGATGGCCCTTGGAGCAACCTGGGATGAGGGAAGGTGGAAAAGGGCTGATCTTTAGTATCTGTGGCAGTGAGTGGAATGGGATGAGCCTTAAGATCCCTTCCAACCTAACCCATCCTGTGATGCTGTGTCCAAGCTGGGATTGTCACCGTGGTGCTCCATGGATCCATGCCTCTCCCAGAAGATGGAATGGAGCTCACCCAGCAGGGCCTGGGTGCTGCTGGCTCTGACTCCACCTGAGCTCAAGCCCTGGCACATCCCCATGGACTGGAGCAGGCCAGGACTTGTCCTTACTCCCCCTTTACTACACACTTACACCCCCCTGCAAGAAACAGCTCCAGCTGCTGCCACGGCTGCAGCTTCTGAGGGGATTTTGTCTCCTCTAGGTAAACATGGAGGCAGTGGATCCACACCTTATAATTACACTGCTCCACTCTGCAATTATTCCATTTTCCAGGCTACAGCTGCTTCCTACTCATTATCAGGCAAAGAAACTTCTCCTGATCGTAACGTGGCATTAACCCTGTAATTAAGAGGCAGAGACCACCCAAGGACTGGATGCCAAGAGGGGCTTCTCCGAGCTGAGCCAGAGCTCAGGGGTGGCTTCCCAGGCTGTAGACTCCCCTTTCCAACCCCACACACTTCCCTTCCCCCTCGTTTATTATTATTATTAATATTTTTAATGGCATAACAGGAACATCTACACAAATCTGTCCCCACAGAGGTGATGAGTTGGGTGCTCAGTGAAGGGGATCTGCTGACCTGAGTGTTTTGGGGGACACGAAGTTCTCCAGGTGCCTCATTCCCAGCTCCAGCAAAGAATTCACCAGGTGAGTTTTGTCTTTTTTTCTGAATCCATTTGCAGGTGTGGGTTTCCTTAAATCTTTGTGGTTGGAAGTGTCTGGTTCCTGCCACCCTGCCCATGGATTGGGTCTGAGGCTTCCCTGTGTCTCCATCAGCACAAGGATCATTTTGGAAAGGTGGAGCATCACCCAAAGTGACACAGAGGGTACCAGGAGGGCTGTGACAGTGTCCAGCCGTGTTCCCAACCCTGGGATGCAGCACAGCACCACTCCATCCCCAACCATGCAGATTCCAGGACTCGTGGATCAGCACCTGGTTTTTGACGGGCTGTGGATGAGCCCTGAGCCACAGATGGAGCAATTTTAACTCTGATCACAACAAGCCAGCTTTAATTGTCTGGGACCTCTTTGGGTGAAAAGGGCACTTCTCAGCCCGGGAAGATCAGAGCAATCACCTCTCCTGGAATTTCATGGCACAAGGTCTGGATGATTTCATGGACTCAGGAAAGACTTTGCTGCTGCTGCTGCTGCTGCTGAATTCAGTCTGGAGCATAATTTGACACCTTTAATGAGAGGAAGCACAGCCAGGCTCCAGCTCAGGCAGCTTATCCAGAGTGGGATCACATCAGTGCAACCAAATCCAGGGGAGCATCCCGGGGTGAGGGGCAGAGCTCGTTGTGCCCTGCAGCAGAGCCAGGGCTTGAGCTGCCTCACACATCCCGCTCCCTCCTGCAGCTGCTTCTCTTTGGCTCCAGGAATAAACCTGGAGAATGTTCTGCCTGCTGGAGCAGTTTGCAAAGAAAGGCACGGAACAAACACATTTAAGCTCTTGCTGTGCTCACCGGGAGCAGCAGGATCTGCATCTGTGATCAGAGCTGTGAGCCAAGGGACAGCCCTTCCCCTGCAGGAGAGCTCCTGACACTCCCCTTGCCTGGGCTTCCCTTTTCCATGGCTTCTGGAGCAGAGCAAACACGGGAACAGGATGGGCTGAGGATGAATCCATGTCCTGCACACTCCCTTAGCACCTCCACCTGCAACCAGGCCAGCCCTGCAATCATCCTGTGCTTGTACCCAGGGCCAGGAGCTGTTCCCCAGCAGTGACAAACACAGGTACAAAACTTCCCTGGATTTTTTTCAGGTCCCAGGCAGAAAAATCAATGTCCCTGAAGGTTGTGTGAGCACAACCCTGGGGCTGCCCTCTTAAATCTGCTTCCCAAAAGTGATGGAGCCATTCCTGGGCTGGGGAACACTGATGTGCAGCATCCCAGCACCTTCCCCCTGTGGGAAGGAGACCAGCACAGCTTCAGAGGGGACATTGCCAGCCCCAGGGATGGGGGAACAGTGACAATAAAACCCCGGGGGTCCTGCCCAGGCCACAGCCACGGGGGGCTCTGATGGCAGCGTTTGCTCCAGAAGCTCCCCCTCTAATGGGACATTTCCCGTGTTATCCCAACAGCTCTGTTTTCCCGGCAGTTTATCACCCACCTCAAAATCGATGACAAGGCAGAGTGAACCCCTGACCTGGAGGTATAAATTGCCCCTAATTATCCCAGCAGCTCGTCAGGCGCTGGGTGCTCTGAGCGGGGAGCAGCTCTGCCCTCTGACCCCGCTGCATTTCTCTTGCTTTAAGGGCTTTTTTCCCCATACCAGCCTGAAATTCCCCTGCCTGGTGGATCCCAGGTTCTTCCTGTTCCCTCCAAGCCACGCTGGCACATCTGGGGTCTCCATGGCTGGAGCACGGAGATGGGGGGAGCCAGACCATTAAATTCCATCATCCCCCTCCTGCTTTTTATTCCCAGTGCTCAGGAACGCTGCTCATTTTCATTTTCTCCAGCCAGTCCATCTTCAATATGGAGCTAAAGCACACCCCGAGGAGACATCTTTAATTAAAGTTTGAGGAGCGTCAGATAAATAAAGAGGGACCACAATGGCCCAGACATCTCCCTGGGAGTGATGGGTGCCCGGGGAACCGCTGCAGGTTCCCGGGGGAGATCAAGGGAATGCAGCGGTTCCTGCCGCTCCTTCCCAAGCCCTTGGCATTTGTTTAGCCCCGGGCTCTCTCCAAGGTAAACGGGGGTGTCCGACCTTGCCACCTCTTCCCGCTCCAGTTGCCAGGGGCTGCGGAGAGCCCTGGCAGTTGAGCAGCCCTTGAAAGGCTCCTTTCACTGTAATTAGACATGTAAAAATGAAAAAACCCGAGGAAAGGAATTTATGCATCTTCTAATAGCCCTCAAGTGTCCATCCAGCCGCAGCCTTTTCTGCCTGGGCTTTTATTTGGAGAGTTGCTATAATTTATGTCGTGCAATTAGGTTTTTGTCCTCGGGCTGTGGGAGGAGCGGGAGCGTGGAGCAGGGGAAGGAAGGAGCCTGGAGTGAGCAGAGGGAGAAGGGGCAGCAGCTCCGGGATGAGCCCCGCTCATCCCAACCCAGGGATTCACCCCAACCCAGGACTGAGCAGCTAAACAGCCCATAATTACGGAGCAGAAGAAGGATAAAATGGGAAATAATCACTCATGGAGCCTCTCTCTGATGGGAACGGTGCCCGTTCCCCCGCAGGACTCGCCGGGAGGGTGGTGCTGGGGACAGGGTTAAAGCACATCCTTCAGCTGTTGCTAAGTAACAGTGCCCGGTCCTCCACATCCCCGCTCCGCCCTGCACAGCTGGGGGAACATCTGGCTGCAGCAGGGGACAAGAGGGACCCTCTGGTGAGGGGATGGGTGCAAGAATCCACCCTGGAGCGCTGGGGCTGCCAGGGAAGGCTGTCACCAGCCCCTGTGTGCTGCTCCTCAGCCCTGCAGGAAGGTTTTCCAGCTGTATTTTCCTGCATGCAGCAGGATAAGCCCAGCAGATAAACCAAACACGGAGCACAACACGCTTCCAGGGAATATTTGCTCAAAGTCCTGTGGAAATGGGATTCAGAAAAGCTCAGAGCCTACGGGCTCTTTCTTTGCACAGCCAAATCCTTGAACTTGAATCCCTCAAAGAGGGGTTTTAGCTCAATGGCCACTTTATGCCCCTTTGGTTGCCCGTGGCCCCGCTGGCCCCGTGCCACCTCCCCGGCCTCTCCCTGCCCGACATCTGCAACAAATCCCGGCTGGAACTGGCTCCTGCTTGCCCGGGGCTGCCTGCTGGGGAGGCCAGAGGAGCCTTAACAAGGAGAGCTGGGGGAAAAAAAATAAAAAAATCCCTGAAAGAGTCAGGAACAGCGCGGCCAAAAGCTGCACATTCAGCAAGGCTGGGTGTGGGATATCAGCAGCGGATCCCAGGGTGCAGGGGCCCTTATCTCCCCCAGACCTGCTGAGTGACAGAGCAAACCCATGGAAAATCCAGTTCCCGCTGCTCACACAGCACTTTCTCCTCCGAAGGGGGGTCTGAGTGCCCTCCCCGTGGTGGAGCCGCCTGTGCTGAGCCCCGCAGCTCGGGCAGATGCAGGAGCCAGATGATGCTCCCGGCTCCTGTCGCTCCCTCGGTCCCTGCCAGGGGAGGAGCACCCCTAATCCCACATGCAGATGGTGCCTGGAGAGGGGCTGGCACCTCCCGGGGTGTCCCTCCTTGTCACAGGTCACCGGTGGCCGGAGGTGGAGGATGGCTGGGGGGGTTACACCCAGCTGTGCCTCCCGGGATCGCTCTGATAGCAAGGACAGGGAGATAAATGTGACTCTGGGGGGGCCTGGAGCGTTCCCACCTCCCAGGGGGCTCATCCCAGGGAGGAAAACACCGGAGTCAAAGAGAAATTGGGTCATATCCCCCTGATTGTCTGAGTAAATGGGACACTGTGTACATTTTATTTACCTTCCTACAGGGCAGATGTAGAGAACGTGTAATAAATCATTTGTGCAGCTGCTGGGCAACCTCCTGCTGCAGACCCAGCAAAATTCACACAATCAAACCTGCCCTAATTACAGCTCCCTCTGCTCTCCACTCCTCCCAGCTCCTCATGCACAGCCACTTATTCTCCCTCGTACTGTCTCGCTCCTCCTTTTCTCCATCTGCTGCTTCCTTCCCTCTGCTATTTCCAGAGGGACTCGTGGTCAGCACCACCGCTGCTCCTGCCCTCAGCTGCAGCTTGGATGAGGCCGGGCAGGATGTGGGTGGTTGCCTCCCACCGTGGGACACCTCTGGAGGGCACAGAGCAGCTGACATCCAAACCTTGCTTTGGCCGCTCCACCCGAGGTTTCCTCTTCCTCAAGGCAGAGCTGAGGAGTCCCACTGGGTTAGGCTGGGGAGGAATTGTTCTCTGTGAGATTTAGATTGGGGAGGAATTGTTCTCTGTGAGGAGCAGCAGTTGCCCAGAGAAGCTGTGGCTGCCCCTGGATCCCTGGAAGTGCCCAAGGCCAGGTTGGACAGGGCTTGGAGCAGCCTGGGATACTGGAAAGTGACCCTGCCCATGGCAGGGAGTGGAAGACAATGACCTTGAAATGTCCCTTGCACCCCAAACCATTCCGTGACTCTGTGATTCTTTGGGATGCCAGCAGGATGGGGTTGACCTCCCCAGAGGCCTGTGGGGATCAGACTCTGTTCAAGCCTCAGGTTTTCCCAGCTTTTCATCCTTCAGAGCAAAGCAGCTGGGGCTGCCTGGCTGGGATCCGACAATGCTCTGAGATTGCAACAGAAAAGATCCAGATTTGTGTTTACAAATCCTTTCTAAGGAGAGCAACTGCACTGGAGCAGATTGCCTGGGGCTGTGCCAGGCTCCCCAGGGCTTGGATCTTGTGGGAGCTCAGACAAATAGCTGGGAATCAGCTGGGAGGAGCTGGACCTGCCTGGGAGAGGGAAGTGGGACAGGATGGGGGAGAGATGGAGCCTGAGGCTCCATAATCAGAATGACAAAATTGTTTGGGTTGGAAGGGACCTTAAAGCCCATCCAGTTCCACCCTTGCCATGGCAGGGACACCTCCCACTATCCCAGGCTGCTCCAAGCCCCATCCAGCCCAGCCTTGGACACTTCCAGGGATGCAGGGGCAGCTCCAGCTTCACTGGGCACCCTGTGCCAGGGCCTCCCCACTGTCACAGAAAAGAATTACCTCCCAATATCCCATCCAACCGTGCCCTCTGGCAGTGGGAATCCTGGGACACAGCCTGGAGTAGTCAGGGTTGCAGCAAGCACTGCTCACCCAGTGGAAATGGAGCTGCAGGGATGCTGAGAGCCCTTGGTCCTTCAGGACACAGAGGAGCAGGAGCAGCACATCCAGGTCAGGCACCAGGACAGGGGGATGTGACCTTCCCCATCCTCTGCCATCGGAGAGGGAACATCCGTGCAGCACATGGAGGTCCTGTTCTGGGGCTGTGGGGACCTCGGGGTCCTTAAAATAATCCCAGAGAAATAAACAAACAAACAGCCAAACGAGTGCCAAGAGCAAATGGAGAACAGACTTTTCCAGTGCTTTTCTGCAGCAGGGCCTATTCAAAGCTTGGAGAGAGGATGACACGCTGGGCCAAGGCAAACAGCCCTGCAACACATCCCAAACAATGGCTTCCCAGAGCACAGAGCCAGAGGGAATCTTGTGGTCATCCCCTTGGATTTGCTGCAGAACACATGCCATGGCTCTTCCCAGAAGTCATTGTTTAAACTTGACAAAAAATCTTCCCTCTTCAGCTTTTCCCGGGAGGGTGGATGCACTGGGATGCACAGGGAAGAGCAGGGGGGGAGTTTCTTCCTTTAACCAGTTTGAGGACTGTGTGTAACTGGAGTGAAGCCTCATTGACTGGAAACAGCAGTTCCAGAGAGATGGAAACTATTTGCAATTTTGGGCTAAGACCAGACTTAACTGGGACGGGCATTTTTAGCTCAAAGTGCTTGGACTTCTCATCCTGAGGTTAATCCTTCTCTGGAGAGGAAGAGGACCAGGAAAATTGCCACCACCTAAAGCAAACACTGAATATTCTCTTTGAGTCTGAGGGTGCTCCCTCCCTCCTCTTTCCTTCTGTATTTCCCAATGTCCCTGGATTTTAGCCTGGGGCCAGGGACGGGCATTTTACTCACTGGAATTACTCTCCTTGCTCTCCATGTCTCCCCAGCTGGGATGCCAACTCATCATTCCTGCTGCTCTCTGCATTCCAACACCCCATTTTCCAACCCTCTTCCTTGTCTGCTCTGTCTGGCCAACAAATAAGACAATGCCAGAGAGGGGAGAATCCCCTTGGGAATTTTTGCCATGGAAATCAAGACACTGCCTGGAGTTATCCTTGCTTTGCCTTCTCTTTCAGAGCATGGTTTAATCCAAATTAAGATCGAGCCAATATATTCCCTAATTTTAGGAGGTGGAAGGATTTTTCCTGCACCTCAGGAGCCTGAACATGGCTCTGCAGGGCAGGGCTTCCCCAGGCAGAGCCAACACCACTGGAGCACCACATGGGGCAGAGGGAAGGCTGCATTCCATGGGGGACTGATGCTGGAGGGGCTGTGCCCCCAGGAGATGCACATGGAGGTTTCTGGGATGCATTTTGGGTCTTCTCCTCCTCCTCCTCTGAGCTGCAACAGGGATGAGCAACGTGCTCATCCCCCACGTCTGCACAGCAGGGTCAGGAATGGGACAGGAGCCAATTTCCCTTCCAGTGTGTCTGGGCACATGGAAACTAAGGAAAAACAGAGGAGAAAAATAGACAACAGAGCAAAAACCCAGCAAATGAAAGGGCAAGGAGTGGGCAAGGGGAGGGAGCCCGGGGAAGGAGTCCTTGCCAAACCCCTGCAAACACAGCGACCAGATCACACTTGGATGAGGCTCCTGGAAAAACCAGCTGAGGGAGGGAGGGAGGGAGGTGAATGTGGCCAGGGATTAATGAGCTGAAATCCACTTCCCAGGCCAGTGCCCCGTGGTTGTGGAGATGCCAGCCCTGCCTGAGTCAGTGCCTTGGAGAGGTGCAGCTCCTCAGCCAGGCCATGGAGCAAGGCAGGCAGACACCCAGACATCACCCAAACCACGGGATGCTCCCCAGGCCCCTTCCCAGGGCAGCTGGGAACCTGCAGCTCTCCTGCCCCATGGCTCTGATGACCCCAAGACCAGAGGGAAGAGGGTTGGGGGGTGGCAGGAGCAGAGCCAAGAATGCTGCTCAGCAGGAATAACCATGGGAATAGCACAGAACTTCACCCAGGAGAAGGTCAGTGTGTGGGTGCATCTGTGTCAGGACAGGGAAAGGGGAGAGAGGGGTCAAGGGGAAATGTAGGGAGCTCTAGAGTGTGCAGGGCTGTGGTAGAGTCCCCACCCCATGGATGTGGCACTCAGTGCTCTGGGCTGGTGACAAGGTGGGGATCAGGCAAAGGTTGGAGTCAATAGCCTCAGGGGGCTTTTCCAAGCTTGATGATTCTTCTTGAGGCCGGAGGTGGAGCCTGGGCTGTCCCAGAGGAAAGGGAACACTGATGGGATGAATATTCCTGTTTTCCCCCAAAGCAGCAGCTTGGTGGGTCCATGTGACAGCCTGTCTCCTTATCACTCCCCTGATCCTGCTCCAGCCTCTGCAAGGGGAGCAGAGCCTTTGGAAGGACAAGCAGGAGCCAGGAGCAGGCCTTGGTGGAGGTCAATCTCCAACCAAGAGATGGCTCTGGTGAGAGAAGAGCTCAATGAATTCCTGAGGTGAATCCCAGGCTGGGGCAGGACCCTGCAGAGGCTGAGCTCAGCAGCTCATGGCATCAAGTTCTGAACGATTCTGAGTCCAGGCCCTGCAGCAATTCCTCTGCAATGACAGGAAAATCTCTTTTATTGAGGGCAAACCACTGAACAGAAGCCCTGCTTTCAGAGGAACAACCATTCCAAGCCCACCAGAGCCAGGCAAGCCAAGGGCTGTCCCCACGATCCCTGGGTTGCTTCCAGGGTGTCAGCTGCCTGACCAGCCTGAAACACACTGGGTTCCCCTTTTAGTGACAGTGATTCCTGAATTTTGGGTAGGAAACATCCCCATCGGCGCTGCCGCCCTCGCCCTGATGAAAGGGAAATTGATCCACGACTATTTTGTCAGTAAATGTTTTTCCTGGCAACGGGACCTTCTGGCTCTTCAAAAGCAAGTGAAAATTTGGTTCCATCCAGCTGTTCCCATGTAATGGGAGCGGGGCTGAGGTGGGAAAGCAGGGCTGGCTGGGAGCAGAGAGCCAGGGAATGACAGGCTGGGGAGCAAAACTCAGCAGCCACTGCTCAGGACCTTCCCTGCTCCCAGATCTCCCTCTGGGCACGAACTGAAGGCTCTGGGAGCAGAGCCACAGCAGGGAGGAGCCCCCCATGGCCCTTACATGGACAGGGGGGTCCAGGTTGACATTCCTGGGGGGAGGCTCTTGGGGGGCTCATTTTGGACACCCCACTCCAGCCAACTCCAGGATTAGTGCTGAATGAGTGGGGGAAATGCTGCCCTTCCCAACTGCACTGGGAAGCAAATCCTGCTGGGGATGGAGCCTTACCTGAGCTCATTCCTGACACCTACCCTGGAGAGGGACTTTGGCCATGGAGTGACAGGACACAGGGAAAGGCTTCCCACTGCCAGAGGGCAGGGTTAGATGGGCTATTGGGAAGAATTGTCCAGAGAAGCTGTGGCTGCCCCATCCCTGGAAGTGTTCTCAGCCAGGTGGGACAACCTGGAGTAACCTGGCACAGTGGAAGGTGTCCCTGCCCATGGCAGGGGTGAAATTGGATGACATTTAAGGTGACTTCCAACCCATTCCATGACCTTTTGTTTTTTCTTTCCTGGATGAGCCTTCTCCCATTACTCACCCAGACACTCGGCTGCAGGGAAATAAAAAGATTTCTCCGAGGGAGCCAAAGGCTGCTTTGCCCAAGAAGCCATGGGAAGCCAAAGGCAGTCAAGATCCAGTGTGCCTTGACTACAGGAGCATCCTGGATGCCTCTCACAGTCCTGAATATTCATGGAAAGTCAGTGCTAACAGCTCAGCAGGGAGCACGACCGAGCGCTGCCCAGACGCTTTGCATCCTGGCCCGGGAATCCGCATGGGGCTGCTCGGAGCGAGCCAGGAAGAAAATGAACTGAAACCTCAGCCGCCAAACCTGACAGCGGCCTAATTTGGGAAGGCAACTCGCCCCGGGCCCTGCCTGCGGGGCTGCGAGAGCAAACGGCTCTAAACGCTCCCAAAGCCCCCGGCCCGCCCCTGGAGACTCAGCCCCGGGAGCGGCTGCGGTGCGCTCCAACCGGGAACGCCAGGACGGGCGGCGGGAGCGGGGCTGGAGCTGTCACTGCCAGCAGGGCATCACTCCCACATAATTGCTCGGGATGACTCTGCCGGGCCGCGGCTGGCGCTGGAAAAACCGATCCATCAGCCCTTCCTTCCCTGGGGAACGCGACAGGAGCTGATCTGCATCCCCCGGGACGGTCGTGGAGCAGGTGAGGAGCTCCATTTCCCCGCTCCTTCTGCACTTGGCTGGTTTGGCAGCCCCTGGGTGTGATCTGCCAGCTCTGCTGCCATCCACCCGCACATTCCGTGTCCTCCCCGCGCCTTTTAACCTTGCGCAGATTTTAAACGATGCCGTTTCCTTCGGCTTGCACAGCACTTTATTTGTTCTTTATAGCCCCAGCTCACACAGGGGGGATGTTGCTCCAAGAAAAATCCTTGCTGCAGGGAGCAGAGGACGGGCTGGCTCTCGGGGTGTGACCCTGCCTCTGACATTGACTCTCCACAGGCCGAGTGTCCCCTCTGTCTCTAAAACAGGGCTGGTGACATTCACCTGGCTGCTGGAGGAGCTGGGAGGGGGCATTAACCATCTCAGATAAAATCAGGTTTTTAAACCCTAAAAGTGCAGGGGGAGGGGAATTATAAATAAAGGAATTGTTAAAGTTGGAAAAGACCTTTAAGGTCACCAATTCCAATAATGAGACCAGCAGCTGCAGCATGTTATGAGTTCATACTGCTCATGTCATGACCACATCTGGGGTGACAATGCTCACTTGCCTCTGGGCCACCTCTGGTGCATGATCCAGGCACCAACCACAAAGCCCAAGGCAGAGAGGAGGCTTCCCCACTTTCAGGGATTAAGGAATTTGGCTGAATTCAGCCCAAGCTCAGCCTGAGTCCCAGCACTTCCCCCATGCCAGAGAGAATGAGGAGCCAACAAAATTCCCTGGCACTTGCTCCTCTCCCTGCCAACAAAGTTGCAAGAGGTGTTGGATGCCGCTTTTCCATGCTCAAGAGGTGAGGAAAGGTGGGTTCAGCACCTTCCCACATCCCAGGAAGCTGAGAGAATGCTGGGGCTGGAGCAGGAGGGATGGGATGCACCCACCAGTTGTGAGATCTCCCACAAGTGGGACAAACCATGAACTCACACCCAACACCTGGAAAAGGTCTCATCCCTGGACCCTTGTTTGGCATCAGGCAGGAGGCAGCTTTCCTCTATTATTTCTTTTTTTGAAAGGATTCTTTTTGCTTCTTTTAAGGATTTCTGATTCCATAGAAATCCTCACATCCCTGCCTGTGGTCCTTAGGCTTTGGCCGTTCTTTCCCAATTATTCCCTTTGTCCCTCCTTGCCCAGCCAAACCCAGGCTGGTGGATTACCTGGAGGAGGCAAATGTAGCACTCCCATTCCCAAGGGATCTCAGGCCAGGTTTTCCAGCAGTGGCAGCCCCCAAAAGCAGCCCTGGAGCCAGCCCAGGCCAGCTGAACAGAGGAGGAGGAAGAGGAGCTGATGGATCCCAAAGGCTCCCAGACTCAGCAACAACCACAGCCATTAACTGGGAAGTGGGAGAGACTAATTGGGCATTTAACTCGATGCTGGCACCACAGACCTTGTGCTGGAGCTGGAGAGAGGGAAGAAAGATCCACTCTGGAGCTGCAGGATCCTCTCCTGAGCCCCAGGATGTAACCAGATACCCCCTGGTTTCACCCCAACTTTTGACAGCCGATTCCTCCCCAAGGGATGCTCGTTTTGGGGGAATAGAGGAGAGAGGAGCTTCATAGAAGTTAACATGGATAAAAACACTCTCCAATCTGGTTGTGTTTGTGTTTTTTGTGAGTTGTTTTTCTTCTGTTGGTTTTTTTTTTTTTTTTTTTTTTTTTTTTTTTTTTTTTTGGTGTGTGGTTTTCTAATTCTCAGAGAAAAACAGGTTTGGAGAGATTTCAGCCTTTTTCACAGTGCTCCAAACACAAATGTGGCAGCATCGATTGTCTCATTGTAAACAAGCAGAGAGCCAAGGCCACCAGAATGGACTTGGACAATCTGAAATTCCCTGCAAACAGCCTCCTTTTATGCCACTGCCCATTAGTCAGGGTGAGGCAATGGCTGCACACAGGGAAAATCCATGGGAGCTGTAGAGTCACAGCAGCTCTTCCAAGAGCAGAATTCCAGAACTCTTTGGGTGGGAACAGCCTTAAAGCTCAGCTCATCCCACCCCTGCCATGGGCAGGGACACCTTCCACCCTCCCAGGTGTGTCCAAGCCTTGTCCAGCCTGGCCTTGGACACTTCCAGGGATGGGGCAGCCTCACCAAATGCCACGTGAACCTCAGCCTGACAGTCATGGACTGGACAATTCCCAAACCCCAAATTCAGAAATCCTGATAACCACTCCAGCATTCCCATCACACATCAGCGCTCAGGAGAGTCAGTGTTTGTGTCCTTTGCTGTCGATCAGCTTCACTAATGAATTTTTATTAGAGCAAACAAGCATTTATCTCATCTCCCCACAGGGCTCTTCTTGTTGGCAACAAAACATCTTCCCCCAGACCCATTTCTGAATTCCCTGCTCCCCAGGGAATTAAAACCTCGGGAGTGAACATGAGAACAAAATCTCTGGGCTGGGATGTCCCACACCAATCTCCCATGGGCCCAGTGGCAGGGATGCTGAGGGCACAAGGCTTTGCTTTTAACCTCAAATACCCTTAACAGCAGCATTTTTACACACCTCAGACAGCAAAGGAAGGGTTAACTCCACCACAACCCCCAGAAAAGAGGTGGAAATGGAGATACAGGAGGACAAAAGGGCTCTCAGGAGGGGTCAGCTTGAGAGGGAGACAAACAGAGGAGAGAAAAGGAATTTGCTTCCACATAAACCTCAAAGGTTGAAAGCATTTGTGAGCCAAAGGGCCAAAAGGAGTGGGGCACATCCTGAACGAGCTGGGATGTCCTCAGGAGGGGAGGGACAGTACCACCCACACACAGCCCTGGCTGGGTGCTAGGATGGGGGGACAGCTATTTCCTGGGGAAAAACCCTGAATGAGGAGGAGGAGGAGGATTCCAGCCTTATGGATGGGGAAGGCAGGAGGGTCCAGCAACACCTGAGCAGCAGCAGCAGTTTTCCCTTTGGCCTGGGATCATTAGGCAGAATATTGGCTCAAAACAGAACCTGGGGGCATTGGGATGCTCCCAGCTCCTGCTCTCTCCACTGCAGGCTGGCTCCTGAGCTGGTTGCTATGGGGAGAAACAGAGCAGTGGCCTCATGGATGGGGAGGAGATGGAGGAAATGGAGGAGATGGAGGGGATGGAGGGGATGGAGGGGATGGAGGGGATGGAAGGGTTGGAAGAGATGGAAGAGATGGAAGAGATGTGCTGTGCTGGGGGACTGCTCCTCATGACAATGCTAAATTTGGCCTGATGGATTGGGAACAGATGAGGCTCTGGGGACACAGAGCCCAGCCTTCAAGGTGATACCTCTACCCTTGAACACAACAGTGGCTGAAAATATCCTGCTGCATGAGGAAGCAGATCCCACCCCATCGTTTGGGGCATGGGTGAGAAACAGGGAGAAAAACCTGGGAGCAGAACTGCAGGGAGAGGCTGTGATGGATGCAGCACCCCAGTCCAAGCCCAGCTGAGCTCTGTGGGCACGGGCCATGGGCTATTCTGGCACATGTCCCTCCTCTTGGCACCTCTGAAACACATGAAACACTCGGCAGAGCCCCGGAGCCGTGAGCTCCACGCCAGGCAGCGATCCCTTCCCTGGCACCGCTGCCGCTGAAATATGGATCGAGGAGAGGAACGGCTCCAAAAGGAAAGACAGAGAGACAACTTTGTTGTCCTGGCCAAATCCGAGCTTGCCAAATCCCACTTCTCTAAAATGCTGCCTGCATTCTCAATAAATAAGGAGAAATCAAAACAAACCCCCATCCCTCCCGCTCCGGCGCGGGCTGATTCCCAGACACCTGCCACATCCAGCACTGGCATTGTCGGCAGAATGGATCTGCCCGTATCGCTTGCACATTTGTCTGTAAAGCTCATTAAGATCGGGCGAGATGAAAGGCAGCGCCGCAATGTAAGATCATTATCGTTATCAAAAGGAACACAGCAAACTGCTGCTCGAGAGGCAGATCTGTTTCCGTGTAAGAGCTGTTCAAAGTTCGCCCCGACGCTCCCTAATAAGGTGCCTGTTCTAGGAATCAACTTCAAGAGCTTCCCTCATGCTGGGGAAAACTTCCAAGGACCCCTTTGCCTCTCCTGTCTGTCAGTGAATTTGCTGAGGCGTTCCTGACACGGCGGAGGCGGTTTGGATACGGGGAAGGGGATCCTGTGTCCCAGAGCTCCCAGCTTGTGGGATGCTGGTCATGCATGGCCATGATGCTCTGGTGAGGAGCATGGTGAGGGTGGGATGGACACCCCATGATGTGACCATGGACATGTTTGATGTGACCATGGATATCTTTGATTTGACCATGGAATTGCATGATGTGACCATGGAATTGTGTGATGTGACCATGGAATTGTGTGATGTGACATGGACATGTTTGGCCTGGCTGTGTAAATCTGTGACATGACCATGGGCATCTGTGATGTCACCATGGATGTGCGTGATGTCACCATGGAATTCTGTGATGTGACCATGGGCATGTTTGATGCGACGTGTCTGATATGACCATGGACACGTGTGATGTCACCATGGGCACCTCTCAGCTCATTCCCAGCTCCCTTCCCTCCCTCCATCCCCATGGACTGAGTGTTGGCAGAAGTTCCCACATGTGGGATGGAGCCCAGTGCTCAGCCCAGCCCCTACTGGGGCAGCCTTCCAGAGAATTCCAGGTTGGGTTTCAATAGACAAATCCAATCCAGAGTGGAATTCCTCATGGAATAACCCTCATGGGCACCACAGAGCAGAGCAGGGACCCCCACAGCCATCACCAGGCATCACCACCATGTCCCACCTCCCACCAGTGCCTCCCAAACATCTTCATGTGTGGGGTCCTGCCTGCCACAGATGCTCCAGCAGCTTCCAAGGAAGGGCTTCCCATGGGGTCACAGCCCCCCACACAGAGCCTGAAAGAGGAACTGGCTGGTTTAAAACAGCCTCCTGTTCCTGTACTGGGAAGTTTCCGGCGCCAAGCCTCAGGCTCGGAGCTGACTGATGGGAATTTGGACGCAGAGAATCCTCTCCTGCCTGGAGGAAGCAGAAGAGTTAAACTCGCTCAAGGCACCATAATTTTTCCAAGAAGAAAACCGTTCTTCCCACACAGGGTCAGTTCTTTTTTGAAACCAGCCTCCCTTTTATCCCCAAGAAAAATCTGCTCGTAATTATAAAGCAGGGAAAGGAGAGGTTTCTGGAAATATTCATTTGCAGCTGAGCCATTTTCACCCTGGCACAGGCGGAGCGAGCCTTCCTCGCTCCCATCTGTCGCGTTCGCGGCGGCGCCGATGCCAGCCAGGCTCTGCCACCCAGCGTGGCACACTCGGCAGGGACAACGTGACACCGAGCTGGGAGGGGGCCGGGGGGCCGCCAGCAAAGCGGGAAGGACTCGTCCTGCCCAAGATGTTCTCCTTACACATGAACAGCTTGGCAGCACGAGGGGCTGGGAGAGGGGGGAGAGGAGGAGGAGGAGGAGAAGGAGGAGGAGGAACAGTTCAGGCGTTGTTGGGTGCTGTTGGGGAAGAGATGAATGGAAAAGCTCACGGAGCTGATTTTGATGGAGTCGACAGGTTCCAGACCATCTCCACCAGCATCGTGCTCTGAACTGGAGCACCAGAGGCCACTCAGCCCGAATCAGGCGTGCCTCATTCCCTGTGTCCTCTCAGCACCCCCACCTGCCCCCAGGTGATGGGATCCGTGCTCCTTCTTCAGGGAAACTGCTCTGGCTTCTCCCATCCCTCTTCCATAGCCTCATCTCATTTCCACAGCCACAAATAAATCAATCTGCTGCTGGTGCCTCCACCTTCAAATATTTATAGAGTGTTATTACACTTTTCACTCCCTGCCTGCACACACGCGCCCTTTCCTTTAAACATCTCCCCACCCAGCCCTGGATTTTTAGTTCTTTTAATCCCTCCCCATAAATCTCCCCTGATCCACTCCCGGTGCTGTATCCATTCATTTCTCTGGATGAGAGGCACTGTGATGGATTGGCACGGCAGAGCTGTCCAGAAAGGGGCTGTTGTCACCTCCCTCCATGGCACAGTGCCTGGGGACCGTGGCTCAGAGGGTGTTGGACACCTCCAAGCATCTCCTGGGCTCCTCCTGTAATTCCTGGCTCCATCCAGGCTTCAGCTTTCTGTGCTTGTCGGATTTTGCATTTTCTTATTTCTCCCTTTTCTTTTTTCCCCCTCCCTTCTCCCAACTACAAATGACAAAATTGCCAGCAGCTCCCAGACAAGCTGCAAACCCAGGAATCAGCTATTTCTGGAGACGGAATTTTAACTTCCTTTCTTGATTTGCAAATTTCTGGGGAGCAGCTTGTGAGGCCCAGGAAATCAGGAGCTAGGGAAGGCTGCAAGTTCACACACCACCTGGGATCCTTCAGTGGGGTGAGGTCTGAGCCCTCAGGAGCAGCAGCCACATTCCCTGGGCTCAGCATCAGCTTTTGGGAATCGTGGAATTGTTTAGATTGGAAGAGACCTTAAAGTCCATTTTATTCCCCTCCTTGCCACGGGCAAGGACACTTTTCACTATCCCAGGTTGCTCCCAGCCCCATCCAGCCTGGCCTTGGACTCTTCCAGGAATGGTTCTCTTGCCCTGCAGCACCCCCATGGCATCATCCCCACCCTCTCCAAGCTGGAATGGGGGTGGGATGCTCAGGGAAGGAATGTGCTCAGCCCAGAGGCTCTGCCACGGCCAGCAAGGCTCAGGGAAAGTTGAGGAATGGAAAAATAAAGTTTATCTTCAACGGGGAAGCAAAGAGGGAAATGGGATTGGTCTTGCCAGGTGGGTCCCAAGCAGAGCTGCAAAATCTCCTGGACTTTATAATTTGCTGGAATAAAGCTGCTTCAGGCAACAAACCCTTCATGGCTGTGGTTGATGGAGCTGGTGACACAGAGTTTGGGATTACAGCCTGCCATGGAGCCCTATCCCTGCCAGGATAACCCCCAGATAAGCACAGAACTGCCCAATTAAACAGCCTGGGTGAAGCCATGGGAAAGGCTGAAGGGATTTAGGGAGCTCAGGGTGGTTTTCCAGTACAGGGATCAGAAAAGGCACTCACCCCCACAAAAAGCCTCATTCTCTGTGGGGACACAGAGCAGGCAGGACTGGAAGCAGGGTCCCATCACTGCTCAGTGAGGCACTACAGGCCCAGCAAGGGCACTGGACAGGAGCTCTGCAGGGAATTACAGAGGCAAAAGCACTCTGATCATCCCCAAGCCTGCAGTGGAACATCCCTTCCTCCATGGCTTCACCAGTTTTGGTCCAGCTCAAAACATCCCCAGTGCAGGAGCCATCCCAGCCCTCTCTTCCCTGGACTCCCAGCCCTCACCTTCACAGGCAGCCTTCATCCCAAGCACAGGGGTGTCCTTGCTCCCCAAAAGACTCAGAGGAAGGGCCAGCCCTGCATCACTGGGGGTGATGGGCTGAGTTCCTGGCTGGGGGTAAATCCCAACCCAAGCCTTCAGCTCTTTCATTTCTGAACCACCTTCTGTCCCCACCCAGCTCCTTTCCCACCCATCAGGTGCTGCTTTCTGTGGCTGAGCAAACCCAGCTTTGCTGGAAGCCCTCATGCCATTAATCCAACCTCAGTCTCCTCACAGACATTTCTGTGACTGTACAGATTTTGGGGTTGGGCAGAGCCCATGGCAGAGGAGTTGTGTTCATCTGCAGGGGTTGCTTGTGCTGTTGAACAAACACCATATTCTTGCTGTCACGGTGAACTGGGATGTCTCAGCTCTGTCCCAGCCAGCTCCAGTGAGCTGGACTGGTGTCCCCAAACAAGGGATGGTGCCCCTCTGTCAGGACAGGAGCTGCTCCAGGTCCCTGATCCACGGGAGCTGTAATTATCCCTTGGCCCTGGCACAAATGGCTCATTTGACTTTGAACTCTGAGTGCTGACACGCTGGCTGGGCTTGGAATTGGGGCTTAAATCAAGGAGCTTCCCTCCAGGGAGCAGGGGGAGAAGGAGACAATTAGATTCGAACCCTGAAGTTTTACAAGTCTAATAAATTTCCTGGTAGCCTGCGGCTGCTGGGGAGAGCCAGGACAGAGCCCTTGGTGAAGGAAAAGCAAGAATTTCTCCAGGCAGGAAGCCACAGAGGCACCACATGGCTCTGTCAGCCAGGGGGGTGGCTTGTCTGACCCCCCATGCCACCCCTGGCCGGGCTGTGGGGTGGGGATGGAGACACGGTGTCCCCAGGAGTGACAATTCCACTCTGCCCATTCCCAGTGCATTCCTTGGGCTGCTCGGAGGCAGAGGAGAAGAGGAAGGTCAGAGCCAGCAGAGTGGAGGGAAGCAGCTGCTGGACACAGCAGGGAAAAAGCAGCTTCCTAATTGTGCCTCACTGCTGGAAAAGGGTCATGGCAGGGAGGTGACGAGGTGTTGGCACCAGCACAGGAACACCTGGCAGGGACAGGGCAGGGCAGCCAAGGAGGGGAAGCAGGATCACCCCCAAGCTCCTACAGCCTTTGGGAGCCCAGCCTGGCCCGTGGCTGCTCATTATCCTGCCAGAGCTGCTCTTCTTCCAACCAGGACCTGACACTTCTCTTCAGCAATGCTAATGGAGGAGGATGAAGAAGGAAGCTCCTTTCTCCAGGAAATGCAGCTTCCCAGAGCCCCTGCAGCAAAGGCTGCTCCCACCTGGGCTGGTTTCTGTCTCCTCCCACGGGCAGGTGAGAGGGAGCAGCTGCAGGAGCTGGGCTGATCCCAAGCAAAGCACGTACCTGGCACAGCCCCCTGCCTGAGCCTGCCTGGACTCTCTGGGGGCTGGGGGCTCTGTGCCACAGAACCATGGAACGCTTTGGGCTGGAAGGCTGAGGCCCATCCAGTGCCACCCCCTGCCATGGGCAGGGACACCTCCCACTCTCCCAGGTTACTCCAGCCTGGCCTTGGATGCTTCCAGGGATGGAGCAGCCACAGCTGCTCTGGGTAACCTGTGTCAGGGCTTCACCACCCTTGTAAGTGGTGAATATTTCCCCCTAATATCCCATCTAACCCTGCCCTGTGGCAGTGGGAAGCCATTCCCCAGCTGGGGTGGCACAGGAGGGGCTGAGGCAGAGACACAGCCCAGTGAGGAGGGCTTTGGAATTGGGGCTTAAATCAAGGAACTTCCCTCCAGGGAGCAGGGGGAGAAGGAGACAATTTGAGCCCTGAAGTTTTGCAAGTGAAGTGCAGAGCCCTGGGAATTCTGCTGCTGTACTGCCTCACCACAGGGGTGACATCCTCTGTCCCTGCCCTGGCACTGCCATGTGCAGCTGTCCCACTGCCAGGATGTCTCTGGAGAGGAGCAGAAATGCCACTCCAGTTGATCCCCTTCTCCATTCTTGGAGAATCTCCCTGTTGCTGCCCAAAGGGAGCAGCTCCTCTGCAGCTCCTCTGCTCCATCCCCGCTCCCGTGGCCGCCTCTGGTGTTTGTTTAACAGCCTTTTACTGTAAATTACATATTCCTCTGACACGATGTAAAATATGTTTTATGCTCTCATTTTCCCCTTGTCTTCCCACTAAACCTTTTCCAATTTGAGCTGGATACGCTGTGCTGGGATTAGCTGAGCTGTGTTTAAGCAGCCAGTCAAGCCTCAAACGTCGCTCGTAAAACCTGGGGGTCTCTGCGAGTCCCTCACACTTGTCACAAGTGACCATAAATCCTCATTTCCTGGGGACCTGTCTCTCCCTGTCTTTTTCTTTCCTCTCTCCCACTGCAGGCAGGTGAGGGATGTGGAGTGTGGAGTGGCCAGAGCTCAGAGCAGGACTGGGTGGGTTCCAGCAAGGACTCATCTCTGGCTCACTGGGAAGGGGGCAGAGCTCTGGGCTCATCCCCCTGTGGTTTTTCCAGGGTGGAGGCCCAGGTGGATTTGGGGGTGCCTCAAGGAATCAATGAGGAGCTGAAACCTCTCCCACCACATCCCACCAGGACGGGAGCCATGAGATTCCAGGAGAGAGGCAGTGAAGCAGCACTGAGGCCATCCAGTTTTGGGGAGATCTGGCACAGCCTGGAACCCCCCCACATTGCAGGGGCAGCAGGGGGGTTATGGCACGAGCTGGCCACTGTCCCCTGTGCCACGTGCCTGTGGCAGTGTGCAGGACACTGTGCACAGGCAGGTCGTGGTGGCAATGGGGAGGAGACAGCTAGGATGGGGAATTTTCCCCTTTAAAGCAAACATTTCCTGGCAGGGACTTTGCAAAGCCCTCATCCCAGGCTGAATTCCTGCACTTATCTCCAAACACAGATTTCACTGCGGATGAATTCACAGCACCCGCTCCGGGGCTGGGCTGAGGCCGCCTGAGCTTTCCCCTCTTGTGTTTTGTCTTGTGCTTTTGGATGGAAACGAAAGTGTTGGAGCACTGACAGGGAACAGCATATCCTGAACAAGCACGGCCTGGGCTGGGTCCAAACTCTCCAGCCAGGATGTGGGGGAGCAGACACAGCCCCTAACAACACCAGGGTCCCTTTTCCTGGGGATGGCCAAGGATGGCCAAGCTGGAGCTGAAGGGACACCAGCAGGGCTGTTGGCAGGTCCTGCCTTCCTTGAGATGGGCTTTAAGATCCTCCCAACCCAAACCATTCTGGAATTCTCTTTTGATCTTCAGCAAGAAATCCACTGAAGCCATAAGGACTTAGGAGAGTCATGCACAGGAGGAGATATCTCTATATATGGAGATATTTATAGGAATTCAGGTGTTTATTTATAGAAATGGGAAACAGGACCCCTGCTTTTCACCTGGAGCAGGCTTGGATCCTGCTGCAATGTGAAAAAGCAGGGAAAAGGGCTGGCATCACCCATAGGAGAACACTGGGCCAGATAGCTACAGGCTTTGCTCCTTTCAGGTGGGTTTGGGATATTCTCCTCCTTTTCTTCCCAAAGAAGGTGGGTGCAGGTGGGGAAGGAGCAGCTTATGGGAATGGTCCTGGGCAGCTTCACCTGGCGTTGCCCTGGGCAGTGGGGTGTGGGCAGTGGGCACAAATGGAGTGTGGGTAATGGGGTGTGGGCAGCTTCTCCCGGGCTCTTCCCACCAGGAGCAGCAGCCATTGAGCACCCACCATCCCTCCAACCCCTCGAGGAGGACACAGGGCAGAGATCAGGGACTGCTCCCCCAGGCAAACCTCCTGGTGCCCCTTTGGGTGCCCCCATCCATCCCCAAGAATGAAGATTCCAACACCCCGGGAGCTGGGAGCAGAGGGTGTGAGGGAATGAGGGAGCCTTATCACCTTTTCTTTTAATTTTCCAAATGCTCCATTAAAAGAAAAAAAAAATCCAACAAAAAAACCCCACAAAACTTATCCCGGGGACATGTGTAACTAATTAAATGGTACAGGGAGAAGAAAAACACGGCTTTTTTAAAGAACCTTTGAATTATGGCTGGAGGTGAAGGAGGCGGCAGGCTCAGGGGATAATTAATCACCAGAGGTGAGATGGCCTGGCTCCCTGTGCCAGCACTCGCTCCCGGCTGCCAGAGCTCATGGCCCCAGCACTGGGAGCAGCCATGGAGCTGGCATGGGGGGCCAGGGGGGCTGCAGAGCCCCGGGAAGAACCTGGAGCCTGCAGAGCTCAGGACTCTGCACCCCAACTGCATCCGGGGGGCTGCAGAGCCTTGGGGAGAACCTGGAGCCTGCAGAGCCCAGGACTCTGCACCCCAACTGCATCAGAGGGGCTGCAGAGCCCCGGGAAGAGCCTAGAGCCTGCAGAGCTCAGGACTCTGCACCCCAACTGCATCCAGGAGGCTGCAGAGCCTTGGGAAGAGCCTGGAGCCTGCAGAGCCCAGGACTCTGCACCTCCTTCCCAAAGAGCTCCGTGGAGGCTCTCGTGGAGCCCATCCATCTGCCAGCACATTCCCTCCACTCAGCTCCCCAATTCCCTCTGTGTCCCCTCAGCAGCACAGGGAGCCAAACATCTGGATCCTGCTGCTACATCCCTCTGTGGGAGCATGGCCTTCCAAAAGCACCCCAAAACCAGGAATGGTCCAGGTAAAGAGGGTGGAAAGTCTCTGAAGGGAGAGGAAATGTTGTGGCATCTCTGAGCTCAGCCCCATCAGGGAGATTCCCAAATCCTGGCTGAGCTGAGGAAGCTGTGGAGGTGGCACTGCTGGCTGCTGCTCCACATCTGAGGTATCCTGGGGGGCTACCTGGGTGGGAACCTGGAGGGTTCATCCCTCTGACCCCTGATGTCCCACTCTGATATCCCTGTGGAGTGGAGAAGCCTCCTGGTCTGATCCAACACTTCATGGGATCCCAGCACAGCACTGGAATCCTGGGAGAGCCTGGGAGGGAGTGACTGGGCAAGACAAGGGGTCCCCAGCTTGGGAACAGCCCCCAGCCTCCTGCTTCCTAACAGGGAAGGAAATTCAAATGATCCACTGGAGCTTCTGCAGTATTTCCTTGCCCCCCATCCAATATTCTCTGCACAGAGCTGGGGTGGGAGCAGCAGCCTGGGAGCTCTGAGGGAAAGGACAGCAGGGACAGGGTGGGTACGGTCAGCTCAGAGGAGGCATTTTTGAGAGGTGACCGAACACTTTCCAGTGGAATGCTGGAGTCAGGAAATGCTGATTCCACACACTCGAAGGGCTTTGTGGAAACATTTATATTTCATCGACGTGTTTGGTGAATAATTATGAAAACACTGCGAAGTCCAGGGGTCCCAGTTCAGTTTTAGCATTTTTCCTCTGAGTTGAAACATCAGAATCAAACCAAAATGCTTCAAAAAACACTCCCAAGCTTTGTGAGTGAGATTTTTTAAAAGAAAATCCCATTATTTATTAAATGACAGTTTTTCCAGTTTTATGCTCAGGTGAAATTTGAAGTTTTGAACTCCTCCCTCTCCCAGGGATTGAATAAAGAGCTGTCAGGGCTCCCTGGCTCCTCCTTTGCTGTGAACCTGACCCTGAGCCCAGCGAGGTGTGGGAATGCCAAGGACCTGTGGCCTGCAGTGTTTGAGCAGCAGCGGGGTCAGGGTGTGCAGTGTCACATCCTGCATTGATTGTCCCGTCCCCCTCCTGGCTCTGTCCCCTCTCCCAGCGGGATGTGTCCCTATTTTGGGGCAGCTCCCCTGCCCAGCAGGCTGGGGCTTTCCCCACTTTGTCCTGTGTCCCCGGGGGTGGCACTGGGGGGACATTTGGTGGCCATTTCCCTGCTGTCACCTCGTGTTCCCACAGCACTCGGAGCAGCAGCAAGCAGGGCTGGAACTTTGGACCTTTGCAATTTACATTTTGCTCACCTGAGGAAAAAAAAAAAAAAAAAAGAACAGTTTAATAGGTATTTACACCTGCTCACAACTCTCTCAAGTTGCTAGCTTTTACCTACAGTTGAAAGTCATACTAAACATGTTTCAGGTTTTGTTTCTTGGTCTTAATAATTTCCACTAGAATATTACATTTTCTTTTATCTACTGCTTAAACAGCATCAGCTTCTAAACTGCTAGAGCTTCTCTTCTCTTCTGACCATGGGAACCCTCACCTGAGCAGAATGTGAGCAACCAGCACCTGGGTGGCCCTCCCAGAGCCATTTCCATCCCTGCCTGGAGTAACTGATGTCCTATTTTCCCTTCATTCATATGCAGGTGGCATGGGAATGCCAGAGGATGGTGCAGGGCTGTCCCTGCTCCCCTCACTGCTGCCCACCAAGCCCAGCCCACCACACTGGTTTTACTGAAGCTCTGCTGCTTTTCCTGCAGCCCAGTGGCACCCCTAGAGCTGTGTGGGGTTTGTGGTGTGGGGGGCAGACCTGCAGGTGCTCCCTCCTGCAGGGATGGATGGATCCCAAGGCTGCTTTAGCATTCTGCTCAGCACATGGAGCAGGAGCTGTCTGCCAGCCCTGCAGGGGGACTGTCTGATCACTCCTGCTCCTTGTCACAGGCACTGGCCAGGTGTGTGTGTGCCCATGTGGCTGGGTGGGGACACCACTGGAGCAGAGCCCCCCCTGCCAGGACAGCCCCACGTGGACCCAGCCAATGCACAGCTCCCTGCTCACCTCCAACCCTCCCCAGACTGGGGGTTCCCACATCCAAGGGGACAGACAGAAGTGCCAGCTGTGTCCCACCAGCCCTGTGGGTCGGGCCAGCCCTTGCAGAAATCCTCCTGGGCTGTGCAAACTTTTCCTTGGAGATGTGCTGCCCACGGCAGGGAGCCCAGCCAGGCTGGAGGGAGCAGGGGTGAGCCACAGGGTTTGGCAGGACAAGGCCCAGAGACCCTTCCCCTGTGCCCCCAGGGGACAGTGGCTGGGGGATGTGCTAGGATTGAAAGAGAGGAGGAGATTGTGTGGGACAGGGCTGGTCCAGTAGGATGCAGGCCCATGGCAGGGAGTGAAACTGGGTGATCCCGAAGATCCCTTCCAACCCAAATTATTCCATCAATCTATGACAGCAGGGAGGTCCCCACGCAGCTGTGGATCAATGACATGAGACAGGGACACTGTGACACTGGCAGCCCCAAAGCAGCACTTTAGAAGGCAGGGAGGAACACAAGGACGAGCAGCCTGGAAGCTGCAGGGTCCCTGTGCCATCCCCAACCCCTGCCCGGGGAAAATGTTTGGCCAAGAGCTTTATTTCTGCTTGATCCCTGTCTGTGGGCAGCTCCTGGGGCTGCTCTGGCACCAGGCAGGTTCGTGTGTGCCCTGGGCTGGCCATGGCACGGTCCTGGCAGGTCCCTGTGTGCCCTGGGCTGGCTATGGCAGGGTCCTGGCAGGTCCCTGTGTGCCCTGGGCTGGTCATAGCAGGGTCCTGGCAGGTCTGTGTGTGCCCTGGGCTGGCCACAGCAGGTCCAGCAGCCTCCTAGCCCCTCCTGCTGCCTCTTGCACAGCTCTGAGTCACAACCAGCAGTGGAGCAAGAAGGGCAAGGCTTGTGTTGAGTGAAAACAAAGGAAAAAACTTTTCCAGCTGCTGAGGAAGGGAGATGTTTGCTCCCGAGGTGCCAAGGCAGCTCCTGATGGCCTTGGAGCATTAAGGTGTGTGTGCCCATGGGGTTTGTGCTTGGACATGGAGCAAAATGTGCCTGCCATGGGGCCCAACTGTGCCTTGCCATGGATTTTCCATGTTTTTCTCCTTCTCCTTCTCCCAGGAGACAGATGGTCTCCTTCAGATCGACTGTGCCACAGCAGACCAAAGGAAGGCACTCCCAGCTTCCCCTCCTCCTCCCCATCATGATCAGGAGACCCTAAATTAGATTCCCAGAAGGAAGGGAAATGGAATATGAGTCCTGAGACTCCTGGGCACCTCCTACCAAAGCTCCCAGAGCATCCCAGAGGCATGGTCTGTCTCCCCTCTGAACCTCCTGCAGCTTCTTGGGGCTCTCCTGGGAGCATGAATTTATTTGATGCAATTTCATTTTGGGGTGGTTTTTAAGTAATTAAAAGAGACGACAGAAGAAAAGGCATAAAATTAAAGGAAGGATTAGCAGGGCTGTGAGGGAATTCCCCAGGCAGAGCATAGCCAGTGCAATGGGTTTAAAACCTTCTCCAAGCACAAGTGGCTCTGCAGAGCCAGGGGTGGAAGAGTTTGCCAGTTTGTTCCTCTCCTCCAGTGGGAAAGGGAGCAAATCCTGCCTGCAGGAAAGATGCCAGGACTTGCCTGGAGTCCCAGTGGAGCTGAGGAGCAGGGATGGGAGCTGGGGCAGCAGTTCTGGTGGGCAGCAGCTCAGGGTGCACAGAGAGCTTGGCTGCTCCGGCGGAATTCAGCGGGGCTGCCTGGGAACAGCAAAGTCTCCCCACTTGGCCGAGTGTCTGGGATGTGCCCTGATGGAATCAGTGCCAGGATGGCTCAGACACGCTGTGCTGGGGTCACTGCACACTCCGGGGCAGTGCCTTGCCCAGGGCTGTGTGCTGAGGAAGCAGAAGTCGCTGGCTGCGCTCCAGGAGCAGATAAGCTCTTTGGTTATAGGATAACCGGATTAACCAGGCTGTGTGGGGGCAACAGCTCCCAACTGCTCCACCAGAGCTGTGGGGCTGATCTGCCCCTTGGCCTGTGATGATAAAACAGCAGGTTCCACCTGGGGCAAAAGGAAAGGTGGGGAAATCTGGTTGCAATGTCAGGAGCAGCACAGGCACCCAGGCTGACACCTCCAGTGACAGCTCCCAGAGATGTGGGGTTGGTACATGACCCATTCCACACCATCCCATCCCCTCTCCCTGGCCCTGCTGAGCTGCTGGAATCACATGGAGCTCCTGAGGCTCCAGCTGGGCCATCCTTTGGGAGCCCCAGGCAGACAGGAGGGTGCTGGACCATCCTTTGGAAGTCCGAGTGCAGACAGCAGGGTGCAATGAAGCATCCACAGCCTACTGACATTAAATCAGCTCTAACCCCAACCTTCTTCCCTTCCTCCTCCTCCTCCTCCTGCTCAGTCCCCCCACTCCCACCATCTTTCCCAGACTGCTTCCCAGGCTTTGTTATCCCAGCCTTTGCAGTGGGAGCTGCCCCATCTCCCTGCAGGAAGCACAGGGCTGGGAATTGCTAGCCCAAGTGACCCAGCTGGTTTCACTGCTGGCCCTGGATAAGGCATTGAATGCCTTTGGCTCGGCTCAGCCCAAATCCTGGAAGCAGAACGACAGACTGGACATGACTGACAAATTAATGCTTGGAGCCTGCTCAGTAGGCAGCAGTCACAGGAGTTACCTGAAGGACAAGGCTGGGAAAAGGCTCTTCTGACTCATAACAAGTGAATCTGGGACAAGGAAAGCACCCAAAATTTCCTACAGTCATAACAGCTTCCCTGGGATTAGCTGGGGAAGGGACAGCCTGCTCAGCCCAGGAGTGAGCAGCTCGTTTGCTAAATTAAAGGACTAAACAAGAAACCAATGTTTTGGGGTGTGCAGTTTCTTCCTCAGCTGTAGGTGGCACTTCCCCTGCTCATTCCCTGTGCCCAGGGTGAGCTGTGAGGGATGTGGGATGGCTCCCAGGGAGCTGCTGATCCCTCCTGCATGGAGGAAGGGCTGAAGGTTGTCCCCTTCCCCAGGAGAGAGGAGTATCCTGCCCACTGGGGAAGTGCCTGCTCCCAGTGCCTGATCCAGACAGAACAGCTCCCTCTCCTCTTGGCACCCACACCTGGCCATCCATCAGGATGTTCACTGGGACTCTCTTTTTCCAAGCCATCCTTGTCCCCACTGGCTGTCCCATGAAAGAGTTGTTACAAATGAGGCTGATTTCAGAGCCTGGGCTCAAACCCACAGCCAAATCATTTTCCACAGTCCTTCAAAACTCCTCCAGAGGATGTGAAAGCTGTGTGTCCATCCTCCTGCCCCAGGCTTTTGTATATCCTTCATCCCATTGGATTTATTCTCCTGCTCTCCCTGTTGCTCCAGGCTCTCAGCATCCAGGGCTCAAGTTTATCCTGACTTTGGCCTTAACTCTGAGAGCAGAGCAATCCCTCACTCCACAGGAGACGCTGCCATGTGGAAAACAGGCATTTCCATCCTGCAGACCACGGGATGCAGAGGAACGGGCTCCTGGAGATGGAAGAGGTGTGACGGGATGGGCAGAGACGCGGTGCTGGCTGGGCTGGTTCCTGCTCCATCACCTCCTGCTCTGTTTTCCCAGCGGGTTCCCCCTCCCAGCCTCCCGGGCTGTTTTCCTTGCACCGAGGCCGTCTCCACTTTCCCCACAACACGAACTGAGGCGACCACACAAACCAGAGGCTGGGAGTGGGAGCGGCTCCGAGTGCACCAGGCAAATCTGATCCTGCCAGATTAGGGAAGGCTTTAACGAGGCTTTGAGCCCTTGCCTGGCTCTGGGGGTTATGTATGGCCACGGTCACCGCTCCGAGAGTGCCACCACCATCCATCAGCCCCAGAGCCTGGCACCCGGCCAAGCACCGGGAATTTTGTGCTGAGTGATATCAGAAGCCAAAACGAGCCCCACATACTTTGGGTAATTCCCAGAGGCCGTAAAACACCTCGGCCGTCTCCCATCCAACATTTATGTGTTTGGCATTAAACTTCCCCAAATTAGTGCTAAGTGCATTAAAGTTGTAAAACTACCCGGAGTAAAACCCCATTAAATGCTCAAGCGCGCGGATGCGGTGCACCCCCAAAGCCCTGGAATTCAGGTTGAAATCCAGGAGCCCCGTGACACCCTGGGCTTGCACCGGGAGCAGCCGGGAATGCCGTGGTGGAAGGGATGAGCCATTCCACCACCAGCTCCCGGAGCAGCTTTTTCCCAACAGGGGATTCCTTTGAGACGTCAGACGTTGCAACTCTATTAATTCTTGCTGGAGCATCGGATACAGACAAGACAGGCTGGGGGGACAGGAGGGGAGGATGCAGGAAACATCCAGGCTTGGATTGATGTCCCAGCATCCCCGGCATGTCCGGGGACAGCGGGGTGGCAAAGAGCCCCAGGGGCTGAGGGCTGGCCTGAGCTCTGCTATTGTTGGGCTGCAGGAACCTCAGTCCTGCCCCAGCTGCTCAGGATGGAGCTGCTGCCACATTCCAGGAGGAGCCCAGAGGGCTGCCAGCATTTTGGCAGGAACATTTTGCACGGATCCTCTGCCCCCATCTCCAGTTGGAGACCCCCCCAGAAGGGCTGGGGGACCTGGGAGACTCAAACCACAACCCCCAGAGTTCCCCAAACACTCCAGGCATTCCCTGTCCCCCAAAACCCTGTGCCAGCCCCTGACTCCATGTGCCACCAGGAAGCTGGCACGGAGCCTGTGCTATTCATTCTATCCCCTCTCCTCTGGCAGCCCTGTGTGTGTTTGGTGTTTACATCCCAGGATCCCTGGATACTGCCGACCACACTCGTGGTGCTTCCCGTCACCAGCTGACATCTTCCTCCCAGTGCTGCTTCCACAGGCAGGAAGCGGCTTGGCTCCTAAAACTCTTCCTATGCCAGCCCATCCATGTGAACCCACTGATGGCAAGGACACGTCACCAAGTCTGGGAAGGGAAATATCCCACAGGATGCAGAAGGAGGGATAGGGATGGAAGGCAGGGAAATTGCCCTGATTGCCCTGGGTGAAACCCAAGCACGCCGCGGGCAGGAGCTGTCCATGCAGCGAGGGAAGGTCATATCCCTGTGTTTGCTTTTCCCACATGTTCCCAGAAAGGTGGGGATCTCTTCCCAGCTTGCTCCTGGCTGACGTGATCCAGGAATTGTGCAAACAGCCATAAAATCCCACAATCTGAGGAGGAAATAGCTCTGCCTCCCTGGTGAATTTTCCTAAGGGAGATAATTATCAGCTTGGCCTCCAGCTGAAGGGAAGCACTGCAAGGGTCAGGGACAGGCATTTGGCTTCTTTGATCCAAGTCAAACTCCAAAGGCTCTGTCCCGTTCCTTCTGCTGTGCTCCTGCCTCCACTGTACATTCCACACCTCCCACCATTTCCAGAGGCCCACACAGAGCTCAGCTTGGTAAAGAGGCTTCCCAATTTCACCCCAATCCATCCTGTACCACCTGACCCCATCCCATCCCATCCCATCCTATCCCATGCCTTTTCCTGTTATCATTTTCCACCTCTCTCCCTTGCCCTGCTCCAGAGGCAGGAGTGGATGCAGGGCCAGGTCCATGCAGGCCCTTGGTCATTGCCTCCCATTCCTGCTCTCCAAGGTACCTGTCCAGTTTTATTACTGTCCCTTCCCAATGCTTTGGAAAACTTCCCAAGATGTACTTACGGAATTACTGTTCCTGCTCTGAAGAGAGAACAGCCAAATCTTTGTTTTAATTCCTTCCCGTTAACATCTGAAAAGGGGATTATCCTCCCCACAAATGGCCAGGGTTTGGGTAATGTTGTTTTCACTGATTTAAAAGTGAATTTTGTAAAGTCTTTCCCTCCCTGTGTCCCCTCCTCCAATTCTTTCCATCCCTCCATCCCATCTCTTGGCACATGGAAGGTCCCAGGGTGGGTATGGAATGGAGAGAGCTGCCGCCACTGGTCCAAAGAGAATTCCAACATTACCAGGAGAAAAATTCATTGAATCCTCAGGTCAGAGTTGGAGAACTGAGCCCAGAAAGGATTTGTGGTGCCCTCACTATTTCAGTGCCAATTCCAGCAGTGCTGACAGGATCCAGGCAGGATGAGGACGGGAGCATGTCAAGAACAGATTTCCCCACAGTCAGAAACAGCTGCACAATCACCTCCAGGACACAAAGAATAGGGGGGAAACAGGAACAGAATTCCAGCTCTGAAAAGCTTCCAGCACATTGGAGTGGCTGCCGACATCTCCCACCCTGAATCCCTCCATCCCTCTGGCACCAAGCACGGAGCCTCCAAATCTTCCTGATCAACGGTGATGTTCTTTTTGAGCAGCCACGCTATTTATAAATGGTTGGTAAAATATTTATGTTAGGAGCCACTTTGCCTTGCTGCCTTAGAAAATTAATACGACATTAACTGGGCTCCAAACATTTTGGGTTTTCAAAATCGAGCTGAAAATTAAACAATCCTTGGATCTGGGGTGGGAGCAGCACGGCAGCAGGAGGATTTATCACACAGAAAAGCAACGGGGCCACCACTTCTCTGCCAAAGCCATCAGAATTCAGAGGTATTTTTATGCCTTGAGTAAATATTCCCCTTTTATTTTCTTGAAAGAGTTTAAAAAAAAGAATAATAGTAAAACCTGGTCGTTAAGGACAATCAAAGCCAAGCCGAAGACGTTGATGTCATATTTAAAAAATACAGGAGGCTTCAAGATAAACTTTTACATTGCTCAAATATAGAAACTAATTAGACCTTCCCAGCCCCTACAAGGATTTCTCTGGAAGGTCCCTCTGGTTTTGTCCTCTTTAAAGAACTGCTGATGCTTCATGGAAAATACAGATAAACAATTTGTTCTCAGCCCAGACTGGCTCTTCCCTTTTCCCTCTTTTTATCTCTTTTATTCTCTCCTACTGAGCTCAGTGATGGAAGCAGAGGCCAAACTCATTTTGGTGGAGATGGTCTTAGGGGGTCATTCCAAGGCTGTCTCACCACAGCCATTTCCAGGCATCTTCTCCATCCTCTCCTTCATCACCCTCCCCAGGCCAAGGAGTGCCAGGAGAAATGTGTAAAACCTCAGGAAAAAACTGCTTTTCCCCTCTTTTTTCCAGGCACTTTCCAAGCCCCAGGAGTGTGGTGTTGCCAGAGGTCCACGGGCAGGTGGAGAAAGGGCAGAGTCAGAGGAGGAAGAGGAGGAGGAAGAGGAGGCTCTTGGATGGTTCCCTCCTGCCCTGGAGGCAAATGTTTCCCTTCAAGATGGGACACGCCAGCACCTGCAATAAATCCTGGAGTTGCCTTTCCCAAAAGAGTCAGGAAGGGTGAGTGAGGAGACAGAGCTCGTCCTATGGGGATGAATATCCAGTTGAGTAACCCTGGTTTGAGTAACCCTAATTAAGCTCTTCCATCAATGTCAGCTGAGTCACTGGGAGAGCAGCAGCCTGAATCTTCAGGAATAACCAGGGATTTGGGACCCCAGCTGGAAATGGCACTTAGAAAAAAATCAGTACTGTGGGTTTTTCTTCCTGACTTCAAGAGGCTGGAAAAGGTCTTGAGATGGGCAAACCAAAGAGCCCCTCTGTTTCAAACTGCTGAGGAAAATCTCCTGGTGAATCCAAGGATTGTTCTCATGGTGCAGTTGTGCAAGAGCAGGCTTGTCCATTCACTGCTGGCCCTGCCCGTGGTTATAAAGCTGAAGGTGAAAGGGCTGGGATGGGGAAAAGGGAGGATAATGAACCTCAGGGAGCACCACAGAGGAGAAGGCTGCCCTGAGTACCAGGGATCAGCTGAACCACCATGGGAACCAAACAATTCCTTGGAGAGAAAGGACAGAATGGAGAAGGTCGGGGTAGATTGTCATTCCATGGATGTGCTGAGGTCAAGGACAGGGAAAAACAAGCCCAAGCAAGGTGTGGCAGCAGGGAAGGAGTCACCAGGCTCCCCTACTCCTCACATTCCTTGAATAGCTAAAATAGCACCAACCAAATCCAAACTCAGCTGAAGACACTGATGTCATCCTCGGAAAGATTTTCCAGACCTGCATTTTTTATCCTAATAAAATAAAGGCAGCAATTAATTAAATCCCAGCAGGCTTTAAAAGGCATTCTTGTGGCTGGCGTGTCTGGAGGCCACGGGGTTGGTGTGCAATGGTGGTGACACACAGAGAGGGAACAGGATATTCCTGAAGGAGAAAGGAGGTCACGGAGCTGCGGAAGGGCGAGCTCTGGGAAAGGGAGGTGAGAAACAGAGGGATGGCTGTGTCACACAGGGAGAGGGGAGCAAAGCATCCTGGAGTCATGCAGTCATTCAGGTGGGAAAAGCTCTCTGAGACTGAGTGCAACTGCTTCCCCAGCCATCATTAACCCGTCCCCACATACCACATCCACACCTTTTTTGGGCACTTCCAGGGATGGCGATTCCATCACTGCCCTGTTCCAGGACTTGACCACCTTTTCTATGAAGGAATTTCCCAATATCCAACCTGAACCTCCCCTGGCACAGTTTCAGGCCATTTCCTCTCATCGTGTCCCTGTTCCCTGAGCAGAGCCTGACCCCCATCTGGCTGTCCCCTCCTGTCAGGGAGTTGTGCGGAGCCAGAAGTTCCCCCTTGATCCTCTTTTTCTCCAGGTTGGAACCCCCCAAGAGAGAGACTGAGACCCCAAAGTGAGCAGGGGGAAAACCAGCAAGGAACACCTCCCACTCCAGGTGTGCAGAACCAGGGAGGCAGCCAAGATGTCCCTTGTGCCACCCTTCCAACCACCCAACCCTGGCCATGGCGGGGACAAGAGCTGAGTGCTTGGGCCACCCAAGGAGGCCCAGGAGGATGCGCTGGGGCCACCACCAGTGTCAGGACCTGTGGCACCATGTGTGAGGGTGGATGCTGTCACATGCAGCCCCCAGGTGTCCCCTGTGGAAGGCAGCTCCATCCTGGCAGAGCAGCAGCTCGGTGGGCCCGGCAGAGCAGAGGAGCCTGTGCCCAAATTGCCTCATTGACTCCATTGTTCAGCTGACTCCGTTGAAAATGGAGCATGTAATTGTTTCCCCGAATAGAGTCGAACACCATTAAACGTTGGGCTGAAGCTTTGCCATCCAAAAAATATTCCAGCTGGCTGGCAATCCTCTGGGATTGGCTCTGCATCACCATGGTTACAGGCTGGCCACAGCTTTATTCCTATGGTTAATTAAAAAGCCCCTTTTCCGAGGTGGATGTGCCCGGGGCTTCTCTGGCACAAGGGTTCTGCTGGTGCCCATCCATGAATTCTATGGCCCTGGAAGGCACCAGACACCCACAGAGAGCTGAAGATGCTGCCAGAGATGGACATCCCATCCACAGGGATGTGGGTTTTCCAGGGGAATTTGGGAGTTGTAAACAAGAGGGTTGCAAACCCAGGTGAGGGATTGCCTTGTCTGTGCTGTCTGCTTGTCCATCTCCCACAGATTAGACAGAGGTGGTCCTTGAGCAGTGTGAGAGGTGCTCCCAGAGGATGGGGATTGAGGGAGAGGTTGCTCTGAAGGACCTTTGTGCCCTCAGAAGGCTGAGGCGGAAGCACAGCCCAGCTGCCACAAGGGGGTTGTGATGTCCTCGGGCACCTTTTATCAACAGAGTTGTGAGATCACCCCTGCCAGCAGGGAGTGGGGTCCAGGGAGAGTCTGGATTTCGGAGAATCATGGAAGAGCTTGGATTGGAAAGGAACAAAGCTCATCTTGTCCCGCCCCCTGCCATGGGCAGGCTCACCTGCCTCTATCCCAGGCTGCTCCAAGACCCATCCAACCTGGCCTTGGACACTTCCAGGGATGGGGCAGCCACAGCTTCTCCGGAAAACATACACCAGGGCCTCTTCACTGCCATTGAGATCAACTTCTTCCTTATATCTCATATAAATACCCCTTTTTTAGTTTAAAACCATGGTTCCAGGTCCCACCAAAAATTCTGTTCCCAGGCAGAATCTGGGAGCCCAAGGCAGAGATGTGCTGGGAAGGGAAGGGAAGGGAAGGGAAGGGAAGGGAAGGGAAGGGAAGGGAAGGGAAGGGAAGGGAAGGGAAGGGAAGGGAAGGGAAGGGAAGGGAAGGGAAGGGAAGGGAAGGGAAGGGAAGGGAAGGGAAGGGAAGGGAAGGGAAGGGAAGGGAAGGGAAGGGAAGGGAAGGGAAGGGAAGGGAAGGGAAGGGAAGGGAAGGGAAGGGAAGGGAAGGGAAGGGAAGGGAAGGGAAAAATCAAGAAAACAAGAGAAAGGGAGGGAGGAAGGGAAGGAAGGAGAGGAGAGGAGAGAACATCGAAGGAAAGCCTGCACACAAATGAGCCTTAATTATCTTAATGACATGGAGCTGATTATCAAAGCCAACATTTAGGGCTGAGGATCGGATACCATCTGGTGCTCTGCAGCAGCCTGGGAAGGGCTGGGACTAAACAAACTTGAGTTAAATCCCTGGAAGTCCAGCTGGGGGGTGCTGTGTCAGGGGTTCAGCTCTCAAACCTCCCCTCAATCTCTCCCTCGGGGGCTGAACATCACCAGCCCCCCAAACCACCATCCCCAGCTCTGGGGCTTTTATCCTCAGGTTGTTTCCCAAGCAGAGCCTGCCCTGCATGAGGAATTCCACACTTGGATTCTGGGAGCGAGCCTGGCTGCTTTATGAAAGAGAATTTTTGAGTCCTTTTGTCAACAGCTAAATGTTGCAGTTGACAAAGTCAATGCAGGATGTGATATTATAAATATTAGATTAATTGTATTGTATGGGATTTTTAGCACCTAAAGATCCAAGGAGTTATTTTTACCTCCGTGAAAAATAAAACAAGAGAGTTAAAGTGATTTGTTCAGACACATTCCTCTCAAAAACTTTGTCAGAACCAGCAGATTCCCCAGGAACACTTTGATTTCCATAAAACTGCATTTCTTGGTAGGGAAACCAACCTGTCAACAATTTCAGGCTGAGCCCTCCCACAGAACCAAGCTGTCTCCAGAGAGGCACTCCCCAATCTGTGGAGCCTGTTTTCCATCCCCAGGGTGTGGGGGTCCCCCCAGGCTGCCCTGTGTCCCTCAGGGGTTGCACACAGTGGCAAAGCCATGTGCATCCTGTCCCCGTGCAGGTGAAGGTTTGGAAGTGCTGCTCATTGCTGTGAAACCTTGGTGCAAGTTCTCACCAGGATGGGATGCAGCAGCCAGGGGCTGATCCCACATCCCAGGAACTTCCCAAGCCCTGGGTCCCCAGGGATCTGTGCACACACAAGGGTAGAGATGGTCTTGGAGTCCATCCATGCATGGAATGGGCAGGAATCATCCCTGTGATTTCATCAGCTTTGCTTTCCCAGCAATAAAAAATAACCTACTGAAAATTCCAGGGAATGAGGGATTAGTTCCAGCCTGGAGAGGCCCTGGTGCTGTCAGGGTTCTGCTGTGCCAGGCTCTCCCAGCTCTCCCTATGCCCAATTCCTGCTCTCCAGCCCAGCTCAGGAAACAATCCTTGGATTCGAGGCATCCTGGGATGTGCTTGGGAGTGCCAAGCCTCCATTCCCACAGGCACAGGGATGGGATGTGTCCTCATGGGGGACATGGCCCTGCCAGCTCCTGAGAGCCTCCAGCCTCCACTTAAACCATTTAGAGGAGCTGGAGCTGTGTCCCTCTGTCCCTGGTGACGCTCTCAGCTCCCTGACAGAGCACGACGTGCATGTCTGGAGCATCCCCAGCTTTTGGATGCACTTGGAGCAGGGATGATGGTGTTTTTGCTGCATTTCCAAGCAATTTCTTTGCTTCCCGTGCTGAGTGTTGGGCTGGTGGTGCCCCAGCCCCCTCTGCTCCCACCTCACCCAGGTTTCCCAGAGCCCCTTCCTGGCGCTGCTGGTGCCATTTCCCCTCCACTCCCCGCTCTGGCGGCTGCTGCTGCTGCTAAATTTAGCGAGGAGCTTCTGTCCATTCTAATACTAATAGGCCCATTTTTAATAATGATGTTTTCACAGCAATTTCAGCCCATCACGGTGTCACGGGGGGATTGAGGGAAAAAGCCTCTAATCCCTGTTAATAGATTCCATTTGACAGCGAACGTGTCTCGGGGTTCCTTCCCAAAGGCCCCGCTGGGCTCGGTGTCACTTAGGGCTGACCTTGGAGGGGAACAAGACCTTCTCCAGAAGAATGGCCCAGTGTCCATCTGGAATGGGGCTCCCAGCCCCCCCAGGTTCCCCTTCCCCACGTCTCAGGTTTCTTGGAAGGTCTATTTTGGGAAGTCCCATGGGGTGGGGGTCTCATTTGCTTTTTCTTCTCTGCTGGGCACAAAGGTAGGTGCTTCTTCTTTCACAGACAAGGAAATAGGGAATTTATCTTCAGCCTTGCTGCTAGGAAGAGGAAAATCCTCTTTTTCCACACTAGGAGGTAGGGAAAGAAGAGCCAAGGGTATCTGAGTGTGCCTGCTGCTGGTCCCTGTGGTCCCAACTCACTGCTGGACGGACATGAGGTGGGTGTCCATGACAGGAAACCCCCTTGGAGCCTCACAGCCCTCCCAGAGCCAGCCTGCCTGAACTGTGGACTTAAATATCCCGGGAAACACCTGCTGGAAGGTGTCACCCAGCACCTCACAAAGCTGCAGGTCCAGAAATCCTTAAACAGGGAAGAATAACCAGCAGCTCCTCTTCAAGCATGGGGAGCTCAGGCTCCATTTCCCCAGTTGTGGAGGGGTAGGATCCATCCCCCAGCACTTCCCAGGATGGACAAACAGGGGATGCAGTGTGGTGGAAGTGCCTGTGGCCGGACACCTCCTGCTGCTCCGTGATGGGCCGTGAAGGTGTGAGAACCCCCCACCCCTGCTCTGCCCCCTCTCCGAGGGCTCCTCCAGCTGGAGGTGGTCTGGAAAGGGGCAGGTCAGCCCTGCCTGGCTGTGACCCCTGACCCCTGCCAGCCCCCAGCCCTGACCCCTGCTCCCCCTGGCTGTCACCTTGCCCTCTGTTCTGTCCGGGTCCTTCCCCTCCTGTGCCCTCCTTTCATCCTGCCGGGATGGAGCAGCAGCTCCGTGTGTGTCCAGGGGCTGCAGGCAGGAGCCAGGGGCCCCTGGCAGTGTTTTGGGGGGCAGGAGGAAGGGCAGAGCCCTGCTGTAGCTCACAACTAAATGCTGCCTTTCACTCCAGCTTTCCCGGGGAAAGTAATGAGAATAATTAAAGGTAATTTCATTTATTTCAGCTCCAGAGTGTAAAGCAGATGGGGGTTGGGGGTTTCAGGCTCTCACTGAAGAAGGGGAGGGCAGAAAGCAGAGTCCCAGTGCTGAGCTGCTTTCAGGAGTTACAGGGATGTCCTTTTCGCTCCTGGGACCATGATCCCTCTCTCCAAACCTGGCTGTTCATGCAGCTTACCTGGAATAGGAGATCCCACAGTGTCCTGGGGACACTCAGTGAGTGGTTCTAGTGGGGAAAAGATGGTCTCAGAGGGAGCCTTCCCTTTGAGAGGCCTGTGCTGGATAGAGCTGTGGAATCACCCCAGAGAGAAGCACGGAGCAGGGAGAGCTTTCCCAGAGCCAGACATCCCTCATCCCATGCACAGAAACACAGAGTGAGGCCAGCCCAGCCTGACCAGGTGGAGCCGTGCCTGGGAGCCCCCTCCGAGCAGGGCCCGTGGTTCTGGGGAGCCTGAACCCCCCAGAAAGGTATCAAGGACACTGCCACCATCCTGATTCCAGTGAATCAGAGCTGTGATCTGGAGCAGGACTTTAACAGGCTGTTAGCCCCACAAATATCCTGTATGGAGGGACCTCACTGGGTGGTGATGATGCCCAGCTGGGTAATTTGGAGCCCATAAAGCACCCAGGGCACAGCTCCTCCAGCAGCACATTCCATCCCTGCTCCACGAGCCAGGTGATGCTCCCAAACACACAGACATTTCTGGGGACGACAGGAATTTCATCCCAAAACTTCATCACCCACAGCATCACAACAGTATCGCTGGGTGGCTCCTGCTGATGGGAGAGCTGAGACAACCCCGACTGCCAAACTGTGGCTGTGCTCTGACATATTCCAGCACATGGATTGCTACCTCAGAGCATCCCAAACCACCTCCCTGCAGGTGGGGACAGGGTGACAGCGCTGCTGGGTGCTGGAGCAGCTGAGCAGAGACACCCACGTCCCACGGTGCCTGTTGTGACACAGGGATGCTTTGACTCACACGAGCTTCCGACCCCATTGTGTCTCTTCCACATGAATTCTGCACACAGGCTCATGAAATATAAATTGGATCCTCAAATATTCAACAGCAGCGTTTGGAATGGCGTGTTTGGGTGCGTCTGAAGTGTTCCCTGTGCCAGGGAGTGACAGGAGCCACCCAACTGTGGTAGAGGAGAAATGCTAGGCCATGCCCGTGGCCGGGTGACAAGGATGAGTTTCTGAGCATCTGCTCTGCCGGGATTCATGGGCAGGGATGAATGTCAGGGAGAAATTTGTAATCTTGTTCCTCACAGTAAATGTGATTCAGAGAAGTGTCCTTGTCACTGAGTCACTGAATCACTGAATTACTGAATCACTGAATCTCACAGTCCCAGGATGGTTTGGGCTGGAAAGGATCTTAAAGCTCATCCCATCCTACCCCCTGCCATGGGATACCTTCCACTACCCCAGATATCTCCAAGCCCTGTCCAACCTGGCCCTGGACACTTCCAGGAATGAAGCAGCCACAGCTTCTCTGGGAATTCCATCCCAGGCCCTCACCAACTTCACAGGGAAGAATTTCTTCCCAATATCCAGTTCTGAAGTATCATTGGAAACAAAAGAAGGGAAGAAAGGCAAACATCCCTGCAGGAATGCTTTCCTTGCATTTTATTGTCTTGGCATCACCAAACCTACATCTGTGGCTTCCTGGCCTGAGGGCATCCAGATGCCCTGGGGATGCATCCAGGACAAGAACCAGCTCCTGCCACTGTTGGATACCTGTAGTTCCTCATCCCAGGAGCTGAGGAGATCCAATAAAGCTCAGAGGCACCACCTCAACCCAGGAGCTGAGAAGATCCATAAAAGCTCAGAGGCACCACCTCACCCTCCAGCCCCTGGTGCCTTCGGGACAGCGGCTGCCACTCACCCTTCTCCTGCTCCCAACTCCCGAGGCAACTCCATGAACCCACTGCCCTTTCTCGGTGCCCCCAGCCTTGGGGAGGGGGCCGGGGGCTGGCAGGGAGCCCCCAGGTCCCCTCGATCCCAATCAGCTGTGATTGAAGGCAGCCCCGAGCCCCCGTCCCTGCGCCTTTCCCGACGAGCATCCGTGGAATCTGCAAGCCATTAGCTGTGTGTTATCTTTCGGGAGATGCTGAGGTGAGCCATATGGAAGCACTTACTCGTCAACAGCCTGGGACAGGGTTTGGTGGGGTGGCCAGGACTCAGCCCTTTGTGAACTGCAGAGAAGCTGGAACGCGTCCATTGACCCATTTAATGAGCTCCGGCAAGGGGAATTTCACACTGTGCCTGGAGCAGCAGTAACCTTATATGTAGGGAGAGGGGGAGATAATTCCTAATCTTGTCAATCACGCCGTTGTGAAATCCACAGCAGGGTTTCTGGGAGCAGGAGGGCCAAGGAGAAGGCGAGGGCCTGATCCAGCTCCTCGCAGAGCGGGGCTGCACAAGAAAGGCCTTTCATTATTTTTCTTCGCAGTCTCCTCATTTCCTCGCTGCAAAAAACAACAATATATTTATTAACTAGACAAATATTTGACTGGGACAACATGCTGGAATGACCTGCAAACGCCTCCTCGTTCCCACCAAGAGGGGTTCCTGCTCCCACCCGCGGCCCCAAATCCTGCAGGGCCTCCAGCAGCTCTGGTCACCCCCTCCTTCTTCTCCAGAGGAGGAGGAAGGGAGGGAAATGCCTCCCCCAGGTATCCCACTGGCTAAATCCTGCTTGCCACTTGCCAAAGTTTCTTGGAGGGGCTTGCAGGGGCTGCTGGGGGCCACCGCAAGGCACCTCCTTGGGAAGGGGGCACAGCTGGGCCTCAAGGAAGGACAGAAGACAAGGGTTTGTGTTTAGAGAACAGCAGTGTTACCCCCAGCCAGTCCCTCTCACATCACAGAATCCCAGCATCACAGAATTATGGAATCATTTAGGTTGGAAAGGACCTTTGAGCCCATGGAGTCCAACCATCACCACCAGCAGGACCCTCTGATGCCACAGTGCTGCTGCTCCACGGTCTTCACCACAGGGAACCGCTCCAAGATTGAGCTCCAAGCTAAAGAAACAAACAGAGCCTTTTTTCCCTGTTGTTTTTCCTGTTTGCCTAAGAAACATAATCTTGCCCCAAAATGAAAAAAATAATAATAACTCACAGGAAGGCCCCGAGCATGAGGCGCTTTCTGTGTGATTTCAATCAAAACAGGCTTTAAAAAACAAATTCCTCCGATATTCATCACATGTGTAAAACACATTAAAGGAGGATGGTGGCCCAGGCCAGAGCAGCAGAGCCCTCCAACTCCTGCCCATGCTGGAAGACCTGACCAAGCATCACCCAGAGCTTTTCCAGCCTGGAGAGTCCCTGTCCTAGGACCACTTAGCTTGGAAAAGCCCTCTGAGCCCACTGAGCTGCCAAGGCCACCACTCACCCATGTCCCCAAGTGCCACAGCTTTTTAAATCCCTCCAGAGGCGGCTCTGGACAAAGGGACAAGCTGCTGCTCCAGAAAACCTCCTTACATTCTGTGTGAGCAGAGAAAAGGAGAGATTCGTGTTTTCCTGGCCTAAATGGAGCCTGGGAGATGGAAGATTTTAACTCCATTTATTGGGAACTCTACAGAATCTATGTTAAAATTCCCATCTCATGTTCTCCTTTGAATCCCTGACTTCCAACAGCCTTGTGGCTCCAAATTCCTGGGTTTCATCCTGGCAGAACCACAGTGCTGGGTTGTCCCTGCCCTCCACGGCCGTGTCCTTGCAGGTCCCATCTCTCATGGCCTCCTGAGCCACCTCAGTCTCACTCTGGGCCACATTCCCAATTCTGCTGTTGTTTTTCCTTCTCATTGTGCTGGATTCAGATTTATTTGCACATAAACCAAAGCAAGGAGGACAGAAGAAGCCCCCATGTCCCCCTCATGTCCCACTGCCTCTGGCAGGGTCCCTGTTCTCTGAGGATCCACAGCAGCTCCGTGTTGGATCATTATCCTGGAGCAGCCCGGCCTGGCTTTGGGGAGTTCCCGTTTTTATGAGGTGTGATGGAGAAGGAATGTTGTGCACAGTTTAATTAGGGATTGGGAGCCTTGGGGGCAGTGGGAAGCTGCAGATACCCCGGGCACAGGCCATTAAACTGCCCCTTTGATGTCTGCAGCCCCACTGTCCCACCTTGCTCTGAGAGCAAGGGCAGGAATTTGGGAATTCGGAGGCTGCACTGCCCAGCCTCCAAATTTGGAATTGCAAATTTCGAATTGCAAATTTGGAGGCTGCACTGTCCCAGGCCCTAGTTTGGTCCCTTCTCCAAGAGGTTGAAGCCCCATTTTCCCCCAACTCCTATTATTTTGCCTAAACACCCGTGGGAGTGGGAACCAATGGTGAGCACAGACACGTTCCAAAGCAGCCAAGGATAACAGGATGTTCCAGCCAGAGGCTTCATTTCCATGGCCAGGGCAGGGACAAGGACTTGGCTGGCTCCTGACTCCCAGAAACTTGGGGCTGGGTGCTGCTCTTCCCTACTTGGGTGCCCCCATTCCCTGTCTAGGTGCCCCCACTCCCTACCTGGGTGCTCCCATTCACTGAGTGATGCCAAACAGTGACACAGAAATGGGATTTGGCCTCAGGAACAATTAAATTCCCAACACCTCCCCAGCAGATCCCTGGCCCTGCCAAGGAGCCTCCTTTTCCCCCTCATTGTCCCTGCAGTGAGGGGTAGCTCCCAATGTCTGTCCCACCTGGAGGGTGTCCAGAATCCCAGTGGGAGCCAGGCAGTGCCAGCATCCCCTCCAGACCGGGATTCTGTCCCACATTCTGGGGCAAAAGCTGCCCCTCAGCCCATGACTGTGCTGGGTACAGGATCCCAGGAGGCTGAATCAGCCCCCCAAGGGCAGGAGGTGCTGCTGGGAGCAGGGAGGACGTGGTGACCCATCCATGTTCCATCTCCTGGCTTGCTGCGGGCTGCAGGCGCATGCTGTGGGAATTCAGGGTGCTGTGTCAGTGGTGGCTCATCCCTCCCAGAGGATGGGTGGCTCATCCCTCCCAGCACACACCACAGGGAGTGGGGAGCACGGGGAATCCCACATGGAGATGATCCAGATGATCCTGGCCCATGCCAAGGAGCTGAGGCTGATGGAAGCACTGAGCTGTCCCAGCAGAGCAGAGGGGCACCAAATCCCTTGGCACTGACCTGGGATCTGTGCTCTAGGGTGTTCCCTGGGGTGCAGGACACATCTGGGATGGGCTGACACTCGGTGAGCTGAATGAGGCTCTCCTTCACCCCACCACAGCCCTGCTCAGGTCCTGGGAGGGCTGGGAGCTCCTGGTTATCCGTGGGGTGCCACACCCAGCTCATCCCATGGGAAATCTGTGGCAGGAAAGGAAACTGAACTCAAGAATCCTGTCCCTGCTGGGCAGTGTGAGCACCCTTCCTTCCTCCTCCTCTGCCTCCAGGCACAGCCTCCATGGCATCCCGCATTTCCAGATGGCTCCAGTGCCACAGGACACGAGTGAGAGGAACCAGGGTTGATTCCAGCCCCCCTTCCTCATCCTCATTGCTTCCCATCCCCACAGGGCTGTTCCCAGTGCCCTTTCTGCACAGACACCCAGCACTGCTCCCCTGTCTTCTCCTCCTCCTCCTCTCCCACAATGTGACTCCTCGTTCTGTAAATAATTCCCATTTCCATTTCCTAGCGCCACGGTGACACATGGAAGTGGAGATGTGAACTCAGCACACACACAAATGCCTCCCCTGATTAGGACAACTTTTAAGTAGGTCAGAGCCTGGATTGGAGCTGCCTGACAGCTCCCCTATAAAACATCCCGACTTTAATGCCCTGGATATTTCTGGTGGTGTGGAGCAGGAGCAGCTTCCAGGGACAATGTGGGGGAGCAGATGTTGTTCCCCTGCTGGGGGAGGGCAGCGCTGGGGAAAGGGGAAAGTGACTGCTGTAAATGAACTGGTGATTAAGGCCATTAAAGAATCTTAACCCAGGGGTACTGCTGGGACAGGAAGGGGACAGCCATCAGCACTAACAAGCCCCTCTCCAGCCATCCCATTCTAGCCAGCCCTGGCAGCCACAGCTTCCCGAAGTGCTGAGGAGTGTCCATACACACCTCACTTTAGGTATCAGTGGGCACCTTCTGACTCTATTTATAAATTCCCTTAAATCTCCAGCTCCCAGAGCCCTGTGATTAGAGGAGAAAGGTCATTTTTAGCATTGCCTTTCCCTTCCTATTTTTTTGGGGAGTAAAAATAGTAGGTCACCTACATTTGTGGCTATGAGAAAATCACATTTAGGAAGGAGATCCCTCACCTGGCATCCCCCAGCTCACCCTGCAGTGCCCAGGGGCAGCTATCCAGGGACTCACCCACCCACCCCCAGCTCCCCCAAACCTCTCCAGCCCCTCTGTGCTGCTGTCACTGATGAGAAAGGAAAGAGGCACGATTTAAACGTGACCTCTCACCTCAAGCTGTGTCTGTAATCTGACGAGCAAACCTTAATAGGCCGAGCCAGGCAGCGGAGCCCAAAGCCCAGATAAAACCCAGCCCTGCCGACAATTCAATTTCCTTCCATAAGATCAACTTGCAGCTTTAGCAAACCCACTTGTGTGGGCACTGGGCTGAAACAATCTGGGCTGGCAGGCACTGCCACACTGCCTTGGGCTGCCACCACCTGAGCCCAGCACCCTCCTGGGGCTGTCAACCAGCCCCAGCACCTTCCTAGGGCTGCCAACCACCCCCAGCACCTTCACAGTGCTGCCCAGCATCCTCCTGAAATTGCCAACACCCCCAGCACTCTCTCAGGGCTGTCCAGCACCCTCTGGAGCAGCCCACTACCCCCAGCACCCTCCCAGGGCTGCCCAGCACCCCCAGCACCCAGCAGAGCCCAAGGACACCGATCCCTTGGAGCAGGAGCACACAGGACTTTGTGCCCTGCAGGGCAGGGATTTATTTCCAGGGAAAGCTCTTCCATGCCCCAGGGGGGTTTGTGTGCTGCCCAGGGAGGGCCAGGCTCGTCCCCCTCCCAGAGGAGCCACGGGCATCATCAGCCAGGTTGGCCAAGGTGGTGGGAGGGTGGGAACGTTCTCCTGGGGCTGGGACAGTCCTGCCTCCAGGCTGGCCTTGCTGATCCCTCCACAGGCACGAAACCACCTCCTCCTCCTCCTCCTCCTCCTCCTCCTCCTCCTCCTCCTCCTCCTCCTCCTCCTCCTCCTCCTCCTCCTGCTCAGGCCGGTGTGGAAAAGCTGAGCCTGAAGTGCAGGGGGGATGGATGGATGTGTTTTCTGTGCCGAGCAGCAAATAATGTCCGCATGAAAGGCGCGCTGCTGGCTTTTGCTTTCTCTCCTCTTTTTTTTTTTTTTTTTTTATTTTTATTGCTGTTGCTAATCTTTGACCTAGATAGCAAAGGAACTTGCTGGGAGAGGAGGAGGAGGGTGCAGGGGCTGGGGCACAGACAGGGCTGCAGCCAGAGCATCCTGCCAGGGCACGGCGTAGGGGCTGCACGGGGGAGGCCCCGAAACCTTCGTGAGAGCAGGAACAGCAGATTTGGAGAAAAAGCAAATGAAAAAAAACCGTCTCAAGCCAAATGTTCCTGAAGAGCGTTCACATGGATGGAGTCCATGGAGTATTGCTGTGTTATATCATTGCAATGCCAAGTTTTCAGTGAGAATTGGAGTTTCTTAATGTCTTTGTGTGTGTTCATTGATGGAGCTCACATTTATAGAATCACAGTCCCAGAATGGTTTGGATGGGAAGGGAACTTAAAGCCCATCCAGTTCCACCCCCTGTCATGGGCAGGGACATCTTCCATTATCTCAGATTGCTCCCAGCCCTGTCCAACCTGGCTTTAAGCATTATACAGACTAATTTTCATTTCACATTTCATGCACAGGAGCGATGTGGAGGGCAGCAGGCAAATCTCTGCCAGTAGCCAAAGCCCCACTTTAGGACTGGAGTCTGCAGCATCACTCACTTCTCCTTTCCCAGGCCAGTTGCCTCTATCCACACCCAGACCTCCCATTCCCAAGTGGAATTGCTTTGATTCCCAGCATTGGAGCTCTCCTAGATGCCTCCAGTTTACAATACACTGCCACCCATTTCCAGCCCACTGGCACCAGTCTGGTCCCTATTTCTCTCGTCTGAGCACACACAGGGATCCTTTATTAACAAAGCAGATCTGCAAGAGGAGGCTTTTACTTTAAACGTGCCCCTCAATAACCACAGAAAGACCAAATGTAAAACTCATCATCCCAAACCTCAGCCCTGCATCTCCTGCATGGGCTTTGCTCAGCGATCCCAAACTCCCTCGTGTGCCGCATGCACAACTCCAGCAATCCCAGTCTCAGGGAAAAGATTAGCTCTTAATTCCCTGAAGCCAAATCAGGACACGACACAGCCCATATTGTTCCAATTTACACCTCCTTATGAGCTTCCTCAGCTCCCTTTATAGTCTCAGTCTCTGTGCTGTGAATCTTCCCCATTTCCAGTCACTCCAGTCTGGGGGCCCAGCAGCCCCAGGGTCCCATGACCCCACAGACCCGAGGTGGGGACACTCTAGAGCCCCACAGCTTCTCCTCCATGGGCTGCACGGGAGGGACTCCCCAACATCTCCTGCCCAAGTCCTGGGTGTCTCCATGCCCTGCACAAGACCCTGGGCAAGGTGATCATCCCAGACAGAGAGATGGGTGACCATGTCACAGCTCTTGTGGGGACGCAGCTGGCAGAGGTGCAGGGGTGCCTCAGGCATCCCCCTGTGGCTCAAACTGAGTTCAGGAGGGCCCTGGCCAAGAGCTGGGGTTCAGCCTTGCCCAGGGTGCTCCACACTGGGAATGGCAGCTTCAGGCACGGAGGGGTTTCTCCTACTCCAGGCTGTTGCTGTTCTGAATTGGAGGATTTCTTAATTTCTTTTAATGAAACATGAGGATCTGATGAACGAGACAGCAGCCTCAAATAACCTCTAGCTTGGCGTGGAGACAAGTCACGGCTGTTTGGGATAAACACCAGCCCTTTCCCAAGGCCAAAGCAGGGATCCTGTGGGAGGGGACGCTGGGGAGGTTGGGATGGAGCCATCCTGCTGTGGGCTGAGGAGCCCTGGGCACCCAAATCTGCTCTCACAGCACCTTCCTACCTCCGTACCTGCCAGTAGCTCAGGTCTCTGCTCCTCTGCACTTCCATGGTCCCCACACGAGGTGGTTGCACTCCCATGGGTGCTCCCTGCCTGGAGTGCCTGGTCCTCTCTGTGCTGGGGACCCTCCAGCCAAACCACACACAGACACCCCGAAACCCCTCTGTGGGAGAGGGGAAATGTATCCCCAGATTCAGCCCTCTGGCCGAAGGGATCTGATCCGGCATTTTCTACTGTTAAACAATGGGATGAGAACAGGGAAAAGCAGCAAAGATCAGGAGGTTTGCTGAGCCTAGTTGGGCTGGGGGCAGAGCCTGGTGTCCCTTGCCCTGGGGGAGAAGCTGATGGTGTTCCCCATGTATAAACTCTGCTTCCCACAGCAGCCATGTTCCCACGGGATGGTTTTCCCCATGACCTTTCTCTCCCTCCCTCCTTCCATCTCCCAAAACTCACCAGCTGCTTCCCACAGCTGCAGCGCCCTGGCCAAGGCTCTCAGCAGAGCCCAGGGCTTGATGTGGCCATGCTGGGGTTTCACCCTCTGTGGTGCATGAAGGAGTTAACGTGCTGAAAACCCCACATCCTCCTCCGGGGGGTTTCCAGGGATGTGGAGCAAATCCTATTACAGCAACACTTACCTGGGGAGCCGTGGGGAGGGCAGCCATGCAGCAAACCTCAGTGGTTTGCTACTTGATTTGTTCCCCAGGAGCGGAGAGCTGGTGGTGGAGCAGTCCAGGAGCAGCTGGAAAAAACCCTCACAACCCCAGGGAGCTGCTTTTCTGCTCCAAATCCCATCATGGGAGGCCTGGAGGTGGTATCTCAGGATGGGCATCACTCCCCTTGAGCCAGGGCGCTGTGTACAGTGGGGGTTTTGGCTTGTTGTGCTCTCAACCACCCTTGTGCCTTAATTTTGGAGGGACCTGGACGCCAAACTCATGGTTCTGCTGCACCTAACCCAGCCCCATCTCGGCCCAGCCAAGCAGGGAGGAGAGGAAAAAACAAACAGGAGAAAAGAATGAAAATGAGCCCGATTGCCCCGAGAAGAGGAAGGGGAAGGCAGGAGCAGCCTTTTCCACAACCACAACCTGGAGGCAGCCGGGAATGAGCCTCGGCACGGCCGCGTCTGCCGGACTGTCAGAGCTCGGGATGAGGAGGGCTTGTTTTGGGCAGGCTAATAGAGACCTAGCGGGATAATTGGCAGGAGTGAGAGAATGACACAGCCCTCTTCCGGAGCGCAGAGCCCTCCTAATGGGAGCCAGGTGGCAATGCCCCTCCAGCGCTGACCCCGGAGCGGAGCCTGGGCACGACCCCGGCCGCGGGATGAAAGCGGCACCCGACAGGTGTGGGGTGGCCGTGTCCCCCAGCACAGGCTGCCCCCGACACCGGCAGCAGCTGTGTCCCCAGGCCGTGGCACGTTTCCTGGTGGCCGGCAGGACAGGAGAAATTTCCAGCGGGTCGCAGGCGCAGAGCGGCGGAACGGCTCTGCTGGAATGTCAAGGACGGAGGGGACAGATGGTCCGTGTCCATCAGGGGACGAGCGTTCCGTGGGCCTCTCCCCCCACGCTGCCGGCAGGGATTTGCTTTCGGCTCGGGGGCAGCTGCGGGGGAGCGGCAGGAGATGGGATCGGGGACGAGCCACCCGCCACAGCCATCGCCACCTCCGGCCAGCCCTGTGGCATCCCGCTCTGCTGCGGCCGGCAGGGGCTTTTTTGGGAAGGAGGGGTCTTGGGATCGGGTTGTCTGTCTGGGTAACCGAACCAGCCCTCCCAGGAGCTCCCTCCTGGCACTGAAACTCCAGAAATGGCACCAAACCAGCCCCTGTTCCGCTCCCCAGCCCTGGGAGCAGTGGGTGACTGGGAAGCACTTTTCCTCTAACCACTGTTTCTGGAGGAACAGCGATCCAAGAATAGAGTTTAGGCATAAAATTGGCCTCCTCGGTGAGGGTATGGAACAGCAGCCCAGCCACTGGCCCATAAATCATGGCTCATAAATCCCCGATAATGCAGAACCTGCGTGCTGGCTGCAGCCCAGCGCCAGGTACCTCGACTTGGAGAGGAACCAAGCTTGGAGCAACATGGAAACCAGGAACAGCAAGACCCATCACATCCCCCCAGCCCCACCATATCCCACACGCAGAGCTCTGAGCTGCCCCAGTTGCAGCTTTTGGGGACAGGGACAGCAGAGAGGGCAAATGGGATGTCCCCAGCATCCCTGAGCTCAGGCTCCTGAGGTCAGAATTGGCTGGAAATGCAGGGAAGGGTAGGAGAGTCTCCCACAACCAATTCCTTCTTGTTAGGAAAAGTTCCCCCCTGTGAGGGTGGGCAGGCCCTGGCACAGGGTGCCCAGAGGAGCTCTGGCTTCCCCATCCCTGGAAGTTTCCAAGGCCAGGCTGGATGGGAGTGGGAGCTAACTGGGGTAGTGGAAGGCATCCCTGCCCATGGCAGGGGATGAAACATTAGGATCTTTAAGGTCCCTTCCAACCCAAACCATCCTGGGATTCCACAATTCTCCACCCAGGATCACCATTCCAGCTGGTAAGCAACAGCCCCTGGTACCAAGGGAGTCTTCAGACGTTTGGTTAAAGCATCCAAATGAAGAAGTTTTTATCCAAAACTTCTCCCAAGCCCGTTTCAGCTTTCCAGCTGAGCTGGAAATTTCCTGAGATTCCCATTACACCAGATTCCCATGGGATATTCTCCCCACAAGGCTTTTCCAGTTCTGTGTGCCACCATGCTCCAAACTGCTCCTGAAGTAAAGGAGCCCATTTATACCAGCATTTGGAAAATACAAGATCCCTCTCCCATCTGCTCATCTTAGGGGCATAAGAAGCACCCTCCCAGCAATATGAGAAAGGAACCACCACTTCCAGCCTGACATTCCCAAAGTATCCCTGGGAAAAATGGATGTACCTCCCACTTGCTGATAGACAGGAGATGGTTATCAATCCCTCTCAGTGGAGCGTATCCTGCCCAAATCAAGGCTATCATCCCATGAATCACATCCCGTCCAAGGCATCATCCCATGGAACACATCCTGCCCAAACCAAGGCTATCATCCCATGCAACACATCCTGCCCAAATCAAGGCTATCATCCCATGGATCACATCCCATCCAAGTCAAGGCTATGATCCCTTGGAACTCATCCCACCCAAATCAGAGCTGACTTCCCACCATCTGGAGTGAGGAGGAGGATCCCAGACATTTCCGCTCCACAACTGCACAGGGACAGAAGCTGACCCAGCCCCACCATCTCCACTGGGAAAGAGGATTCATTACAAAAAATCCATGTAATGCCAGGCAAATGTTTCCAGCCTGTGCATCCCAGTCTGTTCTGTGGAGTCAGAGAGCAGAGCTCCCAGCATTGACATCCCAGATGAAATTTCCTTGCCCTGCTGCCTTGCACGTATTTGTTGGGTTTTATAATATGAGGTGAGACTGTTTCCATCCTGGCTTCCAAAAAAATCCCATTAACATCCCTTGCTTCTCACCAGGGATAAGCGGAGCAGCATGGCCAGCAAACAGCTCAAGTGGAGCTTCCCAAAGTGGGAATGGTCACTAGGGCAGAGCTTCAGCCATGGCACCTCTTCCCAAGGCCTTTCCACAAGGATTGTGCCAGTTAGGCATTACTTAGACCCAGCATGGTGCCAGCAGTGCCCTACAATGGGAATCCAGAGCGCCCTGGCAGCACTGAGGATGTGGATTTTATTTTTCCACCAAATGGACAGCAGTAGTGCAGAAATTGCAGCTCCTTTGCCAGATGTGCCCTGCTGCTGTTATCATGGAATATTAATCAGTAAAGCCTGCGTGTGATTTTGGAGTTTTGATTAGAGAAATCTCTCTTACAATAATAATCAGGCTGGGGCCTGGATAAATACCAACGGCTCCGGGGTTGTTGTTGGGATAAAGTGGCACGTTGATTGCTCCGCTCGCCTGCTCATCAATCATTCACTTTGCCCCCACCCTCTCCATCCTCCTGGACAATCCCATTCTTCCCAGCTCCCCCCAGCCTGTCCTTTCATTAAGAGCCACCTTCCTCCTCCCCTTCCTTCTCCAACCCCGCCGCTGTCCCCACACTCACTCCCAGCCCCTTCTTCCTCAACTTCTCCCTGATCCCAGCATTCATCTCCCATTATATAAAGTTTGGCTGCCTTGAGTAAAATAAATTGCAAGCTTTTGAAGGGCTGGGGCTCTGTATATTTTTACAGTTAATGAATCTTCCTGTTTGAGTTTGGGAGATGGGAATGTCGCTTTCCAGCTGCCATGGGCAGCTCTGGCCGATTGAATCGGCAGGGGCTGGAAACTTCACCCCAGTGTGGGAGAGTTGGGTGAGAGCTGGGTGGGAGAGACCAGTGAGAGTTGGGTGGGAGAACAGCAGGTGGGAGAATAGCAGATGGGAGTGAATTGAGTGGAAGAAAGTTGGGTGGGAGGGAGTTGGACAGGAGAGCATTGAGAGAAAATGGGGTAAGAGCTGGGTGGGAGAATGGTGTGTGGGAGACCATCAAGTGGGAGATCCCCTGGTGCAACCTCTGCTTCCTTCCCAACTGGTCCCTTGACCACCACTCTCCACCGTTGTGAGCCAACCCACAGCCACACCAAACCATCACCCTGAGCTGGACCCAGGTAAAAGGAGACCAGCCAAAAATAAGGGATGAGGAAGACGCTTCTCATGGCCTCAGTAATGCTGCCCTGGTGGAAGCCACCCAGGGTGCTCTGCACAAGCTGCAGCAGCTCGTCCTGAGCACAAACTGCTTTTTTCACCCATGCAAAGCCCTGAAGAGGCTGCACAGAGCCTACCCAGCCCTCAGGGCCACCAGGGAGAGCTTTGGCTCGGAGGAAAAGCGAGCTCTGGGCAAGCTGTGTGCGTGCCGCGTTTTTCCTCCTCGGCCTCTCCGAGCCGCCTATGGGCAAACTGCTCCAGCCCCTAATTTATTCATCATTGCAACTGATTCATCATCTACGTTTTCTGTCTGGTTCCTTGGCCTGTAGATTATCCGCCAGCAGTTTGTTGAGCATATTTGACATGTGAAACTCAAGCTGTGTTTACTTGTAGTTCATGTACCATGGCGTTTGCCTTGGCCGCCTGCCATCAGGCACGTGGGGCCTGCGCCGTGCCCGGGTTGGCGGAGCGCGGCTTCTCCATGGATGCTCACACGCACCGCCTCAGCCCTTGCATTCCCTGCTGCTGGTAGCACTGGCCTGGCTCCTCCCGGCTCTCCCCCACTCCAAAGCCTTGTTTCAAACGCATGAAATCCCATCAAACCTGGAAGAGGAGCCGGGGAGGACCTGCCAGCCCTGGAACGGCTTTCTTCCTCCGAATTTTCCGAGCTGTACAGAACACAAGGGAGTCTCTGAAGGTGAATTTCCATTCTTGCTGCACAGCCATGACCTCGAGTGAAGGAAAGGAAACATTTCCCAGCACTGGGTCCCAAGAAGAGCCGGAGGGGTGCCTTGCCCTTGTTGTGAACCCATAAGGGACTCCAGCCCTCTCCACAGGGCTGACCCAGACAGGGGAAGGGGACTGGGTCCCCTGTGTCACACCCTGCCACAATAACCCCATTAACGTCCCCACACATCAGAGCCAGGCACACGCCGAGGGAGAGGCGAAAAAAGGAGCCTTTTCTGTCTGATAGGCTTCAAAAATATGTATTTGATTTTCAGATGTGAAGCTGGAATTGCATCCAGATGGACTGGGGGTCACCCTCCCTGACACTGGCTTCCCATTACATTGATATTGGATGCAGATATGCTTTATCCAGATAGCTGACAAATACAACGCGCTGCTGGTTCTCCTGAGTTTTTTTAAGCCATTTCCCCCGCCAGTGACAACATTCCCTAGTCTCTGTTTCCCCGTCACTGCCTGCTCGGTGTCCCAAATCCATCCCAATAAGACAAGGGAATGATTCCTTCCATCATCCAGCCCTCACAATCTGGCTGTTTACACCCCCTCGTTTATTCCCCTCCATCACTCTGGAGATGGGGCCCAATTTTCAGGGACAAATCCGACATCCCTGCCACCGGCATCATCCTAAACACAAACAAACCCAAAGCAGGATAAAAAGCAGCATTTAATAATATGGCAAGATTTGTGGGATTAATGTATAGTGTTAAATGTGGCCATAAAAATATACAGCTATTAATTGGGTCGTTCCAGCTCTGAGGCCCCCAGGCAACTTCAATCCTTGCTCCTGTGTTTTACGGTGTCCCCGGGATCTGTTGATGGAGTTACTGCCGTGTTCTAATAGGAATAGTAATAATAATAATAACAACAATAGCAGTAATAATATATTTCCATGCCTCCCGCCTCTCCCAGGGTACTTTGCAATTAGATCCTCACAGAAGCCACAACTCATAACCATCTCTTCAGCCTGATTTCCTCGGGAAGGGATGAGCCCAGCGGCGGGGGGAGCAGCGAGCACGGAGGATTTGCCCTTATCCATCTCTATCCATGACCTGCCTTTCCCAGGAGCCCCGAGGATGGAAGGGGATGTGTGGGGGCCAGGTTGGCACTGTCTCCATGGGAGGTGTCTCGTGTTGATCCCTATCCCTGTGGGAGCTGCAGCCATGGAGGAAGGGGTGTTGCGCATCCCCCAGCTCCCACCACGTCTCTGGTGGCCGGGGAGGAGCAGATGTGGAGCAGCAAAGATCCACTCAGGTCATTATTTACAGCCTCTGCCTGTGCTCCGGGAAGTTGTGCTCCTTTTTTTCTGCTCATTGAGTTATCTGGGAAAGGATCACTGTTTTCTCCAATGTATTCATTATCCAGAATTATTTGGGGCCTAACTTAGGGGGATCTTTCCACTGACTTAGCTGGGTTTTGGATTAGGCCCTTAATGAATAATTTCTGCACATAATTCTTGGCCTGTGTCTTGTTCACAGGCAGTTTACTGCGAGAATTCCAAAGTCAAGCTGCTTTATTGGCCCTATAGGTCAGCTGGGATTATTTCCCTTCCCTGAGTAGATGACTCTGAGCACCAGGGCTTCAGCACACACATTTTGTATTAATTCAAAATTTGCTTTCTATGAATATTTTACAAGAGGGCCTTAAAATTCACTGTTTCCATGGCCATTCCTCCTTGTAACTCATTCTGTTTGCTTGAATATTTGAAGGCAAACAGAGCAGGGCCATGTGGGGATTGGAGCCTGAGGAGCAGGCATGGAGACTGGAGGGCAATTCCACTGAGGAGCACTCCACAAATGTCAGTGCAGATGAAATAAATAATCCTGCCTGTTCTGGCCCTCACCTCATCTCCCTGCTGCCTCTGCATCCCACCGGTGCTCGCTCCAGCAGAAAGGGAAACAATCCATTCTCACTTGGCAATTCGGGCTGTCCTTCCTCACCGGGGTGGTTGGAAGCACTAATAAAGTGTGGAAAATGGGGAATGGTGGTTGTTTACCTGGCAAGGCCTCTCTTTGCAATCCTGACCACCCTGCATGCTCCAGAGGAGCCTTTCTCATGGGATATGTGTGCTGGTAGGGAATGGAGAAGGCGACCTCTCCAACATCTTCTGCTGGCAGCAGACTCCCCCCAGGCAGGAGGATGATTCCCACCCATTTCCATCCCAAAAAGTTGCCCAGAGAAGCTGTGGGTGTCCCATCCCTGGGAGTGTACAAGGTTGGACAGGGCTCAGAGCAATCTGGGGGAGTGGAAGATGTTCCTGCCCATGGATGACCTTTAAAGGCCTCTTCCCACCCAAACCATTCCATGATCCTGTGTTGTGTCACTGGGAGTCAGCAGGGAGATGAACCAAAGCCCCTGACACCCCTTTGGGTCCTATCTCCACTGAACTGTGTCTGCAATCCCAAAGGCAGCATCCTCTGGCACAGGAAAACCAGTGGGAATAGAATCTGCTGGAGCTGGCTGGGGGGACAGGCTGATCCTGAAGGAACAAGAGCCCCTGGAGCATCACCCTGTGCTAAAGGAGGTTTGCACCATCCCCTCCTCTGAGGGAGCCAGAGCTTGAGGGTCACATTCATCTCCCAGTTAAAGGGAGGAAAAACCAGAACACCCCAGCTGACCTCATCCTTTCCAGTGCCTATTTTCACCAGTGCTCTCCATGGGGGAATCTGGCCGGCAGCTTCCAGGCTGTCAGGTCCATCCCCTTCCCAAGAAGCACATGTTTCCTGGCTGTCATGGAGTGAGGAGCTGAGGAACGGGGAGGGCTCTGCCTGTCGGAATGTGCCTTGCATTTGGGCTGGGATTCTAATGGATTCTGATGCGATTTTTTTCCCCCTGATTTGTACCAGGCCATCTGGATTTGTTTCTGCGAGATGCTGCTTTAATACACTTCAAATTTCCCATTGAGTCTCAGGCACCAAAGAGAGGGGGAGGGGGTGAATGAAAAGCAAATTTAATAACAGAAAGACCTGAAATCTATTAAATCTACATTAAAATACATTTGGTTTCCCAGTGGGTGCAAAGTGCCATAATGTTTTACTGGGTTTATGACGCTGGCAGAGGCTCTGGATGAAAATGGAGGAGCAAGTCCAGGGTCCCTGCTCAGTAGTTCACTGAGGTGGAGAGAAGGAGTTGTCTGCAGTTTGCAAACGCAGCAAAAACGGAAAAGCCTTCTCGGGTAGATCCGCAGAGAGCTCGTTCCACATGTGTTTCCGTTAAGGATGTTCACAAAACCTGAACAGCCAGAGACGGTCAGGTTCTCAAATTATTCGGGACTCTCGTTTTCCCTCTCGTGCTCCAGCTTTGGCAGGGCCCCTCTGCACAGCCTCCCCCCAGCTCCCTCCCGCTGCTCCACAGCCGTGGATTTGGAAAGCCATGCAGGGACTCAGGAAAACTGCCACATCCAGACACAGGGCTGGATCCATGGGCTCAGGTTTTCTGCCCCAGCAGGAGCAGGGAGCACAGGCAGGAGACAGCAGCTCCCACATCCCATCCAGCTCTGTAATAACAAGAGCACATGGCATTCATGTGAGACAGTCTCTGGGAGTGTTGGAGCTCCATCAGCATCCACATTTTCAGAGGATTAAACCCCTCTGCACATTGACAGGAGGTAAAACACCAGCACAGGCTGCCAAGAGAGGTGGGAGATGCCCTGTCCCTGGAACCACCCAAGGTCAGATTGGGCAGGGTTTTGAGCATCCTGGTCTAGTGGAAGATCCCTACAGGAGGGTTTGTCTAAATGGCCTTGAAAGGTCCCTTCCAGCCCAAACCATTCTAGGATGGCTCCCTGTGTACCCAAAGTGCACCAATCCCTTCCCCACAGTGTCTCACTCCCCTGCTCCTGCTCCCGCCCTGCTCCTGCAGCTCCTTATGGGCAGGTCCGTAGCCAAAGGCAACTGCTGGTTTATCCAGCCCTGCTGGTCTGGCTGCTCCATGTCCCACCCCTGCTGTGCCTCACTGCTCAGGACCACCTCGGGGGCTCAATTCCTCCCCTCAGTGATCCAGGCTCTGGCACTTTCATCCAGAGTGTCCAATCCTCACAGAGCAGAGTTTGCCAAAGGGCTGAGAGGAATCCTTGGATCCTTCAAGAAGGGATGTCCCAGGTGAGCAGCCCTCCCCCTGGTGAAGGCCCTCCATTTGTGCTCAGTCCTCCTGCCCCACATCCCAGGCTCTGCCTGCTGTCCCAGCCCCAGGAATGGCAGGGCAGGCTGTGTGTGCTCCTGTGTGTGTTCCTGTGTGTCCTCCTGTGTGTTCCTGTGTGTGTTCCTGTGTGTGTTCCTCTGGATGCTCCTATGGATGTTCCTGTGGGTGTTCCTGACCACCCCACGGCCGTGCCAGCTGCAGCCCCGCTCCCGCCAAGCCAGCAGCAGATGTTTAGGGCAGAGCGAGTCATCCCCCGGCCAAATTTCCATGCTGGGAGGGAGACTCCTTCCTCTGCCAAAGCCAGGCCGAAGCTTCCCCCAGGATGGGGTTAGCCAGCAGGCCGGAGATAATGGGAAGATGTTAAGGCAACACAGCTGGCAACCATCAGCAGCTGCTCTGGCTGCTGCAGCCCCGGCTCCATTGTTCGTGGGGAAGAGGGATACCGACCTCTGGCTGGCGGTGGGCAGGGAACAGGAACAGCACAGGCTTTGGAAAGGAGGCCAAAGCCCAGCCTGGATGGGTCACAGATGATTAATCTCGCAGGGAGCTGCTCCCACAGCTCCAGCAGCTCCAAGAGTCCCAGAGCTAATGAGCCAGCGGGTGAATCCCACCACGCTGACTTTAAATGATGGACTGGACAAATTCCAGCCCTTCCTCACCCCCTCCCTTTTCCCACAGCCACCCCAACCAAACCCCACCGAGCTCTGCTGGGCCTTTATAAATTCTACATTGTGTCAGCACCAAACTTGGGAAAATGGGTGAAAAGGCCGGGATTCAGAGGGAGTTCTGTGGGTGGACATGGGTGGTTGGATTCCCTTTGCTTTTCCCCTCCTGGGCAGCTCTCCAAGCCTCCAGCAGAGACAGGGGTACAGTTCAGCCTGTCTGAAACATCTCTGGTTCATCAGACCTGAAACAGCTAGGTCCTGCAGACCCAGGAAGTGCATCCACGGACAATCAGCAGTGTCCTGCTCCCGTGACACACAGAGCTGGCAGTGCTCTGTGACCCCACAGCCGGAGCAGCACAAATCCAGGGAGAGGAGCGTCATCCTTGGCTGAGCCACAAAGGAACAGGGACAACCACCCCTACCAGGCCACATGGCATGAGGAGGATGCTGCCTTCAGTGCTCTCATCTGCACTTCCAACCGGAGCAGGAGAGCTTGGAACGGGTTCAGGAACGAGCTGGGAGTGAGTCAAGGCAGTGGAAAATGTGCATTACAGTGACAGAGCGAAGAAGCCCCGGCTGTTTGGTTTATTGAGGAGACCAAGAGGTGCTTTGCTCACGGGCCACGAGCATATGCACGGAGAAGAGATTTCTGATAGCAGCCGGCTCTTTAATCTAGCAGGAAAAGGCATTACAACATCCCTCCTTGGAAGCTGAAACAAGACAAATCCAGATTAGAAATAAGAAGCACATTTTGAGCCGTCAGAGCAATTAAGCGTTGGAACGAATCCCTGGGGACAGAGTGGGATCTCCATCACTCAAAGGCTTTTCACGGAGACTGAGGATCTTTCTCAAAAATCTGTTTCGGTTTGAGCACGAGCAATGGGGTCTCTGCCAAGGCTGTGGAATGCAGGGGGTCAGCCTGGCTGGTCACAGCGGTCCCTTCTCGCCTGGAAATCCATGGAAGGGGTTAGAATTTTCTGAAGGGGGCAGAAAATAATGCAGGACAGGCTGGAGCATTTCAGGGTTAGAATTTTCTGAAAGGGGCAAAAAAAAATGCAGGACAGGCTGGAGCATTTCTCACCTTAGGTTTTTGCATTGAAAGTCTCAGAGATGGAGCCCAGTCCTGAAGCCCCATGGCAGAGATGACCACATTAGGAAGGGGAGGATGAGCCAGGACTGGAGCACTGAAGTGTTGGTTTTGCAATAATTGATTTTTGGTGAAGAGGGGAAAAGTCAGCTGGTAACACACAACTGATATTCCTGGGATACCACAGCAGGTCACTTCTGCTCTGCTGTGTCCCCATGGCCAGCAGCCATGGGAAGTGTGCATTCTGGGCACAACCACCATCCCCCAAGACATCCCTACACAAAGAAACCTCCCCCAGGCAGCTCTGGGAGGTGCAGGTTCATACCCCAGCCCAAGGTGAAGCAAACCCAGATGGAAAATCTGTCAAGGCTAGGAGGAAGCCAGCTTGGAATGACTCCCTTTTCAATTAATTTAATTTCATTTTTAATGATTATTTTCAGGCACTTTTAGTCCTGAACAAAAGGAGCTTTAAATTCTTCAGGAGCAGTGACTGTTCCAGAAGGGGCGAGGGAAGGTGGGAAGCCCGTGGGACTTCGTTAGGAATGCTGGAGCCGATGGGAAGGAGTGGCTCAGCACAGCACAGGCCAGCATGAGGGAAACCTGGCAATTAGTCCAGCCCTGCAAAGCCCCCTTGTCCTGTCCTTGCCCTTGGAAAGGCTCAGGAGCAGATCCAGGAGATACGGCACCGGCAGACGCAGAGGCACCGTGTCCAAGGGCAGTGCTCCCATGCTGGGAAGCTGCCTGCTCCTGGTGGGACCCAGCAAATGCCAAACTGCCAATCCCACAGTGATTTGGGATCACCAGTGATCCCCCTGCATGATGCTAACACTGCTCCAGCTGAAAAATAGGTGTTGGCTCTTCCAGCTCCTCCAAGAGCCTGGTGAGTCTGCCCATTGATACCGCCACAGTCTTGGCACTGCTGGACATGCATGGCTAACATCACATGGAATCATCTCATTCCATCCCTGCCATGGGCAGGGACACCTCCCACTCTCCCAGGTTGCTGCAAACCCCGTCCAACCTGGCCTTGGACACTTCCCAGCTGCTCGGGGCACCCTGTGCCAGGGCCTGCCCACCCTCAAGGTAAAATCCTGCTTCATGGCACAATGCTTCTTCCAGCAGACCACTGGACATTCCCAGGGGTGGGATAACCAGGTACTGGGCGTCCCATCAGTAGCTGGGATGAGGCTCAGCCTGACAGGAGCAGCAGAGAGAGAGCACACCTTGAATATCCCTCGCCAACAGCGTGGGATGTTGGAGGACTTGGAATTGTCTGGTGCTGCAGCTCTGTGCTCAGTGTGGGTGAGAACCAAGGCCAGGATTATTCAATCCCCACCAGGACAGGCAGCAGAGGGACAGAGGGACAGGACAGGAGCTCTGAGGGTTGAGGTTTCCCTCACCTTCCCCTCACCTATGGAAAACCAAGAGAGGGTCATGAACCCACCAGCTCATCATCTCTAAGCTTTGGTTTTTTTATTTAATTTAATGCTCCTCTTTCTCCTCTTTAATTGCATTTATCGTCATTAAAATATCAACAGAAGATCTTGGCTCTGGCCCAGGTGCACTGGTGCTCCCAGGAAGTTTCCCATTTATTTGATGGATTTAGCCACCTGCTCTTGGCTCTTCCCTGCTCTGTTTGCAGAGGGCAAAACCTCATCGAGCCAAAAAAATGGAAGAAAATCAACATGGGCACAGAAATTTAGGCATTTTGAGCAGTTGGAGAAGGGGTGGGGCAGGATTCCACCTGGGATTTGCCAACCTCATCCTCGCCAGCTGAGGGAATTCTGGTGGCATCAGTCCATCTCTCTGGATGTTCACTATTCATGGAGCAGTTCCTCTCTTTCAAAAGGAGTAATAAATAGGAATTAGGTCTCGAGACCACTTTGGCACGACTCAGATGTTACAAATGGCAGGAATTAAAGGCAGAGCAGGAGGCAGCTGATCCATTCTGAATTAAGGCAGGGATGAGGGCGAGGGAGGTTCACACCAGCATCTCCCAACGCCTGGAGCTGCACCTTCTCCTCCTCTTCTCTTCCTTCAGCTGCTCCTCTCTGGATTCCCACAGATGGGCACCCAGAAATCAGGGAGAGATGGGGAATGGCTGCCTCATCCTCCCTCTGGAACCCAGGAGAGGCCTCTGCGTGTGTCTCCACAATCCCAGATCTTCATCTGCCCACCCACGCCAGGGTGGATGGGGTTTGGAACAACCTGGAATGGGGAATCAGAGCAGGTGGAGAGGAGCAGGGAGGGATCCCATGGATGCACAGTCCTGGGATACCTGGGGAGCTTGGGAAGGCCAATGTGGGTCTGGCAGTGTCCATGAGCAGGAGGACACAGGAATGTTCATTACACCACTGAGGTGGCACCAAGGACACAGAGTTACCATCAGCCAGTGTGTGCTTTGCTGTGGGGAGAGAGGAAAAACCCCACAGCAGTGGAAAAACCCTGTGTCCTGCTTGGGGATGTCCTCAGGGATCCAGAGATAATTCAGAGTCTGACAGAAAGAGGCCCAGCTCCCCCCTTCCCTTTGGGTAGGGCTTTGATTCCCTCCAAGTCCCCAGTCAGCTGCTCCCTCCTGTTTTTTTCCCAGAAGAAAGACAATCCACAGCTTCAGTTTTCCAGTCCAGCCCAGGGCAGCTCTGGCAGCCAGAAAATGGGAGGCACAGAGCTGCTTTGGGCTCCAAAATGGAAGCAAAACCCAGACACATTTGCATGGGAGCATTCTTGCTGTCTCTGGAGCAGCAGAAATGCCTCTCCGTGGACCCGTGTGGTTTCTGCCCGGGTCTGTGATGAAATGTGTGGCACGGGGAGGGGCCCATCAGCACAGCCTTCAGAAGGTCTTGCACAGGCCTCAAGTCCTCCAAGCTGTTACCACAGGGAGGGCCAAAGACAAGTCCTTGGCTCCAGTTCAGCACTGCCCTTATTGCAGGAGGCCTTGGAACGGGGCAGGAGGAGCAGAGCTCTGGCAGCACCACGTCCTGGCCCCTGGGTCACACAGCCATGCAGGAGGAGCCACCCCCAGACAAACCTCCCCAGCATCTCCCAAGGGTGGGAAAGGGGCAAACGGTGCTCCCAGCAGCCAAGAGCTGAACAATGGAGCCAGACAGCCACAGCACAGCTCTGCCTGGCCAGGGGATCCCATCCCATCCCATCCCATCTCATCCCATCCCATCCCATCCCATCCCATCCCATCCCACCAGCCCCACTCAGTGTCTGTGCCCATGGGTCACAGCTCCAGCCCCACGGGGTGGGATAATGGGCTGCACCAACCCTGGAACACCCAGACCCTCTTCATCCTGCCTTCTTCTGTTTTATTTCTTTTAGGAAAACGTTCGGGTTTTGTTCTGGTATTGTTTGCCAGACAAATCCCCTCCAGGGAAGTCCTGAGAGGGAATTGAGCTGCTCTGGCTGTGGGTCCCCTCTCATCCCCTGGGTCCTCTCAGGAATGACATCAGGAGTGTGTGTGGAAATCTCCAGCCTCTCCTGGCACTGCTGTGAGGCTGAGGGAGCTGGGATGAGGCTGAGAGAAGCAGGAGAGGACCCAGAAAGGAGAGGGTTGGTAGTCACAGGCCTGGTGACACTTCTGGAGCAGCGGGAGGACGGACAGTGAGCCGTGTAGGAAAGAGAACGCTCAAATCCATGGCACAGCACGGCTGCTCCTGGACATGGCACCTCCCTGGTGAGGGGCTGAGCCCCCCAGATCTTGGCAGCAAAGAGGGGCCTCCTGGATTTGGGGTCTCTGCCCCAGCCTGAAGCTTGAGGCAGAAAATTTAGAATACTTCAGCACATATGAGCCTGGCTTTGGGAAGAGGCTGAGTGTCAGCTCTTACAGCTTCCAGCAGAAGATGCTCATGGCTGGCCCTGGATCCCTGGAAGTGTCCAAGGCCAGGTTGGACGGGGCTTGCAGCAACCTGGGCAAGTGGAAGGTGTCCCTGTCCATGCCAGGGATGCAACAAGATGAGTTTTAAGGTCCTTTCCAGCCCAAATCATTCTGGATTCTCCAACTCTGTGCTCTTCAATACCTCAGGTCCCCTTGCACCAAGGATGGGCCCACGGGAGAGCTCTCCCTTCACAGCCTGGCAGAATAACCCAGAAAAAGCTTGTGATAAAGCAGCATCAGATGCCTCTGTGCCTCCTCCTGAGACACAAAGGGAGAGCAGTGCCTGGAGCAGAGATTCCAGAGGAGATCTGGGCTCCAGCGAGGGCTCCCACCAGCGACCCAGGGCAGCTGCGTGGTTGGGGACACCCAGCAGACAATCCTGTGCCACACAGGCAGATTCAGCCCTCCAGATGGTACAGAGATAACTAATTACTCGCTAATTAATAATCAGTTTCCTGTGATTTTATCTTAATTGGGCTCTTTTCTACCCAGCCTTCTACAGCATGGCCCTGGTTTGGAGATGAGCTGGGGTGCCCTGGCTGCTGGGCTCCCCATTCCCTGTCTGTGATTGAAGGGAATGCTCCCATTCCTGTCTGTGAATGGAGGGAATGTTCCCATTTCCTTCCCAGGGTGGGAAGGGGCTGAGTGGTGCAGTCTGGGAAGGCCTGGGAGCTGTCAGAGCTGTTGATGGGAATGCTGTGCCTCAGGGCATCACTTGCAGGCTCTGTTTGCCCATAAAACCCTGAGCACTTATGGAGGACAATGAATAATAAATCCGTAAGAATAATCAATAACAGGAGAATTCCCGGGTCAGGGCTGCCAGGGACACGTGGCACCATCCACCCTCTCCTCCTCTCCTTGTTTGTCCCCTGCCAGGCCAAGGCAGGACATCTCACTCTCCCCAGCAGAGCTGACACTTCCCCACCACCCCATCCTGCCCTTTCCAACACCTCAGACCCCCCAAATTCCCCAGATCCCTCTGGATCCAGGCTGAGCCAAGCAGCCCCTGCCCACACCACGACTGTCCCCCCATCCCTGCTGGTCCCTGCCAGCTCCAGCCCCTCCCGGGGGGAGCAGCCAGCCCAGGTGAGCAGCAGCACTGCCCTGGCTCCCTGCCCTGGAAAACTCAACCCCATCCTCAAGGAGCTCGAGGGGAATGGGACAAACCATGGGCACTGCTGGGATTTCCTCCTGGGAAAGGAGCTCTGGCACAGCGAGCACACTCTGGGATGGGATGATCCCTTCCAGAATTCCTGGGAAGGAGGTGTGTGAGTGTGCTGGGCTGGGGGTGTCCTGTCCTCATCCCTGGATTCCAGCAGCTGGAGGGGATGGAGGGGCTGGGAAGGGGAGCTCCAGCTTCTAGAAAACACCATTTGTGTTCAGCCTTGCTGCTGCCTCCAGGCACAACCATGAGGAAGAGGATGGTGAAGGATCTCAGCAATTCTGGGCTGGGAAATGGTGGGAAATCTCCCCCGAAGTCTTCCCTAACTTTTATGCCAGGATCTTCCCAGCCTTGGCTTTGCCCATGGCATCACCAGGATGTGCTGGCACCCCCAGGCTGAGCTGGGTCCCACCAGGACCCCCTGTGCAGCAGCAAGGTGGAGAGGGCTTGGGGCAGAATGAATCCCTGGGAGCAGCTTTTCCTTGGTTTATTCACATTCCAGGTATTTTGGTGCGTTGGCTGTAATTACAGTTCAACATCTGAGGCAAAACAAGAGCAAAAAATCTTCCAACCACTTTAAAGAGCGACTTTGAGTGAGGAAAGCAATAAAACACCCCGTGCTTAAACAAATCCTTCCCACCTTTCATCATTCCCCTTCCCAGTCCTGGCTAATTATCAAAGCCATCCGAAGTGTTTTGGGAATGGGCCCCTTTCCCCCTCCGCCCTGCCTTGCAGTCTCAGTCCTTCCTCCAGGGTATCCCAGTCCTTCCCAGTGAGCGATGCCAGGCTCGGGCTGGGAGGAGCTGGGGGGGTCCCAGGGCAGGGGGTCCCTCCAGCAGTGCAGGGGAGGGGACAGCAGCTCCCAGGGAGGGGACATCCCTTCCACAATGCAGCAGGGCAGGGTGCTCAGCATCCCCAGAGCTGCTCTGCCTGCGGCTGCCCCTCATCCCCATGGAATAATGGAGCCTCACATCCCTGCCACGGCCGGGCTGGCATTGTTCACTGGCATGGAATTCATCCCAAAATGATTTATTTTTAAAAAGGGGACAAAGAGGGGGGGTCTGGCTTGGCCGCAGGGCACAGCAGGGAGGGACAGGGAGGGAAGGATTGAAAGCTCCTATTGAGTGCTCCAGCCTTGGGAGAGCTCCCAGCCCTGGGGAGGCTCAGGGAGCACGTCTGGGCACTCTGTGCCTCCCCCTGCCCGGCTGGTTCCCAGGCTGGAGGGCTCCTGCCCCCCCAAGCAGCTGCTTTTTCTCAGGAGAGCAGCATCCTGCAGCATCCTGGGGCAGATCCCACTGCTCCCACCCATCCCGGGACCACCACATTCCTGTTGTGGGCCCCACAGAGGGAGAGGCAGCCCAGCCCCACACAGGGGGGTCACAGTGCTGAGATAAAGGGACAGGAGAGCAGCTCCAGGGTGGCAGAGGTGGCTGTGGGGCACTGGGAATGCCATCCCTCCGGGGATCCGTGCAGGTGTTGCTGGAGCCAGTGGTCCGTGCTTCAAAGCATCCATGTGATCCCAGCAGCACGGCAAAAGCTGCTCCCACACCTGCTCCCAGCCCTGATTTATCTGCTGAGGTTTCCCCTCAAGCCTGGCAGGAAAACAAAGAGGGAAATATGAGCACGATCACTGAAATAACAATCACTTTAATGCATTATCAGGCACAATGATTTCCTGGTGGCAAAAGGATGATGGAGTGGGGCCGGCAGGGACTGAGGGAAGGCAGCACACAGCATTCCAAGAGGCAACAGCGTGGCCAGAGCAGCCTTGGAAAAACCTTGAGGATGGGAATTGCCTTGGGACTGACTCTGGGGAGAGCCAGTTCTTGGGAGAGAAACACCAGGAAAGGCAGTAAAGGGAATTCCATTTGGAAAGCAGGAGCATGGGCAGAGGGAAACCTGCTGCCTTGGTCTCCATGCAGAAGATTCCCAGAGCCAGCTGTGAGCTCACCAGCAGATGAAGGCTGAGCCATGGAAAGAAGAGCAAACTCCCCAAAAGGGGAGTGCAGAGCTCCCAGCTCCTGCAGCAGCCTGCCAGAGTCCAGGGATTTCCCTTCCAAGAGCTGATCCCTGCCCGAGTGTCTGCTCCAGGGAAAAGCTGGATGTTCTCCACTGCAGTGCTCGCTGGCAAGAGGGATGCACAGCCTGGGTAGGGCAGGGCTGTGGAGAGGGGAGCCTGCTGCTCTTTTCCTGGTCCTCACTGGGACCAGCAGCACAAAGAGGATGGAATCAGGGATCAGAGATGTCAGAACCTGCCTGTGGGCAGGATCTGTCCCAGTTCCTGTGGCTCATTCAACACCAGGAAGCTGTGGGACCTGCCAGGAATCAGGAGCTGGAGAGGAAACATGGGAGCAGAGAGGGTCACCTCCCCCAGCAGTGCCAGGCTGGGAGGTGACCCCAGGGAGAGGACACGTGGTGACCAATGGCACACAGCTGTGGGCACAAAGAGCTGCTCTGGGTGGCACTGCCAGCATTATCCCATCCGTGGGGACACTGCAGTAGGACACTGGAACAGTCCCCAGCAGCTCAGGATGGGCATGGAGGTGGGATCCAGGCTCCATCCCAGAAAAGGGTTTGGATGTGGTTGTGGATGAGTTGGGTTGCCCAGAGATGCTGTGGCTGCCCCTGCATCCCTGGAAGTGTCCCAGGCCAGGTTGGACAGGGGCTTGGAGCAAGCTGGGACAGTGGAAGTTGTCCCTGCCCAAAATGAGCTTTAAGGTCCATCCCAACCCAAACCATTCTGGATTCTGTGGCTTCTCCCATCCTGCTCCCCCGTGGATGGGTCCCTGGATCCCATCCCTGCCCACATCCTTACCAAGGCTGATTTGCCCCTCTGCAGTGCCATCACTCACCCTGTGACCTCCCCACCTTGTCATCCCCCTGCCAGCCCTGTCCCTTGTCACTGGGTCACACTGCACTGACTCCCAGCCCCATGGAGATGCTGCATTCCCAACCCAGAGCAAAGACCATGGAGCTGCTCTCCAAGCCACCTTGTTTTTGGTCTGGATTCCTTTTTTCCCTGAATTCAGCCCTGAGAGGCTGTTGGCAGGTCAGGCCCAGGCCATGCCAGCCCTGCCAGCCCCTTGCCAGCTGCCTGCTTGCCACCGGCTGCTCCTGCTTTGAGTCACCCGGCTGGGCACATTCCAATGGAAAGTGCACTTTTTCCATTTTTTCCCTCTCTTCCCCTTCCCCCTTCCAGGAGCCCCCTTTGATTTAGTGCTTGTGGAAAGCTGCAGGACAGGCCCCAGGGCACGGTTCAGGTCTGGAGCAGCACAGATTGCTCGGGATTAACCTGCCTGGGAACGGTGCCCGAGCATCCTGGTCGTGCCAACTGCTGCTCTGTCCTGGTACCCAACGGAGAGCCAGGCTGGGAGCAGGAGCACCTTCAAACCCCATGGAAAAGGGTCTTGGACAGCCCAAATGCAGCTGTGTGGGGAAAGGCACCAGCAAGGGAGAGCCAGGGATCCCCCATCCCAGTGAGGAGAGAGCTCTTCCTCTCCCTGTTGGATCAGGACCACGACCACCAGGGAACATCCCCATGTTTCAAGTCTCATTTTCCCAAATTCCCAAAGTTTTTCATTGAGGAAAACCTCCTCAGAACCTGTGCAAATTCAGGAAGGGAATGAAAATCAAACCAGCTACACCTGCAGAGATGGAGGACAGGACTGGCAGCCTGGCCTCAACTCAAGCCTCTCATCTGGAATTCAGTGGGATTGGGTCTGGATTTGGAACAAAACCCAGGAAAGCTGGAGGGCTAAAAACTGCTCAGAGTGTGTCCCCAACCTTGCCAAGGCTGCAGATCCCTCACAGCTGGGAGCTCCCATTTCCACCTGCTGGGATGGGCAGCAGGGCAGGGAAGGATGTAGGTCAGGAGCATCCCTGCAGCTCCATCCCTTCCACTCCAGCTCCTGCTCCATCCCTGGAGCTTCATTCCTGCCAGTCCATCCCTGCTGCTCCATCTCTGCCTCTCCAACCCCTGTGGCTTCATCCCAGCCCAGCTCTGCAGCTTGGAGGGCTCAGGATCCTCCTGAAACAAAGCCACACGTCGGGATGATGCTTTGGAGCGTTTGAAATTTGACCACCGCCAAGGAAAAGATGAGGGAACCAAAAAAAAAAAAAAAATAAGAAGGGTTAATGTGAAAATAATAAATTGCAAACATTCCTGTGGTGGAAGTGGATTCTCTTCTCCTTTTATCCCTGCATATTGTCCTCGCAGCAGCCGTCTGTGAAATTGCACTGTTATTGAAGTAATTCTGGGGGTAATTAGAGTTAATAATTCAGTATTTTATTTCTATTCTCCAGTTACTGCAGGGGGAAAAACACACAGATCCATAATCCAGGGAGCAAAGGCACAGTTTTCCTTTTCACGGCAAAAATAGCTTTGGTTGGGTCCAATCCTTCCCTGTGCCCACCCACAGCCCACGGCACTCACTTCCTGCTGCTCCCTGCCTGGGGAATTCCAGCCCCATGAATATTCCACAGCCTTTGGAGCATCCTCGGGTGGGATTGGGGTTACTGGAGCAGGGAAAGAGAGTGATTCAAGCACCCACAGAGCCCCAGGGAGTTGGGGAGCTGTCTGATCCCAAGATCTCTGTGAGGGAATGACCGATTCCAGAATTTCTGCAAGAGGCTGCCTGATCCCAGGATCCCTGTGAGGGAATGCCCAAACCCAGAATTTCTGCAAGAGGCTGCCTGATCCCAGGATCCCCATGAGGGGATGCCCAAACCCAGAATTTCTGCAAGGGGCTGCCTGATCCCAGGATCCCTGTGAGGGAATGCCTGATCCCAGAATTCCTGCAAGGGGTGTCTGATCCCAAGATCTCTGTGAGGGAATGCCTGATCCCAGGATCCCTGTGAGGGAATGCCCGATCCCGGTGGGCACCCACAGGGTGCCAGGGCCCGGTCACCACCTCCTCACATTTCTCCCTTTGAAACATTAAAGGAGTTTTCCGTTCAATTATTTGGAATTAAGTTTGGCAGCGGAGCCCTTTGGGAGGGATCAGATTGATTTCCTCAGTGAAATGACTTTGGAGAGGACTCGAGCTGGTTCCTCGCGCTAATTATCCCAGGCAATAATTAAGCCGTCAGCAGTTGTGGGGCTGGGGGTTTGTCTGGGGAGGGAAGGGGAAGGTGAGCCCACCCCAGGGGCTCAGCCCGGCCCAGGGCTGGGCTCAGCCTCTCCAAACAGGATTAGGGCAGGAGACAGACCCAGCGCAGGAGTTATTAGAGCAGGAAATTTCAAATTATATGGAAATAATCTTCGGAGTGCGAGTTTATTTTGGAACTTTAGACTTAATAATTCAGCACTTCTGGGATTTGGCATGTGAAGTGACAAAGATTAAAGGCGCATTGTCAGGTTCACAATTCCGGGTTTTCCAGTGTCCCGGGCTTTACCTGGGTTACAAACACAGCGGGATGGGGTGATCCTCATGGATTCCCTGTGCCTGGGAGTTCCTGCAGAGCTGCAGGGATTTCAGAGCCCGGACAGTGCTGAAGCAAGGGCTCGGATTACCAGGATGAAAATATTCCTCAGAACATGTGCGAGCACATTACGAAGTCTAATCATAAATAATTAAAATTTAGCTACACTTGTCAAATAAATGAACAAAGTACAGTTTGTGCTGCATTATCCTCGCCTTCCCCCGCCGCTGTTTGTCACCAGCTCCTCGAACCGGGCAGACTATTTATAGCAAACAACTTATTCCAAGCATTTTGCCCTTTTTTGTTTTCTTTCTTCCTGCCTGGGAATTGTTCGGGAACAGCCTCTGATTCTTTACTAATTTCTCCACTCTCTGTAATTGCTCTAAATCCGTTTCATGTGCATTGACTCCAGTGCTGGGGTTGATTGCAAACAGCTCCCAGCACATCCCAACGCTGGGTTTGCTGCTTCCAGCTTTGGAATTGCTGTTCCAGCCCCCAGTGCCACAGGGAGGGACCAGAGCCAGGGTTTACCTGGAAGCTGAAGCATCCTGGGGGGGATTGAACTGTTTGGTCTTGGAGAAGTTTTCATTTTGTAGAAGTGGCCCTGCTGTGACCCCACGGATATTGGAGATGGGAAAGAGGGGAAAGATGGTATAGAGAGATATCCTGGTTTATTGCTGAGGTGTTTGAGGGAAGAGAGATGCAAATTCTTGCACTTATTTTTTAATAGTGGTGGAGATTGGGAGAACAAGTTCCCACTTCGTGTCATGTTTTGTAACAGGGAGGAACAGAATTCATATTTCAGTGTTTGGTACGGAGGAGGAGTTGGAGGGTAAATAAGTCTGTTGATATTTTAGACTTCATAAGGAAGAAGGGTTTGTTAAGAAGGGTTTGTTTAAGAAGGGTTTGTTTATAGAGAACCATGGAATCATAAAATGAATCACAAAATGTAGAATGAATCACAGGAGAGTTTGGGTTGGAAGGGGCCTAAAAGCCCATCCAATGCCACCCCCTGCCACAGACGGGGACATTCCCACTGGACCAGCTTGCTCCAAACTCCATCCAGCCTGTCCTGGAACACTTCCAAAATATAAACCCTGCACCTTACAGGTCATGTTTGCCTCCACTTGCTGTTGGGGAGGTGGAAAGGGCTCTCCATTCCCACCAGAGGATGGCCAGGGATCCAACTCCAGCACAAATCCCTGTTCCAGCTGCACCAAGCTCAGTCTGTCCGTGAGAAGCAGCATCTCCATGGACAGGTCTCCCTCGACCACTGGGCAGGTTCATCCCCCCAGCCCCCTCCCCATCCCTCCAGGCTCTCTGGGCCATGCCTGGGAAGCAGGGCTGGCTGGGATAACACGGCTCAGGGCACGGCTGCTGTGGGCTGTGGCCACTGGGGCAGGATTTTACATGACCCAACAGCTCTTTGTGGCTGCTTTTATGGCAAGTATGCACCAGGAGATGCTGGAGCTGGGGAGAAAAGGGTTTCAGAGCCAGCATGAGCCTTCAGGTGGTTCCTCGTTCCCGAGCTGGGTTATTTTCCTACGGAATTACATTGCTTTGGTTGGGGATTTTTTAATAAAGGAGAAATCACCTTCAAAGCAGCGTTTCCGTTAACCCCTTGCTGCCTGTGAGCCCGAGCCAAGTTACAGCATGGAACGAGGCACTGGGGCAGCAGCTGTGGCTGTGGCAGGGAAAGATGAGGGAGAATCCCTGAAAAAATCAGCCACCTCCAAAATCTCACATGAAAACCCCAAGCATAAACATCCACACTGGCTTCTGCTGCTGAGGGACCACTGGAGCATCCAAGACAAAAAGAACAAGAATCTTGGCCAGCCAAGGTGGAAGGGACCATGGAGAATTGTTGCAGCTTTAGTGTCAATTTTCAGTAGTACGAAAAAAAACCCCAAAAACTTTATAAATAAAATTTAGTAAAAGAAAAAAAAATTAAACAAATTCAAGGCACTCTTCTGAGAAGTCAGAAGATGAACGAGGCAGTGGCCAGGGGTGAAACCTCTTGTGCTGCTGTGTTCCAGATGCTTCTCCAGTGGCAGGAGCAGGCAATGTGGGCTGGGGTGGCACTGCCAGCTCTGCCCTGGCTGCTGTCAGCGAGCCCGGAGTGACTCAGGGCATAGGAGCCAGCCGGGCTCACCTTGCCCGGGGGGAATGTCTGGGAGCTCCGCTCCTGCAGGGAGGTGTCGAGCCCATCACCCCCATCCAGCGGCCTCGAGTGGGGGAGATGAAAGCGGGGCACGGGAGGCACCCCCAGACAGAGGGGGCACACCCCGAGCCCTCCCTTCCGGCCCGCGGCCACACCCGGGCAGAGACAAAGAGCCCGAGCAGGAATTTGTCCCGAGGCTGGTGTCTCGTCAGGGCTTCGTCATCCCGGCCTTGTCTGGGATGTGCTCGGGAAATTTCCAGCCGGATCTCGGGAGGAACGTGGCACCTCGCACCTTGCTCCGGGGCGCAGCTGCCCCGCACCTCCCTCATCCCCCGGGATGCTCCGTGCCCGCACCTCCCTCATCCCGGGGGATGCTCCGTGCCCGCACCTCCCTCATCCCGGGGGATGCTCCGTGCCCGCACCTCCCTCATCCCGGGGGATGCTCCTGCCCCTCATCTCCCTCATCCCCCGGGATACTCCTGCCCCGCACCTCCTTCCTGCCCCTCACCTCCCTCCTCCCCCGGGATGCTCCGTGCCCGCCCTGCAGCCCCTGCTCGCCCTCCACAGCCAGTCCCCCGCTCCTTCCCCATCTCCCCAGCTCCAGACAGGCAGCTCCCGGAATTCTCCTTGTATTTCTGCCTCGTCACTGCCCCAAGGGAGCTGGGACCTTGCAGCTCCCCGGTTCCCGGGGTGGTTGGTGAGGAATCGCAGCCCGGTCAGCGAGGGGAGCCACAAAGCAGCTCCCGGGCTCAGCCATGCCAAGGGATTTGGGAGGATTTTAGGTCTTTCTGTGTCTTTCCTAAACGCAGAAAATGAAGAGGCACTTAAGAATCTGCTGTTTATATTGAAAGCCAAAATCCCTTTAGAATTTAATCTCCCGGTGATGGATTTAATACTGTTACAGACAGGCGAGTTCTTTTTATATCACGGGGGTGCTGGGAACTCTTTGAAGCAGGATTTTGTTGCAAACAGGGTATTTGTCCCCAAGGCCCTGTCACGGCGATGTCTGGATCTCTGGGTGACAGAATGGCCAGGGAGGGGAGGTGCCACAGGGGACATTCCTGCACTGTGACATCCAGAGGTCACACTGTGGCTCCCAGGGGTGCACGGTGACACTTCAGGGTGCACGGTGACACCTCAGAGAGTGTGGTGGCACCTCGGGGTACACGCCAGACACCGTCACTGCCAGGAGCAGACCTTGCTCTGCCCAAGGCCTCCTGGAATTCCAGTTTTCCCAGGGAGGTGGGGGATGCTCCGGGTTCAGCAGATGCAGCACCGGGAGCTGCCCAGCGCTCCCAGGGCTGTGCTGGATGCGTGGCAGCTACTCTGGGATTCTGACTCCCTCTCTCACATAAAAGCAATCCTTTAAACTATAAAAATACCCCATCCTTTGCACTTCCAGAGAGAAGGGGGTGGCCCAAAGGCCGGGCCTGCAGCAGCAGAGCTCCCCGGCCTTGCTGAATCAGCCCTGGCTCAGAGGGAGCAGCCGGCACCCTCTGAATCACCGGCCCGGTGCCGCGAGTGCCGGCCCGGCTCCCACCGCTCCCATCGCTCCGGCTGACCCAGTTCCCACCTGGGGAGATTTTCCACCCCGGCCACCGCGCCCGCGGGCCAGGGAGGGCTGAGCTCATCCTGACGCAACGGGAGGAGAGGGATGAGGGAGAGGGAAGGGGACGCAGCCGCAGGGTGGTCCCTGACACTGCTGCCCGCACCGAGTCACCCGCACGGGGCCGGGGATGCTGCTTCCACCACCACGGCACAGCGGCCGTGAGAGTGGAGAAAAACAAACACGGAGGGATGGAAGGAACAAAGACATATCCAGCCTTCCATCCCGAATCAGGCAGTGGAACAGCGCTGCCCCTCACCCTGGAGCACCCCGAGGCGGGGAGGTGCGGGGCTGGTTCTGTGCGCGCTGCTGGAACCTCGGGAGCGCCTCCGGCAGCTGAGCCCGGAGCAGAGCTGCCGCCCCTCCTCGGCAATAAACCTGCCGGCAGGAGCCACTGACCTTGTCCCCATCTTTCAGCTGCTGTTCCAGGAGACCGAGAGGGGACACACAAGGTCACTGTCTCTCGCCGGCAGCGGCTGAGTGGCCGTTTCATCACCGAGGAATAGGCTGGTGCTGAAGAACGCCCGGGCCGGGGAAAGGAGTTGACAGACGGGTGGGGGGCTGGGGCAGCGGGGAGGGGGCTGCAGGGGCTGCGGGAAAGCTGAGACACTTCGCCCTTGTCCAAAGACCCCCTTTGAGGTCCTGCCCCTTGGAGGGCCCTGACACAGCCCACAGGGGTCGATCCCCGCACAGCTCCTTCCCCTGCCTGGAAAAAGCAGTTCCAGCCTCAAAGCCCTCCTGACGTTTCCCTGAGCGTTGGAGCTTCCCATCGGAAGCTGCCTGGCTACCATGCATCTGTCTCGCTGGAGACTTTCTGGAATGACGTGCTCGAAAGAGCTGTCAGATTCGGTTAAAATTAGGCAGCCGACTCCAAGTTATTACTGGAGGACAGATGGACACTCTGGGGGTGCGGCGTGTGCCCAGCAGCGCTGGAAAATCGAGCCCCAGCCACCGCCGAGAGACGGGGCTGGGAGGGGCCGGGGGCCTGGGGCTGGGGGGGACTGTGAGACACGCCGGGCTGGCCCTGGCAGATGGTGTCTGTGGCACAGGGGCTGGAAATTGGGCTAAAACCTGTCCTGGGGGGAGCTGGCCCCGCGCCGGCCCGGCGGAGCCTCGGGCTGCTGCTCTCCCCAGCCGGGAAAGCTCCAGCACGGAGGATGCTGCTGAAGTCCTTCAGAGAGGAGCAGGAGAGTGGCCACCACCCAGGCTGGCAGCCCTTCAGCAGCCGCCCTCAAGGAGAGAACAAGCTGCTCAGCAGAAAAGCTGTCATTCGAGAAGGAGACCAGAACCTCCTCCCGTTCCCCGCGGCCGCGGGACGGGAAGGACAAATCCCGCGTCCAGCAGCGCCCTTGGACAGGCAGCGTGTCCTGAACGCCCTCCTCTCCAAGGCCTGAGCAAAGCTGCTCAGGAGACAGAAGGGAAAAACCAAGGGAAAATCCCCCAGCTGGAAAATCCCTCCCTACGCTGGAGCTGCCCAAAAATCCCGACACTCCCCCCATGAGGGACTGCGGGGGTTCAGGGTTCAGGCTCTGCCTCAGGGGTCAGTTCTCCCCTTTCCCAACCCTGGATCCCGTATCCACCCCGGTGAGCATCCCCGGGGCCGGCGGTGCCGCTCTCCCTCGCAGGCAGGTAATTACCATGTCCCCGTAATGAGCCCAGGTGCTCGTTTGCCATCCAAGCAATTTACCGGCGGATCCTGCAGCAAGAGCCGGGTCCCAGGAAAGCGGCCGGGAGCGCGGCTGTGCCCGTGATGGATGCGAGGACACGGGAGCAAAATTACCTGCTCCGGGGGGAAGGGAAAGGGGCTGGGAGGGAGGGGATGGAAGAGACAAAGGAAGGAAAGGAGTAGTGAAGGGGACAGGTGGTGGTGGAGGAGCAGGGAGGGACAGGGAGCATCTCTGGGAGAGGGAAAGGAGAGCCAGGATGTGCGGCTGGAACATGGGTGCTCCACACCCTGAGCCTGAGGGATGCGCTGACATTCCCTGTGGGTGACATTCCCTGTGGGTGACATTCCCTGTGGGTGACATCCCCGGGGGGTGACATTCTCTGTGGGTGACATTTCCTGATGTCCCATGCAGACAGCAAACCCTGGCTCCCAGCTCTGGAAGGTCAGAGTTCTCTTCACAGACACCAGGGGTGAAGGAATAAAAACACACCATAATTCACACCAAAATTAATTTCCTCCCTCCAGGTCCTTCAGGCTGACTCAAATTCCCGGTAAATTTCCCTGTGTTTAGTGTTTTCATGTCCAGCAACACAAATGCCCCCATAAAATTCCAGTCCTTAAAGGAGAGCTGTAGGAAAGGTGGGGACAGTGATTTGGGCAGGGACTGTTGTAACAGGCCAAGGGGACGTGGTTTAAAAATAAAAAGGGAAGATTTAGATTGGATATAAGGAAAGATTTTTTTCACAATGAGGGTGGTGAGAACACAGGCTGCCCAGAGAAGCTGTGGCTGCCCCATCCCTGGAAATGTCCAGGGCCAGGTTGGGCAGGGCTTGGAGCAACTTGAGACAGAGGAAGGCGTCCCTACCCATGGCAGGGGGAGGAATGAAATGGCCTTTAAAGCCCTTTTTCAACCCAAACCATTCGGTGATTTCCTTCTGAAGTCCACTGGACTCCTTTCCAGACCCTGCCAGGCTGCTTTCCCCAGGGGCTGCTCCAAACCTCCACCCATCACCCGGTCAAAGCCTTTCCCTAATTCCCGCCCTAAATTAATTCTTCACCAATTTAGAACCGTTTGATCTCACACTGATATAACCACTGGAGTTAAATGTCTTCCCTCCCTATTTGTCTTTTTCTCCCCCAGATTTCCAGGGAGCCATTCCATCCCTTCCCTTTTGTGGAGCTGAGCAATCCTCTGTCCCTGCATCCCCTGTCACCAGGCAGATCCGGTGACACAGAGCCTGGAATCAGGAATCAGCTCCCTGAGCCACAGGCAAGCGCCTGCAGCAGCCCTGGCTCAGCAGGGTCAGGTCCAAAGTTGCTCTGAGCATTCACTGCCCTAGTTCTGCTCTGCACATTTATCTCACTTGCAGCTGGGCAGCTGATCCAAATGTGAATGTACCCAAAACGGCCAGTTCAGCATCCCTGCTCCCTGCAATGGGGCTTCTCCTCGTGCCTGTGCTGCAGAACAAGGGATTGGAGCTAACAGAGGGCTGGGGAAGGCCCAGGCAGAGATAAAACACTATTAAAAAACCAAATGATCTAAATGTTAAGGGAGGAAAAACTTAATATATTAAATGTAAATCTATTTTTGTTACATCTGTTCAGATCCTTTAAGGAGCTTTAGGACAGCTGTTCCTATATCCCATTTAATCTTGATGTTATTGTAATGAGCTAAGGCTTGGGGGCTGAGCTGATTGTCTCTGCAGGCGAATTCCTGAGCACCAGTGAAAACGCTGCTGCCAGCCTGGAGCCACTTCCCCAGCTCCCATCCCAGCCATGCTCGGGTTTTTCCAGGCCAGGAGGGGCTTTGCCATCCAGCAGCCCCTCAGAGCCCCGGGGACACAGGGGGGAGCCTCCAGGCCTGGCTGATGCACTGGGGACCCCCCAGCAGTGCCCGGGGCTGAGCTCCAGCCCCGCTCCCGCTCCTGCAGGCAGGGCAGGGAAGGCAGAGCTGCAGCCGGGTGCCTGTCCCAGCCTGCACACCCAGCACAGCCTGGGGGCCAGGGCTGAGCCCCCCACCCTCCAGGCTCCCCTCCTTCCATCCCTCCCTCCATCCCTCCCTTGTTCCATCGCCCCTCCGGGGCCGAGCTGCGGCCGTTCCTCCGATTTCCCTGCCCCACGTTGTCACGTCCCCCTTTGCTCCTCAGCTCTTCCCCCACTTTGCTGGCAGAGTTATTCCCCTGACATGAGAGGCTTTGTTTTTAATTTCCTAAATTACAGCATAATTTAGGCTAATTATTGCTTTGTCCCTCTGATCTTATTAAACCTTTAATCCCTCGGTGATTCCCCACCCAGAGCAAAGTCTGCTTTTCTCACATTCATTCCTGCTCTGGGTCTGCTCTTGCCTCTTGCCCGGGGCAGCCTCACCTCCCAAACCGGCTGCTGATGCCCTGGATATTCCCTCCCTGGCTCCCTGTCCTCCAGTGCCATGGGAAGCCCTTCCAGAGGCAGGGAGAGGCTTGGCATGAGGGCAGGAACCCCTGGGGAGGGATGTGCCCCCCTAGGCCAGCCCATACTCCTGTCAGTGTAGTTTTAAACCTCCCTGTCTTGGTCCAGTGGAAGGTGTCTCATGGCAGGGAGTGGAATAAGATGAGTTTTAATGTCCCTTCAAGCCCAAACCATTCTGGGGTTCTATGATGGGCAGCCTCTGGCAGAGATCAACCCCATTCCCTCCTTGCCAAGTCTACAAACAACTTTCAATAACCCCTTCCTGACCCCCACCCAATTATTATTGACTTCCCAAAGTCTGGAAGGCTCCTGTGGGCACCATCTTCCCAGGCTACCCAAGGTTTTTCCGTGTTGGGATGTGCAGAGATTGTCACCCATCCATGGGCACCTGGGGCCACCCGAGCCACTGCTGCCCAAGGAACAAGCCATGGGATGAGGGGAAACAGCCTCAAGCTGTGCCAGGGGAGGTTTAGCTGGAAATTGGGAAAATTCTGTCATGGAAAGTGTTGTCAAGGCCTGCCACAGGCTGCCCAGGGCAATGGGGGGGTGTAAGAGGCCTGGCACTTGGGGACACAGTCAGTGGTGGCCCTGGCAGCACTGGGAATGGTTGGATTTGGGGATCTCAGAGAGCTTTTCCCTCAGGTGACCCCCAGCTGGATCCAGCCAAGGCGCCAGCACGGAATGCTCACCTTCATTTGCTTGGGCAAAACAGATGATGGAAATTTACTTTTTATAGCTACAAAGTTGAAGGATTTTCTGACCACAGGCTGCAAAAATCCCCTTAATGAAGCCCCAGAGCTCTCCAGGGCTTTGGGAAGAGCTCAGGCCCCCGGCCCCCCTTCTCCACTTGAAGTATTGTTTCTGTCTTGAGTCTCCTGCCAAGAATCTCTTCAGCTCTGCAGCTGGATTTGATACAGGGGTGGGGAGAGGAGCTTAATCGCAGCACTAAAGAGAGAAGCAGTTCTGGGGGAGTCTTTCAAGGAGCTGAGTTGAAAGAGTCCCTGAGAGTGAAGGGGGCTCCAACTTGCACTGCCCAAATAGGGGGAAAAAACCCACCCCAGAAAAGCCAAACAAAACCTGGCCCAGGCTTTGCTGCCCCTAATTCATGGCAGGCCCTGGATTAAAAGTAGGTCATTAAAGCAGCTGTGGGACGGGCTGAGGGCAGCCCTGCCCGTGGCACTGAGATGATGGTGGTAAATCACAGCCCCAGCAAGGCTCCTGTGCCTGGAGAGGAGCCCAGATCCCAGCTGGGTGTGAGAGGCACCGCTGCATCCCCAGCCCTGGGAGAGGGCACAGCCATGGCAACCCTGGGGCATCCGTGGCCTGGGAGGATCAGGAGCAGGGTGGGGAGGTGCAGGAATCAGCTGGGACTGAACCATGGGAGCAGGACTGGGACCATGGAGCAGGACTGGGACCTGGTTTTGAGTGCTGAGCTGGGGCTGGGGCTCCAGAGAGAGCCAGAACACTGCTGGCTTCACACCTCCCGCTCACCTGGAGGGGCTTGGAGCAACCTGGCATGGTGGGAGGGGTTCCTGCCATGGCGGGGGGTGGAATGGAGGTTTAAGGTCCCTCCCAATCCAAACTGTTCCAGGATTCTACAGTTCAATGCACTGGCATTGCCTGGGCAAAAGCTGCTGCCCAGAATTGCAGATGGGATGGGGAACTCCAGTCCCTCCTCACAGGATGCCGGGCATTGACAGTGATTTCCAGCTCAAATGAGCTCCAGCTTTGGTGCTGCCATCACCCAGGGCCAGCAGCACCCAAACCCCAGAGAATCTGGGTCAGAACCCCTTATCCTGCCCCAAAATCACTGAGACCAAGGCTGCCCTTCCCACAGCCACACCATCCCTCTCTCCTTGCTCTGTGAAGCCCCTCCTGAGTTTCCCCTGTGTCCATCCTGCCCTGAGGGCACCAGGAGGGATCCATGCCAGGATCCTGCTCTGGCACCATCCATCCTGGGAGCAGGACCCCAGCAGCAGCAGAGGGCAGGCTCAGAGGGTGACAGCAGAGCAGCACGTGGCTCTCCCATGCCCATTATTGCCTCCCAAATTTTTGTGCCCCAGGAAGGACTGTGACACCTTTGCACTTGCAAAAGCTGAGGGGGAATGTGTTCCCTGTGGTCCCTGGGATGGGATTGGCACCGTCCCCCACAGGGGAATGCTGGGGCTTGATGGCCACACACGGAGAATGTCACAGCTCCTCTTCTCCCAGGATGAGCACGATCCCAGGGAGCCCCAAAGGGAGAGGAGAGTCAGGGGAGGGAGAGGACAGTGGGGGGGCTCAGCCCCAGATCAATAATAATAATAATAATAATAATAATAACAATAATAATAACAATAATAAACAACTCTTTTCCTCAGCCATAGAGGGAAGTGCCTGTCATCAGCTGTGGCTCCCAGATTTTCTACGTGAAGCTGCAGGGACCAGAGGAGAGGCTGAGATTCCCAATGACACTGAGTACAGTGAGCACAGAGCTGCAGGAGGTGCAGGAGCTGCCACATTTCCCAGGGCTGCTCCAGGTCTCTCACCCTCCTCACCACACACTGCAGCCCTGGTGAGCTCTGAGATTTGCCATGAAAGCTCCTGGCTGGACCTTCCCAGGGCTCAGAACCCACAGGAGTGATGGGTCCTTGATGCTCCAGCTGGGAGCTGGACCCCTGACAGATGGATGAGACCCCATGGCACAGATGGGGAGCACAGCACGAGGTGTCCATGTGGGAGCATCCTGCTCCTCACCTCACCCAGGGATGTCAGCAGAGGGGGGTGACCCTGTCCTGGGACGTGATTGCTCCCCAGATGCCCCTTGCCAGTGCCAAGAGGACCCAACTCTCTTCCCAATCCCTGTGCACGTGCAAGACATCCCAGGTGGGCAAGCAGGATCCAGCCTGCTCCAAACCAGGCTGCTCCAAACCAGGCTGCTCCAAACCAGGCTGGTTCCCAGCCTCTTCCAGGTGGCCGAGCCCCCAGCCAAGGAGGCTGCTGAGAGCTGCAGGACCCTTCTGCTCTTCCCGGAAGGAACCCGCAGCCTCCCACCAGGCCTGAGCATTTGGAGCCCGTGCAGGAGGAGGGCAGTGGGGGCTCTCCCTGCCTGGTGCCATCCCCCTGTCCCCACCGTGGGGGACGCAGCCCCTTCCTGTCCCTGCCAGCTGATGGCTTGTCCCGTGGCCAGCGGGATGGGGCTGCCTCCAACACATCTTTCATGCCAAGTCCAAGCAAGCATTCATGATCTTCAGCTGGCCATGAGCAACCCCCCTCACCATTCCAGCTCCCTGCCCCCGGCCGGCCTGGGGCAGGAGGGTGTGGGCACAGGGAGGATGGAAATGGCTGCAAATGCTTCCCTGGGCCTGAAATGGCTTGGAGGTGTCCCTGTGCCATCTGGGGGGTGCTCCCTGCCTGGCTCGGGGGTCTCTCAGACAGGGCTCCGACATTCCAGGAGCACCGACAATAGCGAGGGAGAGCCGGCTCTGCTGGCGCCGCCGATCCTGGGCTGCCGGACTCGCCACCCACGGCACAAAAGCAATTAAAAGTTGCACACAGAGGCCACAGTGAAGAATGAGGACACGTAGCTGTGCCACCAGCGCTCCGTTCACGCCTGTCACACCAGCCCAGCCGGTCCCGGGGGACACAGCCGGCGCAGGGATGCCGGGGAGCTGCAGCTCCAGCAGAGCCGGGATCTGGGAAGCGGTGAGAAGCGGGGAAAAGGAGGCCTTGGACGAGCAAAGCTTCCTCCCCCACCATCCTCTCCCTCAGCCACTGCTCGCTGCTCCCAGCCCATAAGGCCAGTGACCGGCAGAGCCTCCGCAGTGACCGGCACAGCATCCCCCTGGAAAACCCCACGGAGCGGAGCGGGAAGAAGAGCAACCGGGCAGGACGAGGCACGGGGGTGTCCATGGGAGGCTGATTCACCTGCCTAGGTTAGGGTTAGGGTTTTTAAAGCAGAAAGCCCAGAGCCCCAGGCACACTGTAGCTGTGAAAGGCATCCCAAGGGGAGCACAAAACTGCCACAACATGGCTGTTCCACAGCTTCCTCCTTGGGACCATCCCTAACCCCGGGCTGATTTACCTACACATCAGGGGGAGCTGGAGGTGCCCGAGCCTGGGGAAGGGGAGCCGGGCATGAGCCTCAGCTCACACAGGAACACCCCCTGTTTGCTCCCCATGGAGCATCACCCACCCCCCAGCCCAGTATCCACACAGAAGCCTGGAATTACTGAGTTTGGAAAAGACCTCGGAAATCTACCAGAGCTCCCTGAGGAGAGGGTGAGTGGGTGGTGGAGCAGGACACATCTCTTGGGATCACCTTCCCATGGTATCCCCTTGGTTTTGCTGGTACAAAATCCTCCCAGCCTGAGCACACACGACCTACAAAACCTAAAAAACCCTAAAATACACGCCCCAAAAACAGCCAACCACCCCACAAGGGTCCATCCATGGGATGTAATGCCCCAGATCTCTCTTCCTGCTGGTGGGTAATGGGAAAGTTCTGGAGAAAACCCCACTGCAACAAGAGGTGTGAAAATAACAGATTTGGGGTTTCCTTCAGCGAGCAAATAATAACAAAACCCAAATCATTTCAAGGATCCCAGAACAAACAAGAAACACCACAAAAGCAAACGCCGTGGTCTGCACGAGGATAAACAAACAATCCCATGTTAAATACAGCCAGAGAAAAGGCCAAGTTTGTTTGGGAAGGCAGAGTTAGGTTGGAAAAAATGTTTTTAGAAGTGCTCCCTATGGCTTCACCTGATCTCCCCGTTCTGACTCCAAAGGCAAAGCCAAAATATTTGATTTAAAAAATGTTGAAGTGAGACATTTTTATATTTTTAAAAATCCATTCTTTTGGCCACGAACCCAGAATGAATGAATAGTCCAGGCCAGTCCAAAACTGCATATTTTTGTTGAGCACAGCATTAATCGGACACATTTCACCCCACTCTGGTAGAAACAAAGCCACCACGGCTGAGCCAGTTCCAGGTTTGGTGCTGGAAGGTTTTGGGGAGCAGGGCATGGGATACTGGGCAAGACCAGCATGCCCAGAGGACACTGTGAAGTGGGAAATGTTTATTATGGGCCTTCTAGGGCAAAACCATTCCTTTAAAAACCTGCTGGAGGGGAAGGAATGTTTTCCCCATTTTGTAGATGGAGGGTGAGAGCCAAGCTCCCCCAGGCCCCTCCACTGCTCCCCCAGCATCCCCAGCTCTGGGGTGGGCTGGGAGCATTCCCGGCTGCCTAATCCTGCTCCTGGTGGGGTAAATCCCACACGGCTGAGGAGCCTTTTGCTGTGCCAGCTTCCCCTGATGCAGGAGACGGGAGGGGCTCCACAGCCGAGGTGCCCATCCCGGCTGGAAACCCCCCCGCAGCAGGAGCAGCTCGGTGCCGGGTGATCCAGAGGGGCTCGGCAGATCCCGCCGTGCTCCAGCTCCGTCCTCCCGCCTGTCCCGCTGGGGCCGCGGGGCCTCCCCCGGCTGCTCCGTGCTTGGCTGCACTCCCTGAAAGAGCCTTTCTCTCGCATTCAGGGCAGGACTCGCCCGCCCGTCCCTCCCCGCCACTCTCCTGCAGCCAGCGGTGCCACGGGGGAGAGAGGAGGGAGCGCGGGATGAGCGGGGCTGGAGCATCCCATGGAGCATCCCATGGAGCATCTCATGGAGCATCTCATGGAGCATCCCATGGAGCATCCCATGGAGCATCCCATAGAGCATCCCATGGAGCATCACATGGAGCATCCCATGGAGCATCTCATAGAGCATCCCATGGAGCATCACATGGATCATCTCATGGAGCATCTCATGGAGCATCCCAGGGAGCATCCCATAGAGCAATTCATGGAGCATCCCACTGATCATCTCATAGAGCATCCCATGGGTCATCTGATGGATCATCCCACAAATCATCTCATGGAGCATCCCATGGATCATCCCACAGATCATCTCATGGAGCATCCCATGGATCATCTCATGGAGCATCCCACTGATCATCTCATAGAGCATCTCATGGATCATCCCATGGAGCATCCCACGGATCATCACATGGAGCATCCCACTGATCATCTCATAGAGTATCCCATGAATCATCCCACAAATCATCTCATAGAGCAGCCCATGGATCATCCCGTGGAGCATCTCATGGATCATCACACAGAACATCCCATGGAGCATCTCCAGGCAGGCCATGCCCGAGACCCACTGCTACCACTGCTACTCCTTTTATGGCTCCTGCCACTGCCCATTCCCAGCGGAACGAGGGGGTTCCAACATCCAAATGGCATTCCTGGCGGGAATTCCTGTACTCCCCTCACATGCACAGGGGTTCTGTGCCTGGAAATCCACCTCCAGCAGCTGGGACCACTGGGAAGGTGCAAAACTGATTCTGAGAAACGCTGCAGGATTTTCTTCACTGAAAGTGTGGTCAGGCCCTGAACAGGTTGCCCAGGGAAGTGATGGAATCACCATCCCTGGAAAAACATGTGGAGGTGTCACCTGGGGACGCAGCAGTGCTGGGAGAACAGTTGGACTCTGCGATCTCAGCGGGATTTTCCCACCTTAATGATTCTGTGATCCTATGAGAAGACGCGGAATAAAATCCCCACCCCCAGGCTTGGCTGGCTCTGCCCGAGCTGTGAGAGAGCTGTTCCTAGCCTGGCATTTCCTGGGGTTCGGGATGAGCCCCCTCAGCCCCGCTGCCCCTGCACCCCCAGCCCTCTGCAGCCCCCAAGGACACCCAGGCTCATCTTCCCCCTTTATTAGGAGCTAATTGCCACTCTGATGACTTTGAGAAGGATCGCGGGATGTTTGGAGGCTCAGCCTTCCTTAACCCTTTCCCCCCAGGCCGGGACGGGTTTCCGGGTGCCCCGGGGGGGCGCAGACACTGCGCCTTTGTTCGGCTGCTCCCGCTGCCGCCGGGATATCAGGATATCGCCTTACGAGCCCAGCGCCCCGGCCCCGCTCCCGCATCCAAGAGCAGCAGAGGCCGGCCGGCACCGGGATTATTGTTGGAAGCCCAGGGAGGGCGAGGAGAGGTGTCAGGCTCTGGCACAGGGATGCACACCCCAGCAGGACCCGCCTCTGCCTGCTCAGAGCTGCCTTCTCCCGTTGGGATGAAGCTCAGCCCTTCCCATCCATCCCCTGGGAAACTTCTTCTCTGGTCACATGCTCCCCTCAACCCTCCCTGTGGTGCAGCCCCTGCAGGTCCCCCCAGCCTGGCCCTGTAAAGTCCATAATTAATGGCCAATCCCATTGTGCATCAAGCAGTGGGAAGCCACAGTTCGTCCTGCATCCTCCTCTCGAGCTGCTCTCTCGTTTCCAGCCAGGACAAAGTGACGAATTGTCCAGGTTTAGAGAGCCAACCCAGGACACGGATGCAGGATGGGAGCTGCCATCCTTTCAAGTCCCTGGAGCCCTGGCACTGGAGTGAGCTGGGCATTGGCACAGCCACAGTTTGGGAGGCACCAGGGGGTCCCACGGGGACAGCAGCCATGGGAGCTCTCCACCCCATTTCTCCAAGGGCAGCTTTCTCTGCTGGGGCTGGGGCAGCAGGAAAGCTCCTTTGTTGATGCAAAGGGAAATAACCCCACAGGCAGCTGCCTCTGTGCTCCTAGCTGCGGGTTCACCCCCTGGTTCATCTCCCCAGACATTCCCTGTATCCTTCCTCACCTCCATCTGCACCAGGAGAGGCTCATCTCCAGCTGGGGCACCCTGGGAATCTCTTTGCCTGCTGCTGGGCAGGGCTGGCACCCCACAGCACCCCATCCCCTGCTGCAGGGATGATCCCACCCCAGCTCTCAGCAGCATTCAGGGTTTTTTCCACCCCACTCCAGACACCAGCTGGGCCACGTCCCCACCTGAGCTCCCCCAGCCCCCAGGTGGAGGAGAGCAGAGCCCCCCCCCCCCCAGCCCTTTGGAGTCTCCAGCTCGCTTTTCCTTCTGGCTCAGCTTCCCTACAAAGACCCCAGAGCCACAGCCAGAGCCAATTTCCAGCAGGAACCTGGCGCTGGGCTCGCTGGGGAGGATTACACCAGGCTGCAGGAATTAGGGGGGAGCTGGGCTGAAACCGAAGCCTCGCTCGGCCCTTCCCAGCCAGGGCAGGTCCAAGGCTGGAGGCGATCCTGGGATGGGAACAGGAGCTGCAGGATGGGAACAGCAGCCCAGCTTGTCCTGGCTCTGCCCAAATCCCATCCCTGAGCTCTGGGACATGGGAGCTGACAAAGGCTCAGCCACATCTCTCCATGGGGCAGGGTGAAGAAGTGGGAGCCTGGATCACACCTCCCCCTGGACACTCCAGTCATGGTGTCCTTATTCCCTGAGCCCTGGGGAACAGGGGAGAAGCACAGAGTGACCATTGAAATGGGGCAACCTCCCAGCCAGATCCTGGGCTGGCTCAGAGGAGAGAGAACCCCTCATAGGATCCTGGGATTAGTGAGAGGCAGAACAAGCCCCATCAGGATCCCAGGACTGCTGAAAAGCAGGACAAGCCCCCATCAGACTCCCTGGATTGCAGAGACAGAACACCCCAACACTAGTGGGATCCTGGGTTGGCTCAGCAGCAGCTCTCAGGGTGGCCACAGCACTGATATTTCCCATTTTTCTCTCGTCCTCCATCCAAAACAAAAGGAAAAGCTCTGTGTTTCCTTCAGACCCCCTTCCAGCAGCTGGGGGACCCTCTCCAAGGGTTGTGTTTCAGGAACATTAAAACCTTGCACATAATTAACTGATATTTGCTGTAGAGCCGTGTTCATTCCATCTTAACGAACCAAAACCTAAAGGATTTATCCTGAAGCTCCCTGTTTCACTGAGACAAACCTTCCTCCTCATCCCCCCCATGTCTTCCTAGCACTCTCCTCCACCTTTTCCAGCCCTGTGACGCCACCAGCCCAGCCCTTCCCTCATGGTTACCCCGGCGAGCTGCTGGCAAAGCCAGGGAGGTCACTCACAGGAGCCCCTGCACATCCCGGCTGGCTGGGATATGACCAGGGAAGAGCCTTTTCAGGATGCTGGAAGCGCTGCCAGGGGAAAAAGGCTGCAACCATCCCTGCTGGCTCCGGGCCTGCCTGCAGAGGGAAAACCTTGGCAGCGCGTGACGCTTTTCTGCGAGCACTTGAGCTCCGCTGGGTCCAACTGCGGGGCCTTTGTGCGAGCGGCGCCGGGCCCGCTCCGCCCGGATCTGCTCCACCTCGGGCACAGATGGCTGCCCTGGCACAGGGACGGGGCTGGCAGTGGCACAGGAACACAGGGAGAGAGCTGGAGCCCGACCCGCTGCCTTGCCAGCACCAGCTGTGCTCTTTTCCTCCTCTGCCTCACCCTTCGCCTCCTCCCGTCCCATTCAGCGTCTGACACAGAGATCACTGTCCACATTCCCACCTCCTTCCCATCCCCTGCGTGTCCCCATCCCTGTCCCATCCATCCCATCCCATCCCAGCGACAAACAGCCCCCCAGTGCATTCCCGTTATTGCTCTTATTACGGAGCCCGTGGGACTCGTTGCATTCCACGACAGCCTAATGGATCTTCCAGGCTCCTCTCCCTGGAAACCAGGTGCAGGCCAGCCAGTGGATGCAGCAGAAGGCCTGGCTGTGGGAAAAGCCCACTGCCTCAACCAGGAAAACCTGTTAGTTATTTTGGATACACTGTAGGGAAAACAAGGATAAACTTCCCAATCCTGGTGGCCGCAGCTGGTCCAGCCAAGGTTTATGAGCAGGAATTGCTGTTATCCAGCCCCTTCCAGGCTGGGGGGGGGTTCCGATGCTCCCCTTGGAGTGGAAATGCCAGAGGAGGAGGCTGAGTGTGCTGGGAAGGGTGGATGAGGCCAGGAATGGGCTGCAGCAATGGGAGAATGGGGTGTGATATTGGAAAGGAAACCTGGGATATGCTGTCCAGTTCACCCTCAGCCCTGCTGAGATCCAGGGAATACAGCCAAGGCTGGGAAGAGCAGAGGCTGAAGGCACTGGTGCTCCAGCTCCATCCCTGCTGCCTCTCAGGGCCAGTTCGTCCATGGATGGGCAGCAGCCACTGCTGCTCAGGGCCTTGAGGGGAGAGGGAAGCCCCAGGGATGGCAATGCCTTGGCAGTGCTGGGATTAGGAGGGAGAGGATGGGTGGAATAGGGAGAGCACCCTGTCAGCGCCAGTGCCACAAGCACAGCCCCAGAACACGGAGCCAATGTTCTGGGAATCCTGGGGTGTCCCTGCCCGGTGCTCCTCCACTCCAGAGCTCATCCTGAGACCCACAGTAGCCCCAGTGTCCCATCTCCAGCTGAACCTGGTCTCAAATTGGAGCTGGGAGTGCTGCAGATCCATCATTCCCTGCTCACCTTTCTCCAAGGGGCTTTGAGCTTCCCATCCCTTACCCAGGTCATACAGGCTCTTCCCATATGGGCTCCACTTCCATGGAGGTTGCACCCTGGCCATGGCACAGTGGCACTGCTCCTGCACCTGGGGTGAGCGAGGCATCCTGATCCCCCAAATGCTCCTGCACCAGGGACATTGTTACTCCCAGTATCCCAATCCCCCCAAACGCTCCAGCTCTGCTGGCCTGGCAGCCGCCCCACTCCCGAGTGGATCCGGCCAAGGGCGAGTTAATAAACTCGACAAAAAGCTCCTTTATGTGAAATAATTAAAATAACTCCTCCAGTCCTGATGGACATCCAAAACCATCAGCAGCTCTGCAGCTTTAATGAACTTTCCAGATCCAGAGGCTCCCGGGTAGGATCCTGCTGATCCCTCACTGCCAGCCGGCCCCTGGGAGCAGAGCAGAACCACTGCATGGCCTCGGCTCCCATGTCCCCGTGGGCACTGACTGGCAGCAGGGCTTGATATGCCCTCCCACCACAGACAGGGACAAGAGTGCTTCCAACCAAACCTCTCCCAGCACGGGGACTTCCGCAGGATCTCGCACTGGGGAGGGATCAGGAGGAGAAGCAGCTCCAGCACATCCCTGTCCATGGAACCCCCCTGCAGCCGCCTCAGGGCACACATGGAGCACCAGGAGTGACCCCGTGGGATTTACAGGCTCTGCACCCCCCAGTCCGTGCTGGTCCCACCCAGAGCAGCCCCAGAGCTGGGGGGACCCTCCCTCTCCCAGCCGGGGGTGGGTTCCAGGAACCTGTTAAAGCACTTTTCCCTCTGCTGGCAGGTCCCAGCACGTTTGGCACTTCCAGTTCTCCCTGCAGGCATCAGGGCCCAGCGAAGCTGTTTAGAATTAAAAGCCTTATTTCATTCCCACTGGGATCAAAGCACGCAGAGAGGGAGGGTTTTCAAACCAGCAAACCACATTTGAGCCCAGCTGGTGCACCCCAGGGCCCCCCCATCCCGACCCCCATGCCGGCATTCCCTGCTCACTCCAGCAGGCTCTTGGCACGGTCCCAGAGGTTCTGCTTGAGCCCAAGCAGCTCTGAACTATCCTGCTGTGCTCCATCTCCAAGGCTCACCTCACCCCTCCAGGTTGGATGAGTTTTCTCCAGTCTCTCTTGGTTGGTGCCTCAGCCCCACTTTAAGATCCCACTAACCAGACCCATTCCCTCCCATACCCCTGTGGTCACCCCAGAATCCAGCACCCACAATTCCTGACAGGACAACCTGGACTGGAGCAGGGGTGGTTTGCAGCAGGCAGGAACTTCCTTGACTCCATCCTCTCCTAAAGCAACTCCAGGGTGAGCAGGAGCCAGCCTCACTCCTTTCCTGAGTTTCCCTGCACCTGTCTGGAGCAGGCTCATTCCTGCCAGGAATGACATCCTTGTCCTGCGCCACCAGCAGCTCCCAATAGGCTCTGTCTGGTCCAGAGCACAGGAGCAGCCCTTTAAGCTTGAGGGCAATCCAGTGGCCCCCAGGAGCCTCTAGCTGCAGGGACACAGCCATGGAAACACAAAATCATTTGGACTGGAAAAAACCTTTAACATCACCAGGTCCAACCATATTTATGGAGTGCCCAACCCTATCCATCCATATCCAACCCTCAGTTCATCCAGTCCTGAGTCCATGCTGTAAATATTGGACTAAAATCTCCAAATTTTTCCTAAGAAAACCAAAACCACCAGATCCCTCCAGGATCTGCTGGGGAAGATCTGTCCCAGCCAACTCTTTCCAGATCTCTTCAGCTCAGTCTGCAGTTTCAAACCTAGGGCAGGAATAAAGCACACGGGAGACAGCCAGGATTCCATAGGAAAAAAACCCTTTTATTTAACAATATATCAGGTTCCAACACGGCTCCATGGAGTTCAGCTGCCACAGAGCTGTTACCGATGCCGATGATATGCTACTGGGCGGGAGAGCTGGGAGAAGGCGAAAGGAATCAAAACCAGGATCATGACACGAAGAAAGAAAATCTGCGGCGCCGGGAGCGCGGCCGAGGGGATCCCGGCACCGCCGGAGCCCCACCGGGAGCCGAGGAGGATCAACCAGCATGGGGATGCCAAGGCTGGAGCCGAGGAGGTGCCAGCACAGAGGGGCCTGGTTCCCCCTATGCCTGGTTCCCCACACGGTGCCCAAGCGCTCCCGCTCGGCCCCAGCCCCATCCCGCGTGCCCCGCACCAGGAGCACGGCCGGGCTCCGTGTCCACCCCTGGGCTAAGGACAGTGCAGGGTGGACAGGGAGAATCTGTCAGCCCGGCTGCTCCAGTGGTGGCACAGGGGTGGGGCAGTGGCAGTCCCAGCTGGTTGATGGCAGGGCCGAGCCCCTGGGGACAGGGACGGTGCGGATGTGACGCTGTGGGATGCGGAGGTGGCACAGCTCTGAAATGTGGGAGCGCGGGAAGGACGTGCAGGGGCGCGGCGCTGCCGGGATGGAGAGAGGGATTGTCCATCCCTGCTCCAGCACCTCTGGAACCTCCCAGAAACCCTCTGTCAATATAATGCAGGTTCAGAGCCCAGCTCCTGGGAGCAACTGGGAGAACTGGGGGCTCCCTGATGCCTTCCAGCTGCCCATGACAAGGGCCACGTGACACCAGAGATGGCTCCAGGCATGGTCACCACCCCTGGGCAGGGACCCTGCAGTGGGCACGGCTAAGGAGAAGCCATCCCAGCCCTGGTACCAAGAAGAGATGGGGCCATGGTGAGCTGGCAGTTGGCAAGTGAAATAGGCAAACACAAAATGGAATAGTTGGGAAAAGGGATCTGCACCAGGAGCAGCTCCACAGGCCCAGAAAAGCAGAGCAGGATCTCAGGATGAGATGAGTTCTGCATCCCCAAGTCAGGGATTTTTTGGTTAAAGATAAGAAAGCAGATAAATTTGATGTCCCTTTAGATCACCATGTGGTCCTCAAGTCTCTGCCTGTGGCCAGGACAGGGCTCAGAGCTCTGGGACTCATTGGGAATGAGCCACAGATTCTGGGATGGAATAGAACCCCAGATTCCTGCCTCACTCTCTGCTTGGAGCCCATCTGATCCTGCATTATATTGAGGGCAGGTCCCCAGTCCCAATCCTGGCAGTTCCCACACTCCAGCACAGCCCACAGGCTCCAGGCTGAGCTCTATGACAATGTTTTACACCCGTTCTTGTGGTTAAAATTTCTTTTTTTTTCATCTTTTTTTTTTTTAAGTTCTCATTTGTTTTTCTAAGAAAAAGCAACCAGAAAATAATTCGGAGTTTATACAAAACATCTTTACATTATTTCTTCCAAAAAAGACTAGTATTTACACAAACAAAAGGAGGGGGGGGAGGAAACAAAAAATAAAAAAAAAAATTAAAAAAGGAAAATCAACCAAATTTCAATGCTTTCCAAGAAAAGAACCCGAGGGACACACTCTGATCCAGGACCCAGCAGCCCGAGGTGCTCAGCAAAAACCAAGAGTTCTGATTTCACCCTTTCTTCACATATTTACAAGATTTTGCAGCTGTTCCCAGCAGCAGGAGTGGGACTGATGGAGACCTCAGCTGGGGACAACCACCATGAGAAGCCATCAGCACTGTCAGATCACTTTTGGTACAAGTTGTGGCCAGACTCTGTCCCTTCTCCACCAAAATCAAACCAAAATTACATTGTCCCCTCACTTCCCCCTCCACTTCGGTCACTATTCCTAACGAATTCCACTGTCACTGTCACCATCACCACTGCCACCACCACCCAGCCAGGGCTCTTCCCACTTGGGGAAACACAGCCTAAGGTTTGGCAGAGGGAAGAGGGAAAGGGGATTTTTTTAAGACACAATTCTCAGGGATTTCCCCATTGGGGAATGGGGGTCCTGGCGGGGGCGGCTCCCAGGCCAGGATGGGCAGTGGATCCCACACAGGAGAGAGGGACGGAAGGTGCTACATGGGGGAAGCAGTGCTGGGATGGGGAACAGGGGGAGCACCCACCAGGGTGCATCTCTCCCGAGGGAAGCAGCTGGTTTGGGGCCCTGGAAGCAAAACCACCTCAGGATGCCAAGGGCAGGAGGGGAGCTGGGACACCCCACTGTGCTCCAGCCCAAATTCCTGCCCTAAACCCAACAATGTGACACCACAGGATGCTCCTATCCTGCTCAGGGCCAAACCCCAGCACAGCAGCCTGGCCACCAGATCCCCCCGGGGCCACCGGGTCCCCCCAAGTCACCAGATCCTCCCAGGCCACGGGCCCCTGTCCCTGCTCTGCCCCCGCCCCGCCCGCTCCTTGTCAAGGCACTTTAGCAGAGCAGCTCCCTCGCTCTTTGGGCACTTCCTAACGCGGGATTCGGGGCCCTGGGGCCAGGCAGGAACAGCCCAGGCAGGAACAGCCCCGCCGGCCCCACTCCTGCTCCCTGAGCAAAAGCAGCTACTGCTGGAAGGAAAAGAAAGTGAGGAAGGGGGGACAGCCCGAGGACAGGCGGTGACAGGGCACTGCCAGCCCTGCTGGGCTCACTGGCATCAGGCGCGGTGCTGGCGGCTCCTCCTGGGAGGAGGAAGCTGGGAATGATCCCACCAGACAGGCTCAACCCCTTCCAGTTTTGGGTGGGAGATGGGCAAGGCAAGGGCAGGGGAGCCCGGGCTGGGGACCCCTGGGAGGTGGCAGGACAGGGAATGCTCCTGCACCAGGAGCAGGGCAGGGAACAGGCACAGTGGGGCTGACCCGAAAGCAGGTCCCACCGAGGGGCACTGGATTCTTCAGGTAAAGCAGGAGGGTGGAAAAGCTCCCAACCAAGCCAAGCCTGGTGCTCCAGCCTCTTGGGGGCTTCCAATCTCGAGCACCAGCGTCCTCCTGACACTCCTGGCACAAGCTGCAAGTTGGGAACCTTTGTTTTCCAGTTTTCCTTTCCAAGGACAACCACCTACAGTATGCCCAGTCTGGGAGGGAGCTGCAGCTTCCCCCTGCCACCCCCTACTTTGCTTCCAGCAGGCTCAGCCCCAGCCTGATGGAAAGCCAAAGGCTTTTTTTCCACAGTGGGATGCTCCAGAGGGGTTGGGAAGAGCTGCCAGGCCATGGCTGCTCTGCGTGGGGCAGGAGCAGTGTCCAGCCCCTCACGCACTGAACGCTTGAGACAGGGTGGAGATAGAAATTTTTTTTTCTTTCTTTCTTTTTATAAAGAGACTAAAACAAGAGTCAACAGCTACGAACACAAAAGTTTCCAGGGGCAGTGGGGGGAGCAGGATCTGCCCCGTGGCCGGCAGGATGACGTGCTGGAAGGAGGTGATGGCGTGTGCCCAGAGGTGGCGGGCCAGAGTCCCGCCCGGAATTCACAAAAATAAAAATGTTACAAAAAAATTAAAATAATTATTATAATAATAATAATAGTAGTAGTAGTAAATCGGGTTTGCCAGCTTCCTCCCCGCACAGTTGTCTGCATCTTGGCACCATGGCAAAGCATCCTCCTCCTCCTCCTCATCCCCCTGTGCACTCGCTGCTCCTGGGACCGAGGCCCCGGCGTCGCTCCAGGCTCCGGGACCCTGCGGTGCTGGCGGGCACTTCCCACAGGCCCGGAGGGGTGACGCGGGGAAATCCCAAACCACAAAGGGGAGGTGGAGTCTCCGGGTTTGCCAGCGGTGTCCCGAGCACAGAAAGGCACGGCGCCCGCCCCCCACGGCCGGCCACAGTCTGAAGAAGAAGAGGAGGAGGCTGAAGGCTCACCCTCAGAGTCTCGGGATTACAAAAGCTGAGAACTACAAAACTAAATACAAAGGGGAGAATCAGCACGTGAGCGTTGAGCCCTCCGCTCCCCGGCGCCGCTCCCGGCGCTGCCCGCGCCGTGCCGGGGCGGGGGGAACGTTTCGCTTCCTCCCTGCGGCGCCAGCCCCGCGCCCGGCGCTCCCGCGCTGCTGCATCGGCCGTTCCCAGGCTGCTCCTCACACCTTGTAGTAAATGTTGGCTGGGCTCTGCGGGGGCATCTCCTGCACGATGTAGACGGGGTGCCCGTAGTCCCCGCTCACCTTCTCGTAGTGCGGGCAGTAGTTGTTCTCTGTAGTCCGTAAGGGGATGATGATGTCGCTGGGCTCTGAGCCCGCGTTCCCGCTGCATTTGGGGCTGGCCAAGGTGCTGAGGGACAAGGCTGCGGCTCGCTGCTGCGTGTGCTTCCGGTGCCGCTTGCGGATCTTGATCAGGAGCACGACGAGGAAGATGATGATGAGGATGAAGATGACGCAGCCAGCACCGATGGCCGCAAACACGGCCACCTTGGAGCTCAGGAAGCCATCACTGGGACCTTGGGTCTCCTGGCCGTCCTGGTTGACAGAGCCTGCAAGGCAAGAGGAGATGGGGCTCAGAGAGGCAGCCAGATCTGTGCTCTGTCCATGCATGGATCACACCTGTGGAGCAGGGGGATGAGTTGCTCATTGGAGCCCCTCTCTGCCCCCCAAACTCAGCACAACATTCTCCTGCCGTGCTCCCAGGGAAGGGAGTCCCTCACCTCCATGGGGATGGCACTTGGTCCCCACCTTCCCACCCCAGTCAGACCCACACATCCCTGGGAAGGACTGGGCAGGGCAGGGAGGAGCCCCAGGCATCCACAGAGGGGGCACCACACGCCCTGTTCTCCATCCTGCACCACTGCTCCCCTTCCCATCTCCCAGCTTATGGAGCAGAGTGTTGATTGTGTCCAGGTGACACCATTCCAGACCAGGATGCCCTGGTGAATGTGGACTCTGACACCCAGAGTCCCCCAGTCTCCAATTACTGACCCCTGGCCGGGGCAGCTGCAGCCCCTACAGGGGCAGTGCTTAGAGGCTGATCCAGGCAGGAAGAAAAGAAAAACTTCCCAGATTCATCTGATTCCACTTTGCTCTCAGAGGGGTCAAGAACTCAGGAAACCACCTTCAAAGGGCTCTCACACCCAAGGACCTCACCTCCTCCAAGCCCTCTCAGATGTGCTGTGAGGAACACATGGGAGGAGGAGTAGGAGGAAGAGTGCTGAAACAGCACTTCTCTGCCAAGCTCTGCCAGGAGTTGGGGAAACAAACCCGAGCTGCTCTGCAGCCTGGGCTTGGGACAGCAGAGATGAGCACAACACTTAAAGCAAACCCATCCAGCTCCCAGATCCGGAGAGTCTGGTATCCCTGGGATCCATGCAACAAGCTGAATTTAGAGGTGCTTCATTGGCCACATGGCAGACAGAGGACCCCCATCCCTCTCCTGGGGATCCCTGGAATGCCCACCTGGTTTGCCAGGCTCCTCCACTGCTGGGACCTTGCTGCGCGGGCTCTGCGTGACGACCTTCACGGTGTCATCCGACTCCTTGCTCGGCCGACTCGTCGTCAGCTGCTCTGGGATCACCGCGTTGGGATCTGGGAAAGGGGAGAGGAGGGATGCATGAGAAGCCTTGGTCCAACCTGGAAGGCAGCAGCTTGTTCCCCCCTAAAGAAGTGCCCCCAGTTGTCAGCCACTCCCATGGGGCACAGGAGCACTGGGAGATGCCGAGAGTAACAGAGCAAGGCTGAGCTGCTCCAGGGCTTGTGGGAAGCAGGTCCCCACCCTAATTCCCTGGTTTGCTGTTTTCAGAGCTCCCGTGCGTGGGCTGGGACAGGTTTCTTGCTCGGGCAGCAGGAGGAAAGGAAAGGAAGGGCAGGCAGGAGGCCAAGGCTGCAGCAGAGCTTTGCCTGTTTATTATAAATATTGGCCCCAACGTGCAAACACAATAATGAGAAGCAGAATCAGGAGCTGCGCATCCGAGTCGGGGCTGAAATGAGGCCGAGGCATCAATGGGGCTGGGAAGCAGCTTGGGATGGAGGTGGTGCGGAGCAGGAACTCAGGAGAAGAGTCTGTTAGTGATATCTCTGCTGTCCCACTGCCACCAGAGTCCCCACAGGCTGGCGGCCTCCAGAGCTGAGAGCCACCAAGCTCAATCCCTGATGCCTGGCCAGCTACAATCGCCCCTTGGATGCCCAGGAAGTGACAGGGGCACTGCCTGTGCTAGCCCTGAGACACTTGCAGGGCTCATGGGTCCTGTGCTGAGCTCACTTTCCACCGGGATATGGCCCACGAGGTAACTGGGAACAATTGCTCCCTTTCAATCCCAGTGCTCCGCACATGCACCATGTTGGCAGGAGAAAAAAAGGCAGAAAGAAAGATCCTAAAAATGAAATTCTGCTGAGCTAACCCAAGAGTGCTCCTAGGAGCAGTTGGCCTGGCCTCAGTTTCCCTGGAATCTTGAACTCCCACATTCCTCAGAGGAGCAGGGACCCTGGTTCAGGCCGCAGCAGGAGACCCCAGGGAACGGGAGGGAGGACTCACCCTGCCCCACTTTCATGACAATCTTCATGGAGCGTGTCTGGCAGACGCCTCCTTCCCGGTTCTCCAGGCCATCCAGAGTGCCGTTGGAAGTGGCTGCAAGAAAAGAGAGGGAACATTAGACAGGCTCCTAGGAGCTGGAAGGGCACTGCTGGGCAGCTCTCTGCTGTTCCCTGGCATTACTGTGCAGGTCCTCACGTCCCCTGGCACTGCCAAGCAGGTCCCAGCTATCCCCTGGCACTTCCTACTCCAGGAATTCACTCCTGATCCCCCATTACAGCCACATCTTCACACCCCAATCCAGAGTCCTCCGAATTCCCAGCTCCTGCTCCTTCCAAATCTGCCTGCAGCAGTGAGGACATGATCCCTGCAGCTTCCTCTCACTGCCACATCCACACAAGTGAGCCATTCTCCACGCCTGCACCCTCCTCCCCCTTTAATTCCTGGATAATTTCCTTTGCTCCTGGTGCAGAATGGGAACACTTGCATATGCACAGTTTAAATTATACATCTCTAATTACACCCTGTGCCTCGGTGAAGAATGTAAACTCAGAGCCCCAGTGGACTCCGGGGGCTCTAATTGCAGGGCAGAAGTCACTTAAATTCACATTAACTTTTCGCTGGAGCCGGCAAGGAGTTTTCAGCCCTTGGATCCCATGGGAGCACAGGGAAGATTCCCCCATCCTCCCCCATCCTCCAGCCCTCTGCGGAGCTCAGGGCAGGGGGGACACAAGAGAGAATAAACCCAAACACAAGGATTTCAGGATAGAGCACTTAAATGGCAGATTCTGCTAAAGAGACTCAAAAAAACTGGTTTCTGACCCCACCAAGGCCCTGGATGTGGCCACTGTGCCTGGTATGGAGCTGGATCTGCCCAGGGACCAGGATGGTTCCCACCCCATCACCTCCCTCCATCACGGCAAGCACAAAGCATCCCAGTGCTCCACCAAATCTAACCACAGGGATCAATTCACCCAGGGAAGCAGGGAAACCTGGGAGGAGCTCAGCAATGGCTTGGGGTAGGCAATGTGATGGAGAATCATGGAGTCCAGGGATAATTTTCCAGACACAAGGCAGGACTTGGCCAGCACAGCGCAGCCAACACTTCCCAGAGCTTCAAGTCAAAGCTCAGCCCCAGGGTTTCAGGTTCCCTGTGCAGCCCAATTCCTGCCTCCATCCTGCAAAAAAGCAGGTCTGGGAGGGCAGGTGACGGACAGAAATTTGGGATTAATCCATTGGACCCTGCTGGGTGTTGCTGAGGGGACAGGAAGAGGCTGGAGTACAGAGCAATGAGGCACTCAGCAGAAGGTTTGGTGCCTCCATGAGCCTCCATGCTGGGATAAACTGGAAATCACACCCAGATCCCTCCAAGGAAGCAGGCTCTGAGTCCATCAGCTCCTTCCAAACACCTCTGTGCAATCAAGGCTCTTGCCTGAAACCCCAGCAAATCTTTTCCTAATCAGAAAGTCCTTGGGCCATTTGCTGAGTTAACACCTCTCCCACAGCAGGGTCCCCCCTGCCAGCGGCTCCCGGGATGGAGCCGTGCATCCAGCTGGGATGGTGCATCCAGCTGGGATCTGCTGGCAGACCTTCCAACAGCAGCACTGTCAGCACCAAGCCCCACGCAAATGCCTGGGAATGTGGAGAAACACCCCTGACAGCCTGCACGACTTCTCTGGAATCCAAACAGGATGGACCTGAGCTCAGACTCCCCATAAAAACACATCAGGAGTGAACTCCAGCAGAAGGCTCGGCAGCCCAGCTCTCCCAGGCCGGAGGCGCCGGTTTGGGGGTGAAATCAGCAGGTACATCCCAGCTCACAGCCCTGAAGCAGCTCCTTGAATTGTTTCCCAGCTTCCCAGTTCCATGCCATGGGTTGTTGCATCTCAAAGAGACTCGTCCATAGAGGGAGAAGGCAGCAGTCTGTAAAAACCAGTCCCTGTGAGGCCTCAGGAGGTCTGATTTATAAATAATTAACTAATTGTAACAAAATGTGGTAACAAGCAAGCGTGGTTCAAGCGGGGGGAAACCAGAAGACTCCACAAAGACAGCAGTTTCTCCAAATAACTATGAAGACATTCCATCCACATACAACAAAAAATATTAAAGGTCCAAAGAGGACAGAGGGAGCAGCTGGAGCCACAGGGATGGACGAAGGGACACAGCTGAGCATCCTTCTTCCCACCCCACACTTGGACACAAAGTTTCTTCTTGTTCTAGCCACGGAAGTGATGAGGGAGAAAGTAGCTTTGAGAGGGAACCATGTGGAAAAATGAAGTAGTTGCTTGAGGAACAAAAAAAGGGAAAAACATTTGTAAAACCCACAGTGATGGTCTTGGAATGGCCTCTGGAAACAAGGACATGAGCTTCCACATTTTGTGTAAATCCACAACAGGATGGAGAGAAGCTGGATGCTCCACGCAGCTGGTTGAGTGTCCAAAAGTCAAAATCCTAAATCCCCAAATCCATCCAAATGGTGCAGAGTCCAGAGAGTTTGATGTGAACATGTAGGGCAGGCTGATGTGAGAGCAGCAGGTCCTGATCCATCGGGAAAGGCTCCTCCATTGCAATTCCCTGTGAAGCTCAGCGATGAAGAGCTGCTCCTCCCGCTCTGTTTCCTGCTTTCCCAGGGGAAGAAGCTCCAGCAGAAGGCTCCAGGCTCAGCTCAGCCCAGCTCCAGAGGATCCAGACTGGGATCTGGGTGGCACTTGACGGATTCCTCAGGTACCTGTGCCACTCACTGACACGGTTAGGGTGAGCTGCAGTGACACCACCAATCCTCAGCTGCTGATGGAATCCAGAGTCAGCAACCCACAGAGGAAAATGTTAAATCCACAGGCACGGCTGCAGGAGAGCTGGGAGAGCCCCGAGCTGCAGAGAGAGGCAGCTGCAGGGCAGCAGCAGGAGGCAGAGCTGTGACACAATGAAGGAAGCCAGGCAGGGAGCTGGGAATAGCCATGGAATAGGAAATGGCAGGTCTCAAACAACCCTGTCACCTCCCCATGCCACACCAGCAAGGCTCAGTCCAGCCAGACCCAGCAACACTGAGCACACAGGAGCATTCTCCTGCCTTATTCCATTTTGGATGGATTCACAGGTTGGCTGTAAGACTGGGAGAGCAAAAATAACCTCTGGCCAGTGACTTCCAAAGGCTGACTTCCAAAGGCCCAGAGAGCCATCAGATGCCTCTGCCCTAATGGAGCATTAAGCCCCGGGCTGCTGAGTGATGAGGATTTAACAGTGATACCATTAACCATGTAATTGCTTGTCAATTTAGAGGAGATGCTCAGCCACCATGGAAGCCAGGCAGGACCTCCACTCCTGGAATCCCACACGCCCATCCAGCCCAGTGACACACACCACGGAGCTGGGACAGATGGTTGAGATCCCCAACAACCCCATGGTCCCGTCTCCAAGCCAGCAAAGCCATGTGCTGTCCCTGCTGCCTCCCCAGCGCCAGCACTCGGTGTCACCAGAGCTTTTCTCCCTCCCCTAAAAATATTTCAAAGGAGAACTTGGGTTTTGGCAGATGGGAGACGCTGGAAGTAATACCTGGCAAGAGATGAAGGCAAGGGTCTCTTAAATGGTCAGCCTTGGCCAGAGTGAGATGTTTGGTTTCTCTGCTGGATTCCCTCTAGCAGGGCTGCGTTATGATTTGGGCCCCAAAGCACAATTAATGTGCTGAGACTGTAGCGAATCCAAGTCTCTTTCCTTTTATTGCTCTTAATCACTCTTCCATCTGTGCAGCTCAGCCCTGCTCCAGCCCCAGCCAGGCACGGCGTGGCCGCAGCCCGGCCGCCATCCCCAGCACCCCCCTCACCCCCAAAACAGCACGAGGTTCGTGTTTCCATCACTTTGGGAGAAGTGGCAGCATCCCACCAGTGCCCCACAGCCTGACCCCGATCCTGCCAGGACCACGGGGGCAAGGGGCAGCTTGCAGAGCAGCCTGAGCCCAGCCTGGACACCCCTGGGCTGAGAGCCCCTCCTGGCACAGGTGAAGCCCCTACAGGTCACCCTGGAGATGTGCCTCCCACATCTCTGAGGTGCTCGGACACTGCAGGAATCCACGAGCAGACTGCACTTCAAATAAAATCCCAGCTCCTGCCACCTCCCCTCTCCAGATCTTTCAAGCTGTTTTACATCCCCTCGATACCGACACAGAGGTGCTGCACTGGAGCCCAACCCACCACGGGCACTGAGCTCCTTCCCCACCATCCCAACCAGGGCTGGCACCCCAGGGGACACGGAGCCACTTCCAGGTCACCGAGCACAGGCACCCGCCTGCTCCACTGCACACCAACTCCCTGGGGCCGCCGGGGAGCACAGCTTGGTTTCAGCCCCTGCTCCTCCTCCTCCTGCTCCTCCCAGGCATCAGGGCCACGCAGCTCCGGCTCAGGGCATCCCATTATAGGTACTATTAATATTAATATTGGTGTCACTTCCTAGCCAGCCCCACTCTGGGGACACGAGCCCCCCACCCCGCACACATCCCCCAGCCCCTCTCCTGAGCTCCAGCACATTGGCTGGGGCTGCTGCCAGCGCCGGGGCAGGGGCTGTGTGGAGGGAGCCCACCCCACGCTGTCACACTGCCAGAGGGGCCGGCAGCCGCCTTCCAGCCCTCTCCCAGCCCTCTTCCAGCCCTCTCCCAGCCTTCCCGAGGCAGCTGCGCCGGGAAGGGGCCCTGCAGCCCCTGAAATGCCTGTGTGAGCCAGCCCGGCCCCGTCCCGTCCCCGCACGGGAGGCGCAGGAGGTGCAAGGCTTGGGTTTCACAGCCACTCCTGCCAGCTCCAGAGCTGCTCCAGAGCTGCCCCAGCCACACGGTCTGGCACGGAGAAAGGAGCCCCTCTGCCCTCCTCCCTGCCATCAGGGCACTGCCATGCCATGAAGCCGTGGGGATTGCTGTGTCCCTCCCACAGCTGTGCAGGGCAGGTGAGGAGCCTGTCACTGCAGCAACTGGCAATCTGGACATCCCACACTCCCTGCTCCAGCAAACACAGTGGGAAAATCCCCAGTTCAAATGCACTGCTGGAAATAGGAGTGAAAATCATGACGTGGGGTTTGGCTTTCCCCAGCCAGGGTCAGCAACCCCAAAATCAAATTAAATTAGCCCCATTCCTTATAGACAGCAGAGGACACACACAGTTACAGCTGGTAGAAGGGAGGACACCACCCACCACACTCATCCTCACCACCTACAGTTCCACTCTCTCCCACTCTTTCCTGGGGCAAAGGGAGAACAGGCAAACACTGAAGTATCCACTGGAAAAAGACACTTTAACCCAAGTAATGCTTAAGTGAAAAGCTAATTTCCCATTAAAACAGCTTTCTGGTGGAAAATTATAACCAGCTCTAATTAGTATCATAATTAAGAGTCGCTGCTGGATTGCAGGGAACCTCATCCAGGCTGGAAAGCACATCTTGGCTGCAGGACCACAGCTTGGTGACTCACTCAGGCCCTTTATCATCAACACTGTCTGTATGGATCAGCTGTGGAAACTCCCGGTGTCCATCTTGCTTCCTGCTCAGCTCAGGAGGACCACAGCCCTAAATAAACCCTTTGTCTTCAGGTCTGTCCACCCCTTCCAAAGAAAGAGCACGTCATTGTGAAAGGAAGGTGATTTGTGCAGTCTCTGTGGTCACCCCAAGCAACTGGAGACAGGTCAGGATGAAAGTGTCAAATATTCCCCACCTGATGCTCTGCCAGAGTCATTTGTGGGCCCTGCTGGGAGCAGGAGGGGAGGAAAGCACTTACTGCCTTTTAACAGGATGCAAATCTCTCCTGTTAGGCAGGAAAACCTCTGGGAGATGACTGAGAAATCCTCTGGGAAGGGGATGGACATAGACAGTGCCATCCCCCAACTGCAAGGCTGATGCCAGCAGCCCGCCTGAGCTCAGGCTCCATCCACACTCCCAGGGGCTCAGAGAAAACTTCAGGTGATCAGAGACAGAGAAGTTGACAGAGCAACAGTGTGATGGTGCTTCCTGGAGCTCCCAGTGAGCTCTTGGTCTGACAGACAGCACCCACCATCACCAGCATCCACCACCACATCCCAGCACCCACCATCATACACCCAGCACCCACCATTACCAGTTTAGAGCTGCAGTAACATCAACAAGCCTCTTCCCAGCACTACAGGAGCAGGGGATTACAATAGGGATCCCAGGAGAAAAGCCCAGGGAGAGGGTCTTGATGTTATGGTTATTTTAAAAAATATGCCAAGGAAGTAGCTGCCTGCACTTATCCATGCACAGCTTCCCAGCCACACCAGTATGCCAGGACTTGTTTCAATTCCTCATCAAGCTGAAAACTCTTTCTGCCTTAAGAGTCTCCTACTCAATGTTTAATCCAAAAGCAGCCAAATTTAATCGCTTCCAGTGTCCCAGAGGAAGTCCTCGGAGGTGACCACCACTGAAGAGCCAGGTTCACCACAATCCATGCAGCTGCAGCTCCAGGAGATGCCCTGGGATTTGCTGCAGGAGGAGCAGGGGCTGGAAGAGTCAGGGTGAGGAAAGGGAAGATGGGATGCACCAAAAAACTGCTCTGGCGTAAGCCTCCCACCACAGCACAGCAGGACCAGGCAGGTGATGCAGGGGGAGATGCCACCTCTTCACTGCTATCACCTCTGCCATCTCTACTGTCACCTCAGTGCTCCGCAGCACTGAGGAGTTAACCATGTTATGTTTTCTCCTAATGGGTCGTGACAATGTTAAAGGGGTCGTGACAATGACAGAGATGCTCTTGCCAATCATTTCTCCTGGGGAGTAGCATCCTGGGATGCAGCCAGCCCAATTCCCCAGGCAGACAGCACCCAGTGCCCAGCTCCAGAGCCCTCTGCTGTGCCAGGGCTGCAGGCAGAGCTGGGCTGCCCAGCAGCCAGGGAGATGAGCAGGCATGGGGACCCCTGGGTGGGTGGTTATGGCAGGCAGGGACCCCTGGGCGGGGGTTTGTGGCAGGCAGGGCCCCCCTGGCCCCAGAGCAGATCAAAGCATGGGGTATTTACCTCCCGGCCAGGCCCGGGACACCGGCCCTTTCTGAGGGGGCTTTTCATCCCTATTAGGGCCATGAAAGGCTGAGCCATGAGATCAGCTGCCAGGGGCTGTCCGGGGACAGCGCTGAGCCGAAAAGGTCAGGAGGGAGGAGGAGAAGAGAAAAGAGGCAGAGGCTTAAGGGACAGGGCTCAACAAAATCACATTTACTGTGGTCACGCTCTTCAGACAAGCCTGCAAGACAAGGAACCGCGTGTTGTCTAAGGGCCATTATTTGGGTTTGACATGGTCAGGGCCTGGGCTTTGAAGTCGGGAGCAGGACACCGTTAGAGCCATTTGTGTCCGGCCAGCGGCTCCCACGCGGCATCACCATCCCCTGCCAGCGGCTCCCAGCGGGATGGGGATGGAGGAGCAAAGCCCCAAAACCAGATGGATGCCACCAGGCCGGCTCTGCTTGGCCCGGGTGTGTCGCAAGCCGGGCCCCTTTGGGTGAAGAATGAGGAAGCCGCTTAATTGGAGTTTTATCAGCAGAAGTTCACAGCTCCCATCATGGCATCAAACGGCCCTTGGGCTTTCAACTCCCCTCCACCAAACAAGTTGTGGGAAGGAGCATGAGGAGCACATGAAAGTGGCCACATTCAAATGGCATCAGCAAAGAGCTGGCAGGCTGATAAAGCCCCCCCTGGCACAGCCCCCAGCCCAAGGAACCAGGGAGGGAATTATCAAATCCCAAGGAATGCAGGATGGAGCGCAAGCAGCTCTGAACACATGCACTGGCATGGGCTGAAGGCTTCCCAAACCAATGGAAGCTGGAGGAGCACAGCCAGAAAAGCGAGTATGGCGACGTGTCCCAAAAAAGCTCCCGAGGAGGAAGGATGATCCTGGCAGCTGGCAGGGTATAGGTGACCCCCTTCCTCATGCTGAGCTGCAGGAAAACGCTGACGGAGCGTGGCCCGGGGACGAAGCCACATCGCAGCAGCAGCGATGGTTTACAACAAATAACTCTTGCCAGGTTAAGACTAATTGCATCTAAAAACAGAAATGCAAGACAAGGGCTTTAACACAACACTCAGGGTAATAGATCCGCTCTCACAGCATCCCGCTGCCAAAAAGCGTTGGATTGGATTACGGACGTTATTACATCAAAAATGGATTGAAGGGCTTAAGGACTCACAATAAACAGCAAATGTGTCGGATTTATGAGGAAACATCTACTAGGACCTTGCTTTTCTTTCAGCATTGTCATCAAACAAGGGCTCTGTGCTTTAAAGAGGCTCATGGGACAGGTTCTTCACTGAGGAAGAACACCTGGAAGGACACCTCAGCACCATCACCACATCTGCAAACAGCTGCCTGGAGTGCACCCCGAGGCTAAGTGAGGTTTGCCTGGGGTGTCCACACCCCACTGAACACAGAAGGGGCTGCCAGGACCACCACCAGCCCCAAAAACCAGAGAAGGAGCTGGGAACTATGGGAACCCATCCAGTTCCAACCCTGCCATGAGCAGGGACACCTTCCAGTAAACCAGGTTGCTTCAAGCCCCCTCCAACCTGGCCTTGAAAACTTCCAGGTATGGGACATTCCAGGGATGGACTAGGTGACATTTAACAGTTCCTTCTAACCCAAACTATTCTTTGATTCTCTGATCCAGAGCTCTGGGATAGCAGGGAGCCACTCCAGGAGCTCCTCCTCACGTCACCCTGCTGCCAGGACACGGGGATTAATGGATCTCTATCCAGGCACCTCATTACCAGAGATAGTAAAACTGGAGCAAGTTCAAAGAGGAGCAGCAAACGCAATTAGGAGCTGGAGTGAATTAGGAGGGGAGGTGGAGGGAGCTGAACCTGCAGGGCTGGATAAGCCATGGTGGGGCTGGAGCTGCCCACGACATCCCGGGAGCGCAGGCACCAGGCAGGGGGGAGGCTATTCCAGTGGGAAGTATTTTGAAGGGAAGGGCACAGGACACTGGGGACAGGGAATCACACCAAGACACCAAAGGCAAGCAGGGAAACACCCAAGAGACCCAGGGATGGAAGCAACCACAGCACATCGTGATATAAAACATACAATTCCCAAATACCCATCTCCTTCACCCTCTAAGCACCTCATCCTGGGGATGGTGCCCACGTCCTGCTGGAGTCCCTCGTGCCCCCCCAGCCTCTGTCACCAGTGTAGACCTGCAGGCAGATGCTGCTGCATCTTGTTCATTATGGAAAGCTTTAGAAATAAGCATCGCCTTTTTCTTATCCATCCCCAGGAGCAAAAATGTTTTTAAGGAAAGCCGGGAGCTGGTGTGGAGGGGGTCAGGGTGAGGCTCCAGAGAGGACGGAGACAGGGAACAGCAGCTTTCAAAAGCCTTTTCATTGCTAAGCTGAGGGCTGGGGCCACGTCCCTCCGTGATAAAAGTGCCCCTAAACAAGGCTTGGCATATCCAAAGCGATGGCAAGGAGCAGTCCTGAATAGAGGGACCCTGGGAAGCCCCCCAGCTCCGGTGAGGAGGTTTTCCAGCCCCTGGGGAAGGTGGGGGATGAGTGGCACACGCCCTGCTCCCCTCGGCTCCAGCGCTGCTTCCCCGGCTTAGAAATGAAAAGGGAGAAAAAAACCCTTTTGTGTGTCCAGGCAAAGCTTGGGGAAAGGGAGGGGAGAAAAATTGGGGGGGGGGGGGGGAAGACAACATGTGGGTGGTCTGCTCAGGAGACTTTTGACTTTGTTTTTTTGGCTATTTTATTTCTTGGCAGAAAGAACTCCTGGGGCTGCTCAGCAGAGGGTATGGCCAGATCACAGGAGCATCCTCAGCCCACCCAGGGGCCAAAGTTCAGCTGGCAGCTCCCAGCTCCGAGGGGTTTCGCATCAAAGCTTGGAGGAGTCAAGAGAAATTAAAGTCAGAAACGGTCCAAGGCAGGGGCAGAGGGCACTGCCGGCCCCCTGAGGAGAGGGGGGGCATCCCACAGGGATTCTCCAGGCACCCCGCTCACTGCATCCCTATACAGCCTGAAACTGGGAACAAGAGGAAAAACAGGATTTTACATTAAAAAATGAGTTTAAAAGGCTCAGCCCAACACTCAACAGGACACACAGCCGGGATTTCCCAACCTGGGCTATGCAGTCTTTGCAAAATCCCGGCTGCGTGTCCCGTCGGATCCGCAGCGAGCCGGAGCCGGTCACCTGCAGTGACCCAGGTGTGCTGGCAGCCGTGCAGGGGAGCTGGCATCGGCTCAAAGCTGCAGGAGCCCCGCGGGAGCCGCGTTTGGAGTCGGCAATGCACCGGCGGCCGCTTGTGAAAGCACCTCCCAAAGCTCCAGGAGGTTGATTTTCACTTCAGTTTTCGTGTGAAATGCAAAACAGCTCCTTAAAATTTGGGTAATTCAGAGGCTGTAAATCCTTCTGCCTCCACCTTCCTGATGGACTTGGTTACCATAAGAGGGATCCCATATTTCTTCTTCTCGGTGCTTTGTTCACCCTGAGCACCGTTTTGGGGAGCCTATTTGTCTTTGAGGGCTCTTTGCAGCCTGAGAGTCCTAAGGGCTGTAGCCCAGAGGACCCCAATTTCAGCCCTCATTAGCTTGATGACCATGTCAGTGCTTGAACTTGACCCCCAAACACAGAAGAGCCACTGACCAAGTACCTCAAGATGCTTGGTTGACCCAAGCCTGGCACTTAGGCTTCTCTTCCAAATTTTTGCCTACTGCAGGCAAAGCTTATATTCAGTCAAGCTTTCCATCGGCTGAAGGATAGCAGAAGGGCTGAACTTTGCCATCCCAGAGCCACCAGGCTGGTGCAGCTGTGCTAAGGGAGATGGGAGCCTACATGGGAGTTATGCCAGGGGTTTTGGCATCCCTAGCCCATCTGGGGCATCTGGACTGGAACCAGGGTGTCCTGCCCACAATGGCTTCAAAGCTGGTGCCTGTCAAGTGACACAGGACAGACATCCCCATGTCTGGACAGTGACAGTGACCATTGTTCTGGAAGAGCCTGGCCCTGCCACAGTGACTCAGCCCTGCAGAGCCCACGGTCGCTGCCAGCACTGAGCCAAGCTGGCTCTGCAGGTTGTAGTGCCAGGTCGTCCCTGTTGTCACCCCTCCTGTTAGGGAAACTTCCCTGGCTGACCATGCAGAAGCCACTTTGGCATCTCCACGGCCGCACAGGTAACAGAGCCACCCGCAAGCCCCTGTCACTGCCCAGCAAAATTTGCCATGACAGAAGTGATGAGGGCTCAAGGCTGACCTGCCAGAGTCAGGCCCGACTGCTTCCTCTGCATCTGATTTATCCCAAATTATTCTGCAGCAAGATTCCAACATCCCCAGCCAGGCTCGCTGGGGAGATCCAGACCAGCAGCCTCACCACAGCACCACACTATAGCGTAGCCCCCCCGTCTCCACTGCCTGCCATGGCCTTGCTGCCCCCTCCCAAAGATTCCAGGCTAAAAATACCCTGTTTCCAGCCAGGAACACACGGCTCCCACGGCTGGGAGCTCGCTCCCACAAGGGCAGTGACCTCTGTGCCAGCCGCTCGCCGCAGAGCCCACGGCACACAGCGAGGGGAGCTGAGCCGTGGCCACCGTGCCCTTTGCAGTGCACCCAGCCAGGCGGGGACAGCCAGGCTGAGGAGGAGGGGAGGGGACAAAGCGAGAGCTGGCAGCACTGCCCAGACACGGCTGAGCTCCCCCTCCATCCACACCAGAGCAAGCAAAGGGGGATACATTTCTGTGCAGCAATCCCCTGCACGCACAGACTACAGGCTGCAAGAAAATTCCAGCCTCTTCTCTCTCCCCTCCATGAAATGCCATGGTGCACCAAGATACAAACAGAACAAGCCAGTGTACAGAATTTTTCATCCATTTCGATGATATCACACACTGGACGCCATCAGCACTTCCTTGTGCTGGGGCTGCTGCTCTTGGAGGCAATACCCAGGAAAAAGGACAAGCATCATCATTCCTCATTCTCCCCATCCCCAAAGCAAAACCCCGCAACACTTCCAGCAAAGATGGCAGCAAAAAATAGGCTCCAGGCACGACAGCACTCCAGAGCCGACCCCAGATGGGGATGTGCTCCTACTCCCAGCCGTGAGCAGGGCAGGGGGCACAGCAGAGCAGCCAGATAGGGACTGGTGACCCACTCGGCCAGTGACACATTCCTCCCCCTGCTGCCACCCAAAGGGACATATTTTCCATCCGTGTCAGCTCTCTGCACTGGCCAAGTCACACACAAGCGCCTGGTGACACTCTCCAGGCGCCTGAGCCCTCCCGAGCCAGGGCTGGCAGCGAGAAAGAGGAGGGCGACTCACATGTGATGAAGTAATCCTGCTGCCGCTTGAATTCCAGGCCCATGTAGTTGGGGCTGAACTCCTGGAACTTGATGGTGAAGCGGATCTCCTGCTCGGGCCGGTTGCACGTCACCAGCACGTTGGGGTCCATGACGGTGCTGCAGGCATCTGCCTGCTCCTTCCTCACCAGGTACAGCTTGTAGTACTCGTAAGGCTTGGACGGCTCCGCCTTGGGGCAGATAATGTCCAGTTTATCCCCAATCTCTGGGTAGATGACCAGCCCCTTCCCAGTCATGAACCTGGAAGAGAGGAGGGCAAGAGGTTACCACGTGCTGCAGCAGAGGCCACACTAGCCCAGCCCACCCCACTCTGACACCATTTTCGTGCTTCAGCTCTGCTGCTCCCCCTCAGTAAGACAGGTTTTGACACGGAAAACAAGTTCTCCTCTTCCCTCACCAACTCAGCCTGTGCATGGAGCCAGCAAAGGCTCCTGCTGACAAAATCAGGGCTGGCTTGGGTCAGTCCCGCTCGCCAGCCATGATAAGGGTGGGTACCTTTCCCGGCCCCAAGCCTGGCATCCAGCTGGGAATGAGTCTTCCCACAAAGGGCTGGGAGACGCCGCGGCTCTGCCCGACGGCCAGGCAAGGAGCTTCCTGCAGGGACAGGCAATAATTAGGCATAAGGAGAAGTCCTGACAATGGGGTGAAGGGAGGGATCCCGTCCACGCCCCAGCTCCCTGAGGAATTCCTGTCCTTAAATGGAAGGGAAGGAAGCATCCTGCAGGACAACTTCTACTGAGCTAGGCTCAACAGCGTGCCCAGGAGCGTGGGAGGACCGGATGGAGAGGAGCAAGGAGGGAGGAAAGCTATTCGGGGCTGGAAGGCAGGGCATTGGGAAGGGTAGGAAGGCAAGATGCTGATAATTAACATTCAGATCTCGTTATGGTGGGGCAAGGCACTGATTAGGTTTTTTTCAGCATGAAGGAGAGGATTAGGGCAGCAAGGAGGGAAGCAGCAGATCATCTACTTTGATGTAGGCAACTAAATGCGTTCCTGATGGGAGATAAGGTGGGAATGGATTTTCCTGCAGAGTTATCTCTGCTGCAACTCCCTCACGTAATCTGGGCACGGCAAACGCAAAGTGAGCACTTTGCCAAGGCTGCATGGCCATGCTTCCCCTTCTTCTGTCGGACACAGCCCATCCCTGTGCCAGCCCACCCTGGAGACTGGATGGGGCTGGGATACCTTCTCCCCCAGCCAGCTGCTCTGGCTGGAGCTGCAGGCTCCATGGAAGGAAGATCAAACACACAAGACCAACCTGCTCTGTGGCTCCATGCAAGTCTTAGCAAGAAGCCACAGAGCTGGAACCAGCACCAGGCCTTTGGCTGCAGGAGCCTAGCAGATCCACAGGCTGGGCTGGAGCAGGCAGGCGGAGCTGAAGCCCACGCACCCCCAAGTGCCCTTGGCACAGGCTCTGGAGCTCAGTGCCAGCTGTAGTAGCAGGGCAGACATGCAGACATCATCTGCACCTCTCTTGCAGCTTGCCAGGTCAGAGGAGCATCCCAGGCAGCCAGAGCACAGCACAGGGATGGCGGGCACAGCCCCATCACAGAACTGGATTTAAAGGGGTTACGGATCCATCCTCCCTGCCTGGCTGCTGCTCCACATCAGCTCCCGTAGTACCCAAAGCAGCACAATGGGGCAGCTGGGATCATCCCAACCCCAGCACCAGTGGCACAGCAGCACCTTGGCCATGTGAGGTTGCAGGGAATTTTGTACAAGCCATGATTCAGGCAGATGGTGACCTGGAGACAGTGGAAAACTTGGCCCCTGGAGGGTCTTTAGGGATGCAGGTGGGATGCAGAGCCCGTCTCCATCCAGGCACTGCCGTCAGGTGAGCCATGCTTTGCTTCACACTACCAAGTAGGTCACCTGGCCAGTGGCCAGCAGGCACTTCCAAAGGTTTGGGAGCGATAAAGGCTTCCCCACCCACGGCCAGAGCCCTGATGCAAGGCTGGAGCGGGAGCAGGAGGCGGGAGCAGCCCCTGTCCCTCCCTCCCCGCCCGGCCGCAGACACGCAGCGCAAGTGAACACTTGCTCGGGTTCCCACCCCGAGAGGCAGCTGGATCCCACACTCCTTTCTCCACGGTTGGGCTGAGTCAGAGGCTTCCTGGCACAGGATTCTGGAGTGACTCAAGCTCCCTCCTCCAGCTCCTGCCAGCTCCCTCCTGCCCAGAAGATGCCAAACAGGAAGCCACAAACAAGTCAAGCAGATGTCTTGCACCGCCGGAGCAGGAGGAGAAGGCTCCTATCCACCCTCATCTCCATACCAGGAGGACCTATCACACCTCTGTGGCCAAAACCTTGGCCAACACCTGCAAACCAACCGGTCCCTGGGCCACCAGCCTGTTGGGATCAGGCCAAATGGATTTGTAAGCAGGGGAGGGGCCATGAAGCAGCTGAGGGAGCTGAGAACCTCCCAGTACCACATCCTGCTGGCACCTCTTCATCTCAGGAACTTCAGGACCAAGGCCTACCTTAGGTTTATGTAAGGATAAAACAAGCAGGCAAATCCTTTCCACAAACACTCAGTCTCAGCTCCGGAAGCACACAGCTGCTTTCTGGGAATTAGCTCAACATCTTCCAGATCCACACAAATATGGAGCAAGACAGAGTCGCTTCTCTGTATATGAAGCTTTTGCGCTGCTCCCTCCAACTGCTGTTCCCCACCTGCACACAGACTGTTTTCCCTATGTCCTCCAATTTTCCTGATTTTTTCTCCTCCAGTTCCCCTCTTCTCTAACAGCAGGGCCATTACCAAATGATAGCCTGGGCAGGACAGGAGAGGAGATAAACCTGAGGCATGTATCTCAAGCCCCTCACACCGCTCTTCCAGCTTTTCACCACACACAGAGACCTTTATTTCCCCCCAAAATTCTGCTTTGTCACAAGAACAGCTTGTGATGATCGTCCTAGGGAAGACCAACAATAGCTCCCACTATGCCAGAGGCTGGTTCTCTGGGAAATTCTCCTTTAAAATACACAGTGAAAAGCAACATTTATCACAAGAAAAGGAGAGGAAAAAAACGCCCAAAAATTGTCACATGCTGCCTGAACACAGGATTTCAGCCAGTACTGGAGACAAGGTATTTTAGTTCCAAAGGATGGCTGAAGACAAAAAGGAATTACACTCTTGACTTGTCTTCACAAGGACATGTCTTCAGATTTATCTTAACCCGGAGGAGTCAACAGAGCAACTCTTAAATTAATAGGGAAATTCATCGTGCCCTCAGAGCACCCACTGTAATTTCAGGGAGGGAAGAGGGAATCTGCTGTTCCACTGGAAAACACAACTTGATTTCCCTGTTTTAAGGTGGGAAGGGAAAAAAAAGAGAAAAACTAAAACTTAGCTCAACCTTAGGGCTGAAACAACGCTCAGCATTAAGAATCACCCACCTCTACCTTGCCCACCATGCAGGAGGAGGAGGATAATGGGTCCAGCTTTATTCCTGCCCCATCCCTAAAGTGTCCAAGGCCACTTGGATAGGGCTTGGAGGAACCTGGCATAGTGGAAGGTATTCTTGTCCATGGCAGTGGGTGGAACTGGGTGAGCTTTAAGGTCCCTTCCAACCCAAGTCATTCTGGGACCCTGTGATTGGCACCACCACCAGTTCACAGGTAACATCCCAGCATCATTTCTCCTGGTGTCCAGGAGGGTGGGAATGATTAACTATAGCCACCAAAGCTTAAAACAAGTATTTTTTTGCCAGCTGAGCAGGTGGAGAGGGCTGGCAGCTTCATCCCTTAGAGTCCCTGAGGTGATTTTTGGGTGGCATCCGTGGCTGCCCACCTGCTGAGCCAGGGGACCATCCCAGGCAGGCGTCCCCATCCCCAGCGCCTGCAGGCCCCCAGCTCCCGGCCCCGCAGGTTCCTTGGGAGCGATCAGGTGGCAGCATCCAATTTCCTCATTGTTTCGGGAGGTGTTTTCTGATGGGAAAGGTGAAAAGGGGATTTGTGAGCCTTGTAAACCGATTCCTCTGAGTTGGGTAAACAACGGGAGCTCTGTTGGCAGCAGGATGCCGGGATGCTGGAGCAGGGAGATGGGATTAAAGTGCAGCCTCTCCCGTGCCCTGAGTTGGGGGGCTGCTGGTGGGGCCCCCAATCCCTTGCAGTGCCCCCCTCACTTCCCCTTGGGGGTCCAAAATACAGGATCTGATTGAGTGACTGGGGGCTACAGGTGGGACCTGCTGGAAGCACCATGGACTCAGCCAGGGCCCAGTGTTGCAGGCATCCCAGAGAGGGTTTGCTTGGACAGGAGGAAGAACAAACTAAGGAGGAAAACCTAGTAAGTTGGCCAGAGCAAGATCAGGAGTTATATTGGGAATGACACCCCATTCCTCCACACTCCTCTCCCATGCAGGCACCTCTCCTCCATGTGGGCACACATGAATGGACATGGATGAGCCAACACATCCCCAGAAATCCCACAGACACAACTGTCCAGCAGATGAGCCATGTGGAACCTTAAAATCCAATAGTCCTCCAGTTCTTTGTTAGGGAAGACCAAAAAATGGCTTAAAAATACAATTTTTTAAAATAATAGGTTGACATATTTTCCAACTGCTCTCCCCGTAGATCCAGGCATTCCTTGCACCACATCAACCACAAAATCTCTGGGGCAGCATCACCTTTCCCCACATCCACAGCATACAATGCCCCTCACCTGATTTCAGGCTTGGCAGAAACAGAACAACATTTCCCAAGAACCTTCTCCTTGGAGAAGATGTTCTAACGCTGATGCTGACATACATATAAGATGACATATGCTAAATGCTGTTTGCTTCAAAGAAATCCAAAAATAACTGGATCTTACATGGAGGACGTGTACGTCTGGCAGGGAAGGCTGACAGTGCCCGGTAGAGCGAGACCTGCAGGAGCTGGGAGCTTTTCCTGGTGTCTGGGCAGCTGAAGCCCCCATGGGCCCAGCTCTCCACACCAACAGAGCATGTGAGTCCTTCCAGATGGATCACAGCTCCCACCCACCGGGAAATCTCCTCAAGGAATGGGTGGGAAAGGGCCAGATCCAGGAAAAAAGCCAAAGCTCCATGTTCAAACTGAGTGTGGGATCCTGAAAAACACTCCTGAACCCTGCGATTTGCTGGTGCCCAGTCACACACAGATCCAATCCTGCCTCTGCCTCACTTGTCCAAACTTCCCTGAGCTGTTTTCCAGACCCCGATGTCACAGAGCCACATCACACTCCTGCCATTGGAGGGTCCCTGCACAGCTCGTCCAATGCTCCCTTGGTGACACCCAGCCATCTCTATCCTTGCCAAAATCTGAATTTTCAAGAAAGAGAATTAAGAGGTCAGTAGTAAAAACTGGAACCTAATTTAGGTGAAGTGGGACATCACAGACCACACGGCAGTATGAGACAGGGACAACCACGTGGTCCTCAGGGAGCTTGAGTTGAGAACATCAGCCACCTGCTGTCACAGGGACAGGTTCTCCTGCTGACACCAGGAGGTATCAGTGAGACAGAGCAGCCCCCACACGCCTCACTTCACCTCTCCAGAGCAGAGAACAATCAAACCAGAGGAATTACACCTAATCCCAAAGGCCCACCTGATCCCAGCACACCACCAACATCCACAGCCCTTGCCCACAGTGGTGTCAGTACACAAAGGCACAGCCCCTTTCTCCTATTTGACTCCCATTCAGCTCTTGGGAACAAAGATACTCCGTGGAAGGAAGTTAATTACAAGTGGAATGAAAAGGTTCCTCCCTCTGTATCTGTCGCCTTCTCGCTCGTCCATCGCACCGCTCATCACCACAAGAGGGTAAATAGGAGCACACGAACCCCCACGCTCTCAGATCCCACTCCTTTCATGTGCTCCTCTATTATTAGTTTCCTTTAGAAGAGCCTGCCATCTTTTTTCCCCCTGCTAATCTATGGATAATTATTTTCCTTGCCCTTCAGCAGCCCTCTTCTATTTCTGCTCTATCCTTTTGGAGCCGAGGTGGCCACACAGAGCCAGCAATCCCAGGTATCTGAAAGCAGCTCACATCTCCTCCACTCCTTTGGTCTCTGCTGTTCAAGGAGATATTTTTCACCTTCCAGCCCCCCCAGTTCCTCACCATCCCTGGGAGAGGGAACAGCCTCTGCTGAGCCCCCCCGGGGCTGTCCCATCCAGTTCCCCTCCCAGATACACTCTAAGGCCCTTTTTTTTCCTCATCTCGGGTTTAATGAGGCCCATTCAACCCTCCCAAAGACAAAAGGCCCTTCTCGTTTCCAAACGGATTTACACGACGCATCAGTGAGGCATAAACGGGTCTCCATGGCAACGCTCACCGACCCCCCCAGCTCTGGGATGCCATTTTACAACTCTGCTGCTCCCCAAAACCCTTTTGTTGCTTCTCTGCCAGCTGGGAGGCTCCTCACAAGCTGGTAAACCCCCACCCCACACGTCTGGGTGCCAGGGGTGACATTTTTTGAGGTGAAGTTACAAGATGCCCAAGCCAGTGTCCCCTTGGCACAGGCACCCCAGAGAGCTCCGCACTGTGACCGACTCTGGGTCATGGTCAAGCCTGGGCTGGGATGGAAAGGAAGGGATGGAAACACCAAGTGCAGAAGAAAACAAACCCAAACTGCCCCTCTCTGCCCAGAAAGGGAGGTGATGCCGAAGGCAGTGGGGTCTGTCCATGCTCAAACACCAGCCCCAGTCACAGTGTGGCTCCCAGCACCTCTCCACAGGGAAACCGGTGGCTCTGGTGACTTCCATGCTTTGGCAATGGCCAAGAGGCCACTCCAGTGCTTCACGCAGAGGTTTGGCAAACAGGAGACTCATGTTCAACACTGGATCATAACTCTCCCCAGGCAGCCTCAAACACTGAAGGCTGAGAGAGCACCTTGCTTACCCTGAGCAGTCGTGGAAGCAGGGAAAGTGAGATTCAGGGAATGGGGGAAGCAGGGAATGTCTCACTGCAGCTCCCTGAGCTTTGCTCACATGTTGCAGTCACTGCCATAGCTTTGAAGACCAAGCCATTGTCCAACATCTGGGGAACACACCAGAGAGCCCACTTTTTCAGGAAAATATCCATCACTGCTGGTTTTCTCAAGCAGAAAGTCAGGAGCAGGATCCTGGTTTCAACTGCAAACCTGCAGCTTGTGGACAGGTCTGCTTTCCCCTCCTGCAGTCCAGACCCCTTCTCCTACTACCAGCCAAGAGCAGAGGAGGGTTCCAGCCATCAGGATGCTGGCAGAACAGGTCAGCAGGCTTCAGGAAAGCTGGCATGGATGCTGTGGGATGCCAGCCACACCTCAGCATCCAGAGCCAGCAGCTGCCACCACAGCTGGTGACATCCCTGGCCCCAGTGACTCAGCCCTCCTGCGCCACAGCAAGGCTGCAGGAAGAGCTTTCTCCCTGAGTTATCCCCATAATTACAGCATGGCCAGGGAGAGTATCCTAGTGCCAGACTCCCCACCAGCCCCAAGGAGGATGACAGATCACCACCACCAAAGGCAGCACCCACAAAAGGAAAATGTTCTCCTTTGTCCCACTGCAGGCTCAGCCAGGATGTATCCTGATGCCAGTCCATCACTTCCAGGAACAGCTGCTGACCACCCTCATGCCCCAAGGAGGAAGAAGAAGAGAAGGAGGAGGAGAGGGAAGGCTCCTAGCCCTCACAGCAGTCGGGCCTGCCAGGAGCAGCCATGTGCTGCTCCATCCTCCCAAGTCCGCGCACACTCCATGCATTCAGACACTGCACCCGAAATATCTCAGCGCAAACCTAGCGAGGGGGGGAAACAAAACCTGCTGCTAATTGAGGGATTTTGGAGTCGATTTAATTAGGGCCAGAGCACTGGCGCAGGCTGCTGCTGCCACCTGCAGCACTCTCCGCAGCCGCTGGCGTGGGCTCGGGGGACCCCGGGCTCCCGCCCACACCCGCCAGGGGTCCAGACAGGGAATGAGGAACACCGGGAGTCCCGCAGGCTCACCCCCGTCACACACCCACCCCCCAAACCCCTTATTTCCCAGCACAATAAGCACCTCCAGCAGCGACGGAACCAAGGGCTCGGCCAAAAAATAAAAAGGAAGAAAAGCCATATTTTCTCCCTGGAGTCGGATCGTCCCGTTCTCCCCTCGGAGGAATCAAGAGGGGCCGAGTTATCTAATTAATGCTGGCAGAAGCGGGAGGCCGAGGGCTGGGGGGCGGCGGCGGCCCACAAAGGCGGCGTGGGGAGCGGTCTCCCCGCCGCCGCCGCCGGCATCCCCCGGCAATGGGGCCCCACGCTGGGAGTGAGGTAAGAGGGGATTCAAAGGGGGGTTTGTCAGGGGTTTTGTTTTTGGAAACGGGGGAGGGGAAGGGGACAGGGCTTGACAAGAGCTGACAGACAACTGAACAAAACCATAAGGGCCATGAATGGCAACACGGCGCTTTAATTGGCGTAGGAATGGAGAGAGAAGTGAGACAATGAGGCTGGGCGGTGGCGGCAGTGGGCACTCACCTTCTCCTACCCGCACCCCAATCCCTACCCCAACAGAGGTTGGCTGCTGGAGGCTGCACCGTGACCCCCATGCCAAAAAACACCACCTAAAACCCACGGGGAGAACACGGAGGCAGAACGACAGAGCCCAGCACACGTCAGGGATCACAAAACCCTGCCGGCACCAGGAACGGCACAGTCCCAGCCCCGGGATGCTGCAGATATTAAATGATCCATCGGAAACAGCTCATGTTCCCGCTCGGCTCCGTGTGCTTTCCGGCTTCGGTTTGGCCACTCGTGCCCTGGCTACAGCCCCGCTCATCCGGAGGACGGGGGGCCGGGAGGGGGAGAGAGGGAGAGGCAGGTTAAAAGGGAACACGGTTGGATCAGCGGGGTTCCCACTCCTTCCCTGACCCCTCCGAAATAAAACGGAGGAGATTTCGTCTCCCGGTCCAAAGCAAAGAATTACTTTGGCAGGGGCTGCGGCGGAGGCCGGGCGCCCACTTGGAAGGGAAAGCAGCAGGAATATGCCCAAGGAACCCAAGACATGCCCTCCCCGCCAAGCCCTGCTCATTCTCATGCAGATCAACCCCAGTCGGGACAGAACGGAGGCAAATTGCAGGCCCCCCTCCCCAGAGCAGGGCTGGGGGCACAGGGAAGGGCGGGTGGGGGGTTCAGCACATCAGACCTGACAGAAACCCCGGTGTTCTCCAAGATCCCCCCTCTTCCCACCTCTCACTTTTCAAGCTCAGTTGGAAAAAAAAAGAACAGAAAGCTAAGAGCCAAGAGCTGAAGTTACAGCTGGTAGTTGGGCCTTAGGAGAAAAGGAGCCCCTTCCTTCCTGAACCCCAGGACCTGACACCCCACATAACCCTGGCATCCCACAAACACAGTTTGCAGCCAGGAGTCTCAAATCTCCCCATAGGACAGTAACTGAGTGCTCCTGCTGCTGCATTCCAAGGGGTACAAGAGGGCTCTCCAAATCCTTCAGCTTCCCACTTCACTGGTCACCTCCAAAGCAAGGGAGAGGAGCCACCAGTCTCCCCATTCTTCTGAGAAATACCAGAAAAATAAAGTCCACACATGTCCTGGGGAGCAGTAGAAACCACAAGGTCTCCTGGATTTCCCCTGGCTCCCAGAAGCCCCTCACTGTGTCCCAGGGCTTGGGTTTCCATCCCTGGTGATCCCACTGAGGGCTGGGAGGCAGCTCCAGCGCACCCACCCAGGTCCCTGGGGCTCTGGCTCAGCCCAGGGATGCAATGCTGCGGTTTCAAGGATTAATCCCAATGTTAGGAACTGGGCAGGGAGGAGCAAACCCTGCGGAGGGTTCCCCATCCCAGCTGTGGGATGCCCTGCCCTGCCCTGACAGGTCTCCCGGGTTTCGCCAGCCCTGCCAGCCCTGGTCCCAGGGGAGCAGCGTCACCCCCACCGCGCCGCCCTGACTCACTCCGGGCCCCTTTGATCCCCCGGCTCCCGGAGTGGCCAAACGAGTTCTGGCATTCCAGCCCTGGCTCCCGTCTGGAAGCGCCATCTTCCCAGGCAGCTGCAAATCACCAGCCCTCAGCCCCGGCGTCATTACTGGGAACTTGCTCGGCTGCCACCGGCACCAGGGGTTATTAAGAGCTTCCCAACCCCCATCCCAACACAGGCCATGTGCACATCTGCCCACAGCTGCCCAGCTAGAAGGGATCTTGATGACCCACCCAGTTCCAACCCTGCCATGGGCAGGGGCACCTTCCACTACCCCAGGGTGCTCCAAGCCCTGTCCAACCTGGCCTTGGACACTTCCAGGGACCCAGGGGCAGCCACAGCTTCTGTGGGCAATCTGTGCCAGGGCCTCTCCACCCTCACAGGGAAGAATTTCTTCCCAAAATTCCATCTAATCCTGCCCTATGGCAAGTGGGAAGCCATTCTCCCTTGTCCTGTCTCTCATCCAAAGTCACTCTCCAGCTGTCCTAGAGGCCCTTTAAGCACTGGAAGGGGTTCCAAGGTCTACCTGGAGCCTTCCCTTCTCCAGGCTGAACCAGGTCACCCCATGCTCCTCACTCCCACACCAATCCCACCACTGGCTCGCTGCACTCAGCTGCTCCAGACCTTTGGCCCTGCTCCACGGGGGTGGATGGGGCTGGGTTAGGTCTGGGAGAAAAAGCTGAAGATGAGTCACAGGACCTCAAAAGTTCATTTGTTCTCTCCTCTCTTGTCCTCCTGCACATAACTGAGCTATCACCAAAGCCTGGAGAGCCAGCTCTGCAGGGAACCTGGATCCAGTGTCCTCCTCCAGTCCTGTCATGGATGTCACTCAGCAGGGCAGAAACTGCCCCTTTCTCCTCCAGAACCTGTTCCCAGTGCTGCCCACACCTCTTTACTGCGAGGTCCTGTTCTGGAACAACAGACCAAATTTTCTCCATATTTACACCAAAAAGACCTTCCTAAAGATTTCACCACTGGAAGGAGTTGGGACACTCTTGTGCTGCCCCTCAGCAGCCCTTCCACTGCTCCCAGTTTACCCAGCTGAAGTCTGAAAGAAGAGCAGCAGCTGAGGGAGGGGCCAGCAGACAGGCCAGCACAGCACAGGAGTGTCAGGTTTTAATCCCTCCTCCAGTACAAAGAGATCTGGCTTGTACTTGCTTTTATTTTTAGGCCAGATTTACATGTACAGCTGAACTTCAATCCAATGTGCAACTTTCAGCTGGGAATGGGAGAGGAGAGGAACCAGAACCCAGCCAGAGGATCTCGGGACTGGTGCACTTTCCACCTCCAAGGATGTCACCAGACTCCGCCGGGACACACGGCTCCCACTCCCAGAGGGAGCTTTCACAAGGCACTAAGCAAAGCTCATGTTTAAACCTAAAAATAACCCAGCCCTTGGGCCTGGGGAGGAGGAGGAGGAGGGCAGAGCACCCAGCCTGTCCCGCTCCAGCGCCAGCAGTTTCCAATTGCCTGCGGACGGGGAGTGTTCCCAATCCTCCCCCCGAGACGAAATCCTCCGCCTTGCCACCCACACTCATGGAGGAAAACTGGCGAGAGCCGCAGCAGAGACCAAAGTCTCCCCCAGCCACATCCTGCCCCCCTGCTTTGCTGCCAGATGTGATCCCCCAGAGCCTTGTCCCAAGTTCCCGCTAGCTCCACCGTTCCCAGCAGCGCTCCTCACCCCACTCAGTGTGTGCCACCAGGCTGGGGCCACGTCCCAGCCATGCCACCATGCTGGGAGCCTGAGAGGGCTGATGCCACCAATGCAACCAGAGTTCATTCCAAGGCTGGTGTCTGCCTGACATGCCAGTTGCCAGTCCCCAACACAGAGCAATCCTCAAACCCACGGAGTTGTGAGAGCAGAGACCAACCCCCACCTTGGAGCGATGGTTTTGGGGTGCCCCCTAGAAGAGGGGGTCCTTTATCCTGGCTTGGGAAAACCGCAAGTGCAGCACCGGTGCTGTTGTGGGTCCTCCCCGTCCTGCCCTGCAGCCCCTGGCAGGACTCACCCACACAAATCCCTCACCAGACTCCAAATCTCCTCCCCTGACCCTCAGCTCCCCCATTCTGCCCCTAGCAGGATTCAACCCACAAACCCCTCGTTGGACCCCAAATCTCCTCCCTGACCTCCAGTTCCTCCATCCCTTTCCTGCTTCCCTCTCCCAGAAAACCCCTTCATGGGGCTCTAGCTTCCAACTATCCCACTTCACTCCAACTCCCTCAATCCATTTAAGTCTTTCTTTGCATGTAAGGTGTTTTTTTCTTTGCCTTTCTCTTTTTTTAACTTATTAAGGAGAAAGTTCAAACCGTTGGCAGTGTCTGCGACGCACTAATTTGGAACTTAGTGCGGTGTCGACATTGCATTAAGTATTTCTGTCAACCATGAGGACACACCATGTCTGTGTAAGAAATTACACCAGCAATTATAGCTAAAGAGGCATGTAAAATTTAAAAAAAAAAATTAATGTATTCAGAAATGATAACTGACATTCTTATTAGGATTAATCTAATTTTAGTAGACTCATTTATATCCTGCCTCTGGATAAAAAATGAGTTTCAATTTTAAAACCTGGATAAAAAGTGGCATTTTTTAAAAAAGTACTTTTAGAAGTCACCCTGCATGATTAAGCGGGATGATAATGCGAGGAAGCTTAACAAAAAGCTGTGCCATTAAAGGAGATATTTGTTAAACAAAACAGAAGCAGAGATATTTATCAAGCCCAGCAGATTATTCCAGGGTAACTCTGGACCTGGCACTGCTGGATGTTGCTTGCGGTCGCAAGTTAATGGAGAGAAAATTGGGAATGGCAGATAACGGGGAAGGGGCAGGAGTTTTGGCGGGTGCATCCTGCAGCAGCAAGGCTGGGATGGCAGCACTGAGGAGAGCCATCCATAGCCTGGGTGAGTCCATGCCCTACTGGACACAGACAGGCATAAGACAAAGCACAGGAGTCACTCACAGACTCGGAAGAAAAACCCCGAAAGATGAGTCAGTTCCCATATCCAAAAAGAAAGAACACGAGATGGAAAACCGAGGTCCTTCCCGAGGTTTGCAAACACCAAGTGGGGCTTGGCCCATTCCAGTATGGCCCAGCCCACCTCCATGGCACCACCTTAGATGGGCTGTTGGTACAAAATGCGCCCCTGGCCTCAAGCTTTGGTGCTGGCAGGTTTTAACTCTATGGCAATGGGTGCTTTGATTGACACGGGTTCTAGCAGGACACAGGAGTGTCTCTTCTCCCTGTGCCAGCCCACCACACGCTTCCATCTCCAGCAACACCTCACCGACCCACAATCTCTTCATCCATCGAACCAGCCACCCCACCTGAGGAACCGGCCAAGAGGCCTCCTCCAGGCTCGCCTGTTGCTCCACATCCCCACATCCACAGCCCCCGTGTGTCCATGGCCACCACATCCCATGGGACACTGATGAGATCCCAGCCATCCCATGGGACAGGACACAGAGGCTGGAGGGCACAGGTAGCCTGCACAGCCAGGATGGGAGCCGTGGCACCCACAGGGCTGGGCTCCCTCCTCTCATCCATATCCCTCCATTACAAGGGAATTAAACACGGAAGCAAAGCACCAAAAGATTTAAGAATATGTGGAAAGACTCAAAAGCCGAAGAGGAAAAAAATCCCAGGCTGATTATTTTATTTTCTCCTGACAGTTTGAGCCACAATGGCCAATAAATCCCAATTACGGATTTTAAAAATGCTTCCTGCAGACACTTAGACCATCAAGGCAATTCTGGGCTCCCATAACTCCTGGTTTATGATGGTCATACATGTCAGTTTTCCACAGAGCCCAGCATTTCAATAAAATGACCATAAACCTAGATTAGAGATTAAAGGACTGACTCAGAAGTTGTCAGAGGAAGAAACAAGTTCCCCTGCAATTGCTTTGCCATTTTTACCGACCAACAGTTTGGCTTTTTGATGGGTTTATGCCAGCAGTAAATTTTGGGCTGCTGACAGCTCGGTGTGTGAGACAAGTGAAGGCAGCAGCAGGGAGGTGCGGGGAGGACACGAGCCCAGCCCCGGGCTCAGGCGACAAGGCCGAGATGAGAAGTGACAGGGCTCCTCCTGGGCTCCCAGTGCCAGCATGGAACACGGATGCCAGCTCCAACCGACCTTCCTGGCCCCCCCTCCCAGCCCCCCAGCCTGTCAGACTTCTCTCCAGGGAGCAGCTCTGTCCTCCTTTCTCCTCCTCCCACCTTGGCGGGGTCAGCAGCTGCCAGCACAGGGGAAGGTGACCCCCGAGGGCTCCCCACTGCCAGCACAGGGGAAGGTGACCCCCGAGGGCTCCCCACTGCCAGCACAGGGGAAGGTGACCCCCTGAGAGCTCCCCACTGCCAGCACAGGGGAAGATGACCCCATGAGGGCTCCCCACTCCCAGCACATGGGAAGGTGACCCCATGAGGGCTCTCCACGGCCACGCAGGACCAGGGACCAGGGATGATGCACAGGGGAGCATCCTTAGGCCCCCCACCAGCAGCTGCCTCTCTCCTCAGCCTGTCTCAGCAGCAGCAACAGCTCAAGGGAGATGCCTTTGAAAGGATAAACGGCAGGCGTTTGTTGTGCTCCCGTTTCCTGGATGAATGCGCTGCTTCCTTTTACTAAGTGCTCTCTTAGGAGAAGGAAAGGGGAAAAATAAAACAGCAGCAGAAAGGAAGGAGGATGACTCACGGTGAGGCCACATCTCCACCGACATGCGAGAGCTGCAGACGGTGCCAAGGACAAAGGCTGGGATCAAAAGCACGGGAGAGGATCAAACACGCGCCCTCCCCGGGAGGGGGAAGGTTCCAGGGAGCTGCCCGGGGGGAGGAAGGTGGGATGGAGCCGGCCCTCCCGGCTGCCCATGGGCTGCAAGCAGCCATCTCCCTTTCCTGAGCTTCAGCCATGGCTTTCACCATCTGAACAGGAGCTCCGGGTGTTGGAGTTCAGCTAAGACACGCACACAGGGCTCCGCACCAGGACACGGGCAGTGATGGGGACGGAGAGCACCAGGAGGAACCGTGGCTGCACTCAACAGGAGGTGAAAAAATGCCCTTTTCCTGAGGAAATGAAAGAGCTGAGCCCGGAGCTCAGCGCGCCGAAGGGGGCCGGTGCCCTTTCTGCCGGTGTCTCTCAAAGTCTATCAAAAAGTCCCATTTACATCAAAATGCCCTTCCAGACATGCTTCGATTTTACTTTTCCCCTTTCATCTCCGTCCCCCTCCCGCCCCACCTCGCAGCCCCATTGTCTTCGCAGCACCAGGAGCGGGCCGAGCGCGCTGCCAGCGGGAAAGGAACAGGAGAGAAAGAAAAGAGCTGGAAACTAAGAGAGAAGCCGGAATCGCTGCTGGTCCCGCTCCAGCGGGAGCTGTGACCCCATCTCCTCCCGCCTGCTGCTTGGCGGCCGCCCCGGGGGACGGCGCTGGCCGTGTCCCCTCTGCAGGGACGGGGACTCGTTGCCCCAGCCTCCGCTGTCGCCCGGGGCTCTGCTCAGGCTCCGGTGGCCACAGACAGTTTCACTGAGATTCAACAAAAGCCCCGAGCAAGGGCTGCAGGAGCCACCATCCTGCTCTGCTGTCCACAGCCAAGCAGCACTGCACACCCTGCTCCTAGCACAGAGGATGCTGGTGGCACAGGGAAACTCCGACACAGCGCTCTGGGCTTGGTCATGACTGCACATCCCAACTGGCAACCAAGTGGATCGAGCACTAATGCTTCACTCTACAGATGAGTCTTTAAAATGCCAGGGGAGCTGGAACACTTCCACAGGTGCCAGTGCCAGACTCTGCTCTGCCCCAGCCTGGTCCCACCTGTCCTCCTCCAGCAATTTGGATTTACTGAGTTGTTTCCTTCCCCAGCCCTGGCCCCAGCAGAGCCACATCCTTCCCTCACTTCTCCAAGCCCCTTAAAAGCAGAAGTGCTTTCCCCAGCCTGCCGGATGGACACGAAAGCCCAAGACTGAAATCTGCTCCAGGTTCCAAGTGCAAATGAGGTTTAAGTGCGGTTTAACCCAGTAAAGCCCAGCACTAGCAGTGCACAATCCCAATGCCATTCACCAGGCTCTGTCCACCTTGCCTGACACAGAGCTTTTCCAGTCCTCCCGTCCTATTGTCAGCGTCTATTTTTAACCCCCAGCATTATTTCTCCCTGCGTGACTTCAGACACTCTCTGGGGACGAGGTGGAATTGCTGAGCTGGTTCCAGGCAAAGTGACTCAACTCTCACCTTCAGAAGCCACACAGGAATCAGAGGAGAAGTAAATTTTCCTCAATTCACATTTTCCTTTCTCTTTCCCTCCAAGCTCTGTCTGGGGCTGAAAGCAGGGAAAGCTGCAGGGAGGTAAAGCCTGTGTCCATCAGTGAGAACAAGCAGCAATGCCGCTCTCCTCCCTTTTCTTCTTTGGTTCCTTTGTAATCAGCTGGATTTACTTTGGGAAAAATCCTGCATCAACTGCTGGTGTATACAAAGGTTAGAATGGTAACCTTAACACAGGTGTTATGAGTGAAGCTCTGAGCTGCCAGGCACAGGGAATCTCACGGAGAGAGGCTCCAGCCTGGCAGAAGGGAGCGAGCAGCATTCCCCTCGCGGGGCCCTGGGCCGAGCGCTGGTGCCGACGCTTCATTGCTCCCTTTGAGCTGGTCTTGCCGGCGCCGCAGAGCAGCAATTAAGGAGAAGGTCAGCAGCGAAGCCCTTCAAGAATCTGTCCCTTCAGGGGAGTATCCAAACAACCCCACCATTTGCTACCTTCTAATTCCTAAAGCGCACAAGCCCAACGCCAATGCAACGCCAACCCAACGCCGAGCACTCGGAGATGCCTCACGGAATGAGGGATGCGTGTGCTGCGTCAGCCAGATGTTGACATTATTTGGCATTAAGAGCCAATAAATAATCATTAATGCTGCTGCAGCAAGCAGGCTCTCTGCAAGAAAGCCCAGATGCCAAAAACGCCGTGTTTATGGCACAAGGGGAGGCAGGATCCGCGAGAGCCGCCTGCTGTGCACAATGCAGCCGGCGCTGCCAATTCCAGGGCGCATCCCAGTCCCTCAGCGCTCGGCACTCCTCCTGCAGCCCCAGCTCAGGGGCTGGCACAACTGGGAGAGCCCCTGCGAGCCAACCTGCCTCCACAGCCACACAGGATCACAGTGGCCACCAGAAGCTCGAGTGACATCAGGAGTCGTCGCGTTCCGAGCTGTCTGACACTGCTCCAGCCAGCCCTGTTTTTTGGGATGACTCCCTGGTTTCGCTCACTGGAGCTGGCAGGACGCTGGAACACACACAGCCCCGGAGACAAGGGGAGGCAGCATCTGGAAGCAATTATCCCAGCACTCTTGTATCTGTCACCCACTCCTTTTGTAAGGAACCATGCCCAGTATCAGCAATCTCTCTGTCATAAACCAGGAAAGGGATTTTATCCCTCATCCCAACAAGGCAGTGGAGACCTTCCCGATGGAGAGCAGGGAGGGCAAGGTTCCCCCTGCCAGGTCACAGGACAACTGGGCACAGCACGGACACGCACCTGTAGGCACCTTCAGGAAGAAGCCCACTCAGATAAGGACTACAGCAATTTGCCTCTTTTGCCTATGCCCTGGTATGATGCTGCAGCACTTTCAACGCTGCACTTATGAGTTTGATGCCCCAAAAAACCTCCAACTGTTTTACAGGCATGGATGAACTTCTGGGAGCTCTGTGGGATGGTCCCCATGCCTCCAACGCACCCCGTGCAAATCCATCCCCAAACCATGTGCTCCATCCTAAACCAACACGCCTCCAGCCTCAAACCATGTGTTTCCATCCTCAACCCACGTGCCTCCATCCTCAAAGAGGAAAAACAAGGAGGAACAGGCCTTGTCTAGGAGAGCAGCAGGCAGAGGATCCCACAGCCCTTGCCCACCACCCTGAACACCCCTTCCCCAGGCTAGGTAGTCCCTGCATTCTCCCTTGCACTGTCCTCGTTCCACACCATGCTCAGGGACAACATACAGCTTGCACCCCAAAAGGAAAACCCAGCCAAGAAAGGCTGGCTGATGGGCACCAGGGCTTTTTCAGCTGGTTGCCACATCCAGAAAATCCCCAGCACCTCAAACAGGGGCACCCCCGCCCACCTTCCCGAGCCCACAAACTCCACACACAGCAGAGGGAGGTGGCTCACGAAGACTTTCGTGCCTCTCTTGGATGTTATGAAACCAGGCAGGGAGCATGAAACTGCCTGCCGTGGGTGGGAGCACCCAGGGCTATATGGAGAGCCCGGAGGATTCCTCCGTGGTCTGGGAAAGCACGTGGCTCCCCCACCCCGCACACGCCCTCGCAGGGTGGGTTTTTCTTCTGGAGAGACTGGGTGAGCACAAATAGCCAGCACAGCCCCACATGAAGGGGGTAATTAGGGAACAGCACCCAGTGCTCACCAAGTCAGAGCAGAGATCAAAAGCAGAACTGAGCATTAAACCTCACCAGGATTGGGAGCTGCTCCTGGGAATGGACTCCTGTAGGACCCCCGAGCCACCAATCCCTGCACCTCAGAACCACTCATTGCAGGTAGGGAATGCCAAGCCAAGACAACACAAGCAGGCTTTCCTCCCATCTCCTACTCCAAACAAATCTTCCTGTAGCTCAGGGAAATGAAATAAAAAGAAGGAAAATAGGAAAAAGCTCTTCTACTGCCATTAAATGAGCAGCAAGCATGAAGCTCAAAGGATGGAGCAGTGGGAGAGGGCTGAGGGTCCAGGAAGCACAAGGGACTCTCCTCTCCCATTCCCCTCCCTCCACTGCTTTGCCAGGATGTTGCTGCCTCAATTATTTCACTAATTAGTTGAGCGCAGGCACTGCTAATGGGGGACAGGGGAAGAGGGGCACAGGGAAAGGGGGTTGCAGGAAAAAGGGGGCACAAACCAGCTGGGATGCACAGCCAGATCTCAGCCTCACAAAATTTCCATGAAAGAAGAGTAATACAAATCTTAAACCCAAACACAGCTGAAGGGGAAATTCCACTGCCTCCAGCCCTTCACACCTCCAAGCGCCTTCCTGAAACCCCAATCCAGCCAGGCCTCCTTGGCCCAGTGAGAGGGAAGGGGGCTGTGCATCCCCAATGGCACTGGGACAGCCTTTCCCACCTCCTGGGGAAGCATCTCTTTCTCCTCCTCCTCCTCCTCACATGCTGCGAAGGAAGCTGGGAACAATGGGATGCACCAGTGCCAGCTCCGGCAGGGATGGACACTCATGGACCACCCACCTGACTGCCCAGGGACAAGGGACAGGCAGGGAGGGACAGCCTGGAGCAGGGGGCACAGGCAGCTGCCAAGACACCCTCCCCTTGCTTGGTGTGAGGGGCAGTTCCCTGTCCTGGTGACATGGGGGGACACGAGAGGGACACAGGGAATTCAGCAACTGCAGGCTGTGGTCACTGAGGGAGGGGCTGTGCAGAGCTTCCCCATCTTCCCCCACCCCAGCTCTTCCCATAGGAGAGGGGCTGCTGGCTGAGCCATGGGCCAGACCTTCCCTTACAAAAATAACATTTCATCTGTTTTTTTTTTTTTTAATTTCTTCTTTTGAAATAATTGACTAATTGGCTGAGCCCCAGGTCTGTGCTGGGAGTGGATCCCAGGTCTGCTCTTGCATAAAGCGTTTATTAAAGACATCACAGGAGGACAGGAGAGGAGAGGAGGGGGGCCAGGCAGAGCCCGGCAGGCCGGGGCGGTGCCCAGAGCACGCTGGAAATTTCCCATCGCACCCAGAGGGAGGAAGCCTAAAAATTAATCCTGATCATCCCCCGCAGCACAGCTCTGCCCTGAGCAGGGCCTGACTCAGCCGGGGCGGGCATCACCCGGGGCGGGCATCACCCAGGGAGGGCACCCCAGTCCCAGCACCCTCAGAGCGGGGCTGTGAGTACGTGAAAGGGAGGGGGTCCCCCTCCTCTCCTCCCTCTAATCCCCAGCCCCAAAGCAGAGCCCTTTCAGGGGAAAGTGTAATGCAATACCTGGAAAATTTCTCCCACCCGTTCTCCGCTGTCGGCTGCCAAATTTAAAACATATTTGCTGCCTGGCCTTGAAGAAACGTAACCTGCTGCCCAATTCCAACACGTTCATTCTTTGGGGGGCAAGGAAAAAATTCACAGAGCCGCTGGTGGCTCCTCTGCTTACACCCCACAGCCCTCGGGGCTGGGAGCTGCCAAAAAGCTGCCTGGGAGCCTCTGCCAGCACACACCGGAACGCCAGGAAAGAACAGGAGGGAGGGAGCCCGTGCACAGCAAGAGGTTTTTGAGTGCATGTCCATGAGCCCTGAGAACCAGCTGAGGGTGCCACCAGACAAAAGGCCTTGGAATATGCAACATTCAGGGTAGTACAAAACTCTGGAGCATGGGGAATAGGCAGGGACTTGCAGGGAGAGGATACCCACTCTGAAGTGGAGCCCTACCCCATCTCCCCTCACAAGTGGAGAACTGAGGAAGCAGGTGGATGTGCACACAGCCCCACCCCTCATTCCACCACCCCAGCTCCTCACCAGGAGGAATTTTCTGGCAGAGCAGGGTTTCAAGGGGAGGCTGGAGCTGTGGGAAGGGGCTGGGGGAGGGTACAATGTGTTTAGCAGACTGAGCGATCCGACAGGGCCCATTAAAGGAAACAATTTGTAATACAATAATTATTATGTCGTTTCTCTGGCCTCTTTCCTAAGCCTCCCTTTAAACAGTTTGAGGCTTGAGGGGCCTCTAGAAAGCAGAAATCTGTGGGGCTGAGGGTGCTCCAATGTCTACATGTGCCAGAATGAGGAAGATGGGATGGACATATGGAACAGACACTTGCTTGAAGCTCTCCATGCAAAGGGAGCTCATCCTGGTTTGCTCACAATCCTTGAGGAACACACGGAACAAAGAGGAACTGCTGCTCCCCAATTGCAGGGGATCATCAGCAGATAAGGGTTCTCTCTGGGAACACCACTGGATGTGGATCCATGCTTGCTCCAACCTGGAGAGAGGCCGGGCCCCACGGCCACTCCAGCTCGGCTTTTCTGCTCTGAAGTTCTCGGCCACACATCTGAAGAAAGCGGCAGTAGCGAACAACAGAGCGAGAGCAAGCAACACAAATCCCCGGGATAATGAGCCCGGAGGAGGGAGACGGTGGGCTCTGTCTGAGGAGGGAGCAGTGCTTTTATTGGAGAGGCCTAAAAGGGCTATAAATCCTCAGATTCAAAGGCGAACTCAAGCTCTTTCAAGTCGGAGGAAGGCCTGGGATGTGTCAGCTGGGAGGACTAACCACGCCGCGTCCCCTGCTGAAGTGGCCTCTTCAGCAAAGCCGCGGAGCAGCCCGGGATATTACACCCAGATCCTTTCCATATGCTCCCGGCCGGCCGCAGGCAGGGCACGACGGCATCCCTGCCGGCACCGGGAGCCGCCCGACCCCCGCACAGGAACACCGCCCACCCTGCACTAACGGGCGTGCCTCTGTGCCCCTTCCAAACCCCACTGAGGATTTGCCCCCCGAAATCCCAGCGCGAGTAGGGGGCTGCGTCCCTCCCTCTCGCGTTTGGCTGCGATACTACAGCGAGCCCAGACAAAGAGCGCGGAGCCCAGCACCAGCACATCCCTGCATCCCTCCACATCCCGAGGTTGCCAGCCCTGCCCGCCAACCCGCACACCAGGCCGTGCTCCCACGTTTCAGAAATCCATTAAAAGGGAAAAATCGGTGGCAAAGAGGAGACGGCGCCGAGCCTCAGCCCTGCGCGAGCAACCGCAGACACTGCCCAGCCTAATGAGAAGGAAAACCTGGAGACATTCTGGGATCAGTGGGAATGGTGTAAGGGGGTTTATAGCTCATAAGCCGTGAAAAGGCACTTTGCTTTTCCCAAAGTATCTATTCAGAAGAGGTGGGATGGTAAAAGCCAGACAGTGCAGCTGGTACGCAGGGCTGGGCTCATCCTGGTAGGATGCCAGGGGCAGGGAAAGGGATTGCTGGGAAGTAGGATGTTCCTGTCCCATCACCAGCAGTGACACAAGCCTGGGTGCCACTAAAACCAGCCAGACCCCCAGCAGGGGAGGGCACCCACTCCAGGGCTTTGAACTTCCCAAATTCCAGCCTGAAGGTGCTGAGACAGAAGGAGCTGGGAAAGCCTGTACAGTGTCTCCCAAGTATCCCAGCCTGGCACCTCCAAGCTGGCATTAGCAAGGGCCAATCCCTGTTAAACCAGGTGACTTCAGTCTTCTCACCATAGCCCAGCCCCAGCAGACATGACACATGTGGATCTCTGTGCAGGCACAGCACCACACAGGGATAGAGCCTTTGAAAAACACCAAGAGGAGCTCATGGACACCAACCAAAGCCCCGGCTCTGCCCTCACAAAGCCCCTCTGGAAAAGCCAGGTCCCGTGGCCTCAGAAAGGGCAAGCAGCCCACCTGGGAAGGGCCGGCTGCGGGTAGGAAAAGGTTATTCCCGAGCAGGCGAGCCAGGGTTATAAATAGCTGGCATTTTTGAAGTGCAGCTGCTCAGCTCAGCTCAGCTCGGCCGGGGCAGCACTGCCACGCCGGCACCTGAGCCGGCTCGGATCCCGCCTGGGGGCTCCGGCAGGGAGAGCTCACAGAGGAGCCACTGCTCACTGCAACACCACGAGGAACCCCCCAAACCTGTCCCCTCATCCTCCAGGGAGGAGGGACTGGAGGCCTCCGAGTCATGCTCCGGGGAGCGCCCGCAGCCTCCGCTCCAGCTCCAGCAGAACCTGCTCCATAGAAGGGCAGGGGCCAGGAAAACCCCACTGTGCACAAATCCTGCCTCACCGAGCAGGACATTTAGCCCTGGCTTGTCCTCTCCTCTGGGACCAAGCCTGGACAGGCTGGGGGAGCCAGGAGTGCCAGGACTCCAAGACTCAGCTGTGAGCAGAGCACTGGGGCTCCAACCAGGGATGGGATCCTGAGATTCCGTGAGCCCAGCACCACTGCTCCAACCAGAGACAGGATCCCAAGGCTCCAACACAGCCATGAGCTGAGCTCTGATGCTCCAGCTGGAGATGCAATCCAGAGGTTCCAGCACAGCCCTGAGAAGATCAGCAGGGTTCAACAACAGATGGGACCTCGAAGCTCTGAGCCGGTGATCAAGCAGGAGACAACCCACAAGGGGCAAGAAAACCCCTCCCGAAGGATGCCAGGACTGCACGAACCCTCTCCACAAGCAGGAGGACCACCACCACCATCCCTCCTGCTCTCCAGAGCAGGATTCTCTGCCACACCACCCGACCCAGAGCAAGGGATGGGAAGGGGAAAAGCATTGAGAAACAGCAGCAAGGAGCTGGGCTCTCCCTCAGCCCTGCACAACAAAAGCCCCACAGCCCGGCCGCGCATTCCTGCCCAGATGTGACGCCGCGATAGCGCCTAGCGAGTCCTGCTCCTGCTCCCTGATCCCAGCAATCATTAATTAGAGACAGAACGGAATCAGCTTTGTTTCTCCCCACCCTATTCCAGCTGCCAGACTCCAAGTAGCATGTGCTACTGATCGCTCCAAGATGTTTTCCCACTGGAGTCCAGCGCTCCTTGGGCAGACAGGCTCCCCAGCAGCACAGCCACTGCTGTGCCAAGGACAGGGTGCCCTGCCACAGGGGCAGAGAGCACAAAGCTATGGAAGAGCTGGGGGGAAGCTGGGACATACAAATCCTAAAGGGAAACAAGGGATCATCCCCACTGCTAAGCCTCTGGTTTACAGGGGACAATCCAAAAAGCTCCTGAAGGACGTCATGCAAGGGACTACTCGTGCACTCCAGCTCTTAGCGACCCCCACGATCCCTAAAAACATGGACAGGGCTTGGGGGGATGCCTGAGCCCCCAGTGGAGCAGTGTGGGGGAACCCCTAAACACCTCATGAAGCTGCTCAGAGGGACCCCCAGCCCACCTGGCCACACCACTGAGGGCACAGGCACATCCCGCCCTGCCACATCCAGCCTGTTTGGGATGAGGATTCAAAGGAACAGCTTAGACCCCAAAGCGACACAGGAGCTCAGGTGCAATGGAGGAAAGCAGCCCCTGCCAGCCCCCTGCCAGCCCTTCCCAGGCAGAACTGGCATGGAAGCCCCATCCAGCCCCACTGCCAGGCAGATCCAAGGAGCTGCAGCAGCTGTTTTGCTCCGGAGAAAGCTACAGCTCCTTTTACAATCAATCAGCCACCCCATCACGGCTCTTTTTTTCTTTTAAAGGAAGCAGTTAAATCCATTTTATGGAATCCAGCGGTATTTACCCTGCTACTGCAAGAGCCGCAGCCCTGCCTTCCCTTTTTTTTAAATTTAAGTTAATGAAGTCATTCCCAAACGACCCACAAGGAGCCCTGGGTGCTCCTTTCCCCCTGGCACAGGCAGAGGGAGAACGCCTCCGGCGAAACATGGGCTGGGCACGGGGGGTTCTGCCTTGTGGGAAGCAGGAGCTGGGAGGGCTCTAAAGGCCTGGCACCCAGCAAAGGGTCCCCCCGCTTCCAAAGGGAAACTCCAACTGGAAAGCAGGCTGTCCAGGATTGCTTTGACCAAGCCAGCCGTCGGAGATGAAGCAAAGCCCTGGAAAGGCCAGGGTGCACATAGGGACCATGGGATTCTTGATGGGAACACAGAATCATAAATCCTGGAATGGTTTAGGTTGGGTGGGGACCTTAAAGCCCATCGAGGCCCACTCCCTGCCATGGGCAGTGACACCTTCCACTTCCCCAGGTTGCTCCAAGCCCCATCCAACCTGGCCTCGGACACTTTCAGGGATGGGGCAGCCACAGCTTTTCTGGGCAATCTGCGCCACGGCCTCCCCACCCTCACATCCAAGCATTTCTTCCCAATATCCAACCTAAACTTCCCATCTTTTTAGTTTAAACCCATTCTCCACCTCTCAGCCTCAGGAAGGGGGAGTGTCTACAAGTCAGAAATTACTTTTAATTAAAAATAAGCAGCGAGTTTTCCCTATTACCTAAATCCTGACATTGCAAAGCGCCTCCCGCGCCCACGGCTCCCGTAATTCCATCCCATCTGCTCCAACAAGTGCGAGCCCCCTGCTCCAGAGCTCCAGGCCAGCCTTTCCCCTCGGAAACAGCCTTCCCACAAGCACTTTGTCCCTCGTAAAACGGCATTAAAAGAGGCAAAGATCTGCCAGGCTTCAACCCCAGCGCTGACAGAATTCCATGGGACACCATCATGTCATTAAAGGCAGAATAAAAATACCACGAAGGATTAGACTTTTGTCTGGGTTTTTTTTTCCTCTTTCCCTCACCTTTTTTTTTTTTTCTTAAATAAATGCATTTATTTGGTTTTTAACAAGTTTGGAACTGAGCAAAACTTTCTGGAAGGGGAAGAGGGAAAAGCAGAGGCGAAAGGAGGCGTTCTCCGGAGCGGCGTGGATGATGTGTCCCATTTCCCCCACCTCCTTATTAAAATACTTTCTGGGGAGGCGAATTCCAGCCTGAAATGAATTTTCCAAACCATATTTTATTAGGAATGTTTCCCTTTAATGGTCGGTACAGGAGCCCACCAGGGTCAATATTTCTCCCAAATTACAGCTGAGGGAGTTGAGAAAGGATTTAGCCAGAATTCCTCTGGCAATTCCCGGCTGTCCAAGGAGAGCACGCTCCCACCAACCCCCGGCTGCGCTGCAAAGGGGAGAGTAAATCCCAGAAGCACTTTCCCCAAAGCCCCCCTTGGACACGATGGAATAAATTAAAGCCATATTGCCTCTCCAAGCCCCCTTCCAAAGGGCTCTGCAGGCATCCCAGGGAAAGCTCACTCTGAGGGTGAGCTCATCCCAAGCACAGGTTTGAGACAATTATCACTATTTCCAACTAAACTGTTCCTAGGCCTATTTTTTTCTCTTTCAAGACCCAGCATCCTCACAGTGGGAAGTGGGTGAGGATTTCACCGCTGGCTTTGGGACACACACCCAGGAGCCGATCTGGGCTTCCCAACACAGCACACAGCTTAAGCCTGACTTAACTCGATTAGGAAATCATTCCATCTATCGGATGTGTTATCAGCATCCCTCTGATAACACCAGGAGCCCCAGCCTCGCTGTCAGAGAGGGAGCCCACAGCTCCCAGCTGCCCAGAAAGGGCAGGAAAATATTTTCCTTATTTACAGCAATCGCGCTGAGGCTGGCCGGGCCCGGAGCACCACGCTTGCTCCTCGGATTCGTTGGAAAATTCCACTTAGCTATGTTATTTTTAAAGGCTTTAGCTCTCTTTACTCTAAAAACAAGAGTTAACGCTCAGCAGAATGGGATGGGGGCTGGCACAGCCCCGGCGTTGCCCCAGGAAGGGGCTTGGAAGCCCAAGTACAGTGGTGAAGGGTTTTTATGGATCTCTCTGGAAGATAACCCCAATCCAACCAAGAGCAAGAGTTTTCCTCCAGCTGGAGCTGGACTTTGCCCAGCACAATCCCCAGACTGGTTTCCTCAGCTGGGTTTGGTGGGAGCGGCCATGAGCAGGCTCTGCCCGATGCCACGCAGCCGGCAAAGCTCGGAGCTGGGAAAGAAAGCGACGGATCCCAAAGACGGATAAATCCCGGACACGAGGATCCGGGGCTGCTCCACAGGGGCACAGACTGGAGGGATCTGAGTGGGATCACAGCCAGGCCCCGAAAGTCCCCACTGAGGCAAAACACTTCCATGGGTTTTGCCCATGCATGTCCCGGCAGAGCCATTTCTGGGTGGAAACGCCGACATTCGGGCGCTTCTCACTCTCTCCTGTCCCTGTGGGGATACAGGGATGGGGAAGCACCCACAGGAGCAGCCCCACACGGGATGGCACATTCCCAGAAAGCTGGGTCCAGGGTAGACAACCTCTGAGCTCCAAATCCACGGACAACAGAGAGCAGACAACCCCCAAACTCCGAATTCCCGGAGAATGGAGAGTGGACAAGCAGTGAGCTCCAAAGCGGGGTAGAACTGAGGGTGGCAAAGCACCAAGCTCCAAACTGGGGGAGGAAAAACACCAAGCTCCAAACTGGGGGAGAGCTGGGGGTGTAAAAGCACCAAGCTCCAAACTGGAGGAGAACCGAGGGCAGACAAACACCAAGATCTGATTTTGGGGAGAACAGAGAGTGGGGCAACCAAAGAGCTCCAAGCTGGGAGAAAACTGGAGGCAGACAAACTTGGATCCCTCAAGTGAGGGAAACCAAGGGTGGACAACCCCAATCCCTGAATTCGGGGGGAACTGAGAGCGGGCAACCACCAAGAGCCAAACTGGGGGAAACCAAACTCGGACAACCGCTGAGCTCTGAACCAGGCATGAACCAAAGGCAGAAACCGCTGAGCCCCAAAAACTGGGAACAGAAAACCACCAAGCTCCCAGTTCGGGAAAACCAAGGAACCCCTCAAGCTCTCCCTGGGCACCCCATCTCCAAGGCCACCACTCCAGGGCTCAGTGGCAAGTCCTGGATTGTCACCCCTGTGCCAGCCAATGGCCACGGCCTCCTCCCAGCTTCCCAGTGCTCAGGAGCTTAAGGAAAACCAGGGAAAAGGAAGGGAAGAGGGGTGACATGGCATCCTCCAGCAACAAGCTGGAGCCGCCTCCACCTCCAGTTGCCTTTTCCCAAATAAAAACTCAATTTTCTGGAAACAATTTGCCTGCCCCTCACCAAGCTCACGAATCCAGCAGGGCAATTCCTGAGGGAAAAGGCTCTCTCTGCTCCCAGCCAACTGACACAACTCCCAAAGAAAGGAAAGGAAAAACACACCGAGGAGAACGAAGCGACGGAGCCGCCGTCCCGGCACTTCCAGAGCTGGGGACACGCAAAGTGTGCCTGCAAAGTTCCTTTTTCCCCACCGAGAAACCAAAGAAATAAACATTTGGTTGGAATACATGTCCAGGCAGGAACGTTGTCCAAATTGTTTCGGTTCTTTCCAACCCTCAAAAACTCTTTGGATTATTTTTGGGTTATTTTTTACCTTGAGAAATGTGGTGAGGGAAAAAAAATAGCAGCAGGCTAAAAGCAGGAATTTTTTTGAAGGTAGAAAGGAGTAAGATAAATAAACATTCTATGATCTACAAGATAAAGCTGAGCAAGGGCCACCGACCCATCCTGACCACCAGTCCCACCTTAGGGGCGACCAAACACCCCCCACTCCTCCTCCTCCTCGCCCTTCATATTGTTCCTGCACGGCAGCCGCGTCCATATCCAGAGATTTATATAAAAACATATAAATTTATAGAATTTAGGTGGTTCTACAGGCGGAGCAGCCCCACCGCCCGCTTTGTTCGGACCCAGCCCGAGGTGGGGGCGGAACGAATCCCCTCGCCTTCCTCCGCGGCTGACTTCGGATGAGAAAACCCAGCAAAAAAAAATAATAATAATTTTAAAAAGGTAATAAATCCAAACGCTGGAGGGAAGCAGCGATCCGGGGGAGAAAAGAAAAAAAAAAAAAAAACGAGGCGTGAAAAAAGAAAAAAAAAATTAAAAATCAAGAAACAAAACGTGGTTTTCAAAAACAAAAACGGATTTCAAGAGAGGAAAAGCTGCGAAAAGTAAAAGCATAGTTAAAAACGGGGGGGAAAAAAGGGAAGGAGATTTTCCTTTTTTTTTTGGTACGAAAAGCAGCGCGGCGCCGCGGGTCCGTCCTCAGCCGGGGGTCGCTCCGTCCGCCGCCCGCAGCCTCCAGGCGCGATTTTACCTTAAAAACCTCGCTGTTTCCATTAAATCCGCATTTAGAACGCGGTTTCGGTGCCATTCTCCCCGCGGGGGGTGCGAGGCGCGTCCCTCCCGACCCCCCCCCTTCTCTCGCCGCACGTACTTGGGGTTCGCGGAGCTCCACGACACCGGCTCCAGGCTCTTGGCGAGCGGCGCGGCGAGGCGGCACAGGGCCAGCAGGACACCCAGCAGCCACCGCCCGCCGCGGGGCCGCGCCATCGTCCCTCGGCGGCGGGACGGGCCGGGCGTCAGGCGCCCATCACGCTCCGCCGCCGCCTCCTCCCGCTCCGCTCCCCACCCGCCGCCTCCGCCCGCCCCGCACCGACTGAGGCGCCGCCCGCCGCGGCAGCCGCTCTACCCCTCCGCGCAGGCAGCCGCGCGGACAGCCCGGACGGGCGGCCAATGGCTGAGCGGAGCGGGGGGGACCTTGCGGGAGGGCACGCCCATTGTGGGTTCTTAAGGGGAGCGCGGAGGATTTTTGCTTTTTTAATGCCCCCCCCCGGCTTGCCCGCCGTTGCTACCGGGTTACCGGGGAGGGTGAAAAGGCGACAGCGTTGGGGACAGAGCTGGCAGAGCGCCGGTATGGGCGCAGCACCGGCCAGGCCCCATCCCCGCCGGGCCCGGTAGCCCCCCCGCTGCGCGCCGCGCTTGGCCTCGCCCTCCCGTTCAGCCGCGATCCTGCAGCGCCCCCTAGCGGACGCCGCCGGCAGCGCCCGGAGCGGCGGCGGGACAGAAAAATTCCCAAAAATCCCGGCTGGGACGGGGTAAAGGCGTTCCACCGCTTTGGGGCTTCTTTTCCAGCGAGTTGGAGGGTATCTAAATTTTTAATTGAAAAAAATTAATTAGGTTTTTCTAATTTTATTTTATCTTATTTTATTCCAGGGTTTTTGTTCATTTTTCCCCATTAAAAAAAAAAGATTTTCCACTTCTTTAACCTTTTGGAGGGTCTCTGAAAGTTTAAAAAATATTTTTAGTTTTTTCAAAGGGTATTGTACAGATCTTTCAATATTTTGGGCTTTTTTCAAAAGTTTTTTTAAAATATTTTACTTTTTGGAATTTTTTGAGCATTTTTTAGTTTTTAATTTTTTTCTGTTTTTTTTTTAAAGATTTCTCAATTATTTTTACTTTTTTTTAAGGGTTTTTAAAGTAATTTCTGTCCTTTTTGACTTTTTTTAAAGACATTTGAAACGTTTGGACATTTTTAAGCATTTAAAAATATTTTTCCTTTTACCAGTTGTTATTTTTTAAGATTTGGAGGAGTTTTTTACTTTTTTACAGGATTTTAAATTTTTTCCCAATTTTTGATTCTTTAAACTTTTTAGTGTAGTTTTTCACTTTCCTGATTTTTTAAGTATTTTGAAGTTTTTGCCATTTATAATTTTCTTTTAAATTTTTGACGTTTTTTATTTTTTGAAGGTTTTTTCAGTTTTAAAGACTCTCAAACCTTCTTGATTTTTTTTTTTTTTTTTGGTGTTTTTAGGGGGAGGTTTTAAAATTTGGGAGATTTGAGATGGTTTTTGATGGGTTTTTTTTAGATTTTAAATTTTTTCCAAGTTTTCTTGATTTTTAAGTCTTCTGAACTTTTTTCAACTTTTTTTTTTTTTTTCATTTACAGAATTGTTTGGAGCTTTTCTTCCTTAATTTTTTTTTTTTACTTTTAAAAAATTTCTTCTCCTTTTGAAGGATTTTGAGGTTCTTTTAAAATTTTATTTAAAGTGGGTTTTTATTTCTGTGGCATTTTTTATTTGCTCTGGGCTTTTTGGAGTTTTTGTAATTTTTGATGGTTTTTTATTTGGGCCATGAGGAAGGAGGAGCCAAAATCCAGAATTCATTTCCTTCCTGTTAAGAAAATCTTTGGAGTCATTTCACTTTCTATTACAAGAACAATAATAAACCCCTTTGGAGTTGGTTTAATTTCTATTAATAAAATAAAAACAAAATAAAATAAAACCCCCTCCTGAGTCTGTTCACTTTTTATTAAGGAAATTTTTTAAAAAAACCTCAAGTCAGTTCCTTTCTGTAACAAAAATAAACCAACAAATTTTGGCGTCACTTTCATTTGTGTTGAGAAAATTGAAAAACAAACAAAAAAGTCACTCTAGAGTACAAAAATAAACCAAACCCCCCCCGAGTCCCTCCGGTTTTTATTAAAATAATTCAAATTAAAGCTCAAAAAATTTTTAAAAATTGCAGAGTCACTTACGTTTCTATTGAGAAAATAATAAAAAAATTATACAATCAGGGTCAAATTGTCTCCATATTACTAAAATTTATGAAAATTGGAGGGTTTAAGTGTGATTTTTCTGTGTTTTCTATGAAAACCCCAAGCTGGGGGTGGCACATGGGGTGTGGGGCTCCCTGGGCACAGGGAGCAGCGGGATTTGGGCTCTCGGAGCCATCCCGATCCAAAGGAGAGGGAAACACCTGAGGAACGAGGAGGAAAATATCCAAAAATGTGGGGGTTTTTTTTATATATTTGAGCACCTGGTTGTGTCCTGGGAGAGGGGCCTTGGATCCCTGCCTGCTCCCTGCCCATTCCTTCTCTCCCTGCCCATTCCCTGCCTGTTCCCCACTCCCTGCCCATTCCTTCTCTCCCTGCCTGCTCCCTGCCCGTTCCCTGCCCATTCCTTCTCTCCCTGCCCATTCCCTGCCTGTTCCCCACTCCCTGCCCATTCCTTCTCTCCCTGCCTGCTCCCTGCCCGTTCCCTGCCCATTCCTTCTCTCCCTGCTGCTCCCTGCCCGTTCCCACTCTTTCTGCCCATTCCCTGCCCTTTCCTTGCCCATTCCTTCTTTCCTTGCCCATTCCCTGCCCATTCCTTCTCTCCCTGCCTGTTCCCTGCCCGTTCCCTGTTCCCGGCCCGTTCCCGCTCTCCCCGCCCATTCCCTGCCCATTTCTCTCTCTCCCTGCCCATTCCTTCTTTCCCCGCCCATTCCTTCTCTCCCTGCCCGTTCCCTGCCTGTTCCTGGTTCTCCCTGCACATTTCCTGCCCGTTTCCCTGCCCATTCTGTGCTCGTTCCGTTCCCTGCACGTTCTCTGCCCATTCCCTCTCTCCCTGCCCGTTCCCTGCCCGTTCCCCGTTCCCTGCCCGTTCCCCGTTCCCTGCCCGTTCCCTGCCCATTCCCTGCCCGTTCCCGGTTCCCTGCCCCATTCCCCGCCCGTTCCCCGCCCATTCCCGGTTCCCTGCCCCATTCCCTGCCCGTTCCCTGCCCATTCCCTGCCCGGTTCCCTGCCCCATTCCCTGCCCGTTCCCCATTCCCTGCCCATTGCGGTTCCCTGCCCATTCCCTGCCCGTTCCCCGTTCCCTGCCCATTCCCCGCCCATTCCCGGTTCCCTGCCCCATTCCCTGCCCGTTCCCGCCCGTTCCCGCTCTCCTGCCCCTCCATCCCCGCGCTGACATCCAGCCTCCGTTGCCATGGCGATGCCGCTCTCCCAGCTCCGGCTCAGGTGGGGCTCGGGAGCCCGGGAATCCTTTGGAAAGGAGCAGGAGGATGATCCCCAACCCCACCCCGGCCAGGAGGGCACAGGATCCCTCCAGGATCCCTTTGGGAACACTTTGGGATCAGACCCCGTGGGCTCACCCCAGTGGGGGATGTGGATCCGTGGGATGGGGGAAGGAGCAGGTGAGGCAGGCACAGCTGAGCCAGGCAGGAGCTTCCAAAGGTCACCTCTTCATGGAGAGCTCCACACCTGGCACAGCCACACCTGGCATGCCAGGAAAAACCGGGATTGTGGCCTCTGCCCTCCCTGGAATGTGCCAGGGACACCAAACCAAACACTTGAAGGTGGGAGAGCCCCCATGGAACAGGAGCAGCGCTCACCCAGGGCAGTGGGACACCTTGGAGGGGTGGGAGAGTGGGAAAACTCCTTCCCAGCCCTCCTGGTGCTGTCCCAGCAGGAAACACCTGCCCAGGGAAGCAGAGCACCTGATTTTCCCACCCAGCCACGGGAAGGAATCAGTGGCAATCAACCAGGGCAATTCCTTGGCTGGTTCAGGGATAAAAAACCCCAATAAATTAAATGGGAAATGGTTCCCTGCCTCAGGTGCACCCATGACACCGGGATCTGGGCTGGGCTCCAGGTGGAAATGGAAGGGATCCATATCCTGGGGGACTCTGAGCAGGTCCAGGGCACCACAAACCCCATCCATGCCCAAAATCCCAGGCATGGTGGACGATCCTTGTGCTTCCATAAGGAGTTACTGGGATTTCCACCTCCCTTCCCTTTACCTGGGGCTGCCATGGACATTCCCACGTGGATGTCACGAGTTTTGGGGGCCTCAGCTCCCACACAGCTCCATCCTGGGGTGCTGCTCCAGGCTCCCCTTCCATGAGAGATCCAAGAGCCACCCAGAGACCTGGTGCTCCGCCAGAGTCCTCACCTGCAAATGGTGAGGGACAAGAAAGAACATTGTTGAATTCCCAAATTCTTCACCTTTTGGGGGGCCCAGGAACTGCCTCGTCCCCAATCCATGCCCCCTTCCCGCAATTCCTGCTGTGTCCTTCCCACATCCTATGGATTCTGGACTCTTGGCTTCCCTCTCCTCTCTCTTCACCTTGAAACCTCATTAAAACATTTTTGGGTATAATCTGGGCGATTTTCCCCTATCCGCTCCATTCTAAAAGGACTGGACCGGTGACACCCGGCATCATTCCCAAAATTCCCGGCTCTCCTACCTCCCTCCCCGCTGGCAGAGTCTCTCCGAGCCCAATCAGTCCCTCATCAAGTGATGAGCTGCAGCCCAATGTATTCCACAGCCACTTCACATTTAAATTACCTGAGAAATTTCTGAGCTGAAAAAAAAAAAAAAAAAAAAAAAGAAGAGAGAGAGAAATGGGATAAAACAGAGGGAAAGAAAAAAAAAAAGAAAAAGAATAAGAAAGATTCGGCTGAACACCAGGAAAAAGTGCTTAGTGCAGAAATCCGGGGGATGGTTCCCCCAGGAAAGCGCTGGAGTTATTTAAAACTCACCTAAATAAAACATCGGTGGGGAATAAACTTCTCTCATCCCACAGGCACTGTGGGACCAGGGAGATATTCCCCCTAAGTGTTTTCTGGGATGAAAGGGATGAGATCCCACCGGGCTGGCACGTGGATCCCCAACACCTTGGCAGAGGCACAGCCCCTCTCCCTGGAAATGCTTTTCCAAGGAGCCCTGCAGAGATGGGACCAAAATTCGTGATTAACCCAAATCTCTATAAAACAAAAAGCAAAAGCAGAACAAAACAAAAGGAAACAACAACAAAAAAGCCAACAAAAAAAACTAACAAAAAAAAAATACCACAAAAACCAAACCAAACAAAAAAAAATTTTTTTTTTTTCTGGGATGCATGGAGACATCCAAAGAGCCTCACACCCATGGAATACCAGCCAGCCAGGCAGGATGGGTGCCAGGGAAGCCGAGAAATCAGAGCATCAAAACCAGCAATGAAGGTGATGTCAAGGATTTGCCTTTCCCGTGATTTATCCCATCATTCCCGCGCTCAGGCTCCGGGAATCTTGCACCTTCTGCAGATGTGCTGCCTGATTAAAATGATGCAACATTTTTGCTGGCTGTGTCATAGGATTTCAATTACAAAAAAGCCCCATTTTCCACCTGGAAATCCGGGCGCTTCCCACCTGCCCCAAGGGGAGAGGGAGAGGGGGAGCTGGGAGTGTTTAATCCATGGGGAAAGGTTGAAGCAGGGAAATGCAGCAGCACGAGGCCATGGGGCTCCAGAGGAACATTTTATGGGGCTGAGAAGTCGCTGCATAATAGGCTGGGGAAGGAAGTATTAAAATCTTTAACCGGTTTTCAGAGCCGCGATAATTAAGGTGTTGCAAGCTACAATTGCCTGGAAAAAAAAATCCAAAGGCAGGGAATAAGATTTTTATCGCTTGCAGAAGTGGCCACTCATGGATTTGGGGTTTGAAAAAAAAATGAAGGAAAAGAATAAAACCCTGCAAGAAAGGGGAAAATTCAAAGGTGGCTGAAAAGGGGTTGGGCTGGAGATAGAAAGTGGGAGCTGGGGGAGCAGCTGGGAAGTCAGGGAAGCATTGTCTGGAGTCCAGCACTTTAATCATGAGCTTTAATGGAACTGGAGTAGAGCTTTAATCCTAAACATCCTCACTGCAGCAGCTCCCTTTCCTCCGGACCTCTGGGAAGGGAGGAATATTGGCTTCAATGAATGAGGCCACAGAAATGGGTGAGAGAGGCTGAATCCCCTCCTGGCTCTGCCTTCCTGCTGCTCTCTGGGACAGGACACATCATCCCCCATCTCCAGCAAATCCATGGCTTGGGCTGTGCCCTGGGAAAGACAAAGGGAGAGGGAAAGAACAACAAAAACCACAAGAAAAATCCCTGGCAGGCAGCTGGTGCCGCCCTAAACATGGAGAGAGGGCAACAGAGGGGTCCTGAGCATCCTGATATTCCCAGAAAATCAAGCAATGCATGCCAAAAACCCCACCAGAAGGGAATCAGCTCACTCTTGTAAAAACAAAGATGAGGGTTGAAACGTGCCAGGGAGCTGCCTTTAGCTCTTTGACCATTATTGTTGAAAATATCAGGAAAATGCCTCAAATTGGCTGGAGAAGGAGCAGCCCTGAATGACACAATGGGAAATTACATGAGGAATATGGTGGGAAAAGAAACATCTATAGATATATATTAATGTATGTATGTATGTATATATATATATATATATATATATATATGTATGTATATGTATATATGCAATTTTGTAGATAGATAGGTGGGTATATATGTATTTTATATATATAGTATATATTTATATATGGGTATATAGATTTTATGTTTTTATGCATTATAAAGGATTTTTTTGCATTTTAATAATTATATATGTATATTTTTACATGTTTATATACATTAATTTTTATATATGTGTGTGTATATACATGAGGTAGCAATATATCCATTCATGCAGAGCTTGCTGGAGGAGGCGGGAATATCCAAGGGGACACTGCCGAGGTCATTCCTTAACATCCCTCTTAATGACCTGCAAAAGGCACCGCAGCTCGTTAATGACCTGGCAGCGAAGATAAGCAGCTTGTCGCTGGAATTCCCGCTGAAATTCCCGCCGCTATCCCGGTGTGCGGGGCCGGCCGTCCTTCCACAGGCAGGGAGACATGAAAGGGGCCTAAATAGCCAGAAAGGAGCACAGGAAACGCCATGGTTTTGTTCGAGGGGGGAAAAAAAATAAATGTAATCGGGTCTATCTGGGGCGAGTGATTAAAAAGTTGTTGGAGCGGGAGAGCGGCGGCGGCACCTCGGGAAAATGCGAGGGGTTTAATATGCAGCTATGCCGGAGCTCTCCTCATCCACCTCTCCCAGGGAAAGCACAAAGTGCATTTTCAGGTCAGCGAGCCAGGGAAAGAAGGAGAAGCCCCAAAAAGGAGCAGAAGCTGGAGGAATGCTGTGTAAGCTGAGATTTTCAAACACACGGATCTGTTTTCTTTGGAGCGGCAGCGGCCGGGGGAAGTCGCAGCCGCAGACAAAGCTCCCGCAGGGTTCGAACACCAAAGGAAGAGCGGTGGAGGTGGCAGAGGAGCAGGAGGTGACCCGGGGCTGTGTCCTGCCCCAGGGGGAGTGCCGGGACACGCGGCTGCCGAGGGATGTGCCCGAGGCATCGCCGCTCCCGGGGCTGCTCCATCACTGCTCCTCGGCCGGGGGGCAAAATCCAAGTGCTGCTGTCCCCAGGACCAGACCTGCTGTCCCCAGTGTCAGACCCGCTATTCCCAAAGCCGGATCTTGCATTCCCAATGCCACACCTGCCATCCCCAGGGCCACACCTGCCATCCCTATGATGAGACCATCCACTTCCAGTGTCGCAATTTCCATCCTCAGTGTCACAGCTTCCATTCCCAGGGTCAAACTCACAACCCTCGGGGTCAAACCTGCCATTCCCAGGGTCACAACTCCCATCCTAAATATCAGACCTGTTCCCCAGTGCCAGAGTTTCCATTCCCAGTGCCACACCTTCCATCCTTAGGGTCAGACCTGCCATTCCCAGTGCCAGCCCTGCCATCCTTAGGGTCAGACCTGCCATTCCTAATGTCACACCTGCCTCCTCCATTGTCCCATCTCCCATCCCAAAGGTCACACCTGATACCCAGTGCCAGACCTTCCATCCCCAGTGTCACACCTGCCATCCCCAGTGTCCCATGGCCAGGATCAGAGCCAGCACCCGGGTGCGACAGCAGGTTCCTGCCCGCTGTCTGCAGAGCTTGGGGAATGCTGTCTGTGGCCACACGGGCACGGTGCTGCTGTAAGAGGGACCCGCAGGGAGAGGGGGTGGATGTGCTGAGCTCTTCCCGCAGATCCAAGCGGCGGGCAGCCCCCGGGGCAGGGTACCGAGAGCTCCCGGCTCGTCCCCACCCCGTGCCCCGAACCAGCCGGTGATCTCACGTGAATGAGCTCAGAGCTGGCTGCGTCCTGCCAGGATTTACATGGGAGGCTCCAGAGAGTCTGTGTGTACTCACAAGCCTCCCGCCGAGAGCCACAGCTCTCCCCGAGGGGAGGAGGAGCGGGTCTCCCTTTCCTGCTTCCCCACCCTGCCCTGCCAGCCCCGGCTCCTGGCAGCCCGCCTGCTCCGGGCGGCCCACGCTGCTTCCCGGGCAGCTGCGGCAGCCGGGACAGGGAGATCCAGGCCCCCTGGACCCCTCACTGCTGCACCCCTGTGCCCTGCTGTTCTGCAATCCTATAGCCCTGCACTCCTGTATCCCCGTGGTCCTGAATGCACTCTGCATCCCTGTGTGTCTTCATCCCTGCATCCTCAGTCCTGCACCCACACACCCCTACACTCATGTAGCCCCTGCAATCCTGTGTCCTTGTGCCCCTGCATCCCAAATCCATGTGCACCTAAATCCCTTTTTGTGCCCCTGCATCCTTGCATCTTGTCTCCTCTCTAATCCCCTGCATCCCCACACCTGCACATCTGCACCACTGCGCTTGTGCTTCCCATCCTCCCTGTGCCCCTGCATCCCTGCCTCCCTGGATCCTGTGCCCCTACATCCCTGTGCCCCTGCATCCCTGCCTCCCCAGATCCTGTAATCCCCTGCATCTTGTGCCCCTGCCTTCCTGGATCCTGTGCCCCTGCGTCCTGTAATCCCCTGCACCCCTGCCTCTCTGCATCCCTGTGCCCCTGCATCCCTGCCTCCCTGGATCCTGTAATCCCCTGCATCTTGTGCCCCTGCCTTCCTGGATCCTGTGCCCCTGCATCCCTGTATCCCTGTATCCCTGCATCCTGTAATCCCCTGCATCCTGTAATCCCCTGCACCCCTGTAATCCCCTGCATCCCTGTGCCCCTGCATCCCGCCTCCCTGGATCCTGCAATCCCCTGCATTCCCTCACCCTACACCTCAGCATTCCCTGCCATTCTTCTCCCCTAATCCCAACATCCCAACACCACCACATCCCTCCATCCTCATACTCCCACACCCCATCCTGACCCTCCCAGCACCCAGCTTCCCACAGAGCACAAGGCTCTGTAATCCTCCCATTTAGGTGGATCATGGCTCTGTGATTCCCACTCAGACTCCATGCAGGTTTTGGGGATGTTTTCAGCCCCGTGGTGCTGCTGAAGGCTCCCTGAGCAGAGCAGGATGGGCTGAAAGACAGAAGAGGAAAGTGGAGAAATTCACTTTTATCTCCCAGCAATCACAAAAAGGGATAAACTGAACATCCTGAGCAGTTGCAGCGCTGCTTTTGTGGGGCTGGTAATTTGTGACAGTGAAGATCACTGGAAATATCTTAATTAATGTTTATTTTGATGGCTGTGGAGGTTTGGGGTGACGTGTCCCTGAGTCTGGAATGGGGGGGTGGGGGGGCAGGGTGGCAGGGGGGGGAAAAATAGCAGATTTTTTTTTTTTTGACTTGCTGCCCAGAACCACAAAAATGCCTTTTAAAGCGTCCCTCCCTCGCCCGAACAGGCTCGTCGGGAGCAGAGCAGAGCTCATGGAAAGAGGAGAGATAGAGAGATAGAGACTCAGAGGAAGGAGGTGAGGGGCAAAGACATGGGAAGGAGACAGACAAACACACACGGAGCAATTTGCATGGTTTATGAGTCTTTGATTCCAGCCTATTTACAACCTGGGCGCTCACACCCCGGTGGGAAGTTGGGAGATTACTGTACTTACCCTCGATTTCGCTTCACATCTTTATCGAGGGATCTCTCTCGCCTCCAGCCAGACTTTAACGAGCTGCAGCTACGGCAGGGACCGGCCCCGTGCGGCCAAGCCCCTTCCCCGCCTGCTCCCGCAGCCATTCCCGGCTCCACAGGGACACCCTGGCCATCCCAGGGACCCTCTGTGGGCCAAGGGACATCTCTGAGAGCCAAGGGACAACCCTGCTCTCTTTTTTTTTTTTCCACTTCAGGGGATAAAAGAATTCCTGGGATCAGATCTGGCAGTTTTGGGTTCAGCACAGAGGAAAGGGACCCCAAACCCAGAGCATTTGGTTCCAGAGGTGCAGGAGCTCCTGCCCTGCCAGCATCCCATTCTCCCATCTCCTTCTCATTCACCATCTCATTCTTCTCCCCTTTTTTTTTGCCATTTTCCTCCTCTTTGAGCCATTTTCCTCCTGAAAAAGCTGAATTCCAGGGAAGGGGGATGGCTGGTGGAATTACCGGATGCAGTGGAAAGAAACGCGTGACCCACGGCTCTTTGTTCCTTTGATATTTGAAATCCCAACATCCACATCCAGAGTAACTTCTGGAAAATTCCTTGTGGGAAGGTCTTCCCTACCAAGCAAAGATGAGGCAATTTGGGGTGAATTCCAAGCCCTGGGTGAATCCTTCATCCCACTGAGAGCCCCAGGACAAGCCAAGAGCCACCAGTTCATGCTGGATCCCTGAGCACCCTCATCCCACCTCCTGCCATGATCCCAACATCCCAAGGAGACACAAGTCCCTCTCCTAACGCCCTTCCCAGGGTGTTTTCTTGGGATGAACCCTCTGATCTGCCTCCATCACTCAGGGCAAACCTGGGATTCATCTCCCATTCCCCGACCCCTGAGCACACCAAGGGCTGATCAAGGGAAGCTTTCCCGCCGTGTTTTGGCTCCTTTTTGCTGCTGGATTTCCCCCAGGTGCTCGGGATGATTTTTTCCCTCTCAGTTTGACACCCACACGCGCGGGGCTGTGCCAGGAGGGGCAGGGGCAGCTCTCCCTGCCTGGCAGGGGCGTCGTGCCCGGGCTGAGCCTCGGCAGCCGCTCCCTCCCCCTTGGCTGCGACCCCCGGGACCGTTTCCATTCCATAATTGGGCAAATCTTTTCCTATCAGATCTCAGCACAAGTGTCTGCAAGCCTTGCCCGAATAATGAGGAATATTCAAGGAAAAGCTGGGTGCTTTTTCTCATCTCCTTTTTGCCAGGAATCTGGTTTTTTTGGGATAGCGGCTGGAGCACAGGCAAGGGCAGCTCCCCCATGACTATTCATGGGCAATCTTCGGGGATTTGCCTAAACTCAAAGCAGATTTGGAGGAAAAATAGGAAACCTGGAAGCCTTTGCTGATGACTCCTCCCGGGTAGCTCCCGCTCGGCACCACGGGAAGCTTCTCCTCTCCCTCCTTCAGCTTGTTTTTATTGAGGTGTTTTTTTCCTTCCTCCCCCTGACGTTATTTAAATCTTGTTCTTTAATAAGTCTACAACTAAAAGCAATTAAGGAGCTCAGTGAGCAGCATCCATTTCAGCACTGCCTCCAAGGCACATCCAGGCCAGCAAATCCTGCCTGGAGGCACGGAGAGCATCGGGAGAGCATCAGGAACCTGATGGATGCCCGGCTGTGTGAAACCTCCTGCTCTGGGGGGCACAGGGGGTCCCTTCCACCCCCATCCCGAGCCATCCCATCCTTCCAGGGGCTCCCAAGTCTTTTCCTCAGAGGTTTGGGGGCCCTGCCCACACGCCCCTTCACCTAAAGGTGTTGCTACGCTGATAAACGATGCTTAAAATAAAATAAAGAGAGAAAACGCGTGTTTTCCTTTTCCGGGAGCAACAGATCAAAGCAATTCTGAGGCAGATGATAATTCCTGGCAGTAACCACCCACAGCAGATAAGGGGGATGGAGGGCTCCTCAGAGAGATGGGCTCAGAAATGCAGGTGACAGGCACAGAGAGGGCTTTGGCCATTGAAAGGGACACCAAGATTTGCCATCAGGGTGGCCCAAATCAAACCCACACTGTCCAAAAGTGCCCTGCAAAGCCTTGGTACCCATGGGCAGCAGCCACAGCCATGGCCAGTGCCCACACACCCTGGAAGGGCAGCCCACAGAAAGCCCTTCCTGCCAAAACTCCTTCCCACTCTCCCTGACAAAGGGCTCAGGAGCAGCAAACACAGATGCAGGCGAGGCAACCTCTTCCCACAGCATTTTAATGAAGAAAACGCCCACGGAGATGCAAACATGGCCTCAACTCACTGCCTGCCCATCCTCCTTCCACCTGGGCTCATCATCCTTCCACCTCCTTTCACCTGGACCCATCCTCCTTCCACCTGGGCCCACCCTCCTTCCACCTGGGCTCATCATCCTTCCACCTCCTTTCACCTGGGCCTATCCTCCTTCCACCTGGGTTCATCCTCTTTCCACCTGAGTTAATTCTCCTTCCACCTGGGCCCATCCTCCTTCCACCTCCTTTCACCTGGACCCATCCTCCTTACACCTGGGTTCATCCTCTTTCCACCTGGGTTTATTCTCCTTCCACCTGGGCCCATCCTGCACAAATTAGCAGGAGGCAATTTTACCCTCATTTTCTAATCCCTCGCACCTGCCCTGAGAGGTGAACTGCAAAGAGGGGCAGGTTTAGTCCATCAGAGGTGAGAACAGAGGAGAGACCCTGCTGAGGGCAGCACATCCCTAATTCCCAGTAGGAATCAAGATCCTGGATAGGGATAAGCCAATGCCAAGCTTCCACAGCAGGGCTGGGCACACCCAGCAGGACCAGGTTGGAGCTGGCTCAGCCCCCAAGGACCCCAGAACCCACCAAGGCTTGGGCTGACCCTGGTTGGGAAGTAGGGAGGGGGGAATTCTGCCCTGATCAGGTGAGACCCCACCTGCAGAGCTGCCTCCCAAAACAAAAAGGAGCTGGAGCTGCTGGAGAGAGTCCAGAGGAGACCAGGGAGCTGCTCCAGGCTGGGAGAGCTGGGGGTGCTCACCTGGAGAGGAGAAGGCTCCAGGGAGAGCTCAGAGCCCCTTGCAGGGCCTGGAGGTTCCCCAGGGAAGCTGTGGCTGCCCCTGGATCCCTGGCAGTGTCCAAGGCCAGGTTGGACAGGGCTTGGAGCAGCCTGGGCTAGTGGAAGGTGTCCCTGTCCATGGCAGGGGGTGGGACACAATGGAATTTAAGGCGACTTCCAAGACAGACCATGCTGAGATTCCATGATTATTTCCTGTGATTCCATGATTATTTCCAGGCTCCAGCTCCTGAGGACTCCGAGATGGAGACCTGGCTGGAAGGACTGTAAACAGGAGGTGTGGAAGATGCTGCCTCTGATGTAATCCTGCTGATCCCTGGGAACCACCGGCATCTTCCCACATCTCCCTTGGCCTTGGGAGCCCAGCTCAGCTCACCCCACCACCCTCCAGACGGGCACATCTGACTTGTCCTCAAATCCAGCCAGCAGCTCCAAGTATTGGCCATAAAAAAAACTTAAAAAGAGCCCAAGAATGATTTATTGAAATGTTCCCATTTTCACTGGAAACACAAAGGAATGATCCTCCAAGAAATGTGGTTTGCAGCTGGGAATTCTTTAACTAAAAGTACTAAATGTGTGCAAACGAGAGAGACTTTTTGGGGGAAAAACCAAAAATGCAACATGAGAGCCCAAACATCTGTTGGAAAACCATTCCCAAAGTTCAGAAAGGCACTACCAGCAAACCCCAAGCAGAGGGAAGGACCATGAGTGAGTCAAGCCTTCCCAGGTGGACACGGGTGCCACATCCTTGGGACAGGCATCATCTCCCCCTGTGAATTTTTGGGTTTTTATGGAAAAGCTGGGCTGTGGGAGCGCTGCCCCAGGACTCCCAGCAGAGCAGCCCAGACGGGTGAGGCTCGTGCCTGTCAAAACATTTCAGAATAATCGTCATAAAGCACGGCCAGATCAAAACAAGTTAAAACAGAGCCGCCAAGGTCTGGTCACCTCATAAACCACAGATAAAGCCAGCAAGGCCTCGCCAGAGCAGGTTTGATCTTCCTCCCTTCCTGTATCTCTTCCATAAACATTTTGGGGAGCCGCAGGAGAAGAGTCTTATTGATGAAGTCTGAACACTAACATCCTATGGATGCTGGGAATTATCCCACGCCTCGTCCTCCCTGTCCGGGGCTGCGCCAACCCCGGCGGATCCTGCCAGCCCTGCAAGGACTCCTCTGTTTACTTTAAACCAATTCCCATCAAACTCCTCACTCAAGAAAGGGGAAAAACTGGATCAAAAGAGGCCCTTTGGCCACCCCCTTCCTTCCAGTTGTCCGACCTTGGCAGGTGTTGGCCGAAGGAGCCAGGGCCATCAGCAGCACCTCAAGAGCTTTTGTCAAGTCCAAAAAGCTTTTCCCAATCCATCTCCACCTTCTGCTGCTCTTGTGCTGCTGCACGGAGGGGCTGGAGGATGTCCAGGGTAGGGAATGGAGCTGGAGAAGGGGCTGGAGCATCAGAAGTAGCTGAAGGAGCTGGAGGGGCTCAGTTTTCAGAAAAGGAGGCTCAGGGAGCTCTGCACAACAGGAGGGAGCAGTCAGAGGGGTCAGGCTCTGCTCCCAGGGAATAAGGGATGTAACAGCCTCAAGTCCTGCCAGGGGAGGTTTACTTGGCTATCAGGGAAAATTCCTCATTGAAAGGGTTGTCCAGCCCTGGCACAGTCCCCATCCCTGTAGGGATTTAAGATCCCTGTGGATGTGGCACTTGGGGACATGGTCAGTGGTGGCCTTGACAGTGCTGGGGCACGGTCCCAGAGGGTTCCTGTGGTTCTAAGGATCATCCCTCCTGCCCCAGCAGCTGAAGGTGTCCATGAATTTCCAGGTCACTCAGCTCATGCACTGCTTGGGATAGAGACCTGCCAAGTCTCCAGCCTCCAGGAGAAAAGTGGGATGAGCACCGAGCCCTGGCAGTCCTGGGGCTGGTGTGTCCACACCGGCCATGCTGCAACATGACCTTAATTAGAGTAATTGAGGTCTTGGACAAGGCTTGGAGCAAAGAAGCTGCAATATCTGGGGTTTCTAAAAGGTCTCTGCAAGGTCACTGAGCCCTGGCTGGTGAAGCAAGAGCAGCCTAGGGATAAATGGGAATGATCATCCCTGGTTGAGGATGGCAGGATTTGGGGACCAGCCTGTTTGTGCAGGAGAGAAGACTTTCAACAAAGTCCCACAGGAGTTTGGCCAGAAGCCTCCTCTGGTGCCCCCCAAAATGATGCAGGGGAGGGAAGAGCAGAGCCAAGCACTTTGGAGCAGCTCCAAATTACTCCTGGCACTGAGGAGTTGCAGGGGAATGGAATGATCGTATGGAGCAGAGCAATAAAATGGCAGATGAACTTCCCTGCTCATAATTGCAGAGTAATGAACATGAAAAGCTTTTCCCCCAGCCGGCCACGCGCAGCGGCTCCGTATCAGCAATTATTGGGATTTAACGAGATCTCGGAGACGCTGCCGAGCCCCTTTGAAGGCCTCCTTGCCATGATTAGCAAGAGTCAAAAAAGGCAAGTGGAATATTAAGAATTCTTGGAGTAAGGAAAGAGAACAAAAGGAAAAATGTCCTTTTTTTTTCTGTCATCTGTTGCCTCTCTGATGGATCCATGCCAGGGAATGAGGGGATGGTAGGGGAAAGGATCCCATGGATCCAGAGTTTGGGATAACACCAGTGTGGAGAGAGTTAAAATGAGTTGGGGAAAAAAGGGTAAAAAGACAAATAAAGTTATAGAGGTTTGGAATCGGAAAATTGACAACAGGATCCTAGGATAACGGATTTGATGCTTTTCCCACCAAGTGGCTTCATGGAGCTGTGGGAATTGTCACCAGTGGAGACTTGTCACCGCCCTGAGATCAGATCTGCAGGGACAGCTCTGCATCCGTGAGAAAAACAGGATCAGCTCCAGGCAAATCCTGCCAGACCTGGGATGGAAAGTAAAGAGAGCCAGGGTGGGCACCATGCTTGAGTCCTTCACCTGGAACCTCCTGGGAAATTCCTGGAGCTTTCTTGGGAGCCACGGCACAGCAGCTCCTATAGGGTTTTGTCCTGTGAATTTGGGGAGGGCACGTTCCTTTCCTGCAACCCAAGGCTTCCTAGGAATTTCCTATGACTTGTATCTACAACATCTCCAGGAATGTTCAAGGGCTTCATAAGACTTCTCCAATCTGAAATATTTCAAGGAATGCCCTAGAGCTTCCCTGACTTTTCCTCCACCTAGAAACATCTTCAGAATCTTCAATTTTTCCTGTGAGTTTCTCTCTTCCGGAAGTTTTCTGGTATTTCCTTATCTGCAACCTGTCTAGGAGCATCCCAATGAATTCCAAGACTCCCACAAGGGCTCTCAAGAAATTCTTCAGTCTAGGATAGCGGTATGAAATTCTCCAAATACTTTTGAGAAACTTCTCCATCCAGGAAACCTCAGCCAAGGACTTTTCTCAGATTCTTCCGCCTTTTTCTAGAAATTCCTCAAATGAGGAATTCTAGGAATTTTCCTGGTGATTTAAAAGAATTTTCATTGTGCTTTGCAGGATTTTTTTTCCTTACACTTCATGATGCTTCAAGGAGTTGCCAAATTTTTTTTTTGAGGAATTCAGCCCTGTTTTGTGAGTTTTCCCAAGTGCTCTGATTTTTGCAGCGTGTCCATGAAATTCCAAACTCTCCATCCAAACCAGGATGGAGGAAGGGAAGTGTCCCTTCGCTGTGCCACACCCTGGAACCACCACGATGGAGAGTGGAGGTGCAGCATCCCAGGATGTGGCTGTGGTGGAGCAGAGTCACTCCATGGATGTCAGGGCAGCCCCACCAGCTCGGTGGGAATTGTGCCATGGCAGAGCTGGGAAGGAGCAGGAGAAGCATCTCTGCCACATCCAAACCTCTCCCGAAAGAGAGGAGCCATCCCTCACCAGCCCATGGGGCAGCTTGGGATCCCCTGGGATCTCTCTGCACATCCCTGGAGGCTGTGCCAGAGTGACCAGCCCGTTCCAAGCTCCCTGTTGGATGCAGGGATCTGTCACAGCCACACCAAGAGCTGGGTTTGGGATGTGATCCACACTTCAGGCCCTTCCCTCACCCAGCAGGGAACACACGGTCTGCAGGCTCAGGGTGTGGCAGTGACACAGCCACATCTGGCCAGATGTGAGGAGAGAAGGAAAAGGCAAAGCTGGGAGCAAGGCAGGACAAACCCAGACTGCTCTGGGATAACTCCTGGACACACCAGCAGCTCCTGCTGCTCCTGCTGCTGGCTCTGGCTTCACCAGGGTCAGCTGAGGTCCCTCAATGCTCCTCAACCTCCTGGATGCTCTGGAAACTCAGGTCCTGGTTCAAAGAACGCAAAGATCCTTTGAATCAAGCATCACCTTGCACTGGGGGCTCCAGAAGGAGCATCAGAAGTCTTCAAGTCCAGACTGGACTGGGCTTGGAGTACCCTGGGCTAGTAGAAAGTGTCCCTGCCCCTGGCAGGGGTTTGGAACAAGATCATCTTTAAGGCTCCTTCCAGCCCAGACCATTCTGTGATTCCACAATCTCCCAGGGAATCCTCAGGGTGCTGTGGGGCCCCCAATTTTCCTGACATCCACCCTGGAGTGGGTGATCCATGGAAAGCACCAGAGGGGTCTGAGGGGGCTCCCCTGAACAGCCCCGGGGTGCTCTGGGTGCCCCTTTAAGGGCACAGAGGAGAAGAGTTGGGGAAAGCAGGGGCTGCGCCCCCATCAGAGCTTTGGGGAGCCCCCAGGGCACCAGCCCCCCTGCCACACCCTGCTCAGGGTGACTCAGGAGGGTGGGGTGGACACACCTGGTCTGCAAATACTGTCTGAAACGCAGCAGCCCAGGCCGTGTTTGCTCTGTTTATCTCCTGACACTATTTATTTCCTACCAGCCCATGGGCTCCTTGCTGGGGACTGTCACCACCGGGCTGTGGCCATGGCCGTGTTGACTTTGGCACAGGGAAGGAGAGCCTGGGCCAAGCGTGTGGAGAGGAAGGACAGGGAGAATCCAGGGCAGGGAGAGCTGGGGCTGCTGGGCTGTGGGCAGAGCACCTGGGCACATGCCGGGAGCAGGATGGGGAAATCAGTCCTGGAACTTGGTCCTGCAGCTCCATCTTGCAGGAATTTGGGGTGTGATGCCCCTGGAGCACCAGCAGGGCCAAGGGCTGGGGGAGCAGGAAGGGCCTCTCCTCCTGCTCTGGTGTAATTCCACAGTGATCCCAAAAGGGTGGGTGGATCAAACATGAGGATTCCTCTAGGTGAAGCAGCCCCAGTGCCCACCTTCCTCCTCCTCCTCCTCTTCCTCCTCCTCATTTTCTTCTCCTGCCTCTGGACCTGCAGCCTGGGCTCTCTACAATGTCTTGGATGGCAAAATAACCCAAAAGTTCCCAAAAAGTAGCACCAGCTCTGTGATCCCACAGGAGAGCCACCACCCTGCCATGCTCCAGCTGTCACCTGACACAGGGACAGGGGTGAGGGGTGACAGAGGGACAGGGTCAGGCAGAGGCACCATCCTGGGGGCACCCAATTGTGTAAGAGGCAGCTTAGAGAGGAACTGGAGGATTTGGATCCTGTTTCTCGCTTAAGTCCCTGATATCTGATCCCTGGGGAGAAAGAGGATTCTTCTGCCCTCGTCGGAGGGGACTTAAGAGAGGCCATTAAGAAAAGCTTCTGAAGCACCATGTGAGGGCTCTGAGCCTTTCCTGGCACTGTGGGTGATGCCTGGGGCTGTGGGTGCAGGATCAGGGGGATCCCAGGGCTGTGTAGGGTCCCTGGGTGACAGGGACAGGGGGGACAGCTCCTGGCAGCCTCCCAGCCCTGCTGCTGTGAGGAAGCACTGGTCCTTTAGGAAGGGGATTTCTAACAAAGCTGAGATCGCGTTGCTGTTTGGCTTAATCTCAGGCCATTCTGCCTCCAAATCCCTCCTAATTCCTGGCTGATATTAATTACAGTGTATCCGACCCAGGCCTGGGGAGTGGCAGCTCTTCCCCACATCCCAAACCGAGCTTTTCCCTGGGATCCTGCTCACAGCCAGCAGCCCCTGAGCCAAATAATCCCTGCCCTAATGCACCGACTTAAATCAGATTTGGGCCCTCTGTCCCTGCTCTGCCACTTTCTGCTGGCTCCCCACAGCTGCAGCCCAGACAAAACAGGAGGGGTCAGAGGGAGGAGCTGGGTCTCCCCCAGCACTTCTGGATCTGGGATTTGGGCTCTGCTTTTCCTGCCTCTCCCCGGAGCAGCCACTGGCTCCTGTGGTTGACAGCAGGTCTGGTGTCACCGCTGTCACCCTGCTGGCTGGGACAGACCCTTTGGCTGCAGGGCTGGGGATGCTGCAGCTGGGACACAGAGTGAAGCTGAGGGTTTGTGCTGACCTTGGAGCTGAAAACTGCTTTAATGGAGTCAGGGATGCAAGGGAAAGATGGGAGAACTTGCTCAGCATCTCCAAAAGCAGCTCGTGCCCCACCAGCCCTGCCTGACAGGCTGGAGAGCATCCCACACGAACAGGGGAAAATCCCTGATGGGAGAGCATCCCACATGAACAGGGGAAAATCCCTGATGGGAGAGCATCCCACATGAACAGGGGAAAATCCCTGATGGGAGAGCATCCCACATGAACAGGGGAACATTCCTGATGGGAGAGCATCCGACATGAACAGGGGAGAAACTCCTGATGGGAGAACATCCCACATGAACAGAGGAGCATTCCTGATGAGAGAGCATCCCACACCTCCAGCAGAGCATCCCCTGCAGGTACTCCAGGCAGGGAATCTCCCCTGGCTGCCCCGTGGCTCCTGTGACACGGAGCTCTGTGAATCCCTCTGGGAATCTCTCCTGGCGCTGATCCCACCCCCGCTCCGGGCTGGGTTACCCGGGGCTGTCCCAGCCCCACGGACAGGCTCCCTGCAGGCGGGATGAGCCGAGCAGGGGCTGTTGTTATTCCAGAGCCTCTTCCCAGAGCAAAGCCAGAGCCTCGGGCAGTGCCCTTTGGCCGCGGGCGGTGACCCGTGGGCAGCACATCATCCGAGCCCTCCCGGGGCTGTGATTGATGCTGGGCCTGTCCCCGGAGCCACAGACCGGCTGTCCCTGCCCTGCTGGGACAGGCTGGCCCGCGGGACTGCTCCGGACGGGAATCAAAGCTTTGGGAATGCGCACGGGAGCTCCAGAACCTTCCAGTGAGGCGGGATGCACTCCTGCAGGCGGCCTGGGGTCTGCCAGGGGCTGCCCTGCCCCGCTCCTGCCCTGGCTTTGGCAGGGATTTGGGATGCTCCAGGCACAGCCATTCCCTGCGGAGCCTTCCCGAGGCACTGTCGGTCTGGCTCAGCTTCCCATTCCCCTCCCTCCCTGCCCTGGGGTTCACTTATGGGATTTTTTATCTGCTGATGTTTGTACCGCACTCTGTGGGGAAGGGCAGGCAAAGCCCCGAGGGCGCGGGGTGCAGGGAATCCTCTTGTTCCATCCTAACGCTTCCAAGGCCCCGTTGGGAGTGAGATCCCCTCGCCGGGCAGGAATGGCCGGCTGGCTGTGAGCAAGGAGAGAAGCAGAGCTGCCTCCCTCTCCTCCAGGTTTTACCATAATCCAGCTTGTTCTGGCCCGGTTTGGGGGAACTTTCCTCCAGGAATGCTTCCTGCTCCCGTCCACACCATTCCAGACAAATTGATGGAGTCAGCAGGATGGGGAAGTGTTATCACCTACTACAAAAACATGGAATAATTCCAAGCCCCAGATTATCAGATAAATGGGCTCCTGATAACTGGCATGATTGGAAAGTAATGGGGAAACAGCTAAACGTGGTGGCAGGGGGTGTGTAAAACATGGAAAAGATCCAGGAATTCTTTGCCCTGTCCTTGAGCTGAGGGGGCTGGGAATGATTTTCCCCGGCCTTCCCAGCGCTGTTCCTGCTCCCGTTCCGAGGTGAGCTGGGAGAGAAGCCCCCGGGAGAGAAGCCCCTTCCCCCGGGGAATGCCCCGCAATCCCCCCCTTCCCCCGCGCCTGCCCAACCCCTGATTGCTCATTAACCAGCTCTTGCAGCAGAGAATAATGAGTCGTAAATCACCCTGCAATAGCCTGGACTTTAAACCCCAGCCCTCCTGGAGAGCGCAGCCATCCCGCCGGGGGAAGGGGGAGAGGCCCCCGACCATCCCACCCCAGCCTCGCTTTTCCTTGGACTTTCGCATCTTGCAGCCTCGGGTTAATCTTGGAGCAAACAGTGCGGGAGATAAGGAGCCGGCCGACCCCGCGAACCCCTCGCCCTCCGTCCCACACCTCACCTTTGTTTTCCCTGGCCCAGCCCCGCAGGTGTTCGCTGCCAAAGCAGCTCCATCGTCCCTGGATGCCAAAGTCTCCGCCAGCAAGGGGACCAGCGCCATCCAGCAGCGCCCCAAATCCATCCTGGGTATCCCCATCCTCCCCCCGGCAGCTCTGGATCCCCCTTTCCTGGGCTCTTTCCTTGTGTTTTTCCTCTCCACAGCATCATTAGGTGGGGTGAAAGGTGTTAATGTCTGTCCCGGGAGATAAAACCACCTTCATGTCCTTTTTCTCACTCTTGGTGTGGGTTCTGCCACCTCGGGCCAATGTCACAGCCCTGGCACGTGGGGAACAGGCCCAGCCGCGATAAGGAAAAACGGGAGGAGGGAAAACAGGGAGTGAGACTGGGCAGAAAATGGCCAATACTTCCCCTACACATAAAAGAGATGGGCGAAGTCGTGTTTTCAGAGTCTTTCATCAAAATCGGGAGGGCAGGGAATAGGACATTGTTTTTGGAATGAAACTGGGGAAAACAAAAACTCCAAAATGTTCATATTTGAATTTTTCTCCGCCATATTTGAATTTTTCTTCCATGGCAAAAAGGAGGTTTCATCATCAGCCTCTGGCTGCCACAAGGAGGAGGAGGGACAGACTGGTGTCACACCCCCCTTTTCCCTGTCCCCTGCAGCCCCCCGGCCCTGGCCCACCCTGGGCTCGCCCTGGAGCCCCCGCTCTCCTTTGAACCTCTCCCTTTGAACCTCCCTGCCCGGATCCCGGTGGGACACCTGAAAGCCATTACCGGGCAGCTGCCGGGCCGGGGCAGCGCTGGGGGCTCGGCAGGAGGGACCCGGCTTTGATCGAGACCTTTGCTGCCCCTGCCAGCCCCGCTCGGAGCCTCCCCGCGTCAGCGCACGGGGGCACGACTGTCCTGATCCAGGGCAATGGGTGGGAATCCCTGGCTCCCGGAGGCACCTCGGTGTGGGGACATCCCACCCCCAAAGCCACCTCAGTGTCGGGACATCCCACCCCCAAAGCCATCTCAGTGTCGGGACATCCCACCCCCAAAGCCATCTCAGTGTCGGGACATCCCAGCCTCACAAAGGCACCTCCATGTGGGGACATCCTACCCCCAAAGGCACCTCGGTGTGGGGACATCCCACCCCCACAGGTACCTCGATGTGGGAACATCCCACTCCTCAGTAAATGCTGGGCATCCCACCCCTCCTTCCCTCAGGTCTCCTCTCCTGGGATACCCCACGGGGCTTTTCCAGGATGCTGGAGCAGCCGGACAGGAGCGGCCACAGCTTCACCAGCTGCTCCCACCAGCTCAGGAGAAAATCCAGCCACAGGAACATCCCCCAGCTCTGCACCCACACAACCCCAGAGCCACAGGAGCCCTGCACGGCTGCCCGGGGCCGGGCCATGGCCATCCCGCCGCCTCCCCCGGGGGTGTGCGGGATCTTTGGTCGGCCTTGCAGCCGGAGGAATCCCCGGGACACCGGGATCTGCCCCCGGGCAGGTCCTGTCCGGAAGAGCGGCCCCGGCACACAAACGGCTCCGCTCAACGCCCGTCCCTCCCATCCTCCGGGCTCCGGCTGAGCAAGTGCTTCCAGACACGGCCCGGGGCTTTGGGAGCTTCCCCAAGCCCCCGCTGTGCTGTGGAGATGGGAAAACACGACCTGGGGCTGCACTGATGCTGCTGAGCAAGCGGGCTGGGGGCAGGATGCTGCCCACTGTCCTGCCAGCCCTGCCAGCCTTGCCAGCCCTACCTGTCCTGCCATTCCTGCCAGCCCTGCCAGCCTTGCCAGCCCTATCTGTCCTGCCATTCCTGCCAGCCCTGCCAGCCCTGCCAGCCCTGCCAACTCTACCTGTCCTGCCAGCCCTACCTGTCCTGCCAGCCCTGCCAGCCCTACCTGTCCTGCCAACCCTGCCAGCCCTGCCAGCCTTGCCTGTCCTGCCAGCCCTGCCATTCCTGCCATCCCTTCCAGCCCTGGCCACTTCCCAGCTGCAGGGTTGTGGCATTTTGGGGTCCCCATTCTGCCCCCCAGCTCTCCAGACACCCTCAGCTCTCCAAAGAGGCTGATTTGGCAGTGCTGGGTTTATGGTTGTACTCGATGATCCTGGAGATCCTTTCCAACCTAAGCAATTCTTGGATTTCCCAGCAGGTTCCCACTGGAGTTTCCTGCCCCTCTCCCTGCCCTCTTCCCCCCAGCACATCCCTTCTCTGAGTCCTGCAGGGATGTGCCCTCCCTTGCACGCTTCAGAAGGATGAGGGACTCATGTCCTGCTCTCAGGGATGTCCTGTGGTCACCCTGCACAGCCAATGGAGCATCCACCAGCTCCCCAAATCCTGAACTCACTGCTCCAGCCCCCAGGACGGTGAGTTCCAGTGGGGATCTTCCCTTAGGACCAGCACCTCCCCACAGCAGCCGGGAAATGCCACCCCTGCCCTTCCTTGGGGCCACCGTGGTCACCCAGAGCAGTCACTGCTGGGAGCTGCTCCAGCCCCTCCCTCTCCCCTGCTAAAATCCCTTTTCCAGAGGAGCCTCCATTCTTTGGGTTCACCTCTCCATGTTTGTAATGAGTTTGTCCCATGATTAATCATTCCAGGAATTCCCTGCTGATCCTCCCTGCACCGGGGAGGGGACATTGTGCCTATGGCTCCGAATTCCTCTGGATTAGCAATTAAGGCATCTTTTCTCACTTTCTGTCCAAGGGAGAGCCCTTCTGGTAGAGCCATTACAGGTCTCACACAGCCTCACTCTTTGTAGGGCTGGGATTTCCTCGGTGGGATTTGCTCCCATCTTTCACCAAGGTCGTTTTTGGGGACCACAAGCTTAATTAAAACCTTATTTATTATAACTTTAGCACTTCGTTGTGCCTCAAGGGCTTTGCAATCCCTCTCTGGGAGGCCTGGGAGCAGAATACAAAATGGGTTCAATGTTGGCTTGAAGTGAGTCAAGAGGTGCAGGTAAAATTCTCAGCTCACAGCTCCATCCAGGATCCTTTGTGGATTCCTGCCACTCCATCTTGTCCTCATCATCCTCTTGGATGGACTCCTCTCCATCCAAATCCATCCCCAGCTGCCACACTGGGCATTGGGGATGTGACATCTCAAAAAAAGCAGCTAAAAGATGATGTGGGGAAAGGGAAAATATCTGCAAAGAGGAGCTCAGGACAACCCAAATGTGCTCCCCCTGGATTTTCCCAAGCTTTTGTTTCAGTCACGATGGTCATTTATTTTTAATATGTTTTCCTGTCATTAAGTTTAATTTCAGGGTTTTTGAAACAGAAAAAACGTGTTCAATAATTTGGGGAGGTTTTCTCTCTCTTTTTTTGCAGTGAAAAAGGCAAATAGTGCTGATCTGCTCCTGACAAAGTTGATGAATCGGCATTTTTAACAATTGTGTTTTTCCTTGGCCACTTCCCAGCCCGATCCCTTTGCTCTGGCAGAGGAGCTGCTCCATCCTCCTGCACTCCTGGAGAGGCTGGTGGCCCCTGGGGCTGATGATTTTAGGATTTGCCTTAGCAGTGGCAGCCCCTCACCCCCAGCATTTCCTTCACAGGGACGTTGGCCCTGAAAGAACCCGTCACAGAAAATCCTCCCTCTCCTCTGCAGTGTCCTTCCCACCTTCACTTCCCTTTTCTTGCCTGTGGCTTTCTCGTGGAGGCACAAATTCCCTGGCAGAGCCTCTCCCTCTGAAGTGCTGGAGGACTTTGTTCCTTACCCTCGCCTCAGCCTACTCTATTTCCTGTCCTTTCTCCTGCCTCCAGGCAAGTTCTGCTCCTCAGGGCTAAAAAAAACCTTTGCAGCTCCCATTCTGCAGGCTCCTGCCCTCAGCCTTGGCTTTCCTGGATCCCTTCTCTGCTGGAAAAATTCCAGGGCTGTCCCTGTTGCTTTCTAGAAGAGCTTGGGCTTCCCTTGTCCCCCACAAAGGAAGGACTCTGGATTTACCAAAATTTTGTGGCTCATGGCATCCCTGCCTGACTCGTGGCTGTTCCCTGCCTGATTCCTGCCTGATTCCTGCCTGATCTCTGCCTGTTCCCTGCCTGATCCCTGCCTGATTCCTGCCTGTTCCCTGCCTGATTCCTGCCCTGGCACTGCCACCACCAAAAGCCACTGCCGAGGTCCTGCCTGGGCCATTCCTGCTCACTGGGATGCTCCCAGCTCATCCAGGCCATGCCTGCAGGATGCTGGCGAGTGGAAAAGGGCTCCCAGGGGAATCCTGTCCTTCAGCACTGTGGGGACAGGACCCACATCCCATTTCCAGGGGCTCAGGACGGGCAGCTCCTCCAGAAAAGGATTTGGAAAATGAGGCCACTGCCGATGTGGGGACATGGAGCTTTTCCTGCCTGCTGGGAATCCAGTCCCTAAGGACACACTGTGCTTAATGAGGGGGGCACAAGGAGCTAGAGCAGGGGGACACTTTTATTTACCCTTAACACAGTCCTGGAGGACGCCCCAGTGAGATCCAGGAAGGTGCCCCCATCCCATCCCCTGGTGGAGAGGCCTGACACAGGATGGGGTTGGAACACACAGCCTCAATTTATCAGGAGAAGGCAAGAGATCCCCAGGGCCCCCGACCTTTCAGCAGCCACATGCAGCCCCCTCCCGCTCCTGTTCCACAGGTACTCCCTCGTTTCCAGTTGATTGAAACCCAAATAATGTCCTCAGCCTGATGGATCGCTGCTGCCCCACCAGCATCCACCTTCCAGGGGGATGGGATGGAGAGGAAATGGTTCCTGTGCACTTCCCACCCAGCCTGGTGCATGGAGAGAGCACAAAGCACATGGAAAACATCACTGCTCCGTGGATAGGAATGGATTCACCCTCTGGAGCGGCTGGTGCAGCCTGAGGAAAGTCATGGATTTCATCCCTTCCTCAGCTCTTCTCTCCATCATTAGTCCTTTCTATTTAAATTTTGGACACCTGTGGCTGCTTTTAACTATTTCCTGCTGGAGCATCTTAAATAGTCCTTTTACCAAGAGAGACACTGTAGGAAATCCCTGTTGGGAAGCAGAACCACCAGGATCCACATCCAGAACTCTTTCCCTCCCTGCTTTCCCACATTCTCCTACCCCAAAGCTGCCCCACAATCTGTGCCAGGTCAACATCCAGTGACCCTGGGGGGGAAGGTGACAGTCCTGGAGTGCTCTGGGGTGATGAGTGGGACCCTGGCAGGGGAGGGCAGAGCTCACCCCTTGCAGGGTCACGACAGCCAGGCAGGATTCCCAGATAACCCCCGGCAGAGCCAGGCAGAATTCCCAGATAACCTCTGGCAGAAATACGGCTGCTGCCAGGACCTGCCCTCTCTCCTTGGGTGAATTAAGGCAGCCCAAGCCCTGGGACATAAATTAGTGATGGGAATCAGTGATAGGAGCCAGCTCTTGGCCTGGAGGGCCCTGGAGCAGAGGGATCCAGAGTTGCAGTGCCCATCCCAGGATGCTCTGACTCCACAAAAGCCATGAATTCCTTGGCTGACTGGGGGCTCCTTTCCCCTCAGGAATGGGGGGATTGTTAATACCTGCTGACCTTGAGGTCACAGGTCAGGGACAGCCATCCCAGTGAGCCACGGGAAGTGGCCTTTGCAGTGACACATGGCTGCTCCAGGCATCGTCACCGTTCCTGGCATGGGGGGCCCTGGGTGCCAGGCCGGCTCCAGCAAGGGGATGTGGGAACAGGGAACAGAAAACCCATGGCTGGCTTTGCACAGAGAGCAGGCAGGAGGCAAAGATTTCCTCCACACTTCCTTTTCCTCATCCTCTCCTTGCTCACACAAGGAAAACCTTTAATGTTCTGGCCAAAATTTCGTACTGCGAGAAACTGTGGAAAAACAACAACAACAAAACAAAAACCAAACAAAACTACAACGAAAAACCAATAAAAAAGTATTTATGTGCTCTGCCCAGACACGAGCACAGGTATCCCAGGGATGACACCTGCAGTTGCTCAGGTCACCCCAAAAATTATGCTTGCTTGAAGGGATTGGGGCACTTCTGCCCCCAGATCCAGGCAGAAACACATCTGGCAAAGGGATCCTCATGGACTGGGACAAGGCAAGGGTACAGCTCCTGGATAGGGTCTGTGTACCTCCCTCCCAGCATGGGGACCCCCCCACACCCTCCATGTCACCCCAGCTGGCAGCACCTTAATAACCCCTGGCGCCGAGAGGTGGGCCCTGAGCGCATGGGGCACTAATTAGCCCTGTGCTCATTAGCCCAGGCATGGGGGCTGGGCTCTCAATGGATTGGGGGGGATTAGAGCCCCAAAAGGGCTGGGACCCCCCCTTGCCACCCCCACCCCAAAGAGGTGATGAGTCAGTGCTGCAGGGAGCAGGATCCCACAGTTATCCACAGCATCTCCAGTTCTCCCAGTGCTGGCAGGGACCAGAATTCTTTACCTGGCCAGAGAGATGGATGTCCCTGGAATGAACCCAAAATGGAAGAGGCCAAAGATTAAAACCACCCCCTCCAACAGCCCCCCCAGCGTTAACTTTTGGTTAAGTGCAGCAGATAAGAACAAGTTAAATTTATCTTCAAAGAACCCCCAAAAGTGACTCTCCCTTAACCCCCCCCTCGCCGGAATAAATCTTCCCCTTATCTGAATTTCCAAGGAGCAGGGCTGGCAGGGGCCAGAGTGGGAATGCTGCAGACTGGGTTAAGCCAAACCCCTCTCTGGTTCGGATTAAAGAGGAGGATAAAAGAGCGCGGGGTCCCGGCGGGAGCATAAATAACGCGGGATGGGCCCTGAGCAGGGATTTACACCCGGGAATGCTCCGAGCCCAACACAGCAACAAGGGGGGATCAGGGGGTTGGGCCCTGCCAAGGGGTGACTGTGGCTGTGGAGAGGGTGGAAAGGGCAGGAGGCACTGAGTGGGAAGCAGGGAAAAGATGGGATACGGGAAGGATGGAACAGGCGTGGTGTGATGTGGGATCCTGCAGCAGGAGGGAGGGGATAAGGAGAGGGAAACAGGGAAACAGAAAAAGAAAAGAGGAAAAGGGGGAGGACAAGGGGAAGGGAATAGGAGGAGGGAAATGTAAAAGTGGAAGGGGAAGAGGAAGGAGAAGAGCAAGAGGAAGGAGCAGGAAAAAGGGAAAAGCTAAAGGGAAAAGAGTAGGGGAACACAAATGGGGAGGGGAAAAGGAAAAGGAAAAGGAAAACGGGAAAGGGAAAAGAGAAAAAAGGAAAAATGGAAAAAGGGAAAAGCTAAAGGGAAAAGAGTAAGGGAAGACAAATGGGGAAGGGAAAAGGAAAAGGGGAAAGGGAAAAACGGAAAAAGGGAATAAAGGAAAAAGGGAGAAAGGGAAAAAGGGGAAAAGGGGAAAAGGGAAGCAGATCCCTGCCCTGAGGCATCCATGCCGCAGTGTCCCACATCTCACATGCCAGCACATCCGCATCCCTGCGGATCGGACAGAGGAAATCAGGCAGACACAGCCAAATTCCAGAAAATTATTTTTTCATTTTCTCCTTTATTAGTTTTTTATTAGAGGGAAAAACAAGCTAGAGCTGCTTCTGCCCCAGCACAACCTTCCCCAGCCTCAGAGGCTCCATTTGGGCTCCAAGCGCTGCCCTGGATGGCCGGGAGGAGCCTGGATTTGGGAATTGTCGGAACCCCCCTGCTGTGGTACATGGGCAGGGGGTCGGGGAGGCTTCATCCCCCACCCACACACTGTGGATGTTCCAGCTAGAGGTGTCCTGGAGGGCAGATCCATAGGAAAAACCCTCTGGGATCCACGTGCTGTGGGACAGGCAGAGGGGTGAATAAATCCATCTGGGATGGGAGCAGCCCGGCCAAGGAATGAGCTCACCGTGGGGTCGGATGTGGGGGATAACGAGCACTCTCCTGCCCTGATGCAATCCGGGGAAGGCACAGCCCGGTGAGAACCATCGGAAAAAGTCTCTGACCTTCCTGAACCCTTGGAAAGATTGAAGCTGCACCTCCGGCCCGGATTGCAGGGGGGAGGGAAGAGCAGGAGCAGATGTCCCTGCGGTGGGGGACACGTGCAGCAGCTGGGGAGGATGAGCTGGATCAGGAGGTGGGATGCATGGAATGGCCACCCACGGCCCTTCCAGCTTGGATCTGAGCCCTGTAGCATCCCGGGAAGCTGATGCCCTTCCCAGCATCCCTCCCTCAGCAGGGGCTGTGCCCTGGTCCCACTGCAGCTGCAGGTTCCGCGTGCTGGAGGTGGGAAGGGCTGCCAAGATCCATCGCCCTCCTGCAAAACTGCTCCGGGATCTGGAATCAATTATTGTGCGGGCCCAGGAATTAGCACATTGCAAAGGCACAGTGACTTCAGGAACTTGGAATGGGATCAATTTTTGCTCAAATTGTCACCTGCTGCCCTGCCCGTGCCCTGGGTGTGGGAAGGGCCAGGACAGGGATCCCTGGGAGGGCAGGAACACCCTCTCCAGCAATCCACAGCTCCAGCCCCCGGCCACGGAGAGGTGTCAGGGCTCGCTCCCCATGTCACAGGGAATTTTCTCATTCCTGGGTGAAGCTCTCCAGAGCTCTGCCCAAGGTGGGAAGTGACCCTGGGGCTGCCACGTGTGTCCTCCAGCACGGGATGGAGGATCCTGACACCTCCCACCCGAAGCATCTCCCAGTTATCAGCAATGCCTCTCCTGCTGGGATTAGCAGAGTAACCTGAGAGGGGAGGGAGTGCTCCAGAGCGGAGGAATTCATCTGTTTGGGAAAGCAGATCCTGCCTCCAGTGGCTGTAGGTGCTTGTGATGAGCTGCCCATGCCAACCCCCAATGCTTCCCTTCAGGAATTACCAACCATCCCATATTCCTACTTAAACCTGCAAGGAAAAAAGGTCTTCTGAGAGGGATGAACAGAGCAGAGGAGTGCAGGCAGTGGGTGCCCCTGAGTGGGACACAAAGCCCCCAGAGCTCAGGCAGTGAGGCCTCTTTCCCAGGGATCAGGGTGGGTGTGCATCCCCCCGATGTCGTGGATATAAACAACAACCACAGCAACTGCCAGAAATTTTGGAAATATAATCCCAAAATCCCAGAAAACACCCCAGAGGGATGTCAAGGCATCATGAGGAGACCCCAGTGGGTTCCTCCCTGCAGTGCCCAGGGCAGCTCATGGAGCTGGGCATCCCAGTGCCCCCTTCCTCCTCCTCCTCCTTCTCCTTCTCTTCCTCCTCCACCTCCTCCTCCTCTGCCCTGGCTGCTGGCTCCAGCTGGAGAAATCCTGCCTCTGCCTCGCGCCCGCGCTAAGTGAGCTGGAGCGAATCACCCCGGGATTTGCATTAACAGCAGTCGCTACAACAAGATCCCAGCCAAACACAATACTGGAAACTCGGCTTTCCCCCCATCCTTAGTGCTTCCAGATGGAGCCCCTCGCTCCCACCAAAGGGTAGTGGCCAACTCCCCTTTCTGCTCCCAGCACGGACCTTTCCTTCAGCCCCAGGCTCCGGAGGGGGTGACAGGGACAGATCTGCCCTTTGTCCCTGCTCCGTGCCCGGTGCTGGAGCCGGGAAGGGCCCGGCAGCTTTCCCTGTTTCCAAAGCAGAGGATTTATTTCCGCTTACATCAGAGAAAGTTGAAATAAAAAATCATCGTAAAAGAGAAAGAGATCAGGATATTCTGCAAGTCCGTTGGGATCTGTATAGGGGAAGACATCCTTGGAATAACATCAGCAGCCCCAGCACCGCCTTTGGAGCCGGCCAGGAACGGCCTCTCCGGGCACTAAAAGCACTCTAGCAGAGTGCTAAAAATATTCATTATCCAGGCGGGAATCGTCAGCACGGCACAGGCCCCAGGTATTAAGTAGGTAGCAGGACCTGGCACGGGCTCCTTGGCTTACACCTCCTCACACACATTTGGCTTTGTCATTAAAGCCTCCAGGCAGAGATGTTCCCGAGGAACGGCCAGGAGCAGAGGGGCTGGCTCGTCCCTCACCTCCCTGTGCCAGGAGACCCCCATCCCATGGAGCTGGCAGCTCCTTTAATGGAGCTGGAGCAGCTGGGTCTCTGCCAGGTGCTTCTGATAAGGAAATCCATTGCTTGGTGGGGATGTGGGTGTTGGGGAGCACCCGGATCCCCTGCACCCACCAGTGCTGCTGTGTCCCTTTCCATGGGCTGGAATTCCTCTGCTCAGGTCCTCATCCTGTGAGAAACAATCAGGCTACTTTTTGGCCAGACATTGCATGAGCCCAGAGTTGCTTTGGGCAGAGATTCCTGCTCTTCCCAGCCATTCCAATAGGAAATGGGTTCCACTGCTTCCTCCAGGTGGTTTTGTTCTTCCTCTCTTTTGTTGGGACTAAACCTCCTGCAGAACTGCCATTGAATCCTCTTGGAATCACAGCAGCTCCCATCAGGATCACCAGCTCCAAGACTGCACAAAGAACCTTCACACAGATAAAATCCTCCAAATTTAAGTCACAGGTTCTTGGTTTTCACCCTTACTTTTGCAGCTGCTGCTTCCAAACCTTCCTTTGGAACCATGAGGAAAGGGAGGCAAAGCACCCCAGCTGCATGGGGAGTGAGCATGGAGCCTCTGCCCAGGGAACCATGGAATCACAGACTGCTCTGGGTTGGGCTGTACAGACCAGGGTGCCCTTCCACCCCTGCCATGGGCAAGTGCACCTTCCCCTACCCCAGGCTGCTCCAAGCCCTGTCCAACCTGGCCTTGGACACTTCCAGGGATCCAGGGGCAGCCATGGCTTCTTTGGCACCCTGTGCCAGGGCCTGCCCACCCTCACAGGGAGGAATTCCTTCCCAATATCCCATCTAACCCTGCGCCATGGCAGTGGGAAGGAATTCCCTCTCATCCTGTCCCTCCATCCCTTGTCCCAAGTCCCTCTGCATCTCTCCTGGAGCTCCTTGAGTCCCTGGAAGGGACTCTAAACTCTGCCTGGAGCCTTCTCTTCTCCAGATGAGCCCCCCCATCTCTCCCAGCCTGTCTTGCTGTCACACTGTGCAGGGGGCACTGGGAATTGCAGGACCAGGATGCTCCTGGTGCAATCCCCCAGCACAGCTGGCTCCCTGACCTCTCCCCCAGCCCCAGGAGCGCCGTGTCCGTGCCCAGCACTGCTGGACAGATGCTCCTGCTCACGTCCTGTTCAGCCCAGGCTGTTTCCAGGTTTCCTGGCCCCCCTGGACCCTCTGCAAACCGGAGGCAGCTGCAGCTGCAGGAGGGATGAGAGAGGGGGGTCTGAGTTGCTCCCCAGAGCTGGATGTGGGACAGCCCAAGGAGCTCAGCCTTGTTTATCCTGCTGTGGTTTCCCTGCAGGGAACATACGTGTGTTCCTACAGGGACACACGGAGCATTCCAGCTTTCTCCCTGCCACAACCTCTGTGCATGTGAGGTCTCCAGTGCCTTCCATGGCAGAAGGACACATGGGAGGGCTGCTGAATCACAGAGTCATGGAATGGTTTGGGTTGGAAGAGACTTTAAAGCTCATCCAGTGCCACCCTCTGCCATGGGCAGGGACACCTTCCACTATCCCAGGCTGCTCCAAGCCCCATCCAACCTGGCCTGGGACATGTCCAGGGATCCAGGGGCAGCCACAGCTTCTCTGGGCACCTTGTGCCAGGGCCTCCTCACCCTTATAGGGAAGAATTTCCCCTAATAATCAATGTAAATCTCCCATCTTTTAATTTAAAACTATTTCCCCTTTTCCTGTCACTGACTGTCCATGTAAAAAACCACTCTCCATCTTTTCCATCAGCTCTCTTTAGAGGAGAGGAAAGGCAGGAACTTTGCTCAAATCCTTCATCCAGCCAACCCAGGAATGTTTTCTCTGGCAGCTGTTTCCAGTGTCACGTTTGAGGCTGGCAGCATCACGGAGGGGACCCCAGAGCTCTGTCCCCAGGCAGGGCTGGCCCTGCAGCATCCACTGGCCCTGCAGCATTCCAGGCTCTGCTTTTACACTCCTCAGATTTGCTCTGTGCTTTAAAGTAAAGCCCCTTGTAAAACCTGGCAGCCCTGAGGAGAGATAAGGGGGGTCTCAGGGAGCCTTAGGCTCAGAGTGGGATATGGAAGGAGCTGCTGTGATGGAGAGCCAAGCGTGGGGGCAGCCAGAGCAGGGGGAGGCTCTGGGGCCACTGCAGAGCATTTCCCTGCCCCAATCCCATCCCTGGAGCTTGGAAATCTGCATGGTGGGATCTAGGCCAGCACAGGGAGCACACAGCTCCTGCCTCCCCATCACACAGCTCAGGTTGGGGCTGTGGCCACAGAGGATCCTGGAGTTCCAGAGCACCTGAGACTCCCTGGAGTGTATAGCAGCTGCTTCACAGCTGGATCCAGGAGTGGGAGCCATGGGTCTGCTTGGGTGGGAATTGGGATGAGGGGGATCCATTCCAGGGAGATGCTGGGGTGCTGCAGGTGATGAGTTGGGGAAACAGCCAGAATGCTCTCTTGTAGCAAACATCCATAGCCAGGATTCATTAACAGGACCAATTTTTTCATGGAAAGGGACAGACCTTGGATGGGGCTGCCCAGGGAGGGGAGTCTCCATCCGTGGAGGTGTCCAAGGAACAACAGGACATGGCACTCAGTGCTCCGGGTTGGGATTGGTCACAGGTTGGAGCCAGTCTTGGAGGGCTTTTCCAGCCTCAGTGATTCTGGGATTCTGTGTTTTTAGGGATGCTCTGCATCTTTCAGACTCGTTGAGCAGGGCAGGGGGAGCTGGACTGGGTACCCAGAGTGGCACAGCCCAGGAATGGGGGAGAGGAGAAGGTGGGAGCACAGGGCAGTGAGGAGAGTAGGCAGTGATCCCCCCATGGATAAGGGGGATATAATTCCTCATTTCACACACATGGAGATACCAAAAGCCAAATCGTGGAGGATAATTGCTCCAAAAAACAAAGGGGTGCTTCATATTCCTTGGCTCCCTGACAGAATTAGCACAGCAAGAGTTCCCTGGCTTTCCTTTCATTCTCCTCCAAAAACATCACTTTCCTGGGGGTGGATTTGGGGATGGGAGTGGGAAAGCCGTGAGCATGGCTGGATCCTGGCAGGGTGGGATGGGCAGCTGCCCACAGCAGCAGGGATTTGCCCAAACCCCTTCCTGCTGCTTCCCCATTCTCCCAGCTCCTTGAACTCCCCCAAACCCACATCTTGGGGGCAGCTGTGGCCCCTTTCCCATCCCATCCCATCCCATCCCACCCCTGGGGCTGTGTTCCTGGCAGAGGTGGCAGGGGAGCAGCATGCCAGCAGCACAGCCTCATCCTCGGGGCTCAGGAGGCAAAAACAGCTGGGAAAGAAGAGCCTGGGAGGCTTTTTCCCAAGCTGGGCGAGCTCTCTGAAGCTCTCACCCCCGGAGCCAGGTGGCCTTTGAACAGGAGCAGCCCTGGGAGTGGCACAGCCAGGAAGGGCCGTTCCTGATGGAGTTTGGGGATGGAGGTCACCTGCCCACCTCAAACCAAGTGTTTATGAACCTGCAGGAGGGTGGTTGAGAGCTTTGGTGGGAGAACAGAAGGCACAAAAGGAGGGTGGTTGCTGAGGAGGGAGAGGAATGGGATGAGGTGAGGTGGTGGTGCTGGGCCAGCCGTGGGTGACAGGTCTGGTGCCACCACAGTGGACAGAGCCACTGGACTCCTGGGTGACAGGGAATCCTTGAGCTCTGTTTCACTTAATAAAAATGTACAATGAGAAACCCTTTCCCTGCTCTTGAGGTCTCGTTTGAGACCACCCTGTGCCACCCTCCCCATGTCCCTGCCACCCCCAAGCCTCATGGGCACCTGCCCCACTGCGCCTCCAGCTCCCTTCTCCCCAGGTGCCCGTGGGGATCAGGGACACAGTGGGGGCTCCTTCAGTGTCTGTACCCCAAGCTGAGCCCCCCCAGCCTTGCTCCAGCCGGGTGAGGGCTGCAGCTCTCCAGGCCTCCCCATCCAGACTGTTCTTCAGGGCTGGAACAAGGAAAAAGCTGAAGTGTGAAAGAACTCTGAAGGGAGCAGTGGAAGAACCGGATTTTCTTTTATTTGATTTTTTTTTTCTTTTCTGAAGGATGCTGTATTGAGCTGAACATGACAAATATGCCAGGAATGTTTGCCCTCAGGGCCTGGGAGAGCAGGGAAAGGCACTGCTGGCACCTTATCAATGCAGCAGCCCCAGTATTTGTGCAAAAACAAGTGCCAGGGGCAGGTCCTGGGGCAGCAGCTGCCCGTGCCTGGAGCAGGATGCCAGCAGGAACCTGCTGTGACAACGGGGAATGTCACCTTGGCACCATGGGGACCTCCTCTCAGCCTGCACACGGGGCAGAAGAAGCAGGTCTGGCTCTGGTCCCAAGGAACGAGGGACAGGCCAAGAGGAAACAGCCTCATGATGTCCCAGGAGAGCTTTGGGTTGGATATCAGGGATCATTTCTTCATGGGAAGGGCTGTCCAGTGGAATCCCCATCCCTGGAGGGGCTTAAAAGCCGTGTGGATGTGGTACCTGGGGACATGGTTAGTCATGGCCTTGGCAGTGCTAGGGGACAGTGGCACTCTCTGATCTCAGAGGGTTTTTCCAGCCTCAGCAATTCCATGATTCTCTGCAAGAGCCGGCGGCAGCTCTGGAGAGCCCCGGCCCAGCTCCAAGGAAGCCATGTGCAACGGGCTGGGGCCAGGGCTAATTAACAGGCCTCATTAAAAATATATTGTGTTTGCTTTAAACAAGGTTCCCCCAAGCCAGAGGAAGCTGGTGAGGGACTGAGGAGAGATAGTGAGGGAGAGAGAGGCGGCAGGGAGGGGGAGGTGATGCCTGGGTGCATTTATTCCTTCCCTTCCTTCCACTTCTAACCCAAACCAAAGTGTCTCTGTGGCTGGAGGCGCCCTCTTGTCTCATAAAGTCCCACATAGGAAATTGTAAAGTACAGGAAAACAACCCAAACCCCCTGACCCCTTAACAAACTCCAGCCACAGATGAAAGTTGCAGGGTAAACAAAACCAAGCTGCAGTCGCCAAACTCTCCTGGGTGCTGGGGCTGTGTTTCTGGTCCCAACGGAGGCTGGATGGTCCTTTTGGATGCTGGATGGCCCTTTTGGATGCTGGATGGCCCTTTTGGAGGCTGGATGGCCCTTTTGGAGGCTGGATGGCCCTATTGGAGGCTGGATGGCCCTTTTGGAGGCTGGATGTCCCCACAGCCCTCACCCCAGCCCCTCAGTCTGAGGCTGCTGATCCCTTCAAAGGCAGATTCTTCCTCTCCGCCCCAGCAAAGATGATGATGCTCTGAGCCAGCAGTTGGTCCTCCCTCTCCCGTCCAGAGCAGGACTGGTGTCCCCTGGAGCCTCGGGGTTTGTCCCCTGAGCGTGTGTGACACCCACAGAGAGGCACCGGCCCCGCTGCAGCACCATTAGCATCGGTGCCACCGAGGGAATGCTCCGTTTCCCTGGACACCGGTAATTCAGCCAGAACCTGCACAATTTTCTGTGCATAATAGTCCCAAATGTGCTCTCTGGCAGGCTCGGGAATCAGCAGCCCAGCGGAGGCAGCCTGGATTAATCAGGCTGGCCACGACTCGGAACAAACCTGCTGATGAAGCCTTGGCAGCAGCCAGGGCTGCCCCTCCCCTCCTGCTCCCACACAGCCCCAGGGACCGGGAATCTCAACGGGCTGATTGACCACATTCTTCCAGAGCCCTCTGCCACCAGCACGGTGCCTCCTGCTCCATGTGCCTGTGTCACCCGTGTCCCTCAGGAGTCACACCAGGAGCTGGGCAGGCAGGGGCTGTGGGGCTGTGGCTGCAGAGGGGGTGAAGGGGCCAGGGAGTCCCTGCTCGTTGGGATTCCAGTCACAGCACTCTGACCCTGCCTGGGACACTCTGCTGGTTCATCCAGCCGCACACCCCAGCAGGAGATGCCTGTGCTCCTGCCTGGAGCAGGGGACAGGAAAGCCCTGTGGGATGCTCAGAGTGAGCCCTAAGGTTCCTTGTGGTCCCAAGGGCTGGTGTTGCTCCTGCCTTCTCCTTTCAGCCTCCCACCCTCTCTGCCCGGCTGAGACTCCACTGCCCACAGGCTGCAGGCTGGGAGCTTTCCTGGGGTATCCCAACCCACTGACCCCAGGACATGCCCTTCTCTCCTCCCCCCAGCAGGCACCACCTCGTCCCCCTCTGAAGGGACAGCATCTGAGCCATTTTTGGCAGATATTTGCCTGTTGGATGCTGTATTGTACTCGGGGCTGGCACTGGCAGCAGTGTGCAGCCAGGACGTCTCCTGCATTCCTGGGGATTCCTGGGGATCCTTGGGGTGGCCAGCCAGGTCACAGGAACCATACTGAGCTGGAGGGATGGTGGCACTCCCCTTTGCCACCTTTGGTGGTGGGGGTGAACAAGAGGGACAGCCCTGCAGAGTGGGAGGCCGGACACCTCCCCCTCCTAAGGACACAGCAGGATGTTTACATGACAGATTCTGGCTGGTGAAGAACACACAAAGCCTCAAAAAAATAAAATAACAAAAAAAAAAAAAAAAAAAAAATCCCCCTGTTGTTCCCTGCAGCAGATGGAAAATAAACACAGCTGCTCCTCTGCCCTGGGCAGCAGCCACACACCCCAGCCCAGGACACCCTGCCCAGGCAGCCAAATGCCCCTGGGACTGGTCCCACAGCAATCCTGGACATCCAGGGGGTGACAGCGTGGCTCTGATGCTGCATGAGGGGTGTGAGAGCTGAGGTGGCACTGCCAGCCCTGAGCAGGCCATGAGAAAAGGGATTGCCCACCCCAAGGAGCCACGCCGAGGTGGTGCCAGTCCTGCTGGTGTGGCAGATGGGGTGGATGAGCTGATTCCCTGGAAGGAGAACCCCCTGAGGGGGTGGGAGTGAGGCAAGGGACCATCCTTTACCAGCTGGAGCAGCAGAGGAGCGGGAGCACCGTGGGGACAGCGCAGCTGTGTGGGGACAGGACAGGCTGTGAGGCCACCACGGCCCCGTCCACGTGGAGCACGGGGTGAAGCGGAGGTTACACATCAGGAAACACTTTCTGGCTCTAGATGGGATCTGGGAGGCAGAGCCAGCTCCCAGCTGGGAGCCCCCTCTGTGGGGACAGGACGGGACCCCCAGTGAGGGCTGGGTGTCCATCACATGGCTGGGATGTTCTGTATCCCCTCATTCCTCCTGGATTTTAATGCCAGCAGCAGGGCCTGTTGCAGTCCCCCAGTGTGCAGAGCCCCCACCCCATCTGACCTGAACCTGGGGGAAAAGCTAACATTTCCCATATTTACTGTGAACCACAACAGCTCCTGCACAGGCAGCTGCTCCCTGTTCTGGATTTAAATAAAGCAAAAGAATCTATAAACCCCATGGACAAGCAGAAGTACCAAATACCCTCCAGTTTCACCTTTGGCAGCCCAAAACCTCTCAGTCTCCAGGTCCAGGAGGCCCTGAAAGTCCTGAGTGTGTGCTCACAGGCTGGGGGATGGTCCAGGCAGTTTGCAGGAATGCTGTCAGGGATGCCCGGGGCTGCAGGGGTGTTCCAAGGATGCTGCCAGAGATGTTGGGGACTGTGGAGATGCTGCCAGGGACTCCCAGGGCTGCCAGAGGCTCTCTGGACTGCAGGTGTGCCTGGGGCTGGAGGAGTGCTTGAGGCTGGCAGGGATGTTCGGGATTGGCAGGGGACTGAGGACCGGCAGGGATGCTCCAGGCTGTGGGGATGCTCCGGGCTGTGCTCCGAGCTGTGGGGATGATCCGGGATGTGGATGCTCAGCGCTGGGGGTGACCATGGGCAGGCTGGAGGTGCCGGGGCTGCGGGGGCTCCTCCCGGGCCCCTCGCGTGGAGCTCGGCTGTCCTCTAGTGCACGCCCGGCTCCATGACACGGAGCCGTGGGGCTGGGAAGGGCAGGGAAGGGCTGGGAAAGGCAGGGAAAAACAGGCGGGGCAGGCAGGGAGCGCCACCAAGCCCCACCTCCCACTCTCTTCCAATCTCCGCATTTTTAGGGGCTCGGCTATTTATTCAGCATCCCTTTGTCCCCTCATTTTTTTTCTCACGTCCCAGTCCTCCTTGGCCTTCCAACCCTTTTTTGGCCACAGTTTTATATTAAGTCTCCACTTAATTTAATGGTGTCCAGTTATTCCTTAAGCTCCTGCTCCTTCTCAGTCTCCCATTTTTCAGTGGCCTCCCCTCCTCATCAACCTCTCAGTCTCCGTTTCCCATTACGTTTTTATCGCCCTCCCACCTCTCTTGGCCTCCCTCTCTTTTTCAGCCTCCAGTTTTTCCCCAGGGTCTCTACTTGCCCTCAATCCTCCCACACCTCTTTGGGCTCCCACCCCATTTTGACACAGGGGAGCCACCACAGGCACATGGCACGGGGAAAGGAGGGGAAGAGCGAGGGAGGAGGGATGGAGTGCAGGTCCCTGAGCACCCGGGGCTGTCACAGCCTGAGCAGCGTCGCCTGGGGCTCCCAGACACCTGCCATGGCTCTATTTCAGCTCAGCCTCAGCTCCTTCCTCACCTCGCTGCCTGTGTGCCCAGCTCTGGCCCTGACTGCCACCCCACAGCCCATCGAGGTGACCCTGCCCTGTCCCCGCCGGGGCTGTGGGCACAGGGACAGAGGCTCCCGGGCTGCTGCCAGCGCTGCACAGAGGGACCCCTGTCCTTAAGCCACGGGGGTGGGTGGCACCCCTGTTCCCTCCATGGGCTGATTGGGGGCTCTTTTGAGGTCCTTTGAGGACATGGGTCACGCTGTCCCGGCTCTGTCCGCGCTGTGTTCCCGCGCTGTCCTGGCCCTATCCCGGTGCTCCCCGCGCTGTCCCCACGCTGCCCCGGCTCTGTCCCTGCTCTGTCCCGCCGTTGTCGCCCCGTTGTCCCGGCGCTGCGGTACCGGCGGTGGCCGCGCGAGGGCAGCAGAGCGCCAGGCACGGGCTGCGGGAGCAGCGCCGGGCGCGACCCCGAGCGAGACCGGGACCGGCACCGGATCGGGACCTTCGGCGGGGCAGAGCCAGGACAGAGCCGGGACAGGGAGATACCAGGGACAGGGACCCGAAACACCCGACCCACCCTGCCCTGGGCAGCGACACTGCCGCCGCAGCAGCGTGTTCCCAGAGCCGTCCAGCCTGGCCTTGGACACTTCCAGGGGTCCCAGGGCAGCCACACTTTCTCTGGGCACCCTGTGCCAGGTCTCCCGGGATGCTCTGATGGAGCCAGGTGTTGGCTTCTCTCTCCCATTCATGCAGCTCCAGGACCTGGCATTGCTCACAAGGGCTTCTTCATCTTCAACCACCAAATAACTGAGGAGCCTCCTGTGTCTGTGGGTGCTACCTTTCCCTCTGCTCTGACTCATTAATCTGTGCTGGCCCAGCCCTGGCTGAGGAGCAGGTTTGAGGATCATCACTCCAGGGCTCCTTTGCTCCAGCAGGATGAGCTTCCCAGCAGTTGCTGCTGTTACAGACCGGGGCCTATCAGCCTGGCCTGGGGCTCTGTGCCCATTCCAATATCCAAGCATGACCCCCCTCACCAGCCCCCTCTCCCACCCCCACCGTCTTCAAAGCCAGGGACCTGGCAGTGGTTCTGAAAGCCGGGCAGAGCCTCCATGCCATGGCTTGGCATGGAACTCAAAGGCTCAATTAGCAACATCTGCTCTTGTGGGCTGTAAAACCCTCTCGCTGCTCCCCTCCCTTGCTCCGAGCGCTCACAGCTGGGAGCAGCATGGGGCTGCAGCCAGCCCAGCCAGGGAGCTGCGCCCCTGGCCCACAGCTGTCATAGCTTGCTGTGCCACCTCTGCCACTGTGCCACCTCTGCCACCGCTCTCCAGACCCCTTAGATCCACGGCCTGATGGCAGCTGAGTGTGAGGGACAAGGAGTGAGCTGTTCTCTCTGGTAACCAGGGAATGGCTGGAGCTGTATCAGGGAGGGTTAAGTTGGGTATTGGGAAAAGGTTCTTCCCCTAAAGGGTGGACAGGCATCAAATAGAGGGAAGGGTCTGGAGAACCTGGAGTGGCTGGGAGTGCTCAGCCTGGAGAAAAGGAGGCTCAGAGGGGACCTTTTCCACAGCTCTCTGACAGGAGGGAGCAGCAGGAAGGGTCAAGCTCTGCTTCCAGGGAACAGGGACAGGATGAGAGGAAACAGCCTCAAGCTGTGCCAGGAGAGGTTCAGGTTGGACATCAGCAGGAATTTCTTCATGGAAAAGTGATCAGGCATTGGAAGGAGCTGCCCAGGGAGGTGGTGGATTCCTCATCCCTGGAAGTGTCGAAGGAAGGACTGGATGGAGCACAGTCCTCTGGGCTTGTTGACCAGATGGAGATCGGTCAAAGGTTGGGCTTGATGACCTTGGAAGTCTTTTCCAACCTCAATGATCCCATGATTCTATGAAAACCAGCCCATGCCCTGGAGGCTGGCTGAGAGCCCCCGCCAGCACCCATTGTTCGGGAGCTGAAGCAATCGGAGCCCTTTGCCGAGGAGCCTGGCGGGCCGGGCGGGCTGTCCCGGGAGGGCCGTATAGCAGCAGGGCTGGACGCTGCTGTCATCATTCCGCGGATGCCTCCGAACGCCGAGCGGCGCCACACGAGGCCACCGAGGTCGGCAGGGAGGGCACGGAGCCAGCCGGGATTGGGATTTGTGAATGGGAGCGGGACGGGCAGTGCCGATGGGACAAAACCATGGGGAGAGGGGGTCCCTGAGCCCACACCTGGAGGCGGCTGTCCCCTCACAGCCTGGGGCCAGGAGGGGACAAGGGAGTCCCACGGGCAGCACTGGCAGGGCACTCCTGATGTCTGACACGGCACCAAGCGCTTCCCCGCCTTTCCCAGCCCCATTCCAGGAATGTCCAGTATGTCCACTCCTTCCCCACATTTTGGCCATTAGATCTGATTATCCTTGATTTACTCACTCTCTGGGGAGCTCTCAGGGCCTCTCCCTCTGTACAAAGCAACCTCAGCTGCATTCTGGCTGCAGCAAAATATCCCACCCTGGGGACATCCCATGGGAGAGTCCCCAAAACCCCAGTGCCCTCCTCAGCTGGGGATAAAACCCAAAACCCCAAAAATCCCCTCTCAACTCCTGCCTGGGAGCTGGGGGACAGCAGGGCTTGCCAGGAATGCCACCCCATGACAAACAAGGGGTGTGATAAAACATGAAAACATACCATTGAAGCCCTTTGCCAAGGCCAGGCCAAGCCTTGGCTGGAGCAGTGGGAAGTGAGAGAACACCTCATGCTGATGGTGATTTCCTTCCTAGTTATCCCCACCAAGGATCTGCCTCACAGGTAATCATGTAAACTCCAAATTCCCCAGGGAATCTTCCCAACCACCGAGGGAGAGGCTGGCAGAGCTGCCTCTTCCACCTGAGGAACCAGGACTTGAGCACCAGCCTGTCCATATCTGCTTGGAGTAAGAAAAACATCCATAAATCACATTTCCCTTGGAATACTGGCAGTAAAACATCCATACAACATTTCCCTTAGCACAGCAGCAGCAGCAGTGGAGGGAGAGAAGCCAGAGGAGGGCTGAGCAAAGCTGTTCTCTCCTGAAGGGTCATGTGTGAGCCGCTGGTTTGGCAGGGAGTGGGAGGAGCAGATAATGTTTTCCCAGGCAGAGGAAACTCCCAGGTGGAAATAGCGCTGTGCCCTGGAAACAGAGCTGTCAGCAAACAGGGCTGGTGCAGCCTCGTCTCAGCAGGTCACACCGAGCTGGGCACAGGCTCTGGGCTGGATGGACCTCTCCCCATGGGAATGGGAGTGATGGGCTCCTGTCATGGCCCTGTGGGAGCACAGGGGAGCTGAGGTCAGGGATGGGCAGAGTGTTCCTGCATGGTGGCTCCCTGGGACACCCTCTCCATGGCCTGGTTTCATTCACACCAGGAGTGTGGTGGGGCAGGAATAAAGCTGAGTCCTCAGGCTGGGGAGAAAGCTGAAAAAGGGTGGGAACAAGTGGGCACAGACAGGAAATAAAGGACAGCAGGACTCAGTGTCCCATAACTAACAGCGTGCACAAGGCTTGGAGGGGCTCTGTTGCTGTCTCAGCTCTTCCTAGACCTGGACAGGACAGGGCTGATCTCCTGCCTGCACCACTCCCCCTGAGACATGGAGTGATGGGACAAGAGGGAATGGCTTTAAACTAAAGAGAAGGGAAGTTTAGATGGCAAATTGGGAAGAAATTATTCCCTGTGAGGGTGGTGAGGTGGGCAGACCCTGGCACAGGTTGCTCAGAGAAGCTGGGGCTGCCCCTGGATCCCTGGAAGTGTCAAAGGCCAGGTTGGACAGGGCTTGGAGCAACCAGGGGAGTGGAGGAACCAGGGCTAGTGGAAGGCATCCCTGTCCATGGCAGGGGCATGGGCAAGGTGATTTTTAAAAGTCCCTTCAACCCAAACCATCCAGTGATTCCCCAAATGCCAGTCTGACCCTGTGTGCACAGAGCAGGCAGAGACAGTGCTGGGAAAGAAACCAACCCCAGGAACCCCAGACCTGCAGGAACAGAGCTCTCAGCTATTCCAGCATCTCCTCCCAGCGAGGCTGTGGACACGCTGGAGGAGCAGGAAGGGATGGGGTGGAAGAGAAGGAGGGAAGCAGCCCCTAAGGGAGTCACAGGTGTCTGTGCCACGGCTCAGAGGAGCTGAGCCTCCAGCCTGGGTTGTAGATCCTTACATCACTCCCGGTGATGTTCAACATTTGTTCGTTCCGGCTGTAAAACCTTTCCTGGCTCTGCACCAGGTATTTCCCTCCCTCAGTGCCTCAGCCAGGGCTGAGCTGCTGGAGCGTGAGCAGCTCACACACCATGGCCTTTGTGACTAATGGCACCAGCTGGGGTGACAGCCCCTCCATGAGAACCCCTTTCCCAGATTAGGATGATGAACAGGAGAAGGATAAAGCCTCTGGTGTCTCCCTGTGCCTGTAGGATCCCACTTTCCTGAGGGAGCTTGGGTAAGCAGCTCCAGCACCCCATGGTCTTGACGGAGATGGTTCACTTCAGAACCACCAGGACAGAGCTTGAGGAAAATCCCAGAAACCAATTCCCACAGCCAGGGTAGTTCCCGAGGCTGAGGATGGTTGTGAATGGAGAAGGAGCCTCCATGCAGGCTCTGCTCTCTGTTCTGTGTACACTGGGGTTTCATGTCCATAAAATTATGGAATCATTTAAGTTGGAGTGGCTCTTAGAGACTGTGAGTCCAACCATCACCCCCAGAACCACCAAGGCCATCATTAATCCATATTCCCAAGTGCCACATCCCCATGATTTTGACCACTTCCAGTGACTTCACTGCATCCCTTAGCGTCTCTTTCAATGCCTGGCCATGTTTTCAGTGAAGAAATTTTCCCTGATATCCTACCTAAACCTCCACTGGTGCAACTTGTGTCTATTTCCTATTGTCCTGTCTGTTGTCCCCTGGGAGCAGAGCCTGACCCCCCCGGGCTGTCCCCTCCCATCAGGAGTTGTGCAGAGCCAGAAGATCCCCCTTGAGCCTCTTTTTCTCCAGGCTGAGTCCCCCCAGCTCCCTCAGCTGCTCTTTATTTTCCACTCCCAGGGAGCTGATGGTCTCTCAGGGTTTAGTCATGCCAAGAACCCCCTAACAGGGATTTAGGGACACGAATAAGGGATGTCCCAGGAAGCTGCTTTTGCTGTCTGGCGATATCTGTCTCCCAGACCCCCAGAATTTGAATCACTTGGGGCTCTTTGTGGGGCTGAGGGTGTGAAGGGACACCAGGCTCTTGGGGGACAGCACCGTGTGTGTGGCTGCTGCCGGAGCCCCCAGGGCCACTCTCCACTGGGACCTGTTGACACCGGGGAGGGGATGGAAACCAGTCCTTGAGGCTGAGGTGAGGATGAGGATGAGGATTCAAGTGAGGGTTAGGATGAGGATGAGGATGAGTGTGAAGATGATGGCAAAGGTGAGGTGAGGATGACGGTGGGGGTGTAGTAACGGCGAGGATGAGGGAAGGGATGAGGAAGAGGCTGAGGCTGAGGGTGCGGATGAGGTGACGGCCAGGGTGGGGGTGAGGACGGGGCTGAGCGCGGAGCTGCCGCCGGGGTGTGGCGGGTGTGCGGGCGCGGGGGTGTCCCGGCCGGGCCGGGCCGAGCGGAGCGGATCGGAGCTGTCCTTCAGCACCTCGGCAGCGCCGGCCGGGCCGGGCCGCGGCCGTGCCGGTGCCGGCGGAGCGGAGGCAGCGCGCAGGCGCAGCGCTCGCGGCTCCTCAAGGTGTTGGCGGCGCGGCCGAAGATGGCGACAGACTGAGGGCGATGGGGCCGGGCGGCGGCGGCGGCGGGCGCGGCGCGGCCCCGGCACCGCGCCGGGGCAAGCGGAAAGCCGAGTGAGGGCGGCCGGGGCATGCCCGGGGCCGGGACCGGGGCCGGGGCCGGGGCGGGCGGCGGCGGCGGGGCGCGGCGGGGGCGGCGCGGGCATGGCGGCGGTGCGGGGCAGGTGACAGCGGCGGCAGCGCGGCGCTGCCCGCCCGCCGCCCGCGCGCCCCCGGCATGATCCGCGGCGCCTGGATGTCCCCCCGCGGGGGCGCCGCCGGCGGGGCCGTGTGCTGCGCGCCGCGCCGCAGCGACAAGCCGGTGGCCGACCCCGAGCGGGCGCAGAAATGGCGCCTGTCGCTCGCCTCGCTCCTCTTTTTCACCGTGCTCCTCTCCGACCATCTGTGGCTCTGCGCCGGGGCCAAGCTGCGGGCGCGGGAGCGGCCGCGGGGCCGCGGGCCGCGGGCGCTGCTGGCGGCCGAGCCGGCGGGCGGCGGCGGCGGCGGCAGCTGCGAGGCCCTGCTGGGCAACCTGAGCCGCGGCCCCGGCGGGCCCTGCCCCGCCGCCCGCGGGGACCTGGACTCGGCGTGCGCCCGGCTGCTCGCCCCGCAGCGCCCGCGGGCCCCCGGCGCGCCCCTGCGCTCGCCCCCCGCCGCCGCCGCCGCCGCCGCCGCCGCCGCGCCCTTCTTCGCCTCGCCCTCCTCCAAAAGGACCTTCCTGCAGGCTTACTTCAGGAACTTCAACCTCTCCTTTTGTGATACTTACACGATCTGGGACCTGCTGCGGGAGATGGCCGGCCCCGACGGCCTGGACTGCAGCCTGGACAACCTGATGGTGGACCTGGTGGTGGCGGCGGCCGGGGCGCTGGACGGGGAGGCCTGTAGCAGCTGCGTCCAGGCGTACCAGCGGCTGGACCAACACGCTCAGGAAAAATATGAGGAGTTCGACCTCTTGCTGGAGAAGTACTTGCAATCGGAAGAGTACTCGGTCAGATCCTGCCTGACGGACTGCAAGGTACGAGGGGGCGTCCCGGGTGAGCCGGGCCACGGCGGGCTTGGTGATGTGTGAGTGCTATGGTCCCCCTGCTCTCACACCTACCTGAGGCTGGGATCTCCCTCTGCTCCCCAAACCTCTCCTGGCAGTGATGGTGGGACAGGTCTGGAGCCCTTGGGAAAGCTGAGACAGGGTGATGGGACAGAAAAGGCAAAGCAGGACTTGGCCTGAATGAGCACTCGCACATCCCTTCACACCTGTGCACGCACAGGCAGCTCCCGACATCCCACTGCCATTCCCAACACTCTGCTCCCAACACAGTCTGAGCACCCAGCTCATGACACTCCACTGCCAGCACCCCAGTCCTGACACCTCTCCTGACACCCCAATCCTCACATGCCACCTCAGTCCAAGTACTTCACTCCTGACACCCCAATCCCTGCTAGCCTTACCCACACCCCTTTCTGTGTGCACTCCAGGGTTCTGCGTGGCTGTCATTAGACCAGTGATGACCTGAGATGAACCATGGTGCCAGGGCCCCTTCCCTGTATGCAGCAGCTGTTTTCCAGCTCTTGCACCCTTTCTGCCCAGGGGTGCTGAACTGTGCCTCCCACCTTGGTGTTCCCCCAGTGTCACTGACTGTCCCCAGCCCTGGGACACAGTCCCTGTTCTGAAAGCTGATGGGTTGGTTGTGTCTCCCAGCATCAGTGGGATCAAGGCTCAGTATGGAACCATCTCCTCTCCCAGATGAGAGTTGTGGTTGGATCTCCATCAAACCCCCAGTGTGGTTCTGCTGGATGCTCATTCTTACAAGCCTGTGGTGCCTCCAGCTTCCACCAGCTCCAAGCTGCCTGGCTCACCTGTGCATGCTCCTTCCAGACATCACCTCTGGGAAGTGCAATGGTCTCCATAATTAAATCTGCTTCCCTTTCTCAGAGCTGTGTCTTGGGATGTGTGACAGCATTGTCCCCACAGGGATGGTGGCAGAGCTTCCTCCCTGGCAGTACAATGGGGTTGGCTGCTCCTTTTCTGGGACAGGAGTTTTAAGGGACACTTGGATTTGCAGAGCAGCTCTTGAAGTCATGTTCATGCCCTGGGAAAGTGCAGGAGCAGCACCAAGAGCAGCACTGGGACACTGAGGTGGTGTCTTTCAGCAAGGGCACATTGGTGAGATCCTGGCCACTACTCCAAGGGTCGCTTTTGTGGGGAGCTGGGTTTGAGCAGGAGTTTGTGCTTGTGTTCTGGGCATGGGCCAAGGCAGGTAATTACAGTCTGCTTCCCAAATTCCCCCTGTGGTTTCCAAGGGACATAGTATTCAGCCTGCTCTGAGTAGTTTGGTCCTGCTGCTCCACTTCCACAGGGTGCTGTCCATTGTGCTGCTCCTGCTTCCAGGGGCCCAGCAGGATCAGGATCTCTCTGTGCCATGTCTGGTGGAGCATAAACGTTCCAACGTCAGGCTTAGCTTCCATCTCTGCTGGGAGTCCCAGAGAGAGAAGCAAAAGAGGTGAGAAAATAATTATGTTGGGACTCCAAAATGTGTAGAAACAGAGCTGTGCTTCAATGAGTCTCCATTAATTATCCCTGGGTTTAACACCCTTGATGGGAGAGCAGGAAATGTGCTGGGGAGATGCAGAATTGGAGGTAGTGGCAGGACTCGTTCCTCTGAGCTGGTTCTGTGTCATGTCAGTGCATCCTTAGAGCATCTGTGAGCTCCAGCCTTGCATTCCTCAGGCAGCACTTGGGAAGCAACAGGAGGCAGGAGCAGCAGGGACAACCTGTGCACACTCCCCTGGGCCACCCACTGGGAAATTCCCATGGGAGTGCCCGAGTCTACACACTCCCACTGGAGCCCTCACAGCTCCCATCCTGAAAAATCAGGCTGCTTTGTTTAAGCCATTCACTCCAGATTTATGTGTCTTACTCCAGCCTTACATCCGTGAGACTCAGCTTTTCCCTCTCAGTGGCTCTTCCCCATCTGTGAATTGAGGCTAATACCAGACCCCTCCAGCACTGTGGTGACAAGCAAGTTTTGGCTTGATTTCGGGTCCTCTGGACTTGAGCAGGGACTACAGTTACTCATTGCCTTGGAAAAATGTGGCTGACAGGATTTTTGAAGCAGTTTGAATTTGTGATTTCCATCCAGATGCTGGATAATACCTGTTTGTGAGGGATGGCAAAGGTATTGCTTGATAGTGATTACATCTGAGAGCAAATAACAGGAAAACAGCAGAGGAGTGGAGGAAAACAGTGGAATGTGCAGCTTGGCCAGTGTGAGAGCTCCTCCAGAGCCCTCACAGCAGGATTCTGGCTTCAGGAGCTCTGGAGCTGGAGAAACAGGATTTAAATGATAATTCTGGGACATTTGACTGTGGGAGCAGGGCTGAGTGTGGAGGGTTAGTGCTGCATCCCATTCACAGCCCTGCCATTCTGTAACAGCAGCTGGAAAATTGAAGATGAGGAAGCACAGTAGCTCCAGCTCACCTGCACACAGCCTCCCTCTGCTGAGGCATGGATCCCTCTGGAATTTGGTGCCTAAGAAGGGTGGCTCAGCAGACACCTCACAGAGAGCTCTAAGGCAGCCAAACCACTCTGGTGATTTTTGCTCTTTTTTCCACCTGAGTTCAAACAATAGCAACACCAAATCCCTGCTGGAGCTGCCAGTTCCTTCCTATGGCAGCAGGTTTCACCCCGAGCTAAAAGAGCTAAAAATTTGGAAGCGTGTAAGTGTTGTGGATTGGTTTCAGGAGACACATAATGCCCTGTTAAAAATTCGTCTTGAGAGCTGCCCTCGGGTTTGGAAAGAAAAACCAAGTCCTGCCAGGAGGGGAAACAGCATCCTGGACATCCCAATCCCAGATCTGTCTATTGGGATAAATCACTTGAGCTCCATTTTCTTTATGCAGGAAAAGCCAAACCTTTATTCACATAACTTATTTTATACAGTTTCACAGACCCCCTGTACAACATCTATTACCTGGTAGTTTTGTCACTACTTCATTTGTTGGTCAGAAGGTGATTTGTGTGTATGTGCTAAGGTTCAAGATGTTTACATTTTTCTTTTGTGTGTTCTCAGGGAACAGATCTAATAAGTGCAGGTGCACTTATTTTTCACCCAAAAAAGGTTGTTACGTTAACAAACTGTTCATACCCAGGTTGTTTTCACATGGGAACTTGCAAAGTACTAGCTGCACTTAGAAGAAATGACAGACTAGCTATTGATTTAACAGAGCAGGCCTGATTTTATGAGGCCTTTCTTTTATAATTTCTCTGTCTGTCTGCAACATCTGTCTGTGCCTGGAGATTGGGGAAGACTGGACCAAAGTCCCCCTGGGAGATTGGAATCCCATTAAATGGTGGGGTCTGTGTGTAATCCAGCTGCTGAGATTACTCAGTGCTGTCATACTCTCCCTTCTTATTTTCTGCTTGGGGATCATTCCTGGGCAGATCCCACTTTGTGCATGTGTTGTTATTCCTGTGCAGCACCGTCAGCTTCCAAGTTACTCCCTGGAAATATTTTATTTGTTACTCTTCCAACTAACACCAGAAATCCCTGTGGCTGAGAGACATTAAACCATGAAGATGCCTTCTGGGGTTTATTGTTTGCATTTCCCATTTGGTAGGATTTTTGGGGATCTGGCTCATGGACAGGGGCACCGGCATCCTGTGACGGGAGGAAGAGAGGGAAGTGAGTTCACAAGGTCCATCCATCTTCTCCAATACATTTCACCTTGTGCTGTGAGGATCTGCCTGCCAGCTGCTGGGTGATGGTGCTAGGTAGAGATGATGTGGATAAAAGGTGGCAAATGCCTGTTTTCCTGAACATAAGAGGGAAAAGTCATTAATTGAGTCAGGAGCAGCTGCCGGCCGCCTCCATCTCGCCTGTTGCTGTGTAACTTGTACCCTTTGTCACTGCAAGACCCAGTGAACTCAGTGCACTGAGTAGTTGTGGGGACACTTTGGAACATCCTCCAAAGGGGCTTGAGGAGGGCATGGCCTGGGGACATGGATATTGGACTCGAATATCCATCAGGAAATGTGGGGTGGCAGCAGCAGCACTCAAACTGTCAGCCCAGGCTTTGCAGGGCTTGGTGCAGGAGGAAATCACTGTCCCTCCAGAGCAAGGCCCTGAGGGATGCTTAGGGCTTGTTTGTGCCTTTTCCCATCTTTCCAAACAGGAAAAGAGCAGTGTTGCTCCAGCTCAGACACCAGATGAGAGCTTTGCTCATGCCAATGCTGAGCTCTGCATGCTGGCTCCCAAAAGTGCCCCCTCCCACCCGTCCTGGGGCAAATCAAGATCTATGGGACAAAGCCCATTAAGGAGTCATTAGGCTGCAAGAAACAAAGCTGTGGCAAGAGAAGGGCTGACAGGCAGGAGGGGGCTGGCAGCAGAGCTGGGCTGGACAGGACCTGTAGCATCTCAGATGTGATTAGATTATCAGGTTTCACTACACACAGGCCCGTGGCTGTGGGATCTGGTTCTGCACCTCTGGTTTCCCCAGTGCCCCTGGCAGGGCAGGATTTCACTCCTGAGGCTTTGCTGGTGTGCAGTGATGTGGTGAGAAATGGAGGCTGTTCCTGCTCTGGCGTCATCCCTGGCACATCTCACACAGAGCAGGGAGCAAATCCCCAGTGCCCAGGTTCAGCACCCTCTGGGGTCCTGTTTTCTGGCTCTTGTTTAGCCAGGAATAGCATCAGCAATCAGCATCCCTCCAGAGCATCCCTCCCTGTGGAACATCCTCTGGAAACCTAAGCCTGCTGGCACCAGGAGCTTTGGGAACATCATGTCTTGGGGTTATCCCAGTGCCAGGGACACCTCTTGGGGCAACCAAAGCAGCGTTTTACCTTCACAAAAGTAACTCAAGTTGAGTTTTTTTGGACTGGGCTTTAAATCTGGTGCACTCCTGCTCTGAGCCTGGATGGCTCCTTGCACAGAGGGAAGGTCCCTTGGGAACCACAGCAAAAGTGATTTCACCAAAACCCTGTGGTTTTTTAAGGTTACTAAGTTACTTTAGGTTTTTTAAGGTTGCTAAATTACTTTAGAATGAGGCTTCCAGAGAATCTTTGGATGGGTGACTGCAAAGTTGCACCCTGGACCTGGTGTCCTGTGGAGCAATTGGTGCACCAGGAGCAGCAGGAGGGGAGAGGCTGCTCCCACACACCTGTGGCAGCTCCAGATCTTCTCCACAACTAGCCTGGCCAGTGAGGTGTTTCATGAGGTGAAAAAAGGTTCCAGAGTGAATTCGAAAGTAATTCCAGCAGATCAGTGCAGTCATTTGGCAGCTTGAGCAAGAGCACATGCATGAGCTTAGCCAAATGTGCAGCTCCATGTTCCCCACCCATTCCATGGGAACAAAGGGAATTTTTTGCAGCCTTGCACAAAGATGTGTTTCAGTTGTATAAAGAATTTGGGCCAAAGGACCATGGTGAGTTTGGTCTGCAGGTGCTGTGGCTGCAGCCTCTAGCATAGCCCAATTCCAGTGCCTTGTGTCTGGTACCTCCTCAATGCTTGAAAATTGAGATCAAGGCTTGAAAAACTGGAGAAATAAAAGCTGAACTGATGGAAGGAGTTTGCCCCCTAGAATAAAAGATATAGAGGTGCCAGGAATGTGCCAGTGGTACCTGGGACTTGGGAGGGCTGCAAGCCAGGTGGGAGTGGAGGTGCTCAGATGGTGCTTGGACTGTCCTGAGTTTTGCTTGGGGTGGAGACATCTCAAGCTACCTGAGAGTGTGTGGTGGGCTGGAGGCTGAACCTACACAGGTACTGTGGGGTGAAGCAGCCTCTGGTGGGGTCAGGGGATGAATGGGAGGGATTTACAGGGGATATTGGGTGGTTTTTGGCTGCCTCCTTTGCTCTGGTTGTCTGTCTGTCCTTGTCGTCTGCCTGTCCTCGCCTGTGTCTGTCAGTGGTGCTGCAGGGACAACCCACAAGTTTCCCAAGGCAGCAGCAGGTCCATGGAGCAACAGGCAGGTTGGCAAATGGCGCAGGGACAGCGAGGGAGGGTGACATCTCTCTCCATCAAACTGTCACCAGTAGCTCCAAGTGCCACAGGCTCCAGCACCAGTTCCTGCTCTGTGTGCTCCCAGCTGTGCCTGCTGCTGCCAGTGCCAGATGCAAGCCCACGTTCTTCTCTATGTGTGCCCATCCCTGGAAGCACAGCAGGCACAGGGGCTTCACCAGCAGGGTGGGATGAGCTCCTCAGAGGTGCCATCTCAGCAGCTGGAGATAGAAAGTATCTGTCTGCTCTGTGTGGTGCAGGAAAGCTCCTGACTCTGAGAGTCAGGAGCTCAGCAGTGCATACAGTGATAAAGTGTGAGATCTGGGGAAACAACATGACCCCCAGCCCCCTTGCTGTGCACATCCATTGGCACAGGCTGCCTGTGGCCATCCAGATCAGGGCTGTCTTGCCACGCTGCTTTCCCCACCAGGCAGTGATCCCTGCTCCCCATGGACCAAGGGATCTGCTGGTGCCACGCTGCCTTCCAGCCCCACACACATCCCAGGGAGAGCAGGCAGCACCTCCTGCACCAGCACCGGGAGAGGGGAGAGAATGCACTGGGTGTCTGCTTGAGCCCAGCTGGCCCTGCCCTCACCTGGGGCTTCACCTGGTCCCTGCCTGAGGACAGGATTCTTTTCCAGCAGGAAAGGAGCCGTTCTGCCCAGCAGGGATCACACATGGCCTGGCCTGACCCCAGTGCTGGGCAGTGCCAAGGATCCCACACAGAAAGGGTTTGTCAAAACATCTCACAGCCCCAGGCCTGTCCCTAGGGATGCCCCACAGGCTTTTCCTCTGCTGTGGGCTCCAGAGCTGCCCTCCAGGGTGGGAGGCAGGCGGGTGGGGGAGGCAGGATGTGCCTGGCTGCTGGGGGCTATTCCCGCTGTCACCGGGATGCCATTAGGATGCGACTCATGCCTGGCTCCACGCAGGAGCTCAGCTCTGCTGTCCTTTGAAGGGCAATGACTCAGGGACAGCAAATCTGTGAATGAGACACAGAGGCTGCCTGGGCAAGAAGTAGCCATCTGTCCACGCTGCTCCAGCCCCATTCCCGTGGGCAGAGCCGGCAGCTGCCTGCCTGGAATGGCTCGCCTGCTTCAGCCTCGCTTCTCTTCCCAGCTCCTGGCTTTTCCTTGGGGCCTCTCTCCCAGCCATGCTCCTGGGGTGTCACGGGAAGAGCAGTGCTGGCAGCATTGGCCACCCCCAGATGCTGCCAATGTGGCCACTCTGTTCAAAAAGCAGCATGAAATGGCCTCACCTGGCAAGGATTTGGTTTTCCAGAGCCTTGCCTGTGCCAGCATCCTGGTGTTCCTGGTCCTGGCTGAAGAAGAAAATGCCACCTGCCCTGCTCATCCTCTTGGGAGTAACAGATACACGTGTTTGGCTGGAATCTTGTCCCTGCATGGCAGCTCTGCAGCACTGCTGGTGGGCGGAGGCTGTGGATGGACAGGAGAGAAAAGGTGGAGCTGGAGAGGGGTCCTGGAAGTGGCTGGGTTGGGGATTTTCCTGGTAAGGGGTATGCCAGCTCCTGAGTTTGCACAGATCAGGGAGCCTGGAACACCCTAAGCCCGCAGGCACCAGTTCCAAGCATTCCCCACTGCTGGTGGTTACAGAGGGAGAGGAGACAAGTGGAATTTTCTTGGAATTTTCTGAACAGCCGCAGTTTGGGAAGGACTGAACAATGCTGGCTGAGCAGGAGCTGCGTTTGAGTCTTTATTGTAATGAGTTCAACCCCCTTCAGGCCTGGGCATCTCCCTGACCTACTCTTGGTATTCAGTGTCATATTCCTTGGAGCTGGTCATCTTCTGTGTCATTTTCCATGGAGCTGGATGTAGAGAGGAGGAATCCACAGGGGTGTGCCTGTGTGTGCAGGGAGCAGTGTTTTCCTGCCATGCTGTGTTGCTTGTTTGTCATCATTCCTTGCTCTCCCATTCAAATGAGACTGCCAGGAAGCACCAGGAGCTCTGGGGTGGCAGCCTGGCTTAGAGTGTGGTCCTGGGACCACTCTCCAGACACCCTTTGCTCTTGGGAATGCAGGGGAAGCACTTCCACTCTGTGGAGCACCAGGGACAGGGAGAGCCCCAGCCCGGCCTGGCTTGCTCCAGGGGAGAGCAGCAGGGATGGGTTTCCCTGCAGCAGCGCATCCCTTGGGATTCTCTGGCTGAGGAGCGATGCCAGCCGGGAGCGCCTGCCTGCTGCTCACCACGGAGACTGAGAGTTATCCTGGGGCTTTCCTCCCTGCGAGGGAGCAGGAGATTTCTGCAAGTGCTGTCCAGCCAGGGAGAGAAAACAGAGGTTGCAGCTCTCGGGTCTGACATGAGCCGTGGCCTGTTGTGTGTCTCCAGCAGCAGGAGCTGCCAGGAGTGCTGATAAGCATCTCAAAATCATCTTTGCTTGCAGTTAAGGGACCTGTGGGCACAAGTTGAGGTGGATACAAGACCCAGCATGAGCATGGAAAACTGCACTTCCCTGTGACCATGGAAGGTTCTCAGGAGCCAGGATGCTCCTGTCTCCCCACTCTTTGCTCCATGAGGGAACAGGGATGGGCCAGATCCTGCTGCTTGCCCATCTCTGTGGGGTGCACAAGGATGACATGAGGGACCAGGTTGTTCCTGCTGCTTTATACCCCGTCCCATTCCCATTTAAGCCAAATGGCTCCTCACAGGATGCTGTGCAGGGGGCTCCTGGCAGAGTACAGGATTGAGCCATTCCTTAGGCATTGGATGCAAGACAGCCCTTGCTGGGCTGGACACTCACACCATCCTGAGAACAATTTTCCAGCCTCACCACTTCCTTGGAAGGGGGATGAGCAGAGAAACTTCTCCCTCGCCCCCATCACTGGTGGGTAATTTATGGCTCGTGGCACTGAAGTGTCTCGCCTTTATTTTTTTATATCCTATCTAATGTAACAGGATGTTCTCATTAGCTGTATAAATGTTTAATCCACTTTTGAATCCTGTTAAGCCCCTGGCTGCAGCAGGACCTAATGGGAGTGAATTCCTCAAGCCATCCTAATGGATTGCAGGGACCTCACTTTCCCTCTGTCCCCAACTCCATCGTGTTCAACTTCAGTTTTGCAGAGGTCTTTAATTACTTTTAAAGTCATTGGGCTGGTAGGATGGGCTAGTATCTGACCCACTGGGGGCTGGCAGGTGAGGATTGTACAGGATGGAGCTGCTGGAGCGAGTCCTGAGGAGGCCACAGAGCTGCTCCGAGGGCTGGAGCCAGGCTGGGAGAGCTGGAAGTGCTCACCTGGAAAAGAGGAGACCCCAGAGAGACCTTAGAGCCCCTTCCAGTGCCCAAAGGAGCTCCAGGAGAGCTGGAGAGGGACTTGGGACAAGGGATGGAGAGACAGGACACAGGGAATGGCTTCCCCTGCCAGAGGGAAGGGTTAGATGGGATATTGGGAAGAATTTCCCAGGGTGTGGTGACACCCTGGAACTGCAAGCCTGGCCTCCCCTCTTCCACCTTGGGGCATGGCCATGTGGTGTCACAAGGACAGAGCCCTCCAGATGCCAGGGAGAGCTGTTCTCTCTCTGACCACCAGCTGTTTGTCCCTGTCTCCTGGTGTCCACCCCCTTCCCATACAAACCTCCACACTCCAGCTGGCCTTGCCTTCCTGACAAGCTGCTCTCCTCTCCTCTAAAGCCCAGCCAAGACCCTTTTTGAAAGGGGAGCACAGAGCAGCAGCCTGGATTAACTGCAGCCTGGGAATGCTGGTCCCTGTGTCCTGCCCGTGCTCCTGGGCTGGGATCCTGGGACAGGGACTGGCTGTGCCAGTCTGGCAGCAGTGCCCACGGGCAGCCCACCATGGCTAGGCCACCCTGTCCAGACACTGCCTGGGAATTCCCAGGGTGAGTAGAGGGAACACACCCAGGATGTGAGGAGGGGGGACTGAACTGGAGGCTGACATCAGGAATGCTGGGATGAGAGCTCCCATCTGTGAGCAGAGCACTGGCACCCCCTGCTCACCCCCCTTGGAGAGAGGATGCATCTACCCTGAGGTGGAGTTTGATAATGAAATGGAAATATTCCATGGGAATTGGGATGTTTGCAGCAGTGGTCTGGGATCAAGAGCCTCCTGCAATGGGCTGGGGGCTGTAGGAGTGGTCAGGCAGGGCTGGGTGGCTCCACAGGGGTAACCCCCAGCCAGATCCCAGCCTGCACTGGGAAAAGTGGGAGCTGTGGTGGGAGGGAAAGGGCTGCAGACGCTGCTGGGCAAGGGCATGGGGCAACCTGTGACAGGCATGGAGACAGGCACTGGCTGTGGGAGGCAGGAGGGCCTGGCAGTGGTCACTGCCTTCCTGTTCATCCAGCTGTGCCATTAATTACTGTGATTAATCAACAGGCAGAGGCACATGGCCATGTTGGGATGCCGTGTGCTCTGTCCCCTCAGCACAGAAGCTGTCAGAGGTATCCAAAGCAAGTCCTCAAGCTCTGCTCTTCCAGGGAAAGCTTCCTGCTTCAGTGCAACCATGAGCACAAGCTCTTCCTCCTGGGCTTGTTCCAAGGGCAGCGTGGCATCTGCTGGGATGGAACCAGGCCTTTCCCTGGGCTCTGCACACAGCAGCTCTCGGTGCCATGAGCAGATGAGCAAAGCCAGGAGGCTGTGCCTGTGGGATCTGTCCCCTGAGAGCATTCCCAGGGCTGGGAGCTGGCACTGCCACCCCCAGCCCATCACCTGTGGGTGCTGGGGGTGTGTGTGTGGTTGGAGAGACAGGTTGGGGTGCTGGTTCTCCTGTCCTTGCTCACTCCAGTCCTTCCCAAGGCATGTGTTGAGCTGCCTGATAGTGTGACAGTTGTTACCTGAGCCTTGAGTGTGTCAGGTGTGTGGAGGTCACACTTTAAAGCTATTTTCTCTTAGTTTTGACCAATGAGCACCTGGGGCATTGTGTGTCTCAGACTGGGTTTGAGTGGCTTGGAGGGGGAAATCTGGGGCTTTTCCCTCTAAAAGAAGGAGCATTCACACAGTCTCTTTAATCCAAGAATTGGGAAATAAAGGTATAATGCTTTATTTTTTAAATGAAAACTGGGAAGTTTTAGACTTTAAAACTATCAGCTGCTTCATCAGGTGATTGAGTGGTGAGTGGGTAGCTCTGACAAATTGCTTCCAGGTAATTTGGAAGTGACTTCATCACTCAGGTCAAGGGATATGGTGTGGTCCTGTGGGATGTAGGTGGGAAGGCACAGTTTGGGAGCACAGGGGACATTCCATTGCCCAGGCCCTTTCTGGAGGATGAGCCTGGTCAGTGCCAGACCCAGACCCCTCTGTGTCCAGAACAACACACGACATCAGGATGCAGACTGGTGTCATGGGTGGGATGGCTGGGGGAGAACTTCTGGGCAAACCAACCCTGGAGAGGAGAGGGCTGGAGGGTGATGGAGAGCCTGGAATGGGCACGTGCCAGCAAACCCATCAGCTCTGTGTGGAGTTTCCAGTGGTGTTTGAGGAGCACCCACTCCAGTTGGGATTCCCACCAGTGCCATTCCCTGCAGCCTGTGTGCTTCCATCCCCATTCACCCATCCCATCCCTGTCCCAGGCATTCCTGCTGGCAGCCCCATCCCCGTGCCCTGTGGAGCTGGGTGCAGTGGGCATCCATCCCCATTCCCCCATCCCATCCCTGCCCCAGGCATTCCTGCTGGCAGCCCCATCCCCGTGCCTGCTGCTCTGTGCCCTCTGGAGCTGGGTACAATGGGCAGAGGCTCCCCTGGCTGGGAAATGGAGGAGCTGTGGCTCCAGGGCTGTCATCGCCAGGCAAAAGGCAACTTTATATTAAAAATGAAGGAAAAACAATACAAATCCCATAATCCTGTCCAGTTGTTGGGGTTTAGGGTTGGGTTGATATTTTTGTCCTGTCTCTCCTAACCCAGAGCATGTGAATGTGTCAAGGCAGGGATAACAACTCCAGAACTATCAAAGAAACCAAAAGTCAGCTGTTCCAGAGATGATGTTGGAACAGCCCATAGCAAGGAGAATTTTTTTAAAAGCCTGAAAGAAGCTGGTTTAAAGCTCCACATTGTTACTGTCTGAGTTAATTGAATACAGTGGTAATTGGACATTGCAAATGTGTTTGTGACTCCTCCTGGCTGGCCCTGGACCTCAGTATTCCCTTAATCCTCTGCCATCCAGGGGGGCTCTTCTCTCCCCCCCAGCCTGTCCTGCTTCCCGTGCTGCATCCTCATGTGCCAGAGCTTGGAGAGCTGCCTGAGCGGCTCATTAGCAGTGCTCATTTCCCTGTGTCCAAGATTAATGAGGCACAGCCACTCCAGATGCTCCTCTCAGACCAGGATGGAAATGTGAGTCCCAGGAACTGCTCTGGGAGGGGAGGGGGCTGCTGCAGGCTGGGGGTCTGGCAGGGACAGGCAGGGATTTTTCATCCCATCCCTGCTGGAGCTGGGTACACCCAGTGAGAGGAGGAAAAGGAGGAGAGTCATGATGGCAGAGCCCAACTTCCAGAGTCATCCTCACCTCTGGTCCAGGCACACTCCCAGGTCCCCTTCTGAGCTTATTTTGTTGGGAAGATCTCCTTTTTTCCCCCTCTGCCTTCCAGACTGCATCTTCCCCTTCCAGAGAGGTGGATTTTGTTCTGGGGATGCTCCCCCAACCCCTGCCACTAATTAATGAGAAGGGTTTATTATGTTTGTGCCATTAGCAGGATTTTCCTTGGGGAAACTTCCCAAGCATTGATTCCTGTTCAGATGGGAAAACAACAGTTTGTTTTGTTAATTACAGCTGGCATTCCCAGTGGGCATCCAAACCATCCCAAGCACTGCATCCTCTGCAGTGGTGGTGTGTCCTGAGAATGCTGCTCCATTCCTGCTCCTCCCAAAATGTGGCTGGGGTGGTTCCACAGCAGTGCCAGTGTTTCCATCGTACTGGCAGCAACTGGACTGGCCTTGAAGTGCCCACATTTGTGCAGAAATCCTAAGGACAGAAAAAGACTTTGGAAAAGCTGTTTGGTGGGGAATGCTGTGCTGGTACTGCCAGGAGACAGAGGGAATAGTGCAGGCAGGGAAGAACTCCCATTTGGCACAGAATTCCCTGTGAAAGCACCATCCCTCTGACTGCTGCTTCCAGATCCCACTGGAAGCATGAGCAGGCAGCCTAATTCACTATTAGAAATCCAATTCATTTTGGCTTTTTTTAATGTCTTTTAGGACGAGGTTTTTCATCCCACCTCCAAAATTCCAATGTGGACAGATAGCCTGTCCTGTTCCTTCCATATAAATCGGGTCTGTGAAGCTGGCTCCTTTCCTAGGCACCCAAATTCTGTGTGCTTCCTCAGAGTCATGCAGCCAATCCTCCAGAGCTAAAAATGCAGGAAGAGGGCACCAAATTGGAGCTATTTTGGAGTTGAGGTCACTTTAATTTACTTGGCCAGGCTGGAGATCTGCCAAAAGCCAAACCAGAATGGCAGGAACACTGATTGCAACCCAACCCGCTTCCTGAAGAATCCAGAGAGGGCGAGGATGGAAACCAGGGAGCTTTCCTATTTGATCTAAGCAGGGAATAAATGTCTTTCTGTCCTAAATTCTCACATGTCCTTTTTAACAGCAGAACTAAGGAGGTTGTGGGGGGTAAGCTTGGGGGTAGCAAAACCTTGAGCATCTCCCAGGGAATTTGCTCCTTGTCTGTGACATGGATCTCTCTGGGTGAGTGATGAGAGGCCACTGGGATCTCACCTGTGTCTCAGCCTGATCCCAGTGGAGTGGGAGAGCCCCATTGGACCAGCAGGTTTTGGATATCTCTGTTTTTGAGTACACACAGGCAGTTTCCATCCTGCAGAGCTGCAGGAATTCCTGCTGCAGCACCTGCCACAAGGGAATGGCAAGGTCTGGCTGGGGTCAGTGCTTCCCTCAGGGGGAAAGGGAAGGAAGAATGGAAGGCAGCCAGGGAATCCGGGTTCAGGTTCTGGATGAGTGCTCCAGCTCTGCCCTCCCCAGTGGTATCAACAGCTCCTTGCAGTGTCCCCTTCCATATTTTCATTAAATTCATGGAATGTCCCTGTGTGTGACCCCAGTCCTCTGCCAGACTTCCCTGATGGGAATCATCACAAACATTTTAGGGGGGATATTTGTGGATCCATGCAGAGCCTGCTTGTGCCAGCTGTTTCCACACGAGAGCAGGATGAACCCAGTCAGTTTCCTACAAAGCTCTGGGAAATCTCCTGCTCCAGCAGCCTTTTCCACCCAAATCTGGAGCTGGGACAGCTCAGGTGACGCCCACAGTCCTCTGCTGGAGCACTCAGTGTAGCCTCCATGCCTGGCTGCATGTGAGCCCAGGTGGGAGCTGGGATGTGACTGGGATCTGGGAGCAGCGTGGGAGAGTCAGAGCTGGGAAGGAGACTGGCAGGAAATGGGAGTGAGTAAATCAGCCCAGCTCGCCTGAGTTGTGACTAAAGGGGGAGCGTGAGACATCTGCAAATATTAGAGATGTGTAAACATGGAGCAGGGAGAGGGAATGGTGGAGGGAATGATTGAAGGGAGTGAACTTTTGGATGGAAAAATGTAGGTCAAGTATGAAGGAAAACTTGTAGGCAGCGAGACAAGTGCTGTAAAACAACCTCCTTGGGAAACACGAGGAAGTCCCACTGATGGAGATGTTTATCCTAAGGCAGATGAGGGCTGGAAAAGAGGCTGAGCTGGAGGGGTGGATTTAGGGTGTCCATCCCAGATGGGGCTGGGTGCAACAGTGATGTCCATCCAGCTCTTTGTGTATTCATAATTCCCCTTTAAACTGCAGGCTGGTTGTGGTTCAATTAATCCATCCAGATTTTAATCCTGAAAACTTCATGGCTTTGGGGGGAATTCACCCACCTGACATCAGCCAGTTCAAATTCAAGCAGCTCATCCACACCAGCTGTCCAAAATCCTGTATGATCACCAGGGGCAGGAGAAGCTCATCCAGCCGCTCGCTGCTGGATGCTCTGAGGGTTGGGCTGTTCTCAGGATACCCTCTCCTTGTTGCTCTAAAGGCAGCCCAAATAATTAAGGTAATTAATAAGGCCTCTGTTTTGCTCCAGATTACACTGGAGTGTGTCTGGAGCATGTGGAAACAACAGCATCGTGTCCAGGCAGGGACTTGTTGAGTCCTGAGATTGGAATAAGGATAAGGCCTGTCTGAGTACATCCTGGGCAGTCAGTTTGTGCTTTGGAGCCCACTGTGCCCCCCCTGGTGCTGTGTCCCATCAGTGTAAGGTGTCACTGTCCCCTGAGCCCTCCTTTACATCCTCTTGAGGTTCCACAGCAGCAGTGACAGGTCCTGCTTTCCCAACAGAGAGAAACTTGTGGTGCCTGCACAGGGCTGTGTGCCACCCACTGAGGGGTCTTGCTGTGTCCTCCTTGCTGTCCCCGTGTCTGCCTGCTCCTGACACTGTCCCCAAGGGAGCAGAGGCCATCAGGGAGGGCAAATGTTGCAGTGGGGGTTGTGGCCCCTCCGGAGCAGAGCCTCTTCCTCCTCGGTTCTAGGGGACCAGCTCGGGCAGATCACACACTCATAGCATGGTTTGGGTTGGAAGGGACCTTAAACCCATCCTGTCCCACCTCCTGCCACAGGCAGGGACACCTTCCACTATGCCAGGGTGCTCCAAACCCCATCCAGCCTGGCCCTGGACACTTCCAGGGATGAGAGATCCAGACCTGGAAACTCTCCTGCTTGTGTCCTCACACTTTGCAGAGTCATTCCCTTCTCTGGAGCCACTCCACTGTGTCCTAGTAATTAACATCCAACAGGACAAGGAGAACAAGCACCTGCATTCCCACATCCCAGGGGCCAGCCCTGCCCACAATACTGGGGACTGTTCCAAAATGTTCACTCCATAAATTGTGTCCTGGTGCCCATTAAACTTTTTGGGATGAAAGTTTCACCAAAGCTAACACAATTCTGTGAAAATTCTGGCTTTCATGATTTGGCATTTTACAGGAAAAAAGAAAAACTAAAATAACTTGCCAAGAATTTCCCAACCAGCTTTAATCCTGAGACACCACCGTGAGCCAAAGAAACAATGATAAGGATCTATGAAAAACATGGGGAAACAAAGAAGTGATGGGTTTAAAGCCTCCAGAAAATGAAAATGCAGCTGGAAGGCAGAGCAGGGGGTTTCTCTAAGCGTGCAGTGGAGGGAAACTCATTCCCTTTGAATCACAGGGAGCCCTTTCTAGCTGGTTTCAAAGGATGTTGGATGTGGCCATGGAATGACCATGGTGGTGCTGTCACTCGTGCCCTCATGAGTTCGTGGATGAACTGGAAGTGCCACGGGTCTCTTGCAGCCTGAGGAATGATGCACACCAGGAGAAACAGGAGCTCTCCCTCCCTGTCTGCTACAGCCAGTGGAGACAAACAAATTCCCCCATGCCTGATGCTGGGGAAATAAGGGAAATTTGGGAATGTGGTTGTAACTGAGCCAACTGGGCTATGCCTGGCTGTCTGCTGTGGGCACAGGCACACGGAGGCTGGAAGGGAAGAAGGAAACCTAGGACTGGACAGGCTGGAGCAGCAGGGAATGTGGCACAGCCTTGCAGTCACAGCTGAACCCCTAGGGTGCTCTTCCTTCTGGAAATGTTGCCAAGCACAGCTTGAAGTATCAGGCAGGTGAACAGAGCACATGGAGACACCTGTACCACTGGTACATCTCAGTGCCAGAACATCCATGGAAAATGAGCAAGTTTCCCCTTTGAGCCAAAAGAAACGGCACAGCAGAAGGTCCAGATGTCAAGGAATCAGGAACCTCTCCCAGGACCTGGTGGGGAAGATGAGGAAGGTGTTATTTGGTGGCAGAGAGGGACAAGCCTGACGTGCAGTGGCTGTGTGTGCTGCATCCCAGCTGCTTCTGTCCAGCAGCTTTTCCAGCAGGAAATTTTCAGTAAAGACCAGCCCATGATGTGTTCTGCTGTCCCATGTCCAGAGCTGATGGGGGCCAAGGCACTTTAGAGGAGGTGAGAATCCTCCCCTTCCCAGGAGAGCAGTGGGATGTCTTGGGGATGAGGAGGACACTCTGGGACAGGTGATAAGCAGCGTTTGAATTTTTGTGTGACCTGAGTTCTTGGCTCACTGATGTTGGCAGAATCTGTCACGATGCCTGTCTGTAGGGGACATTATTCCGTGTGGTAATTAGCTTAATTTTCATGGTGGATTTAGCTGGATAGACGAGTTCCACCATTGTTACACTCCAGTGGATTGTTTGAATCCATCGCTGTTCAACAAATGACCCCAACACGCATTTCCCACAAGAGCTGGGAGCTCTCCCGTCCCCATCCACCCTGCGGTGCTCCAGCTGTCCCGGTGCTTGGGAAGTGACGTGTCCCTCTCCGTGATTTCCCCCAGGCTGTCTACAAGGCGTGGCTGTGCTCCGAGTACTTCAACGTGACCCAGCAGCAGTGCCGGCAGCGGATCCCATGCAAGCAATACTGCCTGGAGGTGCAGACCAGGTGCCCCTTCGTGTTACCGGACAATGATGAGCTGATCTATGGAGGTTTGCCTGGCTTCATCTGTACGGGTAAGGAGGGCCGGGCTCACACCGGGCACAGAGGGGTGATGGTGAGCCCTGGCGAATTTCCAAGCCTCTCCCCAGGTTTGGAAGGCTTGCCGGGGTGGAGTGGGAGGAGGGGCAGTGTGGAAACATTGCCTGATGTCAAAACGTGGCCATCCCAAGGGTACGGGGGTAAGGGGGTTAATGGGGGCACAGCAATATCTCAGCCCAGGAGGTGAAAGTCCTACCTCTGACTGAAAGCTAAAGCATAGAGGGAGCTGCAGGTGATGGATTAAAGCAGGGTGGGGATATTGAACCACTGTGAGCAGGATTTGGGGAGCCCTGAGCTCTCCTTGCTGGTGTGTGCAGGCTCACAGACATGCTGGGGCCAGTCCCAGGGGGTGTCTGGATGTCCTGGTTCTTAGGTGTGCCCATCCCATGGCTGGTGGGCACCAGGGCTCGCTTCCTCCTCAGTGTCCCCCTGATCCCTCCTCTGCTTCCTTCCTCCCTGCAGGGTTGCTGGAGAACCAGCTGCCCGACGAGGAGGCCAAGTGCTGCGAGGTGCAATGGGACTCCTGCGAGCACCCCCCAGACAGCAACGAGGACACATCCCCCAAATCCACGGCGTCAGAGTCGCTCCATTTCCACCGCCACGACCCCCACCTTCATCACCAGAGGCAGAACCACTACCACCTCTACCACCACCACCACCACCAGTACCACCAGTACCACCAGCCTCACTCCCCGTCCTTGCTGCCGGTCTCTGCGGGGTCTCGCCTCGGCAGCAGCAGGATCAGACTGTGCGTGCTGGTCCTGATGCTCCTCCACACCATGGTGTCCTTCTCGAGCGTGCACGGCGACGCCGGGGGGCTCGGCCTGGAGGCCCCGCCCGCCCTGGAGGAGAGCGTGGCCCGGGACGAGTGACACAGAGGGCAGAGCCGACCTCCAAGGAGAACGCCAGATCTTTTCCCATAAGGGGGGCACATGCTATTCCTCCAATGGGAGGCACGGGGTTGGGGGTGGCACACGAGCACCCCCGCACATCCCCCAAGAGCTGCTCGCGCGGGGCATCCCCGTGGTGAAGAGTCTCTAACGCGCACAGGGCTGCGGGACCCGGCGCCAGAAGGGTTCGGGCAGGGCCAGCATTCCCGGCCCCGCAGGCGCCGGGAGGACAGGAACGGCACGGAGCCGGGGGGACCGAGGGGAAGGGTCCCTGGGAATCGAAGGGTGTCCCCATGGGACTGCCGGGTGTCCCCCGGCCGCTGCCGCGAGTGCCTTGAGTGCCCGCGCCTCCCCCGCCCGCGCCGTGCCGAGGTTGGACGGTCAGCCCAGCCCTGGTTCCTTTTCTCCTGGGTCTGAATGCCGAGGGAGCAGGCGGAGGGGCAGCACCTCCCGGCACAGCCTGGCCCACTCCTGTCCCAGGGAAAAGCCCCTGGGGCTTGAGACAGAACTGCCCTGATGGGGCGCAGTGTCCTCAGCGCGGCACTGCCTCGCTGATGGCGTTTGGGGACAGGAGTGGGACGCTGTGACACTGCACTGTGGTACCACTCGGGGTTGGTCTCACTGCATCCCATCCTGCTCCTCCAGCCTGGCCTTTCCTGCTGCTCTATGCGAGGAGGAGGAGAGGGAGGAGGCTTGGAGCAGGAGGGATGTCCCCAGCATTCCCACATCCCACTTTGCAAAGTGTCCTGATGATTTGGTGTAACCTTTTTTGTTGTCCTCCCCGGCTGGTGGGACTGGTCTCAGTGAGGAGGTGACTCCAGCAGCTCACAGGCTGTGAGGGAGAGGGATCCCACGTGGCAGCAGTTGGATGCAGGGAATCCCAAAGGCATCCTTCCATGCTTCCCCAGCTACAAATCATTGACTGGATGGCAGGAGGACTGGGCAAACGGGCTGGAGAAATCTAGCTTGGAGGGAGAGTCTCCCACACAAAGAGGCACTAATAAAGCCCAGCTAGGGAGGAGCATTTTTGTGAATAGTTTCAATCCATGGATGCCCCCAGATCCGGAAATTTCTGGGAGCCCAGCTGGACTTGGCTGGGCAAGGTGCTGGCTGGTGTAGCCTCATTTGGCTCACTTGGGGTGGCTTTTTAACCTGAGCTCAGCATATCCAGGGATTCAGCCCCAAACAAACATCAGATCCCTAGGATCTGATCCCCAGGTCATTTCCTAGGAAACTCCCAATTCTCCACCCAGCCACCAGAACTGTTCCCAGCATGGACACTGTGAGGTGGTGCCTCCAGGCCAAGCACCAGGGGCTGTAATTTGTCCTGGGTGTGGGCAGGGAAGGAAGAGAGGGTGTTTTAGCACAAGGTCACGAGTTGGGTGTGAGCCCACTCCCTGCTCCCAGAGGGGCTGGGATGGTCCCTCTGTTTCCAGGCTGGCTCTTGACAGGAACCTACAGCAGAGCCCTGCGTGGGTCACTGCAGGAGACAGGGACAGAGCAGGAGGAATGTCCTGCATCCCAAATTGATCCCAGATCCCTGTGAGGGTGCAGGAAGTCCCAGAGTTGATGGTCTGTAGGAGTTTTGTGGTTTCTGGTCTGTTGAGGTGAAGCAAAACCAAGCAGAGCCCCGTGAGCAGAGCCCCATGAGCAAAGCTACTTCCTGCCCGGCTGGAAGAAGGAAGTACCAGGCATCTCGTGGGAAGCACAGGTTTCCTGACATTTCCAGCCCATTTCCAGACCAAAGAGGCTCTGAGAAGCAGCTGAATGTTTGATTCCTGCTTTGACTTGAATCTCAGAGCTTTGGGGTGATGTTTACACACTACCAGTTGCCTGTTCCCAAAGTCCTGCAGAGACGAGGCCTGTGATCCCATTGTCCCATGGTTTTTGGGGTGGGAGCGGTGGTGCACATGGAAGATGGAGAGTGTTTCCCGAGCAGATTCCCTTGCTACTACCCAAAAAGCAGGATGTTCTCATTTGACTATTCCTCATGACATGCATGTAATTTCAGCCTAGTTTACACCAACCAGAACAGTTGGACATGGAGCAGTTCTGCAAGCCAGGATCCAGTCCCTTGGTTTTCTGTGAGCAGTGGGTTGTGGAGCTGCTCTGACAAGGAGCAAAAGCTCCCAGGCAGGCCAGGGGAGGGAGCACAGCCCTGTCCCTTCCTCCAGACAGCCGGATCCAGAAGGAAATTAGATTTCTCCTTCACTGCCAAGAGTTAAGCTAATTCCAGGCGCCTCTCTCGGAGATAGACTGTGTCCAATCTTGGAGCGACTCATCGGAGAGAAGAATAGCCCAGTGTGGTGCGTCAGCAAGTGGCCCTGAGTCACTGGCCCTGTGCATTGTGTCATGTGTGACACTCAGCAGTGCTGGTGGGCACGGGGTGGCCCAGCCTCGGTCCCTGCACACATCCAGATCCAGCACCTCCCTGAGGGATGCGTGTCCTTCTCCCTGCCCTGAAACCCTTGTGTCCTGCTGGTGGTGGAGCGTCAGGCCAGGCTTGAGGGTGGTGATGGGTAATGTGGGATTCCCAGAGAAGCTGTGGAAGTGTCCAAGGCCTGGTTGGACAGGGCTTGGAGAAACCTGGTCCAGTAGGAAGTGTCCCTGCTCGTGGCAGAGGGTGGAACAGAATGGGCTTTAAGATCTCTTCAATCTAAACCATTCCATGATTCCATGATTTCCACAGAGTTGCAGGAGTGAGATCCAACAACCTAAGTCATCTGCAGAGAGTGCTGGCAGGGATTTGCTGGGATAACCTGGGAGCTGTGAGAAACAGTTTCACCTTCTCTAACACCAACTGGAGGCATCCTTCAGGAGGTGGTGTGTCCTAGTGAATCAGGAAGTGGCACCAATTCAGAACTGGGCTGGTTTGGGTGGCTACTGGAGAGGTTTGAGCGCCATCCACCAGGAGTGAGGAGGCCACCAGGACAAGAGGTCCATGTGTTTTGCAGGCCACAGCTCCCGAGGGGTGTTCCCAAGAGGATGAGATGCCAGAGAGAGCACATGGGATGCGGATCCTCTCTGGGAGCATGGCATGGGCTTTACCTGCTGCAAGTGGGAGCAAAGTGCTGGGTCTTCCCAGAGCAGGGCTGTAGAAGATCTTTTCTTTAGTGAGTCTGGGCTGCTGTCAATAAGTTCTGTGGTTTTAGGGCACCATATGCTGCATTCAACACTTTGCCAATCTGTTTAAATGGATCCAGACAAGGCTGTTCCCAGAGCAGGAGCAGCTGGAAGTGGTGTATGGAGCAGTCCATCATCAGGAGCCCATTGGATAAAATTCCTGCCTTTGGTCTGAGATTGCAACCTCCTAATCCTCCATCCCTGAGTACTCTGGCTTTGCTCTCTGAGAGAACAGCCCAGGAAGCACACGGTGACATTGTCTCACTTAACACCACTGCCATTATTTTTATTACAAAGTGGAGGGGATGTGCCTGGAAAAGGAGGGGAAGGGCTTCCTTACCCTGTGTGTGTGTCCAGGGATGCTTCACCCCAAGCCATGTGTCCACCATTGCCCTTTGCAATCCCAAATGCTTTCCACATTCCCAAAGCCACCTTGGAAAACATGAGCTCTAAATGATTTTTCCTACCAGGAACTTGAACCCAAGGGGCTTTGTCCTTTTCATCCAATGATCTTGTCTCTTCTCCCTTAAGAAGATGCCCCGTGTTGGGATTTATATGTAAAACTCAGCTTTTCCTTCCTTCAGTGGACAAACTTCTCTTTGCTCAGAGAAAATTCCCAGTGGGAAGCAGTGATTCCTCCCTGGTGAGGGGGTTTCTCATCCCCAGGGAAGTGAGGGATAATGATGTCTCCACAAGCTCCAGGTGTGGGCAGAGAGAAGGGGCAAAAGGAGTCGGGTCCAGCGTTATTCCCGGGTTTTGCACTTTCATGTAGCTGCCAGTTGTACAAATTAATTAAAAATAACTGAAGAAAAATCCCAAAGAAAGGCCCCGCTTCCTCTGGGGAACATTAATCATTAGCTGAGTCTTTTTCTTATGAAAATACAGATCCATGGTAGCCCCAGGCAGAAGATTCCCAGGGAGAGCCCTCACCATTCGTGCTCGGAGTTAGGGAAATCGCTTTGAAAGCATCTGACAACTAAAGCAGAACATGTTGAGTAACTTGGCAACACTGGGAAAGCATCTGGAACTGGTTTATCTTCAACACATTTTGCTTTGCTTCAAGAGGAGATGTCAGGGCAGTTCATTCACTGCCACTCAGGGCCGCGGGCGGGGCCGGGAGACGCTCGGCTGCCGCCTGGAGGAAGGGAATAAAGGGAAAATCCCGGATATCTGCTGCTCCTGGGCAGGATCCTGAGAGGCCAGGCCATGGGGTGTCCCTGTGCTGAGCTCTGCAGGTCCCTCCTGGTGTCTGGTGGCACCGAGCAGGGTGGTTTGGGATGGGTTGTTGAGGTTGCCTGGAAATGCTGTGGCTGCCCCATCCCTGGGGTGTCCAAGGCCAGGTTGGATGGGGCTTGGAGCAACCTGGGATACTGAAAAGTGTCCCTCCATGGCAGGAGCTGCAACTGCATGATCTTGAAGGTCCCTTCCAACTCAAACCACTCTGGGATTCCATGATTTTCGCAGAGCCAAAGGGAGTGAAGTCCCATAGCCCAGGTTACCCTCAGTTTGTGATTCATCCTAATCCCATTCCTGCTGCTGTCTGGGAAAGGAATGCCTGTAGGACTTGGTGGAGACAATGTCAGGACAGAAACACTCCTGGATTCTGCCAGAAAATGATGGGGCAGTGTACTAGTTTGAAAGCAACCCAGCAGGAGATTCCAAGTAACAACTACAATTTAATAAGAAAATTAAAGTAAAGGCAGTAGTAGAGAAGCACTGGCTTACACTGACAGAGTCAGAGTATGACCTGACAGCCTGCTGGTTGGGGTGGTGGTGGCAGTCTGATTAAATGGGGCCTATTGGAGTGATGGATGTGGTTCTGTCAAAGCAATGATCCTGTAGAAAGATCTGGTCCTTCTCTGGAGGTGCAGTGGTGGTTATGGAGCTCTTGTCCTCTGGGAATGCAGTGGTAGTGCTCCCGTGGTGTTCCAGGCTTCAGATTCTATCCAGGTGGGAATATTTGGTTCCTCCCCTCAGGGTGGGGGATCTCACAATGAGATTATGTGATTTTATGAGTCATTCTTTGAGACCCTTCCTCAACATGTGTCACTTGCTCCTACTCTTTTTCTGGGCATCTCCCACAGTGGTGCTGGATGTTGTGGTGGTTGTGGAACCAGCACTTCTTGCTGTACCCTTTTTAGTGTCAGTCACAAATTCAATCCTTGTATGTTCTTTCTTGGCCTTCTTCAATTTGTCCATCTCAGTCTTCTGGGCTTTAGCTAGTGCCTCATAATATGAATCCTCTGACCAGCTATGAGGATCAAACAAGTCCTTTGGGCAATTTGTACCAATTTCATCAATGGAACAAAACTGGATCAGCTTTTCATAGACGCTGGGGTTGCGAAATTCCTTTTTGTTCTGGGTGATGTAGTTCATATCCATGCCCTCTTTCATTTTCCTCTCATACAGCTTTTTAATTTTACCCCGCAGTTGGTTAGAACATCTGCCAAGAGGCTCAGGAGGGATTTTGATCTTATCTGAAGACATGTTTCACACTCTCTCTGCAAAAGAAGCAAGCAGCTCCTGAGGATCTCTTTCCTTCACTTCTTGGAATTCCTTTAGGTCACAAGCCTCAGGTTTTTCAGACTGTAAATCATAATCTTCATCCTAATCTCCATCTCATCCTTCATCATAATCTCCATCTCTAAGGACAGAAACACTCCTGGATTCTGCCAGAAAGTGATGGGGCAGTGTACTAGTTTGAAAGCAACCCAGCAGGAGATTCCAAGTCACAACTACAATTTAGTAGGAAGATTAAAGTAAAGGCAGTAGTAGAGAAACACTGGCTTACACTGACAGAGTCCAGTGTCAGTGACTTGGTCCAGGTGGCTCTTTGGGTGACCTCCCAGCCCTGCATGTCTCTGTGACGAAGGAAGAAGGGAGTAAAGGGAAGACTGTGGTGGGGGATGGACCATTTTTAATTGAGGATCATAAAAAAATAAGGAATAATAAATTTTAAAAGTTGTTGGGGTTTTATCAAAGCTCTCAGCCCCTCTCAAAGGCCTGGGCAGGAGATGGGTGAGTTCCTAAGCCCAGTCCCTCCACTCTTTCCTGCTCCTCATCTCCAGGACCTGTGTTCCAGGCAGGCCAGGAGTGGTTTCCAGCCTTTTTAGCACTTCAGGATGATCCTTTTTCAGCCCAGAAAGTCGACAACTCTGCTTGTTGTGAACTGAAACTCAACAAGAAAACCCCAAGAATTAAGTTTGGCTTATGAAATTTGGGGTTGGTTTTACCATTTTTAAATGTATTTGGGAACTGGACATGCCTAAGTTGCAAAACAAAAAGACAAAAAAGAGCCAGACAGTGATTTTTTTTAATTTTGAAACTTGTCAAAACAAGCCAGATTGATCATTATGACCAATTTTTTTTCCTTTTTTTTTTTTCTTTTTTGCAAATTGAGAAATGCATCCAGAACAGTCCTTTCCCACAAAACCTTTCATTCTCCAAAAAGAAAACGAAGCAAAAAAAAAAAAAAATCAATCACACTTTTTCTGCTCACAGAGTTGGAACGGGCAGAGCAGCGGGATTGGGAGAGAATAGCAATTTGTAAGGAATTCCAACCAGCTCTCCTTAAAATAGCATCCAGCCAGTTTCTCCAGGGCAGGAGGCTGGGTGGCTCCATGGTGGGAACAGGCTGGAGCAAATCCTGGCTGAGCAGGCCGGGATAGCACCTTGGGAATGCAGGGACACCTTCCCCGTGGGAATCAGAGGTGCTGATGCCTGGCAGGAATTCCTGGGGATCCCCAGCCATCCCTCTGAGGGAGGTTTGGTTTGGTTTTCTGTTCCAACCCAAACTGAATCCAGCTCCTCTGAGCCTCCCATTCGGACACAGCCTCAGGATGCCTTCAAAAGGGAGACGCTCCCGTCTGAGCCCAGGGGTGGAAATTGGGAACAAATTCCGTGTGCTGGTCCTTGAGGGATGTGGGAAGGGAGAGCAGGAGGAGAGCCCAGCCCCTCTGCCCTTCTCCCTCTGGAGTGTGCCCGAGCTGGGGCTCCCCTGCCTTGCCTGGGTGTCCCAGGGCCTTGGGGGGCACCTGTGGGACCCAACCCCTGCAGTGCCCAGGCTGCTGCTGCCCGAACCCTTCTCAAGTGCTTGTGCCATGTGGGTGGTGACAGAGCTCGGCCCGACCCCAACGAGGTCCTTTAACAGTGCGTGGTGGTGAAACACAAACCAACATTGCTGAAGTCAAAGTATCCTTTCTAATCCCCCGGCCCGGTTTCTCTTTCTTTCCAGCTTTTCCTCCTCCGCCTCCTGGACCCTCCCTCTGTTCCCACCCCCCTTCTGTTTCTCTTTCTCCCTTCTGTCATAAGAAAGTGACTGTGTCCTCGAGGGGACAGTTTTCTTATGCCATTTTATACACTGTGCTTCATGTTTAGAACTTTTTTGCACTAGTTCCTATTACATTTATTTTCCAAACTGGTTTGACAAAAAACAAACAAAAAAAACCCAACAAAAACACAATCCCATGCTATAATTCAGTTGTATTAAAATATTATCCTACTACTCTCTGTGTTCAATAGTCTCTGTACCTGTAATGCTTTCAGTTCTGTTGTATTTTGGGGCCGAGGTTTTCTCTGCTCCTTGTTTAACCCAGTAAAGAAATAAAATGTTAAGAATTGATGATAACTCCTCCTCCCTGTCTCTGCTGTGTCACTGGGGCCACCAGGGTCCCACAGGGACGGGCTCCCCCCAGAACCTGCTCTAAACCCCAGCCACTGTCCCATGGGGGTTGTTTTCCTGCCAAATCCAATCCCAACTGGAGGCCAGAGAGGCGGGATGGAGGGACAATAACCCTGCCTTAACTGAATTTGATTTCGTAACCTTTCTTTATATTCTTTTGTTTCTTGCTTTCACATTTCTTGCCACGGGGCTCACCTCAGAACAATAGGGGCGAAGGCTGTCACCAAGAGATTCATCAGACAATAATGACTCAACCAGGGTATCCAAATTTTGCCCAGCTGAAGTCCACACCCACACATAATCTGGAATTAATTCCTCTGGACAACAGAGCTCGGCATGGAACAGAGCGAGGACACCGCGCTCCAAATTGAGCACTGCGTGCCAGGCTGGGAAAGGCCACGGGACAAAGCTCTGGAGTTACACTGTGGCCATCCCCATCCCGAGCTGGAAACCCTCTGCTTGGAAAGAAAACCAGGAAAAGGGGAAGAAATTGGATGGGGATGGAAATAAATGGTTTAAAAAAAACAGATTGGTGCAGGAGGCATGCGGGGAGGCACCAGCTGTGCTGGAGAACCAAGGCACAGAGCTGGGGGTGCAGGAGGGGGAATTTAAGGGGCTGGTGGGTCACTGAGAGGGGCTGGGGGTGACAATGAGGGGCCTGCGCTTCCCCAGTGTGGGCAGCAGGAAGGGGGGTTCTGTCTCCCCTGTTAAGGTGAGACCACACTCTGGAACCCCAAACTCAGAGCCTCAAATGCTGGAACCCCAAAATCAGAAGGACCTGGAGCTGCTGGAATGAATCCAGAGGAAGCCACAGAGCTACTCCAAGGGCTGGAGTCCTTCTGGGACCAGGCTGGGAGAGCTGGGGGTGCTCACCTGGAGAGGAGAAAGCTCCAGGGAGAGGTCAGAGCCCCTTCCAGTGCCTAAAGGGGCTCCAGGAGATCTGGAGAGGGACTGGGGACAAGGGATGGAGGGACAGGACACAGGGAATGGCTTCCCACTGCCAGAGGGCAGGGATGGATCGGATATTGGGAAAGAATTCCTGGCTGTGAGGGTGGTGAGGCCCTGGCACAGGTGTCCCAGAGAGGATGGAAGAGGTGTTTGTCCCCCCAGACAGGAAAGCACCCGCTGGAGCCTGTCCCCAGGAAGCCTCAGGTGATTCCCAGTTCCAGAGAGATTCCTCCTGGGTGTGTCCTAAACTGCCCCAATCTGAGAGCTCTGGGCCCCAGCTGGGCTTTAGGAACTGCATAAAAGGGTCCTGCAAGGGCCTGGGCTGGTGAACAGTGTTGGGATGCAGCATCAGACTTTTCAGGAGGGTGTTTGGGACCTTTTCCTTTGGGAATGCTGCTTGCAAGATGTGTCCTGGCAACCCTGCTGCTATCTCTCATTCTCCTGGGTGCTTGGGGAGCAGTGATGCCACTCCTGAGCTCCCAGGCAAGGGTTTTGGTGGCCACGTGGTGCCCAAACTGCTGCAGCAGCTGCAAATCCATCCAGGAACGTGCTGATTCCCAAGGATTTGATTAGCAGGGATTTGAGTTAAGTGGATGTGAATTTTCATGGCTATAGGGCTATGCACATCAAAGCTGGGAGGCAGCGTGGGGCCAGGGAGAAGTTTCTCAGCTGTAAATTTGCCTCGTGACTCCATAAAAATTGTGATGGGCAGCATGGAAAGAATTCTGCTGGAAAGAGCCTGGAAAATGCTGTACCCCCGAGAAAACAACACAAAGGGCTGCAGACCCAAATCAAAGTCCAGGCCTGGGAATGTTTTGAGGTGTGAGATGGGACACTCCAGATGCTGAAGTCCTGGGTGGGGTCTGGGTTTTGAACCTCAGCCCTTCTTGGATGGGGATTAGGAATTCTTCTTTTATGTCTTTATTTATAGTTTAATAGATGGCACACCAGCTCCTGCTGTCTGGGTTATCAAAAAAGGAAAAGGATCCTTTTCAAATGTCTGTTTCTGAACAGTTTCAGACCTCCTGCATCTTCTCCATCCTCCCTGAGCAGAGGGGAGCTTGGGCTTCATGGAAATCCAGAAACAGGGTTCTAAAAATGTGCTTGAGATCCTTGTTTTCCAAACTAACACTTGACCATGGTAGATTAAGAACACTGAAGAGAAGATTCCTCCTCTCAGGAATGCAGTTTCAGGGTGTTTTGCACCTACCAGGAAACTCCAGGATGGTTTCAGGCCTTTCCAAGTCTGGACATTCTGGATACATTCCAACTGGAGCTTCTGATGTTGGTGAGTTCTGCATTTATTTTTCTGGCATCAATCAGGTTTTTTGGGTGTGTTTATGGCTTTTGTGACTTGACAATGTGATGCCACCTCAGCCAACTGATGAAAATCCTGGAGTGAGGAGTTGACGTTATTAATGATTGTCATTTTCCACATTTTTTGCCTGAAGGACTCCTTTGTTCTCTTCTTTTTGTCTCAAAATCTGTGTTAAGTAACAGCTTACAATTAATTTTTCATTCCAGCCCCCTTTGCCCCAGCAGAGCCTGGAGGGGCTGTGGAAGGTGGGTTTGTATGGATTTCCATGGATGCTGTGAGCCAGATGGTTTTCACTGGTAATTTCTTTCTCCTTTGTTCTGCTTTCCCTGGTTTCTCCTTTGGATCATGGCCTTGGATCTGTTTTGGTACCTGAGGAAGATCAAGGTTTCACTGTCGTGTTTTCCCCGCTGAAAAACCCATGTTGTGATTAATCCAACTTTAACTGCAGTGGAGAGAAGCCCTGGATGAGCAGGAGGAAGGGTTTGCTGCCTGCTGGGGAGGATTGGGTTTGCTGCCTCCACCTCCCCCTGGTTTCCTGCTTACCCTTCACAGTCAGTGTCACCTTTCCCAGGGCTCACAGCTCTGATCTCTGCTCTCTGTGACCAGGGACAGCACCCAGGGAATGGCTGGAGCTGTCAGGGCAGGTTCAGGTTGGATTTTAGGGAAAGATTCTTCCCTCAGAGGGTGTCAGGCACTGGAAGGGCTCCCCAGGGAATGGGCACAGCCCCAAGGCTGCCAGAGCTGAGTTTGGACAACCTCCCAGGCACAGGCTGGGATTCTTGGGGTGTCTGTGCAGGGCCAGGGCTTGGATGATCCTGTGGGTCCCTTCCAGCTCAGGAAATCCTGGGATTCTGTGACTCTTCTTCCTCCAGTCTCAGCATCTTCCTACCACTCTCTTCTCTCCCTCAGCTGTGTTGCTTGATCTTTTCTCCAGAGTTGAGTTTGGGGTTTTTTTAGTAGAATTATTTAGGTTGGGATCTTTAGGCCATTTCTACCCCACTCTTGTTCCTTGCAGAATGGGTTCTGCCACCCCCAAATCCCTTCTCTGGGCTCAGAGCCCAGCCCAGGTGAACAACCAGACCCAGGTAAACCCTTCAAGCACAGGCTTGGAGCAAAGCCTCGCTGCCAGGAGATCCCCTGGCATGTTTGCACTCATAAACTTGTCAACATTTGGCTTTTTTTGTCCCTCTTGGGGGAAATTACTGCTGTTCCTCACCCCGTGTCAGCTCCCAGGCCGCGTTGGGATCGGTGCTAAAACCCCTGCTGTGGGTGAGGCTCCGGTGGGAGCTGTCACTACCTCGGGGTCAGGAAGCCAACGGGAACCTCTGTTCCATAAACTGTGAGTTTTTCATAAAAGCCTTTCTAATTTGTACCAAAGAGACTCCAGCACACCCTTGGGACTGGTAAAAATAATAATAGTTTGAGTGGTGGAAGACTGTGAATTTGAAACAGAAGGTTGTGAGATCCACGAGAATTACCCGAAACATCAACGTTGGACATCAATTAATGTAATTTAGATATACAATGAGATAGCAAAGATTCCCACAAAGAACTGTCAGCTCTTACCTCTTCAGATCTCAGTGAGATAAAGCAGATGTTTCCATCCCATTGATCCAGAGGAATGGGCCCTTCCATCCCAGAGCGCGTTGCCTCCAATCGCCAGGGGATTATTCCTCACCAAAATTACAGGGTTTGCTATTTTTCAATCATTTTTTTATTCATTCTGAGATGAAATGCACATGTTCCTATCAGCAGGTTTAGCTTAGGAATGCTGCATTCCCAAAGCCAGGAGTCTTCTCATGGAGGAGAGGTGAAGGCAAATGGAGCTGGAGCTGTTCCCTCTGGAAAGGTCCCTCTGTAACACCCAATTTAATCTTTACTATTCCATCTCCAACAAATGGCTCCTGCCCCTTCCCAAATCCCCTCAGCCAGGCTCACATGGAGTGCTTTATCCTGCCTTGATCTCACACGGGCTCCGCAGAGGAAATTGCTGCTTTAGGGCTGTGTTCTGGAGGATATTCTGTCTGAGCCTTGTGATCTTTCTCCTCACTTAAATCCACAAGTGCTGGCATGCTGGGAAGAACAAACACGTGGGGTTTTCCTTCCCTGGTTATTGCTGTCATCTCACATTAACAATCCCAAGGCTGGAAATCGCTGAAATCCCAGGTCACCTGGAAACTAAGCCCCGGATGTGGGGTCCTGTAGCTGGATCAGGGCCTGGCCATGCAGTTTCCAATCACTGAGAGCAGAAAAAGACACTTCCATATGTTCTCCTTATGACTGTTCCTGCTTTGATATGAATTCCTTGGATTTACCCTTTTTAAAGCCAGGGCTTCAGTTCTTAATGCTGGACTCGCCCTGCCTTACCCAAAATGTTTGAAAGTTTGAGTTCAGGCCAGAACTGGGCTTTGGAAAAGGGCCTGGAGTGGCAGGTAAAGGGGGAATGGCTTCAACCTGACAGAGGGCAGAGTTAGATATGATTTTGGGAAGAAAATCTCCCCTGGCACAGGGTGCCCAGAGGAGCTGTGGCTGCCCCTGAATCCCTGGAAGTGTTCAGGGCCAGGTTGGATGGGGCTTGGAGCACCCTGGGCTGGTGGAAGTTGTCCCTGCCCATGACAGGGGGTGGGATGGGATCAGCTTTAAGGTCCCTTCCAACCCAAACCATCCTGGGATTCTATACTGGGGCTGGAACTGTGGCCCTGCTCCATCTGCAAGGGATTTTAGTCACTCTACATTTGTCTCTCTTAATGCAGAAATTGCATCTTTGGGCCCAAATCCTTATCCATGGAATTTACATCTCTAAAGAGAGGGAAGCAGAAGCCAAAGAGGCTGAAATGGCCACATGGGCCGAAAACATGTGGCAGGAGATTTCCAGGAGCTTTCCTGTCAGAATTCCTCCTGCCTGGAGAAGGCACTGAGGTTCCATTTTCCTATGCCCACAACATGGTACTTCTGGCAGTGGGAGCCATTCCCTGTGTTCTGTCCCTCCATCCCATATCCAAAGTCCCTTTCCAGCTCTCCTGGAGCCACTTCAGGCACTGGAAGGAGCTCTCAGGGTGTGGCAAAGCTGCTGCAATCCCTTGTGCTGTGAGAGCAATCATGATTTGGGTGGGGAGGGCTCTGTTGAGGGGGTCCCACCTGGACAGGGTTCATCTGCGGTGGAACTTTTCCCCAAGGAGCCCCAAATCCAGAGCTGAGCTCCTGGGGGAACAGGCCTGGAAAAGCACAGAGTCCAAGAAGTTGAAAAAGACCTCAGACATCACTGAGTCCAACCTAGGGCCCAGCAAGACCATGGCACCAGGAAGGCTGGAGAAACCTTTGCCAAGGGGCAGGGAGAGCATCCCCCTCGCTGTGGTCAGGCTCAGCGTTACGGGTGCAGCTCCCTCCTTTTCCCTTCTCCTCCTTTCCCTGCCTTTTGGTGAGGGGCAGAGCGGGCTCTGGGCTCTCTGGCAGAGCATCTCTCATGGATCACGTCTGCTCCTCCAGGCACAGATCGTATCCTCTTTCCCTGGCACCAGCACAGCCCCAGAGTGGCACCCCCAGGACAATGCCTTGGCCGGCTCCGGCGCTGACCCGGGATGTGGGAGCCGAGGAGGGGATGGGGATGAGGGGGCCAGGAGGCACCAGGGAGGTTGAATAACGTGGTGTGGAATATCATTGTTCCAGCCAGGATGAGTAAGAGCACAGCTGAGCCTGGTCACCGACGGCACTGCCACCATTCCAGGGGAGGCAGGGGCTCGGCGGCGGCTGCACAGTTGAAAATCGAGACAATGAGTCTATAAAAGTTTAAGAACTGAATAGATCCCGGACATTTGGTTCTCATTATCACCAAATAACATATAAATAAACATACAACAGAACCAAGAGCAGCATCTTCCTCACTCCCCCTGCAAGAAGTTGTGTTTAGGCTGAAGTCGGCCTCCTTGGCCAAACCTCCTCCTGTGTGCTCTGGGATGGAGTCATGGGGCTGCCAGGCCTCATCTTCCTTCAAAACACAGCAAAGCCTGATCCAGGCAGGAAAATGAGGTGTGAATGTGCTGCTGCTCCTCAAAAGTCAGCAGTGCAGGGGGAAATGTGAAAATAAACCCAGCAAGAGTCAGTACAGTTTTTTTTTTCCTCTTGTTGTAAAAAGCCCATCCCACCCTGTGCCATGGGCAGGAACAGCTTCCTCTATCCCAAGCTGGTCCAAGCTCCATCCATCCTGGCCTTGGGCACTTGCAGGGATGGGGCAGCCACAGCTGCTCTGAGCAACTCAGTGTTCATTGTGAGAATTCATGGAGGAAGATGAGAGGGAGAGATGAATGATCAGAGACAGTGATGCCCTGAGGGGAAATCTTGGAAGAATCCCTGGCAGAGCTCGGAAAAAAGGCATGAATATGATTCCTTAGTACATCTTGCTCTTCTAAGATGAACATGTTGCTCAATCCCTGCCCCTATGGAAGCAGTTGGACACAATTACCTTCCCTGCATGGACAGAGCTTGCAGTTATTGAAAAAAAAAAACCAGTCTTAAGCAAAGCAGATTGTATGGAACATCTTAGATCTCGCTGAGGAAGAGGAATTGAGACTGCAGTGCTGGATGGAGACTCCATAAAATCAAGATTCTTCTTCCTAAGGGCTTGTAAACACCGATGGATGTGCAGTTAGAGTGCCAGGATTTCAGGTTTTAGGAGACTTTATTGTAGTCTTGTTGTTGAGAACATCACTGAGAGAGCAAGGGATGGCTTTCCTCAAAAGAAAGTCAGGAATTCCAAAGCTTTTAGGTCACACATGTTAAACTGACTCTGCAGCCGCTGCAGGAATTGCAGCTGCTGCCAAAATGTAAATGGGAAATGGGCTCAAAGCTGCTTTACATCACTCAGAGATTCCCTGATCTGTGGAATTCACATGGAGAGGGGCACTCAGACCTGCCACCTGTGCTGTGCAGAGCTGTACCCCCTCCAAAGGGAAGGGAGAGCTCCTAAGCTGCAGCAGCTTCCTCCCACCTGTGGTTAAATCCTGCTGGGATGGGAAGGCAATGCTGGAAAAAACCCAGCAAGTTTGGGAATCAAGAGAAAAAGTCATTCCAGACACGTCTCCTGTGTGTTCTCCTCCTCTGCAGCCTCTGCCCGCCCTCCCCAGGACCCTCTCCACTGCTCTTTGATTTCCCATCCAGAGCATCAGGGATCCCTGTCCCTTCTGCATCCTCCCCACCCTCTGGCTCCTGCTTCTCCTGGACCAGGACTCTTGCAGCACAGGCAGGATACAAAAAACAACCTAAACTTGTGAGGTTCTTCCTCCATGTAATGAGGTTTTTCAGGGATGGCAGAGGAAGAGGAGGGATTGCTCAGAACGAGAGGAATTAAAACAAAATCCTGGAGAAACTGGAACCATGGGATGTGGGACTCGACTAGTCCAGGTGTGAGGTTCCCACTTATCAATTATGTTTTAATTCCATCATTACATGGGATTCCTTTTTAATTAGTGGGATGCTGCTCAGCTCTAGGAGGCAGAAATCCCTCAGTGTGAGGATTTGGCCAAAATCCCTGGTGAGATCAAGGCAGGGATGGAGAACTCACATCTTCCTCCTGACCCAGCCCCAGGCTGACCTGACCTCTAAAATTCACCTTCAAAGTGACCTAAATGACTCTGGAAAACGGGATGAGGCTGCTGCAAGTGTGGGTAGGTCCATGTGGGATTGGGGTTGAGATTTTCATCTTGGAAAACAGGATTTTGGTGGTGTAGGAATTCGTTTTGATGATCCTTGTGGGTCCCTTCCAACTCAGGGTATTCTGCCATTTTATGAAAACAGTAACAACACCAAGCACTCAAATAATTATAAATGTTCCTGAAATAATTGCAGGGTTTTGAACAGAGGGATCATTTGTGTTTATTTGCTTTTTGCCCCTCAGTTGTTGGGGTTGGCAGAGCTTGATGCTTCCAGTTTTGCTCTTCCCAAATATTAGGGAAATGTTTCTTTCTTAAATGAAAACAGAGACTGTCATGGAATTTCATGTCTATGACACAGGACTTACAGGAAAAAAAAAGCCCTACTGCAGGAAAACAAGGCCAGGAAGGGCTGGAAAATGTCATCCTCCTCCCCAAAGGCAGGACAAGGCCACCATGGGATTCTTTCTCGCTGGGATCTGTGGCATGAAGACCCCACAAATTTTCAGACGTTGTGTCCCAGGGCTTGGAAGGGTTTCTCATGGAAGGGACAGCCTCGTGAGAAACTCACCCTGCCCCCAGGTCTGGGAGCACAGACCTGGCACGGGACCACCCAGCTCTGGGAGCCCACCCAGGGGGGCTCACCAGGACCCAGCCCAGGGATGTGCTGGTGACAGTCCCTGGTGCTGGCCCTTCCTGGAGATGGCTCTGGCATCTGCCAGCGCTGCTGACCCACTCTGCTTCATGTGATCCTCCAAACCCAGCTGGAACCCTCCTCTGCAGTGCCACCTCCTCTGCGGCCATTAACACCTCGTATTTAATCCCTTGTTTCCTTTTACTTTTCCAAATCACATCCTATTCTCTTCAGGCCACCTCTCGAGTTTGTTCGGAACATCTCTAATTTCTAAATTCAAATTTCCTGGCAGCCTGTGAGCATCACACAGCACCTTAATCATCTCATTATCCCTCTCGTTATCAATTAAACCCACTGATTGGAAATAGAGCCAGCGCAGGCATTGCCAACTCCTTTCGATGAGCTTTATCGAACCAGGTGTGATTTGATACCATGGTTCCTTCTCTAAATTCACTCCTCTCACTGGTTCACTCTTTCCCAGGCTGTTTTCCAGCTTCCATTAGTTTCCAGCAGTGACAATCTTTAAAAACCTGGAGAACGCCCACAGAGCCCTGGGCACGCCGTGCTCGGCCGTGTCCCCCGGCAGAGCGGTGACCACGCTATCCCTGCCCGAGGATCAGTGGCGTTTGGTTCTGCCCCCAGGAATCCTCCGCCGGCTGCGGGGACAGCGACTGGCGGGACTGCGGGCACCGGGCCGGGATCGGCTCCATCCGTACCGGGATTGGGACCGGGATGGGGATGTCGGCCGGGACTGGGACTGGGATCGGAAGCGGGACTGAACCGTACTGGGCACGGGCCCACCCATCACCGCGCCTGTCTGTACCGGGACAAGGACAGGGACAGGAATTAGGGATAAGGGATAGGAATAGGTATTAGGGATAAGGGATCGGGATCGCAGCGGGGCGCGGCTCCAGCCCGATCTGACCCCGCCCTCTAATTTGCATAATCGCGCCCCATGGTCTCACCGCCTCTGCTCAGGCTCCGCCCCAGCCCTGCCCAGGCCCCGCCCCCCGACCGGACGCTGAGGGGGCGCTGCCGCGGCCGAGTCCCGCCCCTCCCCGCCGGGCCCCGCCCCGCCGGCGGCCCGGCCCCGCCCCCCGGGGTGGCCCCGCCCCCTGGCGGGGCGCTGGCGGCCCGGCCGCGCAGCCCGCGGTGCCCGGCGCGCCCCGGGAGCAGCAGCGCTGGGGCCGCTCTGCGCCGCTCCGCCCGAGCGCACCATGGGCGCGGAGCGCAGGGCGGCGGCGCCGGCTCCCCGCGGCTGCGCCTGCGGCGGCGGCGGCAGCGGCAGCTGGCGGCTCTTCCTCGGCTTCTTCGCGCTGTCGCTGGCGCTGCACGTCCTGACGCTGGGCTGTTACCTGGAGCTGCGCTCCGAGCTCCGCCGCGACCGCGGCCCGCAGCCCGCGGCCCCGCCGCGCCGGGACGGGACGGCGGCTGCGCCCGGAGCCCCGGCCGGGGGCCGCCCGCAGCGCGCGGCCGAGGGCGCGGAGCGGCGCCAGCAGGTGGGTCCGGCCGGGGGCGGGGGGACCGCGGGGGCTCCGCGCTGCTCGGGGCCATCCCCCGGCTCCATCCCCGCGCTCGGGGGCCGCGCCCCGGGGCGCTTCGGAACGGCCCCTCGAGGGAGTTTGGTGGAAAAAGGGGGGAAAGCCCCAACTCGTGGTGCGGGGGTGAAGTGCAGGGGGAGCTCGTCTGGGCTTGGGGTGACGGGCTGCGGGGCCGCCTGTGTTCCACCTGCTGCTCGCAGTTTCCCTGTCGCGAATGACCCGCCGTGTGTCCCGACAGCGCAGCCTTGGCCGGGGGCAGCGGCTTTGCCTCGGCCTTTGCGGGGTGCCCCCGGGCGCGGGATGCTGCTGCCGGGGAGCCCCGCACGGCTCGGCCCCGCACCCGCCGTGCCCGCTGGGTCCCGGTCCCGCACGGCCTCCGCTCGCTCCCCTCCTTCCTCTTGCGCTGTGTTCCTGATAGCGCTCCTCTCCCAGCCCAGGTGCATCATCTTTTGGGTGATGCCTCGGTGTCCCCCCGCAGCAGCTGCTCAGCCTGTGCAGGAGAGGTGGGCAGCAGCCTCCCGGTTGTCCCCGCCGCTGTCCCCAGCCCTTGGGGGGGGTCGCCTGTCCCGAGAGCTTCTGGGAGAGCCGGAGCGGAGCTGGGGCCTCCGCTCGCAAACTTAGCTCATTTTTTCCAGGCACGAAACTTCGCTGCGAGCAGGATAAGCTGGAGGAAGGAGTTTCCTCCCCTCCGAGCCTCCGGAGCGGATGGCCCGCTCCCCCAAGGTGCCGGGTGGCTTTGCCGCGGAGTCGCAGCGGGGTTTCGGGGGAGATGCCAAGCCCTGCCTCGGCACCCTGGCGGTCCTCGCCTTGCTGGTTATCAGTGCGTGGGGGGAAGGACAAAAATAGCTTTGATAAAGCGGCGAGTTTGGAACTCTTCCTCCCACTTGGCAGCGGGAGCCGTTCCGCCGCGCCGGCCTCGGCTGCCCCCGGGAGAGCCGGGCTTGCGCTTCCTTCGCTGCCCGGGTCCCGCAGCTTCCCATAGTAAATCCAAGTCCAGCGTTGAAGCGGAGGGAAGCCGAGCTCCCGGGTCATCGCTCTGCCCTCGCTGCCTCTCCAGCAGTGTCAACACAGAGCGAGCCGGAGCGGTTTGGTGTCGTGCTGGGATTCCTGGGTTGCCTTGGAATAGCGCGCGGCTGGAGTGCCTTTCGTGTTATCGTGCTGGATCTGTTTAGTCTTTCGAGCTCTTCTTTCCAGCGAGCGTATAATGAAATACCAGGGCAAATACTTGAGGCATTCATAAATTACAGCGTTAGATAATTTGTCTCTGGATGCGGACGGAGCTCCGAGCATCGCTCGCTGCAGCTGACGGACTCCAGATAAGGTAACGCTAATTATTTATTTCTTTATTCTACATCTGGCCTGTCAGGCTTGAGATGAAATACTCTTTGGGGCACATTGAAGCGGTTGGGTTGCAGAGAAGGGTTGCTGGTAATCGGGACATGGGGAAGGAAGGCTGAGCGTCCCGAGCTGCTCCGGTTGGGAACGGCTCCTGTGACAACGTGTGATTAATGGGATTTGTAGTGGTGCTGCTCACCCGTTTCTTGCTGATTTTTCTGCCTTGCAGCTAAAAACAAGCACTTTGGGTGTCCTGGGATGCTGTGAGTGCATCCCATCTGTGATTAAAGAAGTGAAATGGGGAATTTGCAAACAGCTTTATTTAGAAAGTTATTGCCCAACTTTGGGGTACGTGTGAGGTTCCCAGCAGCCCTTCAGAGCTGTGCTGCTGATAAACCCAAAGTGTGATCCCATACATGTGATGCTTGCATAAATTGGGCTGAAATTACTAAATAATTAATTCAAGCAATGTGATCAATGACATTCCTCTCTTGAGGACCATGGTCAGACTTCATTTGGGGAGGACCAATGACCACAGTGCTGTGAGCCCTCAAAGGTCCTTCAGCTGCTGAGGTCTCTCAGTGAAGAGGTCAAGTGCTGCGTGTGTTGTGATTGTACAATCTCATTTAAACCAAAGAGATACTCTCCTTCCTGACCCTTTTATCTTTATTTTTAAGTTACTTTATTTCCCCTCCCCTTCCTGACCTGAGGCAGGAGGAAGAGGAGCATGAGGGGAAGGACGGGGAGCGATGGTCAGTGCTCAGATTTTGGCCCAAACCTCGCCTGGCCCCGTGCCAGAAATGACCTCATGACAGGAGTGAGATTTGGCAGCTCGATAACGCCCCACTTCCCTATCTCACAGGGTATCCAAATATGTAACTCATTTGGGATGGAAGGGCAGATTTTCATGGCAGAGGTTGAGGCATTGTAGTTCCACATCTTTGTCCCAGAACCCGCCGGGTGTTGCATCACCGCGCTGGCTGCGAGATGAGGAGTTTGTTAGAGCTGCTTTAATTCATTGACTCTTCAGTGGCTCAGAGGTGTGAGAGAGGGTTTGGGGAGTGGTGGAGCCTTGGCTCCACCAATAAAATGCAAATAATCCCTCTGGATGGGTGTGCTGTGGGATGGGAGAGGGATTCTGTCAGGCAGGCTCTGCTCATGGAGATCCACATCAGGGCACTGTGTCCCTTTGGAGGATTTTGTGCCTAAATTAAATCGTATTTTGCTGTCAAAAAATCGTCCTTGCAACATTTGAGTTATGCAGAGCATCATTCCCATGCTTTTTCTCCAGCCATATCCCTGCCCTGCCACATTTCTGCCAAAACTTGTTCTTTGGTCAATGCTGGGTGAAATGTGTGCCCTGAGAGTGTCCCAAGATGGGGATAAAAACTTCCAAAACCCGGCAATAGGATCAAAAGCCATCGGTTTTGTCAAAATAATTGTAGAGGCGCTTGCAGCTGGTGGGGGGAGGGAGGGGGGTGCTGAGTCATCCAAAAAACTGTGCTGAGCAGCAATTTGCTGACTGGCATTTCACCTTCCCGGTGCCAGGGTGTCTGATCTCAGTCTCCACTTCTCACCTTTTTAACAAGGGATGTTCCCACTTTGGAGCAGTGCCCACATCGGTGTTCCTGATCCTTGCTTTCATGGAGCAGTTGGGCTGGAAGGGACCTTAATGCTCATTTAGTGCCACCCCTGCCATGGGCAGGGACACCTTACACTAGCCCAAGGTGCTCCAAGCCCTGTCCAGTCTGGCCTTGGACACTACCAGGGATCCAGGGGCAGCCACAGCTTCTCAGGACAATCTGTGCCAGGGCCTCCCCACCCTCACAGGGAAGGATTTCTTCCTTTCTTTTCCCTCACCTGTGTGAAATTGCAGTTATTTTTCCCCTTGTTTTGTTAATTCTGGCTCCGGAGTAAGAGGCAGCTGTTGGTGTGGTTGGCACAAAGGCTCTAAAGGTGTGGAAGCTGCTCCAGAGGCTTCTCCCTCCCTGAGCATACCTGTGGCTCATCCATGCATCTTCATCCCCGTGTCTGGCTCCTGCATCCCAGCTGAAACCTGCCCAACGTGCTGAAAGCTTTGAGCAGAGCTCCTGTTGGAAATGCTTCCCCAGCCTCCTCTGGAAGCAGCCTCAGCACGGCTCCTGTGGGCTCTGACCTTTCAGGGCCTGTGTGTTGGGATTTCATGGCTCTGCTCCCGGGGTAGGGGGAGGCTGGGTGTGTGCAGAGGGAAGATACTGATTAGGGATGTGCCCTCACAGTGGATTTTCACTCAAATTCCACATTGTGGTGCTGCTTGTAGCTGGAAGAAGCTTTCAGAGGGCAATAAAGGGAGCCTGCAGAGCTCTGTGGCAAATGTCAGGCTCTAGTTAACTTCATTCACAACTTGAATTTGCCATCCCTGCTGCTGTGCCTGTGAATATTTCATGCACAATCTGGCCTGAATCCAGAACTGCTCCTGTTGAGATGCTGCAGAGTGGCAGGAGCTGGCAGTGGCTGTGGGATGTGTTGCATCCTTTGGGAAATTAAATACAGTGTGAGCTCTTCCCCAAGGGCTGGAGGTGCATCCCTGCATGTGCTGTGGGGTGAATTCCTGTGTGAGGAGAAACCTTTGGCTGGGTGGGAGCAGCCTGGCTGGACCTTGGGAATTGTGGAATCACAGAGGGGTTTGGGGTGGAAGGAGCCTCTCAAGGCCATCGAGTCCAATCTCTCTGCCACAGGCAGGGACACCTCTAACTCCATCAGGACCTTCCCAAAGTCCTTATTCCCAGATTTATGGTGCTGCAAGGGTTTCCTTCTGCCCCTCCAGCCTCCTCCACTGCTGATATGGGGTTTCATTTTGTATTTTCTGCTCATTCCATGAAGGAGAAGAACTGTGGCTTTGTGTGAGAACCAGGATGTTTTATCAGCATTAACTGAGTTCCTTGATGGAGAATATTGTTGCCAGAGTAAGTGTTTGACTGACCCGTGACCAAATTACAGGGTTTTTCCACAATTTCTTGATGAGTTCCTTGGCAAATCCTTGAACTTGGGTTTTTAACAACATTCAGTGGCATTCCAAAGTTATCTTCCCCTTAACCCCAGAGTAAATAGTGCCATATCAGCCCCATATTATTTTAACCTTTTAACATTATTTTTCTTACCACATAATAACATAAATCTTCCCTGCTCTCCCATACACATGTAGTGTCTTGTAATGCTAATTAAACTGCACACCAGCCTAATTTTGCTCTCAGACTAATCCAATATATTTTTCTTGACTGGAAGCCAAACCCAGAGAGCTTCAGAGCATGCGGAGCTCTCATTCCAGTCTTATTATATGTTAATGGCTTTATATTTTAATATCTTTCAACACTTGGGGAGGATGTTATTTTTAGAGGTGTCTGGCTGCAGAAGGTGCGGGTCTCTGAGGGGTTTGGGGGATGTGAAGCACTGAGTAAACTCCGTGCAGTAAGTGGGAAGCGTGTCCCTGAAGAGGAGTAATCTGTCAGGATCCATTGTGCACAAGCAGGGAATCCCAGGGAGGTTTGATGTGATTTTTTTACCGTGGTGTAGTGGGAGATTTGGCTGCAGTTTTACCGTGGTTAAGTGGGAGATTTGGCTGCAATTTGAACGTGGCTAAGTGCCTTTATGGGGCGGTTTCAGTGGTAAGTGCTCTCTCGTTAAACTCTGGGTTTGTGTGCTAATGGTGCCGATGCCAGTCGGCCCTGGATGCTACTACAGCAGGGATAATCACTCCCAGATGGGTGTGGATGGAAACGAGCTCCTTCCCTAAGCCCCAGTGAAACGCTGTTATAAGTGCAAAGTCCTAATGATGCAGGACCCTATTGATGAGGTGCCAGCCCTGTAACACCTTCCAAATGGGATTGTCAGCATCCTCCTGCCTGGCTGCACCTCAGCTCTGGGCATGGAGCTGAGATGCACTCCTTGGGAGTGGCTCTTGCAGTGGAATCCCAGAATCTGCTGATCTGGGAGGATCCCATCAGGATTGGGGTTCACTGCGTGGTGTGGGGTTGAGTTGTGTGGCTTTGCAGCTGCAGGCAGTGTATGACAGAGGTGGCATCGTGTGGTGAGGGTCTGTGTCCATGGGGACGGTTTGTGTGGTGTGGGGAGGGTCTGTGTTCCATGGTGTGAGCATCCATGTCCATCATGTGAGGGTGTATGTCCATGGGGATGATTGAGTTCCATCATGTGAGGGCCCATGTCCATGGCGAGGGTCCATGCCCATGATATGAGGGCCCGTGTCCTTGGGGATGGTCTGTGTTCCATGATGTGAGGGTCCATGTCCATGGGGATGGTCCATGCCTATCATGTAAGGGCCCATGTCCATGGGGATGGCCTGTGTTCCATGGTGGGAAGGTTCATGTCCATGTGGAGGGCCGGTTTTCCATGGTGTGAGAGTTCATGTCCATGGGGATGGCCTGTGTTCCGTGGTGGGAGGGCCCATGTCCATGGGGATGGCCTGTGTTCCATGGTGGGACGGTCCATGTCCATCATGGGAGGGTCCATGTCCATGGGGATGGCCTGTGTTCCATGGTGAGAGGGCCCATGTCCATGGGGATGGCCTGTGTTCCATGGTGTGAGGGCCCATGTCCATGGGGATGGCCTGTGTTCCATTGTGTGAGGGTCCATGTCCATTGTGTGAGGGTCCATGTCCATCATGGGAGGGTCCATGTCCATGGGGATGGCCTGTGTTCCATGGTGAGAGGGCCCATGTCCATGGTGTGCAGGTTTTTGTTCATGTGGAGGGTCCACGTTCCGTGGCTTTGCCATGGTGGCTCAGTGGCTTTGTGGCAGTGGCTGTTGTGTGATGTGGCTTTGCCATGGTGGACAGGGCAGGGGTTGTTTGTGCTGTGTGGGGCTGTGGTCACTGCGTGGTGTGGCAGGACAGTGGCCACAATGGCTGGAAGCTGCTGGATGCTCCCAGGAGGGAGGAGGAGAGGACCAAGGAAGTGTTGCCTCCTGCCAGGGCTGCCTCTTGCGCAGCCCTTGGGAGCTCAGAGCCCGCCTGGCTCCCCTCCCGGGCAGTGCTGGTGCCCCAGGGGTTAAATCCCATCCCTGTGTGACTGCAGGGTTAAATCCGTGTGAATCCGTGTGCCAGGCCAGCGGGGTGCTGTCCCTGAGTGCTGCCTTTGTCCTTTAATCCCTCTTTGCAATTCCTGTCACCTCTGGGCTTTCAGCCTCTCCCGGGACACAAAGGGAGGGGGGAGACAGGGAAGGTGTTCCCTGAGCTGGGATGGAAGTCAAACCCACCTGGGAGCAGGTACAGGCTCTGGTTGTAAATGATCTGCAGGTGGGAAGCTTGGGGAGATGCTGTGTCAGACAGACCCCATTGTGCTCCTTAATCCCACAGTCCCAGCATGGTTTGGGTGGGAAGGGACCTTAAAACTCATCCCCTTCTATGGGCAGGGACTCCTTCCACTGCCCCAAACTGCTCCAGCCTTGCCTTGGACACTTCCAGGGATGGGGCAGCTTCTCAGGGTGTCTTCCCAGTTGTCTCTTCTCCCTTTTCCAGTTCTTGTTTTAACTGGATAATTCTGGCATTCCGTCCCAGAAAGTTGAGAAGATTGGAGTGCCCTGTCCAGAAAAAAAAAAAAAATTCAGATATTTGAATCTCATTCTTATTTCATAATAATGAATTAAATATTATATAAATATAGAAAATAAATATTATTTCATAATAATATTTATATTTTCTAATAATAACTAAATCTCTGAATTCTTCCTTATATTTTGGGATCCATGAGGCAGCAGCAGCTTTCCCTGGGATTCCCAGGGAAGTGTGGGGCCAGGGGTGTGGGGCAGGCACTAAATGGCCTAAACAGACCTTTGTGATCTTTCCAGTCTTCCCCACGTGCCAGGCTCAGTGAAATTCTTCCAGGAAATCATTTCGGAGCAATTATTTCCTTCAACTTTGCAAACAAGTTGTTGAGCTACTGGTTCCCTTAACCAGCACTTTATTCTAATTTTCCCATGGGGTAGGAAAATAGGATAAGGCATTTAAAGCTGGCAGCTGGAACTGTTGCCAACCCAAGAGGATGGAACAGCTTAGACTGAAAAATCAGGGGGTTATTTTAATTTTTTACTGCGGTTGCTGCTGTTCCTGGGGCTGCAGGAAAGCTCTGCCTGGAAAACTTGAATTCTCACGTTTTCCCATAAAACATAACCTCTGTCAGAAAAATGGGATCAGACAGGGAATCGCTGGATGTGCAGCTGATGAGGTGCATTTGGAGAGCAGGGTGAAGAGAGGAGCTGGGTTTTCTGCTGCAGCTGTTTGTATCTTTTGAGTGATAATGAACTCAATGAGTAGCTGGCTGCCTTGGGGCTGTGGATGGGCTTGTTGGTGCTTGCTCTGTCTGTCTGGGGTGTTAACTCTTACTGGGAAGGGGGGAGATCCCATCCAAAGGGGAGGGAAGCCCATCAGGAATTACCTCCACGTGCCCTCTGAGTAAATTCTGGCAGATTTCTAAGGTCAAAAGGGGATTTTTTTTTTCCAAAGGGGGCAGGAAGGCAAAGTTTAAAGCTGGTAATTGGCCATTTTAAAGGAATATTACATCTTCTTTTGAGCAATATCTTTATTGTCAACTTGGAGTTTTCTCCTGTTGTTGACAGGAGTTGTTTTGGCTCAGAACATGATTCCTGCAGAGATTCCTGGACTGTGCAGGACTTGATGGTGAAAGGACAAGGGGTGATGGGTTTTAAGAGAGTTGATTTAGATTGGATCTCGGGAAGGAATTCTTCCTTGTGAGGGTAGTGAGACCCTGGCACAGATTCTGTGGCTGTTCCATCCCTGGAAGTGTCCAAGGCCAGGTTGGATGAGGCTTGGGGTCACCTGGGACAGTGGAAGGAGTCCCTGCCCATGGCAGGGGTGGCACTGGATGGGCTTTAAGGTCCCTTCCTACCCAAACATTCTGTTTTCATTCTCTGGAAAGGGAATGTGTGCAGGAAAAGTCCTTGAACTAAAGGCTTCAGCTGAGCCTTGGGAGCTCAGTGCTAATCCTGGCTCAGCTGAGCTTGGCCTCTGTGTCTGGTGAGATGCTGAAACCGAGAGAAAAACTCAAGCTTTTGCTGGCAGGGTGGATTTTGCTCAGGAGGTGGGAGAGCCTCCATGCTCAGCACCTGCAGGAATGCTGCCTGGTGTAATGCCTGCATCCCCTGGATGGAATCCAGCACTCTGGGCTCAGTCCTGTGTCCCCAGGGGCTGATTCTTGTTTCAGGCTCAGCAGCAGAGGGGCAGGAGAATCCCTGTGCCACTGCCAGGGATGCTGGGAGCCAGCACATTCCCAATAAAAGCAGGATTTGACTTCAGGCACAGGTGCTGGGCAGGTCATTCACACTCCCCTGCGTGGCTGCAGGGCTTGGACAATTCCAGATGTGCTGTGTCCCTGTCCTGGCTGGGATGGAGCTGCAGGAGGAGCTCTGGGAAGTTGAGACCTTCAAGTGTTAAATCCCAAGCGCTGCTCCTGCCGGCTCAGCTCCGATCCCGCGTCTGGTGCGCGTTTCCAACAACAGCCTGGATTTGCCAAGGAAAATGACGCTGGATGCAGCAAAGAGCTGTCAACTCTTTCCTCCCTACACTGCCAGGCAGCTTTTCTCCTGCTCTCTGCAGTAACTGGGCTGTTGGGAAGCGATATGGAATTTCCCTCCATCCTCACCCCACTCCAGGCAGCAGCACCTCACGCGGGGGCTGTGGGGTCCCTCTGCAATCCCATTGAGGGTCACATTAAGCTGAGATTAACTCAAGTTCTTCTCCTCTGGTACCTAAATGTTGGAACCAGGGGGATTTTACCTGGAATTTTAAAGAACTTGTTCCTAAAAGAGGCTTTCTGATCTGGTTTTGTGCAGATGGGTTCAGGAGAAGAAACCCAGGCACCCCTGGGCTGGTGTACCCCTCTGACCATGGGCTTCTCTGTTGGGTTCTTCTGACTCAAAATTCTTTTTTCCCTATCTCTGAAGATGCAGAAACCCCAATTTATAAATTATGATCCTGCTAAAACGGTTCATGGGGTGCTTGGGGCAGCTACCCTTCAGTCAGATCCCTCTGAAGCTCCCGTGTGGCTTCAAGCTGGAAGAGGTACTGAAGGAGTTAAAAATTCCTGCTGTTGGTGCACACGAGCAGAGCCAGGTATCTCCCAGGGGATCCAAGTTTGCTTTCTGAAATCTGGCAAATAGCAAAAATTTTGATGTCTGTGAGCAGCAATCACACCCCGAGGCGATGACGGCTGACAGGGAAGGGCTCCTGACATATTTACCGAACAATTTTCTTATCATGAAGTGCTCAAAAAGCCCAAACCTGGAGAACAATAGCAACAAAAACCCCACTGCAGGGTTTGTCAGCAGATGCAGCTTGGAGATAACAAATGATTTTTGCTTTTTGTTTGACTCTTTGACACTTAGGGGTTAATTGGAGCAAGGCCAAATGTGGTGAGATAGTGCCTGAATCAGAGTTTTAAAAACACTGGGATTGGAAGAGTTTTAACTTCTAACTTCTGTGAGGCTCTTAGAGGCTGGTGAATAGGGGGGTTAGAAATAACTAAAGGAAAATGTTTGGGTTGGGCAGTAAAAATGACTTTGGAAGGGGCAGCCCTTCCTGAGACCTCAGAAGTCATCTCAGCCCTCAGCCCAGCTGGGCTTCCCCTTGTGCTGGGGCTGGGTTGGTCTGAACTATTATTAAATGGGAAGTAAATGTTTCTGTGAGGGTGTTGTGTCATGTGTTCATCCACCAGTCCCTCTGTCCTGGTTGTGTGTGTTTGCAGAATGAAGCAAAACAGCATTTGTGAGAAACAGAGGGACTTTGACATGAAAAATTTGGAATAAATTTGTAACGTTGGTCCTGATCCAGCTGCTCCCTTTGATTTCCCTCTGATATAGAAAGGCACTGGCCTGAAACTGGTCCAGAGGGTGTCCAGGATGCTCTGTGAACTCTGGCATGAGGAATTCTGAGCAATAAAACTTTGGAAGTGTGGCCTTCGAGGGCTATTGTGGAAGGAAGGGCATAAGAAACATGACACTGGGATTGTGATTCCTGGCAGGAATGCTTTGCAATGGGGAAATTTCAGTTTGGTTTGTGTTGCTTACATGCCTTTCTTCTCGCTGAAGGGCAAATGACAGTGTCAGCATTAAATGTGAGGAGCTGACATCTTCCCATGAAATATGCCTGATGTCCCCAGAACCGAGCTGGAGTTACTGCTGCTCCAGAAATCCGCCTTCCCTGGATTTTACTTTTGCTCTTACCCCAAAAAGGACCCGACTGGAATGTTCCTGCTGATAAAGAGGTTGGTTGTGGAGGGAATTGTGCTCCAGGGAGAGGTCTGAGAGCAGGAGGAGCCCTGGCTGAGCTGGATGTCCCCGTGTCCCTTTTGGCCCCGAGGCTCTCGTGTGGGACGTGTCAGCCTGACGGGCGCCTGAGATGGAACAAAACCCAGGGCCATTGCTTGGATGTTTGGGGGTTTTTTTAAGGCCACTTCTCTGGGTTTGAAGATCTTGAACTTCTGTGGGTAAAATTTATGGCAGTTTAGAGATGGAAGAGATTGGCCATGTTCTCTGCGATGCCCTGTTGGTCCTGTGTCCCCGGCAGCTTCTGTTGTGGTGGCTTTTAGGTTGGTTGGTTCAGCAGGGCTTGGTGTAGCCAGGGCTTCACCCCACAGGGTGGGTGATTTAGGGAGCTCTGTTGGAGAGCCAGTGCAGATGTGTGTGGCAGCTGGAGCTGCAGGAGGATGAGCAGTCACTCAATTTATCTTTACATCCAGTGCATTGTGCCGCTCGTTTTGAAGATCGGGAATTGCTCGTTGGGCTGGGCTGAGTTTGGGCCCCTCATGAGGTTTTCCACCAAGTTCTCCCAGGGTTGGTGTCCATGGGGAAGAGGAGTTTGTCAGGCTGCTCAGGAGGTGCTGATTGCTGCATCTGCAGAAGATCATCAGCAGGGTTGGGTTTTGTTGGCCAGGAGGCATTAAGGGACACCTTGCATGGGAAGGGTTGTCCAGCCCTGGCACAGCAGTGGTGGAGTCCCTGTTCCTGTAGCTGGATGTGGCACTTGGGGACGTGGTTAATGGTGGCCTTGGCAGTGCTGGGGGAGTGGTTGGACTCTGATCTCAGAAGGCTTTTCCAACCTCAATGATTCCATGATTTTTTGTCAGGCTTCTACTGTCATTGCTCAGTGCTGACATGCTCAGATTGGAAGAATTTGGGTTATTTCATACAGGATCCTTGTTTTCTTCTTTCTCTCTGAAATCTCCACAACAGAACCATTTGCACATAAATGAAGCAGGATTTTTGGCCAGCTCTTGTGCACACCTGTGCACTCCCATCACCCACCAGGAAATTGCTGCCCTGAAATGCTGCTCCTAAAATATTTGCTGAGGGTTGGTTTGGGAAAGCTAAAAATTATTCTTTTGAGACTTCTCACATGGTCAGTTATGAATTAAGGCTGCTCAAAAAGAGATTGTTCAAGCAAATGAACTGTTCTTAGAAGCAGTGGGGTGGGACAAGATGGGACCACCCCCCTTCCTTTGGGCAGGATCACCTTCCACTATCCCAGGTTACTCCAGCCTGGCCTTGGACCTTTCCAGAGATGGTGCAACCACAGCTTCTTCCATAAAATGATGGAAAACACTGGGCTGGAGGGACTCTGGTGAATATAGAATTATCTAATATATAGGATGATTTAATTTCTGTTTCAGTAGCTCTGTTTGCCATTGGGGGCTGGGGTCAGCTGGGGTGAGGGAGGAGGATGGAGGGGATGAGGCAGCGAGTCCCTGCTCCAGCAAGGCAGGATTTCCAGTAGGAGAATGCCCTTGGAAGAGTGTGTGTTTGTGCCCACAGCCATTAAGCTCCATAATCTTGGTGTCTGTATCAACTTACAAATGAAAGCTTGCAGTAATTTGGAGCAGCATTTGAATTGTGAGTGGTAGTGATGATGCTGAGCTTGTCTTTTAATGCTGAGTTTAGAGGCTTTGAGGTTTGGATTAAAAAAAACTTCAATGAAACCACAAAAAAGACATTGGAAGCATAGCTGAACAGGTGGAACAAATTTGTTAAATCTGTTATTGGGAAAACAGCAACTTGCTTTTAAGAAATAAATCAATCTGCAGCTCAGTGTTTCATAATGAGGAGTGGGATAGGAAAATCTAAAAATATCTCCAAATGAGAGCTAATGCTCCGAAGGAACAGATCCAAACTAGAATATAATATTGCCCATTGTGGTGACAATAAGGATTTTAAAGTTCATTGAGATCCTTGCTGGGATGCAGATGGGACTTGAAGAGGCAGCATATTTCCCTTGGCCGGGTCCAGTTTTTATTTGCATAATAACTTATTATATGTATTGCCAGTAGCTCCCAGAGCCCCTGGTCAGGATTGGGAAACCACGATGAGTTCATCCCCCTCTGCCTGCTGAGACAATATATTCCCCAAGAACTGGGAGGGAGGCGTCTCTAGCAACTAAAGCAAGTGATTATGTGCTTGAAGAGGCAGGAAAAAGCAGAGTTTTAACCCTGTGAACCTTTGTGTACCTCAGATCTTCTCACCAAGACCCATTTCAGGGGTCTTTGTCCTTCGGGCACCTTTGTCCCCATCCTTCCTCCTGTGTCCTGAGCTTTAGCAGCTGATTTTAATGAAGTTAGGGAGCTTTTCCAGGTGGAAAATGTGTCCTGGGTTTTCAGGAGAGGGGGCATCTGTGCTGTGTTCTCTGTTATTGCGGAGCCACAGAATGGTTTGGGTCAAAAGGGGCCTTGATGATCATCTCGTTCCACCCCCTTTTCTGCTCCTTTCCTTAATTCCTTGTGCTGTTAAGGCAGCAGAGCCAGCTCTGCATCCATTTTTCTTGGAAAGCAATTCCACAGCCTCATCCCTCTCTCAGCAGGTTCTTCCTAGGTTATTCCAGAGTTTCCCTTGCTCAGCAGAACCTGGGTGCTCTGTCACACCCAGGCAGGCCAGGCTGGGGCACTGCCATCACCTTCATGCTCCACCATCTCTTTCTTTTGGGATTTGCTGAGGGCTTCTGGGCACAGGGGGCTTCTTCCAGTGCTGCTGTGGAGTAGCTGCTCCCAGCTAACCAAATCCACATGGACAGCTGTTGCTCAGAGGGGAGTGGGTAAGTGCATCCATAAAGTTTGGGATTTTTGCTGGAGGGAGCGCAGCCGGTGCACGGCCGTTGCTCTCTGGGAGCCCTCGGCACTTAAACCTGGGGAAACAAACCCCAAAACCTCTCCAGCTTCCAGATTCTCGTTGATGGGAGAGTCAAGGTGTTGTGCAGTTGTAAGTGAAAATGCCAGTTTTTCACAGCTTTTCACAGGCTGGGATTGCTCTGGGTCAGGGATCATGTGTGATGGCACAGCTTTGTTTTGGGGGCAGAGAAGGTTTACCTGAAACTGCTGTAGGCTGGATTTTAGGAAAAGGTTCTTTCCCAGAGGCTGTTATGGCACTGAACAGGCTCCCCAGGGAATGGTCACGGCCTCAAGGCTGCCAGAGCTCCAGGAGGGTTTGGACAACACTCCCAGGGATGCACAGGGTGGCGTTGTTGGGGTGACAGACGATCCATGGGGGTCACTTCCAACTCAGGATATTCCATGATGCTAATTTTGGTGATGGTGGCAGTGCCACTGTCCCCTTGTGTGTCAGGCTGAGATGCCCTCGGGGTGACAAAGGCCAGTGCTGCCGGTGCCTTTGCCATGGTCAGGGCTGACATTTGGCCAGGTCCAACCAAACCACTGGGGCTGCCATTTTCCCTTGGAAGCATTTCTGAATCTGGGGATGCTTTTCCACGGCTGGGATTCCCTAAGTGCATTGTGGCATCACTTTCTGCCCCAAACCTCAGCTCAGCCTTCCAGAACTTATTCCTCAGCTCACAACTGTGCCATCCCCAGCCTGGATACCGTGCTGGGATCTGGATGGATCCGTGGCTTTGGAAGCTCCTCCTGTTGCTGCAGTGCCCAGAGGGGCTCGTGTGGTGCTGATTTGGGAAGCCCTGCTCTCCATCTGCTCCCGTGGTTTGGGAGAGCTGGGATGTGATGCCCGGGATCCCCACTCTGACCACAATGGCCCCGCTGGCCTGGAGCCACCCCCCGTGGCCTGGGGGCAGGGAATTGGCACCCATGGGTGCTGCTGGAGGTGCCAGAGCTTTTGGGGGGTGCCAGGCACTCGCTCCGGCCATGCCAGCAGCGATTTTTCAAGGCTGAGGGGTTGGTGGAGCCTTTGTGTTCCTGCTTTGAAGCCCCAGCCTGAAAGTGTTGTAATGAGATTTTATGATGTATTCTGGCAAGGCCTGGTTATTTTGTGTGTGGATTTATTGTCTAATGAATTGAGTGATTTTGAAATGTTTTGTGCAACGCTTTTTTGGAAAGGACATTGTATTTTGTTTATGGGACGTGTGAGTTTTTATGAAACTTTATTTAGCTTTTAGCAAGAATAATCTTTATTCAACAAATAGTGCAAATAAATCTTTAATTGAACAAATATGTGCCAACTTTTAAGCACAGTACCAAACAATGACATGAAACAAGGAAACTTTGGAACAATATACAACTTTAAACATAGTATTAAAATTAAAAAAAAAAAAAAAGCAAACCAAAAAAAACCCCAACCTAAAACCACTAGCAAAGCAGATTTTGGGCTGTGTAGTGGAGCATGGATATGTGGGACCTGCCATGCTGGGGGGGGAAATTTCCCCAGGGAAATGTGGTGCCTGGTGGCTTTCCAGGGGTGCCCAGGGATTAGGGTGCCCCCCATGCCAGGGTTTGGGGAGAGTGGGAGCTGCTGGATGTGCCTGGGCTGTGGGAGCAGATGTGGAAACCCTCCTGGTGTGTCCCAATCCTTCCTGCTGCCTTCCCAGTGGGGCATCCCCAGCCCCAAGGAGGGATGGGGGCACCCAGGGGTTGAGGATTTGCCTCTTCCAGCCCCACATTGTCTGCAGGCTCTTGGAGGGCACACGGGGGGCTCTGAGCTCTGTGTTGCTGCAGTGTTCCATGTGAGCTGCCTGGGAAATGGGATGAGCATTCCCTGCTCCTCTTTATTCCTGCCCAGGCTTGGCTGCTGCCACTTTGGTTGGAAGTGGAGATTCCCATCCCCTGTGCTGCATGTAGCCAGAAATCCCTGAAAAACTCTCAAATCCAGCATGAAAGGGTTTGAAATGAGGGGAGGAAAGCCTCAGCATTTGTTTCATTTAATTTTTTGGAGTGTTGGTCTTTAGTGAAGATGGGCAGAGTCACCTTTCTGTTTATTTATTTATTAATCTGATCCTACTGGATTTCCTTCCTTGTTCCAAGCATAGAACATTCCTTTTATATCCCTGGAAGTGTCCAAGGCCAGGTTGGACAGGGCTTGGAGCAACCTGGTCTGGTGGAAGATGTCCCTGCCCATGACAAGGGGTGGAACTGGATGGGCTTTAAGGTCCCTTTCAACCCAAACCATTCCAGGATTCTTTCTAAATAATTATCCTAAAGTATGGAAAGAGTTTAGGACTGAAGATGCTCACGCAGCTGCTGCCTTTCTCTGGAATTTCCTACATTGATGACAAAATTACTGGGCAGGACGAGACCCAGCTCTGCGTTTAAGTGACTTCCCTACATCTTCAGACCCCAGGAATATCAGGAATACAAACCCTGATGCTTCTTCCTTCTCTGGGAAGAGCAATTTCAGCCCTGCATTGCCCTTTTCGGCCCCTGGAATTGGAACAAAAGAGCTTTTCTTCTAAAAGTGAGCCGTGGAATAGGGTGTTAATGGAAACTAATTAATGCTGAATGGAAAATTCCTTTTTGGCTATGTTTTGCTCTTCTCTTTTATAGCTCCAACCTACCAGACCTCTCTCGGGCTGCCCATTCTTTTCCAGGAAGGATAAATGAGGCTTATGTTTCCAGAATGGGAACTGGAGGCATCTCACCCCTCCATGCACCCTTGGCTTGATCTGACCCAACCTTCTCCAGACCTCTGAGTGCTCCTAGAAGGGCCCAGTGCTGCTCTGTGCTCCCACCTCACCTTCAAAGAACCCCTTTTTCCTTGGATTTGGCCTCATTTTCTGTTCCAGACAATCCCAGGATCATTCAGGTTGGAGAAGCCCTCTGGAATCATTGAGTCCAACCTTTCCCCAGCTCTCCCAAGGCCACCATTAGCCCACATCCCCAAATGCCACATCCACATGGCTTTTAAACCCCTGCAGGGATGGAGACTCACCCCTGTGCCAGGCATGGACAACCCTTTCTGTAAGAAATTTCCCCTAATATCCAGCTAAACCTGCCTTGGCACAGCCTGAGGCTGTTCCCTCTGCTCCTGTCCCTGTTCCCTGGGAGCACAGCCTGACCCCCCTGGCTGTCCCCTCCTGTCAGGAGTTGTGCAGAGCCAGAAGATCCCCCTGAGCCTCCTTTTCTCCAGGCTGAGCTCCCTCAGCTGCTCCTGGTGCTCCAGACTCTTTCCCAGCTCTGTTCTCTCCTCTGGACACAGGAGAGGCCCTGAAGAGCAGCAGGAGATGGTTGGGTTGGGGAGTTTCACCCCATTCATAAATTGGGGAGATGTTGGTGCTGAGGAACCTCCGTGCCAGTGGCAGAGTTGGCTGAGCCAACATTTTCTGTTTGGATCCCCTGAGCCACCAGCTCCAGCCAGAGCTCTGCCTAAAGCGCTCTGAGCTCTTCTGGCCTTTCAAACAGAGCCAAAAGCCCAACTGTGGAGGGAAACACCTGCCTGTGCTTTGTTTTGAAATCCATATTAAATCAGGAGATCAAGGAGTCGCTGTCCATGCAGAGGGATGGAGGAAAGCCATTGATGTGCCAGATGTGTGGTTGGAACATCTGTGGCTGGCTGGAGGTGCTCTGCCCAGGGTTGCTGTGCTGAGGAAAGCAGGGAGGTGGTGCCTGAAGGGGCTGTGGGTGGTGGTCTCCTCTCTGTGGTAAATCCATCTTTTTCCTTGGGTAGGACATGGCTCAAATTCATAGAACAGCCAGGGGTGGTGCTGAGGATAAACTTGCTGGATTCATGGTTGGTGTTTAAACTACTTCAATTCCCGGTTGGTGAGGGGGGATTATTCCCTGTAGCAGCAATCTGAGCATCAAAGCTGTTTGTCCTTGCTGAGCTGGGCTCCAGGCACAGCCTGTCTCCTGCAGAAAGTGGGATGGGGGCTGTGATGGTTGGAGCTGTCAGTGTGGAGACGTTCCACATCCTCGTCTCCAGATGAGCCCAGAGGAAAGGGACATTCCTCAGGCTGAGGCTGCATCCTAGGAGGATCAGGGGGACAATTGCATCTGGCACTGGGGCTGGTGTCCTTCCAAAAGGCAGGAGGGAAGGAGCACTGGCAGGATCTTGGTGCTTGGCCAGTTTGGTGACAGATCCCAGTTAAGGATGGTGAGATCCAGAGCACAGACCATGTTGTTCACATTCCCTGTGAGGAAAAGCTTTCCTTGGCTCACTGTCCATACTTCCATTCCTTTCTAGATCTTCACATCCCTCCCTGGTTGTGGCTGCAGCCATTCCCCTGCAGGGTGAGGGCTCAGGGCTGCCCCTTGGGTGGGAGGACATTCCCACATCCCTGTGGGATGTGCAGGTGTCCATGTGCCACACATGGACACACATTTTTTCCCTGGGATATTGGCTGCTGGAATTCCTGTCAATGGATCACCTGCTCCCAGCTGGAATGGTAATTCTGTCTCAGGGTCAGCAGCATTTCAGGCTCACAAGACAGGCAGGAAACCTTCCTCTCTCCCAGGCTCTTGGATCACAAGGGGAGAATCAACCAGATGTCCTCAAAACCCTGCGTGTCCTGAGGCTGACCTGCAGCTGGCAGGGACAAGAACTTCACTCTGTGTCCATGGAATCTCTCCCAGGTGTTGTAAAGACAGAGCCATTTCAGATCTCTCCATCCCTCCCTTGGTCTGTGTTGGGCTCCAGCCTCCTTTGGGATGGTGAAAATGGAACCTTGTGGAAAACCAGAAAGGTGCTGAGCTTCCCCTGCAGGGACTGCAAGGAATGTGTCTGACACTTCAGCTGGTTTTCCCTGTGGATTTAAGGAAGGGGGTCAGGTCAGCAGGGCTTGGAGGGTATCAATGATTCAACCAAAGTAATTTATTTGCACCAAGGTTGACATTTAAATGCTCATGGATAAGCAGGAATAATGTGTAGGATTCGTGGTACCTGTTTAAAATAGCTCTGGTGGAGCCCCAAACCAGACACTGAGGGTTTGGATTTCAGACCGTCCTCTTGCTCCAGGATCTTCCTTTGGAAAGAATGCAATATTCCGTGCCAGCAGCCTGTGCTGCCCCAAAGATCCTCCTGTTTTTAGGATGCAGATTTTGATCTCAACCTGGGAGTCGGAGCACGCACTCCAACAGCATCTTAATGAGCTTATGGTTGAGAGCTATTTATTATCTGTTAGAACAGGCCTTTTATTCCACTGGCAGCCTAATTTGCATGGTTTGTTGTAATTAACACCATAAAATGTTTAAACAAAAGTACAGATAGAAATTAAATTTACAGGCATTGAATTCAATAGCATCAGAATAAACCTTTGATTTGTTTTTTTCCTTTGGCAAGAAAGTGATTTACTCAAATTAAATTTAGGAAAAGCTCTCAACTTGGGAGGAGGGATTTAATGAAAAAAAGGCATCCCAATTTGCCAGAGCAGCTCGGGGAAAAGCTGGGATTTCACTGGACAGGGCTGCTGAAGGAAAACTCAACTGTTTTGGGTGGGAGAAGTGTCCCAAAATCCTTCATCATCCACTGCTGGCAGCACATGTGCAGGCAGGATGATGCCTTGCTGTGCATCTGTTCCATTTTTCCATGCTCTGGCAAATTCTGTTTTGGAGGCACTGAGGGGCTGGGGAGGAGGCAGATTGATGGGAGTGTTCCTTGGAATTGTCCAAGGGTGGATTGGACAAGGTTTTTGGGATAGTGGAAGGTGGGAAAGGAGTGGAATGAGATGAGCTTTAAGGCCCCTTCCAACCCAACCCATTCCAGGATTATTCTATGATAGTTTGGAAATTCAATCTGAGGCTGATCCGTGGGTGAAGGGGTTGGGAATTGTGCTGTGTCCCAGACATTCCCGAGGGACTGGAGGCATTTTCCAGGAGCTCCTGTGGCTGTACATCCCCTCCTGCTGCAGGGCACTCAAGGTGGCTCTGGAAAAATCTTTTATGGCACTAAAAGAGGCGTCTGCATGTCCACCCCCAAATGAAATCATCAAACCCAGGCCACTTCTGCTGTGATTTATGCGGCAAACATTATAAAAAAAACCTATATTGTGAGCAAATGGTCTCTGGGTGAGGTTTAGATTCCCTTCTATTGTTTGGAATTCTGGGTTTAGCCTTATGGCTGGGATTTCTATAGTCAGAACTAATTTGTAGCGTCTGGGGCCGAGGCTTGGCGTGCTGCAGGAGCTGGGGCTGAGCTGATGGAGACATTAGCGGGGAGCAGGACGTGTTCCCTGGGGTCAGGGCTGCCAGGATTTACAGCCTGTACGTCCTCAGGAGCTGATCCAGCAGGAATTCTGATGGTCAGAGAACAAACAGGCAGATTCAGCTCATCTGTGCCTCTCCCTGGATCTTTGAGGTTGGGGTTTCAAGGTCGTCTTCAGATTCGTGTTCTGCATCCCAAGGGATTTGTCCGGAATTTCTTCAGTGAGATGGTGCTGTAGAGGATATTCCCCAACACGTTGGGTTTTGAAGCTTAAAAAGGTCAGTCCCAAAGGTTTGTAGCATGGAAATTGGGGTGATGATGGAGCAGATTGAAAGCTTCAGGTCTTTGCCAGCTCCTGGGTTGTTTGATAAACTTAAAGTGGCTTTCCCTCCTTGATTTCCTCCTGAAATCCCACCTGGATCAGGGTGAAAACCACCACCAAGGACCTGTGTCTGTAGAGGACACAGAAAAACTGAGGTAAGTTAACTAAAAGCAACTTTTTAAAAGAAATAAAACTGGCATGCACCGACACCTTGAGGAGCAGTGCTAGAAATCACATTTTCCTGGCCAGGTCATGCACAAACTAATATTAATTAATTAATTTCTGTTGCTGCAGCAAAGAGTTCTCCATGTTGGTTTATTTTCTCTTTTTAACCTTTTTTATTTTTGCCTCTGGCTCCTATTGCTCCACTGGTTGCTTCTCACTCTTTCCCAACTAAATCTCTCAAAGTTCAAGAGTCCATGAGTTTTGTGTCTTGTTTAGATCTATTTTTATTCTCTATATGATTGTTTGGATTGGTTTGCCAGGACAAATCCAGCTCTGGGTGCTGCAGGTTCTGAGCAGTGGCTGTATAAAAAATAAGAATTAATTTAGCAGGAGTTGACTTTGTGATGAACTGGGAAGGAGCATCTTGCTGTGCCAGCACCTGCTAAGAGCACACTTTTCTGGTTTAGTAGGGATTTATTATACCCAAATCAGAGATTCTGAAGTAGGAAAAAGCTTTTTCCATCTTTTCTCAGTTGCTTTGTAGTGTAAAGGGCCAGGTAGGGCCCTCTGCTGGGGTTTGCAGTGTTAATCAGTGATTAACAAAAGGAAAGTTGTGAAATTAGGGAAGGCACAGGATTTAATGCCTGCAGTTTGCTAATTGTGTGGTTTAGGGTTTTTTCACTTCAAATTAGAGGGTTTTCTTAACATGATAAGCTGCTGTTAGGTGTTGGAGACACAGGACTTGATTTTGAATTTTTTTTTTCTAGCAGGGTTTTTTAAGAACAGATTCTCATTGTCTTTATTGTCAGTTCCTCTAGTCTCTTTTTTCTTTGGAAATGACACACTGGGAATGATGTTGTTGGAATTTGGGGGGGTTGGAGTGAGGGTTTTTGGCTCAGGCAATGGACACTGAAAATTTGGCTTGCTGTGCCTGGTCATGTGATGTGCCCCATGACAAAGGTGACCCAAAATGGGTCCCTTTCACCCCAAACCATCCTGTGAGTGGGGGATTCTGTGTCTCCACATCAGAGCCCAGGGAGCAGCTCAGCCTGGGAGCATGTCTGGGCAGGGCCAGGAGGGAAGTGGGGAGCAGAGCTGCTGTTAAAGGGATTTTTCCCAACATTATTCATCAGCCAGGCTTGAGTGATGGCCTCAGATCTGCTTGTGTTTGTGTTGGAGGATTGTGTGTGTTGCTGATGGGAAAGTGGAGCCTTACTCTGAGGGGGAACTGGTTTTAGATTGGTTTTGTAACAGTGCTGGTAAAGAGGCTGCTGTTTCTATTTACATTTATATTTATGTATTGTGTGCATACATTGGGGTTTTGGGGCAGAGGGACTATCCATCCTTAGCCCATGGGCATTTCCATGGACACAGAGCCACAGAGGCTGTGGCTAACCCATCCCTGGAAGTGTCCAAGGCCACATTGGATAAGATCCAGAGCAACCTGGGATGGTGGGAAATGTCTCTACCCATGGCAGGGGATGGAACTGGACAAATTTTAATTTCCCTCCCAACCCAAACCAGTCTGGGATTCTTCACAGTCCTCCTGGGGACATGATCTTGTACTCTGGGCTCTGAGTGTTTGTGGCCAGGTGGTGCCAGCGCATTTTCCTTTTCCCTGGGTCAGAGTTTTCCTGGTCTGGTTGTGATGGGAAGAGCTGGCTGCCCTGACTGCTTGTGGAAGGGCTCCAGTGCCATGTGAGATGTGTCTCAAAATCTGCTTGGCAGTGAATAACTGCTGCTAAAAGACATGAGCTGGCATTGGTGTCATTGCTGGAACAGGGATGGAGCTTCAACTGCAGCAGAGCTGAGGGCTCAGGAAAGGTGCTGGAGGTGCTGAACAAGGAAAAAGGTGGAGGAGCAGCTTGAGAGAAGCTCACACATTCCCTGCCCAGAGTGTTCTGCTTGCAGTAAGTGCTGCTTTTTCACTTATCACACAGAACCACTGAGCTTGGAAAAGCCCTCCAGGATCACCCAGTCCAGCCTGGGACCACATTGTCACCGAGTGCCACATCCAGGTGTTCCTGGACACCTCCAGGGATGGATGGGCACTCCAAACCTCCCTGGGCAGCCCCTTCAATGCCTGGCCACCCTTTCCATGCAGAAATTCCTCCTGCTGTCCAGCCTGCACCTCCCCTGGCACAGCTTGAGACTGTGCTTGAAGTGAGGACCACTTTTGTTCTCCTGATGCCTCTGGTAGAGCCCAGGGTGGGACGAGCAGCCTCTGTTTGTTGTCTTTCCCTGGGTTCTCTGCCTCATGCCTGGCTGAGGAATCCTCCTGATGAATACTCGGAGCAGGCACAGCTCCTGGCTAGAGGGATGAGAGCAGCTAATCCACAGCAGCACAGCCCAGCCTTTTGTTGCTTCCCGCAGTGGGGATTTGTGCAGAACAGGATTTGTCAACACTCAAAGAGCCCCTGACGGCTGTGGGTGAGGCCAGAAAGCAGGGCCGCAGGGGAAGGTGTTGGGACTTGCTGCTGGAGCTGCCTGCACACAGACAGCTGGTTCAGGAATCCCTCCTCTCCTCTGGGAATGTGAGACTGACAGTGCTTTTGGCATCCCACAAGGAAGTGGGTTCAGGGTGGCTCTGCACGCTCAGGCCATGGGGAGTTGTTTCTTAGCTGTGAGGTGAATTTTGGGGGGGTTTCATCCCTTTCAGATGTTTTCTCCTTTTCTCTTTTTTTTTTTCTTCCACTCTAAAAGTTGAAAGAGGCCTTGGGTGGCTTCTCCTTTTGAAAGGTGACCTTGCTGCATAAAGTTGTCTGACTCTGTGCTGTCCGTGCCCAGTGATATATGGGAGCATCTGGGAAGGAGGGGAGGCTGCTCATTAATTCCCTGAATTTCTCTAGGATCACACATGTACCTCAGGATTCCTTCCCCACACTGGTGAAATGTTTCCCCTTTAATCCCAGCCCTATGTGAGGAGCTGCCATGTGTAGGCAGAGCAAAGAGAAGTGGGGAATGGGCTTTTTTGGGAGTCTGGCATATTCCAGTAGTGCCAAGCGTGTCTCAATTAGTCCAGTGTGTGCATCTGTTATTTGACTGTGGTCCAAAGCAATACATTCTCCTCCTGCCTCCCTGGCCGTGGTTTAATTAATTAAATTTTAAAATTCAGCCACAAGCTATAGGTAAAGGTGCTGCCGGGGGAGTGGGAACTGCTACCAAAATACCATTGTTAAATGATGGTGTCATTCCCAAATAATTCACTTTATAAGGCTGTTTTATTGGTAATTTCTATGCTTTGCTACTTCCAGAAGATCTCTCACCAGAGGCTGGTTCCTGCTCTGCTCACTCACTTCCCACCTCCACCCTGCACCTCTCCAGGCTAATAATAAAAATCAAATTGTTTTCTCTGCTGAAGAAAGAAAAGGAGAGTCAGAACTGAGGCTGATGTGATCCAGACCAAGCATTTCCCTCTCCTTTGGGTGCTGGATGTCCGAGTTCTCTGGGAATTCAAACCACCAGATGCATTTCTGCCCTCGGGCACCCCGAGCTCCCTGCAGCAGCATTCCCAGTATCCTTCTCTCCACATGGGATCCTCGGTCATTTGGTTTTTCCTGTTGCAACGTTACAAATTTCTGCTGCCCTGGATTTTATTTGTGGGTTTTTCAGGCTTAGCAGGTAATGGTTATAAATGGAAATTTGACTGCAGCACGTGGTTTCTGGCTGCAGTAAATTCATTCCCTGCGGGCTGGGGACGGATCCCATGTGTTTTCTCCAGTGCAAATGGTTGTTTCAAACATCCATCTGCTTTATCTGCTGTTGTGTTTACAGTTCCCCTTTGTAGTTCCCAGCAGCATCTCCTCTCTCTCCTCTGCTCTTGTTTATTTAAGGTTATGGTAAAATATCCCTCTCGTTTGGAGCTGTTTTGTGGGAGCCTTTCCCAGCTTGGCTGATCCCTGGGGTCAGGGGAATAAAAATCCTGAACCTGATCACCCCCGGGGAATCCCACAGTGGTGGTTCCAGCTGGTCCCTGGTGTTGTTGCTCCTCGGGAATGGGATTTTAGCCAGATCCTGCCCTTGACCTTCCCGTGCTCTGCAGGCAGCATGGCTGGTCATTATTGAAAAATAAAGGGTTTAATCTGCTCAATTTGTAGCAAAAGTTGACCAGTGGACTCATCTTTGTTTGGGTTTTGAATTGTGTGATGTCCCTGGTTGTTTGTCTGTCCAGGATGATTTAGGAAAGCAGTTTGAACTTTAGGGGAAAAAAAACCCCAACAAAATAATACAACAAACAAACCCAAACCAAGCTGTCTGAAAAATCCTAGGAGGATATATTTGATACTTTTTCCTGGCAAAAGTTAAACATTTTCCATCCTTCTTCAGTTTCAAGCCTTCAGAAGGTTTGTGGGTCCTTCTCCAGCACGTGGTGATGCCTCTCCATGTCCAGGCAGGAGCTGCAGGGAGCACCCTGAGGCTCCACAGCCTTTGGAGTTTCCCTCAGGTTTTGTGTCCCCATCATGGGCAAAATATGACCCAGGATGACATTTGGAGAGGTTGCAAAATTCTCTCTGTAAACAGTAATTTTTTTTTTCTCTTATGCTGAGCCCCAAGCGATGTCACTGCTTGTCTTGCACAGAGAAGTAGGAAAACAGTCCCTGGCTGCAGGAGGAGGTTGTTTTTCTAATTTTCCTTCACCACAGCAGCATTTCCTGTTACTGGTGAGTGTGTGGAGTGCCTGGATGAGACCCCCCACCCCCTCCAGCTCATGTGTCACCCCACGTTGTGTGTTGGAGTTTTGTGGGACACTGGAGAGTGACTTTGGAGTGGGAGCTGGAGTGCCAGGACAAGGAATGGCTTCCCACTGCCAGAAGGCAGGGATAGATGGAATATTGGGAAGGAATTCCTGGCTGTGAGGGTGGTGAGGCCCTGGCACAGGTTACCCAAAGAATCTGTGGCTGTCCAAGGCCAGGTAGAATGGGGCTTGGAGCAACCTGGTCTGGTGTCCCCATGGCAAGGGGTAGAGCACAGTGAGCTTTAAGGTCCCTCCAACCCAAACCAATCTGGGATCCTATGGTCTTGAATTCCCCACCCTTTGCTGCTGGAATTGTCCCTTTTCCAGGGCTGGGAAAAGCTGCTGGCCAGCTCCAAATAGTCCAAGCCAGTTGAGCCTCAATTTATCCACTGGGTATGGGCAGAACTGTCCATGAAATTCTTTTTCTGGCTCCTTTTTTTTTTAACCTTCTGGGTTCTTTTAACCTCCCAGTGCCTCAGTTTTACCACAGGATGGAGAACCATCTGCTGCAGAGGCACGAGCACCATCCAGGAGCTGAAATACTAAATCCTTTACTACTCTCCTTACTTAAACTCCTCTCGACAAACAACTCAGCCAGCACAAAACCTTTTTCTTTCAGCCTCATGGAGTCAGAACATGTCATAGGGGATGTTGAGCTAGCTCTGCTCCCTCCCAAGAGCTGCCCCAGCCCGACACGAGGCAGCTGTGCAGCAGCTGGCCTGGCTGCCTGGCTGGAAACATCTGGATGGGCTGCAGCGCATGGCGGGAGCCGCTGAGCCGATGCTGCTGTGCAGCCTCGGGCGCTGTTTGAAGACGTGCGTCGGGCTCTGCACTTCAAAGCCCGGCTCAGAAAGGCTTGGCTTGCACAAACTCACACCTCTGCCTCTGCTCTGGGGCTGCAGTGGCTCCCACCCGCAGCCAGAGTGCCGGGAATGCCGTGGTGGAGGTTTGTTTGCTGGGAAGGTGATGGAATTCCTGCGCGCAGCTCCGCGATCCACTCGCTCGTGCCATGCCAGCTGCTCGCGCTCGCTGGCTGGGCCGTGGGGGCTTGGGATGGGTTTTTTGGATGGAAAACGGAGCTGTTGCCATGTGGAGAGGGATTGGGGAATGTTGTTGTGATTAGGAACTGTCTGGTGCTCGCAGCAGCAAGTGGAGCTGGGTTTGGTGGCCCCAGAGCTGGGCCTGGAGGCGGCCGGGGGTGCGCACGGTGCTGGGACCGGCTGTGAGATAGCGGCTTGGAAAGCTCACATTCCTGAGCTCCTCCCAGCTCCTCTTCCCAGAGTTTCCACAGCACATCGTGGAGTTTCTGATTCAGCTCATCCCTTGTAGCTCAGGGCTGTGCTGTCCCAGTGCACAGGCCGTGGTGGGGCAGAGCCAGCCCAGTGCTCATGGTTGATCCCATGGCACTGCTCCAGGCGCTCCATGGAGCCACCAGGGATCCCATGTGCCTCCTCTGACTCCCTCAGCTGCCCACATATCCCAGAGCACATTCCAAGGTGAGGAGATGGCCCAGCTGGCAGGTGGGTCAGGGTGCCACAGGTTTGCTCCTGGAAGGATCCCTCCCAGAAGTGCTGAGTGTTCTTTTCCCCTCATGCTGGTGGTTTCGGTGGGTGCCATGGCTCTGGAACCTGCTTCACGTGTCCTTACTTCCAGAGGAGACAGTTCCTGCTGCTGAGCTCACACAGGCAGGGGAAGCCAGGCCAGGAGAGGACTAAACAGCAGCAGAATTTGAGTTTATTTACAATGAGAGTGGTTTTTACCACCACTGGCACAGGATGCCTGGAGTAGAGGTGGATACCTCAACCCTGGAAATATTCAAGGCTTGGTTGGATGAGGCTTGGAGCAACCTGGACTAGTGGAAGGTGTCATTACCTGTGCAGAGGAGTGGGCCAAATGCTCTTGAAGGTCCCCTCAAGCCCAACCATTCCACCTTTCTATAATCCAATTTTTGGGAAGCAGGATGTTTATCTGGAGGAAGCTTCTCCAGTGCCATGTGCTGAGAAACCCCTTGGTTCTCCCTGGACCCAGAGCATGAGGGGACATTCCCTTTTCCCCCAGTTCCCATGCTGTGTCCAGTTGGCTTCCGAGGTGCCCCTGTAGGATCTGGAGTTTTGCAATTCCTGCGTGAAGGAGCATCTCTGGCACTGCACCCAGCCCTGCCTTGCAGGGACTTGTTCCCGTGGCTGTGCCCGGAACGGAGCCTTGCAGAGCTCTTAATCCTGTCTGCATGAGGTCATTGGCTCCTTGACGTTAATTGCAGGGGATCTGATTAATTAGGCAACAGAGCGTAATTTATTTGAGCAGATTATTGTATAGAATTAACCAGGCAGTCACTGTCTCCCACCACAATTCCGTGCATCCCTGCAGGTGTGGGAATTGCCATTAAAACTTCACCCTTGATGGGGATGGCTGGGTAATAACTGGATTATTTCCCAGTTGCTGCAGTGGGTTGGTTATCCACACTGTTTCATGGATGCATTATTTTGTGGGTGTTACATTTTCAGCAGACTTGTTTTCATTTTAATTCAATTCAGTCTGGACTACTTGATTCCCTCCTCCTGTTTCTTTCCCTTCCGTTCTTCTTCGTCCAATAAAACGTCATAAAAATTAATCCCCACCGAAGGCCAAATTTAACATTCAGATTGAGAAAAGAGGATTTTAAAGCCCTTGTGCTAAAAAGGGAAAAATTGCACTCGGACAGGAAGTCTTGGGTTTGTTATGGAGCAAGGAAAAATGTTTTTAAAACTTTTCCATTGAATTATGAAATCCCAGGATGATTTGACCTAGAAGGGACCTCAGTGCTCATCTCATTCCACCCCTTTTTCATGGGCAGGGACACCTTCCACTATCCCAGGTTGTTCCAAGCCCCGTCCAACCTGGCCTTGGACACTTCCTTAAACAGCTCAATTATCTAAACAGCAGAGATATTTAAAAATTATGAAGATTTTTGAAGATTTCCGCCCCAAAACCCAAAAGGAGGGGTAGTCTGAGAGCAAGGGCAGAATGAAGTTCATCAGTTCCAGCATCTGACAGATGTTCTCCTGTAACTTTCTCCCACGTGGATCTATATCCATGACTGACCCCAAGCCAATTCTTTGCTGCAGCTGGTCCCACTCCAGGCAATGGGGTTATACAGAATGGAGATAAAAGGCCAAACACCAAAGAACTGAAAAATGCCATACGTTTGGATCCTGCAGCCACATTCCCAATATAAAACTCCAGAGCAGGATCTCCTTGGTCACCTCCTGCAAGAAGAGGTGGCTTGGCCACCCGGAGTGTTTGTCTGCTTTGGAGATGGGTTCAAAAAGGAGACTGTTCATTCAATCAGCTGCTCTTCCCAGATGTTGGGATTTCAGTGCTCCTGTCTCTTGAGAAACATCTGGAATGGTGGGAGTTGAAGGAATTGGGTGGCAAAGAAGCACCCTTAGTGGAGGTGATCCAGAACATCCTCTGGGAATGGTCCCTGTTATGTTGGTTGTGGAAGCAGTTGAGGTCCCTGTTCCTGCCATGACGAGCAGGACCTTCCAGGTATTCCTAAAAGTGTTTTCAAACCTGGCAAAATGAGTTTTTCTCCTAAGGAGGAGCCCCAAGGTGAATTCAGGCTGGAGAGAGCCCAGTTCTTCATTTTGCAGGGATCAGAAGTGCTCCAAGGGAAGCAGCAGGACCATGAAGCTCTTTGCTGGAGTAGCTCCTGATTTGGGAATACTTTTAAGAGGGATTCTGGCCTGAGGAGGACTGTGCTGTTGACCTCATGTTGTCCTGGATGTGCTGGAGAAGCTTCAGGTCACAAGGAACAGAAGCAATGGTGCATCTGGAGGAAGGAAGAGGAACTGTGGCTGATAAGGAATTGCTGAGGGTTGGTTTCCCCCAAATCAAGTGTGTGCTGTGTTTTATAAAATGCATGCATATTTTGGGAATATAACTGCTCAAATAAGGAAGGATTTGCTGTTGGAATGCAGAAGAACCCATGACCTCCATCTGGAGGGGGGCATAGCCCAGCTGGCTGAAAATTGGCCTGAAAAGGGCTACAAAAGCTAATTAAAATGTGAAAAACTGAGAATTCCTGCTAATAGACAGCAGATCCCTGCCTGGCGCTGCTTCACAGCTAAATTTGATTTCCTTGGGAGGCAAAAGGAACTGATTTAAGTTCCTTACCTTGCTGACATTGATCCCTCTCAGCATTTAACCAGCCTGTTCCCAGCGAGGAACTTCCCCTGGCTCTGCTGTGCCGGACCCGGAGCCTGCAGCAGGAATCTCTTACTCCTGCTACCAGTAAAAAATTCACTGCAGGTGTCTTCGTGTGCAGTGTTAAACTCAGCTTTGACCTTGTTCTGCTCACATCTGGGTTGTGTTTGAGCTTTCCCTCCAGTGCCAGCAGGTGTAAGGAATGGGAAGCCTGAGCCGTCACTCAGCTCCAGCCGTGTCCACCTCCGTGGCATTGTCCCCCATCAAAGTCCTTGTGGGAGCCACCAGGTCCCCTCCAGCACAGGGCAGCTCCAGGGAAAGGTGTCTTAGGCAAGTGCATGGATAAACAGCCTCGTTTAACAAATTGTGGTCTTCCAGGCTTGAGGTGTGCTGGTTTGGGGTCAAATTTGGTGATTTTGGTGATTGACTCGGAAAGTTGTGGGGTGTATGGAATCCAGGGATTCGGGCTGTGTTCAGGGTGTAGATGTGCTGAGATGGGAGTTCCTGCCCACTGGCAGGTGCTGTGCCCCCAGACCATGGCATTCCATGGTCCATCTCCAAGTCCAAGGTCATTTCTGTGTTCTAGTGGTCAAATACTCCCTTGACTCCTTGGCTGTCATTTCTGTGAAGCTCGTCACGCGTGTTGGCTCTGCTGTTACAGCTCCTGCCTGGGCCCGAGCTCAATCCCTCCTCCCAGCCAAACTTCCTGCCTAGATGAGCTCCTTAGCACAGAATCACAAGGTTAGAAGAGACCCTCAAGATCATCAGTTCCCTGCGTCACTGGTGGTTTGGGATTATAGAACAGCTTTGGGTGGAAAATGCTTTTGAAGTTCCCTGTTGTGTCTGAAAACCAGTGAGAATCCTTAAGTGCAGATTGGAATGAGGGAGAGTTGGGATTTTGTGTCAACTCCAGGGTGAAGGATTGTGCCTTTGGGATCTTGGCCTTCAGGATGAGCAGCTGGAAAGAGCAGGAATGTGGCTGGAGTTGGGAGGGAAGGATGACGAGATGAAGCAACAGGAACCAGAGGAGTTCTGGGTGTCTTGAAGGTGTGGACCAAACTGGAGCTTCACCCAGAAAAAGCTGAGGGCAGGGGTTTGTTATGGTGTGGAACCTGCTCCAGAGCCCTGGCAAGGATTCCCACAGCCAGCTGGGAGGCTTGGGGAGGAAGGTGGGCAGTGGAGGTTGTACCATCTCTGCTCTCTCCATCTCTGATCCTCCCCTCATGGTACTGATGCATTCCACGAGTTTTGCAGGCGGGGCTGTGGCTTGTCCTGCAGACAAGACACGGTGTCAAAGTTCTGTCACGTTGAAATGGGAATTGTTCCCTCATTTGCTCCTTGCATTTTTATGAGGAGCAAGAAACGATGACAAAAACAATTCTTGAAATATGTGGGATGGGGTTTCTTTTCAATAAAGCAAAGCTACTCCTCAAACTTCTTTCGGAGATGGTGGAATATAAATTATCTGCTTGATCTTTTTTTATTTTTTGCACCACGTGTGACCAGAGGCAAAGCTCTGGAGGACAATGGGGCTGATATTCAAGTAGCTGCTCCTCTGAACCACAGGCTGAACTTGAGAGCACTAGAAAAACAACAATATTGCTTGCAGAGAATGCTGCTGCAGGGCCTGGGCTGGTTCTTAGGCTCCTCACACTGCCGATCTCACAAACTGCAAGGGAAGAGGGAATTTGACTTTAACAATCCTGTTAAACATTCATGCAAAAGGGTGAGTTCATGCTTTTTTTCTGAGGTGCTTTTTAAGACATTGAGCTGTGGTTTCTGGATGAGATCTTTAGCTGGACTTGCTTTGTCAGGAGGAATTGGGAGCCATTAGAGGCAGAAAATCTTTGGGTTTTTTTCACTTTTCACCCAAAAGGCCTTGTACACCTGAAGGTTTGGGTTTTTTTCCCTTCTGCAGGAAGAATACACTTTTTCTTCCTATCAACTTAGCCTAAGGAAAAATCCACCCTTTGTGTATAATTGCATGGGGTGGGTTATATTTTTCCACTTTTCTTCCTTTGAAGCTGTTTGACCATTGGAAATAGATTCCCTTGGTATCCAGTGGCTGTTCAAGACACTTTTGACAAGAGCCTAGAATGACAAGACAACATTCTATTTTTAAAAAATGATAATACCTTTCTTTTTCCTTTACTTGCGTGGAGTGTGAAATGTCCATCTACAAGTGAGTTTGAGAGGCCCTGTTATTTTGGCAGTTCCCACTGTGCTCCCTTGACATCCATCCTCCAGCAGCTTTTTCCAATGTTCCCAGGCAGGTTCTGCAGGGAAAACCAGCTCTGTGTGCCTTTGTTTTGCATTATTTTGCCCAGAGAAACCGAGGCAGATCCGATTCCCTCTGGCGAACAGTGCCTGTGCTATTGTTTCCCAGGTTATTTTGAGGAATGCCTTCCCCTGGGATTTTTCCTGTGTTGGCTTTTTGACCTTTTTGCATCCTATAGTGATTCTCTTGATTAAACCCACAGTGTTTCTAAAATTAAGGGTGACTTGAGGGCTTTAGCCTGGAGGAGGAGGGAAATGGGGATTGTTTAAACTGTGCAGGGAAAATACCTGCTCCCAAAAAAGCTGTGTGTGCTTGACTCCTGAAAAATTCTCTGGCTCTGAAAGTGAACTGAGAGAATCAGCTCTCTGTGACTTTGAGGATGAGGAGTTTCAGTGAAATCATGGACTAGGTAACAATTCCTTTTAGAATTCCCCAAAAGATGGCACAGCCAGGGTGCCCCATGAACCCAGGGTTGATGCAGAGGAAGGAAGAAACCTTAAACGTCATAAAAATTAATCCCCACCGATGGCCAAATTTAACATTCAGATTGAGAAAAGAGGATTTTAAAGCCCTTGTGCTGAAAAGGGAAAAAAATGCACTTGGACAGGAAGTCTTGGGTTTGTTATGGAGCAAGGAAAAATGTTTTTAAAACTTTATCATAGAATTATGAAATCCCAGGATGGTTTGGCCTGGAAGGGACCTCAAAGCTCATCTCATTCCACCCCTTTTCCATGGGCAGGGACACCTTCCACTATCCCAAGTTGTTCCAATCCCCACCCAACCTGGGCTTGGACACTTCCAGAGTTCCAGGGGCACCACAGCTTCTCTGGGCAACCTGTGCCAGGGCCTGACAGGGAGGAATTTCTTCCCAATATATCAGTGCTGTCTCGGGGGTGGTGAATGGAAAAAGCGACTCCCAGCCGGACACAGACGGGCCCTTCATGGCTGAGCATCCCCGAGCTCGGGCAGCTGCAGCCCTGGAACAACGGGGCCCTTGAGTCCCCTGAGAGCCACTTGGCCTTTGGCAGCTTGGGTGGCTGCAAGAGGCTTGGTCGCCCTTTCCCTGCCCCTGACCTTCCCTGGGATCTGAGCATTCCCTCCATCCTGAGCAGGACCCCCGAGCCCTCCGTGCCAGTCACGGGAGGGTCAGTGCTGGTGTTTGCATAATTCACAGCTCTGGGGATGGCCCCTCTCTCTGCTCACAGGGGTTGTGGCCATTCCCAGGTGGGGTGTGTCACTGCTCCTGGAAAACACGGCTTTGTGGGTTTGTTTTTTAAGTAAAAGGTGTGATTCAGTCATTCACCCTCACTGTCATTTCTCTTCCTGACTAGAAATACAGTTTAATGGACAGATTACTTTCAGACAAAATTTAGTGTTTTTCTGAGTGGTCAGTGACAAGTGACATCAGATTAAAACCTGGAGCAGAGCCCCTCTCTCTGCTCACAGGGGTGGTGGCCATTCCCAGGTGGGGTGTGTCACTGCTCCTAGAAAATATGGTTTCATGGGGGGTGCCCCAAAGCAGCAGCTGCTGTGTTCACAATTAGTGTCTCAAGCTGCTTTTATGGGTTTGTTTTCTCAGTAAAAGGTGTGATTTAGTCATTCACCCTCACTGTCATTTCTTGTTCTGACTAGAAGTACAGAGTTTAATGGACAGATTACTTTTGGCCAAAATTTAGTGTATTTCTGACTGATCAGTGACAGGTGACATCAGGTTAAAACCTGGAGCAGAGCAGTGGAGTTGGGGTGGTTCAGCCTGGAGGAAGAGCCTCTATTTCTGTTGCAGCCTCTATTACCATGTTCTGTAAAATCCAGTAATGATCCAGGCAATAACAGCATTCCAAAGCCACACTGAGGATTTCATTGACACTTTAACCCAAATTATAATGCAATTTGTTCCTTTGATTAGTTCTGCAGTGTCTCAATGTGAGTTAAATGAGGGGTTTAAAGAGAAATTCATTTTTTCTCATCCCTGGCTGTGCTATGGTGTGTCAGGAAAGGTGCTGGTGGTGCCTGCAGGAGCATCCTGCTCCAGTGTTCCACAGCTGGGGCGGGGCAGTGCAGTGGGATGTGGGAGCTTTGGGAACGTGGTTCTCTGGGATTTGTTCTCATCCTTTATTCCTTGTTGTAAACGAGAGCCTTCACTTGTCCATCCAACCCTGTAAGTGGTCTTCATCAGGCAGGTAAGCTTTACTCATCATTGTCTTTTCGGGATGTTTAAAAGCCCGGTAGTGGGACTTTGAGAAGCTGATCCCCGATCATCCCACAGCGTTTCTGGGTCCTTTCAGCCACGAGATCATGGCAGTGACAAACACCCAGGAATTTTGCAGACTTGCCTGCACAGGGACAGAAGGAAATAGCAACGGTTTGGGAGTTTGAGAAACGCTTTGGGGGTTCTTCTTTGGAAGCTAAAGGGTTTCCAAACATTTCAATTTGTGAGACTGCAGCCGAGCTTGTTGGAGTGAAGCAAAATGCAGATTGTAAAATCTGAGCGAAGGACAGGGATGCTGATACTGGGAGGGGAGCTGTGCTTGGGAAATACCTCGGGAACGGGAGGGAGAGGGGAGGTGAGAGCCCTGGGGCTTGTGAAAAGCCAAGGGCCTTTTGCGATTATTGCTCTTGATAGAGACTTTTATGGGCTGGAGCTTAACGAGCCCGGCAATTCAGGGGAGGTGTTTGTTCTTCTCTGCTCTTTCAAAGATGCTTTTGATGCCCCAGGTTTTGTTCTCAGAACAATAATGGGTTCGATAACCTCTGGGACTGCTTTTTTAAGCCTCCTGGTTCTCGTCCTGGGCTGTGTTTTTGTTTTGCTGTGTATTTACAGCTGAAATAAGCAGATCGGGTTTCTTGAGCAAGAAAACCCCATCCTGGTCGGAGCAGCCCTGGCTGTTGGATGCAGTAACACACAGAAGGTGTTTGGTTCCTAATTGATCGTTCACTTCCCTTTTTTATGAAGTGAAAATAATAGGAAAATACCGCTGGGGATGGGCTGCCACACCCGGGGGTAGCTGGGATTCTGGTTTCTAACCCCAAATTCTAATTTCTGGATCGGGATATTGATCTTTTAAAGACTTTTTAAGGCAGCAGTAATTTTTTTCTGAATAACAGGTCGCTACATAAAATTTTTGCCTCCTGGCAAATCTCGAGTTACAAATGTTGCTGTAGGTTTAAAGTGTTAATTTATGTGGTATATTGGGTTGGATTTAAAGGTCCCTGAAGACCTTTGAATCTCGGTAGCTAATGAGGCTTGCAGAGGAGAGGTTGAGAGAGGCAAAACTTACTGGCAGTGAGTAATGCTGGAGAAGGAGATCCAGGATTGTGCAAGTTTTGCAGAGAAAAATTAGGAATTATCGCATTGGTCTTTGAGTTGTTTGATTATTTCCAGCTACAGGTCTTCCTGCAGCCTGCAGTCCCCCATCTCTGGGGGAAGGATTTTTCATGCTGAAACCTCTCAGGTGGAGTTTTCCCAAGTCCCAGGCCGCTTCCAAGGGGACTTGGGATGTGCTGAGATCCGTCTCACGTCCTCCTTGTCTCTCCTGCTCATCCCTGCTGGAAAGGATTTGGCATTTAGGCTCCAATCTTTCAGCTTGGCTGAGATGCAAAGATGCTTAAACTTGTCCCTCTCCTTACAGCTGGCCTTGCTGAACTTCTTCCACCCCGAGGAGAAGCTGCACGTTGGAGAAGAAGGGAGACGCGTCCGTCGGAATAAAAGGAGTAAAGGCAGCGAAGGGCCTGACGGTGAGTCCTGCTCGGTTTTTCACTGATTTTGGTCCCTTCCCAGATGAGGAATTCCAGGAGTTCTGCTGTAGAACTTGTGTGAATTAATGCTGCTTAGGAATTCTATCCTTGACTCATAGAACTGTGCTTGTTTAAGGCTTTAATTTGTACTTGTTTGCCCTTATTTGTTGTCCTGCACACCCGCTTTGCTTAAAATCATCAAGGAGCTTTTCACAATCCAGCAAACAGCTGGGAACATCTGCATCCCAAACTGGTGACTGCTTTAAGGGGGTTTTGAGTTGCTGCGGAGTCTCAGGTGGGGTCAAAGCTCGTGTGAAGGGAAGGCAAAGTTGTACAAAGCTCAGATTAGAAGAGCAGAAAGGTTCCTGATTTCTTTGTGAGGAATTTGATTTCCAGTCCTTGCTCTCCATGATTGTCATAACACAAAGACAGGTGTGTGAACTCCTGAAGAGCTCTCATACTTCCCTATTGCAGGAAAAAACAGATCCCCTTTTATAGGAGCAGGGAAAGGACTGGATTCTGGAAAGGTTCTGTGCCCAAGTCCTTACTCTGTTATAACCATTAGTTTTCCAGTCTAGCTCTGTGAGTTCCCATCTCCCCTGAAACCTTTGCAGTTTCACAGTGGAGAAGCATTCCCTGTGGCTCTGCTCCGAGAAAGAGCTTGGTGAAACTCCCTGGATTCCTCTTGCCCGGAATGCTGACAAGTCTGATGCATTTGGTGCAGACTGATTGAGTGATTCCAGCCCCCTGTGGGCTCTCAGTTTTGGAGCTGGTGTTGCTCTGGTGCTCAGATGGCTCAGACAGCATCCCAGTCCTTTTCCCAGTCTCCTAGAATTCTATCCCACTGTCTTCACCAGTTGCTTGTGTAGTAGCAAGTTCCCACTGGAGGCAAGCGGAGTTGATGGAGCACTGCTGGCAGATGTTGGGAGGGATTAACTTCATCCCTCAGGCTGCCTCTGCCTTGCCAGATGTGCAGAGAGCTGCTGAGGAGAGACAGGGAAGCTGAAGGTTGGTGTCTAAGGAGGGTTTTGCCCATCACCCTTGTGCCCACTGTTGTCCTTTCATGATTGGCATTCCTTTCCCTGATGTTCCCTGGATGCTCAGAGGTGAGTCACTCCAGAAATGCAGAGGACTTCCACCCTTATCCGGTTCCAGGAGGGGAATGGAGCTGGGGAAGGGTCTGGAAAAGCTGAAGGAGCTGGGGAAGGGGCTCAGCCTAAAGAAAAGGAGGCTCAGGGGGGACCTTGTGGCTCTGCACAACTCCTGACGGGAGAGGACAGCCAGGGGATGTCGAGCTGTGCTCCCAGGGAACAGGGACAGGACAAGAGAGAATGGCTTCGAGCTGTGGCAGGGGAGGGTCAGATTGGACATCAGGAGGAATTTCTTACTGGAAGGAGTGGTCAGGCATTAGAAGGGGCTGCCCAGAGAGGTTTGGAGTGGCCATCCCTGAAATTGTCCAAAGAACACCCAGACATGGCACTCTGGGCTGGGATCAGTCACAAGTTGGAGTCGGTGGTCTCAGAGGCCTTTTCCAGCCCCACTGATCCTGTGATTCTTACCTGTCTCTTTTTGAAAATTAGGGATTTTGACCCTGCATGTGGTGGAGATGGGAAAAACTGCCAGAGTCACAGGTTATGTCCCTCTGGCTTTGGCAAGTGGTTGCCCCACGTTTGCCTGTGGTGGTTTTAGAGCTGCACTTAACAAGTGGGAGCTGTCAGGGCAGGGCTTGACCTTGTAACAACCATAAAATCGAGAAACAAACAGAGCCACGGCCTTGGAGAACTCAGGCTGTTTGTTTTAGACCTTTGTGAAGGAATCTTGCTGTCAGAGCAAGGCAATGAATCATTAAACTAATAAATAAAATCATGTCATGGTCCTGATAACACCGTTTTCTTCGTGAGTTTCGCAAAGGGAAAGTTGATCAAATCTTTGATCTCCAAAGAGCCTCCCAAAGATAAAAGTGGCTGAACTATAAATTCCCAGAAGGAAGGAGATGTGCTTTCCACTTGATGCCTCGCTAATATTTGTCTGGAATTAATTTTATGAACTTTCAAGTGCTTTTACACATGCAGGGAAAGACCAAAGTGATCTGAGCATGGAGGCTGGGGCTGGAGGAGGCTGCTCCGACCCTTCCCAGCTCTTCCAGTCCTGCTCATCCTGGTACCAGCAACAGGCTGGCTTTGATGATTTCTAAACATCAGGGAGAACGTGGTTCCTTTCCCAAAAGCTTTTTGGTTTTGGAGGATTTGCTTTCAAGCCTTTTGCTGTGAAAGAGGTGATTTTGGGACAGGGCAGAGCTGGTTCTGTGCAGCCAGGGGAGGGTGATGGTCCTGGCTGTGCCCAGGGCATGGAGCCACAGGGATGGGACATGGGAGCAGCAAATCTGCTTTGGTGCCTCTTTGTTCAAAAGTCCAAGGAAAATTGTGTGCAAAGCCATCAGTTGGATCCTGTCAGTCTCCAACAGGACACTGGAATTTCAGGGGCTCCTCTTTGAAAGACTCTGGTTTCGGCCTTCTGACCCCTGACATGTTTTATGGTTGGGTTGCTTAATTTTGGGTTGTGGCCCTGCACCCACGGTGCCCTGGGGCTACTTAAAGCAGCTGAGGCCGTGTCCTGGCCAAGGTCCCTCTCCTTGTCCCTGAATCCCTTCAGCTCTGGGGCATCCCATGGGATCACTGGGGGTTGGTGTCTGTTTCAGTCCTGGGATCATCATCTTAAAGCAACTGTCCAGTCCATGCCACCAAACTCAACTTTTGCACAACTTTAAAAACTGCCACCAATTTTTCCAGCTTCTCAAGGCCCAGGATAATGCCTTTGCACTCTGTTTTTTCTGCCTCTTTCTCCTCAGTGTTCCCATGTCCACCTGTTGCTTCTTTTCCTTTAATTCTCCAAAACCTGTCCCTCTCCAATGCCTCTTCCCTATTTTCTCCTTTCCCCCTCCTTCCCTTTTGCCCTGATGTATTTATGCTGCTGTGGAACTGCTGCTGCTCCCAGATGAACAAATCATTCTGGAGCTGCTAATTAGCAACAGTTGTGCTAAAAGGAACCATCAAGGATGTTAAATTAGTCCACTTTTAAATAAACTGGGTATGAAATGTTAGATCTCTATTCCCAGAGTGCCAGTAAAAATGCTGCTGGCTCTTTGCTAACAAAGCCAAAATCTGGGAGTAGCATGGTTGTAACTCCAGAGACAATTCCGTGCTCTGGAGATTATAAATAATGACAGAGCATTTACAAAGCAGATGTCAATAGGACTCTTTAAAAAACATTGTTTTAAACAAATAAAATAGTTTCTTTTTCTCCTACTTTCATCTCTGTTCCCAGTTAGATCCCTGCCGGGCTGCTTTCCTGGTTTCTGGGTTTTTTTGCATTTTGGGTTTGGGGTTGTTGGTTTGTTGTTTTTTTGGGTTTTTTTTTTTCCTTCCTAGATTTTTTTCATATTGAGCTTGGTGAGAAACATCAGGGATTGTTCTCCAGGCTTTGATTGGGAGCATGGCAGCTGGGAAGAGGCTGAGCAGATGGCTGGCCTTAAGCTGACAACAATTTGGTTTCTACTACTTTGGCAGTTCTTCCTGCCGAGGAAAGTCCTGGAGGAGAATTCCAGCACTGCAAATGGCTTTGGGTTGAAAGGAAAATTAAATTCTGGGGGATTTAAAGCTCTTCCCCATCTCTCCTCCTACCTGGAGCTTTGGAAGTGATGCTTCAGCTACGTGGGTTCAGTTTCACCCTCTCAGGATTTGCTTGGTGGTTTTAGGATGATTTCACTGTGATTTTAAGATGGTTTTAAAGTTGGTTTTGAATAAGTTTAGCATGGTCTTACCATGGTTTTAGGGTGGGTTTTGGATGGTTTAGCAGGTAGCTGATGCCAGCCTAGCTTTTAGAGTGATTTTAGGGTGGGTTTTGGGTAGAATTTGGATGCTTTCTGGATGGTTTAGCAAGTCGCTGATGCCAGCCTGGCTTTTAGGATGGATTTAGGATGGTTTCTGGGTGGTTTAGCAGGAGCTGATGCCAGTCTGGCTTTTAGGGTGGGTTTGGGATGGATTTTGGATGTTTTTGGGATGGTTTAACAGGTAGCTGCCAGCCTGGCATTTAGGGTGGGTTTAGGATGGATTTTGGGTGTTTTTGGGATGGTTTAGCAAGTAGCTGATGCCAGTCTGGCTTTTAGGGTGTGTTTAGGGTGGATTTTGGGTGGTTTTGGGATGGTTTAGCAGGTAGCTGATGCCAACCTGACTTTCAGAGTGGGTTTAGGATGGATTTTGGATGTTTTTGGGATGGTTTAGCAGGAGCTGATGGCAGTCTGTCTGGGGATGCCTGGCTTCCCCCCGGGCAGCCCCCAGTGCCACAGGTGCCCTGTCCCAGCCATGCCCCTTTCCCGACCCGGCAGCACGGACGACGCATTCGGACTTTTTTCCACGTTTTTTAAAATATTCAGCTCACAATAGCAACTTTTCCTGCTGGCTTCCTCTCCTGTGGAAAGGGCAGGTTCGTCCCTCTGCCTCCAGAACAATGGGTGTCTTTGTGTTGGCCCCTGCAATTCCCAAAGCCCCGGCATTCCCAGAAACACAGATGGATGCAGGGCGATAGAGCCTTATTGTGCTCCGAAACCATGGTGATGAGCACGCAGTAAATACTGGACATTTCCTGGATCCTGGAGCACAGGAGACTGTCCCAGAAGGAAAGGCTCACCACAAAGTGCTTGTTCTTACTGATTTCCCTCAGAATTTCTCTGTGATTTCCATCTAAATGGGAGAAATTGGGAATAATGTGGTGTTTTAATATTTGGGGATAAACTCATCCCTTTCCTGGGATGTTGCTGTCAGTGTTTGTTATTACTGTGATAAAATTAAGGCTGCAGCTTATTTACATATCCCTATCTCTGTGTTATTCACAGGCTTATGATAACAGGGATTTGTTTTGGTCTTGTCCCTAAAAACCCAGAGTGGTGTCTGGGTGCTGGTTCCAGCTCTGTTCCAGCCCTGGCTCAGGTTTGTGCAGAGAAACTGTGGATGCTCCTGGAAATGTCCAGGGCCAGGGTGGACAGAGCTTGGAGCAACCTGAGATAGTGGAAGTTGTCCCTGCCCATGGCAGGGGGTGGAATGGAAAGAGCTTTAAGGTGCCTTCCAACCAAAACCAGTTTATGATTCTGTGATTGTGCTGAAGCCCAGAATTCCTCCCTGAGCTCTGCTATGTTGCTGTCCCAGTTGGATGTTAAATAGGAAAAGCTGGGAGAGGCCCAAACCCAGTTGTGTGATATCCAGGGTGAGGAATTACCCTGGCTCATGGGGATCACAGTGGAATAATGGTTGGTGTGTCCTGACCCATCCACAACCTCCCTTTGCCCCCTGGCTTCTTCAGCAGCCCTTCCAGCTGGGATCTGGATTGTTCCAGCAGGAACTCTGCTTCATTATTTGGAAGTTTACAAAGCTGTGATGAGGTGCTGCTGATCTGGTCCATCCCTGGAGCTGCTCTGAGGGTGTTTGTCCTTCCCTGGTTGGGATGAGGCCGTGGGGTGGCCACTGGGAGATCTGGATTTGCTGAGGATGAGAAGGAATTCTCTGATCATTGTCACCTCGGTGACACTTTCAGACACTTGCCTTGACTGCACTTGTGGTGGGTTCTGAGCTCCCTGGGGCTGTGCTCAAACCTGACCAGAGCTCAGCTCCTTTTCCAGCTGCACTTTGAGCAGCCAGGGCCGTTATTGGAAGTGACTGGTGATTCCGTCTGAATTCCACTCCTGAGAGCCGGGGCTTTTCGGAACGCCCCGGGTCACACACTGAGCTTCAGGAATCTCACAGAGTTCCTTGTGTTACAAAACAGGGCCAGCACTAATGAGAGGAGAACAGATGTTCCAGAGGGGCAGGAATGTGGCTGCAGCTGAGCCGTGAGTGCAGCTGAGCTGCACCGAGCGCTGGAAATGCCGGACTCCTCTGGAAGCTGCTGCTCCCTTCTCACAGCATGAGAGGCTCCATTGTCTCCCTGCTGGCGGATTTGCAGCTCAGCTTTGATTTCAGTGGATAAACCCTCAGCCAGGGAGGTTCTGCAGGCTCAGCACGTGCTCCGGGCCCGTCTGGTCGCTCCAAGTGGAGGAATTGTTGTGGAACTGGATCAGATCCACGTGAGCCCCCGTCAGGTCCTGCCTTTGCCACCACAAGGATCCTCCTCCTGCTGATTTTGGGATGAATAAGCTTGTTTTTCTGTCTAGGGATCTCATAATCCATACAAATATCTCCAAAGGGTGTCAGAGGATAGTGCCAGGCTCCAGGACAAGGGGCAATGCCCATAAACTACAACACAAGGAGTCCCACCTCAGCACGAGGAAGAACTTTTTTCCATGGAGGAGGCAGAGCCCTGGAACAGCTTCCCAGGGAGGGTGTGGAGTCTCCCTCTTTGGAGGCATCCCAAACCCCCATGGACATGTTCCTGATGTCACCTGCTCCAAAGGGTGACCCTGCCTAGGACTGGATGATCTCCAGAGATTCCTTCCAACTGTTCTGGGATTCTGTGAACAGCCAAACCTGGAGCTGCTGCTCTAGTGGTGGCAGTTGTGATTGTCCTCACTGTGCCCTCTCTGGGCACTCACTGGAACCCTCTCGGCTGTCACAGAGCAGCTGCACCAGCCCAGAGCTACAGAGGTCCAGTGAGGAATTCCTTGGGGAAAAAGCTGTGAATGAGGCTGGGGTTGAATGTTTTCATGAGGGCTTTGTTGGCCGTGATGTATGGAGACATTGTTGGAGTCATATCTGATCCCACTAATTCCAGCAGGATTTGGGGAAGTGCCTTAATTGCTTTCAATGGAGATAAATAAAAGGGTTGGCTGAGCCAGGCAGCATTCCCTGTGTCCCAGCTGCTGCAGGGACTTCACTTGAGCTTCCCAAGAGTGGCAGAGTCTCTCCTGGGATTCCTTTTCTCCCATTTTTTCCCTTCTTTTTCTCCCTTATCAAATTCATCCAATCCTCACAAGACCAATGGGTCTCTCTTTGGTTTCCTTCTTTTCCCCTCTTCTTCCTCTTTTTTCCCCCTCCTTTTCCCCTGTTTTTAGATTCACCCAGCTGTAAGTACGTGTGGATTCATACGAGCAGATCCTTGGATATAGATCCTGCGGTTTTCCGTGTAATTAATCCGTCAGTTCTCAGGCAGCTGCTCAATGCCATGGAGGTTTTCCATCCAATTAGGCAGGATTATGGATGGGAGGAGGAAAAACACATCTAGTTCTGCAGGGGTGAGACTGTCAGAGAGGTTTCCTCCCACCTGCCCTCGGTTCCTTGTGGATAACCACGGTAAGAGCTCATTTCAAACATCCAGCAAACAATTTGGGAGAGCCTCTCGTACTCCCACTTCAAACCTTGCTGCCTGCCCCACTTGGGAATCATTTCTGCTGGAATTCATGACATATGTTCGTTGTTTATCTTAGTGGGATGTGACTGAAAATGTCAGAGTGTTTTGTGTTAGGCAACAACCGAATAAAACAAACAAAATAAAAACACAGCTGTAACGCTACGCTTCAAATTGTTGGATTTAAATATGTGGCATTGATAAAGGAAGCAAGAGGGTGCAGTGGTGGATAGAAAATCAGCCTGGTGACTCCAGCCAGCAGCCAAAAAAAGCCTTGGGATCCTCGAATTAGAACTGGGAATGTTCTTTGTCAGCTCTGCGCTTGGAATCCAACCGAAATGCCTGAAGGGAAACAAAAGGCACATCACATCCTCCTTCCAGAGCCAGCCAGAGGGTGGAAAATGAAATATGATGGCCACAGGTTCTGGTGTGAACCCCAGGAACTTGGCTGGGACTGGTGATCTGGGAGCAGAGCTGAGGAGGGTGGAGATTTCTGTTTGATTGGCTTTTTGTGTTTCTGAGGAGGCAGTGCAGGAGGATTTTGCCAGCAACAGTGGCTCTGGAGTTAATTGGGAGCAGGATTTTGTCTTTGCTCGTGACCACATTTGTGCTGTGGTGTTCTTGCACCTACTCAGAGGCTGGGGCTGTTTTTTTAGAGCCTTCTGGTACCAGCAGCCTGTCCTGGTGCCTTGTCATTGATCCTGCAGTGGATCTGGATGGGATGGACAGGGTAAATCACCTTGGTTGTTCTTTGTGTCCTGCAAAGCCTTGGAAATTCCCATTTCAGTGGGCAGGGGCACATCTGCCTTGCTCAAGGAAGTGAGGAAGGATTTTCAGCAGAGCTCTGGCTCTTGGAGAGCAGAGTTGAGGTTGTAGAATGGAGAGAGAGAACCCCAGGAGGTGACTGGATCCAGCCTCTCCTCCTAAATGGGACCAGCTCTGTGACAGAGGTGACAACAGCAGAGGTGACAGACCTCTAAAGGACAGGTGCTGTTCCATCCTGGTCCTCCTACAATCCTGCACCTGTATTTTTTCTCATGCCAAAAAACCCTTAGGAAGGAGGTACACAGGGCTGGTGGAGCTCTACCTGCTCCAGCACCTCCCTTTTGACAGCACCTGGTGCCTTTGAGTCCCATCATCCTTCTGAAGGTGGAAAAATGTGTGGAATGCATGAGCACAACTAATTCATCCTGCTCCTTTTGTCCTTTCCTTTTGACCTTTACTGGAGCAAAAGTCAGGTTGATGAGTTGTTGTCCCTTAGGTTTGTCTCCTGTTCACCCTTTGGTTCTGATCATCTGCATTAATCAGATTTTTTTCCCTTGAATATGATTGAAGATCAGGGTAAACTACATCCCAGCCTACTGCCACTATTGGCATTGTCTGTAAATTTGAGTTTAACTGCCCTTAGGAGCTTCACCAAATGATTCCCCAAGGAGTCCTGGGTTTTGTCAAGCCAAGCAAAAATCTCTGAGTACTGGCAGGAGAAAAAAAAAAAACTTTCACAACAGCAAAAAACCCCCTGTTCCTGATGAGATCTTACGTGGTCTGAAGCTGTTTGAGGAGAGAGATTGTGGCTCTCTGGCATCTCGTGTCTCTCCAGGGATTCCAGGGATGAGCTGTGACTTCCCTGTGTTTGTTTTCAGCCCGATGAGCTTGAGCTGGGGGCTGGTGTTTGGGATCAGAGGAATGGGGAGGGAGCAGGCTACTGATCCATGGAGCTCCTGGAGCAGCATCTGCTCATCTGGATGACACATGGATGGAGGTTTGTCCTTTGGTGGAATGTGAGGAGAGGAGTAGGGAGGCAGCAAAGGCCACTCTCACCCCTAAGCCACCACATGAGAGATGATTCCCAGCCCTTGGTGCTGAGCACGAGCTCCTTCTCACACCCTGTGGCCAAGCAGCCCCAGGAGTGACCCCAGTGCAGGACACTTCCCCTGGAGGCACATGGAAAGTCCATCAAAGAGATGAAGAATTGCCTCAAAAATTGGATGGAGCCAAGGGAGTGCCTGAGAAGAGTCCAAAATGAGCTGCAAACTGTCCTTGATCTCCCAGGCTGGTGGAGACCGGCTCTGGGCTGGGGCAGTCCAGCACAAGGCTAGAGGGTCATGAATGTCACTGTCCCCAAGCCATTTCTGGGGACTCAGCAGCTCTCAATCCACAGTGGGACAGGGCAACACAAAGCAAAGACTCCTGAGATCCAGGGCTTGTGTTGTGCAGGTGGAGCAGGCTGGGATGGCCCTTTGGTGACTCTGGGAATGGCATGGGACTGAGATCCCACTGGATGAAGGACAGGGAGGGAGCTCTGGCTTGTGGGGACTGTTGAGGAGCATCTCGATTTAAAGACCATTTAGGGTGGCTGTGTTCCCACGTGAATTTTCAGGAGTTTTAAAAAGAGGTTGAAACAAAAGCAGGGAGAGAAGGAAAAGTGGTGGCTGAGGAAAGCTGGAATGCCCTGAGCTGTGCCCTATGGACTCAGACATCCCACAGTGCTGTTTCATCCTTCCCCTACTTTGTGTCATTAATTCCCTCCCTATTCCCTTACAAAACATATTCTCTGGATTCAGATTTGTTGAAGTTAGTTCTAGTTCACACCCTGGCTTGGGTTCCTGTAAGGGTGGGCAGCACTTTTCCTCCACTCTCAGCAGAAGATCCCCATTCCTCATCAAAAAGCCACCCTGTGCCAGAATTCATAACACAGGATGTGATTTACTTCTGGGATGTTTTCCTAGATTTATCATTTATCATATTCTCTAAATATTCTGAAGCAATAATCCCAAAGCTGTTCTTCAGCAGACCCATTGCTTTCTCTGGAGTTGGTAAAGAAGCACTTTCTTTTTCAGGGAAAAGGGAAAATATTCCTCTTGTTTCAGTGTTTGTATCACTGACTGATAGTTCAGTAGGGTCCAAGAAGCTTTCATCTGGATAGACCAAATTTCCTGAAAATGTTGAAAACATATTGGTTCCAAACCTCCCCCGAAACCACATGTTCTAGATTAGGCATGTGTTGGGAGCTTTCCCCAATCCACTGGAATCTGGCATTAATAACCCCACACTTAAAAATATTTGAAAAGCTTTACATTTCTTCTGCCCATGAGAATGAAATGAATGTCACTGCACCAGGGCTGGAAAGGCAAGTGCTGAGTTCTGGAGGTTTCTTGTTCATTGGGAAAACTGACATCCCAGATGGCAGGAGGTTCATCATCACCTGGAATCTCAAGGGACACCCAAGCTGTTCTTCCCACCTCCAAATAGGGATGGAGAGGTTTCGTTGATGGGTAGGACTTCATCCAGAGTCCTTGAGATTGGAAAAGCCCTCCAGGATCATCCAGTCCAAGCTGTGACTGATCCCCACCTTGTCACCAGCCCAGGGCACTGAGTGCCACATGCAGGCCTTCCTTGGGCACCTCCAGGGATGGGGACTCCACCATTTCCAGTGTTTGAAAGGATGTACAAGGAGGCCAGAGGGGGGACTTGTCATCAGGAATGGTCGTGACAGGACAGTGAGAAATGGGTGCAAACTGAAAGAGGGGCAATTTTTGGACATGTGGAAGGAATTCTTCCCTGTGTGGTTGGTGAGGGGCTGGAATTGATTTCAGTGAAGCTGTGGCTGCCCCATCCTGGGAAGTGTCCAAGGCCAGGTGGGACAGGGCTTGGAGCAACCTGGGCTACTGGAGGTGTCCCTGCCCATGACAGGGGTGGGACTGGAGGAGCATTAAGGTCCTTCCAACCCAAACATGATTCTGTGACTTAATGATTTAATGTTATTTTATGGAAGAGTGAGAAGTGATGTGGTGTTTTTGGATTGCACCAACATCTCATTAATCACTATGATTTTGTCTTTAATCTGGAACCTGGGATGAGGAGAATTCCTCAGTACCTCCATCCTCTCCTCTCCTCTCCCAGGGTGGAGGGGAGATGGGAACACAGAGATGCCTCAGTTGAATTACCTGGTCTTACATGTCCTCAGATCAGTGTCACACTTGGGGAAAAGGACTGAGGATGTTCCATAGTAACTCAGTGCTGGGAAATAGGAGAAGGATCAATATCCCAAATGAATGATGAAAACAGGTTGAAAAAGTCTCCAAAGGATGGATGGATGGATGGATGGATGGATGGATGGATGGATGGATGGATGGATGGATACCCAAAACTGGGTGGCTACTGCCATGTACCTTTCCCAAACTGTTTAAACACCTTTAAGACATCACTTGGCATTGTGTCTTGAATCAAATTATGCTGCTAAAACATGGTTGTGGCATTCCATGGCTTTTTTCTGCTCTTGGCAACTGGGAATTCCAGCATGTTCAGCACCTCTTTAGGTGTATCCTTTGTTTGGCTGATTCCTATAATGGTCAACCTTTTATAGGTTTGATATAAAATCAGCATAATTACAAAGATCTGTTCCCGTCCATAAAACCAGTTGGAACTGTTTGGCAGGAATTTAAACTATTTCTTGTTAATCCACACACACAGCTAATAAGGGAATGCAGGGGTTTTTTAATATCCTATTTATATCAGCAGATGTCCTAAAGAAGTTTGGGATATTTCTGTATTTAGAGTAAATCATAGCAGTGTGTAGCGTGCAGAAAGAGAGATTGGAGGGGGGGCAAAGTCAACTCTATTAATCTTGCTGAGAGCAAACATGTCACATGTAATATCCTTGAGTTGCATCACCATCTGGGATTTTTCTGAAGGCCTTGGAATTGATCCAGCAGATGGTATGGCTGTAGGAGCAGGGGCTGGAACCTGCTCCCTGAAGCCTGGGGAGATGTCTTCTGCTGCTGGCTGGGCCACAGCTGGTTTGCACACCAAAAACTCATCTCTTGCAAGGGTTTCCCTCAGCTTCAACTGAGGTGTTTGCATCTGAACCCAAAGTGCTTCTGCTAGAAGGGGCTTGGAATTGTTTGGAGTGGCTTGGGATGGTTTGGAGCCTTCCACGTGTGGTGGCTCTGTTTGGGTTGAGGTCTTTTGTCATCATATAGAGACTTCTTTCCTGCTTGTGCCTTTCCCTCTGGGTTTACCCCTCCTGCAGGCTTGATATTCCCTCCTTTTCTGATGTCCTCCCATTATATTTTCCCAGCAGTTGTGAAAAATCAGCTTCAGAGGGGTCTAGCTCTGGAGTGCTGCTCACAGCCAGGGTGTCCAGCGTGCAGCATTCCTGCTCCCATCTATCCTGGGGGAATCCTGTCCTGTGATGAGGAATTCACCTGGTCTGAGTTACTGCAGCAGGGTCAGGAGCTTTTCCTACAGGAGATCCAGGGAAAGGGAATATCTGTGGTAGCAGTAGATCAGGTAGCTGCAATGTTTACAGCAGCAACTTCAGTAGTGATGACTTTGGTGGTTAGGTAAAAATATTACCAAAAGTAACATTCCAAAGGGACTGGCAGGCTTTAGAAAGACTTTCCAGCCATGACCTTTGACACAGGAGGGCTCACTCTGAGCCAGAAGATCCCCTCCAGACCCGTGCTTCTCCTTGGAAGCCTTCTCATTCCAAACTCCATGGTCTTGTGGTGCAGTTTGGATGTCCCAGCACTGTTCTTGAAGCCCTCCAGGTCTTCTCCTTCTTTTCCCAGTGGTCTTCTCACTCCTTTCCCAGTGCTGGTGGCCACCAAGGCGAGCTCATTTTCCCACTTCTTTCCCTTTCCAGGAGCCTTTCTGTGGAATTCCTCTCATTTCAATTCATCTTTCTGTATCAGATGATTCAGATTGACTTCACTGTTCCCAGGATTTCCTCAACACTTCCCTAAGTGACAGCAGGATTTCCCCATGTTTTCCAGAGTTATTCCCATTTTAGGATTGTGTTTCTGCCTTGCCTGGCTGAGCAGAAGCAGCTGAGCACGTGCAGGTGTCCTCCAGCATCCACCAGAACACTTTATTATTTCCCATATATATATATATATATTTTATAGGACTGTATGTTTTGTATGACTGAATCTCATTCCATGCTTATTATCCTTCAAAGCTATCCAGCCTGTCCTGCTTTCCCAGTCATTTCTGTATTAACAGCTCTGGCCAACTTCCCTCCCCTAAACAAGAGGATGAACAGAGCTGACAGCTCCTTCAAGGAGGGATCAGAGTTTAAACATACATTTAATTCCAGTTGAAAGATGGAAAAAGCAGAAAGGGATGGATTTCCCAAGGTCTGGGCCTGGTTTGACCTCAGAGGAGAACAGGCAGCATGTGGAAAGGGAGAGGTGGGATTAGTGGGAAGAAGGACAGAGGTCAGGAAGAATAACTGTGCTTGGGTGGCTGTCACATTCACTCCTGACAACTGGGACCACCTGGATCTCTGGGACATTCCTGATGGATATGGAAAGGGATTCATCAGGAGCAGAAAGATACACATTATAAAGAGGGAAAAGAGGTGCCAGGAACAGCTGAGAGATTGGATTGCTCTCAGATCCCATTGGGACTGGAGTAAATCCTCAACTGCAGCATGGCAAAGTCCCTGAAATACAGTGTGGGAGATGTTGATCAGTCAGAAGTTCTTCAAGTCAGTCGAGTTTCCTTCTCCATGAAGGTGGCAGGTCTGTAGACTCTGGAGCAGCAGCAGATATCCTGTAATTTGGTTTTTATACTCCTGGAGAGTGAAGGAACAGAATGGATAGATCTATGATCCACAGCTTGGAGTGGAAAAAAATAGTTTTCTCTTAGCCATCCTTGGAATCAAGGCCTACATGAAGGCACAGTAAATAAATGGTTTGCATAACTTGTAGGTAATTAGCCATCAATTAAGAGGTAACCAGTGGGTCAGATATATCATGGAATCCCAGACTGGTTTGGGTGGGAAGGACCTTAGCACTCACCTCATTCCCCTGCCATGGTCAGGGACACCTTCCCCCATCACAAGTTGCTCCAAGCCCCATCCAACCTGGCCTTGGACACTTCCAGGGAATGGGGTATCCGTTATATTATAATGATACTATCTGTGTGTTCATTATATTCACATTCTGAGTATCCATTATATTATAATGATATTATCTGTGTATTCAACCACTGCATTTAACAAGCTTAAATATTTTGAAAAGTATTTTAAAATATTATAACAAGTTTAATGTTTAAATATTGGGTTGTGGCCTCTGAAAACCCTTGCAGAAAGGATTTTTTCATTACCATTTTTCTCCTCTGCACATCAAGCCAAGTTTTCAAGCCTTATGCCTCAACACCTCAGCACTGAGAGGAATATTGATCTGAAATTTTGGTGGCCCTCAGCTTAGACCCAGTAATTTATTACCATTTTAGCCTAAATGGAGCAGTAGCTCATGAACTTCCCGTTTTGAGCAGAACCAAGGGAAATTCTGCTGTATCAGAAGCTTCAGCTCTGCACTCCAATTAAACGATCCCCCCCTGCTCTCGGGAGGCGAACAGATGCAAATCCCAGAGAGACTCAGAAGCTCCCAAGCTTAATAATCCTGGGCTTTTTTTCCCCCCTCGTGTCAGGAATACTTTTGTGTCTGTCGAAAGCTCCACTTGCAGATCCATAACATCTCTCTCTGTCGTGCCTGGAACAGATGCGTGTGTTGTAATATAGACTGCGAACATTGACATCCCATGTGGTTCTCATTCCTCCCAGTCATCTTTGAAGCTAATTGGATCCAGCCAGCCCAAATGTGTCTGGCTGGCCACAGCTATTTGTACTTTCACTCTGGTTCTGGTGCTAATGGTGGGATCTATGGAACATGAAATAAACTCTCGTGACTCCGAGGGCTGCCGAGGCACAGCCGCTCGCGTCTCGCTGGGTTGGGTTGGGCTGGGATCTTTAAATGTTTTTTTTTTTTTCCCTCTTCTAATGTTGTTCAGTGGCTGGTGACTACAATGAGGACTGGTGGGGCTCAGAAGTGCAGAATCAGGAGCCTGGTTGTCCAGCCTAAAAGGTTTTGCAATTTGGTGTGGCTCCCTAGTGGTATACTGGGATGGTATTGTTAGGAATCCATGTGTTGTCCAACGGGTGAATATTATAAAAGAATAGTATAAAAATATTATGTAAAATAGTGAATTAGCAGAAATTATCATTTAGATGGAAGGACCTTAAAGCTTGTTCATCCCCATGAGTAGGGATGCCTTCCACTATTTCAGGTTGCTCCAAGCCCTGTCCAGCCTGGCCTTGGACACTTCAAGGTTTGGGGCAGCCACAGCTTCTCTGGGCAACCTGTGCCAGACCCTCACAGAGAAGAATTTCTCCCTTAAATTATATAAATTATATTATCTCCCATTTATAGGTAATGTCTTTTACAGATAATGCCTTTTATAGATAATACCATCATTTTCCCATGACCCAACAGCACAATGTGGGAAAATCAATATTCCTGTTGGAAAGGCATCAGTAAAGTTGATGAGTAATTTCTCTGGTCCTTTTCCTGTCTTTCTTCTACCTATTCATGGGGAAATGGCTTTTGAGTTGGGAATTTACCTTTCCCCACCCCCTCAGACTCAAAGCAACCTCATTACTTTCAATTGGTTATAATTTTATCTCAGTTAAAGGTGATTTCAGTCATTGCTGTGCTAAAACCCAGGTTTTAGAGGGATTTCCCTGATGAATAGCAAGGGAGTATTTGGGGACTTTTGCAGTTAATTCCCATACATGATGAATTCTTGGGGAAGCAGTGGAACATGTTTCACACTTCAGGCTATGCTCACAAAGTCCTGTTATTTCTCAGCTTCACTGTAAATATTTTCTCTCCATGCTCGGGAGATTTGGGTTCCCATTGTTTCAAACAGCCAGTTCAGAATAATTCTTTGCTTTTGTGGTTTTTTAGTGTTTTATTCTTATTTTTAAACAACTTGGCTCACAAGGAGTCAGCAGGGGGTTGGACCAGATGATCTTTAAAGGTTCCTTCAAACCCCAACTACTCTGTGATGCTCTGAAATTTGGGTTACTGCTCTCAGCTGAGACCATTCCTGTGCTGCTGCATGGGCCACAAATACATCCATTGTCCACTTGGAAAATAAAATGGCAATGGAGATTTTCTCTGATGAAATGATCACTGAATTTCACTAATTTTCTTTCTTTTTTCCCCTTTGTAGGTCCAAGTTCAGTGAAAAACAAGAAAAAGGGTAAGTTTGAGTTTTAACTGAGTTTTCCTTTCTGTGCTTTGTGAATTCTCCATGGCCAACACGAAGGAGAAACCAATGGCAGCTTCCCTCTCCAGGAAAGGCTGGAATAACACCCACAAGCACCCCTTAAAACTTCCTTAACACTGAAAGAAGTTAATTGCATTGTACAGAAGTAATCCTGAAGACCAAATACCAGGAGCTGTTGCTGTTTGCTAGCCTTGGCTTTCATCCCAGTCCTGCCAACTTGCAGCTTGGATTCTCCTTCAGACCCACCAAACTCAGCATGAACACATTTTGCATTCTGCTTTTCCTTGTTTTAACCTCCAAATTATCATTTTATGAGCCCCTTCTGAATGTTGCTCAGCCCTCAAGGTTTTGTGGATTTTGTGATGTTCCTCAGGCAGTTTGCAGTGGATTGTTGGGATTTGGGTTATTCAGGCAGCCCTGTTTGGTGGGTTCCTGATACCATCCTTGTGTCTGTAGGACTGCTGGGAGCACTTAGGGTCCCACACTTAGGGTCCCACATTTACTTCCAGGAGTTTGAGCAAGTCCAAGGATCTGAGCAGTCCCGTTTTCCATGTCTGTACACTGCAGTAGCACATCAAATGGCTTTAATCTTTGAATGCAAACTCCAGAGCCACAGCTGAGAGGTGGGAACAGGCCACACTTAGCAACTTCATTTGTATTTACTCCGAGAAGTAGTGTAAAATTTTATATTGGAGAAGTTTGTCCTAACAAAGCTCAGCCCGCGTTCAATCGGCCCCACAAATAACAAATGATGGCTGCAGCCTCCAGAGCAATTCCAGAGGGGCAGGGGGATCTCATGGAGCTGGATTGCATACAACTGTATAAAGTAGCTTAATTTTATGGTACTGTCACATTTAATTCCTTTTAGAGTTCCAGTTCATTGTTTAATGAGTGAGGATTATGGAGAATTCCCTGCTTCTGCCTGCTCTGAGTTTCGGAGCCCTTGGGTACTGACATGGGAGACTTGTCAGGCTGGGATTTGGGTGCTGGGACCCTCCTTGGAGACCTGATAAGGGAGTTATCAGATAATAAACAGAGTATCTTTTGCCTTGTGAGCTTTGTTAATGCAGAAAAGTGGTTGAAGCGCCTCGAAGGAGGGAAAGGCACAGAAATGTGTGGCTGGGATGAGCGATTGTGTCACTGCTCAAGCAGCAGCTCCCTGAGTAGCAGAGCAGATTTCGGAGGCAGATGAGTTAAACCAGCTGTGATGTGCATCCCTCTTGGGAAGGGAAGCCTGGAGTGACAGCAGCAGCATTCCCAACTCCCTGTCTGCAGTCCTCCCTTGGGATGGCCTGGATTGGAGGCATGTCAGTGAGAGGAGTTTGGTGTTGAGAAAACAGATACGTGGTTCAAGGTGATAATTTCCAAAGCAGGACATCATCCTGAAGAGAAGTACTGGATTAGAGGAGGTCTGGATTGTGGCCAGCTCAGGTAGGAAGTCATGGATGCTGATTTGGAGAGAAATACTGCTGTGGAGATTTGTTCCCTGAAGCCTTTTCCCACTTTTTGTAGGATACCAATGTGGCTTTACTCACCCCTGCTTACTTTAACTTCATTTTCTACACATTTAAATCATGCCCACAGTTGTCCCACCCTGATGTCCTTGTGCCCTTGCTCCTGGCTAGTGGCCATCCAGAGATTCCCAGTCCTGTGCTAAAACAGATGGATTTTTCTTCACACTTCTGTCCATTACAAGGATGGATATTAGTAGAGAAACAAGTACATAAATGGGCTCAGAAACTATTCCAACAACTATAATTTCATATCCCAACTGCTGCTGTCATCTAAATATGAGTTTAATTCTATCCTACTGGGGACCTTGTGGCAGCAATTGAAGAGATTTTGCTCTGTTTATGTTCCTTGGCAGAAAAGCTGTTCCGAAGTGGCATTTTAAAAACTACATCAAAAGAACATCAATTTGTCAGGAACATGGAAAATCAGGAGAGCAGGGATCAGGCTTTCCCTGCAGAGTTTGTTTCATCCCACTCTGTATGTAGGAGTCATTCCTGGTGTTGTTATATCATTTCTCGTCCTTGGCACCTGTGATGTGTTTGAGGATCATGGTAGGGAAGAAGATTTTTATCACTGGCCTGGTAAAATACTGGGGCAGGTTGTCCAGAGAAGCTGTGGCTGCCTCTGGATCCCTGGAAGTGTCCAGGGCCTCGTTGGATGGGGCTTGGAGCAGCCTGGGATAGTGGAAGGTGTCCCTGCCCATGGCAGGGGTGGGACTGGATGGACTTTAACGTCCTTTCCAACCCAAACCAGTCTGGGATCTGTGATTGTAACAATTCCCCCGTGTTTCCATCCCCTGAATGGGGTTAGTCCTTCCCAAGGCCCTCCCTCCATCCAAAGCCCAAAATATTGAATTATTTTGAGGCACAAGCAGCACAGGGGCTCCTCCAGCAACGCTGGGGAAGAGCTGGAGCTCAGCTCTGAACTGCCCTCTGGAGGAGACCAAGCCATGGGGATCATCTCCCAACCCTAATGTGCAACAGGTAGGAAAGATTATCCCTGTTTTCCATCAAAACCCAGCAAACACAGCAACTGCAGCGTGGTTTGTGTGGACAAGAGCAGCCCAGCCATGGCTGGGTGCATTGGAATATGCTGTGGGAGCATCCTGACTGTGTCCAGAGATCATCCTGGGTCTGTAGGGATGTGACCAGCCCCAGGGCATGGGACTTGAGGACTGACCCCATGCTGAGTGGAGTGACTCTGATCTTACACCCCTTGAGAGGCCCTGAAGAGCCCCCAAGCCTTGTTTCAGTGTGATTCCCAGCAGGAAGGAGCCTGCAGGGTCCGGCCCTGCTGGCAGCGTTGTCCTCGTGGTGTGGAGCCGTAGGACCCCCACCCCGGCTGTGCTGAGCCAGGAGTGATCCATCCCCAGCCTCCCACTCCCTGCAGCCGCAGGTGACGCCTGTCCTTGTGTTTTCCAGGTAAAAAGGCCGGTCCTCCAGGCCCCAACGGTCCCCAGGGGCCACCGGGGCCTCCCGGGCCGCAGGGTCCCCCCGGCATTCCCGGCATCCCCGGCATTCCCGGCACCACCGTCATGGGCCCGCCCGGCCCCCCTGGCCCCCCGGGCCCTCAGGGACCCCCCGGCCTGCAGGGCCCCTCAGGTAAGGATCCATCTGTGCCCTCTGCTCCGGGCTGGGCAGTGGGAATGCCGGAGATGTCACCAGTGTCCCAATGTGATGGCACCAGGGCCTGGAGCAGCACTGGGGTGTGCTGGGCCGTGTCCTGGGAGCAGTCTTTGGAAGGAGTCCCTGCCATGGCAGCAGGATGGGCTTTAAGGTTCTTTCCAACCCAAGCCATGCTGGATTTCTGGGATTTCCATGGCTCTGAATGGCCGGGAGCAGCAGGAGCCCCTCAGCTCCATGCTGTGCAGCCACGGGCATCTCCTCCCTAATCAGGGTTTGGCTCCCAGGGAAGGGAGATGGAGTGGATGACCTGCAGAGGGAAACTTGGCAGCTTGGCAGCCAAGAGGTTTTATTCCTGCTGTGGATCAGGGAATGGGTTGAGCAATTTTTCCTTCTAGTGGAAACCTGTTGAATAATAAAGAATTTTGATGGTTGGACAGAAATGCTGGGAATAAATTAGGGAAATGTAGGATGAGTCTTTTTCTTTCTTATGTGTTTTTAATATTTTTAAAGATTTAATATTTCTGTATTATATAGTTTAATATTACCTGCACCCCATATCCCTCCTTCTGTTAAAACATAGGTTTAATGGTTATTATGGAGTAAAAAAAGTGATTTATGTGGGGCTTCAGGGTTTTTTTTGGGTAAAATGTTATTTATAAGGGGGTTTAGGGTTATTTTGGGATAAAAGAAGTTTTATTAATGGGATTTTTCACTCAGCCTTCCTCAATGATGTGGAATTGCCTTTTGCAGGTGCCACAGACAAGGCCAGCTCCAGAGACATCCAGGTGGGTTGATCTTTCCATGGAAAAACACAGATTTGGGGGGCATTTTTGTGGACTGGCACAGTGCTTCCCATTAATCCTCGATCCCTGTGCTCTCCCTTGCAGCCAGCTGTGGTCCATCTCCAAGGCCAAGGCTCAGCAATCCAAGTGAAGAATGGTAAGGATCTTTTGATAGTTGTGGGTACTGGGAAGAGTCCCTCCTGCACCCCTGGAGTTCCTGGATCCCAGTCCATCCCATGACAGCTCCAAGATGTCCCTGCCCATCCCTGCCTTCCAATACCCCTGCCCAGACTGCCCAAGAAGACTCTTGTGTGCAGTCTCCACCTGCATTTCTCCGGAGCTCCTGTTTATCTCCCAGATTATCCCTGTCCTGCACACGCCAATAATTCTGTCCCACTGAATCTCCCTCTCCCTGACCTCCAGGTACATCTTGTGCCTCCCCAGCCCCTCCATGACCAGACATTTTTCCCCCCCATTCTATTTTAAGCCCTCAGTGGATCCTTGTCCTGTCTCTTCCCCATTTGCACATTTTCCTCCAGTTTCCCAGGAATTTAAGGCAGGGAAGACCCAGTGGTGAAAGGACACAGAGGTGTTGTCCAGCCACCAGCTCTTCCTGGGATCCCCTGAGCACCTCTGTCCCCACCAACAGCCTTTAATCCCACATCCCGCCGAGCCACTTCCCATCCACAGGCAGCTCTTTGCTCTCCTCCTCCTCCTTCCCACATCCCCATCCAAATTCTCCTCAAGTTCCTGCTCTCCCTGCCAACAGCTGGGGCTCATTCATCACCTCCTGCCTCCCTGCTCTGGCTGTGCTGGACAGGAGCTGGCTTGTCCCCTCCCTGAGTCCCCACGTGCAGCTCCCCAGGGACCACATCCATCCATCCTCACCCCAATCCCAGGCTGGGAGGGATTCCTGAGGGTGGGGGCAGCAGGAAGGGGCTGCAGGATCCCTGTCCATGAATTCCAACCTGACATGGGATGGGGAGGGCTGGCCACTGCTCCTGTGGGAAGGCAGCTTTTCCTGTGAGCAGTGGCAGCTGGAATTTCTCATGGACAGGGATTTGTGCTTGCAGCTCCCCAAAATGAAAAGGAAACCGCCCCTTCCCAGGAACAATGTGAGGGAAAAGCTGCTGTTTGCTTACGTTCAGAAAGCAATTATCCCTTCATTACTGGGGATGCTGAGGGTTTCCAGAGGGATAACGCTGCTCTCTAAGAGCGGGAATGCCCTGTGAGTGTCCTTCCCTGCTGCTCAGGAACAATCCAGAGCTGGGAGCCAGGAATGCTGTCCAGCTGCCAGCCTGCGAGCTCCAGCTGATGCACAGAATATTCTGAGTTGGAAGGGACTCACAAGGATCATCAAGTCCGACTCTTAAGTAAAAGGCCCATCCAGCAGGGAGAGGAGAGGCAGATGGAGACTGGGAGGAAAAGAGTGGGATTTGACAAACTGAGGCACCTACAGAGATTGGCTCAGTTTGGGGCTCATAGAAAAGTGTCCCTAGGTTATCCCAGTAATCCCAAAGGACTGGTTAGTGCATCCATAAATCCTTGTATTGAGGGACTCTAGTTAGGGATTACTGTGTTGTGAGATATGATGCAATTTCCTACTTTGTTGTTATTCTGGCTTTTAAAAACATTAGGAGTTGTAAAGGCAAAGGTTTTGTTATAATTATCCCAATTACAAAGTCAGGAATGGTGAAGTCGAGGAACACCAGAATTAAAATCAATCATGGCCTTCATTTGCCTGGAGAAGAGAAATCTCCAGGAACCCCTTCCAGTGCCTAAAGGGATTCCAGGAGAGCTGGGAGAGGGATTTTGGACAAGGGCCTGGAGTGACAGGACAAGAAGGAATGGCTTTAAGCTGAAGGAAGGTAGATTTAGATGGGAAATCGAGAAGAAATACTTCCCTGTGGGGGTGAAGAGGCCCTGGCACAGAGTGCCCAGAGAAGCTGTGGCTGCCCCATCCCTGGAAGTGTCCAAGGCCAGGCTGGACTGGGCTTGGAGCACCCTGGGCTAGTGGAAGGTGTCCTTGCCCATGGCAGGGTGTGGAATGGGATGAGTTTTAAGATCCCTTCCCACCCAAACCATTCCATGATGATTCTCTGGTGACCATTCCTGTGGACACAGTAGGAAATAGGGATCAAACAAGCTCAGCTGCAGGGTCAGGAGGAAGCAGGTCCATGTCCAGCCCTGGGATGAGCAGAGCTCAACAGGCCCTGCGCTGGGTTTTGAGGTTGAGACCACAGAGGGCCGGAGAGACAGGTAACCCCACAAGCCATGGTGTGTGCTCAGAGCTAGAGAAGAGTCCCTGCTCCCACTCCCTGGTGTGTAATCCTGGGATCCCCCCTGTGAATTCCCTGCTCCCCGTGGTGCTGTGACTGTGTTTGTGTTGCTCCTGTGCTTTTCCTCCTGACGGGTACTGAGTGACCGCCGTTTTCTCATACTGAGATCTTTCAGGTGGAGTCCTCAATGACTGGTCTCGCATCACTCTGAACCCCAAGGTGTTTAAGCTGCATGCCCGCAGTGGGGAGCTGGAGGTACTGGTGGACGGCACATACTTCATCTATAGTCAGGTAGAAGTGAGTACGGTCCTAGGCTAACTCCTCCTATTCTTGTGTTCCGGTGGAAGCCTTGCATGAACCACGAGAGGGCTCCAGACAACAGACAAATGCCAGCAGCTTGTGTTCGGCTCAGGAGGGGTGTGGGGAGGAGTGTCACACCCCTGTCACCGCCAGGACACCGCCCGCCAGGGATTAGTCACTGAAAGCACACCCCACACCAGCCAATCGCAGGGTTATCCCTCCGTTTATCCATATCCCGACCCTTCCAAACCTCCCTGCAGGCAGGATGCTGAACTCAGTGCTTTAAAAGACCCGAACTCTGGTGGTTTGTGGTTATTTTGGAGCTGTGTCACTCTGGAAGCACAGGACTCCCAGCCCAGGTGGTTTGGCCAGATTCCAGCCCGGGTGACTCCGTTTTCCTCCCCAGATCTGTGTAGCTCCTCCCCAGAACCAGCTCTGGGATGGAATGGGCCATGGATGTCAGGTGCTCTTCCATGGAATTGGTGACACGTGTCCAGTTTGGATGGGGACAGAAAATATAACTCCACATGGGCCGAAGTATAATTGTTTTCACAAGATGTTGATTGCTGGCCACAGTGTTGGGCCAGTGAAGCCTCCTCATTTGTGGTCCATCAAGGGAAAAAAAGGGTCAGTGTTCAGCAACTCCTGCCTCCAAAAGGGCTGGATTTCCTTTCTCAGGAAGAAGCAGCTCCCTGAGACTGACTTCTCCTTGGACAGGTCTTCCTCCTGCAGCTCTTTGGAATAACAGTGTGGGAGAGGGTTAAGTGAGGACAAGTAGAGTCACAGGGCCTTGGAAGAAGTCAGGGAGTTCAATCAGTAGCAGCACTGTGAGGTGATTTCCTTCCAAGCTGTGGAGGTTGGGAAAGCCTTTTCCCTGTAATAACTCGTGCCTGTGCAAGCACCGAGTCCAGTTACCCAGGAGGCAGCTCCCAGGCCACCTTAGGGCAGTTCTGATGTCACCACTAAAGGAGGCTCCTGGCACCAGGAAGCAGGACTGGCCAGGTAAGTGCAAGAGGCCTTCAGTCAAATGTGTGTGTCTGTGTGTGGGGTGAGAAGCTGCTGTAGCACGCAGGGGGTCCTGCATGGCTCTGTGCAGGTGTGTCACTTCCCTGGAATAAGCAGGACGGTAGCTCAGCCTTAGGCACACGGATTCAGGGGTTTTTGCATGCTTGGGTCAGTCTGAAGTGGAATAAAAGAGGTTCCTGGTTGGTTTGGGGCTCTCCCTGCCTCGCACAAGTCACCTGTGAGTGCAGGTGTTGGGGCCAGCAGGGGCTGCACACACCCCAGGACGCTGCACTTGCTCCCCACACCCCAACCCCCTCCCTGACACCTTTCTCCTCCCTGCTTCACATCAGGTCTACTACATCAACTTCACTGATTTCGCCAGCTACGAGGTGGTGGTGGACGAGAAGCCCTTTCTGCAGTGCACTCGCAGCATCGAGACCGGCAAGACCAACTTCAACACCTGCTACACGGCCGGCGTGTGCCTGCTCAAGGCCAGGCAGAAGATTGCTGTGAAGATGGTCCACGCTGACATCTCCATCAACATGAGCAAGCACACGACTTTCTTTGGGGCCATCCGCCTGGGAGATGCACCTGCATCCTAGAGAGGAACTTGGCGTGGCCAGGGACGCCCACGGAACTGCCCAGTGCTGCTGTTCATAAAGCCTATCAGTATTTCAGGGGTTCTGTAATCCGGCCATAAAGGAAACTGATCCAGAGCTATTTATTCCTATATGTGAATGCAGGAAGCACAATTGTCCTCTGTGACTCGCGGGGAGACTCGGATCAAACCAAAAAGCTGGTGGGGAGAGCGTTGTGAGGAGGAAAGGCTGTTGGGTGTGCCTTGTCTCAGTATTTCAAGTATTACTGCACTGATACTCTGCTCTGTGACCTTCACACGAGGCTTGCTGGGAGAGCTGGGGGCTCTGCTCAGATGTTGGCGCTGGCAAGAGCATCCCAGGCAGGAGGGAGCGGGAGGACATGGACTCCTGTCCCAAAATCCCAGCCAGGCTCCTGCATGTGCACGCTAACCACAGCCAGGAAGGGGATTCTGGCTTCCTGCCTTCCCAGGGGGAGCTGGAAGGGCTGGGGGGCGAGGGGAGGTGCGTGAGACAGGGTCGGCGGTGTTTACATTCATCCTCAGGAGGAGGAGGAAAAGTGCCTCGACCTAGAGCTTGGAAGCAAAAGCAGGAAGTGCGAGAGGAAGAGGAATAACTAGAGCAGGCTTAGCAGATAGGAAACTGCCTCCACATTCCAGAAACCACCAAATCCCAAAGAAAACGCCGATTCCCGGGTCCAGGCCTCTGCTCCTTTCAGCTCCTGCCCTTACCCCAGAGGTAACCTTGCCCCAGCGGGGGCTGCCTTCAAGTACTGCTGCTGTTACAGCAAGTTGAGTTGGGTTGAGGGTATTTTGGTTTTTTGTTTTGTTTTGTTTTGTTTTTGGGGGGGAGTTTTGTTTTGTTCTTTTTAATTAATATTTTGCAATCCAGAACACATTTCTACAGGCTTCACCGAGCCACGTAGAGCAGCCACAAGTACTTGTGACAACACTCGGAGGAAGTTTGTTATGTTTAAGAATAAAATATTCAAACAGGAGATTTTTTTTTTCTGTTTTAATAGCAGCTGTCCTGCTTTTAGATGTGGTTTTAGCCTTCCTCCCCCCACCCCTTTCCTTTTGGCACCCTTCTACCTAAAATAAGTGGTGATGGAGACTTTAGCAAAGGAAAAAAATGGGATTTAAAAATCCGGTCCAGCATGAAGTCACTTTTTCTTTTCCCTGAGCCCTGCTGAGTCTAGTCATAACTTGATTTCTGGTGACTAATAGAGGAGCTGGGACACTATTGTTTCTTTTGGCTTCTTGAGCAACTCTGTCCCGTTACCTCCCCTCAGCTGGGGAGACCTAAAGCCATAAGATGCTCTGAGCCATAAGAGGCACAAATTGCTCTGTTGTCTCAGTGCTTGGCTCACACTTGCTCAGCTTGGTTGGGGTTTTGTTTCCCTGTGTTTCTTTCCAGAGCCTGTTTGTGCTTTCAAGAGGGGAGTGAAGTTGCAGCTTGTGTAGAAACGGAACAAATCCCAAAGTGACATCTTCAGCCTGGAGCAGGGAAGGTTTTGGGGACCTCAGTGCCTCAAGGGGCTCCAGGAGAGCTGGAGAGGGACTTTGCACAAGGGCTTGGAGTGACAGGACAAGGGGGAATGTCTCTCCACTGCCAGAGGGCAGGGATAGATGGGACAGTGGGAAGGAATCCTTCCCTGTGATGGTGCTGAGGCCCTGGCACAGGGAAAGATGCCCCTGGATCCCTGGAAGTGTCCAAAGCCAGGTTGGACAGGGCTTGGAGCAGCCTGGGCTAGTGGAAGCTGTCCCTGCCCATGGCAGGGTCTGGAGCTGTTTGATCCATAAGGTCTCCCAGCCCAGTCCTGTGATTCCATGCTCCTGGTGCTGGCTCCATGCGGAGGTGGCTCATGGTCACCTGCAGGGTGTGGGAGGGTCGTGTCCCAGCGCTGTGCCGTGGCCACAGAGGGTCAGCCCTGCCTGGAGCATTCCTGGCTCCAGCCCTAGCGAGTGATGTCCCTTGCCAAGTGTTGCAGTTATTGGGAGACAAAAATTCCTGGGGGCAGCGGCGTTGGCCGCGGCCTCGCTATTCACAGGAGCCGTGCACTTCGGGAAACAACTGCGTGACAAATGGGCTGCTCTGGCTTTTTAGTGGCTTCTCCTCCCTTCAGCCTCGACATGTGGGACGGGCAAGAGCCTTGGGGGCTCTTCACTAGGCTTTGTGGTTTTCTTTCCTTTCAAATGGATTAAGAGGGACATGTTCCTGTGACAAGAATGAAGCGGGACAACTGTGTACAGTGAGAACATGAAGCAAATCGTTAACAGGATTGCTTTAGAACAGGCCTGAGCAGCAAGGCTGGGGGCAGCCATAAATAACGGGGTTGGGAGAGCCAGGGATGGAGTTTGCATTCCTTGTACCCCGCTGGCAGGATCTGGGATGTGCTCCATGGCTGTGGGCAGGGGGAGGCAGAGGGAGAATCCCTTTGCTCTGTAAAAGGCCAGAGTGTTGCTGTCCCCTGTGGTGTGTGCTCGGGATGTTGGAGGAGAGCAGGAGAGACCAATTCCTGCATGGAAGTTCTTCCTGGTGCGTGCTTGGGGTGCAGGAGGGAGCGATTCCTTCATGGAATGTGTTAACAGGCTTTTTCTGGTGCTCACTAACCAAAGTGTGAGTTGGAGACGTGGACTTAGAGCTGGCTGCAGCTGGCCTTGGCAAACACAGCTCTTTCCTGCTCTTGGTGTTCCCAGTGGGATGTCCCTCTCCAGCCACACCAGGAGCTCCCATGGAAGGTCTGTGTGGCCACAGCAGAGTGTTGGCTGTGCTTTGTGAGGGGGCAGCTCCATCCTTCAGGGGTGGGAGAGCCATGGTCCCCTTACTGGGATCAGAGCTGCTCGGGAGTCACCTTCCCAATGCCCTGGGAATGCAGGGAAGGAAGGGCAGAGCCAATGGACTTGGATAACCAGATATCCTGCTCCCAAACAGCCAGGCTGGAGCCCATCACCCACAGCAGGGTTGTGACCTGGGCAGGTGGTTCTGTCCCTGCTTCCTCCACACCTCAGTCCTGCTGCTTGTTCCTCACATCCTTTGGAAACTTCTCCCACAAAAGCCTCAGTGGGAGCAGGGAACTTCTCCAACAGATCCTGCTGGAGCCCTGGAGCCAGCATGGAGGGCAGGAAGGCCAAGAAGCCCAGGGTAGCTGGTTTCAGAGCAGATCTCTGCCTGCTCAGGCCGTGTGGTTCACTCTGCCTTTATCACAATCCAAGAACGGCCTCTCGGTGTTTGCCAGCTCTGATCCACACCCGGCGCTCCCACCAAGGGAGTTCACAGCCCTGGGATGCAAATGCCCAGGGATTCTCTGCAGAAGTCCCTGCTCCAAATCAGGGACTTTTCAGCTGCTGACAGGGGCTGTGTCACCGTGCAGAGCCACGTCCAGCAGTTGGGGTGCAGGGGGACAGGCCGGGCTTCCCCGGGCGTGGCAGGGCAGGATTGCCGGTTCTGCTTCGGGGAGGGCCCGGCCCAGGGGTCACCTAGAGGTCGGTGTTTCCCTGGCAGGAGCTCACATCTGCACAGATGTGCCGTGTGCTCGGCGGGGCATCAGCCCAAAATGCTGTCCCTGGCCCGTCCCGGCTGTCCTGCCTGACCTGGATGCTGGGGACACCCGGCCAGCTCAAGGCTGAGTCACATCCTGAGGTGACAAAGTGTCCCCCACCATGCCGACTGTCAGAGCGATAACTCAGTTGTGTAACTCTGTGTGTGTGTGTGTATATATATATATATATAAATAATCTATATTTATTTATTTATGTTTTTTATGGCTATATACTATTTTTTTCCTGCCAGACACCTCCAGTATTAGAACTTGAGCTCTGTGGCTAAAACTTCACATCCTTGAACAAGCTTTCAGTAACCTAAGTTACTCCTTCACATGCAATTAGCCACATTGAGCCAAAAAAAACCCCAAAGTGTGCATTTTGGAGAGTGCCCCGTGAAGCATGAGGGGCGTGTCCCCAAGGAGTGTGTCAGCACTAGGTGGCACAAGGACACGGAGATACCATCACCAAAAAAATGCCCCTGTGGGTGGGGCACAGCTCCGGGCGCACAGATCCCACCTGGAGCTGCCGCAGGGACAATTCAGTTCCCTTTTGTTCCTGGCCTGGGCGAGGAGGTGACCCGGCAGCCCAGGTGGGGACACGGGGTGTGACAGCAGGAGGAGGAGGAATGGGCGGGGGAGGATTCCAGCTCTGCACATCCGCCTGGAAGGGGCGGTGAGCCCTGGGAAGCTGTTGTTTCCCGAGAGAGGCAGAGTCCCCTCGGCTGGGCTGCGCTGGGATGGGGAGGGACTGTCACTGCCTGGGTGTGACAGTCAAGTGACCCAGGAGCTGTCCCTGCTCAGGATGGCTGCACAGCCCTCGCCAGCTGCCCCTGCTGTCCCGGGAGCTGGCACATCCTCTCCCTGGCACAGGGAAACTCCCCCAGACCCTCTCAGCTTTCCTACGTGCCACCTCTGCCTCCTGGCACTTGATGTCACAGCGGGTCCAGCCGGTCACCTGAGCTCCCTCCTCCCCATCCTGCCGTTTCTCTTTCCCTTCCCTGTGGCTTTGTGCCGTTTTTCCCCCTCTGCGAGCTGATGTCTTTCTTTTCCCACTTCCGTAGCTACGAACACCCACATGCCTTATCTCCTTCCCCCATCCCATCCTGAAACCTATTTATACAGAGCCTGGCTCCTGCCCAGCCTGCCAGCGACGCCGCAGGAGCGGGACGGGGCTGGCAGCGCCCGCAGCCCAACATGCTCTGGGCTGCACGGGGATGTTTCCTGCTCTGCCTGCTCCCGTCCATCCTCAGAGCCCGGGCTAGCCCCGAGACCAGGCCCAGCTCCCCGCTGTGCCAGCAGGTAAGGCTGCTTTCCAAGGAGCACCTGGGCTGGGATGGCTCCAGCAGCGTGGCTGGGGCTGCCAGCATCGCCCTGGGTCTCCACCCTATGCCTATCACCTCCCTTCAGCCCCCATCTCTTTAACTTTCCCAGCTTTTCCTATGTTTTCCTGCCTTGGAGCTGGTTGCCTGTGAGGTGGTCCCTGGCATCCAGCTGCTCCCACGTCCCTGCCATGCCTGAGGTGCTCAGAGGATGGAGTGCAGGGATTCCAGTGAGGCAGCTGGGAGCCTGGATGGGGATCAGCATGTTTCTGTCTCCCCAGGAGAAAATCAGCTGCTCCCATCCAGGTTCCCAGCTCCAGAGGAAACTGGAGCGAGAGGAAAGGTGGAGCCTACACAGTGTCCTTCCTCTGCCTAGACAGGGATGCTCTGAACCAGCTGGGTTTGGGAAGGGGCAGCAGTGCTCATTCCCATTTCTCATGCCCATCTTGGACAGCAGCTGGCTTGCCTGGAGCTGTGGTTTGTAGCCCCCCCCTCATTCACACCTCTCCTGTCTCTCCACAGAGCCCCACGAAGGTGTCTTGCAAAGGACTTGGCCTGCGGAAATTTCCCAAGGAGCTTGGCAAAGGAATTAAGTACCTTGAACTCTCCAACAACTTCATCCAAAACCTGTCAGGCAGCAACATGCTAGGATTTGGGCAGCTGGAGTACCTGGATGTGTGCTTCAACCAGCTGGAATCCGTGTCAGCCACCGCCCTGGCTGAGCTGCCTCGGCTGCGCTCGCTCCTGCTGGGCTCGAACCACCTGGACCGGAATTACTTGGCTAACGGGGAAGCTTTCCATCTGCTCAGGAACATAGAGGTCCTGGACCTGTCTGTGAATAACCTGGAGAGCCACATGGCCAGCTGGTACATCAGCAACCTCACCAGCCTGAGGGTGCTGGATCTCTCCAGGAACATGATGACCAAGCTGCTGGCAGGGACCTTCCGGAGCTCACCGCAGCTGCGCCAGCTCGACCTCAGCCACAACTACATCATGGAGATCCAGGAGGGAACTTTTGAGCCTCTGGAAGAGCTGGAGGTGCTGAACTTGGCTTTGAATTCCCTCCACTGTATCTCTGGCTTCAGCCTCACGCAGCTGCAAGTTTTAAACCTCAGCCACAACGCCCTGGAGCTCTTCTCCGAGGAGGAGGGAGCGGAGCCCTACCTGCTCCGAGTGCTCGATTTGAGCCATAACAGACTCCTCTCTTTCCCAGAGCTCCCCAGAGCCCATGATCTCACACACTTAAACCTCTCCAACAACCTCATTGCTTCCCTGCTCCCAGGCTCACCCCATCCCTGGGAGTTTGTCCTACCCTACAAGGAGATGCAGAGGTTCAACAGGACCGTGCGTCCTGTGGCCACTCTGACACACGTGGCTGACCTGGATCTCAGCAATAACCGCCTGGAGCTGTTCCCATTTTCCTTCTTCCTCAGCCTGGGCTCCCTGCACAGCCTCAGCCTGGCAAGGAACTGCCTCCAGGATGTGGCCCGGGAATCTGTCACCAATGGCACAGAGCTGTCTGTGCGCTCGCTGGACCTCCACAGCAACGCCCTCCGTGTGCTGCCACGCTGGTTCTTCAATTCCCTGCCTCACCTGGAATCCATGGATCTGGGCTCCAACAGTCTCCAGCCTTGTGAGAGCCAGGGGAGTGACCAGGGAAGGGATTTCCAAGGGGATTCCCACACATCAGCCCCCGGAGACACCTGCACCCCCTTCTACAATGTGCCTCGCTTGAAGCACCTGAGCCTGTCCAAGAACAACATCTCCAGGCTGCACCCCCACGCCTTCAGTGGGACCCCATTGCTCTCCCTGGACCTGTCGGGAAACAGAGACTTGTCCATGCCCACGGGAGCACTGGCAGGGCTGGAGCTGTCCCTGCAGGAGCTCTCTCTTAGGGACAACCAGATGGAGGAGGCAGCACTGCCCTGCCTGGGCACACTCCAAGTGCTGGACCTGTCAGGCAACCACCTGAGCCTGCTGCCCCCGGGGCTTTCCTGCTCCCCTCTGCAGAGCCTGGATGTTCGGAATAACAACCTGCAGGCCTTGGGAGCGGTCAGGAGCTGGTCCCACAGCCTGAGGGCCGTGTCTGTGGCTGGGAACCCCTGGAGCTGCTGCTCGCTGGGCTGGCTGGACACGCTGCGTGCGGCCGGCGTGGCCGTGCCCGACCTGCGCCAGGCCCGCTGCCTCTTCCAGGAGCACGGCCGGAATATCTCGGCCAGGATCACCGGCACTCCCCGGTGGATCTGTCCCCAGCCCGAGGGCACTGCCTCCCTGGCTCTGCTGGTGACCCTGATGGGCCTTTTCCTCCTCGGTGCCTGGGTTTTCTGCCTCCTGAGGAAAGGGCTGAAGGCTCCGGGATGTGCGGGACTGGAGAGCAACAGGGTGGGAGTGTCCCAGCCCCACCCCAAAGGACAGGGGCCAGCTGAGGAGAGGCCACCTGACAGCATCACCAAAGTGTAGCCCAGAGCTGCAGCCATCGGTCAGAACTCTAATTATTATTAATAATATTAATTTTAATATTAATAATATTATTGTGGTTGAAGTCCCGCTGGTACCTGTGTGATTTGTGAACCCAGTGACAGGAGCGCGGTGGGTGCTGGGCTCTGAGCCCCCTCCCCTTCTCCAGAAGGGACATTCCCCCATCCTCTGTGATCCCTGCCAGAAATTAAACATGGAATTTGGGGTGCCATCACACATTCCCATCTCTCAGCACAGGAAACCAAGCCCCGGGCTGGATGCACAGAGCACCCCCCTTCCTCCACATCACACTTAGCTGGATGGGAATTGTCTCCATTGAGGCCACCTGGCTGTTTCCCAGCTAGCCCAGCAGCCCCTTTAAAAAGGTTTAATAGCTCTGCTAACGCCCTGCTGCTGCTCCTGAAGCATTCCCTAATCCAGGAAGGAGCAGGAGGGAATGGTGCTTGGTGGTGGCTCACAGTGCCGGGGTGGGGAGGAGGTTTCTGTGCCCACCTCTCTGCTGCCTTTCCTTGCTGTGGGTGCTGGGAGGAATTCCACCCTGTCCTCACCCACTGGGATAGTGGGAATGGGAGAAATGGGGCTCTGTTCTGTCCCTGCTGGCGCAAGATGTCCCACTCTCAGTGGCAGAGACAGCTGGTCCCAGCACGAGGTAAGTGCTGCCCAAGTCGTGAATTTGGCACCATCTGAGCACCCCCCAAAGCCAGGGGCTCAGACCCCAGCTTGGCAAGGCAGCAGGAGGAGGTGTTGAGTGGAATTGTCACTGTGTGGTGGTGTCCATCTGCCCCTTGAGTGACCTCTCCAGCTTCCCTGGGCAGAGTGGGAGCACCTGAAGGGCTGGGCCAGCTCCATGAAATACAAAACTGACGCTGCAGTGAAACTTTTAATGTTTCACATAATTTGGTTCCACCTTAGAAGTCCCCAGCGGGGCCCAGTCACCTCCACACACCTGGTGGGTTGGAGCTGTGGGAGCAAAAGAGCTTGGAAGTTACTTAAAATCCCAAGTGCTTCATTTTCTTCCTTTTTTTTTGTTCGAACTTATCATGGTTTTACTGGGAAGCAGAAAGGGCATTTTTGATGTAAAATATGTCAGTGTTTCAGCTTCCTGTCCTTTGCTGGGCACACAGCTCCAGGACCCTCACTGACTTTGGTGGCCCCCACATTTCCACCCCTGCCTCAGTTTCCCTCTGATGCAGAGCTCTGTGCCCTGTCACAGCCAGTGGCTGTGGCAGGGGAGCCTGTCACTGTGTGTCACCATGGGGACAGGAGGGAACCCCCAGCCTCCTGCTCCAAGGCTGCTGTTTGCTGGATCTCCTGCTCCCACACTCCCCTTCTCCTTGGAGCTCCTGTTCCTGTGTCCCTCTCAGGTCACACAAGGTGACAGGTCCCTGTGTCACATCCTCCACAACCCTTGTCTGCTCCCATTTCAGTGCTCCCTGGCTCCATCCCCAGGGCTGTCCCCAGCTGATGTCCCTGGGCAGTCACAGCCAGCAGGGCTCTGGGCATGGAGTGTCCCAGGAGCTGCTGCGCCCACCTGGGGCTTCTCCCCAGCACTGTCCCCTGTCCTTGGGTGACACCTGAGCTCCCTGGGGCAGGGACCTGCTTCCCCAGTGTCCCCAGGTGAGTTCAGGCTGTCCCTGGGGCAGGATTTGCTTTTCCAGTGCTCACCAAGTGCTGGGACAGCAGCTGGGGCAGCTCAGCCCATCCTGATCCATGCCATCCTCCTGCCCCAGTGCTCGGTGACATTGCAGGGACGCTTCAGTGCCCAAACTGCCTTCCCTGGGTGTTTCTGGCGCATGTTTGTGGCCTCTGCTCCTCGTTTCACCCCTTCCCAGGCTGTATCACAGGAGATGCCCTGGCTTTGCGCTGCCGCTCCCACCAGCGTTAAGCTCGGAGCTGGGGACGGGCGGGGACACTGGGGACGGGCGGGGACACCGCGTACCACCGGGTGCTCAGGGACACCATGTGCTGCCGCCACTCGGTGCCAGGCGCTGCCTCGGCCATCCTGAGCGTCCCCAGCCGTGTTTGTGTCCCCGCGGAGCAGCAGCTGGCGGGGATTGACCCCTTCAGGGCAGTGGCACTTGGGGACAGCGGCTGCTGATGCTGAAGTTTCTCTGGGGATTGAAGCATCTGCTGGAAAATGCGCTAAAAATAGGTGGGGGGGAATCCTGGGGCTGGTTTTAACCCATAGAAAAAAGCTCCCAAATAACTGGACTTGATCTCAGAGGATTTTTCCAGCTCTAAGGGTTCTGTAAAACCCAGGATAAGGGGGGAAGAGGGAGAACTCCCCAGGCTGAGGAGGGGCTGTGAAAGTGTGGAAAATGAGCCAGGGCAGTGGTGTTGGGTTATCACCATTATTGACATCTGTGTGCTTTCCTGCCTCAAAGAAAAATGGGATTCCAGGTTGTGCTCTCATGGATTTACCAAGAATTGCATCTGAGGGCAATGCCCCCTTCTTCCAGCCTCAGGAACAGCTTGGCCAGGAGCAGGACATGAGGTGAGCCTGTGCTGGCCCAGGATGGGACAATGAGGTGGCCCCAAACCATGTTTGTGTCCCCAGAACCAGCACAAGGCCAAGAGAAACACAGGGTCTGTGCTGAGCTCTGCTCTGCCGCTCATCCGGAGCTTCCCGTGCTTTAGGGGAAATGGTTTCCCTATCCCAGGCATGTCTTGGCATTTCCAGTGTTTTCTTGATCCAGAAGGAGGGCAAAAGATCTGTAGAATATTAAATTTTGAACAAATAAAGCGGCGATGCCAAAAATGTTGCATTTTCGTGTCAGGCTGGAAGGCGGCAGGAGTGTAAATTTTGGTCTGACAAAAAAAGCAGCAGTGATTAAAATGTTGTGACCATTGACAAATTTTCTAGAGAACTGGTTGAGAAATCCAGCAAAACTCATTCTTTCCAGTGGAAAGCCTTCACATTTCCCTGGATCTGCATTTTCAAAGAAGAATAGATTTTTATCAAGAATTTCCACCGAGCTGTTTCACTAACCCAGGCGGAAATTACCTTCCCTCAACTCCCTTCAATTACAGCAGTTTTGCTTTTCTCCTTTTTCTCTTTTTTTTTTTTTTTTCCCTTTTCCCTCTTTTTTTTTGTTCTTTTTTTTTCATGATCCAGAGCTTCCTCTGCTGCAGGAGCTGAAGGATATCCTGGGAATTGCCTGGCAGATCTCCCTCCTCAGGCCATCCCTGCTGGGCAGAGTGGAGAGCATTTCTCTTCCTCTGTGTTCAGACAGAGCCAAATTAACCTAAATCTCCCCAGTCCTGATAAGATAAGGAAGATAAGGAGTCCTTTCACCCAGCTGAAGGTACATCCCTTTCCAGAGGGCTGCTGGAGGTACAGTTTATTTTATTTTCCCTGATATTGCTGCAGCTCCCATTCCCAAATCCTTTCGATCTCGCCCAGGCCCATCCTCGTGCTGCCTGGGATGTTCTCCTGGTGAATGTGGCGCTTTCTCTGTGGCTTTGGGATGGGACAAGAGGCTGGTGGCACCTCCGGGACACCGCCCTGTGTCCCTCCCATCCGTAGGGCTGCTTCCCATTATCCCTGCCTGCCGCAGCGGCTCCGTGACTGGCACAGCTCCCCTGGCAGCCCCTCCCAGCCCGGGGGAGGCCCGGGCGTGTCGTTCATGACACTTTTCCTCCTCTCCAGGGGCTCTGGCCGGGCTGGGCCCTCCATCCCGAGGTGCCTCGGGGTGTGGCAGATGTGGAACGTGTCCCCCCGGGTCCCTCCTGCCTCGGCAGTGTCACCTCCCCAGGCCGGGACAGATGTGCCACATGTTCTGCAGCTGGATCCTCCCTGCCAGCTGTGCCTGGGCTGCCTGCATGGGGACACTGCTGTGGGCACAGGCAGTGCTGGCACAGGGAAGTGTCACCCGTGTGTGTCCTCATGCAGAGCCACTGTCCCTGCTCCCAGGTTTGGGATGCTGTGGGGACAAGTGGCACTGGGAGGTCCCTGCCACTGTCCCCAGCCTGTCCTAGTGCTCTCTGGAAAGAGGAAGGGGATGGTTTCCCTGAAGGAAAGCTGAGCTCCATGGCAGGAATGGCTCCTGCCACCCAGGGTGACCATCCCACTGGGGACAGGGTGCTGCCAGTGCCCACCAGCAGCAGGAATCTCATCCCCATCCGGAGCTGTGGCAGGAGCTGGAGCGTCAGTGCCACATGACCACGTGCCACCACCCCCTGCGTCACTGTCACCACTCTGGCACAGGATGTGGCTCCTCACAGGCTCGGCCGGGAGGTGAGGCTGGGGTGGGGAGGTCACCGGGGCCTGAGGGGACACTTTGATGGCAGGGAAACCCCTGGAAGGTCCCTGGATCTGCCCCTGCTGAGCCTGGGAGCCAGGGACACTGAGAGCTGGGACAGTGCATGGGGACCCTGCGTGCTCACAGGGGTCACAATCCACTCACAGGTGTTTGCTTTGGCCCCTGCCTCCCTGGAGGGAGGGACACCAACCTTTGGCCCTCCAGGACAACTCTTTGCTGTTCCTGCACTAAAGTCTCACCCCAGGAGCTCTGAGCCAGCCCCAGCTCTGCCCCTTTGGCCCCTCCTGGAGCTGTCCCCTCCCCGTGTCCCCAGGGTGGCCAACACCAGGCAGGGGGATGGGATGGGACAGGACCTTTCCCAATGTTTTCCCGGCTCCTTTGGTCTCCCCCCAGCAGTGAAGCCCCAGCTGGGGAAGGGAAGCCTCTCCTGGGCTGGGAATCCCCTCCTGCCCCCCCAGCCCAGTTTGGAAGGGGAAGGAAGGGGTATTTTTAGCACTCACCCTCCTCTCGTTCCAAGGATTGAGCTAAAAAGAGGAATTGACGTTCAAAGGAGGGCTGGCTTTGCTTTAAAAGGAAGGGTTTGTGTTTTTCCTACTACTCGGCCATTGCAAAACTTTCCTGTGAAAAGGGATTGGTAAAAATACCTCTGGTGGGAGGGGCAGCCTGTGACAGTTCCCTGTGCTGGGGCTGCTTCCATTGCCCATTCCCTGGGTGAGCTCCCGTCCCAAAGGAAGGGATGGGGTGGCACCAAGCCCCCCAGTCCTGGTGCTGATCACAGCTCCCATCACCTGTGAAGGGAATTCCCTCCTGCCAGCCCATCCTGGAGTGGTTCTTCTCTGCATTCCACCTCTCCAGCAGTTTTCCTGACCATTCTCACGGCTTTGGAACCCCCTGGGAACTCAGGTGCATTCCCAGCTGCCATCCAACCCCAGTGCTGTCCTGGTAAATCCCTGGAGATCCTCCAGGTCCCAAAACAAGACACCATCCACACCCTGAGGAGGAGTTGAGCTGGAAGCCACAAAGTACAGAATCCCAAACATCGGATTTGGTGTTTAGGGGTCATCCCTGTGTTCCTCCTTTTCTCCCTGCCTTTTACCCAATCCCCCTCTAACTTGGTGGGGGATTTGGGAGTGACCTGGGACCCTTCCTCAAGGGCCATTGCTCCAGCACAATGGTCCATGGCCTTTGCATCCCAAGGGAATCGTTTGGGAAGGACAATGACTCAAGCCTTGTGTTTTGGTTTCAGTGCAGTGATCCCAAGTCAAAGTAAGGTCACAAGGGGACAATAATCAACCATGCAGGCATGTCCTATCAAGGTGAGAGGTCACGGGGGGATGGCAACCAAACCCCAGTTTGGTTCTGTCAAGGAAAAGCACCTTCCAGAAAGAGAAGAAGTAGCACAGCCAGGGAGAAAGTGAAAGCCTAAAAAGTGGTTTCAACCTGTCATGCCTTCCAAAACCTGAGGTCAGCTGGGCTTGTGTCAAATGTCACCTCCCACTGTAGGAAAATCCCGGCCTACCTGGTTCCCCACGGGCCCCAGGCAGCACTTTTGGTTTTGTACTTGTAGGAGAGAGAGATCCCGAGAAATGCACCTTGTGACAGGCACAAGCCAGGCCTGGTGCCCTGCCAGGGCAGAAAAAGAAGTAGAAATTGTGAGCCTGTGCTGATGCTACAGGAGGTGCAGTCAGGGGAGTCGGGCCCTGTTCCCAGGGGACAGGGGACAGGACAGGAGGACACAGCTCCCAGCTGTGCCAGGGGAGGTTTAGTTGGATATTAGGGAAAATTCCTCATGGAAAGGGCACCCAGGGCAGCAGTGGACTCACACCCCAGCAGGGATTTAAAATCCACGTAGATGTGGCACTTTGAGGACACGGTCAGCAGTGGCCTTGGCAGTGCTGGGGGAACATCCTGCAGGGGCTCATCCCTCACCCCCCTCCAGGTGCTGCTTGGGGAGGGTCACTGCTGGTGACAGCTGGCCTCCCTCCAGCCCCTCCTTGTCCCTAACCCTGTGAATGGCACCGAAACCGCCTTTGTTCCCCTCCCCGGGGGGCAGGACCTGCGGCTATAAAAGGGGCGGTGGGGCCGAGCGGCCCCGGCCCTGCTCGCAATCCCTGTCCCAGCCCCATCCCAGCTCCATCCCAGCTTCCAGCACCATCCCAACTCCCAGCTCTATCCCAGCCCCGTCCCAACCCCTGTCCCAGTCCCACTCCCAGCTCCATCCCAGCTCCCAATCTCTGTTCCAGCCCCACTTCCAGCTCCCAGCCCCATCCCAGCTCGCAGCCCCATCCCAGTTCCCATCCCATCCCCATCCCAGCTCCCAGCCCCCTCCCAGTCCCCATCCCAGCCCCATCCCAGCTCCCAGCCCCATCCCAGCCCCATTCCCGGCCATGGGCCGCCCCGCCGCCGCTGCCACCGCGCTGCTGTGCCAGCTGGGGCTCTCCGCAGCCATCCAGTGGCTGTGAGTAGGGATCGGGCTCTCTCCTTCCAGAGCCCCTCTTGGCGGTCCCTCGGGGCGCTGCGGCCCCCCCGGTGACCCCCAGCTCTCCCCACAGCGGGCTGGCGGGCAGCGGGGTGGCCTGGAACGAGAGCCAGCACTGCCGGCTGCTGGTGCCCGAGCAGCTGCAGCTGTGCCGCCGGCACCTGGAGGCGATGCCCAGCATCGTGCGGGCCGCCCGCCGGACGCAGCAGCTGTGCCAGCAGAGCTTTGCGGACATGCGCTGGAACTGCTCCTCCATCCAGCGTGCCCCCAGCTTCGGCCCCGACCTGCTCACAGGTAAGGGATGCTCCTCCCGCCCAGCCTGCTCTGCCCCAGGAGCATCCCGGGCTGGCAGCGCGTGGGTTTCTGTTTTGGGGTAAATATGCTGCCTTTAGGTGGTGTTAATCCTGTGCAAGTTCCGTCTGGGGGAGGTGACAGACAGTAAATTCCATTTCAAACAGCTGCCAGAGGCTCTCAAAAAACGCGGGGGAAGAGGTGCGGATACGGTCAGTGTAGCCCAGGGGCCGCAGGTTAAAAACCCAAAAACTGAGAGGCTTTGCGTTTATCCTGCCGCAAGACGAAATAACACTCAGTGCCAGAAACTCCTCGCACCGAGAGATATGCGAGAGGGGAGCCTGGCTGGGCAGCGAGGAAGCAAACATCCCTGTTTTCTCCGCAGGAACACGGGAAGCCGCCTTCGTGCACGCCCTGGCAGCGGCGGCCGTGGCCCAGAGCATCGCCCGCTCCTGCGCCTCCGGGGAGCTCCCGCGCTGCTCCTGCGGCCCCGCGCCCCCCGAGCCCCCCGTGCCCGGCTCCCGCTGGGGCGGCTGCGGCGACAACCTGAGCCACGGGCTGCAGCTCGGGGCCGCCTTCACCGACGGCTCCGCCAGAGCCGCCACCGGCGCCGCGCCCGGGCTCAGGGCCGTGAACCGGCACAACGGAGCCGTGGGACGGGCGGTGGGTGCGGGACCCCCGGGGATGCGCGTTGGGATGGGCGGTGCGGAGCCCACCAGGGGTGCTGCGGTTTGGGGTGGGGTGTGTGAGCCCCCTGGGACTGGCCGGGGGTGACACAGGGGGGCCGAGCCCCCTGGGATAGATGGAGCTCAGCAGCAGGAGGAGAGGTCACTAATTTAAGGCAGCAGATGTCAGACAGGTTTTTGGGGTGTCCTGAACGACAGGAGGCAACAAAATGGTTAAAAAGTGTGTTAGCAGACACCTCCACACACACACCGCTGCCCACCCCCAGACATCCCACACCCTTTCCACAGCGGGCACATCTGGCACTTCACACCAGTATTCCCAGTTAGCTGATATTTCACACCAGTACTCCCAGTGCTCTGGGGGAGCTGGGAGACAGCTCTCTGGGAGACAGGAGAGCTCTTTCCACCCTTGTCACTGGAAACAGAGCTCATCCTGCCCCACTCCAGCTGAGCTCCCCATCCCATCCCATTTTTGTGCTTCCATCCACTCCTGTTCCCCAGGTGAGGCTTGGGAAGCCTCCTGCCCCATTGCCAGCTTCCCTGGAAGTTCCCCAAGGATCAGGTTCTTATCAGAAGGGATTGAAGCAGGGCTGAGCCCCTGATTTCCCCATTATATTCAGCTCTGAGCTCTTTCATGCCTTGAAACTCCCGTGGGTGCCCTTGGGAGTCAATGCCTGGGGCAGTACCAGGAGAAAGCAAACTCACCTGTTTCCCTGCAGGTGCTCAGTGACTCCCTGGATACCAGGTGTAAATGCCACGGGGTTTCAGGCTCCTGCTCAGTGAAGACCTGCTGGAAAGGGCTGCCAGACCTGGGTGAAATCGCCTCTGACCTCAAATCCAGGTACCTGGCGGCCCTCAAGGTGACCCATCGGCTTGTGGGGCCCAGGAAGCAGCTGATCCCCAAGGAAGGGGATGCCAGGCCAGTGACAGAGATGGATCTGGTTTATCTCATCAGCTCTCCTGACTACTGCACCCCAAACCCCCAGCTGGGTTCTCTGGGGACACAGGACAGGTAGGAAGAACTCAGCCTCTGATTCCAGGAGTGCCTGTTCCGCTGGGTTTGGGTGTCCTGGGCAGCTGATGTGGCTGGGCCGGGGTGAGCTTGCAGCAGATCCCTGCATCCCTGAATCCCTGTCTTGTGAGACCCCTCCTGCACTGCTGTGTCCAGGTCTGGGACCCCAACACAAGACAGGCAGGGACTTGTTCAACAAGTCCGTGTGTGCCCATGGAGATGCTCTGAGGGCTGGAGCCTCTCTGCTCTGGAGCCAGGCTGGGAGAGCTGGGAGTGCTCACCTGGAGAGGAGAAGGCTCCAGGGAGATCTCAGAGCCCCTTGCAGGGCCTAAAGGGGTCCCGGGAGAGCTGGAGAGGGACTTGGGACAAGGGTTGGAGAGACAGGACAAGGGGGAATGGCTTCCCACTGACAGGGTTAGTTGGGATATTGGGAAGGAATTCCTGGCTGTGAGGGTGGGGAGGCCCTGGCCCAGGGTGCCCCTGGATCCCTGGAAGTGTCCAAGGCCAGGTTGGACAGTGGAAGGTGTCCCTACCCATGGCAGGGGTTGCATTGGATGATCTTTAAGGTCCCTCCCATCCCAAATTTCAATGATTCCATGATCCTGCAGCCTCCTGCTCTGAGCACACCAACTCCTGGGGAAGGCCAGGGCTGGGGAGGGCAGGTCCCCAGGTGCCACATCTCTCTGCAGGCCGTGCAACAGGAGCTCAGTAGGCAGTGACAGCTGTGACCTGCTGTGCTGTGGCCGTGGCTACAACACCTACACGGAGGAGGTGCAGGAGCGCTGCCACTGCCGCTACCGCTGGTGCTGCTCCGTGGTGTGCCGGCGCTGCCGCCGCAGCCTGGAGAGACACGTCTGCAAGTGAGCAGGAGAACCCCCTCTGGCACCCACCAGGCACGGCTGGACACCAGGAGCCCGTCCCAAGGGATGCCCCCAGCAAGGAGGAGGCTGTGCAGGAAGCCTGGTGTCTCATGGAAAGCCTCAGACTGAGAGATTTTGGGAATTTTCGGTCCCTTCCTACCCAGACCTCGGGGCAGGACAAAGAGCTGCCCTCCTGCAGCTGGTCAGGTCAGCCCTTTGTCTCCAGCTGGGAAAAGCCATTGATCATCACACAGGCCTCTTTCTCTGGGAGGGAACAGGGACCCTGGGCTGCCATTGTCCCTTTGCAGGAGGATTCTGACAGCTCCTGAAAGCCAGGAGTGATAGATGGAAGGGGGTAGAGTTATCCACTGGGAGAAGGCTGCAGGGATGGAACGCTGCTGCTTGGGGTGAGGGGGTCATGGGCAGCTCCCTTGGGAACAGGACTCTGCTGTGGGCTCATCCAGGAGAAAACATTGACTGCTCCAGGGCCCTTTGCAGCACCCCAGTGGAGACATCTTCATGGAGATGGTGCTGCTCTTGTTGATGGCAGAGACACCAGGGACAGGAGGCCTCCTGGGGGCTGCCAAAACTGGGCAACCTGGCAAACCCACATCTACCAGGAGTGTGTTACCTGGGAAGCCTGGCAAACCCACATCTACCAGGAGTGTGTTACCTGGGAAGCCTGGCAAAACTCACACCTGCCAGGAGTGTGTTACCTGGGAAGCCTGGCAAACCCACGCCTGACCATGTGTTAACAACCCAGCCATGGCATCACTGTAGTTTCTGCCCCCATGTCAGAGGTGGGAGCACATTCAATACATTAAATTCTCATGGCTTGTCCTTCCTGCCCCTCCTTCTGGCCCACTGAACTCTTCAGCCCACTCCTTCCACCCTTCAGGACCAGGTGTGTTGGAATTCTGTCCTGGGGAGGGGACACAAATCCAGGGTCTTGGGGAAGCAAGAAATAACCTTTATTTTTTGTACTTTCTGTAAGTGGGATTCTGGTGTGTGTTTTTAAATAAATGTTATAACTTTCTGTGCCTTGTTTTCTAGGACTATCTTTCCTGCATGTCCTTCCAAGCTGGTCCTGGAGAAAGAGGCTGTAAGGAGAGCCTTGCGTTCACAAAGCCCCATGTCCATACTTTTCCTTTCCTTTTCTGAGGACCAGCTCACTTTTAACTCTTCCTGCTTCTCACCGGCCCAGATTTGCCTTTAATGACAGATCCCTGCCTTTCTCAGCCCCTGTTTCATCTTCTGCTTTCTCAGGTCTCTGTCTGCCTGGGATTCAGAGCTGGTGCTGGAAGCTGTGTCAGTCCAGGGTTATTTTGTGATCCTTGGGAATGCGGGCTGGATGAGCCAAGGGTGTGTGTGAACAAAAAGGGGTTGGGAGCCAGGGATGGGGGCTCCCACATTTCTCTTAGCATGGAATCTGGCCAAACACTTGGATGGGATGAGATTCCAGCTGGTGCAGCCTTTGGAGTGAAAGGATGAGTCCAAACAGGTGCTGCAGGGACTCCACAGCACCAGGAGGACAGGTAAAGGGGATGGGAATCCTCGGGTGGATTCCTGCAGCTCCCAGCATTGCCTGGAGGCTCCAGCAGCTCCGCTCTATTTTTGGTTCCCGTTGAGTGGAGTTGGCCGCGCTCAGCCCGAGCCCAGCTGGCCGATTACTCATTTCCATATCCATCCCATCACTTTTAATGCTCTCTGCTGGGTCACGGAATCAATGCATGAACTTTTCTTGTAAAACACTCCCTCCTCTTAATGTGCTCCAGGTTTTTCTGAGAGCAGGGAAGGAATCGGAGGTGGCTGGAGAGAGGATGCAGGGGCTGGGAGCTGAGGATGCAGGGGCTGGGAGCTGAGGATGCAGGGGCTGGGAGCTGAGGATGCAGGGGCTGGGAGTTGAGCCCGAGCTCAGGGAGTGCCAGGAGCGAGTTAACCCTCCTTATCAGTTGTTAATGCGCCACCGACGGGCTCTGCCTGCTGCCATCTCCCTTCCGAGAGCGCCTGGAAAACCGCAGCTGCCCAAGGCCAAAAACTATCTCGAGTTTTCCTTTTTGAATGCAATTAGGGGTCGGTGCCCGGCATTCCCGAGAAAAAGGAGTTTCAGCTGCCAGGCTGCACAACAGCAGCAGTTTCTGTGTTCGGAGGGCTGCAGGTACTAAATCAGGATTGCCTCAATGCCTTCCCTCCATCCCTCTCCCCGCGCATCCCAGATCGCAGGGAGGTGACAACGGGAGGGGCTGCGAACTCCGCCGAGCATTGCAAAACGCTGGTGAGAGGAAAAAAAAACCGGGAAAGATCTTGTGGAGTGAGAACTCCAGCCAGGAGGGTGGGAAATGTGATTTGCATCTGGTAACTACAAACACACATCGCCTGGGGGAGAGGAGAGGAGCCACAATAGCAAGGAATGCCCAGGGGAGCCGTCGGGATCCCTCCTAGAGAGGACCCGTTGGAATTTCTGCCTGGGAAAAGGCAGGGTCAAGTGCTGAATATGCAGAATCCACTCCTCCCCTCCCTCCTTGACTCCAAACCCGACAGGGGAGAGCTGGGGAAAGGCTGGAGGGGTCCCTGTGCTGCCGGAATCCTGCGGGAAATGGGAAGGAGCCGGAACTGGCTGGAGAGTGCAAAGGGTCAGGCTGGCAGGGGGTGACAGCTCTGTGACACCGCTCTCAGTGGGGGCTGCTGGAACCCGGGCCCGCACCTGGAATTAGCAGGGATGTGAGATCTGCAGGGCTGGGAGCATCCCCCGGGAGCCAGAGGATGGATGCGGTGGAAGTGAGCCCTGTGTTTGTCCCCAGGGGTTTTAAGGGAGTAACGCTGGTGTGAACGTGGTTATTTGTTGCTGGTCAGACTTGTGCAAACAATAAAGTCGGCAGGAAGGCGAGTGATTTTCATGGGTTCTTTTGATTTTGCTGTTAAAACGCTGATTTATATTTATTTTCCCTTTTATTTCCTTATTCATTGAGGGATGCTGCATAACTCGTTCCAGGAGGATAATATGGGCAACAAACCGTTGGTAATTAAGCATTTTGGAGGAAGGATGGCTCCAAAATTCAAGGATATGTTGGGCCATTTCTTCTGCACAGCCCTGCAGTACTGCTCCCACTGGAATGTGCATGGGGACCTGCACTTTCCTTTCCTTGTGTTGCTCACAGAGCTGAGCCAGCAGCAGGAAAAAGCCCAGGGTGGACTCAGCTGTGACATCTCACAGAATAAGGGAATCCTGGAATGGTTTGGGTTGAAAGGACCTTAAAGCTCAGCCAGTTCCACCTCCTGGCATGAGCAGGGAGCCTTCTCCGACCCCAGGGTGCTCTGAGCCCTGTCCAGCCTGCACTGCTGGGAATATTTGGGGGATGTTGCTGTGGCCTTTGGGATGGTTGGTCCGTGCACCATCACACCACAAGGCACAGACATGAGTAAACGCCTGTATTTAAGGAAAAACCCTTCCCTCTCTGTTCTCCTTTGTTCCTGGGGTGCTCAGCAGCGTCGTGCTTTGGTTTGTCACCCTGCTCTAAGGGTGACAAACCAAAGCAGGGATTGTCCGTGTGGGGATCTTCAGCTGAGGGACAGGGACAATCAGGGGTGAGTAAGAGCCATAAGGTCTGAGGGGGAACCAGCTGCAGCCTGAGGAATTTTGGGTGCAGCTGGAAGGTCAGTTCTGGCAGGGGCTGCGGGGGGTTTGGAGGGGAAGCAGCTCTCCATCCCTTGGAATCATGGAATTCTTGGATGGTTTGGTAGAAGGGACCTTAAAGCCCATCTTGTTCCACACCCTGCCATGGGCAGGGTGACTTTTCCCATCCCAGGTTGCTCCAAGCCCCATCCAACCGGGACTTGGACACATCCAAGGGATGGAACAGCCACAGCTTCTCTGAGAAATCCATTCCAGGGTCTCTCCACCCTCACAGGGAAGGATCTGAGTTCTCCCAGGCTGGGCAGCCACCCCTGCAGGATGGGAGCCTGGGCACTCTCTCCTCTGCAGAGCAGACACTGATGTGGCTGTGAACCCCCCTCTGGGGCTGCCATCCCACCGGGAATATCCAGGAGATCCTTCCATCAGCAAAATGGGGCCAGACAGGTTTGGAGGACCCACAGCACTCCTGGGCTCTGTGAGTAACAACTCATTGCACAATCCGACACAGGCATGAAGGAAACAAACAGAGTAAATTGTAAACTGAGTCATGCTCAGAGGCTGAGTTAGAATTACTCAGGAGTAGTAGCAGTGGTTGCTACATCCATGCTTTGCTCACAGCCAGGTCAATCACCTGTATTTCTAAGGGAAATAACCTGCTCCTAAAAGCAGAGGTTTAACCCTAACCTGCCGATACCTGGTTGAATTTTAGAAATTTTAGGAATGAAATAAATGAAGAAAAAAAGAAGGAGGAAAAAAAAAAGGTTGCATGCTCCACTTGTACTGCAGAAAAAAATAACGAATAGGAAGGTGCTGCACTTACACAAATAAATTGATATTTATTGACTGCCCTGTCGAGGATCTCCACTGTGTCCCCCTTTCATACAGCGGGAAAACAGATGTTTTCTGCCAATTTATCTAATTATCCACATTTTTTCCAGTTTCCCAGCGCTCCCTGCCAGGACCCTCGCGGGCCGGCGCACTAGGCAGGACCTGGCAGGGAAAAGCGTGCGGGCATTGGAGGCCCCTGAGGGCCCCCGGCCGCTCCGAGCCGCTCCTGCCCGCGCTGCCCGCCCGCGCGGGGGCTCTGGGGCCGCGGGGCGAGGGCGGGGCCATCACGGCGCCCACCGGGCCCGCTGCCCCTCAGCCTGACCTCACCAGCATGGCGGCTCCGCGCCCCAGCTGCGTCCGTGCCCTCCCCAAGATGGAGCCCGCCGTAGCTTCAGCCGTGACCTCCCCAAGATGTCCCCCCGTGTTGTGCCTATGGCAGTGACCTCCCCAAGATGGCGGCCGGGGCGGGTACGGTCGCGCCGGACCGCGCCGGAAGTGGCGGCGGCGCCGTTCCCGGCCCATGATGGCGGAGGCGGGCGCGGACGGCCCCCGGCTGGCGGAGCTGCTGGCGTTGGGACGGCGGCTCTGGGAAGAGCTGGAGGCCAGCACCGAGCCCTCCTCGGGAGCCCCGGCCGTGCAGGACAAGGTGCGGCAGGGGCTGGACGCGCTGCAGCGGGCGGCGGCCATGGTGACGCAGCTGGAGCTGTTCAGGTGAGCTCAGGGGACGCGTCTGAGGGGACGGGGAGGGTCCCCGGGCAGGGCAGAGGTGGAGCGGGACAGAATCCCAGAATCACCGAGGCTGGACAAGATCTCCAAGACCATCGAGTCCAACCTGTGCCTGATCCCCACCTTGTCACCCAGCCTAGCGCACTGAGTGCCGCGTCTGGGCATTCCTTGGACGCCTCCAGGGGTGGGCACTCCAAACCTCCCTGGGCAGCCCCTGCCAAGGCCTGGCCACCCTTTCCTGCCGAGAAATTCCTGCCGATATCCAACCTGAGACTCCCCTGGCACAGCTTGAGGCCTTTTCCTCTCCTCCTGTCCCTGTTCCTGGAAGCAGAGCCTCCCTTGGCTGTCCCCTCCTGTCAGGAGCTGTGCAGAGCCACAAGGTCCCCCCTGAGCCCTCCCAGCTCCCTCCCAGGATGACTCCAGCCCCTTTCCTTTTCTCTGCTCTCTCCCTGCCAGTGAGAACGAGGAGCTGGAGGAGGTCGCCTCAGCCGACCTGAAGTTCATGGTGCTGCCGGCGCTGCTGGGAGCCTTGACGCTGAAGCAGGTGGACCTGAGCAGGAGAAGGGAGCACCTGGAGAGTGCCCGGGAGCACTTCCTGCACTTCCTGAAGCTCTGCAGGAATTACGGGCTGAGCTCTTTCCAGCTGCCCCCCAGCACCTCCAGCGAGGAGGAAGCCAGGAGCTCCCCGGCCCCCCGGGACCCCAGCCAGCCCAACCTGGTGGCCATGGCCATGAGCAGATCAGCCAAAATTGAAAGGTGGGCTCCGTGCAGTGGGAAGGGCTTTGGGAATCACTCTGGGAGGAGCAGGAGCCTGAGGCAGTGCAGGGTTGGACAGGGAAGAGCTTCCTTGGACATTGGAATAATTTGATCATAAAATGCTCATTTTAAAAGATGCAGCTCGCTGTTTAATGGGGAGGGGCATTTGGGACTCCAGTTTCTGGTCTCTGAGGAAAAACTGCTCAAAAATTGAAATTAGCTCTTCAATCTTCACTAATTAATCTTACAATTAGTTATTAATCACTGCTGGCAGCACAAAGACTTCCAAACTGGAAGTTTCCTACCAGTGGGTTCATTAGAGCTTGAAAGAAAGGTGATTGGTGCCTTTGGTGCTTTGGTTGGGATTTTGGCCACTGTGTTGCTCATTGTGGCAGCCCTGGAAGGCCTAAACTGGGCTGGACTTATTTAAATTGTGTAGAAAAGCATAGAAAATATGATTTATATACTAAGTTTAAAGGGTTTCTATTTTAGAATTAATCTTTTATGCTCCTTGTCCTCTCATCTCCCAAAGGTTTCTTAGCTCTTATTGTTCATTCTTCAGGTGACAGTAATTGAGGGAAGGAGGACACAAGGATTTATTAGTTCCCCCTTTAATAACTAATTCCTGAAATAGTAAAAATTAATTTACCCTGGAAGTTTATTATATAGGGACTTCTTCCCTTTAATAACTAATTCCTGAATAGGTCAAGAAGTCCAAAAAGCCAGAATCATATTTTAAAAAACACCTTGGAAAAGCATTTTATTCTGTTTGTGTGACATGAAATCCACTCGAATCAGCCATTCCATTGATTTCTTCAGTCCTGCTTTCTCTAGGATACTGATGTTCCCAGTCTTGCCTAATTTTACCAGGAAAGCTTCAATTTCCAAGGATTCCTCAATGTTTAGGAGACGAATAAAATCATTGAGGCCCCTCTGAATTAAATGTAATTTTACAGCTGCTTTTAACAGATAGGAGAGGCTGAAATTCCAACAGGAACCAGCACAACTTCCATGAAATGTGGTTGATCTTCTTAGAAAGGGTGGTAAAGACCCCAGGGCTGGTCTGTGCTGGAGAAGAATGAGTCCATGGTCTGATTTTGCTGTGTTTGAGGCAGATACAAGCAGAAGAAGGAGCTGGAGAACAAATTGGCCTCCATGAGCAGCTCCGTGGAGAGCGGGACAGCGGATGAGGATCAGATCCGGGAATTTTACGTCCTCCAGATCCAGAAATGGATCGGCACCAGCCTGGAGGAGATTGAGAGCATTGAGCAGGAGCTGGTGATCCTGAAGAGCAGGGATGCAGCCAGGCAGGTGAGGAAGCTCTCCTGGGATCCAGGACATGAGGGGATCAATCCCAGAGGAATTCAGTGGCAGAGTTTTGTTCAGTGACTTCCTAGTTGGAATTGAGCTCAATCACAGCATGAGCTGGTAGAGTTTCCTTCATTTTAAATTCTGAGTTTTGGGTTGGGCTCTGCTGCCACACTTCCCCCACAATCCCAGCCTGTGGAATGCTGCAGCTTGGAATATCAGAGCTGAACTAGGCTGTGCAAAGGCTTTTCTGTAGATCCCTAATTCTGGAGAACAATTGGATTTGGAAATTGAAATAAGACCCTTGTGGTTTCTGTCAAGCCTCCATTCCTGGTCTGCAGCCAGTCCAGGTGTTATCAGCCCATTTGGAATGACAGAACATTCCCACAGACCTGCAATCCCTGTGCAGAACGTTGTGTCCAGGATTTCTGTGACCTGGAATGTCTGCTGGGAACAGCAGCTCTTGATGTGCTGGCACAGCCTCCTGGCAGGGCTGGTTTGGGGGGTCATCTTTTGGCACTGCAGGACTCAGCTCCTCCAAGGTGTCCATGGAATGATGGGCTCAGAATGTTCCACTGCAACAGTGAACAACATTCCCTGCTCTGAGTTCAGCCCTGGCAGCTCTGCTTTGACCCCAGCAGGTGGCACAGAGGCACAGGAAGTGATTCCTGTGCAGGCACAGTTGGAATTCCTGATTTAAACCAAATTCAGGCCTGGATTCTCCACCCTGGGGCGTTGCTCTGACAGCTGAGGTGTTTCTTCTCTATAAGACCTTTAATAATTTTAGGATGGGAAGCAGAGGGGGAACTGTGATCCCCTCCATTCCCTGGTGACTGTTGTTTGCATCCCCAGGCTCCAGCAGGTCCCCGTGGGCCTCCCCGGCCAGCCAGAACTCCAGTGAAACCCTTCATCCTCACCCGGGATGCTGCTCAGGCCAGGTATGGATTGGGATGATCCAAACACACTTTGGGGCAGTGCTATCGTGTCAAGCCTAAAATATTCCATCAAGTGCAGAAATCCAGGTGGTACCTTCATGTCTGCACTTGAGTTTGTGGCTCCCTGAAATCCGTGCAGGAATTTCAGCAGCTAAAGCACAGAATGGGAGAGAGACCAGATTTCCTGTCATGCTGGGCACATGATTTATGCTGAGCTTTCCATGTATCTGCTTCACTTCCCAGGGGTGTCCTGGGGTCTCCTTCCCCTATCCCAGGTTGTTCCAAGCCCTGTCCAACCTGGCCTTGGACACTCCCAGGGATCTAGGGGCAGCCACAGCTGCTCTGGGCACCCTGTGCCAGGGCCTCCCCACCCTGACAGGCAGGAATTCCTTCCCAATATCCCATCCATCCCTACCTTCTGGCAGTGGGAAGCCATTCCCTGTGTCCTGCCGCTCCAGTCCCTCTCCATCTTTCCCTCAGGCCAAAATTGGGTCACCCCTGCTTTGTGACCTCCTTCCATCCTTAGCACAGATTAGATCATGGAATAGCCCTGTGCCTCTCGCCTGTGTTCCTGCTCGTTCCAGGGGATTTCACTGCCTGATTTGTCCCACTGCAGGGTGTTTGGAGCTGGCTATCCTGGGCTACCCACCATGACTGTGGATGACTGGTACGAGCAACGCCGGAAGCAGGGAATTGTGTCCACCCCACAGAGGGTTCCAGGTATGGAGCAGAGATGGGAACAGGGGGTTTGGGAAGCCTCTTGAGGCTGATTATGGGAGAATCCAAGCTTTATTAGGAAAACAGCTGGGTTAGACTGTGCTTGGCCTGTCCAAGGCCAGGTTGGACAGGGCTTGGATCAGCCTGGGATAGTGGAAGGTGTTCCTGGTGGCACTGGATGGGCTCTGAGTTCCCTTCCAACCCAGGCCATTCCAAGGTTCCCACTCCTGCTGTCTGGCAAGCCCAGCTCCCAGCAGGCCTTTGGAGAACCTGGATCTCATCCCTGTCCTTTCTCTCCAGCAGGTACAAGCGATGAGGAGATGCAGAAGCAGCAGAAGGAGAAAGAGGAGGAGGAGGATGATGAGGAAGCTCTTCGGAAGGCTCGGGACTGGGACGACTGGAAGGACACACACCCCCGGGGCTACGGCAACAGGCACAACATGGGCTGATGCTCTGGCTGCCAGCAGGGCCTGGAGATCCTGGGAGAACAACCTGGAGAGGGAGAAGGGAATACAGTGTACATAGGTGGAGCGTTTGGGAATTCCCTGGATGGACAGGGCACAGGATGGCAGGAGGACACGTGACCCCTTGCTGTGGTGTGCATTCCGTGTCAGACTGGGGGCACTGGTGGTGTTGGGGGGTGCCCCAGAGCTCTGAGGGGCAGCTCCATGAGGGTCAGGCTCCCTCTGCCCTCCCAGGCGGAGGCAGCCTCCAAGGGGAGCTCCATGGATTTGGAAACTGCTCTTTGTATTGTGGGTGGATATATTTATTTTTTTTTCCTCTCTATTTTAAGCAAAATAAACTCTCTTTGTGCTGTCTGGTTCTTGCCATGAAATTCTCTTGCTCTTCATCCTGAGATTTTCCATGGGGTGGGCCCCAGATGCTCTCATGGAGCCCACAAGGGACAGAACTGGGACAAATGGTGCCATATTCCAAGATAAAGTGAGTGTGCTTTGAAACCCACTAGCATAATCCTTAAAAACGGGAAAACTGAATCCCTCTGGCACCATTCCTGAATGAGGGAGAAGAGGACTGAGCTGGCACAGAGCAGGTTTGTGCAGGAAGGTGAGGAATCACAGCTGGAAGCTCTGGAAGTGCCCAGTGTGGGCTGGTAGCTGTGGGTGGACTTGTTGCAAACCTGGTAAAATACTGGGATGGAAAAGCAAAGCATGGCTGGCACTTTGTGTCACCTGGAGCAGTGTCACCTCCACGGTGCTTCCTTACCCTGGGACAGTGGGATTCTGTAGAAATGTGGTGGTTTTCCTTCCTGTTAGCAGGATCTGGGCACAGCTGGAGTTGAGATGTTTTCCATGCAGCAATCCCTGTCCTCAGCACTGATCCACACCCAGGAAGCCTGCAGGCACTGTGATCCTTTCACCCAGGTACTGAGTCCCTGCAATTCACAGGAGGGGTGTGTGTGTTCCACATCTCCCAGGAAACATTTCTTCCTTTTCCACCATGATCCTGTGGGTGTGTTTATCCCTCTCCTACACTGATGTTAGCCAGCACTTCCTAGGAGCACCTCTGGAAAGCTTCAGGGATTTATTCCCTGTGGGTTCTCACTCTTCCTTGGGCTGTTGGCCTGAAGCCCCCCCTCAGTACTGACTCCCTGCTGCTCCTATTTCCCTTTCTTGTCGTTTTTCCCCTCAAACCTCTCCAGACAGCACTCCAGGTTCCTTGAGCAGGAGGCAGAGTGCCCATCCCAGGGCTGGGAGCAGCAGCAATGGTCTGGTGGCTGTGGAGCTTCAGGGTGATATTTTTGGGTGGCTCTGGGGCTGTCACATGGCAGTGTTTGTGACATTCCCCCAGCGTGGACGGTACCATTCCCAGGGGGATGCGGCATTCCCAGAGCAATTCAGCCCCTGCCAGCGCCGGCAGCCGGGACTTTCCAAGGAACTGCAACCTCCCAGCACAGCCACAGTGCCTCACCCTCTGTGTGACCCTTCCAGGCACCAGCAGTTGCTCTCCATGCTCCTAATCCCAGCTGGAGCAGGTCCCCTCCCCTCAGCAGGGCCGGAGTCCCTTTGGTCACCTGGTTAAAGCCTCTGGACACACAGCCCGGCGCCCTCTGATTGCCAAACTCACCTTTCCACCCACGGCGCCACAGAGCTCCTGCCACTATGAAAACCATCATAGCAGCCTGCTCCCAGAACCTCAGTGGTAAGAGATTCCCAAAAAGTTTGGGATGACTCCTGGTTCTCCAGCAGTGCGAGGAGCTGGTGGTTGTTACTGTTGTCTGCTTGCTTGGGAGTGCTGAGGAGAAAAAGGGTGTTGGGAGCAATAACTCTACGGGAAAATGCGCTGTTGCTCTACAGGGATGAAATTTTGGATGGCTTCGGGAGTGTTACACACAAGATGCTCCTGCAAATTCCAAATGTTGGGTTTGCAAAGGCTCCTATCGCTGTGGATGGGGCTGACAGCACAGTCCTGTGGGGTTCTCTGTGCCTGTGGTGTGGACATTCGTGGGGTTTTTGGAATAGGAGCTAGGAAAATTTAAAAGCAACTGTTTGGTGGGTACAAGTTTGCTGGGAAGAGCTCTGTCTTCTCTTCCCTGGGAAAAAGACACTTGGTTCTGCAGGAGGCTGGGATTCTGGGGATGTGTGGTTGGTGGAAGGGATCAGCCAGAGCCCAGTGTGCTGCATGGGAGAAAAGGACAAAAATTTCCCACTGGAAAATTCCCCATAGGCCAGAGATGGCTCCAGTGTTTAATTTATTTCACTTGTCCCATTCCTGGTTTGGATTGAGCTGGGAGAAACTGAACCTCTGCCAGCTTCCTGAACCAGGGGTCGGTGGCTCTGCTCTGACCAGGGGTCCCTGGCTTGGGAAGCCACAGGGACAGGGCTTTTCCTGTGTCCCCCTGATCGTCTCTCTCTGGCCAATATGCAGATTTAGGGCAGTTTTCCCAAGAATCCACGGCTTTTGTGATGCTGGGGTGGCTCTCTGGGGTGGTCTTGTCCTGAGGACCTTTGGCCAGGAGCACTGTGCTGGCAGGGCCGGCACCTCAGGCCCGTTTTAGGGAGCAGGGATGGGGCCAGGCTTGGAGTTTGGATCCTGGCTCCCAGCCCGGGGAGGTTAATGGTTCACCAAGATCAGCTGGAGGGAAGGGGTGGCAGGGGGAGTGGAGTGGCTGTGCTGCCACTGTGGGGACAGTCTGGGACGGCCACCTCCAGCCACCCTGGCTTGGCCTTCTGCTGGCCTTGGCACTTGCTGGGGGTGGTGCCTCCCTGCTGTGCCAGCTGAGAAATCCCCAAATTCCCTGTGGGCCCGAGCACATCAAGGAATGGTCCTGGTCCTTGGGCACTGGGCATGGAGCAGGATGTGCTGCTGCTCTCAGCCCCGCTGGTGCACGGAGCTTTTGGGTTTGGGGGTCCCAGTGCTCCCCGCTCTGGGGACAGCCCTGATTGCCCAGGGCCACCTCCGGGCACGGTCCAGAGCTTCCTGAGGATGCTCCTCCATTCCACCCGCCACATCCCATCCCTCCTCCCCCAGCTGCTCATCCTCCCCACCCCACCTCCCGCCGCCAGCCCGGTGGCTCCGCCCGGGTACGAGCCGTGCTGTTTCGGGCGGGGGCCGTGTCCCCCTCTCCGCAGGCAGCCGGGCCAGCATCCAGACCGCCCTGAGGACGCTGCTGGCCGTGCCCTGGCCCTCGCAGCGCGACATCGGCTCCGCGCTCCAGCTGCTGGCCGTGCTGCAGTGGGTGCTCAGCTTCCTGCTGCTGGGTGAGTGAGTAGGGGGCTGCGGGGGGTCCCGGGCGGCCACACAGCCTCTCACCCCCTGCCCGGCTCCCACAGGAATCGTCAGCCTCCTGCTCCTCATCTACCTGCTGTTCACCAGCCTCTGGCTCATCCCCGTGCTCTACCTGGCCTGGATCATCTTCGACTGGGACACGCCGGAGAAAGGTGTGCTGGCCGTGTGCCTGCTTCCTCCAGCTTTGCAGCAGGATGGGAGTGGGATCCCCTTTTCAGGTGTCTCCCAGAACTTGGGGAGCACCACATCCCCCCTGCTCCTTCTCTCCACTCCCCCATCATCAGCACCGGCTGGGCTGGGCTGGGCTGGGCTGGGCGGCATCTCCTGGGACGCCTCCCGGCTTTGCAGGTGGCAGGAGGCTGTCGTGCCTGCGGCGATGGACCGTGTGGAAGCACTTTCGGGATTATTTCCCGGTGAAGGTATGGCGCTGGGACGAGGTGGGACCCCCCAAAATGAGGTGCCACTGTCACGTACCCGCGACTCCTTTTGTCCCCGCAGCTGGTGAAGACTCACGACCTGTCCCCCAGCCACAACTACATCATCGGCTCGCACCCCCACGGCATTCTCTGTGTCGGCGCCTTCTGCAACTTCATCACGGGCTCCACGGGCTTCGAGGAGTTGTTCCCGGGCATCCGCTCCTACCTCACCACGCTGGCCGGAAACTTCCGCCTGCCCTTGTTCCGGGAGTACCTGATGAGTGGCGGTGAGCGGTGCCTGCCCTGCCCGGCTCCTGCTCCCTCCTGAAGCACGGGAGGGATGGCGCTCCCGGGAAGAGGCAGGGCAGGGATTGCTCTGCTTGCGTTGTGCCTGAGCGGCAGCTTCACCTCGCAGCTCGCCCACACCTTGCCCACACCCTGCCTGAGCTGCACCTTCACCCTGCTCGCACCCTGCCCGCACCTTGCCTACACCCTGTCGGGACCGCTCCTCCGCCTTGCCCGTTGCTCGTCCACACCCTGCGTGTTCCCTCCGCCCTGACTGCCCCACGCTGCCCTCACCGCTCCCTGCCCGCACCTTCCCCAGCCCCTGCCCGCAGCAGAGGGAGCCCTTGTACCGTCCTTGCCCCGGTCCCGCCAGGTGCCGTCGCTCGGGGGGACCCTCGGCGGTCCCTGTCGGGTGGCCGGGCGCTGCAATGCCACAGCCCCGGTGTCCCGTCCCGCCGCAGGGCTGTTCCCGGTGACCCGCCGCGCCATCGGGTACCTGCTGTCCCAGAAAGGCACCGGCAACGCGGTGGCCATCGTCATCGGCGGCGCGGCCGAGTCGCTGTCCTGCCGGCCCGGTGTCACCACGCTCATCCTCAAGAACCGCAAGGGCTTCGTGCGCATGGCCCTGCGCCACGGGTGGGTCACGGCTGGGCCACCGGCACTGCCACCCCCCGCGGCTCCCGGCGGTGCCCAGCTCCCCGTCACCACCCACCGTGTCCCCTCCCTCCTCAGGGCCTTCCTCGTCCCCTCCTTCTCCTTTGGCGAGAACGATCTCTTCCGCCAGGTGGTCTTTGAGGAGGGCAGCTGGATGAGGAGCATCCAGCGGCGCTTCCAGAAGATGATTGGCTTCGCTCCGTGCCTGTTCTACGGCCGCGGCCTCACCTCCTGCCGCTCCCGCGGCTTCCTGCCCTACGCCAGACCCATCACCACCGTGGGTGAGCACTGGGGCTGGGGGACAGGGGACACTGCAGAGGGAGCCACCTCCTGGGCTGTGTCCCCAGCGAGCCGGGCGTGCGGCCCCCAGGCTGACGCTGTCCCCTGCCGGCAGTGGGGGAGCCGCTGGCGGTGCCCAAGGTGGAGAACCCGAGCCGGGAGCTGGTGGACCGGTACCACGAGCTCTACATCCGTGCCCTGCTCAAGCTCTTCAACGAGAACAAGACCAAGTACGGGCTGTCCGAGTCAGACGAGCTGCACATCCTCTGAGCGCCACCAGCACCTGCCCCGTCCTGGCTCCTGAGGGCTCTTGCAGGGGGAATTTCGTCCAGCCTGGCATGGGGGACATGCGGGGGACAGTCCCCACTCTGGCCTGCTGGTCCTCCAAGCTGAGGGGGAGGTGGGAGGAGAGGGGGAAGCGAGGGGAGGATTGGGAAAGGCTCCCCCTTGCAGGGGTTTGGGTGACACAGCTGTTCCCTGCCAGGGGCTGGAGCGGGGCTGGGGCCAGCCGTGGGCACGGTCCCCCTGGGATAACCAGGTCACCACAAGCTGAGGGAGGGGTGTCATGGGAGGAGGGATTGACATGGGGGCTTTGGGGTGGCATCCTGATGACCAGTGGGACCAGTCTGGGGGAACAGCCCACCCTGGGGTGGAAGGGGGACACTCCTGGACTTGGGGACCTGTGGATGTGTCCTGAGCCAGGACCATGAGGCCCCAGATGAGCCTTTCCTGCCATCTCCATACCCAATACAGATTTTGAACCTCCCAAAGCCTGTCTGTGTGTGTTCCAGAGGCTGGGCTTGGCAGCACAGTGGCAGTACCCCTGCACTGCCCATCTGGGTGCCCTTGCCACCCAGTGTGTCCCCTCCCTGGCAGTCCCACCTCCAGCTGGGGCAGTGTTTGGCAGGGCCCTTGCACCACCCAGGTGCAGCTAAGCAGTTGCCAGATGCACCTGAGCCATGTTGGATATAATGAGAGGTGAGGGGCAGCTCTTACTGGTCTAACTGGGCTCAGGAGAGACGTCTCCTGCTCTCTCTGCTCTTGGCTCAGTGGTGAGTGAGGGTCTCTCTGGATGGGACAGGGATGTGGGGCAGGGATGGGCCATCCTTGGGGCCATCTCCTTCCCCTGGCAGCTCCTGTGGGACATGGCTGTGTGTGACTGGTGTGATTGGTGGGTGTGACACCCCAGTGACACTCTGGGCACCCCTTTGTTAGGCATGTACTGGAAGGACTTGCAGGGACTGATGGGGACAGGGACTTGCAGGGACTCCTGGGGCTCTTGGAGTGGGGACAGCCCTGTCCCTGTCCCATTCCTGCCAGGCTGGTATGGGAGAGTCAACAGCACTGATACCAATCTCAGCGTGCTGCTCTGCGCAGGCACTTGGTCAAACAAAAGGGCTGGGTAAACATTTGAGGAGCAAACACCCATAAAGGGAAATTCCCAAGAACCTTCCTGTCACCACAGGAGATCCAGCTCATCCCCCCAGACCTGCCCCAGTGGATTTCTCTGGGGTGAGGATGATTGTCTTGTCCCTCTTCCTTCTGCTGCAGGGAGAAACAGGCCTGAGTGTAGAGAGGGGAAGGGGCTTTATTGGGGGTCATGGGCAGCAAGTGCCCAAGGCCATGTCCCTCCCCCTCTGCCAAGGCCAGCAGTGTGACAGGGACATCTCTGAGAACCCGCCCAGCCTGGGCTCTGTCCCCAGGTTCAGTCTGGTCCCTGCATGTCACCACTGAGTCACCTGGAAGAGCTGTGCCTGCCCAGGGAGGCACCAGTGTCCTTTCTCTGTAGTGACTTGTCAGCCCCATGTGTCCCCAGGAGTTCAGGGGTGGAACACCAGCCTGCTGCCCCAAAAGAGCCTCCTCAGCATCCTCCCCATTCCCATGAGTGCCTGGTGGCTCTCCTCCCCTGACCAGCACCAACACCCTCCTCCCACAGTCTCACAGGGCAGGGCTGGGGCCATCCTGGGGCCTCCAGCCCTCAGCCCTGCAGGGCTGGGCAGGGACAGCTCAGAGCTGGGCACTTGTGAGCGCCCTGAGGGGCTGCAGCTCCTGGAGCCCAGAGCTGAGGCTGCAAACCCCCTCAGCACCCGCCTCCACTCCGCGCAGTCCCGGTCCCTCGGGTGACACTGGCCACGTGGCTGCCGTCCATGAGGCTGTCTGCAAAGGGCGACACCAGGGCCAGGTCCAGCGTGGGCACGGGCCGGAGGCGCTGGGCGGCCCCGCGGCGCAGCCGGCCCCGGTACTTGTCCCCGGCCATGAAGTACAGGATGGGGTCCAGGCAGCTGTTGATGCTGGCCAGCGGCCGCGTGATCTTGTAGCTGAAGTTGATGATGTTGAGGGTCCTGCAGTCGGCCTGGAAGTAGCGGGAGGTGTAGTAGAGGGTGCGGGTGATGTGGAAGGGCACGAAGCAGATGGCAAAGACGGCCAGCACCACGATGATCATCTTGATGGAGCGCCTCTTGTAGGAGGGCATGCGGAGGCCGGGGGTGGAGAAGCTGGGCTTGCAGAGCCGCTTGGCCATCAGGCAGTAGCACAGCACGATGACCAGGAAGGGCACCCCGAAGAGCAGGGCCATGATGGAGGAGCTGTAGTGCACGTAGTGGTCGAACTCCTCGGGCTTGGTGGTGTCGTGGCACAGGGTGGTGTTGCCCTTGGAGCTAGTGGTGACAAAGATGAGGTTGGGGATGAGGCAGATGATGACCACGAGCCAGGCAGCCACGCAGATGATGCGGGCGTGCTTGGTCTTCACCCACTTGAGGGAGCGGATGGGGTGGCAGATGCCCATGTAGCGGTGCACGCTGATGCAGGTGAGGAAGAGGATGCTGCTGTAGAGGTTGGCGTAGAAGAGGAAGCGCACGACCTTGCACAGCCCCGTCCCAAAGGGCCAATTGTTGCGGTCAGCATAATAATAGACCAGGGTGGGCAGGGACAGGACGTAGAGCATGTCCGAGAGGGCCAGGTTCACCATGTAGGTGGTGGTGGCATTCCAGGGCCTCATCCTGGAGATGAACATCCACAGGGCCCAGGAGTTGAGGGGCAGCCCCACCACGAAGACAATGCTGTAGGAGACGGGCAGCAGGATGAACTTGAACTCCTCGTTGAAGACACACTTAGCCTCGGGTGCTGCTGTGGTGTTCCCCCCTGGCCAGGGGGCCGGCGTCGGTGTCCACAGGGAAACTGGGAACATCCTCACCGGAGTGGCCATGGTATGCCAGCCAGACCTAGGGGGCAGTTCATAAAAGCACGCTAGTCGCTTATCCCGACCATTGTCAGGCACAAAGCGTGGAAAGGAGCCAAAGCTGCCAGATTTTCTCCCCCTCCAGGAGCTCCGGCCACTTTGATGGTTCTCTGGTTTTTCTCAACTCGCGCGGGGGGAGCGGGGTCGGCAGAGCCTCCCCTCCGCAGCCCCTGCACTGACATCCATTAATAAAACATTAATCACCCATTAATTATCCCTTTGAGGTGGCGCAGGGACTGCCGCGCTGCGCGGAGCCGGGAGCGGGCCGGGGACAGAGCCCCGCGCCGGGGACAGAACTCCTCATCGGGGACAGAGCCCCGCGCCGGCCCCGCCGGGCACAGCCCCACGGCCCCGCCGAACAATGAGACCCTGATGAGCACCAGCAGCCCCCGGCCGGGGCCGGCGCAGCCTCTTGGAAGCTGCCTCAGCCTAATTGGCACCATCCTGACAATGCCGCCGCTCCCGGAGGGCTCCTTGGGAGAAGAAAGACGGGAGGAGAAGAAAGGCTGGTCTGGGGGAATGTTGTGGCCCGGAGAAATCCTGGGGGGGCTGTTAAAGGAGCCTTTGGGAGAGAGTGTCCCTGGACAGTGAGGAGCCGCTGACTGCCGGGTTTGTCCGTAGGGAAGGATGAGCTGAGCCCTGTGGGGAGGAGCTGCTGGAGCCATGTCCCAGCTGAAGGCAGAGCAATCTCACAAGGCAGGCAGGACCCTCCTGGCTGTGCTGGGATCAAAGGCTGGGATCTATGGACTCCTGGGAAGGGATCTATGGACTCCTGGGAAGTTGGCATGAGGGCAAGCTGTCAAAGTTCAGAACTCTCTTCTCAAGGGAAAATGAAGGGTCTGCCACCACCATGGTGTCCAGCAAAGGATTGGTGAGAACTGCCTGGGATTTTACCCCTCCACAACCCCCAACATCCCTGGTCAAACGACTCCTCCAACAGAGGATGGAGGCTTGGATGAGTAACCTGGGAGGAGGAGCTGCTGTGCTGCTGGCAGAGATCAGGGTGTAGCCAAAACCATGTTTGATGGAGGGGATGTGGGAGTATCTCCAATTCCTTTTGTCCGGGGCTCATCCAGGAGCTGATGGACACCAGGACAGGGGAGGACTCGGGGCTCAGGGATGCACTTTGGCTGGAGCTGCAAGGTGGAAGGACACATCTTCTCAGGCTCCATCATCCCTTGGCTCCCTCATCATCCCCCTCCTGTTTCCCTTTGCCCTGAGGATGTGCAGGCTTCTCCCAGCAGGAATATCTTTGGGGTGTCTTTGTGGGATCATCCCTGCCACGCCCTGCCTGGAGAGATACCTGGGGTTGACAGAGATGCTCATAAATGACTCAGCAGGCAGATGGGAGAGCAGGGGCCCCTCCAGCCCTGCTCCCGGGGCTCTGTTTGAGTTGCGGGCTGAGCTCCAGGCCCACATCCAACACCCAGTGGCTCCTGGCCCGCCACAGCTCCCGCCTTTATTGCAGGGATGAGTTCAGAGAGCAACAGGCAGGTCCCGATCAAACATTAACAGTGGGGAGAACTTGGTTTGTTTTCTCAGAACCAGGAGGGAGAACAGGCGGTAGGAAAACCTGAGCTTGCCAGCGAGGTGCCAGTGGTGGTCCTGGCCTGGCAGCCACATGTCCCCAAGCTGCTGAGGACATGAGGGACCAGGAGATTTTGTTTCTCTTTCAAGCCTCTGAGTGCAAGGGAATACAAAGCTTTGAGCCTCACCAGAGCAGAGCTGCTGCAGGATGAGTGTTCGTGACACAGGACACCAGCCAATTAAGATATGGAGAAGACAGTACATAGAAGTTAATAATCAAGTGTGAAAAATGCCTGAGGAAAAATCCTGAGCAGCTGTGGACTGCTGGACTGCTCAGAGGAGAGCACAGGCACCCAGCTCCTGGCAGCTGACACAGCCTGAGCACAGTCAGCAGTGGGATTTAACCATTCCCAAGCACATTCCTTTAAGGATAACCACCAAAATATGGAAATGCAGAAGATGACATTTGGCAAGTTATATCTTAACAAATTTCTTGCTTCCTTATCTTAGTCACGACCAAAATCAGTGATTGAAATTAATGAATCACATTGGTCTAGCCTGAGGATATATCACCACCAGCCCCATTCCTATTTCTTGCTGACATTCCTAGCAAAACTATCCTTGGCTGTGGGATTTTGAGGAGAGATCGAGGTTGGGACTGATTGTTGGAGCAAGAGATGGAAGGCACCGCAGAGGAAGGATGTGGAGCTGGGAGATGGAAGGTGCTGCAGGAAAAGGAATTGGAGCAGGGAGATGGAAGGTGCTGCAGGAAAAGGAATTGGAGCAGGGAGATGGATGGTGCTGCAGGAAGAGGTGATGCTCTTGTTCTGCCCATTTTGTGATGTACAAGGAACGCTGCAGAACCCCTTGTCCATGGCAGACACATCCCCCAGGGATGGTGTCTTTGGAGTGGTTTTCCCCAGGAAGCAGCAAGGGGGGTCCTGGAAAAGGCAGCAATAGCCATGGGCCAGTGGGAAGGGGCAGGGGCCAGCCGTGTGGCACACGTTGAGGGCACACAATGCCCTTGGCCACAGAATTGGCAGCTTTTCCCTGGCTCCTGGTCCTGCAGATGTTCCCAGCCAGAACTGTCCTTTGGCACTGCTGGCAGCACCAGTCCTGGTGGGATCTGAGGGCTCCCCCAGCCCTGGGGATTCATGGAGGTGTTGGAAAGGCTCCAGTAAAATATGGAGGAGTGGGACAGCACCAGAGCAGAATCTGCCCTGGACCCAAAGTCCTGCTGGTGGGACAGGATGGGAGTAGTTGTGCTGGGGACCATGGAGCAGCAGCAGGAGCTCGGAGAGGGGAGGTGAGAGCAGATTTTGGAGTGGCTGCCAAGGGATGGGTGAGCCTGGGACCGGCTGCTGCTGGAGCATGGGAAAAGCAGGGCTTTTCTCCTCGGCTAAGCCCTTGGAAATTGCAAAACAAGGAGAAATTATGCAAAACATCCTGCAGAAGGACCCTTGTCCCTAATCGCCACATGGTTGGTGCAGCCAAAGCCCTGGCACAAGGGGATGTGACCTAATTCCAATCCTTCCCCTCGCCTGGAAGAGCAGCCAAGGCACGCTCTGCTGGGACGCCTCCCCGGGGACACCAGCAGGGTCGGGCGTTTCCCTCACTGTCCACCCCATCCCCTGGCCCGAGGTGACCCTGGCAGGGTGGGGGTGAGGGTGAGGGTTCCCTTCCAGCCTTGCTGGGCTGGCCCTGTCCCTACCTCGCTGGAAACGGGCAGGAGCCCACGGTGTCGGGCTGAGCCACAGCAGCACCAGGGCAGCTTCATCCCATGATGAGACAGATTTGAGGGATGGAGAGGAGGATGAAGGAGAGGAGGGGGACACGCTGGGACGGATGAAGGCCTTCAGTGACAGAGGAAAGAGGTGGCATGTTAGAGTGGAGGAGGTAGAGAGGGATTTGGGGGTGGTGGAGGGCTGGTGAGAAGTGGCTGACCCCCACCCTGCACCCACCCAGCCCTGCAGATCCCATCTCTGTCCCTCGCCCCAGAGCCCAGCTGGGACCTCGTGACATGGCAGGGCTGTCCCTCCCGGCTGTCACCGAACAGGGGCTGTCCCTCCCGGCTGTCACCGAACAGGGGCTGTCCCGGCTCACCTGCAGACCGGGGCGGTTCTCAGGAGTGGGGCCCCCACGGGGACAGCCTGTTCCCCTCGCCGGACGGGGCCATGCCGGGGGCTGCGGGCGGCTCTGGCCCCGCCGTGCTGAGTGTGCCCGCTCCCGCTTCCCGCGGCCGGGAGCAAAGTGCCCAGGGAAGGCAGGGCTGGAGGCGGGCAGAGGCGGAGGCAGGAGCTGCCGCAGGGCTCTGCCCCACTGCGCTCCCATCCCTCTGTTGCCCTCGCAGGCTTTGAGCCACCTGCAACCCCCGGACATGGGGCATGATGGCCTCTCCCATGCTGTCACAGCCCTTTTCCCAGGAAAGGGAAAGGCTCCTCAACCACGAGGGCACAGCCCCTCGTCCATGGGCACCGTGTCCCCCCGCCCGTGGTGATCACATCCCTCCGCCCACGGGGACCGTGGTCACTCAACCACAAGGTCCATAGTCCCTCACCCACGGGCTGTGTCCCTCTGCCCACGGTGACCACGGCCCCTCTCTCACGGAGACCACAGTCCCTGAGCCACGAGGGTCGCAGTCCCCATCCCTGGGGCCCCTCGCCCGCACCAGGACAGCCCCGCTGCCCCCGGGGTCCCGCAGTGCCCGCAGCGCTGCTCGCTGGCCCCAGCCCTGCGGGGCGATCCTGGGGACAAAGGTGGCCACTGCCACCTTGAGGCCAGCCCGGGCATCGTGTCCCCAAACCGGGGCTACCGCGCGGGTGGCGCCGCCAGGACACGGCCGGATCCCTGCGTGTTTCGGGAGTGCCCCTCTCCCTGCGCTGGGCAGAGCGGGCGGATCAAGGGCTGCGATATCCCTCAGCTTTGCCGTGGGCAAGGGTAGCCTCAAGGGATGCGCAGGATTCCCATGGGATGCACAGAACTGTGGGGCAATGCTTTGGTGTGGCCAAAGCACATAAGCCACTTCTCACCAGCCCTCCACCACCCCCAAATCCCTCTGTACCTCCTCCTCTCTAACATGCCACCTGACTCGGCACTTTTTCTCCTTGCCTTTTCGCAGAAGCAGGTGAGCAAACAACACACCCAGTCCCTGACGCTTTATTCTGGAGAGTGAGAGCAAAGGGAAGCAGCGCAGCGGCCTGCGGAGCTGTGCTGGAGGGAAATTCCTCTGGGAGCACTGAGCAGGGCTGGGCAGGAGGGAGCAGCTCCGAGGGCGCGGGGGCGCGCAGGCCACAGCTGTCGCTACATCCTGGCCTGCTGCAGGTCGGCGGGAGGAGCGGGCTGAGCCTCCAGGTCCAAGGCACCGAGCGCTCCCCGCTTCCCGAGCGGCCTCGGCGCCTCCCGGCAGGGCCGCGGTGGTGGCTCCAGGACGTGCTGGGTCTGGCGCCGTGGGAGCTCCTGCCTGTCCCCCCTGCCCTGCGGGGACACCGGCTGGCTCAGGTGAGTGGCCGCATACAGCGAGCAGTCGCCCAGCCCCAGCGCGTCCCGTGTCAGGACGGCCGATTTGGGTCTCTTGTGGTGGCCGGCTCTGGGGGGGCTCAGGGGATGCCCAGGGGACGGGCTCAGTGGCCCACAGCGGGGCCGGCCACACCACGACTCCTCCTCTGAGGGTAACGGGCCCCGCGATCCAGCGGGGCTCCGGCAGCGCTGCCCCCCGGCCGGACCCTCTCCCTGCTTCCTGGGGGCTTCTCCGGGGGCCGGGAGCCACGCGTTGGGCACCCCCTCGAAGATGAAGTAGGCAGGGTTGGTGTAGCCGGTGGCTGGCTCCGGGAGGCTGCGGGGGCGGCTCCTGCGAAGCGCAGAGAGGGAAAGGGCTCAGCATCCCCCGACTCTGGGGCTGCGGCACGGCCGAGCCCGCCGGGGTACCTGAGGCGCTGCGGGGCTGGCTTGGGGCGCGTCGGGGGATCTGTCGCCGGCTCAGCATCCTCCTCCTCAAAGCTGATCCACTCTGCAAAGGCAGCGAGGTCTGGCCTCACCCCACGGCCCGGGACCAGAGGGAAACGTGGCCCAGGATGTCCCAAGGCACCGGGAGGGGGCTGCGAGCGGCCGCCGTTACCGTAGAGCCGCTCGCGGGTGCCGCTCCGGCCCCGGGGGACCCGGACCCGCATCCAGCCGCGCACGGAGCCCGTCTCCTCGCCGCGGTGGAACAGGAACGTCTCGAACTGCCGGGCCGTGGTGCCGATCGCTGACCTTAGGGCCAGGCAGCACTCCCCTGTGGGCACAGCGTCAGCCCCCGGGGCTCGGGGGACACGGGAGCCCCCCGTGAGCAGCAGCACCCGGAGCAGGGTGGGTGGGTGCCAGGGTTCCCCCCTATCTCCATCAGGCTGTAACCTGGGGGGGGGCTGTGCTTGGCACCCCCCTGCCACCATGGTGGCCCCAGTGTCACCATCCCCACGTACCGTAGGACTCGCAGCTCTCCACGCCCTTGATGCTGAGGAGCAGGTGCTGGTCCCCAAGGTACTCCAGGTCGGGCAGGATGGGGTTCAGCTGTGCACAGAGAGGGGAGGCTTGGGGGGATGCCAAGGGGTGGGGGGCACAGGGAGGCTCTGTCCTGGGTGGTGGTGACAGCTGCAGCTCCCCTTGGGGCTCAGGGCACAGAGCCAGAGGCAGGGATGGGGATGAGGATGAGGATGCTCCAGGGCTGCGCACCATGGGCAGATTCTTGGAGGACCAGCCCAGCTTGAGGAATCCAGGGATGTCACAGTTCTGGAAGGTGTTCTCCCCGCTCCGCTGCACCTCTGGGGGGGACAGAGGGGCACACAGCTCCAGCCAGGCCAGGTCACCCCCACAGCCACGCCCAGCAGCCCAGGCACCCCCTCACCCTCCAGGCAGTAGGAGTGGAACTCGATGTAGCACTTGCTGCGGCTCGTGGTTTTCAGGATCACCTCGATGCTCTCCCACTCGATGCAGGCCAGCGCCTCGGGGCCAGAGCCAGGAGCTGCAGGCAGGTCCTGGCAGGTCAGGATGTGCCAGGGCTCACCCAAACCCGGCCTGAGGGGTGGCAGACCCCAGCCCTTACCCTCCTTGGGCACAAACTGAGACGTCACTCCCACCTCAAAGGTGGCAAAGACAGGTGAGTGGTCACTGGTCACGATGTCATCAGTGCAGCCTGGATGGCAGGAGGGACAGTTTGGGGAGGGTCCCAGAGCCCTGGGGTCCTGGGCAGCAGTGGCCACCCCTGGCGGCTGTGTCCCCAGGGTCTCACTCACCGTAGGAGTTACAGACCACGTGGGTCTCGGGGTGTGACTTCCACAGGATGCGGTCACACCACGAGGGGACATTGATCCTCATCTACAAACAGAGAAAGCAGCTGGTCCAGTAGCCTCTCAGGTCTGGGTCCCCCTGCCCAGAAGAGCACCCCAAAAAGTGAGTTCCATCCTGCCCAGACCCTGGTTTGTAGGGAACAGGCTGATGGAGCTGTGGGGACCGAGCTTCACCACGCAGCCCCCTCAGCACCCTGCTGTCCCTGTCCCCAGGGCTGTCCTGCTTCAGGGAGGCCTCTGGAACTCACCCCTGTGGGCTTGGACTTCTGCCACACGTAGGTGTCCCGGGTGCCCCGCTCGTACCGGTACGTGGGCGGGAAGGAGATGTCACCCTCACCTGGAATCAGGACACGCAGGTGGCATGGGGGCCATGGTCCCTGCCTGTCCCCACGGGGTGTCATGGTCCCCACAGCAGGCTCACACCCATGGCCCAGTGCACACCAAGGTCCCCCAGCTCCTCATGCAGGGCTGTGCCAGGAGAGGGGACCTTGATCTGGGGATGACACAGGGGGGCTGTGGGGACCCTGGTGGCACTGTCTCAGCAGGAGGAGCAGCGCCCTTGTCCCCACACTCACTGAACTGCAGGAACACCTTGTTCTTCTCCCGCTCCAGGCTGAGCTGGTCAACAGCCAGGAGGGCTTGAAACTCCTTCTTGACGATGTGGCTGAGGATGTCCTGTGCCAGGGAAGGGACAGTGACCCCCCGGGCTCCTCTCCCCACACTGTCCCCAGCCTGGCACCGCAGGGTCCCACCTGCACATCCATGTCCAGGCGGTAGTTGAGGTCCCCGAACCAGAAGAGGTGGGTGAAGCGCAGGGTGAGGTCGAAGCCCCCCAGATGTTTGTCCCCCAGGGCCAGGGAGTGCAGGATGTCGCTGTAGTTCTGGTTACGCCTGCAGGGGGACAGCAGCGCCGAGTGAGCCACCCCGGGGACACCTCACTCTCATTCTGTTCCTGCCAGCTGGGGACAGGGGCAGCCCTACAACCCTTCAGGGCTCCTCCAGCCCCCTGAGAACCCACCTGCCCTGTGGCAGCCCTACCCTCCCCATCCCTGCATCACCTGTGGGTCTTCTCGCTGCCAGAGGCCAGGTGGCAATTGACGAAACCAAATGAGGTCCCATTGAAAAGGAAGGAGACGCCCACAGCTCCCTTGTTCCCTGCAGGGATGTGCCACCACTGAGCTCTGGGAGAGCCTAGGGGTCCTGTGCTATCCCCTCCCTCGGGGTCATCTCCCAGCCCCATCCCCTCCCTACCCAGCGTGTTGGCGATCCCGGTTTTCACGCTGGAGGTGTGGACATGGCTGATGCGCCGCTGGTGCTCAGGCTTCACCAGCACCACGATCTTGATGCTCCACAGGCACTGCAGGGCCACCTGTGGTGGGGCAGGGGGTCAGCCTGCCTGGCCCCCATCCTGCCCCACGGCCGGGAGGATGGGGCTGGACACACAGGTAGGTCAACGTGACCCTGACTCCTGGGGACAGCGCTCATGGGGACCGTGGGGCACGGGATGTTCCCTGGGCTGATTTGGGGTGGGGGAGGACCCGGGGGTTGGGGTAGGAGCTGTGGGGCAATGGCTGCTGGTACCCAGCCCCCCAGGGCTGCCAGGGCTGGCTGTGCCCGCTGTTACCACTCGGTAGTCGATGGCCATGAGGGTCTTGAGGGAGGCGCAGAGGAACTCGACCCACTCGCGGTCGCCCAGGGAGTTCTCCTGGGTGCCGATCACGTACAGGTCGTGGGGGATGCAGGCTGTGGTCTCGTCCTGCGTGTGCCCCAAGCCCCTCGAGGTCAGCCAGGAGGCCAGGGAGCGGGGTGGGGGTGCGCTGCCTGCGGGCAGGGATATGTGTCACACAGAGGGGACATGCCAGCACCCCGAGATCCTCTCCAGCACAGCCCTGCCCATCTCCAGGAGCTGCCTGCCAGCCCTGTGGAACAGCCATGGGCATCCCAGGCTGCTGCTGGGATTCACAGCCCAAAACCCATCGTGATATCCCTGTTCCTCTATCTCCCCAGCACCCTCCAAGTGAGTGGATAACCACAGGACAGACAAAGCCCATGGCAGCCAGATTGGTTCCTCTCCAGCCTCCTCCTCAAACTGACCACCAGCTCGGACCTGAGACACCTCCCAAAACCCAGCCAGGCTCACAAAGAGCCACAACAACCTCCCAGGACAAGGCCACCTTCTCCTGGCCCCTTACCCATGTTCCATGTCCCGACATACACCGAGATGATCTCAGGCTCGTCCAGGTTGGAATGCTGGATCTTCATCAGCTGCAGCAGCTGGCAAAAGGCCTCTCGCTTCTGCAGGAAGGTGAGGGTGTCTTAGAGACGTGAGGGGGCACAGCACCCCAGGATCAGGTGGGCATCACCCCCAGGTGTAGGAGCCAGCTTGCAGAGGTAGTCACAGTCCTGAGACCACTGATTTGCAGCTTCCCACATTCCCAAGGGCCCCATATTCCAAGGGCATGGCGGTGCCGCTTACCCGGGCGTTGGGGAAGATGAAATCCCTGCTCAGGCTCTTCTGGTTCTCACGGGCACACACCAGCCTCACCTTGCTCTGCACACTCTGGTACTTGATCAGCTGCAGGACTGAATGATGGGGGTCAGGGGGCATGGTGGCCCTCACCTCCCACCACAGGGGGTGTGGCCCATCCCCGTAGCATCAGGCCTATTGCAGGGAACCAACCCTACAGCCCCAAAGAATACCAGGGGCAGCCAGCAGCAACCCCTTACTTTTATCCTGTGGGATCACCTCCTCGGGGGAGCCACTGCCTCGCTTGGTGACGGTCACTGTCCCCGACTCCACGTCCACTGTCAGGGCTGCACGCTGGGACTTGCCCACCTTCACCTGCACACGGGGATGTGGGTCTGGAGTTGTCCCCACACCTGCCCTGTCCAGCAGTGACATCAGGGTCTCTCTGTGTCCCCAGCCTCACCTCGAAGTTCTGCACGGCCAAGGGCCTGGCAGCTGGCAGGGGGGCCACGGACACGCTGGGCAATGTCAGATTGTGCTTTGTCACCGTCTCCTGCAGTGACCTCAGCACCTGCCAGAGGGACAGGCAGTGTGCTGGGGGCACTGGGACAACTGGGGGCCCTGTGCTGTGCTGCCACCAGAGCCTGGGGTGGCAGAGGGGTTAATTTAGGGGAGGGGGAGCTGTGCCTCCCCCTGCACCATGACTGGGATCAGGCACCTTCTTCTCCAGCGAAGAGAGGAGGTGGTTGACAGTGGAGATCTTGTTGAGGAGCAGCTCCAGGTCTGGGTCGCTACTGAGGAAGCCCTGAAGGGGAGGATGGATCATTTTGGAGCAGCACCGTGGCACTGGACTGGTGGATTCCTCGCTGCGGGTCTGGGCTGCTCCACAAGATGTGGAGGTCCCTGGGGGCTGTGCGAGCACTCACCTGCTCCCTGGCCGGGCTGCGAGGGGACACAGGGGGGTCGAACACCCTGGCCAGGGTCTCCAGACCCGCCAGCGTGAAGTCGATCTCACTGCAGGGGAGGAGAGAAGGGGCGGTGTGGGCGTTTCCCGTGCACTGACGCGACGCTCAGGCTCCGAAAGGGGACGGGGACCAGGTGGGTGTCCCCGGGCGGTGGCCCCGCTCCAGCCCCGCCGTCCCCAGGCTGCGCTGACCTGTGCAGTGCCCGGCAGGCGGTGGCGAGCGCGGTGCTGAGGTGCCGCAGCTGCGGGTGCCCGTGGCACAGAGCCTCCAGATCGTGCACGTGGTGGGTCAGGTACTCGGCCATGAAGCCCATGAAGTCACTGGCCGGGCTGGGAGAGGGGTGGACATCAAGATCCCCCCTGGGCATGACCATCCCATCTCCCGGGGCGGGCAGGGCTGCGTTACCTGCTGTGGACCTGCTCCTGCAGCCTCTGGTGCAGCTGCTGCGGGATGTGGGTCCGGCTGGAGGGGGCAGCGCCGGGACACGGCGCCGTGTGTCCCCAGCCCCGGGCATCCTCCCCGTCTGCGGGCAGAGTCAGCAGCTCAGCGGGACCCTCCCCTCCCGCTGCCAGCCCGGCACAGCCCCCGGCCCCTCCCCGGCTCACCCGAGTCCTCCTCGGGGCGCGGCCGGGGCACGGCGTGCAGCAGCGGGGTCACCAGCCCGTTGTTGGGGTGCTGGTAGGCACCGATCAGCTCGGGGAGGGTGCGGAAACACTTGGCTTGGATGCCCTGGATGGTCTGGGGAGGCAGAGAGGGGAAAGCACAATCACATCCCCTCCTCTGCCAGGGCAGCGCCAGCCGGCTGGATGCGGTGGGTCTGTCCCTCAAAATGTGCCCGTGGTGAGTTGGAAGGGCCAGCTGGACACCGGACCCGTGTTGGGAGGAGCATGGAGACATCAGCCTCCTTCAGCAGGCAGGGATGCTCCCTGCGGGCACACAAGATGCTCTGTTTAGGGGGCAGGAAGGGCAGCTGCAGAGAGTTGGGCACCAGAAGAAACCCTGAGGGGACATGGAAGCGAGGGCAGGACAGGCACCATGGGGCTGGCTCTGTGTGGCCAGGCTGTGACAGGGCGTGTGGCAGGGACAGTGTCGGGATGCTGTGCAGAGGCAGGTCCTCCCGAGCTGGAGTGGCTGCAAAGCACCCGCATCCTGCAGCTCGTGCAGAAGACAAACCACAGGCTGATGCCACCTCGCCGGGGAGGGGGACGAGCACCCCGGGCCCTGCACAGCTGCATCCTGCCCACACCCAGTTCCCGGCACCGCCCGGGCCGGGGGATGCACCCACCTGCACGGAGAGCAGCCCCTCCTCATCGGGGAGGATGCGGTAGGTGTAGACGTGCCTCTGGAACCTGGAGAGAGCAGGTGAGGGCCCCATTCTGCTACCCTTGGCAGCGCTGGGGGCCCAGCCCTGAGACAAACACCCCATCCCCTCTGCAGGGAGAGGAGCTGAGCCAGCATTTCTAGAAATAAATCATCACCCCAGTTCGGAGTCTGCAGAGGATGTGCAGTGTTCCCCTGGTCCCAAACAGCCCAGGACAGTTGTGACTCCCCCAGCACTCACTGGGCCACCCACAGAGCCTTTGCCATGCTGCCTGCGGGGCCAGTGCCCATCCCTGCCTGTGCCACCATCCCGGGCTCCGGCTCGTGCCCCACACCCCCAGAGCCCAAATTTGCAGTTTGTCCCACACAAAGAGCCAGGGCAGTGAAGGAAAGGGGGTGCATCCTGCCAAACCTGCCCGCACAGACATGTGACAGCAGGCAGGAAGGGTGCAGAGCAGGAAGGGTGCAGAGCAGGAAGGGTGCAGGGCAGGAAGGGCGCAGGCAGCAGTGCTCTCAGGGGCTGCACACCTGGTTCCAGGTGTGGGGATGGCAAGAGGCCCCATCTTGGGGCTGTAGCCCCCAATCCCCAGCACGGGAGATGTTCACAGGCCAGCAGACAGCCCAGAACAGCTCAGTGTGCCCTTGTTTTGGGGTTACCTATTCAGCAGCCATGGTGCTGGGCACGGCTGTGGGCCCAACCCTCATCCTGCTCCCAACCCAGGGATCACCCAAACCCCCGGTGCCAGGGAGCTGCCACCTCGCACACCCCACCCACATCTCTGCAGCTCTTCCATGAGGTTTTGGCGGTGTGTGGAGCAGGGAGAGGCACAGAGGGAGGCAGGCAAGGGACAGAGGCACAGAAGCCACAGGCAGAGGCGGGGCAGGGACTCACAGGAGGCACAGGGCATATGCCCCCTTCACCGACTCGCTGTCCCGCACCAGGAAGGAGCCGTCCCGCCCAGCCTTGGCCAGCAGCTCCTCGGCCACCACCTGGCTGATGTCGCGGTGGTACCAGCGCGCTGCCGCCATCCTGCCGAGCCGTGTCCCCGTCCCAGCGCCACATCCAGCTCAGTAGGGGACACTGGCACTCACGGGGGCTGCTGGGGCAGGCGAAGGAGGGGGTGGCGTGGGGACACGGGGCTCCCGGTACCCGAGCGTGGTGCTGGCTGCAGGTCCCAGAGGGTGACAGGGAGCCACAGAGGTGATGCTCATGGGGACAGGGTGCCCTGCGGCCGGGCAGCGTGGCAGGAGCAGCCGGGGGACAGCTGGGGGAGGCTGGGGGTCCGGATGATCCTCATCACGGAGGCTCCAGCCTGCAGGGAGCACGGGGGCAGATCAGCGAGCGCATCTCTCCTGGTGGCAGGTCGCAGGAAAAGCGGCCCTGGGCCACCATCCTGCCGCGGTGCGCAGCAAGGACAGGCCATGCTGGTGGCACCCGGGGGTCCGACCCCACCAGACACACTCACCGTCCCTCTCAGACGCCGTGCGGGGCTCCCGTGGCTCCTGCGGGGTGCTGAGGGCAGGGAGCTGAGTTTTTGGGGTTCAGCCGAGCGGGAGTGGGGCCGTGATGCTGCTGGGCTTCCCCCGATGGTCACACCGACCCCGGGGTCCCGCAGTGCCCTCCGCGATGCCCTCGGTGCCCGTCCCACGGGCCGCTCCCCCCGCTCGGTGCTGCTCGCTCGGCACCGCGGCGGCCGCGCTCTTCCTCCTCCGGGGCGCCCCGCTCTCCCCGGCCCCAGAGCGGCCTCCTCGCTCCTCCTCCAGCCCCGCTACCGGGGCCAGGCCGCGGCCACGGGGGCTCGGCACAGCAGGGACAGCCCCGCGACGCGCTCTGCCTCCACCTGCTCCCTACACATCCTCCCCGGGATGAGGGATGGGCAGAACGCTGGGAAAAGGCACTGCCAGCGGTGCAGGATGGCACAAAGCCCCTGAAATATGTTTGGAGGGGTGGGCAGGGCTTGAGCTGCCCACTCTTGGGGACCCGCTGCCCGCTTTGGGGCCGAGAGAGACGGAGCTGCGGGCACCGGGCACTCACAGTGGCACTCGTGTCACCACACCTGTGTGTGCCCTGCCTGCAGGGAGGGAATTTGGGTGCAGGGGCTCCCGGGAAGGGGTCGGGAAGCAGGGAGACTTTTCCCAGCAGGACAGGGTCGGACAGCACCGCAGCTCCTGGGTGCAGCCCCTGAGGTTTTACTCCTCGTGACCTGGAGCGAGCGGGGCCCACACCCGTGTGATGGCTCGAGCTGCCAGGGTGATTAACAGCAATTAATTACAGATGAGCAGCGGCCACCGTCTGCTGTCCAAGTGCCTGGCAGCTCCAGAGCTGCTCAGGAGATATGTGGAGAAGCAGATTCCTGCTGGAGGAGGATGAGGATAAGCATGAGGATGGAGCCAAGCCATGCTCCTGACTGTTCCTCACCCTTGGCACCACTGCCCATCCCTGCAGTGCTAAGGGACTGTTCCCCCCACCTCCTGCCACAACCCTCCAGCACAGATGTGCCAAAACCCCCTGTGAGGCTTCCTCCTGGCTTCCCAGCCTCGAGAGGAACCTGTGGCCAGGCCAGTGAGAAGTTGGGCCCCTCGGTTTATTTTGGGCTGGTGTTCAGGTCATGTTGTAGTGCGTTTTTATACTTTGTAATACTTTGAAGTAGTTTTGTTTTGTATCCCCGTATTTTTCCCAAATGGTTTATCCCAGACTGTACCCCCTTCCCTTTACCTGTGTTATCCCTCTCCCTGGATGAGATCATCCCCAAACCCCCACCCTGGCTCTCTGTCAATCACTCAGCATCCCATCCCCTCCATCTGGAAGCTTTGGTCCAGGTAGTCGAGTGATTAGCCAGAGGCCAGGGGTCAACCCCCCAAGCCTTGCCCCATACCCTGTCCTAAATGTCCATCCCCCAGCATCCATCCCTTGGGGTCACTTACTGGTCAGTAAAATGTTCTCTACTTTCGGTTTCCACCTCCCTTTAAATGTAACCTTGGCACATCTCCCGGCTCTCGGCAGGAGCCCCCTGAGGTGTAGGGAGCTCCTTTGGGACTCCTGGAATAAAACCTTGGATTAACCCCTGCTAAGAGTCGGCCCTTTATCTCCTACCGATGCCTCCGGTGTCTCTGGTGCTGCAAAGGCGACCAGCCCAGGTGCCCTCAGTCCCCTCGGGGCACAGGGAGTGTCTCCCTGCTGTCGGCTGTGTTGGGGCTGGCCCCCAGTGCTGCCGGCTCGGGACTGGCCGGGGATCCTGAGAGGCTCCCAGAGAGACAGAGACATGGTCACACAGCAGCAGGTGCAATTCTGCCCAGCCCCTGCCGTGGGGACACACAGAGGTGGCAGGTTTGTGTGGGGCTGGACGCACCCATCCTGCTGGAGCCCTGGTCCCAGCAGCGCTGCTCCATCCCGTTACTTAACAGCACGGCAGTAATTCCTGGCAGGCGTGGAGGTGCCTGTCTCCTGATTAATGCCATCCACGCCGCTTAATCCGGATCAGGAGAGAAAGCCCAGGAGCTCTGAAGAGCTTTGGGAAATCAGCAGTGCCTGCTGTGAGTGTTTATGTAAGGTGGCTGTGGTGTGCAGTGCCAGAGGTGGAGCTGGCACCGAGCCAGAGGCACCTGGGCACAGGTGAGGTTGGGAAGGCAATGTGAGCTCACCAGGGCCAGGCTGCTGGGGGCTCTGGCTGCACCAAGGCTCCCTCCACAGCCTCTGGATGCAGGAGGCCCCATGGCCCTTCCCTGGGAAGGCAGGACACTCCATTGGGACAGAGGGATGAAGCCACCACGCTCCACCAGCCCCACACCTGCTGGTGTCCTGCCCCTCTGGAAGTGGCTGAGCTGTGCTTTACAGAGTGCATGTACCTGGAGGGATGGTGGGATGAGGAGATAAGAGGAACCTCTGGCCATTCATTGCACAGGAAGAAGCCTCTTTCATTTCCCTATTATTTTGAACTCTGCTTCCTTTCCCAGTGCTTGATTTGGAGCACAAGGAGAGCGTGGGAAGGGATGTGGGCTCTGCCCATCTCCCCACTGTTTTGGGGAGGGGAATTATCTGCTCCCCAGATTGGGCAAGGCTGAATCCACCCAGCTGGGATTAGGCTGAGCTGAAGGGTCCCAAGGTGAGCCCTGCCCTCCATCTCACCACACTGTGCAGACCCTGCAGAGCCAGTGAGTGGCCCTGGTCACAGGACTTTCATTAAGAGAGTAATGAAGAGCCACAAACAAAGCACAGGATTAGGTGCCCCAGGCACAGTGCTGGGGGCCCTGGCCAGGCTGAGGCTGTGGGGCTGCCTCCTCCTCCTCCTCCTCCTCTTTCACCTGCCAGTGTGAAGGTCACAGTTCACGTGTCCCCCTGACTGTGGCAGAAATAGCGCCCGTTAATCTGGAACCTAAGCAGCTCTCCTGTGTGCAATTAAAGAGATCACAGGTCTCGGCCCCAGGGAACGTGTGCTGGCAGCTAAAGCCCTGGCAGTGGGGCTGCTGGGCATGGCATGGCATGGCATGGCATGGCATGGCATGGCATGGCATGGCATGGCATGGCATGGCATGGCATGGCATGGCATGGCATGGCATGGTGGCTCCTGGAGGCCATGGGGGAACAAGTGAGCTGTATTTGGGAGGAGCTGGTACCCAGGTGATAAATGTTGTTGAGCTGATGCAGGGGCCTGGGAGGAGGCACAGCTCCTACAGGGATATCCTGATCCCAGTGCTCAGCTCTGGGGGTTGAGCCAGAACAAAGTGCAGCCCCAAAGGAAGGGCTTGAGTGGTGCTGGAGGTGAGGAGGGTGAGTGGGGCATTGCTGGAGCAGTTTGTAGCTGCCCTGGGCTGTCCTTGTGCCCCATCCTTAGAGCTATTCCCATGGGGGGTATCCCACACAACAGCTGTGGCTGGGACAGGGTTTCAGTGGGAAATCTGCTTGCCTGGCAGCCATAAGGTAGAGCCACTTTGGGCTTTCCACAGTCTCCTCTTTGCTGCAGCAAACCTGGAGTTAATGATGCACTAATTGGATCAGGCAAGGCCAGCCTGGAGTTATGAAATGATGCTGGGCTGGGCAGGCTGTGCTGGGGACAGTGGCAGCTCTGTGTCCCGCTTGCCAGGGGTGGCTGGTCCTTCGCTCTTGGTTCAGGGAGGGTGAATCCTGCCTCCACTCCATCCTCCTGTACAGCAGTGTCCCCATGGGGAGGGTGTCCTCTGTGCCCTGGGCCATGGCAGGTCACCTCTAGGTGAGCAACTTCATGGGCACCTTGGCCATGCAGGGAGCTGCTTGTGCCTCCATCCTCCTGTTATCCAGCCAGGAAGGGGAGGGAGAACTCCAGGCTGGTCCATCCTCTGCCACCCCCATCCAACCCCATCCCATGTCCCCTTGCCATGGGAGCAGCTGCAGAGAGCCCCTGTGGTAATCCACACTCCTTCCCACTGGGAGCAGAGCTTCCACCTCAATTACCATCACCTTGCTCCTAAGCCCTCTTTGCCAATCCCTCTAAGCTGCTTTCCCAGGGCTCCAGCAAGAGATTGTATTTATAGCCCACTCTTACTCATGAAGCGTCTCCCCAATTAATCAGCTAATAGGATTCTTCCCTCAAGTCCCTCTGCCCGAGCACTCACAGACACACAGCCCCCCCCAGCCCCAGCCAAGGCTGAGTGGGCGAGATCAGATGCCAGGGGAGGGACAGCCAGGGGGGATATAAGAACCTGCAGCACTGGGAGCAGCCTGTAGTGACTGGGTGGCACTGGGAGCTGCTGGGAGAGGAAGAGGAGAGCGTCTGTCTGTCCATCCAGCTGCCAGGTGAGTGCTGCCTGCTCTGCTGCCCGGGCTCTGCCACGGCTCCGGGGTTCTGAGGGTTTGGAAAACAGGGCAAGGATGCTAGTGCTGGGTTGTGGCTGGAAGGAGGGTGGTTTTACAGCTGAAAAATGGGGAAAATGTAGACAAAAAGGATTCCAGTGTGGCCTAAGGATGTGGTGGAGGGGTTGGGTAGGGGCATGGGGCAGCTGAGCCAAGCCAGGGAGGGTCCGAGTTCCCTCTTTGGGGCTTGGAGATGCAGAGCACGAGTTCAGCTCTTCTCCCCTCCACCTTTCATTGCCACATCCCCGATTCCTGGGGTCTGGAGGGAGCCAAATTCTGCTCCCACTCCCTTTGCATCTTCTCACCCTGTGAGAATTCCCAAGCTTCACATCCCACAGCACCAAAGGACCTCAAAGATCCTGAGCTGTGGACTAATCTCTTGTCTTCCTGTGGGGAAGAGAATAATCCTCCCACTTCCATGGCCATTTCTTCTCTCTCACCAGCTTCCCTGAGGTTGTGTTCAGAGGCAGCACTGTCCACGTGCCCCTGGGGCTTAAAATCCTGCCTGGGCTTAAGCTGTGCTCATGTCAGAGCTGCCTATCCCTAAGAGGCTGAGCTCATCCCATTTAATATCCCAGAATCAGCTGGTGATCAGTGGGATCTTTACAGGTTCCTCCTGGACACAGGCTGGAGCCAGCAGAGCTTGGGCAGGGCTGGGCAGCTCCAGCCCCACTCCCAGCACAGAGGGTTGGGAATCAGGAGGGATCCTGTGCGCTGAAACCCTTCTTTCCATGAGCAGTTGAGCTTCCCTTGACCTTTCTCCCTGGGTTTTCCTCACCTTGCTGTGAGTTACAGGACAAAACAAGCCCATTCCTACCACTGAGCCATGACAGCCAATTTCCATGAAAAACTATTAAAATTGAGACTTTATAAAGCCTTTTGTTCATTTTTTGCCTTTCCCAGTCTTGAACCTGCTCTATTAGGAATCACCCCTGTGCTTCCTCTTTTCTGGAGCAACCCTCTCTCACTTCCTCCTCTTTTTGGTTGGGAACAAGGAGCTGGCTCAGCAAAGGCAAACCTGGAGCTCCCAAGCTCTGCAAAGGTGGCAGCGCCCTATCCTGAGGGCTCTGCAGTTTGATGGGATGTGCAGGATGTTGGATGGTGGCCGTGGCTGGAGTTGCCTCTTCCCCAGCATCTCATCCACTGCTTTCCCTGTTTCTCCCCACAGATTTCCTTGTGGACATTCCTGCACTGAGTTAAAATGGCAGATGGATCAAAGTAAGTATCTTTATTGATTTATTTATCTGGAATTGGGATGGAGCAGGGCAGGAGCAGAGGGGGAAAGAGAGACCCCAGCTCAACTCAGCAGCTTCTCCCAGGAGCTGGAATGTGAGCTCCCATGGAGTTCTGTGCTGTTCTTTCTCACTTGCCTTTAAGACACAGAATCCCCCCCACTCCTCCATGGTCACCCTGAGCTCAGGAGCACACCTGGGGCAGCCACACAGGGTGGGTTTGGCCCTGAATTTTCAGGACATGGAATTCTCCAGGGACTGGATGCCCTGGTGTGGCTCTTGGTGATGCAGCACATTTGTAGGGCAGCCCATCACCTCCCTGTGCCCCATCCATCCTTGTCCAAGGCATTCCCAAATATCTGTCTCTTTTCTCCACAGGGTTTTCAAGAAGACCAGCCCCAACAGCAAGGTGAGTCTGTGGCCTCTCCCCTTGTGTGTCCAGCCCAAGGTTTGGGCTGTGCTGGGATCCCTCTGGGCTGGATCTGCCCACAAGATCCAGGTTGGGTCTGCCCTCCCTTTGAAATCTGATTGATTCCTGGACCTGCCATGATGCCACTGCAGGACTTGCTGGTCAAAACAGAAATTAAAAAAAATACCCTGATATAACTCCTTCAAGGTGATTCTCGTCCAGTCTGGTGACAAACCCAACGATACAATTCAGGGCTTCAGAATTTGGGCCAATTCCATGGCAAACATTAACTTGTTTCCTTTCTCCCTTTCCCCATGTGCTGCTTCCAGCTCTCCCTGTACTTGGGGAAGAGAGACTATGTGGATAACGTGGATTCAGTGGAATCTGTAGGTGAGTGGTGCTGTGCCCAGCACCGAGGGGGAAGTACAGGCTGGGGAGGCCAGCCCTAGTGTTGTGGGCTGTTGGTAGAGCAGGAGGAGCAGGTCTGGAGGAGTGAATGCCATGTTTTCCTGCAAATATCCTTAGGAAAATTTGTGGGGAAGGAGACAAAGTCCCTTTGCAAAACAACACAGCCACACTGCTGGAGGAGGCATCACTATCCCCCTTGGTAGCAGCTCATCTCGTCACCTTTTAGCTACAAAGTGATTATTTGGGTTTAAAAAGCTGTGTTTTAGCAAAGATCTTCCCAGGCAGCTGAGCTCACTGGTCCTTCTCCTTTTGCTTGTTTGCAGATGGTGTCTGCCTGATCGACCCGGAGTACCTGAAGGACAGGAAAGGTATTGATACAGAAATACAGCATGAGGGGAGGGGATGGCACCAGCCCAAAGCTCAGCAGCAGCCTGGGGCTGTGCTCAGGTTGAGGCTGCTTCGTGTCACCTACAGCTTGCTGTCCATCAGGGCCACAGCAGCAAAGGACATGAGGAATCCTGTATATATTTAGTGTCTGAGGAAGTCTCATTTCTACTGAAGAGTTCATGAACAGTTTTTCTTGCCTCTTTGTTCACCCCTTGTGCCTTCTCTCCCTCCCTCTCCTCGTGCCTGCCCTGCCTGGCTCAGTGTATGTGACGCTGACCTGCGCCTTCCGCTATGGCCGCGATGATCTCGATGTGATCGGCCTGACCTTCAGGAAGGACATCTACGTGCTGACCACCCAGCTGTACCCCCCCGTGCCAGACCAGGCCCCCAAAACCCTCACTCCTCTGCAGGAGAAGCTGATGAAGAAGCTCGGGGAGAACGCCTACCCCTTCACCTTCGAGGTTAGGGCTGCTTAGCCCCTCCCGGCCATGTGGCTCCATGGTGTCACCAGGGTTCAGCTCTGAACATGCCCTTTATTCTCTTCTTTCTCTCCTTCCCTGCTCTGCCCAGATTGCCACCAACCTGCCCTGCTCCATCACCCTCCAGCCTGGACCAGATGATGTGGGAAAGGTGAGCTGCTGTCCCCAGCCTGTGTCCCCTGGGCCATCCTCCCTGGGAAGGGAGTGAGTTGTGAGGTGCTAAAAATGAGATTTGATTCTCACGGCCCATGGGGTGAGGGGTGGGAAGGGAGGATGGCTGGAGTCTGAGCCAGGATCTCTGGGAATGCAGTGGAGGAGGGAAGGAACCTGAAGTTCAGGCAGCTCTGAGTCCCTCCTGCTCAGTGACCATGTTTGTTTCCCCAGGCCTGTGGCGTGGACTTTGAGGTCAAAGGATTTTGTGCTGAAAATCTGGAGGAGAAAATTCACAAGAGGTATTTTCAGGGGATCCCTTTCCCTCCTTTTGGCCCTACAACTAAACAACAGGATCTTTTTGGGGTGACCAGCTTAGGGGTCAGGCTGAGGCTCTTCTGTCAGCCCGTGCCATGCTTGGATGGGGAACACTCTGCCAGAAACTGGGGCAGTGATCCCTGTGTCAGAGCCAGGTGAAACGTTCACCCTTTGGCTGGAGACACTGTGAAGTCCCCAGACAGTCCCTGTGACCCCGTTTTGATGCTGTGGGGGACACTGGGGGTGCCACCTGTGTCCCCACAGGAACTCGGTGCGCCTCATCATCCGCAAGGTGCAGTTCGCCCCGCTGCAGACGGGGCCGGCCCCGAGAGCCGAGACCACCCGGCAGTTCATGATGTCAGACAAGCCTCTGCACCTCGAAGCTTCCCTGGACAGGGAGGTCAGTAGGGACACTGTCCCCTCTGCCAGAAACAGGGACCAGGATTTCTGGTCACATCACTGAGCCTCTTCCCCTTGCAGATCTACTACCACGGAGACCCCATCAATGTGACCGTCAACATCAACAACACCACCAACAAGGTTGTGAAAAAGATTAAGATCTCAGGTGAGACAGGGGCAGAAGGGACATGTCCCAGCATCCATCACTGACAGAGATGGGGACTGTGAGCCCCTGCCACGTCACCAACACGGCTCCCCCTTGTCTGTCCCCAGTGGATCAGATCACAGACGTGGTCCTGTATTCCCTGGATAAATACACGAAGACTGTGTGCACCGAGGAGATAAAGTAAGGGATGAGGGGCCGGAGGTGAAGTGGCATTTCTGGGAGGGAGGAAGAGAAATGAGGAAGAGGAGGAGGATGGGAGAGAGATGGGGACAGATGATGTGACGGTTTTACACCAAGCAGCAAAAATGTCTAGGTTACATGAGCAGGTGCAGAGGAAGCAGAGGACAGGGAAGGCCGTGGACCACGTCCCACCAGCACAAGCTAGTGGTGGCTGGGAGGGTCCCTGGGGAAGGTGCACAGCTGCTCCCAGGCTTCTTCATCTCCTCACTTTGCATTTTTGAGGCCAGACACTGCCTCTGCCCCGCCTAAGAATGAGGAGGGAGGGAGCAAAGGTGGTGGGGAGAAAAAAGAAGTGGTTGTAGAGGGGAAAGAGAGGAGGGAACGAAAGGAGGAAATGGCTCAGCAGCTGCATGGGGAGGGCAGGGCTGGCCCTACACAGGTGCCTGCAGTGATGCTGAGCACCCCCAGGCTGGGGCTGGCTCTGAGTTCTTCTCTCCCACCCTTCCAGTGAGACTGTGGCTGCCAATTCCACCTTCTCCAAAACGTACTCGGTGACCCCCCTGCTCTCCTCGAACCGCCAGAAGCGAGGCCTCGCTCTCGATGGCAAACTCAAGCATGAGGACACCAACCTGGCCTCCACCACCATGTGAGGGCTGCATGGGCTCTCCCTGCTCCCCACCATGCCTTCCCCCACTTCCACCTGCTCAGGATGCTCTGAGCTCATCCCATCCAGCTGGCAAATGTAGAGATTTTGTGACATTGTCACCTCTCCATCCCATAGGAGAGATGCACCTTCCCAGATCCAAGTTTGTTCAAAGCTCCCGAATCCCTCTGCAGGGCTGCAAGGGGCCTCCAGAAGCCTCTCTGTGGCTTCCCCCAAGTGCCCTCCCTTCTCTTCTCCTGCTGTCCTCCCCTGCTAAACCCCAGTGCACCCCACATGGTGCAGGATACAAACCCTGGCACTGCCATGGGGGGAGTGGATGGGGTCTGCAGGCAGCACTGCCCTCTCACTGTCCCCCTCTGCCTTTTCCTAGCCTGAGACCTGGCATGGACAAGGAGGTGCTGGGCATCCTGGTGTCCTACAAAGTGAAGGTCAACCTGGTGGTGTCCCGAGGCGGGTGAGGCTCTGTGGGCAGGGGAGTCAGGGATCATCAGCTTGGGCTGTGCTGGGGGGTTTTGTACTCTGGGGAAATGAGAGAGCACTCACACCATGGGCCCTCTCATCCCTGCCCTGCTCCCCTGGGGTCACTGGGCTGCTCCCTGACCCCTACCCCACCACCCCTATGATCAACCATCTTCCACCTCAGTATAAAGCACAGCCCAACACCTCCCCTCCTCTGCCTTGGCTCATTTCTGTCCCTTCTCTCCTGCTGCCACAGCATCCTGGGGGATCTCACTGCCAGGTAAGGGGAGCTGCTTGTGGGGCTGGGACTGGGGCTGTGCTGGGCAGGATCCTTGACAGAGCTGCTTTTCCTTCCAGTGATGTTGGAGTGGAGATGCCTGTCATCCTCATGCACCCGAAGCCTGATGACTGTGAGTTGTGTGTGATGCTGCCAAAAATCAGTGGGAAAGAGGCACTTCTGGTTCAGGGGGTAGCTGGTGAAAACAACTCTGGTGCAGCTGCCCCAGGCCCAAAGGGCCTCCTGTGCCCTCTGTGGGATGGGCACAGCTTTCCAGCTGTGCTGGAACAGGGTTGAAGCAGTTTTCCCACGGGATGGGCACAGCTGTCCAGCTGTCCTGGAGCAGGGTTGAAGCAGTTTTCCCATGGGATGGGCACAGCTGTCCAGCTGTGCTGCACCCACCCTGTGTCCTGGAGCAGGGTGGGAGATGTCCTCCCCATAGCACCCTTCCCACTGTCTCTCTTTCCAGGAAAACATCCAAGCATTGAGGAAAGCTGTCAGTTGAAATGTCCTTTCTGTATTAACCTGTACATCTTTTCTCTCCCCCATCCCTTTCTCCCTGTGCTTATCACTGGAATACAGCTAAGCCAAGGTAAAGAGATGTTCCCTCTAACACACAAACCACACAGATCCATCACAGATGGATGTGACATCCCAGCTGCAGGTCACATCCTTGGATTAAACCACCCAGGTCTCAAAGCCCTGAGCCTGTGTCACAGCAGCCACTCTCAGAGGCAGCTGGAGAGACCTGATCCTGGGGTTGGGATGTGTTCTGCAAACTCCCAGGGCTTATTTAACAACTCCCTTTGCTGCAGCCACAGCAGCTGCAAGGCCAGGCCTTGCCCTGTCCCTCAGAAGCAGCTGGCCATGTCTTCCAGCCACAAGTGCCATCACTGGACAAGATGTCTCCACAGTCTTGGTCCCTACACAGAGTTCCCTGGGCTGCTGGAAGTCACGTCCCTGTACCCCTGCACATTCCCCAGCATCAGAGGCCTCTTCTCCTCCCAAATCAGCTTCTTCCAAATCAGCAGAAGTCACAGCTGAGATTTCTTCCCTCTGGGAAGCTGCAGTGCCAAACCCATTCTTGACACCATGGCCCTGCCAAAGGTTTTGTGTCTGGTTACACCCTGCAGCAGGATGTGAGCACTGGGAGTTGTGGCCTGGGAAACCAGGATGTAACTCCAGGCTTTTACACTTATCCCTTTCACACCATCCCTTTCCCAGCTCAGTGACAACATTTAAACTTCCAGAGAGGAAATCTCTTGGTCTCTATCCACCATGGCTCCATGTAGGTTTTGCCAAATCATTTCACATTCCCAAACTTTTGGAATCTCTTTTTCTGATTATTTTTTTTTTCTGTTTTCTCCCCCACTTTTCACTTTGTGCTCTCCCTTGCTGTCACTCGTTGCTCATCTTTCTCAAGGAGGTAACTCAGCTCTTTCTTTTCCTTTCCTTGGAAATGCAAAATATTGTGTGAAAAACTACCAGAAGTTGCAGGCCAGGCTCCTTGGGTTGTGCAGGCTCACAGTGATGGGGCTTGGGTTTGTGTGCTGGGGCCAGGCTGTGCCTCACAGTGACCTGAGTGGGGTGACAGGGCCGGGGTGACCACTGTGCTGTCCCCATCAGGAGCAGGGTTTGGGCTCAGCAGGGATTTCCCCTCTTCCTGTGGGCTCACTGTGCTCTGCTCTCCCTTCCAGCGAGGAGGACATTGTCATCGAGGAATTTGCTCGCCAGAAGCTCAAGGGGGAGAAGGATGATGAAGATGAGAAGGAGGAAGCTGAGAAAGAGGAGAGCTAAGCTGACAGCCCCCCACGCCCCAGTTTGGGACACAGCCGCCTATAGTGTCCCCACTGTGCCACACCTGGCACAGCCCCCTCAGCCCCCCCTCAGTCCCCATAGTGGCCCCCTCCTCACCCACTCCAAGCCCTGGTAGTGGTGGTGAGAGCTGTTCCAGCTCCTCCCGGGCCTGCCACGCTGCAAAGCCCCACGGTGCTCCCTGTTCCCATGGGTGCCAGCACAGGGATAGGGACAGGGCGGGATGCAATGACCCTGGCCGAGCACCTTACCAGCGTGGCTGTCACCTGCCCGTGACATGTTGTGCACAGTTCTGTGACATTGATACCAATAAACCCACCCGGTGGCCCGGTGCAGGCTCCGTGTTGTGCTGGAGGGGGGGAAGGAAGCAGACGCTGCCTTCGTGCAGGGGAGGGGAAGACGAGGTGCTGCATGACCGAGTGCGGCCACTCCCGGCCGGGTCCATCCAAGGTAGGGCTGGACGCATCCTGCTACAGCCGCAGGATCTACAACCACGCCGCTACAGGCAGACCCATTCTGCTACAACCAGAGGGCTCCAGCCCAGCTCCAGCCGGATCAGTTCCGCTACACCCGGCTCTGCTGAAACACCCCCGCTACAGCCCGGGCGCATCCCGCTCCACGCCGCAGCATCCTCACCCCGGAGGCCGCCCGGTCGCCATGGCAACCACCCTCCCCATCACCACGGCAACCCCCTCCGGTCGCCATGGCAACCGCCCTCCCCGGCAGCCCGGCCCCCGCCCTCGCCGTTGCCATGGCCGCGTCCCTCCTCCGGCGGCCGTGGCTCCCGAGGCGCCTCCCCGGGGCGGGCCGGCGGTGACGCGGCGGAGGTGACGCGCGGGGCGGTGGTACCGGGGCGCTCGGCGCTGTCTCCTTGTCCCCATCACGGCTCCCGCTCGGCCCCCCCGCGCCGCCATGTCCGCGCCCGGCAGCGGCGGCGACTTCGGGAACCCGCTCAGGAAGTTCAAGCTCGTCTTCCTGGGCGAGCAGAGCGGTGAGCGCCGGGCCGGGCCCGGGCGGAACCGGGAGGGGCCGTGCGGGGCGGGGGCAGCGCTCGGGGCCGTGCGGGGCCGAGGCCGCGCCGTGCCCGGGGTGGGGGCCGCGCTCCGGGGAGGGGCGGCCCGGCCTGAGGCCTCGGCGGGCGGGGCCCGAGGCCGCGTTCCCGGCCCTTCCCATCGCTCGGGGCTCCGTTCCCGGCCCTTTCCATCGCTCGGGGCTCCGTTCCCGGCCCTTCCCGTCGCCCGGGGCTCCGTTCCGCCCTCCCGGGCCCGCAGTGCGCCCGCAGCCCCTGCGGGGAGGCGGCCCCAGAGCTGCGGGGGCTCCTGGCGGATGCGCTGCCCCCCTGGCCGCGGCCTCCTTCCCTCCCTCCCTCCCTCGCAGCCCCGGGGTTTTGTTTTGCCTCAAATGGCCTCCCTTTTGTGCCCCTTCCCTGGGAGTAGGTGGATGAGTTGTGTGTTTTCCCTGGGATCGTGGTGGGTTCTGGCTGGGAGTGTCCAAGGCCCGTTGGACAGGGCTGGGAGCCGCCTGGGCTGTGGAAGGTGTCCCTGCCCACGGCAGGGCTGGAACTGGGTGAGCTTTGAGGTCCCTTGCAACCGAAATCATCGTGGGGTTATTGCTCCTCACCTTCCCTTCGAGCCTGGAACTGGAGGTCTTGGAGGGATTTCCAGAAGTTTTCTGATTTCCTAGCCTTTCCAGTGCAGAATTGACATTGCTGCTGATAGTCATTTGTCTAATTTGTTTTTAACCCTCTCCAGTGTTCCTAGTTTCACAACCTTTTTGGGCAATTTATTCCTCTTTCCTCTTCTATCTATGTCCTTTGAATTTTTCTTGGCTTCCTCTAGCTCCCTGAGCCAAAATTGGAGTTTTATCTTTATGTTTCACTTCTTATCAGTTCTGCGCTTTATCTTGTGGTGATATTGGGAGATGTAAATTTAAAGTTTTGAAACAAACCACCAGAGTTTGCTCTGTATCTAAAATCTCGTTACAAAGGAAGGATGAGAGTGTGGAATATTGCTTTTCCACGCAGCCAGAGGCAGCAGAACAGCATCTGGGATATCACCTGCTTTGTTTTGATGTTTATGTCCCAGACTTGGGGATTACATAAGGAGCAGAACAGGGTAACAAAGCAGATTTATTGCTTGCCCAAAGCTAACAACGGGTTCTTTGTTATCAACACACCTGATTTGAGGGCCAGGTTATCTCCATGATTAAGTTTGGACCTGCAGAGATTGATCTGCCTCTGTCATTTTGGGACTGAAATTTCCAGCTGGCTGTTTCCCAGGAAGGTGTAGCTGGAATGGCCTGAGATTGGCAGCTGCTGTCAGTTCAGTGCCACTCCCAAAGCAGTGCTATTTTTTTTTCCCCCACTGCTGCTTGAAAGTAATTTTTCTTTTCTCTTGTAGTTGGGAAGACCTCCCTGATCACCAGGTTTATGTATGACAGTTTTGACAATACTTACCAGGTATGTGATAGTATTTATTTGCTTTTTTAATATATTTATATTAATGAATCCATGCCCTGCTGTTCAAATGGTTGCCTGGGAGCCCATTTCTCCATGAGATGTCAGTTCAAGATCAGATAATTAAGATAATGGGTTAAAATGTGCTGTGAAATGGTAAATCAAAGCATCCAGTGTGATGTCAGGAAGTGCTGTGTCCAGAAAGGGAGCAAGGTTTAGATCCCCTTTGGATGTGGGGTAGATCCTGTGAGAAGCCTTGAGGAAAATGGGGAGAATGTTGTTTTATGGTCAGGATTTCTGGTGCTGGATATGGGAGCCTCAGGAAATGGAGAATGAATAAAAACCCAACATCTTCTGACATTCTTAGTCTCTGTTATCTTTAGAGCTTCCATTTCAGAAGAGTTGAGTCTGGAGTGTGTAGATGGATCTGCCAGAAGTCAGCTTGGTATATTTTGTCTCTCAATTTTTTTATTACTATTTTTTGACTAAAGGACTAAAGATAGGAAAAGCCAGGGAAGTCTTGGCAGGCAAAGAGGGGGGTGGGGATGAAGAGGCTGCAGATGAAAAGCAGAAGATGTGTAAGAGGCCTGAAGGTTTGGGGAAGAATTAATTGCATCAAAGGCACTTAGAAATATTTCATGGGAATATTTCAAATACCTGTAAAGCAGATGAGATTAGGGCTTTATCTTTTAATTCAGCCTGGAAGAGTTACTGGGTTAGATTGGGGTGGTTGGAGTGGAGGACAAGTCACTCACTGGAACTGGATTCTCTTGTGCTTCCTGTGCCTTTTTCTCCTGTGCTCCCTTTCTTTTCCTGACTCTTGTAAGATGCTCTCATAGATTTATTTATTGCTTGTTGTAGTTGTTATAAACCATGGCCTGGTTGGAAAATTGACCTCCCAGAAATAAATTCTGCCTCCCAAAACTGACTGTGTTGCTCTTTACAATTATGCAGTGGTACACATTCAGCTGTGAGTGTTGAGAATGGGGATAATCTGCCTAAAACACTCAAATCTGGTACATCAGGAGCTCTCTCCTATGTCCTGGGGTTCTGATGAGCTGGGACAGCTCCTTGATTGAAGTGCCTGGGAGTGCACCTAACTTAGTGCATTATTTTAAATGTCTTTGTGCTGGAATTGCTGTAGCAATGGGAATGGGAGTGGATGCAGACCTGCCTGGGAAATGAAGCTGCTGAATGTCACTGGAAGGGAAGCACATTCTGAAGTAGAAAGGCCTGGATAAAAATGGCTTTTTAGCTTTCAGCTGCCCATATTTTATAGATCTCGTTTGTTCTACCTTTTGGGTATTTCTAACAAGATAATTCTTACCAGACTGAATTGGGGCAGGCCAGAAGGAGCTGCCAGCTCAGATACAATCTGTGTGGAGATGCGGGAATGTCTGAGGTTAAAATCCAGACTCAGAGGTTCTTTTGGAGCTGAGAAGTGTTGAGGAATGCTGTGAAAAATGCAGCTGGTGCAGATCCTCAGATTGCTTTGTTTTCATCACCTCAGTTGAAGGCGATTGAAGGCAAATCACTTCACCAGCTTCATAACAAGTTTGTGAACATCTGTGAGAGTTTGTGCAGCAAGGGGACACTGGAAGACAAGTCACAGCTCCTAATGCTTCTCCTCTTTCCAGGCAACCATTGGAATTGATTTCCTGTCCAAAACAATGTACCTGGAGGACCGCACGGTGAGTGGGGCAGGGCTGGGAGGGCTCTTTCCCCTGGCCCTTCCTCCAGCAGCTGCTGGAATCCCCCAGCAGCCTCCAGAGAACCAGCCTGGGCTGAATCCCATCACTGGTACAAGATCTGATATCTCTATCAGGAAGTCCAAATCTTCCATGGAAAACTGGGGCTGGATAATGGCCACATCCCAGGGCATGTGCTGCCTCTTGTGTGCACCTGCTTTAGGTGCACTTTGCTCCCTGAATTTGCAGCTCTGCCTCTGGGATTGTCAGGATGAAAAGGGCTGAGCAGACCTCAGGTAGCACAGAATATTCTGAGCTGGAAAGGACCCACGTGGCTCATGCAGTGCAGCTCCTGAAGCCAATAAAAAGCCAAGGAAGGAGTTGGTGTTACAAGTCTTGAAGTCCTTCATGATTAGACCTCATTCCTCCTCCTAGGAAGTTCCTGTGGTAACACAGCTCTGACCTCCTGCAATAAAGCAATTTGGGATTTAGCCTGTATGAGATTCCTGTTTGCACAGAGACCTCTCACTTCCTTCTCCTGGATTTCCTCTCAGTATTTGTGGGTTTGCTCATGTTTTGCCAGTGTTTGCCTTTTCCCCATTTTACTGCTGTGTAAGGAGTGTGACAGAGCTGTGGAGAGCAGGGAGCACTCCTGTGTGGAGCTTTGGGCCTGCTGCTTCCAAAGAAGTCTCTTCCCATTGTGTGTGCTGAATTTCCTGAGAATTTCTCTGCCATTTTAGCAATGATTCCCTCTTAGAAACGCCCTTCTTAAACCTTGGTTTAAGGCAAAGATCCTGGGAATGCTGTTGGACACCTGTGGATGCCTGTGTGCTGTTATAGTGGTGTGGGTTCCTCGTGGTTGTGTAAGTCAGGATGTCATTCACCTGCTGCTCTGCTATCCAGAAAATCCCATTTTCCTCCCAGTGCTGGAATGCTGTGAGCTTTCCTGGTTATGTAAGTGGTTCACAGAGCCCATAAAGCCTGTTCAGATAACAGAGGTGTGGAGTGTAGATAAGAGGAGGGACAAATACAAGCAAACAAGCTGAGAAAATCCAGACACTGGAATAGTTTCTCAGATGTGGTTAATGCTGGGTTTTGCAACAGGCTTTGATTTCTGAGCTGGAAATGAGGAATGCTGAGCCTCCAGCTGGGATGTGTGCTTTGGTGGATTTGATATGGCCTTGCAGCAAAAGCCAGCAGAAGGAATCCTCATCCCTGGAAGGGTCCAAGGCTGGGTTGGACAGGGCTTGGAGCAAGCTGGGATAGTGGAATGAGATGAGCTTTAGGATCCCATCCAACCCAAACCATTCTGGGATTCCATGAAACACGTGGAATTTGGTTCTCTAAAACCATCTCCCAGGAGGGGCAGCTGTGTGAGATTCCCAGCATTGGGATGTGTGGCATTAAGTGAGCTGGAGCCACCTGAATCCCCATCCTCAGTCCTGGCTGTCAGGAGCCACCTCCATGTGCCAGTTCCCCTCATTCCTGACAGACTGAGCAGTTCCTCCTCCCCTGTGTGTCCATATCCTCCCAGCCCTGTTGGAGTGCAGTGCAGCAGAAGCCAGCCTGCAGGGTGGTTGCCCCTGGGGCTTCCACCACCTCTGCTTTTCCAGTGAGATCATCCAGGCTGGGCTGAGGTGATCCTTAGGGTCAGGAGTCCCACATCTGGCCAGCTGCTTCTCTGGCTGTTCTGGCAGGACCCCTGAGGCCTGGCTGTGCATTTTCCTTATTAGCTGGTGCCATGAGGAGGGATTTAGGGCTCTCCCAGTTTCTGGTGTTGGAATGTGTGAGATATTCCTGGGTGTGTGGAGGGAGGGATGTTCCCAGACCTCGGGAAGTGCCACTGCCTCTTTTCACATTTCTGTTCCGTTTGAACTTTCCTTTTGTTGCCTTAGTTTTGCTTTGCAACTTATTTTTCTTTGTTTATTTATTTTGATTTCACTTGAGTTTTGGTTTTGTTCTCCATTTTCCTGCTGTTCCCCTTCCCCTTGCCCTGCACTTTTCCATTTCCCAGATCAGGCTGCAGCTGTGGGACACAGCCGGCCAGGAGAGGTTCCTCATTCCCAGCTCCATCCGTGACTCTGCTGTGGCTCTCATTGTCTTTGACATCACAAGTAGGTATGGAGCCCAGGCTCTGCAGGGACCTTGCTTTTAACTCATTTCTTACTCTGGAAGTGGTGGTGGTACCCAAACAGAGCTGAAATAGCCCATCAGCCACCTGTGGGTGTTGGCAGGGATTGGGAATTCCTGTGTCTGTGCTGGTTGTTGGTAGCCTTTGCAAAGCTTTACTGTTTTTCTGTTTTGCTTTTTTTATTTTTCCAACTTCCAAATTATTTTTCTTTTTCATTTCTGGGTAAGGAGAGAGATTATACAAATAACAGCTTCAGGTGCCAAAGCAAAGGAGCATTCTCAGATTAGGTAAAACAAAACAGGACCCTTTTAAACAGAAGCTGTGGAGTGACTTAGGAGGATTCAAGATTCCCATTTTGTTGGAAAAGAGACCTGGAGACTCATGAGAGAGCTATTGAAAGAGGAGAGATGGAACAACCACAATTTCTAAAGAACAAACAAGCTTAGGGGGAAATTCTCTGTAACTCTTGACATGAATGTTTTAATACAAGATAGGAAGTTATGAAGAGAATTATTTCATTGTAACTCCTTGTTATTGATTCTACTTGATCTGATGGGGGGTTTGTTAATCTGCAGTATCAGGATTTATATAAATTTCAGTAAAGAAAACAGCACAGGTAGAAAAGCTCTGGCCCAGCTTTATTCCATTACAAACAAGTTTAGAGTGAGGTGTTTGTTCTGCTCTGTTAGGCTGAAGTGCTTAACAAATAATAGGCTGTGATTTATCCTCACTATTCAGGGCAAATAATTTCCTAGTATTTCTCCCAGAGAAGTCCTGGGGAATTCCTGGCTTGGTGCAAATGGTATCAGCCTGGCCTGTTTGGGGAGCACAGAGATGTGCAGGTGGTGGCCTGTGCTGGGAACTCTTCCTGGCTGAGGCAGGAGGGCAGGATGCACAGCTTGGCATCATTTTTCCCACTGTGCAGGTACAGGATGCTGTTTATCCAAGCAGCTGGAAACATTTTGCCAGTCCAGGCTGTTCTTAACAGCTCCCAGCCATGTCAGAAGAAGTTAAGTGACAGCTGATCTTACAATTCTTCAGTAACGGGCTGATCTTTGCAGATAATTTCATTTTTTCACAGTTCTTAGTGACTGAGAGGTTTAAAGTTTTCTTGTGTTGCAGAAGGGACATGCTCAGGTACTTATGGGGGCACAATGAGATTGTTTGGGTGTTGTTGATGTGCTGGACGTCCCAAAATGCAGGTGGAGAGATCCATGTGGGGAGTCCATACTCAGCTCAGACCCCTCCTGAAGGTTGTTCCTAAGGGAGGCTGGGCTCATTTCTGGTGTCCCACAGTGGTTATTTGTATTTTCCCTTCTAAAATGGGTGTACACAAACCTGGACTTGTAGAAATGCAGCAAACCTGGGTCACTTCAGGGGTGTCTGTGTGGTAGCTGGTCACTGGAGACCTTTCCTCAAATAACTTTACCCTGCACAAATCACAAATTAAACAAATTTATAAAATTAAATAAATTAAACAAATTAAATTACCTGGGCCAGCTCTGTGGTGCTTCCTCCAGTTGCCTTTTGCTGTGAGTCTGAAGGTTTGGGGTGGTTCAGTCACCACCTGGGTGAATGTTCTTGGGGAGTAATCCAGTGTAGCAGCACTGTCCAGGGAGGGTGTGGAAGGGATCAGCCTGATCTTCCAGCTCTGCTGTGACACTGCCCAGGTGCTCCCACTTTGTCACCTTGAGCTTCCTGGCATAGAGAAGAGCCCTGACTTCTGCTCCTGTAATCAAGTCTGCCGTCAAAATGAAGCAAGAGCTAATTGCTTTAACTATAAACCCTAATCTTCCTTAAGCCCCAGGGCATCAGCTCGACATTCCCTGATGGAGATAAGATGTTGTTTTGAATCTGACTGCAGGCCTGTGCTCTATCAGCTTCTCTTCCTCTTCTAAACAAGCAGTGATTGGTCCTGAAGAAGCTGCTTTTTGCTTGATGAGCTGCTTCATTAACCAGTGCTCTGCCTCCCTGCTGGGATTATTTGTGGCTGTAAACTGGGAACCACAACTGGGAGCCAGTGGGTGCCTCCAGAAAGCTGTTGGGAATGAGGAGCAATCCTGTTTTCAGGCACTGTGGGGTGAAGGAAAAGAACTCCCAGTGTGGAAAGCTTTTTGTTTGGGGTGTTTGGGAGTTTTTGGGCAGTGCAGGTTCTGCCAGGCAGGTCTCAGACCTTGGAGCTGTCATATATAATAATATATAATAACAACAGTTTGTGTTTGGAATCAAACTCTTCCAGCATTTTTGTGACTCCTGTGCTGCTCTGGAAGAGAGAACCCAATGCCCTTTGCACCACCTGAACCCTGCAGTGTGTAACACTTGCTTTCATTTCTGCTGGAATTTAAGTTATCATTGCTTCAATATCCCATGAAAATCCCCACTGCCATCACATGGATGCTCCATGCTGGAGGTTGGATGCTGTTTTCCTGCCTGTGTCTGTCCTGGGGGAATTGCCCCACAGCTTTGATCAGAGATGCACCAATCTATGAGTCCTGTGGAGATCCCATCCATAATCCTGGGAGATCAGTGCTGTACTGTTGGCTACCCCCAGTAATGAGGTGGGAACCAAATCCTAGAGATGTTTGGGAGTAGCAGAATCTCTGGGCAAGCAGAGGAGGGAATTAAAGCACTTCACGAACAGATCCAGGAAAAAGCTCTGCTGGGGTGGGATTTGGGGCGAGGTGACAAGGCCACCTCAGCTGCTGCTGGTGTGTGTGGAAGTGGCCTTTTCCCTAAAGGGTTTTCCTGCTCTCTCTCCTCCTTGGTGGGCCGGGCTGGCCCCAGCAGGTGCGGCTGCAGCTCTGGGACACGGCGGGGCAGGAGCGGTTCCGCAGCCTCATCCCCAGCTACATCCGCGACTCCACCATCGCCGTCGTGGTCTACGACATCACAAGTGAGTGCTGGCAGCCCAGGGCAGGGCTGCTCTGCTGTGTCCTTGTAGAAACACCCCACACGGGCAGAACTGAGAAGTTACAACCACAAGTTCTGCAAAAACATCATTAAAATCAGAGATGTTTGCACGTCTCCCTTGTTTTTCTGTCTGGGCAGGAAATAATTGCTGTGGGGTGGGGAGGTTTGGAGAAGCACCTGTATAGGAATGTGCCCCCTGTTGATGGAGTGACAAAACTATCCTTTGTTCCCTCAAAAAGGAAAGAAGCCCAGAGGTTTCTCTCCTCGATTAGGTGAAAAAGCCGCCTCATAAGTCTAAAGGACTTCACCTCAAACTTCATGATAGCTAATAAGATAGAATTATCTAATCTATCAAAAAGTCCCACCTAAGCAATTTAGTAGAAAAAGAAGTGAACAGAGAAATTAATTGCTTTTGTAAAATGTTTTACCAAAAACAAACATCTCCTGCACCTAGCTCAGTTTTTCTCTGTTTGTTATTTTACATTTTATTAAACCTTTTTGTTTCCAACACTGCAAGAGAAGCCATCCTGCCTCCAAAAGTAGCTGAGCTATCTTAAGTGTGTTATAGACCTCCAAAAGCTTATTAGACCTAACTAAAACAAAAATAGTATAACACACCTGAGTACAAGTGAAGCATTTTCCTTGTCATAATGGAGTTTTCTCCTCAGCTTTGCTATTTTATTCTTCCCTGCAGACTTGAATTCTTTCCAGCAAACCTCCAAGTGGATCGATGACGTCAGGACAGAGCGAGGCAGTGATGTCATCATCATGTTGGTGGGGAACAAAACTGACCTGGCAGACAAGAGGTAATGGGGGACCCTGGGCCCTGCTGCCCTGCCCAGAGCCACCAGGGACTACTGGGGCCAGGCTGGCCTTAAAACAAGGCTTAGTTTTAAGCACAACATCGTTTGCTTCTCAGGAAATTCTCATTCTGATTTCAGCATAAGTTATTCCCTTTGCTGTCCAGCAAATAGTTTAAAACAAACCCACCTAAAAAAATTGCTTAAGTGGCACTGCACCATTATCTCAGTGGGGTATTTTGTATGATTTTTCCTTTTCACACTGAGGTAGAGGCTAAAAGCTGCCTGTGAAAGCAAGGAAATCAGCTGGTTTTCACTGTTTTCCACTAATTTCCCCCACTCTCTCTGCACGTGCAGCTGGAAGTTCATGGCACAGTTTCTCCTCATTAAGAAGCAGCACAAACTTTTGTAGGATTGATCTAAAAGTATTAATTTCTCTGAGTATAAATTTCATGTCATACATAACACTGCGCTTCTGGATGTGTGAAAGGAAAGAAACCAAATCAGCAAAACCCAAACTTCCCCAAAAGAGAGACCCAAGAATTTGATTAGACTCCTGAAATGACACAGATTAATGTTTTGGGAGGTGCCATAATGCATTTTGCTTTAAAACTCTTAATTCTACAGCACATCAACGAAAATAACCAATGTAATGAGCTCTTAGAAGAGCACAGGCTTTACTTTGTGTTCCTATTTCAAATCCTTCTCTGGATTGTTGATTTAACAAGGATTTTGGTGAATATTTTCAGAGATTTTTCTTCCTTAGGAAAGTATCAGGAGCATTGTAAGGGAAGGTTTTTATTTTAATGGGTGGTGCCAGAGGCAGTTGGCAAAGGGAAGGTGGAGTGAACCAGGCAGTTCCAATCCTTCCCCCTGAAACATCCTCACACATCCCAGAAATGTGGGCTTTGGCTGTCAGGGATGTGTGAGGGCTTGAAGCCACAGCGGGACTTTGATCTGATGGACAGAAAATCATCTCAGGAAGGTAGAACTGGGGAACACCTGGATCTCATAGCAAAACAAAGCCTTAAAATATCATATCCTTGTCCTTTGGCTGTTAACAAAACTTTTCTGATCAAAGGAGAACAATTTATAGTTGAAATTATTTCTTTTTCAGCAAAATATTGGCTTTTATTTGAATATCAGGTTACTCTGTTTCTTGGGATGATGGGCAGAGTTATCTGAGTGTTCCATTGTGGGACATTCCCACATTTTTAATTCTAGCCCCCATTTTGCTCACTCCTGCAGTTACACATTCCTTCAGGATATGTTGTGATGTGGATTTTCTCCTGCCATTCTGGTGGTTTTGTGTCCCAACATCCCAGGCTGTTTGCCCTGCAGGTTTTTAGTTTTCATACCCAGCAGGAAAAGCAGGGATAATTCCATCTGGCTTTTCCCACTTCACTGGGAAGCCTTTTGAGGTGTCCCATGCCTTGCACTTTGGAAATATTCCTAAAACTTGGTGCTGAGAGCTTCAGGAATACAATAAAAACATGTACAGTTCATTTTGCTTAAGAATTCCCTGTGTGATAAACTCTCGATGTGTCCCTGAAATCATTTACAAAAGCAAAATCCAAGATGTCCCTGGATTTTGACCACTGAGCCTCTTCCATGCCCTCCTGGCAGCTGGGAATGACTGCTGCTCCCTGACTGAATTACCTGGCATTTCTAGTTCCTCTCAAAATCCAGTTTCATGTGAAGCTAGAAAGGCCAATGGGGTCATTTCAGCCTTGGAGTATTTCCTGATGGTGCACAACAGCTGCCCCAGCACTGCTGGAAGAATTAAAAATACCAGAAAAATTGTTTGAAGCTGCTACAGCTGAAGTTCATGTAGCACTGGAAATTCTTATTTGGCAGCTGAATGTGACAGTAGTCCTGGTGTGGGCTGGAATTTGGAATGATGGGGAAGGGAATATCCAGGTGTCAGTAACAGGAGCTGCCTTGCCTTTCTTTTCAAAGGAACTGGAGGTTTTGTGAGGCTGAAATTCTGGGCCTGTAAAGGCTGGACAAAGCCACCCTTGGTGTCACAAAGGTGACATATTTTTTTTTTGAGGCAGAATACAGGGAAAGCATTCATCCTCTGATAAAAACCAGGGATGAGGCAAATTCTGAGGCCAAAAAGCAGCACTAAAAATAGCCCTGTTCCTGTTCAGTGCAGCCTGGGAAGTTTTTTATTCCATTCAATGTTGCTTCAGTTGGTGGCTGGTTTTTTGGTTTTGTTGTTTTTTCTTTCTCTCTGCAGTTTTCTTTCTCTCATTTTTGTACTCTTTTGCTTTGGTTTGGTTTTTCTGCTCTGTGATTTGTTCTCATTACTGGAGACAGGTTTCTGTAGAGGAGGGAGAGAGAAAAGCCCAGGAGCTGAATGTGCTGTGTGTTAAAAGCAGTGCTAAAACAGGACTTAATGGGACACAGAGGGGCAATTCCAGGTGCCTGTCCCCGAGCTGCTGCACTGTCCCTGCTGCTGGAGCCTTTCTGGACTCTGTGTCCCCTCACAACATTCCCTCTGTCAGATTTGGGAAACTCCCTGTCTCAATGTGGGGATTTTTCCTGGCCTGGAATGCCGTGGATGAGGCTCAGATGTTGTGCAGGGATTCATCCTGTGCTGCTCATCTGCCACAACTCCAGGGGTTCCCTGGGGAGCTTCCCTGAGGTGTTTTCATTCCCACCTGGGGCTGGTGAAGCCTCCAGGATCTCCTGAGGTGGGCTGTCCCCTCTTGGAGGGGGAGCAGCAGCTCACTGCCAGCCATCTCTGACTCCTCCTTCTGTTCCTTGTGTCTGTTTTCCACCTTTGTGCAGGCAAATCACCACAGAGGAAGGGGAACAGAGAGCCAAAGAGCTGAATGTGATGTTCATTGAGACCAGTGCAAAGACTGGCTACAATGTGAAACAGGTAACACATCCAGGCTGAGTTCTCAGTCAGGAATTCACTGCTCTGGGTCTGCTCCAGGGTGGGTTTGGGATCCTGCAGGGATTTAATGCCAGCCCCTGAGATGTTTCTTGGTTTATGTAGTGCAAGCTCCTTTCCTGTTGAGTCAATGATTCTCTGTCAAAGCTAAACCTTGAAACAAAGGAGGACTCGCTCCAGAATGTGCTGAGGGATGGGGAAAGGGGAAAATCATTGTTTTGTGCAGCCAGTCAGCTGGAATTTGGTTTGGTTTGGTTCACAGTCAATGCACTGTTTGCTGAAATCACTGCTGACATCAGTAGGGAGAATTGTTTCTGCTGATGCACTGGAGCAGAAGTTCCTCCTTCTGTTTGCCAGCCAGAGAATCTTGAAATATTTTAAGGGAATTGAGGTTGGAAGGGATCTCTGGAAATCACCCCTTCCAGCCCTCCTGCTCAGAGCAGGCTGCCCAGAGCTGACTCCAGCTGAGTTTGGAACATCTCAAAGGATAGGAACTGTCCAGGTGCCAGTGTTTGATCAACCGAACAGCAAAATAACCTTTACATTTTCATTTTAAGCAGAATTTCTCGGATTTCTGCTTGTGCCCTTTGCTTCTTGCTTGTGATTCCCCTCTCCACTGGTTCAGGGGTTGTTCTGGATATGACAGAGCTTGGAATAAGGAGCTGTGAGCTCTGGAGGAAACTGGGAAACATCCTCAGGGGTTTGCTGCACACCAGCAGCCTGGTACAACCCCACAGTGGGATTGGGAGGCTTTGGGCTCAGTTTTTGTGGCTGTTGTGGGTTGAACCCACTTCAGTGGTGGATTTTGACTCGTGTTGCCTTCTTTGCCTGGTGAGTGTTTGTGAGGAGAGCTGGGATGTGAAGCTGCAAACCCCAGCACCTCACTGGGACCTTGGTTCTGCAAGGAACACCCTCTGAGGGGTGGCTGAGGAGGGAAATCAGAGCAGCAGGGATTGCTCTGGGTTTGATGCAGCAGAGTTCAGCAGCCTGGCAGTGTCTGTGCTGTGTGAGGGCAGCAGGGAGAGCTCCAAACAGTGACTGAGGAATGCTGCAAACCCATTTTCCAGGTTTTCTGGGCATAGCAGAGCCCTTCCCAGTGTAAGTGCAGCTCCCTGGAACCAGCAGTTCTGCTGAGGAATGGCTCTTTGGCAGCAGGACTGATCTGAAGGGCTGGGCTCTAAAAGCTCTGTTGTTCCACAGAGGAATATTCAGTGCCAGCTGAGTGATCAGAAATCCCCAAATGTGCACCCTCTGTGCACAAGCACAGGCTGAACATGGTAAATGATGTTTAGTAAGTGCAGGAGGGAGTTCCATGAATCCCTGGAAGAATGTTACTAATTAATTCCACGTTCTCTTCAAGCAGGAACAGGTAAAATAAAACTTGGTTTTTTGTAGGCATTGATTAAGTTCTTTAATATAAGTTCTTTAAAACCTGTTAAATATCCTGCATAAAATTCTTGTGGCATTTTTGATCACTGCTCTGCCTGTTAAAGTACCCACTTAAGGAATTGGTACAATTTAGACACAGAGTCCTGCTTAAAACAGTGTTTTTAACAAGAACTTGTTTCTGACCAGCCTTGAGCTTCTCTCTTGCTGCTTTCCAGCTTTTCCGCCGTGTGGCTGCTGCCTTACCTGGGATGGACAGCACACCAGAGAAGAGCAAAGAAGACAGTATCCTTGTTTTCCCATGGAATTGGGCAATTACCTGGTGTTAAATTGGGCTTACTGACTTTCTTTGGCACATTGTGGGGATGGGCCTTGCTGGGGTTTGCAGGGATGTGGCTGAAGCAGGGCACGGAGCTGTTGGAGTGTGAGCAGAAGGATGGAGCAGCTCTGCCATGAGGAAAGGTTGGGACAATTGGGACTGTTCAGGCTGGAGAAGAGAAGCTTTGGGGTGATCTAATTCAGGCCTTCAGGACCTGAAGAAGCCAAAAAAAAATGGAAAGGGATGGAAAAATGGAAAGCCATATTTACAATGGCTTGGGGCAACAGGACGAGGGGGAATGGCTTCCCACTGCCACAGGGCGGGGTTAGGTGGGATATTGGGAAGGAATCTTTCTCTGTGATGGTGGGGAGGTCCTGGCACAGATTACCCAGAGAAGCTGTGGCTGCCCTGGATCCCTGGAAGTGTCCAAGGCCAGGGCTTGGAGCAAGCTGGGCTAGTGGAAGGTGTCCCTTCCCATGGCAGGGGGTGACCCTGAGTGATCTTTAAGGTCCCCTCCAACCCAAGCCACCCTGGCATTGTATGACCCTGTTTGTGGGCCAGGTATAACTAATGGCCAGCACAAGTTTGGCTTCTCCACTGGAACTGAGGCTGGAATTTCCACACTTTTAGAACACCAGAGTTTGTTACTCTTTTTGTCCTTCCTCTGAGACGTCTCACCACGTGCCTGGCTTTGCCTGCGCAGAGACCCCAAACAACTCTTCCAGATCCTATCCTGGGTGATTCCTTAACTGTCCCTGCAGTGATTGACATCAAACTAGAGAAGCCCCCCGAGCAGCCAGTGACGGAGAGCGGCTGCTCCTGCTAACGGCCGCGGCGGCAGCGGCAGCCCCGGCGGCCGGGCTGGAGAACATTGCGCTCATCGCCCCCGGGGCTGCCAAACCATCCCCAAGCGAGCAATGAACCCCTGGGTACTGGTGGGGAGCAGCCCCGGCTCCCCTCTCACTGCATGGTTTGAGCCCTGAGTGCAGAATGAGTGTCCTGTCTTTTGAGTTTATTTTTTTATGTTGTTGCACTTTGGCACCACGGTGCCCTTCACACTTTCTCTCTCTCTCTCTCTCTCTCTCTCCCTCTTTCTCTCTCTCTCTTCCTTCCTCCCTTTCTCTCCCTGTTCCCACCTGGAGCCTCCCTGCTCAGATGTATCTTGTGAATGCCATGGAAAAGCTGCCGAGTTAGGGAAGACAAAAATGAAGCTTTGGGGGGTGGGTTTTCTGCCTTGCCTCCTGCCTTGCATTCTCCCCCTGCCTTCTCCAGCCCCCTGTCCTGCATCCCCACTTCCTCTGGTGAAAGGCTGCTCCTTAAACTTAAACCAGTCACTTGGACTTGCCTTTTTGGACTCTGCAGGTTCCCAGGCTTTGCTTCCCGCAGGGCACACACCCCATGAGCTCTCTGGTTTCTCCTTTCTGTGGATGATCCTGGCTAACTCTTGCTCACCACTTCCCAGTTTTGCCCCTTGAATCACACAGGCTCTGGAAAGCCCCAGACTCTGAGAACTTTGGCCTTGTTGCTCCCATTTGTGTGGCAGGGACATCCCAGAGCCTGCTGGAATCTCTTCCCATCCAGAGGATGTTGGTGAGTGTTGGCTGCAGGTATGGGGGAGGATGAGGGACCAGAGGCTTTGCAGCCTGAGGCTGGGTAGGGAGAGATCCTCAGGGATTCTGGAAGCAAACAGTGACCTGGAATCCATCACTGCAGGGGCAATACCTGCCCTGGGAGTCATGGATGCTCCTCAGGCTCCTTCCCTGATCTCCATTCTCCTGTTCTTTGTCATGGGGGCTGCTTCATGTAGAGCAGGAGAGCCACAGCAGAGGGAAGGGCAACATTCCAGTCTCATTCCCAGGTTGCTGCTTGGTGGAAGCATTCCCATTGCCTCTGCCCTTGGAGCAGAGCTCTGGGGTGGGACCAGCAGCCATTTCACTCTTGGGGGAGTTTTAACCTTTGCCAAAGCTGAGGGGAGCAGTGGCAGGGAATTCCTGTCACACTGGGTGGAGGATTGGAGGATTGGACGCTGCTGAAGGGAATTTTGGTGTCACTCCCCAACCTTGGAGGTTGGGAACTGACTCCTTTCCCCCAGCCCCTGGTTTTGAATTAATTCATAGAGCTTTTCAGAGATTTCCTGGGGTTTTGGGTCCACAAAAAGTCAGTTTGTCATTTGGCAGAGAGGAGAATTCTGCTGTCCTTTCCCCACCTGGCCTGTGTGACACGGAGCAAGCTGTGGTGGGACAGTGAGCACAGCGAGACCACGGTGGGGGGGTCAGTGGCATTCCCTCCCTTCCCTTGGCAGGGTGTCCCTCAATCCCTGACACCTGAGATGGGGAAGGGACAGTTGTGTGCTGGGATGTGGCAGCCCTGGCCTGGCAGCAGCTCACTGAGGTCCCCAGAGTCCCCTCCCCTGGGGCAGCTGGCCGCAGGAGGAAGCTGGGATGCGAGTCCTGTCCCACCCTCGGGAAGCTGATCCCATTCCCTGTACATAGCCCCTGTGGGAGTTGCTGGTGTCGGTGTCCGTGTCTGTAGAACAGGTGTTGCTGTCCCTGCCCAGGCAGCTCTGCTGTCCCTTCGTGTTGTTCGAGTCACGGACCGGGGCGGGAGGGGGGAGACCCCAATTAGGGGCGGGGGGTAATTAGTGAAATCCAATAGTTCCCTTCCCACTGTTTTTCTGGATGTGTTCCTGCCGTGTGTCCGGCCCCGCTGTCTTGTAGCTGTAGCGAGTAAGTGTGACTGTAACTCTGAGTAAGGACTGTGTGACACAGCCACAGTGTATCACTAAATAAATAAAGTTATTTCACCAACACCGCGCTCTCCTGCTGCCACGGCGGGCTGGGGGAGGGAAGAGGGGTTTGCTCTGAGCTGTGACATTCCTGTCCTGAGCTGGGATGGAGGAGGAGGAGGAAGATGAGGAGGAATGGAGGAAGAGGAGGAGGAAGGATGGAACAGACAACATGAAGGAGGGATAGATGAGGAAGGATGAATGAGATAGAAGGACAGGAGGAGAAGGGACAGAGGTGGAGGAATGGAGAAGGAAGGACAGGGGAGGAGGGAGAAAGGACTTTTCTGATGTTGCAAAATGTGGAATATGTAACAATGTTCTCAGGAGGTCTCTTCTTTGATATTTGATCTTTGTTACTTTCAAGCCTGATCAGCAAAAATTGAGATTTAATCGAAGAAATTGAGCAGGCAATGAGCTGGAAGTGATGTCCAGGTGTTGGAAGGTGTTGTGGGTGGAATTGCCTCATTGAGGGTTAGGGCTGGACAATGATCTCAGCCCTGGGGGAGGTTACCAAAGCTTGGGAAGAAGGATCCCTGTTTTGGGATAACAACAGGACTCTGTGGATGCAAACGTGACTCTGAATGGAGCCCTCAGGTGAGCCCTGCCCTGCAACACCCCCGGGACTGATCCTGCTGCTCCAGAAAGACCTGCAGGACTCTGCCAGTGCTGCTTCCCTGCAGCCTGAACCCCTGGCAGTGCTCCCTTCTTCCCTGCAAGTGTCCAAGGCCAGGTTGGACAGGGCTTGGAGCAACCTGGGATAGTGGGAGGTGTCCCTGCCCTCCCTGTCCAGGCACTGGATGATCCTTCCCACCCAAACCAGTCCATGATTTTATAAATTTGTGCCTCTCAGCCCAGTGTTACATCACTAAAAAAAATTCCAGTGTTGCTGGAGCTGTTGTTTTCCCACCAGGAATCAGCAACTGCTCAAGTTCTGGAGGATGAAATGGACTCTGGTGGCCTTAATGCTTTGCTAATTAACATACCCAAAACATGAATGTGCCTTGGGAAAGAATGCACTCTTTCCTGTCTGCCAGGTCAGCAGGAAAACACCTGAGTCATTCCCTGGGAGGAGCTGCCTGGGGCAGGGGAGACCTGGAGCTCCTGCCAGGGAATGCTCTGAAGCAGGAGGGACAAATTCAACCTTGAAATTGGATCTCCAGCTCCTCCTTCCCTATGGAACATACAGATTGTGGGAAATCAGAGAGGTGATACAAGAGGTCTCCTTCCCTTGTTGCAGGGGTTTCTAGGATATTCATTCCCCTGGTGGAAAAGCTGATTTTTAATTTGGAGTGAAAATCTCTTTTCCAGTGTGTTTTCCTCATTCCCAGCCTGGCTCAGTGTCCTGCCCTGCTCCTGGAGCTGTGCTGGTGCCACCACAGCCACAATCCTGCCTTGCTCCTTCCCAGCAGTGCTGGAACACTCCAGGTTCATCAGGGGCTGATTTCCAGCAGAGTCAGTGGAAAAAGCCCCTGAAACATTTGCAGATCCCAAATGTTCTCCTGCAGGCTGCAAGGGTGACTGGAGCTGAGCCTTGTCCCAGCATTTCCTTGGAATGGTGCTCATGGTGGGTACATCCTAACCTCCACACAGACTTCCTGAGTGGGAAGAAACTCAATTCAGGCTGCTGTACTTGATTTATTGATTGTTTTTACAGAAAAAGTGGAAAACACCACAAAGAAGAGAAGTCAGAGCCAGGGCTGTCCTGAAGCCATTACAATGTGACCCCACCAGGCATTTGCCCCTGGATTTGCTGACAATTTCCTTGGTAATTAGCATTTCCAAACATCCCAGTCCTATATTGTGGGGGTTTTATCAGCAAAGAGGCACAAACAGCCAGGGCTGTGCATGGGCTGGGGCTGGATTTTACTCCTGGAGTTGCCAGCTAACCCAGCAATGCAGAGCAGAGGTGGGACAGAGAAGAAGGAAAGAATTCCATGGCACAAGAGAGTGGAACAGGTGAATTTCCTGGAGGACAATGCTTGTGCTCTGCTCAGGAATGCTCAAGAACCAGGGATCCAGGATCAAGGGATCCACAACCAGGCCAGAACTCACTTAAATTAAGTCTTGCCAAAATCTGGATCCTGCTGGAGCAGCTGCCCCCCAGGACCCACTTCACACCAGCTTTTCCCAACACCCATTCCCAGGAGCACAGCCTCAATCCCCATCCACCTTCCAGCCAAACAAGCCCCTTGGCATCTCCCCACGTGGGAAAGAGCTGATCCTGTGCAGGCCAGTGGTGCCTCCAGTGAAAGCTGAACCGTGAGGAGTCATCTCAGACGCTGGGAAGTAGGAGTGGAGAGGTTTTGGCAGGATGGAGCTCCCTGTTAGTGAACTGTCCGCTCCTTCTGCCGCTGGTAATCTGGGAGGGAGGGACAAGGAGAGCATGGCCAGGGGGAATCACCCAAAATGTTCAGGAAAACACACACTCCCAAGTGGAAGTAGTGTTTGAGACCCTCTGGCTTTAAAAGTGCACCCCCACCAGTCACTTCAAGTGATTTTAGGGCATTTAGAACAAAATGCTTTCTTTGAAATGATTTGTTTAAAACCTCCTCTTCCCCTACTCCTTTTTCTTTTTCTTCTTAATGGCCACTTTCCATTCTATGAAGAATCCTTGTTTGGTTTGACTTCTCCCTTTTCTTATCCCTTAAATCTTGGAACTTTACAGGTGCAGAAGCAGAAACTGGGAGTTAACCCAATCCTTCCCTTCACTCACAATTCAAACATCCTTAGGGAGGGATATCAACATTTGCACTTGTGCCAGACCTCGTTCCTGTGTCATTCAAGGATAATTAGCTGAAAGTCATGAGCTTTAAATTAACTTTTCCATTCCCAGCCATCCCACCTTCCTGCTCTCCAAGTTTTCCTACATGGGCAGATGAAGCCAGGCCTCATTATCCTGACATGGTGCCTGATCCCAAATCAACAATCAGTGACATCAAGCTGTTTAACTGGGCTGGAATGGGCAGGGATTTATGGCATTTGCTTCCCAAGGAGCCTCCCAGGACTGGGCACGTACTGTAGGGGAAGTACCGGACGCGCATCGTGATCTCTCGTGCCGTCTTCAGGATCTCCACGGCCTGGAAAACGAGCAAAGAGCATTCCATGGGTTCTGTGCTGGGCTGAGAGGCTGCAGGGAGGTGGATTCCCCATCCCAGCGCTCACCTTGCTGTGCTCAATGTCCTGGAAATCCACATCGTTCACTGAGAGCACCTGGTCCCCCTCCTGCAGCCCGGCCCTGTGAGCATCCGAGTCGGGAATCACCTGGGAAGGGAGAGCAGGGATGGCAGCAGGGGATCTCCCTCAGCTCCCCTCCCACACTGCCCTGGGGAGCAATTCCAGGGTCTGGGAGGAGACCAGGGAGTGGGTGCAGGATGTTCTGAGGCAGCCAGAGCCTCCCTGGGCAGCCTCCTCAGCTGCTCCCAGCGGCACAGGCAGGATCCGGGTGGGAACAGCGCAAGGACGGACACACCTTGGAGATGAAGATTCCCAACTGCGAGGCTTTTCCTCCCCGGATGTTGAAGCCCAGCTGTGGGGAAAACCAGCAGGGAAATGCAGTCACCAGGACCCTTCCCTTGGCCCAGTTCTTTTTCCATTCCCCAGGACTCTTCTCCCTGTCCAGGGCCCTTCCAATTCCCAGGACTCTCCTCCCTGCCTTGCATCCAAGGCGTGGGTGCTGCAGTGCTCAGCCAGGCAGCAGCGCCAGGTCCTCTCCTAATTCCTGCCACCGGGAACACCTGAGGGGACCCGCTCCCATCCTCCAGCAGCTCCACATCCCAGGATACTCCATCGGGAACAACCCCTCCCTTTTCCCACCACCCTGGCATCTGTCACCCTGCCCGCCCCACGCCTGTCACAGCAGTTCCCTGTGCGAGGACGCTGCCGGTCGGGAATATCGCGATCCCAGCGCCTTTTTTGTCGGGAAACGCTCCGGGAACGCGACACCGCGCCCAGGAGCGCCTCACCTGCGCTCCGGGCGGCTTCTTGAGGACGATGGTGCGGGGCAGGAACTGCGTGAGCTCGTTGTTGTAGTCGGGGTGATAAACGCGCTGCGAGGGACGCGCGGCGGCTCAGCCGGGGCCGGGCCGGGCTCCCCCGCCCGGCGAGACCCCGCGGCCCCCACTGCCCCTCCCGTGCCGTTTCCCCGCTCCCCCCCGCCCCGGACTGACCTCGTGCGGCGGCACCCAGGCGGGCGGGCTCTCGTAGGGCGGCAGGAAAACCACCGGGAAGTCGTCGTAGGGCACCCGGCCCTCCATGCTGCCGCTCCGCCGCGCCCGGGACGAGCCCCGAGCGCGACGCACCGCACTGCGATTGGCTGAGACCCGCCCCGAGACCCGCCCCCCACCTGACGCATCCGCACGCGATTGGCTTCGCCCCGCCCCTCGCGCGGTCCTGTCCCCACCCTCGGTTGGCTCCGCCCTTGAGTGACGCACCGCTCTGCGATTGGCTGTAGCCCCGCCTCTCGGCGACGCACGGCCCCGCGATTGGCTGCGGCACCGCCCCGCTAGAGGTTCTTGTCGGTGATTGGCCGTAGCGGCGCGCGGCCCGGTTTGAACGGCGTCCGTTGCGGCGTCGCCATTGGAACGGGCAGCGGCGGTTCCAGGTCAGTCCCGCGGCCGCCCCGCGACACCGGGCAGGGCCAGGCCGGGCCCGCTCCGCCCCCGCTCCAGCCCCGCTCCCGGCCCGGGGCCTCCGCTCCATCCCCGAGCCCCGGCAGGCCCGCGGCACTCCCCCCTCCTCCCCTGAGCCCCGCTGAGGCTGCTTCCCGCCCGCTCCATCCTCAGGCCGGGCAGGGCCGCGGCCAGCCCCGCTCCGTGCCCCGGCCCGCTCACGGCGCTCGTGTCCCGCAGGCTGGTGATGGTGCGGGAGGACGAGAAGGGCATCCCGGTGCGCGTGGCGCTGCGCTGCCGGCCGCTGGTGCCCAAGGAGACCAGCGAGGGCTGCCGGACGTGCCTGTCCTTCGTGCCCGGCGAGCCGCAGGTGAGCCGCGGGGCGCTCCCGGGGGTTCCGCAGCCACCGGGCCCCGTTACCAGCGCTGCCCCGTCCCTCTCGTCCGCAGGTCGTGGTGGGCAATGACAAAGCCTTCACCTACGACTACGTGTTCGACCCTTCCGTGGAGCAGGAGGAGGTTTTCAACACCGCGGTGTCGCCTCTGGTCCGTGGCATCTTCAAAGGTTTGTCCCGGGTTTTGCCTGTTTGGAGTACTTACAGTACTTACAAGAATTAATACAGCATTACTTTCTAACACAACACATGTAATATTCATTTTAACATTTGCGAAAAGCCAATCATAAAACACATGCATTTTTCACACAGGGGCAGCCACAGCTTTTCTGGGCCTCCCTCCTTCTCAGGGAACAATTCCTTCCCAATATTCCTCTGGCAGTGGGAAGCCATTCCCCTTGTCCTGTTACTCCAAGCCATTATAATAAGTCCCTCTCCCTCCTTAAGAATAGCACAATGTACTGACAAACATCCTGTTCCAGGATGCTGCAGTGGAGCTGGGATGGCTGACAATTTGTGCTGTGTTTCTGTTTAGCTCTAATAAGACATCCTGTCTTAAAAAAGAGCTGAAATAATAATTATATCTGTGCTTTATAAAGTTTTCATTGCCCTTTTTTCCCCCCCTCAATATTCCTGACTGTGACCTATGCTTAAAGCTGGTGTAAGCTGATGATTTTCTGCAAGGGTGATTTTCAAAAATGGAGCTTTCAGTTTCCATGTGACTCACCCGGGTGCCCTTTGTCCCCTCAGGATACAATGCCACGGTGTTGGCCTACGGACAGACGGGGTCAGGGAAAACCTATTCCATGGGAGGCACCTACACTGCCAACCAGGAGTATGAGCCCAGCGTGGGCGTCATCCCCAGGGTCATCAAGCTGCTCTTTGAGGAGAAACAGCAAAGGCACGATTGGGACTTCATCCTCAAAGTTTCTTATTTGGAGGTAAAAGTTTGGTTTTTATCAAATTAGGAATAAAGGGAGCTTTGAGGTCACCTCCTTCAGGTAACAGATATTGATTAAATCAACCCCTAATACCCCAGGAGGTTTTGTTAATCCTTACTGGTCCAAGGTGTCTTTCCCTAAAGGTGAAATGAGTAAAATGTGATGCTAAATTAGCCCTGATTTCAGCCTGACTGCTCCTTTCTTTGGCTGCTAATTCTGAGCTGCTCCTGTGCTGCCTCCAGATTTACAACGAGGACATCCTGGACCTGCTGTGCCCCTCCCGAGAGCGCTCCCCCATCAGCATCCGGGAGGATCCCAAGGAGGGCATCAAGGTCTGCAGGGCTGGGGGCTGAAGAAGGGGTCCATGTGGGAGTTTGTGCCATCCCCAAAGCAGTGGGGTGGGGCTCATCCATGTGTTGAGAGCAGCACACAGAGATCCGGGGGGTGGGAGGCTCAGGGAAAGTACAGCTTGCCAAGGAGCACATCCAGTCCCTCCTGCTCATCCCCTCTCTGGTTTGTGTCCCTGGGAGCTGCCTCTGCAGTACTTTATTCACACAAATCCCCTCCCTATCAGCCCCTTCCTGTGACTGGCAGAGCTCTCAGCTCCCAGCTGTGCCCAGGATATCCATGGATTTGTCCCTGGAGCCCTGAGGAACTCTGGCTCCATCCCAGAGCCCAGCTGGATCTGGAGCAGGCAGAGGAGCCTGGGATGTGTTTAGGAACAGCATCAGGATGTGATCCCATGTTCCTGAAGTGAAATTCACAACCAGTTTTTCCTGGGAGTTTCCATTCCAACCCTCTGGGAATGGGCTGGCACAGCCTGAGGTGCAGGGAGATTTTTCTGATCCCAGGTGGGATGAAGAAGAAGCAGAGGATAAACAGTGTTTCCTTCCTGGCTACAGATTGTGGGGTTGACAGAAAGAAATGTCACCTGTGCCCAAGAGACCGTGTCCTGCCTGGAGCAGGGGAACAACTCCAGAACTGTGGGATCCACAGCCATGAATTCCCAGTCCTCCAGATCCCATGCCATCTTCACCATCTGCATTGATCAGAAGAAGAAAAACGACAAGTGAGTGTCATTGTGCAGCTGATGAGAGTTACTTTCCCAAAATTTCCTCATCCTGGTCCTGAGCTGTGCTTCTCAAGGCAGTTTGGAATTGGAATAAGATCCCAATATCACCGGGTGGAGCGTGCCTGGGCTCGTCTGACCCTTGCTGCTGGACCAAAGGTGGCAGCTGTGGTGTTTCACCTCAGAGACACCTCTGGCTGGCTAGATGTTGCAGTTGGGCACTCTGAACAAATCCAGGCATGGTAGAAACTCAGTTTACCTCTGGTGGAAAAGGTTCAGGCGATGGTGAAAAGGAAAAGGAGAGGATTCTGCTGGAGGGTTAAATCCAGAGTTTTATTCCAGGGTCACAGAGCTCTGAATCTTGGTAACAGCTCCAGCAGAATGCCAACTGCATGGGCTCCTTGTTAAGCTGGGGGCAGGGGGAGGGAAGGGACAGGTATGGCACCAACCAGGTGGGAGGGGCAGAGTCTCAGGGGACAAATGACAACTGGCTAACCCAATGACCCCAGGGCTGAGGGGCATCTTTTGAACTTTTGCCATGTTAAGATTGACTGACAGCACTTAGCAAGAGGGGAAGGGGGAGGGGAAAGAAGAGGTTGGCACACCTGGGGGACTGGGATAGGTGAAATGGGAAATGGCATCACACTGCAACAGTTCAGGTTTTGGCTCTCTGAATTTTCAGCTCCTGGGCTGCTCCTTTTCCACATGGGAGAGTAAAACAGTTTCTTTCTTTCTGCCCTAGGAATTGCAATTTTCACTGCAAGTTGCACCTGGTGGATCTTGCTGGCTCTGAGAGACAAAAGAAGACCAAGGCTGAGGGAGACAGACTCAAAGAAGGTCTCTGGGCTGGGACTGGTGGAGTTTGGGTTTCTCTCCACTTGGGAGTTAACAAAAGAGCAAAACACTTCTTTAACCCTTTAATCTGCTTTTTTTAACCTTGTTAAATTTTTAATAAGGGCAGGAAATGAGGAGTTTGGAGCTGTTGAGGTGGCTGTGCTCACTGTGAGCTTTGTCTGCAGGAATCAACATCAACAGAGGCCTCCTGTGCCTGGGGAATGTCATCAGTGCTCTGGGAGATGAGAATAAAAAGGGAGGGTTTGTCCCCTACAGAGACTCCAAGCTGACCAGGCTGCTGCAAGGTGAGAGAAGATGATGACAAAGCCTAAACTTGCAGGTGCTTTTTAAATAACAAAGCAGAAAAAACCCCCCAGCTCAGAGCTGCTGCTAAGGGATTTGTTTGTTTAATTTCTCACTGAAGCCAGGCCTTTCCTGTACTCCTATTTTAGGTTGCAAATGCAGTGAGATGAGCTGAAAACAAGTCCTGCTCTCCTGCACTTTGTGTGACAGGAGGAAACAAGACAAAATCAGAGCTTATTTTTGGTGGGGAGAAGGAAGAGGAGAAGTCTGGGAGCAGAGATCTATTATTGTACCTTAATTATAGCAACTCCCTGGGTGATGTCACAGCCAGAATGAAGCTCCAGCTGTCTGTGCTTTCCCTGGGATTTGTTTTCTTAGTCTGAATATCTGGTCTTTATATTTCAATGGCTGGGATTTGTCTTTCAGTGCATTTTATTTAAGTTACCCTTTAATTTGGGCACAGCTTCAGTAATGAAATTACTGGGATTTTGATGGTAATTACATAATTTGCTGCAAAAGCTCTTCAGTATTTTCCATGTCTGCAAGTACCTAATTAAAACCTGGATTGGGCTGGATATGGGGCCCTTTTTTTTTTACTGATCAGTAGCTTTAAGAGCCAATTTGTATAAAACCAAAGGATGAAGTTCCATGCAGCTTTGTGATCTGTTCTTAGCCAATAATTCTTTAAATTGGAGAAAATTCTGGATATTCATGGAGGTCTTCTTATTAGGGAGGGGCAAACCTGAAAGAACCAGGCCAGAAATGGCATAAGGAAATTATTTATTAGGGCAGCAACTGAGGCTTCTGGGGTGGAACCTTTGGTTTCAAACCCTGACTTTGGCTTTTAAAAACCCACTTTAAAACATAACTGAGTGTGCAGAGGAGAAAGTAACGAGTGGCACCAAAATCCAGCTGTTTAATCTGCATTTTGGGGATGCATTTCACTGTCATTGTTGCTCTGATATCTTTGGCATTGTTTCTTCTCCTTCCCAGACTCCCTGGGTGGGAACAGCCACACTCTGATGATTGCCTGTGTGAGCCCAGCAGATTCCAACCTGGAGGAGACCCTGAACACTCTGCGTTATGCTGACAGGGCCAGGAAGATCAAAAACAAACCCATTGTCAACGTGGACCCCCAGGCAGCTGAGCTGCACCAGCTGAAGCAGCAGGTACTGGGGGAACCCCTCAGCAAACCCCAGAGGAAGGCACAACCTCACAAAAAATGCAAAACATCCCTGATGTGCATTGCTCTGTCTCTGGAGGTGGTGGGAAGGGGATTTTTTTTGGAGTTTTCCTGCAGTCAGAGGAAAGTGGTGGTGCTGGTGTAATTTAAATTTCTTTGCACCCAACAAAGCATTGCCTGGTGAGCTACAGGCACAATCAAAAATACAGAGATGGTTTGGTGCCTTCCTGACATCTCCTGCTTGTGCCCAGCAGCAGGGGAAGGGAAGGGTTTTCCCTGGGGTGATCCCAGAGGGAAGTGAAGAACCTTTTGAGGAATAAATTTGAGGAATAAATAACTTGAAGTACTGTAACAACACCACTCCTTTCCCCAGGCAGTGGTAACAGGGGAATTATGGAGCAGGGGAGTCAGGAAGACCAAGGATCCATGGAGCTGTTCCATTTACAAGCAATAATTCTTTGTCTTTGCAGGTCCAGCAGCTCCAGGTGTTGCTGCTCCAGGCCCATGGAGGGACCCTGCCAGTGGCTCTCAAGTAAGATTTGTTATTTAACATCCTCTGGATGTGTATTTGTCACACTCCAGAGATGTCTCTGGATTTCTTAGCCCTGGGCAGTGCTGTGGAGTGAGGGGGGAACAAATTGGTTTCTTTTCCTCTTCTTTTTGTCATCCTTAGTGGAATTCCATGGGATATTTAGTTCTGTAGCAAACACCTCATGATTGCAAAAATCTGTTGCAGGAAGTAAAAGAAAAGCAGGAAACACCTCCTGAATAAATTCCTGTCTCTGAGACCCATCCATCCCTGCTCTCCTCACCCCTCCACCCCTAAATGTGGGGCAGTTCCACCTCCATTATCCTTAAAACACAAAATCTGGGACAGAGTTGGGCTGTGCAGGTGTTGTGTTCTGGGCATGTTCCAAACCCAAGGACATGGAGCTCACAACCTCTGTTTGGAGGTTTTTCCTGCATTCTGGAAGTGTCTAAGGTTTGGACAGACCCTGGAGCAGCCTGGTCTGTGGAAAGTGTTCTGCCCATGGCAGGGGTGGGACTGGATCAACTTTAAGATCCTTCCCTCCCAAGCCATTCTGAGCTATTTGTTTTAAATTATTTAGGGAATAATAATAATTTTGGAGGTAATTTCAGTGCTGTCTCAAAGCCCAGACTCATACCCAACTGCTCCTTGCTGTTGCAGTGGTTTGGCCCCCTCAGAGAGCCTCCAATCCCTGATGGAGAAGAACCAATCCCTGCAGGAGGAGAACCAGAAACTGAGCCAGGGGCTGAGTGAGGCTGCTGGGCAAACAGCACAGATGCTGGAGAGGATCATCCTGGTAAGTTCAGTTATCCCAGGAGAACTCTAAATTGCTGGGTGTGAATCAACAGCAGCTCCTGTATTTATGACATGTTGAGAATCTCTCTTAAATGTTCATTTCACATTGATTCCAAACCAGTCAGAACCAAAAACCTGCCTGAATCTGTTGGTCTTTAGTTTACTTTTAGAAAAAGGAGACCTGAATCTTTCAGCATTTTTAATACTTTAAGTATTTTGTTTTAATATTTTAAATAGCACTTGCACACTTGTGCTCTCCCTTCCCCTCCCTGCTTTTTTTTCTATTGCATGCAGTGTCTATCCCTGAAAAAATGCTGTGAAATCCAGACTGGTGGCCCTGACTGTGAAAGATCTTTCAGTGCATTGATTTTCACACTGCCAATCTCTTACTGCAAATTATCAGGTGATTTCTGGCTTCTTATCTTCTACAATTTTGATTTCTCTAGACAGAGCAAGAAAATGAGAAGATGAATGCAAAATTGGAGCAGCTCCAGCACCACGCTGTGTAAGTGTCCCCACGTCCCTCTCCTGGGATAATATCTTGGGAATTCAATGTTTTCAGTGGGTAAACTGGATCCAGTCAGCTGGGGTTTGTTCAAACAGAATTAATTCAGAGACTGAGTGGGGAAAGTTGTTCTTCTCTGGCACAAACTCAGCATGGACTTGTTCCCATGTTTCCAGGTGCAAGTTGGATCTGCAGAAGCTGGTGGAGACAGTGGAAGATGAGGAGCTGAAGGAAAATGTGGAGGTGATCAGGAACCTGCAGCAGGTGCTGGCTGAGCTGCAGGTAAGGCTGAACCCAGGGAGTTGTGACAACAATCCCAGGAAATCTGGGATTCCACTCCAACAGCTTCCCTCAAGGAGCCCAGCAATTAAAATGTGAAATGACTCTTGAGATCCCCTTCAAAACTGTCCTGTTGTGCTGTAATGCTGCAGAAAGGCCACTTGTGCTGCTCCTGAGGGGAAGGGAAGGAGGAGTCTAGGTGGAAAAACCTGACACAGGAGCTTGGCATGGATTTACAGTCCCTAAATTGGATGGAGTGTTCCAAACTTGGTGATTTTTATGGACAGTGCAAATTGCAGAGGTCTGAGATTGTTAAATAGACACTTCCAGGCTTTTGTGTAATGGAGAAATTTCAGTTCTCCCTCACTGGACATTCCTCTGTTCTCTCCTCCTCCTCTTGCAGTTATTTCAGTGCTGGAGTTCAGGGAAGATTTCAGGGAATGGTTTTTCCAACTAGACATGGAGGAGTTTCCCCCCATTCCTTGAGGAGGAGGAGGATGATGGTCTCCTCTTTCCAGAGAGGTTCTGGCCAGAGGAGAATCACATTGTGCTTTGCTATAATGTGCCAACAGGCTGTTATTTCCTTCATTTGATTTCATATTTCCCTTTTCACCCAAATTTTCTTCTCTCTGTCCACCAGAGTGAAAACATTGCTGCCACAGAAGCTGCTGCAGAGCTGCCAAACTCTGAACAGGATTCTCCAGGTGTAAGTGAGGGGCTTAGCAGTGCACACCTCACTGGGGCATGGTTTTATCTCCTCATCACTTTCATCTGCTCCCTCCTGCTCATTTTCTAACCCAAATGCTTCATAAATCATCTCTCTTGTCTGTACTGTTTCAAACTCAGTGAGTTCACGGTCAAGAACCTGTTTTCATTACTGAATATCTGATTTTTTTTACATAAAAATGAATCCGAAGTACTCTGTGGAAATAATGTAATTCAGGAGCTTTGGATTGGCCTCTCCTCATGGCTGTGTCTCCTGCAGGGAGCAGAAGTGGGCCAGGAATCCAAGAGAGCCTCTGACTTCAGCACCCAGCACGCCCTGCGCCAGGCACAGCTCTCCAGGGAGCTGCTGGAGCTCAACAAAGCCCTGACTCTGAAAGAGGCCCTGGCCAAAAAAATGTCTCAGAATGATACTCAGCTTGGGCCCATTCAGTCCCAGTACGAGGTAAAGCTGAAATCCTCCTTGGTCAGTTTGTCTTCCCCAGTTCCTGCTGGGGAGGGAAGGGAGGAGGTCTGTCCTCAGGAGCCTGTTCTGATCTGGGTTTATTCCATAAGCTGGGTCTCTGCTCCCTTGGGTGGTGTTCCCTGCTGTGCTGGGATTTCCCATCTCTGAAATGATTCAGTCAGGACATGGCCCCAGTGACTCTGTGCCCACCAAAGCTGCAGAGTGTGCTGGGCCAGCCCCTGTGACCCTCACACTGCTCTGAGGTGAGGTGGTTTAGCAGCCTGCTGTGAAGGAATGGGATTTTTCAAGGATTCACAATCCTAAAGCTTTGTCTCAGGATGTCTTTCCAAGGTTTTTATTTGGAGATGTATTCTTCTTGTCCTTTCTAGACCAATATCAGGGATCTGGAATTGGAGGTCAGCAACTTGCAGAAAGAAAAGGAGGAGCTGATCCTTGCTCTGCAAATGGCAAAGAAGGACATCAACCAGGCCAAGTAAGAGAGCTCTGCCTGCAGCCCTGGGGGCTGTCAGTGTGTCTGAAAATTCAATGTCTTGCACTTGCATGATTTGTAAAAGCTCTTTTTTGGTGTAAAAATGTCCTTTTAATGTGCCAGGAGCTGCAGAGAAGCCTCCTGTGGGCTTTCAGCAGCAGCAGAGGTGACAGAGGTGACATTTGGATTTGTTGGTGTTCCTCTCCAGGCTGAGTGAGCGGCGCCGGAAAAGGCTCCAGGAGCTGGAAGCACAAATTACTGAGCTCAAGAAGAAGCTGAATGAGCAATCCAAACTCTTGAAGCTGAAGGAATCCACAGAGCACACGGTGTCCAAACTGAACCAGGAGATCAGGGTAACCAACAGGCACCTCTGACTTGAGCCAGTGTGGGCAAAGCAGCTTCCAGGCAGGAATCCCAGAAATCCCTGACAGGAATCCAAAACAGGAATCCACTTTCTGTTTAGTCAGACTGAAAATAGCAGTTTTTGGCAAGATTCCTGTGGCCACATGACCATAATAGGCAGGTGGCTACTGAGATTTGGAAGGAAAATAAGTCCAAAGTATCTTCTGGCATTTCGAATTTATTGCCTCAGTCAAATAATTTGATTTCCCTAAATTGTGCCTGTGTTGGTCTTCCTCTTATGCCGTAAAAATCCCTGTTTTTTAGCACTTTGAGAGTGTCCTGATTGGGATCACAGCAAGATTTCCCATCTTCCACTCCCCACACCTGGCAGGCACAGGGGGGAATGGAGGTTGAAGCTCTTTAGGATGTAAATCTGGATAATTCTTCCAGCCACTGGTGTTTTTCAGGAAATGAAGCAGCAAAGGGTGCAGCTGATGCGTCAGATGAAGGAAGACACTGAGAAGTTCAGGCAGTGGAAGCAGCAGAAGGACAAGGAGGTGATCCAGCTGAAGGAAAAGGTGAGCAAACAAGCCCCTCACTCTATTCCACCCTCCAAAGGGATGGCTGAAGGTTTCTTTAACTGGGAAGTATCTTAGGAGAGCTGGGAATGTTTTGAAGAAAAACTTGGCTCATGTGGCTGCCACTTTTCACCACTTGTTTATGGCTGGAGATCTTCAAGCTCTTGCCACAGCTGTGACTCTGCTCTAAAGCAGACAGCAAAATTAGTCAATATTTGAAGGATTTACAGTTTGGGAGCTTGGCCTCAGCATGGGAGGTTTTTAAACTTCCAAAGACATGTGGATGGATAATGCAGGTCAATAAAACCCAGCTGCTAAGTGCAATGGCCAGCAGACACCTGGAGTTTGGTGTCACAGCAATTCCTGCCCCTCACTGCCCTGGGGTGCTCAGGCTGGAATTTTGGGGCTGCAACCTTTCCTTTGTCATGGAAAATGTGACTTTTGCAGCTGTTTCTCCTTGCAGGACCGTAAGAGACAATATGAGCTCCTCAAGCTGGAGAGGGATTTCCAGAAGCAGGCCAACGTCCTCCGGCGCAAAACAGAGGAGGTGAGGAGCCAGCATCTCCTGGAAATCCCAACTGATCCCTAAAGTCTGCCAAGTGGGGCTGGAGGAAAGAACTGGATACACAGAAACCTCTGAAAGGAAGTTTAGAGGCTGGGAAAAAATAAATTCTCTCTGTAGAGAAATCCCCATTTCTGCTTTTGAGGGATCCCAGTTAAATTTGCTCCTTGGGGACCAGGTGGCTCTGGGGGGGCCAGGTGGCTCTGGGTCCCAGGCTCCTGTGGCAAATCCATGCAGATGCCCAAGGTTGGAAGTGGGGAATGAGTTTGGGTGGTGGATCTACAAGGTTGCAGTTCAAAATCCTTTCAGGATGGCTTTGTAAAAGAAATTCATCTTCAACCCCTCATTCTGGGTGTTTTCTTCTACTTTCAGGCCTAGAAGGAGCTTTTCTTTTAAAGGAGGAATGTCAGCAGAGGAGATAAATCAAGGGCAGGAATCCTTGAGTTAAACCAGGATAACTTGAGATTTACTAACCTTGTGCTGTCACTGTCCCAGTGGTTGCTCTGGGCTGGGAATCCCTGGTGTTTCCAGCTGTCACAGATGATTTGCAGTCCCTGTTCAACTCCTTGTGGAATCTTTTCCAGGCAGCAGCTGCCAACAAACGCCTCAAGGATGCCCTGCAGAGGCAGAAGGAGGTGGCAGATAAACGGAAGGAGACCCAAAACCGGGGCATGGAAGGAATTGCTGCACGGGTCAAAGTGGGTAACAGCATTTTTGCCTCCCTACACTGGGCAAACTGGGATCTGGGCTGGGTGCTGCTGGCCTTGGTGGGAATTGCAGTGGGATTATTCAGAAGGATTCAGTCCTAGAGTTGAGCTCAACCCCACTGGGTTTTCGGGGTTGTTTTTCCAGAGCTGGCTTGCAAATGAAGTTGAGGTTCTTGTCAGCACTGAGGAAGCTCGAAGACACCTGGCAGACCTGCTGGAGGACAGGAAAATCCTGGCAAAAGAGCTCCTTCAGCTGAAAGAGAAGAAAGATGCTGGAGAAAACCCCCCTCCAAAGCTGCGGGTAAGAGGGAAATTCCCTTTTTCCCACCCCACTCCTCTGGCTGTTCAGCAATACTGGAGTCATTCTTCTCTCTCCTACCTGACCTGTTCCCTCAGAAGGTGGGGATGGATCCCATCCTTTCTGGGACAAAAGGTCAATATTTCTATCCTGTGACCTGTCAGGGACAAGAGATGCTGAAGGAACTTAATAGAATTTGGGAAAATTTTTTCCTTGAAAGGGCAGTCAGGCTTTGGAATGGGCTGCCCAGGGAAGTGGTAGAATCACCATCCCTGGAAGTGTCCAAAAACCATCTGGATGTGGCACCTGGGAGCATGGGTGACCCATCATTGTTGGGTGAATGGTTGGACTCAACGCTCTGGGAGAGCTTTTCCCAAGGATTCTGAGGGATGTGAGTGGCTCACTCCCCGTAGCACAGGCTTTTGGGGAGCCACAATGGAACAGAAGCTGTGGGGAGATGCCTGGAGGCTTTCCTAGCTGGAACATCTGTAAAAGTGTGATTTCCTCCCCTGTTGCTCCCTGCATCCCTGTGTGCTGTGCTTCCAGAGGCGCACGTACTGCCTGGCTGACCTGCAGGCCCTGGACACGGATCTCTCTGTCTCCAAGCAGATTGAGAGCCTGCAAACAGAGATGGAGCTCAGGTAAGGCACTGCCACAGTGCTCATCCACACACACTGACCCTGCAGTGATGAGGGAAAGCCTTTTCACTCAGTACAAGAGAAGCTGCATTAGTCTGCTTGCTTAACCAGCACCCTAACCCATCTAATTGTTTTAGAGCCACTGCCAAAGCAAATTGGGGTAAAAATACAGATGCTGAAAATCTTTTTCCAAAGCTCCAAGATTCAAAATCATCTTCACTGATGGACAAACCTTTTTCCTCTGCATCTGTGGTCTTTCATCATATTTACACTGAGTGTCAGCAAGGAAAGCCTTCCAATGCTACCTGGAGCACCTTTGGTGTTTGGTGGAATGGGTGGCCAAGCTCTGTCTCCACAGATAGAAAACATCCCCCATGGAGAATTGTACCTGTAAACAGAACTGAGGTATAATTACACCAAGAATCCACATCTTTATACACAGGGTGATAGGGAGTGACATCTGAAATTTTGTCTTTGTTTTGTTCAAGCCCAAAAATGCCAGATTTGCTGCAAAAATCCAGTTTTACCAAGAAGAAAGAATTTCCAGTTCTTGGGGTTCAAAGGATACTTAAGGAAGGAATTTGGTCCCACCACCCCATCCATTAGAGGGATTTATTACAAATGGTGAAAGATGTGGAGGAATGGTTTTTGGTATTGGCCAAGTGTCTACTGGTAAACTGACCAAACAAATTGAAAATGGCTTTTCAGGGGGTGAAACCCTCAAATCCCTTTCAGTGGGTTTTCCTGGCTGGAATTTTTCCAAAATGTGGGGAAAATATTCATGCACTTAGACTGGGTGTTTTGAGCAGTTAGTTATCACTTCTGGGGGAAAAACCTCCACTTTTATTTGGGAATGTGAAGTGGAGGCAGAACTCCTCAGAGGAGCAATGCAGGTTCCAGGTGCTCTACTGAGCAGCAAAAATCTCAATTTATACTATTTTATTTTATATTCTGGGAACAGTAACACTAACCCAGAAACCAGCCCTGGTTTTCTCCTGTGTTGTAACCCCAAATCCATGGATTCTTCCCCAGGAGTGCCCAGATAGCAGATCTGCAGCAGAAACTCCTGGATGCAGACAATGGAGATCGGGCCAAGCAGCGCTGGGACAGCATTGCCACCATCCTGGAGGCCAAATGTGCTCTGAAGTATCTCCTGGGAGAGGTAAACCCTGGGTTTTCCTCTTTTATCCCTGAAAACAAAGGCTGTAAGTCTGCTTAGCCACAAAAAACAGGAAGTGACCAAAGGAATTTGAGTAGAGCCTTCTTGTAGCGGATGAGGTTTATCCCCTTCTCAAGTTTGGATTAAAGTAACCTATATTGGGGAGTGAAATCTGAAAAGCAGGGAAGAGGGGGATGGAATAGATGAGGGTCTGGAGATACCAGCTAAAGGCTTGCATGGGAAAGGGAAAAGGCAAATTTGAAAAGTGGAAGAGAAGAAAAAGTATCTAAAATACTTCCTGAGCAAGCAGGGAAGCAGTGGAATTGGTGTTGAGATGGGAAAAAGAAAAAACGGGTATTGTGGGATCTGGGAAAGAGAAACTGAAGGACAAAATTACTTCTTGTTCCCTGGTGCTTGGAAATCAAAGGAAAAGGGTGAAAAGGAAAATACTCCAAGTGCTGCAGGAAGGGAGGGAAATTCAGAACTGTGAACAAGACCCTCAGCTCCCTGGTTTGCACTTCCAAAGTGTCTGCCTCTGAATCTCTCCTGGTTTCCTTGGTGCTGAGGGCTGGTGCAGTTCCTGGAGTGGCTGGAGGTTACAGGGATGTTTCTCCTCCACACTGCAGCCCCTGTCCCAGCAGGGAATCCCTGTCCCAAGCCATGCTTGCTCTTGTTTTCCAGCTGGTCTCCTCCAAAGTGCAGGAGAGCAAACTGCAGAGTGGCCTGCAGCAGAGCCAGGCCAGCTGCTCTGATGTGCAGAAGATGCTGATGGAAGAGAGAAACCACATAGCAGAGATGGAGGCAGAGTTCCAAAATCAGATTTTGGTGCAGGAACAGCAACACCAGGAAAAGGTGAATCACAGCTCATGGAAATTTGGAGTCTGATCTCCAGGTCTGCTCAGAGAGAAAGGCAAAGGGGGGATGTGCTGAGATGAAGCTGGTGCTGAGTATCAGCTCAAATTCTGTTGGATTTTTGCAGATGGTTCATTCAAAGCCAACGAAATGTCTGTATTTATCCTGTGTAAATTGGTTTGTTCAGTAACTTTCCTCCTGCTTTAGAGGGGGAGGTTACACCTGAGCACAAGATCACTTTTCAGATAGATCAGGGTGGAATTGTGCTGGAAGTGACAGAAATTTCCCTGAGCCTGGACTTTGATGCCAAGTGCTCCTTTCAGGAATTCACCCCTGTTTATTCCAACTTGCTTTTAGGTTCTGTACCTGCTCAGCCAATTCCAGCAGAAAGAAGCAGCAGAGAAGAGATTGGAAGATTCCCTGAATGAGCAGGAGAAACAACTGCAGGAGCGACTGCGGTTCCAGGTGTAGTGGCTGGATGTCCTGGGGGAGGCTGGGATCCTTTGGGATTCCTGGAATTAGGAGAAGGATTGTGTGGAATTAGGAGAAGGATTCTGTGTTCCCTCTGCAGAAGCCTGCATGAGGTGGTTGCTGTGCAGGCTGGAATAACCCTGGGGATTTTCTCTTATTTATCTCCAATGAAACAAATTTCCTCTTGTCCTGCAAACAGGAGGAAGAGCTGGAAAAAATGAGGGAGATCTGTGAAAAGAACCAGGAACTCCTCCGGGAAAATGACACTCTGAAACAGGTAGAGCCTTGTACAGACACCAGAGCCTCATGGCAGCTGGGTTTGATGATTTTGCAGAGCTAATTCTTGTCCCTTTTGACAGAAACTGCTGCTCCTCCAAGTTGCCAGTGGCCAGAAGCTCCGGCACATCCAGCCAAGGCCACCTGAGTCTCCAGACTCTTCTTTTGATTATGTTCCACCCAAAGTAAGAGGCTGCACAGTTTGTGTTGCACCTGAATTCTTTGCCAGAGTTAATCTTGGCTATTGATAACGTGATTTTCATTCTCCTAAGCTGCTTTTACCAGGCACTTGTTCTACTCATTGAAGTTCTGCTTATTGAAGTGGCCCCTTCAGTCCTTTCCAGAAGACTCAAATACTTTACATTAGTTTTTTGGTTAAAAAAGAAAAAGCAAACAAACCCCCAAACCTCATTGTAGTTCTGACTCTGTATCCTCTGTCACAATCCAGATTGTTTTACTGTAGCATTCCCAGTCTTTAAATTATGGAGCAAGGCATTTGTTTCACAGCACACTTTGCTGCTTTGCATGGAGCCAAATCTTAGTGCTGGGAGGAAGAAATTATTAAAAACTCTTTGGACAGGAGTGTGACACTTGTTTTTTGTCCTGTGATGTGTCAACAACTCAGACTTCCAAGGATTTGTCATCAATAGTTGAAATTTCAATCCTGATAATTGGATCTTTTCTTCCTTCCTTCACCCCACAACCTTCTTGGCTGTGAGGGACTCTGAAAACCCTAACAAAACCCCATTAAAATGTAATCATTATTAATATTATTCATGAAATAGAGCTGATTTTTGGTGGCCTAACCCCTGGTGCTCCTGTGTTGCAGCCCAAGTGCCGCCGGCAGACGACGGCCAAGCCCCGAGCACCCAGCCCCGAGGTGGATGTGGAGGAGCTGCTCTCTGACCCTGGGGAGCTGGAGGATTCTGACTGGCTTCCTGGCAAAGCAGGCAGAGGAACCAAGAAAAACCTCATGGGGGTAAGATCCAGCTACCCTTGATCCAGTGTCTGTTAGGGAATCACTTGGTGTGGGCAAGGTCTGGGCATGGAGCTGGGGTGTCCCCACTGTTCTCAAAGTGGCAGGAATGGGTTATTTGGGTGCCTGGGGATATTTGGGACATTCCCACAGATACAGCAAAGGTTGTCTGCAGTCAGCAAGACATTCCTGGACAAGGTTTTTCCCTGTCCAAGTCACTTTCTCCCATGTTCTGTCCTGCTGCCTGTGTCTGAGCTGGCCTCTGCTTTAGGAACAGCCCCAACAGCAGCCAGATCCATCCAGGGAGCCAATTTTAGGGGGAAAAAAAACCCACAAAAGAAAAAAAGATGTCCTGTTGTGGATACCTGTTTCCTTTGGGAACCTGCAGCTTGCAGTCCTGGCAGAGCCTCAGCTTCCATCTGTCTGTGTCAGTCTGGAGCTTCAGCCTGTGGCTCAGAAAATTCCTGAGGCTTTTGGGGTGGGGACTCCCTCTTTTTGTGGAAGTGTGGCACAGAAACTAGGATCCTTTGGCATAACCTCAAGTCAGGCACTGAGTAACTGAAGGTACTTATCCTGTAGATCCTGAAGATGGATCTGTAGGTGGAAAGATTTTATTCTGGGTATTAGGAGGAAAGTTATTCTGAGATGTGGTGAAATGGCAGCGAAATGTGACAAGGGGCAGCTTGGAGGTGTCCCTGTCCTTGAGATTAACACAGCTGGCAGGACCTGGAGCATTCCAGGAGCATCCTGGCCATTGGATCCCCCTTCCCTCCCTGACAGTGCTCGTGCAAGGGCCGCTGTGGGAACAGGCAGTGTGGCTGCAGGAGGCAGAAGTTGGGATGCACCGACGGCTGCAGCTGCTCCGCGGCCACGTGCAGGAACAGGGAGCGGGGCCTGGTGAGTGCTGCTGGCTCTGGGGGGCACAGGGGCTGCATTTGGGTTGGAGCAAAACTGGAGGAAGGGATAATTCCCACACGAGTGTAGTTTGTCCAGGCAGAGCAGGTACACTTTGCTGAAACTCTGTCAATGTCACTAATTAGTGCCTCTCTGGTAACTGAGGAAAATTTTCCACTGCAGGACCAGACTCTGCCTTTCAGGACAGAATTTTGGAGATTCACAGCAAAGATTTTCGTGTTCCCACTTCTCATCCACAAATCTAAGGATAAAAAGTTTTGGTTTTCCTTTTGGGCTAAATAAATTAAAGTTTTGTCTTTGGCTTCAGACAACACCAAACCCTGACTCATTCCCAGATTTATTTTTAAGAATGGAAGGGATGGTTTGGGGGAGGGGGTTGTAGCAGCAGGAAGGTCCATGAGAAACTGATGTTCCTAGTGGGAATTTTGCTCTTGGATCTCAGAGATGTGGAGCAGGGACATCCCACAGTGCTCTAATTATTGCCTGTTTTATGGAGGCCTAGTCTGAGCTGCACATCCTGTACTGTGGGAAACTTCCCAGCTGGAGAGCAGGGGGCTGTGGTGGGAAGGGAAGGGATGGATGTTCTGTAAGAGCTTCACCCTCTGCTACCCCTCAGGAAATCACAACATGTGAGGAGCACAAAAGGGACTCGGAGGGGTCCTTGAAGCTGGAAGACCCCACAGAGGTGAAAGCAGAAGAGACCTTCTTCCAGCCTGTGTGTGTCACTCCAACCAACAAGGTATTCCCAGGGGAGGGCAGAGCTGCTGAGTGAGGGTCTTGGAGGGAAATCATTCCTGAGGAGAAGCTGCTGCTGGAAAACTCTGCACAGCTCCAGGCAGCTCGTGTGGAAGCCTAGAGTGTGCTGAATTCCCAAGTTCCCACACTGAAATGATGCCACGAGCTTGCCACATTTTCCTGCAGCACCTTCAGCAAGGAGAGAGGGGAAGTGAGGAGCTTGTGGGATAAAATCCTGTCTGTCCGTGTTCAAAGTGACCTCTCTGACCTGGCACATCTCATTTCACCTCAGCTAAACAAATTCTCTTATCCCATGGGAGCCCACTATTCCAACTGCTGTCTCCTCCTCCTGCATCTTGATATTTTGTCAAAAATTTTGTCTTTTTCCTGACTTGAGTAAAAAAAGCAACTCTTAAGGTTGGGCTGGCACTTGGTGTCCTGCTGCCTCTGGTGGGTCACCCCAGCTGTGACTAACTCCGAAGATTGTCCCTTGCTTTCCCCAGGTCCTGCAGGACCTCACAGAGCAGGAGGTGCTCCTGAAGATTCCCAGCACTGCTGCCTCCCTGCTCGGGAGGGATGAGGAGTCCCGGGAGAACCAGAACCCCTTTGGCAGGAGGAAGAAGAGGATGCTGAGCAGCAACATCAGCTTCTTCTCAGGCTGCACCCCCATCAAGGAGTAGTTTACCTGTCCTGGAGCTTTTCCCATCCCTTTAGGCCACATTCCTGGGGACTTTTGAGGGAGTTGGATTCTCCTGCTGGAGCAGCAGCTCCTGCCCTCAGCAAGGGAGCCAAACTGCTTCTTTCTTTGTTATGTCTCTGTAAATATTTGTGTGTTGGGGCTACGTGGGGGGGGATAAGAACTTTTCCTATGAAATTCCTGGAGTGAATGGAGGTGATTTTCCAGGTGGGTGTTCCCAGCTCCCTCCCTCCTGCTGAGCTGTGAACGCTGGGTACGGTTTCTCCTGTAATCTTGAGAGAGCTTTGTCTCTGCACTGGAGCTCTGCTCCTGCCTCTTCCCATGGAGCCTGAAGGAACTTTTCCAGCTGCCCTGGGGGAGCCATGGAGTGAGAAGGCCCTGGCTGAAGTCTTAAACCAGCAGCTCTGAACTGCTCAGGCTTCCTGGCCCCTTTGGCCGCTGGACTCTGTTTATTCAATGAACATAGAACCTTGACCTATGTGAATAATGTAGGAATTTTAACTCTGGTTTGTGATTTCAATAAAGGAGTTACTAAATAATCCTGACTTTTGGAGTTGGAATTATTGTGCACAACATCCCCCAGCCTCCCCTGGGCTCTCTGTACTTAAATTTGGTTTTAAAACAAGTCCAGGGACCTGCTCAGGTCTTTCTGTCCAGACACCCCAAACAAGTTCCTGCTGCTTTTCCTTACCCTCAGCCCTGAGTCTCAGCAGGAAGAGAAGGTGATAAATATAAATTTTGTTAAATTTATTTTTTCTCTTTTGCCAATGGGTGTGACCCATCCCTTCCCTGAGACGTGCACAGGGCTGTGGGATTTGGGCAGCAGTTTCCCTGACCTGAGAATCCTCTATTTACCTGTTGGATGAGGCTCTGCCAACTTAGAGACTCCCAGGATGGTTGGGCTGGAAGGGGCCTTAAGGATCATCCACTTCCACCATCCAGGCTGCTCCAGGCTCTGTCCAAGCTGGCATTGGACACTTCCAGGAATGGGACAAATACAGCTTCTCTGGACATCCTCTGCCATGGCTTTACTACTCTCACAGGGAAGAATCCCTTGCCAAAATCCCCCTTTCTTTCTGCTTTCCAAGTCTATGAAGGCCCTGAGAGCTGTAAAATATTTCCAAGTGATTTAAATGAACTTGGAAGTTCTGAGGGCTTAGGCCCTAACAGAAGATTGTCCCAATAATATTATGTAATAATATATAATATTTTATATATATATATAATATTATATTTTATATAATAATATTATATATTATTATATAAAATATATATATTTTACATTATATAGCACAGGATTATGTCGTTTATTTTGGAATGTGTACTTAATTCATAAAATACAATTTATATATGAAGTGTTTGTGTAATTAACTACTCTGTATTCTCTCTACACACTATATTCTATATATTTCATGTATGTGTGCACACATACATATATACATTAATATGTAAATATCTATGAGTATAGACAAATGTATATATACAAAAAAGTGTCTGGGAGAGTTTTGAGTGTACAAGGCAATTACATTGTGGATATGATAAATATATAACACATATATATAAACACACATATATAAAACCAATATATTTATATATGTGTGTTTATATATAAATTATATATAAAACACACATTTAAAAATAGAAAATATATAGAAAACCCTCTGGCTCTTCCCCCAGGTGTGTGCACAAGACACCAAGGTCAGGTTACAAACACTCTGCACTTTATTTCCACACTCCCAAGGCCCAAACGGGGCCTTCATGCCCATTCCCACCCCCTGGAGTCTGTGTGAATCCCATGGGAAGGGCTCCCTGAATCCCATGGGATGGGCTCCATGAATCCCCCAGGAAAAGCTCCATGAATGCCATGGAAGGGGTCCCTGGATCCCAGGGAAGGGCTGAGGGCCCTCACAAGGCGTCGTAGTCGTCGTCGTCCTCGTGCTTCCTCTTGAGCGGGTTGGGGTCGGCGGCGCCGGGCGGGACCATGTTGGTGGTGATCAGGATGTTCTTGGGGCCGATGAGGGAGGGGTTGATCAGGACGTTCTGCACCGTGGGAGTGGTGGGAGTGGCTGTGGGAATCATGAAAAGGCGTCACTGAAAGGTTGGAGCAATCCCTGCATTATTCCAGGCTCATCCCAAGAGGGAGGATGGGGAAATGTTGGAGGCAGGGGTGAGGACACAAGGGGGAGAGGGAAACAGGAGCCAGGGTGGGAGGGACCTGCCCAGGATGGGGATGTTCTGGCTGCCACTGCTGTGCTGGGAATGGGAATTAACACTGGAAGTTCCTGGAATGAGGGATAGGGGGAGAATTTCCCATCAGCTTGGCCAGAGCAGCTGTGGCTGCCCCATCCCTGGAAGTGTTCCAGGCCGGCTTGGGGTAGCATGGAACCTGTCTCTGTCCATGGCAGGGGCTGGGACTGGATGAGAAGCTCCCTCACACCCCAAGCAGGCTGTGGCTGTGTGGTTATCCCCGTTCCAGCCCCAGGAGCCCCAGCAGTACCTGATTTCCCAGCAGGCTGTGAGGATGGGATCTGGACAGTGAAGCGCTGCCCCGCCAGCGACACCGGCGCGCCCACCTTGGCTGACACCGACACGGTCTGCGCTGAGGGGGTACCTGGGTTCCACACAAACCCACCAAAATAAATCAAAATAAATCCAGAAACACTCCTACAACTCCCTCCCAAATGGAATCTGTTATTAGGCACAGTGGGAATGCACAGGAACACAAGGACACCAGATTTAAGGATCAGATTTCCAGGCAGAGCTGCACATTTGATCATTTTCCCACATTTACCCCAGCCCTACTGAATTTCAGACTATAAACACACACTGATTTTTAGGGCACAGCTCTAAAGTTTAAATCCTTTTAAAAATGGTTATTTCTCAGTGCTATTTAATTCAGCATCATACTGACACTGAGGAAAATAAGCCTAAATTTAAATAAAGTTCTTGAATAGTCCCTTAAATAAAGAATTTATCACAAATACAGAACATCTGTAATGCATTTACATTTAAATGTTATTGTAATAATAATGATTAATTTATGAAATTAACTTTCTGATGCTGTCAAACAATATAAAGTCAGGCAGTCCCTGACATTCCCACAGAGGGTGAAAAGTGTTTTAAATTATTCCTCTTTATTTTTCCTTCCTAAAATGAAGGTGGGAACCCCCTGAGGAGCTGCTCCCTACCCAAAGTGGGAGTGCTGGGCCTGCTGCTCACGGCGCCCACGCTCAGGCGAGGGACTGTGATCCTGCCTGCTGTGGAGGAGACCTGTGGGGAGAGAGCCAGGGAATCAGGGAATGGCCTGGAATAAACAGGAAAGTCCCCCCACACTGAAGCATTCAGGGCTTCCCAGCAAAGGAAATATCTTCTCTCTAAAGTAGAAACAACTGAGGTGGAAGTCAAAAATAGTCTTTAATATCTACACCAAAGCCTGCCCTGTTCTTCTGACAACCTGATAGTTCCTCCTGGACATGAGGAGGAATTTCTTCAGGGAAAGGGTGGGCAGGCTGCCCAGGAAGATGTTTGAGTCCCCATCCCTGGAGATGTCCAGGGAATGACTGGATGTGGCACTCAGTGCTCTGGTGGGGATTGGACACAGGCTGGACTTGATGATCCTGGAGGGCTTTTCCAGCCTCAATGATTCTGAGATTCTGCAGCATTTCTTTAACACTACAATACTCTCATACCTTTAACTGTCTCACATTTTAAAATTTCTCGTTTCAAAATTTCCATTTAAAATCAACCAACAACAAATGGCAAACCCAGCCTGGAGACCTCCGAGCTGGCACACACAGCCCAATATTCACCCCCACCTCTCAGGGCTGTGGAAAACTGCAATTTAACACCACTCCCACCCCCCAGGGGTGCATCCCCAATCCCTGAGCCATCCTTACCTTCTTCTGCAGGGATTTCAGGCGGTAGTTGGGGGCAGTCAGGCAGTACCTGTCGGGCGGCAGCCGCGGGCCCGAGTACGGCTTGATCAGCGGCAGCGGCGTCTGGTTCTTCTGGCGGGCAATGTCCAGCAGGAACTGCAGAGACACGGCCACAGCTCCGGGTCTGGGCACATCCCTGTGTCCTGGTGACACCCCAGCATCCCAGTGCCCCACTGACATCCCTGTGCCCCTGCCTCATCCCCATGTCCCGGTGATATCCCAGTGTCCCAGCCACAGCCCTGGGTCTGGGAACATCCCAGTGTCCTGGTGACATCCCTATGTCCCACTGACATTCCTATGCCTCACTGACATCCCCATGTCCTGGACACATCCCTGTGTCCCACTGACATCCCCATGTACTGGACACATCCCTGTGTCTTGGCCTCATCCCGGTATCCCCATTTCCTGGTGACATTCCTGTGTCCCAGCCACATCCCTGTGTCCCAGCCATATACCCATGTCCCAGCCTCATCCCTGTGTCCCGGTGACATCCCTGCGTCCCGGTGACATCCCTGCGTCCCAGCAACATTCCCATGTCCCGGTGACATCCCAATGTTCTGGCCTCATCCCCATGTCCTGCCCTCTTTCCTTGTGTCCCAGTGCCAGCCCCATGTTCCAGCCTCAGCCCCTTGTCCCACTGACGGCCCTCTGCCACCCCCGTGTCCTGGTGCCACCCCCATGTCCCCGTGCCATCCCCGTGTCCCCGCCCACGGCAGCGGCGCTCACGTCGCGGGGCGGGGGCGATGTGAAGGACTGGTCGGTGCGGCACTGGATCGCCAGCCGCACGTCGTCCGCGTCCACGCTCGACTTCTTGGCGTGGCTCGAGTAGATCTTGGCGTCCTCCAGGATGGTGGTGACGTATCCTAGGGGAAACGGGCTTTGAGGCCATCAAATACTCCCCAGCCCCGTCCTGCTCTCGCCTGGCTGGCACTGAAAACTCTGCGGGTACTGCTCAGAGTGCCCGAGGCAGCGCTAACGGGGTAATGGGATAACGGGAAGGAATTCTTCCCTGGCACAGGGGCCTAGGGCAGCCGTGGTTGCCCCTGCATCCCTGGAAGCGTCCAAGGCCAGGCTGGACGCGGCTTGGAGCTCCCTGGGACAGAGGAAGGTGCCCCTACCCAAACCATGCTGTGTTTGTGATTCTGTGATTAAAGAATCACCGAATTACAGCTGGAGAAGATCTCCGCGGTCACCGGGTCTGACAGGGGAGCCCCCGCGGAAACACGGACCCACAGAGCACTCCCTGCTCCACACAAACCTTTCCTGCTCCACCCAACACTTCCCTGCTCCACCCGTGGCTTCCCCGCGCACTTCCCGCCCGGTCCCGCTTACTGTAGGCAAACTCCAGCATCTGGTTGATGACGCGCGGCTCGTACTCGGTGATGCCCATGTCCTTGAGGATCTGCGCCATCACCTGCGGGGGGGACAAGGCACCGCTCAGCCCTCCCGTGCCCCCGGTGCCCCCCGGTCCCACCCGGATCCCCCGAATACCTGCGCGTCTTTAGGGGCGCTCTTGGGAGACGCCATCTTGGCCGCCTCCATTGTTTCCGGTCATGTGACCCAAGGGGCGCGGCTACGGCGGCCGGGAGGGCGGTGTTGCTATGGAGACGCGGCCTAGCGGGGTTGCCAAGGAGATGCGGCCTAGCGAGGTTGCCGTGGAGATGCGGCCTTGCCGGTCAGAAATTCACTTTATTATAAATATTCATGAGGAAAAACTTGCACAGACCAAATCTGCTGGATTCAAGTGACTGTTTTCCCACTTCCCCTACTGCAGACAGCCCAGTGCCCCCCATCTGCCCTGTGGTGATGCAGGAGAGGATGTTTTGTAATTTCATTAATAGCTCTGAAGTCACTTTTTAAAGTTCCAGCAATCCCAGGACTAACTAAAAATGGCAGCGTGTTCTGTCTGTTCTGAAAATAACAGGTTCCACCTTGGAAGCAAATTTAAAAGCTTTTTAAAGCTGGTTTTCATGGCAGCTGACTGGATTTGGAAGCCACTTAGAGCACATTCCATATGAGTTTTCTCAAAGTTTCTCACTTTCTGAGACAAAACAGAACCAAAAATAAAGTTTTATTGTGATTTTGTCGGGCAGGCGATCAGCAGTGTTGCAGAAGCAGTTGCAATGTGTTGTTATAACCCGGGATGGACAGACTGCAGCCAGCTCTGGAGGAACATGATGGGCTGGGGACTCTCATCCCAGCTCCTCAGAGACAGGGACAAACCAGGAGCTGCTCCCTCTGATCTGCCCTGCAGAACATTCCAGCAGCAGCTCAGGTGCTCCCCATCCACACCCAGGCAGGCATTCAGCACCTGGATCAGAGACACATCCCAGCCCTGCCCTGGGTTTGGGACCAGCCTGGGGGAACAGGAGCAGCCCCACGGCTCCAGCAGGGCCTGGAGGAGCTGGAAAACCCTCACCCAGCACGAGGGGCAGGCACGGGATCCCTGTGCCAGAATCCTGTGCTGAGGCAGCTCCCAGGCCAAGTCATTTGACTTCCATGAGTCAGAGTGTGTTGCACAAAAACATCCTGGGAGGGGGGAGGGAGGAGGAATTCCAGACACTGACCTTCGACAACAAACTAAATCCTCTTTTCTTTCCTTGTTTTAGGAAAGAGGGGCAGAGCAGCTCTTCCACAGGCTGGGATCAGGCAGGAGCTCAGCACATGGAGCTGTGGGCTGTCACACATTCCTGAGGCAGGAAAGAAAATGATGGTTTGATTCCCCACTTCAATGAGGCTGGGGATTTATCCTTAAAACCAGTCCAGGACTCTTTGCCCCCTCTGTGCCACCTTCTCCACTCACCACAAGTGACTTTCCACACTGGGAAGCACAATCAGGAGCTCCTTGCAGGATTTCTGCGAGGAAAGCAGCAAGAAAAGGCAGAGAGGCAGTTCCTACAGGGCAGTCACCTGTCCCCAGGCCACAAACACCTTCCTGGCCATGGCTGCTTCTCCCCATGGACACTCCTGTGGGGCACAGCCATGCTGGCAATCATGGGGCTGGAAAAGCCCTCCAAGACCATTGAGTTCAAGGTGTGCCTGATCCTCACCTTGTCACCAACCCTGAGCACTGAGTGCCACCTCCAGGGATGGGGACTCCACCACCTCCCGGGGCAGTTCTGATGTTTGCCAACCTTTTCCATGAAGAAATTCTTGCTGATGTCCAACCTAACCCTCCCCTGGCACAGCTTAAGGCCATTTCTTCTCCTCCTGTCCCTGTTCCTGGGAGCAGAGCCTCCCCTGGCTGTCCCCTCCTGTCAGGAGCTGTGCAGAGCCACAAGGGCCCCCCTGAGCCTCCTTTTCTCCAGGATAAGCACACAATGACAAATTCCATGGGCACCACACGCTGGCCCAATGGAAGAGCACCCACCCTTCCCCTCTGCTCAGCCACTGGGGCTGTTTTCAGTGCTGGAAAACAGGAAATGGGGTCACGGTGCATCCTGGCCCAGCGCCGACGCCTCCGTCTGCCGCGGGTCATTCATCCCGGGCAGCTGCAGCCAGCTGGGATCATCTGCTGGAGAAACCAGAGCACAGCCTGGGCACGTGGCTCTGCTCAGGGTGCAGGAGTTAAATCCCGTACATTTGAAATCCCTGGTAGTGTTCAAGGCCAGGATGGATGGGGCTTGGAGCAATCTGGAATAGAGGAAGGTGTCCCTGTCTGGCTGGGAGAGGAACAGGATGAGCTTTAAGGTCCCTCCCAACCCAATCTATTCCATCACTCTATGAAATTTCACTGGGAATTTCTTCCCAGACAGGATTTGTTGAGGTGGTCAGGGTGCAGCCATGCAGAGCACTGGCACAAGGACAGCTTTTCTTGTTGGGAGGTGTCTAAATCTGCAAGAACAACCCCAGCCAGAGCTTCTGCCTCTTGGAAAGGGCAGCAGGAATCTCCCTAACCTCAGATCTGGGATTTGCTGGACAATAAGGTGCCTGTGCTCAGCTCTGACCTTTCCAGCACTAATCCCACACTATTTGGCTCCACAAAATTGGCATTTGAGCAGTCCTTGGGAGCAGAAAAGCTGCAAAGAGCCAAGCTCCAAGGAGGAAGAGGAGGTTTGTTTGAACCCTCTCTCATTTCTGCTAGAGCCTCATTCCTGGGTTCTGGAGGAATTCTGAGGACTGTGAGGACACATCCTGCTGCTGGGTGTCCCTGCTCCCTCTGGCCCTGTGCTCCCAGCTCCCCAGCGCCTTTCCCTGGGATTCCCTCGTGCTGGCCTCCACTCCCCTTGCTTCCTCCACCCCAGCCATTTCCAGCTTCTCACCCCTGATCGTTCCTCAAGTGGAAAGTTTACCCAGGTTGAGTGTCCAGCTGTCTCTTTGGGAATGATGGTCAAATAAAGCCTTTCCCATCTTATCTTCATCAGGTCATTAAGGCACTGTCAGAAAAAATTCTGCAATCAGCAGCAAATGCTGGGGAAGAGCTCAAGGGGGAAAAGCTCTGAGTCAACACAAAATGACAGAAAATTTGCAATCAGCCCCAAACAATTCAATTTCCAGTATCAAAGAACTGTTCTACCTCACCTGGGAACTGGAGGTCCTTCCTGCATTGTGAGGAAAAATGGAAGTGATATTCCAGGGGTCCCAAGTTAATTCAGCTCTTAAAGACACAGAGAACGTTCCCTTCCCTTAAATTACATGTGACACAAGTGACACTAAATCCCATAAAACCACAGGAGCTCGGAGTCAAATTTGAATACATTTGTATTATTTATTGGCTGTATTAAATATATTATCTATTTGATAGTTACAATTTAGTAATACAATGCATGGCAGCTTTAACATACGTTTGAGATACCTCAAAAATGACAATACAAGAAAACCGAAGATACCTAAAATACATTAATGCCACGAGGGTACATCCTTCTGGAATGGACAACAGCTGATGGAAAATCCATATTGCAGTAGAAATCCCAGATATTTTCTGGAAATATGAGCATTTTGTGGCAATCACAAAAGGATTCAATTTCATTTTTTAGCAGTGGTGACTTGTTAGTATTTACTCTGCAATCCTAATTTCAGGACTATTATTGCCAAATAAACCTCTACAAGTTGGTTCTAAGGAGTTAAAAAAGAACCCTTTGGCAACGGAGATTTGCTGCAGGCAGTTTATCTGCTAAAGGGAGACTATGAGGAAAACAAAGACAGATTGTAAACTCTTCTGCAAACTAGAGACTAATATCTGTATAAAACTCTGACACTGGAGGGAGAGATTTCTATGATATAATAAATGATTAACTTAAAGTTCTGCTACAAGTAGAACAATACATTCAAACATACATTTTTTTTCTTTCCAGGACTTTTAATCAAAATAAATAGAGTACAAAAATGAAGAGTACGTTTTGAAAAGATTAATTTCAGATTGCACCATCGATCTACTGTGAAGAGGATTAAGTGATACTAGGTCATAATTTAGGTTTTCCACATCTGAAATACAACACAATGCCTCAAACTCTAACACAACGTTATTCCTCAACTGCTGTAGGAGAAAGACCCTTAAAAGTGATTAATTAATTACTGGAAACACATCGCCTGTAGCTCTGTCACATCCACCCTCCCACCCACAAGTGCATCGTTCTGATGGCCCAAGTGGAGCCACAGACTTTGCAAAATACCCTAAATCTACCGTTCTGTGGCATGTTCCAAATGCTGTTGGCAAGACCCATCCTGAAACACTGGAAATTTGTGAGTTCCAGCTTTCAAAAGCTTTGATCTAACAGAGCCAGGGGCTGCCAGGCTCCTCCTCAGGGATTCACAAGCAGATGGAACACAACAGTCAAATGTAGTGCACAGTGTCCACAAAAATATCCCCCAGCCGACCAGGACGAGTTTCAGACAAGTTCATAGCAGGCTGAACATTCCCAACAGGAAAACCATGGAATGTGAAGCTGCTACCACCGGGATAGCAAGTTTAAAACATTGTATAAATGTTATCTAAAAAGAGTTCTCTCACGTACAATTTGCTCGTTGGGGTTAAGTTAGAAGGGCACCCAAAGCAGGCTGAACTTTTTATTTTTTAGGTTAATAATAGTACAAAAACATTTGCTCAGTTTGAGCCAAATAGTGTAACATTTATCATAAATGCACTCTTTCTCCTTAAAAACAACTCCTGTGCTGTTCTGAGCACGCTGCACAGGGAATTACTTTTCTCTCAGGCACTGAGAGTGAAATGTGGATTGGGCCAAAGCTGCTCAGGACAGCAGGAACATTCCGGGCAGAGCCTTTCCTGGGCATCCCGGCCAAGCGCCACGTCCTGCTGGCATTGGTTTGGATTAAAACCCTAAAAAACCCTGGCACCCTCTACTCCAACACTTGAAATGATTATTACTGAATCCCAAGTATTAAAATAACTGTAAAGTAGTAATATCACTAAGTCAATATTCTGCTTTCCTTCTACAGTCTAGTAAATGTGGTATGCTCTAGTAGGCTCTGCAGTTCTGCTCTAAGCTCAAAGCACTTGTGCTGCTGGATTTCATGGATATCAAACTACAGCGAAACTCGATGGAACAGCCATCGTCTCCCGCTGCTCTGGTGGTGCTGGCAGAGGACTGCTCTAGCAATGCCTTCCCTCTCCAACTGGCTGGGATGGGGAGAGAGGAGGAGCGTGCACACACCCCTCCAGTGTGCACCGTAAGGCAGCTGATTGCTGTTCTCTAACAGCTCACCCTGATTGCAGAGGCCCCGGGATCACCCTTTCTACAGGAAATCTGTGTCCAGCATTTGGAAAGGATCTGCCGAGCCAGCCTCCAGCCAGCAGCAGGAGCGGGAACACACGGAGCGAGGGGGTTCCCAGCTAGGATCTCACTGAACTACCCATAAATACCCCAGAGAGCTCTGTACAGACAGCTGAGCGGGGCCAGCTCTGCCCTACTTGATCACAAAGTACTGGATGACCACGGCGAAGAGGATGGCGACCACGGCGAAGCCGCAGAGCAGCGCGATGGCGATGGCGCGCTCCTCGCGCAGCCGCTTCCCGCTCTGCGCCAGCTCCGTGCCCGCTGGGGCGGCGGCGGGGCCCGGCTCCCGGCGCTGGCAGCAGAACACGGTGCTGGGGCTGTAGGGCCCGCAGAGCTCCGGGCAGCCCGGCAGGTCGTGGCACTGGCGGCCGGCACAGACGCGCGCGCGGTACTCACAGTTCGTCTGCGCGGCCGGCAGCCGGAAGCACGGCTCGGGGCCCTTGTACACCTGGCAGGAGACAGGAGCTGCCTCAGTCGGGAGCAGAGCACTCAGCACCAGCACCCGGAACTGCCTGTGCTGCTCCAGGGGTTGTGGGCACAGCCTGGAGTTGCCCTCCTCTCCCCAGCTTTGTAAAATCCTCTCCTGACAATTCACAATTCATTGAAGTTTCCTACTACACCCCCACACTGAGGCCTCACTTGGGCTGGGAGGCTCAGAAAGGAGAAGAAAAATATCCTGCATTTTCTTCCCTAAAGCTCCTCCAGTGAAGTGGACTCTCTGATTAACAGAGGCAGTGGTACCACAGACCATCAGGATTAATACTCAAGAGCCAAAAGAATTGTTGAGAGAACAAGATAAACCAGTGCTCACCCACTTCATGCTTTCTGAAATGGAAAGTCTCCCTGTAACCTACCCAAACAGAATTTCAACCTTCAAATCATGGAATCACAGCATGGTTTGGGTTGGAAGAGACTTAAAGCCCATCTCATTCTACCCTCTGTAGGCAGGGACATGTTCCACAAGAAATATGCACACCTTTCTTTGGTAATAACTTCTCCCAGGAAAAACCCCTCACATTCCTGAAGCTGTATAAAAGGTACCTGATCAAACTCTCTGCCAGCAGCAAGCTGAAGGATGTAAACAATGGAATCTCCTTTCATCGGCTGTAGAGGCTCCCATGTGATTTCAAAAGTGTTTTCTTCCAGCTGAATCACTTTGGGTGCTGCAAGAGAGAGTGACTTGTTGGTGTTTTAGAAAAACAACAATGGTCTCTACAAATATACAGCTGTCATGATTAGAGGCAACTCATTCCAATAACTTAAAGCAATTAAGATTTGTTTGTTTCTTTCTTTTTCTTTTATTTGATGACATGAGCTTAAAAAATGATCATTGCTATGTGTAGGTTATACTTGTTGGTCTTTTTGAGCTGCCAGGGTGATCCCATGTTTGTAAAGAGAAACTTTCAAGTCACTACAAACTCAGCATTTCTGTCCATGTGCAAAGCTGAAATTATGTTCTAACCATGGTCCATTCAATCAATATTGCTGCAGGCACTCAGGACTCTGACCTTCACAGTGACTTTAATGATGACCTTTAATGTCCATGTTAAAAAGTGAAGATCAGAGGAATTAACTGTGCCCTCATCTGCCTACACACTGCTGTAACTTTGATGGATAACCCTGCAAAATGCCTTTCCAGCTGAGCAAAGGTAGGAATGCTCAGTTCAGGGGTGAGGAGCTGCAGTGCAGGAGGTGATGACAACAAAAGAGCCCTTCTCCCACCCAGACAAAGCCCCTCAGAGAGACTCTCTGTCTCTGTCCCTGCAAAGGCTGGCTGAGGGCCAGCTTGTAGGATCCAATCCTGCCCACCAGTGGCTTGCAGCAGTTGCCAGGGCAGTGCCAGCTCACCTTTGAGAGGTGCAGGTGGAGACTTGGTGGTGGTGAAAGCACAGACCTCCGAGAAGGCTCCTTCCCCAGCGTCGTTGTACGCCTGGATGCGGAAATGGTACGTGGTGGATTCACTGAGCCTCTGCACCTTGTAGGTGTGACAGGGACCATTGTAGACTGTCACAAACCTGGGGGACACACAACACACACAGTTACCCAGCAATCACAAATGTTTAGAGCAGTATCAGACCTGAAACACTGGGATTTGAGTTAAGGACAAAGAAGTGATGCTCCATTCTGGGTGTCCAAGCTTCCTTCCCACTGAGACTGCAGAGCCCAACTCCTCTGAATCAAGAGAACAACCCTTGAATATCCTAAATAAATTGAAATTTCCAGTTAAACAACAGCTGGTCAACCCCTGTTTCTTATATGTAAGCCCAACTTTGTTTTTGAATGTCCAAAAATTACCCTGCCAGCACAGGATGGTGGTAAGGTATTTATTCCTTAAATAGTATTTACTGTTTACAGGTGGCAGAAGTGCAAGTTGTTGACATAATTTCTGGTTGAAAGATGGGATGCAAAACTGCAAAAGGGCAAACTCTGGGATGCCCAAATGCCCAAGTGGTGCAAACAGAATGGAGAATAACATAAAAAACCTTAAAAACTTGACATGAAGTAGTAAAACCACAAGATCCTTAATGGTCTCACCTGCCAAACCTGTCCTCCATCTGCAGGTTGAACTGAGTAGGGTTGGGAATTAAAGCTCTGCTGGGCCCTTCTCCCCATTTCAGTTTAAGGCTCTGGTAGCTGAAGACAACACATTCCAGGTGGGGAGGGTCAGGAGGTAGTGGTTTGGTTTTGGCTTTCATGGAATGACTGAAAGGACCGACTCCAAAGCTGTTGATGGCCTGTACCCTGATCCTGGGATGGGAGAGAGCAGCCACATGGTCACAAGAAGTGCTGAGTAACAAAGCAAGAGTTAAAAGGTGTACAGAGTGTAAGTCTAAACAGTAAAGTAATTAAGATGCACTTAGAAATTAAATCTGAACTCAGCTTCAACCTAGACTGAGGTCAGAGGATGCCCCGCTCTGCTCTTACCTGTCCATCCATCTTCTCACCACACACCCGAGCATCCCAATGAAAAATTCTAAACCCAGAAACCTTAAAGTCTTGGCTTTGAGACAGAATGTGAACCTTAACACCAACCACAATCTCACTCCTGCCAACATCATGGCTGGACTCTGGATATGACAATTTTAGGAGTTGTTTTGGAGCTGCAGGGTGAATTAGGCAAATAGTCCGTAAGCTGTGGGAAATACTGCTCTAAAAATTTAAAACATTACCCTCTCAAAGGACTTTTAAATCTTACAAATAGGATTTCAGAATAATTCTTACCTGTACAGGGTGTCAGGCAGCAGATTCTCAAGGACATGGGTTGTGTTTCTCCCCACAGTGACCAGCTGCTTCTCCCCATACTCGATGTTGTAGCCTGTGATCTCCGCCCCGTGGCAGCAGGGCTCTTCCCACTGGATTGCAAGGCACGTGGAGAAAGGAGGGGAAATTTCCACCTGATCCTCTTCAAGTAAGTGGAGCACGGCCACGGCTGCGGGCACCGAGGGGGGCGTGGTGACCACGCCCGTGTCCCCAAACAGCCCCACCCCAGCCACGTTCACAGCCTGAAAGACACCACACAGGAGTTACCACATCCCTGTTTTCCAAGCAGGCAGGCACAGCTCTCACAGCCTTCCGTGTGTTCTTAAAAGCAACGTGGAAGAGAGTGGAAAATCTCCTGAATAATTTGGCAACAGGGCAAAGCATCTGTAAAGCTGGTATGTCACAGCACACTGAATCTAAACTCTTCCAGATTCAGGGAATGAGGAGGGACTGGGGGACAAGGGAAGTGTTTTCCCAATTACCTTCTCTACTGCATGAGCAGGTGACAGCACATGACTTTACTCCTCTTTAGTTGGAGTTTGTCCCCAGACTGCAAGTGCCCAGTGGCACCAAAAGGCTTTTCCTACCTGGACTCTGCAGTAATAGGTGGTTGCAGGTGTGAGCCCCTTGACCTCATAGCTCTGGCAGGGGCCTGTGTAGATGATGTGCATGGAGCCCTCCACCTGGCCCCAGTCCAGCCTGTACTCGGTGATTTCTGCTCCGTTGCACGCCGGGCTCTGCAGGGTGAGGAAGAAATTCTGCTCAGCTCTGGCACTTACACACCCCCAGCACTCAGGGGGGAGCTCTGTCACAGTGAGACACTGAGTGAGAGTCACAGAAAAGGTTGGAAAACACCTCTAAGATCATCAATCCCAACCTTTGGAAACACTGGGGTTGAAACCTGAGGTCTGTTCCAAGGGATTTTAAGTTGAAAGGTGACATGTAGATGTTACACCACCACAGTTCACACAAGAATTTTGACTGTCCCACAAAAAGAATTAATTCACTATATATCAATTACCACACCATGAGGAGGATGAAATGCCACCCAATTTGTCCAGTTAATACTGCAATTAATAACTCCCAAAATTTACAAACCCAACACAGATGTCTATAAAGAAATGGGCTTAAAATATTCCACTTCTACATATGCAATTTCTCTAATTTCTGTGTATTATAAATGCGTCACTACAATTCTAAAAGCCAAACACTAATTTGGGTGGTACTGGAAGGCATCAACACCTACCTCCCATGAAACCACAGCACAAGCTGCACTTTTGCAGGTTATCAGGGGTTTGCAGCACTGCTCAGGGGGTCCTGGAGCAGTGCAAAGCTCTGCCTTCTCAGAGTGGGGGCCAAACTGCAGGAAAACAACACTGCATGAACACAGCAACAGCACCAGGGCAAGAACTGATGTTAAAGTGAAGTAAACAAACTATTTTTAACTTGACAGGGAAGTAAACAGCAGAGCTCAGGGCTCAGTTTCAGATTCCTTGCAGGTACTTGAAGCTGGCCCCATTCCCACAGCCAGGGTTTTGTAACTCCTCCCTCCCCCAGCCAGGATCTGCCTTCCAGCAGCAGCTGGGCACTGTTTCACAAACACTTTTATGCCACCAACGTTTATCCCACACTCCTCCCAGCCTGGCCTGGCTGGCACCCACCCCCCTCCACACAATGCTGCTCCCACCACATCTGCAGAGCCTGAGCTCGGGGTAACACATCCAACATTTCCAAAGGCACAAACACCAAGAGGTTTTACACAACACTCCTGCTGCAGGAACCCCCAGCAGCATCACTGCTGTCCCCTGTGTGGTGTCAGAGATGTGGTGAGGGCAGTGCTCACCCCGACTCTGTTCCCTGCCCGCAGCCAGAAGCTGTAGCTCCTCCCTGGGAGCAGGTTGGTCACTCCAAACTCGGCTGCTGGGCCCTGGTAGAGCACCCTGCGCTCGTCCTGCTCCGAGCTGGCCATCTCCAGGAGGTACTCTGTGATCTCAGAGCCTCCATCCACAGCTGGGGGGCCTGGAAAACAAAAACAGATTGCATTCTCCTATTAGTTTCTAAATTCCCTAAGTTAGGGCAGGCTCTTGTCATGTGTCTGAGCAGAAATGCTTCATGAAGCGTGCTTCCCCACCCCTCCAGGTACTGATACTTGGTTTAAGACAGTCTTCATCAGGGCTTTATTCATGTATTTTCCCTGTTTTCTTCACTAAACAGTTTTTATCTTCATTAATTTTTGCTTATCTCCTTTACTGAGATAACAGTAAGAAAACAAGAGATCTTCAAATTGCCAAGGAGGTGCCAGTCATGGGGAGACAGGAAGCTTTCTCACTGGAAAATATTTATGTCTGCCTAAGTCTCACTCTATCACCCTATGAGAGGTGGACAGAATCTTTGGTCTTCTTAAAAAAATCCCACAGAACAAACCAAAAACCCCACAGCAAACCCAAAAAATCCCAAAGGCCACGGACAGCATCTTTATGTTTTTATTTTTACCTTTTCTTTCCCTGATGAGTTCTATAGATTTTTGATTTGGAAGACTGAAATCAGAGCAGTGTTTTACTCCAACTCTGGTGCTTACCCCACTGCAAAGTGATTTCCTTAGGCTTGGCTTTGCCCACCAGGGCTGGGGCAGGACAGGGCCCAGGGGGAACAGCTGCTGTGGTGACAGTCGTGACATCGGAGGCCTGCAGGGACACAGACATTGCAGAGCACAGACAGGAAGCATTTTGCTAAAAGATGAACAGAAATGCTTTCCAGAAGCACCTTTCCCCTCCTGCTGCTCACCTGGCTCTCCCCACCTTTGCTGGCACAGGACACCCGGAGCCTGTAGGAGGTGCCAGGCCTGAGGTGGTCACAGACGTGTTCCCGCTGGGCTCCGCTGTAAATGGGCTCCCACCTCCCTCCTGGGGGAAGGAAAAGCACTTTACCCTCTCAAACCTTTCTAAAATCACACCTGGAAATTCTCTCATGCAATTATTAAGATGGTCAAGCCAGAGAATCAATTTGAAATGATTAATTATACAGAGAACATGTACAACACACACACACACACACACGTGTGAAATCAGAAGGAACTGCTGGAGTAAAGCATCATTTAAGTTGGAAAACATCCCCAAAATCCAAGTCTAAACCATGTTCCATATGTAAATGTGAATTAAATATCTCCAGGGATGGAGACTGAGTACTGTATTAGTACCCAGAAGTGACTCCTTACCAACTGATGCCTCAGAGATTTCCAAAAAGTATTTAGAGATGTCTGATCCTCCATTATCCTTGGGGGGTTCTGAAAGAAATCAACACCTTAAGTTACAGAAGATTTAATATCAAGGCATTATTTTGTAATCAGCTTTTCCAATGAACACATTCATATTCATTCAAACACAGCAAGAGAAACCAGTGTACTTAATTATTCACAATACATTTTTCTGAGCAATTTTCCTCCTATTATTAATCATGATTATTCCAGGAAGAGTAACTGGGAAAACACTCCCAATTTCAGGTATCAGCTCCTGTTTTTCAAGTGAACATATGAATTATTTAAACATCACAGTAAACCCACAGGGGAGTTTAGGACAGCAGTCAGTGCTTCTCAGAAATGACTGAACACCAGTGTGCTTCCAAAGCCTCAAAATAAACCATTTTTGGGTAAACTTGAGTATTTCTCCTGCAATAACAATACTTGTAGATAAATAACCAGCCTGAGTTCCCTCTCATTTAATCAGAGGGAGGCTGCCCACACCCCAGCAGCACTGGGACACCCCAAGGCACCTACCCCATGTGACCCTCACACTGTGGGGATGGATCTTGCCCTTTACAGCAGGTTTGCTGGGAGCTCCAGGTCTGTCAGGCTTGGTGCTGTGCTCCACCACCTCACTGGGGCTGCTTTTTCCTTCACTGTTGTAGGCAAAAAGCTGTTGGAGGAGGGAACAGAATAGAGAATAAATGGTTTAATGACAGCAATATATGTTGATAATACATGAGGATAAACATTATTTTAAAAAATCTATTAAAAACCCAACCAAAATAAAGACAATCATTTATACCATAATTAGCTGGTTCAAAAAATCTGGTTTGTATTATTACTTCACCAAAACCTGCTCTAACAAAAGGTAATTGTTGGGACAACAGGTGAATTCCTGCTGTCTCCATACAAAGCTGGAAAACTTGCTGGAAAATGCCAAAGCCCAGGAAAGCACATGAAATTAGGAACAAACTATGGTACAAACCCTGAACTTATAGGATGTACTCCTCCTCAGGTTTCTTAAAGTGCATGAGAGCTCATCTCCATTGTACTGGGGCTGGAATCCATAGCCCTGGCAAGGAGGGAAAAGAAGGATGAACACAGTCACTGATTTTTAGGGTAAAACAAAACCCAGAGCAGGTAAATCACATTTTTTTAATCTTGAACTTCATTTCTGTGCCATGAATTGGACACAATACTTTGTGCCATGAACTACAAACAGTTCATGGCACAAAGTATTCATGGCAGTTCTCTGCCATCAATTCCATGCAATGCTGTCTCTCTCTGCCATCAATTCCATGCAATGCTTTCTCTCTCTGCCATCAATTCCATGCAATGCTGTCTCTCTCTGCCATGAATTCCATGCAATGCTTTCTCTCTGCCATCAATTCCATGCAATGCTTTATCTCTGCCATCAATTCCATGCCATGCTGTCTCTCTCTGCCATCAATTCCATGCAATGCTTTCTCTCTCTGCCATCAATTCCGTGCAATGCTTTCTCTCTCTGCCATCAATTCCATGCAATGCTTTCTCTCTCTGCCATCAATTCCATGCAATGCTGTCTCTCTCTGCCATCAATTCCATGCAATGCTGTCTCTCTCTGCCATCAATTCCATGCAATGCTTTCTCTCTCTGCCATGAATTCCATGCAATACTTGCCGACCATTTATCGGGAGATCAAAAAAAATTCATTTTTATTTCAGCACTATGAAGGAAATTTCCACACAAAGCCCAGCACTTACAGAACCTTCTTCCTCCATGTCCAGGCTGTAGGTGAGGGAGTCATCCAAGGCCCCTCCTGCAGGAGGGCTCCATCCCAGGGCCATCCAGGTCACTCCTGCTTCCAGCAGCGTGGGTGGTGCTGGGGCTGGTGGCACCACCCCGGCTGTGCCGAATGTCACCGTCTCACTGAACCCACTGGGGAGGAGATTTAGAACAAGGGTGAGCAGCAGCTGATGGAATCCAGGGGGAAATGCAGCACTTGGTATCCCTGGGCTCCTGGTTACCTCATTCCAATGTCGTTTTTAGCAGCCAGCCTCAGGGAGTATCTTGTGGAGGGAGCGAGTTTGGTGAGCTTGTACTGCTTCAGGTGCCCGTAGTAACATTCCTTGAAGGGGCCATTCTTCCCCTGGAGAACAGGGAGACCCAGAGTCACTCCCTGATCCCTGCCAAGGTCACCCTCCTCACTGTACATCTTCCTAAATCCCATAATCTCAGACTGGTTTGGGTTGGGAGAGACCTTAAAGCTCATCTCGTTCCATGGGCAGGGACACCTTCCATGAGAAATGTAATTTCACTCATTTAACAGTAATTAAAAAAGAAATTACTGAGACTGAAGAATGCAAAATTTAATGTATCATGGTCATCCTGAGTCTGCTGATGGTCAGCCTAAGCAGCCCTGATAATAAACCACACTAGAACTGAGATACGTGATTACTTTTGGTACTGGGGATTTGACAAAATGGTGATAAACCATTGAGCTAGAAACAAAACACATCTGGAAGTTTTTTATCCCTTTGCATTACAACTCAGCAAGATGCTCAAGAGCTGAGGGAGATTTGTGACACAACCCAAAGATGCCAAATGCTTGTATATTTAAAGAGAACACAGGAATGACTGATGCTCTGGATGACAAATGAGGCACTTTTACACTGTCCCCTCCCACTGATCATTTGTCTCTTTAAAACTGTCAGGACAGTTGCACCAAAATAGCTGCTGTACCTAAGCAAAGGGTATTTTTAAGTGTAATTGCTCTACAGATGTCATTATGATTTTTTTTGGTACTAGAAAAGCTCTTACCTCATCCCATTCTAAAAGAAAATTAGTTATTTTGGAACCATTGTCATTTGAGGACTGAAAATAAAGAAACAATGAAAAAAAGAGTTAAAATCAAGTGGTTGTAAATGTGTTTTATAAATATTTTTACACATTGAATAAACTCCAACTGCCTTTTAATACAAGGCTGCTGTGCTACTTCTTTTAGTTCTGATAGTTTTGAATATAAATTTATAAATTGTTTGCTTTTATAAATGAAGCAAATTACATTCTTAGAGCTCTTTTCCTGGTGCCTTGCACTGGGTGCTCACCACCTGCCTGTGCAATCTAAGGGTTCACACGAGCAACATCTGACACAAGAAATGGGAACTTCTTCATTTTCTAAGCACAGATACTACAAATAATTTCACTAAAGTAATTTAGCTGGAACCATTTTTCAGCATGATCGTAAGAAAAACATCAAAAACCAAGTAAACACAGCCACCAACAAGCCTTGACAGACAGTGGTTATATTCAAAAGTCAGATCAAAAATGAGAATCTATAGAACCATCCAAAGAAATTTAGTCTGAATGAGTCAGAGTAACTAAAAGAACATTAAGTCATATCTATTTATCATCCAGGACCTCAAGCAAAGATATAAATAAATTAAAATCCATTTTTTCCTCTCTGCCAGTTCAGAAGAGAAGAGCCCTGCTGCCAACTGTGTCACACTACAGCTGCAGGCAAGAAACTCAGCAAACATTGAAAAAAAAAAAGGAAGGTAATTATTATTACATTATCAATCTTCACTGAGCAACTTAAAAGGCACCACCTACAGCACACACTGAATTCCTGACAAAGCTGATTTCAATCCACTGCCCAGGAATCCAGCAGAGAGCTCTGCTCCCCTTCCCTCAGCCCCAGGTGTGGCTCTTACCTTCCACTGCAGGCTCAGGCTGTTCTTGGTTCTGTTAATCAGTTTTGGGGCAGCTGGACAGTCTGGCTCACAGCTCTCTGTGGTGAAGCTCACCAGCTCTGAAATGGTTTCTTTGATGGAACTGCTGGTTGCTGAAACTCTAAACAAAGGGTAATTAATGATGTGGCTGCTGCAATGGCACCTGGAAATGTAAGGGCAGAGCTGGCAGCTTCAGGGATTTAATCCCAAGCAGTGACTGCAAGGTGGGGGTCACACAGTTCACCTGCTGACCCCAGACCCCCATTTCTCACTCTTCATTTACTCTGCCATTACTCTCTGCCACAGTGGAGATATTTTAGGGCTGAAAAACCTGTGGGATAGGGGATGAAAACTATGCCAGGTGTTCCAAAATGGCAACAGGATACCTGACTGGAAATGAGCCTTTTGCTAAAAACACCTTAAAATTCAAATACAGCCAACACTTGTGCAGGAGTATGAGCACTAAACAGGCCAAATCATAAAATAACAATTGTATTGTTATTAAACAATAAAATCACAATTTTCGTAAGAATTGCTTCATGTTTTCAGCAGTCCTGCCTCTTTCTGTGGAAAACACAGCACTGTGCAGGTGGAGCTGTGCCCAGCACTTCCCACACCCAGAACTGTTCACAGCTTCAGAGCAGGACTTTGCTGCAGGGAATCTTCAATCTCATCTGCTCCAGTGCCCCAGCACTGAGTGTGACTCTGGTTCCCCTGGTTTGTTCAGCAGCTGCTCTCCCTGGCCAGCCCAACACCTCCAGTCAGGATCATTTATTTACTCCTGATCATCCCATTCCCACTCCCCCGCTTGCACTGCTGCAGGTCAGACAGGCATCTCTGAAATCAAGCTGACAAGTCAGATTTCAGATCCAATTTCAAGGCTAAATTATTTCATTTGCCACTGACTTCAGCCCACAACAATCTACAGAGTGTTGTTCTAAAAAAGTACCAGCAGAGAATAATTTAAAGTTTGTAACTAAGAAATCTGAGGAGACAGAGAAGGTGGTAGGGAAGGAAATGAGGTGGTATTTTAATTAAGTTAAAAGAGAAATTGGAATTTAGATGGCAAACCCAGTGTCCACAGCATGGTGTTTTTTCAGAGTATTCCTAAACTGTTTGTACCACCCCTTTTCCATGAAGCCACAGTAACCCTGCAATGCCCATATCCCCCAAAGCTTTATTTCCTTCCCAGCAGCATACCTGGCATGATAATCAGTGGCTGGTCTGAGATCAGGAAGTGTAATTGTTAATTCTTCCCCACTGTGAAAAGGCAAAAACAAACAGAAAGCAGAGTTACAGCTCTTCCTTAAACCTCAGGGCTCAAAGCTCATTGAAAAGCAAAACCACGTAGTGCACATTTAAGTTTCCCACTGTCCATGTATAACTCTTTAGTGATATTACTTAAAATTTATTTCATGTGAAGTAGGAAGGTCTGCAAGTCAACAAACAGCTCCTGATAGAGAGATTGCTGATTGGTTAATGGTTTAAACATTGTGCTTAAAGGAAGAAACTAAACTTACACATAGACAGATTTAAATTTTCCATTTTTACCACTGTTGGATATTGCTACTTCAAATGTAAATGCTGCTGGACTATGACTATGGCTCTCTCCATTCTGTGAACTAACTGGGAGATTCCAGGACAGAACGGCTGATCTTGCTTGTATATCAGAAACCTATTAAAAGCATAAATAATGCAAGTAAGTTTGCTTTCTGCAAGAAAAGGTTAATTAGTCAATAACATGGCGTCGCTAATTGGCCTAGGAAGCTCCTCACTGGAGGAATTCTTTCCCTTTGGAGTGGGAATATAGAGGCATTCTTTGGATTGCAATGATTTCCTCTTTTCATTTCTAAAGGCTTTCCCTTCCAACACCAAACCAACACCACAGTGGGGCAGGAAGAGAAAACTCCTGCATCAAGGTTTCCATCACTCACTTGGAGCAAATGTTCAGCTGGGGAGTCTTGGGCAGGACCCCAGATCAGATTTAGGCACAGACACCTCATTGTCATTTTCTGACAGATCCCTCACAAAACATTCAGCCACTGATCCTAACTAAGGACAGCACAGGCTCTGTTTGTAAAACTCAATATTTCTTGTCTGATTTTTTTTTTTTTTTTTTTTTTTGCTGCTTAATTCCCACACTCCAAATTCTCTCTGCCCAAGGCAACACAGCCTTGGGGTAGCTCAAAGTACAGATGTCAGAAGCAGCAGGGAAAAAGTACTAAAGGACCAAAAACCCCTTCAAAAGCTGGTGCAAAGGAACACAACCCCTGTTTGCTGTGTGGATAATGCAGAGAAGAGCTCATTAAACTTGCTCAATATCAAACACAGACATTTTAATTACCCTCACCAGACTCCACCTTCCTAAATAAGTCTCAAATATTTGCTCCAGTTTCTCAATATAACATCAAAAGAGGATCTATTTGTGTAAACTTTATCCTCAACACTCCTAAATCCTCTCTGCTGAGCAAAGGATGGTTCCAAGAGTGGAAAAACTTCCAAGAGTTTAGCAGGCCCCTGGTTTGCAAGGTAAAGCCCTCACATACACTGGAAAACTGCAACAGTGGAATATTCTGGGATTACAGGCTGGCAAACTGAGAAATAGTGAATTTCCAGCATGGTTGCCCTTTCCCAGCTATGAACTCTGACAACTAAACAGTATTTATCTTCTCTATTAAAAAAATTAAACCATTAAGAACAAAGGAAAAGGGATTGATAAAACACAAGTTATTTTCTAGGAAGCACAGGCCCAGAAAATAATGGGATTTTAAGGCTAATACTTACAACTGGCTTGCCAATGCTCAAGTGAGTATCACATTTCCTGGATTCTGTGTCAGATTCTGCAATTTAAACACAAACCAGATTATCCCAAAGCCTGAGAGCAACCCAGGCTGTTACCAAAAGGCCACCACGAGATGGAGTTGGCCTCATTAGGACTTGAACAATGGTTCTTATTGTGCAAAGTTCATTTCCCCTGTTTGTTTTGGCTGCGTGAGGGGCAGAAACACCAACTATCCAAAACCAACAGTGGTACAAAAACCCTTTTAGTACATCCTGCACAAAGGGGATCTTTTCCTAATGGAGCAGAAATAGGTTTTCTTTGACAACACAAAAACATTCCTCCAAAAATGAGAGGTGTTAAAAAAAATGATAATAAGATCTTATCTCTGCATGATTTGTTTCCCTGGAATTTCTATGGCAAAACATTCCCAGTTTGGAAGAAGCCTGACACTGTCTCAAAGACACTGCACAAGGTTTTTAGTAGCCACAAGGTATTAAAAAGCTGAAATTAGAACTAATTAAACAGCAGCTTCTACAACTGCTCAAATTTTCATATTTCTTGAAGCTTAAATGGGTCCTGGTTTATCAAAAATAACCCCGTGACACCAGAAGTTCTGGAAGTACCTACAGGTCACCCTCACTGGGAATATTGATCAGTCCTGGCTCAGAAATGGCAGAGAAGTAAAAAGGTTTAAGATTAATTCTTTTTGAAGACCTTATTTGCTAAATACCAAATGAAAAAACTTGATATTCCCACGATTCTTAGAATTAACAATAATGGATTTCAGGCCTCCTCTAATCCTGAAGAGCTAAACAAATTTATAAATTCAGCTTTTTCAGAACCTGTTTTGCAATGAGTTTATAGAAAACAACTGAGATTTCCCCTGCCCATGCCACCTACCTCCCATCTCTGCCTCTGGACTGCCCTTTGTTTTTCCTATCTGCTTCTGCTTTAGTGCTCCAACAGCCCCTTGCTGGCCCTTTCCATTCCCATTGGGAATTGTGGCATTGGAAGAATTAAGGACTTTATGTGGTGAGGAGGGAGGGCTGTTCAGTTTATTGTTGGTGTGACCACTGGCTTGTCTGTCCTTTAGCCTCTTCTTGAGGTGCTCCTGCATTTTGAGACTCCTCTCGTCCCTCTGGATGAAGTTTGTCCTCCCATGGGAACGAGGTTCTGCCAAGAAGGGAGAAATAACTTCATTATTCTGAATTATTCATTTGACATCTGAAACTACAAGCTGCAAAAATCACTAAAATCCAGCCCCTGGAACTTCCCTGTGCTTTGTCAGTCTGGAAGTGCAGGGATTTTGCAGTTTGGGGTCTTTTTAAACTGAATTGTTCGGGCCTTTTTCCTGTCATCTGCTCCAGATCCTGCTTTACAGCTGCCTTTCTTCCCTGCTACAGACATATTTACAAGAAATTAAGCAATTTAGGACCCAAACTGAGTTTTTCCAACACATCCCGAATGTTTTAGCTTAGAGCAACTCAAAATACATGGCTACCAATTTAAACTTGAGAGACAATGAATAGTCTTACTAAGTCTAATTTCTGTTTTAAGTCTTGATAATAAAATAAGGATTTGAGCTTGGTTTAATTCAACATAACCCTAGTGCTTCACTGATTTATTGCTTCACTCAGGTTTTAGAGTGGGTCTGCACTTCACCCTCCACTATGGATAACAACATTTTTTGGGTTGTTTTTGTTCACTTTTCAGTCATATTTGGACTAAAAAAAATATATATATTCATGTATCAAATTAAGTTCATTTTGAATAAATTTCACGCCAAGGCTGTGACAAAACTCAGAGGGCAGAGTTTCAGGAGTCACTGCTGTGGGATTTACAGTGGCAAAAGCAGGGATGCATGGAAAATACAACATTGGAAAATACAACATTTCTCAGGTACAAATTTGCATATTTCCTTGAAAACAGAGGATTCAAACAGAAAAATCAGAGGACACACAACCGCACTTTGCACACTCAGGGACTCAGGCGAGTCCCTGACCCACAGGGGTGTCCCAGGTTAATAACACAACCCCTGGGGATGTGTGGGGAGGCTGGGCCAGCTGTCCCCAGGGCTTGGGGACACCCTGGGCTCTCACCTTGCTCCTGGAACACGTGTGGTGGCGGGGGCTGGTGCATGAACTGAGGCGGGAGCTCTCCTGTGCCGGGCACCGCGGGGAACACGGGGTGAGGGGGGGGTGGCAGCAGGGCATGGGGGTGGTGCATGTAATGGGGCACGTGGGGGGGGAGGGGGAGGAGGGGGGGGATGCATGGAAGGGTGGAATTCCCCCGAGTGGGGCACCACCACCACTCGCCGAACTCCATTTTCTTCCACCACCTGCGGGGAAATGGGAGAAATCAACGGTGAGGTCAGAGAGAATCCCATCAAATATTGTACATGCAACAAGGGATTGATTTCCCTGCTCTGGTTCATATCCAGGACCTGACAGGCAGGGTTTGCACACCACTGGAAACCAGGCAGGTACTGCTGGGTTGAAGTGGAGTTTGAGGCAGTCAGTCTGAACAATCACAGAATCCCAGAGTGGTTCAGGTTGGAAAAGACCTTAAACTTCATCTCATCCCACCCCAGGGACCCTTCCACAGAACAGGCTGCTCCAAGCCCCATCCAGCCTGTCCTGGAACACCTCCAGGGCTGGGAGTCCACAACCTGGTCACTCCTGAATTATTTGACTCCACTTTGGCAGAATCCAAGAGAACCAGCCCTGGGCTCCTCCAGACACTGGGAACACAAAGTTATCACCTCATCTGACAAGAGCAGCCCAGGTAACTCAAGCTCTGATTTAAAGCTGCTTTCCAACTTGTCAACCCCTGTCACAACAACCAAGGGAAAACAACCCAACCCTGCTGGTTTCAGGTGACAGCAAACACAGAAGAAATAAATGTGGTTTTCAGGCTAAGCAGCTCAGTGCTGCCAGGGCTTTGCCCACTGTTTGCACTGAGGGATCCATTTCACAGGGATCAGAAACTGTCTGGGAGATGCTTTGCTCAAGGTCTGCAGAGCTGAAGAACAGCAGAAGCCAAAAATTCCACTGTGTGCAAAAAGAAACTGCCTGGAGAACCCAAGAACTCACAGGTTTCAAACCTACTCACAACACTCCTGATTTTCAACATTACTACAACACAAGTTCTGTTTCCACATTTGGTTTTGATTATTTCCTTTTAAAACACATTAATTTAGAAATAAATCAAACTGGGAGTATCTCTGGTAACAACATGCAGGTCTGACCTGAACAACACCCAGGAGTGGAAAATCCAAGGGAGTGGAAAAGCAAAGCTGGGAGAGCCCAGAGCCCTGCTCATTTCCCAAACACACCACTGGAATCAGTGTTTGCATCACCACCACACTCTGCTCCAGCAGTGCTGCTCTGCTGGAATTTCAGGAGATCAGGGTTGGTCAAGAAAGGAGCACTGAAAATTCGGATAAATTTTTATATTAAATAGAAAACCTGCAGCCAGTTGGGACTGTTCACATGACCCAGCTTCACCCTGCAAACAGGACTGATGAAAAATAAACATGTGGATCCTGTTCATGCAGCTCAGACAGTCAATTCAGAGCTGTCCTTGCTGCTAAAAGTGTTTTTAACTGCTGGGAGCAGGATTAAAAAATTCCTGGAAACTGGATCAGACATTACTCAGTAACAGAAGGGACAGAGCCCACAATAAAGTGAAACAGTTGGTAAGTTCAATGGAAAAAAGGCTTTTTTTCACAGCTAAAACCACCAATAAAGAACAAAAATATTATTAAAATTTCAGCAAAAACCACCCAGCAAGAGAAGGAGAAATGAAGGTACCTGAGATACGTAACCGGGAGGCACAAAGATCGGCGGCATGGAACCGTTTGGTGACATCATAGGGACATGTGCTGGACCTGCCAAGGACAAGGGGCCACTTCTTATCAACCCAGGCTTTTCCCATCTGGAGACACCTTTTGCCAAAGATGGGAGCCCACCCTGGAGCCTGAAACATCAGGGATTGCATCCCATTCTCTGTTTGATTATTGGCTTTATCCCAAGCACCATGTTTTGGCTAGCAGTATCTTTTTAACTGCATAAAAATCTGCATAAATAATTTTAGCTCTTCATTTGTGGCAGTTAAAAGTCTGTAGTACTGAAGGCAAATGTAGGTATTGGGGTAAAGCTGATGTAGGAATTTAAAAATTAATTTTAAATACATTATTTTTTACATGAAGCTCAAGGGAAGTATTCGTGTAGGGGATTTGATGAAAGCAGAATGGACACATTTTATATAATATCATGAAAAATGGTGACATATACTCCAAAAATGGAAATACTGCTAAATTCAACTTGACTTACAGGAGATATTTTGCCCTGACTGGGGTTTTCTGTCACTTACCCAGAAGGTAAAAAGGAATTTGCAGGCATAGAGTGGAACAATGATTTCTCCCACCTCACAGCACAGGGAGGTCCCAAGTGCTTAAAGTTCTTTAACTTATTGTAATAAATACACAGAAATCATGTGTTAGGATCCTGGGAAGACACTTAGTCAAGGATCACTGCAAATCCATCTTTTGGGACTGAAAATCTGCAGGATTCAGGGAATCCTGGCAGCTTCCCAGTGCTGCCTCATTTGTGCTTGGACACAAACTGAAAAATGTGATTTATTCCAGTGCAGAAAACACATCTGACATCACAGAAAAAACCCAGTGGAATAACCCATGAACCAAAATATTTGGATTCAGGTCTTGAGCCTCCCTTTACCTTGAATGCACTGAATGTGTCCATCTTCAGTTGTAATTGTAAATGTTTCACCTGGGTTTACCTGCACAAGAATCACCTGCAGGAAACAAAACACAGAAGAGGGGTTGGGGGCTTTTTGAATTTTACACATTTTCTGGGGGAAAACCCCTCCTCTTTAGAGACAAACAACATCAGAGCTTTGGCAACCTTGGAGTAAAACAGGAAAATGATGGGTAGAATGAAAATATTTCCTCCTACTTTTACATAAAATCCTTGTATTTTTCCTCTGGTTACTCCCAGAAGTGCCTCACTTGATATACATGAAATAAGCTTTTAATTTCACATTTCACACTGATTTTTCTGCTTTTTCTGAGGCAATGATGACCAGAGATTCACATTGCATCCCAGGTTTTTCCCCCCACCTCTGCCCTGCAGCTCCTGTGAGCCCAGGTGAGTTCTCCCTGTGGGAGGAACCCAGCCCCAGTGACATCCTGCAGGTCCCTCTGGTCCTCTTGCACACAGATCCACCTGGAGCTGGGCCAGGATCACTCCTCAGGCACTGCAGGGATCCCAAACTTTCCCCTCATCCTGCCCCAGCCTCAGGGGAATTTTGGCAGCTGCACTTTATTGTAACATCTATAATATTCCACAGTTAATCCTTTAATAAAAGGGGATTGGTCAGGTAAGAACTGCAGGCACACAATTCAAATTCCAACCTGGTGACAGTTGGCACTGATGTAAAAACTGAAATAAAATGTGTTTGTCAAAGCAGCTGTGAAAATCAGTGTAATTTTCTTCCATTCAATTTTTATAAAGTATTTTTGCACTATTCAAGGTGTGACATTTGTAGCAGGTAGATGGGACCTGAAGAAATCACCTGGACATTTAATTCCTGGTAAAATGAGCTACACATGACATTAATGAATGAATTTTTCTGCGCTGGAGCTCCCTGAACTCCTCAGAAACCAGTTTCACTGTTCTCATCACTACAGACTCCAGGGATAAATGATAAATGCTATTTAACACTGGTTTTGCACTTCTGCATATTGCTGTATTAATCTTTGATTTTATTTTTTATAACCTCCCTTGTAGGGGAGAATTGATGCTCCTTGTACAGGAGAATTTTACTTTGGGTGGGTGATTTGTTTCTGGATATAAATAAGCCACCAAAATCCCTGAAAAGACCATTTAGGAGGCACTCAGTAATTTTTATTATGGTTCCAGGAGAGTGAGAGATGGCAGAGAATGCCTTTAAATGTGGCATAATTTGCATTAATAATGAAATTTATGCAGATTTGTCACTTCAGAAGGCAAGTAAATGCATGACCTCAATGCTAACACATTTCTTGGGATAAAGGGAGAGAAGTGGTGTCAATTGTTTAAAGAAAACTGACAATAATGGGCTGAGGATCTGCCAAAGCACAAGAAACAGGAAAAAGCTTTGCTGTGGATCCAGGATTGCACAGGCAGGGACTGACCTCAGGAAAAGGCTCATCTTGAGGGCAAAACTCAGAGGCAAGAAAGGGAATGTTTGAGACTCAGAGCCTCTCTGAGGTGGCACATCCTCAGCCAGTTCCTGGGCTGCAGCTCAGAGCAGAGGGAGGGATCCCAGCAGAGCTCAATCCCAGCAGTGGAGCCTGGAATGCCAGGAATGCTCAGGCCCTGCCTCAGAGCCCTGACTCACTGGGATTCATGCAGAAAATGCAGTCCCAGGCACCTTCCAACAAGGAACATGTCCAGGAAGCTGGAGCAGGGCTGAGGGGTGGATCTGAGCCAGGGGAGAGCTGAGCCCAGGGGCTGCCAACACCCCCAGGGGACCTGAGCACCTCTGCAGGGCTGGTGGCACCAGCACAGCCAAAGCTGCTCAGCCACAGCTCTGCTATCAGCCTTATTCACACATTTTTGAATCCAGAAAACTTCCAACTTTTGCTTCAAGTGAAATGGAGCTAATGGAGTCACTGGCCAAACACAAAGGTTTGGTTTCTGGAAACAAATCTCTCTGCAATAATTAAGTATGAGCACTGTCCTCCACAGCACTGGTAGAGAAGTAATTAAAAATTCTCTGCCTTAATAAAGATTCTAAGTCAAGACTCTCTCTAAAAGATTCTATTTAAACTTCAAATGCATCTCCACAATACAACTCTATTAATATTTTCCTTTTTTTTTTAAATCTCACCTGATTGCAAAGTCTCCTCTAGGTCCTAAAAATGTCAGTGACTGTCACCTCCATGTCCCACACACAGAGCTCTGGGGGCAGGAGCCAACTAAATCTACCTGATCTCCTTTCCTCATGAAACCTGAACCACCTGAGCCACCTCCCAGATGAGCAAGGCTGAAATTTCACCTTCTACTGCCAGAACTTCAGAAATATCTCGGAGACTTTGCTCATTTCCAGAAATACTCATTGTACTTCCACCTCTGAGGCAGAAAGGGAGAAGGACTTTTTCTTTAAAAAAGCTCATTTTTCCAAGTATACAACTGAAACAACACAGATTTCTCCATCTTATCTGCAGCAATGACAAATTAAAGATCTCATGTAAACTTTCAGCATTTATGGCCTGCCAGACCTCAAAGGATGGGAAGAGCTCCCAGTATTTGCAGTACAAAGCACTCAGCTCTTTCTGCTGAACACCAAATTCACATTTACTGACAATTTACACAGACTTGGGCTTCAAAGTTGTTCTGCTGCAACTTTTTACCTGTGTTTCTAATCCTACCAGGGACTTCAGAAGGGTTGTGTCCAATAAAGCTCTAAAGTTTCAACTAAATACACTCAGGTTTCACCACTGCACTGTAATTATTAATGAAGACACTTAAAACCAGGAAGCCAAGGTCTTTCCTTTCATTTTCCTGTCATAGATTTCCTTTGCAATCCCTTGCTAATCTTTATTCATCACTTCACAGCAGTTTCAAAACCTTTATTAACCCCCCAATTTTTCCTTTGAATTTTGGAGTTTGCAGCTCCATTTTAAAGCCTTTTTTTCACACCTGGCCACTGCCTGAGAGCTGAATGATTTTTTTCCCTCTCTCCATTTCTGTTTAACTCCTGATGTCAGTGCTCACTGGCACAGCCTTGCCCAGCTGGCAGAGCAGTGGCAGAGCTGCCTGGCTTTGGTGGAGCCAGCATCCCAGTTGCTCCCAGTGCTCCCAGTTGAGGGCTGACTTGTGTTGTCGGTGGTCACAGGGGTTTGTAGAGGATGGAAGAGACAGGATCTTGATTCCATGATCAGAAGGCTTGATTTATTATATTATGATATATATATAACATTATAACTATACTACATAGAGATAGAAAAGAAAGGAGCTTCTTCAGAAGCTGGCTATGCTAAGAATAGAATAGAAAGAATGAATAACAAAGGTCTGTGTCTGCAGAGAGCGACAGCAGCTCCACCATGAGTGGTCAGAAGATCCAAACATCCACAGGGGACCAACCACGGGTGGACCTGTTGCATTCCACAGCAGCAGATAATAATTGTTTACATTTGTTACTGAGCTTCTCAGCTCTAGCAGGAAAAGTCCTACAGAAAGGATTTTTCACAAAGAATGTCTGCAACAGACTTGCCTGCTGGATGCTGTCCCCGTTGACCATGTGAGGTAGGAGTGGCACTTCATTCAGCAGAGGGGTGGCTTCCAGGGGGGGCGGCTGCTCAGCCATCATTTCTTGGGATCACTCATGGACACCTGCTCACCTCAGCCACCTGCTCCAAGGAAAAACAGGGATGAGGTCAGATCCAGCTCTCCTGTCCTTAAATCATTCCCTGTTTGTTTGACAAACTCAGCTCTGCCAATTCCAAGTGCACCCAAACATTCCAATGTTATCCTGTTTTTCACTTTTAACTCCTTTCATGTAAGCAATAAAAGTCCTTTCCCCAAAATTTTCCCCTCTAATTATCAGGAATATTCAGCCACGAGTGCTGGAATTGGTACCTCAGTGCAGCAATTACACAGTAGAGGAATTTACATTTATACAGCAATTTATTCCTAAATTTGCACTTCAAATTCCTAAACTGCTTCCACTCCAGACCCCAAGCTTTAGGCTACATAATGCACACACCACATTTACATTTTAGTGATGATCAAAAAAAAAACCCTAAACCATGCAATTTCTCCAATACAAAATCTGCCAGGGTGCAAGCAAAGCTTGAGACAACACAAAATCCTGCTTTGTCCCAAAATTTCTGACTGACAACCATGGGGAAATGTGAATGGAAAAGTGCTGCAGAGTTGGGAGCTTCCAGGGAATAATCTGTAATTAGAGCAAGTCAAAATACACATGATACAAATTAATTATAGCAATTAGAGCAAATCAAGCTGCAAGCTCCCAATGGTAGGGAATTTTCAGTGTATAGTTAATCCAGCATCCATAAAAAGCACAAGATAACAGGATACAGGAAATGCTGACACTTCCTGTTCCTTTCCCATTACCTCCCATAAACCAGAAGGCAAAATGTGGTTAGGAGGGTCCAATTCCTTAAAAATAAAAAGCAAACCACAAAACACCTCCCTAAATCTGGGCATGAACCAAGTCAGGCTGCTTCAAAATGTCAAATCTTTCTTCAGTTCTCCACAAGCAGCAAGGAAAGGGCAATTTTTGGGGAAGAAAAAAGACAAAAGCTGATTAATTCTGTACCTGTGGGATTGTATTTCCAGCAGATTAGCAACAGGAGGAGAAATATAATATAATTAACATAATTTCTTCTGGTTTTAACTGATTTTGTACAGAAAAATCTGTAAGAAAGCTGAGATTACAAAGGTTTTTCCTGTGTTATCAAGACAGGGCAAAGGAGCTGGTGGAATCCACTGATAAAACCCCCATTGCTCCTTTGCAAAAGCATCTCCAAATCAGAGATGCAATCACACAGCCACAAAATGCAGCACAACAAACTCCTCAAGACTTCCCAGAATCCAGCTCCTTTCACAAGGAAATTCTTCTCCAGGGCTGCTCCAGTAACAGCTTTAGGAAGGCAAACATCACTGCAAGGTGCAAGGGCTGGACAGGACCTCAAAGATCAAATTTGCATCAGCTTTGGCCTAAATACACTTAATAAATACACTGAACTGCCTGAGCATGGTGTTTATTTCCTGAATAAAATAATCTCCTTTTTGTCAGGTTTGGAATTGCCTCTGCCAAGGATGCAAATTTTAACTATTCCACTTAAAAACCCCTGCCTGGAACAGTAAAATTCAGGCAAAGGTTTCTTCCTCTACACCTCTCCCATTTTTTGAGGTTGGATCTAAGCCTTGAGAGCCGTGACAGGAATTCACTGTACACAGGCAAAATGAAAATTTTTTATTTTATATATGCATATGAATTTCTTGAATCTCAAAGAAAACAGAAATTAGTAGTTAAATTAAAGGGGAAACCCCTTTACCAAAGGGCAACTCCTTCTGCATTCACATTCAACTACCCCAAACAAACAGCTGCAGAAAAACATGTTCTGAAACAGGAGCAAAGACACCTGCAACTTTAAATAAAGCTTCAGAGTTTCTGTGCTCATCCTCTGCAACTTTAAATAAAGGTTCAGAGTTTCTCTACTCTTCCCCTGCCTTGGCTCAATTTAATTCTCTCTTTAGGACAAATTACAGAGCAGAGCCCCAACATCCCTGTGGTTTTTAGAACCCTTCATCTCCTGCCTAATGACACAGGGAGGATTTAATTTACATGGACACCTCCAAACACTTTCTGCTTGCTTAGTGCTGGAACTACATTTCTCTGAGGAAGAATTTAATATTTGGAGTATCAGGAAATAATTGGTTTTAAACTCTTAATGATAAACTCCAAAACCAGCCAATTTTGTGTCTTAGTAGCAATGGCCACATGGTCAGAGAAAACAGAAGTATTGACAGGAACAAACCCATCTGAAGAGGTTTTGGGGCAGTTTCACCTGGCTCAGAACGTTGATATTTCCCTGTGCAGCTGGGCTGGGGTGGCTGCAAGTAGCAGAACACTGAGGACAAAGAGGGACATCCTGACAAATTGGAAAAAAACCAAGTTATTTTGGCTTTTGAGCACTGCTTCATTCCCTGAAAACACTGATAAAGGCAACAAAACCACCCTGCCCTCCAAGGGAACACAGTCAATGAATGTGGGACTCAACCCCTCCCCACTTCAACAGGTAAAACTTTTCCAGGGAAATAAATCCATGGATTCACCTCCCCAAAGCCTCCATTCCACTCAAGGAAGTAGGTGGTATTTGGGTAAATAAAAAGAGAATTCCTGAAAAGTTATTACATACTCAGCACAATTTCCTGCAAAACAAAACAAAGACAGAGCTCTATCTTGAAAAGCCATTTCCCAGCACCCTCCCACGGCTGGCCTGGAGCAGGGAATCCAGTCCTGCCCTCCCTGCAGGGCAAGGTGGAGGACAACCAGCACAGGGGCAGAGAGGAGACTGCAGGACCCCAAACCTACCTCCATCCACACTGAGACATCACAAATCCAGCATGGTTTGGGTTAAAAGGGACCTTAAAGCCCATCCAGAGCCACCCCTGGATCCCTGGAAGTGTTCAAGGCCAGGCTGGACAGGGCTTGGAGCACCCTGGGACAGGGAAGGTGCAGGTGGGCAGGGGAAGGGACACCTTCCCCTACCCCAGGGTGCTCCAAGCCCTGTCCAGCCTGCCCTTGGATGTCTCCAGGGACCCAGGGGCAGCCACAGCTTCTCTGGGCACCTGTGCCAGGGCCTGTCCAGTCAGGAATTCCTTCCCAATATCCCATTAACCCTGCCCCTGGCAGTGGGAGCCATTCCCTGTGTCCTGTCCCTCCATCCCTTGTCCCCAGTCCCTCTCCAGCTCTCCTGGAGCCCCTTTGGGCACTGCAAGGGGCTCTGGGGTCACCTTGGACCCTTCTCCTGTCCAGGTGAGCACCCCCAGTTCTCCCAGCCTGGCTCCAGCCCTTGGAGCAGCTCCGTGGTCTCCTCTGGACTCTCTGCAGCAGCTCCAGCCCCTTCCTGTGCTGGGGGCAGCTCTGCAGGTGGGGTCTCACCTGAGCAGGGCAGAATTCCCCTGTTCCTCCTGCCCTGCCCCTGGAATCAGGGGGTTCTGGGGCCAGACCAGCCCCAGCCTCTCCTCCACCAACACTCCCAAGTTCCCCAAGTTTCACATCATCCCTAAAAGTCTGTCAGTGGTTCCAGGCCTCCTCTAAACCCTTGGATTCACCCCAAACCAAGTCAAGCTGGAGAGGCAAATGCAGCTGGGGGGGTTGTTCATGGACCCACCCACAGGGAGACCGGCATCAAAGAGCTGCTGGGTCCCTAAAGCCACTTTATTGCAGAAAATCTCAGGAAGAGCAGCTCAAACTGCTTTTGCTGTGGTCTGCTCTTGGCAGTGAGGGATTTATCATCCCCAGGAACTATTCAAGTGGTCAGGGAAAAAAAAAGAAAAAAGGAAAAAAGTACAGTCCTGGGAATTCACAGGCTGCACTGACATTAAAGATGAGCTAATACACTAAATCTTACATTCTAGACTAAAAATAAGCAAGAAAAATCCCATCTGGAAGCATTAAAGACCAAGAAGTTTTGTAATTTATAGGAATAAACTGAAGTTTAGTGACTCATTGAATATGAATCAATAGCAGAACTTGGAGAAGTGTCTCTACAGCTTTGTCACCCTGTCCTGAAGATTTTTGACTCAGTATGGAATTCAGTGGAATTCAACAGATTGCATTTTGGAAAGATTACATTTTGCAAGGGCACTTCTGGCCTGATTCACTTTTTGTGCAGTGGTTTCTATTACACATCAGCTAAAGGTCACTCCCAAACCTGGGCTGAGTTGAGGGATGAATTCAGCCCACAAAAAAAAATAAAATAATTTGCATTAATCAGCTCAGCAACAAACCTGAAGCTGGAAGAAGTGATAGTGGGTAACACATTTCTAAGTTAAATAGCTCGAGTTAGTTAAGTTAAATAGCTTTTGTTTGCAAAGATTATTCAGTTATTATTTTGTTTTCAAAGATTACCTAAAAAACTGAAATACAGTAATTTTTCACAATAGAACGTATTTTAAAATAAATAAACCAAATCTATATTGTAAAAATGGGCCCTGAGACGTGTTCTGGACTAATTCAACAATCTCATGTAACATGGTCCTGTTCCCATATTCAAAAGAAGTCAACATTTTCCAGGGACACTCCTACAAAAGCTTCTAAGAAAAACAGAAAATCTCCAGGACTGCCCTTGCAGCAAACAATTCCTGTCCACAGAGCTGGGCCTGACCTCACTTCCTGCTGCAGCAAAAATTCCAGCTGAGCTCTGCAAGGCTCCAGCATCAGCCTCCTTTGGGTCCAGCCCAAATTCCAGCTGAGCTTTGCAAGGCTCCAGCATCAGCCTCACTTGGGTCCATCCCAAATCCCAGCTGAGCTTCGCAAGGCTCCAGCATCAGCCTCACTTGAGTCCAGCCCAAATCCCAGCTGAGCTTTGCAAGGCTCCAGCATCAGCCTCCCTTTGCTGCAGCCCAAATTCCAGCCCAGCTTTGCAAGGCTCCAGCATCAGCCTCCTTTGCTCCAGCCCAAACTCCAGCTGAGCTTTGCAAAAGTTCCAGCATCAGCCTCACTTGGGCCCAGCCCAAACTCCAGCCTAGCTTTGCAAGGCTCCAGCACCAGCCTCCCTCCACTCCAGCCCAAATTCCAGCCCAACTCTGCAAGGCTCCAGCATCAGCCTCCCCCCAGTTCCAGCCCAGCACAGCCCCTGGAGCCCGGCCAGCCCCCAGCGAGCACTCAGTGCTCATTGATTGCAGCTCAGATTCCATGGAAAAGGCTCTGCAGCTCCCTGGGAGCTCCTGAGGGCTGGCTGATATGGGATCATCCAACCCCAAACCTAGAAAACATCAGGGATGCACAGCAGACAGCTGGAAATGTTAAAATTCACAGAATTCACAGAATGACCAGGTTGGGAGGGACCTTTAAGGTCATGCCCTTGTCCCCAAGCCAATTGTCTCCCATGGTTTGGATCCCAGGTGGAATAATGAATAATTCCAGGGCATGGGGGCAGTTACAGACCAATGGTTGGAGTTGGGCATCTTAGAGGATTTTCCCGACCATAATGCCTCCATAAATGTTCTGTAAACCTCTGGGAAGAACTCCCAGCATTCCTGAGCCTCCTTCAGCCATTTCCAACGTGCAGCTCAGGAGGAGGCACCATCAGCTCTGTCACTTCCACTTCAATGACACAGGAGGAGCAACTTCAAAACTGTCACAGCAATATCTGGAGGAAAGGTCCTGGCCAGAAGAATCTTCCTGGACAAACACATCACTCCTGTTTTATCAAGAGTTTTTGGAGCAGTCACCACTAATTTACAATCTACAATTTACAGACATGTTTCTCTTTAGGCACTGACAATGAATTTGCCAATATTTACTGCAGGACATGGAAGAACAAAGAGGTTGTGTATTTCTTAATGGTAATATAAAAGAAATAAGAAAAATTTAATTAACTGGAAAAAAAAAATTTCATTGTAGTTGTATCCTGTAGTCATGTTATCTATTGTGCAAATGTGTAGCAGTATTACAGATTTAGTGAGTTTCACATTAAAGTATTTTCCTATTATATTAAAAATCTCTCTCCAGAAAGATCTCACACTGACTTTAAATGGGAGGAACACTGCACACAGGCATGGATCAGCTTTATTCCACTCTCCAGAGAAGAAACCAAACAGATTTCATAAACAGTGAAAATTAAGTTTATAACCCCAGACAGAAGCTGTCCCAAAGGCTGGATTTTCATTACAGTAAGTGCTGGATTTAAGATGAGAAAGTTCCTATTCCAAGGAGCTTATTACTTAAATAGAGACTTTATTTTTTTTTTCTTTTTTAAATACAGTATGCCTGAGTTAGAAAGAACAATGTGTCCAGGAAGGAGAGCCTGAAATTCAGCAGAGACTTCCTGATTTCCAGGTTCAGTGCAACCTTCCAGCCTGATCCTAAATTTTCACTTATTGCAGGAAGTAAACTACACTAACATTGCTCTTTACTAAAAGCAGTATTGTATAAAGAACTAAAGCTTTATTTACACCTTTTTATATTAACAGAATCACTAATTAGTATTATAAATATCATATAATACATAAAAGTATAGCAGCTATATTTTCTCTGAGCAGGGGGAAAACCCCATGTTTTCTGATAAAGAATATTATTTATTACTGCCATGCCTTGAAATCCAGATCTCCTGCAAACTGAAGCTCTGAGTATTTTACACTCCACTCTGTCAGTTCAATTTTCCATCACTCATCTCCAAAGGCTCTTAAAAAGAACAACCACAGAACCATCCCAAAGCCATTCCCCAACCTCAGGCTAAGGAATAACCTTGTCAGAAAGATCCAACCTTAATTATGATTCCTAAAAAACCCAGATGCACGCCACGCAATTCTAAAGCAGAAAAAACTGGGGGAAATAAGACCCAAGCTGCCCTCTCCCACCCAAATTTTTCCAATAAACAGCATTAACAAGGTGTTGAAGGTACCATCCCACTCCTGAAATAGTTTGTGCCCCAGGACCACACGTGAGACCTGCAGGATGGACTGGGGTTACTTTGAGCAAGATTAAGGCAAGGAGAGATTTAACAGAAGCTCAGTTACAACCTGAGCTCTGCAGGGACCACCCCTGCTCCATAAGTCATCTGTTCCCCACTAAATCCATGTTTTGATTAAAATCCTGGAAATCATTTCTAACGGCCCCCGAGGGAATTGGGCCACAGCATCTTGTGGGGAGTTTGGCTTCCAGCCAGGAGGGCAACACAGCCTTGAGCCTGAAAATGTTCCTCATGATTTACCCAAGAAATGGATTCAAATATTCTGAATATTGAGAGAGCCTGCCTGAAAATGTTTCTTATGATTACCCAAGAAATGGGCTCAAATATTCTGAATATTGAGAGCCTGCCTGAAAATGTTTCTTATGATTTACCCAAGAATTGGGCTCAAATATTCTGAATATTGAGAGCCTGCCTGAAAATGTTCTTCATGATTTACCCAAGAAATGGGCTCAAATATTCTGAATACTGAGAGCCTGCCTGAAAATGTTCCTCATGATTTACCCAAGAATTGGGCTCAAATATTCTGAATACTGACAGCTCACCTGAAAATGTCCTTCATGACTTAACCAAGAAATGGGCTCAAATATTTTGACTATTCAGAGCCTGATCCAGGGGTGGCTTTGACCCAGGTGAGGTCTGTGACCCCAGGAAAATTTCTTGGAATAGGAACTTTCTCATCTTAAATCCAACACTTACTGTAATGAAATCCAGCCTTTGGGACAGCTTCTGTCTGGGGTTATAAACTTATTTTTCACTGTTTATGAAATCTATTTGGTTTCTTCTCTGGAGAATTGAATAAAGCTGATCCATGCCTGTGTGCAGTGTTCCTCCCATTTAAAGTCAGTGTGAGATCTTTCTGGAGAGAGATTTTTAATATAATAGGAAAATACTTTAATATAGGGTCACAGATCCCATATTTGACCTCACCAAAATTCCAGCCCAACTCCACACACCAGGACAAGGCTCCCACACTCTGCTCCAAGCATTTGCTTGGATTAGAGGAGGATTTTTCATTTACTATCAACGCTCATCTCTCAGGCCAGAGACCTCAACTCGCCTGAAATTCTCCCTGGAGGAAGGTTAAGATTGGGATGGAATCCCTGAATTCCCAGACACCAAAACCCCTAAACCCACTCAGAACCAGCAGCTCCAACCCACCCAGGCCACGGGAGCTCTGCCCCAGGGATGTGATCGACTTTCACCCCGGCTCTGGATCGGGTTCCTGGGGGAGCGTGCCAGGAAAGCCATCACACAATTGTCCCCTGAAGCCTCCCCTGCACTCCAGGATTGTTTTCCAGCCTGAAACTCCATCCCTCAGGATTCCTGAGCCCACCCTCCAGGCTTACACCGTTTTTCCAGGCTCTCTGCTGCTATTCCCAAAAGGAACTTTGCTGGGAAGAGCTGGGCAGAAAAGCTCTGCTGGTGCCCAGAGTGCATTAATTGGATTTCAGCTGTTATTTAATATTATGCTAAGGCCATGCTTGCCTTCAGAATTATTCATTTAGGAGGCCTGTAAAATTGGCAATAAGAGTTTCTAGAATGCAAACATGACATGACTTTTAGATAAATATTTTCCTTTGTTGTTTTAGTTCTTTTATGGCTTTTCTGTTATTGCCAGAAAAGCAGAGTTGAATCCTGAGCACTTGTGTGCTGCTTCCCAAGTGACCAGTACCATAAACCAAAATCCAGGAGTCCCTGAAAGGTCTCATTCCTGTCCTAATCCCAATCCTGCTTCTACAAATGTTCAGAAAACTGAGCACCTCAAAGGACTGAGCCATTAAGGTGCTTCATTCTTATATCAGCTTAAAAAATAAAGGGATTAGGAATTTTCTAACTGCAAAAATGTTGTTACAAAACAAAAAAGAGAGAGAGAGAAAATAAAAAGAATTAAACATAAAATATCTTTCTTTCCACCTGTTAGGAAGGTGACACTTTCTGGAATAAGCCAAGGTGCTCATTTCAAGATCTTAATGCTATACAAAACAAAAAAATTCAAGCTTAGAAAAAGCCTTTATTAAATGCAATTTAACAATGGGCTTGTTTTAAATATGATTTTCCAAGTGTAAAAAAAACTATGAATTTAAAACATTATTCTGGCTTTTTTTAGGCCTTGAAGCAAACCAGTTTATTTACACATTAACCATATACTATGGAAATTCTATATCCAAATGGTTCCCTAAATCACTTGGAAGCTGTGGAAGCAACAGACACCACAGTCCATGGAAAAGAAATCCAAAAAAACTTCTGCCCAGAGGCACAAGACAGAGAACAAGCCCTTGTGTGTGCCTGGAATTCTCTCTTGGGCCTGAACTGGTCAGCAAAAAGGCAGCTGGAATTCCCACCTGGAAGTACCACAGAGCTGGGCAGATGAAACAAAGAGTTTCCAAGTGTGCCAAGGTTTGCCAGCTGGGAACTGCAAGTTCCTACAGGGAGCTGCACCCTCTCCCAAGGCTCTGAAACCCTGGAGAAGGAGCTGCATAACTGAGCACAGCTGCTCTCCATGGGACACATTTGTCTTGAAGTGGAAGGTAAAACTGAAGGCATTTTAGGATCTTTTTTTTCCCCTTGAAAATAAAAAAGTTCTGCCCATTTACCAGATTCCAGGGGAAAAGTTCTGGAAAAGATTGGAAGCAACCCAGAGGAATGGCTGCTGTGTGTGCAGACACGTCCTCTCCAACAGGAACACATCATTCCACAGCACCTTGTTCATCCCAGTCCCTCCCTCCAGCCACCAACACCCAGCTCATGGCAAGGAATAAATATTAAATTATTTTAAAAGCTTTTTTTAGAATCTTCCAGTGAGGACCAGGAAAAGTGAGGAATTTAAGAGCACCCTGAGCTTGGCTGCTCTGCTTTGTCCTGTGCCACGTGTGTCCAAACCTGGATGAAACCTCCTGGGATTGAGCCAAGAAAGCACCAAAACTGAGCTGGGTGATACCTCCATGAATTTGGGAGCATTATGGGATGGCAGACACACACTGCTGGTAGGAGACAGAGGTGATCCAAAAGCTCCTTCCCAAATGTTTGAATTCCACATCTCCACTGATTTATTTACTTTAAACTCAGCTCAGGGAGGGCAATCATGCAGATTATGGAAACCAAGAGCAGCCAGGACATTTCCAGGAGAGGCTCCCTACCATGAGACAGCTCAGAGCAGTCAGCTGCTGCCTAATCCAACAAAACAGGAGGAAAATCAGCATTTCACAGGTGGAACAAACAGGAGTTTGCTCCCTGGTTTCTGCAGGCTCCAAGGAAGCAAAGGCTGATTTTCCACCAGCTCTGGTCTGCAAATCACCAGTGTTGGATGCTGCACAAACAGGCCTCTCTCATTTAACAACCCTCTTAAACCAGGACTTCAAAACCAAGCAGAAAACCCCAGCAAAAGCAAAGGATTTCTACAAACTGGAGCAGATTAAGCAAACTCTGAGCAAGGAGGAATTATTTTGATAGAGCAGCTGCAGACTTCTCCTTGCACAACACCAGAGGTTGGGGCTGTAACACTTTAGCTGAGCACTGGGTCAAATTAGGCTGGTTAGAACAGGTTATGCTTAAACCCAGGGCTAAAACACACCAATAAATGACTGCAATTACCACAGCTGAGCAGTCTCGTGGCATCAGACCATGTGCATTTTTTTAGTTCATGGAAAATGCAAGGGAAAAATGCAAGTGTGAGATCATCCCCATGAGGCTGGAGCAGGAACACTTCCCTCAGCCTGGGTGACTGGCCAGGACCAGCACAGAATCACTGCCACAGCTCAGCTGATGGCTGGCAGCACACTGAAATCATTCCTTTCTGTACCTGAGCTTTGAATATTTATTTGCAAACCAATGAACCTGATGGAAGTTTGGGGATTGAATCACATTTTTATGGAACTGCCTCAGTAGAAATTATCTGTTTTGAAGAACCTAAGGATGATAGTTTATTTAAGTTTTTATCAAGTTTATATTTTAGGAAATGCAGGCATTAAAAAGCAAAATGACAATTTACAATACACCAAAAGGCTGTTTACATAATATCTTCAAAATGTGAATAGTTCCTCTAATAATTCTCACCCTTCACACTGAAATGGACAGAAATACACACCTGGGTAGCCAGATTAAAGCTTTGTTAAAGCAGAATCTGCTTAAAAGCAACATGAACATCTTGCAAATCTTTCAGGAGCATAAAACTCCTCCCATGCAAACACTAAACTGCCTTCACTCCTGACTGGAAATGAAAAACCCAAGTGACATCAGTGGGCACTTTAATACCTCACTCAGCAGAACTGAAAGCAAATTATTCCCATGGAAGAGATATTAATGCTGAAGTTATTTAATAAAGAGCATGGAAGAGCAGATGAAAAAACTTAATCTGAATTTATAAACCTGGATTTAACTTGGTTAAATGCTTTTCCTCCCAAAACACCTGTACAGATCCAGGGAATGCAGCTTGATTATCACCTCTTTATCTCCTGTATGAAATCCATCTGCTGATCATGTTTTGCTTTCCAACATTCCTCCCCAAGGCTTTGACAGGTTCCCTTCTGCTTTTCCAGCAGATCAGTTCCCTGACCTGACCAGTTCCAGGAGGAGGAACTCAGCTCCATGATCTCCAATTAAAACCCAAGGATCTGAGCAAGGCACTACCAGAATGCTATCACCCACTCCAGCTGCTCTCTACACAGGAAATGCATTTGGCTAAAAACAGAATTTACTTTCTTTATCCAAAGCCAATTATGCAATTCTCTCCAAGAGAAAACTTCCAGCTAAGTGGGTGAAGGGAGAAGAAAGAGTAAGAAATGTGAAAATAGAGATAAGGCTGCCACCCTACAAAATCAATAATGTTCCTGTGGAACCTGAAACTCTTCTTACCTCAAGAACTCAATCAGTTCCTCCTTCCCTAATTCATTTTTTCCATTTGATAAGAAGTTGTCCAGAACTTTCTTCCAGAAAAAAAAAGAGTCCTAAGTTTACAGATCTGTCAAATACATTCATTTCAACCTAAAGTGTTACTTAAAGACTTAATAAGAAAATAAACATTTCATAAAACCTGGGAGAATCCTAAATTCTGTGCAATTACCGTTGTCACTCTCCTGACTTGGAATTCCTCCTGGTGAGTGTTCCAGTGCCTGCTGCAGAGTGAACAATGTGTGCTGTCCTCAGGCTTCTTTCTGCAGGCAAAAACCCCACATTTTCACGTTAGTGCCTTAGCAAACATGAAATCCAAAGAAAAACAAGCTGCAGGGAACACCAGAGATCCATGGAAACAGCAGGAGCCAGGAGGGGACAGGCAGTGGTGACACCACTGGGGAGTTCTTTGGATGTAACTGGATTTATTTAGTTACCTACAATACACCTGTTCTACTGCTCTGCATGACAATAAAAACAGAAAAATCAGGTTCCAAACATACCCAAATTTAAATTGTCCTGCACACATTTCCCCTCTGATAAGGGGAATAAAAAGACATAAATTGTACATAAAGCTGGAAATACAATCCCAGTTTGCTGTTACAGGACAGCACAGCTTATTCTAGAAACTGCTCCACTAAAGATTCTCCAGCAGAAGGAAATTAACAGCTCCAGGAGTCATTAAACCACTTCAGATGTTGTATTTAATAATGTAAAAATCACCACCTTCCTCAAGCTGCATCCAGCACAAAAACACTTCCTAAACTGAGCCCTCTTTTGGCCCTCCAAACACAGGAAGGTTTTGCAGGGATCAGTCAATCCCCAATGTTGTTCCTCACAGAACTATCAAGGTTGGAAAAGGTCTCCAAGATCATCAGGTCCAACCTGTGCCCATCCCCACCTTGTCACAGCCCAGAGCTCTGAGTGCCACCTCCAGTCCTTCCCTGGGCACCTCCAGGGATGGGAATCCAAACCTCCCTGGGCAGCCCCTGCCAATGCCTGGCCACCCTTTCCATGGAGAAATTCCTGCTGAATCCCTAAAGATAAGGCCCAGGCAGGTGCAGAGTGTTCTGCACTTTTACTGGAATGGTCCAAAACAAATCTGAGTCCTGGTGGCTCCTCAGGCTGCCTGGAGGAGCTCCCACACAGCAATCCATTGTCATTGTCACCAGAAAGGTGACACTGTCTTCAGGTCACACTGCTGACATCACCTGAAGATGCTTCTGAAGTCACCACCTGACAAATGTTCCTCCTGAGCTACTTTAAATCAGACAGTGGAAAAATATTGAATATAAAGCATCAGGCCCCAGAGTGAATCCTGGGCAAAGGGAGGCATTTTCCACATCAATCAAGATCCTGGGAACAAGGGGAGATTTACATTAGGATTGAAAGGGCCCAAGGGCTGGGAGCCAGTGGTCTGTCTGTGCTGGTCAATACACAGACAGGATTGTGTTAGCACCACTGAAAGAATAAATTATCGCTGCTTTTACAATAAGCTCTTCAAGAATGCAATAAAGAGTTCAGTGTGTGCTCCTCACTCAGGAATCCAAAACTTTTCAGTGAAGGTCTGGCTTGCAGCAAAGATAACAGCTGAAAACCAACCATCATGACCTTGGGAAGCTTCATGACAATGTGCTAAAAACAGGTGAAAAAATGCACAGGTTCCTGCTTCCACATCCCCCAGCCTTGAGCAACCCCAGGTTTAAATACTGAGAGTTCAGGCCTGATGCTTTCAGACAGACCAAAATTAGAAGTGAGAAATGTAATTTTTTTTTCCCTCAAAAAAGAAGTTGCCTGTTGCAGGATTACTAATATTGAGGTTTTCTCATCTGCTTTCAGAGATAATTTTAAAATTCTTCTCCGATTCAATGAAATCATGACAGGAAATTAAGAAAATATGGAAGCAGGGAAAGAATTCTTACAATATTTCATAGTAGCTCCTGACTTTGATGAACAATATTATAAGAATGTCTTCCCAGTCACGTATTTCCTTCTAAATCTGACAAGTTTCCCAATTGTGGAAATAGCAAGTCACCAAATAAAAATGCTGCTCTTTCAAGCTTAAAAGATAAATTTTAATTTGCATGAAATTCACCCAAGGCCAGGCAGAACGGGAGTAGAACACTGGAATTTTTCCTGTCTGCACAGTCCATAAGAAATATTTGGTTTTTTTAAGGACTCACCAAATCTTTCCTAAAAATAACCATAAAAGATGACAATTGTTGGCAGGGGTGGGACAAGCCCCACAGTTGACAGGATGCCAATGCCAACCTCCAAAAATGACAACCAAAAGGTCATGAAAAGACTTATACAGAACATTTATATCCAGATTTGGTGTCAGTGCAACATCAAAGAGAGATGCAGTTTGTGATCAAGGCTTGTGGCAGGAAATGGATTTGTGTAGACAAAGTTATCTTTATTCTCTCTCAAGGTGAATCCACCAGGAGTTATTGTTTTAAACCATTCTAACATCCAATTCCTCAAAATCACTGAAGAAAATGAACAACCAAATGACCACCAAAAATCAGCTGTCCCAAGAGAAGAGCAGGGCAAGGTGGTATTTGTGAACAAATGAGCTGAAACTATTCCACTGCATTGTCAAAGTGCTGCTTCATTCCAGCTGAAGCCAAGTTTTCCAAAAAGTTGCTGCAACAATCCTGAGCTACAGCTTGTAAGAGCTTGCTCCAGGAGCTGTGTGAGCCATCAGTCCCAGCCCTGTTTATCCACAGCCCCGTGAAGGATCCCAAACAGAGATCTGGGATCCAGTGAATCAGTTCAGCTCTCTAGAAAACGAGATTTATTTGATCCCAGCTGAGAACAAAAGATTCCCAGACAACAACGGTGCTCCAAAACTTTCCAAGATCTGGAAACAGGAAGGTAAAAAGCCCAAAGAGAGAGGAGAGTGTAATAGCTGGCTGCTTTTCAACACCCATGATCACACACTGAGCCCTGAGAAAGTCAACATCTTTCCTATTTTACCACCTTATCCTCTTTCACAAATTACATAAACCAAGGGAAGGAATGCGAGTGTGGGAAGCAACTCGGGCTGTGCTTACTTACACAGATACTGAACCAAACACAAAGTACTTTCTTCTACACTGCATCTTAACTCCAAGGTCAATTTATTGGCTTAAAATACAGAGAGGATGCTTCCCTGGTTCAAATGCTAATCTGAGGCTCAGGAAATCTAGATTCAATTCCCTGCCTCACCACATACTTCCTGTGCGACCTTGGGCCATAAATATTTCGGTGCCTCAGTCTTTCCATCTGTGACTGAGACAGTATTTCCCTATTGAAGGCAGTGCTGTAAAGATAAATACATTAGGAAAACATCAGGAATCACATACGTGCAGCGGGCTCCTGGGGAACTTATCTGTGTGTCAATATTCCCAATCAGGCAGCAGGGAAAGCCAAGGAAGGGCTGCCAATGTGAAAAAAATTAACTAGCTTGGGACAGAGAGAAGACAAAGTAGCAGCAGAATGGACAGAAACTGACACCTCAATTATTAATCACAGAAAATTTCCATCATTCCAACCAAGTTTTGAACAGAAATGAAACTCAGAAACCAGCTGGGCGAGCTGCTGAAGGGAGCAAATACACCTGCCAGCAATGCATTATTACCCTGTTTTTGGAGATTATCACACAAAACACTTCAGATTTGAGGTGGCAGAGGGGCTGCTGAGTCTGGGGGCAGAGAATCCCTGGGGACTGTCCCCAAAGGGAAGCCCTCGCTGCTGAAATCCCCAGCCCTTTGTGAGACACAGAAATAGGAGAGTGACCCCAGTGGGGTCCCCACTGCCGCTGCCCCAGGGTGGACAGGGGGACACAGCGGGAAGGGGGAGGGCAGAGGATGGTCAGCGGGCAGGCAGGGGCTGACAGGAGTGACCTCCCCCTGCCCCGAGCCCAGGAGGACGCGGGGGAGGTGTCTGGGACCGGAGCTGCGGAGCAGCCAAGGGGAACAACTACAAGGCTACGTGGCATTCGCAGGCAGCGGCTGCCGGGGAGGGAGCACGGGGGGGCGGCCAGGGGGGACCTGGGGGGGACGACTGCACATCGCAGCCCCTCCTGCCCCGCGGAGCAGGAGCACAAGGAGAGGAAAGGGAAAGAAGGAGACGGAGATTCCGAGCGCTGGGGAGCGGAGCGGGAGCGGGCTGGGGAAAAGCGACCCGCGGCGCGGGCTGGCATTAACCCCATCCGGGCGGGCTCAGCCCCCGCTCGGCTCGGCTCGGCACGGTCCGGCCCCCGAGCACCGGGAGTCCCTTTAGGAGCGGCTCCCCAGAACCGCTGTCCCCGAACCCGCCGGGTCTCCCGCGGGGATGCCCGCGCTCCGCAGGGCAGCGCACCCGGACAGACCCCGGCCGTCTGTCCCGGACACCCTGAACCCGGCCTGCCCCGCACCCCGGGCACTCCAACCCACCCCGGGCACTCCATCCCATCCCATTCCATTCCATCCCATCCCATTCCATTCCATCCCAGGCATCCCATCCCGCTCACTCCATCCCACCCCGTGTCCCGGGACATCGGATCTCCCGGGATTCTGCCCTCACCTGCCCCTTGCGCCACGTCCACCCCGAACGTGTCCCACAGGCCGGGCTGTCCCCCGCCTCAGAACACCCTTCCCGTCCCCGGGGTCCCGCCTGTCCCTCCGGCCGCCCCCGCCCGGCTCCGCGCCGCCTCCCGCCCTCCGCTCCGCGGGGCTCCGCTCCCGGCACTGCCCACCGCGCCCCGGCTGGGCACCGCCGCTCTGCGCCGCCCCGGGGAGCAGCAGAGCCCGGGGAAGGAGCCCCGGGAAGCGGCCGGCGGCGGTGCCCGTGCGCTCCCCCCGGCACTGACCGTGTGCCCCGCGGGCTCCGCCGCTTCAGCGCCCGCCGCCCGCCCGCGCCGCCATCATGGAATGCGCGCACCGCGCCTGCGCCTCCGCCGGCCGGGGGCGGGCGGGCGCGCCAACCACAGCCCGCGCGGCTCCGCGGCTGCCGGACACCGCGCCCGCCGAAAGCTGCGCGGGGGGGCGGCCCCGGCGGGCCGGGCTGGTGGCACCTGGGGGCGGGTGACATGTCTGGGCACTGTCTGTCCTGCCGGACACAGCCGCCACCCCTGGGCACTGCCCGGCACCCCTGGGTACTGTCCCCTAGGCACTGTTTGTGTCCCCGGTCACTGTCTGTCACCCCCGGACACTGCCCGCCACCTCTGGGTACTGTCCCCTGGGCACTGTCTGTGTCCCTAGGGCTATGTCTGTTCCCCTCGGGCACTGCACTGTCACCCCAAGCACTGTCCCCATGTCACTGTCTGTCCCCCTTGGGCACTGCACTGTCACCCCCAAGCACTGTCCCCATGTCACCGTCTGTCCCCCTTGGCCAATGTCACCCCCAGGCACTGTTTGTCACCCCAGTGCTCCACCTGTGTCACCGAACTTGTCCCGGTCCCCTCGGGGGTCTCCAGTCTCCATCCCCCGTGCCATGACAAGTGGGAGGTTTCCCGCTTTGGACATTGCATCCCACAATTTGGGGGTCACAGCGTGTCCCTGACCCAAAAACTGTGAACTGAGCCCTAAAACTGTGTCACACCACAAAACCTTTAACGGTGACAGCGTGAAAGTGAGGGGACAATCCTGACTGAGAGGGCAAAGAGAAGAGGAAGGAGAGGTTCCATCACTGGTTGTGCCAGGGGAGGTTTAGCTGGGTATTAAGGACAATCTCCTCATGGAAAGCATTGTCCAGCACTGGCACAGCCTGTCAGGGGTGCTCGTCCTGCACAGAGACCCCATCCCTGCAGGGATTTAAGATCCTTGAGGATGTGGCACTTGGGGACGTGGGTTAGTGGTGCCCTTGGCAGTGCTGGGGAATGGTTGGACTCCATGGAGGTCCTTTCCAAGCTGAATATTCCTGTTATTCCATGATCCTGTATCTCCTGACAGGCAGCTCCATTCCCATGTTCAGCCTCAGAGCATCCCAAGCCCTGCTGCAAAGAGGATCAAGGGCAGGGGTTGAAAAAATCCCTCCCGGACTGCAGTGCCCCTCTGGCACATCCATTTTTTTCCATGGCAAATAATGTACCAATTAATCTTACACTCTACACCTTATTTCCACCAGGCAGTTTACACCAATATATTTCCATTAATGTGTTTTTAAAAACGTGCCTCAAACTTGCTTAAAGCAGTGATTTCAGAGATGTTCTGTGTGGAATTCAGCTCCATGTGGATGTAAAATAAATGTGACAGCTGTGCTTTTATACAAGCCCCACTAAAACTGTGGATCACAGCAGAAAAAGGTCACACTTGACATTTATATGCAATATAATAAATGTGTATATATAATCTATATAATGGACATAGAAAGGCTAACCTTTTAAAATGAATGGGCTTATGTTTACCCCCAGATTGATCTTAGATGTGTCCATAATGAATTATAGAAAATGTTATGATGAATAGAAGAAATTGTTCCTTAATGTCAGAGAATTTCTCTCTGGAAGGGGTTGATTTGCCAGAACGAACACCCTGTGCTGGACAGGACTAAAATAAATTCCCATCCATCTTTTTAAACAATCAGGTCCTGGTTAGAAAGGCCAGAAGAGGTGGTGGCTGCTGAATTTTTAAGCAATTAATAGGTTACCTTGTTAAATAAAGGTCAAAACAACTCTCAGAGTAACTTTACCATTAATTTTTCTCATATGGGCCCATAAAATGATGAATATATTCCCTTCTAATTGTGAGCAAATGGTGAAAGAACATAAAATCTGTTGCATCTGAAAAGCAAAATTTTAGAGCTGAATCCACAGCAAATTCCAGGTGGAAAAGGCAGGAGAAACCTTTTCTTCTTAACAAGATAATTGGTAAAAATCTCTGCACTGAAATTCCTCTCCTTTCTACCCCTTCCACACGTTTTCCTGCACACATGTGACTCCTGGCCTGTTTCTTTTCTCTGTGGAAAAGATCAGCACATCTCATGTTTTATTATGGTTGATAAGAAACTATAAATTTACCTTTAAACTAGATTGAAACCTTCAGACAAAGATTTAGGGGGAAAAGAATCTTCTCCTCTGTTTTGAGTCTCACCACGCTTTTGTCCCTGATATTAAACTCTGAATTTCATTGATGGTCCTAAATGGAATTCTTTAATTCCAGCTCCCATTCAAGTCTGGGAACACCTCAGGAAAGGTGGAAGACCAGACCAGCACAGGAATCAGTGAGTGCAGACCTGCTTTAGGAAAAAAAAGTTGGTAAATAATTTCACCTCTGAGAGAATTCCTGGAATCTTCAGCACTCCATCTCAGGAATCTTAGAACTCCACAGGCTCTACCTAATCTGCAGTGCCCTGGGGATTTCATTCTGAAGTGAAATATTTGGGCTTAATTTCTGGGAGATCTCCTGAAAGTGACCCACCAGATGGGATTTGGAACTCTGAGGCACTCTGCACCAAATGAACTTTGCTGCTGAAAGCAGAGATTCAAGGACTGTTTTGACTTCCCAGGCTCGGTATTTTCCACTGCCAGCTAAACCTCACAAGTTGTGACTAGAGGTGGTTATGATCCCCCGTGGTGATGTCCTGTGCCTGATATCCAGAATAAAGGAGGTCCTTGGGAGGGAATGCTGAGCATTCTTTGCTCTGAAAGCTCCTGGACCCCCCCCCCAGCTTTGATAAGGACAAGAATTCCTTTGTAGGTAATAATGCAGCGCAGAAAAATCCTTTTCCCTTAAATCAATATTTTCTCCTTAAATTTCCATTTAAAATAGATCTTATATCCTAACAATTTCATTTCATCAAAGTGATGGAGAAACTTCTGGGGTCACAACTCGTTCCCAGTGAGACTTGATGAAATATCTCCAAGCTGCCCACACCCCACAGGCTCCAGGGCTCCTTTCAAACTCCAAGTGCCACAGCTATTCCCACTCCATGAAAAAGAAATGACCCAATGTTTGCTGCCTACACCCAGCATGACAGCGAGGGAAAAGCTGTTTTTTTACAGCTGGGCTGGAAAGGGAGAGGCGGGATGTTCCAGATGGAAAAGCCACACGGGAGGAATATTTGGCTTGAGGAGCACGGTGACCAAACTGCCTGGGAGGAAGGTCTGATCAAATGGGTCAGGAATTACATGGAACAAGGCTGAGGGCAGCTTTAACTCTATTTTGAAATTCCTGGAGAGCCGCAAGAACCGTGCGAGGACAGAGGGTTCCACACGCGGAGCTGGATGGGGAAAAGTTGGATTTTGAGGAAATTTTTGCCCAGATTGTCCTTTCAGTCTGGAGAGGGAGAGGGCACTGGGTGAGGGGTGGATCCAGGCCTGGGAAAGAGGAATTAAAACCAGCAGAATATAACATCAAAGAACACTTGGCAAAAGGAAAGGGAAAGAGAAAAGAAATGGGAAGTGGAAATGAGTCAGGAGGGAGGAAAGAGAGGACAAATGGGAAGAAATCTGGACTTATAAAGGAAGGAAAGGCTCTGAAATGGAAAAAAAACATGGAAAAAAGGGGAATTGAGGAGAGTCTGTCTTAACAAAACAATGGCATGAGGCAGTGCCAAAAGCATGCTCATTCTTCCACTAGAAAATTTGGAATTGCAATTTAATTTTTTTAATTTGCTGATTCAACTGCTCTAGGTGAGTTAATAAAAATAAAGGGGCAGGGGGAAAGAAAAATGTTAAAGAAATGGAAAAGAAACCCTTTGACAGAGAGGGGAGAAAAGAAAGATAAGAGGAATATTTCAGTTACAACATATCCCAGTCTGAACGCAGGTTGGGGAGCTAGAACAACAAAAACCTGGATGCACACCCCCCTCCACGCCAACACCCCACTTATCAGGGGGATTAGCAGCCATCCTGGAGTTTCAGCTCCAGCCCATAATAAAAATGTTTGTTTTTCCATCCTTGGACTGCAATAATAACGATTCTGGTTGTTTGAACTCGTGTCCAGCAAAGCCTCCCCTCTCCTGCCTTCGCTGGGAGCTGCGGGCTCGGACTTGGAACGCGTTCCCTTGGCTTTGCCTGGCTCCGCACAAATTCCTGCTGCCTGCACTCCAGGAGGGAGCGGGGCAGCACAGCCTGGCAAACAAACTTCTCTCCAGCAGCACTTTTTGCAGGGAGCTGTGCCGGGATGTGCAGGATTAAACAGCGGGGCTGGAGCGGATCCTGCAGCCGTGTGCGCTGGCACCGCTCCCTCCACACCCCGAGCGTTCTCTCCAGCTGTGGGATCTGCTCCACACCGAGCAAACCTGGGCTGGGGCTTGGGGGGCAGCACAATGGGAAAAGCTGGAGGGCATCAGGAGAGGGGGTTTTTCTCAAAGGTCACACACCTGCTCCTCTGTGAGTGCCCTCATCCCTGTTCCATGGAATCGCAGAATCCCGGGATGGTTTGGGTGGGAAGGGACCTTAAAACCCATCCAGTTCCACCCCCTGCCAATGCAGGGACACCTTCCACTATCACAAGCTGTTTCCAAGCCCCATCCAAGTGCTGTTTCTTTGATGTTGAAGCACAGAAGCAAATCAACACCAACAGGTAAATGCTTTAGGGTTATTGAACACCCGCTAAACAAACCGGTGACACTGGCAGAGGCACAGGGTGGTGACCAGTCACTAAAATTGAGTAGTTTTAAATGAAAAAACTACACCAAGTTTGGAGATTTTCTTCTGGGTTCAGTAATATTTTCAGAACTCTCAGCCCTCTCAGTGGTTTTCAGTCCTGGTTCAGTTCTGGTGGTGCCTACAGCAAAAAAGGAGATGTATGAAGAAGAAAATGCAGGTGTTTGTATCAGTATGGACAGGCCAGCACGGAAGGCAGGGAAGCCTGGCAGGGGATGGCAATGCAGGTGGACACCACATTTTGCTGTCTGCAGGGGATGGCAATGCAGGTGGACACCACATTTTGCTGTCTGTGCTTCTTTCTCCAAGCAGGACCCAGAATCCCTCAAGAACCCTCACTCCAGACCAGGAATCCTGGCACAGACCTGCTCCCATAAAATCCCTCTGAACATCAGCCCTGAATCCCCAACTCTGCTGGCACAAAGTCACCACAAAAACCCAACCAAAAGCCCTCTGCAGCCCACAACAAACACTGCTGGTGTTTATGGCTGCTGGAGGTGGCCAGGGATGAAGTTCAGTGCTGAGGAACACCTGGTTTATGATTCCTTCACTCGTTACGGGGCAGAGCCCACAAGCAAACACTGCCTGTCCTGACCTTGAGCTGCTCCCACACCTCCCTCTGCCCCATCCTGCAGGCTGCATGCACAACAGGGGCTCTTTGGAAAAGGGAATTAATTAAAACCTGGCTCACTGAAGATCTTTCTATGAGCAGGGAGGAAAAGCTGAGCTCGCCCCCATGCCTCTGCCGTGCAGGAGGGAGGGCTGGAGCTCCCACTGGATACCTGTAAATGGTAAAATCCTGGAGTGGGGAAGTTGTTCCTCACTTCTCTCAGCCCCAGTCTGGAGCTGCTGTCACCACCATGTGAGGAGAAGGCTGTGGAACACCTGCCTGGTCTCTCCCACCTTCTGCAAGGTCTTTCTGCTCCGTTTCTCCTCAGTTTATTCAGCAAGGGCCCTGATAGGAATCAAACATCTCATTTCAGCCCAGTTCCAACCACTGGCTCTGTTTTGCCATAAATCTATAACTCTTGCCCCAAGCCAAGAAGCAAACAAGACAGAAAAAACCCCAAATCCAAACAGGCTGAAGAACTCTGTGCCTCAAGAAATTGTTGGGAATGGGCAGGTCCAAGCAGAGGCCTTGGGAAACAATGTGGGCACCTGCTGGGGCTTCTGCTCTGGAGCAGAACGTCCAGCTGGAGCAAACAGGATCTTCTTGTGGGATGGAGCCCATCCTGCCTCCCTCCCTGGTGCTGCAGCATCCCCAGAGCCAGGGAAGGCTCAGGAGCAGGGGCAGAGCTGCTGCCAGGTGGGCACAGGGACAGTTCTGCAGCTGACCCCATCACAGGCACCCAGGGCTGGGTCAGGGCTGCTCACCTGGGACTGTGCTCACAGCTCCAAGGAAATCAAAGCAACCATCATTTAAACATGTTGGAGCTGGAGATGCTTGTCTTTGCTCTGGTGATGAAAGGAGGAAGCCAGAATAAATTAATTTCTAAGGCTCTTCTAAATCAGAGTGAAGCTGTTTAACAAACCATCTCCAACATGCTTTACTCTGCATGAAGAGAACATTCCCAGGGTGCTGCAGAAGCACCTGAATCCTGTGGTTTTATCCCAAAAAGGGGATTTCACTCCCTGGGCTGGGCAGGAGCTCATCTCCCTGCATGGATTTCAGCTGAGAAAGGTCTTTGGAGAGCAGAACAGGCACCAGAGCCAATGTCTGGGGAACAGAGAAGGGGAAGGACAAAAAAAAAAAAAAAAAAAAAAAAAAAAAAAAAAAAAAAAAAAAAAAAAAAAAAAAAAAAAAGAGGGAAGAAAGCAAGCAGAATAAATCTGAATTGTAACAAAATTACAGCCTGTATTGAAACCGCCACATTTGGAATTGATTTTTTTCCATCAGACAAAAGGCTGAGTTCAGTTGTTGAAATGCTGATTTCTTATTTAACTTGTTCTGAAGGGCACATCCAGGGGAGCTGCAGGTGAACCCTCAGCAGTGGAGGACTGATAAAACCTGAAATATTCCTGTGTCAGGTGTAATGTGATGCTGGTCCCTTTGTTTGGGCTGTTTCCTTCCTGCTGGGCACTTGGAGCAGGTTTCCTACCTCTGCACAGGTTCATTTGTTTTCCTGGCTGCTGCCCTTGTTTTAACTCCCCCCCACCTCACTTTTAGGACATGCAAACCCTTTTCCCTTCACATTGGCACCAAAATTCCCCTGTGCAAGGAAGGTTTGATGTCCACCCCTGGGCTGAGAGTGCTGGAAGCTGCAGCACCTTTGGGAAAAGCTGCCTGTGCTCCCTGATCTCCCTGCTCCCTGTCCACATGGGACTTCAATTGTTTCCCTCCAGTTCTCCATTGTCTCTTTTCAGAGCTCTATTTCTTTCCTATCTGGCATTTTCCTCCCTGTCCCCAGACAACCTCTTTGACTTGCTCTCTCCTACAATAAGCCCATTCCTCGTGATTGTTTCCATTCCCTTTTTTTGTTTTATTTTTTATTTTTCACTTGATGGAGGCCTGGGGGCCCTGCTCTGTGCTGGGGTCTCCTCTAACAGCCACAACTCCCCTTCCCATCAGATCAGGGTCCTCAGCACTGCAGAAGGGACTCTCCCCACCCCAATGAGCATTTTCTATCTGATGGATTTTATATCAGTGCAGAGCTATGAATCAGGTCTGGGATGCAAATAAGAAGCAGCCACATGGCATGAGGCACTTGGGAGCACTTCAGGCTAAAGAGAGAAAAATAAAACCAACCCACCCAGCAAAAGGCAGAGATGCAGCTGTGAAGAATCCAAATATTGGCTCCTCCAGGAAACCTCCACGTTGTATCCATTACTGAAATCTACTTATTTGTTTGGGGCTAATGATCTCCAGTTTGAGATTGGCATGGATCTGCTTTCCCACCCTCAGAGGGAAGGTCCAAGCACTGATATTCCATGGCAGGTGGTGGCACAAGGAGCATTTCTCAGCTGGCAGAGCAGAATTCTGGGACAGAACCTGCAACTGGAATTATCGAGGACACTTTAGGAGAGAAAGCAGAAAAAAAAACCCCAAACTGGCCCCTTCCCACCTTCCCCATCTTCTACTGCTATGAAAAATCCTCCTTACTGCTTTCCCTGCAGCTGTGCCTGGTGCAGAAGGCTGCTGGGAGTGGGGAATTTCAGGGAGCCCTTCCAAAGGCTCCACTCCAGGAGTGCTGGCTTTGCCATTTCCCTGCTCTGGAGAAGGGGCTGGAGGCTCCAGAGGCTGCAAATGGGGCCTGGAGCAGCTGCCAGCTGAGCTCATCCATGGGATTGATGTGGGGATTGTCTGTGATGCTCCAGCAGTGGATTTTCCAATCACTGTGAGAAAAGCAGAAGGAATAAAGGGGGGTGGAAGCAGAGTGACATTTCCTGGGATGTGCCTTGAGGCTGTCTCTGCAGGGCAGTGCTCCTGGTCACCACCCCAGTGCTCATCCTGAGCTGGTGGTGAGCTCAGGATGAAATTTTCTGCTGGAAAAGGCAGTGGGGAATGGCCTGGTGCTCCAGCATCAGCCCCTGCCCTTCTGCCCCACTGACACACCAGGAATAAATCTCTTCCCACTTGCCTGGGCAGTCAGGGGTCCCCACTTGTGAGATAAGGGGTCAGATAAGCATGACAGGATGAGGATAGATTTGTGCTAGAGCTGTGAGAGGGGGGTGAGCAGCTCCTGTGTGCCAAGAAGGGATTTGGGACCCCTGATCCCACAGTTCCTCTGCCTTGGAGAGGGATGGGGTGGCTGAACCCCCGCAATGGCATTGCCCCATTCCCACCTCCTGACACCAAGTGCTTCAAGCACCTCCTTCAATAAAAAGCTTGGAATGACTCTCTTTGGTCTTAACCATGCTCAACATTTCTACTGGAGCCGAGGGAAAGCCCCCAGACATGGAATATTTAATATTTGTACCTGTGAGTGACCAGTCACCCAGCAGAGCCACCAGGTCCTTCCCCCAGTGACACGTGACACCTCAGTGTCTGTTCCAGCAGTTTCTCCAGAAACAAACCCACGTTTTGAGAGAACTACAGGACCCTTGTTTCATAAAGAAATGAAGCAATCTCCTTTTCACTTCCTCTCTTTGCTGTTACTTCATCTTTTCTCCCCCAGCGGTGCCAGCAGCGTCCCCGGGCAGCGCGTGTGGGACAGGAGCAGGGCTGGCCTTTTGTCACGGTGTCACTCAGGGAGCTCTGTTAATCCCTGCCCTTATCAAAGGTTACTGGGCTTTAAAATCCTCCTCCTGATGGATAAAGTGCTGTCAGTGCCTCCTCAGGGGGCCCTGACCCCTTTAGCTTTAGGAGAGGGGACAGAAAATGCTTCACCAGCGTCAGGGTCTTGCTCAGTGTTGCCTTTTCACCACTGCCTCTGGTCTTCCTATTTTTGTATTTCTATATAAAACCCAGCAAAAACCATCAATAAAAGGCTTTAAATATAAATCCCTCCATCCAAAAGGAGTCTAAACTGTGTTTGTGTGAGCTGGGATGGCAAAGGTGATTAAGGGAAAAGCCCCTGAACTTTAACATAAAATAGAAAGAAACAAAAATATTCCCCAATTTACTACAGTCCCAAATCTCCTCCCTCTCCCTACAACTCCTGCAGTTTGTATTGACATAATCCTTGTAGTTTGGATAAAGAGCTGGTATTTTGTAGAAATTTCAATTTTCCAGGGAAAGTAGGGACTGAAGAATTTACATATTTTTTCTTGTAATTGAATTGCATTTGGGATTGAAATTTCAGCTTTAACTTTTCATTATCACTCTCTTTGGTTCACAGGAGGGCAGTATTTTCCTGGCTATGTTGTTTTTCTAGATTTGATAGATAACAAACCATATTTCTACTTTTGCCACCTTCCTTCTCAGAGTCAGTTTAGCCACGAATTGTGCCCTCCCTGAGTATGAAGTGTAAGAGCTGCCTCCTCCACCAGCAGCCCTTGTTGGAGCACAGTTGTTTCAGAGGAACATCCAGTAGAAATAAACAGAGAAAAATCAAAATATACAGCTCTGCTGAGGGGTCAGTGCTGGGGGAGGAGGCCACGAGCTCGGGCACCTCTCTGGAAGCTGTGGAGGCTGTGCCTGAGTTTACACAAACTCAGTGTAATATTGGATATTTGCTGGGTTGTTTCACCAGCAGGATTCCACCATGGGAGAGACTTATCATAATTAGACATTTAATTTGAGTTGAATAATTGGTACCACTCTCTGTGGCTCTGGAGGCTCCTGCTCAGCCCTGCCCAGTGGCTCCAGTCTCCTCTGCCATGTGCAGATGCAGCAGGGACATTTGGTGACCCTCAGAGCAACCTCAGATTCTATTGATTAGTTTTAGTTTTAATTACAGTGGCAGCAAACTCGACCATCAGCTGGTGTTAGTGGCACAATTTGGATCTGAACAGATGGATCCCAGGAGGATCCACCCCAGGAGCTGAGGATGTGCAGAACTGTCCCCCAGGGCATTGGCATCCGTTCCTCAGCACCTCTGTTCCATTAGTTCACATCCTTGAGGGCTCTTTTTCCTCCCACAGGATATGATTAACCCTGACTGGACTCATCACACTGCAAACCCAGAGGAAAATCCACCTGAGCTCAGCCTCTGCCCCCCTGGAGTCCTGCCCTCCCCAAGGGCTCTCAGCCCTGCTCCAGTCTCTTCTCTGGAGCTGGGGACCACAAGCCCTTCCCCAGAGGTGAGGATGCTGCTCCAGGTTTGTGGGGAAGCTGCTGCCCTGCCCTGCCCACCTGGGAAATGAGGAGGAGCCCGGAGCAGCTCTGGAGTCCTGTGAACCTCTGGCACAGTGGTTCAGGGTGATGGAGGACGTGGGGAGTGTGGGAGGAGATGCTGCTGACAGGAGGCAGTGGTTCAAGGCCAGTTTGGGGGAACTTCTCATTCCATTTTCCTTGAAAATTTGTGGTGAAAGGGCAGTGCAGCATTTTCCAGCCCTCACTCATGTAAGCAGCTTCCTGCCATGAGTAACGTGGGGAGGACAGGGCAGAGAGAAGGGGCTGTCTCAGAGTTACTCAGAAGGGAAATAAAACCTCTCTGATCCTGGGGCATCCTGGGATAGATGCAATTCTAACAGTGCAGCCACAGGCTGCCTTTTGCAATAACTGCTCCCAAAGCCAGAGTCAGCCCTTTGCAGCCTTCTGGGCTGGTCAGACAAAACACCTGCAGGAACCTCCTGTCCTGAGTGTCCCTGCAGTAGGGACATGGTGATACTCCTGTCCTGTGTGTCCCCTTGTCCTTGAACCCTGCAGGTGTTACTGGGGGGCTCAGGGACTGTGGGGAGCCTCTCAGAGTCATACCTTGAGCTGGAAAGGAGCCACAAAGATCACCAGTTCTGCTCCTGGCCCTGCACAGACACCCCAAAAACCCCACCCTGTGCATCCCTGGGAGTGCTGTCCAAACCCTCCTGGAGCTCTGGCAGCCTTGGGGCTGTGCCCTGGGAGCCTGGGCAGTGCCCAACACCCTCTGGGGGAAGAATCTTTTCTTAAAATCCAGCCTGACCCTCCCCTGACACAGCTCCAGCCATTCCCTAAGTCCTGTCCCTGTCACAAGGAGCAGAGATTGCAGCTGCAGCTCCTGAGGAGTCTCCCCTGTGTCCTCCCTTCTCCAGGCAGAACAACCCAAGTGACCTCACCTTGCTGAAATGAAACTCAATCAGATCACCAGTGAGCCATGCTCCTCACAAAGGGATTTTAAGAAACCAAACTCAAACCAAATTCTGTTTGCAGAGATCTGCAGCAGTGGTCCTGCACTTGGAATTTTTATTAATGATCAAAAATGTGGGGTTTTGCTGCCTCGTTCCTTCTGTCCCTCCCAAGCTGGTGAAGATCCACCAGGAATGTATTTATTGACCTAACAAAGGGCCCTTGCTTTGCTCCCAGGGCAGCTGCTTTCCTCTGAAGCGTAAGAACCCACACTGACAAGAACAAAACAGGCACATTTCCCCCTCCAGTGAAGCCTGCAAATATTCCACAGAGTTGTTTGTACGTGCAGCCCCTCGCAGGGCTGGAATTAAGAGTTTGGGAGAAGCAGGGTTGAGTTCCCAACCTTGCTGATCCCAAGAGGGATTTGTAACCCCAAGCGTCAGGCTGGGCTTTTCATCCCTCAGGTTTGCTTTCAGGAATGTTTCTAAGACATATTATTGCTTTCAGGAATGTTTCTAAGAGATTTTGGTGCTGATGGTATTTCAAAATCTGATGGGCTTTCCTTCATTTTTGCTTGAGTTTTTTTCCCCTGGTAATCAGGTGAATTGCCCTGTGTAGGAGAAGGATAAAGAGCCTGGTGTTCTCCCTCCTGCCATGTGGGAGAAGTCTCTCTCCTAATGTCAGACCACAGTGGAAATTGGGCAAAAATGCTAACTTAAGGTTCAGCTTGAGAATTAACTCCTGCTTAAGGGAGCTTCTCAGTGCACAGATCCCAGGGGAATCCAGGCAGTGGGAATGGACTGAACCCCTGCAGCCCCAAAATTCATGCTCAGGGATGGGGAGGAGCAGGAGGCACCATGCTAAGAGCAGGAATGAGAGGAAATCTCTCTTTATTGCCAGTGCTTGGACTTTATTGCTCATTAAACTGAAGGGCAGCTGGCTTCTCACATGCTGCAGGAGTTTTATGGGAAAGCAGTTTATGGAATTAGGGTGAGCATGTCCCATGTGCAGTTTCTGATCTTTTCTGTGTGGCAGGTCCTTTCCCCTTGGTGGGAGACAAGCAGGACCATTCCATTCCCACATGGAAAACCAGTTTATTGCAGAGCTTTTCACCCACAGCTGTACTGGTTTGGTCAGAAATAGCCCTCCCAGACACACCCAGGCCAAACTGGCACGAGGAGGTGATGCCCAAGGGCCGTACTCACCACCAGCTCCCAGTGGAAGCTCTGCAGGTCCATACTGGCACAGTCATCCTATGGAAAATCAGTGTTTTTTAGGCAAAGTTGAGGGTGTAGTTGGAGTCCAGGGCAGGAGGAAGGTACTGGGTTCTTCTGTGGCTGGATCCTTTCCAGCTGGAACATCCACCCTGAAAAATAGGGAAAACCAAAAGGAAGGCAGAGAGGGAAACCCCAAAGATTGTGATGAAATAAAACACAGGCAGGGATGGGAGAGTAGGAACGAAGGGGTCAGCACCAGAGGAAACAGGACAATGACAGGAGAGGAACTGGGGCTGGACTAAATGAAAAGAGGAAACCTCGGCAGGCACAGGCTGCGGGAAGGGCTCAGCACTAGGGGACACCATTGGACCAGAAACTGCAGCAGAAAACAGCCCGGTTTCAAGCAAAAACCCAACCCACTCACTTTCGTTTTCCCTGCGTCTCCGTCATCGCACCAGGGTGACACTTGGTCCCCAACTCCCAGCTCCTGTCACATTGTACAGCCCCTAAAACACCACACCTCCTAACCTGCCCCATCCCAGTAACCATCCCTGTTTCTCTGCAGGCTCCTACTCCTGAGCAAAACCTGCCCGGGATTTGCTGCCAGGGTGGCACTTTGCTGTGTCCCCAGGGCACAGGCACACGCGGGGACATTGTCACCCGGAGCTGGTGGCAAAGCCAAACACCCCCCTGCAGGCCCTGCTTTGGGGAGCTCCAAGGAGAAACCATTCCCAGCAGACTTTTCCGTGCATTTGTGATGTGTGACCACACAGAACACACAAAAACTCCTCTCACCAAGAGCATACCTGCCCCTCCAGCTGACTTCCAAGCATTTTCTGTCAGTAAATCCCAATTTATCCAATTTCCAGATGCTTTTTGTTGGGCTGCTCCAACCCCAGCAAGGTCTACCAAGATCCTCAGAAGTGTTTTGGCTCCAACAGATCCCCCAACAGCAGCTCCAGGGAAGTTGGGCAAATTCCAGTTTGGCTGGAGCAAAAGAACTCCCCCAACATCTCAGCAACATCTGTGCTGCTCTAAGTGTTTATTACACCTTTATAAATTATTATTATTAAGCAAGTATTACACTCTGGTGCTGTGTGCAAATAAAGTTTTATTGTAGGGAAGAAGAATCTGTAACAGAGACTTTCAAATGAGCCACAGAAAACAGTAATTAAAATTTCATTTGCAATGTTTTCACTTGGTATTCAGTAAAGTTTTTTAAAACAGGCATTCCTATTGCACAAAAAAAGAAAATAAAAAAAAAGCTGCCATTTCCTTTGCCATTAACATTGGCTCATTCAAACAAAAAAGGCAAAAGGTTAAAAAACATGTCTGGTACAATAAAAATGCTTTGCAATATATACATATATATACACACACTTAGCTTTACTGTACAATATTTTAAACTTTGGGAATGGGCATGTTATTCCTGCATATTTCAAATAAAATTCCATGAGGATTTTTTACAGTTTTACAATACCTTTAAAGCCTGGAGACACAAGTGGAATATTCAGTGCTGACCCTTAAAAATGAGTTTTAGCCAATTCATTCACATTTTTTCCCTGATCAATTCACAGTTCTGGCTTTGAACTCCTGGCTCTGCCCTCCTGCTCTAACTCTGCTCTACAGCAGCAGCTTTCAGCCTTCATATTTATGCTTTATCGTTCATATTTAACAAAGGAATTTCAGATCTCCTTGGAAATTCACATCCATCATTTTTCCTGCAGGTGAATTTGGTTTTTTAAGTGCCTTTTGCTGAGCAATGGCTGTGGTGCCAAGAGAGATTTCACTCTCCAGTTATCTGTACAGATAATTTCTCCAGCAGATGCCTGTCCAAGCCAAACTCCTTTTGCTCACTGTTATTCTTCACTACTAAAACTGTTTTCTTTATTGAAGATAACATTGAGTAATTTCATAAATACCATATCCAAACACACTTTCAGTTGGAGAAGGAGCTGATAAATGAACAGTGAGGTTTAATCCTACAAGAATTTCTATTTCTGTCAGGATGTGTCGCACATTTCTGGCCGGGCTCTGCCCCAGCAGAGCAGGAGCTACCTTCCTGCAGATCCCCTGGAAAAGTACAGGAATGTTTCCCTCCATCCAAGAGTTTAAAGTTTTTCTTTACGGTAGAAAAACAGCCCAATGTTTTTTCAGCATCTCATCTCATCCAGACTCAGATTTTGAGTCTCCAGCTCTTCCTAAAAGTCTTTCCAAGGGCCTCGTGTTGCCTCTTTGCTGCCAGGTGTGGGTGAGGTGAACACTCTGGAAAAGAATCAAACATCCTGGAGAGATTTTTTTTATATTTGTCATTAACACCCTTGGCCAATAGTTGAGAAAGGCATATCTGACTCCAAGCATGCAGAGCTCCACTTTTACCTAAAACTTCCCCAAAAACTGGAGTGATATTCTGAATCCTGCAGCCATCACTTCAGACCAGTCCCTCTTATCCTTATTCCCAAGTTATCCTGCATAGGACGATACTGCAATTCTACAACTGATCCCATGGATTTTTCTAGAAACTGGGAAAACACTGCCAAATCTGCTTCCCACCAAAGCCTCTTGAGCTGCTTGGTGTGGGTGAGAGAGGGGCCTATCCCAATCTGCAGCCCAGGCACAGCCCTGGGAGCCTAAAACACACATAATGATCATAAAAGCCAAAATCCAGAGGCAGCTGGGAGCAGGGCAGGAATTATCCTGGCCTCGCTGTGTAAATAACTTGGCAGTTGTTTGAAGTTCCAGTGAAAACTCTGCCCTCGCTGTTCATCAGGAGCTCCCCACGCGCCGCAAGCTTTGTGTACATTTCCCGCTGGCTCGGGGAATTAACGCTCTTGGAAAGTTGTGAAATGAAGCAAATGCCCAAATACAGCCTTGGAGGGGGTTTGGGAGTTCAGCAGCAGCTCCACAGCTTGCTGGTGGTGACTGCTCTGTCCCTCATGGCTCTGGGAGTCCCAGGGGCTGCCCAGCCCCAGCAGTGGCTCTGCCACCAAGTACCACAAACCAGGGACTGTCCACAGTTATTTAACTGCAACAAAAGCTCGAAAGCCTCCATCCCATCTTCTGGAAGAGTTCAGAGATCTCCATCCCCCACCAGAGCTCTGAGGGGAAAGTTTACCCTCCTTATGAAGGCGCCACAGCTGCCTTTCCATTCTCCCTCTGGTTTTCTCCAAAGGGTTCCTCCTCTTTGTCCTTCACGGAGATCTTTTTCCTGAAGGCTTGTGACAGGCTGGAGGAGGACGCCTTCCTCAGCGTGGTGAGTCTCTGCCGGAAGTTTCCCCCGGAGAAGAAGTAGAGGAGGGGGTCGAAGCAGCAGTTGGCGGCTGCCAGGGGCAGGGTGACGATGACGGCTTTCTGCAGGAACACGGTGTCGGCGCAGCCGGGGCCCCGCAGGCGCAGCGCGTGCAGGTGCACCGTGCGCAGGACGTGGTACGGCGTGAAGCTCACCAGGAAGGTGGCGGTGACAATGACGATCATCCACACGGCCTTGCGGCGGTTGGCCTCGTTCTTCCGCAGCGAGTTGCGCAGCAGGGTGCGGATGATCATGGTGTAGCAGATGGTGATGATGATGAAGGGGAAGATGAAGCCCACAAAGAGGGCGATGAAATCCAGGATCACCACCATGTTTGTCTTCTGGGAGTTCTCCGGCGGCTCGAAGCACTTGGTCTTGTTGCCGTGCTGGTAGGTGCCGTTCCGCAGGAAGGGCGCGCTCGTCAGCGTGACGAACACCCAGATGCCCACGCACAGAAACTTGGCCTTCTTCTCCGACACCAGGCTGATGTTGCGGACCGGGAAGACGATGGCGATGCAGCGGAAGAAGCTCATGGCCGTCATGAAGAAGATGCTGCAGTAGAGGTTGACGTAGAGCGCGTAGGACGAGAGGCGGCACAGGAAGTCGCTGAAGAACCAGTGGCCCTTGTGCACGTAGTAGATGACGCGCAGGGGCAGCGTGAGCACGCACAGGAAGTCGGACAGGGCCAGGTTGAGCATGTAGATCTGGAAGGCCGTTTTCTGCCGGTACGTGCGGATCAGCACGTACAGCACCACGCCGTTGCCCACGAAGCCCATGATGCTGATCATGGAGTACAGCGTGGAGTAGACGCTGTTGCGGAAGTCGTCGATGGAGGGGTTGTGGCACGTCAGGTTGGGGGACAGCGCTGTCATGGTGCCCTGGCTGAGGCACCAACTCCCTGGGGATGGTGTCAGGCCTGCGGGGGAAAATGCAGGTGGGGTAAAGCAGGACAGGAAAATAAATATCTGTGATGAAATAAGAGGAAAAATCTGTCGTCTGTCTCAGGAGAGAGCTGAGAAGGGGTGTGGATCTGGCCCATCTCCACTACATCTACCTTTCCTCACCAGGTTCCAACAACTGGTTATGAGTGACAAAATGTGGCAGACTCATGGAATCACATCACTGAACCATGGAATCCCTAAGGCTGGAAAAGCCCCTTGAGACCATCAAGTCCAACCATCAAGCACCACCACAATTACCACTAATCCTTGTCCTGTAGTGCCACATCCCTACATTTTTGGAACATATGATGGCTCCAGCACCTCCCTATGCAGCCTGTCCCAGGGTTTGATGAGCCTTTTGGTGAAGGAATTTTTCCTAACATCCAGTCTAAACCTCCCCTGGTGCAACTCGAGGCCAAAACATCCGGACATTAAATTACCAAAAAATCTCTTAACTCCTCACACACTGAGGCAGCTACTCAGCAAAACAGCAGAGAGGGATAACGAAGGTGACAGCAGCACTATGGAATTTAAAATAGGAGGAGTGGTCCTGGACCCTAATAATTGTTCAGCCCTGATTCTCCTTTTTTTTTTTTGATTGATTTTCTGTTTCTAATGCTTCAAGCACAGAACCTCCCTTGCAGTCTGAGACCATAAAAAGCTGCGAGACCAGAACTGCAGGACAAGAGCCAGCTGAAATAACACAACACCACAACAAAAGCAGAAGCTGGGTCAAGATCAGCCATGAGAACCCACAACTGTACCATGAATATGCTCAAAATTGCTGATAAATGTATTTTCACCCGTACAAATAACTTGGCAGTATTAGATTCTCTGTCTGCGCCCGGACTTACTGAAGTCAGAATTCAGAACTGCTCTGGGATGTTCAAGGCTTCCAGGTGTCTGTTAAAATTTCAGCTATTTTGGTGTTTGCACTCTTGTAAAAGAGTCCTTTGATTATGTGCAATGCACAAATGAGCAAAAGCTGAGCAGGTGTCAGTGAGGGGACTGTCACTGCCTGAGGGTAGAGGAACTGTTGTTCATTAGAAATCCTGAACAAAGCCACCAGTCCACATGTCAAAGATGTTTTATGCTTTTATTACATTATAGCCTTAACTCCAACAACCAGCCCACAATTTAAACAACTACTCGAGGTATTTGTCCAAAAGACAAACAACACTTGTTTTCTATCGTATTTCTAAACATAATTTGAGCTTTGCAACCAAAAGGGAACTGATGTTCACAATCCAACTGCTAAAGTGTGAGAGAACATCACACCCAGAAATGCATCTGTAAAAATCAACAAGAATCCCACAAAAGAGCATTTCTCAGCTGAGGCTTTATATTTGCATCATGAATTGAAGACAAACATCACTTCTGCCACTTTTTTATTTGTACAGTCGTGGTTCACTGAGCCATTTATTTGTGTGGTGAATTCAGCTCACTGGGTGAAAGGGAACCACAGTGGATGAGAAACAGCTCCCAAAGGTAGCAAACCCCTGAACTCCTGCTATTCTCCCAGTCTGATGCAGCACAGATAAATTTATAGCTTGTCATAGAATCGCACACTGGTTTGTGTTGGAAAGGGCATTAAAGCTCGTCCCGTTCCATCCCTGCCATGGACAGGGACAGCTTCCACTATCCCTTGGACACTTCCAGGGATGGGGCAGCCAGAGCTTCTCTGGGCACCCTGTGCCAGGTTCTCACAGGAAAGAATTTCTTCCCAATATCCCATCTACTCTCTGGCAGTGGAAAGTCATTCCCTGTGTCCTGTCCCTCCATCCCTTGCCCCCAGTCCCTCTCCAGCTCTCCTGGAGCTCCTTTAGGCTCTGGAAGGGGCTCTAAGGATTTCTTGGATCCTTCTCTTCTCCAGGTGAACACCCCCAGCTCTCCCAGCCTGGCTCCAGAGCAGAGGGGCTCCAGCTCTCGGAGCATCTCTGGCCCCCAGTAGATTACACTCAATTTAATTACACACCCCAAAAGCACAAAGCCGCTGCTGCCGCTCGTTCCAAGCACAAACACGAGGCATCCCCATCCCGAGAACCGCTCCGGGCTCTGCATTCCCCTTTTGGGGCGGGACGCGAATGCCCCAAAACACCAAACTCCCCTCGCAAGCCCCAGATCCCCCCTGCGAGGGAACGGAGCGATCATCAATTAACGCCGCAGCTCATTAGGGACGCGGCTGCGCTCCGGGAGGATCCAGCGGCACAAAGCGGGACACGGCACAAGCGGGGGGCACCGAGGCAAAGCCCCCACCCCTCACCCGGGACCCTCACCCCGGTGCAGCCCCGGTGCAGCTCTTACCGGAGCGCTGCGGGGCCGGAGCGGGCGCGGATCTGTCCCAGGCGCGCCCCCGCCGCCCTTAAATGGGGGCGCGCCCCCGATCCCGCCCCCGGCCCCGCCCCGGCCCCACCAGGACCCCGAAACCTTCAGCTTTTCCAGGGTTTTCCCACCTCCCGAGGAAATAGCACTTGGGAGCTTCCAGGCGTGCCCACGCCTCCCGGTCTGGTGGGAAGTGCCGGGGTTCCCTCCCTGTGTTTGCTCTGTGAGTATTTTACTCCTGCTTGTAACTGGCAGGGAGCTCACCTCTGACATCAGTGTTAACAACCTTGTTTAGAAATGGCTTTTAGGAGACTTTTTGATGTTGGTGTCATCAAAGGGAAAACAGAATTCTCACGAATTCTCACGAATCTCCATTCTTCCAGCATCTCAAAATATTCTATATTTGTATATCTGTTTTTAAACAACTGTGGCTTTGTCGAGGAAAAAAAAACCAACAAACCCAAATAAAAAATAAAATATATCCCCCAAACCAAACCAAACAAATTCCATGGCTATATCAAATGAAGTATTTTCTCAATTTTGAATATTTTAAGTGTGGGCTGTCCCACTCTGAATTTTCAATTTATTATATTGGTTTTCTTTTGAGGATGTGTAATGTGCTATTCCCACCTTTTTCTAAGGAGTTAAGGAACGCTTCTATTCTCCCATCCCCAAGTTTGAGTGGAATGTGGATTGTCACAGGGGGTTGGGCAGTGGGACCCAGCAGCTCTTGGATTCTCCAAGGCAGTGGGGAATCCTTTGGGGGAAGAAACCTTTTCCATGATGGGAACAGCTCTAAGAAGCACTGGAGCATCTGGAAGTGTCCAGGGCTTGGAGCAACCTGCTGCAGGGGAAGGTGTCCCTGCTCATGGCAGGGGTGGGACTGGATGGGCTTTAAGGTCCCTTCCCACCCAAACCATTCCATGATTAAAGCCAGCCCTGCTGAAGTCACCACTGGGTCACTGTCCTCGTGGACATCTCCCTGTCCTCATGAGCATCCCTGGTTCCCACCTTGTGCTGATGTCCCCGGGCTCAGCCTGTCCAGCTCGGTTCCAGGTGCTGGCAGCAGTGACCCCACGTTTCTGTGAAGCTGAGAAACCCCCCCAGCACAGCTCTCCCACTGTCCTGCTGTTGTGTGACTTCTTGGGAGAATTCCCAGCCATTTTTCCTGCCCCATCTCCATTTTCATGGCTGCTTTTGGGGTTTCCAAAGCCACGGTGCTGTGGACGTGGCAGTTTCTCTTTGACCTCACTCTCCATGAACAATGGAGGTGTGTGGGAAGGAAATGCACCTTTTCCCTGTGCCCTTCCCAAGAGCTTCCCACCCTTCCTCACCCACCCGTGGGCAGGAAGCCTGTCCAGCTCCCAAGAGCTGCTTGGCAGCATATTGGGAACAGTAAAATGGCAGGATCATGGGATAATTCAGGCTGGAGGGGACCTCAGGAGATCTACAGTGTAACTTCAGTTGATCCAGGCCAGGATTCGCAGGGCTTGTCCCACCTGATTTTGAAAACTTTCAAGGATGGAGGTCCAAGAGCCTCCAAGACTGGATAATTCCTTGCACTGCCTGCAATCTCCTGTGCTGGGAGCTGCCTCTGGAGTTTGTTTTAATTGTGGTGCACATTCTGCTGTTATTCAGCCATTCTTCTGCTTTTTTGCTACCATTTCTGGCCATTCCTTCTGCTTTTTTGTCACTCAGTTATTCCTTCTAATTTTTTTTTCCTTTTCTTTATATTTTTTTTCTGTTCCTTTTTCTTTTCTGGCTTTCACTCTCAAGAACAGGAAGATTTCTAGTTGCAAAGTCAGACTGAGCTTGGTGTGGGTTTGAGGAGGCTGCTGCTGCTCCAGATGTGCTGGGATTGCAGCCAGAGTTTTTGTGGGAAGGGTTTCCATGCTGAATCCAGGAGGAGCTCAGACTGCAGCTCTGACATGATGTGGCAAAGATGACATGTGGCATTTGGGGGCCAGGACAGTGTTACCTCCCTGATATATCAACATGTGAGGAGATCCAGAGGAGAGCAAGGGGAGGGAGGACTGCTAAAAGGAGTCCTGGATGAATTCCCAGAGGCATGAAGGTGAAGAAGAGCCCAACAAAGCCATCCCCATCAGGTCTGATAAGAGCAATTTGATGCTGGGGCTGTAGCTCCTCTGATTCCCTTTCCAAAGGACAATGGGATAAGGAATAAAGACACAAATGAGGCTTTGGAAATGTCTGAGACCATGAGATTACTAATTGTTGAGGTGTTGTTGTGAGTCCCAGGATGAGGTGAGAGATCAGAATTGACTCCAAGTTCTTAAAAGGCTGATATATTCTATTATGATATTATATTAAAAGAAAATTATATACTAAAACTATACTAAAGAAAGAGAAAGGAGACATCAGAAGGCTGGAAAGGAATGATAATAAAAACTCGTGACTGACCAGAGTCCCAACAGAGCTGGACTGGGATTGCATTAAGTTCACATGGAACCAATCAAAGATGCACCTGTTGGTAAACAATCTCCAAACCACATTCCAAGCAATCAGATAATTATTGTTTACATCTCCTTTCTGAGGCTTCTCAGCTTCTCAGGAGAAAAATCCTGGTGAAGGGATTTTTCATGAAATATCACAGTGGCAGGACCATCCGAATCTGGGAAAAGCCTGACCATGCTTTGGGGTAGTCACTTAGCACTGATTGATCCTCCATTGCCTTCTCCCCCTGGACCCCAAATTCCTGCAACGCCTGCCAGATTTCAGGAAGTTTCCAATGGCACCAGATTCCAAGAACTTGAGCCCTTCCTCAAGTGTCCTGAATGCCACTGATCCAGCACATTGCTTATCTCTTCACTGCAGGACTTCCAGACAACTTCCTAAAAGCCTAAATACTTCCCAGAGTGAATGGAAAACCCCTCTGGCACTGGCAACTTCTTCCACTCTGGCTGTTTAAGATGGGGAGAGCAGAAAGGTGGGGTTTTGTGAGGAAATAAACATCTTAACAATGTTGCATTCTCTTTCCTCTCCCGTGGCTTCCCAAAACAATTCCTTTATCTTGGAATCTCATGGGAAAAGGATGGTGTCCCAGCTTCAGACTTGCCCCAAGATATTTGGAGTGGTCTGAGCTGTGTGACACTGGCAGGGAACTCCCAGGGGCAGTGTCAGCTGCAGGATTTCTCCAGAAAAGCAGGATTATTGGTGATGCCTGAAATCAGGCATGGAGACTTGGGAATGCTCTGCCTGCCCTGATCAGTTGGACTCAGCCAGCCACACCTGGAACGTGCATGTCTTCAGTCATCATCCCAGGAATGTCCCTGCTGGAAGTGAATAAAGCTCAGGAGGAAGGCAGAAGGAGGAAAAAAAGAGAGGGAAGGAGGATGGAAAGCTCTTGGTAGGGGAGTGCACTGGAACAGAGCCCCTGGAACAGGGATGAGCTTCCACTGCACAGGCGTGGGAAGGCAGAGGGAAGGGGAGGTTTGGAGGTGTCCCCCCAGTGTGAGTGGAGATGAAGAGCCTTTCAACGCAATAAATTCTGTGCCCTGAGGGCCGGCAGCCCACAGTCACTCTGAAAGAGGTGGGTTGTGCCCCGGGAAGTGCTGGGTCAGGGCTGTCCCCTGAGCAGGGTCAGCCCGGGGCTGGCTGAGTCGCTGTTCGGGTGACACAAAACCACAGGAGGAACAGCGCTGCCAGCAGCTGCTGGGGGATGGCTTCAGCTCCCTCCTCCTCTGCTTCCCCTTGTTTGGAGAAGTCATTTCTGCTGCTTGCCAAGGGTGGGGAACCCCTTTGCTGTATCAGCTCCTTTCCCTCAATGGGAGCTGCATCTCCAGGGGAACATCCCCCAGTCTCACCTGAACTTGGGTCTGTTTATTCCCTGGACTCAACACAGGGAATTCATAGAATCACAGAATATGCTGAGCTGTAAGGGACCCAAAAGGATCATCAAGTCCAACTTTTAAGGGAATGGCTTATCCAGGGGTCAGACTCTTGGTGTTATCAGCACCCAGCTCCAACAGAGGGAATCTGAGTTGTCACACTTCCAACACTGCCCTTGACTCCCCTTGGTTTTTAGGGATTGATATTAATAAATGACTCACACTGGCAGCTGGGAGAAGCTGCTCCATCCCAAGCCATGAGGCCAACAAAGTTCCCTATTCCGTGTTTTTTTGTGGGAAACCAGAGCTGTGGAATCTCCTGTGAAGGAGACTTCAGCCCTTATAACTCAGCCCATCAAATCCTCCTGAAAATGCAATTTTTTGAGTGGCTGCTGAGGAAAGGAGACCAAGGGAAGATGGGGAGATAGTTGGACAATTTAGCATGGTCTCCAGTCAGCATTTTTTGGGATAAAACACTTGCTCTGCTGAGATGAATAAAATAAATTACTGCCAGGACTGAGTGCATGGATCACGTTCAGCCTTTGCTATCCCAAACATTTGGAGAATGATGCTGATCTCTCCCCAGAAAAAGAGGTGGGGATGGAGATGGATGACAAATCTAGGAAGGACCAAAGGCATCAGCCAGGGATAACTGATTGTTTCTGTTTTGCTGATAGAATTTCTTGTCAAAAACCCAACAGGGAGAGTTTGAGTGGCCTTTTCTGGGAAATGGAGCTGCCATGGGGTGGGGACAGGGCTGTCCCCACTGCCACAGCTCCTCGTGCTGCAGTTCTACTCCTCCCTAAAATGATCCACACTGGGTTTGGAGGGACCTTTGGGACAGAGGACAGATATTTCAGGTTCTTCTGCCAAAGAAATCTTCTGGAAAGGATGTTTCAATCAAAGGATGATTAGTGAGGCCAAACCTCCAGACAAGGACCCTGAGCCACCCTTCTGCTATGGTTTGGTGGGTGAAGGATCCAGCAGGACCTGACCCATGTGCAATCAGCTGGTCATATTCTGTATGTGGTTTTATGAAAGAGAGGGCTTGAACTTGTACATTTCCAGAGTCATTATGGGATGGGCTCCACCAGGCACTGAACACCTCCAAGTGCCAGGAAAGGCATCCCGAGTGCCTGAGGTGATCAACCACCTCAGTAAAAGTTAAAGCCATTATCATCAAAAACCTTTGAACTGCTGACTTGAAAAGCAGCATTTCCTTGGTTGGGTTTTTTTTCACAGTTCCAACGTTTCAACCTGTGAGAACAAAGAGCCACTCTGGCTGGAGATGCTGTTCTGATAGAGCCAATTGCTGCTTCCCCTTCCTGTTTTGTATGTGGAACATGAGGGCTGCAGCAGATGGGGCAGATAGGGCTGGGTTTGAGCTCTGCCTCTGGTATTTCACAAGTCCCATCACAGAGAAAACACTCAGGGAATGTGCAGTGTCCCTTTCAGATGAAACATTGTCAGGGAAAAACAGCCTGAAAACATTTCCCCATCCCTCATGGATCATTTATGAAGAGCTGGGAAATTCTATAAATTCTCCTGGTTTTGTAGAACTGATGGGAAACCTGTATTATAACCAAATCTCTCCGAATGATCATTTCATCCTAATATTTTTCCCAGAATGGGGCAGACCAACAGGTGCATTATAGACCCTCAGGCTGGAACTGGGTGTGAGGGTCCTTGCAAGCCACCAGTGACTTTAGCCCTCCCAACTGGGGCTACTGGGAGCCTTTCTCACCCACAAAACTAACATTTTAACTCTCTGATGATCATTTTTCGACAGCAGAGTTTTCTTACAACAAAATCCACCAGACTTCTTTGTTGCTGGAAGATGAGAAAACAAACTTCCCAGAAAACTCAACAGCACAAAGGCAAAAATTCCTCAAGAATAAATTTTGCTCTAATCTTTTGGAAAGTAAATTGAAAAGCCAGAAATAGCCTGTGCAAATTGGCATTCTCTTTTGGGAAAGGGATTGGAATAAACAGCATAAAAGTAAGTGGATTTTTGGCATCAATATTATTTTTAGGGCTTGTAGCTCTTGGAAATTTGTTCAAATCTAAACAGAGGGGCAAATTCACATGAATTAATGAATCATAAAATAATCAAGATTGGAAAAGAGTCCAAAGATCCCTGAGTTCAACTGTCATGGGTGACAGTTGGAGCATGAATTTATTGAGTGTATCTTGCGGTATCGAAGTGATAATCAGGATTTCAGGATGGCTGGACAATTATCTGGGACACAGCACGCATTCAGTATTTTCCACAGAATCCCAGAGATCTTGTTCAGCATCTCGTGTTGGAATAAAGCTGCAGCCCCTGCCAGACACTTTTCTCAGGAAAAATCCATCAGGATGCAAAACCTGTCTTGCATTTGAACAGCTCCATTTTAATTGTGGAGTTACAGCCATGTGAAAGTCAGATTTTCCTTAAAAGCTATTAAGAAGAAATGCCAGGTCAATTAAACCTCCATAATTAATCTTTGATGATCAAACATACTTTGCCATGGGATTAACCTTTTAATTATTCCCATTTTATTTTATTTGCACCTGTGCTTTCTGTTCTCGCTCACAGTTTTGCCCTGGGAAGACATGGGGAACACAAGGCCAAGATCAACTTCCCAGGAGAAATCTCATTTTGCAGCTGCTACACATTAACTACCAGGGGAACTGTAATCATGGACTCATTTAGGTTGGAAAAGACCCTGAAGTTCATTTATCCAACAATGACACAGCACTGCCAAGCACCATGTGCCCAAGTGCTATTTTACTTCTTTTTAGGATAATATTCCTGGATGTCTGGGCTATATTTGGGTGGTAAGATGATCTGTACCAGGAGGATGATTCTGTTACTGAGTGACAGGGAAAGTCCCACATCCAAACTGAGGTCATTTGGAGCAGCCTTGGAGCTCAGTCCTGGGCTTTTAATTCCCAAAGGAATACAACAGGGATCACATGGATCCTGCATGGACGGTGAGAGAGGTAACATAATGGAGGGACATAATTAAAAACCAGCCAAAGTAACATGGGAAAAGCCTAATCAAGCTGCTGGAGAGAGGAGAAGGCAGGATGGAACCTGGGGTTGGACACACCTGGGTTCTTCAGCCAAGGGAAATGTCAGGGTGGCCAAGGCCAACCCAAAAATTCAACTTTGGAGCAGAATAAATTGGAGCACACAGTGGCAACAACACTTTGGTTCCTTTTCAAGGAATTCCTCATTCCCAGAGGAATCCTTGAGAATTCCCAGAGGAATCTTTGAGGAACCCTCCCTTCTTCAAGAGCAGGGTTTGCAATTGCAGCATGAGAACTGGAGACAAGAACTGAGCCCTCCAGACCGAGGGATCTGGAGCACCAGATATGCAAAGTCTTTGGTTAAAAACACCACAGGAAAGAGTGTCAGAAACTTCCTGTTCTTTGAGCACTCAGGTTCTCATCTTGAGGGCTTTTTTCTTTGTTTTCTTGTTGACTTGAAAGGAAAAATGCAAAGAGAAAGCCCCTGATAAGTGATGACTTAAACAGGCCCTTTGTGCAGAGTTGAGGGCAGATAAGGACACCCCAAGTACCAAGAATTTGTGAAAAGATGTTCCTACACCACCAGTGCCCATCTGCAGCCCTCCTGCAGCTCTGCTTCTACAGCAGATTGCAGCAGATATCACCAGAAATCTTTATGAAATCGAAGTTTTGGTTTTAATCGTTACAACCTCTCATTTCCTGAATGTCACTGTTAGATCTGCCTGAAAATAATTCACATTTTCCATCAGGGTGAGCAGTTGTGTGGTCTGTACCACCCTTCACCACCACTCTGAGCAGCTTTTGCTCCCACTGTTTGCTCCAAAACCTCCCATCCTTTCTGCCTGGATTTCATGACATGTCCTCTCAGGCCAGGCCAGCTATCAGCTCCTGATCAGCCCAAAAATGCTTCCCCTGGGCTCTGAATCATCCCTCAATTATATAACTACCTGCTCTTATCTCATGTGCTGAGAATGGCTCTTTCAGGTTCTTTTAATGCTCACTGGAGAAGGTTTTTACTCTTTTTCTGCCATGATTCAGCTGCTCTGTACAGCCCAGGCCCATAAAATGCCAGGAATTGGTTTTTAAATGGAATATTTACATTGTTTGGGAAAGGGCAGGGGAGCAGCCAAGGAAGTCAGTGGGAAAGCTTTCTTCCTAAAAAAAAAAAAAATAAAATTATTTCACACAAAGATCACCTGCCTTGTGATCAGTGATGTCTCAGTGGTGCTCCTGGAGGTGGTGGAGCCTGGGGACAATCCCAGCCAGGCTGGTGTCCCTTGTCAGTTCCTGCTGGGGACAGTCAGGACTGGGATCAACATTTCAAAAGTGATTCATGAATGTTGATCTCCAGTACAAACCAGCAATTAAATGCATAACTTAATATTAATAACTCAAGTATTTCTATATAAATATATTATCTTAGAGATTTATGACCATGTTGAGGCTGAGTTTGGGCAATTTCAGGGCCAAAGAGGACTTGGCTGTTTCCATCCCTCTGGACATCCCACAAAACACAAAAATACTGCTGGCAAAGAAAAACTCTCATAGGGAGGATGAAAAATATCTCTGATATCGGTGGAGATTTTGCAAAACTGGGACATGATTCTGTTGGAATTAACAACTTTTTAACCCTTTCCAATGGATTTCCAAGTGCTGAGAAGCAGGGAGGTGAAGGATTCCTGTAATTACCACTTGGTACAGCCTGATGTTCATCACCTATTGCCAAAATTCCCTGAAACCCTTCTTTGTGCTGCTTCTGAGCCATCATTTTGTGAGTTAGAGAGGTGCAGCTCACTCCAGTCAGTGTCACTGGTGGATTTGGGTCTTTTTCCAATTTTCTTTGAGCTCCCTGAAGTAATTTCTGAGATATTTTGTTCCCATTTTGTCACAGTCTGAGGACCCACAGATATAAATCACCTCAGCACTGCTCTGTTTAGTCTTTGTTTGTCTGTGCATCAGACCCTGCTGCCTTTGCAAGGTCAGGCTTGGGAATGACCTTGGACTGACCCCAACCCCAGCCCCTTCTGGGCAGAACTGGGATTTCTGTGCAAACTCTCTCTGATCTCAGAGAATTCTGGCTGCCTCCAGCTCCCTGCAGACCCTACATCATCAAAATTGGCCCTTTTTGGCCATCTGAGGCTCTCTGAGTCACATCAGCTCTGCTTCTGTTGAGCTTCCAGGCTGACAACTGATTTCTGCATTATCTTATAATTAATCCATCCACAATCAAGTCTCTCTATTGCTTCAAAAATCAAATTTCAGCCTCTCATTCCTGCCTTTAAATATTGGAACAGAATTATAAAAGCATCAGGCAGCTGTTTTCCCAGCTCCCAACCTTTCCCTGCTTGAACCACAAACCATTAGTTCAGCAGAGGTTTGCCTTGCCTCGCCTCGTTATTTATTTAGTTGTGCTTTATTCCCATTATTCTTTCTATGCTGTGTTTTCCTTCTGATTTTCACAAAGTCCTTTTTCCTGAGGTGCAGCAGGACTCCATGGAACAGGAGCAGCAGTATTTAGCTTTTATTTTTGTTTTCCAGACAGGTTTGGGAAGGTGTAGCTGGTCCACAGCAAATCCATTGGGCTGTGTGAGCACGAGTACCTGGCTCATCCCTGCCATGGACCAGCTCCAGAACTTCTGGCTCTCCACAGCCACTGCCAGGAGCAGCAGGTGGCTCAAGGTCCTATTTTCCATGTCCCACTGCTCTCCTCAAAAGAGAGGGAAGAACAAATCCTAAAAAGCTACAGAAATCTGGGAATCCTTCAGCCTTCCCTGTGCAGGTTGTGGTGGTGACCACTAGCACTGTCCTGGGTCTGTGGGGACACAGGTGACACCTGTGCAGCTTCAGCTGCCAGGGAAAGGCAGTTTCTTCTCAAAAACTCTCATGAGGCCCTAAAAAACCCCACCAAAATTTGTGGCAATGCCCCATTTAACAGATGTTTCCCCCCCTGCCCCCAGATCTTGTATCAGCTTCAGCAGAGTTTGTGATCTGCCAAGTGATAAGGCCCTGAAATCCCGATATCAACTTGCACTGATGATCAGAATTTCTTTGAGTATTAACCAACATTTTCCTCTATTTCCTCCCATTCCCCTGGACCACAGGAGCTACAGCTACCCCACCTCTTTGGGAGCTCTCCCAGCTGTCAACCCTAATTGGCCTTTGCCATAAAAAACCCAAACCCCAGTTGACCTTTGCAGGGAATTGGGGATTTTCACAATCCAAAAGGATTTTTCCAGGCTGGCAGCTCAGATCTCCCAAAATTTTGCAGCAGCCCACTTGAGTCACTGTCTTAATTAGGTGGTTTTCTATAGAAGTTATTTTTATCTATCTGTGTGGTCCCACTAGGAAACATTTTCCTAATTCCTGTCGTCTGTCCAAAGCAAACATATTTGCTGATACGGGAATTGCATGAATATAGCACAGAATTGGTTTCCTCTTTTATTCTCTTATGCAACAATAACACCCAAAATAGCTCCTAGAATTGTTTGTTAAAGAAATAATAAATTTTTCTTTCTGACAACTTTGCCCTTGCCAGCTGAAGACAACCAATGTTCATACAGGAGAGATTTCTGGGAGCAGTAATTCCTCAGGCACTGCTTTCCTCCTGTGGAGGAAGGATTGCTTTGTGTGATGATCCAAGTGGAGATGGATCATGGCTTTGAAGCTGTCCCTGGTGGTTTGGGATTCCCAGCTGGGCTCTGAGGGAGCTCTCAGAGATCCCTGCTCAGCACAGGCTCCACCTGCTCCCATCCTGCCATGCTCCAGCCATTCCTTCACAGTCCTTTTCCAATCCCAAAAGCTTCTTTGAGCTTTTCCAATGACTTTACATTTACCCCCCACCACTGCAATGAGTGTTTGCTCTGCTCTCACTTTACAACACGGTGTAAAAGTTGGAAAAACTCTACTCCAGGTAAATCTGCTTTGGATGAGCCGTGGGATGACATCGCTTCTGCTTGAGCCCCTCTGGGCTGGTACCTCCTTATGGAAGTGGCCCTGGCACCATGTCCTGGATTAATCCCAGCACCACACTGCCTCTGGCTCCCTCCTGGAGGGATGGGGGAGAGCCCTGGAATGGTAAAAGTGGCAAAATTTGTGTCCGAGGAAAACCCTTTATGGAAATAATTTCCTGCTATGGGTCCGTGGTGGGGATGGAGACAGTCCAGCCAGGATGGGGGGAGTATCAGGGTGGGGAAGGTGGATGAGTTCAGCAGAAAACAGAGGAAATCTGTGGCTTCCAGGGAAATTCCTGCCAGCCTCATCCCTGGGGATGAGCTGAGCAGTGGAATGTTGTGACTCAAAGGAAAGCACAAGAATTTAACTGGAACCAGACTGACTGAGGGGAAACAGGAGCAGAGAGAAACCCCACAGAGGTCTGACCCTGGCACAGCACAGGGGAAATCCAGGAGATCCATGGATTTCCTGGGAGGGGTTGGAGCAGGCAGGGGCAGAGCTCTGCAGGATGAGAGCCCTGAGGAGCTGAGCAGAGCTGGGGAAGCTCAGCCCTCCCTGCACAATTCCTTAGAAGAACTGAGAACTTCCAAACTTTTTCAAGCTATTCCCGAAATTTCAGCTAAGGGCACCAGTGGGAATTTGCACCTCAGCTCCTGGAAGAAGGGCGTGTCCCAAAGTGCTGTTCCACGATTATTTCTGTGCTGGAAATGGGAATTAGTGAGGGAGGAAGGCAGAGCACACTGAGATTTGCATTAAATGTCTTGCACCATGTCCTTCCTCCCAGATCTATGAATCACCAGCACTTCTTTAGGCATTGTTTCTGTAATCTTGATCCATTCTGCACCTTAGCAGAAAGGATTGTGCCATCAACCTTGTCCCTGTCTCCCTGTAAGGAAGTCTTTCCTGCCAGCTCTTGAGAAGGGGCTGATGAAATCCTGTTTTATGTCTGGAATTGCTGTCCACAAGGCACAAACATTCCATTAGTAATGTTTTATCCCTCATTTGCTCTCGTTAAAAGGTAATTTCCTTTTCTGCCCTGAAAATGGAGAATAATGGCAATAAAACAAACGAGATGATGATTTCCTTTGTTGATGGCTTCTTTCAAAAGGTGAAAAAGGGAAACTCATGTTCTTGAGAGAGGGACAGGGTACACCCAGGTCACACATCCACACCTGAGCCAGCAGGGATAGTTGACCTTTGCCAATTCCTGCTTCTCCAGCATGCAGGATCTGCTGGTTTCCCATCAGGAAGGCCATGGAGGTCAGCTCAGCCCTTTTGGGAGCCTCCTGCTGCTCTGCTGCCAGTGGAGCTCTGGCTGTGGCTGGGTGGCAGTGGGAGCTGTGACAGGCCACTCCTGCCCTCCTGACTCTGCCCTGTGTCACCCAGCACCTCCTCACACCTGCAAATACTGACCTGGCTTCTCCTTCTCCCTTTTCCAGCCAGAAGAGACAATCATTCAGCTGGGCTTGACTTTGAAAAGGAGTTTCTTGAACTCTGCCAGGCGAGGGAGAGGAGGAATTGTGGAGAACTTCAAGGGGGAATCACAAAAGGTGCTGAAGAAATGCACATTCCCTGTGGATAATAAAGATGGGAAATGATGTCAAGTCAGATGTCCAGGCAGGAGAGCCTTCACAAGGGGAAAACCAGGATATCTTGGGTGAAGATCTGACAGGAGCTGTGCTGGTTTCTCAAACAACTCAAGAGAAAATAAAACCAAGGTAAAGCATGAGAAGAGCAGCCCAGACTGTGAGTAGCAGAGCAATCAATCAGCCCAGGGATCAGGATGGAACCATCAGGACCAGATAACTGGATAAGCACCAAGGAATAAGAATCAGTTCCTGGTTTGTAGCACCAAATTGCAAAGTTATTTGCAAAGAAAATTGTCCTCCCTCAATTTCCTCGAAATCTTCAAGTGTATTAAAAAACATCCTAAAAATACAAAATATTCAGATGATGTCATTTCCCTGATCCCAGATGAGCTGTGACTGCCAAAGTGCTGGAAACTCTGATGAATTAAAAGTTAAGTGCTTCAGACAGAAGAAAACTGAAATTTTCTTAGATACTGCTGAATTCCAATTAACTTCAGTAGCTGAGGGGGAAAAAAAAAGAAAAAAGAGAAAGTTCTCAGCTGTAAAGGGCACTGTAATCACTGTAGGGAGCTGGGCACGGCCTTCAAACAAAGGTGTAGCACAAAATAAACAGGTTATGGAAAAATACTGGAACCAGCTCCCAGCAAACAGAAATTCATTGGGAAAGCTGTGTTTGTTCTATTTGTGGAGGAACTGGGGGGGTTCAAGGAGGAGCCACCAGCCATGGGGGAGGTAAAGATGAAATGATGAAATGATTGAGTTGATTAAAGATTCCAGCACCTTCCCCATGGCTGGGGAACTGGGCACAGGCCAGGGCCAGATCCCCCATCTCAGCCTCCCACCTCCCCCAAAAAAGAAGTTTCCTGCTGTTTCCACGGGGTGGGTGGCACAGGGGAAGCTCTCACTAAAAGGGTGGTGCCCTGGGAGATGGCAGGTTCATCTTATCTGTCCCCAAATCATTGTGAAATTTTGAGCTGCCAGTTTGCAGAATTTGTGCTCTTGCAGCTGCTGGTTCTGTTGTATCATCATGGCAGGCAAGGAAAAAAAAAGCAAGTACAACAGAAGTTGTGAAATAGAATAGGACTTGTAAAAGATAGTAGAAATTGTGAAGTATAGCAGAAGTTTTAAAAGACAGAACTGCTATGGAGAGTCCCTGGCAAAATCCACTCCTTAGAATCAAATAAAAAAATTAATAGACACATGAAGTCCAAGCACAAGTTCTGTTAATTGCCACCCAGCCCAATCCCTATTTCCAAGGGTGCCTTTGGCAGATGTTCCCCCAGTGTCTCCAGATGAGGGGGAGAGCGCTGGGCTTCCATCCCTGCACTATCCTTTGCAGCATCTGGAATTTCCTCTGTTTTATCCTTCCCCAGCTCCCCAGGGCTTCAGGAAGCGCTGAGGGAATGGCAGGGCCGGTGTGGGGCAGGCAGTGAACCCTCCTGGCTGATCAGAACCGGGGCAGAGTCGCTGCCTTTCAATTCCTGCTTCCATGTCCTGGTGCAGGTGTGGGATCAGCACCCTGGGAGCTGCACTCTGTGTCCTTGTGGCTGGGGATGTGTCCCTGTGCTGCTCCCCACTGTGCCTGCGGGATGCCCCTCTGCTCCTCTGCTGCTCACCGATGCCTCGGGAGGAAATTTCCTGAAGCAGGGAAGGACTCGGCTCCGACCCGGGAGAACAATGAGGAGCGGGAGCGCAGCGTCAGCAGCGCCAAACCTGGGTATCCCAGGCAACGCCAACACAAACAGTGCCGGGATAGCCCAGTCCCGCCGTGCCAGGGACATCCCTTCTGTGCCCAGAGGGTTCCTCTCGTGGATAACCTGTGCTGGCCCACGCAGCACCCAGACAAGCCCGGGATGGCTCCCTGTAATCAGCTCCAGCCGGTGTGTGAGGAACTGTCTGGGACTCCTTTTCCACTCAGGCCATCAGTTTTTCCAGACAGCTGAAAGTTAATGGGCACCATGATTCCAGTGAGTAATCCTTGTGAAACCAGCTCTGGAGGAAGTTGCCCAGCAGAACAAATCCCGTGGCCCCAGCTCTGACGTGGAGCCGAACACGGGGTGCTCTGTATAAAAACCAGGAATCATTCCAAGGGAAACGGCACATTTCAGCTCTGCTGAGACATCACACAGCGTGCAGGGATGCAGAAAACTATCCCTGGCTGCTTCTTCCAGCAAATGTAAGTATTTTTCCTTTTCAAATAAGGAATAGCACCTCATTACTGTTGGGATATTCAGTGCTAATCTGCCTTCTTAATTTGTTCCCCTCTTCTCTATATTCTTGACATCATTCAGGAGAAATTTCAAAAGGAATTACTTGTTTAAGAGCAGGAAGTATTTTTGGGTATCCCTTAGACTACAACAATGTATTTATGACAAATGAGCCGTTATTATTGTCTGGAATTTGGGAAGTGTGTCAGGAGACATTTCTGTGGAAATAAAAAAATAGCACACTGAAAACACCAAGTGCTGGTTCAGGAAACCTTCTGTGAGCTTGAGCTTAGATTTCATCTGACCAAAAACTGTCCAAGTGTCCCTGCCCATGTGCAGGAATCCTCCAGTGGGTGACCTGAACCACAAGCCACAACAGCTGCTTTGAAAACTGTAAATAAAAGGGTGAAGCTCAGGTTTCCTTCTTCACTGAGTGTGGCCATTCTGGAAACATTCAGGAAATAGCTCCCCACTCCTGTTCCCATACCTGGTGTGATCCCACCTGCCCAGGTGCAGGCAGAGGGAAGGGTTTGCTCTCTCCTCACCAAATGTCTTTGTGGGCTGGTGGGATTTCCCAGCTGGAGGAAGCCGTGGATGGGATCCTGGCAGTGGGGGCTCAGGTGAGCCACACAGGAGGAGTTTGTGGCTTCAGCCCCTGCCTGTGCTCTCTTCATGCACCTGCTCTTCACCCAATTTTACCTTTCTCTTACCTGTGCAGAGGCTGTGTCTGACCAGCGCTGTGCCCAGGGCACTCTCTGGCACTGATTTGGTGACAGGAGCAGGGACTGTGTCCTCACAGCATCCCTGTGGGGTGGGCAGCATTCCCTGCCTCCTCCTGCCACAGCCCAGCCCCTGTCCCCATGGAGGGTGTGCATTGGCAGTGCCAAAACTCTGCCAGGGGCCTCTGGAGCTCTCCATGGACGGAGCTCCAGCTCCTGGGAACATCTCCCAGTTCTGCTTCATTCACAGGAGCAGAGGAGTCCAAACAGCACTTGGAGCAAGTGCCAGGAACTGGGATGTCTCTTCCCTATCAAACATGTGCAAATGCCCTTGTGGTGACCCATGGGGCTGCTACTGATCCTTTGGCCAGGGGTGTCACCTGTTTTCTCACACTGTGCCCAGATTCCTTCAGCACGAGGACAATCCCTACCCACCCACAGGAGATAAACATCTCAAACCCCTGGGGCGAAGGAGGAAATCAAACCTGGCTCTGCTGCATTCTGGATGACAGTTTTAACCCCTAAATTATAGTCTGGAAGAGGTGGAGGGAGCAGGAGGGAGCCCTGACAGCGACCCTGCCTCTAGGGGCAGCCATGGATGAAAGTACAGATACCTCTGGCTGTCACCAACAGAAAGCAGGAAGGCACCTTCCAACCAGAAGCTCCAGTTCCTTCCCAAAGGACACTGTGGTGTTCAGAAAATGCTGGCAGCACCATGGAAAATGCTGAAGTTTCAAGAAGAGAGGACGGGAGAAATATTTTGAACTCCTCAGGGTTCTGCCCTGGGCACCTCCCCTGGCTTCTCCGGCTGTTCCTGATTCCTAACGCTCCTCCTTGGACTCATCACCAAACCCTGGGGCGAGGTAGGAGCCAAAGTCCAGAAGCTCTGAGTTCAAATGCTCCACATAGATAAGATCTGCTGTAAATCCAGCCCTAAAATGAGCAAAGATCTTTATCAAGGCACATAATTTATCTCCTCAAAAATATAATTCATTAAAATGGACACAGAAGTAGGTTGCAAGAAAAAAATAATGACAGGAGATCCTTAATATACCTCTCATAGGAGTAACTTGCTTGAAGATAAGAAGATAAATCAGGATTCAGCTGTACATGTCGTGGCTTGGTTCTCCTCTTGGAGCTGGGGACTTGCACGAGTTCCGTGTTGTGGGTTCAGGGTTTGTTCCATTAGATTGGAATTGCTTTGGTGCTCTGTATCAAAACAAAGGGTCAAACCAATAATGGAGTCATTAAGGTTGGAGAAGACCTCTAAGATCATTTGCTTTTGCCACAAAATGCAGAATCGTTTTTCCACTTAATCACTGTGGGAAGGGAGGGTAGGATGAGCTGACTCAGCTGAAATACAGGGAGAAGTCTTTTCTTACTTCTTCCCCAAAGTAATCCTTCAGCAATTTGGATCAGACACTTCAAAGACAAAGGAGAACAGGCGCATGTGAATCTCAGATGAGTCAACCTGGTACCAGTCAAGTCTCTACAAGCAATGGGAATCCCAGTCTCAAAAACCTGGCTCTGTACATTTCATGGGAATCACTTATCATCTTCCCATCGTCCCAGCAAAATTAAACCCAGGTGATAACTTAAGCAGCCACCCAGACCTGCTGGGTAATGCACTGGAAAAGCTCTGTAACCCCAGCTCCAAAGTGCTGACATTGGGAATTCTGGGAATTTACATATGGAGATAATTGCTGAATAGGAGGGAAATGGAATTGTTACACTCGGCTCAATCTCTGAGGATCAGCCTCCTTGGAACTTCTTCAGTGACACCTTTTTAAGCTATTGCTCTCAAAACTGGTCACACACCTCAGTCAAGGCCTAAATTCTGCTGAGTTCCTTCTTGCAGTTTGTGAAAACCACAAAATGTGAGATCTCTGCAGAGCCCCACCTGACACATCATTCCTCAAATTCCTGAGAATGAGCCTTCCCTCAATTTCCCATCCAGCTGTGTATGACTTAACCACAGCTTCACCTAGGCCACATTTCTTACCTTGCTCCTCCCTAAAAATGCCTCATGAAATAGTATTGAAACTCTTCAGAAAATTCAAGCTATGTGACACTGGCTGGTTCCCACCAGGATTGATCACCCTGATACAGGAGGAAGCTGGGCTCAATCAATTTGCTTTATCTGTGAGAAACCCACATTGTTCTTCCTTATCTCATCTCTCCCATTTAGATAACAATTTCCTTGTTTATTTTTTTTTGTTAGAACTGAATTTGGAGATTATTTTAATATTTTCTAGGAACTGCAGCTTATCATTTTCTGGCTTTCCCCTTTCAGAGGCAAGGATAGTTCACACTTACACTCCTACAGTGCAAGATTACACAAATTATGCTGCTACCTAAAAATATCCAGGCACTTTACAAACTTCACTCCTATTTATGATAAGAGTGTGTAAATACAAGCTCAGATCCTGAGCTGGCATCATCTCCAAGCTGCTCTTGACACCAGAATGTGCCTGTACAAGTGCAGGTCCATCATAATTTCCCTGGAATCCATCCTGTTAATTTTACCTTTAATCACTGGGGGTTTTTATATATATATTCCAGATATTCTTCCCTAACTGGCATTTCAATGGAGAGAGACCACATGAAAGATCTCAGAAGATACCTGGCACTGAAGTATATCCAATACCTCGTCCTGTCTTCCTCCAACGCTGTCAGCACCCTCCTGGGGCTGCTGGGCAGCGTGTACACCATGATCCTCCTGCAGTCTGCCAAGGTCTCCTCCAAGTCCACTGCAGTCCTCATTTCCAGCCTGGCCCAGGCAGACATCCTGGTTTTGCTTAGCCTTGTTTCTGACGTGGTTTTGGGGAGTTTTGGTGCCGCTGCCCCTCCCGCGGCCTCGGCCGTGGCGCGGATCCTCCTCACGGCCAACGTCCACGTGAGCTGCGTCCTGCTCAGCTGTGTGGCCTTCGAGGCCTACCTGATCACCTTCCTGCCCTCGGAGTCACGGCCCCTGCGCACGGTCAGGAACGCCAGGCTGCTGTGCAGGGTGATCTGGGCGCTGGTGGCCGCAGAGTGTGCCCTGTTCCTCGTGGATGAGCACCTGAGGGCCAGCGGGGCCTCCTCTCCCTCCCCTGGCCCTCTGGGGCTCCTGTTCCAGCTCTGCGGCGCGGCCGCGGCCCTACTCAGGTTCCTCAGCTACATTCTGGGAATTCTGCTGAGGATTATCAACGTCTACATCTACTACAAGATATTTTTCAGCATGTCTCCCAGGTCTAGACTCAAATCCAAGTAGGGTGCTCCTTCTGGGAATGCTGGAGCGACACAAGGCCCTTCAACGCAATTCCAAACCATTTGGAAACTGTTCAATAACCAGGACCAAGGCTCACCAGGGAGGTTAAACCTTCCTGATTCCTGGTACTGTTCAGTGGTTATTAAGAAGAGTTTGGGGCTGAGGAGCCCCTTGGCATGAAGACACCACAGCTGGTGTGTGTTTATTTAGACTCTATTCACTGTAGAGGTGAAACAAAAGACATTTCATGGTAGTAAATCAACTCCACTATTTTTTATATAAGGGTGCTTAAATGCTTCCTCAGGGATCTGTTGAGCCAAGAGTTGTGTGGTTGTTTACTGAAGACAGGATCTATGTCCTAAAATATTCCTAACTCAGGTGACCTCCAGGCTCTGCAGGTGGGATGGAGACACAAGGTGAGCACCAAGATGTCCAAGGTGGGCATCAGCCCATCAGCCCCACCTGGAGAGTTCCTGGGGCAGAGCTGGGCTAAGATGCCACACTTTGGGACATTCCTGGAGCTGTTCTTGGGAGGTTGTCACAGCAAAGCAGGAAACAGCTTCTTTCACACCCTTCTTCAGAAATAAAAGGGTGGAAAGCTGCAATGCAGCTGTTGTCTTCAGCCCTAGGAGAGAGAGTCCAAGAACCCCCCTGTGTGGAGGGTTCCATGTACTGCATCCAGAGCCATGGCTGTGGGTTTAGAGGCAGGGAGGGATTTGCTGGCATAAGCAGAGCTGTCCCACTTCCCCTGGCTGTGGTGTAGAAGATCACGGCCACCAATGTCCTTCTGACCACACTGGGGCTTGGGTGGATATGTGAGAGCTGTTCCCAGCTGATGATTCCTCAACACTCTGGGATTTTACCAGCAAAGCACAAAGTGTTCCAGATACCTCTGACACTGCCCAACGCACACATGGCCATGGGCACTTCCACATCCTCCTGAATTCCCATGGGACTTCCAGGTACAGGCTGTGGTGAGGAGAGACTGCATTTCTGCCAGATGTTCTGTCATCCCCAGATCTTTCTGCCACTCCCAGATCATTCTGCCATTCCCAAATCCTTGTGCCATTCCCAGATCTTTCTTCCATCCCCAGCTCATGGCTGCAGCATCAGCAGCAAGTGCTGAACTCTGACTTTGCTTCTCAGGAGACTCAAAAGGAAGCTCTGCCAAGGGCTGGGGATCAGTAAAATCAGAGCAGAAATGTAATCAAGTGAATTAAACCCTTGGATGAACGTTCCAAATCAAGGCTGATCCCATCAGCAGGAAGGATGTCCTAATAACCTGATGCACTGTGATAACCTGTTCTTGCTCCTGAAGCCTGAAGTGAGAGACTCCCAGAAGAGATGAAATGTTACTTGAAGTGCTGTAATTAATAAAAATGTGTTTTGTTAAAGCCTGGACATTGTTTATGTATTTTTGCTGAGGTTCTGCTAGAGAGATCTAGAGAAGATTATTATTTTGTTACAGCCCATGTTGGCAAGGTTTTTAAAGTGAATATTTAGACCATGTTTGACTGCTTGGTTGGCTAAGAGGGACAGAGAGAACCCAGTGACACCGGGGGTGTTCTATCTCCTGCCCCATCTGAGCAGAGTCACAGTTTTGCTGTGGTGCAGTTCCTGGCAGCTGGTACCTTTCAGCCCCACTTCTGATCACCTTTGCAGATGGAGAGGAAACAAAACCTTGCACAGGATGATCAAACTGATAAATGGAAGAGTTCCCCCTGTCAGCAGAAAGCCACCAGGGAAGACCCAGGGTCTGGTGGTGGTTTTGCTGTGCTGCTGATGGGTGCTGTGTGGGGAAGCCCTTCCTGCTGTCCCCCAGGGCCAAGATCTGCCCTGTGCACACCCCCAGAAAGGGAGGAAGTGATTTCCCAGGAGAATGAGCAGCCTTTGGCTTTTCCCTTGGCTGGTGCCACCTCTACACATTGAACAACTCAGGTTAGACTTGGTGATCTTGGAGATCCCTTCAACCTCATTCTCTGATGGCCCGATGTCCCTCCTGAGAGCGGCTGGGGTTTGTGGCAGTGGCCAGGCTGAAAAGGAAGGAGATGCTCCACAAGGAAATTCTGGGGCAGAACACCAGGCTTGGAGAGATCTGCATGGCTGGGACATCCAAAGCACTTTGCAGTCAAGGACAGACCCTCCATTGCCCTCGTTCACGTCCTCATCTGAAGATTCCAAACCCTTGAAATAAAGAGGGTTTTCTACAGTTCAGCTAAAGCAGATGAGCTATTTTTATTTTCCACTTGGATATGATTCCCTGAGTCGTTTTGGCTGGCTCCTGGTGGTTGATGTAGCTGTGGCTGTGGGGTCAGGTCATTCTCTGCAGAAGAGCTCAGAATCTGCCTTTGCCAAGAGCTTGGAATCACAAAATCATGGAATGGTTTGGGTGGGAAAGGGTGGATCTAATCCAGCCCCTGCCATGGGCAGTGACACCTTCCACTGTCCCAGGTTGCTCCAAGCCTTGTCCATCCATGGATGCTTCCAGGGATGGGGCAGCCACAGCTTCTCCAGACTGCCTGTGTTTGTCTTGGAGCTATTTCCTGCACCAAGCCCCCAGTCCATCCTCTCCAGGACCCAAGGACCTTTTCTGGGTGCAGGGAGATGCACCCATTCCTGCAACAGGGAATTCCAGGTGGACACATCACAGCTGGCATGGGGCAGCTGAAGGAAGGCATTTCCCTCTCACAAGAGGTTCTTCCAGGACATTGGATTTGTGTAAACTTTGCTTCTTGGAAAAAAAGTGGTTTAGATTTCACTGCTTGTAAGTGAGTGTCTGCCAGGACTTGCATCACTGCAGCAGCACCATGAAAGCAGAAAGGTGAAATAAAAGAATTTTTGGAACAGATACGTAAGGCTGCCCATGAAAGGGAAATTCCCATGTCATAGGAATGACCAAAATCCTGAAATTAGAGCTGAGGTTACACAACATGTTTACCTTACTTAATGATCAAGGGGCGGAAGGGAGCTTTTCTCCTACTTTTACTGGGAAACCACTTTCAAAGAAAGTTTGATAATAGTCCAGGGAGAAGGAAAGACTCGGACAGGAAGGTATTTTTCTACAACTTAGTCATTTTTAGAGATTAATTTCCTGAAGCATCAATAATCCAAACACTTGGATTTAGACCTCACACCACCCACAGAGCCAATTGAATTGAGGAGATGGGTTTACTCCCTGCAGTAAATCACGTTAAAAGACATTGAATGTTTTTGGGAAATGTTGCTCTCTCAAGATCAAAATTCCGGAAAATTAGGGGCAATCTGGTTTCTTCTAAGAGATGCTGGCTCCATTTTCTTGTATTCACAGCCGTTTCTCTGAATGCCACTTAAAGGACCTCCGGGGGTGTTTAATAACGAAACCAAAGTACTCTCAACAGCGCAGGAAGGTGTTTGGCCCCGGCTGGGAGCAGTGAGTGGCCCTGGCCACCCCAACCACACGCCGTGTCCGACCCGTCCCGTCTGAGTGAGGGCTTTTGGCTCTTGTTCCCGACTGCTGCATCATTCCTGGAATCGCTCCTGGCCAAGGATCACCTCTCTCGCTTGCACATCGTGCCCTCTGCTGGGAGAGGAGAATCAAACCAGCCCGAAAGAAAAACCGACTGTGCTCCGGCACTGCCTGGAGACTTGGGGCAAAGGCACAGGACGGGGGGAATGGCTTTAGGATGGAGCAGGGCAGGGTTAGATGGATATTGGGAAGGAATTCTTCCCTGGGAGAGTGGGGAGGCCCTGGCACAGGGTGCCCAGAGAAATGGTGGCTGCTCCTGGATCCCTGGAAGTGTCCAAAGCCAGGCTGGACAGGGCTTGGAGCAGCCTGGGATGATGGAAGGTGTCTCTGCTGATGGCAGGAGTGGGACTGGATGGGCTTGAAGGTCTCTTCCCAAGGGACCAGTCTGTGATCCCACAAGGGGGCATAGGAGGCAGCAGGTCACAGCCAGCTCCACATCTGGTTGCCACACTCACCTTTCAGTGGCCATACAATTCCCCTTGATTCACACCTGGTTTTGGGACCTCTCCCTTGCACGCTGCAATTGCCAGGTAAATCCCTCGGGGGCTGTTTATCCACTCCTTTGATTGTTTGAGTCAGGAAAAGCCATTGCCACACTGAGAGCCCTGCACTGCTCTGCAACCCTCTGGCCCTGCAGGAGGCATCCTGGATGGATATCTTACAGCAGAATTAGGGAAAATGGGATTAGGTGTGCTCTGGAAGCTATTCCTGGAGAGCTGGCACACACGGCAGCGAGGATGGGACAGGGATGGACCAGGACTGTAACTGGGGGTGACACAGTCAATGTTTTGATTCCTTCCTTTCCCTCACACTGACCCCCATGTTTTCCTGAAATTAGGCTGGACAGGCATCCAAACCAGAAGCATCTGCTTCTCCTTTTGGCGTCAGCAGTGTAAATAAATTGCATTTGTGATGTTTGGATTCCATAAATCTATTGCTCTTGGCTTTTCCCTGAGCGTGCTGAGGAGCAGAGGGATGGAGTCCCGGGCTCTGATCTGTCTCCAGGCACATGGAAGTTTGTTTACAGAGCCGGGTGACCATGGGGAAGTGTGGGAATGCCTGTCCCTCACAGGAACTGTCATTTCCCCCAGCCCTGTGCAGAAGCAGCTCCTGGAACAGCAGCTGGACCTCCCAGGGGCTGCCACTCCAGGTTGCCAGTGGCCACCACAGAATGATTCTGTTGGAAAGGGCTTTAAAGGCCATCTAATCCACCCCCCTGCATGGGCAGGATGCCTTCCACTGGAGCAGGCTGCTCCAAGCCCCATCCATCACCTTCCCGTGCCGCTCCAACCTCACCACCCAGGGCTGCCTCCCCTGGCACATTCCCCAGCCCAACTCGTGCTGTTGCCACTGTGGGGAGCCAGAATCCTTCGGGAAGGGTTTTGTCTGTCCAGCACGGCCCTGTCCCCAGAGTGGGCTAAATCCCTCCTGGAATTTAGAAATAATGACCTGGGGCACCCGACATCTTGCCAGGTCCAAGCCCTGGCAGGGCTGAGTTTGTTGCTGTTTGCTGCAAACCTGAGTTTGGGTGGAAAACCCAGCACCTCACTGATTTAAAACTCAGAGCCGATGTGTCACCACAGGTGGTACCAAACAATTATGTAAAACTGATTTTAGTTAATTTCTTTTTTCTTCTATTTTTTAAAACAGTGGAGTAGGAATTATCATTCCCTCAACTTCCCTGGGTGAGCCATGAAAACTCTCCAGCTTCTCCCCCGAGGATTTTTAATGGGCATGAAAACACCAAAAAAAGGCATTTTCCTTGTAAACACCGTGGTTTGCTGGAATTCACCCCAGAACAGAACCCCCACTCAAGTGAAGAGGTCACACTATAAGCAGATACTTTACCATCGTTTACATTTTCAGATGGAGGAAGACACAGAAGCACAGGAGATTTTCCTCTGCCTGCTAAACAAAACCAGGGGATGTGAATCCAGGTGGACACTGACCTCAGGGCTCCCCTCAGGGCTGGTTTGGGGACCTCCTGGGCTTGCAGACCTTGATCCCAGCTGGCTCCAATTCTATTCCTTGTTACTTTTCTTAAAATCCCCTACACCTTTTAGACATCAGAGCTATAACCTGGCAGCTTTCTCCCAGTCTCCTTTCATTATGGTGGGCTGTTGGAAGAGAAGGAGGAGAAAAACAGGAGGAGGAGGTAAAGGAGAAGGAAGGTATACAAACCCCATTTTGCCTCTGGGGTGGAAGCTGGGTTAGGCTTCAGACCACTCTCCCTGAGCCTGGGAGTATTTTCTGCCCAATTTTCAGTCTTGGGGCTCCAAACCTCACTGTTGATCACTTACATGAGGAAATTCAGATTTGCCTGTTCTGTGGCTGATCCAAGATGCAGGAGAAGCTCAGCCCCAGAGACACACAGATACTGCAGTGTGCAGGGCTGTTATTCCAAGGGCGAGCTCTGCCCAAGGAGATAAATAAAAGAGAATGGGAAAAACATCAAAAGCAGAGGGATTTTCTGTGAAGAAAAAGGTTTTTCTCCAAGGAGGCTGCAGTGAAAATGAGAGGGAGGAGGCATCAGGAGACTAGTGGAGCTGCTGGCCTTGGATCCAGGCAAAATCTGCTCCTCAGTGAGGTCAAAAGTTGTATTTGCTTTTGAGAAAAGCCTCGGAGCTGCAGCTCCTTAATCCAAGAGCAACAACCCTGCACGTCCCGGGGAGGAGGGAGGAGGGAGAGCATTTCAGGCTGAAAGTGAGATGGAATAACTGCAAAACCCCACTCGTGCAACAGCCCCCTCCCAGCGGGGTGAAGCTGCCAGGACCTGCCGTGCCAGGACTGAGACATTTTCATGCCAAGCAGTGCCAAAATCAGGGATTTCTGACACTAGGGCTGGATGCTTGGCCACAGGGAGCTGCTCTCCCAGGAATCCCAGTGCTCCAGAAGTGGATCCTGGGCTCAAAAGCTGAACCACAGCTTGGGATCTGATTGCTCCAAGTGCTCAGAGAATGGCTTGGAAAACAGCTTAAAATCCATCCAGTGGGAAGGTGGGAAAACTCCTCAAATTGGGACTACAGAATGGCTTCAGCTTCCTTTCAGATTCCTGAGAAATTTCAGGCTCATCCTGCTCTTTTTCCCTATCTTCCCTTGTGTAGAAGGCAGCTGACATTACTCCTTTAATAATTTGGATGTAAAAGACTCAGTAACCTGTTTCAAAGTGATTTTTGAATTCAATTAGCTGCACGTTTCATTGACAAGGCAGGAGGCACAGAAAGCAGCTGGAAGAAGGAAGGCATTTTTGAATACCTACATGGACAGAGAGCAGAGATGAAAAGCAGATGTTGGAGGCAGCTGTGTAAAACAAATACTGAGGGGGCCAGAGAAGAGATCACAAAGAAATAATATCCCCACTGACACCTCCCCAGAACCTCTCTATTGCTGGTTAGAGCAGGTTTTTAGGCACACAGGTTTTTATCCGGTCAGGTTTGGGGCAGTCAGGTTTTTATCCAGTCAGGTTTTTATTCAGTCAGGTTTTTATTCAGTCAGGTTTTTAGTCACCACTTTTGCCTCTCTCCTAAAGCTGTGCCAATTTGTAGCCACATCAATACCCCAAAACTGCCAAGAGCCCCTAAAAGCATCACTCCAACCTCCTCTGGGGCTCAGTGATGGCTCCACCTGCTAAATCTTGGGAATCTCACCCTCTCCCCTCACTCTTCTCTCCTCACTCCATGGAATGTGCTCATGTGAATTATGGTCTCCCTAAATTTTCATTAAGGACAAGGAAATTAAAGAAATTAATCTCAATTTCTACTCTCTTCTTTCCTGGGAAGGGAAAAAGCCACAAAGGGGGAAAGAAAGGATTAATTAGTTGCAAAATAAAAGATCTTTGTTTTCTCTACAAATCAAGCCACGTTTTGTAACCTTTTTCATTAAATCCCTCAAGATGATTGCTGTTGCTATTTAATTATGAGCAGACACCTCCAGGCAGCCCTTCCCTGCCTCATCAGAGGCCACTCTGCTGGTGACAGTGGCAGATGTCAGACCCACACCATGGCCTGCCCTTCTCCTCTGCTCAGTGCTCTTCTCACTGTCACAGACTCAACCAGAAATGTCCACACTTGGGAGAAAACTGTCCCCACATTGTCCCCACAGCCAGTGGCCCATTAGGATGGGGCATGTTGCCCTCTAAACCCCAGCACAGGCTCAGGGAATCATTTAAACTGGAAAAGCCCTCTGAGATAATGAAGTCCAACCATTTCCTCAGTGCTGCCAAACCAGCCCTGCCCCATGTCCCCAAGTGCCACATGCACAGCTGTGCCAGCTTTGTTCGTGGAAAAACCAAGGGGAATGAAGCCCTGGCCAGCCCTGTAACAGGGATAATGCCCAATGCTTCCAGAGGCTTTGGAGTTTCACTCTAAATCACCTCCAGAAATCAAAATTAGGGCTTGGAAGGAAATAAAAATGACTGGTTTTAGTCAAGTTAATTTTTTTTCTGACTGATAATTCTCCCTTGCTTTCACAAAAGGAACACAAATGTATTACCTGTTCATAATCCAGCTTTGGAAAGTTCTCTTTGCTCCTTCCTTCGAGCAAATCAGAATTCCCAATCAGACCAACCATAAATTCATCCTTTGAGCATTTTTGATCAATCTCCACACTGAGTCCAGAGCACAGACCTGGGGCAAACTCCAACCTCATTTAAGCTCCCTCAGCTCCTTCCTCAAGGACAGTGATGGTGAAAGGGTGTCACAGAAACATCTTAATTCCTTTTATCCCAGGATAAAATTGAGAAAAGATAAAACCAAGCTGTGACAAGACCCAGGCTTGCATAGGCATTATTATTCCAGTGTAGGTTAAGGCCTGACCCAAAACACCGAGGAGCTCTTGCCCTGCCTGGAGAAGCTTTCACTGCAAAATGATTTCCCACAACTGGATGTGAAGAAAGTAAAAATCCACTTTTCTCTCAAATTGCCTTCCCCAGCCCTGTGGATATTCCTGCAGAGGGAATGTGCCCAAAGCAGGAAGGGCCATCAGGCCTTCCCCTGCTTCATCCAGGCCCATCTAAAGCCTCATGATGGTTTCAGCCCAGATTTAATACAAAGCACAACAATAAAACCATTTTTCTCTAATAAATAAAATCTATAATAACCACAGTCCTGCTGCAGAGATTAAATCCATAAAATTAAATTAAATTAAATATTGCTGCTGGTGATTAAATACATGCCAAGACACTAGGTCCTACTCAATATAAATAAAACTTTATATAATATAAATATTGAGCCCTACTCAACATAAATAAAACAAGTTCCTGAGTCACAAAAATGCTTGTCAAGGCAGGTTTCTCTTTGACACAACTGCTGAAGATGACACATTTCCTTGTCTGCAAGCATTCTCCAAGGAGAAAACTTCAGGCAATGAAAATAGTTTGGCATTTCACCAAGTATTTAAAATATTTAACAATGACCTTGAGAATTAGACAAGGATCCAGTTAAAGCCCTGGTTTAAGGGGAAAAAAAGGACAAAAATATGTTTCCTTGCAGAATGTGGTCCTGATGTGTGTTTACTGCAGAGCTTATCTCAGCTATGCTCTGGACACAATGAAAATGAGCTTAAAAACAAGGGAAAAGGAAACAAGTTTAACTCCTTGTCTTAGGACTACCCTGTGACCCAGGGAATTAATTGAATTTCCAGAATACCTGATCACTTCCTTCCAAACAGTCCAAGAGTCACTCAGAACAAGGAGAGGGACTAAATCTTATGCTGATATAGAATTGGGAATTTTTTTATTCATGGAAAGGATCTTTGTGGCTCATTGTTGGCCCAGCAAATGAGCCATGGGTCTGCCTTGGACAAGAGCACTCCAGGCACTCCCAAGGGAATATCCCAAAGGCATCAGCTCCTGTACTTTGTGGATGAGGGCAGACCACATGGAAGAGCCCAAAGATGAGACCAGAGTGACTCTCTGGTGAGTGCATTTCTCTGTCATTTATTATTTCTAAACAAAAGTACAACTTCAGCCCATTTTAAGGCAGATTTTGCACAAGGAGTGGAACTGAAGAGGTGTGTGCTGACCTGGGTGCTGCTGGGCTGTGTTGTCTTCATGGTACAAGTGCTCCTTTCCTGTTTTATCAACCTGAAAAAACAGCCCCTGGAGCACCAGGTGTTTTGTGGTCCAACAGACAGGAAAAGGGGTTTTTTGTGGGGAGATCCCATTAGTCCCCACACACCTGCGTGTCTCTTTGTACAACGTGTGTCCCCCTTTTGTGCTGAGAAGCTGAGTCACCTCTTCTTCCCATACCATGGGGTCCTACCAGATTTCCTGGTGTTTCTCAGCAGGTGCATCCCTGGAGGGAGAACCCCCACAACATTCCCAGGAGGTGAAGCTGTGCTTGGTTGAACTCCAAGGAAATGGGAGTGGAAATGAGGAGTTTCCACCACTCCAAGGTGGAAAGCCCAGAACAGGGAGAGAGGATGGATGTGATGGCCCTGGGTACTCTGTGATTTAATCTCTGCTACCATTTTAAATGATTATTAACTGACAATTCCTCACTTCTTTCCCAGAAATGCAGGAATTAGAAAGGAAAACAGAACCATTTTGTTTTGCCAGCACATGAACGTTTGCTTCAGTCTGTGCATTTAGGTTGGCTTTTCACTGAGAGGATTTTCCCCAGCTCCCAATCACTCACTGGTGCTCTTCCCATAAATTAATGGATTTAGGAAATGCCCAAAAGCTCCCAGACTTCCAGCCACAAAGAAAGATAAACCAAATCATTTAAGATACAATTGCCACAAAATGCCCTTTGTGTGTTTAGAAAACGTGTGGCACTTGGGGACACAGTTTAGTGGTGACTTTGGCAGCGCTGGGTTAAAGACAGAAATTAAAGAATTAATTAAAGAAACCCCTAAACCCAACAACATCTTTTTTATTATCTTATACCTCTTTGGAGGCTGTAGGAAACCACGTCATGGATCAACACTCCAAGTATTATTCAAACAAAGATCAAAACAAGCACTCCAGACCTAAAAAGCACATCCAAAGTTATGCAAACAAGCCCAAGAAAATCCAGCCATGCCAGCAGCCCTTCCAGGGGGCTCTTCTGCAGCTGAGAAGGGTTTGGAGTATGTTGGGTCTAAAGAGGGTAGAAAAGGAAAAAGGTTGGTAGAACTTAACCAAGATCTGAAACTGTGTGAGATCCACCCAAGCTCCCGGCAGGATTCCTCACCATCTTCATAATTCCATATTTTCAGTCTTACAAGACCAGACTGGACAGGGTTTGGAGTAACCTGGGATGGTGGAAGGTGCCCCTGCCCATGGCAGGGGGTGGAACAAGATGAGCTTCAAGTTCCTTTCCAGCCCAAACCATTCTGTAATTCCATGATTCTTAATTTCCTTTAATTTCCGCAAAACAGACGCATGCCCTGCATTTATTTTCACTCATATGTGCATTATTTTTTAGCTCATTGGGTGTGTTAATGGTTACTGTTGTCAATAACAGGGTTTCCAAACAATTTCTGGATGACTTTGTGAACTGGCTGCCAGCTGGACAGAACATGGAGCTGAGCTCCAATTTTCTAGTAAATGTATGTCAAAGAAAATGAGATTTCTTAATGGACATGGAAAGTTTTTCTAAGATTTTAATTGATTTTACCCCTCTATCCTCAGTTTTGGCATTTGACATGGATCCACCAGGACTTGCTGATGGATGGCAGGACACGGAAGGTCACCACAAGAATGTGGTCAAGATGAAACCCACCTCAGGCATTGCTCAGCACAGGAGAAGTGACACAAAGACTGCACAGAGCAGGCAAAGACTGAGCTTATCTTGCTTGTTAAAGTCACACATTTATCACCAGGAGAAAATGAGAAATTCCCTGCTCCAGGGGCCTGGGGAGGAGCTGGTTCTGTCCCTGCAGCTGGCAAAGCTGGCGGGTCCAACGTGCCAAACACGTCCCCCTCGTGCTGGGAGATAAAGCTCACGTTGAGGGAGCACAAACAACAAGGAACAGCCACACGAGGCTCTGTTAATCACTTCCATGTGCCCATTATTAGCTGGGAAGGCTGAAAGGGAGGGAGAGATCAAGCAGGACTCGACTGATTCAGACTTTTCAGCAGCAACACTGCGGATCTTTATTAAATCCGGAGTGCGTGAGCTGGGTCGGCACCTGCTCTGCTGAGCATCCATGTGCCAGAGGAAGATGTATGGAATCATCCCCAGCCCTGGAGTACATCTACGGGGGGAGACCTACAGCCACCCAAAATCTGAGAGCTCTCTGTCCCCAGAGGGCTGTCTCTTGTCCCAGCCCAGCTGATGTGTTCCGGCACGGATCCACCACATCCGTCATTCCTACAGGGACCCAACACCAGGACAACAACAACTGACTGGGAACAGCTCAGTGAGGCCAAAACACCCCACTGGTGGCTGTCAGTGCAGCTCTGCCCTGCACAGCGCTCCCTTCAAGCTATTCCAGCAATTTATCCCTTAGGACAAATGTGTCACCCGAAAACCACCAGCATTTGCTGCAGCTGCGGGGCTGGCTCTGGGAAGTGCTTTATGGCTCTGCCTAAATATTTGGGTTTCTGCTCTCTCCGTGTTTCCATCAGCCTGCTAATCACCCCGTGAAAACAGGAATTCCTCCTTTAAGGAGATAAATGAACTCGCCCCGAGCAGCTGCAGGGAATCAAAGATGGCAAAGACACCCAGGGCTCAGAGGCAGCTGCCCAATGTTCCTGCTTCCCACCAAGGTCTTTCCTCCAAGTGAGGCAGAAGAAAAGGTAAATAAAGATGTAAAGCAAGCAATGTCCATTTGATGTTTCCCCATTTAATTTAACATAGGCCTGGCACAGCCCTACTTGTCTAAGGGATTTAGGTGAGCTCCTCAATTTGCACTTTCTCTGCTGGGAAGTGATTGGTTCCCATGTTTCAGGTAAATGTCTCCTGTGGCAGCACGGCATATGTGAGGTTATGGAATCATGGAGTGGTTTAGATGTGGAGTGACCTGAAAGGTTATCCATTTCAAACCCCCTGCCATGGGCAGGAACACCTTCCACTAGCCCAGGTTGCTCCAAGCCCCATCCAGCCTGGCCTTGGACACTTCCAGAGATCCAGGGGCAGCCACAGCTTCTCTGTGCCAAGGTCTCTCCATCCGCACAGCCAAGAATTTCTTCTCAATATCCAACTTAAATCTCACTTTCTTCATCCTAAAGCCATTCCCCCAAGTCCAGTCCCTGCAGGGAAAGTTCCTCTCCAGCTCTCCTGGAGCCCCTTCAGGCCCAGAAAGGAGGGTTGTTCATAATTCATTTATTTAGGGGGAGATAAATCTGTGAGACCAAGATACACGTTTGCATTAGAGAAGCCTCCAAGCTAAAATTGCAGGAATAGTTAAAGAGTTGCACAACCACATTGTATGAAAAGCAGGAGAACACATTTGCAGTGACCCTCAGGAGACAGAGTTTGGCAAAGCACTCAGTGCTCTTGGTGAAATAAAACATGCCCTGCAATCCTTTTTACTGATGATATCAAGTGTAATATTCAATGGTCTTCAGAGGTTGAAAGCTGCTCTGCTGCTTTTGGATTAAAATGAATTGATTTGACTTTAAATTAACAGCAGATGACTTGTGGGAATGTTTATTCCCATATATTCAGCTTTATTCTATTTGTTGTTCTTTTAAAGTGTTAGAGCTGAAGGCAGCATTCCCTGGAGCTCCAGGTAGTCCAAAAAACACCTCAGAACTGACATTCAGCTTGGCCATCCCATGGCAGCACCATCCAGCCCCCAAAATTTAGAAGTGCAGGCTTGAAAATGAGCAGATGCTCAACTTCTGCCAAGGGCTGGGTGTGAGTGAGCACGTGCTGGAATGTTTTGCTGACTCTGAGCCCAAGTGCTGCTCTGGCAGAGAACAGCTATTCATAGCACAGGTGAGTCCCACCCACAGCTGATCCAGCACTTCCCAAAATCCTGACGAGCCTGAGAGCTGCCAAGAGCAGCAGGAGCTCCTCAGGCTGGGGTGAGGGAGCCAGGGCTGTGTCCTGCTGCTCCACAGCCTGCTGCAGGTCCCCAGGCTTGGACGGACCTTCCAGCCCATCTCACTCCAGCTCCCTGCAATGGGCAGGGAATCTTCAACCAGACCAGGATGATTTAAACTCCATGGCTTGGGTTTTCACTGGAGCAAGGTCAGGGAAGGGTTGTCCCCCACCGTTCCATCACCTCCTGCCTCAGCCATTCCCAAATTTCCCACATGGCTGCAGAGCTGCACCTGCCAGAGCCCCTCAGGCTGCTCTGAATCCCATCCCAGCAGCACCAGGCTTAGGGATGCTCCTGTGGTGCCACAGCTACACCTGGCTCCAGCCCTTCCTGAGCCAAACTCCTGCCTGACCCTGTCCAAGGACTGAAATAACCCAGCAGAACTCCCTGGCAGCTCTGCAGGGACGGTTTTGCTCTCCTTCCCCTGCCTGTTGTGCAAGCTGGAGCTTCTACACTTGCAGGGACAAGCAAGTGACATCTCCTGCTGCCCCTGGCCCCAGAGAGCAGGAATTTACTGAGCATCCACACGACATTATGGGCCCAATCCAACTTTCACAGAATCTGTGAGGTTGGAAAATCCCTCCAGGTTCACCGAGGCCAAGCTGTGCCAAATCCCCACCTTGTCACCAGCCCAGAGCTCTGAGTGCCACCTCCAGGCCTTCTTTGGACACCTCCAGGGATGGGGACTCTGCCACCTCCCTGGGCATCCCCTTCCAATTCCTGACCACCCTTTCCATTGAGAAATTCCTTCTGATGTCCAGCCTGAATGTCCCCTTTTTCTCAGGGAATTTATGGAATTGAAGGCAGGTAGCACCTCCTGGCTCCCCTGTGTGTCCTGCTCACCCACAGGCTCCAGGCTGCTCCTGGCAGCTCTGAGACACCTGGACACCCCCAGCACGAAGGCAGGAAAGCCACCAAGAGCTATTTACCATCACAAAGGCACCTGTGGGGTGTAGGTGGGTGATGGCACTGCTGGTTGAGGACAGCAGCATGGCCTGTTCTCTCTGCAGCCATTCCGTGCCTCCCTGCACGGTTTGTGCTCCCTGCCCTCGGCACAGAGGCTGGAAAAGCAGCCAGAGGCAAGGCAGGAAGAGCTCCTGCTCTCCATGGCAACACCCAACAAACTCTGGGAGCTGGGGAGGCTGCCAGAGCTCTGTGGGCTCACACGGTTTGCAGGACGTGACTTGGGCTCCTGGGTGAGTTCCAGGGGTGCTCACAGCTTGTGTGCCTGGGCAGGGACACCTGGGCTGGACAGAGCCCCTCAGAGTGGGAACAGAGAGGGGCTGGCACAGGACAGCCTCCCCTGCTTCGTTAGCCATCAGTTAATTAGCACAGGATGAGCTGCCTCGGCAGCAGCAGCTGCAGCCAGGGGACACAGGAACCCCTGGCAGGGCCAGGACCCCACCATGGCACTGGGAATATCTGGAGTGTTTGTTTCTAGCACAAGGCTGTTTGCAAATGCAAACATGCAAATGAACACAAATCCCCCAGGAATCAGAGAATCGTGGGATCACTAAGGTTGGAAAAGACAATCCAGTCCACCTGTTAATCTAAAACTGTCACTTTGCTACTAAACCATGTCCCAAAGTGACACACCCACACATTTTTTGAACTCTTCCAGGGATGGTGACTATTCCAACACCTGACCACCTTTTCTACAAAGAAATTTCCCAAATATCCAAATTAAATCTTCCCTGACACAACTTGAGGCTGTTCCCTCTCCTCCTGTCCCTGTACCCTGGGAGCAGAGCTGGCTGTCCCCTCCTGTCAGGAGCTGTGCAGAGCCTCAAGGTCCCCCCTGAGCCTCCTTTTCTCCAGGCTGAGCCCCTTCCCAGCTCCTTCAGCTGCTCCTGGTGCTCCAAGCCCTTCCCAGCTCCATTCCCTTCCCTGAACACACTCCAACCCCTCAATGTCTTTCTCATCATGAGCAGCCCTGACACTGCTGTGAGCCTGTAAAAATGTGTTAAATTACCTGCCTTCCACTAATATAAAAAGCCAGGAAAAAAGCTCCTGGAGAAGTCTAAGTTTACCTGAAAATCAAGCCAAACAGGTTTTTCTCCCTTTTTCTGTGTGCTGCTGTCATGAAAGGAGTTTGAATGTGGAGGTATCAAGTTCGCAGCAGTTTAAATGTTAAATGTGGCCTGGAAAAGCAGAGCTTTCTAAAAGCTTTCATTGAGCCTTGTTCTCCCCTCCCCTCTTGTGGCACAGGAGGCCTTCCACAAGTGCTCTATTCATGGGGACCCTGGCCACCAGAGCCCCTAAAATTGTTGGGCCAGCCCCAGTGGCTCGACCTCATTAAAGGGTTTGTGTTTGGGGACGTGCTGTGGGTGCTTTCATCTCCCAGACTCTGCTCAGGTTATTTTTACCCATAAGGTTGGAGGGCTGAGCCTTTGCCTGGCCACTTCTGCATGCCCTGGGTGTTTGTGGAGCTCAGCCCAGAGCCAGAGCAGCCTCAGTGCTCAATGCAGCTCCAGAGCCCTGCCAGATTAAGGAAAACTCACCCAAACAAACCAACCCAAAGGGGTATGGGCTGAGGGAAAGACTGGGGACAAAGGGCAGCCATCAGCCCGTCTGCTCCTGGTGGGCAGAGATTTTGCTGTATTTGTGTTCCATGCCTCATTCTGTAGGGTTTTTATCTCATTTGTACTGGTTTGTGTAGGATTCCCTTCTGGCTCCTCCCCAGGAATTTCTCGCTGGGAGAAAAGGGAGCAGAAACTTCCTTTCTCCGTTCCCAGTTTCCAGCCTCCCTTCAGAAAACAGGGACACAGGCATTGTTCCCTGTGCCTCTGCCAGGCTGAAGGCAGCTCTGCCTGGAGCTGGGAATTACATCTCACTCCTTCAGAGACTCCTCTTCCCAGCTCTGCTCCCTGAAGATGCTTTTCCCTGGATTCTGGCCCTGAGGCTATACCAGGCTTGGTGCCAGATGAATTAATTTACTTTTTTTGCCTGCGGATCTCTGGAACAAAGACAAGCCACGTGCCAGGCACACAGGTTGAGGTTTTCCAGGTGAGGAGCTGGGTTCAGCCAGGCTGCTCCCAATGCTTCCCTGGGGCTCCAGGGATCCTGAACGTGCTCCTGGTTTTTAATGTGTTCAGATATCTCCAGGAGTGACACAAACAGGCATTGAAATCAGCAGGGAGAGCTGGGACCCACATCTCAAACCTCTTTTTCTCTGCACTCTAAAGGTCACTGATAACAGCTCCCAAATTTCATTGAAAATGTCATTTTCTCAACTTCACCCAAGAATCTGCATTGATGTTACTTGAGGAACCCTTTGACACCTGGCAGGTTATAAAAACCTCTGAACTGGAGAAACTCTTTCTTTACAAAGACTTAGCAAGGTTTTCAAGCTCTGTTTTTCATCCTGTGCACCCAAACAGAGTGGCACCTTGTGCAGAGAACTATATGAAGGAAATATAGAGAAAATATACAGCAAATACATTTTCTGGTGCAAAAATCTGTCAGACAAGTGAAACTGCGGCATTTCTGGGTTTTGGAGGGCTCTGCTTGCAGCCCAAATCAATTCCACTGCTCTCTCAGACACCAGGTAGGACCCAAATTCTAAATGACACTGTGTAAAATCATTGTCACTGGTAGAAGCAACTTGTACAAGCCAAGAAAATGGTCTCAAACCCTCACTTGTGTCAAGGCAGCTTTGTAAAACACAATTATTTTTTATAAAACCTTCCTCATCCTTTACCAAGGGGGTCCTACCACACATGAGCTCTTTGCACAGCTCAGGCTGTGCAAATCTGATAATTGAGTCTCAAACCCCAATTTTTCAGTGTAAGGTGTGTGGGGAACTGTTGGTTTGAATCCCAAACAGCACAAAGAGTTCCAGTTGTCCTTATCCAGTGTGGCCAATCCATGGATGTGGGAGTGGATAAAGTGACACCATCCCCTGCAGGGACAAGGGACACACAGCAAGCCAGGGAGCCTTTGGGAGTTATCCCAAACTTTGGGAACACAAATGTCCACCTGCCAATGGCAAGGTTCAAGCTGTGGTTGTGACAGCTCCAGGATGTGCTCCTTGTGTGAAGCTTTCCCTCAGAACAGAACAAAATTAATCCCAAGGAATAGTCAGGTGCCTCACAAGGGAAAATACACACTTTTACAGTCAGGTTTCCCCGTTTTTTTCTCTAATCCAACACAGAAATCTACAAGGAAATCAATTTCTCAGAGCAAACATTTCAGAAAAATGAATATAAAATATCCAGCAGTTCTTCCAGGATCCCCAGGCATTTTCCACAACTTCTATTAAGATTTCTGCAAGCCTTTCTCTGGGGGCTGAGTGTGTTAAACACTGCTTATACCTGTTCCCCTCACAGTAAATTTGGTCCAAACAGTAAATTGGGATTCCCTGCTGGATCCCTGGGGGGAGGAGAGGCCTCCCAGGATACCTGGCTGCCCCTGCACGTGGGATGACAAACCCAGCAATGACGTCTGGATTGGGAAACAGAAAACCTCAGGGACTGTCAGAGAGCAGCAGCTGGTAAATCCATATGTAGGAAAACAAACAGGGCTGAGCTTTGATGGTCCAAGTTCACAGCAGAGGTTACTTTACCTTGGCAGAGCCACATCCACGACTTTCGGCTCGGAATTCCTTCGGCACAGCTTAAGCAAAACCATGTGTTCTCCTGGAACCAGGGGAAAGTTTAACTCCAGAGCTGGGCAAAGGCAGGGCTGGAGAAAGGGAGGCTCAGGGGGGACCTTGTGGCTCTGCACAGCTCCTGACAGGAGGGGGGAACCAGGGGAAGATCTGCTCCCAGGGAGCGGGGACAGGAGGAGAGGGAACGGCCTCAGGCTGGGCCAGGGGAGGTGCAGGTTGGACATCAATGGGAATTTCCCCATGGAAAGGCTTGTGAAGCATTGGAAGGGGCTGCCCAGGGAGGTTTGGACTCCCCATCATCCAAGGAACACCTGGAGGTGGCACTCAGAGCTCTGGGCTGGTAACAAGTGGGGATCAGGCACAGGTTGGATTCCATGGCCTTCGAGAGCTTTTCCAACCTCAGAGATTCTGGGAATTTGTGAGAGGCTTAGGAGGATTTTGGACAATGGCAGGGGGGTGTTTAGGGAAAGCTAAAGAGAACAGAAAGAGGGGAAAGAATGTTTACAGAAGAGGTGTAACAATGACTTGACAGAGAAGGGAGAGGCTCTGGCAATTCCTGCTGGTCAGAAAAATGTGGGATCAAAGCAGCGTTTAGGGAGGATCTGCTCCTTTACAAAGTGCTCCAAGGGAAGCTGACAGTGGTGAACTCTCTGCCCAGGGACCTGCCATGTGTCCCTGCTATTTAAAGATGTGTCAGGGTTAGGATAAATATAGGACCTGTTCTGAATGGCCCGAAAAGTCACCTTGAGTTCTCATGGGAACATTGATTGGGAGCTACAGCTGAGTGCAGCCACTGCCAGGGCTCCCAAGGGAAAACCTCTCTGTGCCACTGTGGAAAACTGCCCTGCACAGGCTGGGGCTGGAGCTGGGGCTGGTCCAGCACCCAGGAACACCCCAAGCACTGGTCCCACCTCCCTGCACCTTTCCCAGGGACACAGCACTGGGACAAAGACAACCCATGGTCCTTTGGCAGGAGATGGGGTGACAACCCCAAAGACCTGGACAAATTCCAGGCTGATTTTTTTCTGTGCAACTGAATTCTCTGGCGCTTCCCTTTGGGTGTGCTGGTTTGTGCTTCCTGTCCTGGATCCCAGAGCAGCCAGAGCTGGATTTCCCCAGGCATGGAGTGGGAGCTGCTGGAAGGTGCTGCCTTCATTGGGAGCTCATTTTATTCCAGCCCTGCGAGGAAACTCCACCTGCAGCTCCTGGGGGGCTCCTGGGCTGGGATCTGCCTTCAGCTCTGCCCTCAGCACATCCTGGCAGCCTCCACATCCCATCCTGCTCCAAACCCACACTGAGAACAACCAGGGACCAGCCATGGCCTCTTGGAGCCCACCAGGCACTTCCCAGACCTTCCCAACCCTCCCCAGGGTGGAGGAGTCTGGAATTGAGCCATTTGGCTTTTTGGCTGCATGAGGTTAATCCAAGTCCTTTCCAACAGATCCAGAGCAGCTCCATCAAAGCCTCAGCAAACCTTTGGCCATGGCTGTGTCACTGTCCAGCTGAAAACGGGGACAATCCTCCCAGATTTCTTCTTGCTGAGCAGATCTGTGTCTGTGACAGGACAGGGGTGGGAAAGGGATGGATGAAAGGATCCTCAAGCCCAAAAGACCCACTCCAGGGCAGCAGGTCCCATGGAAGTTGGGCTGCAGGTGCTGTTATTAACAAGAAAAGCATCCTATTATCTCCCATTCCACAGCCAGTTTGGCTTGGGGGAGTCCAGCATGATTAATAATTCATGAAATTGCATTGCCAGAAACAAGAAACCAGCAGGAAAGACTTCAATCAGACTCTGTAAAATTAGAGGGGTTGATTTGCTTCAGTCTATTCACTTCATTCGATACAACCACTATTAAATGCTGAGTAAAATCCTTGCTTGAGATAAATCCTGTCCCAGAGGAAAAGCAAGACAGCCAAGGAGGGAGGACAGGAACCCAGGAGAAAATCCTGTATTGGTCCAAGTCACAGGAGGTGCAGTTGTCCTTCCCTGGTCACTTAGGGGTGATAAATGGGAAGCCCATGAATTATGAGTGAGGGTCTCACGTTTCATGGAGAGCTCATCCCCAGAGTGGGGATGTGTGGGAAATAAGAATAAGGATCTTTTTCACTGTTGCTCACCAGAAAGCACTCTGGGAAGGATTCAGCTGTGGGCTGGAGAGCTGGCTGATGGTTGCCTTGGGCATTGGATGGGGTGATGCCTTTTTGGGGCTACCTAAAAGCAGAAGCCGGGCAAAATTAAGGGAATAAAAAGTGGTTCTATTTATTGACAGGCCTTCAAAAGGCACATTTTGGGCAGACAAAGCCCCTGAGGGGCTACACCCAAAAACATGGACCACAGGTCAGGGGTTTGCACACTTTAAAAAGTTTGGTCCATTTGCATATTGGGGATTAATGTTCCAATTACAGCTTCAGGTAATGAAGCCATTGACCCCAAGTTTGCTCCCCCTCAGCTCATTTTTGTTGTACATTTCTTGGGGCCTGAGGCAGGGAGGTGTCCTTGACTCCCAGACCTGCAGAGGAATTGTTGTGTCTGCCCAAAATGGGAGAACAGTGGCTAACACTGTTTGGAAGTTTAGAGTTACACACTAAAGAATTGCAGGATTACAAATACATGAAAAATATAAAAGCAGAAATCCTGAGGCGTCATGGGAGACCTGTGGACACCACATGAGCAGAGATCTGAGTGGATAAAGGGACGCACCAACAACGACAGCACAGGGGCAGGCAGCCAGTGAGTGCTTGTTTCAGTTAAATTTGTTTAAGTTTGGTTAAATTTGGTTAAATTTGATTAAGTTTAGGGTATAAAAAGACTCAGTTTGTTTCAATAAATCATCTTCTTGGGAGTAACAAGGAGGTCTGTGTGTCTTTGCTCCCCATTGCTACAGGGGTGTGGCGGGGCAGCCGCGCCTTCCCCAGGCTTGGAAGGACATCAGGAGGAAAGGTAAAAGGACAAAAATAGAGGCACTGCCCTGTTGGGGTTGCTTTCCTCTTTAAAACAAAGCTCTGGTAACAAAGGGAAAGGTTATACAAGGAATTCCACCCTTATCTAGGCAGCTCCTGGAGAGGGAGGCCTTTCCCTGGCATGGTGAAGATCTTCTTCCCTCAGGAGTCAAAATATTTTTAGCAAAGCAGCTTTTATTTGGTTTATCTCCTGAATTTCTTTGCTTGGTGCTCCATTTCCAGCCTGGTGGTCCTGAAGAAATGCCCACCTTTCAGGAGATGGTGGGAGGAGATCCCGTGGGACAGCAGTCAGCCTGGGCAGGAATTTTGGGTCATGAACTACGACCTTTGGGATGAATCTGAACTTCAGGCTGGACTTCCAGTGGATGCCAAGTGTTTATTACAGGCTGGAGAAGGGAGGGCTGGGAGGAAGAAGGTCAGGTCCTGTTGTACCAGGGTTGGGGGCTGTGAGGACTCCCTGATGGGCAGGGAGGCATTTTGGGGCCATTTTGGAAGCATTTTGGGGCCATTCCCAAAGAAATACATATCTGCATCTTTCAGGGCTGTGAAGCAAACCCAGAGCAGACAGCCTCGACTGCTCTGCCAAAAGCTTAATTGCAATTAGTGAGGCTGAGGGGAGGCCAAAGTCCCAGCAACAACTGGAGAGTGGGAGTGAAGCAGTGGTGGCATAACACAAACAAACCTGCTTGGATTTGCATAACACTGGGAGCTTGTGCACCAGCAAAGCTCAGGCTGGGCAAGATTAGCTCTGCTAATGAGCTTTGCTAATCCAAGTCCTACAAGTGAGGCACAATTTGAGCATTTGACCCCGGCTGGGCACAATCACAGAGCTCCCTATGAGCCCTGGGCTCCAAACTGCCTCATTTTGGGGTTAAGAGACAGAATCCCAGACTGGTTTGGGTGGGAAGGACTTTAAAGCTCATCCATCCCCACCCCTTGCCATCAGCAGGGACACCTGCCACTGTCCCAGGATGCTCCAACCTGGCCTTGGGCATTCCAGGGATGGGCAGCCTCAGCTTCTCTGAGCAATCTGTGCCAGGGCCTCCCCACCTCCCTGCTCTGCAAGGAATCTTCAATCTGTGACTCAAACCCAGTCACTTAAAGACATCATTAACACAACAGCAATGCTGTGCTCCCTGACAATTGACAATTCCCCAGGCCTGTGCTGAAGGATTTCTCTCCATGACATACACACCATGGTTTTGTCTGGTTTTCCATTATTCAGCCCTTGTGGCTTTTACCACTTCCCTTGGGAGCCTCCAGCGAAGCCCAATCTCTGCATTGTTCCAAACATTTCCTGATATTCAGCTGCTTCTTCCTTCTATTCATGCCCAGCAGAATTGTGCTCCTGCCTGGCTGTGCCCTCGATTGTTTGGGGTGCTCCCAGCCCTTTAAAACTGGGAGTTTTTGCTGTCAGAACACAGAATAAACTCCCTGATTTCTCCTGTCCTTGGGATTTGTTGAAATTTAACCTCCCTCCGTGCTTCTGACTAGGAACAGCAGCCAGCCCTGGGCAAGTCCTCTGTTGGTGTCTTCTCCCTTCATTGCTGCCCTGTGGTGGCTCTTCTCACCAGGCTGGCCCTCCACACTTCCCAGTTTTTTTTTTTGGTGAAACACATTTTCTTCTAGGAAAACAGCAGCACTTGCTGAAGTCACTTTCCAGCTAGAGCCATCACACAACCTCAGCCCAGGGGAGCTGTGAGGGATGAAATGTGGATATGGAACCTCCTGCTGGCACTGACAGCTTGCGTTGGGAGGGACCCTAAGGATCATCCAGTTCAACCCCTCTGCCATGGGCAGCATCACCTTCCAGTCCACTATCCCTGCCTAAAACCCTGGCTCCACCATGTCTGGAATAGGAGCAGTCACCAGGATTCAGGAAAAAACCCAGTAAACCAACTCTGCTTCTCTGGATTTTCATTAAAACCTCGCTCTGCAGGAGGGGAAGAAAAGGGGAAGGGTTTTGGTGTCCCTTTGGGCACTGTCAGGCAGGAGTGATGTCACAGCCTGGGAATCAGGCCCTGGTCAGCTGGAGCAGGGGGCTCTGCTGGGAAACACCTGCTCCCTTTGCCAGGGATAAGATTTCAGAGTAGCTGGATCCTCCTGTCAAAACAGCAGTGTCCATTCCCACCGGGATCTGCCCAGCAGAACTGGGGAAAAGGAGCCAGCAAACCCAGATCCCACAGAAAATATAGAGATGGTGAGTTTCTGAACTCATTCTGGAGAAGAGAATAACCAGGGATTTCTTTCCTAGGTGTCATTTCTGCAGGGAGACACCGTGGGCTTGATGTGGTTGTGCTTGGAAATGGCTCCATGTTATGGGAAAGGTGAGGAATGAGAGGGAAGTCTGCAGAATGAATCCCTTCTCCATCAACAAGAGGAATTAAAGGCTCTGAAACTATTTAGACAACCTTGGAAGAGCCAGATGAAATTCCTGTAGGACATGGAAAGCAAAGGAGTGAGGAGTGCTGGAGATTGGGGAGGACTCTGTCTGCAGAGATGACTTTCCTGGCTTATTTGGGATAAAATAAAAACAAAGGCTGAGGACAAAATAGGAGGTTTGGAAGGATATTCAAGTCCAGGCCTTGGTGCCACCAGAGGTTTGGATTTACCTGATCCAGCAAACAGCACAAATTTTTATTTTACCTTTTCCCCAATTTCAGCAGCTCATGATCCTGCCTTTGCTTAAGTGCATTAAGTACAGAAAGGTCTAAACATTTGGAGAAGAAATATCCTGGCATCCATTGGCAAAAAGTTCTGTTGGATAGGAAAGTAATGGAACATTAAGTGCTGATAAATAAACAAACCGAGATTTTTAAATGAGGCCTTTTTAAAATTGCAAGGGGACGGCTTCAAATGAGCACTTCCCTTTTGTTTTTCTTCTCTGCCATCTCTCTCCAGCACTTAAAATTATTTTAAAATTCTTCTAAATGCTTATTTAAAAAACCCCAAAACTGTAAAAATGATGCTTTGCACTTCCATTTGATTACAAAGAGATTTTTGGTTGCTGTGTTATAAAACTTTTCAAAAAAGGTTTCAAATGGAAGCCCTTACAAACCACGGAACATTAGGAATTCTGCAGCATTAATGAGTTCTTGAAAGGTTAGAGAATCACAGAATCATGGAGTGATTTGGGCTGAACTTTCCCACCCCTGCCGTGGGAAGGGATGCCTTCCATTGTCCCAGGTTGCTCCAAGCCCCATCCAGCCTGGTTATGTTCAGGAATTTTCCTTTAAAATCTTCTCCAGCACCAACCTTGGTTTCTGTAAAGTGATGATTTTTCTCTTTCCCCCCAGGAAAATGCCACTATTACTGAAATTTTCCTTTAGTTTTCCTGGAAAACCCTCAGTTAAACACCCCATTCAAACACAATTAAACCTGCTGGTTTAATCACCCCAATGATGATCCTTTGGGGTCACCTAGACACTAAACATTATTCCACAGGAGTTGTGGTCCTAAAGCTGATGCTTTAAAAGAGAGAAACCTTTAGAAGCTGTGCCACAGGATGAGAGAACGAGACAGGACATCATGAATGCATTGCAGACAGGCAAAAAATTCCAAACACAACAATGTGAGACACAAAGTCGATGTTTGGGGCTCATGGGGATATTCCCTTCCCCAGGCAGGGCTCCTAAACCACTCAGATGCCACCAAGCCACCCCTGGATGCTCCATTTGTGCCACAGCAGCCTGTTCATGGGTTCTGTGGATGGAAGGCTCCATGGAATCCTCCAAAGCCATGCAATATTTAAGGCCCAAATGACAAATGAGTTCTGCTGGGGCAGGAAAGAACAGGAAGGGAAGGAGCAATAAAGGAACAAAGTTAATGCCTTGGTCATGTATATTCCAGTGGCCTTCAAATGCCAGCTGGATTTGGGTTCTGCTCTTTGGCTCCTTGGAGGGCTCCTAAGTGCCCTGAAGTAGGAAAAGTGGCACAAGAAAGCCTCAATTGACTGAAAATACTCAGCAGGTTTGACAGCAGAAGAATTAAGTGTTAATCACCGGGAAATGCAATACGCTCGTTTTCTGGGCAAAATTATCCCATAAATTCAGGTGTTCCTGGCTGGCTGAAATCAATGGGAATTGCACATCCCAGTCCCAAAGCCACTCCAGCACTGACACAACCTGAGACAGCCCAGAAGTATCATTTCCACAGGTTTCAGTGCACAGGCAGCAAATTCTGCAAAGAGGGGGTAAAACTTCTGCTTCCAAACATTGTGCCTTCTCAGCAGCCACACTTTCCAACAAGATAACAGCCCAGTTTCCCTTGTTTTCCAAAATAACTCCAGATTATTGATGTCTTGCCAATGTTTTAACAAGGAGAGTTCACTAAATCCCACCCTGTCCCAAGTCTAGGACGAACACCATGGGATCAGGGTGGGGACACCAAGTGGGCTGTGCAGAGATGAAGAGTCCAGGAGTCTGTTACTTGTTTTTCCATTTTAAAGCAAACACTCTTCTGTAACTGGAACCAAGAAGAGAGGCAGCCTCCTCCTTTCTTCATGTTTGGCAAATAAACCTCTCTTAAGGGCACTGTGTTGGAAATGTTTGTACTTTATTTATTTAAATAAAAATACACAGAGTGGGCTGATAGCACAACATTTGGCCTATTTAGGAGGAGAAGGATAAAGGCATCCCTGGATTACTTTGAGTGCCTTGAAGGGCAGTAGGAATATATTGCTCTGGGGATGTTTTCTTTCTCATCCATACCAAAAATTTTGTGTTCCACAGGGACAAAATTGGAATTTTCAGCTTTTTAAGTGATCTCTACAGGTTAGAGAATACCATTATGGCTCAGTCTACAGATTGCACTTTTCCAGCTTCTGGTTCTGTCTGTAACAAAAAAAATGCTCCTTATAAAAGGAAAAAAAATCCTAAACCAAGTGGTGACTGGATAACCTGCTCACTACAACTTCTGGATTTAATGGCAACCACGGATGGATACAAAGCTGGAATCACCACGGTGTTTTAGAAGGATGAACTCCACAAAGGACAAAAATCCCATTCCCAATCTCCTGTAACATTTTAAGGAGTTGCTCTCCCAGGCCTTGACGTTCCCAACAGCTGAAGATTTTTGTCAGGAGAGTTTAATTAAACCAATAACTCCAGAGAGAAAGCAAACATCCCAGCCAGGCACAGCTGCCTGGGTCCGTTCCAGCAGCAGCAAAGTTGGCACAATCATCACATTCTGCCTAAATTCTCTAAGAGGCACAGAAGTTTTGGGTTAAGATTTATGCTGCGTTTAATCTTTAAGGGACCATCACCCTCCTCTCTAATAGGTTTACCCAGCCCGGCCAATTTTGAAACTCAGACTCAAGATGTTAATCTGAGAAAAGGTTTCATCCTAATCTGTGTCAGAGCACCCAGCTCCCCATATCCTTCTTTCCCTAAAAAAAAACCTTTCGAATGCGGCGGTGTTGGTCAATGGGTTCCCACTGAGAGGTCTCATCCTCGCATGAGAATGGGTGTGAAAAGCAGCCGCATCTCCCCAGGGATCAGCATTTCTATGCACCCGCCTGAAAATGCCCGCAAGCCACGAAAATGAGTTTCTGTGTAAATTCACTGGTGACACTGGCTGGGTTTTCCATCCTGAGCCTTCTGCCAGCCCCACACTCAGGGCCAGCGATGCCTTCGGCCACGCCGCCACCATTCCCCCACATTTTCTGCCTCTATTTTTACCGAACAAACAAAATGGACCTTTGCCCATCGGGAGCAGGAAACATCTGCACCGCCACCGCTCTCACTCCGAATCCACGCTCCTGTTTTTGTGCTTCGTTGCACCGGGGGCTCGCAGAGGCTGGGGCTGAGCAGCCCGGAGCTGCTGGGCTGTTACATGAGATATTCAGGAAGTTATTTGCATGGAGGGATAAAAGCCCGTGCCAGCAGCCGGGTGCGCTGCAGAGGCGACTCAGCCACGGTGGCCACCAGCCCAAGGAATTACATCCCTCGCAGCTTCACAATGAGTTGTTTACTGGCCTTGGCTGCCTGCGGGGAGAGCCAAGGAGAGCGGAGGAAGAGGAGAGACAAACACAATGCGAGCGAGACGCGTTAGGGGGGAGGCTGGGCTTTAGCAGCAGCCCCGGCGTTTCAGCCCCATGGAAGCAGAGAGGGCTGAAAAGGGAATAAAATGAACCGTCCGCCGCCTTGCTGCTCATGCTGCCAGAAGAGCCTCGTCCCTACCTGAAGGGCTGATATCGAAGGTAAGAGCGGGGGAAAAGAAGCAGTTTTTAGGCAGAGGGCAGATTCACCGCGGGGCTGCTCCCAGGCAGACGCAGCCACGCTTCTCTGAGTATCTGTAATTATGGCCCTGGAGAAGGAAAGCTGACCGGCTTTCCTGCAGGAATCCAGCGATTCAGGGCAAGAGCTCAGACTGTTCCAGTCAGCTCCTCTGAGAAGATTTAAAACAAAACAACAACTCCCAGCCTAACAAACAGCGCCTTTCTCAATCTGCCCAGGGAAATACTTGCTATTTTATTTCCACGGCCAACTTTGCTCTGCACTTTCCTAATCTTACCCAGTGCTCTCCCGATTCTGAGCTCCCCTCTCTGCTCCTCACTTTTTTTTCCTTTTTTTTTTTAATTGGAAGGCAAAACAATTACGGCCGCGGGAAGGCAAATCCGAGCTTTGAGGAGCTTTTCCCTGCTCGTTCCCATCGGGCACGCTCTCCCAGGCTGGGTCCCCCGGCTAATTGCTCAGGAAATCCGCGCTGCTCATTGTCGGGCTGTCCTTAAGCTGCTAATTCCGAGCTGGGAGAGGCTCTGGAAGGGAATCCATGGCTAGAGCCCCGCGAGAGGGACCCAGCGGAGACCCGGGGCGGGGCGGGCTGCGGCGCTAATAACACATCCCTGCCCAATGGAAAGCGTTTCCTATGGAGACCCCCAGGAGTTCCCCCTGCCCACAGCCCCTGCCCAGACATTGGGCCCATTCTTGCGTCCCGTTTTCCCAAGACGCGATGGCAGCAGCGCTCGGCAGCCCCGATCCCGCTCGGAACAAAGGCCGGGCAGCTGCCACCCAGCGCGGAGTTTGAGGATGAGCGGCTGAACTTGGACAAAGTGGGATTCCCGCGTGGGAATAACGCGGCCCGTGTCCCCGGGACACAAAGGACTGTCAGGGAGGGATCCCCTGCAAGCCCCGAGCCCTGGGAATGGTGGCGGTCCCGGTAAGTTCCCCCCTTCCCGAGGCAGGAAAAGCGGCCGGATTTCATGGCAGCTCCGGGCGGGGGTTCTGGAGGCTGGGATGGATGTGGGGGATGAATCCCGCCAGGTTTCACTGCAGATCCGCGGTGTTTTCCCCTTCCTCCTGCTCCAGCCCTGCCGTGGCTGGGGCTGCTTAAAGGCAGGAAGATGAGCTCCAAGTTTTGGGAAAGTAATTCCTGTGCGAGCTGCTCCTCCAGATTGCGTGGAAATGGTTCTGTCTCCCAGCGCGATTCTCCATTGCCATCGAGATTCTCGTTGTGGCACTGCAGGTGACAAGTTTAGGAGTCTTCTGACCTGTTGTTTGTTGTGTGTTTGTGAAAAGGATCCCTTGGTTACAGCTTCCTTTTGTACTTGAAGTCAGTGTCATAAAGACACTTTAGGTATATAATGGGTTGGATAGAAATGTGGCATTCACCTTCGTTTAATGGAGGGCTGGTAAACTATAATGTTTAATTTCTAATGTTTTTGTATAAACTGTACAAAAACATTAGAAATTAAGTTATAAATATTATACTGAAAACTTTAAAAATTTGATTTATCGCTTTGGCTTCCATCCATGGCTAAAATTTACTCCTTTAAAGCTGCAAAATTCAATGAGAAAAATTCAAAGATAGCTCTAAAAAAACCGAGTGTCTGAGGTAAAATGAACGATGGACAACAACATTTAAAGATTTGGCTGTTTGGAGGAGAGAAGATTTAACACAATATAAGCACATGGCAGAAAAATTCGCAGGAAAAGTTTGGAGGTTTTAATGACATTCCCAAATCATTGTTTGAGACGAGACAATTGTGTGTGGTTTTTGTATTGCTGCCCTATAGGAACAGAACAGTCAAATCCAGAGGATGGGAAGTGCAAAGTTCACAGCTCGGTGATAAGGACATTCCCCCCTTGTAGTACTTTTCCATCTTCTTGCTCTTAGGAGCATTCCCTAAAAACAAAACAGGCAGGAAGCCCTGGTACTTTGGGGGCTTCAAAGCCTCTGCATTTTAAAAGAAAGTCCTGAAACACAGAGGAGGGAGGAAGGGGGTGGGAGAGGAGGCTGAACAAACATTTCACTGGAATCCTTTGAGGGCAAAAATGAGAATCCTCCTCAACTGATAAAAATCGATGTCTTCCAAATTCCAGGGTCAAGAGCTCAGCTCCACACAGACAAACACAAGAAATGCCCCAGTTCCGCCCTCACCTTCATTTAGGGCATTGCAACGAGGCCCAAAACTGCAAAGCTGCACCTGGGGTTGCTGAGGAGGAGGGATGGAAACATTCCCTGGGCAGGGAGAGGATGCTCTCCCAGCTGGAAGGTGGATCAGTCCTCCAGCAGTGACCTCATGGCTGGAGCACAGGAGCAGGAGTTAAAGCAGTTTTATCCAGAGCTTGGGCCACATCCTGGGGACAGGGTGCACTGTTGGAGGGGATGTGGCAAAGCCATTTGGGATTCTGTCACTGTGGCATTTGGAGCCATCTGGGTGGATGCCACGTCCATGATCCATCCGTGCCACTGCCCCTTGCCCTGCTTGCAGCATATTTGGGATTTTGATATTTCCTGATGTCTGAGCATTGCTGGTCAGGGCTGTGTGGCTGGAGTGGTGCTGCTGCATCCCAAAGGAGCCGGCAGGGCAGGGTGGGGATGGCTCCTGGAGCACTCAGCCACCCTCAGCAGGTCTTTCCAGGTCAAGCCTTCGTGCAGAGCCTCACTCTGCTCCTCCACACGTTGCTCCTCCTCCCTAAATAAGGATCCGATTTAGTCCCGGGGAAGGGGAGCCACCACTTTCCACAGAAGGGAAATTCTCTCCCTGAAAAGAGGAGCTCTTTATTCCCAGAGCAGACAGTGGCTCTGCAAGGCTTCCTCCTGCACCAGCTCCCAGTTCAGCTCCATCAAAGGGGTAAAGATCCACCCTGCTCCAGAGCCAGACCAGCCTGAGCTGACCCTGGCTGCAGGAAAATTTGCTGGATTATTTGTGATGTGTTTGGTTGGTAGGAAGAGGAAGATCTCTTTATCTTGGCAAGTGAAATGAAGGGACATTCATCAGTCCCTGAGCCCTGAGACAAAGGTGTGTTCTGGCAGCAGAGCAGACCCTTTCTCTGGGCAAAACATGAGCTCATCAGGCTCTGAGACCCTGTGATGCTGGAAATACACAGCCACAACAGACCTCTTCTTTTCCTCTCATAATATTTCCATTTTCCTTTCTTGAACCTGCAGACAACTCACCCTCTTCCTCCCCAGCATGTTTTACAGATGGATATAACCATATTTAGCAGGAAAAGCAGCATCCAGCCCTTGCACGAAGCCAATATGTCATTGCCTTGCCCTCATCTTATAATTAGAAATCTGATCTCTAAGAAGCTTCACTGCAGAAGCTTTGCTGGCTAGCTGAGATTGGATATTTCTGCAATGTGGAGTGATTTCTTAGTTATTTTACCACTTTACAGAAAAAGCCAGGTTGGACAGGGCTTGGAGGTAGAAGGTGTCTCTGCCTATGGCAGGGATTGAACAGGATGGGCTTTAAGGTCCCAAACCATCCTGGGATTCTACAACCCTCAAAATTTCCCCTTTTCCCCTCAGGATAAAGCCATTAAAGAGAAAAAAGCCCTGTTAGATGAACCCCCTGCAGTAAATAAACGCAGGGCACAGATCCCTCAAGGTCCCAAGCACAGATTTTGTCCAGCCCCATGGATGGACTGGCCCAGCACCCAAAGGAATCCAGACAGCCCCTCCAGCCAGGCCACCTTGCTAAGGTGAAATTGGTGTTTGTGCTGCTGTGCTGGCACCTTCTTGATGCAAGTCAAGGCAAGAAAATCCATAATTTCTGATAATGAAAGTTCAGCTTTCCCATTTCAGCAAAGGGAGTGCAGAGGATCCAGCCCAACGGGACGAGGAGATGAGGATGGAGAGCCAGGAGGGCTCCACGTGGCTCAGAGGAGCTGAGGAAAGGCAACAAGGAGCCAAAAAGCCAAGGAATGGCCGAGGAACCACTGGAAATTGTGTCAGGGGAAGCAAAGAAAGGCAGCTTGTTGGGCAGGCTGCTGACTGGGAACCTTTTGGAGCTGTGAGCAAATAAACCCAGGCCTGTTGTTGGAGTCCCCAGTGGCTCAGGGAAACAGGAGTCTCTTATTTTTTTTTTTTTATGTTGTTTTTTTTTTTTTCTTAGCCACACTTTGTAATGAACCAGAGCTACATCAAGGACACGGCAACCTCTACCACAAACATTATTCCTGGGTGAAAACAACCTGGTCAGACAGGGTAACTTTGCTTTTCAGCACTTCATCAGCTTTTCTTTGCATCTAAATCTTCTCTATTGAATCCAGCACTGCCATTATCCAGCAATCCCTGGGGCTCCAAACAAGCAGCATTCCCTCGCTCCTCCAGCACCAAAGGCCGGGCAAAAAGCCGCTCTTACAAGTGTTAAATAATGCAAACTTCGCCGAGAAGTTTGGGGTGAATCCCATCGTTTCCTGGCGGCGGCCCAGCCCCTCTGGAGGCTGCTGGGGATGGGGAGAGGCAGAGCACGCCAAGGGTTAAAGGGTGATGTAAATGGAGAGAGACATTCCCAGTGCAAACAAAAGGAGAGTCATGCCCTGAGGATCAGTGGCTGAATATGGGCTAAGGCAGTTCGCGAATCTCTTCTGAAGGAAACATTTTAATTAGCTCAATCCAAAACAGATACAGCCCAGAGAAGGCACCACGAGCAGGAAATGCTTTGTAAGTCTCAGAGGACAGTGAGGAGACAACGGCGGTGCTCAGCAATTAAAAACAAAAAAAAGGAAAAAAAAAAAGGAAAAGAAAAGGAGAGAGCCTTCTTTAGGGTTCAGGCTGAGAGGCTCAGGTTTCCTTCCCTGCTCCATCCTGGAGAAGAATTGAATCGGGGTCCTGCTGCATTGGTGCACAGAGAAAGGAGATGCTGAGCTTGGGGGGGGTGCGAGGGTCCCCAGGAGCCGAGGCCAGCCCAGACCAGGGGACAGCAGCGGCTCCCACCCCATCCCTGCGCTCACTCCCGGCCCAGTGAGAGGCGATGCCTCCCCAAGCCCCCCACGTTTGGGGTTTTTCTTTGAAAAACCATCTGCTGAAACCTGACTGCAGCGAGCCACTCCCAACGCCAGCCTCCCACAGGTACAGGAGGCGATGTCGCGCCCACAGCAAGGGCTGGGGACTGCCAGGTCGGGTGACACTGAGCACAATAAGTGTCAAAGCCATGAATGAGAGCCTTCCTGCCCTGTTTTTTGGGCTAATCACCCGCAAACGTCCCCATTCCCCGGCATACCGGCCGGGCATTCACTCTGATAAACCGGGCAAGAATGGCCCTTTGAAGCTCCACAAACCTCCGTGGACTTCAAAGTCCCACTTGTGTCTGCTCTTTCCCCACTGTTCTCCAATACATCACTTAGGATTAGGAAATGAAAGAGATTAAAGCGTTTCTCCTTCCCAGCGCTTGGGATCGTCAATGGAGCTTTGTTTACAGGCAGCTGCTCCGCTTCCCACCCTCTAATCCCGGCCTTCCCCTGCTCCCACCGCACCGGCGACGAGAACTGGGAATCTGCCAGGATGGAGCACTCACAGGCACTCAGCGAGCTGAGCCCAACCCCAAAATCGGTGTCCCAAGCTATTTCCCATCCTTACACCTTTCTCTGGAGGTGTCAGGTCCAGCATCACCGGCTCCAGCTGCTCCAGGTTTCCATAAACCCACACTGCTGGGAAAACAGAGGCAGCATCACTGTGCAGCACCAGCTCCTGCCCTGGCAGCCACCAAGAGGGAAAAATCAGCCACCAGACTGCCCCAGACTGGAGGTTTGTCCTTAAAGCTGCTGCCCGTTCACACTCTCAGCGCTCTCCCTGAACAAAACCAATTTTTACTGACAAAAGAAAATAGAAGTAAGTGGAAATTCCATTGCAGGAACTGAGATGTTCAGTTTTTTAGACAGAAGAAGCTTTTGGTTTTTAAAAAATATAAAATAGTTTTGATTTTATCTGTTCAAACAATTGCAGTTTAATCTTATTTTATATACAGTTACCAGTCTGAAAGGACCCAAACCCTACAGACTTACACAGAATTATCATTTCTGCAAAAATATGAAAAATCCCCAAACATCTCCTCACAAAAGCCCCCTTATTTGTACCTTCTGCCTAATTAAAGTGGAACAAAGGAAGGAAATAAACGCCAAGGAGCTGCAGAGCAGAGTTTGTTGTAAAGCTGTAACCCTGGGCTCCCTGGTGGGAGTAAGTTACTCATCCCACAGGTGTTGTAGCAATGGGGTGAGGAGCAGGGAGCTGCAAACCCTGGATGGAATTCTTGTCAGGAGAAGGCAGAAATAAAGCTCTTGCTGTGCCCCAGGAAAATCCCTATTTATTTCCATGCCAGGGGGTGAGACCCTATCAAAACACAAGGAGTGGTGCCATAACCTGGGAGAAAACCCACAGAAACCTCCCCAAACCCCACTGTCCTGCAGGCTTTGGCTTCTCTACCTATAAACCTTTGTTTCTGAAGATTTAAGAGATAACCTGAGTACACGCCGTGATAATCCAGCAAAGATCCTTCAGCCCTGGGAGGTTTTCCCATCAGGGCTGAGCCAGACCTCTCAAAGTCAGAGTTCAAATGAGCACACAGGGTGTCCTTCACGTCCAGACTGATAAGTTCCACTCATCTGACATCTCACATGACTAAAAGAAAATGTGATGATGCCAAAAATGCCAGCCCCAAACTTCATGCTGGTGTTTTTCTGACCTCAGCTTGCTGCACATGTGGAGAACGGGATCAGTGTGGAGCAGGAACAATGGGATAATGGAATGACAGGGCTGGTTTTAAATTTGTTTTTTCCCTGCAGTAATTCCTGTTCTAACAAACAGCTCCTCTGGATGGAGCTGCAGTCTGGCAGTCTGGAGGTGTCTTGGGGTGCTGGGAGGAGGAAATACAGGAATTGTAAACAGGATACTCAGGCACCATAGGAAGTAACACCAAGTTTTCCTCTCTTTTCAGTCCATGGAGGATGGGATATTTCTACTCTAAAAGAGCAAGGCCTGGGAGCTGCTCTGCTGAACCTCACTCTGCATTACAGGGTTTTGTGAGGGATGGCTGCTGGAGGTTTGCTGGTACCATCCCTGCTAGGAGAGAGAATATTCTGAATTTTATCACACTAAACAGGGAGTTTATTCCGTTACATTCATCCCCTCCTGGACTAGCCCCCAGTTGAAATAGAGGATTTAAAGCTTTTCCCTGCCTGAAATATAAAAACCCCCTACTCTGTCATCCTGTATTTACTCAGTTTTAAAAAATATATTGCCTTACTTTTTCCCAGCAAGGCAACAGCAGTGGTGACCATGAAGATCATCCCACTGCTTTAATCCATAGTGGAAAGGAAGGAAAGGGAATTTTACACTCTGAAAACTCAATCTGTGGACTCGTCCTACAGAATTTAAAGCACATGGCTGGGTTTCAAAGCCACTTGTCAGCTTGTTTAAACACCTCAGGGTTCCATAGGTAAACAAGGCAGGCTGTATTTTAAAGCCCATAAGTTAACTAGACAATTGCTGGCAGGCAATTCCCAGAGATTAGACACTGGAAAAAAATGGGATGTGACCTTGGGGCTGTCTGGAGCAGAGGAGGGAGCAAAAAGTCAGGTGATGGAGCATCTTTTTTCCTGTGTGAGGAGTATCTGGGTCAGGCTGGTGGCAAGGAGCCCCTGGTCAGCAGCAAAGGTGAGAGTTCCAAAGGCATCTTTCAAACCTGGCTCTTGAGGACCTGCCCAAATCCAGGTTGGAAAGTGGGGTTTCCACTGGGCTCCCAGGCTGTGTGAGGTTCCCAAGGACACCCAATCCCTCTGAGGGGACCCTGGACCAGGAGAGTGTGGCACACCTGGGGCTCACACACCTGGGAGTCACAATCCAGCATAAACACAAACTGCTGATGGAGATAACAGGGATGTCTGCACTGGGAGGGAGCTCCAAGACAAGGATTTAATGCTTTAGGCTGAAGGTTAAGCCAAGGTTCTGCTATTCCTGTTGGAGCTCATGTGACCTTTCCAATCCAACTTAGCTGGTGTTTAAAGGGATTTGAACTTTCAGGCAAGACCTTTCCTTTTTTCCTTTTACCACAGATCCAAAGAAAGTGAGTTCAATTCCACATTTGAGATTTTACTCAGTCCTTCCTATAAATTTAAATATTTTATATCAGGTTTTTAGCTTGTTTCCCAATAAAGCTCATTTAACCATGAATTTAGTAGGAAAAACATCTCCACAGGAGAGACCTCCAAGTTCCAATTCATCTTTTTGGATGTCCAAAGCAAGAAGTCATCTGGGAAGGCAGATCTGGGCATCCTCCTTTCTTGGTACTTTGCCAGATGCAAAGGTGAGGTGCTGCCGGCTCCCAGGGTCACAGCACCAGATTTTGGGAAGTCTGTCGTTCTCCAGGCATTCCCAGGTGAGGAACTTGCCCTTCCTTCTAGCAAAGCCGTGGCTATCCCGGGTTTCCCAACACTTGCCATTTTACCAGCAAGGCTGACAACTTGCGTGTGAGAACTGCCAGGAGGAAAACACACGGAAAACATCTGATTTTGATCATTGGCATCCCAAACTGTCCCAAAACAATGATTTGTTTTCCATTTTATTTGTTTATATGTTGCCATTGCAACCTTTAACACAACTCGGTGACAGGTTTGGAGCTGAAACTCCTCTGTCAGGGGTTCACTCTGGAAAGGATCCCACTCTTCACAAGGGTTTCACCTCCAAATTACTCCCAGTTGTAGCTCCTAAATTTCTTAGATTACAAGGAGATTCCAAACTAGTTCTTATTTGGTTGGCTGGAGTTTGTAAGGAAAAGGTCTTTCCCTTCGTGACCCAGCTTTGCTCCACATTTCCAAGAAGTGTTGAGCTCATGATCCAACTCAAAAACTCTCCTTGCTCCAGAATGACTTTTCTTGAGGAGACTTTCCAAGGGATTATTCTCACGGGCATTAAAAATACTTAAAATAGCCAGGAGAGATGATCCAGGGAGTTCAGGAAGCACCTATGTCCAAGTAAAAACATGCTCACTTCATGTGTCTCCAAAGCTTGTTGAGCTGGGACAAAGTCTTACAAGAATGTAGTCCTTGAGATTTCCCAAATTTCACATTCCAAACCTCGACAAAGAGTAGGAATGAAAAGCAGCTGTTGGTACAGCTTAGAGAAATCTTTCTTGGGAAAGTTTTACACTTGCAAAAAAATTCCTTTTAGAAGTAATACCATATTTGCAGACATTTTTAAGCAAGGAAAAAAAGGGAAACATGGCTTTGGGAAGTGTTTTTGGTAAATATTTCTGAGCTTCAACAGTTTTCCACTTTGGAAAATGTGTAAGGATGCTCCTATTTTCAACTAGAAAAAAAGGCCAAGCAGCTCTTCTTTATCATAGATTTTGGTGAGATTTTTTAATAGTTTTGCACCAAAAAAGGTTGAAAATCCATAGAACTCACCTTTGTGCACAGTTTAAATCAAACACTACAACTTTCAGCTTTTCTCCTCTTGTTACAGGTTTAGAGCAAAATTTCAGATGTTTCATTCTGTTCAATTTCTTTCCTAACATACTGGGCCAATTCCACCTCAGATTTTAAAGAAAAACCTTTCCAAGGGGAATGTTGGAATTACCATGGAACAGTTTGGGTTGGAAAGGACCTTAGAGGCCCTCTTGTTCCAACCCCTGCCATGGATAGGGACACCTTCCACAGACCAATTGTTCTGGTTGCTCAGAACAATCACTCTCCTTCAAACAGGAGGATGAGGGAGGTATGAAAGAAAAGGAAAGGCCAAATTCAGTAAATTCCATCTCCAACTGTGAAAAACCCCAGTAATAGTGGAATTTCTAAAGACTCACTTGAAAACTAATTCTTGCTCCTGTTTGCACATCCATTAATTTGGGAATTTCTCTTGCACAGCCACTTTGGTTCAAAACTGATGGCAGTTCTCTCTCTCTCTCCTTTAGGATGAAAGGATCCATGAGGGAGATGTGGTAGGAAGGAGTCCAGCCACCTCCCTGGAATGCGTTCCTTCGGGAAGGGACGAGCTCCCTGCCTTATTTTATGGATGTCACTGAAGTAGACTTTGAAGGCCTTTGGAAGCCCATCCCAGTCTTGGCATGGGAAACCACAGCAACAACCATACCTGCCTGACAGATGATTCCTTCAAGTACAACCTGTACGGAGCCGTGTACAGCGTGGTCTTCATCCTTGGCTTGATCACAAACTGCGCCTCCCTCTTCGTCTTCCTCTTCCGGATGAAGATGCGGAGCGAGACGGCCATTTTCATGACCAACCTGGCGGTTTCAGACTTGCTTTTTGTCTTCACTTTGCCCTTTAAGATTTTCTACAACTTCAACAGGCACTGGCCCTTCGGGGACAGCCTGTGCAAGATCTCGGGCACGGCGTTCCTCACCAACATCTACGGGAGCATGCTGTTCCTGACCTGCATCAGCGTGGATCGCTTCCTGGCCATCGTGTATCCCTTCCGCTCCCGCACCATCCGCACCCGCAGGAATTCCGCCATCGTCTGCGCCGGCGTTTGGATCCTGGTGCTCAGCGGCGGAATTTCGGCCTCGCTCTTCTCCACCACCAACGTGTCCAACACCAGCACCACCTGTTTCGAAGGGTTCTCCAAAAGGATCTGGAAAACCTACCTGTCCAAGATCACCATATTTATTGAGGTGGTGGGATTCATCATCCCTCTGCTGCTCAACCTCACGTGCTCCTCGCTGGTTCTCCGGACTTTACGGAAGCCGGCCACCCTGTCCCAGATTGGGACCAACAAGGAGAAGGTGCTGAAGATGATCATTGTGCATGTGGCCATTTTTGTCGTGTGCTTTGTCCCCTACAACTCCATCCTGTTCCTGTACGCCCTCGTGCGCTCCCAGGCCATCGCCAACTGCTCCCTGGAGAGGTTTGCCAGGACCATGTATCCCATCACGTTGTGCATCGCCACCCTCAACTGCTGCTTCGACCCCTTCATCTACTACTTCACCTCCGAGTCCTTCCAGAAGTCCTTCAACATCAAAACCCAGATCAAAATGGATTCTCTCTTCAAGACAGAGATGCCGCTCACAAAGACGGCGCTGCCGGCGCCGCAGGATGAGATCAGTGACCAGGCCATCACCAACGGAGGAGATCCCACATCTGAATCCCATTTCTAGGGAGATGTTTACACAGGGAGTTACCCCCCATTAACTCCTGATTAACACCACGTGGCAAAGAGCAGCTCCAGAAAATGGGGGCTCACACGTGGGGTTAATGAAGAAAAGCTGCTGGGGGACGACAGATCCTTGCACTGGGATGGTCCCATCACGTTCCACAGGTGAACACAAAGTGTGAAAATCCCAATGGATCTCCCTTTGGAGATTATGGATAGGCTACAACACATGCATCAACTCAGGAGGGAACAGAACAGCTTCTTTAACCAGAAGATGCCAACATTTGGCATTTTTCCCCCTCAGCAGTTGACATGGGACCAGTTGGGAAATAGAAAATTTCATTTTTTTAGAGTTTTCCTGCCAATATTTCTGCCTTCTGCAGGTGCATCCTCATCTTCATATGTTAACTCAGTAACTTCCCACAATATGTATGTTTGCTTACAAAGGCATAATAAAAGCTTGTGGCTTTTCCTTACTCCACTGCCAGAGTGCAGAGCCTGGTTTTCCTAGAGACTGGAATTTATGGAGAGTTTTGAAGTGTAAATAATTGTTTAGCAATTAGGCAAAAAGAGTTGCTTGGTGACAGAAAAGATAATAAGAAAAAAAAAAGATAATTATTACTACAGTTTTAAAAGATGAAGTTTCATTTTTATCAGATTAAGCTGTCATTTAATTTATTTGATTATTTTTAATGCCACCTCTGGGAAGGAGTAAAGAGCTCATTAATGATCTGTTGCACCTGGGCTTTTATATCCCAGGGGATTTTATGACTATTTCTGGGAAGGGCTGGACTGTAAAGCCAGCTGTAGAAGGGCCTGAAACCCCAGAGTTCTTCCAAGGGCAAAGCTCCCATACAGAAGCTGAGGCAGCTGAAGGCCCAGGAGTGCTGATCCCACTGAAATATGGACAAGTGGTGTCACAGCACCCAATTAAGGGAGGATCTGTGATTGTTTAATGGGTTTTTAGGGCCTCAAGGTAACTCAAAAACCAATTTGCTGCACTCTTTTCTTAGCTGGTTACAGCAATATTGTCTTGTTTTCCAATTAATTTATTACCTTTCTTTTTATAGATTACAGAAATATATGGAAAATTAATTATTTGTATGTATTGCATTTTACCACCTGGTTTCTTTCTCCAGATCTTGGCTCGTGTTTGAAGCTCTGCAGCCCTTCCCAGGCTGGGTCATTCTTAAGTGTAAGAAACAGAAATGAGGAGAACCAATTTCATTTGAAAAAAATATAAAGTTACTACTTGTTAGCTCAGCAATCTACATTACCATGGCAAAGCTACTTGTAGGGAATTACTGCCAAAAAAAGAGACAAATTATTAATTAAGCAGATGTTTTCCACTCAACTCTATTTTAAGTCTCTCTGATGAAGCCTCATGAGATACAAGAGCAGCACCTCAAATGTGATCATTTAAAGCAACAGAGGTTTAAGTGTGAGAAGAATTCAGCTGTAAAATGTTAATGCTTCCAAGGGAATATTTATTTAGCACTGCATTCACTTTGAATAAAGAAGTCAGTGGCTAACCAAGGTTGAGAGACCCCAAAAATGATTCTATTTCAGCCCTAAAATGTCAGTTATTGGAGAAAAGCATATGATCAACTCATTATACACAGAGAGCATGAGAGCAGCCAAAAATATTCTATTTCAGCTCTGAGTTACAGCAATATTTACTCGAAACTTGCACACAGGACTGGCCTGGGAGGTTTTTCTGGAGATTAAGCCCGCAGACAATTGCACTTTGCAGCAGAAGAATGTGAAAACAGGGAGAGATCATTGAAAAAAGTTGGTGGGATGAGGTCAGTGTGGCAGGACAAGGGATAGGCAGTGACAGGGAATTTGTCAGCAGCTGGGAAAGGTTTACCTCCAGCCCAAGGGATGAGCTGGGCTTTAGGAAGCAGCAACATTTCCATTTAACCAGTGCCTTGTCACTTTTCCTGCCTGTGCTCCTTTCCTACTGGACCCAAACTCTCCACAGGGAATTTTAAAATCCATATTTCCTTTGGCTGATCAGCCCATCTCAACCCCTGCCATGAAATGTGTGCATTTCAGAGAAGTTGTTCCCTTCAGATCAAAAGGCAAAGAGAGGGATTTGCCAGGCAGGGCTCTCCCTGTGGAGCAAATCCTTCATCCCATGGCAGAGCAGGGTTGGGAAAGCATCAGCAGCTCTGACGCATCCCAAACTCTGTGAGAAATGGGGCACCCAATCCCAAACCCTGCCAGGAACTTAATGAGACACAAGCTGCGTTTTTAGGCATGAGAGAGGGAAGGAAAAAGAACAGGAAGAATTCATTAACAAACTTCATTTCTAGGAGTGGGAGAGAGAAGGAGCAAGAGTGAGAAGGATTCACTAAAAATGTGAGGGGTGCATTTAGAAGCACAGAAGATCCTGAGCTGGAAGTGACCCACAAGGATCATGGAAGTGCAACTCCTGGTCCTGCACGGGACAGCCCCAGGAATTCCACCCTGTGCCTAAAAACATCTTCCTATTTGCAAGAAAAATATTTGGAACATAAGAAAATGCTCTTCTCTGAGGCAAAACCCTGCTTAATTCAGATTTGCAGAGATGAGAAACCTGTTTACACTCAGCTTGTTCTCAGCAGGCAACATCCAATTGCCAGCTTGGAAATCTTATTTTAAAGCTGCTGCTTTACCCTTGTAAAGCAAGAGGAGATTCCAGAGTTTGTGGGGTTTGGGAGCTTTGTGGGATAGGGCTGTTCTCATGTCTGGTGGCTGCAGAACCTCTCATTTCCAGAGTCCTGAGACACCTTCTGCTCTGGGTGTGCTCCACAGACCTTCCTCTGGTAAAATCCAAGGGAAGAAAGAAAAATCCAGGCTAGAAACCACTGTCTGGGCTTCTGAAGGAAATGGTGAAAGAGAGGAGGGAAAGAACTGCCTGGGACTGGACAAGCTCCAGGCCCCACATCCATGGCCTGCCTGTAATCCCAGCATAATGGGTGTCTTTTTGGGAACCAAACCAGTGCCAATGCTTACAAATTTCTGTTTGCAGTTTTATAGGGCAAGAGCTGCGGTGGATATTCTCACATAAAATGTAATCCTATCATCCTGTGCCAAAATGCCAACTGAAAAGATCCATTATTTTGTAATTTAAGACCTCATAAATTATATGGAGATCACATGATGACTGACACTCACATCTGCTGGGACAGGTCTTGACTAATCTGGTTTTTTCTAGGTCAGGTACACTGAGTACACACTCCATGGTTTGTGGATAAATAACCAATTATGCATTCAGAGAGAGGAAAAGTCATTTTTCAGATGTCAGCAAAGCCAAGCTGGGAGGACAGGGTGGCAGAAAAGTGGATTCCCTGCTTTTCTGGCTGAGGGGCAGCTGAATGTTCCTCCCCCCAACAAAGGACTGCTGTCAACAAAGACAACGCCACAATGTCAGGTTTAAAACCAAAATCAAATTAATGAAAAGTCACTGCCTTCAGAGGCTCAGACAGGACCCAGAGATCCCAAACAAACATTAATCATGGATTTCCTTGCTCCCAGCCTGCTCCCTGTTCCTATTTCCCAGTCCTCCCACAACATTCATTCACCAGCTTTGCAATCCATTGCCCTGCTGGAAAAGCTGCTGCTCCAAAAGGCTCCTGGGCCCTGTGCCCAGCCCAAACCCACCCTGGGGTGCCCTGGTGGGTTGCACCCGGTGTAACCTGGTGAAATTGGACCTGGTGAAATTCTGTGCCAATCCACAGGGAGAAGCAGGGCTTTGTTCTACAGTCCCAGGGAAGCTCCTCTGAGTGCCACCATGGGCCCTCTGATGGGTGAAAGGTGCCAGGTCTTGGGTAAATTTTGTGTAAATCTCCACCAGCTTTGCACAATCAGTGCAAACTACCCAGAGTCATATCCATGAGCCACAAGGGCAAAGAAACAGCCCAAGTCATGTATAAAAATCAAGGATTAGCTCTTGGATGAACCAAAGGGAGGGAAAGTTCCTGTGCTGCACATGCACACCAGCCAGCCAGGCTCTGCTCCTCCTATCCCTGCTCCCTGCTTGGATCCAGCCTTGAAATCCCTCTAAAACTAACCCTGGGAAGTTTTTTTGGTGGTTCTCTGTGGATGAGGGAGGGAGGCTCCACTCCTGACCCAGCAAAAACACATGGATGACCCAGAAGGAATTCCCCTGTGCCAGAGAGACACAGCACCTCTGTCAGCCTTCTCTGGAGCTGTGGCCCTGCAGAGCTCCCCATGACATCCCATGCCATTCCCAGTGGGAAGGTTTGCTGTCCACAGGCAGGAAATTGTCCTGTGAAAGTGTCCTGTGGTGTGACCTGCTGGCCACAGGGAGCCCTCAGCACCCCAAAGCTCTGCTGTGTCCATAGAGCTCTTGGGGCAGGATTTGAGGACAGGAACAAAGCAGCCCTCACTTCACTAAGCAGGTTTTGGTGCTCAGCATTCATTGAAGAAAGAGGCAGAGTTGTTCTCCATGGATTAGCAGCCCAAGCCTTGTTTTTGCTGTAATTCCAGGAAAGCTGTAATTTTTATTTCTGAATGCTGCCCCCAGGCTGACCCCAGAGCTCAGGCTGGTCTGAGCTGTGTGTGTGCCCTCTGACACTCCAAGGACCATAAATCACCCCTAGAATCATGGAATTAATGTTGAAAGACTCCAAGATCATCGAGTCCAACCATCAACCCAGCCCTACCACGTTCACCACAAACCCATGTCCCCAAGTGCTACATCCAGACATTTCCTGAACACTTGCAGGGATGGACACTCCACCACTTTGCTGTTTCAGTGCTTGACAACCCTTTTTGTGAAAGAATTTTTCCTGATATCCAGTTTAAACCTCCCCTGGCACAACCTGGGGCCATTCCCTCTCATCCTGCTGTGACATTTGTACACATCTCCTGCACCTCCCTGAAATTCCATGCCATGGAGATGCCACTTGGAGAAAATCAGGTTTGTGGGAGGTTCAAACAAGTGAGGAAGATGTACCCAAAACATCTTTGCTTCCCACAAGAGTGGTCAAAGCTCCTTTTCTCTGGGTACAGACTCCAGCTATGGGAATATTCTCCCTTTCCTGTTTGTTCTGTCAGCACCTGGGTGTGTTAAAGGCTCGTTCTGCCCAATGTGAAATCCATGGAGTGTCCAAGGCCAGGCTGGATGGGGCTTGGAGCAACCTGGGATAGTGGGAGGTGTCCCTGCCCATGGTCTTTAAGGCCAATTGCAGCCCAAACCATTCCATGATTTAAGACAGTGATTTTAAGCCCTATAAAATGTTCACATTTCACAGAAAAACATGGGGTTGTTCCTGTTTTTTGCCTCTGGAAAACATCACTTCAAACTAACACTTTAATATCACTTAAAACTAACATTTAACACTGCTGACTGTCCTTGATTTTAATTCTTAAATTTAATTTCCATGCAAAACACCAGGACCTTCACACGCCTAAACCACTGGGACAAGCAAGGAGTGGGGTGGTTTCTTTTTGGGATCACTTGGCCTATGTTTTCCAAGAAAACTGTCCAGTTCCTAAGAAAACCCTGGGCTGGCTTTTCCCTGCCTGAGGGATTTGAGCAATGTAAATATTGTATAGAAGTGACCAACGCCCATGTTTTGCACTGTTTGCTCTTTTCTGTATCTCTGTGGATGTGTGTGGATAATGAAAAAGGAAAGTTTTTTCTGCAAAAACAGAACGTGTGAGTGTTCTCATTTACCCTGACTTACACAAATACACAGTGTTAGCTGGAATAATATTTAAATTTCACTTTCTCTGTAGCCCTCTCAAATCCTGGGTACATCCAGCACACACAGAGATTTTCCTGGAAACCCTCAGCATGGAAACTGGTCTTTCCTTTTTCTTGGTTTGTACAAATCCCCCCATTTCTTCCATCATTAACCCAAATCACCTCTGCAGCCATGGAATACTTTCTTGGAACTCATTCCCTAGATCACTTCTAAGACCACAACACACAGAAAAAACCTATTTTAATTTATTTTTCCCCAAGTTCTTATCTTTCCTGCACAGGATGACACACTGCTAGCAGAATAGAATTAACCTTAAAAATATATTTTGAGCACTGGAAGGGCTGTGCTGCTTCCAGAGCTGGCCTTGTGTGTTATCCCTGGAAGTGCCTTGGAATAAAATCCCTCTCAGCACCAGGGAGAGTCGAAATCTTACTTAGGGAGTCTGAGAACCTCATGGATGACACTGAATTAGCAGCTGATCCCCAGGGGAGGTGTTAATTTATGCCCTAAATCAATATTAGCTGCATTAGGGAGCTGAGGGAAGTGCTGTGAAAGAGGTGTCTGACATCTCCTGCTGCACAGATGAAGAGACTTGGGAAATCATTTACAAATTTTACATAGGTCACACAAAGAAAAAAATTAACCTGTTTGAGTAGTGGCACTGTGGCATTCTGGCTGCTCTGTAACTGCCCATTACACACTGAAAGCCTGGACTAAAGAAAACCCCCCAAAATAAGGCCTGGGATAAACCCAGTCCATAACCCAGCAGGGCCAGGTGTTGATTGTGCAGCCCCAGGGAATATTTTGTTATTTCTAACATGATCAGCACCACTCAGAGCTCGAGATCACAGTGGAGCTGAGATTTGCTCACACAACCATGGAGCCATCAGAACCCAAATTTCCAGCACATGGGCAAAAAGTCCCCTTAAAACCAGGATTAAGCCTGGCCTGGAACAACCTGACAGGCCCAGGAAGGGATTTGAGACCTTGCCTCATTTTCAGGTTTTGGGCAGGAAAAAGGTTCAGGTTTATTAAAGGACGAATTTCAGTCCTGAGTCCAACAATCACATCCTGCAATACCTGGAGGAGGAATTTTCTCTTTCTGGCCTAGGGCTGCTGTTTTCCCCCTGGCACAGGGACAGCTGGAGGCCACAGACAGGGGCCCAAAGGATCCCACTGAAATTCCTGCACTCACCTCCAGATTTTGCATTGCAAATGACTTCATTTGCAAAGCTCCTTCCCTCAGGGTTGCTCAGGAGAATAATTTGGTATTTGCCAACCCCATTCCCACTTGTGAGAGATGACATGGATGATGGAACCATCCTGATCCAAGGGAAAGGAGAATATTGGGGAAATTTGTCATAATTTAGACATTAAAGCAAATTTTTGGCAGTTGAGATTCCTGTCTTTTTCCATCCATTACCTCATCTTTCCAAACTGGCAGAGCAGTGAGGGATCACAGGCAGGATTGAGGATGGGGAGACACCTGTAAAACGCTGTCCTGCCACAGCCACTCCTTCCCAAATATTTATCCTCCAATTTCCCCTTTAAACACTTCATTGATACCTTTCTAGATCCTGGGCTCACAGGACATTTGTCCTGCTCTTTTTTGAAGGGGGAGGACAATGACATTGATTTGGGAGGCTGCCTCATTTTCTCCTCTCCATATTGCCTTGAGCTGTACAACACCTGCTTGGGAGGGCACATTGTCCCCCAGATCTCTGCAAAATAAATTAAAACTAAACAGAATTCTAATTTCCAGCACCTCCCCCAAAATGAGGGTTTTTTTTTTAAATCCTGGATCTTTTAACCAGGTTCCTGGGAGCAGCTTCATTCCATCCATCCCTGTACTGGCACAGAGAAGGTGCCCATGGAGGGAGGACAAGGGGAACTTTTAAATACACTTTGCAGCCCCACAGAGCCCCTCTCCAGAGCAAACAGCAGGGGGGTGCTGAAGGTTTTATTTTATTTCCACATGAAATCTTAACTACAATTCCTGAACATTGAAACTGCCTGGCTGACACCACCAGCCCTTCAAAGCCATTTTATCCTTGGAGACTTGTGGTTTGAATCAGAATTAAAGGGTGATTCCCACATGATTTCACCCCTTACTCCCATTTTTGTTTCATCAGCAGAACCTGTTTGGGTTTGCACTCCAGCTCTCACAACAGCAGAGTCTTTCTGCTAAGAGAGCACTCTGCCCTTGGGAAAGAAATGTAAAATACTGCTAAAAACATCCTGTAGTTATTGGGAGCCAGCAGCTGAGGAGGGACAGTTATCTCTGGATTCCTGGTAGACATAGCAGGGCAGATTGAGGGAATCAGTCACAAGACAAAGAGGGAAAGAATAACCAGGATAACCCCTGTCCAGCAGTGAGAACAAGTGCCTGAATTCCTGAGAAGTCCTTGACTTGCCACAGCCTTGAGCCAGACTGGGACTGATGTTAAAACTGCAGAGCATTTTGGGTTTTTAGGGATTTTAATCCCACCTGCATTTGTCTGTTCCCAAAGCTTCCCCAGAAATGCTGTAAGGTTTCCCCATCCCTATGGATGATGGCCTGGAATCACATCCTTGCTGCATCCCAGCCTGTGCTGGTCCCACACAGTGCTGGAAGAGCCACAAAGGCAGAAAGGGAAGCAGGAAGGAGTCCAGGATAAGTCCATGAGCATTTCCAGGAATTAATTCATGGGATTCTAGAAGGAGTAGCTTGTCCCACGAAGGAAGGTGAGGATTTGGGATGATGCTTTATGGCCCTGCTGGGTTAATGGTTGGACTCCATCTCAGGTGTCTTTTCCAACCTAAACAAGTCCATGATTTGGAAAGATGAAGGCTGAGGGAGAGGAGGGAGGTTGTGTGTCAGAATTAGATCATAAATTTCCCCAAATAACTCAGGGATCTGAATCTTCCACAGGGGTCACCTCCTCTTGCCAAGCTGGCCAGGTGCCCAGCAGCTCACACCTGAACCTGATCCTGCCTCAGCACAGCTCCAGGTTTAATAAATCCAGGATTCCTGGCCAGGGAACAGGGCTGAGCTCACACAGCCCTGTTGTTTCCATTCAGGGCTTGGCTCACACCTGGCCAGCCTCAAACAGAGCAGCCCCAGCATCTGCAGGAGCCCCCAGCCCCAAAACCTCAGGTGCTTTTCAAACACTGCAACAGGGGTTTTGATTACAAACAGGACTTTTTTTAATCAGAAAAAGCTGGGAACTTGTTCTGCAAACAAGTTTTATTGTCTTAAACTGGAGGTTTTATCGTCAACATCTGAGACTGAGGGAGGGAAAAAAAAATCCCAGGAGGTTTGCAAAGCCATTCCCCCTCTGCTGTGAGTCACAGGTTTGACCCAGCCTGGTGGGACAGGAGCCATCTGACAACAATGGGAGTCTGGCACTTTGCATCCCAGAGTTCAACCCCTAAAAATAAACCCTGCTAAGCTGCTGAAGCTGCATTTTCCTACCAAATTTCCTGCTGAGCTGATCCAACCATGGTTTGACCACATGGATAGACCTCCTTGGTCATAGGCAGGGAGATTTAATTAGGAAGGGAGGAAGCAGGGAATTCCTGTTTGGGGTTTTTTTTGGAGGGAGGAGTAGGAGGGAAGAACAAATGAGACAAAAAGAATTATGAGCAATGGACATGTATTCCTGGCACTGGAGGTGCTGCAGAGTAAAGGATGCTGTGAAACCTCTCCTTCCTCCTCAGGGGTCTCTCTGTCCTTCCTTCCCTTCATCCAGCACGGTTTAAATAAAGAAACATCTGCAGAAACTCCCCAACAGATGAGCCCTAATCAGGGAAAGATAAATCTGAGTATCTGGGATGTGTTTGGAGGTGTAGGATGCCAAGGGGCTTTGTGGGAATTGGGTGCCAAGTCACTTGAGCTGCAGATTAGAGTTGGCAGGGATCCCACGGAGCCTGGCCCCAGAAAATGTGCTGCAGGACAGCCAGCCATGGCAATACTCACAGGAAAGGACACACAGAAGCACCACAGCTCAAAAAGAACACCCTGGTACAAGAGGAGTGCTACAATTGGATCTAAATTGCAGAGAGGTGGAAAAAATCCTGATTAGGCAGAGAAACCTGTGGTGTGTGGCATGGGCAAGAGCTGGAATTACCCTTGAGCTCAGGATCTCATCTTGCATGTGGGAGCTCTGTGCAATCTTCACATTTCTCTCTGTATTTAGGGAGAATGCAAGAGCTTCCACTCTGACAGGAGTCATTGGGGAACTGAGAGCTGCTGAAACCCCAACCCCAGCCAAAGGTGCTCCCTGGATGCTCCCAGGCTGGACAGGCCTTGGGGCAGCCTGGGCTGTGGAAGGGGTCCCTGCCCATGGAACAGGGATGGCTTTAAGGCCCCATTAATCCCCTGGGATCCTATAAAGGAACTCATCCTCTGCTCCAAGGGGATGTGCCTAATGCTTCCCACCAGCAGCAGCAGCCTGTGCACTCCCCTGAGTCCTGCAGGGCTCCCTGAGTGCTGCCTCACACTCAGAGATGAGAGCAGAACCTTTATCTGCTACCAGGGATCACCCCAGAGCTCTGCCCCTGCCCCAAACAGGAAATCCCAGTCAGCACCACGAGGGCTCAGAGCAAACAGGGACTTTTCCAGCAGCAGGATTCTCACACCTCTCCCGAGCTGCTCTTTTCCCTTTGCTCTTCTGCTCAGTATTTCAGGGGGAAAATGGATAACATGGTAGATTTAAAGCACTTCCCCATAAAGCAGTTCAGTTTCACAGCTCCAGCAGGAAAATCTCCTCTGCTGAGGCTGAACAGGCACTTGCAGCTGGAGCAGGGAAGACCAATGGCTTCAACAGGATCTATTTTTCCTGGCTTTGTCTCACTTGACTGCTCTAGAAAGCAACCTAAGGGCTCTAGGCAAGGAGCAGAGATCAAATTTACTTCCTTTCCTTGCAGGGTTTGAAGTGAAAGATCCTATTCCACAGTGCTCTCTTAGGAAAACATAACAAGCATATTTTTACTCCTTTTTTTTCCCCTCTCCTTTTTCCTTTTTGCAATGAGCTCTGGATAAAGCCCAGAGCCAGAGCCTGGTGTGTGTCTGGATCAGTGACACCACTGGACGAGCTGAGCCTGTCCTGGTTTGAAGGATGCATTCCCAGGAAGAATTCAGCTCATTTTGAGCTCTGGGAGAAGCCTGCAGGCACCTCCTGGAGCTGCTGAAAGCTGTGGCTCAGCTTTGTAACACCCTCTAAGCCCCCTAAGGGGGGTTTATCACATCCAGGAAGATTGGGCAGCTCAAGGTCACATCTTGCTCTGCATGGAGCAGCAGAGCCCAGCTGCAGTCTCACACCAGGGGAAAAAAAAATCCTCCCTCCTCAGTTATTTCACTGGTTTTTTTCATAATTTTGTTCTTTCCAAACCTCCACCTGCCCAGGTGTTTTTGTAACACTGGAGCTCAGCATCCCAACATTGGCTAAAAACAAGCGGGCTCAGAGGCTGCCACTTAATTCCTCAGGGAAAAAATAAAAAAAGCTGGTGGCAAGTGTAGATTTCTGCTCCTGAAAAAGGAAGGAAGCTCCATCCCCACATGAAAATCAACATTTTAACTAAGGAAACCCAGGATGAATTGAAACACAAAGGGATGCAAATAATTCAGGGGTTGAGCTGTGTGTTAGCCAGCAAGCCCCAGTGGTGTTTTGGAGGCCATCCTAAGAAAAAGGCTGTTTATTCCCAGCTCCATAGCGACCAGAAATCACTTCTGTGAGCTCTGCTTGTCCTGCAGCCAGCCTGGTGTCTCCAGCAGGAAATCAGGCAGGAATTTCGATTACAAGCGATCAGTGCTGAAGATGTGTATTCAGATAAAAAGACTTTTCATCCAGTTCCCTTTGTTTCTTGATTCATAGTCAAACTCTAATCCTATCGCAAGTTGGAATTCCCATAGCAACTCTTTTTAAGCAGGAAAAGCTGGCAAGAGGGAAAGGGCATTATTTAAATACCTGATTACTGACTTCTGCAGCAAAGCTGCTGCCAAACACCCAAGAACAACTTCTTTTTAAAGCTTGGGCTAAAAGTAAAAACCCTTCTAAGGTGAAAATCCAACGTGAAAATCCTTCCTTTTAGGAGCTGCAAATTCTTGGTGTGCTCCCACTGCCTGCAGATCCACACATCACTTAACACTTGTGCTTCCTAATGCAAGAGGAGAAATGGAAATGGAAATCTTTCTGGTGAAGATGCAGGGCAAGAGAGCAAATGAAGATTTATTTTCTAGGGAATCTTGCAGAAATACTTTTAATTAATCTTTGCTGCTGTAGTCCCTGATGTTAAAGCAGTTATTGTTTGTGGTCACACTGATGGACAGAGGAAAGGCCAGGGCAGATTGCTGACAAAAACCTGATTTCCCTTTAAATAATCTAGATTTTCTCTGTTAATTGGAGGACTGGAATTCGTACTGATTGTTTAGAAATAGACAGATAAGGAGAAAAGAAATACACAGAAAAGGAGAAAACCAAACCACACGGCTGCCCAAACTGATTTGGTTTGAACACAGCCCAGCAGTGGCCTCAGAGCTGTGCCACAGGACAGATGTGACCCCAGCAGAGCCTTCAGGGGCTGTGCAGACCCCCCTGCAGCCACCCCCAAACCCAGAGGGATGGAGCAGCCTCGGGGGGCTCTGCTGAGGGGCCCTGAGCTGTCACAAGTTCAGGCTCAGGGCTCATCCCAGCCCCTCCCCACATTCCAGGTTTCCCCCAGACCATGGAAATGATGCAGACAATTTTCCTTAAAACACCATCAACCCCCCAGACACGGAGCTGTACAACCAAACCTGAGCCCCAGAGTTGCAGATTTCTGCATTTTGGACACCTGGAGTGCCAAACCACCCCTGCTCCTGCACAGGAGTTCTCATGGACACAGTGGTGACAGTGCTGTCCTTCCCCTCCAAAAACCCAGCAGTGGGAAGGAGACTGTGAACACCCAGCTGTGCCCTGGGTCACTTTGGGTGGCCACTGATTCAGCCACAACCTTCAGCCTGCCTGGTTTTGAGATACCAAATCAGCACTGCCACAATGGATTTGGTGTTGGAGCTCCAGACAAAAGCTCTGAAATTATTTTAAAGTAGCAAAGCTTTGATTTTTAGCCACTGTCAGTGTTTCTCTTTGGGCTTTGATGCTCTGATGCACATTTCAAATGAGAACTGAGGTTAAAATACCTGGTAGAGGGCTCAGGGATAACTCAACACCCTCCTGTGTCCCTCCACCATTTCCCTGACGCCTCTAGGATGGCTCAGGAGACACCACAACAAACAGAAATGCAAATTATCCCATCTCAGGTAAGACTCTGAACAGGAACCATCTTTTCTTTCAGCTTCCATGAGCAACTCCAGCATGGCACAGCCAGAAGGGAGCTCTGCATGCTCAGCCAGGGGCTCTGGCTCCCTACCTGGGCTCCAAGGGCACACAGGGACTGGGATGTGAGCAGGGATCTTTGGGCACATGATGCTCCTTGCACTGCAGCCAGGCTCAGGCTGGAGGGCCATTCCAACTCTTCCTGGGACCCTGGGAAGGAAGAGTTCATCAGGAACCTGTGTTTGTGCCCTGGGAGAACAGGGATGTCACCCACTCCAGGCAGATCCTGCTTAGGGAGCCTTGGGACACTTTCAAAGCCCTGGTTCTGCCTTTCCAGCATCCACCTGCCTCTGGAAATCCACTTGCTGCTCCCCAAACATCTCCTCAGCCTACCCTGAGCATGGTTTTACCAGTTAAATGTGATACCCCCAGGGGAAATCAGAGGGTGGGATCAGCTAAGATGGGCTGAAGGCTTTACCTAATTAAAAAATAAAGGAGAAAATTCAAAGTCCTTCTGTGATCCCAAGGGAATGGAGGATGCAAGGAATAATGGAGAGAGATGAAAAGAGGATGTGCAGACAACTGGGGGAAAGACATGAAGGGTAAAAATAAAGAGATAAATCAAAAGGAAGCCTCTAAGAACTAGAGGGAAGGACAGAGCTGGCTAGAAAACAAATCTAACAGGGCAGAAGAGGAAGGTGATGTAGGACAGATAGGGAAGAAAAACCCTTAACAAAGCATAAAATGCAAAATAAGTTAAACCAGCATGAGTCACTGTGCCATAGCCAACCCATCTATCAGAGGCTGAAACTGCCTCTCCCAGGCCCCACGCAGAGGGCAGAGGCTGCAGGCCCAGAGTCACTGATGATATCACCTCCCACACAGACATTTCTGAGCCCAAAAAGCACCCACAGCCCAGCAGCCCATGCTGCTCCCTGCTGCAGAAATGACTGAGCTGGGGAACGGGGCACCAACAAAACCACACCAGTGCCTGTGCCAAAAGCTCAGCAAAATGCAGCTGCTTTTGGGGGCTGCGGGGGCAGGCAGAAACCCCCCAGCACTGCTTGTCACACACACAACCCCTGAATAATTGCCAGGCAGGAGGCAGTGAGAGCCTGGCACAGCTCTGAGGAGCAGAACACTGCTGAGCTGCTGCTACTACAAGTTTACAACACCTCTCCTCATTAGAGTGATTGAGAGCCCAGACTACACAGAGCAGATTGCTGGGGAAGGCAGCTGCTGATTTCCTCTGAGAAATGGAAATGGCTCTGGAATGCTCAGGGCTCAGGCAGCATCCCCAGATCCCATTTTCTGCATAATCCTTCTCCTGGAGACTTCCTGGACCTGGTTGTTGTGCAGGCCCAGAGCTGTCCCAGCTCCAAACTCCTCAGGATCCATCTGGATCTCCTGGATCCATCAGAGAGCTCTGACAGCCAAGGATGGGTGGGTGGGTGCCTGACACCCCACTCCACCAAACCCCATCTCCCTGCAGCTCTGAGGCTCAGCAGCACCAGGGAGGTGCTCCCAGGGAGAAGGGGCAGCTCCCTCAGCCCACCTCCTGCCAGTCCCCCTCTCCAAGGATCTTCTCCTGCTCAGCAAAGCTTCAGGAGGTAATGAGTCATAATTCCACTACTCAGAGATCCTGATTTCCCCTCTCCCTCCTGCAGGTGAGGGGGGCAGGAAAAGCAGGGATTTTTCAGGGATATGTTCTGTGCTTTGCTGCAAACCAAACTCCTGTTCTCCAAAGTGCAGCACATTTAATTCACAGATTACAGACTGAAACAAGACATTAACACTGAACCTTAGAAACCAGGACTGTTTGAGACCCCTTTTAGCAATGCCAGAAAGGAGGTTTTGGCGAGTTTCAATCGATACTTTTTCCCACCAGGGGCCTGGAAGGTGGCCAGGGCTCTGTGGGAGCTCTGGGGCTTTGTTTGCCTCAATTCCCAGCAGGCACAAGTGCCTTGTCCCCTGTGCTGCTCCTGCTGCAGGAATTCTGTGTCAATAAACTCCACAGGCTGGGAGCTCTGCCCTCACTGCCATTAGGACTTGGGCTCATTAATTAACCTTTTCAGGGTGGAAAGGGCTGTGCTGAGACCTGGATTTCAACATCCTGAGGTTTTCAGGACTCTTCCCAATGCAGGCACAAATCCCTGCTCCCTTTCCCGAAGGACAGCTCTAAAAACCCCGCTGACCTTTCCTTTTTTAAGACATTTTTTTGTAAAAGTCTGACCCCTGAAGGTGCTAAAGGATGCTCCTCCACTTTACCCATGTCATGATTTGGGTTCTGAGCACAAGGAGAGCTTTCTCCAGTGATGAATAATTCCATCCACACCATCAGTTCTTCTCTGGGGCTTAGAAAAGCTGGAATATGCTCTTTACAGAGTTTATTTTCCCACTCCTCTCTTTAAAAATATTATTTATTCACAGTTTGGTGAATATGTGCACTCAGGGACAAAAATCTCACTTTTAAGCCTTGAATTTCACAGGTTTTTTGCCTCTCATTTCAGTCACCTTGAAAGGGCAAATCCAAGGTGCTCCCAAATTCATTAATTTGATTGCTTGGCTTTCTAGACCAAGAGCATCATCCCACTCAAGGGAACAGAGTTTTAATTGCTGCATAATTAAAGAAAATGGCCACTTCTGGTGGGGTTTTTTCCTGTGTGAAGAACAGCGCATCACGAAAGTGTTTTATATATAAAAACATGACAGAAATAAAATAGAAATGTTAAGTCAGAAGGAAAGGGGTACAGAAACTGTGAGGCATTTAGTCAAGAACAGAAATGTAGTGGTCAGAAACCACATTTTAGGGAAAAAAGATCTGTTATAACAAAATGGTGTCTTCATTAGGGGCTGTCCATTTAAGTCCTAAATTATACTTTCAAATGCAGTAATGGCACGAGAGAAGCAACATGAAACAAGGCCTCGGTAGCTGCAGGCTATGAAATGCCTATGAAAATGTGCTGAGTGACAGCCAGGGACCTGCTCCGGGTTTAGAGAGCACCAGAGGGCAGCCGTGCAACACAAAAACCTCCTTGGAGCTCACAGGAACTAGGAAAACACAGAAAGAGCTGCCTTCTGTAAATTCATCCCCGACAGAAAAAAAAAAAAAAACCAAACCCCAAAAAAACCAAAAAACCCCTAAAACCTGAGGGTATTTTGCAGGAAAAGCATCCACATGAGCCTTGTGAGTAGAGGGAAGATAAGGAAAAAATTCATGAAGGCTCTTCAAAACCAGCTCATGCAAAAGCTGCTTATCCAAGGCAGTCTGAGATGCTGCAAATCCTCTGCCATTTATTCACATTTCTCCCTCTCCTGCTGCTCTGAGGGTCCTGTTCCCCTGGGACATTTTCTTTATTCCACTCTGACAGATTCCCTGTGATGAAAGGTTTGTTATTCCCGTGCCAGGAGTGGTTTTTGTCGTTGCAGTGCCCAGAGCTGCAGGCAGTGTCAGGCAGAGCCAGATCTGAGTTATCTGCCAGGGGAAGCCCCATCCTGCCCAAATCCCACTGGATTCAAACAGCCACAGCCCCAGGAGGAAGCTCAGCAGTGTCAGGGATAAGGGCACAAATTAATTAAGGGGGAAAATAGGGGATGGGTTGCACTTTTCTGAGGGAAAGGCAGAGATTTAGGCACAGGGAGATAAATCCTTCCTTATCTCTTCCAAGCTGCTGCAAAGGAAAGGATTGGAATTAGAGAATCCTGGAATGGTTTGGGATGAAGGGACCTCAAAGCTCCCCCAGTGCCACCCCTGCCATGGGCAGGGACACTTTCCACCATCCCAGGGTGCTCCAAGCCCTGCCCAACCTGGCCTTGGACACTTCCAGGGATCCTGGGGCAGCCACAGCTTCTCTGGGCACCTGTGCCAGGGCCCTGTCCCCCTCACAGCCAGGAATTCCTTCCCAATATCCCATCTAACCCTGCCTTTCTTCACCTTAGAGCCATTCCCCCTTGTCCTGTCCCTCCATCCTGTGTCCCCACTCCCTCTCCAGCTCTCTTGGAGCTCTCTCAGGGACTGGAAGGGGCTCTGAGCTCTCCCTGGAGCTCCTCTCCTCCAGGCTGGACACACCCAACACTTTCAGCCTGCCAAAGTTTATTTTCCATTATTCCCACACTGATCTGGCACAAACAGTGCTGAGGCACCTGCTGCCATCCCACAGCCAGAGGAAAACACTCCAGGCAAGAAAAGGAACTTTTAAGCAGCTCAAAGTAACAGCTCTGCTGTGCAGCTCCTTCAGCCCATCCTATAAAATCAGCGACTCCCTGGCACCAGTGTTTGCTGTGGGTTTATTGCTCCAGGCAGCTCTGTTTGTCACAATAAGCTTTAAAATATCCCTACAGACAGAAAATTTCCCCCCACCAACACTGCTGTACTTCCTCAGGGTGTGGAGCAAACCCTCCCCTCAAATGGCACTGAGAGGATCCACAGGAAGATGGTCAGAGTATAAAACCCACCTTAAATCCAATTATTAAACTTCTCATCACACAAAATCCTCTTCTCCTGCTGCCCCCAGCTGGTTCTGAGCTGAGGATGAGGCTCAGGTGTGGAACAAGCCCCAGCTGGGCCCATTTTCCATCCTCCCCCTCCCATGAGAAATTGCTCACTGATATCAAATTGCCTCAAAGCTGCAATCCAGAGTCACCCCCTGGCACTGAGACAGCAGAGCCACAATCCCAGAGGCAGAAATTCTGGGAATTAGGGTGAGACCCTAAAAATACAGGTGCTGGTTTTAGTGATTCTCCTCAGGAATCCCTTTATCCAGATTGTCCTTGCCCTCCAAGGGAACCCAAGTTCCCTTGGTTGTTGTAACAGATTTTTCAAACAATTATAAACAATTTATGGGCATGAAAAAGCTGAACTTTTGCTATCTTCATAATTCCACAGTAAATCAGGAGCATCCCTGGCAGACATAGACTGAAATTTATCCCATTTCCCATGGACACTGACCTTCAAAGCAGACACAGCTTTGAAGAAGTGGTTGAAATTATAAAAAGCCCCCAACCAACACACCAAAGCCACCTGTTTAACTGTCAGCCCAAGCAAAGTTATTTCTCCCTAGAGGTTTACAGAACAAAACTCTTGTCTCCTCACCACGTTCACACCATTTGGAAGGTTATTTAATTCTAAATTGAAAGCATTGATAATGACATTGGATGTCCCAGATAAATTCTGGGAAATGAATTGTGTCATGGACTCTCCTGGGTTGGACAGGATCCCATTATCAGCACCCCTCTAAATTTATTTTTAATTAAAGATAAACCAGCAACTGCAGAGAAGAAGGAAAAAGGGAAAAATGAAGGACTTGCTGAGGGAAATCTTTCCTTAAACCTTCCTAGGTGTGTATTTGCTGCTAAAATAAATTCAGGTTGGATGGAAAAGTGTCAGACCAAAAGTGGGGAAAGTGCTTTGTATCAAAATTTCATCAGGTTCCTTGTTTCAATAAAACATCTTTTCCTCCTCTCAAATCTTCTCAATAACTTCTCTTTCCCTACACCTTTTCATCTTGTTTTCATTTCAGCTAGAAAACATTAAAAGTTCATTTAAAACTACTTCAAGTAGAGGGGGTTTTGTGATTATTTGATTGGTTTTGGTATTTTTAACAATTAACATTTTCTTCTATTTCTTTTCCACTTCCATTTTATTCCCAACTCCACATCCCTAGGCTTCTGCATTAAAAACTCAAGACAGGATCCAGCTTTTAACAGCACATTTGCAATGTTTTATGTGGATAAATTCCTTCATTTCATTGCTTTTCAGTAGCTGATACCTTCCAGCCTGAGGCAAATAAGGGCTTACAGAAATTTTACTATCTCAAGTGGAACTGAAGCTGATTGTTACAAATAGTCCCATAATGAGGTTAAAAGGGCCATAAATCTTCACAAAGTCAAGTTCCTTCCTGCTCTGAAGGCACATTTTCAGCAAGGGAAACTCTATTTAGGCAGAGCTTGGAGCTGAAAAATAAACTTAAAACAGCAAGTCAGCCCAAGAAGCTAAAAATCATTGTCAGAGAGATTATTTACCCTGGAAATACAATTGTCTGAATTTGGGATGAACTCCAGGGAAGCAAGAAATGGGTGGCAGGGAAGAAGGGAGAGCCACATCACCCCATTATTGAGGGTTTCATGCTTAAAAGAAAAAAACAAACACCAGGATAGACCTTGGATTGAAGGAGAAGGGGCCCTGCTTTGACTTCCATGCCAAATGTGCCAGGTGAGAGCCTAAAAGGATTTTGGCAGCTCATGGAAAGGGAAGTTGAGGAGCTGAAATCTTAAGATATTTTCCTTTTCCCTGGGAACACATGGGACGCACCAACACCTTGTCAAGCCTTGAATCCACCCCAAATCCTAAAATTTCCCCCTCTAACACCTTGGAATCCATTATTTGCTCCAAGCACTTTCTCTGGGAGGCAGCAGCTCCAGGCACCCTCGGGGATTTGGGTGCAGCCTTGGGCTGAGCAGGAGGGTGGCTGATCCCAAAAGAGCAGGAGCCTGGGATCCAGGGGCAGCCCCAGCACAGGGAACACCCTCAGCCCTCCCTGAAACCCTCCTGGAGCTGCAGCTCAGCCCCTCAGCAATCCCAGCCAGGACAAACCCAGCCCAGGGTCCAGGAATTCCAGAATTCAAGGAAACAGAGAAAAGGCTACAACAAGACCTCAAAACTTCACCCAAGAGCCAGGATCAAAACCCAGCCTGGAAATAAATGAAAATGTGCATCCAAGGGCTCATCCCAGAGGGAAATTACCTGCAGAAAGGTCTGTGCTGGAGGCAGGGTCAGAGCTGAGAAAGGAACAAGGACTCCAGGCTGAGTTCAAATGGAGCTGTGAGCAGCTGTGGGGAGCCCCAGGTCAGGTTGCTCAGGGCCATTATGGGGTGCTGGGGTTGCAAATGTTTATATGGAACAGCTGCTAGCTATCCCTGTTGGGAGATTGGGGTTTGAGGAGCTTTGCAGCTTCCAGACTTTTCCAAATGAAGTCACTGAGTCTCTCCCACACAAACTTCCTTCCTTCCAGCAGCCCCCTGAAAATCCTCCTTCCTTTTCCTGCAAACCCCTGTCCCATCTGCACAGTCGAGGCCTCTTTCCTCTCCTCACCACCACCCTGAGTGCTGATTCCAGGCTGGGAATGTGTCCTGTGGCTCCAGGACTGGTCCTTGCCCTCCAGCAGGTCCCAGCTGGGCTCCTCTAAGCCCAGGGCAGGAGGTGCCTGAGGATGGAGCCAGGGACTGAAGTTTGGGAGAGCCCTCAGGTGCATCCCTGCTTCCCTCTCTGGATGGAACAGAGAACAGATTGAGAAGCTGCTGCTGTTCCAAGGGAGGGATTTGGGGCTGCTGTGGTCTTTAGGAAGGTTAAAGACCCTAAAATCTGAGAAGATGTTCTGGGGGCTGTGGTCTGGCCCATGGCCTCAGGGATGACTTTCATCAGGACAGGCAGAGCCAAACCAACAGTGACAGGGGACAAAGGGACCAAGCCCTACATGAGAAATTAGAAGAAGAATTAAGAAATATCTTAGCCCTTGCTGTTTCTTGGTCCTATCTGTGAAACAGAGCTCAACCCACAGCCTTTCTGGGCAGGCTGAGCTCATGGAAGGCCACGAGGTTCTCAAATAATTAATCAGAATCTCTATCTAATGCACAAACACTTCTGTCACAGCTCAGTGGCCCGCAGACCTGGAGAGGTAATGACAGTTTAGCCACAGCTGCACGAAACCAGAACAGGCTCTGAGCTGCAGAAATGCTCACAAAGCTGCAGAAATGTCCCCACACCTCCTACTCAGTGTGCTCCTGCAGCCCCTGCTCAGTGCTGAACACTCTGAGGTTCAAAAGGTTCTGCAGCAGCTGCAGCACAGGGATTGGATCCCATGGGATGTGGGATTTGTATCCCATGGGATTACCAAACACACCAGGGCTGGTTTGGGTTCTGGCCAAGGCAGTCACACTCCAGTCAGGATGAGCAGTGGTGAGGAATGGCCAAATTTATATAAAGGGACAGAATTCCCAGTTTTTCACTCCAAAGGGAGTATTTCCTGAAGGAATGGGAAATCCCAGGGAATTCAGGCAGCCCCTGTGCCAGTCTCAGCAGCCTTTTGCCCAAGTTTACTCTCTTGTTTAGAAAAAAACATTTTCCTCTCCAAGCTGTCTTTGGACACCTCTATGGGAAATCCTTTGCTGTCTTTCCTGGTGACCTTTCCCTCAGCAAACACATTCCCAGACACTCAGGCTGAAGCTGAACAAAGGACTTGGGATTCTTAAGAGTGGTTTTGGCAAGAGAAAAACCAACTTGCCAGCAAATAATGGGCATTTCCTGCCTGCAGCTTCCACCTGACTTCACTTGCACCTGACCCTGCATCTGTCACTGCTCAGGGGTCGTGGTGACACCGTGTCCCTGCTGCCACCTGCCAGCCCAGGACTGCTCAGGACAGGATTATCCTTCTCCTACACCTCTTCCAGCACTTCTTGCCTTCTGGGCTGTCTGAGCATCCCCAGCTGGTGCAGCTGCTCAGCCTCTGGTGCTGCCTCTGGAATGTCCCTCCTGCCCCGGAGCTGCTGTCCCCAGGGAAGGCACAGCTCCCCTTCCTCCGGGGCATCTGTGGGGCTGCTGACAAAAGGCAGGATATCGTTTTCCTGAAGCCTGCTGTCTCTGGTTCTGCAGAAATCTAATTAATGCATGCTAATGAGGCTAATTCAAAATCCCTGATCCAGCGACTGCCCAGTGCTTCTTCCAGACTTCAGTTCTCCTTCCAGCTAGAAAGAAGGGAAGAAAAAGGAATTAGCAGAGCTGATCTTTGCATCTTGATGCTGTTGCACAATTTCACTGATGTCCGACCACAAACCAACCATTTCCTTTTTTCTTCTCCTCCACCTGTACAAGAATTTTGAGAATAAAATGATTGCACAATGAATTTATGAGCTGCAGCTCTTCCAAACAAGGTGTTTGGTCAAGTGGTGGCTACAAAGGTTTCTTATCCAGACACAAAATGATGAAACACCCTGGGAAAAGCAGAGGTGGAGCTGATATCAAGGTGGAAGAGGAACCTGAGAGTTACTGACGAGTCTGGGAAACACCTGGGTTCTGCTTATGACGACAAGACAAGAAAAAAATCAACCCCAAAGTTTATGTACAGTCAGCAAGCAAAAAACCAAACCAGACCCAAACAAAAAACCCAAACCCCAATAACTCAGCCTGAAATGAGAAAGGGAGAAGTCCAGTTCTAATTCACAGACGATTATAATTTCCTAGTCAGAGCCCAGTGCTAACTGGGATTACCTATGGCCTGATTTATGAGGATATCATAGGACTGTTGTGGATTTTTCCACTGATTTCAGGAAGGAAGGGAAAGAAGGAACTTTGCTTTTAGTCTAAAATTAGTTGATTTAAGAACCCAATTCGGAATGGTTTTTCTCTCACTTCTCACTGGGATGTTCTACGTGTGGAACCTCCCCTGTGCTCCATTTTATCAACAGATCTTAAAGGTAGAGGAGTTATCTCAATCCCAAATGCCTCTTCTCAATCTCCCAAATGGATTCTCAGAGGTTCTCATTTAAAAGCAGCAAGATTTGAGAGTTCCAATCCAATGAAAACCCATTGGGGGTTGGTGGGATATTTGTTTTTTCCAGGAGGGAGGACTCTTGGGATCTGGTACCTTGAGGAGATATCTCAGCTAAACTGCAAATTGTTTGTGGGATGTGTCTGCAGGAAATGTCCCTAAAAAAAAGGGATTTTGCCAGTTAAGGTTTGGATTTCACTCCAGTAAAGTTGTGGTACTGGTTCAAGGGGAGTGGAACTGGAAGCTGTGCTTTCCCTCTCTGAGTACAGCTGGAATATGAGGGAAAATCAATTTTTCTCAAAGGCAACAAATATTTCTTCTCCCAAATCCTGATGTGGGAAAACACAGTTAGAAATATCCATTTAAAGTAAATCCCTTATAGCAACTGATACTCCCTGTTTGGAAATACTATCCAAGGAATTGGTAGTTTGATGCAATCCACATTATGGATAGAAAATGAGATTAAAAAGTGAAATATTAAGGAAAAACACTGGAGAAATAGGGTGTAGCTTAACTGTTGTTTGATCCCAGAATCTGAAGGATTTTTTATGCAAGACTGGGATGCTGCAAACACAGCTTAGACATGATTGTGCTGCATTTCCTCCCCAGGTGTCAGAGAAAACTGAGGAGTGAAAGATGGATTTGAAAGAGAAAATAGAAACAAGGAGTGAACCTAAACACAGAGCTACTGGAGAAACCGTCAAAACAAGAAGCAAAATCCAACAGGGCCAATGAATTTTGGCTGCCAAGGAAATCTTGACTCCTCTATCCAAAGGAACTCTTGTAAGAGTAAAGACTTACTCATCCTTTCCAACACTCAGCTGGATTTACATCCTTGTGGGATGTAAGCAAAGGACAGCGTGCTCCAAAATGGGAAGAAGGCTCCAGGAGCTGCTGGCTCCTGCTCTGCTCCTCCCACCAGCCCCAGGAGACAAATCCACCTTGTGGGGTGGCACAGCTCCCTCCCAGCTCTCCTGCGCTGTTGCAGAGAGCTTGCTGAACTGAAGGTCTTCAGTTGTAGCTCTGGAGGGCAAAAAGTTGGAGTTTGTGACTGGTGGGGCTCAGCTTCAGCAGAATCCAGGCACATCCAGGCACTTGGAGCAGGACTAAGAGCTGACAAAAGAGCTTTGTAAGGCAAAACCCCCAAGCAGATGATGCTGAGCTAATGTTTCTCAGGAAGAGCTAAAATCGAGCTGTTCCATCAACATTGGCACACATCACTGCATCTCTGCTGTTGGGCAGGGAAATCAAACCAGCTCCCAGGACTTTGTCCTGCTTGTTTAGAATCCTGGGAAACAGTGATAGAGCAAATCTATCTCGTGGCTTTTCATTATTCCAATCAGCCAGTGAAATCTGGGCTGTAGCTGTTGTGATTTGTACGTGCTGCCAGTCTTTCTAATCTTATTGAAATTATAAAATGTTTCATGAGGCTGTTTTCTCCCAGGAATCATTTTCCTTGGAGTCCTTCCCCAGCCAGGAGCACCCAGAGCAGACCTGACACACAACTGCTGCTGTTGATTTCTTGCTGTCAGTTGTTAATGGTGCAGAATAATTTTTTTTTCTCTGACCAGATATATATCTTAGGCCCAGGCCTAAGCCTGTGTTCATGTTTTAACACACCCCACACGTGTCCTACAGAGCACCTGATTGCTTCCAAATCCAGGCTGGACAGAGATGAGCAACCTAGTCTAATGGACACCAGAAGGTGTCCCTGCTCGTGGCAGGGGGTTGGAATGAGATGAGATTCAAGGTCTCCGCCAGCCCAAACAGTCCTGTGAAAAACCTGACAAGAATGTGTCCAACCTGTCCTTGAACACCTCCAGGGATGGGGCAGCCGCAGCTTCTCTGGGCACCCTGGGCCAGGGCCTCCCCACCCTCACAGGGAAGGATTTCTCCCCAGTATCTCATCTAAAAGTCTCCTAATTTTAAATGCAATCAAATTCTCTCTTTGCTGGAGTCTTTGGTGCTGTTTCCAGACAAAGTGAAAGGGGAAGCAGAGCCACATGAAGAAAATGTGATGAAGAACATGACTGAGGTTGATCATATTTGTTGGGAGGGAGTTTTCTGCTCTTGGGAATTCCCCATGGAGTTCATTAGGTTTGCCTTCCAGTTCTGATGAAAATTCTCACCCTTCTCTTTGGGGAGGCTGCACCAGTGTCGCAGACGATATTTGGGACACTGGCTTTTGGATCATGGGATCCCAGGATGGTTTGGGATGTGTCCAAGCTCACCCTGTGACTCTCAGACTTGTCCTGCCTCTACAGAGCAGTGAGTCACCTGTGGGTGAGAGGTGACAGAATTCCAGGAGATACTTCCAGGCTGAATTGGTTCCCTGAGGCTGATGTTCCAGTAGCTTTTTTTGCTGGAAGCTCTAAATTAACAAATTATAACCTTTACATTTAACTGTATCTCACCAGATTTTGCTGGTGATTCTCCCCCAGGAAAACGAGAGCAATGCCTTTAGCATAAAGCTCCAGAAGGAGCACAGACAATGCACTCAATTCCCTGTGCATGTAAGGAAAAAGAATTTCATGTCCTAGCTTGTGGCAGCTGCTCCAGGGGAACTCACCACTACAAAGACCCCCTTGGGAAAAGAACTTTTGCAAATAAATTAAACCGGGCAAAGAAGTTAAAACCACCAAAGGCAAAACTTAGAGTTCATTTTCTTCCCCAGGTTCCTCTCCTTCAAAATTTTCATTTATCCCCTCCAAAAAGGCTGCTGGAATCTGTCTGTCAAGGGATTCTAGGCTGCAAGAGATGAAGGAGAAGTTTTCAGCAAAGAAAACCAATGATTATTTTTAGCATCAGCTGCACGGAAAATACTTCTCAGAGGCTCTGCTTGGTTAGAGGGGAAGACACATTTTCTGCTTTTTAGTTTCTGCAAAAGACCCAGAATTTAGGAAGTAAATTACTCTGACAAAGAGCAATGGTTTTGATGGGCAAATCCTTGTGGCCAGCACTGGCCAGCCCTGGCTCTCCCACTGGAAAAGCTCCTCAGACTCTCCTCCAGCTCCAGGGATTCAAGCTGCTCTGAATAAAATCGGGGGCGAGCTTCCAAGGGTTTGCCACCAGCATTCCAAGGTCTTTCTCTTTCTGCTGTCAGGGGGGAATATTTTTGTTTCTGTAGAAACCCTTGGTGTGTGTTTTCAGCTCATTCCTTATCCCCGTTCCAAGCGCCCACGGGAGGGAACGGCTGTCGTGGGACACAGGGATGGGCTGGACACAGCTACTGGGCAGCTCTGCTAGGAAAAGAGCTGGTTTGAATTAAAAATCCATTTCTTTGGAACAGAATCGGCCTCTCTTTTGGACAAGAGGAACGTGTGTGTCTGTACTGGGAGCAGAGGAAATCGTTAACGACGTGGTGCAATTGAAGCTCTGTAAGAGCAGAGAGAGAGAGGCACTAATGAGCAATGATGTTTCACGGGCCAGAAAATGCAGGTAATTACAAGTTATTTCTCACAGAACAGCCCGTTCTGACTTTTTCCATGTGCCTCCTTCTCCTTTTTGTTGCAAGTAAAAAAAAACTATTATCAGCTTGAGGCCCAAAACCAGAAATAAAAGGGAAGATTTTTGAAATGCTTGTCATTCTCTGTTCCTCTTTCTGTTATCTGATATATTAGAGTAAACAACACAATTATGTAATTTAAGCTCTACATATACATTTCACTCTCCCTTAATTAATCCTTTATATTCTCCATAGGAAGAATCACTGAATCAGGATACAATTATTTATTTTCTCCTTGTCAGAGTACAACTATTGACCAAACTTAGATAAATTTCTTGGTGTGGTCTTTTGAGAAATATCTGCTTTTCCACACTCCAAAGGCTTGACTTGAGAGCAAAAAAAATTGACATGAAATCTAAATCTTGATGTTATTTATTGGCTGCTCCATCCAATATTATTATTATTTATTGGATGTCCCATCCTTGGAAGTGTCCAAGGCCAGGTTGGATGGGGCTTGGAGCAGTTTGGGATAGTGGAAGGTGCCCCTGCCCATGGCAGGGGGTGGAGCTGAATGGACTTTGAGGTCACTTCCCATCCAAATATCCTTGGTTTCTGTGATTTTGGAAAATATTTAATAATCATGCACTATTATGAATATTGCTATATTAATAATGCTACACAATGTACTATATTAATGTTTTCTATATACAAAATAATACATTTTCATAAATTACATACCTATCTCAATAATAAATTAGAAATGCAGCTGCTTTTCCTCTGGTTCCCACTGAAGGGCTGTAATTTGTTTTATGGCAGGGTTTTTTCCTTATTTGATTTCTCCCCTTATAGATGTGGAAAAACCTCTAAAAAACCAGTTACAGTTCTATGGACTAAACCACAAAAAAGCCACAGAGCAGCCACTTAATTTTGGATTTGGGGAAAAAACTTGGAAAGGAAACAGAAGCATGGAAAAAGCATGGAAACTTCTTTCTATTTGGGATCATGGCACATTAAACCCATCTTCTAAACAGCAGACAGGCAAAGCTGGAGCTATTTTTTGGGCTGAAGCCATGATATTGCTCAATTATCTGTCACATGATGATGGCACTGAAGTCCAGGTGGCCTTGCAGGATCCAAGCTCTCCTTTAATCCAGGTAATTATGGTGATGAATATTTCTGGGAAGCCATAACCAAGAGGAGGAAGAGCCTTTAGGCAGCACAAACCAAAGTTTTACCCTCAGAAGGAGAGCAAAGAGCTCTGTAGGGAAATTCCATCGGACCCAGCATAACTGTCTGCAAAATCTCCAGGCAGTTCTGGTTTATCAGCAGAAAAAGCCACTTCCTGAGCCCTTGTCTGCAGGATAACTGATAAACCACCCCAGCAAACAGGGTTCAGATCCTCTGCAACTGTACTTTTTTAAGGAAGAAGATATTCAGCAGTATATTCAGCAGTATATTCTGCAGGTGCAATGAGCTGCACTTTTAAATTTCCTACGTGGTCCTAAAGCTCTCATGTAACAACCTGTCCCAAACCAGAGCAATTTGTGGCTGCCCCCAGATCCCTGAAAGTGCCCAAGGCCAGGATGGAGAGGGCTAGGAGCACCCTGGGCTAGTGGAAGGTGTCCCTGTCCATGGCAGGAGGTGGAACAAGATAAGTTTTAACTCCTTTCCCTTCCAAACTATCCATGATTCTGTGAATGTTTGTTTTCCACAGATGCCGGTGGGGTCAGTCAGGGAACTGCTATTCCCAAATTCTCAGCTTGCCAGGCTGCAGAGAGCAGTGATTTTATGTGAAAGACAATTTTGTGATTGGATAAATTCCAATAAATATGTTTCTGTTGCTGAGGAAAAAAAAATCAGATAAACAGGATGTGCTGATAAACATCCCAGCACTGGCCAAAACCTCACTATTGCTTTTCAAAAGGTCCATATAAATAATTTTAAAACAAACACCTGGCAAGCTCCCAACTTCTACCAACCTGCTTTGACAAGTGATGGAAACGAGACCATCTGGAAAGCACAGGGTGGGATTACCTGAATGAGCCATAAATTTTGGGTTTCTGAGGTTTCTGAGCTGTCAGACATCAACACTTACATTGTCCCCATGTCAGGTAGGAGCTGCTGTGATGTTTGATTTCACACATTCAGACCACAGCAGAGCAGAGTTCAACTGGTGATGATTGAGTGCTGAGAGCCAGATCCCAGAGAGGCAAAGCAGGGCAGATTCCTGGTGGCTTTCTGAAAATCCAAAGAGTGAGATCCTCCAAGGGGGTAAAGCTGTAGCCCCAGCCATGTATTTATCCCCTGGGATAAGGTGAGGCTGGATCTGTGCCCATTCCTTGAAGCAATGTCAGAAGTGCCACCCTTGGCAGGGAGATCCAGTGAGTGTAAACCGAGCTGGAGACTTATTTAGTTTGGGAGAAATGTCAGGCACGGCTCACGCTGTGCTAAAAAAAGCCATTGGGAAGTCAGACCTCATCTGCAGGAGGATTGAGCTGGAGCAGAGCACCCATCAGGTCCTCAGCCCCAGGGGCAGCAGGGCTGAGCCACCAGGCAGGAGCCAGCAAAAACCTTGGGAGCATTTCCATGGTCTGCTCAGAGCTGTGCTTGGAGAGGAGGAAGAGTTGGAGGGGAGGAAGAGTTGGAGAGGAGGAAGAGCTGGAGGGAAGGAAGAGCTGGAGGGGAGGAAGAGTTGGAGAGGATGAAGGGGTGCCCTGCACCCAACTCCACTTGGAATTTTCCCAGTGGGTGCTGAGCCAACCCGGCAGAGCCACAGGACAGAAAACACCTGGGACAAAGGCACATAACCCCATTCTGGGGTCACTGTGGGGACTGCTGACCAGGACTGAGCTGGCAGGGCTGGGAGCAGGGCTGGAGCCACAGCTGAGCACCGGCAAAAGCAGCACCTTTTGTGGCACGTTGTGATGTCACCCAGGTCCCCTTGTTGGTGTAAACAGTGGTGCAGGGGACATTTCACTTCCTCCTGAGCACTCAGCTGCACTGAGCACGGCTCTGCCTGCCAAGGTAAGGCTGCTTTAAACCCTCTCCTTGGGATCTAGAACCGTGCTGCCTCCTGCAGAAACGTCCCTTTCTTTCCTCGGGCTTTTCCTTAGGGGATGGCTCCTGCCAGGCGGAGATTTGTGGCACTTGGAGCCCTGCAGCAGCAGCAGCCACTGCTGTCCTTGTGTGCCAATGCTCTGGGTGAACACATGGAGGAGTTCAAACAGCGGCTGCTGCGCCTGCAAAAACAAATGTCAGGCGTGGGCAATTAGCGGTGCTCCAACTGTTCTCCAGTGTCATTAGCGGGGATAATTTCTGTCTCTTGCCTGATTCCTCTGGGAATATATTTTATTTTAAAGCCATACTTGACAGTAAGGTTAAAATGCAAATCTGTTTTTTTCCAACGGGGATTTATATTGCCATAAAATAAAATCCATGTGCTGCCCATCTTTGTGCCATCTGAGGCTCTGTGAGTGAGCAGCAACAGGAGGAAACTGATAATAGTGAGGGGACACAAGATGACAAAAATAGCAGGATTGCTTGGACTTGCATTTGCTTATGAGAATCCTGAGGTAGTTTTAATTCCTTATTCAAACTGTAGTCTGGATTAGAACTTGACTTCATGGTCTGAAGGTTTTAAGCTTCATGGGTTGAAGGTTTTAAACTTGACTTCATGTGCTGAAGGTTTTAAACTTGACTTCATGGTCTGCAGGTTTGCAGCTGTACTTTGCAAAAGGTGCTTTTCTGCTGACTTTGCTTTCACTTGCACCAGCAGCTCAGCTCTGCTGGGAGCCCAGCAAACAGCCCACGGGGTATTCACAGACAGGATTTAGAGTGGGTGGCCCCTGAATCCAAGATTTCTGCACGTGGATCAAGAGGGAAGCTCACAGAAGGTGAGTCAGGATGTCAGGATGTGCAGGAGGGGATTCTCAGCAGGGTGGAGCAGGAGCTGTGCAGGGACAGTGGGGTTCTTTTCAAGGGCATATTTTTGATGTCAAGTAAAAGTGCAGGGACTTTGGCCCCAGTGCCAGCATCATCAGCCGTGGGAATTCCATCCATGAGGGAAGTGCATCCGTGGGACAGCCATTGACCAACCTGGAGCCAGCACCCTGAGGGGGCTGCTGCTGTCTGCTGGAGCTGCAGGAAGGAGCTCCACCATTGCTGCAAAACGAAAATACAGCAGACAGCCCAGACCTGCTCCTTTTCTGTGAAAGAGAAGCCAAAAAAGCACCTTTAACTGTAAAATGTTCCACTCCGAGCACAGAGGTTTCACTTTGGTGTCATGGCTGTGCACTGAGGGCAGAATGTGGAGATGTTTGTGCCCCAGTCAAATCAACCTGGCTCTGATGGGCACCTCAGACAGGTCCAGGGCTCTGGAATGACATCCCTGTGCTTCTCAGCCTATCCAGATGAACATCTTTTGCCTAGGAATGCTATGCTTAGTTTCCAGTAATAACATGCTCTCTTCTTATATCCTTATTGCAACAGCATCAGGGATGCAGAATCTCACAAAAATATAAAAAATAGTGGTTGGATCTCAGCGCATTTATTTGATACTGGTTTTTCTTAATCCTTTTCTGAAAGTAATGTTGCAGTGGGAGCCACCTCTCTGCAGGAAGTAAATGAGCACTGATAAAATCCACTGGAGATTTCAGTTTTCTGCAGCCTCTGCTGCACACCCACCATGAAGCAAAGGACTTTGGAAATGTAATTTTAGGCCCCTCAATGGTATCTCAAGTGTCTGCTTTTGTGCACAAGTGGGAAGAGAAGGAGTTGGTGTGGGATTAAGCCTCAGTCTGAGCCCAAGTGAGAGGAAAGGCAGAAATGCAGTAATTTTGTGGTACACTGAGTGTGTTTGGGTGCCTTTTGATTAAAAAGATGTTTTAATCTTGTTATGTTTTTATGGTTTTGTAATGAAATTCTTAATCCTCAGAAAGGCCCTGCTGATGAGGCAGCAGACACCACTCCATGCATATTAATTGTGGTAATGTATTAATTGTGTGCACTGCCAGCCTGCAGCAGGTCACCCTGCTCAGACCCTGAGTTCCCTGATGCAGAGAGGGATTTTCTGACTCCAGGGCACCCACCTCCTGTTCCCAGTCTCTAAATTAGATCTGCTGGGGTGGTGGGGCTGGGACATCACCTGCAGGATGGGTGTTATAACCTCCTGGCCCCAAGGTTCACTGCAGCTCAATGATCTCCATCAAAATGCAGCTTTTCAGGATTCTTCTACCTGCAAATTGAATGATGGAATCATTTAGGTTGGAAAAGACCTTTAATGATCATCAGAAAAGATACTAGCAACCAGGCCCACTCCTGGGAGCAATTTTTTCCATAATATCAGTTATTCAGCAACACTGGATATTTTCAGTTTGGGTTCCTCCTAAATGATGGCAAGATGGACTCATGAGAGCTCCCACTGCTGCCCCTCACAGAACACTTGGGGGTGAGAAAAACCGCTTAAAGAAGCCAAGAAATGAGATTTGAATGAACTCTGACACCTTGTGGACAATTAGCAGATGAAGGTGATGGATGAGGGGGAAGTGCTCCATGCTCTGGGCAGGGCTTGTCCCACCAGGAAGCCAAGCTGAGCTCTGGGACGGAGTGTGTGCCCTCAGCATCACCCTCGTGTTCCGGGGACACATCCTGGACGCAGCAGTTTGCCCTAAAACCTCTGGTCAGAGCCCAGTTTGAGTCAGCAGACCTTCACCACAGCACCCCAATTTTCCTTAGTGCCACATGAGACCTAAGTCACAGAATCAGAGAATATTCTGGGTTGGAAGGGACTAAATAAGGCCTAGTTGTATTTAAGGACCTTGATAAGCAAATTGGCTGCTGTCACTCACTGGACTGAAGAACAAGCACACATTGGCCAGCATTTAGTTATATAATCAATTATAAAAGTGTCTTTAAAATATAACATTTTGCTGTTGTACCTAATCCTGTGTGGTTTTAACGGTCACCCACCAGCTGTGTCTGGAGGAGCAGCAGGCCAGACCTTCCAGCTTTGGATATCCAAGGAAAACCACACACATGAGGACTTGGAAGATGGTTTCTTGGCAAAGGGAGAGGTGACCTGAAGGGACAGAAGGTGCAGTGGGTGTGCTTTTACCAGAGATAAGGCTATGGCCAGCTGGACAGCAGCTGGAAAGGGATGAAACCTCCCAAGCAGCAGAACTTCACAGCTCGCCCAGGAAATGGGATGTAACCCACATCCCCCACTCTGAGGGGAGGCACAGCCCTGTGCTCAGCTCCAGTCCCTGTTCACTCCCTGTCCTGGCAACTCCCAGATGGAGAACAGGAGGCCTCCATTGCTGCTTCTCAGGGGAGATAAATCCAGGAGCCAGATCTATCTGTTTTCTGTGTTTCTGTCGCACTTTGAGCCTCTTACCTCCTCGTGGGCCTGTTTTGGCCTCCTGGCAGGAGCTAGGCTGTGGTGTCCTGGGATGGGAAACACGGAGCAGAGCATCCTGTCCCAGAGCTGTGTGTGTGAAGGGGGATTGGGAGGGAGCTGGGGGGACAAAAACAGCTCTGAGGGCTGGGATCCAGCAGCTCTGAGGGCTGGGATCCAGCAGCAATGAGCACCTGGGATCCAGCAGCTCTGAGGGCTGGGATCCAGCAGCAATGAGCACCTGGGATCCAGCAGCTCTGAGGGCTCAGGATCCAGCAGCTTGGAGGGCTGGGATCCAGCAGTGATGAGGACTGGGATCCAGCAGCTCTGAGGGCACTGGGATCCAGCAGCTCTGAGGGCTCAGGATTCAGCAGCTCTGAGGGCTCGATCCAGCAGTGATGAGGACTGGGATCCAGCAGTGATGAGGACTGGGATCCAGCAGTGATGAGGACTGGGATCCAGCAGCTCTGAGGGTTCAGGATCCAGCAGCTCTGAAGGCTCAGGATCCAGCATCTTGGTGAAGGAAGGGGATGAGCCAGAGAGCTTCCCAAAAGCAGCACTTCCCTGATGCTTGGAGCAGCTGGAGCTGCTGAAGCTGAGGCTGTTGCAGGAGATAAACACACAGACCTTGCTTTTTGAAGGCTGTGGAAACGTGAGAGAGAAGCTGAGAAAGAAATGCAAGAATCTGTTCGGGGCTACAAGGCCCTGCTCACTGCCCATGTCCCATGGGGGACCTTGCCATGTCTGGGCGTTTTGGGGGGTGAATCCCAACCCTTCCATGGCAGCCTGGACAGAGTCTGGATGAGCTGCCAAATGTAAGCACCACAATGATTAAGAGGCTGAAAACCCAGCAATTTGTGCTCTGTCAGTGAGAGCTCTAAACTCAACCCTTTTGGTAACACGAAGGAAAAACTTCAGTAACAGAGTAGGAGTTACTAATTTCTACCTACAGAGACAGTTTTTCTGGCGAATGCCCCTTGCAGGAAATGAGTCAGAGGAGTGAATCAGTGTCTGCAGTGCCATATGAAGCTGATTTTCAACTTTAACCGTTATAGTCAACATGAGAGGGAATCACTGTAATGAGAATTATAACCCTGGGAGGAAACCCCCAATAAACCCCAACTCCTGTCTGTGTTGCCTTGCTGAGGATGAGTTACCAAACTTACTGGTCCTGGTTACAAAAGCTGGCAAGAGAAAAGTGGCCCAACAGTTCAACACGTGGCATCTTGCTGATGGCTGAGAGGCAGAAATTGGCAGTACCGAAAAAGTAAAATTATCTGACGGAAAAAAGAGTCAGACTGAGGCTGCCATGGTGATGAGAAATAGAAGCTGGTGGCGTGACCCAGGCTCTGTGTGTTCCATCAGCTTAAATACATTAACAGAACACTTCAGGAGCACTGGCTGTGTTCACAACAGTCACATTTTCCAAGTCCACTCCCCGCTACCCTTTTGCATGTGGTTTGTGCCTGTAATGCCAGGAAAAGTGGGTCCATGAGGTTCTCTGAGGGCCTTGGAGGCCTGTCCCCCACATAATGCCCAACACAGCCCAACATATCCCTGGAAGTGCTCAAGGCCAGGTTGGATGTGGCTTGGAGCAAGCTGGGATAGTGGAAGATGTCCCTGGCCATGGCAGGGACTGGGACTGGATGGACTTTAAGGTCCTTTACAACCCAAACCATTCCATGGTTCAGTGCTTGGCACCCACACTCTGAGCGCTGGGTCATGACTATGATAGAGGCTGGGATATGCTGGGATATTACCCTTCATCCATGTATTCCTGCCTTGCTCCCAGAGACCAAACCACAGGAGACCTTGAGGAGATGGCCAAAGGATGGGCAGCTTCTCCTGCTGCCCCGTGGTCAGTGTTGTGTTCCTAGGACTGAAACACCAAGAATGGTCTCCCACGCCTGAGGGAACAGTGGGATCTCTGACAGGGCAGCTCTGAACGCCATTCCAGGATGTTTCATGCAGGCAACATTCCCAAACTTCTGCTTTGTGCTGAACAGCCAAATGGGAAATGCAGACATGAGCACTGACAATTCTTGCAGAGCCTTTGCCTTCACATCCCGTTTTTGTCTCCATAGGAATGACCCACCCACCCTTCACCATCACAGCCTCTTCCAGCAACCCAGTCATGACCCAGAGCAACCAGAGCTGCTCCCATCAGGACCTCCCCTTCAAGAGCAGCCTGTACGCCACCACCTACACCCTCATCTTCATCCCTGGGCTCCTGGCCAACAGCGCTGCCCTGTGGGTCCTGTGCCGCTTCCTCAGTAGGAAGAGCAAAGCCGTCATCTTCATGATCAACCTGGCCGTGGCCGACCTGGCCCATGTCCTCTCGCTGCCCCTGCGCATCTACTACTACATCAACCACATCTGGCCCTTTGGGGACGTCCTGTGCTTGCTCTGCTTCTACCTGAAGTACCTCAACATGTACGCCAGCATCTGCTTCCTCACCTGCATCAGCATCCAGCGCTACTTCTTCCTGTACCACCCCTTCCAAGCCAAGGGCTGGAAGCGCCGCTACGACGTGGCCATCAGCGCCCTGGTCTGGCTCGTGGTGGGGGCCCTCTGTGTGCCCTTCCCCATCATGAGGAGCCATGGGCTGGGTGCCAACACCACCAGCTGCTTTGCTGACCTTCAGGTGAAGCCAATCGACAGCAAGGTGGGCACAGTGCTGATGACGGGTGCTGCCGAGCTCCTGGGCTTCGTGGGCCCGCTCGTCATCATCTTATTCTGCACATGGAAAACAAGAGACACCATCCGGGGCTTCCATGTCCCAGAGGAAAACAGTGGGGAGAGGAGAAAGGCCCTCAGGATGGTTTCCATGTGTGCTGTTGTGTTCTGTGTGTGTTTTGCTCCCTACCACATCAACTTCTTCTTCTACATGTTGGTGAAGGAGAATGTCATCACCGACTGCTTCCTGAGCACCATCACGCTCTACACCCAGCCCTTCTGCCTGAGCCTCGCCAGCTTCGACTGCTGCTTGGATCCCATCATCTATTTCTTCATGACTTCTGAGTTCCAGGAACAGATTTCCAGGCACAGCAGCATGGCCATCCGGAGCCGGCTCATGAGCAAAGAGAGCGCCTCGTCGATGAAGGAATGACAAGAAAGCCACTTGGAAGAAGCTAAGGTATTTCATGTGAAATCTGAGACTGGTCTGGGATACTCCATTACCAGCTCTTTTGTGGAAGATCCTGCAGGTTTGTCCAAGGGAGTTTTGTGGTACTGGATTTTTTTTCAGTATATAGAAAAAATAAGTATATATTCCAACACACTTGTCTAAGACTGGTGTGTTGGAATCTGGTGAGTGACTCAATTGATGTGATTGTCCCCCTCCCTGTGCCACCCACACCTGGCCTCACTGGACTACAAAATACACAGGAGGGAGTGAAAAAACTCTTACTGGGAAATGGTGGGAAAGTCCTAGGCTTTTCTTCTATTTTCCCAGTTGCAGGCTCTGTGATCAAGCCAGAGACAATCTCACATTCATACACTGACATCTGCTAAAGGATCTTCTCTTGGAAAACCACACCAGAACCTAAAACTGGCCAGTAGCAACCAAAGGACATTGTGGTTTGTGCAGTGGGGGCTGTGGACAGGTGAAGGTGGTTTCCATGTGCTCCTGGGTTTGATGCATCCCACTGGTCACCAGTGGTCTCAGCTCCCCCTTTCCACACTCACCCTCCTGCTCTGCTCCTCCTTTCCATCCTCACCCAGCTCTGTTTGCTCCCTAATTCCTGACACATCCCAGAACTTGCACCTGCAGCTGGTGCAAGACCCTCTGCAAGACAAATTCTCCTCAAACATCCAGAGAGTGGCACCTTCCCTTGCTCCAGGTGACTTTCTTCCCCTCCAAGCTGGCAAGGTGGACATGGGCAGGTGGCTTTTGCCTTTAGACTCCTTGGGGCAGGAACATGGTGGCCCTGGAGTCAGTGCAGGTGGGTTTGATGGTGCTGGTGATACCACTCAGGTTGTCACTCCCTTCTGTGTGTGGTCCAGAGGTACTTGAGGTGAATCTGCCCCAAAAAAGCTCAGCTCAACCTGTTCAGTTGATGCATCTTGAAAAAAAGAGAGGAGTCATTGCCAAGGTGATTTCACTGATAGACCAGAAGTTAAGTACATAAACTATTGTGATTTTTTTTTCCACCAGGTCCTGTCATGATCCTAATGTTTACATTTTTAGGTAGCTATGCAAAGCAGTAACAAGGAAGGATTCCTTACCCCTTATTTTTTAATTAGTTACAGCTCTTCAGCCGATTCCACCCATTCTGTAACTTCAAGGGCATCTCGTGATACCTGAGGATGGATTTGGCTGAATAGTGACCGATTTATTGCCTTTGGAAATCAGCATATTTTCAAAAGAATGTGAACAATTTGTACAGTCTTGCAACAGTTGCTACAAAACCAGAAGAAATACCAGAAACACTTGCTATGCGTATTTTAACTCCAACCATTCAATTCCAGTGAGTAAATGTAACTCAGCCAAATATTTTCTGTATGTTGTGTTTTCCCACTTCTCTGTTTTACAAAAAAAAAAAAAAAAAAAAAAAAAAAAAAAAAGGGGTGGGGAGGAAAGCCAAGAATCAGGGTTTAAACAACCATTTCCCTCTAAAACAGCAGCAGCACTAATTAAACACAATAAGCTGTCTTAGTTCTCCTACCAGGTGTGAGAAGATGGTGGATGCACTGGGGTTGATGGAAGTGTTCTCTCTGATGTCACTGACACAATAAATATTTGCACACTGCAAGGAGACCCCTTCCAAAGGGGTGGATGCTCACAGGCAGAGTTGACCTCACACAATTCAATTGTCAGTTCAGCAGTCTCTCATAAGCTATACTCTGTACAAAGTTGTCAGAGAGGGAGAGTTCAGTTTCAGCGCTTGTTTTGAGGATTTTTATAGACCTTGCTCAGCCTCAGCATGACTGGGAGCTGTTTCCTGTCCCTTCACTTTCGCACCCATCTCCCTTGATCAGCTTGTGAAAACAAGCCAAGGGCACTTACGGGAACTCTGTAGCTCCTTCTGTGGGTTTTACTTCCCAAGAACTGATGCTCAAAAAGAAAAATAACAATAAATAAAGGCTGTTTTGCAAACATCAGCTGAGTTTTGTAGTTATCACTGGTACCTGGAACACTGTGTGGGTTCAACACCTCCTGGGATCAGGGTTCAAGGTGCACAACTTTTATTATTCTTAAACAGATTTGTTGCTTGTTTTCACTCTGAATAGTGGTTATTTATTTAATTTTTGAATCTACCACACTTCTATTAGATCTAGAAGTATTTTGAGGATGGGAAGGTATCCTAGGTAGTGGGAGATGGACAAGGCATGGGAATACCTGCTCCAGCTGCTGCATGTCCAGCAGTGACAGTGGCTCTCCTGCCCATAACCTTAGCAAGGATTTGGTGTCTCCGTCAGAGATAACATTCTCTGTCTCCATAATGACATCCCCAAGTACCTGAGCTCCCCACATTTTCCTGCCTCACTCACCCTCTGAACTCTCTTAGGTTCCCCAAAATGCTCCTTTTCCATACTGCAGCCCTGACCTGTAAGGAAAAGTCACATTCACCACTTTCAATCCTGTGGTGTGCAGGGGATCAGATAACTCTGACTGAAAGTCTCTTCTGTGTGGGGGAAAGTGCCCTGGTTTTGGCTGGGGTAGAGCTAAGCCACCTCTGTGGGGTTCAGCTGCCAGATGGGTTTAAACCACCAGGGAAAGTCAGTCAGGATGGGCCAGCCCAGACAACAACAGCTCAGAGCAGAGATCGGGGAAAACCTGCAGTTTCTGAAGTCCAAGATGATCCATTTGGCCTCCAAAATCCCATGTGTCATATCCAAACCCTTTAGTTCAGGCCTCCAAAACCTCAGGGTGCATCTCAAGAGAAGAAAACAGGCATTCCAGTGAGGAGGAGACTGTTCCAGCTGCCTTCCCAGCTGGCTGGTGCTGGATCTGACCCAGGACCTGGGCTGCAGGGGCTGCTTTGCCTCACACAATCAGAGGCACAACAAGCCTGGCTCAGGTTCCTGTAATTCACCCCATTTCCTGTGACCAAAAAACATGTTTATTATTTTGACAAGAGGAAATATAATTTCATGATGTTGCTCCTGGATTATCTCTTGTGCTGGTCCTGCTCTCAGACTCACGAGTAGAAAAATACTTCTCTTCTTTCTTGGGCAGACACTAAAAAGCTGTTTTAACAGACATGCCACAGAAGGGCAAAATTGAACCAAATCAAGAGGTTTAGTACAGCTCCACTGGGGTGTGAAAGAGGGATCAGAAGGGCTTCTGGAGTTGGAGCATCTTCTGAAGGGAACTGCTCAGGATGGAGATGTGGTGATGTCTCCAAGCCACCTGCACTGGCCTGTCCCCAAGGCACAGCCCTGGGCAAACACATTTCTTTTCCTGTAGAACATGAGCCATTCACCTTTTAGCAAAAAGCAAATGTGTTTCTCTGCAGTGCCATCCCATCCTAACCAGCAGCAGGTGTCTGGTACCTCCCATCCTGCTTGAAATGGCCCTCCCGTGCATGAGGACAAACATATTTGGGTAAAACTCCTGAAAGATTTAAAGCCTTTCTGCAGCTTCAGGTTCTGAGCTGCAGGATCTTGTAGTACCTCTTGCTTTCCTTAAATGAAATTACCAGCTCTCTGCCCAGAGAAAAAACAAAATATGCTGGAAATGCAGGATAACAACCCCACAGCTCAAAAACATGAAACCACTTCATTGCACTTAAACGATTTTGGGGATGACTGGTACGTTTTAACCAAAAATGCTGGGTTTGTGGATTAGACAAAGGCTTAGCCCAAAAAGTAAGGGAGGCATTGACAATGATTTGCTGTAAAATGAATCAGAGCTTCCCAAAATGCTGTCCCTGCACAGAACTCCATGTGACAGCAAGAGGGACAATGAGCTGGGGGCTCACCCAGCCCCGCTCAGCTCCCTGCACAAGGGTGAAGCTGCTTTGTGTGAACAAACCTCCTCCTCCCCCTGCTTTTCATACATCCTTCAGGTGCATCCTGTCAGATATTCTCAATGCTGAGCGCTTGAGAGATGCTGATCATCTGCATTTGGCCCCCTGCCCACAGGATACCAGGCAGCAGGAGAAGAGACCTTTATCTGGAGGTCTTAGATAAAGTCTCACAGTTATTAAAAAAGTTATTTTAAAAGTTCCTTTGTGTCTTCTGCCTTTGAAAGCAGAACATTGCCAAGTGCAAAAGGGACGTTGGGGATGAGCCAGAGAAACAGAAATGCTAAACAAAAACATGCTCAATTTGAAAGAAGAATGGAGAGGTTCATCCATGTGTGTGGAAGGATGAGGACTGAGGTTTGTCAATGCCTCAATTTTTCATGGCCAGGAATGTTGTGATCCTCTGCAAAAGCTCTCCAAAATCTGCCAAGGAGCAGAGGAAGGGCTCAGCTTGGTTACAAAGCCCTTGCTTGGGTCTGACATCCACTGATCTCTCCCTCCCCAGCAGCACAGCTGGAAACAAACACCTAAAAATAGGGTTCAGGGATGGCTGGATACGCTGCTGCAGACACAGAAATAGGATGTCCCAGGCAGGATATCCTGATAAAACAGCCCCTTCACTTTGGGATTAACCTCTGCCCTCTGGAGAGGGACAGGGCACAGTGCCAGCCTCCCCTCTGTGCTCTCTGAACACTGCACAAACACACGAGGGCTGCTCCTTCTTCCCAGGGTGAGCAACAGCTGCTGGAAGAGATGCACAGGAAGAAAACTGGGAATGACAAACAGCTCTTGCATCTCCCAAACCCTCTGAGATGAGAACCATGGGGATTTAGGGTGCCCAGAGAAGCTGGGGCTGCCGCATCCCTGAAGTGTCCAAGGCTGGACAGGGCTTGGAACATCCTGGGATAGTGGGAGGTGTCCCTGCCCATGGCAGGGGTGCTGGAATCAGAGAGCCTTTAAGGTCCCCAATGCAAATCACTCTCAGATTCTGTGATTTCTGGGCACAAGGAGACCGGGCAGCTGAGTGGGTGGCACAGCTCTGGTGCGCTCCCGACCCCAGCCTCTGAGCTGGTAACAAGTTTATAAGATCTTCCTCCTTTCATTTCTCTTCCACAGTTCTGTTCACATTAATTTTGTGAGATTACAGAACCATTTACAAAAAAATAGGGTAGGAATATTTCTATTTTTATGTTACCTCCAGGAAGGGAAAGTTACCAACAGCCAAATTATCTGTACAAGCCCTGGGTGTGAGCTGTGACCCTGGGTATCAAGTAAAACTGCTCAGCTGGAAAAGAGGCAGCTCAGAAGTCACACCATAAAGTTACACCACTTCTTTGGCCATGCAGAAAGGAAGTCATGCTCTGCAGGCAGAAAAACAGCTTAAAACGCTCTATATGTACATATATATATAGGAAGGGAATTAAAGGAATTAAAGAAAAAGACTGGGAATGATGCACATTGTGGGTTTTTTAAACAACAGTATTTTTGGGGGAATCTCCACCTTAAACCATCACATTATGTCAGGAATAAAGTCCAAACCCTCCAGCTTTAGCCTGCAGCCTTGATAGTCTGAGGCTAACCAAGCTTCCAAGAAAATGAGGGAAAATTACTCCCTTCCAGTAACTTACACTGGCAGAGTGCTCGGTTTTCCTTCAGCGAACACTTACTGGGAGGCTGCTCCTGTATTTTACAGCTCTTCCCGGGCAAAGTGACCGTGGAGAGGAGCAGGAGCAGCCGGAGGGAAGGGCACCATCCCCTCCCACAGCCCCTGCGCCCAGCGGGGACAGAAATCCGAGGTCTCCATCCCAGGGCACTGTCACCAAACGACGTCATCCCCTTCCCAGCGGCTTTAACGTCATTAACTGCACACATTTGGTGTGGAGAAGAGAAACAAAATACAGGATTTCCTGTTCTGCAGCCACCGGACCGGGCTGCAGATGCCGGCAAGATTCCAGCGCTCCGAAACCATGTGGAAGTTAAGCGAGGAGGCGCTGGGATTGCTGAGAAAAGCAGTGGGAAATAAAAGCAGGACGCTCGCTGCTCCTGCTCCCTAGCACGGCTATGACCCCCCCGGAGCATGGGAAGCACAGCAAGGTGAGTGGCATTTCTGATCTTTGCTTCAGAAGATTGAAACTGGTGCAGTTTTAGCAACTTTATCATTTCTTTGTAGTTCTTCAAGAGATGGTTATCGGGCAGGAGCTGGTGCAACACTCTCAGCCGCTTCTGCTGTGCCCACAAATTGGTCACCGAGGGTGGGTGAAGGGAGTCGGTGCCTGGGACAGGCTGTGGTGAGGGGGAGGACATGGGGAGAGGCTGTTTTAGCCAAAAAACCCTCAATTTTGTCCTTACTGACAGAGGCTGCCATCAGCGACCAGCTCTATTTACGCATTTCCTATTACTGCCTAGATTAAACAAACAAAACTGTTGCTTACAACCCCAGAGCCAGAAAACTCCACTACTTAAACCAAGACCTCATTTTAAGCCATAAGTGGATTTATTATTATTTTAATTTTTTTTCCCAAGCCTGTTTTTCCCTCCAGCATCCCAGCGCTGAAGGGAGACAGCTCTGCCCCCATCCCCCAGCTCGGAAGGTTCTCCCCAGCCATGCCTGGAGTTCAGCTTTAGCCTGGGCTGTCCGAGCAGCCCATGGAAAAGATGAGGGCGAGTTTGCCAATGGATCGGGAGCAGCAAATGCAGGAACACCCCGGTGGTGTGGGGCTGGGTGGGGCCCGGGCTGATTCACAGGAGCCGGGCGGTTTCCAGCCGCATTCGCCTCCAGGAACGCTCCGAAAATCAGCCCCGGGTGCTCTAAGAGCTGCCTTGGCCTCCTAATTAATTGCAGTTATTTGATGTTTAATGAATGGCGGGGCTGCATCCACAGTCGGTGCTCTGGCTCCTTGGGCACTGATACTGGGCTCCCTCGTGGAATTTCAGCTGATTAAAACTCAGCCTTGCCAAAAAAAACACTCCCTGCTCCTGCCTGTGTTTAAATCCGTGCATGGATGAAATAGGAAAATAATCAAAGAACGGCAGGAATATTTTATAGAAGATTTATAAAGGCACTGAACCAAACTCCAGACAGAGCCCATAGGAGCATCTCTGTCCTGACACCCCAGCAAGGCAGGGGGAAGCTGGAGAGACGTGGGGCAAAGGGAAAACTGGAAAACAATAAAAAATGTAGAACTCCACCTTCCCAGGAATTGTTGTAGTGAACAAGCCTGGCCTGACCCCCGCCCAGGGTGGGGATCTCTGCTGCTTTCCTGCCAGTGCCCTCCAAAGCTGTGTCTGGTACCAGGAGTGCCACCCCACCCTCCCACCAGGAACAGGCACTCCTGTGCTCCCAGGAAAGGTCAAAAACGTAGAGAAAAGCAGCAGGGAGGCTCCCCATGGAAGAGGTGTAGAGTTTGGGCTGAGTTGTGTGGCAGGGACACCACGGGCTCTGTGACCCCTTCCATGAGCCCACACCAAGTGCCACCTCTGTCACTGGACAGCTGTGCCAGGAGATGGGGACAGCTGCATCCCCCACGCTCCCTGGCAGTTTCCCCTCTCTATTTTCTGCAGGGATGTGATGACAACTCCTGCCACCCCTTTCCCTGGGTTAAACAGACTGAGTACAAAGGGCACAAGTCCCTGAAGGATTTTTGGGCAGGTGAGGAGCACAGGGATCCTGCAGGGACCAAGGAGCTGTTTCCCAGTATTCCCTCAGTACAGATGTCCAGTCTCCCCTGCCTTTCCCAGCTCAGTGGAGCAGTCACAAACCTCTGGCACAGTCGGCAACGGAGAGGTGCCCTCACTCAGCAGTCCCAGTTCCACTGGAAAAACAAGGAAAAGCAGGAAGGCAGATTGGGAAAGGCTCGGTTTGGAAAGCAGGGTGGGAGCACTGACCCTGCTGACATCACAGGTGAGGCTGGGGGGCAGCCAGCCGAGGCACCAGGGCTGTATTTTAGATATTTATCTTCACATAAAAATATAAAATATCTAAAATTGTGATTTCCTGCTGATCCTGAAAACATGGTAACCCCACCAAAGAGCTGCCCAGGTGAGGAAGAGCAGGATGGAGGAGACTTCATCCGACACCTTGAAGCATTGGGATGGATTTGGTCCTGGAAATCCATCCCTGTGAGAAACACCAGACTCTGGAAAACAACACTGTGGCTGCTTCTTAATTAATTACTGCTGATGAGAGGCTGGGTGACAGCGACAGGAGGTGCTGAGGGCTCCACCAGCCCCAGCTCCAGGCAGGGAAGGGCAGGGCAGGCTGCCCACCTTTCAAAGGCTCCACTTCCAAGGGGAAAATGCCACTTGTTACAGATGATGCTGCAGCCCTTGGGTTTGTATCCTGCTGCTGCCAAATCCCCTCTTCCCAAAAGAACAGATTCTTTCCCATGGGATCTGCTCATGAATGGCAAAATCCATCACCTCTCCAGCGAGCAGCAGGAACACCTGAACTCCCCATGACCTGCTAATAAATCCCCTCACCACTGGGTGAGCTGGGATAGGTAAATGGAGGAGAAGAATGTCTACTTTAACTGGAAAGGAGTTGTATTTATCTCCCTGCATGTCCTGAGCAGTTGCTGAAGGATAATTCCTGCTGCTGAGGGATAATTCCTGCTGCTCCAGCACGATGCCTGCACAATGTGCCAGGAGTGCCAGAATTGAGTTAGCAGGCCCAGCAGAGCAACTGGCGTGTGTTCGGCCAGTTATTAACTTATAAATCCAGCCTTAACTCTGGAGCCAGAGCTGATGGATCTGTCTGCAGCTCTCCCCTGGCCTCAACTGCCTGGGGATGTTAATTATTGCCTTTGCTGCCGATTCACATTAGATCCTTGCATGGATCTGCAAAGACAGCGCCTAAATCCATTTTAAATCCCTATTTATTTACAGTCCAGCTGAAACTGCTTGTAGACGTAGAGCACCAATTTGACAGAGTGTGATGGGAAACTTGATAAAATAAAAGTGGTTCTGGAAAATCCTGGGAGCTGCAGAAGCTCTCTGGCAATCAAGAGATGGATGTTACAGAGCTCAGGGTATTCACTGTAATTGGGGCATCTCACGAGATCCCACAGAGCACCTCTGCAGGGAGAGGATGGAGAATGCCTGGAATTGCTCCCTGGGAGTGGGTTCACCCTTCCCCACACACACTGACTTGCACACAATTGACTCTTCTATCCTAAAGCACACTTACTCCATGGAGAGCTTTTGGCTTTACAGCATCTTTTTACCCACCCCAGGACCCCTTCTCCTGCTGTGACCGCCCCATGAGCGAAGAGACCCAGCCAGGATGGAGAGCAACGTGTCCTCCAGGAACTGTTCCGACCCCCAGATGTCCTTCCAGTCCACCCTCTATGCCACCACCTACACCCTCATCTTCATCCCGGGGCTCCTGGCCAACAGCGCTGCCCTGTGGGTCCTGTGCCGCTTCCTCAGCAGGAAGAGCAAAGCCGTCATCTTCATGATCAACCTGGCCGTGGCCGACCTGGCCCACGTCCTCTCCCTGCCCCTGCGCACCTACTACTACATCAACCACACCTGGCCCTTCGGGAGCTTCCTGTGTCAGGTGTGCTTCTACTTGAAGTACCTCAACATGTACGCCAGCATCTGCTTCCTCAGCTGCATCAGCATCCAGCGGTACCTGTTCCTGCTGCATCCCTTCCGAGCCAAGGGCTGGAAGCGTCGCTACGATGTGGCCATCAGCGCCCTGGTCTGGCTCTTGGTGGGGGCTGCCTGCCTGCCCCTCATCATCGTCAGGAGCCCAGCCCTGTCCAACTCCATCAACAGCTGCTTCTCGGACCTGGGTGTGAAGCAGCTCAGCCCCGGGGCCGCCATCGCGCTGGTGACGGTGGCGGAGCTGTTCGGCTTCGTCATCCCCTTCGGCACCATCGCCTGGTGCACGTGGCGGATGTGGCATTCCCTGCGGGAGGGCCCCACGGCGCTGCAGGACGCCGGAGAGAAGCGGAAGGCCCTGAGGATGGTCCTCATGTGCGCCGTCGTCTTCTTCATCTGCTTCACCCCCTACCACATCAACTTCCCCTTCTTCATGATGGTGATCGAGAACGTCATCCGGGACTGCGCCCTGCACCGGAGCACGCTGCGCTTCCACCCCATCTCCCTGTGCCTGGCCAGCCTCAACTGCTGCCTGGACCCCGTCCTCTACTACTTCATGACCTCCGAGTTCCAGGCGCAGCTGCTGCGCCACGGCTGCGTGGCCCTGAGGACGCGGCTCCCGCCCCGCCGCAGCAGCGCCTCCGGCACCGACACCGCCCACGACATTCGTGTCAGGAAGAGGAATCTCCCTCGCCTCAAGTTCTGGTCTCTTCCCAAGTTCTTTGGCCAAATAAACAGCATGGACATCCCCACTGTGCCGCCCGATGAGCTGCTGCTGGAGTCCATCTCATGAGAGCCCTGTCTATGCAGGGGCATCTCAGAGCTGCAGTGAGGATTGCTCTGCTCTCCAAATCCGTCTGGAATTGTCCCTGTGTGCCGCAGGTGGCAGGACCTGATCCATGAGGATGTTGTAGTGCCAAAAGATTTGCTGGTTGTGCTGTTGCTGCTGGGGACTGTTGGCTTCCATTCCCTCAAAAGCCATTGTTGATGCCAATGGCTGAACTGCAGTGGGTTCAGGTGCCTCATTTCAGGTGTTTCAGTGCCTCTGCAGATTTGCAATTTTGGTAACCCTGAGCTATGAGTGAGAGGCTCAGCCTTGGCACAGCTCTGGGGATTTCAGCCCTGGTCCTGGGTACCTACAGCCACCATCACCTGGAGCATCCACCATGCTCACACAGGGCTCTGGATCAGGACAGTTCATTATCTCCATGTAAACTGAACCTTTTCCACTACAAAAATCCATCACCTGGGTCCAATGCAGCCTAATCTGGACTGCAAGACTGTAACCAAGCAGAGTATTAACCTGTATCAGATCAGTGTTAAAAGGGAGGGCTCAACAAACTGGGCTCAGCTCATGCTGCTGGAAAAGGCACCCAGAGCTGAGCAGAAGGATCTACCTGAGTCCTGGGAGCTGCAGGTGCTTGGTTAATTATGGGGGATCAAAATCTGGAAGACAAATTATGATAGATATGCCACAAGCAAAGAGGGAGCTGTGACACCTCCCAGGGCACATGAACTCACAGAGCTCTGGTGTGAGCTGCAAAAACAGGGACTTGTCATTGGTGTCTCTTGTGTTGTTCTTGGGAGTCTTGTGTTATTTGTCATTTTGCTGACGTGTGTGGTTGCACATGAAGATGTTCTCCAAACTTTCAGTTTTGCTTTGAACACAAAAAACCATCCCAACCTTCAGTGGGTACCGAGAAAATTTACAAAACTGACTCCAGTATGCCCTGAAAGCTTCAAACTCTGAGGAAATAAAATTATCCCAATGTGTATTGGAGCTTCAGGAGTATGATTTTAAATGTTTGGAAATATTCTCATTATGCTCCACATCTCCTCTCAGAGCAGTGACACAATTTGGGGGGGACGCCCAAGTCTGGGACTCAGAGAAGCCTTAAGAATGGCCAGTGCAGGGGTTCTGAGGTCTCCTCCTCCCTGAAAACCTTCAGGGAATTTTTTAAGTAAACATAGGCAGAGAGAGATTGATAGAAACCAGCTTTCCCCATGATTGGATGCACATTCCCACCCCATGCAGCGTTTCTGGGAAGCACAGAATGGGTGCTGAGGCTGGGTGGGGGAGACCAGATGGGAGATCCAGACAAACTGGAGGAATTTGCTTTGGTACTTAAAGTGTGCCAGAGACAGGCAGAAAACTCCAGGAGCAGGCAGAAAAGCTGCTGCCCTGGGGCTCATTCTGTCCCAAATCTCCTCCTCCTCCTCTCACAAAAAACATAAATAACAAAAGGCCATGTTTTCCTTGTTTGCTTGGGGGGGTAAAAAAAGAGCTTTCAGGGCTGGAAAAATGCTGTTTCAGATGGCCCAAACCCAGCAGAGTGTGGAGGCAAAACAGGAAATCCAATAAAACCTCACCGATGCCGGGACTGGCTCAGGGCAGCTCCCGCAGACAGGACAAGCCACACCAGCAGGATCTTCACCAGCACTGTGGCTTTTCCCGGGTGTTTTGGGAATGGCACAACCCCGAGGAGCTGGGCTGGACATCCAGGTGGCCCTGAATGACCACAGACAGGTCATTTATAAGTCCCCCCTGAGCAACAGCAAATCCTGGATTGTGGCTCCAACTTTACTGGCAGCAGCAGCCCCAGGTTTCCCAGGAGCTCCAGTTCCCACTGGGACTTTGCCAGTTTGTTTTCAGATTGCTCTTCTGACATTTCTGCAACACAGCTTGCCCCTTCCAAACAGAGAACACGAAAGAGCAAACCCAAAACTCTCCCTAATGTCACAAGACTCAAGAGCAAACCCTCCCTCAAGCAGCACAAAAATCCCTTTCAGGGTGGGCCACCCTGGGTAGCAGGGATTTTGCTGGGTTTTCTGTAAATCAGTCCCTGAAGGAACATCCTTTTCCAGTACAAACTGGTGCTTCCTGCTCTTCCAATGCCTGCCAGGCTCCTGTTTTATCAGTTGTAGGTTCATCATGGAATGGTTTGAGTTGGGAGGGACCTTAAAGCTCATCCCACCCCTGCCATGGGCAGGGACACCTTCCACTGTCCAGGGTGCACCAAGCTCCATCCAGCCTGGCCTTGGACACCTGCAGGGATCCAGGGGCAGCCACAGCTGCTCTGAGCAACCTGTCCCAGGGCCTCTCCACCCTTACAGGGAAGAATTTTTTGCCAAAATCCCATCAAAACCTACACTTACATATCCCTAAAATTATGCAGTACTTGGGAGTATCCAAGCTGTCCCTTGCACAGCACTTTTTAGGGCCCCACAGGGAGGGAGGGGAGCTGCTTTTCTCCTGGCTAAAAATACCTTTATCCTCCCTCCATGACCACATGCTCCCAGTCCAGCCCCAAAGTGACTTTGCCTCTGGAAAACCACTCAGCCTCTGTGGAGCCCTCACAATCGAGCCTCTCCTGACTTTTGGCACCACTGCTGGCAAGGGGCAGCTTCTCCACCCACCCACCTCGTGCTGGAGAGGGGAAGTGCTGTCCCTGGCAAGTGAACAAACACCAACAGCTCCAAGCCCGAGTACAAATCCAACACGCTCAAGGAGAATTTTGCTGCTTCAAACCCAGGCGAGCCAGGGAGTGGTTCTCCAAGCCAGGGAGCTGTTTTACAGACAGTCATGATTTCATCAGACCCAAATCCAATTTTTTGATTCGTGTGCTCAGCCAGCAACACCCTGCAAAGCTCAAGTTTGGGGTGTGGTGGGACAGCACCGTGTGACAGCCCCAGGTGTGTCCATCACCCCTCCCATGCTCCAGGGTCCTGTTCAGGGCATGGGGAGAGGATTTGGGAATTCTGCGTGGATGCCATGGCAGGGTTCAGCACTGGGAGGGCGCTCAGCATTCCAGGGAGCAGCCAAAGCCTCATCCCGGCACAGCCAGCACATCCTTCCCGGCAGACTCTGCCACGCCATCGCCCGGCCCTGCTCCTTTTGCAGGGATTTTTTTGTTTTCCAAGAGAATTCCCTGCTGCAGGCACACAGGGCAGGGAAACCCAGCAGTTTTAGCCCTCAGCCTGGTGCCAGCAGCGTGGCTGCATCTCTGGCTCCACGTGAGCCCTGCTGGTGCCAGGAGCTGCATCCATGGAGCTGTGTTTGTTCCCCCTTTCCAGACACACTCCTTTCCCCTGGGACAGCCCCAGCCGTGTGGAGAGCAGACAGACAACCTCTTCCCAGGAATTATTGCTATTAAAGACAGGCAGTGCAGATCAGAAAGACCTCAGCTGGTTCTCTCTGAGGAGCTCCTGCGAGGTCGTGAAGCACAAACTGAGATAAACTGAGAACTTCCAATTCTTGTAAGATACAAATGTAAGTAAAGAAAAAAATATATAATCAATACAACAGAAAAATACAATTTTAAAATTTTACTTTATGCTGTAAAATAATTGCTTTATGATTTGATGCCCAGCTCCAAGACCTCCTGATTTTTGTTGGCCTCAACTGCAGCAGGATTGGAAGGTCCAGCCAGGGTTTTCCCTGGGGACAGCAGAACTCAGAGTCTGGCACTTTACTGCTGGTAAAGGCACCTCAATTCCCACCCCACAGCCCAGGAAGGCTCCTGGAGTGATGGGAAATGGGATGGATGCTGGTGGCAATGCACACAGCGTGGCACCAGCAAAAGAGGATTTGGGGTGCCCTGCAAGGTGGTTTTGAGACAAAACCTCCCTCAGTACCCTACATCCACTCCCTGCCCCAAGCTCAGGCTCTGCCTTCCCCTAACCAGGCTGACTGCTGTGGAAATGGCAGTGAAGCAGAGAATCCACTACGTGCTGGAGTGGGAAAAGCAAAGGAGCCCATCCCCAAGCCTGGGTGCTGCTTAGCCACAAGGGATTGGTGATTCCTGGGACCAGCCTCAATTTTCTTGTCTATTAAAGTCACCTGCAAGCCATCCCCCTCAACCCTCGTGGGAGGCAGGGAGAGCCAGGGTCACACAGGGGAATGCTGGTGCAGAGCCCAGGGTGTCACATCACACAGTTTAGGGGAGAGGGAAATGAATGAGAGCATGGTAGAGGCAGCTGGTGGGAGGTGCTGGGAAGGTTTCACATCCCAGATCCTGCTGAAATTAGGGAAACACCCCAGAACGGATGTGAGCTGAGGTAGCAACCTCCTCTGAGGGCTCAGTGACACCCCAGCTCCACAGAACCCCCCTTCAGCACTAAACCACAACCCCCACTGCTGCCAGCCCAAAAACACCAGTCCAAAACCCAGCCCTGCACCACAGGCACAACTCTGCTGAGAAGATCCCTCAGTGCTGAAAGCTCTGGCTCCCACGTTAATTAAAGCCCATCAAGTCATCAGCAGCTTCAGAATAAAGCTGGAAGCTTTAACCAGCAGGAGCATCAGCTGCTGGAACAGGCACACAGCTGCATTTTTGGGAGATGTGGTCCACAGAGCCTTGGAGAGGGTGTTTGTCACCACAGGGTGACAAACCCTGTGCCCTGTGAGGCTGTAAAAACCATTAATGTCCTGTAAACCACCGTAAAAAGGAGTGTAGAGAGCTACAAACCCTGAGCTGGAATTGTGATATGAGTAAATCAATGATGCTTTAAATGAGCATCTATAATATAATATACATATACATATATATATATATATATATATATATATATGTATGTATGCTGTTCTCCTGGGAAGATGTGTAAGAAAAATGAATAAATGCAAATTAAAAAGTCGCAAATCTCTGCAAAACTTCTCTGGAAATAATTTGCAAAGTCACTTTTTTAAATTAACCGACCGAACCATTGCTCCCTTAACAAGAATTCTCGCTGATGTTCCTTGGGCTGGAGTCCTCCGCTGGATAAGCAGGGAAGTGCTGCTGCCCAAACTCAAAGCGCAGCCAGCTCTGCCCTCTGCCGATGGCCGGGGACCGCGGTGGCCCGGGAATGTGGCCGTAGGTGACACCGCTTCGTGGCACGTCTGGGAAAGAAGAACCCTTGGCTCTCACCTGGTGTGTCCATGAGAGCTGTGGGAATCCTCTGAATGAGATGGAAATGAGCGCGGAGAACTCGCGGCTTTTGGGGAGCCCAAATGCGCCCAGGATCAGCTTCGGGGGGACCCTAAATCCCCCCAAACCCCTGGGAGCAGGGACTGCAGCACAGGGGGGCAAACACCCTGGGGAGAGGGAAGGAGCCTTGCCCTGGGGAAGGAAAATAATGGATGAATCCTCATTCCCTCAGTCTCAGCTCCGTGCCTGTCCCAGCAGGTCCCTGTCCCCAGGAGCTGGGTTAGGGCTCTGACCCATCCCTGGCAGCAGGTCCCTGTCCCTAGAAGCTGAGTTGGGGCTCTGACCCATCCCTGGCAGCAGGTCCCTGTCCCTAGAAGCTGAGTTGGGGCTCTGACCCATCCGTGGCAGCACGTCCCTGTCCCCAGGAGCTGGGTTAGGGCTCTGACCCATCCCTGGCAGCGGGTCTCTGTCCATAGAAGCTGAGTTGGGGCTCTCACCCCATCCCTGGCAGCAGGTCCCTGTCCCTAGAAGCTGAGTTGGGGCTCTGATCCCATCCCTGCCAGGAGGTCCCTGTCCCCAGGAACTGAATTGGTTCTCCTGAGCCCACCCCTGGCAGCAGGTCCCTGTCCCCAGGAGCTGAGCTGGGGCTCTGACCCCACCCCTGGCAGCAGGAACAGCGGCTGGGGTGACACCAACCTCGCAGTGACAGCTCCCAAAACGCCCCGAGAGCATCAGCAGCCTCGCAAACACCTGTGGAGAGCACGGGAGGAGGAGGACGGCGGGTGATGCCCGGCAGGAGCGGGGCAGGGACAGCCCGGAGCGGGGCCCCGCCGTGCCCGTCCCGCTCCCCAGGGCGCAGCCGCTCCCCGCCAGTTGCGCTTTTGCTTTGCACGGCGAGGGAGGGACCCGCCGTGGGGACCTCTGCAGCCCCGCGGGGACACGCCGGGACAGCCTCCGGGCCAGCAAAGGTAGGGCTGGGGTTCCTCTGTCCTGGTTTCCTTCGGGTCACGCTGGGGGGCTTCAGTTGGGCATTTTTTGGTTGTTGTGCCAGAGATTTGGTGAGGCTGTGCCGAGATGGGACAGCCAGGGAGGTCCTGCCTTCACCACAGACCTGGTGTAAGTCCCAGAGTAAATAGGTAGAAGGGAGGAGATGCAATGCCCAGCTATATTGATTTATTGAAGAGATAATACTTCATTATTGAAGAGCTTCCGTGTGTGCCCATGGGATGCTCGGAGCATCCGAGTGAGAGCAGGGGCATGGCTGAAGCTAAAACACCCAGCCTTGGAGTTTCAAGCGGTGTTTTCTGCTATCACTGAGTGAGCAGCTGAATTTAAGGGTTAACCCCAACTCCAGCGATTCTCAGCCTCTGCAAACCCTGGAATGGGACTGGTCTGTAAGGGGCCCTCGAGGCCATGCAGCCCCATCCCCCTGCACAGGGATAAACTGACCCAATTCCCACACTTTCCTTGGGTTTGTCTCTCTCTGTTTGTCCCGTGAGTTTTCCCAAGTGCTCTGCTCCTCACAAGTGGTTCCACACTGATTTTCCATGGGCCAATTTCCATTTGACTGCAAGAACCAGGCAGGAAGAGGACGGGGTTATCACAGCACAGGGACATGGCTGTGCATCCCTGGGGGCCGAGTGCTGATGGTTTGGGGGGATAATTCACAGCTTTGGTGCCAGAAACATCTCTCAGGGATATCAGAGTGTGCCAGGAAGGCACAAGGAGGGTGGGGGATTAGGCTGACACACAGCACTGCTGCTCCCGGTTATTTTCCCTTCTTAACCAGGATAAATATTAACAAAGGAGGACAAGAGCTTTTGCAAAGGATTAAAAGGCAAAAGCAGAGTATCTCACATGGTATTAAACCAAAGCATTTATTTTTTTCCCTTCATATTCTTGGAATTTAGTTAGCACAGCAAGGGGGAATATTGCTCTGATGGAGAAAGAGATAAATCCCAAATATCTATCAGGAAACCACTTCAAGGCAGAGAAGGCCTTCTGTCATTTGTTAAAAGAACAAAAAACCAACCCTATACAACATTCAGTTTCTGGTTTTAGCATTTCTATTTTCAGTTCATACCTTGTAAATTCTGCCTCCTGCCAAGGCAGGCCAGAGAACAAAGCGGGCACTGGGAGAAGCCCAGGTCACCCCTGGAGGGACAGAGCCACCCTCACCCTGCCTTCACTCTCACAGGAAACTGAATTTCCATTTGATGTTTCCCCTGTGCATGTTCTGCTTTTATTTTAGGTTGTGGAGGAGAAGAAGGGAAAACACAAGAGAGGCACAGCCCAGCCCAGCTCCCCCAGGAGGGTAAGTGAGCAGGGGACACCAGGGTGCTGCTGCTGTGCCCCTGTCACCCCCATCACAGGTTTTCTGTGTTCTTAAACACATCCTCACCCTGAACACGAGGGGACTGAGCACCCCCAGCTCACCTGGGCCAGCAGCAAGGGCAGGGCTTGGGGGAGGATCCATCCAGGCTGATCCATCACCTGGCTGTGGGCAGGAGCAGGACATGGAGGATCCATCCAGGTTGATCCATCACCTGGCTCTGGGCAGGAGGATCTATCCAGGCTGATCCATCACCTGGCCCTGGGCAGCACCAGGAGGATCCATCCAGGCTGATCCATCACCTGGCTCTGGGCAGGAGCAGGAGGATCCATCCAGGCTGATCCACCACCTGGCTCTGGGCAGGAGCAGGAGGATCCATCCAGGCTGATCCACCACCTGGCTCTGGGCAGGAGCAGGAGGATCCATCCAGGCTGATCCATCACCTGGCTCTGGGCAGCAGCAGAAGGTGATCCCAGCTCTGAGAGGGCTCCAGGCATGAGGCAGCAGCAGGGAGAGCACCCACAAGCCCAGCCCAGCCATGAGCTGCTCCCAAAGCCTCTCCCCACCCGGCTGGGTTTAGGAGCTGCTGTGGGTTAAACCCCCAGGATTTGCTAACGAGGATTGGACACCCCTAAGCAGCCTCAGGTGAGGAGCCTGAGCACTAATGAGGATTGATGAGCTCTGCTGAGGGTTGATGATTTCTGATGAGGCCCAGCTGTGAGCAGGGTAAGGGGCTGCTCCCACAGCTGCTGAGGGGGATCTCATGGAGCAGATGGATACCCAGCTGTCCTCCAGCACATGGAAAATGCTTTACCCAGGATGTACCCAGCTCTAACAAACTGATTTTAGGCTGCCTGCAGCTCTTACCTGCTGCCCTGACTCATTAGGCACAAATCTTCATCCAGGGCCCCAGCGTGGCTGATTTGGGGGGCACCCATGGAAAAATTAGGGGGAAAAGCTGTTCAGGGAGGGGGAGAAGGAGGCTGTGCCTGTGGAGAGTCTCTCACCCACCCCCTCACAGTGAGGGGGAAGCAAGCACAGAGCATGCAAACCCAAATTTCCTCTTTCTGGAGATTTTTTTAGCATCCTGCTGGTTTTTTACACAGCACATGGGGCTGAACTCTGTGATGTTGCTGCTTGGGATTTCCAAAGCGCCGTTTCTCACATTGCTGAGTTTTTACATCCCCTCCCCAGCCCTGAGGGTGCCTCTGGATGCCCTGGCTGAGCCCCCTCGCTGCTCCCAACCTTTAGCTGAGCCACAGGGAGAGGCAGAAAGTCCTGCAAGTGCCTCCCTGCCCCAGGGCCAGGCTGGAGGGACAGGGAATGGAGTTGCAGGAAAGTTGCTGTGTGATGGGGATGGGGAAGGGCAGGAGCTGAGGGGCAGCAGGAAAAATAAGATGTGCACGTGTGGAAGGGCTGGGGGTGCCCTTTGTCTTCCCCTTTGTGTGTCCCAAGGCCCAGAGATGGAGTTTAGGTGGATTTTCCCACCTGGGAATGCAGCCAGGGGAAAAGGAGTTGGATCGAGTCTTCCTCAGTGGAGCCTCTGCCAACAGGAGAAGAGAGACAAGCTGGTTTAAATTGATAAGAAAAACTGTTAAAATAAAAATATTATTAATTGTCACTTCTGGAGCATAACAGGATCATTTCACAAGCCATTTTACCCCACTGCTTGAGTTAGATGCTCCTTCTTTAAAAGGAAGGAAGGAAGACATCTCAGTCTCCTTGGTGAGAGAAAATACAAAAATAGGCATGTTTCCTTTTATGGCAGATTTTCTGCTTCCACCCAAAACTACTTCAAAGTTTCAGTACCATCACACCAGCAAGTGTTGACCAACATTAAATAAGTGTTAACATTTTTTACCTAAGCACTGGAAAAAAACCAGCAGGTACTGCAGCAAAGGTCATTTTACCTATAAAATTAAAATTAAAAAAAAAAAATTAAAAACATTCAAACATTTTAAATTAAATGTGCCTTTGGCATCTGGGTTGGCACCTACAAACTTCTCCCACTTAGACCTGCAGGATAATTCTTCATGTGGAAGCCAAAGGCGAACCTGAGATAGTTTGGGCAGAGATCTGAATTTCCTCTAGATTTATCAGATCTGGCTGAGGTTTTTTGTGTCTGACACATTCAGATAACATCACCTGTTTGGCTTGCAATTTTAAATAAAAAAATCCACCTCCAGCCTCCTTAGAACCTGCTCTGGTGTTACCAACAGCCTCAGATGGGCATGATGGGTAAGGACAGGCTTAGAAAAAGCAGCTGTGAGGAAGTCAGATTGCACCAAATGCAGGTAGTTCTGCAAAGGATGGTTTATATCCTATTTTTAAAATATGAACCTGGTTCTGACCCTATTTTTAAAAGTTGGCCCTGGTTTGGTGAAAGCCACTGACCTGGCACTTCTACCCCATGACACAGCGGCGGCGGCTGCACTGAGGGAGAGGTTTGTGAGCACGTGGGTTACACCAGGAGCAGATTTCCTTCTGCACCTGCAGCTGGGGAGGGTGGGAATGTTCTGAGGGCTTTCCTGGGAAGCCAGGGGAGTGCTCCCCTCAGGAGTTTTTGGGAGGTGAGAATATCCCCAGGGAGGGAGGGAGGGAGGTCTGGCACTGACCATGTGCTGGGACACAGGAGGAGCAGCACCCCCGGGTTTGTAGCAGAAAATGAAGAAGATTTCTGTTTATTCCTTGGTGGTTCTGCACCTCCACTGGACAGGGCATGGTGCTTGCTGTGCAGCACAAGAGCTGATCATCAGCAGAGCCACACAGGTTTCTGCTGGAGAGATGCTCCAGCTTTTCCCATAACCCTTGCTCTGTTCCTCCTGTCTCCCAACAATGCTCCAACTGTCGTAGACATCTCTTATGAAAAATATTTTCCTTAGGATTTTTCCTCCTGAGAAGCTGAGAGGCCTCAGGAGCAAAATGTAAACATTGATTATCTGCTGCTGTGGAATGCAACAGGTGGATTTTTGATTGGCCCCTGTTGGATGTTTCTAATTAATGGCAAATCCAGCTGGCTCGGACAGAGAGTCCGAGACACAGCCTTTGTTATCATTCTTTTGTATTCTATTTTTAGCTAGCCTTCTGATGAAATCCTTTCTTCTATTCTTTTAGTATAGTGTTAATATAATATATATATCATGAAATAATAAATCAAGCCTTCTGAAACATGGAGTCAGATCCTCGTCTCTTCCCTCATCCAAAAACCCCTGTGAACGCTGTCACACTCCAACTGCACCTTTCTGTCTTCCAGCCGTGGAGCCACATCAGCTGTTGAACTCCTGTACTGAGAGAAGAGGCTGAAATGCCACCCAAAAGGTGACAGACACCCAGCTCCGGTGAGGAATTGTCCACTCTGACACAGCGATGCTTCTCCCGGTGCGGATCCCTCCTGCCCACCCGCAGGTGACCCCAGCGAGCTCTGAGCAATGAGCCGGGCGCTGGAATTAACTCCCGCCGTGCCAGAGCTCCCCGTGATGAGCCGGTGAGCGGGGATTCCAGGGCTGGACTGTTCCCTTCGGATCCCGAACCCCCCCGGCTGCAGCACGGGCGGGATGGACGCGTGATGATGCCGGGGCTGAGCACGGAGCCGGAGCACAACAGCTCCAACTGCAGCGAGACAGACCTCAAGCCCTACTACGCCGTCACCTACACGGTGATCCTGATCCCCGGGCTCATCGGGAACACCCTGGCCTTGTGGGTCTTCTATGGCTACATGAAAGAGACTAAAAGGGCCGTGATATTCATGATCAATTTAGCCATTGCTGACTTGTCTCAGGTGCTGTCCTTGCCCCTGAGGATTTTTTACTACCTGACGGGCACGTGGGAGTTCGGAGGAGGTCTCTGCATGCTCTGCTTCTACCTGAAGTACGTCAATATGTACGCCAGCATCTACTTCTTGGTGTGCATCAGCGTGAGGAGGTACCTGTTCCTCATGCACCCCTTCAAATTCAGTGACTGCAGGCGTGTCTGTGATGTCTACATCAGCATCGTGGGCTGGGTCGTGGTCTGTGTTGGCTGCCTGCCTTTCCCACTCCTCAGGATGCAGCACCAGGAGGATAAAAACACCTGTTTTGTGGATCTTCCCATCAAGAAACTCGACCTCCCCACCTCCATCACGCTGATGACCATAGGAGAGTTGGTGGGGTTTGTCACCCCCCTGCTCATCATCCTGTACTGCTCCTGGAAGACAATCCTATCACTAAAAGAGAGGCACTCTGCTTCCCGGGACCTGGGTGAGAAGAAGAAGGCTTTAAAGATGATCCTCACCTGTGCCCTGGTGTTCCTGATCTGCTTTGGACCTTACCACATCAGCTTCCCTCTGGATTTCTTTGTGAAAACGGGGCAGATCCAGCAGGGCTGCGTGCAGATCTCGGTGTTCCACGCCGTGGCTTTGTGCCTGGCCAGCCTCAACTCCTGCGTGGATCCCATCATCTACTACTTCACCACGGATGAGTTCAGGAGACGCCTCTCCAGGCAGGATCTGCAGGACAGCATCCAGCTCCAGCACCTCAGCTATGGCAGGAGGCACTCCAGGGACGTGCTTGGGGAGGACACCACGGAATGCTGATTCCCAGCACTCCCAATGTTCATTACATTTTGGCCTTTGCCACAATTTTTCCCTCAGACACTGAGAACAACAACTGAAATTTCTGCTTTTGGTGGGGGTTGGAATAAACAAACAACTCCCACCCTCAAAAATACCCAAACCTGACCAAAAATGTGTTGATTTAATACTTTGGTGCACATTTTCACTGAATAGAAATAGGAGCATTTCCATTCCCCAGCTGGGCAGCAGGAGGTCATGGACCCATAGGAGAGGTGACCCATGTCCCTCTGTCACCTGTGGCATCACCCAGCTACGTCCTGGCCAGCAAGAAACAGCAAAGATTCTGGGGTCTTGCTGTGCAGAAAGAATTTGATCCTAAAACTCACTGGATGCCACAATATTCTCTGTTTCTGAAGCACAGGACAATTCAGCAGAGACTGATTCTCCAGAGAGTGCCCAGAGCCTGCTCCAGCCACACTGAGCATGGAGAGAGCAGCAAAGGTGGCCCCAAAGGACTTCCCATTTAAATAATTAATGAAGCCTCATTTGGGGGCGTAGCAAATGCCATCACCCCAAGTCACACAGCCAGAGAAGCTTCCACACACTATTTTTCTGCCATCAGTTCCCACTTTTGGGTGTAAAGACAAGGGTTAGAGCCAGGCCTTGGGTTTAAGCCATGGGGCTGTGCTTGGAGGGTATTTATTCAAGCCAGGTGTCCATCAAGCCTTTCAGGCCCTCTTTTCACCAAAAATGGAGCAAATTATTTCCCTTTCACTGATAACTGACCCACAGTCATCACATCCACTCCCCACTAACAGCAGCAGGATTCCAACAGAGGATGCAAACCTTTCCAAAGTTTGCTGTAATGGGAACTCCCTGGAAACAAAGTCAAAGGTGCCATGAGAGATTTTTAATAAAGGCTCAAAGGTGGATGTTGTTTTAATATTTGCTTTAAATTCAAACCAAAGAGACTTCAGGCTTGACTTTGATATTTCATTTGCACCTTCCTGTAAAATGTTATTTTTCTGTGACAGTATAATTTTTTATTTATGCAAATGTTAGTTTATAATTTATATATGGGAAAGACACATTGTAGGAAAATGATGTGAAGCCCAGAGAGTGTCAGAGCACAAGAAGTTTGGTTTCTTTTCAAAAGCTTTTTCATATAATAAAAGAAAACTCCACCACCTCTTCCCTACAGGAATCTGAGCCAGTGCCTGATGGCTGAGCAAGCACTGATAATTCATGGAAACCACATTTGCAGTGACAAAAAAATTTATTTATTTTTATACTTCCTGTTGTATATAATAAAATAATAATTTCTAAAAATGTTTTTAAAATTTAATTCCTGGCTCCTTCTCCCCCCTGCATCACCATCACACATGAACATGTGGCAGCACCTGGATTTGACACCTCTTGAGCACTTGCAGAACATTTTAGATACTTCTCTGAAATTATTTTACTCTTCTTGCTGCACTGGGGAGGAAAGTCAAGGGCCAGGTTTCCCAGGATAACGGGAATTCCTCCAGCTGCAGGGATCCAGCCCATCCCTGTCCCTTCTGGTCACCACGGGAGGGAACCAGGGTGGCCCTGTCCAACCCCCCCAGAGTCACTTTTAGCCCCTGAGGGGAAAACGTTGTTACATAAAGTGGTGTCAGAAGTTCAGAAATTGTTCAGAGGCAAAACCCTCAAGCAGTTGAAGTTTTCCACCCAGAAAATCCTGTGGGTGCAGCAGCACCTTCCCCCTGCCCCTTATTCAAATGAGTGTTAATGATCTCTTTTTACAGGAAGTGCAGTGGTCGGGGTTGGTGACACGAGATGAATTCAGGGGACACCTCCTGCCCTTCCCCAGGGCACCTCTGCCCCAGGTGGCCTCTGCTGGGGCCACGCTGAGGTCTCACAGCCCCTGGGGATGCTGCCACCAGCAACTGCAGGATCAAGGTGTTCCTCAGATTCCCTTCCCTTCCCTTCCCTTCCCTTCCCTTCCCTTCCCTTCCCTTCCCTTCCCTTCCCTTCCCTTCCCTTCCCTTCCCTTCCCTTCCCTTCCCTTCCCTTCCCTTCCCTTCCCTTCCCTTCCCTTCCCTTCCCTTCCCTTCCCTTCCCTTCCCTTCCCTTCCCTTCCCTTCCCTTCCCTTCCCTTCCCTTCCCTTCCCTTCCCTTCCCTGGTGGGATCAGAGCCCCCTCCCCTCCCTGGCCACCAGCCTGAGCCCCCAGCAGCCCCCGAGTTCTGGTGCTGGTGAATTCCCTGGTTCAGCTCTATGTCATTGCTGCTTTGAGCCATCCCATGGTGGCGCCTTTGCGTGTCCCTCCCTCCTGGCACCTTCTCCTCCTCTCCTGCAGGATTTGTGCCCCAGCCTCGGCTCACAGAGCTCAGAGCCCCCAGCTACCTCCTGCCCTGTGTCCTTCAACATTTCCAGCACCCTCCTCATCCTCTGCCAGCACCATGAATCCCAGAGATCTCCTTTTGCCATGGAAAGGGCTGATTTACAGCTTCTCCTACCAAAGCAGAATTTTTGTCCTCAACACACATCTTTCCTTTACCAGCACTGTTTTATTTGCTGTTTTGTCACATGGTTGCTCAACATCCTGAGCAGAGTCCCCGTTTCTCTGTAACTCGTTAGATTTTCCTGCTGGGGTTAAGGCAGCTTTGACACATTTTACTGCACTTTTTACTTCCTTTTTCACTTTGCTGTTAAAAATGAGCTTCAGCCCCAGCTCATGGGGTGTAAGTGCACACACAGAGCACCCTGGCACTGCTGGACTCTGTTCCTCAGACCTCCATAATTAAAAATAACCCCCAGAGAGTGACCCAAATATGAGCCCACCCCATCCAGGGGAAAAAAAAAAAAAAAAAAAAAAAAGCTAAAATCTTGTCAGAGATGTTTTGATAAACATCATGACCAAAAAAAAGCTGAATCCATCAGGTTCATGCTGCCAGTTAAGTCAGGGCAGAGGAGCTGCAGCCCTTGGGGTGATAAACTCTGAGAATTTGATCGACACCACCTACAGCTGTGGCCAAATATCTGATTTAGAAAAAAGATTTGGTTGTGTAAAAGCATGAGAACAAAATAATAGAGAAAAAATTGTAGCAATGTCTTTGCCTCAGAGGGCAGCTCACTTTCTCCTCAGACAGTCACAAATTTGATTTTCCCTCAATCAAGGAGAGAAACAGGGCCTGAGAAATGCCCCAGCAGGCAGCAATGCAGGGCAGGCTGTGCTCAGCCACCTCCACCAGCACAGCCTCACCACAGCAAACCCTTGGAGATGGGGGGAAAGGAGGAGCCGTGGCTTTGGAGCATCCTCCAGGGATGGAGCAGCACCTGTGACCCCTGAGCAACATCCCGTGGTTTGGAGCATCCTCCAGGGATGCAGCAGTGCCCTGTGACCCCCCTGAGCAGCACGGGAGCTGAGGGAGCTGAGGGAAGGCAGCTCACAGAAGGATCTGATAAGCACAGAGCCCGGATCTGATAAGCACAGGGCCCTTCCTGTGCCCCCGGGCTGCTCACGGGAGGGAGCAGCAGCAGCCCTGCTCAGCTCACCACGGAAGCGTCGGCCCCGGGTGTGTGTGAAAGTCTGATCCTCCCGCCTGTTTGGGCTTTTTTTGGTCATGAGATGAGGAGGCAAAGCTGTAACTGCTTCCAGCTTCAGGCTGGGTGACAGCACACACTGATAAGGGAAGTGTGGTCTGAAGTGGGGCTTCTACATTGCTCTTATTTTTTAAAAATATTAAGGATTAGTTAGTGCAAAGGGCTGAGAACATGAGATGACAGAAGCTACAACCACCAAGGGCAGAGAATCCAAAGGAGTGAATTATCACCAAGTGAGCCCTGAGATCATCACCCACAGAACCCAACAGCCTCCACAGCCCTTCCCTCCCAAGGGATTTTGGGGCATCAGGTGGAAGGAGTGGGTTTATCCATAGAACCATGGAATGGCTTGGGTGGGAAGGGACCCTTAAGGTGATCTCATTCCACCCCCGGCATGGGCAGGGACACCTTCCACTGTCCCAGGCAGCTCCAAGCCCCATCCAGCCTGGCCTTGGACACTTCCAGGGACCCAGGAGCAGCCACAGCTTCTCTGGGCACCCTGTGCCAGGGCCTGCCCACCCTCACAGGGAAGAATTCCTTCCCAATATCCCATCTAAACCTCATCCATCCATGGATCCATTCCTGATGAATCCCACATGCTGACGCTCTCATTCCAGAATAAAAGCACTGGGTTCCACACCAGCAAGGATTAGGTTTGTGGGAAGGAAGTTCCTTGTTCCAGAATCAGGTGTCCACCCATGGATTTAGCCCACAACAGCTCCAAACATCAACAAGCCCTAAAATGGAACAGCTCAGGAGAACCCAAACATTTCTGCAAGACACAAACCACCATCCACAGTGAGAATGAATCTGCAGACAGGAAATTCACTCTCACATCTGTTAAGGTGGAATTCAGGGTTGTCACAGCACAAAAAGAGAGAAAATACATTCAAGTAAACAGAATAGTTAAACTATAAGAAATAATTTCTTGGGAGGTGGAGTGGGAGGTGGAGAGCCTCTAATTACTCTCAAGACAGGAAATACACCCATCCTATTGCCTAGGTAATATCACAAATATATACTCATAATGAAGAAATAATGTTAATGCAATAATGTTCCTGTAATTATCCATATTGTAATTATTTTGGTGGCAGCCTGGAAGCCTCAATCAGTGCTGGCATTTGGGCTCTGTGCCACAGCTGGCAGCAGAGCCACCCCCACCCGGCCTGGAATTAGGACAGGCAAAGCAGCTTTAATCCTTCCAAGCCTGACCTGGAGCTCAGCCCTGCCAGGGGGGTGATTCAGCCACAAACTGGAGGTTTTGGGGGCTGCACCCCCTTTGTCTGGTCCTACACAGCTCTACTGTGACCCCACCTGCAGTGCTGTGTCCCCAACATGAGAAGTACAAGGAGCTACTGGAATGAGCCCAGAGGAGGCCAAGCTGTTAAGGGGCTGCAGCACCTCCCCTGTGCAGACAGGCTGGGAGAGATGGGGATGTTCTGCCTGGAGAAGGTTCTGGAAGAAGAGACCTTCCAGCATCTGAAAGGACTGCAAGGAGGCTGGAGAGAGAATGTTCATCAGGAAGTACAGTGACAGGACAAGGGGGATTGGGTTCACACTGAAAGATGGGAAATTTGGATATACTGAAGAAATTCTCCCCTGGCACAGGTGCCCACAGAAGCTGTGGCTGCTCCTGGATCCCTGGAAGTGTCCAAGCCCAGGCTGGACGGGGCTTGGAGCAGCCTGGGGTAGGGGAAGGAGTCCCAGCCCATGGGAGGGGATGGAATGGGATGAGTTTTAAGGTCCCTTCCAGCCCAAACATCCTGAGATTGTGGGACATGGTTTCTCTTCAGGTCCAGGGTGCTCAGTGCTCAGATTTCAGCTCACCCCAGACTCTGCTGAGCACAGCTGGATTTTGGGGAATTTTCCAAGAATTTACAAAGTCCACAAGAGCCAGCCCAGAACTGCTGGAGTCCCTGTGTCCCCCAGCCCTGCACAGGCCTGGGAGTGCTGCTGGGGTGGGAGGTGACAGTTTCTCACAGCTGCTCTGCAGCCCTGCACTGAGCTGAGCTTATCATCAGAAAAGCCTGGTTTAGACAAGCAGTTTATCAAGTCTGAGGTGCTAAGGCTCCTTTTCATACCAGCCTGAGGCCTCAGGGTGTCTTTCAAAGGTCTCCATACTATCCCTATGGTTTTTTTTTCCTCCAGATTTTCATCTCAAGATATTTATATATGCAAAGAAGTTCAATTTTTATAGATTTTTATGTACAGTAAGCCTGGAGGAGAATGAAGCTCTAATTTAGACCATTACATACTCTAATGGAAGAGTGTGTCACCACAGCCACCCACACCTCAGCAGTCACACAGAGCAGCAGGTTCTGCAAAGGGCAGCAGCATCTCCTCTGAAAACCAAAATCAATTGTGTTCTTAATAATTGTTTCTCACATGTTTTTCTGATTAAAAAAAACCCCAAATGAACTCACATCTAATGCTGGAAGAGGAAATATCCAAAGTGCTGCATTGCCAGCTTCAAGTTGAAAAACGTATTTAAAATTTACATTGAATTTTGAATTTATTTCATCAGAAAATGAAACCTGCCGTCTCCCCCAAGGAAGCTGCCCAGTCCCTGCAGAGATCTTGCTGATCTCTGCCCACAGGATGCTTTTGCAGTAAACACAGATGTAAATGAAGCTCTTACAGTAATTGAGTTTGCATTTGCATCCCAGCAGTGTCACCCCCTCAGTCCCCACACCCATGTCTGCAGCACAGTTCTGCTCAGATATTAACAGGGTTTTACACAGGTTAGTTCTAATATAAAAATGTTCTTATTATAGATAAAAATGAAGCAAAGACACTGAGCACCAGCTGGATGAAGCTTTGATCAAACCAGTTTTAGGGGTTTTTTAGTGAAATAGCTGAAAACCTGTGTGTTGGGTGAATACACAGAGTTTTTACCAGTTACACACAGTTTACACCCAAGTGTTTGCTGCCTGTGCCATCTACTGGTGCAAAGGACTCCTCCAACTCGTGCTCCTTCCTGCTTCTATGGCCCAGCTGAACACAGGAGCTGCTCAAAGCCAAGCACAGCATTAGAAGATCCCAGGAAAACCTTCAAATTCCAGTATTTTGGCTCAGGCACCCAGCCCCAGCCTAAAACACTTCGGGATAGAGCAGAGCACACGTGGGACCAAACCCAGCTCACCTCAGAGCAGGTGAGAACGATCTGTTCCTCCTGTCCCTGGCTCCCTGCCTGGAACTGCCAATAACATCTTGAAGAATTGCCTTCACTTTGTTCCAAAGGTACAGAAAGTGTTCCAGCCCGTGTGGAAGCAGCTCCAGCATTCCTGCCTGGAGGTGCATCCACTGCATGGACACTCTGAGCTGGAGAAAGAACAATCCCTGGGATTTATTTTCCATAAAACCAGACCTCAGTGCTACAAGCAGATGCTTCTCACTCTCTACAATCAACACACAGCTCCAAGTGCTTTCATTCACGGCTTTAAAAGATCCCATCCTGGTTATGCCAACCCAGAGGAGCAGGAAATCACCCTCTGTCCAAGGACACAAAACCTGGAGGAAAAGCTTCCCAGGGCAGCTGCTTGTCCCAGTAACACCTGTGAGTGAGGGGATCCTGGCTCACAGTGACAGCAATCTGAGCTTTCCACAGCATTTTATTGCACTACATTCTTCAGTTCACTGAAATACTCTCCTACACACCCTATTTTAGAGCCAAAGCTCTGGTTTTGGGACACATCCTTGGGGGAAGAGCTGCATTCGTTTCTGTGCTAAAATTCCTGTGTTCTCCTTTCTCCTGCAAGCAATGACAAAGCAGCAACTCCTACAGACACCTCTCCCTCTGCTGTTCTCTGTGCAGAAATCCTGATTTCCTTCCAGCTGCACGATCCCAGGCACTTTCCAGGAAAGCCACAAGGGTTCAGGAACACTTTAGCTCTGAGCCCCAGCACTCCCAGGGCAGGACTCTCCTGTCTGAGCTTCCAGCAAAGCTCAGGGTCAGAGCTGAGGGCTCATTAACCTCTGTCCAGCGCCTCGTAAACACCCAGGAACACTTGGGACAGGCAAACCTTCAATCACAGCCTCATCACCAGCAATATTCAAATGAATTGTAAATACACCCTGTCCCTGCAGTGAACACCCCCAGAGCTGCCCCTGGGGATCCTGTTTGGAGAGAGCTGTCTGTTCTTCCTTCTGTTCCTCGAGCTTGGCTGGCACCACAAAGCATTTCCACAGCAGCAGAAGAGGAAATTCAGCTTCACAAGCTCAAAAAGAAGTAAGAGGGGTAAGAGAAGAGCAATGCACACTGCCCCAGACCCACAGCATGACCCCCTCACCTCTGAGCCCCAAACACAACACAAACACCAAAGTTTTAGAGAAACATTTATTATAGGGTTGCAGAATTTATGCCAATATAAAGTCCCTTAATAAAACTCTCAAGTTTATCAACTGCAGGACACTAACTCTTCATTCTTTTTAGACTGCAGCTTTCCAAAAAAAGGGAACAATGCTCTGACTGCAGCAGTAATGCTACTTGCTCATAAAAAGTTGATCTAAAAAGTTTTATATAAGCCCAAGTAGTTTAAGTTTACAACTACAGTCACGTTCACAAGTGAGCTATACCAGAACAGACCCTGGAATAGGAAGTTACAGGATAAACCAAGTCATAACCAAAAATACTGACAAGCTTTAAGAGCAACTCTATCAGAATCTAACAACTAAATGCCACAAAACCAAACTAAGGGAGAAGAACTCAACATAAGCTCAGGGAAGGTTCCAAATATACATACGAATTCAATACAGTAATTGCACAAAAAGAAACAGGGTAGTGTTAAAGGTTTCTGATCACTGAGCTTGGATTTTACATGCTGCACACATGGTCGTTAAAATAAACCTTTAATGAGCCAGATCAGGAAGGTTTTTGAGCCAGGATACGGAGTGCAGAGCTATTCTACAGAACTACACAAGATGTGCAAACCACAGATTATTAATATTAATCATTCTGTGAAAGTTAAGGTGAACATAACTGGTTCCAGCCAAGGAACTGGTTAACATTTTTATATATATATATTTTTCTGCCATTCCCAGATTACACTAAATCAAACACATTCAACAGATAAACTGGTATTAGCCTTCTAAAAAAACCTTACTCAAATTTAAGTTTTACATGAGACAACTAAAAAGTTATACCAAGGATCAACAAAAGCTGAAATGGTGACTTTGTCTTCTGAAATACAAGCAATACACAGAAAATGCATAAGGCTTTTGATTATCACTGCACGGTTTAACTGCAGAAGTCGATGTTTAATGCTGACTTCCCCAAGAAGGTGTGACCTGGTCACCTCCCATCTGTCACCTTTCACTGCTGACAGATCTTTGTCTCAACCACGAAGGAGTTTTCAAAGTGTCTGATCGAGTGACAGTTCTCCGCTGCCCGTTTCTGCACACCTGGGGACGAGAGAGGACAAGAGGCTGAGTGGGTGAGGGGATCCCCAGCCCAGAGCAAGCACTGCCAGCCTCCCACCACTGCAAGACACAACAACCATTCAGTGCACGGAGTTTCTCCAGCCAGGAATTCCACCAGAGCCTGCTATGGGGCTGTTTTCCATCCCAAATCCCTCACCCAGAGTGCATTTGCACAGGGGGTGCTTTGCAGAGCACTTCACCTTGGGAGGATTTACCTCACTCTGGTTCTTCCTAACACTATTAAAGTGATTTTCTCTATTTTGGGACATGCCAGCACTGGGTCTGACCCAGGCAGTTTACCTGTATCAGCTGTGGCTCAGGAAGAGACAGGAACACAGCAGTCCTACCATCAAAGAGCTGCTCTCCTCAATCATTTCCATTTGCAATAATTCTGAAGGATTTAGTTTGCTTAATAAGCAGAGAATTGTTCAGATGAAGCAAGAGAAGAACCAGCTCTTAACCCAACCCCAGCAGGGCACTGCTTTGGTTTATAAACACCTAAAATCCAGGCTTGTCCCTCAATTCCAAAGCATCAGGATGGAGGTGAAGCTTCCAGAGCCCACCTAACAGCATGACCTGGGTTTCTCCCACATCTCCAAGTTACAACTCCAGGAAATTGTCACAGCACCTGAGGTCAGTCTGATCTAAGAGATGAACACACAAACTCCACAAGAGCTGAGAGCCAAGGCAGCACTAGCTAAATGAGAATAAATGAAAAGACTTTTTCAGAGAAGTTCCAGGAGTTCACCCACTGCAGTCTCATTTCTGTGACACGGCTTGTACACTGTGTGCTAGAAATGAGATGGGGAAGGCAAGGCAAGACTTGTCCCTGAACAATTTTCTCCTCAGCTGGATCAGATTTCCCACCCTCTCCCCTCCACAGGCAAACAAGGAGAGTTACAGCACAGCAGCTGTACCAGGAAACGTTTTCCATTTACCAGAATCCTTTTGTACAAGTTGTCTGCAGGAATCTTTTACTCTGCAGCAAAGATGTCAACAACATGTTAGAGCAGGATGATTTCAGGGAACATCATAAACACTCTTCACAGAGCTGTCTATAGACTCAGCAGCTGTCAATTTAGCCTTGTTCCCAAAATCATTCTCACAACAGCACAGTCACACGCCTCTGCCTCCCATGAGGGCAGAGTGTTTAGTGTTCCTTCATGTGCCCTGCACAGAACCCCTCTGCTGCTCCCACAGAGGGAGCCTTGCTTCCATCCACAACAGGATGTTGTGTGCAGCAAGCAGCAGATGCAGCTCCCAATGCTGCAACTGGGCTGAGGAAACTCTTGCCTAAGAGCTTGGCAGCCAAACCAGAGCACAGAGTCCTGACAAACCAAACATTTGCATTCTGAAAGGCTCTAACTGACAAAGGGTTAGCTCACTGTGTTTGGTGGGAGCAGCAAATATGAAATGCTTTGAGCTACAGTGAAACAAAATTCATGATGTCAGATTTCTGCCCCCCAGGCCTTGTCCCAGTAGTCAGAGCAGACACCTCAGCTTAGTCCCTGGCAGAGGGTGGCAGGAGCACACAGGCAATAAAGAACCAGAGCTCAGCAGTTCCTTTGGAGTACTCTTCCTCTTTCAGAGAGGAAGTCTGGGATGTCCGGAGTTCACTGTTCAATTACTTTTTTTCAGAGCAAGTAAAGCAGAAGAAAATGTTTTTATTTGGTGCTCCTGTAACCCAGTTTTAGATAGGACAAGGACAGAATAAGCTGCGCCTACAGAGACTCCCATTATCTGATGGGTTATATGAATTTTAGGGTCAAACCAACTTATAACTTCAACCAAAAATTAGAACAGAAGCAGACTTAAATTTGGTTTGGGCATGTAACCTGTAATTGTGTAACTGAAACTTTCTCAGCATGTTCAAATGACAGTTCACATTCAGACAGGAAGGGAAGGGAAATACCCAGCAGGACTAGGAGTAGCCTCAGCTTCTGCTGAACACTGAGATTCCCCAGATTAAAAACTCCCCAGGTTTAAGTACTTATCCCTTCCCTAGCTAAACAATACCTTTGCTTTTTCCTGAGGGGAACTTACCCATGATTTGGTCTCTGCGCTGAAGCCTGAAGGTCTCTTTCCCCACACAGAGCTGGTAGATGAAGATGCCCAGGTCAGACACGTTATCGATCTCCTCTGTCACCACCATCTCCTCACGCACCAGGTACGTCTGGGGCAGGTAAGAGCCAGTCTGGAAGAGACAAAGCCTGAAGGTACAGACTGCTGCTAACAAGGGACAAACCACTGCATTTCACTCTCTGCTTTGGAAGGGATTCAAGCAGCAGAGTTTTAATACCAAGATACACTGAGCTCAACCAGGGAAGCTAAAAACTGACGGAGGCCATTTCCAACAGCTGCACTTACATTCAAACAAAGCACAATTAACCTCAACTCTGCAAGCCTCATGTGAAGCAAATGTAAATAGAACCTGGTCAGGTTTATCTGTACACAAAGTCTGCAGCTAAAAAGAGAAGCAAAATATTGTGAAAGACTCCAGGTTTGAGGCAACGTAATTCTAATATAAAAAAGGCAAGGCAACCTACAAAAGGCTTCACCAGATGCCCCCAGCACTACTGAAACAGCTTCCTACCCCCCAACTCCTAAAAACAGGGGCAGGGACATACACTTAAAACTTGTCTTCACGCAGCTATAAAAAAGAATGCAACAAGCAAAACTAGACCAGTGGCCTCTAGAACCAGGTGTAAGAGAGCCAATGATTTTTTTCTTACAGTCCTGCATCATTTGACGCATGATAGCCAAGTATTGCATTTAACTGGGAAGCAGCAGCCAGCTCGATCAACTTGACCCATAAATCATCTTGGAAAAACACCAGTTTTAGTCACTGAAGAGTCAAATGCTTGTGGTGATCTCATAACTGCAGTGCCAATAACTGGGGAACAAGTTCACATTGTTCTTTTCAGCAAAACCCTCACGGGGCGAGTCAGCTTGCCCAGAGTAACTCTCAGGTTTAGGCTTTCAATCATATTTGGAGCTTTATCAAATTCCTTTCTAACAGCTAAATTTAACCTTATCTGCTGGTTGCTTTCAGCTCTCATAAAGCCAGGTATTAATAAGAGCATTAGGCATGAATCTACTCAACATAATATACACTGACAGCTGGCCTTAACTTCAGTGCAGTGACTGAGCCGGGGGATTATGGACTTTGATGGAGGGAGGACTGTTCTAGCAAGGGCCTGGAGTTCAGGAGCAGCACCCAGCACTCTCAGCAAAGGCAGGCTGTCAGCAGAACCCAGCAGCAAAGCTCCCACATACCGCCAGCTTGGCAAAGAGATCCATCAGATTCCTTGGAGGCATGACTATGGAAGTGTTCAGCGGGATCACGTAGCAGTTCCCCAGCTGCAGGTCGAGATACGCTGTCAAAAGCTGTTTTAAAAACAAGTTTTTAATTAGTCAGGGGGCCTTTGATTAGGAGAACACAATTCCACCAGGAGCAAGGCAACCTAAAAAGCTGGAGATCACTCACAGCTACTACAAAAGTGATGCATTCAGGAAGTGCCCAGTGTAAGAACTGAACTGTTACCACTTTGGCAAACCAGCAATAGTTTAAAAAACTTTCCTAGATAAGAGAAAGCTGAATATAAAAGCAGCTTCTGCCATAATTGTAAAAGAGTACAGCTTGTACTAACACAGAGGAAGGATTTGGGAGTATGATCTCATAACTGAAAAGGTCTAATTAAGCGCAGTGCAAACAAAAGGTATCCAGCTGCTGATAAACAATGATTCCCTTTAAATAGTTCTTCAGGAAAAGTGCTAGTCCCTACAAAAATCTCATCAGCATTGCCACTGAGCACAAGAACTGCAGCAACTAGAATTATCTGTTTATTCTATCTGCATTGCCAAGGCTGGATTTACAACCAACCTCCGAGAGGTTTTTTACAGCTGACTGAGGATAGTGTTAACACTATCGACACAACTTTGATAGAAAAGTCAAATGAAAGCCACCCTCCTCTCTTTGCCTTACGGAAACTCAATGCAGCTACCACAGCACTGTCAGGTTCTAGGTTTCAGCTGCTTGAAGTGATTTTTCAATGCCCTTCTCCAAGGCTGACACCTGTTTGCAATTCTACATTTTCCTGTGGCGTAGTGCAGAGTCCTCAGTCCCTTAACTCACATTTATGATGTTCTCCATTTACATGGGATTCTTTATCCAACAGCAAGTGGCACTTTCAGATATCCCATGGGCAACAACAGAGTTGCACAGCACTGAGATGCATTTTCTGGAAAACAACTCCGAGTTCCTACCCACAGTGACTGTACCACCCATGCAGAGTTAATCCCTCTGTTCCAGAGTTCACAGGGTCACAGCTCTGCCACGCTTAAACCCAAGGAGCAGCCTGTGCTGCCAGCGAGCTCTGCAGCCCCGAGCCGATCCCGGAGCCGACCCCGGAGCCGCGGTGCCCCGGCACTGACCCTGTCGAAGTCGTGCACGATGGCGGCGGGGTCGCTGTCGGAGAACTTGGGCACGGGCACGTCGATGATGGCGATGTTGTCGTCCTCGCGGATGTCGGCCTCCTCGGCGATGGGCAGGAAGTACGGCTCCACCGCGCGCTCCCGCGCCTCGTTCTCAAAGTAGCACATCTCCCCACGGTACACCTTGTGCTGGGACACGAGCAAGGGCAGGTAAGGCAGCAGCAGCTTAAACACTGCACTCCTGTCTGCTGAGACTGGCACAGGTCTGGCACACCCGAAGGACACACACTCGGCGTGTTCTCGTCATCTTTCTTTCCCCCTCATCTTTCCAGTCTAGTGATAATCCATTTATACTTTTTTTAACCAATGCTGTTTAAATAAAAAAGAACTCTCAGATTACCTTTGGCATGAAGTACTTGTAGATGCAGGCTCCACCCACAACAACTCCTGCCAAGATGAACGCCAGGCCCAGCAGAGTCAAGAGACATCTTCCAGATGAGTTTTCACCCCTGTGTGTGGCAACTTCTGGGTCCTTTAAATAAAGAAGGGGAGAAGTGAGAAAAGGCAGCTGCTCTGAATTTAAAGAGAGTTGTTATCAACTGTTTCACTTTGATCCACTGTCTCCTATTTCTTCTAGGTGTGGGAATTACAGGTCAACATCATAAAATAAAACACTCACATGAAATGTTACTGCATCACATTAAGATCAGTTTTCAAACAGCACCAAGAGTATTTTCTGAGTTAGAGGATGTTTTCTAGACAAACCTTTGTCCAAAAACTATTTGAGATGCACAAAACTTAAATAACTGTAACAACAGATCCTGTGCTGCAGCCACACTGTAGTACAAAAAGCAGGATTTGTACATCAAGGTCATTAAAGGCACACAGTGTCTTCAGGCCTCTTCCTAAAAGCCTCTTCCCCTCCTCCTCTCGCTGTCACGTGCATTAACATCACTTTTCCTCCCAAAGCTGGATTAGCAGAAGAAGCCAAGATGCAACTTTGTCTCTTGGCTGGGGAACAGACAACTGACACGAGTCACCAGGTTTTGGAACTTTTAATATGCACAAGCAAAGTCCATTATGAAAGAAAACGACTCGTCAGCTTAAACACAGCTTCCAGTTATGCCAAATAAAAACAAGTCCCCATGGCACATCCTACCTTGCAGCCTCAAAATAACTCTTCTCCTACCCAAATCTCAGGAAGTTTTGTTTCTAACAGCCTGGAACTTCTCTCTTTAGCTCAGCAGCTTGTTTTCCCCCACCCAATGTTCTCTCAAACAAAGATGACTGCACCCATAGGAAACTACTCTCCCGGTGGTGGTGAGTTGTGCAATCCCCACTGCAAAGGCAGAGGTGATGTCTCAAAGGAAAATTTAACCTTCCTGAGTTGCTGCAGCACCTTCCCAGACTTCCAGCTGCAAGCCAAGTGAAGAGAACAGCAAAAGTGCTGTCAAATAGCAAACAATCAGAAGAGACATTCCCTCCCGGAATCACACACTGGGCTTGAGTCTTTAAAAGGAAAAAACAAAACACAAAAACAACCACCAAACCCAAAATGTTTAGATAACCCCTATATTTGGTCAAGAATGTCCCTTTAATGATTCCTGACTCCAGGATTTAATAGCTTGCTTTCAAGATCTGCTCTTTGTCCCAGCCAGGAAGGAAGAAAATCGGATTTCACAGTAAAAGATCTTTTCCTTTGAGGTGTTCCCAGAATCAGTGGCTGGGCTGGGCACAGCAGCCTCCATGGCCTTTCTTTATTTGGGTCCTGCAGAACACAACACATTTAGTGACCTGTGTTCCCAACAAGCGCCAGCATTATCACCAGGGCTGCAATATTCCCAAGCTCAGCAAGATGCAGCAGCATAAAAGTCAAAGCCATCAGTTATGCAAGTGCTGAAACAAACCCCAAGCTGTTTTGTGAAAGTCAATACTCCCACATTCCGCTCGCGCATCCTCCAAACACAAAAATGTTGGTTCAGCAGGACACAAGCTGCTACAATTGGCATGTGAAGCATTTGTTAAAAAAGAAACCAACTACAAAAACCAAAGCCAAACCCTGGTTTCAAGTCAGAATGATGCCACATTTCTGTGGCACTGTGTGAAAATCCCTTTTCAGGGTTAAGCAGCTGTAAGATGGAGATTAGTTCTGCTCTCTCCACGTTCTCCCACCCTCACCTCCACCTTGGAGCACCTTACTCATCCAGCCTGTCCCTACTTGAACACACCAGTCTGCACCAGTTCTGGCACTGCAGCCATCCCAGCGCAGGGGTGATGTCGACATCTAATTAGCTACACTTGCACTACACCTATTTCAAACAAAGCAAAGGCACTTGAGCATATTAAGCAGCAATGTGGGCAGCTGAACCTGAGAGGGAAGAGTTGTCAGAGCTGCTAAGAGAACACAATAGCAAGATTTTGCTCGAGCAGGTTACAAAACCTCTGCACAAAAGTAACAGGTACAGTTCGTCAAAAACCTACAAAGAAAATGCAGCTCTAAGCTGGAACAAGCAAAGCTAATGAGGGATGAGAGACAAGAAGAAAAATCACTTGTTTTAACCCTGCTGACAGCCCCGAAGAACCTGCAGGGAGAATATCCTGCAAGCTCAAGGGTTTTCTGCAGATACTCCAGGGGACTTTTATTGTGCTGTTTCAGCCAACATTAACCTTTAAGCTTGTTTGCTCTGCACAAATATTCCAGCTAAAGAAGACATTAACAACCACTCCAACAAGTTTGTCTTGGGAGTAAAATTATGAACTTGATGTTTATATGCAACTCCAAGCCCTCAAGTCAAAGTGAAGAGTTGTTAAAATCCCACGTATGTGTGTGCAAACACACAGAATATTCCAAACTGAGAGGAGCAGCTCTCATGAGAACAGAAAAACGGGGCGTGTTTATTAGAACTATTCCAGTCAGAACTTTCACAGTACAGGGCTAATAAATATATGTATAACCAGTTGCCTCAGGAATAGCTGAGGAGTTTGTCCTCAAGAAACTGGCCAGGCTAATGACATCTTCAAATTTTAAATCCTTTATCTACCTTGTTTTCCCACTTTCTCTCCTTTTGATCCTGCAATTGAATGCTACTGTATTAAATGTGCACTCATCAAACTGACAGCTCAGAAGAGTGCACTGAGCAAGAAAATCACTCTGCATCCCTTCCCCTTCCAAAGGAAGGCTATTTCAGGTGAGACTGTGTAGGCTGGTAGGGAAGCTGCTTTCCTGATTACAGCTTAGAAAGGAAGGAAAAAAAAAGAAAAAACAGAACTGCAGTCCAACTCCACAAGTTTTGTTGCTCCTAAAATTTTCTTACTCTCCAATTGCAAATAAACTCAGCTCATGCCATTTTCCCCGTCTAGAGCCACTGATGTATTTACATACAGGCTGCGCATCTCCATCTGCCTAAAACGCAGGACACCTTCAAAACAAATTTCCCACAAATTGGGAAAGTTCCACTCGAGCCAGCGACGCGCAGCTCGCTGGGAAGGAAAAGCCAACCACAGGGTGCTCGCCTGGGTTTCTATTTAAAACCCTTTATGGCAGGTTTCTTAATTTAAGCGCGACACCGACGCCTCACCGCAGCTGCCGGGAGGCTCCGAGCGCCGCCGGGAGCGGAGGACGAGCCTCAGCCCGCTTTGTTTGCCTGGGAGGCGCCGGCCGAGCGAGCGCTGCCCGCGCCGGGGGGGCTCTGCCTGCGCTGCCCCGGCCGGCCCAGGGCCGAGCTGGGAGCTTTAAAGCGCCGTCAGGAAACGCGGCGCTGGCACGGGCCCAGCTCGACATAAACACCCGGTGCCGGCGCTGGCCCGGGGGTGTCACGGGACATCGCACCGCGACACGGCTGCGGAGCGGGACAGCACCGCGGCACCAGGGCCCCGCGGCCGCTCAAGGCTCAGGGGAGTCGGTCCCTCAGCCCCGGGCAGAGCGCGGCGGGGCGGCCGCCACACGAGCGAGAGCCCCGCGGCCGCCGCCGCCTCCCCCGGCCGCGAGAAAATGGCGGCGGCTCCGTCTCCTCGCGCCCCCCCTCACACCGCCCCGTTCCTCCCGCCGCCGCCGCCGGCCGGGACACCCCTGTGCCCGCACCTTGTCGGCCACAAGCGCCTCGGCCGCCTCCTTTTTGGGCTCATCCTTGAGGGCGAAGGGCGAGTTGAAGGCGATCTTCACCATGGCGCCAGCGTTGCTGCCGCGTCCCGGAGCGGCAGCGGGGACAGCGCGGAGGGCGGGGCGGGGTCTGCGGTGGCCACGCCCCCAGCTCCGCCCGCGGGCACCGCCGGGAGCGCCCCCTGCCGGCCGCGCCCTCACACCGCTCCGTTCCCCCGCAGCTCCCCTCAGGCGCTCGGAGCGGGTCCCGACAGGCAGAGTCGGGATTAGGGAGGCTGGGAATGGCCCCCGAGACCATCGAGTCCAGGCTGCCACCTATCCCCACCTTTTCTCCAGCCCAGAGCACTGTGAGCCACTTCCACTCCTTTCTTGGGTCGCCCCAGGGATGAGGAGTACACCACCGCCCTGGGCGGCCCCTTCCAAGGTCCTTCCCATGGAGAAATTCCTGCTACCTTCCAAACTGAGCTTCCCCTGGCCCAGCCTGAGGCCGTTTCCTCTCCTGTCCCTGTTCCTGGGAGCACAGCCCGATCTCCCCCGGGCTGTCCCCTCCTGTCAGGAGTTGTGCAGAGCCACAAGGTCCCCCTTGAGCCTCCTTTTCTCCAGCCTGAGCCCCCTCAGCTCCCTCAGTCATTCCTGGGGCTCCCTGGGCTCCTGTCCCAGTGCTCTGCCCCTGCCATGGAAAGAATTTCTTCCTCATGTTGAGGTAGAACTTCTTGTGGTTTAGTTAATGGCTGTTGCTCCTTGTCCTGTCACTGGCGCCGCTGAGCAGAGCCTGGCAGCATCCCCTGGCACCCCTCGGAGATATTGGTATGGATTGATGAGATCCCTCACAGTCTTCTCCCTTCCCCAGACTAGCCAAGCCCAGCTCCCACGGCCTCTCCTCATCAGAGAGATGCTCCAGACCCCTCTCAGCTTTGTGGCCTCTGCTGGACCCTCTCCAGCAGCTCCTTGTCCTTTTTGTCCTCAAGAAACCCAGACCTGGGCACAGCCCTCCAGAAGTGAGAATAAAACACTTCATGCATTAGACTGTCTGAAACAATCTGCTCCTTCATATGGATGGAAATCTGTGTCCGTCTCTCTAGAATTTGACTTTACAGCTCTACAAAGAAATCTGGTTTGAATCTGGTGCCCACACCATGGAACCCTCCCTCACAGACAGCTGTAATTAAATAGAGCTGAACACTTATGCAAATATTGCAATAAGTAATTCTTCTAAGTGTAAACAACATGCAGTGTGTATTCCAGCATTCAAAGCATGTTCCTGTTATTCCACAGATGGAATACACTGTGTTTCCTTTCAAGATCATAGGTTTGATATTACTGCCTTTCATCTCCATAAGAGTTTTGACTTTGACTTCAGTCAGGGAAGAACAAACTGTTTTATGTCTATTTAGCCTGACTTGGTCTAGCAACAGAAAACACTTCAACTTCATTTTACCAAGAAAGCAGTGAAAAATCAATTTTCACATTTCCTAGCTTTAGTGTGTTGGGAATAAGTCAAGCTCTACTCTCAAAGTCCCTGGAACACAGATTTAGGACAGATTAAGAAGTTTCCTGTATGACCAATGCAATATCTGTGCTCTCCAAACTGGTGGTTGATAAATGCTGTGAATAATTTTTGGTATCTTAATCTAATGTAATTACTTCATGCTTAAACAAATTGAGTTTGTCTTCCAATTACCCAACACCTTTATTTGAAAAAGGAGGCAGAAATAAAACTAGAATAGAACAGAAATAGACTCCTGCTTTTTATCAAGGCTGGTGTCTGTACATCCTAGCTGCCTCACTGTCCATGTTCTGTTGCAAGAGGTGGACACACCTGGAAATATTGTGCTCAGAGAAAAAAAAAAGTTAAGGAATAGAAGGGGTCTTTTACATTTATCTGCACTCAAATTTGCAGAACTGGAACTTTCATAAGATTTTTTGTGGATTTTTTTAAATGTGCACTTCTGTAGTGTATGTGACAATAATTTATCTTAACATGTTCAAAACCTATTTAAAATGTGCAGTGTCTAGGAGAAGTAATTCCAGCATCACCAAACAGTTTTACACAGCTGATTCTCTCAGTTCAGTCAGCACCAGCTCCTTCTACAGACATCTCCTACAATAATCTGTTTTGTACAATACCAGGCTGGGAAAACATATGAAAACTCAGGTATTTTTTCCCCTTCTAGAAATCATCAGGCTGTTTGATTGAATAAATACTAGAGAACCCCATGGGTGATTCCCCCACTTCACCCCTAAAATGCTTTTTCACCTTAGTCCTGGCCCAGTTCTCTTTCAGACTTTTGCCATATTGTGATTGCAGTTAGGCCTGGAAATCCCAAGCCATTTAAAGAAGTCATGTCAGTTCTTCTTTTAAATTCTGCAATATTTCTGCTTTTCTTTACTATTAAAATACCCTGGGGTTAATTTCCTGATATTTATTCTGAGGTTGTCTTTATCACCTTGGCAGGGAAGAGATTATCCGCTGATGCTTCATTATCTTTCCAATCCTTCTGGTGTCTGTAAATTTAAAGCAACACTCCTTTAAAAAAAATAACAAATACATGGAGCAAGTTGTTTTAGAGACTGGAGAAATTTGGCCAAGGAGAAGGAGAACTGGAATGCTGTGGTGGCTGTGATGCTGTTACCTCTGCTCCCAGAGAAGAGAACTGAATTTCTTAGAAGTGCCACTAAACCCCAATGCCTCCCTTTTAGCAGCAGTGATGACATAAGGAGCCCAGACAGTCTAAGAATATTAAAGACCAGGCTTTGGAAGGTGAGGTTGTACCTTGTATTGCACCAGGCAGTGACTCAGCAGATAATCCCACTGGAAGCTCCTTTTTGAGCAATCCCGAATTAATTTTTAACATGTAGGAGGTTTTTTAGCTCTTCTAATACACTTTTTTAAAACTCCAGCCATAAGATGTGTTCACATTTGTTCTATCTCCTCCTTTTTTTTTTATGCCAGGAGAACATTTCCTTACTTTCTGGGAATAATGGGATCTTCTATTTATCCTAGTTTTTGAAGTATTCTCACACTTTGAAGTAGAAGGTGCTGTGTGTGTGCAGAATCCTGACTCGTGTATCTTGTCCTGGCTCAAACACAGCTGGGAGGAGGAGGAGGCAGCAGGCTGGCAGGACATGTGAGCACATGTTCTGCATTTCAGTGGTCACTCACACTCCTTAAACCTGAATAATGTTTTGTTAGACTTAAATCCATGCACAGAGTTCAGCCCTGGAGTGTAAATTCACTCAGCTGAGCCTCACACCCTCGCTGGTACTGCAGAGCTCACAGGGACAATGATTCTCAGAGCCACAACCTGGACTCCAGGTGTAAAGAAACAGCAATTAATACAAGTAATAATTAACTGTTTTAAATATACACTATATCCAGCAGTTGGGTTTTTTTATGAACAGTGTAATTACTGACAGAAGTGCCATTAAAGTAAACAAGTATGTCATGCAGGGCTGTTAAAAATTAAAGTGAAAACTACAAACTCCTTTCCAAAAGGCCTTCTCTCAGTTTGCCATTTTATATTTATCCAGATGTCTGAAGTTCTGCTTTTTGCCTCCAGTCCTTTCCCAACTCCCTTGCAAAGCATTCCTCCCTCAACACCTCCTCCTATTTTTCCTCACTCTCCAGCTCTGATATTTCATCTCCATTCCTTCCCTAATCAGTGACCTGGGACCTCTTTCACCTTTTTACCTGTTCCTGAGGCTGTTGATACTGAATCCATCCAAAACTGCAAAACTCAGAGCTGCCAGCTTAAACTTTTGTGGAGGGAAGTTTTTCCCACTAAATTTGGGCTCTTGAGTGAGGATCTGTGTGTCTGGAGAGGAAATGTTGTTTGCTCCACTGCCTTCCCCTACTGCTGGCAGGCTTCTCCCCGCTGCAGCAGTGTTAGATTAGGATCTGTGGCAAGGAAAACACACATTACTCACTTCTACTGATGCCTTGTTACAAAACACTACAACAGGAATGTTTGCTACATGGAAAGTTGCCTATTTCCATGCAGGGAGAAGTCGGGAGTCCCTTTTCTCTGCAGAGTCCAGCTGTGGGAGGAATGAGAAGAGGGAGCCTGAAGGACACAGAGATTCTGTTGATGTGGTCAGGTCAGTGTTGAAGAGACTTCACTGCCCACACAGCCATTGCCTCACAGAGCAGAATTCCACAAGAAATTCCAGTCCTCTGGAACATCTGCCAAGCCAGCAGCGTGCCCAGGGTGATCAGCAGCCCCAAAGGATGGAAAGGCCAAATGTGCCTGTGGTGTAACTGCAGTGAGGCAAGCAGAGATCTGTCAGGAACCCGGAGTCCTGGCAGGTCTGTAACAGCATTGCCACACTCTGCTGCTGGAGGAAACCCAACAATGGCTCAAAGCTCAGAGTGTCTTCTACTGAACCGGCCAAATAGACGTTTTTGGACAGAGATTTGTGTTTGCCTTGGCACTTAGAGGCGGCATCCGGGATTCCCCCTCTTTCCTTTCAGGCACACTTTCCCTCAAACCCACTCCAGGAGTTCTCCCTCTGGCCAGGTGGGCTGGCAGAGGCTCAGCTCTTCCAGGGGCTGCTGCAGGGGAGGAGCCCCAAGCTGGGTTTGTTTTTGTTTGAACGGGGGCTGTTGCTTTTTGGACACCCTAAATGGAAAAGTGCTGAGGAAAAGCCACCCCTTCATCCTTGGCATTCTCCCTGTGTGCTGATCCCTGCTCGAGCAGGAACTTTAGTGGCTCTGCTGTCCTGCTGGAATGCTGCACGTCAGGAGAGCCCACACCTACACATGCAGATGTTGCAGCAAGGGGCAGCCTCTTCTCAAACAAGCCAGGCTTGATCCTGCTGTGCCCAAGTCATGTTTGAGCTCATTTTACCATGAGTGTGGACATGGGAATGTCTTGTTCAGCTGTGCTGTCCAAAACTCGATGCTGTCCCTGCCTGGGCTGGGTGAAGACATTCCCAGATGCACAGGGCTGAGATGGCAGAGCCCCCAGTGCCCAGGCAGAGCTCTGCAGTGGCTGGGGAAGCTCGTTTGACTTGTTCTCTGTGGGTTTGCTCTGTGCCTGTCGATAGGGCCGTGCACACAGGGACAGATCTTTCCTGCCTTAATGGAAGCAGCACCCACAGAGCTGGTGCTCCTGGACTCAGGAAGGATTGCTGGGAGCTCACATCATCAATTTAACATCCATTTAGTCTTCCAGTGAGTCACAGAATCATTAAGGTTGGGAAGACCTCCAAGATCATCAAGTCCAACCATTGATCTTGGTGATCATTAAGATCATCAAGACCTCAAAGATCATTAAGTCCAGCCTTTGACCAAACACCATCATGTCAAATAAATAGCACTGAGTGCCACGTGCAATCATTTCTTTGAAGACCTCCAGGGATGGGGACTCCAGCACCTCCCTGGGCAGCCCCTTCCAAAGCTCCACCACCCTTTCCATGAAGAAATTCCTCCTGATGTCCAACCTGGCACAGCTTTAGGCCGTTTCCTCCTGTCCTATCCCTTGTTCCCTGGGAGAAGAGCACAACTTTCACCTGGCTGCTCCCTCCTGTCAGGGAGTTGCAGAGAGCCAGAAGGTCCCCCCTGAGCCTCCCTTTCTCCAGGCTGATCTCCCCCAGCTCCCTCAGACACTCCTGGAGCTCCAGCTCCTGGCCCAGCTCTGTCACCCAAAGATGCAGCTCGGGAAACAGCCAAGGGAACGAGAGCCTTGCCTTGGTCTGTTTACATCTGTGAGTGTCCCATGCATACCACCTGCATATGGAGCAGCTCCATCTGTTCATGTGACATTAATGAAGGATTTATGGCCACACCACATTCCAGCTGGAGGATTTTCTTGTGTACAAGATGCTGTAATTAGGTACCTCTAAGAGACTGTAGAAGGTTTTGGAGCAAGGGTGAAAAGTGACAGGTGAATCTTCCAAGGGCTTTAGCAGAGCTCTGTGCATCATCCAGTGCTGGATCCAAACTGGAATTAGGAATATCCAGGGATTAAAAAAGGCATGACTAAATTACAGAGACACATTTTCTACAAACTTCATGAACACTAAGAGAAATCAACCCTGAACTGTGAGTAAGAACACGTTACCAATTTTTGTAACCAGCTTTTAGCAGAAGAAATAATACAAACTTTAAAAAAGAAAAATTACTGATGGAAAATGAACCTCATCTATTTAACCCTCATCTACTCCTGTGTGTGTGTGCTTTTTTTTAGAATACAGGTGTCCCTTTTCATCTGTGCAAAGCCTGTCAAAAATAGCAATCCCACAGAACACCTGTGCTAACAGAGCCGGAGCACAAATCTTGTCGGTTAAAGAGATTTATGGGGTTTTGTGAAGTTGTGCAGGGTTTCTGTTGAGCAGCAGAAGTGGCAGTGGTCTCCTGTGCTGATGTTTATCTGTGAGCCAGGGTCTGCCAGCCCTGAGAGGCAGAGCCTCAGCAGAGTGTGGTGTCTGCTGCTGGGGACGGTGCCAGCTGCGGGGTGACACTGCCAAGCCTGGCCCGTGCTTCCTCTTCTCCTCACAGAGAGCAGGAAGCCTCTGATCTGAGCCACGAGTTTCCTCTGTGCAGCACAGGCAGGAACAAACGTGGTCACACACACGCTCAGAAAACCATGTTTACTCCATGTATGAAAACGGCTGTTGAAACAGACCTTAAGAAACTCGTTAATTTTTTATGTCCTACTTTGGAGAAGATGCCTTTTGATTTGAAGCAAAAGCAAATCTACTGCCCACACCATTTTTACAGAGCATAGGTTTCAGTGCAGGAGGTGTTTTTTGTTTGTAGCACAGATATCATAGCATGATATGGGAAATAACTTGTGGTTCTTTCTTTTCCTGTTCCAAAAAATCTCTTCATAGTGAGGAGACACCTGGTGATGTTACAAGGCTTTGATGGAACCTGTGCTGCTGCATTTGAACCTGTTGACTCTCCAGCAGACAGCAGAGTGAACAACATTTTGTTTTGAAGGATTGGAATTAAGAAATCCCCCAAAAAATCGGTGGCTTTCTTCTATTGCATTTTAGTATGAAAGCTCCCAGTTCAAAAGAATGTTTAAGGAAAGCAATTTGGGGCATATTGAAATCTCCCCAAGTTAACTTTAAAGACATGCATTGGCCTGAATTTAAGATCACAGAAACATGGGAATGTTTGTTGGAAGAGAATTCTTTTGGTTTTTAGCCCAACCTCCCACTCAAAGCAGAACTATCACCAACATTAGATTTGGTTTTCTGCAGCTGAATCTTGGAAAACACCAAGGATGGAGAGTCCCCAACCTCCCTGGGTAACCTTCTCCAGCACTACGCTCCCTTCCTACTGGTTTTATTTTCCTTGAGGTCCAACACAGGTTGAGTTGGACTCAAACTGGGGCTTTTCACCCTTTGGCCACCACTTCTTCAAGAAACAGTGGTTAAATAAAATGTTCTGAATCTCTGCTTCACATAATCAATATTTAAAAATTAAAAATCAACTGTGTTATGGACTGATGGGAATATTCACACCCACAGCCCTGTGTTGGGATGCTGGGAGGATGCAGCTCCCAGGCACAGCTCTGGGGATGAGTGGGAACAGCTTTGGGACACAGAGGCAGGATGGCTGCTCCAGTGCCAGCCCTGAAGAGGGGCAGTGTGGGGGCTCTGCTCTCTGACACCATTTCCATTCCTTAAGAACCTTCCAGTCTCAAATGTAGTGGAGGAAATCATGTTCCCACTGCCCCATTTCTAACCCCTGGCTGTTCCCCTACCACTCAGCTGAGGGTACAAGATGAAGGGCTGCCAGCAATGTGACCTTTTGGCCAAGTAAACAGATCCCCGTTTCCTGCAATTTAGAGATTTCTTTACAATTTGGCATTTCTTTCCAAGTGTCTGTAGTTTTCATGCTTGGAGCTGTTTCTTTGAGGTGGCAATGCAGTCATCCCAAAGGAAGAACCTTGCCAAGAGGCAGGAAGAAGTGTTTACTTCCACTTCTCCAAGGATTGCATCCCACAGAAATACAGTTCTGGGCAGTTCTGGTGCATTTTTTCATGTCCTGGTAACACTTGGATAAACCAAAACTGAATTATGGCCCAGCTTTGAAAACCTTGAATGGCCCATGTGACAATAATCTCAGAATCTTTGTATTGGGAATTCCCACGGGATCATTTTCCCTAGAGATGCTTTACAGACTCTCCTCTTGGGATTTCTGATATTTCCAAAGAAACTAGAGCTGCTTCCACTGCTGCTGTGGGAAGTGGGATCCTCATCCTTGTCAGGCTCAGCAGGAAAATGAGTTCAGGCTCAGCACTACTTGAGTGTCCCCTGGGGCTGCCAGGGGAACAGTGACCTTATTTCTGGGTTATTTTCTCCTCCTCCTTCCCAAGTGGATATTCCCATTAGTGGAGGATGTGACCTCCCCTCCTGTGTCCCCCTTACTCAGTGTCACACTGGAGGCCTGGAGATGATGCCACCTTGAGCCCAAATTTAATCATTCTCCTGAAATTCACCTGCTTGCATTCAGCAGGGTTGGAGGGTGTTTTCTGATAGGAAAAGATGCCACTGAAATTGATACAACATTAGAAATTCTCCCACTCATGTGCTGCATTCCAACAGGGAATAAAAAATACACAGTGTAGAAGATACAGCCTTGGAATTGCCTGCTTCAGTTTCTTGGATGAGCTGCTTTTTCAACTTAATTAGCACAACTGGATCTGGTTCCTTTCAAGGCTTATTGAAAATTAATCTCTGCTGAGGCAGTTACTGTTCAATTCCTGCATTAGAGGCCAAGGTGCACTCCCAGTCCTGTTTTCCATCATGGAGATGTTAGAATTGGTCTTTCCACTACACTGGGCTTTCCTAATGAAGTGGCTCCCTGGGCTTTAATTAGTCTGGGCAGTGAAGGGTTGGAAGGCACGAGATGGAGCTGGGGAGACCAGGAAAACAACTGGCATGGGAGGGAAAGTGATGCAGGGCAGTGCTGGGGAAAACCAGAAGGAAGTATTGCCATAATTTAAAATCCCGTGTTCCTCAAAAGCATTCTACTGTTCAGAGTACTCTGGAGAGCTCAGAGCCCCTTCCAGCACCTAAAGGGGCTCCAGGAGAGGGACCTGGGACAAGGGATGGAGGGACAGGACAAGGGGGAGTGGCTTCCCTTAGATGGGATATTGGGAAAGAATTCTTCCTCATGAGGGTGGTGAGGCCCTGGCACAGGGTACCAGAGAAACTCTGTCTGCCCCATCCCTGGGAATGTCCAAGACCAGGTTGGGTGGGGTTTTGAGCAACCATTCCATGATTCAGAGATCCATTCTGGGCAAGTCACTGCAGCCATGTGGGAGCCCTGGTCTGAGGGCAATTGCACAGCTCTGTTTATTCTCAGAAATTGTATCCTCACGCTGGGCCCATCCCTGTCTCCTTGCATTCCTGTCTCTCTGAGGAACGCTGACATTTTCACTTAGAAAAAAGGAGCAAAATCCTTTGCTGTGCCTGGAAATTAGGGTTTGGGCACAGCAGAGTCACAATTTACAACTTCTCTTTTTTTGTTGTTTTTTTAAAGGAGCTGGTAACAAGAACGCACATGAAAGGGTGTTGGCCTTTATCTGGAAAAGGCAAAGACCTCTCCAAGGGTGGGGTTCCCAAGAGAGGGATTGCTCAGCCCTGGAGCTGCTGAGGGCTGGAGAGGCTGCAGGAAGCCTGCCCAATCCTGCCTGTCCATGTGCTTCCCAGCCTCCACAGGCTCCTGGACTTGTGCTCTTGGCTGGGGATGGGCAGGGACTGGGGAATATTCCACACAAAATCCTGACCAGGGAGACAGGAGCAGTCGGGCTGCTGGAAGAATGTGGCAGATCCGGAGGGCTGGAAGCTCAGAGTGCTGACATCCAGGTCAGGCTGACCCTGGCAGTGGATGTGCTGATCCAACCCCTCCTTCTCTCTGCTCACACTGGATTTCAAGCCTTTGCTGCTCCCCTCTGAGCCAAAAATAATCCCAGACTGGTTTGGATTCAAGAGGACCTTATAGAGCATCTCACTCACGTGGGCAGGGACACCTTCCACTAGCCCAGACTGCTCCAAACCCTGTCCAGCCTGGCCTTGGACACTTCCAGGGATTCAGGGGCAGCCACAGCTTCTCTGGGCAAACTGTGCCAGGACCTCATCACCTTCATAGGGAACAATTTCCTCCTAATATTTAATTTTATGTGATTCCAAAGGTGAAATTCTGCAGGGACACTCTTGATCCATGAGCAGGACCATTCCTTTGGGATCCATGACCTGAAGCAGACAGAAGGCCAGAGAGATGGGGATGCCACGAAATCTTTTTGCAGGAATGGTGCCTAAATACACACATTTGTGCTTTTTTTTTCTTGTAAACCCCCTTTCAGAGAATTCTCTAGAGGAGAATTCTCAGGAGCTCAAATGCCCTCATCAAAAAATCCAAACCTCACTTGTTTTCCCAATCTTTCCAGAATAATTTCAACTAGAAAATGAAAACTACCCACCAGGAAAGTACTGTGTGAAACAAAAAGGCCAAAGGGAAGTGAAATCAAAAGAGAGATGAAATTTATGCACTCAGGCTTTATATTTTGGAGAAGTGCTTGATGGCAAAGGGCAGGGAGGAGAATCTGGTTGGGAGGAGTGATTCAAATTCAGCTGCTGGTATCAAACCCTGGAACTCAGCACAACATTCACATGGATCATTACCCTCTGCACCTCAGAAATAACTGTGGGGTACAAAATCAGGGGATTTTGCAGAAGTAAACATGAACCAGGAGGTGAATAAGAAAAAAAAGAGGCTATGGCTTCCCAAATACCCTTCTTTTGTCCCCATTCATGCCTCAGCTTCCCCACAAAGTGCCCTTTCTTCTCCCTCTCCTTCCTCCCAGTAATATCACCTGGTTTGGAGCATGAATCCTTATTACAGAAGAAAAGCTGCATTGTTCAGTATCTTCCTGCTCTGAGTTATGCCACTGGCACCTATTTTGACAGAGTCTTCATAGTTCCTCATATCTGACTAATTAGAGATGATGAAAGCCATGATTCATTAAAAAAACACAGATAATCATCTGAGCAAATCCAACCTCCATCTTCAAATGGGGCTGAATGTTCTTAAATACCCATCAAACCTCAAACAAATGATTTAATCTCAAGGCTCCATCTTGTGGCAAAGTAAAGCAAAGTCACCGATTGAGAAATTAATATTTGTTCTTCCTTAATTTTCCCTGTTTCTTCTTTAATAACCTCGTGGATGTGTTTGCTCATTTCCAGGGGAAGTTTAATTTAATACCCTTGAAAACCTAGGGCAGCACTCAGAGCTGTGGTAATTCTGAAATATCCTGAGATTCCCAAATTTCTGATGTCCATGTCCAATATAATCATGCTTGGGTGTATTTATATTTAAAAATTCTTGTAAAGCTGTAGGATCTGGCATAAATTTTTGGCTGGAAACTCTCGTGGAGCTTCTTTAACTCCTTCATTTTGAATTGTACCAACGGTGCAAAGCAGAGAAAAAGCTTTTTGATTACCAAAAAGGATTTTTCATCACTTAGAAATTTAGAAATTCTGATTAAAAAATTGTTTAAAAAGGGCAAGGGGTTACCTGGTGTTTGATCAGGTAATTAAAAAATCATAGAATCATTAAGTTTGGGAAAGACCTCCAAGATCATCAAGTCCAACCTTCAATCAATCCCACCACTAAACCCACCACCAAGGGCCACATCTGCTTGATCTTTGAACACTCCAGGGTGGAGACTCCACCGCCTCCCTGGGCAGCCCTCCCAGTGCCTGACCATTCTCCCAGGGATGAAATTCTTCCTGATCTCCAACCTGAACCTCCTCTGGTGCAGCTTGAGGCCGTTCCCTCTGCTGTCCCTGTTCCCTGGGAGCAGAGCTGGCTGTCCCCTCCTGGCAGGAGTTGTGCAGAGCCACAAGGTCCCCCCTGAGCCTCCTTTTCTCCAGGCTCAGCCCCTTCCCAGCTCCCTCAGCCCCTCCTGGAGCTCCAGACCCTTCCCAGCTCCGTTCCCTGCCCTGAACACGCTCCAGCCCCTGAACCCCTCTGTCCCCATACCTGTCCCTGGCCCTGGAGGGGACAGGCAGCGTGGCCTGGCCAGATAAAGCCCGGGGGGGCCGGGCAGGAAGGGGAGCAGCTGCTCCTTATCTCCCTTCCTGCAGCTCCCCCAGTGCTGACGCTTTTTTTGGTTTTTTTTTTCTTTTGCTAATAATAAAGCTGCGTTTTAGCTAGCAGGAGCTGTCAGGCTTCCAGGAGGGTGTCCTGGGCAGCAGAGATAGCACCCATGGGTGCTGCCTGCCTGCTCATCCACCTCCTCCAGCCACGGATCTCCAGGAGCTCCAGGCACAGGGAGCAGCTCCTGGGCTGGGCTGTTCCAGCTGGTACTTTCATCCTGGTAATTTTATCCTGGCAGTTTTCTCCTGGCAGTTTTCTCCTGGCAGTTTTTTCCTGGTACATTTTTTACAAGGCTAAGAAATGACAGGACAGAGGGAATGGCTTCACACTGACAAGGTTCAGGGTAAGATGGGATATTGGGAAGGAATCCTACCCTGTGGGTGGGGAGGCCCTGGCAAGGGGTGCCCAGAGAAGCTGTGGCTGCCCCTGGAAGTGTCCAAGGCCAGGTTGGACAGGGCTTGGAGAAACCTGGGATGGTGGAAAGTGTGGAATGAGATGATCTTTTGAGGTTCCTCCAACCCAAACTCTCCTGTGATTCCATGATTCTATGAAAATTATTATTTCTCCTTTGTGTCACAGGGAGCAAGGCATCATCTCCCAAGTAACTTCCCAAGTCCCCATGTTGAATGTCTCACTGATAACAGCTCCCAGGCTGCTTATCAGCACAGCACCATCATTCCTGCCTTCTGTGTCCACCTGAACTGGTGTCTGTGAGAACTTTTGCCTTTGCTAAACACATGGAAAACAATTGCCATTTGAGGGGGGATAATTGGGGTGATCCAGAAGCATTTAACAATTGGAATATCATTCTGCTCTGTGGCTTTTTATTTTTTCCTGTTCCAGCTACAATGTCATTCACTAATGAGTGCAGCATGGGCTGGGATTAGGTTTAAAGCAGTATTTTCCTGTTGCTGTTCCCTACATGTTGGTCGCACCCTTAATGATCTTCCTAGGAAATATTTACTTTGAGGAGTTTGCTTCTAAGTCCTCCAAGTGATCAAAACCAGGCAAGGCATGGCTTGCTCTCCTATGACTTCAATTTTTCCTGGAAAGAAACAGGAACAAAGAAAAATTCCTACTTCCAAAATTAATGCAAATCAGCTTGAAAATCATCTTGTCCCAATAAATGAACACTCCGTCCTTTCTCAGGCAGGCTAATATTGGCTTTTAAGGGAAGAGAAGCTCCAGGAAAAATCAGGACTCATTGGCAGGATGGGCCTTCTGTGAGAAATCCCAGCCAGGGGTGCCAGGATCACTCTGGAGATGAAGTCTGGGAAGCAGTTTGGGCAAATGAGGAGGTTGACCAGGAGGTTGCCACGTTCACTCCTTCCTTCCACATCCACCACGTCCCTGGGCAGACCCTTGCCATGCCTGGCCACCCTTTCCATGGAGAAATTCCTGCTGATGTTCCAGAGGATGCTGCATGAGCCTTCCAAGAGATCTCTCTGCCATTTGCAATACATGTGCAGTTGAATTTTGTCTGACTGTCAATAAACCCACAGGACATAATTACACCCCAAAATTCCCCAGACTTGAAAGCCTGACCGTCCCTCCCTTGTTCTCCACGAGCTGTAACTCAATGTAAACCCCTCTGTCTCTCTCCATTTTCCAGTTCTTTCATTCATTCCTGCTGAGTAATTAAAAATGGCTCCTAAATAAACAGCGGGGATGATTTCCGAAATGTTCTGTATTTCCTTGCAGGGCTGGGACTTCTGTCATTGGCCCACTTAAGTGGTTTTGAAAGATTGTATACAGGTTCCTTTTACAATGTATTTGAAGTTTGTAATCCTGCTTAAACACACAAAAATAGGAAGGATTAACAAACTGCCACGCTGAGGCCAAAAGAAGACAGAGCTAAAAGCAATCAAGGAGCAGCCTATCAGATCCATGAAATAAATTGGGGGAAAAGTGGAAAACTGTCAACAAAAATAATATGTTATGGATCCTCAAGCCTTTGTGTTTATGCTAGAGGAAGCCTAAAATAATCTGTGGTTTCTGATGCTTGATTTAGTTTTCCACAAGCCTAATTAACACCAGATTAAGTTTGCTGCCACTATAGGTTATTGCTTAGACTGACAAATCCTGGCTGTTTATTTGTTTCCTAAAAAAATGACTGGAGGCAATAACAGCGTGACACAGTCAATAAGGGTGAAAACAATGCTGTAATATTAGTTTTTAGAAACTTCATCTTCAGAAGAAACCCCCTTGACTTTCTGCATTAAATTCTGGCCCCAGAGTCTTTACAAAGGGAAAAATCCCATTGATTGATTGTCCCTTTGATTTAAGATGCAGCCCTGTTAATTTAAGCTAAAAATCATGGATTTGCTGCAGTAGATGGGTTTTCCCAGATGTTTCAAGCAACCCATGAGCTCAGGGGCTTGGCCAGGTGTGGGCCAGGGGCTCATGGAATGGAGCTGAGCAGGGCAGAGATTTACAGAGAGGAAATCCCTCATGTTGGCATTGACCCCTAGAGTGGATTATTTATAGGGAAAATGCCTCAGAGTGGCATCAGCCATTCTGTGACTCTGTCAGTGCAAATGTCACCACATCAGGACTGAACCTGATACCCAGAAACAGGGAAAGGACACAGGGAATGGCTTCCCACTGCTCACTGGGCAGGGTGAGCTGGCATTCTGGGGAGGATTCCCTCCCTGGGAGGGTGGGCAGGTCCTGGCACAGGGGGCCCAGAGCAGCTGTGGCTGCCCCAGCCCTGGAAGTGTCCAAGGCCAGGCTGGAGAACTTGGAGCACCCTGGTCTGGTGGCCCTCTGGTGGTTTGGGGGCTGCACTGGGCCCCTGGCAGACCATCAATCCCCAAAGAAATCATCCAGGTGGAGGGAACAGATTCTCCTGGAATGACTGACATGTGGGCATAGACATGGATGAACAAGTCAGACAAATATGGATTTTCCTGCAAGGCAGAGCCAACACAGTTTTCATCCTTGAATCCTCATCTCTCTCAGAAGCAAAGCCACAAATCCTTGTCTTGGTGCTGACCTGAACCCTGATTATTTCTGGGAATGCTGAACAGAGGATGTTCAGTCTTCCTTCAGAACAGCTGGGAGACAAAGAGAAATCCCAAAGCCAGCCCACATGTCTGACGATAAGGGACAAATATCAGCATTTAGTGGCTTCCTGCTCTTTTCTGCTCTGTCCTAAATCCCTGGTAGCAGCAGCTCATGGAGTGTGACCCTGGCTGAGGAACCCAGCCATGGGACATCTCCCACCTTTCCTGCTGGCCAGGAGATGTGGGGGTGGCACCTTGGATCATCCAAGGACTGTCAGGGACTCAGGGTTCTGCCTGATGCCTGCTGAGAGTATCTCAGAGTTAGTGCTGTGTCTGAATTCACCTTTTAGAGGATTTTTTTTCAGCAGACCCCCCCTATATTTCTTTGCCAAACTGAATAGTGCCCAGGGCAGCCTGGTGCCAGCATCCTGCCACAGCCACCTCAGCAGAAAAGCACAGGACTTACAGGAATTACACCAAATGGAAGAAAAATGATGAAAACCTCTCTTTTCTTCTAACATTTATCTAAAAACCTCCCTGAAAAAAGCTCTTGCTGTGTTTAAGGTGCACTTGGGGAGCAGTTTTCCAGGGCTGCAGTTCATCATGCCCTGAGATATTGTTAATTTCGGCGTTTAGTGAGTCGGGCAGGCCGGGGCTGTGGAGCCATTTGGATTCAATCACTCACTTCCATCGCTCCTCAGCCCGGATTCCTCAACCAACTGCGCCAGGATTTATCGTTTGTGAGCTGTAAGTGAATTACTCGGGGTAACCCAATCCCGGGAGATGCCGGCACGAATGATCCAGGGCTGGGATCGGGGCTGGGGCTGTGTCCACAGGTGCCTCCCTTTTGTGGAGGTTTAAATCACTCTCAATGCAACTCGCGTTAGAAGAGGAGGGCGATTATTTAGAAATGCCTTTCCGAGGGAAATGCCCGATGTCCTGAGCAGATGCTGCGGAGCTTTTCCCTCATAGATCTCTCCTTGGAAGCCGCGTTTTCCTGCTCTTTGCCCTCCCCCTTGGCTCCTAAGCCGCTCTCCGTGGCCTCATCGCAGGATTCCCTCCTCTCCAGCTGCTGCCTCCCAGCGCTCGGCTCCTCCCGCTTCCCTGCCGGAGATGCGAGGCTGGGGCAGCCCTGACGCGGCTCGGGGGACACGGCAGCATCCAAATCCCACGGAAATGTGTGTTTTGGAAAGCCCGGCTCCTCCGGCTGCCTCTGCTTGAACATGGAATGTTTTGGTTCAGCTGAGCCACAGAGCCGAGTCAGAGGGGGTTCCCTGGGTGCAGCCGTGCCTTGTAAATCCCATCCCATCTGCCAGGGAGGACAGGGCTGCTCGGGGCAGGGACAGTCCCCATTTCCCCATTTCCCCATTTTCTTTCATCTTTTCCCACTTACTTTCCCTTTTCCTCATTTCCCTTTCCCCGTTTTGCTTTCCTCACTTCCATTATTTTCCCTTCACTTTCATCTCAATTCTTTTCTTTCCCCATTTTCCCTTTCACAATTTCCTTTCGTTTTCCCTGCCTCCCTTTCATTTCCTCTCTTTTCCCGTTGCTTCCTTTTCCCTGATTCCTTCCTTTCTCCCCATTTCCCTTTTCCGGGTCTCTTTTCCCCCCCTTTCCTCTGCCCACTTCATTTTTTCCCCCTTTCCCTTTTCCCAATCCCTTTCTTTCCCCCCCTGTTTCCCTTTCCTCACTTCCCTTCCATTTTCCCCCCTTCCCTCTCAGGGAGGGAGCAGCGAGGTTGGATCAGCTGATCCCAGGGTGGTCCCTTCGCTGTGGCCGAGGTCGGGATGTGCCCCCGGGCTTGTCCCACTCCCTTGTGCCAGGGCTTTGCCACGAGGTGGCTTTAAGGTAAAGGGGATTTGGGGGATATTCAGCTAAATCCTAAATCCAGGTCAAAGTTCCTTCTTCTGCTAATCCCTCTCAGTCTTATCCCCAGATCACAGCGCCTTAGGGCAGGATTCAGGTGCCGTGAGCATCAGTGATGCCTCAGGTAAAAACTGCTCCAGGGTGGAGGATTTTATGGGAAAACATCCCACAGAGCCCATCCCTACAGCTCACCCAACCCAGTGTCACTTGTCCCCTGCCACCCTTCCCACAGAACGATCCTTGTGCTCAGCCTTCCTCCGTTAATTGCCATGGAAATACGATAATTTCATCCTAAAGCAGAGTTGAGGAAAACTCAGGAAGAGCTCAGATTACTGAAAACTGGAAAAAATTAATCTTGATTAAAGCACTTCCCTCAGGAAAATCGGGACCTCCTGAACTCAGCCGAGGGCTGATTGCTCTCCAAGCTGGGATGTGCCCAGTTTGTCCCAAACACCTTGGAAAAAGGAGGAAAATTCCTTCCAGAGGTGGAATTTCAGATGGCTCCTGGCTTCATCCCACTCAGGGAAAGTGCCAAAAGAGGGATCTTTCCCTGCCAAAGTGTGATGGGATGGTCCTGTCAGCACCCACCGGTCTCGCCAGGAGGGAAAATCGAGATGGGGCAGTGCCAACAGAAGGAGCAAAAGAGGAAATGGACCCTGTTTGTTTGGCATTGTTGAGATGAGGAGGGAAAAGTCCTTTTCCAAACCCAGCACAGGGGGGATTTGGTGTGTCCTGGCAGGTTGATCATGATGAGGGAAAGCAGGACTGGGATAGGAAGGGCTAAACATGGAATTAGGATTGAAGACCAAACTACTTCTTTTATTTTCTTCTTATTTTCTCTTACTTCAATCTCTTTTAATTTAATAAAATTTTTATTTTTATTCTATCTATTTTAATTTTTATTTCATTCGTTGTCTAATTACTTTTTCTTTGATTTTCTTTTATTTTTTTATTCAATCCATTTTGATTTTTAATTTATTCAGTAACCTCTCTGTGTAAATTTTACTACTCAACACCATGACCTGAACAGGTTTAAAAGAGCAGATAAAGCCCAACTGCTGCCTGTCCCAGGCAGTTTGTGTTCTCCAGCTCATCCAGCACCTCTCCAGCTTGGATCCCTCTGGCTGCTTCCCACAGGACCATTTGTGGTGGAGCCAGGAGGGATTTAAGGCCATGCAGAGGTGTCACTTGGAGATGTGGATTAGTGGTGGCCTTGGCAGTGCTGGGGGACACCTGGTGACACCACCACTGCCCTGGGAGCCTGTGCCAGGGCAGGACAATCCTTTGGGTGGAGAAATTTTCCCTCATATCCAGCTAAACCTCCCCTGGGGTGACTCGAGGCTGTTTCCTCCTGTCTTGGATGTTACCTGGGAGTAGAAGCCAGCACCCAGCTGGAGGCTGTGGAGATCCCTGAATCCCAGAACCACTGAGGCTGGAAAAGACCTCCAAGATTGACTCCAACCCCCAACCAGCCCAAAGCCACATCCAGAAGATAAAATCCATTCCTCTTCATGTCCATGATGTGGCTGATGCTCCACACTTGTCCCTGGAGCTGTCCCATCCTTCTGGCACCTTCCCACCCTCATCCCACCGCTCTCAATCACCCCAAAGGACTCTGGGGGGCCACAGCTGCTCCCCTGGACCTCATTATCCCATTGACAGCAGTCCATATCTCCCTGGCCAGGAATGTATTTACTCCTGGGCACATAAGAAATTCATTTCCCAAATTGAATTATCTGCCTCGGGAGATCGGGGGTTTTGATTGTGTCGCTGCACTTCGGAAAGCGACTGAAAATTGATAAAAGCCAGATGGGAAGCGGAAACAGTCATTTCATGACTCCTTAAACGTTTCACTTGGTTAACCCTTGGATTGCACCAGGCTTGCAGTCGGGCTGGAGTGTGGAAGCAATTTGTTGGGGAGTTCTCGGGATGCAGAACAGGCTGGAAGTTCTCACAGGGAAAGGAGTCCCTGCAAGGGGAAAAAAACCACTTAGGACAGAGACGTTTCCCTGTGGGAGTTGTTCAGCCAGAAGGATTCTAAGAGAATGGGACAATATCCCAGCTGAAGGGTGTTTGGGTGCAGGGAATGTTCCTGAAGATGTGGGATGAGCACTAAATCCCTTAGGCAGCTCTGGATGTGGGGAAGGCAAAGCCCAGAGTACAAATGCCCAGCAGAGGCCAGGAATGGGAGTTTCTTTTCTTTGGGTGTGTTTGAATCAGCAGAAAATCAGGGAAGAGGGGAAACACATGAGGGAGGAATGTTTTTTCAGGCTGCTGATCCTGAGGAACACAAGTCTGGCATTGTGGGTTATGCTGAGAAGAATCCCCGGCACCTGTGAATGGAGCAAACCCAGAGACTCATTTTCTTCTTCTGTTTTCTCCTAAAAATTAACCTTCTATAGGACTTCTGTAAGATTATTTCCACTATTTTCCACAGTGCATTCTCTGTGTTCCCATGGACCACACACGGCACAGATTCCCAGCTCAGCCCAGCAGGACCCAGCCTTAAACCCAAACCCTTCCAAAATATCTGCCAGCACAATTAAAACCCTCAAATTCCCTAATAATTAGGGAAGAACACCACATGAGCAGCCCATCTTTGGGATCTGCAGCTGGAGCAGGGAGTGGATTCCGGGGCACATCTGCATCGAATCCTGGCTCTGGCTCTGGGAGCAATAACCTCGCAGGTGCTGGGGCTGGGACATCTCCCTGCATCCCAAATCCTCGCCAGATCCCTTCCCTCCGTGAGAAGCCTCCCAAATTAAATTGCCTTTAATTGGTTTAGGGTTCTGCTTCTGCCACAGTCGCATCTTGGAAGCTGCAAACGGCTCCAGCCCGGAATTCTTTACGATCTCGGTTTCCATTCCGTTAATATTTTCCAAGTTGGTTTCCTGTTTTCCTGTTGCCAAAAACACATTTCGGCAAAGAGGGAAATGATTTCACATTCCAAGTGTTGCAAACCTTTGTTTCAGCCCAGAAATTTGGGAAAAGCTGATATTTTTTATCGGCAGACCTTGCGGTGATCCTTGTTTTCCCAGAAGGTGGATTTTTTCCCCCAATTATTGGCACAAGGAGGGAGCCCAATGCTCGTGTTCCTCCCTGGATTTTGGGTCCAGAACTCCAATATCTGATATTTTTTAGATAACACAAAATCAGGGTTTCTATTCTTATCAGCTCCAAAATAATTTTTCATAGAGCAAAACGAGCAGGGAAGTTGGAAAAGGGCAGGGAAAGGACTCTGGGATCAGAAAATCTCGCTGTGTCTGGAGCTGCTCCTTCCAGGGCTCAGTTCAGGAGAAAAAAATCTGTGGTGTTGGGAAAGTCCAGGAAAGGAAAAACCTTTTTACTGGGGCAGGAAGCCAAGGGAACTCCTCCAGCTCCACATCTCCCATCCTGACCATTTTCCATGTTTTTGAGCCGTTATCCTGCCCGTGCCTGGACCATTCCTGCTCTGCAGTCCCAGAGATGCAAATGTGGGAATGAAGAGTCTGAAGTTCCCAAAAGCAGCTGCTTCAAACTCAGAGGGATAGTCTGAGTTGGAATATTGGGATATTGGAATATTGGAATAGTCCAGTTTTGGGATTATTTTCCTTGGGGAGATGCTGCTGAAGCATCCCTGGCCAGCAGCTCATGGGTGTGAGACCCCTGGAAAATAAAAAATAAAAAATGGATTTCCAAATTCCTCCAGGTTAGGCTGGGTCAGGTCAGGGATTGGATAAAAACAATATTTTATTTTAGTTTATTTTTTTAAATATAGGGATAAAGGGAAATCATTTCAATTTCCTCAGGAGCAGCCACAATCTGTCATTGAAAGGAAAAGCTGGGAAAGAGAAAGGGGAGATTTTACAGGAGTATTTTACATGGGAATATTTTATAGGAATATTTTACTCAGCTGGGGCTGTTTGGGAGAGGGCAGAGGGAGATCCTCTTCTCCTGCCCTTCAGAGCAGGGATTTGGATCCATGAGAAAAACAAAAAGGAGGAAATCAGAGGTTTCCAAAGCTGTGTCCCTTGGATCTCCTGGCTCCATGCAGCTCCAGGAGGTTGAGAAATGGTTTTGTAGTGGATGAAACAATTCCTGCCAGGATGGGGGGAGAATCGGCTGCAGAGTAAGAAAAATAAATTAAAATTAAAAATAAAAATAAAAATAAAATAAAATAAAATAAAATAAAATAAAATAAAAGTAATCAAGAAATAAAGGTAAAATTAAAAGTAATAAAGTAAAATAGATAAATAAGAAAACAAAATAAAATGCAATAAAATAAAACAGAACCAAACTAAATATCCAAAGGAAAATAAAAGGGAAAAATACAAGAAAATAAAATAATGAAAATAGAAGAGTAAAATAAAAATAAATGAAGTAGATTAGACTAGACTAAAATAACACAAAATAAAATAAATGTAATTTATTATTGAATCAAGGAGCAAGAGATGGGTTTTGCTGGTTAGACAGATTCTAAAAATGTAATATTGAGATTTAGGGCTGATTTGGGCCAGGTCTAACCCAAAACTTAAATTTCTTCCTTGCCTCCAGCCTATTGCAATGACCAGCTTCAATTCAAATCAGCAAAACAATCAATAAAATTATCAGAAAATAGTGAATAAAATAATCAGAAAAATAATAATGAAAATTTAGAGGAGAAGACAGAACAGGCCCAGAGTGATCCCAAGGTGTTTCTGGGGTAATTTTTGTCTCAATGATTGCATTTAATGGAGTTAATTCAGATTCACACTGGGAAGCCCAGAGTCAGGAAGAAAAAGACATAAAATAAAGATGAGGAGAGGGAGAAAAGTGTAACAATATTAATTAAAAGGACAAGAATTATCCAGAAAAGCTCCTATAATATGGATGCATTTTAGGAAAAATCTGGGAAGTAACAATGACCATTTTTATCCCAGAATACTCCTGCCAATTACTGCTAATGGAATTGGATGAAAAAGTCATTTTATGCAAATATTGTGGCTTAACATAAAACCAATGAAAATTAATGTTTAAAAATTTCCCGGGTGATTTAAAAATAATGATTTTATTGAATTTTGATTGAGGGAAGGAGGGGGAAGGGGAGAACTGAGATCTCCCAGCCCCATCTGAGCTCCCTTGGCTGCTGTGGCTTCACTCATCCCCTGGGATCATCATCCCTGTGACTGTAAAACTGCTAAACCACTCACTTGGGAATTAAATCAGAATATTTCCCTTCCCTTTGATTTTCTATTACACAGCTTCAAGTATGTAATTAAAGAGTGGGATAATATTATTGATGATTTTCTAAAATGTGAATTAAGTAATAACCAGAGTTAAATAAACCCTGGGAGTCAGCAGCTCTTCGAGGTAAACTTTTCTCCTTCATACTCCAGAAAAATGAATTCATTTTCTACATTTTCCAGTAAAACAAGGCACAGAAACTGGGAAGGAGCCTGAGGTCTGTTCCTGATTTTTGTCACTGTGAGAGGAATCAGCAGCTCCAGTCCCATCCCAGTCTCAATGCCAGCGATGCCATTGGCACTGCTGGGAATAATTTCGTTTAAGATTAGAATTTACAAGTCTATTTTGTGTAAAATATTTTCTTTACAGGAAAAGAGAGAGAAAATCAATCCCCTTCACCCTGCTGGAGTTTCAGAGGAAATTCCATGTTCCCACTCGAAAGCATCCACAAGAGAAAACAGGGAGGGAGAAATCCTTGTTTGCGATCATAAAAATAAACCCAAAGTGGTGTTGCCTCCCCTCGGCGGGATGGGATGGGATGGGATGGGATGGGATGGGATGGGATGGGATGGGATGGGATGGGATGGGATGGGATGGGATGGGATGGGGTGGGGTGGAATGGGCTGCACATGCCGCCTTTGGGATTCACTGGAAAATTGTATTTACTCGAAAACCAGAGGATTTTATATTTCCATCGAGCATCCCAGGAAACCGAGTACGGACCGAGCGCCAGATGCAGGGCAATGTGTGGGATGCTGCAGGGAGATAAATCGGCTTCTGGCAGGATCGGGAGCTGAGGAAAAGCGGGGACTCGCCTCCAGATGGCAGGAGGGAGGCTCGGATCAACCCGGGCTGTGCGGAAAACTCCGCGCTCCCAAGGTGTGCGCGGGGCTGGTACCACCCCATAGCCTGGGGTCAGCACCCCCAAATCCCAGGATTGAAATCCCTATAATCCCAGGGTTAATACCCCCAAATACCGATGTTAATATCACCACAATCCCTGTGTTAAAATCCCCCAAATCCCTGTGTTAATATCCCTCAAATCCCAGTGTCAGCATCCCCACATTCCAGTGTAAAAATTCCCCAAATCCCAGTGTTATAATTCCCCAAATTCCAGTGTAAATATCCTCCAAACCTGTGTTACCACCCCCAAATCCCAGTGTCAGCACCCCCAAATGTCTGTGCTATCACCCTCAAGCCCCTGAATAGCCATGCCCCAAACCCCTGTGTTAGCACCTCAAAATCCCAGTGTTAGCACCCCGAAGTTCTTGTATTTCCACCCCCAAATCCCAGCACCCACAGCCTGGAAAAGCCCCCTGAGATCCCCAGAGCTCAACCACTGCCAGCACTGCCAGGGCCAGCACTGACACATGTCCCCAAGTGCCACATCCACACGGATTTTAAATCCCTCCAGAGATGGGGACTCCATAACCCTTTTCCTAAAGAAATTTTTCTTAATATCCACTCTAAAGCTCTGTCCCCTTCCAGGGAACCAGGATCTGAATGCTGATGCTGAATATCAAGCTGTGAAAGGAAGAAGTGAATGAATTTTTGGAACTGAATTAATTAATAGGGGATGAGGGGAGCTCCATTATTAACCCTTAAAAGTCTCTTTCACCCAGCCCCTGATGCCAAATGAAGGAGGTGAAGCTGCTTTTTGTGGGGTGGCTCATGCAGGAAGCTGAACTTGAATTTAAATCGTCAGAGGCTGGGTTTAGATGGTATATTGGTATATTGAGATATTAGGAGGATATTTAGATGGGATATTGAGATATTGGGATATTGGGAAGAAATTCCTGCCTGTGAGGGTGGGGAGGCCCTGGCACAGGGTGCCCAGAGAAGCTGTGGCTGCCCCATCCCTGGAATTGTGTAAGGCCGGGTTGGATGGGGCTTGGAGCACCCTGGGATAGTGGAAGCTGTCCAGAATTTGGAACTGGATGGGATTTACAGTCATTCCCAGCCCAAACCATCCTGGGATTCTATCTGGGAGCAGATTCTGGTGCCCAGGCAACACTGAGTCACATTTGCACAACTGTTTGCTAAGGAAGCAAATTGCACATGACAAGGATTTTGTTCCAGTTTATAACTGAGGTGGAAAAAGACAAAACGAACACCTCCTGCACAGGAAGGGTTCACTTCAAATCTGGGAAACTCCAAACTGAGCAGCCTGATGAGCGTTGGCTTCCCAGTGTCCAAAATCCCAGCGCTGAACCCTCCAGGAGCGGATTTGACCACGCAGGATGGAGGAATCGCTGATCCCCACTCATCCCACATCCTCTCCCATTTGAAGCCCCATTTGGGAGTGTTGTCTCATTTGTTATTAATAACATCCAGGGTGTGCACTCGAGCTGAGCCTCATTCCATGTGTCCGGTGTTTGGGCATCGTGTGCCACGGCCCATCTGGGCCTCGTTTGAAGCCCCTCGCAGTCACAGGGGTCCATGTGCAACTGATAAAGGCCAATTTGGGGTGGCTGTGAGGAGGGGGGACACCTCTCTCCAGGCCAATCCAAGAAGGACGCCCTATATGTTTTGGAAGTGCTAAACCCCAGGGAAATTACTTCATCCAAAGCCGCTCCAGACCCCAGTAATGAAGGCTGTGATGTAGCCAGTGTTCACCCATGTTGACTTTACAGTACTGGAATTAATCCATGTGCATTGCAGCTCGGTGAAATCACTTCCAGCCCGTAGCAGCTCCGGGGCTGACTTCATCCTTGCAGGCCCAGATGCAGATCCAGGAGTCGGGGAGATCAGGGAGAGGATGGGGAGGCTGCTCCCCGTGCACGCCCAGGGCTCCGTGGGGATGGCAGATTGTCCTGGGATCCTCTGGATCTCCCAGCTCCACGAGGCTTCTCAGTGCTCTGCACATCTGCTCCCGTGGCTCTGCTCCCTACAGGGCTGGACACAGGGATTTGCTGCTCCCTCCATGAGATTATTCCATTTTAACCCCTATAAAAATCCCAGTAATCTCACTGTGACTGCAGCTTGTCCAGGGTGCAAATTCCAGCCGATGCAATGGGCCGTGCCCAGAGCTTCCTTGGAAATGGGTGTGCAAGCACAGGACTTTCCTCACTGCCATAAACCCCACTGCCCTCCTCCTGACAATCTTTGTGTCCTTTAAGGTGGACCCCCTGGGTAGTTTCGTGCTGTTTCAACCACAGAAATTCAAGTGATGGGGTGTCCTGGCTGTGAGTGCCCTCCTGGGAGCTCAGCCCAGCTCCAGAGTGGGGGCTCAGAGGAGCTAAGGAAAACACAAATCCCTCCAGGTCTGCATGTACAACCCAGTGCCCAGCCCTGCTCCCCTTCCTTTCCCTTCATCCTATTTTTAGTGCCATTTTCTCAGTAAAAATGCAGCTAACTTTTCCTGGGTAGTGCTCACTCCTTTATCTAAGTGAGGATAAGGAGCTCCTGCAGCATGAGCACCACCCCAAACCCTGAGTTTGCTGTTCCAGCAATCCCACAAAGCTGAAATCCCCTGGGGATGGATCCTGCCTGTCCAAGCTCTCCCTTGCTCCCTGCCTGCTGCTGGAGGCTGGAGGGGGATGCTCTGGGGACCCCCAGCAGGAGAGTCCCCAGATCAGGCAGATCTGCTGCTCTGCAGCACAGGGAAATTAATGGGAATTCATGGATACTCAGCTTTCTGAGCAGCTTCCTGGGCTGTTTAAAGTCTCTGTAGCAGAAAGATTTTAAAATATTTCTGAGGGTAATTCCTTAAGTAAGGGAGAGGGCTCTGGACACTGCTGTGGATATTCCACGATGCTCCTTGGAATACTACAGGGTGTAGGGAAAGTGCAAAATGTGAGTATCCAAAAGGATTTATCAATCCTTGTATTTTTGCTGGGCTGTTTGCTGTCTTACCTAACCCCTGTCATGTAATTTAATTACGTTTGTTTAATTTCTTTCTTTAAAAAAAAATGCATCTGGGACTGGTAAACTTAATTAAAAAGAAACATTGTTAAGCAGCCTGATACAGCTATAATTTGATTTAAAGTACTGGATGATACCAACATTATAAATGTAAAGTGATATGGCTTTTTTTGGGAAAAAAAAAAGGGACCTAAATGAACTTAAAATCCTTCTTCATTTGAGCCAGGGTTAATTGTGAAGTCTTTCTTCCTCCTGTTTTGTGGCTGTAGGGCTTTTCTGAGTGGGGGAAGAAATATTCCCTCCTCAAACAAAGGATTGCAGGATCATTTGTGCTCTGCAACCAAGCCAAGTTTCAGTACTTTTGTTCATGGAGTGCAAAATCCTGAGTGCCCCAAGATCAGTGCCAGAGCTCCCATGGATTTCAAAGGTACCAGAACATTGGGGGTCATTTAGATTTGTTTGTGGAAAAATTTCCTGGATTTCAGGGAATCCTCCACCCAGCACGAGTCAGAGGGGTAGAAGTTGCCATCAGAACTTCTTTATTGTAAATATTTATGTGCCCTCCAGTGGGATATAACGCAATATTCCATAGGATTGATGCTTTTCCTGATTGAAATCCAATAACAAAATTATTTTGTAGGAGCTGCTGGGTTTAAGTTTTCTCTGAATTATTTGCAGGAGTATCCCAGACAGGCCAGGAGGCAACTGGAGAGGGAGGGAACCCCAAATTTCCATCCCTGAGCTCTGGGAATCCCCTCCCACAGGGGTGCAAAATCCCTGGGATGGGTTTTGCCAGCCAGAGCCGAACAAATCCCTGGGTGCTGGAGTTGTGCCAGTGCAAATTTGGCACAAATCAAGGCCAGAACCGAACCAAAAAAATGACAAATAATGAACAAATTATGAACAATGGGATCTTCACTAATTATATTTTGTAGTTTGGTTTCTTTAACTGTGTGCGGAACTGTTGTGATGATGTGAGGGAATAGACTCATGGACAGGCTTAATTCCACTTATTTTAGATTTCAAATTAATACATATAAAAACCTAAACTGACAAATCTTAATTGAAATTCTTGACAATTGAAATCTAAACTAAAAAATCTAAATTTCACTTTTGCATTACACTTTCCCCTTGATTTTTCCCCCATTCCTTTTGCCTTTAATAAGAATCAACCATCCTGTTTCCCCCTCCTCCAGGGAAGGAGGATCCAGCTGACAGATGCAAAGCTGGGATACACAAGAAGGAAAACACTAAAAAAATTTAAAAGTATCATTTGTCCTTCAACCCCACTTGATTACAGCGATCTCAGCTCCAATTGGAGGCACAGACCCCGAGCTAGAAAGTGTAACAGGTTTGAATTTAACTTTCTCTCTTTAAACTTTAAATTTTATGGAACTTTATGACTTAGAAAGTGCCCGAGAGCTCCCGGAGCGGCTCCGGCACATTCGGGATCCCAGCAGGAGCTTTGCAGGTGTCCCGGTAGGAAAAGGGATTCCATGTTATTTGTTGAGTGGAAACCTTGATAAATTAAAGCTTTTCTTTTTTTGCCTTGCAAATCATTCTCAATGTGTTCTTGATTTGGGGGAAGGTAAACAAACAGAGAGTTTTCAAACTCAGGGTTGTTCGCACATACAGCAACTCCAGGGATCTGGGGGACGGTTTGTGGGAGCTCAGGAAGGAAAATCCACAGGAAGGATCCAGGGAACCCCTTTTTCTGCCACCCAACTCTATTTGCCACCTGTGGACACAGGAGTTTTTTAATTATTATTTTTTTACTAATTCTCTTGGTTGCATTTTAATCCTGTTATATATTACAGAGGAAAAAGAAAATCCAGGGCAGTGTTTTGTGTATTTATTCTCTATGACTTAGAGGAGAGCAGATCCATTCCTTATCTCCCAGAATCCTGGGATCATTAAGGTTGAAAAAGAGCTCTAAAATCATCAAATCCAACTTTTAACCCAGTACCACCACCCTGCTCTAAGCTGAACTGTAACAATTTGAGGAAAAGCTGTTTTTCAGTGCTCTTCCCTCCGCTCTGAGCTGGAACAGAAACCACCTCAGGCCAGGGAATGCTGTGGGAAGGAGAGATTCTCCTTCAGATGGAGAAAGGATCACCCTGAGCCAACTGGGATCCGTCAGGCACTGCCCACTGAACCCTGCTGGGTTTCTGCAGCAGGCAAAGAGCTCTGGCAGCAGCTCCTGCCCCATCTCTGGGTGGGCAGCTCCAGCTCTGAGCAGCCCTGACCCCTGAGATGCCGGGAGAGCAGCCCTGCTCCTGCTGCTTCCCAGCCTCTCCCCATCCCACAGCTCAGGGTGTGAGCCATGCCAACACAATCCCACAGGAAAGCACATCCAGGGAAAGCCTGGGGTTCTCCCCTGCCCTCCAGCACAAGGCAGAGCTGCACTGGAGCTTTCACAACCCCTCAGTGATTCCCTGAGTTTGCTGTTGCTGGGATTGGGAATTGGAGGATGTGCAGAGCAGGAGCCTTTGGCATCCTCTGAGTTTTGTTGTGTTTTGCAGTGAACTGGAGGAATTCTGTTCAGTATGGAAGTGCTTTAAGTTTGTGGAACATGGGACAATAACTCTGAGCAGATGCACAAGTGCAGGCAGAAATCCAGGGAAAAGCAGAGTTCATCTCCCTACACTTTATGGGAACTCCCCTTGCCCTACTTGGGCTCTGGGCTCTGCTGTCCCAGGAGAAAGGGGAAGGAGAGGATAAGTGGGATTTTTTAAGTCCAGACAAGTTCTCCTGGCAGCACTGGAGTCATCCAATCTCCTGCCTTTGGTGGCACTGCTGGAGGAGAAGCCAAACCTGCCCTGGTGCTTGGTTTAATGCTGAGCTCATCCTAAACCCTCACCCACGGGAATGCTAATGAATTACTAATTCTATTCCAAAGAGTTCCACTGGCTTTCCCATAGGGAAAGGGATGATTTACCCAGGAACTAAAGGGGCACAGCCAGACCTGAGCAGCACTGAAAGGCAACATCCCCCTGAACACAACCAGATGTGCAAGGAATACATGACTTTCCATGGGTAAAACCTGCTGCAGAGCCCAAATTAGACTCAGCTGCTACTTCCAGGTCTTGAAGGTTAGGAAAAAGCAATTTTTTTTGTGGGTGAGCCATAACCATGGCTTAGCCTTCTGGCCATGGCTGGCAGGGCAGAGTATTCATTGGTGAGGGCAGATGCTCTTGATTGGAGATATTAAATCCATATTCCTGATCTTTAATTGCAGCTTAGCTAAAAACCCACACAAGGTAAGGAACTAAGATCAGTGTATTCCACACAGCAAGGAAAATTATTTTGTGCCCTCTGAACCTTCCCACTCTGCAGTGTGGGCCCCAACCAAGGGTGGGAAAGCCCTGCAGCTCCCAGTGGAGGATTCCACGTTTCACACAGGAGGATCTCTCCTCAAACACCCACACACTTTAGTCCTGGGGACCTGGATGGGAAACCACAGCTGGCAGCACTGCTCCAGTCCACAGTGGCTCTGTGACCCCCAAAACCATGCACAGAGCCTTGGAGCTGGGACAGAGCATCCTGATGGATGGAGAAACACCAAGGGAACAGAGCTGGGTGAGCTGGTGGATCCCAGGGAAGGGTTGGGGAGCTCAGGCATGGATGGGACACAAGAGTCAAAGAGGAGCTGCTCCTGCAGAGCCCCTTTCCCTGCTGAAAGCCAAGGGATGCTTGCCTGGAGCTGGCTCCCTCCTGGAACCAAAGCTCTCCCAAGGCCTTCCCAGCTCACCTTGTTTTTCCATTACTGGAGGACTCAGCTCGTTTCTCTGAGCAAATCCCCTGCTAAGGTTGCTGGGATTTGAATTTATGGCCAAGGGAGGTGTTGAGCCACCAGGCCAGATGGTTATGTGCTAATTTCCATGGGTTGGAGTGGTTTGGGGATCTCAGCACAACTGTCCACATTCCCTAACAAGAGAAAGCCATAGCTTGAGCTGTTTCTTACATTAAATCATTGCATGGTTTTCTTCTCTCCTTATTGCAGAAGAGGGTTTGATTTGGGCTGTATAATTTACACTCCATAGCCTGTGACCCAGTGTAGCCAAGAAGAAACTTTGGAAGGGGAGATAATACCGTGGAGGCAGATTTTCCTCTTCCCTGAGCTGAATTCCTCTTCCTCATGAAGCTGAATTTTGTTGACCAGTTCAGCTAATTCTGATTCTCCTCTGCTCCAGCAACACCAGCCACTGACAGACTTAATTGACAGACTTTATCCTTATTTTGCACAACTCAGTGCTATTAGGTGGCAAGTCAATCACATTTATTTATGAATTTAAAATTAAAACCAGAAAATAATACCCATCCTCCCTAAGGGGGTGGCTGAAAAAGCAGAGTCTCACCCAGCTTTGCGCAGGGAGTTCATGCGGCTTTAATTTCCAACACAAAGAATATCTCGCTGGGCTGGGGGCTGACATCACCCTGCTCCCAAACCTTCATGTGGTTCTCTTCCTTGCTTCTAGAGCTATTATTTTACATCTCTGCCGACAGATATTTGTATTGGCACATCTCATGGAATATTAAGATTGTATCTTTTCTGTTTAATTTCAAAAGGCGCTTCCTAACCCGAGTGCAAGCTCACAACTCCAAACCATGAAGATGAGTGAAAGCTTCCTTGCAAACCTCCTAATTTATTGCCCTTCTCCCCAGTGCCTCAGCCCTTCCAAGCTTTCATTCTCATCCCTCTATATTTGCATTTAGGGCCATAATTAGCTGCATTAACTGAGGACAGAGTAGCAAAACAAAGAGGAGTTTTCTGTTGGTCTCACCCAGGTGTGGGCTTGGTTTAAGGACAGAGTTTGAGTTTATCTGTGCACACAGGGAAGGATGGAAAAGCCTTCAGCATGTCCTGGGGCCAGAAAAGAGCTGGTGAGGCAGAGACAGCAGCAATGGAGAGAAATGAGTGGAAACAAAGCCCTTGGAAAAGCACTTTTCACTGGAATTAGTGGGTCTGGGATAAATCAGCACTCCTTGTTGGGACTCACCTGCCCTAACTCCAGGGAAGTGGAAACAAAGCTTAGTGCAGGCATGGGGATTTGATGGAAGAAAAGCCCCAGAACCTGCAATTCCAGCAGGAATAAACCTGCCCATACCTTGCTTTCCCTGCACTCAAAGAGTGGTTAAGCTTTGGAAGAGGCACCCCAGGGAAGTGGAGGTGTTCAAAAACCACATGAACATGGCACTTCATGATGTGGTGTAGTGGGCATGGGAGAGATCACTCAAAAGCTGGACTTGATGATCTTGTAGATCTTCTCCAGCCTCAATGATTCTGTCATTTTTAAGCCAAACTCCAAAACAGGCTCTGGTCCACACTGTGGAAGGCACCAACCAAGAGCACAGGATGCCCCAGTGCCCCTCTCCTGCCCCATGTCCTGGCCATGGAGCTGCCTCCTCTGGGTCTTCTCCTCCTGCTGGGGTGAGGACACAGCCCCAGCCTGGGCACCAGGGCTGGAATGTCTGGAATGTTGCCATCACAGGGCTGGGGAGGGAGAAACCCCAGGAGAAGGACCTGCAGCATGGACCCCAGCACTGGTGACCCTTTGTCCAGGTGGGCTTGGCAAGCTGGCCCTGTTTGGGACATTTGGGACATTTGGGTGTTGGTGCTGTGAATCCTCATCCTCCTTACCCCAGATCTTGGTGCTCATGAGAGAATTGACCCATTTTTTCCTCTCAGAGCAGATGTGACTAAGGCCATCGAATCACTGAGGGGGGGGTCTGCAGGTACCCAGTAACTGTTTAAACATCCCAGGCTGGATTTGGTAAAAATAACATCCCTCCTCTCTAAAAATGCTTTTTCCCCTCAGATTTCTGCCTCCAAGAGGGCTCCTGGGGCTCAGGTCCCAGTTGGGGTTCCCAGACCTTGGGATGCTGAGCAGGGAGCAGGGGAAGGTGGCCCCAGCTGTGCCCAGCTCTTGCCCAGGAATATGGAATAACTCACTATCAGCTTCCCTGGAAGTATTTTAATTTCACTTCTCCTGTGTGCTTTTCCTGGCAGCTACACTGAGAACTCCAGCTTTCCCCTCCCCATATTCCAGCAGCAAGGAGAGCAGGAGTGACCCTGGGGACAGGGGGGCCTGGGGCTCACCTGGGGTCACCCCATCTCCCTCCCTGGAGCCCTGAGGTAAAGGCAGACAGGATTCGTTTTGGTGCAATTCTAAAGGTTTTCTACTTCCTCCATGTGCTGAGTTTTTCCCTCTCTAAATCCCCCCTTATTATACATTCTTTAAGTATTTTCCTTAAGTGTTATGAGAAAAGTTCAACACATCAGGAAATTCCCCTGTTACTTAGAGGGGAAAGGGACAGATCTTGGGTTTGTTTCTCAGCTCTGGAGAAGCCATGGTGAAGGAAAAGTGGTGGGAGATCTGCTTGGAGGGATGGCAGGCTGGTGGCTGGAGAGGGGATGGAGCAGCTTCTCCTCATTCTCCCACACAACCACGAGCCAAAAACCAGGAGCTGGGCTGGGAAAAGCCACATTAAAAATGTTCCTCACAGCACAGAGATGAGAAATCTGCTTTTCCAGAAAATACTCTGAGGTTGCAGTGAGATGTCTCCCAGAAGGTCCTGTTACATCACACTGGAGGTCCTGCAGAAACTCAGCAGGGCAGCAGCCACAGCTGGAGAAGGTTCCTGTGGGGACAGGTCCCGTTGTGGTCCCATCCTCACCCCACCCCACAAGGGCATTATTGACCCTTCCCTGACTTCCCTGCATGGGAGGTGAACACTGCCCACCCCTCTCTCATCCTGAAGGGATCCGAGTGCCCTAATTTGATTTAACTCTCCCCAAATGCTGTCTGTATTGTTTTCACTTCACTGAATCATTTCCTTAAGGTTTAATCCTATTCCCTGTGCACACTCTGGAGGGGGGGGTTATGTATAAAATAACATAACAGAGATTTATTTTAATTTATCTTTAACTAATGCAGCGCACGCGGAGGTGAAGGACCTCTTTAGGAGGTCAACCAAGAAACCTCAGCACTGGTTGGCCACCACCATAAACTGCTCATTTCTTGCTCAGATCTGTCGTTTTGGCCATGGAATGAATTCAGGATTGTCCTGTGGACAAGGATACCCTGCCATCACCTCCTGGTTTGGATGGAGTCAGCCCAGAGGTGCCACAGCCCAGCAGGGATGGGGAGAAGACACAGTCACAGAAGAACAGAGGTTCTTCAAAGTTCATGAGGGGCAAAATAATCGTGGAATGAAATTAAAGCTGTGCTGGGGAATGGGATATTTGAGAATGTCAGGGAAAACAATCTCCTGAGCACTGTTTCACACTACCACGGGTGTTTTCTGCCAAGAATCCCTCAGTCTTCAGCAGTTGCTGTTTGAAAGATTTTTAGGAAAAAGAAATATTTGTTAATCTGTTAATGACTAATTAGTTAATGACTCCTGTGAAATGGAGGTTTCGTTTACAAAACTTCAAGTTGAATATTGGCACTTGCAGCTCCCGTAGAACCCAACCCAGTGTTTTTCCAGCCCCCAGAAGGGTCATTCAGCTGCCTCACAACCTCTCCATTGCAGCCTCTCCAGGGCATTCAGAAACTGTTTAATTCCAGCTCTGACATCCTCCCATAATAAACCTCCCATCCCCTTCTCTGGGGGCTCATGGCAGCTCTTTGTGGCACAGTCTCATCCATAAGTTTATTTTGTTCCCTCCAAGGAAAGGGCATTATTGGCACAATGGAATACTGGATATTCACTTGCATTTCTCAGTGCAGGTGTGCCCCTGGCAGATGTGAGGCAGCATGTTCAATTATCTTTATTACATATTTATATGTTAGATTTTGGTTGCCCAGAGCAGCTGTGGCTGCCCCTGGATCCTTGGAAGTGTCAGGACAGAGTTTGGAGCCCCCTGGGACAGTGGGAGGTGTCCCTGCCCATGGCAGGGGTGGCACTGGATGGGCTTTAAGGTCCCTTCCAACCCCAACTGTTCTGGCATTCTTTCATTTACAAGCAAATAGATTTGGATCTTAAAAAATATCATTTTTATTTACTGGTAGCAGTAAGGGTGGGAATCCAGGAAAAAAAGGAAACTTGAAGGTGAGCCCTGCAGTAACAAGCTAGCAGCAAAAAGGGTTAAATCAATCCTAAAATGCTTTTTTACAGCAGAGGAAAGAGTTTTAAAGGGTGGATGTTGTTGGTGCCACCAAGGCTGGGGTGGGAAGAGGACTCAGGGACACAGGACCAGCTGAGGACTCTCTGCTCTGCTCCCTGCAAGAGGAGAGGAGCTACACCACCCAAAACATTGCTCAGAGTGTCCCACCTCACATACACCCTGTGGGAAGAGAGATGCACGCACACCCAGTTGTAAACTCGACTATTCATCATTTAATTTGCACTGGAGAAGCAAAGGCTGAGGCTCTCCTGGGAGCCAGGGTTTGAGTAATGGGGCTGCACCTCTCTGATCAGAGACTGCAGGGCTGGAAACCAGGACTTTACCAAATATTAAATGGATAAATATTTTCTTGCTAATAATTAGTGGAGCAAAGAATGAGCAACTCGAGTTTAGCCTGAACAATCATTGAATTTATCCATTAGAACCAAATATATCCACATACCAAATTTATAATTGCAGCTTTATATAAATCCATGATGGAGATATAAAAGAGATAAGTATTAGATGCATAATTGAGTTCAGGTGATATTAAAATATTACCCCCTAAGCCAAAAGGCAGATTTAGTTTGCTTTGTTAATTTTTTTTTTCTTTTGCTTTGGTAAATGCAAAACAAATCTTGGCAAAATCAAGCACAGCTTGAAAAAACTCCATCTCCTAAAATCTGCCCCAGAAGTGGCTGGACAAGGCTGAGGTTGGAGGTTACCTGAGTGCTTTCACACATTAAGGGACAGTATTAAAAGATCATTCCCAAGTTAAGCAAACATTTCTGGCATATTGTGCAACACTTGCTTTAAAATTAACTTAGTTATTCTGAACTTTATGCCAACTGATTATTTGCTAGACTCTCTGATGATGGTAATTCAGGACATTCCATCCCATAATTCCATAAAGACAATAAGATTACAAAGCCCAAGCAGGCTCTGAGTCAGCCTTTGACAAATTAAAGCTCCCCAAGTCCCCTGAAAACCCTTCTCTGACACATTAATTTGACCTAAACCCTCAAAATGTTCCTGATTATATCATCTCAATCGGGCTTGATTTTTGTTTTATTTTTCAGTGTAGGAAATTAAAAAGGCTCAGTTGATCCCCGGCCAAGTTCTTGAAACGTGTTGCAATGCTGAGGAAATCAAAGATTACTCGAAATACTTTTTAATAATATGTCATGTCAGCAGAGATAAAGGTTCACACTCCATGCCCTCAGCTGGCTTCCATCAGAGCCGGCCAGGACCTGCCAGTCACCTCGAAACCATGAGCTTATGCTCTTCTAATTATGAACATGTTCATAAAATTTGATTAATTTCTCTTTGTAAGGAGAATTAAATCTGCAGGGGTGGGGCTGAACCTGCCCAGGAGCAAGAGGTAACCCCAAGTTTCTTTCCCCTGCCCGGTTCTCCATCCATTTCTTGCCACAAGGGACCGTGGAATGCTTTGGGTTTGAAGGCACCTGACAGAACATCTAATTCCAGCCCTCCTGCCATGGAGAGGGAACCATTATCCTGTGGAATGACATTCCAGAGGATGGGCAGCAGGCTGGGCATTGTCCCACAGAGGCATCAGGCAGGAGCACCTGGACATTCCTGTAGGAAACAAAACAAAACCACATAAACTGCTGATGGAGATCCATGGAAGGATGGAGTTAACACAAGGACAAATCCACCAGATTACAACTATGGGACTTTGGGAAGTTGGGATAGCCACTTTCCACTCCCCAGTCAGGCTGCAGGTGTTGCCCCAGCAGAGCTGGCACTGGAGTCAGGTCAGCAGCTGGAGAAGGAGGTGGCTCCCAACCAGGTGTCCAGGCTGGATGTTGAGCTTGGGCTTTTGGCAGCTGTATCTGCACCCCTTCACTTCTTCTGAGATCTTTTCCCTGGTCAAATCCCTGTCCCAGTGAGATATGCCAGGAGTTTGGTGTGTAAATGTGTGCTAAGAAAGGCAAAATTAGTTATAAATGTGTATTAACCTCAAAGGGCAATGCCCACCCTGAGCTGAGTAAGGACCATCTTTGGGATGGGGACTTGAGGACAAGAATGTGAGTCTGGGACAATTTAAATACACATCTGAGAACAAATCCTGGCACAGAGAAGCTGTGGCTGCCCCTGGGTCCCTGGCAGTGTCCAAGACCAGGTTGGACAGGGCTTGGAGCAGCCTGGGATGGTGGAAGGTGTCCCTGCCATGGCAGGAGATGGATTGAGATAAGATTTAAAGTCCTTCCCACCCAAATAATTTCATGTTCTCCACAAAGAGAACCTGCTGCCAGCACGAACTTGGGAATGTGTGCACAGGACAGCAACTCTAACAAATAGAGCAAGAAATTCTGAAAAGAAACATTTGGATGTACCAGGGCTTCCCTGCCACTCCGGGAGCACCTGGGAGCAGAGCATGGAATGCTGCACCTCCCCTGCCTGTCCCAAAGCCAGCTCCCCTCTCCTCAACCTGCTTTCTCAGCTGGCCTGTGAATTTTATCCCTTTCCACATTTTTTTCCCGTTAAGGCTCATTTATCCCGGCTGACCTCCCGGTGCCGGGAAAGGCTGCGGGGCCAGGGGGGCCGGACACCCCCAGCTCAGCGGGGACACCGCTCTCCCCTCCCCAAAACCCACCTGAGCCCCAGAACCCCCTTTGCTGCCGGCTCTGGGGAGGGTTCCCGCATGGAAAATAAACCAGCGCGGGAGTTCCAGCCTGGGCAGGGCGGGCGGGTCCCCGGGGCGGGGGTGACAATGCCGCGCAGATCCCGCGCAGCGCTTTCCCTGCGCACCTGAGGGTCCCGAACGGAGCCCCCCGGCCCCGACCCTGCTCTGCCCGGCCGGGCAGGAGTTTCCCGGGACTCTCCGGGTGGAAAACGGGGATTTCTGTCCCTAATTCAGCGCAGCTGCTGCGGGCGGCGGGGCCGCGCTTTGAAGCGGAGCCGGGGAGGGAGGGGGGGGGGGATGGCGGAGCGGGCGGGGCTGCCTTAAAAAACACCCCAAAAACAACCAAACAAACAAAAAAGCAAAAGAAAAACGGGACACAAAGCCGGAACTGCTGCCCGGCGCTGTCACAGCCCAGGGGTGGCACCGGGTTTGTCGTGCCGGGGACACCGGAGGGGCCACGCGTGACCGGCCCGTGGGGGCAGCGCGGCGGGGCCGGAGCGGGACACGGCTCCCTTCTCTTGTATCCCTCTTTTAATTTCCCCCCCCCTTTTATTTATCTTTTCCTGCCTTTTTCTTTCTTTTTCTACTCTTTTCTCCTTTCTCTCCTTTTCTTCTTCTTTTCTGTTAATCTTTCTCCTTTCTCTCTTTTTCCCCTCTTTCTTTTCCTTTTTTTCTTTTTCCCTTTTGCGCTGGTTCTGGTTAAACGTTATTTGCACTTTTGTTGGAAAAGTGGCCCCTAGTGTGCAATTATGTCAAATTTCTTTGAGTTTTACAATTTAATGGAGAACAGTAACTCTTTTATTGATCCTAGACGGGGCCGGCTCCTCTTCCCCCTCTCCCCCCCCACCCCTGTGGCTCTCCCCTCCCTCCCCCTCCAACCCCCCCCCCGTTACTCCCATGAAATGTCACTCAATGTTTCTTATGCTCCCACCAGTTTCCAAAACAAACAGAGGAGGCTGCAGCCGTCTATTGACTCAGTTGGATGCAAGAGGATCTCGCCGTGGCCGCTGCCCCCCGACGGGAGCCGTGCCGGGCGAGGGGCGCCGGGTGCCGGCCGGGATGGAGCCACCGCCGCCCGCCTGAGCCCCGCTGCCGCCCGGGGGGACCCCAGGCAGCCCGGGGGGGATGGCGCTCAGCTCCCGGGCTCACGCCTTCTCGGTGGAAGCCCTGGTGGGACGCTCGGCCAAGAGGAAGGTGCCGGAGGGTCGCGATGAGGAGCCCGGCCCCGGCTGCCGGCCGGCTCGCAGAGCCCCGGAGGCGGGTGGGTACCGGAGGGAGCCCGGCACGGCGGGGAGCGAGGGCGGCCCCCGGCCCCGGCAGCCTCCCGAGCCGCCCCCTGCCCTTTGTGTTCCCCGCAGAGAAGCGGCCCAAGGCCGGTGCCGAGAGCCGGGCGGGCGGGGTGCAGGTGGAGCTGCAGGGCTCCGAGCTCTGGAGGAGGTTCCACGACATCGGCACCGAGATGATCATCACCAAGGCTGGCAGGTACCAGCCGGCCCCCGCCGCCTCACTCGGGCTTTGCTTTCCCTTTTGGTTTTTATTTTTGTTTTTGTTCTTGTTTTTTTTTTTTTTCTTTTTTCTTTTTTTCCTGGTGGGTGACAGTGTTATTTCTTGAGCTTTTTAAATTTTGTTTCGTTGTCTTGGGTTTCTCTGTTCTGTTCAGATATTTTACATAGTTCGCCCCTTTTTCCGCTATTTTCGTTGAGTTCGATTTTCCTTCCTCCCGACGCCCGTTCCCAGTTCCGCAGCCCCTCTTGGCTCTCGCTTAGCCGCTGTCCCTGTGCCCTGTGCCCGCAGGAGGATGTTCCCGTCGGTCCGGGTGAAGGTGAAGGGGCTGGAGCCGCTGCAGCAATATTACATCGCCATCGACGTCGTGCCCGTGGACTCCAAGCGATACAGGTACGGGCACGGGTACGGGGGGACGGGCGGGACCCCCATACCCACGCGGGACCCGTCCTGCGCTGATGGCCGCGATCTGCGACCCGAGCAGGACACGGGGATCACACAGGGATGTTGGGGGGCCCGCATGCACCTGTAGAATCTGTAGGTATGGGGGCAGGTGGGGACGGGCTCCCGGCGGCTGACGCGGCCCGGCCCGGGCCAGGTACGTCTATCACAGCTCGCAGTGGATGGTGGCGGGGAACACGGACCACTCCTGCATCACCCCGCGCCTCTACATCCACCCCGACTCGCCCTGCTCGGGGGAGACCTGGATGAGGCAGATCATCAGCTTCGACCGCGTGAAGCTCACCAACAACGAGATGGACGACAAGGGGCACGTAGGTGTGGGGCAGCCCCGCCGGGGGGGCCGGGCAGGGCCGGAGCAGCGCCCCGGGGTGCGGAGCATCATCCGGGGTGCAGCGCCGGGAGGGCGGGGGTCTGTCCCTCCTGCCTTGGGGCTCAGGGCTGGGCGCTCCCTGAGCCTCGCCTCGGGTTTTGTTCCTGCCCTTCTCCCTCCGGGGGGCTCAGCCGCCTGTCCCCCCGCACAGATCATCCTGCAGTCCATGCACAAGTACAAGCCCCGCGTCCACGTTATCGCCCAGGATTCTCGCTTCGATCTAGCGCAGATCCAGTCGCTGCCGGCCGAGGGGGTGCAGACCTTCTCCTTCCAGGAGACCGAGTTCACCACCGTCACGGCTTACCAGAACCAGCAGGTACCGGGAGCCGGGGAGGACGGAGAGCCCCGATGGTACCGGGAACCGGGGGGGACGGAGAGCCGCGGCGGTACCGGGAGCTGGGGGAGGATGGAGAGCCCCGGCGGTACCGGAGGATGGAGAGCCCCGGCGGTATCGGGAGCCGGGGGGATGGAGAGCCCCGATGGCCGCGGCCGCGTCTCCCAGCCCGCCCCGCTCCCCAGTGGCCCCTTGATTTCACCCTGCAGATCACAAAGCTGAAGATCGACAGGAATCCCTTCGCCAAAGGTTTTCGGGACCCTGGCAGGAACAGGTAAGGGCCGGGGCCGCCCCGCCGCCGCCCCCCGCGCCCGCCGGCCCCGCGGCTGCGTTCAAGGCGCTCTCGCCCGCAGGGGGGTCCTGGACGGGCTCCTGGAGACCTACCCGTGGAGACCCCCCCTCGCCCTGGACTTCAAGGCTTTCGGCGCAGACAGCCCGGGTGAGTGAATCCCGCTCGCTCGCTGCCCCTCCCGGCCGCACGCCCGGAGCCTCCTCGGGCGGCTCGAACCATCAAAGATAACGAGGCGCGCCCAGAAAACGAATCCCTGCTTTTGGGGGGGTTAATTCCGCGTTGGTTTGGATAAAACTCCAAAGTGTCAAAGTGAATGCGAGAAGCCGGGAAGAACAGGATGAGGGCGCGGGCTGCTCCAGCCCCCGGCTGAAATCAGAGTTAGATGGGCAGAAAAAAATATCTGAGTGTGCAGGAGGCTAATTTGGAGTCGGGTTGTTCCGGCTTTGATCCTGTTACACTAATTGCTTCCAACCGGGTTGGGAATATCAACTACAAACGTGGTAGTGGTGACCGCCCGTGCTTTCTGAACAGCGGCAGCTTCTGCGCCGACAAATGCGTTATGCAACAGAAAATAAAATTATCTGGTATTTAGGATGCAGCAGTCGCACAGAAATGCAGAGAAGAGGAGGACAAATTTTCTGGGAAACTGCTCTTCTTCATCCTGACAAGAGCAACCGGTCCTTTATAGCACTTTCTCAGAAAAACGGCTTCAGAAAGTAATATTTGAAAGCAGATTGTTCATAGCGCCGAAGGGGAAAAACTAACAGCTCGTTTGCACTTTGGAGCCCTCCAAGTTGGGTTTAAAGTCGCGAGTTAAATTCTCGTTTACGTAAGGAACTCTTCAAAGTTTTAAGACGCACCAAGTCACCCCTGTGTCTGCCGGGAAATGCTGCAAAAATCACAGCAAAAATTAATTTTCTGCAGGCGTAGAAATGAGGGCACAAAGAAATCCGATTCGGGAGAAATTAGGAGGTTTATCAGTTGTAAAGAGAACTAAAATTATTATCGTTATTGGTGGTGGTAGTAGTAGCAGCTTTATTAGTATTATGGATAGGGTTTTTATTAATTTAATTTGTAGAAAATATCTTATGCAAAAAACTCCTTTTGAGCCCGTTTGCCGGGGGAGAGGAGGTGGTGGATGAGCTGCTTGAGGAATGAAACAACAGCAACTGCAATGTTAAGGACACTAAAATATTATTGTACATATAATACTACAGCTATCTGGGATTTTTGGAATTTTTTTTCTTGTTTAATGTATTTGGTATTTTTCTTCAGGACGGAATTCCTAGACTGATATAAATATAACAAAATCTGCAGTTCTCCTACTAACAAAATATATTTCTGAAGAAAAGCCGTAAAACTGAAATCCCAAAGCTCTAAAACCAGGAGGTAAATTAAAAGGAATTAGGACCAACATGCTGAAGAAAAAAATTTGCCATAGAATTTTTATTTTTAAGCCTAATAGGAAGGGCAGAAAACACCTGCTCATTGATCTGCTCCATCGTTTCTGCTGCAATCCCCATTCCCAAGCTTGCTGTGGAATTTGGGTGAGATTATTGCTCAGGATGTGATGTTATTGCTCGGTGCAGCAGATACTGACCCTGCTTTGCTCTGCTGTACCCAGCCACGTAGGGATTCCCTCGCTGCCTCACACACAAATATCAGCTCAATCCCGTGTTTTATGTGACCCAAAGTCCCTGAGCCCTGGAGGACATCAGGATATGTCCATGGAGAGAGGACCGGACCCTGTCCTGCTGCAGTCAGGACTGAAGCAGCCGCTGACATCAGCAGGGAAGGGTGAGACCTTCACGCCACAAAACCTTCCTGGATTATTGCGACCAAGGCCTGGCGTGTGAGAGGCTCTGCTTGTTGGAAGTTTGGAAATTAATTTGCATCACATTCAAAATCTTTGTGTTTTTAAGGTGTTTTTAAGATTTGCTATACCAGCAGCCATGGTTCAGTTTTACAGCTGATTTCGGGTCGCTGGTTGCGTGTCAAGTCGGATCAGATCCCAGCCAGGTGTTGTATTGGTAGGAATTGAATGTAAATAGTAGCACAAATGGATCCACATTCCCTTACATCCTTTCCCAGTGATTTTGGTAAGAAATTAAAATAAAGTGGGGGGAGGGGGAACCCTGTGGAAGAATTTGGTAATGAGTGTGCAGCAGACATTTGGCTCTCCACAGGCGGGAGATGAAACCAGCATCTGTGTAGCACCAGGGCCGGCTGCTCCCAGCACCATTCCCACCTTGGAGCAGCCATCCCATCCCTGCTTCATTTTTACTCCTTGGGGCTGCTTTTCTCCTGAATTCTGAAAGTGTTCATTCATCCCTTTGAGAAAGGAGGACGTTCACATGACTTGTGAGTTTGAATTTCTGGAGACACCGATAGCATTCAGGGGAATATTTCAAATTGCTTGGGAAGCCAAGTGAAATGAGTCAATTCCTGTGAGCAGGAAGGTACAAAAAAATTCTCCATCAGGCTGAATATGCTTTTTTGTTCTTATATCCAAGGGGGAAAAAACTGTCTGGAATTTGCATGAAAAATAGGGAACCTGAAATGGCAATGGTGCGGGTATAGCAGGGGAGAGTTATCGGTCATGCAGCCAGGTACAGATCCAGGTGGGTATGGAGCTGCAATTACCATGATCCCAGTCCAAGGAATGGGATTAGACACATGCAAATATTGGTTTTAGACAAATACCAGCTAGCAATAACCGTTTATGCATAGATCTTCCCATTTTCCAGGAGCTGGTCTTTGGAGCAGGTTTGTGTTTGGATGGACACCGTCAGCCGGGAGCAGGAGTTCCCCGAGGATTGCTTGGCTGTGGACACCAGTTAGCCAGCCTGGCTGATTTCTGTTTTCCTTTCCAGGTGGGAGCTCCAGCTCTTCTCCAGTGGCCTCCAGTGGTGGGACCCCCTCTCCTCTGAACCCCCTGCTCTCTCCATCGTGCTCCCCTCCCACGCTTCACTTGCCTGCCAGCAACCTGGGCATGTCGTGCCCCGAGAGCTTCCTGCACCCCCTCAGCGTGCCCCTCTACTACAAGATCTGCCCTACAAGCTTCTTGAGACAACAGGCACTCCTCCTTCCGAGCCATGAAAAACTGGGAGCCACCAACCCACATCTTTTACCCCACTTCATGGTGGATGTGCCCAAACTGTCTTCCCTGAAAAACACCAAAGCCGAAGACTTAAACGCTCAGTGCCTACAAGCCCCCGGTCCTGCTGGTCAAATGCTGTATGGATTACATGCATCTGGAAACATTTTCCCATCAAGTCCCATTGCTCGGGAAGCACTTAATTGTTCTTTACATCCTCCATATGGCTTGTATGGTTATAACTTCTCTGTGCCATCCAGACTGATGAATGCAGCAGGGCATTTCAAAGTGAGTGACAGCATTCCGGCTGCTTTGAGGGACGGCAGATGCAATCACTCCAACTGGCACCCCACAATTAACCACTGCCTTTAGTGGGATCAGAGAATATTTCCGAGCTTTGTAAAGCAAGTCCTTCCTTCTTTCATAGCCAGGGGCTCGTTAGTTATTGACTCTGAAACGCTGCATGGTACAGGAGCAAGATGGGCAGGCATTTAATCCTTTTATTTTGTGGACAGAAGGGTTGTGTTGTTGGGAGGGTGGAGGATCTGGGAGGGTCTGAGATGACCCTGAGGTGATACTTTTTGGCCACATTTATGTCACAGTTGTAGGTTAAGAGCAAACTGTCAGTCACCTTTTTACTATTTGCACTCCCGAGTGGGGACATTGATGTCTGTATTTCTACAGCTCTGTTTTCTCTCTCTTGCTTGCCTTTAGTTAGCTCAGAGCCCTGGGGAGCTGCTGCTCACTCACTCAAGTTTTATCCCTAATTTCAAAGGGACTCTCCAGGACCTGGACTTGGCAAAGGAGCCACATCTGGCCAAGCACTCAAGCTTGTTCTTAAGTTCTCTTGGCTCTATTGGGTCCTAATTAATGACATAAAAGTCCCTCATTCTCCAAGACCCAGATGCCTCCGTTATCAGGGTGGGGACATAAATCAAATACCTTAAATCCAAGTATCTGCTGCCAGGGTAAAGAAAGGCAGGATGAAACATGGATGGGGTGAGAAGGTGCAGGGGTGGCCCAGAGCCCTCCTTTCCATGCCCCACCCGTGGTGGGAAGGACAGGTCACACATCTCTCCCATGGTGAGATGGATCCATGCTGGGGACATGGAGGATGCATCTCGGAGAGTTGTGTGGGATGAAACACCCCAGGAGCCCTGCAGGACAATCCTTTGACCCAGAGCTCTCAGCCCCAAGGGACACAGAAGATCCACGTGGGATCTCATCCAGCCTTGTCCAAAAGAAGGGGCAGGGATGTTCCTGGCTCAGTCCCACAGAGAACAGAGATCCTTTATGGAGAATTACAACTCTACAGGCCCTGGAATATGAGATTTTCAATTCCTTCCAAAATTCCTGTTTGTTTTCTTGTAGCCTGTGGATATTCTTGTTATTCCTGTAAATAATGTCCAGCTCCCAAGGGTGCCATGTAACTCATAATAAATCAGGACACAGGTTTTATTCTTTATTTGATTGATGTTCAGTCCCTACCTAAAGTCAAATTTATCACTTGATAGATGGCAGATATTGGAAAATAAGGCTTGGTTGGGACTAGCCCCATTTTGGGAACAATCTTATATTTTCAAGCACAACACACAATAGAGGGATTAGGCACAGGCTTAAGAATAAAAATTGATACCAGAGTTTTGATTTTATTTTCGTCCTTAACAGATAACAAAATCAGACCAGAACATGGAATATCAGAAGCTGCTAAATTAACAAAAGTTACACTTTTAATTTCATGAGACTTTGATAAAATTCGGACAACATTAGTTTCCCTAATTTTCCTGATATGGGTGTTCACAGACGCCCCAGTGATGCCAGTATGAAATGGGGGATTGTGATAAATGGTCTGTACAACTGTAAAAATGAACAAACCTGCTTTCTCGGGCTGTTTCTTAGCAGTTTATCTCATTATTTTTATTAAAAAAGAAAAAGCTTTTTTCTTTCCTTGGGAGTCCTTATTTCCAGCATTGGTGGTGACCGAATTCCCGTGGCAAGACCACTGCTGGCCCTGGCCAGGCTCTGTCCAGCTGAGTGACCACAACCCAGCCCCCACATGTGGTTGCACTCCTGGGGAGCTGGAAGGCTCTTCCTGATCAGTCACGGATTTGTGCGACAGGGAACTTCCAATTTTCCAAATATTTGCGGTTGCATAAGATATTCCAGAGTTGCTGGCCATGAGCTGTAATCCAGTAAATCAGTGTCTGGTTAAAAATGTGACTGATAATGACTGGAAGAGATATTTTTGGTGCAGTGATTTGCTCCACCAGGAATGATGCTCGGCAGATTCCAGTGGAATTGAGCTGGATCTCAAAGCGCCTCCGTGGGTCCCGTAGGATCCCAGGTTTCCTCACCCTTCCTCATCACAGCCACTTGGAAAACACACCCAGAGCCTGGTCCCTGCAAGGTCTGAGCGTGTCCCAGGGGTGCCACACTTTGGGAGGGTGCTCATCAGGCAGATCCAGAAATATCAATTTGTCTGTGTGAGAGGTCGGCGCGGCATGAGAGGAGCTGCTTGATCCGCATTATCTGAGGGTTATTTCCATTTTCTTTGCCTTTACCTCCTGCTTTTATCCTTTCAAAAATCAGTCTAATAAATAAAAAGGATTTGGTTGGTGTTTTCAAGCAGTCATAGCTCTCTGTCATGTGCCACCAAGGCCACCTCAGAGCAGACCGAACTCCCTGGCCCTTCTGGCGTAGGAATATTTTCCATATCCATAACAGTGACTCAACTGATTCACTCACACTATAAAATAGATAGGTTTGCCTAGATATTAAAAGAAATGTGCACCAAAATGTAGCTAACCTGCACTCTACACTCTCGGGGTCCTTCATAAAACAGCTGCTAGTGGGAGGTGAGCAGCTGAACTCAAGAGAATAAATCAGATTAATCAATATGATTTATTAAATGTGAAACTGGGCAAACTGAGGTTGATATTTCAGGCAAGCCCATGTGCCTGTCAATACAATTCCATCACGTACTGCTTTGTATTTCTTGCCACAAATATTATAGGAAAACTCGTGGCCATTTCAAAGTTCACAGTTCTTTGGACTTAGTGAGCAAATACAAGCAGCACCTCAGGATTACAGTGCTATTTTTAAATGGGAACAGGGAGAAAAACAAAGGGGTTTTTTTAGAAGATGAAACTTGCTGAACAATCTCAGCTATTAGTCATCTGACCTTTTGCAAGAGGAGTTTGAAGTTATTTGTGAATATCTGAGCCTGTTTGTAGCACTCATCATGTAAAATCCACCATTCCAGAGGCGCCGTGTCCGTGCCCAGCGCCGGGACATGGGATGGGCTTGGTGCTCAGACACGGGGGTGGATTTAAAATCCAAGGAGACAAAATAACCAGGAACAATATTTTTAATCAAAGTGCAGTTTACTCTCTGGTTTCACCCAAATTTAATCCATCAATTGGAGAAGCCAAAAGCATAGAGGGAGCATCGGATGTCGCTTTTTTGCGATGGAAGTGCCTCGGTTTACATTTGATCTGCTGAGGTTGGGGCTGTAATTAGATGATAATTTGTATCACAATTATGCAAAGCAAACGAGGATTGGATAGCAAGATAGAGCAGAACAAATAAGCACCCAGACCATTTGAAATGCATCCAGTATGGAAACCATGTCCATGTGTGGCTGGGGCCGGGGACATGTTGTTCCAATAAAGATGCAGAAAGGGAAAAGGCCGGGATCGGTTCCTCCAAAAGTTTCAAATGCTCATGTTTACAAATTTGTATTGCACATTAATATGTAAACACAGCCTATTGGAAACAGATGAAGCCACAATATTTACGTGCCCTTTCCTCTTTGTTTTGGGTGTCTGGTTGTCCCCCAGAACACACAACATCTGTGGTGACTCATAAAACTCAGCTCAGGAAGCTAAAGGAGAGGTTCAGATAATTATAAAATCTCTGGTGCCATGGTGACTCGCCCATCCCAGATGGATTTTGGGTTCTGGGTGCAGGGGGATGCATTCACAACTCCGTGGGGTTGTGCTATGAGCCCTCGGTGACTGGAGCTGCACTTTGCAGTGCCACAAGTGAAGCCTCACTCTCTGGCATTTTCTGGATGAATTTTATAATTTTCTTTGCTGCTGTGTCACTTGGAGCTATGACAGGGACCATGGCATTGCTTGGAACATGCGGGAACTCCATCCATGCCCGCTCCATGCTCCACCAATGCTGCACCCACTGAGAAAAACAGCTTTTAAAACATCAAGAACTATTTTTAATGAATTCATTTCCAAAAGAAAAAGGAAAAGGACCTTCTTCACAATGTAAATAAAAGCTTTGACTTGTTAATCCCCTTTTCTTTCACTGGTTTGTTTGCATTTTGGGATGCAAACTCCAGGCATCCCTTTCCATGGCATCCCAGACTGCCGGCCTGGGGAGTGAATGCAGATGGATGCAGCAGTCGAGGCTGCTGGGAATTACAGGGGCTGAGAGGACTTTTGCAGATGTTGGGAATTGCCCTGCAAGCTGTTTGTGCTTAATAGAGCTCTGGTCTCTCCAAGCTCGTGGACTTTCTGAATTTTGCAGTTATTTATAAAGCCATTTCTCTGCTGTGTCCTTTTGGTGACATTCCCAAGAAGGACCTATCGTCTACTTCCATCCATCAAACCATTTCCTCCCAGACTGCTGCTCCTAAAGCACCAAGTTTTCACTTTATTGTAGCAATTAAGTACAAGAAGGAGTCCAGGTTTTGAGAAGGACCCCTTGAGCTTATAAATCAAACAACACAAAGCAGCAAGTAAAAGTCAAGACCTTTCTGGAGAGGAAACACCAGCAATAGGGAGAAAACTCAGAAAAATAATTTTTTCTGCCTAAAGAGGCAGATCCTGAACAAAACCAGAGATGGGGGCAGGAGCTGAGGATGGCTTCTGGCTCTCTGAAGTCTGAAGATATATTGGATACATTTTACAGATATTTTCAGCTATTTTCTCTCATTTCAAAAGCCTTGCTTTTTCAGAGAATGGCGTTTTGGAGAAATTCACTTTTTCCTTCTTGGCGCTGGCTCCAGATCTCACCTCGGAGCTGGGTCCCAGCTCCAACAATTTCCTCGGGGCCCTGCCCAGCAGCTGGGAACACTTAACAGCTCATCCGCCCGCTCTGCTCACCTGCCTGAGGAGCCCTGACAGGTCCATCTGCTTCCAGTCAGGCCTCAAATAAAACCTTCGGCTCCAGGGGAAGAAACGAGTCAGGGACTGGTGCGGTGACTTTGGAGTTGCTGCTGAAATTACTCAGCTGATGCTCCAGCATGGATTCTGCCCTCAGCTCCTGGTCCATAGGAGTGAGCTGTTGCATGCCTTGCCCCTGGACCTGCAGCCTGAAACCAGCAGAAATATCGGGTTTTTAGGCAGGTTTGGGTGGATATTAAACACTGAACCATGATCCTGCTGTGCCCACATCACCTCAAGCACTCAGTGGTTTAAACCATCGCACATTGCTTTAACCACCCTGTAGGTTTAAGGCAGTTTGATAAATTTTTGGGGCTGGGGCTGCGTTTCATGCAAGTTTTCAATCCTAGGACAAAACTGTGCTATCCAGAAGGCTGGACTGGTTTATCTTCAACAGCACCTCCTCTGTGCTGAGGGCCTTCTAAACTTGAAAAAGAGCATAAACCCAGACAAAAAGCAATGTTTCAAGTGCCAGGTGGTTCATATCCATATAATAGTGAATTATTATTATTATTGCCACTACTATTACTATTATTATTATTAAATACCATGCAATGAAATGCAAGGAGTGGAGGCTCCTGTGCCCTCCAAAGCTGTGGGGACACTTAAAGGCACCTTCAAGTTAATCCAATAAGGTCCCATCCTCTCACAGGACCTCAGATTTGGACTGGAATTAGGGATTTTTCTCCCTGCAATGAAACCATTTCACATGTTTATCCCTAGAAATATTCTACTAGGATTTTAACACCACTGCCTGTGCAAAATAAACAAATTTCATTTTACACCAATACCTTAATTTCTTGCAGCAAACCATTATGTCTGGAAGTGTTAATAAACTTAAAAATGAGAATGCACAGTCTTCAAAAAATTTGATTATCAACAATATTTCTTCTATGGAGGCCAATACATATTGAATATCCAGCTGCCCCTCTCAGGACATGCAGGTACCACATGTCTCCCTTCACCAGCAACACTTTAAGCTCCAGCCCTTTGCTGAATTCTTCCTTTATGTTCGTTAAAGGTCACACTGTAAAATTAATCAAAGTCGATATGCTATTTCCTGTATCGTATTTCTTCTAACGTTATCAATATTGCTAATAAAAATAGAGATTGGAACAGTATGTTGTAATGTCCAGGATATAAGCCAGATCCTGCTGCAGCTCAAATAAATATGAATATGGCCTTTGGCTTTCATAAAAGCAGGATAATGTCTCTATCTGAGCTCTTCTAAAGGATAACATCAGCTCCCTTTGCTTCACTTCTCAGAATTCCCAGAATTTGGGAATTTAGTCTGGTAGAAGAAATACAACTCTGTGTCCTGGAGATTTTTGAGATTAAACCAAATCAATGTAAAGCAGAGCCCCAAACTTCATTCCCAGCTGAAACAAAATCTGGCATTTCCAAAGCATTCCTGCTTTGAAAGTGCTGACACTTCCCACCTTGGCCCTTGGAACTGCAAATGAGGAGCTCTTGAGGGACAGAATGGGAAGGAGAGGACAGGGAAGAGCTCATATGGATCTGGTCAGGTACAGGCACTTCACTCCTGCTGCTGTTCTTCCTTCCCAAGGCAATATCCCCTCTTTCTGAGGTGGTTTTTAGTCAAATTTTTGGTTAAAGAATTAGGAAGGAATTGTTCCCTGTGAGGGTGGGGAGGCCCTGGAATGGATTTCCCAGGGAAGCTGTGGCTGCCCCATCCATGGGGGTGTCCAAGGCCAGGTTGGATGGGGCTTGGAGCAACCTGGGCTAGGGGAAGGTGTCCCTGCCCATGGCAAGGGTGGGACTGCATGGGATTTAAGTCCCTCCACCTCAAACCATTCCATGATTCCACAAAATAGGTTTGGGTGTTTGAGCTGAGTGTGCCAGTGAGGGTTCTTCCCCTATGTCCAGCTCCTCTTGCCACCTTGAGGATCCTGTGGAGAGTCAGGATTTCCTCAGTCCCACGTGGATGAAGGATCCATCTGGGAATGCACAGTCTTAGCTGCTGCCCCTGGGATTCTGTCTCCAGGTCCTGCTGGTGAGACAGCCAGAGCACCCCGCTCCAAACCGGAGCCTCCCAAATGACCAAATATCACTTATTTTTTAACTGGTTTTGAGTATCACTCATGCATCTGGAGCCATGAGCCTTAATGAGCCATAAAAAGGAGGAATTTTGCTGGGTAGGTCTCCTGGACACAGAACAGAGCAGAGGATGGAAATGAGATCAAGCTCTGCCCAAGCCAAAACTTTCCGGAGGCGATGGCGAGTGTCTCTGTTGGCCATCCTGCATGGGGCTCGTGGGGCAGGGATTCTCCTGCATCCACTGTCACCTTCCATCACCCTGCATCAGATCCAGACCAAGTTTGGGCTCCTGGGGAAAATGTCTCAAAAATTTGGAAGCTTCAGTGTCTCCTTGGGGTTGCATCCCTTACCAGACGGCTTGGAGGTGGCAGGGATTGGTCCATGTTCTCCCTGTGGATTTGCCCCTCAGCAGGTGAAAACAGGGATTTGCTCCTCAGCTTTAAAAACAAAAAAACCCCAAAAACAACAACAACAACAACAAAAATTAATGGAAACCTCACTGGGGTGGAGAAAAGTGTTTTATTTGCAGAAATTGGGCTTGGCCAGTTTGGATCCTGGCATTCCTGCCCCGGCAGCCACGTGGCCCCAGCGCCAGCCCCCACACTTTAATTCTTCCCTTTTTCCCTTAAAATAGGACACACCTGTAAGGAAGGCGAGTTTCTTCAAGACATTCCTGATCTGGAGCATATTAAACTGATATTTTTGTTTTGTATTTTGGATGATTTGCTCCAGTGATAACATAATAGCATGATATTTAGCCTGGGACTGATTAAAACATTTCTTTTGATCAGCGCAGCAGATTGGAGTAGTTGTTTATTACTGGACAAAACTTGGAGAAAAGGAATTAAGAAAAAAGAGCTGAAAAAAGAAACGGCTCTGGGTGGCTGTTGGGTTTGGTTTGCACTGGGATATTTCCTTTGCTTTGGGAAATTTCTCTGTTCCAGCCGGGTTTGGGAGGTGAGAGAAGGGAAGGATGATCCATCACGCTGATGGACAACGGCTGAAAAGCCGGGCACTGGCTGTTAAAACCACACGTGTGGGGAATAAAAGTAATTTCTCCCTCTCAGGACACACCGGTGGCCCAGATCATCACTGATTAATTTCTACATCCAAATTTGGCATTTCCTAGGAGGAAATTCTCAGCTACATCAATCACTGCACACTTCAAAGCTGCCTATGATTTAAAATATAAGATTTAACTTTAAAACCCTTTTATTTCACTTTCCTGACCAAATGCAGAGTTGTTTTGTTACAAACCTACAACATCTGAATGTAAACGTGTTATTCTGGTTTAGCTCCAGCTCCTCTAAAGGCTTTTAAGGCTATAGATTTTAATTACATGAATATTTTTAATAAAATCCCCTTTTTAACTGCTGGCAAGGCTGTAAGGGAAAAAACAATAATATCTGGCTCTGTCTCTCTGTCAGAATAATTCTTCTAGTTGCATTTGCCACATCCTCGCAGCTGCGACCAATAATCCTCTGTCTTTATGATTCTCCTCCGATATGAAATTAAAATGAACTGGAAATGTTTATGCTGCAAATGGTGTGCAACACATTAAACAGATAATGCCAGCAAAGGGTTTGCTTCAAACAGGGGTTCCTCCTCCAGCAGAGCCCCTCTGTAACTTAATCCCCCCTTTTCCCAGGCAGCAGAAATTGCTGCTCCACAGAAAGCCTCGGACACATCACAGTATCTTCATTAAAGAGGAATTACTTCCATCTCACCATCCCCAGGTGCCACTGAAAGCAGGGCTTTGTTTCATGTGGCCCATTGCAATTCCTGTGTTTATAGCAGCGGATTCCTTGGCTACATGGGACATTTGGAGATAAATCTATTTTGGGTCCTGTTTGCTTCCCCTGGCCTTTTCCCTGCAGCATGTTTATAGCTGCATATTAATTCCTTGGTCATGCCTTTGGAATTTTTCACTGCTTACAATAAAATAAAAAAAAAAAAAGGCCTCATCCTATTTAATCATCTCAGCCCAATACACTTTTTGCTTGTTTGCACTGATCGATATTGGGCTGAATCAAATTCTTTCAGGTGGTTCATTCTGAGGGGCTCCATTCCCAAGGCCTGCACCTGCCCCATGTTTTCCTTGCAAGGGGACACCCGTCCCCAGCTCCCAGGTGACTTCCTGATGTGTGTGCAAAGGGATCCTGGGGATGTGGAGAGCCTGGGGCTGGGGAGGTGAGAGCTGTGCCCTGGTCACTTGTGTCATGTGCCACAGCCAGACTCTGTGTCAGTGACAAGGGAGGGAAGGAGTTTGTCCTTAACTGGGGAATTTTTCCAGCACAACCAATGGGATTTTCACATCCTGCTGCTTCCTGGAAACTGCCATCACTGGATGGTTTGGGTTGAACCGTAAAGCCCATCCAGTTCCATCGCCTGCCAGGGGGGATGGAACAGGGCAGGGACAGCTTCCACTGTCCCAGGCTGCTCCAAACCCCATCCAGCCTGGCCTTGAACACTTCCAGGGATGAGGCAGCCACAGCTTCTCTGGGCACCCTGTGCCAGGGCCTCCCCACCCTCACCTCTGCTCAGAAACATGGTTTCTGCTACATGGCTCTGACTTGAGGACTAGAAAGTCCCATCAACTTTGTTTTAATATTTCAAAGCGTTGGGAATCATCACTAATTGTTCCTCCAGAGAAACCCAACCCCTCTAGACAGCACCGGCAGAACAAAAAAATTAGATTTATAGGAGCACGTTGTCATTTTGGGTTGGGCAGAGTTTATCCCACACTCTCTGTACAGCAGCATAAATCTGGCCGGGGAGGGAAGGAAGGGAATGGCAGCACGAGCTGTCAGCAGCTCCCTGGGATCTGACAGAGTCCAGCAAACACTCCCCCCACCCTGACCCTGCCTGTCAATCAGCTTTGGGGGAGAAGCCCCTTCCCACCCTCCCCTCGGCCCTTCGGGCGAGCAGCAGCAGCCAGCTCCAATTTGGAGGAGCTGTCATTTATCATTATTTCGGGGGGGAAGGGGCCGGGAAGGGTCTCCTCACCCCGAAGGTGCAGGCAGAGCAGAATTTGAGATGATGGGTGGGGATTTCCACCGGCACAAATGGGAATAAGGCTCGGAGCTTTCCAGGCTGCACCAAAAATAGCGGCCCAATTTCAATCTCAATTAGAGCTCGGTAACCCCGGAGTATAATTCAGGAGTCAGCTTCTAATATTTCAATTCAGGATGAAGAATAATATTCCACTTCCCCCTCTACAGCCCGAGCGATTTTCATTTCATAGGGGCTAATCTTGACTTGAACATGTGTTTCAGTGAGATGCTCAAGGATATGAGTGTGCTAAAGAAAATACGGGGGAAAGTTGTGTAGAAATGGCTGTGCAAAGCTCTGTGGAGGAGTCAGCTCCTTGGAATCAAGGAATCATGGAATGGTTTGCGTTGGAAGGGATGGTAAAGCCCATCTTGTTCCACTATCCCAGGCTGCTCCATCCAACCTGGCCTTCGACACTTCCAGGGATCCAGGGGCAGCCACAGCTTCTCTGGGCACCCTGTGCCAGGGCCTCCCCACCCTCACAGGAAAGAACTTATTCTCAAAAGCTCATCTAAAACTCCCCTTTTTCAGCTTAAAGCCTTTCATTTATTTTTTGGATGTCCCTATTACTACAGAGCTCCCACCAAGAAGCCTTATGGAAAAGAAAAAAATGCAAAAACCCTCCCAGATTTATTCTTTATTTTGGAAAACATTCTTTTTCCAAGGCTTCCAATCAGTATTAGTCTAATAATTAATTCGTCTGAGAATTAACATTTTAAAATTACTGCCTGAAGAATATTTTGCATTTTAGAAGGTGACTCTCAATCTGATTTCATTCTGATGACAAAGGAAATTATCCTTAATATTCAAATTAAGATTATTATTTAGGAAATATCATATTTTTCACTTACATGCTTCACCCATGAGCACTTTTTAGCATTTAAAAGAGTTGCATGAAGGATTAATCCCTTGGGTAGGAAGAGGGGTGAAAAACATACGTGTTTTTGCAACAGCAAAATACAGATTTTCCAGTCCTTTTGCATCCTGTCACTGAAAATTGCTGGGGTAGGAAAGCTCCTTCAGAGTTTTTCCCCCCCTCCATGGACTTTGCTGCAGCTTTGGCTCATCCCTCCAAAGGACAAGGCCGGCACGTTGGCGAGTGCCCCTTCCCTGTGCCGCCGGCGCTCACCCTCTGCCGTAGGAATTATTTCTTTGTTACTTAATCATCTGTAATTATCTCCTGGAGTAAATTCTGTTGGTGCATCAATTTTCAAACACAACAGTCATTTTTATCAGTCATGTTTATTTAATTTTAGCTGATTAGCACAGAACCTAACAAGTGGCTTAGACTAACAGTGTGTCACTGCCCAAGTATTTTGTAGGTAACAAGAAGACATGGAATAGTGCACATGTTGCTTTGTCTGCATTAATCTATTTACATTGTAATTCTTCAACTGTTTTTAATGGCTGGTTCAGCTGGAAGCAATTAGTTGTCTAAATTAAAGCCACATTTCTCACTTAGTGCACTGGGAAGGCTCTTTGCCGTTGTCTTTCCTTTGCTTTTTGTTTTCCAAATCAAGACAGATACCGTTTGAAAACGCATGAAATCTTATTGAGGGGATTGATCTGGGTGTTTGGAGCTGTGTTCCCATGCGTTTGTCTGGAAGCCAAAGTTTTGGATGGGGCAGGGAATGCTGTGTTTGGGGGTGCACCCTGCAGCAGGGCTGTCAGCACAGCAGCAGCAGCCGGGGCTCAGAGCGAGACTTCGGGGCAGCTCCGAGAGCAGGAGGGGAGCAAAGCCTGGAGAAGAGAAAGCTCTGGATCCTCTGGGCTGTCCTGCAGGAGCAGGAGCCCTGGTTTATATATTAATTAAATTGAAAAATAGGTTCGTGTTAAGTACAACGTAATTTATGCAGCACTTCAGAGCACAGAGTCAGTGAGTATTGGATTCCACCCTTTTTTTTATTTTACAGGCTAAAATGTTACACTTTAAAAGCAGGCTCCATTAAACATTTGGAGTTAGGCTGGTGTTGCTCCACCCCATCTCTGCTCATCTCATTCTATAACTCGATGATATTACAGTCCAATGTCTCCCATGAGGTTTGGACTTTCTGTGCAAGGTGAGAATTTTTCCTTAAAAAGTACTATTTTATACCACTTGTTAAAGAATAAAATTTAAAAGGAAAATAAAATAAAATAAAAAATAGTAAAATAAAAAATAAAATAAAATAAAATAAAAAATATAAAATGCTCTCTATGCATTAACTTTGAAATCAAAGCACAGCCAATGACTTATGAAGGCAAGGAAAGAAAAGGCTCCACTGTGCCTTCCCTGGACTTCAGAACAGCCTACAAAGTGGTACCCAAAGCACCAGCCTGCGAAGAAGGATACCCCCACAGAAAAGAAGAATTTAAGTTGCTGTATCCCAATGCACCTCCAGGGGCCATTGGACAGGTTTTAGTTTGAGCATCATTGAAATTGACACATTTCATTTTCATTTTAGTTTAAAAAAAAAAAATTAAAAAATTAATAAAATTCACATATGGCCTAGTCCAGACTGCTTAAGTCTTTGCTTAAGTTGATATTGCAGTAAATTGGGTTTGGTCTAGATTTCCTCCTGAGGAAGGGTTAGCTGGTGATCCAGCAAAACTGGGTGAAGGGAGGGAAGGTTACCACCCTGTTTGCTGCTCTTCTCCTCACCTCCAAACCCTAAAGCCCCAATGGGGAATTCTCTGCCTTCTCCAGTTTGTGCAAAACCAGGAGCCTCTCAGATGTGTGTGTGTGTGTGTTCCTTCCTCTCCTCACACACTGTGTACTCCTTCTCCCTCAGATGTTGCATGTGCTCCCTCTCCCTCAGACATGGTGCATGTGTGCTCCTTCTCCCTCAGACATGGTGTGTGTGTGTGTGCTCCCTCTCTCTCAGACATGGTGTGTGTGTGCTCCTTCTCCCTCAGACCTGGTGTGTGTGTGCGCCCTCTCTGTCAGACATGGTGTGTGTGTGCTCCCTCTCCCTCAGACATGGTGTGTGTGTGCTCCTTCTCTCTCAGACATGGTGTGTGTGTGCTCCTTCTCCCTCAGACATGGTGTGTGTGTGCTCCTTCTCTCTCAGACATGGTGTATGTGTGCTCCTTCTCCCTCAGACATGGTGGGTGTGTGCTCCTTCTCTCTCAGACATGGTGTATGTGTGCTCCTTCTCCCTCAGACATGGTGGGTGTGTGTGTGCTCCCTCTCCCTCAGACATGGTGTGTGTGTGCTCCTTCTCCCTCAGACATGGTGGGTGTGTGTGTGCTCCTTCTCTCTCAGACATGGTGTGTGTGTGCTCCCTCTCCCTCAGACATGGTGTGTGTGTGCTCCTTCTCTCTCAGACATGGTGTATGTGTGCTCCTTCTCCCTCAGACATGGTGGGTGTGTGTGTGCTCCCTCTCCCTCAGACATGGTGTGTGTGTGCTCCTTCTCCCTCAGACATGGTGGGTGTGTGTGTGCTCCTTCTCTCTCAGACATGGTGTGTGTGTGCTCCCTCTCCCTCAGACATGGTGTGTGTGTGCTCCCTGTCTCTCAGACATGGTGTGTGTGTGCTCCTTCTCCCTCAGACATGGTGTGTGTGTGCTCCCTCTCCCTCAGACATGGTGTGTGTGTGCTCCCTCTCTCCCAGAGATGTGTGTGCTCCCTTTTGCAGCCCATCCCAGCTGTCCCTCATTACATGCTCCGCCTGAGCCCCACGCAGGGTCGGGTTGCGCCGAGGCAAAGGTCAGAGGAACCTCCAGCCTGCATTTTGCCATCGCTTGATTATTCAGATAACAAACAACCTAAAGACTGACGGGGCTTCTCTGTGCCCACAGACGGGACCCAATCACTGCAGCAAAAGAAAAAGTCCAGTTCTAATTCCTCCTGGCTTCCCTCTCTCCTGAATCTCCCAAAAATAATTCAGCGAGCAGATGGTGTTTGTGGAGCTGGTGCTCGGCCGCAGCCTTGCTCTGCCACGTCCTGCATTTAATATACTGCCCAGCATTAATCAAGCAGTTTAGAAGCATCCTGTATCAGTTGTGCAAAACAGGGCTTAAATGATTTACTGTTGGATTCTTTCAGCTCCTGTTAGGCTCCTGTTTTTCTTTCATGTGGGGAGCAGGGGTCAGCGGCGGCAGGAGATCCGTGCTCTCACTTGGCCAACATTTGCTGCTGTCATTCCGAGCCCGCTCCGGTCCCCGCCGAGCGACGGATGTGTTCATGCTCCCAGCCCTGGATGCTAATTGATTTTAGGGAGCCCATTCATCAGTTAAATTTAGTAGATCACCCACCAGGTTTGCTGTTCACTGTCAAAGGTAATTCAATTAAAACTCCACAAGTGTGACTAACCAGTGGATGGTAAATATGTTCACCAGCTGTGTTTGCTGGGCCTTCTCCACCCTATTGTGTCTGTGCCTGGTGGAGGATGTGCCCGAGCCCTGTACCTTGGCTGATTAATGTATACAAAAAATCTGTAGCACTGCCAAAAAATTAAGCACAAATGCCACCTTTGGGATGTGAATGTCTGAACATAAGAGTTTCAGAGAAGAGAAATCCTCAGTTGTGTTCAAGGCAACAGTGCTACAGTGGCTGAATTAACTCAGGTCTTGGGATTTTTTAAATAACCTTCCAAGGAATCCGATTAGGATTTTGGGTTTTGAAAATAACTTCCAAAAATCCAATTTGTATTTTAAAATCCATTGGCAGTTTGGTTTCTCCTCATTCATTCCCACTTTGCCCTTAGCCATCACTCAGAGCTGATGTGAAACCATCCAATGTGGTTATTTCCATCACCAAAGCCGTGTATAAATCAGGGATGCATCACAGAGCACATGGAAAGATGTTTCTATTAAACCCTGAGATGGGGGAACCTTGCTGGACCCTCTGCCTGACCAAGTGGGTCTTTGAGTCTCCTGCCTGCTGCCATCGGGCACTCAGATGTGGTTTGGTAGTAATTAAGTGCATCGTTAACGATCCCATTGCACACCACGGGCCAAAATGGTGTGTCTGCTTAATAGATTAAAGGAAAACATTCTCTGAAAAGCACAGGTAAACAAGACACTCATCCCTCAACCTTTCACCCTGGAAGACCAAGGTTCACATCCCACTGGAGCACAAATAAATAGGGACTGGACTCCCCTGGCTCACTGCTGGGGGGTTATAGTCATGGTGAGACTATTCTGGAGCAGAGTTGGTGGGGATGGGAGAGGATGAATGGGATGCAGGCTTGGAAGGGGCTTGGAGCAGAGAAATTCCTTAAATCCCTCCCCATCCAGAAAGTAGCATGGATTTACTTACAGTCAATACAGTACTTAGAGTGGCTGCCTAAAATTCTTCTTAAAAATTTATTTAGGCAGCAAAGTGGAGTTTCCAGGAGCTTTCACTGAACACAGATCCCATTCCAGCAGCCCCTTCTGCAAGGGCAGAAGCCCATACAACACTGAGATTTTCTGATTTCCCTGTGGCTGTAGGAAATAAATGAGCTGGAACAACTCTGCAAACCACCGGCCTTCCTGCACATCTCTGTAGTGCAGGAGGAGGAAAACCTGTGTGGTAAAGAGTACCCTGAGAAAACAGCCAGATTTCCCAAACATCCCTATAAACATTAATGAAGAGCTTGGGAATATCTGGTTTATTTATTACTCCAACCACAAGCTAAAAAAACTTTAGCAAAGCATTACATTTGGAAGAGAACCTGGGATATTCCATATTTGCTGCTTTAAGTTCACTATGCACCAGACAACTTGGGGTTTAGTGAGTATTAATCTTTGTATTTCTAAAACATTTAGATGAAAAAACAGTGTTATTGTTAAATGTAATATTTAGCACTAATAAATTATTAGTTCTACTCTCTACACACAAACTACTCTGCAAAAAATGTGGTAATTTTACATTTTACACGAAAGTATGACAATTTTAAGCAGTGGTCAAATACTTACAGAGAGGTAACTGGATAAGGAATGGCTTTGATATACAGCTGCTGCCAGGAATTCTCTTTTTGTTGGTGCTGTTGAATTTCTCCCTTCTTCTGGCATTATTAAATAAAGGCACCTGTTCTACAAATCAGCAGAAATCTGGAAAATCATTATCACTCCAACACGGAAACAATGCCCATCACGACAGGACAAATGGGGAATGGAGCATGCACAGGACTTTAAAAAAGGACTCTATTTGTCAAATTACCAGAGGAAAAGTTGATCTTACTGTTATGGACTTTATCCACTTCCAGGTCACATCAATTAGTCACAGCAGGCTCGTGGAGACTGGAACTAATTTACAACACTCTGAACAGGCCCGCCAGCTCCTCCGATGGATTTCCAGGCAAATATTGGGACGTACTTCAGATGGAACTGAAAAAGCACCAGCAACAGAAATCCAGCTTAATGGCTCCAGTAATGACCCATTTTGCACCACGAGAAACAAAGCCCTGATTGCGATAAGAATAAAGGGAAATATCTCCTTTAGAGAACCCAGGGTTATGTTTATCTTATCTTTGAAAAAAGAAAGGAGTCATAAAAGGTTTAATAAAAACTACTGAGTGTCTTTAAAGGAAGTTTTCAAATGCTTTCCCGTCTCTGACAGCTCACTTTGACAGAAATTGATTGTGATAAAGAATTATGAATCAGATAGCAGGGAAATTAAATTAAGCTGATTATTATCTTGTCAGATACACACATTATGTCATGTTCATTGCTTTAGACTTTTGCAAAATGATTGTTGCATTCAGGTTTAATAAATTTAGAATATCCTAAGCAATACACACAGGCATGACTGTAAAACATCTTTGTTTTTAGACATTTCCATTTTATTTATTTTGATTTTTTAAATTTAGTTATATTTTGTTTTATTATTCTATATAATTAGCATATGTATATAATTCTCTAGATTGTTTGGATTATTAAATATGCACGTTGAGATTAGAAATATGCAATATGAAATATTTTATTTTCTGAAATCCCCCTTATTTTGGTTAGGGCTGTGAGCAGCCTCTGTGCTGAGTCTGGGTCTGGCAGCTTGTTATGGTGACTGGCACCACTGGAAGACTCTGGAAAGCTTTCCCAAAACTTTGGGTAAGTTTTGGATCCTGCAGCCCCTTTGATTTTCCCTTTTGAACCGTGTCATGCAGCTGATCCAGGCTGAGTTCCCTAATAAAGAGCAGCAAAGGGAAGCAGGAGCCTGGGAGACTCTCTGAGTGCATCTTCTCCCAGTGAAAGCAGCTCCACTGGCACGTGAAATTAGTTACAGATTGTTCACGTGGGGCCTTTCCCTCCAGGAATGGTAATGAAGGGAGCTGCTTCCGAAACAAGCAAGGCCACTGACCCTACTCGGGGTTCCACTGCAAAAATACTGTTTGAAACAAGAAAGTTGGGAGCCAAGTGCTGTTGTGAGCTCAAAGCAGCCTGAGCAAGAGGTGAAGGCAGAACTACAGAGAAGATCCTGAAATTAAAGTCAATCCGTCATCAAAGCAAAGCTCATCAAAGCTCTGATTAAAAAAAATAAAATTTACCACTAAAATCCATTTCTATCAGTGCATAGTGAGTGTTCCCTTATGTATAAAACAGAAAAATGATCACAGGTCAAAAGCAGAATGACAACAGCTAAAAACCCCCAAGATTTAACTAAAAATGAAATTTAAACCCAAGTTTTAAGCACAGGGTTACTCACTATCTATCCTCCTCACTCCTAACTGATCTCAGAGACCTAAGGCAGCAAAGGATGTTTGAGACTATTTAGTGCAGACTGACCCATTCAGCCGATGGCCCTGTGGATGTGCTGCCGAGCTGGATTTTGGGATCAGAGCCCCGGCACAGGCACATCCTACAGCGGGTGGAGACTGCCCAAACAAAGGTTCCACGGCACACATTGCTCCCCGAACCAACCTTTCCCTGAACTGCTCCAGCCTGGCATTTCTGCAGGGTCCAGAAAAGCAAAGCCTCAGGTGCCCTCTGCTGGCCCTTGAAGGACTGAACAGAAATGTTAAAATTGAAGATTTTTAGGTGTGGAAAAGCCAAGCCCAATCCCACCCACACCACCTCCTTGCCAGTTTTCCAGTGGTCCCTTGCTCTGTGTGTAAGAACAGAAAACCCTCAGAGACGTTTAAGCACGGGGCTCTCTCCATATCAGACTAAACATTTTTAAACACCCCATAAAATAGAGCTTATGTTGTTACACTTAATATTAATTACTCCCCAGTTGTCCCAAATCTCTCTCAGTAGTACCCACTTTATTTTCTTCTTGTTTTCCTCCCATAAAGATTGAATTTTCTGGATGTCTTCCCACAGGAAAGACATCCCATGTGCTTGTCCATCCATGTAGAGACCTGTAGCAGCCACACAATCTGCACACACATCCAGAATGAGTTGTCTGTACAATTTTATTTTCCACCTGCAGTTACATTTACAAACTGTCCCATACAAGTAAAGCAGTTTACAAAGTGAACTCAACCAGAGCTACAAAAATTATTCTCTTCTCTATACACGGCACCAGCTTCAGAATTTATGTCTATACACAACTGCTGATTATGTTTAACAAAAATTTACTATTTTTTGGCTCCAAGGATCTCCACAAAGGCAACTTGATAAGTTTTATCCCGTTGCAATCATGACATTCAAGTTCTTGTTTTTGTTTTGCTTCCCTCTCCTTTCATCTGAAGCTTTGCGTGGCTTTGTTTTGGAATTCTAATGAAGACAAAGCTACCACAAACCAGCAGTTTTAGAAACAGAGGATAAAAATGCTGAGCAAAACCATCCAGCAACATTTCAAGCAATGTTTCACTTTAGATGCGCCTGCTCATCAGCAGAAATATTGAAATTTTCACTGGTTCCAGAAAAGCACAAACAAGTGATTTAACATGAAATGAACTTTACAAACAGTCAACTTACAGAGACAAAACAAGGTTGGAGTGAGGAGCCAGAGTTGCTCAGGGAAGAGAAATGTTTTGGGGAGCCTGAAGGGAGGAAGAATAAAACTCAAATATTGCTTTAAGAGTAACTTTCAGCTTTAAGCATTTCCAAATGCCATGAGAAAAATGTATGTATTTAAATATAACTTCAACCTTTCTGGATGCAGCTCCCAGCCACGAGTGAAAGCATTTCCCCAGGAGAGGGCAGGAGTTCTGTACAGAGGAGCTGCCAGCCCCAAACCCTGGCACGGCTGAAATACACAGCAGCTCCTGGAGTGGAGTCAACAGGGCAAAAATTCCCTGTCTGAAACACCTATTTCTGCCTAAGCCTCTTGGAACCACAATCCCCCAGACATAACCTTAATTATGCCAGTCAAACGTTTGTATTTGTTAATTCCTTTCAAGGGAGAACACTGGAAATCTGTGCTGGTTCTGGAGTTCACCAGCCTGGGATAAGATCAAAACTCCACAACAATCAATAAAATAATGAAGCTTATTTAACCTTTCTGTTGCAGCAGTCTCACTCCCAGTCTATTTTTAAATCCCTCCAAGGCTCACAGCAAGGCAACAGACTGGGAAAATCAACCATGTGGGAGCTCAGAATTGCTGTCTGACCCTCAACTAATTCCAGAATGGCCCAAACCAGCCTAACAGCAGCATCATTTTTAACATTAGGAGAAGCCAGACACAGTAGCTGGAGCTGTCTGCTTTCAGACACTGAACCCTCAGCAGTTCATGGACAGCTCTGAGTAAACTCTGGTGTGGAGTGATGCCACAGCAGGAAGCTTCCAGCACTCTCAAGATATGAAGTAACTGAATATTAAAAAGCTGAAGGAAGTCCAGCAAGGCAAAGGCACACACACAGTCACCCCAGCTGGGTAACTGGGTTGCATAGATACACCATGACCATGGTTACAATGTTCAGAAGCAGCCAGGGAAGAAAATGAAGGAAAAAGTCCCTTTCCAGGATGATTTATTAATCATTTGAAGGAATCATAGCCAGGCTACAGCTGTCAATACACGGTTTTTAAATATATTCCAATTTCTCCTGTTTACAGGAGGAACACTCAAGGTGTTTACATTTTTTTAAAATGTCACTCTCTTTGTAACAAGTGAAAAGATCCCATTTTAAACTCATGGTTTTAGTTCAGCTGCCAGCATGAGAGAATCCCACAACATTTCAGGTTGTTTTGTCTATCTGATTTTCCTTATTTTTACAGTAACCTTGATTACTTCAGTACATAACATCCTGCTCAACCCTCAGTCAGCTGGGTAACACATTCAAAATAACATCTGAAACTGCTCTGAAACCTTTGATCATTTTTGCACATTTTCACTGAAAAAATCCTGCTTGAATAAAAAAGTGAGTTTTTACTTTTTCCTTAAACAATTCCCTAACACTGGAAAACCCAAGTGGCCCTGAACACCAGGCAATTAAGAACCAATTCCAAGCCTGGTGCTCTACACCTTCCCTCACCCCTACAAAGACAAAAAATAAAAATGAGACCAAAAAAATCAGGAAGAGTATTTGAACATCACTGTTTATCACAACACATCACAAGTGGTCTCATGTACAGATTTCTACAACCATTTCTTATTTTACAACTGCAACAAGAGTTTGAAGCTACTGAGAGCAGCCAGACTCTCTTACTATGCAGGAATATAAAGAGATTGCTAAAATTAGCTCCTCCATACAACCAGAATATTAAAAACAATGGGATGTTATCTGCAGAGAGCAACAGACCTGGCAAAGAGTCCAAAAATATATTTTAATCTTCCTGTGCTGAAGTGATGCCACCATACAAGTCCCCAGTTACATGAAATCAGCTTTTGGTAACTCATTTTTGAACTAAACTGTTAATTTCAGCACATTTATCCTAAATTTTAAAGACTAAAAAACTCAAAGTCCACTTATTTGTATCAACAAGTGCATTTTCCAGGAGGTCCACGCTGTCCATGGCTGCGTGTTCCAGGAGTTTGGCTCTGTAGGAAAATGATCTACAGCAATCATCTGAACTGATACATCAGTTCTCCAACCAGAAACAGTTCTCATAATTTAAAAAAATCACTTCATAATTTAAAATATATGTCACTAACACTCTGCTTTGCTTGGAACTAGAATATACCACCATTAGTAGCTGACTTAGAACATCAACTTGAATTTGTGAAAAAAGCTTGCAAAAAATAGATCAACTTCCAAATTCACAGAAAAGGACATCAGAGCTGGTATTTTTGGGTCACTTAATGTATTTTAGAAAGAGTAGCAAGCTGGGAGTGAAGTACCCTATGTTACAAGTATTCAAACACCTAAGCTGGACTGTTTTACACCTCGAGTGTAGTGCAGGGTTAGTTCCAGACAGGGGATTTGGAAGCAGGTCCAAAGAACTGCAGCTCTGCTCAGTTAGACTTGATCACGTAGGCGGGCCAGTCTCTGTGACAGCTCATCCTGCACAGTTGGAAAACAAAAAGGGAAAACCAACCATCAGCAAAAGGAAAAGCAATTTTTGCCACCTCACGTCCAGCTGATGAGAAATTCTCTCATGGCTTAACAAGATTTGCTTAAGACCTCAAGCGTGGTTGTGAGGGAAGAGTTTCAGAACACAAAATTAAGCAGAGAAAGAATTGTTTCAAAGAATGGGGAATATTTGATAGGACAAGAGGGCTGAAATCCTTCCCTGGAGGGTGGGGAGGGCCTGGCACAGGGTGCCCAGAGATGTTGTGGCTGCCCCATCCCTGGGAGTGTCCAAAGCCAGGCTGGATGAGGCTTGGAGCAACGTGGAATAGTGGAACATGTCCCTGCCCATGGCAGGGGTGGCACTGGATGAGTTTTAAGGTCCCTTTCCTCAAACATTCAACAAATGTATTGTTAAGATTACTTTGATAGCAAGACTTTTAACCACAGAGTTTCCTTGGAAGAGCTGAAATAGATTTTAGCAATTTAGCATTTTGTTTTGACTGAGTGAAGCATTAATTCTCACATCCCATTTCTCCAGAAAACACTGACCTCACTGAAATCCAACATTTACCTGCTCTGCTGAGGCCACGCTTGTAGCAACTGAGCCTGTCTGTCCTTGAGGTAGTTCCATGTTCAGATCAAGGCTAAGAGGAGAAAACAGAGCAAACACCAAGTCAGGCATGGGTGGATCAAGGGGGAAGCACAATAATTGACAGCAGAGGAATAATGAGACAGCACCCCCTGAACACTCCAGGGCTGCACATGCTGGTGAGTAATTTTGACTCACTACCAGGACAAGTCAGATATGTCCAGAGGTAAAAGGAAAATTGTGTTTTTCCTCTGCTTCCAAGAGACAGCTTATAAAACAAGGGTATTTGACCGTAGATATAATCAGCAAGGGCGGTGGGAACCAAGATTTATTCTAAAGAAACAGAAATTTCACCTACCCTGCTTCATCTGCCATTTCCTGCAGGAGCATGTCCACTTGGTTCTAAAGGAAAAAAAAATGGATTGCTGCATTTGGAGTTTCTGACAATCTCTTGTTAGATTTTCAGAGAACAGGAATTATTTTAACAAAACTGATTTAAAGGTAAATGCCTCTGGCAGAACAGCTTTGTGCTTAACCACTCGAAGGTATGAACTCAAAAATAAGGAGTAGAGGTGCTCAGCAGTTAAAATTACATTAATTGAATTCTGGCTTGTAAATAATGCTTCTACAGAATTCAACTTATCTGGAAAAAAACCCAAGCATATACCTGAGTGTTTCAAGTGCTGTTAATGAACAGTTCAGACACATAATTTAAGATCACCTTGCTAAAATATATTTTATCATTCTTACTTGTGGTGTTGTCAATGTCGTAGTGTTGCTCATTGTGTCTTCCATCTGTTGTGTCTGAACATCCAGAGTCTCAAACTGATGCTCAAATTTGTCCATTAGTGCAGATATCTATGAAAAATATGAATCAAATCACTTATCTTCAGATAACAGTAAAAATACATCTCAACTGAAGAACTCCTGATTGAATTTTCCTTTTTAAAACTTGTCCCTTCTGCTTTTGACATTAGTTCCAAGAAAATTAAGTCTATTTACCTTTTCCAAGTTCATGCTCTTCAAAGTGGCATCCATGGACTTCACCACCCCTGCCATCGACTTTGTAACCTGAAACAAGGAGAAGGAAACTATTACAAGGAAAAAAGAGCAGTTTAGGAACAAATCCTTCCCTGTGAGGGTGGGGAGGTCTGGAATGGATTTCCCAGAGAGGCTGTGGCTGTCCCTGGATCCCTGGAAGCATCCAAGGCGAGGCTGGGCAGGGCTTGGAGCAGCCTGGGATAGGGGAAGGTGTCCCTGCCTAAGGCAGAAGATGGCACTGGATGGGTTTTAAGGTCCATTCCAACCCAAATTATTCTGGGATTCTGATATTTCCTACCCAGCTCTCTTATCTCTGTTCACAGAGCTTTGACAGTACCAAATAGGAGGGGACATCCTATTGCCATCTGAAATGTCATATTTAAAATAGCTCCTACCATTCCCAGCTCTAGAAATTAACTCAGCCACTTGAAATACACATTGAGGAAAATTCACTAAAAATGAGCTTTATATGGCATTCATTTCTCTAGACTTGAGACCTGCCACTGTTAAGGGGTACATTTGGTCCTCAGGTCACAATAAACTTCCAAGATGAAGAGCAGTAAATCAGTTTACCTTAAACAAGTATCTATTGGACTCACAACTCCCACCTCATGACTTTACTTTGAAAGGGAGAAGTACCTTTGTGAAATAACCCAAAGAGCAGCTGCCAGAGGAATTCCAGCAGCCGATTTACTCTTGGCTGCCTCTAAAACCGAAAGTGAAAGCTCCCAGCTGGCAGCAGCCAGGATGAAGCCACTGCAGAGAAGATGAGAGGTCTCCTCCTCGCCCCTGCAGGATGGGGAGGCCTCACCTTGCCCATGGTGACAGCAGTCTGGACCCTGGCAGCCACGGCGTCCACGCGGGCGCTCATGCGCAGGAAGTTGATGGCCTGGTTCTTCTGGCGGATGGCGTTCTCGGCGTGGATCCGCGCCACCTCCATGTTCCCCTTCTGGATGGCCTTGGCAAGGAGGGAGACAAAAGGGAAAGCTTTTTACCCTTCCCTGCTCCTGTACATTGGATGTCTGTGTAGCTTGTTTTGGCTTTGAAAGAAACATTAATTAGTCACTGTAGCTTTTTCTATTAAAAAAGTAAACAAATCGCTCCGTCCTCCCACAACAGATCACAAACATTTCCAAGATGAGAACTCCCAACTTTTTTCCAAGGAAGGCATTGGAAAGAATGCACTTCAAATACAGTTTTGCACAGCTACAGAAACACATTTTCTGTTCCTGAAAACAGTTTCAGTCTCAAGACACAAACACAGGCACAGGTGGTACAGCTGTTTCTCATGGGAAAAAGCACATCAAATCAACTCAGTCTCCCTCTTCACCGCTTCAAGGACTCAAAAGCTGTTTTGAAGTTCCTCTCCATAAGCTCATTTAATAAAAGCTGATAAACATGAAGTGGTTTTAACTCTGAGAACGACAGTCTCTAGCAAAGCACATACAAGACAATCCTCTAGGGAAGCAAATGCCACGAGCCATCCACGAGGATCTATCCTCATGTTTATTAATAAACACAGCAATATTTATAGTCACATATTTTAAATCACAAACATTGACCACATGATTAGTAGCATGCACACCAGGGAAATGACAACACAGCAGATGTTTTCCTGCCCTAACAGGTAAGCAACAGATCGAAAAACTTGGTTCAGACTTACCTTCTTAATTTTAGCTTTCTCAGCCTTTTCTTCTTTGTCGCATTTTTTGGAGTTTCTGTTGAGCTCCTTTGCAGCAAACTTCAAATTAAACAGGTGTTCTGCAGTGTAAGTTAAGGGACCAAACCTAATTCAGAGTGATAAATCCAACCACCAAACACCCCCCAAGAGAAGATGAGAGAGGTTCTCTGCTGGTTACTTTCACTCCCACACCAGAAGCCTGAGACTCCCAGTGAAATGATGTGGTTTCCTGACCTGCCTGGAACCTCCCCATCCAAAAAACCCCAAAACCACTGAAGAACACAACAAATGAACTGTGTAACAGCATACTGGCTCAGCTGGCCACGGCCAGCTACAAGCCAGCAGGATCCTGGATTTAAATTGTTCTCCCAGCTCCTTCCCAGCCCTGGGTCATGTGAGTGATCCCAGGCTCCCCGACAGCTCCATCATCTGACTTTTGGGCAGAGACTACTCCAGTCAGGAAGAGAAACTTTAAAAACAAAAGTTCAACTGCTTAAACTGAAAGCTCCAAGAAAACAGTAAGACAAGCCTTCAGAGTGATCTGGAATGACTGCATTAAACCATTACTGACAGAGAATCTGTGTGCTGTAAAAATAACAATCAAAAACACTTTCTTAAAATACTGTTGATGAAAGCTACCAAATAATATCAGTCCTTCTCAAACAATAAGTAAGTAAAAAGCTTTGTAGGTTTCTTTCCTGCCACCTGTGGTATCCTAAGAGGGAGATCCCAGCGGTTCTAAGATGATTACCAATTAAGTAGAAACACAAAGTTCAACATTATGAGTACTTGAGGTTTCTTCAATATTTCAAGCACATAAATTATTCCAGAGCTGTTTTCTGCTTTAAAGTCCAGCCATTCCTCTTATTCTAACAGCAACCTGGAGACATTAGGAAAGTCTTTTGTTATCCTATAAACATCACAAGCAGGCTACAAACAGGTAACAAATGTGACTTTGGACAGGGTATCTATTAATGTAGCTACCAAAACCAGAGCAGTTTATTTTGAAATAACTTCCTCAGTTACTCAGCTAAGGAATTTACCTGACATTAAACCAGCTCACCCATCCCTGATGAGCACATTCCTGCTCCTCCCTTCAAGTGTCTTTCTCAACGTGCAACAAACCAAGTGGAACCCAACTTCCACCTCAGTCTGTGACTCACAGTCAGCTGCTCCAGCAATCCCTACCAGGACAACCGGCAATGCCAGCACTGCCTGCACGTTCCAACCACACTGAGACCACAGCAATCCACACTGAGACCTCTGGGCTCTCTAAGAGTTTTCTGCCCCTGTGTGTTAAGATGGTTTTATACAGCAATAAAGTTTCAGTCAGCTCACACAGGGCTCTGTGTGTAAATTCCTTCCAAGAGCAGGAAGTACAGCTGATGTGGTGGCTGTCTGGGGAACAGCCCAGCTGACATCACCCCAGTTTACACACATGTATGCTGTCCCTGCCGCACAATTTGCACTATTTTTAGTACAAATTGTGTTTTCTGCCTCAGGAACTGGGCTGTCCCTGCAACCACCACATCCCTGCCTCCTCCTCCTCACTCCCAGCCCAGCCTGCCTCATCACAGCTTGGGAAGAGACACCGAACTTCCCGCCCACTTCCTTGTCCCTTCAGGGTGGTGAAATCACAGAATCACGGAGTAACTGAGGTTACAAGGGACCTCTGGAGATCACCCACGCCAACCCCCAGAAAACACCTGGGGCAGGTGACCCAGGAACGTGTCCAGGTGGTTTTGGGATTTCCCCAGACAGAGACTCCACACCCCCATGGCAGCCGTTCCAGTGCTCTGTCCCCTCCATGGAAAGAAGTTATTCCACGCTGAGGTGGAACTCTTGGTTTTTAGTTTATGATCACTGCTTCTCATCGTGGTGCTGGGCACCACTGAGCAGAGCCTGGCACCATCCTCTGACACCCCCTGGTACTGGTGTGGAATATGAGATCGCTTCTCGCTTTTCTCGTCTTTAGAAGAGAATTCCGAGATTGAGCGATGTCAGCCGCTGCCAGTGTCACAACCAGCCCTCCCGCTGCTGCCCCTCGTTCCCCGCGACCACCGCCATGAGAGGGATTCGCCCCCTCGTTACCCGCGCCCCGGGGGCTCCTCCCGGCGGGGAGGCCTCGCTCGCCACCGCCACCTCCCCCGGCCCAGCCCGGCCCGGCAGCTCCCGGCCCGTCCCCCCGCGGTCCCGCCCGAGGATACTCTCCATGTTGGACATGCTGGCGGCCCCGGGGGGAGCGGCGCGGCTCCGGACCGGGCTGGGGCAGCGCTGGGCCCGGGGCGGCGGCGGCTCCGGCGGCTCCGGGTTCCGGCCCCGTGACGAGCCGGGGCGGGGCCGCGCCTGCGGCTTCGGGCTGGGAGGGAGCGGGAAGCTCGTCCCGGCCCTCCCCTGCTGAGGGCAGGAGCACATCCATTGATTGGGGTGTTTCAGATCCCAGCCAGCCTGGCTTTGGACGCTTTAGGGATGGGGGAGCTAGAGCTTGTCTGCGAAATCTGTTCCAGGGAAGAATTCCCTCCTAATATTCAATCTAAATGACAGAATATCCTGAGTTGGAAGGGATCCACCAAGATCACCAGTCCTGCTCCTGGCCCTGCACAGACGTCTCAGCAGTCCCACCCTGTGCATCCCTGGGAGTGTTGTCCAAACCCTCCTGGAGCTCTCGCAGCCTTGGGGCTGTGCTCTGAGAGCCTGAGCAGTGCCTGGCACCCTCTGGGGACAGAACCTTTCCCTGATCTCCAGCCTGACCCTCGCACAGCTCCAGCTGTTCCCTGGCTCCTGTCCCTGTCACCACAGAGATCAGCACCAGCACCTGCCCCTCTGCCTTCCCTCACGACTGAGCTGTAACTTCGCTGAGTGTCCCTCAGTCTCCAGCTGAACTGACCAAGTGCCCTCAGCTGCTCCTCAAGGCACTTCACCATCTTCATGTCCCCTCCTTTGGACACCTCTCCTTCAGTTTGAATCCATCCCCCAGCTGCGCTGTCTCTCCAGGGCCTTGTAAATAAATAGCGTCTCTTCATCTTTCTTCAGCTCCTTAAAGCACTGGAAGGCCACAATTAAGTCATCCCAAAGCTTCTCCACAGTGGACACCCCCATCTCTCCCAGCTTTTCTCCAGAGCAGAGCTGCCCCATCCCCTCTAATAATTTGTGGCCTCCTCTGGACTGGCTCCAGCAGCTCCACGTCCTTCTGGATCCCAGGGCTGGGGGCAGCTCTGCAGGGCAAGATCCCCCCTGTCCTGCTGCCCACACTGGCATGAGCCCAGGACTCGGGGCCTGGGCCATGTCCAGCCTCTCAGCCACCAGGATCTATATTTAACAATATTTTCTGCTGAGGTATCTCAGACAAAACCTGCCAGAGGAGTGATGCATCTGTGTTGGCAGTTCTTCCCAGGTGAAATGCCTGCAGGAGTTGTGGATACGGTAATAATGCAGGAGTGCTTGTGGCAAATGAACTGCAAAGAATGTGGCAGAAGACACTTGAGCAAAGCCAGTAACTAATTATTCTTGCTGGTGTCTCAGGAGTCTGAATTTATAGTGATAAAGATCAGTCCTGGCTGTGAAAGCTTTGAAACTGAGCTGTGACACCACAGCAGTGACAGACTGCATGTGTGTAATAGGAGAGGTCTGCAGGAAGGACGTTTTTATCCAGGAGATGGGAAAAGATGAGATTTTCTGCATTTGATAATTCTCAGTACCACCAGTTCACAGAAGTTATTATCTATGGTTTTAAACCACATCTTGGAAGGGCTGCAGGAAAGATTTAACATATTTAATAGTTCTCTGTTTAAGAGGGTCTGTTCCTGCTTGGACAACCATCCTGTGTTCAGCCTCCTGGAAGCTTGCACTGTAATTCTCATGAGTAATAGTTCTTTAAATGAATAAGGTTTTCCAGGGTCAGAAGCAGACTCTAGATCATTGAATATCCACCTCTTTTTTCTCTAATATTCCTGGAACTCCCTCATTAGGACATGATTTGGAGGTGGCAGTGATATTAGATAGGAAGTATTAGAGTGATCATCTACTCTGAAAAAAATGATTCATTTCAGTGCTGTCAAAGAGAAGTGAACCTGGCCTAATTACTCACAACAGTGTTAGAGAACAAAGCAGCAAAACCTGCTCAGAATCAGGAGCATGCAGTGTTCTGCCTCAATTAAACCTGGAGAAGCATCAATCAGTGTCACACAGGTGTCACAGGAGGAAGCACACTGAGCTGCAGCTTCCTAGAGCTGCTCAGGACATTAGCTCACAAATTCCACCTGAAATCTCTCTCTCTTTTTGACTGCTGAAGAAATATCCTGATGGTATACCTTAAAAAGCTACCTAAGTAAAAAAATAAATACATTTTATTGGTTTAGGGTTTTTTCCTGATAATCATCACTGAATTTTCATTATTAAAAAACCTCCAAATTTGGAAGAAACACATTACCAAGCAACATGAATAAAATATGTTACCTACTGTGGGTCAGGTGTAGAGACACACCAAGATGTTGGCACAGATTGCAGTGAAACCTATGTAATTTAATAATTTAGAAATATTTTCATTATAATAACAGCTGGAAGCATAGGAGAGTCCCTCCTGAGCTGTGCTTTGAGTGCAGAGTGAGGCTTTGCTCACGGCAGCTCAGTGCCCAGACCTGCCAGCCTCTCTCACCCAGGAGAAAAAGAACAACTTTGACATTGGAATCCCTGTTTTTTGACATCTGAGTCACTGATGATTAGGAGGGAATAAAGCTCTTGATAATTCCCTGATCTCTTGGTAGAGACCTTCTGCCTCTAAAATGAGGAGTTTGCTGTACCTCAGGTTTTGAAAGGTGAAGGTGCCGTTGGTGGCTTTTTTCAGCCAATAAAATTGTAAATAAATTGGTTTACCTTCAAACAATCATGGGTGTCCAGTACTACTCATTAGACTAAAATCACCTTGCACAGACATGATTTCTGAACAGTTCCCTCCTGCATTTTTCATTTCAATTCTTGATAAATCCATTTTAGAGCCCCAGCCATTTTACACTAAGGTACCAACTCTCAATTCTCAAATCTCTTCCAAAAGCAGCAATTTCAAGTCTGCCTCCTGCCTCCTCCTCTCCTACACATCCTCCGCCTCATCTTGGATGCAGCAAATATTTATTTTTCCTCAAATTTTATTGAGTTGTGAATTATATGTTGCTCCCTCCGTAGCACTTTGGAGAAATAAAACTGACAAAGTGAGCTGCACAAGAAGATGAGCTAGGGAAGAAGCAAACTGAAAATATGAAAAAAAAATCAGAATTATTAAATAAAAGTGCTGAAAACTCAGCAGAATTGAGTTTCCAGGCATGATGGAGGTGTATGGATTTGCCAATTTAATGAGTGCACTTACAGGTGGTGATGGTGTTTAGGGCATGAAGGAGGTGATGAGGTGGAAAACCTTCATTACATAAAATTTTCCTTCTCTGCCTGTGGTGTTTTAGCTCAGTCTTTCTCTTTCTTTTACTCTGCCTCCATCATGTTCTTTTTAATCTCTTTTTTTCCCTTTCCTGTGTGTTTTCACAGGCAGGAATTGACCAACCCAGGATTTGTTAAATGTAATGAGCTTTTCAGTGCAGTGTGTTACAAACATTTGGCATTTCCTTCATGCCTCTCAGCCAAGCCCACAGGAATACCCTTCATGTTTTGCAAGAGGGAGCAAAGGTACATTTTCTTTTCATGGTACCTGAGTTCTCATATTGCATAAACCTCCCAAACAGCGGCTCTTACTATAAAATGTCACTTTTGAAATGCATCCAAACCTAAATATGACTTTGCCATTAGGTAGAAAGGCCACAAACACAGCTTGATTCTTATTCTTGTGATGATCAAATCCTTTAATTTTGACGTAGTGATGATTTTTCTCTGCTCAATGAGATTCTCACCATGTGCAATGGTTACAGGCCCAAGCCAAGTGAGCTCATGAGAGCTGGCTTGTGAACTGTGACACCAAGAATGATGAGGATCAATTTTAATCACAATAATTGATCTGGTCCCTTAGTCACTCCCGGTGTCAGTCACGCATGAGGCGCAAGGGGCAGCAAATGTTAAATAGGAATTCAGAGGGTGGTACGTCAGAACGAGCAAATCCAGGTGTGATGCAGCACTGCTGAGAACTCTGACCCTGCAAGAACACTTGTCATCTAAAGTGGTTTTTAGGGGATGCAAATAAAAGTAATACAAGGATTGGAGTAGTATTTAAAGTCTCCATACAGCAAAAAGAAATTAAGGTGATAAAGACATTGGGGGATGTGGGATCTTGGCTGCATCTCTGAGGCAGAAGCAGTTGGCCATGGGAGGAGGGATGATGTTATCCCTTGGGATGAGCCAGGCAGCTTGGATGGAGCAGCACTGGCACTGGGACCTGCACACGTTGCCCACTGGATGCTTTGCTTTTCTACTTGCAGCAGATTCCCCACAGAAGGAGGGCTCTGCAGCTCAGAATTACTGACGGTCCAAAGTGCTGGTGACTCACCAGATTTCCACTGCAGGTGGTTGGCAACTGTATGAGTCCGGTTCAAAGAGGGAACGACAAATCAGTCCTGGCTCTGCAGGAGAGAGATGATGGCAAAATACAGTTCTGCCCACTGTCTGGATAAACAGGGGTGTTCTGGTGGCTGTAAAAGGCCTGCTGATCCTGACAGTGCTTGTACCACACATTGCATGGCTACATCCCCAAATGAGCATTTCCATGGCTTGATAAAATCACTACAAGTGTAAGGTAACCATAAAACCATGGAGTGGTTTGGGTTGGAAGGGACCTTAAACCCCTTCCCCATCCCATCCCCTGCCATGGGCAGGGACACCTTCCACCATCCCAGGTTGCCCCAAGTCCTGCCCAACCTGGCCTTGGCCACTTCCAGGGAGGCTCCCAGTCCTGCCCAACCTGGCCTTGGCCACTTCCAGGGATGGAGCAGCCACAGCTGCTCTGGGCAACTGAATGTTGTTTTGTTCAGCACTGAATTCCTGGTTGTTTTTTCACTGAGACACTCCTGTAATAGTTCCACTTATAAGACACCACTGAAAGGGGACAAAACTGAGTTTCTGTTCCACAGAAAATTCACCAAAAATTGTTTTCATTTAGAGTCCACACCAGAAATTATATGACTTTCCAGAAAAGCAGAATTCAATAATAAATGTTTTAGAAAAAAACTCATTTTCTGATTTTATTTTCAAATTTTAGTTGAGGTTTTTTGTTGTTGTTGTTTTTAAATTGACCCTCCTCTTAGTCATATTCCATCTTCTTTAAACATCATTGCCTTTAAGACCTTCTGGCTGTCCTTTGAAACGTTGCCATCTCCTTCAAAGTTTCATGGCAAGAAAACTTCTTCCACCGTGGGCATTATTTATCTGAAACAGCAGAGGGATTTCTCCTGTCTCTTTGTAGAACAATGAAGACAAACAGGACTGTAAAGCTCAGGATGAACTGTTTAGGAATTCAGAACAAACCTGCCAAGATCTGAAAGGCAGCAACCAGAGGGCATGAAAGAATCAGTTCAATAAAACCATTTAATTCTCCAATAGCAGCATTAATGATCTGATCCTCCACCTCTGACATCCCTCAGACTGTGTCATTTTCAGAAAAATTGGAGTAAATCTAAGTTAGGTCTTTTTGAAAGCCAGTAGGACAGGGAAAACCAAAGGGCTCTACATCACTGGGCTCAATTATTTTTACTACTAAGTTTTTTTCCCTATTCCATTACCATGAATTTCCTTAATAAGCTTCATTTCCAGTTTATCTCTGCCAGGAGCACTGGCACAACCTTCTACTGAGCTGTGCTGGTTGTGTTCTGCAATGGTTTGTGATGTTCAATTTAAAATAGGGACATAGGGTTTCACTCAAAATAGATTGAGGGAAACAAACTGCTAGTTCTGAAAAAGATTTGAATGTTTATTTTTTTCCCCCAAAATGCTTTCTGTCTGTTCTTAAATAGATTAATATTTAGCCTTTGAAAATGCTCTGTCAACCACTGAGCAAATGAGAAACCTGGGACAGATTTAAGGAGAAAATTAAACTTAGTTAATGTGACAGGGAAGTGATTTTTCTTCTCGAAAAAGACTGGTAGAAAGAAGCAGTTAAAAGAATCAGCGTGAAGATAAAATAAATCAAAATTATTTATTTTTTAAAATTAACCTCCTTTCAATAATAAATCAATACAGCAGCCAGGAATGGCTCTGCCACTACTTGGGGCTGTATAGCTGTGGTTAAACTCAGCCTAGCCTTGGAGGAAGATAAGGACCTCCAAGGGATCCGAGACTTCAAAAGCTTTTATGTGGGATAGCAATTATTTTTTTCAAGTTAAAACTGTGTTTTTATGTCCTTGCTTTACCTTTTGTTGCATTTTATTTTGGGGCGTTTAAGAAATAATCCTCCAGAGTACTTTTAGGGCTTTTCCCTCTTTTGTCCCCAGCTGAAATCATGTGACAAGGAACCTCCAGCAGCCTACGTGACTGCTCTGTGCTCCAGGGATTCAGATTTCTGCTGCCAGGGCTGTCTGTGCTGTGCCGAGCGTTTCAAACATGTTTTCTCAATGATGATCAAAACAAATCCTTCCTCTCAGTGCAGCATTTATCAGCGTTGTTGATTCTCTGAAGGAATCGCTCAGCACTTGTCATTCTGTGGGATTGCTGCAATATTGCACAACTCAGTAAACAATAATACCGAGCTCCACTGCAGCTCTTTTCACACAAAGCCCATGAAGCTGTTCCTTGTGTTGTAGCCCACGAATCCCACTGCGGAGCCTGGCTGCTTCTCCCCGAACCATCCCATCCGGGCTGCCCTGAGCCTTCCTCCCGCTCCTGTTGTTGCGCTGCCCGGTGACTCAGCGCTGCTGCCGTCACGCTGAGGTCAGTCCCAGCTGCAGCCCTGGCCTCGGGCTCGGCACGGAACAGTCGCTGGGACACCGGTGCCACCGGGGATCTGCCCCCGCTGGGACACGCAGGTCCACCCTGTGCCCCGCTGGGCGGGAAGGGCCATCCCGGCTCGTTTCCCTGCGGGTCCGGGTCGATGGTGACAGTAATAGTGGATTTGTCTTTACAAAGAAGCTGGTAGATAAAACTAGCACTGGGAGATAAAAGAAACGATGGGAAGGATTCCACTGATTGTTGAATGGAAAAAGATATTTGCTTTTACAAATAAACTGCAGGTTTGCTGATAAACGAAATTAGACATTGAAAGATGAAAGAAACAATGAGGAAAAAAAAACCCTAAATTCCATAAGAATTAAAAATTAAAAGGGGGGGGGGTATATATTAGAGGGAAATCTTCGATATCAGGCATATTGGAGAGTCGGTACCTCTCAAGTACCTCAGAAATGGAGAAAGAGAGAAGGGAAATGTGGCTGGGAAATTGGGATAAAAAGGAGGCTGCATCCTCTAAAAATTTGAGAGATCCCAGAGGAACACCCCATGACTCTCCCTCTATTCAAATAAAATAAAAACCCCCTAAATTCCATAAGAATTAAAAATTAAAAGGGAGGGTTATATATTAGAGGGAAATCTTCGGTATCAGGCATATTGGGAAGTTTGTACCTCTCAAGTACCTCAGAAATGGGGAAAGAGAGAAAGGAAATGCGGCCGGGAAATTGGGATAAAAAGGAGGCTGCATCCTCCAAAAATTTGAGAGCTCCCGAGGGAATGCCCTGTGACCTCTCCCTTTATTCGAATAAAGCCAGAAAGGACTCCTCTGTCTCCTTTTTGGACATAAACCTCTGGTGTTTGTGGATTAATTTTCCTGACAATGGGAAGTTGGATCAGAGTCAGCAGTACCCTGACAGCCAGGAGGGACATTCCTGTCCTGGGGGACACAGGGCAAGGGAGGGGATTGTCCCACTCTACTCTGCACTGGGGTGGCCTCACCTCCAGTCCTGGGGGAAGTTTGGGACACCACAAATAAGAATTAAACTCTTAGAGGGCGTCCAAGGGGGCAAAAGATGGTGGAGGGTCTTGAGGAGTGGCTGAGGTCACTTGGTCTGCACAGCTGGACAAGATGTGACTGAGGGAGGACTCCTCACAGTTACAGCTTCCTCACGAGGGGGATAATGGGGGATAATGGGGATTTACGGGCAGTTAATGCTATTACAGCACCAGTGAGTGCAACAAACCTACAGGGAGGTGTGTGGCCAGGTGTGACCCCACTGGGGACATTGCTGCTTCCAGTGGGGGCCGATTTTCCTGGTCCAGGCAGTGGCACAGTCCTGGCTGTGGGGACAGCCCCAAAGGAGGACACGGTCCTGCTGTGCTCCCTGTGCTCGCCTCAGTGGTTTGGGATGGCTGGAAAAGACCTGGGGCAGGAGATCACAGAATCACAGGATCATTGAGGTAGGAAAAGACATCCAAGGCCATTGAGTCCAGCCTGTGACCAATCCTCACCTTGTCACCAGCCCAGAGCACTGATTGCCACCTCCAGGGATGGGGACCTCCAGGGATGGGATTGAGCATCTCCAGGGATGGGGACTCTGCCACCTCCCTGGGCAGCCCCTGCCAATGCCTGACACAACACCTATGGAATGTTTCATGGATTTGTGTGTCCTCACTGGGGCTGAGGGTGAGCAGCAGCAATCTCATGACGTACTCGGAGCACTGATGCAGGAAGGCATTTCAGCAGTTTCTCTGCTCATCTACAGTATTTCATTCTCATCCCTCAGGTGCTCCAGAGTGCCCTACACAACACAATCAAATTATTGGAGCTCTACTAGGAGAGAAGATTGGATTAGCAGCTAAACAAACCGGATCAGGTTATAGATTTCTGTGCAGTTTTATTTTCTTCCTACCACCACAGGGATATGTGTCAACAGGCACAGATACAAAGCCACCAGCATTTGCCATCCAGGGACATCGTGTTATAATGGCCACACATTTCTGAAATGTAAACTTTTTTTTTTGGGATCTGATACAGGAGTCAGAGGTGAAGGGCACACACAGAGCTTGTCTGTCCTTCTGACTGGACAGGCAGGAAACAGCATTTTCTGAGCTTCCCAGCTGTCCATTGATGACGAATTCCTGCTTGTTCCCATTTAGCCCAGCTTCAGCTGGCCTGAATATATTCTATTTAAAAGTGCCCTGGGATTAGTTCAGGTTGCTCCAGACTTCAGTGTGCTGACGTTGGAGGAGATAAACAGAAGTAATTTGCTGATTCACCATTACAATTTTCATAAAATATGAGTCAGGGTTTTCTTCTTTCATGCAACACGGAAATTAGGTTACCATGCTTTGCTGAACACTGTGCTGCACTGTGTGTGTTCCCAGTAGCATCTCATGTTCCTGCAGTATATTTTTGGAAGAATAACCAGATTTATGAGGCCACATCTTCTCCTGTTTCCCTTGGCTTTCCAACACACTGGCACTCTTTGCCTTGAGTTAGAGGCCTCTTGTTAACTCCGTTATAGAGTCATGATCCTGACAGGATTTTCTGCAGCCTCCACCTGCTGGATTGTTAAACCTCTGTTTAAATTCAACAATACCACGAGCTTCTCCAAACCTGGACATCTGAAGCAAAACTAGCTGAGTGCTCATGGCAGAGGGGTTGGAAGAAGAAAATCTTCAAGGTTCTCCCCAACCCAAACCATTCTGTGCTTCATGTCCCAGGATCCACCTCAGATTCCAGAGTAGGGAGACACCTCTTTCCTCAGATTTCTTTTTCATCTTGGAGCAGGGTCTTCCTGGCAGCCCTTGCATGTGCATTCCCCCTTGGATGTTCCTACAGTTGCCTGGCCAAACCTTGCCCTCCTTGTGACTCTGACGGTTCCTTTCTGGTTTAGCACAGAGTAAAATTGAAGTGGTGACTGGAGAAAATGACATCAGCATTTAAATAGATTTCCTGAGGAAATTTTTAATGGTCATTTTTATAGCTTATTTTGTGCTTTTTAACTTTTTCTCCCTGGTCAAAGGTCAAGGAATTATTTCATACAGACCAGTACAGGAAAAGAGCTAATTCTGACTAATCTCAGGGGGTTGATTGTTTTGATTCATTTTCATTTGAGCATTGATGGCCTTCAGAGAGTTTCTCTGGATGGATCAAAATATTCTCCACTTCTGGGTTTAGGCAATACAAAAACTTAACAAGTCGCTTCACATTTAAGAGCAAAACTCCATAAAAGGGAGCAGGAGCTATAAACCCCTGACCTCAATGGACTTCTCGGACTTTCTTAAGAGAAATTCACACAGCAAGGAGCTCTCAGTACTTCCACTCAGTGGCTACTAAATTGAATATAAGTTCCTTCCAAATCCTGGCCAAGTCCTCAATCCAAGGTGCTTGGGGATGAGAGGAAAGAGTTTACAGTGTTCTGAGAGTCCTGTGTGCAATCTGGCTTCACTCTGGCAGGCTGGAAAGAAAACTTTGTCATGGTTCTGTTGTCTTTGTGTACGTGTGTGTGCATAAGTGAATGTCCAGATCACCTGGGAAATGCACTTTTACACACCCCCATGCTCATTCAGCAGCATCTGCCTAAAGTTAAGGACATAGGGAATGTTTCTTCCAGGGTGATTTCCTTTGAGATAGAATATGCATCATTCATGACATGAAATTCTGGAGTTTTAGAAGGAAAACATATCCCTGTGATGGAATTTTCCAAAGGTAAAGATGATTTTCTTCCACCTTGCTGAACTGCAGAACACCAAGCTAAATGCACAGGGTATCTCAGATCTAAATACATGTGAGAACTGGGGGAGTGCAGATCAGGCTCTGACCTTTACAGTTCCAGTCTTCAGAGTTTTACAACTGCCTTTATTGCTCTCACAGTTTGAACTTGTTCTGCGCAGCCAAATCCCTGTGAAATTTGATAAAATCTCCAGGTAGGGCTGGACCCCATCGTTGCTGTGGAGGATTTAGGTGCTGTTATTCCAGCAAAACATGACCTTGCATTAGGTTATCCATGGCATACTATGGACCTTGAGCTCTGCATTCATAAAACCCCACAAAGGGCACAGTTCCAAGCTCTGTGAAAAACTGGCTGTGCTTCTACAATTTTATTCAGCAAGAAATCAGTGCTGTGCGTCACTGGTCAAAAGATGACTAAGCTCTGGTTCTAAATGATAGAAACTGTGAGGATTTACAGCTTGATTATCCCTTTTTACTCCTTTAGAGTAACACCTTACTTCTTCACCAAGGAATTAAGAGATAAGCAAATCTTTAAATGAGGTGTTTGCTCAAGAGCTTTGCCGGTGAGAAATGTATTTATGGATATATTAAGTGTTTTCTGGAATTAGGACCAAAGCAAGAGGAGGCAGCAAGAGTCCAGGTTTAGGGATTGTTTCTTGTACATCAGCACAGGAGACCTGGCCTCAGGAGTGGCCTTTAAAATCCTCATTTCCAAACCAAACTAAAGGAGCTGGGTGAATTCCCAGCTTCACTGAACTCAGTAGGAGTCCCAGCACTTTCAGTGGCCATGGGATGTCATCAGAGAAATGTCCTTGTCCTTCACCAAGTCTCCTGCCACTTTTCCCCTTGGAGAATGGGGTGCTTCCAGCCCTGTGGTGACATTCCTGACCTGCCTGTGGCCAGTCCCAGCAGCCTGGTGACATCACCATGGCACATTTTTTACATCTGCCTCCCTGAAAATGAGCAAAGAGGTAAAGGCCAATTCCAAGAGAATCCATCTCTCCCTGCCTGACATTAAATTGGGTTCATTGCCCATTGAGCACAAGCTTTTCTCAGTGTACTGAACACCATTCCCTTGCCCAGCCCTGCCGTGCTGCTGCAACTTCCTAGTGATAAAAAGTGGGGAAAAAAAGAAAGATAGGTATATTTTCCTAAGTGCAGGAGGACAATTAACTAATTAATTTGCCAAATTAATCACTCAATAGCTACATACAATGGCTGGGCAACCCATGGGCTTCATCCTGGCACAGGCTGAGAGTTAGAATACTCTTCCATCCCATTCCTCTCTCCAACAATGCTGCCTGTCCAGGGCCTCTGGGCTCCTTCCAGCTTGGCTCTGGTGGCCCAGGACCAGGCAATTGGAAAAGAGACTTTTTGGGGCTGAGATTTGGTTTGTGTTTGGAATTTATGTGATTTTCAAATGTTTCCTCATCTCTTTTTCACTAATTTGTGAACTAGGAATATAAATTAAAATAATAATAATAATAAACAAAGAAAATAAATAATTAACTAGTACAATAATATAAAGTAATTTAAATATAAATGCTTTTCAGAGCTGGGAATATAAAATATTATAAACTAACTTTATGACATAAAATGAAGTTGTCTCAGGAGTGGGATGCTTTAATCGTGAAGTGCTTTGTAATAGCTGCAATTGCTCCATCATAAAACCATTCCCAAGAGGAAAGATGTTTTTAAGGGCCCTAAAGAATAACAGCTGGTCTGGGAACTTTTATATTCAACAAGGGTCGTATTTCCTTGCTGTGGATTCTTTTAGGAGAAAAGGTTAAAATCCTGCTTTGGTGTAATACCCAAGAGCCAGCCTAGAAGTACCTGGGTGCTAGAAAGTCAAGTACAGACACAGCTATTTGAGGTAATTTTATATTTCCCTATGATACAATGCAGTTTAAAATACTTTCATGACCTTTTTTTTGCTCATTGTTATGAGTCACTGTAGTACTAAACCTGCACTTTTTTCAAAACTAATCATGGCTTACCCATTTGGCATATTTTCTCAGAACAGTTAAGTAAATTATCTCTCATTTTAGGTCTGTGTCTGAGCAAACTTAAACATTGTACAGAAGCAAAGGTATTCAGTGTCACAGTGCAACGGAAATTACCAAAAATGGCACAAATGCCATAAACTCATCCCATGCCAGGTTTTATCCCATCCATCCAGTGAAGTAATTATCAAAGATGATAAATTTTAGAGGCTCACAGTGGAAAGCTTGAATTTTAAATTGAGTGTTTAAAGCCAGAACTGAGTCTGTGACATCATACCTTGTACAGAGAGGAGCATATGGAATGTTTACAGTGGGACCATCTGCCACGCTGGAGGAGATCCTGGTTCCAGAACTGAGGATCACACAACAGCCAAGAACTTTTCTACTCCGGGAAGGGCGGAGCTGCAGGTGAGACAGAATTTGGGGGATTGAGTGGCCAAACTCCAGATCCTGGTGCTCACATCACGGATTTCTCCTCAGTCATCTTAATCCTTCTATTTTCGCTTCTGAAATGTAGGATTCCTTAGATTTCCTTGGCAGTTACATCCTGTGCATGTGTCTTGCCCAGAGAAGCTGTGGCTGCCCCATCCCTGACAGTGTCCCAGGCCAGGATGGACAGGGCTTGGAACAACCTGGGATAGTGGAAGGTGTCCCTGCACACGGCATGGTAGGATGCTCTTCGAGGTCCCTTCCAACCCAAACCTTCCAGGATTTTAGGAAATAGTGAGGCCAAACCGACAGACTATTTGTTCAGGAAGGACCTCAAAACCAAACAAGTTTCGTTCTGACTTTTCTTGGGTTTAGTGATCTGAGAACTGGATCACCAGGATAAAAATGTTTGCCACAAGTCAGTGGGACCTTCTTTCCATGGGCTGACAGGACCTCATGTTGTACCAGGGAGGGTCAGGCTGGATATTAGGAAAAATTTCTTCACGGAAAGGGTTCTTAAAACATTGGATTGGAATGGACTGCCCAGGGCAGAGGTGGAATCACAGTACCATGGAATATGCTGAGTTGGAAGGAACCCATCAAGATCATCAAGTCCAGCTCCCGGCCCTGCACAGACATCCCAACAATCCAACCCTGTTCCTGAGAGCGTTGTCCAAGTGCTCCTGGACCTCAGTCCCCATCCCTGGAGGGATTTAGCAGCCATGTAAATGTGGCACTTGGGGACACGGGTTGGCACATACAAACTCCCTGGGTTTGGCAGCGTTGAGGTCTCTCAATGGCCTTGGTGGGCTTTTCCAACCAAAACAATTCCCAGATTTTACGCTTCTTTGCTTCCACGCTCCTGCATTTCTGTGCCCTCCACCGGCAGTGTGTGGCAGGGAAGGTGGACGAGGCGATGGTGGCCGATGTCACCGCAGGGCAGAGTGAGCACAGCTGTGGTGCTGGCATGCAGACCCTCTGAGCCTGTGGGTGTGCAGGGGGCACCGGGTGTGACAGTGCTGCCGGGGGTACCAGGTGTACCGAGCTGCCGGGTATCGGGTGTGCTGGGGTACCAGGTGTGACAGCGCTGCCGGGGTACCGGGTGTGCCGGGCGTACCAGGTGTACCAGGCTGCCGGGGTACCGGGTGTGCTGGGGTACCCGGGTGTACCGGGGCTGCCGGGGTACCGGGTGTGCCGGGGGTACCGGGTGTGCCAGTGCTGCCGGGGTACCGGGTGTGCTGGGGATGCCGGGGGTACCGGGTGTGCCGGGTGTGCCAGCACTGCCGGGTGTGGCGGGACTGCCGGGTGTGGCGGGACTGCCGGAGGTGCCGGGGTACCGTGTGTGCCAGCGCTGCCGGGTGTGCCGTGCTGCCGGGTGTGCCGAGGTACCGGTGTGCCGTGCTGCCGGGTGTGGCGGGGCTGCCGGGTGTCCCGGGGTACCGTGTGTGCCAGCGCTGCCGGGTGTGGCGGGGCTGCCGGGGGTGCCGGGCGGCGTCGGGCGCGGCCCCCTCACGGCGTTGCCATGGCGGCCATGGCGCTGCGCTCCGCGGGGGCGGGCGGGGGCGGGCGCAGGGCGGGGCGGGGCGGCCCCTTCAGCACCAGCGCGGCCGCGGACAGCGGCGGCCCCGGCTGGAGCGGCGCTTGTACCGCGCGGGGAGCGTCGCGTACGCCCGCACGGTGAGTGTCCCCGCACGGTGGGTGAGTGTGCCCACAGCCGCTCGCTGCATGACAGTCCCCACAGCCGCACGGTGACTGAGTGTCCCCCGCAGCCGCACGGAGCGTGTCCCCCGCAGCCGCTCGGGAACTGAGCGTCCCCGCAGCCGCTCGGTGAGTGAATGTCCCCCAGGGCCGCTCGCTCGGTGCACGGGTGTGCCCAGCATGGCGAGCGGGTGTCCCCAGAGCGCCCAGCCCGCAGGGCCGGCGGGTCGCGGGTGCCCGCGGGGTTGGGCCGGGCGGGGCCGTTGCGGGAGCGGTTGGGCTCGGTTAAAAAACTTGGAGAAACCCGGAGCGCTCGGCTCGGCTCGGCTCGGGCCTTTTCCTTCTCTCTCCGTAAGGCGTTTTCCTTTAGAAACTTTAGGGGTGAACTTGTAAAAAGGGCGGCGCGGCGGTGCCGGAGGGGCTGTGTGTGTCTGGCTGCACGTGAGCTCCGTCCCACTCCGGGCGTTCCTTCGCACGAACCCCTAAAAGCTCCCTGGAGCTGGGCAAGCCCTGCCTCGCCACGTTCGTAGTAGCGGTAGTAGGAGCGTGGCATTCCTTACTCGCTGTTGGAAGCTCTGTCATGATGATTAGATGATGACAGCCCTGGTAGCTGAGGCCTTTTCTGTGTATTCTGCAAGGACCTTCCGTGTTTTGGGGGAGGTCACAGCCTGGAGGTGACAGTGACAGTGAAGTGACAGTGACAGCAAGCCGCGATTCTGTGCCCTGAACTATTCGGAAGTGCCTGCATGCAAAGCAAAACTGCTTTCCAGCAACTCGGGGCTGGAATTGTGTCTCTTCCCAGCCAGGAATCACTCTCGTGTGCTCCCTGCCCTCTCCCGCAGGCATCTCTGATACATCTTTGAGCCGCTGCAAAACTGTAATAGCATTAATTGTTGCCTCGGAAAGAGGAGGCTGGGCTCTGCAGGCTCACACGTTGTGCTCCGTGTGCTGCCTTGAGAGTAACAGCCTGTTCGTGGCTCCCATGAAAAGCAGCCAGGTGGGAATGAATGGGGATGTGCCGAATTCTCCGCTAAAGGCCGAGGGATGAATAACAAATGACAGTGACTCCAGAGCAGGGACTCTCCCATGCTTCGTGCTCCTGACTTCTCCTTAAGCTCTAGAGGCAGATGTGATGTGTCTGTCCCATTCAGAAATGTTAAAAACAATCCCCGTGCCCTTTCATCCTCCATGTGCTGTGCCTGCAGCATCCAGTACTTGGGAATAGGAGCTTGCTGTGAGGAGGGAGAATAGCTGTCTGCATTATACCTTCTATTCCTTGTGTCTTATCCCTCTGGCATTCCCACAGCTTAGTTCAAAGGGAGCACCAATAATTCCTTTAATTTGCAGTGCTGCAGACCTTTGACCTCGGGGCAGTGCTGCTTGCACACCATCCCTGCCCAGTTGTGCATCCCAGGCATAACTTTACAGTAAATTTAGTTTTGTTGCCTCATTAAGCACCAGACACACAGGGCTGTGTAAGGACTGTGAGCTCTGGAATGATTCAGCTGCCACACAGACACACAGTGACCCTTGTGGGCAAAAGCCTGACCCTAAATTCCTGCCCTGCAAGATCAGGGCTTGAGCTCCTGCTCAAGCTCAGGAATAACTGCTGACACAATAGAGTCCCATAATTTATGAATCAACCATAAATCAGGGAAACAGAAGTAGACCAAGTTTCTTGAAAGATCACATTGAGACTGAGTAATTTTGGAGAGTCAATTAAGCAGCATTTAGGCTGGCAGTGGAAATTAATTCATTAACTAACAGTGCTTGAAGGAATTAAATTCTACCCATGTTTCAAAACACTCCAAATCCAGGGTGGTTTGGTGGTTCTGGGCTCTGATGATCAGACTGCAGGAGGAGTTTGGGCTGTGCCGCCCATGCTTGGCCACAGCAGGGGAAAATCTTGTTACCTTTTGCTCTGTTTTGCCTTTCTCATTGGTGTTGTGAGGCCCTTGGCGGTTCCTCCTGAGGTTGTTGACAGTGTTTGTTCTCAGTACCTTGGTGGTCTCTGCATGTGGGGATAGACGTTTTTAATGGATTTAACACATAGTTATGTCTTCCATGTCATAGATCTCTTATGTTTCTATGTTTAACCCAGTGGTTTTAATGGATGGAAGGCAATGAGCAGTCAGAGGATTTGGAGGCAGATTCCACGCCAAATTTCACCATCAAAGGATGGGTAACATGGAGTGAGGGATGGTCCCTGGAGAGTGGAAGCCAGCCCAGGGTTTACATTGCAGAACTCAGATGCTCAGCCACGGACAGACCAGGCCAACTCTTCTCCTATTTACACCAGAGCAATTCCTGCTGAACTGAATTGTTGTTCAGTCAATTCCTTCATCAGGAACTGTCATGGTGGGGTGGGAAGTAATCATTTCAAACTGAAAGATGGCAGATTTCACTTCAGTATGTGGAACGAATTGTTCCCTGTGAGGGTGGGGAAGCCCTGGCACAGGTTCCCAGAGAAGCTGTGGCTGCTCCTGGATCCCTGGAAGTGTCCAAGGCCAGGCTGGATGGAGCTTGGAGCACCCTGGGATAGTGGAAGGTGTCCCTGCCCATGGCAGGGGTTGGAACTGGATGAGATCAAAGGTCCCTCCCAAGCCAAACCATTCCGTGATTCCATGAATTTATGCCATTTGGATTCAAACATTAAAAAAACATAAATATTTTTTCAATTGCAGTGTGGCTTTTTGCCTTTGCCACCATGATCTTAATGCAAAAATAATTATTCAAAGCATCAGCAGAGAATCCAAAATGCCCCAGGGAATCAGCAGTGTGCCATTGCCTATGGCCATGCTAAGTTAGTTGGTACAGCAAAGGAGAATCCAGCTGCAGAACTTGAGCAACATATTGAGCATGGTTCCTTCATGTTGCAGAATTGCTCACATTTCAGTTCTTTTCTAGAAAAAATGTTTTAGAAGCTCTAAAAACTTTCTTTCAGTGTGTACCACCAAAAGGAGAGTTTTCCTCCATCAAATGCCACAAACGGGTACAGCAGATGTTGATTTATGTCCACATCAGCTGATTTTCTTCTCCATTACCCTTTCTGCTGGATCTTTGCTTATCCAGCAGGTCCTGTTGCCCTGACACCCGATGTCAGGTTGGATGTTTTTGCACATTTGGTGAAAGCTTGACTCAGTCTTCCTCCCCAACTTGGTGTCGTCAGGTGCATGATGGTCATTATGAATTATTGATAGTGATGGAAAAGTCACGAATGCACAGCTGTGCTGCAGGGCCCGGGCCTTTTTCTTGAGTTTAATCATCACTTTATCTCCTCTCTGCCTTTTAGTAATAATGTCAACAGAGATTTCGTGCTGCCTTCACCACAAAAGAGAAGCAGTTCCCTGCTCTGCTGCTGCAGCCAGAATCCTTTTTCCTGTCGTAGTTGGCCCAGGTTCTGCAGATTTTTCAACTGCAAACTCTAGAAAACATTTCACTTATCAAAAAACTATTTTCTGTGGAAATCTTGGCTGTTACTGATGCAAAATTAAACATAAACTCCTGTGCAGCAAATACTTTGAAGATAATGAATAATTCATTTCTTTTCCCCCACTTTTACAGTGCAACTCATAAAATTGGGAAAATGGCATTAAAATGAAATCCCACTGCTGTGTTTTGTATTCAGAGAGTAACTTTTTAATATAAGTATGGAAATTAATTCATAAAAATATGAATTCTATATGAACATTGTAAACACAAATAGCAACATAATTAAATAATGGAAGGCACCGTAATCTCTGAGTGGCGTGTGAGACACAGTCCTGTGGAGGTGCCAGCCCAGCCTGCTCCAGGATACAGAAGTTTTCCCAACTGAATTTAAACTCCCCCCTTGCTGTAGCAATAGGGAAGAGCCTTTATTTGGATGGATCCTAAACTGCTTCACAAATCAGCTGGAGCCTGGGCCTGGAGCTCACAGCTTCTGCCATGAAATGAAAATACTCCTGGAGTGGAACAGAATAATTGCTCAACAGAAACACTTTTGTAACCTGTGCAGAGCAGAGCAGGGGTGAGGCAGAGAGGCCTTCAGGGTGCATTTCTTTCATGTTTGGGCTCCTCTCAAGGAAAACTCCAGATCCACTCTGGGTGAGCAGTCAAAACCCACCCTCCACACCCCAGTGGCTCAGTACTGGTTTAGAGGGGAACCCCCACTCTGCATGGACTGAAGGAGCTAAATCCAGCTTCCAGCAAGGGGGTTTTGGTTGTGATCAGTCAAAAAAAAGAAATCCATTCCGTGGATGTGGTTGTGTAGGAGCCCTCTGAAAACAGACAGAAATGTGATCCAGGAGAATCCTCGCGTGGTTTAGTGACCATGGGGATATTTGATAGTTGTCCTTTGGTGTAGATGAGGGGAAGAGGGTTCTGGAGAGTTCCTGAGGAGACCTTTGACTTTGTAATGCCCTTTTTACCCTGAAAGCAGCCCAGCTTTAGGGCTGCAGAGGCACATGGCATCACTCATCCCTCTTCCTCTGGCATTTGAAGAGGAGAGATGATTATGAAGATGGTTAATAGATGGAAAAGAAAGATTGTTTCAATTTTTACCTTGCCTGCTTTTGCTGCAGTTTAGTCATGATAATGAGAGTTTTTGATAAGTGAGTTTTGGATTGAGTCACTGGGATCTCGAGTGAGTAAATAGATTTTGGGATTAGTGTGAGGAGCTGAGCAGAGCAGTCAGGGGAAGCTGCAGCACACAGGGGGAGGAAGGAATCTCTGGGACCCTTGGCTCCTGTTCCTGCCAGCTCAGGGGGCATCACCTGGAAATGCCCTGGGAGAGCTCGTGAGGTGCTGAGCAGCTCCACATCCACCAAAGATTTGAGGTCCACCTGGGAAGTTTGAGGGTGGATATTTCTCAGGGTGAGACCTGGGAGTGGGGACACCCTAAGGAGTGACCAGCTGGGACATTGTGACACAGAGAGAAATCCAGGGCCCAGAGCACCACATCATCTCCCAGACCCTGCTGCATCTCAGGATAGTCCTGTGCTCCTTAGGCACAGAGACACCAGGGGAAAAGGCTTGGGAATGGCTTTGTTGGTGCATGTTGCCATAATTCACATCCCCAGTTCAGGAACAGGGAAATGGGCTCTTTAAAACACAGGGTAATTGTTGACATCATCATTTTTATTTTTGTTTTTCCTTCAGCTGAAAAAAATCCTGGGAACCCTGAGCGTAGAGTAAGGAAATGATGCTTTTTCCTGTGGTGACTGAGCCAATAAAAGGCAGCTGTTGGGAATAATGTCCCAGTAGGCAAAGCAGCTCATCAATCTCAGCTGCTGCTTCTATGAAGATATTATATAATAATGCCTCTTCTACAAAAAAAAATGCTATAAAGGTCTCTCTCTTTTTGCCTTAAATATCACCAGGGGAAGCCATAAATTCTGCTCCAGTGTTAATCTGTTCTATCAGGGTGATATATCCATTAACGGATATCATATATCCATTAAACCTTCCATCCTTGCACAGAAAGAAATAACAATATTTCAGCATTAAAAAGAAGTTTGTAATTTTTTTTTTTTTGCAAAGTGACTGATTTGTCTGACTTTTCCAGACTCCACATGCTGAGATCCTTTTATCTAAGCAGCCCAGAACTCTTCCCTTTGCCATCAAGGCCTGACTGGCTGCTCACTGCCAGGCTCAGAGCTGAGCTCAGCCCTTGCCAGACTTAACCCTTTATTCAGCTGCCAACGTGAGCATCAGTGCACGGATTTGGGAGCAGGTCAGGAACATGCATTCAGCTAATTAGTGGCCCATCAGGAGTTGGAAAGCAAATGAAAGCTGCAGACAGGCCCTGGCACAGCAGACAGGTCCTCAGAGGGTGAGCAAAGCAAGTGCTGTGCTTCTGGCAGCACTAAAATGGCATTTTCAGGGATAAAAATCTGTCTGCTGTAGCAGGAAGGAAAAATCCATTTTATTCCTAATAAAGGCATAACACAGTCCATACCTCCTCGGGCTATAATTTCAGCTTTTCCAGCAGATTATGCAGATATTTACACTTAAATCATACTTTAAATATTATCTTTACTAGGAACCATATGTAATTTGAGCATAAAAGCTGAGATTGTGGAACACAACTCAACAAGGAGTCAATTTCTGTGAATACCAAACCACACAGTGGACAGGCCCTGCTTGGGATAGTCAGGGAACTCGAGTGGGTGTTGTGAGCTTGGCACCATGGGGTGCTGGAATGGGAGGTCTTGCCTGAGAGTGTGACTGTCAGCACATGTTTGAAATGAGAAACAAAGAAAAGGAAGTGCCTTTATGATAGCAGGTGAATATTTACAGAAATATTTCATTCCAGCACATGGCATGGACATGGAAATTCCAGCAACAGGACCCTGGGCTTACTCTAAATGAACCAGCAACCTCATGTGCCAGGAAACAAGAGCTTCCTGTCAGCTGCACACTCTGATAGAAAGAATCTAAAATCATAATACTTCATTCTGCTGAATTATTATTCATTCTGAATTTTATATGACTCTACTACATCCCTGCTAATTTGCATGTCTATTAATAATATTAAATTCCCACTCAAAATCCTGTAGGGAAAATGGCAGGTTTGTTAATATCCTTGCAGAGGATTAAGCATGACCTAAAACCCAGAGTCTTTATAAAGCCTTTGATGCTTTTCCCACTACGTTTTCCTTACCATTCCCAACTTGAAAGTCTGTTGTTACACCTGCAGGACTGCCAGGCTGTAATGCATCATTTATTGCGTCCACCAGGTGACCGGTGGTTAACACTGATCTCCAAATGAATGTGATTGTTTGTTGGGTTTTATTTCCTGCAGCTTTCCCGGGGAGCTTTGTGTTTCTGTCAGTGACAAGATGACAATTCATATTTCTACCAAATGATCCAGTGACTCATCCTATTAACTCTGCTGGAATACACGCTCCCAGTCGTCCTGCCACGGTGAGTCTGTGGGATTTTGCATTCTTGCTGGGAATGTTATTCAGGATTCAGTCCATAAATATGTGTTTGGTAGTACAAATAAGCTTTTCCTAAAGCAGGAACTTCCCAGGGATGACCACGGCCCCAAACAGACTAAATATTGCATATAGCAGCTATTTTTTAAAAGTTACTGAAGTATTTTAGAACAATTGAGGTACTGACCTCATGTTTTTTAAAGGGCTTGACTGGTTTGGATTGGAGGCCCCGTGAGAAGGAGCCTCATGTGTTTTGGGAATTGATATCAAGTCATGATAAATAGGCCCTTGAAAATGTTGACCTGTGAGGGGATCCCCATCTGGCTAAGAATGAGTCTACCATGAGTCATGATGGAAAAATGGGACATCCAAAATACCCCAAATATCCAGCATGACAGAATATGGATTATGATTTCATACTGGGTACCCAAGTTAAACTCCTCAATTTGTGCCTCTTGAGAACTCCCAGCTCATTGAGCCAATATCCTGTAATATTCCAGTAGAAACAGATCCCAGGATGGTTTGGGTTGGGAGGGACCTTTAATCCCATCTTGTTCCATGGGCAGGGAAGCATCCTAGTCTGGGATGCTCCAAGCCCTGTCCAGCCTGGCCTTGGACACTTCCAGGGATCCAGGGGCACCCACAGCTTCTCTGGGCACCTTGTGCCTGGGCCTCCCCACCCCTAAAGGAAAGAATTTCTTCCCAATGTCCCATCCAACCCTGCCCTCTTTCCCTTAAAGCCATTATCCACGTTCCTTTTGTTGGGTGGAAAAAGCAGGACACATTTTTGTGGATCAAGTCTCGTCCTGTGTTTACTTTTTGTGCCCTTGAAGGTGCCATTCTGTGGCACAGCCCGAGCCCACAGCTTTGCATTTTGCCCACCTTGCAGCCTTATCTGCCAGGGGAGAGCTGAGCTATCATTTGTTATCCCAGGGAAACTCGATGGGAACTGGACTGAAAACTGATGGCAATTCATGCGTTATCTCTTGATAACAGGATAAATAAACACTGCCTTCACCACTGCATTAACAGTAATGGAAGGGAAAACTCATGGAAAGCACTGTCAAACCAGTTTAAATATGTCCCCATTTAGGTTTCCCAGATGTTTTACTGCTTCTCCTTGTCTCATCTGGGTTTAAATTACGACTGGAAGTCTCTCCACATTTGACATTCCTGCCTTTGGAGCTTATGCCAGCTGCAGTTCTAAAGTAAGTGAGCAAAATACTTCCAAATGTCCAGCTTCATAGAGAAATGGATTTTTGAATTAAAATAAAGCTTCAGCAGGAGATCATGGACGTTTACAGTGATGTGTATAATGTGTAAACAGGAAAACCAGTGCAGAGGTGAGAATTTCTGTGGGTGTTTCTGGAGTGATCCTCCAAAACAAGGCCACCACGGGAGCTCCCAAAACATTTTGCTACATCTCTTTTTCAGCCTCTTCTCCCAGGGAACAAGGGACAGAATGAGGGGAAACAGCCTCAAGCTGTGCCAGGGGAGGTGCAGGTTGGACAGCAGCAGGAATTCCTTCATGGAAAGGGTGGCCAGGCCTTGGCAGGGGCTGCCCAGGGAGGTTTGGAGTGCCCATCCCTGGAGGTGTCCAGGGAAGGACTGGAGGTGGCACTCAGAGCTCTGGGCTGTGACAAGGTGGGGATTGGGCACAGGTTGGACTCGATGGTCTTGGAGGGCTTTTCCAACCTCCCTCATTCAGGAGTTCTGTGATCTGTGAGAGGTCCCTGAGCAGCTGATTTCAAGTGCAAAGTAAAAAGAATTGGAGCATTTAAATATGCTTCAATTCCCAACTGTTATTGTAAACAGAAAAACATGGGAGCAGATAGAAGCAAAGGGAAGAGGATGGAGCTGCCACAGCTGCACAAAACCTATTTCAGCTGTATCCTGCCTCAAAATGCCAGCACATGGCAAACCCTTTGAAAACACACTGAATCAACATTATGGAATATATAAAAAGAGAATCTAAACAGTTTATCAGTAAAATATGAGCTAAATTTGATGAGACTGTTCTCTAGACTGCAAGTATCTGTTTCTATGAAAGTTGTGGGGAACATGAAAGCTGTCATTAGCATGGCACATTTGCTTCATTCAGATGTAAAGCCAGATCTGCTTGGATTTTTTTGATGAAGCTCATGCACAGTGGAGTGCTAAGAGGTGGTTAATGAAACATTTTAGCATCATTGTCAGCCCAAACTCAGAGCTGCTCACTCCAAAAAGAAAATTAGAGTCTCTAATTTCAATAGGAAAATAAATGATAAAATTTAACAATATTATATTTAAGTATCCAAACATTTTTCCACATTATGAATGCTTTATCAGGTGAAGGTGACCACTCAAGGACAAGTTGGAAGTTGAGTCAGGGAAATATTTTTCTAACCTTATAATAAGGATGATATATCACAAGACTTGACTGGGTCTGTTCCATCTTATCCTGTGCTTCTCTAGCCAGGGTATGTAAAAGAAAACACCCTGAAAACTGCTTTTCTTCATCCTTTTTCCTGGCAGAGATCTTAAATCAGATGGGATTCAGGGTCTATTGCAGTTTATGGTAACATTTTAAAATCCATAAGCAAAAAAAGTCAGAAAAATCACGGGGAGAGAATCTCAGTAAATTAAAATATTGATGAAGTGAGGAAAAAACACCCTCTTTTGAATTTCATTGCCATGGTGGTGATGTTTGTGTAGCTTCCATTTGCCCACGTGCAGACTTTAGGACAAGAAAACCTTGAATGTGGAGCACCTGAGATGATTTGGGGTATTTGTGTGGCAGGAGTTTCACACAGGGAATTCTTTGGCAGGGTGCAGCAGGGGAGCTGGGATTGGGGGTGCCAGTGAGGGATCTGCATCCAGGGATCACAGAATCCCAGGGTGGCTTGGTTGGAAGGGACCTTAAAGATCATCTGCTTCCACTGTCCCAGGCTGCTCCAAACCCTGCCCAACCTGGCCTTGGGCACTTCCAGGGATCCAGGGGCAGCCACAGCTGCTCTGGGATCTGTGCCAGGGCCTCAGCACCCTCTCAGGGAGGAATTTCTCTCTAATTTAATCTAAATCTCCCTTCTTTTACTTTAAAGCCATTCTGCTGTCCTATCACTCTCTTGCCATGTAAATGGATCATCCTCCATTGCAAACAGCAGCAGTTTCCAAGGAATAAAGTGATTTTCCAGCCCCTTTTCTAATTAAGCAGCTCAGTACTCATTTGTGCTTGGCTTCATCCAGGTGCTGTGGTCACATGCAGGGAGTTTCCTTCCCTTTTTCATCCCAGGATCTCTTGTTTTACACAACACTTGGACTAATTACAATCTCAGTGTTGCTGCTGATGTATTGTAACAGAGGATAATTACATTAATAATAACTCCTGGCATTAACCTGAGCACCTCAGTAAGTAAATTTGCCCCTGCTTTGAGAAATCAGGTTCCTAATGACTATCAAAGTGCCTGGAAATTGTTCTTTTTGCCAGAGAAGATTGAAGAAAAAAAACAAAATAAAATCCTTCTAGGAGAGTGAAAGGTTAAAGTATTGGCTTGCAAACTGGTAGAAAATTAGTAAATAATAAAAAATACTACTCCTAATAATAATGTTTGTTTAGGCTTACCTGCAAATTAATTACATTTTTGAAAACTGAATTCCTGGGTTTTTTTCCTAGTACATTTTTCTCACTTGTCAGAGTTGAAGGTGTTATTTCAGCACAGAATTCTTTAATATTTATCATAAAACATTAATGGTGAGACTGAGCTCCCAAAGCCTCCTCAGATTCTCCAGGAATCACTTCAGAGAAATGACATTTTGAGGGATGCCTCTTCAACACAAAAGAGAGATTTACTGACATTACCTTCTCCTTTCAGTTTCAAACCTCAGTATATTGCAATAACGTCTGAAATACCTAAAAACATGTAGCAATAAAGGAGGGATTTCTAAGCTTATTTAGAGATATGCCCATCTTCTGACTTTCCAAGTGTTTGAAGAGGGTCCCTCTGCTAAAAGGGGGTTGAATTTCAACACTCCCTTCTCTGCTCCCTTTTTTTTTTTATGTCACAGCATCAGCCTCAGAAAGGTCAAGGTTTTGCAATATCAAACAAATGCCATAATAAAGGCTACTGCTTAAACAACAATTCTGACAATTTTAAGTTTGCTAGGGGATCATTTGGGCTGGTCCATCATAATCTGACATAGAAAAAGCTGGACTTGATCTTGGAAGTCTTTTCCAACCTTAATTCTGTGTTTGTATGAATGACTCAGGTGACAGCATGGCAGCAAAAACATTTGAACAAAACCCTCTCCTTCCAACCTGCCTCCACACAAGGTTGTCCCACTTCCAGAATTAGCAGTAGCTCTCTGTAAAAGCTGGTTTTTAGGATAGACTTGTACTGAGTTGTCATAAAGGCTCTGAAGGATGCATAGCTATAGTTTTAAAGGAATAAGCATGGAATTCTAATGAATATTCAATGGTGAAATCATTAGCATGTAAAATTGGCAGTGCTGTGAAGGGCAATTTCTCTCCTTTTCAGTTCAAATGTCCTCTAAATGCCTGCAGGAAAAATGTGAATATTTCTGAATACACCTGAAAACATACCTGATATGGGTATGGAATTATACACTATATACCTGATGCCAGGAGCTACGTGGTTCTGCCAGACCTATGGGACTGATTCCAAGACCTTCACACTGTCAATTAAATTCCCAACTTCAGTCCTGCTTTAGCCAACTTTTAAAACATTCCTTCAGCTTCAAACATCTGGTTAGTCCCATTCTTTGTCATGAGGCCAGGAAGGTGCTTGGGATTACATATGCTCCTGATCAGCTTAATGGGAGCTGGAACTCCAGCAGAAGTATGTGAAATAGAGCTCTGCCATATTCCCAAGCCATTTGGCACCTCACAAGTTACTTGAAATTACTAAAATATTCCAGAATGTGGAATCTGAAGGCGAGGGAAGGGGAATGTATGACAACGTACATATGGAGTCACCACTGGCTAAGAAACAACAGTGGGGACTTTTCAGTATTGTTGTCACTTAGTAGGATTTTACTTTATTTTTATCCTTGAGCTTTGACTGAAAGAATATGTTTGAGCCATCTGGCTGCAGAAGCACTCGGGGGTGTTTGGGAAGCAGGTTCTGGGTGATGGCAGATTCCCAAAGGCACTTGTTGCACCCAGCTGGTGCCTCACTGAGACCCTTCAGATGCCACCTGGCCACCACCTGAGTGTCTCATCTCTTTGTTAAATGTGATGCTATGAATTCAAGATATTATTTTAAACTGAGAAATTCCCAAAGCTGAGCTTTATCCCCTGTGTTCTATAGGTGCTGCTTTCTTGAGGTCCTTTTTCCACAAGACTGGAAGGGTTTTTCTCACCAGATCTGCAAACAATGACTTGCAGCATTGATACATTAATGTAAAATGTGGCTTATGGCTTAAAAGGAAATATTTTCCACAGAAACATCATGGAAACAACTTGACAATTATCAGATATCCAGCCCTTAAACCACAAGTGATATTAAAGGATGCGTGTGTTTAGATGATCCATAGAGACCAAAGTTCATCCAAGGCATATGGCTGGATAAACAGGGAGCAGGTTGCAACATTCCTGGTTTTCACAAAAGAACTTCCTGGTCTTTTAGTACTTTTAAGTATTCAAGTCACTGAAGATCAAGGGAGATGTCTAGGCAGGACAGAAAGAACAAATTTGCTCACTTTGCTCATTTTATCTCTTCATGTTGAAATTTATTTGGAGTTCCATTAGAACCACCAAGTACTTCATGTTATTAACCTCTGAGTAGTTTTAAATTGGGTCTATATGGTTTGCTGCATTTACTTTGAGTCATGGGTTATACAATAACGTGATGGCTTCTCAGCAGGATTAAAACCTGAGTACATTAAAATTCAATTAAAAGCCTGTGACAAGTGCAGTGGTTGACTCAGACCGTTAACTGGGGTTGTGTCTCTAAAATGAACAGCTCTGTGACTACACTGAGGGAGGAAGTTTGGTATAACCAAGTGAAATGTCCTCTCTGGTATTCCAGAAAGTTCTAACATTTGCCTCTAATTCCTCCTTCTCCCTGTTTAGCCAACCAATACCACAATGACTGAGGACTTGGACCACAGATTCAGTTATCTCACCTGGGATCAGATTAAAATCCTGGATCAGGTTTTGACTGAGGCTATACCTATTCATGGGAGAGGAAATTTTCCAACCCTGGAGGTAAAGCCTAAGGATATAATCCATATGGTAAAGGAGCAGCTCATTGAGAAGCAGATCCATGTCAGGGACATCCGCCTGAACGGTTCCACTGCCAGTCACATCCTGGTGAAGCACAATGGCACCAGTTACAAGGACCTGGACATCATTTTTGGAGTGGAACTTCCCAGTGAGCTCGAGTTCCAGGTGGTTAAGGAAGCAGTTCTCAATTGCCTATTGGACTTCTTGCCAAAATGCGTTAACAAGCAAAAAATCACGGCTCAGACCATGAAAGATGCCTACGTGCAGAAGATGGTCAAAGTCTCCACCGACCACGACCGCTGGAGCCTCATCTCCCTGTCCAACAACAGCGGCAAGAACGTGGAGCTGAAGTTCGTCAGCTCGCTGCGGCGGCAGTTCGAGTTCAGCGTGGACTCCTTCCAGATCATCCTGGACTCCATCCTGGCCGTCTACACAGCCTCAGACCGGCCCCTGACGCAGGACTGCCACCCCGCCGTCATCGCCGAGAGCATGTACGGGGACTTCAACCAGGCCATGGACCACCTGAAATACAAACTGATCTCCACCCGCAACCCGGAGGAGATCAGGGGAGGCGGCCTCCTCAAGTACAGCAACCTCCTGGTCCGTGACTTTAAGCCGGCGGATGAGGCTGAAATTAAATCTCTGGAACGTTACATGTGCTCCAGGTTCTTCATTGATTTTCCCGACGTTGCCGAGCAGCAGAGGAAAATCGAGTCCTACCTGCGCAACCACTTCATCGGGGAGGAGAAGAGCAAGTACGACTACTTGATGACCCTGCGTGGGGTGGTGAACAAGAGCACAGTCTGCCTGATGGGGCACGAGCGAAGGCAAACCCTCAATATGATCACAATCCTGGCTTTAAAAGTGCTCGGAGAACAGAACATCATCCCCAACGCGGCCAACGTCACGTGCTACTATCAGCCTGCTCCCTATATCAGTGACAGAAACTTCAGCAACTACTACATTGCCCATGGACAACCCCCTGTGTTCTACCAGCCGTACCCTTTCCACATACAGCTACAGAGCGGGATGGTGTAGGAGCACTCCAACCTCCAAGCACTCACCAGTCCTCTCTTTCCAGTTCTCTCCTTAATAAAGGCCTCATTAAAGCAAGTTTTATCAGCACTTTTGAGTTAAGGACATATTTTTGTGCAAGTTGCCAAAGTTGTTTGGTTGGTCGATGTCTAACTCACCATTAAGCAGGTGAAATAAGTGAAGCGTCTGTCATTCGTGAAGTGTTTATACCTTGATGTGTGTTTGGGCTGTATTTTTTTGCAATGAAAAGAGAAGGATATAAATTATTCTAATTTTGTAAAAATTAAATGCACTAAGTTCTGGGTTCTAAAAAAAAAAAATTCTTAAGAAAAATTTAAATGGTGTCAGTGAAAACTGAAGCAAATGAAATACCTCTCTGTAGAAATGCCTGATGGAAAGGACAGTGCTCTGGGTATGTCAAAGTCAATCATCCCTTGATTTTATCCATGCAGTTCCAGCAACTTTTGTTTGCAGCACCTTTGAAAACACACATTGCTGGGTCATCTCTTGGTGGCTGATCATTCCTCAGGTCAGTCAGAGACTCGGGGTCACTCCCCTTCCCAGAGAGCTGGTTTGTATTGGTGAGCAGGAAATGCCCCTACCAAGAGCAGACTCAGCATTTTGTGTATCTGAAATTTCCACTGATCCCAGGGAAAGATTTGGCTGCTCAAGTCAGGCAGCGTCAGAGCCCAGGATCTGCCTCAGATAACAAAAGCTGTGAGAGGTACAACTGCTCTGATTAAATTGGTTTTGAAAACCAAGGTAAGAGGATAAGAAAGGAGGTGAAAATTGAGCAGAGTGGGCTCACTTTCTATCACTAATTTGTTATCGATCACAGCTGCTTTAATGCACAACAAACAGAGTCAGAAAAAAGCTCCAAAAGCCCAGGACTGGCGCTATTTTTAGGTGAATTTAAAAAAATCCTTGGCAGTGGCATTTGAAAAACTATTTTATACTGGTAAAGTCTTGTCTGTGTTTAGATACCTGCACACATCCACTGGTAGCAAATGAGGATTTACGATCAGGAAGCAAAACATGAATTGTACATTTGTGTGTGTGTGAGTGTTTACCAAAGATAAGTTTTAAACATGTCACATAAGTGCCTCCCTGTGCCAGTTGCTCCATGAAATGCTGGAAGTTGTGCCAGAGAGCTCCTAAATTATGGAAAGAGAAATATGGAAAGGGGAACACGCCCTGGGGCTGCAGAATGTTTGTAGCAGTGATGGGCAGAGAGTTTGCCCCAGGATGAGCAGGTTTGGGACAGATGGATCTAAAGTGGTGTCACCAAAACCAAACTTGGGAAAAGGAATATGGAACAAGAAAGACTAGCGAGAAAAGAAGGTTTGGAAGGGGTGTGGGTATAAAATGGGAACAGCCAACTGGAAATGCAAGCTGTAGAGTTTCTTACATTGACTTTGTGTGTCACTGTGTTGTCCCTGTCACTGTTCATCCTCATCTCCTCCTGCTCCAGAGCAGTGGCTGCATTGCATCCATTTACAACAGGTGTCAGGCCTTGGGAATTTCTTCTACTTGGGCACAAGAGTTTGATTTATTTTACAGAGAAATGTGGTCCATAAATGTGCTGTTTTGAATCAAACATTTCTAAATTTTCTAAGGTCTGTGGAGTCCAATTGCCAGTGAAATGTAGCTTGCCTTTCCCCCATTATATTCCTGTACATTTGAACTGTAAAGAATTGTTCAAAGACCATCATCACTAAAGTCAAATTTTTTCTGTAAAATACAGTGCAAAAAATTGGTATTTCTACAATATAAGGGTTTGATGACGAGTATGATTAATTTTGTGATGTCTTTCATGAATAGAGTACTGTTACTTTTGCTGATTTTTCAGGTATGTCCAATTTGGTGTCTGAAAGCACACTTTATTCCACTTCCACCAAGATCTTTCCATTGGTTAAACTATAATTAATAAAACCACCAACTCTAATTGCTCTGTGATCAGCTATGGTAGCACCATGTTTGCATGAAAGCACTTCTAGGGAGTTCCCCCTGTCAGGAGCAAAATGGAGTGAGACATGGTGGATTCCTTTCATTTCTGTTTTAATTGAACTGTCAGGATGACAAAGGGAACCTTTCCATTTCGTTTGGTGTTTGCCATGTTTAATAGCACTGTGAAATTCTGTAAGAGCCTTACGTGGGTCATGTCCCTGCTCCTGCTTGGGATCTGCAGGGATGAGGAGCTGAGAGCTGGGCTGGGGAATCTGTGAGAATCAGGCATCCAAATGCCTTAAATTTCAGGGGGGAAGGGGGCTCCTAATCTCTTCAGATTTGTTGGAAAGTCTCAGTCCATCTGCACTGACCTGTGACCTTAATGTAGTGTTGCCACATTGATTTATTACTCCTCCCCTCCTGGTTTCCGTGGTTGCTGGGTGGAAAAAGGAGTTGATCTTCCCAAGAACCAGGGAACAGGTCAGGCAGGAAGGAGCATTTTCAGTGTGTCTTGCATGGCCAGTGATCCAAAACCCAGAAAAATTCTTCACTAAGGTCTTCTTTAACCAACAAGTAGAAACATGCCCTGGGTAAAGCACTAAAATACTTTTAAAATCAGATATTGTGGAAGTATCAGGAGTGGTGAACTTGCTGTGGATTTGTATAAACCAGCCTGTGCACTTGTACAGAACTTTATTTAGAGATATATTGAGTTCTGTCACCTCTCTGTTGATTAGGTGAGGAAGGGCTCAGCCAAAGTCCATGGAGCTGGTGGGAAGAACCCCCCTGGCTGCAATGGGCTTTGTACCCCAGGAAAGAGGAAGGACTTAGGGGAGCACCTGCAGGCAAAGGTACAAAGACATCAATATGCAAAAATCTCTCAGGTATAAATAAACCCTTTAAATTTATGGAAAAAGGTCTTCTATTTCTTACCTAGAGGTAGTTCAATTCTGAAGGTTGAGGTTGTGATTTTGTATATGTAAGCATATATATATATATATGTAATTTATTTAGCCTTACATATATAAAATCACGTGTATCTACACCTACAGGGGCAATTAACAAAACCTGATGGTTTTAATTATTTCCTTCCAGATGTTCTATTGATACCTGGCAGCAGTAATTAACCTGGAGGGGTTTTTTTTTTGTTCAAGGTTATAATGACTCTGTAAAGTAATATTAAAAAGGGGATGATGTATTGACTGCTGATTGCAAAACACTGATACCAGTGTGTAGGATGGAATATTGGAACCTCTTCTCCAGTTGTTACTGATTTTATCATGTGCAGATCTAAATCTACAAAGAATTGAGAGTTTTCTCAGTGCCAGTCTCCTGAGCTTCATGTTTGCAATATAATTATATCTCGTTGTTACAATCTGTTCAATGATTATAATGCCTGGAAATTGTAATGCTGATTTTCTTTAATCACAAAACTTCTTAGGGTTTACAGCTTAAAGTAATCTAATGTTGTCAGGACCTAAGTGTTACAGTTTCAAGTGCTTTCCTTAAAAAAAAATGTCCTTTGAATTTTGTGTTTTGTTGTAAAAGGTCTATTTGAAGCAAATACTTTATGGTAGTTCCTTTAAAATGTATTTTGTGAGCTTTATACTCGACATGTTACAGAGGTTTTTGCAATGGATAAAAGAAATGCAAATTGTGCTCAGCGGAGGTGTTGCCTCTCCATGTGTTACCTGGAGCCTGAGGATCTGTGAGGGGATTTGGGTGGTGTTAGAGGAGTTACAGTGATAAATTGGAAATAAATTTGGAGTTATTCAGGTGTGGATTCAAGATGAGCTGCAGAAATACCTGGAGAAAGGAGGGCAGCGAGCTCAGTTTTGGTTTGATTCTTTTTCTATTAAACAATCACATGGAAGGGCGTTCAGGACAAAGCTGTTGCAGATGAAATATTCCTCTTAATGTGCCATCTGAAGCTGTGGAAAAAAATATTGTAATGCTACAAATGTGTAAGAATCCCACCAATTTGTAGGTCATTAGTCCACGGTGTTGACTGGTGCCTTTGGGTATTTGGGGGGTGATCATTAAAAGAACATTTTATTTAACCTGTGGTTTCCTGTAATCCCTTGATTGCTCCAGCTGGAGGTTTCTCCAGGAAGCCAACCTGGAGTGTGGTAACTGCAAGAGAGATGAAAATTTGGTTACAGCTCCTCGGGTGGATACAGCACAGGCTCAGATTCAGCCTGGCAGACCCACAGGGAAGGTTCTAGAAGGGTTCCCATGGATCTGCCATCCCTTGGAATGGCTCTGTGCTCCTCAGCACCAGGCTGGTGTCAAACACTCACATTTGAAGTGCCTACATCTCTATATTTACATAATAAAAACCTCATTGTGTGCTGGATCAATAAAATTAATATTTCAATGACAAAGGATTGGACTTTACACATGCACATCCCCACAAATCTGATCCCATTTTTATCCAGGATTTCTGGTGATGTTGGGCCAAGGTCAGAGAAACTCCCACAAACCTTTGGGTTTTAGCTGAGCAACACAACCACACTCATCACAGTTACATTTCTGGTTGTTTACTTGGGTTTTCTAGGTTTTGAGGAGTGGGTTTGGGATTTTTTACGGGGTTTTTGTTTGTTTGTTTGTTTCATGGGCTGGGTTTTGCCCTACTGCTCATTAATTCAGAGTTTTTAAAGAGGACATGACAATATTGCTCTTTCTCTGTGGGAGGTGTCATCCTCCAAATGGTCTGTTCCATCCTGGGCTGTTAAATCCCATAGACTCCAGAGTCTTACAGAGGGGGAGCAGGAACATTCCAGAGGTTTTGACCCCATGTGAGAGCTTGGAAATTCCCAATTGGCTCAAAATGGTCCTCGTGTTTTCCCTGGCTCCACTCAGCTCGTCCTTGGGCACTGGAGCCATTCCAGGGTGTGGGAGGGCAGCGAGACACCAGGGAAATCTTTTTTTCCTCAATTTTATCCAACATTGCTCAAAACAGGGTTTTTTCACCCCTTTTTCACTGTGCAATGGGTAAATTTTTGTAAAAGCCCTCCCATTATTTTAACCAGCAAGCACCACTTAATAATAATTTCATTTCCTGACTGTTTTCTTTAATACAGTTGGATTTTTAAGAGTTTGCCTCAGTAAAATGGGAAGTGAGGAAGTGAGAAGGCAGCACATATAGGGGAGTTTCCCTTCCTTAAATATTCACCAGATGCTTTCCCGAGGAATTCAAAATCTGAGGAAATACATGAAGCTGAGAGAGCTGCTTTGTGTTCTAGTCCCTGCCACCCCCATTTTTTCTGCTCCATCAATCCCCATCATTAAATACCATTTCATAAGCAAGTGATTTTCTTCTTCTCAGCTGCCTCCATATTCAGCTCCATTTCATCCTGTTCCATTGCAGAACCTGTGCCTCGGAAATCACAATTAGTTACCATGGAAAGCAACTCAAGACCGTAATAAATACACTCGAAGGCTGCTCACTCTGCCTAGGATTCCAAAATAAAAGTAAAAATAAGTCCTCTGGAGAACTGGATGCAGATCATGGATGTTTATGAGCACTGTGTGCTTGTACATCCCCAGGTTAATGCCATTTTTATTTCATTTTCCTCCTGTCTGTGTGCATGGGAACAGCAAACCCCTCCACGATGCAGCCCCACTCCCTCCCAAGCCCACCCTCCAACAGGAGCCCCTTTCCCCATCCTCTATTTCATTTTCCTATAAATACTCCCCTCCTGTTGTTGACAGGAGTTTATTCACACTCCTCCTGGTTTGCTGCTGGAGCAGACAGGGACAGGATGCTGCCCATATGCTCCTGGATTTCTGCACACACAAACCCAGCAGCATTTCCATGTCCCAGGAGCTGCCCAGGGCTGGCTTTGCCCTCCTGTTTTCCCCATGGAGCAGCAGGAGGAGGAGAATTCCCAGCTCAAGGGGATGAGACCCTGCAAGTGCTCTCACCATTCATGCCAAACATTTCTTCCTCCAGCGTTTCCTCAGCTCCTGACATTTCCCAGACAATGGGCTGGACTTGCAGCTTGTGGTTCTGTCTCAAGGATCCAAATGGATGTTGGAATAGATCCCTTTGTATTATCCTGCTTATCCCTGGCTGTTCCCAGGGAATGGCATTGCCCAAGCACGGATCTGGATTCACCACCAGCCTCGAATGGCTGATTTACCCCCAGATCAGGAGAAAGAGCTGTGACCTTCCCATGTTAAAGTACCCACAACTCATTACACATCCTTAAAATTGATTAAACCCAAAATTCCATCCCAAGCACTCAGTTGTGGAACATAACTATCATTTAGGTTGGGGAGTATTGAAATATTGGATCCAGTGAATGAATTTCTCAACTCTTTTTGCAGGAAAACAAACTGTCACCAGTGTTCTTATCAAAGTTGTGATCCAGACAGGTGTGCTGTGCTTTCACTGAGACAAGGCCCTGGGTACATTTAGGTGCTTTCCTGAACTGAAATGGGATTGTTTCCACATTGTTTCTCAGTAACATAACCAGAAATCAGGTTCTAGGACAAAAACTAAGGAAGATCTCTGGGAGAGAGTGGTCTAGGTAAAACCAATCTGTGCTTCTGTGAATGTACAAAACAAGGGGTGCTCAACGCCTGTGGGCAGCAAAGGAAGAAGGATCCCAGTCTGGAACTCTTATATTAATTTTTTTGTTGGTTTTGAAGCACAAACCAAAGGGTTTTTTTCTTTTCAAATAAAACCAACTGCTCCCTTGGTCTGGGTGAGGCTGGGTGATCCCAGCTTGGGGGTCAGAATGGACCCTCTGGCCGTGTCCATGTCCTGCTTGGGGGCCACAAGGGTCCCTCTGTCCCACCCTGCCAGGGCCGCAGCTCTATGGGAACACCACTGGACATCGTCATTTGTGGCACTTCAGTCACCCTGGAAACAAAGTAGCTGCTCCCAGCCGTGACTTTTAGCACAGCTAATTATGTCATTAGTGTCAGAGCCGCTGAACCAGGGCCGCGTCCCCTCCCTGGTGCTGCCGATGTTTCCATGGGAATGGCCGGGCTCCACACCTCGAGGTGTCGCAGCTTCTGCCGCTCCTCCCAGGGCAGGTTTGGTGGCTAACCCCAGTCCTGCAAATAATCTTTTGCAGGACTGTTTGGAGAGCAAGAAACTGCTGATGATTTCAGTCTGATTTATTGAGAGCTCTGGCCTGAAACGTTTCTGGTGCCATCCCCGTGTGTGGGACTCAGCCGCTCTCCCACCTCAGAATCCACTCAAGAAAAAGAGTTCATTCAATAAAAGGTAATTATTAAAAAAAAAAAAAAAAAAAAAAGCAAAGTGAAAGCTTTCCTCCCTCTTTCCCAGGGCTTCCTGTCATCCCCAGCAATGCTGATCAGCACTTTAAGGTTTCAGAATGACTCAGAGGAGATTTTGGTGGGTGTCCAAACCATTCATTGTCTGGCACAAGCCACTGGTTCCATGGGGAGCATGACCATGCCCAAGAGCCAGATCTGCTGCAACAAGAGCCTGCCAGACTCCTAAGATCCACAGGCCAGCAGGAAAACGCTGCTGTTTACCTCCTCTGTTCTTCATACCTGGGGCCAAATCACTGCTGATGAGGTTTTGTGAAGTTTAACAGCGTTAGAGCCACACACTCACAAAGAATATCGGCTTTAGTTTCTGACTGAGCAGCAAACAGCTCTGTAAAGGGCTAATAAATGATGCTTGGAAGAAAAAAATCACTGAATTATTAAAGGCTGCACAGGTTGGCTCTGCAGCCTTACAGAGCTGCTTCCCCCCAGGAACAGCCCTGATGGATGGGCTGGGGGGTCTGGGGCTGATCATCAGCATCCAGCTGCTCCACAGAGGTGCTGCCACCACGACTGGCTGGGGCTGGCAGCATTTTGGGGGTGATTTGGGTGTTCTGAGGGGCTGATCCCTCCCCGGAGCTGCAGGGGGTGGTTTCTGAATAAGGGGAAATAAGAGGAGGGGTGGATGGGCACGTTGAAGATGAAAACTGAAAACAGCACTTGTGGATTTAGAGAAATCAGTTAAAAGATAATGAAAATCACTAAAGAGAAAATCACTAAAGAGAAACCAGACTCACTGAGAACCACGTGAGTCTGGTTCCCCTGGCCTGGGAGAGATGGATGGCCTCGTTAGCAGGTGATACCCAACAGATCCAGCACGGCTGGAGGCCCAGCTCTAACCAGGGAATATGGAAACCACGGGGAGATGGATGTGGTGGAGCTGTGCCCAGAGCCCTGAGAATGAGCCCAAATGCCTGCAGGACATTTCTCAGCACAGGCAAGAAGCAGCTGGGACTGTTCTGCTGGGGTTCAGCTCCATGGTTTAAATACAATGGGAATTTCCCCCCTTTTGGGGATGCTTTTATTTATCCCTTACTCCCATCACCCCACATGGAAAATCCCTGGACCCAGCCATGCAGGCACCTCTGACATTCCTTCACTTCCTGAGGACCCTCTGCCTGCTCTGTGCTGCAGATGGTTTTTGCTCTAAAGCAGAAAAAACCTGGCAAAATGTCTTTGCAGAGACAATGTCAACATGAAATGACTCCAGACTGGAAATAAAAGGAAGCAGGTGGCTCTTGACTGGAAATCCTCGATTGCAAGGTTTGGAGGGCCCAAATTCCTGCAGCCACCCCAGCTCTGGGAAAGGCAGTGGGAGCAGAGGCTGGGCACTGCCACCTCAGTCAGGAGGGTGGGTTTGGGCTCCTGTCCCAGATTCCTGTTGGGAAAACCTCATGGAAGGTGGGGTGAAGGGCTGGAACACAGCAGCACAGCCTGTGCACTGCCACTGCTCCCCTTGGACAGAGGGGAATGGGGCAGGAATGGCTCCCACTGCCAGAGGACAGGGCTGGGTGGGACGGAATTGGGAAGAAATCCCTCCCTGTGAGGGTGGGGAGGCCCTGGAATGGATTTCCCAGAGAAGCTGTGGCTGTTCCATCCCTGGCAGTGCCCAAGGCCAGGCTGGATGGGGCTTGGAGCAACCTGGGACAGTGGAAGTGTCCCTGCCATGGCGGGGGGTGGGATTGGGTGAAACTGGATGAACTTTAAGGTCCTTTCCAACCCAAACCATGCTGGGATTCCCTGTGCTGCTCCGTGCTGTGCCTGCAGTGACAGATCCTGCTGCAGATCCAAGGACACTCTGCAGAGAATTCCTGCTCCCACCGAAATCCCCTGGCAGCCTCTGCCTCAGGTGCCAATTACTCCAAACCTGACTCCAGCTGAAGAGCACCTGCTCATAAATATCCACAAATCCTCCCACATCCTGTTTGCATCATCCTCCCTGTGCTTTGGTGGGAGAGAACATGAGTAAATGACTGACTCACAAGGTCTTATTTCCCAAATTTCATGCAGTTTTCAAGTTTTCCTTGTACTTTGCATTAAGATGCTTTTATAACCTTCATTACACAGAGCACAGACACAAATAGCTCTTGAATTCATAAACATGGAGCAATCAATGTATTTTATCTTGCAATTATTGGGACAAACAAATAGAATATTTTGGGGCTGCTCAGATGTGCTCTGTAAGTGATGCCTCCCATTGTCCATTAATTGTAAGGATTTGGTAAATCAGCTTTAAAGGGTCTATTAGTATTCATTAGGCAGAAGCTCCCATGTATTTTCTGCAGAATTAATGAAATAGAACTGTTTCCTCTGCTGATGATGTGGCTGAGCTGCAGCCCAGCTCAGTGCAGGTTCATTACAGGTGTCTGTTCTTTGGTTCTGCCCAAATCCTGCTTGGGAAGGTTGCACAGTGGCTTTTCCCAGCTCCTGGCTCTGTAATGAGCACAGGGGTGGGCGCTCAGCAATTTTCTGAGGATTTTTCAGGATAGAGTCCAATGCCCAGCTGGGAAATGATCCTTGAAATCCAACTGGATCCAACTTGGAATGCTAAACCAGCATTGCCAGGGCAACAGCTTTGGGGTGTCCCAGTGCTCCCCATGGTCAACCCCAAAAATACAGAAGGTGCTGCCAGGGCTGGGGTGAGGGAAGAGGAGGTGACCCCTGCCCAGGGGGGTGTGGGGACTTGTGGAAGGCAGCTCTGCTCTTTTCTTTTTTTTTTTTTTAATATTATTTTACATCAAATGCATTTAAACCACTTTGCAACTGTTATATTTTTGGTTGGGTTTTGAAACATAAACCAAACTTTATTTTTCTTTTTAAATAAAACCAACTGCAACCAAAACCCCAAAGGACAGCTACACAAATCCAGAAGGGTTTATAAAATCCAGGTGAAGAGCTGAGGACTTTTTTCCTCTCAAATTAAGGAAAACTTGACCTAAGGAGGATTTCAAGAATCTCCACATGGTGGAAAATTCTTGAGGAGGTGACGAAGATGAGCTGAGGCTGGGACAGGCTGTGCCAAGGGGTGAAAATTCCAGCAGCACAGCCCTCATGGATTCATGGAAGAGGAGGTGACCCCTGCCAGCGGAGTGTGGGGACTTGTGGAAGGCAGCTCTGCTCTCTTTTTTCTTCCTTTTTTTTTTTTTTTTTAATATTATTTTACATCAAATGCATTTAAAACAGTTTGCAACTGTTATGTTTTTGGTTGGGTTTTGAAACATAAACCAAACTTTTCTTTTTAAATAAAACCAAGTGCCGCCAAAACCCCAAAGGACAGCTACACAAATCCAGAAGGGTTTATTAAACTCCAGGTGAAGAGCTGAGGACTTTTTTCCTCTCAAATTAAGGAAAACTTGACCTAAGGAGGATTTCAAGCAGCTCCACAGGGTGGAAAATCCTTGAGGAGGTGACAAAGATGAGCTGAGGCTGGGACAGGCTGTGCCAAGGGGTGAAAATTCCAGCAGCACAGCCCTCATGGATCCATGGATTGGATTCATGGATTAAGAGGAAATTCTGTGGGAACCCAGCAGTGGCTCTGCCAGGAGCAGGAGGCAGCAATGGGAACAAACCCTCCTGCGTCATCCCTGGAAATCGACACCCACTGCCTGTCAGGGCGTGAGGATAGAACACAATAAATTAATTTATAATGGAGCGCATGAAAGAAAAATAACCCCAAGCATGAATGGTGAGCTCTGCTGACAGGAGGTTTGTTCTGGGTTTGTTGTGGAGGTGCCAGCTCGGGTCCTGGCAGGTGATTAATGACCTGGAATTGGAGAGATCCTGCAGCCATGCCAGGAGCTGGGTGAAAAACGAGCCAGGGCAGAGGCTGCAGGATGTGACAGGTTCCTCCAGACAGAGGTAAAAAATGACTGAGGGGAAGGGTGGCTGAAAAACCAGCTCAAAACCAATCAGGAAAGCTATAAAAGAAATCAATTACAGTATAATGAAGGCTAAGACATTCTGAATTTTCCTCTTCCTAAAAGTCTGATTAAATCAGCAGAGGGAGTGGAGGAGTGTGGGCTCTCATCCTGAAGGGAAACACTTGCTGGAACAGTGAGCCATCAGGCTGGGAGAAAAGTTCATCATCAGGGGATTACTTATGGCCAAAGAGAATGCCAGCCCCAAGTCACAGCAAACTGTGGGATTTGGCTCTAAACCCCAATGGAAGTGGCAGAAGCAGATTCATTTATCCAGAGGATCTGTTTAATAAAGAAGAGAGCAGGTCAAGCAGCTGATGGCTCTATATAAATATTTAAATGGCACCAGGGCAGCCCAGCATTTGTGTTGCCCAGGGGTTTAGGTTAAATAAATGAAACTGGCCTTTCCCACCTTGTCTTCTGTAGCTTGGTAAATATTTGGGATATTCAGCCACTGAGAACAGAGTTTGGGAACAAACCCACACCGGGCACTGAATTTAAGAGCAAATATCTCCACGCTCCCACTCTGAGAGAAGAAATGATTGCTGCTTTCTGGTTAAGTCAGAATAATAAAGGATTTAGTAAATTTGCTGCTTAAAGGCATCTGAAATTACAGATAAATGATGCAAACTGAAATCTTATTGATCTTTTGATCCATCTCAGGGTCAGGCGAGGACGCGCAGCTCCACGGTTCTGCCATGTGATGTTAATGCATGGAAAGACAAACTGCAGCCTGCTTTCCCTGAGCAGGAGGAGCTCTGCTGGCTTTAATGGACTTTGAGGCATCCTGAGAATTCCATTTAGGGCCTGGGCTGTGGTGTGTAGGTGAGGCATGAGTGAGTCAGGGGTTTCTCTGGGTTGGAAGAGGCACAAGAACCTCCTCAAGGGCAGAGCGAGGCACTGATCCCATCCCTACCCAAATCGGGGATTTTGCACGTCTCCATTCAAGGCCAAACCTCTCCAATCACCGTGTGAGTGTTTTTCTGTCCCCTCCAGCCCACGCAGAGCAGGGCAGAGGCTCGGCAGCCAGGAATAGAAACACTCCTCAGCACAGCTCGAGCTCCCTGCGCTTCCCCACCTTTGCCTCGCGCAGGGGAGGGACAGGGGATCATTGCAGAACTGGGCTGCTGCAGGAGCTGCGGGGCTGGAGCAGCCCTGGAGGGCTGGGAAGGGACAAATCCCAGCTGGAAATTTCTGACTGAGCTGTCTGGGGTTCAGGCAGGTGGCAGGTGTGAGGGGAGCCAGGGGGGAAGTGCCATGAGCTGGGAGTGCTGAGTGGCTGCTGCAGACATCCTTTGTGAAAAATCCTTTCCTTAGGATTTTTTCCTCCTGAGAAGCTGAGAGGCCTCAGAAACAAAATGTAAACACTGATTATCTGCTGCTGTGGAATGGAACAGGTGGATCTGTGATTGGTCTCATGTGGTTGTTTCTAATTAATGGCAAATCACAGCCCAGCTGGCTCAGACTCTCTGTCCGAGACACAAACCTTTGTTATCATTCTTTGCTATTCTATTCTTAGCCAGCCTTCTGATGAAATCCTTTCTTCTATTCTTTTAGTATAGTTTTAATATAATATATGTCATAAAATAATAAATCAGCCTTCTGAAACATGGAGTCAGATCCTTGTCTCTTCCCTCATCCTCAGACCCCTGTGAACATGGTCACAGAGTGACTTCCCTACCAAGCCAATTTACATTTTGTAATTTTATGCAAAATGCAAAATAAAAGGCATTTTGTGGAATCACAGGATGGTTTGGGCGGGAAGGGATGTTCAAGATCATCCCATCCCACCCCCTGCCATGGCAGGGACACCTTCCCCATCCCAGATTGCTCCAAGCCCCATCCAGCCTGGCCTGGGACACTGCCAGGGATCCAGGGGCAGCCACAGCTGCTCTGGGAAATCCATTCTAGGGCCTCCCCACCCTCACAGGGAACAATTCCTTCCTTCATAAATCCTCCATTCCCCAAAACAGAGCCCAATAAAACCCTGTGTGTAACAGCACAGGGACAGGAGAAGTGCCTGGAAATGGAACTCCAGTGACCAATGCAAAGCTCTTCATCCTACCCCTGGCTAGACCAGGGCAGCACAAACATTCATTGAGGGAGGGAAAACTGTGTGATCAAAGAAATAAATATTCCCCCAGCAGCTTTATTGGATCAGAATTTACCCACTGGGTGAGGCAGGAAGGTTTGGCAAGGAAACACCATTTCTATCCCCTCCCCTCTCCTTGGGGCTCACCTTGTTGAGATAAAAATGGGGAATTGCATTCTATTGATTTAAATCCTGCAGCTTGTTTTGCATCAGAGGAGCTTTGCTGGCTGCAGTCAATTATCCATTTGTAGGTTCAATAAGAAATATTTTTAGCGGTGGGAAGGAGTGGCCTGTATCACATTAATGATTAATCCTGGTCCTGGCTGCTGTGGGATCTCACCATGGCCCTTCCAACAGGGACAGAAATTGGTGCCAAACCTGGAAGAGAATCCTGAGAGTGTCCTGGTCCCTCCCTGCCCAGGCTGCCACAGTCAGAGGGGGATTTGAGATTGAAGAAATGTATGAATCTACACTGGGTGATAGAAAAGATGAGATTTCTCCTAAAATGAGCCTTCCCAGCTCTATGAGGTGTGGAAAAATTCACTCTGAAGAGGAAAAAAACCTAAACTATCATCATTGTGAGCACTGCTCAGAGACATCTGCGAGAGCTCTGCTGAAATGTCACAGATAAATGAGCACAATAATGTAATATTGATAAATGAACACAATGATGGGATATTGCTGCGCACGTCGTGGGAGCAGAGACAAAACAGTGGGATGAGCAATCCCTGCTGGATGTCAAACACTGCACCAGGTGAGTTTGCAGTGCCTGGGGACCCTGTGCCATCCCAGGTCACATTTCCAGGTGGGCTGGGACAGATCAATGTGTCCTCTCTGGCTTGGCACATGGCTCTGGAGACTCTGCTTTGGCATTTAATGGGATGTGGGCAGCAAAACACACAGGGAGGGATCCTGGATGGCACCCAGGAGGCCTCTCCCACCCCTCCTTCTCCTCCTCTGGCCCCTCTGAGTTCATCCAAGGTTCCCCTCCCAGCTAAACCCAACTCTGCTGCCTGAACTGTGAATATTGGGGATTTTTCCCCAGTCCTCCCTTTCTCACTGCTGTGCGTTTTCAGGAACATCAAATCCTCCAAATTTTATACACTTGGGTTAACACACACCTTTAATAAGGAGAAAATCCTGCACTCACCATATTAAGCTATTTGTGGTGAGGGGGGAATGAAAATAACCCAGTGGACTTTTATTTCAGGGGAGTAAAGGAGAGCACAGGAATTGTGTGTGGTGAGGGAATTTCCATCCTTTCACCCCAGAATAGCTCAGACCTGTCCCATTCCCTCAGTGTCCAAACAGGAAAATGAAGACACAACCCCACATCCACAACTGAATGTCTGCAACAGCCAAATTCTGCCTGTTTGGCCAGAAATAGTGAATTTTCCAGAGATGGGAGCTGCAGGTGGCTCCTGGCTGTGCCACTGGAACCAGGAGCTGCCAGGGGCACTGATGGCCCAGGTCAGCTCTGCCAGACAAGAATAGCCTGGGGTCCATTTCATCACCTGGGGGGTATTTGCTGTTTCCTCCATCCTTCAATTCCCCCTAAAAACAGTTTCCCTGCCCAGGTTTTGGGGGCAGTGACTGCTCAGAGGATTTAGAGGTTTGCATCCAATGGAGAAGGAGCATTTCTGCTCATTTTGAGCTGGAATTGGAATGTTGACCACACCTGGACCACAGAGGTGTTTTTATCACTCCCAGGGCCTTTCCTTCCCCAGCCTCATCCCCTGGCAGGTAACCAGGGACAAGCATCAAGCATCCCCAAAAGCTTTTTGCAGATTTCTTGTTTGGTTTTTCAGGAAGACAGAAATATCCCCAGTTAGATTTACTCAAATAAAATAATGGCTGAGCAAAACAGAAAAGGACCAGAGCAAAACAGAAAAGGACATTTGCCTGCAGAGCCAGCCAGGGCACAGCACTGCACCTGAGGCACAAACAACAAAACTTTAATGAAATAATTACAGTTTGCATAAAACTGAAGGCAGAGAACTTCCAGAGACCCTTATAAGAGTTCCCTTTCCCAGGGCTGGGAGAAAGGACAGCACTAGCCCAGCCTCTCCTGTTATTTACTCAGAACATCTGGTAGCAATTTCTTCCAGGACATAATTAGCTTTTAATTAGCAGGCAGGTCATTTGTTACCTGAACCTGTTGAGCAACACCTTGAGTGCTCCTTGGTGAGGGACCTTTGCTCACAGGAGCTGAGGTTGTGTTTGAGGTAGTGCCTACTATAAAAAATAGAAGTTTATTTCTGGTGTTATTTGCTGTGGCATTGATAAGGCTGTGGTGGTTTTTATCTGCTGTAATGAGCTGGGGGCTGCTGGTGCTGGGAATTCTCAGTGGGGATAAGGAGCAGAGAAAGGGGCAGGGCTGCTCCAGGGGGTGCTCAGGAGCAGGGAGAGGGAATTTTAGAGAAAGCAGCTGTGCTGCCTGCTTGCATGTTTTGTCACCTGATTCCAGCTGGTTTGGGCTGTGCCTTGGGGCTTGGACCAGCCTTTAAAGGAATTTCTGCCCTGGATTGGTGTCAGCAGAGTGGAGGATGCTCAGGCTGGGGTTTGTCAGAGCTCCTGGGGGTGTCACAGGTGTGCAGGAGGCTCCTGCCCTGCCCTGCCCTGCTGCTCTGGGGGACTGGGTGGAGAAGCAGAGCATGGAGAGGAGCTCTGGGGAAGGATAGGGTGTGTTAAGGAAAGCCATATGTCAATCAGGGTGGAAATCTGCTGAGGAGAGGGAACCTGGGCATTGGTGGCTTTCCTGGCTGCCTGCTCAGAAAATATCCTCATAATGTGGGTTAAAAATCCTGATTTTAATGTACCTGCTCATCCATCTGATTCACCCAAACACTTGGAAGATTTTCTCTTGATTTTTCCACGAGGGGAAAAAAAACTGAGTAAATATTTTATAGGATGGTTAGGAAGGGTAAATTTATTTAGGGTAAATCCCATTAGGGGATTATTGCCTTCCTCTGAGGTGTCTCTGTAACAAACTGCTCCTTCCTTGCTCTCCCTGCATGGGCTCCTCCACAGGGGCAGAGTGTGCAGGAGAAAAGAAAGCACTAAACTTGGGGGAATGCCATGGAGAACGTTCTTTGCTGATAGCTGGGGGCAGCAGAATTCTTCCTGACATGTATTGATTCAGCAGAAAGTCTATGATGTATAATAATGCCACTTTGTCATTTTATATCCAATTATTTCTGCTCCACATCCTTGGGATTTCCCAGCTGAGCATTATGAAGTGGGCAGAGAGCAGCCTGCACTTTTCAGCTTGCTTAAAAAACACAGATGCTGCTGATCCTGGAGGAGCAGCTGAAATTCTTCAGCCTAGGCTGGGCAAGAAGTTCCCTCTCATGTCCAAAATGCCCTTTGCTCATCTTTGGGATTCCCCTAAACGTGGCTGCTGCCCTGATTTTCCTGGTCTTTGCTGCTTCCTCCCTGCAGGAAGCCAAGCTGTGATGTTCCCTGGAATCCTCTGTGCAGTGCTGACACAGCAGCCCCTGGCTGAGGGCTCACACCCCTCTCTGAGTTTGGGCGGAATCTGATTTTCTGCACAGATCATCCCTCACCTGGAGCCCCTGCAGTGACTCCAACACTGCCTGAGCTCATTAGACAAATAACACATAATGAGCTTTGGAAATTAAATTGTTATTGATGCTCAAAACCACTGCAGAAAGACCCTGCCCTTGTGACCATTGTTCCAATTAAAATTTTCTGCTCTGAAAACCTGAGACTCAAATTAAATTTAAAAAAGAAATAGCAGTGGAGAAGATTCCTATGTGCCACTCACAGTGGTCAATGAGTTGTTCCTCATGCAGCTGGGCAGATGTGATCTGAAAATAATTTTGGGCTGAAGGAGAGCAAGTTTGGATCAGATATTAGGGGAAAATCCCTCCCTGTGAAGGTGGGGATGAAACAAAGTAGAAATTTTCCAGGAATGGATTTCCCAGAGCAGCTGTGGCTGCTCCATCCCTGGCAGTGTCCCAGGCCAGGTTGGTGCAGTCTGGGCTAGCAGAGGTGTCCCTGCCTGTGGCAGGGGTGGAATTGGTGATCTCTAAGGTGCCTTCCCACCCAAACCACCCTGGGATTCTGTGGGATGACTGGAGAAGGTGCCAGGTAGAACACCTGGAGCCACCATGGGAAACAGCATGGCTTTGCTCCATCTCCCAAGGAAAAACCATCTCAAACACCAACAGTGAAACACCCAGAACTGATCCTTGCAGTGACAGATCACCTGTCCCTCCACGTGTCCCTCTCATCCCACCTCGGGCGGTTTCCCACGCACAGATGAAGCCCTGCCATGCGGACGAGCCGCATTTCCCGGGAGCAGCTCGCTTTATTTCCCCTCCGATATCACAATTATTCCTTTCCGTGTCACCCTCGCTGCCTCGGGCCGTCATTCCCATGCCGAGCACGGGCTCTTTAGGCGCTGTTAACATTCATTAGCGCTCGGGGTCCTCCCGCCCTGCCCGCCTCATTGTCATTCCCTCCGTGACACCGGGTTCCGACGGTGGCACCGCCGGGTGACATCAGAGCCTGCGTCACCCCGGTCCTTCACACCGTCCCTGGAGACACCCGGAGCCTGGGGTGGCGATTATTGAGATTCCTCTCGAGCTCCAGAGGGTTCCCAAGGGTTTCTGCTCCTCGCTGTCCTGTGCATCCCGTTGCCATGGTGACCGGGGAGGGATGCTGGCACCGGCCCGGCTCCCGCTCCTCCGGGGATGGAGCTGGGGGCTGCCTGTGGGATTTTGCCACACCTGAGGAGAAACGGTAAAAAAAAAAAAAAAAAACAAAAAAAAACAAAAAAAAAAAAAAAAAAAACAAAAAAAAAAAAACCAAGCAGGGAAATCTGCTCTAAAAAATACTTGGGATTTTTTTGCCTGATGACCAGGGATTCGGAGTTTTTGTTATTTTCATAGAATCACAGAATGGTTTGAGATAAGAGGGACCTCAAAATCATCCGGTTCCAAGCCATGGCTGGGGACATCTTTCACTTTGTAGCTTAAATACAAAGATGAGAAGCCTAATCCTGGGGCTGGACTAAATTACCCACGGATGGAGTCCTTGTGGAGCAAACCTGAGCTGGGATCCAGCTGAGTTGTGCCCTCACACAAATTTACCTCCCGCCACAAGTGACCATCACTCCTGTGACCACACATGGTCCCAGCAGGATTGAGGACAAGGAGTGACCACACATGGTCCCAGCAGGGCTGAGGGACAATGATTGACCACACATGGTCCCAGCAGGATTGAGGACAATGACCACACATGGTCCCAGCAGGATTGAGGACAATGACTGACCACACATGGTCCCAGCAGGATTGAGGACAATGACTGACCACACATGGTCCCAGCAGGACTGAGGACAATGATTGACCACACATGGTCCCAGCAGGATTGAGGGACAATGACCACACATGGTCCCAGCAGGATTGAGGACAATGACTGACCACACATGGTCCCAGCAAGACTGAGGAACAATGAGTGACCACACATGGTCCCAGCAGGATTGAGGACAATGAGTGACCACACATGGTCTCAGCAGGATTGAGGGACAATGAGTGACCACACATGGTCTCAGCAGGATTGAGGGACAATGACCACACATGGTCTCAGCAGGATTGAGGCTCCACAGCTCAGTGTCCTGCCATACTGAGCCCTCTCCATTTCAGCAGGAAAGCACAATTCATCCTCCAAACAGCTGCAGAACTTTCTGCTGCAATGTCAGGTCTCTCACAGGACCACGTGTCCTGGTGGTGCACAGGGAGGTGTCTTTGCAGTTTGGAGCAGGTCACCCTTTGTGACCTGGTTTTTGTCAGAGCAGCTCAGCTGACGTGTTCTGCTGGACACCATGTCTGACACAACCTGTTTGTGGAGTCACTGCATTCATTAAATACAAAGAAACCCAAAGAATATAAATTTTGCATTATCTATTTACTCACATCTCCCAGACCAATTGTTTATTTTGGTGGACTTCCAATGCCCGGGGCAGACAGGTCGTTGGAGCCACTAATAACATTTTTCTCCTCTGCTCAGCCTGTAATTATTATCTTTCTCTGTCTTTTATCTCTTCTTCTCTGTAGTAATAAAGTTCTGGTTCTTCAGTGGTACCTCAGGATGTCTGACCTACAAGACAGATGCCCAAAGGGATGTGCTGCCACCAAAGCAGGAGACAGCTCCAGCTGAATTTTAATGGGATGTTGTCAATTCCACAAGAAATCTGCATTTTCTTGCTGATCAGATGAAAACTTCCAGGCATGGGGAAGTTGGTGACAGAGGAAAGCAGGAGTGCTGCTGCCCAGGGGAGTCCTGGTGGGCTGGATGGAGTGAGAGGAGATGGATCCTGCTTACAGGATTTCCCTGGATCACTCTTGCTGCAGGGTCCACGTGGCCAAGGGCAGAGTGTGGTGATTATGGAAAATATTTTTATATTGTCACATTTCACTTCATGAACTGTGGAGTGTGGGAGCCCTGGAGAACACTCCCCTGTTGGCAGATTTTATCTCACTTTACCTGGGTCACGCTGGCACCAGCTCCCCTCATCTCCCAGCCCTTTCCCTCTCCTCCCAGAGCTCTTGGATCTCCTGTCAGGGCAGGAGCACCACTCCAGCTCCACTCCTGGTCTGCTCCTGGTTGGTTCCACACTCTTTGGGAACTCTCCTCATTCCTGGGCTGCTTTTGCTTACCCTGAGCTTTCTGGGGAATGGTGAAAGCTCCTGCTGAGGTGGTTTCAGCCCAGAAATACTCTGGGAAGAGGTCACCTTCCTTTTCTGGATCCTGGACTACCTCAGGCTGCCAGTTTTAGCAGTTGGAGAGCTGAGGGTTTGTTCTTTATCACCTTTCAACCCTGATGCTCCATAAACACCCAGGGTTTGACCTTAGAGCATCCCAATCAATATCTCCTTGGATCTCTATTGCACAGAAAATAGATAAAACATCCCCAAACCCTAAAGGATGTTGATCTTAGGGAAATTAGAGAAGGCCAAGCAGCTCATTTATGTTTTTCTATTATCAGACAGATGTTAATCCTTAATGAATTATGTTTGCCTGAATCCAGGAGCACCATTTATCCCTTGTGACCTTTGCTGAGTTGAGTTATTAAGTGTTATAAATAACTACTCTTAATATGCAGGCAGTGTCCAAGTGCTTTTTATACTGATTCAGGAACAATCACAAACTAATTCCCCACAAATAATTCCTCAGATATTTGAATAAAAAGAAGGCTGCATTTGCATATCTGCCCAGAAGGAACTCATCTCCCTGAAAAATATTCTGGTTTGCAAACTGCTTTAGTCAATGGCTTTAGCACAGTCACTCTCACAAGAAATTATGCTAATTCATGTGGAAGATTTCATTTTCTTTCAAAAAGAATGGAAGCACAGTAAGACACAGAACAGCCCAAATGACTGCAGGGAGAGGCGCTGCCCTGAGAAATGGATTGCAGGATCCACTCAAATAAATCATGGTTTGTTAGGGAAAAACAGTTGGCAGGTTTAAATCAGATATAGCCATGGACAAGTACTCAATGAACAAATAGAATTCAGGATTTAATTAGGATATGCAGGTGTTGTGTTACATGTGCAGGACTCGCTGGGCTTGGCAACTGAAAAATTGAAAAATAATCACTTGGGAATATCCAAGAGAGAATCACAGAGCCCCAGAATGGTTTGGGTTGGAAGGGACCTTGAAGCTCATCTCATTCCATTCCCTGCCATGGGCAGGGACACCTTCCACTATCCCAGGTTGCTCCAAGCCCTGTCCAACCAAAATAGCTGGAATACAACTTAAAATCTCATGGATCATTTGGCTGATTCACCCCACATATCCCCATAACCAACAGAGTGGAAAATAACACAAAACTCCTGGGATTCTGTGATTTCTGGGCTATTTAATTTTGGATTCAATGAGGAGGACATGGAGAAGCTCAGCATGGCCCTGTCAGGAGGCACCTGAGGTGACCTGCAGAGCTCAAACCCAGAGTTTGATCCTCGCCAAGTGAGACAAACCCAGTGCCAGCACTGAGCACTGAATATTTCAGCAGTGGGGATGTGATGCCTTGGCCAAAACCCCGAGTCCTTAATTGCCAGCTTTGAATGTTGTCTCTGTTTGAATAAGACCATCAAGCTGTGCTTTAAAGCAGCTTTTTAGTCAAAGGAAGATACAAATATTCTCATGTCTGTGAAGGATCCCATCAACTGAAAAAATCATGAGAAAGCCTCTCCTGAATGAAGCCTGGGCTGGGTTGTGAATCTTTAATGTGCATTTCTGCAGCTCCTTTCAACACTCAGCAAATTCACATTCTCTTTGGCAGAGTAGACATTTTCATGAAGTATTTATAGCAGCCAAGCAAAATAACCCAACTTCTTTTTTAACAGTGGTTTTTGGGAGGCAGCTCCCAAATCTCAGTCTTCCTTATTTACACTGTAAACAACAGAGAGATCAAATAATAAAATGGAACTGCAATTACACTGGTTCTTCCAGTGGAGAATACCTCCTTTTGTAAGAAGATCTGGGTAGATTCTGGCTGTTCTGTACAGCTCCATTATTTATGAGTCAGGAGGAGAAGGAGAACTGGGAAGAGCTGAGGGAGGAGGAAAGAGCAAACCCAAACAAGCTCCTGTGCCATCAGAGCCAGCCCATCTCCTGGGCCTGTCCCCAGCGTGGGGAGAAGGGTTTGTTCCCCAGGGAAATCAATTCATCAATGGATAAAATTCACTGCATGGCACAACTGCCAGACTTCTCTAAAGAAAAACAGGGCAGGCAAAGGGTCTCCATCCTACAGGGGAGGTCCTTTCACTTGGTGGACAAATTCCTGCAGGCTGGAGACCCTTGGAAGGTCCTCAACCTTCCTTCTCCAGTGGCAGCATGGTGGCTGAGTCCTGGTGCTGTCCCTCCTAACACCACAGATATTCCAGACTTTGGATGGATTTTCTGTTTCCTACAGGTTTGTGACTCATGATCTGCTGCCATTGAAGTGTCTGGGTTTAACCAGTGGCAGAAAGAGGAGATTCTACAAATGTGAATCCTCTGCTCCAGCTTCTGCATTTTATAAGTCACTTGATATTTCCCAGTTTATATGACTCCAATAAATGTGGCTTGCTGGTCAATTTAGCAAGATGAGTGTTTCTAGTGAGGTCAGAGCAAGACAAATAAGCAGGTTTCAGTAAAATGACTCGCAACATTTCATAGAAATTATTAAAAAATCATAAATGAGTGTTGCTTCCCACTAATTGCCCATTTACAGCCATATTCCTATTGCTTCCTTCAGGAGTTGCACCAGTCAGACCTTTAAAAAATATACAAGGAGCTTAGAGAAGACATTTGTTACGATTGATTGGATGCAGATGTCTATAAAAAATGGAAAATGGGAAAAGGAGAGCAATATCTCTGAGTTTTTCTGGCTTTTATGGGCAGCAGAAGACCTGGCTGCCATCGTTCCTCTGCCTGAAGGCAAAGATTTCCATTACCAGTGAATCGGTCACATGGGCAGGGAAAGAGATAAAAATTGGTCCTTTGTACAATGTTCAGCTGAGGTAATTAATTGGGGATTGATTCAGGAGAAATCCAACTCATTTGAAGTCTGTGGTGATAAAATCAGCACAGATGGGTTGGAGCAGGAGGAGCTCCAGCCTGGCTGGACACAGAGAGAGCTCTGGGTGTGGGAGCAGCCAGCCTGCCCCAAGGCTTTCCCAAGGCTTTCCAAAGCTGGGAATTTTCTGTTAAACTCTCAGGAGTGGCACTTCTGTCCCCATTTCAGCTCCATGGGGCTGCTCCCACCTTGGAGGGCTGAGGCTGCAGCCTCGTGCCTGGTTCTGCTGGGATGGGATGTTTTAAACCATGTAAATGTAATTATTCACAAACAACCTCCATAAGCCACATCTTTCTATCCATCTACAAAGTTTTCCCCGCTCTGAAATGTGATCCAGCAGGGCTGTGCTGTCACTGGGCATTCCTGTCCCTGTCCCTATGGAAAATCTGGTGCCACCTACTCCTGATTTTCCAGCCCAGCATCCCTGGTTGCTGGATTACTCAGAGCATTCCTGCTCTGCAATCTCAGCCTCCTCCCTCTCCTTCCTCTTCTCCATGAATCTCTGCTGACCCTCTATTTGGGAATTCCTCAATTAACACTGTCCTTTTTTCCTCTTCCAAGCCACCCAGGGCCGTGGCTTCACCAGCCTGAAATATTCCCTTTAATACCCACTTTTGAGCCAATTATGGATCCAAAAAGCTGCCAGGCAGAGCAGCATCCCTGCTGATGGTGATGAATGGAGCAGAACCAGCAGGATGTCAGCCCCTGGATCCAACCCCCTCATCTCCAGGACCAGGATGATGTTGGGATCTGCACACTCATTTGGAACCTGGAGCTGGGAAAGAGATAAAACCCAGGCAGTAAAGTCCTGCTGCAGAATTTAATATTTCCCCTGCCAGTTTTTAAGGTTTTGGTACAGAACAAGGCTTCTTGAAACTGTTGTTCCATAATGAAGAGGGGGTTTTAAGCTTGTTATTCCATATTCCACTATTTTACTGGGCACACAGAGAACTGGACCAGAGCAGGAATTTTTTGTCTTTTATGTACAGCAGAGCTCTCTTGTTGTATTTTAGGTACATTAACTTCTCAAAGCAATTTTCAGTATTTCAGTGAGTTAAATTAAAAAAATAATGAAGTTTTGTGTCTGCTCCTGGGGGAAGCAGAGGTGGAAATAATGAATCCACGAATATTCAGTGTGCTCCATAAAATGGTGACGCAGCTCTGGAGCAGAGGAGGCAGCCAGGGCAAAACCTGGCACCAAACCTCCTGTGGAATTTCCTCCTGAATCCCCTGAGCCCTCTGGATACCCAGGAGAACACAGCCAGAGTAATCCTGACCCTTTATTTGGTCTGCCTGATATTCCTCACACTCAGGTGTTTGGAGTCCAGTGGCTCTGAGCAGGTTTTACCAGGATGCAGGAATGTCCTGTGTGGATAGAGGAAAACCTTTTAGAAATCTGGTTTTTGTCAAATCTTGGGAAAAACACATTAAGAGAAGAGCTCCTGTATGTGGGTGATTCAGGCTGTTTCTGTGTAAGCAAAAAGAGCCTTTTTCAGGTTTAAATTTAATTTGGATATCATTTTGATATTTCATTTGAATTTGAAATTGTACAGAAAATGTAGAAAATCGACCTCTCAATTAATCACAGTTTTCCCCCAAATGCTACCAAACTAAGATGTAGCTGGTTTTGCAAAGGAGTGGTTTTGCAGCTCTCAGTAATAAAACAGCTCAGACAGAGCTAATGGCCTCTCTCCAGAGGCAGTGGAGTCATTCCTGCCCTCCAACTTTATAGATCCTTATTTTCATTAGGTTTTTATTTAATGAAAGAATAAAACCCACACACTCACACAGAGACAAAACCCCAGGAAAGTCTATTTTAAATAAGAAATCAATGTAATTTTGCACCACAACCCTTCTTCCCAGTCTTCCGAAAAATCTGCTCAGAAGGATAAATATCAGGTGGGACATTGTGGCTGTGAGCAATGCTGGGTAGAAGATATTTTTATTTATGAAACATTGTATTTTATTGTAGATTCATGGGTGCCATGCCACCGATTCCCACAAATCTCATGTCCCATCTGAGCTCTTATAGATGTGAATCCTTGGATGTACCACAGCCCTGCATCCCTTGTCAGGCTTATTTAACACCTTATCTTCTTCCCTGCCAACAATAACACTCAATTTTAATTTTCATTTTAGTTTTAATTTCAGTTTTAATTCTAATTCTAATATTTTTGTTTTCTTGGTGAGGTCCCGGGAGATGGGATTTTCCTGGGCATCCTGGCATTGTCCATGTGTTAATGTGGGTGAATATTTGCCTGACATAGATCACCCCAGGGCCTGGAATTGCTTGGTAAGGGGTGAATAAAATTCTTTTCTCTTATTTCCCTGGCTCTCAGTAACAAGAGGAATGATTTGTGCACTTTGAGTTGGCCTCTAATCTCATTTAATGGGCTCCCCTAATGGGAAACAAATAGATCAGGGTCAAACACCTTGTCTGATGCTCACATGGACATAACACTGATAACACTCCAACAGGAAAGAATTTCCAACCCAACATGTCCCAGGGAGCTCCTCCCTCTTGATACCACAGCACAAAGGTGGTTTGGAGCTAAAAATAACCTTGATTTGACCCGGTGGTACAAAGTGATGAGGAAGCTTTAACCTATTGATCCAGGGCACGGCATCGTGTGTGGAATGATCCCTGAGGGAGCTCCGGGGCGGGATGTGGAATTAAAGGAGCATTTACCACACTCACACGGAGCTCTGGAATTAACAGAGCATTTACCACACTCACACGGAACTCTGGAATTAAAGGAGCATTTACCACACTCACACGGAGCTCTGGAATTAAAGGAGCATTTACCACACTCACACGGAGCTCTGGAATTAACAGAGCATTTACCACACTCACACGGAGCTCTGGAATTAAAGGAGCATTTACCACACTCACACGGAGCTCTGGAGCTCTAGAATTAAAGGAGCATTTACCACACTGACACGGAGCTCTGGAATTAAAGGAGCCTTTCCACACTCACATGGAGCTCTGGAATTAAAAGAGCATTTACCACGCTCACACGGAGCTCTGGAATTAAAGGAGCATTTACCACACTCACACGGAGCTCTGGAATTAAAGGAGCATTTACCACACTCACACGGAGCTCTGGAGCTCTGGAATTAAAGGAGCATTTACCACACTCACACGGAGCTCTGGAATTAAAGGAGCTTTTACCACACTCACACGGAGCTCTGGAATTAAAGGAGCATTTACCACACTCACACGGAGCTCTAGAATTAAAGGAGCCTTTACCACACTCACACGGAGCTCTGGAATTAAAGGAGCATTTACCACACTCACACGGAGCTCTGGAATTAAAGGAGCCTTTCCACACTCACACGGAGCTCTGGAATTAAAGGAGCATTTACCACACTCACACGGAGCTCTGGAATTAAAGGAGCATTTACCACACTCACACGGAGCTCTGGAATTAAAGGAGCATTTACCACACTCACACGGAGCTCTGGAATTGAAGGAGCATTTACCACACTCACACGGAGCTCTGCAGCTCTCTCTGCCTCCAAACGTGTTTTCCTTGGTGCCTGCATGAATTGCGCCCATTGTTTCCCTGCTAGGAAAAAGCAAAATGCTTTCCAGCATGGGAATTATTTGCCATTTTATGAATAAAATTATCCCATTGTATGCAGCAAAAGGGCATTTGCTGCAATTCTCATCACTCCCAGTTTTCCCTCTCTCAGTGCAGTTTCACAGCACTCTATCCCAGCTTTTTCCCATTGTTAATGGAGAGGAGAAAACATCACACCCAGGGTAAATCCCAACTCTGCCCTTCTGCAGGAGCACAAGCACAAACCCCATCCCAGAAACAAACCTACTATCAAAGAAAATATCCCATTTTTCCCTGTTTTGCTCCTGATACAAAGCAATTTTCCAAGAAAGCAAGCAAATAGGAAGGAGCAGTATCCATTACAACCAGACTTCTGTGTTATGAAGGCTGGAAAAAATATCTACCACGAGGAAAATTAACCTTTTTATTTTCCTTTTGCTTTCCTTAATGGTTCCTAAGTCACTTAAAGTTTTGAAGCTAAAAATTTCTTCCTAAGCAAAGCCTTGGACTATCCCAGTTCTGAGGGATGTTTATGGCCAAGCTATAAAGTGATGGTAATGGAAATGTTGGTAATCTTTAGCCACAATGATCCCAGCTGGCCTCTCTGATAATAAAATTATATAAAACGAGGATTTAAAAGGACTCTCTGATTCACCAGGGTTATCTGCAACTGAGTGGTGAAAACAAGTTGGATTTTCAGCCCTGCTGTGTGTTCTGGGTTTTTTCCCCAGTTTTTATTTTTACCCAATTGCTGGACTGTTTTAAATTAGTGTTGTGGATGTGTTAGATTGTATATTGTGAATATTTCAGTGGATATGAGTCTTTAATACTCTGCTCTTTAATATTCTGCTTAGTTCAGAAAATTTGAGAATTATGGTGCAGAAATGACACAAAAAACATTGTTCTACGGTGCACCAGCAAAACAACCAGCTGAAATTCCTCACAGTGCTGGCTGCACTCTTGCCATCAATTCAGCTTTGTACACATGCAAAAATGTTCCCTTTGGGAACGTGCTCGATATCGGATTTTCCCCGAGCCTCTGGAACACTGAAGGGATCAATAGTGACCCAAACCAGCAAGCAGATGGATGCTTCCCTCCACAGCCTGTTCAAATGTTTCCGATTTAAAATTCTTTGGGCTAAACAAGTCAAAATGCTTTAAGATGCTCGGAAAAAACCTTGGATGATCCCGTTGTGGAGCAGGGAACTCCCGGGTTTCCCGGGCAGAGCCACAAGCGCCTTGCTGCACAGCCCATGCTAATGAGCCTCATTATTTAATGATAAACAGCAACATTTAATTAGTGCAGCCATTAGCACACACCAAGCCCTTTAATTAGGCTGGGGGCTGTGGGAAGGAGCCGCTCCGGGCTGAGCTGAGCCGGAGGCTCCGCTCTGGAACCACGGGCAGGGGCAGAGCCGGGATGCGCGCGCGGGTTAATTACCCACGGCCAGGGTGTTAATTGGCACAGGGTGTTAATTGGCACAGGGACGGCTTCAGCTCCATGGACACTGCCCGGGCTGGCCGTGACACCGCTGGGTGGGACAGGGATGGGGCAGCCGAGCTCCAGAGCGGGATCTCAGCCCTTCGTTCCCTGCTGGCAGAGCCGGCAGCATCCCCGCAAACCACCCACGGGCCTCGCTTCCTTCCCATCCCTGCCGCTTTTCCTCCTCTAAAGCGCATCCTCAGCCCTGCCCAGGCCTTTCCCTCTGGCAGGAGCGCCCACGGGCACGGGGCCATGGGCACACGGAGCCGGGAGAGGCTTGGCTGCAGCATCGCCCTCCTGCAGCATCCCCGGGACGCGTCTGATGAGGGATTCCGAGCTTTCCGCAGGGATCCATCTGCCGGGGCTGCTCCCGTGTGAGCCCACACATAAATAATTCCTTGTGTCCTCCCCGCTGGAGGCACAAATCCCTGGGACCCGTGTGGCAGATGGGCTGGAGGAGCCTGAGCAGCATCTCTGGAGCTGCCAAGGGGCCGCTTCTGCTGTCTCTGGGACACGGCTGTGGCTGGCTGGGAAAACCATGAAACGGTGGGGTGGGAAAACGATGAAAAATTATGAAACTACCAAACTGGGGTGGAATTACAGCTCAGAGTTTATCCCTGGAAGGATAAATGGATGCAGGATATGGACCCTGAGGTGGAGCTCTGCTGAAATCACCACTTGGGTTTTCTTTCACTCCAAAACCTGTGCTTGTACATTAGCCTACCCCAAAACTGGCTGCCCCCAAAGCCAGGAGGGTTCACTGTCCAACAGTGAAAAGTATCTGGCAGTAGCTTTTCCAGTGTCTAAACCCCAAATTTAATCAGTTAACCAAATATTTCACTTACATCACTTTTCTCAAGATAGAGCTTTGAATTCGCTGAAGACTTTTATAGTAGCCTTTTCTAACTGAGAAATAACCATTTAAATAATAAAATAACAGGCACAAATCACCCAAAACCACTTTTAGGAATGATATAAGTACAAAAAACAGATTGCAATGAATTTGGTGAGAAATGTCTGTGGTGGCTGGGTCAGGCTCTGAGGTCTGTACCTGCTGTAACACCTCCCACCTGCCTGGGACCAGAATGTGCTGGGCTGGGTGATTTCAGCCACCTTCTTATCCTCCAGCTGGGTTATTTCCAACCTAAATGATTCCATGAGATGTTTCAAAGCCACTAAAACAAATGATAAATATCTGGCTTTACAACAAATGAGTATTTTGCAAGTTTGGAAACTTCAGTTTTTTTGTGGATCACATTTTCTTCTGAAACTTTGTGCTTCTGTCTTTATTCATCAGAAATGCTTTAGTCTTAATTTACCATTATTCTGTGGCTGCTTTATGGAGTTGCTCTCCCCCCTCCTTGCATCTGCCAGGAGAACAAAAAGCTGATCCTCTGCACCTGTCCCCAATTCACCACCAGCTGAAACGAAATTCACTCGCTCAACAAAGTGCCAGCAATGACTCAGTATGGAAATAAGAATGATTTCTTTTAAACTCTATTCTGAGGCAGCACAAGAGAGAGGGCCCATGTTCCACAGCAGAGCAGATCTGCTGGGTCACGTCCACAATCCTCTCCCAGAACTTCCTCAACAGCTCAGAGACAAAAGGACAAAATACTGATTTTCTATCCTAGACTGAGGCACATCTGCTCCAGTCCCTATTTACATTTCTGAACGTTGACAAGGCATGGTTAAAATGCAAGAATATGGAGCAAAATTAGAGAAAGTGCTTCAGGTCCCAAGTTACAGCCAACCTGCACTTCAGTTTTCCCAATAACCACCAAATTGAATATAAATTTCTTTAACAGATCCCCCCCAGAGGGATGATTTCCCAGAGATTGAGGTCTCCATCCCTGAAGGTTGTTAAGATTTGGCTGAGCAGAGTCCCAGCTGACCTGGGCTCATGGAATGCTGGACTGGATGAGCCCCATGGTCCCTCCAGCTGGGATTTGGATTTCCTGCAGCTGTTGTGGATAGAGCTGAATCCAAACCATTCCTATAGGTGTGGGTCAGGAATTTCATGGTCTTCCTGTGGTGCTGATGGTTTTCAGCCACCAAATCTTCCCTGTGAGGCTGGGAGGCCCTGGCACAGGGTGCTCAGAGAAGCTGTGGCTGCCCCATCCCTGGAAGTGTCCAAGGCCAGGTTGGACAGGGTTTGGAGCACCCTGGGATGGTGGAAGGTGTCCCTGCTCATGGCAGGGGTGGAATGGGATGGGATTTAAGGTCCCTTCCAACCCAAACCATCCTGTGACTCCATATTGAAATAGTAAACCAGGAAACATTTCAGCTCTGAGGATGCTGGGGCAGGAACCAAGGAAACTTCAAAAAATTCCTTTTTGAAGCCTATGGATATCTGCTGCTCACCTTAACCAATCCAGCTCCCTGCTCCACTCGGATTATACAGCCACTAACTTCCAACAAAAGTTTGGGTTTCAGGTCTCCTATCTGCTCCCTGTTTTCAATAAAATCCTTTTTGTTGTGCTGAATAAACCTCATCCATTCCTCACGGCAGTGAACACAAGGAGTTTTTGCAGCTATTTAAAAAAGTGCTAATTGCTTCTTTTGGAAAAAGTGCCTGAATGTTCCCGTTCCAGCACTGAACGAGCTGCATTTGTAGCTGCTCTCAAGATTGTTTATCTTCCCTGCTCCTCTCTTCCTAATATTCTCCACTTCAGTTATTCTGAAGCCTGTCAGGCTCCATATAAAAAGAAAACGAGTAAATGATTTAAAAAGGAGCTGGTTTAGAATTGAGCTGAGTGTAAAGCAGTGAGTAAAACAGAGTTTTATTGCAGTTATGCCATCCTAGTGTGGAAAGCCATGGAAAGCCTTTGTACCCTCACCTCAGAGAGGCATTGACACAATTATTTCTCTTCCCATTTGCATAACATCAGAATTAAATGCAGAAATATCCACCCTCTGAAGGATATGACTTAGGGACAAAAAGGAGCAAAGGTTTTCACCGTGTCACCCAGAGAGCAGGAAGAGGATTGCTCTTGAAAATCATTCTTGAAAACCACGCTTGAAACAACTTGTGACCATGGTCACAGGTGTTTTCAGGATGAGAGAGAGGTGAGAGTGTTGACTCCATGATCAGAAGGCTTGATTTATTATTTTATGATATATATGTAACATTATGATTATACTAAAAAGGAGTAGAAAAGAAAAGGCTTCTTCAGAAGCTGGCTAAGCTAAGAACAGAATAGAAAGAATGAATAATGGCAGAGAGTGTGAGCCAGCTCTGCTGTGAGTGGTCAGTAAATCTAAACATCTACAGGAAACTAATCATGGATCTACTCGTTGCATTCCACAGCAGCAGATAACCATTGTTTACATTTGTTGCTGAAACTTCTCAGCTTCAGCAGGAAAAATCCTAATGAAAGGATTTTAATGAAAAGATGTCTGCAACAACAACTCTTCCAGTCTTCCCACTTCATGTTTGATTCACATCTCTGTTAAAAATAAAGACAAGTAAAAACTGATTTTTGTGGCCCAAATAATGATGCCAGTTAATAATTGTGATTTATGACATGGGCTGCTCCTGTTTGCTGCTTTCTGCCCAAGATTCCATCTGGAAGTCACCACCAGTCCGTTCGTTGTTGGCTGATGGCTCCAAAGCTTTCTACAGGTCTCAGGTTTATTGCTGTGCTAATATTTGAGAAATAGGATTCACTGTTGAGGAACATGAGGGAAATGATGTCACTCAGCCACCATAATTTTGTGAAGAATAAAAAATTCTGGGCCTTTCCTGGAGGACAGAGAGGCCACCTCCTTCTCCCATAAAACCAAGTGCCACAGGATCTGTCTTGGAGACAGACTCCTGCAAGCCAGACAGAACATTTGAGCTGTAAAACAGCTCCTCATCACAAATGGCTCTGTGCCACTACAAACAGGAGGGAAAACTCTCGTTAAGGTGTATTTGATACAGCAAAGTTCAGCCTGACCCATTTGCTGGGCTTGAACAGTCAATTCTTTTGTTTCTCAGTGTTAATCCAGACTGAAAAACTCTGTATTCTGAGTGAAAGGTTATCAAAGACTCCATGGAGAGGTTGTAGTGCACATGGATTGACAAAATCATTAAAACAAAGCCCGTTTTTAGAAAAGCAGAAGTTGATCCAGGTCACAGAGCCCAGAGGTGTGGATATGTTGCATGAAGCCAAATTAAAAACATCCTGTGAGGTGAGGAGTGCACCAGAGCTCGAATTTAGGGCTGTTTAAAGCCTTTCTGATCACCATGGGTGAAAGGTGGCTCTGACCCCGTTTCCAGGCAAAGCCAGGGCAGTCATCCCTGGACTGTCACCGTGTCCCATCCCTGGGCCTGACTCATCCCCGAGGCTCCGAGAGCTCCAGCAATGCAGATTGCCAGGGACAACATCCAGCTGCCCCCTGGATCTCACCTGGAGCCTTGCAAACAGCACTTAGACACCAAATCATCCCTGAGCAGCTCTCCTTGATTCATCCTGCAGTGCCTCTGTGGGATCCTGGCAGACTGTGATGTATCCATCATTCCCACAGTGTGACAGGAACCTGGTGAGGATAAAAAACTGCCACAAATCCCTCTCCTTTCTCTCCCATCATCAAAGTTCTGCCCTCTCAGGCAGGAACAGCCCCTAAATCTGAGTCTCTGCTTGGAAAACACAAAGATTTGTGCAAATAGGGCTTCAGGCTTCAGGAAACTGGAATTTCCAGTCTGAGCTGCCCGGGAGTGACAGGACAAGGGGAAATGGGTTCCCTCAGCCAGAGGGCAAGGTCAGTTGGGATAATGGGAAGGAATTCCTGGCTATGAGGGTGGGGAGGCCCTGGAATGGTGGTGGGAAGATCCACTCCAAGGGATGAAGTTTCTCCTCTTTTCCTCCTCCTTTGACTCCCCATGGATCTCTGAACATAATCAGGGTTATTTTCCTGCTGATCCCACATTCAGGAGATCTCTGGCTGCTGAAGCCCCACGAGCACAGGACCATCCCCTGTGTGCTGGGCTCCAGGGGAGCTGTGCTCCATGAAATCCTCAGGGAACACATCCTGGCTGAAGGCACTGCTGCTGACCCAGCCTTCCCCTGAGTTTGATAATGATAAATGATAATGATCTCCTGAGCAGCAAAACCAGTCGGGCCAGACCCTGCCCAGCCACCCGAGAGGGCTCCAGGGAGGTTGTTTGCACGGAGCTCTGACAGTGGGGCATGAAAGGAGGTTAAATATGTTTTATTGAGCTTGGGTTTGCCACCTCCCAAGCTCAGCAGGTTTATTTCCTTTCTCTTTGTGTCCTGGGAGGCTGTAAATAACTTCAGTGCTTCCCAGGAGGTGGCTCTTGCAGCCACACAGCAAATGTGGGGTTGGACGTGGGATGCAAGGGCTGTTTCCAATACTCTGGAAGTTGTGGGTTTGTTGTTTTGTTTTTTTTTTAATGAAAATTAAATAAAGGTGAACTTCCATTCATCAAAATTTGAATGAAAAAGGAATATTCATTTAGACCTCACAAATGGAAAATAAAGAAGGAGGAAGAGGGCAGAAGCAGAGACCACTCAGCTTGGCTCCCAGAGCTCTCATAGGGAGGGACATTTCTGATGTGGGGGTCTTCCAGGTCAACAGAAAATATGAATTTATCAGCCTGAAAATTAAGTTTTATACATCCCTAAGAATTTAACTCAATCAACACACTGAGAAGTTATTCAATTTCTGCTCTTCCTTAGCTTTGGGCTCCCTGCTGCAAAGAAATAACTCTCCACACTCAAGAGGTTATTGAGAAATTGTTTTATTAAAGCTCAGCCAGAAGATGAAAATAAATGTAAGGTGGCTGAGAGCACTGGGATGAGCTGTCAGGACACAGAGGGACCTTGAACAAATGCTCCCAAAAAACTTAATCAGGCCCGAGGCTTTAATTTGAGAGGTTTTGGGAAATTCAGGTGGTGATACAGGGACCAATAAAAAGGGCCACTCTAAGTTTCCAGCATTTCCAGCACGTGGGTATTGGCTGCTTTGGTAATGTGCAGGTTGAAGTAAAAGCCTGCAGATTCCCAGAACAATTCTGCAAATCCTCTCCTGGTGTCAGAGCATAGGATGAGCCATAGGAACACCCACCCCAAAGCTGACCCACTGCCTGACAAAGCAGCAACGACCAAAATGCAACATGAATGCACCAAATAACCCCCAGGGAGTAGAAATTGGAGGAAGTGGGGAGAATCAGGATTGGGGTGTGGGGGAGGAGCCTTCATGCTGCTCCTTGGTGGCACCAAGCCATTGGGTCCCCTCACATAGAACCACAGACCTGCCAAACACTTCAACAGGTTTTTTGCCCTCCCTCCATGAAACAGTAACAAAACCAAGAAATGTGACAGTTCTGAAGTCAGGTTTTGGAGTGTTAAAAGTGCTTTTCTTGGCTGGGTACTGCAATGGACATGCATGGTCCCCATGATGCCATCAAGATGTGCAAGGTCCCTGTGCCAACGAGCAAGGTGTGCATGATCTTTACATTATTATATAAGGTGTGCATTGTCCTTAGAGAAATGCACAAGGTGTGCCTGGTCCCTGTGCTCCACACAAGGTGTGCAAGGGTCCCTGTGCCATCAGGAAAGGTGCTGGCAGTCCTTGTGCCACTGTGCAAGAGGTTCCTGGTCCTCGTGCTTCCAGGTGAGGTGTGAATGGTTATTCCATCTCTGTGCAAGGTGCAACTGGTCCCCGTGCTGCCATGTGAGGTGTGCATGGTCCCTGTGCCATCAGGAACGGTGTGGATGGTCCCTGTGCCATTGGGAGTGCTGTGCATGGTCCCTGTGCCATCAGGAATGGTGTGCACGGTCTCTGTGCCATCGGGAGTGGTGTGCATGGTCCCTGTGCCATCAGGAATGGTGTGCACGGTCTCTGTGCCATCGGGAGTGGTGTACATGGTCCTTGTGCCATCGGTAGTGGTGTGCATGGTTCCTGTGCCATCAGGAGTGGTGTGTGTGATCCCCATGCTGCCATGTGAGGTGTGCATAGACTCTGCATCCCTGAGCAAGTCGTGCATGGTCTCTGTGCCACCAAGGAACACGTGCATGGTCCTTACACCATTTTATAAGGTATGCATGGTCCTCGCACCATCATACAAGGTGTCCACGTCTCCTGGCCGCTGCTCCAGGAGCACAGGACATTCTCCCTCCCACCAGACACCGTTTCTCGCCCGGCACGGGTGAATCCCGGAGCGCTGCTGCAATGCCCCCGCAGCCCCAGCTCAGCGCAGGCCCCGGCCGGGGCAGGGCAGGCAGGGGCAGCAGGAGCAGAGCCCGAGAGCCGCCCTCAGCAGGGCCGAGCGCCGCGACGGCCGCTGGTATTTGGCGGCTCTCTTCATCCCGCCGCCCGTCTGGGCCGCGTAGTCCAGGGTGCGCAGGACGTGCTGCTCCACGCTGTCGGCAGCGCCGTGCTGCTGGGCCAGCAGCCCCTCCAGCTGCACGAACAGCCCGCGCAGCTCCAGCAGCTGCGTCTCCAGCTCCATGAGCTGCCGCTGCCGCGCCTGGGCCAGGCCCAGGTGATGCTTGGCCTTGAGCTCCTCCAGGTCGCGGCCGACGATGCGAGGCCCCTGGGGGCTCTCGGCCAGCAGATCCACGTCCTGGGCGCCCAGGTTGATGCCCGCCAGCTCCGCCTGCCTCTGGATCTGCTCCTTCAGCCGGTGCCGGTAGCGGCTCTCCCGGGCGTAGTGGCGGGCGAGGACGGCGCCGTAGCGGCGCAGCAGCAGCCACAGCTGGGTCTGGCGGACGCGGGGCCCCGCTCGCCCCGAGCCCCCGACCGGGGCCGCCGGCGGCGCTCCCAGCCGGGGCTGCAGGGCCGCGGCCTGGCGGGCGAAGGCGGCCCGGGCCGCTCCGAGGCCGCTCTTCTCGCGGGCGATGCTCTCCTCCGAGGTGCAGCACAGCACCGACTGCTGCGTCCTGTCAATGCTCTCCGAGAGCTGCTCCAACCGCTCCAGCGCCCGCCACAGCTCGGCCGCCTCCCGCAGAGCCCGGCCCACGGGGCTGGCGTCGTCCCCGACGAACGCGGGGTTGTCGAAGCTCAGGGAGTCGTCGTGCGGGTCCCCCTCGGCTGCCACTCGCTGCTGCAGCTCCGCCAGCCGGTCCCTCATGCTGCACGGGGTCTGCGGGGACGTGTGAGGCTGGAGCTCCTGCGGGAGCGCTGCGAGCCTTCCCTGCTGGCACCAGAGCAAATATTGATGGAAGAGGGCAGGTCCTGCGTCAGCCCCGGGCCGGGCACGGCCGGCGGAGGGTAGGGCCTGTCCCGGCAGAGAGGGGGAAAGGCCCGGGCCGGGAGCGCTGCCAGCACCGCCCGCACCTGCGTCACGGGCCGGGCTCCGGCTCCTCACCTGATCCGCCGAGGCTCGGCACAAAGACGCTTTTATTCATCCAGAACAAGGACACCCAGGAATCCCGACACACGGGGCATGGACGGGGTGGCCCACCCGGTACCCCCGGCCTTCCAAACGGCTCCGGCCCGCTCCAAACTGCCGCGGCCTCACATTGTACCAAACTCAGTTCCTGGATGTGCCAAATGAAGGACAAATGACACGGAGTCACTGACTCTGCCGAGCTGGCAGGGACCCGCAAGGGATCACGGTGTCCAGCTCCTGGCCCTGCACAGCAGCATCCCCCGAAATCCCACCCTGGCCCTGAGGCGCTGTCCAAACACTCCTGGAGCTCGGGTCACGCCGTTCCTGTTGGGAACTGGACAGGGATGGAGGCAGAGTTTCGCCTCTCCCTGCTCCGCGGCTCGGGAAGGCTCCGGTGGTGACCGCGCGGTGCCCGCGGTGTCGCCGGCAGCGCCCTGCACGCCTGAGCATCGTGAGGGTGAATTAAAAAAGATGCTCCTGGGGTTTTCCAGGCTGGAAATGAACGTTGGGATGACCCAGCTGTCCCGCACATCACTGCAAGGCAGTGTTGAGTCCACTCGCTGCTGAAATGAATAAAAATCACAGCTGAATTCTAAGACATCTATAAAAAATACCTTTTAAAAGGTGCTTCTACAAAACGCATTTCCAAAGTGCACGGGGAAAAACAGTTGTCCTCTACCACTCTGGTATTTTATATAATGAATTTTATAACATGCATTATCCCATATGACCTTAACAGTATACAACAGCTATGATATAATATCAATATAATATAAAATCAATCATATCGACAGAGGGACAGCCAAGGGAGGTTTAGCAAAGGTCAGACAGCTCTGAAGGGAGTAGAATTCCTTCCCTCCAATGCCATCTGATGCATGTACATAAAGGGGGGCTCCAGCATCTCTGCAAAACAAGTTTATTTTTGTTCTCTATAACCATCAATAAAAAAATAAAAAAGAAAAAAAGCCCTTTTGTCCCTGGGGTTTGGAGGATGAGTGTTGTGTTAAAATGGAGATATTCATTCCCATCAGAGAGGAAATGCCACTGGAATCAACACAATAAAGTGAAATGTCAAATAAGTCAGCAGATTAATGAGGGGAAAAGTCAAATTAGAATGACAGAATCCCAGAATTATTAATGCTGGAAAAGGCCTCCCAGACCACACAGTCCAACCTGTGCCTGATGCCCACCTTGTCCCCAGCCCAGAGCACTCAGTGCCACCTCCAGTCCTTCCTTGGACACCTCTAGGGGTGAGGACTCCACCACCTCCCTGGGCAGCTCCTTCCAATGCCAGGCCACCCTTTCCAGGAAGAAATTCCTGCTGAGAGTATTTATTCCATGTATTTATTATCAGCACCTGCCCCTGGCTGAGCACAGAGCCTCCCCAGCAGTTCTGCACAAACCCAGCCCCATCCATCCCCAAAATCCCTGTTTAAACAATGTTATCACTGCTGTTTATCAAGGGCAAGAGCAGAGGAGTAATTCCTTGTTTCCCGTGAAATATCCCTCATTTAACAGGTACAGCCTTCCCCTGGAGCTGTCACCACCTGAACCCACCCGTGTCCCACAGTGGCCGAGGGACCTCACCCAGAACCTCCTCCTCCTCCCCTGCTCCTTTCATGGCATTTTTAGCCATTTCACAGCACTTTTAGGCACATTCTCCTTCTTTTCCCAAGAAATCATTAGCTACTTCTACCCTTTTTTCCTAGAAAAACGGGATTTTGGAGCCAGATTGGCTGGTGATGGGGGTGAGGGTCTCCATCCCATCCTGTTCAAGACCTTCACAGTATATAAAAACTTCTCTATCCATTTATAAATAAAGTTTCTATATCCAATTAATAAAACTTCCAATTAAAACTATAAAATTAGCTAGTTGCATCAGAAAGAAATTTTTAACTTAAAACTTCCATTTTACCTACCTTTTTTTTTTTTACCTTCTAATGTGTCAGCTACTTAGGAAGCAATGCAAAACCAAAGTAAGAGTTTCTCTTTTTATTTTTTTTATTAAGACAATCCCACAGCTGGAAAATGAAACATCCTAGATTACATCAGTGACTTCAAAAAAACTCTAGAAAAAAATCTTTACAAATTTACATTTGTACAATACAAAAAACTAACAGCTCATTGCATATAAATATTACATTTGGTCTGCCAACATGTGGCATCAAAATCCCTGAAGTATTCATTAAAGGGACCTGAGATAGCGGATGTGAAGATATGGGCATAAATATCACCTGGAAAAAAAATAATATAGAAAGTAGACATAATTCTAATAGTTTTGTGCATTTTTGGAGTATTTTAAATCCAGAACACAACCTGGAGAGCCTAAATCGTGTGAATTTTGCTCTGACATCAAGTGGTATTTCTACATGAAATCTGCTCTAATGACTCATGGAGGAATGAAGAGCCTGAATTAGTATTTCTACAGAAAAATAATCCTCAGACACTGAGTTCTGAACACACCCGAGCAGCCACCACCCTCTGAGGAAGAATTTTAGGAAGAGAAACTGCAGATTTGGATTTTACCTGTCAATATTCTGGCAGGATTTCACCCCCCTCCCCCCAAACAGCTCCTCACAGACCCAAACCCAGGAAGATCCGCAGTGCTTGCCAGTGAAAACCCCCAAACCCAGGAACTGCTCCTGATTTCCCACTGGTGGAATTATTTCCCAACTATTTACACATTTGCCAGCTCCCCAACGTGGCTGCAGTTACTACCAGCAGTAGTAACTCCAAGTGCTTGGTTTGCCTTGGAAGTCTCACAGACTCGGATCAGGTACCCACATCCACACACAAAAATGTATTTCAGCACCATTTTTATAACACTAGAGTTAAGGCTGTGACAGCAATTCCCACTGGAAATCTAAATTTTTCAGGGATTCATAGCACAGTTGTGTGAGTTTGCTGTGGGCTGAACACGACGTAGTAAAAATATACAAGCTTCCAACAGGTCTTTGCATTTCTAAGACTAAAAAAAGAACGAGTTTTTAGGCTAAATTTTGCAGGCTGTTACTTACTGTACATAAAGGAGTTTTTTTACCATGTGTAAACCTCGGATATATTGAAGAGTTGAAAAGTCTCTGTCGCTCATGCGCAGGGATTTGCTATAATACACATTGTAAGAACACAACAACAGCTCCCTACCTGTTAAATATAGAGTTAGCCTTGGAGGGTTAACTGCTCCTTCAGGAAATCATCAGTATTTTATAAAACTCTGCAGGATGTTTTTTAAATAAAAAGATAAAATTAAGACATGTAAACACACAACGACGTTTTTAACCCATGGAATTCATGACAAGATGCTCCAGACATCAGGACACAACATCCTCAAACCTACAGCTGTTCACTTTTCCCTGGTGTTCACCACTCAAAGATGGAATGAATCAAGTTTTTATCAAAAACTAGTGATTTTAAATGATTTTTTTACATTAATATTCTGTTATTTGGAGCACAGAGACATTCCCGATAGATCCAAATGCTTTGCAAGGGTCATCTTGTTTTTGGGAGTCAAGAGAGCCTCCAAATATTTTAATTTTAAAAATTAATTAAAAACTCTCTGCCACACCCCTGGTGCCAGCTCCTTTCCATGCTCTCTCTCAGTCCTTCTGCTTCTCCACAGGAAGAGCAGCTGAGATGGACATTGAGGAAAACATTCCAGGAAAATGAAACTATGCAAACAGGATGCAGAATTGAAGCAGCCAAAAATCCTCCAAGAATTATTTCTCCACAATTCTTTTTGGTTTTTGTTTCTGCAGGGTGGGGGTGGCTGGGATTAGGGGGTGGCCTCTGCTCAGCTGATGGAGAAAGGAGTGATGGAAAGAGGAAGGAGGGATAAAACTGCCCAAATTCATCCGAGTTCAAGCACCAACAGAAAGGTCTGGATTAAACCTAACAGCCTGGCAGGCAAAATAAAATTCATCATGATACTCAAAGTTTCCAAGAAAATAAATAAATAGCCTATAAAAGGAAACTACAGGACAGAGGTGGGGCATGGCAAATAGGAAAATAAACAGTGATGGAGAAAATAAAAAGCAGGTGAAGTTTGGGCTGAATAATGGAATTATTAAGGTTGGAAAAGGCTCCAAGATCATCAAGTCCAACCTTCAACCACATGCCCATCAAGGCCACTGAACCACCAAGGGCCACATGTGCTCAGTTCTTGAATGATGACTCTGCCACCTCCCTGGGCAGCCTGTTCCAATGCCTGACCACTCTTCCCATGAAAAAATTTTCCCTAATATCCAAGACAACAGCACCTCAGTACTGCCAAACAAGCTTTGCCATCCATGCCTTGGTCTGGAGAGAAAGGGGAGCTGCAGGGACAGTGGATTGGAGCTGGGAGAAGCTGAGAGCAAAGACACCCAGGATTTCAGCCCTGTCTCTGCAGGATGGAGTGTGGGGGCCTGGGGCCTTTCCCAAGTGTCCCCAAGGGCCCGGAGGTGTCCCTGCAGCTCAGGATTGGATCTGCCAGTGGGACACCTCAAGGGAACAGAGGCACCAATGCCCAAACATCTGCAGGAAGCAAGGAGCTCCTGGCCTGCCTGCTCACTCCCAGGAACCCCACTGACAATCAGACCTTAAATCCCTTAGGCAGAGTCTGGAGGTTTTTGTTCAGAGTGCAAGGAAAGACAGCACATTCCTGACTCTGCAGCCTGCCCACAGCTCAACTTTTGGTTGGTTTAAATCACTTTAAATCCTGCTTCAGCTGCACCTGGTGGGCTCATCCTAAGTTTACCACACCCATAAGTGGCTCCTGATAGGATTTGGGATCTGAGAGCATCCAAGTTCCTACAAAAGTGTAATTATTCCACAGAACTATGAGAAATCAAGTGCTCAACTCAGAGAAAGAATCCAGACACAAATCCAAGCAAAAAGAACAGCTCTAAACCCAAGTTATTTGTCATGCTTATAAAAGGTTCTCATGCACAAAAAAAAAAAAAAGCTTTTTTTTTCAATTTTTACACTAAATTCTGCTGTCCCAGCACCCCTTGCTCTAGCTCATAGTCATGGGACACAGTAATACTTACGCCACAGCAAAGTGATGCTTCACTGGTATCTTCACAGTACAGAGAAAAGATACAGTTAAGAACATATTTAATCTTACTCTAATTGCTGCTAAAATACACCAACTTATAAAATGATTTCTCTGGAATCCCTGTGGTTTCTCTCTCCCCGACCCCTACACAAAATAAATAAGGAATAAGTGGATTTTTGCCCAGTCAGAAATAGAGGAAAAAAGCATTTCTTTTGCATTTCAAGCTTTTCAGGCTTTAGGATAGAACCCATAGTGTTTACATTAGCTCACAGGACTGATCTAAGGGATATGATTCCAACTATGGACTGATGCATACATGCTACTCCTGGTTACCATATGTAAAAAGACCAATCAGTCAAACAAATAATACATTTCTTATAAATATAAATGCGTGTATATATACAGATATATGAAAGAGATGATAGGACAGGTGTTTATACTTTAAAGCCCAACACAGAACTAGGAGAGCCTCTGCACTTGGTTTTTTCCCCACCCCCCATCAAAAACCAAATCAAGTCTAGCAATGGATTACAGCTGATTCCAAACATTCCTTACAAAATTAAAAGTGTGGGTTTTGTACTGTACCATAAACTCATATTAATGAGCAATTTAGGATATACTCTCCTCCATCACAAAACTAAACCTCTGCTTTTTTTATTTTCAAGTCATTTTTGCATCTAACTAGGATTTTTTTTGGAAAGCGAGATAAAATAGCTAGTGCTTAATATAGAAAGTCAAAAATTAAATTCCTTCTGCATCTGAGAATATACATGGGTCACTCTTTGCTGCCTGAGGTTTTCCAGAATTATTGACCAAGCTGTGCACAGAAGAACTTCAGGATATTGGATGAAAGCTTAAAAAAAAAACCTAAAAAAACCTTGAAAAACTCCACTGGAACTTTGTAGTCTGTTCTGACTTGTTCTCTCTGTAACCTGGCTCTGAACTGTCAGATGAGAGGAGGAAATTGGAGTCCCACATCTATTCCAGGAGAGCCCAGGAAGGAAGGAAGAGGCTGCTCACCTCCAGCTCAGCCCACGCCACCGCCGAGGTCACCGAGGAGCCAGAGCAGGGATCTCCTCACCAACTGCACTACCACTGCCAGAGAGTTTCAAGTCAGCATTTCCCAGGACAACAAGAGCACAGTGCAACAGGAATTCTCTTCTGGAAGCTTGAGACACAAGAGTCAGTCTGGGGGGGCGACAGCTCCCTCAGCACCTTGGAGGGGCCAGCGGGCCCAAACCACATTTCCATGGAGCACGGGCAGTGGGGCCAAGCAGCCCCTCTGCACAAGCAAATCCCCACCTGCCCCCAACATCTCTGAGAACCACTGCATTTGTTTTCATGGTGGCAACACAAGGAAGATACAGCTACTCACAACTTCCACCCCTCTACGCTCCTTCTCGCCTCTTCTTCACCATGCTCTGAATAACAGCATCTATTTTCTTTTCAGTTTCCAGTAGTTGTAAATAAGAGGTAGCTGAGCTACTATTAAAAATCATGCTTTGAAGAGGAGGAACCTTTCAAATGTTGAAGTCACCCCTTTAGCTGCACAATCTCGATTAATACTATAAAAATATGAGAGGACAAAAAGAAAATAGATGCAAGTAACTTTTGCATTTGGCACCTTTTGTCTAGATATTCATACTTCTCAAGTATTCTCTTTTTAATAAAGTTAATGCACACATAGGACACACCACATCAAAGGTTTGCTACATATTTACAAGGCACCAACCCTTTGTCACTGTTTTTACACGGATAAAGAACCGATAGAAAGCACATCAGGACCCCCAAAACTGTAGTATGGACATACTTCAGTTCAGCACAATTCCATCAACGTTTGGCCTGGGAAGATTAAAATAATCCAGATCCTTCTTACAATATAGAAACTGTAAACATTTTATAGCTGCCTTTAGGATTGGTGTATTGTGCAAAAGTTATAATTATTACTGTGTCTAAGGATTTATGGCAGAAACCACATAAAAACTCTGTAAGAAGGTGCTATTTCTATAATACAAAAACAAAACGAGGGAGAGAAGTCATAAGCGTGACTCGAAAATGTCATGTTCTTACTGAGAAGCTGGAAGCCTCTGTAATGTGATGAACTCGTAGTGTGTGGGGAAGAATTTCTGTAATTTAAGGCCTAATGACTAAGGCTTGTTTTGACCAATGAAGTGTGGAGATCTGAAGCTTTAAAACAAACACAAACTGACAGGATGGAAAAGCACCACTGTGAAACGTGAGTGGAGTCCCCGCACAACTTGCTTGGTAGAATTTCTGGTAAAATCCCTGCAGTAGAAGGCCATTGAAGTTCTTTTAAAATTGTTCCAAAGTTTTCCATCTGTCAATAATTCCATCCCATGAGATGGCTGACCCTGGCTTTTTCTGTCATTTTCCGCACCCTGCCTGACCTGGAAGTACCAAGGTTCAAAGGATCCTCGGTGTGCACAAAATTGTCATTGTCGGAGTCGTCGTTGTACAGGACAGTTCTCCTGCCCTCGTTCCTGGTTTTGATCCGAGGGGGTCGGCTGAACCTCCCTCCAAACACGTTCTCCCCAAACTGTCCCCCAAAGAGGTTTTCAAACTCATCGTCGGCGAGCCGGGCGCGTTTCGCTCTGGTGGCTCCTCGCGAGGCCCCTCGGCCTCCTCGGCCTCTCCTTCCTCCCCGGCCGCCGCCTCTTCCTCTGCCGCAGCCTCTTCCACCTCTGCCCCCTCGTCCCCCTCTGCTCCACCTGCCCCACCTGCCCCATCTGCCCCTCCTCCCCGTGCCTCGGCCCTGCCAATTCCGTTTGCCCCCGGTGAGTTTCCGTTTGATTTTGCGTTTGGGTTTTTTGGATTGCACAACTTTGCTGTAGTCGTGGTCGCCGTCAATGTAATCCTGGTCTGTCCTGGAGGTTGATTCCGAGTCGGAATCAGAGCCACTTCTGCTGTCAGAGCTGGAGCTGGATCCCGATTCCCCACTTTCTGATGAAGACAAACCAGACTTTTCCTTTAATTCTCTCTTCTTTTCCTCCTCCTCCTCTGCCTCCTCCAGGTGCTCATCCTCTTCGGAGGCGCTCAGCAGCTTCCTCTTGACTCCTGCCCGGGGTTCTCTGCCATCCCCATTGGTGAGGGGCCCGTCAGGAGAGTGATCTAAGCAAACACAAAATAACCCCATCAGCACCACACCACAGCCAAACAGGACACAAGAAGTGGGATTTGCTGCAGTTTTTGCCTTTGAGATTCTCCTCAGCTGTCTCTGAGTTGTGCTCAGGGATGATCCACTGGGAATTACTCACCCTTCACGTGCTGTGGACACAAGCAGGTGCTCTAAGAGGAAAATCTACCAAGGTAAACACAGTTTTTACCTGGAAGCAATGACTGCAAACTCTCCTGAGCAAGAGTTCAGTGAAGATCCAGGCAAAAATGGGAGCCTGGAGTGACCAGGTTGGACACAAACATCTAAAACTCAGCCAGGTGAATCCTACCTGGGGTGCCAAGGCAGGAAAACTGTAAAATCCATTTCAAAACTATACATACATAAAAATAACATTGTGCAAGCAGCATTTATTCCCTATAAAATGCATGTTCTCAAAAGGCTTAGTCCAGAGAATATTAATGGAAAGCATAACTCAAGAAAGTCAATGACACAAGAAAGCTCACAGGGATTGCTGAACACCTTAAATAAAAATTCAATAAAGTATCTTGCTGGCTTGGGACCCAAAATCCTCCATGTTTTCAGGCTTATGAATGTGACAATGAAGATTAAATATCTTCTTAAAGACAGGAAAAGCTCACCTGCAGCATCCAGCACTACTGCTACAGCACAGGAGTGTGGATTTGGGAAAGGCTCCAGGGTTCAGGAAATGCTCATGTAGTGCCCACCTTAGTGGAAACTCTGAGTAACTCATCTCCCAGATTACCACACCTGAACTGTTTCCCTTCTAATCACAACTACTTTGTTTTGCAAGTGAGAAAAATATTTAAATTTTTTTGTAAAATTTTTTTCATCTTCGGTTTCAGCTTGATTAATAAAAAGTGAAGGTTTTGGGGTGGGGATTCTCTTGGTTTATTTGCTTTCTGTAATTCCTGAAGGAACTGTAGGAGTTTGAGAGCAATCAAGTTTTCCATCTGAAAAGATTTTAAAGGACTTTAAAGTTTTAAAGGACTTCTTAAGGTGTACATGGAATCATCTGCATTCCACACCTCAGACAAGTCACCACAGAGTAAAGGAGCAAAGTAAATTCCATTTTTTGGTATGTTTTAGGAATATAAACAATGCTACACTGAGGCAATAAACATCTGACCGAAGCAAGATCTTTCATCTCTAGTGAAACCAGTCAATCAAAGCACAGAATTATTATTTCTCACCTTGTTTCACTGGTGTAGATTTGCTCCTGACTGGTCTGCTTTTCCCTGGGTCTATGGCATTTCCACTCCGGCTCTGTGCATTTGAGCCTGATGAAGATGGCTGACCCTCCAGCTCTTCACCAGTGGCTGAACCCAGAGGCTCTTCTGCTGTATCTGAAACTTCAGAGAGGACACCACAAGGGGACAGGGTGATTTTATGTTCTGTTTATAGGGCTGTGTCTGGGGAACTTCTGTCAATAGCCCAAGTCAGGGTAACCTCACCAAGCTGCTCTGCAGCCATGGAAAGACAGATTTCTCCTGCCTGTAACCCCAAGTGGAATTCATTTAATTAATTATCTTTCACTGCTGTAGGAGAGAGGCCCATACACAGCAAGTCTGGGCTTTTGTCACTGGAATAGATCTTACCACAGCCAGACCCAGGTTCCCAAATCCCTGATCCTTCCCCAGGACTTCCCAACAGCCAGACTCAGCTAAAACAACCTACAGACAACACATCTCAGGACCTTGCTCCTTCAACAGGCAGGTTTTGCACGTGTCTCATGAGGATAAGACTCAACCTGCACAGACAAGGTGCTCTAAGAGAAAGGCTGGATTTCCTCACCATGAGATGAGACTGAAGAGTTAGTCCTGGTCAGGGGCAGTGAGGTATTTTGGTTGGGTTTAGGTTGAATCTTCACTTGCTTCTGTTTCCCTTTTGGGCTGCAAACATAGAACACCCCAAAGAGAGAAATCTGTTATCACCAGAGACTGAAATACAAAACTGATTTCTCCTGCAAAGTGATCCCTTCTTCCCAGGTGTGATAACACTACAAATAGTTACACCACAGTGCTGTTTGCTAAAGGTACAGGAGTTTGCAGGGACAAGGTTTTACCCCCCCTTTTAAAACCATCAGTTTACTAAGATATCAGATGATGGTAGGGAAGTGTTACACAACATTTTTTCATTTTTTCAACAACTAAAAGGTAAGGAGACAGCTAATTTTTCATTTCCTCCAGAGGGAACACTTGTAACCACATAATCTTTCACTTACCAGAATTAGAAACTACAAATTGAGCATGATTTTATCTCCCAAAAGAGCAAGTTCATCAAGAAATGAGCAACACTGCTGCTGGTTATTCCCAAAAGCACATCTACCCATTCCTCTGGAATGGCAGTGCCAGCCAGGCTCCCCATCCCTGCTTCACCTGGATGCTCTGCTGGTTGAGGGGGAGCTGCTGCTGCTCCTCAGCCGTTTTCGGTACCGAGGCCTTTTCCTCTTCTGGCATTGCATTGCTGACTTGTACTCAGAGATGATGTTTTTCATGTGATTCTCAAATAAGGCAGAGAGTCGAAGGGTCATGCTGTAAATCTGCAGTGAGGAAAAATGGTCAGGCTTATTAGAGTTGAATAACTTGAAGATCAACCAAAAAACCATCACAGAGATGTCCAGACTTTATAGCACAAAGAAAGAATTCACACTGATGTTCCACTATGAGGCTCTTTACAGATTATTTCCTTCCATGGGCCATGTGTACTCTTGCAAAAGAAAGTGTTTTCTTAAAAGGATTTAGTAACAGTACAAAGTATTTCCAGAGTTGAAGGAAAATGGATTTCTGGATTACTGTCCCCTTTGTCAATCCCCATGAAGCATGGAAGCAGGCCTTAAGATAACTTGGAATACCAAAGGAAAAACAACTGGATTTCACATCTCCTCACCTTTGTTTCTGCACAGTTCACATCCCTGGTGAACTGCCCTTACACCACCCTTACAGAGCTACAGAGAAGCAACCCAAAATGTCCTCATTTTCTGTAAACCAGGTGTCAAAATCTTTAAACCACTTTCCTGTCCTCTTTCAAGGCCTTGCCTTTGTGTAGCCTCTTCCACAATATGTGCAGTTATTAAGCTGATAGTCTTGTTTACAGGAATAAATTATTGAAAAAATAAAACTGGTGACCAGTTTTCTGTTACAAATATTGCAAGGAACAGCTGCAACAGTGACCATCGTCCCCGATGAAAATAGATATGAGATGTCATCTGGGAGAGCAGAACAAAGCAAGTTTATAACCACAGAATTGGTGTATCCTGGTCATTTTTATTACACCAAGCAGTGCTTTGCTCTTCAGACCTCATTTCATGTGTTTTATTCATGTAGGGCCAAGGTCTTTGTTAAAAAAAACAGGCATTAAAATTTATTACTTACACGAGACTTTTTATTAGGAGTGTAAGCTTTAGAGTTGCAGAATATTAAACGAATATCTTTGTAGAATTCCAAGGGACTGGTGTAGTTTCCTGCTTCCAAAGTTTCTTTCACAGTGCTGAAGTCCATGGGAGTGTCTACAATATCTCGATAATCCTGTGAGAACACACAAGAGAAAAATCAAAGCTCTCAAATCCTACAGCAGCAACATCACCTCAGTGCTCATCCAGTGGCTCAAGACATTAGTTTACTTTCAGAGCTGTTGCAGGTAATTCCCTGAAAACATCAGCTCATAAAGGGAGAGGACAGAGCCATGCCCAGCATGGATGTTCTGCCAAAGGAGGAACAATTCTGGGTGTGGAAGCTGCACTTACAGGGTAAGAGAAGAGATCAACAGGCTGCCTGAAAGGCTCTGAGTCCTCTCGTTCATAAATCAGGTTTAAGAGCTGCTGGCACTGCTCCTTCCAAGCATCAGCACTGGCTTTCATGGGCTGCCTCTTCACCCTTCGTCTCACCTGCAGGGAAACAGGTATTGCAGATGATATCACAATATTCACATTATTCCCTTGAAGTTCCTACTAATCTCCCAGCATTCTGCAATTAAAGCATTACCCAATTAAAAACAGAAATCCAGGAAGATTAAAGCACAGTTGATGGCACAGCAATATGCAAATTAGAGAAATCAAACAAATTTGCCTTCTTTGGTCATATATAACTCTCAAACCCATGAGAAGCTGCAATATTTCAGCTCTAGTCTTGCTATATTTATCACTTGCATCAAAATTTGACTGCTGGAGATATTTTCTTTAAAATCAAATTAAAAAAAAGGACCACAGCAGAAATTTTACTCACTCGTCTCTTCCCAGAGGAAGTGCCTGGAGCATCTGAATCCACATCCACTTCTGCCACCTAAAGGCAAAGGGAATGATCACACACAGGCAGGTCTGGAAAACCCTCAGCCATGGAAAAAGGGTTAAAAAGCAGCCAACAACCACAGGGCACTTGGCAACAGGAGCTACACCACATTTCAAACTGCACTGAACGGGAGGGAGGTGTCAAGAGAGGGAAGCAGCTCAAGGCAGTGATATCCACCCTGGATTGTACCTGACATTTCACTCCAGAGATCAACTGATGGGAAATGACACAGAATTACATAAGGAAATCAGCTCTGCTGCCTCGTTGACAATGGAGAGCTGTTGTCCTTCTGACTGAGTAACAGCTCCACTTCCCAGCTCCCCTCATTACTCATCCTTCCCACAAAACAGCATGTACTGAGAGAAGATTAAAGACAGGCAGTTCCAAGAAGCATTTTTACTTCAGGGAGCTTATTGTCTCAGGTGAGCCTAAACAGCCTCATCTCCAAATCTCAGTGCAATTACCCATAAAATAAAGGCTCAACAAAACTAAATTTTCTTTCATGTGCTGAATTTTAAAAAGGAAGGAAATTAACTTACCTCCTCTTCCTCATCAGTACTGCTCAGGTCTTCTGCTTTCACCTTGTTGTAGATTTCTAATATATCAGTACAGCTCTGATCTCTGCAGGACAATGACAAAAACCAAGGAACACAATGAAGGACCCCAGGAATTGGAGCTGTGGGGTCTGTGAGGTCCAAACTCACCCAATGAAGCGGAGCAGGACATCTGTCACAATTTTGGCTGCCTTGACTATGGGGCTGTCTGGCTCGTTGAAAGTCCTGGCATTGTGTTCAATGTATCTTACCTCCCACATCAGGGCAGAGATTCTCCTGAAAAATAAACAAAATTTAAGGAATGAGATGGAGAGGAAGGTCTATGTTATTTTTCTTCCATCTTAAGTAGGATTCTTTGGTAAAAAATGGAATTGGAAATTCAGATCAAGCAGAAACAGGCTGTCCTCAGAGGGAAAAATAAGAGCAGGACATTATTTATTCCCAAATTAACTGGGAAAGCTGAGATTTCCAGCATCATTCAGTCCCCTTCTGGCAACTGCAACACGAGCAAAGCCCCTGCTCAAAGGCAGCAGGGATGGAAACAAAGCAAACATGCTCTGCCTCCAACACAGAGCCAGGCTCAGGGTGTTCAACCAACACTCCAGACCCTGCTACAGCAGCTTTTGCCTTAACAACATGGCCAGCAGAATTTATTATTCAGGAAGACTCACTTTGCCCAAGGCCAATCTGATCTTCTACAGTTGCTGAAGGGACTTTAAACAGCGTTCAGCTCCACACAATAATAAATGCAATAAATACCAGCTACAAACCCAAACTCACCTATAAAACCTGTTTTCAAGCCTCCTCCTGATGGTGGTGAGGTCAGTTGGATAAGCAACAACAGTGCAATACATGGGATAGGCACTAAGGTCCACTGGAACAGCAAAGGGATTAGAAATGTCTGCAAGACAAAAGACCACAATGATTTAGATGCTTCCAAGGGATTTTCCACCAAGATTCCTTTTAATGGTTTCTGGGGTTTCTTTCGAAGAATTCAGCAAAAGCAACGCAGATCTACAGCTGAGAATGTCATTACCCACAGGGCAGGGTTCCTCCTCTTGTACCATCTATTCCTGCTCTTGAAAAAGCACTTTTTGTTTAAGTATCACAACTGAGATTTGTGTGCCAGCAGCCAACCTGACCGAAAGGAATGAGGCATTTGCACTTACAACAGGAATACTTCAACATGCAACACTGAGTAAGAACACAGACATGTCCTGGGTGTAAACAGAGGCAGAATTTAAAGCACAGTGTGCTATTAAATGGTTACAAACCAGTTACAAGGAATTTGGGGGTGAGGGTATGTAGTGATGATTTGTTGGTTGGTTTTGAGGGGTTTAATTATTGTTTTGCTCTTTCACCTTTAGATATGACCCACTGGGAAGCCCCAGAAAAAAATGGACTTTAGCTTGGAAACTGAAATATGAAATTTAAAAGGCTCTTTTCAGTAATTTAGTTGAGTACTTTTCAAGTCCCAGCACTCCACCCCATTTACTCTCCAGTCCTGTGCCACCTCCCTGATATTGTTAATCCTTCCCCCTTTTCTCTCCCAACATACCAAGGGAAAGAAGCTGCTCAATCCCTCGGATTACTCGTTCACATTCTTCATCTCTGGAATGGGCCCCCCACTCTCCCTCCTGGGGCTTGTAGAGCAGGGCTGTCAGCTCCTCGGGGGTCACAGGAACTCCAGCACCAACCTCCTCCGGATAAGCAGCTGCAGAGGAACAATTCCAGAGGGTAAATGCAGGGCCCCAGAGCTGATTGCTTTGTGCAGGGACAGGAATCCAACACACACTTACTTCCTTCTGGGATTGGTTCCATGTCCCATGGACTCATCCTCTCTCTTTCATTGTTGTCCCAGCTATTAAAAAAAATATTCAAATGCACAAGTTAGAGCTGAATGTAAAGACACACCTTTTCTTTACCAGATTAGACCCAAAAGGTCACTCCAATTAGTAATAAGACATTCCAACTCCCTATTTTCCTCTTATATCTCCTATATAGTCACTGCACTGCTGTTTATACCAGAATTGTTGCTTTAGGAATAAATTCAAAAATTAAAAAAAATTACATTAAATTAAATTAAGTAAAAAATTAAGTAATTAAATAAATATTCTAAAGTAGTAACTAAGTAACTAAAAATATTCTAAAATAAATAAATACTAAGTAATAAATAAGAAGTACAAGATGTGAAAATTAAATAAATAAATAAGGTGTCTGGGTATGTATTTAAATGGAAAAAGGGATTCTAATTCTTGATCCTATTTCTGAAATTCTCTGAGTTGTGTAGGAGCCCCAGGACATGGCAATACTCACTGGACACTGTAGCACTGGAAGGAACTATCAGGATATTCTGCCTGGAAAGGCTGCTGACTCTCCACAGTCCCAAACCACCAGGCATCATCAATGATACTGCGAAACCGATCCCCTGCAAGGCAAACATTGCACTCAGAAAAACAACAACAGCAAGAATTGCTAAATATTTCCTTTTAGAGAATCAGCTCCCTCTTTTGTGAATGCCCTACTTCCATCCTTGCATTGTGCACCACAGGAGTTGAGCCCTTGCCCTCAGGGCAGGACCTGCCCATCTCTGGGAATTACCCACAGCTCACTCACACCTCAGATCCCAACAGATCAGGAGATTCTCCTGCTATCACTGCCCTTGGAACAGTTTCTCTCATTTCTCTCTTTTTTTTTTTTTTTTTTTTGCTACAGGAATTGCAGCAAACATCAAATAAAGGTTTCCAATAATCTTTACAATATCACGTGTGTAGTCCTTTACATCATGTAATAAAGACACCGTGTCCTATTAAACAGCTGCAGAAATGGTGCAAAACACATGGAATTGGGGAAAAAATCCTCACCTATTTGCCAGTTCCTTTCTTTGGCTTCATTATAAAACTGATGCAGCACAAGGAAATCAATAACATCTGGCATATCATGGTACCTTCAGGAAATAAGACCAAAAAAAGTTATTATTACCCAGAAATGCAGTTCTAGATGAACTGCACCATCCTCAAATTCCATGCATTTGGGATAAACATTACTGCCATCATCATGCCTTGCACAGGAAATAAGAAAGGAGGAGGGGGAAACAAGAAAGGGGGGAGCTTCTACACTGCAAGGAAAGCTCTTGAAGAATGTCATCAGCATTCAGTGACTTACTTTATGGAAAAGGATTCTCCTGTCATTTTGCCTGTGATTGGATCTAGGAATGCAAGCTTCAAGCAGCAGAGTGTGGGAGGCCCAACTTCATATTTAATTCCTACAGTCTTCACAAATTCTTGTTCCTAGTTAGTAAGAAGCATGGGACAGCATTATTTTACCTTGCCAACAACAAAAATATCCATTTTTAAGTGAAACATATTAATAAAACCCAACTATGTTTCCACTCTACAGCACAGGTAATTTCACCCATTAATTTTTCTTTCCCAAATACTAAAATCAATTACTGTCACCTCAAAAAGAAAAATAAAGAAGCTCATTCCCTGGTCAGGTTTGTGAACAGGATTCCTACAAATTATTTAAGAAGGTTCTAAGGAACAAACCCAGTTTTAAGCACACCAAAGATTCTCCCTGACCTACCCCAGGGCCCCTCACTCTTGCAAAGTGGGAAAAAAGGAAATTCTTCCTCTGAAAATGGAAATTCCACAATAGCCTTTATGTTCATGTCCTGTCAAAGCCCATCCTAAGTGAACAGCTATTTCCTTTTCCTCACAAACTGATGATGCCTTGGAAAATTACAGCTGGAATCACTAAAAGCTGGGACTGGTAACTGGGTATTCTCCCAGTAAAGCAATAACTTTCATTAATAGAACCATTGGCATGGTTAAGTGACTATGAGCACGTATATGGGCTCTTCTCTTGATATGAAATCTGAGGAAAGCAGGAAAAAATAAGGCAACACTGTGGATTAAGGCTTGGGAGCTCATCCAAAGCAAGATCCAGTGTTTCAGAGAACTCCTGCACACATTTAGGTGTTTACACCATGACTTCTTACCACAGCATTAAAAACAAGAAACAGAACCCAAATGCTCAGGTCACTGTAGAGTGGTGAGAGAACCACAAACAGCTCTGCAGTGCTGGGTTCTGAATGAATTCAGTGTTCAGGAAAAAATAATTTGTGTGGAAAGAGACCCCTGAGAATCAAATCCAAAACCAGGAAGTGAACAGATGTAAAGACTTTGTGTTAATAAAAACTAACTTTAATATTTACAATCAAAACTTTGATATTAGCATTTTAAAGCAACCCTTTCTCTACATTTTTCATGCTGGTTTTTCATGTCAGTTTAACATTACAGAGACATTCAGCTCTTTGAAGTATTTCTTGAACTCACCCTGAGTTCCATTTTGTTCCATGGTTGTTTTTGCATGTTAATACTGTAAATTTTGGCTTTCCTCACTGCCCTCACATAAGCTTCATGGCCTTGCCTAAAGTAGATGATCTTAAAAGAGAAAAAAAAAGAGAAAAATTAAGAGACAAAAAGAGCAAACGAGAAAAGCAGAGCAAATTGTTTTAATGATTGTGCTCTTCCTGTTCATAATACCAGGTCTTACCCCTTTGAGAATACATTGAACACTTATTTATTTTATCATAAAACACTCTTCTGATTAAAAATATTTCTATCAGCCAAATTGGCACCTGCTCTGTGCTTTAAAACTGGGATCATTAACAAATGTGCAGGTGAAGATGCACAACTGATTTTTCATGTTAATCCCAATTTACCTGTGCAGAAAAAGGGACACAAGACATCAATCTGTAAGCAACAAACTGCCTGGGAATTAACAAAGTTATCAAAACTCAGCCTGTCCTGAACAATTCCTTGCAAATATTGCTGGGTAGAAGAGTCCAAAGCAAGCAGAGCTGCTGATTCCCTGGGAATGTGGGAATTGCTGAGGGTGTCTTAGGCTGGAAATGGGGCTGTGTACTCTATTCCTGTCTGTCAGAGGTGGGGCAGTCAGCTTCTGTAACTGGGCAGTTTTCTTTATCCCTCCCACATCCAATCCTCCCTGCAGGAGATCTCTTCTGTTCATGGGCCATTAACTATTAATTATCTTCTGTCCATGTCCACTGAGTGTCCCTGCATGGCTGATCCAATTCCACCATCCCATGGGGAGATGCTCCGCCCAGGGGAGGAGCCAAGCATTCCTATCTGGATCCAATCTGAGCTTTGGGACACCCCAGCAGCCTTTGCCCCCTGCATTGCCAGAGGAGCAGCTTTCTGCTGCCCTGCATTCCCAGAGGAGCAGCTTTCTGCTGCCCTGCATGGCCAGAGGGAGCCCAGGCCCATCTGCAGCAGCCCTGGAGCTGCAGAGGAAAACTCCCCCCTTGTGCAGGATCCCTGCTCCAGCAGAACCACAGCTGGCACTGCAGGAGGGCTGAGCCCCCCTGGGATGGGGCTGGGACACCACCCTGGCACACAGGGGGCAGCTCCTGCTCTGACTCTGACAGTGTTGTTTTGTATTACTGCATTGTGTATTTTTTTATTTCCCTGAAAAAGAACTTTTATCCCTGCTCCCATATCTTTGCCTGAGAGCCCCTTAATTTTAAAAATCACAACAACTCGGAGGGAGGGGGTTTACATTTTCTATTTCAGGGCAGACACCTGGCTTTCCAAAGGCACAGAGGGCAGTACCTCATCCCCCATCTGGGGCACGAAGGGCGAGCGGCGGGGAATGGTGTCCAGGATCCACTGTGGGGCCAGCCACTCCTCACTGGGCTCCCCTTCCAGGGACAGCAGCCCACTGGCTTTCTAAACACAACATCAGGACATTACACACTAAGTTACATAGAGAAGTTAAAGATCTGCATTAATTTAGAATGCAATCAACACAATATTCAGAGTACAGTATGGAAAACTCATCGTGCAGCAGTTACTGCAGGTAAGATACAAGGAAGAGCAAATTGTGGAGTGTTGTCCTTCCCAAAATCTACACTAAATAGCAGAGAATAAATAGGACAGGTTTTTTGTAAATATTACTGGAAATTAAAACCTTCATAAATCATTAAAATGCTTTAAAACATTCATAAATCATTAAAATGCCCATGGCAGGGGGGTGGGATAAGATGATCTTTAAGACTTCTCCAACGCAAGCCAGTCTGTGGTTCTATAATAAAGAAATAAATTTAATTTTTATAAATATTCTAAATGTCTTCCAAAAAATACTAGGAAAAAGAAATCTGACCATGTCAATATGATACAGATCCATTACAATTTTACAACAAAACCACCCTGTTGTAAACCTGACTGTGGTGAAGAGCATAAATCTGAGAGGAAGAAAATAGCATTCCAAATGAGGAACCACCTGTGGGAAACATGGAAGCTCAATAAAACAAACAATAAAATTTCTTTGGACCACTGGTAGCGCAATTACTGTGATCTCTATAAATATTTTTTTACTCTATGCCCATTTATAAAATATTTTACTTTGAAAACAACCACCAAAACCTATATTTATATTCATAAAGTACAAAAGACACTAAGAATTACACATGTGCTGACCTTCTTCCTTGGCTGTTTCAGTTTCCTTCGCTTTGGCTCCAGCCCTTTTGTTCCCTTCATATTTTCATCTTCAGAACTACTACAGATTTTCCGAGCTGCCTGCCTGGTTTGTCTCTTTGGAGGCTGCAGATTAATCCCAGCATCTGCTGTCCAGTCTGAATATTCACTTGATGAATCACTGTAGATAATAAAAAAGTTGTAAGAAGGAGAACAGAAAACTTCTGTTTCCCCACAGTGAATTGCAAAGTCCAAACATTCAACCTGCTCTCCTGGTTCTGCTCAGGATTAGCACAGAATTTTGTTATCATGTGAATTTAGAGAAAAACAAGTGCACTCTGATTTGTGATTTCAGTAAATTATTTTATCAATTTTAAACTCATAGTAAAACTACATCTATGGTTGATATCAATTCTCATTATCTCACTGACTCACAGGGTGACTTCATAAGAACTGGCAGCAAAAAATGCATGGAACATTTAAAGAACTAGAGCACTTCCTTAAAAATCCAGCTCTGACTTCTTCAATACCAAATAATACAACTAGAGGATTTAAATGGCAAACAGGCATTGATTTTTTCAAGTAGCTCTTAATTAAAGGCAATATCTTCTTATAAAAGGTTTTTTTAGAATTGTTTTTGACTTTGAAAAGAAAAAGAACAGAAAAAAAATCACAGTATGAGACTGTGAAATGTTTCATGACTAACTGGTTCAAAATCAATCTTCAAAATGAAGTCTGAGTATCTAAGTATTAGCTGTCCTGCTTAAATCCCATAATAAACCAGGGTTCCCAATTCAGAGCCCAGTGGAGGTACCTGGAACTGCTTTCACTCTGCCAGGCTGCCACAGGATCATCCATGGATGCATCACTTGTGCCAACAGTCTCATCTTCCTGTAGTGAAAACAAGAGGATTCACTCTGGGGCGAAGGGTAAAATGCATCATTTTTGTTTGCAAGCAAGTTGTGTCACACGAGGAAAGCTTTGCATTCAAGGGCTGGTTTAGCTTTAAAGAAATAAATCCTCAGTTTCCTCCTATACCTTAATTAATATTATAATATATCCTTATATAGCTCCTTTAGAACAAAAGTGAATTTTAATTATATCAGAACTACAGAATAAGCTGTTCTTTAAGTGTTTGATTTTAGTGCCCAGGGCCCAGCTTTTTGAGCTCTTCTCTATTTTCAATGCTTTTACAAAGCAGCAATCAATGTTCACTCTCTTCCTTAAGGAGAACAAGTTATATTTATCTGGTATATTTTAAGTTCTTCCCTTGCCAAAATCAATGATAAATACCAATATTCAATCTCTTTCAACAGCAGTCTACAGATGTAGATGAAATCAAAGCACTGTAAAATGAAATCAAAGTCCTGACCCAGAATCCATGTGCTGCATGAAATCCCAAAATAGCAAGTGGTTTAACACAACCCAGTTAAATTTACTTGAAAATGTTTCAGGTTTCCAAAAATACAGGAGCTGTTTTAAGCTACTTTTGAACCCTGTCCTGGCATTTAGGTAAATGATCCTTCACTCTCCAAGACCAACATGCCACAGGAACACCACAAATCCCAGGGACTCAATGACCTGAGTGTTTCTTCCCATGTGGAGAATCTCAGAATATCCTGAGCTGGAAGGGACCCACGAGGATCAGAGCTCAGCTCCTTGCCCTGCCCAACAATCCCACCCTGTGCATCCCTGGCAGGGCTGTCCAAACCCTCCTGGAGCTCTGGCAGCCTTGGAGCTGTACCCTGGGAGCCTGAGCAGTGCCCAGCACCCTCTGGGGGAAGAATCTTTCCTGATCTCCAGCCTGACCCTGCCCTGGAACAGTTCCAGCCATTCCCTGGGTCCTGTCCCTGTCACCTCCTCTCTGGATTCCCAAAACTGCTCCAAAAATCATCAAGGGAGGCTGTGATAGAATCAGCAGCAATTTGAGGATTCTTGGATGCATTCTCTCAGGCCCCATTGATTTGTAGGGATCCAGCTGGAGCAGCAGACCCCACACAAGCTGAGGGCTGACAGGGAGTTGTTCACTCCCACTCATGGCCCTCCAGCTTAGAGCACTGAGACCCCCTTGCTCCATCATCCATGTTGAAGATGGAGACAAAGGATGTGCCAAATCCCTCTGCCCTGTTCCTGTTTGTGAGGTGACCATCCCCATCCTGGAATGGGTCAATATTATTTTTACACTGCCTTTTGCCACGAACACATTTGAAAAATCTCTTTTTACTGCCCCCCACCCCAGTCCTGGCAGCTCCAGCTCAAACTGAGCTTCGGCTGCACAAACTTCCCCCCTCCAGCAGACACATGGAACCTGAACGTGGATTTGGGAAGGGGGAAGCTGCTGGAGGGTGCTGGGGGGCTCAGACCTCAGAGGAGCTGTCGGACTCGTGGCGGGCACAGGGGTTGTGGCTGGCTCCCTGCTGGCTGTGCTCGATGGTGGAGCGTGTCTGGTACGCGTGCTGCCGCTTCCGCTGGTTCCTGCGCAGCGAGCGCCCGCCGCCCGCCTGCAGCTCGCTCTGCCAGGGCAAAACAGGGACACATCAGGGAGCCACTCATCAGTCACACGCTGAAAAGGTGCCTGGTTACAGTGGCTGAGTGTTGCACCCCAGTTACAACTGAGCAGTAAGAAATCCTTGTACAATTAGACAACATCTCTGACACACTGCGGATGTTTTAGGTGCTGATTCTTGGTCCAAGAGAAATTCTGCTTTATAAAGTAGCAGTCTTTGGAAAGGAAATGATTGAAAATACCATTCTTTTCTATAAAATTCCTGCAGTCTCTGCATAAGATACATCTAGCCCTTGTAAAATTTTGGCACCTCTGCTTCCACAAGTCAAACTGAAAACCCACTGTGGCTCTGTGATTTTCCTTTCCCAGCATCTTCCCACCACTGAAACCTCAAGGATAGAGATTTACCACTATTTGAAAATTACAGACAGCCAAATCACAGTTACAGAAGGAAGAAGACAGTGAGCCAGAGAAACAATTAGGACTATTGATCTTCTAAATAATTCAATAAAATTGGTTTGGGGTTTTTTGCTGGTCTTATTTTTGTTGCTCAGAACTGCTTCCCCCCAAGGCTGTCTCTTCCAGGGCACTAACTCACCCGTTGTAATGTGTGGGATGGCTTTCTCTTCTTGTCTGCAGTGTATAAACTGATTTCTATTTCACCTTTGGCAGCTCGACATTCTTCCTGGACCCTAATTATACACAAGAAACAGACATTACATTCATTAAATCATCATGGAACTCAACAGCCTCCTTAATATATACATTAAAATACTTGTGCTGCTCTAAGAAATCTGTGCATAAAACCCCCTAGCAGCATCCATCCATTTGCTCCTGGAATCACAAGTTAAAGAAACAAAGTCATTAGCTGAGCAGCCATAATTATTTCCCAATGTATTAAAATTATTTTCAAGTCTTTTTTAAATAAAGCTTGAGAAAAATGTGGTACTTGGAGTACTGAAGAAAGACTGAATTGTGAAAAGAAGGAATTACTATTCTCAACTCCATTCTGATCCCAACATTCCAAACAACCCAACCAACCAAGCCCCAAAGCCGAAAAGTCATTCCAGGAGTACGGAAGGACCATTCCACATTACACTACTGAATGTCTCATCCCACTGCCACTGAGCCTCTTACTTGCTGATGCCTGGAGGGAGCTCGTTGACCACCACCCTCCTGCTCCAGGCCATGAGGTCCCTCTCGGTGGCCATCTGGCTGCGGGGCGCGTTGAGGTGCATCTGCCGCACGCCCTCGATCTGCCCGCTGCGCCGCAGCCCCACGTTGGGAGGAGAGGCCACCTCCAAGCCCGGGCTGCGAAGGGCTGGCAGAGACAAAGAAAGAAAGAAAGAAAGGAGCTTCTTCACTTCCATGGACCACCAATAAAATCATGGAGTCACAGGGTGGTTGGGTGAGGAGGGATCTTAGAGATCAGTGCCAGCCTCTGCCATGAGACACCTTCCACTAGCCCAGGGTGCTCCAAGCCCTGTCCAACCTGGCCTTGGGCACTTCCAGGGATCCAGGGACAGCCACAGCTTCTCTGGGCAGCCTCTCCACCCTCACAGGCAACAATTCCTTCCCTGTATCCCATCCACAATTTAAAGGCACAAAGATCGATAAACAAAGATTGATAATAATGGAATCGCTGCCATCATTGTCCTTACTTTTCCTTCACAATTCCCACAGGCTTAAATACTGTATAACAAATGATAATACTGCATTTATGGTTGTGCAAAGTTAGACAAAAATATCTGGCTGTTTAAATACTTTAAACATATTCCAATTAACTTACTCAAATGGGCAGTTCATGTGGGCAAAGTCACTGATCAATGCAAGCTCCAGAAGGGAACTGCTTTGGTTTCCACACTACCCATATCTGGAAACTCCTTTACACAACTACAGGGACACACAAATAAAACTGGGAACAGGGGCTGTACAACACATCAACATATCCTAAGCAGCAGAAAAGACTCTGTGTAACTGAAGCTGCCTTTTAGGCAACCTTTTTGAAATATCAACTTAAATCAAAGCAAAAATGCATTTTCATTTTTCTCTGATATTTTTCTTACTCCTTCTTGGATTGAAACACAAACAATTCCACATCCAAATCCTAACGAGCTTTGCCAGGAAATCTACTTCAAACACACGTAATCAGTCACTTAACCTAGAAGTGATTTATTAGCAGCTGTGAATTCTCCCAAGGCTCAGGCTGACTTGCAGCACAGTGCTGGGCATCTGCTCCCTCCCATCAGCTGCACTCACTCAGCTGCTCACATCTGATTGAGTGTGGTTTCAATTTTTAATCACTCTGCGTATTAAAAATAAAATCACAGTAGCAGAACACTTACCAGGAGAATAATCTCAAGCTTTCTAAGGAAACACTAAGACAGAGCAACATGTTTATTTTATTAGCACTGATGCTCAGCCTTGTGCTGCAGCAGGAAACCATTAGTCTGTCACAACACTGTATTCCACTGACAGCCCCTAATTACACGCTTTCATTTTGGCATTTTGCAGTTATGAAGCTTCATCTCTGCACTGATATCAACACAACACAGTGAACTTCATGCTTATTTTTCAGAAAACTGGTTTATGGCAGGAATAATTCCAGTCCAATAACCCCAAACAATCAGATACAGCCCAGTTAGACCACTGGGTGCCCTCAGTTGCCCCTTAAATTCGTAATTCCCCTGTTGGAATCCACAGAACATCCCAGTGCTCCACAGGAGTTAACAGGATGTACAAGAAGAGGAGAGAAAAGAACTTCAAAGACAATGTGTCAGAACTGACATTAACATTTTGATCAGTCCTTCCAGTGATAAGTAGGGAACTGATGAAGATAAGGCTGGACACTGACCTCCATTAACAGAGTGGGATCTGTTGAGTGGAGGGTTTGGAAGAGTTTCTCCTTCATTAATTAGTCTCAAATCTTGTTCCCTCTGGAGCTCTCTGATCATTCCATCAAGGATACTCTCATCCTGGTCATTGGTTTGCTGCCCGATGACTTGTTCGACAACTTCGCCATCACCTTGACAAGAACAAAACCACAAATGCTGATTAAATGATGGATTTCTATATTAGCAAACAGCATAGAAATAATCCCATTTAAAACTCTGCACCACAATTTGTCTGCTCTGCAAAACATCTGATCACCAGCTGGCTTTCTGCTCTCATGTAATAAATGGAGGCAAAGTTTAGAAGAGAAGTTACAATAAAATCCTAAAACTCCAGACCATATGTAGAACATAAACACAAACCATGAGAAACAGCAGAAAGAAATAATGCTTCAATAGGTAAGAATGGAAGGTCTTTTCAGAGATCAACATTTTGCTAAAGTTGTGTACAAAAGAAAAAAGAACTCTTTTACAAAACAAAAGCTGGCTTTCCATGTCCTCCCCACCTTCCTGCTGCTTTCTCACATCCACAGCTACAGAGTTTAATAGACAATGTTTTAAACATCTGCCATATACCTGGGAAAAATCCACAGATTTTGGAATACTCCTGCCTCTAGTCAATTTGATTCCACACATAACCCCACCCCACCCTCTCTTCTACCTGTATATTGAATTTAAACCATTAATTTATACATCCTCACAGCACCATCCCAGGAGCTGGTGCTCAATACTGTGCCACACTTGTATTATTCATGAGCTTCAGACAGAATACCATTAGCCACATATCCCAGCTGAGGAATAAGTTGTTCATCCTTGCAATTTTCCCTCCCTGGCACCAGCCTCTGGAATCTCGTGGGATGAGGATTTCCATCAACATCCACCAGGAATGGAGGAGGCATAAGGTGTGGAGCCTGTTGAGTCTGCTCATCCAGCACATAATTATTGGCATCCCGGATCAGGGGCCTGTAATCCGTGTGGAAGAACATCTGATCAGGAATCTGAAAGAAAAGCAATTCAGGAAATAAATCAATGGCCATTTGCAGCTGTCTTGCTGCCCTGGAATGGCTCCCATAAAGCACAACTCCTACATGTGGGATCAGCACAAGGAATGTTGTGACAGACAACAGATTCCTACCACAAATGTGGTTTATTACCAAGGCCTGATGCAGAAATTCAACAGTAAAATAGCCCAAGAGAGGTGGACAGAGAAGTTAATACTTTTCTCCTCTATCTATAGAGTCTCTTGTCTAAATCTTTTTGATTTACATAAACAGCAACTGCTCCATGACCTAATTATTATTTTGTCTGGGGCAGGTTGAGGGAATAAATTGTAACACAAATACTTCTAACACAAAATCAGGTCAAGACAGGGAAGAGTTTAAAATTCATTCAACCCACCTTTTCATAATATTTATTGCATCCAAAACCAAATAGTAGCAGATGTCCATGAGAGTCTGTGCAGGCAAAATGCTGCCCATCTGGTGAGAACTTGCAGTCAAAAACAGCTCCATGGCCTTGGCCCTCAATCTGTACCAAGCACAGAGAATTCCTTTCACAACCAGACACTCTCTATAAGAGCATTTTCACAAACATTTCCCTTGTGTTCCAACACGTACTGAATTCTCATTCTGTGACTTCTCATCCTGCTCAAGACTGATTTATTTATTAAACTGAATAACAAAGTAGAACTTCACATTTTCTTTCTGTCCTGAAATTTCAGCCCAACTTTTAATGTATGTTCTGGAACAACCACTCAGAAGTCTACATTTTATGTTAATGGCAGTCATAGGGCAAGATCACCAAAGATCTCAGAGATGTACTGGCTCTGGAGATATTTAATGAAATCTGATTTTGTCTCAAGACCAGTTTTGTGAAAAAACAAAAAACCAAACGTTCTCTTATCCTTCTTACCATGTTAAAGTAATTGCGAATTTTTGTTCCTTTGTCTATATCCCAAACAAAAATATTCCCATCGTGTCCCGCCGAAAGCACAATCCTTTGGTCAAAGGGATGAGCCTCCAGAACAAAAACTTCATCATCATGACCCTGCAATGACAGCAGCAGAAAAAAAAGAAGTTTTATTTCTCCATGTGGTACCTTCAGATGTGCTGGGAGTCACTGAGAGGACATCCCAGATCAGGGAGTCACCCAGGACACCTCAGTTTATTGGAACTGTGCTTGGGCACCATTCCTGCCACAGGCTTGGCAGTGTCACTGCTCAGCACCACTGATACGGGGAGGAAGGAGACACCAGGGCACAAATGGAGTCTCCAAAGGGCTCCCTGCAATCACCAGGATCCTGCACATCAGCTCCTGTCCCCATGGTGCACCCTCCTCCCAGCAGGCAGGGGGACAGCTGGATACTTCAACACCAAACCCTTGTCATGGGAATGGTGATGAGTTCAGCCTCAAATCAGTCTCAGAGTGATCTACATCCACTTGGGATTGCCCCTGGAATTGTACTCACAGATAAGCTATGGAGAAGCTGCCCTGTGGATGAGTTCCACACTTTGAGGAGGAAATTGTTGACTGCGGTGATGACGGTGGCATCGTATCGATCCCAAGCCACCATGGTAACCTTCAGCTTGGTGACCTTGTCCTCTCCAGATGCCACATTGTTTCTAAGGAAATCAGCAATTTAAAAAGGAATAAATCAGTAACTACATATGGAAACACTTAGGAGAGCTAATTCAGTATGAAATTTGGGGGAGGATGCATCACAGGCACCTCTGTGACTCTGGCTAAGGCAGGAGAATGAAGGATGGTTCTGCAGTGGTAAAAACCAAATACAGGAAATATTCAGTGCCACTGAGATTTATAGAGCTCTATTTCCTTAAAAAGGACATTTTGTCCTCTGTTCCTAGGCCATCATCCTTCCCTACCCCATTTTTTCCTTTCAGCTCTATTAGGCCTTTTCCTACAAGGCATTTTTCTTATCAGTCATCAATATCAGTAAACTCCACAATGAGCAGGAACCTGCTAAATAAATCCAACTCACACTTCCGACTGCAAACACTGCAAATGCAACCACTGAAATATGGAGAATTCTGCAAAGCAAGTGCCTAATGGATTTCTCCATTTCTGCTCTTTGTTGTTGTGAATATTCAATTACAATTCAATTACAGGGCACTTAAAGAAGTCACTTGAGGATCTCAAAAAGAAAAACTCAAAACCCTAATGGAACCTGAGAACCAAACACTAATTTGACCTCTTATTCAGAAACCTAAGGTAGAAATACAATGTTAAGAATCATGTTGGATATTTAATTATTTATTTATTTATTACCAAATGATTACTGGGACTCTACCTCCTTCTGTGAGGAAAATCATTCGACATTCTTAATTCATGTATAAAATACTAAATATTCCTCAACCATTAGGATAGGGAAGTACCAACAGATTATTATTTATTTGGGGGTGAATTAACCACAACATTTTCAATAAATGCATAGAAATCAATTAGAAATGGAAGCAAGTAACCAGTTTTCAATATAATGGAGGATTTAGCTTGCAGGTAAATGTGCCCATGAGGGGTGTTCTGCTTGCTCTGCTTTACCCTGTCATTTTTGTGGCCATATCCAGGACCAGACTCTTCCAGTCATGCTGATGGTAGTGCCAGATTCTTGCTGTTCCATCCCTGCTTCCACTGACAAACCTTAAGCTGTGGGGCAAAGGGAAAAAAAAAAAGCCATGAAATTCTGAATAAAGATGGTTTCATCCCCACCTGAACACCAATAAATTTATATATTTACTTAGAAGTTTATATATATACTTAGAAGTGTGTACTTGTGCATCTCTACTTCTCTCACTCATGAGGCTACAATTTTCCTCTCAGATACTGGAGGGTACAAGAGAGTTTCTAGCCCACAACATTAATTACATTTGGCTCCAGCAGCAGATGGCCTTGGAATGACTTCAATGTCGTAATTCATACGAGCTGCACATTCCCTTTTTAATGACATCAGCAAATCCCTGGAGCAGCTCAGAGTGGCAGCAAAGAAAGGGAAACTGAGTGCCAGGAGTCTGGCATAAATTATAATGCATTAACTTAGGGACAGGGTGAAGACAGGCAAGGGAAAGAGCCAAATGGAGCACAAGGAGGTTGCCCTGCCTGTGGAGCTGAACAGGAATATTGTCATTTTTAAACTCCTCCTTATTTAAAAATTTCAAGTATGCAGCAAATGTATTTAGCCACATCATAATGCTTTGGCCATCGATGTCACTGAAATAATTTTGGTTGAAAAACTGGAAAAAAGCCTCTCAAGTAATACAGTTTGGAAATATATTCCATTTATATACAAAATTACACTTAAAAGGCAAATCTATTGAATTTCATGAAGTAATTGTTTCACCTTTTCAGTTCCCCTGATCTGATTTTTTTCACTGGGATGAAAAAGCACTTGAAAATGCTTGTGACAAATTAATTTTCTTCTTAATTTTACTTCTTTATATTAAAATAAAAAGGAAGGTACCCCTTTTCCATTCAAAGCATTGTTAGAAAATTTAATTTTCGGTGAGTATGTGACCTCCTTCCCTCTCATATGGCTTGGAAGGAACTGGTGGTACAATTATCCCAGCACATTCCCACATAATTCCACATGACAAAGCTCTCCAAGCACAGGTGCACAGCTACGGTTGGGCATGGAGGGTTCATCCCTTAAACCTCCTGCCCAGCAAAATAAGGAATAGGAGCAAATCTGAGATAAAAACATCCATATTTACTAACCTTTGCTTTAGACTACATTGATTACAATGCTCTTCCTCCACAGGCAACCCCTCTGGGGGCTACCTGGGAAGGTTCTTAAACAGAAAGGTTATAAACTTTGGGTTCCAATTTGCTGTTTGAAAGAAAAACCAAATTAAAAGCACAGTTACAGAACATTTTTGTTGTTACAGAAGAGGACAACGAGTTCGAGCTTGTGGACATGACACACATCTTGCAACACACTGCAATAATTTGTCCAAGATTAAGCCAAGCCCACAGGCAAATCTTCCTGTTGTGCCAAATTTTCCATGAAATGTTGTTTGGAAAATTAAATATCAATTTGTCAGGTCCAAAACCCAGCACTCACCTGTCACCGTTGTTACAGAACTGCACTGCAACCACTTTGTCCTAAACAGGAGGGAGGAGAACAACAGAAGTGAAAAATTCAGCCTAAAAGATCTCCATTATGAGACGTTTACTTAGCAAATAAAAGTCAAAAATTCAAGTACAGAGAAGTTGCATTTGAAGTTAAAATTTCACCAGGAAAATTGTGCTAAACGCTGAAATAGAAAACTTCAGAGAGGTGATGGTTTCCTGCAATTTTAACACCTAACATGAAAGTGCATCAAAAAATTTAAGCTTGGTTTTACTAACACTCACAAAACATTGAGTAATAAATGTTATGGTTTAGACACAGTTTTGCCCTTTTTTTAATTTGCCCAATACTTGTGCTGGCTCCATGATTTGCTTTCCTTACTCCCGTTGATGTCTCTATCTCCTGGTAACTGGGATTTGTTTTAGAAGGGGGCTGACAGCTGTCTGCAGGATTAACAGTGGATTTAAAGAAATTAAAGGAATTACAGCTTCTTCCAAACCTGTTCAATACAGAAAACATCCTTTTCTTTGGTGAGCAAAGTACTTGTTAGATGAGTTGGCTTGGAGACTTCAATGTGAGAGCCATGACTCCCACTGAAGTTCATGGAATCAATTTAGACCTTGGGCTTAATCCATAAAATGTTCCTGAGGTGGTAAATTTGTAGTTTGAACTTTAATGGGAACCCTTCTGCATTACCTGAAAAAAATATGCTTTCAAGCTTTATTTTCTAAATGAAGTTACCATCATGATCCAAATTTCGACAGCACGGTCCAAAATCTGAATTATTTTGTCTTATGTGGATTTACTAAACTTTCAACAGCAAGTTTAATAGGAAAAAAATGAAATTGTGCATTAAAACTGTTTAAATTCCTCATTCCAACACAGAATTCTTTCAAGAATAAGGGAAAATCACCTGGTCCCTCAGTTTTCTGGGAATGAAATACATGAAGCCTACTTTGCACAAACCTCTTCCCTCAGAGGGATTTTAAAATAAACATCCCACAAATTTCCAAGCATTGAAACACCACAACGTTGAAAGCCAAACAAATTCTAGACAGTAAATAAAAAAAAAATAGGATGTACAGAAATCAAGTTCCTGAAATGAGGAAAAGGGAAGAGAGAAAAAGAGATTTTCTTTTGGGTTTGCCTCTTACCGTGTGAGATTCCAGCTCAGCCATTTTCTCTGGAGATTCTGAGCCCAAATAATAAATTCTTATCACGTGGTCAGTACTCCCTGTTGCAATGAACATGCCACCTAAAACAGAGAATTCTCTGTGAGAAGAAAAGTCATCCAAGGAACCACTTATTTTAACTTCATTTATTTCAATTTGCTGCTTTCTTGTCAAAGCAGCAAACTAGTTTTAAACAGAAAATTTCAATGTAAACAGGTAAATGTGGAATAAAATATTAAAATGCAGCGTCAATATTTGCTTGACAGACATCAGAGAAATTATTGCTGAGTTGGGATGCAGTGATTAAAGTATTTTATTGCAATTTCTTTACAGTATTTCTCAAAAAGGGCACTATTGTGTGGTTTACTGAAAAGTTAATTCAGGATTTCTGGCTTTAAAAAAGGAGTGTGGCTCTACAAAAGTTCTCAATTTCAAAATGCAAATTTAATGAGTAATTACATCATTTTCTTTGTAAAAATCAGTAATTTTGGTCATTCAAAGCTGTAAAGGTGGTTTGTTAAACTAAGATTTTCCAATACATTGAATTGATCCTCTTAGAATTCAGCCAAATTTGGAAGATTGGCAAAAGTGTAATCTTTTACAGGGGATTTCCACAACTTTTCACTCAAAACCTTTACAAGATGAAGTCTTAAAAGGATGTTACAGAGAAATATTTCTGATGTGCAAAACAGGAGACTGAAAGCCTTGGAACTGGTCAAGATATTTTAGCTTAAATTTCAGGAAAAAAGAGAAAGAGCAGCTTGAGGCAGACACTTTGCAGGGAAGATTTCCAATAATCACAATTTGACAAGAATAAAATTACTGGAAAAGGGTTTAACACTATTTGTATTTAAAGAGAAGGAACAGAACTGTCACCAAAGCCCCAGATCCATGAAACAGCTGATGCTGGACACGTACCAGAACTGAAAGATGAACAGGAGATCTGAACACCAGGCCTGGACCTCTCTGCAAACTTCACAGGACGATCCCTACATGCAAAACACAACATTTTTATTTTTCATTCTTTATTCAACACAAACAGTTCCCTGCAGGTTGAGGTCAAGCTCATCTTAAATCTCTTAATTTTATAATTCTTGCCTAAGTTTGCTGGAATTTATTTTTCATTTTAGGAATTTCCTTCCTTAGTTTAATAAGAAAACAGTAATTCCCTAAACTGAAAAGATTATTGAACTGATTTATCATTATCCTCACCAATTCAAATCTATTTGAAACAGACCCTGCCAAACCATTATTCCAATAGCATTTCCCCCTGATTAAATATGGATTTGATGACATCTACATATGTACATTCTTCTGATTAAAAGCAACTTAATTCTTCCGCCTGTACATTTTGGACAGCGATTTAATCCTGAATGTAAAAGCTGGAATTTCTTCCACAACTTTGGCTTGCAAGGCACAAACCTCAGAAATAACAACCCATATCTCTGGAACCCTTTGGGCTCCAACACCACAGAATCCCAAAGCACTCCTGCCCCACACACCAGTTTATTGAGCAAGAAACCATCCTTATTTCATTATCTCAGCATTCTTCTCCATGCCAAAATTAAAAATAAATTCCTCCTTGAGTTCAAACAATTGCAATTATCTCAAGAGTCTCACTTGAATTTCATGGTGTTTGCATGCCACTGCCAGAAGCAGATTGTTCCATCGGCACCAGTGGAAGTGAGGTATCGAGTTGTTCCTTTCCTTGCTGGAGAGAACTAAAAATAAAAGTTGTAACAATTAAACCAGCTCCTATTTTCTCTTCTTTCATGCTGGAAACCTGTTGACAAGAATGTTTTTCACTAACACATTGGTTTCTCCCCAGGAGTACAGAGAGCAGGGGTAAACACAGAACCTGAACTTCCATAAAAATAAAGCTGAGGAAATAGAAAACATATACATTTTGGTTAGGAATTCTTTGTTTTTACCACACAAAGGAAGTTGGAGAAATGAAACAAGCCCAACCCTGTAAATGGGGCAAAACCAGTTCTTTCTAGGATAAAACTGGATCAAACATGGCAAATACAACTATTCCTGCATCCAAGTCCAATGAAGAACAGCTGCACAGCAGGATCCCCTCTCCTCTATTTTCCTAATTCCTAAACCTCTCTAAGGAGTGGGAAAGCTTTTTATTCTTGATCTCATAACTGCAGCAATACCTTTAACCCTCAGGCTACCTGGTAACTTGATAAAGGAATCCAGCACTGCTTCCTCAAAAAGTAGTGACTGATCTTATTTTAAATTATATTATAAAAGTCTCAGTTTTACAAAGAGCTTGAGAGAAACACACACACAAACACACACACACATATATACATACATAAACATGAAAATAAATAATATACCAGTTATAAAGCCAATTCTAACACAATCACCTTTACATGGTTGAAATCAGACAAAACTGGATGTGTAGGGAAAATGGGAAGAAATGAGACTCCTGGGGAATGCTGGCACAATGGAGAAGCCTGTGCTGAATCCAAGGTAGCACCACTCCAGGAGAGAGGGATTCTGAGCCAAACAGCCCCACTCACTCTCTCCTCTACATGCATCACCTGCCAAATTGCAGGGATTGTCTTTTTCATCCTGGAATTTTGTTTTTTGGAGGCTTCTGCCTGGCAGTTATTTTCAAGAAAATCTGCATTTGCTACAACATCCAGAGCAGCTCTTTAAAACTAAGATAACAAAGAAACAGGAAACGGGGAGTAAGGAATTTTAACTGATCCTTCTGCAAAACAAATACTCTCAGGGAACACAAGAGTGCTGGGTCAGGTGCTGTGCCAGGAGCACCACCAAAGATGCCAAACACGAGTTGAGCCAAGGAGCTGCTGCTGCTCTCTGAGTTGTTCTAGAAGAGCACCAGATCTCCCATTTTGTAGACCTGAGGAAGCAGCAGTGGGATCACACAGCTAAAAGTACATGGAAGCAGGAGGATGACCCCCTGGGCACCATGGGATTGTGTTAAGTGAAAAACATCCTTGAGTTCGGACAAATGACAGCCAAAAAAATCAATTTTATCCTTGACCGCCACAGCTCTTACTACCATTCTAATTGAAGGTTTCAGGGGAAAAGCCCATCAGTCCTCACCTGTATGGAAGTGATGGAAGCTGAGTGGCCCTGCAGGACTGCCAGGGGGGCACAGGTCCTGAGGCACCACACCCTGACCACCTTGTCACAGCTGCCCGCGGCCAGCAGCGTGTTCTCGTAGTTGACGGCCATGTCCGAGATCTCGGCCGAGTGGCCGCGCAGGGTGGACAGCAGGCGCCCGTCATCCGTGGCCCAGATCTTCACCAAACAGTCATCTGACCCCTGGAATGGCACAGGAATTCCCAAAGGTTACAGAAAATAGGGATAGGTTCCATTTATGTCACACACGGATCACTGCAGATGGACAGGGATCACAACCCTCGTGAACTGACAGGACAACTCTGTGGGGTCCCACTGAGGTCAAATTTTAGGGAGAAATTCTTCCCTGTGAGGGTGGGGAGGCCCTGGCACAGGTTGCCCAAAGAAGCTGTGGGTGCCCCTGGATCCCTGGAAGTGTCCAAGGCCAGGCTGGACAGAGCTCAGAGTGCCCTGGGATAGAGAAAGGTGTCCCTGCCCATGGCAAGGGTGGGACTGGATGACTTTGAAATATTCCATCCCATCCAAACCATCCTGGGGTTTTATGATTCTATGAACTGTGAAGCCTGGGGATCATCTTATAGAGTCAAGGATTTCAATTTGATAGAAGAGAATCATGGAATCACAGGATGGTTTATGCTGGAAATGGATCTATTTGGAAGGCAGGGACACCTTCCACTGTCCCAGGTTACTCCAAGTCCCACCCAACCTGGCTCCAGGGATGAGGCAACCACAGCTCTGTGGGCACCTTGTGCCAGGCCCTCAGCACCCTCATAGAGAAGGATTTCTTCCCAATATCCCACCTAACCCTCTCCTCTGGCAGTGGGAATTCCTCCTCATCCTGTCACTACATGCACAGGGATTAACATCAACAGCTAAAAATGCAATATTCATTTGAAAAATCCGTTGATTTTTAAATATGCCCAACAAAAAGCAAGGGCATCACCACAGAAATGGATGTCAATGCATTCTGGAGAAAGAGTTAAAATAATTGTCATGCATTCACTGTCACACTACAAATCCAGGAAGGTAAATTTAGTAGAAAAGCATCTTACAGCTGAACAAAGTCACATCTCCATCTCAATCAGCGACTAAGAGGCTGTTGAGGAACCCAAGAAAGAAAGAAATCAAACCAAACAAAGCAATCTTCACAAAGAAAAAGGTCCAAATATTAAACTTACTGTAAAAATTCTCCTCCCACTGCGATCAAAGGCTATGCAATAAACAGAGGAGAGGTGCCCCAAAATCCTCTTGTGCATCTTCATGTGTTGGTAGGTGGATGTTGGGAACAAGTGGCTGAAACGGCCACATCCAGTTAATTGCCTGGCAGAAAGGATATGAACTGGGAGAGAAAAAAAGAAGCAAAAAGAAGAGTGAGACATGAATTTTGTCCAGAACTCGGAGTAAATAAATATTAAATCAAATATAGTATTTATTAATGACTTTATTATTAGAATCAGCAATAAATCTGAACCTCTTCCACTTTATCAGAACATTCTGTCCAGTGTTATAAAAAGAAATCCCACTCCTGATGGAGCCTTTCAGTACCCACTACAGGCTGCACCTGCTTCCTTACCAAAAATATAAGTGAAATGAAAAGTTCCCACCACAACTGGGAGTTATTCCAATGTTCAGTTCATGAACAGGTAACAGATACATTTAACCTACACAGATGTGGAAAATTTTAAAGGAAAATCTTTGAAGGGAGAAAGGAAATTCAGGAAATTTAGGAAATTACATGTTACTAGTATCAGTTAGGGAAAGAGTTTAATAGTTTATTTTAAGTGGATTTTTTTGTGATAAAATAAGTGATAAAGAGTGATAAAAATCTTTCCTTGGAATGGCTTTCAGATCACATGTGAGGGCCAAAGGACTTCCACATCCACATCCTTGCATTCCCATGGCAGTGGAATTGAAGAACAAGACACAGGTGGCACTGATGGGAAACTCCCAGTGGAGGAATGGCAAGTAGGAGAAAGAACTGCAACCATAACAAACTCCTTCCTGTTTCCATAGCCAGCAGCCCTTCCAAAAACAGCCTAAAACCTGAATGCACCAACCCACCCTGTAAAAAAAGCCTTTGACTGAATGCACAATTTGAGACCACTCTGGGGTATTTAATTTCACCAATTCTCTCCTATTTTCTACTTTCCCTAACCTATCCTCACTCACAGCACTTGAACTTTGGATTTGAAAGTTTTGAGAGGGTTTTTCAGAGGCACTTGAGGATCTAACAGAGCTGTGCTGGTGGGTTTGTGGAGTCCCTGTGATAGCAGATCCCCTGGAGCAATTTTCCTTATCTTCCCCTGCACCTTGATGTGGGCTGGGCTTCACAGGAGCCCCACAAAGCTCTTTAGTGCCTTTCACTCCTTCAGCTTAAAAGTCCAGTGAAAAACTCGAGCCATGTCTTAATTGTCTCATGGTATCACTGCCAATCTACCCAAAAAAAGATCACGGAATACGTTAAAAAATTAATCTACAAAGTCAAGAAGTGCCATTTCAAAGAGTTCCTAACCCATAACTCCTGGTGTAAACTGATACCATTGAAGTATTTACACACAAGCAAGGAACAGAAATTGTTTCCAGCTTTAAAGAAAGCATTTTTGTGTCTCAGTTTTAGGCTCTGAAATGTGGATTATTTTTAATCACTCAAAGCAATTGAAACATGACACAAGGGAAAAAAAGCTGCATAAAAAATGCTTGCAAAAGCCATCAGGCTCCAGCATAACCTCACCTTCAGTCAATATTTGTTTTGCATGTAAAAACACACATTCAGCAATACTAAAAAGCAAAACACACTAAAGCAAATTAATTTACTACCTACCTACTATTCAATTGATACCTAATATTATACAGGGCTGTTAAACCAAACTGTCACCCTGGGCAAAATAAAACTGAAATTTTATGCTCTTTTTCCTACCTCTAACACAGAGATCACACAGTGATAAATGCTCAAGGTACCTCAGCCTTGCCTACACATTATTTTATTTACTCTTTGAGTATGACAGCTTAAAAGCTGAATTCTTAAAAAGATTACACTTCCCTTTCCCTACCCTGTGTGCCAACAGAGACGTGGAGTCATTCAGCAACATGGTGATTCTGCTGTGCCTTTCAAGGTTTCAACCATTTCAATAAATATATATATTTATATATTTAAATACATAATAACAGTGTATCTGCCTGTAAGCAATTTCAAATGGCTTTGAATATTTTTTTAACCACACAAAGAACTGTGTGAATCAAAAGGATATAATCTCATGTGAAAATATTCCTAACAATCACAATATTTTCCGTGTCCCCCTGCAATCCTTCTGAGCATTTACCACTGCTGTTTGCTGTGAATCCCATGAAGGAAGCACCAAAAGGCACCAAAATCCCACAATTTTGGCACCTCAGTGTTCCGGTCGATTCCCAGCCTTGCAATCAGTTCAGCTTCAGCGGATATGAAAGTAATTTCTTTTTTATTTTTTTTTTCTGTGTTTATTTCCCTATTTGCACAATGGGGATAAAACTTCTCCATCTTCCATGGATAATTACCAAATAAAAAGCCCTGTTTATGAAATGCTTCAATCAGAGACATCCAGAACTATTGTTGAGCCATGAGGAGCAACAACTTTATCAAGGCAACAGCATCTTTGGACAAAAAAAACCCTATTACTGCTTCAAAGGAACAAAGCAAACATTCTCCATTCCTGTATTTTTAGGAAGATTAATACACAATATCTAAATAGGGAATTACCCCCACATGACAAAAATCCCTGTCAAGTTTCCTTTCTACAGCACAATGAAGTTATTGTCCTCCTAAGGCCCCAAAGCACTAAAACCCAACAATTCCCACATGGAGAAATAGCAACTTAGTAACCCAAAAAATTTTACTAACCTATCTCATTAACTGATGTATTTCATGCCACACTGGATGTAAGAGCTGCCAAGTCCACCCCCTCACTCTTCCCTGCCAGGAAAAACTTTCAAGACAGTTATTTCCCATAAAAAGGGAGGAGATCCAGCCTTCTTGATAAGAAAAGTTAATTTTGTCCCAACAGTGAAGGGTCACCTCAGCTCCTCCAACTACCAACTTGTAAAATACAGGCATTTTTCTCTTTTTTTTCCCCCCAGTCCTTGGTCCTGGAAGGCCACACCTTGAGGAAAACTGCAGTGCTTAAAAGCTGACAACAGCAACTCCCAAATCACAATTTAGCTCACATTCTACTATAGATAACAGCACAATGCAAGAACCCTTGCAAGAAAGCTCACCTAGGAAGGACAAACCCCAAACCCAGCAACAACAACCCACCAGTGAAAGCTGGATTTAAAAAACAATCATCAGGCAAAGCCCAGACTTCGAAGTTAAATCACAACCTCAGAAGGAATTCAAGCATTTCAGTGAGGCAAAGTCACTGAGCAGCACCAGCTGGAATTCCTGCTCTCCCTAAAAACCCTTGTCTGGATCCATTTTTTGCAAGGAAAATTAGAAAATGGGAAAACTGGTGCAAATGTCTGTTTTAAAATCAGTTTCTCAGGGGTGATGAGCTTCCATCAGACTGTTCCACCTTTGCAAGAAGCAGTGTGGCTTTGTAATGAGGATCTGGATTCTGCTTTCATCACAAACCCAAGCAGGGATTGGGTACCACTCCCAGGAGAGGCACAAGGTTCCACAGGAATGCCACAGTTGGCTCCCACATGGAAAACACTTTCTCAAGAGTGGCTGTGTGGCCACAAAGAGCCTGGACCCAGGAAAAGCAGCAAAAGCACAGCATGTTCCAGCTCTGGGAGCTGCTGACCTCATGGAACTCATTTCCAGCACAACCATCATCGATTCCTGACCTCCTCCCTCATCCCAGCGCTGCTCCTTGGCAGGCCCAAGGCACCTGCACCACCTTGGCTGTGAATTTCCACCCAGCTGAAATGCTTATTCACTGAGACTGTGCTGAAAACCTTCTGCTTCCAAATTTTGTGTTGTTTTCACTAACAATAGCTGTCCACGGAAAGATTTCCATCCTCAGGTTAGAGCAGCTCTTAAAGAGTGAAAACAACCTTCTTTCTAATCTGCTCTGAACTCCCTGCAATAAAAAAAAACCCTGACAAAATCGAAGTAGCATCAAAAGCAGGTTTATCAAAGGGGAATCACTCCCAGTCCTGAGGTACTGCATGACCAGTCTTTCCACTTTCTGTCTGGGAGAGCACAAAGGGAGCCCTGAAAGTTCCACTACAGCAAAAGCTGCCCAGAAAGGCTCGAGCAGACTCTCCTCCTCCATGGCATCCTGTTGGCAGCAGGAAGCTCTGCCGGAGTTTTCCCTCCCTGTCCCCCTCCAGCAGATCACCACAGCCCTGGGAATGACTTCCACAGCTCAGCACTTTCCCAGAGACTGCCCCAGCCAGAAGATGCCCAGCTCTGCACAAACACGCTGGGAAAAGGCAACAAGGATTTCCTGCTCCAGCTCCACTGTGCAGGACCTTTGATTTTGGATTATGGAGCACAAGGTCCCATCCCAACCACATGGAAAGGAAACCACTGCAACTCCCAAGTCCTGCAGCTGGGCCCTCCCAGTTAATCCCATCAGTGACCCCATTCTTTCAGAATTTACGGTGGAAAGCTTAAATCCTTATCACTGGAAGGGAAACGATGTGAGAATACTCCTGGCTGCTCATTCTATACCTTATTTATCACTTTGCACAGGTACTTAAACAATCACCTCACTCCTGAATACACATTAATGGGAGTCTTTTACTTCAGCCCGAATCCTTCAGCAAGTAATTCCAGAAAAGTCCATCTGCCTGAGCCAGCACAGTGTGGGAATTCACAGTTATGCCAAAATACCACAGAGGTCGGGCACATTTCATCTTGTACTTAAGACACACACACTGCAGCATCTCTGGCTGGCACCACTCACCCGGAAAAAAACCCCCATTTTGCACAAATAGACAAAGAATTTTCTGACTTCCTCTTCAGGATGAACAAGGAATCCCAAAATCAAACTCCTGCCTAAAGTCAATTCCTTATTTTAGTATTTATGCATATTTTCCTCTCCTAGTAGTGGTTTAGGTAGCTACACCAAGGACTGTATTCTTCCAGGAATCAATACTTATATAAATTATTTCCTGGCTATGAAAGACCCTTTTCCATATAATACCTTTACATTTCTTAAAAAAAAAAAAAAAAAAAAAAAAAAAAAACAATTAGGAAAACATCCAAAGAAAAAAATTGTTCTGTTCTTTAATTCACTAAATAGTTACCAAGCAAGCAGCACAGTCCTTTGCCATGAAAGCATGACAAATGCTGAAGTCCAATCTGCCAGGATGCCTCATTAATAATACCACATATTCCAAAAACACCCAGTCTGATGAAAGAATTGATCCAATAATCCGTGCAGAAATACAACCAGAGGAGTTGTGTTCAATAAATCTGCAATTCAGACTATTAGTAATCCATCAGCACAACTGCTCACAGTAAAGTAACTGCAGAACCAGCCTAAAATAATAAATACACAGATAGAAAACTGCCAGCACCATCCCTGCTTCTCCAAAGGGAGGGAGGATCCATAAGTGAAAGGACTCCCTGACAAACCAGGAAAATGTATCCATTTGCACAGAGATAAAATGCCCTAAAAAGAAACAAACCAGGATTTACTTTTATGCCTGCAAGAGTAAGTTTTTTTTTTGCTATAAAAGCAGTTAATGAAAGTTCAAACCATACAAGGCAAACACTTGAGTTTATATAAAACAGAGCAGCTCTGTGATGAGATGTAAGCTGAGAGCCCACATATATCTGAGTTTTATACAACTTCTTATCTAATTGTGTGGACAACTGAGGCTGAAGGAACACAAATGTTGCTTTGGTGATTATTTCCTTTTTGGAGAGGGATGCTGCAAGCAGTCTGTTTTCTGTCATAATCCAACTGAAAGGAATTCTTGAGTCAAAGAAGTTCCCTGGGAGCCAGACGCTTTGCTCTGGCTGGGATTCCAAGATGATTCCAGGATTCCATGCTCCTGTGACCATGCCCATCCCATCTTACAACCACATGTACATATTATGGAGGCATATCACAAAAAAATACTCCAGCCCACTGCCCTCCAAACAACCATGCAAAACATGGCTACACACACTGTGGAAAATTCAACCCTTAATAACACTAAAATGATCCTATTGTCAGGGAGAGACCTATTTTAGATTAATTCATTATGAAATGCCAGAGAATGCAAACCCAGAGCAGTGTTTTAGTCAGTGAGAGGAACTTTCTGTGGGACAGGAATAAATAGAGAGAGGAGAAAAGGGCCTTCTATGGACTTCCAGACTCACCCACGTTTGGTGGCTTCCCGTAGTTCACCGGGAGTTCGGGGGGTCGGCCCCTGTGCAGAGCTGCAAATGCAGATCCTTTCCATAGTGTGTGTCTGAAGTCTGCACCAGCAAGAGTGACAAGGGACAAGAAATAATCAATACATTAAATAATCAAGAGATCAAGCACCATTCCTACCAGCCCAGAATAAGATCTGTCTGATTGAACGCTTTGTCAGACTCCTCATTAAAGACTGCGACTCTGATTTCCAGTTCCCCAGCAGTGTCGCTGTAAATGTTTTCAACTTATTTTTGCTTAATTTGGGTGATTATTGACTCTAAATCCATGGAGAGAAAAAGTGAATTTAAAAAGTGGGTGCACTTTATATTGAGGCCCAACTGAACTCTGCCATGTTTTCCTTCTGCAATGCCAACACTTAAACCACCTCTGCTTAGGAGCTGCACATTTGAGATTTCCCATTTTGCTGCCTAAAAGTGAGAGAAGTGAGGGTTTTTTCCAAAAAATCTGTTTTCTTGCAATATGTGGCAATGTGCCCTCCTTTCAGATTTTCCTCTGCACCCCACCCCACCCCCCAAAAAAATCATTGTTTTAAAATGAAGACTGTTCTCTTTAAAGACTCTCCAGCCCGCTGCTGCCAACTGGCCTCAGAGAGGCTCCTCTCTAGAACAATAGTGATTTTTCTGAGACTGTTCAAAGTGCCTCAGAAATTAGACCTGGATTTCTTCCATTTCTGGCCATCTGGAGGGAGAGAAATGAGCTTCCACGGTGAGTAAGTGCTGAAACAGAAGGACAGTGCCGCAGGTTGGTGGATCTGTGTAGCACCGTGTAGGTCTCTGAACACAAAGTGCACAAGCTGAGGTGACTCAGAGGCTCCTGAGAGCACCTTCTGATTAAACCCCAAACTGCTGCACAGAGTATTAAATGATACTCATTAAAAACAGCACTCAGACTTCCTAAAATAGATCCATCCACCTAAACCCTTCTGTTCCCCTGCAGAAAAATGTTTATTTTCTCTTTACATTTTGCTGCTGTTTGCTTCTAAGCTGCAAATTGAGTGTGAAGGGAAGGAATGTTTCTCTGCAAACCTGAATTTCTGCAATTAATTACAGCAAAGCAGAGGCAAAACAAGACTCAGTCCCAAAACTCTGTAGGGCAACGTGTTTGGGAACAGCTCATCCCTCCAGGAGATGTCCAATGGATCAGCAGATGCTCGTCAGCATCACGGTGTGACTTCACAGGATGCAGGGAATTAAGTGCTCAATTGCCACCAAAACAGGAAGGTCCTGCTCTGCCATCCCTCCTCCCCTCCCAGGATGATGCTCCTCCTCCTGTGTCACCTCCAGCCCTGTGATCCTTTTCCACCAGCTCATTTAATTCACTACAACAAAATTTTGCAACATCTCAGCTCTCTGAATCAGCACATCAGAGGATCAAGGAAGTTCTGGCTCCTGCAGGGAGGAAGTGGCAGGGGCATGGAGTGAGGAGGGAAGGAGGAATCACTTCAATAGCAGATGGCTCTCAGATCTCTTTAGTTCTAACACAAAACTGCTCTCAGCATCATTCTCTCAAGCAGAGAGTGTTTTTCAAAGGGAAAAGGACTGGTGCTCTCTTCATGAAAGGAATGGGGGCTTTTAAATTAACTTGAAGCAAGGATGAGCAGGAATTGTCACTGAAGAATCAGAGTGGCCTTCTGCTACTCCCTAAATGCTGCCCCCAATGCCACCACCCTGTCCCGTGTCTGCACAGGCAGGGAGTCAAAGAATGGAAAAATCCAGGCTGAATAATAGCCCAGCTCTGTGATTTTAGACACAGATGTGTGTAAATGTATATGGAAAAATGGCATTTTTCAGACACATCAAACCCCTAATCCCATTCACATCATTTACGCAAACACCAACACACTGGCGAAGGAGGCAGAGGAAGTAATAATATCAGGCAACTGTAGGCAAGAATTGCTTAAAATGGCATTTTTAACCCAAGAAAATATATCCAACAGGGCCAGCAATGACTGCATTTTAGGAAGGAAAAAGCTAGCAAGCACAGGAGACAAAGCAAACACACAGATATCCCAACAGGCATGGCAACAAAAGGGGGTTAATAATTAAAACAGAATTCAAGCCCAGATAAATTGAGATTCTTACCTTTTGCTGCCCTCAGGAGAGACTGGCGCCCGACACCCAGCAAAGTCTGCACCCCCAGCACACTCTGGGGGATTTCCTTGTCCAAGAGGGGCCCAAGCCTCTCACAGATCCTAAGAAGATAATCTGGGGGGATGTGTGCATTGACAGCCACCTAAACACACAAACAACACAGGCATTTGAAAACGGCTTTATTTTTCCTTCTACTGGCAGCACTTTGCTTTGTATTTAAGTGTAAAGTTACTGCAACCAAGCCTAAACCCCCTGAAAATCCCCTCAACCTTAATTATACTGCTTTTTAAAGTGATGTGGAGTGTTGCAAAAGCCACACCAGAAATTTCAGGTTGTAACAGCTTAATTTAGGATAAATTTAGGACATCCCTTACAAACAAACAAAAATCCCCAGTGCAGTTCTCTGCTCAAACAACTTTTTTAAAGCCTTTTTTACCTTTCAGCTCATTCTCTTCCCATTTTTTACTTAACTGAAACACCCTTGCATTGACATCACTGTATGAAGCACACGTGCAAAAGAATAAAAAACTTAAAAACTACCTAAAATCCCTAAAATCAATACTCAGTCTCCTGGGAGTAGGTATCTTTAAGAGCAACGTGTGTAGGCTCCAATTTTGTCATGTTGGGAGAACATCCTTTATTTTTCCCTTTGGACAGAGATTGAGTGACAACAGTTTTTCTGACAGTCTGTTCAAACAACAAATTAATTGTGCCTCATTATCCAGAATGTCCTGCACTGCCTGACTCCCATATTTACAAACTGGCAGGAAAAGCTCTGCCCATCAGAGCTCCTCTGACACAGGATACACAGCTCCATCCACCTCTGTCCATGGATCAGCTCCTGCCTACCCAGGTCCCAGGGATGTGCCCAGCTCCTGCCCCAGCACACCAGAGGGAGTGTCAGGCATCAGGAAGGAGGAAAAGGTCTGTAATTCCCTCAGCCCTGCTGCCAAAACATTGTTCACTCAACTGTGTCATCAAACAGATTATTAGCACACGTCGTTGGGAATTTTTTTATTCTAATTGGGCAACAGCAGTGGAGCTACAGGACCCAGCACAGCCAGGCAGGGCTGGATAATGTCACCACCTGCACCATGAGATGGATCAAGACTGTCCCATAATTCAGATTTTAACCAGAAAGAAAAGGGAAATATATCTAATTCAATATACAAATTACCAGTTAATTTAACATGACTAAAACCAGTTAATTAAAAATGACTAAAACCTCTTCCAATGTGAATGGAACTCTTGGAGGAGAGACAGGTTCCTCCCTCTACTCATCTCACAGTCACTGCTGGTTAAAGAATCATTTCATCAATCATGATGATTCTAAAGATTCAGAATCATCGTTTTTTCAGTGCAGGAATGAGAAGCCTGATGAGTGCATTACCATGTTCTCATTCCAAGACTTTTCATCCCGTGAGTGAGCATCAAGGAACGACCCTGTGAATGCTCTCCTGCACTGACAGGGCTCTCCAGTCATTTTAGCTTTTTTCCCTAAAATCAAAGTTCTGAAACTATATTTGCACCTTCCCAGTGCTACAACCAGTGAAGTTCAGTGTATGAGCATGAATTGTGTCTCACTGTAAATGATGGGATATAACAGAAGTTAAAATGAGAGAAAAGGATTATCCAAACTTTGGTATTTGCCTCTTATTCTGACTCATTCCTGAAACACTGTAAATGTGTTTAGGCTACAAAATATTTTATGATGCTGCAGCAGCCTCCCTTCAGTGTGTAAGATTTCTAAAAGGGAAGTTCTAGAGAAAGAACCAGCAGTTAAGCAAAATCTGGATATGAAATTCTTACTTCCATCTCTGATAACCAGCAACAAGCCCCTCAGTCACCAACTGCCAACACCCAGTGATGTATCAACCTTAAGATTAAAAGATCACAGAGACCAGCCTAGAAGCTCTGAAGTTTTACTTCCAGAGCACCAAAAAAACCCCAAACCATACCATTCTCACTGGAAATGTAAAAAATCCAAACCATTTTCCCAGTGTAGCACAGTAAACACTGCCCTGTTCACCCTGGAGCTGGTTTAGGAGTTTCACCTATTCCATGCCTAGGAAGGTGCTGAATTAAGCCTGGCAGCAAATATCCCACTGCAGAGATAGAGCCCAAGGTGTTCAACAAGCATTCCTGACTACCTCCAAAATGGAAAAGGACTTGGGGGCTCAAAGATGAAGGCACACTTTTATAGGGAACAGCAAAGAGCAAACACTGACACACTGGGGCCTGACAGCATTCCCTGATCTCACTTCCTTCCCTGCACATTTCCTTGTTTCTACAACCCACAACAGCCCCAAATAAGCAGCCCTTAATCTGAATATCAGCACTGCTGTTACTAACAAACAGTTCCATAGGCAGGCAGCAAGAGCAGCAAATTCTCCTGGTGATTTTTTTCCATAATAACTTCCAGAAAAAAATGCTTAAATCACAGCCCAGAGCTAAACAAGCAATTCTATTTTCAGGTTCCCAGAAGAACTTGAATCAAAAATCCTTCTTTTCACCTCTGAGAGAGTTGTAAATGGATTTTAAGTATTTTTCTAGAACATGAAGCTGCAAACATCCAGCTGAAAAAAACAACATTTCCCAGATCAGATTTTCCTTAAAAGAAGGATGGAAAAAGGCAAAGGTACAGCTGCACCTCTTAGTGTGTGCTTGTCCAAATCCCACGTGGCAAAATGAAACAGCAGCAAGGATATTACCAGCTCCTCCAATATATTAGAAAATATTTTGAAGTATAGTTAGAAAATATTTTAGAAAACAATCAGAAAACTGGAAAAAATTAGAGATGAGTAATACAGGCCCAAACCATGCATGTTAAAATAACGTAGAGCTGAAAATGTGCTAAGTGAGAACAAATGCTGCATCTTGGGATAAATCATAAAGAAAATATGTTTTGTTGCCTTAGGATGTGAAAAATCCTATAAAAGTTAAAATATGAGAGCACAAGAATGCAACAGAACCAGATGAGTTCTCTGACACAGTAACCAACCACACAGGTTCAACGGATCTAAAAAGTGAAAGATTAAGTGAAGCCAATCTATCCTTTTCAAAAAACTCTCCCAGTCCTGACTGCTTGAGCCAGGCTGAGATAAGCTGCTCCAGTGATAAGCACAAGGAAAGAACTGTTAGTGAAGTCACGTCAGGGCTGGGAGAAATTCAACCCCTAAACCTGTTCATGGTCCTGTGGTTGGAAGCATCACTCAGAGACCACGAGCAGAGAGTCCTCCCTGGAGCTGGGACAAGCAGCTTCTGCATCCCTGAAACCAAATCCCCTGGTGTGACTCTGATCCCTGTTAGGACAATGCCCTCAGGCACAGGGTGGGACTGTTGGGGTGCCTGTGCAGGGACAGGGGCTGGATTTGATGATCCTTGTGGGTTCCTTCCTCAGGAGTCTGTGATTCTACAGATGCTGACAACTCCTCCTCCAAGGAAGGGAACAAACAACCCAAGAAAGACTCGTTGTGATTATTACTTAAAGTAAGATGTCTGTTTTTGACAGAGCTGGGAACCAGGGAGCTCTGGGAGCCATCTCTTTTGGGAAGCCCAGTGGAACATCTCTTCAAAGCACAGACTGGAGGCAGGAGCTGCAGACTGGAGCGAGGCAGCGACGCGGCCCTTGGGAGGCTGCTCTGCCCTGTTCCTGCTGGGCAGGCCCAGCTGGGCCTCAGCACTGCATTTCTCTCCTCCAGGTAGTCATCCAACACTTCCCTCATTTGCCAAAATAACCATCAATTAAGAATCCATTGACAACTGTATCAAAAAGCAGTGGAGGAGGCCAAGAGGCCGAGGTAGCTGAGCAAGCAGGAAATTACTGATGACCTCAAATAGGGAATCTCACCAAAGGGAAACTCAGACACTGGACCTGCACAAGATGCCAGCAATATGCAAACAAACTGAAATTAAAAAAGCCTTTACCCACTGGGGTCCCCAGAGAGAACAGGTTGGAACAACCATGCTACAGATGACATTTTCCTGAGGTGACAAAACCGTAACATCTCTGGTCTGCTAATGCTGGGATTGGCAGGATCTATAAATACCAGCACCTCGGACTCAGGGCTAGTTTTAAATCAATGCAGATGGGCAAGGCAGGAACTCAGAGCCAAATCCCATAAGCTGTTCCATACCAGCACAGCCGCTCATGGATGCAAATTCCCCACTCTCCAACAACAGCTGATTTTCTGTTTTGCCTGGAATTACGTGTTTTTCAGCACAAAGACCAAACCAGGCTGAGCCAGAAGACTCAGCCCATCAGAAAGTTCTTAAAACCAGAGCAGAGCCAGTCACCTTTATCAGGAATAAACAAAGATAATGTGGAACAGCAGGTCACTGGAGACTGTGCTGATAATCGGAGGCGTTCAGCTCGACTCATCTGTAGAGCAGCTGACTCCACACCAAGCTGCTGTGGCTCATTTAAAACCAGAGCACTAATTGCCTGCAAGTTGGACACACTTCAGACCTTCAAAAGGCCGGGCTGGATGGGGCTTGGAGCAACCTGGTCTAGTGGAAAGTGTCCCTGCCCACTGCAGGGCATGGAATGGGATGGGCTTGAAGGTCCCTCCCAACCCAAACCAGTCTGGGATTCTGGGATTCATGGACCCTCCCCTTTACCAACACATCTCATGCCTCAAGACCACCAGCAGTCAGTGAGAACGTAAAACCACTGTGGAGTACACCTGGAGAAGAGGGAACCAGGAGGAGTCATCGGGGTCTGCAGCTCCTCCTGAGGGGCAGCTCCAATCTCTCTCCCTGACAGAGGAAACAGGATTCAAGGAATGGCTGGAGCTGTGTCAGGGACATTTAGGGGGCAATCAGGGAAAGGTTCTTCCCTTAGAGGGTGTTTTGGCACTGAAAAGGCTCCCCAAGGAATGGACACAGCCTCAAGGCTCCCAGAGCTCCAGGAGGGTTTGGACAATGCTCACAGAGTGGGATTGTTGGGGTGTCTGTGCAGGGCCAGGAGCTGCACTGATGGTCCTGTGTGTCCCTTCCAGCTCAGGATACTCTGTGACTCTGTGATTACCTAGACACATGCTGCAGGCAAAAAAGTGTTCCAATGTGAAAATAAACAGGAAAAACAAAGCGAACATAAATGCACATAAAGTTGCATTCTGTGTGGTTTTACTCCATAGGTACAATTCTCATTAGCATGTCTTAAATTACTTGTCTGCCCTGTGATACCTGATATTAAAGTAAAAGATTAAGTTTATTAAAAAAAAAAAAAAGGAACAAAGGAATCTCAGTGAGCTTTCAGATCTTGCCTAAAAACTCGAGTGAAGTGGGAGTAAACATTCCCTAGATAAAAACTATCCAGTGGTCATTGGGCTGTTCCATCTTTATCACTCCCAAAAGCCCAGGAGCAGTAACAGCGTACTCAGTGGTCATATTTTGGTATTTGGCATATTTTCTGAAAAACACCACTCAGAACCTCAACAGTCACACTGAGGATGGAAAACAAAGCTGAAACAACAGAACAAGAAATACTCTGTCTGAATATTGGGCACACAAACAAATCAGACTTCTCTGGGTTGTAAACTCTCACAAATTCAATTACCTGCCTGACCAGAGTAGCTGCACCACCCAGCTGAGATTGTAAACGATTTTGGGTTTCTGGCTGTAAAAAGCAGAAATGGGTTGAAAAAAGCCCTTTACCTCCAACTGCTGGCATCTCCAATTTAATTTTGGTTCATTATGTGCCTGAGATAATTAAAAAGAAGGCTGGAGTGCTTTGTGTCCTTCATAACCCTGGCTCTGTTCTGAACATTACATTCAGACATCCAGCCAGCCCTGAAGTCGAGGAGCTCAGGTTAATAAACAATCATATGCAGCCAAAAGTCCAAATTCCAAACACAGCAAACCCTAAGCAATGAGGGAGAAAAGGCTTTCTTCAATATCCTTAACACACTGAGGATTCACAGACAGAAACTCAGCTCATCCCACCTGGCATCAACCTGTCTCACTGTAATGATTCATTTATAATCCTGTTCCTTACTGTACACCATGAGAAACAGTCAAATAATACTAGATAAATGGCCAAACTAAAAGTATGGGTTAGTGCTGATTAGTTTAAGATGCAGGAAAAAAAATCTTAAATTTAAATATTATATGAGTTTATACAGAAATAAGAAATTTCCCATTAACTCCAAAACTCACTTCAAAATGTTTTTCTCTTGTTTCTGAAATGTTAAGGAAAAGTACATGCTCACACACATATTTAAAAAGATTTTAAGGTTTTAAGGCTTTTATATCTGTGCTACAGAGAATAAAAAGAAAAAAATTATATGTTAATCAAAGTGATATACAAAACCACTCTGTCTGACACCAGACTGCACCAGTGGCATTGCTAACACTCCTGGATACTGGGTGCAGTACCACGCTAAACCTGAGACAGCCCTTAGTTAGATTTCAGATTCTCCAGGAATACCATAGAGTACCAAAATCTATTGAATGCAGAACTTACTCTATGTCTGCTCACTCAATTTACACTCCCAGAATTATCCACAAGAGCTGTGAAGAAGCCCAGCTTCCACCTGAAATTCTGCATAGGCTTTAGAAAGGGAAAGGCAGCTGGTCCAAAGGTCTGCTCTGGGCACAAGGAGTTCTGTCCACACCTGAGCTCCTACAATGCTGCTAAAGTGGGAAACCAGCTCCCGAGCCAGATGCAGAGCAGTTTGAGCAACAGTCATGGCAAAATCCCACGTCATTATTGCTCCATGGGAGCCGGGAGAGGCCAGGACGTGCTTTCCATTCCTTGCAGGTGAGTGCCAGCGCTGGGCACAGGTACCAGGGCTATAAACGCTATGGGGAAGTTTACAGCCGTCCAACTGCAAAGTGCTACATCAGCGCCACACGTCATTGCCCAGAGCTCCCAGAAATGAAACCAAGGCCGCCTGGACCCTTTGGAAAAGGACTGGAACAGCTTCAGTTTTGTCACTTTCACACAGACACATCTCCGGGGGTGGGGGCCAAGGGCCACCCCCCACCCCCGGCCTTGCGGAGAAACTGACCTTCCTCAATGACACACATTCATAGGGTTCAGCACTCAGCAAAAGCAGCCACTCCGTGTATTTCACCGGCATTTAACAGCCACAACACCACACTTCCTAACCCCTCCTTTCCTGCCTGACAGCAGGCCCAGACGCCGCGGAGAGGGGCGGGTTTCGCGCAGGCCGCCGCAGGCCGGGAATCCCTGACCCAGCCCGGCAGCGCCGGGCCGGGCGGCACGTCCGGCACGTCCCCCCCGCCGGGCCGCGGCAGCGCGGCCGAGCCCGGCCCAGAGCGGGGCAGCCCCGGGGGCGCGGGCGAGGCGGCGGCGATGGCGCGGGGGGACCGGGGGGGACCCGCGCCCCGAGCCCCCCGCCCCGCCGGCTCCGCCGCGGCGCCGCCGCAGCCAATCAGGGGCCGCCTCACATCGCCGCGCACCGCTCCCCGCGTTGTAAGGCGCAGCGCCATTGGCCGCGCCGGGCCCCGGTGCGTGCCCTCGGATAACCCCCGGCCCCACAATAGCGCGGCGCGGCCGCTCCGCCGATGCCAAAGGGCGGCCCACGGGGGTCTCACCGGCAGCCCCCGGCCCCGCCGCGCCTCCGCTCCCTGCCCGCCCCTCCGTTCCGCACCCCGCGGCCCGCCGCGGCCTCGGCGGGGCGCAGCCCGCAGCCTTAGTGGGGGGGACACACACACGGGGCGAGGGGGGGGGGACGCGGCGCCCGCTGCGGCGGCGGCGGCGCGGGGGGCGGAGGGAAGTTGTCGGAAAAGTCAAGAGTGAAACTTGTCTCACCAGGTCCTCGAAGCTCCGGCGGTGCTCCTTGCCCTGCCAGTCCAGACGCCGCGGAATGAGCTGCGGGAGGGACACGAGGACGGGAGGCGGCCGTCAGTGCCCGAGCGACCCCTCCCCGGGGAGCCCCCCCCCCCCCCGGTGCCCGCCCGCGCCCCCCGGGATGGAGCCCCTCGGCCGCTGCCCCCGGCCCCGCCGCGGGGCAGCCGCGCTCCCGCCGGGTGTCCCGGGCGGAGATGGGCTGGGTTAGACGGGGCAGGGCAAACGCCGACCCCGCCGTCCCGAGGGCTTCCCCCGTCCCGCCGGGGCTGCGCCTCACCTGGTGCTCCTCCAGCTCCTCCACCAGTACCTGCGGACAGAGGGACACACACACACACACACACACACAAAGGACGTGAGTCTGGCGACCGCAACGCAGCGGCTTCGCCGCCCCGTCCCGTCCAGTCCCGTCCCGTCCCGTCGCCACCCGCCCGGCCCGGCCGGAGCGCCGGCTCCGCGCTCACCTGGGCGGATTTCTTGCAGGGTCCGGACTGCAGGAACCGTGCGATCAGGTAGTAGAGCTCTGCGGAGGGGCGGGGGAGAGCGGGTTAGACACGGTTAGAACGGAGGGGGTGCGGAGCGCAGCCCCCGCCGCCAGCGATACCCACCGGCTTCCAGCTGGGTGGGGGCGGCCGCCGCCGCCATCCTCCTCGGGAGGGGGAGGGGAGGTGGCGGATGGCGCCCCGGGGGGACTCGGCTCCTAGTGCGGGCGCAGCCTCATGCCGGAGCGGCGGTGCCGGTGCGGGGCGCGGGTCCCGGTGCGGGTGCGGGCGCGGGTCCCGCCCGGGCTCATCGCGGCTCCGCGGACCGAGCGCCGCCGGCACCGCCCGCACCGCCGCCGCCCGCCGCCAGGGGGCGCGCGCGGCAGCGCCGGGCGGGCCGGGGGGCAGGAAGGGCGGGGCGGTGACGCGCCGCGGGGGGGCGCCCGCCACTTCCGGGCGGCGGCTGAGGGAGGAGGAGGAAGAGGAAGGGCCGGGCCGAGCCGGGAGAGCCGGGATGTGCCCGAGGCGTTTGGCCGCCGTCACGGGGCTGCGCGGACTCGGGCTGTGTATCAGAGGGCCCGGTGGGCGTCACGGGGAAGCACTAACGGCTTCTGTCCTCGCGGGCTCCGCCCTCAGCGCTCCCGGTTGTCCCTGCCCCGGCCCTCACGACTCCAGCCCTTCCCAGCCCTCACGGCCGCAGTGTTCTCGGCCTCTGGTCGTGGCCTCCTCCCTGGCAGCGCCTGGGAAGCGGAGCCCCATGTGTGCCTCAAATGAAGCAGTTTTTAAGAGGATGAAGGGATTCAGGAATCTTAGGGATCCTGTCAAGGGTAGGGGGATGGAGCCCACGCGTGTGCCATGGAGGGGACGCAGCATTGCTCAGTGGGGAGGTGACAGCCCTTGCGGGCTCCCGGTAAACAAGGCCTGGCTGTAGGGAAGTGTCTCAGGTTGGGGTAGCTTTAGGAGTTAAAGTGTTTGCTCCCAGAGACCAGGAAATTCCAATATGATGGACACAGCACCTGTTCTCAAGGAACAAAAGGGGTCAGGGTCAGAGTAGATAGTTTTAATGGAAATAAATATTTTTCCATGGGATACATCCTGTCAGAGCTCCTGAAATTAATGACATTTAAGCAATAAGTTGCTAAAACACATCAAGTATTTTATCTCAAGTACCTGACATTTGGTGTTAGAACTCCAGTGTAAAAACCACTGTCATCATGGCATAACAAAGGACAGCCTCTCCTCCTGCCTGAAACACTGGGAGCTGAATCACTGTGAGTCGATGCTCTGGTAATATTAAGAATAAATTCAGATTGAGCACATATTTATAGCTGCTGCTCAGGACTGGGTTTGCTGTGGAGCACTGGCTCAGGGTTTTGTTGCTCTGCAGTCAGGATGCAGCCCTTCCTGCTGGCAGCTCCACAGGATGCCTCCAGGCACCCAGGGAGAAGGATTTGAGGATTTGGCATTAAGCTGCCCCACATAATTCACCTGTACTCACTGCCCCTTCATCCACCTGTGGAAGCTGTTTTGTGCCAGGAGCTTGGATTAACTGAGTGATTTGTGGACCCTGTTTCCTCTTCATAATCCTCTAAAGTTCTTGAGTTCTCAGTGACTGCTGATAGGATCCCAGAATGATTTGATGGAAGGGACCTTAAAGTTCATCCAGTCCCACCCCTGCCATGGGCAGGGACACCTTCCCCTATCCCAGGCTGCTCCAAGCCCTGTCCAGCCTGGCCTTGGACACTGCCAGGGATCCAGGGGCAGCCACAGCTTCTCTGGGCACCTGTGCCAGGGTCTCTCCACCCTCACAATAAAAATTTCTTCCAAATACCTCACCTAACCTTGCCCTCTGGCAGTGGAAAGCCATTTCCCTTTGTCCCAAGTCCCTTTCCATTTTCTTGAAGGCTCCAAACAAATACTCTTGGAATGTTTTCAGGGCAGGTTCATCGCTCAGCTCATCAGTGGACAGACACAAGGTGCCACCTCACCAAGCTGCAAATTCCAGTGGTTTCCCAATAGTAACAGCTCTCCCAGCTTCCCAGCAGGACCCCAGAGGCTCCAAAGCTGCAGAGCTTCCTGGGAGATACAGGGTGAAACTGCTGTTCTCAGAATGAATTCCCAGCCAGGAGAAGCACACACTGATCCCACTCTCCAGAGGGGTAAGGTTTCTCCCACCTGTCTTCAGAGCCCAGAACTGCAAGCTCATCTTTGCATGCATGATGGGCAGGCAAAGGAGAAAACACAGATGATGTTTTATAATATACCCTGAAAGTACAAATGCATCTTTCTGAGCTGAACAGAATTCCATGTCAGGGGAAAAACAGCTCCATAAATAGTGGTCAGCACCATGTCCTGGTGCATTTTGGTGCCAACAGCTCCACATCCATCCAGGTAAGACCCCACCTGCAGCCCTGGGATCCCCAGCACTGGAAGGATGTGGAGTTGTTGGAGCAAATCCAGTGGAGGCACCAAGATGGTCAGAGGGATGGAGCAGCTCTGCTGTGAGGAAAGGCTGGGAGAACTGGGGTGGTTGAGCTTGGAGAACAGAAGCTCCAGGGTGACCTAACTGTGGCCTTCCAGTGCCTGAGGGGAGCCCACAAGGAAGATGGAGAGAGACTACATGGGTCTGGAGTGCCAGGACAAGAGGGAATGGCTTCCCACTGCCAGGGGGCAGGGTTAGCTGGGATATTGGGAAGGAATTGTTCCCTGTGAGGGTGGAGAGGCCCTGGCACAGGGTGCCCAGAGAAGCTGTGGCTGCCCCTGGATCCCTGGCATTGTCCAAGGCCAGGCTGGACAGGGCTTGGAGCAGCCTGGGACAGTGGGAGGTGTCCCTGCCCATGGCAGGGGATGGGGCTGGATGGGCTTTAAGGCCCCTTCCAACCCAAACCATTCTGGGATTCCATGATTCTGTATTTGTTTAGGAATGTGACATTTCCTTGGCACCTTTTGGTGCCTTACTGCATCTCTCCACTCATAATTTGCTTTTATTTGATCTTGGGGGTGGCACAGGTGAAGCTGCAGCTCCACCAGGCAGGTTTGTTCTCTTTGAGCCTCTCTAGAGCCCATGGGGATTTCTCTAGTAGAGCCCACAAAAGCCTGGGATAGAAAATGCTCCCAAAGTGAGCTTGTCCATGCCTTGCTTGTGTCCTTCCTGCAGCATTCCAGCTGGGAGCCTGGCTGCTCCTTGTTTGGTGCTCAGTCCACGACCTGGGGTCAGTGCTTGGCCGTGCTGGGTGTTGCTCTGCACCGTGGCTCAGATGGATTCCTGCATCAGCAGGAGGGGAGGGTGTTGGGAATGCCCCAGGTGTGCCCTGTGTGTGCTGAGGGCACAGCTGTGCAGGTGCCTGCACCAGGGGCAGGTACAACCAGCATTCCTCACTCCCAAACATTCACAGGGGACTTCCCTCAGCCTGGCTGTGGCTGGACTGTGCTGCTGTGCAGTCACTCCCGAGCCTCTTCCCGACATTCCTGACTCCCTGCCACCTCAGCTTCCTCTCCTTAACGCTCTCCCAGTTGCTCCATTACTCCCCAAGCCTGCTACAAGGGCTGACATCGATACCTCTTCCCACCTCTCCCGGGTTTTCCCCTCCAGGAGTCATGTCTGGTGAGTAATGCCCATCCTCTCTTTCCCCAGGAGCTCCATTTCCACACCACACGTGGATTCTGCAGCTCCATGACTCATCTTTTTCCAGATCCTCTGCATCCAAGCAGCAGCATGCTGGGGGTGATAGTAAATCTCAGAGTGAAAGCAGGGTTTTATGGATGTGCTGATTCATCTTTCCTCAGAGCAGAGCTCTGTTATGTAAATGCCAGCAGCAGCTGGTGGCAGGAGGAGGGAGAACAGAGGAATGAGCCACGGAAGGGTTCAGAAGCAGAGATGCTTTAAGGATGGACTGTAGCTGTTTCTTTACATACTGCTCTTTAATGAAAAAGAAAATAAAGTTTTTGAGAGATTTTAGGACTGGGAACTGATGACATTCAAATACCCATCAGTTCTCCCTGTTTGGTGCTGTAGGGAGTTTTACTCTCAGCTGTAGTTAAAAGTAAAACTCAACCCCCTGTTTAATTTGGCTACAAAATTAAATGACCTTTCCCACAATCAGCTTGTAAAACCAGGTAAAGGTGTCTCTCTCATTTTTGATTTATGATTATTCTGCCCTCGTGAGTCAAATCCTGCTTTAGCTGTGTGTGAAAACAGAACTGTGGTTTAGTATAACCAGAAATGTACAGTTAAAATCAAAAAAAGAAAGTTTAGAGTGGAATTGTGCAGGTATGGTGGGTTTACCTGCATTGTACCTTTTCAGTAAATGTAGGTAAGGATTCACATGCCTGAATTTAGCTGGATTTAAACTCTGGAACAAATTATGCATTTTTGTCTTTTTTTAAAGAATATTTTCTGTGTACATTTCATAAAATACCCCCAAGTTGGAAGCAACCCACGAGGATTTCTATGAACATTCTGTTCATCTTGGGTCTTTCATCTGGAGCTAAATGACAAGTGAGGATGGTAGTTAAATTAAATCCAAGTTTTTGTTTAGCTGATTCAAAAATAAGAGTTGTTCAGAAGGAATTCAGGAGTCGGTGCCTTGTGCTACACAGCTGTGAGTAAAGGAATATTGAAAAGTCCAAGCTTATTTTAAGATCTTTACATAGAAAACCCTCAAATTTTGATATCATAGTTTATTTTAAAAAATAAATGAGATGCAAAATAATTAGCACTAATTACAGTTGCTGGAGTGCAGGGCTTGTGTGTGCAAACCAACATCCTGTTTTTGCAGGAAAAATCTCCAAATTCCCACTCCTTCCTGTGGTTCTCTTCCTCGACAAGAGCTGTTAAATAATATCTAAATAGCTGTTATATATTGCACAAGATCTGCTCTAGGATTTTTGCTATTTTTAATAATTTATTATTTAATTTCTCTGCTGCATCATTCCAATCATTCCTCTAGATGGTGCCCGACACCCAAGAGTTGGGAGCGACATTATCCCATAGGAAGGCGATGGAGGACGAGCCAGGACGCCGCTCGCCTTTGTTTCTAAATTCTATCTTGCATCGGTTCATCTTGTTGAAAAATTACTTGGTCTGATTATATAAATATGATAGTTTTTTCTTTTTGAGAATCCTAAAATCCATGCAGCCTAAATGCCACCTTGCTGGAGCAGTGTCATCCCTTGCTCCGTGGACTGATCCATATCTCACATTCCTATGGCAGCCATTAGCTGCTGTGAGCTGCGCTCAGTGCGTGCAGCCCTGCTGCGACTGGGGGAACTGAATCTGCCTGGTTTGCAAAGCAGTGAAATTCCTGATTATTATCTAAACGTTTCTCCTTATCTCTATTTCACACAGAAATGCCAAATCCAGCTGTGGATGGAACACCCAGGAAAAGGGGTGGCTCTGTGTCCCTGTGTGCTCTGGGCTCTGCCAGCAGAAGGACCAGGGGAATGATATCAGTGTCAGGTCCATCCCCAGCATCTCTGAATTCCAACTTTGTACCTCAAAGTGCCTGGAACCCCAAGTTTTATAGCAGCAAATTTACTACTGGGTGTAAGTGACCAGGCAGGTTTTGTCATTGCTGGTGTCACTACTGCACCCTGCACAGTCCCTGTCTAAGGGCCTGATTCTGACCTGTGTCCCCTGGCTGGGATCAAACCCCCTGTTCCCAGCCTTTTCCAGCTTCTCCTGATGTACTCTGACTGCTGCCAGTCCAGGGGTCCCCTGCACAAGGATCTCACCCCAAAAATACCACCTGATATCACTGCTGGGCTAATTCAGCAAGTTTAAGTCATGCTAAATATTTGTAAATAATCCTTTGATGGTTTGTTTGTGATTTTTTAGGTTTTTAGGGCAAATCCTACATTTTTGGCTTCTCCCAGAAGCCTGGGCACAAAGCACCTGACTGTAGCTGGGAATTCATCACCTCTCTCCCTGGACATGCAAATTTTTCTGGAATTCCCTCAGCTAAGTGAACAATTTTATTAAAATTACATCTCTCTGTATCCCATACCCTTTTCCAAAAGTTTTGAGGATTTTTATATTTTAATTATATTTTTCATTCTACAAAAAAAATCAGAACTATTGGGAAGGAGTGCCATAGGGTTTTTTAAGCACTGCTTTTATTGAAATAAAAGGTTATAAAACATTTTGAATAATTTTTTTATTTATTGATATCTTTAACAGGCAGACATTGTAAATAAGCTCATTAATACTCTTCAAATACAGCCTTATAAAATTAATTCTCAATTACTGCATGTGGTAATGGATTAGAAAACTGTCCTGTGTAAGTTTGCTCACAGGAGTGTGAGTTTAGAATGAACTTTCTAAGTCACTAATCATGGAATCCAAGGATGGGATTTTGGAACATTTCTCAAAGCACTATCCCATGCAGGAATTCTCTTCCCATTGTTTTTATTTATTGATTATAAAACCTCTTCTTGTGATCTTCAGTTCGGGATGATGTCTCCTTTTTATCCCTCATAAGGAAAAGCTTTATCATGGAATCTTCCATAAATTCCTCTGCAGTAAAGTGACCCCATATTTAATTTAATTCTTGCACTTCCATCATTTAATGGACATTCACATTCTCCTGTAGCTGTCCAGCTTTGTATCTCTGGGAAAAGTCTTTCCCCTGATGTCCTCAGGAGTTCAGATCTCAGAATCCCTTTTTATTTTTGGCCTTAAATTATTAGGGCTTGAGACATAACCTGCTACAATATGGTTTGTGTGTCATCTTGATTTGGAGAGGCCTCACATTCTTGGAAGGTCCTTTAAAGTGTTTTTTTTTTTTTTAATCAAGAGACTAATTTAATTTAATTTAATTTCCAGTGAGGTGGTTTTCAACACCTACAAGTTCTTGCCCTGTTGGCTGTTTCCTTCATTTCTCTTACACCAATAAAAGTCTATGAAGAGTTTATGAAGTCCCCAAGTTCTGTGTGGTTGAGTTTCTCCTGGAAAACCACCACAGGTGGGAGATGAAGCTGTGAAGGCACATGGAAAGAACTGTGCCATCATCCTTATTACCTGAGGTTTTCTTTGTTATCCCGGGATTATAATGGCATAAGTGTGGAATATGCTGTAGAGGTGGAAAAAAGCTTCTCCTTTGTTCTCCACTTTGTCCTTGAAGTCTAAAGGATCTGCCATTTCCTGTGGAGGATCCTCTTCTCTCCATGTGTTTCCTGATGTCTCTGGACACCCTTCTCCCTCCTGCTCTGTGCAGTCAGTAGATCTCAGTCTCTTCACTTCTTTCCTCTCTTTGCTCCTTCCTCCAGCTTGCTGACTGAGGTTGTTACAGGTAACACCTTTCAGACCTTGACTTTCTTCCACACCCATCTTCCATCTTGACTTTGCTACTGCCTATGGACTCTGCCAGCCCCCCATGCCCTTGTGTTTGGGGGTTTTGTCCTTGCTGTCTCCAGGATGCCTCTGGAATGGCTGAGGAACGTTCCCATGGGAGACACAGTGCATCCTGAAATGGGACAAGAAAAATCCCATTGAGAGTGATGCTGTCCTCTTGGTGCAGGTTTCAAGCAGATATTGGAGAAATCTGGGAGCTGAGAACTGAGGGAGGGATTTAGGGAGACCAGAGGCTCATGATATGTGTCAAGACTCTTGAAAGCATTGTTTTGTCTTTCTTGAACATGTGGAAAACAAACCAGGCTGCAGCATTCTCTCCCTGTCAGGAGAAGAAAGCAGCAGGACAAAATCTGTTGTTGGAATTTCCCTCCAGCAGCACTTCCACCCCTCCCACCAAGGGCAGTTGGGGTGAGCCATGGCCATGCTTGGGGAGACTCATCCCAGGGGATGTGGGTGTCCCAGAGCTGGGCACTCTGCTTTGTTCCCTGCAGCCCCACCCACCCCCTCAGCTAAAAATGACATTTTTCACCAACTGCTAAAGTCTCCTGCTCCTGCTTTAATGTTAATTTTGGGAGTTTTCAGCTGGACTCTGAGCTACCTCCTTCAGGAATCCACGTGGCAGCCCCGAGGTCCAGCCCCATCTGGGTGACAGAGTTTGTTTCCTTTGGCAATACAGATTTAACAACCAGGCTTCCAGCCCTGGGAATCATTTCCCTCAAATAGCGGCAAAATAAATGATGGGACATTTTCCAGTGCAGTGCTGCAACCACCCAAAACACCCCTGTAGAATTCACAGAGGCCAGGCAGAGTGAGTGCATTAAGCAAGGCTTAGGGGATTATGGAATTAAATTGGGAGCCCCTTCCACCCTTCCCCCAGTCAAAGACATTCGGAAATAAATATTAAAAAAGGGTGTTAAAACAATGGCTTTGGCTAAAACCTCTGCAAGCAAAGAGCCTTGTTGTGGGGGCTGTAGCTGGGCTGTGGACCAGGCTGTGTTCCAGAGGGTTTCCATCAGGGAGCCAGGGTGATCTCAGGAACACCCAACGGCCGTGGCTGGAATGGCTCTGCTTCCCAAACTCCCTCAGCAGAGGAGAAGTGCCCCAGCCCCTCGTACAGCACAGGACTTTGCCTCCCCTCCTCTGGACCCTGCTGCTGCCTTTGGCATTCCTTATCCTCTGCCTGCAATTCCCAGCTCTGTCCTTTCCCAGCATCAGGAGCATCCTGCTCCTTTCAGGGAGAGTTTGTGCAATGGAAGCTTTGCTTTAATCTGGGCTGGATTTAGCCAGATGCTGCAATCCTGGGAAGGCTTACACAGGGCTCAGGTCTGCCATGGGAATGTAGCCTTGATTTGATAATCTGGGAATGGTTTATTTGAAATTAAAAACATAGAAAACCTTTGAAACAGCTTTTTATTTTGAGCTCCTTTTGGCCTTGCAGTAGAACAGGCACCCTGGCTCTCGGTCACATCTAGGGCCTGGCACCCATGAAATAGGTTTTAGGCTAATGAGGCACACTCTGCCTGCTTTAATTAAATTAATTAGAGCCAAAAAAAGGCATTTTGCATTAAAAGTGTTTAGCATCATAATAATACAATGAATTTAAATATTTAATATAAAAATACATAAAATTAAATATTAATTTGCAATACACTTACAGAGTCCATTTGACCAAATAACCCCACAAATATTCCCTTACCAGAGAATCCCATTTCTTTATGTCTTTATTAACATAATTACAGACCTTTGTATTTAAAATCTTTATTTTAGTGCTGTTCTCTTGGTAATAAAATAAATCCATGAGACACCTGTGCAGCAAGAAATAGGATTTACAGAGATTTTAAGCTTTTGGGGGCAAACATGGTTTATTCTTGCCCATGTCAAGACCTGGGGTAGATGAGCCCAGTGACACCAGAGGCAGCTGAGTGTATTAATTAGTGCTAATTAATAAAGCTACTGGGTTCTTTGACCTTCTCACAGCTCACTGCACGGGCGGAGGAGGAAGGATAAGGAATGAGCAGAGGAAAATCCTTTTGATCAGAGTTTTTCCGTGCCCACCTCTCCTCTCTGACTCCCCCAGGTCCTGTGTCCCCCTGTGCCTTAGCAGGGAGTGGTGACAGCTCATCCTGCAGGCTGGAATTCCAGGGAATCCTGCAGCCCCCTGGGAAGCTGCTGCCCAGGAAGGGGCTGGGGATGCTGACTGCTTGTGACAAGTCTTGCCTGGGAGAAAACCAACACGGGCAGCGGTTGGAAACCTGAATGATGTCACTATGGCAACAAAATAACTCACCTTAAAATAAAATGTGCATTGGAAGCAACCTCATGTGCTCAGGGAATACAGGGAGGAAGCTCCTATTTTTTATATGTATATATTTTTATGTTTATGTATTTTAAATATTTTTTCAGCTTCCTGAATTCCCTGTTACCAGATGCTGATGCAGGTGTAAGAAATATTTTAATTTCTCTCAGCAATGAAATGAAACAGAACATGACCAGACCTCCAGAAGAAGGAAAAATGTTTGCTGGAGGGCAAGAAAACCCTGGAGCTGCTGATAACTACAAGTCATTCTGATGTATGTGAGATCCAGACTATCAATATCTGCAGCTCACACCAGGGATTTGGGACTAATTATTGCTAATATTTTTCATGGACATAGTCCATCCCTTTCCAACAATCCCAAACCCCATTTCCATATTTGTGCTTTCCAGACAGGTTTGTTTTCCCCTTGTTTCTGCATTAAATAACAGCAACAGGTAGAAATGTAGAGATTTCTCTGGAAATTCCAAACTCTCCCTGGCTCTTTTTATCCCATGAGCATCCCAGCCAGCTTGGAGCTGTGGTGATTCAGCCACAGCGCTGCTGGCGAGATGTTCCCAAGTTTTTTCATAATCCTGGATGCTTTTTAGACTGGAGTGGGTGCCTTTGACCACCTCCGTGTGAGGGAGGCTGGGATGGGCAGTGCAGGGGTGGGGTGAGCCATGAGCTGTGCCCAGCTGCAGCAGCCCTGGCAGCTCCTCAGGGATCCAACCCTGGCAGCAAAGAGGAGCCGTCCTGTCAGGCTTTTCTGCTGCTTGCCAAAGGCCAAGAGCATTTATGGGATGAAGCATAAGGCCATGGAAAGCCCAGCACCCCTGATCTGGTCCTGCAGCGACCCTTGACTAATCCAGGGTAAAAATAGAAACACAAATTGTCTGGTGTTTCACTGGGCAGCAGAAATCCGGCAACGCTTGAGTTTGAATCATCCAGATGATGCTCTGCAAGAGGGGGATGTTGCTCTGGAAATCCCACTGTTCCACAGGGACTGATCCCCAGGGAAATCCTATTGATCCCCAGGCAGTGGGATCATAGTCCAGGTGGAGAGATGCTCCCAGTGCTCCAGCAGGAAGGGCAGGGCTGGAGCTGGAGCCATTTTAAGCCAAGCAGAGGCAGCCTGCAGTGGCACTGTGCTTGCCCAGCGTGAGTGTGCTGGGGACAGAGCATCTGCCTGGGAATGGGCAGAGAAGTGCCAAAGGCTCCACAGACACAGGTTTTCCCATGGTTTTTGCAAAGTTCAGCCCATTTGTAAAAACTGTGGAAAACCCAAAACATCCCAGAAGGAATCATCAGCAACCACAGCTGCATGAGCAGCTCTGGACTTCCAGTTCTTGCAGTGTAAAAATAAATACATTTATAGAATAACTGTATTTTATATAATATAATACTTATATAATGTATAATTCTCAATTATAATTATATTATATAATATAATAATTTTCCTCCCCATATCCCATTTTCTGAGAGCTTTGCACCCAGTTCAATGGCAGTGAAAATAGTTTATGTCCAACTGCTTCTTCTATAAGAAACCAGGAAAAGTGGATTAAAAGGAATGAGGTTATGGAGAATGAAAAAATACTCCAAAACAACTGTGGAGGAGGGAAGAGGAGTTTTTGCTCTGACCATGGGTGAGTTCAAGGGGGTACTTCGGATACTGGGGTGCCAAATAATGCTGATAATTGAGACTGTCACATTTTGACGTCATCAGCGCAGCATCCAGACACTGCCTCTCTCCTTCCCATCGGTATTTCCTTGCAATCCCACATTCTCTGCAGCCTCTGCTCATTGGAGAGCGGGGAATAGCTGCTGCGGCTCCCTGCTCCCGGCAGCGCGGGAGGGATGAGCCGAGATTGAAATCGTTTCCTACCATTGATGTCAGGACGACTCCAACACCGGCTCCGGCTCCATCCACATCACTCCTGCACCCCATCTCTGCAAGGAGAAGTCATCACTTGTCCTACCTCCGGATTTAATTAGTCCCTGCTCCGGGGCTAATTAGGAGCGCGGTCCGCGCGGAGGTCGGGGCCGGAGCCCTGCCTCCCGCTCCCGCTCCTGCTCCCGCTCTGTGCCATCTGCCATTGCCATGACACTGGCTTTGCTTTTCACGGCTGGCTGGGCGCGCTGGATGCGCGGGGTAATGGGGCTATTTTTCCCCCCTTGGTCTTTGGAAAGGAAATAATAATAATAATAAACCCAGGAATGGCTGAAACTGCTGCACACTGCCCTTTCCCTTCCCACTTTTGAAGCTTTTTAGCATTCAGTTTTCCAGCAATTGGGAGGAAAATTGCCCTGAAAGAAAGAAAGAAACAAAAATCTGTGTTATTTTTTAAACACCCCCCCACCCCCCGCGCCACACAGGCAGCTGCAGAGAATTTCTCTTCCAAAGGGATGATGTAATGGGCTTTGTCAGCCAATGCTGGAATGAATAAAACCCGAGACCCGAAATCCATCCAGGCTTTTGATGAAACTCCTGAGGTTCCTGGAGCAAGTGATCGCCAAAATAGGCTGGAACTGCTGGTTTTGTCATGCAGCTCTTGAGAGAAGCGAGATGGAGAGTCGAGGGCTCCAACCAGGGAATAACCAAAACCACCAGGTTTTGTCCCTGCTGAGGAAAAGGAGACCTTGTGGGGCATCTGGGGACACTCAGTGAAGGGGTGATATCCTGGTGCCAGGACATCAATTCAAGCTTCAACACTGAATCACTTCTGATCTGAACACTTCTGATCTGATGGCACCTACAACCACATTTTATAGAGAGAATATGTGTGTATTTAATATTATGTATATTATATATAATTCAGTAGTATTGCCCAGAGCAGCTGTGGCTGCCCCATCCCTGGGAGAGTCCAAGGCCAGGCTGGATGGGGCTTGGAGCAGCCTGGGATAGTGGAAGGTGTCCCTGCCATGGCAGGGGGTGGGCCTTGATGGGTTTATGGTCCCTTCCTACCCAAACCAGTTGGGGATTCCGTGATATGTGTAAAACATAAATATATAAACTATAGACAAGTATCACCGATTCCTGCTGGATCAATGGGCACATTGTTGCTCTCTAAAGGATGTCGTGGGCTGCTGAGGCCAGGAGATCTCTCCTCTCACTCTGTGACTGATCCCAAGTCTCTGTCTAGCTTTCTTTGGGGCCCTTTTAGGCGCTGGAAGAGGCTCTGGGGTCTCCCAGAGCTTTATCCAGAGCACCCCCAGCTCTCCCAGCCTGTCCTCATTGGACACACTGCACTGTTCCTGTCACCTCAAATTCCTGCAGTGAAGAGGCTGCGGGGCAGGCAGGGAGAGCTCCCGGCATTCCAAAAGGTTCCAGCTCTTGGAGGGACATCAGACTTCCAGGTGATGGAGGAGAATCATGGATACATTTTGCCTTGATTGCTCTGATCCTTGCTGGGCTTCCCTGCAGCAGGAGCTGGGACAGAGCTGCTGCCACCATCCCCAGCCCTGTGGAGCCACCAGCATGATGCCACATCCAGTGGCACCCTGAGAGCTGTGGTACCTGCTCCTGGTCCCTGTGCCATCACCCCACCAGATGGATAACCCCAAATTCCCAGGGATGACCTTGCTGTGTGTGCAGAGCAGCTGTGCAGGAACCCCCAGCCAGGACCACCACACAGAGGCTACAGCGCCAAGTGAAGCCAAGAAGATTTATAGCCAAGATGGGCCACAAAGGGGGTTGGAAATAATTCCCAAGCCCAAATGGAGCAGCCCTGGGAGCTGGGAATCTGGACCCCTTCTCCAGCCCAGTGGTGACCTCACCTTCAGCACCAGCAGCACCCAGCAAACCTGGGCCCTAGGGTGGCATTCGGGGAGGGAGTCCTGCCAAGAACAGGAGGATGTGGTGCCCTTTTCCTCCTGGGAAAAATCCAGCTCCAATGGGGAATATTTCCAGGAGCACGGGGGGATGTGCACAGCCCAGGTCAGTGGCACAGGGCTTGGCAGGGACACAGGTGCTGCCTTGGGTACATCTATGCCGTGTGTCTGTCCCACCAACAGCCACACACAGTGAACAGCAGGGAAGGTTTCCTCCTTTCAAAGTGCCTGGAATGTGGCTGGAGGGGCACAGACCAAATGGGAAGTACAAACCTGTGTCCCCTCACCCCCCAGCTCCTTCCAGAGGTCCAGGGCCAGGGCCAGCTCCAGGTCCTCTCCACACCCATGTGGGTTGCTGGTCCCACAGTGGTGACATGTCTTTGTGTCCCACAGCCCCACCGGATCATCTTCCAAGAATTTGTGTAATCACTTCCTAAACCATTATGATTCCTGGGCTCCATTTGGGCAATGAGTTACATGGTTTAATTACTCATTGTGTGAAATATGCTCGTTTTGCATCTGCCACTCTGTAATTTCATTTGGGGCCTCTTTGTTTGCTTTGTGTCCCCACACAAGAGCCACCGACCCCTATTCACTGTCCCTGTGCCATTGCACCAGGGAATACAAATCCCGCATCCTTTTCCCCCCTGTCTGTCAATTCTTTGCAAGACAAAAAGGGTAATTTATTTAATTGTTGCTGATATAATGTCCTAAAAGTCTCCTTTCCCCTCCAACAGTTAATTACACTTGTTAATTATTTTAATTATTCCCAGGGTAATGCTGTAGGTATGGAGTAGCATAGGAGTAAACACAGAGTGGGGAAGTTGGGGTTTACTCCAAGATCTCCATTGATAACCAGGCTGTAACCACATGGGTGGTGAAACCACAGCAGGGAATGTTTGGCCTGGATTTGGAACTTTCTGTTGGAAAGATTTATAGGAAGAGAAGGCAGATCCTGCAGGATTGCCCTCGGGTGAGGCCCAGAGAGGCAACTACAGCCTTTCTCTCCTGGCAGAGCCGGCACAAAATGGAACCGAGACTTGGGGAAGGACTTCTGGTCAGCACCTCTGTGAGGGTGGATTTATATGAAGGAAGAAACCAAACCAGCAAAATTACTCAGCTGGAAAGCTGAGGCTCAGCCTGAGGCTTAGGAACAGCCCACCTCCAACTCCAGCCGCGTTCCGAGGGGAGCAGCGGCCCCGGATCCGTGAAACAGCAAAACTCGTTTGTGGTCCCACAGAGCAGCCTCTGCCAGTGCCCCTGGAGCCAGGGTGAAACCCGAGAGCTGCCACAATCCAAACCTTCTCCACAGCTCCTTTTATCTTCCTGGGGGGAAAACAAACAGCGCAGAAGCCGGAGCTTTGTGGCTGGGTTTTGCACATCTGGTTTGAGCTCCAAGAAATGCACTTCCACCCCCTCCCCGAATTGTTCATGTTAAACAAACAAAACCCCAGCGATTTTGTGAGATTTTGGCTCTGGGATAACTTTGGAGCAGCTTTTAGTGAGAATTCCAGGCTTGTGCTGCACTTCATCCCCAGTGAGCAGCACACCTCGCTGGCTGGGAGGGAGGCACTTCCAAAGGGGAGCAGCCGTGCCCTGGAACCCCCTTGCTGGGAATGCTGCTGGGAGTGGGAGGGGAGAGTGCTCTTGACCACTCTGTTTAGGTTTCAATCCAGCATTTTTCCCTGTGTAATTTATGCTTCCTCTCCCCCTTTTAAGAATGTCTGGAATTGTTTAAGATGTGTCCAATTGTATTAAGTTGCCTTTGAGAGTTTTATGGTGTCAATTGGATTCCCGCTCTTAGGAACAGAGCTTTCCAATTTGCTGGTTTTCCCTTTTCTATCACATCAGCACCAACTTCCTTTCAGTGCTTTCAGGTGTTACCTCAGCCTGAAGTTCACACTAACCCCTGGACATCACTTCCATTTGGCTCTGTTCCAGTGATTCCCTGGTCAGTGCTGCAGGAGGAAGGGAGTGCCATTCCTCTGGGGTCCTGTCCCACCGGCCCCTCTTCCAGCAGAGGTGGATAAATCAGTGCAAATCATGGAATCACAAAGTGGTTTGGGTGGGAAGGGACCTTAGAGCCCATCTCATTCCCTGCCATGGGCAAGGATACCTTTCATGAGACCAGGTTACTCCAAGCCCTGTCCAGCCTGGCCTTGTACACTTCCAGAGATGGGGCAGCCACAGCTTCTCTGAAAACAGATGAAAGGTGTGGGTGAAGGGGTTAGGAGCAGTTCTGATCCTCTCCCCATCCCCTCCTTGACTCACCCTAGCCCAATCCCAATCACACCCCTTCCAAAGCAGGGGACAATGGCCACACGAGCCACCAGTGACATCTGTTCCCTTGTCCATGCTCATTTGTGACCACCTCCAGCTCCTCCGGGCAGTGGGACAGTCTGGAGGCCACGTTGACATTGTTCTCTCAAAGGACAGAGCTCCTCGAAAGCCGCCTAGCGCCGGCCCGGGGTGTTCCCAGCTCCTGGAGCCCATCCAGGGCATCAAGTTTCAGAGCTGGGGGGGCTCCCGGCAGCTGCACGGGAAAGGAGCAGCGCCACTGAGACAGTCAGAGGGAGGAGCCGTCGTTGCCATTGCCGAGATTCAATTTTCTTCCTCCTTCATCAGATTAACACCAGTCTTACTCCATTAACTGCCAGGGAGCTGCTCTTGATCTGAAAATCAGACCTGTCTGTCACAGAATCCCAGACTGGTTTGGGTTGGAAGAGACCTCAAATATCCTCTGGTTCTGCCCCCTGCCATGGGCAGGGACACCTTCCACTGTCCCAGGCTGCTCCAAGCCCCATCGAGCCTGGCCTTGGACACTTCCAGGGATCCAGGGGCAGCCACAGCTTCTCTGGGAACCTGTGCCAGGGCCTCCCCACCCTCATGGGGAAGAATTTCTTCCCAATATTCAAACTAAATCTATCCGCCTTCATCATAAAGCCCTTTCCCTTTGTCCTGTACCTCCATCCCTTGTTCAAAGGCCCTTTCCAGCTCTCCCAGAGCCTCTTCAAGCACTGGAAGGGAGCTTTAAGCTCTCCCCAGAGTTATTGTTCCCCAGGTGAACACCCCCAGCTCTCCCAGCCTGGCTCCAGAGCAGAGGGGTTTTCTTTTCTTTTTTTTTGTGTACAGTCACTTCACTCAAAGGAGCACAGGTAAATGTGGGATGAACCTGCAAAACCTTTCCTTTTATGTGCTTGGAGGGGTTGTTTTATTTTATTTTCCCCTTTTCCCTTTTTTTTTTTTTTACATCCCAAGGACCTCACCGTGTTTCCCATTCTCTTGCTTGCTGAGGCAGCAGTGCCTTTTCCCTCTGTGCTGCTCCAGCACGCTGCTGATGGTGGAGACCAGGATGAAGTCTGGAGGTGCCTCCTCTGATTTTCTGTCCCTCCCAGGACAGTGACCAGTGTTTTCAAAGTGGTTTTCAGTGGGTTTATTGTTCTGAGCAAACAAAAGCAAATGCTTGCCCAGTTCTGCTGAAGATCCCGTGAGGACACTGTGAGGACACTGTGCTGCTCTGGGAGCCTGCACCAAAAGCTGGATCATGGAATTACAGGAACATTTAGGTTGGAAAGGCCCTCCAAGCCCATTGAGTCCAACTGCTCCCCCAGCACTGACAAGGCCACCACTGGCCATGTCCCCAAGTGCCACATCCACAGTTAAATCCCCCCAGGGAGGTGACTCCAGCCTGTGCCAGGGCTGGACAGCCCTTTTTACCCTAATATCAAACCTAAACCTTGTCTGGTGCACCCTGAGGCTGTCTCCTCTCACCCTGACCAGCTGCCTGCACACCTCACCATGGCAGGGAGCTGCCAGCACCACTCAAATCTCTTCCCATGACATCACCTCAGAACCATCACTACCTTCACTCTCACGAATCTCTTCACCTTTGCATCTTCAGAGGCCCCAGTTGTTTTGATGAATAATGATCACCAGATCCACAGCAATCTGTGGATGTTTCCTAACCAGCATCAGACCCAGTAACACCTGGAACACAGGGAACAGCCAAGGACCCTGGGGAAGGCACTTTCTCCACAAATTCCAAATAAACCTGAAAGTTTGAAACCTCTCCTCCTTTCCAGACAAAATAAGCCAAGGTTGGGAGCTGCCATGGAGCTGGCTTTGGATTCAGTGTCTAGACACCAGGAGAGCCTTGGAGGAGGGTTTGGCATAAACCAGACAATCCATTCAGTTGTGCAACTCTCTCAATATCCCATGGCTCCGAAAAGTTATGAATTTGAGCAAAATGTTCTTGGGCAATTTTCTGTACTTATTTGAAAGAGGAATTTGATTAGAACAATAGTTATAGAATTAAGAACAACTCCCACCCTGGCACTCAAAAAAGAAATAACCAAAACCAAACCCTCAGTTGTATGCTCTGTGTAACAACCTCTGGACTCAGATGGAGAGACACAACTTAGGACCAGAGTGACCCCATTCCAAAGGGTGTTTGTACCTTGGCAGATGGATGGATCCTGTGCTAAGGAAATATCAACTGTACTCAGTGCCTGCTGCTTAAATCACAATGCTTGAGACACTGCCTGGAGGCTGGAGCCAAAGAGAGATGGTCCCACAGCACCAGGGCTGGGACAAGGGGCTCCACCTTCCTGCAGGACTGGATTCCTGTTCGAAGCCCTTTTAGAGGAACCACTGGGGTCAGAAATAACACAAATCCAAAATATTTCCAATATGCATTCTCACCCTGGAGCAGCCCCATTGGGATTTCTCACTGACTGCTGGCTAAACTCATGGAATCCTGGAATCCTGGAATGATCTGGGTGGGAAGGGAACTTAGAGATCACCTAATCCACCCTCTGCCATGGGCAGGGGCACCCTCCCCTATCTCAGGCTGCTCCAAGCCCCACCCAGCCTGGCCTTGGACACTTCAGGTATCCAGGGGCAGCCACAGCTTCCCTGGGCACCCTGTGCCAGGACCTCCCCACCCCACAGGGAAGAATTCCTTCCCAATACCCCATCTAACCCTGATCTCAGTTTAAAACCATTTCCCCTTGTCCTGTCACTATGTGCAGGTATGAAAGGTCCCTCTCCCTCCTTCTTACAGGCCCCCTTAGGCACTGGAAGGGGCTTCAGGGTCTCCAGAGCCTACTCTTCTCCAGGCTGAACACCCCCAGCTCTCCCAGCCTGTCTTTGTGGAGTGGAAATTCAGTGAATCATTTTTAGATGTCAGTCAGGATGACATTTGAACTATTGCTGGATCATGTTCCAGCTGGGATGTTCAGTGTCCCTGGTTTTACCCACATCTCAGCACACTTCCACCAGGCACAGGGAATCCAGTTACTGCTCCATCAGTTCTCACTGGAGACCAGAACATGGCCCAAAATCTCTGCTGGATTAAGGGAACACAGTGCCAAGGAAAAAGCCCCTCAGAGCTCCCTCACCTTCACTGCTGAGGAAGCTGGAGCCCAGTTAACCCCAGGTGTTTGGACAGAACAGGGGGAGCAGCAGGAATAACAATCCCCAGTGCCTCAGGCCTGGAACATGAAATCCTCATTTAGACATCCTCCAGTGGCCCTGGGGGACTCATCCTGAACCCCACTGCATCCACGACACTCCCACTGAGGTGCTCTTTGGGGTTTGCACACAAAACACTCAAGCTCTTGGAATCTCCCATTGCCGGGCTGAGGAACAATTTAATGGGAGAAAGGAGGTTTCTGCACTGCAGACATTTTTCTTCTTATTAAATATATCCTGTAGATATATCCTGGATGTGAAGAGACTTTCTATAAAAGCAGGTTTTAGCAGGAGTTGATAAAATTGCCCAAAAAGCTGTAACAACAGAACTGGGACTAACCCCTGGTCACTGGTCTGGTCCAGCTCCTTCCCAGAATGAAGAGGCCTGGATTAATCCCATGGATTAATGGGAATCACTCAACTGAGGCAGAGGGGGCTTCAGCCCCAGCCAAAAGCCCAAAGCTCTCCAGCTCCATGGGCTCTTCCTCTCCCACTGCAGCTCTCCTGGAATTTGGGACCTTTCCAGCAGCACAAGCAACAAACCACAATCAGCTTTTGAGGAGTCTTTTTTATTAAGATAAATCCAGCAAAATTCCTAACAGTGGGTACATACAACCAACCTGCCCTTTTTGAAAAGAAATGTTTGTATTTCATTTAAAAACAGGATTACACTTTTATTTATTTATTTTTCTTTTTTTTTTTTCAAAACTGACAAAATAAAATTACATTTGGGAAACAACAGATTTCCAGCTCTTAGGTTTTTTCATGAAAATAGCTCACCTTCTTTATAAAAGCAACCCACAGAACCACTGGAATGTTTCACACGGTTATTTGTTTTGAGACCTCCCCACTTTAAGAAACCATACAACACATACAAGGGAAAAATTAAAATCTGAAGTCTGTAAGCATGACTTACACAAAAAGGGACACACTGACAGAAGTCAAAAGCTACCACCACTTATTCTTTCCATGTACCATACAAACTATTACAATCACAAAATTTAAAAACAATGACTTTTTTTTTTTGTTGTTTTGTTTGTTAGGGATTTAATTCCCAAGTAACCGAGATGAAGATGTTCCATAATTAAATTCATGCTAAAAAAACCTGCATTTATAAAATAGTTGATAAAAATATTCCTCTCTGTTAACAATACAGCATGGAGGTACGGATACCAAATGATGGAGATATAGGGCAGGGTTGACATTACTCGGACTTGGCTTCCTTATCATCAGACGCTTCAGCAGCTGGTGCCTAGAAAAGGGGTTGGGAAGAACAGAAATATTATTGGTAATGCTAATTGCATTCCAATCTAAGCAGCATCAAAAAGAGACCAGTTTGTTAACAAGGCATGGACAAGGCTTTGTGTGGATAGACAGGAATGCACAGAAAATAGTGATTAACAATGGGCTGATAATTCTTAAAATAAAAACACAGGAGTATTAATTAGTGAGACAATTTTGGAGTAAGTGCCTGCAGAGAGGCAGAGGTTTGCAATCTATTTTAATTAGAATCAATGATATATATTAGGGGAAGTTCAAGCCCCCATCATGAGGCAGTGGAAGAATTACACATCAACCACAATCCTGCTCTGTTTGAACTTTGAGGAATCATTTCTCACCTTTCTCTATAAAAATGTGCTTTTACTTTCCAAGTTAAACCTGCAAAGCTCCCTCAAAGCCCCTCTGAAGCACATCAGCCATGTAGTGCTCTAACCAAGCAGCTCCAGGTCTTGTTTGAGAGATGAAAGAATAAAGGACCCCTGGCTGGATGGTGACACTCAACCCATGAAGAGACACCACTGCCAGTGACAGAACACAAGGGCAAAGAGAGTCCTGAGCAAACACTGCTTCAGTATCAGCCAGGACTCTGCTGGGACAATCCCTCAGCAGCTGATGGAGCCTGCAGCTGGAGCCAGCTAAAGGCAGCTGAGGTAAGGAGCTGTGAGAGGAGGCTGCAGATAAGAGACAAGACTGAATCTACTTTGCAAATCTCTTGTTGAATTGTTCTGAGCCAAATAATTGTTTTAAAGAATTGTGTAGAACTCAAAACCAGATTTCTGGCCCAGCACCAACCCGTGCTGAGCAGCAGAGGAGCCCAGCAGGGCAGAGGGGATGTGCAGAGTCAGCTCAGGGCTGGAGGGTGGTGATGCCCCTGGGCTCCTCTGTTCCCCAAATCCTGGGCACTGCTGCCCAGCCCTGAGAGGGAGCAGGGCCAGCAGACAGCACCTGTGAAGGGCTCCAGCACAGGGCAGGAGGGAGCTGGAAGGAGCAGTCCATTCCTGCAGGCTCTCCCTGGGAGCTGCTCTGTGCTCACCGTGTGGCAGTGACCCCCCACCCTCTGGGGCCCAGCAGGGCTCCTGCAGCTGTGCTTCCAGCACATCTGGCTCTGTTCCCAGCTTTAGTGCAGCTAAAGTACCTCATTAGTTTTGGTATCTCCATTTTCAGAGTGGTTTTCTTCTTTAGCATCCTCTTGTTTAGTTTCCTCTTTGCCTTTGGCTCCTTTCTTCCCTTTTGTTGCTGCCTTTTTGTCCTCCTTTTTATCATTTGCTGCTTTTTCTTTCTGTTAAGAAAACAGACAGTAGTATATTAAATCCTGATTTCCACCTTGTCCATCAGCATGTTCTCAACTCCAAAAGTGTCTGCAGAACCTCCTTCCACCCCCAAACTTCCTACTGACCAAAGTGAGATCGAAGTTTCACAGGAGAAATGTTTTCCTTCTGTCTGGCTGAATGTGCTACAGGGAAGTGCAGAATATAAAAGCAGCCATGGCTGGGGTTAAAAGAATTCTCATTTTAAATAGGCATTCAATTAAATTAGCTAAAAAATGTTGGACTGGCCTGTACTTCTACCCTGCTGCTGAAAGGCAGCCACAGAAGAAAACCAACATGTGCAAACACCAGAATACTTCAGATGTGCTGTTAATGCCTATTTAGAAAACTGTAACAAAGCTGTAGGGAAAGGACTTTCCCCCTTCCCTGCCAGAAATATTCCTTGTGATAATAAACTATTTCCATGCCAGAAAAATTGGGGACTCAACAGCATCACTTTGCTAACCACAAGAGAGTTGCATTTATTATTTAAGTGCAGTTTCTTGTATGTGGATCAGGCTAAATCAAAACAAAACCCAAAACCTGATGCTTCTGTAGTAATAATTTTCCATAGGCAAGGTCAGATCCTGACCCAAATACCTGACCCTCATTAGTTTCACTTCCAAAGATGTGCCTCTTGCTGCCAATAAGTAACAGCACTGGCTCAGCCCCTTGCTTGATTAACCTACTTCCCACAGAGGAACCAAAACCCTGCAAGATCTGCTCACAGCTGAATGAGGATAAATGAAAATTACTGCATATACATTTATCTACTCAGGAGATTTGCCTCAGTGACTACAAGTTACTAAAAGGTTACAAAAAGTTTATTTTCTTATTTCAATCCCTCAGTTATTAATGCACACAGTTAATTCACCTTAAAAATGAGCTGCTAAGGGCAAAGTCAAGAGTGTTAAGGGGTAAAGTCACCTGATCCTTCAATTATTATAAATTCACCAAAATTAACAGCTAATCCTCCAATAATGCAGAAAATTTTAAGTGGGGTCAGTACATTCAGTGACTGAGGTCTCTTTCCAACCTCTCCTCAGTCTGAGGGATTTCATCCCACTCTGAAACTCTCCTACAGTGTGATGTCAGGAGTCCCTGTCTTGGGAATACCCAATATCCTGGTGCTGTTTGGCAGTGACAATTACAATTGTACTATGGCACTGCTGATCTGTTCCCTTATCCCACAAAAAAAACCCAAAAAAACACAACAAAGTATTAACAGAGCTAAAACCAATTCTCTGTGCTGGAAAAGTGGAGGAGAAGCCAGGGAAATGGACTTCCATGGCTGAAGTGGCTGGAGAGAAAGGGTCCACAGGACACAACAGGTCCTCAGCTACAGCATTGTGTTCATTTTCCTCAATAATTTTGCTCTAGAGATGGCAACAACAGTTCAAAATTCAGGTCCTGCATTTTAGAAGTGACTAAACTCCTTTGCCAGCTCCATGTTTTTCAATATGGCAAAGTTTAATGGGTGAAATCTATTGTGACACATGGAAACCATTCCAAGATCCTGAAGGCTGACAAGGAAAGCTCTTGGGGCAGACACAAATTAAAATTGCCTCCACAATTCTTACTCCATCACCCTTTGCACAGGTGTTGATGCAGTTTGGGGAGCTCTGGAGAGCCAAAAGCACAGCTCAGGTGTCCTGCCTTCAAACAGCACCTCAGGAGCAGGAGGACCAACACTTCAAAGGTCTGTCTGGGGGCAATTCCCAAGGCACAGCTCCCAGGGGATCCCTGCATGATCCCAAAGGGAGACCACAGCACCCAGCTGTGCACTGGGGGCCCAAACAAAGCTTTGTCAGTCCCCTACAGACCTCAGCTCCTGCACCCCATTCCTCCAACTTTTCACATTCAATTACGGCAGCTTTAGTGTTTAAACCCTGCAATGGTTCCATGGAAATAAATAAGGAAACTTGGGAAAACCCCAAATACAACAACGTGGATCATGCAGTGCTGCCCTGCCCTGTGTGCCACCAGCAGCTGGCCCTGCTCTGCCTGGGGCACCAGCCACTAGAGGGAAGTGCAACCCAGAGTGTCCAGAGCTGCACCCAGCCAGGAATGTGGTCTAGGATCCAGCTCGCTCTGCACAGCACTGGCATTACAGAGCTGAGCCCACAATGACCTGTGGGGCTCTCTCTCTCTGCCACAGAATCTCTGCTGCTCCACACAGAGGATGTGGAAGGAAACAGTTCCCTCACCTGGAGGTCTGCTGGGCCACAGGCAATTGCAAATTCCTTTTCAAAGGAGAAGGAAAAAGCTCCTGGTTCCCAGCTCATCATCTCCCTCTGTAACCAAAGTGTGTCTCCCCCCTGTGCTTTGCCCCTCTCATTGTCCCAAACCTCACAGAAAATGTGTGATGGGATTAGGTTAAAAACAATCACTGAAGTTTTGTTGCTGGAGTGTTCATGTTGATTGTATTTTTGTGTTTTGTTTTTTGATTTTTTAAAAATATTTTTAGCTGCCAAATCCTAAATGCTTACAGAAAAATCTAACAAAAAGGCACTGCAAACTGATGGCTGGGAAGGCTGGGAAGAAGGGGATGGAAAGAAATCCCTCATGGACTGCAGAACTGCCCCCTTTGAAATTTCAAACTGTTGCTCCAAACTAAAAAAGAGCTTTAAACAGTTTATTTTTAAATTATACTGCCAGACATGCCAATGTTTTTGACATTTCCAAAAATATCCAGCTGAAGGGGTCTTTAGAACTCTGAGTGATTAAAATGTGATAAACTGATAACTAACTGCAGAGAGGGCCTCAGAATGGAAATATAGTAAGGAACTGTAATTAAAAGCACAATTTTCAATGCCTCCTCTAATTGAGTCTCTGATCTCTACTCCAAGCATCATTTTCCCAACAATGCATTATATGAAACTTCAGAATGGCCTTGTGAAGCAGCAGCAAAGCCTCACCACAAGGGATTTCAAATCTGCTCAGTTTACTACATTCCTTCAGTGGAAATTGGATAAAATTATGTCTTTCTCATTCTTTTAGCTCACATAATTCCATCTTAAAACTTTCAAGATAATTATGAATAAGCAAAGTTGTTAATTGTGGGGGGTTTATCCCTGTAAATACCTCAAGAAGGAAAATATCCCTTCAGTGCAGGACCCTTACCTTAGGTGCTGCCTTTTTGGGCTTTGGCTCCGGTTTGGGTGGAGCAGGTTTCTGCAAAAAACACAAGAAACAAGTCAGGTGAATAACAGAAATAAATACTTATTTTTATGAGCATTATCTTGGTAGCTTTTGAAAATTATTTGTTGGCCCGGCAAAAAATCAATGGGCAAATTACCAGGCTAAGGAGAGAGCAGGTGATTTACAGAGCCACGAGCATTTGTATGGAGGAGTCCTACAGGGAACAAATCCATCCTGAAATCAATATTCCTTAACTCTGGATACTTGTGTCCAGATGGAATGTGCACCAACACAGACCTTGTATCTCATGTGAGAAGCCTGGGATGTGGGGATGTTCAGGGAACAGAAACATGGAATGGGAATTTTAATATTGCAATACTCTAAGTGTGCCTTTTCCAATTCTGGGGGAAAAACCCCAACTGTTTATTTTTAACTGTCCCCATCCCAAGTGATAAAATATTAAAAGATAACTACAGATACTCACAGCAGATAGTCTGGCTGACCTTCTCTTTGGCTGCATAAGGAAAGATATGTCAGTAAAATTCAGAGAGCACATAAAGCACAGCTTTCTCCTAACAGCCACCCAAAATAACATGGCATCATGAAGCCCCACAGAAATCCTAGGATTTATGAAATTATGGGCATTATGATGACTCCCATCTCTGGGAGTGTCCAAGGCCAGGCTGGATGGAGCTTGGAGCACCCTGGGATGGTGGAAGGTGTCCCTGCCCATGGCAGGGGGCAGAACCAGAGGATATTTGAGGTCTCCTCCAACCCAAACCATGCTGTGATTCCATGACCCCTGTACACACAGCTCAGGGTATTCTATCATTTCCCAGAAGTGAACCTTTGCTCAGAAGGTCTCTGCTGCCACCACTTTACTCTGCTGACACAGTAAGGGATGAATGTTCTGTATTTGCAGGAATGGTGAGGCTAAAAGGGACACGTTCCCACTGAAACCTGACCCTGACCTCAGCCCAGGGGAGCTGCTGGACCCCAGCACCACCTCAGGGGGTCACCTGCCACCTCAGAGGACAGTGATAGCCCTGAGCACCCCAAAACCAGGCACAGGCCACCCCCAGCTCATAAACCCCTCATAAGCTGCGTGGGCTTCCTCATTTCTGCAGAACCCCACGAGAATTCTTGGAGTGGGGACCACACACAACTCCTACCTCCTCCTTTGCCTCGCCTTCAGCTGGAGCCTGTAAAGAAAGCGAGACACTGAGATGAGAAGGCAGCACTGTCCCCTGTGACTCCACCTGAGCCCTGAGGGGAGCCGGGGGACTCACAGGGCCCCCCAACACCACCCGCAGCAATGGCGGCCTCCCCCCATCCCCGCCGCCTCAAGGACTACAACTCCCACAATGCCCCGCGGCCGCCGCCGCTACGTCATCACGTCGAGTTCGAAAAGTTCCCGCCAATTTCCCCTCACACAACAAGGTCGCCGCGGACCCCGCAAGGACAATGATGGCCAACCGGGAACGCGGCGATCGCGCCCGCCCGAAGCGTTTCCACTGGGTCCGGGCCCCCGCCGGCCCCGTCCGGGGCCGTGAGGCGCCTGGACCGGGTCGAAAGCCCTCGGGCGGGCTCCTCGGTGATTGAGGGGCGACCGCGTCTCCGCCCCGCCCCCCCAGCCCGCGCTGTGAGGGGAGAGGGGGGCGCCCCATATTCCCGCTGCCCCAAAGTTCCCGACTACGACGATAAATCCCTTTTCCCCGCTTTCCTTGAAGGCCAGTTTCAAATTCTGCGCCGCCTAATGGCCCCAAATTACCATTGCACAACCATCTGGTATGACAAGAAGTGGGAGGCAAAAAAAAAAAAAGGAGAACAAAGGCAAACGCAGGAGAAAGAGGCGACGTTTAAAGGCGAATCCAGCCGGGAATGGCGCGATGGGGATTAAAACGCTGGTGGAGGTGGGTGGGGGGGCCTGGGGGGGTCGTGGCGCAGGTTTTGGGGGGGTTTTGCTGCCCCGCGTTCTCCACAGGGGCAGCACAGCACTATGGCTGTTTGTAATCCAGCATGGAGACACTGCTGCTCCAGCCTTCTCCTCCTTCCCAAACAAAACAGCCCAAAAGTGAACTCGCCGCGCTGCCCTGCCCGCCCCGAGCCCTCTCCCTCCGCTCCCCGCTCCGCTCTAGGACATACACCAAAAATTAAAAATGCAAAAAAAGAGAAACCAACCAAAAAACCCAAAAAACTCCACACACGCGCGCGCGCGCTAAATTTTTTTTTTTTTTACAGCTAAATTTCCGCGATTGCCGCTTTAATCTCTCCCCCTTCGCTCCCCATCTGCCTTCCCTCGTTTTTGAATTATTTTTTTTCGTACTTACCTTTCTTTTGGGCATAGTTGCACCTTAATAGTTGATTGCAAAACCTAATAGAGATAAGATATCGAAAAATAAATGGAAGCGGCGAAAAACTGTTCCGACCGTCCTGCAAAAAAAAAAAAAAAAAAAAAAAAAAAAGAAAAAATAGACAGGAAAAAAACCCCAGAAATAAAAAGGAAGATGTTTAAGGGACCAAGAGTTAATTGCGGCAGAAACTGAACAAAAAAAAAAAAATCCCCCCCTCTTTATTGCAAACAGTAAAATACACCAACACGCAACCAAACTGCATGAATGGGGAGCGCGAGATGGGCCCGGCCGCTGACTGACGGCCGCAACGACCAATGGGAGTGCGGGGAGCGGCGCGGGGGCGGGGCGTGGGCGGGGCGGTCGTAGCGCGAGCGCCGCGCGCTTTCCGCGTGTGCGCGGTCCGGAGCGCGGCCCCGGCGCCGCCGCCTCCGCCCGCCCGCCGCGGGGCCCCGCGCCGGCCGCCGCCCCCGGGCCCCTGCCCCCCGCCGGCCGCCCCACAAACTTCCCCCAAAGTTCCCGCAGGCCGCAGGACCACAACATGGCCGCCTCGGCCCCGCGGCCTGCGAGAGCCGCCTCCCGGCCCTGCGGTACCTGTTGGAAAGGGCCGTGGCCCGCCCGTGGCCTCGGCCGGCGGAGGGAGGGGGCTGCGGCCTTTGTCCGGCCCGGCCCCGAGCGGGGTGAGCGGGCGGTTTAAGTGCCCCGGGATTGTCCGAGCACTTAGGGCTCTGGCCGGCCTCTTGGGGTCTTGCACCTCGGCTGACGCTGGTGAGGTTGGCCCCGGAGCGGGGCCTGCGAGCCTGAGGTTGTTCACAAGGTGAAGTCTCAGATTTCGGCGTGGATTAAGGAAAATCAGCTCTCGTTTCCATCATAGCCGCAATGTCTGGCAGTACTTCCACCACCTATTTTGTGTATTTCCAGAGGGAAAGCACAAGGTGTATTAATACCATCCTCAGGACTTGGCCCTTTGCACTAAGACTTGAAGCAGCAGCTGCTGCTCTGAGGTGCCATGGTTCCTACCCAAGGCCAGGACAACCCTTTCTAAAACCGACATTAAACTGGATTCTGCCATTTTCCTAGAAAGCCACTTCCAGCACCCAACTGGCCTTAAGCCCCCAAAGTTTTCCCCAGCATCTAAACTGTACTTTGGTTGTGAATTTCAGCTTCTTTGTGCTGTGTCCAGTATATCCAAAGAATGATTAATGAGCATCAAGTTCCAATAACATTTTACAGACTGTGTCGTTTCACATAATATTATAATTTTCTCCCTAAAACTTTATTTTTATAGACTAAACAAATTCGTGTAGGCACCATGATCTCATAGGCCATATTTTCTAAACCTTTTGTGATTCTTACGTTCCTCTGGACTCCACATTCCTGCCCAGGTCTGTATCCAGTAATCAGGTTAATTAGGTAACAGATCTGAGCGTGGCATTTGCAGAGTCAGCAACAGCATCACCATGTTGGTTCAGACTCCTCCTGATCCCCTGTAATCCCCAGATCCCTTTCAGTGCTGCTCCCTGAACAGCTGTTCCCCCGTTCTTGACAAATTCATGGTGACTTTTTGATTTGTCACTTTTTACGTCACCTCCCTCTCCAAGGGCCGGGATGTCAATAGTTTATTATCTTCCTGCACTTTGCAGTTAAGCTGAGCAATTTTCCATCCACGGAGCCACCCCTCTCCCCCTTCCTCCAGTCAACGTTGATCCATCAATGCCATGATTATTTTGTTAAAACACACCAATTATTTAAGGATGGCTCTGACTGGCCTCCTGAATCATGGGAAATGCATTTTCCAGCCTCAGTGTAACCATGTAACCAAATATAATCACACCTTCTTCGAGTTCTCCTGCGTTAATCAAGATATTAAATAGTGTTCCAGTGGTTTTGTCCGTTTTCTGAATTAAACAGGCCTGAAACACTTTTCAAGAGCTCTTGGTCTCTGAGTTCTCCATTACTATCAAGGTTTGTGCTTGACTTCCCTCAGGAGGTTTCTCCTGTCTCCCTGCAGTTACTCTTTCATCCTTTCTATATTCTGGGAAAAGTTTTTGTGGAAGAGAAAATGGGAATTTATTGAAGGGTCAGTGAACATCTTCTGAACAACTTGCACGACCAACAGTTTGGATCAAAATGTGCAAGCACAGATTTAAATTCACAACTGAGTTTTGCATTATATTTGCTCTGCCTTCTTTTTCACCTTTACATTTTCTCAAACACTTTTATTTAAAAAAAAGAAAATTCATTAAACCACAAACTGACCTAAATAATGACTAGTGAGAAGATTATTTCCTTGTAAAGAGACAAGATAAGCTGCTGTGAGATTCTGCTATGCTGCAAGTATAAATGGCTGTAACTATGCAGGAAATTACAGACCTGGTTGCAGCCAAGAGAATAACTTTATTCTGTAGCAACAGTTTGTAACATCTGATTTTTTTTTTGATGTTTTTGCCCAAACTGGCATTTTTATTCAGTACAAAATCCCCTAGAACTGAATTTATGAACCATCTCGAATCAAAGCAACTAATCAGAAATTAATCTCCTTTTTGTGTACCACTGTTTCAATTAGCAAAATTCTATGCTAAAATGTGAATTCTTCTATAAGGAGTGACTGACTCCAGAGGTAAAACCATCCAGTCTGCAGACAGAAACATGGGCCTACATCAAACCAGAAGTGACCAGCACAGGATGGTCAGTCTGAACAGCTCACACTGAACTTGGAGAGTGATGCTCAAATGCTGAGGAATGGTTTGAAAATTGGGAATGTCCTGCAGAGGAGGAGGGCCTGCTCCTGCTATCAGAGCTCTGCAGCACTTCAGGAATGTTTTCCTGGACCACCTTCTTGAGCTGAAGTGGATCAGGAATTCCTGAATAAAGGCAGAACAGACCTGAGTCACTCTTGTTGATTGACTTCTCACCTGCCTGGAAGAGGCAATCAGATACATGTTCCTTTCTTATTCTTTTGTGCTAAAATTCATGGGGGTTGGAATGTTGGAGATTCCTTTCCACACCTTTTTCTCTCAGCCTGGTTCATTTAACTGTGCAACAGCCCCACGGTCACAAGTTCAGAGGAAGGGAAATTAGGATTCTGTGTGTGTCGTAGTCATGGCACATATGATCAGTAATATTAATACATATTTTCGTGGCAAAATAGCACAAACCACATTTTTGTGTTCTGTACCTGGTGTTTGAAGTGTCCTTCTGCCTTATTTTATATAACTTTTGGGATGAGTGGATTATTGATCTACAGAAGAGGTTTGTGCTTGGTTAATTTTATAGTTTGTCCTGGGTGATTCTGTGGTTTGTCCTGGGTAAAAATTGATTTATGTGTCAAATTCAGTATTGATTGCAATAAAACATTTAGAGCTTATTAATTTGGGAAGATGAGGATGAGGAATTTAGGATTCTCATTGAGTCTGTTTATCTGTGCTTCAGTAAAACCTTTGGCTTAGCTACAGCTTCTTACCTGGTCCCTGAGGGTGAAGGGGGTGACTGCCTGCTCCAGAATTGTATTAAACACAAAACACAGGTGAAAGGATACAAGAATGACTTCCAGGAAGCTTCAGGCATCTATCCCAAAGCAGGAGCTCACACTGGAGTTGTCTGGACTCCCTTGATAGCCAACAGAAAAATGCTGGCACCTCTGGGAGCCGGTGCACTCCATTCTAGGACAGATGTTCAGTCAGGTGTTCTAAACCAGAAAATGTATTTCTTCATCTAATACAAAGGAGATTATTCAGAGATTTGGTGCATAAAAATAAATGGAAAAGTCTGTTTCCACTTACAACACACTGGCACAGGTTGCCCAGAGAGGTTGTGGACTCCCCATCCCTGGGAGTGTCCAAGGCCAGGCTGGATGGAGTTTGGAGCACCCTGGGACATCCTGCCCGTGGCACTGGATGAGCTTGAAGGTCTCTTTCAACCCAAACCCTCCTGAGATTCTGTGAGATACCAGGTTTTCAGCCCAAGTAACAGGAATAGTGGTTCTGTTAATGCTGTTTTAGGACACTTTGCTCAACTGGGCCTTCAAGGGTGGCTGCCCTGAAAGGCAGAACACACAACCCCAAAATCTGCCAACAGCCTGGCCTGGTCCTGGCTCCCTGTGACCCAGCACTGGGCTGGACAGAAAGCAATTTGTGCTCTGAACAATAAATCCTGCCTTTCTCAAGCCCATCCTGTGAGAAACCTGCAGTTCCCACTGGCTGTGAGCTTGGAGCCAGCTGGAAGGGAGAAAATGGGGCTGCACATCAGTGTCTGCTGCCTGCCATAAGGTGTTGGGGGTTTTTACATGCTTGGAGATGGCCCCTTGCATTCACAGACTTGGACTTTGCAGAGGCCTTGGGGTCTCCTAGGATTGAGTCAGCTCTGGTCAAAGGATCTGCTCACAGAGTTGCTCGCCCCCAAATTCTCTGGGAATCTTCAAATGGTTTCTGGGAAGACTTCTAGTAAAATAAGTTCAAAATCAGTGCTAAGAGTAGGATGGTTTGTGAAACTTTGCTGAGCTTTCTTGGTCACAACCCTGTCAGTTCTGAGTCTCCCTGGGAATGGATTGTAAAAGCTGGGAGCACCAGCCATGTCCTGAGGCTGTGTGTGGAAGCAGTTTTACCCACTCCAGGGGTGCAGGGAGGACCATCTGGCAATGGTTAGGTTGTTGTTATTCGCTGTGTCCATTGATTCCACCCCAGCCCGAGACAGATCCTCAGGCGAGGTCGTGAGTTCCTGTCTGGGAACTCCTCACCCTCCTCCTCCTCCACATGCAAAAAAAATCACTGGGGTTTTCTGCCCCAATTTTGTCTTTTCTGCAGGTTCCTGTTAGCCCTTCATGGCAGACTGGTATTAGAAATCATCTTTCAGGCCTCACACTCCTGCCAAGACTGAAAAATGACTTATTATGGGTTTGAAGTTTTTGTAAGTTGTTTGTCAGACTCTGTTTCTTATACAATTATCTGTATGTTCCACTTCATAGAATCACAGAATCCCAGGAAGGGACCTTAAAGCTCATCTCATTTCACCCCCTGCCACGGCAGGGACACCTTCCACTGTCCCAGGTTGCTCCAAGCCCCATTCAACCTGGCCTTGGACACTTCCAGGGATGGGGCAGCCACAGCTTCTCTGAGCAAACCTGTGCCAGGGCCTCCCCACCCTTACAGGGCACAGTTTCTTCCTAGTACCCAATCTAGATTACTTTCTGTCAGTGGGAAGCTGTCACTCCCTGGATGTTTCTGTAGTATTCCCTTCCATGTACATCCTTGGGTACTCCAGGGTAATTCAGTGCCCTTCAGGAGCAGGCACAGCTCTTACCAGAGCCCAGGCTGGCTGCTGGCTCAGGGGAGGGTGGATGGCCAGCCTGGAGCACACGGAAAAGGAGAGATTAAATGCTAAGCAAGGAGTTGTATGTGGCCAGCCCCACTGGATGGGAGGTTGTCTTCAAAACAGGGAAGTGGTGGAGTCACCATCCCTGAAAGGGTTCAGAATTGTGTATATGTGACGCTCGGGGAAATGGCTTAGTGGTGGCCTCGGCGGTGCTGCTGAACGGGGGGGTACACAGTCTCGGAGGGCTTTTCCGACATAAATGGCTCTTTGAAAGCACTGCTGACCCCACCCGACAAGGCACCAATGCGGACGTCTCCAGGCCTCCAGCGTGTCACAGAGCCCCAGGCAACTCCCTCCTCCTCTTCTTCCTCCTCCTCCTTGTCTTCCTCCTCCTCCTCCTCCTCCTCCTCCTCTCGGGCCGAGGGGAGCGGGCCGGGCCCTGGCCGCGGTCCCGCCGAGCGCCAGCAGGGGGCGCTCCCCGGCAGCCAGCGCGGGGCTGGGCCTGGGGGGCTGAGCCGGGGCTGGGGGGCCTGAGCCGGGTCTGGGGGGGCTGAGCCGGGTCTGGGGGGGGCTGAGCCGGGCCTAGGGGGGCTGAGCCTGGCCTGAGGGGGCTAAGCCGGGTCTGGGGGGGCTGAGCTGGGTCTGGGGGGGCTGAGCCGGGTCTGGGGGGGCCTGAGCCGGGTCTGGGGGGGCTGAGCCGGGTCTGGAGGGGCTGAGCCTGGGGGGCTGAGCCTGGCCTAAGGGGGCTAAGCCGGGTCTGGGGGGGATGCTGAGCCGGCCCTGGGAGGCTGAGCCGGAACTGGCGGGTCTGGGGATGCTGAGCCGGGTCTGTGAGTGCTGAGCGGGACAGGCGGTTTTAAGGCAGCTGCACTGTAATGTCACTCACTGCTGCCACTGCTCAGGTGAGACCAGCACTCTGTCCCCTCTCTTTGTCTCCTCCGCCGTGTGCCTGCCACAGTTACACGTAAATCAAGGAAACCCGGCCTTGCTGAGTTATCAGATGAGGAAGATCTCTTGGACTTCCCCACCTGCTCCCACGAAGTCTTTGGAGCAAGGAGCAGTTTCTACCTCCCATGGCGTGGGATGCAGCAGGGCACGGCTCTGAGTCAGGTTTGCCCTTTGGCTCCAGTCACTGCCAGGCTGGGCAGGAATGAACCACAGATTTCTGATTTCCTGTTCAGAGCTGACGTCCCTGGCCCATCACACCTTCTCCATTTCACACAGATCCACATCACCTCCTCTGGCACAAGGTCCGACAGCGGACCCTGGCACAGCCTCGCGTTACTCGCAGGTGGATTCTGGATTCATTTCTCTCTGGTTACAAACCAGCTGTGGAGCATGTGGAGTGTGTTCTTCCTGACCTTTTGGATGAGAGAGAATTTGCAGATGATTACTGATGTGTCCTTCATTGTGAGATTCTCCTACAGTTCTTTTTTAAAACAGCTTAATCTGCCAGCACTGGGAAGGCTCCATCCTTGCCTGTCCTCTAAGGAAAAAGCCAGGGGATCCTTGCCATCACTGCCAGTGTTTTACTGTGAAATCCCAGGATGACTCTGCCATGGCCAATCCCTTGGGGTCCTCTTTGGAGAGCACCTAGAATTTGGTCATTTTGCTTTAGGTTTTGGTCTACATTGAGGATGTTTCATAGCTTTCCAAGTGTTTAACAGTGAAAACAAAAACAACACCGTGAATTTTACAGGAGTAGCGTGGGAATAGAAAACATCACACTTTCACATCAATAAAGTAAGAAATTTACTTTTATGAGTCAAGAAAACCAGGTTGTGTCAACAATACCTGATTCGTGTATTGCTCTTAACTTAATAAATCTCATTTCATGAAGATAAAATGCCTCCTAGAGAGCACTTTTGAGAGTAATGATGATAGCAGCGTTTTTAGGAGGCGGGAGGACGAGGTGCAGCTCGCTCCAGGTGAATCTCACCTCTGAGGAGCTGATTCCAATTCTCCAAGGAGAGGAGAGCTGGCAGCCAGCCAGGGATGTGACAAGGGAGCCCAAAGTTCAAGTGACCCTCCCTCTCCTGTTCTCCACCTGCACTTTTTCCTTCTTTCTGATAAGCTGGTTTCTCCCTCCTGCGTTCCTTGCTATGAATCAGGTTACACGCTGGAGCCAACAGGAATTCCCAGGGTGTTTCTCAAACAGCTGGGAAGGGGCTGCACAAACACAACTGAAGAAACATTCCTTGAAGAATTTTAATCTCCTGGACTTAAGTCAGTTTGTTTTAAACAGATTGAAAAGTACACCATCTATTTTATTAAAATTTTAAATTCCTTGAACCAGGTTATTTTTATGGTGTACCATCATCCTCAATCAATTTTGGTTTAATGCTGTTTCAAAGATACTTAAAACTCATGACTGCTTCAAAGATTCAGTTAAGTATCACACGTAATATCAAATTGAGGCATATCCTCCTCAAAACAGTTTCCTTTACTATTGGCAAATTAATAAAGCAAATATAGATTACTTAATTCAATACTTTTTAATTAAATGTGTTTTTAAAAGATTTTTCTTTGTTAGAAAAACTAATAATTTGAAACAGGAAAGCTTGTTTGGAAAACTCATTTCAGAAATACCTCCTCGTTTTTTGCCAAGAGCAGTACAAACATCTTGCTTTCATCTTAGCTTGTAGGTGTAAAATTGCAGCTTCCTGTGCTTATCACGGTACATATTTTCCATTTGTTGTGAATCTGCTATTGGAATAGATAATAAAATATATATGAGGTAATAGTTGGAGTACCAGAGGCAAGTGGGAGACAGGTGCTGGATATAAATTTCCTTCAATAACATGTCACCATGACTATAACCATTAAAAATGTGGGGGATTTGATGGCTTTTTTTGTGTGCGGAAGATACTTCACAATAACCACAGGAAGGTGAAGAACTCCACTGGATGCCACCTGTCCTTTGGCATGGGCTGGCACATCACCTGGGCACGCTGGAATAGGTTTTAAAGTGAAATTCTTCATTCTAAACACCATTTCCCAGAAACGGCCACCCACCCCCGAGTTCTTGTGCCCCAGACGGGGTGAGCGGCCAAGGCACGGGGCTGGCGGTTTTCAACTGTTTTGAGGGGCACGGCCATAGCAGCTGGAGGGCAGCCGGTAACGATGGAGCCCAGTACGGGGCCATCGGTCCCGGGGACCCGGCCGTGAGGGGAGCGGCCATGGGGGGACCCGGCCGTGAGAGAAGCAGCCATGAGGGGACCTGGTGCTGAAGGGAGCCAGCCGCTACCATGGCGACCCGCCACGCTTGACTCCCTCCCTCTCTCTGTCTCCCGGCCCGGTGTTCCCCGGTTCCCCCGCCGCTGTCACCCCCGCTCTGACGCGGCCGCCCCGCCCGAGCCCCCACGTCCCCTGAGCGCGGCCGCGCCGCCATGGCTCCCCCGCCCCACCTCCCCCGCGCGTCTCGCGCAGCTCGTCGAGAACGCTCCTCCTCTCCCCTTTCTTTCTTCTTCTTCTCTTTTTTTCTCCTTTTCCTTTTTTACTATTTAATTATTTAATTAATTTTTCAAAAACCATTTTCCGCCCTTCCGGGCTCGGGCGGTGGCAGCTGCGGAGCGAGGCGGGGCGAGCGCTCCCGCCGCCTCCCCGCGCCCGCCCTCCCGCCTGAGCCCCAGCCCGCGCCCGAGCCTCCCGCACACACCCACCGCCCGCCCGGCTCCGCATCCCGCCGCTCCCAGCATGGTCATCAAGGTCTACATCGCCTCTTCCTCCGGCTCCACGGCGGTAAGCGGCCCTCGGGGGAAACTTGTGCCGGGCGGGGGACGCGGGGGGCGGCCGGGCAGGGTGGGTAGAGGCCGGGGCAGCCGCGGTCCCCCCACGGCGCCCGGCGCTGTGCGGGCGGTGCTGCGGCTGCCGCCGACGGAAAGCGGCATTTCCTCGGTGATCCCGCACCCCTCGCCCTGTGCTGGGAAGGCAGAGCCACCACTGTTTGGGGTTTTTTTTGTTGTTCTTGAAGTTCAATTCTAAATGTGTCGTCCGTCGTTTGGTTTCGATGAGTTTATTCCTCGTTGATTGTGGCAGGCGTGTGTGGCCGCTGTCCCAGTAGCCTCTGGTTCTTGCCCTGTTGGGAATACTGGATTTCGCTTTTCGTGGCCCCAGTGTGTTACAGGCAGAGCTCGGACTGTGTTTTTCAAGGGGAAAATAAAGAGATACACAGAAATAGCGGGATTTGTACCTAGATTCAGGTGTAGCTCTGTGTCCTCAGGATCATCTGGTTTCTCATTGATCTGTTTGGGAGATGCTCTGAGAGTGAAATCCGGGGGATTTGGTTGCACTTGGTATGGATGTACTGAAGAACTACAAAATGCCAGGGACTCAGAAAATGCCAGCTATTGCAGTTAATGATCAGTGACTTTTACTGCGAGGAGATAAAGAGTGTGAGCTGTGGCTCTATGATGACCTTTTCCTGTCACTGTTCGTGCTTCAGGTCCCTGAACTTTGGGAGTACAGTGATGTACAGAAGATAAAAACAAGCCCTCACTGCATTCTCCTTCTTTGCTTGAGTGCACCCACTGGTCTTTGGGCTTCAGCAGATCAAATAGCAGTTGGTAAGCTTGGGGTGACGGGCTGCAGATGGCACAGCAGCCTGTGCCTCAGGTGTCCCTGCTGTCCCTCCCTTCCCGGGTCATTTTTAGTAAACTTGATGCCAGCGCTGACAGTGCTGGTGCTGGTCTTGAAAAGCAGAGGATTATTTCATGCTGACCGAGGAGGGTCTTGAAATCCTGAGTAGTTCATTCATAAAAGGGATCCAAAGGGATTTCTGCTGGGTTCGTACAGAATGATCATCTGTAAGGAAAGCAGCAGATTGGAAAAGTAATCCTTCCTTTCTAATGCAGCTGTTAATAGGTTTCAAGTTGACTGCTTCAGTTGCTATAGATTTTTATCAGCGCCCTCTTCATGGCACCTATTGATTTCTGTCTGTCTGGTGATACTGAGCTCCAGGGGTGCAAGAACAGCTCTCAATTCCAATTGTGTTTTTATGGTTTTAAATTAAGTTTTTAATCATTAGCTTAAGTGTTTTCTACAGTGCTGCCTGGTCCTTGTGTGGGTTGTACACGTTACAAAGCTCCAGTCTGACTAAGTGCTGCCTTTCAGGCTCCTTTGTGCCTCCCTGCCTGTGGAATTTTGAATGTAGCGTTGGTGTAATCTGTTTTTTGGGGAATTTGAGTGTAATGTGCACATGATTGCCAGTTTTATGACGTGTATATTTATATATATATACACACATGCACATACACTCATGCCTGTGTCTAAAGCTGGAGCAGCTCAAGGGATCTTGTGGTAATGAGCAAGACTTGCACATTCTTAGATTCCTGCGTACACCGAGGGTGTTTCTGTTGGCAGGACCAGCCCAGCACCTCACTGGGTGATGTTTTCTTTCCAGTATAAGAATTTTAATCGATGTTTCAACCTAAAGTAAGACAGAGAGGCACCCCTTTGGAGGGAATGGGAATGAGTTGTTTCTGTGGCTCTTAAAACCATTGGTGAGACAGGCTTTGCTTGGAGGACCAGAGAAGCCTTTCTGGGTGCTGAATTTGAAATAATCCACTCCAGGAATCCACATCAGAGAAGATTGCTACAGAGAGATGGAACAGAGGCAAGGCTGTTTGCAGCAAAGTGACTGAACTGGGTAACATCAGCCTGGGAAGGGCTCTCACTCCTGCTAAGTCATCTTTGTACTGTAGTGACACTCAGCACTGTGTTATTTTGGGTTTTGAAAGGCTAATTTGCCTGAGTAGAAGCAAACCAAAAATAAGTATCAGATCTCCTCCTTCCTGCCCCATTTCTGTAAGCTGAAGAAGCTCCTGTGAATGTGGAGAGTGTCTCCCACTGAACGGAAAAGGGTTGAGGTTGCTTCACACACCTCATGCCCTGGGGCTGTGAGTCTTGGAGGGTGCCCAGATTTTGTGGTCTATTATTGCAAAGTCCTGCTTTGCTATAAGGTATAATTTGCCACATCATAGTGTATAAAATGTTTCCCCAAGGCACTGTTCTCTCTAATGTTTATATTCAGTATGATGTATCTGTGAGGAAAAAAACACTATGTGAAGCTGATGTCTAAGCAAAGACATTTTATGATTGTGTTTCAAGGGATTTCTGGAAAGCATGATGATTCACCTCTTGTCTGGCCTCCTATTTGAATTTCACTCCATATTGTGATAGTTCCAGCAGCAGTTTCCTGCAGTGTTTGAAAGTCTTGCTTGGGAAGTGGCCCCTTGTATTTAATCTTCCTCACCGTGGATGCTGTGCTGGGGAGCTGTGGGCTGGGCAGGGATGCGTGGGGATCGTAATGATGAAGATGAGGTGAGGACACCCACGTGGGAATGGAGTGTCATGGAGAACCTGGAGCTGCTGTCAGGAGCCTTCCTGCATGGCAGACGGGGGAAGTGAGCAGTGTTCCTCAGCCTGGGACAGTGCTGGAGGCTGCAGACAGAAAGGAGATGGAAATGGGAGCGCTGGCAGGAACAGGGACTGTGCTGGCTGTGAGAGGGCTCTCACTGCAACCTCCCCTTCAAATCCTTCAGAAGGTGAAAGGAAGAGGGGCCTAAGAGTCATTAAACTCTTGCTTTTTGTGGAAAAGGATATAAGGAGGGAAGATGCTGAATGGCACAAGTCCAGTGTGTGATTTTCTCCGCAAGATTTTGGTATTTTGTTGATTTTGGGACAAGAGATTGCCCAGCACCAGAATCCCTTTCTTCCTGAAGGCAGCTGGATTGCCCATTTTATTGATCTCACGTGGAAGGGAGCCAGCTGCTTAAATTGTTCTTGGTCTCACAAGTGTGCATTTGTTGACAACAACTTCTCAGGTCTTGAGTACAGACTTTGTGAGTATTTGTTCACCCAGCATCAGCCTGCAGTTCCAGGGGGATGGCTGACACTGGAGGCTGTGGCTGTGGAGCTGAAGTGCCAGCACTGGATGTGGTGGGCTGAGCTCTGCCCTGTGCCACTGCCAGTGCTGTGGGCTGTGAAAACTGCCACATCAAATGTCTGGTGTCCAGATGCTGCATGGAGCCAATTGCTTCATCTTTGTGATCTATAGCCACATTTCCATCTCTCCCAGCTCTGTCCTCCTCCCTTGTTTTGATGGCTGTGTGAGTGGTTTTCTTTTCTTGCCTCCTACTGCGGCTGCAGACACGGCAGAAAGAAGAGATGATCTCCAGAGTCAGAGTCCTGTGTTACACAGACCTGCCGCTGTTTACGGATGATTTTAGAGAGGAAAAGAAATTTTAATTTATTTTTCATTCACGAAGTTAAGGATGTGGGGGGTTCATATTTTTCTTTTATTGTCTTCTTGCTTGGGAAGGGATCTAGGTCTTCTCCCAGGAAGTGAAGATGAAAGTGGTCCATGGTCTGGAGAACATTTGCTTGCAATTACTCTTCTCTTTTCCCAGTAAGGCACCAGAGAACTTTCTGGTGCTACTGGAGACATATAACCAGTGCCAACGACTTCCTGGAGCATTCCAGGGGAGAAGAGCTGTTGGAAATGATGAGAGCATGTGTAACCACCAGCTCTTGTCCGTGTTCAACAGCTCAGTGCTTTGGGAGGGCTGGTGAGGCTGCTTCATCCTTCTGAAGTTTGAATCCCAGGGAGGTAATACATGGAGAGATGGAGATTGTATAAAAAAAAAATATTTTGCATTTAAATCCCCCAAGGGCATTTTCTCTCAGACGGTCACAATGGATGCAAATAATGCCACCCTTACAGAGAATGAGCAGAGTCTGTTCTGTGTGTTTGTGTTTGTGGTGTTTGGCTGCTGTGAGCTTTCATGGAGTCAGAGAATCCTTCAGGTTGGAAAGGCCTCAGAGCTCATGGAGTCCAACAGCTTTGCTGTGGCAGGAGGTGGCTCAGAGGGGAAATGCAGCCACAGCAGGGTGGCTCTGTGCACGCAGCCGTATCAGCGTGGATCACAAGTGTCCCTTGTTGTGCTGCCCCAGCCCGGATGGCTGCGGTCACGTTTGTCGCTGCAGAGGCCCCAGCAGTGGCACAGACGGTCAGAGCAGCTCGGGAACTGCCTTGGGCTGCCTGGCAGGGCAGCGTCTGTGGGAAGAGAACACTGATACAAATCTTCGGTCAATAGTCTTGTACTGTGATGCAAGTTGAGGTAAACTCATGTATTATGGGGAAATAAGCTGCATCTGTAGTTGAAAGCAATCTCATGGTGTATGTCCATTTTCATGATACTCAGTTCATGCAATTTATATGCCATGGGTGAAAACTTGTTAAGCTAGGTATTGATCTTTAAACCTCTCTTTTGTGGAAACACAGTACGTGTGAAGGACTTTTTTGGATACTCAGTGTTCACCAAACAGTTTCTCTCAATAAAATGGAAGGAGTTGTTCTGAGTTACAGCTCTTGGGATAGAAGACAAAATCCGTAATGTGGCTCAAGCTCGGATGTGTTCCATCTGCCTCCTGGGTTGTTTTCTGTACAGTCATTGTTCCAAACTCTAGATAAGTCAAATATTTTGCTTAAAATATTGCATTCAAATTTTTAATGGAGTCGGAGATTAAGTTGGCTGCCGTTGTTGCAATAGTTTTAATATATCAAAATAAAAAACATTCTACTGTGCTTAACTAAAACCAGTTTCTGACAGCAAGAGAATGATGGAAAATTCTACTCCACAGTTAAAGCCAGGAAAGGCTTTTTGCTGAGAATTTTTCTAGGTTGTATATGCAGGTAGGACAGTGTTTATTCTGAGGTGGTGCATCAGGGTTATGTCTGTGCTTGGGGAGAGGAGGCAGATTTTGGGGAGAGGCTGGATGCTGTCAGCTTGTGCTGGCTTTCCCTCTAACCCTGAACCACAGCACGTTCTAAGGCAGGATGCACACAGCATCATGTCAGGGCTAGGCACTTGTGGGTTTTAAATAAATATTTATAGAGTTGAGCAGGGAACTTTCCTTGTCCTGGGGCATTAAAGTTACACTCACAAAATTCCTGTAGAAGTCAGTGAACTGGCGTCTGTGTTAACGAGCAGAGGGTGCCAAGACTTGTGTCTCTGCAAGGTTATTCTGACTCCTTCCAGGAAAGGAGGAACTGGGGAGAGGAGAGACAAAGGGAACTATACCAACATTGGCAGAATGCAGCTGTTAAAGGTCAAAACAGAATTGGAATACTCCCCTCTAAGAGAAAACGAGCTAAGGATGCATTGTTGCCATAGCCAAAGGGAGCTCTCCCTGTTCCTTGTGCTCCCCAGCCTTGGAAGCACCAAGTTCTTGGCACTGACTGGAGAGCTGGAAACCTGAACCAAATCCACATCTTAGATCAATATTCTGCTATTCAGGAATGCTTCTGCTCAAACATGAACACTTGGTGTTAATGCCATTTGTTTAACCCTGGCCATACACAGGGGAGACTTTCAGTTTATGATTAAATTTAAATGCTTTTGTTGGTCAGATATTTAATTGAGCCTGAAAGAACTTTGATTGTAATTCTTATCTACTGTTGTTTGTCTCAGAATAAAAGCCTCCATGCAGGAGCACGTCCTTCCTGGGACAGCACCTCCAGCTCAATGTTAAGGCCATTTTCTAACACTGAAAAGGCAGCAGAGTGAGACTGAGCTTTAAAGCACCAGAAAAAAATGTGAAAGGTCAGCATCCAACTGGCCTGACTGAGGTTTGTACTCTCAGGATACAGCTGAAGTTGTTTTCACATCCTGACTTAGAGCTCCTTCCTGGACATGGTTTCCCCTGTGAGACGTGGATGTGGTGATTTATTTCTTTAATTAATGAAGTTCAGTTTTTTTGGGGCTGTTTCCGTGCATGAATCAGCCTCTCTAGCAATTCTAAAGGCACTCAAGTGTAAAATTTTAACTACTACCTGTTGTTTGATTGATTGTTGCTGGAGTGTTGGAGTGAAGAAAGGAGCCAAAGGCAGCTGTGGTTTGAAAAAGGATCTCAGGGAGATCTGGGAGCTGTGAGCCATCTTCCGGTGCTGCACAAATGGGTGTTATTCTTCACTGGGCTCTCTCCCAGCAAATGTGTGCACAGAGACAGAGCAGGGAGGAGAAGCAGTGCAGTGTCAGAGGGGAAAGCTGTGCCTCACACCTGAGCTACCTGCAGCAGCAGGGAGGGGCATCCATAATACTGAATCCCTGGATTTCTGGAAAGTTTGGTCAAGTGTCTTGCTTAGTCAGTTCTTGAATGATAACTCATTTGGGCAGGAATCCTGTCAGGGGAGGGAGTCCTGCAAGAGAGAGCAGGGTTAGGAGTAGTGTTGTGTTCAAGGATGGAATTTTGGTCCATGCAGTTATTAGGGTAGACAGCTTTAGGACTTGGATTGTGTTTAGGGTGAGGAAAACGGTTGCAATTATCATAGCCTATAGGTAGAAGTCAAGGAGGGTGAGTTTAGGGTTGTAGATGATAATGATTGCTATTCAGCCTAGGTATTCACCCCCAGGTTAAAAATCTTTTTTTTTCTTTTTCAGTCTTTGACAATCTGCAGAAATTATCAGGAGATTTCCACAGAGATCTGTGCTGGTCTCTAAGCCAACACTGCAAGAACAGCCTGCTGTTGCTGTCCCAGCTGGAAAACTAGGAAGCAACAATAGTTGCCCTGTGCAAGAATGAGGTTTAAACTCTGCTAAAATACTGTTTAGCAGAGAGGTCTTGGAGCCATACTAGGTAATTCTGCAAAAATACCATATTCATGGCCATGAAAAGCAAACAGAATGTCAGGAATGTTTAGGATGGGAAAGGGCAAAAGAAAAACACAACACGGTATAAATGTGTGGCGAGTCTGTTGTCTTTAAATGATATAGGAAGGTGAGAAAAGAGAAGAAAAGGTGAGATGATCACTCACCATCCTCCACTTGTAGGAGGAACAACCAAATAAGGCAGAATTTGTGGACGATAAGGTGGAAGCTGCCCCTGGATCCCTGGAAGTGTTCAAGGCCAGGTTGGACAGGGCGTGGAGCAATCTTGGACAGTGGGAGGTGTCCCTGCCCTTGGCAAGGGGTGGAACCTGCAGGTCTGTAAGGTTCCTTCTCACCCAAACCATTCCATGATTCTGTGAATTCTGCAGTTGGGAAAGAAAGAGCTGAAAAAGTCTGAAATGTGATAACACCACGTCAGGCATGGGAGAACAAACAGGAAGGGATTATTAATAATTTTTCCTAATGGAATGACTCGGGGAGAGCAGGTGGAAGTGGCAGGTTCAGAGTGAATGAAATGCTTTGTTTGACAACACAGATCTGAGGGAGGAGCTCCCTGCCAGGGGACCTGGTGTACAGCAGAAAGTGCATGGGCTTGGGAAGCAGTGAGACAAATTAAGGGGAAAAGTCTATTAAGGGGTTTAAACATTACTCCTACTGACTCAAACCTGTGAATTACTGCAGTCTGGGAAGGAAGCTGGATGTGGGGTAGCTCTTTGTGCTCAGCCTGATGATGGTGTGCTCTTCCCTGGGATCTGTGACCAGTGGAGACAGGAGACTGGGCTAGACAAGTGTTGGATCCAACCCAGTAAAGCTTTCTTCTCTTCTTGAATGAAATTGGCTCTGCTCCCAAAATTATGTTAACAGTTTGCATTAAAAAAATTAAGACCATGTTGTCCAGGAAAGTGTTTGGTGGAAAAGAAACATGTGTGTGTTTGGGATATGTTGGGTTGGTGTCTCAGCATTTCTTACATACAAAAAGCATTTGGGGACTCCAAGGCCAGCATTGTTGTGCAGATGCTGACACACTGTGTGTTTAGCCCATGTTTAGGGTAGGTGATCAGAAACCTCTCCTGCCTTAGGCATAGATCAAAGTCAACTGGAAAAACCTGATGGAAACAGCAATCACAAAGCCTCTGGGAAAAATCATGGCAGTTTTCACACATACCCACGTTTTTATGGAGTACTTGTTGCCAGGCAGGTTTAAACAGCACATCTGCATTCACCTCATGGGATCAACCTCTGGCTGTGCTTATATCACTGGGAATTCTGCCATGGACTACAGCAGGACAAGATTTTATTCCTTAGGAAATACTTAATGCTGCTTATCCAAGACATTCCTGTGCACATGTTGCAAATGTATTTGGCCAGAGCAGCAGCTGCAGAACAACTGGCAGAGCAGGAAAGGAGCAGAATAATTCTGTGACTGAATTAAAATATACCCCAAAACATTTCCACTGGATGTGGATAGAAATGAAATTCAAGTGAAGCTGATTTATGGCTAGTAGATGTTTCGTGGTTTTTGATTTCCCCAGGCAAGAAACACAATACACATGAATAGAAATATAAAGGAGCAGGTTTGCAAATTTCCTTGTTAGTGCCCTGGTAATCCTGATTAAGAACTGGAAATTCCACCCTGTAATGCAGACAAACAAGTCCCTTGGTGCTGGTAGCTCAGTCCATGGAACCTTTGTGCCTGAGGAATCTTTCCAATTTTCTGTTCCCTTCCATCACATTAAAGTGTGCCAGGAGGTCCCTGTGAGAGCCTCCCTCCACCTGCAGAGGTCTGGGCTTTGTTGTGCATGCTGTGCAAAGATCAAAGTTAAATCCGTAACGCTAACCTGGGAAATGTTCCCCTCAGGAATTTACACCTGGAGGAACTGAGGAGCTGCTGGACACACAGCTCCATCTTCCACGGAATGGTTTGGGACCCAAGCTGGCAGCTTGGAGGGCACTGGGAGAGCCATCACCTCCCACTGCCAGCCACCAGCATGAGGCTGAGACTGAGGAACAGCAGGGGAATGAAGCCTTTTTGGCTGCTTGCCCAGGCCTGGAGAACTCCATCCTACAGCAAATAAACAGCTGGGGACTTAAACTTTGAAAAATTAAAATGCTGTGTGTATTTATCTTAGTTTCTGATTGGGGTAAGCAGATGCTGGCTTGCACTGAGGCAGAAGGAAGCTTGTGGTTTAGGAAAAAAAAAAAAAAGCAGAAACCATGGTGACAAGAGGGAAAGAGGGATCTATAAAACTTATAAAAGACAGTGGGGAGTTGCAAAGTAGCTGCAGGCCGTGGCTCCAAGGCATGGGCAGCACCCAGATGAGTGCTCCTGCTCTGGGGTGAAGGTGGCCCTGCCCTGGGGGCTGCAGGGAGGCAGTGGCTGAGAGCAGCCTGGTGATGGAACAACCTCGCTGCTTTGGGAAATGCTCCATTTTGTAAATTCCTGAAAGAGTCACCTCAGGATGTCTCCTGAGCAGCCCTGAGAGCACAGCCCCTGGCACTGGCCTTCCTGGCTATGGCAGGCAGAGCTTGGCTAGCTCCTGTGTTGTTTCAGCTGCCCAAAGTGTTAGAAAATGCAGCGTGGCCAGGTCTTGTGAGAACAATTTATCTCTCCCACTTAGAGACACAGTTTTTAGACAATATTTTGTCCAAGTAACTTAGAGAAGGATCTGGGGCCTTCAGGATTATTCACACTTGAAATGTTACCCAGGGCAATTAATTACTTGGTCAGAAAACTGCCCATACAGGCTGGGCTCTGCTGAATCTCTCCTCTCCAGGAAGCTTTTTGAATGCTGTTCTATCTCAAGGCTCTTCTTGCAAAGAGGACGAAAATTTGTATTTAATCCATAGCTTTTTCTCTTCCTTTGTATTATGATATTTAGGTATTTTAGTTGAAGAAATAAGCTTTGTTCTCTTTAAAAGAATTACTTGGTTTAGTTTTAGAACAGCAGTCAGCAAAAAGACTCTTTGTTAACTGAGATCTGTGGTATATGAATTCTTCAAAGATAAAAAGTAATACACATCAGAGGCACCTGGATCCCTGAGGCCATGTTGTATTTCTTCTTAAAGTAGTCTTTTATTTAAAGAATAAATGCCTGGCAATATAAAGGCAGTGAAACAGCAATTAATGCTGTAAACTTTTACTCCTGTTGGTTAATTTAGCCTCTGTGTGCTAAACCATACAGGAAATAAACTTTGCTTTTATTGTAAACCACAGGGGCCTCGTGCAGAGCTGTCGGTGCTTTTAACTCCTTCCCTAACCAGAGTTCAGTTCCTCACACAAGCACAACCAAACCTGTTTTCCCTCTGCTGTGCAGGGCTCCTCATCACCAGCAGAAATCCACAGCTTCTGAAAAATAATTCCAGGAGCAGCTGTTTCAGTAAAGCCCCAAAGTGCAGCCCTGTGTGTGCTGTTATCTCAGGCTGCTTCCCCGGAACATTGTTGGAGTGCTGGGCTGGTGGGGAGGGTGAAGTCTGGGGGCACTGAGGGGGACCTGGAGTTTGTGTCAGTTCTCACAGGGTGGGGTTGCTGCCAGCCTTGCACAGACCCGTCCTGGGGTCTCCGTGAAGCTGAAGATGGAGGAATATTCTTCTGGCTTTCAGAAGGAGGCTGGCTGGAAAAAACAGGTTCAGAACCTGACAGCAGGGGTGAGGTCCGGACTGTCAGGACTTTTTAAAGCTTCCAGAGCAAGCAGTCAGGTGACCAGCAGCACCTTCAGGGCATTTCCCTGCTTTTCTCAGCCACATGGCAAATGCTTGAGTATTGAGGAATATGGGATGTGTGTCAGAGAGTCGTCTGCATCTTGTGATACTGAGCCTCACTGTCTTGTTGGAGATCAGTTTTCTGTGTGGTAAATTGCTTTACAGTGTGCAAAGCCTGTCTGTGGGGCTGGGCTGTGGTGTATTGATGCTATTTGTAGAATGAGCCAGAAATGATCCCTGAAAGTAAATAAGCAGTGATTTGAAAAAAATAATTACTCCTGATGGCTCAGGAAAGGGAGATTTGAGGTGAAGAAAAATTGTTCAAGGAGTCTATGACAGAGGTAGCTTGGACTTATGGACTTTTTTTTCCTTCCACATGGCGAAAGTTTCCCTTTCCCTGTTTTGTGACTCAGGTAAGAGAGTCCAGTGAGATGCTGAGGCTGTGGAGATCCCAGGGAATAGCAGGACAGCTGGCTGGTGGGTGGGAATGCTCCCAGGCCCAGCCACTCTCAGCCCTGTGCTGGTCAGGAGCTGTTGGTTTGGTACTGGGCTTTGGGAGATGTGGATCTGTTTGTTTTTATCTAACCCAGCCCTGAGTTTGGATGCTGTGACAAGACACAGGGAGACTTCCAGGGAAACTCAGCCTGCCAAGCTCCACGTCTGCTGCAGAAAACAACTGTGTGTAATAAATGAAGAGTTCATATTCTGCTGCTGCTTATGCTTTGTCAGTGCATAACTGAGATAATGGAGCCTGTATTCCACAGTAGGAAGCTTGCTCTTTGTTGGTTTTGGACCAGACAAGCAGTTTTCAGGCTTATAAAAGTCAAATGCCACAAGACTGACTTAGAAAATTGCCAAGGGTCAATTTATTTAGTATTGCTATGCTGGTGTTTTCCTTTGGATGATGACAATTCTGGGTGCTGCAGTGTCAGCAGTGGTTAAAGCTATAGTTAGCCATACATCAATGTTTCTTTACATCCTCACCTAAAGGAAAGTAAGAGAAAGCCTAGGTTTGGAAGCTTGATTTTGCAAGATGTTTATGCTGGATAACTAAAGTAGTCATTAAAAAAAGTAAAAAAAATTAAAATCCTGATATGTGAATATTTGCATTTGCAAGTCCTTCCTGCTGCTGAGTGAAGCAAATGCCTGCAGCAGGAATGACCTGAGGCCATGGTTTGATCCCTGCTTTCAGTCCTTTTTGCTGCTGGGAGAGGCAGTCCTGCCTCCCCTGGCTCATTTCTTCCCTTTGCTTGCCACGGCACAAGAATCCCCCCGTCAGCTGTGAGCTGGGCTGGCCCCAGAGCAGAACTGCTAGAGGAGCTCCCGACCCAGAGCTCCATGGAGCCCGGCCAGGGCACAGCCTGGCACTGACCTCTGACAGGGACAGGACCCCAGGGAATGGCTGGAGCTGTGTCAGGGAAGGTTCACAGTGGGTGTTATAGAGAGATTCCTCATCCAGAGCAAGGTCAGGCACTAGAACAGCCCCAGGGAGTGGTCACGGACCCAGAGCCCCAGGAGTGCCTGGACAGCACTCTGGGGCACAGCGTGGGATTGCTGGCACTCCTCTGCAGGGCCAGGAGCTGCACTCTGGGATCCCTGAGGGTCTCTTCCAACTCAGGATATTCTGTGAGTCTGAGAGTTGGTGGAGAAGGCCTCTTTCCATATCCCTGATCTATGCAGGGTGAGTGTCCATGGTCCTGTAAGGAGCTGTGCTTCCCTGACCGTGTGTCCTGGATAATCCTGGCCAGACCTGGCTGGATGAGGGCAGCTTTGGGGGCAGAGCCCCTGCAGGAGGATGGGCAGGCTCTGGATGTTGGAGGGGTCAGGCTGGAGCAGTTTGGAGCTGCTGCAGGCAGTGCTCAGAGACTTCCCAGAGACTGAGGCTGCTTCCCGAGCAAAGTTCATCCCTAATCAAACACAGCTCCCGGTGGGGCTGTTTGCAGAGATCACGTGAAGGGAGGGGAGACTCCTGCTACTGTCCCTGGGCCTGGAGCCTGGTGTGGGCAGAGTGGAGAGTCAGGCACCCTCCATGCCTCTGACCAAACCTTCCTTGTCTGAGGGGACACTTGTCAGTCTGACACCTCTCCAGATCTGGGACACCTCCAGCGTTCAGCAGCTGGAGCTTCAGTTGCATTCACTGTTTTTCTGTGTTCAGGCTCTTGAGTTGTCTACAAAAAGTAGGCAGGGAGGTTTGGTGCCTCTGCTTGTACCAGCTCCAGTGCTGCCAAAACTTCCTTGGACTTTTGGGTTTTACCTTCTCCCTTGCCCAGCTGCTGGCATCTTGTGTTCCATGTGCATGGCAGTACAGTGTAAAAAGGCTCACTGTCTTCTCATGAGCAAACATCTCTATTTTTTGGTTGATGATGGAATGAGGTTTTAAATGTTAAAGTCTTGTATTAAAATCCCTGCAAATGGAAGTTTTGACTGTGTGGGTTTTGTTTGGTTTTGAAATCCAGGCAAATAATCCCATTGGGTATTGCTGCCACTTTTCACAGAACTTTGAAAAAGTGAAAAAAGGAAGGAAAAATCCCAAAGAAACAGAAAGTCAGTCTCTGGATGCACACAGAGTCTGTGTTTGGGGAAGCAGTCTTTGAGCAGGCCATGATTGCTGTGGGGAGGAGCTTTGGCATATCCTGACTTGTGAATGACTTGGACTTGGCAGTAGTGACCCTCTGTAAGCCTTTTACAGAATGAACAGAAGCATCTGAGCTGAGAGTAGAGGGATGTGTCATTTCTGGCTGTGCTGAGAACACAGATATTCTCACCCAAGGAGGGTGCATCTGATCTGCACAGCCCCAGAACACTCCCAGCTGCTTGTGCATCTCTGGTAGGTTTGAGACTGAGCTGGGCTCTTGGGCAAAACAGCTGGATGCTGCCAGTGCAGTCAGGAGCCTGCACAGGCCAGGAGATGCTGAATGAGCAACTGAAATGTGTTGGGGAGCAGCCAGGAAGGAGGAGAGTTGAAGGAGAGTGCCCTGTGTCACCCTTCTTTTCGTGGAATCATGGAATATCCTGAGTTGGAAGGGACCCACAGGGTTCAAGTCCATCTCCTGGCCCTGCACAGACACTCCAATAATCCCACCCTGTGCATCCCTGGGAGTGTTGTCTAAATGCTCCTGGAGCTCTGGCAGCCTAGGGGCTGTGACCATTCCCTGGGGAGCCATCTCAGTGCCCCACCACCTTTTCCTTGCAGTCAAAAAGAGAAAAAGATTTACTTCTGAATTTGATGCTTCGGTAGGAAAAGAGGTGGGGTTTCAGCTGACAGAACCATTTTCATGTACTGGAACAAAATGTGAAGTTTATTAAATGGTACTTTTAACCATGGGCTTCAGATGTTGTTGATAAGATGTTCTCTGGTGACACCACAATAGTCCTTGACAGGCAGGTGCTAAAGGATGAATGGATTCACCCCCACTCATCTCCCCAGTGCTTGGGTATCATTTGTTAACAGCAGAATTTGCCTTAAGCTGTGATAATAATGTTAATCCTTAAGGTGCCTTCATGGAAAGTAGACCTAAAACACATTAAAAAGTCATCAGGGCTTTGTTAGGCAGTGCTGCTGCTGCTGTGTGCCAGAAGCTGAGGAGATATAAATAAGGAAATGTTACTTTGTCCTCCTACTTGACTGAAGGGTAGAGGAATCTGCTTTTGGCCACTGCAGGAGGAAGGCAGCTAAACACACACTGGATGTTGCAGCAAGACCATTCTGACTTATTTGGGGCCTTTTAGGATCTTGTTCAAATTGGACTGTAGTGGAGGTGTGGTGGGGTTGGCTGTGCTGTCTGACACTAAATTAGTGACACTGAAAAACTTTGCTGGAACACTGAACTCAAACCCTCCTTGCTGCAGCAAGAGACAAAATGTTTCTTATTTTTTCTTAACTAATTCTTTGAACTCCAACAGCAAGTTGGCAGAGTGGCACTGAGGAACCTGCTCAGCTGTGCTGGGCTGTGCCAACCAGAGGGGCCAGGCTGATGTTCCTGGCTGAACTTCCCAAAGCAGCCCAAGGGAGCTAAATGCCAAATCCCCCTGGGATTTTATTCTCTTTGCAGTCTGTGTCAGAGTAAATAAAAGTGAGAGGGAGTTTGGTCTCTAAGCGCCCTTGGCTCCCTTGAGAATCCTGATTCCCCAGGACTTTAGCACATGGAGGTGATGTGACCTTTCCTGTTTGGTTCTGGTTGGAAAAAACTTGTTCTGTGCACAAGGATCTTTGGACCTGGGTGTTGTTGGTGTGGGATTTAACAAGTTTTTAGGCTTTGGGTTATTGAATGAATGCAGTTACAATGGCATTATAATCCATGAGAGAAGCTTTTATTTTTGTTCTCATGAATCAGCTTTTTCATTTATGTAACTTTCTATGGTTTCTGGAGCAAGTTGTGGTCTTGTTTTGGGAAGTGCAGACTTTGTCCTTTGTTCCAGCTATATTTTTGGCTTGTGTTCCAAAATCTGGTCTATGGGGTGGTACCTTATGCCAGGCTAAAGCCCTTTTGCAGACAGCCCATGTGTGCTGCCAGACATGATGTAACCTCCAGGTTAAATTGCAAAACCCTTTTGGTAGCCTGGATTTTCCCCCAGCCTCGCTCTTGAGTGGTGGTCATTTGCATCCTCTCACCTTTGCTTGCTTTTAGGAAGTGTCTTCCAAAGCCACAGTGAGCAGCAGGAATGTGGTTGTTGCTCTCAGCGGGAGCTGGAGCCTGTTTCCTCCTGCCCCAGGTCTTGGGCTGGTGATACTGACACAGCCCAGGGTCGGTGGGTGCCTGGTGGTAAAAACCATTTCCAAATAAACCAATTTGAAGCTGTTGGGGTCTAACCACATCAAACCAGCTCTGCTGTGCAGGATTCATGTGGATATTGCCGTGGGCTTTCCCAAAGGACCCTGCAGGGAGAGAGTCAGGACATATGGAGTCCATCTGGACACTGCTGAATTTCTGGAAGATGAAAAAAAAGAGCAGCACAAGTCCAGCGTGAACTTTTCCAGCCTCCTGTGTTTGACTGAGGCCCCGTAAGTTCACGGTGGTTTTGCTGTGTCTGTCCTCAGTCTCATTCCCTCCAGAGCAGAATCCAACGGGAGAGACAACGATGGCACCACTCGTGTAATGCTCTGCTTAAAATAACCAGAACAAAGAAGTGCTTTGAGCTCTGTGATGATAATTACCCAGACCTAAAAATAAGCAGATGTTCTACCAGGCAGGGAGAAATAAGAGTGAGACAGGAATTGCTGGGAGACACCTGGCAAAGCTCTGATCAAGCCAGGTCATGGCTGGAGTTGCCTGCAGGTTTCCCACCCTCTGACCACATTTACAGTGGCACCACCAGAACTGGCACATTGGATTTTTAAGCTAATATAGGGGGGAAAATGGCTTATTCATACAAATAAAACCAACAAAATGACTCTAGACAAAATAATATTTTCTGGAATATTAGAGTAAAAGCAAGGAAAAGTGTGATGGAGGACAGGACTGAGGCTGCTCGGAAGGGAGCCCTGCTGCCATGTGCTGGGGTGGGGAATGAGCTTAGGGGGCCGACAGGAATCTGTGACATTTAAATCCATGGCTGAGCTGCTGGGCTGTTTAACTCCTACAAATTAGGTTGTAGTGGGAGGAGAAATTCTAAGCGTTTTGCAGCTCATTTGCAAGGATGAGCTTCTGCATTAGGGACTCTGGGTGAGGAAGACAAGGTCATTTGAGAAATTAGGTGAGACAGATAAAAACCAAACCAAAACCCCCAATAGATTTTACTCGAATTCCAAAAAGTAGCCGTGGATTGTGGCAGTGTGGCCCCAGCTCAGTCCACAGGTCACCCTGTGACAAGTCAGTTTGTCATGGCAGCACTTGGCATTCCTCATGCTGCCCATTCCTCCCAGGAAAATCACTTCCTGGGGTTTCCACCTTGCTGCTGCTGGCTGCCAGTGGAGTTTGCTCAGAATTTCTTGCACTGCACTTTGCCCATTCACTGCTTACATTTCAGCTTGTCCATATTCAGGAGAATCTGAAGCTTCAGGAGAACTGATGGCTGTAAGTCTGGCCACAACCAGTAGCATAACCAGGAGTTTGGAGTTCTCCTTCCTCCACAAAGCAGCTGCTTCTGGGATTTAAAGATTTGCTCCCACTAAGGAAGAAGCAGCATCTTTAAAATCATCATTGGCACACAATACAACTGCTTTAAAGCTGTACTTGCATTTGGTTTTCTGGAACCCCAAAGGCTGGAAATGAAATTGGAAAAAAATTCCCCTTTTAAATGTGTTGTTGTCTTGAAACTGAATTGAGGAATGTGTAAGATCAAATGTAAGATCTGCTCTAAGGTGTTTCTTCTCTGTTGTCCTGGTGCTGGATCCCAGCTGTGAGGTTGGGAGAGGCAGCTCAGGACACACCTGCAGCAGGAGCTGGAGAGAATCACAGCATCATGGAATTGTTATGGTTGGAAAGACCTCTGAGATCGTCAAGTTCAACCACACACCCAGCCCCACGTTCATCACTGAATCATGTCCTCAAGTGCCACCTCCACACGTCTCTTGAACACTTCAGGGAATGGTGACTCCACCACTTCTCTGGGCAGCATGTTCTAATGCTTCATAACCATTTCCATGAAAAACTTTCTCTCCTGATTCCTAATCTGAACCTTCCCTGGTGCACCTTGAGGCCGTTCCTTTTGTCCTGATGTTATAACTGATGATACAACGATGGCTGGGAACATCATAAGAAATCCCTTTATAATTCTTTTAAATACTCACAGTAAGTCTGAGCCATTTAATCCCATCATTGGGAAAGAAATTAATAAAATCTATGTTTTTCACCTGCATGGAGGTTGGGACACAGGAGCCACAGAAGTGGTGGAGAAGCCCCTGCCAAGGGCCAGGATGGCACAGCTGCAGTCAGTAAGTTTGTGTTGGATCAAAACAGCAGCACTCAGACTGTAAACTTAATTTGAGTTCCAGTGGTCCATAAATAGATTTCCAAAACACGTCTATTGTCCAACCAGGGATTTATTTATAAACTGAAAAAATAACAAGACTGAAAAAAATCAACCCAAACCCCTTCTTGGCCAGCAGCATGGACTGGACTGTGCTCTGTGTGTGTGCCTGTGGGCACCAAATGAGATAGACCCTTCTGTGAAGTTCAGTTCCAAAAAGTGTTTAAAATTAGTGTTTCCCTGCAGTGGGGTGGTGCTGGGAGAAGCTGGCTCTTGAACAGCCAGCACAGTCCTGGCTGGAGCTGAGGCTGGAATGCTGCCTGCTCACTGGACCAAGGTTCTGCAGCATCATCCCTGCCTCCTCTCTGTTCATTATCTTTTAGCTGAGTTCTTTTTTAAAATATTTTTTCAATGATTAAAGCTTGAGAAGAGAATCTAAAATGTTGCAGCATTTTCTAGAGAGTTTATTCCTACTTTGGGGTTGAAATTTTTTTTAGATGGATCGATTTGTTGGCAAACATCACCTGTTTGTACTCTTGGCAGCTTTGATGTGGTTTCTCTTGCATTACTGACATCATTGATGGGAGTTAGATTAAGAACAGTAAATTGAATTTCTGTTGTGTACTCAAGTGAGGGGTGATAGTTGTTCATAATTCTACACTCATTTTTATAATGTTATTTTGTGCCCATGCTCTGTTGAAAGCTTAATGTTTCATGATTGGCTTGTAACTGGAAGAGAAAGGAGTCTTGATACCCAGTGGATCTCATAGCACAAGATCACAGTGTGTGGTGAGACTTTGCTTAACCACCATTAACTTGCCATAAAGCTGTTTCTGTCCTGGAACCAGACCCTGAAATCCAAACCAAAGAGAAAATAGATTTGTTTCATTAAATGTTCCTTTCAGTATTATCTTGGGAACATCAGCAAGAAGTAAAATACCTCCGCTCACCTTAGGAATTGTTTTTCTCCCAAGTGTGCGTTGAGGCAGGATGTGTTTCTGTTTCTGGGGTTGGGTGATGACCAGTGGGCTGTTCTGAGGGCAGTGGGGACTCCAATGGATGCAGCCTTTCCTCCCTGCAGCCCTGGCTTCACCTGCTCCCACCCCTTCTCCTTCCATCCCTCTGTCTCCATCCCACAGGGGTTTTCCCGATTTCTATTCATCCATTTTGCCCCCAGCCTCTTCCCTCCCTCCCAGCTGTCTGTCCATCCCTATCTTTCATTTCTGTGTTCCTGCACTCCTCATAAATGCTCCTGCCCCACCAGTGCTGGTCCCGAGCCCCAGGGCCCTGCTGGGCTCCCCAGCTCCTGCGCTGGCTCCAGGCACGTTCCCGGCGCTCCTGCTGCTCTGGGCCCTGCACCATGTGTCAGGAGCACTCGGGATAAACAAGGATTTTCGTGTTTGCCAACTGCAGTGAGCTGCCCTTGAGGGCCGGAGCGGTTTCAGACATGACAGTTGTTTATCCGCAGGCCGAGGTGCGGGCTCTGGGAGGCGCTGGCCGCTCTCCACGCGGGGGAGGCTCTGCGGGCAGCCAGCGCTGCTGACAGGCGCATCCTGGAGAGAGCTCCTCGCTCCTTCCCAAACATGGGCAGCAGGAACCTCTTCCAGCTCTGTCCCGAGGAGAACGTGTGCCCTTTCAAGCAAGACAAAACACCCTGAAGCAGCAGCAGACGTCTCTTGCTCTATTTTCAGCCCTTTCCTCCTGGTGCTATTCCACTGCCTGTGATTAATGGAAGTTTTCTAAATAAAATCCCATAAAATAACAGGATCTGGCAGCTCGGTGTCCCTGCTGCCCAGCAGTTGGTGCCCTGTTTCTCTGGAGCATTTACTGCTCTTGTGTAAGTGCTCATCACCGTGGCTGGAGGATTTGTCTGAGGAGCTGGGAGGAAACAGTGCTGCTTAATCTCCCAACTTCTTTTGTCTGGCCAGAAAACAAGGGTTCCAGACTAATATTCCTCATGCATCAACAGCATCCTTGCTTTTCTGGAGAGTTCTCTAGAGAATTACCTCCCTTGACTACAGACGGCCTGAGAGCAACAGAGACCAAACTTCATGCATGCCTTACAATGGTGCCTTTTATAGCAGAAAAAGATACATTTCCAGCTTTGCCAGATCTTAAAAAACAAGAAGAGAGGATTGTGATCACCCTTTGGCGCCACAGTCAACAGTTTGGGATGTGGTTGTACCTCCTGGAGCTGAAAAACAACCCAGAGACTGTGAGATGCTGGGAGTGTGTGAGGATCTGTGTGTGGCTAAAACAATCTCATAGTCAAAGTGGTTAACAAAAAAATGAAGTGACTTCTCAGGGGATCAAAATGCTGATTCCTTTCCAACTCAGAGCTCTTGTTTTATGTGGCAGAGTGTACAGGTTAACGGCAGAGTGGGTAAAAGCTTGGTTTTCTCTAATTCCTTAATAATTCTGGAGCATCTCAAAATGTTTTCACTAAGCAATGGATTTTGGACAAGTTAAGGACCCGAGAGTAATAAAAACTGTTTGGATCTGAAATGTAGAGATTGTAGGAAATGGTTAATTAAACATATAACTGGTTCAAGGGAAAAAAAATTACATTTACTACTGGGTCATAGTGACCAAAGAGTTTACAATTCCAAAGACCTTCCCTTATTTTAGCCCTACAAAACAGTTCATGAAGGGAGTGCTCCCTTTTTTCCCCCTCTGCGCTGTAGAGCACAACAGAAAAAGCTTCCCCCCTCCTGCTGTTGTTAGAGGCAGGCAAGGAAACCTCTTAACCCAGAGCTTTGAGTCTGCTGAGAATGTTTTTATACAGCCTCTACACAAATTATTTCCTCGGGGCAGTATTAACTCCTCCAGTTTGATTTATTTTTAGCCATGATAAAAATTAGCAATATCCTTGTGTTTCAGGGTGCTCACACAGCGAGTCCAGCAGCTCCTGTGCTGACATGGTGGGAGGAATCACCCTGGCACAATTCCTATGTCGGGAGAGCAGGATCGCTCCCGCTGAGCTGGGTGCGCCCCTCCCGAGCTCTGCTTGACCCTGCCATGGATAGAGCAGCTCCAGACCTCAGGGAGTGCTTGAAGATTCCCTTCTGGATGTGCTGGGCTCTGTTCCCCAGCCCACATCCTTCAGGGCAGTGCTCTCCATCACTGCTGCTCCCGCCCGCTCTGGGTGCGGGGCTCTGCAGGCCGGGTCTCGCCCGGTGCCCGTGGGTGCGGGGCTGTGTGAGCCGGGCCCGGGCTCCATATTTGGCTCCGGGCTGGCTGTCCCTGACCCCGGCAGCTCCGGGTTTGCCTGTGGCCGTATATGGAGCGGCTGCTCCGGGAGCTGCGGCTGACCTGAGTTAGCACCAGCAGCATCTGTGTGAAACGCTGCTCCTGCGGCACCCGGCTCATGAGGGGAAATCCAGCCCTTGGATTGGCTTTGCAGTGAAGGGGGTCATTTGAGGAAAACAAATTTTCCATTAAATTCCATTTTTTTATTCTTTGCAAGGATGTGCATGGTTACAGTCTCCTTTGTGGTGCTGAAGTTATGCAGAGGGAGAGCAGAGCATAAGCAGAACATCTCTGTGTCAATAAGTCAGTAATTCATAATGACAATAATAAAAACCTCCTTCCCTGTGCAGAGCCAGCACTGTGCTTGCCACACAGATCCTGCTTTTCCCTTGGATGCTGTGTGAGTGTACAAGGATGGGTGGCATCAGGTTGGGACCTCACCCAGCTTCCCTGACAGAAGTTAGGATGGGGATGTGGGGTCACAGCTCTCCAGAGACTGCCTGCCCTGCAGACACCCAGGACACAACAGGAGAGGGGTGTCTGTGCAAAGAAGTGTGAGCCACTTCTCTTTTGTCACTGAGGTGGACAAAAGCCTGGACACTGAGAAGGAATGGGGAAGTTCAGCCTGTGCTTCCAAGGGCACAAGGAAGCAGTTTGTACCTCAAATGTGCCTCCAGCAAACTCCACTGCACCTGAAAAAACAATGTTCCCCTGAGTTAAATGTAAAGTCTGGCCAGCGCAAGGGCCCTGCTCACACCTCTGCTTTTGGGTGGGCACCTTTAGGGTACACAACACTCACATTTGTGTAGGGACAGCATCTTTAAGCTTCAACCTGTTCCATTTTGTAGGAGCCAGCTCTGACTCTTCAGAAGATACTTTTTGGTTCTAAGAATTTTCTTACCACTCCCATTTTCAACCTGATTTTCACCCCCTGGTTTCTGCATCCAACCCCAGAGCGGCATCAAAAATTATTTCACTGATTTTGTTTACCTTATCTCCCTCCTTCCTTTTTTTGTGACAGATTAAAAAGCAGCAGCAAGATGTGTTAGGCTTCTTGGAAGCCAACAAAATCGAATTTGAGGAGAAGGACATCGCAGCTAACGAGGAGAACCGGAAATGGATGCGGGAGAACGTCCCCGAGGACAGCCGGCCAGCGAGCGGGAACCCCCTGCCCCCGCGGCTCTTCAACGACAGCCGCTACCTCGGGGTGAGGGCGCTGCAGCCTCCTGTGCTCATCCCTCAGCTCCAGCCTCCTCTGCTCATCCCTCAGCTCCAGCCTCCTCTGCTCATCCCTCAGCTCCAGCCTCCTGTGCTCATCCCCTGAGCTCCAGCCTCCTGTGCTCATCCCTCACCTCCAGTCTCCTGTGCTCATCCCTCACCTCCAGCCTCCTCTGCTCCTCCCTCAGCTCCAGCCTCCTGTGCTCATCCCTCACCTCCAGCCTCCTCTGCTCATCCCTCAGCTCCAGCCTCCTGTGCTCATCCCTCAGCTCCAGCTCCCCTGTGCTCATCCCACTCCTCTTCCTCACTGCCACTGCCTGTTTCACTGCAGTGAGTAGCAAGGCAGGGCTTGCCCAGCTGCAGTTGCCCAAACTGGGAAGGCTGTAGGAGGTGTTAGACATTTCCTCCCATCTTGGGCTTTTAGTAATAATTGATTCTTGAGTTTTACAGTCTCACCATAGGAAAGATTAAAACGTAGACCTCTTGATTTGGATCCTACCTTGCAGTACAGTACATACTTAATTTTATTTTCCTGTGGGTCTTTTCCTATCTTATGGCTCTGAAAGTTGCCAGGTTTTTTTAATCCTCGTTTTCCCCATGATTGTGAGCTAACACCTCAAAGAAGTCTGGCCCTTTTATACCAAGCTTACCTTCTGTAGCAAGTTCAGAGATCTGTTCTGCCCATGTGGGGTTTGCCAGTACATGTGAATCCCAGATCTCATGAATTGATGTCTGCCATGATCATAAATCAGTTTTCTGATCCTTCTTGGGATGAGCTCTGTGTGCTGCTGTGGTTCACTAACTCCAGTGCCTTGGACAGATTAAAAGTTGTGTTGCAAACAAAAATCCTGCTGTAATTATTTTAATGCTTGATCAAAAGTAAGTTGCCCTGCAGTACTTGTACTCAGTAGGCCATGCTTGAATGATTATTAGATTAACTGTTAGTTTTATTTTTAAAACTTAGTATCTTCTGAACAGAGCTCACAGTGTGCATTCCTCTGGTCCTTTTGAAGTCTGTTTCTGACCTGCACAGTCTGTAAGTCAAGACCTGCCAGCTCTGGACCTTTGTGAGACAAATCTGTGCCTACTGAAAGAAATTATTCTCAATGTGCCAAGAATTTTTCTTGCTTGTAATAGAAGCAGAACTTGAAATAATATCCACAGTGAACTGTTGTGCCACTTGGCTCTCAAAATTTTACTGACTGGTTGTGACAAGGAAAAAGGTTGGTTTGGAGTGACAGACATGAGGATCAGTAGTTATCTAAGGAGTGGTTGGTTACAAGTTCTTACTATGGTTTTATTTCATCCCCAAAATTTTGGTTGATGTCATGTTGAACTTTTGAAATTTGGTCAGTTTCTGTTGCTGGATTCGAGTTGCCACAGTTCAGCTTTCAGGAAAGTAAAAGTTAATTCTGTGCCCAGAATTTGAACCTCTTTCTGTCTTTATCTGATGCCTCTCAAGCATGAAGTTCCCTGTTTGTTCCGTCTGATGCAGCACAACTGGCAGAGCAAAGAGCAAATTGGCCTTCCTGGCCCGTGCACAGCAGAGAGGCTGAACTGAGATGCTGTGTGGGCTGGCATGAGCCCTGCTCCTCAGGCCCAGGAATTCCTGCCCTGGGAGATGCTGTGGAGCAGGCTCATGGCCTGTGCACCAGCCAGATAAACAATCCCTTTGTTATCAAGCAGCCCCAGTCCTGTCAACAGAAGGGCTTCAGGGAGGATTTACTGTAATCACACACATTTTTATCAAACCAGCACACGAATGCTGCATGTGCAAATGGAGCAATAATTTGATATCCCTGAAGTCCAGGCAGCTGGAATCTTCTGGTCCCTGTACTTTGTTCTGTTCTAGCTGCAGCAGCCTCTCCTTAGAGCTGCCCCTCAGCTGCTGTTCCTTAGGCTTCTGCCTCCCAGTCAGTCAGCAATCCAGAGCAGTGTGCCCTGAACAGCTCTCCCTGACTCCAGCCTGAGACCGAGCTGCTGCCTTGGGCTTCCCAGCCAGGACTCTGCATCCAAACATTGCCCAGGAAAGCTGGAGGAGGCTGGTAATGTGCATCAGTTAAAAATGGAGAGCACGAAAGTCATTGGACTGATCCCTGCTGAGTTCAGAAGTCAGAGTGAGGGAATTGTATGGTAACTTGGACAACAGTGAGCTTGCACAAAACTTCTGGGTTCCTTTAGTGGGGTTTGGCAACTGATATTTCTTTTTATTTATTACCTTAATTTTCCTAGGAAGTGGCTGTGTATGTTCAGGGCATTTGTAGTGCACTGTGAGCAAACAGTGCCACCCCATTGCCTTCACTTGCACAGACTAATCCTTAGTGGAGAATGTGATGGGAAAGGTGCACTCTCAGTGTGAAAGTTCCAGCAGAATTTCTGACAGATGTAAGAGCTGGAGTCACAGATGCACAATTGCCATCCCTATCAGGAGTCAGCAATGACATCTAGGAACATCGGGGTTTCTGATGACAAGGTCCAGGCTCAGCTGCTTCTCTTGGAGGAACCAGACCAAATGTCCACACCAGACCAGTGACACCACCTCCCTTGTGTGAGTCTATCCCTTTGGGAGAGGCTGGAGCACCTCACAGCAGCATCTTGTGCTGTTAGTGCTAATGCCATATACCTGGCCTGATGATGGATTTTGCATTTGGCCACAGGAAGCAGTTTGCTTGGTGTGGGTTGGTTGGCTGACACCCTGAACTGAGTTGAGATTATTTCTGACAATTCACTCCTCTGTCTTTTATTCCCCTCCCTCCTGCCATGGTGAAGGACTACGATGCTTTCTTCGAGGCACGGGAGAACAACGCCGTGTACGCGTTCCTGGGCTTGACTGCCCCTCCTGGCTCAAAGGTGGGTGAGCACCTCCTCACAGGGAGCCTGTGGCTTTCTCCTCCTCCTCCTCTGCTCACAGTAGGATCTGCTACATGTGCTGTCATTGCCCCCATCAATCTCCCTGGGAGATACTCAGTCTCCAAAGGCTCTTCAGTTTCAAAAGAGTAGTTAATATTTGTACTGAAGAATCCACAAGAAACCTAGATGAAGAAAATTATCCCAAAATCAAAGAGTTTTCAATTCAGTAAAAAAAATTAATTCATTTGAAATTTTGATGAGATTTTTCTACTAGAAAATCCCTTGAAACCAGAATCACTGTTTCTGAAATAACATGGTCTTGCTTCAGAGTAATTTTTTTCCTCTGGCTTGTTATCCAAAGCTTATTTTCCTTTGCCAATTATGAACTGGGTTACTGCTTTGTGGGTGCAATGGGCTGGAATTCTCCTTTTGATTTTGATAGGGTAAGACAAGTCTGCTTTATACGTTTCACTTGACAGCAGCAGGATCCTCCAGGTCACTTCCAGCTTTCCTGTTCCAGTGGATAAACACGCCACTCCCTTTCAGCTTTACTCATGTACGAGCCGAAGGTCGTGCTGTGCACATCACTAAGAGACCTAATTTTAAAGGTGGATGGTGACCCATGAGCAGGGAGCACTGCAGGTTGTGGGGCAGACTGAAGCAGTTTTGGGAGCCAGATTTCCAGCAGTAGTTCCACTGGGGATGGTGTGATGAGGAAAAACTGCCTCGTGCAGAGCTGCCCAGAGCAGAGCCCGGGATCTGCACCCAGCGTTACCCACTGCTGGCATCAGACCAGCTGCACACAGTGCCACAGTCCTGGTGAAGTTCCTTGGAACATCTGCACTTAGTGCTCAGCAGAGTGTGCAGGATGGAGCCAAGGAAGCAGGGAAGCAATCCTGAGACTGTGGGATGCAGGGAAGCTCATGCCTTTCCTCTGGGAAGTGCAGTGGTACCAGAGAGCAGCTGCTGCCATAACAAATCAGGTCACCTGTCTCAGTAACGTCGGGAACATCGCTGCTTCCCAGACCTGCTGGCTGGCAGGAGCTCTGCTTCTGTCCTAAGGGATGCTCCAATTCTGTCCTCACCTAAGGAAAAGGTGAATTTTAAACAGAAGGGATAGAACACAGCTGTACCCTGCTGAATTTCCATGTTGTGTTGGACTGATGACAGTAAATAACCTTTGCAGCAGTGATCTTGTACCCTCTGCATCCTGCTCTGGAGCTGACTTTGGGAATCCCTCCCACAATTAGGGTATCCAGTCAAGTTGGTGGCAGGTTGCTGAGGAGGGTACACAGATTTGTGGGTGCTGAAATTGATGTTTCCAGCATAGCTGTGTGCAGCTTGGATATAATGCTATAGGGAATGATGTGGCAACTGCAGGAAATGGCAGGAGGCTGGGAGCAGCCTTGGCAGGAAACCTCCACTGGATGCCATCAGGAGGGATTTGGGAAGTTATTTGACTCTGAACACAAAGGTTTGGTATTAATGCTAAACAAAAGTGAGCATGGTAAATTCAAGTAACTATTTTCTGAGCCCTGGTGGTTTGGTTTGTCCTTTGGATCTACAAACTCAGAAAAAGGCTGGCCTTTAGTTTTTCTTAAACATCTCTACTTCAAGCAATATTGGTGGATTTTAAAGGGAGAGGGTTTTGTGAGTTAAAAGCTATGTTTATTTATTTGTTTATTTATTATGGATTTAAGGACTGAGAGGATGCTCAGTGAGGGGCCTTGAGGGAGAAATAAGGAAAAGTATGAAAGAGGGACAGTGTCAAGCCTGGAAAATTGAGCCTCTCCCAGGTAACTTGGAGGCCTACGCCCAAGGAAATGGGAGTTTGACCTCCAAGAAAAATAGGTTAGCAGGTTACTTGTACCAACCTTCCCGGGTGTGAGGGAAATACCAGGAATGCTCTCCAGCTTTCCAGTGCCTGTTCTGAAGAAATGTATTTTGTATTGAAAAAAACCCCCCAACCAGTGAGGTGCCACCATTGCAGTGCCCTGGGCTGGTTAAGGGAGTTGTTACAAAGCCAAGGGAACCCTCTCCTCTTTCTCACCATTCAAAGAACCACTTGTCTTTTAGAGAATATCAAACACACTGCTTTTTTCCAGGCTTTGTAGCTCTTTTTGATCTTCCTTTCGTTGCTCACCTGCCTTTTGTGCCATGGCTGGCCGGGATGTCCTCGCACGAGGCCTGTGGGTGCACGGTGACATCTGAGCCCTGGTGACATCCTGGCCCTGCTCTCTGAGCTGTGACAGGCCAGCAGAGCAGAGCACGGGCCAGGAGCACAGCAGCTCCAGCCAGGCTCTTCCCACGCCCTGGGTTCAAAGGCAGGATGAGGGCAGTTAGCCAGGACAGCCAGAGTGAGCCACCACGTCCAAAACACAGAGATACATGTGGGACTTCCTGCCCTGCAGGCTGGGGTCACCCACTGTGTCTCCTCCTAAAAAAATTATACAGACTTCTTGGAAATTCCCCTCTTAGTGCTTTCTTCTCATGTGTTTTGTTTATTTAGCAGTGCTGGGTCATGGTAACAATGATATTGAATCTCTTATCTTGAGTATTTCTGTGCAGTCACAAAAGCAAATGGCTCCAACACATCTTGGCAGATGTTGAACTTTGTCCTTTCAAATAAACCAGGCTGTCCCTGCTGAGGTGCTGCGCTGAGGGCACTGGGAATTCATTTTTGATTCATCTCCTTCTAGGTCATGGTGCTGCTGTCAGGTAATTAAATTAATCTGCAGTCAAAAGTACACTCGGAGAAACCGAAGGGAAATTCCTTTTGCATTTCTTCTGTTGTCGTTCTGTTCCCATTTTTGATCACCTTACAAAGGCTGAAAAAAGATTGAAAAATGTGGGTTATTGTTTTATAGTGTTCCTTTGGAAACATACTGAGAAAATACTAACTGTAATTCTTCTTTGCTGTTTCAGGAAGCTGAAGCACTGGCCAAGCAGCAAGCGTGAATTTCAACTGCCTTAAATGTCTGTAAAGGGAATTTCCACAGCTTTTTATAAAATAGTCCAACTGTCTCTGCTTCAAGAAATGTAGATGTGATTTCTAACATTTGATTGGTGCTTGCAGCATTCACTGTCCATAACACAAATTGAACACAGGATGGAAATGGGAATTTCAGGGTAGGGAGCAGGAGTGGGTTCTGATGGAAGCTGAAGCAATCAGACATGAATGAGTTACATTTAGTTGAAACTGTCCTGGCAATTCATCCATTTTGTGTAAACTTAAAGAAACTATTTTAGTACTAAAAATGCAGATGGGTTTTACCTAGAGATCCAATTATTTAAACTATGGAAAACATCTAAAACCTCGTCAGATACTAATTTAGTGCCTGAGTTGCCTCAACAATGTTACTGAGTTACACAGTAAATTTTCAGTGTCTTTCCTGGTTTCAGATGAATTTGTAGGTGGTACCGTGTAGTTTAACCATTGTAGTCGTTTTGGAAAGTTGTGTTTGTCTTCTGTAGAATGGATATTTAAGGTTTGTATTGTTACACAGTTGTACAGGTGATAAAACCCCCAACAAACCCCACGTACTTCTCATTTAAGGGATCTGTGTGGGCTCTTTGGACAAAAAGGGCAATGGACACGGGTCCCTCACAGCTGCCTAAGCACGAGCAATGACACATCTGGGGCAAGATTCAATGTTGCAAACAAGCCAAAACAGCCAGAAATGGCCTTTCCTTACCTGTGTAAGGGTGAAAGCCTTTAATGTATTTCTCTACAAAAATACCAGTTCACACTGCTTTTAGAGCATTAAACATCTCACTGCATGTTCAAGTAGCCATTAGGTTCATACAGTATTTTTTCAAACGAGGAAATAAATGTTTGAATAGCAAAAAGTTATTGTAATTAAGCAAGACTTCTTTTTTTTAAGGTTTAAAAACTTAATTTCCATTCTTATTGCCATATCATAAAACTATTATAGGAATTGCAAATCTCTCAGTTTTGTGTGGGTGAATTTACCACGTGCAATATTAACCTGTGTGTTCTCCCAGTGCTCATGAGGGAGCCTGTAATTCCTGGCCATATTTTAATTCCTGATTTATCATTTTGGGAGCCTGGGAAGCAGTTGGAAGGTTGTGCTTACAAAAGCAGCACAGCATCATAAAGCAGAGGGACGGATGGATGCTGCCTTACCTTAAAGATTAACACACACACACAGCTGTGCTTTTTTATTAACACCTTTTGTCAGGAGTTACTGCAGTTCTGTGAAATTTAAGATCTTTTGGGGATGGAAGTTTGGTTGTGTTTTAAATCCAGCGTCAGATTTTTGTTGTTCACTATGATTTCATCTTTCTGAACGAGGTTGTTTTTCTTCCTTAATATTGGCTAAATCTTTATCTGTGTCTAAATTCCTGCTCAAGTTTTTGGGAACTGTGGAATACTAAGTGAAGTGTGGTGAGGAAAGTGGGATTTGACACACAAGTCTCTGTACCCACTGCAGTTTGCTGTGCTTCCTGTGCACGTTTGGTGAATTACAGCCATTATTTTGGAGAAGCTGTAATTAAAAGTAGCTGCCAAATTCTGTCAGTTCAGCGACCCAAAACATTCTGAAACGAGGTCAATCCCTGTCTCAACGGTCAAGAAAATTGCCAAGTTTAAGAAAGCAAAGTCACTGCCCTCGTCTGTCCCCCCCTTGCCATATGGGAGCATTCAAACTGTATCAGCATTCCTAAGGCAGCTCTGGCCAGCCAGGCTGAATTATTCCTTTGTCCGGGGAACAAGGCACCAACACAAACTGAAAATACCCAAAATCTCTTTGTTGTGTGTGTAAAACTTGAGTTTTTTGATGCAGATCTCTTGCATGACTTTAGGAGTGCCAGGAATCTGTTACCTCTGTGCTGGTTTTCTGTTTCCATGGGTGCAAGAATTGAATTTGTTCTTTTCTTTCTTATTTTTTTTTCCTATGTAGAAAGCAGGCATTGAGGATTTAACCTGTATGTTAACCATTCCTGTATCATTCCAATAAAGTTGGTTTAGAACACTTTCTCACTCCATGACTTGTTTGCATGTTTTGTTCACAGTTTGAAGTTTGAAGCTGAAAGAAGTGAAATTTTCAGATGAAAATACTGCTTTTTAAAAGTTCAGGATTTATACAAGGTGAACATCAGGGATCTGTTGCTGAGGGTGAAGTCTGCTGGCTTGGATCTCTCACCTGTTGCAGCTAATGGGATTTAATTACTAAATTTAATTTAGGATACACCTACCCAAAACTGTCAAGGTTTGTGTTACTTCCTCATTCTGCTTTCCCACTCCTCCCCCAGGACAGGGACAGGTCTGAAGTGGCTGGGACACAGCAGCTGCTCCCACACTCAGGGTGAGCCCTCCCCTGCTCCTTTACAAACTGTAATTAATTAGCTTTTTGCTGCTCCCAGCACAGAGCTGTGCTGTTTTCTATTTGTGTTGCCACAGGGCAGTGCAGGATAAATTTTAAACTAAACTTGCACTTACACCTTCCTTGTTTGCCAGGTAGATCAGCAGACATCCTCCTTCCTGCTTCATGTGCTGAAGTTCTGCACCACCTGCAAGAGCTGCAGAGTTACAGAAATGACATTCTCTGCCTCTGACCTGCCCTGGGATTTGCCCAAATTCCAGACTTCAGTTCACATCCTCTGGTGGAAACCAATAACTGGATTTTTTTCAGAGTGGCTGGTAATTTGTGCAGGATCAGCTGAAGCACAGCCAAGCACCATCAGGCACAGGGGATTATTGCTGGTCCCTCAAACTTGTCCTTCCCTGGCGTCTTAGAACTGGTCCATGGGATGGGAAAAGGACCAGCAATGCCCTTTCTAAGTTGTAATGAATCCCATTTACTCCCCCTGTGTATTCACTCCATTTGTGCCACTCAGAAAAATTGCTGCTTTCCTTCTTTTTTTATTATAAAATCCTTAAAAGCCAGTTGTTATTCATTAATGTAAAGTTCAATGAAAATAGTTTCCCAAAATCTTTAAAAACCAAGCTACACATGTGCAGGCAATGTGTGACAACTTTCCCTACACCAGACTGCTCAGATCCTGATCCCGTGGCACAAATAAATCATTCCCAAGTCGTTACCATTTACTGAGTTTCCTGCAGAAATATTCTGTGACTTACCCATATTCTGGGCTCTTGGTAAAATGTTTTAGATTGAAAGGTTCGTTATGACAGTTTTGAAGTTTATTATTAAAAATTTTGGACTGCATTGGTAAACTTGCAGAAATGAAAAAGAATTTTAAAAGTTGAGGTGACGAAGTAGAAATTGCTGGATTACTACAGGTAAGCACAATAGTGAGTACTGAGTATGCAAAATACATATATTTAGTGGAAAACACACCTATTTAGTACAAAATATAAGTGTTGTATTCGTGAAGTATCATACTTGGCTCTGTATATCTTGTAACATGAATATACAGTCATTCATTATGTATATTATATATATATTTATAAATATTTATACACACACACAATATAGTATTATATAATTCTTATGCTGTAATTCCTTGTAGTAATTCCTTCTCTTAAAGGTTGGTTTATTGTAGATATCATCAGGAACTTGGCCATTTCTTCATTTTAATTTGCTCACTATTTCAAAATCCTTAATAAAAGGAAACCAGCACATCATTTATCCACTGTCAGCAGCACTATAATTCCCACGTGGCCTCAGTTCTTTCCGGAACCCTTTCCCAGCACGCAGAGGTTATTTTGGTTTACACGGAGCGAAGTGGATCACACACATTTTCCAGCCCGGAGCTCCCCGAGTCCCGCCCGCCCCACTCTGAGGGGCCGCAATGGCGCCCGGACCTCGCAGCGCAGCCGCACGCGCCGTTGCTGCGGCAACCAACGGCCACTCAGCGGCCGAGGCGGACCCGTCCGGCCTTCCTATTGGGTGGCACAGCTGTCAGTCAGCAGTAAGTCCCGCCTCTCTTCTACTTAAGAGCGCCGGGTGCGGTGAAGCCGTGTGTGAGGGGTCTTTTGTGGCCGGGCTGTGTTGGAGTGAAATTCCTCTAGAATGGGAAATAAAGGGCCCGCAGCCGCTGTGCTAGGAGAAAAACCACAACATACAACACGATTTCTCACATAAAACCTTTCTAACCAGTCAATATCTGTGTCATGTTTATGTGCATCCAGTGTACACAGCCTGTGCTGAAAGAAGGGATTTTGTTTACATGCAGCCATAGTTCATATAGTATCATTCAGTGTGGTAGCATTTGTTTTCTCCATATACGAATGATGCTATAAGAGAAATTTTTTATTCTTTTCAATGTATATTCAGCTCTAAATTCTGACATCCTCGCTTGCTCTTTGTCCTAACTGCAATCTGTGCTCAGCTTCTGAACTAACTTTGGTTCTCATTCTGACTTTATTTTTGTAAATAAAAGGGAATTCCTGTTTTGGTGAGATCGAATTGAGAGAATACATTGATTTCATTGGCTATTGATGCATTTACCACCTGAATCCCAGACTGGTTTGGGTTGGAAGGGATTTCATCTCATAAAGGGGTAAAGCTCATCTCATGCCACCCCCACCATAGGCAGGGACACATTCCATAGATCACATTGCTGGGTATGAAATGGAAGTTGATTTGCTTTTAATCACTCCACACAAATTACCTGACTTGATTTCTTCCTCTCTCTCTCTCTCTCTCTCTGTTACTTTTGTGTCTTGTTGAAACAGCTGCACAAAAATTCCAGCTGCAGCTGGCACTAATTGCAAGCTTGGTGAGCTTTAAAACTTCTTGGAATTTGATCCACCCTGGTTCCTGCCCCCAAAGGCTGTGGGCAGTGACTCTGCTGGAGTCCCAGCCACACCTTCTGTGCAGAAATTGCTCATGTAACATGATTAAAAATCAGGTAATTTTGAACAGCTTTTAAATATTAAATGAGTTTTATATCGATTTGGTGGGAGTAAAAATAGCTTTAATTTTGCCTCCATAAAAATCTGAAGTTTTTCATGAAATACAGGAGAAAATGAGGGAAGAGAGATAATTTTACAGACTTCATTGAATCTATATGGCCAGAATTACTCCTAACCTAATTTCTAAGGCTCAACATGATTTCCTACTGACAGGGGGCAGGGTTAGATTGGATATTAGGAAGAAATTCTTCCCTGTGAGGGTGGGGAGGCCCTGGCACAAGTTGCCCAGGGAAGCTGTGGCTGCCCCATCCCTGGATGTGTCCAAGGCCAGGTTGGATGGGGCTTGGGGCAGCCTGGGATGGTGGAAGGTGTCCCTGCCCATGGCATGGATGATAATTTGTGTCTTGCTCCTGTCATTAAACAGTGTCTTTTTAGAATCTTTTGTCTTGTACTGAGATGAGATTCAGCTTCTGCTTCATTGAGGGTTTTTAAATTCTGAGAAAAAGGAAATTTGGAAATTTAGAAAAGTTACCAACAGAAAACTCTTCAGACTGCCTGTGGGCTGCCTCCTGTGCTGAGGGAAGGGCTCAGTGCATGAGCTTGGCTTCAGCTTGAAGAGGACACCTAAAACCACCATGGGAGCACCTGGGGCATCCCAGAGGTCATTTTTTAACCCCCAAAGAGCAGATTTGGTCAAGGAGCAACACGATTGTGCAGAGCTGTCCCTTGGCTGCTGCCTTCAGGTTGGCACATTGTCCTGATTGCCAGTAACAGACACAGAGTATTTCATCAAAATCCGGGTGAAAGGAAGTTGCCAACTTCCTCCCCATCAGTGCCACATCACCAGACTCTAAATTTAGCTGCCTGTTTCCAAAGGGGAAGTGGTGCAAGTCCACAAGTCAGCTGAGCAGCACCGAGCTCCTGCCAGTGGAAGTGTTGGTGGAATTCGGTTCCGATTTCAGCCCTGCCTCTCTGCTCCTTCCCCGCGCCCCGTTCTGGCTGTCAGCAGCTCCTCAGCATCACAGCGTGGTCAGGAACATCTCAATTCATTTTCAAACATCCTCTTTTAGCTGTAGCCCTCTCTCTGTGTTTAAAAACCGCGCCCTCTCCCAGCGGGATCACTTCTGTTTTATGAGCTCAAAATGCTGGGGAGTTGCATCATGAGCACGTCAGGCTTCTTCTGCACAGGCAGCACAGTGAGGAAAGGCTGGGGAAGCATCTGCCCCCTCCCAGCAGCTCTGCAGGACAGCTCTGGGCTCTGGGAAATCCACCTCGGACCTGACTGGGCTTGGTGAGTTGGGCTTTTTGTGCCTTTTTCTTTTCCATATGCTTTGTTCCAGAACACAGGAGCCACTTATTTCATTTGGAGGAGACCAGTTTTTTCCAAGATTGCCATGTTTTAGCTCTTCATGAGCACTTTGAAAGAAATAAACCAAAATTTATCAGCAGGTAAGGAGCTGGGTACCCTGAGGTCCTACAAACCAGGGTAGGGACCTGGTTACCCATGTCCTACAAGGCACAGAGCATTCCAAATTCCATGGATCTTTAGCAAGATTTAGACTGCCAATTCTTCTTTCTTTGGAAATTGGTTTATCAAGTTCCCATAATTGCTTAAGAAAGTGCTGCCCTGCTTTACGCATATGTAAATGACTCTGTAGATAACCAGGTCTGCTGCCTTTCCTGCTTCCTTTGGCCTGAAATTCCAGTGCTCCTTTTAGCTTCTGTATCACAAAAATAAAGAACCCTACAAAAATAAAAAACCAAACAGTTGTGCTGTGCCAGTGTGTAAATGTTGGGGGAAGGGTGAAAATTTCCATCTCTCAAAAAACTGAAGTTTTAGAATATCTCCTAGAAGGAGCACTGGGGTTGAGAAGTGACCCAGTGTAGTGAGTTTCATATATACCAGGGTGTAGGGGCACTGTGAAAAGTGTTGAGCCACAAGCACACTTTGGGTCTGTGGATACTTCAATTATGCCGAGATTTAAAGGATATTTGAAGAACTGAATGATTTTCTTATGTTCATGTTTCCCATTCTTCTATAAGAGCAGTGGTTCAGGTCAAACTCTTAATGTGAAGATTCCCATTGATTTTAACAGTCGGTGAATTGGAAAGGGATGATAAGGAACCATTTAAGTGTAGTAAATTATTTTGAGACACTTATCTTTTCACTGTTATCACTATTGAGGAAGGTAAATTAACTATTTATATCTTTTAAGTTCATCATTAAGAGGGACTCTAAACACATTTGGTCTGCATTTTGAATACAGTTTTATTCTATTTGCAGAACTCTCAGTTTCTTTTGAAGCTCCTTGGCACCTCAGGAGTGCTCGAGTCAGAAATGCCTCTAAATATGAATGTAGTCTTTATTTCCTTTCTATGTCACCTCTTTAGCTCTTGGAAATGGTTGTCTTGTAATGGAAAACATTGATTAATTACTGATGGTATTGATACAGACAAGTAAAATGATTCTGCTGATTTTTACAGCTTACAAAGTACAATCTGTCTGAAGTAGCCACGATGAGGAAGAGACCTGGGAACAGAAGGGATGTTACAGATGAAGCAGCTGATTAAAGCCCTTCCTGTACCTTCAGAATGATTTTTGTGGACATGGTAAAGAGGAAAAGCATGCGGTTTAATGTTTGCTAAAAATAAATGCTTGAGAGGGAAAGAAAAATCACTGTGAGAAGTGCACTGTTCACTAGTAATAATAACAATAATAATAAGAATAATAACGTAATTACTATGTAATAGTTGTTGAATAATAGTTGTTGCTGTTGTATTGTGCCTGTCTTTCTGTCCCAGGGCTCCATGGAACTCTGGTGATCCCTGCTGCTCACACTTGTCACCATGCTGGCAGAAGGCATCCTAACGAGGCTCATCTACAGAGAAAGCTGTCATCAAGATAAGCCTCGCAAATCCCCTGCATCCCAAAGGGCTAAAGAGGGAATCTGGAGACAGAAACTTGTAGACATCCCAAAAATTAAAGGCTTTGCTGATGGATGTGAGAAGCGGGAGGAGCTCTCTGCCGGAAGCAGTAAAGTGGAAGCCGGGAGCAGCTCCCGATGGGGATCCATAGAAAAGGAGCCTGCAAAGGATCAGGAAATGCTGGTTAAAGGCACTGCATCCCCAGCTGTACATATCCCCAGGAGAGGAGGGAGCCTGGAGGAGGTGGATTTGTACAGATCCTGGCCATGCTACAGCATTTACCAGAACTACCCTGACCTGCAGATTGGGGGGGACCGCGTGGGGGGCCACACGTGTGACTCGGGCTGCGTCCTGGACCACGTGTGTGATGAGCTCCCTGATGGGCCTGTCCTGCTCTCCATAGACATTCCCCTGGGTCAGTCCCCTCTGTGTGAGCATCCCAAAAAGCCCAGTGGGATGTCCCTGCCTGGAGATGAAGCTGGAGAAAGGAGCCTCCTGCTCAGTGAGGAGCCCCTGTCCAACTCCACGCTCAACAAGTACATGGAAGCCAAAGTGGCAGAGCTCTACAAACAGTTTTTTGAAGAAAGCCTGGCCAGGTGTGGTTCTATAACAAACCTCCTGACCTGCAGCTGGATAAGGAACAGCCTGGACCAGATAAGTGTTCAGATCTCCCAGGAGCAGAACATAGAAACCTCCAGAGCCAGAGGAGCCCTCTTGCACTCATTGGCTTTGTTCAGCTCCCGCAACGCTCCCAACAGGAACAGCTCCGAGTTCAGCACCCCAAACCTCCAAATCTCCAACACAGGGGCTGCAAAATGGAGCTGCAGGATGGAATTCACATCCTGACTGAGCTGCTCGGCTCAGGAGAGGGATGGGATTCAGGTATGAATGATTCACTGCAAGGATTAGGCTGGGAAATGGAAACATTTGCACACTACACTTGTTCTAATTAATATTTTAAGTCTTAAACCGCTTTGGTAGCAGGACAAGTAAAGGTCATTGTTTTCTGTTTTATAATGGAGAATTTGAAATTAATTTCTCTCCAAAATACTGGTTAATAATGTTTTTATAATATATATAGAATCATAGAACTGCTGAAGTTGGAAATGACCACTAAGATCATCAAGTCCAACCATCAACCCAGCACCACTAATTCACGTCCTTGAGTGCCACATGCACACATGAAAGCATTAATTTTCTGCAAAATCAGCAAGCAAAGATGACTGCAGCATTCCTGAAAAAAAGTGCATGATTCCTGCATCTTCATTTGGAAATTTAAATGCAGATTTTCATATGGAAATACTTCTGTTTAGCACTGAAACACGTTTTTTCCCTTTGCTCTTGCTTCTCAGCAAATATTTCAGCTGGAAATTATTCATTATGTCACCACTGTAAAATGATAGATGAATTGGACTGTTACCTGCTCTGCAGAAGATTTTTTTCTAATAAAGTTTTTTATTGGTGTTTTTGCTTGTGGTTGGGGTTTTTTTGTTTGTTTGTTTTAATCTTTATTTCATGGGCATTTCTTTAAATCGTCTGTGAACTCAAAAAAAAAAAAATCAGCAGGTCTGAGAAGAAGCTGCTCCTGAGGGAAAAGTGATCTGAGTGGGCAATGAAAGGACTTCTCTCTCTTTATTAAAATGACAAAGAAAGATAATTCTTGGTAAGGAAATAAATTAATAAAATCAGACTCATACACATCCAAGACGTGACTGGTCATTGCCTGATCCAAAATTCCCACTGACCTTGGTGCAAGGAGTATGAGCAGTACTGAATCTCATCCTTGCTTTCTAGGAGCATGGGAAGAAAAGGATGATTTGCTTCCCTATGCATTGCCCTAATTCCATGTGTGTCTCATTAATCTCCTTCTCAGCATTCAAAATCAGGCCAGGAGTCCTGTGGAAGAGGCCAAATGACTTCATTAAATTTCAGAGGAGTGCAGGGTGGGCAGAGCTCTCCAGATTTCCTTGGTGGAGGTGCAGAGAACAATTTAACCGAGAGGGGAAATATTCCAGAGGGCAGCAGCAGCCAAAGGCTTTGCAATTATCCGTAGCAAGAAGCGCTCCGTGCCATTTGCGCTGCCGTGCCCCAGCCCTTGCTTCCCCCTGGGATCTATTTATAGCTCAAGCCAAAGTCTGGAAAGGAGTTAATTGCACGAGGTTCTTCCTCAGGAAATGAGGAAGTCGGAGGTTAAACCTGAGCTCTGGGCCGGGGTGGTTTTCTGTCCTCCCCAGCGCTGGGGAATGCGTTGGAGGAGCCCTCTCTGCTCTGCTGCTCACCCCAGCCCCAGCCCAGGGATTCAAACCAATGGATCAGCAGCAGCTGCTGCACTGGGACAAGACCTGATGGCTCTGCTGCTCCATCCCCGGGACAGCAATGGAGTGGCACAGGAGAAAACACATAAATAATGAGAGTTTGGCAAAACCTGAGGTTACTGGGAAGTTGTGTTCATCCCAGCCCTTCTCAGGACTGGTTTCAGAGCTTGTTTTAAAATTAATTTTATTAAATATGTGGGTAATTTTAGCTGGAATGAAAATAAAACCACATAACAGCAGTGTTTTGAGGAAAACAGGTAATTTAGACCACCCCAATGAGCCATGTTTTTACAGCACAAATGGAGGTGCAGGTAAATGCACATTGTTAATGTGAAACACATTGTATTTTGTTATTGATTTTATGTAGTTTTGCCCATGGAAAAATATTGTCCATGTGCTTTCCCCCCAGCATTTGTTAAACTGGTTTAATCCACAGTTTAAGTAATGTCTCAATATTAACTTCTCTCTGTAGGAAGAAAGATGTTTTTGCAGAATACATTTTAGGGGCAAGATCTGTTGATTTCTAAAAAGATGAGACAAATACATTTATTACTAACTTAAATGCTATTTTAACTCAATTTTATTTTAATTGGCATGTTGCAGTCCGTGACCTGCTTTGGATTTATTTATATTTGGAAGATGCTAAGTCCCATTATGACTTTGAGTAAAACTCCATCAGCTGCACTGGAGCTGTGCCCATTTTCACTAGGAGGAAAAATGCCTCAGTGAACCCCAATTCCTTGGGGAAAATCCCTGGAAAGGTGCTTTTCCAGCCTGCTGAAGGGCAGCAGCTGGATTCCATTACAAAGGAAAGCAGTGCCATATTTTACAGGGCAGACATCCACAGCCAGATTCTGCCTGGAGCTGATTTTTATCCCCATGCCAGAAAAATCTGATGTTGGAGGAGAAATACTGGCAGGAGATTTTTTCCTTCCTATCCAGCTCTCATTCTGTGTTCCCACAGAGGAATATTCACCAGGTCCTGGGACCCAGACCCTGTAGAAAGCTGGGTAGCTCTTTAGTTACATTTCCCCAATTAATCCTGCAGTCAGGATGTTCCCCAGCTTGCCTCAGTTGTGGGAATTAAGCCCCTCTAGAAAGTGACTTCATCAGCCTGCAGGATAATTAGGATTTTTACACATTACCAATTTTTCTGAGATTTATTAAATAGTCAAATGGTGATATCTAGTGGTGGTTTCCTTTAGTACCTTCCAGGTCAGGATTTCCAGGGCTTTACAACCATTTTGTAATGAAATCTCAAAGTCTGTCTTTCTCTGGAGGATTATTTCCCATAAAAAGAGTGCCTAGATGTACAGAACAACAACTTCTATCAATTAATGTTCTATTCCAGTTAAAATCAAGAAGGACTTAAAACCTGCAAGGCCAAACCCCTTCCCTTTGGGACTAAAAATGCTGAATGACAATCAGAAAAATCTCAAACAGCAAATATTTGTATTTTTCATTCATCTCTCTTTTATTCAGGAAAAATCCATTTACTTGTTAAACAAATGAAACTAAATCTGAGGGGCTTTTCTTTCCCTACTTTTAGTGGGCTGAAATCTACTTTTTAGCAGAGTGTTCTTTCTTGCTCTCCACTAGTTTATACATGGCATGGCAAAACTGATTTTTTCTGCTCCTGTTTTAAATACAGATTTCAAAAATCCAGATACTTGATTATAATGACCTTAATTTTATTTTCTTTACCAGAATATCCTCACCACTTAATCCTTGCCTGCTTTTCCTTTGAGTTCATTTATTTGTGATAATCCCATAAACCTGTTGGGAATATAAATCACTTGTGAGGGTCAGTGGTGGTTTGGTAAATGAGTGCCCAGGTGCTAATGGTGCTAATGAACCTTCCACTCCCACATCCACCTTTCTGGGGGGAAATAAAAGGGTTTAGTGTGGAGCTGTAATTCCCAGGAGGTTGAAGACCTTCCCTTTTCCATCCTGTTCCATGTAGGGCTTGTGGATATTCCCCTTCACTTGTGGGCTGTGCTCTTGGGAAGGCAAAAAATCTGGAGGAATATTTGATGTACTGGAGCAAAGTGGGAGGAGATTTGTTTGTGGAGCTGAGTTATTGAAACTTGTTGGGAGTTCTCTGTGATCTGTGTCCATCAAGGCTTTGTTTTCCTCAGGATGTTTGTTTGGGGCTCTCTTTGGAGGAGAAAATTCGTTGCTATTTTTACAGCCTTTTAAACTGCAATGCCTTGGGAGCAATGTGGCATCTCAGCACTTTTCCTGGGCCTTTCTTTGGTGGTGCTTCTGAAAGAAAGGTGAGTGAGGAGCTGGGGCTAAACCCAGCCCCAGAGGAAGAGCTGGGACCTGCAGGGGTTTTCTGTGTCCCACCACTGCTGCTCCTCCCTGAGGGTAACTGGGAACAGCATCTTTCCTAAAAGTGGCTCTGGTTGGGTAAAGCTGAAATATGGGCTCTGGGCTCTGTGGAACTGGATGATTTTTGAGGTCCCTTCCAACCCAAACCAGTCTGCCATCCCATGATTTTTTAATCTTTCTTCCCTTTTTCCTCATGCTGGCGCAGGAGGGGTTTTCCTGCCTCTTACTCTTGCGTTGGGGCACAGAGGCTTTGCTTTCCTGGGCTCTGGTTTGCTATTTAGGGATCCTTCATCCTCCTCAAAAAAGTTTCTAATTTTGTGCAATAATACAATTTCCTACTCTGCTGTTTTTTGTTCTCATTCCCCATCTGCAGGGATTACACACTTCTGCTTTCCATTGCCAAATTTCTGAGACCCACGGGCCATTTATTCCCTTTTGTTGTAGCTCAGCCATACAAAGTTGATATTTCAATAGTTAATTCCTAATCTGAGAGGTAAAAAAGTTAACAAAGATGAGTGATAGAACACCCAGACCTGCTGTCGCTTTTTTTTTTTTTAAGCTGTGTTGGTTCTTTGTTTCAAATGAGTGAGATTTATGAATGTAATGAAATAGGGAACAGAACTGCAAACGAATTTCTTAAAAATATTGCCTTGAAGTTTTAAACTACCAAGTTTTGTTCCTCTTTCTTGGTAGTTGAATTATAAAAAACCCTTTCCTAGAATAGAAAGCAAAAACGTTCATATTGCCCACGTTAAATTTATACAAATCAGAGTGTGAAATGCTGTATGTGGAGATTGGTGCTGGTGTTTGCACAGCTCTGCTCCAGCTCAGCCATCAAACAGCAAGGACAGGTCACTGATCACAGGCAAATGGCTTGGGGACAGTTTTATTGAATATTTTTATATAACAAAAACATCCTTGGAAATAGCCACCTGCTTATGTTTATTCCACTAAGAGAAACAAAAGGTTGCATCCAGCAGGTAAAAAACTTCAGGGAACATTTGGATTTCTCCTAACAAAGTGTGGGACCTGAGTGTGGTGCCCTGGGGGCAGCCAATAAATGGGAACTGATCTCCACCCTGAGGTGAAACCCATGAATGAAATATCCCAGATCTCATTAGTAAGGAGGCAGAAAGTGCTCACAGCTCTGCTGAGATTTATTCTTTTAACTTGTTCCTTATCAACATTCCAGCTGCTCGATGTAACTCTGTTTGAATCGTCCTTAAACCCAGATTTTTGACTGGAATCACTGAAGTTCTGTTGAACCTGAGCCTGCCTGGGCTCTGGGTGCCCACAAGGCTCCCCACTGTCTGCACCCCCAGGTTACTTCTCAGTGTCCCCGTGGCTTGTGATGTGCAGACAGGCCCCACGTGGTGGCTCGGGGTTTTCCAGGGTTTCCTCTTCCTGCTGCCCCCAATAGCTGTGGGTGGGATCCTTCCCAGAAGGGGAAGTGGGATGAGTGGCTTTTTATAGGGTAAGCAGGAAAAAAAAAAAAGTTCTAAAAAGGGAAAAAAAAAAAAGGTGGTAACACTAAAACATCTCCTGGGTGCTCCCAAATATCTCTCCCAGAGAGAGGAGCAGGAGCCTAAATTTTGGTCACTGATACCACATCCCACAGTAACTCTGTCCTTTTCTCATTCTAGCAGGAGCAAGGTGCCCATCAGCACAATTGTGAGGATAAAAATCCAGCCTGGAGACTGAAGAATGTAGGGAAGAGCATTGCATTAGGGAAAAAATGAAAGGCTGTCCATAAACATTGGATCAAGTGGTGCTCACATGAAAAAGTGGATCAATAATATCAATAGCCATTACCAGAGGAACAGCACGAATTCTGTTATCATAGAACTCTGGAAAAACGTTTTGTCTTTGGCTTTTGGCTTATTTGTAGGTAATATATAATGAACTTGGTGGTCTTATAGGTCTTTTCCAGCCTTAATGATTTTATAAGGCAGCTTTCTTTGAAAAATGAAGCATATTTTAAAATTATCCCCCCTGTTGACCTTCCTCAAATTCTGTCCCAGCTCTGCTGGGGTTTTTTTCTGATTCCATTATTAAATAAATATAGATTCTACACACAAACCCAGTTTCCAGGATGCTGTTGAACTGCAAGGCTTTTTCCCCCTCCAAGATGTAAATATTTTCATTTTGGCTTAAGGAAAGCATAGGTGAGCATTAACTTTTTGCTTTTTTTTTGCAAGAATAGCAAAAGACAAAATGGATCATTTGGGGATGGAGGGGAATGGGAGCTTGGCAGAACTCCTTTCCCATGCTGCCAAATGGAACAAGTCCTCAAACCCTTAACTTTAACACCCAGTATTTCAACAGAAAGAGGAAAATATGATGGCTTGGGATGTGAGCCCAGGCTCAGAGCTGCTTCCATTGCTCTTCCTCTGGCTAAATAATTCCTTAATTACTTCTTAATTGCTGTCAAGAGCACTGTTCTCCCTTCTTCAGAGTAATGAGTGATTTCTTGTTAGATATTAGGAAGAAATCCCTCCCTGTGAGGGTGGTGTGGCCCTGGCACAGGTTTTCCAGAGAAGCTGTGGCTGCCCTGGAAGTGCCAAGGGATGGAGCTTGGAGCAACCTGGGGTAGTGAGAGGTCTCCCAAGGATGGGGGGTTGGAATGAGATGAGCTTTAGGGTCCCTTCCAACCCAAACCATTGTCAGACTCCATGAAATCCAAGTGAACCCTGGTAAAGCAGAAAGAAGTTGCTCCTTGAGGGTGTCACTGCATCCCTCCTGCCTTCCAAAATGTGTCCTCCTCTTGCTTCACAGAGGGATGAGGGGCAGGGAGTGGTGCTGAGGGCCAGGATGTGTGTCCTGGGCCCCACAGCTCAGAAGTGGGTCACCAGCCTGTCACTGGCACTCCCTTTTGGTGTCACTGAGGCAGCTGAAGGGAGCAAATAGGCCATCGATCCGTCTGGCAGCAGCCCCAGATTTTAATTACCAGTGTTCTTTGGGCTAAATTTGTGCCTCTTGAAGCATCATCACCCTAAATGAAGCTTCACAATGGAGGAATTTGACCCAATACGTTTTTTCTCTGCTGTTTTGTTAAACACTGTTGCAACTACCTTTATTTTTCCAATGATTCTGAGCAACTCAGTTTTTGATGCTGCTTTCAAGAGAGATTAAGAGAACTTTTCCTGTTAATCTCTTTTATAGGAAGCTTTAAGCAATTGTAGAGCCTTATTTGTCCCACACAGGTGCCCTCTGTTCCTGCAGCTCTGTATTTGACCCAACAAACTGGGTGATTTGCTTGTTTCACCAAATGAAAACTGAATTCCAGTAATGTTTGTGTTGTGTTCTTTGTGTGGGCACTGCAGACATCCAGGGAAGCCTCTGTTGTGATAGAGCTGTTTTGAGATGGGGTTTTTTATGGGATGTGAACCTGTTCTAACAGCAGCGAAGGTTATTTTTTTCCCTCCAAGAGAGGTTTATGAGTGACTGGGAGCCAAAACACATCCAGAGCTGGGACTAAAACGTGAGTTGTGCCATTGGTCTGAGGGCACACGAGGCATTTCCTCAATGAAGCATCCACAGGAGGAGCCCCTATTTGGGCACGTGGCACCAAAAAAGCACCACTCTCCAGTGGGATCTCCCAGCTGGAAGCTGATGGGAGGGAAACCAGCCTGAGGTGGAACATTTGCTCCTCCCTTTGCAGCCTCCCCCACGAGCTCTGGTGCCTCCAGCAGCGCTTCCAACCACTCACCCACCACAGCAGGAGCAGCTGCGGCTTCCCGGGCCATGGAGAGCCAGGGGTGCAGGGCTGCAGCTGTCCTGGCTGGCTCCTGGCTCTCCTGCACGCTCCGAGCCCCCCGGGTGGGAGCCCTGGAGGACGCGGGGCTGGAGAACATCAGCTGGGCTGCCGAGGACGCGCCGGGCAACGACTCCGAGCACGCCTTCTTCTCTCTGGATTATCAGCACGTCCAGGTGCCCTTTGAAATCACCCTCTGGATCATGCTGGCATCCTTGGCCAAAATAGGTGAGGCCCCCTGAGAGGATGAGGAGGGATGGGGAGTCTCTGGGGAGGTGGGGTGGCCTTTGCTCCATCTCCGCTCTGGTTTGAACGTCCCGAACCCTCGGAATTCACACGCTGTGTGCCAGAGACGCTGCACAGGTGGAAAACAAGTTGCATTTTAGGGAAATGTGGTTTTCCATCTGGAAATGGTGATTTTTCCATCTAGAAATTCACACCTGGGAGTGCTGTTGCTGTTAGGAGGAAAAATACTGGGTTTCCAGGAGGAGCAATTTGATTTAACTGCAGGACACACCAAGGTGTGTGTTCACCATGATTTCCTTGCCAACCACGCTCTGTGTAGGTGGTCCACTGACATCTTCATCTTAAAATGAAAATTCCTTATTCTTCTAAAAGTGCCCTGTGTTTGACCAAGGAATAATTCCATCCATGTCCAGGCTGTTACACAGCCTAAAATAAAATCTCTGTGCATTGATTGTCTGTGCAAGGGTCATCTAAGAAGGATTTAAGTTATGCAAAGTATCTGATCTTTTTTTGTTTTCCTCTGAAAAACTGGGCATGGGAAAGTGAAAATTATATAAAATTATTTTTCTCCAGGAATTGTCTTAAATTCTGTTAAATTACTGCTAGAAAAGTTATCTTACAGCATTTTTTTTCCTTGTATTTCTTTTCCTTAGAATGGAGAAGTTTCTAAGATTGTGTTTGATCAGAATTTTTCAGATGGAAAGAATCTTTTTGTCTGACTAATTTCATGCTGCATAATGAGACCCTAATTCTAGTCACATGCATGAAGGTATAATAATGATCATAAATTTTTAAAAAAATATTTTTGTTCTAATTAGGTTTGTTTCAACGACTTTTCCTTTTAATAACTCACCCTGTACTTGTGGTTTTTGTAATGTTGGGCATTGCACAAGACAGGCTTGATTGGACATTTTTTAGCTTTAAATGCTAATGATTAAATGCTATTAAAAGTGGACCTGTTTATAATTAATGGGAAGGTTTTTTGTGGCTTTTTAAAAATGTATAGAATCTGTATTGTGTTTAAAATTAGAAATTGCTATTTCTGCTAGTGCTGAAGATGGGCTGCTGACTAGATTACATAATTAATAATTCCCAATACTCTTTTATTTATGCAGATTATTAATTTTTGTTTATTACCTCAATATATATCTCTAACCTTATGCTATGATGAAACGAGGTCTGAAGTGACAGTAATTTGAGAAAGTTTGGTATTTCCACTGACTTTCAGATTTTCTAACCAATTTCTGAGCACCTTCACCCTCGCTGTATGAATTTATTTGTGCTACTCCGAGGTGTAGCCTGCTGACGGTGGGAGTGTGGGCACCTTGGTGAGCTAACACCAGTTTTATCCTTCCCTGCCCTGCAGGGTTCCATCTCTACAACAAGCTGCCCTCCGTCGTTCCCGAGAGCTGTTTGTTGATCTTTGTGGGGCTCATCATGGGGGGAATCATCTATGGACTAAACGATAGATCACCACCAGTGATGGACAGCGACATCTTTTTCCTCTACCTGCTGCCCCCCATCGTGCTGGACGCCGGCTACTTCATGCCCAGCCGCCCCTTTTTCGAGAACATCGGCACCATCCTGCTCTATGCCGTGGTGGGAACCATCTGGAACGTGTTTGGGATCGGCTTTTCCCTCTATGGGATCTGCCAGGTGAAATCCTTCCGGCTGCAGGACGTGTCCCTGCTGCACAACCTCCTGTTCGGCAGCCTCATCGCCGCCGTGGACCCCGTGGCCGTGCTGGCTGTCTTTGAGGAGATCCACGTCAACGAGAAGCTGCACATCCTGGTTTTTGGGGAGTCGCTCCTCAATGATGCCGTGACCGTGGTAAGGAGCAGCCTGAGCTGGGGTGTTTAACCTGCAGAGGATGGTGCTGAGTGATGGGATGGAAGATCTGCTGAAAAGGAGGCTCAGGGAAGGCTTTATTTCCCTCTGCAGCTCCTTGAGATGAGGTCGTAGCCAGGTGGGGGTTGAGTGGCAGGATGAGAGGGAATGGTCTCAAGTGTCACCAGGAGAGGCTTAGATTGGCTATTGGGGAAAATTTCTTCATGGAAAAGGCAGTCAAGAATTGGCACAGGCTGCCCAGGGAAGTGGTGGAGTTACAACACCTGAAAGTGTTAAAAAACCATGTGGATGTGTCATTTGGGGACATGGTTTAGTGGGGAACATGGCAGTGCTGGGTTATTGGTTGGACTTGATGATTTTGGAGGGCTTTTTCAACCTCAGTGATTCTGTGATTTGTTCAGGGAAAAGTCATCAACAACCCCTTCTAGCAGAGGATCCTGGTCCAATTCTCTGGCACTGAGGTCCTGGACAGCATTTGGGTGAACTTAGAAGTTTTCAGGTTTCTCTTTGACTCCATGTCTGGGGACAGAAATGTCTGTGAGGGCCACAGCAGTTCCCTGGTGGGAGCCAGAGCTCCTGGGCAGGAGGGGATGCCACACTGGCAGAAACCCCAGCAGTGTATTTGGTGTCAGACCACGTCTGGTAAACATCCAGTTAACAGCTGTTTCCCTCTTTCCTTTCTCCCCCACCAGGTGCTCTACAAGCTCTTTCGCTCTTTCTGTGAGATGCCCACCATCAAAAGCGTGGATGTTTTTGCTGGAATTGGGAAATTCTTCGTGGTTGGGCTGGGAGGAGTTTTAGTGGGGCTGAGTTTTGGGTTCACTGCTGCCTTCACCACGCGTTTCACCAAGGACATCCGTGTCATCGAGCCCCTCTTTGTGTTCCTGTACAGCTACCTGTCCTACCTCACTGCAGAGATGTTCCACCTCTCCGGCATTGTGGCGTAAGTGAGGCCCTGCAGCTCCTCTCTCCAGGAAAGCTTCCTGCCTATATTCGCTGAAAAATACCCAAAAACATTTTAAAATTTTGAAATCTGTGTATAACGAAGAGCAGGGCCCTCTCCAAGTGTCACTCTGTTTCCCAAATTGCACAATGATGGCTGATGGTAGATTTATGTAGGTTATTGAGGAATGTTTGTTTGAGCTCCATGGTTTTTGTTTGGAAAGGCTGGATGTTCCAACAGTGAGAGGTCTGGTAGGTTTGGCAGAGCCAGAAGAAGTTTCTTAGCTTATTTTGTTATTTTCCACATGGCCTGGTCAAAACCAACATGGGAAGAGTTACAAGGAGAATTTAGTCAGCTCCTTGGAAAGGTTTAATCTTGGTTTGCAGCACTTCTGCTCTCACATCCCCTTCCCCATCTGCATGTCCTGCCTGGCAGCCCTTGGTGTGACAGCAGTGAGTGATGGGACAGGAACTGAAGCCTGAAATATTCCTGCTTTTTGGGAGCAGAGGATTCTAATGGAAACCTCTGCTCTGGAGATTCTGACTTGGCTCCAGAAGCTCAGACTCGCCTTATGTCTGGCCTCAGGTGTCAACCAACACCTCTGTCTCCAGTAACATTGGGAATCTGCTGGCCAATTTCAGCCAAAGCTGTCAGAAATCATTCAGTTCATTTAATTTTCTTTTACCTGGGTAGATCTTTTAATAAAATAAATAATTTTGGGCCAGATAGTTCAGATTTAAGGGACTAATTAAGCTTTGTGCTTACCTTGTCAGACATCTCACTCTCAGAGCAGATGTGGAGACAAAAATAGCCAGAAAGACCCCAATGTTCACCAAAATCTCACCTTGGAAAGCAGAGAGAGAGGAAAAATAGAGGGATCCAGCCCTGTGTTTTATTGAGTGTAGTTCTCCTACTCAAACTGATTCAGCTGGTGCTGAGGATCACAACCATTTAATATTCACCCAAAGACACCAAAATGCACCTACCCTGCATCAGTGGCTGCAGTGTAAACAACTGTGCAGCTGATGAGAAAGAAGATAAAAAGAAAATAAAAAATGAAGTGGACTCCCAGCTCAGCACAGAAGTATCTGGGAGATCTATTTTAAAACTAATGATGTTGCTTTGGATATAAACCATTCCTGTGTCTTGCAGATTTTGTTTCTTCGGCTGGTTAATAGGAGCAATATTTGAGTGTTACTGAAAACAATTCCAGCTCTGGGAATAGGTAGGAAAAGTCTATTTATAGGAGTGCAAGACAGAACAGTGAAATAAATATGCTGCATAATCATCGTGGAGCAGAAAACATTCAATCCTAATGGTGTCTCCTTCTATCAATCACAATCTGCTGTACCCATTATGGAACCCATTTGCTGTTCTTTTGAATAATGCATTTTTTTCTAAAGCAAAACAATGGCAAAGGCAGCTGATTCCTGCACTGTGCCCTTCTAATTGCCAAATTATAAATGCCTGTCTTATAGATCTGGAGTTCAAACAATTCATTCTGTTGTGGCCAGGGAATACTGTATTATAAGAAGCAGCTTTTGGCAGTTTTTTTCTTTGAAAAATAATTTGATTGCCAAAAAAATCAATTCCACATACTCCAGAAAAATATAAAAAAATCTGAATACAGCTCACTCTGTGAAACTGTTCTGCAAATGAGTTTTAGTTGGATTTTTTCCGTTCTTATTCTCTTTTTCCCTGCCCCTTGCCTTGGTGTCAATGTTCATCTTTAGCCAGGACAAGACAAGTTTATTCTCTTTTTGTGGCCGTGCTGTGATCCCATGTCCATTCTCCAATAAGCATTGCCCCAAACCACAGCTCTGGAAGTCACTTGCCTGTAAGTATTTGGATTCCTTAGTTTTTAACAGGAACTATATTTTATTCCCCACTATTTATTGAGGCAGACACAGAAATGGAAGAATTTCTTTTTTTCCCCCGTCTGTGGTTGAGTCCCTGTTGCTCTTTCTGGCAAAGCAGGCCAGAGCTAAAAAGGATAAATCAAACCAGACCTATATTAGAATATTTTTATGTCCTGGGACATTTTCTTAGGAGATAAAAGATGTGAACTCAAACATTTGGTGAAAAAGGGACTTGAATCTTGGTCTCCTGCTGCTGGAAAACAGAGGATCCCATTCCTCAGCAAAAGCATTGTGACTTTCCCTGTTCTGACCTTTCCTATTCTCTCCTTTTGCCACAGATCCTCTCCCTAAAACGCAGTTTTAAATTCAAACAGACCCAAATGTTTATGTCTTCAAAATAATGCAAAATGTTAGTGGAATTCTGGGGTTAAACAGGGTATTTTCAGTGCAAAGCAGTAATTGCCTGGCAGTTCTCTGAGCATCTCTTAGTTGATAGTTCTGGGTGAGCCACCACCTCTCTCAACACCTTTGTTTGGGTCACTTACCTGTCCTGGTCACACCCAAAGCCAGGGACAAGCCAAGGATCTGCTTCTCTGTTGGCTTTTCTGTGATCCAACATTGTGATGTTCCCTGTGGAAGTGGTTTTCAGTGCAATAAAAATATAGATGGCCTTACCAAGCAGCACTGGAAGTCAGATCTTGGAAATTAAACCCCTTTTTCTATTCCTGCTGCAATATTTAGAAAAAAATGTTTTGGTCCAGATTAAAATATAAAAAACGGAGCTTCAGCACTTTGAGCGCTCAATTGTTTTGACCTCCTAGGATTGCTGGCCTGAAAATGTATTGATTTTTGACCTCCTAGGATTGCTGGCCTGAAAATACATTGATTTGAAAAGCTGATGAATTAGGCTAATGCCATGTTCCCTGGAACTTGAAGAACCAATTATCCATGAAAAATTGCCAGGCAATTGCAAGGTCAGAGTTTGGCAAAGTTAAAGAACTGGAAATGGTGTGTGAGGATGGGAAGAGTTGGTGTTAGTTGCTGTTGCTTTGTGCTCTGATAAAATGCAACAGGTGATGAATTGTTCATCTGTTAAAATCCAGATTTGGGCAGTTTGGGCAACCTATGAAGTATTTTATTGTCCTAGTGGTCTTGATATTCTTGGCTTGATGCAGGAAGTGAATCAGCCCTCAGTGAAATGTCTGCAAATGTCCAAGACTTGATGAAACTCCCTTTTTTCATGACTGATGTGTTGATTTTCTGTGTTAAAGTAGAAAAACATATTTTTCTTTTCGTATTTCAAACGCATTTGTTTTCTGTTGTTTATTTTTCACTTCCTCAGCATCATTTCCTGTGCCATGGGCATGAAGCGTTACGTGGAGGCCAACATCTCCCTCAAGTCCCACACCACAGTCAAGTACTTCATGAAGATGTGGAGCAGTGTGAGCGACACCCTCATCTTCATCTTCCTCGGAGTTTCCACCATTGGAGAGAACCACGAGTGGAACTGGCCCTACATTTGCTTCACGGTCATTTTCTGTCTCGTTTGGAGGGCACTCGGTAGGGAAAATTGCAGATCTTGGTTTTTCATGTGTGTTATTGTTCATGGCAGTGAGGAATGAGATTCCATTGGATGAGAGGGTGCTCTGCCCCTCCATCCTCCTTTGCTGCTCACTCTGCAGTGTGATTATTCCAGATGGGAATGCTCAGGCTGGACTGGGACATCCCAGCCAATGCTTCCTGCTGCTCCATCTCACTCAATCTCAAACCTTGCATTTTGCTGCAGTTCCCTCTCTGTGCACTCACTGGTGCTGGGTAGAAGCTCTCATGAGATCTATTTTATCCATGTCCCTTTTTTGCCACGATCTTCCTTCACCCTCCTTCATTGCCACGATCTCCTCTTCCATTTCAGTGTTTTTTAGTCCCTCGGTATTCTCCCAGCAGGAGGGAATTTGTAGGTTCATACCCTGGGGTGAGAGATCCATGAAAATCCTCTGAATTTAAGGGATTTGATTCCTAACAAGCTGGTGTACAGCAGCATCCTTCACTGGGAAGCTGGAGGAACATTCCAGTAGTTCTCATTCCAGATGATATTTGGGACTTAAACTGTGAGGATTCTCCTGCTCCTACTCAAGAATTTCAGGTCAGGGTTGAGAGTGGCAGAATTGGGGAATTGCTGAGGTTGGCAGGGACCTGTGGAGATCATCTGCTCCAACCCCCTGCTCGGGCAGGGTCAGACAGGCAAGAATGTTCCAGATGGCTTTTGGTCATCTCCATGGATGGAGAATCTACAGCATCCCTGGAAAACCCATCAGGGTGTGTGACCAACCTCTCAGCAATAGAGATCAAGGCTTGGTGATAACAAGGGGCAAGGCAGGAAAATACTCCCCTGATAACTCATCTCTGCAGTTTCTTGAGCCACAATTACAATGCCAACCCAACTCCTGGTTCCAGGATTCCCTGGGATCCCATTTTCATGCATTGAAAATGACCAGAAAAAATAGATGTGCTCTGTTTCCATTCTCCACAGTTGCATCTTGTGCTGGTTCTGTGCTGGGAGAGGCTGGACCTCCATTCCTCTTACAGTGTTTGGCACCTAATGAGTGCCTCAGTTATGGGTATTTTTTTATCTTAACAATATTTGTGAAAATAACAGCACACATTTTTGGCAAAGAATTCGAGCGCTTAAAAACGTTCGACAGGATTTATGTTTACAAACCAGTAAGTCAAGCAGTGAACTCGAATTTGACAGACACTTCAAGAAATTGTTTAAATAGGTTAGGCCATGATTAGCAAGGCAGAGCAGAATGGGGTTTATTAGCTGTTAGGACATGCCAAAGTTTGTTTTAATAACTGTGCACCATACTTGGAAATGTGCTCATTAGTCAGTTTTTTGTGTTTTATTTCCATTAAGTGATTTCTCTTAAATTATTTGCTCTGATAAAAGGAGTTCTCAATGAATTTGATTTTTTTTTTAGTTCAAAAATTCTTCATTGCAAGATATAAGAACATAGCAATGCTGCAAAAGTACCCCAAAAATCCTCCCTAAGCACGGCCCTTCTGAGAACAGCTTAAATTATACAGCACATTATTAGGGAAGGGCTGAGGCTGCAGCCACCCTTTTCCAGTCAAAATCTCCCTGGAATTAAATAAGAACACACAAACCAGGGCTGGACATTGTCTGGGTGGTCCTGAGCAGGGAGTTCCTGTCCTGCAGCACCTTCCTGGGAAGCTGTTGGGGAGCTGGGAGGGTGAGAACTGGGAAGGGGCTGCACCAAGCCAGACTGGGAAACTCCTGCCTTGGAGATGGTGGTTGAGATTAGACCTTGGCCTGCTCTGAGCCTTCCAGCAGCTCTGGATTAATTAATAATTAATTAATAATTGGATAGTTTGGAAGATTTCTTCATGGAGGGGATTGCCAAACATTGGAATGGGCTGCCCAAGGCAGTGATGGAGACAACAACCTTGGAATGTTCCAAAAACCTGTGGGTGTGGCACTGGGGGCATGGATTAATGGTGACCTTGGCAATGCTGGAGGAATGGTTGGACCTGATGATCCTGGAGGACTTTCCCAATCTTAATTCCAGGATTCTGGAGGTACTGGAGGCACTGATCCAGAGAAGGGAGGTGCTCCCACATTTCCCTGCAGGAATTAGGGATTTTTGGGTGGGCAGTGCTGGGATTGGTGTGTAAAATGTACCCCAGTCCTTCATAGAACACTCTCAGTGCTTGAAATGATTGAGAAATGATTCTGCTGAAACCTGGGGAATTCCTTTGGTATGAGGAAGATCATCTGAAAAGGAAAGTAGAGCCCTTGCATGGCAGCACTGGGGCTCTGCTGATGGTGAAGCCCTGGGGAGATTTCCTCCTGCTCTTTCCCAAGGTGTCTGCAGGAGAAAATACATTCTGCTCAGAATGATTAATTGTATGTCATCTCTTGGAGCAAACTGGCCTTGAATTAGTTTAGAGAATGCTAATAATAATTTATGAGGAAGGATTAAATTAAGACAAAGGCCAGGATATCAGCTCAAGTAAATTTTGTTCCTTTAAATCATCGGTGCTGCCTGAGCTGTAGAGTAGGGGTGGATGTGATCTGAGGGAGGCTTTGTTTTATTTATTTTTTAAGTTGCAAAGAACCTTGACACCCAAGTGCTTCCTGTCTGCTGGTCTGGGCACCAGTTCTGCAGAGCTCCAGAGATGGGGAAGGTGCCACAGGGTTCAGTTAACTGAGTTCCCTATTCCCAAACATCCCTAGCTCTTTGTTTTCTTTACACTCCTCCAATGTACAGAAAAAGTTCAGCTATTTTTAGCTGGAGGTGTGTGGGAAGATGTTTGATATGTACATAATAAATGCACTGTTTTTATTTCTTTTACAAACACCTTCTAGAAAAGCAACAGTGCTGTGGCTCTAGCTAATTCCTAACAAAAGTCAGTGACAGGAGGTGCAATCAGTTCTCAAAATGGCTGTTAATCTTTGGGAAATGGGATGTTTATCACATCCATCGGGATTAAAATCACAGCCTACTGATTTAAGGCCTGACTTTTTGTACCTTTCTGCATCTGTTTGTGCATTTGCAAATGGCTGTAAATCACAGCAATTTCTGTGTCACCTCACCTGGCCTTCAATTTATGTAGTATAAATCTGAGGGAAAGAAATAACATTAACACAGGTGGAATATAGCTACTTATCCAAACTACTGCTCAGAAACTTTGGCAAATAGAAGGGAAATTTGTGGTTAAGTTGTTGCTCTTGATTTGCCTCAAAAGCATTTGTAACCTCAGCTATTCAGTCATTTGTTATCACCAATTAGAATAAATAAATTAATATTTCAGGACTGTTACCTGTCAACATTTGTAATCTCTCCAATTAGAAATATGTAGGGGATTAAGTTTTATCTGCACAAAGAAGATGTCAACCTGTTGGATCAGACTGGAAGAAAAATTCTCTAGTGGAATATTGGGAATATACCCCCTTGTGCCCTGGCTTGTTCCTTGTAGTTGGTGTTTACCAATTCCATGATGTTTTACTGGAAGATGTAAGATTGTGAGTTTTCTCTAATTGTTCAATTTAGCTGATGTGCCCCAATCTACCTTCCTGCTTTCCAGGGGTTCTTGTGCTGACTTTCTTTGTGAACAGATTTCACGTGAACACCATCACCAGTAAGGACCAGTTCATCATTGCCTATGGGGGGCTCCGAGGGGCCATTTGCTTCTCTTTGGTTTTCCTGCTGCCCGACTTCCACAGGAAAAAGCTCTTCATTGCAGCAACGACTGTGGTCATCCTCTTCACCGTGTTCGTGCAGGTAAAGCTCAGATTCAGGATTAGGTCCCCTCCAGGAACCTGGTGGAGAAGGTTCCCCTCCCTCTCACTGGGGCTGTAAGTTCTGGTGCTCCAGCACTGAGTTTTAAGGAATTGTGGTGCTCCAGGGCTCGGAGGAGCAGCAGCTCTCAGCATTGCTGTGACATCTAGTGGTAAAACCATTCCTGCAGCTTTCTGTGGGATCTTGGATGTGTCCCTGCTCTTCTCTGACCAGCAGCAAGTCTCTAAGGGCTTCCCTAAATTACAGCTCCTGGTTCCTCTGGCAAATACAGCCACATTTGGAGGAGGCTGTAGTGGAAAAGTTGGGGTTGTCTGGTGCTGGAGTGAGCAAGGCTGATGTCCACCTGCTGTTTATCCCAAAAAGTAAAGAGTGGATCTCCACAGGACTGAAGTGAGTGGGATGTGGAGGTTTGGGACAGATCTCATGTAGAAAAACTCCCTGTGAGCTCCTGGTCAAGGAGATGAGGTCCATGAGGAGCTGCTGCCCAAGAGCAGAGGAGTTTCTGGGCCTTTGGGAGATGGTGGCTCGTGGTGACAAGTGGCCCCATGGCTGAGCATCACCCTCAGAGCAAACTCCTTCTGCTTTTCCTGACTGAACCCCTCAGGTGGGTGTCCAGCACTGGGACAATGTGGAGGGTTGGGGTTGGTTTTGCTTCCCCACATCCACCCAAATCCTCATCCTGAGCTGGAGAAGTGGTGCAGGGTGGATCAGAGCGTGTTGTGCCAATGGGATCAGAGCTGGGAGCCGCAGGGCAGAGGGACTGGGCACAGCCTCAGCCTGAAAGGAGAGAGCAGGGGCCAGGCCCGTGTGGGGGATGTGCTAAGGTGGAGCTTGACAAGTTTTAAGATGCAAATGTGAGTGAGAAATTGAAAAGCCCCGGTCCCCAGGCACGTCCGCTCACGCAGCGCCGCTCCCGCTCCCGAGCCTCACACAAAGGTCGCTCCAAGGCAGCAGCTCCAGGCTTTGGGAACAGGGCTTTGTGTAACCTCCAAGCTCAGCTGGTGATGTCATCCCCGTGCAAAAGGGTGAGAGTTAAACAGGGTCCCTGTGTCACTGAGGAGACCCCCTGACCCTCAGCCATTCAGGGACTCACAGAGGGGCTCTGCTGGGCTCCAGGGACCTGCACTGCCAGGGCCACCACCACAACAGGGGCAGGGAAAAACAGGAAAATTACTTAAAACCTGAGGCAGAATGATATTGCTGCAGCTCAGTACAGAAAAAGGCGGGTAAGTGTAACAGAACCTTCAAAAACCTGGGTTTGCAAATCAAGTTTGTGGTGCTGCTGCCAGACACATCGATGGATGCATTATTGGAGAGGAAATGTTTTTACCATCCCAGTGTCTTTTGTGGTCACTCTGTGTGGAAAGGGCAAGAGAAATATTGGCTGTGAAACAACTTCAGTGCATAGTGGACATTTCTGTTTTATGTAAAATATTTTCTCTATATTTACAATGGTCTCAATATAGACTTGTTGGGGAGTGGCTGTGTTAAAATAGGACAGAAGCCAAGGCAGAGGTCATTTGGGCCCTTCTAGGCTGGTTTGGGCCATCTTGTCAGAGCTCAAACCCTCCACATCTTTGATTCCCTTGGAAATCCTGCCCCTGCTGGCTGGAAACCCTCCTGCCACGGAGGAACGACCACCCCATGAGCAGCTGGGCTCTATCAGAGCATTCCACAAGCCAGGAAACTCCTCTCTTTTGGCCTTCCTAACCCAGTTGCACAAGGCTCTTCCCACAACAAGCCTGGTTAATCATTTTGAGGAGGTTGCCTGAGCCATTGTCAGTTCCTCAGTGCTTCCAAGCAGGCTGGCTATGTGCCACGCAGACCAGGAAGGTCTCCAGGGAGCTCTCTGGGCTTGTCTGGAATGTCACAAACCCCCCCTCATTGTTCTGCCTCTTGGTGTGGTTTTAAAATCAAATACTGCTGGAAGTTCACTCCCTCAACTTGCTGGCCTCTGACCTCTGCTATGAAATTCTGAGCAAATGTAATAATTGTGAAGGGGGGATGGTTGTTTGATGCCTGCACTGTCCCACTGGATTTCTGGAGGTGGAAAATGTTGTGTGAGCTGTGAAGGAGCTGTCAGACTCTCCCTGGGATGAGTTATCCCTGGTGGATGGAGGAGCAGCACAGGGGACCTGCAGGTGTGCTGGGAGATGATGTGTGGCCTGGAATGACACATGAGATTCCCATAACAGTCCCAAATGCTGCTTTAAAATTGAAACAACTGCAGCTGATTATCCAGGAAGGCAAGAGGCCAAATTGCACAGTCTCTGCCTAATTTTTATAATATCTGTTATTCTGGAATTTGTGAGTTCTGTGTTATTGACTGAATAGCAACACATTTTTTATTGCTATTAGCTATTAAAATGACACATTAATTGTTTCTGCAATTAAAAATGTGTTCAGCTGTTCTCCGTGCTAGCATTTGTGACATTCAGAAGTCATAAACATCAACTACTCCATCATTTTTGCTGTAAACATGTCCTAGAAAAGTCAGTTCATACAGAAGCCGGACTAAGAAACACACCACAGCAGCATTTTAGTTTTCTCACGAGGCTTAAAGGATATTAAAACTTTTCCTTGACCCTTCCCACCAGGTGGATGCTTTGATGAGGAAACTCAGCCACTGGCTGGCCATCAGAGATCTCTGCAGTAATGGTGTGTGACACACAGTGCTTAAGGAGTGAGCAGACAATTGCTGGTGGGGGCTCCATGCTGGGAAATCTCAGGGATTATCCCCATTTCAGGCATTTGAACTTGGATTGTTTTGAGCCCCTTTCCATCTGGGAGGCCACGAGCAGCAAACCACAGGCTTGACCTTGGAATTATTGGCTGGCTTTTTGTGGTCTCAGGGAGGCTGGAGGAGGGCGGGTGGAAGTTTCTTCCCTCCATCCTGAAGCCTCTCTGTGAGTTCCTCTCCATTGACAGGTTCTACCAGGAGCAAACAAAGTGTTTGGGGTACACCTGGGGGAATAGTTTCTAGTCCTGTTGAAGCTTTGCAGGTTTTATCCTGCCAGGAAAGCAGGGCAGGTGAGGGAGGCTGCTCAAACACCAGAACAGGATTGCTGTGGCTCAGCCCCACGCTGGTGGCTTTTGTTCCAGTGCAGGAAAATCGGGTGTGAGGAGAGGCTGATTTCTGTGTCTGTGTTACTCTGCAGGGAATGACCATCCGGCCCCTCGTTGACCTGTTGGCTGTCAAGAGGAAAAGGGAGAGTGCTCCCACTGTGGGAGAGCAGATCCACATCAGGGTAAGTGGAGCATCCATCAACACGTGGCCAGGGCTTTCTGGTATCTCCTGCAATGTGTGTGTCTCCAGGGACCCTGCAGATCTGCAGGTTTACCCAACTTTGCAAAATCTGCAGTTTTACCAGTCCCTTTCCATGTTAGAAGTTCTGTTCAGCTTCCCAACCATTTTTTTGTTTTTTGCATTGTAAGAGCAACCACCAATCAGGCTGATGTAATATCAGGTAGTGCACAAACATGAGAGAAAAAGATGATTTATTGCCCAAAACTTTAAGCTCTGACCTAACTCCAATTTCTCTGGTCTCTGGAACGAGAGAAAAAAAGAAAATGAGGCTTGGTTGCTTTCAGGATTAGGAACTTCCATGTGTTCTCCAGTCCCATCACCAGCATTGGTTTGGATATTTTTGCAAAAAGTGAAGAAAGGGAGGATACAGTTGATTCTATATTGGAGGGAACCTCTGAAGTGCACCATCCCTAGAATTATTCAAGGCCAGGTTGGGCAGGGATTGGAGCCACCTGGGATAGTGGAAGGTGTCCCTGCCCATGGCAGGGGCTGGAATGAGATGAGATGTAAGGTCCCATCCAACCCAAACCATTCTGTGATTCTACATCCGTAACTCAGAGGTGGGATTTCATTCCCCTTGTTCTCACCACCCAGGTGTTGGTATTTGTAGTCACAGAGGACTTCAAGGAGAGGCTCAGCTCCATGAGGTCAACTGCTCTCCCACTCAGCTGAGCCTTTGCATTTGCATCTGCATCCAAGGGAAAATTAATATATTTCTGAATCTAATTGTTCAATCCCAACCACGTTTCTGAGGTATGGCTCCTTCAGGAATATTATTGTCATTGTTTCTTTAGCAATAAAGCCATTGGGGCTGAGGACATTTGTAAAACCTATTTGGCATCCTCACAATGGGGTTGGACTGCAGGGCTTTGTCTGAGGTTAACACAGACTTTTCAAGTCATGAACAGAGAAGACTTTGTTCTTTTATTAGGGTGTGAATGGTAAATCATCTCAGAAATGTGTTTATTAGGAGGTGTGAGCTAAAAATGGTCATGCAGCAATTAAGTTGAGAAGGTAAAAATGCAGAGTTGGAAATCAGGAATACAGAAGCCAGAAGCAGCTTTCTTCCTCAAATTTATTTTGCCATCTGGATAGTTGGGATATTCTTGCTCGTGGGAGTGATGATCAGAGTGTGTGAGTGCAATTCCAAAGAATCAGAATAGTTTGGGTTGGACCTTAAAACTCATCTCATTCCACCCCTTGCCATGGGCAGGGACACCTTCCCCTTATCCCAGGTTGCTCCAAGCCCTGTCCAACCTGGCCTGGGACATTCCCAGGGATGGGACACTTCAGTTCTTCCCTCCAGTGTTGTGCTTGTGGAGCTCACAGCTGCCAACAGCCATGTGAGGGCACTAAACCCACACCAGGCTCCAGGGCTGAGCCAGCTGCTCTGAAACTTTCCTGTCTCTGACCCCCCAAAAAGATAGTTTTAAAAAAATTTGGAGCTGTAGAAAGTTCCAGGGTCATTGGTACCTGAGTGTGGAGGGCAGCAGAGCAGAGCCCTCTCCCAGTTTAGAGATGCCATTAGGAGGGAAGGCAGTTTGGGAAATTACAGGCATTTAACTTTGAGGTGGAAATCTCAACCAAGCTGGGATTTTTTATATAATTTTAAACAATAACAATGTATTCATATAAAGTATGATGTGATGATTTTATTTGGTGGGAAGTGTCTGGGGGAGGGCAGTATTTATTATTCAAGATTAACATTTATGTGTTATCTACATTTATGTCCTGAAGATACTGATTCCCTGAGACAAATTTTCCTCAAAACCCCAAAATGAGCCTTTCCTGCTGCTCAAGGGCCAGAGGGCAGGACATGGGAGCCATCAGCCCTCCTGTACCCATCACAGAGAGCAGATTCATGGCCCTCAGCATTTATCTCTGCTTGCCCACACCTGAAAGCAAACCACTCATACTCCAGCACCAATGGATGAGGGCATGGAGAGTTATCCCAGTGCCTTCTCTCCTTGTTTCCCAGCTCCATATCCCGAGCTGGAAGCCTCCCATACCCTGTTGTGTGTGTGGCTCTTGCTGTTTGCTGGCCGGGTTCATCGCGCATGCAACCGGCGTAGAGCGAAATCCTCTCTCCTCTGCAGTTCCTGGATCATTTGCTGGCTGGCATTGAAGATATATCTGGACACTGGGGACAGTATTACTGGAAAGACAAGTAAGGATTTGCCAAAATACAGCAGTGTACACGTGTAGGAAAAAAAAGGAGGTCGGTTTCTATTCCCAAAGTTTCCGCTGTGGGCAGCTGGGCCTTGCTCATCCTCGTGGCACGAGGGAGGGGACACAGGGACAGCTTTTCCTTGTCCAAGGGGACACCAGGTTTTCAGGGCACTTCCCTGCTTGCAGACACCTATTTTGCATCACCCTAAAAAAATTCTTTCTCCTCTCCTGTTGTGTTTGTCCCTTCTTGCCCAAAGAAATCTGCTGGAAGTGTCATGGCCATGGCACAAAGCCTGTCCCAGGCTGTGCACAGTTAACATTAAAGAGCTGAGTTTGCAGCACTGCTTGGTGTGGACTGAAATTACAGAAGATCTCTACAGATTTCTGTAGCAAAGTGTTCAATTTTCATTAAATTCTGGGAGTTTGTATGTTTTAAAATTAAAAATAAAATGCATCAGGATTTAAAAAAAAATACAAATATTATAAAATATACTAAAAAGACTGTCTACCAGGTTTAATTCCTTGGTGGTCCAGACACAGATACAGCTGGCAGAGATTTTTTAGGAATGCCCATGCTTGAAAGTGCCACTAGAGGGTATGGGAGACTCTGCTGCTGAGGAGCATCCTGGCTCCTTGTGAGCAGATCTTAGAGAGATTGATGATCTTAGAGGTCTTTTCCAACCTAAATTATTCAACAATTTGTGCAGAAAAGAAGAGGAAATGGCTCAAGAGGGAATCTGGAAGTGTTGACTTCTGTGGCTACTGCAGATGTAGCACTTCTAGAAGAGTTCATGATATATCTGGCACTTTTGGGGAGTTTTTATTGTAATTAGTGAAGTTTTAATATTTTGACTCATGTACTGTAGTGCAGAAATAATTAGGGACTGACCTCTTGGACCATCGATTTCTGAGGAGTTGTTAATGGGATATAATGGAATTTAATGGAATATGGGGCACTCGTATGCTGTGACCCTGCTGCCTTGCTCAGGTCTGTCGGTGCTGGGGAGTCAGGGGAGAGGCTAAACCCATCTCATTTTGTTCTCCAACAGGCTGGAATACTTCAACAGCAAATACCTGCAGAAGATCCTGCTCAGGGAGTACGACCAGCCCAAGTCCAGCATCGTGCTGCTCTACGAGAAGCTGGAGCGCAAACATGCCATGGAGCTGGCCCAGGCTGGGCAGCTGGGCCACGGCCTGGCCCACCCCTCCTTCCTGTGAGCAAACACCGCCTCAAACTCAGCAGCTGGGGCTAAAAATGATGGGGTGGGTGAGCATCAGCCAGCACTGGTGGTGGCACATGGAGGGCCACCTGTATTCCCACGAGTTACAGGGAAATGGTGCTCTGAGGGAGAGGCTCCTGCCCAGTTTTGGATGGGTTTGCACTGTTAAATGTTCTGAATGGCCACTTCAGACCTCACAGATGGTTCTGCTCTGCCACAGCTCCCCGTGGCTCTTTTATCCACCAGGGAGCATATGGACAGCCCAGCTCTGATGCAAGTGCCAAATTCCTGCTTTGCCATGAGCTCCATCTGCAGGGATGAGCTGTTGGTCACGTTGGCTGTGATGGGATCCCAAAGGGGCACTGAGATTTGGGGATACACTTCCAAAATAAGGTGTTCTGCTTTCCTTTGCAGCAGCAGCGACAGGACTGTCATAACAGACCAAAAACTGGAGGACACTCCAAATCCTGATGTCCTGGACAACATGCAGGAAATATTGGCCAGGAACCTGTACCGGATCAGGAGGACGGTACAACTTCTCCCTCCATCCATATTTTAAGTGTCCAATCACACAAATTTCCTCGGTTATCCGAACAGCCTGAGCAGATGTTATGAATATTTCCATAATTACCCAGGATGTCTCTTTGTGAGGAGAGAATAGTTGGCTGTGTGGAGCCAGATCCAGTTTCCAAGTCAGTGGCACATTTCTGTTTGCTGCCTGACAGCTTTTGAAAGGTTCACCCAGTCAGCCTATAATTTCATGGAATATTTTCGGCATCGGTACCCGGCAGGGAAAAGGAGAAAGGAGGAGCACGTGGAACTTCAGGCACTGGGTTAGCACATCCAGCAGCAGCTCTAGGGCAGAGCAGGGATGCGGTGATCCTCATGGTACATTTTTCCCCATGGATGAGTGGGAATTAATCTGCAGAGCTTTTAAATCCACCCAGCAGTTTTGCCATGGAACTGGTACCAGTGGTTAAAGGGCATAAACCCCACTTGCTTTTATAGAGTCATGGATCATGTCTGGGGTTTCACACAGCACTTGGAATTGCTGTTCCTAGGGAGACTTAGCCTTAAAGTTCACCTAAGCCTTTGTTTTATGGATTGCACACAAAATACAGAGTCTTTAGGGGTGGGGCTGGTGTGGGCAGCTCAGCACAGAGGGATCAGCCTGTCCTGATCCCCCTCCTGTCCCTTTGCTGAGCTGAGGGAAACAGTGGGATAAGGCTGGGAAGAACCTATGGACGTGATGGAGGGATGAAGGCACAGCTCCAGTGTGAGCTTAGTCCTGCATTAATCCAGCCTAACCCCTTGTAGAGACAGCATTATCCCAGCTCCCACTGGTGTTAGTGGGAGACTTCAGCTTGGCTGGGTGGTGGCTTTTGAAGGAGGATTTATGATTCCAATGATTTATATGGAAGGTGGGGTTAATACAAAACATTGGGAGCTGAAACTGTGAAGGCACCTCAAGCCGAGTCACTGTGGATACCTGGATACCAGGTGTGACTCAGTCTTGTCATTCAGGGATTTCTTGGGTGACTTCACATTAAAAAAAAAAAAAAGTTTGGAGTCCTGCTGGAGAAGATGAAACAGGAAAGCCTTATAAATATGATTGTCTGGCAAAAGATTTTGAGAATATAGAAACTATAAGCGAGATTGAAATGCAAGCAAGCTTTGAGTTACCTCAGTTACTGAACAATGGGAAAACAACGGTGTGGCCAGCTGAAGGTAATCACCTTTTGATGGAACAACACCCTCTGATGGCAGACAGGTCCAAGGGTCAGAGCAGACCCTGCCAGCTTGGCAGAAGGGGTCCAAAGAGGAGTTTTTAGGGTTTAAAATGTAGCACAGTGTGGTAATGTAGTGATTCTTATAGGTGTATATAAATGCTATAGGATTTGTATATTGCACTAGATTGGTTAGTGAGAATCAGAATATTCAACACAGAAGAAGATTTATGGTATTGTAACGGGAACCTCACTCTCTTACCCTTTTTACTCTCTTACCCTTTTACTCTCTCACCCTCTCATCCTCTCTCCCCCTCTCTTCTCTCGGGCCTGCTCCAAGCTGTGTTTGGCAGCTCCCAGCAGGGCCCTGCACCCAGGCCCTTTGCAATAACCCCCAAGTTCCATGACCTGGCTGCAGAGATCTCTCATCTCCATCCGTCCCCACTGTCCTACCCCAGACGTTCCTACAGAGTCCCATCTCCCTTCCGTGGCTCTTTCCATGCCCACCTCTCCCACACCCGTGCATGTATACGGGTACATGTACACGGGTACAGCTGGGCGGGATGGCTGCCGGGGCAGGAGGGCAGCGATGTCCCGTGCCCAGCAGCTCCTGTGTCCCTGCAGGGCCCGGCGTACAACAGGCACACCCTGCCCGGGGACAGCGAGCCCACAGAGCGCGCCAAGGAGATCCTGATCCTGCGGCACAAGGGCCTGCTGGTGGAGCTGGGCGGGAGCGACACCTGCGGCTCCAGGAAGGAGGTGAGAGGGAGCACAGGCTGCTTTCCCCACAGCCTGCTCAGTGCTGAGGCTGTTTCCCTCGAAAGATAAATCTTGTTATTTTAACTTAAAAAAAAAAAGTCTCCTTCCCAAATCGCATCTCAGTGAATAGGAAAAATACCAAGGGAAAAACTCCCCAACCCAGCTCTTGGCAAAGCAAGGAGGCATCCCAAGCACAGCCCCATTCAGAGCTCTGTGACTTCCATCCGTGCTGGGAAAGCTCTTCACTGAGCAAATGTCACTGACTGGGCTTCACTCTGTAGGTCCTGAAGTCTGGTTTTCCCATGTTTTCTTTTCTGGGAGATTTCATCAGACACAGGAATTTGTCTCCCCCCTTGTCAGTGGTCCAGAGTGTAAATATTTGCAACTGCTCAATGTTCCCCCCCCGCCACCAAGTCTTTGGAAAGGACAGAAGCATTTTTGTGATCTTTCTTATGCATTCTGGGGGTGAGTTCTTTGTTTTTAAACACATCTACAGATCTGGGCAGGCTTGAAAGAAATAAAATAGAAGGAAGTTTTTCTTACCAGATTCCTGTTCCTGTGAGAAATGAAAATTTTTTCAATTTATTGCTTGCATAGCTCTGTGTTGGTTTATGTTCTGAATCAGAGGAGAAACAGGGTTAATGCACTGTCTGTGCCTGGTGAAGACTTTTGCTCTTTGGAGATTGGTGAGAGAAGCTGGGCCAGCATTTAGGTATGGAAAAGAAAGGTTTCCAGGAACGATGCATGAGGAGCAGGCTTGGTTTTTTCAGTTCCTCCCATCCTCTGTAACTCTTTAGAGGAAAAGCATTTAACCCTTGTCATATTTTGCTCCCAAATGCCCAGGTCAGGAGCAGTGCAGAACCAGAGAACATCCAGAATTGGAAGGGATCCATGAGGATCATTGAGCCAGCTCCTGGCCCTGCACAGGACAGCCCCAAGAAATCCTACCCTGTGCCTGAAAGTGTTGTCCAAACACTCTTTGAGCTCTGGCAGGGTTGGTGCTTGCAGTAATTGCTGAGCCATCCCTGAATTTCACTTCTCTGAATTTGAGGTTTTGATGGCTTGAGCTGGAGCACTGTCCAAGTGCGATCTCTAATCTGAGCAGCCAAGCTCCATCGCCAATGAGAACAAAATGACCTTTTAAAAAGAAACAAATTACCCTTTCCTATTTAGATAGTAATTTTCCATGACAGCACAAGAACTCAGGAGTGCTGTGGCCTTTTTTCCACTCCAGTTTCCTTGTGGAAGTGCCAATCATGGAAGAGCCCACTGGGAGCAACAGCACCACACCAAACGCTGCTGGTGCTCAGCCCTTCCTCTCCAGAAAGGTGTTCTGGCTCTTGCAAGCAACTTTAAAGATTTAATTTGATCATTTACATGCTGATTGGTACTTACAATTCAGAATAGATAGGCAAGAACATGGCATGTTCCTGTAGAACATTTGGTATAATTAAACTTCAAAAGAGCAACATCAAACTCCGGCTGATTTTGAGCACGACGTTCCCTCCTTTAAGGATATTTGATTGTTAACCCTTGTGCTCCTGCTTCCCCCTTCTCTGCTGCATTTGGTGGGAAATCCAGGAGCTTTGGGAAAGCTGTTTCTCCTGTTCCTTTGAGTGCTTGCAGCTGGGCTTTGGGGAACAGAATGGTTTTTGGGGAATTGCAAAAGCAGAAGGATTCACTCTGTGTCTGTGCTGACTCGTGGATGATGGAAAATGCCCTCTGAGGGTGGGAAATGCCCTGTGGATTATGGAAAATGCCAATTTGATGCTGAATACTGACTGTGGTGTCACTGGGAGCCACTTGTTGGTGCTGCTCACAGCCCTTCACTGCAGCCACCTTGGCTTTGGGCCAGGTGAAGGGAAGCAGATGTAAATCCCAGAATAGTTTGGGTTGGGAGAAACCTTAAAGATCATCCAATTCCAACCCCCTGCCAGGGGCAGAGACACCTTCCACTAGATCAGGATGTCCTGTCCAACCAGGGAGATGGTAGCAAATACCAGGAGCTGATCCCAGTGTCACCTGTAAGGGTGGTTCTAACCCAAGAACCATCCCTCAGTGCCCAAAAGGACAAGCCAGGCCTGTTTTGTGTCACCAGCAGCTTTTCTGCTGATTTTTAAGAATAGCTGCCTCATTTACTGTGAAAAGAAATAAAATGATGCCCCAAAGTGATGGGATAATGCTCTAATAGAGCCCTGAAATATTAATACTATATTAATTTTATATATATAATATTATATAATATTAAGGAGGGTGGGTGAATGCTGTTACTTTGTGCTGTAGGAGGACAGATTGCAGAATTTGTCAGTAGAAAGAAGGAACATTGTGCTAAAAAGTAGATTTTAGCCTATTATAAGCAACTCAATACTTACCAGTTTTTGGGAAAAAAGCAGCTACTCATGTTTCTTCCATGCCAAATTGAAAAGAAAATTATATTTTCCTGATTAAAAAAAGATATTAATGAAAAATGTCAACAGGGTTAGAGATTTTTCTGATTGTCAGATATTCCATCTTTTGTAGTCCCACAGGGAAGGGTTTGGCCTTTCAGGTTTTGAGTCAGCAAGAAAAACTTGGATGCTGTTGCTCCCCACGTTTTTCTATTCTACATCTCACCACGAGATGGAAGCATTACAACTGTGTTTGCAACCCCAGCTGGAAATCCAGGGACAGGGAATAAACTTCCAGCAAAGGGCCACTGGAACCCCTGTGGTGCTGGTGAAACTCCTGCAGTTCCACTGCCAGTCCTGGAGAAAAGCTTTGGTGGTACCTTGAGCGTTAGGAGCTGAGGGAATAATTTTAAAAAATCCCTTTGCTTCAATAGAAACCCTGTTTTTTCTGTTTGGTGAGTGTTTTTCTTGTTTAGTGAAGCTACTGAGCTTTGCTGTTAAATATGAAGCTGTTGTAGCTCAGTTAAATATTTTATTTATCATATTTTACTAGGGGCTGGTTGGTCTTTTCCCCCCAAACAAAATCAGGGATGTGTGGGAGAGCATCCCTGTTTGGGTTGGTGGGTTCACCAGGCTGGGCAGGAGCCAAGCTCAGTTTGGCTGCTGGACAATCCCTGTCCTTCCAGAGGAGAAGGCAGTGCCCTCCCTGCCCGGGATGGACACAGCTCTGTGCCCAGCACCAGCTCCAGCCACGAGGGGTTGGGATGGAGATGGATGAGCTTTGAAGTCCCTTCCACCCCAGACTGTTCTGTGGCTCTGAGTCGCCTCTCCTGGGTGGCTTTAGGTGCCTTAGGGGTCTCCTGAACTTTAGGAGCTTTTACAGCATGGAGAGGGAGCTCTTGGAGCCTCCTCCAAGGAGAGTTTGGAGAGCAAACAAGGAGAAAAGAACAATCTTCCTTCCTCCGGAGCAGGTTAAATGGTTTACACCAGGCAGAAGGACCTTGGCAGGAGAACGAGGTGACTTCAGCTCTGAACCACAGCCCAGAGGATTAACTCCAAGACTATCTATTTCCAGCAGAAAGTTCGCCTTCCTCTGCCTAAGGACAAAATTCCTGCCGAAGGCTGCTGCTTCCTGGAGCTGTGCATCATTGCTGGCTTCCAGCACCGGCTGCTTTTGGGGCTGGCCTTATTTTAGGCAGGGATCCAGCCCAGCCTGAGCTGGCAGGGCAGATTCTGAGACCCAGGACAGCTTTTATTTACCACGGAGCACCCAGAAAATCCTTGCACCTGTAGCCAGGCAACTTGGTCCTCTTTTCTCCTGCCAAAACAGGAGTGCACTCCCCCAGAAGGAGCTTATTTGGAGCTGCCTGTGAGCCATGTGCGTAAATGACAGAGTGCCTTTGGTAATTATGTCAGAGCCCTTTCACGGAGCATGCTCTGAGAACCGTTCAATGCCCCTGGGAATGGCTTTCCAGGGAGCTGCCGGAGCCGGGAAGGCATTGTTATTAAAATGGTCAATAAAAGGGAGAACAAGGGATGGAGGGCAGCGGTCCTCGTTAGGGGAGGGAGGAGAACGAACCGAAACAAAACAGAAAACCAGGCTGGGAGGTGTCCAGAGTTATTTTGGCAGTCTGGGTTTCTGGACCGAGGTGCCAAATCACAGCTGCGTGAGAGACTTATTCCCAGTTTGCAGAGGCGCCGAACAATCCAGGCGGCATTGTGCTACCTGATTTTTATTTTTTTTCCATTCCGATTTTTTTGTCCTGGAGGGTGGAGATTAGCACTGGAGTGAAAGGACAGGGAGCTCGTTAGTGCCAGCTCGTTACCTGCCTCCTTGGCCTGCAGCCAGCGTGGGGAACAGCCAAGGTGAGAAACATCCATATCCTGGGGACAGCTTTGCCTTCTGCACTCCCTGCCCCATTCTCTCAGCTCCAGGGCTGCTCCTTCCCATCCTCTCTGCTGAACCATTCCTGGGGAGCTCACACCTCTTCCAGAACTCAAAACATAATTGCTGTATTGTGCCATTTTAATTGTTTAAGCCTCTTACACTGGCTCGGTTTTATTCCTAAATTCTCGACAGTCCATAAAGAGCTTCCTGTGTTGTTCAGAGGAGCTGTGAATGCCCCATCCCTGGAAGGGTTTTAGGCCAGTTTGGATGGAGCAACTTGGTCCTATGAGAGGTGTCCTCACCCACAGCAGAGGGATTGGAATGGGATGATCATTCCAATCCAGCCCATTCTGTGTTGTGGCAAATCACCATCTGCAAATACTTCCTGCCATCTCTTCAGCCTATTTTTAGCAATCCTTCTTTTTTTGTTGTTTATTTTTGCATGGCAAAAGCGAACCGAAAGGGAGTGGAATCCTTAGGGATTGCAGACAGTTGGTTTTTGAGGCAGGAGTGTTGAGAGCAGGTTTCACAGGGCACTGAAGTCCTTCTCTCCCTCAGTCGCAGAAGGAGGACTCGTGCTCGGCGCAGGGCGAGCCCAGCCCGCAGCCCAAGCTCTGCCGCTCCCTCACCGGTAAGTTGGGGAGCTGGGGCTCGTTCCCTGCCCTCCCTCATCCCCGTGGAATGGCCCAGCAGGTGACAGGGAGGTTGTGGGACAGAGTGGGGCTCCTTAAATGAGCCTCATGGGTGAGCAAGAAGAGCTGAAAGAGTCCTGGTGCCACCTCTTAGCCCAACCTGAGGTTGGTGTGAATGGTTTGGGCTCTTTCAAAGCCATTTAATCCAACCCCTCTGCCACAAGCAGGGACATCTCCAACCAGGTCAGGTTGCCTCATCCAACCCAGGATGTAGCTGTTTTAATCCACAGTTTACCAGGAAACTTCAGTAATGTTCTTCCTGAAGAAAATCATGACTGTAAGGAAAGTGATAAAAACCATTATTTCTGGGTAAATTTTTTTTTTCCACCCCGAGAAGAACATGAGCACCTTGGCCCCTGATATACAGTGGTGTCAGAACAGAAGGAGATTTTAACCCTTCTGTCATGGTTGCATGTTCATCCCTGTCAAACAATCCCATAATGTGACAACAGGACATTCCAGGTGCTCCAGCAGGACACCTGCGTTGTCCAGAGCTGGTTTAAGGAACTCAGCAAGGTGAATTTTTGCCCTGCAAAGCTGCAGATGTGAACTGACAAAAGAATGATGATACTGATCCAAACACTTTATGTATTTTGAAGTGCAAACCTGGGTTTAAATCACCTTTTTTGGCTTTTCCTTCCATGGAAACATTTATCTTTGTGTCCTGTTTTATAATTGGGAAGTGGAGTGGAACAGCTCATCCCCAAAGAGCGTGTGGCCACCTCGGTGTTCCTCCATTCCTGCTGAACCACAAAGAAGGGTGTTTCTTGGGGTGTTTCTCAGGATGTTTCTCTTCCCACAGTGGGGAGCACGGAGAAGATCCGGGAGGTGAAGGAGAGCCGGTCCAAGTCCGTGTGTGCCATCCCTCCAACCCGGCCCAGCGGCGCGGGGCTGAAGGAGCTGACTCTGGAGATGTACAAACACAAGGGATGCTCAGGCTCCCCATGAGGGGTCTGACTCCTTCAGGGAGGGCTGCTGGGTGTGTAGATAATGTAAATAAGATGCACGTTGAAAAGATAATGTAAATAAGATGCACGTTGAAAATGGGAAGTCACTCTTACTGCCCAGTGTTGGATTTTCAGTGGGAACTGAGGGAAAAGATGCTCAGCAATGCCATGAAATGGCTGAGGGGACATTTCTAAGGAATTTCTAGGAAAAATTAGCCTGTTCAGTCTGGGAAAATTGCTGAAACTGCCTACAACTGCAAGGAAGGATGTTTTTATAAGGTGAGATATGGGATCTCTCATTAGTTTTCAGGGGTAGGCTAAACAGCAGGGAACATTTGGATTATAGGTTGGGAAAAACTTGATTATCTCAAAGAAGGTTTTATTAGGGGGTGGAGGAAAGAGCAGAAACAGCAACAGATTTCTTCTTCTTCACAGGAACTGGTGGATCCTGAGTATAAATATCAATCTCATGAAGCCCAGAGTTAAATGACATAGTTCAGTAAGGGGCTGTGTCTTACCTGTGGGATTGTCCCACACCCAGCCACAATTCTGCTTACGAAAAATTATTGCTGAGTTAAAAGGGAGAAATATGTTCTTACTGGTTTTTGAAAATTTATGTAAGGAATGATTCACCTCAAAGTTAAAATGAGGAGGCTCCAAACCCAGTGGTGATAGCAGGAGATGAGGGTGACAGCCCTTAAATAAATAGGAAAGGTTTCTGACATGGTTGGTTGGTTGCATTAATCCTGTAAAGATATTTTGGGATGATCTGTGCTGCCATAGCTGGGAACTGTGGGTTTAGAGGGGTTTGAAAGCTCCAGGAGGGTGACCCCAACCCTGGTGGCTTCTCCCAGGAAAGGTGAGAACCCTTTGCACAGCAGATGCAGGAAAACTCTGGGGACAGGACCTGAGGAGGACAGGTAGCCCCAGCTTTGGGTAATTTTCTTTGAAACTCCAGGTAAGTTCAAGCCTTTGAATTCTTGTCCTTACTGAACCTGACAGGGCAAGTTTTAGTTTCGTGTTGACATTTTTCTTTCTCTTCTCCTTCCTCTGATCCAAGAGTGTTTAATCTGAACAAGTGGCTCTTTTTGACACAGCATTAAAAGGAACTGTAGGAATTCACAGACTCCCTCCCCATGATATTTTTGGGCTCACAGAACCAGTCTCCTGTGTGCAGAAATACTCCCTTAGGAGACCCCTGCATGATATATTGGGGCTTTCCTTTTAAATTCAAGGCACAAATTTGTGCAAATTTGCTTTGCAATGATCCAATATAATTTTCTCATTTTCTTCTGAAAAAACCCCTTTATGGTGTCCTGGCATAAGCTGAGGTGGTTCATGTTGAGGTGAAGGTCACTCCATCACTGGAAATTCACTTCATTTCAAGGGAAAATTTGAGCTTTTACCAATAGATGTGTGTTTTACATGTGTATATATATATGTACATATGCATGGATTTTAATATGGGCTCATTGTCATCTTCCATTTATTACAGTTTTGGTTTGTTTCCTAGTTTAATCCATGTGCATGGGAGCCACGTGGATTTGGCTGCATATGGCTTAGAAAACAGCCCATCTTTGAGTTTGTTGTAATACATGATACAATCTAGGACATTTATGAATATGCTGCAGTGTTCTACATTTCTGTTTCAATTAAACTCACTGTGTTGTGGGACCATCTCTGAGTTATTCTCCTTTTCATCTTCAGTGTGCTGCTGGTGACATTGTCAGGAGCTGGGGACACTCAGGGCGTCTCTGGGTGTCATTCCAGGCCAATCCTCTTGGAACAGGGAAGGTCCAAGAGATCCTCTTGGACCAGCAGCTCCTTGAAACCTTGCCCAGTGATCCCAAGATCACGAGTGAGGAAAGCAATTGTAACAAGGAAATAAAATTGGTGTTGTTGTTCATTGGTGAAAGCCATTGCATACAAGGGAGAGAGGAAAAAATACTGAACCTGAAGGTACTGAGCTCTCTGGGGTTGGAATGTCCCTGTTCACCTGCAGTTTTATGTCCTCAGTCTTTTAAATTTCTCCTTAAATTCTGCTCAGTAAATAGTCATAGGAGGACTTACTAAGGTGAGTGGTTTTTATTCTATAGGGGGACAGCAAAAAGGAAATTAAATCAATTTGCTTGTCTAGAAATTTTTAATCGAGGATGGAAGCTGTGCTTGACTAATTCTTGCTTGGGTTTTGTTTGGGTTTTTTTGGCTCTTTTATTTTGGTTTTATGCTTTTGCATCTGACCTGTGTTATTTTTGAAATACCTGAGTGTCTGTACCATCTTTGTCTTGCATCCATCCTTGTCATCTTTGTACAGCATGCATCGTTTTTCTGGGCATCAGGCACTTAAATAAGGAACTTTCTCCAGCTGAGACTCCCATCAGCTCTCTGCAATTTCATTGTGGGTTATCAAGGACCTTATTTAATGGTGGCTATTTTGGCAGGGCTAGATTTCTTCACAATACTGCTGTAGGGAGCAGAAGTGGTTGGAAGAATGCCAGAAAATTGAATGGAAATTTTATCTGATGTGGAAAAAAAAGGTAAAAAAACGTATGTTCTTTGCATTTTTTTAAAATGGTACATTTTCATCTCAATTCAGCACGAGGGACATTTCCATGCCAGCATCTCCCAGCTTCTGGCACTTCCAGAGGTTGCTGGCTCCAGGTGTGCAGTGGCTGCAGAGGCTGCTCCAGCCCAGCCCCACATTCCCATGCTCAGGCATGGGATCCCAGCCCATCATTCCCTTCCAGCCCCACATTCCCATGCTCAGGCATGGGATCCTTCATGGATCCCAGCCCATCATTCCCTTCCAGCCCCACTTGGAGTGCTGGGTCCTTCAATACCTCTCTGCTGCATTAACAATCTGCTTGATCTGCAGAGAAGACAATATTCCCAGCAGGACATTTTTTCCCAGTGAGTCACTCTGCCCTAAATTTAACCTTCTGGATACTGCGGATTTTTTCTTAAAATTTCTTTACAAAATATAATAGCCTGGCTAAAGCTTTCATGAAGTATTTTCCAGTCACTCAGTGGCCAAGCCCTCTGACTAGTTTGTATTTCAGCCCAGAATACCTTTGATAATCTTTGCCAGTATCCAGTGTTGGTGGTCTTAAAATTCTACAACTGAGTGGAAAACTGTTAAGTGCTCAGGCTTCAGAGCATGCCTAATTAATTCTTTCCAGGGTTTTAGTCCTTTAAAAAGTGTTAAAAACACGGATTCAGTGTATCATTGAATATTGCATGGTTCTGTGGAAATAAATTGCATCAGTTTGATTCCTTTAGGAGTTCAGAGAGTTTTTGCTCTGTGCCTACTCTGGAAGTTCACAGGAGTCTGTGGAAAGTTGAGGTTAAAATGGGCAAAATTGTTAATGAGGGGGAGTAGCTCGATGGCAAAGCGAGAACCCAAAAACCACATCAGAAAACTCTTTGCAAAGACATCAGTCAGCTGCATTTGAAAATCAGGCAAAATCTCCCCTGCACTCAAAACTCCAAAAGCATTTCCTCATGTGAACTTTAGTATTTTTATTTTGAGCAGAAAACCACACTTGTGTTTATTTTATTTCATGACTGCTTAAGGAGATTATAATGACTTAATCCTGGAAAGGGCTGGCAGAGCTTGAGAAGCAGGTGAGGCAAATTTGAGCTTTTTTCTCTACTGACATCAAGTCCTGGAGGGGATTCAGCCTCAGAAGCACCATTAAGGATCTTTCAACATCCAGGCTTATGTGCTTCTTCCAAGAGACGTGGAGACGGGGGAGATGAAAAAGGAGCATGTGATGGAGATGAACTGGAGATTATCATTTTAATGCAGAATTAAAGGGGCAAATGTCAGCATGGGTATCTATTGCTCTCCCTTCCAGCACAGCTCAGCCTGGGGGAATGCTCCTTGTGAAGCCATTGGGACGTTGGTGGCTGTTCCAAGGTAAAGTTGGCAGTGCTGGGGTGCTCTTGTTGGGGTTTGGTTGGCTTTGCTGTCCTTGGTGTTGTATTGTTCAGAGGTTTGGGGAGAAAAGAGTAAAAGAAGAGACTCAAGAGAGATTCACTGACCTAGGAAACACTACATGGGACACCTTTTGGAGCAGGGCAGATCATAGAACCATGGAATAATTTAGTTTGCAAAAGCCCTTTAAAACCATGGAGCCTGACCATTCCCCCACTGCTGACCTGTGTTTCCAAGTGCCACATTCACAGAGCTTTTAAATCCCCCAGGAATGGGGGCTCCCCCCTGCCCTGAACAGCCTATTCCAGGATTTCACCACCCAGGATCATCCGACCAAGCTCCAATGAGGAAAGGTCTGCAGATCTCCAAAGATACTCAGAGAAATCTCCAAAGGCAGCCCTGGAAACTCATCTCTTTATCAAATTCCAAGAATTCCTCTGCTTTCTGTGTGAGAGACTGAAAACATGTTGATCTATCTACATAAAATGTAAATTTTTCTGTGAGCATGGATCAAACTACAGGAAATAACAACACAGACTGTGCTGATGGAGTCTTTGATCAATTCAAAGGTAAAACACCCAATTCTGTGAAAAATCTGAGCTGACTTGCCCCAGCTCCTTGCTAGAATATGTATGTTTTGGAGAGTTACAATTTTGGTTAAAAAACTTAAGTGGAAACAACAAAAAAAAATCCTCAGGGTCAATTAGGAATTAAAAAAATGCTCAGGATCCAAGTTTCCTTTTCAACCACTGAAGTCCTGGAGCTGCCCAAGGTGGCACCATCATTTGACCTCTGTGGATAAGAGGATGCTGAAGGCAGGTCTCTGCAGACACCAGGAGAGGCAAGGGAAAAAAGGAAGGGCTGTTTTCCTTGGGAGTTAAATGGTATTTGTGTCTGCCTTTGCATGGAGTGGGGTGCTGGGTGGTTAATCCACCTCCCTGGCTTTGGTGTGGCATTCCCAAAATCCCAACACAGGCTCCAAAGGACAAACATCATCATTCCCACTTTCTACAGGCTGTGGGAGAGACCACATGGTCTCATTGCCCAGGAATTGTTTGGATCCTGAAGGTGATGAGGACGTGCTTGGGGCTGTGACAAGGAGTCACAGGATCGTCCTGGAGTCACTGGATGGTTTGGGTTGGAAGGGACCTTAAAGATGATCCAGTTCCAAACCCTGCCATGGGCAAGGACACCTTCCACTGGACCAGGTTGCTGCAATTTCTGTCCAACCTGTCTTTGAACAGAAACACCTGTCAGGAGTGGGATTTCAGTGCATGGAGAGACATTTCAACCTTGGGAACTCAATTCCTGATCCGCAGCCTCGGAACCTGGAGGATTTTTGACTGGGCACAAGGCATCCTGTGGAGAGCCAAGGCTGGGCACCAGCAATGTTCTGCCTCAGCCACGCGGAGTTTGGCTGCCAGTGGGACCCAGAATTCCAGAGGACACTTCCAAATGGCAAACAGCACTGACTCGGGATGTGCAGTAGCACAAAAACAGCAGCGCCAAATACAGCTGGCTCAAAACACACCCAGAAATGTGGAAGTGTGCATTAGTCCCTTTTTTAAACCAAAAATACACAAGTGCCCACTTTGCATTTCAATTTTATGTAATTGCAGTGTGAGCTACAAAAAAAAATCCTCACTCCTGGTGTGCAAATCCTTGTTTTCACTCAGCTCTGGGCGTTGCCAAAGCTGCTGTCAGTCGTGTCCAGCTTTGAGGAGGAGATCACAAGAAGAGATGGCAGCCAATTGTCATTGTCACTTCAGACAGGTGATTAAATGGCTGTTTGAAATTGCACTAATTGATTATTTAGGTGATAGATAAGTTGTGTTTTGTATTTAATCAGCCATTTTATGTTCACTACAAAGAGAAGCAGTGAAGCACCAGTGACTGGGAGATGGGTGTGTAATTGCTGTTCAAAACCATGGGAAAAGAGTGAATATGCTGGGATGAGGTGGGAGAGGGTAATTTGTGTAGGAATGGGGTGAGTGGAGGTTTAGGGAGGGTTGATCACAATAACCTACATGGAAATCCCTTGCAGAGCTGGGAGTGTTTCCTGTGGCATGGCAGGGCAATGGGATGGACAGGGTGTGTTTATTCCTGCAGAATCCCAGCTCTGTGGCTGAGTTTTGACCCTGCATGATGGTAAGTCTGCACCCTGTCCCAGCTCTCCTTTTCCCTGTGTCAGTGAAGGAATTGCTCTGAATCCTGTGGAATTCCTCACATGGGTCAGCTTAAACCAGGAGCAACTCTGCCCCTGGGACAGTGAGGGAGAGAGCTCTAATTTGTTATTTAACAGCTACCCCTGCAATATTTAAGAAAGACAATGCAGAGGATAAAATAAATTATTATAATTTAAATTCTGTTCTGCTTATAGAAGCACAACGGAAGATTGAGAACATTCATCACTCTGTATGCCTCAATAAGAAGTGTGGTCAAAATTTTCCCCAACCCTCTCCAGGTTCCCCAACCACTGTGCAGTTGCTTTGAGGTACCCATATGTTCACAGGTAACTTTAAATATTAAATTGATTTGGAAATTAATTTGGTAGCACAAATTCCCGTAGGATAGGGAAGTCAACATCATCACCTTCCCTGTTTAGAGCAGGTCATGACTAAGGCTAAAGTTAGAAAATCAGAACTTGATTTTTGACTGTAATTTAAATTTCTTCTCCCAACCTCCTGGCATGCCACAGGAATATACTTATTGCCCTACAGAAATTATAATTTTCCTAGTCTGGCATCTCATTCCTGGCAGTGATCTACAGCAGATGCTCCAGCAGAAGCCAAAAACATTAGGAAGCAAATGGCAGTGAAATTCCATGCAGGAATGTCCTTGCTCCCAGGAGACACTTCTCCCACAGCAGGCTGGGTGGGTGGGAGGGGTATGGATCCATTTAATTCATTTTTCCATGGCAGGAGGGAGAATATAATTTACAGCTGCAGGACATCCCTGGTGTGTCCATGTGTGCACCTGGCTGGATGCTCCTTGTCCAGCTCCATGTGGACCTGCCTGGTGCAGGTGGTGGTTGCATCCCTCCCAAGAGCACTGGGATATTTAAGATCTCCCAGTGTTTTCATGCTTTTCTTGCATCCCTGCAGTTACTTTCTGTAAAAGCCACATCAGAGTTTTGCTCAGAGGAAGGAGGAGCCGCAAATCCCAGAAGTGCCATTTGTGGGGTGTCACCACAGTGGCTGAGGACACCACGGGCTCCAGGGTGTGGGGAAGACCTTTGAGTCCACCTCTGCTCATGTGTGCAGGGAGGGATGGGAGTAACTCCCTGGTGTCCCAGGAATTCTGCACTCGTGACCCAGAGCTGTGTCCTGAGGGCTCCTGGCTCTGCTCCTCCTGCAGCAGCAGCCATGTGTCCCCTGGGATGGCTCTGTAGCTGCTTGTCATGATCCTTAATGCCACAGCTGCTCGCTCACACCAGGTCATCTGCTTTTATTAGTCCTGCCCCACCACCCACTGAAACTCACACCAGCCAGGAGATCATTACCCACACCCAAAAATAGCATTTCTCTGGCCCCGCTCTCCCAGAGACCCGGGAAACTCGGGGCTTTTCCTCCTTTTCTGAGTTGCCCCTGGGCTGGTTTCCCTCCATGAAGGCTGGAGCAGCTGCCCTGGCAGCCGGGATCCTCGGGGGCACCGGGGTGCTGCTCTTCCTCATCGCCTTTGGGACGGATTATTGGCTCCTGGCCACCGACACCTGCGGGGTCTTCGAGCATGGGAACAGCACTCTGAGCACCGGCGGGGTGAGCTCTGAAATCTTCTGCTTTGAAAGAACTTGCCTAAATAATTGCAGATCTTAAATTTTTGAAATCTCTGATAATGTTTATGCTCGATGAAAGTGACCTGTTAATGTAAAATGTCAGCCCGAGGTAAAACTTTAAATTCTTTAAAATCCAACACGGCTTTTCCATAATATTGAACGTTTTGACTGGAGTAAATTGTGTCTAGGAAGCATTAAGAGATCTTTGTAATATGGCAGATATGAACATTAGAGAATGAAAGGCAAAAATGTAAGAACTTTAGCTGTTGACAGCATTTCCCTCTAAAGACAAAAGATATCTCCTGATATTTGCCATTAAAAGATTTCTCCCTCTGTAGTTTTTTTCATATAAAACTAGTTCACGTTTGAAAGTGTGGGCCTTGGCAGTCACTTCCATCTGAAGTGGTACAGCTGCAGCACAGACACCAAACTAAAGTGAACATCAGACACAGAGCAGAGCAGACGGGTTCCTGCTCATCCGACCAGTGGCCTGGATATCCTCAAAGTAAGGTTTATATAGGATTTTAGTTAGCAGGAAATGTAATTTTCAAGGGACAGCTTGATATTTTAGTGCTAAGGGCTGGTGTCACTCGTTTATAGATCCCTCAAGTTGGATTCTTGCTGCACTGGCTGTTGTCTAACTCTTCAATGAAATAACAACCGGATCAGTTCCTCGCGCCACCCACTCCCCCGAAATGTTTTTGTGCCAATCAATGTGTGGTTTCCATTACAGAATGACAGGAAGATCCTCGTTGTGTGCAGACTTTTTGTTACTTCAAAGTTCAATCCAATTAGGTTTGATTTTTTTCCTGGTGCAGTGAGTCACCCTGGGTAGGCATCATGATGCCAGCAAGAAATATTTTTTCTTTCATTTCAGAATCCCATAATCAAATGTAGGGCACTGTTTGCTTGAGTCATGGTTCCAAATGACTTTCCTAACTTTAAAAAAAAATATGATGGAAAAAATGCCTGGAGAAGTGAAACAGAAAACAAGGTCTTTAGTTTCAAGCAGCTCAGTAAAGCCTGGGGATGGCAGAGACAGAGAAGTGCTGCTTGTTTTTTGTGTACTTGGGAAGTGACAGTGTTAATTGTTTCACATTTTAGTTGTTTTTAAAAGTGGAGCGAGCAGAGGTGATGCACTGCACGACACAAATAAGCATCTCAAACATTTCAGAGATGCTCTTGGCCATGTGTTGGGGAGCCTGACGCTGAGGCAGTGACTTCAAAAGCACCAGGCACAAATAGAAACTGCTCTTACTCTTCCCTCTGAGCTATTTTATTTCTATTTCAGACACTGTTTCTATTATTTCTGTTACTGGTTGTGGATAACAGGCTCTGTTTTTACCTTCTCTGCCCTTTCTTAAATTGTCAAATCCTGTCCCTTACAGATAAGGATGGGCTGAGTATCTGGCAAGCTCAGTGAAATGTGGATGCACCAAGTCAGAGCCACCAGCTGAGGAGGTTTCAGGGCTGAATGTTCCCCTTGTCATAGTCAGGGTTTTATCCTGAAAGTAAAAGGAGAATCAGGTCAGAGCTCTGCAAGCTGCTATAACGTGATACATAAAACATCTGGGAGAGGGAAGCAGAAGATCTTTGGGGTGACCCCAGAGCCCCTTCCAGGGCCTAAAGGGGCTCCAGGAGAGCTGGAGAGGGTCTGGGGACAAGGGATGGAGGGACAGGACACAGGGAATGGCTCCCACTGCCAAAGGGATATTGGGGAGGAATTCTTCCCTGTGAGGCCTGGCACAGGGTGCCCAGAGCAGCTGTGGCTGCCCCTGGACCCCTGGAAGTGCCCAAGGCTGGGTTGGATGGGGCTTGGAGCAATGTGGGACAGTGGAAGGTGTCCCTGCCCATGGCAGGGGTTGCACTGGATGGGCTTTAAGGTCCCTTCCCACCCAAACCTGTTAACCTGTGACAGGATAAGTACCTCTAGCACCTCCTTGCTGAGTCCCATCTCCTTTCTGTGGCCATTCCTCTATGGACATTCCCCATCCATCACAAAACTTAATTTTGTCACAGTCCTGTCTCCTTTACCAAACTGTGTGTGGGGAAGATAAAGCTGGTTTTGAGGATAATTTTAATAAGTTCTTTGGTAAATCTTCCATGGCTGGACTTTGCAATATTGTCCTTTCAAGAAAGACCAAAATCTTGTGCTGGCATGTCTGGTCTGGGGGTTAGAGGAAGGTGTTTGAGGAGTAGAGCACACCCAGAAGGCCCAGCTCCCTGAAATTCCCATCCAACTCTGGCCAGCAGGGGTTTAACAACAGGAGAAAAGGAGGCAAATTGTTTGTGCAGGTCTGCAGGATGATTTGTTGTCAGAACATTTTTTAGCTGTGACACGGCAGAAAGTCAAGGACAGCAGCTCCTCTGTGTTCCCCAATTCCTCCAAAACTGACTCAAAAAACAAAAGAAAACCCTATAAAAATTAAATCAACGTCTGTCTAAGCAAAGCATCCACTCTTTGTACCATAATGTTCCCTGTTTCAGCCTGGACTTTCATTCCTCCCCAGGCTGAAACTCCAACAGAAGTCGGGAAGGAGATCCTCACTTTCCACCACGAGGGTTTCTTCTGGCGGTGCTGGTTCTTTGGTGAGGGCCACCCCGAGAGCATCTGGACCTTCTGGTACAGTGAGTACAATGCCACACTCCCTCTCCACAGCATTCCATCACAGCTGAATGGGAAACAAACGCAGGAAGTGCTCCCAGGGATGAGGAGAGAGTTTTTATTTCATTTTTGTCATTCTCATCTTCTGTCAAAAGCAAGGCTGGCTCACTCTTTTTGTGCCCTTTCTATGCTCATTTTTTGACTTGGATTTTGCTCTCAGAGGGCTGTTCACTGAAATGTTGCAACCTCATGAGGCCATTTAATTGATCACCTACGAGGTTATGTGAAGTGGTGGCTTCCACCAGCAAGGAGATGCTGATCCTTCCTCCTCCTCCCTCCCAATACCTCTTGATGTTTGTGCTCAGCAAAGTTCTGTAAATGTGAGCCCATGCTGTTCCTGGCATCGCTCTTCTGTCCCTGTTTTCTGCCTTCCAGGTGCTCAGCATTCTCAACTACCACTGGTTTCAGCACTGGGAAGGCTGGAACTGCAGGTTCATGGTGTCCCTGAGTGCCAGGACCAGTGGTGGACCATGAAAAACCCTTTTATTTTAAGTCCTCACCTTTTTTACTTTTTAAGATCTTTGATATTACACTTGAGAATAAACAGAGAAGGGTGCAAAGTCCTTTATTTTTTTTGAAAACACATTCACTCTTCAAAAACAAATGGAAGGAAGGGATAACACCAGTTCTGTGACCCTGGTTGGTGTCACCCTGGTGTCCCTCGTGCAGTGAAGGGCTGGCCCAGTGAAACAGGTGCTTCCACCAGGAATAGGAAAGGAATGAGACCACACCAGGACACACCTGGCACCAGCACTACTGGGAGCCACAGCTCTACAGTAGGATTTGGGATAACCCCCCCCAGATTTTAAATAAATTCTGCAAAGGCTTTAAACACCACAAAACCCATGGCCCTGTGCCCACTGAGGCCTCTGGAAGATGTTCCTGAGGTTGTGGAGCAGCACAATCCCCTCAGAGGGCACTTCCCTGCAAACAGTGCAGGTTCCCACACTAAATTTACTCTGCAGTGATTAAAATTTCAAATGACTTCACTGTCCCCCAGCCCCTGACCTGTTTCCTGTAAAATCTTGCAGGAATACTTCCCGCTACCACTCAACAATGGGAGGTTTTTCACACAGGAAATTTGTGATAAAAAAGGACAGGTTTGAGACAGGGAGTTTGCTACTGAATTGCATTATATGGAAATACATAATATAATTTTACCTGAAGTAAAATGAGTCACTCTGGTAAGTGGCAAATTTTTTGCTACTTCTTTAGGTATTTATTATAATAGAATTGATCATGGCAAATTAATTTGCTGGTCTTGTGGATGTAATAATTAATTCAATAGGTATTCCATAGTCAATTTAGCATGAACTAATGTCCACCTATTATAAAGTGCTCCTTTGAGCTGGGGAACATATTTAAATAAGTGGCCAACCATTAATTAATTCATTTAACATTCATTCTATTACTGTTAATCATGATAAGCCTCAGTGGTATTAATATTGATGGGGCACTTCCATTCTAATTGTGCTTTTCCTTCTCACCAGCTGGAGGTCTTGGAAGTGCCTTGTTCTGGTACCCAAACATTTTGACCCTTCCAGGTGGTCAGGCACATTCTCTGGAGGAAAACAGCAACAAGAATATTGACACTGACTTCAGTTGCTCCATCTTTCATGATTTTTGTCCACCTCAGACTCAGGTTATGAAGATGAGAAGATGTGTAAGAAGCAGTCTCAGATCCTCTGATATCCCCCCCCTTCATAATTATTATTTTTATTTTTCTCTCCAACCAAGATTTATTATCTTTTTTTTCCTCCCCAGCCTTCTGATTTCACTGAGGGTTTTGCACGACAGCACATCACCATCTCAGTACTGTAACTGATTCTGCAGGAAATAAAAGCAGACTGGCATTTAATTCTTCATTTTCTTCATCTTTTCCAGCCAGCCAAGCACACCCCAAGTTCTGCATGCATGGCTACCTCTTCCCCATGCCCATTGCTGTGGGACCTTTCCCCCATCCCTCCTACGACACAACTGCAGGTGAGTTTCTTTCCTTCTCCCCAGCAGCTCCTTTTCCAAGGGATCAGGCAGAGATTTGGGATGTGTGTCAGGTGTTCCTGTTGTAAATTCACACGGCCAAGACCTCTGGAAAGCTCCTTCCCAAGCCAGTCCTGCTGGCTTGGCTGCCCAAGCCCACCTTGAGAGGTTCTCCCACGTTGTGTCCTCTAGCCTGGAGCACTGGGATGGGCTGAGCTCCCTCCCAAGGGTCTCAGCTGCTCCAGGTGAGCAGGGCAGGAGGATGAATCCATTCTCTGCCATCTCCTCTCTACTGGGAGGAGCTGGAGCCAGACCACCCAAACCCAGCCTGAGTGCTGACTCCATGCCAGAATCTGGTTTTCTGGGATAACTCAGGTGTTGATTTGTTGCAAGACAAAATAAACAAGCACTGGAAAATCAGTTAAAAACCAAATTGTTAGAAAATCCACGTAAGTGACTGGCTTATTTTTAAAGCAATGAACGCTACACAGTTGGAGAGCTTCCTTTCAACCGGGTCCCTTTTTATTTATGTTTCTCTATATTTTCCAAGTTCTTTAATGAATCAGTTGCTGTTAGGAATTTTAATTTGCTAAATTGGTGGCAGCAGTTAGAATTAATTCAATGATCTTTTTTGAAATGAATTGATTTCTTTAAATAGTGTGCATCAGTCTGCCTTGCCTCCGGGGATGCAGGGCAGACATTCTGCACAAACAAACATCTTGACCTTTTCCTTAGCCTTTAGTAGTACCTTTTTTTGGTTTTATTTTATTTTTTTTTCTCTCTATGAGAAATTAATTAAAAAAAAAAATATTGTCAGTAGGAGCATGCGAGGAAGGGCAGCTCATTTCTTTGGCTGTGCAGAATTCCTGCCCCGGGGTGTGGAATGGATCCGAGGAGCTGTGGAGGGAGGAGGAGGAGGAGCTGGTGCAGGGTGTGCAGCAAACACGCGGGATGAGCAGTGGGATTGTTTCTGCTGGGGGAGAGATGGGCACAGCGTCCCGGTTCTGAATGACCCTGCTGATAAACACACACACAGAGAAACACAGAAACACACACAGAAACACACAGAAACAACACACACACAGAGAAACAACACACACACACACACAGAAACACACATAGAAACACACACACTCACACACACACACACACACACACAGAAACAACACACACACACACAAACACACACAAACACCCACACAGAGAAACACACACACTCACACACACACACACACACACACACAGAAACACACACACAGAAACAACACACACACACACAAACACACACACACAAACACCCACACAGAGAAACACACACACACACACACAAACACACACACGCACAGCTTTTTCCATCCTAAAAAAGGGCCCTAAAGGCGCCTGTCCTGCTGTCCCTGCCTGTCAGCCCCGGCTGTGGAACCCTCCCAGACGTGTCCCCTGGGACCATCTCGGGATTCTCAGGGCTCTTTTCCCACTCCAATGGTTCCGTGGGATGTGGGGGCTGCACCCGGGGCTCTGCGGGCTCTGCCTGTCCCCATCACCTCGGGGGTGGCTCGGGGGGATGGAGCGCCGGGCTCCTCCCTGCCCCATCCTCTGCAATTCCCTGTGTGAGCAGGGATAACACCGGGCTCTTCCCTGCCCCAGTCCTGGGGGCAGCAGGGGTAACACCGAGCTCCTTGCTGTTCCGATCCCCTGCAATTCCCTGTGGGAGCAGGGAAAAACACCGGGCTCCTCCCTGCCCCAATCCTCTGCAATTCCCTGGCGTAGCAGGGATAGCACCGGGCTCCTCCCTGCCCCGATCCTCTGCAATTCCCTGGGATAACACCCTGCCGCTGACACCTTTTCTTTCTAACCAGCCCTTGCTCATTTGCCAGGGCTGGCAAAGCAGGAGGCTGTCCAAGGAGAGGGGTCCTGCAGCTATTACCTGCTCCAGAGATAATTCTGCCTTATCTGCATCCTCTTAGGCTCCCTGAGAGAAATGGGTGACGGGAGGTTAAACATGAAAATGAATTCTGTGGTTTTGGAGAGTTCAAGATACTTATCTCTCCCTAAGTGGCTCTCCTGACAAAATGGTTTCAAATGAGGGAAACGCATCTTCTCTGTATCATTTTTCTTTCAAGTGTGAAGTGTTTCAGCACTACCCACTTGCCTGTGCTTGGCTTAAATCGAGCTGGAGCTTCTGGAAAACAACTGGCAGGGTGAGATGGGGTGGTCCAAGGGATCAGATAAATCAGGGGATGGGGAGTAGGGTTATCAGAGGGTCTCTGCTGGAGACCTCTGCAAGACACTTGGCTACTGGGAGACTTGAATTAGTGAGCTGCATCCCATCCTGTTCCAGCTGGTGGGATGTGATGGAGCTTGCTCAGCTCTGCCTGGGGTGTTGTGTGAAGTCATGGCCAAACCCTCAGATTCCTTGGATGGACAGGCAGGTGCTCTCCTGCCCCTTCTCTTTCCCAGAGTCTAACAAGGCCATTAATGGGGGAACTCATGAGCTCCTGTTTTCCCTGCAGTCCTGCTAGCAAACACTGCTTTTATTTTAAACCAGGAGCCTGGCACCTTCCTGAAGTGTTAATTAAAAGTGGAACAAAGCTGTGGTCTGAATCCACCTCTCCAAATTTTGCTATTTTCTTTCCTTTCCTGCCAAGCTTTTCCAACCTTCCCCAGCACAGCTAAGAGCGGTGTCCTTTCCTCCCACCCTTTTTATTTGTGTGCTTCCCTGGCAAACCTTCCCAACCCTTTGGCCTCTTTCCAGTCCCATTCTGTGGGCCATGACATTCCCCCTGAACCCGTGGCTGTTCCAGGTGCCCTGGCAAGGCTGGAGCCTCAGCTTTGCCTGACACAGCAGCCTCACCCCTTGTTGTTTTTACTGTTGCTAAAGCAGGAGTTAAACATGGCATCATTAAGAAAAAAGATTTCTGAGGTTGAAATTTCCCTCTTTCCCTCTCCGTTCTGACTGGCTTTGCTCCTGTTGCAGTGTACAGAGGTTTTTGGACGGCGTTCATCCTGCTGGCCGTGGCTGCTGGGCTCGTGGGGGGGCTCCTGCTGGTCTGTGGGGTCCCCTTCTCCAGCCCCCACTCCTACAAGGTTGGGGGAGGATTCCTGCTGCTCTCAGGTGAGGGGATAGGGGCAGGGTGGCTTTGGAATGGGGGCAGGTGGGGATGGGGTTCTGCCGTGGGAGATGGGGCTCTGATGGGAGCAGCAAATGATTATTTCCCTCTTCCCTCTGGGAGCTCTGAGCAACCTGGTCCAGTGGAAGATGTTCCTGTCTGTGTCCTTTATGGTCCCCTTCCAACCCAAACCATTCTGTGGTTCCATGATTCTGTGCTCAGCCTGGCTTCAGCAAGATAGTCCTTAGTCCTAGCAGGGCTGAGGTTTTTGAAAATCACTTTGTTTTCACTACTGCAGTATGCAACCCTTTCATTTCAGTAAAGCCTGCAGGTGTGTTAAGTCTGGGCAGCATCAGCCCCGCTCAGTTCCCCAAAGTCAGGCTTTGCATTTGGGCTGCTCCTCTGCTGTTAGCTTTGATAGAGCTGGAAACCCACAGAGGGATGAAAGGCAAACCCCATGATCCAAAATGGGAGGGCTGGCTTAAGGAGACCTGAAAAGATGAAACGATGGCACCGCAGGAAAATGAATTAAAAATAGGCATTTATTCATTTTTCCCACTGCTGTTACCAATGATTCCACTGAATTATCACTTGGGCTTTTTCCTTTTCTGTATTTGAGAGTTATAACTGGCTTCAACATTAGAAATACTTGATTTATACCAGTGACTCAAACTCAGAAAAAAGCTCTTTTATGACTCAAGCAGCCACAGGCTGGAGCTCAGTTGAGCTGAGCCAAGTGAAGAACTTTATAATGAAATCAGGTCTTTCTCTCAAAAACCACTGCTTAATTGCAGATCCTTCACCAGCTCCTGCTGCCCCATAATAAACATTAGTGAAAATATATAACAAGAAAGGTTCTGATATTGACCCATGTCCCCAGCTGTCACATCTACACAACTTTTAAATTCCTCCAAGGATGGTCATTCTACCCCTGCCCTGGGCAACCTGTGACAGAGGTGGACAATGCTTTCCATGGAGAAATTTCTGCTTATCTCCAGCCTGAACCTCCCCTAGTCCAGCTCATGGCTGTTCCCTCTCCTCCTGTCCTCCTGGGAGCAGAGCCTCCCCTGGCTGTCCCCTCCTGTCAGGAGCTGTGCAGAGCCACAAGGGCCCTCCTGGGCCTCCTTTTCTCGTGGCTCAGCCCCTTCCCAGCTCCCCCAGCCCCTCCTGGGGCTCCATTCCCTTCCCAGCTCCGTTCCCTGCCCTGGACTCTCTCCAGCCCCTCAATGTCCCTCTGCCCATGAGGGTCCCCGAGCTGTCCCCAGCACTGGAGGTGCCCCAGCAGTGCCAGCACAGGGGACAGCACTGCCCTGGTCCCCTGGACACCATTCCTGACCCAAGCCAGGTGCCATTGGCCTCCTGCCCACCTGGGAACCCTGGGCTCATGTCCAGCTGCTGGCACCCCCTGGGCCTTTTCCACAAACAGATTCCCAAGCCTGTAGTTTTCCATGGGGTTGTTGTGATCCCATAAGGGATAATCCAAGGGCTGTACCAGGGCAGGAAGCTTTCCCTTCCCATCTGTAGTCCAGGCTCCCAGGAGCAGCAGATGTCCCTGAGGAGTGTGTCCAGCCTGCACATTGGGCAGAAATATCTCAGAAAAGGATGCCAAGTAATACTCAACTGTCTTCCTTTTTTTTGTTTTTCTTTCCCCTTTTCTTCTTTGCTTTTCCACTTTATTTGACTACTCCTTGATTAAAAGGCTGGGTCTTTGAATGTGACACTTTTTGGAAGAGCTGATTATGCATCACATAAACCTCTTGGCATTAGACAAAGATGCTGCTGTTAAAATTGAAGTTTGTATTAATGCAGCTTCAATCTGAACAGCAATCATTGTTATTAACAGTCGTTCAGGGGAATGAGTTCAGCTGGAAGACACTTCCTGCTATATTTTTCACTCAAATGATAGCAGAAGGATTCAATGTGTTTTTCAGCGAAGTTTCCTTAGTGTTTCAACTGATCCTTTTATTCGGGGGGCTTATCCTGATCTCAGACCTCTGGATCCTGCTTGGCCCTGGCTTCTGGATGGATTTGGGTTGCATCCCTCCATGGTTATTTCCTCGTTATCCCTTCTAAAAATATTTAGCATAATTGCACTAAGCAGTGGGAACAATGGGTTTAACACAGGCTCGAGTCCTCATCCCATCCCTTTCCTTTGGGAAGCGGGATGTGCAGGAGAAAGCTCCTCTTGTCTTCTAATCATGGCCTGCGGGTCAGTGTTAATTAACCTCCCCTGCAGAAAGGATCTCTCCTTGAGGAAGTGTGAAAAAGCTGGCAATCTGCAGAGTGGGAATGTGGTCTGGCAGCAGGAATGGGAGATGGAGCACCAGGACTGCGGGATGTCCCGGCGGCCTCGCAGGGAACCCTTCACCAGCAGCTTTGTTCTGCCCACCACCTCCCTACTTTTGGGAGAAGTCGTGGTTATTCCTTGCAAAATGATGTCACTTTTCCCACCAAAATGCTCTAAGGGCACCACTGGTGCAAATGCATTCCCAGACATTTATGGATGACCAGCCCAAGGAGGGTGGTGTGTCCATCTGTCCCTGGGGGAATCCAGCACCGAAGGGCGAGGATTGTTATGGCTCAGCTGGGTCCCTTTGGATTTCTCCTTGAGATGCCTTTTATTTACTGTACATTCTGGAGGGCAAGTCTGACTGTGCCAGCTCCAATAGCCAAAGGACTGCTCTGGGAGGTGTTTCTGAGGATCCTTCCAAAATATTAGAACCATTTCTCTGGATTTCCTCCCCTGGGTGGCTCTGGAAAGAGCCAAAGCCCATCTGACATTTGCTGGCACTGCCTTTGCAGCTGAGGCCATTTTCTGAGCAGTTTTCCCTTCCAGCCTTCTTCCAAAAGCACCTGGAATACATGAGCCAAAAGCCAGTGTGCTGCTTTCCTCCCAGCATTTGCCATCTTGGAATGAGCTTCAGAGCTTCCAAGGGGTGGCAGATCCTGCCTGGTGCCTGATTGTCCCTTTGTTTCACTAGTCAGAGGTTGGTTAATTGTCACTACAATGTCACCAAGAGGGCTGGGTGAGCTCTGTGCTGGAGCTTCTGGAAGCTCTTTGAGTTGCTGAGACAACTTTCCTTCATTTTGGTCCTTCAATTTTTGCTACCTTGTGCTCCTTGGTTTTCTATTCCTTTGGGCATTTTAGAGACCAAACTTAGCAGTGCACAGGAGGCTGTGAATGCCCCATCCCTGGAAGTGTTCCAGGCCAGGTTGGATGGAGCTTGGAGCAACCTGGGATGGGACACATCCCTGCCCATGGTGGGACCAACCTGTTCTTCACCATGACCCAACAGCATGGATAAAAAGGGCAGATTTCCCACTCCTGTGAGTTAAAGTGCTGGGTTTTTTTGTTCAGATTCCACTTCCCAAATGGAGCAGCTCCACTTTGGCAGTCTCAGGCTCCCCACGTGCAGGGAAGGCTGACAGTTATGGAAGGGCAGCTGAAGGTCACCCCTCCATTTCGCTGTTATTAACTTCCCTAAGAGGCAACGAGCAGGAGAGAGAACGAGTCAAAGTTCATTATTCTCCTAATTAGCAGATTACACAAAAATTCAGTAGCTTCCCCAGAATAAGAGTTAAAGATTGAGTTCACTCACCTGTCCCCACAATTAGCAGCTATAAAGGTGTCACAAGGAAATAAAGTGAGAGAAAGGAAAAGCTCCGCTTCAATTTGCCCACACAGAAGATGCAGCTCCATTGGGAGAGGGGGATGGAGCTCCAGGCTCCCAGATCTGCAGTGCACAAAGGAGACAGATTTAATGCCCCACTGCAATTTTCTGGCAATTAGCCCCTCCCCAGAAGATGCCATTGACCTCATCAGTCTGGAGATGGAGTTTCGCAGTTAATTTTTTCCAGTGCCATCCTAATGAACAGAGGCAAAGAAGGAGAAGGAGGCAAAGAGAGGAATCGCTCGGGTAATTTTCTGGTGGAGAAAGCCCGGGGTGCTGAGAGGAGCATGGGGATGAGGTTTGGTGAGGTCTGTGCTTACCCAAACCCAATACACACCCTGTGTCTCGGGTGTGGGTGCCAATGCCAGTGTCATGTTTCAGACAGAAAATTACATTTTTTCAGTTTTTCATTTTGCTGCCCAAAGCAGGAAGGAATCTGTGTCTCTACATCTAAAGCTGTGAGGAAACAAAGATCATTTCTGCTGTGTCCAACAAAAGCCCCAGAAAGGAAGGAGTAAGGTGAAACCTGTTCAACGGATGAAAAATCCTAAATACAGCAGCATGTAAAAACAAAAATGTCAAACGCTTTGGTAATATAAGAGTGAAACATTCTGATTTTCTCATGATGAAGAGGCTACTGATTGGTGTAAGTATGACAAATTTTAGGCAGATTCAAGTACACTTGTGATTGCTCCAAACAAGCATTTCTGGCTGAACACATTTTGGTGAGCTGCCCTTCCTGAGCTCCCACATCCTTTGGCTGCACCTGCCCTTCTGATTTTCTCTTCCCACTGAGGACATTGTGTAAATCCCAGGGATTCTTCATCACTCAGCTGTAATTATTCCAGGGAAGAAGGCTGCTTGCTCTACATATTCTTGTCATTTGCTCAGAGTGTGAAAACATTCTTAATTTAGATGCCATGGCCGTGCCATCACCTCCAGTACCTGTTTAATAATAAATCCTTCCATGCCAAGACCTGGAGCTTCTCCTGAGGCCAGAGGAGGGACCGATTCCCATTCCTTATCTCCAGAAGAGGCTGGGGATGGCGCCACCCCCACATGGGACCTCCCACACTCTCCTCAGTAAGAACTGGAAAGTTTTGATCTGATTACTTCAAAAAACGAGACTTAGGCCATATAAATTGTCCTGGGAGAAATCAACCCAGAATTCCTGGTTATTTAAAGCAAAATTCCAAAGTACATTTCCATACCCACGTCCTCCATCCCACCGGGGCTGCGCTTTCATTTACGTCTCTTACGGTAGGTATTATAAGTTAATGAAATAGAAATTGATCTTTAAAAGGAGCACTTTTCAAGGTTCAGTTGCTATCTAATTAATTTAATTTTAAATTACATCAGTAATAAAGACTTAATTGCCTTCTTATCAATACATTGTATTTTGTAAAGGACATGCGACTATTTGAACACACCATCGCTTTCTTATAGTAGAATAATTGGTATTTTAAGCATACAACTATCGTGGTAAGTGTAAAATATTTATTTGTGCACTTAATTTCAAGTGGTATCAAAACCTCAATGAACATGCAAATGTTCCAGCAGCTGCTGTTTAACTCCTTGCCTGCCTCTCCAGGAAAAACAAGGACTCCTCCACGTCAGGGAGAGAATGGCTGGAATTTCAGTGTGGGGTGATGTAAAGAATATTTGTATGGCTACACCAATTTTTGATTGGTAAGATTGCATCATTTTAGGGCATGGGAGGCAGTTCAGTAAATGTGACAGCTTAGAGTGGAGAACTACAACTTTTATCTCTCTCCTAGTGAGGACTTTGAAGCCTCTTACCTTCATGTGAGTCTTATTTTTGTCTCTGAGATGTTTTTATAACCATTATAAACAGAATCACAGTAAAACACGGACATGTTTTCTCTGACTGAAGATTCAGTAACTTCTTTAAGCAGATAAATCAACATCAATCTTTACCCCTTTCCTTTCCTTAGCACAAGAGCTGGATTTTGGAGTGCATAAGCTGCCAGAAAGAATAATTAAATACACCACAACTACCTTTGATTTAAAAATGGCAAGGAGAGAAATTAAATCTTGCAGAAGCCACAACACATCCACAGAACTGTGTGGTAACTTGTCAACTAAATTAATTTCAAGCAGTTCACTTCGACCATAAAAATAATATAAGCTGTGATATATTTCTTTCATATGTGTGTGTGTGTATATCTATATGTTATACAGCACCATTTAAAAATAGCAGCTTCTACCTGTGAAGTAGCAAGATCAGATATTTCTGAACTGCTTTCAGACCTGTCAACACACCATCACTATTTAGCTTTAATAGATGTTGGGTTTAAAATGCACCATAGAAATATATATTTTTTTAAAGATACACAGTAAATGAGATTTTGGGCCACTCTAATTTTTGTTGTCTGCTTCCAGCTTTGTGACATAAACTGCTGTAATAATTATTGTTATTATTCTGGTATTTAATAGCACACCTAAGATTATTGTCTCATGGCTGTGTACCTTTCCCACCCCATAATGTGCTGGCTCTGCTGGCTCTGAGGGTGGCAGTGCCAGAATTTTTCCACCAGCACCAGGATTGATCATGGCATCTTTGTGTTCCTGGTGGGATGCAAGGGTAGATACAAAAAGGAAGAAGTAAGTTTTGGTGTCTCCTCATTAATCTCTGAGAAATTAAAAGTGAAAAAGGTGAAACATCCCACCTTGGAGAGAGGAAAGCAGCTCCCTGCTGGGAACATCAGCCCTGCTTGAGTCATTTCTCCATGGCCTTGTCCTGCCAAAGCAGGGCCTTCAGAAGTGCTGGTGGTGAAAGCAGGAGGTGTCAGAGGCAGGAACTGGTCACTGTGGTGTGGGGCTCTCCATGGCCAGTGGCCTAAGCTTCCACAGGAACCTGCAGAGCAATGTCAGGAGCAGCAACACTGTCACACAAAGCTTTGGTGCCGAGCACAGCTGAGAAGCTGCAGCGATCTTTTCTCACCTTTATTCCTGCGTTCCCTGCACAGACCATAACTCAGTTTTGTCTCTCTCCCCAGGAGGTTTGTTTCTCCTGCTCGTGTTTCTCTTTGTGATGTGGAAGGAGTTTGCAGCTGACTTCCAGAGGTACATCCTCCTGGAGAGGAGCGAGAGGTGCCTGGATGGTGTCCCTGTCCACGTCTACTATGGGTGGTCCTTCATGTTCGCCGCTGCCGGGGTGCCCCTGGTGCTCCTCTCTGGACTCCTCTTCTTCCTGGTGGGCAGAGACATTATGGATTCCCTGCAGTAAGACAAGTGTGGAAAAGGCTTTGAGAAAATTTGGTGATGCTCCTTGTAAAGAAACACACCCAAGTTTTGGGGGTTTGGTTGTTTTTGTAGCTCTGATTATGGGGATAGGTTACACTCACTCTCATGGGGAGGCAGGGATGGAGCGCTGAGCATCCACAGAGTCCCAGGAAGGTTTGGGTTGGAAGGGACCTTAAAACCCATCCTGTTCCACCCCCTGCCATGGACAGGGAGGCCTTCCTCTATCCCATGTTGCTCCAAGCCCAACCTGGCCTTGGACACTTCCAGGGTTGGGGCAGCCACAGCTTCTCTGGGTCTCTGCCAGGGCCTCCCCACCCTCACAGCCAGGAATTCCTTCCCAATATCCCATCCATCCCTGCCCTCTGGCAGTGGGAAGCCATTCCCCATGTCCTGTCCCTTCATCCCTTGTCCCAAGTCCCTCTCCAGCTCTCCTGGAGCCCCTTTAGGCTCTGGAAAGTTTCCCTGGAGCTTTCTCTTCTCCAGGTGAGCACCCCCAGCTCTCCCAGCCTGGCTCCGACCACTGCCCATCCCAAACCAGCCCCAGCTGACCATCCAGCTCCAGCCTTTTTCCACTTTGGAGATGTTTCAGCACATTGATGGGGTTTGCACCAGTTTTTCCTGCAGCCCAAGGGAAAGCAGCTCTCTGTCAGCAGAGCTCCACATCCATATTCAGCAGAGCTGGAGTTTTACAGCATTCCCAGCATCCTGGTTTCTTGTAAAAGGAAATCGAATCTGGCTGTGATGGTGCAAGCAATAATGTCTATTTCTAAAAAGCAATTAAGGATGATTTTTTTTTCCTTGGCCAGCTCTAATTGACGTCAAAGGACAACCATTTTAATGGGATGTCGGGAAACATGAGAAACTTTTTTCTTCCTTAAAAGCCCTGATTCTGAAGATACAAATGTACCTGGACCTAACCTAACTTTCAAAAGGGAATAAACCAATTTTTGTGGCTTGAAACATAACATGAATTAATTAGTATTTCTTTACAGCAATGCTTTACTCTGCATTTAATATTTTCCCTGGATTTTTTTTGTGGGGATTCCCAACCTAAAAACTGAGAGGTGATCCTGGTTGAAGGAAAAGGAGGGACAATAGCATGATAATATGATATCACCTTGGTCTGTGCCAGTGTCTCATCAGTTCTTCAAGTGGCAATTTCTCACATAAATTTGTTTTGAATAATTTTTGTCGTTACTCTGAATTGAATATTTTCCCTGGACACAGCTTGGGGAAGTTCCTCAACCCAAAAACTGAGTGATGGTGGGAGCTGGAGGAACAGGAGTGGGGACAATAGCATTGCTATTTTTTTGCCTTTGCTTTGGTCAACCCTATCAGGCAGCTCAGCTGGGACCTTGTTGTACTCTATGGACACCTCACAAGAGTCAGATCTAAAATGACAAATTATATAACATTTAAATACATTTAAATTCTTGCAGTCATCCAGGCTGATGTGGCAGTGACCCTGTGAAGAGCATTCACCTCCTAATTCTCCACCAAACTATCCAGTTATTGGGGGTGAAATAACTTGTCCTGAATAGGCAGAGATTTGTAAAGACACTTGAGAAATGACAAAGATTTGATCTTGTCGTGTTTTTTCGGGCTGGAGCGTGGTGCTTTGAAGTAGTTTGTTGGGTCCTTGTTTGCTGAGCTCATTTGCATAAATTTTAAATCAAACTTCTCAAACCGCGCTGTTCTCGTGGATGTCAGAGTTTGTGCTCAGCTCACATCTCCTGAGCTTTATGTCACACTATTGACTCAGTGCAGTTAATTAATAATGGAATGTAAATCTCTGCTAGGAAGCGCTGAAGATTGTTGGCAGTGTAAAAATGTTTGTTAATGCTCTTCCTAAAATATTATTCAAGTCTGGCGTTTCTTTCCTTTCGGAGCAAGTTCTAATTATTCTTTTACAAGATTCATGGCATACACAGAGTGAGGAATTGTAATTCCCCCATGTAAAGATTAGTTCTTTCATATGAATAACAGGCTTGGGCTACAGTTCTTTAGCAATATCCACACTGTTTTCCCTTAATAGAAATTTTGTTTGGATAGAGTTGGGATGTGCAGGTAAAAATCATGGGGTTTTTTTCAGTGAATGGATGTTTCATGATATTCCCAAATACACAGAGATTTTAGTGTTTTATTTGGCCTTTCTAAACTGTTTTTTTTCCTGATTCTCCTTGGGTTAACTCTGTTCTCCATCAGTTCTTCAAGGTATAATTTCTCACTACAAATTCCCTTTGAATAATTTTTGCCATTTAATTATCTATTCAATGTGGAGATGAACACTTATGGCCACAAAGAATAAAAGTATACAATCCAGGAGCAGAAGAGGTCAAGATTTACAGTCACTTGCCTTTCACTGATCCCATAAAACAATCCAAGCATGCAGAAATGATGATCCCATAAGAGACACCAGGGCAGAAGAATGAGAATGCAGCAAGAAATCCATCAGACTTATTGATATCTGTGAAGCTGAGGATCCCTGAAGTTGTGAATATAGAAGTGAGTTTTATATTATAGAATGAAATATTTATTAACTTTCTCCATCTGTTCTTTAAAAAATTTAGTTTAATGTCATCAAGGCATTTATGGAATACATTTAGCTTAATCATGCATTCATGCCTTAGGGAGTAAAGCATCCCTGGAGACTTGCTCTTTCTGGATCAGCTCTAGAACAAGCAATAGTTTAAAATTCCATCATTCTTTGGAAATAAACCACATGGCTTTGAATCATTCTTGAACAGAGAATGTTTTATTTTAAATATCTGGTATTGAGCTTTTGGATAACCTCATCAAATCCCTGGATTTCCCAAAGATTTGGAAAATCTCTCAATATTAGGTATATATCTAATAGTCGCAGCAATAAGAAAGAATGAGATTGTAGAGTTGCATAATTAAAGCAATTAACTCTTTCATTAAAATTCGATGTTTACTGCCAGCACAAGGCCAAATACATCATTTTGGTGGATTACAGACTCCAATTCCTTTGCTCTCAAGTTTCTCATGGCTAGTATAACTCAAGCAGACAAAATTTGCTGCGAGAGTCATCACTTCTGTAGGAGAAATTTTAAGAAAAGGAACTCATGGGCTCAGTGGTAGAGTTGGAAATTGCAGAAACCACGTTTGCTTTCATCTGTTGAATGTGAAGTTTGATGAAAGGATATTATAGAGTAGTGACAAGGACCTAATTCTGATCCAAGTTTTGTCATTATAAATCATGAGTAATTCCGAAGGCTGCAGCAGACCCTTATCACTGCTAAACATCTGTAAGTCAGATCAGAACCGGGACTAATAAATACATTCAAAATGCATAATTAAAACAGTGATTTCACATCACTCTGATGAATTTTAGTCAAGGATTTCTTCAAGGATGCTTTTCTCACATTAGCATTTGATGTTAGTAAGCAATGAATAATTCCATTTTTTCTTTCCAACATCTGGGACACTTCCTGCTTTATTTGCTACTTACTGAGCACTCTGCAGGAAATATTAATGAATCCTGGGTGTTGAAACACAGGCCCTGTGGATCGTGCTCAGGAGGCAGCCTGACGTAGGAGAGGTGTCTTGAGATTAAGATCTTGATTTTGGTGAAAGATATTGGGAGATTTGCCAAACCTGAGGGAGATGCAGGGATTTGGGGAGGTCACCCAAAAGTCCCTGCAGCAACTTCTTTCATGCCATGGAGCTCTTCCCTGGGCTCTTCCCTCATACCTAAGAGACAACAATTAATAATAAAAGTCTTTCCCCTTGGTCAGATCAGCTGGTTTTGCCATGATTCTGGAGGCCAGCACCCAAGGATGCCCCAAAGCTGGGAAGGTGCTGGTGCTGGTTCCACCTCACCCAAGGAGAGATGGAACAGGGGACCAGCACACCCCGAGAGCATCACTGCCCTGCCCAGCTGCTTCTCACACCTCCAGAGGCCTGCAGGTCTTTCTCTTCCTTGGGAGATCATGAAATTCTGTGTTTGGAGAGCTCTGCTAGCCCTTCAGAGCAACCTGTGGAGGAAATCTGAGCTGAGCACCAGGTGAGCTTCCAAAGGAGGAATTAAATGTCCTTCTGTGTTAGTGTGAAGTGACTTGGACAGTTCAGCATCTGACCAAGGAGGTGAAAACACCCTCTGCCATGGAAAACAGGTAAATTGAAACTTGCCCATCTTCATTCCAGCTGGGTGTGCAACAGCCCCTCCTCTGGGATTTATTACAAACCTTCCCACTTTTTTTGCCCAGAAAAATTCATCTTATCTGTCCAGGTCATGTTTTGACCTTGGTGAGACACATTCCTTGGTGGCTCCTGTAACAAAATGTGAGTGTGCAGAACCAGGATCCCCACTTCAGCTGCTCCCCTGAGGACCCTTTGTCCTCTCAGTGCCCCCAAAACCCTCTGGAGACGGGAAGTGCTGGGTGTTCCATCCCTGTGGAAGATGCCCACAGCCCCTTTCCTGCAGCAGCCCCATCCTGCTGGCCCAGCACCTCCTGAAGTGCCCCTGGTCCCTCAGGCAGGGCTGGGGGAGAGGCACAGATGTGGAGCAGCAAATGAAGGCAGAGACCAAATTAAAACAAATGGGGAGAGGGGATTGGGCTCCACGCTCTGCACTGGGGCAGGACTCAGCCAGATCAGGCAGAGCCCCCTTTACAAGAGAGCACAGCACCTCAATCCCAGAATCAATAAGCTGTACATGCTGCAGCACAAAGAGCTCTTATCTGCAGTACCACTTTGAATTTAGTGAATTTATTTAATCCCTGATGCCTGCAGAGCATCAGTCCTGTCTTCTGGGTTAATTTATTTATTCCGGTGATGTATTTTTAGTCTTTCAAGTCCTTGACATTTGAGAAGCAGATTTTTCCCCCCCCCGTTTCCTAAAAAACATCTGAATCGGGAAAAAATTATTTACAGAAAAGTAGTTTTTTTCCTAATTCATTTCCCACTTTTCCTTTTGGGAGCCAAGAGAAATACAATATCAATACTAATAACCATAAATGGAATGGATTGGGAAAGGCTCCTTTTCCCCCTGCCTGGCAGAGCCTGTTTCTAAATCAATGCTGGACATTCACTGATCTTCTCTCTTCCTTCGCATCTTGTTGGTTTTTTTCCTACAAGTATGCTCTCCTCCTCTGTAAATTAAAAAAAAAAATCACCTATTTTCTAGATATAACCAAGATTCTGTGCTGCATTTAGTTTGAAAATTGTCAGGAGGGCAGGTGATACTCTTATCTTCTGGATCTTGATATTTCCAGGTGGATCAGATGAACCCTTGGTTCAACCCAAAGGAACCAGTGGGTTAAAGAGTGGGACTACTGGTAAAAAGAAATGCCAAAGGAAAACAATAGGTAGGTACTAAACATTTGGTTATGGAAAAGGAGATTGAAGCTTTATAAACTTCAGGATCTGCAAAGAAGGAAAAAGTCTCACCTGGCCTTGGCTGAGGCAAGGACAGCTGCAGCAAAGCTGGAAAAATTAGAAATAAACTAGCATGAAGGGCAATTGTTTGAAAAACAGAGGGTTTATTCTATATTCCTTATCTATTATCTCCCTATCCATTGCCCAATATTTCCTTGTGTTTACATTAAGAGAAGCAACAAACACCAAGAACAAAGAGCATTTCCTAGAACAGGGACTCTGCAAAAATATATTGCATGTCCTCAAAAATAACTCTGCAAAGTCACAGAACATAATTGTTCTTCCATTTCAGATATAAGAATTTTTTTTTTGCATTTTCTTCTATTTAAATACCAGTCCATGAGAGAAGATGTTCAGCAAACCATCAGTGCTCAGATAACATTGGCTGAGCTGGCTGATTTAAAATTTTAATATTAATTAAACCTCATTGGTTACAAGCTGGAATAATTGCAGTTCACAGTGAATAAATGTGGTGTGTTCTGAAACAGAGGCATCAACCTTTGGGCATCCCTGCCCCCCAAAAATAAGGGAAATGTAACAATTTAAACAAATCAGCCTCGAAATTGTTCCTGCTGGGTGTTGAGGTGGAGATTTTGCATCAGCCTCCCCGAAATGCAGGCAGAGGTTTTACCTCTGAAATCACAAGCAAGGTCATTACATGAGTTAAATAATCAGCTCCAAAATCCAGCCATTAACCAATTTATTGCAAGGCTTTTGCATCAGAGCCCCAAAATAAGCTCAGGGTGGTTCCAGCTGCCCTGTGGGGATGGGCACCCCCAGCCCCTTGCTCCTGGTGTCCCCAGGCCTTTTTTGGTGGCATCTTTTCCTCTAAAGGAAATCCTGGTGCTGGGAGAGTGAATGAATTCTAAAGGCACTAAAAAAATATTTTGGTCCCTCTGAAGGTCAGGTAATTTCACCTGCATCTTCAGGATGGTGCTGGTGAAGGCTGGAAGCAGCTTAAGAGATGCTCTCAAGGTGGTTTTTCCTTCAGTTTTGCTCTGCAAGTCAAGATCCTGTCCCTGTTTTCCCACCTGCCTTGTGAAAGCCCCGTTATCCCAACCCAAACACAGGCACACACACTTCACACATTAAATATCTGTAAAATAACTGGTGTTCTCTGAGGAGAGCCTCTTCCTGTGCCACAAACACTTCAAAGGCTTCAAAGCAGAGGTGCCTGCAGCGAGGGCTGAAGCTGAGAGCACAAGTGCCCGTTTCAGCTGACACCAGAGGTTTCAGCCTCTTAGGGCATAAAGCATTTTTCACTCTGTTTAAATTAATTTAATTGGAAAAAAAAAATTGAAGGAGAAATAACTGAAGACATTTTTGAAGGTGGGGGTTTTTTGTGTGCATGTGATTTATTTTTTTTTTAAGTGGAAAATGCCGTTTTGAGATTAAACCTGCCTTTAAGTAGATATTTTAAATGAAAATATCTTCAGTGTTTAAGGAGGGACTGCAGAGACCTTCTGTTTGCAGCCATCTTAGAGGGGTGGTTTTGCTTTCTCTTGCTTTGCCGTTGCTCAAAGGATGTTCCAGCTCCAGGCTTTCCTTCTGCTGCCCCTTCTCAGAGTTAATGCATTGGTTCTGCAGGCAGAGAAAGAGACATTTTCAGTATTCAGAAGCCAAAATGCTGCCTGCTGGATGGGGGGATTTGCTGTACATCCCAGGCAGGAGATGCAAATCCAGTTTTATACTGGGAATGCAGCACCCTGTGCCCAGCACCTCCTGCACTCCTGCCCAGGGAAGGAAGGGTGACAGAGAGAGGACATTCTGCTTTTATTTTTTTTTGCGATTTTTATTTTTCAAAATGAAAATGCCAAAAGAGTGGAAATACCTCGGGTTTTTTTTTTAGTCATGGCATGGGAATCTTCTTAAATTTTTGAACTTATTTATTTAGCTGCTCACCCAGAGGTAACCCCTACACTCTGATTGCTTCAGCAAAAAACATACCAGGTTTGGGAGCATTTTCTGGTGCTCGCTGGTGTCTCCAGGTTGTTCCAAGAATGTCAGTGGGGTTTGGATGTTTGTAGGAGGACAAAGATCTTCCTAGGATACATGGCTGCTCGAGGAGCTCTGGCTGGGCAGAGGATTCCCTGGACTAGCCAAAAGTAGATCTTAAAAATGGAGATGGTATGTGGCATCTCATTAATTTAAAATAAAAATGCATATATATATATAGACACACATACACACATAAAAAACATATTATGTATGTTTTTTATATATTTACATAAATATATAAATATATTTATATATATAAATATATATATAAAAATATAAATATATATTTATATATTTATATATAAAAATATATAAATATATATTTATATTATATAAATATATAATATATAAATATGTATAAAATATATATAATATAAAAATGCAAATATATTGAAAATTTTAAAATGTATTGATTTAAATAACAATATGGTCATTAATACAATAAGGAGAATAATTAAAATATTGTGGGAATGATTGTGTGAGTGCAAGCACCTCCCTGAGTCAGTCCAGGGCTGCATTCCATGCTATCCAGCACAGGGAACAGGGATTTCAGCCCAGCTTTCCTGCACCACATTCCCTGTGATTCCCTGTGCCCTCCTTTAGGCCCAGCCCCTGGTTAGGGAGAATCACTGGAGCGTCACGGCCGCATTGATTCAATTGATTGAGGCTCTGCCCAGAACCTCAGCTCCACTCCCAGGCACTGCTAATCAGAGCCAAAGATAACAGCAGAAGGAATGAAAAGATTTCTTCCCTAGGACTCCAAAGTGCCTTTGGAAAAGAGGAAATTGCCACAATGTGTTTTCTCTCTGCTGCCCTGGGTTTGCCAGCGGGTGCCCAGCGCAGCCTCCGAGGGTCCCTCTGGATCAGCACGGCTGCAAGGAGGCTGCTGGAGCTCCATGGGTTTGGGATTTTATCCACCAGATTTTATTATTTTTTATCCAGCTCTACTGTGGAAAATCACAGCTGGGTCTCCAGCCAAGGCAGTGACTGAAATTAGCGGGAAAGACATAAAACCTCATGGTTTAGGGGACTTTGTTCTTTACTTCAACAAAACTTGAGCGTTTCCCAGTGTGTGATGATGACATTATCCATTACAAATGGATATCCAGGATAAATGGACCCATAAAATTAGGGGAAAGCAGGGCTGCTGCAGCAAGCCTTGAAAACACCCCGAATAATTCACCCTCTTGCAGCAGCTCCTCAGCCCAGAGCCACCAACCTCCCCACAGGGTCCCTGTTTCCAGGGACCTCATTAAAGAGTGAGGCACAGATGGGTTTGGTCTTCCAAAATGAAATCAGAATAAAGAATCTCTTTTTGCACTCTCCTTGCTGAGGTGTCCTGAGGTGTATTTTGAGTTTGGGCCAAAAAGAAATAATTTTCTTGTAACTGCCTAATGCTGCTTCACTTTGGCTTGAGCCAGGAGGGCACAGCCTCAGCTCGACCTTCTGCAGTCCCTGTTTGGGGTGAGGAAATACCCAAGGAATTTTCAGAGGATACAGAATTCCATCCAGTCATGGAATCATTTAGGTTGGGAAAACCCTCCAAGATCACTGTGACCAACCATCCCCCAGCACTGCCAATGCCACCACTACCCCATGTCCCCAAAGACACATCCACGTGGATTTTGAACCCCTCCAGGGATGAGGACCCCAGCACTTCCCAGGCAGCTCCAAAGCTTCTCCCTACATCTTTTAGAGATATCCAAAGCAGAGCTGAGAATGGTCAAGGGCAATTTGGCCATCACTTCTCCATGGGCATGGGAGGGGTGGGGAGCTGCCCTTGGGGTGGGTGATTTGGGAGCAGACTGAGTGCAAACAGACCCTCTGCCTTTCTTTGCCTGGATGTGCTTCTGCCCTAAACGAAATGCAGGAGTAAACTCAGGGCAAAAGCTGAATCACTCTCGCTTAATTTAGCGGTGAAATCACAGGCAAGGCACTACAGTACCTGCTGAAGGGTGCAGTGATTTCTAATTATGGATTATGCAGCTAATCAGTACCAATCAACATTTTATGATCTTGACTTAATATTTAATATAATGTTAATTATAATTGCTTTTGCCACAAACTGTGTCAAATCCTAGGTGTGATTTCCCCTCCCGGTGCTCCTCGAGGCGCTGGGTGGGCTCTGGGATGGGGGCTGAGCATCCCTTCCCAAAATCCCACCCAGCAGCACAGACCCACCTCCCTGCTCCCTCTGCCTTGAGTTGTGATGCTAATTAAGTGCTGGTGAGTCTCAGCGTTATTAGAATGGAGTTTTTATCTCACACAAGTACCTTCCAGCTACAAACAGGGGAAGTTCATTTAATTAAAAATAATTTTAGTGTAAGTTAATGTGAACACAGTTCAATTACTCTGAAATATGTTTAATTTTTTTTCCCTTTTCCTCTTTCAAAGTCTACCAATAAGCTGTAGAAAAAACTCCAAAAACTCAAACTAATATCAGATAATCCAGATGATGTATCCAGGCCACTTCTGTGTATTTAGACAGTGGCCAAAATGTCATTACAAACAGGAGCAGAAATGTGCAGCAATGGCAAAGTCACATTCACGGCACAGGATCGTTCCTGTGATTGTTTATTGAGCATCCTCAGGGTTTCTGTCCTTAAGTGCCTTTGTGCCTTTTCAAAGTGCTTTTGCCAGCTCTCACCTGATGTCTGTGCATGACAACTCCAAAGTCCTCAGCTCTGCTGTGCACAAACCACCCGGGACCATCTTCACAGGCCTGGTGGTTTTTGATCTAATTTAAACTTTATTTTAAAAAAGAAATCTAAAAAAAGTAAAACCAAAGGAAATACAGAAAGTTTAAGGATGTAATTACCACTCGGGCAATTTTTTAATATCCTAAATGCTCTGTGTGAACATCAGCAGGATGATGCTGGCCCACACACCCCATTTAATTCACCTGCATATTCCCAAAATCCATTTCCAGCTGGGCTTGGGATCTGGTTCCTCACCTCATCTTGTCCTGGGGTCTTCCCTGAGCATGAGCTGGGGTTTCCTTTTGCAATTAATAATTTATCGACTTCTGCTTAAATCCAGGCACGTTTGATGCCCTTTTTTTGCTTTCACAGCATTCAGAGGAGCTACAGCCCAGTGTCAGCAGCTGGAGCACTACCAGGGGCTGCAGAGGGAAAAGAAGGAATCTTGGGAATTAACAGGAATGGGGACATAAGGGGACATGAGCACATGAGCTATTTTGGGGCTGCAGCCCCCAAAATCGGCTGCTGGGATGTTTCATCCACACCCCCAGAGCTGGCACATCCTGGTGGGGTTCAGCACTGACCAAGAAGCTCTTGGAAGTTTTTGTTGAATCTTTATGGCATAAAAACCTCTGGAAGAAAATCTGTCTTTAAAAAAATCAAATAAAATAAGGAGAACAAGCAACCCCAGGCTGGTTCCTGCAGGGACAGACCTTGGGCACCAGCTGCAGCCCAAAGGCTCTGGTGGTGAAATCCTTCCTCTCCATCCCTCCCAAAGCCTTTCCCTGAGTTTGACCTCCCTGATTTGGGAAAACAAAGCACCAGATAGGAGAAAAGGTCCTTAGAGTTAATAACAAAGCCCATTGACTTTCAAATGCAATCTTGTTGGTTTTTTTTAAATACAAATTTGTTGTGTTGCATCTTGTTTCCTTTCTCTCAGCACCCATTAACTTCAGGGACTATTACCATAAAGGAAATTAATTCCACCCCCACAAACACACGGAAACTCCTCCCATCAGGGTACTTTAACATCACTTAGGTGCTGATGGGAGGTGATTATCCCACCATAACACCTCTGGTGCCACTACAGCAGGTGAAGTCCTTCCATCCGTTAAAGATCCTATAACCTCTTGGCACATGTGAAGTTACATGGGAAATCCTGTTCCCAGGAAAAGTTAATTAAAACCTGGTGTGATTCTGGTGTGAGCTGGATGAGGGGGAGGTCAGACAGGAATCCCTCCTAGCACAGCCCCTTACTCTCTACCTAAATAAGAATTAAGTTCCCAAAAGGACTCAAAGCCCAACTTTTCCTTTGGCAAAGGGGTATTTATCAAAACCCTCTGCCTGTACAACAGAGACTTAAAATACCTTTGTAAAATCCTGTTCAGGAGCTGGAGCTCAGCCTGGTGACCTGCTGGGCAGGGCAAGGGGATGGCATGTTTGAAATAATTCCTGAAGCTAAGAGGACAATTTAGGGAGAGGGGAGGAGTACAACCTAAGGGTACCTAAATCAGCCCTCTCTGCTCACTGAGGGGGTTGGACTGGATGACCTTCAAAAGGTCCCCTCCAGTTCAAACTATTCCACAATTCTACATTCCCAGAATGATCTTCCAAAGGAAAAAGGAGTGATGGTCCCACCACCCACCTTTCCAGCCCCATCAAGAGAATCCCTGCACAGGGAGAGCTGGAGGAAGGGGCTTTGTCTGAGCAGCTCTAAGGGGTTCATCTGCCTGCTGCAATTAGGCAATTAGCAGAGAGGGCTAATGAACCTCAGAGACAAACAGCTGAGTGTCCCTTCTAACACCTCCTCCCTCAAACAGCTGCTGTGAGGAAGGTGGGCTCTGAGACCACCACCATGTGGGAGCTGCTTCACTGGAAGGATCACATCCTTAATTTATTTCTGCAGCATGAGGAATGAAGGGGAAGGTTATAACCACCTCAGAAATATCTCCACACACAGCCCCTTGTGCACGTATTTAATAGAAAATAGAGGCATTGGAGGAGACCACCAAGCTCCAAGCTGAGTTTTTGCCACCTTCCCTGTGTGCTGGTGGTGAGGGAATGTGCAGTGCCTGTGATAAAGGCGGCAGTGGGGTAGAACCATCAGTGCTACCTAAAAGCAAATGAAACTGGCATAAATAATTGTGCTGTAGAAAGCCTTTCTGTTGCACCTTGCCTATCACTGACAATTTACATATCTTAGGAAAACCTTTGTCAGCTTCTGTCATTTCTGCACTATTATGTGCCTTTCTGGATAATTACCAGTTAATGTGAAAAAGCAGATGGAAAAAACCTTGAAATTTCTGATAGAGAATCCTCAAACCTCTCCCCTTATCTGTGCACAGCAGCTTCCTGATTTCAAAAGAAGTTTGAAAACCTTTGTTAAAAATGTCCCTGATTCCCAGTTTGAATGAACCAAATGACATTCAGCTAAAATTATTCAGCTTTTTCCACAATTAAATTCCATTATCGTGAACTGCCAAAGTAAAATGGAAGGTCTCTTAACTAATGTGTCGGTTGTTTGCTTGTATTTTTCGTGGTGTGTATTGTATAAAGCTGTGTGAAGTAGAAGGAGGATAAACAATAAGTGTAATTTTGCATCAATGAGTGGGGCATTTTTAGACCCTTTATTATGGGAACGCACCAGGGTTGGTGGGTTTTCTCTCTTATTTCTCCCCCCCCCTCCTTTTTTTTTTTTCCCTTCCTGTTATTTTATTTATTCCTTTTCCTGAAAAACCCACTGAGACTGATTGGATATTTCACCAAACTCAAGGAGCAGTGTCAAGTTGGTTTTTAGCACCAGGAATGATTTTTTTCTATGCAATTCCTGCACACCATGAGAGCTCAGGACTGAGCAAGCACACACTTCCCCTGTCCCTCTAATGAAGAGGCAGTGTAGCAGTACACAGGGGAAATAATTTCATTTAAAAAACCCCACATTTCCACATGCAGGGGAATTGTCCTCATGTTGTCTCAGTTGGTTTTCCCCCTGTTCTTCTGCAAGACTTAAAATTAAGCTGCCCATGAGAAAGGCAGAAAAGTTAATCACAGAATCTTAGAGTGGGTTGGAAGGAATTAAAATATCATCTCATTCCAGTCCCTGCCATGGACACCTTCCACTAGAGCAGGTTGGTCCAAGTGTGGTTTGCTCCTGTTTTTGCAGGATGGGGTAAAGCAAAAATAACCTCTAAAGCCAAGGAGCAGCTGAGCCTGCTGTGCTGCCCAGCTCTGAACTCCACAGGGAAGTCATTTCTGTGAGCCTGCAGTCAAAAAAAGAGAGAAGCTTTCTGAACACTGATGACAGGGTTTTATGGGGGAATTTTCTGTACAAAATGCTTTTAACAGGTTTAATTTTGCTGTGCAAAGCCAAACCTCATTCGAGGTCTGTGGGTAACATCCCCCTGCAGATGTGCTCTGCCATCACAGAATCATCATTTAAGTTCAATAAAACCCTTAAAATCCTCGATTCTGCTCAGCAGGATTTTTCTAAGCACTGAAAGCTTCAGGTCCTTTGGGCAAATGCACCTGAGCCATCCCTGCCCTGGAGCTCCAACCCAGCTGGAGGATGAGGAGGCAGCTTGGGAGAGGGCAGCGGAGAGGAAGGAGGAATCAAGCTGGCACTGCAAGGCAGGGTGAGAGAAAGGGGACAGTGAGGAGCCACAAGGACAGAGAGGAGCCACAAGGACAGTGAGGAGCTCCAAGGACAGAGAGGAGCCACAAGGACAGTGAGGAGACCCAAGGACAGTGAGGAGCTCCAAGGACAGTGAGGAGCTACAAGGACAGAAAAGGAGCCCCGAGGACAGTGAGGAACCACAGGACAGTGAGGAGCCACAAGGACAGAGAGGAGACCCAAGGACAGTGAGGAGCCCCGAGGACAGCGAGGAACCCCAAGGACAGCGAGGAACCCCAAGGACAAACAGGAGCCACAAGGACAGAGAGGAGCCCCAAGGACAGCGAGGAACCCCAAGGACTGTCGTGTTCCTGCTGGGACTCCTTCTCTCCCAGGAGAGCCAGGAGCAGCCGTGAGCAGCACAGGCAGGTTTGCACCAACCCCACTGCAGAGGGGTCACTCCTCTGCTGTAATGAGTACAAAACCACCCAAATATCCTCATGTAATCCCCATTTCCCTTCAGCTGCTTAAACAAAACCAACAAAAGCTCACTCCACATTGGGTGATCTGTTCTGAAAACAGAGATTTGCCAGCAGATACCTCGTGGTTCCTCACTGGAGTCTGAGATCTGCTCAGTTAAAGCTGTGAGTGTCTGTGTTACAAAAAAAAAGAATTCCTTAAGATATAGAGAGAATGAAAGCAAGGTCGTGTTGGTGAGGATCACTGAGATGGGAGCAGAAGGATCCCAGTATCAGGATGTTGTATCAGAGCTCCACACACTGAGGCTGCCTCACTCCGTGGCTGCCCTGCTGTTTGTGTTGATGGAGCTTCTCTTCCTCGCTGGCATTTAACAGCCACATCCCCAGAGAATGACATTTCAGAGCCTGATTAAAATCATTGTCTTTCATGGCAGAGAAAGTTTGTTCTTCAAAGTAAAGAAGATAAAATAAAAAATGCTGTTGCAAACAGTGCTGAAAACCAGATGAATAAAAACAACCAAAAAAGGGTTTAATTCCATTATTTTCAATTAGCTCTTTAATTTGATTTAAGTCATTTGCACTTGTTGCTTGTTTTACATCTCTTATTGTCCAGCATTTTATTTCACACATCTAACAGTATTAAATCAAACTGTTTTCTACTCTTTGCCTTCTTTTGAAGCCTCTTGAAAGTCAAAGGCAGATATTAAAAACAAACTTTCATCTCTCTGCAGGTTATTTGTAATCAGACCTTTCTCATCAAGGGCTCATTTCATATGTGTTTGGGATCTGGGAATTATTAAAAATGCCAATCCATCTCGTGAAAAATATTGCCCAGGCTTCAGTGTTTTGAAACTTCAGCATCATGTGTGAATTCATCAGCAGCAGTGGAGACTTGGTGCTCCTGGTTGTAGGTACTCACATGTAGTAATGGCTCAGAAAGTCTACACAGGATCCTACTTCATGTTGCAAACTCCTGCTTATTGACCCTTGGTTCTGAATGGCTGGTGGTTTTAATAATAAATTATACAACACTTTATTATTAAAGGGACAGTGTTGCTTCCCTGTTGCAAATTCACAGATGTGTATTTTGGAGAAGCCCATCACAGTCCCACAGCTGAGTTAATTTCTCATCTCAGCTTGCTCATAACCAGCAAGTTCTGACCAGGAAGTCCTTGGTAAATATTCAGGTCAGCATCTCAGCAGCTTCTTAAAAAAAAAAAAAAGAAAAGTTAGGTCTGATGCCAGTTACCACTTAGACCTTTTATTTCCCTCAGATCCTCTTTTGCCATTCATTTTTGCTGTCTTTCCTCATATATCCTACTCACTTTTCTTTTATTATCTCATTTCTACAGGAAAATACACATTTTGTAGGTTGTAGAAAGGAAGTTCCTTTTAAAGAAGTGAATGTAGGAGAGTTAAGCCAAGCTGAGGATTTAATGAATGAAAGTTTATGAAATTCAATTATAAAGGTCCATTTTCCAGAAACCCCTTGTGACCTTTTCTCTCCATTCCCTTCCACCAAGAGAAAGCCTCAGCAGCCAACTCAGGCCAATTGTTGATTGCCCTACACCACATTCCAAGGCATTTCCACTACTATTAGGACTGATTTGAAAACATCAAATAATCTGGATGGAAAGCACTGACAGAAGAGCTGTGCCTGCAGAAGCTGTTCCACCTTCTATACCATCAGATTTTACCAGAATGCCCACAAAAATATTTAAATACTTCCAGTTTTCACCACGTTGACACATCCATAGTGGAAGGTAGAATGAAGAAAGCTGGTTATGAATTGTCCCTGGATAAGCATAGCAGATTGCTGGGAAAATATCAATTCCCCTTCCCTGACAAATCAAGATTGGGATTCACATCTTACAAATAAGAAAGTTTCCAGTGTGGTGTTAAAATTTTCCAGGTTAAAAAATTGCATTTTGGAGTCAATTCTCTGTCCCAAGATGGAGACCCATCCCTGCTGGGCTCCAGGGCAGGGAGAAGGTCAGGCATGAACTCTCTCTTTGATGGAGACATCCAGAAATTGGAGGTGAGGCTCCCTGGAGCAGGCAGGGGAGGTGCTTTTCTCCTGGTGGGTGTCTCTCAGGAGGAGCTGTGCCAGTGGTGGGTGGACACCCCTGAACAAAGGAGAAACCTTTCAAAGCAGAGCCATCTTTATCTCAAAGGCAGCATTCCCTCTTTGATCTCAAGATGAATCAGGTTGGCTTTGTGCTCCTCGGCTCCTCCTCAAATAGCACCTTTCTCCAGATAGGAAAAGCCTGAATAGATGTAAGGCTTGGGTGGTTTAAGAATCAATTTTCCCTTCTGAGAGCAAAATTGGGTGTTTCACATGGTGGGAAGGAACCCTCACATGCCCACCTCCAGACCTTGTAATTCACCCAGATCCTGCAATTGAATTTTTGCAGGTGTTTTTTCGCCATGATGGGAGGAACTGAACCCATCAGAGGATGGGGAGACTTGGTGTGCTCTTGCAGTGGGTTTGCCAAAGTTAATTTCACCACGAGCAACACATTGGTGTCACCTTCTTCCAAGACATCCCTGGTCCTTCTGTTCCATTTCTGCTCCATCCATAAAAGGGCCCTGATTAAAGCATGGCCTCTTGTTTGATGAACCAGGAATCCATACATCCTGTAATTTTCCCTCCTTCATCCTCTTTCCCTGAGTTTCTCTGTCATATTCAGTAAAGTCTCTTTTATTGAACATCTGTTTGGTGCATAGCAAGCTTATCCAAACTCGGCAGGAAAGCACCTTTACTCCAAAATAAATTAAAACAATGTATGTGCCTCTGGCCAATGGATCATTGGATGGGAGTCATGAATGTACATTTGTGGATATTTGATGGGAAGTTTATCATTTAAATGATGAAAATACAGTACTTCAACATATGGATCATTCTGAGCTGCTCTCTTTCCTTTCCAGTTGAAGAATCATTGTGCATTTAGAGGAATTAGACAAAATTAAGAATTTAAACTGGTCTGCTTGTAAAAGCTATTACCAAAGAGTGGAAATGCAAAAGCAAATGCAGGGGTGGAGTCTGACTCTGAGATATACATGGATTAAGCTGGTTTAGTCTTAGGTGGTGCAAACAAAGAGCAAAACATATTAAATTAGCAAAGAGGGAATTAAAAAGTGAATTAAAGACTTAAATAGAAATTAAAGTACATAAAACCCCTCTGCAAGGATGGTAGTGATCAAATAAAGCTGAGAACTCAAAGTTTTTGTCTTCTCTGCTGTTTTTCCCTGATTAACAAGAGTCCAGTGTGGTGGTCTGCAGTAGACCTTTCCTACAGCTCTGAAATTGTTTTTTTTCCCCTTTTCATACAATATCTATGATAATTTCCATAATGAGAAATGTTTTCTGCCCTGGAGAGTTGTGATAGCAGGGGAGTCCTTCCCCTGCTCTCAAAACCATCTCCTAATTCCTGAGGCAATTGAGCAGCAGAAAACTCTTAACACAATTATCAGGAAATAAAATCAAGAATGCTGAACTCCAAAAGGAGCCTTGGAGTAATCAAGGCATTCAAGATGATGCTGCAGTTTGATTCCCAGCTATTAAGACACCTTTTGGTATTTGAAAGTGTGAAAAAGATCTCCACATCTGTCCAGTTCGTGCCACTGTGCAGTGTGACCTTGACACACCAAACCCACCCTACAAAATGAGTTTTAAAGCAGACACAACTAAAATTCCTCTGAGACTACAATATGTTTTCTTGCCTGAATTTTCTGCTGTCCACACTGTACAGACATTGAACCCAGACTGAAACTGTTCAATAAAATGTACTTTCTTTTCAGATTTTGTTTGCCAGTATTTCTCACAGAAAGCTTTGAGATTTCTCAACTACATCTTGCAGCTACTTTTAAACCAGAAATTATCACCTTGTGTTCGATTAGTGAACTCAGTCCATTTAAGAAGCAAGAGCATGTGTAGTAAAGTATAAATAAATACTGATATATAAAAGTGTAAGTTCAACTGCTGCCATGGAAAGAGAGGTCACAGTACAACAGGCTCAGAAAATCACAGAGGAATGGATTAATGACAAAAACCAATATCAGAAATAGAAGTGAAAAATAGACTGTATTGCATTTCTCTACTTATTGTGCAATAATGTCTAAAAGCCAGTATGCCAAGTAAGGTTTTTGCTATTTTTATGCACCCACTTCAGCCCAGTTCCCCTCTCCATGGCTGTCCAGCCCAGCAGGATGAGTGCCCATGGCTGTGGAACAGGAGCTGGGAACGCCCAGCACTTCCATCCTGGTGGAGATTTCAGTGACTCCTGTTGGTATTTTTGCAGTAAACCAAGAGTTTTCCCTGCCAAAGCATCACAACCTCAGGGCACATTGCACTGATATTTCAGTGCAGATTTGTGCTTGGGACTGTGGAAAGCTGCCTCTGTCAGAGGCATAGAGGAGCTGCTCCCAGTCTTTTAAAGAAGACCTTGCCTGAGAGTCTGTAATCACTTGCCAGAGCAATCTCACCTCTGAGGGGCAGTCACTTAACAATCTATTATGTCCTAATTAAGTTTGGCCATGTTTACACTGCTTGATGATGATGCATAAAGATTAATTTACCTTTCCAGCCCTGCTGCCAGAATGCAGTGCCACAGAACCCCATTAAAAATGGAAATAGCAGTGAAGTCTCCAATTATTTTATATCACCTTAAGTCTACCAGAATTCATCATTTTATGTGCTGTTACTTTAATTTATTGGCTTATCATCTATTGAGGTAGTAGCAGTTATTACAAGTCATTCTATATATGTTTTAAATATGGTGGTATAATTTCCTATGGACAAACAGCCCTTATTTACAGTTTGTCAATTTAAGGAGGCCAAAGAAAGCCATTTAATTGCTTTTGAATAAAAAAATCTTACAGACCCACAACTAAAATTGAGTTCCTCTGACTGTCATTGGAGTTTAGAATTAAACAAGCCTGAGCTCTTCAGTGTGACCCTGATGAAATTAAGTGCAATCAGGATGAAGGCAGAGCCACGATTATACAGGTTGAGCTTTACACTTTGATTTTTTTGAAATATTGATTAGGGATGTGAATATGAATTAAAGATCTTGGCTCTGTTTCAGCAGATTTGCAATGAGATCTTGAGCACGTTCAATTTTTCCTCACTTTGACAGGTTCTGGAGTTTGCAAATTGTGCATTGGGTCACTTGTTCACCCAGGAGCTGTGGCCAGGAAAGGTGATGGTCACATCATGCTGCCAGGGGCTCCTGAAGGAAGAAGTGCTGTTCCAGAGGAATCCTTCAGCCTGGAACACAAAAGTTTCACCTTGCTGCAGTGACACAGCTGGAAAGGTGTTATTTGTGTTTGAATTTTCTGAATAGTAAAAGAAGCTTCTCATGGCAGAGGCTGTCCCTTCCTCCCTTGGGGTCTGGAGCTCTTTTTGTGTGGTCTGGGACATCTCATCAAGGCCTGGCAGGGCTTAGCTTGAAAGGGAAAGATGGAGGCTGAGGATCTTTTTCACCATCCCAACAGGAACAGGATTTTCTCCCTTACATCCAATTTCCTAAAGTTGCCTGAAGCACCTTCAAAATTCCTTGAGATAAAGAGGCACTGCCAAGCCTGGTACCACAGTCCTGCCACCTAAGTGATAGTGATGAACATTCCCAGGAGTCATGGTCACCAAAGCTGTGCCAGACCTTCAGAGGGATTAAATCAAGGATAAGAATCCTTAGGAAAAAAGAGCATGATTAACTCATAAATATTATTTCTCGGTGGTTATTCCCTTCCACTCTCATCCTCACTGACAGCACTTGTGCTTCCTCCTCCTGTGACTTCCTGCACATCATTCATGGGTTGCTTTACTTATTTTTACTGAGTTGCCCTCCTTTTTCAGCCCAGTGATGCCAGAGGAGATTTCAGAGCAGGTCAGGTTATTTAACAAGCAAACACCCTAACAAACAGCCCGTGTTTCCACACATCCTTGCTGGTTTATGGGGTCATGCACAGCAGTACATGGCCAATAAACCTTTTGACCATTTGTCACAGGTTTTATGAGCCGTGCTTGGCTGGCTCAGATGCACCTTCCCAGGGCCTGGAGGGCCACAGGCATCATTTATCCCCACATGGGCAGCACCCAGCACCTCACCACAAGCTGGAAACCGAGCAAGGCACCTCTTTGTACCCAATCCTTGCTTTTTCCCCCCCAGTAAATTAAAGTCTTGGCTGCCCATTGAGTGTGAGAAGAAACCCAGAGCTTGGGGGCCACGGGATGGAAACCTGCCTGATCCCAAGCTCCTGTAGCACCACTGGGTAAATATTGGTGGGGTCATCCCAGCCCAAATCTGTTTGCACCCTCCTGCAAGGGGTGGGCTCATGGTGCCACTGCCCAGTGATTGCAGCTGGGACCTGCCACTGCATAACGAGTGGGGCAATGGAGGAAATACGAAATACCATCCATGCCATGCACAGTGGGAAATAAATCCAAGGTGAAATAGTAAATCTCCAAGGAGTTACAGAAATCCAGATAGATAGCCTGGTGGAGGTGCATTTATTGTGAAGTGCTACAAGGTTTTTCTCTTATCTCTAATTTTATAGATCTGTGCAGCTGCAGCAGTCCTTGGATAGGGCACATATTTGAAAATACTATAAATTTCACCTCCTATTTATTTCAGACTCATTGGCACTCTCTGTCTTTACTATCTCCTGGTATTTTATGCCTCAGTACTTGGAGAAAAAAATGCTTTGTTTGCACTAGATGTAATATGGAAACTCTCTCTGACATTTAAACTTTAGTATCAGTTTGCCTACAGTGTTAATATCACTGAAACTGCTTATATGGATTAAATTGCCTACAGTATATAATGCCAAAATATGAACACAGCACATTTACTGATTTAAACCCTTGAAAGAATTATTACCATTAAAATATTTAAGGTCACCTTTACAAATGCAATAAATCAGGAGGATGTCAAACAGAGAGCGTTTAAAGCTCCCAGTCTGGAGTAGCCCAGTGGGAAAATCATGGTTGATTCATTGTTGTGTGCAGACAGGGATTTGGGTTTTGTCACATCCTTTTGGGGGACAGCCTTGGGGCTCACACCTTTTTGGGGTGCAGCCTGGGGGCTCAGACCCCTCTGGGTGTGGAGGACCAAGGGGACCCAGCTGTTCCCACCCAAATTCTGCCACTGTTGCACCAACTCCCAGCCTGGTTCCACCAGCTCTGGAGGTCTCACAGGAGGAAAGAGCAGCAAAACCTCATTTCTGTCATTAAAGCCAGACACAGCAGCTCGTGTGCCCTCGGGAGGCAGAACTGATGAGTAAGAAGATGCCATTTTCATGCAGTCACTTTTCTGCACAGAACAGCCTATTCATGCTACGGGTCCAGTTCTGCAAAAACCCTTATTGAGGTCAACACAATTTACTGATAATTGAAGTCAGAGGAAAGTTTTGCTTCAGTGGGAACTGGCAAATCAAGCCTATCAGACAATTTAAAAAAAAAATCATCCTTCATTATGCTTTCATCTTAAATATTAGGATTCAGCAAATTTCCCGAGAACAACCACTGTGTAAAACTTTAATCTTTTGAGAATGGATTGGGACTGTAATTGGAAAACCCAACATCCTCCTCCTGTACTGCATTCCCTCTCTCCAAATGTCAGCATTTACTAGCAAGTTATAAATGGGGGAGAAATTTGCATGTGGTTATTACTCATGCTTTCATTTGTTTCCAGGTGACTGTTTTTAATGTTTAGCACAAACCCCTTATCTACAGTGGCCCATCATAATTTACAGCATGAAGAGACAGACTAATGTTCATCCCCATTGCCTGGGCAAAGTACAGGAGGATGGATAAAATCCTACTGAAGTGGGAAGGTTTTCCCAAAGGGTCTTTCAGAGAAAGAAGAGATTTTTTTTGCTGGTGATTAGAATACACTTGATTTAGTAAAATACTCTTACATGAAGGTAAGCTGGTGCTTCCTCCAAAACTTGGGCCTTTTTAAAAGCACATAATTTGTTTTCTGCCTCTTCAAAGAGGCTGATTTGGGGAGCACTGCTCCCACTCTCTGTTCCCAGAAACTCCAACTGCACCCGGGGCAACCAAGCAACAACACTTGTGCCTTTCTTTCCAATTTTCTCACAGAAAGAGCCTGAATTCCCTAAAAAAATCCACAACTAACCCTAAAGAAACACGGCTGTCAGGGGCCAAGAAGGGGCAGCTCCACAGATGCTTTGCCACAGAAGGAGAAACGGAGCCTGACCCTGGACTTTGGACTGCTCTATCCATGAGATTTAACAGTTGGATAACACATTTGATAATTGAGCGTGTTAATATTTTGCAAGAGAGACTGACAAGCAGATTGTTGTCAAATCAAGGCTCCGTCAGGCTGCGGATATTGAAGTTGGCAGAGCCCAATAATTTACGGCTTTCTCCTTCAGCTTCTCATAATTTACTTCCCAGCCACTGAAGGGAAACCTGCAGCCAAAGAAAATTGATGGACTCATCATGCAGACATGACACTCCTGAAACCTCAAATTGCTATTTTATACACATGGTGCAAAGAGGAATGATCAATGGCAGCTGGAAACTCCTCATTTACAGGAATCCGGGAGAAGCTGCACCAGACCCTTCTGCTCTCCCACTTTCCTGGGACTTGCTGGTATATTCCAAAATATTTCCATTTAGCATTTTCCTCTACCCAGTGACCTAATAATAGTGAAACCACTGACTCTAAGCTCTTAGTTTATATTGGTACAGGGTCTTAGGCCCAAGTGGGTGATATTTTGTTAAAAACAAGACCCAAAGTCACTCCAAGTCAGCCCAACTCCTGCTGACTGTGAGATCTCACCAAAGGGAACAACCCAGCTGCTCATTTTCAAGCCCAGGTTTATGTTTGTTACTAAAGTCATGCCTTGACAAAGTTTTTGGGAGTTTCTCATTCCACATCATGAGCCATGAAGGGTCTCCATCAGCCATGTATACGTGGCAGTCATTTCCTTTCCAGTGCCATGATACACACCTGCAATCGTGGAAACACAAAGTTTAAAAATTTCTCCATTCTTTCCAGAGAAAATAGAAAATCAAGAATTGTTTGTATAAATAAAACCACAGAGGTTTCAAGATATAAAATGGGATTACTGGGACATAACAACAGTTGCTGAAAACAAGACAGGGCTGGGGGCTGATGTTTCCCAACTGAGTAAAGTCAATTTTTGAAGGCATTATGTGCACGCTTATTTAGAATCTGTGCACCCAAATTCCTCACTGCTGTCTGCAGATTTATCTGAGCAGAAACCTACCTCAGGCTCCAAGAAACTTGGTGTTGTCAGTGGGAAGGAATCGAGGCTGGTGCAAAGGCAGCTGAGCTCTTCCCAAAGCCTCATCAGCTGCTTGGGAGAGGCTCAGGCAGCACCACCACGGGGAAGGGTGGGGGAACTCACTGAAACTCCACAAACACATCCAGAACCTACAGAAAAACACCACTGAGTGTATTTTCCCAAGGAAGGAAGTCCAGGGAGAGGCAGAAAAATTTGCTTCAGCAGGGAAATAAAGAGAATGAAATAAAGACTTGGCTTTGCTCGCCAGGACAAAGAGTTTTAACATCCATAAATGTGCATGGATGTGAATAAACCTGTGGATTCAGGAGGGCTACAGCACATCTCAATAACCTCAGGCTGAGGTGCCTGGCTGAACTGAGCTTTAATGTGTATTTAGGTTTGTTTGTGTTGCTTGGGGCTTGTGTCAAGGTATTTGTATTTGTGCTCCTTAGAAACTTGTTGAAATGGGGTCTTTTACAAGTTTGCTCTATTTTAGCTGTGCTGTTCATTCACTGGATCTGTGGTAAAATTATCACTTTTTCTTGGGCCTTTTCGTACCTAGTAAAGGTGTTGTAGGATAAAAAAGCACAGCTCATGCCACAGAAGAGAAAAAACATTCTATGGTCCAAACACATAAGGCAGCAGAAAAAAAAAAGCAAAACCCACTTTTCTGAAAATACAGAATCACTCCCAGTTTGACTTCACAACCTTGTACCCACTGTATGTTGTAAAAACAAAAGGAGGAGTTTGGAAATAAACAAATACACTTGACAATAACAGATATTTAACCCCTAATTCACCACGCAGAATTCATTTTACTGTAGTAGTCTGTGTCAACAGTCAAACTGAATCTGACCAACTCAAACTTACAACAATGCACATTTAAAACATATTTTTAACCATCATAGAATAGTTCTGCACAAGCCCCCAAATCACACCATGTTAATAAACACTACCCTGTGTTTTTGCAGTGTTTTCAAATGGAATAAAATATACTTCTCTATTTTTTTAAGTTTTCAGAGATCAGCTGAGGTGAACCTGCTTGAAAAACATGGTAAGCTTCAGATCAAATACCACAGTTCTAAGAAATCCATTAACCATTCACATCTAAACCTCAGCTTCCACGCTTCACCCTATAATGCACATTGTTGTCAATTTTTGTCTTATTTACCCCCTGCTAATAACTGGGCTCCATTCCAAGAAACTTAAGACAATTGTGGAGAGATGCAGATCTAACATTCTTCAAGTTGACAGCCAATAGTTCTGAGCATTTAATTCCCGAGACGGAAGAATCTCCAAATCCTGCTTTTGTAATTCACCCGGGAAACACATCAGAGCCAAACTGTGTCTGTGCAGCCTGAGTAAAAACGTTATTGTTTGATCCAAGTTGTATCTTTCTTGGCAGATTTGTAGGGATTGATCCTGGCTGACTGGGGTGTTTTAATAGGAAGCTGAGCACTAAACTCCTGATGAATTATCATTGTATTGTAGCCATCGGCACAGCTGAGGTAAAGGTTCATCCCTTCACCCTTGTTAAACTTTAAACAGCTCTGCCAAATTCCACCAGACTTGGCATGTGTGACATGACTAATGGCTCCTCTAAACTTGGAGTCAAAAGCCTCCAGTGGGAAATGCTCCATCTTTATGTATTTGCCCCTGAGCAGCGGTGCAGGGAGAAACAAACAAACAAACAAATAATAATAATTATTATTCCTTTTGCTCAGGTTGGAAATTTAAGCAGCTAAACACAACTCTGAAAGTTGTGCAATGCTTCCGTGTGGTTTTGATAAGGGGTTTATGCATAAAGCAGAAAACATGAAGGGTCAAGGACCTCCCTCCTCCCTTTAAGGAGATAACACCAATGGACAGCCCCAAACATTTGCTTGAATCCTCAGGGCCATGGTGCAAAAACACATCCTGGGGCTGAGCTTCAGCCAGTCAGGTGGGTTTGCCTGAACCTCACATGGTCCTTCTGCTCATCTTGCTTCTCTCCTGGTCTGTCCAGTCCTGTGTAGCCACCTATTCTGGTATTTAATGTGATTTAATGGGAACTGTTCATCTTCCTTCCCCAGGCTGTTTAGACTTATGAGTACCTAAACATTGTGGAAAATACCCCCCCACTATTTGCCTTTTCATTTCTCAGCCTGTTTTTAAGCAATACTCACTTTACATCCACTTGCAAATCTCCCTGTGTTTACGCCTCCAGGCTATGCTGAAGTACCAGATTTTTTTTCCCTCTGTGATACAACTAAAACATGCCCTTCTCTGTTCATCCATCAGCAAACCATCAGCATTTTGTGTCTCCACAGGACCCCTTTGGACCCCCAGGTGCCACCCAGGCCCATCTGCTGCTCACAGCCACAGCAGGTTGCTGAGGATCTGGTCCAGTCAAACTCTAAACTTTTCTACCTCACCCAGCTCAGTGTTGGGATGCCAACAGTTTCAAGAAACCTATTTTCTCCGTTTATCCAAATAACCCTACACATGCAGGAGGAGTGACTGGATCCTTCTTGAAATCCAGCTGTGAAATTTTCCTTCCTTGGCATGGCCACAGAATGATTTGATGTGGGTCAAATTTATGATGTGTAGGCAATTAATATTCTGCTTGGTGTTTTCTCGTACAATGCTAATTACAGCCTGGTCTTTCATCCTGGATTGGAGTTTGCTGTCATGAAGCACTAGCACAGATCCATCCCAGGCCACAGCTAAAGCATCCACACGTGGCCACACAGAAAAATAATTAATCACCCATTCTGGAAGTGAGTCATTAACTGCTGACACAGGTTTTTGTCCAAATCCTGGGATTCTGGGATGCTCCATATCAGCAGCTGGAGACTTTGACTGGCATTTTCCTTACTTCAGTATCATGAGCTGTATTAATTTTGTGTGCTTTGCTCCTTGTACAATTTAGAGAGATTGGACAGGGTTTTTTCCTGTGTTTATGCAGGTCCACCCTTGTCTGGAACATCTGTGCAGTGCTGTTCTCATGTTTGCCAGCACAGAGGTTTAGTTTCTCCTGGAGGAGCCCCAAACTCCAGCTTCCATTCCTGTCCTACTGTAAAAATAAACTATTTGGAAAATTTACCTTAATTAGGTAAAGATTCTCCAATGAAATATTCAGGAACCTACAAAATGCTTTGCTTTTACTGGAAACAAATGTTTTGCTTTGCTTTATAGTGAAATCAAACCTTTGGTCTGGGGGAGAAGAACATCAGGATGAATCCTTTCTAGAGCAGAATATGCCCCATCGTGTTTATCCATGAGAAATGTGCCCTTTGCAGGAGACCTTGTCTTCAACAGCTCCTGACTCCTGCTGACTGCACAGCTTGGAAAAGGGTGTACAAAAAATTAATATATTGTTGAAAAGCAGCCAGCTGGATGCCTTGGCCACCTCTGGGAATCCCTTCCTTTGATGGAAAATAAATATTTACAGTTAAATAAAACCTTGAATGATTTTGGAATAATTCTGTCAAACAGCAGTGCTACTGTACAGTGTGAAAGGACTCAAAAAACCCCAGCTGGTTCATTTTTTAACTTCAAAGTTTGATGGATACACTCTAAATCCAAGATAAAGTACATTTAGGCCAAAAGGTTTGAAAAGTGATCTCTGATCTTAGTGTGGTTCTCCATCATCAGTTCATAAAAATGCTTGGCAAGGTGTTCAGTATCTGTGGGTCTGTTCTTTTCCAGGTAACTTTATGCAGCTGGTCCAGTTCCCTGTGAAATCATCAGGGAATTGGGCACTGCCTTTACTGCAAATTTTGAGAGAGAAAGGGCTGAAAGTTTCAACTGGTGCAAATCAGCTCTGTTCTGGTCAAGTCAGCATTTAGAGTCTGTTCATGGATATTTGGGATATATCAAATAAACTCTTCATTTCCTTGAGAAATTCCAGGGTTTCAGAACTAAAAGAAAATAAACCTGATTTCTGCAGAAAACCAGCATTTGTCAAAATAATTTCTCAAATCCAGTATTGCAAGGTGCAAAGACATTTAAGTACCATCAATTATGCCTTGACTTATTTTATACCATGGAAAGAATCAGCCATCTAATTGATATTAATATCTCAATCTAACAAAATACACTGCTTGAAAGTGTGGTTAAATTTCCCCTTCAGCTCTAGGTATCATGGCACAAAAACCAAGAAAATTAATTTCGCTATAAAGATCTCATTTAAGATCTTAAAGCCCTCAATAAATTTGACAATAATGAAGAGTTTTTGGTGTCTTTCAGTAGCTCATGAGACAAAAGAGCCAATACAACATGTCCCAAGCTCACTGTGCTGAGTGAATGAGCAGGAGGTCCCTTGGTTTTGGTGACAAACAGTGTAAACTTTCAGAGGACTCAAAGAATCAGGTGCCCCAAGAACTGCCATATCTGCTATTTGCTCCCAAATCAGCTGTATCAGGAGTATATTTGTATGGATCTTGCTACCACAGCCTGTTTGTGGTGGTTGGGCACCTGCTCCCATCAAAAAACCTTTGGTTCTACCAAGTTTTGATTAAAATTAGGACAGTTTTTCTCTCTCAGAACATAAATGGTTAAATTGGAAATATTTCTTGCTGTAATAGCCAGGCTGCCCCCACTATCTCAGAATAGTCTGTTCTCCTAGCAGAATAATTATTAAATAAAGCTTGGAGATGAACCATGAGGAGAAGGTAAAATTTCAGATTTGGAGGACTAACCCAAGGGTAAAAAAAGGGTAAAGTTGGGGAGATTTTACAGAGGAGGTTCCTGAACAGCATTTATGGATCTCTGAAAGGTCGTCAGACTCACAGCTTGGTGGGTGTATGGATTGTGAATTAATTGCCAGTTTGAAGAATTTGTAAAGCTCCTGCTCAGGAAGAGAGCCAGGCTGTGGGAATGATGGGTATTTATGGCTGTAGGGATCTCCAGCAGAACTGGATCTACCAGGATTGCTGACCAAAGGGATGAGGTCCTGGTTTGGGTCTCTCTCCTCTCCCAGCATCAGGGAATTTGTGCCTCTGTTGGACACTGGAGACCATCACCCAAGCACAGTGCCCATCATCCTGGTGATACCACCCAGACTGGTTCTTGTTACCATGGAATATCTCCTTATTTAATGGCATTTGTTAAATACTCACCGTGGAATGTGCAAAGAGCGCTGTCAACACTTGATCTGGGATGAGCACAGCACAGCAATCTTGGATCAGCTCTGATGTTCCACTTGTGGCAGGGGACAGTGTGGGTGGCCATGGCTTTGTCCTCACCCTCACTCACACTTGTCACAGCTTGGTGTCACCCACCGAGGGACAGGGATCAACTCACCAGCAACAACACCTGGCAGCAGAATAACAAATATCAAGTGGTTTCAGCTGGTATTTTTCAGCTGAAGGAGTGAAAGGAGAGAGCTGACCACTGACTTGTTGTGTCAACATGTCATGGCAGCAGTGTCTGTCCAGGAGAGAGCCCTGCAGGTGACAAACAGCTTTCCTGGTAAACACCAGCTGGGAATCTCTTCCACAATGCTCACGGTTTAGGTTTCTTTACATCCATCCTTATGTGCTGGCAGTTTAAGCCCTCAGGGTTTTGCTGTAGTTTTTTCTCCTCAGGTGCAAGCAACCAGATTAAACACATGTAAACTCATTTGAAATTCCCATTCAGGTTAGTACATATTGCATTGTATACATGTATGTACAACGTGTAAAATAAATGTGTGTGCACTGGAGACAAAAGCCACTTGCAAAATCAGCGTGGAGTTCAATGGTCTCTTGCACACAAAAAAAGAAATTTCCTGAAACAACACATCTGAAATACCCTTACAGATGTTTCTCTGCATTACCAAAAAAAAACCCGTCCCCTGAGCTAAAATGAAAATTGATTTTGAAAAAAAAAAAGCTGAAGGATATGAGTGGATCATCATAATTGGATCAACATGCTCCAAAAGCTTCAGGCTACTTCAACTTCATTTCTTAGCTGACAGCTTTCTTTTGGAATTCTTCAAACCAAACACAAATGGTTTGATTGCAATATGTGAAACATTTGACCATCATATCCTTGACAGTCAATCTGCTGCAGGGGAGATTTGATAACTGTTGTCAAATTCATAACAGCCAGTCTAATCCAGAGAACCAACAAAAAAACACAGGAGCTGCTTCCACAAAACCAGAGATGATATTAATGTAAAATGACACCATTTACAGGGAAAATATAGGAAAAGGCTGTATTGGGTCTTTTCCAAATAATCCTGCAACCACATCAACTGATCTTACTGGTTCTTAACTGGGAAATACAAATTAGAGCTGTTTAAAATCCACTTGGTTTTCTGTTCAAGTGTCACATGAGAAATGAAAGCAGCAAGATCAAGTCCCTCAAACTGAGCTTGCATTAATTTATGGACAGCATCATCTGGGGAGATCAGAGCTGAATTGTTCCTCTCCAGAAAAAGAGGTGTTGCAGGGTAGACATCGGGGAAATTGGCAAATTTCCACATCTTCCAGCATTAAATGGATGAAAAAGAAATGGGAAAACCACCATAAAAAGGAAAAAAAAAAAGGTAATAGAATAAAATCTAATGTGTACCTTCTCTGTTTATTTCTATGCCAGGCAAAAGTGAAAACTGCAGCACTAATTGGCAGAAAAGAACTGAAGGATATCATGGATGAACTAATTACTGGGTGTCAATATTGTACTAAACATCCAGTCGGAGGAGTTTTAATAAGTACATGCTCTCTAAAGTTGAAGCTGCAAGATCTTTATCAAAATTTTATGGAGGATTTAATTCCCAGTCCTGGATTTTAGGAGAAAATATCCTTGATTCTCACTGTAGCTATGCAGGGTTAGGGAGGATGACGAGTCAGGATCTCATCTTCAGCAAGTAAAGATTAATTTTAACAGCAAACCCCTTTTCCCTGACAGATCTCAAGCTCTCAGTCTCCATCAGAGCCAGTTTTAGGGAGGTGATAACTGTCAAACAAATCCCTCTCTGCAGGGAGGTTTCCAACACTTGACTTTCCCAACACTGCCAGGACGGGGGATTGTTCCCATTCTCCAGGACAGGGATTGAGCTCCCAAGCCTTGCCCTTGCATTTTGCTCCTTTTCTGTCTTCCATACCCACAATAAACACATTTACTCCAGAGTTTTCCTTTGCACAATTATCCCTTGGCAGTGGTTTGGGGTTTTTTTTCCCCCATTCTTTTATCTGTTTCTGTCTCGGAAAACTCAGGAAGCAAAAGGGATAAAGTTTAACGACTGTTCACAGTTCAGTGTCCTGCAAAATTAGAGAAACATCTGGAAGTTGTTTTTGCTTTAGGACGACTTTTAACTGACTAAATGATCTCATCTGCAGAGCTGGGCAGGCTGGTGGAGGATGGAGAGCAAGAGTTGCTCCCTCCTACCTGAAATGCACCACAAATCACATTCCAAGAGCTTTTCTAGCTCCCTAAATCCTCTGGATTCTTTTCTACCATTTAGGAGCAGCCTTCATTAAACAGCTATAAAAGTAAATTAAGAGAAAGCAATAACATCTGATTAGAGCCAAGGAAAAAAAATCAATTGCTCAGCATGAGCAACTAAGTAATAGCAAAATATTCCAGACACTTTCAAAAGAGGAATTTTAGCATAAAAACTTTGCTCATGGGAAAAGAGCTGTTATGTGAGCTGGAATTTGAACAACTGGGATTAATAAATCTGCATTCTTTAATTCCTTCTCTAGCTCTAACAGCCAAGAATTTTCATTTCTAGTAGGAAAGTGCTGTGGTGCAACATTACCCAGTTTGTTTCTCCTCATCCCATTTTTGGGATGCCACCTGTGAGGAAAGGATGTGTTTCCTGTTGGAGTTGTACAGGTGTTGGGCAGACCCAGCTGGACAAACCTGCAGAGGATCTGGCATCACAGCTGGACTCTTACAGAGGGAAGTTTGGGAATGACAAAGGTAAATACAACTAAATTGTGACATTCTTTGGGGATTTCAGCCAAGAATATCACCCAGGATAAAGGATGGGAAGGAAAAAGCACTATAAAAACTGGTTTTGTTGAGAAAGCTGCCTCTAATTTATTTTAGAAAGTAGTTTTTATGTACTATTTATGTATATAAATATATAAAAAAAATTTACATTTTATTCTTCAAGTAGCATTTAAAAGCAGAAAAATTTGGACTGGAATATTAAGCATTTGGGGATGCACCTATGAAACTACTATTTTTGATATGATAATATTGATAATAATTTTATTTAGGGAGTAAAAATATTTGAGTGGGGGGAGCCAATTCTTTTCTTATACCACTGAGCCAGAAGGAGATCCAAGTCTAGTATTTTCATAATCCATCTTCATCTGCTCTCCTGGATATATTTTCCCTCTTTTCTAATACTCCTGTTAGCAAGACAACCTTCCCTCTCTGTTGGATTCCCTCACTCTTTGCTCAAGCTAGCCTGGAATCAAAACAGCACTGACAGGCTCCTCTGCACGTGTTGGAAATCCATTTGATGGCCATTGCAGGAGACACATTTTCAGGTGGAATAACTTGGGAATTCTGCCTGGATGCATAGAGACAACAGAATTACTCTGCTGCGCCAGTTATTCTTCCCAGATGGCACTGGAAGGGATGCTGGGGTGTTTCTGCTGAGGAGGAAAGGAACTTTCTTGCTAAGCAAATGTGATGGCTGTGTGAAAAGCCCCAATCTGGGCCATGTGCAGCACACATTGTCCCAGCACCTGGAAGCTGTTAGTGCCCAGGAGCACGGTGAGGATGGAGACTCCAGGGAGCAGCTGTGGCACGGCTGGGACTGCCCACAGAACCTGGATCAGTTTCCTGATAAACAGAGAGCACCAAAGGCTACCTGGAGGAAACCTCAAATTCAGGAGAGCAAATGAAAAGCAGAGGTTGTTTTCCCCTGCAAAACTTCCTGAGGGAAAGTGCTGGAGCTGGGTGAGCCTGGCCTCTGGAACAGCAGAAATGGTGCATTTGGGTGGGTTCAGCCTTTGCAGGCTTGGGCTGGAGATGAAGCAGCTCATTTGCATTTCAAAGCTGGCCTATATTCTGCTGATTGAGAGTAAATAATGCTCCATAAATATGTATTCCCTGCTCCGAGGTAACAGCACATCACAGCAAGGGAGCTTTGCTGTGATGGCTTCAACTGCCCCGGGTGGTTTTCCCCTGGTTTGTTGGGAGACACCCCAGTGTCCAGCCAGGTGTGAGAGCACCTGCCTGGAGCAGCCAGATGTGCCAGGTGGCACCAGGGATGGCTGCTGGGCACCAACCTCTGCATGCAGGAACAACCTAGGATTATTAAGGTTGGAAAGACCTCCAAAGTTATCAAATCCAGCCTCCAATTTATCTCACCATGGCCACTAAACCTCACCAGGAAGTTGTACCACGTGAAGTGTCCACTCATTTTTGAGCATCTCCAGGGATGGGGACTCCATACAGCCCTGGATGGTCCCTTCCAAAGCCTGACCATTCTTTCAGTGAAGAAACTTTTCCTAATGCCCAACCTGAACCTCCCCTGTCCATTTTTCCTTGTCCTTGGTTGTCCCTTGTCCCCTGGGAGCAGAGCCTGATGCACCCTCCTGTCAGGAGTTGTGAAGAGTGAGAAAGTTCCCCCTGAGCCTCCTTTCCTCCACAGCAAACACTTCCAGCTCCCTCAGCTGCTCCTGAGGTTCCAGACCCTTTGCCAGCTCCATTTCCCTTCTCTGGACACAAGATTCCCAATTCCTCAAAGCCCAGCTTAGGACTGTTCTCTCAACAATGGCAGAGATGGATGATTATTTATCCAGAACAATTTATCACTTGCATTCTGATGAAAAATAATGAATTTGATGATAAACTTTGTTGTGAAATTAATGATGCTAAATTCCGGATATTAAATTTAGACCTCGAGAATCCATGATTAAAAAGCTGTGAGATCTCTTTATGTTTGGGGCCTAACAAAGACACAGAGTTATCTGTATTTCTCCCAGCTTCAGTTAGCTCTCCTCCTACTCAAAATGTAAAATTGATTTGTTGCATTGGGAAATAAACAACAAAAAAAGATACTTATCTTAGTTCAGTGATATGGCCATGATAAAAATTAATCGGTCACCAAAAATTAGTATTCAGAGCAAAGAACACTCAGAATGAAAAAGAAAAGACTGCTAAAACATCCACCAAAAATGTAGATTTGGAAATGTTGTTCTAGAAATGCAATCAAATTCTCCAAGCTATCAGTGAGGTGATGGAGATGGATGGGAGCTCAGGAATCACAAACATTGGGCAGGGATTTAACAAAAGGACTTCAGGTATGAACAGAACATGGTGGATTTACACTTAACATGGTTTTTTTCTTGTCAGAAAGGGCTTTGGGTCATTAGGACGTTTCAGAACAAGGCACAGACTCTGCTCCCTTCTGTTCCCAACCCTCAGAAGGAATTTGGTCCCTGCAGATCCCCCTGCTCAGTTTATATATTTAAATATATAAATGGATTTATGAAATATCCAGAAGAAAAAGTCAGAAAAACCATCATGAAAAAATGAGGGAAATGAAGGCAAATAAAATAATTCCTCTGAAATATTAATAGAGAATATTTTTATACCCATGTAGACATTTTTTCCCAAAACTAAACCAATATTTAAATCTTATATAAAATATCCACAGTTTTTGATTTTATGAACTAAAAAACTAGACATTATTTGAGGGGTAAAAAAAAAAAGAAAAAGGGAAATATCCAGAGACTGGTGTAGACTTTGACCAATCCTGCAGCCCTTGAGGGAAATTATTACATTAGACATCAAAGATCTTTCCCTCCAATTACACTTAAAGTGTGTTACAATGTGTTCTGTAAACATGGAGAGAACATCCTGTGTCCTTAAATAACAAATAGACTTTTGAAGTCAAGAAAATTTGAGATCTCCAGAGAAAGCTGTGGTGGCTCCAGAGGAGTTCATGCCTGGCAGAAGGACTCAGGGACATTCCACATGGGACACCCACAAGAATAACTCAGATTTGGAAGAGGGAAGGGACTGACTAAAAACCATCTCAGAGGAAAACGATGGACAATTGTGTATTAGCCTGAAGTAGGTTTTATAATCCAGCATCACTTGTTATGGAATGTGAACAAAAACAAAGGCACAGAAAATAAGGACAGGATAATCCCAGCTGAGTCTCTTGAAAGGGCAAGAAAAAGAAATGCTAGATCCTGCGGAAAAAAATAAATTCTGTGAAATGTTCAGGCAGACGAATAATTGCAATTAAAGCCAGAAAAGGCATCAATCACACTGAATCTCTGAGACCCAGCTCCAGTGGGACAGACTGGTGTAGACTCAGCAGCCACCAAGGAAATTATTTCCCTATCCACAGATGTCGTGGGGTTTTATTTTTAAAAGTCAGAGGAAGCCAGAAACAACAGATTTCAGGGGAAAATGACCCCCCACTTCTGAAAATTTCTATCTCTTTAAAAAAAACCTGATAAATTGATTGTGCTTCCTTTTGCCTGTGGCTCACTCATCCACACTGCACCCACCTCATCCATCCCACCACCAGGAGCATCCCCACACGGAGACACCTGGGCTCCACTTCAGGGGAGGAAGGATCTTATCCACCAGGGAAGAGGCACAGAAGGGTGCTAAAGCCATGGGAAGCAGGGGAAGAGCTGCCTGTGCCAGCTGGGAAGGCTGGAGGAGCTGGAAGCTGCTCCCAGATGGGAATAGTTGGAAGAGCTGATGCATCTGAATAGATTTGCCTGTAGGAGCAGCCATGAATAAATCGGGGTGGGTTCAGAGGTGTGCCAGTGTCTGTGAGCCTGACAAGGTGACTGTGCCCAATAGTCACCACCAGCCCAGGGCCCTCAGGTGAATTTCAGTCTCTGCAGTGAATTCAGTGCTGGACTTTAAAATTTTGAAGTAACAGTATCTAAATCCAGCATTGTTGCCCTCCAACAGCAGCTCAGCAACCCCAGTTATATTTATTAACCTTCTCCAATTACTGATTTTGCAAGCTTGTGACAATGTAGTTGAGGTTTAATTACTCTCATAGGGTATTAAGGGAAGATTATCCAAAATTTGGTCTCCTTCTTAAATATATCCATTAAAAATTAATATAACAGATCATGAATTAATATGCATTACTAATACAAAGCAAACAAATTAATCCTTCCACCTTGAACCTGACTTCCATCCACATATACATTGCAAAATAACTATTTTTTCATTTAAATCTTGTCATTTAAATCTTTTAACCCTCTTGCTGATCCACAAGCCACACAGCAAAGCATTGTTGAGAGTTGCAATGAGCCAGCATGAGGGACAGCAGATTCTTGATCCAAGAACATACAAAATCATACATACATATATGTAGATATGCACACACAAAACCAGAAAATTTGAAGGAATGAAAGAGGAAAGAAGAAAAATTATGGATTGGAGCAAAGCCACCAGTGCTGGGACCCATTGGAATTCACTGCCTCTTCCTTGTTCTACACCTCCATGTCTCTGCTCTTCTCCTGCCACACAGTTGGGAATAAAAGTTTTGACTGAGAGATACTTTTCAAGTGCTGAGAAGAGTCATGAGGAAAGTGGAATTCAGAGATCTGCAAACATGGAACATGCAGAGTTTTTTACTTATTTCTGTTTCCCCCACCTCCTTCCCCTCCATACAGGAAATTTTATTGGGTGAGAAGATTCACGATTGCAAAGATGCAGACTCACACAATACATATATTATGGTTTTACACATGTGATTCTTTGGCACTTATTTTACTAAGAATTTCCAAACCCACTTTAACCCAAATTAAGAGTTCCCCAATCCAGATTAGTGCTGAAAAGCAAAAGTAACCCCAAGCTGTAATTTGAGAGGTAATTTGCCATAGTGAAGGCCCCACTGCACTGAGAGAGCAAAGTAAAGGCCTTCCCTGTAAATGAGAAAGGACGAGGCCCACGGAAAAGTATTGCTATAGCAACAAAATAATTCATGGGAATATGGATAACAAAGCCAGAGCCCCGGAGATGGGAGGGGAGAGGCTTTAATCACATCCTGCTCCCCTTGGCCCTACAACACGTGGAAAGAAATGAGTGCCCAGGTGGTTTGTGGGGTTGGTGTTGAGTTCATTTTATCAACACCAATGGGCAGCTCTCAGCCTCACAGAACATCCTGGCTAAAGGGGAGATGGATGGGTGACAGAACACCCTGGCTAAAGGGGAGATGGGTGTCAGAACACCCTGGCTGAAGGGGAGATGGGTGACAGAACACCCTGGCTGAAGGGGAGATGGGTGACAGAACACCCTGGCTGAAGGGAGGACAAGCAGCCGCAGAATCCCCGCTCTGATGGGAACTGTGGCTGGTCCAAGCTCGTGTGGACATCTCACAACCCTGGGCAGGATTGTGACTGTGGTGTGCCCAGCCCTCCACCCCACTCAGCAGAAACCTCCCATCCTGGCAGAGAGCTCTTTCCCAGTATGTTTTGCTAACTGGAAGTTCCAACAGGGGTCTGCAGTCCCAGCTCTTCCCGCTCCACAACCGAGCAGGAAAAGCTTTCTGCATCTTCCACTGGAAGATGGTTTTAAAAGTTAGCAAAATTTATTATCAGCACCATTTATCCTTTCAGGCTGTAAAAAGCTGCCAGTGAAACCCCCCCAAAAGGCTTAATGCATTACCAAAGCACTAATTTTATTCTTCATTATTCCCCCAAACCTGCATTCGGAGCTGGAGCTCCTGCTCTGCAGAGAGCTCCTGGTTAATGTATTTCTGTGTGTAGATCCTTGACAGAGACCATTTTTCTTGCCCCTCAGGTGGCTCGTAGAGCGAGATTTATGTCCATTATGCATAAATTCCTTGCAATATTGCTCCAGCATAATCAGCAGAAAATCTGAGCCAGCACCCACAGCAGCCACAAAACACCGCCAGAGACAGCTGAACTCGGGCCACTTTCCTCAGGTCCCAGGGATTCTGTTCCCATTGAAACCAGAAGCTGAGTTTTGTCCCTGATGGGTCTAAGGGACCACAAGGGTCCCCTTGCCATGCTGGCACCCAAAACTGTCCTTGTGTGGCCTCAATGCAAATGTCACCATCAGATGGGACAGACCAGCTTAGATACCAAACCCTTCATTAGATCTGAGCCTGAATTTCTGTAACTAATCATAAGAATTTAAAACCATTTAAAATTACTTTGCATCCCTAAAGCAATATTAGCATCCTTCTCTCTGGCTTGTATTTATTATCATTTTGCAGATCCCCAGATCTGACCACGTGCATATCTTCAAACCCCAAATCACCCAAATCCTTCAGTTTCATTTTGAGTAGGAAGGGACCTTAAAGATCTAGCTCCCACCCCTAATTAGGGTTAATTAAGCAGCCAACTACTAATTATATATGTGTGTCTGACTTACCCTGGTTTCATCAGTGATTTCATCCTGCAAGAGGCAAAGGCTCATCAGTGTTACACAAACTGCAGCCAAGCCTTTGCTACCTGAGCTGGGGGTTCAGGAGCTATTCCTGATTTACACTGCAGTGCAGCAAAGAAGAATTGTATTCAAATTGGTCTGGGCTCTTTCAGGAGTTTTTCAGATTATTTCTGAGCAACACTGCCATGAAATCTTTATAGAGACCCTTGGTTTTGCCGTGTGAAGAGCCGTAATTTCGAAGAGATGAGTTAGTTTTGGGCAATGGGAAATCATCACAATGTAAATCCTAAAATTGCTGGGGTAAAGAGGATTCTTTGTTACCCTCGGGGGGAGGCTGCAGCAGCCCACGAAGGAGCTGCTGAGAGGGATGAGATGAACTGCACATAACTTGGGCCAGCTAAAAATTGGGCACTGACGTCCCATGCGATGATGTGGTGCCTCTAATGAACACCCTCCCCCAGAACATGACTCATCCCAGCTCTCAGCTGACTGTGAGGAAGCCTCAGCCTAAATTTTGGATTGTTGAAATTGGTGATATGAATCTCTGTGTCCCCGAAGTAAAACGAGATTTTTGAGAGCTGTACTGGGGTTCTCACACAGAGCCAGCCAAGTCATTCAAATTACATGGGCTGCCTTTCAATTCCTGCAATTCCCACTCGTGCCCCTTGGAAGACTGTCCTTTATATTTTGATTGAATTTATTGATTTATATTTATTTATTAGACTTCTTTTCTTCCCAGACTCTCAGATCAATATCAGGTCAACAGTGGCACAGAATGATTATCATGGCTGCCTGGCCACTAAACAGGGGCAAATTCCCACTGCTCTTGTTACTGGAAAAACAGAAAACACAAACTACCCTGAAAGTCCACAAAGGCATCAAATTAAACTGCAAACTCAAAATTCATCTCCATGAGTTATGTTTAAATGCTGCATCATGGCCATTAAACACTTCTGGTTTCCCATTTCAGCAAACATTGAAATAAAAGCCTCATGTTCCACCTGGTTTCCTTTTTGCTGTCAGCTCTGGGGACCATGCCTGTGTCCCCATCCCTGCCCTTGCTCTACAGCTGCATCAGAGACCCAGCAGCACCTCTGGAAGAGCATCTCTGCCCAGCTGGCAGCAGCAGCCACCTCCAAAATTCCTGAGGATGCTGCAGAGGAGGGGAACAGGCACCCAGAGAGGGAGCAGTGTCACCCTGCCAGGCTGGGGACAAAGACACAACCACCTTCATCCACACAGCAAAACCACACAGACTTAGAGCTCAGCCTCCTCCTCGCCCAGAGAGGAGGCAGGAAGTAAATTTCTTCCAGAAAATGTTATTAAAATATAACTTTTAAGCCTCATTTTCCACGGGCACACGGGGTCTGTGTCACGTCCCAGCCCCTAGGAGCTGGAACACCTTTATTCAGCACACGGGAAGCCTCCTGTGGCAGGGGAAGGGGGGGTTCATCCTCCTCGAGAGCCCCTAGAGGGAGACATGACCCCGATTTTGGGAGGAGGCTCTGCCGGCGTCCAGGGGAGACCGGCCGGGAGAGCCACGGGATGGGGAAAAGGATGGGGAAAAAGGGATGGATGGGGAAAAAGGGAAGGGATGGGGAAAAAGGGATGGATGGGGGAAAAAGGGATGGATGGGGAAAAAAGGGATGGATGGGGGAAAAAGGGATGGATGGGGGAAAAAGGGAGGGATGGGGGGAAAAGGGAGGGATGGGGGAAAAAGGGAGGGATGGGGAAAAAAGGGATGGATGGGGGAAAAAGGGAGGGATGGGGGGAAAAGGGAGGGATGAGGGAAAAAGGGAGGGATGAGGGAAAAAGGGAGGGATGAAGGAAAAAGGGAGGGATGGGGGAAAAAGGGATGGATGGGGGAAAAAGGGACGGATGGGGGGAAAAGGAGGGATGGGGGAAAAAGGGAGGGATGGGCGGAAAAGGGAAGGATGGGGGAAAGGGATGGGGGAAAAGGGGATGGATGGGGAAAAAAGGGATGGATGGGGGAAAAAGGGAGGGATGGGGGGAAAAAGGGGACAGGGAAGGGATGGAAAGGGGATGCTCCGGGTCTCAGCTCCAGCTCCTCACCCCGTGAGGGATGCAGGATGCTGGGAAAGAGAAACCACCCAGGGAAGTGCTGCCTGACTCAGGGATGCTGGAGCAGCCCCCGGGATGCAGGAACAACCCCCCGGGATGCAGGAGCATCCCCTGGGATGCTGGAGGGGATGGAGGCTGCCAAGAGCAGCTCCCAGCCGAGCTGGGGACGTGGCAGCTCCAACTTGTCCCTCTGGGAGAAGCGTGGCTGTAGCAACCCTCCATGTGCCTCTGTGTCAGCTCAGAGCATGATGGGTCTCTTTATCCCCTTGTTCATGGCCACAGCCATACCCCAACTCCAATAAAGAAAAATGGTTTTTGAACACCACAAGAAGAGCAGGACTAGATTATCAGCACATTTGCATGGACAATAAAATATCACCAATTCGCCAAGATAAACTATGTGGAAGATTAGTCTGAACTGCCAATTTCTTAAAATGTTTCTCATTTCTTGGTTATGGCTATTTTTTGCAAATTTCCCTTTTAGAAATCACATTTCTTTCAAATCAGCTCATTGCCCTAGGGTTGTTGACCTTTATTTCGCCCATCTGGAAAACAAATGAAGCAGGAAGGATAACAATATGAGATCCTAATCAGAAGTGCTCTTTGTTTTTTTGGAAGCTTGATTTCAAACTTATATATTTCCCCCTAAAGGCACTGCCAGCAATACACTGGATAACCCTGCTGCAAGGAAAACCAGCAGCTTGGCCAAAAGTCTTTGTGGGCATCTTATCAGTGGTGAAATGAAAACCAAAAAAAGCCAAATTATCAGTAAAAATAAACACAGATGTAGCTGCAACAGCAGAGCTCAAGGGCCAGGTGAGGAGCCTTGATGTTGTTTCTAAAGACTTGGCAGCCCAGATTTGACCTAAAAAGTTTAACCTGAGGTTAACTAAAGTGACAGGCAAGGATAAAGGAAATTATTACTGCTAGTTTTGGTAAAAAAAAAAAAAAAAAAAAATTATAAAAAATAAGTATGCATAGGGAGGGGTTCATTGAGGTGCCTGAGCCAGAGAGAAAAGGAAAAGCAGCTGAACACCAAGATAAACCAGTTTTGGATTTTCTCACCAAACAGTGCCAGCTCCCAGGACAAGGATGCAGATCAACACAACAATTTGTTAGATTGGAAGAGGAATTTGTTAATTTGGAGGATCCAATTCCCATAGTTCTAACTGGAGAACTTCTGAGTTCACTCATGCTGGAAATAAACCTGATTTGGGGGAATGATAGCAAGGCTTTAAATTTTTTATTATTAGAAATCTGTGGGCAGCAAAATCAATAGTTTTTAGGCAGCTCTGTTAAAAAGGGAATAATACATTTCAGTGCTCATTAAATGCAATTCTTTTCTCAACAATCTCATTGTTTTTCTCACCACTACCTGTCACCCAGGTATTGAATTAGCCTTAAAATCAGCCAGGTGTTGGACTCCTTGGTCCCTGAGGGTCTCAGCTCAGGATATTCTCTGATTCTGTGATTCTAAAACTCTGCAAGGCTTTGTAGAAAAACATCACAAAAAACCCAGCTGGGCTTTAAGGTGCCTTCCAACCCAAACCAGTGATTCTGTAGTTCCATGGGAACCTCTTGCTGCAGAGCCATGAGAGACCTGTGGCTGAGGAAATGCTGCCTGACCACGGATGGAGGGAGGTGGGATGTTTAAAAATAATAATATTGAAGCAAGGAGGAGAATTTGGGGAGAGCAGCAGCAGCTGCCAGCTGGGGCACAGCCAGTTTGGTGGCACTGATGGAGACCTGCCCAAGCCCAGCTTCTCCAGGAGCAGAACCATTCCATGTGCAGCTCCTGTGCCTGCTCCCAGCCTTCAGAGAAGCTTTGTGGGTGATAAATTATACAAAAGGTGGTTGTGACCCCCAAATTCCAGGGGATCACCAGTGTCCCCTCTACACCCCACCAGCAAAGAGCCCGAGGGCTGTTGGAGCAGAGTCTCCTCTGAAGGACAGGCTCCTTGTATCCCATAATAGCAGATTCCATTTAAAAATAGCAAATGATAGTCAGAGGAATAATAAAAACTAGAAAATCATCCAAAACCCCAGCAATACATCAAAGCCAGTTTAATAGCCCTTAATACTGTCACTGACACAGCTCCTGTGCTTGCAGGGCTGGATGATGGAATGGGCAGAGGTTTCTGGGTTTGGAGCCTTTCACCCTAAAACTTCGTTGCTTCCTGCATGTAAATTATAGATAATGGTTCTGCTGACAAGGGGTTGCACTTAGCTGACTCTGCTGTGAGGTAAAATTGGAAGAAAATACCTGGTTAAAGAACTTTTCTCATTCTTTCCCCTTGGAAAAAAAGAAAAAAAAAAAAAACCCCAACAAACTAACCAAAATGCTAAGAGATAATTGCAGAGGGCTTCTTCTATCTCCTGGCTGGCTACTGAGCCAGAGCCATAACTGAGGGCTTTGGGATGCTCAGAGAGGAAACATGATTTGATGTAGTAGGGGCAATCCCATGCTTATCAAATCATCTTGCTTGCCTGTAAAGCTAAGCTCCAATTTATGGTGTTTTATGAAGCCCCAGATCGAGCTAAGGCTATAAAAATTGGGACTTAATATTCAGGAATAAAAATGCAGAGAGCACCACTGAAGTGACTTTTTTTTTTTAAGTGCTTGCATCCTCCTCACAATAAACATAACCAGGAGTGTGACAATAATGGGATGCTGCCCACCAGAGAGAACAGGACAAACAGCCAGGTCTGTGATTCCTCTGCTGCAGAAACTTGCTGCTGTGCATGGATTAATGCAGAATGTTGGCTCATCCACCAGAACAATGGCTACTAAATCACCATGTATTTTACAGCCCTTAGCAGGCTTATTCTTATTTTTCAACTTTTTCCCATCTGAGAAAGCTTAGAAAAGTCTCTCAAACATCTGCCCACCAGATAAGATTTTTCTTCTAGTGACCAAATGCCCAGACAGGAGCTGAACATTTGTGTGCAGCTGTTTAGAGAGCAGCCCTTCAATTTACTCACCTGAGGAAAAGGATGAGATTCCCTTTTTATGTGCATGAAAAAGGAAAATAAGAGAGATGGGAAATTTCTAATCCAGCCCTGCACTCTCCAGAGCCACCACTGCATCTGACACACTTTGCCACTGCTTTCCCTCACTGATCTTATCAGGGTCATTAGGGGGAACACCCATCTACTTAAATTACATTTTAAGGCTTATGATACCTGTTTAATGATAGATCTCTGTTGAGCAAACCTTTAAACACTCACCTCATTTCCAAAGGCGTTCCTATGATTTAACAGCTGCCTAAATTATTGCTGCGCAGAGATAAAGTTATTCACACATTTATATCAAGTGCACAACTGATTTAATCTCCTAAATCCAGGTTGAAAACCCTCCAGAAAAAAAAAAAAAATTAACCAAGACAGCAATTATACAAGAATTGGTTAAAGCATCACTTGATTTTTACTTGGAGATTTTGGGATCTAATTAAGCAGCAGGACTGATGTGTTCAGCTCTGTCCTGCTGGCTTCCCAAAGGGATGCAAACCCTCCCTCGTTTGAACGGTCCAGCCTTGATGATGAAAGGATGTGCTAATGACGGGCGTGGGCACCACCAGGCTGCAGGAACCGAGCGGATTCAAGCGCTGCAACACCTGAAGTCACTTTTCCTGTGATTTAAAGATAGGAAAATGCGCAGTCTTTTCAAATGTCTTAAGGATATGCATGGATAGGCTCTTTAGGAGCAGCCTGTGCCAGGAAGAAGTCGCTCCCCCAGCTGCTCATTAAAAGCTGCTTGCTGCAGGTTTTGAACAGATCTGTTGGCAAAGCAGTTCAAATGAGCACTTTAATTCTCTCCAGGCAGGGAAAAAAATACTAAAAAAATCAGCTGGGGTTGCTGGGACCAGTAATACAAACAGTTTAAACCAACCAGGCCGAGAGGAATGAATTAGGAGCCTGAGCACACAGCCCTGGACCAGCAGGCTGGCAGAGGGGGGATGCCATCAGCACATCCCACTGGATTTTCCCTCAGCTGGCACACAAACCCTGTTCCCATTCCTGCCCCATGTGAATCAATTGTTTGTGTACTTAAATAAAAATACTTGCTGCAACAAAGGTCCAGAAACAGTCATTGCATTATTTTAAATATTTTCCCCTCGTTAATATGGATTTCTAAATTTCTTTTTTCTGAGTTTTTTTCTTCCTGAACAAGGGATTTCTGCAATTTCTGCATTGCACCTGACTCAGAGGATACAGCACAGGGCTCAGGAGACAGAATCCTTTAGATGCAGCATCTCTGCCTATGACTATTTATGCGATCCCAACAAAACTGAACAGATTCCTTGAAGCATCATTATGAATCTGCAATCAAATTCCCAGGTAACACTGCAGGGTACAAAACCTGTCTGGCATTGCCATTCCCTGGATGAATCCCTGGCTCTGCTCACAACTTCCTTTGCACCAGGCTGGAATTCCACCTGTGGATGCAGGACCTGGGCATGGCAAGAGGTGTTTGATGCCCAAGGTTATTTCTGACCACAGACAGAGGGCACAAAGATACCAAAGGTGCATTGTAGGTAATATTTGTTTCCTACAGTTTAAAATTCACAATACAGCTGCGTAGTCAGAATTTAAAATCCAGGATTTTCTTCACATTCTCTCCACGCACTGGGATGCGTGTGTGTGTGGGAAATTCTAATCCATGCAGAGGCAGAAAAACAACTCACTAAAACACCATCTAAAACAGGAGGTTTGAACTCCTTGAAACTCTATTATATGCTTGAGTAACTCCTGGAACAACAGAAATCTGTGCATGATTATGCAGGCAGACAGAAATATTCCAAGCAGATGTTGTCCCGACTGCCACTCCTGGAGTCACATCCCTACCCTGGACACCACCATCCCTACAATTGTCCCTTTGGGGTGGCCACACCAGGAGAAGATGGCATTGGTGCATCTCTAAACTAGGTACTGAAGTTTCTTTATGGTATCTATATGATCTCCACTGATCTCAGTTATATTTTTAAAAATAATAAATATGTGGCTGTTAATTTTTCAGGGAAAAGGTTTAAAATTAGGTCCTTTAAGGATGTGCCATAAAAGACAAGTAATTGGTTTTTGTTTTTATCAGGGGACACCTGACTGATCATTTCCAAGCTCTTGGTGATGGGGAATTGTTAAAATTGTAGTGTTGGAAAGGCAAATGGGCAAAGGGAAATCCATCAGTCCCTAAATTCCCAAACAAATTTACATGGGTGTTGTTGGAGAGGTCACAACTCTGTGATAATTCAAGTTATATTATTTATATTTAGTTCACATATTTACACGTACAAGCCACACAAACCCCTGCCTGACCTCTCCACCTGGACATGGCACAAGCAAACAAACTCTGTAAGGAATCAGACTTTCAACTCCCTCTGCTCTCCTGTCACCCCATAAAGAGGTGACTGATGGCCACACCAGCAGTGTCACCTCAGAATGACAATGTGGGTGCATTGCTTTCCCTGGTGCTTTCATCCTATGGGAAAAGCCCTGTGGAAGCCCTGAGCATGGCACAGTGCCTGGGACACCTTGTTGAGGTTGCACCTTGCAAGAGAAGAAGCAGGACCTGCAGAGAGCAAGGCTGAGCACAGACCTGCGCAGGCTCTTCCGTAGCTCAGCTCGTTCTGCCCTTGGGTAGAAAACCCTGAGCAGGGAGGGAGCCCTGCTGTGATTTTGGTTTTATTCTCCTGTTTTATTTCAGCAAAGGGATGAGGTGCTGGTTTAGAGATGCAAGGGCTCAGCAGCACAGGGTTCACAAGCAGCCCTGGCTCCCCAAACGCCGCCTGCAGCCGCTCGCTCAGCCAGGCAAGCACCACCTCCAGTCAGGTAGTCCATCACGTGAGAAACCCAAAGAGTTTACAGAAATGATTGTCAAAGACCCCATCATTTTGCAGTTAGGATAATTAATAAGGTGTGCACAAAATCCAGGAGTGTTTTACCACACGTTTGCAGCTGAATTGCATTATTGTTGTTATAATAAAAGAGAGCCACATGGTAACGGAGCGCCAGGGACCCAGCCTGATGCAACTGTTAAACATCAATAAGAAAATCAGAGGGGAAACATCAAGTTTTCCTTTAAAATCGGTTTGGTTTTCAAGAGCTGTGACTTTTATTTAGTAGATTTTGTGAAAGAGCTTCTGTTTATAAAAATTATTGGGTAGTGTTGGCTGTCAGAAAACATAAACAGGCAATTAGAGCAATAAGAAGAATGATGGAATGAACTCCTCTGGCAGCCTCCTATTTGGAGCCAAGCAAGGCCCCAGTTCCACAAAAAATTAGGCATGTGTTTAAGTCCACAAGATCACCCAAGGAGCCTATGGGGACTACTCACACATTAAAGTGAGTGTGAGGGGCTTATAAAAGCTCAGAGATACCTTGGGGAAACTGGACTGCAGGGACAGTCAGTGATTCTGCTGGGATGTGGCACTACCTAGAACTCATTTCAAAAAGTCTCCTGAAAATGTTAAATATTCTGCACACAGTTTGGATTACCTTTAATGGATATAACCTGTCTGGTGACCATGGAAGGACTATTTAATTCTGGGCCTCTCTATTCAACACCCAGATTCTACATTGTGTTTTCCTGCTGAGTCTCAGTGGTGGAAATAGCTGGGTCTGCCATGGAATAATAGGGACTTCTGGCCTTTGTAGTGACTATGAGCTTATGAATTGTGGACTGTGGAATTGTGTGAAGAACAGAACAGCCCTGACAAGAGAAATGTGATTAAGTGCACAACATCACTCAATTATCCTTGTTTCTTCCACTCTATAAAAATCCATTGAACCCAATTTCCTGCATGGAAACCTGACTCTTGGTGTGCCTGAAACTGCTCTCAGTAGCTTTGCCCCAGATCTGCACATCATCTCCTGCATGAGTTCCATCCTCAAAGTTATTCTGATGGATCCAAAGGAAGCAAAAAACGGCTAAAATGAACTTCTGTGATGCTTTAACATGTTTTTGAAATAATCTTGGGGATGACTGGGCAGTAACAACACTCTGGATGTCTTTCCCAAGATTGCTTCCAAGGGATGCTTTTCCTGAGCTCATTCTTAGACACAGAAATTGTTGAAGGGTACTGAACAGGGGGAGCTGAAGCAGATTTCTGGGTGGATAATTCTGAAACAGCTGTTCCTGAAGAGTTCTCACAATGGGGAAATGTTCTGGAGGAAACTTCTCAGCTATTGCTGAAAAAGTGGGCAAAAAAATAAAATAAGTGGGCAAAACCAATCAACAGAGGAATAAAAGCTGTCAAGAAGGATGTCCTTTCTTCCTCCCTCTCCAAAAAATGCATGAAGCCAGACCAGATACAATTATATAATACAATTCCCCCAGAGCTAGGGCTATTTTCCTACTGGCACCGTGTGTCACGGGTTTTGTCTGAGTGAAGGGCAGCACCGAGACCTGACAATAGCAGCCACTCTTGGCTTCAGTGACTTCTTAGGAACTTGAACACTGAAGAACCACCTTCCCCTGGACTTCCTAAAAAGGTCAGTCTATGGGGAAGGACTGTGCACGACCTCTGCCAGCCAGGAGGCAGAAGTGGGCTGACTCACCCACTCCTTCCCATCCCTCTGTGCTTTGTTCAAACCCAAACTTGACCTAAACTGGTTCACCCCCATCCTAACTGAAGCCTTTCTGTTAAACCCAGCAGTGCTCACACCCTGCACTCAGGAGGGGTGCAAGGCAGGCAGAGAGGCACCACAGAAGCCCTGCTGATCCCTCAGCTCCCTTCCCAGCACAGGGAGCACGGCCAGTGTCAGCTGAAGCAGGCAATTAGTGCCCCTCTAGCACGAGCAGCTCAAACTGTAACATCATGCCAGCCGTGATTAAGAGTGATACAGCACATCATCATTGTCAACACTATTCAACCAATGTAAACCTTAGTTAGAAATGTACTTGTCAGAGAAAAATGCGCCTTTGATTTCTATTACACTTTCCCCAGTAATTGCTGTCATCAGTGGCAGGTTATTATTACAGTTGAATAGAGTTTCAGTAATTACTTTTGCACGGATTCTAACAGCTTTTAGATTGAATGATATTCTGACAGTTTGAATACTCTTGACAACAATTACCTTTTTCCTGGTTAACACTGATTCAGGAAAATTAAAAATTAAATCTGTTCAGAGGAAACACTTATGTATGGCACTAGTAAGTGGGCTGATACAAAAATGTGTAAATTACAGAATGACTTAGAATAAAAAGTTCTTTTGCTCTTCCTCTTATGCTTTTTAAAAAATCAGCACTTAGGGTACATGCAGTTCATGCTGGTTAGATTACCAGTAAATGATGTGAAATGATTTAAAGCACTTCTAAATCCACTTCCTACTGATCAGCCTGAAATGAAGAAAACACTATTATGGAGGAAGCCTTGTTGCTCCCACCCTAATTTTTGTCTTTGGTAACAGTCAGATAATGGCTTTTGGCTTTCAGGCCATTATTGTTAATCTCACATCATCAGATTATTTAAAAAAACAACAAACAAGCAAACTGCTTTACAGTGGTAGCCTAGGAAAAAAAAAACCCAGCATGTTTGTTATTCCTGAAAAATTTATCTAATATTGCAGGGGTCATAACTCAAATGGCTTGATTAAAAAGAAGTCGCCGGCACAGAGCTCTCCAATTTAATTTTGACAGGATAACTGGCCTTGTGGATAAGAGAGACAGAGTTGATGTGATACATCTTCTTATTAGTAAGCTTTCTGATACTGTTCCACATGACATTCTTATAATAAAACTAAGAAAATATGGTCTAGAACTAGATAAAATTACCATGAGGAGGAGGGAACAATTGGCTGAAAAACTGCTTTCAAGGAGTAGCTATCAATGGTTCACTGTCAAAGCAGGAAGAAGTTTCAGGTGAGATTCCTCAGGGATCTGTCCTTGCTCCAGCTCTGTTCAATATTTTCATAATGACTCAGTTAAAGGGAAAAGAGATTACATTTATAAAATTTGCAATGTTGAGGAGCTGGGATGGTGGGAACCCTTGGGAGGTCTGGATCAAAATCTGAAAAGATATTAACAGTTTGGAGTGATGGCCTGAAATTAAGATGAAATTCAATAAAGGCAAGTGTAAAATGTTACACTTAGAGAGGAGAAATCAGATGCAAATGGGAAATTGCCAGTGAGGGAACTCCATTACACATTCAAATTTATAGTGGCCTACGAGCTCCATATCAAACAAAGGAGTAGAGCTACTCCAGAAAAGGTAATTTCAGGGATTTGTTAAGAGGGGCACTGTGGTAATTCTCCCACCACTGTCAAGCTGGGATGTTGTGCCTTGTCCTGAGCTCATGGTTCAAAAAAGGTACAAAGAAACTGGAAAGAATTTAACAAAGTCCAGCTGGGAGCAGCAAAGATGCTGAGGGATGAAGTAAGACTCATGGAAATGCAGAATCATGGAATGGTTTGTGATGGAAGGGGTGGAAAAGCCCATCCTATTCCACCCCTGCCATGGGCAGGGACACCTCCCACAGCCCCAGGGTGCTCCAAGCCCCAATGTCCAACCTGGCCTTGGGCACTGCCAGGGATCAGGGGCAGCCACAGCTGCTCTGGGATCCTGTGCTGGGGCCTCAGCAGCATCACAGGGCAGAATTCCTTGCCAAAATTCCATCTAAACCTCCCTTCCTTCAGCTTAAAGCCTTTCCCTCCCTACACTGCCCTGCCTGTGGAGTCTGTTGCAAAGCTGAGATTGAGCCTTTAGTTTCTGACACCACTTCCCCCCTCTGCTCTACTTGTGTATTAAAATATCATCGTCCTTTTTTTCCTCCTGCACATTAGAATTATAGATATAGTTTATTGTTATGCTTTCCATAGAACCTTCTCTTTTTATTAGCATTGTACAATCTGTACAAAAGCAAAATTTAGTCCTTTCAGGGAGCTGAAAGGAAGCAATCGTTTACATGACAAATCCAACATTATCATATGTAAACCTCATTTACTATGTAATGTCTTCCTGTTTCCAGTTCATTAATTGAATGAAACCTATTTTCACATTCTGGTAGGCAGCAGGATTCTCCAACTAACAGAAATAGTACTTTTGGGAAAAAAAAATAAAAATGTAATGCTAGAAAATATTTCACTTACTGGTTGGTTGAAAGCTATATGGATTTCTGAAAAAAATTATTTGCTATATATTTTTCAAAAATAAAAATAATGGAATTTACCCAAGCCAGGTTTGTGCAGCAAATTTGGATGGAGACCTGCCTAGTAAAGAACCACTCTTTAACCCTCATTGTGCATTAAAATGACACTTGTGACACCCAACCATGTTCCTATAAATACAATCAGATAAACACAACCAAATTACAGCCTAATTTATGATACACAACACTTTGGAGAATCAGGACTGATGGTTGCAATGGAAAGATGCTGACAAATATTTTGTTGCATTTCCTCCCAAGAAAATCTATAGCCCTGAAAGAGCAATGGCATTAAAGCTCCTCACAGGTTCCAGACCTTTCAAAAATACCTATTTTTTGAGTTCTACTTAGGTTCAAGAGGAAAAAAAAAGCAAACCAAAAAATACCCAACTGGAATGAGACTTGCTAAAACCAACTATTGCTCAGTATTTGTATTAATGTGGCATGGAAACCAAGAAAACACTGATGATGTTTCAGAAAATGGTGACATTTTCTATGGCACAAAATAAAGCAGCATCACCAGCACATCATACTCAGGCAAACCAGAGAAACTGAAAAGGAATGAAATTATGAAATGTCTTTCCCTCAGCCTATTAGAGAAAGCCCTGGGCTGGATCCTGGGATTTTGGACACTCACAGGGTTTTGGGCTCTGGTAGCACAGCTCCATCTGCATAATGTGAACAAGCCAAACAAATCTGATATTAAAATGAGAAAAATTGGCAATTTAAAATTGCCTATTCCATTCCTTTTCTTTTTGACCTCAATCCAAAGCCTTTCTAAGCCAAAGAAAAGACAAGCTCACAATTAGTGACTATGACCAGTTAATGGGTCTGTTCTGAACAAGCTTTTAAATAAAACAATAAGCAAGCCTGGGAAAAAGCAACTTACTGGGCTATCTGAGGCCAATTTCTTTTAAGCACAGGTCACATTATTATAAAATAAATTCCTTTTAACAATTGTTCTATCAAGATTATGTCAGTCCAAAGGGAATAGACCCAAAATCTCTTGTTGCCAAATAACTTCATCTTGGTGCATCTGTAACTCTATTTTCTCCAAAGAAAACTAGTTCATAATATGGGTGGATTTGTTGTTTTTCTGAACCAAGTTGTTCCCTGGCAACTTCAAAAGCAAATTACGTATAAAAAACCCACAAAACAAAAAACCCTCAATGTTCAGTTACAAAGGTTGGTAAAAAATCCATGGAGCCATAACAACCAAATGACTTGGTAAGAAAATCAAAGTGCAGCTGACTGGAAGGGAAAAAAAAAGAGAAATAGACAACTCCAAAATGTTTCTGAAAAAACAGGTTGACTAACACGGGAAACTGGCAGAGACGGTAAAAATAAAGTAAAATATTCCCAAGAAAGTAGCTCCTGATGCCCCCTTGCCTCATCAGAATTCAAATCACAGCTCCAGCTCCAGAAGCATTTTCAATTCCATGCCTACCAAGCAAAACACCCAGGTGATGAACAGGGATGATGGGGGCATCCTTAGCTCAGCCTTGCTGTCCTCCCAAACCCCAGGCAGGGCCCAGAACAGCCCAGTGGCCCCACACTCACCTGCTGTGCCCAGCAGAGCTCCTCTCATCCCTCTGCTCCCCTCACTGGCACTTCCCTCTCCCCTTCCCACAGCGACCAAACAAGGGCTCTCCCAGGTGTTTGCCATGAGGTTGAATGATCAGGTTGCATTTGTCACCCTCTAACAGGTGCTAGAAGTGAGCAGTGAGAATCCTAACGACCTCCAGCTATCCTCCAGGATTCCTGAGTGCTAAAATCACCCCTTTGCCCTTGGCAAGGTTGGAGGGAAGTGTGCTGATGGTTTTGTTTTGCCATCCAGCATGCCAGGAGTGTCTGATTAACAGTTTTCCATCCCTATTCAGGCATCTTTGTTAGGAGTAAGTCTTTGCTCTTTTAGATCCTGGTCCAAAGCCTTTCAAGGAAATTGAAAAGTCTCCCATTGATGAGAAGGGGGTGAGCCCTTGCTAATTGTTCCTTTCACATCAGAGTGAAAACAAATTCTTCAGCTTCCATTTGAAACCCATGAAGTTCAATCCCTTGATATATTGGACCCTTATTTTAAGGAGGCTGGAGAGGAGAGGAGGGGAAGGGGGGACAAAGCCCAGGGCTGAGGGCTGGGTGTAGTCTCCAAGTGTGCCTTGCACAGCCCACGCTCTGGCACATCACAGGCCTTGGACTCTGCTTCCCAGAAAGGCTCCAAATGTTTTAGAGCTCACAAGTTCACAAAATGCTGCGTTTAAAGTACTCATTGCTCACCAGCAAACTTGAGATCAGAAAGATACTCTGATGGTCCCCAGTTGCTGCTCACTGGGAATAATTTCTCTTCAGGAAGAAAGTTTTAGTTTGTTCTTCTTCAGAGTGAAGTGTCATCTCTGGTTAAGGCAAAGATGTGGATGGAGAAAAGTGGGAGGTCTACAGAGCATGGGACGTTTGGTTTGGACCATCTCAGTGCTGAAATGATATTGAGAAATCAAAGATGTCTATTCCAGACTGAGAAATGTGGCTGGTGAACAGAAATGAAAATTCTGAGGGAAATCAAAAGTTAATCACACACATGTAAGTGATAATGGAATTTTACAAACACCTTAAACACAAATCAGCAAACCATAATTAATGTAATTATTTAGAAAGCTGAGTTTAACTGGTTACATAGGTAATGTCCTCTCCCAACACAGGAAAACTAGAAGAGCTCCATGATGGGATAACTAAAGGTTGATTTTAAAACAACTCTTTGCTTCAAGAAGGAGATGAACTGGATGGAATTGTACATCTACAGGTAAAAAAAAGCCCCTGTAAACACAATGACATAAATAAATACAGATTTATAAAAAGAGGGAAGCAGCAGTAGCACACTGCTGATGATTTGGGAATCCTGGAGGGAGCCTGGTCAGCCAAAGGATTCCCCAAGGTGCGTGTTGGAAGACAAGAGACTGATCTGGACAAACCACCTATCCCATCAATTCTGCCATTTCAGCAGAAGGAAGAGAATTTTAAAAGAGAAAAATATACAAAGTGCAATATAACGTGAAAAAACACCTTTCAAAAACTGTCTTACAATGAAATAATTTTTCTTCCCTCCACAAAGAGGGATTTCACCCTGGAGTTGTTTCTAAAAGACAGTAAAACATAACAGATGAATGTTGCCTTGCATAAGGAACACACACATGCATTTAAATCACTTATATTTTACTTTTTTATGATGCAATTGCGAATTGTGTTATTTTGCATTTGTAATTAGAGGTTGAAACAGATGGCAGAGGCTTGGTTTAAAGGCATGTGCTGGATGATCAGGTCTCCTGCTCCACCGAGGGCTGAGCACGGAAACTCTTCCACGAGCTGGTCAAACAGCAAAGTGCTTCCTGCACATCAAAGAGCATTGGAAAGGACCAAACTGGACTTTCTAGAAGGTGAATAAGAACTGGTGATTTTTTTTCCCCCCTAAAGTGCTCTTAGAACACTCCCAGTACCATGCTCTGGCTGTTGGGGTGGGTGACGTTGGATCTCTCAACAAAAGCAGCAGGGTTTTGGTGCAGCCTCCAAAGGAGAAAAAGACCCAAGGGTCTTTTCCAAAGGAGAAAAGCTTGAAGAACTCTTCAAGAAAATCCCCAGAGGAGCAGTGACCCCAGGAACATCAGAACATGTAAGCATGGAACACCAGCCATTAATGCAGGGATGGCTTTTCCAGCTCTTTCCTCAAGGAACAAAGCTGTGGCTCCAAGGAGGCTCATCATTCCTTTCCCATATACACAATTTGAGACACAACCACTTCATTCCATAGATATTCCAGCCTGGGTGAGCCCTGGAGCTGGGACTCAAGGTTGCTCCTCAGAGCAAGAAACCTTTTACCAACTTTGGATGAGTCCAACTGGAGTTCTCCTCAATTACAGCTCAATATTCTTTTATAAATTTGTATAGATGTGTCCATTAGATAGAAACCATTGTCCGCATCTGAGACTAAGGTTAGGCCCAGCTGCACCTAAACTTCTTCAATTTACTGGTTGCTCACCTTCTACCAAAAATGGAGCAAATCCTTTAAGTGCACATGTACCTTATAAAAATAAATAGAATGGATTTTGAAGCTCCAGGATATTCATAAATCAGCCCCAAAGTGGTGTCTAGAGTTACAACCCTCAGGGATCCAGCCAAGGATCATTTCACCCACAAAAATCCAAATCCAGCACCAAATGAACATTTTAAACCACTACAGAGCCTGGATCACTATGGAATATGGAAAAGTCATGCTGATTTTACATGGTTTATATATGTTATTAGAAACATTAATTAAAACAGCTTTTGCAATAACTACCAATATTATCTACTCTACTAGGCTGTTATCAGAATGATTTTTAATATTTTAATGATTTAAAAAATATTTTTCAATTTGACTTTTTTCATTCTAGCAGAGCAATATTTACTGAATGCCTAGACTGAAAAAGGCATCTCTAGCTGCTGCTTTACCACTCAGTTTGGTTTCTCTGTGTTTTTTATAAATACAAAAAAGGATCTGAAGTAAACAGGTCGTAAAATCTCCCTATAAATATTATCTGTTTACTATCTTTGGGGATGGGCATGGACAAAGAAATTGAACCAGAATGCTGTAAGAGCAAATTTTCTTTGGGGAATTCATTCACATCTGTTCCTGTACAACAACAGGAGAAACAGAAATTATTAAGAAAAAAGGACAGAAAAGATAGGAAATGTAACTTTCAAAAGGAAAAATGGCTTCCTCTGATCTTTGGCTGATGGTTCTGATGAGTTTTTATTCTGCCTGACCTGATTAGCCCAATGCTAATAAAGAGCTAATGAAGAAGAAAAGACTTATCCTGAAAGTTAACTACTTTCTGGAAAGGAGATGGATGGGTTTCTGAAAATAGGGGTGGCTGGAAAATACACTTGTATGATCTTTTGTTTCCAAATTTTAATGCATCCCCATACAAAAGGGTTCTACTCATGAAATTTAGTAAATCTTTAATCTAATTTATTTAAATCTTGACAAATTAACTTAATTTAGCAAATTATGTATGAAATAGAAGAAATACCTTGTTTCTCTTTATCTCACTGGGGACCTGGCACTGCCCTCTCTGCTGTGGGGAAAGGGGCACTGGGGTTCTGCAGGAGCCCATGCCAGCTCTTCCTCCCCATCCCTTGGGTGAAATGGGCCTGGAGAAGGATGAGATGGGCTGGATTATTCTGTTTGCAGACCCTCTTTGCACCCCAAGTATCCCCTCAATTCTCCCTTTGGAATTTCCATCCATGTTGCCAATATTGGATCCATCCTCCCGAGCCATGGACAAAGACTGGGCTCTGCACCTGTGCCTTCAACACAACACACTGTAAATGCAGTATAAATACAGTATATTAGTGGTAAAAAATCACAGAGACTCCTTGGAGTGATAAGCAAATACACCAAGGTATGAAATACAAATTAATACTATAATTCCTTTTATAATTTACAATTAATCTATCCTGCATCAACCTAAATATTTTTTCTGTTTGTGCAAGAACAGGCCTGACCCCCAGAACCAAAGGAAATGACTAGGGGCTGGATTTGACCAATATTTAACTCCAATCATAGCATTTAGTAAAAAAAAAAAAAAAAAAAAAAAAAGTTATATATATACGTATAGGTTTGCATATATATATATATATATGTATAGGTTTGCATATATATATATATATATATATATATATATGGATAAAAGGATCCAGAAATGATATAAGGATTTTTATAATCAAATGGTTTTTATTAATTGATCTGATTTTTTTCCTTCTGCTCCTTCTGAAGTGGAAAATGGTGACGTAATTGTGTGATGAAGAAAAAGCAACCTCTATTAAATAGGCAAAGATCATAAAGTCTATTTTGCTTGAATTTCCACAGCTTCAGTGCACACAACTGAAGGCCTGGCAAGCACTGAATTCTTTCAAGAACTATTTATTTCAAAGTTACAAGGCTGATGAAGGCTTTAGAGTTACAAATTCCTGTTTTTCTTGGAGCAACTTCTTTAAAGATATGCAAAGAGGGATTTCTCAGCACTATTCAGAAACTAATCTCAAGTGATTTGCCACTTCGGAGTACAGAGATTGTTTTCTAATTCAAGCAAACATTTTGAAAAAAAAAAAAAAAAACAACAGAAAAGGATGTGAGAGAATGCTCATTAGGAAAACAACAGTGAGAATCTCAGCAGAAATATTTAACCAACTTACCTGATTTCACAGTTCTGCTTTTAAGTCCTGGAGCAACAGCAATGCACAGGTTTTTTTTTTTATATAAGGAGAAATGCAAAAGTCACCAATGAAAAAAAATGATGTTTTCAAGGCTTTGAGACAGGCTTGGAAGAAAACCCCAACCTAAGGTGCACTAAGATCATCTCCCCAAGCTGAAGTTACTGCTGGATCTTAAATTGTTATAAGTTCTTTTTTTTCCCTTTTTTGAGGTGCTATTTTGGGTGCAGCATGCTGTGAAAATCTATAGGTTACCTCACACAAACAGATATTTAGAACAGGATTATTTACATAATAGATGGACATTTTCACAGGAAACATTTGATAGATGGATGCAGAGATCCAAATTCTCTGCTTTGCTGATAGAAGAGCTCTGTGCTGTGCATAGAAAATTCCCTCAGTGTGGGTAATGTATATTTGACTTCACCTTTTGCATATTGATCACTCCCTGACTTGCAAATCCTGAACCATGTGCAAGTGTGCGTAATATGAATAACTTTATTCCAAACTTGCATGTCTTAAGCCATATGTTCACTGAAATCTGAGCATAAATCTACTAAAATTTACTGTCCTACACTGCAGATCAATAAACCCTACAGTATTTCAGGAGTGCTGGATGTATATTTTGTTTGATGGCTTTGAAGATGCATATTTCCAGCTATAATTATTTACATATAGGGTCCAGGACCAGGAGATAACCTTCAGCTTTGGTAACATTAACACTTGCAAATAATCATCACTACTCTATCACTCTCACACCCCATAATCTGCTAACATATGTCTACATTTTCTATGTGTTTATGTAGTACTTTATATGGAAATGTTTCATTACTGCCCGCAGCAACATGTGGCATTTCTTCAAGAACATTTCAGCACCTTTTAACATGGTTTCTTCAAACGTCTCTCTAATTGTGAGGATTTCATTCTGCAAATGTTATCACTGCTCAAGCAGATCAATTTTCTTAACTGCTTAATATGCATGCTCTAGGCATTTCCGCAAAAAATGCAAAATATACAGTACAGAATTAATATAAATAAACTACTACCAGGCTATTATGGAGCAGATTTAAGGCAGCAGGGTTGGAGATAACTCCATTTCCAGACGTGCAAGTCTACTTATTGTGGCAACATGTCATCTAAATTTTTTTGTTCGAGATATAAAAAATATTTCCAATTAATTATTACAGTACCATTTTCTCTAAACCAAATTATGATATTCTTACTTACCAACACAGTGACTGCTGGTGCAGAGAGGGTTTATGGTGGAAATTTCTATCACAATTCTGGATTTTCTGAACTATGGTTGATTGTGATCATATTTCTGGCTGACCAAGAATCTTCTAAACCTGCACAAAATCCAGTTTGGTGGAGAGACCTCCAGGCAGGCACAGACATGGAGAAAAAAGTGCCATCTCATTCTTACAAAGGCTGGTGGCTGCCACTGATGCTTTTATGCTCAGATAAGATTTCATCCTTCCAAAAATAAGGGCCCTGAGCTGTCCAGGATGAAGAGCTCCCAGGCCAGGCTTCTCTCAGTCAAAAAAAGCCCTAGACTGAATTAGAAAGAATTAAAAGCAGGTGAGACCAATCCAAGCCCCATTATTGGGTTGGAGACATTGTGAATCTCAGGACACCCTTGCTGGAATGTGTCCCTCCAGCATCCTGCTCATATTCCACCCAGGTCGTGACAGTCTGGTTTGATTTTGGGGAGTGCTGGCAAGAGAGGATTTATGGTGTACTCTTGATATTTACATCTCTGCCCTCACCCTGGCTGCACAGAGGTTCATCAATGGCTGATGTTCCTGTGGGTGATGTAACAATTAAGCTAATTACATAAACAGCTTTGAGAAGAAGAGCCTGGCAGAAGAGCACAGCAGAATCATCCAGACCCGAGCTGTCCATCCCAGCCCTTCCCTGCCCTGCCTCCTCTTGCCCTGCGTGCATTCATCCAGCCCTTGGCAAACTCCACAGAAATTTCCTCTGTCAATAAGGAAACAGAACAGAGCAACCCCTCTGAGAGGAGCAAGCTGGTTTCTTCAGGAAGGTCCACAGAAGCTTTTCAAAGCTGGCAGAAATGCAGTTTCCCTGCTGTGAGGTTGGGTACCGATGCTGCTGGAGGGATGAGTCATTGTTTCTTTCATATATATCATCCGAGTACCTATAACTGTCTCTCATCTAAATGTTAATTGTATCCAACAGAATGACTTCAAATGAATACTCTGTCAATAACACTGTTATTAATGTTCCTTGATAGGCATGGTTGGAATATTTTGTAAGATTAGTCTAATATTTCCTACAGAATCTGCTTCATGTGTTGTGTTATTGCGTCTACTTTGGATCAAAACCTGCTTGTAAAGCCTTGGGTGGCTTTTTTTACTCTCCTCTCAAGAATTCCCATATCACCAAGTTTTGATAGGAACGATTTTACTACAGGCATAGCAGTGATCCTCATTTCTCTGGACCACAAGCATAAGTTTAGGTGTTAAATTGATATTTTCTGATTGCTCAGCAGGGCATTTTATTGCCTTCACTCGGCGCAGCTGGTACATCAGGAGCTGATGGCATTAGGGGGGACAGAGTTAAGCTTGGTTTAGCCATGTGAATATTTTGATTTACACCAACTCCACCTCTGCCTCTCCAAGCGACCATGACAGGAACAATTTGGCAGCAATTCCTCGCTGCTGGCCGCTCACCTGCCTGAGACAAAGCGAGGCAGAGAGCAGAGCCCAGGTATTTGACTGGAAAAGGAGACAGAACAGCTTCTCTGTGGTGCCTCAGGTGTATCCCTGGCTGATCCAGAGGAGCAGCAGCAGTGCCAGGAACACCTGAGCAACAGGTGGAGCCTTTGATGGGGCTGCTCTGCCGGCAAACCTCGGCAAGTTTAAAGCACTCCCAGCCCACTTTGTTTGCAAAGAGCAAATAGCTGATCCAAAGGCTGAAAGCCTCTGGGTTTTTTTTTCTTCTTCCCTCCCTCTCATCTCCTTTTTCTCTCCTCCTGCTGTTCCTTCAGATTTAGGCCTTTTGTTTCTTCTCCTCCAGACATCTGTCCTCTGCTGTTGCAAGAACAGATATCCCACCTCAGGTCCAGCCCACTTTGATAGTTCACAATGAGACACCAAAGCTGGAATAAACACATAGCTTGGGGGGGGGGGGGAAGGGGGAAAGAAAAAGTTAAATCCCTACTTGAAAACCTGTTTTGTGTTTTCTTATTTCTTAAAGTTATTTTTAAGTGTTTAAACCAGACCAATTATAGTCAGAAACTACTTCACTTAATCCATTCCTTTATCTCCTGGGAAAAATCACCAAAGCAATTCTCAAAATGTTTAAATCCCACAGTGTGCATAAAAGCAGCAAGTAAATCTGCTCCTTCCCAGGCAAACCTTAAGGATTTCACTGACATCTTTAATTAAACCAGCAAATAGGTCGGTTTCTCTTGTATTCTGACCAACACACTGTCAACAAGGAGGGGAAAGAAACTGAAAAGGAGGATTTGTACTGAAAAACAGCACCAGAAACATTTGTATAATCATGATCATGGACTGGAACAGGAATGTAATCAGGAATTATTAAACATTATCAACTACTTCCTGGCAACACATTGCTTGGATAACACTCCTGCAACTACAGGAGAGTTAGTTATGAAATAATTAAACTGCAAAATTGGAAATAGAACAAAAAAAAAGCAAACTCAAAATGCATGAAGTTGTGCAGAAGAAAAGTATTTTTATGTCTGTGAATTTATAAAGACGGATTTGATTCCAAAAGGGAGAATTGTGCAGTTGTTATTAGATCAGTAATAAGCACAGATGGCTGCAAAGGAACCATTCCCCAACCCATCCTGCCATCTCTACCCTGCAGCACTTGTGGAGGAGAAGGAAATACAAGAGTAGGGAGCAGCAGCACTGGGAATTTAGTGTTTTTAAAGACTCAGTCTACATCGTTGTGCGTTATTCTTTATCAGTAACATTCCTGGCAAATTCACCCAACACAGATTTTAAGACATGATTGCCTAAGCTCCTCTCAGAAGTCAGACCCGATGCCACGGGGTAGCTTGTCACAATCTTCTGTCAATATCACCCCCTTACAGATCTTCTTCTTTTCCTGCAGGAGGAAACTGATGTTCCCAGGGATGAAAAGGTTGCATGCAAAAGCAGGATCCAAAAAATCCTGCTCTCAGCTCTGTGGAAGAAGGATTTATGATGCTCAACTAGCAAAGATAGCAATTAGCTGGAATACTCAAGAGCAGAGAGCTTGACAATCTGATGAGTTATTCTTTTGAACTGGGGCAGCAACTCATGCATAAATTTCCTTGTAAACAATTATTACAGAAATGCACTGTAAACACAATTAATCATCTCAAGGTGTTATCTCTAGGTATTTTCCCCACAGATTATGTGCCACTTGCTCAATAAATCAAATTTTAACATAAAGACATCAATAGCTGGTATTATTAATATTCCCATTCAGCCAAACATGGTTGGGTAGAAGCTAACAAGCTTTGATTACATTTTGAAAACACAGAAAGTATTACAGAAAATGGGAAAAAGATGTGAATTGTGAAACTTTGAATGAAAATAGGATTAAAGAGGAGACATATGAATCAGAACATTGGCTCAGATAAAATACGAGTACTTTGTAATTTAAAATGCATTTTCACTGATATGAATTGGAAATAGTACAGTACGTCTTGTTAATAGGAATATTAAGTTTTACATCATCTTAGATAGGTTCTTCTTATGAAACAGTATTTACAAGAGCCTTACAATAATAGGCTGCCTAATATTTCCATATGATTTCTTCTTATGATATATCCCAAGCACATTTTCATCCATTGTTGGTAATTATCAGCCAGGGATTGGAGCAGACAGCAAAGGGAACGAACACACCTCGCTCCATTTCATCTCCCACAGAGCCCTGAACAACCTCCACTCCAGATTTATTTGAAACCCACCCTTTCAGACACCAAGCCCCCTTTGGAGATCATCCCATGGACTTTGGCAGGAGCTGAGAAGAAATGTGGTTCAGAAGAGTGGGGCTACCAAGGCTGGGGGAAAAATCTGATGGGGGGGAGATGGAGAAAGGAAAGAGGAGTGGTTGGAATAGGGAAGAGGGGAGGAGAAACACAAGAGGAGGAGGATTGTGAAGAGGACCAAGAAGCATCTCTGCCTGTCAGCTTTGAATAGTTTGCAGCATGGGGAAGATAGAAGAGGCACAGAAAAAGTTCACACAGGAATTTGCCACCAGAAAAGGGGACAGGAGCAGTGCAGAGGAGCTACCAAAGGGGTTTGAAAGACAGAGGGAAGAGAAAGCACCAACATCTGCAGTTTCTGCTCAGTTATTCCTACTTATCTTCCAGTCAACATAATTATTCCTGTTTACAAAAGAATGACACGTTTGCTCAGGCTTCTGCTGCTCTGCCCAATGGCTGGTGCAGCTGGTGACACAAACACGTCAGCCCAGTCAAACAGGTGACTTTGGGAGAGGGCCAGTTGTGCTCCATGGTTTCCATGGATGGGAATGAGTTCTGAACTACCCCTGGGGAAGGCCACAGGTGATATCTGAGAGCAGATCCTGTGGGAGAGATCAGAGATCATGGCCTTGGCCTGGTCTTCACATGGGAAACCAAAGGCCCTGTGGGAAGAGGGAAAGCAGAATTTGCATCTCCTCAGGTTTCTCTGTTGATGGTCCTTTGTGGTTCTGCAATGTTCAGATCCACCAAAAGTGGGGAGTCAGGACCCAGGGGATCAATTCTCTTTTTCCACTTCTCAACATATAACCAGATGCAATCTTTCCTCAGATCTCCCTATACTTGGAATCAAGACCACAGGAGATGGATACAGATGTTTCAAAGCCTTTTCATACCAGCTTGCTTTATTTCTTCAAGTTCATTCATTTAATTTTGCAGCCTCCTGCCTGCCTGTGGCAATAGTCTTCAAAATTTTAAGTTTGGTCACCTCTTCTGTTCAAGAAGCCGCCTGTTTTATGATCATGATGCAAGGTATTCATTTTCTATTCACTTCCTGAGCAGGATGATGGAAAGTGGCCAACAGACAAATCCCACTAAAATATTGACCTAATGGTCTCCAAGATTTTTAAACTGACACTATTCACTGAGGGTAGGAATAATGAATGTATTGCATGTAAAGAGATTTATTGATTGATATGGGCAGCAAAACAGCACTGCTCAATAATTATTTCAGAGATCAGGAAGTCACCTTGCTATATTATTCCTGGGTTGTTGCCAATTTTTGTTAACTGTCCACTTGTGGTGTCCTGTACAGCCCTGAAGATAGCTTGGTGTCTGCAAAACTCTCATTTGCAAATGCAAGTGAAAATCAATTAAAAGCAGGAGCACATCTGTGCATATACAGAAAAGGGCCATGTTTGGAGACATTTGTCCCTTTATGTCAGGGATAGTCCTTACACAGCAAACTTTATCTCACCCAGCACTGGAGAGTGGAAGGGAGGCAGCTGAGAGCCCATAAAACACGAACAAAGGGGAGGAAAATCTACTTGATGAGCCACCTCAAATCACCTTAATAAGTTCTCTTCGTGGCACGCTCTGGCACTGCTGATGTGCTGCACACCATCAGCACCGAGTGGCTCAGATGAGTTTTCTGCTTATCAATGGTTTCTTTTTCTTTCCATGTCTGGCAAATTTCTAATAGTGGCTGATTTCCTGTATGCAGAACCCATTTATGGTTTGTAGCACTGTATTATGATGAATTTACACTATCAATGAACATTGCTGAAGGGCCTCATTAACTTGTGCAGGCGGTGAATTTGTATTTTTCAAAATGCCACTCTTTCTCTAAAGAAATCTCGCTGACAGTGGCAGTCAAGTACTTGACTGGTTAATAAGGCAGCTCAAAGGAAACAGCTTCACTTCACTGCGAGTTTTTGTCCTTGTTTAATTTCTCCTCCTTTCTCGACAGGTTTGGAGGATGTGCGAAGATAATATATTTCAGTTTTTAATCTCGCAGTCCTGCTGACTACGATGATATAAACAAAAGCAGAAACACAGAAAATTATAGAGATACACTTAAAACAGAACCAGTAATAAAAAACCTGGGGTTCTGGCAGAGATTTCACTCAGGCACTTCTCTACTTGGCATAATTAGGAAGTTTCTTCAAATCCTGCTAAATCCCAGCTCCGTTTCTCCATGCCTGCAAAGTGAACAAGATAATCATGCCCATAATGCGGGGCCTAAAAACCTGAAGGCATCAGCACCCAGCCCTCCAGACAGACTGCAACCTGCAAACAGTTCAAAAGCAAGCTTGTCAGACTGGCTGCGACATATGGAGCTCCAACGAGAGTATTTCCAGATATAGGAAATACCAAGCATTCTGTAAACAGAGTCGTTGGGAGTAGTTTTTTTGCAGGGATATTTTTACGACTGGTAAGTTGCAAGAATCTGTTCACAATATCTGCGCTCTCGGTTACCACCTGTGTTTTTCTCAGCAGAACGTGGGTAACATGCAGGCTTTATGATAACAATTTTTTTTTTTTAAATCCAGCACTGTGTCTTCTGATACAGCCTCAAAGCTTTGTGGAACCTTCAGGGAGTACGTGGAAATCTTGTTTTTTGAATATGACAATATTTAGCTCTCTGAGATTCTTAAACCTAGCTAAATGTTCATGAAGGGTGTTGTGGGATGAGGGGGTCTCTGGGGCTGGGGTTTTAGGAAGAATTTTGGGCACTAAGAGTGGCAGAGCTTGACCAGGGCAGCCTGGGGAAGAAGTTTTTACAATAAGGGTGGTAAAACTCTGGCCCAGATTGTCTGGAGAGGTGGTGGATGCTCCATCCCTGAGAACATCCAAGGTCAGGTTTGATGCAGCTCAGAGCAACTTGATCTGGTTGGAGATGTCCCTGCTCATGGCAGGGGGTTGGACCAGATGACCTTTAAAGGTCCGTTTTCAAGGTTCCCTCCAACTCAAACAATTCCATGACTGATTCCACAACCTCTCCTGCAGGATCCCAGCGGCCCAAGAACCACTCCTGCATCATCCTGCTCATCTCACTGTGGTCTGTGCTGTAGGAGGGTGGAAATGGGATATCCCAAATATTTTAGTGATGGCTGGAAAGGCTGGGCCAGGTCAGAAAGATGTGCAGGAACCAGGGCTGACCCTGCAGAAGAGAAGTGCTCAGTGTTGCCTGTGCCATATGGGCAGCAGGAACCACAAACTGTGAGGTCAAGCCTGGGAAATGGCAGCAACAGGCGAGACAAAAATGCATTTTCATTCAGTCTTAGGATCCAAATCTTAACACAGAGCGAGTATTTTCACTCTTTCTTTTAAACATACATGAACACATATATAACAAATATGTCTCTCTCCATACACACATTCCCATATAGATGGAGGTGAAATAAATCTGTAAAACATGAGAAATGACATCCACAAAGGTACATTTTTAGTAACATAGAAGAGAAGTGATTGACAGAACAAAGCATATGGAAACGAAGAAGAATCTAACCCACATTTAGATCTAAGAAAAAAATATTTGCCTGAAGGGAAAATATTAATTAGTTTGTCTACATGCAAGATAAAAGTCTGGAAGACATATCCATCAAAAGGCAGCAGAATAAACAGCAAAATGGAAATTATTTGTAAATTGACAGTAAACTTGGCAAACATTGAGGGGGTAAACAAGTTATTTGGCATGCAAAGCACTCAGAAATCACAGCCTCTGTCAGGAGGCATCTGTGCATATATTCACTTATTTGACAGAAATTAACATTTTGCAGAAATCTTTGTTGCATGCTAAAGATTTCTTCACCCTCCTTAATTATTTTAATTGCTGCTTCAAAAATGTTCCATATAAACATGAAAAAAGACATTAAAATCCACCAAGTCCAGTCCCACGTTATCAATAACACACAGTCCCTGTGTACAGGAGTTTAACACAAAACCCACGGAGACAGAAAATATTGACAGAAAAGAGCCACATTTGTTTTTTCTCAATTGAAATTTAAGAGTCACATGAAGACTTTCTCAGTGTCCTTTCAGGATTGTGAAAGGCTTCAAAAACAAAACATTGTCTCACAACAAAATTAATTTAACTGCTGAGAGGCCCAGGGTTATGGAGATCCTGGTTTTCCCATTATCTGGGAGAAAATGCACATTTGTGCACCCATAATTCAGGTGGAAACTGGAAGTGTTTGTGCCATAACCGACTCTAATGGTGGGCACTTTTATTCAAGAATAATGCAAATTAATCTACACCTCAGATATTCCCCTCTCCCCTGCAGGGTGGGTGATGCTGAAGTCATCAAGAGCCCAACCAACAACTGGATTCTGGCTGTTTGAGGAAAAGATGGGTGAGAAGATGGACAATGTGAAGGTGTCAGGCTCAGAGGAGTCCTGGCACTACCCCTGAGGTCAGCAGAGCCACAGGACACCATTAATCACACCAAGAAAGCACCAGAAAAAGGGAAAAATCCTTGAATTTGGGTTGTCCTACAAGAATGGGGACTTGATCCAAACTCCATCAGCCTCCTGCAGCAAAACCAGGCTCTGCTGTGGAGGCACAGGCTTTGCCACAGGTGTTCTGGTGGCAGGACAAAGAGTTTTAGCTTGTTTCATACTGAAAAAAGAGCTGATTCCCCAAATTACACCAGATTTCCTAAGTATGGCAGTGGTACTACACTGCTAATTATAGCCAGGGATTCATGCAAGAAGCTGCATTACAAATTCAATGTAAAAATAGGTTTTTCAAATAGAATCTGAATAATGTTTTCTGCAAAATGCAGACCCACATATTGCACTTGACCCTCCCCAAGGGTAAATTCACATAGTTCCAGCAGCAGTTGGATATCAGATGAAGATGTAACCCTTAAAACACAAATTAATTATCTTTATCACACTGGAGCCATAACAGAATCCGCCAACAGTTTGCAAAACTGAAGAGGTCCAAAGAAAAATCACAACTTGATAACAAGAGCTGGCCCTTGATGCACTGGCTCCTTCTCCCAGTGCTGCTGATTTTTGCCATGCCAGCCCAGTTTGATTAATACAGCAGAAGCAAGAAGAATTCATTCAAACACATCCAAGCACTGAAGAAAACCTCATGTGAGCCCAGATTAAAACCCAACCAAAAAAAAAAAAAACCAAACCAACAACAAACCAAAAAAACAACCAAACAAAAGAAAAAAACCCTCAAAGTGTTCAACTTTGCCAAATCTGAGACTGTTTGTTCCTTTTCATTAAAATGAAAGGCAAGTCAAATACTCGACTTCCTCCAGAAATTCATTTCCAGGTCAGCTTCCAAAGCCAAAATGTCTTGTTTCCTGCATTATTTCTACATTGTATTGGAACATCAGAGCAATTTGAGCAGTTGTCAGGCTGGATGCTGGTGATTCCAGGCACTCACAGCTATGCCAGGGCTGTGGTTGCTGCAACTGGAACAACAGCAAACCCTTGGAAAAGTCTCAAGAATGCCTTTGCAACTTTTGATATCTGTTTGTGATATTTGGAAACACAAGATTTGTAGGAAGAAGTCCAGAAATGCAATGTAACAAAATGAAATCAATGGGAAATAAATAATAAGCCAAAATATGTCTTCTTATTTGTATTGCCAGGACAACTCTGTAAATACTGAGTTGTAACAAGTTTCCACAGAGTCTCTGGGTTTTGAACATAAAATTTCAGGAGGTTCAGTGACTTTCACAGGCAGGAATTTGTAATGGGACTTTGGGAAGGAGTTTAGCAGGCTTTGGGGTGAGCTCCACACACAGATCTGAACGTGCAGGCAGCTGTAGGACACCCCCTCCTGCTCCTGGGAAGAGCAGTGACAGCAAACCCTCACCCCAGGCATTCTGTGCCCAAAAACCGAGTGCAGTGTTAATCCACAGGATCACCAAGGCTGGAAATCCTTTTGGCACCATGGAGTGCAGCCAGTGACCAGCACTGCCAGACCCACCACTGACCCCGTCCCCAAACACAACATCCACGTGGGTCTGGAACTCTTCCAGGGATGGGGACTCCATCACTGCCTTGGGCAGCTCTGCCAGGGTGTGACAGCCCTTCTTGTGGAGAAGTTTTCCCTCATATCCAACCTGATTCTCCCCTGGCCCAGCCTGAGGCCATTCCCCCTCCTGTCCCTGTTCCTGGGAGCAGAGCCTCCCCTGGCTGTCCCCTCCTGTCAGGAGCTGTGCAGAGCCACAAGGTCCTCCCTGAGCCTCCTTTGCTCCAGGCTCAGCCCCTTCCCAGCTTCCTCAGCCCCTCCTGGTGCTCCAGACCCTGCCCCAGCAATGCTGCCTTTCTCTGGACACACTGCACCAAAATTACCCATTTTACCCAGGAAGTTCCTTCCTCCTGTGCCACACTGTGAGCCATTGCTGCTTTCAAAGCAAAACCTCAGAAATTTCTCACCTTCAGAGACTCAAATTGTAGATCAGAGATATGTCCAGCGAGCTCAGGGGAAATCCAGCCTCATATCTCTGCTGGAAGGTGAGCAAAGCAGGAGCCATTCCCCATGTGAATTTCTTAAAACAAACCAATATTCATTAAGTTTTTTAAATAGCTGAAGACAACAGTAGGTGAGGCAAGGTCAGTCCCCCAGGCACAATGTCCAGCACACTGAAAGTATCACTCAGAAATTCCAAGTTCCCAGTGGCAGGAGAACTCCTGCCCAGCTGAAGGAACACCCACCTGGCAGGTCTGGGTCTCCTTTTAACCATTCACAATTATATTGTATAATATAATATTATGGTTGTTACAAACAACCATTTCAGCATCCCAGGGGGTGGATTAGGACCTTCTGCCCTCATTTGGGACTGGTTGTCTTCTGCTCTTGATGCTGAGGTTCCACAGAACCACCACAAAGCAAAGCCCAGGAAAGTCAGCAGGCTTAGGAATTGTTAGGATCCTTTTTTTCTGAAAGTTTTTAATGTATAATGAAAGTTCAACATGATTTTGCTGCATTTAGAAGAAAAAGGATTTAGACTGTTCTCCAGATTTTCCTTTTCTTGCAGGAGAGAAATCAGAACAATTAATTAATTAATTAGATAGACAGGAGAATGCATTTCACCCTAGAAATTTTGCCCTGGCTGGCACCTGGCTCTCTGCTGCTCCCTGGGGCCACTGCTTCTGTCCAGCACTGTGTGGCTGTAACTCCACCTGCCCAATTCCAACCACTTCAGAGGAAAGGAAGAACTTTTAAAGGAAGAACATTTATTTCCATCATGCAGCACTAGCAGTTACCACTTTTTGGTGAAATTCTGAGCTGACAGCTCTTTGCCCAAGATGTTTAACTCTAGGAAGTGTAAAACACCACTGGTAATCCAAGCTCCTACCTTAGCTGAAAGTCTAGGCATAAAATAATTAAACTGGCTCTTTCCAAAACTTTATTTAATGCAAGTTATAGTCTTTCTCTCCTTTCTGTGATGGTCTAAGGGCAGAGAGGTCAGGTTTGGAGGGAGTGTCATGACTTTTATAAGCTCCAGCAGCCTGGCTGGAAGGAGAGGGACAAGCTCCCAGGCACACAAGGACACACACGCTCTAAATAATTTATAAGTCTGTTGACAACTCCAAGTTGTGCCATGTGTTATTTTGATACCTTACTCTTCAAATGTATAATGCCCCTCTCTGTCAACTCTCAGGCTCTCCTGTGCCCCAACACTTGTTCATTTTTTCCAGCCCTAGCAGCCAGTCTAAGAAAAGCTCGTCCCTTGCCCTGCAGATTTGGCCTCTTGAGAACAATGTGGCTTCTAAATGTCACCTGCCCTGGTCACGTTCAGGCCTTGGCTGCTTTACAAGGCCAGCCCGAGCTGTAAGGAATTTCCACTGCTAAGGGGCTGCTGCTGCTGCTCTGTGCAGAAAATAAATGCATAAATACAGGAGCACTATCGAATATATAATGGCTTATAAGAGATTATGGTTTTCTTTTCCTTAGCAAAAATATCTTCAATTCATAGGGGAAATATTTCTATTAGTGTTTATCCTTTAAACACGGCCAAGGAAAATATTTGGAGAGAAAAATCTCTTGAAGACACCACAGTTCTTTTGTATCTTTAGTTTTCAGCCCGTCACTCACATTGTTTCTCCTCAGTCAGCTCAACAGACTAATTCTATTTAATCCTTTTCTTTTTATATGTAAAATGATACAGTTTAATGCTCCACAGTTTAATATCTGTGAAGTTTTATCTTTATTTGTTTGGGAAATTTGAGTCAGATACTCACCTACTGTAATTTCCCAAGAACAAACAAATGAAAAAGGGCAGTCCATTTTCATGCAAATCCAGCCAGCTGTTTAGCTCGGCCTGCCCTTGCCTTCTGATGTGAGGATCTGCATAAAAACCAAAGTGGAGATATGATAAAATATAAAAGGCTGACAATAACATGCAAATCGAAATCAGTCATTGGAAAACTGTGGACTCATTGTCATCAAAAGAATTAGGTGGCAGAACAAAACAAAAGAGCCCGCCTGATAAAAGTAACTATGGCACGATGGCTTTAAAATCTACAGATTTCTTATACCACAAAGAAAATTGAAATTAAACACCTCTCTAGACTGCCTGCTTTTAATCTTTTCCTTCTGAGCTGCTTCCTGACATATTCTCTGTTAACTTTTTATCAAAGGTCATTTATAATCATATTTCAGAGATAAAATAAAAATAAAATTGCATTTATTTCCAAAGTTTTAATCAAGTGCCCAGGAAATAAAAAATTAAAAAGAAAAAAAAAAAAGAAAAGAAAAGCAACAAAGCCCAACAAAAATAAGCAGCTGAACTCTGAGAATTGTATTCCAGACTCACTAAAATATTTACAGAAAATATAAGTGGCCCCTTGTGTTTCAAACCTAGAACTTCTGGGTATAATTTTGGTGTCATTTAGACTTAGAGTTAAATCTGAGGATGAATTTTGGGTGGTTTTGAGGCCACACAAACCAACAGCAAATCCCTGAGTTCTGAGATCCCATGAGGCAAAGATGGTGCCAGAGGGTCTCTTACAAGGATCAGTTTTTATATATGAGAATATCCCCACATTTAGGAAGCTGAGGGAGTACTTCAGTGATTTCTTAGAAGAATTTTTTGAAAATCTTCAAGAAAGAATTCAACTTGCTTTAAAGTTTTCTTACTAATCTTGTTCCTTCCTCATAGAAAAAACCATGGATTTCCAACACACTTTTCATTACAGAGGAATAAAACCAGTTGCCCAAAAATTCCAAAATATTTTCCTAATTAGGCCACCCTAAGAACAGAAATTTAAGAATTTCACTCTGAAGTTGAACATGAAATAAATTTAGTTTTTGTTTCTCTTTGTATGGATATTTAATTTATGTTGATGGGGCTGGGGTTTTCTTTTAAAGACAACATCAAGAATTTGGTTGTAAAAAGATAACTAAAAATAAGAAATTTAAAAGTGTGTTAAAAGGCAGTTTTTCAGTTCGTGTGGATACATCCTTAGCTTAAAAACTGGGCTAAAAATTGCTAATTCCACATACTGAAATGCTCAATAGCTGCGAAATGCTGGAACTAAAGGTCCCTCTGCAACTCTAATTTGGCCCTTGCCTGTCTTCACCATGATGTGGTTGTTAATTACTTGCTCACACACAGCTTTGAAATTTTATTTTTGCCAGAGAAACCCAGGCTCACAAGTGCCCAGGGATAACTGTGCATGGAAATAAATCAGGATTTTTATTTTGCTGCTGTCTGTAGTTGGTGGATACAGTGTAAATCATGGAATTTTAAAATGTGTTGGGTTGGAAGAGACCTTAAAGCCCATCCAGTCCCATCCCCTACCATGGACAGGGACACCTTCCACTGTCTCAGGTTGCTCCCTGTCCAGCCTTGGACACTTCCAGGGACCAGTGACCTCACTGTCAACATTTCCTTTCTATGAATGAATGAAGGTGAATGAAGCCAGAAAAGATAAAAATCAATTTCTTGGTGCTTTGGAAATATCTTTTTTCTCAATGCCTGATTATAAATGTGTAAAATGGAGCCAACCCTCTCTGGAAAGAGGAGATTCCTCTCTACTCCTACAAAAACAATTAGCAAAGGTCTGTTCTTTGTAAAGAGCCCAGGGGAGAGGGTCAGGAGAAAATCCATGAGGAAAAGTCCAAAATTTGGACAGTGTTTGGGAAATAACAGGTGATGAGCATGGGAAAACCACACATGCTGAAAGAGGAGGAGAGACCATTCTGTAGGATCATGGAATCCATGAAAAAGGATTGGAAAATCCTTTTTCCAGTCCTTTGGAAAAAACCTTTCAGATCACCAAGTTGGAAAAGACCTTTCAGATCACCAAGTCCAACCATCAACTCTTCCACCCCACCATGGTCACCACCAACCTGCCATGTCCTCAAGGGCCACATCCACGGTCTTTGGACAATTCCATGGAATGACAACCCCACCTCCTCCCTGGTTCCCTATTCTAAGGCTTTACAACAAAGGAATTCTTCCCAATATCCAGTCTCAACTTGTCCTGGTGGCATTTGAGGCTGTTTGCTCTCATCCTGTCAATTGTCACCTGGGAGCAGAGCCTGACCCCCCGGTTCCTCCCTCCTGTCAGGGAGTTACAGATCAATAAGGTCTCCCTGGAACCTCCTTTTCTCCAGGTTGAGCAACCCCACAACCCATTTTACTGCACAGCACAGAACAGAAGTCATATCAATATACAAAAATATAAAAAATACGTCTGTAACAGCATTTTCTGACTTTTCAGTCCTTAACTTCCCAACCTTTGCATTCCATTGCTCTCTTTCAAATGCAATTCCCCGAACAACAAACAAGCCAAGCCTGAAAAGTGTTCAGCCTGCAGGACCAGACGACCTTCCTTCGCTTCATCAGCAAAACTGGGACCTCTAGACTCGTTCTGCCACCTCCTGTGCCCGAGCTCCCCACGCGCCCAGTGACAGCCAGCAGCTTTTTGTCCGTGCCCCGCCGCCCCAGACATGGAAAACACACAATTTGCCGGCGTTTGCACAAACATTCAGCACCGAGAAAATAATGCTCAGTTGTGTGGGGTTTGTGCTGTCCCTGGACCAGCAGGAGGTGACCCCAGAGCAGAGGGAGAGGCGTTCTCTGCTCGCCTCCTCCGGCGTGGCCGCGCCACGGGCGCTCCGTATGGGCGTCGCACCCGCGCTCGGAACTGCGAGGAGACGGATCAGCCTCGGTGCAGATGGACTCAGCAAGTGCAAACAGATTTTTAACATGCCTATAAAGTAGGGCACAGGAGGGTTTTTTGACAAGAACGAAGGGAAAAAAAAAAAAAAAAAAAGGAAAAAGCGTCAAGTAATGAAGTACCTGCTCCAAGCCTGAAGGAATTGGAGCTGCTCGGGAAAATTATTATAATTTTGAAGACTGTGAAAGAACATGCATTACCACAATCTCTTAAAAAAAAAAAAAAAAAAGGAGGAAAAATCTTACTCATTTTAGCAAAAAGATTCTAAAAAACTGCTCGACTCACAGCTGGCACAGAAAATATCACCTCCAGCATTTGAAATCTGCCAAAACTCCAGGCGGATTCCAGCGGGGAGTTAAACATGGAGTGCTGGGCAGCTAACCCAGCACAGAGCCTGTCACTGCTGCAGAGGAGATGCTTCAGGAACAGGGAGATAAGAGGGACTGGGAATTTATGAAGGTGAATTGTTCCCAGCCCTGGTGTGATGTCTCTGGCCAGATAATTTTGATTAGGATTGTGAACACCTTGATTCTCATCCCTCAGGGAGGAAAATCTCCCTGCTGAGGGTTATCCTGGAGGTGACGGAGATGGGTGATTGTGGTGCCCATGGAAGCAGAGCCCCCAGGCAGGGTGGAATCAGCTCAGAGGACAAGGAAGAGGCTCCAAGGTCTCACTGGAGCCTTCTCTTCACCAGGTGAACACCCCCAGCTCTCCCAGCCTGGCTCCAGAGGGGTTCCAGCCCTTGGAGCATCTCTGTGCCCTCCTCCATATCCTTCTGCTGTTGGACCCAGGGCTGGGGCAGCTCTGCAGGTGGGGTCTCACCTGAGTGGGGCAGAGGGGCAGAATCTCCCCCTTCCTGCTGCCCACGTTGAGGAGGAACTCAGGACATGGGGTTTTCTGGCATCCAGTGCCCATGGCTGGGACTTGCAGAGCTTCACACCCACCACCACCCCCAAGCTGATCTCCTCAGGGCTGCTCTCCATCCATTCCCCATCCAGCCTGGATTTGTGCTTGGGTTTGCCCTGACCCAGGGCAGCACCTTGCACTGGTTGAGCTCCATGAGGTTTGCATGGAGATGCCAGTCATGGCAGGGGGGAGGATATCCTTCCTTCCTGAGCATCCTAGAGGATCATCTCAGACCTAAGCAACCTCCATCTCCTCTTCTCTGCCTGGTTTATCTTTGTCAGGTTTGTGGAAGATTCCCTGTTTGTTCAGCCAGCCAATAATTTTGCTGAAGTAAGAACAAACATCACTTTAATTGTGCACGGTTATCATTGAAATCTGTTTCCTAAACCAGGATTTCAGGAATCATCACTCAAGCTTCAGGAAATAATGAAATTAGCTCCAAACTCAGAAGACTTTAACAAAAATAAATGATGAAGTATTTTTTTTTGTCTCTTAGTTTATAAAACACAAGGTAACTTGAAAGCAGTGGACTATCAACTCACTTTTCCCTTTTTTCATGGAAAACAAGAATTCCCAGCCCACTGCTGCTCAGCAAAGAGAGTTTTAAACAGCCAGTGGCTCTGGGTGGTTGTCATGTCCCCAGATTTGAGCCCTGAACTTGGTGCAAATTTCAGCACCAAGTTCATGTCCTTGTGCACTTATCCAAACCAAGCCAGGCACCCAAAACCTCTCCAATTATCCCCAATACCTTTGGTGACACACAGAGGTTCATTGATGCCACAGGAGCATCGTGAGGACTCGAGCAGACCAAAACATTTCAAAAGCAGCACGAGATGACACAAATGCTCAGCCCTGAAAATAAGTCATTTAGCAGTAAGTACATTTTTCTTGTGGTTGAGAACAACATGAAAGTTTTGTGTCAGTTTTTATCCTCCAGATGTGTTCCTAATGTTGTCATCGATAGTAGCACTTGGTATTATACCATTTTAATAGAAAAAATATTCAACTCCTATTTTGAACTTTTTAATCTTTCCCTATGTGCCAGAAAGTAGAATAACTAAAGCTTATCTATTTATGCCTGTGCCTAAATCTTCAATGCATATATAAATTTAAATCTCATTACACTCTAACACACTGCTTTAGAAATAGGGATACATTTTAAGAGTCTGCTACACATTTTTATCAAACAGAGGGACTTAATTTTTATTTTTCTTCCACATAAAGCCAGCGAAATCCTGCATGTTAATACTTCAAGAAAATAAACTTGTGTAAAGATTTGCCTATCCAAAGTACAGTATAATTTAAATTTAAATCCCTCAGAAACCCAAAGCACTGTGTTTATAATATGAGAACAGCGGGCAGTCATGCCCTTGACTGGAGGGCATGTCAGCCAGTCCTCTCCTTCCCTGCAAAACCATCAGGCTGGCAGTAGTGACAGATGAACAGCTTACCATTAATTTCTCCTCTTTCATGCCTTCAATCCAAATGGTGCATATTCTCCACAGGGAGGCATCAAGGTCTTTGCCTTTATTTCTCTTGCATACTCGCACTGACTTATAAATCAAGTGCAGATAAGAAGAGAGGGCAAATATCAATCTTTTTTTTTTTTTTTTTTCCTGGCCAGTGCCCACTGGCACAAAACTGAGCTTTGACTGAAAGGTTCTTCAAATCTTTCTGTGATTCATAGGCAAGGGAGTGCTCGGCGAGGACAAAACAACAAAGGAAATTTGAGAGAGAGGATTTGTATATCTTGGCTTATAAATTAGAAGGCTCCTCTCCATGATGTTTAAATATGGTTTCCCAAAAAAAGAAAAAAAAAAAGAAAGAAAAAAAAGAAAGAAAAAGAAAAAAAAAGTGAATCTAAGTTGTTATTACTTTATTGAAAAAATCTTTGTGGAATATAAAGCAGGCAGTCACTGGAGCAGCTCTAATCAGCATGTGGTGTTTTCCCCAAACAGGCTGACTTTTGGGGGGGCATCTCTTTGCCACTGAAGCAATTCAATCCTTCAAAACAAAGTGTCTTTTGCTGTTACTTTGCAGCATTAATGATTAGGTTTTGTTTCTCTGTAAAAAAAAAAAAAGAAAAATGTAAGAAATCTTATTTCAATTTAAAATACAAAGAGTCAGATTTACATCCTGTGCAAACCAGTGGAACTCCACGGGCTCTTGTGCAGCTCTGCTGATTGACAGTCAGTGGAAAATTGTCCCCCAATGTTTTTTAAGCTCAGTGGTTCATTAACTATATTTTCTTTGAAGCTGCTGCTGCATCTTTCAAAGTTCAAAGAAAAAGTATTTTTATATATTGTTTAAACCAAGTTTCAAACATCATCTTAGTTTGCTGTGATTTGGGGGTTTCACTAGAGACTTAGATGCTAATTCTGGAACCAGCCTACTATGAGGGACGTGGGTCTTCCTCCTCTGGCTCTCTTATTTTCTTTTGGTGCATTACTAGACGAATTTGCTATTCAGTTGCAATAAATTGATCTTGCATTTAAAACATATATTAAATCATTGGTGTGAGTGATGCAACATTATTACATGTCAGGAAAAAAATCTATATTATGATAGTTGTTGACAAATGATAATATTATTTTCCAGCTAAGCATGAGGTGTTAATGCTGCTAAATGGCTGCAAATGTTGATGTTAAAGGCTGCCTGCTGGCCATTTCCAGGTGACATATCTGGGGATTTGGGGCTATTTCATTTTCCAGCCTTTTTTAAGGCTTCAGGCCCCATCCATAAATTACAGCTGATGACAAAAGTGGAAGCTAACAGTGGCAAAATTAGGCCCACAGGCAAAATAATTATATATACAGCCTTTAGCAGTGAGGGAGAAAGCCATCAATCAGCCCCCAATTATTCACTAGTTAATCAGCTCTGCCCTTCCTTTATTGAAGGGTTACAGTGTAATTAAGTTGGCAGCATCCTTTTAATTCATCAAACATACAACACATGGCGGTGTTTGCTGCAATCAGGGGACGGCACCTTTGTGTGCCTGACCTCGCTCTGCTGCAGGAGAGGGGGAAACTTCAGAGGGAAGGGAGACAATTTCTGGGAGGGCAGAGCAGAGCAGCCCCCAGCCCCGCAGGGTGGGCAGGGCTCTGCCAGCTCGTGAGGAACACGTGTCTGCACCCAGGATGAACCCACCGGGGGCAAACACTGCAGAAATTGTGGTCAGTGGGGTTGGTCACTCATCACCCTGGGCAGGGGGGTCCAGACCACGGCACTTATGGATGAAACCCCCTCGTGCCTCTCCCCAGCAATCCTGCTCTGATAACGAGAGCCAAGCATCCCTCTGGGATCCCTGGTGGAAACACCACCAGGCACAGGTTGGTCCCTTCCAGGCCAGCAGAGCAAATGGCCAATGGATTCTTTTCTCCATGAAATATTTTTGTGGAAACCACGTTTCAGGGAACCACAAAAGCAGTTTTTTGAAGGCAGCATGGAGTTTGTATTATCTCTCAAATTAGTGACACTGGATTTTGATATTATACAGCAGATTGTTATTTTCAGTGGCTTTTTGCCAGTAAGGAAGTATTTGGACATTGATTTTTATCTCATTAGTAATGGAAATGACTTAAAATCCTCCACTTTTCTCTCTGTACTAAATTTTAACCTGTGGATGCCCTCAATGGCTTTGACTTCTGTCTTTGTATGTAAACCCCAGTAATGCCATTTATTGTGAGTGTCATTTCCTTCCCATATTTACCTGACCATAAATCTGCTTTCCTGCCACATATACTTCCTGCTCACAGCATCCTTGGAGAGGTTGAACGTCCTAAGTGTCCTTCCTACCTTGCAGAATAGACACAGAATTATTTATTCATAAACAAGCTCCGTGTTTCTAACCTGCTTGTAATAATGAAGTTTTATACAATCATCAGCTCTACCGATGATTCAGGCAAACAAACCCAAACCCCTCAACATCTGCACGTGCTGAGACTCCCAATGTTCAGAAGCTTTGGCTTTTGGACAAAAATTCTTTTTGCTCCCACATGAAAAGTAGAAGACCATTGTCCTTCTGGACACTTTTGAATGGTTTTTCCTCATTCAATTGGATTGGAGACATTGGGGTTTTCTCATTATTTAGTAAAATGGCTTTCTTGAAGACAGGAATTATAATGATACTTCATTCTGTTTTTGTGGGTTTGGGGTGTTTTTCTTTGGAGGAGAAGCACGCACACAGGGATTATACATCTACCCACAAATCTCCAAGACACCAAGTGCAAAGTCTTGGCCAAGTCTGGCCAGCCACTTCCAGCAGCTCCAGCAGTGATCCCTCCTGGACCTTGCCCTGTCCATTTTCCCATTGCCTGGAGTCTCACCGGAATGTTTGACACCATCTGTACCATTTTCCTTTTCAGCACTCTTTCCCCACCAGACACCCCATAGTCCAGCAGCTTCCCAATGTCCCACGTTCCCTGGAATGGGGAGCTCAGACCAAGGAAAGACAGCAGTGGAATGTTGGCTCTCCTGGCCAGGAGCTGTGCTCATCTCACTAACAGCACGGGCTCCCCCAGTGCCTTGGGGAACCTGATGTTCTGGAGTCACTTTGGCCTTTTCAACCACTAAATACCCATCTGGACAGCTGTCCTAGTCTAGGACTGAGCTTGGTTTGCCAGATGCCAGAAGAGAAGATCTCTCACTGGCAGCCATCACCAGAGATTTCCCATTCCAATCTCCTTCTTCTCCCTTTTCCTCCCAGTTCTGGAACCTGAACTGAGCCAGCCAACATCAACATCAGCTACCAAAGAACCTGCCCCAGCAAAGAAATTTCTGTTAAATAACAGTTCTGTTCTTGCTAAACACACCAGTATTTGACTATTTATTTGTCTGCTGGTTGTACTCACACATCTCTTTACTCTTGGGGGATTTTTTTTCATGACAGAAGCTCGGGCTGCACAATTTAGATCCTGCATTATCTCAATGTCAATAAGTATCATCTTCTCCTAAAGAAAACACGTGCCATATTGCAAGTCAACCTCAGTCATAACTCAACACAATCATGTCATAATATAATTTTATACAATGAGATTGTATCTGTTGTTATTGAGGGTCATTGAATTCCGTCTGTCAGGGTGATGTTATTGAATAGGTTCAAGTAATAGTTTGTGCTGATTATCAGAAAATATGTTTAAAACTGTCACTATGTTTATATCTTTCAGGGTTGCATTTGAATTATGCAGATAAACGGGATCAAGAGGTGTAATGCAGCAAAGAACAATTCTTGATAGGAGCTGCAGAATTAAGTTTATATGAAATTTTCTGAGAAAAAAAGGGACTTCGTACATGCTGGGTCTGCTTAAAATGTAAAAGACTGAATATAGAAAAAGCACATTTAGATTTCTTGGTGTTAAGCCTAAAGTGCATTCTTAGATGACAAGCAATAACCAAAAAAAAAAAAAAAAAATCATCAGTGTGCACATGAGCAAGAACAATATTTTACAGATATAATAATTTGATTTTTTAAAAAAATTTTCCCAATACATCAGGTCCCAATGGTCAGGGAAAACACTTTCTGTGGACAACATTCATATTAAAAAGCTGCCAGCTGCAATTTTAAGTCCTGCAATAAAAAAATCCTAACAGTAAGTAAGAATGTAAACCACATCATATTTTTTTCCTAACTACCTAATTTTGCCATTTTAATATACAATTTAAAATTCATTGCATCGTGGTTAATTACATAAATTATCCACTTGAAAAAAAAAAAGACAATCCAGTGTGTCTACTGGAGCTGAACACGACAGCCCTGGTTGCAATTGTATATTTTTGAAATTTGAATAATTTGAATAATGTTTTGTTCTCACATATTTTCCATTGCAAATATTTTAGTAATGTTCCTATGAACGTGCTCATTTTTTTCATGGACAATTTTTAAGTAAGAAGATAAAGAACCCTAAGAAAACGCAGATTATGTGGGAATTTATTCTCTTGAAGATTTGGCTTAGATTATAGTGAGGTATAGCAAGAAGAAGTGCCAAAACTGCCACTGGGGTTTTAGTTAAGACTGAACTTTGGTTAAACTCACAATTTTTCTGTAGGTGGTAAGAATAACACCCTCTTGCCCAGAAGAATTTGGAAGACTCCTCTATAACTGCTATTTTTTTAATGATAACTCTTCCTAAAATTAAAATTATGTATTACATTGCTTCGAGAAATTAAAAATAAAATATGAAAGTTCAGTCACATTCAGGTTTTGTATAATCAAGAATAGATCTTGCTTAAGGTCTCTTTCTGGATATTCATCTTTCCTTATGCAGAACATCAAAGGAATTCAACTGCACTTACTCATAGTTCCCAAGATAACTTTGGAAATAAATACATTTTCTGTGGTAGAGATATTGGGGGTAGAGTGGAATTAGAGGACAAGATTCCTTGGAGCCAAACTCACGACTCTTCTCTCCTCCTCACAAAAACACTTTTCAGCCACCTATCAACAGCCTAGAACAAAGATTTTTTGGGATAGTTGTGAAAACAAAACCTTTGATCAATCTGGAAATCGAATATTTGGAATACCCTCTGAGCAGGAACAAGCACTGAAAATCATGCTTTTGCATAGACAAGAAAAATCTACTTTAAACCTGACTTTCTAAGCAATGCAAGTTGAAATAATTGAGGAAAGATCAACTTCCTTACAGAGAAATGAGAAAGGGAAAACCAGACTTAGATGTGGAAGGAGATTCGTTGCTTTGATTGGCACATGAGGTGGAAGGTGATCCTCAGGGCACGAAGGGGTTTTGTACACAGCAAAGTTTCCTGCTTGTCCCATTGAGAAAATTCTCCTTTTCCAGTGATCTGTACCAAAACCCAGACTCCAGGAAATGCATTTGTAAAAGGATAAGAGCTGCAATAACTGTATGGAATGAGCATCTCAACAGCCCAAAGTTACACCACACCATTCCAACGTGGAAATCCATGTCTGGAATATCAGACATCAGCAGAACAAGAGGAGACAATGAAAGGAGGCAGAAAACTTTGCATTCTTACCACATAAACTCCAAGGGGAATATTAAGTTGAAAAACAACATTTTATATAAAATATTTGCACGGCTCTTGAGCCAGGATTTTTCTTTGCATTCACCCTGCAAGAGCATGGCTCAGCCTAATGCATTAGATTCATTTATTTTGTTGTGGAGCTAATGGGATGAAGATAAAGTGACTTCCAGGCAGAAAACCTTGTTAATCAAAACCAATTTGGGCCACTTGTACATGTTGTTCTGACTTCCTGAGTTGGAACATCCATTTTTTACCAGAAACGAACATGCCTGCAATGAAAAAATGAAGTAGAGTTTGTGCTTCATTTCTGGACAGCTACTTAGACTATGTAAATGTTTTTATCTGAGATATCACCTCTATACAGATTTTTCTTTCCTCAAACAAAAGCCCTTTATATTTGGGAAAGACTTCTTTCTATTTTAAAAGCTATTTCCAAGATGTATTTTTGAGTGGATTCAGTCCTTGATATATTTTGCAGAACTCTGAGTAACTTGATGGCCTACTGGAAGCCAAATTCACATCCTGGAAAGAAAATTGGGAAAAATTTCCTAAAAGGTGTTTAAAGCCGAATATGGATGTTTGTGATTCCTTAATGATTTGTAGCTTGATGGTTTTAATATGTTATTTGAAGAACCAAGGTGCCCCCATAGCAGTAGGCACCAGAATGGAGTAAGTGACCAATAAACATTTTGACCTCTTGCCATGTTTTCCACAAATTAGTAAGAATGTGTGCCAAAATAAAAGGCACTGGAAGTGAGATAGTTAATATTAAAAGACAGAGCAACAATCACTAATGAAGCATTTGAATGTTTGTGAGTGAGAAGGAAATGTAAATTTACCAGGGACATTTATTAGCAGTAGAAGCAGAAAGGTGTTGAAATCTTGCATTTGTGTAAAAAACACTTGACAGTAGCTCCCAGCACTAAATCTCTCACCCCTTCTACACACCAGGGCCTGGATTTGCCTTAATTTCTCTTTACCCTGTTTCTTGGGAAGTAGAGAGGCTGTACTAAGGCAGACCAGTGTACAGCAACAGCAAATTTAACTCCTTTAAGCCTCCCTGTGCCCATTTTTCTTTGTAAATTCAGACAAACCACTGGTCAGGTCGTCCAGGTTTAACTAGACATGAGTGAAAATCTTCAGACCCAGGGTTTCGGCCTCCATCTATATATAGTTCCTCAATACTGGGTTAAAATCTCCCAGAAAAACTAAAAATCTGCTCGAAGAGGGAGTAAATTAAGTCAACAGAAAGTTTTGCACAGTTTCAGATGAATTATTAAATCACCTTCTGCAGTGCACAGCAAGAAACCCAAAACTGCCCTTGGGATTTCAAACTCCAGTGAGCTTGGTCAGTGCTCTGCATCCCTAACAAGCCTTGCAGTCAGACCAAGGGGCTTCTTTGTGGACCTTTTTTTTTTTCCATGCACCATCTGGTAAACACATCCCTTTTTATCCCACTTACTTTTGTTTGCATGGTCCATGTATTTCTTTATCTGTATTTTCAGATGCTGTTAAATTCCCCTCAGTATTTCTGAGGAAAGTCTGAAACTCAGTAACTCAGTATTCCCGAGGCAACCTGCAATAACAGCCAGCTCAGGACTGCAAAGGATCCTCGGTCAGGAAAGGGATTTCATTTCTAGTGGGCAATTGCAAACAACAAGGGAAATATTATTTTTTTAAATTAAGATAAATACCTTAATGGTGTACTATTAAAATAATGTGCCCAGTTTACACAGACCTGAAAAAAGAGGCTCCTATCAAGTTTTCCCTCTTCAGGGATATGCTCTTGTTACCCTCACAGGAACATTAATCACACTGAGGCTGCCTGGTGGAGCCACATTGGAAAAGAGTCCCTTTGTCCCCATCTAGCTAAAGTCCCTTTTCCTCACACCCACAACTTCCCTCTCTGCCACCTCCCAGCTCCTCCCCGATGGCCACTTCGTTGTGGGGATGCAAGGAATGGGAGGCAACTCTTCCTTCTCTCCTGAGCTGCATTAATTTACTCTTACATCACCTCCAAACCTCTGCACACACCTGTAAACCATGAAAATGCTGCTCCTGGACCCACCTCTGCCAGCCCAGCACGGGGCAGGAACTTTCTACAGCAAGGACTACAAGGCCAATAATCACAGAATCTTGGAATTATTGAGGTTGGAAAAGACCTTTGAGATATTTGAGTCCATCCTGTGACCTGACACCACCTTGTCACCCAGACCATGGCACTGAGTGCCACATCCAGCCTTTTCTTAAACACCTCCAGGGATGGAGACTCCACCATCCCCTTTCAATGCCCAGTCACCCTTTCTGTGAAGAATTTCTTCCTATTGTCCAACCTAAACCTCCTCTGGGACCAGGCTGGACCAGATAGAGGAAAAAATCCAGAGGTAGACCCAAGAATTGCATTTCTGTGAGGAGCTGCACACTGACCTCAGGCAAAGAACAATGTAAAGCCAGCGCTGTGGGTGATGTGCCACCACCAGGAGCAGACCAAGGTTTGTGGGTCAACATCTTGACACAAAACTGCTGTGGTAGAGCCTGTCACACACTTGTACAGCTCTCACTTAGCAGGTGGAATAGCAGAAAATATAAATAACCAGCACTGAAAGCAACAGTCCTGTCCTCTATTGTGCAGGTCACGCTACTTCTCTATCCTACGCGAGGCAATGAGAAAATAATGACATGCAATATAGTTAAAAGTGAATGCCTTCATCCTTTTGTTGTTTATCAGTTAACAAAATGACATTATAGAGATGCTTTATGTATTTATTGAAGGGCTGGGAACATCTATCAAAGCTCATTTTAGCTATTGTTAGCGCCATCAGACTTGTTCTCTTCTGCCACGAGCTGGAGCAAGACTGTCAGCGAGAGATGACTGATATAGGCAAATGATTTTGCATCATTTGAGATACATACAGAAATATAATCATACCCAAGGTCAAACATTAGAGAAAGGTTGGGCATTTGGGGCAATGAAAGCAATGCTGTCAGATATTGAAATCTCAGCAGGAGATTCAGCTCCATTAAAACTGAATACACAATTACTTTCAGCTTGCTACTTTCCATGCATGTATAACTAGTTTGTTCATCTTGGTGCCCCCTGCGTTAGGCAGAAAAGGTAAGGTTTGAATATTTGGAGGAATGGGGATGGTGCTTCTTTCACAGGAGTGATAAAATGACTCTATAATACCCATGCAACTAGTGCATCACTGCAACAATTAATCTGCCTTGAAGAGCAGACCTCAGCGACAGAAGGAACTGGCTCTGCCCAGGTATCTTGGAATTCTCCACAGGTATTTGGCTGAATTTAGGTGAGTGGCCTTCCAGAAGATGCTTCTTTGGTGGCCAGGAAAGGAACACTGAGGTGCCTGCCAAGCAATGCCAATGGAATTGCACAAGGAAGAAAGAACTGAAGAGAAGAAACGAGGGGAGAAATGAAGGAAGGAAGTTGGAAAATGAATTGTAAGTAGATATTAGAAACAGCAAAGGAGAAAGGTGGTGGGAAGGGCTTCACCCAGATTGGGAATTGAACAGAGAATTGCAATTGGGAATTGTTTTGAAACTCAGCTGCTTCCAAAAGCTCCAGTTATCCATAAATTGTGCAGGAAGGAGAGAAGCTCCATGTGCATGTGGCTACTTGTGCTGCTCTCTGCCACTTGATGCAGCCCTGAGGAGACACTTCCAGCCTGAGAGATGCCCCACCAGCCTCAAACAACAAATACTTATTTAAAAAAGCATCTTTTTAAGGGATGTTCCCTCAAAATCCGGACTTTTTATCCAAGGCAGCACTATCTCAAGCATCATTCAGGCATTGCAGGTTCTGAGATCAGAGACAGAATGGTATTTTGGGACCTCAGGATCAGGCTAAAGCAATAAATCCTCTGATCTGGCCCCCAAAATGAAATAATTCTTGTAATATTGGGAAGATTTTGCATTCCTATGTGCTTCTTTTATTTCTGAGAGGTCTGCACTGAACCTCAAAAGGTAATAACATCAAAGTTTTGAATTTTATGGAAAACCCAACTCCCTGATAATTTTCAGCTTACATTTCCACATTATTAATGTTATGAAGTTTCATCTAGGATTGAATTATATGGCTATAAACTTCCTTGTATTGATGTCAGCCACCAAAAATATTCAGTTTATCTTATCTGTGTCCTTTATAACAACATTTCCTGATCTGTTTGGGGTCATGAGTACCCATGTAATGTGTAGTGCCAGGAACATATAAATAATTGCTTTTACTTTCTGATTTTGACACAGTAGCATGCAGAGTTCACACAAATTAATTTCTGATATTACACTCAAAATTTTTAATTCACACAGAATTTTAAAAGAGTAAACACTACTAATAAATAATATGGATTAATACTGAATAGTTTTGCTATTCTTTGAAGTTGCTATAAATAAAATATATCCACATCGTGCCCTTCAACTCTTTGAGTATGATGAGTAGTAAGATTTACATTCCCAGCTCCAAATACCAAGGAATTGTTGGGAATGTAATTTCTCATTCCATGTTAACACATTTGTTCTCTACTTGCCAAGACTGTGAAGCACTGACTGAATAAGAAAAAAAAATTTAAAACTTTAAAAGTGGGATAAATGGGAAACACTATTTTTTTAGAAATTTCTGCCTATGCTGGCTTTTATCTCCTTGCAGTTGTGGAGCACCAGGATTCCACTGGCACACAGGGAATGTGTGACTTATCCAATAATTCTGAATTTCCCACACGTTTCACATCAGCCTCCTCCAGAGAGCATCTCTGGGCTCAGGGATGCTGATCCCCAGACATCAGCTGTCCCAGGTGGGACCTGTGTTGTCCTCTCTGGGTCTGGGGTGGGAAGGCTGAGCTTCCCTCACACCCCACTGCAAACCCTCCCCACGCTGACCCAGTGTTTCTTTCTGAACAAATTTTTACAAGGCACAAAAGCAGCTATCCTGTACAATTCTGCCCTTTAAAGGAAAAAACCCATGGTTGTGCAACCTCTCCTGGAAGAACAAACCCTCTTGGCCACATGCCCCAGCAGCAGCACAGGAGGAACTGGTGCACACTCACATCTCCTGGTTCCAGGCAGTGTCTCCAGCCACAGCTCCTCCAGCCCATCCCCTTCTTTCTTTGGGAAGCCTCTGGAGATAGAAAGAAACAACAATGAAAATAGTAAATTCTTTGAGGTTGTCCTGTCCCCTGGGGACCTGAGTCACGTGTGTAAACATGTTCATGTGTGCACAAACATGTGCAGGAGAGGGATCACCCAAAGCATCGGTACAGCAGCCTCTCGCTATTTTTAATTTTATTTTTTCCTGCTCCACATGTCCATGGTGTGTAACACATCCAAATGGTCTTTGAAGTTCCCATGCTTTCAAGGTCTCACATCTGTCATGCTATCAGTATCCTGCCACAGATGAAAAGAATATAATTATGGATTTAGTGTAATCATTGATTTCTGGGCTCCAAACCATTCAAAGAAAGGTCACGAGTCCACGCGGCTGCCCCTTAGGAAAAGGATTTGCATACGACGATTTTATTTAGCTGAAGACACCCCCAATTAAATGTAGGCTCTTCTCTTTGGGCTCTGCACCTGAGGCAAGTGGAGGGAGACGGATCAGCCTCTCCCTGTGCCGGGTTGGCGCAGCAGAGGCGGCAGCGGTGGCTTTGTGCTCCAGCCCCTCTCATCCAGGAGGCAGCAGCATCTCCCTTTGGAGAGGTGCCACGGCGAGACGTGGAGGACGTGCATCCGAGGAGCTGCACTTTTGGGAAGGTGGCAGGGTGCCAGGAGATTGTGCCTGAAGCAGGGGAGCTGCTGTCAACCCTTCAAGCGTTTAAGTTACTGCAGCTCCGCCGGAGCCGCAGTGCAGATGTAAAGACATAATTTTGCCCACAGTGTTTGGATTAGCAGTAAATCTACTAATCCAACACAATATCCAAGGGGGCATGGCTGGATCTATGGGTTCATAAATTCACACCACTCCTTTTATTATTCCGGGCCCCAGATGGTTTCAAATGGGCACGGGCATAATGAGATCTTGGAAGACATTATTATATTCTTAGGTCAAAATTCTCAGTCCAATCTCTTTTATCAGGCTCAGAGCCTTTGTGTCCCTGAAGTGCTAATACTTTATGCTGATTGACTGTGCAGGCGTCGGTGGGAGTTCACATTATTTTTGATACAATTATTATTGACAGCAAAAACTCCACCAACAAGAGAAAAATCCCATTTTTATTACTTATGGTATCACATTGCTTGGAATATACAATGCCTGAGACCTTCATTATGGTTATGTTTTCATAACAAAACAGATGAGAGGGGAAAAAGAGGGCAGGATAAAAGTATTATTTTAGTAACGGGAAGACAAAGTATGAGCTTGATCATAAAGACCAGTGAGCTTTATAAATGCATCTTTGAACTGAGAGAGGCTTTTTTTTTTTTTTTAAATAAATGGTTCTTTGAACCTGGTGGTTGTAAGGAAGTGAAACAGAACAAACTTTGAAAAGTGTGCTTGTCTGAGGCTCCTTACACCATATCTGGCTGAGAGTACAGGTGGCCAAGCACAGAAAGTTCCTGCCAATTTCTAAAGTTACACTTTTATCCACTAAACAAGCATCCTGATCCGGGTTACCAAACAGGGCACTCAACAGGAGCCTCCAAGTGCATGTATTAAATATCACTTATTCCACAGCCTGGGCCATCCAGCCTAGTAAAGCTTGATCTAATAGTGTTTCACCCTTTTCCTGTGCTCGCTGGATTTTGGGTAATGGACCTTCCCAGGAGACTGCTCTCAGAAAGTGTCTTCAGTAGAAGAGTTGATGCACATGCTTCTATTTTAAAAAGCACATGTTCAGCACATTTCACTTTTGTGAAATGGAATATGGTTTAAGTTTGTTTCAATAAAAAAAAAAGGGATTCTGCTGGAAGGACTTATGTCAAAGTGCAAAAGGTTTTGTACACAATGAACAGATTTTTTTTCTTGAGGGCCAAAGAGGAGACACTAAAATGAAATCTCCCTGCCACAAAAGCAGTTGCTGTTTTACACACAGAGAATCTACAAGGCGGCTTGTTATGAATTCTCCATCTTTGTATTTATTTTGGATTAGACTGATTTAATCTAAGAGTCGCATCAAGAAAACCAGACCTTGTCTTTAATGAGAAACTTAATATGTATTCACAGCAAACACTTTAAATGTCAAAGTTTAATGGACAGTATTCAGGGGCCATTATTGTAGTAATGTGCTTTTATATCAACATGGCTGATGAAGAGCAATTCTTTTAAAGACAGTCTTCAAAAAAAAATCAATATAAACTTCAAATAATAATAATAATAAAAACGTCCTACAGTGCGTCTTAATCCAAAGGAAGGACAGTAACAAGCCCCTACATAACCAGGAGATCCAAAATCAAGCCTTGGCAATAACTCCCCTCCTGAGAAAAAGGGTGAGTTGCATGACTGCAGTGCCCTGTACCAGTGAGAAATATGAACAGAACAAATTTATATTCTTGTCCCAAGTTCATGCCTAAACCCACGTCAGCACCAACCTCCCTGAGCTCAGCTCTTCCCTCCTCTGTGCTTTCCTCCTCCAGGTCCTTCTCACCCAAGAACATCCCCACGTCACAGGACACAGACAAACGCACCCCCAGGAGTCACTTGTGCATCATTTGAAAGTTCTGCACAGCAGAGCTTGACTGAGGAGTCTTGTTCTCTGTATAAAAAATGTCTGGAGTCTCCCATCTCATTAAGAGGAGCCTCTTCCCCAAATTCCAAGTTTTCCAACATGCCTTCTCCATCCCACTTTCCTGGGAGTGCGGGGGCTGCTGGGATGGAGAGCTCACCCCAGCAGGCACAGAGCTGACATCTTTAGCTTGATTTTGTTGATTAAAAACAGTATCAAAATCTGCTTTTTTCCCCCCCATAACTCCCTGTAAAGTCTGATCCACCCTTGGTCCCAACACATCCAAGATGTTCTACATTTCTGTACATTTCTGACACATTTGGTGTCATTATATCACATTTTATTTGCAGATCTACAGTGGACACTTAGACCTTCTCAATAGTATTTAAGGAATGTTTCCATAAAGATCCTTGCACGTATTCCAGCATGATTATTGCTCACTGAAACAGAGGGTGGGAAAGCTCTGGAATGCCAGAGAAAAGATTTGTCTTGATCTGGAAGAAACTGCTCCATACATCAGTCCCAAAATCAAAGGCTGTGACATTGTGATATTTATCAGAAAGAAGAAAGCCTGCTCAAGCAGGCTGAGTTTTTATTTGCAGCCACAGATATATTTACCAATTTATAGATAATTTTATTTAATTGCATTTTGAATCAATTAAAGCAGTTCATTTATATGGAACGATGTAGCAACCAAAAGCTGCTGCTTACTCATTTTCTACGCTGAGAAATTTTCCCTTTGGCAGTGGGGCTGAACTTTAAAAGGAAATGATAATAGTTACATTCATGCAAACCCAGAAAGGCACCAAAATAATTCCTTTTCAAACAGATTTAGGGAGATCAAAACCTCTGGTTTATGTGGATCCAGTCTCTGTAACCAACTAACAGGATGAGTTATTTTTATCTGAGCACGCAGAAAATACAGAAGTAGGGGAAAGCAGAGAATTTCTTTATCCAAGTGTTGTTACTGTATGGAGTCCCTTAAGCAAAACGAGCAATTATTGCATATTTATTTAATTTGCTGAGTAATGACTGCATATGTCCTGCTCCACTTTGGTTACATCTCTGCTCCAGTCTGAGCTGCTGACAAGGGAGAAAACACCACAGACGTGGAATTTCCAGAATTATCCTTAAACAATTCTTAGAGATCAGCAAAAGGCATAAATATTAGTTGGTTCTGACTTATTTTGCACCACAGTGTGCACCTCTCTTGCTTTGCTTCCAGCTGCTAAGCAAGGATGGAGTTCTTTGGCAAAGAGCAGCAGCAGCAGTGGAACAGCGCTAAAGCAGCGCCGTACACGGGGCCTGGCTCTCTGCTAATCCCACTCAGATCAGATCCCTCCCAAGGGAGTGTGCACTGCCAGGTGCCCAGGGAGAGATGAGGTCCATGCACTGCACATGGAGAGGAAAAAAAGCCCTAAAAGTCTGCAATTGATACCCCCCAGCCAGAGCAGACACTTAAAGGGGTGCACCATTGATCTGTTCGGTACACGTCGAGCTCTGCGCTCAGATCTTTGAGGCAACAGCAGAAATGCCAACTGAAAAAAAAACCAAAAAACCATATATAAAGAAAAGGAAAAGGATAATAATCCTTCAATGAGTCACATTCTTGCCACTTTTTGTTTGTGGAATCTTTGAATCTTCCTACAAAGCACTCACCAGCCAAAGACTGACAATACTCTGAAACACTCAAGTGTGGGCTCCTAGAAGTTGTTGCTCTCTTTTTGTCCTTTGGAAAGGACTTCGTGGCTACTACTCTGAAAGGAATTTTTAAAAAAGGCATTGATTGATCACAAAGCAGAAATCTGTGAAATTCACAAAAAGTGCAAAAGCAAATAAGCCCATAAAATTTACTACTGCATTTTAGTATCTGGATCCGAATAGAGTGCACTTGATACACAGCATTTGTAAAGATGCTGAGAGAAGGTGCAGTGGCATCTTCAAAATTAAATAGCACATTAAATAAATACAGGCAAAATATTCCAAATAACCAAAAAATATCCCTTAGCAGTTGTCCTCTCAAATTGAAAATTTGTTTTTTTCTAATCAGCTTTAGTTGCCTTGATGGGGAGAAAATAATCCAGAAGTGATGGTCCTTTGCTTCTCCATTTATTTTTATTCCTAGCAGAAACCAAAGAATGCACTTTGGACATCTTGAAGCCACAGGAACATCTTAGAAACCTGAACAGTCCTTGCTCTTCTCCCTTGTGCCTGGGGACATATGGGACAACCCTGAAGCCAAAAATGTGAAGGGAGAGGTCAATCCCTGTCCCTTGCAACTCTCACTGGGCTACTTTGAATTTCTGAGGATCAGCTACTCAGTTTAATGATGTTAAAAACATGATGAGAGAGATCCATGTCTACCATGTTTTTAAGCAGTCAGAACTGAAAGTAGCAGGAATCTGGTTTTTTGTATTTAATGTATTATGCCATGTCCTCTGGTCAGTTTTAGATCACAGAGATTACAGCATTATCCCTCTCCCAAACTTTGAATCATCTTCTCACATGTAATATTGTTAAAATTGCTTTCTGGCCTCTTTTCAAATGGTGGCTGCTGAAGGATGTGCTCTGAATTCTAAATAAAGTGAAACTTTAAATATCCCATGCTCTGTGTTTGGAGCATTCAGCTTTGGAATGTGCCAATTCCTTGTGCTCAGGAAAAAAAAGTCCTTTTAAATAGCAGGTGAATCTATAAAGTCAATGCTGTTGTAACATTCTGTGTAAGAGGGAGCTTTGCTGGGTGCTCCAAACTCTCTGAGAGCATCACAAATACCAGGAGTGATGAAGGGGAGCACAAGAAATTTGCTCTGGTTTTGTTTCTGGGATCTGTTTCTACGTGGCACAAGAAATGGATGGAAACGCCTCAACCCAAACCTGAGATTATCCAAAGCTCCCTGATCCCCCTGGGAGCAAAGCAGCAAAGTGAGAGATGCCTCATACAACACCCAAAAGGAAAGGACTGGAAAGCAGATTTGCTGATTAAAAAAAAAAAAAAAAAGATAAATAAAACAATGCATAATTGAAGCCAATTTGAGAATGGATTTTCTCATGAGAATTTCTGTTCTATCCACAGCACTAAAGATGGGTGAACAAGAATTTTTTTGGCTGGTTGGGTTTTATTTGGGTTCTTTTGGGGAGGTTTGTTTGCTTCTTGGTTGGTTGGGTTGGGTTTTTCCCTCCTTGGATTCCAGCTGGGATGATTGGCATCTTCCTTTAAAAAATAGTATTTTTTTCATGATTTCACATTTCAGTTTTTCTTGCTTTAGTCACAAACTGCTCAGGCAAGAAAAAGTAGCTCCAAAACCCTTTTCAGCCTAAACAACAAAAAATAATCCTTCCCTATTCAGCAAAAACTGAATTTTTGAGATGCTCTAATTTAGAGAACTGTTCCCCTTCCCAGGTAAACTCCACCAGGACACAGAAACAGGAGAGTTCCTGTTCCACGATTCTGCTGGAACACTGAGGAATTTTTAGGGATCTTTCTCTGGCCAAATTTTTCCCAAAATCATCGAGCTGCCACGGATCCAAAAAAACCTCTATTACCAAAATTGGAATAAATTCTGATTTTACTGCTAATGTTTTTCAGGAGGACAAAGGATTAAACCAATTTTTATGCACACAGACATAGGGAAACTTCATGAGCCAAATTCTTCCATGTCCCCTGACAATTTAAGTATTTCACCACATCATTTGACTACAAGACATCCAGGTTTTCCAGTCCAGCTCCTTTTGTGCTCCAAGACTGAGTAAGTGGATCCCTACCCTCAACTCCCCACATTCCAGATGTGGCTGAGGGTGGTTCACATCTGGATGATTTAACCATTTTACTCCAAAATGAATAACCCAACCTAAAGCTTTGCCATGCCAAGAACCTGCAATTGTCTCTTGAAATCAAAAGTTTAATCCCTGAGATCCAGCAATTCATGTGTCTTCATTTATTTCTGACACATATATGTATATCTGATTTGTAAAATTTACTGGGTGATAAACAGGATTCAGTTGTTTATGAAGAATGTAGTTTTCCCTTGAAAGTTTCCTACAAGTGCCTCGTTGCTTTGGAATTATTTTTATTCCTTACTTTTTTTTTTTATTTTCTTTTTTTTTTTTTTTACTTGCTAAAAGACTAAGCATTATCTACTAATAACATGAAGATGCAGAAAAGAAAAGGTCAATTTAATTGGAGCTACTATTTCCCGGGGTTTAAAAGGAAAATGTTGAAGCTAAGATGACATTGACAAATTGCTACTATTTATTTAAATTGTGTAATGCAATCTACCAGTAGTTCTATAATCTGCATGTTTGAAGCAGTTGACCCGTCCAACTAATGCAAACAAATTAGCCTCCTGGGTCCTCCCTAGATCCTATAAGCCATTAAATATCCTAATCTAACATCATTTAATACACAAACTCTCTCAGTTAAAGTGTTACAGTGAATGTGTGTTATAAAAATTACAATATACAGGGTCTAAGCACACCAAAGCCCAGGTCAGTAAATTTGTCTTTTCTGCCATTCATCCCACTATTTATTTATTTATTTATTTATTATTTATTGGTTATTTTACCACAACAGGGACACATTTTGGGTTTCCCTGTGCCCCCCCTCCCCCTTGCAATAACTTCATTGCCATGGGGTTCGTTCCCTCAAAAGTCCAGTATTGGTTTAAATGCTTAAAGTTCAAGGGTTTCTACCACAAATATATTGGATAAAATTCATCCCAATCATTAAATTGGTCCCAGGGAAGTGTTTGCATATTAAATGTTCCTAAGGAAATTAAGGCTCTATTATGCCCATGATGCACAGGCTACCAACAACTCTGGTTTTCCCCCTGATTTATAGAAATTCCAATCCCGAGACTTCACAATTCATGCAAATAAACTCACCTGAAGGGAATGGGATTGTTTGTCCCAGTAAAAAATGAAGAAAATCTGGTGTAATTAGTAAAGCAATAATTCCCCAGGAACTCAATTCTGGTGCTTTGTGAAGAGGGAAAATTGCCTGTTCTCCATTATGATAAATACACCAATAGAAACCCACATAATTATTATTTTATCATACTCAGAGGCCTGTTCTGGAATTTATCCATGGGTAAAGTCCACCTCAGGCAGGAATAAAACCAAGGGACATCTGAGGGCTGCCACGTCCTCCCCTTGTTTTCCCCTGCCCTTGGATCAGCCCTTTAAAGATCAGGGAGTCAATCGTGTTTCATAAGAGCAAGGAGACAGATAAAGGTAGCATGGAATGATTAAATCAATCAGGAAAGTAATAGTCCCATAACCAAAGGAAAGTCAATAGGTTATATATCACTGGCAGCCCATAAAGTCATTACAGGAGCTTATGGGACTGAGTCACACAATTAATTGCCAAAGAAGAATCTCGTGGTTGCAGTAAAAAAGTGTATTTTTAGCAAATTGATACAAGGAAGCTGATCCTTTCCATGGACTTTTCTGGAAAGATAACTAAGCAACAACAAAAATAACCCCACAAAACTGAATCCCCTCAAATTACCAAACCATGTGGAAGAAGCTTTTTCCAAGCTGTTACTAAACTTCCTTCTTACAAAATATGTTTTAGGTGAAAAAAGAAACCTTATAGATTTTATAAGGAACAAGCTGAACCTGTTTCTCACAAGGAAAAGAAATAGATGGGATCAAGGACCACCTATAGAAATTGCAAAACTGAGGAGAAAAAAAGAGAGATTCTGCAGAAATTTGGGAAATCTTGCTGCCAGAGCACAGATATTAATAGTTTCACGTGCCTGGTTGTGAAAAGCACAATGGGTTTGAAGAGCTCTCTGAAGAGATTTAATTTCAATGAATGTAAGAGCAAGAAGGAGCTGAGCAAAGTGCTCTGATTCAGAGCCTGTGACCTTTCTCAGCAGAGTCATCCACAACTGCTCCACTTCTTGTACTCACAAACACAGAAAATAAAGCCCTGTTATTTTAAAACCTTGATCAATAAATTACAAAACCAAAGAGATTTAGTCAAATCCAATCACGAGACCCCAATCTCTGCCTCCTGCTGCAGGTGTGATGATTTTACCTCAAAGGGGGTTGTTTTTTCACTACAAAAATTACCACATATTTTCCTTTCTCTGAGGAGTAATTAAGTGACTCATGGATGAGATCTAGAAAATTGATACTTGTCAGAGGTAAAAACAATGATCAGTGGAAGGGGTAAGTTTATCATAGAATTGTGATTTTAGGCTTTTTTCACCTTCCTTGCCTAGTTTGGAATTGTTCTGCTTCATAACAATCAGCTATTGTCAGCTGCTAATTATTAATTTCTCTTGGTTTAAGATCTTTTAAGCTGAAATGACATTGAAAGGCAGTTTGAAAGGTAAAGTCACTCAACCTTTTCTGAATTTTGGTTCATAACCACATTTTTTAATTGGACCAGTACCAACTGGTGGTTCAATTTTCCCTTTCTATATCATATTGGAATACCTTGGACCTGCATTAAACATCCCGTTACCCTGAGAAACCCAAATCACTTTGCAGGTTACTTCAACCTGAATTTGGGATTTACAGAGAAACATTTACAGAGAAACAAATCCACATTACCATGAATGATAACATATGAGGTATTTTAAATGAATAGTAATTAAAATTTAGTAGGATGATAATACGGTAATTAAATATCAATTGTTTGCGCAGGACCACTTATTGAGTTTAATAAGTATGTAAAAGATATTAATCTAGTTGTCATGCAATTACCTCATTGAGGGGGAGTGGGAATATGTGCGTGTGTGTGGGAAGAACAAATCATGAAATGCAAAATTCAGTTTTAAAGCTGCGCTAAGGTTATGACAGAACCAAACGAAGGGAAAAAAAAAATTCATTAATTTCTCTTCCTTTCCTCACTGGGGGATATTCAGGGAGGTGCAGTGGGGTGAGCTGTGGGCACTCAGAGGGATGAGGAGGGGATGTGGGTGGGGAGCAGAGTCACAGCATCATGGAATGGGTTGGGAGGGACCTTGAATCCCATCCAGGGCCACCATGGACACCTCTCACCAGCCCAGCTTGCTCCAAGCCCTGGCCAAGCACAAGGAACCATGGCAAACGCAGCTCTCCAAATGTTCTATTCAAAAAGAGCATCTGTGCATTTCTTATTGCACCTGCACATCATCAGGTATCACCCACCACACCTAAACCCCCTCTTTCAGCACTCAAAATAATTTTTGGGGTTCTGCCTGCCATGGGCTGATGTTGCATTAAGTGCCCAATACCTGTGGAGGAAATATTTAGCCATTTTCCTGGGAATTGCACATTAATGAAGTTTTCTGCAAGGTTATTGTGACAATTGCACATGTCCTTATCAACTTCATCCCCCCAAATCAAAATAGGCACTTTAGGGATCATAATTCCAACCTGGCAGGTTTTGAAAACAGAAGACGGGACAGTCCCCACATTTTTCTTATAAATTATCCATCCTTTCTGCAGCAACTTTGGAAGCAGTGCCAATTTTTTTATAGCTCAGAGCAGTTATAAAATATTAACCATATCAGACTTGATTTTTCAACAGCCCTGTGTGGAAAAAATCAAGATTTTTATGCCCCCATGTTTACACAGACATTAGAATAGAGAAAGATGATAGGAAGTTCGAGTTCACTTCCCTGCCAAGCCAGGAGAAAGGGCTTCACCTACATTTTAACCAGCAGGAATTTGACAAATCTGTTCTCAAAAACTTAGAGAAGCCCTCACTTTCTGAGACTTGTCTTAATGTTTAACAACCCTTTTTATCCAAAATCTTTGCTGCAAAGGAAACTAATACCTTCTTTTCCTAAGCTCAACAGAGAGAAAGAGATATTGACTTTTCTGCCAGCAAACCCAGCTCTTTCAGCCCTGTCTCCAACCCACTTTTCTGAATCTTTCATCAGTTTTGGTCCTTCTCAGAGCTCTGATTCCTGCACAGCATCCTTAAAGAACTGTGTTTTAAATGGGATCCTGCAGCACCCAGAGCCTCTCCTGCCCCCAGGCTTCAGGAAAACAGCAGAGGCAGCACAAAAAAATGCTTTAAGCACAAATAGAAATGAACATGAGGAGAGGCTTTGAGACAAATTAGGGGACAGGGTACCCCCCCACCCCCTCGTGCTCCTTTGTGAAGGTGCCCAGATTTAGGAGCTGAGGGCAGAGAACGGGCAGCAAAAAGGGTTTTCCTCTTCCAAACACAAGCTTTTAGACTATCAGAAAGCTTCATATGAAGGGAGAGCAGAAAAGATGAGTGAGATAAAAATGAGGGTTTGGGGAAGAAAATGGAGCTGGATCTGTGTGAGGGCTGGGGTACCAGCAGTGGGGTCACAGCAGGACAGCTCAAGGAGCCTCTCAAGGGAACTTCTCTCAGCCTCTATTTTATCCCTGCCAATCACCCCTGCAGCCATACTTCAACACATCCATGTTCTGAGCCTCTTTAATTAATTAAAAGGAGAGAATAATTAATGCAGCAACTCTTATTCCGATTTAGGCCATCAGAGAGAGGGTGGGAAGGGAGGCAGGGGGTAAATGCACCTGAAACTGAGCTCTTGGGTGATGCAAAGCTGCTGCAAACTCAATAGAGAGATAACTCCAAATAATTTTAATATGGTTCTGCATCCCCCCAAGGCAGCTGCAGGATACTGGTGAGTCCAAGCCCCAGAAGCAGCCAAGCTGGAAACCTTTCTAGCAGAGAAAATATTCTCTCTAAACATTAGGAGCTTCTGTAGGCTCAAATATGTTGATGGCTCACATAATTTCTGCAGATCATACCAGTAGATATTGGGAAGACTTGCTGTGCCATATGTGCATCCTTCTTCTCTTTCAAAGCCATCAGTTGTCGAAGGGAAAAAATAAAGAGTTGTGTTTGGGGGAGAAAAAGCAATATGCACTGAAGCTCAAAAGCAGGCGCGCGTTTGAAGTGTCACTTTTGGTTTTTATCACCATTTTATCACCACTAAGGGAAAGTGCTCTGCTGCTCACAGAGCACTGCCTCATCCAATAACCCGCTCAGAGCAGGCTTTTTAGCCTGGTGATGGAAACAAACACAGGCAAAGGTAGAGGCAGATGATTAAATGGGCTGAAAATCCAGCCTGACACGTTGGTACCAATTGAACAAAACTGGGGTCGGGGGAGAGGAACAAGAGCACGAACCAGAGCTTAAATTATCCAGCCTAAATTCCTGCTTTCCACAGTACACCCCCAGCTCCTGGCATTGTATCACCTTGGTTTCATGTCTCTATTCTGCAGACTGGGCAAGAAATTCCCAGTCATGAGGATGCAGATGAATATTTCCACCATTCCAGGATTATGCAGGAGCCCAAAAAGGCTCCTCCAGCATCATCCCCACATGGCCAGTGCTATAAAATCCCATTGTTGACTCAGACCACTGGGCCAATTCCCTGAAAGGATTTCTTAGGAGATGTTGCTCTCTAATATCTCTAAACCTACTTACAGATTTTTTTTTTCTTCATTTGAAGATCACTGACCTGGTGCAAGAAAATATTTTCTCTCCATAGGAGGCAGACCTCTTCCCTTCCTGTGACTTTCAAACCAGCAGAACTTTGAAGAGTTACTGTGCATCTTTTCCCACTCTCTCGAGCACCCAGTTCCTTACCCAGGCAGACCCCCTGATGTTTTCAAAACATCAATAAACACTGTATACATTCAAACTCTCAATTTCCATTTATACCTGTATATGTTTTACAGATTTCCCTGCCAGCCCACTAAAAGTATATTTCTGCCAAACTCTGTAAGCAGCAATCTTTAAGTCTCAGGACTCAAATGAACAAAAAGTGATTTTTACCTTTGATTCTGCTGTTCTTTCATATTGGATCTGTGTGAAGTTCTCACACACTTTCAGCAAATAAAGGCTTATTCCTAGATTTATCACAGAATGGCAGGAAGCTGACCTTCCAACTGCTCTGACCTGGACCTAGGAATGGTTTTTATTTCATTGCACAGATATTTGGGGTTGTAGTTACACAGAGCTGGGTGGGCCAGGTCAGTCTGGTCATGACAAAAGGCTGGTGGAGAGCTGGAGCTTTGCTAGGCTGTTTTGGTGGCAGGAATTTGGACAGTCTGTAAAATCAAGGACAGCAGAAGAACTGTAAAAAAGCAAATTCCAAGATTTAAAGAGCAAATTTTCACTGGAGTTGAAATCAAAGTGATGGAATCAACTCGTGGACGTTGCACATCCAAAAGAATCAGACTCCAGCCAAGCTGGAACACAACGAGAATATAAAATCAGCTGGAAGGCCATTATTTGTCAAGGCATCACCATCTTTGGACTTTGGAAATGTCCTGCCTTTCTGTGGGAATTGCCATGTATGATAATGAAGGAAAAAAACAACTTTAAAGAGAGCTTCCAGGAAAACAAATTAAAACGTGGCTGTTTTCTATTCTAGTGCCTCTCCCTCCCCAGGGCTCTGCCCACACAGCTTTTTATATAAAATATTCTTGTCAGGATGCTCTGGAATGGTCATTACAGCTTCCTGTGGGGTCACAGCAAAAACATTTTTAGAATAAAGGGCTCGCAGCATTCCCAGGTGGGCAGTGCTGGAACAGGAGCTGCAAGGCTGGGTCTGGTGAGGGTCCAAAGGTCCTCCCTCAGCTGTAGGATGGGTCAGGACACCGAGGAACTGCCATGGAAGACTGGGATCCATGTGATTTCTCCAGCTATTCCAAGCTGCCACAATCCCCTCCACATCATTCCTTACTCCTCACAGACCAGGCTGGTCTTTCTTTCATTCACATTTACAATATCTATAAGAAAAATACTCCAAAAATTAAAAAGGGTCTGATCCTGCTTCCCCAAAAGCAGTGCCTAAAGCAGCAGATGGACTGTGGCTGCAGTGCTTCAATATATTCATTATTTAGGCCATTAATTTTCTTTGCACTGAAAACATCTGGCTTCTGATGCTCAGGGGGAAAACAACATGCCCCAAAACTAGTTTAAACTACAGGTTCATCTTCTAGGAGGGCAGGTTAAATCACAGCCTAGCAGAAAAAAGGACAGTTTCTTCACTATTGGAGAGGATGGAGGGAGGTAAAGATCTTTTCTGTAGAACACTCTTGAAGTGATTTTTGTCAGGAGAGCTCACTGGATCCAGTTTTGTAATTGCTGCCTGCAGCACCCATGGGAGGAGCTGCTGCTTTTCCTTTTTCCTCGGGTGTTTCTCACAAGCAGAGCTGTAACTAAAGCAGTGGAGAATCCCACACGGGGGCTCAGAGCATCCCCTGTCCCCAAAAACCCCTCTCCCCCAAAGATTCCAGCCCCAGCAGGGATTCCCACACGTTCCTGCTTCCCTTGGACCCTTCCCCACGACACCAAATGTGTTTCTAGCAAAACCAGCAGTGTCTGCTCAAATGTGGGTTTTTAAAAAGAGACTTGTGTGGAGATTGCTGAGAAACTGGGGAGGGATTTCACACATCAGGGAAGGCAAATCCCACCTAGTAAAGCAGAAAGGTGTGGCACAATAGCTTGGAAATGAAACAATACCTTCCTACAAATAATCTCAAATGAAATGTTTTTAAAACACAGTGAAACCAACTATTTTCAGGCTCTGACACAGAAATTAATTATCTTATGGAAGTGTCCCATGTTAAGAAGAACTAATGCTTAGCTGTTCAATAAACAAACAATCCTATGATTGGAGAAATTATTAACCTGTTTCCAGAATATTATGATTTCTTAATCTCTCCAAATTTTATGGTCCCAAGTAGGAAAGACAGGCAAGGATAACCTGGTGGGATTAAAGAACAGGGACCAGGTCTGTTTCCTCCAGCTCCTCATCTTCACTCACCTAACATGGTCAGAAACATGCCAAGATTTTCTGTGTTCTCATGCCAGGATGAGCTTCCTAAAAATTACATTTTCAATTTTTTACTCCTTAAATGACAGGGGTTGCACAGGTCTGTAGACAAATCACAATTTCAGAGGCAGCATGTGCTTTTTCCACACAAATTCATCTTTCAAGAGGTAGAAAGAAGCCTTTGAAGAGAGGTGACATCTCCAGCCACATGCTCTGTGTTGAGAGCCTTATTTATAAACCACCTTCACCCACCTTCAGGTTTGGAGAGAAGGGCTCCTAAAATTTAACAAAATAATTAATCACTGCTTTATATTCCTGGTTTTGCAACTTTTTTATTTTGTTAGAAAATATCTGTTCATTAAACAGCAGGGGGAAAAAACCCCAGATAAGCCAAATTGTATTTCCAACCTATCATTTTGCAACGAGTTGTCCTCTTTCTGTGCCTGAAAGCTTCCAAACAAGGAACATGAAAAGGTTCTCAAGTGTTTGTGGTTGCAGATGAGCTTATTTTTAAGCTGCTCACAAAATGAGCGAGCTCCACTAGCCTGTAAAATAATTATTCCTGCAACAAGGTGGATTATGCATAAGAAAGATTTCAAAGGTTAGATTTGACTCTAAGAAAATACTGCTCTAAAGCTGAAGGTGCTCTTCAGCTACAACATCACCCCAACATTGGTGCTGGCCTGAACAGAGGATTCTAGGAATGTCCTGCCCAAAATGTTTTACCTTTAAATTATTGGAAATTAAATTCATGATGGCAAATTGAAAGAACATGAAACAGATGATGATGTCCTGCTAAAAGCAGAGGGAGAACTTAAAGAGCACCTTCTTCTGCAGTGGTAGCCTTTAAAATCTCTCATAAAAAGAGCTGTAATTTTGGAATTACAGATTACCAGGTTAGTCCTCACCAGAAACTTGACATCCTCAGAATTCAGCTGTAACTGGGACAAAGAAACCTCTCCAAGAATTCAGTGTACAGCAATGAAACAGTCCACAAGGCTGCACTAATGCAAGGGAGAAGCAGCTCTCATTAGATGGCTATCTCTGCATGAATAATGCACTATTGCCTGTTTGGGTTTAATTAAATGTAATACATAACATTTTCTTGTAATGACTATAGGTATCCATACGCCTCTATTATACCTGACTTCAATAATTCATTCATTTTCCTCTCATCCCCTCATTTGGACAATTTATCATTTTGCCAGACTCCTAATGTTAGTCATTTATGAGAAAAGTTTTTACAGTGTTTTCCAGGCTGAGTGGGATTAACACAGTCACTGCAGACCTTCAGTATTTCTGCAAACCTGCACTGAACACAATAATTCTGAGTGGATAACTACATTTAGAGGGAAAATCAAAAAGCATCCTGACACAATGAATTGGTTTTAGGATGATTTAGCCTTGGACTGCTCAATTCTTGTGTAGAGATTGATTTGCCTGTTGAAAATCCCAGTTATTTTCAATTGCCCCTTCCCAAAACACAGGGAGAAGAGGGGTAAAAATTTTAGTAAGCCTGGACGGAAAGTTGGGATTTGCATTGGATGAAGTTGAAGAGTGCTGAAGCCAAGAGCCCTGGAAGGGTTTAAAAGCTGTGCAGAGGGGACACTTGGGGACATGGGGCAGGGGTGGCCTTGGCAGTGCTGGGGGAGTGGTTGAACTCCATCATGTTTGAGGGTTTTCCTAAAGAATTCTATGTTTTAGTAAAACATTCCTTTGCTCCTTTTATTCACGTATTTTTGGTGCATAGCGCACGTTGATGGATTCCACTCATTTTCAGTCTCTGGGCATTTGGAAATCTGGCTCCTCTCAGACTCCTCGATTTGGAAACTCTCCAGAAGAGCTTTTTCCCTTTCTCAAGGCTCACCTATTCCTTCAGAAGAAGTACCTATATCCCTGTGCTCCTCGTATTCAGTAAATTCTGCTTTGTTTTGGGATCCCAGCTGCAGGTCTGACCCACCCCAGCTCCCCCACCCCACAGATTTCTGCAAAGCGAGGAGAATTACACCTCCACACGCCTTCCCCAGCATCTGCAGATCTGATTTCCCTCTGTAAATAGATTATATCCAATATTTATAAAAAGATTAAGCTAATCTGACATTTAATTAATGGAAACGGCAATGTTTGACTTTTTATTTTAATAAGCAACACCCTTTGTTCCCACAGAAATCATTACTAGCAGCACGCTCAGAAAAAAAAAAAATAAAAGAAGAAAAGGCAGAAAGATTTAACAAAAGGTTCCATTAAATTAGAGAGCAATAAACAAACACAGCCAATTTATGCATCGGAGTCATTAAATGTGTATCCTCTCCACCACTCCCCTCACAGACACTACTTAGGGCTGCTGCAATGGATCTGCAGGGAGCAGTTACCTTAATTATAAAATGAAACACCTCTGCTAATGCAGTCTTGGAGCCTTGTTAGTTTACACCCCAGACATGTGGCTCCAAATGCTGATTCCAGGGATGCTCCGGGATGCCCGGCGTTCCATGACCGCGCTGCCTGCGGGGCTCCCGGGATGTTTCTCCCCCTCCCTATCGCCCTTGGGGTGGAGATAAAAACGCAGGAACTCTTTGGTCCGGCTCAGCGTGGACTTGTGAATAGTTCATTCATGGGCGGCCATTTGGACAAGCAGCCTCTTTATCTGATTATCTGCCCTCATTGTTAGAGCCCTGCCTCGATGTGATGAGCCTTGCAGGAAAAATTAAAGAAGATGTAAACAGTAAATGCAGACATTTTGCAACATAGCTAAAAATAAATTGCACTACAGGCAATTATGCAAGTTTTACTGGATACATTAAAAAGACATTAAATGCACAGCTGTTTTAAGTGTCTTTTAAGCTGATAAATTAACTGTCTAATAAATTGTAAGATTTGTCAGCTAATAATGCTATTTTATCTGCTTTAACATATGCCTTCCTAGTTCATGAAGCATTATTGTAAGTGCCAAAAGGAGATAATGTGCATTTTACAGTGTTATGTCTTAAGTGGAATGGATCATTGGCCATGAAGAAGTGTGTTAATAAATCTCCTAGGCTTTGTTAATTGCACTCAATGAAGTGTCACTGTTAAAACACAAAAGATGTGATAGAGAAAGCTGAACATAATGTCTTTCAGTTTTACAATTAACAGTTCACTAGGCAAATCGACCAAAAAGACCATAATTTGTTGAAGCCTTATTAACTTACATTTTCCTAGTCAAGGTCATAATTGTGAATGGCTCAAAGCTATCTTTTAATGCTCATCAAGAAGAGTAACCTTGCTGGAGAGAATGAACTTTTCCATCTCTCAGCAGCACTTATCCCTCGCTTTGCAGGTAGCAGATAAATAAAGCTGAACTTTGCTGTACACCCCCAATGAGCACCACTCCTGAGCTGGGAGAAACGACTTCAACCAGCTTTCCTCCACAGAAAATAGAAAAAGTGACAAAAAATTTTAAAAAAAGGTTTTTGAAGGAGTGAATTGAGGTATCAGAGCTGTTGTCATGCAAAAAGTCTGCTCTTAATTTTAATTTGAAGAATTAATCATCAAGATTTGAGGTTTTTCCTCTGGAAACTGAACCCAGCACAGAAGACAAAACAAATCACCCAACACACTTCACAAACAATTATCAAAACCAAACACAATCACTAAATACCCTTCATAAAGAAGAGCTATTTCCATAATTCTTATTAAATATTGATTATTGAACATATTAACACTTGTCAACATCTCATCAGACTGGCACGACTGGGCTTTGTTGCACAATCTTCCCACTCCAGACCATTTTGTGATAATGCAAAGTATTTTCTCCACCAGGGTAATCACAGTAAATACCAATGATGATGCCTTGGCACACAAATACAGATGTATGATCACCAGCTCCCTAATCCTCATGAAGCAATGAGAGCACATGATGGGGCAATAATGACCAAGCATTAATTCAAGGCTGTCATTTCTTCCTAAAAGCCTCGAGATGCAGAACACAATGATTCCATGGGAATCACCATATATTCAAATCTCAAAACACAAATGCCACCACTTTGAGCACTTTAAAGTGCTCAGCACTGGTGGTTTGGTAACAGTTGTGACACTCTGATGCACGAGATGTTTGGATATATAAAAATACACATTAATAAATCATTCCACCAGCATTAAAAATAACAAAAGGTGCCCACTTTGCTGCTCTGGGGTTACAGGTTCCACCCTGAGGCAGGCAGGAGCTCAGAACCTGTTTCTCCTGAGCTCAGGGATTGTCTGTGGCTGGACAAAGAGAGGGTTCCCACTCCAGGACCAGGCTCCGTGCTGAGGGATAGGTTATGGAAGAAGGCAGAAATTGAACAGGATGGGCACCATTGACAAGTATGTCCAAAACCCACAATTTGGGATGAGTTTGAAGGACTGCACTGGTACAAGACTCACAGGGAAAAAACAAAGATAATTCCTTCCCTTCCCATAAGGCTCTGCCTTAACAACTGGATTGTTTAAACAATCATAAAATCCAGGTATGGTTTTTGCTGGAAAGGACCTTAAAGCTCATCCAGTGCCACCCCCTGCCATGGGCAGGGACACCTTCCACTGTCCCAGGGTGTTCCAAGCCCCGTCCAACCTGGCCTTGGACACTTCCAGGGATGGGATGGACACCCAGCAGTGTATGTCCATGTTAGAAAACACCTACAGAAAATGATAATTTTTGACTAATATATGTGAACATGCACCTGAGAAATTTCTCCAGAGGAAAGAACTCATCCAACCAGAAAAGGGAAAATGAACATAATCACTTGTGTCCTTTTCAAACTCCACAGCTAGCAGAGGGCAGAAATTCTCCTTAAAAACTGTGCTGTGAATGGTTTTCACAATTTTCTATTAATTAATAGCATCAGTGGAAGAACTGGATTAAAACTTAATTGAGAACAGTATCTGATGTAAATAGATATGTGCACATACACAGGTAGAGAGTGAAATAAAAAGGTGCACAGATAAATATATTTCCAACTCCCAGTTACCCCACAGCTGACAGAAGCAATTTCAAGAAATCATATTGAGACCACTGACACCAAGATAACACAAAATAGCTGAAACACTGTGTTTTATAAATAAAGAGATTTATGTTTGTGCCACAATACCTCAGCTACATAAAGAGTAATAGCTGCAGGAGCCATGCTGGGAAGCTGGGAGGCCTTGAAGGATTTGAACATCACTGTTACAGCTGGCTCACTTTCTTCTTCACATGGATATCAACCAAAGGGCTGGGACAGGAGCACCTCAGGGATTCAGGGATGTGCTGCTCTGCTCCCAGCAGGATGCATCCCCTTGTACCAGCCTTGGCATCACAACTCAGCCTTTCCCTGCTCAGGTACAATTTTGTATTTGATCCATCAGGGACAAGCAGGGGAATGCTGTGCTCCCAAACCACACCCAGACAACTCCCACCCCTCTCACAAGTTGTTTTCTCATGGTTTTACAAATCAGGATGCTGAAGCCTGTTATTTGTCTTTGTGTGCTGTTTCTAGAAATGTGATTAGCAGAAATGCCCTGAAGGTTTAGGGTTTGATTTCCTGTGTAAATCAGGCAGGCATATGCCCATCATGAAAAGAGCTGCAAACTTTGCTCAGTCTGGGGCTCACACAATGCTTTACATCATCTAATCAGGGTGTACAGTCAGATTCCAACCTCTTTAGAGTGAAATGGAGTCCAGTTTTGAGATCCTGGATTTACTTTATGATGATGCAATTCGATGAAGGACAGGCTGTTGCTGTTCATAGACTGTTAGTGTGAAACCAGGTGAACAGAGCTGGTTAGGCCCTGGCAAACTGAAATCCCTTTAAACCTCAACACCAATCAATGCTTTGGGAATCACAATGGGAATGTATCAGCTGTTCCTCATCAACCCAAGCCCCACAAATACCCTTCAAAAATATACAGCACAAGTTTTTCAGAATTCAGGGAACAAATCCCCTATGAAATGTATAATAATTCCCTCCTCCAACCCCAAAATGTCTGAGTAGCATAATTTCCAGAGATAATAAGGAATTGCCATTATGTGGATTGAAGGAGGCTGGCACAAGCAGACACATTTCCTGGGGCAGTCCCATGGCCCCCTGGACACTGGATTTGGGGGGAAAGGTCCCTGTGGATCCCTGGGAATGGTGCTGGCTCCCCAGCGTTGGAGATGCCTGGGCAAGAGCAAACAAAGCCAACTTCAAGGTGTTCTGTTCTGCTTTTTGTTTTTCCTTTAAGTTGGGTTCAGCAGCTCTTAAAGAGTTCTTAAATCACCTTGAATTTAATTTCTCTAAGCCACGTTTAAAGGGAAGAATTACCATCTGTCACAGTTGGTTAATCAGAATCAGCGCGCTCCATCTCACTCACTTTTTATTAAAAAATAACCCTTCAGCTCCTAAACTTTCTGAGATCTCTTCCATGAAGATGTAAGCCATGCTCATCCCACAGGAGCTGCTGACACCACTCACAGAAGTTAACCAACCCATGAACAAGCATGGGATGCTGGTTTATGCAATGTCACCACATCATTTTTATTACCTGTGCCTATAACAGTGGCTTTTTTTTTATTTCTTTAGTGTCTTGTGAAGCTCAGGAAATATTAACACAATTCAGATAAATGTCCATCCCATAAAGAGAGGGAAATTTCAGAAAGTGGAGTCCCTGCAAAAATATTAAGATTGTAAAAATAAATGTTCCGCTGGTGTCGGTTTGAAAACAAAATACTCCAGGAAAAGCAGTAAAAAGAGAAGAAAATCCAGCCCTGCTCACTCCCAGATTAGTGGATGTGAATGAATCCAGAGAAATCTCAGCATTGGCTTAACCAAGCATGGCTAAAGCTGGAACAGTAGCAAGAAAAGATTGCAATTTTCTCCAAACTGTGAACAAAAGGTCTGAACGCCTGCAAAAAGCAATGAATCCTCTTCATTCACCGAAACCAACTAAGTGGGAACAAATTGTGAATTTCCAGTTGGAGACAACCAGGCAGGAATAATTGTGTGGGATGCTAAAGGCTGATTTAACCCTTTCTTCCCCCATTTCTGGGGGGCATCACAGGGAGAACAGTCCTGAGCATGTCCATACAACCAATTCATTTTCCCACAAAAAACTCATCCTGCTGAGGGAGCAGGTTCCCACAGATAAAAGAGGGGATCTCAAGACAAATTAAGGCTACAGGAGGCCTGTCCATGTTTTCCTGGTGGCAGGCAGAAGCTGTTATGACTTAAGCAGGTACCCATCTGATATATAATAATAAATATAAATAAATAAATTTATACAATAGATACAAATATAAACATATATAATGATATCTATAATATAGAATGATATCTGTAATATGTGATAAGAAATAAAATTAAATATATATATATACATATATAATATGTATATAAATAAATAAATGAAAGAGCTGAAGTTTCTTAACCAAGCCCAGAGCACTGCAAGGAACAACAGTACCCATAGCCTTTTCTTCCTGTTATGTTTCAGTCTTTCATTATTTAATTTAAGAGCAGCTTGGTGGGAAATGTAGTCCTTAGGCCAAAAAACCCCCAAACCAAGAAAAAATTAAAAAAATAAAAATTTACTCAGAGATGATTTAAAAATCTTTTGTTTCAGATTATATTGAAGGATTGGGGGTATCCCGCAAGTCTTTTGAGATGCTGTTGGATTTCACATTTAAAATGTTGCATTATCAGCTCCTAATAATTGTTTAGCAAGGAATACAGATAACAAGAGTTTTCTCAAGCATTTTTTTCTAAGTAATTTTGTTTACTAGCCAATTGTTTCACATGTACCTCTTTGAAAGAACATTTTGCTTTCACCCACCCTTTGCAGCCTTGCAGAGAGGAAGAAATGCTGAAATTATTTGCAAATGAGAATCATCTCCACATCCAGAGACTGCAGAACAGGCAGAGTAGAAATTGCCAATTCCAACAGAAATTGCTCAGCGTAGGCATGTAATTAAATTTCTCACTGAAACAAAAAGAAACCCCACAACACCATTTGAAGCAGGAGAGACCTGACCTTAAAACTTTGCCCAAAAGCTACATAAAGCCAGGCCTCTGCATTATTTTCTGTGTGGGATTGGCGTGGGTTGGGCTGCAGGGGTTCTGAATCTCAGAATTCCTGAGATTGGAAAATCCAACCTGTGCCTGACTCCACCCTGTCACCAGCCCTGAGTGCCACCTCCAGGGATGGGGACTCCAAACCTCCCTGGGCAGTTCCAGTGTTTAACAAACTTCTTCATGAAAAAACTCTCCTGATGAGCAACCCAAAGGACATGCTTGGTTTCCTTTACTTATTTCTTTCTGTTCCCTAATGTGCCCTCAGCAGAACTCTGTCATGGCTTCCCTCTCAAACTTGGGGAGAATTGCTTGATCTTGAATTTAAAAAGAGTCAAAGAGTCTTTAAATCAGCATTGGTGCATTATTACACTGGGTGTAATAATAGAATCATTACAAGATAATTATACTGACATAATTTTATATTATTATAACAGCAATATAGCAATGCTGTAATAACATCATACCATACAATAATAAAAATATATTTTAAGATCACACACTTTAGTAATAATAAAATAATTACAAGATTAAATGCCTGCAGGGAGAACACCTCATTGAGACATCACCTTGCAAACACTCCCTGCACAACTAAAAGCCCAGTTCTTCCCAAATTCCCATTTCTGGCACTATTACTTTCTTACCCTCCTGTAGTACAGACCCAGGTGTTATTCACACCTCCAATTCACAGAGGTGATTTATTTGGAGATCTACTGGAATGCACTTGCCAAGGGAGGATGGGGAATTTACCTTTTCCTGATTATGGCCCATTCTTTAAGAGCTCAGTAAATATTTTCCTCATCCCTTTAACACACATTTGAAGGATAAACAACCCAAAGGAGGGAAATCAGTCAGATGAAAAAAAAAAAGGCCATGCAGGTTTCCATCAGTCTAAGTGTATATTTTGGCAACAAATAAAACAGATTGCAAGAATTGCCAAAAGACAAATGCACAGATTTGGGGGAAATTTGTCTATTAGTCTGCTCAGAGCACAGGACAAGCAGCCTCCTCACTGAACCACAGGATATATATGTGAACATTCTGTACGTAAAGGGTTATAAATAAAAGAAAAAAGGGGTTTGCTGTTATTTTAGATGAGGTAAAGCTGAGCTAACCTTTGGTGTTTGTATAATCTCAGTATTTCAGCACTTAACAACTTTCCCTCTTGCAGATGTGTGTGCAGGGTGAAGCCCAGCCCTGTCCTCAGGTGTGGATTGGGAAGGCAGAGCTGGGAGCACCTCACTGAGGGGCCCATGCACCAGGACAAGGCATTTTCTGACCAAATAATGAAAACCAGCCTTTTACACCTGCCCTCATCCTCTTTTTCAAGCCAGCATTTTCACACACACTCACATGGAGAACAAACTCACAGCTTCTGCCCACCACCCAAAATCATCCCATTTCAGAGACTTGTTTCATAATAGAGACTGGCAGCAGTAAAACAAATTCTAACCAATCTTTTAATGATCTTAACCCCTTCTGAATGCTCCCTACAGGATTTATGCTCATTATTCTCCATGACACTCCCCACAAAAGCCAAGCCTGCCTCCTTCACACTCTGGCTAGAGCAGCACTCCTGGTCTCTCATCCTCTTCTCAGCTTTTATCCAGCTCTTTTTTTTTTTTTTTAAGCAAACAGCATTTTAGTCCAAGGATGTAAATTAGACACAGATATTGGCATCATCTTTCCCTTTATGTTACTTAAGAACAATAACCAAATGCTACCTTCACCCTTACTGTTGAAAAACTGTATCAAGGTTCAAAGTGGGGTTTTTTGATTTCTTATTCATTCCATCAGAACCATTGAACTCATTCAATCAGAAGATTTCTGGTGCAAGGAACCAGGATCAAAGAACACCAAATCATCTGCTTGGTTGCAATCTCCATCAGAATTTTATTTCCTCAGAGCACAGGAACACTTTATAACATCACAAAACATTATGCATGGACCCTAATGAACATAATCCTGCAAACCTCACATGAAAACCACTGTGTCAGCCTGAAATAACAGCAGCAACATGCCTAAAATAAAAACTCAGGGTTAAACATCAGTTCTTGACTCTTGGGTCTGAGCAGATGAGCAACATCCATCCATCAGCCACTCGGAATTGTTGTCATCCTCTACCCATATGCTTTCAATAAATCCCTGTTGAATGCAATGGAGTTGTGCTGTTGGAAACACAAACCTGGAGTAGCCACCACCCAAACCTGAGCACTCCCCAGCTCACCCCATCCTTTTGCCCCACTTGCCCACGATAATCTCCTTTCAATAGACCATGGCGGAGGGTTAACAAAGCTCTTGTTACCTTCTGTGGGAATTTCAGCCCCAAACTGTTTAGGAGCTTAAAAACCAGAAGGCAAACAAGCCTAACATTCACCACCGAGCTTGTAGCAGCCAGCAGGATTTACCATGGGTATTAAGGAGATTGTGGTGTGCATATGCCAACACCACGGTCTGCCGCCATCCCGCTGCTCCCACCGCCCCTCCAGCGCCGCGGGACTCGGAGCTGCAGCTCCCTTTGTTTCCGTCTCTTGCAAGAAAAAACTCGAGTTACTAAAATATCCCCCTCTCCCTCTGTAATTTTTTTTTTTTTTTTGCTATATTAGGTTGACACATCGGTGTCAGAGCGAACCCTCCGCTCTCCAGCTGCTCCGCCCGCTCCCGCAGCACGCTGCGGAGGGGAAGGTGGCAGCGAGCCAGCTGGAGCGCTCATCCTGACAACATATTTTTGCAGATTATGCAAAAGCGGCAACATTTAGCTTTAGAGGAACATCACAGCTGTTCCCCTTCCCCTGTCAATCCCAGGCTCAAACCCGCAACAGGTTTCATTTAGGAAGGGCCAAAAGTGCTCCCAAAGTGGCGCTTTCCGCGCGCGCGGCCGCGTGCGGGGAACGTGAGAAGTTGAAGAGCCACCCTTCGAGGACAGAACCAACTCTCCCAGCCAGCAGAGATATCACAGGCTGCCAGGAAGGGACCAGAACAGAAAACTGATCTTTGTCATCACTTTAGGTGCTTGTGCCAGATTTGCTTCTTGATGAATTATGAAAAAAACCCACAAAAACTACAGTATCAGGCAGACTTCATTCATTCATAGTTGTACAAATGCTCGCAGCCCAGAAGGTTCCTGCTCCAACCCAGAGGATGAAATGGAGCCCTTCAACAACAGAGGAACTTTCTTGGCTCTGGCCAATCTACCAAAGAGCACAGGAGCACTCTGGAGACAGAAATCAGACTGAAACTCCCATTAACAGAGTCAGGGTGACTCAACAATGCACATTTAAGAGGATATTTTAATTTTAAAGCAGGAGTGAGCATACACTTGCTGGTACACAAACTATTACAATGCTCCAGTCATCCATAACCTGTAAACTCTTTGGTTCATGGCTCATCTTGGACCAAGTGCCTTCACATGGTGCTAAAACCAGATTTTTGCCCATCAGCAGGAGGCTCATCTACTTATTAATGCATTGCTCCTAACAGCAGTACATGATGATTTTTCTAACATATTTCTAAAGGCCCATATGGGGAAAATAACTTGTGAAAAACTTGAATATTAAGCCCATAAATAAAATTAAACTTGACATCTTATTGCATGATAAACCAAATGGAGGTGACACTGAATGTGTAGGTGTGTTCAAAGGGAACAGAGATGCAGCAGAACAAGCTGCATTCAAAATCTCAATATTCCTCTAAACATTCCTTTAAAATAAGCAAAAAAATTCTGTCCCAGCTTGAGACAGTTCCAACTGTAACTTTTCCCCCTGTACAGAGTCTAAAGAGCTTCCTGTGCAGAAAGAACAATTAGAGTCCTCACAAAACACCAAAAAATCAAATTATTCTGAAAAGTGTAGATAAAAGTGAGATCACAGCCTCAGTTTCCCTAGGTATAAACCTGTGTCTTCACTGGGGCTTCACAGCAGGAGTTTATTTACACAAATTGGGGCAGAGGAACATGGGGCTGGATCCTGCCATCGTCCCCCTGCTCAGCTCAGGCTCTCCAGCCATTCCTGCTGACACAGCTGAGCCTCCATTCCTCTCATTGATTATTTTTTATTGTCCATTAGTGCCATTTCTGGATTTCTGACACAAACTACCACCAGGTCTCAGGTTTATGGCATCTTACAGTGCTCAGCTGCCATGGGGGACAAGAACACTGAAAGGGAGGGAACTGTGCCTAAAACCATTAAACCAGAGCAAACCCTCATTGATCTTTTAATCTTATTTTTGTTATGATCTACCTGGAGACCTGTGAAAAAACCATGAGCTATTGAAAGACTAAAAAATATTGAAGGACTTGAAGCTTTGTAGCAGAATGTCTTTCAGGGAACTGCAGAACAGGAAGGACAATCAGAGCCTCCTGTGTAATTCCAGAAAACCTTTGGTCATGACAAATCATTTGAATGGTGCCTTTTTCTCTAATAAGGAGTTTATTCCATGGTTGATTGCTCCTGGCAGCCAGAAGGTAATGTCTGCTTTAGAGAAACTGCTGATAAATCTGAGCTAGATGATTTTTAAGGTCCCATCCAGCCCAAACCACTCTATGAAGAAAAGCCAGTGACCAGGGATGAGCTCTGCTTACGTGGTAAGGTTGGACTCACAGGAAAACCCACATCATTTTTAGGTAGCTTTTAAACATTATTTAGGTTTGATTACATTATTCATGGCAAGCCTAGGGTTTGTCAGGTGGTACAAAGAGGCAGAGCTGTTCCTGCTCCTGCACTTCAGCTACATTTGCCAGTCCATAAAACCCATCAGACCCCACTCAGTGGAAAGAGAGCTACCTAAAAATCCAGGAAGGCACAAGTTAAACTTCAGTTCTCCAAAGGTGTTTGAAGAGAGTAGAAGGGGAGGCTGTAAAATGGAAGAATACATGGGAGGGAAGAGGACAGCACAAAGGTTTGGTTTCAGTTGCAAATTTTCAGGATTATTGATGTCCCCACTCTGTGTGCTCGAGGCAGAGCATTGCCAACAGCTGCATTTGATGGGCAAGGGGAGTAATGAATTCCTTATCACAGAGATGTGAGTTCTCAGATCTAATCTTCACTGATATTGGCACAGAATTTTCACAGCCTCTTCATCTACCCATACTGAAGTCATAGTTTTAAAATAATACAGAAAGATTTATTTTTATTAGAGGCTGTGAGAGCCCTGTTGTCAGCTCCAGTTTGCCCAGCAATGGGCACCCAGAAAAGGTGGAGTTCAGAGCCAAACATCAGCACTGATATCCAATGCAGGTGATGTCAAATTCCTCCTATGAGGCACAAAAAGGCACCAGGCTGGAAATCTTGTGCTAAATAAACATGTCACTTCAACAGTAGCAAGCATGAAACACGAGCCTGGCACTGCACCCTCCTAATACGTGTCAAGGTGTGTTAGAGGGCTCAGTGCAGTGATTTTCTAAGGGCTGATATCAAGCATCAGGGAAAAAACCCATCTCTTCCCTTTATTTGTTAAAACAGCCAGCACTGAAACACCCTGTGAGCAGATTTGAGGGGTTAAATTGTTATTTCTGCTCAAATGTGTTGCAAAAGACATTTGAAGAGGCTGTTTCATGAAAGGAATGGAGGTGGTCTTTTTTTTTTTTCCTTTAATTGAGAGTTAAAACTAAAAATTCCCATATACTCTCACTTCCCTTTAGAGGTCTGCTGGGCTTGGCTTATTCCTCTGCTTTGATATGCAAATGGGCAGCTTGCTTTCCTGCAGGGGACACTGGCTGGGGGCCAAGGCACACAGAGGAGATGTCCTGTCAGGAGAGCAGCCCCGAACGCTCCTTGGGCAGCGCCGGAGCCAAGCCTGGGCTCTGGCTTCAAAATAAAATACCTTTGTTAATGGTTTCTCCTTCCAATATAAATGTTTATGTATTTACCCTTCAAGTCATCTCTGCTGGCCAATGGCAGGAGCACAAGAGTTGAGCTGTTCCTTTTGGGCCAGAGTGGTGCTAAAGTCAGATTCCTCTTTGAAGATACTCTTTAAGCTGCCCTTCGTTAAAATCATAGAATATGAGTTATTTAAGGAGAATTGAAACCATCCAGCTGCAGTGAACAGCCATATTTTTAGAAATGTGATAAACTTATTTCTACTGGGCAGTTTTCTCATCACTTTTCCATCTGGCCCGTTTTGGGGGCATGGTACAAGGGAGAGCCCATTTTAGTTTCTGCGTCCTGGTCCCTTTAAGTTCCACTCTCTCACTTTCTTGTTTTTCTGCCTTTTCTTTTAACTGACATAATGGAGTACCTATAAAAAAAGATTAAATGGGACCATAAAGTTTTATTAATGCCTTACATCACTGATATCGTCTCTGTATTGATAGTTCCACTTCCATTATTGCTACTTAGGCATTTAATTAGTGATTCATACAGTATGTTGTAAACTACAGTATTAGCGTTAACCATCTATATAAAAGCCCTCATTATGTAAAAACTCTTCCTGATATCATAATTGGAGTATAGTTATCCACTTTAACTGACTTGAATTAGATTATTATAGATTAATTTATAAAAAGTTACTTGTAAAGGACATTGAAGATCATGGAATATTAAGAGTGGAACTTCATTACAATAAAATGGACTTCAAGAACAATGGCACTGTCTGAGTTTTATATAAATCCATTAAAATCTTCTGGTAATATGAACAATAACTGTGTTATCTGGCAACTCAGTGATACTTAAGGATGGAAAGACAGAAGGTAAAAAAAGAAGTGTGCAGAATTAAAGGGAGAGCATGCACTTAAATCCTGGATAAAGCAGCAGAGAGATTAATTGTTCTTTGCAGAGGAAATTGGGGTAAGAGCATAAGCTATAACAGGCATCTCACATGGAAAAAGTGACTGGAAAACCCTATTTTCCAGAGCATGGAGGTTAAATATCAGAATCAGTTAAGATTAATATGAACTCTTGAGAAAGCTTTGATCCAAATGCAGTTGTTATTAAATCACAGTAAAAAAGAGCAGAATTTGGGCCACCTCCCCAAAAACCATTCATATTTTCTTCTCTCTGCTGTCACCATCTACATTATTCCACTCAGCTCCTGAAATTACACGGTCTGGAGCCCAATTTGCTGACCTGGCAAAGGGAATGCTGAGCTCAGGCCTGAGTTTGGTCACTCTGCAAGGGAAGATGTTGAAGTTCCTGTGAATTGGGTCTTCCCACACATCTCCTCTTGCCAGTGGATCCCTCCTGGTGAGCAGGGGATGCAGAACCTGTGTTTCTGCCCCAGCTCTTTACTTTGTCCTTTATGTCCAAGGCATCCACTTTTGCCAAAGCCAAAAGATGAACTGAGTGGTAACTCAGCTCTTTGCTGCTGGGGGATTTCCCCTTACGATGGGATTGCTCAGAAAATCATCTCTACTGGCTTTATCGAGGCCTGGCACCATCAAACCTAGTGAGAGGATTTTAGTGAACTCTCAGAATTTGTGGCTGCATTTCTCTGCAATCAGCCCAGGTTTTGGGGTGGGCAGAGTCACTTTTCCTCTGCAGTTTCACCCTTTTCAGAAGGATTTCACTTTTCCTGACAGATAACACACACAATAACATTCTCTGAAATTTCCCAAGTCCATTTCTATGTGGCTGAGCATTTGCCTGCCTTCCAAAGGAGTCATCCTCATATTTCAGGTTTAATAGGCACAACATGATGTGGGACAACAGTACCACATTTGTCACGTGGATATTTGCAGGATCCCTGAGTGGCCAGGCTGCATTTCCTCTGGGATGCTGGAATTTCAGAAATCATTTCACTGAGTTAATCAACCAGCCCATCCAGCCTCTGTACCACCGGTCAGATGAAGCTGATGGTCAGTGGGAGTCTCCTTCAGCACACACCCACCCCAAATGGGCCAAGGGAAGCCTACCAAGGCTGTCAACCCTCTGCACTGATTTCCCATATAATACAGAGCCATGTCAGAGGTTCAGACTACAGCTTTTATCTGCTTTTGGACCACTGTGCACTGAAAAAAAAGATTGATATGTAAAGGATGCCAAATGACCTTCCCTGGCACAGTGAGATTTTTTAAAGTGTGTCCCTGTGGGATACAACTTCCTTGGGAGCTGCTTCAGGAGGAAAGGTCATGGGGGAAAGCTCCAAAAGACAAAATGAAAGACAGAAAATATCACTCTGTGGTCACAGAACCAGACATGGTTCATCAACATCAACCTTCACACCCACACACCAAGGGGAACCCCCAAGTCAGACCTCAGGGTGTCTGTGTCGCTCCTGCTGCAGGACCAATGAATCCTCCAGGACTTGGTGTGGGGTTCCAGAGGTTAATGCACAGCTGGAACAGGACCAAACAGTGCTAACAGGGGCAGTGAGGAGCAGGGACAGGGCTGGAAGAGCACTTGTCATCTCAGGCCACTCCAGAGCTCTAATTAACACCAGATGCTTTTCCAAAACTCATTTCCCTGCCCAACAGCCCCGCTCTCCTGATTTTGGCCAGGTTGACCAAAGGCACTTCCATTACATCCCACCTTTATTAAAGCTGTCTTAAGCCACACTTTTTTCTGTCCCTAACATACCTCAATCCCCAAAGTTTTGTTTTAATTAAACTAACCTGACATCCTTTCCCAGCTCTCTCTTTCCCTTGTCTTCAACGATTCCAAACCCCTATATTTTTTAAAAACCAGAGTGCAGCAGAAAGATTAGAATCCAGCTCTCCCTGCCCATACTGGTTCTTGCAGTCTCTCTCTGGCCATAAATTTTGTAGGAGAGCAATAGAATGCAAAACACATTAGCAGTAACGCCGAAATCCCTGTGCTACAGGGTAAATAGGAAATGGAACAGCACATTTACAATTTTGGCCAGCAAAGTACCAGCACTATTCATTGATCTCATTAAAGACCAATCTACATTCAGGGAAGAATAAGATTGATGAGCTGTTAGACTCTTTAAACACAAAAAAAAAAAGTTACCAGCTACATGCAAGTGTAAACAGCCCAAAGAGAGGCACGAGGGGCTCTCTGCTCCTTCAGCCTCATGGCAATAATCACTGGGTAATGGAAGTGGAGCCTTCTGCCATTCCAAGAATTGGATGGGAACCTGCTCTGACACTTTGGAATAACCAGTGTGCAGAAACAAAAACGTGATATATTGAAATTTCATTTATCCTGGAAATTCACCATTTCATATATTTTTTTTTTTACTGTAAAAGGGAAAGAGAAAAATATATTCCTTTAGATATTTCTCATCTTTCATTAACCATAAACAGGTCTAAACTGCAGCCTTTTCACCAACACTCAACTTAGACATTACAGGTGACTCCTCCTAGGAACCTGAATTGTTATCCCAGTTCTGCCACAGACTTCACTCCCTTTGGAAAATGTCTTTTTTTCCCCCTAATCTCAAGTTTCCCCAACTGAAAAATGGAAATGCTGATACTTGCACAGCTTTGGAGCCCAGAGATGTAAAGCACTCCATTGGTGCAAGGTATTACTGTGTTGATGATGATGAAATAAGCTTTCATACACCACTAAATTATTCAGGAACATCTACTTTGGTTTCACCCCTGGCACTCCCAGAATGCACCTCCACTGCCATTACTCTGCAGGGAACAGCAGTGGTGAGTAAATGCCTATGAAACTCATATATTAACCTCACTTGGTGGCTGGAATATTCATTTCTTTTTGAGTCATTTCAAGCAAGAAAGGAAAATCTTCACTCTTGGAAATCATCTTTAGCTGACACATTAAGGAGCAGAGCTGAACAAATAATTTCCAGTGAATAATGTGATGAATTTATTTTCCTTTTCTCTGTCCCCAAGCAGACTGGGATTTCCTCAAATGTATTTGTTATTCAAATGTATTCCACAACTATCCTTTGCAGTGTTTTTCTTCTGTGTTTATCGTGCCTGAATGTGCTTAATATACTTATTTTCTTCTGCTTTCAGCTCTGGGGTTTTTCTGGGCTTTCTGGGGAGCAGAGTGTGGGGGGATTTCTTCCACTGATCATCCAGGTATATTTTAGGGATGCAAAAACATCTGATTTGCAACATCCTGATATAACAACAACATACGATGGCTGTGCGTGCCTGTCCATACCCCTGCCCAGACCTCCCTGGAGAACTCACCAGGTTTTTGGGGGGAATTTGCAGTGCCCTGTGTGTCTGGCACCCGAAGCAGCAGGTGAGACACGCCGTGTGTCCAACGTGCTGCCCAGGAGCTGCTCCTCTCCCGGCACCTGACGTGCGGCAGAGCCCTGCAACTCCAACCACCCGAGCACAGACTCTGTGACAGAAGGAGAGGAAATGCTGAGGATTTTTTTCTCAGTTTGGACAGCCTCTTAATGTGTTAAGAGAGACATCTTGTCAAGGATATTTTCAGTTTTGTCGTTTGCTTTATCCCAAGCTCTGGAGTTGGCACATTTCGGAGCCATCCTAATGTATTAGCAAAAGTATGGCCTTGGCTGTTATCCTTAACTCTGCTGTAAACCTGGCACAGGACTCTTCCCTTTTCCCACTCTAAGTTTTGCTCCATAAAAGGTGGATTCTATCACTTTTTGAGAGCTCTTCCAAGACCCCCTGACCCAGGTATTACAGTCATTTATAGGTACAGAGCTCAAGGAGACACTTCCCAGCAACGAGTGCCCAGAGATGTATTTCCCGAGTACAGTGAGTAAATCAAAGCTGGAGCTTCTACATTCCTGCTTAAGAAAAGCCTGAGCACATCCTGCATATTTCAGCTGATTTTAGTACCCTCTGATATGTCCCATGGTGGCTCCTCTCTGTACCCAGAGATATTTGAAGTACAGGCTTACTTGATTTCTTCCTGTGACTTTGCTACTGAAGAGCCTGGCCATACAAAGGGAAATAAAGCAGCTAATCAATACTCTGGGATTGTGATATATTAACAGGCATCCCCAACCATTAGCAGAGAATTACCTATTAACAGATTAATAATCAAAGAACAGCTGGAAAAAATATGTTGTTATTGCTGGTGAGGCAGTGGGTTTTTTTCCCCCTACAGCTTAATTCAAAATAAGCAGCCAAATTTCAACAAACTTAGAGGTCCCTTCTTCCAGAAAACTTCTTCTGCCTTTGATTATATTGGTGGATCCTCAAGAGCTGCCCTACCAGAACCAATCCTTGGCAAAATTTTCCCCTTTTGTGACTGAAATGGAAATAATTCCATTATTTAACTGAAAGAAGGGTATTTCAGGCAGCTGCTGGCCCATGCTCAGGGCAGCCTCCTTTCTCCACATGCTGCCAGAGAGGCCACATCTGGTTCTATGAAAACTGGCACTTTGCACAGGCTGTGGCATTCTTATTTCTTATTCTGACCCTCCTTTTCATTTCTTTAAAATCACACACCATCAAGTACAACCACACAGTTCAGAATTTCATCAAGCCACTTCTAACCAAGAAGTCACACAGAAATATTTGGGGGGTTCCAAACTGTCCTATTCCATGTGCCCTATCTTTAACAGGCGCCCAATACTCATGAGCCACTGCTTGAAACCTCATTTTTATGACAATTTTCCAAAAGTATTTTCCTTATTGAAATAAACAGAGACTTCAGTGACTCCTTTCTGCCTTTCTTCCCAGCCTCCACAGCTCCCAAAGCCCAGGGAGTGGGAAGGAAACATTTCTTTCAGCAAGATGCTTGTTTCCCCTCGCCTTTGAATTCTTAAAAGAAGAATATTGTTTCATACTCTTCCAAATCTGCTCTGCCTTCCCCGACTCTCACCTTACCTTCTCTTCCTCCCTCTTCTTGATGACTATTTTCTTTCTTCCTCACTGTTTTTCTTTCCTCTCGTCCTCTCCTGCCTCTGCTGCTCTGGTTTCACCATCTGGTTCTGTTCTCCTTATCGCTCTCCTTCCCTCTGCCACAACCGCGCTTTCCCCCTCTCCCACCTTCCCCACCCTTGTTTCTCCTCTCCTTTCCACTCACTCCTTTCCTGTCTTATTTCCCCCAAGGTTTTCAAAGGGAAGCCCAGCCAGGGCCAGCTCTCCCTTCCTGCCTGCTGCTAATTGAGCAGTTCATGAATTCCCACTTCTGGTGGCGGCTTTGCAACTTTCCAGTTCGCCGTTCGACGAGATGGGGACGGCACCAGACAAATCCCAACCAGAAAATTATCCAGGAGGCTGAAAGTCACTTGGGTTTCATTTAATTTTTTCATTTAATTTTGTTTTATTTTACCACTTACTTTTTAAAATTTCTTTACCATTTTCTCTGTTTCTTAAACAGGCGAGTTGGACTTTAATATACAGCTAAAAAATTCTTATCAAGAGCCTTCATACATTTTCAATGCTGAAGCAACAAGTAACTAAATTGGGAGCCTTTTTGTTTCCTTATCGAGCAAATCTATTCCTGAATGCTAACAAGCAGGTCTTTATATACTTTGTCCACTTGATAATAGACTAATAATCTTATCATGATGTTTTCTTGAACTTGAACTAGGTGTACAAAGTTAAGGCTGGAAATGTGGGAAATTACTAAATTATATAATGTGGCAGAGATATTACAAGGAATTTCTTATATTGCGCAGCGAAATATTGCCAATTATTGTAGCTGTCAATTTAACAATAGGCTTATTCACTATGGTGTTTGATTAATGTGAAATTATTCAGTTGGCTACCTTGTAGTTGGCCTATTTTTGTGTCCAATTAGTATGCTAATAATGGTAATTATGTTCTATACTGCATGTCTCATCACCTAGAGGGTTTTTAAAATGATAAAATAATGAGAATAAACAAGCTGATGCTGACATTCACTGGGCCATTCTAATTACTTACTGAGAGCACACTGGGGAATCAACACTCAACCAAAGAAAATGATTCTTGCTTACTTTGTTAAAACTACTCTTTTCAAAGAGCATTAATAGTTTGCTGCTGTTTTCTTTATTACAAGGGACTGCACTATTTTCCCTTTTATTTGCCCTGTTAATGTACAGTACCAGGAAAAAGGAAAAAAAAAAAGATAATTTGATTATGTTTGACTGAAGCGATAACTGTTTGCAGGGGGTGTCAGAAAAAACAAATAACTGTAATTGCTGAATTATACACCTTTGTAATGGCTCCCATTTATTTCTTGGCTGTATGATAAACATACCATCACCTTTCTCACCACGGGAATGGGGCATTTTTCCAGTGCTGGGCTTGCTGTGGGATGGAGAGCTGCCAGGGATGGACCCGAGGTGGGATTCCCGCGGCAGCCGGATCCGCTGCCTCTGCTCCCCCTCCATCCCCTTCCCCACACTCACACTCCCCTCAGGGTTTGGGGGATTTTTTTGGCTATTTGTAAAGATAATGCCCTACAATTTTTTCTGATAAAAGCTTTCACATTGCATAAGAGATGTTATCAATAAATAATAAATAATAACACATATTCTTGTTTACAGGCTCGGCTTTAAAACAATACCTGGCTCCATGTGAACAAACACACAGGGTTTGAAAACCCCTGTCATTTCTTAGTTCTCCCTTATCCTAAAGTAACAACATCCCTACTCACTGGCTGCACCAGAAATGCCAGCTGAGGATGGGACTCAGACATCTGTTGCACTGACACCGGAATAAAGAGTCAGGATTTTCCAGCTTCAACACAAAAGGAAACAGAGCCAGGCACAGAGGGTAAAGCTGAGCAGAGCATGTGGGAATTCTGAATCCTTTATAGAGCAATTTGGGATCCATACACAGCTCTATTTGTTTTTTAAATGGAATTCAAGTGATAAATTATATAAAAGAAACAAAGACAATGAAAGGAAAAATATTATTTGAAAAGTCACCATGCCAGGTACAAGGGAAGCTGCACAAAAACTTAGGATAATGGGAAAAATTCAAGGAAGCTGCAGACCTGAGGCAGACAGCTGGTCAGGTATGCCTTAACTCTCAGATTAATTGATTGTGTAGAAGGGATGTTGAAATACCTCCAAGCTTTGCAATCCAGGCTGCCCTGGGAAGCCTATTTAAAACTACGAGCTGTGATTAAAAAGATTGTTTGAATGGAAATCCCTACAAAGACAATACAAAGGAAAAAAACCCTCCATTATGAGAACATTGTGTGTTTATATGGATGCTGATATTTTACTCCACATACAATCAAGCTGCAGGACAATCCATCATAAAGCTGTGCAGGGGGATGGCTGGAAATGCTGTTTGCCAACACGGAGCAGGGGCTGGTTTTAATAAAGGATGTAATACGTGACATGTTAACAGGGAGTCATTTGTGCACCGTGTATTGGTTACTCCTGTCCTGTCAAATTGAATTATGTCTCAATATATCTCACTTGTTAAAAAAACCAACTACCAGCAAACAAAAAGTTACTGTAATCCGGGAAAAAACAACAAAAAAATTATTGAGATAAGGAATTCCAAAAGACTTTCGTTTTGCACCATAATAAACACATACTCAACTTAGAAATAGAGTTGCAGTGCTAAAGAGAAAATCCCTGGATGTGCCTGTTCCCCTTTCCCACCCCAGCAGCAAAATCTCACCCTCGTCTCAAGGACCACGAGTTTAAATTTCTGTTTGGTGAATAATCCCTGTGTTTATTTTCCACCCCACTGCAGCAATCAGGGAGGGTTTGAAGAGGCTCAGGAACATTTGGAATTGCAGTTTGAATTCTGCAGCGTCCCTGCTGGTGTGGGAAATCTCCCTGACACTTCCTAATTATTTTGGACATTATTTTTTTTTAATTTCACAACGGCAAGCTACAGAAGAAAGGGGAAACTCCAGGAATTTATCTGAGATCAGCAGTTATTTGTGCATTTTGTCTGTCAGGGAGATCATCAGTATTTATGCCATAAAATCCTAAAAATTAATTTAACTCCCTTTTATAATTCTGGAGACAAATTCCGAGCAGCAGCTTCACTCCGAGGAGTGTTGAGAGAGTTCAGCGTGGAGTTTGAGTCACCAGTGCCCAAGATAAATTCAGCAGCCTCGTGGCAAATATAATCTTAAACTGTTTCTAAAAGGAAGACTGAAGGAGCGAGGAGGTAATTTAGAAGTGAAAGCTGGTAGTGCAGGAGCTAATAATTAACTGCTGTACAAAGGTGATCTGGATCAACTCATCTGTAAATCCTGGAACTTTTAGTAAGAGTTGTTATAAATGACAAATTATGCCAAACTGCAGATACCTGCTACTTGATAACCTCAGCAATTACCATCTCACAGTAAATTCTAGGCTGATATCTCTGATTTAGCATGGAATTTAGCACTATCTACATCATTAGCTTTGTAAGTGTCTCCCAAATTAATTAGCCATTAGTGAGAACAAATAAGTACAGCCAACTAATAATAAACATAAGTGTGTGCATTTGTATATAATGCTTATGTAGACATTATTTATATAAACATTCTTACAGTATGTTCATCTTTAAGGAACAGGGGGAAGATCATAAGTAAGGAAAATCTTGCTCCAAAATCTTCAGGTTTCACTGCAAAGGTGAACCATTAACGATTTGTAGGCACCCTGGATCATGTTGTTCAATAGGAACAGTGTCAGAAAGCTGGGGACTTTTACAGATGGGTTGGAATCTGATAAAGAAAAATACAGAAAATGTGAACTTGGTAGTTCTGATACTTCAGATCTCGGCAGCTACAGGAGATTGATCTGCAAAATCCAGGCTGCTATCTTGGCATCAGCTGCTGCAATAAATTAGAGATTTTCAAACACTAGCTAGCAAGAGTCGCTGATATTTCTCCCAACTGCTTTACTGATCACTGTTTGCTAAAACTTCATAGATGGAAGAGAAAAACTTCCTGTTTTTTCTTCTACCCTGAAAGAATTACGGGTGAAAAAAGTATTTTTTTCTTTGTTTTTGCTTAGCACTGCCTCATGAATTATCTCAGAGCCATATTTTCTTTTTGTTACCCAAGGGTGAGGGTTGGAGGGGTTTTATTACTTATTTAAATTTGCATTGCTCTTATCAGTTGAACTTCTGAGTACTTTTACAAGTAAGATAAGCCCCTCCATATCTTCCTCCGAGTCTGCTCCCTGTTAACAATTTCCCTAAAGTAAAAATATGGGGAATTTCAAAGGGGAAGGGGGGAGAAAGGAAAATATAGTTTGGAAAACTACAGAAGTAGCTGACAGTGCACACAGCAAACCTTGGGAGGAGAATTTACCTACAGACCATCACTGCCTGCCATGACTGCATTAAACCAGGACAGGATTTAACTAATTCTTCTCAAAACAAGATATCCACACACCTTTTAAACCTCTCATTCTCTTTAGGAGGGATATTTTGGGTTGAATTAACCTTTCTTGTTGGTAGTGAACATCTCTGTTGCAGATGCAGAGAAAACACCCGAATTTAACACCCTCTCTGCTTTTCCAAATTGAGCAGAGGAGTTAGAGCAGAGAAAGTAGGAGACAGTGGGTTGGGGCTTCTCTGCTCCCCTCCTGCACTAAGAATCAAAGGAGAGATAAACCAGATTTTTAATTTCTATCAGAGTTTGGATGGAGCAGGACAGTGAAGCAGAAAAGAAATGATGTGACCCTCATCCCCAACAAGCATCACCAGGAACTGCAGCCAGTCACAGAGACATTTATATTTTATGCCATTTTAAGCCTGGCCTCTCATGTATTTTTGCACTTTAACATCTGATTTCCCAGCACATGACATCAGCAAGAAGTGGAATAGATAAGTATCTTCCACCAAAACATAGTTCAGTGACCTAAATTACATATTCAGCAATGGGAACGCTGCGAGTCCTAAATCTCACAGCCCATCTCTCTGGGATCAAAGGCAGTTTCTGCTACAGCAGCACTTTTGGGATGAGGAGTGATCCCTTCCTGAACTCAAATCTCCCCTCTCTGCTTCCCAAGATCAGCCATAGCAGCATAATGGGAAAGGCAGTACAGATACAAATAAATTACACAGAATCCATTAATTAACAGGCAAACTTTGGATGTTTCCTTGTGTAAGAATAATGCAAACACCAGGGCATTATGTTCCTTCTCTGGGCTTGTTCCTTTAGAACTGTAATTAAATCATAAAACACACTTTTGAATAAGTATTAATGTATAAATTCACTCCTGATTCATCTGAACCTATACTGCTCACTTCAAAATGTGCAGCGTATTATTACAGTTAATCACTTAATTATTAGCTAGTGTTGGGCTTTTCTCCTTTCAAGTCTGAAGATGTAATGCACTAAAAATAACATTTTCAGTGGACGTGAAAGACAAGCTCCTGGCCTCCACCAACGCCTCTGATATGAAGATACTGACTTTATCCACCAGGATTTTGGAAACATTTAGTGCTGGCCCTGGCAGGTCAGTTGGTTTCTCATCTCTGCAGCATGTCAGAGGTACAGGAGGGGGTTTGGGTTGTGTTCCTCAATTCCCCCTGCCCTGGTGCTGGGCTTGGTGGATGCCCCAGGATAAAAGGCTCCAGACTGACCAAAGGGGGCTTTTCCAGCTCAGCTCTGCAGCTTTTGGGCCACCAGGTCAATAAAACAGACCAGGGAATGTTGGGTGACTCCCAGCCTTAAATCACAGACTGATACCAGTCCGTGCTCTACCTGCAAGCCTTGCAAGCAAGCTGGATGGAGCAAATTTGGGTTTATTTTAATTTTAGACCATATTTGTTTTAACATCTTTCTGTCTCTTGGTCTCGTTGGTTTCATCTTACAGGAAATATTTGGTCAATTGGGAAGTTGCTGATATTTTCATTCAGCCCTGAAGCCCAAATTCTCTCCCCTCTCCCCATCCAAATCTGTGGTAATTAATTACACAGTTAAAGCCTCAACTGCTCTTCCTTTGCTGGAGCCAGGCAGTGATTCCCACTACCCAGAGCTGCTCCCAGACACCACTTCAGTGCCAGCAGCTCCAACCCATTCTTGGCTGGGAATTGCCTTGCCAGGGGAAGCTCTGCAGCATCCCATCCTCCCTGCCAAAGTAATTGGGGCCAGGCAGGGAGTACCCAGCACTCAGGAACCTGGGACTGCACATGCCACTGCAAAGAGAAAATAAAGTGTTGCAGCCATTAGTGAGTTGTCATTAATTGTTCTCCTGGTGAATGGATGAATGAGGAATCTTGGAGGGAAGAATTCCCATCTTCTCCCAGTAATAATTATTTCTGCCATCCTGACAAGATATCTCAAACTAGGAAATCCACACAGAAGGGAACAAATCCCTGTTTTATTTTGAGTGCTGTTTAGGCTTGGATGGCACTTCGAGCATGTGCCATGGGTTCAGTGGGAACTGCCAGGAGTTTTATCCCCTGGCAATTACTTCTCCTGCACAGCCCTTCTGACACAGGATAAACAACTGAATAAAGACTCTTCTGCATTACAAAAAGCCCAATTCTCAGCCATGACAGCCCTCAGATCCCTACAAACTCCCTGTCCAGTTCAAAACAATCTCAAGCTGAACAAGATACAGCAAAATAAGCAGAAATTCCTTACACAGCAGTTTAACTTTTATAATCAACTACAGTTTTCCCCCCTCAGTTTAACAGAGAAGGATTTGCAGCCCTCACTTTAGGGATAAGATAAAGAGCCTTTTTTGGGTTGGGAGAGCCTTTTTCCCAAAGATTTGCAGTTATTGTGGTTTATTGGATGGGATTGGTCCAATTTATGATCATTTTCCTGGAAGATGCTAATTAACAGGTTAGTGCTGTGGCCCCAGCTGACCTTCAGATGAGTTTTCCAAGGGCTCTCTCCATCAGCAAAGCACAAAGATCTACATGTGACACTTCATCTGGTTTTTGCCCCAACAAACAGGAAACACCAACAGCTAATAAATGCCAGAACTGAAAAAATGCTGCAAAATACTGGGGAAAGACCCCTCCTCACCTGAACATTTCATGTTAAAAAATCAAAGGGGAGGTGGAACCGATGCATCAAATGTGTAAAAATCTCCCCTCTGAGCATCTGCTTGAGCAAGCCCTGGGCCAGGCAGGCAGGGAGATGATGGTTTATTGTTTGTGGCCTGCTGTTAGAGGTGTTCCAGGGAGCTGCAGGCCCAAGGAAGGGCATCCAGCATCCGTGTGAAGGACGTGTGTTTACAGCTATATTGAATATTGATCTATGCATACTCCACTGGCAATAAACTTCTTAATATGTACTTGAAAATCCCAACTCATACATCCTCCCCGTGAAGGCTCAAGGGCAGTAGGAGGTCTGATTGCTCTATAGAAGTGAAATTTCTTCATGTGTCTGTTGAAGGAGTTAAACAGGGTGTGATACATGATCTGCCCTGAGGAGGGGAAAGACAAGAGCCATTCTGCAGGCTGGTAAAACCTACAATAAGAACTACTGTACATTGCTGAAATTTAAAATTGATGGACAATTTTTTTAAAATTCAGCACTTGTTCTGCAAACATTTTAACAACTAATGCAAAAAAAAAAAAAAATTAAAAGCCAAGAAACTACCAAATAAAAAAAGAAATATCAAGTGTTTTGACTTGCAAGTGCATGAAGAGCCCACCATAGCTTTATATTGAAGTGCAGGAAGCCTAAAGCAAATCCAAGATCTTTAATAAGAGCTCTGCCACTCCAGTTCAGAAGCTGCTGTATAACCAACTCCTCCTGCCATTCCTTGGCCCTGGGAATCAGCACTAATAAATGTCAAGAGCAAAACTGACCAACTTCCATCTCTTATCAAAGGGCAATGGATGTGGTGCCTCAGGTGTCACTTTGCTGTGATTTTTCATCAAAAATAGTAAATTATGTAAAATCCTGTGCACGTGCCTTTTACTGCAGGGGGTTTTATGCCTGGAAAGGTTGAAGATATCCAAGTCTTGCAAGTAAATTCAGACATTTGTTTCCATGCTGACAAACTCCAATCACATTTTTCACTCTTATCCAGTTAAAGAAAGGGGAAAAATCTTATTTTCTTTCCAATCCTCCCTGTAGCATCCCTGGTAACTTAACAGCAATTGCATATCCAGGAAAGCAAAATATCACTCCATGTATGAGACTAACTAAGAACAAAACCTTAATTTATTGAACTGCTGCTTCTTCCATGTGGATCTTCCAGGAAACAACATAGAACACACCAACACTGCACACATATAGAGACTCTTGCTGATTTGCATCTCAAATTTGACAATACCCTCTTAACCATCACTTTATCACTAAGTTGTCACAAAATGCATTCCCATTAATTTACCAAAACTTCTGTTGGGTCTGGGTGGAGATGAGTCTCCAGCTGCACAACCTCCCCAAACCAGATTTAGCATGAGAGGTGCAACCTCCAAGCCAATTTCCAAACTTCTGGCAACTCTGGAACAAGAAATGGAAATAGGGAGACGCCAACATGAATTCTGACACATCCAGAGTGAATCCTACAGACTGATCAAACATTTTGATTTAACATTTCCTCCACCACCTCTCCAGCTAAATATTATTGGGAGTTTGCTTCATCATTCTTAATCACTTCCTAGAACATTTCCCCTTGACAAGAGTTGAATGCAAGCTCCAAGAAGCAGGAGCCTCTGGATTTGGATTGGATCCAAGGATTTGGGTGCCTTGGTCCATCATTTGTGGTCAGCAGCTTACAAATCATGGAAATAGCACAGGAAGAGGAGCTGGGACATCCCCAGGACTCACTACTCTTTGATATTCATTGACATCCACTTTGACAAAGTTAATATTCCCAGTCTTTCCCAATTTTTATGCTTCCACAGTTTTTTCCTGCCTTTGACACAATTCCCAAACAGATTTGGTGTTTTGGCTCGTGGGCAGTCGCACCTGACACAGCTTGGCACAGCCACAGCAGAAATCGAAGTTCTTGAAGCGCAACGTCAAAAACACAACTTTAGAGAGAACAGAATTCATTCCTGGGAGTCACACCCTCCTGCCTTTTCTGAGAAACTACGACAACAGGAGAAAACAAATGCTGGGAAAAGCATGGAGAAAAACAGGATGTCTAATTCCTGCCTTAAAGCGCCGTGTTTAGGTTGAGGTCAGCTCCAATGGCAGAACACGATGATGGAACAAGTTGACCTTCTCTGGCATAGACATGATTTCTCAAGCAAATTAACCTTTTTCTCACCTACAGACAGAACAACAAAAACAAAACAAACAACCCATAAATCAACCAGTAAACCTGTTATTTTAGAAAAGACAGAGTAGTGAAGTAAATTCTTCCAAAATGCCCTTACATCATTCATAGAGACAGAAAAACAATTACAAAGCAAATCAGATCCTTTCTTTAATTGATTGCACTCAAGTTCTTTCCTCAAGTAGAAATGTTGCCAAAAAAAAGAAAGTAAAAATCAACGAGTATTTCAATTCCAGGCATCAGTGAAAACATAACTGCTTCTGGATTGCTGGATTGCTTTCCAGCGATTTATACACTACAGGAAAGATTAAAACAGTCCCTGTTAATCCCTTCCAAAAATGAAGCTTCAAAATGTAGCCTTGGATTATTACACAAACATAAAAGATCATTAAAAATGCAACATGGAGTTTTGAAGAGGCTGTTTGGGTGTTTGGTTTTTGCTATTTGGGAGTTTAAAACTTGTCGTTTAGAAATAAAAGGAATAGAAGAGTTAGAGGAAAGCAGCAGGTTCAAAAAAAACCCAACCAAAACCCTCTTGTCATATCTGTCATCAACCCTGGCCATGCCCTGCTGACAGAGCTTCAGCAGGAGCTGGAATGATCCTATTCCACAGTGGTGACAGCTCTGGAACCCAGGCAGACCTGGGATAAAAGAAGCAAAACCAAATTAAAGCTCTGGGAAGCCTGGTTTTTTCACATTTAGCACTAAAACCAAGGTCAATCCATGCTGATGAGGAGTCCTGCACTTGTTCAGTTATTAATGACGCATTAATTCAACGTTTTTGCCCAAAAGTTTTAGTTTGATGACTCTAAAGTTTAGTTTGGGAACTCCAGGTCCAGCTTTCAGCTGTCACTGTCCCAGCACATCAGTCCAAACATCATTGAACATATCCTCACACACTCTCTGAAAGAAAAGGTCATACTTGGACCTGTACAGTGCTCCTCTGCTCTGGCTGCAGATTTTCCTGGGGAAAACCTTCACTCCTTAGTGCAAACTCCACTTGCCCTGTGCTGGAGAGGCACCAAGATGAATCACCCTGGTTTTGGAGTTCATAACATTGCAATGCCACCATTGTCACCTTCCAGAAGTGCCAGAGTTCGGCAATGGGGAAGAAAGAAAATGGATTGAAGTCAGGATTCTTCATCATTTCAGATTCTAGGAGTGTAAAGAGTTACAGCAATTTGCATCCCTAATTAAGGATGTTTCTCTGGGAGGGCTGACATTCCCATCCCTGTGGCTGGGGGGATACAGCTCTGGTGCCCAGAAAAGCAACTCCTGGCAAAAACCAGCTCTTCCCCTCATGGCCCTTCACTGCAAGTCAAAATTCTTATCATGATCTGTCCAGCCTCCTCCCATAACTTGCTCAAGAACTTGTTTTCATTTACTGTTCCCTGTTTTTTTCCAGGTAGAGCTCCTAGCCCCTCATCTCACATGAAACCTTTCCAACTCGGCCTCTGCCTTGAATTTCTTGCTCTTATCTTCCAAATAACACAAGGCAGGGGTCTGGATTGAAAATCTATTGAATAATCTGACACAAATGGTCTAATGCAAAGTGCAGCCAAACCCAGGAACACTTTTACTGTGTCAAGGCCCCAAGTGCAGCTCTCAGGGCCCTTTGGCCAAGCTGGGTGTTGAACTAATGACTGAACAAATTCCCAAGCAAAAGCCACCAGAAAGTGCTAATCCTTCTCCTGGAGAAAGTTCATCATGCTGGGGTTAGGTTACAGCCATGGCAGAGAGACCAGATAAATCCTTTTAAATTATATTCCGCTAAATGATTATCCATTAAGTGGAAGAGGTATCTTCTGCACTAAAAGCTTTGCTACTCAATAGAACTAATGACAAATTAAAGCTGACCGTGTAAATAAGCAAGATGGGAGCTGATCTGATTTTGCACTTTACTGAAAAAAGTGACAGATTAATCAATTCAAATTCACTACAGAAATATTTATTGTGAGACCCAACAGTTACAGTCAGAGCTTTCTCCCCCTCCAAACAAACACTTATTTGTGAAGAATATTTTTCCAGTTTGAACAGAAAGCACAGGTTCTGATTGCAAGTTTCCACTTGAGATTAAATACCAAATAAATAAAAAGAGATTTAAGTTGTTTTCATTTAGCACAAGAAATATTCCTTCTTATTTCTGTCAGCTGCCTTTCTGGGGAAAAAAAGGCAGTAGGTGGAAGACAGAAAAAGCAATGAAGGTAAAGACATGTTTTCATGTTGCACTTTATAAAAATTTAACTACACCCAGGTATCTCTTTTACTGTGCTTGAAAGAATTTCTGAGAAGCACTTGGCATTTCAATTTTATTTTCTAAAATACATGCATTCAATTTATGATAAACAAATGTATGTGATCACTATAGAGATGGAAAAAAAAGAACATTACACGATAAAAAGTTTAATAAGCCATGACATTGATGAGGTCAATTAAAGTCAGTATTAAATGTGTTAATTACATATAATATAAGAACTAGATAAAGATATGGAAGAACAACACAAACACACTTCCACCCCGATAGAATTTTTTATGCCTTGGGTATTTATGTGGATATGAAGAAGTCGTTTTAATGGGAATAACCTTCAAGGTTTCCTGAAAATAGATTTACAGCTCTAGAAAAGTCCAGGGCTCATCCAGAGTGTTTCAAGACTTCTGTGGATTAACGTGAAGGTTTTTTGCTGAGCAATCCAAGTTGGTTGTTTTTTAAGGAAATTTATGGCAGTACCAGAACTGCAGCACTTGAGACCCACGTCCCAGTTGCCCAAAATCAGGCAGAGGCTGAAATCTTCAGCTGGGATCAAGTCAAGGAGAAACACAAATCTGAAGAGGAGGAGAGGATGCGAGCAACACCTGGGGGTCTGGGAGAAAATAATTTCTTTACAGTGCAGGGGGTCCCACCACATATTTTTTCCCTCATCTGGAGTATGTCTGGGAAGAAGGTGGCTTTTTGTAAGGAATAATTCCTGAGCAAGGCTCCTGCACCAGCAGTTATGGTGGATGCGAGTGTGGGGGAGACTCTGGGCTCAACCCTTAAGGATTTCACCAGGATTAATGTTCAACCAGAAGTTAGAAAACAAGTAGATTAGATTTTAGCAGAGCAAAGTTGGGAGAGTAAGTGCAGGGTGAAATTCAACATGATAAAGCTGGGGAGAGAAAGGACACAGAGGAAATAGAAAGTGTTCAAAGATAAATTAATGTATGCCCGGGGGTTGTGTGTGCCACCTCCCAGTAATTGCACAGGGAATGTTCAAGTTGTTTTTTCTATTTTTTTTTTTCCTGTAAAGCCAGTGTGAAGGAACATCAAAATGTAAAAGTAATCAACAGTGGAAGAAAAGGCAGACACGAGTTATAAAACATCAAATACAGAGCAGGGTTGGAACAATTGCATAATGAAGTTGAGAGCATAAAAAGTGATAAGAAAAGCAAAGGCAGCAAATGAAAAGAAACTTTACAGGGAGGTAAAATAAAATTAGAACAGTTTTCAGGTCCAGGGAGAAAACAAGAGGCTGGAAAAGCAGCCCAGGTATCTGCCAGAGTCAGGACAAGGTGTTACCCAAAGAAGTGACAGTGCTAAAAACCTAAAGCATTGCTCAGTGATTTGGAAAGTAACTAAAATTTAGACTATCTCACAGAAGGCAGCAGGGAAGAAATAAATCCCAGAGAGTTTTCTGTGCTTAGGAACCCCCCAGGCAGCTCTTGGGCAAACACTAGAACACCTGAGCTGGCCCTGAGGATTGGGGGCCAGGAAAACACAACCCTTGGCCAAGGTCTCCCAGCCTGGGTGAGCCCAGGCAGCCACCACCATCCCTCAGAGAAGGGTTCCTGCTAGAACTCCTGTGCCACATCCTCTCCCCAGAGAGTCCCAACCGGGAACAGGACCCAGAGAAACAGCCCTCAGAAAGGGCACAAGAAATATCACTAACTTTGGAAGGAAGGAGCTGGAATTTGGCTACCTTGACAATTATCAACCCCAGCTGGAAGGAGCAGAGTTTGCACTTCACTCTGAAGTCACTGAGCTCCTGAACTAACTCATGTGGCCTCCCAGGTCAGGGAGACCTTTCCTGTGTCCTGAGGATGCCATAATGTCACTGCAGGTTCTGGACACATTTCCCTCCTCAGGCCTTCCCAAGGTAGATCTCCCCAGATCCAGGTGAAGCTTCCCAAGGACATGGGGGAGTTTACACAAGTTCCACCCCCAAACCAGCCAAGGACATTCCTTCTGTAACCCCACATCAAAGGGGCCTGAGCTGCACCCAATCAAAGAGGGGAATGAGGGTGTCTTGTGTTTTCTGTTGATAACAGAACATCCTTTGGCTCAACACTATTTTCAGCACCAGAGCCTGAAGGACACATTCTCCCTGGATTTAAGATGCTGTTTCCACCTTTCCTTCATGTAATCTATTAAAGTGAGAGTGTACACTGAAGTCTTTACCAGAAGCAGGGACTGAGTCATGGGGACTGAAACACCAGTGACAGATTCAGAAACCAACCAGGGACAAATGTTTCACCCAGGCTCCCTCCACAGATCAACCTTTCTGAACATCTAAAACAAATATTAGTGGGTTTATGCTCTTCTAGGGTAGCTAAAGCACCATCAGGAGATGGAAAGCAGAAACAGGACAGAAGATATAGGTTTTATAGAATCCCAGGATGGTTTGGGTGGGAAGGGACCTTAAAGCTCATCCAGAGCCACCCCTGCCATGGCAGGGACACCTTCCACTGTCCCAGGTTGCTCCCAGCTCCATCCAACCTGGCCTTGGGCACTGCCAGGGATCCAGGGGCAGCCACAGCTTCTCTGTGTTCACTGGGCTTATTATTTGACTTCTAGGTGGTGTTCAACTTCTCCTGCTTATAGGTACATTTCTTTTTTTCCTACAGGTGCACAAGGGCAGTTTGGTCCTTGACAGCACGTGGGTTTGCATTTTATGTGTCAAATAAACACAGCAGCCCCAGATATGATTCAAACACTCCCCAGTGCAATTTTCTGAATATCCCCATCCCTCCCTCTCTGCAGGCATTTCAGGGAGGGATGCTGAATAATTTCCAACACTTATTCCCAAATACAGTGTCTGTTCCATGATTCTGCCACCAGGAATTAGCAGGACACCAAACTGACCAGAATTTGTGTTTCTCAAGTTGTTGCTGTTGTACTTTGAGCCTTAAGGTCTTGAAAATTAGAGAAACACCATTCAGTGTGTTAGTTTTAAACTATTTCAATGACTAAAGAGAACCAGGAGGCAGCTGCAGATATTTTGTACCATATTAATATTTCTTTGAAGCTGTAAATAAACAGCAGCTCTTTTACCTCAACTGATTTCCCAGAGGAGAAAAAAGAAAAAGGAACTACCTGGTCCAAGAGTTCTGCATCTCCCTTTCTGCTGCCACTAGAGGGAGAAGCCTATTCCTGGGATCCCGTGGCTCCGAGGCTGTTTTTTGGAATTGAATGGGAATTATTTCCGTTACAGGGAAGGACGTTTGTCCCTCTGTGATAAGCAGGGATATGGCAAAGGGAGAGCCTCTAAAATGAAGTGGGATAAACATTTCCTCCCCCCACGCTCAAATAAACTCCAGTTACAATCCTCCAACCTTGTGAATTTAAACACTGCTGCAATTGTTCTTCTTTGTTGGAACACAAATCCTTGCACTGTGTTTACTCCCGTTGCATCCAGGGCAGAGGAGGCCAAACAGGAAGAAAGGAGAATACTGCATTCCTATCAATATAGGAACAAAGGATGTTTTCTAGTGGCCTGAACTAATTCTGATAGAAAAACCATAAAATTTTCAATCAGCTGTAAGGAACAGTGGAAATTCATTGTGGGCAGGAAAAGATCCTAAAGCAGCATTTAAATAACTAAAATCCCACAATTCTGGATTTGCACTTTGTCTTGTTCTAATTCAACTTAAGGAATTGCACTGATAAATATATTTCTTGTCACTACAGTTTAAATATTTGAACTAATAATGATTGCTTTGGGTAAGTGTTTATAGCAGTGGCACAGTCATTTCACTGCTATGGAAGGTGTTGCAAAACAGGCTCAAATGTGGGTGCAGAAAACACTAGCACCTTCCCTAAATATGAAACATCTCAGACACGCAGAGTAAACCCCAAAATGTGTTTTCAAACACAGGCTGCTGGTGGCCAACAATGTGCAACCAGACCTGGCTTTGTGACACTGATGAGCACAACAGACTTAGAGGGTAAAAAAGTCATTTTTTCCAGGCAGTGAGGCACTTTGCAGGCTCAGGGCTGGGCCACATCTCTTCTGGGATGCTCATTGTCCTTGTCCTTGCCAAAAAAGAGCAGCAACACTGGTCCTTAAGGTCATCAAGGACGAAACTTTGCCAATCTTAGACTTAAAGTGCAGGTGCAAACATCACCATATTCCTAGGACAATCCCAAAGGATTCCTTCCTGCCCTTCAAAGGGTCTGAGAAGTGGCTAAACCCACCTAAACATGAAAACCTCCCATGGTCCAGCTGTCCCAACCTCCTGCTGCAGGGGCCAAGGTTAGCAAGTTATCCCTGCTACAACCCCTGTGTTTTATCCCAAAAATATAAAACCATCCTGCCATGGTTTTAACAGGAAGAATACCAGGCCCCACCTGCTCTTTTGTCACTGTCCTACAGCCTGAACACAAATATCTTGGGTATTGTTCTGCACCAACACACTCAGCCTAAATTCTGCCTCTTCTCATCATGCACTAAGCAGGAAAACAAGACATTCCAAATGTAATTCCGATTCTCTGACAATTAATAATAAAATGTTTTAAAAGCAAGATGAGCAAGGCAACAGAAGGTTCCCAGGCTCAGTGCAGGGGCTGCCCCTGAGGCTTGGAGAGAAGCACATCCTCTCTCATCAGCTGAAAACCTGGGGAGCCAAAGCATCAACTACAACAAGCTTTTCTTTTCCTGGTGCTTTACTTGATGTTTTTTCAGACCAGCTGCAGTGCTTTCCTCACTGAATGGGAGGTCACTTCAGCACTGTTTCTGTAAAAGAGGCTGGAATCTCAAACTGGTGTTAAAAGTTCAAACTCATGACCCATCACATCTACAGTATTTTGTTGTCATTGTTGTGAGAGTGACAGGGTTTGGGATTTAAAAACTGCTGCTATATTTGTATGATCCAAGTGATTTTCTTCTCCTGTGATGATTTCATAGCAGAAAGCTTAAGACAACATTCCAGATTTTCCACCCTTTGGTGTGCATGTGTCTATGTACATGCACACATATACAGAAAATAGAAAACATTCCCCAGTAAGTTTCCCTTTCTGAAAGGATTTTCAGCAGCCTTGCAGAGTAACAGCATATGCAATATGTGTGTCACTCAAACATTTCCCTTAACTGCAAAGTTTGTGTCAAAATCTGTTCTGAAACAACTCCACAATGTGCACTTCACATAACCCTGAGCTGCAGGTTGGGCTCCACTTTAAGTATGAAATATTAAGTGAGCTCATAATAGCTAAATCACTCCATTGTCACCCAGCACTACCCCAGGTTGGCAGAGCTCACGCTCCATGATGTCACCATTTATACCTTGCTGCAGTTGCCAGCAGAGCCCAGTTTGCATAAATTAGCTTTTGATCGATGAAAAGTGTTAACATCTTTTATTTTTACCTTGGAGCACACTTGGAATGATCCTTTTTAGTGTTTTAAAAATGTATATGGGTGGCTTAAGTGCCAGGTTAGAACATATTGCAGTGCCAGCCACTGGAGAATGGTCAGTGCACTGGAAGTTGGAGAGACTGGGGGCAGCAAACACCCCTGGCCACCAGCAACACCTTGATAAAATCCAAAAAGCCACCTTCCAATGTGCAGGTTGGAAAGACTTTTGAAGCCAGCCCTGAAATAGCAAGGACAGCTGTAGGATGGATTTCACCATCCCTCCACACATTAAACCCCATCCCACTTTGCATCAACTCCCACTGAAATAAATAACTCAAGAACCACGCAACATAAATAACAGCAGAATGGTTTGGGGGGGGGAAATCATCTCTCCATCTTCTAAAAATAGCTTCCTTTTGGCTATGCTGCTCCTCTATGTCTTTCCTTGAGAAAGCAGGGATGAACAGAATACTGATTGGGATCCACTGGCAGAGGCAGCCTCAGGAGCTGCATTAGAGGCACATTTCTCCCCCAGCCTGCTGGTTTTCAGAAGGAGAGGGGATTTTCCATCTCCTTTTTCCCAAGGTTGGCTCTGTGGCTGCCCATTCCCTGCTCCTCTTCATCTCAAGGCTGTCTCTGCCCAAGTGGTGCCCTGGGGTGGCTGAGATTCTGAAATCCCAAACCAAATCCAGCACAGCCCCACAATTCCCTCTGGGCTTGCATGGAACTCTCAGGAGGACCTACAGACACACATGGAAGTGCAGGTTTATCCACCCAGCCTTCCACAGCCCTTCCCTGGTCAGCTCTTACCATCAGTTCTTACATTCACAAATGCAGGGGTCAAACCCTGACAAAGGTTAAGCTGAAGACTCCCATCCTTGCACTCTCCCATTCCCAAATCCTGATGGATCAACTGAAAGCTCCTTCACATCAGCAAGTTCCAGCTTGGTCACACTGAGCTCACACAAATTATGGAATCAGAGAGTAGTTTGGGTTGGAAGGAATCTTAAATACCAACTAATCCACCCCTGCCATAGGCAGGGACACCTCCCACAACCCAGGCTGCTCCAAGCCCTGTCTAACCTGGCCTTGGGCACTTCCAGGGATCCAAGGGCAGCCACAGCTTTTCTGTGCACCCTGTGCCAGGCCTCACACCCCTAAAACAAGCTCTACCCTGCTGCTCAAAGAGCTTTGCCCCAAAGCAGAAGAGATTATAAAGAAATTCTTCATTTTTCTACTTTTTTACTGTGTACCCAATTCCAAAGGTATTTGGAAGGAGAAATCCTCTCCCTCCTTGGGCTGAAGCCACAGAGACCTGGGATGCAGCTGGGCTTTCCCCCAGAGGCTGTGAGCAGATAGAGGCTTTGCTTTCCATCCAACACCTCCTCTTCCAGGGGAAGAGCTCGGACACCCAAAATTCCTTATTATCCCACACTGCCATGTGTTTGAAAACCCCTGACACACATTGAAACAAAGGCAGAATACCTGTGCTGGTGGTGTCTGAGCTTTACAGGCCGAGGGGAGCGAGGGCAGTCGAACACACACAGGCAGATAAATGGAGAGGAGGTCAAATCCAAGGCTATCCCCATCCAAGGTTTATTTCAGGACCCCTTCTCCAGCACTACGAGGGGAGCCCCAGCCCTCCCAGAACCAAGCTGTTCCTGCTATTGCTGGCTTGGGACAAAAAGCACACTGCTGCTAACCTCTTACATAAAGTGAGCAGGCAAACAGCTGAATTGCTGACCCCACGCGGCCTTTTCCCCAGGATTTGTGGGTTTGCACAAAGAAGCCAACATTTTACATGCAGCCCTTGATGGAGTTTGGAATTGTGCAGAAACCCTGTTTGGAGTGCACACTCTTAACCCAATTGTTTGTGTACAATGTTCCTCCTCTCTGATGCCAAACACTGGAGGTCTCTGGGTTATTTTTTCTATTTTTATTTTATTTTTTTTAAAGATGCTTGGTCATACACAACTTTGAGTGCCTGGATATATTTCCACTACCATTAGTATTGCAATACAATACAAGTCTGCTGTCAGGCATGACTTTTTTTTCCTAGAATCTGTCCTTTCTTTCAGCTGAGCACTCAGAGCTCGCTAGATATGAGTTCCAAAATATTAAACACTTCTTGGCTCCGAGTTTTCTGTGCAGGCAGAGATATATATCAGGTTTATTTTGTGAGTGGGAGATACTTAGCAAGAGCAGTTGACTCAGTCTGGGTTTTGAGTAAACAATTCTCTTCATCTTTACATGCAAATTGATTGATTTAAGATTTTTTGGAGGCTTTTGTCAATTGCTAACAGATATAAAACATTCAGAAGGAAGTGCCACTTCCCTTTGAGTGGGGGAAAAGCCTCAGGCACGAGGTGCCAGCAGCTCCTTTCATTGAGGCAGGGGCTGCACTGGCTTTGCCTGCCCAGCAAACCCCAGTGCCTCCAGCACTGCCTCCATCAGATCCATGAAAACCACTCGAGAGCCTGAGCTGCAGCAGGAGGGCTCAAGGACCACACACTCCCCCTCCCCTGTGCCCTGGATGTTTAAATCATCCCCAAGCAATCAAGTCTCACACCTCAGAGGATGAGAAAGTGCAAGTGATCCCAACGGGTGGATTACACAAGGGGGGGATGAAAGCACAGAGCGCCACAATGCCCGGATTCAACAACAACAAAACAGGCATTGAGGCATCCCAGCACAAAAATCCCCATTGTACATTTGATTTCCAGCCATCCCAGCTCCGAGCTGCTAAAAACTACAGGATAAACCATTCCCTCCTCCCCAGCTATCCCAAACCCAACCCTGGCACTTTTGTTTTAATTCAAAGACACATTAATTGTTGTGAAGGCACAAAGTATTACCTGGAATAACACTTCAAATGCAAATTAAGGGCTGTGTAAAATTATTGTAGTGCAAGAGTACCATGGTTTATTAACAGCAGATTTGCAAGGTTAATTTTCAATTATGTATTTCTTATTAGTTTTCTAGCTGTCTTGCTATTATTAAATTTAAAGAGGAAGATACTTTCAATGTGTCCAGCTTCTGTGGCGTTATTACTGATAATTATTCCTATTTTCCAATTTGTGTTACTCTCATGTCTTGCAAAATTTGTAATTAATGAGCAAATAATTATAGCAGCACTTACTAAAGCTGCTTTAGTTAAAGCTGTGTCAGCTTTTGTATTAGGATCCCCATTTTTCAAGGGTTTATAACTCAAGCATAAAAATTCACTCTGGGCAGAGCCTTGTCATAGGAGCTGTCTGCTGAGCGTGATTTTTTGTTTTTAAATATTTCTAAGCAGCATTATTTTGTTCTTTTTTCTTAAAGTTATGGACATTTTAATATAGCTGAAAACTTCTGAGGGCATTAAGTGTACAGCACTCTGTTTTCCTGTGTTCCAACGTCTTGGAAGTAAAGACATTTTATTTTAAGGTGAAGGCATTCACTTTTGCAAATAGGAAACAAGATGCTTCAGCATCTCCAAAGCCCAGAACTGGGTTTTTAATGCCTGGTGGTCATTAGCTTTAGAAAACAGACACAGAAGAGAGAACACAGAAGAGAGCTTGACATTGAGGGATGTTTGTGCTGATCCCACCCAGTTAAGGCATTCAGGCACTGCCTCAATTAAGGCACACGAGTGGTCCTTAGGAGTCAACAGGGCTGGCCAGGCTCTCTGGGATGCCCAAAGCATTCACTGCCCAATTCAGCAGAACAAAGCTCTGCTTTTGAGGGGCTTTTGGGCTGTCCCCATTCACTGCCACCCCCACGTGCCTGGGAGGGGATCCACAGGGATCTCTCCTGCAGGATGCTGAGGGCTCACGGGGCTGAAACAGCTCAGCACCTCCTCAACGAGGGGCTCAGAATCCCACAGGGGCCTGGCTGATGCCAGTTCACCATTTAGCACAAAACCAGTGCTTCTTCTTTTGTGTGGAAGAGGAAACCCCAAGGGAAAAGCAGCAGATCCCAACACACCCAGGTTTGCTGTACACAAAATGAAGCTGGAAAGTGGCAGCTCTAGAACAAATATTCTGCAAGATTTAGGCTCTACAGGAGAGCCTGTCGCAGCTGCCTCCTCCAAGAATTCCCTGTGGTCTCTCATCCAGAAACACTGGACACATTCCTTGATCACTCCTGCTCCTCTGCACCTTTCCTCCTGCAAATGGCCTTGGAGCAGCCACCCAGCTCCTGGAGAGCCACTCTTAGAAACCTGGAATCATTAGGCTTGGAAAAGACCTGCAAAATCATCAAGTGACTCTTGGAGTGTTTGACCTTAATACTGACCCTGTTTGACCTCAATACTGAGCTTAATTAAAGCAAGACCAGCATAACTCAGCAAACAAGTCAGCAGTGCTGTGGAAATCAGCTTTAGTGCATTTTACACAAGCTTTGAAGAGCAGGGAGGATTTAGACATTTCCAGCAGCAAAAAAAGAGCAAAAAATCCCAGTTTTACTGGGAGACATAGCCAGAGACAACATAAAACCAGAGAATGATGAGACCTACCTGTATCAGCCACAGCAAGTCACAGAATGCAAGGTTTGTCCTCTTGAAAATCCAGGTAACATTTTCCTTGAGCCTCTTCAGCAGGAAAGGAGGCTGAGCCTTCTCTGACCTTTTATTCACCCTTCCATGACTCCCATCCCATAGGTTTTTCACACCCTCATTTGGGATAATTATCTCCTCATGTTTGAGTTAATTGCTGATGAGGGGGACCCAGTTTTTATTCTGTTGGTTAATCCAGATCTGCAGCATTTGGAGACTTTTACTGACTAAGGATCCAAATACCCCTTCTCCCTAGGGCCATCCTCATGGCCAAACCATATTTTATAAACTTTTACTTCATTGGCAAACCCCCCCAATCACTTGCAAACCCCCCTGTGTTACAGTAATTCTGGTATCTTTATTTTCCATGTGTGCAGAGCCTGGTCCAAGTATGGCTGATAAATATATTATATAAATAATATAATAAATATAATAAACCCCTGCCATCTAAACCAAGTATTCCTCCTCATTTTAGGGGCCTGTTTGACTTGCAGGTAAATATTTTCCCTTACCAACCCATGTCATAAGTTTGTCCCAGTTCAGATTAGTCTGTAAAACCAAAGGAATCTCTACGTGCTGATATTCCTTGGTTTCTGATGGCCTCCCACTTTGGCTGTAACCATGGTGCTGCTTGATTTATCATGGCTGCATGGCACAATGTGTATCTCATTATTCTCTCCTGGAAGCTTTGTATGGCTTTTATTTAGCTGTAAAAACAATTTACATTTTTTGAGCATCTGAATTAAAGATAGACTAGAACTATGACATCGAGAGCTGGAGATTTTATGCAAATTTATTTATAAATATAAATCACATTTAGAATGCAAAATTACACAAATGTCTTCTACAGATCACCCGTCTCTTAAAGAAATAATTTCTTTACTTTTTTAAGGATAACGCCTAAACATGTTATTCATATATTTGCAATGGGAATGGAAACTTGGTAAAAAATCCCAAGTGAAATTTGGGATCAGTTATGTGATGAGGAATCTTTCCAGTTTCAAGTCCACCTGACAGTGCCTCAGCATTTTGCCAGAACTTGTGTTACTCAAAAATTCCAGAATAACATTCCCGGGAAAACCCAGCTGCTTGCATCTAATCCCAATACTCCCAGGCACCATAAATCCAGGTGTTTTCCTTGTCTTTTGGAATTTCAGAATGGAATAGACTGAACTTTTGAAAGTGGGATACAAGAGATGAGGGTTTTCTGACTATAGAGCCCCTCTGAACAAATAATGTGAAAGTATTCCTTGGATTTCAAAATGATCATGGATTTTGGATACAATTAAGGCTTCATCAAATTTCTTTTACAAATTTTGATACCTTTTGTCTGCTCTAATCTCAGGTTTTCCCCTTTTCTCTCTTTTGGGGCCTGGCTGTTTTCTCATTTTCTCCTCTAATGCATAATCTCTGCCCTGGGGAAAAAAATCAGTGGTTGTTTTCTTGACTGTGCAACAAAATAATCCGTGAGTTCTCAGTTTTGATGAACAGTTTTAGCATAACATTCCTTCTACTTGATGGAAGTGACATCCAAACCATCTCAGAATTCTCCATGCTGCCCATCCTTGTGCCACAAGGAATTCTTCTCTGAGCAGTTCTATTGCCATTGCACTTTATCCCCTCAAAAAGGGGAGAATTGTTTCCTAAGGGAAAAAAAAAAGGCAAAAAACATTATCTGCCAATGGCTGCTCTTCCCTTAGCTCTGCTTCTACACTGAGATTAAATACAACTCTGGAATCAAAACTAACATAGAAAAAGAATTTTCCCTAATTCAGAGCAGCTCCATGTGGTTGCTACCCTGAGCTTCTGTAATTCACACAACACAACCACAAAATCATTGAGTTTGGATAAGACCTCCACGATTGTCCATTCCAATCTTTGACCCAATTCCACCATATCCACTAAACCAATCATCCACATTTCTGAGCCTCTTCTCACTATTTTACCTATAAAAGCATCCAGCTGCATCTTCCTGTCATTTGGGTTTGTTTAATTCCACCTTTTGAAAAACTGCAAAGGGAAGAAACTCCAGGATTACAACTGAAAAACTCATAAAATGATCCTCTGAAATTTACCCCCTTAGAAACTTCCTGTCAATGTTTTTAACCATGCCACAAAAATCCTTAAAAGACAGATAAGTTTTGGTTCAGTATCATGAAAAACTTTTAACACTTAATAAAGTGGATATTCTGGTGGATGAACACTGAGGATACATTTCCAATTTTATACATTTAGGGTGACAGAAGGAAAATACCTTTTCTAGCCAGTTATTGCTCAAATGAGCATACTCAGAATTTACAAGGTGTTGTAGGCAGAATAAAGTCCTATCCCTCAAAATTTTCATTAATAATGAAATCTGAATATTTGGAAGACAGCAAAATCTACTGTGAAGAGCAGGAGAGTGATGGCTGTGGATGCTCAGCTTTGCATCCTGGCTGGTACTGGACCAAACACATCCAGCAGGGCTTCAGAACATTGGAGCAGAGATGAAGAGATTAAAAAGGAAAAAAGGAAGGTGTAAGAATGAGAAAAGTTGTAACTAAGAAGAGCTGAGTTAACTGGAGACTGGTTTAACAGATGTAGAATAGTTTTACACCTCCGGAGGGAATTGTGCTGGTACAACCTCCAGTCCCACCTCAGACAGTTGGATTTAAGCAGGAGTTTAAGGACAAAGCTGGGCTGGGATAGTTTGTGAGATCACTATAAAAGCACAACCTTCCATTCTCCCAAACCATATGGGTTTGACTTCCCATATGGAGTGACAAAATAAAAATGAGTCTAAAAATAACTCTCAAAAGTGCACTGGCTGAAGGCTGCTTCCCATGCCACAGTTTGATTAGCCTTGTGTTTTATTTCTTCAGCAGTATTTTCCATTTATCTCTGATTTGGAGCATGAAAAAAAGCTGCTTTTATAGTTGTAAGCAGAGGAGAAAAAGGCATCCTGGAAACAAATACAGAGAGAGTTCTTCTGGCTTTACAGGAGCTGCAGGAGCAAGGAAAACAATTTCAGAGCAGCACAAACCAAATTGATGCAGGGAGAGCTGGAGCACTCCCGTGGGAGGGATGGCACTGAACGCCAGCATTCCCACCCAGGCTCTGCTGGAAGGTGCCTCTGCAAAAATCAGAGATTTATTTACTTGCTTTTTTGGGGTTTTTTTCAGGGGAAAGAAATTCCAGCCGCTCCTCAGATGCTGCGTTAGGTGTTGGGCTGCAGGAGAGAACTCGAGGGGCTGGAGAGAGTCCAAGGATGGGAATGGAGATGGGAAGGGTCTGGAGCCCCAGGAGAGGCTGAGGGAGCTGGGAAGGGGCTGAGCCTGGAGAAAAGGAGGCCCAGGGGGGACCTTGTGGCTCTGCACAGCTCCTGACAGGAGGGGACAGCCAGGGGTGGGTCAGGCTGTGCTCCAGGGAACAGGGGAATGGCCCCGGGCTGGGCCAGGGGAGGTCCAGGTTGGATTTTAGAGAATCTTTCTTCATGGAAAGGGTGTAAAGCATTGGAATGGGCTACCCAAGGCAGTGATGGATTCACCAGCCCTGGAAGTGCTCAGAAAACCTCTGGATGTGGCACTTGGGGACTTGGTGTAGAGGTGAACATGGGGGTGCTGCTGGGCTGACAACTGGACTTGATGACCTTAAAGCTTTTTCCCCAGCCTTTGTGATTCCGTGATTCTAAATTTTAAATTCCTTGCTGCTTCAGCTGGGGCAGGGAGCAGACCATCATCAAGCACCTGGAGATCTGCTGGTGGCATCCAAGGCCTGAAACCCCTGGCTCTGAAGGGGGAAGAGGGAAGATCAGTCTTCATGGGAGCCCCCTCACATCAAGGAAAAGCTGAGTCACTGCTTGAAGACAAGAAGGAAATATCCCAGCTGGGCTTCTCAGGGATTACTTCCCCATGCTGGAGAACCCAAGAAGAGCATAAACCCACTAATAGATGATGTTTTAAATTAGCAGAAAGGTTGATCTGTGGAGGGAGCCTGGATGAAATATTTGGCTTCTGAAGCTGTCATTGGTATTTCTCCTTATTTGTGTCTTTTGCCAAAATAAGTAAAGAAATAAATAACAGATAACTAAAAAATTCACATCCAACTTTCCAGGATGATGGAGAAAATAATGTCTTCCATTTCCAGCATTTCAGTTTTCCCACCTCCCTGGGTTGCCTGGGTTTTTGCAGGTTAATGGCACTGCACATTCTGTGCACACTCTGAGACAGTTTCTGTCCTGTTTCTGCATTATTATTTGTTACTGCAGATGCAAAAGTGAAATAAAACTGAGAAAAAAATTGTGTTTGCAAGAAAAAGATGCCCCTCTCCTCAGCACAGAAGGGAGACAGCAATGTCAAGGTGGGGTTGGGGAGGGATGAGAAAATCCGGGGTCTGGTTCAGCTCAGAAGGAATGAAACGTCCAACCCCTTCATTCTCCAGGAATCTGGAGTGAGAAAAATCCAGACTGAAGTCCAGGAGCCTGCACGGGACACACATCACACCACAGCCCAACATCTGCCACAGTGCACAATAAAGTTCTTCTATTTGATATTTTTTTTCTCTCTCCAGTTTCTTAAAGCTCTAGGAATGATTTTCCCAATCTGAGCAAAAGCTCTGCACTCCCCCTTAAAGGAGATTTTTATAATATCTAAGAAATATTCAAATCTAAAGAAGGGAAAGAAATCAAGAGTGGGAAAAAGGTGTAAAAGCATTGGCAGAGAAAGGATTAGAAACCAGCTTTTCTCTACAGAATTTATGGCGAGAAAAAAAAAATCCAGCACTTCGGAAACAATTATTTACAAAGTTCAAAGAGTTTGGTACCCTTTGCTCGGGTAAGATAAGGGGCAACAAATAGCACCCACAGTCGCGAGGAGTTTAACCCAATTACTCCTGTCGGCAAAGCTAATTTTACAAAGCACATTTCAGCCAGGAAGAATCCTTTCCTTGCTCGCGATTCCTTTTTACATTGCTAATAAGTCTCTTAGCAGGCGATTAGAAGAGCCTCTTCAGCCAGGAGCGGGATCGCCCTGAGCGCAGCCAGCGGTCCCTGCTCCGGAAAAATCCTGATTGGAGCCGGGGGGAATTTCGCCCGAGGAGCTCCCCTGCAGGTGTTTGGTGCCGGGCTGTGTCATTGCAGGGGCTGCTGATGGTTATTACACTCTGACAGCCCTCGGGAACAGGATCTGGGGCTGCCCTGACCCTGCTGCCTCACTGACATCCTGAAATCAAAGGGTGTTTTTAGGGCTGCGTGTCCAGAGAGGGGAACAGGACTCACCCGCCTGACAATTGGATAAAGCTCGCAAACCTTAAAGATTTGTCCCAAATGATGTGAAATCTATCTGGAACATCCCAAATCCTGTCACCTGCTGAGCCAGGTAAACCCTTTAAGGCAATGTAAGTTCAGAGGAATCTAATTTCAGTAAAAAAATAATGGATGAGGGACAAGGATGATCAAGGACAGCCCTCTCCGGGTGGGTGCCTCTTTCTTTCCCCAGCTCCACAGATGGGGAACATTTCCCGAGGAGATGCTGAAAAGCCCCTGGCTGTGCTGGAAGTGAGCAGCAGCAGGAGCTGCACCAAGGCAGGAAGATGAGCAGTGGATATGGGAGACAGAGAATTTAAACTTTTTGACTCATCCCCAGGACAATCTTAAAAAAAATAAATTAGTCTCTTTGTGGATAAATACAATTTTATCAACTCTGCTGAAGGCAGTGAGAAGCCCCAGGCAGCCCTTGGCACCTCACCTGCACCTGGAAAATTAATGCAGTGTCTTAATTCATCCAGAGAAATGCTCACTTATGCAAAGAAAATATTTTGGAGATGGAGAAGAGGATCAGCTTCCAGCTTTGGGTGTTCTGGGCAGCTCTGTGATCCGTGCGTAGGCACCTCACTGAAGAACAGGGACTGGAGGTGTCCATGTCCATCCCAAACATTTAAGAAATCATCTGACATCTAAATCCAGCACAGAGAAAATAGGCTAAATTCATTAAGTCAGGTTATTCCACTTTAATTCTCACTTTTTAGTTTCTGTTCCAAAGGCTTTGTGGCAATTCATGTCAAAGAGCCAAGTAAATATTTTCTTGTGCTGTGTGGAAGATGATGTCAGGCAGTGATGGGAGTGAAATACTGATTTTGTATTTCACTATTTGGACCTCTGATAGGATTGACTCATTTTGTGAGATTATAGAAAATGCATTCCATGATTATATACACCCCTAGAGGCCCCGTGGAGGTGAGATTCTGCATCTCACAAAGTTATTTAACCAGGAAAAAACAGACTAAGTAAATAAAAAATCTGCAGGATGTGACTTCATCGTGCACTGTTGACACCTGCTTCTATGATTTAAAGGATGTTACTAAGAATATCAGGGTTGCTAATGTAAATGATGAAGAAATCAGAGGTCAATCATATAATAATAAATATTAGCATAGGTTTCCCAAGGCCAGAAGTGCCTGCAATGGTAATTGGAATTATGATTTTACCCTTGAATTATGTGATACTGAAAACACTTTGTTCTCCACTGCTTTCCTGGAACTGCTCCATTAAAGCCAAGGAGACAAACTCTCCAATTTTGTTTAATCCAAGAATTAATGTCCCCTTTTCATGAGGATTCTTTTTTCTTCCTCACCCTGTACACAAAGTTGTGTTAGAGGGGTGTCCCTTGTGTTCCTGCTGCTGATCTGAGCACCCTAATTCTGGATATTCAGGAAAAGGTAGAAAAAGAGGAAAACACTGCAGGCACAAAGGAGGCATCAAATCCTTCCTCAACCATAAGCCACTTCCCTATGGAACACCAAGATAAAATGCTCTCAAAGTGCATTAATGCAACAGCCAATATATTAAATTGGATGAAAGACTGGTCCCAACATTATGGTTTAAATTGACAGAATAACTGAAGCTCATGGCACTATTTACAGCATCTCTGAATTACTCTGGACACACAGAAAGTACAAAAAAAATGTGGCAGCAGCTTTAGAAGAATTCATTTTGGAGTTATCCACCAACATGCTGTGCAGCAAAAAATCAGCCCAGCAGCCAGGCTGGTGCTGGGAGGAAATTCCAGAGGGTGAGGGGCTGGCAGTGGCTTTAAAGCACTGAGTGTCATCCTTCCCCTCCTCCAGACACCCCTCCCTGCACTGCTGTCCCAGAGCAGTCTTAAAGTCAGAAGAATTAAATATTTTCAGCAATAAGAGTTGCTGGGTGCTGCCTGTCTTACCTGGGGATTCCTGCCAGCACCGCAGACAGCTTCAGAAACGCTGCTAAATCATATTTTTTGTAGGGCAAAACCCACCACAAACTAATCTTCTAATGCTGCCTGAATATTGTTGGGCTGTTTTCCTTTCATGCCTGTGACTCCTTGCTGACAGGCAGCTCACAGAATTCATGTTGGAGCTGGTGGCTGATGCTGGAACACTCCGTGTGGAGAAACCGGGATACGCCACGAGTGCTTCAACGCGGTTACACAAAAGTCTAAAATTAGGTCATAAATTATATAATCCTGCAAGGAAACAACAAATTTAATGACTATGCCAAACCAGAGATAAAAGCTGAGGAAGGAAATAGCATCTTGCTCATTAAATATTAAGGATCAGATCCTTCAAACACTTTCCAGTGATGAACTCTGTGGGAGCTTGGCATCTGTATTTGTGTGTGTTCTATAGAATGTGCTTATACATCATATACAAGTGCTGGGTGTGATTTATGGAGCACACACACATAGTAAGTATATTTATAATGCATAAATACATTCCATCAAGAGCAGAGAAGGTGATTAGTGAGAGTTTCCTAAGAGGTTTAATCAGATATTTTGATGGCTTATTTCCAGGGTTGCTCCAAAAGCATTTTTCATTGCAGGGCACTGGGAGGGAGCAGGTAGAGGCATCTCCTTTCCACACTTACAGCAGCAGCAGCTTTCACATCACATCAAATCTTCAGTGGGATTGAGGAACCCTGTAAAGGAAGAAAGATTACCAAGATGTAACAATGGATTTGAAAATTCCCTGCAACCTTTGAATCCCTCCCCTAATGCTGCTGTGTCCCAGCCTTTCTTCTCACCTTACACGAGGAAAATCTGGTTTGATCTGTCTGAAACAACGCAGGGGCGAGGTCTTGTGAATATTCCCTTAAAAGTTGGAAGCAATTCCCTCGGGTTGATGGCTGTGCTGATGTCCTGGGTATGTTAATGAGAGGGAATGGGGATCTCTGATGGAAAAAGGCAGATAGCACTCCCGTCCTTGCTGTCGTCAAAGCCTCTCTGATAACCATGTCCTTTTCTTCAAAGATTTGAGTCATTTGTGGATTGACTACATAATCCTTGTGCTGGAGCCTGGGAAAACTGCTGTTGATGCCCTTGGCAAATTCTTAGCCTAAAAAAGCATGAAAAAGAGGACCAAGTAATTTCAATTCCATAAAATACATTAAATGCAGCACACAGGTATGTAAATGGGAAACTCCATAACTGTAATTTGCCCGTTTAGAGCCTGATCTAAAGGCTATAAAAGTTAATTTGAAATATTTTCATTGATTTTAATGGCCTTTAGATCAGGCCCATATTATGCTCTGCATATCATGTTTGTTTCAGTGCAATAGTGTATTTATGTACAATGTGAGTTATGTGGATGATAACACATGCAGATCCCCTGCTTATTGTGCAAGGACAAAGCTTGTGAAATTTACAGGCTTTAACAACACACATAAAATCCAACAAAACCAAAATAAAGTCCCAAATAATGATTAGTCTTTTTAAAAGTGAGATTAAAAAAACAATGATGAGGCCTTATTTCATTATATACTAATACAACCTAAATGTATTTTAAGGATCATGAAATCCAAATGGAAATTTGCACAACTCCTCATTTCTGACTGCAGTGGTTCAACAACGACAAAAAAAAATTACATGTAAATGATTCAAAATCTCTCAAAGAAACAGCACTTTTTTTTTTTTTCTAATTTGGGGAGAAGAAAAAAAAGGGTTTCAACCCAAGCTCAGCAAGGGATAACAGCATTACAGGCGCTGCATGGAGAATTTAGCCACTCATAATTCCAAATCCTTCTCAAATGCTTTATTGCTATAAGGTGGCTCATAGCAGCCTCTACACAACAGGACTCCCATAGCATTAACCATGAGAGATAGGCTTCCAGAAAGAAACTATAGCAAAGTAATTGTAAATCTCTAATGATGCATAAAACCGAGCTGAATTGGTCCTGAATTCTCAGCATAAAAGAAATGAACCATCAGAAGAACCAATTCTGGTGGCAGTATAACACACCCCAGTGTGGAAACTGTTTATGGTGTTTGCTGCAGTGGAAATATTCCCACTAATATGCAAGGATAGGAATTCATTTAAAAGGCCCTGAATGCTGCAGCTTCTTGGATGCCACATGTGACTGAAACTGAAAACAAATCGTTAGCCAAAAAGAAAACCCCGTCTGTACCAAAGCAGGTCATTGGCTCAGGCAGTGCCAGTTTGCTCTACAATAAATTCAGCAGTGGGATCTGCAGGGTCTTTTTTACTGAAATTAGATCAATAAATGCAGTGGGATCTGCAGGGTCTTTTTTACTGAAATTACATCAATAAATGCAGTGGGATCTGCAGGGTTCCAAACCCGCCTTGTGAGATCTCAGGGTGGTTTTATGCATCTTGAGGGGCTTGGCAGCACCAGGCTGGGCTTTGTTGGAGCAGTGCCCACCAAGATGTTCCCTGGATTGCTTGGACAGACCAGACTGAAGCCTCAACCCCTTCCAAAAATATCCTGTACCCAACAGGACACCTGACCTGGGAGCTCCAGTGATGGCCTTCAAGGGACATGGCCATAGGCAGCTCAGAGAGCTGTCTGTGTTACCACCCAAACTCTCCATTTTCCTCACAAAGTTTATCTGATTCTCACCAGATTAGCACCCAATAAAATATTTAAAACCATAATTAATGATACCATTTAATTAATTAACAACGCAATCCACAAACTCTATGAGTCGACGTACCCCGCTCATTCCAGAAACCTGGACCCTCTCCAGTTAATCCATCACTGTCCAGAGGCACCTTGCTCCAGGAGCAGACCAGATGGATGACCTGGGAGACCAGGAATGCCAGAACAGGCTGCACTCATTTCCCCCCCAGCCTCACCCAGGAGCTCCATTGTGGCCATAAATCCCATTTTTTGGGGTGAGGAACCGTCATGCTTTCGCGTCCAGTAGATCTCTGGCTTTTTTTTTGGCACTGCCAAGAGGTGTGGGATCATGGGATGAAGCTTTACTGGCACCAGGGCATCTGTCCACTGAGGAGGAGATTGACAGGGCTGGAATGGTTGGGTTTGTTTGTTTTCTCATTTCACAACTCAAGAGCCAGACATCTGAGAGCTCGGATGCTTCATTGCACGGTGTCAAAACCGGCGCAGGCACAGATTTGAAATCTGCATACGTGGACAAAAAGAGGGAGTATTTGAAATTAATTACAATTTCCAGGCACTACCCAGAGAACAATATTTACCCATAATAAGCATGCACCAAGGAATGGCACATTTACTGCACGCTTTTTAGTGAAGCTGCAGTTTTCCACACTGCCGTGTAGGACTCCAAGGCTTAACCAGGACTTTTCATTTTATAAAAGCATTTTAAAGAGTTCTCTTATGAAAAAGAATTAAATATCACTGATTTAAAGTCAAGCTAAAATGAAATGAAATGTGAGTGACCCACTGGGACTTCCTATGCTTGCAGTTGCATTTATCTGCATCACACACAACACATCAGTTATAAAACATCCCATAACTCTGTACAGGTGTCACAGCCTTACCTGTAATCCTCCTGGAAATTCTGGGAAGAAGGTAAACAATTTTAAAAGGGAAAAAATTAAGATGAAATAATAATAATAAAAACATTCGTTTTACCCTGTTTCAACTGTAGATAAAGAAATAGGTGAAGAAATGAAATTTTCCTAATAAATAACCTCTTTGTTCATAAATATAACAATAAAGGAATGAGAAAAGTGAGAAAAGAGGGGTGACCCACAGCAGGTGTAAATGAAAAATTAATTAATTCACACTGCTGCAAACTTCCTTGTCATTGGTGAGGTGCTAGCACTGTAGCCATCCTTTTATTTGCCTCTGATTTAGGGGTCTTACCCTGTGAGCAATTTATTGGTGCACATTTTGGAAATAAAAATCCAAACTAGCCAATCCACTTCCCTGAGGATCCCACAGCAGGAAGTGCTGTCCAAGATGCCCCAGCTGACACCTCTCTATTCCAAGGTACCTCCATTTTCCCCAATCAAATCAGAGCAACTCTAATTAAAGGTAAACAAGAAGCTAAAGTGAGATGGATGGTTTATAGGTGCCTCATGCTTCCCTACATTGATTAATAGATAAAGAATTCATCCCTCCACCAAATTAGTTGACAAACCCTGCTGTAATTACTCCCTGTACATGATGATCTGTAGGCACAGGAACTCCAACAGGGACTGAGCTCCCTCCAAAGATATTTTGTGCTGGTTGGCTGCACCCACCAGGTATTTACATCCCACAAATCTTGTCTTTGTATTCCAAGTTTCTCAATATGGTTTTAATTTGAAATTAAAGCGGAGGTGGTCACTCTTTCATGGGATGCCATCACTTGTGAATCAAGTTTGCAGCATGGGCAGCTGCCCTGGACTCTGCTGTTTCTTGGCTTTGGGAGCTTAATTTTTCCTTTTGTTTTCCCTGTTGTTGTCCTTCTCGTTATTCTGTTCTGTGAGCAGCAAACATGATTTTCTTTCACCTATGGATGAAATTTTGTGAAAGCAGCACATTTGCCACCTCAAAATCAACCCCAAAGCTGATCCATAGGACACTTCAACACTCCTAAAGCAGAGCACTACAAGAGAAAAGCACTTCAGGGCTTGCATCAAATATTGCCTGGCCACCATGGACCAGGCTAGAGGCATCCAGCTTATGGAAAATGCATTGATTGAGTTATTTTAAAGGAGCTTGCTATTAGAATAATTAATGGTTGTTAGGGTAGGAACCAGCAGCTGGGGAGGGGTGGACACAGGGTGTAGTCTTGTTCATTGATTACTTTGCAGCTCAAGTTTTGCAAGGGGGAATCCAGCCCTTGAGATGGAGATTCCCGTGCTGGAAAAAGGGGAATCAATAAATCTATTGGGAAAAACATAATTTCATTTTCCTTCTTAACCAGAAATTGAGATACACACATTTCTCCCTCCCTGCTTTTCCCTGACTTAAATATATCCTGTGTTATGTAAGTAATTGTTTTGAACCCACTCTAGGACACAGCCAGAGACATGACTCCAATAACACATTATCAGTAAAACAAAGCAAAACAGTTTCATGTCCCTGCTGGGTTTGTATATCCACTCTTAAATGAGCAGATTGTCTCATTATTCACCCTGATCTGGTCATTGTATGCTTAGTCACAGCTGTCACAACAGGTGCCCGAGCCTCCCACTCTGTGGCACTGCCTTTGCTCTCTGGAGTTTGTTGTCACATTCCTCTGGTGGCTTTGCTGTTCCTTCTCTGGCTTTTTCCAGGCTCACCTTCACAATTCCTTCTGAAATCACCCAGGTTTGGCTAACTTGGGATATAACAAACCATTATTCCTTCTGAGATCATCCAGGGTTGGCTAACTTGGGATATAACCAACCTTCATCACTCCTTCTGAGATCATCCAGGTTTGGCCAACTCGGGATATAACCAACCTTCATCACTCCTGAGATCATCCAGGTTTGGCTAACTTGGGATATAACAAACCTTCAATCATTCTGAGATCATCCAGGTTTGGTTAACTTGGGATATAACAAACCTTCAATCATTCTGAGATCATCCAGGTTTGGTTAACTTGGGATATAACCAACCTTCATCATTCCTTCTGAGATCATCCAGGTTTGGCTAACCTGGGATATAACAAACCTTCCTTGTAGCCGTCAGTTCTTCACAAGCTGATGTTCCTCATCCCATCTCATAAAACCAATTTATCCATCAACTTTGGCCATAGTTGTCTTGCCTGGACTTTTCCCATCTCTCTCATTATCTCCAGTGACCACTTCTCCTCATGGAATTAGATATTCCAGGACAGGGCTAGAGGCTGATTCCTCCACTAGACCAGACCATGCCAAGCGACAGCAGGAGTCTCCAGTGAGTTGAGAATTCCATGGGCTCTTGTCCAACATTATATTTAACAAGAAAACTCTTTGGAAACAGCTTTTATGCCCCAAGATATCATCTCTTCCCTTTTATTCCTCTTTAACGTCCTTTGGTGGTGGTGTGGGGCTCCCAGGGTGGAGTGCAGAGCTGCTCCCCTCCTGTTCCTCTGCTCTCACTGCAGATTTATACATCACATTTTCCCACTGAGCTCAGCACTCACTGGGGATCTTTTACTGCCGAGAATCCTGCGAGTTCTTCAATTATCAGCACTGTGCCACTGTGAACTAACAAACTTTATCTAATACAGCAGCATATCAAACATTTTTAGTTCTGTAACAAATGTTTTCTTAGCTGGAAGCAAATCTCCTCTGATATTAAAGTACCTCCAAATAAAGAGACAACTTTATATGATTTTTTTTTCTATTGTCTTCAAGGAATATATTGCAGGTTGAGGGGAAAATATACACAATTCAAGCAAGCTCTCTTGTGTTTTGTAGACATCAGAATTTAGGGCCTAATTCCTGAAATGATGTAATCCATCAATCCTACTAAATTCCAAAGGCTGGTGAGGATGACACTAGAATGAAAACCAGGAATGTAACCTGTACCAATCCCCTGAAGCTCTGAAAAGATTTCTATAATTTTCCTTCAATAAAACTACAAAGGAGCAAGGAAAATACCCAGCTCTTGATTTACAGAATAAATAAATTCAGTGCATTACTACTACTACCACCATTTGTTTTCCTTCTAAAAATCCAGAATTAGGGGTTAAACCAGGCATTTCTACCTCAATTTTCATCCATTTGGGATTAAAATCTTCTTTTCTCCCGAATTTACCCTTCCTGCCCTGCCTTCCCTGTCCTGCAGCACAGGAAATCTCTACAGAAACACAATTCCCTACAGCTGAGAACAAAGTTTTACCAAAATCTTAAATACATTGCCACCACTTTTAATGCAATTTATTGCCTGACAACCAAAAGTAGAGGCAGCATCGTGTTCATCCAGATTTCTCTTGGTCACCTCCACTTTAAATAATTCATCCTCTCTGTTGTTACATTTTACAGCTCTTTGGGAGTAATAATTAGCACAGGGAGCTAAATTGACTTAAATTCTTGCCATCTTAAAACTGAGTAGGGAATTAATTCCTCTCTTATTCTCCCTTTTTTCCCATGTTACCTAAAAAACATAATTATTATTTCTGGTGTTTGTGGTTTTACCTTTTCCAGGATGGGGAGTGGCCTGGGCTGGCATTGGGTCAACTGTTAAACTAAATGGGAGCAGCAGTACCTGAATGCAGGAATGGACTGATGGAAAAGGAAACTTCAATCTGCAAAAATTATATACAAATTTGGAGGGAGGAACAAATCTGAGGAGTGATTTGGTGGGGAACAAACCAGAACAGAAAGCTGGCATCCTACAAAACCATCAGTGCAAAGGATGTGAAGGAAAGGAGCTTGGCCAGTGGTTTTGTTTTGTTTTGTTTGGGTTTAGTTTTTGTTTTTGGTTTTTTTTTTTTCTCTCTTTATTGTTTTTTTGTGTGTGTGTGTGTGCTGGTGGTGGTGGTTTTGGGTGATTTTTATTTACCTTGTTCTGATTGCTTTATTTTCATGTCTTGGCTTAACACACTTTCTCCAAAAATCACTGACCAGGATAAAAGAAACTTTAATTGCTCCAGAAATCCCTTCACCAAAGGGAGCAGGACACAGCTCCTCCCAGGAGGTTTGAACCCACTCTCATTTTTGGCATTTCTATCCTTATGAAACCTTCATCTTCCATATTATTAAGTTCTTCCCATTCAAAGATCCCAAAAAAGTGGCTGTGCCAACTACCCAGCCTGGAGTTCAAGGCCTTCATGGGTGAGGAGGCATTTGAGAGCATAATAACAACACAAAATCTTTATCAAAGATTGTCACAGAGTTGGAATTACCAGTGGCTATCAGTCAATAATTGTTGGAATAAGTGATGGATGAGGGATAACCCTTCCCAGGCAATTCTGCTGTGGGAATGAGAAAAGCAGCTGGAAGGAATTCATAACCAGAACCTCACAGAGCTCAGAGAAATGTGATGTATAAACAGATGATTATTTCCTGTGGATATTGATGATAAATGAACTGGATTTGGTATGTCTGGGAAATATCACCACCCTCCAAGCCACCTCAGCTCCCCGTGGCTGAAGGCAAAAACCTCTCCTGGTACTTATGAGAACTTGGGAAAAAAAGAAAGCACTGAGTATCTGGGTCGTTAGAAATACAAAAATACTAATTCATTTAATTAGTATTTCCTGCGGGCTTTCAGTGTAATGAGTCATTGATTATTGCGAGGAGTGCTTTGTAGGGTAAATTAATTCATTTAAGAGAAACAGTAAGAAGTGTTAAGTAGCTGGATAAATAAATAAAAGGCAAAGTGTTTTGGTCATTTGGTTGCAAGTCAGGCCCAGGGGACCCCCATTTCTCTAAATCAGCTGCTCAGTCAGCACACCAATACCTGCCCTGCTCTTTCCTTATCTTTACCTGTACTCACAGCTTTTATAAAATATGGAAAATCCCTATAGATAAAGCAAAAATAAAGAAAACTCTGTTCCTCTGCTGAAAATCAGATTCCCTTTACCAACCTGATAGCTAATTACATGAGAAAATATGTCCAATAAAGGAGCTTCCATTTAATTTAGGGAAAACTTCTATTTGCTGCCTGTACATTTCAAATAATAAACAGTATTTCTGAAAAGAAAATAAAGCAGAAAGAGTACATTAACATTTAAGGTGAAAAAGAGAAAAAAGGTGAAGTTTGGAAGAACTGATTGTACCTGTGACATTGATCTTAAAACATGGGAGGGACATGGGACAGGACTAAGGATATGTGAGGATATATTACCTGGCTTTTCACAGGGTTTGCAAAAATATATTCTAAGGAAAAAATCACTGAAACAAGAAACTTCTTCAATGCAAACAAAGATGGAAAAGGAGTAATTTTTGGTATTTATCAATATTTCTATGCAGGATGTGATTTACCAACCCAGTCAGCAACTGGCTTTTGAGAATTCCACACAGAGGAAAGAAAGAAACAATATAATTCCTCATGACCTTACCTTGAGCCCATTCCCATCACAAATGAGCTTGGATCACAAAAGGTTTGGCACCAATAAAATACAGTTATAGTTTGTGAAGATCCCAAACTCCCTGCAGTGTTAAACTCCATAAATCCAGGGGAAATGTTGCCTCGCATTTGGACTGAACACAGAGCTACAAAATCCACAAACATCAGGGTTACTTTGGTGGTTTTTATTGTTGAGAAGGGTTCCCAATGTGCTGGAAAGAAATTTCTTCCCATTGGTCTCATTTTGTCTTTACAAAACTTGCCTTTTGCTGCCTCCAGCCTTGGAAACTGAATTTTAGGTGTTGGTCAGAAACACTCCATGAACACCCAAGCACAGAAAGGTAACCATCACCTCTGCTTCCAAAAATTTCTTCAATTCACACTGCAAAGAAAGAGAGAAAAAAAATACCTTCATACAGGAAATTATTCCTAGAAATCACAATCTAAGCAGGAGAAATGCTAAATTCGAGAAGTAAATTAGTCATTTATAATATGCACTCAGATCTAGCCTGAGATGTGCTATTAACTCATTTTAAGCTGCAAAGCTCTGGGGACAAGAGGCACATTTTCCATGTCGGGACATGCAGAGTCAAATTTAAACCCATTAATGGCACTCACCAAGCACCAGCACTCTGAGGTGGCCTCACTGAGCAGGCAGAGCCCTGCCAGAGCAAATTCCATTGATCCAAGGTTCTTCTTCCAGTGAGGAGCAGGTATCAGGCTACATAAGAGCTGAATTAAAAACCTCAACCTAAAACAGGGTGTGTTTTGGAAGAGGTAGCAGGGAGCCCTCCCCTCCCTGGAGATCCCTGTTTTCCCAACAAGCAGGCAGATTGTAAGGAGCCATTGTGCATTATTTTCTGCTGGGAAATGACTTCGTCCCCGTGTCTGCAACACTGCAGGGGACACTCCAGCCTGGGGACAGATCTCCAGCTGGACTAACCCTGTCCAGGCTCACAGCCTCTCCCAGGGAACTCGGGAGTTTCACTCCTTGCATGGAAAAGAAGGGAAAGAAAGATTCCAGCATCAGCTGGCACGTGAGTAGGATTGTATTTACAGACATGGATTCTGGGGGGACTTCAGTGACAGAAATTTATTTACTGGGAACTCACAAGCTTGGGGAAGAATGCAGAGGTGGGGAGGCCCTGGCACAGGTTGCCCAGAGAAATTGTGGCTGTCCCATGCCTGGAGGTGCTCAAACCCATCTGGCTGGGGTTTGGAACAACCTGATCTGGTGGAAGGTCCCTGTCCACAGCAGGAGGGTTGGACTGAGGTGATCTTTGAGGTCCCTTTCAACCCAAACCCTTTTGTGACTCTATGACTTAGATTTTCAGATGATGCTGATGTTGAAATAGCTGACAACATCAGGCTTTTTTTCCCAGATCTGTTTGATTACTAAAAATAGCATAGAATCATGCAATAGTTTGGGTTGGAGGGCACCTTAAGGATCACCTAATACCAGAATGCAGTGAGAATGTTCACAAAAAGAGCTGAGTTCTGCCCTATTATTATCTTTGTAAAATATTTTTTATTTTCTAGAAATTGCATATGTTGATCCTTGCAATGCTTTACAAATAATGCATTTATCCATCATTTAAACCGTACATTATAATTTATAGGTTAGTTATTTTATTTTGGTGTCAATCAAAGTGGGAAGCTGTATGAAAGAGCTTAGATTAGGAGAAAGAGATTTTTCATGGTAAGCTTTAATAAACTAACGATAACATTATAAGAGCTATCAAATGAAAACCTGCCATCTAATAGTAAGCTTGTTCCTGTTTATTTAAATGTTCTGCTTTGTGCTTGTTTGTAAAAAGTTAATCATTGCAGCAAAGTTCAACCTGTAGAAACAGGTGAGTCTGATTTGGCTAAAACCTGCAGCATTGAGCAGTGAAAAGGGGGCTGAAGATTTCAGCTCTTTTTTTTGCAGAATAAAACCTCCTTCTGGACATGAACAGGAGGTTTTGCCCAAATAACTCCTGTGTTAGGCAGGGTAAGGTTTATCCCTGTTCTAGCACAGCCTTGTGCAACCTGACCTTGAATGTTTCCAGGGATGGGGCACCCAGCACCTCCCCTGGCAGCCTGTGCCAGTGTTTTGTAGAGGAATTTCCTCCTAAATCTGTCCTGTCCTTACTCCACCAGGCTGGAAGCTCCAGTGGCTCCCAGAGATGGTCCTGCTGGGCAGCCACCTGCTCCCTGCCATTCCACAGACTAAAACACATTCAAAATTTATCCATCAAAGTTATTATTGGGGAACCAGCTCTCCCAGCATCCTGAACCCCGAAATGCACCCACATTCTCTGGTCCCAGGGGAGCACGTTCATCCTGGCTGCTCCTCTCCTGTGTCCCCCAGCAGGGACAAAGCAGGATGCCCTGGCTCCTGGGGGCTGCTCAAACACTCTGTGCCTGCTGCCTGTGCCACAGAGGTTAAACCCTGACACTCCTGAGAACATGGCAGAGCTCTGCCAGCTGCTGATAAATGAGATTTCGGGATTTCATGTTCAGTCATGGATATTTGGACCTGTTACACCCTCTCCTGCTGTGACCCAACCAAGCACAGCCATATGGAGTGGTGGGAGCACTGCTGGCCACACCTGCTGGTGGCCTCGGGTCAGCTTTGGCAGCAGCCCTGCCCAGAGCCCCTCCATAAATCACACACTAAACTCGTGTCCCTGCCATCTGGAGGCTCCCAGCTGGACCACAAGCACAGATCCTACTCCTCTTGGCACTGTGGGGGTGGCAGCAATGGGATGCTGAATGTTCTCCATGGGAATGGGATGTTCTCCATGGGAATGGGATGTTCCCTACAGGAATGGGATGTTCTCCATGGGAATGGGATATTCCCTACAGGAATGGGATGTTCTCCACAGGAGTGGGGTGTTCTCCACAGGAGTGGGATATTCCCTACAGGAATGAGATCTTCTCCATTGGAATGGGATGTTCTCAATGGGAATGGGATGTTCCCTACAGGAATGGGATGTTCTCCACAGGAGTGGGGTGTTCTCCACAGGAGTGGGATATTCCCTACAGGAATGAGATCTTCTCCATTGGAATGGGATGTTCTCAATGGGAATGGGATCTTCTTCATTGAAATGGGATGTTCTCTGTGGGAATGGGATGTTCCCTACAGGATTGGGATGTTCCCTACATGAATGGGATGTTCCCTACAGGAATGTGATGTTCTCCATGGGAATGGGATGTTCTCTACAGGATTGGGATGTTCTCTGTGAGAATGTGATGTTCTCCATGGGAATGGGATGTTCTCCTTGGGAAAGGGATGTTCTCCACAGGAATGGGATGCCCTCAGAGCAATGCAGGGCATCAGCCCAAACCATCCAAGACCTAAACAAGTCTGTTCTTTCTCCCACCCTGCAGAGGAATGAGTCCACCTCACCTCCATTTCAATCCATTTCAGCGCACAGGTGCCTGCAAAGCCACATTTCTTCTTTTGAAGGAGAAAACCCCTCTCAGCCCCACCTCTTCCACCTTTTTTCTTGTCTAGAGCAAACTGTCGTTGCTGGTGGTGCTGTTTTCCTGCAGAAAGGAGCATGTTAACCTGTGTCATTTGAAAATACTATTTGCCTTTTTCCCTCCAGATGGAAACTCTTTGGTTTCTGCTCTCACTAAACACACAACTAAATCAAGATATGATCTGCTAACATATTCAAAATAATGTTTGGCCTGAATATTTTTTTTTAGCTTCAAACATCAATTTCATTTCATAATGAATACATGCTTCATCTCATAACATTTCATTTTTCATACATTTAGCAAAATTGCTTAACTGATACTTTTTTTTCCCCCCAAACAGCTTTATTCCTACACTAAAGACATGCAAATCAAAGACTTGCACTCTTATATAATGTGCAGAATTCCCTACTGTTGATTCAATTGCTAAATTCTAAAATATTCATAATAACTATATTTTTTAACAACATTAACTTGGTATCCCCATTCTTTTTTTAGGGAAAACACATTAAGATACCCAAGCAGAATTTTACAGGTATCTCTGTGCAATGATTTTTTGTTTTTATTCACTCCCTTCTCCAGAGGGGAGCCTCCCCAGCACCCACCACGTGCTCCAGATCCCGGGAGCGTTATCAGGAAGGCTGGCAAGGCACATCCAGCCTCCCTTCCTAAGCCTAAAGCCCTCTGCAATTCTTGTCTGAGCAGTTGTTAGCTGAAGACAAGACGACTTATTTCCATTCATTCCCCGCATAATCCACCTTATGAATTTCCACTTCACCTACCCGCACAGCCAAGGAGCCAGAAATACAAAATATTTCCCACTGTGTTTTAAACCCACATCCTCCTGGATACACGATAAGAGCTTAATAGCTTTGACACTGCACTGTTTTCATATTCATGCCTAAGTTATGGATACAGCAACAGATCAGCACTTCTTTGTGCCTGGCATTGGCTCTGCTTCGCTGCCTTAAACTGTCTGAGTCAAGGCCACGTTTTAATGCCATAGAGCTCTATTCAAATACCAGTATGACCACATTTTAAAAGCCACCCTGTACCACTTCATTGCCGCAGATGTCCTTTACATCTGGCAAGGGCCGTTTCTCTGCGTGTCAACAGTAATTCAGTTTAACAGCTGTCTCTTTTGACAAGCTTAGTGTCAGACTCTAAAATGACAGGGTGACAGTTTTCCTTTTCTTTAACAGAACATAGTGAAAATTAACTGTTTGAATGCAGGAGCACCGAACGCCTCCCGAATGCAGTTTGGAGTCAAGGGAATGGGGTTGGGAATTGTTGGTATTAACAACCCGAGCTGGAAACCTGTAGGGTCTGGCAAATCCTGGCACTGCCCCTGGAACTGAGATATTCACCTGAAATCAAAATGATCAGCAGCCAGAAAACCTTAAATTGGGTTGAAGCAGAGGGAAACCCTGGGAATTTTCACCCTGGCATGATGAGTGATTTTCCTGAATTGCATAAAGACACAGAACAATGTTTCATGGATTTAGTTAAAGTGCTTCTTAACACAGCCACTAAAGGTACCCCATGTACCTTTACACCTCAGTACATGTAAAAGTACTCAGCTTTCCAAAATCTTTCCACACACTCAGGTTTTCCACAAATTTCAGGCCTCCATAAACACCTCAGCATAATTTCTGTAGGACTACAACTGTTCCTGGAATAATACTGTACATCTTCATGATTGAAACCTTTACCAGCAAAACCAGCTTGTGGACAGTCACAAAGTGCCACCATGATTTATGAACCACCAATAAATGCTACCAAGGCACTGCTCTAATCTGGTGCAAGAGTGAGCTTTATGAGGCTGCTTGTATTTGGCTCACATAAAAGCAAATTTAAAAAATATAAACCTTGCTCTATGTGTGTTTGAACCATGTACTGGTGGCATCTGTACACTGGGTCACCCCCTTGTGACTCTGTTCTCCAGGGCTGAGCAGTGAGGATGGAAGATGCCTCCCCAGTTCAGTTCTTGGCTAACCTCAGAGTGGCTGCAGTGACACTTGATCCATCTCACACAATTTGCTTTAAAGAATTACAAGAGATTTTCTGTTGTTTGTTCCTGGGTAAACAGGTACAGCTAAAGCATAACAGAAAAACCAACGAAAACCAAACAGATTGAAAGGATGGAAAAACAAGCACAATATTGAAGCTCCTTAAGTAATTGCTTTTGTTTGCTTAGTGTTGTCATATGGAAGAATTTTCTTACCCAGGTGGCAGAACCCAGGATGCCACCTGGGTAAGAAAGGTTGTCTTGGACAGGGCTCTAATCAACGTGGTCTAGTTGAAAATGTCCCTGCTCATGACAGGGGGCTTGGACTGGAGGGCATTGAGGGGTCCCTTCCACCCCAAACCATTCTCTGATTCAATTAGAATTATTTGTATGCAATACCCATAATTACAACATGTGGCCACCTCATGATATTTAGAACAATTCACATTCAAATGCCTACAAATACCTCTAAAAGCCACGCTCAATTTTATAGCTGGGATGGAGATTTCCCATTTCTCAGTCTCATAACACAGCCCAGCTCTTCCTTTTTTATTCCACCTTTTTAAACACAAGTGGTCATGACCTGCAGAAGTCACTGATTGCCCACCTCTCTCTATCCAGGCCTCTCCTACAGCAAAACCTTGTCCCTGTGCTGCAGGGGTGGGACAGAGATGCTGACAGTGCCACCTCCCTCCCCACTCCTTCCTCACCCACACACTGTGTGCTCTCATTTCCATATCCTGGGAATTCATACTTTCATAGCCAGAGGTGAGTCTCTGCAAAGGGAACACGTTGCTGGGGTTTTATTAATATATCATGAAGCTCAGTTAGCTGCAAACACATATTTTTAGCACAACATCAGCCCCATGGGACGTGCAGGTCGCTGCCTTAGGAAGGGTGGGTTGTTATTAGTATTGCACTCAGAGCTCAGCTACACAAAACATAGAGCATCACTTTAAATACTTCATCTCCCTAAAAACTCTCACACGCCTGGAACACTAATAATTCTATAACTTAAGCTGCACAGAGTACTATTCAGCTGTAAATTTTATGGCTACCCTCTCCACCTCTTATGAAGTGTGAAAAGAGGCTTCATATCTGTCAGTCTTTGCTCAGAAATGACTTTCGCTGATTACTTAAACTTTCGTTAAATAAGCTTTCCACAAGCTGTAAAAACAGAACACAGTAGGGAAAAAATTGGCTCTCCTTTAAAAGTGCTGTAAAGTCTCTTTTTGAATGAGTAATTAGAAATGTGTAAACTCATTTATGGATATGTGAGAAGCACACACAAAAAACTTGACATTCCATGCAAGTATTTCTGTGTGCTATCAAATTTCATTGTATTTCACAGAGACCCAAACTATACAGACCCAAAATACACATACATTAGTGGACATGGGTTATTTGCCAAGGAGGAATTTACATACAGTACAAGTAAAACATCCTAATTTAAATCTATGACAATGGATACTCACATTCTTAAAGAGAAATCACAGCTGTTTGTCTTTCCTCTCATATTTATACAGATTGCAAAGCTGTTGATAGAGCACGATTTGAGCTGGGCCTTTCCAACTGCTTACTGTTATTTTTATTGCCATTGTCAGCTATCTTTTCCATATCAAGATTATGCTTAGATGAAGAGGTTCTGATATCCCAAACCCATCCAGGAACACCCAGGTGGTCAGGCAGGGAGTGGCAGTGACAGACCCAGGTCTCACTGCTGGTCCTCGTCCCCTTGAAACTCCCAAACCCTTTCAGTTAAACCAAGTTTCCATCTTCATTTCCCCCACACACAAGCTGCCCATCCCCAAACCAGCTCTGCAGATCCTCTAAATCCTCCTTATACCTTCATTTTTTGGGGCCCTTTCTCTCTGTTAAAACTTGCATTATTTCTGCTGAAAATTTGCTTTTCCTCTGAGCCTCACGCTCAGCTCTGCAGCAGGGGGTGAGCATCTCATCTCAGCAGAACAGAGAGAAAGGCAGAGCTGAGGGGAGATGGGAGGTGCCCCTGTGTGATTTCCCACCTCCCTGGGAGAGGGGACAGGGCATTTGGGGGCCAGGGAGCTGGAAATCATCCCACCTCCAAACTGGTAGGATGTTTGCTCGGGGACGTCCCGCTGGGCACACGCACTGCGCACTATAAATAGTAATGTCTTCCATGCTCCTCTCAACAGAGAAATCTGCAGGAGGGGAAATAGTCTCAAATCTGTGTCATTTTCAAGGCAAACAGAGCCAGCCTCATTCCCTCCTCGGCAGGGAAGCTGGAGGTAGGGGGTGCTCACCCCCAGCCCCGTGGAGTTGGGGAAAGCAGAGCCCAGCTGATGACTCTGGGGGTGAAGAGCTGCCCCACCACCCACTCCAAATCCTTCCATCCCAGTTTGTCCCACAGGTATTTTCCTTTTCCTCCATGAGCCAGCTCAGCCCCTCTCCTGGGAAGATGCTGGTCACCCTGAAAGGTTTAGGGGGCATTACCTGCTTCCCCAAGCAGCCCTGCTGGAAGGGACTGCCAGGTGCTGCTCCCCCTCAATCCCACGGATTTCCAGCATGGAAATGGAGCTGAGGAGAGCAAAGAGCACTGCAGTGCTCTCTGCCCAGAAGATGCTAGTAAAACACCTCTCCCAGTAAAGATACTAGTTTGTTATTATTATTTTAATCCCCCAGAGAGTGATCTGTACCCCACCTGCAAAGTCCAATAATCCTGTTGGTAGCAGAGCAATGCCCCTGCTCTGCTCCCCAGCACTGCTCTGAGCCAGATCCCTGGCAAAGCATCCCCAGGCCCCATTCGGTGCCAGGTCTGTTATAAAACCAACCACGGTGCAAATGTTTTCAAGGAGAAGAACAAAAGTATGAGAAAGGAAAAAGCTTCACACATCTTTAGCGTGGAGAATGTATTTAGTGCTCCCAGAACCTATTAGATGGGGTGATCCAGGCAATTTATTGTTTTGTCAATACCTTTTATTTTGATTTAATAACTTACAAACCCCACGGTCTATCTGTAGCGCAGCCTCAACTTTCTTTACACAGCCCCACTTAACTCCCAAACACTTTAACTTTCAGGTCAAATCTCTGTCATATTGATAAATGGGTCTATTTAAATTTTTATCACCAAAGAATTCTCCCTGGTGTGTTTTTCACTATCAGATTTCACGCCCAAAATAACAGGATACTTATTATTTTTTGTTATCCACCACACACACGAGAAGAGTCACTGCAGAAAGCCCAGATGTGGTGAGGAAACAGCTGTAATTTGTCTGCAATAATCTCATTCCTACGGACATTTTATACGGAGGGTGGTACAATATTTGCAAGAATATTTGTAAAAAAAGGGGGAAAAGCCTAATATGTTATAAATATATCCCTATATATGGGATATATTTACTAAATTAAGTCTGTCCTATGCTAACAAATAAACAGCTCAGAGTATTTTACCCTCCCAAGGCATTTCTGTGCATGCTGTAGAGGCCCTGGACAGAGTTTAATCTGATTTAGTCATTGCTTCATTAAGCAAACAGAGAAGAACTGCTACAAAGCCAGCAAGTTTTTAGATATTATTAGAAATAATCACCTGGTTTTCTTGCCAGCAATCAGGACCAAAACTACAATCCTAAAAGCCCTAAGTAGGCTACGGATGTGTTTAATCTCTCCTTTAAATGGTATTAAAAGCTCAATTCTGTGGCTACTGTAAAGATAATAAAAACAGATACTGCAGGAATAGAGAAGTGTTTAATGACAAGTCACAAAGAGTTCTACTGAAAGGAAAGCAAGAGCAAGAAAGGTTAAATAAACAGAAACCACAGTGCCTCCCATCTTTCTTACATTACCTTTCAATAACTCTAAGGGAAAATTTCCACTAGCCATGATTTGATTTCCCAGATCTGTGCATTAAATATTTACTTCTAACTATAAACTTATAGGAGATGCAAACAAAAACTAATTTGCATTATTAATGATGCAAGAAATGTGATGCTTAGTCCCTTAAGATTCATAATAAAGCAAAAAATGTTAGAGATTTACTTTCTTTTTCATTTTAAAAGGCAAGTTAAAATGATAAAACTTATTTAATTAACAGAGAGTCTATTTATGAATTAGTTGTTTCTGCCAGCAAGAATGTTTTTAAAAAAAAAACTGTCTGAAATGAGGCTGAGACTACAAAGAGTCCATTTTCAGCTTGGGAGTCTCAAGGGAAAAATCAAAGGGTTTCTTTCTTTCAACAGTTTGGGTGAGATGATATTTTGAGATGTTGACAGCTGCCAAACTGCAGAACCAGTGAAGAACTACCAAATTGGAGTCATTTTTATCTTTTTGAATTTTCCTCAATATTCAGCTCGACTTCCTTTAACAGCTCACAACTGAAATTTCTGCTTGGTTAAAGGGTTTTTCTCTTCCTTCAGCGCTCATGTCGACTGCTCCGGGATAAACACGAACTCTCTCTCTTCTAAAATCCACCATAAATAATAGACAACCATTATTATTACTTCTAATAGTGTTTCTCTTTTAGTAATGCATTAATTGTCATTCTTTTCTCCCTTATGTGCCCAATGTGGAACAAAATTTCAGTGGCTCATCATCTTTATCATCTCTATCCCACTGAATTTTCCCTCTCTGTTTACTTACAAGATATTAGCAAAACAGAACTAATGGTCCTTAATAAACAGGGTAGAATTAAAAGTCAACATTTAAAACTTGTTTTCTCCTTTTCTGACAGAAGCTGTTTGTAAGATTCAAGTCAGTCTGTAGTTAATACAATAATAGTTATGATGATAATAACAATAATTAATAATAACAATAAACAATGTTTTCCATGTAGTTCAGAGTGGTTTTAATTTTCCATTTTCTTGCTAATTCCTATTTCTACTGCTAAAGCCACCCCTCCTTTTCTAACCCTTTCATTTGTGCCAGTCCCATGACCAGCCTTGTGGTGGTTTCTCCTCTGCCTCAGACATCTGCCCCATGTTTCCTCTTCAAACCTCTTTCCCCAGATAATCAACCTGTGCTTGTTTTCACACACATTCATTGACCAAACCAAAGTGGAACAAACCCCTTCCTCTCACTGTTCAGGGTTTCAGCCTCTGCTTCATCTTCCTCACCTGCCTGTGCCTTCTTCCCTCTCACTGTCACCTCCGTGTCCTGAAGAAAAGCACTTTAATCTTCCTCCAAGCCACCATTTCCTTCTAACCTGGTCCTTAAGGTCTGTCCCAGGTGTCCATCTGTCCCCTGTCACCTCCTGGCACCTTTTCTTGGTGGGACTGGGGTGGCCTCACCTCATTTTGGTTTGTTGCCATCAAAACCAGCCCAGGCAAACCCCAGGGCAGAGCCTCTGGCACTGCTTTAGCACACCCAGTTTCTGGTGTATTTTGTCTTTACAGCACTGAGCATGAATGAGCAGCATTTGTGCCTGATCCCCACTCAGAGACAGAGGAATTTCTGGAATCCTGCAGCCAACCAAGCCCTGCTCTGCCTCCTGAGATCTGAGGCAAATATTAATTGGAAATATCAAGAGTGACTTCTGCTGGCACCAACACCTCAGAATTTGGATTAGCTGCACTTTGGATTAACTTTCTTATAAGAAAAATCCCCCAAATTTATATTTAATTTAAAAATGTTTCAAGAATAGAGGTTCAAGTATTGATCACTGCAGGCATCAGATAGCTTTAAAAAAGGGTTTTTTATGAATTATCATAAGAGCTTAATGTCCAGCTAAGGTAGTGGTGTGAGAGAGAATTATATCCCAAGCTGTACCACAGACCTGTTCCCATCAATGACCTAAGAAATAATTTATAATTACATGAGGAATTAGAATGGATTTCTATTTTTTTTTTTTCACTTTTTTAAGCTCAAAAAGCAGCCCATAGCATTTTTGGGAGAGCTCTTGTCAACACTAAAGACAAACATTCTCCCCTTTGCAGGAGCCCTTCCCACACCATTCTGCTCCTAAACTGGTGAGACACAATACACAAAGTCTTCCTTGACTCTGAAAATAAGAAAGTTATAAATACAAAGATTATTAATTCAGTGCTTTTAGGATTAATAAACCACGTCAAGATTCTCCAAATGATGCCTCTAACTCAGCAAACACAGATCCAGCTGTGCAGCCCACACAAGCCAGGTGGGTGTCCAGGGGTGAAGCCAACCTTGCCCTCTGCACTCATTAATTAATTTTGTGAATATCCCCAGAGTATGATCCCTCTTTAGCCCAGACTCAAAGCAGAGCAGTGCCTGCATCTCCCCAGGGCCAGGAGAAGCTCCCCATGGAACATCAGGACAGACCACCACTGGATCCCAACATTCCCCATCCACAGGAGTCCAAGTTTTGTTTGTTGCCCCTTCATCCCCTGCCCTGCTCTGGACATTTCCATTTGAAATCAGGATCTGTCACTCCTCCAAACCAGGTATTTTTCTTTTCTGTCTGAACCTGAATGAAAAAATCCTGAATCCCTGGGTGTCTGACATCAAAGTGGCATAGAAGGGAGCTACTGGGATGGCGTTGTGGCATTAATGCTGCACTAGAAAGGAAGAGCAGATGGGCAGCGAGGAAGCAAATCCTGTTGAAATATGATTAAGTGACACTGAAGATAAGGAAAACCATGAAAACTAAAGGGCAGGTAAGGAGATTTTAAGTGCAATATAAAAGGGGATTTGTGGCACATGTAATTCTTCCTTTAAATGTTTATTAAACATAGATTTCTTTTTTTTTTTTTTTTTTTGCCTCTCAGTTATAGCTACAGAACATTTTGTTTCTCTCTGCGCTGTCTACAGGGATTAGCCAAAGCTGAAGGTCCTTGCTGCTTTTGTATCTACTGGATGTTTGTTTTATTCTCTCTCACAAAATACATTTCCAATTACAGATGAAAACAGGAGGCAGAAAGGGAAGAATGTGCCACAAAATATCTCTGACATTCCCAGAAAAAAAGCCCATGATTTCTTGGAAGATGATGGCTTCACTTCAATCATCCTCCAAATCAAGATTTACCCATCTCCATCTTTGACCAGGCAAATCTGGTTTCTGATCATCCTGTTTCTTACCTGTTGTTTGCCAAATTAGAAAGTCTTTTCTAATTATTATGGCATAGAGAACACTGATTTTTTTTTAATCTATTTTTAAATTATTTGTGCTGATGCAATCAGTCACACCTTTCAATAAATTACTAATGGTGGGCGAATCCTCGTTCTCAGCACCAACAGAAATAGGTTTTGTTCTCACATCCCTGTACATGCCCACCACCACCAAACCCAGCCCTGGCTGTGCCAGCTTTCCTTGGAGCTCATTTACAGCCCTAAGTGACCCAGAGCCTCCAGCCCTCCTCCTCCTCCAGTGGGACATCCTGCTCCAGAGGTGGCCTTTCACCACGTGGTGCTGCTTCATCTCAGCATCTCTATGTTTTCTTCTGCCTCCCAGAGAAGATTTAATTGGACCTTTAATTCAACAGGATCCCTGGTGGAGGGGGAAGACAAGGAAGGAGAAAGCGATGGATGGATGGATGGATGGATGGATGGATGGATGGATGGATGGATGGATGGATGGATGGATGGATTGGAAAAAGCCTCATGCCTTTTTTCGGTCAATTCTAGGTATTCTCCTGTACTTTTCCACATCCATAAATCCAATGTGCTCTTTCAATCCTCTCCCTGAGCTGTGCTTTAGCACAAACTGGGGATGAAGAGGGACAGGGAAAGGCAGGTGAGTGCAGACCCAGCACTTGGGAAGAGGAGACCTCCCCACCAGCCCTGCCAAACCAACACTGCATTGGGATAAATATGCACCATTCCCTGCATATAAAGTCTGCATTTCTTTTTTATTTGCATTGGAAATCCTGGCTCAGGCCTGTGGCTGGGATTGGGGTGGCGTGTGCTCATCTCGTATTGCTTGCGGCCAGTTAGAAAAATCACATAATCCACCGCAGGTTTAAAACATAATTTAAACCTGCCAAGTCTCATAACTTCCAAGAAGGCAAATTTACCATTAAAAAAATGGTTTCCACTTACTTGATTTTATATTCAGATCCCTGGCACACAGGCCTGCCACCAAAGAAGCCTTTTATGCAAGCACGTAATCAACGGAAGCCTTCGTTTTCACTGTGGTTGGATTTAATGTGATAATGAATATTCCAGTGTCAGCTCCGGGTAAACGGATGGGGTTTCACCTCAGATTCCCTCCTTTCAATATCTCACGCAGGCACAGGCTTGCTGAGTGGTAAATAATTTAGCAGCACCAGCAGAAGGACACCTGAGATGTGTTCCCGAGGCGGGCGGATCCGCCGCGCTCGTGTCCTGCCCCGTGTTCCTGCTCCTGTAAACAGCAGCCGTGGAAAAGCCTGATTACCTATTTATAGCTGGCCCTTGCAAAGGAGAACTCCTGGAAGAATGCATGCTCCAGCCAGCTGCCTGAGGGAGAATCTCCCTTGGGTGGCCCATGGGCACTGGGGAAGGTCCATGCACACAGTGCTGGGCAGGGAGGTTTGGGGGTGCATCCCAGACCAGCGCCACAGCCAAGAGCAATGCACGTGCCCTAATTAGCAACATTCATTTTTATTGTCATTTGCAGAGCTACAGCTGATATTTCACATTCATTTGAGAGTCTCCCTGCAGTTTGCAAACATTTACCCACCCCATACGAGGCAAAGCCTTTCGTGCTCATTTTCCTGACACAGAATGTGATGAAATTAATGTTACTGTGAAACCCTTCCCTTCCAGATTCCCCAGTTTACCCCCAGATCTAACCCTTATTACCCAATCAGGCCTGCCTGGGGGAGCAGCTTTCCAACATAATTGTTAGGGATCTGCTCTTTCTTTTGGGCTTCTCACCTATTTCCCAGTCACTGGCTGATGTTTTTCCTCTCTCTTTTGCCAGTTTCAAGTTTCCACTCCGACATTAAATGCTTTCCTCCTTTCCTACTGCTGTTAACACAAGGCAGATCAAACAAACACAAAAGTGTTTTCTCAAAAAATAATCATTAAGCATCTCGTGGAGTTTGGTTCCAGTGACAGCTGAATATTTGTTTCATTAATAAGTCATTTGCAATTAATTCCCGGAGTCATTTCTAAAAGAACATTGTGATGTTTCCATGGTTTTAAAGTGGCAAAACACCAGTCATTCTTTGACAAAATTTTCGTGCAACGTGCTCAAAGGCATCCACTGGAAAAATCCAGCCTCTGTGATGTGGGAATGTGGCTCCCATCAGTGGAGAGGCACCTCTCACCATGTAAATACCTGCAGGATTCAAAGTTTGAATTTCAGGTGCATGGATGCTCACGCTGCTCCATTCAAATGATTAGTAATGGAATACTATTAATTTCTCTTATACAGTAACTATATAACTATTATGTAGTTACAACTATTATAGTTATAGCTATAATCATAGTTAAGGGCTTTTCTTCCATTTAAGGCTCATAAACAATTTCCCTATGCTGGAAACATAACAAAATCTCCAATACAAATGGTTCAGTGTCTCTCTTTTCAATCAAAAGGCTGGGTGAACAAATAAATTTCATCCTGTATTCTGAAGCTGAAGATGCTCCAGCTCACAAAGGTTCCTGAGGCTCTAAAATCAAACCAGCATGAGCATCTCTCCTTGGAGATCCAAGGGGCTCCATCCTCACCCCACCAAAGTCACCTTCTGCTGGGGATGGAATAAGCACCATTTGCATTGATGTTTCATTAGGAATTAAATAACAATTTATCATCTTTCACAGTGCTCTTTCTAACCTCATGAACTGGCACGATTTGGGAATAAATAGCACAAGAAAGAATCTCTAATCCTGGGCATCAGCTCCACTTTCACTCTAAATCCCGAGCCCTGACACGTGGCCAGCAGAGATGAAGGACATTTCTAAGCCATAGAAACAATTACAATTGTTGTCATCTCACCTTGTCAATAACCTTCCCCCAAAATTACAGGTTAGAGAGGTGTCTGTAATCATTAACAGCCTGGAGGAGAAGCACATTACCAAAGCAACAAACCTCTAATCAACAGAGTGGGAGCAGTGCAGAAGAGAAAAATAACTCCTTAACGAGCCAGTTGCAATATTTTATTTTTTAAATAAAGATTTTACTTGGTACATATAGTTACCATCCCACAGTGGCAAAACTGACACATTGGAAAAAGTGAACATCATAAATTTCTGCCTACTTGGGAATGTAATTTGCTGGAATTACAGTTTTAGAGGGAAGTGCTTGCAGGTTTTCATATTCATCAGGAAGAGGACTAAATCTGTCCATGAACTGACACAGCTCTGAAGTGACACAAGAGAAATGGCAAAAAAAAGTGTCAAATATTTGGTTTGCAATCAAAAATTAAGATAAAATATTTTTAACACTGAAAAATGCCCATTTTCAAACATCCTAATGGACATGAACAGATAAACTTGGGGTCTGGAAAGCAAAGTTCTAGAGCCACTCACAAAAACCTTCAAATTGAAAGGTTTGTAATTTGTCATGAAAAGCAGGTTAAAATGAATCTTTTAAATGTTATTGCAATGCTGTAACTTATGGGCTAAAAAATTAATAAAGTTGGATAAGAGAATCTATAAAAAACCCCGTAAGAAAAAATGGAAACAATCAATTTTGCACCTTTCATCAATACCCCAGGAGTTGCTACACAACTATTTCTATGATAAGATGTGACTTTGCCTTGAATGCAATTTGCAATCTATTAACTTGTTCCAGTTTTCACTGAAGGAAATGAAAAGATTACCATTGACTCCAGTGAAAGCTGGATTAGACTCTGTTCACATTCACAGTGGGGAGGAAAAAAAAAACCCTTAATGATTATTTATGCCAGAAATTCCAGTGTAAAAAGCAAAACTGGTGCAAATGTGTTGAAGAATTTGAAGAGAAAAATGAGCACAGTTGATATAAAATATGATTCCACTAAAAAGTAGAAGATTACTAATTACTCTGAATGCACTTATAGAGAAGCTATAGATGTAATTAAATAGCACAAATATACTTTCAAATCCAATTATAGCAATGGAGCAATGATTGCACAGTTGCATGAAGAGTTAAAATAAAATATGATAGCAGATAAATGGGTATATTAGAAAGGCATTATTAGATTTCCTTGCATTTATCCACCACTGAGTGCCACCAACCCTTCAAGCCAGGGACAAATAGGAGAAAACAGATAGAGGAGAGAGATTGAGTTCTCCTGCTAAATATAGACAGCAACAACTGAGATATTTCCACTAAAAAAGATAAAAGGAGAGATACCAGCTACCAATTCATGACACACAACAAATCAAAATCCTGAGTCTTATTCACAGTCCTGCTGTTCCACCAGAATTACCAACTTTTGTAAACACCAAACCATAAAAAGAGCAAAATTCAAAAAGGATTTACTGCAGGAAGTCGAAAAATCTCCAAGAAAACACAATATACCAATAAAGAGCCAATTATTGCACCATCAATATTCAGCAGTGGACTATCAGGGCAAAGCTATGCAGATTCCATTAGGAAAAAATACAGCCATGCCTATCCTTTGGCAGGAGAACATTACTTAGAGATGGGAAAAGGGACCTGCACTTTATTTGTGGGTTTAAATAATAATTTGATACTTTACCCATTATGTTGAGGAATTAACATTTAGGAGAAACAAATGCATGTCCCTTTCTGATTTAAAACTAAGTCAGCTCTTGCTTTGCTTTCTCTTGTCCTTGGAATTCACATTGCCTTAAAATATGTGGATATTTATGGTGTGTAAAAGGTATTTATAGAATATTCAAGGTTTGCCAACTTTTGGAATCCAAGGGAAATATTCACCAATTGCCAGTAACTTGCTCATCTCTCTTACAACCTTACCTGGTTTTAAAATTGAAACATAAACCAGGCACAATTTGCAAGAGGCTTTTGTGAGAATTCCTCTCTGGTGAATTGGTAAATGCTTCTTTGGGAGTTTCCCCATTAATAAACACCTGCAATCAGCCCTATTTCCCAGTTTACCCCCATTTTGTAGTCACAGGGAGAGGGCTCATAAATGCTTTTATTTTGTGAGGTGACACAGACTGTGTCTGCCCCTCCCCAGGTACAAGTTGGGCCATTAACTTCATCAAAGAGGGACAAAAAAGAATGAAAATAACCCCTAAAAATAGTCTCTTATTCTGCTTTTGCTGCAACACTACAAACAGAAGCATCCACACGCTCAGCTCTGCCTTGGCTAAGCAAATCTCATAAATGTCTGAATTTCCCATTATGGCCATGATTTCTAGAGGGAGATGAAATCTTTACCTCTCTCTAAATTGATGGGAGTCTCCCTCCTCCCTTCAGATGCCAGAATATGGAAGTAGAAGACTCTCCTTCTGAAGGCTGTATTTTATAATACTCTGATGAGATGCCTTTTGATTTAGGGTTGGCATGAAGGAAGAAAAAAATCCCGTGTAGTCTGCCAGCTCATCTAACCCAACTTTAATCACTTACTGTGTAGACAGCTATATCTGAGCCACTCATCTAAAATCCCTTTAAAGTCAATGGTGAGAAATAGATGTTTTTAGGATGCAATTAATTGATTGGAAGGAAGAGGGATCTATCACATATGGAAAAGAATTATGGCCTGAAGGGTTCTGCTTTTCCTCATTTGCTTTACAGGAGTTCACACATCTGCATTTGAACAGTCACCCAGGACAGGTGAGAAGAATATCTCCAACCACTATTAACAAATCTCTCTTGGTGTTTCTTAATCTGTTTTCCTGTTCCCTTCCCTTCTGTTCCCACACCCAGTCTCTCCTGAGATATCAGTTCAATTTTTTTGCATTACAAGCCCATTAACCCCTCAAAGAAGTGGGTTCATCCATCTGATGCTAAGGAAAACTTTTGGATCATACACTAGGGCTAGAAGAACTGATCCATCAGGTTTAAAAAAGACACTAATGGATATTTTCACGTCAATTGTCACAGAAATATTTGGAATAAGACAAATAACAAAAATCTTCCCCCAGTTGTGCCACTCCCCAAGGGTCCTTCAGCTCCCAGGACTGTGGGTGGTCACCACCAAAATGTACCAAAAAATTATGGTGGATACAGAGAGTTTAAGGAGCAGTGGTGAGGATTTTCACAGAGACAAAGGAAAATATTCCCCCTCAAGAAGACCTGGCACATCTGTCACCTTGAGCACACAGCAAACTTCTGGAGGAATCAAAATTAATAAGAATGAATTTCCCTCCACCAAACGAAACCCAACAAAGCCAACTTGAAACAAGTCCTGCCAGACCTGAATATCGTGGAGCCCCCCAAACCTTTCCCTTTGCTGCTCTACCACCCAAAGCACAGCCCTGCTCTGCAATTCTGCTCTGCTCTGACGAGCTGGTGAACCACAGCCCATTTCCTCTCACCCAGCAAAGAGCACCATTGTGCTGCAGGTCTTTGAGGAATCTGCTGCTCACTCTGACATAAGGGAGTTGAGTTTTGTTTCATGTTTCCCTCGTTCTGGGCATTCATCTTCAAAGTGCCTGGCACGCACCCGGGGAGCCTCAGAACCTATCAGGGGCAATTCAAAGAGCTTTGCACAGAGCAGGAGGGGGCTCCTGTTCAAAGCTGCAGCTTTGCATCCGCCAGAGAGGAGCAGATTCAAACCCAAAGAGGTCACTTCACCTACCTGTAGTGGGATCTCATATTCAGAAGACTCTGACTAAAAATAAGGGCTATTTAGGCAGTGTGATAACTGAAAGCCTCGAGGCGATGCTCTTTCTCTCTCTGCCTCACACACAGAGCAATGTCTCCTTTAGAGAAAACCTCCAAACTCTGGGAGACATAATGGCCTCCAGGGAACTTACTCAGGGATTAGCTCCAGCTGTAGCATCCTCCTGGTTTCTGCACAAAAGTTTCCAACGGGCTGGACCAGCACAGGTCCCTGTTCAAGCTGCCTGAAACAAGGAAAATACAATAAACACTTGTGCAGGACAGCGTGGAGCAGCAAAAACACTGATTCCTTTCAATTACCCCATTTAATGCAATAGAGAGGGAATTTTGCTTGGTTCAGAAATTACCATGATCAGAGCTGGAAGCCCCTGGATAACATAAGGGCTCTGCTTGGATGGGCACTGTCCAAACACAGAATAATTCAGAGCTGCTTGCCCCAGAATTTATCATTTTCTCAGGAAATGTAGAAAGGTACAGAAGAAAATATTGTTGTCTGAAATTTATACATGGAGAATTGAGACAAGGGGTTCAGGTAGAGATGCTTAATGCCATTGATGAGAGTAAGAAAAGTCAGAAAAGAATTAAGAGAAAGAGGAGCATAATGGTTTCATGGATTATCTGCAGAGTCTTTGTTTTGGTATTGGCACTTGGTATTTTTAAAAACAATTTTGATTAAATCACTGTAACACCTGATTTTATGAGATGTAGCAGCTCTGCATCCACAAGGGAATCTCCTATTTGCCACTGGGAGAGGGCAGTGCCATCTCTGGGATTGATCACCCCTGTCCTGAGCTAGCAGGGTCTCTGTCCCTGCTCCCACTGCCATCACACACCTGATGTGGCCACATCCCTCCTCTTCCAACATCCACACCACAGCCACAAATCCCTCCTCTGCACAGCTTCTCCCACCTGAAACAGTTCTTCAGTTTTTGTTATCTCCAAGGACTTTTTCCCTCTTTTTTAAATACCATGTTAAAATGCACATCATCCTGCACTGCTTTCTCAGCCTCCTCTTATTCCCACTGTATTTTTATTAAAAGCTGCAAAGCCTTTGGGACAGCCTGTGCCTGAATGGCACTTCACAGATACACTTGTATTACTCCCCACATCAAGTTTTTCTTTTTTTTTAGTAGTCCCTGGGTTGTTTATTTTTTTTTTTTATTTTAACCTCAATTTAAACATTCCCTCCATTGCCATGCTTGATTTTTCTGCAGTGCTGACTGTGGTGTTTCAGGTTCACTGTGCTCCCTCCACGTTTGGGTTATAACAGCAGGCCAAGATGGATCATAAACTTTATGTCTGATTCTGCTTCTCACATAACATTTGTGGGGTTTTTTCACATTTTCCTACTTAGCAAATGCTTTATTCCTTTAAAGCATCTGATCGAGTTTCAGGGATCTGTGAGATAAGGCTAAAATTTAATTTAATTGCCAACTTATTCTAGTGGTGTGCATACCCAGGTACAGCCCAGTTTGGATAAGGCATCTCTCCAGAAGAGCTGAGCATTTTGAGGCCCTTTCACACTGTAAGGAACACACTGTGTGCTCAAACCTGCTCTCAGAGGGTCTCCTACCCTGCTTTGGCACCGTGTTCCCTTCTGTCCATGTTTTATCCTCACTCCCACTGCTCTTGCACTGACCTCACCTGGAGCAAGGAGGCTGCAGGACCTCTGTGTCCCTCTGCTGAAAGAGCAATTGATTTATGCCCTGAATGTTTCCCAGGTTGTAAAACAGCAAAAAAAAGTGCAAAATGAAGAGCCTCACACTATTTTCCTTCCTGCTGTGTGCAATTGAGCCAGAAACTCTCCCTTCCTCCCAAAGAACCTGCAAATTACCTCAGCATACCTGAGCCACCAGCAGCAACACAACATTGGGAATATTTTCCCCCACTTGTTCTCCTCCTGCTGAGCTCCTCCACAGGTCTGGGATGCTGCCTGCTTCCACAATGCCTGGTTGGAAACAAAAATCCTGCATGTGAATGAGGCACTAAACCTTTGCCACCAAAATATGTGAATAATTTTTAAAGAACTTCACATCCCTTCAGACGTTGTGGAGTTGACCCCATCTATCTGTGGAGTCTGAAAGGGAAATAGATTCAACACAGCCAAGAAATAATCACAGAAAAGCATTTTGGATTCAGCCAAGGATGAAGTAAGGCAGTCTATTTTCTTCAAAGCAAGCTGAGGCCACTGCTCGCTACATTCAAATACATCAATTACAGAGAGCTTTAATGGAAAAGGATTAAAAAGTACAAAGGTAAAACAAACAGCATCACTGCAGTGTCCAGGAGGATGAAACAGCTTCCTTCTGTAGTGGGTATGATTAGAGAATTGCTAAAAAAGGTAAGGGAGGAGAAAGGGAAAAAAGGTTTTGTGTACCTTGACCAGAATGGCTGTGACAGTGACAAGCCCAGGACACTGCAGCACGTGCAGTGTGGAATTCAGTCCCTATGGCCCCAGTCTCACTGCCAGTGCTCAGATCTGAACTCCTGTTCTGTGTTTCCTCTTCCCTTCTAGCCAGAAAAGTCCATCCATACAAAGCCTTAGAAAAGGTTATTTTTCCTTAAGTCTCTCCAATGGTGTCTGTACTGTCCCAGGTCATTGCAAGCTGTTTCCTCCAGTCTACTTCCATCCACATTCCCATTTCCAAGATCTGTGCCATTCAGCTCCATCTTCCTTTAAAGTTTGGTATTGGGTTTTTCCTGTGCCTAATTTGGGCTTAATTTGAGCCTGGGGTAAATCATTACAACTCAGATGGAGTCAATAGGAGCACAGTGACTTACATCAGCTTTGTGTCACTAAATACTGACAAGATTGATCTCCAACTTTTTCAGAACAAAAGATTTCTGAAGATGGATTAAACAACATAAATGCTGAGCTGTTTTGCCAGACTGCAAATGGCATAACACAAGCTTTGTGTGACATCTCTGAATTATCCCTTCGTGGTAATGTTGACATTACATGGTATTGACTCACGGAAGAAGCTTAAATACCCTTTTAAGTTTTCAAGACTCTTTGACAAAGCACTATTTCATTAACAAAATGTTAATGGAATCCAAGAAGCCTCCAGAAGAGCCTGCTGGCTGGCCAGGGGATGTGGCAGCACAGGGCAAAGCAGCCCTGATTTTTAGACAGCAGGAAAGGAAGAATTTCATGCAGGGCACTCAGTGGTTGAGGGAGAAGGACCTGAGGGCACTCCCAGAGCCCTGCACTGAAGGACTACCACACCTTCTGCTGGAGAAGGTCAAAATAGCACAAAATAGGAGATGCCTCACACAAAGTGAGCTGGCAGAGATTGGAGCAGGGTTGGCATCAGCTTGGAGAAAAAGATTCTTGCTGGGAAAAGGAGAAAGGTCTGGAGAACATTGCCATGGGGGTCATCTGCTCTGGGGTCACCTCTGGGAACAGGGAATTGATGTTCCTACAGCTGAGACTGTTGGCTCAAAGGGTTCAGCTAATCACAGGTCCAGTTAGGTTGGAAAAGGCCCCCAAAACCATCAAGCCCATCTGTTAATGACACAATGGCTCTCAAATAACTACAGGGTTTATATTTTATGGATTTATGCTGCTCAGGACAGAGCCATGCTCTCAGCACCTTCCCCACACTGACCTCTGTAGAGAAACACTTTGTAAGTCAAAGGAAAGGTGACAGACTCTCTCCAGAGCAGTTTTCTCCCACCCTGAGTACTCAGATTTTCAAACTTAAGCTTTCCTGCAGTTGCTTTATGTAATAAGGCAAGTCATTATTAACCAGAAAGATTGGAAGGGATGGGCAGAGAAACACTAAACCTCCATCCACTTGACACCAACAGCCCATTTCCTCCCAATATTATTCAGTTCATCTGCTCCATGGACTCACATGAAGCAACAAGTGCAAGAGAATAATGTAAAAAAAATAATTAAAAGTTCAGTGCATAAATGCAACACTTGACTGAGGCACTCAAGGGCCACCTTGCTGCCTGAAACCACTTCTTTTTAATTGTTTGTATTTCAAGTTGATAAAATTCACAGTGGTAAAGATGACTTTGCCTGACTTCCAGTAGAAGTCACGATGAGGCTGATGGGAAGGAGGGGAGGCCTCTAAGATGTTTGTGTGCATTTGTGCAACACAGTGAAAAAAAAGAAATAAAGGAAGAGAGAATCCCACAGAAGTAACAAACTGCATCAAACCAGGCAGGGCTGTGCACACTGCACTCTGTCCTGGGGGCTGGATTGAGAAACCCAGGTGTTAATGAGGGGGGAGCCTCAGGGCACTGCACCCCACAACTGTCATCAACTCCAGCACAGACCAGGGATTAAAAAGGAAGATAAAGATCCTCTGACACATCTGAATGATGGACAAAACATTCATTCCCTGGATTAACACAGGCATTTTGGGGCAATAGCAAAAGCTGTTGTCCCCAACTCCTGCATAACCACGTGTGTGAAGTGATGCTGATGGTCCCTCCTGTCCCCTCCACAGCACCTCGCCCTCGTGGGTTTGTTGGTTTGAATTCAAGTCAAATGATCTGTGCCTTGAGAGGTAAACAACCACAACATCAGCAGCCTGATGCCCCAAGAAGAGGACAAAATCTCCTGCAGCAAGGGAGGAAAGATTTTGTGCCAGGAGATGATTCATTTTTCCAAGTGCCTTGCTGCTCTCCAAAGGAGAGGAGGAAAGCTGCACTGCCTGGAGGCTGCTTGGCTGCCCTGCACTGATGCCAAGGAGTCTGCAAATCCTCTGCTCAGGGGATTTACTCCAGCACAAGGCAATCCCACCTCTCAATTCACCACCAAAACACAAGAGAAAAGTGCCCAGAGCACACCCCTGGCAGGCAAACCAGCTCCCCAAATCCTCCAGATCTGCCCTCCAAAATCCTCCAGCTGAGAGACTTTCCTCAAATACTTGATGTAACTAAATTGGAAATCAAAGATTGAGGCTCTTTAAAGGATAACCAAATCAAGTCCTGGATGGCTGTTTTGGGGTAATGGCCACACAGAGCTCAGCCTCTGCACAGGATGAGCACAGCCCATGAGCAGAGGAGCCTGGTGAGCTCTCAGGGCTTCCCACCAGTGTGGAAATTCAATCACTTAGTGAGAGAGAAAGGGAGAACATACAGAGCATTCCTCAAAGTTATCTCGGATAATACTGCAGGTTTCAGTATAAAATAATGTAAAAGACTTTTAGAAAAATTAAAATTCAAGGGAATTCAAGTGAGAAAGACATTTTGATCTTGACTGCAAAGTGTGGCACTTGCTCAAGGACACTGAACTTTGTGATCTCTCTGGGGTCACGAATTTTCCACATGAATTAACAGACGTCCTTTGAGCCACAGAGCCCGAGCAGGATTTTTATCCCAGCTGAAGATCTGCCCCACGATGTTCACATCCCATTGCCAGGAAAGCATCTCCCACCCTCCAGATAGCCTTGGTCAGAGCCCTCTGTGAATAAGCACTTTATAATGTGAGACACTTGCAGTGCAGTGGGTCACTGGCAGCAGGGCTGAGAAAGGGACATTCACATCTGAAGTCACAAATCTCCACAGTCAATGCTGAAAAAATCAGCTCTGTCTCAAAGGCTCTTACAGAGAACCAACGTGGTCACAGAGCACATTGCTGCAGTGTGCTAGCAAAGGTTAGGGAAAGCTGGAGACCCTCAGGTTTTGGAAATCAATCTGTGCATGGCACAAAAGTTTCTCTCTTTCTAAACCTGAGACAAACACAGGTTGTGCTCGTTGTGCTCCCAGAATAACCTGTTATCAAAAGCTCCTGCTCATCTGAACAGGACAACAACACTCAGAGGCACAAAGACAACTGGAAGGCAGCAGCTCTGCAGAATGGGCATTTTACTTCTGAAACTCCACTGCAAGCCCCTGGTGCTCACACACATTTCTGTCCATTCTCTACACTTTGCATTATTTTTCTTCAGCTGCCACATTTAACCACAAGTGCTGTGACCATAAATTAAAAAAAAAAAAAACACTTTAAAGACCCCCAAAAAACAGCAAACTCAACAACACTTACAATTGCATTAACATAAAATTCACTCGACACCACTGGCACCACACAGGAGGGTTTTTCTTTCCCAGTCCTAGGAAGGAGTTTAGTTGGGCAGAGCTGGATTTAACTGAGCTGAGCTATTGCCCACCCTCCTTCCTGCTACTCAGGTGCCTCTCCCCAGTTGTTCCCCAAGGAAAACATTCATTCCTCCATAAGGGAAACACCTGTGTAGCACCAGGCACTGGGCTGAGAGGGTATTTATTATTTCTGCAGGACAATTCTAGGAATCAGCCCTTTTTTAAAAAAAAAAAATCTGTGGATGGGTCTTTAAATTGAAGATTAAAGAAGTGAGAAAAGGTTTACAAAAACTGATATTCCCAGCCCAGGCATCTTCCAATCATAAATACTTGTCATTTTTAGCATAACATGCAACCTTCAATACAGTGTTGTTTCAGGCGCGTTTAGGTACCCTATAGAAATGACTTTATGCTGCTATTATTCCTAAAAAACTTCAGATGGCTTTGGATCCATCATCATTCATCATGTCAGCCCCTCTACGGGTAGTTACACACACTTTGTCTGCTCGGGTTTATCTAATAGCCAGCCTTGGGTTTTATTAATTTCCACTGGTTTGCAGAAACTACAGAGCTCCTACGCTCTTTTATAAATTACCTCTGAACTTGTAATCATTTTCCATGAAAACTCAGCAGTGCTTTAAAGGCACTTCAGCTCTTCCAGAGCTGCTACTTCCTTAAGGAGGGCATCCCAAATGCCTGCTGTGGTTTGGTTTCTCTGCTCTTTGCTTGCTGGGATTTAAACTTAAGGGAAAGCAGTTTTTGGGTGCTGCTGAAAAATGGATTCCCAAGGGCAAAAAACTGATTTGTGTGGTGGGAACATTCATCTTGAATGTTCAGCAGCCTGAGTTGGGCTCAAACCTTTTACTCATCAATTTTGCATCTGTGGGATTAGGGAGCATCCTTATGGAAGCAGAGAAAATCTGGATTTCCCCTGGCATGATCACCTGGCACAGAGAAGCTGTGGCTGTCCCTGGACCCTTGGAAGTTCCCAAGGCCAGGCTGGACAGGGCTTGGAGCAACCTGGGGTAGTGAGAGGTGTCCCTGCCCATGGATGATCTTTGAGGTCCCTTTCAACCCAAACCATTCCATTATGGTTCTGTGACTGAGGAAATAAATTCCCTTGTGTTCTATTGATATATACATTAAGATATGCAAAAATATCTGCTTGTCTATCAGGCATAAATCACATTTTAGATACCCAGGTGTAAGCACAGGGATGTGTTACATCTCTACAATTTTAGTTGCTGCAATTTCAGTTGAAATCCCCTCAGTTCACTGCCAAACCCATAATTGTGAATTTAACAGTTCTGCTGCAGAGAACAAAACCAGAACAAATATTTAGTGTGTGTGTGTGTGTATATATATATATATATATATATATATATATTCAGAATATTGTATATCTTTCCTCTAGAATGTTACTTTTTCCTGGTTTATAGAGGATTTCTCTGCTCCTCAGTGAGTTGTGCTCTGTGAAAGCTGTGTAGGAGGCAGGTGAGGGTGCAGGGAAGGAAGGCTGCCATGGCATCCAGAGCCCTGGCCAAGGGCACAGCCACTGTCCCAAGGCCACTCAGATCTGTGTGGCTTCCCCAGCATCAGTCCCACCAGCCAAGGCTCCAGAGAAACCATTCCTGCTCAGGATGGGGACCTACTGGGGTGGCCTGGGTCTGTGGGCCCCACAATCCTCCCCTGACACACGTCCAGCCCTTGGCCCACCTTGGGAGTCTCTGCTGCCTGCCCTGGCATGGAGAATCCCAGAGGGGCTTCCCATCTTCAAACACTTCCCTTTGGAGCACCCCAGCCACCTGTTCAGCACAGCAAAATATCCAACCCATTTAATGAAGCTTCTGGTAAAATCATCCCTTTGAAGTCCCTCAGACCACGACAGCAATTAACTCCAGGCCCATCCTCATTTCTGTTGTTTTACCTCAGATCATTCCAGATCAACAACATCACCGAGGGTGCAAATTATTTCCCTGCAGAAGCAGTGAGGGAATGTCTCACATGCAGCTGCCAAAGTGACCTGACTCCAATCACAGCCACAACGTGGGGGTCCTCCAGTGTCCCTGGGCTCATCCAGGATTTTTAATAATGTCCCTCTTGCAGACTGAAGCCTGTGAGGAAATTCATTCTGTTAAGATTAGGGGTGATTCTGCTGTAGGTACAGAGAGGGCAGGTAAGGATGGCATCACAGGACAACAAAATACACAAATGGGATCATGAACTGTGGCATCTCTTAATAAAACTGTCCCCAAGCACATCCCTCTTCAGCATCATGTGTGCAAATGGATATTCAAAAGCTTTTCCCCAAATATGCATGATGTTGCATGTTCCACATTGCAAATTGCTTACAACAATGCACATTAAAAGCAAGTATGACATCAAGTGGATTATAAATAATATAATTTTGTAAAGCAAAAAGGATCTAACTGAAATATGAGTTTCTCCACATTACAAATGGGAGAAATAATAAATGAGGAAGATCATGAGCAACAGATACACAACCAGAGGTCATTAGTCTAAAATTACCCTTGGAAGGAACTTCTTCAGGGTTTTCTGTTTGCTTTATTTCTGTTTCTGGTCTTTTATTTGCTTTGGGTTCTGTTTTTAAAGCGAGCAGGAATAAGGATAAAAGGAAACGAACTCCCCACCAAAGGGCCTCCTACGGCCGGAGCAGGGAGACCTGCTGGCTGCAGGAACCTCTGCCAGGGGAGGGGACACAGCCCCAGGGGGCTCCAGGCAATGATCCTCACCAGGGGCAGCATGGAATTCACAGGGGGAGCAGCAGAGCATCCAAATCCTTCCCCTGCTCCGTGCCTGGGGACGCCCCCCATGCACTGATTCGTTGGCCAAGGCCGTGTTTCCCAAACCAGAACATGCTCCTCCCCAGCTCAAAAGGCAGGAGAAATGGTCACAACCTGGAATTCTGTGAGAAATCCCAGTATTTTGCTCAGTATTTCTTAAAAGATCTCTGAGAAGGTTCCTGAAATGATTCCGGCGAAGCTGAATTTGGGAAAGCATTTTATGGAAATGTTCCATTTTAACGAGGTGCAGTGGGAGGCTGAAAATGTTCCAGTTGCCCAATTAGAACAAAATACAAGGCAAAGCTCTGGGAAACAGGAAAATGGCACTGTAAATAAATAAACAAACAAACCAAAAATTACAAGAAGCCTGAACAGGCTAAAATGTTACAGCATCATCAAAATGAAACACCTCAACATTACACCAACAGAGATAAAAGTCAAATGGGACATTGGAACACATTTCCTCTCAAAAATCATTGTAATCAATAAAATTCCAATAGGAATCTTCTTTTTTTATTCAGACTGGGGTTTGGATTCTGAGCTCTTGGAGCAGGTTTTGACTCCTTTTCTCCCAAAGTAAATTGCTGCCATCCCAGCCTCCTCTGCAAAGGTGATGCAGGAGAATAGAACTGGTACTCATTCTTACTGGAGGAAACCCATGTTTTCTATGAAATTGGTGCTCTTGGCTGATTTCTCAGCAAAAATGCTTTGAGGAGAGGCAAAGCAAAGCTATTGTTACCCAGACTTTCTTCCTGTAAGGACCCATCCTACAGTGCATTTACTGGTATGCTCTGAAATACCATAAATCATTCTGACAACGTGATACTTGTCAAAATAAAGGCATAAAATACATCTTGGAATAAAATCTCCTCAATCATATTTATTTGTTTGCTCGCTGGTGCCATTTGGCTTTTCTCAGTGGGTTTCCCAGTCGTTAGGGGGAATTAGTGAGATTCTGCTGGAAAAACAGCCCCATGTGCATATTCACACACTGAATCTCTGCATCCAGCACTGTGCACTCATTCAAGAGAACTAAAAATAAAGCTTTCAAAGGACACTTCAGCTTTCTTGCTGTATTTTTTTCCCCCTTTTCCAGCTTTTTTTCCCCATCCCCCTCGCCAAATATTCCACTAATGCTGAACGGTGGCGTGGTTTAAGGGAGTCCTGCATGGAAAGCTCCTTCAGCTGCTTAGCCCAACAGCATAAATTTGATCTTGTAATTAGTATTCAGCTCAGCATCTTGGATAGAAACCAATGTTACAGCCAAGAGGTGGTTTAAATCACATAAATCATAGATCAATGACAGAACTCTAAGCACTGGATAGATTACAAAAGTAAGCTTTAGTTAAAAATAGATTAACCATTTCCCTGCAGGAATTCCTTCAAAAAAGCCCTGAATATAAAACAAATAAAATTAAATCTGATAATTTTTTTTCCTAATGTATGCATATACTAGATGAATTGTTCTTTCCCCTGACAGTTACACACTGATTAAAGAAATGTGTTAACATGCTATTTCAATAGAAAATATTGTAAATTGTGGGGACTTTAATTTTTTTAATGAGCCTTTAATAGCCAAAAAGTACATCCCAGCAATATTGTGTACAGCCAGGTTTATAGCACATATCCCAGCAGCTAACAGATACTTCTTTGGCTGCTGGTTTTATTAAAAGGGCAAAAATCCTTCCCAAGCCAAGAAAAATGTTTTTAAGGAGTGTTTCTAAAGTATTTTGTATTTTAAATTTAACCAAGGAAGCACCCAGTCACAGGAAGCATCACAAACCATCAACTGTCCTGGTTAAGTGCCCATGGGGGTACTCAGCATCTTGGAGGATTGTGCCCAAGATCACCAAATTGTCAAAAGTTCAAGGGAAGAGGAAATATGAGGCTGAATCTCTTCCCCTTGACTAAGGAAAGCAGGAGGGTTTGGCTGCTGCAAGGTGATTCTGTCAGTGCAAACCCCACACTGAGGAGCTCCAGGACAGAGAGTGTCACCAGGAATCTGTCCTGAAACCTGGGAACTGCAGGTATAAACTAAAAGTGTGTTCCTGCTCCTGCACATTGCACTGTGTTTGCCTTCCATCGGGTCACACACTATTCAAAAGAAGAAAAAAATAAAGAAAGAAAAAATAAAGAAAGAAAAAAAATTGAAAACAAAAAGACTTTGCAGCATCTGAAGGACAATTTGCATGCCGGTTTTGTTAGTTGCAGAATTGAAAGCCAGGGATGCCTCAGCAGCACCTCAGCCATTCCTCAGGCCAGGGAATTGCAGAATTCCAGCCACCAGGTCGGGAATAACAGCCTCAGGTTGCTCCTGGTGACCAGCACAGGGAAAGAGCCTGGAAAACTCCCATGGTCCCAGGCACATCGGAGAGGAAAAGCAGCCTGAACACCCTCACCAGCCCTGCCACCTTCTGTGCCCTTTTCCAGGCTGGAAATGCAGCTTCAAATCAGTAAATAAACAAAGGGAGAGAAACCCAACATTTCCTACCCCCGGACTAACAAATTATGATCGAATGGAGAACAGAAAATACAGAAACTCACCCCAATAAAAAGTTGCACAATTCTTCAACCAGTAAATAACTTTTATAGCCGTGATATAGTGAGGCCAAACTTCCCAGCCACTGATACCTGTTTGTATATTTAACTTCCTACAGATGACAAAAATGTGAAAGTAATTGGTGTTGCCACATCTTGAATTTTAAAAAAATAAGTAATATTGCGCTTATAGACATTAACATTTGTTTTCAAATACTCCAGCTCCTTCAAAAAGAACATTTTTAAACTTTGAGTGCTTTATGGAAATGACTACTTTCAATTTCCAAGGATATTTTTTCAGCGTAAGAAGAAATAATAAAGCTAGCTGCTTGATGGTTATTTGAGGAACAACATTCAGATTTCAAAACTGGCTCCCTGTGTGATAGAAGACTGCAATATATGCAATCAAGACAGAGATTCAAACAATAATAACTAGCAGAGGCTCCAGGGCATTGCAGAACGTGTCATTTACTTCAGCCCCATTCCTTTAAACATCAGTCCTAGCAGTAGTTCAGTGGAAAATAGATGGGCTGCTCTTGTAAGTATAGACTATTCATACAGGGAAGTTTTCAAAGGCTCTGCATTTTCCAAACTGCTGAAAAATGCATATCAAGTTTAGTAAAACTAAAGAGGGGGAAAAAAAGAGAGGGGAAAAAAGGATCTCTTGTAAAACGCCAAATTGTCGGAGAGATGTCAGGGTTAATTTTTAAAGGCACATTTCCCTCCAGCAACAATTCTCTTTAATTATTTCAATGTGAAACACATTATCAGACATGTTCCTTGCCTGTTCTCAGCTTGCTGACACAAGATAGGTACAAGATGTTCCCTCTCCTCTGCCGATGCTCACACACGGTGCTGGCCACTCCAGGGCTGCTTGGAGGGAGGGTGGGCAGCTCCTGCTGCCCCTCCAGCCTCCAGCCCCTTCTACCAAACCCCTGGGACCACCTCCCCCCAGCCACAGCACCAAAACAGGGAAGGAGAAGGTTGAGGAGAAGCCACAGGATTTCAGAGAATGGCCCTGGGCATGTGCACCAGCACCAAGAGCAGCACAAAGCTGCAGCCACAGCAGTTTCAGAGTTATCAGGTAACTAAAACACAAAGGCCAGCCTCCCAGTAGGCTTGCATGGGGATTTAGCCAGATTTTGGGGGTTTTTTTTCCTTTACTTTGGTGTTTAGTAGTCATATGGAATAGACAACAGGTCAGGCAAATCCCAGTGAGAGCGTTACTGGCCAGGTGCAGCACAATGAGATGGTGCAGGACATGGTCCTGTTGGATTCTTCTTCAGGAATTCATGAGAAGCACTTTATGTTCCTCCCAAGTGGGAAAGGACACTGCTCAGAGACCCAAAATAAAACATCAGCTCAAAATCACGAGGGACAGTGGTTTCAAATTTAGATATGAAGAAGGAACCTTGGTCTAACGCATCGGCTCGGTGCCGCACGGCAGCGCGGTTGGCCAAGTATTCCAGCTGGGAAAGGGGACTTCTGCTTTCCCACATCATTTCAGACTTGAGAGATATGTATTTAAGGTTCTTAAATATGCCAGAATCACATCAATCTATTCAACCCTTGTTCTGGTGCAAGGGAAGTCTAATCCTTTTCTAGGGAGGGAAGAGGCTTCAGACCAACTCTACCAGATCAGCTGCAATCAAATGGCCTTTTTTATCCCAGCTCCAGCAAAACTCACTATAGAGCCAGTCGTGAGATTAAAAGCTTTTTTAAGTTGCTATCTTGGGAAATTTCTTTCAAGGAAATTACTACAAAGCCTTGTTTTAGTGTGTTCCCCTACTGTGAGTCCTACTGTGTTTTTTTAATAAGGAAAGCCATCCATCCATAGAGGTGTATCCTGTTCTCCATGCTTGAGTGTCTAACAGCAGGCACATACAGTAGACACTCTGATGTTTTGCCTCTTTAATTTTCACTCCATAATGTTGGTGCCTGGTTCTCCTGACTGCACCTTTCAGAGCAGTTTAATTACGGGCATGCACAGAATTTCGAGAGGGGATCTTCAGTGATAATATTCAGATGTTAGGGACAAGTTTATTACAGAGAGATATCCAGATGATTTTTTTTTTTTTTAACCATAAAATAAAATCCTTCTATGCAGTTATCACAGGATGGAAAGTGAGATAATATTGCCAAGGGAAAAAAAATAAAAATACTTCAAGGCTAAACCAGAAAAGAGTATGGAGATGCTTCATTTAGTCTTTAAAAGATGCTTCATATGGAGATGCTTCATACAGATATAGAGATGCTTCATATAGATATAGAGATGCTTCATTTTAGTCTTTAAGAAGACAACCTTATGCTAAATATGAAAGTATGGCCGATCCATCACTGAGCTTTCAAGCAAATAGGACACAGCCATAGGTTTCCACACTTAAATTCCCAACCAAATGGAAATAGCTCATGCCACTGAATTTATTAGCCCAAGGATTTTACCCCTGATTTTGATGAATTTTTTTAAATTGAGCCAAGCAGCTCCCTGATAAAAGGTTACTGTACCACTCAGATATCAGGCTTGGAATGTTTTTTTATAATAACAGGCCAGGTACAGGGTTATAAATGAGCCCTGCTCCATTGACTCCAGACAGGGTATGAAAATTGATTCAATGGAGCACCATCAGTCCTCACCAGCTGAGTATCTGTCCCTCTAATCACAACTAAAAAGATTTCCCGAGTCAATTAAAGGCTCGAAGCCTCTACTCGCTCACACCAAATCCCTGCTAACAATGCCTTCATTTAAACCCTGATAAACTTCATTTAAACCCTGACAAACGGAGCACACGCTCTGCCTGGTGCCATGGGTGCTGCTGCAGATTGAAATCCCCGCTCATCCCAGGGCTCCAGGCTCTCCCCTCGTGGCTCACGTGGGTCGGGATCACACCTGGCTGCCCCCAGCCCTGACACCTTCCCCGGGTGTCTGACACAAAAATTAGCACATTCATTATCTCTGCCGAGGGGAGGGAGCACCAGCCACGCCAGGCAAACATGTACCTTTGCTGCCAGAGTGGGAGTACTTTAATTTCCAAATTACACCCATAAATAAATCAAGGCAGCAGGAGCTGATAAATGAAAGATTATGAAAATAGTAATATCCCGCAAAATCTTGAAAGGCATCATAATTCCTCAAACAATTATCTTCTGTCATATTTGCGAGTAGCCCATGTAGTTCAAGAACAGAAAATACAAATGTGCTCCTTTAAAATTCATGAAACCACTCATTCTGTCATAAAAGCAGGCATCTTTCATGGCTACTTATTTCACACAGTCTCATAACTAATACTGACAGATACTTGGAATGCAAAAAAAAAAAAAAAAAAAAAGAGCACTGGACAAAGAGCTCGAGCTGCTCAATTCTTACATTTTTATGCTTGAAATGGAAAATAAAATCATATATTACAGAAGCTTGCAGAATTTCTGGTATAATTAAATCAAAATTTGTAGATAAAAATGAGATTGTACAAAGACTGGTGGTGTAGTGCTCCCAGGATTGGGCTGTGCTGCATCCATGACAACAGGATGGAAGGTTGCTTTTAATACTATTATCTTACATACCCACAGCTGAATGCTAATGCAGCTATACTGAGGAAATCAAGTTTCAGATCTGTATCCACTGAACTTACATCTACCAGGCAGGGACTTTAAAAGCCAGGCGAGCACACAAAGACCAATATTATAGCTCTGTCAACTCCCCAAAGGTCACAGATTTCAAAAGGTATACACAAATATTAATTGTCAGGTAGTTCCATGCCGAGGAGCGGAACTGAGGCAGAAATCAGGTTTTGTGGCCATAATTCCCTGCCAATTTCAGTTTATAAAATGGAGGTGCAGAAGGAAGCAGGGAAGATTAACTGGGATCAGTTCATGTTCCCTGTGCTGACACTCGGTGACGTGTCCCCTGTGAATGTTGTGTCAGGAAGGCTTTTCCCTCCTTCCCTCACTGAAGGAGATAGAGAATGTGGGAGAGCAGCTGGGCAGCCTTGTTTCCCAACACTTCTATTGACTCAGTCCTTGGGTTGTGGGCTCCCCATCCCTGGCAGTGTCCAAGGCCAGGCTGGACAGGGCTTGGAGCAACCTGGGACAGTGGAAGGTGTCTCTTCATGGCAGGGACAGAACTGGATGAATTTTAAGGTTCTTCAAACCCAAACCATTCCATGATTCCATCCTGGCTGGGGACACACAGAGCTCCTGGTCACTGCCTGCCCTGTGCCTGCCCAAGGAGCCTTCTGCTCTCCCATGGGAATCTCCATATCTGCCCAAGCTCCTTCTGCAATCACCTCCAGCTTCTCAATTCACCCTGTCCTGACTTAGTAATATTTTGCTGTAAAATCATGTATCTACATTAAGGATATCTAATTTTAGTTATAAAATCATAAAACATAAAAAATACTGATTTACCTGGGGGCAACTGGGGTAGTATTCCTAAAATTACAGAGTTCTGAGCCGTCCCGTGAAATCAGGGCATCCTTTCTCCTCAGTGCCAACAAAATCAAAAGGGTTCTGTGAGTTCCCAGGTGAAGAAGTCCTCTCAAGCCTTGTTCTGACAGAAGCGACCCCACAGCACTGATCCATCAGTGCTCCAAAGGGGAACACAGCCCCACCAACACAGGAGCCTCCCCTTAGCACTCAGCTCATTTTCAGACACCTCACACTATTTTCCCTTCTTCAACTCCTTACACTTCCAGGTGGTGAACTCCAAACTCAATGAGCCACTGACCACTCTCCTAAAACAGGTCATAAATTGTAGTTATCCAAATTCTTCTTGTTGATAAACCATTGGCTCGTACCCTGAGCAATTCATTTTTAGATGCACTATGAAATTCTGATGCACTGCAGGAAATTCTGCATCTCTGGAGCTCTGGCTTTGTCTCACACAGTCAAGAATATGGACAAGTAAAAATATTCTTTTTTTGTCTCAAAGCACTCTCAGAGTTACTTACAGGAAATAGAGATGGTAAAATAAAGAATGTATAAAGAAATGTAAAAAAAATAAAGATAATAAAATAAACTGAGGCAACTGAGCTAATATACTGGGAAGAGGCATTTCTGAAGGATTTTTAAGTCCATCAGGACTTGCAGATCAAGCTCATGGAGTGCAAACTCCTGCAGAAGTTCAGTTCCCAAAGGGTTTTTTCCTGTTTTTTCCTTTTCCTCCACAAAACCATGGCTTCAGTGGGACAGCAAAAAGATGCTTCATTTAAGAAAAGCAAAAGGTGGTAGCAACAGTCACAGTGGTGAGAGCTTTGGCCTCCAAGTGGCAGAATGTCAAAAAAAAGTTGTAGCATTTTATGATATTGTAATTGAAAAAAGTATTAAGTTGTTAGTGGAAGTGTATTTAAGGGAAGCCCCACACGTGGATATAATAGAAAATTAATCCTCAGAGCTTAGAAAGTCCCTGAGGATGTAGAATCCATCATGAAGTTACCTCCTGTCCCAGATTTTCTTGTTGCTTGCCTCTGCTGACAACAGTTGTCTTTTCATTAGAGAATTTGATATCAATTTACTCAGACACCAGGGGCAAGAAAGGATTTCAGTTTCTTCATCTGAAAGACACTGATGCACAGAATTAAGACTTTGAACGGATGCCAGAGTGAAATAGTGACACATCCTCTAAAGCCACAACCACAGGTGGCCTCAGCAAATGGTCCAGAGCCTCTCAGGGCTGCCCAGGCAGCCACGACCCTCCCAAATTTCTGATGATGAGAAGGGAGAAGCTCCCTGATTGCAGAGATCTCCTTCCAGGCAGCTCCTGTTTCCAAACCAACCCACAGAGAAGTGTCCTGGCTGTTAATGCCCTCCTCCAGACCATCCCAGAGTAATGGGGGAGGTTGGAGGCACCACTGGGGTCAATCCCTGCTCAGGGAGGTCCTCCTGGAGCACCTGGCACAGGGTGGGTCCAGGTGGGTTTGGAATTCCATCCAGAGTGCAGGGAGTGGCTGCTCCCAGGGCATTTCCAGGTTTAAATCCCTCAGAACTATTTTGTCTCTATTTTAAGCATTAAATAACTTCAGGTGATACAAGAAACAACCCCAGCAAGGTTCCTACCTCCCCTAATCGAGCACAGAGCTGGCTGCCTTCTGCTGCTCACTGATCCAGAGCTGCAAGAGCCAATGGGACAGAGCAGCAGGAGAAGTGATGACCCTGCAGGCAATCATGGAGATCATCCCCACCCTTCTGGGCATCTGGTGAAAACTGAGCTTTACCCCAAGCTCACTGTGAAACTTTCCCACTTAGAAGTGCTTTGACTCCTTTCTTTTTCAAGCCTTGCTTGCATTGGGGATTTATCACAGAAACCTCCACAATAAAATGAGCTGCCTCAACAACAAAATTGCCATGCAATGACTGGTCCTGCCCCCACAGGGGATCTGATTTGGGTGCTCAGTGAGAGCCCAGTGGCCTGGGGACAGCTCTGGAGAGGAACAGCCCTGTCTGAGATGTGGAGCTGCTCCCACTGTGCTTTCTGCTCAAATGGAAAACTGACTGTGCAGCTGAAGGGACTTGCAGCAAGCAGAGCTTGTGCTTTGTTACAGCCAGGAGCAACCTAAATTGGACATCTAAAATTAGACAGCGTGAATTTTCTCCTGCACATCCCTGCATCTTGATGGTGGAAGGGTGGAAAATGAAGGTGGAAAGCTGAGAGCAGCAGAGACAAACCCTCTGTTTGCCAGCAGCCTCCAGAGCCTCTGTACACAGCACATCCTTGACCTTCCCTGATCCCTCACACCCAGCACAGCCCTGCCAGGGTTTGGACTCAACCATGCTTCTAATAAGGCACAAAACCACATTATTTTTATCAAAAGGCTCGGGGATCAAACTGAGACAAGCAATTTATTCCAACAGAAACCAAGGCATCACCTGAGAATACTCGCATGGAAGGTTTCTCTCCAGAAACAGGGAGTGAAAGGAAATGCAAAGCCATCAGTTGTTGCTGTTCCTCCATCATATTTTATCATATTCCTTTGATGCTCCAGTGAGGTTCCTCACCCTGAGCCCCCCTCTCAGGTTGTAATTCAGTACAAGGTGTTAAAACCAGCCTGAAAAACTGTGAGACACCAGGCAGAGCTTCCCCTCAGCTGCTTCACTGCCCTCACCTCAGCTTCAGCAGAGACTGAACACCAGACCCCCCCTTCTGCCCACAAACCCCAATTTCCACCCATGGGGAAACTCTAAATACTCTTATTTTATCCCACAACATGGCAAACACCCAAACCCATTAATCCAGCTACAATCAGATCATAACTTCTAGTCCTCAAAGCAGCTCTGATCCAGGATGGACTCCATGGGCAGGAGAGTGATAATCTCACTAGTTGTAAAAAAAATGCTCAAACCAACTTGATCTTTGCCATACTTGAATAATCCGGGCATGCAGGGGTGTAATACACTGAATATTTTTATTGGATGCTTTAAAAATAGAGATATGATCTGGCCATGATTCTTTGGTATTGATTTCATCAAAATTCTGAGGTCATGTTGTTTGTTTAAAAAAAATAAATCATAGAACAGTTTGGTTTGGAAGGGACATTAAAGCTTATCCAGTTTCAACCCCTCTGCCATGGGCAGGGGCATCTTCCACTAGATCAGGTGGAAAAATCAGATTCCCTCAGCCCAAGAGCGTTCCAGCTGTCAGCAGTCAATGCTGCCTTTAACTCAGGTACTCAGTTCTCATTTTAAAAGCTCTCTCTCACATTTTGTTCTTTTTCTTAAACAGGTATTCCTGTTTTGCCAAAGACACACCAAAAATCATTTGTGTTTCTCTTAGTAGGACAGAGATTTTTCCAGACAGGGAGTTACAGGGGCAGAATTGGCTGCTCAGGCTGAGGCTGCAGTGAGAAATGCCCTCCACCAGCCTGGCCCCAGCCTTGTTACAGCAGCAGAACCCCCCAGTCAGACCCTGTGAGCACAGAAATCCTCGGGTTCCTCACCTCTCTGTGCCTGCAAAACCATCACATGGGACTGGGAGCTCTGCACCCCAGCACCAGAGCCCAGCCTTGCTCCTCTCCCCTTCCCTGGGAGCCAACCCAACCTGCGCTCAGCCTGACACACATTTCCCATTTTTCCCCAATTTTACACCAATTTTTACACCAATTCCCTGACAGGCTTTTCCTCAGCAGCATTTGCAGAGTGGGCAGGGCTTTCCCTCCTCCTCCTCCTCCTCCTCCTCCTCCTCCCTGGCAAAGAGCCCATCTGGCATCCATGTGGCAGCCCCTGCTAAGTGGGATCTGGAGGAAAAGTGCCACATTCCCAGTGGCAATCCCAGCCACACCAGCACAGGGACACACAGGGAAATCATTTTCAGACTATTTCAATTTTTTCCCCCCAAAGTGTGGAGCATCTCATATGCATAAAATCTCATTTTCCTGCAACTCTTTGCATGGGGCTGCAAGGATATGGTTTTAAACCTCTCCAAAAGCTTAAGGTCTTGCCTAAACTTGGCTCAAGGTCCTGCCTAAGCTCAGCTCCAGCTGCATCATTCAAGGGGCTCAGTGCACAACCCTGATGAAAAGAGCAGGGAGAACACATTTGCTACACCAAGTTACCTCAGTTAAAAGCTGTTTGGGTTTAATCCATCCCTTTTAGGACCCTTTGTGTTACAGGGGGAAGGGAGTCTATACAAACAGAGTTGAAAAAAAAAAAGAATGAATTGCTCACATTTTTTAAAAGTCGCCTTGGGCAGTTATAAGTTACATAAAGTTGCTCCTGTTCCTGTTGTAGTTATGCCAAAGTTATCTGAGGTGACGGGCATAAAGTGACAGCTCCAAACTTGGGGAAGAAAAGTTCCCAAATGGGGCCTTTTCACTTACACAAAATCAGAATAAAACCAACAGCCTGCAAATTCAGACAGGACTTCACAATTTCATAGCAATGGTGGAGATTATTCTAATATTTTTTACAAAAAATATAAAAAATACTTTGATTTAAAGCCAGAGAAATAGCTTGTAGATAGCAGAGTAGGAAACTATTCTTGTTTCCAGTAGTTGCAATCATGAACTTCACTTAGCTTGACACTTGTGTAATAATGTGAATATTTAGCTTTCCTGAGTATTTATTCCCTAAACTCATGACTTCTAGAAATCCTTCAAAATCTATCACTTGAGAAAGAGAAGTTAAAATGAGAGATATTCTGGGGAAAATTACTCCCTTTTCTTAACATTCTTCTTCCCCCCACACACACATTCCCAATTTCCCACACACATCTTGAAGGCTCTGCAATGCAACTTTTCAGGAGCTAAATCTACGAGAGAAATCAAAAAGAAAGGCTATTTTAAAACAATCAAGAGACAAAAATAGAAGTCATCCTTAACTAAATACAATGGCAAAAAGTTGGACATCTTTTGTGTCTTTTATGAGCGACAGGGAGAGGAATGATTAAAAATGTACCAAGAGCCCTGAATGCCATTTTACCGTCATTTCCTTTGATTAACCTTCACCTGACCTCAATCCCTAAGGCAATTTCAGTTTCTTTTTGTTCTTCCATTTAAATTCTCCACTCCAGCAGGTGAGTACAGCCCCGTCACTGCAGATTGGTTTGGGGGAGGACTGCACAGAAAATATTGGGATTTTTTCCTGGAGAATCATTTGGAAAAACCTCAATATGGATAGTAACAGGTCACATTTACTCCAAAAGTGGGATTTTTTAATAATCCCTGTGGAATTATAGAATGGTTTAATTTTTTTTTTGTATTAATTAAAGCAGAGTTGGACCAGTCACACCAGTTCCCACCAGTGCAGGAATTTGGTGTTACTGACCCACCAACCATGCCATGCCAAATTCTCACCAACATCCCCACTGTACATCTGCAATATCTGCTTCCACCTGATTTATAAATCTAACATTAAAATGCAACATTCCCACTGGAATGGGGGAAAAGCAAAACCCAGCATATGAATAAATACCATAATAAATAAATACCCATGAATAAAAACTTAAAAAATAGATTATAAACCCCTGGCAGAAAGAATGAATCCAGAGTTTGCACAGGAATCTTACATTGCAATTTTTTCTTGCTTTAAAACAATTTTCCAACAGGTTTCATGATCTCAGGGGTGGAGTGGCAATCATGGAATGCTGCATACTTAGACTCTGTTATTTAAGAGTTAATGGAATAATAAAAAAAAAAAGACAAAGTTGTATTCAGCATTGATGTGTTGATGGTCTTAAAGGTATTTTCCAATGAAACATTTCCAGGGTTCTCTATCTACAAAAATCCTGCAAGATCTGTAAATTATGCCTGGTTATGAAATGATGAGGAATTTTCTGACCTATTTACTACATCACAGACTGATTTAAGGGATAAACCATCCTCACCCATAGGAACTGATGTGATGCTGAAGTTTCTGATGGCACATTTTTAATCTCTCAGCATAAAATATGAGATTTAACAGTCAAATTAAGCCTAGAACCAAAGTGTTTAGTTTCAGCTTGTGCCACTGTACCAGCTTACCTTGGGATGAAGAGATCCTTCACCACACATGGCATTTTTTATCATCCCAAAATATATTTTATTCCATAAGCAGAAGCTATGGGTTCAGTGTAGGCTTTGCTTTCTCTGCTGTCAGCCCAAAGCATGATCTGACTGGATTCATATTATCTCAGTTCCATATTGTTCTCTCTAGAGGAATTTCAGGACAATAAAATCAAATAAAATTGTCCCAAGCTGACACAAACTTGGTCAGCATTTCTTGCAAACCACCAGGTAAAAAAAATCTCAGTTTGGAGTAACTGAAATTTTTGTAGGCATGAATCATTTTGAAATGTTTAATTTCTTCTGGGCTTCCTAATTTTCATTTTCTTGCTACCTGTAGATAAAAATTTGAAATTAAACACTGATCTGTTGGGCTTCAAAATGATGAAATAGATGACCCTGGAAATTTCCAAACTCTGTTGCTGTAGGGAGGTGGCACATTATCTCTGATCCTCTCCTGGTCCTGATTTTATTCTCAAAAATTGGCAAACTGGCCACAAACGGGCCCTTCCTGAGAACAGGAAGGAGTTACAACAGACAAGTCCTGCAGATCTCAGTCATGAACCTTTTATGATCTTAAATATTTCACAATATTCACAAACCACTTTATAGACACTGCTAAAATTCAAGTTTCTTCACCTGCTCTCCTCCGAGCAGCGCTTCCTCTGCACATCCGGACGCACCCAGCTCTGCGCTGGGTGAATTCTGGAAAATTGGGGTGGATTCTGCCCAGTTTTCCATCCCAGCATCTCCCCTGGGTTCTGCAGGAGCGTGTCCAGCTCCGGGTGACAGAGGCACTCACCTGGGAGAGCACCAGGCTCCGGAGCAGGGGAAGGGGCTGGGAAAGCGCCCGGGGCAGGGGGGTCAGGCGGAGGTTAATCGAAGGAAATGACAGTTCCATGGTATGCACGGCCCTGCACATCACATGTGCGCTTTTGCCTGGGAAATATTTAACTGTTTTATCTCTATTTAGGAAGAAAGCAAAGTAAAGTGCAGGAGAATGAAGGAGAAGACGGGGTGGGGTGCAAAGATTCCAGCTGGGAGGCAGAGAGAGCCCAAAGGTGCCAATTCTTCACGGGGCTTCACCCACATCAAACTCATCACTGCCACGAAACTCAGCACAGGGGCTGGGCAGGCAGGGAAATTCCATAAACCTCTCATTTACCTTGCTCCCATAGTTATCCCAATATTTAGTGCTCTTCTCCCAAAACAGGTGCTGGAGCTAAGAAGGGAAACTTTGTGGAAGCTTCAAACTTATTTGTGTCTTGTAATAAACTTGCCTTGGCCACATACCTGCCTTATTTGCATTTCCTTTCCAACAATCTTCATGCACTCAGATTTTTACTTTCAGGAGTTCTTTCCAAACCTGATTTTAAGCATGTGTGAAGGTGGAAAGGGATTTTTAAAAACTGTCACCTCAAATATAAAATCATGAAATTTATTCTAGTATTTGTCCTCAATTAATTGGAGAATTAAACCAATACCACCTGACTGATCAATCACAAAAACATAACACAGCCTGAATTCTGATTTCTACTTTTGATTAATAAAAAAGCCCAATGAGTCACTAGAAAAATTTTGACAACTATTTTTTCTTCATTCTTCCTACAGAATAAGAGGCAAAATTCACTGAGTGAATTATTAATTCTGAGTTATTCATCCAGCCCTACTAAAAACTAATCTGTTTCTTTTTTTTAAGCATCAAAAAGGTCTTTCAAATGGAGGTTGCAATAATGAAATATGGCAGCAGATCTTGAAAGGTGCCCTCAGCCAGGCTGCAGATATGGAAAAGGTTACAGAACCAGAGTTATTAATCCCCATCACTCTGACAATTGATTTTGAACACAGTCTGTTGGAGTCTTTATAATGCAAGATCATAAATGTTCAGAACTAATTTATTGCTCTTTGTTCCACCTGGCAAAAACACACTGTCAGATTGAGTTGTGTTGACACAAGGACGCAGATGAGGATTTAAGTAGTGTTTTTATCCACATTTGTAAATTTGTTTCCCATGCCTGTGTGTGGTTAGAAGAAAAGGATTTAGAAACATTCATGAAGGAGTTAAAAATGTCAGCAAGGGAGCAAAAACAGAGGTTATGCTCTCTTTCCTAAATGGGAAATGTTTGCACAAATAGTGGTATATTTGAAATTTAATCGTGAAAAGTCCTTATTTGAATTTGTCAGTATTGATATTTTTGGTTTGCACCCTGTTCCTTGGTATCTCTCAGATTTCCATAAATAAACACATAAAAACATTTGCTTTATTCACATATTGACTTCCATACCAGGCAAGGATTCCCCACACACCAACGAGGGAGACACAAAACCTTCCATCCTACCTGGCTTTTTCCATTTTTTAATCAGCTGTTTCAAAGCCTGAACCTATTCCATTTACCCCAAAAATTCCTCAGTTTGTCCTTTCTTGCCACCACTCCTGCCCTGCCAGGGAAGTGCCAGTCCCAAAGAGGGACAAGTCAGGGAAGGAGGGGAGAAGGATCCCCGTTACAGGGACACAAAACACTCATTTGTAAAGATTAGGGGTTTTTTAAGGATCAAAAAGAATGCACTGCAAGAAACCTTATTTTAATAATAAAATCCTGTCCCATAGACCAAGAATTCCAGAAAGGAAGAATTACAAGGCTTCCAAAGGCCTGCAGAAGCAGGGAACTGAAATACAAAAAATAGCGAAAGGGAAGAAAAACAGAGGAATGTTTCCACATCAAAAATGCTCCTATCCCAACGTCTCCAAAGTATTTTTCCCCAGCAGAAAGACAAACTTGTAAAATTACCATTCTTTTCAAAATAACCACACAATACTTCTTGAGTAACACTTTTCCCTTTTACAGATTTTACAGTCCAAGAATATAAACTGTGTCCTTCCATTATCTGGGGGTAGAATCATTTAATTGTCCTGGCAACTTTGTTCCTTTTGAATTCTTATTTTTACCACGATTATGAACTAGGAGTGCTGTGGCTGCATGCTAAAACTGCTGCATTCAAGACTTGCAGGCATCTGTGTGATATTGAAATTAATTTCCAGTATAAAACAGTTAACAGAATAACCCTAGATAAAGGCAAATATAATATTAATTCCATTCTTTTTGTTGGCAATGTTGTAAAGTCCATTGCTCAAGTAAAGAGCACTTTGCTGAGCCAGATACAAATTAATTTTAACATTCTTCTTCAAATAGGAATTTTAAAAGTCAAGTAAAGGCTGCAGTAGCTTTGAAACATTTCAGTGATTATTTTAATTACCTATCATAGAGCTGTGAGACTGCAGAGGGAGGGGAGAACAACACCTGGCGTATTCACAATGTTTTTTCTGACATAAAGAAGAAAAAATACTTCCCAAGCCCTCAGACCAACAAAAAGCTCAACAAAGTCAACACAGATTGGGGTTTTGTCTGTGTATTAATGTTGTGATTTTAGCCTGGACTACGCGTTCTTATTCTGTCAATAACAACTTTCACTTTTAAATAAACCCACCAAATCTCCAAACATTAAATCTAGGAATTGTGACAGCTTTAAAGCTTGTTTTTCCACCCAAAGCTGATGCACACGTGGGGTTTCTTTCCAGGCTCTGTCTCCACAGCAAATAAAAGGTTGCCTCACTTTTACCGCAGCTACGCGAGGAAAACTCTATTTTTTGTCGTTCCGACCCTAAATAAAATTGGGAACTGGAGGTTATTGGGACTCCTGCTGGCCTTTGACACCCAGCACCTCGGGAATCAGCAGAGCTGGGGGGGAAAAGCCCCCTCAGAGGCAGAGTTGTCATCCCCACCCTCCATCTGTGGCCGTGCTGGGAGGAAGGGCTGACCCCATCAGCGCACCGCAAACACTGCCGGAATCAACAACAACAAATCCAGAAATGAAAAAGGAAACGGCCTGTCAGGAGTCAGGTCAGCCCATTTTATTTGCACATGTGTCAGGAAAGATAGAAGGAATCGCTGAATTAAATTAAATCAAAGCAAACCTGCTAATTAAAACAGCTAAAATTATGTTTGTGAAGATGTGTGACTGGTTTCCTGCTTATCTGCAAATAAGCCTCCCCATAATATAAACATGTTTCCATCTCCACTTCATTTATAATAAGTCTTTAGGCAGATTGTAATTAGTATTTTGAGTTTCTAATAGAAGATCTATTGTGCTGCTGGAGCAATATTTTTCCTGACCATCAAAATAGTGATTATTTCTGCATCAGTCTCAAGGGTTCTCACCTGTTCTTCTCATGCTGGTCAAAGTCTTGCATCCAATTTATCAGAATCAAATTGGGTATTTGTCTGAACACCATCATCTTCAGAACATATTGCTTGTAGTTAACCACTGTATTCAACTCCACCTACAAGCCAAACCAGAAATTATTATCAGTTCTGCTTGAATTTATCCTGTAGCTGGATTCTCATTCAAGATTTAAAGAATTATCATTATAGGAAATAGAAAAGTGGAGTCAAACAGAAGTTTTTAATGTAAAAAAATGGTACTATTTACAAAAATCAACTTTTTGTTTCTGTTTTACTTATTCCCAAGTTTGCAGTGCATAATTTTATACAAACCCAATTACATAGCTCAGTGATTTACTGGCAAAGCTGGCCAGGAGAAAATTATCTGGCTTTAGCTAATGTGTGTGCCTATTTACAATCAAAACAAACCCAGAGAAAATTGCAAAATGGCCACAGAGTAAAAAAAAATAGTCACGTCAGAAATGCACCAGAGGTGGCACAGTTTGCAGGATGAAAAAAGTTCACCTTGTATTTATAATTTCACTGGATGAGCAACAAAGTGTGGGTATGGGTACAGATTCAGTCTCTCAGATCATGCACTATTTATTTATTTCAGTATTTATCTTGAAGCCTGGCTGGGGTCTCAGTGGTTTGGAAATTCTGGTGTTTTCTTTTTGCCCTTTCCATCATTTTTTTGGGGATTAGTTTGCACAGTTGTGTGGGCTCTGTTCACTGGAATTGCTCAGCTGTTTACAGCTCCCCTGGCTCTTAAAAGGTTTTGAGATGTGGGCTTGGGATGCAGGGTTTGGGATGAAGGTTTGGGATGCAGGGTTTGGATGCGGGATTTGGATGCAGAGTTTGGGATGCAAGGTTTGGGATGAAGGTTTGGGATGCAGGGTTTGGATGCAGGGTTTGGGATGCAGAGTTTGGGATGCAGAGTTTGGGATGCAGGGTTTGGGATGCAGGGTTTGGGATGCAGGGTTTGGGATACAGGGTTGGGATGCAAATCTTGGGATGCAGGTTTGGGGATACAAGGTTTGGAATGAAGGTTTGGGATGCAGATTTTGGGATGTAGGGCCCCAAGGTCCCAGAGCTGTGTGCACATCCCAATAACAGGGGCTGAGCGGATTTTGGGATCTTGGAGATGAAAATCATAACCAGCAACGCTGCAATAACATCTGGGTGTTATTTCTGCTGACAAATCCTATGGGTTTTGTTGTTGAAACATTTCTGACCCAACACAGAATGCCTGGAGGGAAGCACAGGAGCTTTTTTCATTCGTAGCAAGTGACATTTCTAAGACAAAAATACAAACCAAACCTTTACAGGTTTTTTTTAATCACGCCACAAATTATTTCAGATTATTGTATGATTTTCCCTAGCACTTGGCACAACTCTTCAGTCTGAGATTTTGCTGGATGTGGCCCAGAGTTCATTTACTCACTCACCTCCAAACAAGAGCTTCCTAAAAATACAGTAAATTGCAAATATGCTAAACCCCAAATTTTGCTGTAATTGCATGTGCCAGCACTAAGTCCTGCATCAATGAGAAACCCCACTGATGTCAGCAGGACTTGTGACAACACAAGATTTCCCTCCCTTCAGCACAGCTCTGAAAATGGATCCTGGGTGAGCACATTTGAGTTATGTGGATTATTTGTGATTAAAGAGATTTGGATTAAATCACAGCCCTGGTTGTCTCCCCAAGAACACCCTGTTGGGACCTCACTGATGTGCAGCAATCCAGGTGACCTTACAGACTTTTACAACCCAGAGCAAACTCTGAGCAACTTCGGAGAGTGGGGATTTTTTTAGTTCTGCAAAGATCAGGTTGTAAAATGTAAGGAGTTAAAATGCTGCTGTCCTCATGAAGGTTTTTCATGCTTTTAAATTATAATTCGGGTGACAGAGAGAAATTTTTCTTGCAGGGGAAGCCAATCTGAGCTCAACTCCTTGAGCTCTGTTCCATTCATCAGGATGGAAAACAAGGCTGCCTGTGCCTTGTCCTAACATGCAGGAAAATTCAGATAAAGGAGAACAATGTCTGAATATAGAAATCCACCAAAATGCCACCAAATCCCAGCTCACCCTCCACTGCATCCTTGCACTATCTCACCTGATTTTTAAAAAATATCTCTGTGAAACCTTACTTTTAGTTACTACAGTCAATCTTCATTTAACCCAAAAATAAAATCTATAATTGCTTATATAAATGAGCAATAGGATTAACCATAAAGAACAGAAACTGATTTCTTCCTCTCTAGAGGACACAGCTGAGAACAGAACTTGGTGAAATGACTCTCTGCAATAACTTCCAGCTTACCAGAGCTCAAATTGAACTCCAAATGCTTCACACAATTCCAGTATTCTGGAATTCTTCACTATTTCAGCAGCTTGGGAGCATCTGCCCTGTGGATGCTGATACACAGCCTCATATCTGACACAGGGAACTTTTGGCAAATGCAGCCACAGAGGTCATGAGGGAGGGAAGGAGGAAAAAAGGCCTAACGGATATAAAGAGACCCAGGTTGCCAAAAGCAGAGGGTTTGGCAGAGTAACAGAGATAAAGGAATCAGCAGCCCAGCTTTGCTGCACCGAGCTCCACGCAGAGCCCCGTGTCTGCCTCCTTTGGATTAGGCAGCCCGGGAGTTCCTGGGCCCACAGATAACATTGAAGAGAGAAAAAGGAGAACGAGGGAAAAGTAATGAGAATACTTTTCTGAAGTTTGCTTCAAGTTGTTATCCAGCAGCTCAAAAAGGTTTTTAGCCTAAGATATTTTATAAAATTTTCCAAAGGCTTGGAAAGGCTTGGGGGTGGGAAGCTGTTATATAATCCCTTAACACCTCCAAGAGTTTGTGGAGCTTTCTCTCCCACGTGGACACTGTAGTAAACATTGTGCTCTGAACCTCTGCATTCACGTTTGAGCTGGAGGACTTGGCTGAAGCAGCCAAGCTGTGGTGAAGCCACAGGTCTGGAAACTTCCTCCCCTTTAACATCCATCCTCTCCCACCCCGTCCTCTCCTCCACCAAGGACATTTTTAGTAAGATTGCTCTGCAGCTAATTACATTGCCATGGCATCCAAGTACCACACAGTCACGAGACCTTCTTCTTTTAACAGCCCTTGGCTTTGCAGAGAGGAGTTCATGGGGAAACATCCCTAAATTTGGAGAGCTGAGGCACCAGGTCAGAGCCTTTGCCCAACTCTGCAGGGGAGAGAGTGGCCAGGGTGCCAAAGCAGCTGCATGGCCACCAACCCACCCAGCCCTGTGCCCTCTGAGCTGCTCCAGGAGGCAGCCCTGGGATTCCAAGAGGAAACCTTGAGTAAATAGAGCCAAACACCAGCTCACCATGGGCACCCTGCAGCCTCCAGCAGCTCTCAGAGCAGTGCCAGGCTCAGGGGTGGCCCCAGAGTCCTTCTGGAGGAGCCCTGGTGCCCTGCCCTGGTGCCCCTGGTGCCCTGCCCTGGTGCCCCTGGTGCCCTGCTCTGCCCGGGCAGGGACATGTGGGGCAGCCTGGCCCCAGGCAGAGCCCACCCTGCACACAGACAGGGGGATGCCCACCCTGAGCATCCCAGCCTGGGGCTCTGTTTGCTCTGCACCAAACACATTCCTGTGGCAAACCTCAGGGAACCTGGGCTTTTAACAGGGCCATGCTCACCAGTGCTCTTGTCTGGGGCTGGGGTTGCACTCTGTGTTACCCACATGGTACTCCCTGACTCTGAGCTTCCTACAGGCAATGGTCTGAACTGAGACACCTTGCCAGGATTTCCCTGGAGTCCTCACTGCTGTGACCTTGCTGGGAACCTGACTTGCCCCAGACAGCTCCTCTGATCCCTTTCAGCTCTTCAAGAGCAGAGCACTGACTTGAAGATCTATTTTCCCTGTGCTATTCCTCCACACAGAACCCGATTACTCTTTATTTCTAATTTCTCTCAGCAGTTTCTCTCATCTGTTTCCATTTGCTTCCTCTAACAGATTCTTTAGTCACGTCTGTGCTACTGCAAGAGTTTGGTCATGACTTTCTGCAGCCTGGTGTTTATTTGCCTGTTCCTGCTATCAGATCAGGTGAAACCTGTGTGTTATCTTTGGTGTCACCACCTCTCACCACTCTGATGTTCAAATATTTCTTGCACAGCATTTTCACCAATAATTATTTGAAAAAAATATAAATATATAAAATAATATATAAAAGAACCACAACAAAACCCGCAGTGGGGGGATTAAGCCCCACTCATGGAAAGCACAGTCCCACCTCCAGGCACTCCACCAGCACAAGTTGTATGAGGGAAACAGGCTCAACCACAGCAGTTTGACAGGCTCCTAATTTATTCAATTAACAATAAACTCACAGTACTGCGTCCTGAACCTGTCAGCCAGCTGAACTGAGACAACCAGCTGAATACTAAAATCTGCTCTGCCACTCAACCACCTTGGAGCTGAGGGCTGCTAAAATGGAGAGTGGACCCAAAGTAGCCACGAGAGAGAGACTTTGGCCAAAGGTTTAACTTGCTGGAGGTGACAGAACTTGTTCCAACCTGTGCCAAAAAACTGTGGATGTCACATTGTCAGTCTGCTCTACATCACACAACATGCAATACTTGCTGTGGCAGACAGATTAATTAATAGAGATAACAGAAACAGTAGTATATAATCATAAAAGAGAGAGCAGAAACCACAAAGGACTACTGCTTCCCTGTGGCACAGCAGTGATTTTTTTTTAAGTGTCCAGTCCCTTTTCAACAGCATTTTTAGAGGAATAGCAGTCAGCCAGATACAGCCACGGATAATCAGTGGTGGATAAAGAAAACCCTTCTCCTGACAATCAGCATCTGCACTTTAAGCTGCAGAAGAAACAGCTGCCTGGCTGTTCATTAGAGAAGGGATTTGCCAAACACCCTCCCTGGTGCTCTGTTATGCAAGGTAGCACGATGTGTGTTCTCTCCTTCCTCAGAGATGGAGCCTAAAAGCAGCCATCGTATTTAGCCCTCCCATCCCCCTAAATCTTCTCCACAAAGGACACTGTCACCACCAAAGCTCTGCAACAAGGATCGTTTATATATCTGACAACCTTTAAACCCCCAAAGAAAGGCAGAGGGAAGCGGTAAAGCTCTCTGAAGAGCTCTTTGGTGGAACAAGCAGAATTATGAGCAGCAGGAGAAATATGAGTAATTAAGACAACAGTATATCTATATCTTACAGCTGACAGAGTGAAGCTGCAAGTTAGCTCTGGGCAAGATGTTAGCAGAGGAAAGAACTGAGCAGCCTGTTTCTAATGTTAGTGTTGAAAAGCCAGCCCAAGAAAAAGGCTAAAGGGACAATTTCATTAAAAAGAAGGAAGTAGGTTGGAATAAGAGAGCAGTTAGATGCAGACTTGTAACATTAAAGGAGCAGGTCAACAGCTCTCTGTCACAAGACAAGCAATCATTTGGGGAATCAGCCCATGTGCCACTCTCGCTGTGCTCAAAAGAAAACGCTCTCAAATTATCTATGGGTGGCTTATAGAGAAAATTAATGCTGGGGAATTGCACCACGGCACAAAACAAAGCCCTGGGGTGCACGGAGGCTGCAGGAGAGCACAGCACAGCCAGCCAGGATGTTTGCCACCAAACAGCCCACACCAGGGGCTGGTTTTAGGCAGCGGGCACCGACCAGAGCTGGTGTGGTGGCCAGGACACAGCTCTGGCTCCTGCCTGTCCTGCACTGCCCGGGCTGAGCCAGGGCTGGAGCCACCCCAGGAAGGGCTGGGGCTGCTCCCACCCCACTGCCCCTCTGACAAGGGCATCCCCTGGGTTTGGGTCCTGCCCTGGCTCCACATGCTCCAGTGATTCCCAGCTGGCAGGACGGCCCTTTGTGGCTCCAGCAGCATGGTTTGTAGCAGCCCTGGGGCTGTGTTTTCCATCCAGGATATATATAAGTGAATTAGTGGAAAATTCGAGCTTACACAAATCACAGAGCCAATGCTCGGTTTGTCATGGCCAGGCAGCATTTTCCCCAGGCTCAATCCACGAGGTGTGGGAAGAAACTGGGGGCTGCACCCACAGCTGGGTTTGGAGCTGGGAAGGGAAGTGCTGCAGATGAGAGGGCACAAAAGACCGAGGGCAGCTCCCCCATCCTCCCAGATGAATTGTGTGGCTCAGTCACCTGGGGCTGGCAGAGCAGGACGTGGGGATGTTGGGAAGGAGCCTCCCTCTCCCCCCAGGCTCCATCTGCACGGAGCAGAGGATGGGAATCACCCCGAGTGCAATATTTGTGCTGCAGAAATGGCAGAGGGGCTGCTCCAGATTCCCATTATTATAAACAAGAGCAGCATTTACCCAGATGATAAGAGCTGGAGCCAAAGGGCACCAAACGAGGGTCACCAGCTGCAAGTGCTGCTGCCACCCAAGGAGAGGAGCTCCAGCTGCAGCAGGATGGGGACAGGGGAGCCTGGCAGGTGACAAAACCTCTCGCTGTGGGCATCAAGGCATTGTCCTGATGTGTCTCTCCCAACATTTAGGATGTTCCTGATGTGCCTTTCTTTATTTGCACCTACAAGCCCCAACACTTCTTAAGCACTTCCCTATCAACACCACCAAAACTGATTTAGATAAAAATACACCTGGAATAGGTGTTTCACAATGAAGCACAGCACGGGTATTCCCTATTTTCCTTCCCTGCTTTCTCATGGATCATGCCATTCCTGACCATCCCATCACTTATTTGGTGTAAAGAACCTGAGGTGAAGGGTTTTCTTCCTTCACACAATTCTCTGCCATTTTTTTCTCCTATAAAGGAGTGGGGCTGTGCAAGGAGCCCGAGCACCCTTTCCTACACAAATCTGCATATTTCGAACCACAAAGTCTAATGACTCCTTAAAATACACATTTATATTCAGCCCATAAATCAAAACAGAAAGTCAAATCCTGCCTGGAGATCTAAATCCTCCCGAGTAGCTCTGTTCCATACCCAGGTGTCACAGTGCCTGTGGATTTCTGCCTCCTGCTTCAGCCACATCCTCACACTCATTGAGAGCACCACAGGATGGAGCCCTTAAAAACCTCACAATTTCTCACTTTCCCAAGCACTACAATGCAGCTAAAATCAGGAAAAATGGCCTCCTGTCATTTTGTTGACTTGCCAATGAGTTTATTTACCCACTCAGCCCAGAGAGCAATTGGAAATGCAGAAATGGTTAATAATCCCACCACAAGGCCAGGAACAGGCACCAAACTTTCTCCCCGTGCCAGGAAAAGACAATTGTGAGGCTGAAACTGCTCATCAGCTGCTCTTCCCATAAAGGTGAGCATCCTGACAGTTCTTTGGGGTATATTCTTAGAAAGAGAGCTCAGAGTTTCATATTATCATATTATAGATGGCATTCCTTTGATAAAGGGTCAGAGATCAGGAAGACAAGAAAAATAAGGAAATAAAGCCCAGCAACAGACAGATCTTTAGCTGGCATAATTGGACACCCAAGTCCAAGGGAATTGTGTCCATTAGCAGGAATGGGTGATCTGACCCATATGCTTTGCCACTTTTAAGTGTAAAGATTAAAACAAGGCACCTAGCAGCAGAAATGGGTTACATTCCATTTCAGAGAGGCTCGGGTTGCCTAAAATTCCAGAGAAATTTCCAGCCTGCCATCATAAAGACTTCAAGGCTGTTTACCCAAACTTCTCAATAGCTCCTTCTAAAAAAGGATGATGAGCAACCATGTTGGGTAAGACAGATTTTTAATGTAATCTGTTTATAGTTTTAGAACAATTTCCAGAATAGAACATTTTTTAAATGTCCTGAGCCTTTTGCATTCTCACTTTGATCATCTCCCATCACGTTATCGTTCAGAGCAGAACGTGATGGAGCCAGGCTAACGAAGCTGCCAGAAATGACATCAGAAAGCCAAGTGACCTGAAAAAAAGTGCTCCATTTGAGCACCACGCTCTTCTCAAACGTTTTCTTTTTTTTATTTTTTTAATATATTTTAATTAATGTTTTACTTTCACTGGACTTATCTTACTTGCATGAAAGCTCAGAGCTTGGTCTCAGAAAAAAGTCCTATTGAAAACAAAAAAAAAGCTTTATTTGACCAAGGGAAGGCTGTAGGAGGTCCTCAGATAACAATAACTAACAATTCTTTTTGGGGTTGAACAGTTTCAGCAAGGACCACTTTCTGAGGAGGTTAACTCTAAATAATAATTGTGGATTTTCCAGCCTGTGGAAGGCAGAGATTGCTCTCTGACAGAGTTTATATTGCTAACCTGATGCCAGCAGACAGCTGCAAAAATGAAGTGATATCAGTGATAAAAATATTCTTCCTCCATGCAGGCAGGAGGAATTGCATGGAAGCAAAGGGCAAATCCCAGTGGCCCCATGCACACCAGATCCAGCACATGAAGACAGGGCCTGGCTGACGGGGCACGGCTGATCCCTGCACCTCCTGACTCACTGAGTGCTCACTTTAAATATTTTTTAACTCCTCACATCAAATTTCACAGAGATATCTTGCATCCCTTAGAAAAACTTTATCTGCACGAGATCATTTTCTGCCCTCTAATTCAAGCTGTGTCAAAACTGGCAAATAACTTGGTTAAAAAATAAAATATCATAACGATGCCCCCACCCCCCCGTTGCCTTCTATCTGACGTAGAAACAGATAATTTCTAGTACTAAAAGTGATTAAATTTGGTGCATTTCCAACTTGTATTTTAACAATGCATTACCTCCTGAATTGCTGCATAAATATTAATAGGCAGCCTGCTATGGAACTTTTGCCCGTGGTGCCCTTGGAGAACCACGATCACGGCGAGGGGAGCAAAGGAGATGAGAGGGAGCCCTGCAGATGCAGGTTCCATCCCCAGCTTCACAGAGCCACCCCGGGTCAGGCACTTTCCCTGCAGTCTCACAGATCAGCACCATCTCAAAGCCTCGACTTTGTCTGGTAGGAGATGAAAATCCTGCAGACACTGATCTGCCCCGGGCTCCTCTGAAATGCAACCACAAAAACCCCGCCGGTGCCAAGAGCCGCGCCGATTTCCCCCCAAATTAGCCAGATTTTATTTTTGACATAGCAAGTGCTTTTAAATTTCATCTGCAGATGTTTGCTCCTCTAATCACCTCCAAAACGGGTGCATGGCATTTATCTACCTGCATTTCCTGCCTCTGATATAATCTCATTAAAAGTCACGGTGGCTCCGGCTGCCATTTGAAAGAGGCCAAGTGCCCACAGATCCCCTGAAGTCATGCTCAGCCTTCATGAAAATTGGCCAATTATTTAGTTCCCTAAATATGGACTTTGGGGGCTGAAATTCAGAATATCCTCTTGGAAAACCTTTCTGGTCTGCCATAAACCAGCTCTCTGAGAAGACAGCACTACTGATTTTTGTCACCCCAATACAAGAACACCACTCAAAACCTTAAAATACTGGCAGTAAAAGGCACGAGGAGAAAATATTTCTGCCTGCAAACATCTACTGCCCAGCTGTGTTTTGGACACAGGTGGACTGTACTAAGGGTTAAGTTAATTTAAGTTTCACCAAGTTAGAAAGCTCTGAAAGTTTAATCACAAATAAACTCCAGTGGGCAGTTTGGTAGCTCCCAGACAAATGTTCTCATTTTTATTCTTTATAGGCACTGTTCAAATCCTCGTAAACCATATTTAAGGAGGGAGAAATTTCATGAGAGGAGGGAGCTGTTTTATATGACAGAATAAGAGAAAAAGGCAACTTACTGTTTTAAAATTTAAATCCGACCAAATTACCAGAAATGCTGCTGGAAACAGAACGCTGAGAATTCATTATTTTGTTTCAAAGTTAGTTTATCATAAATCTGCCCTCTGACACGTAATAACTAGTAACATTTCGAAGGTTATTTGATAGTAAGTTCAACAGTGTAGGTGACTGAACATGTGAGCTGCATGATAATGAGTCCCAGGGGAAATCAGGCTTTAGGATGCAGGGTGAAGCATCCCTAGGCTTGTATTCAAATGGAAAAAACATATTCAAAAGTTTATTGTTTATCTCCTAAGAACATCAAATAATACACAGGCCTTTGAATCAAATGCATAAAGCACACTGGAGGACTATTTGCTGGGGGAAAAATGCCTGATTTGATCCAAATTCAAAAAAACTAATAGCTCATACACTGGAATGCACAGAGTGGTTTTGATATAAAAAGTGGAGGGGAGTTTTTGGGTTTGTTCTTTTGCAGAACCGAGAGGCACAGCCAGTCAATTTGCTGCTGCAGCAGCCCTAGGAAGAGGAGCTCGACAGCTTTAAACCCAGTTGTTCTCAAATCCCCTGCCTTTGGGTACAATAGAGTCCCTTAAGTGTGACAAATACAAATTGCCCTGCTCGGCCTGAATTTCATCTCCAAAACACGGTGGCAGTAATTGATTAATTTGTAGTGTACAAACTAATTTGCAGCCAATACTGAAAGTGAAAGGGTTTGTTTCTCAGCAGGGAGGTGGGGTGCAAACACCCCGCTCTGCCAGGATGACGCAGTCCCACCCTCAGCTCGTTAAGCTCTTACCTAACGAATCCTGGGCTGCCTTTACCCAAGTCAGGGGTACTTTGGGCATTGGCTGTGCTGGAAAAGCACGTGAGGCAGAACTTTTTATTTATAAACCCTCTGCGTGGCAAATGACGAGGGCAGGGACATTCCAAGCCTGTAACCACGCAGCCACTGGCACCCTGCCACCCCTCTGGGATCTGGGATGGAGATGCCATCCCCTGCCACCCCTCTGCAGCTGGGATAGAGATGCCATCCCCTGCCACCCCTCTGGGATCTGGGATGCAGATGCCATCCCCTGCCACCCCTCTGGAGCAGGGATGGAGGTGCCATCCCCTGTTACACATCTGGGAGCAGGGATGGAGATGCCATCCCCTGCCACCCCTCTGCATCAGGGATGGAGATGCCATTCCCTGCCACCCCTCCGGGATCTGGGATGCAGATGCCATCCCCTGCCACCCCTCTGGGATCTGGGATAGAGATGCCATCCCCTGCCACCCCTCTGCAGCAGGGATGGAGATGCCATCCCCTGCCACCCCTCTGCAGCTGGGATGGAGGTGCCATCCCCTGCCACCCCTCTGCAGCAGGGATGGAGGGATGGGCACGGAGCACCCACCTGCCCTGGCCCTCTGGGCACAACCCAGCCACAGCACCTCATCACTGCTCACCTCCAGCAGTGCTGCCATAGGTGGGAGAGCTCGTGGTGTTTGAGGATCACTGAGTGTGGATATCTCAAGTGCTGGTTTCTCATCTCCAGAGGAACATCTGCCCCATTAAAAGTGATCAAACAGGACTCCTGCTGCTCAGGTGCACAGCCATACCTATCTCCCTTGGGGAATCACAGGGGGCTGAGGCTGGGAAAGACCTTTAGGATCATTCTTTTATAGTTACACAGTCCCCTCTGCCTCACAGGCTGCTATTTCATAGTTTGGACATTGAGAACAAAATTAGGCTCTAATTTCAAGATACCTTTCAATAATAAAATCTATTTTTCCACACATCTTTTTAGATTGCCTTCCTTTTTTAAACTCATTGCTTAAATCGTTATATACCATGTGCTTGAACAGTGAAAAGTTACACAACATCTCTCTTACTCAACATCACCCTATCAGTCCTAACTCCTAATATTATGATTACTTTTTTCAGAGATGCAACTGGCAGAGCTTTCCTGACACGCCACAAATCCTAATTATCATCAAAACTCTAAATTCTATGTTAATGAATATCAGGGGTTGAAACGCTCTTATCTTGACAAGTTCTAAAATATCCACTGAATGTTTGTTTATTCACTTCCTATATCAGTATATATCTCCAGACCTTAACTTTGGGAAAACAACAGCATTTAAATAAGCAAAGACAAAGATAAATAAAACCAAGCAAACCAGCAATAACTCTGTCTAAAATGCTTTTTACTATATTTAAGAAGGAATTACCACAGAGGAGATGATTGAACGCTAAGCTATCTGAAAGAAAATAGATTTAGATGGAGAACTTTTTGGTTCGTTCCTTGAAACATAATCTTACCCACTGTCCAACTTTTGCTAATGCTTACACGTGGAAGATGCACTGAGGAAATTGGGGCTGCATTAAAATAAGACACAAAAAACCAACCGCGGAGCTGCTAAAATGAAAATTAAATAAGAGCGGGCAGAACCGGATCAACCTCAAACTTTGCCTTTGATTCCAGAAAAGAGTTAAAAATGCTCTTTGGAGCTGGAGCAAGCCCTGCCCAGTGCTGGGATATGAAAGTGTGCATAAATCAGTGGCTCATTTTCCTATCAGGAGCTCGAGCTCCCGGCCCCGTTATCGGCGGCATCCGCGGATCCGCGGCGAGCGCTCGGCTCGGGCTCCGGCCTCTGTGTGGTCTTTCAGAACTGTCGTTATCAGCTTTCTGTTTATTATTGTGCTCAGTTTAAAGGGAATTTGCCAAGTGATCCCTGGACTCCAATCTTTAGGCCTGTTGTCAGGACAAATTAATTTCTGTGGAAACCCACTGTGCCTCAGATACCATCTAGGAAATGTAGGATTAATGGAGTCCCTGTACAACACGCTTTGTAGTGCGCTGCTGGGGGAGGGGAGCGGGGCTGCCGAGGCACAAACCTCACAAATAAAGCCCCTGCACTTTGGGGGACTTTGGGGGGACTCCATCTGTTTTTACTCCATCAGCTCACATCAGCGATATTTAAAATTAAAGCCCAGTCGTCGAAAGGAGCAGGGCAACTTTTAACAAAAAGAGCAGTGAATGGAAACTCTCAGCTGCCAAAGAGGAGGGACCTGAGGTCTAATTATCAATATTTTATATTTTACCCACTCAAGCCAATCTCATCAGTAGGAAAAACAGGATATTAAAAGAAACAGTCTCCTGTGAATCTTACTAGAAAATAATGAAACTCCACACATGACACACATGATCCTTTGGAAAAGAAGTATTAAAGCTGGATTTCCTACAGGGCTGGGGCATTGCTGTGCTAGCTGACATTTGGGGCTGTTTTTAACAAATGTGTATTATTTCATCGTTGAAAATGTCTGTTCTTGCAATGAGTAAACTTATAAAATTATTTTTCTGGGGAGGGAAAAAAGGAGCGGTTCTGATTTTTAGTGAGAGAAAGAGAAGAGAAGAGAAGAGAAGAGAAGAGAAGAGAAGAGAAGAGAAGAGAAGAGAAGAGAAGAGAAGAGAAGAGAAGAGAAGAGGAGACTCCAATATGTTTTTATCAATCTTTTCTCATTTTCAGGAGGATGACTCTGCCCATGGTGAGATATCCAGGTTTAATATCAAAAACACTGGGAATTATTGCCCTTATTCTTTTCTCCCCAAAGATAAATCAGTTGATAACACACAGGACAAAGACAGCAGACCCACAGGTTCACATTCTCTGGGGTTTTACATCTCGTGACTCCTCTGTGGAATCAGAGAGTTAAGTTAGCCCAAAGTGGCACAAAACCACCAATGAGATCACAAAATAAAAATAAAAATTAAAAAAAAAAAAAGAGCTACCTCTCCTTTCCAAACACTAAATCAAAATCTGACTTTCTAACACGTTGTTCCAATATTACCCTGTCAATAGCAGGGCTAATTTGGCAGCAGAGCATTTTTAGAGCACTCCTATACCTCCCAAGCCTGGCAGATGCAGAGGCTGCAGCTCCTCTACAGAGGCTCTCCAGCTCACAAACACCTCCACACACTCAGCTTTTCCTCCTTAGAGCACTGCAAAAATCCCTGGCTCCTGTGTGACCCCGGTTTGGAGCAGCATTTATGGACCAGGTTTGTTTTGGGAGGTTATTTCATCAGTCATAATCTCACTTGCATATGAGAACTGCTTTTGTTTTATTCAATATTCCAAAAGAGTGTGCTCTTCCCTAACTAAAACATTTAATCTTGAGAGACTTTTATGTGCCCATTTTTAACTATTGCAGAAATTCAATTAACTCCATAATTATGAACACAATTACCATGAGTGTTACATGTGATTTGGTGGTAGCAGTTACATGGCACACACATACACTCAGGTTTGTGATTTCAAAACTTACAGCAATGATAATAAAAGCCAAAAATCCCCAAATATCATCCTTATTCTTTGGATTGCATGTATAAATGGTTTTTTAAAGGCTGCTCATATTTTTTTCCCCTGCCCATGGCAGCGGGGCTGGAATGAGACAATCTTTAAGGTCTTTTCCAACCCAAACCATCCCAATATTCTATGATTTTTGTGATGAAAGGTTTTATTTTAGAAAGCACATTATTTGCAACCAAATAGGCTGGACTGCCAGCTGACTGAAGTCACCCAAACTGTGACAATTCACCTTAAACCTGGCCCCATGAACCTATTCCACTGCAAACTCCCAGCAAGGGCAGTCAACAGAGCCCCAGAAATTTTTGCATAGAGGGGGAAAGAGAAACTAAAATAAATAAGAAAAAAGAAAGGAAAATGTATAAGTGGGAGGGCAGGGAACTCTAAAAAGTCTTCAAAACTTTGCACGGGGGCACTGGCACAGAGCTCAGTGCCCAGCCCAGCGTGGGGGCTCCAGGGGGAGGTGGTGGGTGAGGAGCAGGATGTGCCCAGCTGTGCCAGGGGCTGCCTGCAGGAGCCACCCCAAAAACCCTGCACAGGAGCCACCCCATTAAAACCCTGCACAGGAGCCACCCCACAAACCCTGCACAGGAGCCACCCCACAAACCCTGCACAGGAGCCACCCCACAAACCCTGCACAGGAGCCACCCCCCATAAACCCTGCACAGGAGCCACCCCACAAACCCTGCAGAGGAGACAGCCCAAAAACCCTGCACAGGAGCCACCCCATTAAACCCTGCACAGGAGCCACCCCACAAACCCTGCAGAGGAGCCACCCCATTAAACCCTGCACAGGAGCCTCTCCATAAACCCTGCACAGGAGCCACCCCAAAACCCCTGCACAGGAGCCACCCCAAAAACTCTGCACAGGAGTCACCCCACAAACCCTGCACAGGAGCCACCCCACAAACCCTGCACAAGTGGCCACGAGCTGGGGCTGTGGCAGTAGCTGGGGCTGTGGCCACTGCCAGGCTCAGCCTGAGCTCTCCCCTGCCTTGGAAGGGCTAAAACACTCCGGGGTTGCTGCACAGGATGAGGTGCCAGGCAGGGTCACCAAGGGTTCTGAGGATGTCACGTTTTGGGGCTTTAGGGCTGACGTGGCTGAAAGGAAAGTTTAGGAGGCCAGGCATGGTCAGGTTGTGGTCAGGGAAACAGCAAGCTCAGGATGGGCTCAGGCTGAGTACAGAAATACCTGGCTGATGGTCACCATGCCAAAGTGCCCACCCACCCTCTTCTGAGGATCTGTGGCACCTCTGGGCACAGGGATCTGCTGCCTCCTCATGGGTTTTCCCTGCTCCCACCCTCATCACATCAATTTTGCACATGCTGCACACCCAGGGCATTGCCAGGCAAAACCACTGAGGGGAACAAGGATCTTCCAGAGGCTTTGATTACTTCAGACATTGCCCAAAACCATTCTGATGTCACTCGTGCAGCCTTTGGTGGCACTGCACACATCCTCTGCTCCTGCAACCCAGCCTGGCTCCCCAAATTTCAGCACCACCCTGTGCAGTCAGTGATGTCAGCTCAAGGTCCAGCCCCACATTCTCCTCTAATCTAATTTAATCTAATCCAACCCCATTTCTGCTGACAGAGCAATATCTGCACAGATCTCCACCTCACCACCCCTTCCACCAGAGCTTTGTTCCCACCTCCAAGTGCACAGGTGGCAAAACCTCCCTCAAACTGCATCCAGGCTTTCATCAAGAGATGCCCATGGACCCCGAGCACACAAGGAATCAACAGTCTTTTACCATAATCACTCTTCAAGTAATTGAAAATCAGAATTACCCATGTGGCTTCTCTACATAAAAAGTGATCTGCAACCCTCCAAATCTGAATTCCAAACATGTTCGTGTGAAACATTCGAAATACAAAATGCAGCTCCAGCTCAGTCCTTGCTGGATGTCAGGCACGGCTGGAAAACTATTGCAGGTGTTATTTTAAATGAAAAAAAAGTGAAGGGTGTAATAAGAATGGAGGTCAAAGCATTTCCAGACTTGCCAAGGGTTAGATCTCACCAACAGAGTAAAATATTTAAGCTTTAACAGAAAGCTATAAATGCAAATATATATAAAATGAAGCATAAAATAGGCTTCTTATAGAAATTCATCTCTCCTAACATGAACAGTACAAATATTTCACAACATGTCAAACCCACTGTATCTGTACATTCATGCTTTCCTCACTCCTGGCTCTATAACCACACAGAAATGTAATTTAACAGCACTGGGAACAGTTTTCCAATCTTGGGGCATGGAACGTTTATCCCAAGGACCTGGTTAATAAATGGCAATAAACGTAAACAAAAGGCAGAAGGAGGAGACAGCAGCAGAGGGCTCAAACCCAGCCCAGCCACCCTCACCCCCAGCCACCCCCCAAAACCACCCCAGATCCTTCCCTGCAGATCGAGCTGCCATGTGGCTGTTTTCTAAAACAACATCTCACTCTGCTGTGGAAGAAACTCAGTCCCTATTCCTCTTTAATATTCATATGGAACAGAGCTACATTAACACTAAGTTTTAATTTCAGAAACATTCTGACATTTACCGAGAACAGATTCCAGCCCTGGTTTCACACCAGGGGTTTTTTTCCATTATCACTGTTATTAGTGGTATTAGTATCACTGCAGAAGTGATTAAAAGGTCCTGGATGTCTCATTAAAATAGTCTGGATCTACCTCCCTCTTCAGCACCAAGATACAATCTGTTGTTTTATAAATGGGAACCATCTTCCTGGAAATTAAATTTGAAGTATTGCCTGTTCCTCTTTTCCTTGTGAAATACAGGCACTTTTTGCTGTTTAAATTGAATGTAAGAAATATTCTAAATATTTGAAGCAGAGGGAAAAATAGTTATTACTGAATGCTGAACGCTTCCCAGATCTACTCATAAAATGTGAAAATAATAAAAGAGCAGCAACAAACCAACTCAAAAACTCTCAGGGAGGTTGAGGAGAGAGATCCCTCATGGAAGTCAACAGTTTTGGGCCCTACATCTATTTTCAGGTGCTCATTTCAGCACAAGCTTATGATTTTCTGAAAGGGTTGGTTTAGCTGCAATTTTGGAAAAAGGCATTTTTGTTTCCCGAGGCAGTTTAAGTACAAATGTTTGTGTCTCAGAGCTCTTTTCCATATCCCCCACTAAATAGGAATTCAAAGAGTCTTAGGTGCAGATTAAATGCTTTCAAAAATCAATTCTAGGCTGGCACAGAAGTCAACCAGTCTGACCTCGTGATTACAGACTAAACACTTCCTTGGGAAGCAAAGTGGAGAAATATTTCAGGTTTCAGTGATTATTTCAGATAGCACCACCACAAATAAAAACGAGAAACCACGGCGACATTTTTAAAAGTTTATCTCGGGATAATTGCATGAGGAATTAAAAGAGGGGTGGGATATTGTAGCATTAAAATCCATTAACAAAAGGGAGTATTCAATAAACAGCTCATCCAAACTCTAACCAGGCACTTTGAATTTCATGGAGTTTGGAGAAAAAGGAGAATCATATAATTCAGTTTCTACCTGATTGCTCTGATATTTTTACTTCTGGAACATCAATCTCAAGACACAAAATGGCAAAGAAAGCAGCAGTGAGATTATTCCAATGGCTGAGGAGCTCTTCCAAACTACCTTGGGACTGATACAAAAATAGGCTCCTTCAGCTCCATATTCCTGAGGACAGAGCTCAGATTTAATGCCCAGGAACTCCTGTGCCTTGCAACAGCATTTTTATTTTCCTTCTTACCAGTGTCAATAGCAGGGTAACCCCAGAGCTTTCACATGAACGTTTGCCTTGGTTTGATCCTCTAAATGCACTACCCAGTAATTAAATCCAGTTTGTATTTTTAAAGTGCACATGGAGAACTGCTCCACGCTGAGCCAAACTGCCTTGCATTTGTCTCCACCATCTCTCAGTTCTGGGAAATCCATAAATTCATTTGTCAAAGGTAAAAATGCTTCAGCAAAACTCCTTCTAAATCTTTTGAAATGGTTTGTTCAAACTCTTGACATAGCGTTTTGCTCTAAACAAATTTCTAGACAACCCTGTGATTTTCCATCTCAAAATATACTGTTTCCCTGCCACGAAACTGGAACAGAGGGTCTGAGAGAAAGGAAATTATTAAGCATTCTAGTGGGTTTTTTTCCAACAAAAACTAAGATAGAGGTCAATGAATAAGTATGTGCAGGCTGGAACTTAAATCCTCTGGGGTGACTGTAGGCTAATTAATAATTAATGCCAGAGACATGGTGTTTGAAATGCAGATGTGATAACTGGAGGCCTGGCAAAGCTGTTCAGAGGAAGCAGATTTGGATGCTATAGGGAATAGGCACTCCCTTGCCGGCTGGCTCTGAAAGCAGACCTGGGTGCAAAGCAGGGCCTATGGTTTAGATTATATTCCCCTCAGCTGTTAATTACCTGAACCTACTTTGAAGTTTTTCTCTTTTTATCCTCTGCATGAAAAGAGATTGGTTCAGCCAAGGGACTTGAAAAAATGATCAAATACATGGAGTAGAGGAGGGGAATAGAACTTCAGATATAAAAAAGATAAGGAAGAAAAACACTCAGGGAAACACACAGGAACATATTAGGAAGTGCCTGAGTGTGGCTCAATGTTTCAAGCGGGTTGTGCAGCTCTAAGTTATTTCAGCCATTAAGCAGAACCCCCCCGTGTTTTAGGAATAGATTTGTTAAAAGGGATCTCCCTCTGTATGTATAGAGTTTACAGTAATTATTTGATGAAAGTACCATAGGTGATTTCCTATGCTATTTTTAATTCAATAAAGTCATTTAAACCTCCTTGTGTTTGGGGCTATTTAATGAGGTGTGCAACATTAGCAGAATCACCAATGAGCTGTTACTACAAGTATTCAGATTTTACTAAAAAACGCTCATTTTTTTGCCAAGGAAGATGCAGGCACAGGGTGGCTGCCACTGCAAGGGAAGGGGGCAGGTGCCCTCAGCACCGCGGCTCCTTGGGCCTCGGGGGGCACCTGAGGGCACCTGAACCATTCTCACAGCGAGTGGGGAGCAGGGTGGCCCAGCAGGGCCTGGGACTGGCAGGGGTGGGGAGACAGAGGGGTGGGGATGAAGGATGGAGAGGCAAAACTGATGGGGATGAGGACAGAGAGAGGCAGGGCTGATGGGGATGAGACAGTGGTGGGAATGCTGGGGGGAAGGCACAGGTGATGAAGCTGGGGGACACACAGGTGATGGGATGAAGCTGGGGGACACACAGGTGATGGGGAGGAAGTGGAGGGGGACACACAGGTGGTGGGGATGAAGCTGGAAGGGACACACAGGTGATGGGGATGAAGCTGGAGGGACACACAGATGATGGGATGAAGCTGAAGGGACACACAGGTGATGGGATGAAGGCAGGGGTGCTGGCGATGAAGATGAGGTGAGGCTGCTGCCGCATCCCGCAGGCGGCCGGGAAGTGTTTGGGGTAACGCAGAGGACCCTCCTGAGAGCAGGAAAACCCCCAGAGGGGCTGTGGGTACCTCCTGCGACACCGCTGTCCCCGTGAGGAGCCCGCGGGGTGGCGGGGCCGGTCCCGCCGCTCCCCGGTGCCGGTGCCCGGTGCCGGTGCGGGCTCCCCGGGCGCTGCCGGGTCCCTGTGGCCGAGGGGCCACGGGATCGCCTCTCACCCCGGTTCTCTTTGCACACACAGATCGTTCCCTTTTCAAAGCGACTCCAGAGTGGCTTTTTTTGAACGCTCTTCCCCGCTCGTTAGAGCCCGCCCGTTCAAAGGCGAAACTTCCCAGCAACTTCACTAAAACCCTTTGAACCAGGGGGAAGACAGTGGTATAATAATTTTTTTCCTGGCTCTACCTTTTCTTTCTTTTTTTTTTTCTTTATCCCTGCAGTAGGGTGAAGCAATCTCTGATGAACTCAGAGCTGGCTGTGTTTAAAAATTAATTCCAAAATGCCCGCGTGCAAGGCGCAGGCGCCTCGCATTTACACCTATCACCTTGGCATCGCGGCGCAGCTTCTCCTCCTGCTGATGGGGAGAGCCCACCTCGGCCCAAAACAAGAATTTTTATCCATTTCTCTCTTTCCCAGCACCGTCTTTCACCGTGACGTAAGGAACACGCGGCTGTACTACAGCCTTACGCATAGGGTACACTGGGTGATGCTCTGGTTGCTTGGAGGGGGAATTCCCGGTGCCGCCGGGTTCTCCTGCCCTGGGACAGTTACCTGCGGATAAAGCATCCAGGTGAAGGGATGAATCCGTCCCGGAGAGGAAAATGCCTCGATTTCCGCCAAAACGGGCGTGGGAAGCGCCTCCATGTCCGCCTCACGGGCGTGGGGTGGGCCGGGAGAGCCACGCCTGGGGGGAGAGGGGCTTTTAATGGAATCACAACAGCCACACGGCTCCCTATTAAATCCTGCTAATTTTCTAGGTGAAGGCTGTGAAGTGAATGTGAGGAAGCATTAAAAGGGAATTGAATTTGCATTCCTTATGCTACAGGCACATGTTTACATGACCTTTAAAACAGAATTAAAGCTGTATCATCAGCAGCTGTAGGCAATTCACATTACTAAGGCAATCAAATCAGAAGGCTAAACTAACTATAAAACATAAATTAAACTGATAGAGAATCATCCTAATTCACTAGGTTTACTCGCAATTTACTTATCCGCTACTAGTAATTTCTAAACAGTTTGGAGAAGAGGCAAATAGGAAATACTTGGATGTGGCACCTCAAGAACGCGTTGTCCGAGGGGGAGAGCCGGCTCTGCCGGGGTTCTCCATCAGGGAGTGGGAATAACACGGGCCCCTAGAGCTCCACGGAGGGACTGCAAACTGATACCTGCATGGCTAAATCCCAGCTCTGTGGGTTGGCTCAAGCCCCTCCCGGAGTCCTTTCCTCTCTGGAGGACCCTCAGAGACGCCGTTGATTTTCTAAAATATGAAATAACTCAATATCCAATACAGCTCGCGTTGCACCGCTGCCTTCTGCCCCCTCCCCCATCCCCAGAGGGACACTTTCCAATGTCTGAAGCGCGGTAAAAAAACCCACAAAAATCGATACCGCCGGTGATTTCATTAAAAGTTTGCAGAGCGCCTTTGCCCGTCTCCGCTCGGGCGGAGCGGGGCGGGCCCCGGGCACCCCCTGGCCCGGGCAGCCCCCACTTTGATTTATTCCCATTTATTTCCCGCAGCCAGGGCTGTCTCCCCCGCTTTGATGGCGACTCTGCCGTGTGCGCTCCCGGGCCCGCGGTGATTTATCGCCCGCTGCCCCCGGGACCCCCCGGCACGGGCAGGGCACGGAGGGGAAGGGATGCTGCAGCCTCCAGAGCCTGGCACCGGCACTCTGCTGGGCGGGGGGGAGAGAAAAAACCTGCCAGGAGGTGCCAGGGAACCGCACACGCTGGGCATGGAGCGCATGGAGCTGTGGCAGGGGCTGTTGGGGATTTTTTTGGGGGGACGACACCCAGCCTGCCCCATCATCACCATCCTGCACTGCCCAAGCTCGATTCAATAAGGAAACATCTTTTAGCAACGCAGCCTGGCCTGAAAGTTCATTTCTAGAACAGCTTTGATTGGCGCGATCTGAAGGGAGCGGGGAGGAAACTTTGCACCGAGCCGTAAACACACGAAAAGTCTGTGAGAAAACCAAGAATTAGCAGCAGCATCTACGTATTTATAAACGTAAATCTAGGCATGACGAGGCGCTTCAAAATGCAGGAGGCGTTTCAATCCCTCTGCGAGATCAGGAGCATCGCTGGATGCTTTGCACGCCGACTGCTACAGCTGGAAAAGCGTATAGTTAAATAAATAATAAATAAATAAATGGAAGGGAAAACACAACACATGAACCCAAACCCCACATGGAAATTGCTCGGTAAGCTACCAAACAGCAACGCAGGTATTTATCATCCAAGGAACAGAGCGATTTGTCTTCAATGTCTCATTAGTCAACAGAGGTTAACTAGCCAGTGCTCAAATCCAACCCGTTCTCCTTTAAACATGTCTGAACAGAATTCTGTCCGTTCGGGAATTGTATTTGGATTATTTCTAAAGCACAGGCGGGACGGCCTCTGTGGTGGCAGGAGCTGGGGGTGCCCATCTCTGAGCGCATCCCCCCGTTCGCTGGGAGAAGCTTCACCGGAAAATAATAATAAAATAAAAACAACAACAACAAAACACAACCAACGACCAAAAAACCACGGGATTTCGGTCCGGGATGAAACCAGCGCGTTCTTGTCATCACGCCGGTTTGAATGGCACGGTGAGGAAAGTGCCTACGTAAAGGGAAGGGGTCGGCATTGTTGGGGGTCCATTAATTCCTGCCGTGACCCCGGAGCCGCCGCGCACCGCCCGAGCCGGGGACGGGAGCGGGGCCGCAGCCCGGCCCCATCCGCGCTTCTCCACCAAACACAACCGACCCCAACTCCTGGATGTCACAGACGGCGAGACCGCTCCCGCAGCAAAAATGGGCGCTTTGGGGAGAGACTTCCCGGAATATTTACGGGTTTTTTGCTCCGTCAACCAAATGTTCGAGACAAGACCTCCTAAACCCGACCCAGCTCAAAAAGAACAGTGACCTGAACATGACGGGGCAGTGCACGAATGAACGACTTTTTTTTTTTTTTTTTTTCCCCGCAGCAAGTACATTTTTCAAACATCAACAACGTGGGAAAAAAGATATTAATGATAATAATAATAATTATAATAATAACAACAATAACAGGCGGTTCGAGCAGAGGAGCAAGGAGTCCCCCAAACCGCTTCGGAAATCGCAGCAGTTAGAATACAAATACTATTTACCTTGTGATTTTTCCTGCCCGGGATTGGCTTTATTGTCCCTCCCTGGACCAGCCCAGCCGCAGCCACGCTCCCTCCGTGCCGGGCTCTGCTGCCGGGCTGGTGCTGGGAGAGATTTGGGGGGGGGCCGCGTTCATTCGTACATTAGGACTACTTTAATTTGCAATCTGTCAGTCCATCTCCTGGCTGTGGCTCGGAGATGGCTGTGTGGCTCTCTCCCTCCTCTCTCCCTGCACAGCATTTACTCACGTTCAAGAGCAGCCAACAGAGACCAAAAAAAAAAAAAAAAAAAAAAAAAAAAGGAACTAATTGAGCTTGTGTCGGTATTGGCTAATTTCTGCTAATACTCTGTAAATTCCTTTTTGCTTCCTTAGCTTCCCCCACGCTGGTTAGGTGTTCCCAAAGCCTCTCCGGAGCTCCAGGAGCCGCTTTCTCAGCACTGATGGGCGGCTGGGCTTCAGCAGGAGCCCCAGCGCCTGGATGTACACAATGCAAACCTTAACTCCTGGCTCCAGAAACGGTTAAATTGCCCTTTCCCAGCCCCCACCCCCGTTATGATTGACTCTGTTTTTAAATTTGCACTTGTTCCCACCAAGCGCAATCTAACTCGTCCTGTCTCTAAAGTGAACTTGTGTTGAAGGTGAAGTTTTCAATATAGAGGTCACGACACCGAGGCACAGCTTACCGCTCCGAGCTTCATGCTGTATTAAACACAATCAAAACGAACCCCTTTTAGACCTTTTTTTTTTTTTTCCCCCCTCTCTCTCCTTCCCCTCCCGCGGATGAACAATGAAAGGAGTGGTGGTGGTGGGGGAAAAAAAAATAAAAATCGGTTAAATATAATAAAATCGGCTCTGTCACGATAATAACGGCGTTGGTGGGTTCAGGTCCCAACCTCCAGCCCGTGGAGAGCCCGAACGAGCGCATCCCCAGCGGAGCTCTGCGAGGGGAACGGAGAGGGGACACAGGGGACAGAGGGGACAGAGGGGACAGCCAGCGCTGCCCCACGCGGGGTGACACCGCCGCCACCACCGAGGGGACGGCCACGGCCGAGGCACGCAGCCGGTGACCCCGGAGAGCCCCGGTGCCGCCGGTGCCAGGGGGACTCGACACAATCGCAGCTCCCGCACTTCAAAGCGGGGCGTTCTCTATAGCGACTTCTCGCTGCCCCAGGACGGTGGCTGCCTCCAGCTATTGTGAGAGCTTTTTCACGCCAAAGATTTAGCAGAAAAAATAGATATTAAAGCGAGTTATTTGCTGAGGAAACGCGGGTCCCTCCGGGGCGGGGGCACCCAGAGCCAAAGGGCTCCAGCGCACAGTCCGAACCCAAAAACTTTTTTTTACATTTTTTTTAATAATAAAAAAAAAACTTTATTGGGTTTCGGTCTATGAAAAATAAGTTACAAATTCTTGCAACAGTAGCTTTGCATGTACTTATTTTTCTCCCATGTCCAGACGGGGTCGGCTATTGAATAAGGCTCTTTTATTCTGCATGGGGCAGGGGATTTGTGGCCATGGTCCCCCTTTTATTCCTCTCTCTATGGAAACCCAGATCATGGGGAGAAAAATGCGAGGCTGAATAAAGAAAAGCAGCAGAAAGGACCGCTTGAGAGCGGCATCTGTTACACTTGGGAAGTTAGACTGACAGGAAAGAGCTAAAGAAACCCTCTCCAGCAGATTAGTTAGAACAGCAAGAAGATTTAACTATATGCAGATAAAAACACTATAAAATCCACCATACTCTGCTATAGGCGAGGTGAGAGCCGCCTCGGCAGGAGCAGAGCCGGGCTCTGCCTTAGCTACATTTGCAGCAAAGATTAAAATGGGACGTTCGGGGTTTTATTTCCCTGCCAGAGACTCTGCCTTAATTAAACGGCGGATCTGAACATCTATTTTCACGGGCAATGGGATTTGAAAAATTGTTTCGGAAGTTAAAGTGCAAATTAATTTTAAATAATTTAGTTACGTTTTTATACAGTGCGGATTTGATGTTGTTGGGGTGGGGGGGAGGTTTGGTGGATTTTTTTTCTTTTTTTTTTCCCCCGCGGGCTGCGGTGATGTTTATTTCGAGGAGCTTGTGAAGGCGGAGAGTGGGGAGGAAAAAAAAAAAAAGGGAAGAAGAGGGGGGGAACAAAAAAAAAAAAAAAAAAAAAAAAGGAAAGGGGAAAAAATAAAAAGGAAAGGCTAAAAAAACCAACGAGGAAGAAACTGCTGCTGTAACTCCTTCCCTACCCTCCCTCCCCGCGCTCGGGCGGGCTCGGCCGCGGAGCTGCGCGCCCCGCACCGCCCGCACCTCCCCGCGCCGGGACCGCGGCTCCAGCGGGGACATCCCCAGCTCCGGCCCTCCCGCCGACCCCCCCGCCGCCCCTCTACCCGCAAACTTCACTCTTTTATTTACTTTTCCTCATTTCTGATTTATTTTACGAGCCGCCCCCCCACCCCCCCCCCCGGGCCGCACCCCCGCGGGCGCGCAGCGCAGCGCTCGCCCGGAGGGGACCCGCGGAGTCGCCGATATATCGCGATTTGCCCCGGCCCGCTCCGCTCCTCAGCACCCAGCCCTGCCTTTACCCCTCTCACACGCTGCCCCGGCGAGAAATTATTGTGATTATTATTATTATAATGAGGAAAGCGATGGGACCCGGCTCGGAAGGAACCAGAGGAGCGCTCACCTTATTTAGATCTATTTTCTCATTTTCTTGAATTTTCTTCAGATCTGTCTTCTCAGAGAAACTAATGCCTTAATGACTTTCTGGTAGCTGCAAGCCTTCTTTTATTTCTGCTAAATATATGAAAATGTATGCAAATTTAAATCAAGCTTAACCTAGGAGCTCTTGCAATATATTTAATGGAATTTCAAACCAATAAGGGGACTCTGATGCAGTCTTCTGGAAGTGCAAATATAATTACGCAGCTCGGTTACCTCCAAAACGATGCAGGGAAAGGTCATTTTGGAACTCGCCGGCGGGTCGGGGGTCCCGGGGCTGCGCCTCCGCCCGCCCCGCCGGGGCTCCGCGGGTGCGGAGCTCTGCCCGCCGGGCCCGGCCGGGCCGGGGGCTCCGCGCTCCCCCCGCTCCTCCCGCGGGGGGGTCCCGGGGACCGCACGCGTTTTTTCCCCCATTCTTTTCCCTTTTCTCACTTTCTTTTTCCTCTCCTTTTTCTCCTTTTCCCCCCCGTTTTGCCTTGCAGTCCGCCAGCCAGGCGCGCAGCGGCGGCACACCGCGCCCGCGCTGCCAACTTTGAGGAGCATCCACCGGGATTTACCGGCGGCGAGGCCGGGAAGCTCCTTTTTGGGGGTTGTTTTTTATTATTTGGGGCTTTTCTCCGTTTTTTTTTTCCTGCCGACCGAGCGCGGCGGTGCCGCACGGCCCGGGGCAGGCGGGGACGCGCGGCTCGGGGGAGCCGCACCGGGGGAGGAGCGGAGCGGAGGGGAGCGGGCGCTGCGCACCGGAGCGCGCCCGGACCGGCGGGCGGGGGTAGCGCCGGGGTGGTCCCGCGGGGCTGCCGCCGGGGCGCCGCCGTTTAACCTCTGCCCGCCGCTAATCGCTCCCCATTTAAGCCGTGCCCCCCGCGCCCCCCCGTTCCCAGGCGCTCCCCATTTAAGCCGAGCCCCCCCCCTCAGCCCCGCCGCTCCCCGCCCGGCGCGGAAGGAGTTAAGCGGCGGGGCCGCCTCGCGCCCGGCCCCCGGTGCCGGCGGAGTGATTCACTTCCTGCCTCGCGCCCGCGCGGCCCCGCGGCCCCGCCCCTCCACGGCTCACCCCGCCCCCGCGCCGCGCCCATTGGTCGGCTCGGCCGGCGGCGCGTCCCCATTGGCCGGTGCGGATGCCAGTCCCGGCGCGGCCGCCGCCGGGCCGCCGTGCCGGTGGATGTCAAAGGCTGGCGCGGCGGCGGCGGCACAGTATAACTCGTGGGGCTGCCGCGGCCATGGCCACAGCCGCCTCCAACCCCTACGGCCTGCTGGGCGCCGGCGCGCTCGCCCACGCCGAGGGCGCGGGCATGCAGCAGGGCAGCCCGTTCCGCAGCCCGCAGAAGCTGCTGCAGAGCGAGTACCTGCAGGGCGTCCCCGGCAATGGGCACCCGCTGGGGCATCACTGGGTGACCAGCCTGAGCGACGGCGCGCCCTGGCCCGCGGCGCTGGCGGGCGGCCCGCTGGAGCAGCCCGACGTGAAGCCGGGCCGCGAGGACCTGCAGCTGGGCGCCATCATCCACCACCGCTCGCCCCACGTCTCCCACCACTCGCCCCACGCCAACCACCCCAGCGCCTGGGGCGCCAGCCCGGCGCACAGCGCCTCGCTGGCCGCCCCCCCCGCCGCCGCCGCTGCCGCCGCCGGGCAGCCCCTGAGCGTGTACTCGCAGGGCGGGTTCGCGGTGGGCGGCATGCTGGAGCACGGCGGGCTCACCCCGCCGCCCGCCGCCGCCGCCGGCCAGGGCTTGCACCCGGGGCTGCGCGGCGAGGCCGGCGGCGAGCACGGCGAGCTGGGCGGCCACCACTGCCAGGACCACTCGGACGAGGAGACGCCGACCTCGGACGAGCTGGAGCAGTTCGCCAAGCAGTTCAAGCAGCGCCGCATCAAGCTGGGCTTCACCCAGGCCGACGTGGGGCTGGCGCTGGGCACCCTGTACGGCAACGTCTTCTCGCAGACCACCATCTGCCGCTTCGAGGCCCTGCAGCTCAGCTTCAAGAACATGTGCAAGCTGAAGCCGCTGCTGAACAAGTGGCTGGAGGAGGCCGACTCCTCCACCGGCAGCCCCACGAGCATCGACAAGATCGCGGCGCAGGGGAGGAAGAGGAAGAAGCGGACCTCCATCGAGGTGAGTGTCAAGGGCGTGCTGGAGACGCACTTCCTCAAGTGCCCCAAGCCGGCCGCCCAGGAGATCTCCTCGCTGGCGGACAGCCTGCAGCTGGAGAAGGAGGTGGTGCGGGTCTGGTTCTGCAACCGGCGGCAGAAGGAGAAGCGCATGACCCCTCCGGGCGAGCAGCCGCAGCACGACGTGTACTCGCACGGCGTGAAAACGGACACGGCCTGCCACGACCTCTGACCGCGGGCTCGGCCCCGGGACTGCCCGGCCGCGGCACTGCCCGCCCGCACTATGGGCTTTAACTTATGGTTTCGGGAGACGCGGCGAGGGGTCCCCGCCCGCCGCCGCCTCGGCAATATTTTTTTTTTCCTCTCTCCGACCTGGTCACACACGGTGTTTACTCGCAGACAAGGTTTGTTTTCGGTCTCCGCTAGGATGAAGGAAAAAAAAAAAAAGACACACAAAAAAAAAACCCTCACCAACCCCACCGCAAAACAAAACCCAAACAAAAAGGAAGGAAAAAAAAACGAGAAAAAGGAAAAAAAAACGGAAAACCCACGGAAAAATAGAAAATGAAGAAAAAAAAAAAAAGAGAACGAAAAACCCGACAGAAAAGGAAAGACAGATGTGTGCCTATGAATAACCTTCCAGCGCCTTGGTTATATCAGCTGTATTTCAGGTGAATCTGTTTTACAATAGACTAGTTTTGCATTTTTAAAGACTTATATAGCGTTTTTAAATGTCTGAGGTGTTTTACTACAAACTGTACACAATATTTGTGACCTAATTTGTATCGAATTGAGCAGTCCAAACGTTCCTCCCTTCCCCAAGCACCGGCAATGTCACCGAGCGGGGCCGGGGCAGGGCGGCCGCGGCCCTTCCTCACCCCCCCCGAGGAGATGGGGCTCCCTCCGCGCCCGCGGAGCCCCGCGGAGCCCCGCACCGATGTGAAGAACGGGCTTATTTGTTGCAGCTTTTTTTCTTCCTTTTCAAGAACTTCCCAACACCGTAAAATGGTCGGGTCACAAGCCTGACCTCCCCCCTCCCTTCTTCTCGCAAGGAAAAAAAAAAATTATATATATAAATATATAAAATAATTATTTCTAGGAGATTTACCCGAAATTAAGCATCACAACCAAACCCGTGGCATTTGCCAGTCTTTTTTCTTTCCGAAGATGAGTTGGGCTTTTTAATCAGCGCCAGACTGAGAGGTCTGTAGTAAAACACCTTTATCCTTCTGCGCTTTCGCTTCGGAAATCGGTTTCTCTGTATTTTGTTTCGATAGTGAAGAGGAATGAGGTGTCGGGGGGAGGGAGGAAGGGAGGGAGGGAAGAGGACAGAAAACGCCCGCATTTGGTTCACGCTGAGCTTCTCTCCGCGTCGCAGGGAGATGCTGGATTTGTGGAAAAGCTTTTCTAGGGGGGAGGGCGGGGAGATGGGGGGGAAGAAAACAAAAATCATAATAATCACGGACAAAACAAAACAGGGAGGAAAAAAAAAAAACCCAACAAAAAAAACAAACCCTCAACCACCAAAACAAATTCCCTAAAATGCAAACGCCGTTTTTCGGGCGCAGGGAAGTGCTGAGCTGCACCCGCCCCCTCTCCCCTGTCCCTCCCAGCCCGGGGCTGCGCTGTCCCCAAGGGCGGGGGGGGTGCGGTGGCCACGCACCCACCCGCGAGGGGTCCGTGTGAGTGTGTGTGAGCGTCTGTCCGTCTGTCTGTCCGTGTGTGTGTGCGCCCTCCCCCCCGAGCCCCGCACCCCCGGGGCCGCCGGGCAGGGCCGGGCTCCCCCCCCCGCTCCCGGGGCTGCACCCGCGGCCCCCCGAGGGCCGGGCCGGTCCCCGCTCCGCAGCTCCCGCACAGCATCCCCCTCCTCTCCTCCTTTCCTCTCACCCTTTCCCTCCTCCAGATTTTTTCCTTTCGACATTTATATTTTTCAAGTATTTTTCAGTAAGCGCTTAAAAAAAAAAAAAAGAAAATAGGGAAAAAAAAAAGAAATTAAGAGAAAAAGAAAAAAAAATAACTCGACACTGAGGACCTGCCTATTTCTGCCAACTTTATAACTGTACAGTTTTGTATATTAAACGTTTTTTGGAAGTTATTAATTTAAAGAAAGATCATTTAGTTTATTCATTTAGTAACTGATGTATAATAAACGCTATTTTCATTAAAGGTTGCTTTTTTCAACTATTTTATCCAAAATTGCCTATTGCAGTTGCCAACAATTATTTATTTTCAATAAATTCCGCATTATGTTTAAAAAAAAAGAAAGAAAAAAACCGTTTCAGAAAGAAACAACAAAAAAAAAGAAGCCTAAATGGGTGTCGGATAAAAATAATAACGAAACACACGAGTGGCTGTAACGTTTGGTTGTCGACCAGTTTTAGTCAAGGGGTTTATATTGACGCAATATTTTATTGTTGTAAAAGGAAAAAAAAAATTTAAAAAAACCAAAAGGTTTAAATAAACATTTTTACGAAAGAAAAACAAAATAGCTGGAAACCTGCGGGTGCGTGGTTTGTGCGCTGGCCGGGCCGGGCTGCGGGGGCTCCTCCGGCCCCTCAGCCCCGGGCACGGCCGGGGGGCTCCAGGGGCCGATCCGGGCAGTGCCACTGGCACCTGCCGCGGCTGTGGGGTGGGAAAAAAGCGCTTTTGGGGCGGTAAAAGGATCCGTGCGGCTTTGGCGGGGCAGGGCAGCGTGTGTCCACCGGCGGAGCCGCTGCGGTCCGTGTGTATCGATATCGGTGCCGTCCCGGGGCCGCCCCCGCGCTGCCCCCGCGGCGGGTCCCGGCTCCCGGCTCCGGGCAGCGGCGGGGAGCGGGACACCGGGCATCGGGCAAGTTTCTTTTGTTCCGCCCGTCCCCCCGCCCACCGTGCCCGGGCCGCGGCCGCCGGCAGCGGAGGGGCCGCGGCGCCGAGCCCCGTCCCCGCCCCGGGCCGCTCCCCCGGCGGGGAGGGCAGCGAGCGGAGGAACAATAACACTTAATCACATCCACCGGGGAACGGGGAAACCCCGGCAGCCGGGGGCGCAGGGGGAGGCAGGGAAGCAGCAAAAACTTCAAGGGATCGCCAGCGAAACGGGCTTTTATTTTATTTTATTTTTTTTCTTCTCCCCCTTTCTGAAGCCGAACCTCGGAGAAAACAATACCCAACCCTTCTGCCAGCAGTGTAGGGGGAAAAAAAATTACCTTTAGGAATCCTGAGGAGCGGCCCGAGCATGGAGCGAGCTCTGGTCTTCAATAAGCAGCAGCAGCAGCACACGAGTGGACAGGCGCCTTCCCACTGCACTGCCAGCACATCACCCCTCCTGCACCTGGGAGCGAGAGGGATTTGGGATGTGAACAGTGGGCCATGCATTGTTCCTGAACCATAAAACTGATTTATTTCATTGCTAAATCTCTGTGAGCTGCAGCACCACGGCCTTGGGGGCAACGGGCCTGCGGCCGCCCCTGCGCTGGGCAGCGGGGCCCGGGTGGCTCCGCTGAGGGACCACGACCTCCAGCTCTCTCTCCAGAAGGATTACAGCAGCAGCAGAAGGAAATATAACCCCCAAAAGGCCGATTTTTCAGTCAGCTCCAGGAACAGGATGAATGTGACGTGGGGACCAAGCAGGAGTAAAGAGCCGTGGTTGGTAAACAGCCCCAGCTGAGGAGATGGAGAAGGTCCAGGTTAAAGCCAGCCCAGGTTAAACTCAGCCTTGGTTTAAGCCAGCCCTGCGAGCTCATGGTGCCTCTGGGCCCAGGGAGGCAAAGCTCCTCAAGGCAGCCTTGGTTTGGAGGAGGGACAGAAGGCGTTTCACTGAAATTAGCCCGTTTTAGAGCCCTTTGGCTGCTCTGTAAATACAACCACAGCGAGGGCTGGGTTATGTCTTATTTTAAAACAAATTAGGTTGAGACAAAAGGGATGCAATGAAGGACGAAATCAAGTAAGTTTATAAACAGAAGCACTTCAAAGGCTGCTGGAAAGCTGGAGAAAATAGGAGAATTTCATCTAAAGAAAAGAAAATCTCTGCTGGTTATTGCCCATCGATTTCAGTGTTCCTGTGAGCAAAATGAAACTCTTTTGTGCCACCTAATGTTAAGTACAGATCACTGTTGTCTTCTTCGCTGCCCATCATCCATGGTGAGCGTGGGGAGCCCTCGGGGTGCTGAGCCCATCAGGGTGGAGCTCAGCATCCCAAAGTCCCACCAAACCAAGGGCAAGGAGAGAGAAACTTCAGCTTCACAGTTACCTTCTGAATTTAGGGATTTTTTTTTTTTAAAAAAAGAACTCAGGAGGGGGTGGAGAGAGAAGCACGGGGTAGAATCATAAGAATGAGAGACTCCAAATTTGGGCTTTGTTATAAAAAAGTAGCTGCAGAACGAGCACATCCAGGGTTTATGTAAGCTGCCCACCCCCAAGCTCCATCTCAGCAGCCTCTGGGCTTGGGGGAGCTTCTCCCTCTGCTCTCCTCAAGAACCCAAGTGGCCTGGCCTTTGCACACCCGTGTCTCCCAGCTGGAAGAATTTTGGTGTGTACTTAGCAGCCGTTCACATTAATTTAGTATGTAAATATCTCACACAATCCTTTAAAGAAAGGGCTGAAAGCAAGTGTTTCTCTGATGACAATAAATTGCACCGGTTTCATGATTTTAATGGTGTTAAATGTCTTTAGCAATTTTTGAGGCTGAATCTTCCATGTTTTCCATATTATACTGAAAAAAAACCAACCAGAGGCTTCCTTTGAGTTAAGTTTTCAATGTTTGTAAGCTGTGCTCTTTAAAGATGGCCAGGACATGGGAGAGGGTTCTCTTGAAAGCAAAAAATTGCTAAAGTAAGCAGAGATGCCATTTCACTTTAGGTTGATCACTATAGATCATTCAAACTATGGACCAGTCAATCCATACCTAGGCTACATTTGACCAAGATGTTTTTAAAATCTCTCAGAATCAAATATTTCAAGGGTTTTTTTCTGTATTTTTAAGGATTGATTCAATAGGTTCAGGGAGAACAGATGAAAGCAACCTGGTCCTCTTGGGCTGCATCCATGTACTAAAACCACCACTGATTTTAGGGCAGATCCACATGTGGATGGAGGCACATTTAAAACCTCAGTCGTTCCCCCAGGAGCATGTGGGGCTGGGGGTGGATGCCCTGATCCCAAAACCCAGACAAAATTAATTGTTTACTCACCAGAGCAATCAGTGAGCTCACCATGCAAATGGAGTTATTAATTAATCTTTGCACAATTGAATTCCAGGGTTCCATCCTAGGAAAAAATAGGAATGGAATATTTCAGGCAGGTGACCGATCTGCTCAATATCCCCCCAAAATACCCACAGACATCAGGGCCTACATTTGTACTCAGTTTCCCCTTTTTCCAGCATCCTGTAACCAATAGACTGGAAAGGCTCCACAGCAATTACATATTTAGGATATGTGATAGCTGCAGTTAAGATCTTTATGACTGATTGCAGGATAAAATTTACTTCAAATGTGCAAGAGCCCATTTTTAAACCTCAGTCTTTCAGCTGCTTTGCATTAGAGATATTCCAAAGAATCAAAAGCAATTAAAGCATACAAAGTCTAAATGGTAAATAATTTCCAAATCAAAACCTTTATTAAAGCAATAAGCATCTATTTTTGTTAACACTGTAAGAGATGGAAAGGACCAAGTAAAGAACTTTTGGTTTTATGTCGTGGAAAGAAAGCCAGACTTCTACACTGAAGAGCAGTATAGGGAAAATCTCACCCCAAGTGGGTTTTGGGTTAAGTTTGAAAGACTTTGGAAAGCAGGACAAGCAAAAGGATTTAAAAGTGCAATTTTGGTGGTGGGATGGGAGTGGGGATGGTTTGCACATGCCTGAGATGGGATCTGTGGGTGGATCCGTGGCTCCCAATTCCCAGCGAGCGCCTCGGCGGCTTGCAAATATTTGTAGAATCACGTCCTTAATTAGAGTGGTAAAACAGTATTAAATCTTGGAATGGGAGAGAAAGAGGAGAGCGAGGAAGAGCTGTCAGTGGCGAGAGCCTGTCAACAAGAAGTTAAAAAGGCAGTGGTAAATCTCATTTCTGGGAGCTCTGGGTTTGCAGAGCCATCGACCAGCGGCTCCGGGCTCGGCGGCTCCTGATCGATGCTCTGCTGGCACAGAGCACCACGCCGAGGGGCTGGGGGCTGCTGAAGGACCTTTGGAAATGGGGATGTTTCAAACAGGGACTGGGAAAAGCTGAGCAGCAGCTCTCCCCACCCCTGGTGTTATTTAGACACCCAAAATGCTGCTCCATTATTCCGTCGCTGGATTTTATTTTTATTTTTTTTTTAAATGATGCCGGTCCTTGACTTCTGCGCCTCGAGTACAAATAATATTTACCCAGCATAGAAGCGCCATTTCTGAACCCAAGTTGTTTTCCTATTTGGCCAAAGCATGAAGTTTTGTTTTGCATATTCATCTTCAGACTTTGGGAAGGAAAAATCAAATCATATCAAATCAAATCAAATAAATGAAATCAAATTAAGTCAGCCCACAGATCTTACTCACCAAAAAGTGGCTGGGGGAGATGAGAGTGTCTGAGCTCCCCTGCCATCACCGAAGGACAACTGGAGGTAACACGAGCTGCTCCCCATCCAGGGCTTGTACTTCTGTCCAGATTATGGGATTAGTCTCTGTTACATCTATCTACAGTTGGGAACTTGTGATCCAGTTAAAGCAGCTTGAAAGGCGCCCAGCAGGTGCTGGGGGTCCGACTCCGTGGCACAAATTCTGTGAGTTACAGGGGCAAAGCAGGGCTGGCCTTGTGCCGGGCTTCCCAAGGCTCCACACGGCTCAGGGAGACAGGGAAAAAATGAAAATCCTGCCAGAAAACTCTCCCAGACAGGGAAAATCAGCCACAGCCTCCTTTTTTCCACCCTGAATCTTGAAATGGAGTTGCTAAAGCTTAAATACAAACACTGTCAGACGTGAGTTTATGATTCTCTGCTGCTCCACACACATCACACGGACACAGGGGATCTCCTACACCTCAGAAATGCTAATTCAGCTCTGAAATTCTGAGTTTGCAGAAACTGTCCTGTAAATGTCACGGGGGATTACCAAATCGACAAAGAATATAGCTCTGCATATGTTCAGACTATTGATTTAAAACTTTATTATCTTTGATATAAATTCTTCATGAAGGAAACAGTTCAGCAGTGGGAATTTTGTCCATGTCAAGCTTTTGCAAGCTTGGAATCCTTCTGTACAATCCTGCTTTTCACTAGAGTGGGCAGATCTCCGTAGGTGATGCTACACAAACCCAGCACAGCACCTTATAAACACAAAATCCTGCCCTGCTCAGCCCAAACCTCTCCCAACTGCAGCAGGGAGAGGATGCAACACACTCCCAGTTATTCAGCCACGAGGAGTTCCTAATGGAAAATGTAATGGTGTGGGGTTTACTCTCGTATGTTCTTCATAGTGTAGTAAAGCTGTAGTACAGCCTCAGAAAATCTGCCTTTGTAACAAGATCTCTGCAGAAATGAATACATGGTGATGTGGCTGGCAGTGGTTTGCTCAGAAAAACATGCAGTTGCATAGTAAGATATTTATAACAGGATTAGATTTCAAGTACAAAGCCCAGTTCAAAGATTTTTCAGGATGGTGCACGAGAAAATGACAAACTCTGAGTTTTTCTGAGTTCCCAGTTCCCTGTGGTAGAGAACCTTTGTGGTAAAGCATCACTTGGAGCTGTCTCAGCCAGACCTGGGAAAATCCTGGCCCCTTCCCAGCCACCCCAGGATGGGATGCAGACGAGCACAGCAGATTCTGGGAAAGGTCCTGGGCTCCCCTCCCTGGGATCTGCTCTCCTGCCCCTGACTCCATGGGGTTGGGTGCTCAGGGCACAGCAACCTGCCCATCCCACACCCATGTTGGCTCTCACCCCTCTGGGCAGGAGTTTCCTTCCCTATGGAATCTCTCTGGATGCCATTCCTTGGACAGAAACAGTGCTGGAGCAATTCCAGCCCAGCCCAGTGAGAGACAGCACCCCTTACAGGCCTCCATCCTAAATCCAGGCTAGAAACTGAACTCTGCCTTGTTACAGGACCTCCATCCTAAATCCAGGCTAGAAACTGAACTCTGCCCAGCTTTATGCCCATTTCCTGTGCTGCCCACCAGTTTAGATGAACTCCAAGTGTCAAACTCACTGTGAACATTTCCTGATCTGTAACATTCTTCATCCTTGACTAGAAAATACTTTTTTGCTGGTTTCTCCAATATGAAGCACATCAAACAAAGAACACCAAACAATTCTTTTAGCAGAAAAGACTTGAGAGTTTTTTCCTTATTTCCTATAGAAAACACTTCCACCTCTCATCCTGAGTCGTTGATAATTCTTGTGGGCACAGGAATGATGAAAGGGATGAGTTCAGTGGTGCCTGATTCAATCTCCATCACCAATCTCTCTTCCCAAGGGATTTATTCTGTGCCATTTCTTCCTCTTGCCCCAACCTAAGCCAGGAAAACACTCTGTGGGAATTGTAACACCTCATCTATTCCAAGGGAGAGGATAACAAACCAGGCTGCTCTGACCTTTTTGGGTTGGTGCAGTTTGATCCCTCATGTCCACAGTGGTGACCTGGGGGATGCCAGGCAGTGGGGCCAGTCCAGCTATGGCACAGTTAAAGGGTTAAAGTCAGGGTTTATGGCTCTATTAAATGTTTATGGACTTTCACAGGCCATACCAGGAATTAAAATTATGATACCTCATTCCCATAACAAACACCACAAACCACTGGATTCACACTGAATTTTCCTGGCAGGAAAAGCTTTCTGTCAACTCTAAAGGATGAAGAAATTCAGTCTGGGGACAAAACCTCCCAAGCCAGCGGCAGCCCTGGGCTACTGAGAGATGCTCAAAGCTCAGAGTTACCTCAAGCTGCAGGTAACTCCTGTTTAAGAAGAGCTGTGAAAGTAAAATATGCAAAATCATTAAGTGTATTGTTTCCTACTATTACCCCAAACAAATTACTCTGGAAAATTACATTGTTTTGCCAAAATCACATCTGATCTGATAGTTGGTAATGAAAATAACAGGTCATTAAAATGGCAGTTATTACAAGTGTATGAAAAGTAAAGCCAAAGCATTAAATATAATGATGTCATTGATATTTATTTTATTTTCTGGTATATCACTAGCACCCTTTTTTATTTGTCTTGTAATAGAGTATTAAAAAATAAATATATATACATAAAATGTTATCAGTTGCAAAGAATTAAGAATGTAGGGTAGGCACCAAGCAAGGATTAGTATCACATAAATAGAAATCATGATTTAATGTTAACTAATAGATGGTACCCAGTAGGGACTGAGACACCTGGACACAGGAGAAGAGGACAGGAAGAACTGGGCTGATAGATGAGAAAAGGTACTTGGTTAAATCAGTTATCCCAAACCTTACATCCCAAGTACTTTGTGGAAACCAAAACCTTAAAGAAAGAAAGGAAAGAAAATTAAAAAAGAAAATTCCACCAGGTTTCACAGCCTTTTAAACATGGTCACAGGAATTCAATGCTGTTTCTTGGGCTTTGTCCATCATTTACCTCCTGTGTTGAAATAAACTGAAATTCCCAAATAGGGCCAGGTGTCCTTGGGGCAGCTCCTTGGTGACATCCCAGCCCTGCAGTGATGGGTTCCCATTGTCCTCCCGGGCAAGGGAATTTCCTCCTGTTCTGCAAAACAAGGGAGAGGGAAGGGAATGAGAGGGGTGGGAACAGGGGAGCCAAAAAGGGTCAGGGAGGAGAGGGGGGGGTTCAGCCTCACCTGTGCCCAGCTGGGTGTGGTTTGGCACAGCACAACCTAGGGGAGCTAAAAATGAGAAAGAACACTAAAAAAGGCAAAAAAACATTAATTGGGAGGTGGGCTGAAGCCTGGGGAGTCCTTTGGTGTGTAAGGGCAGTGCTGGGTTCAGCAAATTGTTGGGGCTGTTACTGAGTGCTGCAGTTCCTGAACACCTGTGGTGCTAACACAGCCTCTGCACCCCAGAACCACCTGTGCAGCAAAATCATCACTGAAGATCCTTTTAGGAGTAACTGTTCTTGTACTACAGAAAGGAGCTTTTACAAATTCAATTAAAAGAAAAAAATAAACGAAATTCCTCAAGCAGGATATTTTTCACTCCGTTCCATGTGCTAAATATTTGGTCTGCATTCTAGAACAAAAATTAATTTTTTTGGTAAATGTTTTGGGGAGAAGTCTCCGAGCTCTTGCACAGAAAAACTCAGGCTTCCCATGCAATTTTTTGCTGTGTTTGAACATAAAAATATTAATGCAATGTGTCCCCACAGCAAACAACGCTGTGGATGATGGTGATGAAGGGTGCACAGCAGTGCTGTTGAGCTGAGCAGAAAAGCTCCTGATTAGACAAAAATTGTGGTTTTTTCAGAGTGCTGAACACTGTGGGATGTACCCAGGCAATATATTGTGGAGGTCTCTGGTGCTCCAGCAGCAGCAGGAGGATCCCATGGCTGGGTAATCAGGCACGGGCTCACTGCTCTCCCAGAGAAGGCTCCGGCTGCCGAGCCCGGATTCCAGAGCTCTGTGATTCCCCCTGTGTCTGCCTGGAGATGCAGGAGATGGAGCAACTGGGAAATCAGCAGAGCAGCAAGCTGAGCACTACAAATTGGTAAAAATTATTTAATACTGGGAAGCCGATCTCGTCACCCCCTGGTAATTCTGTCAATTAAGCAGATGGAATTAATATTAATTATCAACGACGAATTGTTTGCAAGTGTAATAGTGAATGGGGGAAGTAGGAAGAAACACAGCACATTTATGATGCAGAAGTGTTGGCTGTCTCTGAATATTTCCTCTGGAATCCCTTTTGGTTCCATTAAAAAGTACTTTTAGAAATAAATTTTTTTTACTGTTTGAGTTGCAAATCAGCCTGGACAGATTAGGAAGTGCCACAAAGCAAATGTGTACAGTGAAATTCTCTCTGCTCCAAGAAGTTACATTCACTTAAAAAAAAAAAAAAATCAGAAAACAACCCACAGAGATGTTCAGCAAGAGTAGTCATCCCAAAAAGAGGGAAGAGCAGCACTTGGAAATATTTTAACTGCAGAAGCAATCATTGGAATATCCCTCCCACTCTGTGCTGATGCCATCACCAGATTGCAATAATTTTCTTTTCGTATTAGGGGGGAAAAAAGAAGTCAGAAAGAAATTGTAATGCTAATCTATAAGCAAAAAACCTGAATCCCTGAGACATCATTTACAATTAGTTTTCACTAATAATTTTGATTAATCTCTGCCACTTTGTTCTGCCCCTTCAAGGTGCCCCCTTGGTGGCTGTTGGGGACCTTCTCCTTTGCCATTAGAGCAGGAGAGACCTTGGTTAGAGCACCACTCACAAAGGCATCAGCTTCTGGAGTGTTTGACAGCAAGATTTGCACAAAATTAATCCCCAGAGGAATATTTCCCTCCAGAACAACCTCCCTCCACCCCCAAAAGTTTTCCAAATACTCCCACTGGCAGATGGTGCAAACACAGGCAGGTCCACAGGCACGGGAATTGTTCATCACCACTCGTGCTGGGGATTTGAAACTTCCCACCAACACCAGAAATGAAATTTTCCCTACTTGGGATCATTTCTCAGCTCTTTCTTACCTGAATTGGAAGGTGGCAGCAGTTTCTAGGTTAGGAAAGGGAATTCTAGGTAACTTGTGTGGGCTCTGGGAGATCCAAGACAAGGGAATAGGGGGCACAGGGGTAGGAGCAGCAATGGAAAAAGGGAAACAGTGCTAATCCTTTCTTCAGAGCTGTGTATAAAAAGATGGATCCATTCTGCTGCTTGAGGGACATAAATATCAGTTATTAAGACAATCAGGATTTGTTCCTTGCAATTACTTTTTAATAGAAACATGAATCTCAGTTAAAGCCAGATTTACGCTCACCCTTGCCTAACCCAGTGCCAGGATCTTTGATCCCAAATTATTTATGAAGTGGGGAAATCTCTCCTGCATGGAGTGTTTCTGCTTGAAATGGGCCATAGGTTCTTCCCAAAGGCCTTTGCACCTTTATTGCATAAAATAATCTGCTGCTGAAATGCATTTATAGGTGCAGCATACAGTTATTACAAAAGCACTCAGCAATAAAACTTAAAGGTTTCGGGCAGAAATTGAATAAAAATGTCATTTCTAGTTTGAAAAGTGAAACTGAGCCAGTGGGATCCCAGCAGGAGGATTTGGGCAAACACTCTTCCAGTGGGAAACACCCCCTGCCACCTTTCACAGGGAAGGATGGGGAAAGCCCAGAGGCAGAACCAGTGGGAGCAGTTCCCACAGCCAGGGGCTGCAGGGAGCAGCCTCACCCCATCCATCCCAGGGCCCAGCACCTCCAGCTCCCCCTTTCCCCGTGGATCTACATGTCAGACACCAGGGCTCCTGCAAGAGGCTGGTGGGATTTACTGTAGGGTTTTTCCCTTTTTTTTACTTTTAATTTTTGCAGTAATTTCTGCCCCTCCTCCTCATCATGTCCTGAGGCATCACAAAAGATCCCTTTTGGTTCTATTCTAACTAGAAATGATCTCTAAGTTATTTCAGCCAGGGATTTGGGGGGTGGGAGAGCCAGAGCTCACTGGGATTGGGGTTTTGGGTTGGTCCAGAGTAAGAACCCTGTGAGGGGAGTGACCCCAGTCCCCCCACCCTCCCCAGCCTCTTGAGCACTCCAACAGCTTCTGTTTTAGCCAAAAACCTGATTCACTCATTAAAAGAGTCTTTCAGAGTGTCAAAAGGCAAGTGAAGCAAACTGAAGTTCTTAGGGAAATTCAAGGATAACAAATTAATGTTTCCCTCCAAATGGAGCATGTGCAGGTTTGGCTCCAGAAAGCAGAAAACATTTTGCACACTAAAAGCAGCTGCAATCTTTTGAAATTCATATTCAGCAAATAATTCTGAATCATTCAGGTCCTTTGACATTAACTTAAAATTAATTTTTAAATAAATTGAGTGTAGTTTTATTTACAAGGCCAAGCTGCCTGCAGCTCCCAGCCCTGCTCAAGTGGAAGGAAAACCAACTTTCCACTGGTGTCAACTGGAATTTAAAGGAATTGGGACTGTGAATGCTCAGTGTGCTCCAGAGTGCTGCTCAGGATCGCATGAATCCCTTCTCTTTGAGGAGAAAAGCTGTCTGAATGTCACTCACACTGCCCTTTATTTTTATCCATTAGACAAACAAAATGAATGATCACATTTATGTGGAAAAAAAAGCAGACCCCACGGGCTATACGGCGTGAAAAGAACTCTTTCTGCCCAGCAAGATAATGCTTGAAAAGGTGAATGAAAAGATTTGAGCAAAGAGGAAAATGTCCCTGTAGGACCCTTCCTAATTCTGAGCTCTTCAGCAACGTCAGCCTCACTAATCCATACCTAGCTGTGAGTTCAAATGAAAAATTCATTAACTTTGTGTCCTTTAATTTATTAGGTGTAGCAACACTCCTCATCAGGGGAAGGGCTGAAAGGAGGGGACAATCAGGGAGCTTTTATTCTCCTGGCAAACCCACGGGCTCACAAAGGGAGAGGACCCGTTTGGGAGGAATTACCCTCCCTAATTAGCGCTGGCTCTCGCCGGGGCCGAGCAAAGGGAAAATGGAAAATCTGCCATCAAAGCCCTGCAATGGCCAAGCCACAACCACGGCAGGGCCAGGCTGTGCTGGAGGCTCCTCCACAACCAGTGCATCCCACAGCAGTGGATAAAGAGGGAGCAGGAACAGGAAAGGCTTTTTTACAGAGAATTAGAACCGAAAGGTAGATTTTCTGCACCACGGCAGGGCTGGATGCTGCTCCACATCCCCTGCACTCAGTGCTGATCCATCCTGTCCCTGGGTTATGGCAAACTGGAGAGGCTTTTCCCAGCAAACTGCCCGAGCTGGGGCGCAGGAATTGAGAGCAGGAAATATAGAGGGTATTGAGTGATCACATCTACAATAGAACCTGGGATAACAACCACTCCTGCCTTCCTCTCAGGCTGATAGGATTTGGTTTTATTCCCAGTAACACAATATTTTGTCCTTACATGACCCTCCCCGGTGTCCCTTCCCTCCCTCTTTGGAAAGGAATAAATAATTATCCTTATTTTCTGCCAGGAAGCACAGATAGTGAGCAGGGTGAGATGGACAGCAGCCAGGGCAGAGCCAGGGGCCCAGGCCCCATTAACATTAATGCTTAATTAGTGTTTACATCTTCCTAGCAAAATGTAAACATGTATCTGCACCAGCCAGTGCCAGCTGTGATGGAGGCAGTGATGTTATCCAACAGCAATTTCCTCTCCTTTCAAAGGGGCATCTCCAGTAGGTAGGACCACAAAGCAGCATCTGAGTGGTGTCACCTTGTATTGTGCCCTACAAAGGACACAGTGGGGTCACATCACCAGTTCTGAGGTAAGACCAGCAAATTTTTGGGCTGATGAGAAAGGGAAAGTAGTAGGGAAACAAAAAAACATTCCAAAAAACCCAGCCCCTCTGAGGATGCTGCAGCAGTGTCATCTATGATTTCAATTATGGAATTACAAACTGCCTTGATAGCCATATGGATATAGGCTTTGAGGCCAGGAATTATTGTTCCCCAAATTAACTGTTCTTTGCAACAGCAGAAAACTCTGAACAGCTGTAAAAAATGTTCACAATGAAATCTGAGCGTAGTGGAGGTTAATCCAGGTTGAAATTTCTTTACAGATATTAAAATTAAGCTCAGCTGAGCTAGAAGTTTATGAAATCAGCTTCTTTTGCTCCCAAAGATGACAGAGATGCTCTGGCTGCTGGCCCTCCACCCCTCCAAGGTGATGCCCAGCTTACCCAGACACGGGCACGTCCCTCTGGCAGCCCTTGCACCTTCCTGGGGCTGCAGCCAAACCTCTCCTTCCTCGTGGCCCAAGGTCTCCCACTCCAGACAAACAGCTGGAGGAGAAGATCACACAGCTGAGGATTTTCTGCTGCAATGACTGGAAAACAAATCCACAAATACTCTCTGTCACTGATATCCCTAAAACCTCTGGCACAGCAGATGTTTGTGGTTCCATGGGGTTTAGATATGACAGGGACAGGACATTTCATGTCTAGCTGTCATCAAAGGCTCTTTCCAATATTGTAAGTTAGGGCAGTGCAACATCACCTCCCCTACACCCTGAGGGTCACATTTGGTCTCCCTCCTCCTTTGGAATGCTCCTGGAAGGAAGCCTTAGGGCTGGGGAAGGTGAGAAGGTGCTTGGGCAGTGGAGATGAATGAAATGAGATGGTTTTCCTGGAGGGAGGTGCACAGGCACCCATTTCCCTCTCAGTCACTCTCAGCAGCCACTTGCTGTGCTGAAAAACAAATGCAAATGTTGATTTTGTGCTAGAAACTGAGTCCCTCTGGAAAGGTGAAAACCATCAAGGAGAACAACCACAATCAATGCAAAAACCAATATTATTGTAAACTAGGCATAATTGGCCATCAATGTACTTCAAGTCTGTAAGGATAGGGGGGATATACAGGGTGTTAAGGCAGTTATTTAAAGAATGAAGACTTTAAATGTGTGAAATTATCCTTCTGGTTGAAGACAACTCTCCCACAGTGTTTCCTAAAAGGTGCATAACCTAAAACTGCAAGAACTGCTCTGGTTACCCAGCAAGAACAGAGCTCAGGTGAGCAGCACAGAGCTGGCAGGACATCACAATTTGTTCTAAGAACAGTAAATAACACAGCTTTATAACAGCTTCATTCTCTCTTATTTTGTGGCAGAGTTCAAGTTTTGGTGCTGTGACAAGGAAAGGAGCACCTGACCATGAACAGCATCACCCTGGCTCAGTCACTTTTAGTGACTTTTCTTCAAATGCAGTCACAGATACAATTATGTAGGGGAATTCCTCTTGCCATTATGGACATATTGAAGACCCCATGGCCCCCAGACCAGCCCCTAATCCCTGAGTCAGGACATGAGAGGGGCTGAAGGTGCAGGACTGTCCCTGCAGTGAGATCAGCATCCCCAGACCCACCTGCAGGTCAGTGCCACAGTTCCCAGTGAAGCACAAATCACAGGAATTGCTGTACAAATACACCATTATGATCTTTTAGGATCTACATGCATTTTTTTTTCAAAGCTTAAGTAGGAATTAAGCTCTGTGATTTCCCCCCATGCAGGGATGACTTCAGCACAGGTGTCATCTGTCCCCGAGGCACCAGAACAACCAGACTGACCTCAAAGCACACATGGAAAATTACAAAACACACACAAAAAGGGAAATTCAACCTGGAAGAACAAAACAATGGGCAAACATTGCTGTCCAGCATAACTCATTTTGCATTCCCTCACAGCAGGTGATCAGTGCATCCCCAAAGGAGGGCTCACCTGGGAAGTTCAGGTGGCACCCACAGGCACAGCCCATAACCTGGATGCTCCCAGTAATTCCCAGTCTTGGGAAGGAGCAGCCTGGAGTGACAGCAGGGAGGCACCACAAGGAGCTGCTCTTTGTGTGCCACACCAAGCTGGGCTGGAGCATGTGAGGCACAAAGGGTGGAAGTTATTCCTTATGAAATAAACTTTGCAAAGGCTTAGCAAGACACCTTTGATGTTTCCAAAGAGCCCATCTGAGCTCAGTTTTGGAATAAAGTAGCCAGCTCAATGATATCTTAATTTCTTGAAGACAGTTGTTCAGTCTCTTTTCTATACTGCATGTTCCACATTAAGTCATTATCTATGCTGTTCACTCCATTAATTCTGCTAGTTTTATTAGCAAAGTTCTGCTGCCTGGTCCTGTAGCAGTGACAAGCATTTCTAAAAGCTAATCTGACAGATAATGACTCCATTAAGTGTTGAATACTAATTGGTTTACATCAGGGGCCTGAAATTAATTGATGTAAATAAATTAGCACCTGAGCATGCATCACCCCAGCTTTGGATTTTCCTAAATACCAATGATTTTTAAAGCTTGTATCTTCAGCAAAACGCAGTGGAATATAAACAGACAGGATGAGTAATTAAAATGTGGCAACAAAATAAGACTATCAAGATGAGCTTAACAAAGATTGTTTACCTATTGATGGAGAGGGTAGTGCCTGCCTGTACAGTCTGTTTACACTGCTCTGACTCCTGGAAAAGATACTTTTCTGACAGCTTCCCAAAGATATAATTATCATTTCTATAATAACAGTGACACTGACCCCCACACCATTACTAAGATTTAGTAAAGTTCTGTGATACACAGGGAATGTGTCCTATTAATCACAACAAACACCTGCCCCCCCTTTAAAAGTCAAGGCTTCAATTATTAAATCAAGGAATTAATACAAGTTATTTTGTTTTAAAAGGATAAAACCTCATTACAGTGGTGATTTGTCATTGGAGTGACACAAGTAATGACTGATTCCTAAAGCCTGGGAGAGTGAGAGGGAGCCTGGGCTCCTTGGCCATGTCCAGAGCAGTCCACAGGTTAGAAGATACCAGCAAATGTGGTTTGTTTTTATATACAGATTTACTGTGTTCACTTGCACCTTTATAAGCAAAATAAAATCTAATACAAAGAAATAAAATCTGAGAAGAATTCACTTGCCTTGGGACAGTGGATGTCATTTGGAGCAGCGAAGGAAGCTCAGCCCAGGACAATATGGAATCACAGAATTGTTTAGGTTGGAAAAGCCCCCTGAGATCATCCAGTCAAATCATTAATCCAGCACTGCCAGGGCCACCACTGAGCCACGTCCCCAAGTGCCACATCCACAGGGCTTGTGAGTCCCTCAGGGATGGGGACTCAACCCCTGCCCTGGGAATTCTGCCAGGGCTGCCCAGCACTTCCCATGAGGAATATCTGGACAATTTGAGGAGCCTGTGGGCACGAGATCCATCTGCACCAGGGAACCCACCTGGATCTCTGCAGGGCTGCTGGGAAGCTTTGGGGCAAACCCTGAGGTTGGTCAGAGCACCCCCATTAACTCCAGTCTGCTTTGGATCAATTCCTCATTGATCCATTGATTCCAGGTCGGAGGCACTGGTGATTTTCCATGCACTGAAGAACCAACCCTTGGTTTGACAGAACTGTGAAAACACTGAGTGACTTAAAGCTATCCTGCAAAGGACAAGACCAAAATTCCTTCCCAATATCCCACCCATCCCTGCCCTCTGGCAGTGGGAGCCATTCCCTGTGTCCTGTCACTCCATCCCTTGTCCCAAGCCCCTGCCCAGCTCTCCTGGAGCCGCTTTGGGCTCTAAATTCAGGTAGAGTTCCATGACTGAACACAGAAAGAGCTGTGGCAGTCTGGGGGACCCGGGATGCTCTGGAGCAGTCACAGGGGAGCCGGGATGCTCTGGAGCAGTCTGGGGAGAGCCGGGATGCTCTGGAGCAGTCTGGGGGGAGTCAGGATGCTCCATCCCCGGAGGGCCCCGGTGCCAGAGCTGGGTCCGTCCCCTGGGCAGCCGGGATTGTCACTCCCGCTGTGCTCCGCGATTGTCACTCCCGCTGTGCTCCGGGACTGTCACTCCCGCTGTGCTCCACTGTCATTCCCGCTGTGCTCCTCTCAGGATTCGCTTTGATCCAATGCCAAGCACCAGCCCATGGCAAACGGGCAGCCCGGGCTCTGTGACAACAGCCCGAGTGTTCCTCTCCTTTGGCTGCTCCAGGGGCAGGGAGCACCAGGAATGGCTCATCCCACCTTCCAGGGCACGAGGAGCTCCTGGATGAGCCATTTGTCACCACTTTGGCTCTGAGTTCAAGTTTGTCAGCTGCCTTTCAATCCCTGAACCACTGCAGAATTCCCACCTGGACAAAACTGCCCCAGCCCCGGGTCCAGGTCCTGTCCCACAGCAGAGAACCATTGCTGGCATTTGCATCATGAGCTGGGGGTTTTGGGGGGCTGGCACCCCCCAGAGCACCTGACAGACAAAACATTCCCCCTGAGCATTGCTCCCACACCCCCAAAGCTGAGCTGCAGGGAGCAGGGAAGTCCCCTGGAAAGCAGCAGGGATAAAAGCAGTCATTTCTTGGCTCCAGCACTCCAGAGATTCCTTCCACAGCTATCAGCCAGCTTCAGTAATAAAGGTAAAAGACAAAAAGTGTTAACAACTGGGAAGAGATACAGGAATGAACAAACCCTTTGCCACCTATGGAGTAAAATACAGCTCCAAGCAATTAAACATTTTAAAGTTTTTAAACATAGCCTTAAGCTACATAAGAAGTCAGACGGATTTAGTAATTCCACATTCCCTGACACAGCCTTCCTTTGAAAGCTTTCACCCAAGAGTCTGGAAAACCGTGCAAAGCATCAGCTCTGGAAAAACTTCAGCCAAAATTCACCATCATTCAGGTATTGGGCCCAAAACAGAAAATAGCATTTAAAATCCCAGGTTGGTTTAGCTGAGAAGGACCTTAAAGCTCATCCAGCTCCACTCCCTGCCATGGCAGGGACACCTTCCTCTGTCCCTGGGTGCTCCAAGCCCTGTCCAGCCTGGCCTTGGACACTTCCAGGGATTCAGATGGATAAAAAGCTTTTCCCCTCCCCTATAAAAAAGCAGCAGAGCCCCTCAAACCTGAAGCAGCATCCTTGAGTTGGGGAGAATGGGGCTCTGTGTGGGTGTGGAGAGGTTTGGATGGGGCCCATCCTCTTCTCCATCTTCAAATCACTTCTAGAGCAGCTTCTCTCTGATCTCACCTGTGCCAGGATTTTGATTCAGCCACCACCAGCAGCTCTGGAAAATCATCAGGAGTTAACCAGGGAAAATTAATTACAGGAATAAAACTTCCTTGAGTGTCCTCATCAGTATTTAAGTATAATGACTATTTATTAGTCAGGGTAATGGACAACAGAGCTGAAAGGGTGCAGGTTTCCAGTAGTCACCATGCATATGCTTAATGAGAATTCAAAAGACATAATGAATTAGGATTCCCCTGTTGGGCACTGAGTATTTCTTCATTAAATTCTAATGAACTGGGAAGAGTATCAGGTTTGCTCATGCAGTGTAATTTCCCCCCTTTTTATGGTTATGTTTACATGCATTTAGTTAATCCTCATCATCCTTATGACAAAGAAGTGCTGAAAAAACAAGTTTGTTGGGAATGGAAGGAAGATAAATATGCAGAGGCAGAAGAGTCAGCAGCACAAATTGTGTGAAATAATAGAATTTGTGCTGTACCCCACAGAGCCCATAGCCCCCAACCAGACATTGCTTTTTTCTTCAGGAATTGCAGGATGAGATGAAATCTCATTTAGTAATAAGATGATGGCAAATGATGTTGTGGTTTCATTGACTGCCACCTTTAGGAAAAGAAAGGACTTATTCTTAAAAACACACCCAGCACATGAGAGGGGTCAGTGCAGATAAATCCAAATTTCAGACAAATCCAAATTTCAGATAAATCCAAATTGCTCACCACAGAACTGATGGCAAAAATAGCCCAGAAAACAAAAAATCCATCTCACTGAATGACTGCCTCAAAGTGACCATGCTGTCCCCAGCACAGTGCCCTGGACAGGGGGTGGCTGGGCTCTGCACACCTGCACCAGGCAGCCAGAGGAACAAACCCAGGAGCCTGAGGTGTTGTGGATTCCTCTGGAGGGCATCAAGAGGAGCTCCTGTGCCTTTACAAGCTGATATCTGCACATCCCCAGTTCCTATAAGTGAGTTCCTACAAGTAATTTCCTATAAGTACGTGGTTGTTGCAGAGCAAGAAGCATAAACCCAATAATCTGTGCTGGCATTGAGTCAAAAAATATTTTCAAAAGGGTTAAGAGGGTTTGAAAGAGAGGATGAAAGCAGCTGCAGTAATCCCATGGTGTCTTCATGCTCTTCCAGAATCGTGGCAAGCTGGAAATCCATTTGCAAGCCCCTTGTGGTCCCTGTATCCCTGCTGGGGTCGGAGCCACCGCCCCTGCCCTGCTCCTCCTGGTGGCAGCTGGAGCTGCTCAGGTGACAGTGGCACCTGGGCAGGTCCCCGTGTGGTGGCACCGCCCCTGCAGAGCCCAGCGTGTCCCCTCCATCAGCACCTCCCGCGTGGAAATGAAGGGGATTAGAACTCGTCACCTCCTCCCTGCCTGGTGGCAAGAGTAGCAAAGCAATTAGGCTGCTATGGCAATTTTATGGTGCTTAGAAAATTAATTAGCCACTCATTAATTAAAATTTGTCATTAATATTATTATTGTTATCTTTTCTTTTAATTCCTTCTCTTCTCGAGCTTAGGGTTTTTTTCTGTTTTGTTTTGGTTTTTTATTCTCCTCTTCCTTTGTGTTTCTTGTTTTCTTCCCAGGATGGACACGTCCCACCCCAGCTCTCCAGCCACAGGGAGGCCCTGGATGGGGAGCTTGGATATTCAGGATGAATATCCTGGAGTTGACAGAGCCCCACGATGTCCAGAGAGTGGGCACAGCCCTGGCAGGGCACAGGCAGGACTTACCAAGGAAAGCCTTGGCATAAACCAGTGTTAGGCCAAAGGACAAATCCTCTTTTTTCCACAGATCTGGGATTTCTCTTTTTTTTTAAGTAGAGGATGCAGATAAAGCCTGGTTATGTGAAATCTTTCCAAAGGGGCAGTTCCTGGAGGATAATGTTGTTCAGAGGTTGGAAACCACAGCACTTGTTCTTTGTGGACACCAGCCAGGGAGTTTTTTGTTGTTGTTGCTTTTTGTTTGCTTGTTTGTTTTTTAACTCCACATTGGGAATAATCTCCGAGAGACAGTTTCATAAAATTTTACATTAATTTAAGACCAAAGTGTATTTTATTTGTACCCTTGCCAGGATTTTGAAGTCTCCCTCCCAGGCTCCTGTCCTCTGTTAAAGCATCTCCAGAGACTCCTTTGATGCTCCTAGCATGAGAGATCCCACCACCCCACAACGCCAGAGATTGTCGGAGTTGGAAACTTTCCCAGAACAAGTTTGTTGGTTAAAGGGCTCTGTTTGTGATGAAATATGGCTCAGTCCACAGGGTCTTACCTTCAGTGCTCTCACACTGTTGTCTCAGACACGTTAAGCAGCATCACACTTGACACGCTCCTCTCTCCTGTAAGAGACACCACAGAACTTTATTATTGCCCATAAAACTCCTCCTGGGGCTCAGCGTGGCTCTGCCTGTTCTGTCCTCAGCTCTCCTGGAGTTTTACAGCCCATGTTTGAGGCCAGGCAGTGCCATGGGGATGTGGATGTGACCTGGTGATGCCCCGTGGTAGCACCAGGGTGGCACTGGCAGTGACAATCCTGGGCATGGAGTGCCAGCCACGGCCTGGGCTCACCCCCAGCAGGTCAGGGAGGGGATTCTGCCCTGCTCAGGTGGGATCCTGACCAGGGATCCCAAAGAAGAGAAAGGATGTGGAGGGGCTGGAGTGAGTCTGACAGAGCCCACGGAGCTGTGCCAAGGCTGGAGCCCCTCTGGGGCCAGGCTGGGAGAGCTGGAGAGGAGAAGATCCAGAGCGACCTCAGAGTGCTCCCAGAGCCTCCTGAGAGCCCTCCCAGTGCCAAAAGGGGCTCCAGGAGAGCTGGAGAGGGGCTGGGGACAAGGGGTGGAGGGACAGGACACAGGGAATGGCTTCCACTGGGTTAGATTGGATCGGCCACAGCCGCTCCTGTGGGCCTGGGTGAGCCAGGAGGGGCAGAGCTGTGAGGGCAGGGGGTGAGGGGCTGTTCTGGGGCTGGGGAAGGTGGGGGGCAGGGGGTGCAGGGGGAGAAGCTGCTCAGGACCCGTGCCAAGTGTGGGATCAGAGCTGAGCTGCTCAGCAGTGCGGGGTGCAGGGTCGGTGCTGGGTTCAGGGCAGTTTTGGGGTTCAGGGTCAGAACCGTACCTGCAGGATGGGTGCTGTGAGTACAGGATTGCTGTTGGGTACAGGGCACTTTTGGGGCTCACTCTGATGCCGTGTCAGGAAAGTTTTGGGGGGCAGTTTTGGGGTTCAGGGCAGTTTTGGGGCTCAGAGCAGTTTTGGGGTGCAGTTTCGAGGCTCAGGGCAGTTTCGGGGCTCAGGGCAGTTTCGGGGTGCAGTTTTGGGGCTCGGAGCCGTTTCGGGCTCACTCCAATGCCGTGTAAGGGCAGCTTTGGGGTGCAGTTTTGGGGTTCAGGGCAGTTTTGGGTCTCGGGGAAGTTTTGGTGTGCAGTTTTGGGGATTATGGCAGTTCTGGGACGCAGTTTTTGGGCTCAGGGCAGTTTTGGGGTGCAGTTTTGGGGCTCGGGGCAGTTTCGGGCCCGCTCCGGTGCCGGGCCCGCAGCGCCGCCCGCTCTCGGTGCAGCAGCGCCATCTGCAGCCGCTGCCGGGCACTGCAGCCGCTCCGGCCCGGCCGCGGCGCCGCTGGCCTGGAATGAAAACAGCAGCGCTGCCTTCCCTGGGCTGCACCCTGCCCTTCCCTGAAATAAAAACAGCAGCGCTCTCTTTTTCCTGTGCTCCATCCTCCTTCCCTGGGCTGTTGATGCCTCAGGTTTTAGCTTCTATTGTTCAGATTCTGTGCTGCTTTAGTGTGTAAGTCCAGGCTTCACCTTAGGGGATGGTGAGCTCTCTGCACAGAGTAGGGAGACAAAACAATTCTGCTGGGGACCAAGGACAAATGATCCAAATCTCAGCCCTGAGAGGACAAACAACGTGGACTGAAGAGAGAAAAACAAGAAGGATGGGACTTCATAACCCAAAGCTGTAATTGGACAATTAACTCCAATATGCAAATGGAGCAGAACTTATAAAAGTGAAAGACCCCATGACCAATTGAGCATTTTGTGACCATTTTGGGTTGTGCTGCCCAAGGTGGATCCATTGAGGCCTTTTAATAAATCCCTACTTTATTCTTTAGCTCCATCTAGTCTCTGTTCTAGGTCAGCCTGCACAAGGCATTGCTGTATCCTTCTTTTTCCTGTGCTTTATCTTCCTTCCCTGTGCTGCATCTTTCTTTCTTTCTCCTGCACTGCTCAGGAGCCCTCTGGGATGTTCCCAGGCTGGGGGAACCTCCAGACTGACTTTCCTGCCGGCTCTGACCACAAATAACCGATGACAAACCCCCTCTGAAATCTGAGACTCTCCATGTCACACAACTGAGGCTGATGAACACAGAGCAGCCTCACACTGTGGCAGGGAAAAGGCCTAAATTCAAACATTTCAACATTCTGCTTGGTAAAACCATGTCAAACCCCTGATACCTGGCTGCTGTGATATCACAATCCCATATTGCTGTGGGTGACATTTGGTGAACTCCTGGTAGATGTCATTCCAAGGGTGAGCTAAGGGCTGTTCAAGCATTGAACAATTCAACTTGCTGCTTACCAAAGTCACCCTCCTAGCTGAAGTCACTCTAAAATATCTCTGTTACCTCAAAAAATCATTTTTGTCTGCAAGCAATGACCTTTCTTTTCTATTAAAATATCTTTTAAAGTTTCTAACCCACTTTTCTGCAAGTCCAAAGCCTCGTTGTTCTTAAATAACAGCCAAGACCTGCCCCAGAGTTCCTGCCTTCACCCTTGGCTCTGGGTGATGACTGACCAGTTTGACCCATTGCTCACTTGTGTCAGGAATTTTCCACTCTACACTGCTTAATAAATGAAATTTTTGGGTCCAAGCTGAGCTCTGGGGGTTACAGCAGCTGTCCCTGGCCTGGTGACCCCTGGAAATGTCCTGGGGGCAGCTCCAATGCCAGCTCACCCTGAAGGAATGTCCCAGCTGTGCCACCTTCCTCCTCCATTCTGCAAATCTGAATTGCACCAAAGGTAGTAATAAAATAAACCTTCCCTCCTGCAGCAGAAGAATTAAGTTTGCCATTATTACACCTTGACACAAGCCCTGGTGGAAGAGTGGGTTCCACTTGTGTGAAGCAATATTTCATTTTGCACTGGTTAATACCAATGTCTTTGGAGGTCATCAAACTCAACAGTTAAAAAAAAATTAATCTGAGAATTTACAGCAGTTAAATACAGCTAAATAATTAATGATGAGGAAATTGAACTTCCCATTGAGATTGGATTAGGAGCCAATGTGGGACACCAGTGGTGTAGAGCAACTTTCCCTGGGGAACCTCCCAGCAAAAATCAGCTCCTTTATTGCTTTCCATATCACTAATAAAATATGAAAGGAGAGAATACAATAATATTTTCATATCATATTAATGACCTTCAGAATGCAATCAGACTTGCAGCTCTGGCAGAGCAATTTGCTAACATAATATAAAACTGTTAATATGATATGAAGGTCATGGAGATGGTACAAAAATTAGTGTAAAGACAGCAACTAACCTGGGCTCTTCAGCAGGGAACAATTAACTTCCAACTTCATTTCTGCAGCCTGCACCTCACGTGGCAGGGGCTGCTGGATCCCAGGCTGCTTCTTCACAGGCTTGGAGTTCACTTTTCTCCTTCTGCAGGGCTGGAAAAATAATTTTAAGAGGCCCTGCCATGCTGACCAAGTGTCTTGAGCTCCTTGGAAGGACATCACTGCAGCCCTGTGAAGCAGATTTCTGAAGAAGGTGGAAATCTCTAAAAGACCCAGTGGGAAAAGCTCAGGTTCCAGGGGATTTATGAGAAATAAAAGAATAATTATATTTTTAATGGAACACAGCATTTAAAATTAAAATGTTTCAATATTTTATTATTTTGCTCCTGCCAAAAGCTCATCTGTTTAGTTTTGGTAGTTTAAACATGAGAATGTCCAATAAAAATGTACTAAACAACTTGAAAATCAAGGATTTTTAAATTATTTTCAAGCAAGCCCTACTCTGAAGCAGGAAAACTTTGCTTTTCACCATTTAATGTTCCTGAAGCACTACAGAGCAAGGAGGACAGGGAGCATGTTTAAATCATTCTTTTAGGGTCTCCTAAAGAGCTAGATCTAGATAGAAGAGAGACTAAACTCTGCTCTTGATCCAGTGTAAACTTTTAGACTGCTTATTCCAAGTCTGTCCATGGCTTAAAAGCCACCAGTGCAGGAGCACAAACTCCAGATTTCTCTTTGAAAATTCCCAAAATGTTCCCTCATGGGAACACAGAACAGGGGAAAAGAATATTAAAATTACATGAGGCTTCTCCTGTGTTGGACTCCTCTTCCAGACCCTCCAAACTTCTCTCCTCCCTGGAGCTCCCTCAATTTCAGCATACACAACATCCTACAACAAGGCACTTACAGCTTAACATGTTCCATGAAAAGTCACCTTGTTTCATTAACTTTGGATGCTCTGGATTCCTTTGATGCCCCTATAAAGGACCTCCTCAAAAATTTTTGGGGAGAAAAAAAATATTCTTTCATCAATGAGAGTTTTTGTCTAATTACACCAACATCACCATAACAAAGTGCTGATGGAACAGTCCCTGTGAAATCTCCTCTGAACAGCAGGAGTGGGTCAGACCATGGCTTTGTTTCCATCAAAACAGATTTTCTGCAGGGCTTCAGTACCCTGGATGGCAAAGAGAGCAAGGAAAAGAGGGTGGGAAGCCACTCTGCAGCTGCACAGTGAGCAAGAGGGGAATCTCCTCCTGGAGGTTCTTTTACTGCCTGAGCCAAAGCCCCTTTATATGTATTTATACAGGGATTGATTGGTGTTTAATTAACCTCCACTTTATGCCATAGTCAATCTTTAATTAAATGCATCCTTAAGCGTGGAATTTAGAGCATCACCAGAATGAGTTTAAGTGCAGAAAGGGATTTTATGTTTTCCTCATAAACAAGAGACAAGGAAGGAAGGAAGGAAGGAAATTGCTGCTTGGAAGAAGGAGCCTCCTCAGCCAAAGACAAAACTCTTGCAGGAGCCATTCCCCCAGAAGGACACATCCCAATTTCTCACTGGGTGGGGATTTATGGAGGGGGAACCCAGAGCAGCAGCAAAGCTTGGAAGGAAGGAGAACCCACCCAGCTTCCCTGAGCTCTTTGGAGCCTCAATCCTTTGTGCAGCCTCTGAAAAACAAACTCCAGGAAAGAAACAAGTGGGGAAAAAACCAAAGGTATTATGGATGATTTTCTAATGTAAATGATTTTCTAATATCTTAAGTAGGTAAATATTTTCTAATGATTTTCTAATAACTTAAGTAGGCAAATGTGGTTTAAATAAAACCCAGCAGTGAAAAGAACATCATTTTTTTTGTAGTTTGCAACAAAAGCCTGTGTCTGCTTTCTCTGCAAAATTCTGAGCCTTCTTACACAAAAATGCTGAACATGACAAAGTTTATGGATACATAAACCAATAAATGAGTTTAACAACTTATTTTCCATTGTAACACTCATCCTGCTCTGATTGCCCTGAGTGGAGCCCCCACTCTGGTCACACCACAGCCCGTTTCAAACAAATGTGATGGCTCCAAATTTTCCTCCCAATTTTGCCTTACACAGAGGTCAAGAATCAGCACTTGGGTTTTGAGTCATTATCAGCCAATTTATTGATATCAAAGTGATGATTATGAGTAAAAGATGTTTTTACCAAACAAGGCAATTTCGAACCATTTCCAAAGAGAAAAACATCCCTGTATCCCCCACAGAAAAGAACCTCCTCTACAGGGCAGTGTATGGCCTCCATTTTCATACAGATTTCTTTAAAAAGACATTTCTCAGGCATCCCATGGGCAACTGTTGAGGGTTTTCCCTGGACGGAGCCTGGCATGGAAATCCAGTGAGCCCCAGGGCCCTGCTGGGTTTCCCTGACAGCAGTGGGGGCTCAGAACGAGCCCAGGCAATGCCCCTCTGCTTCATCCCACCATAAACAGCAAATGAATGGGCAGAAACATAAGAACTGGCATGAAATTATCTGTTCTCTCACCTTGTTTGATATCTGTATTCCTGAGATATGGAGAAATGAACTCTGCAGGTTAATCCTGTTGTTTTAACACCATTGGGAAGGGTTGGAAGGCACCTAAAACATCTTCAGGTTCCAACTCCCTGCTCTGGGCAGGGTCACCACAGTGTGTGGGCTGGAGATGCTGTCCTGCTTTAGAAAAAGTTTTTTAAAAGCAAAACAAAACAACTTTTCTGGTGTTGTTGACAAACCAGGAATTATTGAGTGTTGCAAGTGAGAGGCAGGAATTTTGTTTACTGGAAATAGGAGCGCCACACAATGCCAGTCCACAGCTCAGTCTAGGGCAACACCATTTATTTTTATGTGTCAAGAACAGGGAAGGAAGGGGAGAGAAGCAGAAAGGGATAATTCCCAGTTCAATGAGGGAGAATTTGGTTTTGACCAGAGTGGGATCACAGACTATGAGAAGTAAACTTAAGAGATACTTACATTTACATTAACCCCAGAGTTTCATCTCACCCAGAGCAAGCGATGGTGCAGATCAGCCCAGATTCCATCTCCATTAGTGCAGAAGTGCCTTTGGGGCTGGTGGCCACGTGTTTGGGTTGAGCTGGGACCTGGGCATTTCTCTCTGCACACAAGTATTGCTCCCCAGAGGAGAGGCCCCCAAGCCAAGTTCTCATATGGAGCATTTGTCACCCTGTTTTTCTCCCAGTATTAAAAGCATATTTGTTTTGCTTCCAAAAAACCAATTACACACAAAGCTCACCTCGCCTGAATTAAAAATAAGATTGAATGTTTTCCTTGTCATATCCCAAAAGCTCAGACACCCCAGCTGAGTTCCATATTTTATTTGAAAGGAAAAAGGAACCCATGTGTCCTGGCAGATCTGTGCTAAAATCACGCCTCATTGTGGCTCCAGATTGAGGGATTTTTCCAAGGAAAGGATCTCAAGTGCAACCATTTCTTTTCAAAGCTGACAAACATTTCTATGGCTCCAGACTTGCAGTGGTGGAGGTCACAGGCTCCCTTCAGTGTCTTTGGGTCTCTTTGCCATCGATGAAAGTCTCACTGAGCAACTCAGCTTGGAGACAATGATCCATGAAGAGACTCAAAGCTTTACAAGAAAATAAAGTCTGTCTAAATCATTTAGGCAGGATAACGCCTTCTTCCTTCGTGGAAAAAAGTGTCTTTCACTGCCTGTCTTATCTTTGCTATGAAAAAAAACCTCCTTTCATTCAACTTGCAGCACAATGATCTCGTCCTACCAGCGCTAGACATTCCCTCTGCCCGAGCCCATGTCTCCTAGCATTGGGTCTCCAGCATGAATAATTGCTGTGCACAGGCTGGCAGGGAGCAGGGACAGGTTTTCCTGACAGCCCCAGCACAGGCAGCCTCCCTCCATCCCCTGGTCCCGCTCCCTCCATCCCCTGACCCATCTCCCTCCATCCCCTTGCCCTGCTCCCTCCATCCCCTGGCCCCGCTCCCTCCATCCCCTGGCCCTGCTCCCTCCATCCCCTGCCCATCTCCCTCCATCCCCTGGCCCATTTCCCTCCGTCCCCTGGCCCTGTTCCCTCCATCCCCTGGCCCTGTTCCCTTCATCCCCTGCCCATCTCCCTCCATCCCCTGGCCCATTTCCCTCCGTCCCCTGGCCCTGTTCCCTTCATCCCCTGGTCCTGCTCCCTCCATCCCTTGGCCCATCTTCCTCCATCCCCTGCCCATCTCCCTCCATCCCCTGGCCCCATTCCCTCCATCCCCTGGCCCTGCTCCCTCACCAGGCTGCCCGGGAAGGTGTGGAACAAGAGATCCATGTGGTGCCACACAACCCTAAACAAGCATTTCTGCCAGCATCCCTCACTGACCCACAGTGGAGAGGCTCCCAAATTCCCCCAGCTGCCCCAAATCCAGGCACAGCCCTGCCCGTCCAACCTGTGGCTGCTTCCATAACTGGTGAAACAGCATGAACTCCCTCCTCCCCGCTCTGGGGCTGCATCCTGCTCCTCCTCCAGCCTGGAATGAACTCATGGATTCAGCTGCACGTCCCTCCTCCATGATTAGCTAGAAAGAGAAGCCATTTTTGGCAGAGTTAATTAAAGGAGGGGATAAAAACGCTGGTTGAAGGCAATAAATAATGAAAGCAACTCTTAGGTCAGCTGTGATGGGTTCACACAATTCCTGATGTCCCTACAAATCAGCCCGGATGGAAATGTGAACCCTTCTAAAGGATAGGGATTGTGCTAACAAAGAGTGAGCTGGATCCTTGATATTCTGACATTTGAAATATTCAAAGTGAGGAGAATTTCTCTATTTAAGTGTCAGACTTAATTCAGCCAGAAACTCTGCACCTGCCACAGCAAACACAGGTGTTTAGGATCAATCACCCCTTACAGCACATGATATGCAAGTCCCACACCATCCAAACACTAAAAAAAGAGCTTTTTCCCAATAAATCAGCAACTTGAATGCCATCCTGGCCACCTTCAGCTCAACAAAAACTTTCTGCCTGCCTAAAACAGATATCCCAGGTGAGCCCCTGCCTCTGCTCCACTCTCCATTTTTATGTTATATTCAGTAATTTGCTTTGTTTTCCTGATATTTAGGATTAAGTTATTATATTTCCAGATATTTCCCCATAGACATTTTCTTAAATAGCTTGTGTTGCAATTGTAATAATCCTTTGGATGGTCCAGCTGATTGTTCACCTGATTTCTTTTCACTGGAGTAGGGCTGGAAATTAGATCTCTCTTCTCCAAAGTTTTCTTGGATGAATGGTTTCATTAATAAGAAAAGTAACAGAAATCGATTCCAGCATTCAAAAGGCTCAGAAAAAAAAAATAATTTCAAAGTAAAGAGAATTCAGGAAATTTCAAAGCCCAGAGGACAAAAAATAGGACTTAATCATTTTTCTATAAATCCTAGCTTAAAAATAAAGGAGAAATACATCAGGGTAAAGAAACATGCCAAGAAATTTCACAGGTAGATATTTTCTAGTGTTGCTTTTTAGAATAACTTTATCCTCTAAGCCTTTAAGGATTTTTTTTGTTGTTTTGTTTTAATTCTCCCTTTCTAGTCTCCTCTAGTTATGGAAATCCATCTGGCCTTTTATCCCTACATCCCAAATAATGTTTATCTCCCACCTTTGTCAAGCAGCAGGGACACCCAGGTCACATCTCACCTTGTTGGTTCTCCAAGGTTTTGTGTCTTCTGCTGAGGAGGAACAGGAGCTGTGAGGTGGAAACCCAGCCCTGCTCAGAGGTTACTCCTTGTTGAAGAGATCCTGGGATGTTCATGCATTTGTGCACTCCCAAAAAAAGGGAAATTTGGAAGGAATTCCTGTTTTGTTGACCCTGCTGCTGAGCAGGAGTTTCCTACAACAGGAGCTGCTGGAAAACACTTCTGCTGAACAGTCTCCAAAGGGCCACTGGCAGCAAATCATCCCCTTCTTAGCCCTGGATAATTTGTGGGGATGTTTGGAGGCCTGTGCAGGGCATAAATCACTGGCAGCACACCAGTGATTCATGGGGAATCTCAGTGAGCTCACTCTCAACTCCAAACCATTACCACCGGCCTGATTTCAGAAAATGTCTCTTCCCTTGGGATGCAAGCATCTAAATCAAGCTCAGTTTCAAGCCACAAAAAATTAATGGCAGGTGTTGCCATCCCAGTGTGCAGGGAGCTGTGCACATAAATCCCACTCATGGAATTTTACACAGCACACAAGCCCCAGGTTCAAAATTTATATTAAAAGCTCACCTAAAGTATGAAAACCTCATTCTCACTATTTCATTTTCACTTAAAGAAACCCCAACACATTGAAATAATCAGAAAGTCATGGGCTTATCAAAACATGTATCTTCAATGTTGTATTATCCCAGGAAAAACTTGGATATATCAATTTTTAACAGGGCAGAGTGCTGCTCATCCAGGGAGCTGGGGTTCAGAGCAAGGTGTCTCCAGAGCATGTTTTTGTCACCACCTTGTCTAAAGGACACAAAAAATGGATTGGAGACTCCTGGAAGGACTGGAGATTCATGGAAGAACATATGGCCACAGCAAAACTATTTGTGATTTAGTAAATTATTCCAGAATTCAATTGATCCACTTTGTATTTTCTTTCTCTTTACTTTCCAACAATTTAGGGCACTTTAAAAAAAATAAATACAAAGGCCTTTGTACGTTTCAAAAAATTAATCACTTTTGGCATTTATTAGCTATTCATTTCTGTTTAAAACATGTTTTATAATTCATTAAAGTACCTCAAAAATTAAATTCTTAACAGCCGTAGGCCCAAATTATATTTAAGTAAGAAAATTAAGCACAGTAATAAATAGTGAAGAATTCTGAAATATTAATTTGGCCTGTAGCATTTCAAATGTTTATTTGCAATAATTAATTTGAAACCAAGTTTACATTGCCTTTGCCAGGAGTTTGCTGGGAACTTTGAGTTACGTTATTAATTTCCTCAAATCTGCCCTTATTCCCTCCCTGACAAGCACTGCCAGCTCATTTAAATTAATTCTTTCAGCTATTTTGGAGTTTGATCATTTTCCATGGGGCGCAGGCAGTGAACAAGCTCACTCTTCCTGGGTTGGTGCAGGGGGAATTAGCAGCTGGAGCTGTTAATTAACTTGAGGTTCATTTTCTGCTCCCCCCTCTGCAGCAGGAGCCTGAGCAGCACAAGGAAATCCCTTCTTTTGGGCTGGAAGGGACCTTTAAAACCCATTTAGTCCAACTCCCCTGTCACAAACAGGAACACCTTCAGCTTGATCATAATGTGATTTTCTAAGCTGGCAAAGCAAGATCTTAACTAATTTTTATTCCTAAATTGTTGTCTCACTGTCAGAATTTAATGAGAGTTTTTCTACCATACAGTTTACTCCAGATGCTGAACCCTGGAGTATCAGAGCCTTTTAAATTGCAATGAATTTCCTAATGAAAACAGTATACATACACAAAGCTCTGTATAAAAAAGCATACAGGTGTTGAAAACAAAAAAATCACTAAAAACATACACCTCATCTCTACTTGGACCCCAAATATTTCTATTTACCTCAAAAATCTGCATGTTGTGGTTTTTGCTCTAGACGAGAAACTTCCAGATGTGCCTGGGGCTGCTGTTTCCAAATCGGAAGTTTTTGTGCTTGATGTAACAATTCTGGCTGGAGCAGGGGAAGGGCTGCAGAGGGCAGTTCCACATCCCAGGATCCCTGCAGAGGGCAGTTCCACATCCCAGGATTCCCGTCCTGCAAGGAGCAGAGGAAGGGCTGCAGAGGGCAGTTCCACATCCCAGGATTCCCATCCTGCATGGAGCAGGGGAAGGGCTGCAGAGGGTCCCAGGATCCCTGTCCTGCATGGAGCAGAGGAAGGGCTGCAGAGGGCAGTTCCACATCCTAGGATCCCTGTCCTCCCTCCTCCATGGAGCACAGGAAGGGCTGCAGAGGGCAGTTCCACATCCCAGGATCCCTGCAGAGGGCAGTTCCACATCCCAGGATTCCCGTCCTGCATGGAGCAGAGGAAGGGCTGCAAAGGGCAGTTCCACATCCCAGGATCCCTGTCCTCCCTCCTCCATGGAGCAGAGGAAGGGCTGCAGAGGGCAGTTCCACATTCCAGGATGCCCTGGAATGTAACTGCCCTCTACACCTGCAGTTACCATAGAAAAAGATTTGTGATTCAATACAATGGGAAGGGACTTAAAAGCCCCTTTCCTTCCAGGATCCCTGTCCTCCCTCCTGCATGGAGCAGGGAAGGGCTGCAGAGGGCAGCTCCACATCCCAGGATCCCTGCAGAGGGCAGTTCCACATCCCAGGATCCCTGTCCCGCATGGAGCAGGGGAAGGGTGCAAATGGAAGTTCCACATCCCAGGATCCCTGTCCTCCCTCCTGCATGGAGCAGCTTCCCCAAACCCCCCAGAGCTCCAGGAGAGGCTGGACAAAGCTCCCAGGCCCAGGGTGGGATTGGAGGGGTCTGTGCAGGGATGGGGGATGTACTCAGAGATCCACAGGGATCCCTCCTGTTGGGAAGGATGAAAGTTTGACAAGGAAGTCTCACAGATATGTGTGCTTGGCAGAAAGATTTTTAAATGTAGAGTCGGATGAAGGAATAGAGATGGAAGCAAGTTTTGATATAGAAGAAAAGAATTGCTGAGCCAGTCTTGCTGGATAACCAAGGAGGCAAAGGGTGTCTTAGTTAGAAGGGGTTTTTATGGCTTAGAGCAAGGATAAACCCACCTCAAACAAGAAGATGTTTTTACCAAGCAGGAAGATAGCACAGGCAAACAAGTCAGCAGATGTGGCAAGTAGAAAAAAGGTGTCAAGAATTTTCCACTGCAAGAAAACTGAAAAACAACTTCTAGCTTAAACTGTAATGCACTAACTTTTAGTGAGTGGAGAATAGTAACATGAATATGGTAATTATAGCAGTTATGATAGGCTATAGGTAATAGTTAAGGTATAGATTGGTTCTACTGTATTAAGATGCTAAGCAAACAAAAGTATGTAATGCATTGTACCCTAAACTAAGGGTCTCCAGGCCTGCCTGCAGCTGGAGCTGACAGCTGTGGGCACAGCTCTGTCACCCACCACCCTGGACTACTGTAACCTCTTGGATGGAATTAACTGCCTTTTGGAGAGCCACCTGGAGTCCCACATCCCTCATTTAGGTTCTTACACCTCCCAGCTCAGGACCATATTTGGTTTCATGATTCCTGATCCTTCTCCTTTCCCAGTACTAGAAAATCCTCACCAAGGTGGGATCTCTGGGTTCAGGGAGATGCTCCAAGGCTGGTCCTGCTGGCGCTGCTTCTCTGCCCCTCAGCCAGGAGCAGCAAGATCTGCACCTGGGGCAGCAGATGTGCAGCTGTTCTATTCAATTCTTCGGGATATGGGCATGAAGGGATCACACAACCACATCCCACAGGCAGGAAAACAAGAGAACCAGGAGAACAAGATATTCTCGAGAAATAATTTTTTTAAAAATAACAAAATGCGAACTAATTCCAATAGTGCGACTGAACTCCAGTTCCCGGCCGTGCATCCTTCAGCCCTGGAGGGTTCCGGGCGGGATCGGTCCCGGTGGGAAGGCTCGGGAATGCTCGGGAAGGCTCCGGGGCCGCTTGCGGGGCGCTGCCTCCATCTCCTGGGGGCTGCGGGGAGCGCAGCGGCTGCGCCGGGGCCGCCGCGGCTGCCGGGGCGGGCACGGCAAACACCGGGAATATCGGCACGGCAAACACCGGGAATATCGGCACGGCAAACGCCGGGAATATCGGCACGGCAAACACCGGGAATGCCGACACAGCAAACACCGGGAATATCGGCACGGCAAACGCCGGGAATGCCGGCACGGCAAACACCGGGAATATCGGCACAGCAAACACCGGGAATATCGGCAAGGCAAACACCGGGAGTATCGGCACGGCAAACGCCGGGAATGCCGGCACGGCAAACACCGGGAATATCGGCACGGCAAACACCGGGAATATCGGCACAGCAAACACCGGGAATATCGGCAAGGCAAACACCGGGAATATCGGCACAGCAAACACCGGGAATATCGGCAAGGCAAACACCGGGAGTATCGGCACGGCAAACGCCGGGAATGCCGGCACGGCAAACACCGGGAATATCGGCACGGCAAACACCGGGAATATCGGCACAGCAAACACCGGGAATGCCGGTACGGCAAACACCGGGAATGCCGGCACGGCAAACACCGGGAATATCGGCACGGCAAACACCGGGAATATCGGCACGGCCAACGCCGGGAATTACCGGCACGGCAAACACCGGGAATGCCGACACAGCAAACACCGGGAATATCGGCACGCCAAACGCCGGGAATGCCGGCACGGCAAACACCGGGAATATCGGCACAGCAAACACCGGGAATATCGGCACGGGGCCCGCACATCCCCCGGGACGGCGAATCCCGGGAGCAGCTCAGCAGCGCCGGCATCCCGAGCGGGTTCGGGGTCGCTGTGATCCCCCGAGCAGCCGGTGCCCGTTGCCCCGGAGGAGGCAATCAAGAACTGCACTGCAAGAAAGAACTGAACTGCAATCAAGAACTGAACTGCAAGAAAGAACTGAACTGCATCCCTTTGGCCACGCTGCTCCTCATCCCTGCCCATCTCTGCTTTCCCAAGCAGATTTTGACACAACAGATGACACAGTACCTGCTTGTAACGCCTTGCTATCAAATCAACTTTCATTTTAGCTGCCAAGACCTCCAGAGGGCTTTCAGCACAGCCAGGAGCCAGGCTGAGCCAGGTTAGGGACACACAGGGCCTGTGTCAGCACTCCACAACTGCAGTTAGCACAGAAAAAGATTTGTGATTCAATACAATGGGAAGGGACGCTTAAAGCCCCTTTCCTTCCACCCCCTGCCATGGGAGAGACACTTCCCCTACCCCAGGCTGCTCCCAGCCCCATCCAGCCTGGCCTTGGACACTGCCATGGATAGGACAGGCACAAGCCCATCAGAATTGCACTGTGATTCCACCACGAATGCCTTAACAAGCAATAAACTCCCTTAAATTAGGAGATATCCCTCCCTCTGTAATTCCAGCCATCCCTGCAGAGACACAAACCTTGGTGCTGAGGGCCACGAGAGCCCGAAACGCACCTGTCCAGGAATGAGGAATTTGCACCATCAGCCAGCACTAGGGCATTACACTTCTGGTTTAAATCCTGGGACAGGATTGCTCTGGGGTAGAACTCTCTGCATGGCAGAAATCAAAGAACAGGTCCCAAACCAGCTCTGGAGAGTTCAGGATTTGCTCCAAGGCTGGAAATGCAAACGACCCCAAAGGGGAGGGAGCTGCAAGGGAGCCCTGCCCAAACAGTGCCTTAAGGGGCTGCAGAACTGACCTCACCTCTGCAAGAGCTTTCTGTGGCTTTCAAGAGGCCCACAAGAAGCCCCAACCTCTGTGAGAAGTTCCCCAGAGGTTCTGGAGGGAAATTGTTAAACAAAAGTGAAAATAAATAGTTAAATCCGTGTTTTGGCAAAACTTTGCCAGCAGACACTTGCTCTCTCATCCTGCTACAGCTGGGGCAAGCAAAGGTGGGAACATCTTTACCTTAAAACATCTTGCACCCCACAAAAAACCCAAAAGAGATGTGGGAAGGTGCCTCTTACAGTTGTAAAGCTTCAGGGATGAATCATGGGGAAAACAGCTCCTGAGAACCAAAATTTGCAGGAAAACAAAGAGCAGGATGTAATTAAGGCACATTCTGGAATCTTTTTTAACACTTGGCTCATCCCTGTCCTTAGTTTCTCCAAATTCAGTCAGGTTGGCTTTTAATCCATGCCTTGTGTCCTCCCACCCAGCAACACCTTCACCAAGCCTGCAGATCTCAGTACCTGAGACTCAGGGTTTTAAAAAATTGTTTTTAAAATGGATTTTAATGGTTTTGTCCAATTTGATTTGTTTTTCCTGCCTGACTTCAATGAAATCAAACAAATTCTCACAATCTGGGAAACTTGTACCTGCCTGTACCTCCTCTGTGGCTCCAGTCCCCCCTTTCTTCTGCCACCACTGTCCTGTGTGAGCAAAGAGCACTGGGAGATGGACCTGAGGCAAAGGTGGGAAAACCTTCCTGTGCATTCAAAAAAATAAAATATCTATAAACCACTGTGAACACCAACAGCACCAGCACTTATCAAATACCTCAGGAGGATTTTAAACCCAGTTTTTAATGTCATTCCTGCCACTTGTAATGCAAGTGTCTATTTTCAAAGGATCAGATTTTTGCAGGAAAATTATTTTCTCTTAATGTATGGAGTCAAATTTAATAGACTTTATTAGACAAGTTTTATAGATTTTATATTTAAAAAGCACAGAGGTAGATGATCCCACCCTGAGGTAATACATCAATCCTACCACTGAATGGCTGTTTTGCTGCAAGTATGGCATGAAACACTTGACTGAATATCAATTTATAAATAGCTCTTGATGTATGTGAGATTTTTGGCAAGGTTTATGAAATAATTCATATACATTTAATTTAGGAATGTTTGCTCATTGTTTTTTATATCCATTTGAAAAACAGAAGCAAGCAAACTTCCAAAGCAGAAGTGATGGATTTCTGTCAATTACCAAATGTTATGAATTTGCAACTCTTTTATTCTAGTACTCAAGGAACTGCCAGCTAATTAAAACTGTACCTTTATGATTATTCAGGGAGTTTGACAAAAATAAATACAATTTTGAGGTTGTCTTTGGTGTGCTGTAATTGAAGGCAGCAGTGCCAAGAGAAACACCACTGCCCTGCCAGACCCAGCCTTGCAAGAAGAGGAGAACGTAGTACAATGCAAACTTTAATGTCAATATATACAGAGCTTTAAAGAAAACATTTCTTTTAAAATTAAATGAAATAAATACAGTATGATACAAAATCCACAATATGCTTAAGAGAAGGAAATGACAGTTACAATATCTGATCACGGGGACCTTGTGTAGAGTTTCATCTTTGAAGTACCTCAGAGCATGGAATTCATTGCACACTGTTCTCAATTAATGCCCTTTATGGAGACTCAGCCACGTGCCAGGAGAGCTTCAGCTCTGACCAGAGCATCAGTGCAAGATGCCAAAGTGCTTGGGACATTAAGACAATGCAATTAATTGATTAATTAATTAATTAGCAAACACTGCTCAAAAGCCTAATGAAAACACCCAAACCTGAACACTTGGTCCTGGCAAAGCAGATCCACCTCCAGCATCCTCGTGTGAAAAACCCCACAAGAGAATTCAGGGTTATTCAAACTCACTATTGGTAATAAGTTATTGCCCAAAAATTAATAATTAAGAGATATAATCAATTAAGTATCTTTTAAAGCTTTAAGAGAAAGTCTGTTTTCATTACACTGGAAAAATCTCAAGAAAACCAGCTGGTGATGATTTTGTGGGAGACTTTTTAATTATGAGAATTATTATAATATTCAATCAGCTTCAGCCATATACTGAGTGAGGATTTTAAAATTTGTATCCATTCTTCTATTCCCAAGGAACAGTAGAATTTGGAGGAGCAAATATTTAAAAATACCTGATGCAGAAGGTTGGTGTGGTGTGAATGAAGTGCAGGGGTGTTACCAACAGCTATCAGTGCACACCTCAAAGAGCTTTGGAACAAACTTTTAAGGAGAATTTTATGTTTTTAACCCTACAGAGCTCCTACAGGATTACATAGGACTCTATTATGATCACAGCTTCAGAAGCTTTCTGGAAACTTTGAGGAAAAAAAACTGCTCCTCCCTCCCCTCCCACAAATATTTGCTAACTTTTAGTTCTGGATAGGACTGAAAAGCTTAAGTGCTACAGAAATACATAAAACCCTGTGTTTGCATTGATGTTTCAGCCTAATTTCACTGATACAAACCAGGAGAATTATTATAACCTTGTGTAATTAATTTAACACAGCTCTACAGACCAGTCTCTAAGTACACTGCAAGGAACTCCCACCTGCTGAAGTTTGCCAGAGGTTATTTTAACTATTGGTCAGCTGAAGATCAGCTTTGGAAAAGGAATTAAAACATGGAAGACAGAATTCAAGCTCAACATGACTGGCTTGGGTGAGGGTTTGGATGCCTTCTCTGGCTGCAAGAACATTCAAAGAACAGAGGCCTCAGAGGAAGAGCAGGCTCAGCCCCTGCACCTCCTGCCATGGGCAAGGGGAATTCACTGATTCTGAGCAAAATGGGAAAAAGAAGAAAACCACACAAGCCACAGATCAGGGCTGGCCTGGACCCAACCAGGAAAGCTCCAAGGAAGGGCCCTGTGACCCCACCATGGGCTCACTGTGCTGCCACTGCAGTTTCTGCACGTGGAACAGGAATACAACAGAGCTCCTCCCTTTATACCCCAGGGATAACTGAAGGTACAAACTGAGATATCCTGGGGTGAAAGAACAGCAGAAGAGTCCTGAGCCCACTCCAGCTCCAGGGGGAATCTGCTTGGTGTGTGCAGCAGAGCTGGAGCTGACAATGGTCATCACCAAACACCAGAGCAGGAGCTTTTCTGGCAGGAACCCATAGCCAAAATATTCTATCAATTAAGATTTCGTTCTGTGGAAATCCCTTTAGTCTGAATGCCTACTTCTGTGTAATTATGAACCTTTGTGAAAATTTAACATTTTTTCTGACTCACTAAGGCAGTAAGGACATCACCAGTTTGTAAACTTGAACTGTGCCCAGATGACAGAAATAATTTCCACCAACTTTTACTGCAGCCAGGGCACTTTCCCAGTACCTGCTCTTCCATCTCAAACCTTTGCCTGACAGCTCATGAGCAGACCATGCTGCTTTTAGATATCAAAACCTTGGCTGGGAAAGAAAGGGATGAGAAACAGGCAAGGAATTCCCAAAGGAGCCTCACAAAGATGATCCTAAAATACAGTAAAAGTAAACTGCAAGTGAACTCCGTGTTCCTGCATATCCCAAATATTTCCAGGACTGATATGCTGCAATAGAGCAAGGGAACATTTCCCCCTAAATAAGGATTCTAAGTGGCATACCAGGGTACACTGGCCTGTCAGATATAACACATCCATATGTTTTCCCCACAATAAGACAACTTTGTAATGTTGTTTTTACCCCTGAAGTACCACTTGCACTAGGCCAGCAGTGATATAAAACAGGGACAACTTTCCAGGAAATGTTTTAAATACTCAGCAATGAATCAGAACATCCATCTTGTTTGTGTTCTTTTCCTCTCACCACCTTTGTGCTGCACATCAAGAACAACTTGAGTCCCTTCAGCTGCTTCCAACTGCTCTTGTGCAAAATGCTTTTAAGGTGCTTATTCTGTGGTGCTTCTAAGCAAGCTAAAAGAAAATACCAACAGAAACACTGTTAAATGATTCATGGTAAAGCCATTAAAGACCAGCTGCTGCCTTACAGGAAAGCTGAAAGCAATTCAGGTTTGACATTTCCATTGTACTCCAGGCCTTGCATTACCTCTTATCCCCTACACAGCTTTTAGGACTACATTTCAACCCATATTACACCTTGACCTGGGCTCAGGGGTTTAACTTCCATCACTTTTTCCTTTCTTTGAGTGAATTCAAATTCTTCTGGCAGTCATCTTTAAATTTATATTAAAATGACCCTGACAGAGTGTTAGACAAGATGTTTCCAGGCATTCTTTCTGGAAAAAGTCTTCATTAAGGAAAAGGAGGATGAAGCAGCTGCTAAAGGGGCAGATTTTGTACTAAACAAAAAGCTTTCCAGGAAGCAGTTGTGTTCTTTGATAAGTTTTCAAGCATTTCAAACAGGCACCTCAAAACTAGGCACAGATGGCCCCTAAAGCTTCCAACATCTATCAAACACTCAAGAAATTCCATCTGGGGGATGTTCTGTGTGATACAAAGAGCACACCTATGTTTGCTATATCATTAAGTCTCAAATCTACATATATTCATAACTAACTATTTGGCCAGATAATGTCCATCTTCCCCCACCACAGCAGAAGAAAGCAGCTTATCTAAAAGTATTTCCAACACCACCAAGTCCTTCACAGGTATAAGCAAAACCCAGCCAACACCTCTTGTGAGATGTGAGTTATCACCACCACTCCTGGTGCTTGGGCCAGAATTCTCCTGGAAGTTTTATTTTTGCTGTCTCAAACCACTGATTTCTGCCAGCCCTGGGGTCCTGCATTTGAAAATTCAATGGTGACAAATGAGTCTGAACTATGTTTGAGTTTTGGTCACTTCACAGCCTAATGTCACTAATATATTTAATATTTATAATCATCCTGCTATGTCACTACAACTGCTCAGTGTCTACAACTTTTGAAAACACTTCTAAGTGTATCTCTGAATGAACTACCAGCAGCTAGCACTGGTTTGGAGTCAGGAAACCCCAAGGTAATTCTGGCCCTGAAATGAATTTCCTCTCCAGGAACAGCTGCAGTCCTAACACCAGACAGAGAGGGTGAGTGAGTGCTGGCCACAGGATGCTGAAAGGAATTTGTCCATAACTGTGAAATTTCTTGGTCAGAATTCCCTTATCTGGGCACACAGCAAGGCTTATTTATTTTCCCAAGCTACCCCTACAGTTAGGCAAAGAGAATTTTGCATTTCTGTTCTGTAATATTTGTACATGTGGCGAGAGAGTCAGAGAGAAGCAACCTTCTATTAAAAAAAACAAATAAATAAAAAATAAACCCCAAGTGCCAAGTTGGTTATAATAAAGTGTCAGTTTGTCTCATATGCCAAACAAACCTAATACTGGGTGTATTTAGTGGAAAGACTGCTGAGGAAAATAACACAGTAGCTGTATTAATGGATGGGAAATATAAATAACAAAGGATTGAGCTGCATGATGCTGTTTTGAAGTGGCACCAATGTTTCTGAGAGCCTGAATTTTGACAGTTTATGCACATAGTGACTTTCTCCAGCTCAGTGCAGGACACAATTTGTGGTAACAACCAGAAATGTTTGTTTTCCTGTCAGAGGCCATAACCAGCATATCTTCTGGGTCACAAGAGATCGAATTTAAGTGCAGGATCTTGCACATCCCTTTGGTTTGTATTTCCATAGAAACTCCTCAGTTACTGGCACCATGCAAACACTGACCTACCAAAACAACAGAGATGAATTAACTCTGGCACATCACATTGCTCAACTCTGCATAATAGTCATGGACAGGGGAAAGGAACTGAGTTGAATCAATGAAGTGCCCAATTACAAAATGAAGAATTTGCCCTTCACAGCAGGGTCTGAAGGTGTGAAGCAAGAAAACTCACACTGACACTTTATGTACAACTTGGTCATTGGCAACGGTCCCCTAAACCTTTTTTTTTTTTAACTGAACCCAGCAAAACTATACAGAATGTGAAAGAATATTTGCAACAGATCTCAAAGGACAGTGTAGAGAAATTCATTATGGTGTACCTGATGTTTAAATTAACTTAACAGATACGGCCTGTAAAACAAACACAGTATGAACCTGTGGATTTTTTTTTTCTTTTTAAAAAAAGGACTTTTACAGAATTCAAGTAGTGTAGCAGGAAACCATAGATGCCTTTTGATCACAGGTCAGGCAAAATAGAGCCACTTGTTGGGTTTCCCCCTTGCTTGTGTCTGCTCAGGTGTCCCAGTGGATCTATAAGTCTGTGGATGTGAGCTTTTTCATGCTCCGTCGCTGAGCTAAACTGGAGGCTGCCACGGGCTCCAGCACTGGCTGAAATGTCTTGTGATTCAGTGCAGAATATGTAGCAGCCATGGCTCCCTAGAGAAAAAGGAAATATGTCATAATAATTCATGTATGTAGAAGTTTTCATCAGAAAATAAAGCAATTAAACATTAAATACTTGACTAACTTAAATAAAACCAAACAAGACTTGTGCCAGGTCGTGTGAATTCTCTCAAGTTTGTTAGGGAAAAACAAATCTTTGTTGAACCTTTCCAATGTCTAAGCATGGGTTTCTAACACTTCTTTCTCTTTCTTTTGTATTTCTTCTGTATCCCTCAGATGTAGGAGTCACCTGTTCCTGTTAATGTAGGTCAGAATTTGTATCTTTCAAGCCAGATTAGCACCAATTTCTCAAACACAGCCACTTCAGTGGCCACTCAGGCCCTGACTTCAGACAGCTCAAGAACTACCTTACAGAGACCACACACACAAATCTCCATCCTACACAGAGGGGGAGTAATTATTAAAAATAATTATTTTCTAATTTAATTTGTAGAGGGACTTTATACAAGGATAGGTAGGCCCAGGACAAGAGGAATGGTTTCCCACTGCCAGAGGGCAGGGTTAGGTGGGATACTGGGAAGGAATTGCTCCCCGTGAGGGTGGGCAGGCCCTGGCACAGAGTGCTGCCCCTGGATCCCTGGCAGTGCCCAAGGCCAAGTCAGACAGGGCTTGGAGCAGCCTGGAACAGTGGAAAGTGTCCCTGCCATGGCATGGGGTGGATGGTCCAGCTTTAAGGTCCCTCCCAACCCAAACCATTCCATGAATTTGTCTCACTATACAACTTTAAAGAAAAATAGAAAAAATGAGCTTTCTGTCTGTAGCTCTAAGCCAACTGCACTCCTTGCACATCCCCAGGTGGCTTTACCTTTACTAGATGTGGGGCATCTTGCCTGTTGAGCTGGTAATGTGGCAGCTGGTCCCTGCAGGCAATCCAGGAGTGCTTCAGCACCTGCTCGGCCGTGTAGCGCTGGTGGGGATCCACGTGCAGCATGTGTGACAACAAATCCTGCAGGGAGGGGAACACAAGCATTGCTCAGTGCAAAGCATCTCAGGTGGCCTTTAAAGCAGCAGGGAGGGCAGCAGGGAGAGAAGCACCCGGTGTGGAGGGATTTACACAATGCCAGCACACAGAGAGCAGCACACAAATGGGATCATTCTGTGCCCTGACACTGCAGAAGGCTCAGAACAATGTGTGGTACTATGGGAGCAGCTCAACAGAGCCAGCCTTGATTGCAAAGCAACTCACTGTGGTGCCTTTCATGTTTATTATGAATATAATCTTTAAAAGACTAGAAATCCTATTCAAATGTAGCAGGCAGATTTTATGGAGGAAAGATATTATTTGAAAATCTCTCTCTCCTTTTTCATTCTGCACTTTGGGCTCTGCTGCCTCCTTACTACAAATGAATTCAGGGACAGTGAGACACCAGCAAGGAATTTTTCCTCCAAGAAACCACATAAAGCATAAAGCCAACAGCAATGGACACTTGTTTTTGCCTGTTAGAAGCATTAGCAACAAGCTACTGATTAATTAAAACGTTGGTCCAAAGGAGAGGTGGGTGGGAAGGGCACAGAACAGAGACAGCAACAGTTTGAAATAAAACCAAAATATGAGCAAGCTGACAGAATGTTCCCTTTGTTTTAGGTACAAAATGTGAAGCATTCTTAAATACACAGAAGTGAATTTCTCATGCTAAGACAGCAAGAGCCAACAAGCATTCTGAATCACTCCTACTGAAATGAACAATAGTGCAGTTCCAAAGGACTGGGAAAAATATTTAAACATTAATATTTAATATTAAGGCTGATCTTTTTAATAGGTAACACGGGTGATTAAGATACCCACAGAGTGGGTCAACACCATCCCAGGGAATCTATATTCATTACAGATGGAGTCTTTAAATAAAATGTTGGAGCAGATATCCTTGCCTGCAATGAAGTCTGCAGATAATAACAACTACACTTACAGAGCAGTCTAGCTGGTAAAGCTCAGTAGATTTCATTGGAATTCTACAAAAATATAAAACCAAAACACATTTACACCTTTGCTGCATCTGAAACAGTGTCCCAGTTGCCTCCACTTAGAGAGAATTTTCCACTGCCTATCCGTACTAGGATCTCCTCAGGAGTATCATTGGGACCATTGGCAAATGGAGTATAGCTGGGGAGAGAAAAACACAACAGAAACACCTTGTTACAGATAAAAACTGCAAGAAAATGGTAAAATCTCGTGAATCAGTCAATATCCCACTGCCAACAGAAACATATCTACATGTATGAATATATACATAGAATAAAGAATATATACACATGCTGTTAAATATTATTATTTCTAATATTTAATGGGAAGTACAGATTTATCAAAAAAATAATTTCCAATAGACAGGATTTAGCCATAAGACTAAAAACCTGGGGGTTTTTTTGCTAGAGAAAGATTCAGCAAACATCTCTCATTTGGCCACTAGATGCTTCCTAGAGCTTCATCAGGGTTGGGTGCTGAGGAAACTCCAGAGATCACAACCCAGAGTGCTCCACACAGGAATGCAGCAGGGGCAGGAGACACAAGGAGAGTAAAGGGGATGGGGTGGGAGGACAAGAGGCTGGAGGGTAAAGAGAAACCCACCACTCATTTTCACAGACTCAATTCCCTCCTGAACACTGGGGGAAGTCTTTGGCACCCCCAAGTCCTGCACTGGGAAGAGAAACCTTGATCCTACTTTGAGCTAACGTGGATTGTTTGGCTTTGACTCAGAGCTGCCTGTCCCACCTGTGTGTGTGTCATTCCATCAGCCAATGCCTCACCATTTCTATGGAAGCAAGGATTCAGGCAACATTCTGGGATTTAAGGTAAACAAAACAGCTCAGAAATATTCTCACCCTGCCAACATTGTGTAAAGGAGAACTCCCAAGCTCCATATGTCACAAGCAGCATCATATCCCTGTCTCATGAGAACCTATGAAACAAAGAGTGTTAAATACTTGTCATATATTAAAAAAATCACCCCAAAACAAGACCCCAGCCTAGGGAAGGGTGAGACCATCCCTGGATCATGTGAGAGATTTAAATATTGACTTTCTAATATACAAGTTGCAGTAAACACCAACAACATTTCTTGTTCCCAGATTATCTCTTAAGATTTGCAACAGGCTCACATCTTATTTTTGAGGGTGGACTCTGCTGTTTTTAAAGCAGGTTTATTATAAACACATGTACTCATGTTTAAAAAGCATGTGTGATTATATTTAAAGAAAAGTAGCAGAATTGTTGAGGTTTTTTTCCAAGCATTGCTGAAAAGTTTTAGCATCTGATGCACCAAAAACAGCACAAAGAAAACACAGAGCAGATTGAAATACCTCTGGTGCCACGAAGTTTGCAGTGTAGCAGGGAGTTAGAAGCAGTCCATTTTCTCCTCGAAGTTGTTTTGCAAATCCAAAATCACAAATCCTGATAGAATCAGCATTGTTTGAATCATCAGTGTATAAAATATTACTGGGTTTAAGGTCTCGGTGCACCACCTTTAAGCAAAGACATTTGAAAAGCCACCATTTAGGAGGAGCAGGTACATTTGTTTGTAATTTACAACTTAAAAAAGCTGTTCTCTAGATCAATATACTTATGAGAGTTTTAAATAATTATATAACTTTAAAGTACCCGAAAATTAAACAATTATATAACATTAAAGTACCCAAAAATTCTAGTTCAAGTCATGTAATTAAAACCTCCTGGCTCATAATGCACCTGGAACCAGCATCACCCTTTGGCAACAAGAAGCTGAATGCAGAGTCCAAAGGCTTTGCCAGCATAACAGGACAAGTTGTTTCTATCATTCACCTTCGTGATAAAATACAAAACCTCTTAGCAGGAAAACAAGCCAAGCAAAGCACAGAGGGCAGGGGAGTGGTGATTCCAAGCTGTGCCAGGGCTGTGGCTGGCAGTGCAGGCAGTCCCTCACTCACTCACCCCCTGGCAGTGCAGGTAATTCCTCACTCACTCACCCCCTGGCAGTGCAGTCCCTCACTCACCCCCTGGCAGTGCAGTCCCTCACTCACTCACCCCCTGGCAGTGCAGGCAGTCACTCACTCACCCCCTGGCAGTGCAGGTAATTCCTCACTCACTCACCCCCTGGCAGTGCAGTCCCTCACTCACCCCTGGCAGTGCAGGCAGCCCCTCACTCACCCCCTGGCAGTGCAGTCCCTCACTCACCCCCTGGCAGTGCAGGCAGCCCCTCAGTCCCTCACTCACCCCCTGGCAGTGCAGGCAGCCCCTCAGTCCCTCACTCACCCCCTGGCAGTGCAGGCAGTCCCTCACTCACCCCCTGGCAGTGCAGGCAGCCCCTCACTCACCCCCTGGCAGTGCAGTCCCTCACTCACCCCCTGGCAGTGCAGGCAGTCCCTCACTCACCCCTGGCAGTGCAGGCAGCCCCTCACTCACCCCCTGGCAGTGCAGTCCCTCACTCACCCCCTGGCAGTGCAGGCAGCCCCTCAGTCCCTCACTCACCCCCTGGCAGTGCAGGCAGTCCCTCACTCACCCCCTGGCAGTGCAGGCAGTCCCTCAGCCCCTCACTCACCCCCTGGCAGTGCAGGCAGCCCCTCAGTCCCTCACTCACCCCCTGGCAGTGCAGGCAGTCCCTCACTCACCCCCTGGCAGTGCAGGCAGTCCCTCAGCCCCTCACTCACCCCCTGGCAGTGCAGGCAGTCCCTCAGCCCCTCACTCACCCCCTGGCAGTGCAGGCAGCCCCTCAGTCCCTCACTCACCCCCTGGCAGTGCAGGTAGTCCACGGTCTTGGCGATGGTGAACAGCACCGCGCTCGCCTCCCGCTCCGAGAAGAATTTCTGCCGCAGGATCCGGTCCAGCAGCTCCCCCCCCTTCATCAGCTCTGTCACCAGGTAGATGAATCTGCCATCATCATACACCTGGGGAGAGGTTGAACAGGGCACTCACACTCAGAGCATTCTGACAGAGGCACCATCTGCACTTTACGTGCCCCTAAATCCCCTCCTCCCACAGCAGGGGCAGCACAAACCGCAGGGGCTGCCAGAGCAGGGAGGGCCAGGCAGCTCCTGTGTCACCCTGGGAGCTCCTGACTCAAGCTGTTAATTCATCACTCTCCATTCAAGCTGTTCATTCATCACTCTGAGTTACATTTTTTAGTCTAAGAGCTGCTGCTGGAACAGGAGAGCAGCCCCACACTCCTGACTGCTCTTCCCTTCCATTCTGGCACAGACAGGACAACAGGCAGGCCACTGCTTTCTCAGGTTACCAACACACTGGCTGCTCCTTTGAAACAAGAGGAAAAATGGCATTTCTAACCTTTACATCATTCCTCACTTCAAGCTGCTTAAACAGACTTTAGAAAAAATTAATGTCAGGACAATGCTGTGTTTTGATACACTCCCTCTACTGTTACATACTGCTCTCCCAGTAATTTTTTCTATGTAAAAGAAATTTAATGAGTCCAAATAAACTGCCTACAGCTGCATTTATTTTTTCTGCACTGTCTAATAAGAGGCAGCAGAAAAGGAGATACATACATCCTTTAAAGTAATAATGTTTGGATGTTGCCCATAACGCATGAGAATCTCGATTTCTTCTGAGGGATCCCTTTTGCTTTTATCAATTATCTGCAAAATAACAGGAAAAACAACTTGCATAAACAAAGTCTATTAAATAAAGACATTTTTGTATTTATATTCTCATTTCAACAACAGAATAAAAAATTCTAGAGTTCATTACTTCTTACTAATCATAAGTAATTCCTCTTCCAGCTTCTCATCCCATCTATTCATTTCTTGCTCTATCCTTGTTAAAATTCCATCATTAATGCAGCCTGTCCTGCTCCACTGAACAAGGAAATGCACTGGTCTGAAGCATCACTAATTCCCTGCAGCCCAGTTCCACCCTTGTGAATCTCATTTTATTTCAGGTATTCCCAGCATTGTACAATATTTTCAGCTTCCAAGAGTGTAACTTATAAACTCATAAAAACACAGCAACTGGAAAACTCACAAATCTAAGTTTTCAAATCTACTAGACAATATTTTCAGAGTGGAATTGATGCCAGTACCTTCACAGCAAACTCCATGTTTGTAGCTATGTGGATACATCTCTTGCAAACAGAGTAGGAGCCCACACCAATATCTTCCTTCAGTTCATAGACATCAGTGAACTGGGCACTGTTTCCATGAAGCTGCTTCAAAAAAACAGGCAAGTGGTTATCTAAAGCAACAGGACTCTCTTTGCCATCACACTGGTACCAACAGCAGAAGTTTTTTCCTGCTTGATCATGATTTTTCTTTGAAATTCTGCCTTCAGAAAAAGAGCAACTCACTTTTTAGAATTAAAAACATCCCATGAAGTATTTAATGAGAAACAATTTATAACAGTCTCCTCAACTGTAAATATTGATCATTGGTCAGTCTTTGGCATGCCAAGGAAGTTTCCCAAAAAGCAGAACATTACCTGGACTATGGGCAGGATGTTGGTGAGGGGTGATATTTTATGGTCTTCTACAGTAGTTGTTGCAACAAAACTGAATCCCTTGAAGAGCTGGTGGGCATTTGCACTGGGTGGGACCCCTGGAGAATCTGGGGCACACAGACACACAGGATTAGTGTGGTACAGCCCAGCAAGGCCATTTCAGGGATGTTACAAAACCCTCTTGAGGGAAGGGAAGCAAACAAGAGGAACACCAATGTTAAGTAATAAATAAAACTTCTAGTTGGTTATCTGTGCTCCCTTCCTTCAGTAACAAACACAAAGTGTTCCAGAGTTTTATCTAAAACTGCAAAGCATGCAGGAATTTATATATGAACACATGTTTTAAGGAAGAAGTTTACTGAAATAGAATTACTTATGGAAAAGAAATAAAGATCATTGTCTTGTGTTCAACAGCTTTGTAACACAGAAGAGCAACAACAGAATGTGCTGCTTCACTGGTGAATGAGCTGCTGGCAAGGCACAAGTGAGGCAACACAAGAATATCCAATTAGTAAATCTTCACTGAAAAGATATCCTTGAATTATCAGAATTCAGTTTTCCTCAGGTTAAATTCTGTGCACCTCTGAATTCACTGTCTGAAATCTCACAGTGAGCACAGCTCAATAACTTTGTGTAACCCATTAAGAGCACAGACCTTCTCCAAACAATCATGAGAAAAGGGTTTAAAAGCTGGATGCAGCAAGAAAAAAAAAAACTCACCAAAAAAACCCTGAAGTGAAACTCGAAGCAGACCAAGAAATAATAATTATAATAGTTAATGCTTCTCAAAGCAAGGCATTCTCAATGCAGTACTGACCCTAAAAAGAATCACTGCTGCAATCAAATTGAGTTTATTTTAATATTAAATACTTCCCTCAAACACTGCATGTCTGATTCAAATCATAACTAGAAACCATAGTCCAGCTTTTAATATTCCATTTATTTTTTTCTTCCTGAGTCAAAGATTTGCAAAATATTCAAAGAACAGAAACCTGCTGAGGGGAACATCCTCCTTCAAAGGACTGGAACCCTGGTGCATCCTTCCCTTTTAACTTTGTCCCTGGCTTTTCTGCTTGTTGTTTTAGCATTAATGTGACCCTCCTGTCCCACAAACCTCACCCATTTACAGCCTACACAGTTACCTTTTGGTGTTTTTGCTGTGAATTCTGGATCAAAACAGAAAGTATCTTCTGGCTTTCCAGAGGCAGGTTTGAATGGAGGCTGAATTTCTCTTCTGAACAGTTTCTGAAAGAGAAGGACAAAGATTCAAGGGTCACCAAAGCTTCCATGGGTGCTGTTATTTTGCCAAGATAAAGGGTACAGGAAAAAGACCTCAACCCATGTCAGGCACATCCCTGTGGACAAGGAACTGCCCATTCTCAAAGCTCTATTCCAGGTTTTTCCAAATCCACCCAACTAAATCGGGGAAAGATCTCAAATCTGCAATAAATCCCATTTACAGCTAAGGAACAGAAAACCTCGTGTCAAAAGATGCAAAATTTAGGAAGTTCTAAGAGCATTTCCTTGCTATTTCTCTCCTCCTTTCAGATCTAGTTTTTGCAGTTTTTTTAACTTGACCTTCCTGCAGAAAAGCACACAGTATATTTTAGTTTAAAAATACAAACCAATGAACCAATCAAAACCAAGGGAAGGGACAGACCCTGCCTGCAGCATTCCTGGAACACCAGCAGCCTCTCCCACCTAGAAATGCTCCAATGGACCATTTCAGCTTGAGAATGCTGCAACTCTTAATTATTTAAAATGTAAATGCACAATTTGTAATGAATGCTCTCTATCTGCAGTAAATACTGCAGCTCCAGATGCCAAGGAATTAGAGGAGAGGGCAGGATGTGCCAGGCAGCAGTAATGCAGTGTTTGCTGTGTCCTATTCAGATGTAAATACTTCTACAAATGCTACAACACACAGAAAAATTAGCAACAGCTTTATCATTCAGATCCTTTTGTACTCACATTCCAGTCAACAGTAGAAAAAAAAGGATGTCTCTTGATTTCTTCAACTCCATCTGAACCAGCTCCTGAACAAAAAAAAAGACTGCATTTAACACACTTGTGGGTAAAGACTTTGAAGATTGCACTAAAAATTAGTTCATTTCCAAAAAGTTTGCACAGAGGTGGTTATTTGAGGGGACTGTGAATACAGGAATATTCCAAGGATGTAAAACACCCAGGGATGCAAAGAGAGCAGAAAAAGCCCATAAATACAGTGTCAATATTCTTTGCTGGGATGCTGCCAGAGCTTTGGCTCACTCCTAAGTCACTGATCCCACATTTTGACCATTCCTTGGCCAAACCCTGGAAGGCATGACCCAAACTAACAGGAATATTTTATTTTGAATAAAAAGTGAGGCTGAGTTGATTATTTAAAGAACCAAATAAATGAACCAACCTAATCTATTTGATGGGTTCCTTTTAAACAACATCCTCAGGAGACTTTGTGCTTCAGGGCTGAGGAACTGAGGCATTCCCAGCTTTGCTCTAAAAGAAAACAGACAACAAGTCAGAGGAAGAAACTTATCTTAGTAAAAACTGTCTACATAGATTTCACTGCACAATTTGATGTATCAAGGATCTATTCCAAAGCCTTGTAGAGAGCACACACTTAACTCATCAACTTTTTAAGTTTCCTGTTATAGGAGTGGTTTAAAATAAAACCCAACAAAGAACAAACACATCACACCAAAACCACCAAACCCCACCCAAGCAAGCTTTCTGCTGAAACAGAGTAAAATAATTATCTCAGGAATATGTAAGTATTTTCAAATGTATCTTCATGTCACCAGGAGGTTTTTACCAAAATAACACCAGTACCAGAAGAGACTCACCAAATCCCCAGTTACCTGTCCTTGGAGTGATTGCTGCTATTCCTCCAGGGCTCATTGAGCCACCATATAAAAGCTCACTGACTTTAGCACTTATTGTATTTAATGAACACTCTAAAGCCAAGGCAGGAAATTCCTGTGCAGAACTGCAGCAGCACTGGGAGCTGCAGGGAGGCAGCTCAAGGTCTGAGCCATCCTTTCACTCCCACCCAGGGCAAGCTGCAAGGGCCCTGTGCTGGGAAGAACAGAGTTCCTCCCTCCTCCCCTTCCCCAGCACCCCTCAGAGGGCCCAAGGCTCTGCCTGTCCAGGAGGAAACTCTTTGCAAGCTGAGCACAGACAGATGAGAACACATTTGCCCAACAGCTCCACTCAGAGAGCACCAGCTCACCCAGTCTGTCCAGTCCAACAGCTTCTGCTGTAACTGGGGCAATTTAAGATGAGAATTTGAGCACGTAAGGGCTCTCCACACATCTGTACACAAAGCAACACCTGATCACCTGCTGCTTACAAAACAAGGTGTGCTGGAACAGTAGCAAGGGAGTGTAACAACAACAGGAGTGTAAATCCAGCTGCTCTCAGTCACTGCACTGTTCTTATCTTCATTATACGCCCACAATCAAAGCTTCATCCCTGAGATTTTAATTGCTGGGGATACTTAATGGTACTTCACAGCCTGGGATCTAAAGCTTATCAAGGGGCTTTGCTGTTTGCTCCTGTTGCAGCTCAGTGCTCTTAGAATCACAAAATGGTTTGAGCTGGAAGGGACCTTAAAGCTCATCATGTTCCATCCCCTGCCATGGGGACACCTTCCACAAGACCAGGCTGCACAAGGAGTTGTTATAACAAGCTGCTAAAACATGTTTAAAATGACATTTTTTGACTTCTGAAAAAGGAAGGAGATGTACTTACTTCAGTATCATATTCATAGTCTCATTTCGATCTTTACCTTGGAATGGCAGGGTACCAGTAAGCATTTCAAACTGGAAAGAACAAATGTTAATCTAAATCAACACTTCTTCCCCCAACTGCTGAAACAAAGTGTTAAACACTGCACTCTTTCCTACCTCTACACCACACTGGCTGAACTTTGAAAAGATTGTGGAAGTGTTCCCAAATCTAAAATTCTGCTCTCACATGCAGTTTACAGGATGAGAACAGTGGCAAGTGTAGCATGATGATGATGGAGGAATATTATACATCAAGAAGGTACTTGAAAGTAATAAAATCTCCTCCAAAAACCAGTTTTAGATGTTGCCATATTCCAAAAACTGCAAGAATGGTAAATTCTAGAATAGCAGTTTACTTTTCAAGTCCATCTCCACATCAGGTTGATGCTCTAACACACCCCAGGAAGGGCAGAAGTGGCAGCAGTTGCTGACTTATCTCACTACTGCACTCCAGCATTCCTTCCACAGGCTCAGTCTCACAGAAATCCCATTAATATTCCTTCAAACCAAGCCTTCAAGTCTGTTTTTAAATTTAACTATCAAGTAACATGCAAAGTAAAAATACAAAGTGAAGTCTCACACTGAATACAACTGATTTTAACTACTAATGGACAACACAGGATTTTTCAGCTGCCTGATAAACACTCCTTAGAGGTGAAAAATCAATTTTATTCCACCCTGTAGCCATTCAGCCATTGAATTGTCCCCCTTACCCAAGCATTCCTAACCTGAACTGGACAAGCTTATTCTAAGTGTATTTGTGTGAGCTTAGCAAGGGAAGCAAGAGGCAAATACAGTACCATGAGGACCCCAAAGGACCACCAGTCAGCACTCTGGTTGTGCCCTCGCCTGTTTACCACTTCAGGAGCCATGTACTCTACAGTACCACAGAAGGAATAGGCCTTCTTCTCTTGGTCTACTGATTCCTTGCTGAGTCCAAAATCTACAACAACAGCACCACAAGAATACAGCCAGTAAAGAATGGCAGGGAACAGAAAGAAATCAATAGATGGTAATTCAAAATGCAAGCGTTGAGAGGTTTGGGTTGGTTATTTTCAGAAATGTGATTAGCACAGCTCTCCATGGAACAAGAGACTGCAGGTATCTGGAGAGAGCACACTTATTTTACTACACACCTCCAAAACCATTCTAAAAGTCATTAAATTAATGATTAGCCATCAAAGTTATTACTGAATTAACGTGGCATTTGAAATCCTACACCTTTAGAGCTCTAAAACACTCAGTTCTCATTTTCTCTGTTTACTGCCTGCTTTATTCACACAAAAAATTGGATAAAAGTAAAAATCAGTTTCAAAGGGAATGCAGCCTGCATGGTCTGGTCTTACTGAATGATGAATAAACAAAATCACACTAAAAATATTGGTGTTACATAAGGCAACATGGTTCTGTAACCTGCCTCAAGTTCAGCACAGAACAGCCCTGCATTCCCAGAATATTTCATTCCCAGAACACTTTTTTCCCTGTTGTGAATACACAAGTCCTTGACACTGGCTCAGCTCTCAAACATCCTTATTTTCACAGGAGAAAATGATTGCTAATCAATGATCCCATCCATTGTTTCCACTTTCAGAAGGAAGTGACAACTTTAGAATTGAATTGTGTTTAAATATAGCAGAATTTTAAAAGGTAAGCATTTCACAAATCTGATCTCCATCATCTTTATTCTATCAAGTCCTTGAGGGCTTAAAAAACATTTTTCCCTTGGAATCTAAGAGCAATACCTTAGATTAAACTATATGATAAATCTCTAGTACAAAACCATCACCTTCAATATAATTGAAAGCTTCCAGAAATTTATAGTAATAAGTTTTCTAAACTGCCTTTTATATACATCATTTTCTAGAATATATGTATTTAGATTGTTTCTTACAGAACTATTTTCTGCAATTTTATATGCATTTAAAATTGATAATACAGAAACTCAGAAAAACTTATTTACAAAGGACTGTATTAATGAGTGGTGCCTACCTGTTAACTTGATATGTCCTGCTTCATCAAGCAAAATGCTGAAAATTAAAATTCACATTCACCAAAACACATAAAGATCAATGCTTACAGAAAACATTTAAAATACAAGTTAAAAACAATGACATTAAATTCTGTTATTTTTTTAAATGAGCTAATATTATTTCTTTTAAACCACAGATACGTGTTTTACATTTTGTATTTTTTTACAAAGTCTTAACGAAAATAGTTTAATTTTTTTACAGTGGAAAAGGTAAAGCAACAAGCAAAATACACATAATAGTGGTAAAATACATTTTACTTTACTTTTCTGGCTTCAGGTCCCTGTACACAATTCCCAAGCTGTGAAGGTGATCCAAAGCAAGGGCCAGTTCTGCGAGGTAGAATTTCACATCTTCCTCTGTAAACATAACCTAATAAGAACTGTATAGATTTACCTTCTGATCTTGTCTTCAGTTTTTAAAACTGCAATCTAAAAAAATATATATTCCTGTCTGCCTAGATTTCAAACTTAGTTTTCAAAGTCCCTTGTGAACTCATAATTCAAGAGTTCAGCCAAGAGAAATTATTTACTAATATCTGTTAATTATAAAGTAGACAAAGAACTAGCTGCAATACTTAAATAAACCCATCAGCATTACTGCAAAGCATTAATTAACTTTTAGATAATAAATTGTTATATTTGGTGTAATTGACACCCAGCACTCCTCCTGCAACAAACCCAGACAGCTTTCCACTGCATCATAAGATTTAATATATGGCTGCTGTATTGGGTGAGTAAAAATTCACATTAACAAGATTTAGGAAAAAAAAAAAACAACACAAAAATCATTTAGGAAAAGAACATGGAGGATAAATCACTGGTGGCAATAACAATGACAGCCTGGGAGCTGGGAAACCTGCTCTGCTCTTAGGAAAAAACTATTGAAGAACCCTGGTGAGACACTGAAATATTGATGTTACCTCTAGAGCAGAGATGCACTTCTGTCCTGAACACTCCACAGTTTGCTTTCATTTAATATAAAACCTGTGCCTGCTTTGGCTCTTGTCATGTTCCATAGATTACTGGAGGAGCTTGGAATCTTTAAATGGCTGGACTGAATCTGGACTTTAGGGGGAACTATTCCCTCATTTGCTGAATCCAGCAGGATTCCAAGCTCTTCCAGTACATTGTAGAACACGACAAGAGCCAAAGCAGGCAGAGTTTTTGTATATTAAATTAAAGGACCTGTGGAGTGTTCAGAAGTGTAGTGCAGCCACTCAGCTCCCTGGTTCCTGTGCTCTGCACTGCTCAGCTCTCCAGGCTGTGATCTGCTCTCCAGGCTCAGAATATTCCTGATTTCCATGATCACAGGTGCTGACCCCGGGTAACAATGAAGCTGTGACTCCACACGGTGTCACCTTCACACCTAAAGATCAATCAATGCTCATGCTGGGCTTCAGCTCTTGCAAAAGAGCAAAGGAAACCTTGGACTTCATTAATTACTCCTTGGATTTCATTACTCCTTGGAGCAACCAAAATGCAAATCTCAGAATATAATGATGCTAAATGCTAATCTGCCATCTCCCCATAATGACATGGAAAGCTGTTCTCTGGGTCAAGTCAAACATGATGCAAGTCAGCTCCATTAAATATTACCAATAAGAACTTCATTACACACTCATCTCACTGCCACAGCTCAAACTCTCATGCCCACATTAGAATTTAAAGACCAACAAAATAACTTCAGTAACTTTAATAACTTCATACTAAATCTAATGAATTTAAAATTATCCTTGTGTGCAGAGTATGGAATGCCACAGGGAATTTATCCTCATGTGCACTGTCCATAGCTTGTGTTTTACCATGGACTTTTCAAATTACTTCTCCCACCAGAAAATAAAAACCCGACTTTTTCATATCTATATACATAAAAGCCAGTATAAAAGGTAACTTAAGTGTTCCAAAAAACAAGGGAAGCCTTAGCAGTAAGAAAACTTGAGGATTACAACTTCTCAATTCCCACAGGAACACATCCCTCTTTCAACCCCCAGCAAGAGTCCTCATGGACAGCCTGGCACCCCTTATTTAAATGTAAACCCAGGGATAATCCCAGCTGGGGTAGTGCAAGAGAACAGCTCTTCCTGATATTCCAGAACTGCCTCTGGAATTGCACATTCCATATCAAAGCCTGACCTCTTCCCTACCTCCTGCTCCAATAACCCAGGACAAGTTGGTCACTTGAAGTTTCTAACAGCCATTTTAGCTTCCAGATTCATTAATTCTGAGCTCAATTCTTAGATATAATCACTGAGCTACCAATCTCAGCTTTTAACAAAAATGCCTTTAAATTCTCTCTCTTCTGCCTGTTCCCAAAGGAAAATCTTTATTTTTATGAGAAGTATAAGGGGGAAAAACTCCTGGCCTTACATACTGGGAATAAACAACCTCCTCCAGGCCATGAAAAAAATCAGATAACACAGTTTTCTCATTTAAGAAAGTGGCTTTTCCTGTGCTTTGGCAATATAAACGGATTTACAGTGGTGAAAACACTGAAAACCTCACTTGCTGTGAAGCTGTTGAGAAACTGCCATTAAAAATTTAGATCTTTATAAAAGGTTTGCCAAAAGCAAATAAAAGTCTTCTAAACGTGTTCATAACACTTAAGGTAACATGTAATAAATATTTGATGGCAAATGTTTTAAAAAAATAACAACAGCCTGTAGCTGTATCCCACTCCCTCCTCTGGAGCTCTCCCTCCAGGAAACAAAAATAGAAATGAAAAATTCAAGGTCCAGTTGTGTGCCAGGGTTGGATGGAGGGGAGTGGGCTCAAAAGCACTTTTGTGTTCCCACTTTGTGGGATTCAGGATGAGCATTTGCAGTGCAGCACCAGGCAATCTGACAGTGCAGCAGAAAGCTCTCAGGGCTGCAGGATTCCAGGAGCACCTAAGCTGACTAAGAGCATGACAACTACACATCCCCTTCCTTCAGTGCTAAATATTCATTTACTTCAGTTGTGTTTCCAAGCAACAAAACATTTTTAGACAAAAGAACTGTACTTTGCAGATGCCAAATTAAAACTTGGGCTACTCATCAATACACACTCGGGTTTCTTAAGGATAGAACAGAATCTAGGATATGTAAGGAAAGCCCAAAAGTTACTAAAAACTTCACTGTGACAAGAAATATGGGGGGAAACAGGTTTAGAAGCCAACCCTGTACCAACAAAACCCAGCCCCTGCCTAAGAGTGAGTGGAGATAAAATTTTAGGTACTTACCTCTTTGGATAATCGTGTGAATACATCTCCTCCCCTGAGAAAATCCAATATTAAATAGAGCTTCCCTTCAGTCTGAAAGGCTTAAAAAAATTTTAAAAGTAAATAAAAATCAGTAGTTGTATGACAAAGCTACAAAACAAATCTGAATGCTTTTACAACTAGGAAATTTCAATCACAGGCAATACTGTTGTTTGTGGAAGTGAAATAATTCAGCACATGAGGTAATTTATTGAATGATTCCTTGCTTCTTCACAGAAGAAAATCTTAGTCACGAGAGATGATTAAAATAATGTTCTTTTATTTCTCCTTTTTCAAACAGGGAAGCAGCAAGGACATCAATTACTGTGGTTTGGTTTAAATCAATGCAAAGTACAAAACCTCTGCAGAACTTGAACATAAAGATTCAGAAAGTTCTTACAAGAGAGCATGCAGCCACATTTCTCTTCACAGAGAAAAGCAAGGCACGACTTCCCAAGAATATTCCTGAGATTCACATTCTCTGAACCTCAGAGAAAGGAAGAACAATTCTTATCTCATCTGCTGTGCCTGTGTTTGTGCAAAAGCAGAATGCAATATGGGGATTGTTTACCCACAGTGATGTTTTGTTTCCTTGGCCTGTCAGGGCCAGGTGTGTGTGTGTGTGTGTGGGGACTGTTGGGTGACAGTCACACGATTCTGTGCAGTTGAGTGCTTGGCAGGTTCATAATAATAATAATATAATAATAATAATAATATAGAATATAATAATAATATAGTAGAATAATAATATAGAATAATGATATAGAATAATAATAATATAGAATAATAAAGTAATTAATTAGCCTTCTGATAAGATGAAGTCCTCCTCATCATTCCTCCCAGACATCGGGGGTGAAAATACCCACTATAAAACTTCTCTATAGCCATGTATTTACACTCCTTTATTTTCCCAAGTGGCTAGAACCCAATGTGAGCCCTCCAAACGTGAGGGAGAGCAGAGCAGCAGTGGCCTGGGGCAGGGGAGGCAGGGCAGAGCACAGGCATGGACCCACCATAGTGCAGTTTGACGATGAACGGGTGGTTCACCTCCACCAGGATGTCGCGCTCCATCTTGGTCCGGACCCTGTCCCGAACTGAGGGAGAGCAAACAACAACAACAGTGGGACACAAATGCATTTGGTACCACACAGAAAGGCTTTGTTGGCTAAAGGAAGCTCTTCCCTCATCACCTGATTTGTTTTTTAGTGTAAAAGTCTCCCACCAAACTCCTCCTTTCAGGCAGCAGGACTCTGGTTTGTTTCCTGCCTGCCCCAACTTCCTTCTTTGTCTCATTGCATTTCCAGCACGTCCCCACATTTTGTGATAATCCATATTGCTTTCAAGGAAAAAGTTCTTATCTACATTCCCAACTTCAATTTTTGAATTAACTCTCTGTCCTGAACATAAAATATTTTTAAGATTACTTTTTCCCCTTTAACAGTAAAGCCCTGTTTACACACAGTGGACTCGCACCCATTCAAGTGTCTCCTGAAAGCCAAAACACTGAATTAAATTGTTCTGGCTCCTGGAACAAGGGAATGACTTAATTTTAACCACAGCAGAGTTCTGACTTAAAAAAAGACAAAAGGAAAACTGTTTATGAAATTAACTTGTTTTCATAAAATGAAAAGTCTAAACAGAATTAAATAATCCAATTTTAAACTTTGAAAGAACATTTCTCACCACATAATTAAAGCTACCTGGCCAGATTTAAAATAATACTTAAACATGAACTTACAAGTTACTCTAAAAAAAACCTCCTGTCAGAGCAGAGTTATGAACTCACTGACAAATATTTAAGATTAAAAACAGCTTTTAAATACAGGTGCACTAAACCCCATGGTCCAAAATCCCAGCTGAAAGACAAACCTACCTTTTAAAGAAGCTTTTTTCAACACTTTCATTGCATAAAGCTGCCCAGCATCAGGCCCAATTATCTTCCTCACGAGGAAGACCTGGCAATACAAAGCCCATTTTTAAATCACTGCAAGCTTGGTAATCAAACCCAAACTCTCACAAAGCATTTGCAAAGCTCCCATTAATGTCAGGCAGCTTCCAGTGCTCTGCACCAAGCACACACCTTTAAAGGAAGAGCAAAATTCCTTGATCAGATCAGAGCTGCAAAGCACCAAGCTCTCTGAAGCATGACACTGCCCAGAAACTTTGGATTCTCTCCTGATTTATCAAAGAAGTTCTGACAGAAAAATGTTTCTTTCTATCACTTTCTTGGAGAATGACAATTCTGCCTGGTCTGCCACCTCCCAAGAGGTTTTTGAGGCTTAAGACCCAAGTCTCAAATATCAAACATTCATTTTTATTAATGAATTCTGTACAAGTGGTGAGATGAAAGCAAGGAAACCTCACCATTTAAGATCAAAGCACCCTTTCCCTCTGGAATAGCAACTCCAACAGGTTTTTCTACTTTTTCTCTCCAGAAGAGTTTTAAAGATAGATGGGATACAACTTGACACAGAGAAAAGCATATTAGATAAAACACTGCAGTACAAAGACATGGAGCTACACTAATTTTTAACCACCAGATCTTCCAATTTACAAAATGGTTTGATATGTGCTCCTACTTCTAAATTGCTGTTCTTGTAATAGCAATTTTTAGTTATGAATTAATAAGTTATGTTTACAAAACCAAAAAACCACAACATACAAGTCACAAGAGAAAGCCAAGAGCTCCCTGCAATTACCTCTCTGATCTCCCCTTACCCAGACTTTCATTTACAATTAATTTATTTCCATCTAGAAATTATAGATATTTTTTCAATGATCTTGTCAAATTTTCCAGTCTAGAATCAGAAATTCAAGCACTGTTATGACTAAGTTGTACAAGGTTGGGAGAGGGGTTGTTTTTATTTTAAGCTCTGGTTAGAAGAAAAATATCATGTTTCAAGGTTGTCTGGCTTTTTGTTTTAATAAGTTTTGCCCAATAACTGACCTACAACAGTGCTCTCCTATAGGCCAAGGTGATAGAAAACAGTAAAGGGAATAATTTGAACACCAGCAACTAAGAATACAGCTGTGGATGAATACAATCACAATTATAAAATACTAATAATAAGCACATGGGAATATTTAGTCTTAACAATCAACAACTTGTGAGGACAGAAGGAATTCATGTGCAAGTTACAAATTTTAGCTAGTAAGACTCAAAATAGTGCAAACTACTGAAGCACCACCTATTTATTTAATTTGCAGACAAATCCTCCAGAATTCCATGTCTGCTTAAGAAGGTACTTCATCCCTCAAAGAATGAGGAGAGAATTCAGCAATTCAGGAGGTTTAACCCTTATTTCTGTGGAATGATTGAATCCTGCACTGATGTCAAAAGCAGATTGCAGGTTTAACCCTTTATTTCTGTGCAATGATTGAATCCTGCACTGATGTCAAAAGCAGGCTCCAGGTTTAACCCTTTATTTCTGTGCAATGATTAAATCCTGCACTGATGTCAAAAGCAGGCTCCAGGTTTAACCCTTTATTTCTGTGCAATGATTAAATCCTGCACTGATGTCAAAAGCAGGCTCCAGGAACCTCCCCTGGTGTTTGCACAGCCCAAAGGAAGGAGCCTGGGAGTAGAAACTGGGAAGAGAAAACACCATGAGGGCAACAGCCACTGACCCTCCTGGTTTGTTTTCTCTCTTCACTGGAAAGAACAAGGAGCTCTGAGCTCAGGTGTGCAGCACCTGGAGAGGCACTGCCAGCATTCCAGAGCTCCAGAGCACCTCTGGCCCAGCTGCTGGGGTTCCAAACAGGAGCCCTCCTGAGGCTGGCAGAACTCTGAGCTCTGGAAGCCAAATCTGAGGCAGGGCTGGCTGTGCTGAGCCCTCAGGTGGTGCAGGCATCTCAAATCAGGAGTAATAAATACATGGAGCCTTTTCAGGCTCCCACAGTGAGAAGTGTGTGAGGGAATTGGCAACCGACATTATCAGGTAAAGAAATGTTTCTGTAACCTCAAAATACTCAGAAATATTTCAAGTCTGTTCTCTACACTATCACTTGTGCACAGAATGCCTCCCTAATGTCAATTTCCTCCTCTCTCACTGTATTTTATGCAGAGGTTTGTTCCTGCCTAGAGACACACAAAGAAATCAGCAGAAGAACAGGAAAATGGGAACAAATGTAAAGCTGATTGACTACTTCAGATGTTGCAAAAGATGTAGTTTGAGTCTGGTTTTAAAAAATTAATTACCTTCCTATACACTAGGATTAATATTTCAACTACTGTGTTTCAACACAGTGAGAGAGATCAGATTTTCAACTTCATTTCTGCAAAGTGACACCCAGTGGCACATTACAAAAGGAAAATACTGTAACAAAAACACAAAAACTCTGCCATATTTCCTCTCTGTGCCATTTGAATAATTAGTGTCTTTTAGCTGGAGATCACTTGATAAATACAGCAAACTAGAAAAAGTAAATAAACTGGGGAATGTATTTCAGGTTAAGTTCCCACCTGCCACAATCAACTCTTCTGTAGCTACATAAACACAGATTTTGTGTCTTGAAAAAAGCCAAACATTCCCAGCATGTCAAGTCCCACCACCAAAAGACAAATCAGCATTTCCTTCAGAAGGTTCTGTCCATGGCTCTGGAGCAGGGCTGGGAAAGGATTCCATTACTCAACACATTCTCAAACATTCCCAGCAACTCTGCTGGCCATTATTTCCCTGGAATGTCTGGACAGGTCTATGGAACAAGTTTATCATCTTACCTTTCCAAATGATCCCTGTCCAAGAACCTTAAGTAGTTCAAACTGTGCTGGGTCTGCTTTCTCACATCCTTCTTTCACATGATGTGTAATAGGAATTTCTTTCACACTTCCTTCATCCTGTGATTTTAAAGCAAACAAAATACAACAGTGAGCAGGCCTGCAGTAACTAAGTCTTGTTAAAAGTGCATGTAAATACCTGGATTTTTCTTTGTTTAGTTTTATTTTAGTAAAATATTTAAAATTTTAATATGGCTTAAAGGAAAACTGTTCAAATGAAGAATTTTCCCATCTTTTTCTAAACAGATGCATCTAAAATTTCTAAACTGAAGGAAAATTCTCAAAGAATGCTCATTTCCTTTTGCCATAAATATTTCAACTACAGAAAAGCTGGATTATTTTACATGAAAGGAATAAATGCCCAGATTTTTAAACCAAGACTTCTGAGTTTCACCTCTGCTTAGCAGCTTTAGTTTTCCCAGTGATTACCCTTCTCATCTTTCCCCCTTCCTGAAATAAGTCTTAATGAAAGCCAAATTGAATTTCATCATTTGGGGTAATTGTTGCTTTTCACAGCAGCAAATAATAACTCTGGTCATCCATTTGTAGCTGGAGGAACAGGCAGCATTTGAAGACCATAAATAAGAGATGAGTCATCTTAAGGACTCTGAGAATTCTTGCATCCAAGAGAAGAAACAGCTCTGGGGTGCAGAGCTCCTGGGAAGATTATCCTGTGTGGGGACCTCCTTCAGACAGCTGAGGGTAATTCTGAGCTAGGTGAGTGATTTAATGTCCTCCTGACTGTCTCATGTGCCTCTCACCTTCAGCAAAGCAGGACAAAGCAGCCCCAGTTGTGAAAAGAAAAACATTCCTGATGACACAAATCCCATGATGGATTGCAGCTTTTATGGTGTAAGAGAAGCTTCTGAGAGCCAAAAGAAGCAAGGTGTCAAAATAAGCACCCTTGGAATTCAAAACTGAGGCCCACAACAGCAACCTCAGCCTGCAGGTGGAAAAGGAGCAGCAACCTCAGCCCTAGCAAGAAGATCAATGAAGTTCTTGTACACAACAAGTGAAAATCCCATCTGACTTGCATGATTTCACTTTTGGGGCACCAAATGATGATCAGCTGTCTCCTGTCCTCTCTTCAGGCCTCATTTTGAAAGCTTCTCTTAGCAGGGACCAGAAAAGCACCCCCCAACCTCCTGTGAGCTACAGCCCCTCGAGGAGAAGTGCCAACAGCACCAGGAAAGGACCTGAGCACTGATGAAACAGTTTTGAAATAACATCATTCTGCAGTCAGGTGAACTTACTGCCCAGAACTGAGCATCAAAGCTGCCAATCAATCAGCTTTATCACAGTTCATACAGAGGCACCTGGATGGAATTCTGGTTTTTACACAGAAATTCAGAGTAGAAATGTGCTCATCTGAATCTGTACATGCTGCAGTAATTAAAGAAAAAAAAGAAGCAATCATCACACTGCATTAATTGCTTCTGCCTTAATTGCTTCGCTTGTCCAGAGGGGGAAAGAGAGTTCAAACAAACATCTTGGTGTATTCCCAAACTGCAGTCCAGCTGTTACTGCACACCAGTCCTTTCCCCTCCCCTCTCTTATTTCATCCTCCTTCTGGGAAAGGCTGTTTGTCCTGCCTGCTTCCCACACAAGGTGGGTATGAACACCAGACACTGCTGGAAAACAAAGATAATTCTGTAATTCACAACCAAGCCACTTTATTTCCCTCTTTGGTCACAAGTCCCCATCACACACTGATGACACTGTAAAATCCCAACTTCCCCTCAACCATGCCCCTTGGTGACTGTCATTTCTGCACTCAGAGGACAGATACTCTTATCTTTTCATTTGCCTTTACTTTTTAAACACGTCTAATTTAAGGCAGGTAAGAACAGCAGCATTTCGAAGTCATCTGGTGACAGATGAAAGCAGCAAGTTGTCTAATTACACACCAAGTTGTACAACAGACTTAATGGCTGCTTCTTGCTATGAAATATGTAAATATTCTATTTAGAAGCCTTTTTTCTTCACCGTCCTAATTTGTATTCCCTAACACCGTGAAACTTTGCATGAGAAAAGCTCTTTAAGAGTTCAGCCTCTCCTGTGTTTATCACCCACCTCGAGCCATTAGCCTGTGACATCACACGTGGTTGCTGAGGAGACTGAGAGGATTTCTAAAAGTGAACTCAGGAGAGAAATGTTTTCCATGCAAATAAAGACTAACTTGAGATGGATTAAATGAGGGTTTTTTTTTATATAAAGTGTTTTATCTTCACAAAAGATGTCTATATAATTTCACTTACTTAACTACCATTAAGGTACTAAAAATTGGCTTGACTGAGGTGTGAGAGACCTTTCCATCACCACCAAGGAGTGAGCACACAGAGCTGAGCAGCTCCAAGCCACTTTCATTTTCATTTCTACTTTGGCCTCCACGAACTACAAATTTGGTTATCTCATTCTGTGTTCTGCTGCTTGAGCAGCAAATTTCTTTCCAAGCTGAGGCACCAGCTCCCACCCAGTGGCCTTGCACAAAGGGAACTCAACTCTTCCCTGCTCCCAGCAGGTTCTCCAGGAGCCAGGGAGCCAAAGCAAACACCAGGATCAGCCCTGGCTTTGCCACAGCTGCCTGGAATGTGGCTCCAGAGCTCAGCAACCTCCTCATCCTCCTTCTAGAGCAGTAGAAAACTCAGATAATCCACTGCTCCTTTTTTTGCTGCATGTGAGACCACTCTGACACCTGATTGACCCACTCCACACCAGGAAATGTCCAGGCACCACGTGGGTCTGTGCCCAAGACTTCATCTCCAAATCTCTTTGTGGTAAGTGTTGTTACTGTGCCACAAAGCAGTGGTTACAGATCCATTTATGGCACAATCCCACACTGGTTTGGGTTGGAGGGGCCCTAAAGCCCATGCAGTGCCACCCCTGCCATGGCAGGGACACCCAGGCCCAGCCTGCTCCAAACCCCAATGCCCAGCCTGGCCTTGGGCACTGCCAGGGGCTCTCTGGAAGACCTCTGGAATACCTTTGTGACCCTAAATCCAAGGAGGAGTGTGCTGAGAAATGCTGGCCAGTGTCTGCATGGGCAGTCAGGCGTTTCACCACACACAGCTGAGCCTCAAGTCTAGCCCAAGGTTTAGCCACACTCAGAACACTCAACTTCAGCATCTCCTAAACAAGCACTGGGCAAAATCCACCTCAAGAGGGGCTTACCTGGGATATTTCTCCATAAAGCACAATTAACATACTGGTGTACACATTAATTCTGCTCCAGAAAAGCAGCAATAAGTACCTTTGAGCTGAAGGTACAGCAGCTACACTAAAAACTACAAAGGCAGAACAAGTGATTGCAGCAAGAGCAGCACTGAGCTCTCTGTGTGAAAGGTCCCAGGCTGGCCTGGGTGTTTCTGAGGGATCAGCAAATGCTCTCTCCAGCACAGGGAATCTTCCCATGAAGCTCTGCCTCATGCAGCAGAGTTTCCCAAACAAGGCATTTATGACAATCCCTAGCCAGGTACTAATTTTCACAGCCATCCTTGAGACTTAGAGTCTCCTCAGATATTGTTCCAATAAAATGATGGGTTCAGAAGTTATTAAAGAGCAGGGAATGCATCAATTCTGCTGCAACAGGAGGTCATGCTAATGAGTGGCTGAAGTGAGCAGGAATCAAACACTCACATGGTAGGAATATGGTTCACCCTCTTCCATAGGCTCATCTGCCATTTTAAGGCCATTTAGCTGCAGGGAAAAAAAAAAAAAAAAAAAAAAAAGAAAGAAAAACATCATTAAGACCCAGCAATTTCAAATTAATAAGAGTTCAAAATTTGACCAATTTACATTTCAGAGCACACAAGTGAGAACTGGTGGTGGGGTTGCTCTAATTTAAAGCTGTACTTTCAAACAAACACTACTACTCAGTAGTTATATTTAGCATCTCCCTTATGTATCATTTAGCATCTCCCTTTGTAAATGCCATCATTATTATTATTATGCCAGTGTTATTTAATTGGGATTAATTTAAAACTCCTTTAAAAGCTAGATACCACTCCTACAAGATGACACTAATGCAGAATTCCTCAGTTATGCATGAAATTTATGCTGCAGATGCTTTTCAGAAATCTAGAGTTTTCTAAGGAAAATTAATTTGCAGTTTAAAGGGAGAAGATGCAAAAGTGATTCCAAGCCTTTTTGAAAATACCAAGCCCACAGCTGCAGTAAAAAAAAAAAAAAAAAATCATACTTAGTTGAAGCACTAAGTCACAAATAATTCAGTGCTGAAACTAAAAAAAACCACCAAAAACCAAAACCAACCAAAACCCAAAAATATGAAGGACATGTTCTGTTCAGACATGCAAAGCAGTCATTAAAAACTGGAAATACCTGACAAAAATGGGTGAATGCCATTATGGATTTTGCTAGCAATAACTGCTAATTTATTTATATATTAATTGTTCAGCATCTCTACCTTTACATGGCACAGGTCTCATGTTAAAAGTAACTAGAAATGACATAAGAAAACTCAAACTTCTTCTTTTTTTTCTGAAAACCAAGTTGAACCAATTAAACTCTTAGGCTGGGTAAGGACTTTTTTTCTTGCACATCTGAATTTTTCTAAAATCCCTGCCTAAGACACTGGAGTATGGTGCTGCTGTCAGCATGGGAGTTGGTAAAACCCAGGACTCCAGAGAAATCCCCCAGATTGCCCTGCTCAGAACCAAAGGCACCAGCTGGGGCTGCAGGGACAGGTTTGTACCATGACTCTGACACCCAGACAAAGCCTCAGCCACTGCCTCTGCTGCCACAGGCTCCTGGTGTGGAGCAGGGCTGGCAAGAGTTAATTCACAAATTAATGCTTTTGGTAAAATTAAATCTCTAGTTTTTGTAGCAAGATACTGGCACTTATTTTTGGACTATATCCTCACTGGGGGAAAAAAAAGACAAACAGAAAAACAGATCAAGGAAATAGCACAAAGCTTCATTTATTTTCTACTCCACAAGTTTCTATTTACCATAACTCAGTTTAACCAATGTTCCTCCAACCCATGCCCATCATCCATCTCTCATGTGTTGCCACCCCAGCTCTAACAGCCAGAAATCACTCCTGCATTATCATGGATCCAGAAACCAAAACTACTCATTTGCTACATAACTTAGTTCTCTTTTTTTTGCATTTTTTTTTCCACAGATTAGACAGTGGGAGGGACAGACACTCACTATGGTTGCTATTGTACAAATTAACTGAATAAATCCAGCAGCAACACCAAAGTTCAGCCCAGCTCTGACCTCCAACCCCATTTCCATGCAATTTCTTTTCACAACACCATAAATTACATTCAAGTGTGAGCCAATGTGATGCCCACCAAAATTGTCCAATAAGTTTATTTGGAACTAGAAATAAACTGGGTTTCTACTCCTGGTGCTCAGAAATGTAATCACATTGTTCCTTCAGGGACTTCAATTCAAAGTGATTTTATTGTGCATTTCACCTTTTCTTTCTACAAAGATGGGCAACATTTTCCAAGTTTTGTTACTTAAATTTAAGCTCTGGAACCAACACCACCAACCAGAAGAACTGCAGATACACCAAAACTAATACAGAGAGAAAAATTGGGGTGGAACGGGGTTTTGAACCCCAAATCAGTGTGTTATTTCACCTAATTGTTCCTGAGAACACCATTTAATGAACTTTCAACTTGCTGGCAAATCAAGTACACTAAAGCCATTGGATTTTTATGGCAGGTAATCATCTTAATTAACAATTTCCTATTGTACACTTTTCCCCTTCACTGCTGCTCCTTGGTCTGTGTTTGTTTTTTCCTGTCCAGTCTCTCTGTACTGATACAGACTGGGACACCTGCCAATTCCTAGTCCAAAGAATTTGATGTTCAAGGGCATGAATCTGCTTTTATGGCTTGATACACACAACTACACTTTTGCCATATTTGTTTGTAAATCCTGGTCACTGCCCATTAAAAAAAGCCAAGGAACAAAAATCTGCAAACTTGTTGGAATAGAACCCAAAGTCTGGTGGCTTGTTAAGTAATTCAGCTAAAAAAAGTCAATGACAAAAATCAAATCATTACTGTCTTGTACAGTCACTTAATTGGCTGAGTTTCAATAACCAGAAGCTGGCAAAAAAGAAAAGTGACAGTTAATACTGATTTCCCACCTCTGTGGAAACCAGATACAAAATGCAGCTCCCACAGCCAAGTGAGGCTCCTTTTAGAGATTTATTCATGAATATTTATGCACAAACATATAGAACAGAACGATTTTAACCTCCAAGTCACTACTTACTAAATATCTACAAATGCACAAATTTAATTTATTATTGAGAATTAAAGAGCACAGCTCTCTATAAAAAGAACAGGTGAAAAAAGCCAATACTATGATGGTGAAGGAGATTCTTTCACCTTTCAATCATTTTGGTGTTCAGTGCTGCTCAAGTCCTACAACTGAGCATTTTAAATATTAACTCCCATGAAAACACAAACTGAACTCAGACTTTTAGGCAAACACTGATGACACTTTCCAAACACACAACCTGGAAATGACACAAAGTACCCCACGTTGTTGATTAGTAAAAAATAACAAAAGGAACTATGTAAATAGATGAGCTCAAAGTTTAGGTCAGAGCACCTGGCAGATCAGGCAATTCTGCAGGGGTGCAGGATGAGGGTCCCAAATGCCTGGCAGGGAGCAGGGTGACTCTGGATTGAATGGAACTCATGGCTGGGACCATCCCTGTTATCCTGGGAGCAATGTGCCTCTGGATTGAATGGATCTCATGGCTGGGATCATTCCTGTTATCCTGGGAGCAATGTGCCTCTGGATTGAATGGATCTCATGGCTGGGACCATCCCTGTCATCCTGGGAGCAATGTGCCTGTGGATTGAATGGATCTCATGGCTGGGATCATTCCTGCTCCCTTGGGTACAATGTGCCTGTGGATTAAATGATCTCATGGCTGGGACCATCCCTGTCATCCTGGGAGCAATGTGCCTGTGGATTGAATGGATCTCATGGCTGGGATCATTCCTGCTCCCTTGGGTACAATGTGCCTGTGGATTAAATGATCTCATGGCTGGGACCATCCCTGTCATCCTGGGAGCAATGTGCCTCTGGATTAAATACATCCCATGGCTGGGACCATTCCTGTTATCCTGGGAGCAATGTGCCTGTGGATTAAATACATCCCATGGCTGGGATCATTCCTTCTCCCCTGGGAGCAATGTGCCTCTGGATTAAATGATCTCATGGCTGGGACCATCCCTGTTATCCTGGGAGCAATGTGCCTGTGGATTAAACACATCCCAAGGCTGGGACCATCCCTGTCATCCTGGGAGCAATGTGCCTCTGGATTAAATGATCTCATGGCTGGGATCATTCCTTCTCCCTTGGGAGCAATGTGCCTCTGGATTAAACACATCCCAAGGCTGGGACCATCCCTGTTATCCTGGGAGCAGTGTGCCTGTGGATTAAATACATCCCATAGCTGGGACCATTCCTGTTATCCTGGGAGCAATGTGCCTCTGGATTAAACACATCCCATGGCTGGGATCATTCCTGTCATCCTGGGAGCAATGTGCCTCTGGATTAAATACATCCCATGGCTGGGACCATCCCTGTTTTCCTGGGAGCAATGTGCCTCTGGGTTAAACACATCCCAAGGCTGGGACCATCCCTGCTGCCTTGGAGAATATCCAAAGGGCTAGGAAAAGGCTTAATGACAATTGCACATGTTCTTCCTCTGATTAGAGCAGCAGAACAGAATATTCCCAGTATTACCAAAGACTGGAACCATCTTTCCCCCTCCCATATTAAGGATGTTTTCAGTGTTCACATGGTAAATTCCTTAGGACTTGGTGGGTCTGCAGGTTTTGGTTGAAAGAGGCCAGGCAAAAGGTCAGCAAAATTGCCTAATCCCAGGAAAAGCAGTGGAAGATGTAAAGCAGGTGCATCCTGCCCTGGTTTTACATGTCTTTGCTGAGGGATTCAAACAGAATTTTAAAAATTCTAGAAAAAGCAGAACTGGGAATTTTATCATCATACTATAATTAGAAGTAAAAAGCAATATTCAGCACCACTCACCTAAAATCTTGTCTGGCTTCAAAGAGGTAAAATTCTACCCAAGGGTCACCAAGAGCTCCTGTATCCTCCACAGCTCCTCCTTCCTGGGCTCCATTTGGGAAGTTATGGGGTGTTCCCAGAGCTGACCCCAGTTCTCCCACATGAACACAGGAATAAGCAGTTTCCTTCCCCACAAACAGAAGGAACCCTTCAAGTGGTTATTTCAAAATATTTGAGTGGAAGCTTACATCAGAAATCCCAATTATGTCAAGAAGACTTTGAAAAAAAAATCCTGACAGGACGACCACATTTGTTCCTCATTTATTCTTAATTACATCTATAGAGAGTTTGCACCATTAATTTAATTAGCAACACACTGGCCTACTGAGGATTTCCTGAGATAGGTCTGAGGAGTTGGAGGGTTCTGGGCACATCCACTCCCCACCTACACAAGCTCTGGGCCAGCCCCACTCCCTCAATTCCCCCCACAAAGGGAAAAGGCCTCTAAACTCCCTCACACTCTTGAACACAGCAAGTGAAAAAGGGAGATAAAGCAGTCTGAAACACCTGAAACCCATAATCAGTTACTAGGGAGAGCTACAAAGTTCTTTTCCTGTGGCAAATAAATCATACATTCAGACAGGACACCAAACCATCAGCAACATATAATTAGTGATTTTAAAAGAACATTTTGATCCTTCCCATTATCAGATCAAGGGAGAATTACGTGTGCCTCCAACAAGTCACAGCCCTGAGAAGACACAAAGCTGACCCCAAGCACAGGGATCACTGAATTAGCAAAGGACTTGAGATCTTTTCATTGCTGCCTGTGTACATAAACTAACTCCAGAATCAAAGGGCACAAAGCAGCCAGTCTCCAAATTATATTTAATGGCAGATAATTCTGGAAAAGGATGAGATTTAAACTTGAGGAAAGCAACTACCTCACATTTTATTCTTAATGTAGTGAAGTACTACATAAATAGCAGAATTCTACCTATGATGAGTAAACAAATCACATCACTCTCTGGATTTAGGGTTATTGTTTCAAAGTGTTTCCAAAGGTATCCTGCAGGAAGCAAGGTGAGCCAGCTGCAACACACTCCAGGATCTGGTCAGAGACTCAGAATACTACAGCACATTTCCAAAACCAATTTCAGAGGTGGTACACAAACCCACCATCATTATTACTGTATTGCAGCACTTCTCAGTGCATAAAGACACTCATTGTTTTCTCTTTAAGAGCATTAACGTGGACACTTTTTTTTTGGTAAGGCAACTTGTTCTCCAAGACCTTTACAAAATCTGAACATTGTAGCAATGTCTGAGGCACTCAAACGAGGGGCAAGGTTTTACTTTCTCCCCTGAACAGAACACCAGGCGATTGTGGAGATTCTGAGAGATGCACTGAACTAGGTAGAGCTGAGTCATCCACGTCACTGCCAGTAATTACTCACAAAGGAGTTATGCAACTCCTAACACTGACAAAATTCAGTGGCCTTTGACAGACCGGGCTCAGAACGTGCTCCAGAGATGGGACTGAAAACGCTGGCCAAAATCAAAGATATATTTATCTCAACTGGCAAAGGGAGCAGCTTATGCACAACAGCAGCAGAGCTCAGCTCATGAGAAATCCTTTTGGAGGGCAGCAACTTTCAATGCAGCCCCGTTTTCCTGCAGAATACTTTAGTTTTCAGTCACTTTTTTGTTTCAGCCTTGTCTTGCTTGTCACAGTCAGGCAATTAAGCAACTGGTTCTTGAAGTATTTATTGCAAAAATAAGTATTTGAGAAGGAGGTTGCATTTATGCAATTCACAATATTCATGTCTTGCAAACAGCCATGTGCTTACAGTGATTACAGAGCTCGTTGTAAGTGCAATCCTCCCAGTTCAAGGGGCAGAAAGTGCCCAAATTCCTGTATTCTGCCCAATTCCAACTATTTCTGTATTTCATTCAGTTTGGTCAGTAAAATGTTAATATTTACTTTCCTGTTTCTTTGTAGACTGTAATTACATTTTCATAATCTACAACAATTGATTATGATCAACACTCTCATACCTATTTTTATTACCATGGAAATACTTCTTAGTCCAATATCCAGGGGGAAAGAAGTTCGCTGAATATTTGAAGCTTTTACAGCACAACATTGATCCTTCCTACCTAGGCTTAAGGAATTCCCAGAGTCACAAAACAGCTTCACAAGTGACACTGTCACAGGAATATAAACACCTGAACAGCACAGTGCACAGCCCCAAATCCTCAGCACTTCAAAGACCCCCCACAAAAAGGGCAAAATAATTCAATCCTGACCTTCAATAATTTCTTCCAAAAGTTCATGCTGTTCTTGTCACTTGAAGCATGAAAATTTGTTTCCTACTTTCAAGATCACCTCCTTTCCTTGCCAGGTGTTTTTACTCCAAGTCAACACAAGTGCTACTGGAAATGCACTTACTGCTAATAACATAATCCTAAATTTAGTCAACATGCAGAGTCTCAGAGAAAACCATTCCTTGGATTTCTCCTCCTGTGCCACAGCTGATGGACAAGAGCACCAGAAGGCACAAGTTAATCTTCAAAATATAAACCTATTTCACAGTAGCTCTGTTGACTGCAGCTCCAGCAAGGCCAAGGTCAGAGATCTCAGACTGCCAACACAAGGCTGTAATGAATACTATGAGCTATATACTTAATTCTGTACAATTTAAGTGAAAGGCCACACCAAAATTCATTTTGACATAAAATGCGCCTTTGTTGAATCCCCAAACCACGTGGATGTAGAAATCCAGCAAGTGAGAAGTGCAGTACACCCCTGAGATCACTTAGAGAAAGGGTTATGACAACACAAGTGTTTGTTCCTGTCATTTGGGAACTCCACACTCAACTTGAAGAAACTGGTTTGGCACAAATGGGCTCTAAGTGCTGCTGGCCAAACCCAACACGGACACAACAAACACCTTTTAATCTCCTTTTAATCGGAGCACAACTGGAGGAGCTTTACACAGACCTTGTGAGATACAATTTAAAGAGTGACTGCTGCAAACAGCTGCCCTCAGATGTTGCACACACAGAGCCCTCTCAGCTGGACACCCCTGCCTGTGCTCTGCTGGCTCCCCTTGCTGGGGGGGCTCATCCGGCCAAAAAACACCCAGGGATGCACATCCCACTGCAGCTGCAACACTCTGCTCTTGACTATTCTACCACTGATACATCAAAATCTCCTAATATTTCCCAAAGATCAACAGGACCAAGAAAGTTCTCAGACCTTTGCTAAGTTTCATACCTCAATTACAACAAACGGCTTTTAAAACAATATGAGCAAATAAACCTTAATATTTCAGCTGACTTTCTGATATCTGATGCATATCCAGCAATTAAGAGTACTTGGCAGTGGTACTAAAATCCCCAAATATTAAAAGCACAAAGAAATTTTTGGAGTTTTTTCCCCCTTTGAATTTTTATCAGGGAAAATAAATTCAACAACACCCTTTAAGGGACATCCTTTCACTCTTGCACATTTTATACTTTGAGATGGTTTTGCTACAGACCCTTTTCACTTGCAATAAGAGTCTGGTGCACTACAGAAAGCAAGTCTGACCAGTTTTAGGCAACTTTGTTTAGATAACATCTTTTGTGTGTCTAACAGACCTAGGTGTAATCTTTTATTTGTCATAGCTGACGATACCTGATACACAACCCTTCACTGCTGATTTCAAAGTGCAAGAGTTTTAATACTCGAGCACCACGTTCTGCTGAGACACAGGAATCATTGCAACAGAACCAGTTTTACCTTTTATTTTCTTTTAAATTGCATTTGCTCCTTGCTGATGAAGCACCTCGAGCACTAAGCAATACCTCGAAGTCGTTCCTCGTTCTTTAACACGCTTAAGCATCCAAACCTCAGCCGGGCACTCCTGGTTCTCTCTGCTCGTTGTATTTATGATAACCAACGCAGAGTTAGTTATTCAACGTTTAAACATCCAAACCTCAGCCAGGCACTCCTGTTTCTCTCCGCTCGTTGCACGTATGGTAATTAATGTATAGTTATTCCATGAGAAGGCAAAGCACGCCGTAGTGACAACCTACCTGGATGCGCAGCCACATTAGCGCGAGCAAATTCCCCGCAGAACTTAAAGTAACTTTTCACAGGAGCTACGGCCATAAAAGTGAGTTTACAACGCCTCGGATGCTACGTGGGGAGGGACACCTGTGACACGAAGCGGCCGGGAGGCGACACAAAGCCCCGGCCTCCCCGGGGCGCCGGTGCCGCTGCCTCCACACGTGTCACGGCCCGCGCCCGGGGGGCACGGCCGGGCCCGGGGCGGCCGCGGGGCTGCGCGGCGGCGGCGGCCGGGCCCGCGGGACGGCGGGGGCGGGCGGGGGCCGCCGGCTGCGGGCCGGGGCCGGGCGGCGGGGCCGGGCCGGGCCGGGCAGGGCAGGGCGGGCGCGGGTCGCGGCCGTGCGCAGGCCGGGGGGCCGGGGAGGCGGGGGCGCGGCGGGCGGGCTGAGGGGGCAGCGAGGCGAGGCCGGCGCAGCCCCGCGCGGAGGGGCCGCGGGAGGCCGCGCCGGGCGCAGGTGCCGGCGGGGCGCGGAGCCGGCCCGGCCCGGCCCGTTCCCCCCCCTTCCGCCCCGCACTGACCTCGGCGCCGCTCACGTACAGCTCCATTTTGTGGCAGGGCTGCGGCTCGTCGTCCAGCGGCGCGCACGGCACCATGTCCCGGCTGTGGGGCCGCGGCGGCTCGGCCGCTGCCGGGGGCCGTGCGGGGCGGCGCGGGGCCGGGCGCGGGGCGCGGAGCGGAGCGCGGGGTGCGGGCGCTGCCGGCCGGCGGGGGCGGCGCCGCGCTGCGCTGCCCCGCGCACGCCCCCAACATGGCGGCCCGCGGGGGCGGGGCCTGCGCCGCACCGCGGTGACGTCAGGGCGGGACGGAGAATCCCCTGCATGGGGAGGGGGGGAATGACGCGCGGTGACGTCACCGGGGATGCGGGCGGGCGGCGCCGCCGCGTTGAGGGGGATTGGGGATGGAGGGGTTGGGAATGAGGGGATTGGAGATGGAGGGGTTGGGGATGAGGGAATTGGGAATGGAGGGAATTGGGGATGCAGGCGTTGGGGGTGAAGGGATTGGGGATGAGGGGATTGGGAATGGAGGGGATTGGGGTCAGGGACAGGTCTGAGGGGGAGTGGGGTGGGTGGACTGGGGCTGAGGGGTTGGGGGTGAGGGACGCAGGATGAGGGGGTTTGGGATGAGGGACGGGGGTGAGGGAATTGGAGTTGAGACTGCAGGGACAGGTCTGAGGGGGATCACGGCTGAGGGGACGGGGGTCAAGGGATTGGTGATAAAAGGGTTGGGATGAGGGACAGCGATGAGGGGACGCGGACCGTCAGGGATCGGCGCTGAGGGGCACCGGCTGCGCGCCCCGCACAGCAAGGCTGTTCCTCCCACGGAGCTGACAGAGAAGAGGAAAAAAACAAAAAAAAACCCCAAAAGTTTCGCTCGGTTTTGTTTTTTTCGAATGTGCGAGGCGTGGGGACAGGAAGCGCGGGCGGCGGGGAGGCACAGCCCGCTCCCCGCGGGCCCGTGGGCAGCGGGAAGGAGCCGGGGCGGCCGCGGAGCCGTGCTCACAACAAACCGGCCCCGGAGCCGCCTCACCGGGCTCAGAGCAAACCGGCCCCGGAGCCGCCTCACCGGGCTCACAACAAACCGGCCCCGGAGCCGCCTCGCCGGGCTCACAACAAACCGGCCCCGGAGCCGCCTCACCGGGCTCACAACAAACCGGCCCCGCCGCCTTTGTTTGCCGGCGTGTGTTCGGAGAGAAACACGGCAGCACTGCCCGACGGGGGCAGGAGAAGGAGCGTGCGTGAAAAAATAATATTCCCACTTCACCATTCGATTTTAGGAGCTGGATGGCACTAGATGATGCTGTCAAAAGTGTGTTTTTAAAGGATAGAAAGGTGCCTCAATGACTGTTTGTATTTGAACATGCTGCATGACTTATCAATAAGCCCTGCCCTCTAGATAAAGCAAAGGAAGACTCAAACCGTTCTTAATTGCCAAATAATTTCTATGAAATGAGCACAAACAAGGGGACGAGCTGGTGCACCCCACAGCTCAAACACTTGCCATGCTGATTTTTTTGGCTCAGAAGTCATCCAGTGCACAGACAAACGTAGGATGCTGTGGTGCTCCAGTCCTTGATTCGATCCCATTCCCAGTCTCCCAAAGGTGCCCATTCCCAAAGGTGAATGAGGAGTGAGTATTGTATTGTGAATGTGTCACTGCAGCCAGCTGGCACCTCAGCATTTCCACTGCAAGCCTGTTTTGAAGGGGCTGGAACTCAACCATGGAAGACAAATGTTTTAGAGTGTGTACCAGGAATGCTTGTCCTTCAGAAAATAAAAAGCACGTGAGAAAATGGAGGAGCAAAGTCACAGGAGTTGATGTCGATAGAGAATTTATGCTTTAAATATAGAACTAATTGTTCAGGCTGAGTCACTTTATTTTTGTTGTGGTAGGAACAATTTGCAGGCTGTGGGTGCACACAGCCATATCCCAGTGCCTCCACTGGTGACACTGGTGTGGCCAAATCTTCTGTGAGATTAGATCTGTACATACTTCATCAGTGCCATCATTTTATTTAAATATAGAAGAAATCAAGTGAGAAATGAGTTTTGAAAGTTCTTTCACAAGTTCAACAAGAACTTGTGTCTCAAACTCCTGTGGCAGATGCTGTTTTCCTGCATCTGACTTCTCCCATTGCTCCAAATAATAACAGGCTGCAAACAAGTGTTCTGCATCCCCAGGGATTTGAGAAGTTCAGAGGAAAGCAATAATTAAAGGAGTTAGGATTGTTATTTGTGTCAAAGGCTGGAAAAGGGAAATTATTATGTATGTAGATGTCAGAAAAAGGAAATTCAGAATTTCTGTTACTCTAGGTCTCACAACCAAACAAGCAACAGACATTCAATGAAAAGGCAACAGTATGTCACTGAAATGTAAAAATTAGCAAGATCCCCCTCAAATGCTCTTTTACAGAGAAATAAACTATCAAAAATACATTAGCAAATCACTGTTTTAGGAGGACCAGGGCTCCATGTCTTGGGTTTCAAATGAATATTTCAGTATTATATACCTGGATATTATATGCCCCTATTTCTAGAGCATCTAATCTGCCTGTAGAGGTATCAGATCTCATTTGGTGCCCAGGTTTCAGCTGGTGGTATCACATCCCTGCTGTGCAATTTGCAGCTGAATATTTCTGACACTTCAGCACCTTCATCTGTTCAGCAGGTTCTGCCCATTCCACCCCTCAGCAGGTCCTTGTAGGAGCAGCATGAGAACCTCTGAGGGACTTTGATTAGATGAAGGGTTCAAAATAATTACTTTCTTAATATAGATTCACTTCAAAATTCATTCTACGGCATGGTAAAGTTGCTGAGAGTAGTATTTTACTGAGCCTAATAGGAAAAGAATAAAAATTAAAATAAAAGTAATAATAATATAGGAATAAGTGGGATCTGCAGCCAAAATTCAGCTTGTTCAGTATCAGTAACACGAAATCCAAGCACTCAGATGTCCCATTTATGCACCTGCAGCCACCTGACAGCATCCATACTCACTTTATTTATTCAATTTCCCTGAAAATCACACACTTGAACATATGAACAACAACTTATTTATGAATTTTAAAAATCCCTGCACATTTCCTGCATGTCATTCCCAGCAGGACACTCCTAAGAAAGGCCAATTACAGACTGAGGTTCCCTCTTCAGTTTTCTGGTAATCTGTAGCTACCCTAAACATGATTATTTCAGAAAAACCCTGTAAATTTTGTGTTCATTCAGCCAGCAACTTTTCCAGGAAAGCAAAAAAAAGATATTATCATCAGACCAGTATCTTTTGTTCCCCTCCTTCCCCAGCTTAGTGACCCTGAACCCAAACCACAGCAAGGACAGCAGAGCTTTCCCCTGGAAGAGCTCAGGGAGGAAACTGCAAAAAGCAAAGTTTGAGGAAGCTGCCCTTGCTTGTTCAATTCTGCTTTTACAGCTCTGGCAACACCCCTGGAAGGGAACAGGTACAAATCTGGCTTTGGGGGTTCAGCTCAAGGCAAGCTGGGCTCTAGGACTGATTGTGAAGCTGGTTTGGGGAGTACAGGTAATTCCCCAGGGTGAGTTTGTTCCAGTTGATCATCATTTCACCTTTGATCTGTTGTACAACACAGTTCAGCACGTTTTCAGAGTCAGAGCAGCACAGCCCCTCCCTGGTGTGGGGATGAATGCTCGTGGGTACAAAGCACCTCCTGTTCGTGTTTCTCCTAGGAGGAAAAACAACTGTCCTGATGCAATAAAAATGTGTCCTTGTATCCCTGGGTCCCTGCCAGCACTGCTCCAGAGGAGGGACTGCTCCACACAGAGCCTGGGGAGATCTCATGTGGGCTCATGTGGCCTCTAATATGTGGCAATCCTCTCCACTCAGGTCCTAAGGAGCAATTTCCAAAAGTACAGCAACATTTTCACCGTTTTAGACACTGATATCCCAATACCAAACACCTGTATACAGACTGAGTCATGGAACAGCATCATGACAAAAATCTTCAGTCAGTGCTATGTTAGTATGAATGTGAAACAGAAATGTGAGAGTCCCTATCCCACCCTGTATATTCTGATATTTACAATATGCACCTAAGCCAAGCTCAGGTAGGTGTATGCACAGGGATGTGGTATTGAATACAAACAGTGTGAACGTGTTAAACAGTTTATTGTGTGCTTTGCCCCAGTGTGAAGGCAAGAGGAGCAGCCAGAACCTCTCTGTTGTGGTTATGTCAGAGTGAGAAGTGTGAGGGAAGAGGCCCGTGGTGAGTCCCTGCCTCAGCTTCATTACATCTCCCCATCTCATCTCTGTGCTTCTGTAGCAAGGCTTTAACAGCTCACTTAGGGATAAAAAAAGGAAACCAATTTGGAGATGATGCTCCCAGATCAACACCTTAAGAAAGATCTACTATTCCATTCTCACCGTCAAAGCAAACATATTTTGGGGGATATTTTGGAACCACAGGACAGACTTAGCAGCAAATTTTGCCACATTTGTCCAAAATGAGCTCAAGAAATATCTCAGCCATATGGAAAATACAATGAATTTATCTCTGCTGATCACAGTGCTTTGACAGTAGGGGATGGAAACTGCACATAGGCACAGTGAATGAAGATCCTACTAGACATTATTTATACTTCTATATACTTTTTTTCACTTAAAACCTTTTAGTTTCCCTTCATTTTGAAATGCATTTTGAAATCAAATGTCCTACAGTTTATATTTTCCCCCCAAAACTGAGTGAATGCTACAAACCAGCCAACTAACACATCTCAGTTCTTCTCTACCCCTCAAAGAAAAATATAAATTAAAGATGCAGTATCCTGTCTCCACCCTGGCCAGGAAAGAAGATGCCAGACAGAACCTACAAACAGGGTAAGCAATAGCTAAAAATACAGCTCCAGATTTGTGTTCAGGCTCAAGCAATTCAGGTTTCATAAACCAAGAGTGAGATCCTATCCAGAACAATCTTGTGGGATATTTCTTCCATCAGTTTGCTAATGTTTTCTGGAGTATCTACAATTACAATGATCATAACACCTCACAAATTCCACCCTTATCACCAAAGTACCTCACTCTGAGCTTGCTGCTTAGTTGGATCTGGTTTTTCCTGGCTTTATATTGCCAGGGAGAGGGGTTAATGCCCTGTGCACATTTGGGATTTCACACAGGTGTGTAGCACACCTCCACCCCACACCAGGCACTGCTCCTTTCCCCATTCCCCACTCAGAGCTGGAGTGGGGAATTCCTGTTTCTCTGCACACATTTTCACTGCTCATTTGGAACAAACATAAAATAATTGGCAATAATGTGCACAAAGAGAAGGAAAGCAATGAGCAGCTCCCCAGGTCCTGTGGGAAAGGACAGGGGACCCAGAGCACCCCAGGAGGGCGCACAGGGATGGAGTAAGGAGGGGGCTGGTTTTACCCCATTATGGGGCTGGTTTTACCCCATGATGGGGCTGGTTTTACCCCATGATGGGGCTGGTTTTACCCCATGAGGGGGCTGGTTTCACACCCATGATGGGGCTGGTTTTACACCCATTATGGGGCTGGTTTTACCCCATGAGTGAGCTGGTTTTTCCCCATGAGGGGGCTGGTTTTACACCCAGGATTGGGCTGGTTTTACCCCATTATTGGGCTGGTTTTACCCCATGATGGGGCTGGTTTTACCCCATGAAGGGGCTGGTTTTACACCCATTATGGGGCTGGTTTTACCCCATGAAGGGGCTGGTTTTACACCCAGGATGGGGCTGGTTTTACCCCATTATGGGGCTGGTTTTACACCATTATGGGGCTGGTTTTACACCCATGAGGGGGCTGGTTTTACCCCATGAGAGAGATGGTTTTACCCCATTATGGGGCTGGTTTTACACCCATGAGGGGGCTGGTTTCACACCCAGGATGGGGCTGGTTTCACACCCAGGATGGGGCTGGTTTTACACCCATTATGGGGCTGGTTTTACCCCATTATGGGGCTGGTTTTACCCCAGGAGGGGGCTGGTTTCACACCCAGGATGGGGCTGGTTTCACACCCAGGATGGGGCTGGTTTCACACCCATTATGGGGCTGGTTTTACCCCATGACTCACACTGCAGGGATGGACACTCAGGCTTGGTGGGCACTTCTGGAGTCTTATCTGAGGAAAGCCCAGCAGAGACCACTGGAATCCTGCAGCCTCCACCTATGACTCAGAGAAACCCCAAGGCCCAGCTTTGTCCCAGCTCCTCCTAAGGACTCAGCAACAAGAATTTCTTTGGTAATTCATCTCTTCCCAAAAGCCACTGATGAAAACATGACCAAGTGTATTCCTGATAGAAACTCCCAAGGTTGGCTGAGCCAAGTGCAGTCAGAAAACGTCATTAAATACTGAAATAAGTCAGTGCAGCAGTGTGCACACACCAACAGATGGCAAATCTACCACAAGCAATTGATCCTTTTTTTAAAAAAACTGAATCTCACATACTTTTGTCTTTTTCCAGAACTTGCTTCGTTATGGTTCTTCAAACCTGATTTATCCTTGAAGCTGAAACCAAGCCTGAAAAATCCAACTGGAATTCAGAGCGAATTTCGCCTCAGAGCAAAGAATAAACCACCATGGTGTTCCAATATGCAAATGTATCAACAATGATGAATACTTAAGGGATTGATTGCATCCAAAATCATCGTGATCTCCATCTTCAGGGTAGTTCTTGTGACAGCAGAAGGTGTTACTTCTGCAGTGAGAGAGAGCCAAAGATGTTGCCAGTGCCTAACTTTAGCTAGGAGCCCACATACCATGCCTCAAACCAGTATCCTAATCATCCCAGGTGAAAATTCTTCCCGTTTTGGAAGATTATAATTAACTTCCTACTGAGCCATGCTTAGAAAAATGCCTCAACCTGAAAGATTAAATAGGATCTTAGTATCTGTCAGAAATAATTCAGCAGTAGCTGTTTGTGTCTTGCAGTATAAAGATACTAATTTAAAATTATATATTTAGAAGTTGTTTTCTCCTTATTGTGTAACAAAAGGACCTGACTGGATGAGTAATAGCTGCACTGCTGGAGCAGGGAGGAGGTCCTGAAAGCCACTTGAGGGATATCAGTTTGGCTCTTCAGGTAATTGCTGCAGCAGCAGTGGGTGCTGAGAGGGTCCCCATGCTGGAGGGGCAGAGATCCACAGGAACATGAAATCCAAGCACTCACTTGCCAGCCCCTGCTGCTCTGGGGCTCCTGGGGTCACCACAGCTCCTCTGCTCTTTCTCCTCCACCACAATCAAGGTTATTTTGCAGCCGCCTTGACTTTGCTCCTGCTCCAGTTGGGGCACAACTTGACTCATCAGTTCTTTATTTGGAACACACATCACATTTCTGCACTTCATCACTTCTGCTCCCTGTGAGGTCACTCGTTTGTGGCCATTCAATACTTCCAGCTCTCAGTTTCACCCTTTCCCACTGCCCTGAGGCTGGAGCCACCCTTCAGCCAGGGATGCTCTTTGTAGCCCTGTGACTTTGGGTTCAGCAGGACACAAGCTGAGCACATTCTGGAATATGTTTCAGAATCAGTCTCTTAAGCCCAACTTCTTTTCCCATTAACTCTGGTGACAATATTCATAATAACTTCAATGGGAGCATGATAATTCTGTAAGTAATTGCTATCAGGAATTTAATTTAAACCTCATTTGACTGACATTTCTTGTTTGCAAGATATCTATTTTAGGAACAATGTCTTGCTAGTATATCTCTCTTCATCTTAGTCATGACTGATAACAGAATAATCATCTCAACCACTTTTCTTTTCCTGCATAATGGCTTTACTGCATTTTTACATAGCAAACACACAAGAATAGAAACAATTAGACAAATAACAGTATTATATGTAGATGAGCAGGTAAGTGACTAGAACTAACTTGAAACTCTTTACTAGGCTGAGAAGCCTCTCGAATCATAATGGGGTTGTTGAGAAGACTAAGGAAGGATGCAAGTTATGTTTCCCTTTAGCTGGGCTTGCCAGGTGTATTAAATACAGAATGTCAACGTGCCAGAGCTGCAGCCTGCTCCTGATTTCACTGCCAGAAAGACACTGAGGGGCTGGAGAGAGTCCAGGGCAGGGAACGGAGCTGGGAAGGCTCTGGAGCCCCAGGAGGGGCTGGGGGAGCTGGGAAGGGGCTGAGCCTGGAGCAAAGGAGGCCCAGGGGGGACCTTGTGGCTCTGCACAGCTCCTGACAGGAGGGGACAGCCAGCTCTGCTCCCAGGGAACAGGGACAGGAGAGGGAATGGCCTGAGGCTGGGCCAGGGTGGGCTCAGGTTGGAGAACAGCAGAATTTCCCCATGGAAAGGGGGCTCAGGCCCTGGAACTGCCCAGGGAGGTTTGGAGTGCCCGTCCCTGGAGGTGTCCCAGGAATGCCTGGATGTGGCACTCAGTGTCCTGGGTTGGTCCCAGGCTGGATTCCATGATCCCAGAGGTCTTTCCCAGCCTCAGGGATTTTGGGATCCTGTGCTGCTCTGCAGGAGTTCACTGCCCATCCTCCAACACATCCAGCAGCACAGCAAAGTCAACACTGCCCCAGCCACGTCCAGGACAAATCTGAGGCAGCAATTTCCAGGCAATGGATCTTTGATCAGTGTCTTTGCTACAGGGAAATGCCACAAAAAGCTTTGCAGGTCATTGCCTTGTTCTCAATAACCAACAGCAGCCACGGGGGAGTGCTGAGCAAGGAGGGACAGGGCTCTGCACCACTGCCACTTCTTTGTCAAATTTCCTCCTTTGCTGTAAATCCACAGCAACAATCCTTTGTTGTAAATCCAACAATCCAGTGATGAGCAACTATGAAGAGTCTTCCACAAGTTGATTTTGACACTGAAAGAGTTGCCTCTCCTGCCACTGAGGAGCTGTCACAGGCATAGGTGGAGCTGTGAAAGGGGTAAAAAACTGAGAGAAAAGCAGACTCTCAGTGATCAGGAAAAAATCCAATCCATGCCTTGTGAGAGGCCCTTAATGGGAGGGTTTTTAGTAGATGTTGTGAGTTGGCTTCAGTGAGAAGCAGAGCACTCAGTGGAGGAAACATCTCACAGGATGAGGTCAGACTTGCAAAGAATGGCTCTCAGCCACAGCCCAGCCCAGCAGCAGAGCAGAAATCACCTGAAAGCAGCAAGAATAATTCTGGTGGGGCACCTCAACCTCCCTAACAAAGCTACAAAACCTCAGCTCCAGCCTAATTACATTTCACCAGTTTTTGGTGTTTTAAATAATTCAAAATAATTTGGTGTTTTAAATAAGTTCAAATAATGTAATTCTGAGCATCAATATTTACCTCGTAAAAGGAGGAGGAACAATCTTTGGTTTTTCTTCCTGCAACAAGCACAATGTGGTACCTCCCCTGGCAGGCCAGCAAAAAGCACCAGGGCAGGACTCTTCAAAAGAGGAGGATCTGTTTTTTTAATACAAAAGATTAATAAGCCTCACTTTTAAAATCTGCTAACAGTAATCTCGAGGAAAAAAGAAATAATGCTGGGTTTGTGTGGGAAGGAAGCAGATTTAAATCTCAAATGAATGACGTACCTTGTAATTACAGGAACCATTGAAAGAGATAGTCAGAATTAAAATACTTCCAATATTCACAGCGAAATATTACTTTGAAAATTTTCAAGGATGGATAACTGCACATAAACAGAGGCAGATGATCAAGGGCTGAAGATCAAATTAACTCAGAGAAAGAAGTCAGCCTTGTTAAATAATGATATCTAAAATTGTCCCTGAGCTTAGCAGCGAGGGCTTGAGGCAGCGTGTGGCTGGGAGAGCAGCAACTTGAATTTACTGTGAGACTGAGCCTTTGTGAGTGCCACAACTGCCTTCCAACAATGCCTTTCACAGCACATGAACTCTGAGAATGCCTCAAAATTTAAATTAAAGCACCTTTCCAAATTTTCAATCACCAAACAATGGGTGATTAAGCACAATCATTAAGCTGGCAGCCACAGAAGTAACCTATTTCTTCCGTTATGACAAAGTCCTCATTGCTTAATGCATTTTAATGAGACAATTATAAAATGTTTTATGTTGCACCTAGCTATTAATATTGGTTCTTTAGCACTCTAGGTGGAAGATGATTTCACTCAGAGATGATTCCATCTGTATTAACGCTACAAATAAAACTATGAACCCATTTTATATCAATTAATGGCAGTTTTTTGGACTCAGTTGACCCAATGGACTCAATTAATGGTATTTTTTTTGCACCCAGTGGACTCAATTAATGGCATTTTTTGAGTGAGGGAGATGATTACCTGAGCACAGAACCAGCAGGAGACTCCCAGACCCCACAGATAAGATTTTAATGGGATAAACACATGGTATCAATTTTCTGTACAGAACATTTTGCCATAAATATTTTCTCCACAAAAGATTTTTCCTCCATAAAATGCCACACTGATTGCTCAGCATTTCCCTGTGACTCCCCTCGTGTCACTCTGATGGAGCTGCTGAGAGCTGTGGAAAGCTCAGGGGAGCCCAAAATTGTCATTCCCTGTTTGTCTGCCTGTTTGTTTCACTCCAAGCCCGCCCTTCTGGCTTCCTCCAAACTCGCTTGGAGACTCTGGGAGGGCTTTTCTCAGAGCTGCTGGCTCGTCACAGTGACACCTCTGCTCCATTCTGCTCCTCACAGCTGGAGAGCAGGGAGAGAGCTCCTGCAGACACCTTGGCTGCTGCTCCCATTCCTGGTGAGGGATTCACACAGGCTGGGAAAAGCTCTTTGGGAAAAGCAGCTGCCAGAACAACTGCCAGGCACTGCAGCTCAACAGCACTGAAATATCCCAGGGGAGGCACCAGGGGGGTCAGAGGGATGGAGCAGCTCTGCTGAAGGAAAGGTTGGGAGAGCTGGGGCTGTTCAGGCTGGAGGAGAAATCTCATTGTGGCCTTCCAGAGCCTGGGGCAGCCCCCAGGGAAGATGGAGAGAGACTGGATGGGCCTGGAGTGCCAGGACAGGGGGAATGAGAGGAGCAGGGTTAGCTGGGATAGCAGCAAAAGCTGGGATATTAGCTGGGATATTAGCTGGGATATTAGCAAAAAATTCTTCCCTCTGGGAGGGATAAGGCCCTGGCACAGGTGCCCAGAGCAGCTGTGGCTGCTCCATCCCTGGCAGTGCCCAAGGCCAGACTGGACAGGGCTGGGAGCACCCTGGGACAGTGGAAGGTGTCCCTGCCCATGGCATGGATGGGCTTTAGGGTCCCTCTCACCCCAGCCCATTCTGTGTCCTATTGACACCTCCCAAGGACCCGATTCCCTCCTCCCTCAAGATGTTTTTGAGCTGGAAATCATGGTCTGAACTTTTACAGGTGTAAACTCCTTATCCCCTCACTGACCAGCAGGCTGATCAGCCCTAAACATGTTTATATGCCTCAATGGTTATATTGTAAATGACAACACACCTTGGAGCAGTTCAAGGAGTCACCCAAAAAGCACAAATTAAAGTTATCAAAGGTCAGATCCTGGCATGAGAAAGCTGGAATGACTCAGTTTATTCAGAGCATGAGTGGGATCTGTTCAAGCTCTCATACATTGGACTAAGAAATGCTTCCAGCAAAAATACTCATCATTGTAAAACCTTTAGGATATGAAAAAAAAAGAGTAACTCAACAATATTAGTAGATAAGGGTGAAAACAGCTTTTAAAACCTCTTAAGCAGGGGATTTTCTAATGAATTGTATTTTAATTTTTGCTTATTACTACACTCCTTTTAATACAAATAATTATTTTGTGCGCGGATCTTCCTTTCCTCGCGCACATTCCGCTCCTAAAACATCCCAGTGAAAACTCCACAATGTGCAGCTCACAGTGAGGCTTGGAACAAACAACAAAAAACCAGGTTGGGTTTATTTTTTTCCTGGTTGAGCTAAAAAGCACCCGTGATGCCAGCCCACAGCTCCTCCCACGGGCAGCGCCGGCAGCGCGCGCATCCAGGGTGACACTGGGGGACACCCAGGGACACTCCAGGTGACACCCAGGGACACTGCAGGTGACACTGAGAGACACTCCAGGTGACACTGAGGGACACTGCAGGTGACACCCAGAGATACTCCAGGCGACACTGAGGGACACTCCAGGTGACACTCCAGGTGACACTGCAGGTGACACCCAGGGACACTCCAGGTGACACCCAGGGACACTGCAGGTGATACCAAAGGACACTCCAGGTGACACCAAGGGACACTGCAGGTGACACCGGGTGACACTGCAGGTGACACCAAAGGACACTCCAGGTGACACCCAGGGACACTGCAGGTGATACCAAAGGACACTGCAGGTGACACTGGGTGACACTGCAGGTGACACCCAGGGACACTGCAGGTGACACCAAGGAACACTGCAGGTGACACTGAGTGACACTGCAGGTGACACTGGGTGACACTGCAGGTGACACCAAGGGACACTCCAGGTGACACTGAGTGACACTCCAGGTGACACCAAAGGACACTCCAGGTGACACCGAGGGACACCACAGGTGACACCCAGGGACACTCCAGGTGGCTGCTCCGAGCCCTCTGAAGGGCCAGCCAGGGCCACCCCAGCCTTGCTGTGCTCTGCTCCCGTTCCCAGCTGTCCCCAGGTGTCCATGCTGGGCTCTCTGGGCGTTCCCAGCTCCTCTCCTTGCTCTCCAGCTCCCCTTTCCCCACGGTGCCCTTGTGTCTCAGTTTAACCTCGGTCACCTGCAGCTCCCAGCTGGGTTGCTCCTGCTCCCTCCCTGCTGTGGCCTCCTGAGGCCAAGGGATGGATGGAAGGGAGATTTCACAGAGTCCTCTAGGCTGGAAAAGAGCTCTGAGTCATGAGTCCGGCCTTGGGCTGATCATCCTGGATCTTGGATCCCTCTCTAAGTCCAAGTGGCAAAGCTCGGATGCCACAAATCCAAGCTTTGTTTTATCTCTATTTTTGGTGTATTTCACAGCTTGTTTTGGGCTAAAACAAGGAAAGCTCTGCATTGCCCAAACTGGGCTCATGCCAGGCCTCAGGATTTGGGTGAGTGTTCCTCTTGCTGGAGGAGCCCAGAGCAGGAGTTTGGGAACTCAGCCTCTCCAGGCCCTTCCAGTCATTGCTGCTCAGAGCCACCCCAGGATGGGGTGAGCTGTGTGTCCCTGTCCCAGCCACCTCCCAGGGCACCTCTGCCCCTCCTGCCTGCTCCAGAGCTGTCCCCTCTTGCACATACACAACTTTTCTTTCCAGCCATTGAAACCCCGAGCTCACAAGATGTGTGTGCAGCTCCAGATCTCATAATACTCAACCAATTTAACCAATATTTCCACTTTTTTGGGGTGATTCAGAGGGGCCCCACTGCCAGAATTCCCCCTCAGAATTCCAGCCACACACACACCCCTCCCTGGCCAGCCCTTCCCAGAGCCCATCTGAGCTGGCTATAAATACACACCCAGCTCATCCATCGACATTTAAATTTAAATATAATACCCTGCCAGGGAGAGAGAGGGCTTGGAAATATCTGAGGGATGTGGTATCTTGGAAACCGATTGCCTCGAGCTGCCCAAATCAATTTCACAGTGAATCAACACATGGCTGCGGCGTGGGAGCAGCCAGCAGCTGCTGCTGCCACCCCTCCCTGTCCCTGTCCCTGTCCTCATCCATGTCCCTGTCCCCAGCCTTGTCCTCATCCATGTCCCTGTCCCCAGCCTTGTCCTCATCCATGCCCCTGTTCCCATCCTTGTCCCCAGCCTTGTCCTCATCCCTGTCCCTGTCCTCATCCATGTCCCTGTCCCCAGCCTTCTCCCCAGCCTTGTCCCCAGCCTTGTCCTCATCCATGTCCCTGTCCCCAGCCCAGCCCATCCCTGTCCCCGTCCCTGTCCCCAGCCCTGTCCTCATCCATGTCCCTGTCCCCAGCCTGTCCCTGTTGCTGTCCCTGTCCTCATCCATGTCCCTGTCCCCAGCCTTCTCCCCAGCCTTGTCCCCAGCCCATCCCTGTCCCCAGCCCTGTCCTCGTCCATGTCCCTGTCCCCAGCCCAGCCCATCCCCAGCCCTGTCCTTGTCCCCATCCCTGTCCTCATTCATGTCCTTGTCCCCAGCCCTGTCCCCAGCCCGTTCCTGTCCCCAGCCCATCCCCAGCCTGTCCCTGTCCCCATCCCTGTCCTCATCCCTGCCCCTGTCCCCAGCCCAGCTCACCCCCAGCCCTGTCCTTGTCCCCATCCCTGTCCCTGTCCCCATCCCTGTCCCCATCCCTGTCCTCATCCCTGTCCCTGTCCCCATCCCTGTCCCCATCCCTGTCCCTGTCCCCATCCCTGTCCCCAGCAGGGAGTGGCCCTGGGTGCCCCAGCTGCTCCTGCTGCCCAGGACAGGGCACATCATGGCAGGAGCAGGGAGGGCGCTCTGTGGTTTTATATCAGCTCAGCTGCTAAACTAAAGAGGGCAAAACCCATTGAAAATAATCTGCAAAGGTGACAGGTGTCACTGACATATTTTCTGAAAAATCCCTTTGCCAGGATCTTTTCTCCTGAGAAGCTGGGAAGCTTCAGCTTCTCCACAATGTGATTTGGAGAATTGTTTACCCAGCATGTGAATTGTTTTTACTTGAGGACCAATGACAGCCGCCTGTGTCGAGGCTGTGAGCACTCACAAGATTTTATTATCATTCCATTCCTTTCCTTTCAAGCCTTTCTTCTATTCTTTTAGTATAGTTTTACTATATCATTTTAATATAATATATATCATAAAATAATAAATCAGCCTTCTGAAACGTGGAGTCAAGATTCTCATCTCTTCCCTCATCCTGTGAGGGACCCCTGTGAACACCAGCACAGACAGGAGTCTTTATTTGGGAATGTTTGCACAAATTCAGGGGGTTTACTGCTAATTGCTGATGTTATTTTGTCAGTATTTTCCACCTGTCTTCAGGCCATCAGCAGCACTTTGAAAATTGCCAGTCCTGCTTCTTGCTGAGGACACAGATCAGAGCAGCCCTGAGCCAGCTCCAGCCTCCCGTGGCAGCAAGAAATGGCATTTTCAGCCCCACACTCTGGGGTTTTGTATGAAAAAAAATAGATTAATTCATATTGTAAAGAATAGAAGATCATGTATTTCTGAAGTGTGGTTGTAGAACATGCAAAAATGTGTCCATCCTGTTCCCACGGCCCAGATGAGGCAAAATCCCATTCCAGTGGGATTTTTCCCAAAAAGGGCTAAACAGGGAGCCTGGGCTGGGGCAAACCCTGCAGGTGTCTCACGAGGAGCCACAACTGATCCCCAGCCAGGAGCTGAACTCCTGCAGCTGCTTCATTCCTCCCTGATCAGCTTTGATTCCTTGGCCAGGCTCTGTAAAAAGCCTGAAATTTTAAATAATGGTCCAAAAATGGGAAGATGTAGCTGGGAGAGTGTGGGTTGCTGAGAGAAGAGAAGGCTGAGCTAAATATTTGGCAGAATTAAGCAAACCAGGAAAGACATGTGGGCATAGAGAAATAATTCAATATTCAATTTCTGGCAGAATTCACGAAATCTGTTTATAGTTCGGATCACAGTGAGCCATTTATTGCTATTATGGGAATGAAGGCCTGGGGGGGTTGGTTAAAATGGGTTTGGAACTGTGAAATGATTAACAGAACATTAAATTCTGGTTAATTAACCCATGGCCCTTGACCTGATGGGGTGACTGTTCCCAGGTGCCACTCCAAGGATTTGGCCTTCCCAAAATGGGCTCTCCTGGTGTGATTCCTGCTCTGTGCATCCTTGAGGGGCTGGGACCTGCTGGGTGACTCCTTCAAATTCACTTCCAATTCCCCTGAATTCTGACTGAGCCCAAAACCTTCAGGAGAAAGAGGTAAACGGGCTTTTAATTGAAAATTTCACCTTTAACAGAAAAGATGAGACTGCCAGGGAAGATTGAGGCTGGGGAGAATTTTTCCTTCAAAAAAAGTCAAATGAGCTTTTTCTAGTGAAAAAAAAATTCTACACAGTCCAAGATTATTCCAGATTTCCAGGAAAAAATAACCAAAAAGCAAGATCAAATAGTAGGTGAAATCTGAAAATTTTCACATTTCTTGCCCTTTCCTTGCCCTTCCTTCCCCACTAAAATAAAAACTGCAAGTAAATAACCAGAAAATACCTTTTTTCCCAGTTTCTTTCTCCTCCCATGGCTCTTTTCCTGACTCCTCCTTGCAGCAGGAACGTGGAGCTGGAGTGGCCACCCCAGCTGTCCCTGCTGGTCACCCATCACCTCATCCCATGGAGCAGCTTTGGTGCCCCTGAATTTAAATCCATGTGTGGAAATTAAACTGGAATATGCTCCTGGTTTATGGCTGCACATTCAGTCTGATCTCAGTCTCCTCTTTCATAAATGCCAGATTTATTTTAATATTTGATTTTTCATTGAGACAAAAATAGTTGTTCATTCTGAAATATGAAGTATGGGGACAGTTCAAGGCATTTTTCTCCAATTCCTGGGGTTTTTGCCACCAGGTGGCAATGGAGCTGCAGCACCACCCGGCTCGGTTTTTTCCCAAAAACCCGACTTGGTTTTCTCCCAAAACACCCGAGTTCAGGGTCCCAGGAACGTTTGATAATAAATCTTTGGGGTCAGACAGATTTAACTGCTCTCCATCCACGTCCTCTCTGGTTTTACCCTCCCTCCCTCTCTGCAGCCGGAATTCCAAAGCTGGACTGGGCTGAGCTCGGAGTTTGGGTGACTTTGGAGCGCCCAGAGTTTAATTTATCGGGATTGTGGAAATCGGGAGCGCAGGAGAGGAGCAGGGGAGCCACGAGCCCACGGGACCCGCAGGACGCGGCCGCACGGCCACTGCCACCAAGGGCCACCAAGGACCACCAAGGGCCACCAAGGGCGGCCGGGAGCGGCGGGATCCGGGAATTGCGGGATCAGGGAATTGAGGGATGCGGGGATTGCGGGATCCGGGAATTGAGGGATGTGGGAATTGCGGAATGCGGGAATTGGGGGATGTGGGAGATGCGGGATGCGGGGATTGCGGGATCCAGGAGCTGCGGGATGTGGGAATTGCGGGATCCGGGAATTGCGGGACCCGGGAGCTGCGGGATCTGGAATTGCGGGATCCAGGAGCTGCGGGATGCGGGAATTGCAGGACCCGGGAATTGCGGGACCTGGGAATTGCGGGACCCGGGAATTGCGGGACCCGAGAATTGCGGGACCCGGGAATTGCAGGACCCGGGAATTGCGGGACCCGGGAGCTGCGGGACCCGGGAGCTGCGGGACCCGGCTGCACCTCTCTCCCGTATCCCTGCCCGCACCGAACCCTTTTCCGTGCGGTCCCCTCGGGCTCTTTCCCAGCGCTCCCGCCTGGAATTGTTCCGGTCCCGTCCCCAGCACGGCCCCGCTGCTCTTCCAGCCCCGGCTCCAGGGACGCTCCCCAGGCCCATCCGCGCGGGTTGGCGCGGGTCAGGCACGGGATTGCGCTCTGGAGATTTTTAATTTAGGGGATGCCAAAGGATGGGATGAACAGAGCACAAAGCGCTCGGGTTGAGCTTAAAAACAGCTTTAAAACAGCTCAAGCCCCTCGGGCGAGCTGAGCTGGGTCAGCGCTGGGCGTGCAGCGCCTCTGCCGCACACAAATCCCATTTTGGGAAGGGACATTCACGGCTCCAAGCGCTCTATAAAATTCCAATCCTGAAAAGCCACTCCATAAAAAATCAATTTATATAGTGGGAACTGAAGAATTAGGGCTGAGCCCTGATGCGGATTTAATTCTTGTTGCTCTGAACACAACAGAACATTTACAAGGCCATTAATAAAGACAGAAACAGAGAAGTTCATATAGGAAAAGGAGTTAGTTCACCTTTATTTCATTTCTCCATAGTCCCAAACTTGACAGACGTAGAAAAATATCCTTGAGTCAGTAGACAAATTTACCAATGCTAAATAGCCCTTTTCTCTGACCATCTGGGCCACCCTAAATACATTTGTACAAGCATTACTTCAGGGGGTTTCAATAAAAGGTTCATCTAAACTATAAACAATAAACTACAGAGGAAAAACTTGAGCTACCAAAGCATGCAGATGAAGGGATCTTCCAAAAATTAAAAAAAAAAAAATTAAGAAAGCAAACCAACCTTGAGATGCATTTGGAGGAGAAAACAAATTAGGAAAATTTCAGGAAAAAAAAATTAATTATTAATTAAGAGAAGTCAAAGCAAACTCTGTAAAGGATCTGTGGATAAGTTAAAATATCTATGGCACAACTTTTCACCAAAAAAAAAAATTAAGGCGAAGACCAACGTTTTATATAAAAATAGCTGAGCAGGCTTCTAAAGCAGGAAATCAGCATTTCCAATGATGACTCTGTTAATACAAGATTATAAATACCCTTTATATACACAGAAAACCAACTCAATACAAACGTCTGGACTGTTTCTCTGGGCATGTGGCACTGGCAATGCCCAGATCAGGAGTCCTGGACCATAGTGGAGGTACTTCCGTTGCAGGTTTGTAGTAGTTTCTTTGCTACACGTTCTGATACAAATCATAAAAATGAAATATAAATAGTGATTTTCACACAGCAACTTAGGAATATGCTCAGGTTACAAAGCTTAAGGAATTGGCCCAAAAGGAAATGATAAAATATTTAAATTCATCAATTATCCTGTTTTGCAGGCGAAGGAAAGCATCCAAGTTATACAATAATATTTAAATTTTCAGAATATTTTTTTAAAACTGATTCCTACAGTGAAAACAAAGCAGAAATTATCATGGCAGAAGATTCATTATCTCTTCATAAATACAGCAGTTGGTTTATTTGCCAGGATCACTTAGAAATATCATTATTATGGGCATTTTCATAAATTTCCAATCCTAAGTTACCAGTTGCAAGGACATAAACAATAAACCATATTAATATGGGTGTATTTGACTAATTTTCAGAACTATGCAATTGATATGCAGCAAGACACAAAAATAAGAGCAAATGAAATATATTTGAGAAGAATTCCATTAACATTTCAAGTTAAAATACCTTTGTAGAGCTACTGTGATCAGTGTATCTGTGCACATTGTAAATCTGCATCTGTGTGTCCACACACACTCAGAAATTCCAGAAAAAAACCCAGAAATGATAAAATTCCAACTGGAGAACACAATTTTCCCCCAGCACAACTCAGTGGATTTGCCAATGACTTTTTGACCTGTATTTCACAGAATCTGCAGATAAAGCAGAAGCTCTTGTTTTCCACAGCACAGAAACCTTTTAGTTTATTGAAATTTTCCTGACTAAAACCCAGAACCTTCATTTCTGCCTCCCTGTGCCTCATTCCCTCCATTCCCCTCATGCATCCTCCATCCTTCCCTGAGCTCCAGGGAGAGAAATGTGACGGGGGAAACTCGAGGAACTCTTTTCAGATGGAACTTGAACACAAAATTGGTCTAAATCTACATCTGACCTCAGTTTGTTACTGACCCATTTTCATTTAACACTTCAAAATTCTTTCTACAAGATCTCTATAAAGTTATGGCAAAAAAAGGAAACAAGTGAAACAAAAACCTGTGGAGGTTTTTATGAACTGGGATGTCTCAGAAAGTGTAAAACCTTTTCCTGGCAGTGCTGAGATCACTGACTGCTCTCTCAGATTAATTCATCTGATGCACTGAGCAATGTTCCAACCATCATTAATACCAGAATTAAGGATTTCACCCATTTCTCACAGTAACTGCACCAAATCCAGCACAGCCACCCCATCCTTCAGCTCTAACAGAAATATTTTCTCCCATTAACTTTTCTCCCTAATATTCCATTATTTCCTTCTCCACAGATTGTGATGAGCACAAATACAGAAAAGTAGCATTAAAATAAAAGCAAAATGATGGCTCACACTCAGCAAAAACCAAACACAAACTGAAGGATGCATGTTGGGAATAATTTATTGCCTAGAAAAGGTTAAAAAAAATTCCTAAGTTCACATTTTCTGTGTAGGTTTAAGGGGTGTTTCAGAGGTAGCATTGTGTAAAATGTAAAACAGAGCTGGAAAAGAGTTAGTGACTTAGTTCAGTGACATGGGGAACTGTCCCAGAGCCAAAGCACTGACCTGAACTGGTTTCCTCCCAGAACATCCTTGCACAGCTCCTTCAGCCAGGAGGATTTGCTCCTTTGTGGGAGATGAACCCCACAAGCCCAAGGCTCTGCCCCGTTTCTGTTGCCTTCTGACCAAAGCAGCTGCTGTTTTTCAGAGCAATAAACACTCACAAACTCCTGTTCTTCCATGGAAAACACCCATTCTGCAGTGCTGCTTTGACTATTTTTTCTCCCCAAACCTTTTCAGATTTCACATTTGGTCATTGTGGTAAAACATTCTTGATTGAAGGGACCAAGCACCACAATCCAGCTGTGCTCTCTGCAGCCAGGTGGAATTTGCTCACTGCCCACCCCAGCTTTGCTCAGGCCAAGCTGGAGGATTTGGGGCAGAAAAGGCAGAATCTGGCCAGGTTCCAGCCCTTCAGCCCCTGCTCTGGGGGAGCTGGGCAGGGCTGGAGGTTGGACACCAAGCTTTGGGCTGGCACAGGCCATGAATTGCTCCAGGAATCCTGTGCTATTCCCTTGGTGCTCACTCCTGTCCCCCTCACAGGCTGGGGCCAGCAGGGAGCTCAGTGTGAGCAGGACCCTGTGCCAGGGCAGGGACACACAGGGCAGGGATCCCCAGGACAGGGCAGATCCATTGCAGCACAATTCCCACTCCAGCAGGATGCCCAGGGTGCTCTGGTTTGTTCAGCCCTCACCTGAGCCCAGCAGCAGCCCCAGCTCTCCCCTGGGAACAGGCTCTCTCCAAAGCTGCTGCCCTGCTCAGGGGAGGACAGAACCAGGACATTCCTCTCCTCACTCACAGGGCTGCAAAGCCCCAAACTCCTCATTTCACACTTTTTATTGCCTTAGTGAAAAGAAATACTTGGAGAGATTAAAGTGCAGAGCTGCCTCCAGGGCTGGGCACTCCAGAAACCTCGTGTGGTTCATCTGCTCAGGTGCCTTTAACCCTGCCCCAAATTCACCTGCTGGAGTATTTACTGTTTTACTGGAGTATTTCCTGCTGCTGTTACTGCTGTCAGACCTGTGGATGTGGCTGAAGCATCAGCTGCAGGGAGAGGAAAGCAGGTAGAGCTCCAGGAAAAAGGATTTTAACCATGAGCAAACCTTCCAGCATCAAAACCAGCTCCCCAAGGAGAGCCTGTGCTGCCTCTGGGTGAAGTGTCTGCTCTGGCAACCTTCCCACCTTCAGAAAGACATTCCTGATGCTCCCATGGGTGCTCTGGGAATGAACAATGCCAGGGAAGTCCCTGTTCATGGCCAAAGAGACTCTGCAGGATGGTCAAACATTGATACCTGGCCATAGAAAGGTGACAAAACCAACACAAGGCCCTTGTGCTGCAGGGATAATTCACATTACAGTCACTCACTGACAGACAGGGGGCTGATTTCTGGCACCCTGAAAAGCACAGGATGAGCTTTATGTCCCATGGAAGGTTATGGGATGCTGAACTGCACTTCCTGCAGGTGTTTGTCACCATCCTACAGTCAGGGGAAACACCCTGAACCCAAACCCACCCAGAGCCACCCCCACTGCTCTGCACCAGCATTTCACCACCTCCAATGGTCACAGTCAGTCAATTCTGGAAATACCCACTGCTATGAAAAAACCCAGCCAAGGGGCTGTGGAGCATCCTCCTCCCCAGATTCTGTTATTCAGGGATAGAATTTATATCTTTTTTTTTTCCTGGCTATCCTGTGGTGCTGTCAAGTGTGCCAGGCTGTGTTTTGTCTCCCCACAGGACATCCCCAGGGATGGGGTGGGCCCTGAGTGCAGCTCATCTCACTGCAGTCCAAGAGGATCCCAGCTCCCTGCAGAACAGGGACTGACAGCACTGCTTGTAAATAGCAAACAGTTCATTCAAAATTCATTCCTTCCATTTGTTTGGGTATGAAATAGCAGCAAGACAGCAAAGTAGGAATCATCAATGGAAGTTTTTCCTGCAGGAAGGCAGATGATTTAATTGACCATGAAATTGAGAACTCCTGTTAAAGAGTATCCTGCTCTCTGTCATGGGAATTCAAGTGGAAGAAGCAGGAAAACAGGGTCCAAATAGTGGCAACTCCCAGCACTATTTTATGTTAATTTCACAGAAAACAAGAGGTTTCATTGTCAGTGGCACAAATTTCCTGTCTAAAGGGAACAGCAATAGAAACCATTGTCAGCCTGGCACAGAACACTCTTTATAAATGAGTTTTTCAGAGAATTCCAGCTCAGCCCTGTGCAGGACAGCACTGTGAGCTCTGCTCACAAACCTCATTCCCACTCAGAGTTTTAATGCCCCAGCTCAAACACAGGCCTGGAACTCTGGGCTCTCCCTGTGGAAGGGTGGCTCTGCTGGGAACTGACAGAACTGTACAGGGGGCAGAACTGGGAGACTTTGGGTTTCTCAGAACAAGTTTTAAAGCATTCCTGCCTTTCTGCAGCTGGTATTTAACAGTATTGCTAAAAGCTCCCCATGCCTAAGGAGAGGAGAGACTGAAAACCTGAAAGATCAGAGCTCACTACTGATAATAAATGGAAAGAGCTGTACAAGTGATTAGGGAGGAACTGATCAGACTGAGAAAACCCTAAAACCTGAGTCTAATCCCAGTATTAAAGGGAAAAAAGGTGTTATTTCCCCAACACTCTGCATTTTCTGAGCTACACCTTGGACCTCCCACTGAAATTAAGGGTGTTACTCACTGCATGAACAAGGACTCCCCAGAGTCAATTATTATTTGGCATAAAATGGGAAGATCAGGTTTTTTACCAGACTGAAGCATCTGTGTGAAAAATGCTTGCTGAGGGACATCCAGGTTGGAACTGGAGCATCAATGCCATGGGCAGGCACCTGCAGCATCCCACAGAACCATCCTGGAGGAGAAGAGCTCCAGGCCCTGGACTGGTCCCACCCTGCCCTGGCCAGGCATTCCCTGGACACCAGCACACCCCATGAATCCACCTGGACACCTCTGCACAGCCACCCACCACAGCACTGAGGGGATTCAGTGCCAACAGCTCTGGGAAAGAAGAAATTCAGTTCAGCCCCTGCCTGCAATCCAGATCACAGTTTAGAAATGGCATTTGCCAAAAACTGCACCAGGCAGGGCTGCAAAGCAGATCTGCAGAGCTCACTTCCAACACTGGAAAACCTTGCAGGGTGCAATGACAGCTGTGGAGTTCTGACTGGTAAACTGGAGTGAAGTTTGTGGAAAAATATATACCCAAGAATTAAAATAATAAGCAGTACTTTAGCATTCAGGCTTTGACAAATAAAAACTGTGACTACAATCATTAAACTCTAAAGAGTGTAAACATCCAATCCCATTGCTACTGTATTAGGAAGTTGTATCCTGCAGCTATCAGGGTTCCCATTTCCACCTCATTTCTTCCAACACTTATCACTGCTTCTTTGCATTAATAATTTATTCATGATAATTCAATTTTTTCAGTTAGCCTTTCCAAGTTTTTTCAGCTATTTTGGTCAGAAAAATGGAAGATTTAACAATCTCAAATCAGAAAACAAAAAACACTTCAGTTTAATTTCAGGTTTTCAAGCACAACTCAGAGAAAGCCTGTTATTCTATTTGGATCCCCAATTTTTAGTCCACCTACCTGAGTAAAAATGGGGAAAAATATAATAAACAGGCCTGGGGAGCACGTGGAGCTGGAGAATTCACTGTGTGTGTTTCCCACTCTTGCATCCCTGCTCAAAAAAGACTTTGCTACAGAGCCAGAGTTGTTCTGGAGAGTCAGAGTTAATCCTACCCAAGGCCAAGCTGCAACCAGTGCACCCTCCCCTCACCCAGCTCTTCCATTTTCCAAACCCAGCACTGCCAACTCCTGGGCACTGCAAGGCTGTGAGGAGCCTGGGCTGAGAACACTGCAGAGCAAAAGCCTCTGTCTGTGTCTGCCTCTCCTGTGCAGCTCCCTGGGGTTTGTGCTGGGTCTCTCCAGAGCAGAGCATCACAAGCTGTCTGAGGCGTTCTTCTCCGACAGCGACGAGAGGCTGAATGAGGTATCGTCGGGCTCCGGGGAGGTGTGGTTGAAATCCATCTCCTCCAGTTCAGGAGGTAAGTCTGAAAGCAGAGCCTACAAGGGAAAAACAGATCTAATGTCTGGTATATACACTATCAGGTGTGGGTTTTGTGTCAGCAGTGATTTAAACAAAGTGTGAGAAAATTATTTGAGTTTTTCGATCATAATTTGAGCCTGGGAGAAAATTATTTCTGTTTTTCGACCATAATTTGAGCCTCTGGAATAAACCCAAGGGAGGGACACAACACAGAAGAACAAGCATTTTCTGATATTAAACACAGATATTAAACCTGCTCCAGGATTTACCTGCTGCTGTTCCTTATCATCTGCTTTAATTGCAAGTATCAAACTCCGGGTAAACGCCTGCAGCTCAAAGTATTTCTGTTTGTGGCTCTCCAGCTGACTCTCGATGAACCTGACTTCTTCATTCTGTGGGGAAACCAGAGAGCTCTGGGAATCATCTCAGAACCAAGGAATCCTTTGGGCTGGAAAACCCCCTGAGGCTGAGCCCAACCATCCCCAGCACTGGCCATGTCCCCAAGTGCCACATCCTCGTGTCTGTTAAACCCCTGCAGGGATGGGGACAGGACAAAGCACTGGAACAACCACACCTAAACAGCCCTGGGTTAAAACTCAACTATTTTTAGTGACAATGACAACCAAAGCCCAGATCTCTTCCTAGAAGTGATCAGGGGGCTGTGAGAAGAGATAGCAAATAAATTCCATTATTGGAGCAGAAGGCTTGACACAAAAAAAACAGAGAAAATGACTTGAAAATTCCTCAAAGCTACCACGAATTCAAAGACAACATCCTCCAGCAGCTGGGTTTGATGTGGATCAAGTGTCAGCTCACCAAGCTCCTCAGGGTCCCTCGGGTTACAGAATGAACAGGAATATCTCAGAGTGACAGAACACTTTGGAAGGGACCTTACAGATCATTCAGTTCCAGCCTCCACAGAGGTGTTTATGGGGCTGGCACTGGATGTAATATATTTCAAAGTGAGGAAATATCAGTAATTTTTGTGCTTTGGTTAAAAAGGCATTTTCCCAATCTATACTTGCAAATCTCTTAATTAAAAATTCAGATTTGTTAATTATTTCAATTTATTTTAAGTATCTCTTCTTTTTCAAACTTATTGGATCAAAATGCTAAACCTGTTGATCAGTGCAGAGCTAAAATTCATATTCTCTGGTTATTCACTTTTGCAAAGATCATGAAAATCAAACTGTTTATTTAGGTTACAAGATCAAAGGCATTGCTCATTTTTGCAGAAGGGCTCTGCTTAATAGCACAAACTCATGAGAGAATAATGAAAAAAATATGGTATTCATGCTCACACTGGCTGGAATTCAGCTTTAGTTGACATGAAAAGCTGTGACTACATGATGCTCTAAAGGTTTGCAACAAACCTTTAAAAATGGTTGTATTTTTGTTGGTTTTTTCCCAGAAAATTCAATTTTTTTTCAGTGAAAGCACTGCTCACCACACTGTTTCAGGTGATAACAGCTTTGAGAATGAGAGAAGAATATTCTGAAGCTTCCATAAAAAATCAGCTGAGTTCTTCCCTATGGATACTTTGCAGTTGCCTGTTTAGCTCTGGATTTTGCCCAGCCCAGGAAGAATTCAGATTTAGGCAGAAAACTCAGGGAGCAATCAGTGCTGTCAAACAAAGGGCTGGCTCTGCAGGGCACTGTCACAACAAGCCTCTCACTGTGCTGACAGGTGACATTAAGAAAAGGTCATTCCCTCTCCTGATTCATTCTCCACTGCCCTTCCCAGGAACACGCTGCTGGAAGGAGGAATTTCTGCTCTGAAGAGATGATCTGTTCATTATTTTGGTAATTGATTATTATCAGGAGAGCAGACCTGGTTTCTTATGGGGAAAAAAGCAGCACTGGAGGTACAAGCTCAAGGAGAGGTGGAATTGTGGTGACTCCTGGGAGAGCAGCACAGACACAGCCTCAGCCTTGGGCTGGAGCTGGCAGCATCCAGCTGCTTCTGCTCCCTCCCACAGCCACCACTCCAGCATGTCCTGGGGAATTCCTTCTCCTCAGATCCCCCCTCTCCAGCACAGGATTCCTTCCAGCTGTTCAGTGCCTTCCAAGCTGGCAGCACCACTCTGCAGGAAAAGTGTCACAGCATTCCCAGAACAGTTCCAATGGGGTGGCTCCATAAATGGAGCTGGGACACATGGAGGGAGCTGCAGCTCTGTACAAATTTGGTTTTCCAGGGGATGCTGATCCAAAGAACACTTCCAAATGCATCAATATAGACATTTTCACCTAATTCACAAAAATCTGGGGAGCTTTTTATAATGAGTTTCTAAAGATACCTCAAGCACAGTGTTAAGACCAAGCTTAACACTGGCTAAGACTCAGAAATCCATCCCATTTGGGTTGGAACATGGAAAAAGTGGCTGCAGGTGGGATGAGGGCATGATTTGCATACTGAGAAAACAGCAGAGGAGCTCAGGATCCCACAGGCTTTTGCTGAATTCCTGACAGATCCACCCCCTGAACCCTGGGGATTATCCCACTGTCCCTGACACGGCCCAACCACTCACCTTGTAATCCAAAAGAGAACTCATCTGATCCACTTCAGAATTGCTGATCAGATCACTCTCCTCATCATCTAAAATTTCTATTTTCTGAAACAGAAGCAAACAGTTCATTCCAACACACAGAGGAGACAAACAAACGGGGATCCACATCCCAAAGGGGCAGGAGGGAGGAAGGATAAATGAAGGAGGAAGGATAAATGATGAAGGAGGGAGGATAAATGATGAAGGAGGAAGGAAGGAGAGCTCAGTGCTGGCTCCTGAGCAGCTCTGAGCTGTGCAGCCCCATTAGATGGCAATCATGCACCTCAGCCAGGAGATGCAGCAGGAATCCAGTGGGAGCTGCTGCCATGGAGACTCAGGCTGTTTACAGAGGAGGAGCTCCCTGGCCCAGCTTTCTGACTTTGAGTTGCACATTTACCCCCTCACAGCCCCTGCTCTGCTCTGCTGTTGCAAAGGAGGGTCTGGAAATCATCCTCTGGTTAAACCAGCCCTCCTGCCCTGAGGAAATCAAGGAGTTCTCCTCTGACCCTGCCTGGCCACGTCCCCTTAGCTGTAAGGGTGATGATCCAAAGGACAATTCCAAATGCATTAATATGGACATTTTTACCTAATTTATAAATATTTGGGGAGCTTTTTATACTGGGTTTCTAAAGATACCTAAAGCACAGTGTTAAGGCCGAGCTTAACACTGACTAAGACTCAGAAATACATCCCAAGTTTTTTTACTGTTTTTTAATTGTTTTGACAGTTGTGAACATTTATGAACATGTCCATAATAAGTTAAAGCAATTTTCCTATTTTTTAGGATGGTGTTTAGCCCAGTGTAGGGAAGAGCCCCCTGGGTCATTCCTGAGGTGTTAATTCAGGTTTTTCCTGCAGCATGTGGTCCCTCCTGCCTGCACACCAGGAATCTCCCTGAAATCCCTGAGGAGAAATCCTTCCAGGGGCATTCCCACTCTCCCTGGCACCCAGCTCCCAAGCCTGTGCTGGAGGCAGGGAGGATAAAGCACATTTTGTGTGCTCCAGTGTCTGCCAGCCCAGCTGAAGTGACAAGACCCAGAGCTTTGATGTCCCCGAGTTCTGCTGCTCCATCAGACCCTCAGCAACACTGGGACTCAAATATTTTTGGTTTCAGACTCAGCTTGAGGAAAAGAGTCTCTAAATAACTGCCAAACATTCACATTCCCCTTCTTAGACACACTTTTTAAAATAGGAGGGGAAGGAACAGATTAGAATTTCAAACAGGAAAACCTCTTATGCAAATACAATGTATTTTAGTTCAATTTTAAGTGCATTTTTATAAAGTTTTGTTACAGTTTCAGAACAAAGTATGCAGAAACTCCTCCTTGGTTTTGTTCCATTGTTGTATCAAATGACAAAATTCAGGCAGGTTGGGGAGCTGAGTCCCTTGGGCACCATCTCTCCAAACCATTTCTGCTGAAGGTTTGAGGGTTTTTTCCTGCTGTGTTTTAGAATTTTTAGTACATTTTTAAAGCTCAAATAGGAAGGAGTTTTAACACACACAACTGAAGCTGTCACCTAGCGAAAAACCCAACAACCTCAACATTAATTAAGGAGTTATTAATTGGTGGAAAAGGAAAGGTGAACATACCACATTATCAGTGGAAACTGGATTCTGGTCATCATCCTTGTGGCCAATTTCTTCATTTTGAAGAGCTTCATTTGTCTCTTCTGCAGAAATAAATTGCTTTTGTCAGATTTCATTCCAATTTTATGCTGAAGGACCATTAATGGTGTTTACCACTAAATGTCACAGCTGCTAAATCCAACAGCAAAGTCATGGTATCAATGTCTAATCATAAACAGAATATCTGCCTTATTAAACAGACATCTTGTCACAAGCATTTCAGGCCAACATCAAACCAACTGCCCCCTGAAACAACAGCAAAACTCTCAGTTATTCTCTGCACCAAAACCTTCCCATTTTTAAGTTCAGGTTGGAATATTCAAAGGTTTCACATCAGAGATGTGCAGAAGTTGAGTTTTTTTAAATGAAAATGAATTCCTACATGAAAAATCCTGCATTCCCTGAAATTCTGGGGTACATATCTAAATCCCACTTCCCTTTTGCAGACACTGATGGGTTTTGAACCAAAAACTGATCAGATTATGGCAAATGCTTATCCCCAGAAAACTTAAAGTGCTTTTTTATGTATAAACACTTGGAAACAGAGCAGATTTTACCCTGGTATTTCAACCACAAAGCATGAGATGATTCCACTGACCCTAAAGGTCAAGGAGAACACAGACCCCAAAGAAAGGTAAGTCTATTGACCCCTAAAATTGAAGTTTATTTCTCATATTTACTTGACTTGTGCATATTAAAAGATCAATCTATAATACATAATAAATATCAAGAGGAAAAGAGGGAAGGGGCAGCAAGGCTCAGGTGACTCCAGGGTCTGTCACCTCCACACAAACACAGGGATAACAGAATTTCCCTGGGATTACCAAAAACAGGGAAATGTTTAGACCAGACCATAGAGAGCCTGTTCATAGTTTTAAACAACTTTTAAGTTAAAAACCTCTGCACTGAGCAGATTTGATTGGGAATAGTTTCAGATGAACTCAGTGTGCCACCAGTCTCAGCTCCACAGGACAGACTGTGCCAGGAGCACAGGGGATCAGGGGTCACAGGGTGAGGCCACTCCTCAGGGACATTCCAGGGCACCAGGAGCTCTGCAACCCTGGCAGCCACCCCCTGCATTCAACAGCTGAAGGAAGCAGCTCCCTACAGCATTCCCAACTCCTTAAATATTCATCCTCAGCTCACAGAACCAGCACAGCCCTAATGGCCTCCACCTACACACTGTGGATTCAATTAACACACAATTAAAACAGGTGAGGCAATATGAGAGCTTTAATGATCCATTCTGCATCACAGCACAGCTCATTTTTTCATATTTATGCACTACATTTTAAAAGCAGAAGCCATCTACTTTAATCACTCTAATTAGGTGACCAAAAATTGCTTTTGTCTGTCTTTCAGAGTGTTTTTTTGCTGTTGTGGTTTTGGTTTTTTAATAAATTAGGACCAAAAGTTACAGTTCTCAAACACTGGAACAATTCCCTATCTGGGACTGAACATAACCCATGAGTATTGGGGGAAATATTTTCCAGGAAGTTCAAACCCAGCTGAGCTGCAGCAGTGGCACCTCCTCCTTTGAGCTGGAGAAATGAACAGAAATAATTGTAGTGTGAGAATAAAGGAATGAAGGTGGGATTCCTGGATGCTGTGGAAATCCTGTTGTTTCCTTGCATTTCCCTAGGCTGTGACACTAATAATGCTCCCAGTGTTCAGCCTCACCTTGCCTGTGAAAGCCTGGCCCAACCAACATGGAGTTATCCTCACTTATCTGCAGACACTGCAGACTCTTCCCTGTCACCATTTCCTCTCAAGCAGATCTGACTTGAATCAGCTCCTTCTACACCTCAGACAAATCAAAGACTGAGATTCCTCATCTCACTTGGCTTTCAGTCACTTGACCCATTTCTTTACCATCTTATTCCCTCCACACTCGAGTGTGACAAAGCTCCCAAACTCATTCCCTGCTGCCCCTGTTCCCCTGGCTCTCCCCTTCATGTTCTGGGGACAGGACAGGACCCAGCCTGGCACTCTGAGCTGCAGAGCAGCAGGGCCAGGGTCAGACTCTCTTTTAGCTTGCAGAGCAAAGGCTCCATTGATCCCCTCCAGGCTCCAGCACTGGGAGCAATCAGTGAGTGGGGATGTGCTGGGCTCAGGGACAGGAGGGGCAGGGAGACGTCGATCCAAGGGCTCCAGGGGGGAAAGGGAATTCAGCTGAAGGCATTTCCCACTCCAGATCCTGCAGTTTACTGGGACACCCCTGTGTGTGCAGTTCCAAGGCTCCTGGGCTGTGCCCTGCTCCTGGCTTTGATCTGCTGGTTGTGTTTGCCTGTCACACAGAGCAGCAGGAGGCCTGGGCAGCTCCGTGTTCCAGCTGAGCTGAAGGGCTCCTGCCAGGAGAAATGGGAACCCCGTTCTCCAGCCCCACCAGTGCCTGGGGTGGCTCAGGACCACAGGGATGGAACTGTGGAATCACTGCATGGGTTGGGATGGGAGGGATCTTAAAGCTCACCCAGTGCCACCCCTGCCACGGGCAGGGACACCTTCCACTGTCCCAGGGCGCTCCAAGCCTTGTCCAGCCTGGCCTTGGGCACCTCCAGGGATGGGTGTCAAATGGAATGGCCATCCCAGCTGGCTGGGGAGAGCTGAGCAGTTGGCAGAGAGCATTTTCTAAATCTGGCTCTCAATTGCACCAGCACAATGTGAACTCTTGACTTCATTTCAGGTGAATCTGGCAGAAATGGGGCTCTTATGATCAAAGGTTTCTCCAATCTCTGTACAACAAACCCAACAAAACTCAGAGACACAGAGGCAGAAGAAAGAGACCAAACAGTACCTTCAGCCCGGGTGGGGTGGAGCACTTGTGACTCTGTCAGACGTTTTTGAATGTGTACAACAGAATCCAAAGCATGCACACTGCACAAATTGAAAATATAGGCACAGTAGTAACTGCATTCCAAATACCTTGTGAGCTTCCTTCAGATAAGCAGATTGATACTTCATCATTCCTATCATTATCATCCCCCACTTCAGTAGCAGTTTCCTCTCCTGGATTAAGTGCTGATTTAGAAACAAATTCAGATTGATCAGAGAAATCAGCAGGACCTCCTCTAGGGGGTGGGACCTCAATCCCCATTAAACGATATTTCCGTCTTCGATTCCCAATCCAAGTCTTGTAAGAGAAATAAACATGAATGATATCAGAAACTATGACAAAAGCAACAGGCCCCCAACCAAGTGACATCAGCACATCTGGCCCACAGGAGCAAGGGTCAGCCAGCAGCTCAGGGAGCTCAGTATTCCCCAGTATTTCACCCTCCTGAGGCTGCTGCCCCAAATCCTGTGTCCAGGTTCAGCTTTCCAAGGGAAACAGGGAGGTGCACAGCAAAAGGAAAGAAGCAATAGGCACAAGTGGCAGCAAGAGAAGTTCTGATTGGAACTGAGAATATAAAAGAAAAAATAATGTTTTACAGTCATTCAGAGGGACAGTTTGTCCATAGGAGCCTTTGCAGCTCCAGCCTTCAGTGTTTCAAGGGACAACATCCTGAGAAACCTGACTTGATTCCAAAGTAAATCCTGCTCCAGATAAAGAGCAGGACAAGGTGACTTTGTAAGGTCTCTGCCCCCCTAAATTATTCAACAAATTTAGCATAAGATCTTTGATTCAGGTTCTCCTACTCTGCAACTTCCATAAGGGGACTGAAGCATCTGATGACCCAAACACGTCCCCTGTTCTAGGATTTCCTACAGCACAGAGGGAGCTGGCCAAGGTGACAGATCCACAGCACTCCCCTTGCAGGACAGAAAGGAACTTGGAAGGATAAAGCTCAGAGCAGCTCATCCTTCAGTCCCCTTTGGCTGTAAAACAGAGCTTTAGGAAAAGTTGTTTGCAGGGAGTGCAGAGAAGCACATTTGGAACAGTCTGGGAGATGAAACCAGCCCAGGGAACCTGGAAACCCTGCCATGGTGGGATGGAGATGGATGCTTACAGTTCATCTCACATCAATAAAACTGAATTTCAAAAAAATATAACAAAAACCCACATTCTAAATTCTCCAAGTGGATCTGTATACCTGGTCATTAATTTGCCTTCTCTGATGAAGAAACATTTACACAAAAAAAATTTAAATATTCAGAGTTTAACATGATGTAACAAGAACTGTCTGCAACTCTTCACCTCCTGAGGCTCTCCTGTCCCTTGTGTCACTTTCAACTTCTCATCTCAACTCTGTTCAACAGCCCCTGTACCCCAGACCCTCCATTCCATCAAATCAGCCTCCACTGGCAACCAAAAATCCTTCCCAGAGCCAGGAATCCACTTCTTTCCCAACTGCTCCTCCCACTCTCCTGGGGCTGGCTCTCATCCCCTTCCCACCACCCACAGGCCCAAAAATAGGAGCAGCAGCTCCTGGGTTTGAAAACATGACCAGGCCATGGCAAAATGCACATCCTTCCATGAGGCCTCTGTTCCAAATGAGTAACCCAAGACATTAAAATATTTCAGGATATTTTTTAAAGATACACTAAGCATCACTCTGGCCTTATTTCAGAAACACCTGCCCTGTTCCTCTTCCTAGGGTTCTGAGAAAGTTGAATAAAAAACTTTTTGCTTATAATACCTTGATTACCAAAGAGAAAAAGTAAAGGAATATTAACAGCAGTCCCAAGTACTAAACACAGTTTCATGCTGTGCCAGCCTTGGAAAAAAAAACCAAGCCTTTTAAAGCTGCATCTCTAACAAGCTGAAAGATAACATGCTGAACACTATTTTTAGCAAATCTTTTTTGTTGGCTGGTATTTGCTTTCCCAGCTTGCTGATTTTCCTCTTTGAAGAATCCACAACAGGTATGCAGAGAACTACCTAGATCTTTTTCTTTCTACTACCTACAGTTTGGGGAAAAAAAATTAAAGAAAATCCCCCACACAAGCAGCCCTTTGAGATCTGGGTCTCTTTTTTCCAAGCAGTGTATTGCCATTCTTTAAATTTTCCCATCATCTTGTGATTTTAACAAACAGTGCTAACAAAATTTAAAATTCAATCTATCTCTTTTTTAGTAAAGAAGGCACTTGGGAAAGGCAGATCTTTTCACAGGCTTTTCAAAGCAGAAAATCTTTCATTCAACATACTGAGAATGTCAGAGAAGATGAACATGTTTTGATAGTGTCTCAAATTAAATGGGGAAGAGAAGGTTCCACATCCTGTGTGCTGTGCTGAACAGAGAACATTCTGGAACAGCAAAACAGTGAGGGCAAGAGCAGACTGGGACTGCCATGTGGGAAATCATCTTGGGAGTTCTATCCCTATAATATATTCCCCTTAACCCTTCCAGCAAGGTCTGTGAGAGCATGGGATTAGCTGTGGTCTGTTCTGGTGCAGGTGAGGCTGAGCCTTCTGGGTGTCCTGGTCCCTGCCCCAGCACAGAAACATTCCAGCAGGAGGAAAGGCCTGCACTGAACCCCACAGTGACAGCCCTGGTGTGCACTGAGGATGTCCCCAAGGGAACAAACCAAGGGTGTCACTGTGCTGTCCCCAAGGGAACAAACCAAGGGTGCCACTGTGCTGTCCCCAAGGGAACAAACCAAGGGTGTCACTGTGCTGTCCCCAAGGGAACAAACCAAGGGTGTCACTGTGCTGTCCCCAGGGGAACAAACCAAGGGTGCCACTGTGCTGTCCAGGAGGTGCTGCCAGGGGAACAGCTTCACCTGCAGAGAGCAAAGGGAAGTCCTTGGAAACAAGGAGCAGCTTTGCTCTCTGCAGAGAAAAGAGTGATTCTCTTCAGCTTCCCAAAGTACAATTGGGCTTTTTAGAATTCCTGTATGCCCACAAAAAAGAAATAACCAGATGGATGTTCAGCCCTGAAAGCAGCTTTGGGACCATGAGGATGCAACAAGGCAGAGGTTTCATAGCAGGAGAGCTTCACTGAGGGCTCAGCTCTGCTTCTGCAGCACTGCCAGGAATTCAGGAAACAGCTGCAAAAAGAGGATGAGGCCTGGAAGGAATAATCCCAATTGTCACACCTGTCACAAGGGAAAGGAGGGCTCCTGTCCTTGTCTGACTGCAAACAATGGGGCCATTTCCTGAGGCTGGGATGAGCAAAGCGAGCCCAGAGGTGCTGCTGGGTGTCTGCTCATCCAGGATACAGTGACAGCACACCCCAGCCTCTGGAGGAGATGATGTGCAGATTCCTCTCTCTGGAGGAGAGGATGTGCAGATTCTGGGAGCCAGGTCATCTCCAGCACACCTGTGCCTCCCTCAGCCACCTACAGCAACCATCAAACTGAGCTGACCCAGAATTCCTCCATCACACCTCAACCTGCCCTCAAGACAGTCTTGTAACATTTTGTTTTTTCTATTTTGGAGCATTTTCTTTCATACAATTTTCCCTATAAGCATGAATGAGAAGTATTTTGTAGAAGAGCCCTTTTTTGGTATCTTATTAGCAATGTAAATAGTACCTTTCAGTCTTCTAGGATCTCCCTCAAAAATGTAACACTTTTACTTAAAATCTTCCTCAAGAGAATGTCAAACAGCTCCTAGTGCTGCTTCTGCTGCTGATCAATAAGACCCTGACCTGAGGGCTTTTACTAAATATAGACTGCAGAAAAGGCAGGGGAGCACTTCCCAACATGGTCATTCATTATGTAATACGTGAAATCTATTTCAAGCTTCCTCATGAAATTTTTAAAGCCTTTCATCTGTCCTATTTTTGCTCCTGCGACAAGATAAGGGAAGACTCTGGATTTCTTACCCGAACTATTTCACAGTCAACATTTAATTCTGCAGCCACAGCTTCAATTTTCTCTCTGCAGACTGAGCCCAGGCTGGTCATGCCATTGTCCCAGTATTTCTTTAGGGTAGCTAAGTCTCGGTCACTAAATTGTGTGCGGTCCTGTAACTGCAAGATAAAAAAAATACTGTTAGATTGAAAAAAAATCTGCTTATCCTGAGCATTCATGGCCACAGGTCTCTCACACAGTAACACACACGTTCTACTGTCTCCATGGCTCTTCTTCTCTTTTAAGTCTCCCTTAAGAATTTGGGGTTTTTTTTGATTTTTTTTTTTTATCCAGGGCACTTCAGAGTTCCCTGGGATTTGCTGTAAAGGCAGTGGCAGCATTAAGACAAGTTTAAGGCACTTCAGCTTTGTTTCAACTCCACCTGATTTCTTTGGTAATTTGTTTTATCTCATTCTATAAGGCCTTACTGAAAATAACTTTTTTTTCCCCTTGTGCTGTTTACTCTCTCCACCCAATTTATGCAAATTACTCCTTAAAGGCTTTTCAAGTTTCTCACCCTCCCCCCTAAAAGTTCTTTTATCTTACTGCAAACTACAACACATGCATAATTCAAAGGATTCTGACTTCCTAAAGGGAATACTTTAATGTTTATGTGGTGAGCTTGAGTTTAAATTGGTTCCACTGTTTATCTGCGAGTTCCCAAACTCTTTGTCTGCGTTTATCAAAACATGTGATGGTGGATCAGTGATAAAAGGAGTAACACTGAAAAAGAATTCCTAAACATCTCACCACTGTTTGAACTGGTGTGAGCACAGAAAGTATTTCTCTGGTAGAGCTTCCAAGCTTTAACAAAAGCTTTTCACACAGAATTTTATCTAAAATCTAAAGTTTCATTACACCAACCCATGTTTTTCACTTTTCCTGCTATTCAGAGGACAGAAAATCAACCACAAAGTCTGCACTGGTAACTTGAGCCCATGTGCCACACATGTCATTATTTCAGTACAATTCAGCTGAATTGTGTTCATGATTTCAATAGCTGAATTCTGTGTTTGCTCATTTAAAAACCGTTAAAAGTTAGAAAGAAATAATTTAAAGTGGAATAAAAAGTAATTTTACAGAACTGGGATCATTTGACAATCTCATAGGGTTCCCAGTTCTAGCTTCTGTTAATCTTCAGAATATTGTAATTGTTGCAATTTTCTTCCCTTAAAAATTACTATTTCTCAAAATGTTAGAAGCACTTGAGTCTCCTCAATGTATGAACCCAAAATAAGGGCATCAAACTCTTGTCTTCCTAAACTAATCCCAGTAAAAAGATGCACCAGATAAATTCAGATGTGGTCTGGTTGCACTTGCTGACCTTGGAGGCCTTTTCCAACTTTGATGAATCCCGAATTAATTGAGTGCCCACCAGGCACTCAGAGCTTTTCCTGGCTGTAGTTCCACCATCTCATCACTATTCAATGGTTTTCACCTCATGACTGCTGCATAATTATGTTAATATAATTTATATTTTCTGCTTTGGAGTCTCTGTCTCATTTTAGCCATTTTGTTCTCCCAAGGCCAGCACTGAGGAGCCCCAGTGCTCAGCTCTGTGGGATCTCAGAGATTCTGAAGGATCATCATTTACACGCCCTGCTCTCAGCTGCACCAGCATCATGGGATCAGTGTCATTCCTTAAGCTCAGCAGATGGAAATGACACTTGAGCAAGTCCAAATCTCAGCTCCAGATGAGCTGCCTTCGTGTAACATGCTGTGCCATGGGCCTTATCAGCACTTTCTTAGGGAAATCACAAACTACCTTCAATTACAGGATCATCCCCTTGACATGGATCATACCCAAGTTTGACTCCTGCATTATAAACTGCTTAAAAATTACATAATGACTTTTGTCAGAAAATAAAGGATAGAATTTCTACATTGTACGTGTAACTAAGCTTCCATCAATTTAGTTAATAACCTTCTCATGCTTAATATTATCAGAGAAAATGAGGGACCAAGAGCAAAACCTCAGAGCCCTACAAATATCGTAATATTCATCATTATAGGGGAAAATATCAGAAGATAATATTGGAAAGCTTCATATTTATGACAATACTTATAGGTGAAGGCAAGCCAGTAATTCAGTTCTTATTTTTTACGTCATTAAGCTCTGAATACAATTCCTATTTCCTCTTCAGTACCCAGCTTGCTAATTCAAGCCTTGGCTTTGACAGTGCTGGCTGTTGGCTGAGTCCTTTACATTTCCCACTTCTGCTGGCCACAGTTTAAGCAGCAGAGGCTTTGTCCAGCAGAATCCAGCCTCTGCATTCCCAAGGAAAAGCAAATTGAATCAGCAGCTGTGCCGTGCAGGGTTAAACCCGGCTTATCCCCGACCTCCCAAGTGGAACACCACCATCCTTGGAGGAGATGACCCAGTTTATCAGAGACATTCCTGGCTCCTTGCCAGCCCCTCATCCCCCACAGTGCAGCAATTTCTGTGGTGCAAATCCGGTGTCTATAATTGGGGTGAATAATTGCACGGAGTGGAGTGTCCTCATCCTGCCTTTGCTCAGAGCCTGCGCTTCCACATCGGCTCTCAGGCAGCACTTGAAAATGTTTCAGGCCACGTGCACAAAAGCTATCCACAAATTTCAGATCATTAATCAAAGACATGCTAAAAAATGGAAGAACTTGAGGTTTTATACATAACGTGCATTGATGCCGCAGCTGAGCACTGTGTGTGGTGTTCGTTTCAATTGCAGTGAAATCATATTAAATCAACATTCAGTTCTGATACTTGCTGATGAAATGGGCTGAGGTAATGGTTATTTTTAGCAAACAAACCTCTCACAAACAAAATTGCCATGCCTTTGATCCCTGTCACTGCTTCTCTGTTACATATTGGGAGAATGGGAAAATCAGAAGCACTCAAAGTATTCAAGGTATGAACAAATCCCAGATTCTCCTGTACAAGCACAGTGTCATTTTGCCTTGTTCACCTTTCCCAGTGACACAAGCATGGAGCTCTCTGAACCCTGACACTAATTAATATCTGTTTTCTTCAGAGATTATCAATTCCCACCTCAAGATCTTATTTGTATGTATTAACAATGATTTCTGAATCATTCCACTACATTTCTCCTTTCCCATCTGTGCCATTTAGTACCATTCTTGCTTTTCAGTTTATCACTTCTCGATTTCCCACATACAAATTCTGAAGGTCTGCATTTTCCCCTAACACACCAAGATATTTAACCTCATTAAAGCTGTTCCAGATGACACATTCCTTCAGCCTGAGGTTTCAGCTTCAGGTTTGCCCAGTGCCACAAAGCTGCCCCCTGTCAGTGACAGCCGTGCTGAGCTTAGGCTGGACACTGCTGCTCACAGATCTGCACAAAGCCAGGCTCAAAGGTGTCTGAGGGCACCTTCCACTCCTCCTGCTCACACTCTGCTGGGTTCCTGCAGCAGAGACTTCCTGCATCTCTCCCCACTGCCAGGGTAAGTGTGAAGTTTGCTCTGATGGAAGCAGAGGTGATAAATATTTCATAGCACCCCATTGTGAGAAGAGCTGTAACTGCTTCAGCATCCAGCCAAAATTACAGATATTTTGTTAATATCTGTTTTTAAATCAAATTCAACTACAAAGATTAAAAAAACCAAAAAGAGATATCAATGCAATGAACAGCCTAGCAAAGAAATGACACTCTGAGCCCCAGTCATCTCACTCTGATTTCCAAACCAACCCTCAAACCACACAAATGACAACTCACCCTTCTGGAGATTTTGAGCTGGTCTGTGTAATAGTGAATGTTCAGCCTCAAAGTAAACTGATTTTTAGATTTTTAATTATGATTCTTCCTTGATCTATCAATGTCTTCCTCACACTGGACCAGAAAGTTCTGCAGTTCCTGTTCAGGCAGGATGCATTCCCAGCCTGCAGGCTCCCAGCAGACAATAAGCCAGGGTGATTTGTGGCACTGAGCTGCAGCACATCACACAATAAAAAATCACCAGACCTGTCCCCCTCTGCATTCCTTCAGCACAAAAATCAAAATCTAGCACTCTCCACCCATTTCAGTATTTTCCTGTCCCCAAATACAACAGTCTGAGAGCCCAGACACCCCAAAGTGAAGCTCAGGGCAGACAAGCTCCCCCTCTCTCCCCCAAAATGGAACTTTACCACTAAAGCTCAGCCTACCCTGAGCCACCACCTGTGTGACCAATGCTCTCCAGAGCACACCAGTGCCTTTAAATCCACCCCAAACACAGCCCATCCTGCTCAGACCTCAGATGGCACAGAACTGAAGCACAGTCAGTACACTCAAGACCTAAGAACAGAAGTGAAGATATTTTCTCCCTTTTAATTCTCCTTAACTGGTACCTTCACTGCTATTTTTGAATCCTTGTTATCCTTCCACCACCCTGTGAAAAACCAAAAATCAATGCATTCATAAAGGCCACTGCACATGCACCAGGACACAGAACTCTGGCATTTCCAAAGACACTCTCATAAGTTACTGACAGGGTGATATTTCTAGACTAATATTCATTAACAATCAGGATTACATCATCCTACAGCAGAGCTGAGCAGACAAGAAAGAGTTTCTGCAGAACTGCACAGCTTTTATTTCTCTCCTGATACAGTTGAAGGACAGGGCAAGGGAAACAAAACATCAAGGCAGAAGATTAAAAATTCAGAGCATCTAAAAGACAATCTTCTCCATTTTAACCAAAATACAGATTAGCCTTTTTCCTGTTTGAATGGCAGTAATTGCCATAATGGCACTTCTACAACTCTACCCATTCTATTTCTGTTCCCTCACACTCTTTATTCAAAAGAATTTCACAGTTGAAATCAAAGTTTCTAGGAAGTAGGAGCTTTTTCTCCTTTGCTTGTCTTACCCCTGTGTGTACACAGCAGTTTCAGAGTGCCAAGTCCTCCACTTGCCCCCTGAAGGAGGCTGAATCTGCACTCAGACTGGGAAAGTGCATCCACAAATCTGGACACAGATGTTGTCAAACAGATTGTATTAACCAAAGGGGTTTATGCATTTTATTGATTAAAAAGACAAATGAGTAAAGGTCTAAGGAAAAAGAATTCTCTAATTACCATCCTTAATGGTCTCTCACTGCAGGAAAGACATTGAGAGGCTGGAAACAGAGAAGGGAATGGAGCTTGGGCAGGGTCTGGAGGCCCAGGAGGGGCTGGGGGAGCTGGGAAGGGGCTGAGCCTGGAGCAAAGGAGGCCCAGGGGGGACCTTGTGGCTCTGCACAGCTCCTGCCAGGAGGGGACAGCCAGGGGAGGCTCTGCTCCCAGGAACAGGGACAGGAGGGGGAATGGCCTCAGGCTGGGCCAGGGCAGGCCCAGGGTATCAGAAAATACTGGAAACCAGGATATCAGGAAATATTGGATATCAGGAAATATTTTATCACTGAAAGGGTTGTAAAGCATTGGAACAAGTTGCCCAGGGCAGGAGTGGAATCACCATCTCTGGAGGTGCTCATAAAACGTGTGGGGACACAGCTCAGTGGTGACCATGCTGATGCTGGGCTGACTCAATGATCCTAAAGGTATTTTCAAACCTCAGGGACTCCATGATTAATGAACAGGCACCTCCACATCCTTGAAAGTTTAAAATTTACTCCAGTAATGCCTTCTGCTGCTGGGGTCAGGTATCCAGCATGACCACAATGCCCAACAACCCCCCAGTGCTGCAGGCAGGGGCCAACATCACCCCACTCCCAGCCCTGTGCTCCCACTGCCAAATCTGAGCTGGCCCTGGCACACACCTGACCCCAAAAACAACCTCAGCAGCAGAATTTGTACCTGCCAGGTCACACACCCAACCTGGATTACCTTAGAACTGGATACTGGCTGAAACCTCCCCATTTAGCTGGGAAACTCTACCCAGGACACTCCCCAGCTCCTTGGTGAGATGCTCTAAAAGGTCATTAAGTGATAGAGGGAATGAGCCTCCCAGAAAAGAGCTGCATTTTAAAAAGCCTCCTCAAGAGAATCAGCACTTAGGAAAGAAAGAAGATGGATTGAGCACAACAGGATTTGTACAAAAGTACCAGTTCCTCTGGGAGATGCTCTTATAAAGTGCTCTCTGTACAAAAAGAAGTCATTGTACCAAACTCTGCAGAAATGGGAAGTGCTTCAGCTGAGACCTAGAAAAAGTCTGAGAGAAAACACCATTAACTGATGGTCCTTAGATTCCTACTTATACAGGAAACACTGCCACACTCACACTTTCTGAGGACTAAAGAACTAAAAATATTAAAGGAAAAAGTTTTGGTTACAGCAGGAGAAAGCAAGGAAAGGCTCTTCCATTGCCTAGACCTCACTGCCAACAGAGCAGCCATAGCCAGGGCACTGCCAGGGCACAGCCAGGGCATTGCCAGGGCACTGCCAGGGCACTGCCAGCTCCACAGGCTGGGGAGTTTGGTTTCCATGGCAGACACTTCCCCAGTTGCTGCTTCTGACAGAGCAGCCCCTGGAGAGCCTGGCTGTACCATCCCACCTGAGGCTGGATTTGCTGGTAAGGAGGCAGAACTGACACCTCTTCAAAGACAAGCTGGAAATGCCGAGCATTAACTAAATAAAAGAGCTGGGCAAGGTTTTGGTTTTTTTTTTCCCCTGACAAAAGTTGTTTCATACCTTGTGTTATGGTTTGGAGTTGTCTGTGAATTGAGGACACCAAACTGGCTGATTCTGCTACTGTGAAATGACATTTATGTGGATAAAATCAGAATTGATCAAGTTCCTTCAGCCAGCACTGACTAATTCTGTGCATGTGCAGAGAAGCTGCAGAGGGAGTTACTCTCCCAAGCATTCAGTTGTCTCAATTACCAAACACTTCACCTTCAATATAAAAAACATATTCTGAGCTCCAAACTCTCAGTCCTGATCAATTCAGATGTTGTGTTTGAGCTAAGAGCACAATTCCTACCTGGGCATCACCTCACACTGGATTAAAACCTTGAGCTCCTTTTAAGTTAGACATCAACTTCACCTCAACTGAAACACTGCACCTGCAGAAAATGTTTGTATCAAAGGAAAAAGGGAAAAAACTCACCCAAGGTAAATAGAACTGACATTTTCAAAAATGCATTTTTATCAACTTTTCATCGCTTCACTTGATGCATTAGATACTTAAATGGAAATGTACTTACTGCTCTTTTTCTGGAACAACCTGTAATCCAAGGCACAGTAAGGTTTCCTGAAATCTGCAGAGGGGAAAAAGTAAAAAAGAACAGAAAACAAGAGCAGCTTAGGTTGATGTGAGAGCCAATATTGAGACTTCAGCACTGTGCATTCAATTCTGACACTCATGTCTGTAAACAGGTTAAGACTGAAAACCAAAGTCCCACTCACCTTTACTGCCAAGAATAAAACATTGTTTCTTTGGGTGAGGGCAAGATAACACAGGGACAACTTGGGTGTTCTTGTATTTTGGGTACCCCAAAACTTGGATTTCACAACAGCAGTGTCCCTTTCCATTGGCAGGGTGAGCAGACTGGAGTCAGACAAGGGCTGATGACTGAGCTGCCCTCACTCACATCTTTTCCAATTGCTTCACTTCAACTTCCAGAAAAAATGCTCTTGTGTTTGTCACTGAGCTGGTCAATGTCTCATGTTAAAGATCTGAGTGCCAGCAGAAATTATAGGGATTTCAGGATGGAGAAGGAAGGAGAAGGGGTGTGAAGGCAAAGGAGAGCTGCTTCAATTCCTATTGCTTCTCCATCATTCCCAGAGGTCAGACTTTATTAAATAAAAATCTCAGATTGTTTCTCCTGATCATCTGAGGGGTGTCATAGCCTGGGATATTTTAGACTTACTTAAGATTCCATGTTCATCTTCTGCTGCAGACTTGCAATGCTAGAGAGACTAAACACAGCTCTGGAGAGATCAATCACCTGTGAGGAAAAAACCTGTGCACTTCTGCTGAGTGACCCAAAGTGCTCTGAGAGTTTCTGTATCTGCAGAGTTCCTCACTGATGGCTCCTGCAGCATGAGCACAACGAGCACAGCAGCCCTGGTACAGGTGGCTGCTGTACAAACACATAAAACACTTTTATTCTTCAAGCTTTTAGCTGGAAGCACTTGGAGGTCACCCAAAGTCAGACACTTTGTCATGACAGCACAAAGAGGGTTGAGGGGGATGAAAGGAGCACCCTCTCCTCTCAAGGACCATTAGGGTTTGAGCCTGAAATATTAATTTCTTCACTGCACACACACATTTTAGAAATTCTGTCTGTCTGTTATAACCCTATATCCATCCCCCAAAACAGTTTCACACCACAGAATCCACTGCAAAGGCACCCTGAGGAATCACCCAGGTAGCTCCTCTTCACTCATTTAAAGGAGGCTACAAAAAAAAAAGTGATTTTCTATGGGAATAAAGCAAAATCTACCTGGCAGAGTGTTAAGGGTTGCTGGGAAGACAAATGCACTGAGTTCTGACAGGGACAGGGCCAAAACCAGGCAGGTTCATCTCAAGAGAACTCCCTGGAGTACAACGTGCAGGGCACTGCTCTGAGCTGCCCTTGTCAAGGGCTGGGCTTGGAACAGAGTAAATAAAAATACAGATTCTCAACAGTGTCCCTGTCCCTTAGGGTGGGGGGAGGAAACCAAGACCAAATCCCACCTCAGCCTGGAGGACAGCCCTGGTAACCTCTGCACTCCAACACACTCAAAGTCAAACTAAGACAAGCAAGTAGGCTGAAGAATTTGTTTACTGAAACTGCTCAGGCATTAAAATTGATCACTTAATTAAATTTAGTCTTAAGTTACACTAACATGAATTTGATTAATTGAACCAGTAAGGAAGCTATAACTAATTGCTAATTAGATACCCCACCAATATATGACAGTAATTGCTTCATCAAAACATGAATCACACAGTCCTGACTTTGAAGAAGCATGTGCTTGGATGTTCAACTACTCCAATAATCATTTAGCTCAGGTTTAATCTATTTTTAAACTCAAGAAGATTTCCCCAAGTTTAAGGATTTTCATCTCTGTGCTGATGGATAAATTAGCTAAACATGGGCAATAAAATTAACATAAACTGACTACAAAAAATGAAATGCCATCCTGTACAAGCCTAAAAGGATTCAAGCACCTTAGAAAGTCTCTAATACCCACAAGTGTCACCTCAGGGGTTCACAGGGTGCAGGCTCACAGCAATAAGGGAATTAACAGCATCCTGCTCAGCTGTCCCAAGGTTTAGAACTCTGGAATGACAAGGGATATGACAGGAAACAGAAACTCCCTCCATCCACACTCCAAATCCAAAGAGCAGGGTGTCAGACAGGCATGGAGGCCAGCTGGGGTACAGATGAACTCCTCACTTATCAGAAAACCAGGTGTGTTGTTACAACAGGGGGAAGTAAAAAAAAAACCCAAAACAAAATTCCAGAGATCTTATTCTGATCCATAAAGCACCACATGAGCAGATAAAATATCACCTACCATGAACTGTTCTAGCTCTTGAAAAAGACTCAGTTCCTACCCCATAAAACCCCCCAAAAAGTTATTCTTAATTTTACTTAAAAGAAGAAATCAAATCTCTCTGATGCTTTTTCAAGAGTGAAATAAAGCACCATGAGCACACAGCTGATGGAGGCATCAGTAATGGATTTCTCTTCCTGAAACTTTATAAAATGCCTTTAACTCAATTGTAAGCACTTTCACCAACCCTTTATTGGACTGATCTGCACATTTACAGCTTTTCTTCTCCTGTGAAACTGGGATGGCAAAAGTAAACAGCATTTGAGGAATTCTATAACCAAGTAAGAAAAGAAACAGCAAACACTGAGAGACTGTGTGAGAGTAAAGGAGAGAATGGCTCATCTGATGTGCATCTACTCCCCAGAATTTACCCTCTGTCCATCAAACCTCTGCTTTGCCCAGAGCAGTAATAATTCAGGTGAAAAGTGGCACTGACTTGGACTCAGAAGTTTTCCTTCAAATGGTCACAGGAGATAGGAACAAGTCAGGAAAAAAAGAAAAGAAAAACAAAAAACCAAAAAAAAACATGATTCACAAAGTCTTGTTCTCTACCCTGGTGAGCAAAGCACAGGGAAAGCTGATATGCTGTCGACATGATTTATTTTCAGGAGAAAATAAAAAGGCAATAACAGACAAATGCATGCAGGTGACACACACAGAATCACATTCTGTCAGCCTTAAAAGACTTTTACCTCAGTGTCTCCAGGCTATGTCATGCCAGATGGTGTAAAAATCCATGAAAAATACCAATTTGGATGTTTCCTGCACAAGTATCTTTCCCCTTGTAATACCCAAAACTAAAAAAAATGTGTCAAGTGCTGCAGTTTCTCCTAAACATCTTTTAGTTCTTCAATGATCTGCATTTAATTTCCCCTCAGTATCACTAAAGGGATTTTAGTACAGGAAAAGGAATAAAGGGATTGAATTTAAAACTGATTATTTGAATTAGATGCTGTGGGAAAGGAAGCTGAGTTAACTCCATCACAGGGGATCCTAATCCCTGACAGAACACAGAGACTGCCACCTGCACAGGGGGTACAGGATTCCAGACTGACATCAATGGGGTGAGCAAAGGCACAAATGTCAGCATGAAACCACGTCCTGTGCCACGTGTGATGTGTGTCCACAGGAGAACAGCCAGGGAATGGCCATGGCACGTGCTGGAAAGCCAGGGCAGCACAACACAGGCTTGAGCAACCACCAGCTCGTGGGTATGACCTTCCTGCAGCCAAAATTTAGCCTGGAATCCATGAAATCCTCACTGATCTTCACTGGACAGGTAGAAGTGCTACCACACTGCAGTGCTGCCTGCACTGGGCTTGAGAAGGAATTATCTCCACTGGAAGGCATAAAAGGAGCACAGCCTGCAGAAAGGTGAACCTACTGCTTAATAGCCACCAACTCTGGCAGGAAACAGCATTTACCTACAACCTCAGCTTTGAGGTTTGAAGAAAGAGATAAACTGATGGGTTACCTGGTAATTATTTTGGTTTTGTGACAGCCTCAGTTGACTTGAAGATGTAAAATGAGGAGAAAAGGTACTTCTGGCTGCGTTGGCAGGGTTATAAATCGTGCTGGGTGCTGTGTGCAATGAGGTCCGTGCAGGCAGGTGGAACTCTCGGCTGTGGTACAGGAGATTGTCGGGCCCGTCGCGGGCAGGGCCCAGCTGCGCCCCGCAGCCCCCGCTGCGGCCCGGCCCGGCCGCGCTTTGGTTGTCCCCGCGGCCGGAGCCGCTGCCCTCACAGTATCTGGAGTAGCTCTGGATCTGCGCCCCCATGGAGGCCAGCTCCTCCTCGCGGGCGTACTCGTCCTCCACGTCGCCGGTCTCCATGGCGATGGACAGGCAGCTGCCCTCCAGCGAGGGCGCTTTCTGCGCGGCGCCGCCCGGCACCAGGCGCTGCGGCTGGTCCGTGACGGCCAGCGAGAACACCTCGCGGATCTCCAGGTTCTGGGTGCCGCAGCCGGGCTCCCTGGGGTGAGCCCTCGGCCCCGGGGCCACGTGCGGCGCCAGGGCCGCGGGCTCGGCCTTGTGCAAGCGCTGGCACGCCAAGGGCTCGGCCCTGCAGGGCCGGTGGCAAATCATGGGTTTCTGAGGTAACACCAGCTCCGCCGTCTGCACCGAGGAGCTGCCGTAGCTTTTCTTCGTGTGACTGTAGATGGAGTTCGCAGAATTGAGCACGCTCGTCTGCCTGGATAGAATAATGGTCTTTTCCCCCACCAAGAGGGAAGCGTTTTTACAGTGGGGTACCTGCCGTCCCAGAGGGATGTGCTGCTGCTGGAAGTCCGCGTCGCTCTTGCCCGGGAGCCGTGGGATGGAGGTTTTGTGCAGCTCCGCCACGGAGGCGTTCGTGTGCTTGGCGGCTCCCGGGCGGCCCGAGGAGCCGGCGGGGCTGTAGATACCGGTCACTATCACGTCGTTGTTCGAAGAGGTCCAAGAGGATTGCTGGCTTTGGGATCGAGCAATATTGACCACGTTCCTCACTGCTGCCTCCGGGGGCACGGAGGGAGTGGCGGGGGCAGTGCCCGGGGGGGTGCCCCCGGATTCCACGGCGATCTTGCTGCTCATCTTCCGCCGCTTGTTGCCAACCCACGTCTGCAAACAAGACAGCAACGCCAAGAAACACAAAACCGGGCGTCAAAGAGGCAGAGAGAAATGAGCAATTCCATTTTTAAGCAGGTCTGATGACATGTTAAGTGTTCGAGTTGAGATGTAAGTTTACAAATGTGTAAATCATGTACTGATTATGCACTGAACATGACGGGGTGGAAGTACAGGCCTGAACAATACAGGGTAGAGATCCAGGCCTCTCCTCTTTGGGATCCACAACTCATACACAGGACAACCCCAGCCTCAATTCCAAAACCCCAGCTTCTCAAAAATCCTGATGCCTCCTGTCTTGAAGTGTCAAGATTTATTTAATTGACACCACCGTGACTAATGTCATACAGGAAAAAATCCATCCCTGCCATACACTATTCTACTCTACTAATTTTTTTGTCAAATTTTACAAAATGTTTAATTTGAGGCACAATTTGTAACATGCAGTAAAATGTGACTTACTGGTCAGTTTTGCCTCTGCTGATTTTGTCCATTCTCCTGATCAATTGTATTAAGGGAATTCATGTGCCTATTATAATCCTATCTGCAAGTGCCAGCTGCAACTCAAGTATCATTTTGCAAAGAACTAATCACTGACCAAGAGTTTTATAGGATAAAAAGAAAAAAAAAGGGAAAAAAGGGGCATTAGGAGAAGCAGAAATGATGGGTATAAAGAAGAGAAAGGTAAGATCGTGCTAAAATGTGACAAATGCAGGACAGACACTGGATCTGTTTCCATTGCACTTCGTAAGTAAGAATAAGTTGAAGTGCTGCAAATCAGGGCTCAGGAAGGGAAGAAAGCAGAAGGAATGATACTTGATTGCAGGAAGGGAAATGGAGAGGGAAGGGAAACATGGAGAGCACTGCAAGGAGAGGGGAGCTGGGCTGCCTCCTCTAGGACATTCAATCAGCACAAAAATAGCAAAGCAGCCCTGGCTGCACCATCAGCATCCAGACTCCTGTTACAACTCCCTGCCTGCCCAGGAGCCTGAAGCCCTGCCTGACTTTCACAGCTTCTACCACCTCCAGCTGAGAAAGTAACTTTTAATGTTTGCAGAGCTCTGAGAGAGGGGAATCCAGGTAAGAATTTGGGAGCAGGGTTGTGATTGTCAATGTGCCACTGTTAAACCAATTAAAAACCAACCTAGACTGGCCCCACTTGCTCCTCCTCAGTGTCCAGTGTCACAGCAGCTCCTGGGAGCTCCACTACCCTTTGTTATTTTTCCATCTAATGCCTCAGGATTTCTATTTCTGCTCTCTCTCGGACAACAGCCATTTTGTTGTCTAGTGTTTCACAAAGGGATTATTATTTCCCTTTCTGTGGAATTCATAGACTCTGGAACAGCTCCTGTTAGCACTGGGACATTCTTGTTTTATAGGAAAAGAATGTCCTCACTGTGAATAACCACAAAGGATCACAATATTTATGATTGTGATGTGGAATATAAGTGTGACAGAGTGCCTCAAAAGAAATAGTTCCACAACTGTTTCCCCCAAATATAATAATTTATAGCAACTTATTTAGATTTAAAATAGTATCTTAATAACATGACCGTGCTCTGATATAAAACATCATACGAAGTTTCTATAGGGCAAGCCACCCTATAATTTAATAAATAATAACTTTAAAAATCCCAACAAAAGTCAACAAAAATCACTCCTTGTGCAACCCAGGCCCCTGCTACATTCAACAGTCATGTGAAGATATTTCAGTGAAAACAAACTGTAAATAGGCTCTCTGGGTATAAATAAATGTCACACACACACACTGAAGTCTGATTTCGACAAGGATAAAGTTAGAGACTCCAGACCTCTCTGTATTTTATGTAAACCAATGAATGTGTATGCTTAACAAATCTGGAAGGCCCCAGTACTTACCCTGACCACGCTGAAATCCAGTTTAGTTTCTTGTGCACACTGCAATATGAGCTGAAAGCAATTTTTACTTTGATTTGTCATTCCATTTTCATAGTAACGCTGCAATATCCTTTGTTGTTCTACAGTAAATACAGAACGCAGATTCATCTGAAAGGAAAAGGAGACACTGAAAGCTGGGTGGGAACTGGAGCTGTGCAGGAGGCACAGCTCTCATCTCTGCCTGTGATAACACTGAGGACTGACATGTTTTCTCTACAGAACCTTTTACCAACACTTCCTGACTTTCCAAGAAAGCCTCTTGCAATCAGAATTGTGTCAAGCTGAACAGGTGAACTGGATGTTTGGAACAACAGAGACTGCTTTGCACAAATAAATAAATATTACATGGTATTGCTAAGCTCGTGAGGCTCTAGTTTGAAAAATAAAGTTTCTCCCTTAAAAATGTAAATGAAATAAAGGCATTAGGCAAAACAGAGAAACGTCAGCAGCTCCAATATTGGCAGGGCTGTTTCCCACCCCTAACAACAAAAAGCCAGACACAATTTGGTATAAAATGAAGGCGACTGACACAAGTTTCCACTGTTTCCAAGTTCAGCAATTCCTGCACTCCACAAGAGCCAGTCCTTGTGCTGTGTCAGTACTGGCACCTCCAGCTGCAAAGTCACAAGGACCAAGGACCAAAGACCAATTTGGGGAAAACCCCCAAGGAAGGGCTTTGGGCAGCCCTGGTTTAACAGAGGAGGGACACCCGTGTCCCAGGAGGAGAAAGGCTCTGCTGCTGTGACTCCCCCTGAAGGCTGGGAATTTGGATGTCTAAGAACATGTAAGGGTTGTTTTCCTGAGATATAACCAATGCTGGCTTCAGGACCTTGGGATGTGTTCCTGCTCCTTGGCTCTGTCCAAAGTGGTGTTCTGTAACAACAGCAGAGGTGAATAACGAGGGGCAGAACACTTCAAAGTGCCAGCAGCAAAAACCCCCACTTTAATGTTACAGCCTATTTTTATCCAGTTTTCCTAGTCACTGTGTTTAATTCTAATTGGTTAGGAACTTTCTTGCCACTCTGTTCATTGGTTAGAAGGTGCTTGTGTGTGCACAAGCTAAGGCTCTCTCTTTACACAGATGTTTACATCTTTTCTTTGGGGATTCTCACGGGACAGAATTCTTATTTTTCACTGATGCCTTCTTGCAAGAATAGACTGTTATGCAAACTGATTCCCATTCTTATGATTCTTTCTCATGGGAACTTAACAGGCTGGCTGTTAATTCAGCTGAAATAGCAAGGGCTGATTCAAGGCCTTTCTTTTATAAGGTTTTACCTCTGCACAACAGTGCTCAGGAAATCAACCAGGACAGGAGGCCCAGGCTCCTCCCAGGGCAGCAGCAACTCCTCAGGTCAGTTCCCAGCACTGGGTCCCCCTGAGCTTCACTGTGAGGACACAGGAGGTGGCTTGGACGTGGCAGCACTTTGATGAACACATTAAACCAGACATTGCTTTGTTATGTGTGAAAATTCATGCCCTGGCTTGGGAAAGGCAAGCATTATTGCCAATATTATCAATATTATCAAGCACACAGCAGAGTCCTAACAGCAAACGGGAGCTTGATGCTCTTGTTACACAATCTACACAGGCAAAGAATGCAATCCTCTGGGTAGATATCAGAAAAGAAGAGCCTCATCTTCACAGATTGCCAAGGCAGGGCCGTTTTTAGTCCCAGACAGGAGGCCACCAGCTGAGACAATGGCAGTGCCAGCCAGGAGCAGCCTGCATCCATCGTGGTGCCTTGGGAAGCAAAAACGTCACCAGCCACAAGTTGTTTTAATGCAGTACATAAATCACAAGAATACAGAATGAACCAAAGGAGAAGAAACCTGCCAACATCCAGTAGGAAAATAAAGGGGATGAGGGAACCCTTTGTAGCCAAGCATTTTGAAAATTCTGAATGGAAAGGAGGAGAGGGGTGATCTGCCTGATCTTTGCACAAGAGCTGCTTCTAATATAAAGCAAATAAAATTATTAGGAGCTCAAAAGCATAAGCAACTGTTTTCACTTTTTTCTCCAAGATGATTATACTATGTAATGGCAATGGATGTTAAGAGTTCAACAGGCCTGCATGGAGAAAGAGATTGACATCTAGAATTTGGAGTAAAATGCTTTGTAGACCAGAGCTTTGACTTCAGAGTTTACTTTCCTCTCTATGTCAACAGGCAACAGAAAAATCAGTAATTACCAATTTGTAAAAATTACTGTTTCTTTGAAATAACAGATAAAATAGAAGATGATTTTTCAATTACATTTTTTAACTCTGTTCTCTTATTCCCCATCTCAGTCCAGTGCATTATTAAACAAGCACCAGCTGCATTACAAGTCAGGTTTGCCCAAGTTCTGCCTCCCCCAAACATTTATTCAGTCACAGCCAGAGCTGGCCAAAGGAGACTCTTGCTCTGAATAATCTACTCCTTAAAGAAATTTATAGCAAGCAACAGAGCAGACAATTATTAGTCCATTAACAAATCAATAAAGTTCATCATAATCTACTTTCTCATGTTGAGAACTGCCTTCAGATCTCCCATGTGGATACACAATGACAAGGCCACTGAATGATCTACATCACTCTGAAAGAACACAGAAGAGTTAATTTTGTGATTCTTTTTCCTCCTGCACAATTGGCAGGTCCCAGCTTCTACTCCTGTTACAGTGCTGCTGTTTTATTTAGTGGAGCTCAGTTCCCACAAATGACCTCATCAGAAACAGTTTATCTTTCAATAGTTCAACTTCCATCATTCCAGATCCTGCTGAAGTCACCCCAAAGCTCCAGCATTTCCATACACAGGCCCATCACACCATGCTCTCCACACAATTCACCAACTGCAGTGGGGACTCTTCCAATGGCAAGATGAATTTTTAAAGCCAGACCTGATGACCTGAGAGGGAAGACCCCTGTCAGGTCCTTGACACGTTTTTTAATTATGTGGATTTCTGTATCCAAGGTCATTTCTGTGTTAAAATGCTTTCATTGTTGCATTTGACATCTGTAATTTAGATAAAGACAGGGTGGAGCATTTTGATTAAATCACTTGAACTTCAGATAAACCCTTGAGCATTGCATGACAGGCTTGGCCCAGCTAAGCTCAGGAGAGGTCATGCTCTGCTCTAATAACTCATTTTTACAGTGCATTTTAATCACTCATGAACTACACCTGCCAACCAAATCCTGGTAAGATTCCTTGGTAGCCTCTGCCTTGAATCCAGTGAAGCAGAACCCAAAGGTTCCCTGCAGAGACCATTAGAAACTGATTTAAATAAACAGATTACAGGATCCTCCAGCCACAGAGCTATGAACTGAGTCATAACTGCAGTTTACATTCCAACATCTTCAAACAAGCAGGTGAGATTTATTAGAGCTTTTTGTGTCATGGATCTACCAAACCCTCAGTCAACAGACAATTCTGTACCACCTCCACTGATTTCACACCATTGTGAAGGACACCTGGCAATATTCTGTCCCTGGCAGGTTCAAAGCTCTCTGATTGATATTATGTCACCTGTAAATGCAGATGGAAATCAGTTTGCTATCAGCAGTTCTTAAGTGCTGATTCTGAATATCTAAAGCAGTAGCCTGTGTTGAATAAACCAATTGATAAATGTTTGGGAGCTCCTCTGGAAAACCTCAGTCTAGAGCCATGGCATTAATCCAGGAAGAGCTGGATTATCTCTGATATCCCACCTGCACAGCCAACAGGTTCTGCTCACTGCCTGTGACACCTGGGAATTCACCTACACTGGTGAATATCCACACAGCTGTGAGAACAGAATGTTACTGTCTCTGAGACAAATTAATACAGGATATGTTCATCAAAGGATTACACTGATTATTTTTTGGGGAAGTATTACATGTTCAGCATCAGTTTTCATAATTAGAACAAGAAATGAGCTCTTACATTTTCTTTAACACAGGAAGTAACTTGCAAAGTGCTAAATGAACTGAGCATTGAGGCATCAGTATGAAAGGAATGAGCAGGTCATTCACCTTCATCACAGACTATTATTCAAAACAACCTCAGTAACTTCCAAGGGAATAAATTCCTTTTCCCAATCTGTGCACCTACAGAGCACTCCAGTCTCTTCAGGATTTCTCACCTTTGTCTTGAACCTCAGACTCCAAGTTAGAAATCCACATGGATTTTTATCATAATTTCATTTTGATCTTGACTTGCCAAGTTTAGCAAACAAGCCTGTGAGCTTTTGGGAAGCCAGGTGTCCAGCTGGTTGGCAACACATAGGCACTGAAAAGAGAGTTTGTTACAGAAAAGAACTCTGTGAAATCTAATAAAAATCAGGTAAAGCATTATGCAAACAAGTTCCGTGAATGTAAGTTGAATTTTCACTTTAACAAAAGACAGAGGTGGCAAAGCTGTATTTAAGGATTCAACATCTGCCTGCTCTAATAAAATAAAGCAGCCTTGGCCAAGAGTGTTGGTGTCTCTGGCAGAGCACAGAATAACCCATGACAGCTGAAAATGCAGGGTTTCCAAGGCTCCCCTTGCCCCTGCTACTTGTCCCAGGCCAACCATCACTGGTAACTCTGCACTCCCATGGTCTCCCACCCCTCAGCCTGCTGTGAACCCAACAACATGAAGATGTTTTCTCACAGCCTTTCTGAACTGAACACTAATTTAAAAATCTGCTCACTCTAAGATCCCTCTGCTGTCTCATGGTTTGGGAGGTGTGAATGGAGTCCAAGTGCTGTTGGGCACTGGGGACACTGGGAGATCCCAGGCTGTGACTGAAAAGGACCAAGAGGGAACTCCATGGCCTTCAGTTTGACCCCAGGACAATGCCATGGACACCCTGTGACCATCACTGGCTCCTCAGAGATGACACTGGGGTTGTTCTTACAGCTGAACTTTTTCAAGCTTCTTTAGTGGCTTGAGCAACTTCTCCCCAGCATTTCCCTTCCATCCCTTCTCTGGGAATGAGTGGAGAGGAGAGAGCAGAGCTCCAGCAGAGCTGGTCCTGAAGCTGTGGTTTGCCTCATGGAACAGGCACTCAGTGTACCCAGGCTCTGCTGCAAATCCAGCCCTTCCACCCCATTTACTTCATCCAACATTCCAAAATCAGCAACCTCTCCAGGGAGAGCTGGTGAAGCCAGGTCATTCCTTTTTAGCAGCTAATGGAAACAACTCGATGTCAAGGAGTGCCACAAAAGAAAGAATGACTATAAGGAAATGGGGAAAAATCAGGTAACCAAATAATTCAGCAGTTACTGAGCTGTTCTGGAATTACTTGAGAGATCTTGGGGGAAAATAAAGAAAAAATAAAGGAGCAGCATAAGAAGGAAAAAAAATTTCTGCCTACAATGTACAGCAGTATGGTCTTAGCCTCCAAAAGTCCTTAAATGTTTGGATTGCTGAATCAAGTAAACATTTACAAGGTAAATCTTTATGCTAATACTAATTAATTTGAAAAATAGGAAACAAACCCATAATTACACTCACTTCAAACAGCAATAGAAACTAGTCTTGGGTATCAAATAAATAATAAATAAATCAATTAACTCAAGAGTACAAGCCACCAGGAAGTAACTAAGTATAAAAATATTTATGCTATAACACATTCTAAAACTGTCAGGGATTAACATAGAATGATAAAAGGGAACAATCCATTTCTGAGAGTTTTCTTTTTTAACTTCAGCTCCAAAAAGGCACTTTCCTAGGAAAAAAGTCACCTTACAAAGACTATTTCTGTTTTAGTCTCTCCATCTGTAAGAGGTACAAGAAAATCGGCACACTCCCAATTTATGTTTTTTTTTGTTCCCTCCACAGATCTCCAGTGGCAAAAAATAACAAGTCTTTGTGCCAATATAAATCTGAGACAAAACTGGAACTATGGTAAGAGAACTACTATAGACATAAATAAAACAAGACTGCAGTAGTGACACTATTCCTCCAGCTTTAGAAACTTGAACTGAAACCATCTCATCCACTTTCCACCTCTGCCAAAAACTCACTGTTTTCTGCACATCCCAAATGGAAAGAAAACAATCAACCAGCCAACCCCCAACTCACACACTGTGTGGAGATACTGGATACACATCAAGCAAGAACCTTTAATAATCTGAATTTGTAGGTTGGTGCCTCTTTCCTACACAGGCCAAACCAGTTACAAGCACTCTGAGGGCAGTGGATGGGGCTGATGCTCGGGTGAGTGTAATGTACACACCAGCCTGTAAAACTACTTTTAAATATCCGTGACTCGCAGCATAATTGCTTCCCTCTCCACTAAGTACAGCGTTTGTAGGATTGTATTACAGCCCTACCTATAAAATGCAGCCCTTTATTAGGGACAAATTAGACAGCCCTCAGTAACTTAATAATATAATAACCCATGACCACAACACTGTAGGTTTATGCATCCCATCCTGCTTTATTGATGCAAATGAGACTCCTGACTGCAGCTGGATTAGCCACATGTTTTAAATAAAGCATGTCTGTGTTTTGTGAGACCTACATCAGAAAAAAGGGAAGAATATTACAATGCAGTGTTACTCTCAACATGTGAGCTGCTTCAGGACTGCAGCTGGGAGGACACAGCACAACTTTAGGTGAGTTATGTGTGATGTTATCCACAGAATGAGAAAGCCCAGGCTAACAGGGCAGGGGACAGGGCTGGGGACTGCTCGGGCAGGTGAATGCCACACAAGCACTTCCAGGGATGACACCTCCAGAACAGCACAGCCAAGGACACATCCTCCTCTTCCTCATCCTCAAATATCTGAGGGATCAAAGTGTGGCAGCACAAGGCTCCCTGTCCAACCACCACTGGCCGTGCCTGGAACCACAGCAGGCTGATACCATGGAATCACAGAAGGGTTTGGGTTCGAAGGGACCTTAAAGTTCATCTTCTTCCACACCCCAGCCAATACAGGCACAGTGAGCCACTGGGGACACCAGGGCACTAAGGACTGAGGCACCCATGACACAAGAGAACACAGTCTCAAGTTTTGCCAAGGTAGGTTAAGGTTGTACATTAGAAAGAAATTCTTCATGGAACAGGTGGGAAGGCATTGACAGGGGCTGCCCAGGGAGGTTTGGAGTCCCCGTCCCTGGTGTCCAAGGAAGGATGGAGGCGGCACTCAGTGACAAGGTGAGCATCGGGCACAGGTTGGACTCGGTAATCTCACAGCTCTTTCCCAACCTCAGTGATTCTGGGATTCTGTGATTCCACCAAGGAATGAGGAAATTAGCAATGGCAGGACCTGTGCCAGGGGAAGTTTAGGATCGACATTATAAACAATTCCTCCGCAGAAAGAGTGGTCAGGGACATTGGAAGGCTCTGCCCAGGGAGGTGGCAGAGTCCCCGTCCCTGATGTGTTTCAGGCAAGGCTGTACGTGGCACTGAGTGCCGTGCTTCAGCGGCCGGGGCGGTGTGCTGGGGATGCCGGGGTGTTTCCCAGGCTGTGTGCCCGCGGTGTTTGTGTCCCTGCCGTGTCCCTGTGCCCGCGGTGTTTGTGTCCCTGCCGTGTCCCTGTGCCCGCGGTGTTTCTGTCACTGCCGTGTCCCTGTGCCCGCGGTGTTTGTGTCCCTGCCGTGTCCCTGTGCCCGTGGTGTTCCCGTGCCTGAGGCACCCGCGGCTGTGGGGCCGCTGCCGGGCCCGGCGCGCACGCGCAGAGCGGCCCCGGCCGGCGCAGGCGCGCGAGTGCCCCCCTGGCGCGCGCGGAGCGGCTGCGCGCGCACGCGCAGTTCCCCCGGCAGCTCCCGGCGCGTGCCCGGCGCTGCCCCCCCCCCCGCTCGGGGCCGCGCCGGGGGGGGCGGGAGGCGCAGCAGCGCCTGCGCGCGCCGGGCGGGTCCGCGCGCGCGAGCCCGCGCGGGCCTCCCCCCACCCCCACCGCCGGGCCCGGGGAGGGGGGGGCATCGCCGGCATCATCATCATCACCACCATCATCATCATCATCATCACCATCATCATCTTCTTCCTCCTCCTCCCCCCCCGCCGCGCCCCTCCCGCTCGGGGCCCCGCCGCGCTCCCCCCCCCGGGAGGGCTCCCCCGCGCTTACCGTGTAGCGCGGGGCCGGCGCGGGGGCTCCGGGCTCGGCCGGGCTCGGCTGGGTCGGTCCCGGCGTCACACAATGAAATCAGCGGCCCCGATCATTAATTCTCATCATGATCGTGACGTGCGCGCAGACAGCGGCCAATGGCGCGCTGCGATCAGCGCGGCCCGGACGGCGCCCGCCCCCGCCGCCCGCCGGGGGGGCGCGCACGGGAGCGCCGGCACCGTGAGGGGACGGGGCGGCCGCAGGGCCGGCCCCGCCGCGGCCCCGGAGCCCCGCACCGCCCCCGAACCCCGCACCGCCCCCGCGCCGCGGGCCCGGCCCGCAGCGCCCTGCGAGCGCTCCTGGAAAGGCATCCCTGAGATTTCGGGGAAGAGACAGGGAAGGAGCCCGCGATCTGTGTAAATGCCCCCCAAAGGGTGGTGCCAGCTCTGCCCGGGGACAGCACAAGGGGCAGTGCCCATAAACTACAACGCGAGAAGTTCCAGCTCAACACCAGGAATAACTTCCTTCCGTGAGGGTGGCAGAGCCCTGGGAGGGTGTGGAGCCTCTGGAGACATCCCAAACCCACCCGGACACCTTCCTGTCCCACCTGCTCCAGGTCACCCCATCTTGCCCTGGGTGATCTCCAGATCCTTCCAGCCCCATCCATCCAGTGATTCTGTGGGTGGCCATCCCTGTGACCCCACTGCATTGTGCAGCCTGGGCTCACGAGGAGACTGCCCAGCGAAACCAAAAAAGCTCCATGAAGAACCAGGGCTTCGTTTGCATCAATATTATGGCACTCAAGAAACAAACCTTTTTTATTTCTCAGGATGGATTCATTTGGTCTGGGAAGGGAGGAAATGCCAGTGTGTCCAGGTGGGCAGCACAGGGCAGGTGGGGCCAGACACCTCCTCAGGAGTTGGTGACAACACAAACCTCACACCCTCGCTCCTGTGCCCTTACAGGGTCCGGGTACAGCCAGGTGCATCAGTGCCAGCCCTCTTTTGGGCTCCATTTCCCTTCCAAATGGAAATCTCCTGAACAAAGAAGCAGGAAGCACCCTGCTGGCCCATTCTGATGGATTCTGTGGTAGAAATCATGTGAAATCACTGTTTATTGGCTTGGCTGTAGGAGCACTAAGAAGTCAGAAGCAGATTTGAGACCTGTGCTCATTCCAAAGCCTCCAGACAGGCCATATCCCTACTCCTAATAGTTTCCTCTGAAAGTCACAATGTTAAAATATTAAGCAGGCAATTAATTTTGTACGATGCTTTAATCAGAAGTACCAATAAATATTTCTGCAGGACTGAAATAAAAGAATTGCTGCTGGTTCTCTGTAGGCAGGGAGGAGAAAAGCAGACAGTGTTTATGTTTATTTTAAAATTGCAAGAAGTTGTTTACATTATTTAAAAATTTTAACACGGATTCTGAACTAGTGGTGGCATCCCATTGGGGAGTTGGGAACAGATGATCTTTAAGGTCTTTCCATCTAAACCATTCTATAATTCTATGATATAGTAAACATCCCGAATTTGGTAACAGGATTTTAGGGAGAGCCCATACATTTAAACCCTAAATCTTCTGTTGTGCTGCTTTGTCTCCTGGATATGTTCCCTTCCTCTGTGTGCCATCAACACTTGCCTTGTAAAAATCAAATACAGCCACCACAAAACTTCTACACCACTGCTTTTATAGAAAATAATTGGTTTGGAATTAGCTATGGAATGATTCTTAAAAGACTTGGTATGTTTTATTCTCATAATATCTGCAGCTTGGGAAACAAAAATGGTGAGACAGTCTCTCTAACATCCCTTGAAGAATACAGTGGTGTTTGATAAAATGCAGCTTATTAAACTCCTTTAAAATGGTGAATAATAGAAAGTAATATTTCAAGGACTCTAATTTGACTAACAATGGGCTTACAGGTGCTTTTTCTATGGTTTTCATCAAAAAACCCATAGAATCGTTCTTGAAGGAGGCATGAGATGTGTATTTAAGTTGTCAAAGAAACCAGTTTGCAGACTTGCAGCCCCAAAAGAAGATTTATTGATCACAGTAATGTTCTTTACAATACAGGACTCTGAATATACAGGTTAACAAAGCTGCTGCTGTTTGCAGCAGAGGAGTGACAAGCTCCACAAAGAATTTCATGTTATGTATTTCCTTCCCTGGTAATGCCTCTTAAGGAGCCAAACTTTGAGGGAAAAAACCTATGTCAGAATGAAATAAACCAAATATTCCTCTCCTGCCACCAGATCTAAATGCTTTCTCCTTCATTAATGACAGATTTAAATTAACAGGGGCTGGCAGATCGGTCTGGTGGTTTAAACAGCAGCCTGGAACATGAAAGGAGTCCTTCCATGAGGGAGTCAGCATCAAAGTGAGACCGAGCTGCAGCTCCTGTGCAGGAGCTCATTAAACTGATGAGCCCAGCTCGCCATTAGTGACTGACCCCGTGTGGTTCTGCCCTGGGGCAGGGCTGGGTGTGGGCATTTCCTGCCACAGCTGGGAACATCTGCATGGCTCCCTGGAGCACCAGGGGATGGATTCCACCCTCAGGAACCCAGCTGCAGGATCACACAAATGTTTCAGAGCTTTCCCTTTTCCAGCAGCTTGTAGGTTCTCAGACCTTTAGCAGGTGAGAGGAGTCTGTTGGGATTGCTCAGAATTCCTGGACAAGGACTTGGGAGCTGCTGTGTGACAGCTTTGGTCACACAGTTTAGAGCAATGGCTGCTATTTCCACTTCTCTGCTTTTTATGGAGTCTGGAAAACACTGAGACAGTCACAGGGGCAAACCCACCCCACTTCACAGAACTCTGTCCCAGTACAGCTTTATTCATTTATGATGCCATTATTTAGGTGATGTATTAAAGGATGTAGCTCTAAGCCAGACCTTGGGCTCACCTATAAAGTCAGAGGCCTTTCAAAAAGGAGTGAAAACAGGGTGGAAAAGAAGCCATTTTCACCTGGAATTTTTGTATTTGCAATTCTCCATCCCACTGGGTAGTTTGGCTCTGATGCTGCTCCTAGGCATGAAATCATGGGGCTGCATTGCATCAGCCAAAAGGGGACCTGGATCTGTCCCTTTGCCCCCAAAGTGTCCAACTTGTGCTTAGGAAAATATATGGAGAATCCAGTGTGGAAAAGCCTGGAGTTTATCTGATGCTTGACCAAGCTCCTTTTGGGAACTTCTTGCTATCATTCATCCTAAATCTTTGATAGGTTCAACCTTTGTAAGAGATTTATTAATATCCAGGTCCAAGAGTGGCCACAGGAAAACCCCACTGGTCCTTTCATTTTGTTAGAAAAGTGTATCAGCAGTTCCCTGAGGAGCTCCTCACTCAGTTCTGAGGCTTTATCCCCTCCAAGAATGTGTCTGACCATTCCAAAAACCCTGCTAAAGCCAAGATATGTAATATTTACTGCTTCATATCTCTACAAGGCTCCTTATTCTGCCACAAAAGAAAGTTTGAAGTGATTTATCCTTTAAAAGATTATTATTTATAACTATTTCTTCTTCTTCTTCTTAATATTATTATTATTATTATTATTATTATTATTATTATTATTATTATTATTATTATTATTATTATTAAATTATTTATTCTTTTGAGTATTCTTTTGGTTGAGTCCACCAAAATATATATGTCCTTCTTTTCCTATTGATGCCATTGGATTTCCAGGGGTAAAAGTTGCTTTGAAAAGCAAGTTCTTGGTTTAGGTTCCTGCTCTTTCCCTGGTTTTCTGCTCAATGAACACTCAAAATGACAACAGCAATGTTCATTTTACAGAAATATTATAAAGACATGATAAATATTGGAAGTACAAGGGCGTAGTGAAAAATCTACTAAATCAGGAGGTTCCGTGTGAAATGGTGATGGAGAAAGGATTACAGTGTGTAAACCTTAGGAAAAATGTTAATATGGAAAATTCCATGCAGCACATTTTCTGCATCTAAAAACCCAGCCAGAATTAGTGGTCTTACAAGATTTACAAATTTTCTGTCTTCTTTGAACTTGGTTTTGCCATATTAATTAAAATTACTTGTTAATCCTCACCCAGTGCATAAATAAAGCTCCCATAAACTGAATCTGTAAATATGTCCTTTGTGTTGGTATGGAAAAAACAGCTGGTGCTTATGGGGAAAAATGGAAAAGAGCCTGGCTGGGTAGATATTTTAAGGATTTGTTCCACTTTTTATCTTATTGGGATATTTTTAAGAAAATCAGGGATGCTGTTTCCTTGCATTTTTATTGCCTTTGATAATTTTTCACACACTGAGCAGGGGAAATTATGAACTCGAGGAACATCTAAAATGCAGTACACCAAAAATTTTTACAAATAGGGACATAATTTCTGTATGTTTATTTTTCACCCATTAGTATTCCAAGCATAGAAAATTTTATAGTACCAAGAAAAAGTTAAAATATTTTTAAATAAAAATGCAAATAAAACCAGGCATGAGGAATCAAAGAACCAAGGATAGAACCATCATTAAAAAAAATAATTCTATATAGCCCTTCCTTTTGTCATTTATCTTCCCCCTACAAGCCCAATTCAATTGGTGAGATGATTCACCTAAAGGTGATGGCCAAGCAATTCTTATTTCCCATTATTTTTTTAGAAAAGAAGCCAATAAAACTTTGAGTTGGAATCTTCAAAGCATTTATTAGTTTAGGCAGCACTTTGCTTTTCTTTGACTTGTATTTCTCCACAGGTTAAGATGGTTTTTCCATGTGCTCAGGTCTCCCAACATCAAACATTCCTCTGTTCCTTCTCTTCCACCTGTGGGTCCACACTTTGTTCCATCTCCACCAAAGTTTGTGCCTTTCCCCCTTGTTACCAGTCCTTATTTTTCTCTTGTACCCCTGACTGGGCTGAAAGCCTGAAAAATGGGGCTTTTTTCCCATTTAATGTAGTGGTTGTCCCTAGTCCTTTGGAATAAAAATAACCATCACCCAGCATTTCCTTCAAGTGTTTCTCCTTGCTTCTCTTACCTTGTTTGATTTAGTCAAGCTCATTTTTCTCCTCAGTCACAGCAAGCCAAAGTAAGGGAAAGAAATTATGAAATCAAATAAAATGTAGGTTTAGTTCTAAAGGAAACAGCACCATAAAAGGAGAGATGAAAACAAAAACTTTGGAATCAATTTTACAAATAAAATAGCAGTACAAAGCACCTGATGGTCCTCAACAGCTCCACATTCCTGTTGAAGAGGAAAGGTGAGAATCTGAATGATTCCAGGGAAATCCTTTCACCAGTGGTGAAGCACAAGCACTGCCTGAAAGGAAAGCACAGAACTACTCAAACAACACTGACCCCACTGGGAGCCCTTTGGTGTCCTGCTGAAAACAGGCTCCTCACAAGATCAGCTAAAAATGCCAGTTCTGGCAGTGCCAGATTTCAGCAAGGAGGGGAATCCATGAGACAATTCCCATGAGACAATTCCCATGAGACAATTCCCATCCCTGCTTGGCTGATCCATCCATCAGTTTGCAGGTGGGGTTTCAAGAGAAGGCGAAGTCACAGGAGAATCCTGGTCAGAGGAAGTGTCCACCTCAGGAAGGAGGAAGGAGCCACTCTGTTTTTTAGACAAAGTACCCAAATAGACAGATAAAATTTCCAAATATTTGTTCAGTCCCACAGCACCACTTTTATTTTACAACAAGATTTTGTAAGTTTAAGTCTTATCACCAACGGCTATCATTCATTACAGAGTTATCCTGCTAAATATGTTTACAAAGTAATCTTCCATCTCTGTCTTTGAGATAACAATAAAATTGAAGTATCGATGGTTTGATGCCAAATATTTTCCCCTTTATTGTAACCTTGTTTTCTTTCATCTGCAGAGGAATTTGTTTAAATGCAAATTATTTCTTTCATGAAAGAAGACAGCTTTTGTATGAATCACTATTTGTTTAAGTAATTTCCTTAAATGAAGGAAATTAGTGGTACTTGTGGTAGCACTACATTATTGTTTCCAACCTGTTTTACTTCCTCTCCATTTAATCTTCTTTAATCTCAGCCCAGATAAAATGGAATGATGTGACATTAAAGGGAAGCTTTTGTAAGAAGAGGGGAAGGTTATTTCCCAGTCCCTGGTGATGCAGTTTGTACTTTGGGGCTCCTGATGGATGCTTCTTTGGGAGCAGCCATACCCAGGAAATGCCTTTAATCTCCTCTGAGGTGGGACACAATGCCCAGCCTGGTTCAGGTGCAGGTGCAGCCACTGTCACCCAGCTGTCCCCACGAGGCAGAGCTCTGGGTGAGGCACTTAGGGCAGCATTTGGGGCACAAATAGAGTTGTCTCCTTTTAAATGCAAGATAAGAGCACAGGAACTCAGGACAAATCTCTTGGATCATATCAAAAGCCTTTTTAGTCCTGGCTGACTTTTTACTGGGTGTTTTGTGTCAGAGCACAGGAGTAACTCCCACATAGTGATCCCCACAGCTGGAGTTCCAGCAGGCAGTATTTGAGATAACAGAAATGCTGCATCTGTCATGTTTTAGTGCACTAAGGATGGGCTGTGGGATTTGAGTCTTCAAACAGTATCAAAGCGTTGCTGACCAGGGAATTTCCAGTTATGAAACCTTAATTAATGTTACTCCTCAGCATTCGTCAGTATCAATAACTGACTTTGATCTCTGTGTTTTCAAGTGAAAAATATACTTTTCATACATTTTATAATAAAATAATAATAATTTATTTTACACTCACATGGACATTTTGCTTCATTTTTCCCCCAGACTGTCCTTCTGGGGTCTTTCTTCTCCCAACCCCATAGCCTCTTCCAGGACCCCCTTTGCAGCCCCCTTGGGCCACCTCAGTCCTGGCTGTGACCCTGCTCTGTGGGGAGCACCCACTCCTGGCTCCCTGGAAGCTGCTGCTTCCACTGTGCCTTAACACATCCTATTAAAAAAAAAAGCTTTTTGATATAATATGGGGGGCAAAAACTAGCTGCTAGCAGTGAATTTGAGTAAAACTCCCTGAGCAAAAGCAGCAGTGAGCTGTCGTGCCATGGAGCTGATGGATTTGCTCAGCAGCCCTAAATCACTGTGTTTATCTCGGATTCCCAGCTAATGAAAGGGTGCAGGGTGCTGCAAGCCACGGAGCTTAAGCTCCATTAACTAATCAATTTCTGACTCTGGGAATTAAAAAAACTGGGAGGGAAGCTGTGGTCACTTGTACAGTTTCAGAGGAGCAGGGTTCAGAGCAGCATTTCAACAGCAGCAGGAGAATTGGGGGACAAAGGAGATGCAGATATCACTGGGTTTGCTGAGGGAACAGAGGGCAGTGAAACAGGGCCATGAACGTCCAGGATGTGCTTTGGAAGTGTGAAACGTGGGAAGGAAGAAATAAATGTAAAATTCTCAATGGGATGTGGGAGCTGCAGCCCAGCGAGCAGCAGCAAAGGATCTCTGTCCTTTGTAGGGCTTCAGCCAGGGGTGAGAAAGGTGCCCCTGTGCCTTTCCCCAAAGCTGGATGTGTCCCTGCTCCTGGAGCATCTGCAGGCACCTGGGTGTTGTGCAGGTGTGCCAGGGAGGCTGCAAAGGCAGAGCAGCCCCTTCCCAGGTTAATTATCTGTGCCCTTCAGCGGGGATTAGGAAAGATTTGAGAGCATCTCAAGCCAGGGAGGATTGAAGAAAAGCAAACAGCCCAACTTCATGGCAGAGTCTATTGCCAGGGATTCCACTTAATCAGGATCGGTGTCAGCCTCCTTGATAGGCCCCCTGTAAGTCCTTTATGTCAGGTAAACATTTGCAAATGAACTTTTGGTATTCGTGCCTTCATTTGGGAAAGGGGAATGAAAAAGGAATACCTTACCTGCAGTACTGGTGTCTGAACTCTACAGAAACATTTAGACCTTTCAAACTAAATGTCAAGTTGTTCCTATTTAGTCAAATTCTTGCAAATTTAAGCTAATTAACATAACCACTTTCCAAGCCAGAGCAGGCCCTTATGCTGTGCTTAAGTGGTTTAATACATGAATTCCTTCTGATTGCCACAGCCCCACGTTTGTAGGAGAAGGGAAAGTTCTGAGTCCAAATGTTTTTTATTCCAGGCAACAAATGGACATAAATTTCACTTCTTCATCGACATAAATGTAACTTTGCTATAGTCATTTTTAATACAGATTTGTATTATTTTACTGAGCCAACTATGAAATGTGATCCAGCTGAAATTTCTGGGACATAGAATGGGTACAACTGACTCAAAGGAAGATTCAAATAATCGTGATTGGCTTTTAATTATAAGAGTGACCCAACAAGCCCACAAAGGGTGATGAACTGAGTTCCAGGAAATGGGAATTTGATTCTGTATTGCTTTCTAATGTCAGTTCTCTCCCTGTCACATCCCTGTGAAAGCTCACCTTGATTTTGTATCACTTTCTAGCTGCTGCACTGGCAAAGCAGTGTTTGGAAATGGAGATTCAAATCAAGTCATATTTTAGAGCTATTAACTTGGTACAGCTAAAATTGTACAAAGGGGAATGCTTATATTCAGCATAAAAAATTTATTTGCCTGGGGGAGATTTTAGTGTCCAAGACATAGATTTGTGATAAATAGTAGAATTTGAAAATGCTCTTCCAATATACAGGGTCACAGTCTGCCAGCAGCGACCCAAAGCTGGAAAGACAGGAAAATGTGAGTCATAATTCCTGAAAAGTTTTGATTCTGGTGGCAATTTAACAGCAAAATAATTAACTTTTGTATTCTAGTCTGAGTATTGGAAACCCAACCAGGGTGATGTTCTACCAGAAAAGTTAATCAGAGATTTATTAACAAACCTTGTACAAAGTTTTTTGCAATAAATTAATATATTGAAAAATTAATCTCTTTTTTATGTTGCTTTTTTCACAGCTAATGATACGTATTTTTGTTAAAGTGTGAAAATATGTCACTTATCATTTTAGGGGAAAAAGCTTTCAACAAAATTTTCAGCCTAAGCTATTTTTAATCCTAACATTTTCTGTGAATAAGTAGAAATAAGAAAATGAATTGTGCTGTGAAAAGCCACTAAAACAGTTTTTCCCCCAGGAGATTATAAATATCTGTATATATGGGCAGAACATTCAATTAACATGAGAAATGTCCTGCTAAGTTCCACGATGATGTACTGGGGGAGAGCAGCAATACAGCAAAACTGGTGAGCTATACAAAAGGAGTAAGAACTTTCTTAGCAAGATACATGATTGCAGAAATTAGACATTTGTTAAAAAGATGTGATGCAGAAATGCAGCAAATGTGGCACTTCATCAGGAAAATGGGCAGGCAGCATTAAACATAAGTGACGGTGTGGGGTTTAGTTTAGAATGCAAAATGAATTTATAAATAATAGATGGAGATAATATGGATAGTTTTAGATAGATTAATGGAACCAATTTTTTTCCTAACTCTTTCAAATTAATTTAAGACGGCTGCACAGTTACACCCCTTCCCCAAAGAGTTAAGAAAATGTTAAATGGGTAGCTCACATGATGGCAAGTTATTATCCTGAGATGAGCCTTGGAGGAATTATGGGGAAGAGGGAGATAATGTTGGAATATATGACTCTGATTTTTATTTAAACATTATAACTTGAAATAGTCACTAAAATCCTTGAGCTCTTCCAGGCAGAAGACACAGGGCCTTGTCTGCAGGGACCAGGAAATAAAGGGCAAGTCCTTAACAGGTTTCTCACCTGTCTCACCTTTTCCCAGCCCTGGCTCACAGCAGTAACACCTGCAGAGAGGCTGTGTAGCCCAAAATTGCTGCTGCTGTTATTGCACTGAACAGAAAAATAAACCCACAACAGCTCAAACTGCAGGAGAGGTTTCAAAAGCTGAGTCCTGGAGCTGTGGACTGGATTGAGCTGGGGAAAGAACAGGAGCTTGAGGGACAAAACTGGTGAAGCTCAGTGACCTGGGGAGTTGCTGGTGGACGTGCAGGAGGCTCCAAGGGCAAGGCTTGGTCAGGTCTGTGTTGCAAGCCTTGGCTCCTTGGTTTAGGGTGAGAGATTTTGATATGTGCATTTCTAATCATACTCACAGGCAAAACAAGCCCAACTAAGGGAAGAGATAAAAATGCAGGGTTTTGTCACTCTGAAGAGGCTGAAAAAGAGAAGCCAGACTCCTCATGGAAACCTGAAGGAGAAAGTAGCTGCTGGAAGGCCTGAGGGACACAGATCCTGAGGAAATGCACAGGGGATCAGATATATCAGAAATCAGAGAGTATTTAAAGAACTGCTGTTGCAGTAACTGTTGGAAACCCCTAAACCAAGGGATCTATCCCTGGATTTTTATGGCAGGGCTGTGGTTGGTGTTTGGTGGCTGCAGAACATGCTGTCCTTCCCTCTCAGGGGACAGGAGGACCGAGAGCTGCCGGGATGTGGAAGGAAGGAAGGAGCAGGAGCTGCAGATGGCTCTGACAGCCCTTCCTATAAACAAGGTTTCTGGATGGCAGGCCTTTATTTTGGAGCTGAACTGGTGCAGTTTGTGACTGGAAGAAAGTGAGAGAGAAATGAAAGCTGGCTCTGAAGCACAGCTACAGAGCTTCCCAGCTCTTGGCAATTAGTTTGTGCCTTCCCAGGCTTGATCAGAGCACGTCTTGTCACCATCTAACATGGCTTCAGGTCGTCCAAAGGGAAAACATCATGTTGTTTGCTTGCCAGGCTCTTTCAAAATAAAACTGCTGTTGCATGTAAGAGAGAGCAGAGCTGTTTGGAATGGAAAGAGCAGGGGAAGAGCCCTGAGAAATTAATTACAGGAGGAAAGCTGGTTGCTGATGCAAAGCTCCTGGTTAAGAGCAAAGGGCATGCTGCTGGGATGCAGAGGAAAACACGACAGGACACATCACCATCATCTCCTCGGTCTCTAAACAGCAAATCAAGTTAATTTGGAGAGACAGGCTGAAGGGAAGAGACCTTTTTATTCTGCATCCTTCTTTCAGATCAGTGTTTAACTCTGTGTGGCTACAGAAAGGATGAGGAATGTCCAGCTCTGCACTTAGAGCTGAGGTTTCCTCATTCACAGATGTATCAAGGGCAGGATAGGAAGCTTCACATTCTAAATTCTCTGAAGTGCCCCTGGTGAAGGCTGCAGCAGATGCTTTCATGTCAGGTTAGTCTGGCAGGTATTCAAGGCTCACAAGAATTTTCTTTTTCTACTTTTCAGATTCTTGTATCTCTATTTCTGCTCACAGTATTAAGGTAACACAAAACCTGGCTCCAGTCACACACTGGGAATATCTCTGTAGTCACAGCCAGTCCTCCAAGCAAATATTGAGTCTAACTAAACATGGAGAATGAAGAGGCTACTGGAGTATACAGCAGGAGCATAATCTCTGAGGTTTTAACCAAGGCATTAGGAAGACCTAATAATAGCAGGGCTTTGCAGAGATGGGAAGATAAAGAAAAAGCCATCTTGAGAATGCCTTGAAGAAAAGCTTTTGCTGTCACCTGTCACTTGGCAACATGAAAGACAAGCTTGGACTGAAAATCGCAGGGGAAAATGAAGATGGGATGATAATAATTGTCACAATTTTATGAATCTGACATTCCCCGTGCCAGCACATCCTGGGTCACCCCATCAGATATCTCTGCAAGGCAAAATGACTCTTTGAATATTGAAGTTCATGCTCAGACATTTCTTTGAGGCACATTTTGCTGTGGGATGGTGGAGAAGGAGATAATGATGGAACACAAAGTAATAAAGTGATTTTTTCTCAGTGGAATGGCCCAGAGTGCACCCAGGCTCTCCTGGACACTTCAGCATGAGCTTGTCCCTCCTCTCCACCACACTGAGGGTCCCTCAATGGCAAAACAAGACAATTTCCAACATTGCTGTGCATTTTCTTCACACCATAAATGTCACACAGAATATACAGCCCAAGTTTCACAGAATCACTGAATATTTTGAGTTGGTTCCCTGAATGCTTTAGGAAAGTCAACAGGCACTTGTGCTTCAAAGCCAACATTCCAGCCAGCAAATAATGAATTGCAAGGGAATCTGGTATCAATAGTTTGGAAGTTTTATTACTGTTGTCAAGTTTTCCATTATTACTGCTTTTTTTCCTAAAGTAATATTGTTTACCTAATGTAGTGAGAAGCAGATGGTTTATTGCTTAAAAGTTGTTATGTGATTCTTGCAGAGGAAGTACATTGAACATTTATTCAATTTTTATCAAATAAATATTTTCCATTTATTTACTAGGGGAAGGGGAAAGCCAAATACTAATCATATTGTATATAAATGAATATGGATATATTGACAGGAAATTAAACATATTGTAGTAATAAATATTCTGACATTTTATTTTCTTTGAAAAAAAGGAGCTGGAGTTAGCAGCACTCAAATTTTAAAATTCCTATGATTTTAGGGTCAAAAAGGAGAATTCTGAATATGTGATCTGACCTCCATAATACCTACAAAATAAAGGCCATTGATCCCCATGTAATAAATTTGCCATCACACAGATGATTTCTGTTGAGCTGGAACTTGTTTTGGGAGAGATTTCCCAGTTTTGCCCTCAGAAATTCTCATGCTGACCCCGTGACTGTCGGTACTGTGAGCTCCATGTCATGGAAAACTGAATTAAGAGAGTGAATCCATTCTGAGCATAGAACTGCCTGCACAGTGCTACAGGATCCCTCTGAAGCTGCATGAGAGGCTCAGAGAGACTTGCTGCAAGATATTTCCCTGTTTCCCCTTAATTTAGTTCCTGTAGTCAGTTGTGAACTGAGCAGAACTTTTTAGCTGTTCCTGGAGGAATTCTGTGCAGGAAAACGATGACAAAGGGTCTGTCTGCAGCTTTCCCCTGCTTGCCAAACTGGAGAGATCAGTGAAGCAGATGAGGCCCCTGTGCTCTGGGTTTCCCAGCAGCTCAAAGTTAAGACTTCCCCAAATGTCACCCAAATATCTGTGTCCTCGTGAAGTTTGTTTAGGGAGGAAGCTGTGGCTCATGGTGGTGGCACAAGTCCCCAAATGGAAACTTCCATGGCAAGGTGGAAGCCTCTTCCCCTGGCACTGCTTCAAGGGATTTTCTTCATGTGATGCCTCAGGTTTTGGCTTTTATCTTTTCACATTCTGTGCTGCTTCAGTGTGTAGGTCTGGGCTTCATATGAGGGCATGGTGAGCTCTGTGCACAGAGTGGGGAGACAAAACAATTCCTGCTCCAGCTGGGCACCAAGGACAAATGATCCAAATCTCAGCCCAGGAGCACAAACACCGTGGGCTGGAGAGAGAAAAACAAGCAGGGTGGGACTGCCTGGGCTAAAGCTGGGATGGGACAATGAACTGCAAGAGGCAAATGAGCAGAACTGATCCCAGGGACAGACCCCGTGCCTGGTCATGCATTTTGGGACCATTTTGGTTCATCTTGGGTTCATTTTGGGACCATTTTGGTTCATCTTGGGTGCAGCCCTGGCTGGGCTCTTGTGCTGCCCAAGGTGCATCCATTGAGGAGATCCTTTTAATAAATCCCTGCTTTAACTCTGTCCAGCCTCTGTTCTAGGGCAGCCTTCACAAGGCATCACTTGTGACTCCCCAGGACAACCTCCATTGAAGGTTGTCTTGGGGATTCCCAGATGAGAACATTCCCTCTTATCTGGGGCTCTTTGGGAGACTCTGAACATGTTGGTGTATCAACAAACAGGCTAAAAACAGGATCTTGTTTCCCTTATATGAAAATATTTCAGTGTTCTCTGCTCATTTGTAGTCTAGAACACAAAGTTCATCTTCTATGAGAAAAAATTACCCATATTGTAACTTCATAATGTCTTCACTGAAATCAGTGAATTTCTCTTGGAGAAGAATTATATTTTTTGGGTAATTTTCTACCTTTTATCTTTGACATTAATACACTTCAGTTGCATTTAAAACTCTGGATAGGGCTGTGAAAAGTGATCATTTTTCCACAAGATGTGTAATCTAGAGAACCTGTTTTATAGAAAAGCTACTCTTGATGTCAAGGAAGTGTAACAACAACTAAAGGGCAGCTCCTGAAAAAAAAGGTGATGTTATGATGAAAGTGATGCAAGACAGGAGGAAGTTTGCAGTGCCTCTGCTCATGATGTTCATGTTCTGTGGCTAAATAGAGGAATTCAGTCCCAAGAGAGGTCAGAGGAGGAGCTTTTGTGAACACTAAAATACACCGAGAAAAAAGCAGTGCACAAAACCATCTCAGCCACGTCAAGACACTTTTTTTAGCAAGTGATAATGAAATTATTTCTCTACATTCCTGAGAAACCAAGTACTTCTTGCATTTTTGTAATGTTAGCCCTGATTCCAGACAATTTTTAAGGGTGTTTTAATACTCAATTAATGAGTAAAGTATCATAAATTATGGCTAACACACATTAATAAAGCAGTTTTATCATCTAATGGAGCATGAAAATATATAAATTTCTAATGAGGCTCCATGTAAAAACTGGGATATTAATACCTGTGATGGAAAAGCAAAGACCACAGTGAGTTCCTGCAGAAAAAAACCTTTATGTTGATAAAACATCGGTGAAAATGAAATGCAATTAATTAATTAATTAAGTGGGGTTCATTACAAGGGAGGCTGCCGGAGCTGCCGGCGGGTGCCGAGCCAGCAGATGGCACTCCAGAATGTGGAACAGCATCCTGCCCATCCCGGGGCTCCGGGCACGGGCAGCAGGACCACGGACACCAGAATCCCACCCAGGACAGGCTGGTGCCTCCCCTGGGACAGGGAACCCCGGCAAAGGAACCTGGGCTGCGGGGGGCTGGGGAATCACAGGATCCTGGGATGGTTTGGGTCAGAAGGGAGCTTAAAGCCCATCCAGTGCCACCGTGCCATGGCAGGGGCACCTCCCACTGTCCCAGGGGGCTCCAAGCCCTCTCCAGCCTGGCCTGGGACATTTCCAGGGATCCAGGGGCAGCCACAGCTGCTCTGGGCACAGCAATGCACCCAAAACCCACCCAAGGGATTGGCTCTGCTGGATGGAGCGTGGTGCTGAGAATACCACGGGTGTGATTCCATCCCTGGATGTTCATTAAACAGTTGGGCTTGATCCTTGTCCCTTCCAGCTCAGGATGTCCTGTGATCAGAAATAAAGACTGATGGATCATGGGGAACCTCCCCACTGACCCTCTCTGGGAAATGGGAATGATCCAAACCCTTTCCTCACAGCCCACCCCCAGTGAGAAGGTTCTCATTGTGAGAATGGAAGTTCTGATTCCAAAATAATAGTTGGAGGCCTCTTCTGTCATCCAAGGACAATTTAAATGAGTGAAATTATTCCCAGGCTGCTCAAAGCACAGGAACCATCCCCAGCTCTGCTGAGCTGGGCTGTCCTGTGAGAACAGAGCCTGTTTGTAAAGCCAGGGTTAAGTAAGGCTGAGGTTTATCCCTAAATAGAAGAATCTGTCAATCCCTATCCCAAACCTAAGCTGGGTTTTGTTCCTCCCAGCACATTTACTGCTCTCATGCAACTTCACCAGAGGCACTTTTCTTGCCATCTCTCAACAAGTGTCTCAAGGGTTGGAGGCAACATCAGGCAGAACCTGGCCTAGAACAGAACTGACCAAAACAAACAGTTTAGCTCCATTCTGGTTTTTAAAAATATGTTCTTTTCCACTAAAACCAGCTGTATAATATGTGAATGTTACATGATAGAAAGCTTTAGTGATAACCAAGAGTTCAACAGTCATTTCCTTGGAGATTTTGCTTACTTTTCCATTAATAATATAAATTATAGATGTCCTAAGTTATAACATTACATACCACTTTTCCAAGGCATTCATGACTTATTTAATCTGGAACTGCATGTTCTCGTTTTTCCATAATGGACATCAAATTCCATGTCAAGACTTTATTAAACTAACCTTCTCCTAAAGGACTTATTTCACAACATGCAAGTTATTTCTTCATCAAAGAAGATGAGAATAATTGTTACCAAATGAAAACTGCAAGAAATACATGATTGTTCTAAGTGTTAGAGTGGCTATGGTACCAGATTTGAACATAATCCTTAATTGGAAAGTTATCACTGGCCATGAAATACACAAGAACATTTAACTGCCTCCCACAGTGACCATGAAAATACAGAGACTGATGGTTTAATTAGCAATCCCAGAGATACCAGGCAGTGCTCAAAAGCTACAGCACTCTCAGCATTATTGCTGGGAAGGAGGAGGGACTCCAAACCTTTCCACCAGTCTGTTCAGCCTTAGGCCTTTGCTGTCAAAGGCAGCAGCGATGATTATGGGCTGGAATTACCAGATTATTTTATATAGGCCTTTGACAACAACATTGCTTCATAGTGAAAGCTCTGCTTCCTTTCTCCCTTTCAAATGCCTCCCTTTGCTCCAATGCTTATGCAGACTTCAGTCGGAAAGTATTTCTCATTTACATGACCTAGATAGAATAATAGTGAGAAAGATGTTCCTTGATCTTTTTTCTCTTGATTTGCTACATTCAGCCTGGAAGAAAAACACAGTCATGGGAATGCATTGTTGCTTTTATGTTGGCATTAGGAAGCAGTGCTAGGTAGGGTGGGGGATAGATCTAGGCAGAAGCCCTGCAATAAACAGGCAGGAAAACACATGGCACAGCTTTATGGATGACACAGTTTTGCTTATGTTTAAAAAAATTTCCTTTGACTTCAGCCACTTGATCCCACTGCAGTGACCCATGGCTGACAGGAATGGTGAGGGAGCCTGGCAGGGTGAGGGGACAGCTCAGTGCAGGGGGTGAATTCCATGATTTCTCATTCCAGAGTCGTTACCTCAGCAGCAGAGTGACAACCTGTATCAGAAAGTGCTCTGAGCTGACTTGAACCTCCAGAAATAGTCTGGGCTCCATTTGGCCTTTCTGGTGCTCACTGAGTCCCTTGGCCTCCCACAGGCTCCTGTCCTGATCTTCCCATGTTCCTGTGACATTCCCATGGGTGTGAGGAATAAATCTTTCTGGGAACAACAAAAGAAGAAGCAGAGGAAATCCCCAGGTAGAACCATCACACTGAACACACCCCTGGGAGCAGCTGAAGGAACATTTCCCTGGGGTTGGAATGATGCGTGACAAGCCAGGGCCATGTGCACTGATCTTTGCAACAGAGAATGGACCTGAATAAATCATCAGGAAAGAGAGAAACTGAGCTTTTTTAACAGCTTTGAATATTTTATTCCAAGAAGTAGAACAAAAAAGTAGATGGTTGTCCTGAAGGTTGTAAAATCCCAGAATACAGGCAAATTATGGCTGGTGATGATAAGGAAAATCACAGGAATTTAATCTAACAGCCAGGGTCTTCCAGCCAAATTACAGCTCCTGCCTGAGCCAGCACCATGAATAACCCTGGGAATCAATGAAAGTGCAAACCTTCTTTGGGGGGAGGAGCCTCAGTAACAGGACATGAAGGATTTAGAGGGTTTTCAGTGTGAAAATGGAAGTCCTGATTCCAAAATAATAGTTGGAGGCTTCTTTTGTCATCCAAGGACAATTTAAATGAGTGGAATTATTCCCATTGACATTGATGAGCTTTGAATTCAGGCTTCATCCTCTTTCAAAAATGTGTCCAAATATATTAAAATAGTGCCCAGTCAAGCCTGGGTAGGAAATGTGAGACAAAGGGGCATTGACAGAATGTCTGTCAAATGACAGGAATTAGGGAAATAGTCCAAACAATCATGAATGAAGATTTTTTTGTTGTTGTTCAAATGTCAAAAATGTCAAAATACCAAGTTTGTACACAACATAGCTTATCTCAAATTCTTCCATGCTGGTATTGAACTTCAAAAAAAATTAAGAATTTGAAGAAACAATAGCCTCCAAACAACTTGTACAGTTTCCAATAGCTAATAGAAATATTTATTCTCAATTCTAGCCCACTATTGCCTAAAAAGAGAAGTATTGTGCCTTTGAGAGCTTTGTCATTATGATGTCCATTGTAAACAGTTATTTAGACAGAACTGAAGCTGCTGAAAGTGGTCTCCCAAAACTCAGAGAGGAAGCTGACATGCTGTTCAGCCTTCTTGAAGGAGAATTGATGTGAATCCTTTTGTAAAGAAGATCTGTGCTCTGAGCACTCCAAATACATCATAGAATACTAATCACACTATTTCCCAAAGCTAAAGAAAAATAAAAAAGGATAGAGTGCATCACTGAGCTGAGAATGGCACATCTCTTTGGAGACGCTTTAGTGGGGGGAAGATGCCTGTCTGCATCCTTAACTATATAAAAAAGAGCCTTGAAAGGGTGGAGAATAGACTGCCAGGGAGTAGGTTAAGGTTGGATTTGAGGAAGGCATTCCTCCCTGTGAGGGTGGGCAGCCCCTGGCACAGGTGCCCAGAGAAGCTGTGGCTGCCCCTGGGTCCCTGGCAGTGCCCAAGGCCAGGCTGGATGGGGCTTGGAGCAAGTGGAAAGTGTCCCTGGCCATGAAATGGGGAGGGCTTTAAGGTCCCTTCCAACCCAAACCACCCTGGGATTCTGTGATAAAGATTCCATTGCTATTTCATGTTCCTCTATATGAGAGAGAGAGAGAAGACAGATCTCAGCCTGGGGACTTCAGCCCAGCCCCAGGGGAGCAGAATATCACCATCCTCTTCCCCTGATGTGCTGGGGAAACTTGGAGCAGCACAGGAGAAAAAGGCACAGAGGAAAGATCTCTGAAGAGAAAGGTGGGACTGTTTTGTTCTGCCTTTTTTTTCTGGTCTGAGTTTCTCCCCTTAACATAAAATAGTGGGGCTGCAGAGCCCAGACAAAAGATTGGAGCCTGCAGCACCTTCTCAGCCACAGGATGCAGAATTTGTGCTGCATGAGGTGCAGAGGGTCACAAATGGGTCCAAAAAGTGGTGTTTGGCACATCTCATTGAAATGTTTCACCTTCATCTGTCAGAAGGGTAGTAAACTTCGGGATTAGGAGTAATTAAAACATTTTTTTTCCCCTCATAACAAAAGGGAGACATTGACTAATGATCCCAGTACTGAGAGTCAAAATACTTGCTGTACTTGTCTATCCTAAAGTGCTGTAGTAGTACAAATTGCCCCCTCAATGCTGTCATTCTTCCCCTACAAAATGAGCAGCTCATAGGAGGAAATATCCTGGCTGTGAATGTGGCCAGAAAAAAAAAAAAAAAAAGAGTTTTCTCCCAGCAGTTTTTTTCTTGGGTAAGACTTTTCATACTGTGTTTGACATTCTGAATTACATGATTACACAGTACAAGACTCCAGCAACATTTCGCATTGTAAAGATGGAGCTGCTCAGCATTTTGCCAGATGCCAGGCGATATCCTGACGTTTCTATCCTCACTTTAAGCCGAGCGACAGTCAGCATATTCACAATGAAGCCGAGACAATCTGCTATCAAGTTCCAGTAGTGACATTTTCCCTGATGAGGATACCGGGGCTGGCTGGAGCAGAGCAGCTCGGCCGAGCGCGGCGTGCGGGGCGAGCATCGGATGCTCCGAGTGTGATCCATGTTTGATCCGTGCCGGGCTCGGCGGGCACAGGCTCTGGTAAGTAAGTCTGTACTGCACCATTTCCTGGCTCGGTGCTCCGGGTGTTGCAGGCTGTGTGCAGTGGGGGAGGTGCCAGAGCTGATCAAGCAGTGTAATTTTATACATTACTGAATCAGTGCAGGAGGAACCTGGAGGGACAAAGCATCATCTTCTCTTTGAACTGCGCTGTAAAATCCGACTGCTCTCGTAGCCCAGCCATGCTCTGATACAATTTTTCTCTCCTTTTTTCCCCGATTTTGGTGTGAATGATAAAGTGATCTGATGATGGCTCTCGTTATGGAACCTATTAGCAAGTGGACGCCCAAGCAAGTAGTGGATTGGATGAAAGGTAGGATCGTTTATTGCCGTGTATTGTCTGTACTTGGGATCCTGGCAATTTGCATCCGTGCTCTCGCATTCTTTGTTTTGGGAAGAGTTTATTCAGTTCCGAGCATCCCTGCGCTGCTTTGCCCAGTAGTTGTTGGAGACAGGGCTGAGGAGAGGCTGCTGGAGCTGTGCCGTGCTCGGGGAATTGCTGCCGGCAGCGGAGCGGGGATCAACTGCATTTGTTGGACAATGCAGACACAAAGTGTTTGTGTCTCACGGCTCCATTATGCCTCGCACAGGGTAACGTCGGCGTGTTTGGCTGCTTTAAATTTGCCCTGGTTAGGTCTGGTTTGCTCATATCAGGTGATGTGATGCAGAGGCTGTGCAGCGCTGCTCTGTAGTTTTGGGTACCACAAGGAGCACCAGGAGCCGGGGGCCGGACTGAGGCATCCTGCTCCTTCAGGGACGTGTCCTGCCCTATCCAGGCTCCTTTAGGAACATGTCCTGCCCTGTGCAGGCTCCTTTAGGGACGTGTCCTGCCCTGTGCAGGCTGCCCAGCCGCGTGTCCGAGGCTCCGCGCCCGCGGCAGCGGAAGGCGCAGGGCTGCGCGGGGAAACTCGCCGGGATAACTTGACAGGAATGATGATTTCCCTGCTCGTTCGCAGCTTCACAACACAGCCGTCAGCTGTGACATGTTTTGCCTGACAATGCTCGGCTGTGCTGCAAACAGACCGGGATGGATGGGAGGGCGAGGGATTGTTCTGATGATAAGTGGTTTAAATTTCTGCGGAGTGCTGGGGGGGAGAATTCCCCCCGCTGTATTCCCACAGTGGGATGCATTAGTGTTGTTATACAGTGCTTCTGATGAGCTGCCTGTCTCGGAGACAAATAATTCCTGCCACGGGGGATCTCTGTTATATAAGGAGAAGAGGTGCAAATTTGGGGTGTAGGTTACTCGTGGAAATGATTCCTGTAATGTGATGACTGAACTCTATGGGAGGGTTGATTTGGATGCCCACTCGAATGCCCTCAAAGCTTTCAAAGTATTCTCATTAATAGGGGAATGGGTCTGATCTCATTTTGCTGAGCTGCATCTCCACACTGGGCTGAAATTGGGCTGTTTTGGTGCTCATCAGACACGTTGCCATTATCAGCTAATTATTCCTCTACAAGCACAGAGTCTTGTGAAGCAAACGGTGTCTGGGGGAATGGATGTACTTTGTTTCTCAGGTGTTTGGGAACTCGGGGTAATTGGGAGGGTTTAAGCAGATCATTGGGATGGATCCTGAACCTTTAGATAGAGAATTGATTCCCTGGCTCCAATGTCATTAGGTGATAGCAAATCCTAATGTATTTGCCGAGGAGTTTACTGACCCACACCCTCATTCCCAGGACATAAAAGAGTTAAAAAGTGGACAGATCACTCTGCTAATTTAACTCCTTACTTGAATTATAATGTAAATCAAGTGTCAAAGCATGTAGAATACTTGTTGCTAAATTTAAAATTACTTCCTGCTACTTTTTTATCCTTCCTGATGCAAAATCATTAGGTATTGGGGAGCAGTAATCCATGATGTGCGGTGGAGGAAGGTCACACAAGCAGCAGGTTTTTACATGTCTGGAGTTGCCTGACAGTTGGATTTCCATACCAGCCTGCACAGTGCACCATCCACAGGGATATCTGGAGTAGGCAGCATTGTCAGAGCTCTGTGTTCCAGCATTAGTAAAAATAATGCAGTGAACATTGAAGTAGTCACAACATTGGTATTTTCCTTGGTAGCATGAGCTGCACATCCACAAGCAGGAAAGTTGCACATTTGTCCATTTCAATTAATATTACAAACCTCCTTTTTATCCCTCTGCAGATGCATTGTTCAGCTGCAGCCAAAGGAAAGACCTAACCCACACAAATGGCAGACCAGAGTCAGTTTAAAACTACTTGTAACTACCTTACTTTGCAAAAATTGCCCAACTGTGGCCACTGTTTGCCTGTAATTTCCATGTGTTGTGCAGCTCAGCTCTGTTGGCTACAGTCACTGTGCTGAATCCATGTGCCAGGGAGGCTGAAGGTCTGCACGGGCAGTGATTGGCAGTGATAAAGTAGATTTTATGTAGCTCTTCTGTTCTGAAAGGTCACTTCTTTCACAGCATCAAGAGATAAATTAAAGACACTTTCAAAAAATTACCACTTTAGGAATGAGTATTATCTTGACTGTAGATAGCAACATGTTAACAAACAATGGAACAAGTATTGCCTCTGTAATATACCTTTGGGGGGCCTAAAAATATGTAGACAATTAGTTTTACTTGTGGAGATTGTAAATGACATTTCACAGGGAAATGATAGCAACGTGCTTTTAAAACTTGCATTTATCATATCCCTTGAAGCCATTAGAACTCATTCCTAAAATCTGTTAGCAAAGCCCATGTTTTGAAACTAACTAGCAGTGAGTACCAGAAGCATCAAATAACTGTAGAGAAGATGGAAGGAAGCCACAAAAATGATGTTAATGGTTTGAGACCCAGGTCCCCAGAACGTGTCCTGGTTACAGCATCCCATGAGAGCAGCAGCTGCAGCCTGAGCCCCCCCAAGAGGAGACACCCTTCTGTTCTCTTCCTTTAGGAAATGTTACTTGCCAAAAAAGTAAAAATTGGTAGGCTTTAAGGAACATTGTAATGACAAGTTGGCATCTTGTATTTATCCCCAGCTCCTTTCTGGGGAACGCACTCAACTGGAATTCAATTAGGGAACTGCATCTGATGGTGTGGACAACCTGAAAAGGCCATGCAAGTCTGGGGAAATTCATTCCTGAGGCTCTCAGGGGTTCTAGAAGTTAAAACTCTGCATACTTTTGTCCCTCTACAAACATATTTTGTTAAGTTTAGCAGATGCAGCACTGTGGTTAAAAGGGAAGGTTTCAAAGGAGCTGACAGCATTAATTGGGAAGGTATTTTTAGCAACAGTTTTTAGTCAGTATTCTTTTTTCCCCCCCAAATTTTCCAACATTTTAAGCATCTCCAAATGGTTTTCAGGTGTTTTCCCTGGTTACAGCCATTTCTTGCATAACTCACCTGTTTTTCCTGGGGATGTTTTCTATGGACCCAAAAGAAAGGGGTTTTTTTTTAGGAAAAACCTTTGTCTTGCTCAGATTTCCCCATTGGAAAACAAACATTACCCATAAAGATCCCCAGTGCCTTCAGGCTCAGAGTGGTTTCTAACTGGTCACTTTTCCCTGGATTATGTTTAACATATTAATGGGAGGAAATGGCAAGCTGCCCTCCAAGATGTGCATCTGGAATGCTTTACCTGGAGATTTTTGTTGCTTTTTGGCACAGGAGCTCCCTGTGAAACTCAGGGGCACTTTGCAGGTCATCAGTGAACACTCCAAACCCAAACCCATCTATTTTAACCTGTACAGACTCTGGGGGTTTGGGCTGCAGAGGGGAGCTGGGATCTCTTACTGAATTTACCAAAGGGTGAGAGTTTGTGTTTCCATTGGAGGCAAAATCTGAGGGGAATTCTCTGTACTTTTACAAGCAAGAGCATTGGAGATGTTGCACTTCCTGAGGGGAGCAGTTTACAAGTAGGTCATTTAAAATGTGAACTCATTTACGGGGAAGTGACACCTCTGTCCAAATAAATACTCACTTTTCAGAGCAGCCCAAGGAAATGAAATTAAACACGATGCAATGAAATACTGCTGTAACTTTCAGAGAATGCAGTGTTATTGAACAGCTGAAAATTAAAATGGGAAACCAGCTATTCCTTAAGTACCTGTAATAACTCCACACAGAGGCTGTGATTCAAAGTCCTGGGGACTGACAGGTTTGTCTGCCAAAACAGCCTGCAGTGGAGGTTTCTCTCCTAACAAATGGTCTGCTGTAGATACTCATTTCACAACTGCGAGCCATTTTTCCCCCTTTAAATCCAGAATTTCTGCACCCTCAACAGGAGAAGCAGACATAAAAAAAAAATAAAAATTAATTCAGTTGGTAAACTGATTAACTATGCTGCACTGATCCTGTGCAGAATAATTATATGTTTAGCTGAAGGGTTTTCCTTAGCATGTAATTCCCTGATTTCAGGCTGGCTCATGAAAGGGAAGGCAGGGAGGGAGGGAGGGGAGGCTGATGACGCGGGAGGGCTCGTTAACATTCGCGGCACATTGCCGGGCTCCGGCAACCCCTCTGCTCTCCCTCTGCTGCCCTGAGATCCGGACCTGTGCTGGAGCAGTGCCACAGCCACGGAGCCTCCTCTCCCTGCAGGACATGCTATTCATCACACCTCAGCACATTGGGATCCACTGTGATCCTGTGTCACCCTGTGGGTGCTGAGCTGGGGGTGCTTGGCATCCCTGATCCCCCTCCTGACCTCAGCATCCCATAATGCAGGGGCACAATTCCACCAGATGCAGTTGGAAATGGAGTAGGTATCCGAGGTCATCCCTTATTTAGAAAAATGTAGTTTTTATAGAATCTTTTCAGCTCTTTCTGAAGACAAATAGGTTTGGGAGAGACCTGAGCCACAAATGCAGAATTAGAGTTCAATTTCCAAGCTGTTCCAAAGTAAAGGTTTCACTGTTTTCCTCTGCTCTCACCACTTGTCCAACTGAAACAAACAATTTGCTCTTGTGGCTCCCCCTTGGATTCCTGTGTTCCACTGGCACCACATTTCCAGTTGTCTCTAAGTCACTGAATCAGAATTGGCTGCAATTCCTCCCCGATTTCTCTCACAAGTTTGGGGCTTTAATGCTTCTCAGTAATGAATTTTGTGAACAACTCTTGAGTGCTGTAAACTGTTTGCTTTTAAAGGGTCAGCAGAGCTCACCTCAGAGCTGACAGCTTTGCAGTGCAAGTGCTGAAGGTCAGATTTCAAGGCACAATTTTCCAATATTCAGCACAGTTAAGTTTTGGAATGAGCCGTCCAGGCAGGCTGGGCCATCACCCTTGTAGGAGGTTTGGAATACAACTGAGAAGAGCTCCAGTGTCCCTCTGGAAGTGTTTCTGTGCCCAGTCTGTCCCCAGCAGAGTGACCTAATGCTTCCTCAAGGCTTCTACCAGCTCAGACAAGACCTTGGGATGGTTTCTTGCATGAGAATCACCCTCATCTTTGAAATGTGAAAAGTTCCCAAGAGATTATAGCTCTGGCTTCCTCCTGGATATTTTCAGTTTGTATTTCCCAGAATAACCATGGGAGATGATGCCCAAATGTCCCAAGCTCAGAAGTTTTCCTGCTGTGTTTCACAAGGAGAGCAGCAGAGCTGGTGATCATCAGAGCTGCAGCCCCAGAAGTGAACCCAGACCTGTTCCCCTTCCACCAACATTCCCAAACAGCCCATTCCTCCCTGCCCCAGAGGTTAAGGTAGGAAACAGAGCAGGATTACCCAGAGCCAGTGCCCTCAAGGCTTTCACTGTCACAGCTTTAATTCAGTTTGTGCAGCCTGGAGGGACAGCAAAACCACGGCTGAGCCCACACTCCAGTCTGTGTCCTGCCAGTGACTGCAGCCATGCCTGGGGTCATTGCCAGCTGGGCAACACCTAAATGCTGTACAAAGACCTTCCTCAATCAGGTCTATCTCTAATTTCTCTATGGAAATTATTTTGGCTGAGGTATTTCTGCATCCCTATCACATTACCTCATTTTCACTAACTCCATTTTGAGGACCAATTAGAAACTGGTCTATATATCTTCCAAGAACCAACTGGATTAACATTATCTCCATAAAAGATTTCAGCAGCATTTAGCAATTTAATGGTCTGTATTTATGATTGGGTTATTTAGGACTGTATTCTGAAATTTCCCTATCTATGAAGCAGATACGTTCAGACCTTTTTAAGAAATGTAATTCTGCTCCCAGAGCAAAGTCTGAGCTCCAGGAAAGTCTCTCAAGTCACATTTATCAAGCGTAACTAATCTTTCAGGTCATTATGTAAAGAAATTTACTTTATTGTCTTGCAGCTTAATATCAGCAGTCAGACAATGTGTCACGCCTTGCTGGGCCCTGTAACCTTTACCATGTGTTAAAATCATGCAAAATCCCCAACTTCCTCCCAGTCCTGACCATCCCAGGGAGGGCAGAGTGGCAATGCAAGCTCAGGAGAGCTCAACCTTCTCCAGCTCTCCATCACCTCACAGTGCTTCACCTTATGAAGCAAAATTCAGGATAAACTGGCTGCTGTGGATGACTTTCAGACCACATTAAATGAGGTGCTGTGTGTCAGGAAGCTGCAAAGACACTGGATCCTGCTAGCAATGAGATGCTTTCGTGGTTTCTTCTCAGACTTTCTTGCCCCACTCTTTCCAATTTCTAAATTTTTCCTTCCTTTGGCAGGGCTGACATCAGCCCATGTGCTACAACACTGAGAACTCTGTGTGTCACACTGCCAGCAGCTTGTAAAATGTGGATTTCCTAGAAAAATAGCAGAACATCTCAGTGCTACAGGATTCCTGGCTGCCTGGGTTGGAAGGCAGTTTGAGAAACATTGCATTGTGCAGAAAAATACATCATGAATATCATTTCAGTGCATGGAAAACACTGCCTGGATGGGGGAGCAAATCTCTGCTTCCATCCTGTCTCAGACCCCAGGGGAAGGCAGCTCCTTGTTCCCTGGGCCTGTCCTCAAGGAATGCCTCTAAATGCTCACTGTGCTTGGGTAAAGAAATATTCCTGCCTGAGAAATCTCCTTGGGGCTCACTCTGAGGGGTTCAGTGTCCTGTGCTTCTGTTTGCGATGAAGGAAAAAAAGGAAATTAAAAAGTAAACTGAGATTTGTCCTTTTGCAAAATTGCTTTAGCACCTACAAAGATTCAAAGCTAAAAAAGGCAGAGCTCATGCTTTTAGTGCCATTCTTTCAGAGCTGCTGTCCTGCCACGCTGACACAAATGGAGGCTGTGGCTCTGCTGCTGAAATTAGTGACTCTCTTGATATTAAATGAACCATTTGACTGAATTAACCACAGTAGTATCAAATATTGCTGAGCAATAATCTACATTCATCCTCTCCACCCAGAGTGATTTTGTAGATATTTTCTAAATGCTGCTTTGCATCACTAATTTCAGTTGCTACTTTTGCAGTTTTGGTTTTTTAGTAAACATGACTTTCCCTTCCCTGGTGCAGTGAGGGCAGGAGCTGGAAAGGGAAGGTTCAGGAGTTACTCTTAGAGGATTCAGAGAGAGGTAAAAATTATGGGGTTGTATTTGTGAAGGGCTCTAGTGATGAATCAAAATGAAATTATTTCTGATTAACTAACACTCAAACAGCTCCCAGAACATATCCTCACTGACCCTCTGCAGAAAAGTGCTCAGGAGGATTCAAGGCCAAGGCAATGTTTGGGTTTTCCTACTCAAATTCTCCACCAACTGTTTCCCAGCAAAGATGAATTATAAAAAGACCGTGGAGCATTTTTAGTTCCAACGTAGGTGGCATGTTTGAAATAAAAACGTAGCAGGCAGTAATTTTACAAAATACATTCAGCTTTATTCCCTACAAATATGTCCATCTTTTTCATTCTAAGCACCAAACAAAGAGTAGAAAAAGTGTGGGGATTCCAGGAGTTCTTAAGGCAGAAATTGTGGTTTTTATAAGTGTGTTGAAACTGCTACAGCTCTAGAAAAGATTCATTTGGCACATCTGCTTCTTTCACATGGAAAACTCTCTGAGTGCAGGCAGACAGGGGTGCCAGCCTGACAGCCCAGACATGCCAACGAGCACCTGAATTAAAGCATTTTTATCTCTCTCTCTCTCTCCCCACCAGCTTCCCTCATTCCCTTTTGGCCTCTCTCCTGTTTATTCACATTTCTCTCCATTTTTCTTGCCTTTTTCATAATGAGATGGACAAGAAGCATTAGATTGTGAAGGAATTTGTTCATTTAACATCAAAATTTTTAAGCTTTGAGGACTGCAGTGATTTGGAAGTGAAGTGCATCCAAAACCCCAGGGGAGGTGAAAACCACCAGGCTCAAGAAGCCAAGCCCAGCTCCTGGGAGCTCCACGGGGCAGCTGGAAGAAGACAAATGCTGCTGTTTCACTGATTCTTCATTAAAATCTCCTGTGAATAGCCTGGATGCTCCTCAGGTCTCTTTCACACCATGAAATCCTGGTTCTCTGGGAGATGTGAGGGAGGCCCAGCAGTGGTATCCAGTACTGAAATCCTGTCCAGTGGTATCCAATACTGGAATCCTGTCCAGTGGTTTCCAATAATGGAATCCTGTCCAGTGGTATCCAATACTGAAATCCTGTCCAGTGGTAACCAATAATGGAATCCTGTCCAGTGGTATCCAATCATGGAATCCTGTCCAGTGGTTTCCAATAATGAAATCCTGTCCAGTGATATCCAGTAATGAAATCCTGTCCAGTGGTTTCCAATACTGGAATCCTGTCCAGTGATATCCAGTACTGAAATCCTGTCCAGTGGTTTCCAATAATGAAATCCTGTCCAGTGGTATCCAGTAATGGAATCCTGTCCAGTGGTTTCCAATCATGAAATCCTGTCCAGTGGTATCCAATACTGGAATCCTGTCCAGTGGTAACCAATAATGGAATCCTGTCCAGTGGTATCCAATAATGGAATCCTGTCCAGTGGTATCCAATAATGGAATCCTGTCCAGTGGTATCCAATCATGGAATCCTGTCCAGTGATATCCAATCATGAAATCCTGTCCAGTGGTTTCCAGTAATGGAATCCTGTCCAGTGGTATCCAATCATGAAATCCTGTCCAGTGGTTTCCAGTAATGGAATCCTGTCCAGTGGTTTCCAATAATGGAATCCTGTCCAGTGGTATCCAGTAATGAAATCCTGTCCAGTGGTTTCCAATACTGAAATCCTGTCCAGTGGTATCCAGTAATGAAATCCTGTCCAGTGGTTTCCAATACTGAAATCCTGTCCAGTGGTATCCAGTAATGAAATCCTGTCCAGTGGTATCCAATAATGAAATCCTGCACAGTCTGCCCAGGGAAGTTTTGGGTGAAGCATCCCTGGAATGTCCCAGGCCAGGCTGGTCAGGGCTTGGAGCAATTTGGGACAGGGAAGTGTCCCTGCCATGGCAGGGGTGGCTCTGGATGGGCTTTAAGGTCCATTCCCACCCAAACCAGTGTGGGATTCCATGAGTTTACACCACACAGGAATGTGCTGCACATTCCTAAATGCAGGAGAGGCCTCTGCAGGCATCAGTCACTGATCACTCAGCACCAACAAGGAGCTCATCATGAAAAAGCCCTCAATTACTGAACACTGAGAGAGGCTTTAATTGCCCATTGTCAAGAGATTTCAATTGTTCATTGCCAAGCCACACTGAGAAATTCCCTTAGTTTTAAAAAACTCCAACTTTGTCGTTTACAGGGAAAAAAAAAGACACTCAAAGCAAAGAAAAAAACCCTTGAAATTTGCATTTGTATCATGTGGTTGGGTTGGGTAGAGTAATTTAAGAGAAGTTCAGAACCAACAGAGTTTAGAATATTCATTACTTGAATGTCACATAGAAAGAAATGGATCCACTTAGGGCAGAAGCTCAGCAATGCTGTTCTTGCAGAAATAAACCCCAGAGAAGGAAAAGAGCTAGTGAATAATCCATCAAGAAATGTAACAAATAATTATCTGAGTAACAAGAAAGATAAATTAGAATAATAGCCAGGAAATTTCCACATAGGAGAGAAAAAAAAAAGATAAACTTAAAGGTTAAGCTAAAAAAACCAATGTTGGAAAAATGGAGGAAGATCCTTCTCAAATCTTTCATAAGTGGACTTAAAAACTTTGGGAAATGTGCTAAGGAAGCCATCACCTGCTGACAGAAATATTCACTGGGACATCATATTAACTATTCCTTGTTTATCTGAAAGTTCTCAGGCCAAATTATCAATGCCTTTTGTGGCAGCAATGAGGCAATACTTTAACTAGAAACCAAATTGCTCAAATGATCCTGCAATGAAAGTATTTTAATTCAATCTGTGAATCATTCCAAGAGCCATCAATAGCACTCAGCACATGGAAAGGAGTTTTCTATTCCCCATTTTCTGTGGATGGCTCTTTGTGTGTCCCCCCTTGCCACATTTTATTTATCTGAAGGTAGATCTGTAGTTTCTTCATTAAGAAGGTCTCCTCTGGTATCAAACCAGCAGAGTTTCTTCTTAAAATATTTTCTATATTTCCATTTTCTTTTATGATCAACTTTTAGCATAAAAGGATGCTGGAAGATGAGGAATCCTGGCTTTTGGAATGAGTTAATTCCACATAACCTTTGCTATTTTATCCAAGGGGTTTAAATATCCCATTATGGGTTTGAAAGTTCTCCAGCTTCCCTGTCAGGACATCCAGGCAGGAATTCCAGGTGAACCAAAGCTCTCCAGTTCTGTCACTGTCAGCCTGCCAGGACTCACCCCAGTGCTCTTTGCTTTCCCTTCACCCTCCAATGTCATACTTGATTTGAATTGCTGAAATTCTCATCAAATTATTCCTTCAAATCTCATTAATATCCCATCTTTCCAGGGGAAAATGATAGACAATATTTCTTTTTTGTTGTTGTTGTTTCTGCCTGCAAACTGGCAGGCTGTCACATAAAAGGACAAACTGAACCCTTGTAGCACAATGTTAAAGCCTGGAACAGTCTCTGTTTGCCCTCATCATGAAATAACCAACAGTGGTGGAAGAGAAAAATATCAACTGCACCAATGGTTAACCCTAGTAGGCATCCATGCCTGATAACATCATTATTATCCATTTGGAGCAGTTCAGAATATCCCAGAATAATTTATATTTGCCTGTCAGACCATCACTAATTCTTCTGGAGCCACTGTCTTTCTCTACTCCACAGTTACCATCTCCAAAAACATGGCAATGAAGCTCCATGACTAAGCATTCCCAAAATGATAACAGAATTTGCATAATTAAGATTTGGTGCAGAGAAAATCCACAAATTTCTCAGAATAAAAAAAAAAAAAAAAAGCCCCATTCAGTGGATATGTTAAAATATTGGCCAAATACAGATTGAAGCAGAAACTGTGATTCTTTGGAGACTTAAAAATAATCAAGGTTTCCAAAAAACATCCAGGAAGAACAGAGGAGTTTGAAGGTAAGATTATTTCATATTATTTTGGTCTTTGAAGGGCATTTTCCCACTTCTTGTAGTCAAGGGTTTTTGGCAAATAATCTTGATTTGCATATCTAGATGATCAGGTATGATCTGAGATAAATTCATATGATGCCTCAAAAGTACTGGAAATTATGTATTTGAAAACAACTTATGTAGTCTTCCTTAATCTCCTGAAATAATTTTAGGAATGGGGAATTTTAGAATCAGGAATTCCATGGTATTTACAGTTGGGCTGCTCTGTGATCTGTGTTGTTTCCAATCCCAGTGATTGTCAATGCCCCTTGCACCATAAAACACAACAAAAAGAGCATTTTTTGGTTTTAAATTTCCTGCAAAATGTCTCCTAAACCTGGCTGAAGTTAAGCTTGCTTTAGTGAACCCCACACACAGGTAAACCTGGCCCAAAAATCAGGCTGAGGAGAGAGAGACAGCTCTGAAAATAAATCCACTCTTGCAGTGCAGGATCCTGGCTACACAAGTGTCAGTCCCTCCTGCAGGCTGGCTGCACTGATTAAGGTAATAAAACTGATCAAGCAGTTTAATTAGGAAATATTCTTGAGGGACACTTTAGATCACAGTGCAGTCATGCACTGGTGTAGTCTCTTTTTTTTTAATTTTAAAAATTATAGTGATCTGCCAAGGGTTGTCTTGATAGAACCAATTTTAACAAGCAAAGAAGCAGAGTTTGTGACAGCAGTTTGTTAAGGCAGGGTTTAGTAAAACAGGGTTTATTAAGGCAGAGTTTAGTAAAGTTTGTTAAAGCCAGCCTCATTTCCAACCTCCATTATCTTCCATTTTGCCTCTTTGCAATTCCCGTTTCCCACTCCTGTGTTTTTACTTGTTGGTTTGGCTCTAAAAATCAATAAATGCTTATAGATGAGCAGGATACCAACAGGTGTTGAAACAAAACCTCCCTAGAAATCCTAGAAATTGAAAAAAATACATGGCAGTCTGGGACTGCTGTGGACAAATGGTGCAATGACTTCTGACAAAAGACACAGAGGCAAATATGCAACTGAAATTTTTAATTAAACAAGGGCATTTAGTGCCAGGACAGGGGGAATGGCTTTAAGCTGAGGCAAGGGAGATTTCAGTGGGATATTGGGAAGGAATTCCTGGCTGTGAGGGTGGGCAGACCCCAGCACAGGGGCCCAGAGCAGCTGTGGCAGTGCCCAGGGCCAGGCTGGGCAGGACTGGGAGCAGCCTGGGATAGGGGAAGGTGTCCCTGCCATGGCAGGGGTGAAAGGGGATGAGCTTTAAGGTCCCTTCCAACCCAAATAATTCCAGGATTCTGTGATTCTATGAAGTGAAAAGCACTGTTTGTGTACAGGTGCACTGACTCTGGTTTGCAGAACATCCAGTTAGAAATGGACACGCTGATGTAAAGGTAGATATGGGATTTACAGCTCAGAAACTGATCATTTTTCTAAATCTCTATTAAACCAAGCCATCATGGTGGTATTTCCATTTTTACCCTGCTCAAAGTGTGATCCAAACAGATTCCAGCAGGCTGGGGTGATGGAAAGCAGTCAGAACGCTTTGAAAAACAAAGTTAAAAGCTGTGGCCTGGTCCCCTCCTGCAGCCCCTGGGGGAGGATGGGGCTGCATCATCCATCGAGGAGGGCACAAAACCCTGTTTGAGTGGACAGCCACGGTGTGTGTGTGCTGCATTCAGGAGGGGATGGCATTGCCTGTGTGCAGGAGTCAGAGCTGCTGCCACGAGAGGCTCTGGGATCATTATCAGCATCCTGCTGCTGGGAGGTTCTGCTCCTTATCAGATCAGCTAACCTGGCACAAAGCCATATTTACTGTCAAAGGGTAATGACAACCTTATCTGCACCGTGCACTGTTAACTCTTTTTTGGCTCTGGAATGTAGCAGAACTCCAGGGTTTTGTTTGTTTTGGGTTGCTAAGGGGGCAGAAGGAGTTCTGAGGGGCTGAAGTGCAAAACCAAGTGATGCAAATAAAGGTTCTGAGTTTTACAGGCATTTCACAAGTCTTTTGCAGCTATTCCACAAGTATTTTAAGAATAAGAATTATTAAGAATGACAGGAAGGCACAGGGAAATGGTAATTAATACCTTTAGCATCTGCAGCACAGGAAAATTTCATTTTGGTTGCTTGCACTTCAGAATTCCATTCGTTCCACAGTCCAGGAAAGATCTGGCTAGCAATGGCTTCACCAGGGAAATCACATCTTCCAGACTGAAGAGTTTTTGTGCACACACACAGCCCATTAATCAAGGGGAATATTGAAGAGTGTTATTCATCAGATTTGCTGTGTTTGGGTTTGAAGTGATGAGAATGATAATAATGATCCTGAGAATTATTACTAAGTAATATGAAGTGGTTTGTCTGAAGGAATAAATATGATCTGGCCTGTGAAGGTTCAGACATCTGGTACAGGCATATGGGTTGGAAATCATTAGATGATTGTTACAAAAATACAAGGAAAAAGTATTTTTAATGATAGAATCGAGGCCTTCAGGAGTGCTCCATGTGCTTCCCTCTGGGATGGAACCTTCCTGTCCCTGTTACACCCCACAGCTCTCTAAAAGAGGAAGAAAGTTTACAATTTCACAGTTTAGGGTATAGAAAAAGTAAAAATAGTTACAAAGGCACACAAAGAATTTAGAATTAGATGATGTATGTCATAACATGCAGGATTTGTGTGCCATATCATGATTGGCTAAGAAAGCTTACACTGTGGCATGAGTCCATAAGACAAAATATTCAAGGACTGGGTCAAAAGCATAAATATCCTTGTTGGCAGTGTTTTATTGGTCAATAAATCCTCAAAAGTTCTTGTAACTAGAGGGCTTGTGACCTTCTGAACCATGAGCAAAGATGTGAGCCAAACTCACCCTTCCTGCATATGTAGAAGATAAAAAAAGGAAACCACAGAATCGACAACAATTCAGAAGTCCCATGGCTAACTCATTCAAAATTCCTTCCAAAAATCCCCATAACAAAAATCTCCTGAGGATTCTCCATCCCAAGGCTGTGCTGAGCTATCCCCAGGCCATGGAGAACATTCCTGTCTGCAGCCAAGCCCTCTGCTGGGTCATCACTAATGCATAGTCCAGCATTAACCAGGAATCATTTACAGCTCTCAGCACCACAAACCAGGCACTTGGTGAACCAAAGCCTCTGGGAAAATACAATATTAATTCTCTTCTCCTTGCTTTGTGTATTTTGATTTCCTCTCTGATTCTGTTAAGCTGAAACATCTTCACAATTTATTCAACAAATATGACTTTGCTGCAATCTTCTTTATGCTAAGAATTTAAGGGAAAGGGCCTTGGGCTGCACAGCATTATTAACATTGAGAGCACCTGCTGTTTCCCAGGTAGCTGTCAGCTCAGCATAAGGAAAAAAGCTAATTATTCTAAGCAGGTCATTCAGGAAGAAAACTGAAATTCTGTGTGGCAGTTAGAAACCTGTGCCCGTTGACTTCAGCTGAAAATCTGTGGCTGATGAAGAATCTGCTGGTAAAAATACACAGTGCAAATATTTAACAGTGTCATCTCACAGGGCTTGAAATTAAAGTATTGCATACAAATAAGGTCCTTGATTTGCAATAGGGTGAGGCTGAGAAGGATGGTGAGGAAAACAGGAAGATGCAATAAAATAAAATAAAATAAAATAAAATAAAATAAAATAAAATAAAACAAAATAAAAGTGTGGAGGTAGAGATCATCTTTCTTGATATAACAACATTTTTCTGTGGTAAAAGTGAATAATAATTATAGAAAACTTCTCAGAGAGTGGATAAGTCATCCTAAGTAATTAAACAGTGATATATTCTGTATTTTTATAAAATATTTATAAATTTTAAAAGGCTGAAATTACACTTGGGAGTGTGAAATCCCTTGGAATTCAAAAGCATTTAAATACTTCAGTGTATTTACTTATGTTGAAGAAACACTGCTAGATTAAAAACTCAATAAATGCAACAAAAACATGAATTTCCTCTATCATGTGGTACCAAAACAAGTTTTAATAGAGTGAAACATTTTACTACTCAGACTACTTTTCCCAGCATTTCATGCTCAGCTTTGATATTTCCTTTATTTTGAGGGATGCAACAAGTTGGAAAATTTTCCTTTCCAAGAGTTCCAATGGAATTTTTGTTGGGATGTTCCATCCCTGGGAGTCCAAGGCCAGGTTGGATGGGGTTTGGAGCAACCTGGGACAGTGGAAGGTGGAGCTGGGTGGGCTTTAAGGTCTCTTCCAATCCAAAACCTTCTGGGATTCTGGATTTATTTAGGACAAATGATGGACAGGGATGTGATCCCACAAAATGTTTATAAAGCCAAACTGATTCAGAGACAAATGTCTCATAAAACGTCAAGGAAAATCCACTTTTATTTTTGTTATCAGATAACTCAAACCACTTTGTCCCCCCATGGTGACATCAGCAGCCCCTGCACTGAATGGGGCACTCAGATCCTGGGACCCCTCCCAGAATATGGAATTATTCCATGGTTTGTTGTGTCCACGACCAAACAAACTCCACAAATCATCAATGTTTGGTGGAACTGAAGAGCCCCATGGCCAAGGCACTTTTTGATGTTTCTGAACAAGAGTTGAAGTCAGGTTTGTGGGATTGCTGAGCCAAACCCTGCGTGGCTCTGGGAACCCAGAGAGCTCTTGCAGAGATCATTTGTCTGTTCCTGAGAGCCTCCACACACCTGTGGGCTCAGCTTGGCTCTGATCCCAAAACTGATTGGAGCAGAAATTCCTTGACTCCAGGAAACTCTCCTTAATAGAGCTTTCACAGTTTTAGTAATTTTTAAAATGGCATTAATTCACATTTTCACCGCTTCAAAAGCTAGCCTAGTATCTTAAACTATGCATTAGACATTTATTTTTGTTATTTAAATACACATTACCTGTATGTTCCTCTTAGAAAGAGCAAACTTGTTTTTCCTTTCAAATGCAGGAGTGGAGTTTTTCAAATTATCTCCATTCCAGGTATCTTAGGGGCTGCAGCCTCAAAAGAGATGCAGATACAGAAGGGAAAAAAAAAAAAGGAAAAAGAGGAAAACCAATTCAGTTAATAAAAATGATGAACTGCCATTGATTGCTGCCAGACTGATTCAGGTTCGGGTCAGGTTTTCTCACAGTTCCCAACATCCAGGTTGGCTTGGAAAAGGAGGGAGAATGGGAAGTGCAGCAGGGATGATGGGAATGGGATCCTCAGGGAATGATGGGGATGGGGAAGAGGTTCCTTAGGGAATGGGTGAGGAATGGGCTCCTTAGTGAATGGAGGAGATGGAAAATGGGCTCCTTAAGGAATGATAGGGATGAGAAATGAGCTCCTTAGGGAATGATGGGGATGATGGGAAGGGGCTCCTTAGGGAATGATGGGGATGGGGAAGGGGCTTCTTAGGGAATGGGTGAGGAATGGGCTCCTTAGGGAATGATGGTGATGAGGAAAGGGCTCCTTAGGGAATGATGGGGATGGGAATGGGCTCCTTAGGGAATGGATGGGGATGGAGAAGGGGCTCATTAGGGAATGGAGGAGGTGGAAAATGGGCTCCTTAGGGAATGATGGGGATGGGGATGATGGGTATGGGCTCCTTAGGGAATGATGGTGATGGGGAATGGGCTCCTTAAGGAATGGTGGGGATGGGAATGGGCTCCTTAGGGAATGGGTGAGGAATGGGCTCCTTAGGGAATGGAGGAGATGGAAAATGGGCTCCTTAAGGAATGATAGGGATGAGAAATGGGCTCCTTAGGGAATGATGGGGATGGAAAATGGGCTCCTTAGGGAATGATGGGGATGGGAATGGGCTCCTTAAGGAATGATGGGGATGGGAATGGGCTCCTTAGGGAATGATGGGGATGGAAAATGGGCTCCTTAGGGAATGATGGGGATGGGAATGGGCTCCTTAGGGAATGATGGGGATGATGGGAATGGGCTCAATCCAGGTGCCTTTCATTAAATCCTGGCCTGCTCTGCAGCAGCAGCAGTGATTCTCCCACATTTGCATAACACAAGATCCAGATGTGCCCTGGCTGCTGGGATGTTATCCCTAAGAACAACTTGACATCAGCATGGAAATGAGAAAGGACGAGTTGGAGCAGCCTGAGGAAGACATCAGACAGACAGATGGACAATTCTGGAACACTGTGTTTGAGCAGCCAGTTCTTTGGGAAGGATACAGCAGGGGCTTTGCAGGGGACTGTGCAGAAAGTGCCAGCCTGAAATGTTGATCACTCTCAAAAACTGGAGTTGCACAGATCAAACAAACATCAAAAACCAACCAAAAACCCTTCCTCAAGTGCACTAAGCCAATAAATGTAAGCACCACAAAGGGGAATTGCAGCAAAACGAAGAATTTTCTGCCACAGAACTCCCTGTTAAAGCTCTGACTGTCTGTCATCTGCTTTGTCAAAACTCCTTAGTGTTCCTTTTTGATGGGCCTTTTTGGAAGGAAAGAAAATTATTCTAGGAGAGCAGGGCATCTCCTCAGTGAAACTTCTCTTCCTACACTGAGAATCTGAGGCTGTGACAAATCCCAAGCAGGAATTCTGAAACCTGCCCAGGTGATTAATGACAGATCCTGGTACTCCTTGCTTGGCTGTCACCTGGGGATCCCAGCAGCAGCTCCTGGGCCACAGGAATTTGGGAGAGTGGGAGAGCTCAGTGCCCTTTGGAAGGGACTCAGGAGGTGAACAGAGCAGGAGATCTCATTCTCAGGGCCAGGAGAGGGGATTTTCCAGTTTCCAGTGAACAACACTTTTGATCACCACTGAGACAGTGCAAATAATGTGCATTAATTCCAGGTGTGGAACTCCCAAAATTAAAACCATGGGTGATGTCCAAAAGCAGAATGATTTCAAGGGCTGTTTCTTCATATTGCCAAGAACTTTGCCAATTGTCCCATCCTCCTGTTTCCCACGGGTGGGAGAATTATCCCTTCATAACCAGTCCTAGACACAGAAATATTTCGTTTTGCAATTTAATAGAGTGAAAATGCTATGCTCAATTTCTTTTCAGCCCTGCACTGCACAGATCTTTGAGACACAAAATCCCACTCAGTGTTAGACATTAACAGAATATGTAAAATTTGCTGGTTTCTCTCTTGGTACTCCCTGCATTATAGATTTTTATTAGCTCATTAATCTAGAGAACACACTGGTTTTGTGTCTTGGTTCAAAATACACCACCCAGCCTGTCTCTTTTTCACTTCAAGAAGTGCATATAATATTTTTTTTCCTTTTTCAGTAATAAATATATCAGGAAAGATTGCCACTTCACAAAGAGTGCAGCTGTCTGCACTGCCATGCATTGATGCCTTTGAGTTCAAAGAAAACTCCAGGCAATCCCCTGTGTTTCTTCATACACTTCATGATACCTCTAATCACAGAATGGATTTTATAGGAATTTCCATCACATCTCTCCTTCTTGATTCTATTTTTTCCCACTGATGTAATCTCAGTCTTCGTTTGTAGAGGAAAAGAAAGAGAAGAGCAAGGAATTATTCTGACATTTTTTTTCTCCAGGTTTCTACCATTTGTCAGCCCTTCCACTAATGGTTGTTACAAAATTAAAAGGCACAGTGAGAATGTGGAGCACTAAACACAGTCTGAATAACACAATTTTCACTTCAGTTTTTTGAATTTCTAACCAACAGCTCCATTTTAAGTGCTCCATCAGGAGAAAATGGAAGTAAGCAATTAAGAGAGAAGGAGAAAGAAAAAAGGAATAAAATGGTAACTAATTTGATTCCAGAAGAATATTTGTTTATTTTACACAGAGTTTCAAGGGCTCGTTCCTCAGTACATTTTGTCTCAGAAGAGGGAGTGCTTCAAACACAGGAAGCAGCATCTCAGAATACTCCCTAAATGCAGGCTGATGGGCACGTTCTCTTCCTAAAATGCCTGATCTTGCTCATCCTGAGTTCAGCTAAAGCTGAATCCAGAGTTCAGCTGAAGCTGAATCAACCCCTGCAATCTCCAGTTCACCCTTCTGCTGCCGGTGGTCACAGGGGTTTGTAGATGGATGGAAGAGACAGGATCTTGATTCCATGATCAGAAGGCTTCATTTATTATGTTAAGATATATATACAGCATTATAACCATACTACATAGAGATAGAAAGGAAAAAGAGCTTCTTCAGAAGCTGGCTAAGCTAAGAAGGGAGATAGAAAAGAATGAATAACAAAGGTCTGTGTCTGCAGAGAGCGAGAGCAGCTCCACCGTGAGTGGTCAGCAGATCCAAACATCCACAGGGGACCAACCACGGGTGGACCTGTTGCATTCCACAGCAGCAGATAACCATTGTTTACATTTGCCACTGAGCAGCTCAGCTCTAGAAGGAAAAATCCTACAGAAAGGATTTTTCACAAAGAATGTCTGTGACACCCTTCAGAGATGCCCCAAAGCCCAGGCAGAGTGGATTTGCCATGACCAAGGCACGGAGCTGGAGGGAGAGCAGGACCTCAGAAAACCCTGTGGCTGTTCTGAGAGGCAAAACCATGAATTATAAATGGCTCTGCACTTTGCAGAGGGGCTGCTGTGCTGAGTGGGAGCACAGAGCCCTGGGCAGAGGCACAAATCAATGCCAGCAGCACAGGGGCCTTGAGGGGTGAGGCTGCAAAAAGGAGCACAGGGAGCACGAGGTGAGCACCAAACAATTGTCTGTGCTGAAAATGAGGATTTCAAATCCCACAGAACAATTCTCAGGAGCAGGGCAGCTTCTGGCTGGTTCTCTGGTGGTTCCTCAGACACTTTTGGGTGTCCCTTTTGGCAAATGACAAGTCCAGGGAAGGTCAGTTCAGAAACACAAATGACAGAATGGGCTTCTGTCCATGGGTTTTCAAGGTATGTCTTTTCCTAAATAGAAAGGGCTCCCACATAATTTTTCAATTCCAGAAGCAAAACCCCCAAGATTTAAGAGTAACCTTCAGCAGAATTAAAATCCAGCTGTTTGCTTTTCTGTGTTGTTTACCTCAGGTACATCTGGTGCACTGTTGTGGTCAGTGGCTCCCACTGAGTGTCTACAGCATCTTCACTGGGGTGTTAATTCTTGAATTAATTTGGCTCAGTTAGGAACATCCACAATTCACATTGAGTTTCACAAGTATGACTTGGCCAATTTTCAGAATACAGGCTGGGCCTTTTTGCATGAGGAATTACCTCTCTCAGCAGCAGAACTTCACTCCAGAGAAGTACCTGTGATTTCATACAGTCCTTTGACATTTGGGTCATCTGCCTGAAAAATGAAGACTGGTTCTGCTTAGCACTGAAATTCCCAATCATCACGTTACCAGTTTGGCAGATCTGATCACTTTTACTGAGTTAATTTCCATCTCAAAAGAAGTCCTTTTTTCCCTGACTTTTTAAGCTCTTTTTGGCTGCTGGCAAGAATTCAGTAATGCTTCAGATATTAATGTTTATTTTTAAAATAAGTTTGTCCTTTAGGAAAAAAAAAAATTAAAGGTACATGTGGTTCCTTAAACATTGTAGGTCTAAATGTTAAGTATGACAGTGGAGAGACCTCTCTTTTTAGTTTGACACAGTTTAAATTTGAATTTGTTCAAATGGGTTTTGACCAGTTAATTTGTCCTGACAGCTCTCAGGGTCACATTTAGTTTATCCCCATAGGTGCCGTGTTCTGTAGAAGAATAAAGTGCATTTGTCTCATCCAGTTGCCTTTGATTTCCAGGTTTCTGTGAGTAACTTTGAAATCGTAAGAATTATGAGAATTGGATTAAATAAAATGCAAAATGGAATAAATGAAATGCCTGTACTTCCTTAAAGTCTTGCCTGAAAGATCCTCTGATGGACAAAATGACCACTGAGAGTATCAAATGTTGGAAACTTCTGATTGTAGCCATAAAGAAGGAATATTTCTTCCTTTAGTAAATAACCAATCTCAAATATTTTCATAGAAGTATTTCCATTATGGTTATGGAATGTCTGTGTGTGGGAGGAGGCTCAAATTGGCTGAAATGATGATATTCCATCATTGGAGGACATCAAGTTACTCTAGAGGAAGCAAATCAGGAAGCACATGAAGCAATAGTTCATTTTGTGTGGGCAGGAAGTATTAGTATTAGAGAGTATTGCTCTCTAAAAATATATTGAATCCCAAACTAAGCTCTGAGGGCACAGAAAATCTTTGAAAACGAGGTGCATGAAGGGAATGTCTTTTAATGTCAGAGCTGTTTGTAAAATGAAAGCAAATAATGAGTGGAGTTTCCTGAGCCCAGACACCTCGAGGAGCTTGTGACAGAAAATGGGTGGCTAGAGCAGACTGGGGCATGCAGGAGCTTTGTGAAAATATATCCAAAAATTGATTAATCCATAAATTGATTACCAAACCAAACCAACCAGCAGCTGAGCTGCCATTCCAAATGGCAGGGGATTTTTCCTGCCATGGCTGTGGGAGCCATTCAGGCTTTGCTGGTGCTGTCAGCTGTGTTCTCCCACACACAAAGGAGCTCCATTCCCTGGGACAGCAAACTGCACATCAGCACAGGCTATGCAAATCACAGCCTCTCAAAAGCCTCTCCCTCTATAGAGGAATATTCAGAGAATCATCTCTCCTAATAACAGGCGTCTACAGCTGCCAAGGGGTCTGCTATTGTACCAAAATTCAAAGAATTCAGTGTCTGCAAAGAAGGAGCTCGTGGGTTTGCACGTGAGTGGCAGTGGCAGTGGGAAGTACTGTCAGGCTCCAGCATAAATTGGAATTATAGGACAAAAAGAGTTTATCTCACAGCCCTTCCAACAGTTTTCTTTAAAACTTCTACTCCTAGAACCCAGACAGGTGTCTTCATCTGTAGATAAGAAAAGAAGTAAATGGTTTTTAGATGCACAAGTCCCCTGGAACTTGGTGGGGTTCAGGGTCTTGCTCACACAGCAAATGTGAGCACCAGCTCAGGTTCCCCTGGCCTGAACCCCTCACAAAGTGAGCACCTTCCTCTGTGGAGCTAGAAGCAAAAGTCAGGGCACTTAATGAAGGACAATCAGTTCACATCAAGATCACTGCAGCAAGCAAACCATCCAGGGGAAAAAAAAAGACACTACAGAGGAGAGAGGTATCTGGCATTTTTCCAGAAAAACGAAGGTAGCAAAGCCAGAAACATCTGTCCAGAAAAATGAGAATATTAAAGACTTATTTAGAATAATTAAAGAGAAGCAGATGCATAATGAATGACTGTGAAAGGTGAGAATCTCAAACATTGATACAGTAATCAATAAAATACTGAAAGAGAAGCACAGAAAGAGCAAGATCAGGTCATGGGGGTGAGATCTGGGCTGCGCACCTGGGGGATTCTCACAGGATCATGTTTGCAACTGGAAAAGAACCGACAGAAGGTTGTGCAGTGAAAGCCTAAATTTATCCTGCTGCATTAGATTCTCAGCCTTGAACTGGGAAAAGAATGATTTTCCTGATACTGAGGGCAGTCAGAGACAACTGTGTTTAATAAAACCAGAACAGAGCTGACAATGTCTGCCTTCATCTGTTGGTAACTTCCACCAGGACAGAATTTACTGAAACCTTTCCAGCCTCTCAGGCCACTGTTTCACAGGAGAAGCTTTCCCAACTCAAACTCTCAGGAATGAAGCAAAGAACTAAAGCTGACTCACCAAGGAAAAATGATCTGGATATATTCTATTTCCAACAGGCACACTGATTGACATGAAACCTTTCAAATGGGAGGTAGAGTGTTAAAAAGCACATCAGGGTCTCAGGGACCCACATTCCATGTAAATCCTGCTGGCTTACAGCAGCTGAGCAGCACTCAGTGGTTCTGAGGTCTTTTCCAACCTTGATGATTCCGTGACTGCAGTTTTGATAAGCAGCTGCATATCTTCAGGATCTGCTCCTGTGGAAAGTCAATTCTGAAATGTCTCTGGATTTTTAGACACTTTAGACAGTTTAGACACTCTAAGTGGGTTTAGCCCATAGTTAAAGCCATGGTAGGGTTTAACCTGGGGTTTTTTGACAGTCTAGTTAAGGAACAGCCACCACCCAGAAGTGTGGTGGGGAAAGGATGAAGAACCTTTGAAAGAGGATAAAGAGACTTGATGGAAACATGATCAATCCCCCTGTTGGTGCCTCTAAACGTGCCACTGAAACCCCCTGAATTCCACATCCAACCCTGGACTCAGATCCTAACACATTTAGATGATCTTGGAATTTGTTTTGTTCTTCTTTGAACCTTCAGGCTTGAGGGCTCTTCACAAGCTTTGCAGTGTCCACCCTAACACTGGGAGTACCCAATGCTGCTGGTGGGAGCTTCAAGCCTGACAAGGATGGTCCCCAGGACATAAAATGGCTTTTTGGGTCATTCATCTGAGACAGGGGATGACTGGAAACGCTGGCACAAAGTGAGAGCTGCAATATTCACATGAAATATCCACGGGAGGAGTGGAAACCCAGAGCAGGAGGAAGGGAGGAGGTGGAGCTGAGGGGGTCTGTGCTGATGTCCTTGTCATCTCCCCAGGCAAAGTCAGTGAGGGAATTCTGAGCAGCCTCCAGCTCAGCAGAGCAAGGGCTCCTTGTGCTGCCTCTCCTGAGAAGGAGAGACCTGCAAGGCTGCAAGGCTGCAAGGCTGCAAGGCTGCAAGGCTGCCTTTGCATGGGAGAGCTCTGCAGGGATGCTGTGAGGACACACCTGCCAAACTCCACCTGGATCCTGGGGCTGACAGATAAACTGCATGTTTAGGTGCTTTCACAGCTCATTTCAGTCCACTCCAAGGGTTACACAGGAAAATTGCTTTCAGCAGCCCTGTCACATCCCAGTGGCTCAGCAGCCACTCACAGTGGGGTAGTGGCAGCCCAGCAGTGCCTTGGTCAGGGCTGTGTCCCTGCAGTGTCCCACAGGCTCTGCTACCATTATTAGGAATTACACCACCAGACCTTCATGATTTACCCAACAATCAGGCTGTTTAAATTGACTTTTTACAATTAACTTCACTGGAAATAAATGGGTCAGTTATTTCCTTTCATACCTTGTTGGCTTCAACCATGTTTCTCTTGGTTTTTAAGGCAATGGATGAAGAGAATAATGTGGGTGCTATGAAATGCAAATTCGCATGCATATGTGGATAATTTATACACATTTTTTGTTCATTTGTTTATTTAGTGTTTACTTTCTTCTCAAACATAGTTTTCTTTGGATTCTCCCAGGCTTTTGGAAGGGATATGTCTCTGTGCAAATAGCACTATTTTAAATATACTACCAAAATTACTTGGCTCCAATAATCCATATTTTAATGATTCTGTTGCATGATGGGTCCCAGCCTAACACTGAGCTGCTCTCAGAAAATACAATCAATGTGCTCAGGTATTCAGGCTTTAAACATCCAATATCCTGAGCACACAGAAACAGTTCAGGGCAGAAAAAAGCCTGAAGATTATGATCCAGTTCTCCCTGCAGCCTCCAGAAAGCTGCTTGGAAAAAGTCTCTGGAGGCTCTTTGATCTCCAATACGCAGACAAAGGTGTGAGAGAAGAGTTCTGAAAAACTCTGGCTTTTCATTACCACCTCCAGCTCTTTTAGCAAGAGCTGCAGCACTTGTCACTGATTAAATAACACACTTGGTCATTTAGTTAATTGCCTGGGTCTCCAAGATAAACAAAATCACTTGAGCAAAACTTGCTGCTGATTTTTACATGGCTGTGAGGTATACGATAGGGCTTGTGTGGATTTAAAACATAATTTTCTTTGAACACTAAGATGATGTAGAGAGAGGATGCTTTAAATATATAAATCTGAATTGTCACAGCCTCAGCATGATTCTCCTCAAAATCTCCATTCCTAAACAACCAAATCATGTGAACAAGCTCCATGCATTTTGCTGTGCTAAAATATTCTGTACAGGATACAGAAAATACAAGTGCACTTCCAACACATAATGCTGTTTGGAAACTGGATCTCTCCAGAGGCAATTCCTGCCTTCTTAATTTCATGTTCCTGTTTAGATTAAGTATCAGGGAGAAATCCTTCCCTGTGAGGGTGGGCAGGCCCTGGCACAGGTGCCCAGATCTGCTGTGGCTGCCCCTGGATCCCTGGCAGTGCCCAAGGCCAGGCTGGACAGGCCTTGGAGCAGTCTGGGATAGTGGGAGGTGTCCCTGCCCATGGCAGGGGTGGGATGAGATGATCTCCAAGGTCCCTTCTACCCCAAAGCATCCTTGGTGCAGGGCCAAGGCAGGAAATGTCAGGAAATTCAGGTCTGTATATACATGGGTGCTGTTATTCACACATCCATAGATCCATGTACACATTGGTACCTTAGCAGAAGGAATGCCAGCCAAGTGTGAGGGCCCAAACTGTGCCCAAAATGGGTGGGAAGAGCAGAGCCATGGATGGCTGCATGGAGGGGCTGGGATGAGAGCCTGGAGCTGGGATGAGGCTCAGCTGCTGTGAGCCATGAACACACCCAGCCATGGAAATGCAAGAACCTTTGCAAGGCTGTACCCTGGTCATTCCACACCCATGTCCATGTCCATGTCCATGTTTGTGTCCTTGTCCATATCCATGTCCCTGCCTATGTTCATGTCCATGTTCATGTCCTTGTCCATGCCCATGTCCATATCCATATCCATGTGCATGTTTGTTTCCATGTCATGTCCATGTCCATGTCTGTATCCATGTCCATGTCCATGTTTGTGTCCTTGTCCATATCCATGTCCCTGCCTGTCCATATCTCTGTCCCTGCCTATGTTCATGTCCATGTTCGTGTCCTTGTCCATGTCCATATCCACGTCCATGTCTGTATCCATGTCTTTGTCCATGTCCTTGTCCATGTCCATGTCCATGTCCATGTCCATATCCATGTCTATGCCATGTTCATGTCCATGTTTTTGTCTTTGTCCATATCCATGTCCATATCCATGTGCATGTTTGTTTCCATGTCATGTCCATGTCTGTATCCATGTCTATGTCCATGTCCATGTCTATGCCATATTCATGTCCATGTTTTTGTCTTTGTCCATGTCTTTGTCCATATCCATGTCCACGTTTGTGTCCCTGCCCATGTCCCTGCCCATGTCCATGTCTGTGTCCATGTCTGTGCCCATGTCCCTGCCCATGTCCCTGTCCATGTCCCTCTGTCTGGGTGCTGGCTGGGCCATCTCCAGGTGCCAGACCCTGCTCAGGACCATCATTCCAGGGGTGTTCCCATGGGATGAGCTCACTGGCACGTGTGGCTGTGTGCTGGTTCTTGGCTTCTTTTTTCTGTGGTGGTCAGGACTGAATGCACTCAAGATGATATTTAATGTTTAGACTCAGATGTTTATTATTTCTTATCAATATTACAGTTTAACTAGGCCTGAGTTCTGCAGCATTTTACTAACAAGCTACAAAATGGCCCTATATCTATCTTTATAAGGTTTTTTAAGGAAAAATTAAGAAATTACACCTAAATTATTTTTGCTTTTAACCCAATCACTTGTGCCCCACAATGTGGACTTTTCCATCCTATTACAAAACACCACCCAAACCCAAGAAGAGGAAGGTGAAGAAGGAGAACCAGCCTCCATCCTAAAACCTCCATCTTGCTTCACATATTTCTAAAACCTTAAACTCCAGGTTTTCCACCACGTGATACTACACACTTCTAATCAAACTCCACACCCACAATCCCAGTTCTATCATTCAGTTTTGGAAGCTTTCTCCACAGCCTCAGGTCAGATTCAAAAACAGATTTGTGGAAAGACCTGTGAGGGAGATGCTGCTGCTGCTGCTGCTGTTTTCCAAATATTGACGAGGAGCTGCTAAAAGCAGAGCTGTCACTCACCTCCTTTGCCTGTTTAGTTTCTAAAATTGAGCACAGATTGAGTAAGAGCTGGCTGTTAAACAAAAAACAAACCCCACACTCACTTCTGACCTCATCCACACCTTGATTTCCTACTCTAATGTTCCTCCCAACAGTTTTATGTGCCTTCTGCCAAAAGGAACAGCTCACTGGAGGACTTGCAATTCCTCCCTTGGGTATTATTAACTAAAATATACCTATATTCAGCCCCAGGATGTTTGATGCTTGTCTGTTTATTCATATATCACATACAAATAACTGTAATTATGTACTGTCCTAAGAGAATGTGATGGAATAAAATGCCAAACCACATTTTGAATTCCTCACTTGTCAATTTTTTTTGTGTGTAATTTTCTAAAATATGATGAGGTATATCCAAGTTTAAGCCATATTACTTTTAAGCTGTTGAGGGAAGCACTAGTCCATTATTTTCCACTCCTCTCCTACTCCTTTACAATCCATATGCACTGCAGTCAGGCCTTGGTGATAAATAGCTCTGCAGAAAGTAAAAGCTTCTCATTTTCTTTGATTCCATCTGCAGGTTGGCAGCTTAGTTTCAACCAATATTTCAATCCCACTGTTTAGCTCAGACAAATTTCAGTCAGGTGCATTCCATGCCATTTTTGCTTTACCAACAGGTTCTTGCTTCCAAAACAGCACTTTTTTACCTTAAAAAGAAATTAAATATACTTGAAACCCCAATTTAAGAGAGAGTCATGTAGAAAAACCCAATTTTAAAAAGTGAGTTGGGTATTAATTGAGAGACCTGGATGTCTTTTTATCTGTAACCAGTAGTATAAACGGTCCAGGAGTGAGTCATACTTTGAGTTCTTGCCAAGAATGACGTGAGTAAATATCTCCCAAAGCCAGCTCCTTTTCAGCAGACTATTGTTAACTGGCATTTGATATATTATAGCAGCATTCATCACAGCTCTTCAGATAAGGTTCAGTCAGGAGTCCACTTAGATTTGATATTTTCTTTTTCCCCCCCCATCTTTTTTCAGACCATTCAGCTTTGTTTACAAACTGGACCACTTGACCCAAAATAAAAAAATGGCACAAAATTTCAGGCAAATGTTTTGTTATATCTATATCTCTATATCGCTATCTCTATGTATATCTATATCATCTATATCTAATATATATCTATATATCTATATCTAATCTATGTCTAATCTATATCTATATCTGTCTATATCATCTATATTTATATCATCTATATCTCTATCTAATCTATATCTATATCTATCTATATCATCTATATCTATATCTAATCTATATCTATATCTATCTATATCATCTATATCTATATCTCTCCACTTGAAGTGTCCCTGGTTCAGCTTTCTCCACCCTGCATTTCTGTGGCAGTGAGTGTTTCAAGCTGTGAATGCCACAGAGATTGAAAACAAGTTTATATTTAAAAGCCAGAAGATGATTCAGAACTATCTGACTTGCTGTTCTTAGAAGGACTTGGTTTCCAGGAGCTAATCCTGGGGTAGAGTTTAAATTAAGGTCTAAAACACCAGGCTACTACTGCACAGAGGTTTCTGGGGCAAAATGACTGAAGCTGCATATTTTCAGTTCTGTGCATTACGTGGCAGCAAAACCAAAGCCACATCCCTGAAAATATTTATTGAAATTCTCAGAGATTTTCTAAATGCATAATTTCTGTAAGGCTTCAGTTACATCTTCAATAGCCCCAGCATTTTGTAGGCAATAGGGTGCTCATGGAATTTTTTTGGTAAAATATTGGTACAATGTCACTAAAAATATTTGATAACAAACTGAAAGCATGACCTTTGTAATTTAGGTTCATGATAATAATTTATCATCTAATATAAAAATATATTGATCGAAAAAAACTCGTTTTTATTTTAACCAATCATTAAACTGGCAGCAGAACGCTGCAAATGTGAAAAAGGAGTGTTTAAATCTTGTATGGCATTTCTCTGAAATTCTGCTGCCATTTCCTGCAAGAGCCAGCTGGTAAATCCTGCCAAACGCTGCAAACCACAATGTCAAGTTCCTCAATCCCCCAGTTACTCCAGCAGGTTTTCAGATCTTGGGGCACCAGACAAGGAGCTCTTCTTTGAATCTCCAAAGAGAATAACTCTGCAGCAGAGATGTGCCTTGAAGCTGGAACATTTATTCATGGATCAATGGGTGGCATTGCTTGAGAGGAGGCAGCAGCCTTGCAGTCTTATTCCTGTCAGTGTGTTTTGATGTTAGACTGGAGGAGATTTGTCTAACACTTGAAAGGAGTCTTGGGATGAAGGAAAAAAAAAAGGGAAATGAGATCAAACAGAAGCCTGATTATATAGTGTTTAAATAGGAGCTTCCGGGGCATATCGAGCAGTTTTGAAATATTCATTTTATACCCATTTTTTTTTGTGAAAGTAAAAAGATTGTACTTCTAAACAAACAAGTAATGGTCCAAATGTGCAGGGTGGAGGCCTGAGAGGTGAGCTGTTATTTTCATGTGGGGAAAAAAGGGCTATTTCACTGTGTGCCTTGGGATGCCAAAGGAAGCCATCACATTGCCCAGTTTACATCCTGGTCAGAGCTACAAGTTATTTATTTTTATAGGGGAAACATTATCTGGATGCAATTTTTTTTTGTTATTCTGCTACAGAAAAAGGGAAATGGAACTGAAGTGTGAGCACTCTTACAAGAAAAGAACCTGCTCAGGAGTTCAGAGCAGCAGAATTGTAAATTAATGCTCAGGGCTGAAATGGATCCATTAGGAGAAGCTGTCCCTGTGTGGGAGCAGGAATTTATCAATTTCTGGCAGGAATTTACAGTGGGATATTTGTGATGGGAGAAAGTGTATAACAAAAAACTGGTCAGCTCTGGCCTGCAAACACTCCCTGGTGGTGGGGCTGAGTGAGGGTCATGCAGGATTTAAACACTGCTCCAAAAATATCTCCAGGTTTTGCTGTGCAGAAAATCTTCCAGCTGCAACCTGGGGCAGAGCTCAACCTCTGCCTGTGCTGCTCAGGGAAATAATTCCTCCAAATGAACTGGAATGCTGCACAAACTGTAGTGCTAACCTGGACAAATCCACACTTGGAGAGTTGTTGGCTCTATCTACTTCTGACCATGAACATCTTGTTTTTCTAAGACCACTCTTGGCACTAGGGATTGCTTTTTTCATTTTTTAAGTTGTTTTTAAAATGTTCTGGGGTTGGTTTTAGCATTCAGGAAGGAATCAGTCAAATGTAAATAAAGGAGGCGTCTGTACTGAAAACTGCAGAATAGGGCACTCAAATCCAAAATATTTTCAGATGAATCCACAGCAAGCAAAGTGAACCAACCCATGATAAGAAAATTGGTTCTCTTGTTCCAGACAGGTTTGAGCTCAGTCCTTTGCTTTCATTTCAAGGCTCCATTGCAGACACCAGAGCAAACACTTCCAGAAATAGACCTATTATGAACATCCAGATGTGGGGAATTAAGAGTGCACCCTTCATGAAATTCTCTACACCTGATGTAGAGGAAAGTTTATTTAGCTTACAGTGGTCCACAACCAATTTTACTTCTTTCCTATGGATGGATCTCTGGGAAGTAATTCCACTTTTTTTAACCAGAAATTCACTGTGTCCCTCCCTGGGAAATTTTGCCTCAGCCCTAAAGGACGATTTTCTGATTTCCAGACCAGAGGCCCAGCAGCAATGTTGTTCCAGGTCTTGCTGGTGTGAATAAAGAAGTTATTTGGTATCTCATGAGGAATGAAAAATTAATTTGGACAGCATAATTGTAATAAGTTTCTCTTTATTTGCTTAGACTCTTACGTTTTTGCAGTAATATCTAACAATCAAAAAATATTTTAATTATTCAAGAAGTTCTGTGAACGCTGAGCGAATCAATCAAATCTAGATTTGGAAACCTACTTTTCTTTTGTTTTATTTCCTACTAATTAGAACTTAATTCACCCAGAGATTGGCACTCAGTGTTTAGCACTTTGTAAACTATAAACTTTTCTACCATAAACAGTTACATCCAATTTATTCCCTCCTGGTGAACAAGGAGCATCACACGAGGGCAGGAATGAAACACATCAAACTGAGCTTTGTCAAGGGGGCTCTGAGTGACAGATGCTGACCTAGATATTCCTGAAAGATCTCTAAAACTTGCTCCCAGTTAGGAGATGGTGGTGATGCCTTAATGGCTTTGTGATTCCAGGAGTTATTCATGCTCCAGTTTTTCCCTCTGTGTTGATGCCAGCACAAGAATTCTCTGAAGGGGGTTTGGAACAACAAAACTGCTGCAAATGGAGGTGGGTTTGGAGCAGAGTTCTGTTCCAACACCTTAAACAAGAATAAATACACATTTTAAAACGATTTTTTTCATTAACTGCTATAATCAGAGTGAAATTATCGAAATTTCACTTTTATTTTCATGGATTTTGGTGTTTCCTCCCTAAATATATTAAACTAACAAGGGAAAGGGTAGAGTTTGGAGGAGTTATGCAATTGTTCCTGTTGCTATTTTTGTTGACATAATTACAGAGAAGTTCTAAATGAAACATAACTTTTCCCTACTATCTTTTCTATTTTCAGCTGCTTATTTGACTAAATTTTCAGTTTACCTTTAGAGTAGCTTGAAACCAAACCAAAAAATGCAAATTTTAAAGCACATTTCCAATGATTGCAGATTGGCTCCAATCTGAAAGGCTATGAAGGGGAATGAGCAGATATTTGCTCATTTCAATGCATTTTCTGAGGGCAGATTTATCCAGAACATAAAATATGAATTAAAAATTTTGCTAAGATATGCAGAATATCAAAGAGAATATTTCCATCCCTCCATATTTTTTTAATTCCAGCCATTTTTGGCAAAGCTGTGGAAAGCTGCTGTTTCATTAAGGAAAGCAAATTACATGGCCAGTTGTTGAAGGAAAAACAAACAGCAATTAATACTGTTTATAAGCAGTTTTTATAGTGTTAAAATTCAGAAATCAGTCTTGCTGAAAATATTGCTGGCTGAGTAAGATTTTCTGATTTTATTAGTTAAGAGAGATTAATATATTTTCATTATTATCTGAGTTCTTGAATAGTAAGTGGAATCAGAATAAAGGAAAAGAAACCTGTCAGCCATTGCAAGGTTTATACAAGTTGGGATGGAAACCTTCTCAGTCTGTAGAAATAACATTTTTGAGGTACATGTATATTTATTTACTATACCTCTTATTTTAGAATAAAAATTATATGATGTAATTTTTATATATGCATTTTTTTATGATTGGCCACATTAATGGAAATTATTGAGTACCCTATGAAAATAAAAACATTAAATATTCACATTTTGGTGTGAATTATTTTGACCTAAAAGAAGAATTCAATGGTTGTAAAAATGGATTAATTTAAGGAAAATTTCTTACATCTTTTGGGAGTGTGTAAGTGACACAATGCTGTATTTTCACACAATTATTTATTGTAATTCCATTTTTAAATTATTAATTAATACAGAGCAATGCAGGGCATTCACAGTCCATACATTCCTTTGGTCTCAGTCAAAGCATGAGAACTGCAAAGGGGAATACTTTAAAAAAATATCATTCCTAAGATGATGGAAGCATTTATATTTAATTCTAAATCAATGCAACAACCTGTAGTCACTGATAGAATAATTGACAATTTATTGGGCCCCTTTTGAAGGGGTTTGTGGATAGGAAGCCCCTGAGGTTGACTCCAGGTTCTCCTTTGGAAAGGGAGAAAATCCTGTTGTCAACATTTAAATTATGTCAATATTTATTTCTTTCTTTATATACTATTTATTTTATTTATGTCAGTATTTATATTTCTGAGCTTGGACAATTTGTTAGCATGCAAAAACCAGAAGATTCTGATTATTTCACAGCTTTTGGGGGATCCACACAGATGAAGGCAGGCATGGGGAACTGGAATCAGATATAATGGAAAATATTGAGGAAGAAACAGCTTTTTAAAAAGCCAACAGGGATTTAGGGGTGAAAATAGCAACAGTGCAGGGAGCTCTGGCATCTCCTCAAACCAGAGAGGAGAGGCTCCTGTGGAGTGGATTTGCACCATTTTGGGGCTGCCTGGCCAGCAGACATCTGCAGGCAATTCTGGCAAATCCTGCTGGCATTTGGTTCCAGCTCTGGAGAATTCTGCTGCACGTTATTTTTAATGCACAAGCTGTAAAAAAAATATGATGCTTTTGGAGAATTCCATGTTTATGTTTACGCCACGTTTGCCTCCAAAATGAGGAGCAGGATGTGGAATTCAGCAAGTGCCTCATTAGATGTTTTATTGCTCTTTCCTGTGCTTGCACAGCCACGGAGCTGAGCCTTGATGGGCTTTAATACAGGAAATTCTCCCCCCTTCCTGCTGGGTTATTGACTTATTTGGGGGCTTTCAGGGGGGTTTGTGTGTGTTTTAAAAAGCTGGTTTGAAGTCAGCTTCAGGGACGTGTTCAAGGATTTCAGCTGGTGGCAGGAGCCAGGTTTGGATCCCTGTTAGAGGGAAATGCATTCAGGAGGTGCCAATAATGAGATTGGCAATGCCAGAACAGGAAAATGATTCTCAGGCTGATGAACCCACTGCTGCCCAAAGTTTGGTGATAATTTCTGAATTTAAGTATGGAAGATGATGGGCTAATGATGAAATCAGAGGAGGAGGAGCCTCAGCTGGCACTGAAGTGAAGGCTTGGCCTTTCTCAGGTGCAGACTTTTGTCTCCATTATGTGGCTCTACCTCACATCCTTTTTATGAGAGGATAAATTCAGGCAGCCCCTTTTTAGGGAGATGTGAAATGTGGTTTTCTTTTGGTAGTTCCTGCAGCTGCTCACCCATACCAGAGGGTTTTTTGGGCTTGGAGCACCATCCCCTAAACATTTATATTGTAGAAATTTTAGTTTTTAAGCATAAAGCTACTTCTGATACTCATAAGGATATTTGTAAAGCAGTTCAAGAATATTTTTTTAGGTAATACTTTTTGAAAAGCCCTGTTTCATTCCTGTAGAGCACAGCATGTGCATGATCACAAAAACTGTGTCAGTGAGTTTGGGACCTCTGGGAAATGCATTTTGTTTTCTCTGGATACTCAGCTCCAAACCAAACAGGAGTTTGGTTCTGTGATGTTTAAAGAAGAAAACAGGTATGTTGTGTCAAATGTTACAATATTCACTGGATTTTTCTATTTCATTTGCTTTCAGCTGTGTTTGATACTCCTAGTTATCAAACCAAGTATAGGGTAGAGTAACTCAGGAATAATTTGGATAAACTATGAAAATGTCAGATTATTTTTGGCTACAACATCAGAGCTGTGTTCTTCTATAGGGTCTGGATGGAGAGGAGTCATTTTAATGCATACAAACAATATATAATTTATTCTTCTTTACAATTATTTTGTACCCCTTTCAATGTCTGTAATTTTACATATTTCTGCCATAGCATGAGCCATTGCAGAAGAGTCTGAGCCATAATTTCTGAGGTGTTAAATGGGTAAAAGCTCCTGGTCACTGTGGTTTAGGCAGCTGTTTGTTAGTTGTGTATGTGTTACCCCCAAGGAAGGAAGAAGCCTTACCAATACAGAAAATAATTCAGTATTGCAGTTCTAAAAACCCCTGAACTTTTGACTTTTTCTGTCCAAAGAAAGTTCTGTGCTGTTTGTGCTTCAGTGCCAGTGTGACATTAATTAATGAGCTGTCCCTCATCACTGCTGAGCACAGATCTGTGAGATCCCTTCTTTTGATCATCCATGACAACTCTGATGCTACTGAAACCCAGTGGTTTCAGAGAGGGTATTTTAAATAACAACTCTAGAAATGTAAATTTTGTTGAAAATGCCAGGTTTCCAAGCAGACTGACTGTTGCCTTAATGAGGAATAGGGATTTAATTTCACCTCATCCTTTCACCCCCCATTTCTGTGTTTGGGTTGGGTTTTGTTTTCCTTTAAGGCACTCACTGGGGAAGATTCTGGTTCATATCAGAGTCAGTAGTAAGAAAGTGCTTGGTAAATTTTGGTTGATATGTGAAATACTTGGCCTCTGCCCCTCTCAGGTATTTGCCACTGTTATTTTACATTCCATGACTGAAGCTTTATTGTAGAACTTTGCTGTAATATTTTGGATTAATCCTGAGGTTTGTGTGCAAGGAGGGAAGGAGATTAAAGCTCTGATTCATTGCTGTGCTCCATGGTGCTCATGGAAGGTCAGCTGGAAACATCCTCATCATCCTCTGCACCCTCCTGGCTGGGGTGGGGCCTCTCTGGGACCCCACAGCTCCTTCCTCACCCCATTATTTGGGAAAACCCCTTTGGGAGGTCTGGATCCCAACACCTCCACAGCCTGTGCTGGATATTGTTGGCCAAAATGAGTTTTTGCTGAGTCCTGGGGCAGGACTGCAGCTGGGCTCACTGGTTCTGCTCTAATTCATCAAACCTGAGTCTTTACCTGGGATTATCCTAAGAAAACTCTCTAAAGTCTCACCTACTTCTGAGCTTGTTTTAGTTGGGAAATTTACCTTCTATAATCAGTGGGGCCAAATACAGCAAACAGAGATGTCAGACACTGTGTTCAATCCCAAACAAAGCTGCCTGCAGATGTGTACTTTGGGGTTTTGGGGTTTTTCTATTCATTGTTGCATTTTTACCTTGCTAGAAAATGTGAAAAATTGATGCCTTTAGCACCAAGTCCCTTCATTTGCAATTAGAGTACAAAGAAGCTGCAGCAGTGAGACTTTGAGACTGAAATTATAACTGGGAGTGGTCAAAGCATTCATTAAAAGGTAACAGATGAGCACCTTCTCCAGCTTTTTATCTTTTCTTAGACAATATTGATTTATTGCAAGTAATCTCTGCCTATGAAGTTTAGGTTTGCTTGGTTTTAATTTTATTACAGCCTGACTAAAGCCAGAATCTCTTGTTTTTATATGCTTTTCTGCATCTTGGTTATGACATAGGGGTGACTTCTACAGATGGGGAGATTTCAGGTGGAGATTATTGTTATTGATGCTTTAATTAAGGAGCTTGGGTAGTAAATGGCTTCCTCACATACAAAGTGTTAGTTGCTTTACATGGTAGTAAACTTAATAGGTATTATTTAATTCAATTGAATAATTAGTCCCATAATTCAAACTCAAAGTTTAGCTGTTGGACCAGAGAGCAGCAATATTCCATTTTTGTCATGTTTAGTGCTTACTGTAATACACAGATTTTCAGCATACACACAAAAATCTCTGCTGAAGAGCAAAGATTATCAATTTCCCACTAGATGAACACACACAGTTTAATATACACTTAGATTTATCTAACTGAAGTGAGATTAATTAAATTCAGCTTAATCCATTTCAAAAGGTCCCCATCTCCCTGACTGTGCTGGTAACAACCATATGCAGGGCTGGCTGTGAAAAAATCACTGCTGAAAATTCCTCTTTCCCCTCCTCTCCTTCCTGCAGGGTCAGTTTTAAGCAGGATCATGGCATTAATCCTGTTTGTAACAGAGTTCCAGGCGTGCTCAGATGGGTCAGGAATCCTGCAAGGAGGGCAGAGACCTCTTGGAGTGGTTTTGCTGATGAAGGGGGAAAAGTTGCACAGAGTTTCTTTAGCCAGAGATGTGACTGGCCTTGCCTGGTTCTGCTTGTCAGCCTGATTTCTGCAGGATTCCTGCAGCCCCAATTACAGCAGAGCCAAGATGCTCTTCAGAGCTCTGAATTCTGTAAAATTTTCTGCAGTGTCAGCAAATGAAAATTCAAGTCACAGGCTGTCTTTAAAAATCAGGCTCCAGCCCCAATGTGATGGCACAAGGGTCCTAAAACTGCATCAGCCTAAGCAAATATTGGATTTATTGTGATCTCCATTCAAAAAAACCCCAAAAAATCCCAGAAACAAAAATGTAAACAAACCCCAAAGCAAACTCCTTCACCCCAAAAAACTCTATTTCACTGTTCTGGATTCCTGAAACTTTTTGTTCATCATTTTGCTCTTGTTTAAAGGTAGGAAAACAAAAATATTCCAAGGAACTTAGAATGAATCCAGACTATATTGGAAAGCAATGCAGAGAGCATTATTGTTGTAATTCTGAGAGAATCTGAACTCTATACAATCTCCAGCACTATGATAATTTCTAAACTCTTGTTCTGTTGTTATATTTCCATTCCCCACCTCCTCCATTCATTTCTTCAAAAATAAGTCACAGAGATATTGAAGAGCAGCCAGATTGCTCAGCTTCTTTATCCATGTAATTATAAAAGAGGCTAAATGGGAGCACATGGGCACCAAAATCCTGTATGGAGACATTGCTGAGAGCCCAGATCCTTATTCTGGGGTTTGGAAATTATCTGAATGGATAGTGATCAATACAGTTCCCTAACACAGCCCCTCTAATGTTGCCCTTTCCTGGCCAGAAATCTGCTTTTTTCACATTTTCACATCCTGCAGGGTTCACCCCCAATACCTCATGTCTGTGTTCTGCACAGTTCAGAGCTCTGCAGCCCAAGGCAAGATTTTGTTTACATGGAGCAGCATTTCTGGAAGTTTAGGTTAGGATCAACCAAAAGTAATCTCAGTCAGGGAGGAAAAAAGAGGATTATTGATAGAGCAAGGTGATGTTGATAAAAATAAAAGCAGAACCTGCAGAACACTGGTGGGAGCACAGCAGTTGTTTGGCTCTTTTCTTATATGTCTGATGTATTCTCCATATTCCTTTAGTTTTTCCCACTTTTAGTTTTCTAAAGATTTTTCCTAAGGCTTGCAGCAGTTGAGTTGCTCTTCTTGTAGGTCTGCAGTGACAAGAACTAAAGCTGGCAACTACACACAGTATTTAAATATTTATTTATATCTATTGGTAACAAATGATGTGATCAATACATGATGAACTGTGGAGCTGATGGCACCACAACTCCAGTGAGGATATTCCCAGAGGATCAGGTTTTTGTGACACCATTTACAAAGCACTGGGCCTAAAAACTCTTCCACTACAGCAGAATTTTCCTTCATATTTGAAAATATTAAGAACCAGAATTTCCATCCCTTCTCTGAGGTGCCACTTCTGTTTAGGAGCATTTGCTGACTGGTTTGCAGTGTTCTGTTGTTTGCTTGTTTTCTGAAGCAGCTCATTTCCATCTTTTTGTCTGGCTTTAATCTTCAGCCAGTCCTTCATTGCTGAAATGAAAGTGCTTCAGTTCCTGGTATTTTCTTCCTTTGAACAGGTACAAATAAATTGGAGCTGGATCACTCAAGTCTTATTTTTATAAGCTGAATGAAGTGAGGAGATGAACTTATGATGTTCCTCTAAATCCTGTGCCACTTTTATTCATTTTTTCTGATTTTTTTATTTTACCGTCCTAAAACTGCAGGAGCCTAAACTGGGTGCAGTATTTAAGCACAACTTTACCCATGGTGCATCCAGAGGTAAAATCCCTCCCTTGTTTCAGTCAGTGCAGTTTTACATATTTATCTAAGCTCAAGTTGAGTTTTTTCCAAGGAATTTTACCCTGAGGCTCAGATTAACTCACTGGACCATCTCAAGTCTTCCCCAGAGTATTTGATTTTCCCATTCTCCAAGTGTGCCCTTCAGTCCTCAGTCCTGAATGTGCAAAATGGGTTTGGCCACTTAAAAATTGAGATCTTTGAGAAGTTCAAACCCACCAAATAATCCAGATTGTGCTGTATAATTGCCTCAGCACCATGATTATTTACATTTACATTTTCTTCTTTCTTGCTGGAATCTGTCCATTTTATTTGCAGTGGGCTGATGTTTAATACCAGCAGAAACTTTTAATGAGGGGCAGAAAGAAATTGTGGTAATTGCATGTCAAAAAATGAAGCACCTGCCAATGGATGGGAATAATGAAAAGACAGAAAAACTTGGTTCAAAGGAAGCAATGGAAAAGAAAAAAAAGATTGGTTAGACTATAATATTGCGTGGAAATAATTGAATGGGGTTAAAGATGCTTGCAAGGTGAAAATGAGGATTTTTACTCAGTTGCAGAAGAAGACAAGGTGTAAACACTGTAAATTTCCAACAGGAAAAGGAGAAGAGACTACAAGGTCTCTTATGTGGTTAAGAGAGAAAAAAATAGGACAAATAACTGAAATTAGGCCCTCTTTGGCTGCTTATCTCTTTTAAAGACCAATTTCAGTGTCCAGTCAGTATATTTTTCTTTATAAATTTAAAATACACTGAGACAACCCCCAAACTTCTCCAGGGATGAAAGCTGGGGGATTTTCCAGCTGTGTTTTTTGGCCATGCTGTGGTGTGAGTTATGTGGGATTTCCTGGCTCTCTCCCCTCTGCCATGGAGGGATCTGCTGGCAGTGCTGAGTCTCAGAACCTCAGAGGGTGAAGTCACTGAGCTCAAATTTGACAACTGAATCCCATATAAAATATTTTATGCATTGCAAACCTTTAGCATTCAGCTTTATCTATGGTTTTTCCTTAATAGTGATTTTTTTTTCAGACACTCTTTCATTCTAAGAGCAAAAACCCCCCAAATTCCCCTCTCACTCTTGTTAATAAATGCATTGGGTGGGGAAGGGATGCAATCAGAGCTTTCTGGGAGGTTTTGGGGATGCAATCATGGCCAGGCCAGATCGTTTCCTAGAGGTGAAGTTTTGCATAATGCCTCCACAGCATTATTACTCCACCAGGAATCCCCTGGCTTTCCTTTGGAAGTTAATTAGAGTCTGTGCAGGGAATGAGTCAGACAGAATTGTGTGGCTGAGAGTGTGTGTTGATTACAGCACTGAAATCATCCTAATGGCTTCTCTGTCTGCTGCTAAAAGCAATTACTGGCTGGTAAATTTTTAAGCTGTGAAATGTAATTTTAAGAAATACTTTGCTTAAAATAACATTATGAAAATAATATACACAAAGAAGTGGTGGCCCTCACGCTCTGCCATGTTTTCGGCTGAGCAGATTTTTTGGAGACAGTGACTCCAGGACCTGGATTTGGGAAAGACTTTGTGGGAAAATATGGAAATAAATTCACTGAATTGAAAATGCTGTGGAGCTGTAAATCCCTTATAATATTACAGATGGCAGAAATTGGTTTGAAATATTTGTAAAAGTGAAGGAAATGCCTTTTAAAGATCTGAACATGAGGGTGTTCATTCCCTCACCTACTGAGCCAAGCGTTGCCTTTTGACTCATGTGTTTTGCCTTTCATGAAAATGAGCAAATTCAGGCTCAAAGTGAACCAGGCATGAAGAAACAGGTTCTTTTTTTTTTTCTTTTTTTCTTTTTTTTGCTATTCCCTTTCTTTCCATCTGAGAGAGCCCAAGCAAAAGCCTTTTCAGGCTCCTGGATGGATGACTTGCAGCAGTTCTCAATAGGAGATTGTGATGGGAAGCTGAGCATGGGAGACTCTGGTGAGGCTTTTCTCACAGAATGCCATGGATTTTACAGGCAGATAAGGATAATCTTCCTATGAAGATTTCACTCACAATAATAATACTTTGAATAATGGTGTGATGGCTATAGGGCTCTCCCAGATGCTATCAGAGGATATATTATCCCACTGGTGCTTGTATATTTTATTTTCCACTGTGTGGTGATTAGCTTTCAAATTTTTCAGTTAATTCCTTTTATAGATCAGCTGTGGCTCAACAAAGTGATGTTTATTAGTATGTTATCACAAATTCTTTTTGTGTATATTTATTTATTTTGAAAGAAGGAAATGATGGCAGCATGGATGGATTGTGCATGGATTGGTGCTTTTCTAATTTGGTTTTGCCAGGAAAAGGAAGGGTTCAGGTCTGAGTCAGGGAGAAGCTGTGCTGCTGTAGCATTCCTGCAGCTCCAGTTTCAGGGCTGGGAATTGCAGAATGACTGATATTCCAGATGAGCCATTTAAAGTCATCACAACGTAGCAGGAAAGTGATGACTACAACTGACAAATCCATGTTTTCTTCAGAGTGCTGTGATTCATTTCAGCAGCAGTCAAGAACTGAGAGGTGTTTTCTCTCTTCTAGAGAAGAATTTCCTTTTTAAACCAACATTTTAAGGTTTATTCCAGGTTCACAGCAGCAGCAGCCTGCTCCCTCAGCAGTTCCCCTTTGTTGTGGTGCCTCCTGCACTGTTTCACCTCCCTGTTTACTTTAAGGAGGAAAGGATCCTGTTTTGGGGGCAGCAGGATCTGTTTCACCTCCTTGCTGAGCACCTGCTGCAGCTGTGCCAGGCTGTGACCTGGAGCTGGGCTGGCAGCATCCAACCTGTGCCAGAACTGCCTCAGGAAAGCTGAGCAGCCAGTCTGGGACATCAGAGCACACAAATAAAAGCTCTACAGAGGTTTCATGGTTGTAATCCTGCAGTGAGGGCAGCTTCCCACAGCTGCAGGGTTTGGGGGCTTTCCCCAGACCTTCCCCTCTCTGGTGTTTGCTGGGCTCACTCCCCAAACCCCTGAAACCTCTTTGCAGTGGTTGTGTCCCACCTCCACCCTTCAACTGCTTCCAAGTCCTGTTATATTCCACATTACAAAACATTTCCTATAAAACCTCTGAGGGCAGAAAAGCTCAACGCTTTTGTTTGCGAAAATTCTGCTTAATTGCAGGATTCTCTCCTTGCTTGCTGGAAAACTCAAATTTCAAGAGGCTGTTGGAGAGCAGGACCCTGTTAGCAGAGCCATTACTGTCTGTGTTCCCTGCAGATTGACTTGCTCCCTCCCAGGGATTGCTGTGACCTGCACAGGTCTCTTGTATTTAAAGCAAACTTAGAAACATTTCAACAGCTGAGATTGGGCACATGGAGACCTCGTGTGTTCCCTCTGTCATTGGAGCAGACACAGAACAGGCTCAGCATCCAGGTGTGAGCACTCTGTGTGCATTTTAGACTCTTTATTCCCTATCATTTCATGTCCTTGCTGTTTTCCAAGTATTTTTCTTACTGTTTTCCACGAAGTTTCCCAGCTTCCCTTTCCCCCTGCCTTCATTTTCCTCAGCCTATTACTCTGCTGACACAATCCCTAGAAACCACTAATTTGGAAATTAAGTTGCATAGCTGAACCCTGGAATTACTTTAGAGGGAGGAAAATCCATGCAGGTATGAAATAATTGGTGAGAGTGAGTTACTGTGAATTATGTGCTGTGGCAGGAGCTGATGGGGTGCAGATGAGCCCTTATTGGATTTTCTTTGTGCAGCCATTTATCCACTCATTTTTCATCTGTTAACAATAGAGTTCCATTTTGATAAGAAGTTTAATTTGTCTGCTAATGATTCATTTCTATACTTGGATATCTACATCAATTAGGGAGCTGAGGCCTGTACACAGTAGAGGAAAAATATTAGGAAAAGAACCTGATGGAGTTTAAGCACAATATTCATCAGAACTTTTTACAAATAACTGCCCATTTGAGCATTATATGTTCTTTTGTTAAACCATATTGCACACAACACCATTTCTTTTGTCTGCTGAGTTGAAAATACAATGTAAAATAAATAACTCCTTGCTGGAGGAGATCAGGAGGATGCTTTTTACAGGAAATATCTCTGGATCACTGTCTCCAATGGAAGTGGCAGCAGCTGATGTAATTAATTGGGAGACAATAAGAGTTTGGCACGAGCTTTTCTACTGAAGTAATTTTAGAAGTTCTAATACTAAACCAAACAAAATGCAACAAAGCCTCAAATGTGAGATAACAGATATGTAATGGTTTGTTCAAATCAGTCCCAAAACCAGAGGGACAGAAATCTTTAAAAGGGATTATCACCTGACCAAGGTATAGTGGAGAAATAAATCTGATTTCCCTGCTGGGCAAGTTTGGAGGGAACTGCTATTAAGAATTAGGATTTACATGAAAAAATATGATATTTTGGGAAGAATCAATAAGGCTTTTAGAAATGGGCTCATTGCCTTCTAAATCAGAGTTTTTTGTGGGAGTTGTGAGTCCTTGATCAGCTGATGGTGTTTCACACTTCAGTATGATGTAATAGGCAATTCTTGTCTTAGCTCAGTAAGATTCCTTTAATTTTTATACAAGTTCAGTTGCAGCTGAATGCTGTTAGAATTCACTGAATAAGGGCTTATTTTTCCCCTTGCCTCATTCATTAGAACAGCAAATTCCTTTCCCTTGAAAAAGGAGTCTGAAATTTAAATTTTGTATTTCCCATCTTTTACTGTTTCCAGCTGAAGGAGTTCTAGGAGTTACACTAAGATTTATGTTCAACTTTTACTCCTTGAAGAATTTGTGTGTTTGGAATTTTAATGTGCAACCTCGTGGCTGCAAACTGTGTGCATTGGAGGGACCAGTTTGTTCTGCTTGTTTTTTAGAGTGTAAGACCTTAGGATCAATGAGTTTTTGGGGAAAAAAATTAAGCCAAGTTTTGAAATAATTTTTACATAACTCCAAGGGTTTTTTGGTTTGGTTTTTTTTTTTTTTTTTGGTTTTTTTTGGGTTGGTTTTTTTTTTTTTTTTTTTTGCACAACCCCTTCTAGTTATTGCTTGTTCCTGTTCTTTGCACTCAGAGACCTTGCTATGTTTCTCCTTCCAAAACTGCACATTTGTGCAATTCATTTTGCCTTCAGCTCTACCTTTGTTAGTGCATTTGTGGTATTTATAGCCTTACTAGTTGTGAATAAAGTTTCACAAGCCTGAAAAAACTTCTGTGGAAGTTGAATGAAGTGTGAGGTAATAGCAAATCATTCTGTGTTATATAACAAGCCCTGCGAGCGTGCTAGAAAAATGTGATAACTTTGGTAATCTGATAAATTGATAAACGTGACAATACCCAATTTTACACTGTATTAATATAATGTGATGTGAAAAAGTGCCTGGTTAACCCAGAAATTATGCTGGCAACTTACACTGGTAGCTGCAGATCTGCTAAATTCGGTGGCAGTGAATTAAATATCTCCTAAGGCACTCGAAACCTGACAAGGCAGAGGATAATTCTTCTGAAAGCTTGTAGGAGCAGATGTAGCAGGGAAAGAGAAGTGTCCCTATGGGATCCCTCACTTGTTCCATACAACTCCACTTTATTATTTTCCTTGTGTATAGGTCTGTCATAAAGAAAGATCTGTTGATCAGTCACACTCGAGGTTCTGCCATCGCTGCTACTTTTCCTCCTCCTCCTTGTTTTTTTCCAAGGAAGTTTCCTTGATGTAAAACCACTGATTTGTGATAAATCTTGAAATCAGAATTGCAGTGAGCTGAGCAGAAAATCAGAGCACCCTCAATATGATCATCTAAATCTCGTGATTTACATTTTTTTTTCTGGGAAATGAGGGGCTGAAAAATGCTGATGGAGCAGGATGCCTTGCATAAAACACCTGGAAGTGGGAACTAATTTTTCTGAGTGGTGCTGGGAGAAGGCTGCTCTGCTGATTTGATTGTGACCTTTAAGATCTTGTTTGAAATTTTGCATGCTTTTACAAAAATTAATTAAGCAAGATGAGTCTGCAGCTAATTCTTGTGTCAGTGGGTGGGAGAGGAAGATGAATCTCTCCCTCTGTTTTGGCCACTTTAGGTGTAGTGGTTTTTAGGGAAGGAAGAGCTGGAATAGGGACAAAACATGTGGACAGGCATTACCCCTTGTAGGTCTGGTTTAAAAGACAATCCAATATGGCATTCCAGAATTTTAAAATATGAAATAATTAATACAATCAGCTTGTAGGATGTGCCTCCAGTCATTTATACATGACAAAAACTGAGCAGAATGGTTTTGCTTAGTAGCAATAAAACTGATTATTATGGAAACTTTGACAGATTTATAATAGAAAAGGAGGAAATCACCACAGATTTTTAATTAATTTTAGTATGAGTAAATTAAAATATGAAAAATTTATCTCCCAATTCACTTGAGCTTTGTATTTCCCTTCCTCCTAGCCCCTCTTAGCACTGTCAGGAGTCCTCTTGGAGTACTCAGGTTCTTCCCTTTCCCACTCCTCTTTTTTTGCTTTATCTTTTTTCCCTGAACTGATGACTCTCCTCACAGTAGCAGTAATCTGTTAATAGTCCCCAGATGGCACAGCCTGTTGTATTTCTGTATTTCATTCATTTCCTACTGGTCTAGTTCTCAGTCACACAGATCTCCTCAGACAATATTTCAGCCTTTTTATTGATGCAGCCTTTTAAGTTTCTTGTTAATGTGTTTCATGAGCACACCCTGCCTGCCATGGCTATGGAAATGAAAGGGAGCAGTTTGGGTGGAATGTGAAAGAAGCCAATTTTTAAAAGGCAGGGGAAAGGGAAAATAACGTCATGAGCCTTGGAAGGTGAAGTGGTGGAGGAGCTATAAAGAGTTTGGAGGTGGATTCCCAGAGAGACTTGATGTTTTTCAAGAGAGAGGGAAGCAAAGGCTGCTTAAGATGAGAAAGGACTGAGTAATTAAAGGACAAGGAGGGTGAGACTGAAAGAGGAAAGCAATTTGTGTGTGTGTGTGAGGCTTCACAAAATGGAACTGGGAGACAAGTGTGAATTCGAGGAAAATTTTAATCAGTTCAAGGTATAACAGCAAATCAGCAGCAGACAAAGAAAACAATTTAAAGTTCCAAGCAGGCCTTGCTCGCATCTTTAGCAGCTGGTGTTGAGGTGAGCAGGGTGAAATCCCAGGAGTTTTCCTGGAGGATGCCCCAGCAATGAGGAATCTTTCAGCTGAGATGTGATGCTCTAAAACCCAGCAGAGTGGGGTTTCACATCACCTCGTCTGTGCTTCTGGAAAGGCAGGGCTTGCACTGGAGCTGGGGCTGAAAATCTGAGCTGTTTTCAGTGCAGGGGGATGATTCAGAGCTGCTGCAGCTGCAGGAGCACCTTATCCCCACCTTGCCTGTGGAATGAGACAGAAATTAGAATTCCTCATGGTGTAGTCCCAGATGGCTTTCAGTTATGGAAACAACGTTGAGATGCTTCCTGTATTGATGAGATATTGCAGTTGAACGTCTTCCTGAAGTGTTTCAGATCTGTTTCTTACTGCAGTTGGAAGTTGACTCTTCCATGGACCCATCAGAGATCGAGGGTGTGGAGACACAGAGCCCTGGGGATCCACTGCAGTGGGAGAAGAAAGGTTGTAGGACAATTCTGAGAACCCTTTGGGCTGAAGTTATTGAAAAACAAGGGCTGGGAAAAATCTTATGCTAGTGCATATCTAAATTTTGGAGAAATACGTAGTAAAATGTATTTTTGGTTTATCAACTTGGCAATAAAGCCTGTGGAGGGGACGAATTTTGATGCTGTTTGGGAGGAGAGAAAAATGGCAAGAGCACATACTTGGAGTGGAATTAAAAATGTTTGGAAGGGGATGGAGTGGATTGCACAGAGGGATGGACTGCAAATTTTAGCATCCCTGCATCATTACTGGGCTCTCAGCAGCCTCTCAGCTGAGCCTCTGTGGAAATGGCACCACAAATTGCAGGTTAGGAAGGAGGAATGGAGCTGAGGTTGCAGGATGCAAATGGCAGAAACAGAAGGGTTGCTCTCCAAACTGAGGTACTGAGATAAAGAAATGGGAGTACAGAGGATTAAACTGAAAAAGACAAGATAACATTTGCAAAATGAACAAGAGATGTGTGGGAAAACAAGGGGAGTTAAAGAGCAAGCGACAGAATGTGTGAATACATAATACAGTGTAATTTGAATTTTTTGGCATGAAGAATGTGATAAAGATGTGGTAGACCAAGTGGATGTAATTTTCCATGTCTCATTTGCGGTACTTGGAATTTATTTTGATTACGAACACTTGCAAACTAAAATGCATTAGAGGAAAATGTGACTTGAACAGTGCTTATTGCAAATATTGAAAGATTCTCCTCCAAAAACAGAGGGTGAAGTGCATGTCATAAATTCCCCTTTTTTCTCTCAGAGCCCATTAATATTTTGGTGGAGGATCAGGTAATGTGTGAGCTGCCTTTCACTTCTGCTTAGAGAAGTTTCTAATTTTTCCCAGTTAATTAAGCCCATACATGAAAGCTGTGAACAGACACAAGACCCATTTCTAGTTCTCCTGCTGCTCTTTGGTGTGATTTGATGAAAATTGCTTTACATCTCTTTGGTTCAGTTTTCCTACCTGTGAAATAGGGAATTCTAATGAGATCTGAGCTTTGCTAACAAGGAAAGTGCCTCAGAACGTGCAGGCAAGAGCTGGAGAGCAGCAGCACCACCCTTTCCAGCAGGAGGGTGATTGCAGCTGTGGAAGGAGCTCTGGTCTCCAAAATATTTCCTCTTTATTTATTTAAATTTTTTAGGTGAATTTCGTCTCTCCCATTGTGTTTTCTCTGTTGGACAGGCTTCAAAAGAGAGAGGTGTCATTTCAGTGAGGTTTAAAAAGATTAATAACATCCATATTCATTGTGAGAAATGAGATCCTTACCAAGGGCTGAACTCTGAATTCTGACTCTGCCTCTTCCCAGCCCGGTTCTTCTTTGTGCATTTTAAACTAAAATTCTAAAATTCTCTCTAAAATAAATATCTATATTCTCAAAGGAGCTTTGCTTCAGTCTGAAGCCCCTCCTCAGACTGGCAGGCCTGGTGTCTCCACAGGATTTGGTGGTGTTTGCAGCAGCTTTGGAATATTTGTGTGGCCATGGAAGCCAAACCCCCTGCTCCAGCCAGCACAGGGACAGCACATCCCTGCTGTCCCCTATCCCCAGGCCCTGGAAATGGAATTCCCTTTCTCCAGGAGCCATTCCATACAGATCAGAATCTCCTCTGACTCTCTGTCAGTGAATTTGAACACTGAGACAAATTCAGCTTTTTTTACTGAGAAGAGGAGATCCTTTGGCTGTCTTTTTTCCCCCTTTTCTTTCGTAAGCAACAGCTAAATTCAGCTCTTTGGGTTGAGAAAGAAGTGTGTGAGAACATGGCATATGGCTGCTTGCCTGAGAACTGTGCCTCCTGTTTACTGAGAGAAATTGTAATGTGTTCTTGGCATTCATTGTAATTCAGCTTAACTGGGAGCCTGCCAGAACCCAATCAAAATGTGTTCACAGTATATCCAAAATATGGCACAATTGCCAACTTTGTAGTAGCAAGATGTAACAACCTGTTTGACAAAGAAACGTGACATTTTCCCAACATGCAGAACAAACTCGTTACAGGTTGTTTTCAGCCTATTTAGCACTCTTTTAAAAGATATTTTTGTTATGGAACTGGACTTGCATAAAGAGAGTCTTTACAAGACCATTTAAATTAAATTTGGAGTTTGATTGGGCATTTATAGCTGCAAAAAGAGAGGGGAAAATGCCTTAACTTGTCCTCTGATGAGCTCCACCACTGGATTGCTTGTTCAAATATGGGTGATTGCTTTATTTTGGAGCCAGTGGAACTGAAAGGATTGTCTCCTCCTGACTCTGAAAGGGGAGGTGGAGGCAGCTGAGCACCTTTTGAAGGTGTTTAATCATAAAACTGATGAAAAAAACATCCATTGAGGAACCATCTGTTATCAGTCAAGTCTCCAAGGATTTTTCCTTCAATCCTGGGAGAAGAAACTTGTTTTGACCTTTTGTCTTTCCATATGTTGAGCCAAATCTCTTTGATTTCAGTTCAGACTCGGTGTATTTACCAACCTGACCTTGCTGAGACAGACTTGTCCAGGAAAAATGGAAATAGGAACTTCTTTCATGTCCCTGTCTCACATTGCTGTCCCTGGGCTGAAAAGGGCCCAGCAGGACACCTGTGCCTCTCTTGGCTCCTCACTGGCTCCAGGTCTCCAGAGCTGACCCAACCATCAATCATGGTCTGGAATTTTGTCTCATCATCTCTTTGTGGTCAGTAACTTCACTTTGAAATGTGACCACTGTTCTCATATCTTTATCCCCTGGTGATTTTTTTTCCCCTCAGTCCGCTGAAAAGCTGTGAGTCCCTAAAAGGTTATGCAGTATTTTTCTGAGCAAACTAATATTTATGGACAATTTTAAAGGCTTTTGTAACAAATTGCTTAAAGTACTTTCCAAAGGTTATTGCAGAGAAAGACAATGAATAGATTATGTGATAGAATATGAAATTTTCTTTAGTGTTTATATCTTTCTTCAATCAGCAGCCTACTAGAATTGCAAGGAATGTAGTTTCTTTACAAGCAGGTGTTAAGTCACAGCACATCAAGAGTGGAAAAACATTGAGAGGGGTGCACTGGTCAGCTCTGGAAGATGTAAACACACTACCAAAAATCATCTTCCCTGAGGAAATTGGCACTCATGTGTAGCAGGAAGTATCAGGGGAGACATTAATCCCTGTAGGGAATTTTTCAAAATGGAGGAGGCTCTAAGTGAGGTATAAATTTTCTGTGGGGTGTCCTTCCAGAGACAGGAATTTCGATCTGTGAAATTGGATGGGACCATCTCCAAAGCTTTGGGCAGCCTGGGCTCAGCCCTGCACTGCTCTGCGTGCTCTGGCCACGCTCCAGCAGAGCACTTCAGTTTGATTTGAATCGTGAATATTCCCATGAAATCAATTGCAGGATTAGCATTTTACAGAGAAGTCAGGCAGGCACTTAAGTTCTTGGTTGAATCAAGGCCACGCTCTCACAAATCATCACTGCAGTGCTTCCTGTATTAAATAATGGCTGGTACCACAGAGAGGAGCCTCCACAATCACACCAAAATTCATAAAAAATACTTTTCAGATATATTTGTGTCCAGTAGTGTTTTCCATGGAAGGGGAGATCTTTGGGTGAGAATTTTAGTTCCAGTTATGGTTTCCACAGATTCCAATTATGTGACAAATATCAAACATTAGATAAATCTAATTAAACTTCTATTTTAAAAGAAAATGGGCTTGGTTGGGAGAGTTGTACAGGCTGGCAGCTGTTTCAGTTATGAAATTAAGCAATCACAAAATATGTCACCAGGACCAGCTCCTGGCCCTGCAGAGGACCATCCCCAAAAATCCCACCCTGTGCCTGAGAGTGTTGTCCAAGCCCTTCTTGAGATGGATTTCAAAAAGATTTCCTGTAACTGTCAAGGATTTAACCTGAAAAGTAGGAGCTGCTGAATAACAGTGGCTCAGGAGTAAGGTAGACATAGAAACTACAAAGTATTGCACAAAACCAGGAAAATGACAGAATGTAGAGCAGAAATCTTGGCTGATCAAGCCTTGGATTTCTGGTGGCAGACGTGGAGATAGTAAAGGCAAACACGGAGATAGTAAATTGATTAGGTCTGAAGTCCTATATAAAATTAAAAACAATAACATCATCAATATCAACAACATTTATTTGATGTATGAGTTTTCATAAGTACAGTGCTTTAGATCTGCTAAATTTTGAATTCATGGCACTAAGAATTTAAAGAAAGTACTGATTCTCATAAGGAGCAAAATTGCAGGAAAGCAAAGTTAAAATTGATGAACTTCAGCATTTCTGGTAACAATAATCACATAACCATCAGTTCTGGATTCTCACAGCAGCACTGGGAAGTGAGGACACAAATCATGGCAGGACCATCAGGGCCTGACCTCTGATCTCCACTAATTGTGAGGATTTTTGCCCAAAGCAGGAGGAATCAGAGCAGCAAGGAGCCTCTGTGACCCTCACCAGTACAGCCACTCAGTGCAATCTAACTCTGACTTGGGAAATAATACAGATCCTGAAGCCCTCTAGAGGAAATACTAATTTTTCATTCTGTCCCTGAAAATGACTAAAGTAAGTCAAGGACATTCAAGTTTTGGAAATGACTTTTTGCAGTTTTGCAAGTACCTATTTTTTTTTTCTTTTAAGTTAGAATCTGCAAATTGCTCACAGGGAGCAAACAGCATGGTTAGATGTGTGTTAAAGGTCATCATTTGAATTTTTCCAGTCCCACTGATATATTTTTAGGGAAATGAAACACTGAATAGTATTGTCAATTTGTCTACATTATCAAGTTAGTTAAACTACATTGGAGAATGTAACTTGTTGTTGATAAAAGGATAGCAAAGGAGAAGTCCAAATTCAATCTTAAACAGCTGCTGTGTTTAAGATAAAATTGACAACTTTTTGTTTCTGAAGTCCTTTAAATTCTTAATTACAGAGGTCATGAACTAGGGAGGGATACATGGTAGACATGTCTTATCTAAAGTAGATCTCTTCAAAGCTTTTAAAAGGGGGAATCTTAATATATGTAAAATATATGAAATAGCTGAATTAATTTTCAGATTGAAGGTAATCAATAGCTTGTGCTCACTTCAGGGAAATAATGCACTTAACCTTTAATTTTTAAAAGAGACCAATTAAGACTGTGCAATGTGATTAATGCAACCTGAAATGATTTCACACCAGTGAATCCATTTCCATAATTCTTTCCCTGTGCTGGTTTTACATTTTGGGCTGAGGCTGGGGATGCCTGGAGCTGGGACTGGGGTTGGATTTGGGGTCGTTTGTGGGGTGTTTGGATCCCAGATCCGCCCTGAGCCGCAGTGGGAACGACACAATTCCAGCAGAAACGGGAGCCAGGAGTGAAATCCTCTCATGCCATGAAGCCATCCCTGCCTGGGGCTGGAGCCAGGCTGGAGGTGCCACCTCCCCCTGTCCTGTCCCCCCTCAGCCCCGGTGTCTGTCCCCTCTCCTAGGCCTGGTGTCCACCCGGTGTGTGTCCCCCCCTCAGCCCTGATGTCCCCCTCCAGCTCTATTGTCCCCCCAGGCCTGGTGTGTCCCCCCAGCCCTATTGTCTCCCCCCCCAGCTCTATCGTCCCCCTCAGCTCTATCGTTCCCCCTCAGCCCCGGTGTCCCCCCCAGCTCTATTGTCCCCCTCAGCCCTGGTGTCTGTCCCCCCACAGGCCCGGTGTGCCCCCAGCCCTATTGTCCCCTCCTCAGCCCCAGTGTGTCCCACCCCTCAGCCCCATTGTCCCTGATCAGCCCCATTGTCCCCCCTCAGCCCCCGTGTCCCCTCCGGCCCTATTGTCCCCCTGTCAGGCCCGATGTCCCCAGCCAGGCCGGAGCACCAACCATGGCTCCCAAAATCCTCTCAGTGCTAGGGGGATCCTTTTGGGGTTACCTAAAAAGTGAGGGCAGACAGAATTAAGGGAATAAAAGCAGTGATATTTATTGAAGGGCCTTCAGGGACATTTAGGGCAGATGAAGCCCCCCCAGGGGCTACACCCAAAATGGATGATGGGTCGCGGGTTTTAATATTTTTAGAAGTTTGGGCCCTTTGCACATTGGGGGTCAATCTTCCAATTACAGCTTCAGGTAATGAAGCCATTGACCCCAAGTTTGCTCCCCCAACTCCTTTGGTTTCCGTCTCTCAGGGCCAGAGGCAGGGAGGTGTCCTTGGTTGCCAGGCCTGGAGAGGAATTGTTGTGTCTGCCCAAAATGGGGAGACAGTAGCTAACACTGTATATGGAGTTTAGAGTTATTCATTAAAGAACTGCAGGATTACAAATATATGAAAAATGTAAAAGCTAAAATCTCAAGGCATCAAGAGGGACCAGAACTGTGCTGCGTCTGTGGGATCAGTCCCCAGCTCCATCTGCTCTTTGCTGCTCTTTGGGTGGGATCCAGCCCTGGGCAGTGCAGAGAGCCCCTGGGAGCACCCTATGGGATGGAACCCTTGGTTATAAATGGCAACACTTCCTTTATAAAAGATAGCCATTACAGCCCTCACAGGAGAACTTTTCAAGGTTTTTTTTCAATTTTATTTTTGCTTTTCCTAATATTTAAATGTTGGATAGAAAACCTCATGGATCCTGGATGCACTGAGTGTTTCCATATGTGCTGAGAGTGATTGAAGCGACCAGATTTACATTTTAATTTACCAAGTGGTGTTCCAGGAAGAAGAAATTGCAGCAATAGGTGGCACAATGCATTTTAATGGAGAAATTAATAATATCCTAACTTCTTAGGTTGGGGTTGTCTTTGTTTCCTGTGATATTTCTAAAAGTTCAGGAAAATGGCAACTTAGAAAAAGCTAATCACGCAACAATTTCAAGAAAAAATGTTTCATAAATATGAAAGTCATGCTTCTGACCTTTTTGGACTACTCAGTCTTGGTTTTCCTGCTTTTTTCTCATCACAGCTCTTTTATACAGGAACCTGTACTTTGTACACTCACCTTTCCCAGTAACTCATTGTTTGTGTGTTACACTTTGCTTGATCCTATTAGAGCAAAACACTTGCTCAGTGAGCTTAAGGAGCCAGCTCACCTCTCCTGTCCTTCATGTTCTGTTCTCTGGCTCATATGAAAAATAAACCAGAGGAGAATTTCCTTTTTTTGAGGCTTTACTGGGCATGGCTGTGAGGGAAGTGCAAAAGAAGCCATGGGGAATGTCCCCAGAAACATTATTTCATATTGTGCTGCTTTTGCTGACACAGAATTTATTTATCCTGCTCAATAGAGTATTTTTGCAGTTATTGCATTTACCTTTTCACCAGCAGCTCTATTTAGAGGGTTTATGGATAGCACACACACCAACATTTTACTATTGGGTATCTCTTACTCTTTGTCTGATGACTTCAGAGAAAAGCTTTAACTGTTTTCCTGTGCAGAGCATAAAAATAACCAGGAGTGGTAGTTGGGAACTCTGCAGTTCTTCCAGCCTGGTGCTTCCTTATCAGAGAGGCTGGAATTCAAGCACTAGGCCTGCCCTATGTCTCTCTTTTGCATGCTGCCATGTCAAAGATTTAATCATCTTTAAGTATTTTTAAAAGTCTTATATCAAACCTATGAGTGAGTGACATCCTATGGCTTTGGAATGTTTTGTAACTTGCTTTTTACTTTCTTTTTTTGTACTGAATTATTGCTTTGCTGGATGGATTTTTCTTATATGTTGAGTTGTAATCATATTTTATTCATGGGCTTTAGGCTATATAGTTCTTTAGATATGATAAGATTCTTGCTTGTTTCATGTTACCTCACAGAACTATTTAATCTTGGATAAACTATGTCCAGATCAAATAGCAAAACATTTTGAAATCAGAATTAAAACACCAAATAATAGTGATTTAAGATGTAGTAATATCTTTCATCATGTAGTTGAAGCCAGAGACTTAATCTATCTTAATCTGGCACTGCATGCAAAGTGGTAGTGAATAAAAATTTCTAGCTCTCATTTTGTTCAATAACAACCATAATAAATTTGTCTGGTATAGACGTGGAACAGAAACATGGAATAAAAATGGGGAAATGTAAGAAAAGGGAAAAGCTTCTTCAGGAGGATTTACAGGCTGATGAGTTCTTCTGTGATTTCTTCCCATTTGCCTGCTTTTGTTAGTTTTGTACATTTCCTATTGATAAAAATATGGATTCCTAGTTTGGGAATTGCCTTAATTGACAATTCCTGCCAACGACCTGACTTTTAACTGAGCTCCCCACTGACTGCTAGAGCTAATTCCTGCAAACTGCTGAAGGAAAGAGCCTCATTTACGATCATTCAGATTTACAGAGTCAACAGGATGACATAAACATAGAACTGCAGTGCTTGTGTGGCATCCTTGGAAAAAAAGGAGCAGGAGAGATGTGGGTGAAACCTCAGATCAACTGATCCCAGCCTTTGCTGAGTAGTTGCCAACAGAAGCCATCACCAAAGCTTCTGAAAATCCCTGAGAAAAGATCAAATGCTCCCCCTTTCCTTTACTTCTTGCAGCAATCTGATTTTTGGCTTGTCTGTGAAGAACTGTGTGAGTTGCCAAGGCCACCTTCTACTTTGGGAATTTGCATCTTGCAGGTGTCTAAACTCTGACTCATGAATTAGGTCATGGACTCGTGGCTGCTGAAGAAATTGGGTTGAGCAGAAATCTGATTTGTTTGGGCTTTTCACTCCAAACACCCACGCTGGATTTGGCTGTTCTTTTGATATCTGGGATTTTTAGTAAAATATGTCAGTGAAGTCAAAACAAGAATTAATGTATTTTGGCACTGAAACATCTGTAGCACTTTTTGTTTGATTCTCCTCTGTCAGCTCTTTATCCCCCTCAGCTCTTCAAGCCTTAGCACTTGTGTGGGGAGGATGTGACCCAGGGATTCTGCCTGTCCCACACGAGTTTGGTTGATTGAGAACATTCTGTAGAACACCTGTAGATGTGACTCAGACAATTTCAGTTTTTTAGACATATTCTGGCTGGGAAGTCACTGTTCTGAGGCATCTGTGACCCTGTGCCTGGATGGGGTTTGATATGATGATGAACTGAATTTAATGTGCAGCCCCGTTGCAAAGTGATCAGAGATACTTTTAGGGAGGGACTCATTTCACAGAACTTTAAATGTCTGTCTTGCTATTACATGAATTTTGTCTGACAGGTTACCTCCTCTCTATTGATTAGCTCAGACAGGCTCGTTATCTCACTCTTCAGTAATTTTTTTCTTCACATTTAAGACAGGGACAAATGGAGCATATCCCTGTAGTACTTGTACAAGAGCTTCCTTGGCGTGAGGGTTTGTTTGATTTTGTGTGATACCAAAGTCATTTTTTGAGGGTCAATCTGTGATTAAGACTTTCCTGTGCACAGTACAAGGTGAATAAATCCTCAGAAACGTGGAGGAAGGAGCTTTCAGTTATATTTATTTGTTCTTGTACTTTTGCTTTTAAGATCAGTGCTTGTAGATGAGACACGGTTAATGCTGCTCCTTCCTTATTAGACTTGTTAACCTTTCTAAAGTGGAAACTGTCTGAAATAAACTCACCTCGTTCTGCTCAGGCTGTAGTGAAGGAAATACTGATTCCCTGTTTTACTCCCTGCCTAAGAATTATTCCTTTTTCCTGGTGGTTTTGGGGTTTTTGTTTGGTTTTTTTACAGTGAGAGGTGTTTCCCCTCTGCCATCTTTGGCAGCAAGTTAATGATTACTGCAAAAACATTCTCTGGGAAGCAGAGAGCTGGAAAAGTCTCCCCTGTCCCTGCCCTCCAGCCCAGGCAGAGGAGAACACAACCTTTGGCACTTGCTGCAATAAGGAGCAATGTGAACCCTGAGCACATCAATTCTCCACTTGTAGGCAATGCAATCCCTCGTGTACAAAGGGTGGATGTCCTTTCTTCTCAGTGTTCTTACTGATCCCAGAGATCAGAGATGTTTGTTATCACCTGAATTGTTCTGCCACAGAGATCTTTTGTGACTGCACAAAGAGTTTAGGAATTTAATTGTGCTAATCCTGCATTTTGAGAATAAATCACAAAGGTACTTCTAGATAGATTCACAAGTCCAAAAATATGTTGTGTTGTCTTTTTAGTTGACTCTAAAAGTTTTTTTAAATTTGGACACGTATTCCAGGATGTCTGTGCTGGAACCAGCATTTCTGTCAGGACAGGTTCCCATCAAACACTAACTCAAAAAAATAAAGCTGTGTTTACATAGTCCAGTGCAGCAAATAAAAGCACTTTCCTTGCACTGGGCCAAAGCATTTCTCTTTTAAAATAAATGTAACAAATTCAGGGTCCCATGTCCTCAGCTTAGACACTCTGGAATGTGGAATAATTTCATTAATTACACAGGAGATCTGAACCTGGAGGCTTTGGAGGCTCATAAGAACTTCCAGGTCATCCCTCAGCCATGCTGCTTCAGAAATGACTGGGGGCTGTGGTTATATCTTCATCAAGGAGAAAATTAATGAAGCTAAGGGAAGATGTATATTTTCATTAGCACACAGAGCTAATTAAGATGCTTCTGAGTTTTGTCACTTTTCTGGGAAGTTCCTCAGTAACAGCATCAGTGACATCTCGAGGTTAAATTGTTGGGAAATGTGGCAGCAAGGAGCACACACTTGGGCCAGAAAATGTGATCCATCCTCTGTGCATGACACTTCTCTTCCAGAAACCTCTTTGTGGTCAGGTCTGGTTCCAGCAAGCTTCCTGAAAATGCTGTTTATTACTTCCGTGGTAATCCCACAGCTCCACGGCACCTGTCAAATGTTGAGGACAAAGTTAGAATGGCTTCACTTCCTATTTTTCATTCATAGGTAATGAAGGCAGAGCTATATAAAGTCATTTACTTCATATATATGAATGTCAACTTAAGGGTGATGGCATAGCATTAAATCAAACTTTATTAGTTCAGCAGTTTGTTCGTTTGCTATTAATATTGCTTGACACATCCCCTTACAGAACCTTCTCAGCTGCTGTGAACTCTTAAAATATTGATCATTTGAGCCCAGCTTTTGTCTTGATAACACTTGGAAAATTATCTTGGAAAGTTATCTTGGAAAATTGCTGCTGGAAAGATCTTGGACTTATAGGCACTGAGATTATGGGAAAGCCCCTTGCTTTAGCCATACTAAAAATAAAATAATGAAGGGGTGAAGTGGTTTTGCTTATGGGGTAGAATTTGGGAGGCTGGTCTGTGTCTCAGACATGCACTGTGGTGAGGGGACAGTGACATTTGTCCTGATTTGGAGGAGGAAATTTGGAGGGGAATAACAAGGACGCTCAGGAACTTGCTGTGGATTTTTCTGTTCCCTGAGGAGTTTGTCCCTTTGTGAGTGGGATCTGTGAGTGAAGCCCTGACCTGGTCTGGGGAGAGAAGAGGAGAAAGGCTGGACTCTTCCAGCTCATGCTCTCCCAAATCTGCTTCCCTGTTGGTTACAGAGGAGGCAGAGCTGACAAGCTCTTGTTTTTCACACACGGAAAATAAAAGAAGAGTGGCAGTGTGGAAGGAGAAAAAAATGGGATATGGGGAAATAGGAGCTGGCAGTGAATGAAGGGAGTTTAAGATATACAGGTTTTTTTAGGGGAAGAATCCCCAGAATTTTGTGCTGAGAGGGGGATAGGGTTCTTGTGGCTGGCACAGTTGAGCCAGGGACAGCTGCAGGATGAGGATGGGGAGGATGAGGAGCAGGAATGAAGGGCCAGAAATGCAGAAGTGCTCCAGCTGTCAAGAGCCCAGCTGGATCCTGGAGCTGAGAGTGTCTGCAGGGGGCTTGGACAGGGCAGATCCTGGTGCTCCTGTGGATCTGGCACTCTCAGGAGAGAAGAATGGAGCAAGGGCAGCACCTCATGGACTGCCCAGCCTGGAGCAGTGGCCTGGCACCAGAGGAAGAGTTTATGCCCAGTGCAGTTCCACCCACGCTGCAGCCTGGAATGGCAGCCAACACTTTTGGTGTCAGTTGGTGCCTGGGAAGCATCAATTCAGGGTGCTCATCCCGCCCCAGTTCCTGTTCATGCAGATGAGGATCTGTAAATTCAAGCAGCACAAGTCTGCCTGTATTTGCATCTAAAACATCCATCTGTATCCCTGTGAATATCGCGGTGACGCAGAGGAAACTCAGCCGGGAAGCAACACTTAAACACATTCTACGTGCACAGTCAAGCATTCAAAGGTCACATAAAGCCAGAATTGAGGCATTCTTCTTTTCAGAACAATTGGAATTTTTTTTTCCTTTTCCTTTTCTGTGTTGGTGAATTTCTGCTGTGAATTTCTTCTACATTTAAAATCACTATGTTGCGATTTTAAATGTACTTTTTTTGGCGAAATTCTGTCATCTAGCTACTATATTTCTCTTGGTCAGGTTTGTGACATGTAGGCTTGAAGATGCAAAATACTGCAATCCTTAGATTTCAAATATATTCTGAAGTTTAGGAAAGTTGAGGCCAGGCTTGGTGTTTTCCAGTGTTTTCAAACCTGTTCCATCTGTCTCTTTCTGAATTATGGTACTATGAAGATACTTTTCTCTTGACGCTCTAAATAGTTTTGATTTTTCCTCCTGAAGAGCTTAAGAACAAATATCTGGTATTTGAGAGTCAGCTTAGTGTGAACATGGCCCTGAGGATTATGCCTTTTTTTTATTTGGAATGAATAATTCTTAAAAAGCTTTCAAACGTCACTGGCCGAAATACCCACCTGATGATTTTCCTTGTTCCGAGTTACGTAAGGGTTGGAAAGGCTCCACTGTGCCTGAGCCCAGGGTAATAAATCAAAGGGGTTTTGATCAAGAACACGGCTGAATTGATGTGTGTATTCAATAAAATTGCATTTAGGAAAAGGCAGGAATTCTCTCCAGTCTCTCAGCCAGCCAGCCAGTCAATTCCTTCCAGATCTTTCGAGCTAGTTGCTGAATATTGCTTTATATGGAAAATATCCCTTGTTCTTAAAAAAAAAAAAAATCAAACCCCACTTTTTTTTGCTTTTTGTAAAAATTACACTTGGACTGAGCCTGTGGATGCTGTTAAATGCTGGATGTATTTAAGCAGATCTGCATATATAAACTGAAGGTTGTGACAGGAGCAGAAGTTCGTGCTGCCTTCCCCAATTAATCAGAGAATTTCCAGCACAGTAGTGAGAGATTTTACATTTCATATGAGTGAAGAGCTGTTTTTCTAGACTTGAGAATCCAGAAACAACAGCACAACATCTGAAAATTTGTATTTGTCCCTGTTTCACTTTGATCTGTTGATTTTTCACAAGTCACCATTCTGCAAGAGCAGAGATAGTGCTGTATTACAGCTTTTAATAATCAAATGAGGCACATTAATAGGTTATTAATTTGTCTTGGCAGGCCAAAGTGTAATTCTTCTGAGCAAACAGATCATCCCATCAACTTTCAGCTTTTGTCCTTTGGATCCAGGTCCCACAGACTCTTCTCAGACTCTTTATTACATTCAGATTCTATATTATATTCAGATTTTATCAGATTCTATACTATATTTATTTATAGGCTTTTGTGCATGTGGGAGTTTAGTGCCATGCTGTGTACTTTTAGTTTCTAGATATGGTTTTGATCAGGAGAATCATTGAATGCTTTTTCAGACCCTCAATGGGAGAGAGGCTCTCACCCCTCTTGCAGCAGTGCTGAAGCCAGGAGTGGTCAGTGCATTCCCACCAACTGATTTCCTTCTTTTTCACCCTAAAACCTAAAAGCAACCCTGAATTTTCCTCCCAGAGGGGCTGATTTGCATTCCCTGCTCTGCCAGGGAGTGCCCCTGTGGGAGCTGCTGTGTCTGTGCCAGGCAGAGCTGGCAGGACCTGCCCTGCCCTGACCCCCCTTTCACAGCCAGGCTCTGCTGCTCCAGCCAGCTGCTGCATTTTCCCCTGGGAATTCTCATGGAGCAGCAACAAGCTCATCCTTTGGGCAGGAATTCTTCAGGAGAGATTAAAAAGCCAGAGTAGTTTACAGTAAGTTGCAAAAATCCGTTAAAATATAGGAAAAAGGAGAAGAGAATAAATGTGTGCAAAAGATGGAGAGATCTATGAAAAATTGGAAATTACAGATTTTAAATTTAGGAATTCCTTCTGGGATGGATCACACCTGACAGAGTTACTGCTTCTGCAATTCTCCTCTGAGAACTGTCCTGGCTGCACCATTCCTGCACAAAAGGCAACTTGGGCTTTCCCTTCATTCATTTTATAGTCATTTTTTCAATAATGCTAATATTTTCACTGTCTCTGTCCAGTGCAGAGAGGAAGGGACAGATATTTTTATAAATAATGGTAATATTTTCAATATCTCTGTCCAACAGTGGAGGAGAAGGGACAGATGTTTACATAACATGGCAGCAATGTTTGTGCTTTTATTGGAAACCAAACCTGCCATTTGTTGACATGGATGGGAAGATTCATTTTAATCTCAGTGAACCTTATTGCCCACAATATGTGGCATCTCTTCTGTAATGTTTGCTCTGAGTACCTAAATCAGATTTAGAGATATTTTTAAGGCTTTGCTTTGTTTTCTGTTTCAATTATTCCTTTTTTCCTAATTACGCATTTCTAAAAATAAACATTTTCAGGCTGACTGGTTCTTCTTCTCCTGCCCTTTCTCCCTAACAATTTTCTAACTCCTTTTTATTCATGTTTCCTTGACTTTGACTTTAGATGCTCTATTTGCAAAATAACAGTTTGCAGTCAACATATTGGAGTTGCTTTCTTTTCCTCTGCTCTTTGAATATGGAGATAAAGTTTTCCCAGGCCACGTGGATTCAATATGACTTTTTTTAACTTAAAAATGGAAAGAGAGTCTATGGAATCATAGAATTTTTTAGGTTGGAAAGACCTTTGAGATCATGGCATCCAACCATACAGCAGGAAAATGTCAGAGTTTTCAGGTGGATGTGGTTTGTGGATGTTTTCCCTGATTTCCCTCATTTTCTGAGCACAAGGGTTTATACAGCTTTTAATGCAATGTTCAGCCAGAGCTGCTTCCCAGCTGACTCAGTCAGCACTTGGGCTGATGGATAACTCCTTTTTTCTTGTCCTCTCAAATAACACTGAGAGATTAGTAAATGTCTTCAACCTTCATTGATTTTCTGTTAAAGTGATTTAACTCCTTGAGCCCATCTGGGTTGGAGAAATAAAAATTCTCCAAACCCCAACTGTAATTTTCTCATCATGGGTGTTAAGCCTTGGCTTGAAAGTAAAACAGCCATGTTTAAACAATTTTTCTTCAATCATTTTATTGGACTCTGAAGGAGATGATGGTCAGTTACAAAATGCACACAAATAAAATAAGAATGTGCAGCAAGAGAACTGCAAATTTTTGTGTTTCTTGCCTGACACTGATGTTGTGTATCTTGGGACCAGTGGGTTAATTTTATTTACCTACATCTAAGCAGAGCTAAAACCCCTTCTTTCTTCAGTTATGAATCTGAACTGCTTTAACACTTATCTGTAAACAGAAATGATGTTGAAGGAAAATGCATAAAGAGCACTAATGAGACCTGAGAGGCTTGAGGAAATAAATATTTCATTCAGTTTGGGTGAGTCAACATGAGCTCGTTCTGTACCCTTTCTAATTTCTTCTGGGGTATTTTCATGTAAAAACAATTGGAGCCCTGAAAATAAAGAAGATTTTCCTGATACTGAATTCCTGCTTTGGCATGTTTCACATTTCAGTATTTGGCTCCCAGAGAGAGAGAAAAGCAGAGAGCAATGGGCAAATCTCTTTTTTTTGGTGTGTATTTATTAAGTGCTGTCATTCTGTGAGACAGCCTGGCCCTTTAATGATATATTTCTATATTCTCTTGTCAACTGCCACACTGTTTGCACCAGTAAGTAAATGCCTTGTAAAGGTGCCCTGGGGAGCTATTACAGAGCAGCACAAATAATACAAATTTGATATTTTGCTCTGCTGTCATACATTCTCCCTGGCACAAAGGCAGGTTTAATACATCTGACTGCACACTTCTCACAGCGTGGCACATTCACTTGGGTTTTCCTAAATCTCTCTTAATGCTACAAATGCTTGTTGGGGCCACTGATCCTAAATTTTTTAATTAATTTGCTTTTGTTGAAAATAATTTAATATCTAGTAGCAGTTTTGGGACTTTTTTCATGAGTTTTGGGGCAATGTCCACTAAAAGCAAATCTGGGAGGTGTGGGGTTAGGAATTTTTGCTCTAAAATGGTTTTAAGAATTGTTCTGGAGCAAGAGGGAACAGAAATGTGCAACAGCCTGGAGTTTAAAATGTTAAATAATAAACAGAGAATTTGCAGTGACTCAGCCAATTGAACTGAACTATACTTATGTAAAATCATTCATGAGATCATTAAAAATAATGAACAGATGCAAAGAAGTTGTTTCCTATTTGCAGACCATTCTAGAATAGAGAAAAGGTTTAGGTATTAGTTACAGACTACTGATTTGAGCTTTAAAATCTCCCAAACTGCCTCATGCTTTTGAATTGCACCATAAAATATGACATTTTTATCACTGAACTGGCTTTGTCTAAGACATAGGTGTAAGTGAATATAAAGCTGTGCTCTTGACTTGGTAAATGAGCTTTATCTATAACATAACTCAGGACTATCAGTTTGCAGCACACATAATTGGATCGTGTTGAAAGAAGAGTTAATTAAATGAAGCTGCAATGTATCCCCTTGTATTTCCTGAGTGAGGACAAACACTTTGGTTTGTTCCCTCCTCACCACAGTCCTTTTGTCCCACCCGAGCTGTGTTTATTGGGGTGTGGAGTGGGGACACCCAGCACAGCCATTCCAGGTGTCAGAACTCTTTTTCTCAGTGGCTCTGCAAACTCAAAGTCTATTTTAGAATGGCTGTGTGCAGAAATTACATTTCAAAGCTCTGTCATAAATGCCCAGGTTGGTTATCTCTGTGCTTTCTGGATCTCTGTAATTTTATGGATTTTGGATTTACCTGCATCACTGCAGGGCAAATAACTGAGAATGAGTTTTACTTTCCTTGGTAGATGAAGTTATTGAAGGTGCATTTTGCAGCTCTCTAGAACATCATGTGCACATCAGATTTCTGTTGCATCTGACAGTCCTTGAGGGACCTCTGAGGCACCTCATGTAGCTTTCAGCAGCAGATCCCTGTGTTCAACTCATTGTTCTGGCTGGAAATTCAAGGCATGTGTGGTTCAGAAACAGATCTGGAGGAAGAAAAATCTTTCAGCATCGTTAATCAATTTCTTCTCTGTCAGAGAAACAAAATAATCTGTTATTCTCACCCTATCAAGTTTCAAGGTGAAGTGCATGGGTAAAATTGTGTTCTTAGTTGGAGGTGTTGTAACAAAACCATTTTTGTGTTGTTTGGATTCAGAAATCTGGATAATCTGGGGTGAGAATTGGCAGTGGGTGTAGCAGAGTCAGTGTGGGTGAGTACTGAGCCTGAAAAACTCTTCCTGATCAGGGACAGCCAAACTCTATGACCTTGAAGAGTCCTGGAAGAGTTACAGGAAGAATTTGTTCCTAATCATAAGATAAACTTATATTTAGGTCTTTGTGACATCACGAGAAAAAGGTTTTTTTATAATGTCACTCTCTGTGCTGCTTTGTCCTTCCCTTGTCTCCATGAAGGTTTTGAATTACTATTAAAATGTTTAAAAATGTTGAAAATAACATCAGTGATATAAACTTCTCTCTTTAGCAGCATGTGCTGGGTTATCTAAGTTAAATTTTAATTTTCATTGCACGCCCTCCATAACAGCCCCAAACAAGGAAGCTTGTACTCCCAAGAAATTTCCATATTTCTGAGCTACAGAACTGTTCATTGGGTTTTTCTCCTCTCTCTGAATCTGTGCTGTTGGCTTTTCTAACCAGGCCTCGATGACTGCCTCCAACAATACATCAAAAACTTTGAGAGAGAGAAGATCAACGGGGAGCAGCTGCTGCACATCACTCACCAGGAGCTGGAGGAGCTGGGGGTGACTCGCATTGGCCACCAGGAGCTGATCCTGGAGGCAGTGGACCTGCTCTGTGCATTGGTAAGTGACTCCTTGCATCACTCACCTTGATCACCATGCTCATAAATTTACAAACCAAACTAAAACCTGAAAAACTAAACCAAACCAAACTAAAAATAATGTAGAGATTGCTCTACGGCCACACGCTCAAACAGCCTTTGCTTCAGTAAAGGACAGACATGTCCTGGCTTCTCTCAGCTGCACAGAAACTATATTTATCCATTTAATGATTATGTCTGATGGTCTTTGATTGCTTTTCCTCTGACTTTCTTGGTCCTGCATTCAAATGCTGCTGACTATCACTCCTGGCATCCATATGGTTCTGTAATTATGTGCCATATGCCCTTGTATTTCACTGACATTTGCCACACTGCACTGAACCAAGTAGACCTGAGTGGTTTAACCATGCCAGTGTTCAGAGGGATGGTACCACACAGCCAGAAGGGAATGCTAATTAGACTGGAAGATTGTTTAAAATGAGCTTTAAGATGAGACTGGAGTGGTAAAATTGACTTTATCTAAACTACAGACACGTGTGTTGACTAAAAGTTGGGTTTGGGTTTTTTCAGCAACCTACAAGCTCTTGGAAGGACATTATTTGTTCATATTATTAATTACTAGGTTACTGATTTGGTTAACCTCTTAACAAAGTATTTGATACTAAAAAATTGTTTTTTCCTCTGCTATTTTATTCCTACCAGCTAATAAAATGTGCAGTATTAACTTACTTCTAAAGACAAAATTACTTCTGTTTATGTAGGTGGACAGATGAAAAAATGTTGAAAATATTAAAACACAAAATACCAAAATTACATAGGTAAATGACATGTGACAATCATGGTATTTTACTTTTTTATCAAGAGTTCTGCTTTTGAATAACTGGGTTATCCTGTGGGAATGTGATAAAGAGAAATTGTTTCCAAGAGGGAAACTGGCACTTAGAAGTAAGATAGGAAAAAAGTGAGGCAAAAATACACTTGATCTGGGGAAAAAAAATTAAAATTTTAGTACCTCTTATTATTCCTCTTCTTTCCTGTACCTTGGATGACAAAATACCCTTGGTGTGCCTTGAGATCTGCCCCTCCAAATGAAACATTTTGTCAGTGCAGGGAAATGCTTTATGGGCAGGTGTGTGCTGCAGGAGTGGGGAGATGCTTTAGGGGCAGGTGTGTGTGTGCTGCAGGAGCAGGGAGATGCTTTAGGGGCAGGTGTGTGTGTGCTGCAGGAGCAGGGAGATGCTTTAGGGACAGGTGTGTGTGTGCTGCAGGAGCAGGGAGATGCTTTAGGGGCAGGTGTGTGCTGCAGGAGCAGGGAGATGGTTTAGGGGCAGGTGTGTGTGTGCTGTAGGAGCAGGGAGATGCTTTAGGGGCAGGTGTGTGCTGCAGGAGCAGGGAGATGCTTTAGGGGCAGGTGTGTGCTGCAGGAGCAGGATGATGCTTTAGGGGCAGGTGTGTGCTGTAGGAGCAGGGAGATGCTTTAGGGGCAGGTGTGTGCTGCAGGAGCAGGGAGATGCTTTAGGGGCAGGTGTGTGCTGCAGGAACGGGGAGATGCTTTAGGGGCAGGTGTGTGCTGCAGGAGTGGGGAGATGCTTTAGGGGCAGGTGTGTGTGTGCTGTAGGAGCAGGGAGATGCTTTAGGGGCAGGTGTGTGTGTGCTGTAGGAGCAGGGAGATGCTTTAGGGGCAGGTGTGTGTGTGCTGCAGGAGCAGGGAGATGCTTTAGGGGCAGGTGTGTGTGTGCTGCAGGAGCAGGGAGATGCTTTAGGGACAGGTGTGTGCTGCAGACCCCAACACCCAGGGCCTTTTGGGAACTCCTGACCCCAAACTGGGGAGCTTTTCCCTGTGTCCCACACGCAGGAGCCAGCACAGCCCCTGTGTCACTCTGCCACCCCAGCAGAGCCCTCTGTGCCCGGACACTGCAGCCCCCTCTGGGAAAACATCTCCCTTCAGCCCAGTGTGTCCCCGAGGAGGGCCCTGCTGGCTCTTTTATTGTGAATTTTTTCCTTTTTTGAGCACAGAAAATGGACCTCTTGCTGCTGGTCAATGGTGCAGCTCTCGCTGTGCTGCCTCATGACCTTACTTTTCCTTTTGAGGCAGGATGGGGATTTTCCAGCTCCTGGTATCATTTATTTTGCCTCCTGCCTTTCTGCCCTTTCTCTTCCTTTCTCACTCTGGCTCTAAAATGCCTTTTTCTTTTTTTTCCTGCTTCTAAATGTTTCTCTCCCTGCCTGTTCCGTGTGCTTTTCTGCTGCCTGCAGCTCTGCTCCTGGGGGTGTTCTCCTGCCTCTGACATTTCTCCTTGGCTCTCTGTACATCATCTTCTTCAATTCTTGCAGGATCACAGAAAAGTTTTACCGGACTCAGTAGAAAATCTATTTTAAATCTGTGCTCCTTTATTAGGATTTGGATCCATGTAATTAAAAAGCATTATTAAGAATGTAATTTTATTTATTTTAAATAATGGCAATAATTGAATAAGAGGAGAGCTGATGCTGCCTTTATGAGTTGAAATACATTTCTAAACTATCACTATTGTTTTCTTGTTCTGTGCTTCTCTTGAAAAATTAATAGATTGTTGCACTAATGTCTGACTGCTGGCCAAGCAACCAGAAAAAATTGTGACTCAGAACTGCTCACTGATATGGACTTTTAGAACAGCTAGTCCAAAAACCTGAGGAAATATTTTATTTTAAATGTAATTTTTAAAGGGGCTATAGAGTATCTCTATTTTGTTTATGCCACTAAACAGGAGTTGACATATAGAACATGATTGAAATCAGAGTGTCTTATGGAATACATAATTTTGCCCCCGATTCACTGAATTGCATTACAAATTTAATACAATTTATGGGCAGGTAAAACAGGCAGTCAGGAATCAGTACTTTAATGCCCTCTTTAATGTGTGTTGGAAATATGCACAGAGTGCAGAGCACAAGCTCTGTTTGTACAATCATAAATATAAATACTTGAATTTTATTTTCAACATTTTCTATGGCAAAAAGAGTGGTGAAGAAGAAATTCCAACAATCTGGTCTTAAAATGCCACCTGTGGAGGGGAGGCAGCATCAGCACTTGGCTCTGTCCCTCCCTGTGTCCATCCTGGTGTGCTCCCAGTGGATCTGGGTCTCTGCTCCTGTCCCTGCCCCATCCCTGCCCTGCTCTTGCCCTGCCTGGGCTGTGTCAATGAACATTGATTTGATTTCTTTTCCCCTGCATGGATTTCTGGATTGATTTCTGGTTGGCAGTGGGCAGTGCCCAAGTCCATGACCCATTTCTCCCAGGCAGCCTCAGCAGGATCTGCAGTCCATCCCTGCAGGGTGGGCTGTGGGAACAGGAGGAATCTTCCCTGGAAAAACCCCCCAGGAAAGCTCAGGGCTGTCAGGAATTCTCCCTGGGCAGGGGTTACTGCAGAGCAGCTCTGCTGCTCCAGGAAACCCAGGGAGATGGGGCTAGGGGAGCTCCAGCCCTTGGGACACACTGGAATGGGCCTTTCCTGAGGTGCTAGGGCAACTGCTCTTGTGGGATGGCTCTGGGGTTTTGGTGGGGTTACACCAGGAATGGTGCCTCAGCTGCAGTTCCAGAGATGCAAGCACTGGAGAACCCCCCCAGAACCAAATGCTGACCTGTGAAGAAAGTTCTAATTTAAGAAGAAACTAAAACTAAAGGAATAAACTTGTTTTTTATTCTTCCCAAACCATCTATTAGCCAAATTCCAAATGTAAATTATTAAAGGCAGGGAGGGTTTGCTATGTTGTGCATCAGCCCTTGACATGATTTTTACATCCACTTTTCTTTTGAAAGCAAGCTGAGTTCAGATAGGAAATTCATATGAGAATCCTGACTAGAAAAGATTCCACATTGGAACATGACTTGCAGTGGGAAAGAAAAAAATGTCAGGAATGTGAAAAGGGAATAATAAGAGTATTCAATACTCCCATGCAATATGGTGATATAGAAGTGTATGTATTTTACCTGAAAGTTAAATAATTTCAAATGTTAAAATAATCTCCTTTATGAAAGGGTAAAATCAGAGTGCAAAAGGTGAGAGGAACTTTCTCTGTAGGAAAGAAAGTCCAGGCACTCCCTGGGGCTTGCTGAGGGGTGAATTCATGTGCTATGAAATGCAAAGTCACAGGTGAGCTTTACTTTCAGCTTCAGTTCTTTGACCATCCTGGAAAGACATTTCTGAGTTGTGCTTTAATTATGAAGAAAATTGGGAATGATGGCTGTGGGGGAAAAGTCCAATCTGGAACATCAAAGTCCTTTCTTGCTAGGGTGGTCAGAAACTGCTCTGCAATTATTTATTTAAAGTGACCTAAATGACATTTAGGGACTAAAAATTTTGGGCCACTTGGATTTGGACTGTAACTTTATTGAAGTTGAAATATTAATTGGGATATCTATTGGAGGACTTGTTGCAGAGAGGCTGAATCTGCTGAAGTAGCAGAGTCTGGGGAAAGGAACTTTTTGATAGAGAGTAAAGTATACTGGAAGCAAGAAAAAGGAATAATTTTGAGTTCAACATGGCTTGCTGTTCAAATCTGCAAGTAAATTTAATTTAATTAGGATGGTGTTGGAGTCAGTATATTGTTAAAGCCTGCACGAATTAAAATATAAACAGGGAAGAAAGACTGATAATGGAAGGATGAAAAATGAATGGGAAATGAAAAGAATGCTCCAATAGAGATTGTATCTCAAGTAATTAAAAGTACTGGTAATTCACAGGCATTCAACTTGTGAAATGAGGCCTTGTGCAGGGGAGAAATTTCAAGGAGAAATAAAGATTAGAAACTTTGTCTGCAGTTTCTGCAAGGCCACAATCCAGGCAGGGTGGGGTTTCCAACAGAAGGCACAACAAAGTCACCATGGTCAACATGTTTACAACAACTGCAGGAATTTAATTTATTTTTATATTTAATTGGGTTTTTTAAAAATAATATGTGGGATACAGCAGGTGGAAAGCAGTTTGCAGTGATTTATTTTGAAGCACTCATGGTGAAGGTGAAGTCTTTCATGGCTGCTTCTGTATCTATTGATAACATTGTTCTTCTGAATTAAAATTATTCAAGTTTTTCCTAAATACCATTTTAATGGCCACACCTACAATGATCTCTCTTGAGGTGCTTTTAATTTTTCATTCTGCTAATACTTGACTTTTTGATTTGTCAATTTTGCAAGTATATTAAGAAGTATTTTTTCTTACTTTACCCAATTTGTGAACAAGTCTCACTTTTTACAAGTCATTCTATGCATCAAATGCTTCTTTTCCACTCATATTTCAGGGACTATTCAAAGGTAATTATTCTAGACTAAAATCTTCATTTTTTTATATATATTGATGCTTGAGTAGTGGAAATAAATCTTGTTTTTTTGGAATGGAATGCCATCCCTCTTGGTGAGAGATGAAGAGATTCCATCTCCTCAGTGGAATGAGGAACCTGGCACATTATTTTTGTCTCCACAAACATGTATGCATCCAGAGAGATTTATTAATTTCAACTGGAAAAGAAGTTCAGCTTTTGGCAGTCCAGTGCTATTTATTGTGCTGTGCCAAAACATTGAATTAATACTGTTGAATTGAGTGGGTTAATTATTGCACATATTAGAACATGTGTATCATCTTTTGATTAGTCTAATTAGCAGCTTCATTCTTTTTTAGCCTTTAAATCATGGAACTTGGACAAATAACTGATTTTAAGGATTGTCTGGGTATGGGTTTGTTTTTTGTTTTTTTTTTTTTTTTCCTTTTAAAAGTCTGTTGACAATTTTGGCATTTCCAGATTTCTCTTAGGATGAGGACATTGAAGGAGGATAATTAAGTTTGTAGAAACAATTCAGGGTAGCCTAAAGTCCTGGGACTTTACAGGGGTGTGCTTGGCTCTTCTGTCTTACTGGGGAGAGGTAAAAATGTCATGGTTTTGCTAAGGTGTGCTGGAGAGGTCGGGATGTAAATACAAATTATTTGTGTCAAGTAACCACCAAAATGAAATCCTTTCTAAAATCTCCAGGCTAAAGGCAGCTCTGGGAGCTGAGCTAAGCAAAGAACAAAGTAAAGGGGAATTTTTCTTGATGTCTTCTCAGGGTTCTCTTCAAGGACCACTGATTCCACACAGTTGTTCCTCAGGAACACACAGCAGGAATGTTTTGGGTACTGCAGGAGCCCCAGCAGTGCTGGTATAAAAGTGCAGCAAGCAAAATTTTCAGAGGTACCCGAGCACAAAGTTGTTACAAAAGGAATTTAGGACAAAATTAACTTTTGGATTTGTGTTTTTGTGTTAAATACATTAGAAACTTAGGCTTGGATTCCCTGGAGAACTTTATCCTCTCTGAATTTATCACTCCTGCAGAGCAGCCATGGCCACACAGCCTCTGCTGAAGGCCCAGATCCCTCTGGTCATGGGATGTGTGTTTATCCTGTGGCCAGACACAGACTGGAAATGGTCCTGTGCAGGTGTTCCGGGGAGAATTTCATCCCTTGCCATAATATGAGGTGCATAAAGTGGAAATAGGATGTTGGCTGCATTTTATTCAAATTTCAGCTCCTGCACACAGTCCAAAGGGGAGTGCAGGGCAGCTGAAATCCTGGAAACCACCTCTTATTCCTGCCCACAAACAATGATATTGGGTTATCAAGCTTCAGATAAATTACTTCAGGCTATTTCTCTGTTCTTCCTACTTATGGTTTTGTTTAGGTTAAAAAACCCAGGAAAAATACAAATTTGCTGTGTTGATTGCTGCTAATTACTTGAATTTATGCACATCATTTGCCTCTGGAGCAAGACAGTGTTAACAAGCAAATGAGAGGAAAGAAACTCCTGTTTTTCTTGTCTTTTGACATAGTTGAGAGGTTTCCTCTTGTCACACAATAATTCTTTTTCACAAAATAGCAAGAAACATGTTCCATTCCAAGTGTTAAACCTGTTCCAAAGCTTGTAATTTTCCTCTGAAAATGCATCTGTTTAAGTAGCAGTGAGAATGAGGATCCCAATCCATGGCAGGTTTGGCTGGTGAATGCTTCTGAGAAAGAAATGTACTTATTTCCATTTAAAAATTTATAAAAGAATCCATTTATGATAATCCATGACTGTATTTCATGTTGGTTCTGTGTCTGGGTAAGCTCTGTGGTATTCTGATCCTGAACCTTTCATTTCTTTTCATGCTGTGAGTTCCTATCACTCACTGGCAGAGAACAGCCCCCCAAAATAATTGCAATTAAATTGTATTGCTACTTATTAGGCCAATGCAGAAGCAGAAATTCATGCAAATGAGTAGGCAGGTAATGAACTGGGGTTAAAAACCACGTGTGTGCAGCTCTGTAGGGCAGGGCATTAGGGCTAAAATTCACTTCAACTTGTGTTGGGATAATATAACAGTATTATATTATAATTTCCATATGTTCTTCTATCCCTGGTTTAGGAGATATTAATGGAACACTCATTTCTGACATAAATTTGATTTCTCTTGAGGTTTGGAGCTGCAAGTCAGGGACTGTTTAGTAATTTCAGCCCTTCTGGGTGTCTGGTTTCTCCAAGGCCGATTGATCCCAGTCACTGCTGGGGATAAAGAAATGGACATTTTCTCTGCACAGGGATAAAAGAAAAACCTTTATAGCAACACCCTGTTCCAGTTCATGGTGTTTCTGTTGACACCAGCTGCCCCAGCATGGCATGGTGCACTGTTCAGGGACTGGCTATTGCTTCTTGTGCTTTGATTTCTCTGGGTTTCACAGGCATCCTTCCTGCACAATAATCCACTCTGCCAATACCTGTGGAGAGCAGAAAGCAGGAATGCCAACTTTAATGTTTTAACCTTAATTCTAACCTAAATTGCTCTGTGTAAGCTCTCCTGAGTCCCCAACCTCAGACTAGCCAAGATTTGGATACTTGATTTTTCTGCAGCAACATGGAGATCCCTGTGGTCTCCTAAGGATGCCCACCCAGCCTTTGTGGAACAATTAGAATTGACATATCCAATTAATTAATATGAATTATTGCTCTTCTAGAATCTCAATGTGAAGTGTATGGAACAGCCTTGCAGTGACACATGAACAAATTGTGCAGCAGACCATTCACATTTTCTTTTCCATCATTTTCTTTCCACACTAAAGGAATTAGAAAGAAGGATGCTTGTAATATTTTCAGCCTGTGTCATCTCTTACTCATGATAAAATGTGTTGCTGGATTTCTACATTTCTTTTAATCAAATACATGCAAATCTTACAAAAAATTTTTCGAGTAAAGCATAAAAATCCAGATGTTGCAAAGTTTGCTTTGGTTTCATAAAAATGCCTCTAAAACACCAATCTCTCATGGAGGAACTGAGCTGAGTAATTTTAAATTCTAAATTCTGGGGTGGTAAGTCTTTCACTCTGATCTTTTATTGCAAACACAGAAATAAGAGTTCAAGTGGGGCATATGAAAGGAAAATACTGGTTTTCTAAAATCATGGCTTGGAGCACCAAGGGCTTTGTGCTCTCTGTCAGAAACAAGCAGAAGGTTTGGGTCTATTGCATCATAGCAACACTTAATTGTACACTCCTGCATGAAACATTTAAATACACAATTTAAATCCATTCGTCAGCTGTGGTTGATAATCTTGGCTTGGCAGCTTTATGAAAGGTCTTTACCAAAGCTGTGTGAATTCCCATCTTTATTTGGGAGGGAGAACCATCCCCATGGGAGTCATTCTCAAGGCAGGTGAGGTTTCCTGAGGCTGTGCTGCCCAGTCCTTCCCCACAGCCCCTCTCAGTGTGAGAGTTTTGTCTAATTCCAGCCCAACTCAATGGAACTGGGAGTCCATGAGGATTCCTGCCAGTGCTGAGAAGGTCCCAGAGTGACATTCTGGGAGAAAATTCCCCTCATCCTCAGAGAGAGGCACCAGCCCTGGGCCAGGGACACTCAGAGGGGCTGTTCCTGGCCCCAGGGCTGTGCAGGTGTCCTGGGAGCCACCTGGAGAAATGGATGTGGGAAGGAAGAGGACACAGACCATGGAAATGAATCCTTTTCAGTGGAACTGCTGCCTTGTGAAGGCTGACCTAGAACAGAGGGTAGATGGAGTTAAAGAATAAAGTAGGGATTTATTAGGAGGCCTCAATGGATCCACCTTGGGCAGCACAAGAGCCCAGCCAGGGCTGCACCCAAGATGAACCAAAATGGTCCCAAAATGCCCAACCAGGCACAGGGTCTGTCCCTGGGATCAGTTCTGCTCCATTTGCCTCTTGCAGTTCATTGTCCCATCCCAGCTTTAGCCCAGGCAGTCCCATCCTTGTTTTTCTCTCTCCAGCCCACGGTGTTTGTGCTCTTGGGCTGAGATTTGGATCATTTGTCCTTGGTCCCCAGCTGGAGCAGGAATTGTTTTGTCTCCCTGCTCTGTGCACAGAGCTCACCATCCCCTGATATGAGGCTCAGAACTGCACACTGAAGCAGCACAGAATGTGAAAAATATAAAAGCCAAAACCTGAGGCATCACCACTGCTCCCCAAAATGTTTTTCACTCCTTCCAGAGGATGCTAAAGCAGCGTGGATGAAGATCTGTGCCTGAACCCTTGGAATGCTGCAGGCACTGAGGGACAGCCCATTGACTGCATCCAGCTAATGGAATATTGATTCAGTCCTAGGTAATTATGTTAAATAGGAGGGGAATATTAGATTATAGAGGAGAGAGGAGTCTATTTTTAGAACAAAACGGAAGAATAATACACACTAGTGCAGGAAGAGATAAGCTTCCCCCCTTTAAATGGAAAAAGTGTTTTTACACTAACAAAATTTAAATTTCTTTTAGATAACCTGAGAACTCAGTGATATACAGATATTTCCTTGGTTTATTCAGGTGCTGAAAGTCTTAACCATCAAAGAAATTGTTCTTTCTAACGATCTACATGAAATACACTGGCAATTCTTAGTCTTTTAATGAAAAATAATTGCACAATTTCTTAAATGGTATTTCAGATATTTAGGTATAAACAATATTATGAACATTTAAAATTAGCTTTTAAATTTTTTTTTAAGACTTTCTCTTTCTTTCCACTGGAAAGGACTATGTTGCCTTTCTTCATTGTGTCTTTCATTTGCAGAAACTTCTTTCCTTTGCAGAAAGCACCAGTTCCCTTTTTCCCTTTTCAAATCAATCTGATTGGAAATCTGCCCTCTGCAATGCATGGTAGCAAGCACTACACCCTGTAGAATCTCTGTGCCAAAGAAATACAGGGAGTAGCTCAGTGAAAGTTCAAAAAAAGGTCATTTTTCCCTACCAAATAATTGCTTTTCTAATTTGCAAGGAGCGTTTTCTTTCATAAATTCCTGGTAAGATATTTTTCATGCCACTGTGTTACATTATCAGTGTCTATGAGCTGCCTGAATTCCTGAGTAATTATCTGTGATCAGTTATTGTCAGGGATAAATTCATCTGCATGCAAATATCTGAGCATGCACATGCATATTCATGTCACTGTTGTTGACTGAGTTGCTTGAGCAGCCTTCAGCAAATTCACAATCCAAATAGATAAATGAACTTTTTTCATACTCTCATTAATGCCCATTCAAACGAATCTTGTTACTAATTTAATTTCTATAGGCTGCTCTGAATTGTTATGAACATGTGGAACATTTCTCCAGAATTGGGGTGGTTTTTATGTGCATCTACCACTTCTGCAGGGATCTAAGTTAAATGTCTGACCCAAGTGAAATGGTCAGTGTTGATGTAAGATTTCCAAGACCAGCTTATAATTTATCCCCTGAACTTTGAATAATTCACCATTGATTCAAATTCTAATTTTGTGGTATGTACTGAATCTCTTTTTCTCTGTAATCTTATGTTTCTGCCTTATAATTCATTTTAAGAGATACTTTAAAAAAATGAGGAAATGAGGCTTTCTAGGGTTGGATGGTTGGTTCTTACACAAAGCTGTTATGAAATAAATAGCAAAGTTCAATTGATCACAAGGTTTTGGTAATGAATAATAAAGGTTTGTGGTTATTAAAAAGTGCATTATACATGTACAGCTCCCCTAGATATTGCAGAGAAAGGTGAAAACAGCACTGAACTGTACAGCAAACACTTAAGATGCTTTATTCTTGCCACTGGAGTTCCCTGGATTGGTAACTGGGAATGCAAAGAGGAGTTTGGGTGTGATTTAGGTATTTCTGAGACAGAACATATCAACAGCAGCCCAGTGCACACCAGGGAACAGCAGCAGGCTGCTAATGGCTGAGGCAGGCAGGAGTTGCTAATCATCTTTAGAAGTTAGCAGATCACAGTCCAGTGTGGTTTTGCAGGAAATATCTCCTGCCATCCTTTGCTGCTGTTTGTTTCTCACAGCATCCCCAGTCAGCAGATTGCTCAGAGCTTGTTTTCCTACACACATGGAGGAGGTCAAGCCACCCTGGCTGTCTGGCTTGCATATGTTTTGTGATGGAAGCCATATGCAGATCAGTCCATCCTTAACACTGAAACAAAACATTGGGAACAATCCTGGGGATGTGGAAAAAAGCCACAAAACACCCAAACCCCCTCCATCCTCCTGGGCCTCCTTTTTGTGCCACAGCTTTATTTCCCCACTGGTGTTTTTCTGGGAGTTGACATTGGAGATGTTCAATGTGCCCAGATGTCAGCTTGGCACTGCCAAACGCTGAGTGGATGCTGCAATGCACCCACCACTTTGTCAGCAGCTTCTGAGGAGGCTGCTCTGGTCATGAGGAGGCTGTTCTGGTCATGAGAATGTTTTGTTAATTAATGCTGCTGGGATATTAAGGTTTTGCCTAAAGAAAAGTATGAGAAAGCATTAAACGCGTTTAGAAACAAAGAAAATTTTTTTTTATGCAAATTTTCTTCCAGGGATTTTAGATCTAAACTCCTGGTGAAGTCAGAGCTGAGGAAAAAATGTGAATTAGAATCAGAGTGGGAGAGCAGCTCCAAGGGATGCTGCTGAGGTGTGTAGGAAAAGCAGGAAAAGCCTTCTCCCTGAGAAATTAAATCACAGGTTTGAATCAGTTCTCCTGTTTCTGAATCTGGTGGTTCATGACCTCTGCAGAAATAACACTTGGTGGTTCAATTGTTCATATCAACAATTGATATGTAAGTAATCATTTATTATACTTTAAAACTGAAATGAGATATGAGCTCTCCTCTTTTAAAATTTTCCTTTCTTAAAGCTTTGGTGAGAATGGGCATTAGATAGCCAAATAGCTGCGTTGATGTTTAGGTGTTTAGATTATTTACAAACAGAATAAAATCAAGGGACTTGCTGAATGAGTCTTCTAAAACTATGGAAAATATAAGGAGGTTTCAGATGTTAATTAAAATTTCTTCAAGTGGGAGGGAAAAAGGGAAAACAGCTGAAATATACATGGGAAAATTGTAATTAAGGCATTCCTTGAGCATGGTCAGCAGACTCAGAGTGACATGAACTTTAAATGCACTTTCTTTATACTTCATACCATTATGGCAGTCAGGAGTCTGCATAACTGAAGAGCAGATCCCACATTTTTACAGACCTTATCCAAAAATGACATTGGTGATGTGCCACAGTCTGCTGGATCTCATGTGGGACAGTGAGAGAGAGCTGTAAAATGCATTTTCAGAATATGCACACCCATCACATCTCTGTCAGGCTGCTCAGTGGATCAGATTGGTTTAATTCTGTGGGGCATTTTTGCAATCTATTCTGTGTGCAATGAGTTTGCTTTCCTCACACATTGCTGTGGTTTGGGCACCTGGCTCCTCTCTCTCCCCACAGATCCCTGTGGAGCCCTGCACACCCAAACCAGGGACGTGTTCCAGTTTATTCAAGCTCACCCAATTAGGGGAGTATTTGTTTATTCCACAATTGAAATCACGGTGCTCCATTAGGATTAAGCAGAGCAAGGAGGCTTTCTGCAGTTTGCTCAGAGATCTGTGGAAGAGCTGCCAGGTAAAAGCTCCTTATTAAATGTTTAGGCAGGAGATCAGGGATCCTGTTAATTCCTGCTCATCTTAATCAGGCCAGGAACTGGTGCACTGTGCAGCTTTAGGCTGGCCTAGGGTGGGGCAAGCCTTACATAACCTGAGATCCTTGAACAATAAATCTGCAGCTCCATCTCTGACCTCCTCTGCTGCTTTGCTCTCACCAGCAGCCCAATCACCTGACTCTTAAACATAAAGTTTCAATATAAGTCTTAAACATAAACATTTGAAATCTTAAACATAATGTTAACATTTTATTTTAAAACCTTTTATGGAAAAAATGCCTGTTTCAATGGCTGGCCTTACAATCTTTTTGAGCCTGATTATTAAGGAAAGACTATAAAGTTCTAAATCTTATCTGAAATAAAGATCAGGTTTGTTAAAAATAAAAAAAACATTCCAGGACACTTTAATTATGCTTGATGACATATCTATGTATATAAATATATAGATATAGAGATACATCGATTGCAATGCTAAAGCTTCTTCTGAAGACAAAAAACATATAATGGCAGACCTTAATTTTTAAAATAGGTTAAAATATTTAATCTTATTTCTAGATCTGCTTAATTTATCTATTTACAAGATAATAGGAAGGTGTGTGGAGTGCTCAGGAGCTCTGTGACACGTTCCAAATTACAGACTCAGGAGACAAAGAATTGTGACACAATTTGCTCCAGCAAGGTGGGATAATTATAATGGAAGGCAGAACAAGGGGGAGGAAAGCTGCACATAAAAAAGCATCGAGGTGTTTCAAATAATAGACTCTAATTTGTATTATGATGTTGCATATTTGCATAGTATTAGCATAGTTATTAATGAACTCCATACTTTTATTTTGATGAAATGTCACGTTCTGTGCACATAAACTGTGCTGTGATACTGCAGTTAACTGGAATGATGGCAAATGTTGTTCAAGAGAGGCAGAAGGATGGGGTTTATTATATATTTATGGTATGTTATTATGCTAATTTACTGATTTAGAAGGAGAAAAGCTTTTAAAGAAAAAGCTGAACAAATTTGGGCCATATTTTACTGGAGCTGCATTCCCCAGCCATGAATGGAAGTTATTTTCCTAATGCATTTATAGTTTTCAAAACAACAGCACTAAGATTTTATAGATACATATAAAATACATAAATTATTGAATATATCAGTGTATGTATAAACTGAATGAACTACATCTAACACATTCTCCTTAACAAAACTTTTACTTTCTTTGATGTATTTTAACTTTTTATCAGGTGGTGTCATGACTTGCATCTGATTTTAATAATTTTCCTTATTTTACCATTCAGGAAATTTTAAGTTCTTGGTCCTTGTCCCTAGACCTGCACTTGTGCACTGGTTCATAGGATCTCTAATTTAAAATTTATTTGGCCTTTTTCAAATTGCTATTCAGACAAAGAATGACCAGCCTGTAAATTCCTTTTCAAGAGTAAAACCAGACACACCTGGTGGAAATGCACTTGGACTTTATGCTGTTTCAATATCCTCAGTGTGAAGTTGTCTCATAAAAACTTCACCACAAAACTTCAGTGAAATCAAAGTGCTTACAGAGACAAGTTTTTCAGAATCAGATTTTCACTGTTTCAAAGCCTCTTAACCTTTAAAAACATCCCTCCAGAAAGGAAATTTAAAAGAAAAAAAATGTGTTTTGACAGTTTTCATTCTATGTATGTGCCAGAAGTATTTGTGCTAAAGTCAGAGTGTATGATGAACTGTGACTTTTGCTTTTCTAATCAAACAGGCTGTGTTTGCCTGGCTTTATTAAGAGCTGACTGGCTCCATGCTGTCCCCAAAACTCTGATTCTCATGGAGCAGCAGCCCTGGCCCAGCAGGAGCTGCAGATCCCACCTGGCACTGCCTGGGCTCCCAGGGGACAATCCCAGAGCTCCTCTGGGGACTGTCCCCAGGGCTCTCAGAGCTGTGACTCAGCCCAGGTGGGACAGGGGTGGCTGCAGGCCCTGGGGACCAGGAGCAGCAGGGAGGGAGCAGAGCATCCCCACGGAGCTGCTGAGCTGCTGCTCACCCACAATAAATCAATTTATGGCTGATCTGAGAATGCCTGGATTGGGGAAGAAGTCCCTGGAGATGGAGCTTTTAAATTCCCAATAATTTAGAGCATTCTTAAATCTCTTGCATGAAATGTAGAAATGGGGCTGCAGCTCAATATTTAGGCTGTGGTGTTTTAAATGCCTTGAATGTGGCAAATTCCCTGTAAGGTGCTTGAATTTCAGTCAGTGCTGTTTCATTTCAGCTCCTCAGTCAGATCTCCTGCTCTGCCCTTTTATTTCTCTTTTATATTCAGTGAAAATTGTAACACTCTCAAAGTATCACCTACAGAAAAAGCTGTGCATGCACCCATGTGTTTGTATATTTATACATATATATATTTATTTATATATATTACACTGACTACTCACATGAATGACAACATGAAGAAAAATTACTATAATTAGAAAGAAATCTGTTTTTAAGGTAAGTTAAAGTCATTACTTATGCAATATAAACTGTTTAGTTAAAATTACATCCTGTGCCTATTAAATTTCAATGTGCATACATTATTTCTATCTCTGTATGTCACATTACAGCAAAACAATTTAATTATAGCTCTACCTATAAGAAAAAATGCTAGAGGAGTTTTTCCACAGAAGAAATAAACTCTTCATATGCTGTAGGTATTTTATGCTTGGCTTTTGCTCTTCATGTGCTGGTGTTTATACAAAACTGATTAGCACTTGGATTTTTTTTCCCTGTTATATTCATTATTTTTATCTTGATGTTTGCTACAATAATTTGATCTATTTTATCTTAGTAGCTAAAATTCTCCCAGATTGCTTCATTAGCATAAAATCCTCCTTTTTATGTTATTGCTTACCTGCAGTAAGGTATGAGAACACCTGGAGCCACAGCTGAAGATTTTTTTTCATTCCCTCTCTTTGGATATGTAAAAAGCTCAGATTTTATATTGTCAGAGGGATACAAAATTTGCTCAATTATTTTAAAATGGAACTTCAAACCAGAATGTACAAAACAGGCAGAGCTTTTAGCTGGAGTTGTGGCTCAGGGCAGGAAGGTTCATTGGTGAATGTGTGTTTGGCTATTTCTGCAATTTGGGTTTATGACATTAAAAAGAGGATGAGGCAGATTTTAGCTGTAAGATTCCTTTTTTAAGATTATGTTTTTTGGAGGCAAATTTCAGTTTCCAAAATTCCACTTTTGACTATAGGGAGCATTCAACAACTTCTCTTTTTCATTGTATCTTCTCTGAAAAACAAGAGTCTGGTTCAGATTGCTCAGAAAAAAAAAAAAAAAGGCATTTTTTCCTGTCACCTGAATTCTACAGTTTCTGACAACAGCCACCTGTTTTCTGCTCTTCAGAAAACCCCACCAAGTGTGAAAGCCCTGGGGGGGATCTGCTCCCTCAGCACCTGCAATAACCCCAGCCACAGCACAGCAGCTCAGCCCAGCAGGAGAGGGGAGCGAGGACAGAGAGCCTGGAAATGGAGAATTCCAGGGGAAACAGCTGAATTTCAGAGCTGTGAAATGCAGGCTGCCAGCAGAGTTACCCTAAAACACCTCACAGCAGAGTTACCCTTCCCTAAAACACCTCACAGCAGAGTTATCCTCCCCTAAAACACCTCACAGCAGAGTTACCCTTTCCTAAAACACCTCACAGCAGAGTTACCCTAAAACACCTCACAGCAGAGTTACCCTCCCCTAAAACACCTCACAGCAGAGTTACCCTAAAACACCTCACAGCAGTTACCCTCCCCTAAAACACCTCACAGCAGAGTTACCCTCCCCTAAAACACCTCACAGCAGAGTTACCCTCCCCTAAAACACCTCACAGCAGAGTTACCCTAAAACACCTCACAGCAGAGTCACCCTCCCCTAAAACACCTCACAGCAGAGTTACCCTCCCCTAAAACACCTCACAGCAGAGTTACCCTAAAACACCTCACAGCAGAGTTACCCTAAAACACCTCCCAGCAGAGTTACCCTCCCCTAAAACCCTCACAGCAGAGTTACCCTTCCCTAAAACACCTCACAGCAGAGTTACCCTCCCCTAAAACACCTCACAGCAGAGTTACCCTCCCCTAAAACACCTCACAGCAGAGTTACCCTTTCCTGAAACACCTCACAGCAGAGTTATCCTTCCCTAAAACACCTCACAGCAGAGTTACCCTAAAACAGCTCACAGCAGAGTTACCCTCCCTAAAACACCTCACAGCAGAGTTACCCTAAAACACCTCACAGCAGAGTTATCTTCCCCTAAAACACCTCACAGCAGAGTTACCCTTTCCTGAAACACCTCACAGCAGAGTTACCCTCCCCTAAAACACCTCACAGCAGAGTTACCCTCCCCTAAAACACCTCACAGCAGAGTTATCTTCCCCTAAAACACCTCGCTGAGGAGTGGCCCTGCAAGCACAGCTCCATGCTGGAGTTGTGCTGCTGATGTTCTTCCCTAATGAGCTCATCTGCCCCTGATCTCAGCCTCGTGGCTCATTTCTGCCTCCTGAAATCCTCCTCTGCAGCTCCTGTCATGGAATGGGGCATCAGGAGCTGCTGAGCTCCAGCCTGGCACAGGGGATCAGTCTCTGAACAAATCAGATAATCTGTGCAGCTCTTTTGAGGGTGTGCAGGTAATAATGCTGTCAGTGCAGATACAGAAGTTCTTACTGCTTGAGCTGTGCTTTTGTATGAAATAACTTAAATATTTAACAGATTTTCCAGTCATCTCTTTCTGTGTTCAAGGTGTGCTGTTTGGCACTTTTTGCAGTGTTCCTGTTCCCTTTTTCTGAAATGGAGCATTAAGGACTTTAGGCAACTTTCTCTTCTCATTAAGCAGTTTCCTGATCCAGGTTTCAGGGTAATTTGACAAATTGTGTGGCTGTGTGGTTCTAGACAGGCAACATCTGGGGTCGTTTTGGCAGTCAGGATTCATTCTCTAAACTTGCATATCCATTTCTACTGATTGATTCACTGATGATGGAACAACCTGAAGCATCATGAAACAAAACCAGGGAATGGAGCAGCCCTTTCTTGTTTATTTTTCACTGCTCTTGGGATGAAAAACAATCCTGCCTATGCTAATAGCACCCTCTTTCCCCCTTTAGAGGTTTTCTCTTTTATTTTTCTGTCTTTCTTTTAAAAGCAGAAATTATATCTGGGATTTACAGTGCTAGAAAAAGGAATCACCAGAATCTCGTGCCAGGAGACAGAATTTTCCAGGCTCAGGAGCATCATTTCCATGGTGTGGCTCACAAGAGCAGCAGATATTTAACTCAGGGGGAGCAGAAATGTGTGGCTGGGAGAGCTGAGGTCTGGCCTGGCAGCTGTGATCATGATTCAGTCTGGCAGCTCTGGGACTCTCTCAGTGACACCGTGGAGATGAGGAGCCTGCAGGAATTAGAGAGATCTGGGTTTTGGCAGTGCCATCCACGAGGCTCCTCACCTGCTTCATCATGGCCATAAACCACTATGGTTGTGAAAAATGAAGGGATGGGACTCATTCAACTAATGTTGAAATAAGAATTATTTCTTGTTTAGATAAATATTAGTTTTAGAGGTTGTGAGGTTTTAGAGGAGTAAGTAGTTGGTTATAGTTTAAGAGTAGTTACAAGTTTTTTTCATAAGGTAATATATAATTTTTAAACTTAATATATAGTTGTTATAGGGTTTATTTTGCTTTTTAAACTTATTACATTTTTTGTTGTATTGTGGATGCTTTTGTCTAATAGGCTTTTGTTTTCATATATTCATATTTCTGTTATAACTTAAAATTTAGTTTATTCTATACACCTACACTCTTACATTATAAACTCTTTATCTCATTGGCACAATTTTTCACTTAAAGTATATTCTTTCTTATAACTCTAGAAATATAAGCTTATGATTTTTTTGTTTAATATCTGTGTATTGTATTTTTACACTAATCTAAGTCTCTTTTCAGGCTGCAGATTAAATTTTTCTGGTTTTTTGATTTCCACAAACGACAATTCTTTGTTTTCAAACATGGCCACTGAATTAGAATTGATGCAGTTTAAATTTGGGGGGTACCCATCTCCTGGCTCTTTTCCCCTCTGGAGCAATCTCCTCCCTTCCCCATCCCTTTGCTGACTCTGGAAGCCCAAAAGAAGCCAGAGCTTCCTTCAGTCCTCTCCCCTGCCACAGTGGGCTTTGGTGGCAGCAGAGCATCAGGATGTGGATATAACTTTAATAACTTTCAAGGTTTATTTGCAAGCAAATTTTCCCATCTGATGGTTGATTACAGTTGTTTGATTTCAAAATTAAAGTCCTGGATTTAGACACACTTAAATCTAGAACAACCCAATGTCTCTGTCTTCTACAAAGGCATTGATTTACTGTCACTTTCATAATAATTTTATCTTTTCCCCTTTATTGTGCCCCACTCAGTCTCAGGTAACCACTGACTTGCATCAGCATTTTTGCTGTGCTGAAAAATTTCCCTTCATCTTCTGATTGCCTTTATGGATACACTTTATCTGTGTTTTGCTGTATTTTAAATTTTATATTGACACTAATTGAAGTTGTCATTGGCATGTAAGCAATAAACTCCAAGATAAGGCAAAGCACTTATTCACAAGGTGAATTTCCTCACACACATTTCCTGCTCAATCCTCTCTGTTTTGCAGATCTCTCTGGCTGATTACACTTGCTGGGATCTAAAATACCCTCTGGTATTTATAAATTCAGTGATCAAACTGTGTCCTTTGCTGCTTACCTCCTCTTAAAAGCTAAGTGACAGGTTTCCAGAGCTTCATGCAATAACAAATTATTGTGAGAGGGTTTTTTCCTGCTTTTTTCCACAGGAATAAGCAAGCAGGAGGATCCAGTTCATCATCCTTGCAGTGTGCTGCTGAGTGTGCAGAATGAAACCTGTTCTGGGGGAAACCAGGCCCTGCCCAGCTGGTTGGGAGCTGGAAAAGGCATCCCAGTGCATCCACTTAGTCATCATCCTGGCATGAGTGGAAGTCAAGAGGAAAATAGAGCAGGGGAGGGAATTCCTTCAGTGCAGTAATGAGATGTGATATTAAACAGATGACACACTACTAGCACATACAGCTTGCTCTTTAAACTTTTCCAAAGGAGAATTATTTTCTTTGGTTGCACTATTTGCTCTTGGAAAAAAAAAAATTTGAGAGTTTTTTCTCATCTGTAGCAATTTAGTCTTGAACTGGATGATCTGGCCCCTACCACAAAGTTTTAGCTGTGATACAGCCTAACAATGAAATTAATTCTCTCCCTGGTATTTCAATCTAATTCTCTGCAGTCAGCTAAGGTAGCAAAGTGATTCATTTCTCCTAGATTTCCCTCCAAGCTGGAGGCAAAGCCTTGAATTATTTCTCAGAGTGAACTTTGACAGGGAGAATGGCTGGCAGGGAAGGCCCTGTCCCCAGTGCCAGCTGTCAGAGGTCCAAACACTTCACCAAGTGCTTGTTTGTGCTTTGTTTGCTTTCCATACAACCCCAGTTTATAATCTTGTTATTGGTCAGCCTATTTCCCTTTTCTGGAGTTGAAAATTATTATTTCTAGAACAAATATCCATGTTGGCATCTGTTAAGAAGTGTATTCTTTTCAACTCTTTATTCTCTGCTTTGAGGAAACAAAGACAAAAACATTAATGTGCCATATTCATGATCATCCTCTAGTATAAGCTTAGTTGAAATTAACAGTGGGCAATCAATTCAGGCTCTGAGACTTGATTTTGTTTAAATGTTCATTAAATTCTTTCATGTTCTACATCCTGTGGGGGCTGCAAAAAATCTGGGTTCAGTTCAGCATGTTTGAGACTTTCTGTGTGAATTTGAATTATTTAATGGATTTGAACTACCTTTGTGCTTGTTAGCTAGATCTAAGTGAGGAATAGGCCTGGTGATAGAAGGACTGAGACATGGGTGAAGGAATGTGGATAAAGGGAAAAGGAACTTGTGTTTGGAAACTTTCAATTAAATTAAAACCTTCTCCTACCATCAGAACTGGAACCATGGACAAAAATCCATTCAGAACTCTTAAATATGGAACCCTGGAGCTGGCTGGAGTCTCTGAGCCATGAGCAGCTGTTCCTGAGCAGCCTTGGGAGCAGGAGCAGCCCTTGCCTGCCCTGGCTGGATGCTCCCTGTTCCAGATGTGGGCAGCTGCTGTCCAGGGCTCAGCTGAGGCTGCTCCTGGGCTCCTCTGGGCAAGGCCACGTTGCACTTTGTTCCTGGTTCACAGGGGATGTTCTGCTCAGGTGAAGGAGCTCCAGGAGCTGGGATCCAGCAGTGGGGCTGCTCCAGGGTGAGGTGACAGGCGCCCGTGGGCCCCAGCAGAGAGGGGACAGTGCCCCCCTCTGCTCCCTCCCTGAGGATGGGACTGTGCAGTGCTCCTGTTCCAAGGGGGCAGGAATTTGATCTTACCCTTCTTGTGTTGCTAATTACTCCTCCCTTGACCCAAACCCTAAACTCCACTCCTGCAGTACCCTATAAAAACCCCACAACCCTGCCTTTGCACAGTCTTTCATCTTCATCCTGTCCACCCTCCCTGGGGGTAATAAATGGATTTTTGAGCTTTGTGAAACCAAGGCCTGTCTCACTTTGTTCCCATGCATTGCACCAGCAGCTGCACTCTCCCTGGACATGATGAACTCTGTTGCAACATGATACAATATGGGACAGTCCTTGGGACTCAGCACTTGGGATCCTTTTTTCCCTTCCCCAGGGACGTGGCTGAACCCAGTGAGTTCTGTTGGATCATGAGTGCTGCTGGCAGCAGAGGCTGTGTCCCAGACTGGGTGTTGTTAATGTTGTAAAGATTGTTAGATTAAAGATATTAAAGATTTATATCACTGCTTTTTGGAGATCTGTGTGTCCCAACCCAAATATTCCTGCTTAATCTCAACCCAGGTACCCACAGCCACCCTCTCAGCCAAGGAAATCCAGGATGTTTCTCCTCACAGTCTGGTTCATTAAGCTGATCACACACTCAGAATGAGTGTGGTTAAGGTTGTAAAGATTGTTAGATTAAAAATATTAACGATTTAATATCACTGCTTTTTGAGATCTGTGTGTCCCAACCCAAATATTCCTGTTTAATCTCAACTCAGGTACCACAGCCACCTTCTCAGCCAAGGCTCTCCAGGATGTTTCTCCCCACAGTTTGGTTCATGCAGTTGACCACACACTCAAAGTGGGTGTTGTTAACATTGTAAAGATTGGTTTTGGAGATCTGTGTGTCCCAGCCCACATGTGTCCCAACCCAAATATTCCTGCTTAATCTCAACCCAGGTACCACAGCCACCCTCCAGCCAAGGCACTCCAGGATGTTTCTCCTCACAGTTTGGTTCATGCAGCTGACCTCAAACTCAATCCATCTTCTTCTTTCCCCCAGAATTACGGTTTGGAGACTGAAAACCTGAGGACTCTGTCTCACAAGCTGAATGCCTCAGCCAAAAACCTCCAGAACTTCATAACGGGTAGGAGGAGGAGCGGCCACTACGATGGCAGGGCCTCCAGACGGCTGCCAAATGATTTCCTTACCTCTGTGGTTGACCTGATTGGTGCTGCCAAGAACTTACTCGCCTGGCTGGACAGGTAATTAACTGTTCCTCAATCCCTTGTGCATGAGAATAATTCTTTGGGGAGTTTCGTATTTGTTCTTTCTTTGCTTCTTGGACTCTTTTATTTTGATATTAAAATTACAGGTCTGGAATTCTAGCTCTAAATTTTTAGAATTTTGTGAAATATTGGAATCAAAATTTAGTACCTTTCTCTGTCAGGAGAGTGTTAAAATTTGCTCTATATACCTTTTGAGATTCTTTCATTTGGATTTTTGTGTGAAACGAATATTTCTGTGCTATTCTCACTGCCACAACTGGTAATATCAGAAATTTCAGAATGAAGGGCAGGGAAGGAAAGCTTGTGGAGTTTGAGCTGTCTGTCAGCCATCAGAATGACACAGAAAAGCTGGAGTTGAGCAAATCAATTAAGAATGTTCAAAATAAATGATATTACTTGCTTAATCTGAAAATTAAATGTTCTTATTTATGGGGAGTAGACTGGATGTGTTAGGTACAGGTGTGATGGTTAATGCTCAACAACCACTGCTGGTGTTTTACATTTATCAACTGAGAATTTGATTAAAAGTATCTCTGTGACTGTGGCAAGACAGAAACCAAGGCACAAACCAGAATTTTTCTTGTTTGGAATAAACAAACATTGGCTTGTTTTTCTTTGTAGTTCTAGCAGTGAATAGCTTTATCTGGAATTGGAATGCTCTGGAACATATAAATGGCACCTTAGAAATCACAGTGAGAGTGAATCACCCTCCTTTACAGGATTTGTATAATCCTGGTGACATCTTCCTAACCTAATGCCAGCAGTCATATTCTCTCAGGCTATGACCTTGTCAGCTCTTATAGATTCAAACAGGGTCAGATTCAGCCAGAATTTGGAAAGCCTGAAGAGAATCTGAGTGTGCAGGAAGCTGTGAGTAAGTGAGCATTACTGGGCTCTCTGAATTAAGGTGCTGATTGCTGCTGAGGAGTGATGTCATACCAGAATTGCCATCTTTTTAATAAGCAGTACAAAAAAAATCTGGGCTGCTTATGGCTATTTGAAAGCTCCTATTTTTGCTCTGCATAAGAATGAGAACTTCTGATATTCTGGCCAAAATCCAGTTTGCATCCTGCCTGCATTATTTTTGTTTCAAAGGTGTATATTACAAAAGTTGTGCTACTTGCTGCTGGAGATGAAAATTATTTGGCATTTCTGTGCTGTAGATCTCACCCCTGTATTAGATATATCTGCCTGTGGTGTAAATTGTGGTCCCTAATTCTGCACAAACCTGTCCTTCCCCTGCCCCAGGTCTCCGTTTGTCAGCGTGACAGAATATTCACTGCTGAAAAACAACATTGTTCAACTGTGCCTGGAACTCACAACCATTGTGCAACAGGTAGGAGTGGCTCTCTGCTCTGAGGCCTTTCACACACTGCTTGAAAACTGCAATAGGAAAAATAACTCTATCAGTACAGATCTGACAGCAGAAAAGTTGTTACAGCATTACCTCCCTGTTCTTTACGTACTCTCATTTTTTGGGAGGGACAGAAAGATTTTTGGGGATCCTCCTAAATTGATTGAAGGATGGTGTGAAGTTAAAAATAATCCACTTTGCTCTTGAGTGGACAACTTCATGTCAGGTGATTTGCCACCATGCAAGTGTTAGACAGAAGAATAAAGCCACAGTGGGAAACAGCTTAAGTACTGCTAGCAGGTTACTCCAGATTAAAATATGTGTGATCCAACATGTTTTGGGGAAAAGTTCTTAAAATACATACAGATATATCCAGAACCTGCACTGGCTTCTTCACTGAAAGAAGAGCCAGCAACATGGAAGTTTTTAGAGATGAACACAAAATATTCATAACTGTAAACCAATTAACTACAGAACAGATAATGGCAGCAGTGTTATCATCACGGACAGTCATTAGTTATTTTAGAATTGTAATATACAAGTCCACAAGTACATAAAAGTCATTTATCTGGTCTTTAGTTCTATATAATATATAGAATTATAGAATATCCTGGGTTGGAAAGGAGCCATCAGAATCAGCAAGTTCAGCTCCTGCACAGACACCCCAAAACTCCCAACCTGTGTCTGAGGGCATTGTCCAAACACTCCTTGAATCAGGCTTGGAGCTCTGACCCCTATAAGAATAGAATAGAATGGAATGAATATAATACAATATTACAATAGTCTCTAGCAATGTCTGCCCCTGAAGTGAGACAAGAGGTGACACACAGGTACTGAAAGACTGAGGGTAAATTAGTTTTACAAATACTTACAATGAGCTGCTCCCCTTGTGAGCAGATAAAATATTGATGAGACGACAGAGTGTTACTGCAATATGTGGGGAGGTCAGAGAACAGGCAGGGCTGTCTTGGAATGAAGAAAAGGAAAAAGATGAGAGGGTTGAAGAGGGGAAAGCAAGAGGAAAGCTCAGCTTAAGCCCCAGTTTATAGGGCTCTAGGCTGGGCCTGTCCCCGTGCAGAGCACTGCCCTGCCTGCCTCTGTCCTCTGCTGCCACAGATTTCCAGGCACCTTCCCAGCAGCCCAACCACAGAACTCAATTTCAAATGTTTTTTGGAGCAATGATGGAGTAGTAGTTCTAAAAACTTTTTTTTCCTCTCCACTTCAATTTTCTTTCCGTTCTTGGAGCTAAAGAACCAAGGCTAATAAATATGTCATTGTATTTTACACTATTATCCTTAATTTATAATAGTCAGCTTTATTCCTCCTGGAAGTCTTGTCCTTTATGCATTTTTGCAGCTGAAAACAAAGATCCTTTTTCTCTTTTCTTAGTTTAGAAATTCCTGTGTCGGCATTTAATTATTTATGTATCTTTATTAAGCTTTCTCTTACAAGGTGCTTATAGCACCAGGCTATTTTTGATTTACAGACTAAGCAGAATGAACTTCTCTACAGTATAAAAAGTCCAGGTTCTGATTCTGTCCTTCAGCTGATATTGCACTTTGTTTGTGTGAGTTTGATTTTTCCCTGTGGTCCAGGTGAAAATGGAGTAATTTTGAATTGCTGCCTCCACTTCTGTTGTTCATGTCCCAGCTTTTGGCAGATGAAATTCTGTTCTCCTCTCTGAAATTCTGCCAGTAATAGTTTGGTTCTTTGTTTTTTCCAGTCCTTCAGCTCCAGTCCCACAGCTGTCCTCCTTTTGACAACTTAAAAACAATCTCTTAGCATAAACTCCAAGTCATTCCAAGATGAAAAATGCTTGGTTAGTGCACGGGTTATGCTTTAAAAATGCTTCAGGTTACAAATCAAGTTTTGTCTTTTCTTTATCTTACTGTCAGATCTGGCTTGTTTGATGGTTGTCTATTAAGTTCTTTTTATGTTATATTAAACTTAGCACCAGAAAGAGCAGATAAAACCAAATCAGTCATAGAGAGACAACTTTGCTGTCACTAAATCTGAGAAAAATTGACCTTAATGTGTGAAAGCAGAAATGTCTCACCTAGACCAGAACTGCAGGCTCAGCTGTAGGCTGGAATATGAATTGAAAGGCATAACTAATAGAAACCTGGGTCTCAGATCCTTTCAGATGCTCCTTGTTTCATGAATTATCTACATTTTAAATACCTCCTTCAGCCAGAGTGAGAGCAGCAGTCAAGGGTACAGATCTGGCACATTAAGTGGGAAATGTATTTGACATTTTGTGCAAATTGAACATGGTTTGTGTGCACAACTTGCAGCTGCCACTCCAGGTGAATTTTCTAACAGGGGACATTACCCTGTAACCTTAGTTTAATACAGAAAGTGCTTATGAATCTTCATGCTCAAATGTCCTGTGTGCTCTGGGTGACATAACCTTAGATCAAATTTATTTTAATGTATTATTTCTATTTACATACCATGCAAATGCTATGATGAATAGCCACTTATTTAACTTTAAACAGCATCTGCTCATGCTGGTTAAAAGAAAACCTCATTCTCTAATTTTAGAGGAGATTTACAGCTGTCCATTTCTGTTTGGAAATGTGCTTTATTCTGCTCAGTTTTCTGAACCATTTTGATCACTGAGTTACTGTAAAAGAATTATGTCATGCACAGGGCTGCAGAAACACCCTGATTTTGAGGTGCAATGTCCCATCAAAATGTGTTTATAATAATATGCAAAAAGCACATTTAACAGGGTATGGAGATGTTTGAGCTCTCTGCTGCCTTCACCCTGAGCTCCAGCTCAGTTCCAAGGTGCTCTCACTGCTCTGAAATGGGATCCACCAGAATCACTGAACCAAATTTGGGTTCAGCACCAAGGCTGCCCTGAGGGAAAGGCAGAGCAGCTGGATATGAATGGCTTTGGATTTTTGCTCATAAAATGCAGCCATTGGTTAATTTTTCATTGAGTAGGAAGAGTTCCCCAGTCCCAGAGGCAGCTGGGATCCTGATTTTTCCTCATTATGTCCAAGATGTTTAAATCTGAGATGTTCTTGATACACCTGCAGGAACAAACTTTCTACAAAAAGAGTCTTTGTCTTACCAAAGGATGTCAGCACAACTCAGCCTTTTTCCAACAAAAAACCAAACAAAATTCTGCTTGTTCTCCCCTTCATTACTGTCTAATTAACCTCACTGAGATAAATTCAGATGGATTTATCTTATAATGGATTTTTTTTTTATAATGGTTTTTAAAAATTACCTTATAATGGATTTTGCCCTATTTTTAGCCAAATCCTGTGTTTAGGATGAAGCATGGCTTTTCTGCTCTTTTAAAGCCATCTAGTTTGCACTGCAACTGACAGGAATTGTTGTTTCTTGGTAACTTCTGTGTCTGGTGTAAATTTTAAAGCAGCCTCCCCTGAGAAGGTGGCTGGACCAGATAACCTCCAGAGGCCCTCCACCTGAATTATGCTGTGGTTCAGCAGCTGCCATGCAAAATCTGGCTGTTATTTTCAGTTTGAACTTTGCAGACTTCAGCTTTCAGCCCCTCCATCTTATTTTGCTTGCATTTGCTAAAGAACATTTCATCAAACATCTGTTCACTCTTTTCTAAAAATACACTCTGATCAAGTGTCTACCTTTGGACCAAGTAAAATGAGTCAGTTCTGTGCACTTGCATTGTGTATTTGCCTAATTCCAGAGTGATCTCTTTCTTTTCAAAGTCTGAATTTTAGAAGTATTTCATTTTATGCATGCCAGGAATGTATTTTGAAGTATGACTTTGTCATATCCACCACTCAAAGGCTGCTGTAGAAATTTCCTCTGGTGTTGTGGTGGGAAATGCTCCTTTACAGAGATTTTGTTTCTTTTCAGTAGTTGACTTAACTCATGCTGTTTTATAGAACTAAGTTAATGAACTCAATATTTCACATTTTTTAATGTTTTAGTTAACTGTCCTCAAGAACTTGCCATAAAACACTCCTTATGGTATCTGCCAAATCTTGTGGTACTTGCACTTTTTCCTTCTTTCAGAATTAGAAATTGAAATTTTGAGTAGAGTGTGGGTGAGCACAAGTCCCACTGCCCTTTTCTCTTTATGAATATGCAGAGGAGCAGTTCCACTTTGTAAGAGGCAAAGGTGGGCTTTGTCAATTTTGGATATTCAATTTTAGATATTCCATTTTGGATATTCAGGACAGTGCAGTCCTTGCCTGGTTTGCAACACTGCTCCTGTGACTGCTTTTGTAATTCCTGGGGTTTATCCTCTTACAGAAGGGAAATAGAACACAGCTACTAATTTAAAGGTTATTTTAAACTTCAAGAACAAATATTTTTATCATGTCATCTTGCTACTGTGGAACAGAGAAAGAATGTGACTATAACTATTATTTATTTTCTAAGAAAAATACATCAACATCCTAAAAATGGTAGTCCTGGAAGATTATTTTTTTAATGAGATCCCTAGTGCATTACTATGTATCAGAGAAAAATAAATCAGAAGGATATTGTGACCTACATATCTTAATATTTTAGTGTAACACTGCAAGTGCTTTTAACCTCTCAGTTAAACAAGTCTGATGTGTTTTAAAAAGAAGTCAATATGCATCTCTTTTGGAAGGAATCCCAAAGCCATTAACATTTTTCATGCTAATGTAATCTTGAATGTGCAACATAAGTACAGTTAACATTAATTCTGCTCTACAAAACAGTAAAATTTCAGTTTTACTATACATAAGTCTTCTATTCTTTGACCTGAAGTAATTAAGTTTGTTCAGAGGGAGGTTCATATTGTATTTCTAGCACAGAAATTAAAGGAATTATTTAGACAGGAGCATTAGCTCTGGAGCCAAGCTGGAAGCCCTGCTGTGATCATTTTGTTCTCTTGGTACGTGGAGGGTTAAGAGGAGATGGTGGATGAGCTGTTTGAAGTGTGCAAAACTTGTAGGGAAAACTGCCTTGGGCATTGCCAGCCAAACTGACTAATTGAATTTTTTTTTTGTGCTCTAGAAAATAACAGTATGAATACAGAGGAAACATCAAAGGGATGCTTGACCATGAAATGCTAATATAAATACTTCTGTGTTGCTTGGCACTCCCAATCTTCTGATTTTGACTTCCTTCTTCTGAAGCAATATTATATAAACTGTAGTCACTTAGAAATTAATTTCTCCGCAGGAGCAGCAATTTTCCAAAATAAATATTGACCTTGAGAGCCGAGGGAGGGGCAGCTCCTTGGGCTGAGGGTTTGGAGCAGCTGCCTCAGGTGGGCTCAGGGGGAAAATCCTCACAGGGACACCCAAGGGCCAAGGTTTGGGAGCTGGATGGGAGCAGCCAAGGGTTTGGGCTGCTGGAAAAGGGGAGCAGAGACCTCCAGGGCTGTCCCAGCCCAAAGGGAGCGTGCAGGGAACAGGGAATGAGGGGTTGGAATGGTTCTGTGTGAGATCTGAAGCAATTAACTCCTGTTGCTGATGTATTAAGATGCAGTAAAAAGAGGAAATCTTGAGAATGATAGGGAATCTTGAGCTGCTTGAAGGGATATCACAGAATATTCTGAGCTGGAAGGGACCCACATATCACATCCAACTCTTAAGACAAAACCCTCAGCCTTGGTGTTGCCACCACCAGGCTCTGACCAACCAAAGGAATCTTAAATTACTTGAAAGGACCTTTCAGGTATTATCACTAAGTTAAATTTTACTTGGAAGCTTCTTTAAGGAAAAAAACTAAACAAAGAAGACAGGTTTTTAAAATTATTCTATATCTTGCTCTGTAGAAAGCCTTTTCCAATGTGGAAGAGCACTTGGAGAAGGATTTAACAATTTCCCACCATGATAAGGGGAGAGGGAGCCTGGCCAGGGCTGTCCTCAGAGGGAACCAAGGCTTGGGGAGACCCTGTTCTAATCTCACTCTGCTTGGAGGAGAAATTTTCCTGTGTTTTCCTTTTTATTTTCTATTTTAGCAGAATATAACCTGAGATTTGGAGTGGGGCAGAGCTGCAGGGGATGGGTCAAACCCCTTTGCCATGGCTGCCCCAGTTTCCTGAGGGTCACACTGAGGGATATTTCTAATGTTAATAAGTGATAAAGGCAGTTTAGCAATTTCTATGGATTATTTCATGAAAGAAAAGCAATATTTTAACCCCTGTAATAATACTAAAGCAAAAAGCAAGGTAAGGGTGACTCTGGAATTATGAAGTGTAAGATTGATTATTCTTAAAATGATAGCTAAAATGGGAAAATGACTACTCCAAAAGTATCAGATCTTAAGGCTCATCAGGAATATGTAAGAGATTGTTAACAGCAGAAAACTTTCTTTCATTTCTTTCTAGGAAATATAATGTGACATTTAATTGGTTTTGTTCTGTTTTACCACAGGATTGTACGGTGTATGAAACAGAAAATAAAATTCTTCATGTGGTAAGTCATTCTGCTTTGGTATTCTCTATTTTTACCCCACACATGGAAATGATTTTTTCAAAAATAAGGTTACTATGGGAAAATAAGGTTCCTTACTCTTTGGCATAATTTCTGATAAATTATATCAGTTGCTAAAAATTAAAGTTCCCTACAGTAATGTCTCTGTTATAGGTACAGTTAATTACAAATAAAGAATTATGGGTTTAGGTTTAGAAGCTGCACAATATTCTGTATAGTGAATATTCCTACCAGGAAGGCTGGTCAGATCCATGGACCTGCTGCATCACTGCTCCTCACACTGAGCATTTTGTGCCTTCAGAACTCAAAAACATCTGATGACAAAGGGGAGTGGAAGAATCTTATTCAAGATTATTGATTAGATATTGGCCTTTAAGTTCAAATACTTTCTATTTTCCTGGTACCAGCACAGAAACCTGTACTGACACTGAGATAAAGCCTGTGGTGAGAGGGAACTCTCAAAGGATTTACAAGTTCAGATAAGCTTTTGACAAGCTCTGCCCAAGTGCCTGACTCTTTTTTTTCTTGTGTTTTTTAAAGCCTTTTGCACATACTCTGCTTCCAGCAGGGATTAAAATCTGCCATAAAACATTGATGTGCTGTTAAATTTAGAAAGCGTGCAGTGACTTTTAGAGGGAAAAAAAAAAGCTTACTATAGCAAAGCTGGGTATGAATAGAACTTTTAAAATCACCTGATACCTTCTGGGGTTTGGGGGCTACACACACACACACATATATATATATATTTATATATTTATATATTTGCACCTTTTAGCCCACAATTCTGATCGTGGCAGGGACACCTTCCATAGACCAGGCTGATTTGATTGAAAATTTCTTTGTTGTTTGTTTTACTAAAAAAAAAAAGTATTTCCATGAGGCAGCTCTAAGGTCAAAGCATTACAGCAGAAAGTAGAAAGTGTTGTTCTCCCTGGGGTTTAGTCTGCACCTAATCTGGGCAAATGCTCTCCAGTGTGGAGGCACAGAGAGGTTTTCAGTTGCAAATTATGGAATAAGAATAAGAATATTGTTACACTGGAAATTTTTGAGATTTTTGAGTTTCTCCATCCCTGCTGGGAGATGATGAGATCCAAACTCTGCTCAGGGGCTCTGGCCCCGAGCTGAAACTGTTTGAAATATTTGTGGAGATGGTGACCTTTAGCTGCAGCCACCTCAGTGGGATGCTTTGCATCTTGCAGCTGATACAAAATCCAGATGCCACAGCCCAGGCTCCAGAGCTGTCCTTGGATTTCCAGATGAGTAACTGCACAGTGAATGGAAATCCAACCTACACATTCAGGCAGTTAACTTATTCATTGTGACAACTTTATTTGTTTAACTTCTGTGGATAGTGTCAAATGAGATATTAGAAAGCCTCATGGTTTTGCAAATGCCTGAAACAAAACTTCCCTGAAGGGATTTCACTGGAATTTGCTATAATTAGGAAAAATGAGAGTACAGTCCCCAAAGCAAAATAGATGCACACAGCAGAGCCTTGACCAGAATCCCATCCTGAAATTCTGTTAAATGAATTCTTTCCCATCAGGTTCAAACATTTTCAGGCACAGACTTCTTGAAGGAGTGTGCTTTAAGCAACACACAGAAATTTGGGAATAAATCTTTCCACATGAACGTTGTCTGAGTTCAGCTCAGCTCCCCTCTGACCTACAAACTTGCTTTGACAGATGGGTTTAACCTGTCAGACCCACTGCTGCTGCCCATGCAATGGGCTCCTGCTCTGAAAGTGTTTCTGTGGATTTGCATTCAGATTTTGAGATCTTTAGTTGGAAGGCAGGATAACAAAATCATTGCCTAGCTGTGGTGATGTAGAATATCAGTTAAAGGATGTGGTCAAAGATGCATAAGAATTTTTCTGCAGGAAATGGGTTAACTAAGGCACTTCTCTGCCAGGGTAATTTTTAACAAAGGAAATTTTCCAAGTTGAAGAGCACAATTCTCCTAATTATCACAGTTGGTAGGGATGATGTCATCATTTGGTAGCCAAAATAGGTTATTCAGTTGCATAAGACATTTATTTTGACATATTTCACTCAACTCCCATTGTATTTATAATCATAAGGATAAAGTCCATTTGGTTTGTTCTTTTATTTTTGAAGTGCACATGGTTGGAGTGGAGAAGATAGTTTAGAGGTACAGTTATTCTTCTACAGCAGAGCTGTAAATACATGTACACTTCCTTGACATTTATGGATATTTTCTGTTCCTTTAACCACTTGACTATGATACACCTTTAATTTTTACAGAATTAAAATTACCTGTTTATTCTTGGTTAGTTCTTAGAATAAGAACAACTTCACTTGTAGTTCCAGTTGGGTTGGAGGGGTCCTATTGACTTGTTTTGCTTTGCAGTGTAAAACCCTGTCTGGGATCTGTGACCACATCATTTCCCTCTCCTCTGACTCCCTGGTGTCCCAGTCTGCTCATCTCGAGGTCGTTCATCTCACCAGCATCATGCCCAGTGAGGGGCTGGTAAGTAGCAAAGCAGCTTCAAGTTTAGCTCTTAGAATGTCCAGCACAAGCCTCAGTTCTTCAGGGTGATTTGGTTTTGGAATTTATCAAGGAAAAAAAATGGTTTTTGTGCAATGTCCTAATTTTTTTTGGTAAGCTGAGTCAGATTTCTGAAGGTGGTTTAATTGGCATTTACCTAAACAAAGGGATTCTCTGGGGTCTTTTCAAATTAAAACCTGTTTTAACTAGGGCTTCACATGTAACTGTATGAGTGTTAAATCTGTGATCCTTTGACAGCCAGACTGCAGTTTTTGGAATGTACTGAAATAATCCCCAAATTCAAACACACACAAATTAAATTAACTGATGTCATTCATGTGCTTTCAAAATGATCAGTGGCAAGTCTGTCCCTTGGACTTGCATAAATGGAATTACATGCCTCCCTAATGATCAGTTCAAATAAAACTTTCAGAAGTATCATCCCAGGAACAAAATAAATCTCTTTTATTTGTAAATTGCTGCTCACTGAGCTGCCTGGTTGGATGGCTCTGGACATCCCAGCTGCTCTGCACTGGTGGTGGGTCACAGCAGTGAAATGTTCTGCAGGAACAGTTCCAGAATTATTGGGCTCCAGCTTTCAAATATTGATGTACTGATACCTTTTTTGGGACAATGGATTTTTGTGACTTTTTAGTGTTTGGTTGGTAAAGATTTCTGCCTCCCCTCTGTAGTCCCTTACTTTGAAATCATTTGCTATTGGTGGGCTGTAGGAACAGAAGGATTGTGCTTGGGAACCCAAGACCCCAATAAAAGCTGGAGTGGAAGGTGGCACTGCAGGCACTGGAACGAGCCAGGCTGCTTTTCCCTGCACAATCTCCTAAACTGCCTCCAGCTGCCTTCTCTGAATTCTTCTTATTTTTATTTTCACCCTACAAGAAGAGTAATTCAGGAATGTTGCTGCTGGGTTGAAGGAAGCAGTCGTAGGAGGGAAATGAGGGGGAAGTGGGGAGTGAAATTGGCAGCCATGAGGCTTCTCCACAGAAAATCCCCAAAGTGGCAAATCAAAACCCACTTGAGTGCCACTCTACACCTTGTGACACGTTTCCTGTTTGTAATTCAGCGTGATTTACAGATTTTAAATTTCTGTTAGTTGGGACACTTTGTATTATTTCAACATCTTCCTCTTTGTTCTGACATTGAATAGCGACAAACGTCATATGCAAATACTGCCAGAGTTACAAGGGCATAATTACTCTGAGGTATGCATATTAATCTGAGAATGACATATTTTAATAACATGAGGGGGTGTTGTGTGACTGCACAAGTTTACTTTATTCTTAGGCTGATTTAGTCAACAAAGAACATTACCACAGCATAGAGCACATTCAATTTTCATTCCGTGGCATCGCAGATGCTCAGCCCAGTGTGCAATCCTGAGCACAGCTACAATTCCCTCGCTGTGCTGCTGCATCCTTATGGCCAAACTTGTTCCCTTTATGGCCCAGTTTCCCCTCTAGCTCTGATTTCTGGGTTAGTGCAGGCTGCCCAGGAAATACAGGTCAGTACATTTGCAGGAGATACACTGTGAGTATCCCAGGGCTTTTGACTTGCATTAGGATTCCTACACCCTGCAGGCCAGCACTCTGTGTGCCTTTCCTTTCTATGCAGAAATGGGATGGATTTCTGCTGGTCTAATTAGGGGAAAGTTCATTGTCAGTGCTGCAGAGGAGGTGAACACAGAGGTGCATTTTCCTGAGATGATGGAGCACCACAAGCAGGGCTTGGTGCTGCTGATGGCTCTGGATCAGGCTGGTGCAGGACAGGAGTGGAATCTTCCCCAAAAATTGCATTTCCTGGGGGAAACTGAGATGTCCTGGTGTGCAGGCTGAGGCAGGTGTCTGTCAGGAGCTTTTGGCAGGAATTGCCCATGAAGTGTTGGAATGTTATTTAAGCTGTGGAGTGACCAAGGTGAGAGCTGGTGGCTGAGATGTTGGGGCCTTTCCTGTGGTTCTCATTCCCTTTTTCCTGCTAGAACTTGAGGATCTGTGCTGGAATGGCCCTGGCTGGATGGACTGGGGCTGAAGAACCCCTGTGTGGTTCTCCATCCACAACGTGCCCATGAGTTAAGAGCCAACAAAGGAGCAGGGAGTGGGCACTGCTGACAGAGGACATGAGACAAATACTGCAATCAAAACTGCCTGGCAATTTCTCCCTTTTTTCCCCCCTTTTTCCCTTAGATGAAGTGAAATCACAGTGAATGAGTGAGTTTTCTGTGCCTAATTGTGAAGGCAGTGTAACGTGTTAGGTTGGAAAGTTCCTTGTAATCAATTTTGCTGACACTGTGTTCTGTTTAGAAGAAAATATGAAAAAAGGACTATAAATGGGAATAAAAGAAAAATCATGTGAAAAGGAAAAGAAAACATTAATCAGAATCAAATATAGAACAGAGTAATGAATTACAAATGGCTTTCTCATGATTGTATAGAGGATTTTTTCCACAGGATATCTGCTCCATTCAAGAGAGAAATGAGCACTATTCAGTGAATGGAAAGTATTCAGAGTTCCATTTTTATCCTTATCATTCAGTGTAGGGGTTGAGGCCTGATTTACCACACTCCAGCTAAGCTCTGCAGTCCCTGGAGTTACTAATTTCATCGTGAGTTGTTTTATTTATTTTTTTATAGGCCTTCCTGAGTGCTTTACAGACACTAATTAATTCATCCTCACAACACACTTGTGAAAAGGATACTGTAAATTTAGTTCTAGAGGTAGGAAGCTAATGCACAGCAGTTGGTGTCAAAATCACCAAAAATGTGTTTTTCAAGAGCAGCTTAATGTACAATATTTCAGAGCATTTTTTACCTTTATAGCATAAATTTAAAACACGGGCTCTCTTGGGTTTAAATGTAGCTCTGATTTTCAGAGCTGCTGAGAACAGGGTTCATCCAAGGTTGGCACCTAGAAAACAAACACAATTATTTGCCATTGGAGAAACGTGTGTATTGTAAATCACTCAGATTTACCAAAGAATTCAGTTATCTGGAATTATATTCAGCTGACCAAATTATGAGTCTTCCCAAGTTTTCAAAACTCCTTTTGCAAAATTTTTATTACATACCTTCTAATTTCTCCCCCAATGAGCCAGGAATCCTATTGACATTGCAGAAGCTCCCACATAAATGGAATTAATTTCCAGGTCCAAGTCCACGCAGTCTGCACGGAGTCAGAGCTCCTGCAGGGCACTGTCTGTGTGTTTAATTGTGTAAATAAATTCTGGATCATAAAGCATTTTCACAAAGGGACTCTGAGTCTTTGGAATGTGCATCTTCAGTTCTAGCATTTTGAACTTTCCGTCTGTGCTTTTATGAGCTTTATGTCACCCTTTTCTTTTTTTTCCTCTCTAAAATACCTTCTTTGCATTCAGCTTTATTAAAGCCTGGCCTTATCTGCAGCCTTCCCAGGGCACTCTGTGTGCTGTGCTTTCCTGGCAGTTTGCTGGACAAAGGAATTTGCATTGGGAACACTCAGTTTGGGGTCTGTTCCAGCTCCTGGGGACTCTGTTTGCATCCTGATCTCTGCAGGCATTTGTTGGCCTGCAGAAATATACTGGGTTTTTTTCTCTCTTTTTTCCATTCCTTCCCCTGCTTCACCAGTCAAATTGGTTCCTCCTTTTCCCTATTTTGCCACTGATTTTTCAGTGGAGAATACTGAAACACCTTCCATGTATTTTCTATTTCATTTTAAAGTAACTTTAAGGATTGTAAAGCACTTTTTCTCCTGAATTGTAGTACTGGGTATGGTAATACCATTAATATCTGAAGTGCACAGCGTAATCAGCATGAACAAGATGTCTGGAAGGCAAAGCTTTGTTTCAAACAATCAATTTGACAAACTTCAAATAAATTCCTGTGCTAAGAAAGTATTAAATTGTGAGAATCACCGTTAGCTCTGGCAGAACACGCAGACATAAATTGTTAGGAAATCGAATAGAATAAAATAACTTTGTGATTTAAGAAAATTGCCTTCCCACTTGAAATTTTTTGGCTTGATGGATCCACAATAAGCCTTGAGCCAGGAGTTTGGGTTGCTGTTGGCAGCTCCTGAGCTTGCTGCTGAATCCTTGGGGATGGAGGTTGATGAAAGGCTGGAGAACCTTGCTCTGATTTACCTCCTCCTGTGCCCAGAGCCAGCTTTGGAGCAGCTTTGCTGTCACATAAACAGGCAGAATTTTATTGGAGATTTTACAGAGATACAGAATGGGATCATAGAATGGATTTTGAAGTTTGGAGCTTTTTTCCCCCCTCCTGCTCTTGGATGATTGGAGATTGTCCATAGTGAGAGATTATTACAGCCAGTATTATTTCAGATGAAACTTATTTTTTTAATCTTCTGAACTTGATGTCCAGCTCATGTACCCAGAGATACTTCTGTGTAAGATGCAGCTTTAATCTTATTTGATGAGATTAATGATTCCTCTCAAGCAGGAGATTCTAAACAGAGAGGCAGTTGGGGTTTTGTTGTTTGGATTTGTATCTTCTGATGTCTGTGAAATGTTTTTCTTCTTTTCTTCTGGAATAAAGGAGGACTTTTATCCCCCTTCCTTTCACTTTTTTATTCTTTTTTTTCTCTGTTGTCTGAGCTTCCCCCTGCTGATAGAATCAGTGTAATCAGACACACTTTAATTAAGATGTATGCTGTCAATATCCAGAGCCTTCTTAATTTTTCTGCAGAGGGAACTTTTCCTGTTTCATTTTAAGAATTTAAAGAAAGTAAAGATTTTCATTTATAAAATTAAAATATTTATTAAACCAGCTGTAATGTTGGAAAACAAAAGAAGCTGAACAAACAGCCAAGCTGTCAGATGAACAGAACCTTCTTTATCAAGGATTATTTATCTATCCAGTGTCCAGCTACCCTTTCAAATAGTGCCTCTCTTTCTGTGGCATTTGTAATTTAAGGTGATGGAAGCCAATCTTTCCCATTTTCACAAGAAAGGAACTGCAAGGTAAGCAGGAAGAAAAAGTAGAATATGAAGGCAGCTTTTTAATGGGAATATGCCTGGCCTGAAACTGTCAGGGTGTTCATCTAATTATTTCGAATTATTTTTAAAGGCTTACAGAATCTTGACAAATTTCCATCATGCTTGACATATAAAAGTTCTCATAGCCTAAAAGCCCAAACAAAACCAAATTTTCTTATACAGGAGAATAAAAGAAGTTACTATCTTAAGTATTTTGAGAGGTGGAAGTTGTCTTGCAGGAAGGAAAGTAGAGGTGTTTAATTTGGGCAAAGGACTGCAACATATAAGGCAGAAAAATAAAATTTGAGAAGGAGTTTTTAATGGTATAAAATTTAAACAAAAACTCCATCACCTTCTCAAAGCACTATCATGGCATTCATTTAAATGCATTTGTGTAACTTTGATAGTCAAAATAAGATTAAAGAACCATTTTTTATGGGGCAAAAAATCAAGGGGTGTAAGAGTTCCCTGCTTTTCTGTGGCATTAAAAATCTGCATCTTTGCTGTCACTGCTTCCCTGTGCAGGAATAATTGTTGACACTTAGAAACACACTGCTGTCATTACATCCTGCTTAATTAGCCAGATGATTCTGCAAGAAAATTTTCAAGGAAATTCCCCTGACAACTGGATATGCTGTTTTCTGGGGAAAAGTCTCTTCAAAATGGGGTTTTAAATGGTTGATGCCTTCCCATATGTTTTCAAAGGTCAGATTTTAATTAAAAACCTTTAATTCACTTTGTCACAAGGGGACAGTGGCTCAGAAACAGCCAGGGTTCTTGATTTGATGCCTGAGAAACATTTCCCTGTTCTCTAGCATAGGTCAGTGTCATTCTGCAGAGTTTAATAACTGATGTGTCAGGCATAAAGAGCAACTATTTATTTCTAAATATTCACCAGTCTGAGCCTTCTTCACAGAGGAGAATCCTTGACTCCTGCCTTATCTCCAGATAAGGGGTACAGCTTGTTGTTCTTTCCTCTGAGATCATTGTTGGCATTCAATAACAAACCAGAGAGACTAAACCCCTTTCTTTGTGGGGGAAAAAAAAGAAGAGAGATTAATCATTTTGAAAAAGGACTCCTGTGATATTTTACTTGTAAGGGCAGGAAACAGACCAGTAAGGGAACAGAAAGAAAGTTGGGAACTGAGTCACTGGGATGGACAGGGCAGGTTGTGACAGGGCAGGACAGGGTAGGACAAGTATCACTGCCTAAGCTGAACTATATGAAGTAAAAAATTAATATAAGAACTTTCATCTCTTTTTACATAGAATAATCTTTCCAGGTAAATATATGTCAAGGGGATGCTCTGCTCCTGTAATGGTCAACAAGAAACAAGCTCATTATTTTTCTTTTGGGAAAACAAGGATGAAAGCTCTGTGTAGGATAATTTGAAGGCTATGAGTCATTCACTAAAATTGTTTATTTTTAAATATGTTCTTAAATTTTAATAACTAGGATGAAAGAGCAAATAACAAAATGTAGGGTAATTCTGTGTGATTAGTCAGGTTTTATGACTCTCCAATGGCATCTGTTAAGAGATAAAATTATAATTTGATTTTTTTCCAAAAATACACAGAGATTAAAAAGAGTCTAAGAAATTTAGGAAGAAATAAGTGGTAAAATTTAGTGCAAAGTTTAGCACTCTGTCCTCTTGTGGCCCTCAAGATTTTAATCTGTTGGGTTTTTTGAGCAGGGAATTAATCTCGTCAAAGCAAGTGAGATTTTAGGACTGGGATATTAAATTTGATATAAAAGTGTGGCTGGAAATGTGTTCCTGAGGTTGAGCAAGTGCTAAAAGAGCAGGAATGTTGTGTAATGTTCTCGTGAAAAGTTCACTGTGGAAATTGAGCATAACTCACACTAGATGGGCAAAATTTCTGCCCAATTAAATATATAAAAAAAAAAAAAAAACCACGAAAAATTGGGTTTTTAATGGAGATTCCCCATCCCATTGTCCATGGGGGCCTTCAGCTTTCCAGGATCCTCTTTGTGTCCTTGAGTTGGCAAAGGGAACTTTGTCCTCAGCTGCTGCAGGGACCACAGACACAGCAGAACAGCAGACACTGATAAATTTACAGCTCTAAAAAGGAAATTCTGAAAGGTTCACCAGCAGCTTCTTTCTTCCAACTAATCCCATTTTGTGAAGCTGATTTCAAGACTGGCAAGATTCGATTTGGGTCTTTGGTTTTTGTAAATGAAGTAGGTTGTAAAGCAGACTAATGTAAGAGAACAAATGAGATGGGGAGTAAAACCTAAAGCAGAGTTTCCTATGCAATAGAGTCAAGCAACCAGCCAGCAATCAGGTTTGGACAATCTTTATTTTTAAGATTTCAAAACGTTTAAGATTTGCTGAAGTGCAATTAGTTTACATTAAGGCAGAAGTTTCATTTTCCCATGAAAAATCCAAACAGGCCCAGCTAGAGGAGGTTGCTCAGAGCCTCATCCAGTCACAATTTGATCATCTCCAAATCAGAGATTCCACAGCTTTGCCAGCCTGTTCCAGGCTTTTATTTTCCTGATGGTAAAGCTGAAAAAAAAAATTCCTTACCCGAGTTCCAATTTGTTTCTTGCTTCTCAGGCTCCCACTGTGAGGAAGAGTTTGGCTCCATCCTATCTTAGTTTAGGGATTGTGGAGGGCAATATCCCCTAAACTTTGTAGGATTTTCAAGTTTTGGGTTTTTCTTGAGGGGTGGGGAGGTGGTGTTTGTGTGCCCCACCCTGCCTGAAGATCTCCATTGGCATTCAGGAATCTGGAAATTGCTTTCTCTGAACAAAATGTTCTTGGTTATTGCTGGGGACTCCAAACTTTGGGGCTGTGACAGCACAAAGTGATGCAGAACTATTGAAAGAACAATAAATCAGCAGCACAATGTACCAATTAGATTAATTAGATTTCCAAATGGGATGGATAAGGGTGCTGTGGGAAGAGAGGGGAAGCTCTGGCCTGGCTCCTGAGAGGGAAACAGGAGCCCCTGAGCCTCCCTGACATTGGGGCTGAGTGTGCTCAGCTCCTCAGATCCCTGCTCTGCTTGTCCCTTTCCACCTTGTCAGTCTCCTCCCTCCAGCAGAATTCCTGATGGACTGATTACAAAGCTCCTGTCAGTTCACCAATCTCATTTCCCCCATAAATTAGCAATATGAGCACTGGCTCCTGTCTTTTCTGAGTTTGGCTCTGGCTTCGCTTTTACTGAATCAGGAACTCTTTGAAAATGGGGCATTTACATTTAAAAACTACTCCTGCTCATGCTTTCAATTTCAATACTTCTTTTATGTCATTTGTAATGAAAAGAGATCATGTTAAATATTTCAAATACTGAATAGGCACAAGTTTTTATGCTGATGCTCTGTGCTGAACTCTGCTCACAAACTTTAGAATTAAAAAAAGCATTAAGTGAGAAAACTCTGCTATTTATAGTGCTTTTGATATAGATTTGTTAAACTTAGATTTGCAAATGTTAATTGACCACAGCTCCTTCCAGTCTCTTCAAATGTTACGGTCCTCAGAACAAATTTATTATTTTAATTATCATGCAAATATCCTGTATTTGTTTCCTACAGATATTAATTACCCTTTTTGCTCTTTATTTTGCAGGGAATGTATATCAAATCAACATATGATGGACTACATGTAATCACAGGAACAACAGAAAATGTAAGATTCTTTATTTTAAAATACGTTCATCATGCTTACAATTATTTTCTGTGTATCTGCAGTGCACTTTGTAAGCTTGCTTTAAACAAAGCCACTTTTTATTAATATATTTTGTCCTTTTATATATATGTATCATATTACCTTTGTAAAGACTTAGTACCCTTGAACATAGATGTAGAAAAGCCACTGTATTGAAATTATTAATTAGTAATGCTATAATAAAGGAAATTCTCAAACTTCTGCCCTCAGTGATTCCTCAAATATTCCCTTCTAACAACATTCACACACTTTCTCTCTGGCAAAAGTGGTTTCCTTTATATTAAGTACATAATATATATATATACAATACAGACAATACAATGCATACATATATATATAATATATACTTATATTAGTACATTATATTTTGTTTTCCACCATTTGTAGTAAATACATAGAAGACATCAATTATCATTTTCATTGTAGCCCCAGAGGTATTAAAAAACCTGAACTAAAATCACAGAGAGTTTATAGCTCAAAGATCTGTGTGAGGTTTGAGGGGCACTAAAGAGTGTGGCAGGAACAAGAGCTCAGCTTCTAAACATCCTCCTCGTTCCTCAACGTGCAGTTCATAATTATAAATTTGAATAATTAAATTGCCTTCAACTGCTGCCATCTAATTACTGTGACAGACTTTATAACAAAACCCTCTGGTTCTCATCTTCCAGTCACTGCTCCCACTCAGGCTCAGGTCTGTGCAGAGCTCAGAGCTGGGCAAGTGACAAGTTGAGGTTTTTGGAATTAAGGATTCTGGAATTATGGATTGCTGAGGCCCAAGGAGCATCACATGAGCTCTGTGAGATGCAGATCCTGCCTGGCAAGTGCCAGTGCTCTGCTGGCCCATATGGGTGAGCTCCATGTGGGATATTTTAATTGATTTATATACATTTAGTGGTATTTATATGGGTTTTGTCAGTGCAAGCCCATGGAAAGCCAGATGATTTGTATGTCACAATTTGGGAAGACAATTCTAATGCAAATTAAACTTGAAATTTGTTTGTTTATATTGTCACCATTGGCAGCATTTAGAAGTCTAAAAATAACTATATGTGTATCTTGGGTGCTGAAAATTATGACTTGATCCATCTTGATTATGTTGGAGAGATTATGTTCATAGATTGAATTACTCATGCTATAATTAATCCATTTTTTTACTGTAATTCTAATTCATTTCAGAAATATAATGCAGTTTGTAGGGGAAATATTGATATATTTACAATTGAAATTCACAGGAACAGTTACTAAATTGCCAGCCACTAGAAATAATTTTTTTTAATTTGGACTGTCAAAACTTTTTGCTATGACACCACCAGAAGAAATTGCTTTTTTTGGTTTTGCTGGAAGTGTAATCACATGCACAGATAAACCAGCTTCAAAGACCTTTAACTTGTGGTGTTTCAGCAAATTGATTTTTCATTCCTTTTGAAGGGATAATTGACCTCAGAGCCAATGTTTAATTAGCTCAGCCTCATCCAAGTCAGGAAAGCAGCTAAAAAGAGAAAGAGCCAGGCCTTTGGTGCTCAGCTGAAGTTAACCATTATGGATGGAGGTGTTTCCTGCAGCTTCCTGCTCTCCTCTCATGAGAAAAGCCACTTAAAGCCAAAGAGTTTGTTAAAGTCACTTTGAATTCCAGGAATATTTCTGCTTCATGTTTGCTCCTGGGCTGCCAAAATTCCACAAGTTTCCAAGAAAAGAAGTGGTTCTGGAGCCATGTGTGTTTTCACATCCCCACCTGAAGTGTGGGGTAAAATCCTGTTTGTTGTAGGGCAGGAGGGCTCAGGGGCTGAGGTGGGGTCTGATCTGCCCAGGGGTCAGCTCAGAACTGGAACCCAGAGTGACCAAAGCCCTCTGAGAGCTCAGGCAGGTGAGGGGCTGGGAATGGAGAACCAGAGAGAGAAAGGCTGGGAATGGAGAACCAGAGAAAAGGCTGGGAATGGAAAACCTGAGAGAGAAAGGCTGGGAATGGAGAACCAGAGAGAGAAAGGCTGGGAATGGAGAACCAGAGGACAGGCTGGGAATGGAGAGCCAGAGGAAAGGCTGGGAATGGAGAACCTGAGAGAAAAAGGCTGGGAATGGAGAACCTGAGAGAAAAAGGCTGGGAATGGAGAACCAGAGAGAGAAAGGCTGGGAATGGAGAACCAGAGGACAGGCTGGGAATGGAGAACCAGAGAGAGAAAGGCTGGGAATGGAGAACCAGAGGACAGGCTGGGAATGGAGAACCTGAGAGAGAAAGTCTGGGAATGGAGAACCAGAGGAAAGGCTGGGAATGGAGAACAAGAGAGAGAAAGGCTGGGAATGGAGAGCCAGAGGAAAGGCTGGGAATGGAGAACCAGAGGAAAGGCTGGGAATGGAGAACCAGAGGAAAGGCTGGGAATGGAGAACCAGAGGAAAGGCTGGGAATGGAGAACTGGCCCCCAGCCCAGAGTGACCAAAGCCCTGCCAGAGCTCAGGCAGGTGAGGGGCTGGAAGTGGGCAGAGAAAGGCTGGGAATGGAGAACCAGGGAAAGACTGGGAATGAAGAAGCAGCAGTGGGCAGGAGGTAAAAGCTGTGCTTGGAGCAGCCCAGTCAGGCTGGGAATCACCATGTCCAGGGCTGGCTGATTGCCCTGTTGGCTGATTGTTGGGTAATCAATAATTGGGTAATCTCCTGCCCCCAGAGCCCTGCGTGGCTCTGGCAGCAGGGACTGACCCTTGGGGGGGATGAGTCTCTCTGGCATTTGATTCAGAAATAATTGCAGTCATTTCCCTGTCAGTGGCAATTTGGGTTTTTCTTGTATTGCCTCCTCTTCTCTCTGCTCCTTTTATTTGTTTATGTTTTATGTTTTTAATCTCCATTCACAAAAGGAATGAGTGGGATTTTGGGTTGAAGACAGTGCAGCTGAGGAGCTCTTGCCTGCAGTGAGGTCATGACCATCAACTTCTCCATGAACATCACTTTCAGTTCAGATGAATCCTTTCTTCCTTTGTGTTTGACACGTGCCTCCTTTATTGTGTTTAACAATTTATGTTTTAGGCTGGCTGCAGGAGCTATCCGGGAGCTCAGCTACATTTTGGTAACAGCTTTTTCCCTGTGCTGCTCTTCAGCAGGATTGGAGCCAGGCCACCCCCTCCAGCTGCAAGTGGCTCCTTTTCTGCCTTTCTTAGGAGCCTGTTTGCTTGGCAGGGAGCTTGAACTGTTTCTGGAGGATTATTTTGGTTTAAAAGTTTCAGCACTGTTTGACAGGGGCACTCAGTCCTCTCCTCTCTCTGAGCCTGTATCTCACGAGTAAATTTCCCATCTTGTCCAAGGCTCCTGACTGAACAGCCAACTTTCCACTGGGTTTATTTTCCAAGGTGATGTCTCAGCTCTTGAATTCTTTGTGGTTTTTTCCTCCTGAGTGCCAGGCTGTTGTGCTCTGTGTCAGTAGAACACTCTTGTAAGCCAGGGCACAGTGCAAACAATTTGCTTGAATTTTCAGCTGAGAACTGCTGATCTCCTGAATGCCCCTGATTTCTCTCACAGATTTAAGATTTCATCAAAGCATCTAAAAATTGTTTGTACAATAGTAGCTGGCCATGTTTGAGTGGCTCCTCAATGGGTTTTAACCCATTTTCATGTGCTCAGAACCAGCTGTATTTAGGATAAGGGAGTTTTCCAGCTCCAGGATCACGAAATTATGTGAATAGTGTGTGTACATAAAATCTGTTGAAAAACAAGTCCCTTGCACCCATTTGTAAATTACCACATTCTGTGTTCAAATGGTCCATTTAGCACTGTTTTGGAAGTGCTGGAGCTGGATTTGAAGGTATAAATACCCTGAGTGTGCAGAGCATCTTCAGCTCCCCTCAGCAGTGACTCCAGTGCTCTAGGGAGGACTGAGCCCTGATTTCTGCCCCACACCTGGCTGGTCCTGGGTGTGTTGTACCAGATTTAACTCCAGGAGCTGTGAATTCACCCAGGGTATTCCCAACAAGGTTGTGACTGCTCAGCTAAACACAATGGAATAGCTCAACTGGCCACAAATGGCAGCTGGAATTCTAGGTTGGAATGGCAAATGGAATTCTAGGTTACTCCATCAAATGTTATCAGAAAAAATATTTTTTTCCTTATGAATATGACCAGTTATCACTATTTGACAGCAATAAGACTTCTTTAGGCACAGCTTTCTTGCCTCCTTCAGCATTCATTGTTTTAATTCCTGCTCTTTCCTTCCACCTCCACATCCTCCCTGTAAAGTGAATTTTTCTCTCTTGTCCTCAGTCTCCTGCTGACCAGTGTAAGAAAATCCATGCTGGTGATGAGGTGATCCAGGTCAACCACCAAACTGTGGTAAGTATTTTGGAAATTCTGTGCTCAGGCTTTGCAGCACAGAAAAGTACAAAAGCTGATAAAAGTACTAATTCCTCTTTTCTCAACTATATTATTATTATTTATGTCTTTTTAAACATCATATTCACTGCTTATTCTTAATAAGAAAAGGCCCAAATTGAGTCCATAACCAGCCCAGAAGGATTAAGCCAAATTTACATTTTGCACAGCTGCTGTTCAACATCATACTCTTCTTATATAAGGAGATCCAAGAATATTTCCTTGAAGTTCTTAGACTTCTCATTATGCACTTGCCAGCTGGTTTAACTTCTCCTCTTGAACAGAATTTTGCATTCTGTTTAATGCAGGATCCAGATTAATAATGCAGAAGTGCTGTAGCAGCCATGTATGCTGAATCTGTTGGGGGGAAGAGATAAAAATTATTAAAGTGCTGATAGAAATCTGCCAGGATTGGGGTTTGGGCATTCTTGGATGGAGATTTATTTTTAAGATACCCATAAGCAGGTGGATGCTGAACCTCAGTATTGAAGAATGTAATTTAAATATAATTTAAATAGCTCCAGTGCTGCTGGAGAAAGGAGCACTGGTATTTATTATTTCTTAGGCATAACTGGTGATAAGGACAATGGTGACTTCCTAAGAAACTCCTAATTTAGCTATTTCACTTTGTCCTGGTGAACCCCATCTCCAGACATACCAGATGCAAAATTAAGAAATCTCTTTCTGTCTGTCACTTGTGTGAAGTGGAAATATGAAAGTCTGGCTATTAAAATCTTATGATTAGAGAGCAAATATTTTCTCTTGAAAAGAAGTATAACTTATTCATTTACACTTTAAATGTTAATGCAACACACAGCTCTTATCTGTATTAGAGAGTTGTCATAGTTACAAGCTGAAATATGCATTAGGCTGGCTTTCTCCATCAAACACACTCTTCAAGTGACAGATCTGATTTAATCTTTACTCCCATAGGTGAAATCCCCCATTCAGCTTCTCAAGAATTGGCTTTTTTAGCAACTCTTTCCATGTCTGTTATTACAGCAGGCTCAAGGTGGTTGATACTTGTAATCCCTTTCCACCTGAGGGCACAGGCCCAACAGCAGAGTCAAGTGCCATAAAAGACTTTTTCCCTAAAAAATTCCCCCCCTCTAATAAATTAATTATTCATTCTGAAGTTTCTAACAAGCCAAGGAAATAGATAAAGGGCACTGGTTCTTTTGGAAGCTTATTCTTGCTCTGAAATGGCTGGGAAAGTCTCACTATGTCCCCAGTTTGGAAAATCAGGCAGCAGCAGTGAGTGTTTGCATGGTTCAGAGGTGTGTGTCCAGCTCACCCTCATGGATTAGGAGTTTTAATATTTTAAATATCCCTTAGATCTTCAAGTGTCACTTCTGGCACTCCTTGCTGCAAACCACCCTCAGCTGTGCTCCTTCCTCCCCCCCACAGCTATCTTGTTATCATGATCCATATTTTGCTTATAATTAGCATTGTTTCCATTAGTGAACTGGAATTATTCAAAGGCAACAGCTCATTAAATTTCTACATAATCAAAATTCTAATATTAGCACGACCAGCTCATAAAAAGGGGTGTAACCCATTTGAAAATAATGACTGGGGGGGGTCAGAGAACTTGCAGATCTCTGGTGTTCCTACAGGTTTTCCAGAGCAGATTTTATTTTGGTTATCCTAACCAAAACACTTGTTTAAGGTTGATGCTTCTGTAGCATTTTGGTACCAATATTTTATATTATATCAAATATAAATCCTTCAGCACAATGTGTTTGGAAGAAACTGTCCTGAAGATGATTAGAAAATGTCATTTTTCCTGCCACTGCTGGAAATACTTCCCTGGGCAGAGAAAGTATGGATCTCCTTTAGCAGTTCCAATCCCATAGCTGGCTACCAGCACCATTTAATCTGATTTTGACTGAACTAGGCCAGTGTATTTTCTGGATAAATTCATATTCATTTAATGTGATCATTTGAGTTTTAAAACTTTCATTGATGTTCCCACAACCTGTAATAAATTGCTCCGGTAGTTAATTATTCTCATTGCTGGGGGGAATAAAGTCATTTTATTTGTAGTCTATATTTGTCTGGCACAAGCTTCCAGTCCTTTGATCTTGATGTATTTTTATCTCTTAAATTGGAGAGCAGGTTTCTCTTTTAGGTATTTTCAGGATGCAATCAAATTAGCTCATCACTCTTTTTTTTTAGCAAGGTGGATAATTTGAGCACTTCCAGTTTGTCATCCTAATACATGACCCTCCTCAGCATCCTCTTTAAATCCAGCTGCAGCACTCTGCATTTCTCACAGGAGTTATGGAGCTGTCCAGGGCAAGGCTTCACTCAGGGGCAGGGCAGAACTGTGGCGCTGAAAGAGTAAAAATGAGATTTCAGAGCCTGGAGCTGCTCCAGGGCAGGGTCAGGGTGGATTTCAGGAATTGTTCTCCCTGCTGAGGGTGATTGGGCACAGAACAGATCCCCCAGGGAATGGGCACAACTTTTCACAGTTTTACTTTATTTTTCCAAAAGCTTTTCTATGGAGTTGAGAGTTTAAAAGTGTTCAGGAGGTATTAAAGGAGAGCTGCTTCCAAATTATGTAATGGAACAACTGAAAAAGTGAGAAATAAAAGCCTTTCCACGTGGAATCTGGTCTAACCAAGGAACACTCTGTAATACAATTACAAAGATCAAAGAAAAAATAATAGTACTTTAAGCAAGAAATTAATTAAAGCAGGCAATTCACCACTGGCTGTTAAGATCATTTAATCATTATCCAATTTCCTTATTTGCTTTTCTGCTTTTTCTTGCTTATAAGATTTTAATAAAACAGTGTAAGAAACTTTAAGAATAAGTTATACATTCTAAATTACTGCCACCCTAACTCTTTATTTTTCCCTAAAATACAACAACAGGCACCAATTCTGCCAGTGCCTTGTGTATTTTTACTTAGTCTCCTATAAAATTCTACAGAAGCACTGAAGATGCCACTGTAGCATTTTTTTGTTTGCAAAATTAACAGTTACTTTTTCGGAGGTGTATTATTTGCTGCTTAGTTGAAATAGTATATTTTATATTGTAATCATTTTTCAGCATAAACTTATGAAAATGAAATTGTGTTAATTTTCCTTTTTAGGTAGTTTTTCAGACAATGAATATATTGGAGATCAATTAAATATTAATTCATTTACCTGACCACCTGTAAAATATTTTGTCTCTTTCTGGATAGAGAAGTGATTTGTAAACAAGGAAAAACCGAATTTCTCTGTCTTCTATTCTTTGGTGGTTTTTTTAGTTTGGGGTTTTTTTGGTGAGGGTTAGGATTTGAAGGTTATTTCATAGGACAGAGAGCAGTAAGAAGGCTTTTAGTAATTCCTGTTGAAAGCTCGATGTTACTCAGGAGCACCTGGCAAGACTCCAGGAGTCAGAATGCAGTAATTAATCCCAAACCAACTGAGCACCACAGAGCTGATGTGACTGAAAATGGCAAAGATGAACTTGGAATTAATCAGGAACACATTTCCAGGAGAAGCTGGGTTTGGATACCATTGTCTTGACATTAGTAATATCTTGTCTGGGATAGTGTGTGATCTCCAGGTCATTCACAGCTATCAAAGGTGTTCACTTAGATAGGAGCCTTAAAAAAATGTAATGGGTAAAAAGGAAAATGTGTCATCTGTCTCATAGGAAGAGGAATTATTTAAGGATTTCAGTTTGGTTAACTCAGCCAGCTGGGGCTGAGACAGAATTCCTCTTTCTCCACAGACAGAGGCAATAAAGACCAGAAAGAGAAACAAATCCTCAAGGCATAAAACACTGCTGAGCCAGAGCAAGAGGCCACAGAAATATCTGTAATAAATCTGTTGTGCTACTTGTTTCTTATATTCTCTTGAAGCAGCTGCAGGTTTTGACTGGAGTAGTTGCATTTTCACACTCGAGGTTGTTTTTTGGAAGGATGGACCCTGTGCTTTCAAGGGCATAGAAGAAAGATGGGGACACATTTTTAGTAGGGTCTGTTGTAGAGGGGCAATGACTTTATACTGAAAGGGGGGAGATTTGGATATAAAGAAGGATTTTTTTGCAGTGAAACACAGGCACAGGGTGCCCAGAGGAGCTGTGGCTGCCCCATCCCTGGAAGTGTCCAAGGCCAGGTTGGACAGAGCTCTGAGAACCCACTTGAGAATGTCCCTGCTCCTGGCAGAGAGGCAACCCTCTTTTTAAGGACTAAATGACCTTAAAAATGTCCCTTCAAACCCCAAATATACTTTGATTCTAAGTACATGATCAGCAGCCTAATGCCCTTTCATACTCTTCACTGTCAAATTACATGCTTGAAATTAAGTGTGTCAAGAGCCTGGCACAATGAAATCATTTCAGCACTAATTTATTTGTGTGAAGACAGTCATTGAATTAATACCCTCGGTGTCTGTTTGCTGAATTGTAAATATGAGTCCTAATGAGAGCTCATTTTAGGTGGAGGTAATTCTGTAAATGTAGTGCCAGGTCACACCATCTGTGTTTCAGCACACTCTGTGTTGGGAAATGCAAGCAGGGGGAAAGAAAAAAAAAAGGACAAAAGCTGTCATGAGAATTTGAACTTCTTTCCCCAAAAGATGTCCTTCTGTTTCCAAACAAAGTGCCACATGTTCCTTGTTCTCCAGACCCAGCCTCTCAGAAAGGCTCAGCAAAGCCTCTCTCTCTTCCAGCAGTAGATCTTGCTGCTTCTTGGATTCTTGCTGTGTTTCTCCGTTGGTTAATGAAAATAACTCTGTAAGATAATGGGAGAACATTTGGGTTTAAATCATCAATTCTTGTTAGAAGCAGCTGGAATATTAATGAGAGTGAATCAGCTACAGGTGTTAATGACGAGCTTCCCCTTCAGTGACAGAAAAGTCTTATGATCTTCCAGCACATTTTTGTCTAATAATAATTTCTGATTTCCATCTTAATCAAACCAGCTCCCTTGATTAAATCCCTAATGAGGCAAAGTGAATTACTTAAAATATGAAAAGATTGTAGTCTGCTTCCTTAAAAAAGTTGGGTTTACACCAGCTGGGTTTTTTTTTAATGCAAATATGAAGAGAGGTCAAACTTTGCAGGTTCAAGTAAATATCCAGATGGCTTTGCTTATGTATTTGAAGAGTCATGAGGGGAAACATCTGTCCTGGTTCCTGTGAGGGGTTACTGCAGTCAGAGCAGAATTACTTGTTTTCAGGTGCTGTGCAATATAGGAGGATATAAATATTTAGAAAATATTTGGCACAACTGATTTCCAGACCAAATGCCTGAAAAGGGAGCTTTTAAATTCCTGTTAGTTATTGCTCTGTGTCTCCCCACCCCAGGTGTTCCAGTGAGCAGAGCAGGCACAAATCCCCCAAGCAAATTCAGGTGTAACCTCCCTTCCTGCTGTGAGGGACACTCAGTATTTCTGTGTTCCTTTAAACTTTTCCATTTTCCAGAGTCCTGGCAGGGTTTGGTAAGGCAGTGATGGAACTGAGGAGCCCATTCCTGCCTTGTCCCCTGAAGTTTTGGGGAAAGCAGAGAAAGGAACAGATGCCTCTGTCCCCTGTGCACACCCAGCTCCACCCTCTGAGCTAATTTTTACTCTTGAATTCCTGCTATAATAAATAGGAGGAAGCAATTGGCAGGGAGATGAATAACTGCTCTGGGGGCTCAGACCTCTGGAATCCTCTGATAAACACCACCCTGTTCCACAGCTCAGCTGTTTTCTCAGCTCCTTTTCACAGACAAATATATCATGCACTTCATGCCTCTGCAGACACCCAAAAATGCACTGATTTTTTTATTTTTTTGTGTCCATCTATAGCATTAGGAACTTTTTGTATAAATTTTTCCTACAGATCTGCAGTGAGTCATCCCCAGGCAGGTAGGCTTTCTTTTGAAAAGGGAGAAAAGCATGAGCAGAGTTGGGATTTCTAACAATGCTGAAATCCCTGCTGCTGGGAGGATGCTTTCCAAATCCCATTCATGCAAATCCAGATCTTCTGAATGAGAAGCAGCAAAGTCATTATGAGGAGAGTCTAAAGAAGTTATTGGAGAACTAAAAAACACTGCTTTGCTGTTAATGAAAATGGGTTATGCCTCTCATGGTTTTCTCAACATATTAGTTAAGGAGTCCCAGCTACAAAATTATCAGGTTTGGGTCTACAAAATTTCCTCAGCATTATGGAATTTCCTGGTAAAGGAATTTATTGGTTTAGCAATTAATATTTTTGGAACGAATTTTTTAAAAGTTGTTATATTCTTAATTTTCCACCATATAGTTTCTATGAGAAAACTAACAAATCCTTTAATACAGACAGGAGTCCACAGGTCTCTTTTGCCTGGAGCTCTTTTTTCAACACTGAGCATGTGAAAACAAATTAATGATTGTGGCAATCTTAATTGTAAACTATGAAAATTTCAAACATCTGTCTCTGACCATTTTGAGTGAATTCTTTTGCATCTTTCTGTGTTTCTGCCATCTTTAGCATCTAAATTAGCATCCATTTTCATTTATGGAGGAAAATGAAAAGTACCACATTGGTCTTTTATTTCTTCGTTGTTCTAATGTTAATTTAACTTTCCTTGCTGAAATATCTTAACCCATTTTGTAGAATTCAGTTTTGACTGTATGGGCTGAAAATCTTAAAGGAGCAAAACACCTTTGTGGAGGATGCATCTTAGCAGAGCTAGAATTGCTTTAAAGACTGATTCTTTAGGAGTAAATGTCAAAATCTGGTTTTCAGCTAAGACTTTTAATCCACTGTAATGACTTCTCTTTTTTCAAAGCTATTTTTAGTAATATAATTTATAATAAGTTGTCCAAATTCCTGAGAGCATTTTATCATTGCCCAGTAGTAATGAGTGCAGACGGTGCTCTGACAGATCTTGGTATTTAATGGTTTTGTCATTAAGGTTCTCATTGGAATAATTTATCCTTCACTTAATTATTAATCATTCTTTTCTAAAAGGAGCCCATGGAACTCTAAGGATTTCGGCAATCTGAAAATTACATCAATCTATAAAAATCAAAGAGGGTTCCACTTGATTTCTATGATTGAGTAAAAGAGAAAAAAATAATATATGGCCCCTGTGCTTTTGTAAACACAGCCCAAACTGGAGGAGGTTTTTGGGATGCAAGCTGCCATCCCTGCATTTGTTTGGATGTTCCCTATTTACAGTTGCTGCTGTTGTCTGGTTTCCTGTGGCCAGTGCATTTTTAGAAAGTTTTCTATAGAACAGCAGCATTAAAAATAGAACAGAACTTTTAAAAGCTTTTAAAAACCCTTTTGGAATTCCAGCACATCTTGCAGTTCTGTCCCAGGTGGATGCTCACAGTGGGATCCTGGCCTTGGCCCACTGTGGAGGCAGCTTGGAACCTGACAGTGATATCCCAAATTCTCTCCAGCCCTTAGAAAAGCATTTTAGTTCCAATCTCTTGGAGGTTGTTTTTTATTTTCCCTTCACCTTTCTGTGTAATCAGATATTATCTTCCTCTAAGAGGAAGTCATTACAAACTCCACCTGATATAACAAGGGGGTGAATGCAGGCTGCTCTGTGCCTGAGCACCTAAATAATTTATTGTCCTGCTTTTTAATAGCAGTGGGGATTCACACTTTGGTCAGAAGAGAAACTATGATTAAAATGTTATTATAAACTCTGGCAGGTCTAACATGGCCAGTATAAAAATATTTACTGCTTGCATGTATTGGTGCTGGTGCTGTTCTGGGCTTCACTGAACTTTTCATTCTCACAGGTTCATGTCAGGGCTGGTGCTGCTGCCTTGGGAAGGTTGTCTGGGAATTGCTGTATGGGCACAGCATCCCAATTCCTGCAGTGCAGCTCTGCTCAGATTGTGGCAGTCACAGCATTTATGGCAGGTCTTTACCATGGCCATGAACTACTGCTCTAAAAATCTGCTGTGACTGGGACACAAAAGGCAGGGGAAAGAGAAAAGCCCTAAAAATATATTTTCTGGCTTTGTGTATAAATAATTAATAATAATATAATACTTCATACATTCCTATTTAAATCATCAAATTGATAAAGAAATGTCTCTATGTAGTTTTTTTTCTGAGTGCACATCCTTAGAGTACCAGTGATTTCCTTTTTTATGGCTCTGTTTGCAATTTACAGTAACTTGGAGACTCAGCTGTGCCCAGGGGCTGTACAGATAAACCAATAAATGATCATTTCTCTCCAGGCAGGGCCTTGCAGCTCTTCCACACAGGCTGCATTTGTAGCTCCAGCACAGTCTGCCTTCCTCCTCAGCACTCCCTGTTAAAACTCAGAGCCCAGACTGAAATGATTTCATAACTTCTAGACCTCATCTTCTGATTTAAAATGTTCCATGATCTCACAAGTTATTGAAAGGGTGACAGTGTTCACTTCTGCCTTATTTTGTTCAGGAACATGGCTAAAGAAAAGAAAGATAAAAATCCAGCTGCAGCAGCATGATTTGAGTGGAACAGTTCATAAAAACTGCTTGTGTTTGCAAGGAGCAGGCTGTAATAGACCTTGCTGGTTAACAGAACATTTCCTTCACATTTCAACTTAAATGGAAAGCTTTCAAAATTCAATTATGGACTTTTTCCTTAGGTTGGCTGGCAGTTAAAGAACCTAGTAAATGCACTGTGGGAAGACCCAAATGGAGTGATTTTAACCTTGAAAAAACGTCCTCAGAATACCCTGGTTTCTGCTCCTGCCCTGCTGAAGAATGTGAGGTGGAAGCCTCTGGCACTGCAGGTAAGGTGGTGTTGCAATGCTGCAATGTCATGGTAGATCCTTTATTCAAGAAAAAACACTGCAATTTTACCTGCCAGTGAAAGGAACAAGAGCCTGTCCCAAACTCCTCTGAAGCAGAGTCCTGAGATAAAGAACTCTGAGATAAAGAACAAGTGTGGCAATGCTCAGATTGCTTCCTCCATGTTTTGGTGACTCTGGGAGCCACAGGAATTCAGAAAGGAAAGAACATTTACAGAAAGTTTTATGGAGAACAAGGTTCAGTGGCTGCTCTGCCTCCCTGTTTCCATTATTTCACAGTCTGTCACCTACTTGTTTGTGATCAAGTGTGTCAGATCCATTAAATTCCAGGAGAACCCTGCTCCTGTTGCACCCCTCTCGTGCAGTTGGAGGTTTTGGCAGCAGGGATGATAGAACCTCTGCTATGTTCTGTGTACTCATTCCTTGAAAACCTGCTCATGCCAAAAAATAAAAGACAGTTGTGAACATCAGAGCTACTTCTTCCTACAGCAGGAAAAACTGAACTCAAAATGTCATTTTTAAAGGAAAGGCTTTCCAGCAAGTCAGTAACTGCTGATGGTTGTCTTTAATGCCTTTTAACACCCTGTAAGAAGTTGATGCACTTCCATCATGTGGAAGCTTCTCAGAACTGTTTTGTTTGGTTCATACAACACATGAATGTGTTTCTGAATGATTTTTAAATTAATGAAACAAAAGAAACCCTTCAAGCTTATCCAGGCAGATTTTTTCCCTGCCTGGCATTTTCTAAATCTTTCATTTCTCAGAGTTCCTGAATCCTGCACAGTGGCTTCACTGAAGGAGTTTTGTGTAATCCTTGCAGCCCAGGAATGCTGACAGTGGGATTTAGGGCCACCTTTCCTTCTCTGTGCCTGCCCTGGGGGAGAGGAACGGGGCCCTGGAACCCCCAGAGGGGATTTTTCTGTCAGAACACTGCAGGAATAACATCCTTTACTCTGGCAAGATGCTCATGTATCTACTTGTGAACTTCAGATGGAGCCTCCAGGGGCAGCAAAATGGAAATTGCAACTGCACAGGGCTTCCAGAGAGATCCTCTCTTTAAGATTTGTGCATTAAAGAATCAAAATTCACAGGCAGCACTGAATGTGAGGCTGTGGCACAGTGAGCAGTGTGTGCTGTACACACTGCAGGCATGGATTTGCCATCAAAAATGCAACTTTTGTTGTGGTAGCCAGAAAAGTGAAAGTGCACCAAGCTGCTTTTGTGGAATTATCAACAGTTCTGGCTTTGTGATGTCTCCTCTCCTGATGAGCCCCTGGAGCAAAGGGTGCTTGGAGTGTCTCCTTCCTGGGGTGTATTCCTTATTTATCAAAGAATAGTGGGGTGAGGTATTTAAACAAAAATATAAACCTCTTTGGAAAACAAAACCAGCCCTGCCAGTGTTACTTCTTAAGAGTAGATTCTGTTATGAGGCATGGAAAACCAGTTTCAGATCTTTTATTCTTCCTGCCACAGAGACAAGCTCGAGTGTGAGGGCCTGGATCCGTTTCAGGGCGCAGGTTTTGGGTTTGCCTGCTTCCCGCAGCTCTCACCTGGATCTGGTGTTATTTATTATTGTCAGTAATGACTTGGAAGCAGCCTGATTAAATTTCAAGATGCCACTGAAGCCTGTGCTTCCTGGACAGCTGACACAACAGCTTGTTGCTGCTGGAAGCAGTGAGCTCACTTCCCTCTCCTGTTGGCTGCAGTGCTCTCACCTTTCCGTGACTTTGGCATTTTCAGACTCTAGAGCTGTGGAATTGTAGGAGAATTTCTGGGTTTGTTTTTTTGTTGTTCTGGAGTTTCTGCTGCTCATGGATTAAATGGATCCTGTGTAACAGGCTCTGGGGTAGCAGAGAACAGAGCTCAGACAGGAGGGTTCACAGCGAGGGAGAGGCAGGACAGGGAACGGCCAAACAGCCCCAAACTGCAGGAAAATACCTCAGAGAAAAGAAATGGAGAGAGAACAGCTGATCAAAAGTCAGATTGTCACAAAAGAGGGATAACACACATGGGTGTGCTGTATTTCATGGCATGTTCCAGGTCCTGATCCATGCATGTTTCTCTGCATGTGCTGTTTTCATGGTGCACCCCATTTACCTATTTCTGTGTCCACATGTGGAGCAATTTTTCCATTCTGATTTCAAATAGAATGGAAATCATTCCATTTACTGAAAATCAATTTTCTGCTGTTAAAAAAAACCCCAAAACAACCAAGACAAAAAGCACTACATAATTAAGGAAGGCAAAAAGGAAATAGGGTTTAAGAAGTTGAAATCATATTTGTTACCTCAGGTTGGTGCACAGCAGGAAGTTTAAATAAAAGTTGCCATGTTCTCTATTGTTGCTTAAGGCACTTAGAGAGGTTATTAATATTTTTTCTGCAATAATTAAGTTTAAAATTATACCACATAGGTAATTTATGAATTATTGATGATACAGAATCTGTGAGGCCTTATAGAATTTATTACTGTGTCTTGTTGTAGTATTCTTTTGCTTTAGAGGGTTTTCCTTGATGCTGAATTAACAACAGCAGTTTCCATTTGTCAGTTCTGTGCTCTATTATCTTTCAGTGAGATTTGTGACACCATTTTTCCCCCCTTTTGTCTCTGGCTGACATTATGTGACAGTAGAAAATTATTTGAATTTTAAACTCCCTAATTATTTTCCCACTCAGGACAAAATGGTTTCGCTTTTGTTTTTTTAATTGACAATGGCAAATAGTGCTCCACACACTACAACTTCACTCAAATAAAATACAACATATATTGTATTTTCTTCTTTTTATTTGGAGAGCTTTTCAAATTGGAATAATCCTTCTGTCACAACTAATTGATCCAGAACAATTGCATAATTTATTATTTATTTTATCAATAAGCATAGAGAACTAATATAATTTTGATGCCTTTGTAGAATAACATTCTTATAAAAACCATCATTTTTTGGTACTTAGGAGTGCTTTTACTTTTTGAACCACATAAAAAATATTTCAGTGTTTACCTCTGGAGGACAGAAAACATTTTATTTAGAAAAAGATCAGTGTTTATATCTTTCATCCAAATTTTGAGTCACTGGCTTTTCCTTCCACCTGTAGAAAACTGGTTGTATCTATTTAAGCATAACTTTTATAAATAAAAATGTTTTCTATTTCTTGAGTATCAACACAGACTGAACCTTGGTTGAAAAATATTCTTTGTTTATATCTCTGTATCCTGCCCAGCATATTTGGTTATCATCCTTCTAGTCCTTGCAGTCCTCGAGCTTCCCTGTGACATCTGAATCCAACAATTGTGTTCAACATCATGTGAAAGTTTAAAAAGTGAAAATCTTAAACTAAAAAATAAAAAAATATCCTTTAATTTCTATTTCTTTGCTATTTACCATAGAACACGTATTTGTATCACCATGGCTATAAAGCCAAAGGATAATGAATTCTGCTGTCTTAAAAAATCAAGATGTTCTGTCCTTGCTAACAATAAATCTTCCACTGAAACCAACACAATCATTTCATTCAGTACAAGTATTCCAGAGCTCTGTAATTAACTTCTGTATTAATGGCATTTAATACAGTGTGTCCTTTCTCCTCAGATAATTGATTTTCTGCATTGATTAAAGATCATATTTTGATTGAGTCTCAGATTTTCCCTTGAGGTGGCTTTTAAATTAATTTAATGGTCGTTTATCAGTTTCTTTCATAACTTTCTGGAAATCTAGAGTTTCACTGGACACCTTTTTGGAAGAAATGGCTAATCCAAAAAAAGAAGTCAAAATTCCTAAAATTATGCACACTGATTCTTTTGTTTCTTGTAGCACAGAAACCATTAATTTATTCTTCATGTGCCTTTTTGATTTTTGCAGCCTGTGATTCCAACCAGCCCCACGAGCAGCTCTACAACCCCAACGAGTACCATGGGCATGCCCTCCAAAATGGACAACTCTGCACTCCAGGATGTTTTCATTCTCTCCCCTATGTCAGGACTTTATGGGCCCAGGTATTTATGTCCTAAGGGATCTGAGGTTTTGAAAAATAAAATTTTACACTTTGATTTCATTAGATTTATAAAACAAAACCAAGCCCCACCATCAAGGTAAATAATTAATAAAATTAAAAGCTAAAAATACATTAAGCATCATAGCACTGTTTTGAGTGACTTAGCTTTCATTTAGCTGAACAAAATGTGGGTTTAGCCTTAAATCAAGAAAGTATTTAAAGAAGTCTTTAATCAATTGGTTTGATTTACTTTTATGTGTCTACTTTTATCTTATTCTGGAGCATTTCTGCAAGGAAAACCCTTGTATGGTCATATTAAAACAATTCCCGATGTTCTCCTTCAGATCCTAGAAAACTTCTGAATGCTTATCTCACAATTAAAGTGGCACCTAATGATGGTTTTGTTAATTTACACTTGTTGAATTGCCTCACTTACAAAGTGAACATTTCAGTTGCAAGATTGTTTTATTTGTGGCATTTGGGAGAGGCAGTCGCATGCTGGACGTTTCCCTTAAATGGTTCATTTCTCCACCATCTTCTGATTTTAGGGATGAAATTGGAATCATGTCTTGTGACGACATCAGCAAGTTTGGAAAGTCTGGGATGAAGGGCTCTGAGTCTCCAAACTATTTCCTGGAGCACGAGAGTGGGAAATTCTACACGCTGCTGGAGGGGGAAGGACACCCCGGCGGCTCCGAGTACGAGAGGAGCAGAGCCCCCGGCGTGAGGAGGAGGGAGAAAACCCCCACCCATGGTAGGCTGCATTCCTCACCCTCCCTCTGCTCCCAACTCTGAAACACCCCCAAAATCTGCCATTCTTGTCAGACTGTGACCTGCTGGCTCTGAGCAATAAACAGAATTTCACATGAAGGAATAATTAGAAAAGTCACATGCTAACATTCCTGGTCAGAAGTTATTTATACAGTTATTTTGCAGTTCATTCTGGAACGTTGAATGGTAATTAAATTCATATTATTTGACTAGCCAGCATCTTTATTTACTCAATTTCCCCTCCCAAATTCCTGGAGATTATTCCACTTGCAATGTTCTGGGCTGTTAAACTTCAGTGAAGGAGCTGCCTTGTGGTGTGAAAGTGTCTGTGAGATGGAAGGCCCTCCAAAATTCAGCACTGCATTAAATGCACGAGGAGTATCCTACAATGCACTCATTAGTGCTGGAACTGTATTTCAAAACCTTAGCATGAGGATGCCTAAATATATAAAATGCTATTAAACAATAATTAACTCTGGTTTTCTATAGAAATTCAGTGTGTACTATTGAGTGTACAGGTGCACAATCACACATGCTTATATACAAGTGTATGGATCTATATTTCTGGTTCTATATAAAAGGTATTCTTAAAAATTAACTTTTGGGGTTTTTTTGCTTCATTGAATTGCTTGGTGTTTAATGAATTTGAGAAAAATCCTGCTGGAATACAGCAGTGTATGGGCCATGTATTTTCAGTTGCTTTATTTTCAAGGCAGTGGGACAGTTCTGTAAAGCTTACAAATTTCAGATAGGAGATTTCTTTTGAAAAACTGGAATTATGTCTGATTTGGAAAACAGCATTGTTTCTGAGCCTAAAAGAAAGCAAAGACCATAGTGTTCTCTGTGGGTAGCTGCTATCTTTTGAGTGCCATATAGATATTTATTTATATATGGCAAGCCATCCAGAAGTCCTTTATTCCCCTACTCTGAGATCTTTTTTTTCTCTCATTTTGTTAAAAAGCCCCAACAACTCCTTAAGTTTTTGTCTTTGAAATTTAGGAAAGGGAAAACCTCTCAGAGGCTGAGAGCAGTGAAGGAAGATGTGTCAGTGAAGAACACAAGCACTAAAATCCTGCTGCAGTTCAGGGGAGAGAGAGAATCCCAGGAGAGGTTCTGGGGGAAGATCCAACAGCAGCTGAAAGGGAGCACAGTAGGGGAAAAAGGAAAATTCTTAAAGCCCTGCAGTCCCTGATTCTGCTGCTGAGTCTGGTGTGGGTTTGCTGCCAGGGATGTTCTTAAATGCAGCTTCTCTGCCTCCTGCTCTCAGTATTTATCTTGTGTTTATCAGTTCCACAGAACTCCCCTCCTGCTGCTGTAATTTGCTGATTGCAGCTGGATTTCTGGCAAAAGTGGCAAGTAAAATGGACTGGATGGTGTGTGTGTATGCACACAGAACCTTTTCAGGGGAGGAAATCTTAATAAATCTTTGTTATGGGTGGGATATTTTTAGTAAGTGCTTCAGTCATCTGCTTGATGCTTGAAAGGGCTGTGATGCTGAGGAGCAGGATTCCATCTTGGGACCAGTAATGTTCACTCTTTATCTCCTTGGGAAGTGACATCATTTTAAAACAGAATTAGAAGGAAAGATAAAGAGAAATCTTAACTGTGATTAAAATTGGAGCCAGATGGGTGTATTTGCCTTGCTTTCATAAATTCTTCCTGCATGGTGACTTAAAATATTGGGCTCTCTGCCTGATCCCAGGAGTACATAAGATTTTTTGTCTATGATGGACAATTCTGATTGAAATCCAGAAGAAATTTGGTTTTAAAGTCTCTGAAATACGCCTTTCTCTCAAAAATGACTGCTACACCAGATTTTTTTTTTTTTAACTACAGGTTTAATTAATCTGTTGATTACCAGACATGCAAATGATGCAGTGGAAGGTTTTGTACTTTCTGACTGAGGTGACATCCATCACCAAAGTGACAATGTGTCTTTCAGTAAAACGAAAGGATTTATGGCAGCTCCAGCAAGCTGATGCTGGAACCACAGAGCCATGAGCAAAGAAATGAAAATAAAACTTCTGAAGCCTTTCATGGCCAAGCAGCCACTTTCATTATTGCTTGGGCTGACACAAATTACTGCTCCAAAATTCCAGCCTTGGACCTGCCAGGGCTCCAGCCACTGTTAGAAATCCTGTGCAGGTGGTAGATAGATGGATGGATACTCAGGCAGGTGATGGGTATTGACAGTACATGCAAAATACAAGAAGATACATAATAAATCCATTTTTTCTAATGTATTTATAAAAATTAAGCTTGTTTTTAGCAACATTGCAATGCATTTTTTGTTTTACTTAACTTTATTCTCTGTTATTTCCTGACTCTAAAATGCTCTGGTCTAAAGAGCTTTTGTGGCAATGCATTTCAAACCTCTTCCATTTATGTGTTAGAGGCAAAAACATCATAAATATTTTTTTTTTCTTTCACTTTATTCTGGTATCCTTGTACACAACAATTTTTTGCTCCTCAGAAAAATATCCAAGCTGCAATGTCAAAACAATTTATAGGTTACTTTTCATTGGGAAAGGACTTGGAAGTGAAATAAGCAGTTTACAAAATCACTTGTTCATTTGCCTTGTGTGATTCCTGTCCTGAATTTCTATTTCTGATGTCTGTTGTGCTGTGGTATCTGTATTTGTGTATAAATCATTTCAGAGCTTCAGATCTTTCCTTTCTTTACAGAAAAACTGCTCAGTTTGGTTATGTTGATCTTCACTTGCTTTGTGCCTTCCTGTTTTCCTTTTTATAAAATTCTTAATCTTGTTTCTCTATCTTTTTATATTATTGATTTTATTATTGAGGTTTTTCCTTAATTCATATTGTTCTAAGGATTAGGAGTTGAATCCTACATTTGTAGTTGAAGGTAGCCCCAGCTGTGAGGCAGACAATGAAATGTATTTTTCCATGGGATTATTAATACACTAAATTTCATGGTGTGTGCAAAAGTGTCATCTGGGCAAGTCTCAGTATCCCAAATATCTCCTCTGTGATTTTCAGGAGATCTGGGGGTGCTCCTGGCTTGGTGCCCTCCCATCCCTGCTCTGGGGCTCGGGTGGGGAATGGCTGGGGCCCATCGGGGTCCCACTGCCCCAGCCCATGAAATCCCAGGGATTAAACCCCCATGGCTGAATCTTCTTGGCTGGCTCTTGTCCCCAAACTGAGCCCCAGGTTTTCCTCCTGAGCCACTGGAAATTAATGTTCCTTTAATGAGATCCCTCCTTTCTCACCCTGGGATTTCCCAGGTCAGGGGGGTTTATGCTTCCCTGGCAGATCTGTGTTGTTGCATCTGTAATAATTCTCTCTCTACTTTTCCTACAGCATTTTCACTTAAAATCTTTCTCTCTCTATTGCCAACACCTGTTTAATGAGTGAGGAAGTTCATACAGAGCAGAGTTTTCAAATAAATTTGTAATCTGCTTTACATTTATAAGGAATTTCACCAGAGCTGGTGGTGCCTCCCTTGAGGTCAGAGGGATGAGGAGGAGGCCCTGGGATGTTCCACTGATCCTGAAGGCCACAGCTCTGGGGGGTTGTGTCACACCTGGAATTTATTTAATTTACAGTACTGACCCTCCACCCTACCATTGCTAGCCTTCCAAAATTACACTGGTTTTCCTTGCCTTGTTTGCAGGAGATTTGAGGCCAGTTTCGATGCCTACTGAGTACAGCTGGATAGGGGAGCCCAAAGAACAGAACATGTACAAGAGGGGGAGCAGAGGTGAGTATTTTCTTTTCTCTCCTCTTCTCCAAGTTGTTTTTCCTTTGTTGCTTAAGGAGCATCACAGGAAAAAAAAAATCTCTTCTTTCTTTTTAATTTGAGCATCACAGAAGATCTAAACCAGCCTGTTTAGTGTCTGTGCTTTTCTGTTTCTATTTCTGAAAATTAAAAATTTGTATTAGAAGGAGGAATTTAATTCTAGTATAAAGAAACATAAACATCAAGGGGAAAAGTACTTTGAAGGCTCAGATTTCTGTTAAAAACAATCAGTTCCAAATCTGCACAGCTCTAGAAAACAGTAAGTGATGTTGCAGATGTAAAGTAGCATCCTCTGAGAACATTTTGATCAGTATGAATTAAAATTTGGAACAAGAATCAGCAACTGTGCTGTCAGTGTTGAGACCAGCAGTTCTACCACAAAAACTCCCATTGATCCCAGTGGGATTTATGAACTTTGCAAGAAAGAAAAGTGATTGCACTGTTTCTTTTTTCCTTTATTTCCTCTGGCAAAAAGAAAGCATATAATTCAAAAGAATATTCTTCAAATATATAACCATATTTATTGTGACACTGACTGTTGAAGATTCTTAAATACTATTTTTTAGAATCTTTTAGACATGGTCTGGAAGCTGAGAGGAGTTCGACTTGACTCCTAAAAATGTGACAAAAAATGAATTATATTCTTAAGATCAATACAGGATTTGAAACTACTTTTTTTTCAGTAAACTTCCTTTCCAAGAGAAAATAAATTTCATTTAAGGCACAGCCTTTTCTGATTTATTCCAAATCTGTTGATGTGTGTTTAGCTCATATTTCACTGCTGCAGACAGTAACAGACTTGTTGCCTGGCCAGCTCCCATTTTGAAACTGTGCCCAAGTTTGCTGCACATCTCCTTAAAACTGTTATTCCAGCTTGTCAAATTCCTTGAAATTACAATCCTGGTGTCTGGAATGGTCCCAGAGATGCTCCCTGCATGATACAAGCCTGTAATATTTTGTGTGTCTGCTCCCTTTCACCACCCATGGTGGCAGTAAATGTGGGAGGGAGTGCAGGGAGAGCCCTCACAATTCCCTGGACACTCCCAGCACTTTTCCCAGTTTAGCAGGACCCAGGGATGGTCTCTGGCCAGCCAAAAATTGTTCTCTGGAAAAATCCCTTCACCCAGGCTTTTTCTCCTGGGAAGCTGAGAGGCCTCAGAGAAAAAAGGAAAACAACTCTTATCTCATTTGCTTCTCCTGTGTGGAATGTGTTTGGAGATTGTTTACCCACAGGTGATTGTTTCATTGGATTCTGCCATGAATTATTTTGACTCTTTGGCCAATCAGTCCTGTGTTAGGACTCTGGAAAGAGTCACGAGTTTTCATTATTATCTTTTTAGCATTAAGTATCTTTTCTGTATCTTTTAGCATTGTATAGTATAGTATTTTTTAATATAATATAGTTATAACTATAAATAATAATTATAAAATTATAGCAACATGAATAATATTAATATCATCAATATTAATAATATCAATATCAAATAATATCACTATAATTCTATATAATATAATTACTATATTAATATTGTATTGTGTTATATTAATTAATAGATATTGTCATATATTAGATATTATTGTTTATTATATTATTATATATTTTATTATTATATATTGTCATTTATATAATAATAATGAATATAATTATTATATTGTTATAATATAATAATAGTTATAAAATTATAATTTTTATTTAAATAAATAATAAATTAAATATTAAATTATTAAATAATAAATTATTATTGAAATTTTATTTATTTATTTATTTATATGCCTTCTGAGAAAAGGGAGTCAGATGCATCATTCCTGCCTTCATCAGGGCATTCCCAGCAAATCCCATGGTTCTGTGCTTGTTTCTTCTTCCTAATGTTCCTTTTTACCTTCCTCCCCCTCCAACCACTGACTCTGAGAACTCGCTGCTGCGCTACCTGAGCGATGACAAGATCCTGGTGATCCAGGAGGAGCCCCTGGCGCAGAAGGACAGCAAGAGGGACACGGCCAGGAGGTCCAGGAGGAAGGGCAAAGGGCCAGGGACCCCCGGCTTCCCCATCAGCCCCTCGGTGCTGGCCTCCACCATGAGCATCAGGATGGAGCCGGGCCAGCAGGACGTGCTGGGCTTCTCCCTGGCAGAGAACAACACCGTGCCCCTCTACCACGTGAGTGCCCAGCCAGCACCTCCCTGCCGAGCCAGGAGAGCAGCCAGGGCTCTGCTCTGGGAGGGATCCAGAAATCCAGGTGTGCTCCTGTGGGAGGGATCCAGAAATTCAGGTGTGCTCCTCTAGGATGGATGCAGAAATCCAGGTGTTCTCCTGTGGGAAGGATCCAGAAATCCATGTGTTCTCCTATGGAGTGGATCCAGAAATCCAGGTGTTCTCCTGTAGGAGGGATCCAGAAATCCAGGTGTTCTCCTCTGGAGTGGATCCAGAATTCAGGTGTTTTCCTGTAGGAGGGATCCAGAAATCCATGTGTTCTCCTATGGAGTGGATCCAGAAATCCAGGTGTTCTCCTCTAGGATGGATGCAGGAACTCAGGTGTTCTCCTATGGGGTGGATCCAGAAATTCAGGTGTTCTCCTCTTAGGATGGATCCAGGCATTCAGGTGTTCTCCTGTAGGATTGAACCAGGTATTCAAGTGTTCCCTTGTAGGACTCATCCAGGCATTCAGATGTCCTGTTAGGATTGAACCAGGCATTCAAATGTTCTCCTGCAGGATGGATCCAGGTATTCAAATGTTCCCCTGTAGGATTGATCCAGGTAATCAAGTGTTCTCCTGTGGAATTGATGCAGGAATTCACAGGTTCTCCTGTAGGATGGATGCAGAAATTCATAGGATCTCCTGTAGGATGAATCCAGGCATTCAGATGTTCTCCCCTTAGAACTGATGCAGGTATTCAGATGCTCTCCTTTAGATTGATGCAGGCATTCAGGTGTTCTCCTGTAGGACTGATCCAGGCATAAAGGCTCAGTCCTCTACTCCATGTTTTCATGCTGCATTTCACAGTCTGAGAAAGGCTGCTCAGTGTTGGTGTCATGACAAATTTCTCCTAAGAGTCACTTTTTCAATGTCAGTATCACGACAGCTTTCTCATCAAAGTCAGGACAGAACAGCAAAACACAAGGCAAGAATCATTTGCTGTCAGATGCTTTAATAAAATTGTGCTCTTAATTACTCAGTCTCACTGAGTTTAGTTTAATTAGACTGTATTATCTCTGAAAGTTCATAAGGATCCTGCACTCAGCCTCTGATAATGATTTATTATTCATTAATTTATAAGCTTTTGTATTTTCACTTTGATTACTGTGTCTTGTAAAAACAGATGAGTTTAATGGAGTTACTGTTTATTTAAATTTATTTACTTAAATTGTGGATTTAAATCTCTCTGACAGAGATTATCAGCATCATAAAGTCAAAGCAAAGGGTTTCAAACCTGGAGAGAAAATCAGCAGGCAATTTATCAGGATGAATGAGAAAATTATTATACAGCCCTGCAACAAACCCCAACAATATTTCATAACTTGGTAGATGAATCAGCTGGTTTCAGTCAGTTTTTATAATTCTGTTGATGATTTGTTGGCTCACCTGAGTTCTGAAGAGAGGGAAAATAGGTTGTTTGTGGTAAGATGCAAATTCCACACTTGATTTCAGAACTGAAGTTGTATTTTCTTGCATGGTTTCCACACCATCATGCAATTAATTGATGTGACAGATTAGCAGTGTGATATTGCATAATAATAAATACTGAAAAATACCTGAATGACATAAAATGTCAACTCCAAAGGGTCTGAAGGAAAAGCAGGAAACTGGAAAAGGAAGAGCCAACATGGAGTGGTTGTTCCACCCTGGAAGTGAGGGAGTGTTCACAAACTCAGTTCCACGTGCAGCGATTGCAGAGGAGGGCTCAGGTAAAATGATTCTTATGGACTGACAGAGCAGTGTTAATTCTTTAATCACCATAAATTTTTGGAGCAGCATTAAAAGAGACCTTTGCAGTCCTTCAGGAGATAATCACAGGAATCAGAATATCTGAGGCACTTTGTCAACTGCCTTATAAATATACAAGAGGAACTGAGTCGACAAACACAGAGTTGCTGACACAGATTCTGTGGGTTCTTGCCAGCACAGAATCATTCACATTTATGTCTCTCCACTTGGAATACTGAAAGAATTCTGAAAAGACAAGCAAAAAAAAATGGGCATATTTATCTTGAAAGAGAGCTACCCAGAACAAAAATATGAAATATCAAAGAACATTCCATGGCAGCCTGATAGCAAAAAGGAAAAGTAACAGAGTTGTTGTGTTCTTAGATAGAAATTTGTAAGTTTTAAGTAGGTCAGGCTCATTTCCTTAATATCTAAAGATGTTACCAGGATTTCCATAAGCATTTTGATATATAAACCTTTTTTGGATAATGAGACCAAATCACCTTATAACAGCTTTTGTTACATTTTTATTTAAAATGTTGACAAAGCTGGTTTAGCTTTTCTTCTTACTTTTGCTCTGTGTTTTTCAATGGAAGGTAAAAGTGCAGAACTGGTGGAATCACATTTCCATGAAATCCTCTCCTCTTAACACATGCCCAGTACAACTTCTGGATATAGATCAAAATTTCAGGCCAGATAAATGCTTTGGGAAATGGAGAGGATAAATAGGATTTTCATCATCTTTAGTGAAGGGAAGGTGATAATGTTTTGTAATCAAACAAAGATGGCTTGATGGAAGGAGGAATTGAGCATCACTTAGCCATTGCTTAATTTTCTAAGCACTTACATAAATATGTGGCAAAAAAATCCCAAAAGGCACTTACTTAACAGTAGTTTAAATTACCAGACGTAAGAAGTTTTGCAAAATTGGTAATTGCAGAGATTCACCACTAGATTAATGCTTTGGAAGGAATGTTGATTTGGAACCTAAAATTAAACAATTAGCCTGATTTCATAAGTCGCTGGGAGGATGCAGAGTTCCTATATAAAATGGATATTTAGGTAATGCAATATTGGCAGCGTGCCCAGGATATAAAATGATGCATGAAGCCATGTTGCAGGAAAATATTCCTGTCAAGAAACACTGCCCCCTTCCAGGATATATTTATATCTCTAATTTAATTGATATGCAATGCCACAGAACCTAAGCAAGAGTCAATTACAATTAGCAAGGCTGTTATAAATAATTATTAATTAATAGAATATCTCTTGGAACATGACTTTCTGTGTTTACTAATGCTTCACTTCTAAGTGACATCATTTACCAGGTTGAACCTAAATATGGGTTTACAAGGATAGAGTTAAAATCTGAATATGTTTTTATTTTGTATTACCAGAGCTCATTCTGCAGAAAATTAACTTACCAAACAGAAATCCAGCTCAGTAGACCAGATGTACCTGGGAAATTTTTATTTTGCATTTTTGACCATGAAACAAACCACAAAAAATCTTGGAAAATCTTCAGGATTTGACAAAAAGTTATAGAAAACTGTACCTATGCTGCTGCCCAGTTCCATTTTGCTCTGTGGCAACCAGGTCTATCTAAAAGGAGAACACTGAAGTTCTCCTTCCAGATCCAGTCTGGAAATCCACAGTGTTCAACTCTGTGGTTTTATTGCCTCAGACTTGCACAACTTTGAAGCTCTGAAATTCAATTTGCTGGTTACCACATTAAATTCTCCAATTGGATAATGATCTCTCATCTGGTTTTACTTGGTGATAAATGTTCTGGGCCTATTATCTACAGAATAATTGGATATTTTCCTTTGTAGTATCATATATTAAAAAACTGGAGAATAGATTGGAGTTTCTAAATTTTTTTGTGTGTGTGAATTAGAATTCCGTGTGTTGAAAAGACTTAATTTTTAATGAGTTTGAAGATCAATTCTTTCATTTCAATGTTCCCTTGACAGTCAAACAGAAATAATGGCATTCACTGAGAGTGCCAGAGCAGGAGTCAGTTTTTATTTGAAAGATCATTTGGAGCATGCTGGTGTTTTAGGGTTGGTCACTGCCACACAGCACTTGCTTAACTTGCTTTTTATTCCCTTCTTGCTGATCCCAGGAAGCTGGTAACCCATCCCTGTGCACAGGGTGATGGAAATGCTCTTTCAGTGCTCCTGGAGCTGCAGAGGCAGCTTGACAAACGATGCAAAGTTCAGTGGTGCTTGCTGGGATTCAAACCTGTGCTAAAGCAATGTGGGTCTGGGTGTTGTGTAATGGGTGCACGCTGGGATGTGCCAGATGTTCCAGATGCTTTTCTGGGCTGACAGGCAGTCTGAGTGCTGCTCTGATAAGTGGAATAATTAAGATAGTCTGGGAGAATCACACACATTCAGCTCCAGTGACTCAGGGAGGAGCCTTTTATTGCCAATTTTGCAGGAAATGTGCTCATGTTTTATTTATTCCTTCCTGCTCTTGCAGAAAGAAACAAAACTGAGCATTACTTTTAGAGTTTTATTTCCTTTCTGAATTGCTGAATAAATTCTATCTTTGCTTTTTATTTAAGTATCTGTAATATGGAAAACCTTCTTTTTCTACCTGCAGTTATGGTGGGAAATCACTCTGAGGATGATTGTGTGGGTTCTGCCTGCTCAGAAAGGCCAATATAAGTAATTTCTGTGTTCTGTAGCTTCAAAATGAGTCTGCCCAGTTGTACTGATTGGAAAATAATATTATTTTTCATTGGGGCTGTGCACATGAAGGCTTGAGCTGACAAGTGTCTACCTCATACTTGAAGAGTATCCTTTAATAGCAATGCCCAATAATGTGTTTATTCAGAGTTCTGTTCAGACCTGACTCTCTAAACTACACTCTTCATTAATCTGTAAACAACTCAAAGGGAAAAAAGTTATTTTAAAAAGGTGCTTTACAATATAAGGGAAAATAAGGGGAAAAAAATGTTAAGAAAGGTTCTTTTTAACAATAAAATCATCAGTTCTTTGAGCTTCCACATTCATTCAGTAATCAAGAACTTCATAACTGATTTGGATGTAGGAAAAAAAAAAAGACTAAACCAGTGTTAACCAGAACTCAGCTCGTTCTTGCTTTCAGCCCCTTGCAGAGGCTGAGGAGAGGGGCTGGGGCTGTGTTTGAGCAGCCAGGTTGGGATGGATGTGTCTGCAAACTCAGCCCCAGGACAGGCTGCTCCTCCTGCTGCTCCCAAAAGCTCAGGCTGCCTGGCTGGCCTGGAATTCCTTTATTTGCAGTTATATCAGGACACTTTGCACAAAGCAAATATGAAGCTGCCTTTATCCAAACATATGCAGTGTTTTCAGAAGTAATTCTGCTCTATTAGAGCATATTTAAATGATGATATTCTGCATCTTCAAACAAACCACCACCAATGCAAGTCAGCAAATGAAGCATTCATTAACCTGCTGTGACTTCATGGGTAAATTGCCATTTGTAAAACATTCTGGAGTCCTCTGACTCCAGAGGACCACAACACAACTTAATTGTACTGCATTCTATTATTTTAGCTAATTAATTTATGCCTTGTTTTTATTGTTTTTCCAGGCTACCAAAAAACCTAGTTTAAGACACAGTCTAACTAACTAACTAAGTAACTATATATATATATATATATATATATTTAGTCTAAAGCCAAATTTAACAGCTGTTTGTTAGTAAATATTTACTACAACTGATATTATTGCTATGATAATTGTAATATTTATCCTTCAGAAGATGCACCAAATAGAAATGTCTCCCTTATCACACAAATATCATCTCCTGCTGCTGAAAGGATCAATGTGCAGGAATCCAGTTGAAAACTTTTGGGGACTCCTCTGAATTTTCTCTCGACTCAGTGGCTCAGCCTTGCTCCCTGTCCTTTCCCCCTTCCTTCCCCAGCAGGAAGATACAAGAAGGGAGTTTTGGAGGACAGGAGCAGAAAGGCAGGATTTGGTTTTGGAGGACAGGAACATTTATTTCATGGCAGAAAGGCAGGATTTGGGTTTGGAGAACAGGAATGTTTCATGGCACAAAGGCAGGATTTGGGTTTGGAGAACAGGAATATTTCATGGCAGAAAAGAAGGATTTGGGGTTTGGAGATTTGGGGTTTAGAGAACAGGAATGTTTCATGGCACAAAGGCAGGATTTTGGGATTGGAGAACAGGAATATTTCATGGCAGAAAAGAAGGATTTGGGGTTTGGAGAACAGGAATATTTCATGGCACAAAGGCAGGATTTTGGGATTGGAGAACAGGAATATTTCATGGCAGAAAAGAAGGATTCTGGGTTTGGAGATTTGGGGTTTAGACAACAGGAATGTTTCATGGCACAAAGGCAGGATTTTGGGATTGGAGAACAGGAATATTTCATGGCAGAAAGAAGGATTTGGGGTTTGGAGATTTGGGGTTTGGAGAACAGGAATGTTTCATGGCAGAAAAGAAGGATTTGGGGTTTGGAGAACAGGAATATTTCATGGCAGAAAAGAAGGATTTGGGTTTGGAGATTTGGGGTTTGGAGAACAGGAATGTTTCATGGCAGAAAAGAAGGATTTGGGGTTTGGAGATTTGGGGTTTGGAGAACAGGAATGTTTCATGGCACAAAGGCAGGATTCTGGGTTTGCAGGACAGGAACATTTCACAGCACAAAGGCAGGATTTTGTGTTTGGAGGACAGGAATATTTCATGGCAGAAACACAGGATTTTGAGTTTGGAGGACAGGAACATTTCATGGCACAAAGGTCAGCCCTGGGCAGGGCAGGGCCACCTGTTCCCATGGGAATGGGGAAGGTGAGGAAGAGGAAGGAGCAGGAATTGCCTGTTTTCCCTGAGCTGCCCTGCTGCCCTGTGTGACCATCTCCCATCACCACCAGCTCCAGAGGATCCCTTCCCTCTGCCCCAGCTCATTTCTCACCTGCCCTCCTGTTTTCCCTCAGCACAATTTTGAGTACCACCAACTGTTGATGAATGCAGATTACACTGGGTGATTTCCTGTCTCTGTTATCTCTCCCCTCAACAAGGGGGAGTGGAATGCAAACCTCAAAGGCCATTTTTATTTTTAGCTCAGCATGATCATTTTGAAAGCAGATTCAGTGTGTGAAAGCATCAGCTCTCTGAGGTAGAGAGATAAGTAAAGCCCCTTGTAACAAGGCCACAGTTTGATTGTTTTTGAACAAACATGATACAGAGAAATCTTCAGGATAATAAATATATGAGTTAAAGAAGCAGAAGAACAAATAATTTTTTTCTTTTTTTTACTTTTCTTAATAATAATTCAGTATCTGAGTATGAAGGAGTGGAAGAACAGAAAGATAAAGAAGCTTTGGAATCTTTGCATCTGAATAAATGATATATGGAGATGGAATAAATATCTTGAATTTGACCACTGAGATTAGTAACTCCCATTATGAAACTATTCTAATCTCATTATCTCATTACCAACTATTCCTGTCTTTTGCTTTGGAAACAGGTAAATAATGGGTGTTGAATATTCTTACACCATCTCTGCAGCTCAGGGTTCTTCTGTTCTCAGTGGTTTATCTGATTTCTTTACTTAGAAGAAATTCTGATTCAAATGACTTTTTTTTTTTTTAAATAAGTTATTTATAGAAGTTTCAGGTGAATGGGACTTTCTACAGGATTCCCTCTGGGAGAGGAGCCTCAGATCTGCTTGTGGCACCACAGAGGCTTTGGTGTCCTTTCATCTGCACTGGTGCAAGGCAGCAGCAGATCCTGGGGATCCCTGGAGCTCCAGGGATGTGGAGCTGACTGAAGAAGGCAGATAGGTGCCACTGACCTGAATTTCACAGAATTTGTGCTTTATAGTCTCTGACAGCATGACAAGGCTGGTGTCTCCTGAGCCTCCCACATGTCTGCTACTCATGAAAGTGGCCTTGTAGTAAGATGAAGTAAAGTTTTACTTTGGGAACTAGGAAAAAGCAATTTTTTTATTTCAAATAAGTCAGAAGAAGTAACTGCTAAAAAAAAATGATATATAAGGTTGCTGAAAATGCAGGTAGGAGCTTTCCACATTGTCATTGTCAGCATTGAATCTGCATGTAATTACAATTACACAAGGAAATTAATTTTAACTATAGGTAGACATTTATAGAAATGCCAGGGCGTGGGTGTTTCCATGTATAGTACCAGAAATCCTTTATAAAGGTTGGCATTTCAAGCTGCCAACAGGATTGTTCTCCCAAGGGAGCTTCTTTGGGGAGAAAATCAATCAAATAAAAGATGATAAATATATGACAAAGGTCTGCAGTAATCCCAAATGTCCACACTTAATTACTGGTAATAATCTCTGTGTTAGTGATGAGTTGGTCAGGAGCTGAGATTTTTCCTCTAATAAATTAATTATTGATAGACTTTAAAAGGTGTAATTATGTTTTTTATGTTTCAAGTACTAATATCAACAATTTTCTCTCCCTCTGAATTTATATAGATATTCTTCTTTGCTCCTTTCTAAATTACAGCAACTAATAATCAGTTACAATAATCTATGAGTTGTTCAATGGTAAAATCATATTTTTCTTTTTCACACTGTTATAGAGTCTTTTTAAATTTCCCTGCTACAGACTATGCTTCAGTTAATGAGATTACATTATTCAATATCTTTGGAAGTTAATGCTTGGTAATGCAGAAAAATTTGTGGTGTTGAAAGACTGACCTCTAGAAAAATGTGTTTTATTATCAGAAGCAAATTTCTCCCTAGTAAGTCTTTTTCCAGCCTAATATATGCAAGCTCACATCCCACTTCTGAAATCCATCTGATCAAAAGGAATCTGGAAGCCACAATCCAAGGTGATCAGTGGCACAGAAGTGGGGTTTGTGCATTTTCTTGGAAGGAAATAAAAATCTGAGTTCCTATAGCAATGAAAATTTGTAATTCAGGTGCTGGGAAGAGCAGGGTGAGGGAGGTTTATTGCAGCTGTGCCAGGGACCAGAGCGTGGGATGGGACCCATTTGGGGAGAGGGAATAAACCCCAGGCTGGAAACCCTCTGCTTTAACTTTGGGAGCATTTTTGGAAAAGGAAATTAAGGAATAGAATGGGAAGCACTGCCTTAGTAGTAGGGAATTAGTAGTCCCACTTTTAGTTGCTAAAATTAGAAACCTTGGAAGTCAGAGGGATAAGAAGGAAAGCTTTGAGCCTTCTGGTAGGAATAAATTCTATTTTTGTAACAGTAGCAGGGGTAGTGCTGCTGTCAAAGTTCTTCTGCTCGCTTGGCCACACAATATTTTCCTGGGCTGCCCTCAGCATTTCCAGGGATGCTCAGACTGGTTCGTTTGTGTTCAGCAGAGCATTTTCAGCACCACAACAACATCTCTCAAACAGCTCTTTTGCTTTAGCTGTGTGCTGTTAACCCTTCCAGTCTGCTTTGAGGAAACGTGAGGATTTCTCCAGGGTATTTTCAATATTTTTAAGTTCTCCAGGCTGCATTTCAGCGTGCTCAGAGGAGAATTGAGGCATTTGTGGCTCTCAGGAAAGGCTGTCAGGGGTTTTGTACTCAGGCACTCAGTGGGGAGCTCCTGCCTTTGCCTGGTTTCCACAAGGGATGTCAGAGAACTCCTGCTTTTACTGTAAGGGCACTTCTCATTATTTTTAATCAGATAAGGCCCTTATTTGAGTGGGATGATCTTTGCAGCTCACATTTGCTGGAATATTTCAGCTGAAGCTCACTAAAGCTGATAACTGGTTCTGTGCTGGGCTCCCCAGGGGCAAGGGGGACTCCTTGCAGGAGGAGGTGGCAAAATGAGTTTTCTAAAGCTGCCTTAGAAACTCTGCTGCAAAAATGCACCCAGCAAACTTCCTGTGCTCTGAGCTCATCTGTGGCTCAGTATTATCTGTGAGAAACATCTGCTGCAGGCATCAGCACTGGCATCAAACCACAAACTCTGCCTTTACCAAAATGATCACTTTCCTATTTGCTTATCCAGAAAGTCAAAGATTTTGTGGATTTCTGCATTTGTAAACAAATACATGTGAATTTTACAGCCTATTTGGGGAGTGGTTTTTTGTAATTTCATTTTTTGTGAATTTCATTTTTTGTGAATTTCATTTTTTGTGAATGTCAATATTTAGCTGAGGCAAAAATCCTCCATCATAAAACTTGTTTTAAAGTAACCTAAACTGTCTGAAGATTTTATTTTTAACCCCAAATCAGCTGCTGCTTACTCCACAAAGACAGGTTCATTTCCAAACTCAGAGGAATAAATGACCAGTGTGGTAAATCAAGTTATTTAAAGCTGTGTAAGAGTGATGTCAAAGAAAGTTTGTCCTTCTGAAATTCTGTATTTTACATTGCAATATGTGTTCTTTGCATTTGAACTCCTCTTCAAATATTAACAAATTTGCAAACATTCAAACAAATTTTAGCTCCCTTATTTTAAAGAGCTTTGATCACACTTAGAGAGCATCTGAAGTTAGTTTGTAAGCGCAAATGCAAATTGTTTTAAGCATGATCTTCATTTTAAAATAACTCTAAAGCAAAGGAAATGGAACATTTATTTCAATTTCCAGCTAAGAGTTGCAGAATGACTGTGGTTTACCTCTGTCATTTTTTCACTGTGCTCAGAGCACCAAGGAAGTCTGGTCTTTGTGCTTAATGCTCTTTATTTTTCTTCTACAGAGAGCAGGGGATACAGTCAGTGGAGATACTGAAAGGTAATTACTTCTGTTATTTTATATTTAAATATATACACAGTTATATTGGTGAATTAAACTCCTTTCTTTACTTTTAGAAATTTCATTGCAGTATTTGAGGAATAGATTTTCAGGGTTTAGAGATATCAGTGCTGATGTCATGTTGGCAAATGAACATTTGCCAATATCAAATGTAAATCAAAAATACAAAGGTTTAAAAAACTCTTCAGGAAAAAAAGTTTAAAAAATATTTGTAGAGGGGAAAAATCCTACTGTTATGTTTCCAAATAATTTCAAATTTACTTTTGAAATTCAGTATTTCAGACTCACTCTGAGGATGAAAAACATAATGTATATGTAACACAATTTTCTTAACCAACAGGCAAAATGTTTCAATGAACATCTACCTCTAATTCAGTCTGTCCAAAATTACTGCTTATATTTGTGATTTGGAGTACACAGATATTAAAAATGGGGTCTTCAATTTGGCCTTTAGGTCTGAATTGAATCCATTTATTCTAATGAAGAAAACAGTGATTTTGTCTTTCATTTCTTTGCTGTTTATCTGATGAAGTATCTCCATATTCATGTTGCATGCAAAAGTCACAATTAAAGGAATGTTTGAAGCAACAGCTACTTTGTATCATCATATATTCTAATTAAGTTTAGTTGTAATCTATGATAATTATTCTTTTTATGTTTTTTCATCCTGTATATGGCCTAAACCCATTTAAGAAGAGGAATAATTAATTAGATTTAGAGTGCTTTGACCAATGTAAGGGATTTACAGCTGCTGATGATTCCCTTTAGTGCTGTAAACATCCCTAATTCAGCTAAAAATCTGAGGTGCAACATTATCAGCTTCTGACCACCTCACACTTGATTGTTCAGGGCAGACAGCATTTTTACCTGTTTATGTGTGTTTTAACCACCACAATGCAGTTGGAAGGCAGCTGCAGTGGTGGCCATTGGCTGCTGTTTCCCTGGTGTGCTGTGCATGGTTAAAATGGCATTATTAACCCAGTGGAGCAGCAGGGTTAGCAGAGATTAAAGTGAGGCACAGATGAAATTCCACCTCCTCTGCCACCAGCCAGTCCTGCCTCTCCAGTGCCAGCAGTTCAGCACCTCAGCCAAGTGTGGGGGTTTGCCTTTACAGGAGATTAAACATATTAATATTTTAATATTAATATTTTGTTCCACTTCACAGCCTCCCTCCTGTGCAGGCTTACCTGGAGGGAGAGTGAGTTATTCTTGCTCTCTTCTGAATTAAAACTTCATGTCACATTTTGCCTTCACCTCTTACACCTGAGTGTTCAAAGCCTGCTGTTTTCTGTAAATCTGGCTGTTTTTATTTAGCTTCCTATCCCTTTAAAGGTTCTCCTGTCCTGTTCTTCTCTCCCACCTGTTTCTCTCATTTTCAGCCTGGCTGTGCCCTCCCTGGGCTCCTCCCTGCCTGACTTTGTGCATCAAAAGAAGCCCCACACCCTCCCCAGAGCAGCCACGTGTGCCACCATTGCATTTCCTCCTCCACACCCCATTCTGCTGCAGCCACCAGCAAGAGCTGCAGAAGATTTTGTTTTTCTTCTGAGCAATTTTGTCCCTCCCAGAGCAAAGGGCTCCTGGTTTTCCCCAGCAGGTTGCACAGGCCCAGCTTGGCAGGGACATGGCAATCCAGATGGAACATCCCTGGTGGACAGGACAGGGCATCTGCCAACAGATACTTTCCAGGGACATATGACTTGATGAAATTTTGGCAAACTTTCATAGCAAAAGGCTATGCTTTTCTGTTCTTTTATAGAAGAATCCTTCTCCCACACATTTTAGGCCCAAAACATGACCATACTATGTCTTTTCAATATGTTGAAAAATATTTCAAGAGGCAGAATTATATCACCTTCCTAATAACCTTATCTAAAGTTATTTAAATAGCTTAAACCAAAATAAAAACCAATTTTCAGATATTTATCCCCTAGAGTTAGGCTTTGGTGACCAGGAGACAAACTGTGTAGATAGATGGACACATTTGGGTGAAATAACATTAGCTTCAATAACTGAAAGAAGGGGAATTTAGGTTGGATATACAGAAATTCTTTCCTCTGAGGGTGGCCAGGCCCTGGCACAGGTGCCCAGAGCAGCTGTGGCTGCCCCTGGATCCCTGGCAGTGTCCAAGGCCAGGCTGGACAGGGCTTGGAGCACCCTGGGACAGTGGAAGGGGTCCCTGCCATGGCAGGGGTGGGATGGGGTTTAAAATCCCTTCCACCCCAAACCATCCTGGGATTCTGTGATTTCAGCATACAGGGACCTGTAGAGCTTCTGGGATATTTATTATTGCATCCTCTGCTTTAGAAAAGCCAAGGAGAAGGAAGATGTTCCTTGTGTTGGGTAGGAGCTCCTGCAGGCTGCAGGGAACTCCAGCAGCTGTGTGAGAGCCACGAGGCTGCAGGGTGTCCCTGGGAACACTTTTCACTCCTTTGGGAAGAGCTTTTCACTCCTTTGATGAGGAGAACACAGAGCAAGGCTGGCAGCTCTGTCCCAGCCTGGGGCAGAGCAGAAATGAGGGATCTCTGCCTCCCAGCTCGGGGTTCCCCCAAACTCTGGGCACCCAAACACCTCAGAGCTGGCCCAGCTCTGTGCCAGGGCAGGAGCTCCAGCTGTGTCCCTTGGTGCAGGACACTCACACACAAACCTGCCCTGCCTGCCAGGGAAACCTGAGCTGCCCTGGCAGCTCCTGTGCTGGAAGCTGTGCCCTCACTCCTGAGCAGGAGTTTTGATGCTTGGAGAAGCTGCCTGGAGCAGAGGCTGGACACAGTTAAAGGAATAAAGAGAGGATTTATTACAAGGACTTCACAGGATACACCTTGGGCAGTTCAGGAGTCCAGCCAGGGCTACACCCTGGGTCAGGAGTTCTCATACTTTTATGAGTTTTGATCCATTTCCATATTGGAGTTCATTGTCCAGTTCCAGCTCCAGGTTCTCAGTCCCACCCTCCCAGTTTGCTCTCCTCCATTCCCTGCTGTTTGCACTTTTTGGGCTGAAGCTGCCATGGAGTCCTTGGTTCTGGGGCTGGAAAAGGATTGTTCTGTGTGCCTGAGGAGAGGAAAGGGATTGTCCTGTGTGACTGAGAGGAAAGGGATTGTCCTGTGTGCCTGAGGAAAGGAAAGGGATTGTCCTGTGTGCCTGAGGAGAGGAAAGGGATTGTCCTGTGTGACTGAGCTGTGAGGAGAACTGCTGACACTCTATATGAAGTTCAGAGTTATGTACTAATGCAGTACAGAATCTGGAAAATATGAAAGCTGAAACTTAAGGCACCAATTTATGTAGTGGCACCTGCAGCTGGAGGTGGAACCCCTGGATGTGTGTGTGCTCTGAGGTTTTGGGAAGCCCAGCTGAGCTGCCTGTCCTGAGCAGCAGCAGCAGCAGCAGCTTTGTTCCCCTGTTTGCCAGGAGTTTGCCCTGCTGGGGCTGTGTCACAGAGCAGGAGGAGGTAACAGGCACAGGGGGGAATCTCTGCTGAGCTTTCCTGCACACAAACACCAGACTGGGCTTAGCAGGGCTCCCCTGCTCTTTGATCTTCACTTCAGGGGAGTTTTTCCCAGCAATAGGAGCCCTCAGCCCTGTGGGCTCTGGCCAGGGTGTGCCCTGTAGCTGTGACATCCCTGTGGGGACCCGGGCGCTGAGCTCTGCCTCCCTCAGCCTGCAAGGGGTGTCGCTGACACATTTTATGAAAAATCCTTTCATTAGGATCTTTTCTCCTGAGAAGCTGAGAGGCCTCAGAAATGAAATGTAAACATTGATTATCTGCTGCTGTGGAGTGCAACAGGTGCATCTGGGATTGGTCTCATGTGGTTGTTCCTAATTAATGGCCAATCAAAGTCAGCTGGCTCAGACTCTCTGGTCAGTCACAAGATTTTATTATCATTCCTTTCCTTTCCTTTCAAGCCTTCTGATGAAACCCTCTCCTATTCTTTTAGTATCGTTTTAATATAATATATAGATCATAAAATAATAAATCAGCCTTCTGAAACATGGAGTCAAGATTCTCATCTCTTCCCTCGTCCTGGGACCCCTGTGAACACCACCACACAAGGGAAGAGAGGCAGGAAAACTGCATCACTCACACAGGGCACAGCTTGGATGAACATTTTGCTGAATATTTGCCTATTTTTGTGTGAAAACACTGCTCAAGTTCTTTCTCATAACACATTTTGTCTTTGTAAATAATGCTTAAATATTGTTTTAATCACGGTCATGCAGTGTGCTTTGGAAATTGCTTTTTTAGTTGTGGCTAATGCTGGAGAGATAAGAAGAGATAAACATTTTTAAAATGACTTTCAGTCTTGACATTTTGCTGTCAGTATTGCATGTTCAGATGCACCTGTACTGCAGAGATTTACAGGTGCACCTGAGTTGCTCGAAGCATCAACAGCCCAGAGCAGAGACCTGAGCCAGGGATTTCAAACCTCACTACAAAATACTCAATAATTAATCTGCAGTGAGAATTTCCTTGTTGTAACAGGAATATATTATATAAGAGATGGAAATTCTAGTAACCTAAATGTAAATCATGGATCTAGATGAGGTGATTAAAAATGCATTCCTGTGACCAGGTAAATAAATCCAAAATGCTCCAAGTTTTGAAAATGGATAAAAAGCACAAATCTGACCCTGATTCAGTGTCCTATTTCCATCAGGGCAAATTCTGTTTGCACTGGACAAGGAAAGGCCTCTGGTGCTGCTGCCCTGCTTTGTTCTCCAATCTTTACAGAAGTGACATATATCAGAGATGGTATTATTGCATTTTAAGGTGTCAATTCTTGGTATCTTTGGCATCCGGTAGCAAAGTCTTGCAGAACTTTGTGCTGCAGGATGCTGTGGTTATATTTAGAAATTCACAGAGTGTGTGTAATCTCTATGCAGTCAGTTTGGGTTTTTTCCTGTGGTTATTTGACATCTTTCTTCTGTTTGTCCTAGATATGCAAGTTCTGCCATTGACCATCCAGGAAACACATCCATGAGGAAGGTAAAGATTTATAAATGTGCTTGAAACAAGCAAAAACCTCAACTGTTCAATTCCTTGCCATAGTTTTAAAAGATACCTTAGATATCCCAAACCCTGACATTTGCCTATGTTATGAAAGAGCTGAAAACAAAAATCTAGGAATGATTTCCATGTTGAGGAAACTGGTTGCTGCAACCACAGCAGGTCAGTGTGCCTGCAATGCTTTTAGTTAAGGTTGGGAACTTGGGAATTCAGTTAAGTTTAGGAACCTTGGTGTGTGATCCAATATGTGATGGTTTGGGGAGGAGAACCACACACCACATTGGGCTGGAAGGCACCTCTGGAGGGAGGATTAGCCTGAAGGTAAAGAAAGCTTTTAAAGCTGTTAGAATATTTAAGTAGTATCAATACTATGATAGAGAGATGGAGGATTAAGATTTTCAAGTATTTTTGTGGTACCAACTTTGAGGTGCTCCATTTTCAATGGAAAATAGCTGTAAAAAATAGTTTTATTATTTTTCATACAAAGGACAAACAACAGAACCTTCATTTGTAGAATGCCAGTTCTTCATTCTGGCTTGGCACTTTTTGCACTGATGGGGCAGGACAGCGCTTGGAGCACCCTGGGACAGTGGAAGGTGTCCCTGTGTCCCTGCCATGGCAGAGGGCATGGGATGAGCTTTAAGGTCCCTCCCAGCCCAAACCTTTCTGTGGCTGTGATGACTCAGTTCTAAACAGTTTCCCCTAAAAACTCCTGAGGTTAAAACCAGTAGAGCTCCAAGCAACCAGTTTTACTTTTCATGGAGTGTTTCTGTGCCAGCACTTCTCCTATCCCCTGATTACACTGAGAACTCTTTAATTTACCTTCAGGAGCATCCATTCAATTCTAGCACTTTTTAAAATTTCATTTTTGCACTGGGCTGGCTTTGGATGGCAGGGTGGGCACTGTCTGGCTGTGGCCTCGTGGTGTGGTTTTGAGATAAGAATTGAAACACTGACAGCCCCAGTGAGTTCTCCATCATCTGTCTGTCTCCCATAGCAACTCTGAGTCATTTGGAGTTGTGAGTTCTGTTTCCTTACAGTGTTTGCCACCAAGTTAATTATATTACAGTGGTTCTTTTATCTCTCAGAGTGTGGAGTTTGAATTTTTACCTTAGCAGTGCTAATTAACTACTGATTCCCAAGGTATTGCAAACCTCTCACTTTCTTTAGTTTCCTTGGTTTGAATCCATTCTGTGTGTGCATAAACAAAACAGGAAGAATACTTACCTAAGTGTTTTAGAAGAAAGATATTTTTTTATTTCAGAAAAAACATTTTCAGCTCTCCCTTGATTTGTTGTGCTGTTTCCTTCATTTCATCACATAAGCATATACACTGTTATAGAAGTGAACAATCTTTCTTTTATATTGTTTACAAAAACTGGGTTTAAAAATTCCCATAATTTGACAAAGCTTCTGCTGCTAAAGGGAAGATAGATGGAAAAAAGTAGTGTTTATATCTGTGTACAGATTGTGTCACACTCTGAGTTCCTGACTGAGGTTAAATAAATACATTTTTACTTGGAATGGTGCAGTCCATCCAGGAAGAATAATTAGCTAAGTGTTTTAGAAGAAAGATATTTATTATTTCAGAAAGATATTTTCAGCTCTGTCTTGATTTGTTGTGCTGTTTCATTATTTTTAAGTGATGAATATTTTTCATTATTATTATTATTTTATTATAATAATATTTTATGATAAATGTTTCCATTATTATTAAGTGATTATTAATTTTCATTATTATTAAGTAATGCATACCAGTTTATGGGGAGTATCCCCTCTAAATGTTTCATTTCTCTTGCAGTTCTTTAAATTTCCCCACATTTCCTTACAGGGTTTTATTCCATCCCTACATTTCTCTAGCCTAAACTGGGGGGAATTTTGGTGATGTCTTTTTCAGGAACACACCTGCTTTGCCCTGATGCATTTCCCTGGACAGAGGAACACTGAGCAGGTTGTTCCAGCCCAGCCACCACAGAGCTGCAGCTGCCACAGCAGGGCAGATCAGCATTGCTGCTGGCATTGGCAGCACATCCCCAAACCCCCCTGAGCTGCTGTGCACATTTCACACCTCCTCTCAGAGTATTTTGGTTTCATTTTCTGGATTTTGCCACATTTCCTCCAGCACAGAGCCCTCATCTTTGCCTTCTCCTGAACATTGGCAGAGATGGAGTGAAGCGAGGGAGATGTGCTGAGTCGGTGGGTGCTGCCCTCCCTCCCTGAGCATCCCTGCACAATTGTCACATTTTGTGGGACATTCCTGAGCATCCCTGGCACAATTGTCACATTTTGTGGGACATTCCTGAGCATCCCTGGCACAATTGTCACATTTTGTGGGACATTCCTGAGCATCCCTGCACAATTGTCACATTTTGTGGGACATTCCTGAGCATCCCTGGCACAATTGTCACATTTTGTGGGACATTCCTGTCCCGGGGCTGGCTGGGAGGGCAGGCTGAGGTCAGGAGGGCACAGAGGGTGTCGTAGACATTCTTCATGAAAAATCCTTTCTGTAGGATTTTTCCTTCTAGAGCTGAGCTGCTCAGTGGCAAATGTAAACAATTATTATCTGCTGCTGTGGAATGCAACAGGTCCACCTGTGGTTGGTCCCCTGTAGATGTTTGGATCTACTGACCACTCATGGTGGAGCTGTTATCCTCTCTGCCGAGACACAGACCTTTGTTATTCATTCTTTTCTATCTCTTTCTTAGCTTAGGCAGCTTCTGAAGAAGCCTCTTTCCTTTCTATCTCTATGCAGTATAGTTATAATGCTGTATATATATCCTAACATAATAAATGAAGCCTTCTGATCATGGAATCAAGATCCTGTCTCTTCCATCCATCTACAAACCCCTGTGACCACCGACAGCACAGAGGGCTGCTGGTCCCTGCAGTCCCCACAAAACCTTCCCCTGTGAGGGGCTAAATCAGGGCTCCAGACAGGGCTGTGCATGTCCAAACCCACCCCTGCCTCTGCTGCTTTCATTTAAAATCAACCTTTGTCTCTCTGCAGCTGGAGTCTTGTTTTCACCTGATTGTTTTCTAGGGTTCTTAAGCATTTGTTCGTTCGAGGCAAATCCTTACCAGTTTTTCAGTACTATCCCTGGTTTTAGGTTTAAATAAAGAGATGCTTTTAGGGTTTTTCCCCCCCCAACATTAAAAACAACTTCTTAATGCTGCCACAAAATGAAAACAATATTTATTTTTTTTCTCCTGGGACTTATTCTGTCAACCACCAACCCAAAAAACTTGTTTCTGTGGTGGGAAGTGTGACTTAGACACGTCATTAAGCACAGGATTTTGTATATAATGTTTGTGGTGGATATTTCTTTTTGAATGCATATTTTTATAATTATTTCCTTGATACAACAAACTTCAAATACCAGTCAGTTCATCAGCTCCTTCGTGGGAGTTTATATCTTTAGTTTTCAAACCACTGCACAGCTTTCATGTAAAGAATCCTTGATGCTTTCATTGCAATTGTAATTAATATTTCCTAAAGCTATTTTAATTTGCAGATTTAGCAGAGTGTTGTTTTCTTTATGATGTTGAGGAAAGCTGCAAGAGAAAAATGACAGGAGGGAGATGCTGTGATCACTGTGATAACCCTGGAGAGGGGAGTGAATGAAAGCTCTTACATGTTACTGCTGTTACTTGCACTGGTGTTTCATAATTTATTTATTTTTTTTCCTTTCAGTCATTCCATTACGCTTCCCTCAGGGTAAAAAGCAGAAAATGGTCAAAAGGTAACTTCTTTCAGTTAACATTCTGAAACTAGAAAAATGAGGCTCCTTCTCTGAGAATAAGTGATCTGTAGCAAAAGTTCAACTTGATTCAAATATTTCTAAATTTGACAGTAAGTAATATAGAAAAATACCAAATTAAAATACCAAAAGAAATATTTTATGGGCATAATATTGCTTGGGTGGGTGGAAAAATTTCCGTTTCCTTAGGAAGAAGGCAAGGAGCATCTATGAGCAAATTGATGAGAATTTGCCCATGGAACACTGCAGCACCAAGGATGGTGTTTTATATTCTCTAAATTTCTACCCTGTTTCACAGCTGTAGGACAAATTCTTGTAGCATCATAAACTTGATTTTTCACAGAAAAAAAATCTGATCTATTAAGGAAATTTCCCATTGAGTTTTTTTCCAGGAAAATAAATTATAACATATATATTTAAAAAACCCTGGTTTTATTAATATTTACAAGGCAATCTAAGCCTTTCAATTAGGATTCATTGAAATAACACCAAGAAAAATAAAAACAACCCTATTCCTGGTGCTGTGCCTTTAACAGGATGCTGCAAAGTTAAAACATTGTTGTTCACCTCAGGATAAAAATCATGTAAGCATGTGCACTGTTATGGAAGTGAACAATCTTTCTTTTTTATTGTTTATAAAAATTTGGTTTAAAAATTTCCATAATTTGACAAAGCTTCTGCAGCTAAAGGGAAGATAGATGGAAAAAAGTAGTGTTTGCATCTGTGTAGAGATTGTGTCACAGTCTGAGTTTTGCATCTGTGTAGAGATGGTGTCACAGTCTGAGTTTTGCATCTGTGTAGAGATTGTGTCACACTCTGACTTCCTGACTGAGGCTAAATAAATTCATTTTTACTTTGGAATGGCGCTGTCCATCTTAATCAGAAAAAAAAATCAGCCCTTAGAGGAATGAAGCCTCTAGAGATTAAACCAAGCATTGCACAATCCAGGCCCTTTTCACTGTGGTCATGGGGAAACCAAAATCACAGGGCACTGCTGAATTTGGAAATTGTTTATGCTGAGCCTGGAGAGGGTTTGGCTGGGAGGGAGATGTTTGAACATGAAATGCTCGTTGAAAAATGAAGATTTTCCATTGGAAAGTGGAACATTCCCCTGCCCTGTGTGCTCTGTCCCAGGGAGTTCCCTGTCCAGCGTGAGCAGGCGGCGAATCTCCTGCAAGGACCTGGGCCACGGCGACTGCGAGGGCTGGCTCTGGAAGAAAAAGGATGCCAAGGGTTACTTCACCCAGAAATGGAAAAAGTACTGGTTCATCCTCAAGGATTCCTCCTTGTACTGGTACACAAACCAGAATGTAAGTACAGGCCATGCTTGGAAAAAGTCAAAATGAAACTTTAAGTTTTATACTTCTTTTAAAGTCCATTTTTACTGCGTGCTCGGATGAGCTGCCACTTTAATTGCTGGGTCTGGGGCACTCTGGCTGGAAATATTTCAACTGAAATTCTTTATTAAAGTCTCCAAGTCCATGCTCAAGCTTAATAAAATAGCAGATGTCCATGGCAGTCTAAGAAAAGAGTATGTCTGTAGTTAATCCTTTTCCACAGATTTATTTGGACTAACACACTGTTCACACTCAGCTCTCCCCAGTTTCAGTTGTGAGGGGGGATGTGTAAAGTGCAACCATTTGTGTTAATTAAGCATTCTGTGAAGCAGATGTGAAAATCTGAATTTGTAAATCTCTTTATCTAGAAGTTATTTTTATATCAATGTTCCTCTTGATTTTGCTGAATTAGTCTGGAGTTTGCAGTTTCTCATGTGCAAAATGCTGTTCTTGGTGAAATGTTCCTGAAAACCAATGGGCCTGTGCTGGTGCAATCTGCATAAATGTAGGGAAATGACAGAGGGGAGAAACCCAAAATGGTTCAATGCTCTTCCCTTTGTGTGCAGCAGCCCCAGTGCTTGAGCTGGACTCTGCAGCCTGCTTTGGTTACTGAGCTTTTACTCCACCTCTCCCATTTCCTGCCAGGGGAGGTGCTCAGCAGAATAACTGCCCTCAGTTCTTGTGGGTTTTGTAGCCCAAGAGGGGTTCAGGCTGTGGGTGATGAAGGGGTTTTGTGGGGTTTGACATTTCCCATGCCAGGTGGGGGCACTGGCTGTGTCCCCCTGGCTCTCAGGCTGTGCCTCAAACCAAGCCACAGCTCACTGTGCCCTTGCTAACACCTTTCAAAACCTGCCTGGTGTTAATTCAATGTCTCTCTGCTTTTCCTCCTGAATTGCTTCAGAAGAAGCAGAAAGTGACAGGATGCATTTCCTGGTTATTTCCTCCCCATTTAATCAGAGGTGACCTCACCAAGGAAGCTCCTCAGGGGCCGGGGTGTGACAGCTGTGACTTTCAAGAGAGACAGCCACCAAACAGCTGTAAAATGCTGATTTATGGTGAAGAATCAGAGCTCTCCTCTGTTTAGGGGCTGTGTTTGGGGCTGGAAGGTTTCCTGTGATCTTCAGCAAAAGGGGGTTTGGCATGGCTGTGCCTCCTCTGAGAAATTACCAGTTCAGTTACCTCACAGAGGTTATTTACATTGAATTGAATCCATTCCATAGGAAAAACAGTTTGTGCAAAATACATTCAGTACTTCTCTGACTGGGTAGTTGCTCTTTGTATAAACCCCAAACAGCTGCTGCTCATTTCTCTTTTCTTTAATTCTATATTAAATTCAACATTTTATTTTTCCTCATTCAACAGGATGAAAAAGCAGAAGGATTCATTAGTTTACCTGAATTCAGGATAGACAGAGCAATTGAATGCAGACGAAAACAGTAAGTAATGTGTCAATTATCTTTACAAAGAATTGCTCTTGGAAGTTTGCTATACATAGCAAATGCTTTGAATGCTTGCAAAGTCCAGAGAAAGAAGTTACTGAGAAAAAACCTTGAAACTGGAAATATAACATCATAGATCCACTTAAGCTTTAGTATTTCTCTTTATTATAAAAGATGCAATGTAATGTAAATTCCATTTACTGGATTAAAATGAATTGAATAATTCTTTAGCCAGCTTGCCAGATAGTCCAGTTACAGCTTCAGCTAAATAAGTAAATCAAAAAGCAATGAATACTTTAGTAAAGAGATAAAACTTTCTCAGGTTCAGTAAAGCAGTATTTTCCCATAGGAAATAGCATAACAAATATCATAGCAGGGAATGGTGAATATAATCTTAATTTTCTCTTTTATGGGGGAAGCTTTTCATACCCAATATTGTGTTGCTCTCAGCTGCTAAAATATTTAGGTTCCATATGCAAAATGAACTCTGCATTATTGCTTATGTGCATATTGCTACTGTACATTCCACTCCACTAAAAAGCATATTATAATCTTTGCACAATTAGGGAATATTTAATAACAGGAACTCATTGGAAACTGCTCCAAACAGTGTTGGGCTTGCAATCAACAGGTTTAACAGAACAATTCCAATGCTTTGACATTGCTGGTTCTCCTGAATTATTTGCATTTGTCTTCTGTGTGCTTTCCTACTTTTGACTGAGCATCCTGGGTTTTTCCTCTGCTTTCCCAATGATTGAATGCAGTTTTGGTCTGAGGAAACAAGTCCTACAACTGTGAGCACAGTACAATAGAAATATTGAAGGTATGAATTACAATAGAGGCTGCTCATCAGAAAATCAAACCTCTTCAGTTGCCTGTTCTTGTCTGGGGATATTATTACTGTGTCAGAGAAGTACAAGACAGTGCAATTTACACTTCTATTTCTCCTTTCAGCTGAGGGTATCACTGTAGAAATTAAACATGAGCTGAGCACTATAAATACCTCAGAGCCATGAGTAGATATTAATAATGATATTGGACAAAAATACAGGAAAAATAATACCCTTTTGTTAGAATATAAAGCACTTAACAGATTTCAGTGAATTAACCAAGATCAAACAGAAGGTCATTGTGCACAGCTAGAAATAGCTTCCAGAGCTTTCCTCAAAGCATGAGAACACAATCCCTCAGAACTCAGCTTAGGGAAGGATTTCTGCAGGGTGTATGCACAGGGAAAAGTCTGATTAACTGAAACTTTGCACACGACTGAAAGCTGAGAACCTCCAGGCTTTGAATCCTTTCAAAAGGGGGCAGGTCCAGAGGTAAGAGTATAATGAAGATGTTCATAGTATATTCCCTTTTTTCCTGAGCTTAATTTCTGTTTGATTTCTTCCTTCATGGACTACCATTTATAGATTTCTCCCATCACAAGAACTGCACCTTACCTTAGCCACTGTTTTACCTGGAAGTGAGTGCAGTGAAATTCAGAATATTCAGCATGTGGGAGTGGGGGCCAACCCACTGACCCCCTGAGCACACCTGGAAAACACTTACCTGTCCTCTTCTGTTGTCCTGCAAGGCCAGGAGTGAGAATCATTCCATTGCCTGATTTTACTGAAAAGCCAAAACCACAGTGTCAGTTTTCCTTCAGCTCTCCCCAGTGCAGAACTAAGAACATTCTGGACCTCAGTTTGGATTTCCCCTCAGATCTCTGCTATTTTCAGAGCTATTGATGTGAAATGTTCAAACCCTTTTGAAACTGAAGGATTTGAAGGCTTACTGGGATAATTAATGGATTTCTCTTTCCCACTGTTCTGTTGGAGGGGGAGCTCTGCTGCCCAGCCTGGCTGCTCCTGATGTCCATGGCCCACAGGGATGGAACAGCCTTAAGAAAGCTTTCACAAGAATATAGATAATTGAATGCATTATTTGGGATGGTTTGATGATTTGCCTCAGTAATGCATTTAATGAAGGTACCCTGATTACTGCTGGAGCCCTGGCATTGTCTCAGGCAGATTCAGCTCTCCAGCTACAGCTGGACCAGCACTGACCTTGTCCCTGTGACAGGAGCCCCTCTGCACTGCCCCTGAAAAACCTCCCACTGCTCATAGGCAACACCTGCATCCTCCTGATTAAAGGTGATCACAGAGTAGGAGAAATTATAGTTATTTGAGTTTGTGTGCTGTGGCATGACATGAATATCATGTTATTTTCACAGATACTGATAATTATAATGGCCCATGATGATGCTGATCCCCAAGTATAAAGATTAATTGAGCCACAGGTGTAATTAATCCTTATCAACTGGTGCCTTGCCTGAACCTTCAGCAATTTTCACCTAGTGAAAATTTTCATTGCCTAGTTAATGCAAATTTGGGTCTTAAATTTATCAAGGATATGTCACAGTGTTGGCACTTCATATTGGAAGTGTGCAGTCAGAGCTCTTTACAAATGTCATTGTAGTACAGGCAGACAGGAAGGTACAGCTTAAATGTTGCTGCAGTTTCATCATTTTATTAGTTCTGAAAAGAACCTGACAGTCTTTGCAGACAGCAAAGCCCCCTTGAGCCACCAGTGGCCCCCACAGGGCAGAAATTTCTGGGCTGTGTGAACTGGAGTGCAGCCAATGGATGGAGGGGGATTATTCTTTAACTGGCACTGCCTACCCCATATCTTGATTATTGCAGCCAGTCTGGGGCCCTCCAAACCAAGCCAAATGTAAATATATAGATATAATTCCTCTAAATTATTCATATTTATACATCTCAAATTGTTCCCCTGGAGACTGCATAGAAATGTATCCAAACACTTCCCTAATAATAATTTTAGTGACACTGCTGGGAGATGAAGATGGATTTATTGTTGTGTTTTGCAGTCCTGACACAGAATGCAGCACATTTAAATCACAAGTTAGCACAGAACTGGGATCTGCATTTCATAGCAATAAAGATCTCTTTTCTGCAGCCTGCAGATGTGTAACAGTGCAATGCATGATTGCAGCTTTCATGTTCACTATCTCAGGAAAGGATCACAGTATCAGACAGAGAGATCACAAGGAACATTCACACAGTAACCAATTAGAGATGTTTGCAGGGCCCTGCCATGTGGGAACTCCTCTGCAAAAGCAGCCAGACCTGCAGCATTCACCTGATTTCCCCTGACAGAATTGCTGCTCTTTCTGCTCTTCATGACACCTTCACAAGTTCTGTAACAGCTGAGGCAGGAGCCTGCAGACAGTGCCTGACCTGTTGCACACTCCTGGTTTCACCTCTCTGTGCCTTAACTGAGGCAGGGTTCTGTGAGAATGGAAAATATTCTAATAATCACAGGATCACAGCCTTGTTTGGGTTGGAAGGGACCTTAAAGATCATCCCGTTCCACCTCCTACCATGGGCAGGGACACCTTCACTAGAAAATGATCCACTAATCATAGATTTTATCACATTACAGGAGCACAGAGGAGCCAAATTACACTCTGTTTATCACACTAACTTCCACCCATTAACATTGAAACCCCAATACTGGCATTTAAATGCCTGTATGTGTTTAAATTTCCTGTCTAGGAAAATAATCCTATTTACAAGCAGAAACTCCATCATGTGATATTGTCTCAGGATTAGCCAAAAGGATTAGGATCTTTAGATCCAGCACCTAATCCTCTCCAATCTCAGCCAATCCCACTGGAGATGGTTGGGCAAGGGGAGCAGGAGAAGGTGCAGATGCTGCAGAGAGTTCAGACCAACAGCAGAACAATGCAGGAGTGTTTGTTTAGTCAGGATTTTCTATTTTCAGCATCAAAAATGTAGTAGTGCAAGGAATTTCTGTTGGAAGTTGAGTATTTGCTCATCTCTGTGTAATTAAATGTGTGCCATGCACTGCTCTAATTCAGACACACAAAACTGTTCCACCTTTCCTACCCACAGCTGTTCCCAGAGAGCCAGTGGGAGCTGCTGGCACTCAGCTGCCACAGGGGGATTAAAAACTTCCACATCAGATGCAGAAGACTAAGAATGATAAGAATTCTTGACACTAAAACCATATCATACCAATCAGTTAAGAGAAGGCAAAAATTTGATCAGAGCGCACTTAAAACTGCATTTATGTAATGATCAAAAGAGAGATAATTAACGAGCCTGTGCCATCTAGTGGGCACCAGGGATCCCTGTGTGGGATTTCACAGTCACTCACTGCTTTTATTTGCAAAGTACCAGCAGCCAGGGCAGTGAGGCTCTGCAGTGGAAATTATCACTGTCCAGATCCCAAAACAACACTCCAACACCTCTACAGCTCATTTTATAGAATTTAATATTTAATGATAACCCTCTGTGCAAAGATAACCTTACCCTTGATATCCCTAATCTCATGAAAAAAGAAACTGCACAGAAATACAGAATTCTGCTGTAGGGCTTTTGTTAGGAAAGCTGTTGCTGGATGCATTTGTATTAATTATTTATATTAAAAAATCACTGTGCCCAGGTGAAGCTTCTTCAGCTTTCATCTTGTCTTTGAAAACTGCAATAAGTCATAGTAATTAATAAAATACTCATTTGCATTTAAGCTATTAATAGTGGAAACATTGCATCACAGGTTCTTCATAATTCCACGTGTAATGATTCCTAATCTAATTCTTACATCTGTTAATTACCATATAAATGTCAGTATTTTAACATAAATGTTATGAATGATAGTGTGGCATTTTTTTAACATTTGCCAGCTAATCAAATTAATAGTCTTTAATGCTGGGACCTTCTGGTTTCCTTGATAGCAAAACTCCTTTTCATTATACCCACACAAAAAAATTATAAAAACTGTGATTATTGTTTTTAGCAGTTTTCAACAGCTCAGCTGAAGGAGATCTCAGGGATTGGACCACATAAAAGCATTAATAAAAAGCATTTCTGTGAACTATAATCACCCATGCCATCTGATTATTATCTATTATTCCAGTGATTTCCAGCTCAACTTGGCAGCCCTCTGCATTTCTTTTTGTAGAACATAAAACTGTCATCAAATACATGAGAAGAGGTGGGGGGGATCAAACATTTATTCCTTTAGTTGATCTTTGGAATACAACTAAGATGTACTTGAACATACTAAACAAGACTTTCAAATTCACCCAAGGATTTTTTAGAACATCAGTGATTATCAAAAGGATTTATATTTCTACATCATTGAAGTGCTTTTGAAATTTTTGCAAAGTATGAGGTTCACAAATGTAGATTAAATGAGATTGGGGGGAATCCATTGATAAATTTAGGCAGCAAAATTCAGCCTGAAGATGACAAATGCCTGTGAAACCTGTAACATGCTGAAGAATCATACAGCAGGACAGTCTGGTGTATTTGTAGACAAGATATTTGAAAGAAAAGGTGGTTTTTATTCTTTCTGCTCTTTTTATAGTGCCTTCAAAGCATGTCACCCCAAAATAAAGAGCTTCTACTTCGCAACCGACTGCCTTGAAGAGATGAACAGGTGAGTTGTGTGTCCCCTTTGTTGTGGGATGTTCTTTATCCTGCTGCTTCAATATTTCATCTGACACAGGAATATCCTCCTGGAGCCTGATGGGATGCTGGCTCCTGGTGTTCTCAGGAATTCGTTTTCCATTAATTTCAGTAAATGCATTACATTCTGTGGCTCACTTTGCTGACATTTCCTGCCATGACATGTCTCATTTCTGCAAAGGAAAGTTATTTGTGATGGTCTCATCTATGGTAATTAGAAATTTTCTTTGTTGATGGGCTTAAGGTTCATCACCCTTGTGATGTTTTGTAGGTAAAGGCTGGAAGTCTCATGGGATCAGTGTTTCTGGTTTATTAAACAGTGCACCCACACCAAAGCTCATACAGAGAGCACCCAGGTGGGGGGTGTGTGTGTGTATACATATATATGTATATATACATATATATATATTGCCCTAATAATGCCAAGAACAACTCCCAACAACACAGATAATCAGCAGTTATTAATTTAATTCACCACATCACTGTCCCAACACAGAGCAGAGGCAAGCAAAATTCCATTTTTGCTGTTGTAGTGAGTTTTAGATGTCCTTGGATGTGCTGGGGGGACATTCCAAACTTCTGACAGGACAAGGCACTGGACAGCCTGATCCAACATTAAAGCTGGCCCTGCTGAGGGTGGCAGTGGGAACAGGCACCTCCTGGGAGCTCCTCTAGCCCAAATTGCTCCATGCTTCTCCTTTGTGATTCAGCAGTGAAGGCAGAGGTTGGGCGAAGGTGGGACAGGGCCTTAGATCCCAAAGGCAGGGTCAGATGTCCTCCTTCCTCCTGTTAGCTCAGAAATTTGTTTATTCCCAGCTGAGGTGAAAAGCACAAGGACACCTGGAACAAGGTCACCATCCTGGGAAGTCTGAAATCTTTCCTGGCACAGATAACTGAAACTTTGAGGTGTTCTTACTTAGTGTTCTTAATGTTTGCCAGCTTGGAAAGACAAATATGGATGGGGTTTTTCCTTTGGAATATTAAGGCCTAAAAACCATTGTTGAATTGAACATTTGTATTCTGTGGCTTACATGGCTCTTCAGGTATGTTGGGCTGTGAGCCTGGCTGGGTGAAACTGTGGAGAACTGTTTATCCTGCACTGAGGAGGGTGATGAGCCTCACTTATCAGCAGTGGGATACTTTCAGGCTATAAATTTGCTGAAAAATATTTTTTCAAGGCTGTTAACATTCCATTGCTCAGTTCTGTGGTGTGGTTCAGGTTTGCTGAAGTGAGGATGTTTTGCTGGTTTAACTCTGCCTGGTCTCCCTTGATTTCAGCTGCTGGGGCAGCTCTTGTTTGTTGAAGTGCCATTGATCATATCTATAAATTATACATAAAATGTTCTCAAGGAAAACCAGGAAGTCTTGACACACATTCAATGAGCTGCTTTTACAACATCCATTGATTTTTCCATGGGGAGCCCAGGAAGCTGCAATGAGGCCTTGGAGCACAGAGGCAGCTGGGAAGGCGCCAGCCTGTCCTTCCATACCACACCATCCTAAACATCATTTAAGATGGAATTTACAAGAGCCTTTTCCCCTGAATTTTTGGCAAGAAGGCAAAGGGTGAGCTTCTGCTTGAAGTATTTTGTGCAGTATTTTCCCTTCAGCAATTCTGTCCCTGCAGAGCAATTGGAATTCACTCCCCACCCCAATGATGGATAACTCTGCTACCTCTGTGACTTCCCTGGGCACCCTGCAGCTCTTACAGCCTCCCTGGAATTCCTTCTCCCAGAGATCCTGGGTGAAATTTGAAATGAGGAAGCAAGAATCATAGATGAAAAATGTGTTAAAAATACTGATTCCACAAATCTCTGTCTTCCCAGCGAATTGCTAGCCCCATAATGTGAGGAAATAGAGCAAATATTTTACGTGGTATCTCTCACTCCTGTTTGCAGCACAGAATTTAACTGGATTTTCCCTGCTGGTGGAAGGGGAGATGCCTCATGCTGAAAAGTGAAGGATCCTGGCAAGGAGAGGAACATTCCTCATTCAATATGAGAGGAATTTTATCCATTCTTCAACCACTTTTATTTTAACAGCTCTTTTTAGAGTTTCTCACCCCAGATTCACTGTTTATTAATTTTTTCCCACTCTGGAATATTTTCTGTGCCTTTAACCCTACATTGCTGAAGGAAGAGCTGGACCCCAGTGGGTGGGGCTGGATTATTCTGCAGCAGACCCGGGCACTGAGCTGGGGCTGTGTTTTGCCTGCTGTGTTCCTCAGGTTTGCAGAATTCATGCTCGTGCTGGTTTGTCGGGTCCTACACGGGCAGAGCCGTGTTCTTAGAAATGAATTAATTATGAACTTGATGAGCTCATCTCTAGCTTGCTACTCCAAGCTTGTTAAAGGCCTTATTTCCCAGAAGTGCTTCATCTCCTACCACACCACACATAACCTGTTTATAGCTTTAATTAGCATTGAATTTAATATTCGTTGTTTTACAATATCTATGTTATTTAAAAATTACATGCCATTGAAATGCAGGGCAGTGCATTTGCAATCTCATCATGGACTCCAAATATTAAAGTTTTAAAAGTTTCTATTTTAGGCTGAATAATTTGATCACTTTTGATTTGAATAACTGGGTTAACTTTGCAATTTTAATAACTCCCATAAATCTTTGGCGTTCATTCAAGAAATATAACAAATAGTTGCTACTGAAACAGAATGATGATTAATTTTTATAGGGATCACTCCTATATTTTCCAAGACCTGAAAGATTATAGCACAATATTTCTCTTAAAAAATAATTGTTTGAAAATTGAAGTATTCTGAATTAAGCAAATTTTATGGTGACCCCTATCTACTTTTACATATGGAGTATAACCAAGTGAGTAACTCAAGACTTTCCCTAAATCATCCTGTTTATTACTAAAGTTAATTCAGTTTTCTCCCTTAAATTTCAGGCATGTTGGTCTCAGACAAATCAGATGGTGAGCCAGCATTAACACATCTTTTCCAGTTTCAATGCACTTAGTCTTCACTTTATATAAACTGGTACCCAAGTAAAGCTCTTGGCAACTAAAAGTTTCAGCTATTTGACATTTTCCCCCTTAAACTGGACAAGTGAGCAGAGATTGTCAGATCTGTCTGGCCTGATTCACCAGCTCTTTATCCAATAGAGCTGAGAAAGTTGTTACAGAGCTCTTGCTCTCAGCCCCTCATCTGCTGAAAAGCCAGGAGATAATTCTGCAGAACATGAAAGGTACTTTTCAAACACAAATCCCTGGAATGGAGCTTCCCAATGGTGGTGTAAATAATCATAAAGAGCAGGTTTTCCTTTCTTCCTTTTATGTTCCCATAAACTTGTTTCAAATCCGTGCCTGAGGCCACACCAGCCCTCTAATTTATTGTTCTCACATAAGAGCTCCTAAGTGCAGCACAAGTAAAACAATTTTCTGATCAGAATTAGCTGCAGGCCCCAAGGACTGGGTGAAACCATGATGTTCATGGGAGAGCACAGGGTGAGAGTGGAGCTGCTGTGCCCTGTCAGAGCAAAATATTGCACCAGGAATTCCTAGCACTGAGCTGGAACATTCCAAACCTCCTTTCCTGGGCAAAATACTGCACCAGGAATTCCTAGCATTGACCTGGAACATTCCAAACCTCCTTTCCTGGGCAAAATACTGCACCAGGAATTCCTAGCAATGAGCTGGAACATTCCAAACCTCCTTTCCTGGGCAAAATACTGCACCAGGAATTCCTAGCAATGAGCTGGAACATTCCAAACCTCCTTTCCTGGGCAAAATACTGCACCAGGAATTCCTAGCAATGAGCTGGAACATTCCAAACCTCCTTTCCTGGGCAAAATACTGCACCAGGAATTCCTAGCAATGAGCTGGAATATTCCAAACCTCCTTTCCTGGGCAAAATACTGCACCAGGAATTCCTAGCACTGAGCTGGAACATTCCAAACCTCCTTTCCTGGGCAAAATATTGCACCAGGAATTCCTAACACTGAGCTGGAACATTCCAAACCTCCTTTCCTGGGCAAAATATTGCACCAGGAATTCCTAGCACTGAACTGGAACATTCCAAACCTCCTTTCCTGGGCAAAATACTGCACCAGGAATTCCTAGCAATGAGCTGGAACATTCCAAACCTCCTTTCCTGGGCAAAATATTGCACCAGGAATTCCTAGCAATGAGCTGGAACATTCCAAACCTCCTTTCCTGGGCAAAATACTGCACCAGGAATTCCTAGCAATGAGCTGGAATATTCCAAACCTCCTTTCCTGGGCAAAATACTGCACCAGGAATTCCTAGCAATGAGCTGGAATATTCCAAACCTCATTTCCTGGGCAGGTCACCTGGCTCCTCCTTTCTGCAATTTCTGAATTATTTACCCCAGACTTGTGGAGTTCCATTTCCCCCCTGACTGAGCCCCAGCCCCAGGGGCTGATGGAGTTTGCAGTGCCCAGCTGTGATTTTCCAGCACACCCAAATCAGGGCTGGGGGATTCACCCCTCCTGCAGGAGGCAGGGGCTGCCCTGGCTTTCTGCACCAGCTTCAATTACAAAATTAACTTCATCAAATTCTGCTGTAAATAGTACCAGTGGGAATTGATAGTGTTCTTCTGGGATCCAGGCAGTTCAGCTGCATTTCATAGGGCAGATTTGGTGATTCCAGCCCTGCACCTCTCAGAGCCAAAGGCGGTGTCACAGTCAAGTAATAATTGTGACCTTATGCTGGAGAGATGGAGTTAACTCTGCCAAATCTGAAATAAGTCATAGAAATAAGAAATTTCATCATAATGAATTACATTTAACAGACTTTTAACAGCATTATTTGGCCTATTTGAACTGAGTTTTAAAAAACTATCTAGAAGCAGATTACACAATTTCACAAGTAAGTCACCCCATTTCTTTAAAAAATTCACCCTAAACCCCACCCATAGTTTATGCCATGCTAAACTCAACTCTCTTGCTTGTAAACAAAGATTTCTTTCTCCAAAACTTTCCTTTGGCCAATTATTTGGTGAAAGCTGGGGCAAAAGTTGGAGTGACTAAAGAGAAGTTCCAGTTGAGTGAGGTTTTGTGACTGTTTTGGTGATTTCTTTAGGTTTTATTATTGGTTCTGGATCAAATAGCCTATCAGTTATTGTGTGCTTTTATTCTCTGTGATACATGACTGTATTTGTACAGTAAATGCTGGTACCAGAAAGGTAATTTATTTGCTACAAAGCAGTGAATTTCTTTTGTCTATTACCCGCTGGGGAAAACAAAAAAAACAAAAACAAACTACCCACACCAAACCAAACTTCTGAGTACAGAGACATAATTGTGCATTTGTTTGACAGAGTCAAGTTAAAAAAATTAAAAATAGAAAAAAAATCCCATTAAGTGCATGAAGCAGATGCACATGCAAAGAGGGCACAGATTGGTTCACTTGTCAATTCTTAAGCTGTCTCAGGCTTTTTTCCTGTTTTTCCAGCCTGACAAATCTAAGAAGACAATGCATGAAACAAGATCAACAGTCATGTCAAATTATCAAATCAGAGAGTACTCAGAGTTTATCCCATGAATGATTTTGCTTAACAAATCCCAGCAAGTGTGACAAATGCAGCAGCAGAGGCAGAGCTGCTGGGCTGATGCACAGAGAGATGAGCTCATGGAGCAGGAGCTGCTCAGGGTCACATTTCACCAGGAGATGCTTTGGGGCTCCTTTTGTGTGGAGGAAAATCAAGGCATCATTTCAGCCACCCCTGTTACAGCAGCCTTTATTCTCTTAAATCAATGTATTACCTGCACAATCATTGAAAATAGGAAAATAATGTACCTTAGGAGCCCAAATGGGAAATGCATTGATTTTTCAGGTGTTCAGAAGAAAGACTGGTCAGAAAAGTCCACATAACAAGTACAAAATCAATTTTTAAATCTAATTGTGAATTGCAAAGAATTTTACTGTGAATTCTGGAATCTGATTATCCCAATGACATAAAAAAAATACAACTCTTTTAATCAGAAATTAAATATAAACAGCACTGAATAAATTCTATGTATGAAATAAATGGTTCAAGGGAATCTCTAATAGACTTAAAGATAACTTGATTTAAGTGAAATTTAACTTCCACTTAGTGCTAGTTTTTCCTTTTAACCAAATAATCTCAAATGTAGATGCAATCTCAAAAATGAAAAAAATATTTCTGCACTGAAACATTTCTAACACAAAGCTGAGGTGGTGTACAAGGGCAAGAATTAATAATGAAAATATGCAAGGAAGATAGGAAGTATATTTTGTTTATTCTTTCTGTTAATGTGTCAGGATTTCATAGACTTCATTTTTAAAGGAAGGTTTAGCAGAGAGAAATAGGAAAAGTGGTTGGCCTTTTCCTTGAATTTACACCTTTTCAGGACATATAATTTTTTACATATTCATTTGAATTAAATAGCTTTTTCTAAAACCAGCCACCTGGTATGTGCAGTAAGTGAGGATATTAGGAAATCAAACTTTTCTGAGCCACAGAATCTCACTTCTTCCCCTCCCTCTTCTCCATGGGTTTGTGGAACAGCTCTAACTATAACCTTAAAATTGTAACTTCTCACCCTGTTTTTATGGGGAGAGAAAAAAGGTTATTCTCTTCCCTTGGTTTTCATTCTCCTACATTAAAAAAAATAGTTTTCTCCAATTCATGACTACTTAGATTGTCTAGGCTGGGGTTAGTTTTTTTTTTTTTTTTGTACTTTTTCACTCTGGATTTGTATAAAAGAGCAGCCAAGGGGGTGAGTGTGATGCCACTGTGGAAACTTTAATTGTCCTCACTCTCAGAACCTCCCACTGACCTAGGGCTGGCTCAGCAGAGTAAACTACAGCAGCCAGGAAACAGAAATTCATTAATTTGTACACTCAGGAGTGGCATATTCTGGTTTTCAATGCCGTGTTAGGGGAGCAAAGCAATGTGCAATTGTTTCCAGCTGCTTGGCCCCCTTTAACATTTGCCAGTGTTTCTGTCAGTGGCTGAATGTGCTCCCGGTTCCTGACAATTTGGGGTTTTTTGGGATGATTCACTCTTCAGGCTCAGGCTGTGACAGCTCCTCACTGCCCTGGTGCCTTCCCTCAGCACAGCCCAGGCCTGGGGCACAATCAGCCTCTCAGCAGAGGCCCTGGGTAATAACCAGAATTATCTCAGTAAATTTAACTTAAATACTACCAGGCAGCTCTATTTTATCCCAAAGCAATGACAGCAGTGCCTGTTTCTAACCAACAGAATTAATTACAACCAAGCCTGATTTATTTAGAATTTAATTGAGACAAAGTACAAAATTTACTTGTGCATTTTGATGACTTTACTGGAGGCTCATCTTTCCCTGCCTTTGGTTCACTGGAGTACAGGCAATAAAAAACAACCCATTTCTTGGTTGTTACAATGTGCCTTGGTCAGTGATTATGGCTTATGGGGATTTGTACAATCCTGGAGGTAAAATGTTGTGGCAGAGGATCCATGGGACATTTATTGCTGCTCTGTCATCACAATTTCCATCCAGAATGCAAACCCCGTGCTCTGTTGGGTGGCCTGGACTCAGTGAAACACCCTGGTTAAGCTGTTTAATTATCAACAGGAAAGAGTTGTTGCAGTTCTCCAGGTAGAAAGGAGGATCTGGGGAGGGAGCCCTGGGCTGAGGTATGGGATGTGCACCTGAGATCCCAAAGGTGCCCCCAGGGCAGCCCAGGTGGGCACAGGGAAGTCCCAGAGCAGGTGGGGCCCAGCTCCAGAGCCCCAGCAGCCACCCTGGGGCTGAGCTGGCAGCTCCTCCCTGGGGTGGGCATCCTCCATCCCTCCAGAGCCAGCTCTGACAGCAGCTCCCAGGGCCAGCTGGAACCCAACTTTGCCCACAGGGCACCCAGGACAGAGCTCAGAACCAACTGCCTGCCTTTCCAGGCTCTCCACAAATTGCTTTTTATAACCTTGAAAAACCTGCAGTTTTCTGAAAAATGAAAGTGGTTTGCTCATCAAGGAAATTCATCGAGTTTATGCAAGGTTCCTTTCAAACTGAGTTTGCATTTCCTTGGGAAAAAAAAAATTAACTGTAAGAAAATGAGCTGTAATCTCACCACTTGTATATCTCCTGATTAACCTCAAAAACATTCACTCATGCTTTTCTTAAAAACACAAAACCTAAAATGGAGATTCTAGTTCTTTTATCCGAAGAGGTTTTACCATGATAAACTACAGAATGTCATCAGATAACCCTTTATGTGGGCTTGGCCAAGAGCTGACTCTGAATTGTGGTAAATGAGGTAAGAAAGTCCTTGTAACTCTGGCTGGGGATGATCTTGGCCTTTGGATGAGAAAAGCCTGAGCAGCCTTAGAGAAGGAAGATTAACTTCAGCTAATTCCAGATTTGGCCATTGAGGCCACGTGCATAAAGCTGATACTCTGGGTATCCTCAGAGCATCCCTGGCTCTGGGAGGTTAATCCCAACTCTTCAACTGGTGTCTGTGTTTGCTTCCAAGATCTGACACCCTCAAATTAACAATGAGCAACAGAAGAAACTTTGCAGAAAATTTAAGACAATATAAATTTCCACGCACTGACCGCACAAATGGCTGAGTCTGTTTTAACTTGGAAAATGGTAATTAGTCCTAATTTATCATTGGTGCTTAAGCAGAACCTCAGTTGAAGGCACTGAGCCATCCTGCTTAATTGCCAAAGGCATATGGCAAAGTATGACTGAAACTATTTTGCTCCAGTGTTAATGAGTTCAGAAATTCGGGAACAACTGATGAAAAATTGGTGAACAGAAATGCTGCTAAGGAGCAGGGAGTGATGTCACTGCCAGGCCTGCAGTGAAGGATCTGCCCTGCAAGGGAAGCAAACACCAGGCAAGGCAGGCACCGTGTGCTGGGGGAAATGATGCTGGAGAGCACTGTGCAAAAGCTCTTCTGGAAATCTGTTAATCCATTTTAAATGTACTTCCCTCATGATAAAGATGAGTTATTGATGTGCTGATGCAAACAAGGGCTGTAAGCAGTGCTAAGCCTGCAGTTGGTATTTGGGAGAACTAATCATCATTTCCATTTTCATCTCCAATTTGCTGACTTCTGACTTAATACTGAGAGGCAAAGCAATATGATCGTACAGTTCTTTATTTTCATAGTTTTGCAAGTAAATGAAACCCTCTCACAATTCCCTGTAAGAAGTGAATGCTGTGGTCCCCTTTGGCTACTTGGGAAAGCTGTGAGATCCAGGCAGGCTCTGTGCAGGGTCTGTGAGTCAGGGCTGTACCAATATCAGAGATGAGGATCCCTGGGAGCAGGGATCAATACGTGCTGAACTCTCAGCTATTTTTAGTGCAGAGTTCACTCTTCCTTCATGTGCTGCCTCCTTGCTGTGCCTCCCATCTCCCACACACCACTCTCCTGCACATTAACAGTCACACACGTCCTTAAAAGCTTTTTTTTCTCCTCTAGTACAAGTGGGAAAGAATGACACTGAACGGTTTTCTTGTTTTGATCTGCAAAACAGCTCGTCCTTTTGATATTGCATGTACTGTTCACTAATGTCTGACTGGAGGCCTGTGAAAGATGGCTTTGTCATTATAATATTCATTAACCAAGAAGATAATTATTAACAAATTTGATGTTGCAAATGTTCAAAAAGGAAAAAAAGAGCTGCTTCTAGATAAACTCTCACATCAATTTTCTGGGAAATTAATTAGATAATTAAGAATTTAGTCACCGAGGAAGGGAATGGTTCAAAACATCCCAGGCATTATAAATGTCACTATTTGGGCTTTTTTCTTCAGTTATATCTCCTTGTTGATGAAAACAAGATAATTCTTGATTTTCCATTTGCTGAACATTAAGAAGTGACTTTTCCCTCTGTGTGTTAATTTCCTTTTTTCCCTATTTTTTTAATTATATATTGTGTAAACATCCAGTAATCTTACAAAAAGAAAACTCTAAAGGTATTTTCCCCAAGATTAACTATAATATTTCCCTAAGGAAGTAAAGAATCTTATTTCCTATCAAATTAATAATTTGGGACAAAGAAAGAAATCAATTTTGCACATCCAATGTGAAATGCAAATATTGAAGCAATTGAAGTTTACCAAGACTTTAGAAACCCAAAAGTCTGTATTAAAAAAATTAAGAGAAAATAGTGTTGATATCACAGCTCAACAACACCAAATCTTTATATCACCAGCATTGTGAATCCAAACTACCAAATAACCAAACTGCCAGAGGCTGGTTTTGCTTTCTGAGGATACAAGTTTAATACAACTTTAATTTCCCAACATAGGTTTTCAGACAATAATTTTCATCATTCTATTTTATTTTCTAGTATTTTGGCAATTCAGGCAAGTTCTTGAAATAAATAGCAATCAGAATAAATGTGATAAATCCTTTATTCCCAGTTATCAAGCACCCAGCACATCTGAATCGTGGATTTAACAGCCTTTTTGTTTAGGTGTTGTGTCTGACTTTTCCACATGTTAAGGATGTGAATGCCTTCAGATGTACATGAGAAGTTCCTTTTAAATACCTCTCTTCCTGATTTTTATCCTTCTGTTAGATGGATGAATCGTTTGGGTCTCGCAGCAATTGGTTACACACCTGATGACAAGGATATCCACCCAGATGAAGGTAATGCTTCAGTGGTTGTAATCAGGAGAAGAGAGCAGACAGTACAAATCTGTTCAGAATTTCAGTAAAGCTGGAGAGGTCATAACTGACTTCTTATCAACATATGGCCATATCTTTCCAAATATCAATTTTGATAACAATACATTTCCTCGAACTACATTTATTGGTGCCGCCACCAAAGAAAATAAAATCCTGAGCAGTAATTTTAAGAAATATTTAAAATTAGTGATAAAGAGAATGTGGGGTTCAGGGTGAGGTGTGATCTCCCAGATCCCAGCCCTCAGGGATGTTCATCCCCCTAAAACCAGTGGAGACATGGCAGACCTGGGGCAATGTGTGCTTCAGCAATATTTGTTTGCACCTCCTGAGCTCAGGTGCCAGCCTTGCCCTTTCCCCATCACCCACAGTGGATCCTGTTATGCCCAATTAAATTAAGTGCTCAGGCTTGGCTCTACTTCAGCATCTGGAATGAGGTTTCTGTGTGAAAGTCTGTGAGCAGAAGTCGGTTTTTATGTGCAGTGGGAGTCAGGTAACCCTTCCCTAGAGCACTCAGAGCTTCCTGCACTCCCTGTTTGGGGCCAGACCTTCCCACCAGCCCCTTCCTGAGCGGCTGCTGAGCCCTGCAGGTGACTGGGGAACGTTTACCTTGCCATGGAAAGATGATGCTAAAATGTGGGATCGTGACTGGGGAACGTTTACCTTGCCATGGAAAGATGATGCTAAAATGTGGGATCATGACTGGGGAAGGTTTACCTTGCCTTAGAAGGATGTAGCTAAAATGTGGGATCAGCTTTCTGGTGGAAAAGCAGCCGAGTGAGACCTTGAATGCTTTGTCAGCAGATTACTGGAGCGAGAGCGACCAGGACGACATCGAGGGCTCCCTGACGCTGAAGCAGGAGGGCTCCTCCACGCTGTGTGACACCTACCACCGCACCCCCTCAGTGAGTCCCACCCCCTGCATGTGCCAGGGCCTCCAAAAACAGCCCTGGGCCTGGCTTGCTCTTCCCTTGTCCTGGGATATTTAAACACCATACAGGCGGCGGAACAAAGAAACGGAACCGCTGATGTATTGAAAAAATGAAATTACTGCTGCTCCTCATGAGCCAAGACCTGGATTTTTCCATAGCAAATCAGATAGGAAGGAAGGAGAGGTAAATGTATCCCGACACAGATCTGTCACCAGACTGGAAATATGACCTTTTTTGTAGGATTGGTGAAACTACGCACCATAACAGGAACAGATACTCAAATTTTACTTTCACTGCAGAATGTGAAAAGAATGTGATGGATGGGATAGTTTGTATTACATGAGACTGGTTTTCAATTACAAATATTGGATACTGGATGCTAGAGATTAAGATCAGCTCACATTCACCCAGTAATCATGTTTTAGTTCTTTTCTGAAGAACAAATCTTTCTAGGAAAGGGGTTTTTTTACAAGATTGTGTACAATGCCATGGTAATGACAGTATTGCAAATAGAACATTTCTATTAGACAAAACGCAGGCAACTATGATAATTATTCTATGATTCCAAGCACAGATAGGACTGTTCTCTATTTTTCTTTCAGATTTTTCTTCAGCGTGAATGACATGATCCTCACACAGCCAGAACCAAAGAAAGAGTGACTGAGACAACAGCATCACATGGGTGAAGCTCAGACTGATTTTCACCCATGTGATGCTGTTTTATCAACTGGGATACAGGTTAACCCCCTCCCTTTCTGTTTTTCCACATTTTTGCCTTTCTCTTTGTTTTGAATTAAATTTATACACAGACCCAGAGAATTCATTCAAATAGTTTCACAAGTTCAATAGTCCCCCAGCCAAAAATCTTCCTGGGTGCTGAAGTTTTTGTTGTTTGGGTTTGGTTTTTGTTTTTTTCTGTTTGGCCCCTAAAAATAAAAGAAAGGAAATCCAATTATGGTTTCTTTTGGAGACTTCCACTGTCCTCAGCTGCACTGAATGTAAGCTGGACAGGTCTTCAGGAAACCTGCACCAGTGTTAACGTTTTTCTTTCCATCAGGAGTTGCTTGTGGGCAGAGAATGTGCAAAACAAGAATAGGGAGTGGTTCAAAGAGCACTTGTATAAAAGTTGTCACTGCTAATTCTCTTCTGTTCACAGTGGTTCATGTTATGACAAATCCAACCCATGAGTCCACCTGATTACTAGATATCATAGAGTGTTTTACACTGCAGTCCTTTCTGTTCAAAACATCATCTCATGGGCAGATGCTTTTGTGTCTTTCCAGGTGAACTCCTCAAGCCCATTCCCCGAAGCCAAACAAGGCCGACACTTTTCCAGCGAATCCACGTATTCCCAGTCCTCTGCCGAGGACTCGCGGCCGGAGGCGGCGGGCAGCACGCACTCCTCGGGGTGCCGGCCTCCCTACCGAGAACGGCGCTCGTGGCAGGACCTGATCGAGACCCCCTTAACCAGCTCAGGGCTCCATTTCCTCCAGACCGTCCCTCCGGAGGCGGAGTACGCGAGCGGCCGGCCCGGAATGTCACCGGACAGACGGAGACAAGCCACGCTGCCCGTGCAGAGGCGCCACAATTTTGAGCAGGATGGGCCTTTTCCTCTGGTGGAGTGTCCCAGGGGACACAGCTCCCATGGGCGGCCCCAGAAACCGCGCAGCCAAAGCCTCCCCCGGAACAGAGACGTCCGCGGGAAGGGACGCGTCAAGTCCATTGAGGGCACTGACGACAGCCTGGATGAGAAGGTTCCTCTTAGAAGGCACAATAGTTTCTGTGCAGAAGGTAAGCTCTGGGAGATGTTCTGCTCCACTGTACTGCCATCAAAATCCAGAGCAGTATTGCCACTGTTCTCAGCAAGGATTTTGTGGTTGGAGTGCTGGATGTTGGCAAACACAGGAGTTTGAAATGCCAGGATGTAGCGCTAAAAATTGAGCTTTGGGATGATGTTCTAGTCTCACCAACACCAACACTGCAGAGCTGAGTAAGAGGTTAAGATAGTACTGAAGTTGCAGTATTGCTGATTTTGCAGTATTGCTGATTTTAGAGACTTCATCTGAATGATCGGGTTTGTTGTTAGGGTTCTTTGTTTCCTTTCAGAAAACGTAAAAGAAATTGAAGAAATCACAGATGGTCTGCAAGAGCTCTACAGAACTCTGGAAGAAGCCAGTCTGTCGGCTTTCGGAGAGCAGCGTCCCTCCACCAAGCAGGAGTTCCGCAAGTCCTTCGTGAAGCGATGCAACGACCCAGTGATCAACGAAAAGCTGCACCACATCCGAGTCCTCAAGAGCACTTTAAAAGTAAGGCTTTGTCCTGATTTTGTGTGGCTTTATCCATGATTTTGTGTGGCTTTATCACTGATTTGCGTGCAAGGAATATAAATTAGGAAAAGTCTGATTGTACATGACAGAATGCCAGTGGGTTGAAGAGACCATACAGCCCATCCAATTCCATCCCTGCCATGTGCAGGAGACGCCTTCTGCTATCCCAGGTTGCTCCAAGCCCTGTCCAACCTGGTCTTGGGCACTTCCAGGGATCCTGGGGCAGCCACAGCTTCTCTGGGCACCTGTGCCAGGGCCTGCCCACCCTCACAGCCAGGAATTCCTTCCCAATATCCCAGCTAACCCTGCCCTCTGGCAGTGTGAAGCCATTCCCCCTTGTCCTTAATCTCTTTATGTTTCTATTGTTAATGCTTTTTTGTAGCTTTAAAATGAAGTTTCAAAGAAACAAAAAATCCTTCAAAGCAAGTATGTTCCATCTTAAGGAGAAAAAAAATAGATTATTTGGCGATCTGTGTGGGCAAATTGTAGCATGTGGCACAGACTGAACTGTCAAACAGTTCATGCTGTAACAGTTCCTGAATTTAGGTAAATACTAAAGTTTCCATAGTAGTTTTCGTGGCACTTGGCATTAAAGTTAAGGAAGAAATAAAGTGCTGGAAAACAGAATTGCATTTTGACCTGTCCTCTGTCTTTCTGGAATTTGCCAGGCAAAGGAAGGGGACCTCACAGTTATCAACAGCCTTCTGGACGATCCCAACTTAACATCCAAGAAGTTCAAAGATTGGAAATTAAAGAACTATGAGTTTTTCCTGGACATTTGTGAGTACAGTGCTGCTGGGAAGTCTCAAAACGGAGCCTCTGAACTGGCAAGCTCGGCCCCAATGCTGACACACACACACTCCTTCATCGAGACTCACGTGTGACAGCAGCCTCAGCCTGGCCACTGCTGGGTGCCTGACACACGCAGGCAGACAAACCCTGGTGAATTTAAGGTACTCAGCAGTACTGTAAATACCTGGGTAAGAGAATAGTGCCACAGGATGCCTACTACATTGCATGATAAGACAACAATATTCTTTATGAATTTTTTTGTTTGCTATTATCAACCAATGTCCGTATCGAGCTCTGCATTAGGAAGAAGAGGTGCAGAAGTGTAACTGAAAATAAATACCAGTATATTTAAAGTACTGTACTAAAACTCAGCTTATAGTATGAGCTCCTGCAATCATTTTATATATTTAGATATATATATAAATACATATCTATGTATATAAAATGTAACATGCTAGTTGACATTTCCTTTTAAAATTCCCTAAAGTTCACATTTTCACACATTTTTTCTTGAGAAAAAATAAAAAAATGCAGACATGAATACATTGGCCACTCTTAGAGATGAACATTTATTTTTGCAACATTTCCAGGTAGTGACCATCTTTGCAAATAAAAGGACAGAGTTATCAAAATGTAAACTCAAACCCTATAGTGTGCCTTAAAATGTACACTGTACATCTAAGAAATAGATCCCAGTCTGGCCCTATGGGCACTCTGTACATGCCATTTAAATACTGTGTTTGTAACGTGCTGTGCCTGCCTTTAAAAGAAGGAACACGAGCAAGCAGGTTTGGCACAGAGGTAAGATACGAGTAGAACAATATTGGTTGTTCACTAATGCTGCAACTTAAACAGGTTTTAATAGGATTTGAAGTATTTCATGGTGAAAGAAAAAAAATCTGCACTGAGTAAGGTACATACTGCAGGTTTTCATTGTTTCTTCACTGTGAATTTAAGTGACACATGACTGTGAGTCATAAAATTCAAAAAAAGCATGAGAATGAAGCTAAAAAAACCTCCTGAACTAATCAATTACATTCTGTGATACATTGACATCTGTAGCTGAGTTAATAATTCAAAATTATGTAATGTCTGGCAATAATTTTTAACTGCTAGCAGTACATTTGCAAGTGGGTGAAGTTATTCAAAACATCGTTCAAAACCAATCGGTGTTGATTGGTTTGGGAAGACACACAAGGCACGAGTGGATTTCACTTCCTTGACTGGGTGAGAATGGTCTGGAAGAATCAGATTTTGGGGAAAATACTTGTATTCTTGGGGGGGAAAAAAGATTGCTCTGAATGCTACTGAGCATAGATTTCAAAGCCATTCACAGTTTGCTTTGTCTCTGCTTGTAGAATAGTTCTAAAAGGCAGAATGAAGGGGATGTGAATACAGCTGATGTCATTTCACTGAAACAGATTTCACTGATCATTTTTTCACAAGATAAACCTAATTGTCTCTCATCCATCACGGACTGTAAAATTCATGCAGTTCAGTATAATAGAGGAAAAAATGTTATCTCAGTGAGGTCCTAGTATCCAGGAAGAGATTTCAATATTCCCAAAGCCAGGCCAGGTGAAGGTGTCCTGGGTGTTTAGTTCTGTCTCCACAAAGCAGCTGAGGGGGGCTGACCTTGGCTGGACAGGAGGGGAAAAATGCCATGGGAAAGCTCCTGGGTTGAGACAAAGACAGGGAGATCACCTGCTAGTGGTTACTGTAGGCAAAACAAACCTGACTTGGGGAAAATTCATTTATTAACAATTTAAAATACAATTGCATTGTGAGAAACAAAGACAGAATTAAAAACACTTTTCCTTTGCCTCCTCCCTTCTTTCCAGTCTTAATTTCATTCCCTCATTTCCAGTGAGCAACAGCATAAATTATAGAATCCATTTAGAAATTTATTCATATTACACATGCAAGCAGTGATGGATGGTCACAGAAATAGTTACATAGAATGAACTGTCTAAATTCCTGAAGAAATGTAAATATGCCTATTGTTTCAAACCCAAAAGATGGTTTGTGCTTTCATAATGAAAATATCTATATTGTTTCCAAATAGCTTTCCAAAAGGATTTCAAATGCCACTGCTTTATCACTCAAGACATAACTGAGCATATTCAGTGAAGTCACAAGTAAGCACAGAATACTACTTAGAGATACAGCTGAAAATGAGAAACATAATAGGGAAGACAGATTTCTCAAAAATGACACAAGTAGTAGGAAAACAGATCATCTCTGGTTTAAGTTTAAATACAATTTCTCTAATATGAATAGATGAGATAAAAAGTAGATAGTTCATACTTTTGCTCAGCTTATCTTTAAAAATCTTTCAGTGTCATGAGATCATCTTTTCTGAAGTTCTTGGAATTGTGAGTCTGCATTCTGCTCTTGCAGATCAGCTCTCAGCAAATGTGATTTGCACTGAATAGGCCAAATAAATTGTCCAGGAGATTCATGAGATTCATGAGATGAGATACACTGGAGAAATTCCCTCTAATGGGCTTAAGATTAACTGGGAGAAAAGTCTGAACCATTTGTCTGGCATTGCTTGTGCCTTAGAGCAAGCAAAATCTAATTGCTAAATTAAGCAATACAAAGACTTTATTCCTTCACAAATGTCAGCTGGCATTTGGAAGCCATCTCACAAGAACTTGTGATTCTCCTGGCACATTTCCTGAACCCCACCCTGCACCCCTTCCCTCCTGGCCACAGTTTCTTCCTTCTGGATGTTGGTTCCAATCTAAATGGACTGCAGAGAGAATGTGCACAGTCACCACAGCACAATTATTTGGATTTTCACCACCTTTGAGCTCACTGGAATGCAAAGTGCAATACAGATAATGTATTTAAAAATTAATGGACCAAGTCCTGCTTGTGTATTAAAGTACATCCAATTCTCCTGGACCAACAGGTACTTGAACACACAGTACAAAGCAGCTGGAATTGTTGTGGTCGTTTTGATGCCGTATTTTTAAATAGGAAAAGAACAAGGCTTGGCTGTTGAGTTCATCAAGGGAAATAAATAGCATCTGTACAATAGATTTATTAATTTACCAGTTTTTCTGCCTGAATTCTCAGGTAAAACTTGGTTTTTAACATATACAACAACATGGAAATGTTGTTTGGATGTGCTTTATTTAACTGGATCTTATTAAAGTTAGTGTCTTCATTCAGAATTCCTTCAGGTAAAATGTCTCAGCCCTTTCTCTGACACTCCACAAGCTGAGTCTTTTTGTTCCGGCTATTTTTCATTACAACTGATTTAATGCTCCCCCTGAGCTACTGATTCCCCTCCTTTTTTAATACTGTTCTGTATTCAGTGACATGTCAGATCTTTGAAAGTGTCTTAATAGCTCTCTCGGCATCACTTCCTGAGAGAACCAAGACATTTCTCTTGGTTTCATTACTTTAAGTGAAAACTACCCTGAGCTTCCTCTAATTGACACGAACAAAAATCAGAGGAGGAGGAGGAGGGGGTTGTTATCAGTACATTCAGCTCTGGCTGCTGCCTTTTGAGCTGGGAATGTGGTGCTCCACTGGCTTTTTCCAAGGAAAAAGAAATGAGTGCTGCAGAGAATTGTGCATGGCCAGTTAAGCCTCCTCTCCCTGCTCTCAGCAGTTCCAGCTCCTTCTCCAAGGTCCTGTGAAGGACAGCACAGGTACCTTTGAAGGAGTTACATTACAGTGGCTCTGGGAAGGGCTCAGCCTCCTCAAAAATGGTACAATTCTGATGCTGACTTTTAGGAGATTTCACTTTAAATGTTAATAGGACCTCTGGGAGAAAAATGAAGAATCTGGTAGAAATTGTTTAACTCAACACAAATCTGAGGAGAACAAAGAATATTCTTTTCTTTGTCTCAAGTAATGCAAATCAGGCCAAGATTATCACAAACCTTATCTGCCATATTCTTTCCTCATGTGGTCTTACTGTCTTCCAAAGTGATAAAAGCATTCTTTCTGCCAAATATAGCAGTATTCATGACCAAGGTGATATAGCTGGGGCCTGTTGAACCTTGAGGAGAGACAGCAGAGCTATTTTGTGATAATTCACCAACAGTTGGTACAAACCCTTCATGCAGTGGGGAGCAAAGTCCTTCAAAGATGGTTTGTGTAAAAGGACCCTTGGCTAAGGCACGATGCAGCACAACAAACCCAGCCCCTCTGCAATGCCTGTCAGCTGCCCCTGAGCTAGAGATTACCACCAGGGAATTTCATTCTACTGTAGACACTCAATGTGTCAGTAAAGCAAGTCTTGTGTCTCTACAGAGGTTCTGACTGTCTCCAGTCCTAGGGAGATTCCTTTAGGAAGAGGGCACAGGCCTGTCTGTATTGCTGGGCCCCAGCCTGAGCCCCATTCAGGGCATACCTGGGTTCCCCACATTTAATGTGAGAGAAATAAGAGTTGGCTGGGTCTCATAAAGGATTTCATTCTCTCCTCAGTTTTCACAGTAGGGAAATGGTGCTTTAGGGCAGCCAGAAGGGCACAGGTTTTCCATGGTAGATTTTCCATGTACCACATGCCTTAGGCCACAACACATCACCTTCCCTGCTGCCAAATTATGTTTATTTACCACTAGGACAAAAAATGGGTAACAACAGAAAAGACTGGAGAAGCAATATTAACCATTCATTTCTATTCAGTATTAAAAAGCTGTTTTTCTTCCAGAATGTTTCCCTCACTAAAGCTGAGGCTCAGGGTAGGTTTCCCAAGCAGGATGCTGTGGGGAAGGGTCCTCCATCTCCTCTCTCAGATGAATTCACAATGTGTAATGTGAATTCACAGAGCCTCAAGGCTGAGGCTCTTGATGGGTGTTGAGTGGGCACAGATCTGAAAATCCCTTCTGAAAATCACATCTGAGCCCTATCAGCTGTTGTATGGAAATTTCATGGCTATTTAAACCAAAACTAGTAAGTTGTATTTCTTTACTTGATGTTTATAATTATTTTCTTTGCTCCCATTACACACAAGTGAAATGTGATGTTTCTGATCAGTTCCACTCTCTAACATGTGGGCAGGGAACACTCCACTCTGGATATAACTAATACAAAAAGAAACATGTTTTAAAGCTTATTTTCGATATTTTACGGGTTATACTACTCTTGCACATCCAGAAGGAGGTTTATAAACAATATTGTTTAAGTTTTTATCAGGTTTGAAGACAGGTGATATACTACTGGGACCTCCTCTTCATAAAAATATTTAAATAATTCAGACAGAAACTGCCTTCAGGAAAAGAACCATATTCACTCTTAATGCAGGCCAGACAGATATATCTTTATTTTTATCAAGAACATACATGTGTTAGAAGTGACAGTTAGGGACTTTAAGCATTAATGCCACTGTGTGAGCAGTATTTGAAAGAAAGCAATGTTGTAAAAATGATCAAATACGTGGACAACCTGCTGTTTGACCAGCTAAGCCCTGTAGCTTCTGTCCTCACATTTCTAGAATATTGTTCATGCTCAGGCGTTGGTGAGGGTATCAATACAGATCTTTTTACTAACAGTAAATGTGTCTGTCCGAATGCTGCAGATTAAGTAAGGATGTCACATTATACATATTAACTATTGCATTTTTTCACTAGCAACCACAAAACAAATACGTCTTAACAAACTGTGTTTGCTGGCCAAATGACCAGTAAGACCCTGTTACCAGTTTAGACTTCTGTTTTACTGAGAAACAAGGATTTCAGCTTAAAAATCTGATGAGAAAACAGGTTAGGATGTAAGAGAAATGCACTAGTATTAATAAATGTTTTACATTTGACACATACTGTATTACAAAGACAATATCCTTGTAAGACCATTAATTGCTGGGCCATAGGTGACTTCCATCTAGGTTACTAATAGCTAATAAACCTTGTACAGAGCCTTTTTTAGATAACGCTTACATGTATGGAAATGTATGACACCCTTGTACTATGGCTTGCACTTTACTTGCATTAAACTGTGAAGTAGGCTGTAGTAATGTCTTTGTATATTCAGGGGTTGAAATGCCAAAGCACTGGAGTATCGTACTGCTGGTGTTCAACCTGTCCAACGTGCTGACAACGTGTATTTTGCAAACCCCACCAACTTCAAATCTTTGGCAAATAACGCTATGGAGTCTCCATGGTCTTTGTTTCTTTGTAAATATAAACATTCTTACTGTTTCTGTAGCAATAGGAGGTTATAAACCAAACTTTCACTAGGACTGTTTTCAATAACAAAAAAGGAAAAAATAAATAAAAATCTCTAGCGCCTTGTAAAAAAATCATGGAGACTCCATGACCTGTGGGCATTTTTGTTTACAAGCAGTATGTATATATGTATTAGAGGCAGAACTGTTATTTATCACAAAGTTATATTGTGGATGATTCTTTCTTAAATAAATATATGTTTTCTGTCATTAAGAAAAATAAGTATTTTAGAGCCATCTTGAGAAGTTTGAAGTGTCAAGCTTCAAATACGAGTAATCTTCCATGTTTCAGCCTTGTTTTTCTAATCAGCTGGGAGATGAACTGAGAGGCAATGGAAAACCACCTGTCCATGCCAGGGAAATGCTGGAGTTGTACATTTTTGAGCATTCTGCAACTTTTCTATAGTGCCCATCCTGCTTAATGCTTTGATGAGCAGATGCTCCATCAGTACCGCAGTAAATCCCTCAGTTTGTGGATGCTACAGAGAGAAAACCAATGGTTCTAGATTAGTACAGGTCAAACGAGGTTTCAACCCCTGGATAACACAGTATTTCTTCAGTTTCACAACAGTATTTTTAATTTTATACTTGTCTATGTTGAAAGATAATCCAATAGTTTCTATAGGCAATGAACATTAGGTTTCTTTTTTCCCTCTTTCCAGATGAGTTCTGTGTGAATTACTGTAACCGGCTGCGTTTTCTATCACAGATTAATAACTTGTTAACTTTTTGTGTGTCTACAATGAAAATTTATGAATGGAAAACTTCACTGTGTGTTGCTCACTGGGCATATACCTCATGGTACATTGCACAGACGTGTAAGTCGTAAGTTGCACTGCAACATTAAAAAAAGGAACATATTGCTCTTTTTTCAAAGATATTAACTTATTTAAGAGATATAGTCTGTACATTATTAAAAAAAAAACAAAAACAAAAACATTTATTCTTCCTAAATTCAAACAAAGCTTTTGTTTTGGGGAAAGAAAAAAAAAAAGTTGTAAACTTCCGTTGTAAATTTGGACTTCAATAAACGAATTATCTGCACTTAGATTGTGTGTTTATGGGGGATTTTGTGTGTTCTGAGGGGGATCACGGCTGAGGGCGATGCGGGCTGTGGGCATCGCTGCCGATCTGAGGGGGATCCCGGCTGAGGGCGATGCCGCCCGACCGGGGCGCGATCCCAGCTGAGGGGGATCCCTGCCCACCTTAGGGCGATGGCGGCTGAGACTGATCTCTGCCCGATTTAGGGCGATCCCGCCGCGGTTGAGACGGATTCCTGTCCGCTCCGGGGCGATGCCGACTGAGGGACATCATCCCTGTCCGCTTTGGGGCGATGCCGACTGAGGGTGATGCCCGCTCCGGCTGAGGGGGATCATCCCTGCCCGCTACGGCACGATGCCCGCTCCTGCTGAGGGGATTCTATCCCTGCCCACTTCGGGGCGATATCAGCTGAGGGCAATCCGTCCCTGCCCGCCACAGGGCGATGCCGGCTGAGGGGAATCCATCCCTGCCCGCTTTGGGATGATGCCCGCACCGGCTCAGGGGAATCCATCCCTGCCCGCTTTGGGGCGATGCCCGCCCCGGCTGAGGGCGATCCCGCCCGGCCCGAGCGCGGTCCCGCCCCGGCCCCGCGGCCCCGCCCGGCGCGGCCCTTCCCGCGCGCCGTACGCGGCGCTGTCCAACATGGCGGCCAAGGTGAGTGTCCGCCCGCCCTCAGGCCGGCGCTGCCCCGGCCCCGCGGCTCCGCTGCCCCTCAGGCTCCGCTCCCGCTCCTCCGCCGGCCCGGGACAGCCGGAGCGGCTCCGTGCGGCCCCTCGGGAGCGCCTGGCCCGCCCGCGGGTCCGCTGGTGCCGACGGGAAGGAGCCCCCGGTTCCGCGGAAGCTGGGGTCAGGTGGAGGAGTGGGGCAGGGAGAGGTCTCTGGTGCTGTGGGACTTGGCGGGGAAAGAGCTGGTTCGAGAGCTGGTTAAATTGTACAACAGGGAATAAAAGCGGGGTTTCTCTTCTGGTGCTTCTCCGTGTACTCGCAGCCCCCGAAACACCTTCAGCTCGAGGAACATCAAGATGATAGTTTGGTAGTGACATGATAAAGTGCTAGTGGTGCTGTACATCACCAAAACAAGGCTGTTAAAATCATGCTGTTACGGGCTAACAGGGTTACAAGTATGTAAAATATCGCTAGTTGTAGGAATAATACAGTGTCTTTAAACAGAAAAACATGCATGTAAAGATCTAAGCTTTCTCACAAATATTTAGACAGATTTTCCAGTGTTGGCAATCAAATTGATGAATAGGTTCATCACATGAATCTTCATATTTACTTTTTTAAGGCGTTCAAAATGTGTATGTATCTGCAAAAGAAGGGATGATACCAACGAGGACAGACAGAAATTAAAATAAAGCATTTTGCTTTAGTTTGTTAAGGCAAAAGAAACTGTCTTTGGCTTTGTTGTCTGGCTGGGTGGTCTTGAAGTAATTTGGTTGGCTTAGTACATAAATCGGAATGATTCCGTATCTTTAGTGAAGTGACATAATTTTAACTGTGTTCTTTACTATTTACTATGAAATATTTATTAATAAGAGTTTTATTCTTCTTAAGATTTCACTCTCTGTGGGTCTCTTACCAAGACTAAACCCAAATCCATGGGGTGTCAGGGGGGTGAGGTGAAGTGGAAGGATCTGTTCCATTTGTGGGGGAGTTTTTGGTGGTTGTTACCAGAGATTTATAAAGACATACCTGAATTAGGATACTGGGTTTGGCCTGCAGGCTTCTGGCAATCATGTCTCGTGTAACTTCTGGGGAAAATAAACCAAAAGGATGTGAGACAGTTTTGTGATCCACCTCAAGGCATCTGAGTGGTAGGAGAAAGTCATAAACCTGTGACTGTTTATTCTTCAATTAACGTTTTTTAATGGAAAATATGATACGAGCTAGCTGCTAAATTTTAATCTTATTTTACCCTGGCTAGTAGATTCCCATTTTGTGATACAGAAGTTGTATTTTTTAATAGAAATCCATCTATCAGATTTTTGCATATGCTCCATCCCTTGATTCCCTTTGTTTTGAGGCAGTTCCTGCCTTCAGGGCAAGTTTCCTGCTCCAATTCTTGAAGCAAGCACACAGAATTTGCAGTTTCAGTGGGAAACAATGTCTTGGAGATTAGCATAAATTAACTATATGGTTTTATTATGGTTTAGTTTGTATTCTGCATCTCTTGAGTGGAAGATAGTGAATTCTTTGTAGCGTTGTAGCTTTTTAATTTTTTTTAATAGAATCTGTATTTTTGATCGTTGATAAGATTCCAGCACTTTGAAGCAGATTGTTTGAAATGCAAAGAATTAAAGCCAAAATTATCCAGGTACATTTGACAGTTTTATTACTATATTTTGATTGGTCTTACTCCAGTTCTACTATTGAAAGGCACAGCTGTAACAGTTTTCTGCTAGAGAGCATATCATGCATTTCTTCAGCAAATAATTGCTGTTCAGGCTTCTCATCAAAAATATTGCCATGTCTGTTTGTCTTGGGTGTGTTTTTTATTTCTGGGAAAAAACCTTCAGGCTGTCAGTGTTGTAGGTCAGGACCTTGGCAGTGGTGTTACAGGGAATGTTTTAACAGTGGCCACTGACCTTTCCTTCTGGTGCTGTTCAGCTCTGTATGTGTGCAGAATTCATCTCCAGAATTCATCTCCACAAATGGCTTTTGTACCTGCAGCAATTTCCTGGATCCCTCAAAAAGAAGATTTTTATTTATTTGTAAGTCAGTTTTCAGCTGATGTTCTGGAGTCATTCTCGTGGCTGGACATGCAGTCCCAGGGTGTTTCACAGCTCCAGCCTGTTGCAGGGGTTTTTCTCTGTGCTTCTTTCCTAATGTTTGATAGAAAAATATGATCCTGCCATTTCTTAATTGTCAGTAACTTCTGTGGAAGTTTTCATAGGTAAAATACTTACTGGTTTCTCTGTCTAAACAATATATTATTTTTGTTATTTGATACATAATGCCTTATAAGGACTTTTAATAAATTAGTACTAAAAACCACTTTGCTAACTGAGGTCTTTTTAGTGCACCTTGTGATTGGATAAGGAGCAGCTCCATGCAGTGAAGCCTCATCAGTGTAGTCAGGGTGATGTTGCTTTTTCTTTCACTCTGGTTCTTTGTGATTTCAGTAGAAAGAGTGAAACCCTTTTGGGATAAGTGCCAGTGTAAATGTTAGCCAGTACAGCTATTTCCTTGGATCTTTAAACATTTATGTGTTTGTCTGCAGGCACCCAAAAGAAAAGCAATTACTGTCAGTCAGGAGCAGGACCACTTTGATCATTCCCTGTATAGCTCTCTCCTTTACATTGAGAACAGAATCCATTGTGACTTTTAAAAATACATTATTTTTTTTAAGTGAACAATGCAACTTTCCCATGCTCTATCACTTTTAAATTCAGTTTTCCTTCTAGTGTCTACTGAAAATTGGTGTCTTGTTCTGGTAACATGCTGTATGGAAATAAGCAATCTGAATTATGATAGGTTAAAATAGTTTTTCTTTAATAATTCTTCAGAAGTGGAGTTCCTGCATGCTGAGTAAATTACAGCTGAATTTACCCTAACAGGTGATGGAAGCATCAGTGTGGCTTTGCTGGTTTTTCCTGGTATTTTAGACATAAAACTGTTCAGGGCTCTTTAACCTTTCTTTACCATTATAATTTGAGAAAATCTTTGTAAAATCAGAAGACATTTCTAAAAGGCATAATGCTTGAAAAAGGCTGTAAAAGTGACTTGTTTAATCCCATATTTGATCAATCCAAAGGGAAATTTTAATTTCAGCATTAAGACTCCCTTTTCTCATCTCTCTGTCCCAGGTGGCAAAGCTGGCAGCTGTTTCTTCTGGGCTGCCATTGATATGTGTTACTGTATATGCAGCAACAGAAAAGGAATCCAAAAGTCAGCTGGTGAAGCCAGATAAGGTATGAATTTTCCTCTTTTTTGGTCTTTAAAATAATACCAAAAAAACTTGCAGAATAGCAGCTCTGTCCATTGAATTACAGTAACTGAAATAGATAGCAAATATGTGATTATAAATAACTGACCACTATGGCTCCAATAAAACACAAAATGTTATAATATTAAATCAGTGAAGTTTTATCTCGTTTTCATTATTACAGTATATCAAAAATGAAGTCAGAAAAGGTGAAAATAGAATACTGACTGATGAGTCCTCTGATGTGCAGTTTCTAGTAGTACACACATCCACATGTGTGCCTTTGCTTCATACTGGGTAATTCTGCTTCTAAGAACCCCCACCATTGTTTCAGTTTTCACTTCCAAAGAGTGAAGTCCCACTTGAGTAGAGTCAGTTTGGAGCTCTAGAACTTCATAATTCCACAGAGAGGCTTTGTGTGCTGCAGGGGGAACACTGAGAGTTTGCAGGCTTGGAAAACCCCCTTGAACTGCAGCAGCTCATGGGAGCAGAGCTGTGTCCCTGCTGCAGAGCTGTGTTTGCAGCACTCACAGGAGCAGGGCTGTCCCTTTTGCTCAGCTGTGTTTATTTGCAGCTCCCCATTTACAGTGCATCCCCTCTGAGGTCCAGGGGTGCTGCAGAGCTGTGTCCCTGCTGCAGAGCTCTGTTTGCAGCACTCACAGGAGCAGAGCTGTCCCTGCTGCTCAGCTGTGTGTGTTTGCAGCACTCACAGGAGCAGGGCTGTGTCCCTGCTGCTCAGCTGTGTGTGTTTGCAGCACTCACAGGAGCAGGGCTGTCCCTTTTGCTCAGCTGTGTGTGTTTGCAGCACTCACAGGAGCAGGGCTGTCCCTTTTGCTCAGCTGTGTTTGCAGCACTCACAGGAGCAGGACTGTCCCTGTTGCTCAGCTGTGTTTGCAGCACTCACAGGAGCAGGGCTGTGTCCCTTTTGCTCAGCTGTGTGTGTTTGCAGCACTCACAGGAGCAGGGCTGTCCCTTTTGCTCAGCTGTGTGTGTTTGCAGCACTCACAGGAGCAGGGCTGTGTCCCTTTTGCTCAGCTGTGTGTGTTTGCAGCACTCACAGGAGCAGGGCTGTGTCCCTGTTGCTCAGCTGTGTGTGTTTGCAGCACTCACAGGAGCAGGGCTGTGTCCCTGCTGCTCAGCTGTGTGTGTTTGCAGCAGTCACAGGAGCAGGGCTGTGTCCCTGCTGCTCAGCTGTGTGTGTTTGCAGCACTCACAGGAGCAGGACTGTCCCTGTTGCTCAGCTGTGTTTGCAGCTCTCACAGGAGCAGGGCTGTCCCTTTTGCTCAGCTGTGTGTTTGCAGCACTCACAGGAGCAGGACTGTCCCTTTTGCTCAGCTGTGTGTGTTTGCAGCTCTCACAGGAGCAGGGCTGTCCCTGTTGCTCAGCTGTGTGTGTTTGCAGCTCTCACAGGAGCAGGACTGTCCCTTTTGCTCAGCTGTGTGTGTTTGCAGCACTCTCAGGAGCAGGGCTGTCCCTGTTGCTCAGCTCTGTGTGTTTGCAGCACTCACAGGAGCAGGGCTGTCCCTTTTGCTCAGCTGTGTGTGTTTGCAGCACTCACAGGGGCAGGGCTGTCCCTGTTGCTCAGCTGTGTGTGTTTGCAGCACTCACAGGAGCAGGGCTGTGTCCCTGTTGCTCAGCTGTGTGTGTTTGCAGCACTCACAGGAGCAGGGCTGTGTCCCTGCTGCTCAGCTGTGTGTGTTTGCAGCTCTCACAGGAGCAGGGCTGTGTCCCTGTTGCTCAGCTGTGTGTGTTTGCAGCACTCTCAGGAGCAGGACTGTCCCTTTTGCTCAGCTGTGTGTGTTTGCAGCACTCTCAGGAGCAGGGCTGTCCCTGTTGCTCAGCTCTGTGTGTTTGCAGCACTCACAGGAGCAGGGCTGTGTCCCTGTTGCTCAGCTGTGTGTGTTTGCAGCACTCACAGGAGCAGGACTTTTGCTCCCTTTTGCTCAGCTGTGTGTGTTTGCAGCACTCACAGGAGCAGGGCTGTCCCTTTTGCTCAGCTGTGTGTGTTTGCAGCACTCACAGGAGCAGGACTGTCCCTGTTGCTCAGCTGTGTGTTTGCAGCTCTCACAGGAGCAGGGCTGTCCCTTTTGCTCAGCTGTGTGTGTTTGCAGCTCTCACAGGAGCAGGGCAGTCCCTTTTGCTCAGCTCTGTGTGTTTGCAGCTCCCCATTTACAGCTCCCCCCCGCTGAGGTCCCGGTACATCGAGGAGCAGCCGGGCCCCCTGCAGCAGCAGCTCACGGCTCTGCGGAGCTCAGCCAGCCACTACTTCGGGTGGTGCCAGGTAAGGGATGCACCCGGCCTGCCCTGCAGTTCTCTCAGCACTAAGCTACTGAAAAAACAGGTCACTTCCCCCTTGAGGGTTTTTTTTTTTTGGTGGGTTCTTGTCGTAGTATAAGATAATTTTGGATGGAAAATGAGCCCTCCTTCTACAGCAGGAGTTACATTGGTAAATTCTTGCTGGGAGAGCTTAAGGGTGTTTTGGAGTGTGAAATTCCAGGTGCAATCCATGGAGAAGGAGCTGCTTCCAAAGGGCAGTACCTGACATAAAAGACAAACAATGCCTCCCATGTATCTGTGGCAGCAGGCTGTTCCTCAGGAGCCATCAGAAACATCTCCCAGCTCTGTTACCTCGTGTTCCAGCTGGAGAGGGAACTGGTGCCTGTCACTGCTTTTGTACCTGCTGGGAAACAGCAGCTTCACCCTGGCTGTTGGCCAGAGGAGACATTGCACTTGTGTTTTGCTTTTGCAAAAATTGTAGACCCTAACAGTTGAAAACAAAATTCAAAATGTCTTCATTTTTTCTGTGAATAGTGATTCCATTGGTCTGTAAAAATGTAGTCAGTGACTGCATGACTGAAACACTTGTTATAAATCTGTACCAAACTTTTTAATGCCATTAATCATTGTGAGTTCCTGCCACTGAGTAGCAGTGACCTCTGGTGGTACAAATTCAGAGTTGTTCTTTCAGTTTTCCTGGGAAAATCTCTAGGGAAGAGAAGTTTGTATTTTATAATTGAATTTTCCTATACAGTTGGCATCCAGGTGTTTTCCTATTCTAGAGTTCGAGATTTCAGTTTTGAAAGGAAGCTTACATTAGAGAAATTTTTTAAAATGTATTAGTTGCCAATGTCAGTTTTAAAAATATAAGTGTTTGTCACAAAAAGGGTAGATCTCTGCACAGCCTTTCTAGAAGGCCACTGGTTTGGGTTTTTTAAAGTTACACAGTATTTCATTGTCTCATTGTGCTGAGATATGTGTGAACAGCTACTTTTACAGAGATTTTACTTTCTGATTTTGTTCCCTTGTAGAGTGCCTATATCTTTATTAAAAATGGAATAATGGATTCAATTCAGTTTGGAAAAGGTAGGCACGTCACATATCTGTCTTACTTGATCTATAAACTCTCAGTAAAATCAAAATTTTCACCTTTATTTCTTAAGTGGGAAATAAAATGACCAATACTGAATTGCCCTGCTTCTTGTTTGTCTTTTTTTCCCATTTCTCAGATGCTTATGTTTACCTGAACGACCCCCCCCCAGAATTTTTCCCCAGAGCCGTTGTGATCACGGTGTCAGGCCTGGCTGGAGCAGTGCTGGCAAGGAAAGGTGGGGCTGCCTTGTTTCCATGCCTGGCCTGTGGGGTGTGGAGCCTGTAACAGTTCCAGTGGTCAGAATACTCTTCTGAAACATTGGCAAAAGCCTGTGGGACTGAAATCAATTCCTGGTAAATGAAGGGATATTATTGATTGCTGTTAGGAGCTGACTGAGAGCTGACAGAGCAGGACTAGACAGACTAATGATAGAATTCTTCTCATTCTTAATAATATTGGAAAACCTAGTTTGGGGTTATTTGTCTTTGCATTTAATTGCTACAACTACTTCGTTTGCATTTCATTTTTGTCTAATTATTCAAAATATTTGGCTTTGTACAGGTTCTAGATTTAAGAAAATTGCTTATCCATTGGGACTTACTGCTGTAGGATATTCTGTCTGTTACCCAGCACAGTCAGTGGTCATTGCTAAGGTAAGGCTCTGGTTTATCTGTGGTCATTGCTAAGGTAAGGCTCTGGTTTATCTGTGGTCATTGCTAAGGAAAGGCTCTGGTTTGTCTGTGGTCATTGCTAAGGTAAGGCTCTGGTTTATCTGTGGTCATTGCTAAGGAAAGGCTCTGGTTTGTCTGTGGTCATTGCTAAGGTAAGGCTCTGGTTTATCTGTGGTCATTGCTAAGGAAAGGCTCTGGTTTATCTGTGGTCATTTCCAACACAGTGGGACAAGTTTGGATCCTTTAACCTGGTGCTCCATCTATTGTACCAACATTGCCAGCACACTGTTTGCTGATTAGGGTTTGATTTAATTTGAGTAGGTGGGTCTGGCATGGAAATGTTCCCTGTGGATTCCTAATACCAATTTAAGCATTATTTACAATTTGCTTGATGTAAGGGAAATATGTACTAGATCTTGAAAAGTCGATGCTTTAGGATGTTGAGCATGTTCTCATGCAAACAGGATTATTTTCATTTGAATAGTTTGTATTTTAAGGACTGTTGTTAAATTCTGTTTTTCTAAAAAAATAGGTAACAGGGAAAAAGTTACATTATGCAAGTCACCAGACCTATGAGGCTGTGAGGTCACTGTGGGCAGACAAGGAAACTGTCACCAAGGTAGGACTTTGAAGTCATTGCACCTCACACATTGAGAGGTCTCTTCTGCTGATGCTCTTTAAGGTTTACTGGTGCTGTTAAGCAAGGCACAAACCCCAATCTGATCTTTTTGTCCCTTCAGTGTTTCATTGTTCTTACACCTTTCACACCAGTGGATTTTGAGTTCCCCTCTCAATAGTCCCATGCAGGGTGCACCAGAGAAGATTGAGTTTCTCTTTAGAGCTCCTTTTTTATCTTGGCGTAAAGAATCCATTTTGATTCAAGCTTTAGTCTTAAACAGCCTCTGAATTTAGACAAAAGACACTCAGGATCAGTAGGTAACACTGGCTTAGTGCTCTACAACCCTTGCAGGAAGTCTGCTTTATTTACCCTGTGATATGAATTGTCCATGGCTGATTTATTTCTTGTCCTTGCCCTGTCCTCATGGCAGCCACAGTGAATAAATGGTCAGTGACCTCTTTACATTGACCTGCTACATATGGAAAAGTTATCAGGGTTTTTGACCTGATTCTCTTCCCCACTAGAACCTTCTCTTACAGAGCAGGCTTTCTAACTCTGACATAATTCTTTTTCTCCTCAGAATTTCCTCTAGTTTCTCTCCTTTTTCTGTTTTAGGGGATTTTGTGTGTGGTTTTTAACTGAGGCAGTCAAAATAGGACATTAAACAGCTGAAGCCTTGCCAGCAGAGAGTAGAGGGCAATATGAACCTTCTGTAAATTACATATGGAATTTGGGTTCGTAATCCCAGAATTAAATGTGAGTTTTATCCAACCCAAAAGGTTTTTTTTCCTCAAGTGGAAATTTATAAAACCTTGACAAAAGTAGCACTTCCCAAGTAAAATTGCAGCTTTGCACAGTAGTTTCTCATTGCTCTTTTCAAAGAAAATTTCAGTTTCTCAGTTATATTAACGTGTAGAAATATTTTGCTTTAAATTTACAGTGCTCATAGGCATGCAGTCCTCACCCTTTATTTCTTCTGAGAAACAAAAATGGAATTCTGAGTTTTGAAAATGAGATTGAGATAACTGTCATTAAACTGATAGCAAAACAAGAATTGATGTGGTACAGACACTTCTCTTAACTTCATTTTTTTTTCCCCCTGAGTGAATCCTCTTCCCAGGACACATTATTTCTCATTGCTGGGGTGTACCCATGATTTATCTTTCCATCTCCTGCTAACTGGGGGTAGTGAGGGTTCTGTGAACACTCAGGGCTGTTTCAGTCTTGTGTGAGGCTCAAGGCTCCTCACCTGGAAATGAACTTGTGGAGGTCTTGGAGGGTCTCTGGTAAAACCACAGCTTCACTCATGACAATTTCCCTTCTACATGGATTTATTCTATCTGATCTGTGAGGTTTCATGAATTTTACTTTTTCCAGCTGTGCCCCTTGTGTGCAGCTGACTAGTTGAATATCATTGCATGATATTATATCTGAAAATAATTTGATAAGATAAGCTCCCAGACTTGAAAGCTTTATTTTGCAATAATGTATTAAGCATATACCCATGTGCTTTCTTTTATTAATATTTGGTTCACAGCCACAGCAAGAGTCAAAACCAATTATGCAAGAAGATAAGAAAAAAAAGGGAATTTCTAGTACCAAACCTGAGTCTGCTGTTGAGTCAGGATCATTTAAGAGAACTGAATCTTCTCCAGCAAAGTGTCTGAGTAATGAAGATCCAGTGCCTTCATCAGGTGAATTAAACATTTCAAGTGTAATCTCAGGGCAACTTGCAAATCCAATTAGTTGACTTAATTTTGCACTTATTCTTGCTCTAAACTGGAGCAGGCTGTCAGTGCATATTATTCTTGAGAGCATATTTTACATGCTGTCATTTAATACATATTTCAGAGCCTCAGGGAGGTGATAATTTTCTCACTGTGGACCTTGTCATAATAACAGAATTATTTATTTGCTGTTCTCTCTCAATAATGTCAGAGAACCAATATTATTGTAAGCCAGGTTCTTTCAATGGCCAAAATAAGGAATAATCCAAATGCAAGTCATACAAAAAGGTTTAAATTTGGATTTATTATTAGAAAATTGAAGTCTCAAATGGATTTCATTACTTTTAGCCTCTGCTAACAGTGCAGAGATGATCCATAGTGGAATGAAGGAGGGGTGTGTAATTGAGAATGAAGCTCTGGATTTCATTGTGCTGGGTTTTCTGCAGTGGTTCCTTGTGCACCTTAAGTGGTTGAGATAATCAGCTAGATCACATAACAGCCTGTTTACCAGAAAAAAATTTGGTAGTCCAATTTTTAAGAGAAAACAGTGGAATTACCTATTAAAGGAGAACTAAATTTGTTTTAAAGTATTGTTACCTTTTGTAAGGGCAACTTCTTAATTTTATTTGTTGCAAGGAAATCACTTGGAAGGAAGGAATTGTTACCAGAGATTTTTTTTTTTCTGGAAAGCAAGCAGCACATACTTGGATGAGGGTTTTAGTATTTTTTTCCCTTTATTTTCACTGTAGTATGCATTCACATCTTTACTTTGCACTTGAATTTTTTCTGATTGAGTTTGTGGAATGCTTTGATCTGTTTTTACACTTGCTCCAGGCCAAACTGTCTTTATTGGGTTTGTGTTTATAGATCTGTCATTGCTTTCATAGGTGGAATTAGTTCATGTCCTTAATACAGCCAAAAATATCCCTGCCCTAAATGAATCTGTGTTGCCAGAGATGTTTATTTTCTCAGTCCAAGTGGGGCAGAGCTTTCAGGAGAATGTAACACCCTTTGCTGGATCAAGTGATGTAGCTGGAAAGGAAGCAGATCAGGAGCAGGAGGCACAGCCCCAGAAGAGCTGCCTTTAAATCCCCCTGGATGCTCTGGAATTGCAGGATCATTAAATATGTCAGCTGTGCTCTGCCCTCCAGTGAGTGGGAGGCTTCAGGGGTTCACTAAATTCAGTTTGTGGTTTTTGGAAGCTCAGAAGTGAAACTAGGTGAGAGTGCTTGTCCTCATTTGGAATTCTTGCCATCTGGCAGGGTTGGGTGTGGGACCCAGCTCTGCTCCTGGACAAGAAACACCAGGGGACTTTTTCCATGCCTCAGACTTTCCCTTCCTTTCCATGTGTTGGGCAAAGCATCACAGTTTCTTCTCCATTCTGCTGGGGTAGGAAGTGGAGTTGGAGAGTGAGGAGAGGTCCTGCTCTCCATCCACTGCTGTGCTCAATGTTCCAGCCTGCCCTCATCCTCCTTCTTAGGGCACTTTGAACTGGAGCAGACAGATTTTGATCTTTTCTAAGTGTTTGGTAACACAGAAATTCTCAACATGTATCATCACTAAGCTTTTTTTCCTCACAGCTCAAGTATAAGCATATTTTTAACCATATTTCTTCATTATCTCTAACAGGAACAGTGAAGAAATCAAAATTTAAGCCTGATCCAAAACTTGCAGACCATGGTCAGTCCAACCCAGAAGATGTGGACATGTACAGCACCAGGAGCTAAGCCAAGTCTGCTTTACAAAATGCAAAATGTTACAGATAAGGGGGAGGGAAGAAGGGAAGGAATAATCTTTACAATGCATACTCTGTGAGGTATAATTTCATCAGATATTTTCTTATCTCCAATTTGTATTATTGACTTACATGATTCTGTTTAGTGCTTATTTTGTTCCTGACTCTATATAAGCAGTGGGAATTCACTCAGTGTCATTAGTGAGACACTGAGAAAACAAGATCTGTCAGTGTCTTCTCCCAGTGGGACTTCTCTGTGCCAAACTTGCTAATAAATGTCACTTGACAAAGGATATTTGAAAATGCAAACGTATCTCTGCTCTGGCTCAGATGTTGGTTGATCTGAATGAAGAATGTGAGGGATGGGGTTTGCAGAGGCTTCTTTGTCTTTTATCTTTCAGCTCTGGAATGAAGTGCAAGTTCCTGCTGGTCTGAGTATCCTTAAAATCTCCGTGGTTGTATGATGTCAGCAGCATTGGCTTTGTGTAAAAGAGTCACTTTTTTCATTGCAAAATAATGTGGTACTGTTTGCCTCTTTCACAAAGGTGAATGGAAACAACTCCTTGTCCTGCACACCTCTGCTGTGTTCAGATGTCTCTGAAGTTGGGCAAAAACAAACTCATCTCTAAACTTCCTTTCTAGACTATGCATCAGCTTTCACCTGCTTCTGATACTTGGAAGAACTGAGTTTGAATTGCTTAATCCATGAAACTGATACTGAATTTATATAAAATCCATTAGAAGTGTTTAGGAAGTTGGAGATCTGTAGTTTCAAGGTTTAAACTGCTGACAGTAAAAATGCTGAAGTAGTAGGCAGCCAGCATTTTCATCCCACAAGTTTGTATGTAATATCTCATTGATTTTGGTAGGATTTCTGGGAAATTCTGTGTTTTTCCATGAGAATGATATTAGGAATTAAGTTTCCTAGGATGAAGCTTTCAAACACTGCTTTTATCATGGTGCATATCCCTGTACTTCTGTCTATCCTCCATTTCTCTTCATTCTGTTACCTTTTAATTGAGGAAAATGTGGGCTTTGCTGTAAAATTGAGGGGGAAGCAAGAGAGACCAGGTAGTGTGGAAGGAAGGCTAAAGCCTGAACTGCTGCTGTTCTGAGCTCTGGGATGTGATGGGATATTGGCTCCTACTCTCCAGAAGAAATTTCACAACCTGATTTCTTCTCCAAGGCTGCTGATGCCAAGTCAAATGACCAGTGAAATACAGGCAGAATTCCTGGTGTCCCTGTGGGATCAGCAAAGTTGTGAGAGGTGCTGCAGGATGGAATGTGCAGAAGGCACAAATGGTGAATGAGCAAGAGAGGAAAAGCTTTTAGGGTGGGTCAGAAACAAACTGATATTTTAAAATCCAAATTTCAGGTGAAGTGTTGGTCTTTGTTACAGAGTCCAGTGCAAGGTGAAGTCAGAAAATGTGAAGTTTAAAAGAAGAATTTTACTAGTGAAAACTGCCTGGGACAGCTGACAGGATTTAATGTCTTTTGTTTCCTTAAGAATCTCTTAAAAGTCCAGGCAACTGTCAGAATTCAGGCAGCAATCAGAGGATATTAAATCAATTTTCAGAGAGCTCCTGGACATGACACATTTAGTGTTTCATCACAGAGAGAGGACTAGAAAAATTAGATGGCTGGGCTTCATATACCATTTCCAGGGAAACAGATGAAGACATAAGTGAAATTGTGAAGAAATTATCATTTTCAAGTGCATGACTGAATGCCAGAAATTGTATTATCTGCCTCCCTTTGATAACATTCTGGATAAAAACATGAAGGAAAAGCCATCTGCTCTACTCCTAAATTGTTAAATTCTAACTTTGAGTGATGTGCTAGCACAGCAATTCAACAGGAGAGGTAAGATGATGCAGATTTGCTTGGATTTTGCAGGAGATTACTGTGGTGAGATTTTTCAGGCCATAATGAAAAACTGCCCAGGGATTGTTCTGGTGGGAGCAGGGAGAGGAGCTGCAGGGTGGTGGTGTGGAGCCAGCACATCTGCCCTTCCCAGGAGAGCAGCCCTGGGACCCTCACAGCCTCTTCCCTGGTGCCAGGAACTGCCCTGCACTGCCCAGGGGCTGGGGGCATTTCCTCCAGGTGGTGCTGCAGGTGGGGCTGGCTGGGCTCAGGTGTCCCTTGGCCCTTTGGCTGGGCAGGCAGAGCTCCATGGCAGCCCTGCTGCTGTGCATGGGCCTGGGGCTGCATTTCAGGCTCTAATGACTCCTTAGGGCAGCACTGGGATAGAACTAAACCTCAGTTAAACATCATAACTGAAAATGAGTGTTCCTGCCCCCTGTGGTGGGCAGCAGGAGGAGGGATGCAGTTCTGGGGCTCACAGGATGGAGTCCCTGTGCTGTGCCATGGGTTGGTGGGTGAGCAGCACAGGATTGTTCCAGCTCAGGTTTGCCAGGGGCCTGCTCCATCCCTGGCAGTGCCCAGGGCCAGGCTGGGCAGGGCTTGGAGCAGCCTGGGATAGGGGAAGGTGTCCCTGCCCGGGGCAGGGGTGGAAGGAAATGGGCTGTAAGGTCGGTGGTGGTGCTGCTGATGTTATTGCTACTTTTTAATTTAGTTTTTTCATCACCTGAGATTTCTCTTTCTCCTCAAGGCAGGGGAATTTTCTGTTTGTTTCATTTGTATCACCAGTTTTTGTTTACTGTCCCCACACAGGGGTTAAATTTAGAAGGTTTTGGTTGTGAAACAGGGACAGTTAAAGACAACTCTTCCCTAACTGCAGCCAAAGAAAGTGGGAGAAAAGTATGGAAAGTTTTTTATTATGGCTGGGTGTGTTCTCTGCTTTCAGTTCAGACATCTGAACCTCCAGGGGTTATTTAATCCTTGACTCCTGACTGCAAGGAGCTGTAGCCACATCTGTATTAGTAATTTCTAGTAAAGGTGCTATGCAATGGCTTTAAAAAGCAAACTCAGATCTGGATGATGCCACACTTGTGAGTCCTGGGTAACCACGTGCCTGACTTGGGCTCTTGAAGATTTCAGACCCAATAGATAAATCTGTTACACTGAAAAGTTAACATAAAACATGGGAAAAGTTTTCTTGTGAGACATGGTTTTATTAATTTATAGTGAAACACTTGGAAATGCCTCTCAAATGTATCCTTAAGAGTCACTTAAATATTTCACAATGCAATAATACAGTTACATAAAAGTAAGAATGTATTGTAATTTTTATATAAGTTATATATTTGTGAAAAAATCGATGTCTTAAAGAATGGGGTCACATGGTATTTTATAATACAGAAATAGCTTTAATTTAATGCATGAGGGTTTTATTTATGGTTGATTGTATTCAATATAGAGAGATTTGGAGCTTGTTGATATTAATTTTTTATTTACATAAAACTGATTGTGATACTTTATTTTGTCATATCACTGTGAGGCACCTGGAAATAAAGGGTGATAAGATACTTTTTAAAAACTAAGTTTAATTTTTGTCTGTTGTTTTCATCTGTAGGAAAATTGTCAATTCCTTCCCTTTCAAGCACTTTTTTTAAGAGTTCATTTCTGATGACTAAGTCACACTTGGTTTATTAATGTTGGGGGAAAAACTTCACCCCTGAAGTACTGAAACACTCCAGGAACAAATCCCTGAAGCAGCAGGACAGATCAATGCTCAGTGGCCTAAATTTTGAGAAGTGCTTCCATTTCCTTGACTTGGTAGTTTTTTTAAAGAATGGTGTAGTTCAGGACTTGGAAAAACCAAAGTTTTTATCCATGCTGGAGGAGTGACACTGGTCCAGAAGGAAGCAGGTGGTAAATGTGTTTGTCTCAGTGTGACTGTGCCAGTCTTCCAGATAAGTAATTTGCCAAGCAAGGGTCATAAATTATGTAATCCACGTGAAAGCTAAAGAGTGAATTACTCAAAAGGAGGAGAATTGTGTGAATGAGTCATGGGGCTGTTTTAATGGCACGTTGTCCCTGTGATTCTTGAACAGCTTGGGAGATACTGGAAAGGAGTTGGAATGCAGCAATGTTGTTACCTTGTAGTGAAAGTTTGGAGTATTTTAGTGAAAAGCTGAAAACATTTTAAATCCCACGAAGCCAATACTTTTTAAAAAGGCCAATCAGTAGGCACTGGATTGTGTGTGGTTTTTATTTTAAAGTGCAGGATTCCCAGAAGCCAAGCTCAGCTATGTGCTGATGGCCAGCTGCAGCCAAGAAAGGCTGTGGTGGAAGCCATTCCAGAAGTCAGTGTGTCCTTCCTCCTGCCCTGATGCCATTCCAGAAGTCAGTGTGTCCTTCCTCCTGCCCTGATGCCATTCCAGAAGTCAGTGTGTCCTTCCTCCTGCCCTGATGCCATTCCAGAAGTCAGTGTGTCCTTCCTCCTGCCCTGATGTGCTTCTGTTGTGGACCAGAGGCAGAGAACAACCCCAGTGAAGCCCTGGGTTCACTGTGGGCACAGGAACACCCTTGTTCAAGGTGCAGTTACTCCTTTGTCCTTTTGTTTACAGACACAGGAGATGGATTTTGCTGCAACAGCTGAAAGAAATTCCACTGCTGTGAGCAGGGAATAGGTGTAAACTGAGCCTGTCATGGTTTCAAGCCTTGGTAACCTTTTCTGGCCTCTGTTTGGAGCAGTCCTGACACCAGTGTTTGGGGAATCCATAGCTTGTGCTCAATTTGTGTCACTCTCAGAACTCCTGCAATGCTGCAGGAGGAGAGACTGGTCTCCACAGCCATCTTGAACCAGATCTGAATTAAGATTAAAGATCATGAGCAGTTCCATCTTCCACCATTAATTTTGGTCAGTAACTTTGGTTTACTTATATTCCTCTCTTTGAAGAAATTAAATGAGCCTGGATGTTGTTATAGAAGGAATAACTTGGCACTTGATTGTGCTGAGTTCCAGAAACTCAGACAATAAGAGGAGGAAATGGGTGTGCTGTGCAGTACAGAGCTCTCAGCTGCTCAGCTCTGCTGGCTCTGGCTTTATTTGCTGTTACCCAGGTGGGCACTGAAAACAGAAACTCTCAGCCTCTGCAGCCCTTCCTGAGGCCAGCTCCAAACTCCAAACCTCTGCATCCAATAAATGCCAATGATGTAGCCAAGTCGAGTTTGGGGTTTTTAACCTGCCTCATTAAGACATCTCACCCAAGGAAAAACTGCCCATTGCATTTCTGCATCCTTGAATCAAGCCTGACAGCCCAGGTAAAGGTGTTTGTTCATCAGCCAACGTGAGGCTGCCACTGAGCAGCTGGAGCTGGAGCCAGAGGGGAATTCCCTGTCAGCAGGACAAAGGAGCATCTGCAGGAACTGCTTCTTCACACTTCTGCCTTACAGCTGAAGAAGGATCATGCAATTTCTTTCACTGAGGTAAATATTAATTTCTTTGTTGTGGTTGGTTGTAAAGCAATCTTCTGGCAGGACTGAGAATCTCTTATCTACTGCTGTAATATTAAATGCTGCTGGGCTTTAGCCAAAGCAGTATTCTTTCAAGAATTTGCTAGGCATTGATTTTTAGAGATCATTATTTATCCTTTGGAAAGCAAAGGTTAAAGTTTACCTTTTGCTGTTAATCTAACTGTGCTTGGCATGTTTACATAAGCAGGCAGCTCCTGTCAAATGAGGAACTCCACGTTGGGATTTTATCAGTTATGGATTAGTTTTGAAAGCCCTGTGCTAAGAGCAAGGCTTGTGCTAAGTTCAGCTTCAATGCAGTCAAACTCCACAAACTCTGGGTGTGACCTGGGTAGTGTTTGGGGTGACCACAGAGTCAGGATCTTCTTGTGCAGTGAATGTTGAGAATTTCTAAGGACTCTTTAAATAATAAAGAAGAAAGATGACAGAGGGTGTGTTAAGGTGTCATCACTCATCCTTGCCACGTGGGTATTTCTATTCTTTTCTCAGAAAAATGAATCAACAAAACGTAATGGTAGATGCATCCAATTGCAGGATTCCCTCCTTCCCATCACATCCATCTTTGATGGCTTCAGGACCATGGCTTTGTCTTTTAAAACCGTGTCTGTTCCAGAAAATTGTCTGCAAATAGTCCAAGTTTGTTATCTGTAACAGGAAACAGCCTACAAGGAGAAGAGAGAGGCTCCTGACAGGTACCTTAGTGTGTTGAAATTTATGTCATTAAATGAATACCTCATATCTGATTACAAAAATTCAGAAGCAACAAGATTAATGAGATATTTTTATGGAACTACCTTGTTTTATAAAGGAAAATATGCTGGGTAAGTTATCAGGAACTTGTATCAGTTTTAAGTTAATTAGTAATTCTTTATAGAGAAGGATGCTGTAAAACAAGCTCAAAATCCACAATCCACAGCAGCAGAAAGGGAAGTTCATTCTGCTGCTGGCAGAGTCTGGAAGAAAAGGCCCAGGATGTCCTTTCTGGAAGTGCTGCTGTGTGTCCTGGTCCTGGCCAGCCCCGTGCTGGGTGCAACCTCACAACGTAAGAGCTGCTGCAATTCTGCTTTGTGGCTTCTCAGGGCAGGGCCGTGGCCGTGTCCACTGCTCTGGGCATTGCAGTTCCTTGGGGGCATTGCTGCTTGGGAATTCTCCTCAGGCTTTAGGCTGCCTTTATTTCAGATAACAGCAAAACAATGCAGATGTGAAAACCTTGGTGAGACAGCTGCTGTCCTGTGTTTGGTGGCACAGGGAAGAGGTTACAGCCACATGAATTAATTACAGCAGAAACGCAGTGTGCTGGTGGGTTGGGATCATTTTGAGTCAGTCTCTGAATTTCAGAAGGGTATTTTTAAATGAGTTAAATTGTTTGGTTCTTTTTCAGTAGGGAAAAAAACACTTGGTATATGGGTTTAAAAAATCATACACTTTTTTATAGCAAGTGTTCTTAGACTTTTTTTGATACTAGCAGGGAGAAAATCATCAATAATTAAGAGCATGACAACCAGAATGCACTGGTTAGAAAAGTTATTTTAAGTGAGTAGTGAAGCAATGGAATTGTTTCTGGTTCTTTTAGATCAGTATTGGCCTGAAATGGTTTTATGAGAAGATTTCTCACATATTTTACTGATATATCTATTTATTTTATCATCACTGTTCTGTATCTGGTAGCTACCAGTTATTTGTAATTGGGTATCCCTAAGCCTGGAGTGATGCAAACCAGCTGCAGTTATTATTTTTCTAATAAGGGTTTTGTTTGTGATCTGTGGAATTGTTTAATGCTACTCTAAACTTCCATTTGCAAAATTAAGTTACCACTTTAAGGCTAACTTGGCATTTATGTAGACCACAGAATTTTGAAGGGCTCAGCAGTGAGTTCCTTTATCACATGGAATATTAGAGCATTATTAGCAAAGGGCACACACTCCCTCTCTCCCAGCAGAATCACAACTGGTGATTTTCTGCTGCCTTAGTGTTTTTTGTATTATTGCTAAAAGAATTGTTATTGTGTTACTGATTAGAGGGATAGCTAAAAACATTGCTTATCTCCCAGATGAACCATGCCAAGTGCTGCTTGGGATTTTTCATTGTTCTGTACTTTATAGCCATAACACACAATCTGTTGTTTAGTTTTCTTGGAAAAAGTTCCAGTGCTGATGACTCTTGAGAGGAGAGCATGCAGGGTGTGTAAATGGACAGGGACAAGCCTTGGTCACTGCAATCAGTCAGATTTATCTCTGATAAGCAGCAAGTGTTGGATTAGAGGGACTTGGACAGTGGAAAGGAAGGAGGCTTCCATCTGCAGTGCAGGCTGCTGCCAGCACAGTTCCTCTGGCTAATAATGCATCAGGCAGGAGCTGGTTCTGGTGGGAAGTCCCTCTGACAGTGACAGTGACATTCAAGCTGCTCCATCAGTTGCCTGCTGGGTTCAGAGGGGTCTGCTCAGAGATCTCAGCCAGTTCTGACTCTGACTTCATCCCAAACGTGGCTGCTCTCCCTGGGACTGTTGTGCACAATCAGATTTGGCTCTGGTGGCAGCTTGGGGGCTTTTCTGGGTGTTCAGGGCAGTGCCTGGCGCTGAGTCCGAGTGCTGAGCAGCAGAACAGGAGCAAAGGATGTGGGGTGGGAGTGCCAAACGTGCTGGTGTCTGCTGAGGGAGTTCTTTTTAGCCAGCCAAACACCTGTGAAATACTGTAAACACTCAGATTCTGGGTCATAATTTACAGCCCAGTGTTTACACAGCAAAAGAGATAGAGGAGAACCAACATTAATGCAAACCAGATCCTTTTGTAGGCTAAGCCAAGGAATAATCCCATTGCAGAACACACAAAAAGCTTCTAATTTGGATTATAACTGGAAGGTTGGAATCTCTAATGAGTCTCATGACTTTTAGTCCTTGTCAACAAGCCAAACATGATATATAGTGGAATTCAGACACAACCACACATAATTATGAGATAAAAACCATAACAACACAAGCCATACAATTTCCTGGCCAACAGGAAGATGGGTACACGTTCAGGGCAAAGTAATTTAGGCAGGTAAATTTTAATTTCTCAAATAGATTCAAAATTTTCCAGGGACAAGTCACAGGAAAGTAAGATTTAGTGTCATCTACAGAGTACATCTGAAGCATAAATTTCTGGTGTAATTAGCAACACAGCCTACTGACAATATGTTACTGTATAATTGCATTAAATACTTGTTTTGTTTTAATTCACAGCCAGCTGCAGTGGAGTTGTGGACTTTGAGGCCTGTCTGGGTAATACAAATGAATTCTGTCCTAAAAATATTGCTTGTCTGTGTAAAAATGAAGAACCTTTTTGCAGGTAGTGTGTGGGCTTGGTTTGTTTGTTTAATATACACCATGTAAATGTCAAATATATTCTAAATGATGAAGTAAATTTAGATCCTCCAAAGTGATCCATTAAAATAAATGTTGATCTTCATTCACAATCTGCATAAATTTATAGTTCTGGTACAGAGCATCAAATCTGGGATTTGGGCATAGTGTTTTCTTTTTAAATATATGTGTGAGCATGTCATTCCTAATGTAGGTAATCACTATAGCCCTTAATTTTTACATGCTCCCTGTTCTCTCAACTATTTTACTTTAGAACTGAATTAGCTGTGTAATTCCAAGTTCATTTTTTTCTCAGGTTGATCCAATTTTGAGTTTAAAAAAATTAAATTTTTAGATATCGTAATGTTCTATTCCCCATTATGTAGTTGGGGTTTTTTCCCTTTTTAAAAAATCTGTATCATAATGCCAGCCAGAAATGTGAGGTTTCACTTGCACTCAGCAGCTTTGCCATGCTGAGAGCAGACAGAGAGATCTTTGACCTGAGCCAGGCCATGGCTGGGGTACTGCACCCTGTTCCCATCACAGCTCCTTATCTCAGACTCCTGCAATGCCAGCTTGGACTTGGTCACTCAGAGCCTGGCAAAGGACTTTTGCATCAAATCTGGAAACAGATGGGTGTAACTAAGATAAAAAAACACCTTTAAACAAACAGGAAAATTAGTGAAACTCCTGGCCCCTGCAGTGTCGAATAATAAATAATTATAATTAGAATATTGTACTTTTTTGGTATTGCTTACTTTTGAATTAAAATGCTGTTCCTGAAAGTGAATATTTTTTATTTGCAGATGTGATTACTACAGAATGGGCTGGATGGAGTACTGGTACATGGGCCCCAAATGTAACCACCTTTGGAACACTCTGGATTTCATTTTAGTGGCTACTATTCCTGGAGTGGCACTGGTTATCATAGTAGTTGTAATATTTTCTGCTGTCTTCTGCTTGAAAACAAGAAAAGCAGGGTAAGTGACTCTGGATGCACTTATAAGGAGCTTTGTACTCAAAATGGAAGTTCAGCAAAAGGAGTCTGATATTCTGGTTAATTTTTAACCTCTGGATGTTTAAGAGCACAGGGTTGCCATTGTGCCAAAATACTATTTATACAATTTAAAACTAACTCAAAGCATCTTACCTGAGCACTCAGCATTTACTCAGCATTTTACCACCTCACTCTCAGTCATTGCTTTTCTTTAGGGCTCACCAGGCAAGCTTTAAAGATTGATAAGTACATTTACTACTTAAATTCAACATCACCAAATGTGTGTTTCTGATTTATTTGCTCTTAGGGATTTTTTTCCACAAGTTTAAAAAAAAAAAGGAGTAAGACTGATAACTATTGACAAGAGGCTTGGTGTTTAAATACAATTCCTCCCACTCTTGGGTCTCAATTTGAGCAATTTGAGCTGCCTTTTGCTTTCATCACTTTTTCCCAGTGACACCTCTCCCCAGCACACAGACAATATGGGGTTTTTCTTCTGTCACTGAGCCCCAGAAGTGTGTCACTGGCACTTGCTCTGACATAGAAAAGCTGTAATAATACCCAGCTCTTGTACAGCCATTGCCACAGGACATCTAAAGCTCTGACATGGCTGTTGAACCAATCTGCAGCACAAAAAACATCTGTCAGGACCCTCAGCACTGCCAATGCTCTGAATTGCCATTGTTCCCCCAGGAAGCAGCCAAAGGCTCCACACAGTGGAGCACAGCAGAACCCTGCATTCAGCACTGACACAGCTGCCAGCCCAGGGCATGGGCACCACCAGCCAGCTGAGGTAAGAGATGGCACAGGGGGCACAGCACAGCCCCCAGCCCTTGGGGATTCAGCACAATGCAATGGGAATAGCAAAAAAAAAAGGGAATTTGAGTTTAAAGTCTCCTAGCATTTGATTTCCAAGATCAGCTGAATGCATGTGAGAAGGTGAAACTGTTCATCAAGGATTAAGTGAAACTTAGTTGCATAGGAGAAAACAAAGAACTAGAGATTATTTTTACAGGATGTTCAAACAACTATTTCCATTTTTGGCCAGTTAGAAGACCAGCTTTAAAAAGAGACTCTGCTCTGCTGTGCCAGTTTTCTCCATTAGTCAAGACGTAGTAGAGATCATGGCTTGAACTAGTGGGTGTTAAGAGAAAAGATGGATAAACACCATTAAAAAATCAATATAAAATACAAAGAATCACTGAAAGGGAATATTTGTATGTTTGTGTTCATTTCCTCATTTGATACTTCAAGGGATAATTTTACATATTAAGGAACACACAGTGTGTGAGAAGGAGACACTGAAGGCTGCCTGAAAAAAGGGAGAAAATAATCTAGTCTGCTACAGGATTTTCTGCTAAATGCCTCTGTAGATTATCAATAGCTTGGCAATGCAGCAGGTCTGAGCCTGCCTTTACCAGGAGATGGTGCTGTTCAATTTTTAACTAATTCAGATTTAGTCCTGCTGATGCTGTTGTTCCCAAGGTGTGAATCAGACCCAATCCTGCAGTTTGGTAGGGAAAAAAAACCCTTTGTAAAAGGAATCTTTTTGGGTCAGAGCTGCAAGACTTAGGGCTTTCTGACACCCCAGACTGTGAGTTGTAGCCTAGATATTGTATTTTGTAAGTGAAAAACTGGTTTATACCTTCTAAGATTCTGTACCTAGAGAGCTGGTTATTCTAATTTGTTGTTATTTTGTTCTGTGTAACCACAGGACAACCACTACACACAGGATGCCTGGGTTGGACAAATTCCAAAAGTTACACTGAAAAGAGAAGATTTTAATGATGCCCCAATCCCAAATCAAAGGCAGGATTACAGGTATGCTGTTATTTTTTTGTCTTTTGTGCTCATTCTCACTTTGTACCCTGGTTTGGAGACTCACAATGACTTTGCAGCTTTGCCAGTGGCACAGCAAGCAACAAAGGTCCAGTAAATGGCAAAGCTTTTGACTGGATTATTCACACACAAATCCTAAAATACTGCTTTATCCAGAGGCTTCTCTGGTTTTCCTCTAATCCCAGAGGCATTGATTTCATTCCTGTTTAGAATCACAGTTTTCTGCTTGTGCTTCCTCACTTGAATCCCCCTCAGCACCAACTGCTGCAGCTCTTACTGCAACTTCTGCAGAGAACTTGTTTGCCAGGGTGCAGCTCAGTGAGAGCACAACAGCCTCCTCACACGTAGCAGGGCTCTGCTGCAGAGACAGGCTGGAGCTTGCTGATGTTCCAGTCCCTCAAGGAGGGCTGGTGTTTTCAATATAAATGTTGAAAATGTTGAAGGTATAGCAATGGTGGATTTAAAACTATTTGAAAATGTAGGAATATAGAAAATTAGGTACTGTGGCATTGTTTGTTGTGAAAAGAAAATAAAAGCTTAAAGAGAAAGCTGCTTCTATAAATTCAGTCTTCTCTGTTTGCAGGATGAGGGTTTGACAGTAAAATGAACTTAAAAGACCTTTTAGATGCTATTGCCTCTGTGCCGTGCATGCAGTAGTGAGCTTTAATATTTTTATTTTTCAGTTTAAACTATCCCTTTGTGCAATTTGCAGTATATTATAAGGTTTAATAACCTTTTTCTCTTTTGCACAGTCCCGTATATGCTCAGGCTCTAAGGACAGCAGATCAAGAATCACATTATTTCCCTCAGTCCCGAGCCCAGCGGGAGGAGTTTGACTATCCCAGGAGGAATTTGCCTTATCCAGTTTATCCAGAGGCCAGACAGTACCGGGTGCGTATCAATCACCTCCCTCTGCATATTAATTACATACTCTGCATATTAATTACATACTCTGCATATTAATTATATCATCCATCCTGGTACTGAATACAAATCATCACTAAATTGATAGTGTTTAGTGTTAGATGTGAGCTAACAGAAAGCCTACAGCCACCTTTCACTGTGCAGGTGTTTTCTTCAGGAATGTTACAGACCCTGCTGAAATGTTTTCAAATATTTCCAAAGCTGTTTCAGTTTGTGTGCACACAGTGGTAATGCTTTCAGTTATTTGCATAAAAATCATCCTCCAAAGCTCTTGGTGAGTGAACACTCAGAAGCAGCACATACTCAGAAAAGTAATATATAAAAATGTAGTTTGATTAGATACAGATTATTTTAATAGCAAGCATACTGGGGAGTGTGTGTCATGCTATTGATTTAATTCTAATTTCTTTACAGAGATACTAAGAACAAGTGCATCCTGTATCAGAAACGTCTTAGAATGCTGCATGATCACTGGACACTGCAGGTGCTGAGAGAGCAGTGAGACCCTGGTGGGACACAGTGCTTTCTAATGAGGATGGCAATTTCCTCTAAGTCATTGCAAAGAGAAGGCATTGAGGATAATTGTGAAAGCAAACCTGGTGAATCCCTGATACTGCAGCACACAAGGCTCTGGCCCTGGCAGTGTGGTACAAACACAGCCAAGGGCTTGGCCTCTCTCTATCCCAAGATTTATCAAATACCTCCAGACCCATTCCCTTGTCCCTTGTCTGTTTTGCTTTGTCTTCCTTCTGTGTTGATACCAACTGCCCTGGCTTGCTTTGTAACTTTTTTGTAAATGAGGAAAATAAATGAAACTATGGAAGATTGACTACCTTGCCACTAAGTAACAAATAAAAGAAACTGAAGACTGGGATTTATTTCCCATTTTCCAAAAAGTCTGAAGCACATTACATTGCGATTTCTGTTAAATCATTTTCCTTAGTATTAGGTAATATGTGAAACTATATGACAAAACTGGAATCTTAAGGATTTTAGAAAGGGTTTCTTGATCTTTGGTTTTCCCTCAATGTAAAAAAATGCAAAGTGGGCAAATTTCACTTGGTTTACTTCTACTGCTGCAACTTCTGTCAGAAATAAAAGTGACTCTGGTTCCCTCTCTTATCTTCAGAAACACACAGAAACAGGGTTGGCACATCTGTTTAGAGCCCAGACTATCAGTTTAAACAATCTGGCCTCCGAAATTCAGATCCAAAGGTGTCAGAGAATTGTGTCAGTGAATCACTTTTTTCTGTCATTTCTCGGCCTTGGTGGTGCCACAATCTGACAAACTGTGCTGGTTGTTGACCTCAATCCAGCTCTCTTGTACCGACCTCAGAGCGACCACAGAATGTGAGTGTTCAATTTTATACTCCAGCACTGCCCCAAAAAGGAGTAGGAGGAACAGATAAGGCAGTGCTGTCAATAGCCATGGTGCTGGCAAGAGCAGAGCTGGCTAAACTGAGTCTCCCTCACCATTTCCCCCAGTGCTCAGTTTTGTCATTACCTTTTCCAGGTATTTTCCCCTTCATTCCTTAATTGCGTTGGGCAGTTTGAAATTATTTCATCATAAGAATGTCTGTCCCTTGCTAGAGCTAGACAAAATGACTGGTATGTCTTTTCTACTGATTTGGTGTGTGCTGTGTTATGTGGCTTTACTCTTTAAAACAACAAAAAAAGAAGAGGAAGATCAAATGTAAGTCTCCTAGTTCTCTGCCAAGGAGGTGAAAATCCAGGAGGAAGAATCTCTTGAGAATTATAGACACTCCATGTCTCCTGTGCTGAGGAGCCCAGAACAGACACAGCACTGCAGCTGTGGTCAGTAGGGTCCCCTGGGGCTGCCCCATCTCGGGATGTCCACCTGGGTCACCCAACTGCCAGCGCCCAGGTGGTTCAGGTGCCCTCTAAACCCCAGTCAGGGGCACCCCTGCATTTCCTCAGGTAGCTCTGAGCAATCCCCTCAGCATCTCAGGGCTTTGGGTCACATTTCCCAGGCACCCACTTCTGCCTTTACACTTTACTGAGAAACACAGCTCCGGCTTTGGATTCCTCTAAGGAGTAGAAGATATGGAACAGGCACCAAGCATTGCCCAAGTCCTCCTTTGCTCAGATTTGTACAGCAGCCTCTCAATCTTGTCACAAGGAGTAATGCAAAGTTTCCAAAACACGTTGCTATGCTTCTTATAAGAAGGTTCGTGTCCGAATCATAACTAGTTTTATATATTAAAAAACTGGTTCAACTCTGTATTTTCTTGTCACGTTTGACCAGGTAAGTCGGGTTTTCACGCTGGTATGAGACCCACAGAACTGAAACGGTTGCCCGAGCTATTTAAGTGTGGAGTGTTTTATTCACAGCCCTCACGGGGCAGGTGTGTGGGGGAACTCCCCTCAGTGTCCCTCATAGTGCCCCGGGCGGGAGCGGGATCCCCCCGCAGTCCCCTGACGGTGCCCCGGGCAGGAGCGGAGTCCCCCCGCGGTCCCCTCATGGCGCCCCGGGCAGGAGCGGGGTCCCCCCGCGGTCCCTTCATGGCGCCCCGGGCGGGAGCGGGGTCCCCCCGCGGTCCCCTGACGGCGCCGGGGGCGCGGGGGGGTCTGAGGGGGCGGCGGCGGCTGCGCCTGCTCGGCGCGCGGGGGCGCGCGTGACGTGCGGGGGGAGCGGAGCGGGGCCGCGCGCGCTCGCGGCCGCCGCCCGGCCCAGGCTGCGGGCGGAGCGGGCCCAGGCCCGGCCCGGCCCCGGCGCGTCCCGCGGGCCCGGCGCACCCGGGGCCTGCACAGGTGAGCCGGGGCACGGGCACGGGCACGGTGGAGCCGCGCAGGCCGCGCTCCGGCACCGCCGCCGCGGTCGCTGCGGGCCGCGGCCGTCCCTGGGCTGGCGGGCGGGGGGGCCCCGGCCGGGCCCGCCGGTACCGCGCCGGGCGGGTGGTGCGGGCGGGCCCGGCGGTGGAGGGGCCGCGCGGGCGGGCAGAAAATGGCGGAACACAAGATGTCGGCCGGGCCGGCGGGGCGGGGAGGCCGCGGCTCAGGGCCGCGGGACGGCGTTATCCCGGCCGGGACCGGGTTATTCCCGCCGGGCCGGCGTTATCCCGGCGCTGCCCCCGCCCGCCGGCCCGCACCGCCGCGGGACAGCCGCTCCTTTGTCCCCGCGCTCCCTTGGCCGCCTCCCCCCGCCCCGGCGGCACCGCGGGCGCGCCCGCGCCGGGCACGCGCGGAGGGAGGGAGGGAAGGAGGGAGGGAAGCGCCGGAGCCGCCGGGAAGCGCCGGGAGCCGCCGGCGGCAGCGGCACCGCCGGCCCCGGGCACCGCCGGCCCGCTCTGCCCGTGGTTTTTACTACGGGAGCTTCTATTGGTGCAACGCGTAGATGTTATTTATTTTTTCTATTTTATTTTTTATCATTTTGTGTTAAGAGCCTTTAGCGCGTTTTAGGCAGCGAGACAGAATCTCGTTCGCTGGTTTTGTCTGTGGCGTTTTAAATGGATTTAGAGTGTAAGTGGTCGTGGTGCTTTCTAGGTGGACACAATAAAGGATTTTAAAATGCATACGCTGGTTTTTCATACCCAGTCTGTTCTCTGCCAAGGGTCTGTGTTAACCTGCACGTTATTTTATTAATTGGGGTTTTCTAATTAAGATTTCTGCACAAGCAGGACGTTTCTCATTGCGTTTCTGTCAGCTGCTGCATTAAAATTAGGGGCAGAAAAAAATGAAAACCGTGTTATCAGGCGAGGTTGATTTTTTGTTCTTCAGCTTGAATGTTAAGAAATTAAATGGTTACACAGCATCTGGTTCCTATTTTTCAACGGTGTAGAAGTTTATTTATTGTTCCATCGCTCCGTGTCTGAACCTGGTCCTTTTGGTTTAATGCAAATCTCATATACAGCTTGTGAATAACCAAAACACCAGCAGTACATGATGTTGTGTTTTCCTTTGGAGCATGTAAACAAGATGTAAATTATTTAGAAGAAATTTACTGTTTTAAAGGAGAGATTAAGGGCTGACCATGCAATTAGGCTTCATGTGAAAGTACACCACCTGAACCCACTGTGAATAGAGGTGTGTATAAACTGGGGAGATGCTTAACGTTTGCAGGGCCATGCAAAATGCATTCCTAAAGCTCCATAAATAAAGAGCATGTACTTAAACTGCAATTGGCATGTTGTTATGGGCGTTCTGTAGAAATGTTGTTTATGTTATACACATTTGAAATTTGGCAACAGTGCCTGGAAGCCAGCACCGGGACTGGGAGTTTCCCTGTCCCCCTGGGAGCACCAATGACACCCTGCTTCTCCTGGGAAGGGTAGAAGTGCTAAAGCATTGGTTGTTATCCCTCCTCCTTAAAATGCTTTGCTGAATATCTTTGCATTTGGAGTGTTTTCTTAAGCTCTCTCTAAAATGAAAATATCCCTGGCTATGTTGTGTTACTTTCTTTAGGAAGAGTGAGCTAAGAACAGATCAGTGTATCCTGGGAACTTCCGCCAGTTTTTCAGTTGAATGTTGCTGTTACGTGTCCTTAGGTCATTCCAAACTGCCAACCATTGCCCTTGATTTTAAAATTGCCACGTGCAGATGTAATTTACAGTTGTAGTCAGAGAGGTCAGATATCCCTTCTACTCTAAAATTCATTGCTTGTCTCAGCTGAGCCCCATCTAAGGAGGAGCTTTGGCATAAAGAGCTGAAATAGATTGAAATGAACCTCATGCTCATTAGAAAGAGAGCTGCTATTTTTCAGAAAAGCAAAACCATTCCAAATACGGACATATTTTAAAAATTTAGCCTTGAGACATTGCTCTGGGAGTCTCAGTGAGGGCTGCATGAAATATTTCATTTTGGGATGTGATGATAATACGCTCTTTCCTGAGCCAAGGTAGCATGCTGTAATTTAAAGAAAAATCAATGAAAAAATTAATGGAATAGTGTGAAGTAAATATTTTATTGGCTGATGCTAAAAACATTTTCACTGTCTTGAAATATGCAGAGGAGAAGGGGAATGGAGAGGAAGAACTGAGATGTTACAAGTTAGAGAGGAAGGGCTAAGTTTGGGATTGTGACGGGGTGTGCAGTTGTGGCTTTCTGCCTGATTTCTCCCTTCCCAAAGCCCTGATTGGATCTGGCTGTGGTGGTGTGGGTGTGTTACACAGTGTACTACAGGAGGAAGCTGTGAAGAGCCACAATTAATCACTGCACTGCATTTTTTTGCTGTTCCCAATAACAAGATTTGCCTGCCTGTGTGACATGTGGAACTGCATCATCTGCGCTGCTGCAACCTGTGAGCTGGGGCCTCCCCCAGGGTTCATTCTGCCAGCAGCAGCAGGAGGGGCTTTTCCTGCTGGCACTGCATTCCTCTGAGATCCCAAAGTTGATATAAAAAATACATTTGTGATTGTGTGGTTGGTTCAAGTCTGCCCTTTGTCTGCAGTGAGGGTTTACAGCAACATTCTTTATAGGGTTGGTACAGCTTCAGTGGGGTGTCATCATCCATCTCTAATTTCAGGGGAAGTTTAAGGGATTGCTGGTGCCATCCCATAACTTTGGTTCTTTTTCTAGTCCTGTTAAATACCAGGAAAATATTAATAATTATTTGCTTTCCCTGCAGAAATTTAAATTCAATTTTTAGTCCTTTTTTGTATTTAATTTTTCTGTGTGCCACAATACATAATATAGTTATACATCTAATTATTTAATCAGAAAATAAGTTGCTTATTGAGAAGGAAAAAGATTCTAGCCTATTCTTCCTGTAATCCCAGATTGATATAAATTAAGGTAATTTTTCATATCCATTTACTCTGGAAAAAGGATTCTCTGAAAAGGCTGTGGTCAGGAAATGTTAGATATTGCCTTAATTCTGAAATAGTTTAATGAACTATTTATGCCCTAGAGCTGCATTCTGTTTTATACTAGCAAGGATTCATTTGCTACAGGGAGAATTTTGGATGGCTGTGGTGGTAATTTGGAAGTGATGGAGCATTGCATTGGGATTCTGGAGCTGCTCTGTGATCCTTACAATGCTGAAAAATTTTGATTTTGAAGTGGAATTGAAATAGTAAAATCCTTGCCAACTTTTCTCATGGATAATATTTGACTTTTTATGTATTCTTGAATACAGACCTTGGTGTGAATAGGTGGCTTTTCCTTGCAGGTGCCATGGTTGGGCACCTTTGCTGGGGGAGCTCAGGAGTTTTGGGGTCCTGGCTCTTGCTGGGGCCCTTGGCTCTGCCTTGGAGCTGTCTCAGGTTTTGGGTCTTGTTCCAGCAGCCTGGCTCGACCTTGGCTGTGCTGGCTCCTGATTGTCAGGTGTGTTCTACCTCAAAGCAATTGGAGCTTCCTTCATAGTTTGGATTTAGATGGTAAGATCTAACAAATTCTCGTAGTGGGGCATTAGTAATTTCTTGAATGAGATCTAGGAGATCAAAACCAAGAGGAAAGCAGCATGCTTTGGAGACTTGCCTTGAAAAGTTTGTGCTCCCTGCTCCTCCCTGCCCCACTCAGGTCATGTAGGTCTGAGCTCTGACTGCATCTACCTCCCACAACTCCTAAAACTTCTTATTTGCTCTGGGATTCTGTCACTTTCTCTGATTCTTGGATACAAGAGGGCAGAAAAGTACAAGATTGTAGTCTTGTGCAACAGAGATTTTTTTAGGCTTGAGATTTTTCACCTGTGAAAGCCTTGAGCTCCTTCTGATCCTGTGGGTGATTCTGTTGGGTCACTTTGCACTGTGAACTTGTGTAAAGTCCTTGGGTTGCAGCAAATTGCAAAATAATTCAGAACCCCCACATTTCAGGGTTTGGTAGGAATGCTGGGATGCTGATTTTATCCTTCTCTCTCGTGTTTATGGGGACACTGTCAAACGAGAGATGCTTTCTCCTGTTCTAGGAGTGGCTTTGTGTAGCTGTACCTTGTCAAAGAGATCCAACATCCCCAATTAAATTTACACATTGAAATTGGTTTTGAAGTGTCTCTATTTGAAAGAATTGGAAAACTTGATACTCCCAATACAATTCTTCACTTTCTTCACTGTAGCTCCACACATCCAGAATCACTAGTCCTGATAATTAGTTAATGAGTGTGCAGACAGGCAAAGCAGAGGCTGCTTTGTGCACAATTGCTAATATTTATTATTATGCTAAGGTAAAAAATATAAAGCACTAAAGTGAATTGTGTGGAGTGTTGCTTATGGTTTTCTTGAATTTTTGGGTAAATACTTCTCTGTGTTTGTCAGTGTAACACATCAATCCACTAAAGCTGATCAACACAAGAACACTGTTAAACATAAATTCTCATTTTTGTTTTTTTTGCAGTTGTTTGTGAATGAATTTGGCCGAATATGGATCCAGGTGGTGGAAGTCTTGGATTGCAAACACAGGAATCCAAAATGCCTCACACTATGATCATGCAAGATTTTGGTAAACATTTTAACTATTAAAAATAATGAGTAAAATCCAGGAGATCTTCTCAGGTATTGGGAAGGACCATGGCTATACCAAGATATTTTCATTTGAATTACAACACTGAATAATGTTTATTATTTTTTAAAATTCTGGTAGGAACCATTTTATTGAGTGTATTCAAGATTAAAACTGCTGTTTGTATGTTAAAATAGTTCCCTGTGCATTTTATGTTATGTCTAGAAAAGTAGTCGGCAAATATGACTGGCCAGTCTAGTCTGGTAATGAAAACCAAATTTCTACCTCCAGCCATTCCTTGTGATGTGGCAAGTTGTTGGAAATGTTACTGTAAATATTGCATAAAACTGAGTGTTTATTTTTAACAAGGCCCTTACTGTCCAAAGGATGAGTCCTTTTATTGTAACAGCAGTTAATGGTTTGTTACCACACTTCCAGTGTCACGCAAGAATTCTGTGAAGGTTCACATTACTGCTGCAATGAAATGTTTTCTAACTGGGAATTAAAGAGAAAGAGACTGAATTGTAAACTGACCTTTAGTTTTTAACAGATCCTAAGTTTGGGACAAACTCCACATGATGTCTTGTAGCAGTGTATTTTGTTTATCTTAACTTGTACAGAACAGGCTGCTTTGGACAGTGTTTATTGGGTGAAATGCAAAATGAGGATGTGGAGAAGTAACAGATTTTTCCATCTGTGTTGAGCTTGCCTTTGTGATAGCTCCATTCCTTAGACAAACCAGTTGCTGGTGCAATAATTGTAACATTTTTGTCCCGGTTCCTGGTTGTTCCCTAGTGGCTGGGATGGCTGGCACGGCTCACATCGATGGAGATCACATTGTTGTGTCAGTCCCCGAAGCTGTGCTGGTTTCTGACGTGGTCACAGACGATGGGATAACCCTCGACCATGGCCTGGCAGCCGAGGTGGTGCAGGGGCCCGACATCATCACGGAGACGGACGTCGTCACCGAGGGCGTCATCGTCCCCGACTCCGTGCTGGAGGCTGACGTGGCCATCGAGGAGGCTCTGGACACCAGCGACCACGTTCTGACCTCGGACCTGATCACGGAAACCGTGCGCGTTCCCGACCAGGTGTTCGTGGCAGACCTGGTCACGGGCCCCGAGGGACACCTGGAGCACGTGGTGCAGGACGCGGTGGCCGGGGCCGAGTCGCCCACCATGGTGTCCGAGGAGGTGCTGGTGACCAACTCGGACTCGGAGGCCGTGATCCAGGCTGCGGGCACCGTCCCCGGCTCCACCGTCACCATCAAAACCGAGGACGACGACGACGGCAAGAGCACTTCTGAAGACTACCTGATGATATCTTGTAAGTCCACAGAGGTAGATGGACCAGGAGGGAGCTTCTGGTGGGGAGAAGTTCCTGGAACTGGACTCTTGGAACGCTCAGGGGATAGGCTGGTGCCCAGTTAATTCCTGGGCTCTGGATTTGGGGGTTTGGATGCAGAATCACTGATACAACAGGAAAGAGAAGGACATTGATGCTGCTGAGTGAGTGAGTGTGTATGTTCGTGGTTCTGAAACTAGATATTGCAGGAAATTTAAGAAAAACACCTTGGAAACTTAAACATTCAATTTATTTTGAATATACAACTTTTTCTAAAAAAACACCACAGGTGTATTACAATGCTTTGTAGATTCATGTAGAAATAACATATTTGGCTTAATCAGGAGAATCCACTAAGAAATAGTTTTTTAAGATCTCTTAACTCAAAGTTTTCTCAGTATGTCCACAAAATGTGGTTTGTTTAGTGTATTAAAAATGATAATAGGTATTTCATTGTCTGTTGTGCTCTTCTGGGCTGAACAAGGAAATAAGGGGTCAGGTTCATTAATGGATTGGCTCATTAACACATTGCAGTTCTCACACAGCATCCAACTCCATATGATCCTGTTGACAGTAGCTGAAGTTGGCTACTGAAAGAACCTTGGGTACTTTGTGTTTCTTCAATGCTTACATTATACCCAAGGTACCAGTTGTGGTGTTGCTGTTACACAAATTTGGTAAAATATATTCCAAATAATTGATTTTTTTAATTCTTCAAATCACTTATTGAAATGTGAGCGGGTCAAAACAGATTTTATTTAGTCAGATGCAATATGTTAAAAACAGTCAATGCCAAATGTGTCTAAGTGTCAGTCTGTTCACAACAATCTGCATTATTAAAAATCTCATGACAGAGGACACCACTGATTCATGATTATAATGATTTCCCTCTCTTATAGCATTTATGGCCCTTATGCAAAATATATTTGTTTTTGTTCAGTACAGGATGAACAGCAATGATTTTTGAAGCTTTCCATCATTACTGTGTCACAAACAGAAGTCAAAAAGAGGTGTTTTTGAAAAAGGAACTTCAAAATGAGTCTATAAAGCAAATTATACCTGCTACAAAGAAAACCTGTGTGTTTTTGTAACGAAAGGAGCACCATTTTTACAGTCAGTTGTTTCACTGAACAAATTCCTCCTTTCTGACAGTACTTAGGATGAGTTTATTCTGTAACTGGTTATTTCCCTTGTCATTGTAAGTACAGTCATCTTTGGGACTCCTTCTGAGAGAGAGGAGTGTGATGGATGCTGATGATCCTGCACTTGGACCAGAGCCTCTGAAGCTTTCAGTTACCTGATGGCCCCACAGTGTCTGACACATTCATGGTTTTTGTCAGGGGTTCTCAAGCTTGGCTTTCACAATGTCTCAAAGCCATTCTGAGACCTAGTTTTCAGCAAATTAAATTTTTATATATGTATAATTGTGATGTGCCTGAATAGTCACAGTTGGCAGCTCCGTTATTCATCTAGGAGCTTGTTTTAAGTAATCATTTAATGTAAATTAAGGCAGTCATAGAATTGTGTAGGATGGGAAAGAGCTGTAAGATTGTTGAGTTTAGTTGTTCTCCCAGCACTGCCAGGGTCACCACTGACCATGTCCCCAAGGGCAACATCCACGTGGCTTTTGAGTCCCACCAGGGATGGGGACTCCAGCACTGCCCTGGGCAGCTGTGCCAGGGCTGATGGAATTTTTCCCAGTGTCCAACCTGATTCTCCCCTGGCCCAGCCTGAGGCTGTTCCCATTCCCTGGGAGCAGAGCCTGACCTGGGGCTGTCCCCTCCTGTCAGGAGCTGTGCAGAGCCACAGGGTCCCCCCTGGGCCTCCTTTTCTCCAGGCTCAGCCCCTTCCCAGCTCCCCCAGCCCCTCCTGGGGCTCCATTCCCTTCCCAGCTCCGTTCCCTGCCCTGGACTCTCTCCAGCCCCTCAATGTCCCTCTGCCCATGAGGGTCCCCGAGCTGTCCCCAGCACTGGAGGTGCCCCAGCAGTGCCAGCACAGGGGACAGCACTGCCCTGGTCCCCTGGACACCATTCCTGACCCAAGCCAGGTGCCATTGGCCTCTTGCCCACCTGGGCACCCCTGGGTTCGTGTCCTGCTGCTGTCACCAGCACCCCCAGGGCCTTTCCCAGCCCCTGTGCCCCAGCCTGGAGCTTTCCATGGGGTTGTTGTGACCCAGGGCAGGACCTGACACCTGTGAGCCCCCACAAGTGGGATCCAGCCTGTGCAGACTCCCCTGCAGAGCTTCCCACCTCCAGCATCAACATTTCCCCAGCTGCAAAGCTGATCCCCCCCATCTGGGTCACTGATAAAGGTCTTTGAGCTCTGTTGTGTTCCTAAGTTTTGAGCCTGTGCTGTGCTGGGGATGCCAGCCTGACCCCACAAAGTGTCTGCTATTGTGTTTTTGTCAGCAGTGATAAATCATTCTTATGCAGCTTTTAATTTATTTTATTGCTCAAATAGTACCCTTCAATTTGTTTTGTTTATGGAGATAATGTGTTGTGTAGAGTAGATAAAGGCCTCAATTTATCAAGCAGGTCAAAACTTTTTATATACTTACATGTATTCAGTTGTCAAATGTTGTCAATATTGTAGAAAGTGAATTTTATAATTCTTCATTTGGGGTGTATATATAGGGCTGTTGAACTGTTTTTATAATGTAAATCACACCTAAGTGATACTTCTAAAGAATTTAAAAATACTCAGTTGTCTTTTAATGACATTTAGCATCTAAAAAGGGAAGACTGCATAAAATGCCAGATATGCCCTTAGGGAATACCATGAGTTGTTCTGTTGAACACATGTGGGAACTACCAAAATATGATATTTTAGGGTATGGAACTGACTGTGGAGTTTTAATTTCCCTTAAGCTTGTTGGGAGTCACAGCTTAAATGACAGAACCATAGAATGGGTTGGGTTGGAAGGGACTTCACTCAAAGGTGATTTTTCACCATTTTGAGGTGACATTCCCATGTCGATACTTTATGCACTTCTGGTAATTACATTTTCTGTGTAAATACTATTTGGACAATACTAAGTTCATCTTGATAGTTGTGTGACTATCTGTGTATGATTTAGTGATTGGAAATTTTCATTGGAAGATTATCACTGCTCTGAGTTTAATCATTCTCATAGCACTGCCAGGGCCACCACTGGCCATGTCCCCAAGGGCCACATCCACATGGCTTTTAAATCCCACCATGGATGGGGACTCCAGCCCTGCCTGGGCAGCTGTGCCAGTATCCAATCTCCACCTCCCCTGGCTCAGCCTGAGGCTGTTGCCCTGTTCTGCTGCTTTTTCAAGCCCGTTTTTGCTACGTTCACACCACGAACCCCACGGGGTGTTCACCATTCTTTGCTTTAAGCCATCCGAACACCTCAGTAAAAAGGAACTGAATCCCAAAGCTGTGGTGGGCCCCTGACCCCAGCCTTGAGAGTGAGATGGAGCTGGTGAGCAGCACAGGCCGTGCTGCAGGGCCGTGGGCAGTGCAGCTGAAGCCTCCCCTCTTTTGTTTTTCAGGTTTGCGATATTCAGACCCACAGCGGGTTGCCAGCCCCCGCTCCGCGTGCCGGCCCCATGCACTATTCTGGTGACCTCAAAGCCACCACTGACCCACACTGGAGCTGGCCCGGGGCTAAGGTACTGTGCCACCAACACCTCCTTTTTAGTGTCTTACACTGTTGCCTCATTTGCTAAACATTTTAGGATTCCTACTCCTCTATTTGAACCTATGGGACTTAAGTAGATCAGACATTAGAAAAACCCGGAGGATTGTCAAAGCCTTGTGGGACTTACCTTGCCCTCGTGTTGCTGCTCTGGTGGCTGTGGCATCACCAGCATAGTGCATGTGAGGCATCACATGGATTGGGAGCTGGCAATCCACGGTGAATCTGGACATCACACACCTGAAAACAGCCTGGCAGGTAAGTTTAACACTGGGAGTGTGCTGAGTTTTCCTTTAAAGCTTGTTCACTCAGGAGGATTCAGCATCTATTTGTGGAGGTTCTCTGTTGTGTTTTTTTCAGTTTATTTTAAGGGACCAGATAATAACATGTAGTGCTTCTGGTGGGTGAGTCAGAGCTGGAAGACACTTTGATATTCCATTGACAGAAAGGAATCAAGCAGTTCCTGTTCCCCTGAGCTATCCCTGGGGAAAGCAGCACAGAATTTAGCACTGATGGGTTGGCAGTGATTGAAGGCATCTTACTTAGACAACAGAATATTTTCATGAGCTGTTCTAAAACACAATAATATTTTGGAACCTGACAAAGATTACTTGTCCTGCTGTGCTGTTTTACTTAAATCTGTTTAAAAGGTAGATGGAAACCATGAGATTTACTTCAGATAAGGCAGGACTTTAAGCAAAAGAAATTGCCAGCTCAGTGTGTTTCATGTTTGAGACAAAAAGCAACATCTTACAGATAACAGTCTATATTGATGTCATTTTCTCAGCCCAGATGATATTTTCCAAATTCTGCTATATTGCACATTTGCTGTTTTAGAAAAGTGATCCCAGAAGCCCTGGATACACAAATTCCTGATAGGTTTCCATTTCTTTAGCCTAAATTGTAAAGACTGAATTTTTTCGAGAATACACAGAATAGTTAATGGTGTAGAAGTAACCACAAATGTTAAAAATACTGTTCTGAGTTTGCCCCTCTAAACCAGGACTCTATATTTTCAAAAGATATTGAAGATTTGGGGGCTTTACAGGCAATATTAAAACACAGTGTGTGAGTGTACATGCTATATTCAGGTTTTGGGGTTTTCTTTTGCTGAAAACGTTCTTACAAAAGTTGAAAAATTCCTCATTTTTTTTCTTTCATGTAATTTTTATTGCATTGCAGTTGATGTTCTGGTAACTATCTAAAATTGTGGAATTATTTCTTAAATTATTTCACCAACCCCATAGTGGTGCACATTCACTGTCACATAATATTAGTTAAATAATTGGAAATTTTTCCAGAAAGAAAACTTCCTATCACACATGTGGTGACTCCCCTGTTCAGCAGGAAATTGTTGAGTAACTTCATTTCTGTTACACTGGTAATGTGTTATGTTTAGAAAATATGTGAGTTTAGAAAAAAAATGGTGTTACTGGAGTTGCAGCTTTGAAAAGAACTTTATTACCACCTCCCAGTTCTAAATTGGCAGGGTTTGTGAGCTTTGAAATACTCTTTTTGGCAGTCATGGAGCTGGGTATATAATCCCTCTTTGTACTGGGGATTACCTCCAGTCCTTCCAACACTCACACATGCAGTAGGAATGGTCATTGTATCTAATTAAACTTATAATTATCATTTTCCAGAACATGCATAAGAAACTTTGATAAACTTTAAAAGCCTTGCAGGAAAAAAAAAAGTCTTTAATAAATTCATGTTTGGTTAATGTATGGAAATACTTATTCCAAGATAAGGGAATTTCAGCATCTCTACTTTTCTGTCTTCTGACAACCCCACTCTGGCAGCTTAAAAAATGTCAATTAGCAGGTGCAGTAACACTCCCACAGGGGAAATAAAAGGGTTTAATGACCTGGTGCTGGGAAAGTCGAGTGTCAGAGGAATATTCAGGTTCTCTGTTGTGGCTCTCTCAGTGTTTGTGCTCTGGGGGTTCCAGTGTCCTGCCAGGTCCCACAAACATCAGGCAGCACATGGCAGGCTCTCACTCATTGAGGTGTTGATGTTCCTGGCATAGATTTCAGTAGATTTAGAGGTTTTTTTAATTAAAAAAGCAAAAGCTGTCTTCCTGAGGATTTTTTTTTCCTGATCCACATTGGACACTTTTTCAGCAATGGAATTCATCCGTTTCTTACCAAAACAAACCCCAAGCCCCACCAAACAGCTAAACCAGCATTTTTAAATGTTTTCCATAGATGTTTCAGGTTATAGAGCCTGGTATGTTCCATAAATGTTTCAGGTATAGAGCTGATAGCAGCAAGGTTGTGGGATCAATCCCCAGATGGATCATTCACTTAAGAGTTGGACTTGATGATCCTTGTGGGTCCCTTCCCAATCTGAATATTAATTTTCATCAAAGATATTTACTTGTACTTCCCAACATTTTGTCCAGTTCTGTCCTCAGTAAATTCTGTACTCCCCTGGTGCAGCCCAAGGTTTGTCAGTAGAAATGAGGTTTCCCAGTGCTGTGAGCTGGGTGGGTGTCTGTGGGTAGCTTAGTTTGGGATTGCTGGGGTGGATTCCACTGCCTGCAGCAGGAGAGGCTCCTTCTCCTTCCCCCTCCAGGGACTGCCCCAGCATTGGAGGGACTCCAGCCCAGGGCTCCAAGGGGTTAAAGCAGCTCTTGGGAGCAGCCACCAGTGCCTGGGAGCAGGAAACTGGGGGGGTACTGGGGACACTGCAGCCATCCCAGGTAAGCCAGCCTCTCCCAGGGGTCAGGGCCTCAGCATCCCCATGAGTCAGGAAGCTCTGCTGTCACCTCTGTTCATTTTGAGGAGTTTTTCTTTGCTTTGGGCACACATACTTTAATGTTACGTGTGCAGTAAGATGCTGCTTCCCTGGAATGCATTTCATTCAGATTTTGTCTACATTTTGTGGGATTCTCCTCTATTTAGAGGACTTCAGTGGGTGTTCAGCAGTGCACAGGTTTGTGTTGACCATCTGCACAGGAGCTAAATTTATCCTCAGTGAGAAGTGTGTCAGTACATGTGTCAGGGAGATGCTGAGTTCAGTGTCCTCTGGGCTGGCAATGTGAGGTGTATCTGTGGTCATCTCTGTGAATGCCCTTTTTACCAAAATATGTTGCTTTTAATAGTTTGGATGTATTTTTTTTTTCTTAGAAATTAAATGAGCATTTTGAATGTATAAAGCAAATAATCAGCGAGTTGTGTAAAGAATGAGAAGTCAGTCTCTGATAGTAGTATTTGGATTTATTGTCACTGCATCTTTTAATCAGCTGTGTATCATGCATTAATCTTCATTAATGTGTATGGTTTCAAGTGATAAAGTGGATAAAATCATTGTTTCTTTGAGGAAGAAGATACAGTCAGATTTTTGATGCATACTTCTTTAGCTGGGAATATACTCCAGTCACCACACTCCTCAGGAGTTTCAGCCACTAAATTTAGTCACTATACATCAGAGTGAAAATTTTGAGAACTCTTAGACTCTAACAGGCAATTCTGGGTTAACTTTCAATGCTTTTGTATAGATCTTTAATTTTAAATAGTGATAAATGTTTGCTTTCTAAGACTAATAGTTTCAGCCATAACCAGTTTCCTCACTCCCTTTGATGACAAGCTCCCTCTTGTGTCCTTTATTCTGTAATTCCTGCTGTGTTTCCTGAGTTACAAAAAAATACTGAACTTCTGCAATCTCTTTAAGTTTCTTGAGATGAGCTGCTTTTAAAGGGCACTTATGAATACAAACCTTTCCTGTTCATGGGGAGAATAGTGGAGAAAATCATGCTACTGATTACTTTGACTTCTAAAAATGTGTTTGAAGCTCATTATTATTCTCTTTTCTTTGCAGTGGATGATGTTGGAGAGAAATTGGACCATATAGGAAGCACTCCCTTGAAGATCAGTACCGAGGTGGCAAATGATGATGTTGCTAAAGATGATGGCTTTGGTTCAGAAGTTATCAAAGTCTACATATTTAAAGCTGAAGCTGAAGATGATGTTGAAATAGGTACCTTGAAATCCTATTTATTCTTTCAGTGGTGTGAATTGTTTCAGGGTCTTTGTGTTTGTTCTTCATTCCACACAATCCAGTGACTGGAGTGTTCTGTAGAACGTGACATTTGTGGAGGCTGCCCAGATGCACAACTGCTGGGTGTGGATTAGGCTCGAGTTCTCTTTTGATTAGCTGGGCTATTTTCAGGCAGCCAAAGCCCAAATGTAGAAGTGGTTGTGTGTCTGCAGCTGTTTTTTCAGCTGCTGCTTTTCTCTGACTTTGCAAGCCACGAGTGTGTCAGCTCAGCAGAGCCCCTGGAGTGGATCCCTTTTGTGGGTGGGAGCCTTTGGTGGCCTTTGCAGAGAGAGGGGAGGAATTCTGGGGCTGCAGGGAACCAAGGGACACAGAAATCTCTGCAGGTCCCTTTCCCCATGGATAGACCAGCAATCCCTGTGCTCTGAGGGGATGCACAACTCACCTGTGTCTGTTCCTGGAAAAGCAGAATTCCCCTCTTGGCTGTTCTTGGAGCTGAAACCTCTGGATCATTGTGGGTCCCTTCCCAAATGCACTTTGTTCCTCTGGGGATGGGCTCTCAGTCTCCAGGGACAGAAGGACAGAAGGGACAGACTGCTCATGCAGCAGCAGGGAGAGCCAAAATGTCTGATGGCTGAGGAGTAAATCCCAGCAGGGCTGTTCTCTGAGCTGCTCTCAGGGAGGGAGTCCCAGCCAGTCAAAAAAATCCTTGGATCTGAAACTAATCTTACCAGTGCCTTTGTTCACATTGACTTAATGTGTGCAATTTCTTTTTGTTCGAGGTGGGACAGAAATTGTCACTGAGAGTGACTTTCACAATGGCCATTCTGTAGCTGGAGTCATTGAACAAGGAGGTGTTGGGAGAATGCAGCGAGAAAAAATGGTTTACATGGCTGTTAAGGACTCTTCTCAGGAAGATGAAGATATTAGTAAGCATAATAAGAAGCATTTTTGTTTCTCATGCTGTTTGTACACCCATATAACCATCATTCTCAAGGACATTTTTAATTATTTTCTGAAGGATTCTTCAGCCTAAAGTAGTAGAAAACTAAGCTCATCTTCCCAAAAAATAAAAAGCAGGCTATAATTATTTTAAAGTGATGTGGATAATGCACTTTGTGCATACTGTGTGCAGTTATTTAATTATTTATATTAAATTTAACATATCCATGGATTAAGTTAATGAGGTTAGTCAAACTTCTTATTTTTCTATTTTTCTATTGTGAATTAAGCAGCTTTCTGAAAAAGTGGCAAATGTCATCAGTTGCAAGTTCATGAGTTTGTCTATTGGAAATTTTGTGGGCATTTGTTTTGGATTAGTATTTATTGATACATGTTTTCTCTCTTTAAGGAATATCTGAATAAGCAATGATCCCCTAAATGCCAAAGGAAGAAAATTAATTTATAATGGGTATCAATCAGAGCGAGAGCAAATTAAATGAAAGAAAAATTTGGAAAAACAGAATAAAATTAAAAATTTATTCTCCTCCCTTCATCCAGGCTGTGCTGAAATAGCAGATGAAGTTTATATGGAAGTTATTGTAGGGGAAGAAGAAGCCACATCCCTTCCAGACACCCAGCTTGAGGACTCTGGCGTGAATAAAACGTTTGTCCCCGTTGCTTGGGCTGCTGCTTACGGTAGGAACCTGTGCTTCTTTCCTGGAAATCCCTGCCATTATTTCCTCCCTCATCCAGCTGCCAGCATCTCTGGGATGACCTCACCTGGTTCTTGGGGTTTGGAAGCAGCTCCTGATCTCTGCTGTCCAGTGATTGCTGTGTCTTGGCTTTCCTGGAGCAGAAAGGAAAGCTGTTAGAAGTTGGATTTTGTTTGAGATCCCACCTCAGATGTACAGAGTATGTGGGGGTTGAAGATCTTAATGTTGAGTATCTTAAACAAGAAAAGCCTTAAGTATTTTATATTAGGAGGGGGAAGGGGGAAAGACTGTAAAAAGGGAATAGTAGGAATAAATGTGTAAATATGTTCCTAATATTTTCAGTTCATAGACATGTTTTAAGCCTGTTAGTCCTCCAGGTGAGAAACAAAAAACTGATTTGTTTTCAAATAGTGGAAGTGTCTTAGTATATTTTGAGTTCTGTCTATTGTTTTGTATAATTTCCTTGGGTTTTGGTGGGTTACATTTTGTTAAGAGGGTATCAAATTATCCATAGTTTCTGATACAATTAATTAAGCAAGTTAGTGAAAATTCCTTGGTGTGGAATTTGGTGAAAATTCCTTGGTGAGAGCCCAACAGCTGGGCTGGTAAAGTGCTTCAGAACCACAGAGCTTTGGCACATAGCAGCAAATACTTCAGTGCAAAATGAGGAATGTGCTCCTGAGGTATCCCTTGTGCATCTCCAAAACTCCATTGTGCTGAGAGGCTGATAAGGCCCAAGTCCTCTTATCTGCCTCCTACTCCAGGCAGATAACGTGCTTCCATCTCAGGAGCAAAGTGTGCATTGCAGATAACCTCTGCATTGCTGTCTGAGGGGATAGACGAGGTTAAAAGTTTGCAGAAAGAAGCATATTAATAATGGAAAGCAGGAGAGGCAGCAGGGTAAGCATGCAAACACAGATGGGGTGGATATTAACTCCTCCCAGAGATGGGATTTTGGTTCCTGAGGCTCATGATCATACAACACCGAGCTGCATATCCCACTTGGATGGTGTTAACCTGTTACTTATTAGCTAAGTTAGTTTTCTCTCATTATCAGGCTTTCAAAAGCAGCATCTTTAAAAAGAATATTATTTTATAATGACTAAAATACCATTTTCTGCAGGAGATGAAAGAAGGCTTCCCCGAAGATACGAAGATGGTCAAGCGGCAGGTGAGAACTTTTAACAGCATTAAAACTAAAACTGTCCTTGCAAAAACAGATATTTCTGTGTCAGTGCTCCTAATCAGAGATGCAAAGAAAGAGCTATACATTAGATAGTGAAGGACTCCACAGTCTTTCTCTATTGTTTTGAATGAAAACAATTCTAGAGGTCTGTAGGCCTTCAAAGGGGGTGGGGGAGTTGGGAGGCACTGCCAAGTTTTTAATGTAGTTTTGCAGACAGAAAAGAAATAATGCAGTTGTTAAGAAGTGAAAGTGAGTTAAATAAAAATCAAGGAATATAATTAGAAATGAATCAGTATTTAAACAATCATACCCTTGACTTTTGCCAGGAAAGATAGATAGTGGTTCCCATTAGCACGCTTCTTTTTAATGTATGTTGTGGTAGAGGAATGGGCAGTGCTTGTTTTTAAGAAGTAGATAATGCTGCTGTGCAATTCCAGTCGTCAGTCCCAAAGAAACAAGTTGTTTAAGGTTTTTTATGGTGTCTAATTTTTGTTTCTAGGAAATAACTTGGATACACGATTAGAAAACAAAAACGGTAATGCAACACAGTACCTGCAGATTTGTGATAGCATTAGCACTAATAGAGTGCTCAAACAAAAAACCAAGAAAAGGAGGAGAGGAGAGGCCAGGCAATGGCAAACAGGTAAACACTGGATGGTTACGGTATTGTCACGGAGTGCCACTGACTCCTGTCCTATTCCTTTTCTCTTTTTTAAGCTGCTGCAGAATTAAAAGCTATAAATGATGATTTGCGTATTTCCTGTGTCCTTCCCCCCTCCAGTTCTGTGCCTAGAAAATGTCATATTTTGCTATTCAGAGTCAGTACACCCAGGGCTGATGCAATTCAGTGGAATGTTGCAAGCTATTAAAAAGTACCCGTGGCTATATTCAGTGCACATGTGATATTCCTGATCTGTTTGAGCAGTTTCTAAAACAGAACTATATAAACTATAGGTGCTGTGGATTGGTTGTTTTTAAACTACTGAGCCACTCTCTCTCTGCTGCAAGTGTAAGTGCATGAGTCTGAACAGCACTTGGCTGATTTAAAACTTCTTAATCAGTAAATGTGTTTCCTTCATAACTTGTTTTTGTTTGTTCAAAAACAGCTGTTATAATAGGTCCTGATGGACAGCCCTTAACAGTTTACCCTTGTCATATTTGTGGGAAAAAATTTAAATCCAGAGGATTCTTGAAAAGGCATATGAAGAACCATCCCGATCATATGATCAAGAAGAAATACCAGTGTACAGACTGTGACTTTACAACTAACAAAAAAGTAAGTTTCCACAATCATCTGGAAAGCCATAAACTTATAAATAAAGTTGATAAAACGCACGAGTTTACAGAGTACACGAGAAGATACAGAGAGGCGAGCCCCTTGAGTTCCAATAAACTCATCCTGAGGGACAAGGAGCCCAAGCTCCACAAGTGCAAATATTGTGACTATGAGACTGCAGAGCAGGGGCTGCTCAACAGGCACCTGCTGGCAGTCCATAGCAAGAACTTCCCTCATGTGTGCGTGGAGTGCGGGAAGGGCTTCCGCCACCCCTCGGAGCTGAAAAAGCACATGAGGACCCACACGGGGGAAAAGCCATACCAGTGTCAGCACTGCGCCTTCAGGTGCGCTGACCAGTCCAACCTGAAAACTCACATCAAAACCAAACACGGCACCGACCTGCCCTTTAAATGTGAGCACTGTCCCCAGGCCTTCGCCGACGAGAAGGAGCTGCAGCAGCACACCGAGCTCTTCCAAGGCCATAAGACTCACCAGTGTCCCCACTGTGACCACAAGAGCACCAACTCCAGCGACCTGAAGCGACACATCATTTCGGTGCACACCAAGGATTTTCCCCACAAGTGCGAGGTGTGTGAGAAAGGCTTCCACCGGCCCTCGGAGCTCAAAAAGCATAGCGAGACCCATAAAGGGAAAAAGATCCACCAGTGTAGGCACTGTGACTTCAAAACCTCCGACCCCTTTGTGCTCAGTGGGCACATCCTCTCCGTTCACACCAAGGACCTGCCTTTTAAATGCAAACGGTGTAAAAGGGGCTTCAGGCAGCAGAACGAACTGAAGAAGCACATGAAGACCCACAGTGGCAGGAAGGTGTACCAGTGCCAGTACTGTGAGTACAGCACCACGGACGCGTCGGGCTTTAAGCGCCACGTCATCTCCATCCACACCAAAGACTACCCCCACAGGTGTGAGTTCTGCAAAAAGGGCTTCCGCAGGCCCTCCGAGAAAAATCAGCACATCATGAGGCACCACAAAGAGGCCATCATGTGATAGGTGAGCTCCAGCAGGAAGCGGTGTAGGAACTGTCATATGCTAATTGGGGAAAAAAATAAATCTCACGAACTGTTTCTCCTGGTTTCAAAGCTTGATATTAAACCATAACTTTACATTCTTTGTATTAAAAGTCTTAAAAAAGTATTAGGGTTGGCAGGGGAACTCATAGCCCTATGATTGTTGCTGATCAGAACATAAAGAGCACTAGAGAATGCAGAGGATGGATGAATGTCTTAAATTTGCAGAAAGATGGATGAATGTCTCCAAGTGAACAGTATTTGCCATTGCTGAGTCTAGAGGACAGGGCAGAGCTGATTGTGGGGCCCATTCTGTCAGTCCCAACGTGTGTCTCCAGTATGGAAACAGATCCCTGGTGGGGTGAGCTACAGAGGGTTTGCAAAGGAGCCCCCTCTTCACTTCTTGTGCAGTTTGGAACAGGGAGTTCTAGTCAGACACTTCATCACAACGTTTTCAATTGTGCCTAGAAATTGAATTCCAGAACTGGCAAAATTATCTGGGGGGAGGTGTCCCTTGTTCGGTTTGGTTTGGTTTTTGTTTTTAAACATTTCATAGGGAAACTTTTTGGTTTCCTTTATTAGTTTAGGTCCAAGAAGCATTTTTTTACTGGTTTTCAAAGCTGCTAACCTATTTTATTGCAGGATATGATGTTTAAAATAGAGCATTATGTTATGGTCTCAGAGGTGGTGTTCTGGTGCTAGGGTTAAAGATGTATATGTATATAATTTCCCTTTTTTTATCTGAAACTACAGTTGAATGTTGTTCAGTATGGCACATATAACAAAATTAACTTTGAATTTGACTTTTTTTTAAAGGATAAAAATGGATGCAGCTCATAGTGTTGTGACTCAACACTAATTTTTTTCCTTGCTACTTTAAAGTCTTCTCTAAAAAGAATATTAAAAACAGTTGAAAACTGTAGGGGTTTTTTAATTAAAAATTCAAAGTACTTAGAGGTTCTTTAGGGCAGTGTTCTTAACAGGTATGACAGTTACTGTCCTACCTCCTAGTAAGAAATTTTCCATATAGACGTAAAATTGCACCTTTTAATCGATTCTTTTAAAAAAAGATCTATACCATGCTATAAACATGCATTTTCAATCTGTAAGAAAGTATATATGCAGTATTTAACCAGAAAAACCTGCTGCCACTAGAGTTTGGAGGTGGATCTTGAGTTTACAGTGTATACATTTAAAATATGCATCCCTTTAAAAATGCTTTGTGTTAGCATGCTGCAAATCCAATGGCGCTTATATAACGAGCTGGTCTAGGGCTATTTAATGAAAAACCTGGTCATAAATGTTATGCATATAATGTGTATTTTTTACTTTTTTTAGTTGCTTCATGTTTGCACACAGCTGTTCACATGAGAAATTGTAACTTCATGCTATATTGTGGCTTTGTGTTCCAGATAATGTTCATATTTTGTTTTTGCACCAGATGAGAATCAGTTCCTTGAGAATAAATTTTTTTTATATTTCTAAACTTCAGAAAGTTAAAATTTGGGAAATCTCTTAGACAAATAAGTGTTTTATGTGGCTGTAAAAAATGATGTACACGCTGTAAAATAAGATTGTCACTGTTCTGTGGGATTATTATTTCTAAATGTGTTACTCATCGTAACGGGCATACAATAAAACGCATCTCTTGCACTCCAGATTTTTTGGAGTTTCCTTTTCATTTATGGTGTTTAGGAAAGTCCCATTCTCTGTAAATTCACCTGATATTTTTAATTGCATTGTTCACTAATTAACATGTAATCACATTTCAAGTAAACAGGTTACTGCAGGTGTATTTATCAGACTGTTGAGGAGAGAACATTGGGTTTGATTTAAGCCCTTAGACTCACAGGTAATGTATTTGTGTTTGTGTTGCTTATTTCTGAAATAATTATCAAATCTGATACTGACATTCCTTTGAAATATTTTTTCCTTTAAGAGAACAAAAAACTTCTGACATATTTTGGGAAAAACCAGGTAGGTTTTTGTCTTTTTACATGTGTAATAACAGCTTGCAGAATGAAATGCTAAAAATGCTGCTATCCTAAATTCCCTCTCTTTTTAGAATACTTGAATTGCAACATCAGTAAAGATTAAAAAGCTGAAGAAGAACATGTGCTATTAAATGAACCCTTCCTCGAGGATTTCCAACGGGCTTTGAGCCTCTGAACTCGTAGGTTTTGCACTAAGAGCAGAAATTAAGCAGACAGGAATTAATCCATCTGGGTTTTGTTGCTGCTTTTCCTTGCATGCCCAGCAGTCAGAAGGGAAAAAAATCTTAGTGATTTAAGGCTGTGGATTTCTGACAATGTCAGTGCTTTGTTCCTGTATGTTATGTTGAATACATGGACTGAAGGAGTTTCATCACCTGGAAATGACCCCTGACTCTGCCCATTCCTGTGCTGGCTCATTTTTCCACCCTACAGATGGACCAAATAATCAGGTAATTAATTTTTCTCTATCAAAGCAGAAGGTAGGTTGCTGTTCTTGACATAAGATTTTATTAGAAGTGGTATTTTAAATCTGAAATGGAAGGATGAAATGGCACCTGAGTTCTCAGCAGTTTGAGGGACAGTTCCCAAGTCCTTCTCAGTGCCCTCTCCCAGTAAATATTTGAGAGCTGTGACAGGTCAGGGGTGCTTGAGCAAGCAGAGCCTCCCAGAGGTGTGCAGGGCTTGCTCTGAAATGTCAGATCTGTTTGGTGCAGCATTTTATTGGGCTGACAGGTGCAGTTACAAGTGATTCACATCCTGATCATCAGCTATGTTTTTCTTTCCTCAGGTTTCAACTACCCACAATTAAAGGCAATAAATCAGAGAGAAAACGAGGAAGAGCTGCAGCAGAACTCTGGAGATAAAGGTGAGGTACTGGGTGTGGGTGGTGGCTGCTGGAGTTGTCAGGGACTTCCCAGCCAGGGCTCTCTGGCTTTTATTTTACAGCTGAGGCAGAGAAACTTCAATACTGCAGAAAGGTCAGTCAAAATAAAGAAGGCAGTTTTCTCCTTTTCAGTGCAAAACAAGACTCTGCATTCTGGCAGATAAAGACAGGGCAGAATGTATATTGTTGTAATTATATAAAGTAAATAGTGTCTGATTTCTTTCTAATTTGTTCCTAGAAAAAATGTAGAAGTCTTGGTGAAGCTACTTGAAATTGAGGTGGGAAATGAGCTAAAGTAAAATGTTTCTAACCAGGATTTACAGAGCTGAGTAAATGAGAAAATGCTTTTCTGTAAATTTCAGCAGAAACCACATTAGGTAAATCAGTTCCAGTTCCACAGCAAAGAGGGGACAGCTGAGCCCACAGTAACAGGTACTTCATAGTAAAAAATACTAAATACATATGGTTTGAAAACAAAACCAGCCTATAAATAAATGGCCATATGCTTTATCTACTAGTCTAATTCAGCTTTTTGACAATTGCTTAGTGTTTTCTGTGAGTACAGAGTGTATTTACAGCTCCTTCTCTGTAGCATTTGCAGGGTTGGGTGACCTTCAGATTCTTTGAGGAGCTGTCCTTGTCCCAGGACAGAGCTGGCTGGCCTGAGCAGCACCCTGGGCTTTCTGTAAGCAGGCTGCAGCTTTCCTGGCTGCCCCAGGATGGTGTTTCCACTGGGATGGATCAGCTGGATTTGAAAAGAGCATTTGCCTGATGGTGGCCTTTGCCATGGAATTGTCACCACACCCAGCAGCTCCTGGTCTGAGCCCTGTCCCTCCTTAAGGAGTTGCTGTGCCATGGAGTGCAGGAAGCTCAGGTTGGTGGCACTGAGGGGCTGCTCAGGAAATCCATGGCTGGGATGAGCCATCAGGACCTGTGGCCATCAGTAACTCCCATTTCTGCTCTTTGTAGCTTGCTCTGAGCTGTGGGAACCCCCAGCCCTGGTGGGAGCACAAGGAGCAGCTGCACCCTGACCCCTGCACAGGTAACTGATGGCATTGGACAGACATGGGGCTTTAGTCCTTTTTGTGTTTCAGATCACCAAAGGTGAAAAGTCTTTTGCTGACAGTGTAACTAAAATTATTTAATGCACTGACACTCCCATGGCAGAAGCATGTTGGGTCTGAGTGTTGATGTACCTTTTATTCACTGCTTTGCAGAAAAGGGGGTTGCTTTAGAATCTGCTTTAGAATAATTACTGCATGCAGAGGGGCAAGGGACTCCACCCTTCAAATGAGGGTATTTAACTAATTAAAGCCAGGCTGGTGAAACTGCAGGCCCATCTCAGCCTGGACACACTCAAAGAGCAGCAGCAGGAATGGGTTTTTCTCGTGGTTCTAAAGAGCATCAGGCCAGCTGGACATCAGCAGCACCTGAGAGCCCCAATCCTTCACTTGTAAAGATTCATGGAGAGGAACAGGACACCACCTACACCCCTCCCTCCAGCTGTACACAAGGTGTTTCCAGGACAGACAGACAATGATCCAGAGAGTTAGACTTGGGTTTATTTCATGGTTACAGGTAGCCTCCAGCATTCTTTCCCCATTAAACATTGCCTAGGGTCTGTAGTATCTGGGAACAGAAATACATGGCTGCAGCAGGAAAGCAAAGCAAGAACCCCCACAATAAAAAAGCACCTTTGGATTGCAGCATTGCAAACTTTCCCTGTGAGTCTCTGTGCTGTGTTGCTCAGACAACTACTGAATCATGAACACCAAATCAGTTTGAAAGAATTTCTGTGGTCCTTCAAAAAGTGGAAATTGTAAATGGCAGGTTGGTCTGATAAGGAAATTTAGTCCATGAGTTATTTTCACACAAAGTTCTTCTATATAAAAATATACCAAGTTCTTGAAAATTTGAAGCACAGCAAATAAATACAGCTGGTTTACGGCTGAAGATACATCACCTCTGAGGTCAGAAGCATTCTCTAAAATGAGCCTTGGCCCAGCCCTTCACTGAACTGGGTCCTGCTGGCATTTGCCAGGTCAGAAGCTGGGTGTGATGGAAGTTTTGTCCTTTGTGTCCGAGCTTCCCAGACAGAGGCAGGTGTCAGGAGAGGAGCAGTTCCCAGTGAGGTATTTGTGAGTTCCCATGCAGCCGTGACTCTGCACTGAAAGCAGCTGTGGGAGGGGTGGGGCTGACACCGGAGTCATTCCCACTCAGCATGAAGAGACAGAACAAGGCTACGAGGACCACGAGGAAAAGGTTTCAGGTGTCTTCCTTTTGTCTCCTAGACTGCCTGAGGACTGGCTGAAGAACAGGAGCTAGTCAAGAACAGCTGAAGTCCACACAGGGATAACATCCCACTCCTCCGAGGGAAAAGTGAGTCCTTAATGTTTTCCCAGCCTTCCTCACTATCAGACTGAACCTTTTCTTGGATGCAGAAGAGCAGAAAGTAAAGCAGTTTTAGTGGTTTGTGAACTCCTTGGAGCAGCTCTGAGGGCTCAGAGGTTTCTCTCATTCCTAAAAGAAACAAGCCGCTTGTTAGAAGAAATACACAGACCTGTTTCTGTTATGAAACAAACTATCTCCCATAAAGCATCTCATTTAATTACCTACTTGTTTTCTCTTGTACAGTGTCCAAGGGGATCCGTGAGCCTTTGCTCTGTAGCAAACACTTTACTTTTTCATTTCTCTATTGCTGTTTCATTGCTTGACATCTCACTAGGTTGCAATGCACCTGGGTGAGGTTTAGGGATCAGTAATAAAACTCTGCTCTTTGCCAGTGCCCTGAGCCTTTTGCTTTTTTAATCCTGCTGCAGGCAAGGTCCCCTTGAGGGACATGCCAGGTGTGTTACCTGCATCTGCTCAGGCTGTCACAGAGCTGTCCCCTGGCTGTGTCCCCCCGTGGTTGTGTCCAGGTGCTGCTGTGACCTTGTGCCTGCAGCCACCACCCCTGCTTGGCCACCCTGCCATTTCTCCAGCCTTTACCTTGTACCAGACTTGGCACCACGAGCCCTGCCTGTAACAGAAATAGTTTCCGCAGCCCTGTTCTCTATTTTTATTCTGAATCACTCCTTAAAATGTCACCACTCTTCTGCATTCCTGGGTTTGTCACTGCCCTGGCTCAGGGTGAGTTTCAGGGATGTGGTGCTTTGTGTGTTTTAGTAATGGCTTGTAGTCATTATGGCTCCTAACGCAGAGGAGCACATTCCTCCCAAATCCTGCTCTCCGAGAGCACAGCAGGACACAGTCCCTGCCTACCGGCCCGGCACAGCAACACCCCGGGGCCGCTGTTAGGGCAGCGCTGATGCTTTTGTTCAGGGTAATTACGTGCCAGAGAAAACAACAAAAGGTTTTATTTGTACCACACCCACCAATTAGTGCCTGCTCCGAAGGCCAGCACAGTTCCCTGGCTGCAGTCACTTCGCTTTTTGCAGTTAAATTACCACGAGGGCATCGCTGAGCTCTCAGTTTGGGTAATACTTGCTTTGAAGTTGAATTGAACACTTAGGGATTGCAGAGGGAACAGTCCATTTCCAGGTAACTTACATGTTTCCAGATCTCTCCAGTCCTCTCAATTACAATCGTTTGTGATTTATTGACAGGTGATGTGACCTTGTAGTCATCAGACAGGAGACCCAGAATAGGATACTGATTCCTGTACCTGTGGAGAGTTGAAAAGGTTGCTTAACAGAGCCTAAATAAAGGAAAGCCCAAATGATGTGTTTTTAATAAAGGAGAATAACACGTTACTTTTTAGTGATGATGGCTGTCATCCCAGGGGACTGACTGCCTGATAACTTCTCATGCTTCAGTCTGAAGAGCTCCTGACAAAACCAAAAGCAAACACTGATGTGAAGTCATATTTTTTGAAGTATCAGTTCACTAAAGCCACAACAAAATATTTGCAGAAATTTGTCTCAACAGTCTGGAAATCTGCCCTTGCAGAAGGCTGGCAGAGGAACAGCATTCAGGTAGAACAAATCCTAACCCCCTTTCCTGAGCCAGGAGAGGACAAGGGACTTCCTGGTTAGGTTCCAGCTACACAGTACCATGGAGGCTTAAACACAAAAACCCTTAGAGGAATAACTTGTATTATTTTACCTCTTGCTGTTGTTTAATAAAAGCCTCTTTGTCCTCCAGCAGCGATGTCAGTTCGTGCAGCCTCATTTGCAAGTCACTGTTGCTCCCCTCTCTCCTGGTTATGTCCTGCTGGAACTGGCACAGCTGGGACTGCAGAACAAGGCAGGAGCTCTCAGGTGTGGGGGGCTCTGGGCAGGGCCCCTCAGCACCCACCCAGGGCTCTGGGGGTGGCATTTCATTGACACCATCAACAGGGAGACGCGGGGATTTTCAGGTCAGGAAGTCGAGTCACACAGTAAATTCAGAAAGTGCTAACTGGACTGAATTCTACCCAGTATTAATTTAATGGTTTTACAGTTCTCAAGCTAAAGTAACACTGAACCAGTTGAATTGGCTTCCAGAGCTGAGACTTTTCCCACTGATTTCCATGAGAGACATTTCCTACATACAGCTGTGACTGGGATTTATTTTTGTTTCCTATTAAGCATATTTTGACTAATTTCCTATGTTATCAGGACACACAAAATACCCCTTTAGGACAGCCCACTCACCAGGTTGATCCCTAATTTCTTCATGTAAAGAATGGTTGGGTTTTTTTAAAAGCACAGTTTTATGTTCTACTATAAAGGTTTTAAACCATCACCAGTGTCTATGAGTGAAGTAACTGCACAGCCAGAAGACACCCAGAAAGTGCCTGTGGGAGATCTCTGCTGCTCCAAGTGCAGGAGCAGCTGTCCCTGCACACAGCCAGCAGAGCCCTCACCCTGAGGCTGCGGATCTCCCTGTCCTTGTCCTCCCTCAGGTTGTTGATCATCTCCACGTAGCGGCTGGAGAGCTCGTCTGTCGTGGTCTGCAGGGTCGGGCTGGAGCAGCTCTGCGCAAAGAACCCAATTTTATTTTACAAAGAGTTTTCATCATCAGTTTTCTTACACTGATCCCTCTGAGTCTGGCACCTGGCCAGGTGAGCCCTCACCTGCAGCTTGAGGCTCTGGATCTCCTGCTCCAGGGCCCTCTTGCTGTACTCCAGCTCCTTCAGCTGGCAGTCCTTGTCGCCCTCGCTGAGCCGCAGGGACAGCAGCTGCTCCTCCAGCGAGCGGCATCTGGCAGTGCTGTCCCTGAGCCCCTGCTGCAAAGCACAGGGAAAATGAGCACCTGGAATTCCTCAGGGGAGGAACAGCATCACACACACAGCAGGCAGCAGTTACTCAGAGCACCCACAAGTCAGCAAATTGCCCCCATTTTGGCTGCCTGGAATGACACTGGAAATGTTTCTTGATTTACCTGCTGCTGGCGATTGTTCTCCCTCAGAGAAGCCAGCATTGTTTCATATTCTTTCACTTGGGAATCCTTAAAAGCCAAATCCTTCTTCAGCAATACATTGTCAGTTTCCAGCTTCTGCAGGACAAAAGTCAAAAGTTTACAGTCGAAAGCTGCAATTTTTCAGTCAAGTCTTCCCATAAAGTGCCACACAGTCATTAATAAAGGGATCTTTTAGAACTGAGAATGCTCAGCTGTCTTGAAAGTTTGGGGTTTAGGTACATAGCACACACTGTAGTGCCTGTGGCTTTGTGCTGGGTGGTGAGCACTGGGATCCTGGACACTGCCCTTCCACTCTGCCCCAGAAACAATGGGGCAATAGAATAAATAGAAGCCAACAAAAAAACCCAAACAATACCCACCCCAAAACTGCACACATTCCTTGTTCTGTGCTCAAGTTCAAACTCTTCTCCTTCAACTTTGCATTTTCCAGGACAATGCTGTGACATTCCCAGCAGTGCTGAGCACCTGGGGAGCTGCCAAAGCCACCCCTGTCCATCCAGCCCCCTGAGGCACTGACAGAGCAGCCACTGCCACCAGCACAGGCACAGCCTGGAGTGCCAGCCCTGGGCTCCTGCTGCCAGCTGGGATGAGGAGGATGAGGAGGATGAGGAGGATGAGGAGCAGGACTCACCCCCAGGTCATCCTGCAGATGGCAGAGCTCCTCCCGCAGGTTCTTGAAGGTGGAAAGCACAAGTCTCAGGGATTTGTCCGATGTCGCTCTCATCTGGGAGGGGAGAAATGAAAAGGATAATTGGGATTAATTAGGCAGCTTTGTTTACAATATGCCTGACAAGAGGTAGAACAGAAACTGCTTTACAGCTGACAGTAACTTCTGAAACCATTGCACGTCCTTTGAAGTGCCCACAGTTTCTACAGGAAACATTTTCCTTGTTCTTTGTTCTGCAAATGCCAGCGTTCAGTTTCTGCCTTGTAACACAGGACAACGTTGTTAAAATGGAAGGAACAACAGGGCAAGGAACTGCCTTTGTACACCAATAAAGGGAAAAATAAATGTATTAATATTGTACAATTATTATTTGAGCTTTAAAAGCTTTGTGCTCACACTGATTTTTAAAAATTACTGCCCTGCCTGGAAAGGCAGAGGAATGAGTCATGTTTGAGATCCTGCAAAGCTCTGGGCTCAAGGATGAAGGAATTTAATTAACATTTTTAAAAATTTAAATTAAAAAAGCTCATACAGCCAACTCCTCCCTTTAAAAGGAAAAAGATCCCAAAGATGAAAAGAGTTACCTGGATGAAAGAGAAAACCATAAGTGACCACAGCCCAACACTGTTCTCCTTTGGAATGTTGATTTTAATGCCTTTAATAGCTGTGTATTGATTCAGGTGAAAATATAAATTGTTATATTTCATGATACATTTATAATATTCAAAAGAAGAAAAATAGACTTTGAAAGGACACACAAAACAACTCCTCAAGTTGTAATGCTCCTGGAAGGGCTGAATATTCTGTGCAAAAGCTGTGGTTTTTTCCTTGCCAGACAAAAGTGAAACCCACCTGTGTGTTCCCTTTACTTGGAGCTCTCATGCTTTCTATCCATATGGGGGTTGGCCCCTGCCCAGTTTTTTATCCCCACTGGTGCTGTGGTGTGACTGAGACTTCATTCCTCATGCAACTCACCTTTCTGTGTGTTTTGTCATTAAAGTAGAAATTCACTTTTGCCTTATGGTTCTGTTGGTTTTATTGTGTAATACACTACAGATTAAGTTTAAAAGAAGGAATTGAGTCAAATGGTGAAATTTAGACTATAAAAATATAAGTAAAACCCCACTCAGCAATTGCTTAGTGCTAGAGGTTGCTAAATCCCAGAGGTGCCTTGTGCTTCTCCAGTGGAGTTCTCTGTGTCCTTAGAGGAGCCTCTGGGCATTCCCAGCTCGGGATCCTGGGGTGTGCAAACCCTTCCCTCCCTGCCCTGTCCTGGTGGCCAAGGGGTCTGAGAGCACCCAGGGTGGATCCTGACAGCACCTGGATCCCCAAAAGCCACTCTGGCTGCACTGTATAATCACAGCTGTGAGATGTAAAACCAGCTGGACATAGACACAACAGGAAATGCCTGTTCCAGCTTTTCACCTGCAGCTGAACCAGCCTCCCAGAACAGAGTGCCAGTGTGGGGCCATGGACTGCCCTCATGCTGGCTGGAATGTCCATGGGGTGGATGTCCCTCTTCCTTGGAAGGGAAGCACAGAATAACTCCAGTTGGAAGGGATGGGGAGGTCAGAGCAGGGCAGCTGTGAACTCAGACCAGGCTGCTCCTTCTCAATCCTTCTCAACCTTGTTTCAATGGATTTTATTTTTACCAGGAAGTGATTCCAAGATGCAGCTCCCAGGTAGGATCACCCTTCCCCTACCCGAGGGAGCCCACATCAGGACACTCCTGCTGAGGCTGCCCTGGATCCTGCTCTGACACACCTGCCTGGCAAAGGCAGCTCTGAGTGCTGAGCTGTGCTTTTGGCATCCAGCAGCAAACAGAACCATTCCTGTTGTGGTTCAGGTGTGAAGGGTTTTGTCCTCCTGGGCTGGTTCTTCAGCTCCCTCCATGCCCAGCCAGGGGGTTGGGCTGGGAGCAGGTGGGATTCAGGCTCTGCTGCTGAGCTTTCAGCACCTCCTGTTTGTGTTTGGCTTGTAAAGCCTTAATACACAACACAGAAAGATGAAAGGTCCCTGTTCTCCTGTCAGTGGTCAAAAGCCAATACAGTTTCAGTGAAACTGCAGGAAAGCCCCAGCAGAGCTCAGTTTAAAATACACAAGTGAACTGTGGGTCCATGTGACATTTCCTTTAAAGCCACCATTCCACCCCCTCTCTCCAGAAACAAGGGGATGAGGGCACACAGAGTGAAGGGTGTTGTGTACCAAGGCCCTCCTGTGTGTGAGCCAGCTCCCACTCCCAGCTCCTGCAGGCTGCCAAGCTCCCATACCTGCAGGAGATAACGAATCTGCTGCTTTGTTGCCTCAGACAGTCCTTTGGGAATTAATTCTTCAATATCTTCAGTCTAAGCAAAGAAGGGAGGAAAGGGGAGACATCTTGATTAAGAATTTTGCCTGGTAGATTAGTAATGTGGTTTCTTCATTAATTACACAGCTCTGCTATGAAAAACATCTTTAGTACAAGGCAAATAAGAACAAAAATAGATCAAAGTCTATCCAGAAAACTTCCAAAGTCTTTTATATGTGGGACATGTACAAAGTGAGATAAAGTGATACATGAAGCATATATTCAAATGCTTAAATTCAACATTTAAAAGCAGTATTCAAACCAATCCTCTCTCAGGAATTAACAGCTGATGCTGCAACAACTCCCAGCAGTTTATGGTGGGGCAAAACCTCTGAATGGGCTGCCAATCAACTCCAGATGGGCACCAGGAAATGCTGCCAGGATTTAGTGGCATTTGCCTCCTGCAGGTGAACCCTGGACAGGTATTTCTGCCTCATTCACACTCAATGCCTTCAAAGGTGCAGCACCTGCTGCTCTGCAGCAGCTTCACTGGCCAGGGAGTGAAAGAGCCTTTGCAAAAAACACATTGTAGAAATGCAGGTACCTGTGCAAGTCATTTTCCAGTGAAACCATTAGTGCAACAGCAGGAGAGACGTCCAAAATTTGACTCTCATACTGGAATAATGCAAATTCTTGGAGTTCCCTTTCAGTATTATCACATTTGCAAATACCTGCCTGGCAGTGGTTTCCAGGCTCTGAATGTTTTTACCAAGCAGGAAGCATTAACTAACTAAGATCAGCCTCCTTCATTTCAGCTGCTTTGGCTTTGTTTGTTGAGCCCTCCCCCAGTGGTGGCAGGGACAGCCTGGGCCTTACCTGGCACGTGAATTCGATGTCGTGGTTCCTGTAAAACACAAAAAGCTGCTTGAGAACTTCCAGGATTCAGGCCCATATTCACCACTAAAAGATTTTATAGACAATACAGAGCAAGGAAGGGTCTCTCTCAGCTGAGGAGTCATTACCTTCCCTCTGTGGAGGAATTCCTGGGGAGACTGGAGTCCTACAGCAGCACAGCAAACACAGGCTGACTATCCCCAGTCCTTTGGGCAGTTATCCCAATTATGGGCAGTAAACCCAATTACTCCCTTAATTGCCTGGGTAATGGTTTGCCCACAACTCTGCTGCAATTCCCTGCCCTGCTCCAAGTGTTGACTCAGGGTTTCTGTGATGGTTAAGTTCCTTTTTTCCCCTGCTACAGGACCACTTTCCTTATTCAGTGACCTTGGAAGGCACCAGACAAGATCAGGAGTGAGGGGGAAGAATGAGGGTGATGGGAGGGAAGGGGGGAAGGTTGTGCAGGGCACTGCCTGCTGTGACTGTCATTTCTTGCCACAGAGGGTCTGCAGGGCTCTGTGAAAGAAAATGTGCTTTATGTTCATTTGGATGTAGAGACTGAGTTTTATGTCTGGTGGTGTCTGGTCTTTAAAGCATGACACATCACCACAACAGACTGAGGAAATTTGGACATTTGGGTTGTTCAGGACACAGCAATAGAATTGTGTCATGAAATGTATGTCAGAGTATGCTCTAAGTTCTTGTCTGCTCAATGTACAAACGTGTGGGAGACACAATTTGTAAGCATCACATTCAATAAATTTCCTTGGCTTACAGCATTTCTGTGCCCTCAGTTATTTGCAAATCAGATGAATGTGTAAAACATCCAATCAATTCCAGCTGTCAGCAAGAAACAAAGAGCACACAACCAATTCACAAACAACACTGTCCCTGTCAGCTGTGCAGTGCTGGATGCCTGGGACACAGGAATGACAGAGCCAGTGGCAATACCTTGTCCCAATCTTCTCCACGTGCTGCAGCAGGCAGCTGTACAGGTCGTTGCTCTTGCGGTGCAGCTCGGCCAGCAGCTCCCCAAAGAAGCGACAGTCCAGCTGCTCAGGGCTGTCCTGGGGGCAGCTCACCTGGCAGGAGACAGGCAGGGCATCAGGACAGGATGGATCCCTTCTTTGGGATAAAGCTGAATGTGAAAATGCTACAGGTAGGATTTGGGTCTGGCTGCTCTTGGCAATTTTCAATTTAATTACACTTTTCTTGGTAGTGAGTCTTCCATGTCTGCTGGTTTTCAGTAAACTGTACAGAGAGGAATGACTCTTTAGAACAACATGAACCAGCAAAGTCCTGCTTCCACAGCAGTGTCCTCAGCCCAAGCTGAGTGTCCTGAGCTGGCTGATGGGAGTGTCCAGGTCTGGAAGGTTCTGCACAGGTCTGACACCAAGGTCCCCAGGGTGTTTGTCACCCAAACACTGACTGGGTGCACAGGAGGGACCTGCTGCACTCCCTCCCCAGCTGCACTAACAGGCTGCAGGTACACCAGGAAGCATTAGTGATTCCACTGAATTTGTGTCAACAACTTTTGCATCAAATTGAAATACATTTGAAGCCCTGGCTGATCAGCATAGGAGGAAAGGAACCCTGAGCTGATGTTTGCCAAGGTTCTGAAGCAATGTGTGTTTCCTCCCAAAGCAGAGGCTGTGCATCCCTCATTCTTTGTGTACAGACTGAAACCCGACTGAATTGATGGGCAAAGAAAAGGAAAACCAAACAGCCCTGTGAGACTGAGCCCAGTTAAACACCAGGGGCTCACCTCAGTCAGTGCACACCTGAGCACAGGTCTGTGACAACGAGAAATACAAATACAAATACTGCCTTGGACAGTCCCAGACAGACACACAGACCCTGCTCAGTGACAAGGGCTGGGGCTGAGTCCCACACAAACCTCCAGAGGCTGCAGAGCCACAAAACCGCTCACTGCCGGGGTCTGTCCCTGCCTAAGAACGAACCGAGCACAGAAAAACCACGGAGCCCTCACCAGCTCGGGGGGGGCCGTGCCCCTCCTCACGGGGTGTCCCCGGCACTCGTCGCTCCCGGGGCCCTGGCACAGCTCGCAGGGACTGCCCGTCTGTGTCTGCTGGCACTGCTGCAGCACCGGGGGCGGCGGGCACGGCTCCGGCGGGCACAGCGGGAACTGCCGCTCCTGCGGGAAAGGACTGTCAGTGCTGGGCACCCTGCGGGCGGGAATGCCCCTGCTGGGGGAGAAGGGGTTAATGCTGGGCACCCTGCAGGGTGGGCACTGCCCCTCTGGCACAGAAAGGGTTAATGCTGGGCACCCTGCAGGGGTGGGCACTGCCCCTCTGGCACAGAAAGGGTTAATGCTGGGCACCCTGCAGGGTGGGCACTGCCCATCTGGCACAGAAAGGGTTCATGCTGGGTATCCTGCAGGGGTGGGCACTGCCCCTCTGGCACAGAAAGGGTTAATGCTGGGCACCCTGCAGGGTGGGCACTGCCCCTCTGGCACAGAAAGGGTTCATGCTGGGCACCCTGCAGGGTGGGCACTGCCCCTGCTGGGCAGATAGAACCTGTCAGTGCTGGGCACTGCATGGGTGGGACATCAAGCTCAGCAGGGAATTAACTGTGTCTGTGATGGCAGCGCTGGTGGTGGCTTCGGATGTTTTAATAATCCAAATTAAATTGCTTTTATACCTAACACGGTTGTAATTCACCAATTTTCCTTTCAATTTTAGTAGCTGCCAGTGAGAAGCACAGGTGAAAAACTTTTCCCAAGGTGGATGTCCCACTACACATGGAAATTTCCTTTAGAACTATGCTCCTGATCTGAGCTAAATCTAAACATAAACCGGAAGTAAAACTATGGTTTCCAGGCTAAACACCACAATTCTTTATTCTTTTCTTTGCATATCATCTGCAGAAAGAAAGAAGCTGTTATTTGTAATTATGGCTTTTTATCTTTTCCACTTCAGAGACTGGATATCACAGAATTCAGCTGTCTAAAATCCAGAGAGGCATGAAAAGTTACATTTTAAAACACAAAGCAAAAAACACCTCAGGTAAATCACTCTGGGATATGCCAAATTTCAATTTTTTTTTCCTCTTGGAATTGTTTCAGAGCAATAAAATGGAGCAATATTTTTGCTATTGACAAAACACCAATTGTGAGATGACATTTCAGACAGGTTTGCCACATATATTTCTTCGAGAGTTGGTAAAATAAAAAATTGTGGTTTTAATTTTTTTTTCTAAGTATCTTGGTTGTTCTGTTATGAAGCTATTCCAAGAAACCAATTCACAGCCCCTATTCAGATATAGACTGACAGTATTAGAGATACAAGAGCAGTTTACAGTGTTAATTAATAATAAATTCTTAGGAAAAATACGACAAACATTCCACTTTCTGCTCTCCTTAAATATTGCTTCATTTACTTTGAGAATGTATCCTAGATCACAACAGGGCAGTTCTCAGGTTGGAAGCTACTCCTAGCAAAAATAAAAAAACCCAGAACCAACCCAATCCAGAAACATCAATTTCCTGCTACTAACTCAATTTTCTTCTTGCAATAGATAATATAAACAGCAAACTTACTTGGAGGGGATTTAATAGCTCATATTTTCTTATTGTTTTCTCATAGATGACATTATTTCCAGGAGAGAAACTGGCCCCTCTAAGAAAAGGGGATAATGGCTCCTGTAAAACACATAAATAAAAACATCCATAAATCTTGTCAAACAGCAAACTCAGGATTAGTGTAATTTTGACTAAAAATAGATAATTTAGAGATATGTGAGACGTCCTTTAGGATGTGAACATGTGAGAGTGTGTCCATTTGGAAACAAAGTGGCTGTGCTTGCATAGGGACTGTGTGAAATAAATATAGTAGAAACAGTAATGAATCAATATTAATAAAGACTGAAGTGCTGAGAGGTGGGAGCCTGAGTGGCCATTCTGCAGTGTTTTCAACCCCTCATAATTCCACCTCTCACCCGCAGAGGGGTGAGCTGTGTGCTCTCAGGTGTTTATCATGCCCCATCAGGAGCCGAGGGAAGCCCAGCCCAGTTTCCCTACCTGCTCCGGGTTCTCGATAATGATCCTGCGGATGGTGCCCTGCAAGGGAGGAAAGAACCTTCAGAGACTGCTGCAGCTCAACCTCCAACACCTTTCTGGCAGAGGAATGTGATTATGGACATTGGCTGTGAATACTTGGGGATCCACTGGCCACAATCACCTGGAGATGTTTCAAACCCAGGGCCTTCCCACCCCAAAGGAATTGGTCCACGTGCAGCATGGCAAGACACAATCCATCAATGCATTTTATGAGTTGAGTTTTTCTTTTTCTCAATCCCCTTTTTGCAGGTCTGAGGGAATTATTCCATATTTTCTCTAAGTGCAGCAGAACAGGCTACAAATCAAAGCTGGATGAGCCTTCCTGGATCCCATGTCCCTGTTTCAAGCCCATCTCTTATTTTTGGTTTTTTCACGTTACACATCAAACTCAGCTGGTGTAGATGGAGAGGCATCATACTCTTTTTGTTTCACCAAGGCATGAAAATTTGGATTTTGCTTAAACTCAGAAGTGCACAGGTAAAGGAGCTGCCCAAGAAGCCCCTGGGTCACATCCAGTGCACACAGCTCCACAGCTGCCACCTCTGGGAATGATGCCCACATGGAGCATCTGCAATGAAAAATGAGATGTGCCTCTTTAAATTACAAGGATCTGACCCTGACAACAGCTCTGTTTTCAAATAGATTTCTTCAGGTTTTGCCCCAGTACTGTCTAGAAGCAATTGCAGGCACTGTCCTCCACCAGTTCTAACAAATCACGCATTGCTTCAACCCTTCACCTCCAGGTCTTTACCCAAACAAGCAGAGTTCCCACTGAACCCAATCTAAGGACTGGGCAATTTGTCAGTTTGCAGCATACTGTTTATCCTCCCTCACAGCACAAACCTCCAATTTTCATAATGAATCATTTCTTCCCCAAAGCCAGGGGGAAGTTTATGTTGGTGCAGCTCAGTCTCAGCCACATTCTCAGCCAGGTGAGAGCAGCTCTGAAGTAGGTCAGGTTTGCTATCAACTGTTGCATAAGTTTAGCAAGCCTGGAGCAGTTTTCCAAACCTCCCAAGAGTGAATCATAACAACATCAGGAAAGAGAAACAAAAGTAGAAAAGAAACTGTTTTTGAAGCAAAGTAATTAAGAAATTTCAAAATTAAAACTGTTGGAGAAACTTGGGGAGCTGCTCAGTGCTGCTGCCACCCCATGTGCCAGCAGGACTCTGGGGACATAGCACAGAGAAGTGGAACATGCAGCCCAATCCTGCACCACCAACACTGCAGAGCTGGAACTAAAAAGTGAAATACTCAGCACAGGAATGGCCACTGTCCCTCTTTCAGCCAGGTGTCAGAGCAGGCACAGCCTGAGCCCGGTGTCCCTGAGGAGCTGTGACACCAGAGAGCCCTGGGACAGCAGGACACAGCACCCCTGTGCTTCATCCCAGCACAGGACAACACCTGGCCATTGTTGTGACACTGAACAACAGCCCTGGGATCCACTGAAAGGCTGGACAAACGGGCCAGGGCTAACTCAAAACCCAGAGAGGATAACACATCCAGGGTGTCTCAGAGGAATGAACCCACAGCAGAGGAGTCTGGAGCATTTTAAGTTGAAACAGACCTTTATAATATTCTCATTGTATAGGCAATATTATACAGAACCTAAGAATGTTTTGCCTGGATAAAATTATGCTTATTTTTGAGATACCCAAACTCTTTCATTTTCAAAGAACTGCTTTACAAACAGGGATTTGCCTGCCCTTTCTCCCATTCCAGCCAAGCAGGCTGGACTGGCACAGGCTGGGAGGGGACCAAGAGGCAGAAATGCTGTGTCTGTGCCAGCCTGGGTTGCCCACACACAGCTCGGGGCTCTGCACAAGGAGCTGCCACCTCCAAGACCTCTGGAGCTGTCCCCAGCAGTGGGAACACGGAAAGGGATCTTGGGCTGTTTCTGTTTTCCAGCATTCCCAAGGGGCACAGCTCAGGTTATGATCTCCAGCCAGTCAGAAGATGCAGTGTCTGGAGATGCAGCATTTTCTGTCTGGGAGAAGGAAGGGGAGGTGGGATTCCAAAGGGGTTGGAATCCCATTCCGTGCTGCTGTGGGTTTGGAATTCATGACAGCCTGAGCAGTCAGTCTGGGTCTGCTTCACAGAATCACAGAATGGTTTGGGTTGGAAGGGACTTAAAAGTTCTTCCCATTCCAACCCTTCTGCCCTGGGGCTTATAAGGAGAATTTTAAAAGGTAACACTAAAACGTGCATGAATATTTTTGCTAGTCTTTAAGATTTCTAAATAAGATTTTTTAATTTTAGAATAAGCACTTGGTAGATTTATCCTTAGTGTGCCAGTTTGTAGAAGCAATCAAATGTCCCTTCTTAAAAAAAATTTCAACAGGTTACCCTTGGCTTCAGCCAACCCAGAGATGAAAGTGAGAATTTAACCTATGTCAAAGGCCTTTATCCACAATACATTGTCTTGCTAATGACAAGCAATCCAGTCATCTGCTCATAATTTATGAGTTCCAGTTGGCAGGTGAAATGGGGAAATGGCAGGCTGAGTTTGAGGCTGTTACAACATAGACCAACCCTAAAGCTGGTTAATATTACACCATTTTCATGGGAGCCCTTTGCACGTCACAGAACTGAGCCCAGCCACACAAACACCCGACTCCCAAAATGTCTCACATGGACAGAGAACCTCTACAAAACCTGTAAGGGTTTTGCCCCCTGCAAACATTTTATATGTGCCACTTCATGAATTATCTTTTCATGACCATGGAGAAGGAATTCATACACACAAGTCACACTGGAAGGGAATTTATTCCAAACACTTCTCATTCAGATCAAGCAAAGCAAAATTTGCTGTGAATTTCTCCAAGGACAAAACAAACAAGGAAAGTAAAAAAACCCTGAATCCTGAACCACAAAAAGTACCAGCACATGTGCTCTGTGCACACAACAATTTCAAATTCTCCCTCTCTCCTGCCTATTAGAAGTGCACATAAACACAAGAGCACACCCAGCCACATGACAAGACTAGCACTGTGTCAACAGGGATGTACATGTCTGTTATTGTTAATCCACACAAGCTCTGCAGAAGCAAATTAAATATTGCTCAAAGCCAGCCCTTTGCTGTAGCAGCAGCACAGAGCTGAAACTGCAGCTCTGGGCTGCCCCTAACCCCAAATCCTCCTGTACACCAAACACAGACGGGAGCTTGGTATCAGTCCATTATTCACTTTATGTGACCCTACACAACGGGCTCAAAGGGCAACTGATCCACTCCTGGGGAATGTCTGCACCCCTCCCAGGGCTTCTCTGGGACAACTCCCATTCAGCACCAAGTGTGCCACTTCTGCCTCCTCCCAGCTGACTTCCCTGTTTGTTACTGTTTTCTGCCTTAATAACTTCCTAATAATCTGTATTAGGCGCCTTCCTTCTCCACCACTGAAACTGCAGCCCACACAAAGCCTGACTGAGCTACACCCTCTTGGCTTTAAAGTCTCGTCCAGCAAAACACTTCAGCAAGAAATTCGTTTTCATCAGCAGGACGTAATGGATTCAGTGACTACGACAGATGCTGGAAATTAAACATCCTCCATAGAGCAGCGACAGCATTTGAGTCTGTAATCCTTGTACACGTACTTATCTAGGCTGAGGAAGCTTGGGACTGCAGTGTTTATGCCAATGAATATTTAATTAATCAACTGCAATTCAGACCATGATCCAGCCTAGCTGAGCAGATCACTTATCTGGGAGGTGAGAGACCTGTGTTTACACTCCTGCCCTACATCTTGCAAAAGAGGATTAACAACCTGGATACAGAGGGAATGGCTCTGCCATTACCACCTCCTACAAAGCCCTCATGATCACAGACTCGTTCAGGCTGGAGAAACTCACCAAGATCATCGACTCCAACCATCCCCTAGCACTGCCCAAGCCACCACCCAACCATGTCCTCAAGTGCCACAGCCACACTTTTGAACACTTCCAGGGATGGTACATCCACCAATTCCCTGGGCAGTGTGTTCCAAGGCCATTCCATGAAGAATTTTTTCCTAATATCCAACCTGAACCTCTGCTAGCACAACTTCAGGGTGTTTCCTCTTGTCCTTCTATTAGCACAGGTGCTCGCTCACTTCCCAGGATTTACATAAACCATCCTGGAGAGGAAGGCAGCCCTCAAACTATGCCAATACTGCTTTGAAAGGAATGCAGATCTTGTATTGGTCTTAATCCAGGCTCTTTCTAACAGGTACATATAACACGGGAAAGAAAATTCAGTAAGAGTTCATCTTGAAACAAATGTACATTGCCATTTGAGTACAGCAGAGCAATCCTACAGATGTTAATGGCATTCTGCTGTATGAGGAAAAAATGGGTTGAGAATAAATTTGATCTCCTTTCTGGTTTTGCAGTCAAATCTGTTCTAAAGCTATTGGTTTCTAGTTATAATACACCTTTTGCACGTGTTAAAATGACATTAAATACCACCGATACTTTCAAGCCATGCCTTGGATACACACACAACAAACCTGCCGAACCGCATTGTGAGGGCTTTCCAAGCCCGACTCCAACACCTCAGTGGCGGACCTTACTAAGCACCATCGATTCAAAGAGAACGAATAACCACACCGGCTTCCAGTTCTATTTACACGAGCCCCAAGTCAGCAGAGCCGCGCGGTGACATCCCGGCGTGGGACGGGAGCAGCGCCTGCGGGGCTGGGCTGGGCCAGAACCGGCCAGAGCCGCGTTAAAGGGTGAGAAAAGGTGACACCGCTCTGGGGCCGGTGCCAGGGACCGCATCTCTGCCCGGGGATGGTGCCAGCACAGCATCCCTGCCAGGGGACAGCCCTGGGACGGTGCCAGCACCGCATCCCTGCCCGGGGCTGGTGCCAGCACAGCATCCCTGCCCGGGGAGCGCCCACAGCGGCTTTCCCACAGGGGGAAACGCGCGGAGGGGCCGGGGCTGGACCCGTCCCACCCGGGGGAGCCCGGCCCGACCCTCAGAGCCTCCGCCCCGCCGGGCGCACCCGCAGCTCCCGGGGTCGGGCTCCGGCTTCGACGGCCTCTGATCCGGGCCGGGAGCAGCCCCTGAGGGGCCGGGCCGGGCCGGGCCGGGCCGTGCCCGCCGTACCTGTGGCGGGTCGCAGCCGTGGCCGCAGTCCAGCGGCGAGGCGGCCCGGGAGGAGCAGGAGGTGCTGAGCCGGCGGCAGCCCGGCCCGTAGGTGCGCACCCGGTCGTAGGCCACGGCGCCGTCCTGCTGCGGGTGCGGAGCGGGGTCCAGGCAGGGCAGCGGCCGCGGCGGCTCCGGGCACGGCGGGGGCTCGGGGCAGGGCGGCGGCTCGGGGCAGGGCCGGCGGGCGGGCAGGGTGCTGTAGTGCTGCTGCCGCCGGTAGTAGTGGTGCTGGTGCTGCTGCTGGAGGTGCGGGGGCAGCGCGGGCGGCTGCAGCTGCTGCTGCGCCCCGAACATCGCGGCGGGACTGCGGCGGTGGCGGCGGGGCCGCTCCGGCTTTACCTGCGCGGGCCGCGCCTTGGGCGGGCCGCACCTGCGGGCGGGGAGCCCGGGCCGACCCCGCCCCGGCCCCGGCCCTGCCCGGAACGGGCTCCGCGCCGACCGCTCCCCGTACAGCACCGCGGCGAAACAGCACCCGGCGCTGGGGAAAGCGAATCCCGCGCTGTTCACTAAAGCTCTCTGCTGTTCTCTTTGCAACGTGTGTAGGGGGAGTGTAAAGCCATAGCTACCTGCTGCGCAAATGAACTTAACTATTCTTTTCACGGGAGGTTATGAAGTTGGCACAGAGCCGTTCCCACCTGCAGGAGCCGCGGTGGCCCCGCAGGAGCCGTGCCTGGAGCAGCAGCTGCCAGGAAAGCAGCGCGTTCTGTGCCTGCATCCCTGCACTGCAGAGCACGGGCTGCCTCAGTGACCGGCTGATCTGAGCATCCCTGGGTGGTCTGGGTTCAAAGGGACCTTAAAGCCCATCCCGTTCCACCCTGTGACATGGGCAGGAACGCTTTCCACCATCCCAGGATGTTCCAAGCCTCGTCCAACCTGGCCTTGGACACTTCCAGGGATGGAAAAGCCATAGCAGCTCTGGACAACCTGTGCCAGGGACTCACCAGCCTCACAGGGAAAGATTTTCTCCAGTATCCCATCTATTCCCACCCTCTGCCACTTGGAAGCCATTCCCACTTGTCCTGTCATTCCCAGCTCTCATCATTGTGTATGGAATACCTCACAGCTCTTATATAGAAAATATTGAGTTTGTTACTTATTCAGATCTCACTCTGCAGAGAAGAATGTGGACTCGGTTTCTCAATCCAGCATATTTTGAGTTGGATTCCTCTGGCAGCGTCAGGCAAGCCCTAACTGAGAACATAACTTTGTTCTGCAAGGTCATGTAGCAATAACATAATTGTAGAATCTTGTGTAATGAATATTCTTCTTAATGATAAACCTGAAATTCTTAATTTTGTCAGTTTGTTTCCCCTACATGCTCACTGTGCTGTAAGGCCACACAGTACAGTCATTCACAAAGAATAAAAAGTAATTTCTAAAGCACCATGTTAGGGCAGAACACCTCTGAGGGGATGGAGCAGCCGTTCCTTCTGCCCTGTTATACAACTGGCCACTCACTGAAAACTCTGTCTCTAAAGCTCAAAGGTGTTCACCAAATCTGCTCAGGAGGCTTTTGGCAAGGTAAGGAATTTAGGGTGAGTGCCTACCATGATCTGGTATTTTAAGGCACTGTGACATCTGGAGACATTCATCACATGTAAAGATTTCCCTTTTCCTCCAGGCATTAAACCCAAACAGACACCCTGTTTTACATAGGAGTGTCCATAGAAAGCATTTCAGGTAAATTCTATCCCACTGGTTACAAAGGAAGTAAATGCAAAGAAAATCTTGTCATAAAACCTTATTCTTGCTTCACGAGCTTGGAAGAGCTGTTAATGGCTTCTCACAAACAATTTTAAAAAGAGCATTTCTTAGAAAGCAGTAAAACATGATTACAACAACCTCTGTTTTACACAGACCATAAGAAAGTTTTTTGTGCTTCAGGAGGAAACTACAGAAACTGCAGTAATGCTCCTCGGGGGAGAAAGGTGCTGTAATATAAAATGTGAAAACAGTGCTGGTTTGCCAGGTCAGGAGTGTTACCTGCATGCAGCACGTTGCCCTGCTTAATAAAGAAGTTTCTACCAGGGTCAGCAGAAAGCTGGCCCCAAGTCATCCTGTTGGAATGGAAACAGGAACAGCTTCCGGAAGGCTCTGCAGATGTGGTGAGGATTACTGGAGTCATAAATAACAACAGTGGCTAATGCATGCATGGTGATCTGTACCAGGTAATGAAAAGAGCCTCAAACAAAGCTTCTGCATTTTAATGTGACCAAAATTCCATGTGCATCCAAACCCTGGGATGGTGCTTGCACTGTGGCGTGCAGGGTGTTACCTGCTGTGGAATTCTGGCTGTGGCAGCTGGGGCTACAAGGAACAAAACTGCTTTGATATAAAATAGAAAAATACTCCCTTGGGAACACCACGATCAGGAACAGTGTTTACAACATTTATACTTACATTATTTATGGGGTTGGGAAGCTCTCTGAAGGACTGAGGCACAGAGGGTTACGAAGCCTGGCAGGCAGCAGCACTCCATAAGCAGCTTGATGAGGCAGATAAAAATCTGCTTTCAGCTGGAGGGAGGCTTTAGAGCTGGAAGTGAAGTCAGAAGCAGCTGGTGAGCAGAGGCTTTGTTTGTGTGATCCTCCCTTTGAAGGCAGAGCCATCCTGCACCTGAGGTTTGGTGGAAGGTGCCAGTCTGCAGAGAGAGCCCAGGGCCCCCACTCCATCCCAAATGACCAATCCAGACATCCCAGTGCCCCACTCCATCCCAAATGACCAATCCAGACATCCCAGTGCCCCACTCCATCCCAAATGACCCAATCCAGACATCCCAATGCCCTCACTCCATCCCAAATGACCCAATCCAGACATCCCAGTGCCCCACTCCATCCCAAATGACCAATTCACACAGCCCAGTGCCCCACTCCATCCCAAATGACCTGATCCATTCAGCCCACTGCCCCCACTCCATCCCAAATGATCAATCCACACAGCCCAGTGCCCCACTCCATCCCAAATGATCAATCCAGACATCCCAATGCCCCCACTCCATCCCAAATGACCAATTCACCCAGCCCAGTGTCCCCACTTTGTTCCTGTTACCCTCAGGGTCGGGCCGTGCTGGTGGTGGGGCAGCGCCTGGTGGAGGGAATCAAAGCAAGGTGTCCCTGTCCTCCTTCCAAAGGCTGGCACAGCCTGGCTGCAGGGCTCTGCTTTGGGCCAGCTAAAGCACCAGGGATTGCCATAAAGATGAGGCATTTTCAGACAAGAGAGCAGATGTCTTGGACTGGCTGTTCAGATCACATCTCTGGCTTCTGAAAGCTGAGCTCTGTTTGGGTGTGTTTGTGGCAGAAATGGCTCAGGAGGGTCAGAGCCCACTTGATGCAGGTCAGGCTTTGTGGCCGTGCCTGGCACCAGCAGGTTCTGCTCTCTGGGGCCCAGGCTGGGCCAGAGGGGATTGAGAGGAGCAGCAGGAGCTGAGTGGGGATGGGAAACAACAGATGAGCACTGAGCAAAGGCTGGCTGGGAGCACCTAAGCAGTGCTGGAGTGGTGGCTCTGCAGCACCTGCAGCCCCACCTGCCTCTTCCCCACAGAAATTTTGGGGCACAGAATGCTGAGAGCAAGGATGGCAGCTTGGGTTTGGTGCTGCCTGACCCTCTGCCCTTGTGGTTCGTGGCTCTGCAATGACAACAGGCTCTGCTTCCCACAGGAAGAAAATAAAAAAGCACATGTGGTGAAATGCCTTGAGTTGTTCAGGACAGCACTCCAGCCCCTCACTGGAGCAGCAGGGGCTGCTCAGAGCCCATCATTCCCACTGTTCCACACAGCATTTCTGTGTGCTCACCCACAAGGATCTTTTTATCAGCTGTATCATTTTATATTGCATTTAGAAATGTGTTTTAACAAGGTGCCTTGCTATGCATGACCAGCAGGGTTGGATCTGAAATGCTTCTTGTGTGATTTTGGAATTATAATTCTCCTTTTACATTCAGTGTTAAGAAAATCCAGTGAGCAGAAAGGGTTGAACAGAGTTTAGGATATAGTTTAAAGACTCATTTACTTTGCTGGCACTAGCTCATGATCAGACCATAAAGAGTGAAGGAAAACTCTCTTATCCCATTAACATGTTCCTTATAATAAATTGTGATATCAGTTGTAGTTTATACACTTCAAAAATAAATGGAAATCTTTGGAATATGAAAAAAAAATCTAGATTTTAAAATTGCATTTATTGATTAGTAGCTAGGATGATTTATAGTCTAAAATTGTTAAGGAGCATGCAAATACACTTCTACTTTTGCTGTGCCACCAGAGAGGAAAAAATCATCTTTGTATTAGAGTATAACAGCAGTACAGAGAATAAAACAACATAAACATAGAACAAAACAGAATAAATGACTTTCTTTTATAAGGACGCTGGGTTTGTGATGGCTCTCAGTATTTTCAACTATTCAAAAGATTGTATTTCATGGTGTGAAATGAAACAATACAGTGCTGCACTTAGCCTGAAGCAGAAGTCACTCCTTTGTTGTACCCATTTTCCTGTTTGAATTGTTGAGGATATTTAACAGCCACTTTACTTTGTTTCAGATAATTAATGCTATACAGGAGATTGGTGATCAAGCAAAAAACCCCTCATTGAACAACTTTCCTGCTACCCATTAAAAACCTTATTCAGCTTGCTAAGGAGTAAATGCCTCAGCTGAATGAAACACTGCCAGTTATCATTCACCAAATATCAAAAAATCCCCTTCAGAACATAACATTGCATGATAAATATAACAATTTAAGGCTTAGTAGAAAACAAAAAGATGATGCTAAACTTTATCCTGACACTGCAAAAGTCCTGTGAGCCCCAGCAGTGAATCTGTGTTTGGCTGCCAGCTGAAATTTCCAGTTCAGGGGAAGGGAACTGCTGAAGGAAAGGGCCTGCAGCCATGTGGAACACAGGGAGCAGCTGATCTGGGAGCTAAACACTGCTCAGCCCCATGCCAGGGAAGATATCACATTCATGATGACCAAAGAGCAGGAAACCTGTTCAATTCCAAAGCAACAATTTGCATTTCCCTCTCCTGGACAGACTGCCTGAGGAACAGGGCTCCTTATTAGAGGAGATAAAGGAGCTGTGCTTGTGGCACCCTAAAATAAGTGTTGGTACCTTGGTGTTTTTGGGGAGAACAATGCAGGGATGTGGGGGTTTATCTTTGCTGTTACTTGTACATGACTAAAAATGTGTTTTAGAAACAGCTGGTCTGTCTTTAAAGAAAATCTGAAATCATTACGCAAGTAGCAGAGAAAAGTGTTTGGAATATAAACTATTAAAAGTGAGAGATTAAGTTCCTAACATCCATAAATAAAATCTGCTATAGATTTTAGAGACTATTTTTTCTACCCAGAAACCTCTCAAGATGAAAGAATGCCTTAAGATATACTTAATTTCTGATGCATCATCATTTCCATTATTCAACTGCTATGAAATTTCTGAGGATGAAGGATGATGGGAACTTTAAAAAACAACTGTACTGAACAGTTCTTTGGTCAATGTGTATCACAGGCATACAGAGACTAGAACAAAATATCTGAATATCTGAGGAATATGGGCATGGAAACTGGAATAGGGATATTTTAACCTGCTTCTACATCTAGACCATTAGTAACTATTAGATTTTAGCTACACACTACTACAGCCAGAGAAATGCCTTGTGCCATGCTGGGACCTACAGAGCTTCTCTTCTACATCCTATTATTTGGCTCTGTATAGTGTGTATTATAATATATATCTTTCTGTCATGAAATTTAGGGGTTTTTTCACAATTTCTCTCTCTTGGTGTGACCTAAGTTTTGATAAATTCCTGCAATTTACACCCAAAATTTCAATTTCCTCTGAGTACAGAGTTATGCTCCTTGTCTTAATGCAACACAGAAAAGTGTCCAGGTTATGGTTGCATTTAGCAGACTTTTGGTTTTGCTGAGGTAAAACATTGTGCAGAATTTATTTTTGAAAAAATTATTCATTTTGAACCCTTCCCACTTCTGAGAAAGCTTCCATTTCTGACCTGCCTATTACCAGGCAGGTAGAAATCAAGAAACCAACTTAAGCAAGAAACCAACTTGATTTTTTTTTTTCCATAAGAATGTATAAGATCTATAGTTGCTTCTCTGGGATTTCAGAACCAGAGCTCCTGACAATCCTCCCACATCTGTTTCATCAGCTGATTAAAATGCAGATCTCTGAGGAGGTAACACATTTTGGGATGCTGGGCGTTCCTCTACCCAACTCATTATTAAGAGAACAACTTTATGCACCATCAGCAACTTGGCAGTGTAAACATGAAACAGTTCTGTAAATGGGACTTGGTGTTTTGTTTATGAGAACTTCCATTTTCTGGGAGGCTTTATGGCTTTTATCACCCATTTGAGCATAAAAGTTCTCGTTATCTTATAAAACCTTTTAGCACAAGAAAGAATTCAGATAGGAGCCTTATGTAAAGTGATGAATATCTGGTTTCCTGATTGTGTTGTATGATTTTTGGTGGTTTGGATTTTTTTTTTAAGCCCACAAGCCACCTGACAAGTTCTAACTTATGCTTCCAAAAGTGAGATCCTTGTGCTGATAGGGACAGCGTGTGCTGTTGCACTTAATTTTATAACTCCTCTTTATTTGTGTTTCAAGTTGGAAAAGAGTCAAAATCCAAGCATTCCAGTCAAATGTGTATTTTGATTTTGTTTTTGATTTCACAGTTACAACAGTTGCAGTTTAAACCCACAACTGCTGGATTTTTTGAGGAAGGAATTTTTATTTTGACACAGCTCCACTGTCTAGTCTCTGACTTGCTTTAGTCTTCCAGCATAGCTACTGTTTTGCCCCCAAACTAGAAAAAAAGAATTAATTGTACCCCAGTCAAGCTAACCCTGTGCAACGCTGCTGGCAAAACCAGCCACTGCCTGGAGCCAGCAAAATGCACCCAGTTTTAGGAAGCACAAAAGTTTTATTAGGAAGCAAGTTTTTTTCCTTCTCTATGTCACCCTGATTAACACCTCAGGAATAATTTTGGTGCACAGGGGGTAACACACAGCTCAGCATTTTGGAGATTATTGCCACTGACTCAAAGCACTTCCTAGTTTTAACCACTCCATCAGATTACTCTTTCCTCAGCTGCTGTAAATTCCCTGCTGGATCAGACAGCCACATGCAGTTGGGATGTAAATGATGTTTTAAACCATCCCATGGACATGGAGGGTTACTGGTTTGTAATGAACAAGGTTATTTATACTTTGCACCTTCCTCCCAGGTAGGTCTTTACACTCACACAGTCTGTATAAAGCTCCAGAGCAAGAACAAAGTCCATGGAGCAGTGAGAGATTAAAGAGTCTTGGCTTTCACTAATTGCCTCCTGTTTCCTCATTTACAGAGCTGAGCAAATGAGCAGAGGAGGGTTTCCAGTCATCCCTGGGCACTGGCTGCAGCACTAGGAAGGGATCCCTGTTGTGGGACTGCTGGTGATTTACCAGGTATGTGAGTCCACATGTGCACAATTCCAACACTCCATGTGTTATTGCAATCCACATTAGCTGGTGCTTTTATCTTTGTATCACATTATTTACTTTTTCCTTACACTTTTTTCCATTTCACCAAGATGCCACCAGGTTGTGTTTTCTACATTACCTCATGCACACACTGTAATACTTCATCTTTCCTGCTCTGCTTTCTGCTGCCTGCTTCACACATAATTGTTCTTTTACTATTGGTACTCTATTTACTACTCTTTTACTATTTTTATCTGTGAATCATTATATTTGTCAAGAAAAGCTTTCACTTGCATAATTTGTCAGATACACACAGGCTAAAGAGGCAGCTCACCACCACAGAGACATTAAAGAATCCTCTCTCTGCCTGATGTGCTATTGCTGCATTGGTTCAGTTCTAAAGAATCTGCTTTAACTCTCAGTTTCTTTTGTTCTGAAACAATGGAAAAACAAAAACCCTTCCTCCAAACTGCTCAGGCATCACCACCTTCTGGAGCTTGTTGTGAAGCATCAGCTCCATTCTGCCTGAAGCACACTTTGTGTTCAGAAATACACATTTTCCATCTCAGTTTATCTTGAGATAAATTATTTTGTTATTAGCCAGGAGTTAAGCTGCTTCTCTTGAGATGCCAGACCCTTGTTCTCTCCATCCTGGTGTTTGGAGCAGTGCTGAAAAGGTGAGGAGGTGTCCCCAGACCCCTGCATGGCTGAAGCAGCTGAAATTTGCAGCCAGGTCTGCACCAGAACGGAGTCACTTCAGTCCCTGGCCCTCACAGCCCACAAACACCTCAGAACATTCATCAGCACCCACTTCCCTACCCTGGGCTGCTCTTGGACCAGGGCACAAGTAGGATCTTCAGCCATACACAGGTTCAGGCTTTAAGACAAATTAAGAAAGGCTTAAAAACATGCAGCTAAAGGAGGCTGTTTTAGGACTGCCCTGTTTGCAGAGAATCCTTAAGGCAACATGAGATATTTGGGAATATCTGGAAGTGAGAATGGTCCTTACTTGAGACGTGTTTGCTTCCTGTGCAAGGCAGGCATTGCTCTTCCATGCTTCCAGACCACCTGAAAAACAGGATGTGTTATTTTAAGAATAAAATATTGGAATTATTTTTCTACGTTAAAACCAGAAGGATAAATAAGAGGTGGCATGTTTCAGACACTGTGTCTGCCCTTGGGGATGGTCAGTGCCGAACCTGGCTTTGTTCACTTATGAGCTCTTAAAGATACTGGTAAAAATCTTGTAGTATAATAATAATAATAATAATAATAATAATAATAATAATAATAATAATAACAAACCACCAAATAACTGTATCAGAAAAGATGTCCTTCTGTTCCCTGCAGCCCAATTTCTCTGTCTCTAAGGAAGATTATCCACAAAGCATTTTACACCACAGAGCATGGGGCTAAAATAAACTCAGTGTGAAAGAGGCATGTGCTTTACAGACAGTGAGAGTGAAGAGAGACAACTCTGTTCCTCACAAGCTACTAATTCACAAACTGCTAATTCTGTGGTCAGTGCAATTTAGACTATCACTCCCAGGACTCAATAATTACCTCATTATTTTAATTGCAAGTCAGCTGCCAACCCAAGTGATCAGTCAGAGGGACACAGGAGAACCTTCTACCTGTGGCCAAAGTCAAAGATGACACCAGGAGCTTTTCCTAAATGATCCAGCACCCCTCATCCATCCACCCATCAGTGCTGCTCCACATGGCTGGGCTGGGAGTATCCAGCCTGTAGCTTTAGGAACTGGGAAGAGGGAAGAGTTCTGGAAAATCATCAACTATCAATAATAAGTTTTTCTAATGACAGGAGCAGAAGAAAGAATATTCTTCAAGCAGGAGGACAGGTTCAAACCAGTTCTGCAGGAAGCGTCACGCAGCAAAGATCAAGAAGAATGCTAATGTGCAATCATTGAACAGAATAGGAGCCAAAACTTGATCTAAGGCACGTAATGAATAATGCTGTACAATCAGCTTCTCTACACCCACAGCCTCTCTAAATTTATAAGCCATACATGCCATTGGATGGAATTGAAATGCATTTCCCATCATCGAAGGGTACCATCCAATCTGCTCTAACACAGGACCATATTGGGACTGAGCAGACCATTCTGTTTGTTAGAAACCCACCAGAATGTGCTGGTATTTATATCTCATAAAAGCTGTTCAGTAAACACAGTACAAAGACCTCTGATTTCACCCAATGCATAAACACGTGCGAAGAATTTCATTCTCGGATTCGAACACGAGAGAGCTCTCTGTCAAATGGGCTTAACCATCATTCCCCATCCCAGGGAATTAAACACCTTTCCACTTGGAAAAACTCTCCTGGCTTCACCAATTAGAATTTCTGAGTTGAAATGACAAACTCTGAATTTGCCTATGACAGTTATTTCAAAGGAAAATGCTGTATTAGAGACAACAGTTTGGGGGTTTTTTCCACCAACATCCTGATGTCTTCTCTGTCCTTTAACATTTCTGTGTGGACTTAAATTTGTTGGTGTATTTTTATGGATGTGACAGCTCAAGCCTGTAAGAATGACTGTTATAATTTCATTTTTATTGTAAAGATTCTTTGTCAGTCTTGGGAAAAAGCGAAAGAGAAAGAACTGCAAACACCACAACAATCTCTGCCATGTACAATTGCTAAATCTGCTTTTCCAAGCCACACAAACTGAACTGTAATAAACCAATAAACCAAGAGAGTAAAAGCAAGTCGGGGTCATAACTCCTGCCTTGACAAGGAAAGGAATCTCTGAGGCTGAAAAGGAGCAAGGCACTTTTCATTTCTGTTCCTGATTAATTCACAGTGCAAGGTGGAAGGATCTTGAGGGATCAGCTCCACCTCAATGCATCTTCAGGTTTGTCAGTCCCTTTCTGGCAACAGCAGAACCTCTGTAGGCAATCCACTCCATGCCTTAACTGTTGTCATCAGTTTCCTTGAGATTATCTTTAAATTTCCCTTGCTGCCTCTCAAGACCATTATTTCTAAAGCTGCTTGTGGTGAACAGAGGGGGAAATGCTATTTCCTTTCACAGGCTAAAGACTGTAAGATATCACATTTAATAATCTCAAAGACATTTCCACTGGAAAAAAATCTCAAAGCAAAAGAGACTCTCTGGAAATACCTGACAGAAGGAGAAATCAGCTCTCTTGGCAGGCTCTCGCTCTCTGGGCAAACCAAACACAGTTAGAACTAGTCAGGGGTTGCAAAACTACTCCAAAGAATCCCCAAATCTCTTCACTTAGCCTGGAAGGTGTTTGGGTTTGGCCAAGGAGTTAGAAAGTGCCCTCAGGCCAGGCAGGGTGTTGGAGAGCTGATTGCAGGCCAGGTGATCTGGTTCCCTGGATGTTCCCTTCCTGGAGCACAGAGAATGTCAAACCAGGAACCAGCAGCAGCCTCAGCACAGCTTTAAAATTCTCAAGCTGAGAATTACCCAGCTTGAGTCTGAAAATGGGAAAGAGCAGGACATCTCAGTTCAGACTGAGCATCCAAAACCTTCACAGAATCCCAGGATGGTCCCAGGACCCTAAAGCCCATCCAGTGCCACCCCTGCCATGGCAGGGACACCTCCCACTGTCCCAGGCTGCTCCCAGCCCTGTCCAGCCTGGCCTTGGGCACTGCCAGGGATCCAGGGGCAGCCACAGCTGCTCTGCAAACGAATTGTCATAATTACTTTTATAATTATTTCAGGATTCTGTTGCAGGACACAGAACTGATTACCTCAAACCTGTGTAATCTGTGTAATAATCCTACATTGTAACTCAAACCCACAGCATCATTGCAATGATGGCAGATTTTACTCTGTGTGGTGTTTGTAGACAAAGAATAAAATATAATGTTGAGGATCTTTGACTTTTTTCCTAAATCTTCCCAGTCATTAATTACAATTTATGTCCTGTACCTTACTTTTCTCAGCAAGATTGATTTTGTGTTATAATTGCTGGAAGTTGCCTGGTTCTGGGATTCTTAAAATATGAACAAACATTTGAAAAGAGATCTTGAATTTGGAGTAGCTTTGTCACTCCTCATTGAGCCAATGACTGAACAGAATACAAAGGGAAACTGAGTGATCTGGCAGAAATTACCAGAAAGGTATTTATAGAGGAAAGCACAGAACATTTACAAAATAAACTAACATTTCTCATAAGTGATATGGCTACTTTTAATAAAATATTTGCATGCAATTTTGCTTAATAATTCAAATGCTTAATAATTCAAATGTTTATAGTCTGGTAACACTAGAACAACAGAATGGACCCAGCTGTGCAACTTTTCTTTGTAGACTAGAGCAGAGATGAATTTCAGAATCATCTGAGCCCAGTGCATTGGGAAAGATAAGTGACAAGGCAACCTCACAGTGGCTCAGACCCAGAAAATTTGGGTTTGTTACCTCAGTGTTGTTTTGAGTTGATGGCAACAAACTTCAGTCTTGTGCAAGGATTTAGAGAGAGAATGATGGGTATAATTCAGGAATAAGGTGCTTTGTAGGGTGGAGTTGAACTTCAAAGGTGGTGAAATAAAGGCCAGTCATCACTACACCTCACAGCTGTCCTTCTATTGTAATTAAATAGGACATTAATTGCCAAGTGTTATGACATTGAATCAGCTATATAAAAATAATAATGGTTATAAGAGTGATAAGCATCATCACCAAAGTTATTATGAGAACGAGCTGAGATCCCATGCCCAGTACCTCTAAAAGTTCTGACAGACAATTCATTCCAGAGTGTCAATACTGTCCAAAATACTTTCTTGGAATGTGTCCTGATAAATTTCATTCTTTAATGAGAATTTTTGCAAAGAATCCCACGGTTCCTACTCACCAAATGAAACAACAGTTATCCTCTGCCATTGTATTGGACCTATTTATCCCTATAAAGATGTGAAATAATTTTATTTTCTTTTTGGTCAGGGCACATTAATGAAAAATTGTCATTTTGCACCATATTATAGGGGGCAGGCCAAGTAAAGGGTTGGCAAATGATTGATCACAGGGCATGAATAATATTGCAGCTGCAGACCCCAGATAAGATTCTTGACTTTTATTCTCTGATTTTTACACCACTTTACTTTCCCACATAAGGAACTGGATTGGATCAATCCATTCCTTTCTTCTGTAGCACAGGAATACATGAAGTGTCCTTCAATAAATGGGTGTTTTAACCTTATCCTCCAGGCCTTGGGAGAAAACGTGGAAACAATGAAATATGACAGAAATGTCAAAAAAATCAAAAACAAAAATCCCACCAAAAAAATAAAGAACACCAAAAAACTCCCAAAAATCAACCAAACAAAAAATCTACCAAAAAAAAAAAAAAGGTGCATGTTTTGAAATATTTAGGGTGAAAAATAAAGGATGAGTCAATAGACCCCAGTTCCTCCTGCAGGTTTTGTACCTTTTCCTTGTGCATTCCAGTTCTTACAGCTTAGGCAATTCTTACAGCTTAGGCAATTCTTACAGCTGGTTATTTGAAGCAAATTTCTTTTGTTGTGAGGTTTTGCCTGTTTGGTTTTGAGCGAGCCACTTCCAAGAAGCACCAAAACCACCAGTGAGGTTCTTGTTGCTGGTTGGGAAAACCTTCCTGGGCTGTTCCCAGGAGCTCCTGGAAAAGGAAGGTCCCGTTATGTTCCAGCCACGTTTCAGAAGGATGAAAACAGGAGTGGAGAAGGAGAATGAGGAGGAATCATCAGTTTTGAATGCAGGGATACAGGGCCAGCCAGTGCCTGGCTTCCTGAGCCACCCTGGCAGGGAGAAAATTCCCTCTGGGACAAAGGCAGGAATGCAGTCACGAGGAGACACAGGTATCTCCCAGCTCAGCCCATGGAGCCACCCAAAAATGCTCCTGCATGTTCTGCACACATTCCATCCCTCCCCTGACACGTCCCTCAGCAGCACTGCCTGGTAGCAAGGGGTGCCTCCACACACAAAAAAGATGTTTTTTCTATTATTTTAAAGAACAGCCAATTAACCTCCCTTTAAATCACATATTTGTGCCAAACAGTGACAGTAAGGAATTTTCTTGTGAACTTGGTCATATCATCAAGACCACTAATTTGGCAAAACAATACTTCCAGCTGCTTCCTAACACTTCCCAATTAACTGATTTTTTCTTGTGTTCTCATGTACATAGCAGCCAACTGGGAGTCCAACCAGCAGGAGCATTCTTAGGGATGTTATGTGCCCATTCCCACACTTTGCACTGGTGCTATATTTGTTATTTAGAACAAGCCCAGATTGTTCCTGGAACTGTGCCTATAGAAACTCCTGCTGTAATGTGTTTATATGATCTATAATTACAGGCAAGCTGCAACCTGTCCACAGCCACTGCATTATCAAACACATGAGCCAGTCCCTGGATTAACTATTCCATCTGATAAACTCCCTTTCTTCAGCAGCTAATGCCAGAGAAGCTAAAAGAACACAGGCTGCATTTTTGAGATGGCCAATATATAATATTTCAATATATAACATTCCAAGCCAGTTAAAGAACATTCAAAACTACCAAATTCTCCCCAGAGCAGCAGGGGTGTCAAGGCCAGGCTGAAGATTAGGCCAAGATTAGTTCATGTCAGTATTTGCATTTGAAAATACTTGTCAAAAACCACAAAGAAGATGTAGGAACAATCATGGTCCTCACCTGCCAACAGAGCTTCATGCAGCTGAGCCTGTGTACACAACTATAAACTGTAAAATCTGCTTATAATCCCAGCAAACATCAGATTGTTACAGGTTTTGATCTAAATACTGTGTCAAGTTAAATAATTAGGACAGTCTTACTACCTGTAAGGGGAAAAATCTTTGTAGAAATAGATTTTAGTTAAACAGAAGAGTGGAGGTTAAACTGCAAGGTTTAATTATTTGAATTATTTTTATATACTTCATATACAGACCTTTTCATACCAAATATTTTATATTTCTCTGACACCAAGCATCTAAACAAGTATATTCTCAATAAAAATTGTAAATACATGCCAGTAAATTTCTGTTCATTCATTCTGACTCAAGGCAGCAAGCTATCCAGAAGAATTTTTAAATAATCTTATTACTTATAAATACTTTCAGTCCCATCTACTAAATACCTCTTTCATATGTGATGTCTGAGACAGATCTATCAAACCTGGCTTCAGTACTATCTAATCTTTAGCTCAATGCCATTGTCTAACTTGCTGCTCTCTGTCCAGCACCAGAACTCAGACAGAAGGGGTCCTGCTGGTATTTTTGGATATTCATTCCCATTAACAGAGGGAGAGAATGCCATGGAAATCACTGCATCCAAAGTGCACAGGGACAGCCAGGGCAGGGGCTCGTGGTGCTCTTTGCCATTTTATATTTTTTCTTTCTTTACAAATTTTATTTGGAGTGAAATCCAAGCCTAAAAGATGAATTTTGCAGTTATGAGGTGGATGTAGCCCAAGGACCCCCAGCACAGCTGGTCTCACTGAAATGAGGTGCAGATGGCAGAAATCTTGCAGCAACAATCTTACAGAATTTGATAGGAAAATTGCACAATCTGCCTTATCAGCTCACCAAGGGCATTCCTGCACATGTGGGGAAGCAACTTCTGCTCTCTCATATCTGACAATTCCCAGTTTGTAACTCCAGCAGTTCCTTTTACATGTGAATTAAATGTTATTTTGTTGGTTTAGTGTTGCTCTATACTTGTAATCAAGAGCAAGAAATAATTCCACAGTATTTTGATATGGAGTTCCCACTGTGTGTGTGTTTTCTATTGCACCATGACGTTATTAAAGATTATATAAGAAGTTACCACCTGCTGGTACCTCTGACACTGAGGAAGAAGGAGGAAGTAAATAAAGGAATGAAGACCTTCCTGAGGTCACTGGGGTTGTCAGGGCATTACAGACATTTAACCTCCCACAGGGAAATTCCCAAAGAATTGCACTTTAATTCCTCAGTTCTGAGCTCTTACAGCTCCAGCTCTTCCCAGCTCCCTGCAGGTCCACAGAGCTGCACAGTGTTTTAGTCAGGAAAGCAACTCCACTGTAGACCTCACTGTTTTATAAAATTAAAGTTTTCTACAGCTGCCTGGTGTTCCTTTGAAGGAAGTCTGTCTTGTATATAATATTAATGACACATGAATCAATATAGGAGCTATAATGCATGTCATTTCCACTAGAGAATGTTACTTAATTACAAATACACCCAATGATCTCTTAATGGCAGGAATTTCTGTTTACAAACATGGTTTTAATACTGGGCTTCTTCTAAACAGGATTAACACCTCAATATATTAATTATGACAAGCCATTCCTACACCAAACCCCACGACCTGAACCATCATGGTAAGACAGTGAAGATTCTCAGCTGACAGGAAAATGTGTTTATTTGGGATCAGGCTTTTTTCTCCCTGGTTCTGTTATGAACTTTAGGTCATCCAAGGTGAGCCATCCCCACCTCCTGCCTGCCCTGTGCTGCAGAATTCCAGGCCCTTGCAGTGAACAATCCCTTCTCACAGCAGGGGCTCCAGGCAAAGCTGATCCAGCTCATCCCAGCAGCTTCAGCACAGGAACTTTTGATGTCCCTTTTGCTATGATGTGTAAATACCTAAATATAAATGTATGGATGTGTGAATATGGATTTATAGAATGGATTAGGCAAATCATTTTCTGCAATATTCCTTTCTCCCCCTTACAGCCTCCAGAGCATGATCCTCTCACAGCTTTTTTCTGAGTTCCCTGAGGAGAACCTGAGTTCTGGGGAGGCATGGGGTGACCTCAGTCACAGGGCAGCAAATACAGAGTAAATGCCCTGGAATTAATGGAATTATTCCCCTCATAAAAACAGAAATTAAGAATTTTTTCCCTTCTCATTTACAGGGACAACTGAATTTCACTGATCCAGAGAAGACAGGGAACTGTTTCTGATTGGATTTTACACCAGGAACACAAATGCTGTGTCCTCCTGCTCCACCCCGAGTCATCAACACTGAACCAGAGCTGATAAAATGCTACAAGAACCAGAACCAAAGACAAATCCCCCCTCCCACATTCCAGCAGCTCAGCAGTGCCAGAGCTGTCCTGACTCCTTGAATAATTGAGCTGGGAGGGCTGACAGGCACAGAGTGCTGCCCCTTTGTGTGGAGGCACATTTAGATAGAGACAAGGTCATTGAAGATAATTCTGCTTATGAACACGGCTGCTCCTTTGAGTCAACCAATTTTTTAATTATGTGTTACTCTTCAGGTGGAATTTTGGATGCTATTTTCTTTGATATCTTTATGACTCATGCTTCAGTTGAGCAAAGCAAGCTTCAATTTGCTAATGCAAGTGTGTACAAATTTGAAACTGGTTGGGTTGGGTGTGTCTGCCTATAGAAACACACATTTTCTTATAGTTTTCAATGAATGTTACTGGTGCAAAATTATCTGGCTACATCTTAGCTGAATTTAAGTAATTCATAGTTTGAATACCATTCTTTCAAAGTTAATTCAGCTGGGTAATTGCTGAGGTTCAGAAGAGGAAAACTGCCTTAATTGTGAAAAACCTGTGGATAAGGAGTTGTCTATCTTGATCAGCTCAGGGCTGTACAAGCAGCTGGCATCACCCCACATGTGCTGTGCATGAGGCCAGCCTCCCTCCCACAGCCTGGCACTAATGCAGGGCACAAATGAAATGGTTTTCACTGAGAAAATGAAGAAATCATTGTTCTTGTTTTCCTTCAGGCTGTTGTTTGCAGAGCCTGGAGGGAGCCTTAAAGCTGCTCCCTGCTCCCCCCTCTGCAGGGCAGAGCCCAGAGCTCTGTGCTGCTGGGATGGGACATTTCCAGCACCCAGAATCCAGCCAGGGATCCCAGCCCTGCCATGGGGATGTCCTGGCTCCATCCAGACCATCCCTGCTGCCCATGGCTCTGCTCTCCCTCTGTGTCCCCTTGGAGATGCTCCCACCCTGCCTCCCACCCAGAAACTGCTCTGGCTCTGCTCCCAGCAAACCCCAAAAGAAGAGAAGGAAAAAGTTGGTTTGGTCCAAGCCCTCCGTGTAATCCTCCCAGCTGGGAGCACCTTTACCAGCTCATGCTGCTGTGGTCAGCAGGAAAAAAAAAATTATAGCATTATAAAAAACAAATTCAAGGCTTCTTGAGGAATCTTACCAGCATGCTGGGACTTTTGGGGAAAACTGCAAAAATACAGTTTGCATTTAAATGTAGGTAACTCTCCCCAGTGCATTCCCTGGTGGTGCAGAAGTCCTGATTTCTGATTTATCACACACCTGCAGCGAGTTGTAGGAGGAAAAACAAGGCTTACAAATCAATGTTTCAATGCACTAATTCACTGCTTTGCAATATAGTTTGTTTGTTATTTGTAAATGCACAAATATGCGAAAATTAATTGTACCATTTGCTTTCTCAAAATAAATATGTTTTTTCATCTACCAATCCAAATGTTTCCAAAGAACTGAGTGATTAATATCATCTCTAAAACTGTGATTATGTCAATAAACATAAAGCAAGATATTGGACTAAGCATGACTCCAACTGTGAGTGATTTATAGTGATAAAAATACACAGATGCCATCTGTACCAACAGAAGAACACTCGTCAAAAATTTGTCTTATGGTAACACTTCTCTCTCATTTCTACTGAATCCAGCACTATTTCTTTTCCAATGGCACTGACAGTAAAATATGGCCACTTTTCAAGTGAGTAACCTACCAGCAGGAGAAATACACTGAGAACTATGAATTAAACTATTTCTTTGACTCACTCAGGGCCTCCAGGATGGATCATTGAATGCTCACCAAGTATCAAACCCAGTTTGCCAGCCTGGGCCTGCTAACTCAGAAGCTGCTTCCACACAAAGAGGATTTTTTGGGTGTAACACCCACTTACCTTTTGCAGAGAAAATAAAAACAAAAAAAAAAAAAAACCAAAAAATTCAAAAAAATCAAACCAAAATAAAAAAAAAACAAGGAATAAAACCCAAAAAACAAAACCCAAACAAACAAAAAACACAAAACCAAAAAACGAAACAACAACCACCAAACAAAAAACAAGAAACAAAAAAAAATACCTTAACCAAAATGGCAAAAGCTTCAGGCTGAGCAGCCAGCCCAGGTCATTATTCTGTGTCTGATGCTCGCCAGCATCTCTGCCAGTTCAGCATTGAGCAAGAGGGCCATGGGGTATGCACTGGGGAAAGCAGGGCAGGCACTGAGCACTCTGTGATAAATATCTGTCAACTTCAAATGCTGACAGAGACATCAAAAGAAAAGGAGAATTTGAATAAAATCTGCACACAGAGAGCTTCCAGTAGCAGCAGCTGCAGAAACAAAGACACGATACCCAAAGCATTGTTAATTTCTAACCATGCACCAGATCCTGAGAGTCTGAGGGTGCTGAGGGTTGTGCCATTGTTATCATTTATTGCCAGGTGGATTAAAGCCATGGCAAGGGCAGGGAGGGTCTGGCTGGGGATGCCCAGCTCAGCCTCACATTGCCAGCCCTGCCCTGGCTCTGACAGTCCCTGCATGTCCAGGGGAAGGGAGATTACAAACACCCACAGCCCCTCAGAAATAGTTTTCACTAGCTGTGGCCTAAAGTGTGTCTGCTTTGGGCTCTAAAATACAGCAAGAATGTAAATTAAAGTGCAAAGTAAAGCTGTATTTATTTCTCATTTCTGTTCTGTCACTGTGCTTCCACCCCCACTTCTGTCAGTGCTCCAACCCCACAAAATTTCCTTTGTATCAGAAAGCTGACAGATTTAGCTCCTGAACACTTCAAGCTCCTTTGCTTGCTGAAATTTAGGAAAACAGAACAGCTGTCATTCAAGCACACTTTGCAAGCAGCAAGCCTGTTCACTTTCTTATGTTTACTCCCTAAAAATCAACACTTAAATGACATGTTCTGCTGACATCATAAAGCCACACTCAGACCTGACAGACGTGGGGACAAACCTGTGCCAGGCCCTTCCAGGGTTCTCACACAGCTGATGCTGGGGATTGGTGTGATCACTTTTTCTTTGCTGTTTTGATCTGGGCAGGGTTTCTTGGTGCAGTGCCCACCCTTGGTCAGGTTGTGAATGTGGAGTGAGGACTTGAGGATGATTCCACCTGGAGCAGTTCACAGCACAGGCACAGCCACAGGAATGGAGAAGGAGCAGCTGCCCACAAGCTGCTCATTTCATGGAGATTTCATGGTTCTGGTGTCCTTCAGGACCATTCCAGGGTGCTGCACACAAATCCAAGATGGTTTTTCTCCTTAAGAAGCTGTGAGATCAAGAAACCTCCCCTGGGCAGGGGCATTTGTTCATGAGTTCACTCTTCCATGATTTCACATCATGGTCCTCACTAAATCTTCTAATTTTTTCTAAATAAGTCTTCTGAAATGAAGTGCACTGAAATTCACACATAATCCCATTTATCAGGGGCTAGGGAGAGGCACAGTTAAATCTCAGTTCTTGATAACTTTTCCTCTAAGAAACCAACCAATTTTTAGATTCCATAGAACTATCAGAGAAATGAAAAATAAATTCACTGAATACACACTAGACAACCCCCAGCAGTTCAGTTTCCATAATTTAAGCCTTGCTACTCCTTCTAGGGGGTGGATTTTTAATGCCAACTTTGATGCTGCTCTGCTCATTAGCAGATTTTCCATACCACCCAAATGCCACTTATGTGCCAGCAAGACATGCAAAAGTAGGTGATCTGAAATTATTTTCCCTAATGACATTTTCTTTCTGGATGCAAATAAAATTGTGTCTGAACGTGGATCTGTAAAATGCAATTACATGGCCTGACACAAACAGACACAGTAACTACAATCCTAAATTAAATAACTGCACATGAGAATTCCATGAAAATGTACTTCTGGAATTTTATATCCCTTGTTCACCTGTCAGCAACCAGCATCATGGGTGATTTTCTGCTGGTTTTTAAGATAAAATAATGCAATGTTTATTCTAAAGCAGCAAACATTCACTTTTGGCATGCCTGATTCTGGATTTTTACTAAAGTGAATGCAAAAGTCCCAGGAAGCAGTAGACACTTCTCTATTAATGTGTCTATAAATATGTACTACTAATTAAGTAAAAGTTGCATAATTTATTCTGCCCATGCTGCAGATACTTTAATTGGAACTTTTTTCCTTGAGAAAAGTGATGGAACATTGCTTCAGGTATCTGCACGAATCAATACCCCCATCCTGAGAACAACACAGCATGAATAAATTAAAAATGTGACTGAAGACTGGGGAAAATGCTGATTTTACATTGTTCTAAATCTACAGAGATAAACTGCATCCATATGCCAATAGTTTTCATACTTTTACACCTCCAAATTAATAGAAGAATGTGTCCTAAATATCTTTGTGTGCCAGGCCAGGCTGGACAGGGCTGGGAGCACCCAGGGACAGTGGGAGGTGTCCCTGCCATGGCAGGGGTGGCACTGGATGGGCTTTAAGGTCCCTTCCAACCCAAACCAGTCTGGGATTCAATGATTCCATACAGGAAAGAACAGACACATGAAAATAAATGTCACCCTGGAATTTGGATATAAACCAAGCAGAGCATGAAGAATAAGGCAGGTTAGCAAAGAGTTTGTTTCTGTCTTCTGAGGAAGAAAAACAAAGGTAATCATTTGATAATCCATAAAATCCCATTATGTTACTCATTGTGGCACCTAATTCTGTGCCAATGACAAATTTTTACTGCTGGGTCTCAAATTTTGTGCCAATTTTACATCACCTGGTACCACTCACTCACCTCACAGCTCCTAAAGCCTTCACCTTCATCCACCAGTGGACACTTCTCACACTTCTGTTGAAATTCTGACAATTCCCAGTTAACTGAAAGAAAAATGCCTGAACAAAGGCCTGGGTTTCACAGAGGCCATGGTGACACTGGGGTGCCCAGCTGGGGCAGCCTGAGGGCCAGGGACAGCAGCCCCATCCAGCACCTGCAGCAGGGCCAGGGGCTCCAGGGCAGGAGCCAAAACCCCAGAGCTCCAGAGACCCAATCTCTGAGCAAAACCATCCCAAGGCAGCAGAATTGAACCCCATCTTCCCAGTGAGGGCACTGGGAGGCTGGACCAGAGCCCTCTAGGGGGTGGCTGGGAAGGGATCCATGGATTTGGTGAGACACATCCATGGGTCTGGTGTGACACATCCATGGGTTTGGTGTGACAGATCCATGGGCTTGGTGTGACAGATCCATGGGTTTCCATCCTCTGGCTGACAGGGAAACCTGATCCCAGCTGCAGCCACTGCCACCTCAGCTCCAGCCTCCTGTGAATATTTGGGTTTTCACAAACTGCCACACGTTCTCTGGGAGCCTCTGTCCCCGTGGATTTGTGGGGACTGAGGCCACTCCTGTCCCCAAGGTGATGCTGCTTCCTTCAGCTGCTCTTGGGAAATGTGGCAAGGGGAGGGCAGAGAGGAACAGGAGCTGGGTATGGGAGGGGGGATAAAATATAAAATAAATATAAAATATAAAATATAAAATATAAAATATAAAATATAAAATATAAAATAAATATAAAATATAAAACCAAGGGTCCTGGTGGGTGGGAAATGGCACAGAGGGCGGGGACTGAGCCCTGAAACAAGGAGGGTCCAAAAGGGAAAAAACACATGCAGAAGAATGCAGGGAGACTGGAGAGAAGAGAGTGTGAGCAGGGTGGAGGGAAAGGATGTGCTGGATTGCTGGGACAGCAAATAAAAAAGGAAGCAGAAGAGGAGAGTAATAAAGAGGACAAGGAACTGCAGCTCAGTACCTGCTGATTTGTTGGAGTACACAGAAATCAGCCCTAAGAAGCTGCAAGGATGTCAGAAATTGAAATTATGTTTTAAAAATTGACCTGACCTTCCAAAGTAAATTTAAAAACAATCACAAGGATCGCGTTTTTCAAGATAAGCAAAATCCGTAAAACATGTTAAAATTACTTTCATTAAAAGATATGTCTTAAAGTCAGTCTTGGTGGGATTATTTGAATTTACACAAGCAGAATTTCTGCCCTTGAATGTATAAAAACCCTCCAAATGTCTGAGTAGGCACGTTCAAATTGAGTCCTGGAGCAAATGCTGAGCGTCCTGGATATTTACAGCACTCTGGTTTTCAGACACAAACCGTGCAAAGCTCTACTGGAGTCAGAAATTCATCAAATCCTGCGCAAAACCCGATTTCCAGGGGTGACGTCAGAATGCCGGTGGAAAGTGAGAGAGGAGCTCTCTCTGCTGGTGCTGGCCTGGAAAACCTCCTGGAGCAGAAATAACCCGGGACAACAAACGGCAGAGAGAAATAACCCGGGATAAGAAACGGCAGAGAGAAATAACCCGGGATAACAAACGGCAGAGAGAAATAACCCGGGATAACAAACGGCAGAGAATTAACCCGGGATAACAAACGGCAGAGAAATAACCCGGGACAACAAACGGCAGAGAGAATTAACCCGGATAACAAACGGCAGAGAGAAATAACCCGGGATAACAAACGGCAGAGAGAATTAACCCGGCATAACAAACGGCAGAGAGAATTAACCCGGATAACAAACGGCAGAGAGAAATAACCCGGGATAACAAACGGCAGAGAGAAATAACCCGGGATAACAAACGGCAGAGAGAATTAACCCGGGATAGCAAACGGCAGCCCCAGCCCCGAGTGCCCCCCTGGTTCAGCCGCAGTCCCCCAGTGCTGCTGCTGCTGCCCAGGGGCTACAAAAAAGCCGATTTTGGCCAAATGCAGCTATTAAATGCTCTCAGCCGCACCAGGGTGAGCAGCCTGGGTTTTGCTGGCATGGGCAATCCCCAAAGAACTTAAAAACCAAAAAGAAATGGGATTTGCTCTGTGCCTTCTGGGGAGGGAGATGATTCATTCAGAGAAACTCCCCAGCGGAGATGGAGGCGGCCCTTGTTGGGATTTTCTGCTCCAAATAGGCAAAAATTCCACCTCGGGATGGCTGGGAGGGTTCCTGCTCTGTGTCATTTAAAAAGTGAATGACAACAGAAGGTCAGCAACTAAACTTTATCTGGGTGCTGCAAGAATGCCTCACAGAGTGAGAACATTTTTAATCCAGCTGTGGTCCAGCTCAGGTCTGAGTATTGAGGCAAGGATTTCACCCTACTCTGAACACAGAAATTTCCAGAAATATCGTGTCCAGGATGATATTTCTCTGGTAGGAGAAGACAAAAAGGATTTCAGCTGGAATCCCAAGCCCAGTCAGGGATGCAAGGCTGCATCTCATTTCTGCAGGCAGTTGCCATCACTGTGGATGTGCATTGGAAAATTGCAGCACCAATGGCTGCTGGCAGTTGCACACACATTTATCCAATTAGGATGTGCAATCAAAGTAATTTCATGCATAAATCTCAACCCCAGCCCCACCTTTGGCTTTGGTTCTTTGCTTGGTTTAAGTGCAGGAAACAGAGCTGCTCACCATCCTTAAGGAAGCAAGGAGACCCTGACATGGGAATTTCCAGTGGTTTGGGGTTCATTTCGGGTTCATTTGGGGTAGAGAGCTGGAGCAGGAGGGTTTGGCACTTCCCCATCCCCGGAGTGTCCCAGGCCGGGCTGGACAGGGCTGGGGGGACAGGGCAAGGTGTCCCTGCCCTTGGGGCAGCTGCTGCCCTCGCCCAGCCCGGCCAGAGCTCACCTCTGGGAGGAAGGAGAGCAAAAGAGATCAGGAAAAAGCAGATAAACAGGGCTCCCTTCTTAAGCTTTTGGTTTCCTTGTTATCAACAAGAATAAACCGCCACGGTTTCAGTAAATGTGGTTATAAACCAAATAAACTCACTTTTAACAAAGCCTTGGTTCAGGCACGTCACCAGGTGTTGGATTATTACATCAAATGAAATTATGCCTTCACTGATTCCACATTTTTTTCTATAGGGCTTTCATGTTTATATGAACTAAATATATTGCTTAATACATTTTCTTTTAATTTAAAAAACCATGGCAATATTTTAACAATGTGCCCACGCAAGGATTCCTACTATAATAGTATTTTTCTTTATCTGTATCATGTAAGAAACAAAACTGTGCAATTTTGTGGCCCTATTTCTACACAAAGAATAGAATATTTATAGGACTTATTAAGGCTATAATTATCAAAAACCAAAAACAAAGTTAAATTTTCAACTGTCATTAATTTGTGGATTGTGAGCTCATATTGCCTACAGGTAACAGACAGAGAAATGTTTATTTTGTGAAATCTATAAAGAGAACTGGAAGTTATTTCTAAATGCTAACATTATACAAAATTTGAATTTCTACAAATGAATATAGAAATTTTTTTTTATGTCATATTACAATAAAAATCAAGACACACATTGTGAACAAGACTTTCAGACCAATTAGGCATACAATTACATGTGCAGGAGGCATGCACAATTGTGCAGCTAATTTGTGCATGAAATTACTTTGATTGCACATCCTAATTGGATAAATGTGTGTGCAAATGCCAGCAGCCATTGGTGCTGCAATTATCCAATGCACATCCACAGTGATGGCAACTGCCTGCAGAAATGAGGTGCAGCCTTGCATCCCTGACAGGGCTTGGGATTCCAGCTGAAATCCTTTTTGTCTTCTCCTACCAGAGAAATATCATGCTGGACATGATATTTCTGGAAATTTCTGCTTTCAGAGCAGGGTGAAATCCCTGCCTTGATGCTCAGACCTGAGGTGCAGCCACCTTCCAGAACATTCCCTTAGTTTTCCTTCCCACATAAAGTTTTACTGTCACCCTGTTCTTCTAAGCCTTCTCAGGTTTGAATTTTTGTAATGGAGTTTCTCATGCATTTTCCATGTAAATGATGATTTTTTTTCATTCCTTTCTGGAAGAAGAGAGAATTGATGGATTATTAGTTTGACCAGTGTAGCTAGAGAGCTGGCAATTTCATCCTCTAATCCACAGTCACTTTTAAAAATGTATAAATATTGGAGTTCAGAAATAAACTGCTCCCTTTTTAGCTTGGACATTTCAGTGTGTGTGTGTCGCCCATTCCGTGTCCTACTGGGACATTTTACCCCAACAGCTTTTGCCTTGAGAGCTCCTCATTCCATGGGCTGTGCAGGGATAAATCTGATCCCCAGGAAGACTCCTAAATCTCATTTGGGGTTTTGGGCAGTCACAGCCTCCTGGGGGAGTTTTGTTTGCCCCCAAAATGGGGCATCAGCCCTGGCCAGGGGGTTCCCAAGGGAGCACCAGCTGTGCCAAGAGCAGCATCACAGAAACCCCTTCAAACCGAGGACCAGGCCATGAATTAAACCCCAAAGTACTGGAAGGAGGTGGGAGAGGAGAGATTTGGGGGTTGACAGCTTTTATATCACAATAAAGACGGAGGGATAGCAGTTCTGGAACTTGTTGATATGCATGGAACTCCAGGAGCTCCTGTCCTTTCACTGCAGTGCATCTGTCACAGCTATTCTCCTGCAGGACATAGAAAAATGATTCAGCAGAAATTGAAGTTCCTCATTTCTATGCTGCAAGGGCTCATGTTCATTTCCAGGGCACTTGAGAGCCTCAGAGAGATGGTTATTGTGAGCATGCAGCATCCCTGGCCCCAGCTGCCCTGCTGGGGCCACTCCATCAAGGAAATCACAGCTCTGCTGCTCCTGTAAGTGATGCCCTGCTGTCCCCGAGCCTATTACACTGGCCCTGGGAAATGTGTCCCTTGTCACCTGGGGAATTTGGAATTTTCAGCAGCTTGCTGCCATCAGGTGTAACACAGCTCCCCTTCTTTCTGCAGATGGCAGTGTTCTCTGCTTCCAGGGGAGCAGGAGGAATCTGCAATGGGCTCTGACATCTCTGCTGGGAGAAAAAGCCTTTTAAAGTTCAAAATTCTTATACCTTTACTCCAAAATCTGTGTATTACAGCTACTATCCATTTCTGATAGCATCAAAAAAGAAAAATTAATTTCTCCAACACAGGTTACAAAAAACTTGTGGGTTTTCTTTTGTTAGTTTTAAAAATTTGTAAACAGTCTTCCCATGGAAAGAATGTAAAAAAATAGATGCAGTGAAGATGTCACAGTCAGATCTTGTGATTATCTACAACTAGAGGTGCAGTAGTTGGTATTTTTTGTTTCAATTTTGAACTTTAAAAGGGCTTGTACAGAAAGGCCAAACTAAGCACCTAAGGCCAAAATAAGTTCCAGCATTATTTTGTCAGTCAAAAAGATCAAGACAATTTGAAAAGGAAATTGGCATAACTGACACTGGCCAATTGCAGCCTCTATTCCCCCGTTGTTTCTTATTCAGAGAACTTTGTATTTCTCTCTAAGTTTCAGCCCTGAGCCATAATTTTTAATGTATCCACTTCAGGTCTGACAACATTTAAGCATTTGAATTTTTTCCCTCTGGAAATACGTATTAAATGGTATAAAATGACAAAGCAGTCCTCAGACCCAAAAGTCATTGTCAGCAGTAGATAAAAACTGCTAAAAATCTTAATCCAATAAATTATCAAAATGCAAATTTCTCTTACATTCCAGTTCCAGCAGAGCTTGCTCCTTTTGGTGGTCCCAGGGAAGGACAAGGGGAGGAGAGGGCTGTGCTTCAGTTCAGCTTCACTTCAGTGACTCCTGGTTCTCATTTAACATCAAATCTCTCTCAGTGCTGCTCAGTTTCTTGCTCTCTTTTATGTCCATCAGCTCTTCCCAGTCTAAGTAAAACCAGTTTACAGCTTGTTGGGAAAGAGATTAAATCACCTCAGCAAACAGTTTGGGCAGTTTCCCTTCAACCCCTCCAACTTCTCCCAGGACCCCTCTGGGTGCTCTAAATTGGAAGTAATTCAACCAATTAAAACAAATCTCTAATCACAGCACTAATATCCAAAAATTACCACACATTTTTAAGAGCAAAATATTTAAATGAGCTACTCTGATTTCTATATTGTAGTCAAAGGATTTCAGTCTTTAACTGCAGCAGTTACTGCCTTGTCTGGACTCACCATAGGGCAAAATTCAAATTTTGAGGACTCTTTGAGAAAGAAAAGCCATCACTTTCCCTGGTTGCTTTCTTCACAGTTTTCAATGCTGACATTGCTGGAGGTTCTGGTCCTTGCTGGGCTTGCATTAAAGGGGCTTTAGCAAACAAACCTTGATCCAATGAAGTTATTTGTAGGCAAACAGTTTATCTTGTTAAGTTCTTTTTTAGATCCACAGGTGTTTCATTAGCCTGACTTACAATTGAAGCTCTTCTCTACATCCTCTAAGTTCTCCAGCACTGTTTACAATTTAAACACCAGAATTAATGAGAAAACACTGTGCAGTCAGAAATTAAACCTCCCTGGCCTCAGCAGGGCACAACCCAATTTTTATATTATTATTATTATTAAATGTATCCCACATTGCTCAGCATTTGCTGGGAGGCTCTGTTGAGTCATTTAGTGATTTTCCAGGTCCCTCCCTGCCTGGGCAGTGCCCGTGCAGGGGCTGGGAGCTCTTTCCCTGGGCTGCAGCAGCATTAACACACAGCTCATTGTGATGGCTCAGCTCCCATTTCCAGCTGCATTACTGAGCATAATGGCCCTGTCCCTGTCGATGCTGATTAAGCCATAATCATCTTGTCAGAGGCAAATGTTCAGAGTGGTATTGCAATATTTATGTTACATTATTGATAAGAATATTGAAGGCATTAGACTTTTCCACCCTGGCAGAAAAGCTGCTTTTCCAAGGGTATTTCCCATTGTTGGCTGCTGTGGGAGGGCTCAGATCCATTTTACATTTTACTCTCTTCCTAATCCTCTGCTCATTTGTTGTGCACCTAAAATATACATCTGTGCAAATGGCTTTATGGACATGAATTCTGAAGAATGAGATAGAATTCATCTAATGATTCCTGTCATCCATAATGCAATGCTGACTGGCAAAAGGACTGGAATTCCCTACAAACCTTTCCTTTTCTATTCTTTAGGATTCCTGAAGTTAATCAGCCTATGATTAATTATCACAAACCCTGCTATCAAATAAAAGCAAGAAATTGAGTCTGGTAGAAAAAGAGCAAACACACACTTGGAAAATCCTAATTCTAATTAACAGTGATGAAATTTGTAAAAAATGGCAACATGGTTCCTAATATGTATTTCTCTGTGTCTGTTAAATTTTGAACAAGCTGCAAAACTGAATGGATCCCACTAAAGCCAAATTCCATAGGCTGAGCTTTTATGGGAATAGCACTTAAGAAGCTAAGAATGCAATAAATATTGTTAGAAATACTGCAGAGAGGACAGGCTGTGTGAAATTAAGCAAGGGCAATTTGGTAAAAAGTGAGAGGAAGATCTGAAAGCATTTTATGGCTATAACAAGCTTGTTCCTAAAGAGTTGCACACATTTCAGGGAAAGCTCATTGGAAACAGAGGCACTGAGCTTGTGCTAAAACCAGAATTGTATGAAGATAAAATGGTAAGTGAGTTATAAATGGAATTACTACAGCACTTGTTTGACATATTTAAATGAATATTAACAAGTGTTTAAAAATTAAAATATTTTATTTAAGATGTACTTTTCTTTTTTGAGGAGCTTTCTGTTTTATATTAGCCCTGCTAAGTTCCTGCCCCTGGAAAGGCTGGGTGTGATGGAGCAAACCCCTGCCTTGGCTGACAGAGAACATTCTCCCCTAGATAAAAGTCAGCAATGCATTTTAAAGGCTGAGAATTTTGTGGTATTTTCCTGAAAGGTGGAAGTTTCTTTTCCATGCTGTGAACCCTGCAGAACTGCAGAGCAGGGTCCCCCCAGGCCTCCCTGCAGCCACGAGGGCCCCGTGTGCTCTGAGCCTGCCTTTGATGAGCACCCAGAGCCATCTGGGCAGGGAGAGGGAATTGTGTAAAAATGAGATATGAGTGTGTAAATAAAAGATTGATGAATGAAGCCCTGAAAGCTGAGATGAAAGTGAAGCAGAACAGACAGGTAAATCATTCTGATACTTATGTTAGTGCTGAAATTATGTTCCTCTACTTTCTTTTTTTTTTTTTTTTTTTCCTGCTGACAGCAGTGCAGGTGACAAAAAATACTTTCAATTTTGCTGCTGACACAAGTGCTGGGGGTTAGCAAACTGTTTGAGTTCTACTGCTGGGGAAGGATGCTTCAGTCAGGAGAAGTGAGAAAGTTTTGTGGCTTCATTTTTAATTACTTGGTTCTTTAGTTATGAAGCTCCAGCTTCAATGTTACCTCCAGAGCAGCCTAGGCTGGCTTGCCAAAATTGATGCTGTGTTTAGAAAAAAAATAAAAGTTCTGTGTATCTTCTGGCAGAATTTTAAAGCTAGATTCCTCCCCCCACAGGTCTCTGAATTTTCAATAAATAAAATATTAATTTTAGCCAAAGTAAAATGGGAGTAAAGTCCAAGCAATTTTTTACAGGCAAGCTTCACCTAGGAGCCCATTAGACTGAAAATGCAATTAGGATGTGGTTTTTATATGAAAATTAAGTTGACATTTGAGCAATGAACAAAAAACGATGGTGATATGCAAAAAACCCACTGCAACTCATTTTTCACATAACTAATCACTGTCTGACATCACAGAAATCTTACTGAGTCCACCTACAACTCCAGCAGTAAGAAGCAACCAGTACCTCATTCTTTATCTGAAATACCCAATGCTGATTTGTTGATGCAGGGGGCATTTTATAAAGTTAAAGCCAGCAGCAGCCTCAGTTCACTCCTATTTTACAAAACATCCATGGAACAGACTCCTTTTGTAGATGAGCAAAATCAATCTTATTTCTGAGTTACCTAAGCTCCTTACTCAGTTCTGGGTATTTAATGTGAACTGTAGGACCATGCAAATCACCACATTTACTTTTGATGGACACTTTTGTGTTCTGTGGCTGTTGGTTCCCTGAGAGTTCAGGGGATCCACCATGGGGTATAGAAGACATTGAGGAGATCCACCATGAGATATGAAAGACTTTCCCCACCTATTTTCTGCAGAAAACATCTGCAACTGAGCAGCTCTGAGTCCACTAAAAAAGCCAGAATTTATCTGGTGTTTATCACTTCATTTGACAGAACAGTTTTAGGGGTGGTTTTCAAAGGCAGAAGCAGGAATTTGACACTGGCTCTTCTCTAAATCACAATTTAAGAGTCCATTCACATGTTGAACAGGGAAAGAAATGCTGTTCCCACAAATATATACAGCCAGTTATATTTAAACAAAGCAAAAACCAATCCAGACCTTTTTACACTTGGGAATTCCCATTCTAGATTCCATCTAGGCATTCATATCCCTGGGAATGGCAAGTTCTTGAATAAAATACACTGCAGACTTCTTGACAGGGAAATGCTGGCAGTTCACCACACAAATGACTATAAAAATCAAAGGCATAGAGTAACTTATCTCTAATTTGAGCTGGAAGGATAAAATGGGAACAATGCTTTAATCTGTGCTCCATTGTTTATTCCACAAGGAAATCAATTAACTTCTTCAATTTGTTTTTGCCAGTTATAAAACAGAGATACTAAATATCAGTCATCATATCGAGCCAAAATCAGAAGAATGTTAAAGGTAGCAAAAAAGCATAATTATTGTGAATCCTATGGAAAGAAAGGGGAATTCTCTGCTGACATGAAAAAGGTTATTTCCTTTGAGAAAAGGCAAGATGGAGAAGGGATAATGTGCAAGTCCTGGCACATTATTTAATGAAATATTTATTGGACAATGCTGAAACAGAAAGAGACACAGTCACAAGACAGCAGTAGAGCCTGAGAAGCTGCTCCAGCCAAACCTCAGCACCTTCCCCTTCAGCCATGCTTGGGAACCCAGGGGTGTGGGTGGAAAAGAATCAATTCTGGTGGACTGAATTCTACTGCAGTTGTGTTAAATTCCAGACAATGGCAGCATCCCCAAGACACCAGTTCTTAATTCAGTCTTTGTTTTTCCTGAATGTCACAGTTTGAGACTTCTGCACACAAGAGAGGAAGTTTCCAAGGAGGATGTAGGCACAGGGCAAGGGAAGAGCCAGGTGAAGAATGAATGGATGGATTTCTTTCATTTTCTTTCATGGGGTTTCCCATGAAAGAAAATGAAAGAAAATCCATCTTGGGCTGAGGGACACTGGAAATCTGTGCCCAAACAAGGCCTGGGCAAAGCTGCTGGGATTTCTTAGGCCAGGCTGGTGCTGAGGGCAGGCAGAGCCTAAAGGCAGCCCAGCTCAGCACTCCCTGTGCTGTGCCCAAACACAGCTACCAGCAGAATCCAGTGAGGAATGAAGGTGTCCTCTCCCCTTTCTGGGATTTCTCTCCCCTCTGAATCAAGGAGAACAAAAATCCCTGAGCACTCAGAGCCACCACGCTGCACTGAACTCTGTCATCTGGTGCTACACAACAGCCTCAGATAAATCTGTTCTGATGATTTTGAGCAATTGTTTTCACAACAGAACGTGGTGTTGAAAAGGAAGCCATAGGAACATATTTTACATTGAAAGGCTTTGTGAAATTATATAATCTGTAAAAACGGAGAGATTTGGCCTCTGTTTGCTTTCCTTCCTTTCCTCATGGTTATTATTGCCTCATTATACAGTCGTTTGTACAATGTTTTGGCAGACACTCACTATTGCATAAATTAAAGTTGCTGAATCTAGTCATGCCTACAGGTCTTTATGAAAATACCAGCCACATTTTTATTTGAATGTCAAAGTTTGTCAACCATTAAACTGATTGATTTTTCATTATGCAATTCAATAGAAGAAGCAATCTTCAGTCTGTATGCAACATTACTCAGAAAAACATGCAGCTTGGAAAAATCCTTCCTGCTCAGTCTCTCCACAAAGGAGCTGTGCTTTAAGGCTGGCCTCAGACATTTCATTAATACAGCAGCAACAGATAAGATGCTGTAATTCAATTCTGTGAAAGAGAATGAATTCATCTGTGGTGATCCAAAAATTCCAATAATCCTTTAAAAACCTTTCCAAGTGGCTTTTTAAGAGCAGCATCTGTTGGTGTCAGGAGGAAGGGGTTGAAGCTGTGCAGTGTGAAGCCAGCAGAGCCCCCAGCAGCAAGGACAGACAGAAACCTCCTCACCCCTTTGGTGTTGGACTTCCCTGCAAAATGCCCGAGGAGGGCAGGACAGAGGTGCCCAGCAGGAGCTCCAGACTCACCTGGTGCTCCTCTGAACTGCCCAGAACTGTGAATCCCACCCAGAGCTGCCTTCAGCTGGCCCAGGGAGGGATGAGCTGGGCAGAGCTGGGCTGTGCCAACAGCCCCTTCCCAGCAGGGCCCAGAGAGAAGCAGCACAACTGCAAAGCTTCCAGCAGCAATTGTCTCAGCACCTCCCAAATTCAGGAATTGTCTCAGCACCTCCCAAATTCAGGAATTGTCTCAGCACCTCCCAAATTTGACTCTCCCCACCAAGCACTCCTGTGTGCACATAAAGGAGGGGGCACCAGCAGGACTTACATTTCTCTTTGCTTTTTCTTTTCTTCTCATTTGTCACTCCAGTATTATTCTTGGCCTGGCACCATGGAACCTCCTTGACTCAAAGATTAAAGAGTGCAAAGCACACAATAAAAAGACCCTTTAAATTAAATTAAAATTAAATTAAATTAAATTTTAATACAAATTTTACAAAATGAGGCCTACAAATATGCAGAATTCAAGCTGTAAAAAGGTGAATTAAAATAAGAATGTGCATGATCTGGTCACTGAATATAAACTGCATTTAGAAGTTAAAGACTTGAGGACAACAGTGAAATATCCAAAACAGGGCTGTGCTTACTGAGTCTTGTGACAGGTATCCAACTCACTGCTTTTATTTGAGCATCTCCCTAGAAAAGATGATTTATGCAAACAATATTTTACAAATGCTTAGGGAAATGCCATAAAGAAATGCATAGAATTCATTATCCCTGCTAAAGGGATTATGTGGAGTACAAAACCCAGCAGTTATTTTGCACTTTATAATCCCAAATAAAGCACACATCCATATTTGTGGTAAGAAACTGAGAGGTCAAGTGCTGTCCAATTACTTGATTTAGTAGCAGTGAATAAAATTGAAAATCCAGTTACTTAAATTCAGTGTTCCAAATCCCAATTGTCTTCAAAGACAACATTTCAAACTTCAGATCAGTTTTCTGAGATTCTTGCTTAGTTTGGTCTATTTCTTTTTTTTTTTTTTTTTTTTTCCCTTAAAGGAAAGGATGACTTAAGACTCAACCAACAATAAATATCATAATTAAAAACTCCCATGTTTACTGCATGCAGCAGCATTTTTCAGACTCACTGGACCATAGACAATGAAACTGAAAGCTAATGTCAGGTTAGAGTAAGTTTATTTTTAATTTAATAGCAGAGACAGAAGCACTGCACTACAAAAAGTTATGACTTTCATTATGTCTATAAATAGGGAACCTACTGAATTATCAAACAGAATGTTAATGACATTAGCATTAAGTCCTAATTAAACAATGAAGCAATATGCATTACAATCTGCCAGCAAAATATGCATAATCAGAAAAAGATTTCATAAAATAAGGATAATTTGGTTATTTTTACTAAGCAGTAAACAAAGAGTTTGTGCTGATTGGTGAATCCTCACTTGAGAAACATGGGAAATGTCAGGGCTGGAAGGAGGGACCTGAATAACAAAACCTCTGCTACCCCAGGCACCTTACAGGAGCTACACTGGATTTTTTCCTCAGATCATTTGCCCCTCTACTCAAATAATCCTGCTATCCATTTCCACAGTTATCATCACTCCTGTTCATTTTCCTTCCCAAATAAATTTACTTTTACATTTCACTGACCTCCTAAAAGGCTTCAGGAAATACCTGTCACTATTTTACACCTTTTTACCACAGCATTAAAGGGAAATGACTCAGCCATGTCCAGTGAGGAAAGCAGTGCCAGACCCACCCAAAAAATCCATTTTTTTAGAGGCCCAAGTGGATCCATTGGTGGTGTTATTCCCCATGTGAGTCCTGCTCTGTCCCCCCCATGAGTTGTGCACGTGTTTTCAGACCTGTGCATGCCAAGTGCTCCCAGGCAGACAGGAATATCCTCACAATGGAACTGAGAGGGTGCTGGCTTTCACCATGCTCATATTTTCACTTGGGAATCAGACAGAGTCTGGCAAAGAATCAAATGTTTCCAGGCTTAAAACTTCTATGGAAAGAAAATATATCATGTACAAATGTCACCAAAATAAGAGGGTGGCTTATTTTTTTTAACAGCAGTTTCCTTAGAATTATTTTTTTGTATTTTTCATAAAGCCATTTTTTCTTTCTTAAAAACGTCTGATGTGATTTTAAAAATGGTGTATTCATTATTATGTATTATTTCAGCATCCAAACACAGAGCAGGGAAATACCCCATGACTTAAGCTAATAAACTGCTGTAAGAATCCCATAGTGGATTGTCCCTGGATAATCTATGGTCTAAAAATGATTCACTGAAGGTACTTAGCTGGGGCTTACACAGATCTCTGCACAAGAAAAAAAGGCTGAATTCTCTGGGTAATTTATTCACACCAAAGGAATCCACCATGACTTGCAGTGACTTTCATGCTAGGGAAAGGTTCCCAGAGCAGGAGCTGTTTGCTTGCACTGGGCTGACAGCTGCTCTCTCCTCATGATTCAATGGCTTTCCCTTGGGTCAGCTCCAAAATGTGCTGGGTTTGAGGCAGAATAGATGCAGAATCCCACAGTAGCTGTGACTGAGTTTCTTATGCACAGAGAGTCTAAAACAGCCCAGGAGGGTTTGGATCTGGGATTATAAAAATCTGGGTTTTTCAGAGATGACTCTTGTGTCCTTTCTCAGACTCAAATTTCCAGCAATTAAAAACTTGTTCCTCACTGTGGACATGCAGCTGAGGTACAATTACCCACACTGGTTTATGGGTTGTGACCTGGTTTTGAGGTGCTGGTGAGCTGCAGGCTGGAGCAGCATCACCCAGCTGTTTTATCATCACTGACCTCAGCTCCAGGATCCAGCCAACAACTGCTCCCCACAGAGCATTTCCCAGAGCAGCTTCATGCTCACCCCAAGAGACTGAGGCAGAGCTCAGGAGAGGTTTCCTGAAGCTGGAGCAGCACAAGAGCACTCTCACAACCAGAGGAGCATCTGTTTGGCACCAGCAGAGAAGCCTGTGCTGGTTCAGGAGGGTCCACGGGCCTGGCCTGCCCCACCTCCTGAAGTCTTAACCCTCCAGAGCCCCAAATAGACAATGAATTATGGGGTGGCACTTCAGAAGGAAGTATGAGATCCTGAAAATCTCCATCTGAAATTGGGGGTGTTCTGAGGCTCCCTGGATTGTTCAGTCAAATCCATCTGGGTCTGATATACACTCAGGTTGATACTTTCCATCTCTTTTGCCATGTATGCAAGTAGAGTAAAATAAATTGTCTGTTGGAATTGTGACAGGAAGAGTATTTTCTATTAAAGTCCCCTCTGATCAGAACTCCCATGCAGTCAACAACTGCATCTTCCTGATACTTTGCTGTCAACTTTCTAAATCTCAGATGTCAGTGAGATTTACAGCATTCCTGCTGGGCTCCCCAGCCAGATTCTGAAGAACCATTCACTCTTACAAACAGGAGCTGGCAGCCTGTAAATAAACATCATGGTGGAATTGCTAACAAGCTCTGTTTCCACCACGAGCTGTTTTGTTGCTGGAGATGAGGCTGACAGCATGAATTCCACATGGCTCACCATTTCCCACCACTCACCTCTGCAACTCAAAGAATCCTTCTGTGGCAACTTTTGATCCCATTAAAGTTCCTGAAATCACACACCTAAGCTAAGATTTCCATCTGATCATTGCAGCAAGCTTACTATTAAATTGGTTTGCAATAAATGAATGTTTTATATCAGTGGTTGGAACTTCCAGTGTCACTTCCACTTCTCCATCCTACCACAGGTACTTGGCATTATTGCTCACCCAAGGAATGCAGGCAACTGCTCTGCCCCCACAACTCTCCCACATATTTTTGACAATTATAGCAACACAGGCAATTCTAACTTTTGGATGTTCTGTACTGGTTGGTTCCTGCAAAGGTTTAAGTGATAAACTTTCATGAATTAATAATTTTGTCACACAATAGTCATATGGGTATTGTGTATACACCCATTGGAGAAAAATTGTTAGGAATTGTAGACACACACACACAGAGATCAACTGTGTCATGATGTGATCTCTGGAAAATCAGCAACTGCATTAATGGCAAGCAAAACATCCTCAGGAAAAATAAAAAAAAACAGGAACAGAAGACAACCCACCAGAATCTGCAGAGCTTATTGATAATTAATGGTTGAAGAGAGAGCACTCACTGAGGCAGAAAAGCCAGGAGAGATCTCTGGGACAGTTTAGTTGAGTTGTTGTTCCACAGACTTTTTACATCCAAGGGATGACTTGCTACTGATATAAAATCACCAGATAAGTAAAACCCAAAAATGCACTGCAGAGATTACATAAAATATCTATATAAATAACTGTGTGAATGACACCATACACAATACAGAATGAATAAACTTATCCACAGATAAAATACATTCTCATTTGTGCTGCCTAGCTATTGAAGCACATATAGAGTGTTGAGGAAATTAATTTTATCCTTTCTGCAGAAGAGATTATGGATTGTAAGTGACCCAGTCTCTTATTGTGTGAAAACAGTACATTAATACTTCTGACTTGTCATTAATCAATACATCACTAGCAAATTATTCTTGAAATTAAGCTGTTGCAACTCACACTGCTGAAGCAAAAAGATTTAGAGGGGAGAGAAAGGGGGCTGAAATGAGATCCAATCCAAGGAGCTGTGCAACCTGCTCAGGATGGAATGGGAAATTGCATTTCCCAGCTACACAAAGAGAATCACTGGGGCAACTCTGACAAGATTCAGACTATGGAGAATATAAAATACAATGTAAAACAGAAAATGCTGAAAACTCTCCCAGACCATTCCAGTGAACCTGCCCCAGCACATTTCCACAGGGCAGCTCACAGTGCCTGCATGTTTCTGAATCAGCAAGTCTAACAGGCAGATATTTTGTTTCAGGGGTCAATTTTCCCATTGATGCAAGGAGGATTTACACATGCAAGTCCCATTAACATTAATAGGAGTTGCCCACATAAATCCCCCTGCAATGATGGGAGAAAAGACCCCATAGTCTGCAAGGATCCAGGTTCTAATGATTACCTGTCAAATGGCCCTAAGCATCATCAGCAGCAGAAAAAGCAGACGAAGCAGCTTCCAGGCTGGAAATGCCTCCAAAGGAGCAGTAACCACCTGCAGCCCAGGCAATGCCACAGAAGGGAAACTGGCATAAAATGGACTCTTTGGATATGAAGGGTTAATTCAATTAACCAACTTAAAAAGAAAGTACTCATTAAAAAAGGAATTCAAACATATCAAAGCACTCCTTAGGAAAAAAAAGGTGTGAATATTGTATGAGCTCCAAGGTGCTTGAAGGATAATACAGCTACTTGTTTAAAAATTCAATTAACCTTATCTTTCTTTAACTTGATTTATTAATAATCCTACAGATAAATTGCCAGTTTTTAAAAAGTCATGTTATCTTTTGAATACATCCTGTATGACAAGCCTTAAAAACGACTTCAAATAAGCCTAACCCTCACTTTGCATGCTTACATCATTTAAAGAAAGAACAAAATGCAGTTCAGAGCATGATTTCTGTAAAATATCAGCATCAACAGTCTGATCTACTGCTCCTGCAAGTGAGCTATTGGGTACTCAAGTACCATAGGAAAAACATTTAATGTTTCCATTCACCCTATGAAAGAGACATGAAAACAGTTTTTAAGCAATCAATGTAGTGTAAAGTCATACCTCCAACGAGTTCATCATTCCATCAGATCTCAGATCAAACCTGAGCCATTTCCAAACCTGGCTTCACATGGACAAGAGCACTCAGACATGAACTGACAGAAACTTAACAACACAGGTACCCCTACTGGCAATTACAGGTGTCCTCGTGCTGGAAGCAGCCAAGAGAATCCTCAGGAAGCCCCAGCTAAAAGTGAATTGCTTTTCTTTGAAAAAAAGTTGAAAGAAAACACAGGACCATGCACTTGCAAGCAAACCTTTAATTTTCATCAAGAGATTTCCTTGTAAACACAGATCAGAGATTCAACTGTGATCACTGTTTTTGAGAGACAGGGATAGGTCCCTCCAGTCAGCTTTTTTACAGATCTGCAGATGTTAAATAAAATCACACACCCATGCTTCCCAATACACAGAGAAATTACAGCTAAATGAAGAGGCAGCCTGCTTATTATTAGATATATTTATATATATAAATAACTGCTCCATCACAAGCATCCAGAGGTGACAGCTGCTGAACACTGGGAATGTTCCAGCCATGTGTTTGTCTGAGCACTCTGGATTATGCACACACACACACACACACACAGCAGTACCTATCCAACACAGGGTGCAAACACTAACCCTGAAATGCAGACTGGACAGTGGGCACGATGCAGGACAAAGAGAACAGTATCAGTTATGCTGTAAAAAAATAAATAAATTCCCCTTTCTGGCCTGGAGCCAGGCTCAGGGCAGGCACAGGCACCACAGGGCTGTACAGAAGCCTGGCTGTGGCATGGCCAGGCAGAGCTCAATGGTCAGGACTCAATGGCATTTTTTATTTACTTACAGTATTTAAGCACTCCTGGAACTGGCTCTACCCTCATGAAGAAGTTTAAACCCCAACTCATCAACTCTAGAGATACTACTGATCTACTGGGTGTGCATTTTAAAGTAAATCTTTAAGTATATGAGAAATACTTTTCATATCTGATTTCAAGCATGGTTCAGAAGAAGTGCAAGTTTAACATGGTCATTTACAGCAGCTTTCTCATTTTGTAGTTTTTTCATACAAACTAGGTTTATAAATAGTTCAATACATTTTATTGTATAAATGCTTCATGGTTTATCATTACAAAATGCATAGTTTACAGCTATCACACTAATTTTAATCTATTAACTGGGATCAATACAAACCTTTGGAATTATCAGTTGAATCTTCTCTCCACCACAAACCCCCTCAGTTAATGGTCATTTCAACTTCTCAGACCCTAAACTTCAAAAAGTAACTATTGACTTACTAAAGGCCCAAACAGTGCACCAAATCCTGGGAGACAAAGAACAGGAATGCTCCATTTATGACTGAATTCTGCTGGGAAATCTGGCATTAAGTTTAAATTCTGCCATTTTCCTGACTCCAGTAAATGAAGTCACTAGAGAAAATGTGTCATGTGTTAGGTCTTACTAAAAAAAATCTGAATGTAAAGTAGTTCCATGTGAGGAACATCTTCTGGATTATATTTCCTACTTTATTATGGCATCAGTTTCAAAATCATACAATAAAGCCACTGCAGAACTGTCAATGTTATTGCCTTTAAATTCCATTCATAAGGCCACTGTGAAGGACAGATGGTGAGCCTCACCTTCAGCTGTTTCATTAGCAGAGATCCAAGGATTTTTAGTAGAAATCATTTTCTGACTGGCAAACAAACTTGCACTTTTTTCTTTTTGCTTAGTTTTGACTTCCTCTTGAAAAGATTGAGGGTTCTTTCCAAGATGTAAAACAAAACCAAATCATCTCAATAAATCATGAATCCCATTTTAGCACTTTGAATCCAGATGTTTCATTCTGTATTTTTTTTTGTTTAGCTACAAACCCCACTGGATCTGGTGGGCCTGTGACTGTTTAGAAATGTCTCAGCTATTAATGAAACAATTTTAAAAAATGATCCACGCTAAGGAAAGTAAGGCAATGTCAAATAACACATCTCTGGGGGTTTTAAACCTCTTTCTCTTACCCTTCCTCCCTTATGTCCTAGTTTGGGTCTATCTCCTCTTCTCCTAAGAGAACACTGTTCATTCATTCATTCATTCATTCATTCATTCATTCACTCATTCTTCCTTTGTAACAGCAGCACCACCTTCACTACTGCTCTCCTCAGCTGAGGTTTCAGGCTTTGTCTCTGGTGAATTATTCAATCCAGACTCTTCTGGCTCAATCTCATCTTCATCATAAATAATATCTTCTGGATTTGGTGGTGGGGGGCAAAACTCCTCTGCTGGAAACATTTCTCGGAAAATAGTCTCAGCCTATTCAGGAAAAAGAAGAATAACATAAACTTTACCTTGAAATGTAACAGCCTGAGGCAATATTTTACAGATATTTGAGATTAACCTGCGTTCTCTCAAATCAATAGTGATTTAGGACTTTGACAGTATTGTAAACACATGGGAAATCCATTCCTTCTTGCAGACCTCGAAAGAGAAAAAGCAATTTATCTTTTTACATTGTTCTACTAGGAAGTCACAGCATAGGGCTTTGTAAAAAATGCTGGCCATTCTGTGTTGCATTGAGAACAAGAAAGAGGAATTTTCTGGAAGCAAACTGATCTTTTGCACTATAAAACCATCCCCAGCTCCAGTCCAAGGCAAAGCATGAGAAAGTCTTGGCTCTTTCCAGAGAGAGGGATCCATTTCAAAGGAAACCCAGGGTCCTGTACACATCAACAATCCATATCATGGCTAGATGGGTTTCCTTCTTAGATTAAAAAACTGCAAAAAACTTTCTATTTCTCCTTTTCTGAACAGCTTAAGTGTTGCCCAGTTGAGAACTACTCTTATCCAATGAAACATTACCACTGAAAATACATCCCCATACATTTGTGGTTCATGTAAAACTCCTGTCTATAATTCCAAGGTATTAGACAATAGTTTCTTCAATATTTAGTAGTATCAACTGAGAAATGTGTGTCCAGTTGAACCCAGCATTAAGACACAGGCATGAAAAGCCCTTGCACAGCAACTCCAGTAAGTTGAAGCTGAATAAAACTCAATTCTGTTCCTTTTTTTCTGCATCCCAACTTGTGGATAAACTGTGGGGACTTCTACAGCAACTTTTACAGGAACCATGACCAAAGTACCAACAACTGATTAACTCTGAAATCCTTCCAGATATAGAAAATAAACAGGTTAAAGGACAAATATTGGCCTGACAGTTTTAGTACATCCTCTCCTGACCATGAAGATGCCTCAGAAGTCTGAAATATGTCAGGGAATATATTACTTTAGCTCCTAATTCATGTCAGGTTGCAGCAGTGAAAACAGAAAACTGGAAGGCAGATGCTTTACTAGATCCACACATAGGGAGTTTGAAAAGATCATAAATGGCATCTTCCTTTCATTTAGCCTGTCCTCAGGGCAAATAAATGCAACCATCAGCATTAATTCAGTATCACTCCAGGAACTGAACACAGAATTGCAATAAAACAAGAGGGCAGTGATTTGTAAATGAGGTGTAGATGGAGAGTTGTCTGGAAGAGCTGTGGTCCTGCCTTGCCAATAATGGATCAGCAGTGCAATCACACAGCATGACAAACAAATTCAGTAATGCTGATGGTAATGAAGAAAAGAAATCACAGCAAGTGTCACTAAAACACTAATCCTAAAATGATTAGAGAATCAGATATCATTTTCCAAGCTATCTTTAAGACTAATACACACACTGGGCTTTTTTATGCTGTTCTGATCCATGAGTTTGCAAATATCTCCTGTTTGGAGATTCCCATCCCATTTCTGGGAGGGTGAGAGTAATTTGGGAGTGGAAGTCACCAAGTGACAGCTGTTTCCCTCCTCCTCTTGTCTACAGGTCCCTGCATGGTGTGACTCCTGCTTCATCTTCAGCCTCCTCTTCACTTTGCTCTCACATACCACTTCCAATTATAAACATGGTTACACTGAAATATTTTCCACTTTAACTTTGTTTGTGACCATTTGTTTCAAAATTTAAGTCAGGTTCAAAAAATGCAGCCTCTCCCTATTTTTGTCTAAAAGACAGTGATTTGGCTCTTGATGGCTCCTCCTCAGAGATCTGCTCAGCATCTCCCTCACTGATGGCCAACAGATTGAACATAAAGGCTGAATTACAGCACCAAAAATACTTAAACAGGGCCTGATCTATCCCATCATTGTCCATTGAGAAGAAAACCTCTTAAGGGAAGACAAACCTGAATGTTAGAAATGTTAAAATCAGATATAAGTTTTAAGTGTATTTAATCACTGTATTTAATCAGTTTTTAACATGTCCCATTTTAACAACAGTTTGAAAAACTTAAATTTAGAAAGGAACTCATTTACAATTTAAAACTGCTACCATAATAATTGTCTTGCATTATTTTGTCTTTACAGGTCTTTATCCCTCTGAGAGGCAAATTATTGCCCTGTAAAGCAAAATGAAGGATACTATTAGCCCTTAATGACACTGTTCTGACCCTGCAGTTCAGGCTATGTCAGCCTTTCCACTTCAAAACCTTATTTTTAAGAGGTTTATGACTTAGTCATAAAAAATCCTGCAACTGGCTAGAAGATGGCATGCACATTGTCTGAACATGGCTATTAAAAACACAGCTTTAAAAATGTCTAGTGGCACTTAATCCTCCAAAGCTGTGAAGTGTTCTCCTGGCTGACAGTGCCCTGACACCACAGGGGCTGCTGGGGCAGATGTGCCCAGGAATTTATTCCTTCCTGATCCAGGGGATCTCTGAAAGGAAAATTCTTTAACACAGTGATACCAAGGCAAAGAGAAGGAAAAGGAGGCCTGATCTACCACATTAGGAATTGTGCTGGGTTTTTCCCCAGTTAGTTTCTGGTTTGGGATTATGTCTTGCAAGCATTAAACTTCTTTGGTGATCCTTCCCACGTGAACTGCAGACAGGATTTTCTGCCTTTGGTTTGTACTGTACCTCCTCCTGCACCTTCCAGGTGAAGGACTCTGACTATTTCCTGATGTCTCCATCTACCTACTTTTATAATTTTGCAGTTATCATGTATAATTTTGTAGAGTTATCATGTATATTTTTGCATAGCAAAATAACCCAGACTGTATTGGACTTTTTTCTTTGGAATTAAAGTTCTGCAACCAAAATCTGCTCTGCCCAACCTGTTTGACAGCACAGTCATTTCCCAAAGCAGAGTCTGGCCCAGAGCAGACATAAACATTGGAGGGCAAGCCAGCATAGGAACTCTTCTCAACTCCTGAAGAATCTCTCATGTTGAAGTAGACTGCCCAGAGGACTCTGGGTTTCTCCAGTTCTTCACTGTCAGTCTCTGAAAAGAAAAAAGAGTGTTTGCAGTAATCAGTGTTGTTCTGTGATAAATATGTAATCTAGCACACTGGAAATCAAATTTTTATCATGGAATTACTGTAATAAAGTATTTTTTTCTTCAAAAAGCCAACTATTTAACTTTCTGAGATTCTCCTTCATCATTCTTCCCCTTTCCTTTCCAAGCACAGCTATGCAGACTCTCTCTGCACACCACAGCAGCAGCACCCTACCAAGAGGCCTGGTTTAAACTGAACACCTCTGACATGATCTCCCTCACTGGGGATGAACTCCAGAGCACAGACACACAGCCAGCCCTGCTGGGCTCTGCCAGCTCACAGGCACTGCACTCCCTGTGCACAGACACTCTATGTGTTCATACTTGATCTTTGTACAGAGAATCTCTAATTGTGGCAGTGCTGCTAAATGAAAAGAAATGTCTAATTTGTATTTATCTACACTTGCTGAGGCTTGTACTGTGCTGCAATACTCATAAGAATACAGAATTATCACAAACTCAACCTCCTTGCTCATACTCTGTCCCTCTCTGCTGTACTTTGCACGTTCCTGTGCTCCCTCTGCACACAGGCAGAAAAACCCCTGGGAAGATGAAAGTCACTTTTTAACAGTGCAATGGAGAACACACAACACAGAATCTGAGCTTAATAGTATCTATTTGTTTGGAATTTTTGCTATCCCCTTTCTTGTATTTTACCTCCTCTAAAGTAAATGAAGCTTGTAAAAGACCTTGTGAGATTTACTTCTTTCCAAGGAAAAAAACTTATTGATAACTATGGCATTCAGAAGAGTATTTTAAAGCAGTTGAATTACAAAAAAAGAGATCAATCTATGCTATTCCTTCAGTATCTTTTTATAACTGTCAAATAGTTAAAAAAAAAATAGGTGCTACCCATACTGAACAGTTTGAAATATAAATTAAATTCATCAGCCTGTGAAAGTCTGAGCCTTAATACAGGGCAAGATGCTCTTTAATATATTTAAAAGTTCACATTGCTCATAAAAGTTACTTCTTCCTCATTTAGGCAGGAAAATGAATGGAGTCCTCTTCTCCAGGTGACTTTGCCTCTTTGACCTGCCATGGCCCAGTGCTCACTTTATCTGGTGATTCATTTTCAATAACTCCAACAGTATTTGTTCTGACATTTTAATTAAAATACGACCACTACCTCATCCTGATGATAAAAAGGCCTATGTGTCAGGGAAAACTGGCTTCTCAGTGCCTCAGTGCACCTGAGGACCCCAATGATCACAGGGTTCCTACAGAAGAATTTCAGTCAGCTTCTAAACAATCTATCATTTCAAACCTGGATCACTTCAAACATGAAGATTAATGCTACCCCTCCCCAAATGATTAGAAGACACTAAACTGATCTTCTCTTCACCAGCTCTTTGAAACACATGGCACTGTCTTGAAAATTGAAGAGAGAAGTGAAATATTAAAAGGTGAAAATTAGCAGGTTTCAAGTTAAAACAGCTACAAATGAGAAATGTTTGCAATTCTCCAGTCTAATAAAGTTTTCTATTTACAAATCCAAGTTGTTTTCTAAATATTACAAGCAAACCAATTATGAGTATTATAAAGTACTCCCATGTCTCAGTACCTTGCATTTATACCAACAAACCCCTGTCAGTGGGAGCTGAGCACTGTTTTCTCTCAGAACTGTGATTTATTGCCTTGCAGCATGGGCACACTGTATTTAAACTGCTTCTGCCAGGGTTAGAGCACAGCAGCATCTCCCACATGCACATCACCTGCTCTGTGAGCATCTCCCACAAATATGGTTCCAGTCAAGATCTCGGGATTAAATTTCAAAAACTTTTGTGGAATTAGCCCAGGAATTTCAGGAACAATTTCCTTCTGCTCCATCAGCAGCTGTTCTCCTCCGGGGTGTGGGATTGTCCATCTCAGGGCCAAAGTTCAAAAATGTATCCAAGGTTTCCTTGAATTTAGGGCCAAGTAGTTGATTATTGGAAATCTATCTTTGTGATTACAATACAGAACAACTTTATGGTTCCACTGCTTACAGCAGAATCCAGAAAATTTCAATTCAAACAGCAAACAAAGAAACACTCAAAGACAAGAGGCTAGAACAACCCAAGAAGCTTCTACAATTTCACAGGTATTTAATTTCACTACTGCACCTTTCAAGGATGTGCTGAACAGCAAATATGTTCCATGGAGAAAAGAAAGTGTGAAAAATAAAAAGGTCCCAGACACTTATGGTCATGTCCTTGGATACTGGAGTTAAACCACAGCTGAAGCAGTCAGAAACAGCTACTTTAGTAAATTGTATTTATGAAAGACAGTATCATAATACTTCATGTGTTTATTTTTACCTTTTTCTGTATTTAGATTGAATAACTTCTGTACAACAGGCTCTAAATCTTCCCTTGCAGTTTTAGTTGATGGACAGGTTAGATGGACTAAATCTGGGAAAAGAGAACACAAACTTATTCCAGCCACCAACACACAGACAGATCAACAACATTTACAACTTTTAAAAGACACAGCAGGCTTTTAGAAATCACAATTCTTCATAAAATCCCTTCCTTTAAGCCAGGGAAGTACCATGGACATACAGTGTATACAGAGCACACAGAGAAATTCTCTGGGAACACCTGAGAATTCTTTAAGTTACTCCCATGATGCACACTGTGACTGTGCAATCCTTGGTACAACATTTTATCCATCCACTTCTTAGATGGGAGGAACTATTGCTGAACTATTCCTTTATTTGTTCTGTTTCTCTGCTCAGATCCAGAAGCAGCTGCTCCATCCCACCTGGTTTTCCAGCCATGCATTCATTTAAAAGCCTCACCTTAAAGCTTTTCATAAAACCACCTTGCTGGACTCATCTGCTCCTGGAAACTTCTCACCAGAGAAGTCTCCATCAGAGAATCCTGATGGAATTTAACACTGTGCAAAGTTTAAACTGATTTTTCTTCAGTACTGTAAATTTTTGATCCATGTAAAAGCAGAGTCCAGCTCTGGTAAATCTAGATGACATTTTTGTCTCTTCTCTCTGAAGCCTGGCTGTATTTGTTGTCATTATTTTCCAGTACATCACTCAGATCTTGACCCTGGTTCTGTCAGGAACAGAAATTTAACCCTTCATGCTCCTCTGCTTTCAGGTTGCACACATACAGATTCTACTCAAACATTAATATTCATTTTTTTATTCAACCCAGACCAAACCTTCTGTCTGAAGGAATATGTATTAAAATAAGGAAAAGGGTGGGGATAATCAAAGTCTCTCCCTAACCTTACCTAGATGCTTCCAATCCCAAACACTGTAATAAAATCTATTCTTTCCTCAAAAAACCCAGCTATAAATCACTAAAGTTCACATCATTTACTTTCTATAAAATCTTTTTTATTATCTTTAAGGTTATGGTTATGAGTCACAGTCATCAGTATATATTTTGATTATATTTGATTCACTCAGGTATAACTGCATTAGTTACAGTGGTTGCCAACATTTGTCTTCAAGTAATTCTCCCAGCAGGAAGAACGATGAGTTCAGTTCCTGATTTCATCATTACAGTCTCCATTTTTAGGGCAAGTGAAGGAGTTTGGTTCCACTCAAGTGGCAAAACAGATGATGTGCCTGTCATTTGTGCACTGTGATCAAACAGTAGATGTATTTGTATACTTATCTTAAATAATTGTTCCAAGGAGAAATCAGTCAGGTTAAAACCCATTTACAGATAATGATGTAAAAGTTTTTTTAAAAATTATGAAATATGTCCCATAACTGGAACTCAGCAATGCCTAATATAGAACTTTATTATTTCAATATATGAAGACAAATTTCATTAAAGAAGGCAGTACCTTCTCTTCTGAAATGAAAGGAATTGATGGAGAAAAGTAAATAACAGAAACCTTAATATTTCAGCACCATAAAAATCCTCCTGAAACTAATACTTTAGATCCATGGAACATCAATCTTTCATTAGTTTCACTTCCTGCTGTATATATCTTGTGAACCCTTAATAAAAAGAAATCAGCTATTTAAATGATAAATATTAACAATATGCTTTATAGCACTAAGGTGTTAATTAATTACAAGCCCATATTTTTTTACTATTATTTAGTAGGAGATATAACTTTGAATGAGTTAAGCCTTTACTCTTCTTTCATATGCAAAGAACTTAGTTCAACCCTATTTAACAGCAAAATAAACTGGTTATTATTACAGTTACTTATTTCTTGTTGAACAGAATTGGGTAAGGTAACCTCTAATTCTATTCTAATAAATACCCCAAACAAACATTTTATTGCTCAATTATTTGAAATTCACATAAAACACCAACAACAGAATCCTTTCAGAAGATAAAAGGCTGCCAAATACATTGTAGTTCAGGTATTTCCATTTAATAGTTCAGCTAAGGGAGCCCATTTTCAAAAAAAACAGATGACAGATTAGCAGGAAGATTAATTGTGGGGGTGTTTGTGGGTCCCCAGGATGAGGGAAGAGATGAGAATCTTGATTCCAAGTTTCAGAAGACTGATTTATTATTTTATGATATATATTATATTAAAATTATGTACTAAAACTACATTAAAGAAAAAGAAAGGGGACATCAGAAGTGTAGCAAAGAATGAGTAATAAAAACCTGTGACTGCTCATAGCCTCGACACAGCTGCCTGTCATTGGCCATTAATTAAAAACAATCACACGCTGGGTAAACAATTCTCTAAATCACATCCCAAAGTAGCAAAACATGGAGAAGCTGAAGCTTCCCAGCTTCTCAGGAGAAAAGATCCTGGCAAAGGGATTTTTCAGAAAATACATCAGTGACAATTAATGGATTATTATTTTTATCTCCTGAAGGAGTATTTACTCCTGTGGAAGTGAAAATGAGTCCATGAAGCTCCATGATAGCAGGAAGCCCTGGCTCCCTGTGCTCTGTGCAGCAGAGGAACAACATCCAGGGATTCTCAGCTGTGCTCCAGAGCTGCCAGAGCCAGAGGGGAAATGTCCTTTACTTACAGCAGTCCTTCATGCACGTCATGGTGGAGGAGCAGAGCTCGATGACACGAACGGCCGCCCTGCCCGGCTCCAGGGGGGGCACTGTGAGGATGGACACCTGGGACAGAAACACAGCCTGAGGGACAGCACAGGGACAGAAACACAGCCTGAGGGACACCTGGGGCAGAAACACAGCCTGAGGGACAGCACAGGGACACCTGGGACAGAAACAGGGCCTGAGGGACACCTGGGACAGAAACAGGGCCTGAGGGACAGCACAGGGACACCTGGGACAGAAACACAGCCTGAGGGACACCTGGGACAGAAACACAGCCTGAGGGACAGCACAGGGACACCTGGGACAGAAACACAGCCTGAGGGACAGCACAGGGACACCTGGGACAGAAACAGGGCCTGAGGGACAGCACAGGGACACCTGGGACAGAAACAGGGCCTGAGGGACACCTGGGACAGAAACAGGGCCTGAGGGACAGCACAGGGACACCTGGGACAGAAACACAGCCTGAGGGACACCTGGGACAGAAACACAGCCTGAGGGACAGCACAGGGACACCTGGGACAGAAACACAGCCTGAGGGACACCTGGGACAGAAACACAGCCTGAGGGACAGCACAGGGACACCTGGGACAGGTGTCTGAGGGGCAGCACAGGGACACCTGGGACAGAAACACAGCCTGAGGGACACCTGGGACAGAAACAGGGCCTGAGGGACAGCACAGGGACACCTGGGACAGAAACAGAGCCTGAGGGACAGCACAGGGACACCTGGGACAGGTGTCTGAGGGGCAGCACAGGGACACCTGGGACAGAAACACAGCCTGAGGGACACCTGGGACAGAAACAGGGCCTGAGGGACAGCACAGGGACACCTGGGACAGAAACAGGGCCTGAGGGACACCTGGGACAGAAACACAGCCTGAGGGACAGCACAGGGACACCTGGGACAGAAACACAGCCTGAGGGGCAGCACAGAGAGAGCTGGGACAGAAACACAGCCTGAGGGACACCTGGGACAGAAACAGGGTCTGAGGGACAGCACAGGGACACCTGGGGCAGAAACAGAGCCTGAGGGACAGCACAGGGACACCTGGGGGATGTGGCAGGTGCAGCACAGGGCCTGGGGGATGTGGCAGCACCACCATCCCCACTACAGCTCAGAAGGAACTGCAATTACAGTTTGGTTTTCTAGCCCACTATGGCTGACAAAGCAGATCTAAAGATGCATTTGAAATTGAACAATGAGAACTTCAAACAGCCAAAAGGAATGTTTAAAAAAACCAAAGGAACTTGGTTCAAAGTTTAGACAAGATAAATAATTAACAGAATAGTAAGGGTAACAGTTTATTAAAAAGCAAGCAAAATTAAATTAAAGACAGCAGCTTAGAAATTCTATTATAGTGTGAACCAAGCAGGAAAAATCCCAGTCATTGAACTAAACCAAATCAAAATTTGTAACAGTTTTATAGACACTAAACAAATTCAACCTATATCAGTACAGAGCGCTGAGTAAAGATCTTGATTCAAACACAAACAAAACGGAATTAATGACTTAATTCCTACCAACAAATAAATATTAACACATGAGACAAGTGACATAGAATTGGTGTGTACCTGCTGCTCTGAGTCTGTGTTCAATACAGACTGATCTGTAATGAGCACTGCCCTGGAGATCTGCCTACAATTCAATAAAAGAATGATGTAAAATTAATGACATAATAAATTCAATTCTGCAAAAATGAAAACAAAGATGTAAAAATAGCAATTTAGAACCATAGTTTTGGTAACACCAGGGTCATTTCACTATCTAACTTTTATTACTATAATTCTTAGTGGGAAATTTTGCCTGTTGCTGAAGCAGAAAGACACCTGCAACACCAATGTAGTACTTTCAGTGACTGAAAGAGGTGATGAATAAATGAATCAGTGCAATTGTATCAAACAGACTTAAAAAAGAACTTTAAAAAGTTCCTTTGCCTGTTTGCTCAGGATTAGCAGCAGCACATGAAGGCCTTGTGCTGCTGCAGAGAGCCCAGGGGCCTTGGGATGAAGGGGAAATGCAGCTGGGGGAGCTCCGTCCTCACTGCACTCTGCAGTGCCCAGGGCTATCTTGCTCTGCTGAGCCTCCCCTGCCCTGCTCTGACACAGGCAGGACCTGCCCAGGGCTTCTGCAGCAACAACCAAATCACAGAAATCAAGGAGGTTTAGGACTTGTCTAAAGCTGAACAAACTGAAAGCAGGAACAGCAACTGGCACCTTCACCTTCCAAAAACATTCCAGCAAATATGAAATTCCCAACACATTTAGAGCTCTTGGATTTGTTATATGGAAAGGGGGAATCTGATTTCAATGACAGCTGAAGAAAACTTGACTATGGAAAGTACAGTATACCCTCCAGTTAACAGAGAAATACTTTGCTCAATACTGAACTGCAAAAATAAAGGAGTGGACAGGAGGCTCCTCAATTTAACTTGCAGGGTACTTTACACACCATGATTTAAAGAAATTGTGGTTTTTGTTTTACCACATACCTGTAACACACATTGGTGCATGTGCTCTCTGAGAGGTAACTGTCTTCCACAATAAAATAGTTGGCACTTATTCTTTGTCCAAAGTGATCCACAATAGCTTTGCACCTGTTTAAAAAAAAACAAACCACAGTAAGAAATTTTGATTAAAGGTAAGAAAAGCATCATATGTTGTTAAAATTGAGTTATGCAGCACCTTATTTGTACCTTTCATTAAATTTAGCTAAGTATTTCTTGAACATGTGAACCCCTAAACCAATTCAACTGATCACCAAATCCCAGACTGACACATTCTACCTGGTGTATATGCATTTCCACATGCAATGCCAATATAGATAATGACATCCCAACTTCAATAAATTGATCACTTTTTACAGAAAATGTCAGCTTATAGCACTGGTATTTAGCTCTACATTTCTCACCTCATAATATTTTAAAATAAAATTGTGAATTATTCTGGAGGTACTACCCCATTGCAGTGGGGTTTCTTTCTCAGAAAGACACCTTCACCAAACCCAAGTTTATTTTGACAATAATATTTGACAAATTAAATAGCAAATTAACTTAGGAGACTTGGGAAAGTCCCTGACAAATAAGTGCATCAGACTGTTCCAAGAGTGAGTTGCTCTGTCTATGACTAAATACACCCTTTATCTCTAAGTGACACACAAAGGGATTAACTGAGTCCTGGTGTTGTAAGAACACCACAAATGTTCTCCATAGAACAAGGACAGAAATAGAAGTGGGACAGAAATGCAAACCACAGAAATGAACCCATTCAGTGAGCTTAAATGAGAAGACAAATTTCAGATTTTAAGGGGGAAAATTCTCTGTGAAAGAACAAATTTCTCTTATGTCTGACATATGAAGCTCCATCATATATATGAGACAAAGAAAAAGGAGGCTGCACACAGCTACTCAGTAAAGCCACCTCTGCTGCTGATTCTGTATCCATGATCTGTGCTCTCTTCTACACTATCAGAACATTTACTGCATAAATAAATAAATAAGCTTTACTGAACTTTTCCTTGGGGCATGAAAATTACCTTTTATTAAATTAAACTTTTCTGAATAACTTTATCAGTGTTTGAACAATTTAACACACAGGACTTAAAGCAGTGACTTTTCTCCCACACACACACATGGGAAACATCCAAGGGAACACAAAGCCTGAGATCATGTGCAAATTTACCTTTTTATCATAGTGCAACTTTATCTGTGGAATATCTGGCATGCAAGTTATGCCTTAGGAATGAACAACATTTCTGTAACTTCAAGCTATTTGTCAGCTTCTGGGATTATAATGATCTACAAACCCAAATCTAAATAAGTAACAGCAATCAGCTCCACCAGCTCTGGTAAACCAGTTGTTCCTATAACCTCAGATGAGAATTGAAAAAAGGTGACACAGAGTCCTCATCTGTAAATGTAAGAAGTTTATGACTATTAAACATGTTTTTGTAACACTGACTTCTAATGCTGACCTCCCAGGCATCTGGTCCCTCCATATATTCCTATTTTCAAATTCAACAGGTACCTGACAACAGTACAAGCACTGTTTGACATCCAGCATTCCTCAGTTTCAAATCCTATCCCATGTGTGTTTCACTTGTAACTTTAACAAGTTTCTCCTAACTGTTAATCCCAGTGATTTCATCCTGGAGCTCTCATTTGAATACTGCAAATAAACAAGGAAGTCGAGCTGCTGCAGCTCATTTCTAATTATAACCTTTCTTATTGTTTATGAAACAATTTCCCCACCACCCCCCAAACATTCTGGAAGGGGAAAGGTTGATTAAATGTCATGTTGCATCACTCAAAGCCAGCGAAAGCAACGACACATTTTATTTTCCTGCTAAGTGCTGTTTCCTCTCCTTTGTTCAGGAATAGCAGCAGGTCATATGTGTGATAAGATTTTAAACTGAGAGAGAGAGAGGGCTTTTCATTTCAGTCCCACTTCACTTCAAAGGGTGATGCTGAGAAAATTTCTTTCAAGTAGTGCTTCCACATGCAGCAAACACTCCTGCACTGACATTATCAGGTCTCTGTCATCTGATCTGTGCTGCGACAATGAATCACAGCCAACCCTCCATTGACCTTCTTTCAATGTGTCTGGATAAAAGGATGAAAATTAGAATCCATCTCCTTGCAGTGCCACGAGTTATAAATGTACTTTATAGGGCTCATTATCCAAACTAATGGACTAAGGGCGACATCCTTGAAATGGACTCAGCAGCACTGACAAAGCCAGGCTGCAGTATTTCAGCAGATATGTAAATTACTGGCTGTTTGCTCTATCTTTTTATCACAGATGTATAAATGGCCATTTGTCACATCTCTTCCATTTTGAGACAGAATTATGCAATTGGAAACATATGTGAAGTGTGATCAATATAAAATACCCACCATTATGATGAAATTTTACATGCACCCAAAAAAGTGACACACAATAAACACAGAGAAAAACAACATTATCATACATTAAATGTGGGTTTTTCTCCCTTAGTCTCAGAAATACAATGTTCCACAGCCTCAGAAATGCAATGTGGTATTTATTTTCTACCAAGAACTCAGGATGTCCTACAAACTTATTAAAACAGCAGATCTCGTATCATACATAAAAACCAGATATTTTCAAGTGCATTACTAAAACCTTAAAATAGGGATGTCTAAAATTTCTGTTCTTTCACCCTGCCTTGCCTGAATCTTATTTTCAAAAATTATAAAAAGACCTACAGAAAAAAGGTTAAAAATAATTGTAGAGCTGGGTATGAAATCTACTGTTCTCTGTATATACAGGCATGGGTAGGAAAATGTGAAAAAGCAATGTTAGCCACGTCTAGAAAAAGGCTGGAATAAACTTTGGTGATATTCTGAGACTTTTAATTAAACTCTAACAAAAAAAAATTAGAAGAAAAACAAGGCTGTAGCTAGAAGTATGTATTTTCCTTATGTGTACTAAAGCAGGAATATTAAAAATAGAGAAAAAATCCCTGCCTTAAGGCATGGATGCAGCCTGGAGAGCTGTGAAAGGAGCTATAAAGTGGTAATGACCACTGCACAATGCATTCCTGCAGTGCTGAGTGAGCCATCTGTAACCTGGGGAAGCTGCCTCTGCAGCACACAGCCAGCTGCACTGACAACCAGATATGAATTTGCCTCTTACCAATTACTATTAATGGTCTGTTGACTCAAAAGCTCAGTAACTCATAAATAGCCTCATTAACAACTTGATAGCTGATTTTTATTAGGCAAAACACTGAAGCCCAAAGTCAAGAGGAAATACAAGCTGGTGCAGGGGGGGAATACACAGTGAGGAAGGAGATAACAGCAAGAACAAAACAGGAGATAAAGGAAATGGATACCTTGGATGTGTTGTGCTTCTTCATATTCACTATCAGAAAATGGCATTATTAAAAGCTCAATGTTTTTGGAATAATCAAAGTCTGGTTAAATCTTTAGAAGTATTTCAATAATTCTGCTCCTCAAAAATCTATCATCCTAACATGGCACAGGTGAACCCCAAAAGCAGCCTAAAAAAAGACACTTGTACTGTTTTTTTTTTAAACTGTATCAAAACATGAAGGCAGGTGAATGGAAAAGCAGAACTCCAGCTCTTCTGGAACACACAACCTTATAAAGAAAACATTGATTTCAAAGGTCTTCAGGATGTGTAAAAGAAGTTGGAAACTGGGGCAAGCAGTGCCACTGACCAGTTGAGACCTGCACAGAGTTTTGGAAGTTGCCATCAAAAAAAAGCTTTGTTCCCCTGCAAGAGCAATTTAAATATTTAAACATTATTGGAATATAAAACATCCTACAGCAACAGCTCAAATATCAGTGTTAAAATAAATGACAGTTCCTGAAAGGGGCACAGTTTAATTTTCATATGAATTGTGCATTTGGAAGAAAACACCTGATGAAGCAAATTTGCATCTCAAAGTCTGCAACCGTGCAGTGAACTCCAGAATCTTCAGGAACTGGCAGAAAGGTAAAATCTGGAGTTTATCCAGTTTCAGGGAAAACAGCTACTACTTGACAATGTGGCAAATGCAGCAACAAGAACTGTGCTCCAGGAATTGCAGAGGAGCTGGGAAATAAAACTCACACCCCCTCATTTAACTACTCATTCTCCTAATACATTGGTACTACATCATTTCTAAATTAATTTTCTAAATTTTCTACAAAACATCTTGAACTTTTCAATTATAGACACTAAACAGCAAACAGAGTCTTTAAGACAGCCAAAGTGCAGTTAGACTAATATCTGATAAAATGTGTATAACAAAAATATGACAATTTACAGAGGTGTGAAAAATGCCACTATAGAAAAAACTGAGTTGATTTTTCTTAGCTCAACTTTAAATCTGCCTACAGGCCTGATATTGTTGTAAAAGAATTTATTCTGGAATAAGAGGGCAGCATAGTTTATGACAACAATCTACCTAAAAACTCATTAAAGTCTTTTCTCTTGGAGTGACATGCATTATCAGCAAAGATTAATCTGATGAGTCTTTAGGTGAGCTCCATTTTTAAAAATGCAATAACAGAGGGCTTTGTTGTCATCTGATGAAAATCAATTAGAGTAGGTAAGGCCACAAGGAAAACTAACATCACTCATCACCAGCCCCCCGGCAGCTGAAATGATTTGTCTTCCAAGCTTGGGTGATCAGGAGCTGTAGTAATATCACAGGGAAATTAATTTAGTTTCTATATTCTAGACCCACTTTCCTTGTTCTGGAGGACCTATACACAAATTACTTTTAATCAAGGTTGATGTGTTATTAATACCAAGGAGGATCTCAGAAGAATCATTTTTTTTTCAATTGAACTTGAGACATTTTTCACCTGTGTTCTGTGCATGAACACAAGTTCCTGCTGCCCCTTACCGGCCCGAGGCTCTGTCCAGCACCAGGCAGCGCACGGCGTGACGGAGGCAGTAGATCCCCCCAAACACAGCACACAGCCTGCAACAGGGAAACACAGGTAATTAGTGCAGCTCTGCTAATTGCAATCAGTCTGAGTGGTCAGCAGGGCAAAGCTCTGAGGTGTTGTTTAGTGACAGGAGAAAGATGTGGAGCTGCTGGAGTGCAGAGGAGGACACGGAGCTGTCACAGGGCTGGAGCCAGGCTGGCAGAGCTGGGGGTGCTCACCTGGGCAGGAGAAGCTCCAGGCACAGCTCAGAGCCCCTGGCAGGGCCTGAGGGGCTCCAGGAGAGCTGGAGAGGGGCTGGGGACAAGGGAGCAGCCTTAAACTGAAGGAGGGTAGGTTTAGATTGGATATATGGAAGACATTCCTCCCTGGGAGGGTGGGCAGGACCTGGCACAGGGGCCCAGAGCAGCTGTGGTTCCCCTGGATCCCTGGATGTGTCCAAGGCTTGGAGCACCCAGGGACAGTGGGAGGTGTCCCTGCCCATGGCAGGGGTGGCACTGGATGAGCTTTAAGGTCTCTTCCAACCCAAAGCAGTCTCTGATTCTGTGATTTTGAAGTGAAAGCATTTTGATATCTCTTCACAGATGACAAACTTGAAAACTTCCACTTTGCAAACCTGACTTCCAACAATGGCATTATCCTGTCATTCCAATGTCAGATGAGGCAGATCAAAGACAGCCAGTCCCACAACCCCTCTGACCTGCAGGACAGGGACAGCCCAAGGAGTTGTCAGCACCACCAAGTACCATGGGACACCTGGAATACCCAGCTCCGTAAAAACAACCTGGTCCTCATGGAAAACCAGAGATACATCCCAAAATCCCAGCCTTGGCTGCTTGGAGATTATTAAAGATGCCACAAAGGTGAAACATCCACTGAAGAACTCTTAGAGAACCCAGAGCTGTGGGTTTATTATCTCTAATGCTGCAATCCACAGCCTCCTGCCTGACACAGCAGCTATCAGCATCTTTCAAACCAACTCAGAGGAGTTGATTTCATATCTGGCATTTAAGAACAGCACTAGTAACTTAACCAGAACTGGATTCCTTAGTTAAAAACATTAATTACAGTTTTCCTTCAACCACAGCCAGGAGGTTTTGATATACACACTTTATTTTTCCAGCGTGCTTTGAAAGAACTTTGCTGCTTGGCTGCACAAAAATGTGAATTATTTCTTTCCAAGAGTAGCCTGCTATCCAGAGGATGAGGGCATGACCAGTTTTCATAGGCCAGCAGAAAAGTTCTTTTTTAAAATGAAAATGGAAAGGAATTTTGATTGTGTTGCTGAACAATCACAAACAGCCATAACACCTATTAGAACAGCCTAGCATGAAAAATGACACAGCTAGGAAGGACTTGCCAAAATTATTTAAATACAGAAACTGAAATATTCAACTAAATGGCACCCCAATAATTCATGGCAAAGTAAAATCATTGTGCTGGCATTACTTTCATACAATGGGCTATTCAAGATGATTTGACTGCACTTGAAGTACAAGGCAACTCTTTGATACCATTAACCCTAAATGACAGACATTTAAACTGATATTACTCTAATTAACTGGCGACTGCCTCCACCAATAATTCAAGTTTTGCTGAAAGATAGCAACAACACTGTACTCAGCTTCAACTTTGCCCTGCTGACATCAAATCATATTACAGCTAAATTAACAGTTGTGAAAATTTTTGGCCTGGTAGCCTTCCATCATACACAGCCTTTAAATGTCATTTCAGACCCCATCAAGGCAGAAATCAGCAGTTGCAATTTTTAATACAGCTGTGGAACAATAGGACATATTAAAAGCTGCATTTTTGACAGCATATTCGCAGTGATTTATGAGTTTGTATATAATTTGATTATTCTATTAATTTTACTGATTACTGATTCAGCTAATACAGTGAAGGTCACTTACAAAATAAATCTTCATTACATTTCACAGAAAGTAACTGCCTCCAACTAGTTGTTTTCTTTAATTAAACACTAATGCAACAAGAGAGAAAATAGGCTGCAGGGTTGCTGCATCTGTTGATACAAGAGGAGTTTACTGCTTTGATGTAATGCTCTGTGATATTAATTGAACAAAAATAGAATGTCTCTCCATTTGACATCTCGATTTCCAACACTGAGATACCACAAAAACACTCACATTACAGACTTAGCCTTAGTTCATTCTGAAAGAATTTTAAAACTGTATCTAATAATTTTATGCCAAAATCTAGTTTTTATTTCTAGCATGTAATTTGTGTTCTGCTTTCTAAAATGCACGTTGTGATTAATTTAAAAATTGACTATTTTTTAACTGTGCATTTTTTCTATAGTAAAAACTACTTGCTTCTCTCCTTAAAGCTGAATACTCCATGTACAGCACTGCAAGCTTTGGAGAAAGATCAAAGAAAAACATGGCAAGTGCTGAGATAATGAATTGTTCTCTTTCAGTTTATTTTTACACACAGAGCAAGCTGTGACCTGGTTCTTATGTTAAAGTCTGTTTCCTGAAAGGCCCCTGGAATGTCAGCCTTTCCTCCAATGTTGCTGTATTCCAAAAACATGAACAGGTAGAGTAGACACAAATCAAATAAATAAAATAGCTACAGCTACAAAAAATGATGGTTAATCTTCCCAACATATGGTTCCCATACCAAAGTCAAAACCTGGAGTGTGCATCCACCTGGGTAACACCAAAAATCCACCTCACAAAAAAAACCAGCACCCAAAAACTAATGAAGAAGATAATCAATGTCATCCTGAATGGTCCTGGCATTTGGAGAGCTATGGAAAGGAAAATTCGTGACAGAAATGCTTAAGGAAGCAGATGAAGAGCCAAATATTTTGACTTTTTCCTGCAGGCTGTGTTCATTATTCCTGTGAAATTTAAAAAGGTCCTGTAAGATTAGAGAAGCAGCCTATGCTCTAAATCCATCAGCAACATGACAATTGTACACCACTCCCAGAGTTCCTGCACTCAGAGCCTGCAGCCCAAGGTGAGATGATTTCTTTCCCCAGATCTCCCCTCCTTCCAGAAAGCCAGGCTGGGGCTGGGAAATGCTGCAGGAAGAGGAGCTGGAATGGCAGAGCTGGGGTACCAAATTGAATTTGAAACTAAGAAATTGCTCCTTTTGGTTGTGTGGAGTTTGGACTGCATATACAGAAATGTCCATTCACATCCTGTGAAACACTCAGGCAGTGAACACTGCCAGTAAAACTGACAAGATAAAAACTGCTGGGCTTGGTTTGGTTCAGAGCAGAAACCTCGAGCTCCTTATCACTGACCCTAACAGACCCTCTGTGCACTTCTCTCCATAATTACAAAATAGGGGTAATTTAAGTCTATTTCATCAGAGTCTGGCAAGGGTTGGTATTTATTGGTCATGGATTCTGAATGACTGCACTGAAGTACAACTATTTTAAGAGTTTTAACATGAGTTCCCATTATGTGATGTACAAGTTTTGGGGTTTGGGAAGTCACTGCTGCCATTTACAGGCCCAAGATCCCAATTCCATTTCCCAAATTCAAATGTAAGAAGATAATGCAATAAAAATCTTAATTTCATTATATATTTCTATGTTCCTATACTTCAGCCTTGCTCTGTGCCAGTGTAGATTTCTCAGAGTGTTTCTAAACCTAAGGAAATTCTGTGGACAAAAAAAGACCATGTTTAATCTGTATTTCATTTCAACTAGTAATTAGTAATTGAAACAACTGCAGTACCAGCACCTGATAGAAGTGCCATGTTACTGATGACTCTTGTCACAATATAAAAGTGCTGTTTCTTAAAATTAACCACATTACCAACCTAATTGTTTCAAGGACATTGCAATTAACACTACTTAGTGAATCAAGGTTAAGAGTCATTCTCTGGGATTCTAAACTCAAGACACAGATGATTTCTATGAAGGTTAGGTGAGAAGCCATCAGGTAATCTGTTTAAATGGCCTAGAAATTATGGTTAAAGCACTGTGGCAACTGTAAGAAATTACCACAGAGCTGGAGAGGGAAAAAGAAAAAGGAAATAGAAGAGTCCAGTTGTGTCTGTGCTGCTGTGAGGGCAGGGAAGTGCAGAGGCACTCCCAAGGCTGCTCTCTGGGGAGGTGGGAGGACCTGGCTCTGAAGCCCATGGACTTGCTGGAGAAGCTGCTCCTCAGCCAAGGTCACCCAGCTGCAATTACACAACAGCTCTGCCCCCAGAGAGGCTGGGGAGAGCAGGACTGCAGGGCAAGGCACAAAAGCCAGGCACCAGGAGCAGTCACTAAACATCAGCTCATCTCTAAAACCCATTTCTGTGTTCTCTGCCTCCAGAAAAGACACAAAAATTCCAGTTCTCTTAACCCTCAGTGAAATTCAAGGGCTATTTTACTAATTCTGTCATGTTTAGGAAGGTACCTTTCTCTGACTTCTGGTTTAATGAAAAAGGACCCTGCTAAATGCAATTTGCCTCCTCATCTCAGATTTGCTCCAGTAATAAACAACCCTGTCATTTCCACAGCTCTCCTGATAATGCTGCAAATATTCACATGTCTGAGTCAGAATTCTCAGGAAGAGCCTGTAAGGCACAACCTGCACATCCCCACACAACCAGGGAGGAATTTCCTTGCTGAGGGACTGGTAAGAGGTAATACCAAATCATACATTCAGATATATTTCCCTCCTATTATCACCATTACCCTAATTATTAAACCCTGAAAAAGTCATCTCACAACAGCATTTGTATTCTGTGCTTTTAGGTTCCAAAAATGCTTTTTAAATGAACTAAGATGATCAAGAATGAGAGTAGGACAATGTAAGTCTGACCCCTCAATACAATTTCTTGACTGAAAACTTTTCCCTGCCTAGTTAGGGGTGGGAAATCCACACACTTGGACAGCATCCACATGATTGAGGGCATCCCATGTGAGAGATTCTAATGGCTGAAGGCCTTCACCAGGTATAAACTCCTGCAGAACACAATTTCCAGCCAGAAATGACAAGGAGCAGAACAGCTCTCATGTTTGCAAGTAATTTTTTAAACAAAGAATTGACAAACACTCACTCAGAAGATAAAATCTAAAATGGGAAGGTATTCTCTAAGTTTCATCCACTTAGTGCATTTTACAACAAAGGTTATTTCCAAATTAAAAGTCTTTTCCTGTCAAATTCTGAGAAATACTGTGGGCAAGGACACAAAAGCATTCCACAGCTGTATTAACGACAAGGCTCACTGATCTGTGAATAACCTGAAAAAAATGAAGATTATTGAGTTACTTTACCAATCTATCCATCCATCACTAGTGAACAGGTCTCAGAATGATGGATTATCTCACTTCCCTCATGTTTATCCCAAGAAAGAGTTTCTCCTTAGAGGGAAAAACAAACAACTGCTCCTACAAACAATCCTGCTAACTCTGCTTGCCCATTTTGCATTCATCTGCCAACAAAGTGAGAAGAAATATATCAAGTTTGTCTTTAAAGGCCAAACTACATTTGAAGTTTTATTATTTCCCTGAAATGCAAGTGAAAACAATTAAGAGGAAAGCAGCACTGCAGTTACTGGTACTATTCAGTATTTTAATACAACTCAAGGAATAGTGATAAGTTGTCACTAATTCCAATTACATTTTCTGGTCCAAATAAATGAAATAATTGTAAGTGATAACAGATAGATAAATATGAAAATTAGGTATTTTTAAATGGAGGAGTGAACTCATATCTCACTATGATTTTTAAATCACCTGTGATTGTTTCACATGTGCTGACAGTCAAATCTGTCACACCTGATTGTCACCAGGAATTCACACTGATTGAATTTCTCATTAATATGCTAAATCATACAATTTACAAACAGAAAAGTTCTGCATCTTGCTAACATGCAGAGACATAATTCTTATGTATGGATTTAGATAATCTATACATAATTCTTATGTATAGATTTTTTATGAAAAACATGGTGTACCCCATTTTTAATAAACTACTGCAGTGAGGTTTCCTGAAGTCCAGTCTTGATTTCAGACCACTAAAACCTCTCCTAGATTGTAACAGGGACATAATTGGGAATTTTAAAGGACCTGAGACTACCCCAGAAGCTCTGACATCTGTAGCAGGTAATAGTGCACATGTAAAGGTAAAACTGATTATTCATTTTTAAATATATACAGGAACCCTCAGAATCAATCACACTATCCATCTTATCTCAGCCTGGCCTCTTAATCTTCCTGTAAATATGGGCACTGAAAGAGATGGAACTGTCTTAATCAGATCTTTCCTCCATCACTAAATTACTGCTGTCACTGTCACGGAGACAGAAATTACAATTTCAGCCAGAAGCTGCAGGAACTCTTACAAAGGGTGACACTGCCCACCAAATACACAATGGGAAAGCTCCAGTCTGTTTATAGGAATGCACATCACTAAACTGCCCAGAACAGTCAGGGACTCACCAGCTCCTCTGGCCAAGCAGCCAAGGATATTCCAGCAGCTACTGCCACCTGTCAGCTTCTGGATAATTCTTAACAAAGTCACCAGAGACACAGCATGTCCCTGTAGGACCTTTGTGACATGACACAGGGGACAGTCATCAATTCCCTCTGAAAGTTCACATGGGAAAAAACTACTGCTTCTCAGAAAGTCAATTCCATTTGCATGTCCATATTTGCATGGGTTCAGAGGAAAGAATGTGAAACCAAACAGAAGAGAAATTCACCTGCTCTGCCCCAAATTCAGTGTGTTCACAAAGCAAACACAGCAGGAGATGTAAAAGCTTGTTTGGGTTTCCCTCAAGAATGAGATATTATTATATTCACTTGTACTTAACACCAGACTATTGCTACCTCATCAGAAAGGAAGGGTCAGAACAGTTTTGTACCAAGAAGGAAGCAAAGGAAGCTGTTAAGGGCCAGTAAAGTTTTGCTTTTTTTTGTCAGCTCAGGAAAGCAGGAGGCTCCCAATGACCTTCCTTGTTCCACAACTCCAATTGATGGAGACAGAAACCTCCCATCTGTACCTCACCATATTGGGATGCACATTACAGTGATATAAAAGTTTAATTTTCTCTCCTAAACCATCCCTGCTTAAACCAATAAAGAAGGAAGAGTGCCTCTGCTCACTGGAGTGTCGTCAGCAGTTCCAAAAGGTTGTGGTGTTTATGCAGGATTCATTTGGGATGCAAGGATGTGACTTACAAATGTCTTTGACTCATTCCCATCAATATGCATGTGTGCCATTTATAACAGTAGCCTTGATGAGAACACACAGTGTAACTGGCTGCAAGAAACGCTTAAGAGGTTTACATTAAAGCAGAATATAGAACAGTGGTTAGAAATCACAGGCCAGGTGACACCTTCCCCTGATAAGCTGGTGATAAAAGCTGCAGCCTGTGATCTATAGGCTCTGGTGTTGCCTTTTACTCCACAGCCCCAGCAGCATTCTTCACATACAGCTCACTCTGAGCAAGACTCAATCCTGAGGGCAGAACACCTTTAAAAATTGTGATTAATCTCAAAAAATATTATGGTTGCCTCCTAAATTGTTCACTTAAAAAGAAGAGATAATTTTTAAAAAGTTTTGTATTGGAATGTTTGCAATACAAACCTTTTAGATGTGTAATTACTTTTTGGTTTGACAGATTAATTTGCTCCATCCAGTAAAATACCCTCTTTGTTGTAGCAGTTATGCATTTTAGCAAAAAAACCCTAAAATGCAGTAACCAGTGATTTGAAATAGAAAGTTCAGGCCATCTGAAGAACTCCTGTCACCACAGAATGATTTTCTGATAAGAATATTTATAATACTTCTAGACACCTCTACTGCTGTTACAGATCAGAAAACTGCATGTGCTGGTTATTAAATACAAATAATTAAGCCAAAGGGATTTTGAGAAAGCAAGAACAATTACATGGATAAGAATCTACAGAGGAAAAAAAGCAAGCAGAAATTTTAATTATTAAATTTACTTTTTCCCCCCAGGTATTTGAAGCCAAGAAAGGTTGAACTGCCAAAATTGTACTACTTCAATGGCTCTGATAACATTGTGATTTATTAATCTCTGGTCACATACAGATACCTGGCCTCACATGAAATCCTAGAAAGACACAAAGACATCCATAAAATCCAGAAACACAAGTTCTGTTGCATGACTGTATGCAGAGTGGTTACCTAACCCCAAATCTTGTTCACAAATTATCTGCTCAATCACCTAATTATGTAGGTCTGCACTTTAAATCACCATATAAATACAGCTCAAGGAGCAGATGAAAGGTACTGACAAGAGATGGTAGCAAATAACATTTCTATTGAATGGAGCACAATTATTCCAGTTATGTGTTTCTATCACCACATAACTGCATCCACCCTTTCCACAGCCCAGCAGGATCAAGCTGCTAAGGCCATTCCTCTGGCAGTAATTTAAGGACTGTTCTGCAGAAGAGAAATGGAATCTATCACAGAGACAAACAGGAATACCCAACAACCTGCAGTAAACCACAATTTCATAGTAGCACACATGTAAAAAGCAGAACTTGTCCAGCACCAAACAAAGCAGGTAAGACCCTGCACTGCTATTTAAGGGACTGATGTACAAATATATCACTCAGACAAACTGGCCTCACCAGGCAAAGCTGCTTTTTTGAAACAGAGCTAATGTTTACTTCAGACCTCCAGGTTACCACATTAAACCCACATTGAGCAGATGGAAAGGCTGCTTGCCAGCAAAAGCAAAGATGAAAAAAAAACCCTCAGCCTTTTAAAAGGCAGTTGAACTGTTGGAAACAACTGAAATGAAAACCACCCACCCTCTGCACCCAAAAGCACCAAGCACCAGCTCAGTGCCAGAACCATGGGACAGGGACAGCTCAGGAGCCAGGGCAAGGACTGCACTGCCACTGGCACTCAGGTGGATCTTGGTTCATCCTGGAATCAACTGGGCTTTTTTGTTTCACTTGCTTTCTAAGGCTCAGGGAGTGGAGAACATATGGCTGCTGTTTGGGATGTCAGAATGTAGCAGTGGCACAGTGAAACAGAGCTGCATGGGATCTCCTCTGCTGTTCAGTTCATAGGAGCTGGAACTTTAAGTCTAGAGAGAGCTACAAAATAATGTCATGATTTCACAGCAATTGCCCTGTTTGTATAAAAGTCTGTGATGTAGAAAGGTTTGTTTTAAATGTAATGGTAAACTGGACACATGGCACCATTCTCCTCTTTCAGAAGAGGAGTTCATTATTATAACGAACTCCTATTATAATATTCATAATCCAGTTCATTATTAAATATATACCTGTGAATTGTAAATGAATTAAAAGCATTAATTAGTAACACAAATTGACAACATGGATCTTCCTTCAGCTTCAGGGAAGACTCACATACAAAATTTTTAACCTACTCAAATGCACAGTCACCCTTTTGGACAGATATCCCTGAGTCTCATCTGTCAGATTTAAAAAGGGGCAGCTACATATGGGTTAAATTATGGCTTTCTCATTTCCTAGCACTTATTAACTCACAGCAGCCACCACAGCCAGCAGTTCCTACCAGCTGCATTTGTAATACAATGAAAAATGTTGCAAAGCAGTGTCCTAGTGAGTGACACCTCTGACAGGACAAGGGTTTCCCCTCTGGGATGTGTCTGGTGAGTGAGGCTTACCTGCAGAAGCACTGTGGGATCTCTCCTTGCCCGTACAGAGGGAACAGGAACGGGGTGTTGCCATAGCGGCCAAGGCACTGCAGGAACTTTTTTGTTGCCTGAAGCCCTTGCAGGGTGCTGCTCTCAGTCTCTGACACCATTGCAATGGAGTGAAGGATGAAGTGCTGCAGGCTGGGGGTCAGCTTCCGTGTCTGGAGGAACTGAGCAAACGTGCTGCTCTCGTGCTCTGGGGGAAAAGCACACGAGGCACTGAGCACACTCTGACATCTGCCTTCAGCTCAAACACGGCCTTTGGATTCCAGTAAATAACAGCAAGTGAGTTTTTCAACAAACACCTTGGTGAAAATGGATCATCCAATCAATGAGAGTTAGAAGAACTACTCCCAGAAAGTGAGTTCTCAGAAAACAGAAATAGCACTCCATTAAAATATTTCAAAATATCACCAACTCACTTTATGGGTCTCCAATGGCATCACCTATTCATTGCTAGACTTGATGTAACTCCATTTCCCAACCCTGAGAGAAACGTGAGAAACTCTGGACTAAAATCCACTGAGGGGCTGTGGGATGCTGTGTCCTGGAAATTACCCAAAATATTAGCCCAGATTACACCCACTCCAGAACAGCCCTGCTGCATCCACACTGCCAGTGCTAGACTGGGTATTTGTGCTCAGAGAAGCCCCTCACACAGTGCCACAATCCAGACATGAGAAGGTGCAATATTTATTTCCATTTGATGACTTGCTGGCAACAAACAAATGAGGATGAGACAGAGAGCAGGAAGTGATCAAGGACTCCATCTTCCCTTTAAAATAATATTATTGCTGGCTCATTTTGAAATTCAAAGAAACACAAGTCTTCTGGGAGATGCTTAAAGCATGTTGGCATTGATACATCTCTGAAAAGCTTTAGTCATCTTCAGAACAGAAAGATTTTTTGCCAGGAAAAGATTGTATTTAAGCAAGAGCATACTTCCACCCTATTCAGAGATCTGCTCTTATTTCAGTCCTGGATAAATTCCTAACTAGTTCAGAGCCCAATGCAGAGCCCAATATTATCAAGCTATATATTCTGTTCAAAATTCAACCACTGATTTATTACAAATGTATCTTACTGCTCTTTGTACAGCCATGCACAAAGTCATAAAATGACAAAGGCTTTTTTTTGTTTTATCATTCTAAAAATATTCTCAAGTTTACTTCACTTCAAACTTCTTATATAATTCCATATTTTACAGAAAAAAAGCTTTAAAAAACTTCTTCACGTTCATGAACTCTTCCTATTAAAAGTCTGCCTTCCCACGAATGCAATGATCTCATCAAGAGCAATTTTAAATTTCTTAAGTTTTTACATTAGCCTAATCTGACTCAAAATATTCTCAATTACTTCTCAGGCTATTTTAAAATGTAGGAACAAAACCTGTTTAACTGTCTCTGTAAGTAAAATAAATCTAATGTTATTTAGGTACATGAATCAATGGATTCATTTAAAATTGATGTGGCATCTCCTTTTTTTTACTTAATAAATTTTCTAAATACCACCAATATCCTCACTCTGAGCACCTCCATTTCTTCCAGCAGCAGCAAACTGAGATCACCTGTAATCAATAAACCACTTCAGCCTAATGAGTTTTTCCTCCTTCAGGATTTTCTGGAGTTCATTACAGACTCTCCTTTTCTTAATCTCACCAGACCTTGATACTGACTGTTCTTCTCTTGCATGTGTTTAATAATTTTCTCTGATGTTTGTACTCCCCATCCCACACTATTTCTTTTTGACAGATTTTTTTCTCTTTGCCTTAATTTACTTTTAGACTCCAAGAACTGAGGACACCACTTCATTCTTTGTGCCCTGAGGAGCACAAACCCAAAGCACCTTCCTCCTGTTGAGCTGATTTCCCTCTCTGACCCCACACTCGTTATTCTTCACACATTATAGCTCAAATCTCTTCTGATTTCCTCTCATCTAAATAAGCCAACACTTGATAAAAGCACTTTGAACTTGCCCTTTACAACTAAAGAGCATTAAATTACATTTACTTTCATAGTTAAAAAATTCCATTTGCTCCATTTCTGATTTGTTGTAAAGTATTGCAAAGGTTTACCTAGTAATCCATAAAAACAGACAAAAAATTCAGATACATCACATTCTTTTAAAAAAAACCTGGGGGAAGGGAGGAAAACACTTAAAAATGACAAAAAGCATTTTGCAACCTTGCTGTAATATATAATTTTGCTGTTAAAGAAAAATGTAAATAATAAATGATGTGGGAACTAGAAGAGCAAGTGCTTAAGTAGAAGAATTTAACACTGAAGTGAAAAGGTCACAAAAAGGTCAAAGCATACTTTAAAAATGAATCTGTAAAAATAAACCACGTGAAAACACAGGAGAGCTCTCAGAACTGTGCCTGCCTCAAGGCACTCCTGAGAAGGGAGTGTGCCCTGTTCAGTGAGACACTACCTTGGTACTCCTCAGGGTGCTGTTCATAGTCCAAACAAAAGGTCAGAAATTTCATGAGCATTCTCTTCTCCACCATGGTCAGCTGTCTGCTGTTGAAGACATCTGCTCTAGAACAAGGCACCTGCAAAGTATTTTTTAATAATTTCAGGTATTTTCCACACTCTGAATGTAAAAGCATCAAGCAACAACAGTCTGATTAAATAACAAATTACTGTTTTCAATTACAGCTATTTTCTTATATATTTATTTCCCCTAATTTCTATTGTAACTAAAGTTACCCGTTTTCCACAATAAGAATATTCAAAAACCTTTGTTATTTCCCTTCAATTTCACTTGCATCTCTAACTGCAGAGATAATCACTAGAGTTTGTATTAACTGTGCAAAAATCTCCTGTTGCCATTATCACACTGACTTCTCTTGTCTGTAACAAAGACAAATCAAGTCTATGTCAGACTAAAACCTAAATCTTTGAATCTTAAAATCTTTAAAACCTACAATCTTTGAATTTTCAAGAATTAACTGCCAATCAGTCATGGCCTAAGCAGTTAGCCTGAGGTAAAGATTTGTGTCAATGTGCTGCACAACCTTATTTTAGTTTGGTTTGATTTTATTTTTGTATTTATATAAAACACATACAAACATCTTTTCTTCCAGAAATTAAATTAGAATAATAATTAAGGAAAAACACTCAAAAAACCAATTTCAAGCTTCTTGACTTTCAGGAGCTGAGCAGAAGCACATGCAGCCCATGATGTTCTGGTACCTGCTCTACTCTCCCCTCTCGGAAGGCGAGGACCCGCGTGGCGTTTTTGAACTCGGCGTATCTGCTCACGTTGGACTTAATGAGGAGGTCAATTAACAGGCCCCGGGAGTACAGCAACTGCACAGGAGCAGAAAGGAAGAGGTGGGTGAAGAGGATCAGCAAAGCACCCAACAAAATCCTCACCAGCTGCTCCTTAAATCACCTGAACCAAGAGGCACATTTTCCACAGGTCAGTTCCAGGCCTCCCAATTTAAGATTCTATCCTATAGAATTTAATCATCTTTCTAGAAGCTACAAATATATGATGAAATACAGAAGGGCCAGAAATGTAACCATGAACAGAAAATGTTTGTCTGGATTGAAAAGTCTTGTGGTCCTGAGGAACAGACTTTGCAAGATCACACAGGAACTTTCTGGATAAAGGTTTCCTGGGACACAAGCAGGGCACTACAAGGAAACTGATGCTCCCCTGCCAGGGAAACCCCAGCACAAACTGCTGGCCTTGCCCTGCCGACCACTCTAGGGGCTGAATTTCTGGGATTTGCTGCAGTTAACACCATGCCCCACAGTGGGACAGCCAGAGTACAAAAAGAATACAAAATAGCATTATCTGCTTAACCACCACCCACTGACTGGTGCTCAAGGGGTCATTGCAAGGATGCTTGGAAGTGGGATCCACATTTGGAACATGAAGTTTGCAATAATGATTTTGCAGTGTCTTCACAAAGAATTGAATGAATTAGTAACAAGAGTTTCTTTTTTGGTTACCAAAGGTTTGAAAAATCTTTTTAGGCACAATATGTAAAATGAAGCTTTCAACCTTGAAAAAACATCCCTGTGCTATAAAAAACATTTTTTATCTTTTTAAAAAGATAAAAAACCTGCATGCAGATTGCTCTTTCTTGTTTAAAAATACAAGTTTTTAATGGCACTATTTAAAATGAGACATTTTGCTGGTACTACCCAAGTGCTATATTTCATGACATTTATTTCAAGGCAATATTTCTGAGCTGCGTTTTTTGATCTCTTTGGTTATAAAACACTTAAGGTCACATATTAAATAACTCATGTTTGTTTTACTGGTAACAATTCTTACTTCTCAAGAGTGGCTATTTTGCCTGCAAGGTGCTGCCTCAACGTGAAGGGTTTTAAAACAAATGTCAGCATTTTAAGCAAAGTAAATGTACTTACACAAAAAGTCATTCCATTCCTACCTTAGAAACTAAATCAATATTAAACCTTCTGCCTTCTCTAACAATTTGGGAATAGGTGATTTTCTTTGGTTCTTGGGCAGCATTTTCAGAGGGTGCAGCTTCAGTCTGTGCCGGTTGCGGAGCGGAGTCGCCTGCGGCCGTGCTGGGAGCAGCTCCAGCGCCAGGGGCTGCTCCTGCCCCGTCCCCTGCAGCTGCCCTGGCTGCCAAAGAGCAGCTCTGGGGCTCCTCTGCAGGGCTCTCCACTGCTGGATTCTCCTTCTCCACTCCCTCTGCTGCTGGACTCTGCTGTGATCCCACAGGAATCCCCTCTGCTGCTGGACTCTGCTGTGATCCCACAGGAATCCCCTCTGCTGATGGACTCTGCTGTGATCCCACAGGAATCCCCTCTGCTGCTGGACTCTGCTGTGATCCCACAGGAATCCCCTCTGCTGCTGGACTCTCCTTCTCCAGCCCTGGGGACTCCCCCTGGGCAGCAGGGGCTCCAAGCACAGGCAGCTTTGGCAGTGCACCAGCTTCTTCAACACCTTCAGCTGAATCCTGACTGATTAAAAACACAGAGGGGAAAAAGAAGGGGGAAAAGTATTTTTGAAGAGTCTTAAAAACTTGCTGGAAGTTTTGAGTCGGTGCCAAAGCAAAAACCTCAAGCACTTCTAGGAAAAGCATTAGAATTTCTTTATCCTGGCCAATTCAGGTATTCCACCCACTAAGAAACTCTGGTTCTTTGGCTGCAAAGCCATAATTCAAGAGACTATTTTTATTGAGGAGAAAAAAAGCCAACAAAAATTTGAGTTTTTACTTAACATATACTCAAAAGATGGAAGGATCTCAAAATGAAAATCAAGGCACTCATGGTGAAACAATACACAGCTACATAAACAACAGAAATGGACTATTTTGAAATAAAAACAGTAACTTGATCCGGTGTTCCCTGTGGATTGAAACCCATGAAAGTGACAAGCAAATATGCACTAAGGTCATGAAGCTGAGATACTGTCCTGAAGGGAACAGACAAGCTTTACACAACCAAGCTCCTCTGCAGCCACGATCCCAGCAGGGCCATTGAGAACCAGACCACTTGGACCCAAAGCTTCACCAAAATTTTCAAATTCCTGTTTCCACTCTGACCCTTGCATTCTAATGAGCTGTTCAAGCAGCAATGCTGTTGTGCAACTGCTCCAAATCCAAGCACAGGGCATGAAGGCAGCCAGTCACAGGAGGGACATTCCCACTAACATTCACTCTGCACAGTTCACTTCCTTTCCACAACATTTCTTTAAAATTCCCCTTATAAAGCAGCCCTCCACTTTTAATCTCATCTTCTTGTTTTATGTTGAACTTCAGTGACACCTCCCTTACAAAGCAGGACTTTTGAACTTGGTTTAGTTTACACTACCACTGAGATGAATCAAATCAGTGTCATTGCAAGTGAAAGGAGTTCAGCAATAATTCCAAACTATCTTTTTATCTTTATACCACAAGCCATTAATGCACTGAATAAACTATTTAATCTTGCCTGAAAACTAATGAGCTATGATTTTAAAGGTGACCTGCAAACACAGAGGATTAACAGGATGGTTAAAATTCCCACAACAGCAAGGAATTACTCAGCATCAACACCAAAATGCTCCCTCACACACCTGCAGCCTTGCAGATGGAAGCAGGAGCAGGATTTCTGCTCAAAAAGGAACAAAAACCTGGGATCCTTTAAAAATTGCTCCTCATTTATGAACTGATGGAGCTCACATGGACTCATGAAAAGTTTGGAAGTGATCTCCCAGCTTGGGCACAGCCACCAGGAAGCACTTAACTCATGACTGGGGTAAAATATTGCCCTGGGAAATACAGGAACTGCTGGAAGGAAGCACTAATGAGAGAAGGCTGTTTCTGTACATTAATTATGTCTTTTTGCTTCAGATTGCCAGCATTAAGTAACTATAAAATATCAAAGAGAGGTAAGTACTTTGTCAAATGTTGAAAAAAGTGATCTCTGCTACAAATAAAAATGAAAGTCAATTAAATTTTAGGGTTCTATTTAGATTTTGGGTTTGTTTTAGGATTTTGGAACATAGGGTTTGTGAAAAGTGCAAAAGCTCTTACCAGTAATTGAGTAACTATGACTGAAGCTTTTATTTAACTCATCCTTTATAAAACTTTATAAAACAAAATTTCAGAATAAGGTTGTTTCTGATTTCTCCCAATATCAAGGACTAGTTCATCTCATTTTAAACATACTTGATTATTACTTTTTAAAATCAAAATAAGCGTGGATTCATATCATAATACACTGTATTTTTCTATATCATTCTGAAAAGCAGGGTAACAGAAATATTTACATATTTTAAATCTCTATTCACTTCCCATTAAAGAATAGGTAAATCTCCATGATTTGCAGCTCCATACTTTTTATAATGAGAGCCCAAAAACTGTATATAATCTAAATTCATGACATCCTTCCTATAGGACCAAATATCCCTGAATAATGTAAGAACTGTCTATAAAAATGACTCAAATTGAACTTCTGTACAGACAATTCTTCTCCTAATTCAGAAAAAAATAATACATCTGCAGACAAATTGTTGTGTAAATTTAGAATATTATCTTCCACCATTCATCAATTAATGGTACTAACAAAGGAATATCTTAAAATGAATGTGTCTTATTAATGCCTTGTAACAGCAACCCCTTCAGATAGGTCAAATGAAAAATTGCCAACCAGCTGGTTAATTTATTCAGCACAGGTGTTCACTATTTATTTTTCAGCCATTTGCCTTTTTTCAATCCAGCTTGTTGTAGACACAGTATTCTTTCCCTTTGATGGATGCACTTTGTTCTAAGGCCATTCATTTCAGATTTGCACTGTGTATATTATACTGCTACCCAGCTGTTTATTCTTTCAAAATAAATGTTTCATGGTTACTTCATAGGAGTTACAAAAGTTAAGCAAAAACAACAGAATCTAGGCAGAACACATAAATTGTCAGAAACACAGTAATTGACTCCCAGAAAGTTTCAAGTTCTTTTGGAGAACTTTTTCTTTGCCACGTTTATTAATCTTATCCCTGTTCCTTGGGGAAAATGGGGTTTTTTGGTGATGACCAGGACAGACAGCACTGTACTGAGCTAAGTTGAATGCTTAAAAGCTTAATTTTACCCAAGTATAATCTCACTTCTAAGTGTGAAGTCTCAGTGCCAGGGGACTCATTTGGGAGGCAGCTATCAGGCAAAAATTACACACAAAGTTAAATTGTACTAATAAACTACAAAACCTTTCCATCTGATTTAATCCTGGTTCTGAACATTATTTATTATGACAACAGGATGACAATTACAGTATCCAAGTGCTATTGCTTTAAAATAAGCATTAGATTTTATCTGCAATCCAGTCAAGCACCATTACTGAGCAGCACTGAACCTTGGAAGAGCCTCAGCCTGTGACCTCCAGATTGTATTTATGTAATTCACACCTTTTTTCCCCTACTTAGGATGTTTACAGACAGAAATCTGTATTTCTTTATGAGTATGTGTCAGCATTTCATTTAGCTACCTGTGGTGTTTTCTAAGGGATTCAAGGTTAAATTTACAGAACCATCTCAAAGAATTTCCTCTCAGGAATGCTGGAGAATGTTCAGTTCAGTACAAAATCCAGAAGATGAAAAATAATAAATAAATGAATACACAGTTCAGTTAGTTAAATTTATACTCAGTGGATTTAACTTCAGTAAGTTAAATTCATTGCATATAAAAAGGACAAAGGGAAATATTACTTTATCATTTCAGCACAAGCATTTCACAGTACTGTTGTCCATTTGTGTTGCTGTTCTCTTGTATGTGGTTCATTTTACATGCATTTAAGGGTTTAATTTTTGATAATGAGAACAGTAGCTTTTAAGCAAATTAAGAATGGAAAAATTTAATTGATGGCAGTGCACAACTGCCTACTAATACTTATACCTAAACACAACACTTTTCCACTCAGAAGTAAATCACAAACTCACAAAGTTGGCCAACAAATTGCACTGCACCCAGAGAGGCCATTTAGGAAGGATCAGGGTGTTTCAGTGAATTGATTTCAACAAAGCACAAGGACATGAGAACATTTCAGAGGCCAGGGTTGCTTTTTGAGACAATGTGTAATATGGCAGCATGGTGAAACCCTTAAAACCAAAGCACAATATGATCATTTACCCTGGTCACACAAAATTGCTCATGAATTTGTACTTTTCTACTTACTCTCCAAAACAGAAATCTTCTACATGTTGAATAGTTTTATCCTTGCTGCTAAGAGGAATTGCTTCTTCATCCTCAAGGATCAGTTTTCTCCAGTCCTCACATTCATCACTGAGATCTGTCTTTTGCTTAAAGGAACAAGTATAAAATTACATATTGTACTGTGCAAGCTGTTCTTGAACTATAAATCTCTCTAGACACAAATAATATGTACCATCTAATAACACAAGAAAAAACCCTGTTAACTACCCTAATGTTTTTTTCTATTTATGTTTTTTGAGTTAAAACACTTGGAGCTGGTTACTTTATCACACCATGCCAACATTTGCACTACAGCACTGGCTCTATTAATCTGAAATACAGTGTTAAATGAAATAAAGGCTTTAGTAGAGAGCTGAATGTAACTTGGAATACAATCTCCTAAAAGACAGGTTTGGTACAGCCAGGGGAGTTCCAGATTCTGTGATAAAACTCTTTGAATGGAAACCATATGGAAAAACCTGGTGATCTGGGGGATTGTATTAATCTGTGTATGCAGGAATCCCTAAATCATACACCAGAACTCATAGAAAATGAAGCTCTGGCACTGAGCAAGTGCCCTGATTATGCCAGGAGGCAGCACAGTGTAAAGAGCAGGGGTGAGGCTGAGCTGAGGAACTTCCATCTTCTACAGCCCAACAGGCTCTGAACATTTCTGTAAATAACAGAGCAGCACTTGCTAATCCAGCCCTGGTGCTCCATCTCCTGAATAAATATCCTCCCTGGAAGATTTCTAGTGGACTGCCATGAATCAGATAAACTTTGGTCATTGAAAAATAAACTATCAGCATTCATCTTTTTGTCCTGGTTACAGGACATTTCAATGGGAGGATCCAGCACCCACTTTTCTGCCTGTAAAGGAGAATCTGCTGAATACAAACGAGACAAACAACAGGGCTGAAACTTCAGAGGGAGGAAAATAATCCAAGAGGGAATGGAAAAGACCAGATTATCCTAAAGGAACTGAAACAATGGTGTAGTTGCTTCTCTTTAAGCTCTAGAAGCCAGGAGTGTGGCTGAGCACCAGGCTGGTCTCAATCAGACTGACAAGGAGCACATCAGAGCCTCACTCTGCCAGGCCAGATGGGTGAGGCTCAACCAGCAAAGCTGGGAACCACAAACCTCTTTGATCTGTCAAATCACCAAAGAGCAAAAGCAGGGAGGTGATTTGTCTTGAAATAAATCATGCAAACAACAGAGATTCAATGGGGTAAGGAGGCCAAAAAGAAACAATTTGGGAAATTTTTACCTGATTTTCTTTAATCCAAGATAATAATCCTGAAAAACTAAAGCTGGCCCAGTTTCCACCATAGTAATTTCTCCTGTAAAGAAAAAAACAAGAGGAAAACCTGTTGGACAGGTAAAACAACTTTCCTAGATTTAAAGAAAAAACCAACCAAGTATCATACATTCAAAACATTTTACATGGCAAGAACACAAATAGATAAAAATTAGTATTTTGCAACCCTTAATGAAATGCAAATTTCCATTTTGCTCCTTGTATGAATCTCTGAACAAACACACTATAGCACAAAATCAAATTATTTGCAGGGTAAACAGATAATGTTGAGAATGACACAAGGGATAGTGTGAAGGAAAGGAAAACAGAGATAACTCTGCTTTTTGGCCAAGACTGGCTCTCTTATCCATTATGTCAAACACAGGAAAGTGCAGTTTATTGTTTACCTACTGCTTACACAACTTATTTTGCCTATTACAGACTGTGAAGCTGCTCTGGCAAAACACTTATTGAACTGCATGTACTGCAGGTGGAGCCAAAGGAACTGATTTGTACAAAGTGAACATCCCTCCCTGAGCACTTCCCAGTTTCTATTTACCACCTTCTTTCTTGAAAAAAGATTATTTACAGCTTTTAAATCAAAGAAAATTTATAGTTCTGCTGTTAAGCAAAGAAAGTCTCTGCTCTCTCTTCTTAAAATTCCTTTGCCAGTATTTCTCTAAACATCTGTTGGATTAGTTGGCTTTTGTTGTCATGCATAGCACATCTTAAATACTTAACAACTCTGAGAAGAAAAATAGTAGAGCAATTACATTTTAAGAAGTCACCAGTTCTTGCAAAATTAAAGTTATTTCAGGATTTAACTCTGTTTTCTGGCAATGTGTACTGGCACTTCAGAAACCTCAAAGATACCAAAAATACCCTCCAGAACAGATAGCTATAGGGAGGAAGATAGGGTTTGCATTTTAAAGAATAATGTGAAGGCTGTTAAATCAATCTTATCATAACCTCCTCCACTTTTAAATTGTAGAGATCAGTGTGATACCAGTGAAAAGCTAAATTCAGGTTAGATTCTCCTGACTAGATTTACAATGGGCTGCTTTTGACAGGGCTTATCTGCACTGACAGAGACTTCACAGGAGTGTCAGCCCTGCTCAGCACCAGGGGCTGCTGCTCTGGACCTCGCTGCTTACTTAGCATATGAAGGACAGATGTCTGCTGAGCACTGCCTAATTGCTCCTGACTACAAACTGACCTAAAAAAGTCTTTCAGCTCCTGCAAGGCAATAGTGAAGAACATAAATAGGACATCTTTTGCAAAGACAACAGAATGCAGCATTCACTGAATGAATAAAGGTGGCTCCAAGAAGGGATGGTGGCGCTGCAGGCCCTGCACTGCAGTGTGGGCAGCACTGAGCAGCACAGCCCCTCCTGCAGACTGGTACCACACAGAAATGGGCACTAAACCTGTGCCCTGAGCAGCACAGCCCCTCCTGCACATGGGTACCACACAGAAATGGGGACTAAATCTGTGCCCTGAGCAGCACAGCCCCTCCTGCACATGGGTACCACACAGAAATGAGGATTCAATCTGTGCCCTGAGCAGCACAGCTCCTCCTGCACATTGGTACCACACAGAAATGGGGACTAAATCTGTGTCCTGAGCAGCACAGCTCCTCCTGCACATTGGTACCACACAGAACATAGAAATGAGGATTCAATCTGTGCCCTGATTAGCACAGCTCCTCCTGCAGATGCTCCCAAGCAGGAACTCCAATCCTCCAACAGGAGCTCACCCTGACTCTGTGTGACTGACATGGTGAGTTCCACAGCTATTCCTGTATGGTACCACACAGAACACAAAGCAATGGGGATTAAATCCATCAAATGCCCCATTCTGTGAGATTTCAATCTGTAAAAGACACTGACAGTTGCATGGGATGGCAACTTCCACCTTTGTTTAAGCTGTCAAGGGTGCAGGGTAATTTCCTCATGTTTCTTCAGATTCTACAGAATAAAAAAATTCAATATCCATGTATTATCTATCATGTCTGGGATTTCCTAAAACCATAGCCATGAAGATTTATTTTTAAGGAAATGTACTGCTCTGGTTGCAAGTTTGTTGAATATGGAATACAATATATAGCTGTTGGAGCAAGCAAGGCCATGATCACAGAAATCCCAGAAAAAACTTGCCCAAAATTAGGAGTGGGTTTCTTGATTCTCCACCTATATCAAGTCATGCATATTACACTATTTGAAGTTAGAACTTTCAGTAAGAGAAATTCACATTATTTTCACAGAAAGTTACAAAAGTTTGTTTGTGAGCTGTCAGACATCTTTCATGTGAACATTCCTCTGTTCATCAGCTTGGTTTTCCTCTGAAATTATTTATTTTACCCAGTTTTGAGGCAACCTAAATGGTTCAACAAAGCACTGCATGACCCTGCTGTGGAGCTCCATCCACTCTGAGGAGCTGGCACAGCCCTCTCCAAAGGAAAAGGAGCCACAGCTGTCCCTCCTCTCCTGGTGTCTGAGCACCCTTCCCAAGCTGTGTGATGCCACCTCAAATATTCATCTCCTCAAGTAGCAACCTCCAGATTTTTTTTATCCAGGAATTTTAATTAGTTTCCCTGCACTAAATGATGAATCAGGATTGCTTAATTTTCTCATCTGAAAACACTACAGAAGGAAGACAGAGCAGACATGATTACTGACATAATGAGCAAAGTTTAGAGCAAGTCTTGAAGAGGAATTCTGAGAAGAGCTGACTAATGGTTTTACAATTAGGACTCCTTTGTAACCAAATATTTCTGTTAGAATTGCCCTGAAGATGAACTGAGGAATTCCTTTAAGTAATGGTCAAGATCAAAGCCTAATTAAAGCTAAAATATTGTCCCAAAATCTCCAGGCCAAAGCTCCTCTCTTCTCCTGCTATAATAGCAAACTACAAAGATGGATATTCTCTCCCTTTTTTAGGGTTATAATTCAATTAGTCCCTAACTAAGAACAGGAATCATTTTGAAGGTGCAACAGCACAGGTGGAAAATACTTTTTCTACAAAGTTAGAGCCCAGATGTTTTCCTTCCCTACCATACATTAGTTTCCTAAATTATATTTGCTCAACTTCTCCCATGTTACCTGGATTTCACCTGAATTACAACACTGCTCCTTTTCCTTCACAATTTTCAAATCTCTGACCTGCAGTTCAGGGCTAACAGCAGAAAAAAAGTTTTGCAAACTTTTGGAAATGTAGCTAAAGTACAATTTTACCTCTGCAACACCTTGCCTCTTCTCCTATGTTACCTTTATGCTTCAGTGACCAGGACTGAAATAATTGGCAAATTCCAATCTGGACCACTGAAATCACAAATTGTTTCTGACTGATCACCAATCTGAATCTGAACCAAGAAAATATCTCATGTGCCCTTCTGCAGACAGACTGCAATGTTAGAACCTGGCCACTTGTGAAAGCAGGAGGCTCCCAATGCAACCCAAGGCCTGCAGGACATTTGCTGCTGTTGGGGAGCTGGTCCTTGCCAGGCCATGGCTCAGCCCCCAGGGTGACACCCAGGGTGACACCCAGAGCTGCTGCTGCTGCACAGAAGCTGCTGATGCCTCAGATTTCCCCCAAGAGCTGCCTCAATGTGACTGTCCTGCCTCTGATCTTGCAGAAGGAAGTCCTGAGCCATCAGAGCAGCTGTCTTTTGCACAGCAACTTACTGCCACATCGATTTTAAGGACCTGAACACAAAATGATTTCTGTTTCAAACCCATAAAGTTTCCTGTGCCCCCTGTTGGTGCACGGGTAGATGTGTTAGAGATTCCAGGCTGGCCCAGGGATGGGGGTCAGGAGCTGCCTGGCTTCCAAGAGAATTTAACCCAAACAGCCCCTGAGACCCTTCAGCCCAACAAAAGGGTGGGTGCTGGTGGGAGTCACTTGTGCTACATCACATTATATCCTGGGAGATGAACATGACCAGAGGGAATCACCATGGCCCAGCTGAGGCCCTGTTTTATTCTCTGACACCTTTGCTGTAAGATTGTATCCTAAACCAAAATAAACAGGAAAAAGACTTTGTTCAAAAAAGCTCAAAAGATACCAGAATTAACAATTTTTTGCCTAGCTCTCCTTATTGAAATTAAATAATTTCTTTGTTTTTCTTGCAAGAAATTGACCTGCTTAGAGAAGCACCTGTTTTGCTCTCTGGCTGCAGTACTCCCACAGCTCCCTCACTTTCCAGCAGATAAAGATCCAAAAGAGGGCTGTATGAACACACAGGGTCTATTACAGCATATATTTCACAAGTTTTGAAAAAAACAAGTGAGATAACTTGTCTAGTAGGAAGTGGAACAAACTACAAACAGGGATCTTGGACTGGGGAGGTACAGGAATAAGGCCCAGCACAGTTTTGGATGCTCAAACAGAAAATTTTGGACATAAGGAACACTCAAGTGCTCTACAGGCAGAGTATAGTCAAAAAAATAGGAAAGGTAACAGGTGTCAAGAACTGCCCAGTTTGCTCTACTTCTCAGAGAAGTTAAAATTCTGCATCTTGACCCTCCTTTGCCTTTGAATTAAATTCTGTGTGGAAAGATAAATAAGCCAATGAGGAAGAATGTAGACAATAAAACTGCAGCCTACAAATGTTGTATTCCAGATGCTGAATATCAAATACAAAATGTAGCTAAACATGCCTCACCCTTAACTGCCCATCCTCAGTAACCAAACTGGTGCATAACTACAGATACAGAATTAAAAGAGGCAAATAAAAAAAGAATCAAAAGCAGAAACTTGAGAAAATGGTTAAGAGAAAATCTTTTGCATGTGCACAATTAGTACAGGAAGCATATTCACTTCAAGTAATCCACTTTTAGTCTTGATCTACCTTTCTCCAGCAGCTTCAAATTTAAACTAAAGTGCCAATCTCCACATTTTAAATTGCAAATTACTTTTCTAAATCATTTAACAAATATCCTTGAAATTTCACATGTCAACAGCTCATTAATATCTACAGCAAATGTAGCTCTCTGAGAAGAAGCACAGATTTTATGTTTATTGAGACAGATAGCTGGCACAGAGAAATAGAGCTCCTTCAATTACTAGTTGGCAGAAGCTAACTTCAGTTTAAAATCAGTCTACAGCAATTTATGGCAACACTGCAGTGAAGTGACTATTTTGAATAAGATTAGCTACTGCTGATGGCAATGCTTGGACAGTGTTTATAAATCAAACTCAGAACTCAGTATTTTATAATAGGCCACTTCAAAACTATCTCCCATAATCACCTATGCAGTATATTATGATAAATGCAAACATGGCTGGAGATTAAAAGTAATAAAACAAGGTACACAAGGTAATGAGAGCAAGTAAACTATAAACAAAGACTTTATGCATATATGTGAGCAATACCTGACTTAACTCAGGCCTTTGTTCCCTGCAAAGATTAATCAAAGTAGCACATCTAACACAGCTATTTCAGTAACCCCAAATCTCATTTCTTTATACACTGAGAAAAAAATTAATTAATAATTCTGATCATTAATGAAGGGAAAAATTTACTTTATTAAAAGGTAATATTCATCATAGCTAGAAACAGGCATGGATAACAGAAATCAAAGTTCCAGTGGCCAATACTATCACAGACTTTGACAGCCTATGAAAACAAAAAACTGAAATAACACAAGTCATTCTCACCAAGAGAATGGATAATCACTGTCAGGAGTGAGAACCAAGGGCACCACACCTGCAGCCATTCCTGCCTGGAGCAAAGCAGGAGCCATCACAGCATCATGTTCCAAATCCCTGAGCCAGCTTCCAAAAACTGCCTGCTCTGTTGATGGAAATAACACCCCCAAAATAAGGCAGAGACAGAAACATAGCATTACTTGGTGCCAGATGAAGAGACAGGAGTCCTGCAGCCCACACTGCCAGAGCCACAGAGAGCCCTGCAGTCAGTTGAGCTCAGGAAGGGAAATGCCAGGAGAACTTACCAATCCACATGAAGAACTCTCTGGCCACTTCTGGCACACGCTGCTGCAATAATGGACTCAGGCAAACCTGAAATGACACAGGCAGCTTTTAGAACTCACCATGCAATGATATGTTAGAAATTGCAATAATGGTAGAACTTGGTCAGAAGCAGGCAACTCAAACATAAGAAATTTTATAATGTGAGTCACTGAAAATTTTAACAGTCTTGTGCTACTAAAATAATGAATGCTATTTTGTGCTCTTTAACATTTTGCTGACCCTCTTAAATGCAACTTTATTTTTATTTTTTAAATAACTGTATGGCACATACCACTTGCAAACACTGCTGAGTTAAAGTTTTGCAGCAGCATCTTCTCTCCACACCCTGCTCTCATAACCAGACTGAGCAATTGCCAGCACAATGATAGCCAAAGCTTAGTGGAGTGCTCTGTACCCACATCCTTGGTAATGCACACAGGTATTACCTGAGGGCATTTCTGTTCACTTCTAAGTGCACAAAAGGACTGTGATTGTCCTTAAGAGTGGCATCCCTCTCAAAATCTCCCACGTTATGCAATTACACTACACCAAATCAGCATGTTTTCACTATATTTAGAAAAAAAATGTAGCAAAAAAGCACACCAAAAGGCTGTGCTAGCTCTGCCAGCAATACATGCTTGGAATGGCACAGGATCCCACTGGAGCTCAGTAAATAAATGGGGCTGTTCTGTACTGTCTGCTCCCACTCACCAGATTTCACATGCCCAGTTAATGCCTTGGATTCTGGAGCAGGTTCAGAAAAGCAGGACAGCTCACCAGACAAGCTCTGTGGCACTAACTTTCCCCAAATCCCTTTTTCAATGATCTGTTGGCTGTTTAAGCAAGAAACTCAGGATCAGCAATTACAATCCCAGGGACTGGTATTAAAGACACTTAGGCCATGTATTCAGTTAAGGGATGAGATTAAAGAAGTGAAAGGAGCATTTGGCAGATCTGATTTCCAGCAGCACCAGAAGCAGCTGCAGAGACAGAACTGGAAGGGGAAAAAGCAGCTGTGGAAGGGGAAAAAGCAGCTGTGAGAGGGCACAATCCACTCTGGCTCCCTCCATGACAAACCATCTCCAGCAGAACTCCAGCCTGTGCTGTCTGTTCCTCACACAGAACAGAGCCTTCACCAGCAAATAAACCCTGCAGTGCAGGAAACATCCCCTGGGAGCTGGGTACACCAGGCCACAGTTCCACCAACTCTTCAAACCAGCAAAGTCCAACACAATCATTAAAATAAAGAGGTGCAACTTCTGTCCTCATCATCTGCCCCTCCTGACCTCCTTCCAAACCAAATAAATGGTCAGTTTTTGGGAGAGCAGTTCCATGGTGTTGTCCAAAAGTATAAATATTTGTAACAATACAAAGAAGGAAGTGTACGACAGCGATGGCAAATATTCCAGGAAATTAGCTACAACTTCCCTTCAAAATTTCTGGTTTTAATGATTACTTTATTGCTGACCTTCCACAGCGAGTGAAGGTTTAACACAGAATTAACCTCCAGGGGTAGGAGGGATGAACAGTTACAGCAGTGCCTGGGATGTTTGTTCCACAGCCTAGAAAGGCCAAAAGTCTTCAGAGTTGAATTTTTGGTAACAAGAGCTCATAACACAGAGCACTGTGACCAAGGAGACAAGGAGAAAATACACAAGTGCAGCACACAGCTCAGGACTGCCATGGGACCCTGGCTGCACACAGTCATTACTGAGAGCTCCACACTCAGCTGTCCCCCCATGTTTATATATATGGTTCATTGTGCTCCCTCTATAAACTATCTGGAATAGAATCTACAACTACTCTGTGTTTGGAGTTCCCAAAAAAGCTTTTCTTTCCCTCATTGGGGCACAGAGAGTATTACTCTAGAAATGGAATTGAGAAACTTGTTTCTCCTTCCTTATTGATAAAAGCCACTGAGAAAGTGTTGTAAAACATCACCAGAGCTGCCTGGCTGACCTGGGCCGAGTTATAGCTACCAGGGCATAACTGATTGCTTTAAGCTTGATCCAATTGATACTGTGTTGGAGGTCTGTTCTTCCATTAACCTTGGATGAAATTGTTCCCTGAATTAGCTTCCTCGCTCTTGAAAGCTGGCATCAATTTTCTTCACCAGCCCTGTGCTTCTAAGACACCATGGCCCCACACACCCAGTGGAGAGGGTGGGAGCATGGCTGGAAGCTGAGGCTGGCACATCCCAGCTTGTGGAGAGGCTCCCAACAACCTGCTGGAACAGGACACCCTTTGCTCTTGGAGACACCACCTCAGGAAATCCAAGAAATAAATAAGACTGCCACATGGCACCAGTTTCTGAATTCTCTTCTCCAACAGAAACAAAGGCACAGGGAAAAGAGGCAGCTTTGTCAAATGCAAGTTACTCCTATGTGTGACCTGTATTGCATGGTGGTTACTGAACAAAGGCCTTTTCCAAGAAAGAGGGTTCAGGACAATTACAATACAGTTATACATTGTCCTTCTCCATCTAGGAAAAAAACTAACTTGAGGAACCTGCTTAGAGAAATGGCAATTTATGAAATCACAGCATGAGCAGCTGAACTGCCTCCGACAGGACACTCAAGAGTTGTGCAAAATAGGTCCCCTTCAGATAATCCAGTAACAGAGAAATGTGTTTTTAGAAACTGTTCTTATTTGGAAACAGCCTCCTGATCTGAACTTTGATTTCTCAAAAGCCCTAAAATGGATTATACTCAGGTTGTGAAATGTGTTTGGATCCTCACTACAAGGCACACCCGTCCTCCTGCGTTTGGCTTCCCATTGAAAAGAAACAAAGTGGCAAGCAGACTGAATTGTAACAATAATTAGCTCTAATTAAACTAACAAACATGGCGGCACGGCCACCTCAGTACACAGAGGAAACTGAGGTTTGTAGCAATCTTCTGTACAACGCCCTGGGCAGCGCTGGGAGAGACCGCGGGGCGGCCTTGGGGGCAGCTGCGGGCAGGAGGAGGAAGGAGCCCGGTGGGGCAGGAGGAGGAGGAGGAGGAAGGAGCCCGGTGGGGCAGGAGGAGGAGGAGGAGGAGGAAGGAGCCCGATGGGGCAGGAGGAGGAGAAGGAGGAAGGAGCCCGGTGGGGCAGCACAAGCTCAGGGCTCGGGGTGCAGCCCCCGGCTCAGGCCAGTCCCCAGCCGAGCCGGGAGGTTTCTGTTTCTCGGCACAGGCCCCTCAGCACTGCCCCAGCACGGCCTCCATCCCAGCCCTCGGGACACACGACAGATTCATCTCCATGAATCTCAAAGAGGTTCCTGCTGCAAGCTGACCTTGGAGTCTGCATCTGGTTGCTTCCAGTAACCTCTGACCAAGATAATCCCCATTACATGAATTTTTGGAGATTCCCTATGAAATAAAATCAGCCATACTCTCATTTTCTAGAATAGTGTTTTAGAAGTAAAAAAGAAACAGCAATTAGCTTCAGATTATTTAGTTATCCAAAAACCAATTCTATTTTTAGCTCCAATACAACAAAATTAAAGTTTGAGATACACACTAAGGTGGAAAACTTTAATTCAGTTTTAAATTAATTTCTGAAGTCTTACAAAATAATGAAAACTTTTAATTCACCTCTGTGTGATCAAAAATTAATTTTAGGCTTACACACTGTGTCTCCTGCTTAGCAGCTGTGCTTGCAGCTCCAGTCCCTGAAAAGGACTCAGCCACTGCCCCGAGCAATTCCCAAACTCAACAGCTTCACATCTCTGGGAGCATCCTGGTCCTGAGCTGCTCACTGCAAACTGCTCTGCAGTCATCCAGATGAGAAGTTTTTACTGAATTACACAAGATCCATCTTGAAAAGGCTTAAATGTTTAATTTGCTTCACTCCATCTACTAAATAAATCACAAGTGGCTTTTTCATAATATAAAATGTTGAAGGGAAATATATAAAAATGTTGGAACACAGACAATTTCAAAACAATCTTCTGGAGTCAGACAGTTCACCAGCTGCAATACATTTTGTTTGCATCTGAACTTCTAAGTAGAGAAGAGCAGCTGATTCTTGAGGAGCTCACTATAAAATACTCATGGTGGGTTTTTGGTATATGTGAAATTTTAACAGAATTTCATAATTAATTGCAAATTAAAACGCTTCTTGTACGTACTATTTAAAGATAAAGATGATTAAAATGTATTAATTTTAATATTTGCTCATATTGCAGAGCAGTATCAGAAAATACTTCTGCATTACAGAGTATGGCACAGAAATGCCAACCCACTAAGAAAAGTGAGAACATGTTACTGGTCAAGAGAGTAGCCACAAGTAAAAAGTTTCTTCCCCTACACTGAAATTGCACACAGTTATCTGTGTCTCATCAGAGGAGCCTGGCAATGAAAAAACCATTCAATCTCACAGCTGGTGCAAATGAACATTTAGGAAAGGAATACAAGCACCTAGGCTTGAAATAAAAATTTAACTTCTTACTAAAAATTATACTCACACCAAGCAATGTCCTCCAGCACAAACTACAGCTCAGAACCTAACCTTTGGTTTAAAGCAATAGCAGCAGACAAAGCAAAACACTTGAATGAAAAGATCTGTACAGCAAGGCACATACTGAGTTTTATTTTCACTCCAATCTTCTAATACTTTGACTTCTTCTCTGCTTCCCCATGGGAAAAGATCTTGCTCTCCTTGCTCCTTACACATTTGTAAACATTTCGTGAGAGGATATTGAGAAGTTTCTCCAACTCCTGCAGCAGCAGCTCCCTGGGGAGCACCAGGGGCTCTGTGTCTGTCCCTGGGGAGCACCAGGGGCTCTGTCTCTGTGTCTGTCCCTGGGGAGCACCAGGGACTCTGTCCCCCTCCCCGGGGAGCACCACGGGCTCTGTGTCTGTCCCTGGGGAGCACCAGGGGCTCTGTGTCTGTCCCTGGGGAGCACCAGGGGCTCTGTCTCTGTGTCTGTCCCTGGGGAGCACCAGGGACTCTGTCCCCCTCCCCGGGGAGCACCACGGGCTCTGTGTCTGTCCCTGGGGAGCACCAGGGGCTCTGTGTCTGTCCCTGGGGAGCACCAGGGGCTCTGTCTCTGTGTCTGTCCCTGGGGAGCACCAGGGGCTCTGTCCCCCTCCCCGGGGAGCACCACGGGCTCTGTGTCTCTCTCCATCCCCAGGGAGCACCAGAGGCTCTGTGTCCCTCCCAGGGTGCCCTGGCACAGCCCCAGAGCAGCTCCTGCAGCAGGACTGGACCCATTCCCCAGGCAACAGAACCCATTTCCTGCTGGGATGCACAGACCTGGAGCTCCACTGTTCCTCATGCAGACTGCAATTTCCAAGTACCTTACTAAGCCTTTTCTAAAGGAGTTTTTCACCTTGATATGCAGATGACCTACTCTGTATTTTTCACAGTAGAGTCCTACAGGCTCTGATTCTGTAAGATCAGCAATATGATCTGGAAAAGCTGCAGAACACAAACAGGCTGAGAAGGACAACAAAGGGTTCAGAGAACAATGAGCTCTCCCACAAGAGCAGCCAGGGACACTGCACAGGATCTGGGAAAGAAACCTGCCTGAGGTACCAGAGGGAGCCTGAACCTCCCAGGCATCCCCTCTGCTACACCCCAACATCCACACTGGGAGCCAGGCCAGAACACAACCCCTCCACTTCAATGAGGTTAAAAATTCAGTAAAGAAGATAAAGGTACATTTACATGGGGAGAGTACTGAAAAAAATGAAAGGGGGACACACACAGAGAGGACACAGGACTGACTGTGTCAGTGCTCATTCTGTTTGACATTTAAATGGACAGGCAATGACTTATCTACAAATGATTATAAAACGAGGGTCTATTTCCTCCTTCCAGACATCAACATTACAAGTCAGTGCCACTGTGTTAGTCCACAGTGACCACTGACGTCAAAAAATATCCATCTTCAGCTGGTTTTCCATTGAGCTTTCATCAACTCTGAATAGCTGCTGATATAAACTGAAGACTGTGCAGTTACATAAGATAATGCAACCAAAATATCAGCCTAAATGATGTATTACAAAATATTTTAGTCACATTCTAAAAATATCCTGCAACAATGAAACTATTAGGAATTATTATTTTTTTTATTATCAATCTTCAGTGCTCACTTTAAAATTCACATCTGTAATAGTTGGGTTAGTTTACTTGTAAGGTATATTTTTTAAATTGTGTTGGTATATGGAAGTGATTTTCCCTAACACACTACACTTACATAAGATAAACATGAAGTACTTACACCACTCCCAGCATATCCAACAATAAATAATAGATTCTCTTGACAGGACTTTGATGACCTGGCAAAGCCCGAGTGCTTTCAGCCAAAATCATATGAAACCATAAATCACTCCTTATTTTATAGAATATTTCAAAATGGATTCCTGCTTTCTACCTTGAAAGTCATTTCATGTGTTATTTATAACCACTGAAAACCAGAATGGAAAGAAAATTGCATAGAACTAGAATATTTACTGTGACTGCTTTTATAAAGAATAACTCTTTTTTAGAAAAAAAAAATTAGAATTACTGGCAGACAAACTTGTGAATACAACACCTTTCAAAGAGCCACATCCTTTACAACTTTCCCAGCAGTTAACACAGGTCTTGGGGAGTGTCAGAGCCAAGGAGGCCAGACTGAACACAATGCAATTCACTGAAGAAATGCCAAGGTAAACACGACCCTGAGCCTGTACCCACACCACTCTGCACAGCCACAAAGTTGCAAATCTTGGCACTTACAGGGGTTTCTGCCCTAAACTCAGCACTGCTGAATGTCAAATAGGAAAATTCACAGGCAGAACAAAGGTCTGCCACTGACCCCCAGCTCTGCCTCTAGACCAATACAAATCACAGGGAAGAGACCTCTCAAAGAGCAGAGCTGCTCTGAGGATGCTGGTCCTGGAGGAGATCTGCTTTGGGCAGGAACCATCCAAAAACCCACCCTGCCTGGCTGGGGGCAACCAGAGCACAGCACTGGGCTCAAAAGCAGGGACAGGACAGAGAGACTGCAGCAGACAGGGAGGGGAGAGCGACTTCAGGGCTGCAATAAAAGAGGAAGCAGAGCAGAACAATGTCCTAACAGCTTTAATTCTCACACTGTGCTGTCATGACAAACCTCAAGCTATGCTCATCAGTTTCATGTCATGAAATAATCCAGTTTTATTTAGAACTATGGATATAAATTCCATGATAGCAGCAAAACTTCAGCTGCTGTACCCACCAGGAGTATTTCTGTACCCACGTCCACCTTGCTCTAAACTTGCTCATGCAAGAAAATATCTGAATTAAGGAAAAAGAATTTCTTCTGAAAGTTTCCTTTTCCCATAGCAATACTGATGAATTAATTGAACCTAGACATTAATTGAAGCACTGATAACTAAAATTTAGTTGAGGTTCCATTTGTACTAATCTCACTATAGGGAAACAGTTAAATGAGCCTGAAATAAAAACAAATTCAAATCTTATGTTACCACTCAGTCTAATTACTAAATTTAATAGATGTACAAGTTATAAAAGCAGAAAAAGGCCACACATGCAGAAATACAATTACTACTATGCATTAAAAATACCATTAAACACAAACACTGTAATTGTTATGGTATGACAATTGCATATTCATAGGTACACTCAGCACTGGTGACAGCAATAGAAATGAGAGAGTTGAAAACTGGGAAAAAATATTCCCTCAGGAGTCACTTCCCAAAGAAAAGACAGATGAAAGCTCTACTCTGAACAATCTTCCATACTGAGAAATTTAATACAGATTAAAAACCCTCAGTCACTCACCAGTGCTAATCACCACTTGTGTCTGCTCTCAGTAAAAAGGAACACAAAGACAAGACAACTCCTGAAGTGCAGAACTCTGAGAATCTTGGAATTAGTTAGAGCAGTACTCGCTACAGGTGGGCAAAAGGCATCCTTGAATACAAATCAAGACCCCAAATACAGCAATATTTCAGAGAATTTAGCTGAGAACCTCCCTCCTGCAGCATCAAAGCTCCAGTATCACATCTCACTCCAAAGCAGGAATATTGGGTTTGATGGCTGCACATGACCTGCTCACTCTGGCACAGACAGTCCTTGTTCCCTCCATGGCTAGAATGGTAAAGAGCTTCACATTAATAGCATTTTCACAAACCTCTGAGTTGCTGCATATTTACCTCATGGCAGTAAAAAACAGATCATCTCCAAAAATCACAGAAGTTTATGTTTAATATTTAATTTAATAATATTTTATTTTAAATTATAATTAATGATTATTATTTTATTATTTATTATTTATTTATTTTTAATTATAAATTATTATATACAAATATTAAAAATAATTATTTATTTTTATTTTTATTATAATAATAAATATAATTAATAATTAATAATAACATTATTAAATTAATAATTTAATTTAATAATAAAGACAATGTTTAATATTTCATCCTTACAGTTTGATACTTCAGCTTCACTATTAACCAACCTTGTCACACACTCAAAATGTTCTCAAATCTGAGCACATATAAAAAATGTCAGATCCATTACTGCAAACCACAGACTAGGGTTAGGACACAGAAGATATCTCTTAATTTGTTCAAGAACTTAAATTTGATATTTTTAGCACAGTTTTGGTCAAAACAATGGGGGCAGTATGGTTTTATAATTACTCGAAAACTCCAGATATAAATCAGAAATCTTTTAAACAATTATACATACACTGTATGGGGATTGCTCTGCTAAACACTGAAATCAGCAATTTCTTTAAGAAGCTCATTCATTCAATTTCAAAGTGCTAGGAATCTTAACTCCCATGGACGTAATTTCAGAGATCAGCAAATTCCAAAACCAGAGTTACTAGTTTCACATGGAAAACAGTAACATTCAGAAGTGCCTTCCCATTTGTGCTCCAAACAAAACCCTGAGCTCTTTACAAAGGCAAACAAAATCTGACTGTAAATTTGGGACCTCTAAACACTGATGCATTTTAAGACTAGAGCTCCATGCTGAATTTAAGGCTTATCAAGACCAATCTGAACCAGGTCTCTCTGACTGGGTTCTACCAACAGAAATCTATTCCAATAATTCAAGATTATTTTGCTACACAAGAACCAAGAATCTTAGTTCTGCAGGAGTATTTAAAAATTTCTCTTGTAGTTATATTGTGGTAAGTTACAGTGAGACACTCCAGGTCTCCATCATTATTCACCTGAAGAGGATTAAGTTGTACAGGATACAGAAAGTGCACAAAAAGATGAGAATTCCGTGTCTGGTTTATACAATCATGCATAGACAGAGAAATGTGCTTTAATTAGAAAGACTCAAAAAGTTTTGTGTTATTTATAAAGCAAGCATAGAGATTAGAAAAAGTAGTTTGAAGACTTAAATCTACATGTATTACAGGATATGATAAAAAATATATTATCAGTCTATAACACATACATTGGAAAGAGATAGAATTTCAGCTCTTCAGAGCTGCTTTCCTTGCACAAACGCAAACCTGATGGAAGGTTTGGCAGCAGGATGGGACTTCGGGAATTGGGGCTGCCAGAGTCAGTCACACGGGGCTTTCCGAGGCACCAAAGGAGCCCCCGATCTCAGGTGCGGTTTGTGAGGTTTGTGCCCGGTCACAGGGCCGGGGGTCCCGGCAAATCCCTCTCAGGGCCAGCCGCACACGGCCCTCCGTGACAGACCCGGCCACGGCAGTGTGAGCAGCAGCCCTGCAGCGGGCTGCCATGCCTGGGGCGCTGGGGACAATGTCCCCGCCGGTGTCACGGACCCGTGCCCTCGGGTACCTCAGCAGCCACTCGCACACCCTGCCCGCCCTCCCCAGACGCCGCTGCCGCCCCTCAGCCGGGGACCCGCGTCCCCCCGCCGCCCCTTGGAGCTTCGGTCCTGCCAGGGCCGGCGCTGCCCCCGTGCCCGTCCCGCCCCGTACCGGTGCCCACCACCACCACATCGAACTCTGCGGGCAGGTTGTCCGCCATCTTGGGAGGCGCCGTCACGCGCGCGCCGCCGGCGGAAAGGGCGGGAGCGGCTGCGGGGGTTCCGGCGGCGGCGGGAGGGAGGGAGCGGAGCGACGGCCCCGCCTGAGGGAGCGGAGAGCTCGGGGAGAGAAGGGCGGCCCCGCCTGTGGGAGGGGAGCGATCCCCGCCTCAGGGAGCGATCGGGGAGAGAAGGGCGGCCCCGCCTGAGGGAGCGGAGCGCTCGGGGAGGGAGGGGCGGCTGTGGCTGAGGGAGCGACGGACCCTCCTGAGGGAGCGGGGAGTGCGGCGAGATCCTGGGGGTTGTCCCGCGTCCGTGTCCCTTACAACCCTCGGCCTCACCGTCCCTCAGCGCTCTGCTGTCCTGCTCATCCGCTGAACCAGCCCTGGCCTGCCATGCAGCAATGCTGCGGGATGCATTAGGGAATATATATACATACACAGCACCTACATTCATCAGTAAGCTTCTTAACTACAGTCACATGGCGGCATTCCACTTAGCCAAATGGCTTCATTGCTAGCACGTGTGTTTTTGTATGACTTAGGGGTCGATTTGAGGAAGGAATTATTAAATTGTTTCCTGGCAAGGTGGGCAGGCCCTGGCACAGGTGCCCAGAGCAGCTGTGGCTGCCCCTGGATCCCTGGCAGTGCCCAAGGCCAGGCTGGACAGGGCTTGGAGCACCCAGGGACAGTGGAAGGCGTCCCTGCCATGGTAGGGGTGGCACTGGGTGAGCTTTAAGGTCCCTCCAACCCAAACCATCTTATGACCGCCACTGAAGTTTCTTGGATGACCATTTCCTCAGAAACAACAAACTTCACTTTTATTATTTCCTCTGCATATTCACTGTTTCCAAAACAAATTATATTGGTTTTTTATCTTGTTGCTCACTGTTCCTTATTAATATATCCACGAAAATATTTTCATCATTATTTTTAAAAGTTCTCTTCCTCCCAATTGCAATATTTTTTCCTTTACCCAGCACGTTGAACACAGATTTAAAAAGAAAGTTATTAGTGTTAGAAAGTTTTATTACTCATTAATTTCATGTCTCTTTTTGTTAATTAACAGATAGATGTTTGACTGTACTACATTCTCTGCATGCAAAACCTTTTCTTTTTTTCTCAACTTATTCATTAACTCTTTCCTTCTGAAGCCGAAAGCCACGCTTTAATCTTGCTCAGCCTCTTCTTTCACCTTACAAGGAAAAAAAGGAAGAATCAGGGATAAAATCCAGAATCTTCTGCTTCAGAGTTGCCCTTCCCATAACACCAGTCTGAGTGTAAGAACAGCAGGACTAAACCCACAGATTTGAAAAAGCCAGATACAGCAATGTAGGCAAAATAACCCAGCACAGAACACCTGTGCCAGAATATGCTGGAAATTTCTGGAAAATTTTTCTTTTTATGCTACATTTAATGGCTTATATGGCTTTAAACTAATCTCTTAATATTATTCATTGTGTATGATTATATTAAAGTCTTAGCACCTTAAATCAATAATAACAATAAACCAGCTAGCAGCCTGTTAACACCTTATTACAAGCTCCTTGCTCACATAGCAAAAGCATAGTGAAAATAGTAAAAAGTGACTAATGGAAACCAGAGGCCACGTTACCCCTGTGGTACTGCCAGACGTGCTGGAGCAGAGTGCAGCACAGAAAACAGTCCAGCAGGAAACTTCCAACCATGCAAGAACAAAAAACAGAGATTTAAACAGCAGCACTTGCTTACTGCACTGATAAATATGAGAAAATTAGGAGTTATGAATTCAGATAGAAAAGGAGTATGATCAAGTCTTATCTTCCTTATATTTATGTTTCCAGCTGTCCCAGAGAGAGTTTGCTTAAAACTTCCATTGTTTTATTGTTTGATTTTGATTAAAACTTCCCTTGTGCAGCTCCCATGCAATTCCATGGACGGAGCTGTCATTTCTACTTTTTAACATGTAAAAGAAATAAAGCTGCAGAGTTCTCACAGTGCTGGATCATCCCTGACCTAAATGTCTTGTGCTGAGGAACAAAGCATCCCTATATTGGTGAGATGAGATAACACAAACTCCCCTTGCACACCCTTTTCCTGCTGAGGGAGGGCACACTCAGGAAAGTCGAACATCATCACGAAACCTTTTGTTACTGTTCAATATAATTCTAGGACTGCACTGGAGCAGAGCTATTGCACTGTCAATGTCTTACTGTTTCTCAAGTGCTTAAGTATTTATCCCACCACAAAATGCTGTTGTTTGGTGCTGTGAGCTCCTGTTAGCTTCATTCATAAGATGCAATCAGTGCAATCCTATTTCGTGATGACAGTCATTATCCACTGGACCAGAAATCCTCCTTAGTACTTTTTATTTGACAAAAATGATTATTCAGGATCTTTAACTGCAAGGTTTGTCAGTCCCACACAACACAAAAATATTTCTCTGTAGTTTGCAGTTTTAGTATCAGCAAATGTAGAAGTGAAATATGTAAGTATGAATAATTTTTATGAGAATTTCATGGACCTTGAGAAAATGTCTTGCCATGTTTTTCTCTTTAGCTATTTAATTGCAATGTCATATTAACAGAAAGCAGCATACCCAATTCTGCATGGATGAATAAGCACATTCAATAAAGAAGATTTAACAGAGTAAATCAAACACTGGATTAAACATTTTCTGCATAACAGACCACAAAATGGGCATTCATTTTACCAATAGATCCTCTACATTAGAAACAAATAGAAATGCACACCAACGTAATTAAACTGCACATCCTGTGCCCTGATTACTGAATTTCCCTATATTTTGTTAAACTAGGTCTCATCAATTAGGATTGCCAAAGTGCATTCCAAAATGCATACTGAAAAACAGAATGGATTTTTTTTAAACATTTGTATTAAATGTATTTTTCCCTATGTTTTATGAAATAATTCCCACATATGTAATCCTACATATTGCAGAGGATTTATACAGATTTTTTAGCAGTAGCAGTTCAGAAAGGCACACAAAGCGAATTTTAAGATCCCATGTTTATCAGTTCTAAATCTTCTGTGAGCAACTTTTCCAACTTTGATCTCAACCAGAACATCTCTCATAAAAACATGGTGTTTTACTTTTTGACTTTTATTTGGGATTTTCACATGTCCATAGAACTACCCTTGTTACTTTAAAGTTTGTGGCGTTAATGCCTAACTCTATCACAATGCTTTTTAGAAGTCCAGTAATCTGAGCAAAATCTCATAAGGTCTGGAAGTGTTTTTGTTTTCCCAGGTAGGAACACTGAAGTCCAAAAGAAAATTAGGAAGAATCAGCATTAGAATGATGGAGTTTTTAGTTATCTCAAGATCTGGTCTCTCACCATTTGATCAAATGCTTCTTCTTCCAAAAACAAACAGCAAATGCTATGATGAATTTTAATTTTCTTGAGTTATGTAGTCTCTTTATCCTGCAGTGATTTCACATGTGAAATCTCAATATTCATTCTATTGTTCCCTCAATGGAAACAGAATTTAATTCTCCTTGAGTACCAGTTTGAGTGAGGATCAGCAGCAGGATCGGGCCCATCAGCTTGAACCATCCAGTGAATAATCTGATTTATCCCAGGGAAATGGCTCATTAGTTCAGGCAGCAGGGCAGTGTGGCTGTGGTTGGGGCTGCAGTTGTGTGTGGTTTTCCTCTGGAGTTTTGCAGTTCCACAACTGGAGCCCACTCAGGCGTGCACACCCTGATTGTTCATTAACCACAGGAGCAGCCTGGCCACAGCCAGGCGTGTTTGGGAAAAAATTATTGGTTTCCAAATTTATTCCAAACTCTCACACAACCTTGATTCCAACTTCCTCTTTTTTACCATTATCTGAGTTTGTCTTCCTGTCACAGCTTGCAGTGGTCAGCTCAGCCATGCCCCTATAACTTGTGTTGTAGTACTGCCATTAGACCTTGTCCTGCAAATCCTCAGGGGGATGCAGACACTCAGTTCCCATGGATGGTATGAATGTTCTTGTGATGCAGGCCTTGGTAGATCAGTGACCTGAATATATTTTAAAAACTCTGAATAATTAAACCCACATTCTCTACCTAAGGAGCACTGAAACTCATTTTGAAGTTGCCCTTTTGATTACTAAGATATGTGCAAATTATGGGATTGCTTACAGAGACTGGAAAGAGAATTACATGTCACTTGACTTCTGTAACCATGCAGGGCAAAGATTTTACTTTTTTCAATCCTTAATTAACGACAATCTACAAAAATTTTGTAGATGTCTCATGGCAGTCAAAATAATCTTGTACAAAATGAGCACCAAGGAGAAAAAACCCAGGATCGCAGTTTTGACAATGCTGCTCTCCCAGTGTAACTGGCAGAGAAAGAAAGTTCCACTACAACTACATTAAGGATTACCTATAAGTTTTATGGGTTTCTCAAAACTACAGGTATCCAGGAAGAAGGAGAAAGTCTTTGCAGCAGCCCCAAGATTCAGGTTGGTTCAAAGTCCAGGATGCCACAAAGCAGAGTTGTATCCTTTCTGTCCTGGCAGTTCCACTATTTGTCCATTCCAGCATCTAAAAGTCTTGGTCAATTAGGATAGTTCAGCAAGTGTCAGTCAGAAAAAAGAAACAGATTGGAAATATAAGAAATGGAAATACACTGCTGTACAGTTGTGTAAGTAAATGAAGACTCATTAGGATTATGATTGATTAAGATTTAAGGAGGATTCAGCAAAGATGGACAAGTGTGTCTAATGACATTCAGTTGCTGCCTTACTTCATTTGCAATATTACTTGAAGCAGTTTTATTGCATAGTGAGGCTTTCAGACTTGTGTTCTCTGAGTTTAGGGAAACTGTACCTTTTCCAGCACATCTGGAGACTGTAACTTAGGTAAGAAATTAATCTCTTTTCTCTGGAAATATTCCCGTTCTTTTATATATTGCATTTCTTTTATTCATCTCTTTTGACTTGTTGCCAGTTTTTGAATACAGATCCTTCAGCCATTAGTGCATATTCCTACTTCATTACAGTCAGCACAAGTTTTACCATGCAAAGCTCAGCCTCACCCTCTTGGTCTTTTCTGTTTGATTAACAAACCATAATTACACCTGAAGGTGAACTGTATATTGCCTTAAACAGGAGATAGGAATCATTATTGTATTGCACTTAATTTATATATATATTTAAAAATGTGCCCACACAAATACTTAAAAAGCCAGTATTACTCTGGGAGATGGATGATGCAGCAAAAAAATGAAACATCAGCCAGCCACAGGTTGGAAGTTTTGTATTTCTTATTTGAGGAAAATGACAAGTACAAGATCATTGAGTAATTCAATTTCAAACAGCAGCATTCTCCAGTCCTGAAAATCATAACTGGCACCTGGCTGAAATAAAAGAGAGGCTAAAGCAAGACTTTAAGTTCTGAAACTGATAAAGGTCCCTTAGGAAACACCCCATAAATATTATCATATAATTAAAAGGGTTTAAAGTAGTCCATAAAGTAAAGGAATTGATGTGTCTCATATGCAATATTTTTGCCCAGACTTCACCAGAGAAACCATAAACAAAAGATTATAAAGGCCTAGGCTGAAATGAATTCTTGCCAGCTGGGATTCTTGTGAAGACACGTGTGTCACCAAGGGCTCCTGTAGCCAGGAGACAGCTGAAAGTCAGGAGTGGGTAACAGCCAGGGACTGACTTTCAGGTAAAGCAGGCTATTGGTGATAACTGCTAAAAATTAATGCAACAACTACATTTGAAATGACAGAAGCAGGTGACTAAAAATGATAAAGCAAACACTGTTCCTGCTTTGATAAAATCTCTGTTGGAGGCTGATTTGCCTCAGTTCCAAGGCTGGGTCTGTCAGGGCTCCACTTGGAGCTCTGTGTGAGAGCAGAGATTTGGTTTGGGCTTTGCTGCTGCAGTGGTGGAAATTTCACATTATCTGAGGGTACACACAGCCAGGGAGGGGCTGCCAGACCCTCTTCCTCTGTTTCCTCTGAAAGGCCATGCATGAAACTCTCTCAGCTGCAGCAGGGTGATTTGGGGACAAATTGAAGTTGTGAAAGGGCTGTGGCTAAAAAGAAAGTTATCAGCTTATAAACCAGGAGTATGGATAATCACCTCTTTGATAAATGAATTTCCTACACTCATATACAGCAAAGGCCTCCTTATTGAGCATTTCCAACCCAACACTACAGTTCAAGCAAGTTTTGTGTTTAAAATGCTCTCTTTAGGATTTTAAATCCAGAGAGTAGCAGTAGTGGTGCACTGAAATCTTTAAGGCATTTGAAATGAGATTATACTCAGCTTGTTCACAGAAATGAGAAAAGCTCTTGTTTTTCTTTCAGAAGCTGTGAACTGGTGCCAGACTGTATGTATGTGTGATGCTTTTGAGAATTCAGGATGGACACTGAGGATTTAACATCCATTTTTCATTAATCCAAACATAGTACACTCCATTTAAATGCTGCCTTTTCTTCTGCAGAAAAGAAGACATCCCCATTGCACTTATTAAACTTTAATTAAACTATATGTCTAGGAAAAGAATGCTCCTACTGTAAACAAGATGTGGGCCAGTTACATTGAAGTATTTAATGTGTTTATAAGATGTTTGCATTTTAATCTCTTTTCAGTGGGCAATATCTGCAACCTGAATTTCAACCCCATTGCCTTGATAACAGGGTTTTCTCCAGGCTGTGTGATCTTAGATTGATAATATATAAAATAATAAAAGGTTAAATCTCAGTACTCATTAGAAAGTTGTTTGTTTGTTTTGTCTCAGCATCCTCTTTTTCAGGGTAAGATGCTGGCTTAGCAGATCCCAGATCCCTGCAGCACTCCCAGGACAGCTCTTCCATAAGGTAACTCAACTTCTCCAGGAGCACAGCAGTTATTCCTGGAACTCCAAACACCTCTCCCAGGCATTCTGCAGCACAGAATCTCTGAGGGAGCAGGAGACTCTGGGCTGTTCTCTTTCCTGCAGAGACCAGAACTGCTGGGAGCACCACTGCCCTCCCCTTTTTGTACCTCCTTAGCACCCAAGGAGCAGCACAGCACTTCCTCCTCTGTTTGATGGAGTAAATAAGGAATAGGCTGTAGCTCCTCACACTGGAAATATTAATTCTATTTTAAGCCCCTCATTTTGGCCCTTCCATTAAGCCAGAAGAGACAGAATTTTCCCCCCCCACTTCAGAAGAATGCTGTGCTGTTGTCAATGTTGAGGCAGATTATTAGGGAGATTTGCAAGAATAACTACTTAAAATGGTCACATTCATTTTAAAGAAAAGAAATATAATTGGTATTTGCATAGAAGAAAATGGATGAATTTAAATTTTAGTTGATTATAATTATTGTCATCATAATCATCATCATTATCTTTGTATGTCTAAATGACTGATTCAAAGAAGAATTTTTAACACATTTCACATGTCAGTGCAATTCTTTTCTGTTTTGTGCTTTAGTGCTTGGGGTTTTTCATTTGCTTTTTTCAGTCTGAACTTTTCATGGAAGCTATTGTAATTTTCTTTCAAGGTGGAAAAATGTTTCAAAAGAAGTCAGATCTAGAAGTACTACATACGTCCTTCTTTTTATAAAAAAACATAATCAAATTGTACAGAAAAACAGGTACATAAATACTGTGGGATGGCACTTTGAACTGCTCCTAAGAAAGACACTTTAAATAGTGAGGTGCTACCTAAATCTGCCCTTCAGAGCCAGACAAGGGATGTTAAACAGGGACAGTAGCACGCAAATTAGAAGGTGAACTAATTGGAGTGGTAGTGCATCCAGATGAGGGTACCATTCAAAAAGTCCATTAATGAACTGGGACTGCATGTAGACACCAAGCTCCTAAAGATTTTCAAAGTTCCTAATAATTGTTTGTATTTCAGCACTATGGATACTGATCCAGCTGGGATTTAATTCTGTGTTCCCTGGTAATGTTGCTACATAAACTCTGTGTATTCAACTACTAAATCTATATTGTGTGGGTTTATCAGTATTGGCAGTTATGAACAGTTCAGATCCACAATATTTGTTGGTGAAAGCAGTTTCCTTTTTCCTGAGTTTATACCACATCAAACCAGAGATGAGCAATCAAGACTACAAAGGCTGTATACTGTGCATAGCAAAATAAAAGTTTCATAATTCCAATTTCCCTGATGACTTTGAAATGACTATGAAAAGCATTTTGCAACAGAAGGATCATCAGAGCTGGTGTGATAGCTGCAATTCCTGATACCTGGCATCTGTGAAAAACAGGGCTTGATCTTCCAGAACTTAACCTTTCATGTTACTTCATTTTCTTTTGTTCCTTTACTCTTCCATCAGGGCCAGCGAGCCAAGTGCTAAAATCCTGTTTCTGACCAGGGTTACTGTGACTTGTGGAAACAATTGCTCCCTGCAGCCTCACAGATGGCAGTTCCTGACAGCCTCTTTTCACATGGCTTCCTGCACGGCCAGAATCCCCTAAACAGGAATTGGGAGGATGGATTCTATGGGAAGCCTTTGTTCAATTAACTTATGGTGTCTTTCCTATTTTCTTGGAATGAACAGAAGCATGTTCATGCCCCTACACAGAAAGGTACCTTAAAAAGCACACTTGGAGCTGTAAAAACTCACAGGTGAGCTGGCTGTGCCCAAGAGGGGGACTGAGGAGAGCCTGTTGGGAAGATTTTCCTGAGTGGCTGCTCTTAGGCAGAGGAGTTGTCACAATTCACACTGACAATGGATGAGCTGCAGCACAGCCATGGAAAACCTCTGGCCAAAAGACAGAATTTAAAGTTTCCTATGTTCAGGAATTGGAATTTTTAATGTGTATTTTGTATGGAAAAGGATGGCACTGACAGATGCTGGATTCAAGTAAGTTTCAATTAATAGAAAATATCAACAAACCCAGGATTCCTGGCTAATTTCATGCACTGAAGTGACCACAGTGTGTTCAATCAACATTCATTATTAAAATAGAAAAGAAAATTGGTGTCTGAAGTCCTATCACTCTAAGCAAAATTATTTTTTAAAAATGTTGTTTTCTTTGATTCTATTGATCATATAAAACAGACCACCATCTAAAATAGAACACAGTTCAATTTTAAAAAATTAAACTATATTGTGCATTTACATTTTAGGGAAAAATATTTACATTGCAAAGTATCTATTAAAATAGAACACTCAGTTCAATTTTTTAAATTTAAACTATATTGTACATTTACATTTTAGGGGAAAAGTATTTACATTGCAAAGTATCTGTTAAACCTTTCTTTATTCTATATTCATAGACCTTGTGGGAAAAAATAGGGAAGATCTTGTTATATTTAAAATCATAATGGAATCAAATTATAAGGCATCCCTTTAGAAAAAAAATCTGAAGAAATACTTTCAGTTTACAGTGCTAGTGCTTCTCAATGCAAAATACTCTAAAATTCATAATACTAATGAAAGATATCAGTGATGGTTTCCCAGGGTACTAGCAAGTTTTAATATTATAAATATGGGCAAGGAGAATTTTTAAAAACTCAAACTACAGGATGGTTATGCATTAAATAATTATGATCACAGGTGTTCCAACCTGTACTTTCAATTCATGGCCTGATCATCCTTATGCCTCTACAAGTCACTGGTTATTCCATCAGAAAGTCAATGAAGTTGCAGAATATAAAGCCAGGTTTATGTAAGATTACATATTTTTTGGGGGTCACCAATGTTTGTCACATCAACCTTGATGTGAAAGAAAAGGACAAAAGGGTAGATAAAGTCAATAATGTCTCCTGAAGATGAGGAGAGACACTTCTTTAACATGGCTTTATCCAAAAGCTCAGAGAACATACTGAGTCACAGACATTGGTCAAGTTAAAAACAAAAGCTGCTCTTAAATATTTGATTCTGATCTCACTCTGAGTTGCTTTGACTGAGATTCAGACAGACTCAATTCTACTGTGGATTCAGCCTCAGCAGCTCATGCTTTGTGACAGGCAGACTGAGTCCCCAGTGAGCCCTTTCCCTCCACTTCCTATAAACTATGGACTATCCTGGAACTAATTTCATTAAATACTTTTATTGGCCAAAAAAAAAAAAAAAGGGTTTAATATATTTTCTTCAACCTCCATCAGAGCTGTGAAAAGGGTGACCCAAGAGTTGGCAGAGTGGCAGGAAGGCCTCAGGACCAGGCTCACTCCTTGGGGAGTTGAAAAATAGATGAGAATTCTGAAGGAAAGGCTTTCAAGCTTTTGAAAGTTCTGTGTGAGCTCAGGAGGTTGTGTAGATCTGGCCTGAAGTTCCCTACACCTGTGTTCTGTTCTCTCCAGACTGTCCTCCTAATTCCCTGTACATTCCAGACCTCTTATTTAGGTGGGATTTTTATTTCTCTAAGGGAGTGTGAGGTAAAACATCCTGAACTTGATCAGCTGCAAGCAGCATCCCAAAGGAAAGTATTTACCTATATTTTAATTTGCCTTCTAAGTGCAATTCAAAACTTCCCAGGCACATGGTTCAGGGATCAAAGGGTCAAAATGGCATTTGTTACCTCAACCAGTTTGGACCAGTTCCATTGATTTTAGTCAGAACTCCAGACTGATTTCAGAAGGAGCTGGCAGCACAGATTGATATTACTTTATGGATTTCAGAAGAAATGTAGTGTTGGAAAAGACAGTATCATAAAATTGATGTTCAATGCAAAATACCCATTGATCCCCATTTGTGTCAATAAGATTTCTATAATTTGAAGATAGTAAGACACTGAAATGTCTAGTAGTAACCAAGGTAAAAATACCACTCACTTCCATGGAAACAGAAGCAGGCCACATTATGAATACTAAAATATTATCTGTGTAATGAAGTATTTAAATCTTTATTATTTCATTACTGAAAAAAATCAAAGTATCTATAGAATTTTAAAATATGGTAATTTCTTAATATTTACTCTTATGCTTATAAAAGATCTGGACTCCTGAATGATGTAAATCAATTATCCCTGTGTGTGTGAAATGCTGTAACAAGATCAATGAGACCTGAACACAAGGAGGCATCTTAGGATAACAGCTGCAGATGCACACATTGTGTGGTAAAACCCAAGCAAAGGAACTCACCCTGCTCACCCTGATGGTTCTCCCTCCCCCCAGAAAATCCCTGCCACTACTCTGCCCAACAGTAAATGCATGAAAGGAGAACCAAATGAGAGCAGGTAGCAGTCAGGAGATCAGCACAGGCAAAGTACAATAAATGGTCACTCTTAGAGGCAAAAGGAATGCTTTGCATTCAGCTTGGGAATTTATTTTAGATGGGACTTAATGGTCCGACTCTGCTTCCAACCAAAAGCTGTACAGTTAATGGCTCTGTGGAAAACTGCAAGGACGGATCTCCACCCCCTAAAATACATATTGGTTTTAAAGATGAGCTCAAGATGATTACTTTCACAATATTAATAATTCTGCCAATTGGATTTCCACAATGTAGATTCAATAAAATACTGGAAATATTTAGTCAATAAATCAATTACACTTCCACTCAGTCTGGATAGCTATAAATTGTTTTCTCATTGATAGAATTCTGTTTATGAAAACCTATTTTCAAGGAAACAACTCCTAAGGCTTTTTATTGTAAAATGCTTTGCAGTTAAAACAGAAATGAGAATTAATGGAAGGGTCACGTGAGCCTTAATGTATAAATAAAAAAATCCCATAAACTTTTTTTTTGCTACTTGAAGTAGACTGCAATGCCCATGTTTAAAAATACCAAAAGAATGTAAAGAAAATTAAATACCTTCTTATCCCACTAGATGGTGGTGCCTTCAGATTAGGGCTGAGATGCTCAGACAGTCTGAGCAGGAAAACTTTTGCTTTCTTTAACTGCAAATGTGGAGAGATGAGGTTAATCTTGTTCCTCTGGGAACAGTAACAAGCATCTGGGTCTGATGACTTACTGAATATATTGAAGTACATGAGTTGTGTCCACAGAGCTTTGCTATGAAGTGTGTTTTAACTTCAATACACATCTAATAGTATTAAGTTTTCTTCCTGCAGAAGAAAAGGGGCAAACAATATTGAACCTTAAGGGTAATGGTATCTTGTGTAAAACAGCCTTGTTCCACTGAGGTCCTGGTCCTTTTGCTGCCTCTCTCCCCAGTAAAAATCCAGATTAACCTGGGGCATCATTAGCAACTTGTATTCATGGATTTCATTGGAACAAGCTTGAAAGTACCACTCACATTTTGTATCACAAATGTGCTGCTGGCTTTCAGAAAAGGTATTTACACATCTGTTAGACAGAAAGTGATAGTGCCAAACATGGCGGGTCACAGTGATAACACAAGTGACGTTTTGATGAATAGGAAAAGTGGATGGGACCTTGTTGGAGAGTGTGTTTGTACTTTAGTTATCTCAGGCTCTGCAGTGAGTGGTCTCATCCTTCATGCCTCACGTAGAGCTTGAGCTGGGAGCTCAGGGCAGGTTCTGTGAGCTGCAGAACTTCTCTCAAGGGCTGGCCCAAGAGGAGCCCCCAAGTCACACTCAGTGCATGGAGGGAGCCCTGAGGTGCTGTCTCACCTGGGCTGGAGTGAGGCTGGGGCTCACAGAGTGTGAAATGTGTGACCTTGCAGTGAGCAGCCACCAGTCCTGCCCACACAGCCTCTCCCAAACAGCCAGAGCTCCCAGGGCAAGCCATGGGGACAAACTGCTGGGTGCACACGGTGGGTCCAGAGACCACCCACCCAAATCTGTGCAAAGTAGTCAGGGATCAGTCAGAAGCAATGTGTGAGACTTGCATTGGAAAGAATAAAATAAGCCAACATTTTCATTTTGCTTAAATATCATGATGCCCATTGTCAGTATGAAAATTTTAAGATTAAAATTAGAAACTGCTTTGTGGATAAAGAACTCTAGTCAGGCAAGTTCTAATGTTAGGATTTCCAATTTTCTTTTTAAAGATGGTGTGAGGTACAGAAAAGTTAAGGAAGACTCTGTGTGCCTTGGAAAAGACAGCATTAATCAAGAACCCCAGAGTTCTTTTGGAGTCTGTAACTCTTGTTGCTCAGTGGGTTTTACTCCTGTCACCCAAGTGGTCACCCCAGTAACACTGGAGTCATTTAGAAACCAGCTCTCCTTCTGGCACAGTTTACTTTGTGCTTATTTGCTGTATATTCCATTTATTCTGTTCCTCCTATTCTGCTCCTTCACTTTTTGATTCACATGTTTGCAACATCTCAATTTCCTATTTCTGTTGCAGGTAACACAACAAATAGCAGCACAAAGCTAAGATATGTCACATTAGTGTGACTTCCAGGAAAGATTACAGACCCATAGTCCAGATACTGCCACTTAAGAGCATCACAGCCAGAAAAGACTTTATCTGAGACTTTTTAATGAGCACTTAGCAGGGAATTCCTTTGTATATATGGAGGACTGAGGCAGAAAAATGGATGCAGAAATGGATGCCTGGATCTTCTGTAGAGCTTTAATTGTTTTGAATGTTAGAATCTTCCCAGCTATATTAGAAAGAAGGGATCTGCTCTTACTTTCTCTAGAAAGGCAGGCAGGATTTTGTGAAATCCAAAAGAAGCAAAATTCACTCCAATCATTGTTACTTGCTGCCATTAAGGGTTGAAATGCATCATTTGCCAAAAGTGCAAGTTCCTTCATTTGATCCCTTTGACTGTACCAGTATAACTGCCAATCACAGGAAATACCTCTAATAACTCTTCCTTTTACTTAATAAGGAATACCACATCTTTAAAACATTAGAAACAGATGTCACTGCATTACTTCACTGCTGATGTATGTAATAGAAATGACACACTAATTAATTTAATGCAGTATAAATGTACTGATTATTTATCATGGCTGACAATAAAATTATGAAAACATTCAATTACAATCAGTGGTAATTCATTATTTATTGATTCTGCGTTATGCACACATTAATACAATACATTTAATCACCTAAGAGAAGGGATCATTTTTCTATTGATACTTAGACATTTAGATTCATCAGTTTTATGTAAAACCCTTGATGTTGAGGTGGGAAGTTTTAATCCACAATTCCAAAAAAACCTCAGCTGAAATGTCAGAACTAAATTGAATACAAGTGTCAAGTACGAGTCTAGAAAAATGTGGGCACAAAGAATGACACACTAATTTCAGTCTCTTCTTTCTCTCACGTCAGTGGCCTACATTTGTTAATATAATTGTGGGTACTCTTTCTCAAGGAATCCAAGGCATTAAACACTAACCCAGCAGAAAGCTAATACTGTTTTTTCTTCCTTTCCAAGCTGTTACTCAGAAGTGGCACCATCAGGGCTTTGCATGCCCAGGATATAAGCTCAGAGCTCACTAGGGCAGGTTACCAGCTTTCCACCGAGCCCGGAGAAATTTCATTGTTAAGGACGAGGAGAAGGGTTTGTCACTTGTACTCCAGCTGGGTTGGAATTCACAAAAAAGAGGTGTTTCATTTCATTATGATTAGGGTGCATTGCAAATGCTACTTTTGGTTATCTTTTATCTTTCATTTTGGACCCGCAGTTACCTTGACCCTTGTAAGTCTCTGTTCACATTTATTCCCTCCCACTTACTTTAGGGACAATCCAAGTTCTTTACTAAAAAGTAGCAATTTTTTCCTACTACTAACATTGGACATACCTCTGTGAAGTCCATAGAAAAAAATTTTTATATTAAAAGAAAAGAATCACATTGTGATATCTATGGAATTCCTATTTTTATTGTCCTCCCTCATGTTTGGCTACAGGAAACTGAGATGAAGCACAAATAGCACTATTGAGCTTTCCAGTCTTCTCTAAACCAAATTATTATTTTTAGTTCATACTCTACTGCTTCACTTAGCTGTCATTACTTTTCCTCAGTGTTCCCCTCTCGTCAGGTGTGTCACCCATCATTTTCTCCCTGGACCCCATGGCGAGCAGGAGCTGTGTTCCTGCCAGCTGGCAAAAAGAGATTTCCAGAATGCTCTTGACTGGGGCTTTCCTCTCTCCTCCTGTGTTAGGGAAGACTCTTTCCCATTTCACTCCAGTGGGGCATATGCAAGGATGACAAAAACAAAAACAAACAAATGGAACCTTTACTTGACATCTTGCCATAAAAACACAGCCAATTTTTGTATAGGATTAATACACAATACAACAGTATTTCTATGGCTGTGAGGGTAAGAAAACAGAGTGGTTTGCACACCAGTCAAAAAGAAAGAAAAATAACGAAACCTTACTTTAAAAGTAATATTCTGAAATACTTATTTCAGCTATAGAGAGGCTTAGTAGTTTGTACACATTCAGATTACGTACTGCTGGACTCCATTCAAATAAACCATCTGGATACTTTATAACTGACAAGATATTACTGGATGATTGTTAGGCTTTAGTAACTTTGCCTTGTCTTTAACAAAATTACAGAGAAATAATAATATTCATGGATATAGTTGATTTGTATATGCTTAGTTGAACTGGACAGCTGCCTGGCATTAATTCTCAAACCTTGAGCATTTTTGAAGTTTCAGAGCAGTTCTTCTCTCCATGGACAGTCACCTCTCAAGGGTACTGCTTTTACTACAGCCTTTATGATTTTATATTGCTTCATGCCACTCCAGCTCGCTGGGTGTTGATGTGCAAGGCTTCCTCTGGCCTTGTGAAAATTCAGTCTTATTTAGAAATATGTTTAGCTTATGGAAGGCATTAAAGTCAAAAAGGAAAAAGAATTCTCACGGTGGATTTTGATTGTTGCATTCATCTTAAAGGGGGAAAAAAAGTCTTTAAAAGGGCAGTGTTTGAATCTGATTTATCAAATCTTTTAATAGCAATCATGTTCAGAAAATTAACACTCAAAAGTTTCTATCTGGAGTCAGTTATTTAGTATTTCTAAAACATCTAGTATATAAATATCTCTGATGAGTTCAGGGCTTGATTGTACTTTGCCAAAGTAAGTAGCCCCTGCCCCACAGAGCTTCCAGTCTAAGGTTTGAGCCCAAAAAGATGCATGAACTAGTTCAGAAAATATGAGAATTCTTACTGAAAGGTATTAATTTAAACCAAGTTATGTGAAAAGTCTGCCTTGGTTTCAGGCACTGAGGTTAAGAGACTGAAGCCAGTGGCCAGGCTTCTTAGAACACACAAAATCAATGGGGAGAAGGGGAGGTTCCTCCAGAGTGTAATTTAAGATCAGTTATGTTCACAAATATAGCAATTTAGTTAGCATACAGTCATCTTCTCTCATCTAAAATGGGATTACTCATAATGCAAAAAAACATTAAACTTTGCAGAGAAGGTGCCTAAATAAGCAAGCCTAACAAAAGGAAGAGAGAAGATGGCCCACACAAGCAATGGAATCATGGAAATAGCTGAAATGCTTTGTTGGTATTGTTTGCTTGGCATCAACTTGGAAAGTTTTGTTTATTCTTTTCTGCTTGCTTTGTTTATTGAATGGCTGAGGAGAAAGCTAAAAAAACCCAAACAAACCAAAACAAAAACAACAACAAAAAAGGAGGGGAGTGAAAAAGTTAAGGGACTAGGCAAGAAGGAAAGATAAAGAATGAAAACCAGTGGCAACAAACAGAGAAGAAGCATGTTGAAACACAGGAAAAACGGGAAGAGGGTGGGAAAAGAGGTGTGATACAACACTGGGAGAGGGTGAGACCCAAATAACCAATGTAGCCAGCGTGCCCTGCGGGTGCTGGATGTCTAATCATCCTTCGGCTCCTCTTGTTCAGGGAGAGGGGATGCAGGAGCCTTGGCAGTTCTTGTGCCACCCACCCTGGATGGGTGCAGGAGGTTCGGGATGTGCGGGCTGCGGGGATGGTCGCAGGCCGGGGCCCCTCATGGTGCGTGAGGAGCGGGCCGAGCCCCTGGGAGCCGAAGCACAGCTGATGCCGCAGCGAGTCTGTCAGTTTCAAACAACGGCGTGCCAAACCTCCCGAGAACGGGCTTTGCCTGGTGTGAGCGACCGCAAACTTGCACATTTCTCACACCTCCCTCCGTCCTGCTTGTGCCCCCCTCTGCAGGGTCTCGGCTGGCTTTAGGCCTGACCCAGTGACCGTGGGCCCGCGCCCTATGCTGGGCCGGTGCCACCGCGCTCAGTGCTCCGGCTCCGCGTTTGTCTCGGATACCGAAGGGAGCCTGGCACCGCCACCCGCCTCTCCCCACGCCTCCAGCTGCGGCGGGGCACAGGTGTTTTAACACTTACAAACGTGCCAGGGAGCCACGACCGCTCCAACTCCCCGGGGAAGGGATGGGGACGGGCCCAGCGCTGCCTCCCCTCCGCTCCCTTCCCCCTGAGCGCGGGGCAGCGCCCGCGGGACCGAGACCCCATCACAGCCTGGGCAGCCCCGCGGGATCCCCTCACAGCCCGAGGCACGGGGCGCTCTCCCAGCCCGTGGAGCGGCAGCCCCTCCCGGCCCCAGCGTCTCCCCAAAACTTTGTCCCGAGTTGCGGAGCTGGGGCGCGCTGCCCTCGTTCTCTCACGCCCCCCGCCCCAGGTGCGCGGCCGGCGCTGCCCCGCCCCGCCCGCGCCCGCAGCCACTCGCGGCGGCGGCGCTGGCGGCGGGCGGGGCGCATTGGCTGGAGGGCGCCGTCACTCTCCCCCGGCGGCGCTGGGGAGGGGTCTGGGCGCTGCGTGCGGGCGGCGGGAGCGCGGCGGTCCGGTGGCACCGCACGGAGCGCAGCGCGGGGCTGAGGCAGCCGCGGGGAGCCGCGCCGGCCATGGCGGTGTCCGCGCCGCCCGTCATCGCCGCAACTTCCAGCGGCGGCGGCGCGGGGGGCTCGGCGGGTTTGTTCCGGGCGGACCCGCTGTACTCCAGCCCCGCGGAGTCCCCGCGCCTCACCAACAGCCTCGTCAACACTTTCCTCTCGGCCGGCGGCGGTGGGGCAGGCGCGGGCGGCGGCGGCGGCGGCAACGAGTGTAAGATGGTCGACCTGCACGGGGTGAAGGTGGCCTCGTTCCTCGTGGAAGGGCAGGAGCTGATCTGCCTGCCGCAGGTCTTTGATCTCTTCCTCAAGCACCTGGTGGGAGGGCTGCACACGGTCTACACCAAGCTGAAGCGGCTGGATATATCGCCCGTGGTGTGCACGGTGGAGCAGGTCCGCATCCTGCGCGGGCTGGGGGCCATCCAGCCCGGCGTGAACCGCTGCAAGCTCATCACCAGGAAGGACTTCGAAACTTTGTACAACGACTGCACCAACGCGAGGTGAGCGCAGGCTCCGCTCTCGCCCCCGGCCGGCCCGCGGGGAGCGCTGCCGGGGGCGGGGGCGCGGGTCCCAGGGGAGGGGGGCACCGAGGGGCTGAGCGGGGCCGGGGAGCGGCGGTGCCGACACGGAAAACTTTCCCTGCTTCCATCAGCCCCCGCCATGGCCGGGACCGCCGGGCAGCGGAGCGGCTCCGCGCGCCGCTCTCCAAACTTTTCTCCAAGCAGGGAAAGCCGATAGCTCCCGAAAACACTCCTTAGAAAAAAACCCCAACCAGAATCTCCAAAAGTTTTCTCCATTACACTTGTCCCGCTGGAACCCACGGCTGTGCTCCGGCGCTGCCGCGGGCGGTACCAGCCGGGTGCCCGGGCTGGGGCTGCGGGTCCCGGTGCCCCCGGAGCGGCTCCGCTCCCGCAGCTCCGGAGCGGCCGCGGCCCCTGCCCTGCCCGGCTTCGGTCACCGAGCCCCCGGATCCCTGCTGGGTCCTGCATACTCGGGGTTATAATCCTGGTTTGTGACCTCATGGCTGCTGCCTTTAGAAATGATAATGATCTAAATAAACACAAAACCCTCTCGGGGCTCGGCAGGAGCGCTGGTGCCGTGGGGCAGGGTGTAAGGCAGGCGCTCCGGAGTTGCCATTCCCCGCTTCAGCAGTTGGTGAGGGATGTCTCCAGGAACATTTCCATGTCAGCGTGCTGCTGCTGCTTTCTGTGGCTGCAAACTTTCTTTCCAGACGCTTCAGCGAGCTTTGGGTGCGATACCCGACCAGCGGCGTGCCCGCGTTCGGTTACTGAGGGCTTTGTGTCACTGGTTCGGCCCCCTTAGCACTGAACGGGGGTTTTACCTTTAATAACTTAATTTCGTGCCATGCGGGGCCTGACCCTGCCCTCGCTGCTGGAGCAGGAGCAGACCGGGCGCTAGTCTTGAATGCAATGTTTGCTTTGTTTCACATCACTTTATATTACAGGTAGCACCTTAGAGATGCACTTTATTCCTAGACCTGTTAATATAAGCTATGTGTTTTTTTTCTTGCTCTCGTTCTGTTTCTGTATCCCCTTCTCCCGCTGCCTGTTTCAATGTCAGGCACCTCGATGACATCACACCCACTGCTTTATTTAAGTGATGGGTTTGGAAGTACGGTCTGAGCCTCACATTAATTTTATTCCAATACATTAGATTACTAAGGGGCACATTTAACATGTAAATGCTTCTGTGAAGTGTTTCTGAGACTCGACTCGACTAGCATGAAAGTTGATGGTTAAAGAAAAACATCTCGTTAATTTCTGTGACCGTGCCAAAGTTTTTTATTGGGGAAATAGAGGATCTGATATGATGCAGCCTGCAGATGCAGTCTAATGATTTCTGCTCTTGTACAATCAGCCTTTTAAAGTCGTGAAATGCTGCAGTGTTAAATGTTTAAAACTTGTATTTCCCAAGTTTTTTTTCCCCTCTTCTCTTTGACAAAGACTTATGGGAGTGATAGGGCAAGGGAATTGGAAGTGCAGGGAGCAGTGGGAAGGGGAGCTATGGGTGAGGAGCCAAGGGATGCTCCAGGAGGGGCTGAAAGGAGCCGAGAGTGGAACGGAGCCCTGGGAAAGGCTGGGCATGAGGCAGAGCTCTCAGCCCAGACTCACACGTGTTGAATGTGCTTAAACTCTCCCCACACTGCTATGAAAATGTATTTTTCCCTGTTCAAGAATAGCAAATCCCTTTACATTTCTCTTCTTTGTGCCTCATGAAGATGCCCCTGTTTGGAAGAACCTGCATCAGGTGTTTTGCATTCACGGTTTCAGGTGTAACGCATCAGGAGCGTTATCAGCACACCTGAAACTTTGTTCAAGGATTGTAACTTAATGTTAATTGTATTCTGTCCTGCTAATTAAATGCTTAATGCCGCATTTTATTTACAGGTTATTATTTCCCTTGAGCAGTCCATACTTACTGGAAAGAATGTTGGGTAAAAATAGTTAAATACATGAGTAATCTTAATTACTTTTGTTTGCTGTGAAGTGACCTGGGAAGCACTGCAGTGCACGTTATCAAACAAATCAAATGCAGTAGAACTGTTATAAGACATGCTCACAGTTTTTAGTTCTGTACCTGGAAAGTAAAGGCTTGAAAATATGTGATCTTTTGAAAATACTGCTCTCAACTCGGAGTACTGTACATTGCTTTTCTAGGTAATATTTTTAAAAATTTGGTAGCTATTTATATATTTATTTGAATACTGTAGAAATGCTGCAGTAAACTCAAGAGCTGCCAGTGAAAGCAGTAAGAAATGCTGGGTATCATTACTTTCACTGGTAATTGACTTGCAAAAGTTGACATCCCTTATGTTAGTGTGCGCTTGCAGTTATTTTTTAATTGGGACGCAAACCATCGATTATATATAACTGAAAAAAAGATAAATTCTATTTCCTCTGTTTACTTTATTGCGTTTTTCTAGTTGAGTTTGTCTGCAGAGCTCGTAAGAGCTTCAGAGAAACACACCCGTGGGTGAAAGTTTTGTGGTGCATGTGTTTTGTAGCGGCGTTAATCTGCCCAGCAGCTCTGACCTGTGCATTTCTGTAGCACTGTTGAAATTGTCATTCACATATTTACACAATCTTCCTAATGTTTGTTTTTAGCCAGCACCCTGCACTCTTAATTTGCGAGCAAGGTTTGTGAAATGAAACTAACTGCTCATTTCATTGCAGGTCCCACCCTCAAGTGAGTACAACATACTGACAAAATCTAGCTCCTGATGGGCAATACCTTAGAATATTACTTATATTATGGACGATTGCTTAAATTTAGTAGTAAAGCATAACATTTAGTTAATTTAAAAGAAAAGCAAACTATAATGAGGACGTATTTTTAAAAGGAAATTTAAAACTGTCGTTAAGAACATGTTTATGGTAATACATATGTCAGTCCTGAAAAACAGGATTATATGTGTGTGATCACAACCTCTTCCATGCAGTTCTGTATTTGATGGATGCTACTGGCCACTGAAAATGCATAGTGTTGGTCTGAATTATTCAGTGAATGGTCAGAATACTTTCCAGAAAAGGGTATTTCAGTGCATGGCATATTTTTTTTATGATTTAAAGTAACCATTTAAGCTAATATTTTGCATTACTTCGGCTATTCACAAACAATAAAAGGCTTTAGAAATGAATTTAAGCAGTAAATGCAGACATTTAATTTTATGAGATAATGAGGGTCTAGTCATGTTGACTATTAAAAGCTACCCTATAGTCAGCAGTACTCTGTCTTTTATTAGGAGACTGATGTCAAGATTATAATTAAAGCAATCCAGCCATGTAGCACTGCACACAGCTTCCTGTATATTGATAGGAAATGTGGGCATCTGATTGTCCATAAACTTCTTTCTCTGAGTGGATATTTAGCCTGCATTCAGACTTGGCCAAATCTGTGAATTTTGGAGCTGTTAGCATTTTTAAATAAAGATCAGTTTTTCAGTTTCCCTCTCTTCCTTGGAGAGGAGGCTCACTTCAGACACTCTGGAGAGAGATCACTGGCAAAGTGGATTCTGCTTGAGCTGGAGAAAGGAATTCTCCCACTCTCTGAGCGGTGCAGTTATGCTTTTGGAAAAAATCCCTCTTTCTTTTTGGGTATCTTGAAAGTCTGTGCCTGTTCAAAACTCCTAAAATACTTGAATATTTTCATCAGATGCATATCTAATCTGGAGAACCCTTGATTAAAATTCCCTTCTTTCTTCATAGCACTAGAGCTCCCCATTTGAAGGGTAACATGCTTTTCCTCCAAAGTGGAGTATTTGTATGATTCCTGCATGTGTATATGCATAATACATATGTAATTTTCTACTGAGACTTCTACAACTGAAAAATACTGTGTTTTTGTAGCAAAGACAAAAAAGCTAAACAATTAGGTATTAATGATATTCTTGTTGCATATTCAAAAGGTCTTTGCAAGCATTTCTTCTCCTTTTTTTCTTTTCACCATTTCAACCTGCAGAACTCTTCACTGTCACTTCAAATCACACAATTCTACGAAGATAAAACAACATTTAAACTCATTTGCTTTGGGAGGAAAATTGAGCATTTGCACCCAATAAGCCTGATTGTGGAACTGCATGCAAATTGTGTTTTGATTTATCTCTTTTGCACTTTTTTCCATTTGAATTGATCTTGCATTAATTTCGCCAAGCGGCTCTGTGAGGCTGCAGATGTTGCCCTGTGTTTAATAAATCAATGAGACAGATCTGAATGAATCACTTCAGATGGATTCTCTGCTCGGTTTGATGTCTAGATGTTATTCTTAGCTTGTTATCATGACAGATGCATTAATGTTCCCATACACTGCCAGCAATGTCAAAGAGATTGAAGCTTTTAAAGTGGCGGTATCCCCTTTTCCCCCTTCTGTTGGAATAACTAAATTGCCTTTAGGAATAGGTCAAAATATAAATTTAATCTTGGCATTATTGTGGGGGAAGATGCTAAACTTCTGATCGTATTACAACGCAGGCAAATGCAGATTCTTACAGAATGATTAATTATTCCCAAATAGTGGAGATCAATATTAAAATCTAAACATAGGATAGCTCCTTAATAGAGTAACCACTTTCTCAACATTAATATTTCATTGTAATAGGAATGATACGAATAAATAATATAAGACTAGAACATGTTAAAAGTATTGCTATAAATAGAATTTCATTGTGTCCAAATTGATTACGGGCTGAAGTAAGGCTTTTCTTTTTCCTTTTTTACCTCATTAAGAATTTTCTTTTAAAGTTGAGTATGTCTGGATTCAACATCTGTTAGATTTAAAATACTTGTTTATTATGTTTCTGCTATTACTCCCCATGTAGGGCCAGATATGTTGAAGAAGTTGTTGATTACTGTTAATTTCGGGTCAGTTTAGTCTGGTATCCATTATCTTGGACAGAACCTGTGGAACGCAAACCATAAAAGGCTGGAACGTGTCTTTGTGGAAAGGTTTTAAATTCTGAAATAAAGATAGCACAAAGTGTAAAGTACTCTGCCATGAATAATGAAGATCTGTTTCCCACGTAGGCTATGCACAGCTTTTATTCCTTAGTGTTTACTAAACCACTCATGGTTGTCTTTGTTTTTCTTTAGAGGATAAAATAATATTTTGTGCAATCATTTTTTAAATCTGATTTCTCTCTGTGACGCTTTTGTTTTCATTTTTAAAATTATCAGGAATGTTCCTTTTCCTAATCTTTCCTTGACATGGAGGAACTTTGACTTTTTGTCTTTAAGGCTTCTGAGAATAAATTGGAGAAACTGGCTGTAACGGATCTAGATTTATGTTGGCATTCTTGGTATTCTTGCTCCAGTAGTTCCAATTTGATAAAGGAAACAATATATGTAATAGAAATTCACAGTTTATTCAAATGAGTTTAAGCTTTAGCATTGTTATATTTGCCTTTCTCTCACCAATATATCAATGTGTGGCAATAGCATTATACTCAGAACACCTCCAGAAGGGACCAGCTCTGTGGATGGGGATTATTCTCACGCTGGGGCTGTGGCTGCACACGCAGCCTCTGTTTGTGCCCTGCTTTGAAAGGCAGGGAAAACCAACTTTGGTAGGACTGAGGAGCACAGCAAAACCCACTGAATTAAAGAATTATGTTTTATTGTATGGCAGTGGCCTCAGAGTGAGAAACTGGTCTCTACCTGCCTTAGTAATTTTGCAGTAAATATTTCAAACGAGCCTCATGAGATGTTTTAAAGAATTGTCTTGTTTATTTCGCTGCTTTCAGGCTGGAATTGGTGTTTTGCAAGGGCTGTTTGTCAGCATTAGTATTAAAAAGGTGTTGAAATCTGGGCTGTAAAGTCTGTTTTGGCTTTGCTGAGGTGAACCTCCCTTTCGTGCCAGGGGACGTTTTCCAGTACAAGGGCAAAGAACTTAAAAATGTTTCTAGGATCTGAGCCCTTCTCATCAAAGGTGGGACATGTTTACTGAACCCTGCTTTTGGAAGAATAACATATTCCTATATTTTTGGGTCTGATCTTGTACCTGCTGAATGTAGGATCTTGAATCTCATTTGTGCCTTTCCAGAGGTGGTAATTACGAATTTTCTGAAGTTACAAACAAAATTATCCAAATCCGTACTTTAAAATACATGGAAAGTTCCCAGCTGGTTGCTTTTGTAAGTTCTTTGTGTGATTATCAGTGTAATAAAACCTGTAGGTGTATGGAAATGTGTGATTTTAATGATTATTTACATGCACAGTACTAATATCAAACCCAAACATAATGAGGCTACTTCAGAGTTCCTGCTGTCTGGGATGTGTTCCTTTGGTGTAAGCCAAGGCAAGGTTTTTATATGTTCTGATTAAACCTGCATTCCCAAGCACAAGTATGTTAGTTAGTAATGATTCTTAGTGATTTAGATTTATCCTGGTTGATATTAGAACTGTCCCTCGGGGCTACGAGCTTTTGATCTTTGTTCCCTCTTGGTAAAACAGGGTTATCCAAAGTGTCTCGGTAATGGGGTTTCCCCTCTCCCTCCATTCTACAACCTGTAAGAAACACTGATACCTATTAACTAATGTACTTTGATACCTGCCCCAGAAGGTTCCAATATCCGAATCCTGTAAAGCAGAAATTTCTTTGCTCGCCTTTAATTTTTGGTAGTGCAGCCGTGCTGTTGTTTTGTGTGTGTGTAAAGTTTATTGTCACCAGCAGATGTAGGGAGATTATATTCCCTTGTCAGTACATCCTGACCCGCTGAGCCCATTTCACTCATTAAAATAGATTATGTCAGAGCCTTTAGTGACTCACTCACAAATGCCACTTCTCCAGAAAGTAAGAACCAAACCCAATGAATGTGCTCCCTTTATTAGTGTGCAGTGCTTTAAAGTGTGATGTTTAGCAGTGTATATTGTTCCTATGATAAGGTATAAAATGTTCGATTGCAATTGTGCCTGATGTTATCAAGTTTCTGGAAATTGATATCTGGTACTGGCATTTAACCTACATCCACTCTGTCTGCTATCTATGGGATGGGTTAAAAAGAAAAAGTACTATTGATCTGTAGCTGGATTAAAGTTTGAAATCGGCAACAGCATGAGCACAAAAGGCTTTTTTATGATTTCTCAGCTTGCCATTGATCTACCAGTTTTATTGCATTCATTATTTATTAAAAGAATTTGCAAGCTAAACATAACGTTAAGCTAGTTTGCACACAGGGACTGCACTTAGGAAATTGAATGGAAATTGCATTAGAGATGAACATCTGTGCTATTTTTCCACTCGTGTGTTTATGGGTTTGTATAAAAGGTGTATTGGATTAACAGTTATAACCATTATAGCTTGCAGCAATATGTTAGAACCCCAAGCATTCAGTAGTTATTTAAGAAGGAGACTCTTTTTTCTTACACTAAAAAGTATGGTAATGCCATGACAAACAGAGCTTTTATTGGATTATTCCTTATTAATGGGCTTTTTACAACTAATGTGTAAAACTTGAGGTATCTTGCTATATTATGCATGTGCACTATTATCTATGCTACATAAAGCTCCATTAATATTGTCATTAATTGAAGGTTTCCAGTGACAGTATTAGTTAAGGATTTGGCATGTAGTCACTGAAGTATTGAAATGTATTTTATAGGAATGTAAGTGTTGAAAAGATCCTTAATATATGTTCCTTCAGATTTTTCCCAGCAAGTCAACTAGTTTACTTTCCTCCTTGGGCTGGGTACCTTCTGAGATATATTGTGTCAGTGAATCAGGTGAAGTCTTAGGTATTTTGAAATATTTTTCCATTTCAGTTAAATGGTTCAGTTGCCCTTAACACTGGCTGTATTGGTGTGTGACATACAAAGTGTTGGGTAGATCTTGAATTTTGAGGTCATCTCCTGTGATGATTTTAGACTTTCTTTCTTGATTGTGCTCCTTCTGTAAAACAGAGGAAAAATTACTTCAGGGGCTGAGAAAAGTATGTTTGTATAATCAAGATGTTACCTACTAATTTGGTCTAAAAGTAAGTCCAGTCTGTTCATGACTAAAATGTACTGAAATATGTCAGGTTGTGCATCACCAGTGCAGTAATTCTGTTCAAGGCTCAACCTGAGACATCTCACAGCTTGCAAGACTTGAGGGTTTCCTGTGCTCAGACACAGAAATGAGCTCCATGCCAGGAGGTTGTGCTGCCTCCTTGGAATGCCACCCCCTCATCTTTCTGTCTCTGGTAGGATGACAGTATTTTGAGCAGAGGTAGCTCTGATTTTTCTTTGAAAGAATCCCAGGGCTGTTTTTCAGCAGCATTTTGCATTTACTGTTAGAGGGAGGGAAGGGATGGATGCAGAGGGACCTGGACAGGCTGCAGGGGTGTGACTGGGCAAACCTGGTGGAGTGGGGAAGGCCAAGCTCAGGGTGTGGCTGCCCCTGGATCCCTGGCAGTGCCCATGGCCAGGCTGGGCAGGGCTTGGAGCACCCAGGGACAGGGGAAGGTGTCCTTGCCCATGGCAAGGGTGGGATGAGCTTTAAGGTCCCTTCCAGCCCAAACCATTCTGGGATTTTGTGGTCCAGCCCAGTTCTCTGTCTCAGCAGGGTCAGCTGGAGTTGGTTGTCCTGAGCTGTCTCCAGTTAGATCTTGGATATTTGCAAGGATTGAGACTCAGCCTCTCTGGGCAACTTATTTGCAGAGTAGAAGTAGCTGTGCTGTGGAAGAAAGATTTTATTGGGATGTGTGGGTTCTGTGGGAGCTGGGAGTAGATGTCACAGGCAGCCACTGCTGGGGTCACTGCCCTGCAGAGGAGTCACTCAGGCAGGTCATGCAGACTCTCTGCTGCTGTGTTTGTCCTTTCTGGGAGTCATCTTGTGCCATCTCTGTCTCACAAACAATTTCCTGAACTCCTGTGTGTGTGCTGAGGAGCTGACTTTCCCTATTCCACACTGCCCCTGGAGAAGAATATTTGTATATTTGCAATTACAAAATAAAGGTGGCTGTAAAGAAAGCTCCTGGCACCGGGGTTGGGCCAGTAGGGGGATTTAGTTACTTGTATGTTACAGTAACTTAAGAGTTGCTAATTAAGAAGATAAAGCTAGTTGAAAGAAAAAAAATATTTTGAGCTTCATTTAGAACCTCTAATCAGCATGTTTAGAATATTCTGCATTATGGTTTTTCTTACATGTGCAGCAGTTGTTTTTGCCTAGTGCAAGTTTTACATGCTTAGCTAATAGACTGTTTTGATAACAGTTAATCAGAGAATGTCCTGTGTCTGTGAAATGTTATCCCTGTTGTTTTCTGGGAGGCTGATGAAGGCATCTCTCTTTCAGGGCTGCAGGTGTCTGCAGCTGCCTCCTCTCCTCCCCGTACTTTTAAATGTTGTTGTGTGCTGAAGGAGGGCAATTTTCTAAAGAGCTGCTGAGATAATACTGAAAAATAGAAGCAGGAAAAATGTCAAGTCTTTCCAGTGAGACTTAAAATACATGTCTAAACAAGAAAAACTGAAACCCCTCCCCCAAACACAAAACCTCCCAAAACCAACAATAAAAAAACCAGAGCAGAGCAAGGTGGCAAAATGCTGGCAGTTAGACAAGAGCAGAATATGGATGCTGAAACAGGACCCAGGGTAATGAACTCGGTGTTCTGTTCCCTCTGTTGTATGAGCTTGCTGCTGAAAGATGAATTTGTAGGGTTGGGGAGTCTTTTGGCTTGTAAGGCTTTATTTCTTGGGTTTTTTTATATGGCAGTTCATGTATCTGATAGGTGACTTATCAGAATACGTTCAGTTGAGCACGCTGCCATTACAAAATCATTTCTATATTCTGCCAGGCTGTCTGGCTGTTTGCAGAGAGCTCAGTAGAGGCTGGCTGCACCCTGTGCTGCCCTGCTGCATTCCAGGTGTGTGCCATGCCCAGATGTGCTCTCTCTGCAGCCACGGTGCCTCTTGCAGGAGCCCTCAGTGAGGGTTTGGCTGGAATTGCTGCTGTAGCACACTGCAAACCTCACCTGTGCCCATGGCCAGCAGTGCTGAAGAGCATGAATTGATCCTGCTGTTCTGTGAACTAAGATTTCCTGTCTCAGAACCAGAATTGCTGTCACTCCTCTCTGCTCTGTTTTTATGAATTGCCTTGCTTGCTACACAACTGACTTTTGGTTCAAACAAATCTCTTCTTCCTGGACCTTAGGAACATTTCTGTCTTGCAGTTTTGTGAATGACTTTTCTCTTGCATGTTAAGGTAGAGGGTTTCTGTTCATTCACTTACTTTAAATATGCTTTCTTCAAAACTTCAGTTTGCATGATGTGCACCCCACAACCACAGCACTCTAATAAACTGCTCCATCTTACTTTTTGTCCTTAAAGGAGAGAATCTCTATTCCTGTTGGTGTGGAAGCAAAACAAAAAATAGTGGTGAGACATTTGTTGTAGTCATCTTTTCCAACTAATGCAGAGAGTGCAATGGAGTAGTTCAGACTATGGCATTAGACTTCTAAAGCCATTTTTAGGAACTTGTGTTCACTGAGGGAAGGTCAGTTGAGTGGCTGAGTTTTTAAAACTGGTGTATTCTCATCTGGATAGAAACTCTTTGTAAGAACTGTTTTTTTATAAATTCATGTGAGGTTTCTGATAGTAAAGGCCATATTTTTGTTGTTTTTTTGAAACTTAGCAGTTAAGAAGTTGTTAAATGCCTGGCAAGGATGAGCATCTCTGCTGCTCAGTCTCACATGTAAGGCAGCTATGTGAGGGGCTTATTCTAGCAGGACTGCATTTCATTGAAGTGGGTTGTTGTGTTAGGGTCCGAGTGTGCTGTTCTGTGGTGATGATTTCCCCCCATCCTTGGCTGTCACAGAATTTCTCTTCGACATCTTCAGGTTCTTGTGGCCACACAGCTTCATCTTTTCTCCACATCTACATTGACCTGTCATTCACAGAATAACACAATAACTCAATACACAAACAGCAGACACCACTCACACGTTTCATTTGCTGTGCTGGTCACGGAATTGTCTTTAGAACTTTAAAAGTGTTAAGCTCAAAGTTTAAGATTTTCTTGACTGTATTTTGATGTTAGTGTTTGTTTTCAGGGGGTTTTGATGCTTCTGTTTACTCTTCTGCTTTTTAGTTAGAAGCTCTTTTTAGCATCTTATGCACATGAAGTTTATCTGATGATGTCAGGTTGTTTCCAGAATAATCCCCTGTAGTGTCTGGCACTGTGAGAATCTGAGTGAAAGTAAACAAGTTTACAGACAGTAGGTGGGCAAAGAGTGTTTTTGTTTAAGTGTTTAGGTTGATTGCTTAGTTTGCTTGTATGTCTGTGGCCAAAATTTGCAAGTTCCTTTTTTTGCTGTTGGTTTTTCATCATGTCCTGACCCAACCTGTGTAAGACTGCAGAGGAGACTGAATGGACACAAAGGCTTTGGATCCCTCATGGAGGAGGAGATTGCTTTGCTTTGTCTTTTTGACTCATAGCAGGTGAAGTTACACAATGGAACCATTGTAGAACCAGAGTCTTCTAAGTGATTTCAGTGATTTTTGGATTGCCAGCGTAGAAAGCATCCAAACCTCCGTGCATGGCAATGAATTAATCTGTAAGTTACTTAGGGCCACATCAGGAAACATCTCATGCAAATTTGGAAGTGGAATTATGAAACAATCCTTGGGACATCATTTGTATCCCCTATGTATTTAGTGACTCTCATATTTGGATAGATTTTTATTAATTAAGTCCATACTTTTGTATAGGAAATAAACATAGAGAAAGTGCATAGTGGAACCCCAAACCTTTCCAGTAAAGATCTATATTTTTGTGATGAAAGGCACTACATGGGCCAGGAGTAGTGAGAGTCAATAGATGCCCATTTGCATTGCCTGGTAAACACTTGACAAGAATCAGGGATTAGAGGGTGAATAGGAATATTCACTTTTTCCATTGGGGGAAGTGTTTACCAGTGGTGATAAATACAAATCATTTTAGTATAGGGAATATTATAAACTTGTTGCTGTGCATATATTGTACATTGCTCATATTCAGAAATCCTTACTTGGATTATAATCATATTTCATGTATTTGAGACTCTCTTGTTTACTTTAATCAGGGAGTGAATGTTAATATTCTAAGTGGAGGTGACTGCATGTAAAGAATAGTGAAAAATAATTTTATGTACCTTAGTTTAAAAAGTAGTAAACTGATAATTATTATGTATTTAATTAGCACATACATTTCATAAAGGTTATGGCATCATTGGTAGCATCCTGGCTATTTAGCCAAATCTTGATTTACTCTTACAGAATTCAGAAAAGGCTGAAAACACAATGAAGGGCAAAGCACCAAACTCCTGTATTTGTGTGAACACTGTCCAAGCCCAAGTGGTGGTGGGTGATTAGTACTTCACACGTGCACCTGGCTTTTCTGGGAAATCCTTGGCACTCTCTGAAGGGGAATGACCATTGCTGGGCTATTTCTGACTCTGGTTTTGGTGGAAAATTCGGCCTTGTGTGTCATTTAGACTTTGTGACACGTGTAGCCTCCCAGGGCCTAATGACTTGTCTGCAGATGGGCTGTTATTTATTACAGTCATGTAGAATAAAATTGATTGTCTTCTAAAATTAATTTTTCATTTGCCTCCAGCTCTGCTTTAATAGAGGACACACAGTTGCCTGTTTGCAGAAATACTGTTTAATCACATTAATATCTCAGCCCCCCAGGCTGGTGAAGATAATTGTACAAACGAACAGCAAAATCTGTATCTTTAACTTCTTTTTATGATTAAATTATGCAAATGACTTATCTCCTGCCCTTCCAAGCACTAATCATCTAATTAGGAATGATGTGTTAAAGGGATGGTTTTGAATCAGGAGAAGGGGAGAACGGAGGAAGCAGAAAATGGGACCTGACAATGAAACTGCTGAAAGTACTATAGCAGTACAAGATAAATTTGTGTATGTGTTCAAATAGCAATAATAAAGACTTGCTGTGCTATTGCTAGTCCTGTTTTAGTGCTATTTTTCATAAGAGGATAATTCTTCTGTCTGATCTTCACCCATAATTTTCCATATTAAGTTTCAATTCTGTATTATTGTTGTTATTATTAACTTAGTCCTTTCTTTTCCAGCAATGAGTGTGAGTGTCTCTGCATTTGGCTTTAGTAATAGAATGCTTGGAAAGACAGAATACGTTCATTTGTAGTTTGTATTTTATCAAAGTGCTTGTCATTGTACTGGAAGATGTCCTGAGCCTGTTTAATACTTCACATATCTCAGTCTCTGTTTTTTTGAATACTTAACTGGTAGTTAAAGAAACTCACAGCTTTGTATTTTAATGTGAAAGTGCAAGTGTCCAAGTAAAGAGGGTGCTCATCTCTTCAGAGTCCTGTGCCTACTTTGTGGAGTTTCCCTTTGGGTGAAAACCTTTAAATTTAGATATTTAGGCAATCATGAATTTATATTTTAAGCATATTTATAGGAGATAATCATGCCTGGACCACTCCAAGAGCTTACAGCCCAGTGTTTCATTTCTTTCCTATTCCATAAGCAAATTCCTGCTTAAGGCACATTTTCACATTGGGCCCAAACTATCAGTGTGTTAAAGGTACAACAAACCAGCTCATAGCCCTGACAGCTTGGTCATGTATTCGTTCTTGTTTTTCCTTGACTCAGTTATTACTCTACTTTCTATATGTGGTTAAAGTGCAGTTAACCAATAAAATAAGAATATTCTGGAGACTAACTGATATTTCAGGTATTCCTCTATGAGAATGTATTAATTATTTTATAAATGTGTGAAAGGATGAATGCATGAGAATATATGGATATAGGATGCTGTGTGTAGATAACCAGTACCTTCCACACTCCCCAAGACATTTTCCAACATCTGCCTCATTCTTTAAGGAGCCTTAGCTTCCCTGCCCCATGTGTCAGGCTTGTGCCCCTGTGTCTGTCAGACACAGGTTTGCTGATACAATCTGAGGAGTTTAACTTGCCCAGGAAAGTGTGAAACACTTTGACAAAGGTAGGTATCCCCCAAGAGAAGCCGAAAGCAAGGATGTCAAAATAATCTTTTTGCTAGTGCTTAGGTGTATGTCACAGGGATTTAAGGAGGATGAAAAACCTCACACAAATGAGTTTTAAAAAATTAAAATGCTGACTGGTGCAGATAATCTGGCTTTTCTGTGTTGTTTTTGGATGGTTTAGCATAAAGGATGCAAGTTCTGACATCGCTTCCATTTGTCTGACACAGGCGTAAATTGCTGGTGGAATGTTTTCATAAACACTTCATGGATGGGAAGCCTGCATTTCTTTCTGTACCTTCCAGCAATAGGATTGAATTGAATCAGTTCACATCTATCTTTGTGTGTATTTTCATCATTATCTCCTCAAAGTCTTCTCAGAAGGAAAGTTGAGACCACCTTGTTGACGAGGGCTTGCACCAAGTCTTAGTTGCCAGAATATTTGTGTGAGTAATTTTTGTACACAAGGTCTAAATATATTTTAGCAGAATTACAGGAGATTCAAAAAGAACATGGGATTTCTTACTGTACTGAAAGGTTCTGGGATCCATCAGGGATTTAAATTTCTGTGAGGGCTTTGAGCAGAACTGTTCTTCTTTGGGTGGGAGTTCTATGATAATTAAGGAGCAAACAATCCTAGACTAATTTCTTCTGTTTCTTTTAGATTGGCTGGATCCAGATACCACAAGAAGAGCTAAAAATAGAGGCTTTGTGCTTGGGCTGATAGTGTGTGATAAGTCAATGGAGAGCATGCTGGACAGCCTCCAGCTGCCATTCTTTGTGTGGCTGAATTTCTTAAGCTTGATGGCTTTTGGCTGAGTTGTTTTAAGTCTGTAGGACAGTGGCACTGAGGTCAGGCTTTCTGAGATGGGCACCTGCTGAGAGACCATTTGTAGATGGTTTTAGCATCAACAAGGAATCTAAAAACTCTTGTAATCTGTAGCCTGCATTTCCCAGCTCTCAGGCAGAGGCCGATTGGAAGAAGGTAATCTGCAGTAAGGACTTGGGTATCTTTTTCTTTTCTGTGTCTGCACAGGCTCAGGGCTTTATCTCACCCAGCTGCTCAATCAGATGTTTTTCTTATCTCTCCACTGGGCAGTTTGCACTGAGTAATGATATGTGACAACAGATGGCAGATTGTGAGTTGTTTTATGAATTAAGTTGGTCTTGCAAGAAGTTGAACAGGAAAGAATTCTTCTAAGACTTCCCAATTAATAGGTAGAGTGGTGGAGCCATCTCTTTATTTTTCTTTGTGTTCAGAAAGTGTTAAGTTACTTAACTTCACTCCCATGAGTTCTTCATCTTGGTGGCTGGGCTTACCTAGAGTGACCAGCTCTCTCTGCTGGCATAATTGATGGTTGCTAAAATATCCAGCAGCCTTTCATTACACAGTCAAAGTGTGAAGTCTTTTAAATGTGAGAGAATTCAAGCCAGTCTTGACCTCTCTGATTACTTCCCATGGTGAGAGAAGTGGAGATGAGTGCTTCAATTACTCTCATACCTTGCTGGTCTTGTACTTTGTGAAGGAAAGAATTATACCCAAGTAAACAGTAGGAGAGTTAATACCCACTGCTTTTTTCCTTCTTTTTGTTTTGATTGTCTTTCTCTTCTAATCATTAAAGACAAAGGCTATTTCAATATGAATCAAGTTACATATTAAATTAAAAGAATTATTGCACAGAACATTGAACTGTTATGCCCTTCCTCTAGCATGATCTTACAGCAAATGCTGTATCAGTGGTAAGGTCTAGGCCAGCTGTGACATTTAAGAGCAGTGAAAGTTCTTGCAGAGGAGTGGTCGTAGTTATTGATTTGTCTGCTAATTCCAACTTAATTTAGTCTAGAAATCCAAATGAATTCCTTTCTGTGGTCTTATTGTGGGTTGGGGTAATTGAATATTTTTGAAGAAACACATAATCCTGTCATTGGTCTGAGATTTTGGCAAATACTGAAAAATGGTAGAAGATTTAAATATTCAAGGACCCAGATGTCAGTGTACATTACATGGTGCACAGTTTCTGGAATTGTGGGTAATATGGAATGAAGCTGTGTTGGTCAAATTTCCTTGACTATCCCAAGAATAATTTGAAGATCTTTCTTCACCCATATGGTTGAAACTCCATTTTGATAAACAGAAAACAGTAGTCTCTGCTTTCCATGGCAGGAGGGTGCCCACTGCTTCATCTCTTTTTCAGAGCCTGATAGTTCATGAGCATGAAATGACAGCCTGAGCATATTTGTGTGGTCAGTTTAATACATTCCCATAGCTCTGCTATTTCTTAACGTTATAATCTTTGATCTTGGTTTTTCAGAAATTGCTGGACTTGTACATTTGATGACTCACAAACGTTAGAGAGGTCGACTTTTTTCATGGAGCTGAGATTAGCTGTCCATGACTCAGTGTTCTTCAAGCTGGGATATGCAATGGTTTTCAAATTGCAGCTGGGTGAAAGTGTGGTGGGAAATACACTGGAAATATTGGGAGGATGCAGATCCCCCTTTAAACTGTGGGGGCTGTACACAGGTTACCCTTGGAGTGGACATTCTCCAAAGTAACCTCTCGTGACCATATTCTGTGTGTTTTAAGAACCAGGAGAAATAAGCAGTCATTAAAATAATTAGTGGTGCGTAAGAAGGTGAAGTTGGGATTTTGAGACTGTCCAGACACATGGATTAATACTTCTGTAGGAATTGTTCTGCTTTCTGCAACCTCAGCTGTTGACAAATCTTCATCAGCCACCTAGCACAGAAAGCAGGACTGGGGAATGGTAAATCTTGTATTTCTCAAGTGCATTGTTTGGCCAGTTTTGCAGCTGTTACGCTTCTGTATGTGCAGGAGATATTCAGTATTGTTATTTAGGCCCAGGAGGTTAATGTCTGATTTTGGCAGTGGACAGAGCAGTAGTTTGAAGGTAGTAAGAGTGCCTAAATTGTACCCCCTTTATGTACACATCTTCTCTTTCCTTGGCTGCAAAGCTTCAGCCCTCTGCCAGCAAATAGGGTGAAATAGGAACGGGGCACATCAATTCTGGATCCAGTCAGATATAAACAGATTGCCTGAGGGCTCTGTGTAGTTACTTCTGCTCAGGAAGTACTAGGATGTGTCACAACTGGATCTTGTCTCTTCACATTTGAGATCAGACTCGTGTCTGTGTGTCTCTAAAGCTGTACAGGCAGCCTGCTTGTGAAATTGTGTGTCTGAGCAGTTAGCAAGGAGCAGCTTGATCCCTGACATGGCATTGTTGGGAACTGTTTGGCAAAGTCTGTGGGACAGACAGAAAACAGTGATAGGGGACTCTGTAGATTCAAGGGGCACTTTCATCTTGGAAACTGTCAGGAATGAGAGCAGAGGTATCCAGGAGCACTGACCATGTGATTTTTATTTTTTTTTTAACCTCTCAACACTGAAAAATTCTTATTTAACGGCATAATGTATTCGCCTTGACTAAGCAATTAAAGTTAATTAAAAAAACCCAAACCAAACAGTCACTCAGTGTGTGAACGCATAATATGAAATACACATGCAATAATCAAAAAAAGTAAGATAGGTATTACATAGTGTAGTTATTTTGAGCTGGAAGGTTGGTCAGATCCCTGTTCAGATGTAAAAAATGAATTTTAAGAATTGAATAATTTTTTTATTATGGCAAAATAAAAACTTTTAAGGGAAAAACCTCTCCCTAGAAGGTATTTTTTATTAGATTTCTTGTAACTTATTTTCCTGAAGACAGTTGGAGAGAATAAGTTATGATAATAGGTAATATGAAAAAAAAAATAATTGTAAAACTGCTTTGGGTTCATCAGCTGCCCCAGAAGACTCTGGGACTCGTATCTGTAGACTGAACAGCCTGAGGTTGTTCCACAGCTGGGGAGGAAGGAGCTGGTTCCATTCCTGGCCAGAGCACTTGGACACAGGTCTGTGCCTGGCAGGAGGAATTGGTTTGGTTTTCTCTGAATTCATCTCACTTGATGCTGTGGATTTGCAGAACTGAGGTTGCATTTGATTCTGGAAATCAAAGCATTTTTTAACAGGTAAAAATTCCCAGAAACATATTATGCCTGGACAAAATGATATGGTATGGGTTGTTGCATGAGAAATTACTATATTTTATTTTTTATGCATGTACTCTGTTTATATGTATAACTCCTAAACAAAATTTTAAAAAAGAATGTTCATTAATCATAACTAAGTTGTATTTGCATTTCCATGGCACTTAGTGGTGTGGTAATCTCAGGAATTCCCCAAGGTGTTAATTCTCCTTGGGCACCGAATGTTAAACTGCTCCAGTAGTTTATGAATCTCAGATCTTGATTTTCAGGTAATTGACAAAAAGCATGAAGAGCAGCTGTATCCCCAGGGCCCCCTGAAATTCCCTTGGTTTCTGGGGCAAGATGAGTATTTCAGTGGCTGGTTTGGAAAACTTCAGCCAGAGTCACTCAAGGTCAGAGAAACAAAATCTAGAGAGGCACCTCCTCCCCATACCCTGAAAATACAGCGGTGTAGAAGCTGCAGCTTTACAGAACTCTGTCATAGTAACTCTTCTGTTATGGGATGAAGGTGAAAAATACTTCCCAGATTTTCCCCTTTATGCTTTCATCATAACAGCAGCCTTAAATTTTGCTATAGGAAAAAAAAAATGAGGGTTTTTTATCTCTTTATTCTCCTAGTACCAACAGTCTAGAGCTGGGGGTTGCTTCTTTTTCAACCCTTGTTACACTTAAGAATCAAAGTGTGAAGTATAACAGATTGATAAACTCAGATGCTGGATCTTTGTTCTAAATTAATTTATCTTTTCAAACATTTATGTACAAACTCAAATGGAATTAAGATTAAAAAATCCAAATGAGTTGAGTTTGTCACATCTGTGGTTACGTAAAAAAAGGGCTTTACTTTGTGATATTAAAGCAACAAATTACTGGTTTATTCCTAGAACAGGCAGATCATCTTTCTCAGTATAGCCTGATTTTATCACTTATAGTTCTGTGAATATCCCATATAATTTGCACTTTGCAGATAATGTAGACTTTTGAAGATCTTCACCATGGAATTTGTACTTTGTTTTTGTGGTAAGCAGCAGAGAAATAGGGAACAACCCTCTCATCATTTATGTATCATGACCCAGCATCTCGGAGCCTTGGGCTATTATTTCAAAATCCAATATATTCAAACTTTGGCCTCAGAGAGCAGTAGGATCAGTACACAAGAACAATAGAGTGATAAATATAGATTTTTCATTAAGGAAAAGACTATATCCTGTCATTTCTGAATCAGTGTTGGAAGGAGGATCTGAGGATTCATAGCCTCCTATGGGCTCGGATGTTGTTTTTGTTCAAAAAAAGGGCTTTTCCCTTCTCCCTGCCTTTTCACATTGCTGTGAGCGAGGCAGAAATAAAATTATAATGTATGCTGAAGGAGGGATCCACTAACAGTGTGACAGTAATTTAATGCAAGTCACTTTGGAGCTGTGCATAATGAGCCCCGCTGGTTCCCAGGGCTGCGTCCAGGTGCAGGGCCTTGGCTCGGGCTAAGCCGAGCTGCCTCTCCTCCCTGCACCACAAATTTGCTTTTTCAGTCAGATCATACACAGGATCATTCCTTGGAGCACAGAAAGCCCGGATTTCTAGGAGGAAATGGGGTCCTGGATGGATGGCATATGCTTTAGGCATCTCCTGGCTGAGTGTCCATATGCACTGAAGCTCACCACCCCCACGGAGGAGGGGGATCTGCTCAAGTTCTGCAAACTGCTGAACTCCTCTGAGCTCTTAGCACATGTTATATTCTGGGAGACTTTCTGATTCTAGGAATGCTTTTTCTTTTCCTTTAAATGGATTTTCACTCTATTTCCTTAAATAGAGCAGCTGTGATGGTGTACAAACAATCAGAATTTATGCTGAAGAGTAATTCTTGTGCTGTTTGTTTCGTTCTCAAGGAAAAAATTTATGTTCTTGTTTTGAACCCAACAGTCTGATGCTTGCTAATGGAGAATGCACCAGACAGTGAAAAGTTTTGGTTTGTGCAGTAAATTTGAGAAACCTGTGATTTTTGCTGGGCTCAGATGCCACAAAAGCATGTTTGACCTCATCTGTCAATATGTGTGTGCCTATTTAACCACACGTACTTCAGATTTGAATGTACACAACAATGCTGGGGAGGGCCTGGGCTGGACTTTGTACGTGTGTGGTGATTATATATTGCTGTTGTACCTTTTGGAAGTTTACAGAGGAGACCTGTGTTTGATTTGGTGGGAGGGAGGGCGGAGGTGGAATGATAAATTACGGCCTTGCTTTCCAAGTCCTGACAGGGAGATGCTTTATTCTGTATTGTTATCAATGAGAAAATAAAATTACAAAAATAATATTATTTCACAAGTTTTCTGCTTGCTTTTAGCTGACAGGTCTCAAAGTGGATATAGCTTTTTCCACCTGCAATCAAATGTAATAAACCATCTTCACTGCAGAAGTCAAATTCCTGGAAAAAAAGAAGTTGGAAGCTCACACTTACACCATAAAACCTTGTTTATTGCACCCATCAGTCTTGGAAGATATGCCCCACAATGGGGTTTGGTAAAGCCATTACAAGGTGCCGTATGAGTTCCATTTGCCTACAGTAAATAGAATGTCAGAAGTGTCAGGGGGAAATAAATATCGGGCTGGTTAAAAGGGAGCAGAGATGGCTCAAAGCATCATTGAGAGGATTGATTTATCTGGCATGCTGTAATGACTGCAGATGTGGATCTGTTATTCTAGATGAGCAATGAATTTGATGAGCTGATAACACAGGGCCAGAGAGGCCTGGTTTTAATTACTGATGAGGAATTTATTTGTGAAGCACTGTGATTTACTGAGGGTTTGTTCTGTTATTGACAGGTGACCTTGGGGCTTTTCTCTTTTGATGAATAAAAAAAGCGGCATTTTTTAAAGGAAAACTGTTTTATCAGTGCTGTGAATACAGTGAGGTCATTTTAGATAGAGTATTGTCTATCAAACCATCTTTATATATAATTATTTTTTGCAGCAGTTGTTAATTGCCTCTCTCATTGAGACTGTTGTGTATGCTACACTTGCTACTTGAGAGACCCTAATTCTGGTGCAGATTGTGCAAGCAGGAATGTGTTGAGCAGAACTTTGTGGTAGAGATCTTAAAGCAAATAACAAAAAGTCAAATTAACAGGAGTGTATTACTGGGTTGTTCAGCTTTTCAGCTGCGTATCTTATCCTGCATTTAGTAATTTTACTGTTCTGATTTTCCTTTCAGACCACCAAGGAGGAAAAAATACAGTGAATTAGAAGGCTCTTTTGTTTGTTTATCTGTCTGCTTGGGTTTGTTTTTTTTAAGTAAAAAAATTGTTTTAATTATTTTAAGAAGCCATTTTTGGTGTTGTGTCCACTCTTGTTAAGAAGAAAGTTACTGACATACCTATTTTTTTTATACACTTCTTTTAAAAGACTTCATTTTCTCCCACAGAATGTAGTTTTCTTTTTGATCTCTACATACAGTGGGAATTTTAGTTTTGACTGCTTTGCTTATCTCCTGGTTCTGTGCTGCACTTGCAAACAAACATCAGAATAAATCAAAGTGATTTTTGTCTGAACTGTGTGCAGGTACTGTAGATGTTTTCCAGTTTGTAGATACTGCTTGCTCTTAATCAAGTTTTTTTTTAACAAAATATTAATTCATTTGGACTCAGCATTTTGTAGATGATGTCTTGATGAAGGTACCTATGATTTTGGACATGGAGGAAGGGTGAGAAGAATTAGGAAGAAGTTCATTCATTTTTTACATGAAGACATAACGTCTAGAGATACTGGATAAAAGAAAGGAACAAAGATCACTTGATGAAATGCAGAATGACAAAACCCAAACCAAACCCACCAAAACCCCCTTTGAAGCAAACACCTCCCCTTTCCCCCCACCCTGTAGTGCATTTTTGTTCCCTTGTTTTCTCTTGCTTTCTCTGTGGGATTTTCCATGCAAAGGGAGCAGTTAGCTAATCATGAATAACATGTATCTTATTATAAACACTCGGTGTTTAGCTCTAGGGATGGTATTTCAATTAAATGCATCTGACAATTTTAGATCTGCTCATGACTTAAATATTGCAATTAAGCAAACTGCGCTTAATAAGAGTATAAAAAATGTTCTCTTTTACAGATTTACTGGTTTTAGTTTTTTTTTTTTTTTTTTTTTTTTGGTAAAACCAATGTGTTTTCTAAACCAATTAAGTATATTTTACCCATAAAGATGAATATTTTAAGTAAGAACAACAAAAATCTGTCCCCACCTTTTTTGTGGGACTCAGTTCAGAATATCATGTGGGACTGCCCTGATATTAATAAAGTGAAGAGAGATCTATTGCATGAGTTTTCAGCAAGGGTTTGGGTATTTCTCTGGAATAATTTGCAGCCCAGATTTTGGTCTGGTGGGTGACCTGCAGCTGCTGAGGTCGTTTGATTTTTGTCATTGATTACAGCAGGAGATGGCTGCAGGCCACAATTCAAAGCAATTGCATTGCTATTTATAAAGTTTGGGGTTTCTAAAATCACTTCTTACGTAGCATCTTAGCATGTACAATAAATATAAAAGAATTAACAGACTTGGAAGTTTTTATAGCTTCTGTGGACTGGCCTGAACTTGGAAACAATGCTCCATAAGACACATTCCTTATTGCTGCTTTCCCCAGTGCCCATCTGTGTTTTGTGGCCCTGTAAGTAGCAAGGATGGAAGGGACAAATCAGCTGTTGTATAGGAACTCTGCTTGTTTAGAACAGGGTTTACTTTTTTTCTCCCTCATGGATAATTAATGTAGTTTTTATTTTAAGGTTGCAGTCTGCTGCTGAATTGCTGCTTGCTCTTGTGGGAAGGTTCTGTGATAGTTGCGTGCATTAAAATAATTTCTTGTACAAAGTTTGCATTATAAATTAGCTGTGATTTTTCCCAATTTCATGGCCTTCTGTGAAAGCCATTTTACTCTGTGTGTCCTGTGATTCCAAGCCGTTGGTATGAGGGAGTTGGTGCCTTCACTCCCCTTTCATCCCTGCGTGGCCACTCTGTGATTAGTGTTTAATGCCTCCAGCCTCATTGTCTGGATTTACTGATGCTGTCAGGAAGGAGTGAAGCTTGTGAATTCCAGCCCACTACAGGGAGCTGTGTTTGCAAGAGGAAAATGCAGCCTTGGGTGTGACCTGGAGTGGCTGCTTGAGGAGTGCTGTGTTTTAATTCCAGTGTGTGCTGCTGGGGCGCCGAGGTGACCCCACGCTGCTGATTGTCACTAAAACCCTGTGGCAGCCCTGAAAGGGACTCTGTACCTGAGTATGTGCAGCTGCAGGGATGGAGAGGTGCCTGCCTAGTGAGAGCTCTTGTTCTGGGATGTGCAGCACTGCCCAAATTTACCTGTGTGAATTGTCACTGCGTGGTGACGTGCAGCATGCAGCAGATGCAGCAGAGGGCCTGTGAGGCAGATGATCAAAGTTATTTAGAATATGAATGTCTCTGTAGCAGTACCTGACTTCAGGACAGTCTGTAAATAGATATCAGGGCTCTATCGTGAATTACAATATTTTTTTCCCAAAATGCTTTGTTTGCTGTTTGATTTGAGCATATATAACATTATATTTTGTTAGATGATTTTTGTAGTGTTTTTATGCAAGCACATGTATCTGTGTATGTGTGTATATATATATATATAAAAATACCTGTAAGAGCAATCTAGAGATGTGAAGGGTTTTGCCCTTTTTGAATGTTTAGCTTACAGAGGTTTTGCCTGGAGCAAGGTGGATGATGGAGCTGTCTGTGCCTCAGCACCTGCATGCAGCCAGTGCAGTGAGTTACTGCATCTGTCCTCATGACTGCAGAAACCTCAGAACAGGAATTAGGACGTGTCAGGTGTGTTGAAGCTGGAGATGTTAAAGGTGTGTAGCTGTTGCTGCCTGGCAGGATGCACAGTGCTGCTGAAATGCAAACAGCCAGTCTGTTCCAGGGCGAGTTATTCCTGGCCATCCCTTCATCCTGTGGGACAGAACATTGTTTCAATTTAACAGTTCTCAGTAGTTGTATGAAAACTGTGAAGCTGGAAGCAAATGATGTTTTCTCCTGTTGAGAGTGGTGAGAGTTAAGTTGGGATGAAAAGTACTGATGCAGCTTAATTGAGATAGCAAATGATGTCCTACAGAGCAGGGTAGCACGAAGGTGAAAAGTCCACATCTAAATAAATGTCAGGGAGAGGATTAAGTGTTCATTTGAAGATGTGTACAGCAGTACCTCCTTTAAAGAGTTGTAATTAATCTTGCAGTGTGAACTTTTTGGCCATATGACAGTGTAATAAGGCACAAACATTCTAATTCAGCGTGGTGCCACGTGCTCCAGGATGGAGCTGAGCTGTTCTGTCATGTAAAGCTGGTTCTGGGCTGGCTCTGAGGTTACTGGTGTCTTATCAAATCCACAGTTGTGTAGAACAGGGCAAACATGGCTCATCTCTGTGGAGTTTTACTCATTCAGGAAAACTCATCTCTTCTGTTTCTGTCAGGATTTTTGGTGATTTCTGTGAGTGATTTAATTGGAAAAGGGTGCAGGAATGCTGCTTGCTTTCCAGCAGCACCTGATGTCCTGCTGTGTTTTATTGCTCTGCAGGTGGTTGTTTTGTAGAAATTCACAGATATTTTTATTTGCACAGTTAATAAAATTAGAGACATTCTGCACTCAGGCTGGAGCTCCTTTCTTGTTCCTGTTGAAGGTGTTTTCTTGAAGTCCTGCTGAAGTTTTCCTTGCAAGACACCTCTATTTTTAAATGTTACAGAGCCCTGTGCCTTCCACAGAGGTGCAGACCTGCAGCTGGTGATTTTTCTTGGTGTTTGTATTGGTAATTGATGTTGTGAGAGGCTGTGTGACATCACTTACTGCTTCCAATGTCTTTGTGTTTAAAACAAAATAAAAGCCATGCCTTGGTGGCAGTAATGTCGTGTTGAGGGGACATAAATGAACATTCTAGAAGGTGCTGGGTGCCTGTGTGTTGGCCATTCTGCTCTGGTGTTTCTCCCTGTGAAGTTTGTATTCACAGATTTCTATAAATTTGTCAGGTGAAAACGAATTATAATTACATTAGGATTTATTTATCAAGCTATTTTACCAAGCATACCTCCGACAAGGTATAGTATAATGTGATGTTCATTTACATAATTTGGAAGTGAGTAGTAAAACATGCAGCTTTGCAGAGTTCATCTTGAAACTCGGATTATTGGCATCACCAGTCGCAGCTCAGATGGGATAAAGCAGCTCTGTTTATAGACACTCTCACACTCAACATAATCTCATGTTCCAAGTTTTTTGTCACTACATAAAAAGTAATTTTTGGCTTCTATCATTACTTTGAATTACTTTTGAATATTTTTTTCCTGTGGTGTAATAAAAGAAATACCAATAGATTAGTTAGTCTTTGTCTCTTGTTGGGAGAGGAAAAAAATCCCCAAATTTCAGGAGCAGTTTTGATACCTTGATGGAAAAGAAAACACAGAAATCCATTCCTTTGGTTTCTGAGCTCGCAGTGTTAATGTTTGAGCAGATACTGGATATTTGTGGAAATATCTGTAAGTCTTGAAGGTTTCACAACTTCCATCACAAAACCGTGTTACTATGGAAAAGTGGTGTTCACTCTTTTGACAAGTGTGACACTTAACGAGGAATAAAAATAATACAAACCACAGAATATACAAACTGAGGAGGGAGTTGTCTGCTCAGACAGTTTGTTGACACTTTGTTGGAAAAGATCTCTCTGCTCTGTTTGTTGGGAAGGATCAAAAATACACGGGAATTGGACAGGGTTGTGAACGTTTTGTGGGGATGTTGCTACATATACACACGTTCTAAATTGGTGCAGAGCTGTTACGGGCTGGGGGCCTTCATGTTGAGCAGAGAGACTGTCCAGGCCTGGGGAAATGCCACCAGCTTGTTAGGAAAAAAAAGCAGAATACAGCACTTGAGCACTATTTCAGAATGAAGATCTTTCTTCACAGCTTTCCACGAAGATGCTCAATGTAAGGTGTGCAGCTCTTTACAAATTGTAAAAAATAGAAATGTGCCTTTATTTTTTTTCCTTGTTAAGATTGTTTTCCAAACATGGATGCAGCGAGACAAAAATGTGCAGCTTTTTCTTGGCGTAGGCTGTCAGAAATGACACTCATGAAGGTTTATTTCTGCAAAATATAAAAATGTGCTCATATAATTGGTGCCTTTTTTTTTTTTCAACCACATTTAGAGTTGGCTGTATTGGAGTTGAGTGTTTGGTGCTTCCCCCCACCCTCTGCTAAAGGTCTGGGGGCAGAACATCAGTGTTTGTGTGTGGTGTGGGGTGCACTGTGGTGCACAGGGAGATCCATCCTTTGTTGTCCCTGCCCTGCCCAGGGTCCGGGCTGAGGGCTCCCAGCCAGCCCAGCTCACTGTGGATGTTGTTCTGGACTCTTTTGAATGTGGATGGGAAGCAGTTTGCCTGTCCTTTGCTTCGCAAGAATTCTCTTTTTAAAAAACAAAGCTGTGGCTATGAAGTAGCCTATTTGTCCTAAAACTTATGAAAAGGAGGGGGAGGGAGTGCTGGGACCCATCTTTATAACAACAATCAGCCTTTGTAAGGTTTCATTCCAGGCTAATGGCTGGTGAAATTGTTCTGGGTAGTTAAAATGAAATGAAATGAATTAAAGAACATGAAGGAGAGCAAGCAGAATGGTTTATTGCTTTTCTTTGAAGGCACAATAGCTATACTCTGTCTCTTTTTGTTACTCATATCTGTGTGGCGGATATTTAAAGTCAGGGGTTTGAATAGCATGATGGCTAAATGAGGGCTATAAATCGAGGGCTATGGTGCAAAATTCTAGTGCCAGCAAGTACTAAAACACAACACCAAAGAGGCTGGGGTCTAAAATTGTTTTAGACTGATGAATATGCAGGCATAAAAACAACAGAATACAGATATTCCCTACCAAAAACCTCCAGAAAAAAGCTAATGATTAGTTATTTTAAAAAGGAAAACAAATGTTTTAAACGCATTAATGCTTCCAATTTATCCTGGAATGTTACTGGTATTTCCTTAAAGGCCTGCCAATCCGTGCTTAATTTTAATTAAGAATGTGGAAAACATGAAGTAGTCAAATATTTTGTTACTGGCAAGACGTGAAGATGTCAAGAAGCTGGTGTACAGTATTTAATTCATAAGCCTACAAATACAGGCCAAAAATAATTTTTTTTAATGTGTTAACCTTACTGATAGCAACACAAAAGTTTACCAAAATGGGATAATGCAGCTTAGAAAGCACCTGGTTTAAGACTGTTGTTACACAGCTGAAAAAATAAAGTGTCATATCAGGTTGGGGTCACGTTTGTCTAAGAAAAACTAACAGGAGGATTTCTATTGTCAACACAGGAGATGAGCAGTGCGATAACAGCAAATTATACTCTCTGATCCACCCCCTCTTATAGAAGTGACTTGAGATTAAAGCCTCAGCCAGGAATTTCATTACTCTTATACATTTTTCACAAAGGCAGTATTTGCAAAAACAGTGGTAAAGAGGGGTCAGAAATTTTCATGAAAACATGAGATGATTTTTGACCGTGTGTACGTGGGCATACATATATATGTGTGTGCACTGGTATAAGCATGCTTAGAACCCCAAAAGATACTTAATACAAAGTAATGCAAATGTAATGTAAAGTTAACATGCTTAGACTCAGAATGAGAGAGTGGATGTTGGTTTAGTTCATGTCATGTTAAAGGTCTGGGGATTTTTTGTTTGGTTTTTATTTTTTGGTTTTAAAACTTCAGCTAAGAATATAAACTAAAGTTGAAGATTTTTTTAGAATATTATGAGTTAATAAAAAGTAAAATGGTTTTTGGGAGATCAAGAGTACAGAACTTTTCTACTTTCCAAACAAGAAAAAAAAAGAGTAACAGTTCTGGTTTTATTGTCATTCAGTTGAGCAGAGCCCAGAGTCTGGGAATGTCACTTTTCAGACTTTCAGTGAACAGTGGCTACTCCAGGGTTTTGTAGTTGAGTCTTCATGGGCAGCTGCAGGGCCCAGCCTGGTGCTGTCCCTCAGTGTCCCTGTCATTTTCCCCTCTTTTCTTCTTGCCCTAAAACCCAAGGCTTCTCTTGTCCCCAGAGCAAGGGCACAGGTGAGCAGGGGACAGATCTCGTGCTGATGGGTGTTGGCACTGGGGAGCTGGCTCCTCTGTGGGGTTGTGCTCCTGGGTTTCACTGTCCAGATGTGCCATCAGTGCTGGGTGAGTTGTCCCCTGGGACTCTGCTGTGGTGGGTGGCACCAGAGAGGAATTTTCCAACTCCACACTGCCAGTCCATCCCTGCTGGGGCAGAGCCAGCCAGCCCCAAACCCATGGCATCTCCTTTTGCTGAAGGAAGATCAAACTCCTGAGTCAAACTGGGGCCCACAGAAGTGGAGCAGATGTGGAACAGGTGAGAACACAGATGGGAGCTGAGCTGTGTTCCTGGATGTCCCTCAGTTACTCTTTAACTGGCTTTAGCTGCTTGCTTAGAGCCAAGGACTGCTCGAGGATGACCCGTCCAGGTCTGTCAGTAGCAGGTACCACAAGCCTTGGAGCTTCACCAGAAGAGGAATTTGGGGTGTATGAGCAGGAATCTGACTGCTAACCTGAGCATTTCACAAGTGTGAGGCTGCTGCACAACTTCTGCTAGAAAGCAGCACTTAGGTTTTTATCATAGGTTAGGGAAGTTCATCCATCAGATTTAGGAGATGGATCAGCTCCAGCCCTGTGGCTTGCTGTGAAATTGCTGCTTGGCATTGCCCATCTATTGTTGCAGAGCACTTAGTGCTGCATGTGACTTTGTTTGTAGTTGCTCCCTTTTTAAATAAGTCAGTGTGTAAAAGGGTATTTCTTTGCAGATCCATGGGTATTTCTTTGCCACCTATAGGGAGGATCAGACTGTGGCTGCATAACAAGGGCTGGGCTTTGAAAAGCTGCACACATGGTCCCTACCTTATTTCCTTGTTCTTCTTTCCTATTGGAATGCTTTTAAATGTCTCATACGTGATAGGTGACTGACATCTGCCTAGGCAGACACCAGGAAAAGCTTCTGACTAGTTATGCATTTAAAACTTTGAAAGAACAGTAGATAGGTGTCCATGAAAATATTTATTACATCCATATGAAATGGCCCATTTTTTAGCAGCTGCTGGTGTATTTCCATAATGAGCGTGTTCCACTGGGATTGTGTTTACTTTAATAAAATTTTGCACTGCTTCGCTCTGATCGTATCTGTTCTTGGATAAGAACAGTTTGCAGGGCAAAATGAATGAGTGGCTTTATGCATAATACAGGAGTATCAAATTAATCAAAATGTAAGGTGCTTTCTGCTTTTTAATACTGACTAAATGTTTTTCTTGCAGAAGTTAGTTGAGTTGGCTGCAAAATAAATGGTTATATTAAAATGTCTTTTTTTTCCACGACCTTTAAAAAATATTTGACTTTTTCTTGATAAAAAGGTCCTTTTCCCACAAGACATGTGAGAAGTACTCTAAGAGGTGGCTATGGGAGGAAGGAAGTAGTAGAGTTTATGTTTAAGAGGCTTAACTATGGCTTTGGGAAGCTGTGGCAAGTGCTGAGGGGCCCTGAAAGTCAGAACAGTAGCTCGTGAGTTGGGTTTCTTGGGTTTCCAGCCTGATTTTTCCTAAGTGAAGGATGTTTGTCCCATTGAGCCAGATTGTCTTCCAGTTTTCATTGCTGTGGCTGATGTTCTGATTAGCTCGTGGTGGAAGATTGGATCCATTTTATACTTGAATGCTTTAAAAAAAAAGAAATTAAAGTGGATAAAAGCTTCCTGCAGATGTACCAGGCCCCTGGCATTGCTGCTCACCCCAGTCAGTGGTACCAGCCTGTGGGGTGGCACCCTACAGCTTTGATTTTGAGTAAAATGTGTGGGGGAAAAAGGCAAATAGTGCAGGGATTAGGGCCTCCACCTCTTTCTCCTTTCCCCCCGTATACTCTGGGTCCTTGCACAATTGTTCTTTGTTCAGGAGCAGCCTGGGATGCTGCTGTCCCTGCTCCCCTGAAGCTGCTCTGTGTCTCTGGTGCAGCTGTTGTCTGCTCATAACCAGCAGCTTTGAGGTGAGACCTTGAGCTCTGCTCTCACTGCCCTTTTCAGCTGTTTTGGTGTGGAATTTTGCAGAACTATTTGCCAAAATAATTTTCTGATGTGTTTTTACTGTCAATCTGCACATTTTACAGGAGTCTGATAGTTCCCAAGTCAGGGATGTGCTGTTTAGCATTACCATTTTTGGACTATGGTCAATGCCACTGATGAATTCTGTAAAAATGTAGGAAATACACAATAATTTAACATGGAATAAGAAAGTAATAATATTGATCTTTCTGAATTACTAGATTTGCTTTTAAAGGTAGATGAAGCATTAACAACTTGACTGCAGCATTGATCATGGCAGTGTCACTGTAAAAGCCTGATGACTGTCACTTCACTTCACAGGTAATACAAAGAGCAGCCCACCTTTAAATCAGGTGATTAACTTCCATCTCCATGCTGAGGCTGGAAGAAAGAGTTTGTCCACTGAATTTCAATGAAGGGCAAAAATTCTGTTTTGCCCAAACAATGGGAGTTTGCAGTGATGGTGCTGGGAATTTTCCAGTTGCTGAACATTTCCCATGAAGTGCTCTGGCCTTTTCTTAGCTGTTGTGTTGGAAACCAACTTGCAGAATGTAAGGTTGAGGTATGCAGGACTAGAGATATTTCCAGGTCTTGTTTCTGGAAATACTTGTTGTGTTTTGTCTGTGGAAAATAACCTTGGAAGTATGACATGTATTGCCATGAATCCTCTGGTTAAGAAAAAGAACAGCTGGTGTTGATTTTTGGGGTATCCAGTTGGGCATCCCTAGGGTGAGAAGTTCTGAGAAGAGATCTTTGAAAAGGTACAAAGCCCATTTTCAGTGTTGCAAGCTTATTTTAATTTAAAAAAAATCATTGCAGGTGGAAATCTTTTAGCTTAATTATATGTTTCTAATTCTGACTATTATTACTGTTTCAGTTGTGATAGCCTCAATACTCTATTCAGTACTACTTTGAGAAGTTTTATTAATTTAACAAGAGCTGCTTGCATGTGGCCTTTTTAAATTCCTGCATTTTTGACCAAATACAAAAATTTCTGAAAGGCTTTAGCAGTTTGAGATTTAAATTTAAAAATAAAAGTAATAGAAAACAGGTTTAAAACGGTTTTGTCAGAAGAAGTAAATAATAAATGTGTTTAGTGTCTGTTCAGGAATGCAGAGGTTGTGTATTGATGTATGACTCTGTAACTGGCCATCTCCCACTCTCTACTGCAATTTTTTTCCCTCCGTGCATTGTTTGCCTTTTTTGATAAGTAAATACATAATGAATTTAGGGAGTGCTGGGAGACAAGAAATGAAATGAGTAGCTGTTTAATACTGGTAATAACATGTATTTTGGGCATCAAACCGTGAATTAAGATGCAAAAACTAAAGCAGATCACTGGAAGAAGTTTGTGGGACACAGAATTTAAAGTTGCTAATGAGTAAATGCTGCTGAGGATTCAGGATTTGTCCTCTTTTTCTTGTTCCTTCAGAGCCAGAGGGTATCTGTGACAGCCTTTAATACTGGGTTTTGATTCTTGAATGTAAAATCTAGTAAAAAAAACATAGTAAAAGTCTTATAAAGTAAAACAGGTTGCATGGTTTCAGTTTCTAGGGGTGGGGTAGGTTTTGGTTTTTTTTTTTTTTTTTTTGCTTTTAAGCAGTTTAACAGAAAGCAATTAAGAGAGCTCATTCTAGTGGCTAATCAAAATCATAAACCAAAACACAAAATAAAGGCAAAGTATAAATTAGTGCTACTGAAAAGATGTTCCCAAACCAGCTGTGCTTACATACATCAAGTTTACATTATTAACTGCACCATTTCTCCACCAGTATGTTGTCAGCACAGTGGAATGAAGCCTTCATCTTTACCCATTATTTCCTTTCATAAAAGCTAAAATAACTTCATCATAAAATAAGGCAGAAAATAAAGTCACATAAGACGCCGAGTTGGAAATGTGCCTTTTCATTCAAAGGTTTTGTTTAAAAAAAAAATAAAAAAACCAAGTTGAGGCGGTGAAGCTGCACGTGAAGAGCTGAAGAGGAGCTGCAGAGATAAAGATGACAGATGGGCGAGGGGGCTGGCAGGGCCCAGAGCCCCCCTGGTGGGGCTGACAGATCCGTCCAGCAGTGGCACCGGGGCAGGGAGGCATCAGCTCCAGTAATGGAGAGATGTCTGCTGGAAAGATTGCTCTATCACCCTGATGGGCTCCCTGCACCTCATAAATCTGAGATTGGTCTGGGCTCTGCGGAAATGAGCAGCTCCCGCTCCCTCCCCGAATGAAATGTCGGGCAGGGAAAGGGACAGAAATGAAAAGCAAAAGTGAGGAAAGTTATCTTTTTAACGTAAATCTCTTGTGGAAACAATATCAGAGCCATTAGTGGTTTGAAAAACAGCGCTGTGGCAATCTGGGCTCTATGCAGGGCAGAAAGAAGCTGCTTTATGGCCTCTCCTCCCTCCCCTCCCTGCTGCCTTTAATCTGGGTGATGGGCTGCTCTGAATTTCTCTGTGGGAAGTGAGGTCTGAGGTGGTGACAGCTCCTGAGTCCCCATCCCTGGAGGTGGCACTCGGTGTGGGCTGGGCGACAAGGTGGGGATCACTCACAGGTTGGACTCTGTGATCTCAGAGGTCTTCTCCAGCCTGACTGGTTCTGGGGTTCCTTCATTGCCTTTGGACTGTGGTCCAGAGCCAGGGTGGTGTGGTGATCCAGCCCTCCTGCCCAGAGGGGAAGCTGAGGATCAGCACTTCCCAAAGAGCTCTGAAGTGCAGTAGAAAATGATTGTGAGCACATGCCTGCCTGTGACTTGTGTGTCTGAGAGCTCTGAGGATCAGCAGTTTCCAGAAAGGTCTAAGTGCAGTAGGAAATGATCATGGACATGTGCTTGTTTGGGACTTGTGTGTGTGAGAGCTCTGAGGATCAGCCCTGGCACGCAGGCACTGCTTGTGGAAGCTGCCCATGGATGCAGGTGTGCTCCCCTTGCCCTTGCTGCCATTTGTTTCTGATCCTGTGAGCAGCTTAGGTTCACCTTGTGTCTGCTGTGAAGAAGCTCTGCTTCAGGGTTTGCTTTAAATCCTCCTGCTCTTCTTCAAAATGCTTTGGGAGTCCTGAGCTGCTGCAGGGTTTGGTTGCCCTGGTCAGCAAATGCTGTAGATCCTTCTTATGCCCCAGTAAGGACAGGTATGTGAACATAACCTTATTTATCTTGGCAAGTTTATATATGAGCTTTTATTAAGTTAAGGTAGCTTATCAATATAGATTCTTAGTAGGAAACATGGAAAATTTAGAGGTAATAATTCATCGAATTTGCAGAGGGGAACTTGAAACATACTTTGTTATTGAATATAATTCAAACCAGGCAGAGAAGTGGATAGTTAGGCACAATGTCCTGTGATTTTCCATGAGTAGATTGTGCAAAGCTGACTCAACAGCTGTGTTTGCTAAGATTACTGATTTTTCTAGAAACAGGAAAGGCTGTCCTTGCAGTCTGGTCTTCTGTAGAGCATGTAGTTAAGGGAATTCCTGGACAGGTTGGCAAAATGTGGGGAAAGCATCTTAAGCATGTTCAATGTAATTTGAAATGATCAGACTTAAGAAAGGTTACTTGATTGAGTTATCAAGGATTTTTTTGTGTCTGGTCTTATTTAATATTTTCAGTGATCGCCCAGACACAGAGTAGATGTGTGGTAGATGACAAATGTAAGACGATATTGTCAATATATAGAAGAATAAAGATGACAATTTGGTAATGTGAAGGACTTGAGTAATTGAAATGGGATGGAAATTCTTAAATTATAGGGCCAATAATTCACTTAAGACAACTGCTAAATCTGAAACACTAGGCCACACAAAATAATGGAGTTGATTAAAAGAGACTCTAGAAGACACTGGGAAGGAATGGTGTAGACCAGTGAGGGAAAGCTCTCATTGGTTCCTTTTAGAACTCAGATCATTAAAGCTGCTCCAGGAAGGGTCTTGCCTGTCCTGAAGGGATCAATACTTGACTCTTTGCAAGAAGCTCCACTTCTGTGTGGATAATTCCTGTTCTCTGGAATTAGATGTGGCTCTTTGTCCTCTGCAGTTGGTGACTTGCTGTCAGTGCAGCTGGGAACAGAGAGGCTGCTACTCCAGGAAGGCTCTGCTAAAATGGCCACACCTTCACCTTAACTGCATCTGCTCAATGTTGGCAGACGTGTTCTTTTTATTTTTTTCTCCACTACTTCAGAGGTTTTCTGCCCTCCATGCACTGTCTGTACCATTTCTTCTGCTTCAGTCTCTTCAACAGCTACAGTTTTTCTCACCAGAGACCTCACATTCTCATAACCCATCCCATTTGTTCCTCCCTTTCCTTATTTCTGTTTGTTGTTACATATACTTTATACGTTGTGCCTTGCCTTTTTGTTTGTCTAATCTGTAAGTTCTGACTATCATGAGTAATCATTTGAATCCCTCCTGTGCCCAGTGGGATGTTGAGTTCTTTGTTGCACATACACAGTCTGCTGCTTCCACACTGAACCTCACAGTCTGCAGTGACCTCTGGTTTATGAGGTTGTTTTGAATTTATTTTAAAACTTTGGAAATTTGTACATGATTGTAACAATTTATCTATCATTCAGGAAAAATCCCATAGCTTGTTCAAACTCTGCTTCTAAGCTGTCTGTGTAATGGGAACTGTTCCTTTTAGCCATAGGAAATGGGGACAGGCTGCTATTTCTCTTCTCTGTGTCTCTGAAACTGCTAAAAATTGGAGAAAATAGATGGATAAATGGATAAGAAATAGCGAGTAGTAAACAGCACTTCCCATGTTTTGTCTTTATAGAAGCTGTTTTCCAGCGTAGCTTCTGAGATTTTCTCAGCAGCTTTGGGAGTTTTTCCTGCTCTTCCTCTCAAGTTCTCAGGTCTGTAATGAAGTGCTGTCCTCCTATAAAAATGTCATAATCCTGGAGTGATTTAGAGTGCTTCTGGAGCTGAGATTGATGACACAAGGAACAGTTTGCTGTAATACACTTAAAGGCATCATGGTCCAGTTGCCTGAACCAGGAGTTGAGGAACTTAGGTCTCATTGCTGGCCTTGGAAATGGTTTGTGTGGTGACCTTGGACAAATCACCTCATCTCTCTGTGGCTGTGCTGTGCAGGTTGTGGGGTGGGATCCTCATTCTCGGGTGGCCCCATCAGGGACAGCGTGAGGAACACTGTGGGCAGGATGGATTTGCCATGAGGGGACAGCTCAAGTCCATAAATTCCATATGAAGTAAAATTTATCTGCTTTATCTGAGTTTATCTTTACTAAAAGCGCTGGAAACAAGCACATAAAATTCTGTCTCCATTTTCTCATCAGTATTGGTTATTTCAGAATCTCACCCTTTTTGCTGGAGTCACTTGTTTTCCTAGCAGGGTGCATTTTCCATTTGAATCCACTGGAATTTACTTGGGATATTTTTCAAATTTATAGTGCCTGTTAAGAAAGGAGGTTTGCCCAGTGGGCCAGTTGCTGTGTTTTAAAGTACATATTTATTATATAATCGATTCCACTCTGCTGTTCTAATATTCAGCAAGGATTCATTTTTCCACGGTTCTGAACCTGCCTTGTGCTCACATCCTGCTTGGGAATTGCCCTGGTAGGGTGCCTGTATTGACCTGTTGAAGGTTAAAGCAAAGGGAGGTGACATAGGGCCTGTCTGATTACATAGATATAATTTCTTCTGTTTTCTTGTGATTCTTACTATATTGGCCTAGTTTCATCAGCTGAAGATTTTAAGAAAAAAAGGTTAATATAAGGAATTGCACAATGAAGTTTGTGTTTGGCAGCAGGGTACTCCTGATGAGCTTCACTTGCCTTGTGCCATGGGATCAGTTCTGGCTGCCTGAAGGGAGAACATCTCCCCTCCCTTTTGTTCTGAGTACCTGAGTGACTCTTGGGAAGCTACAAGCACACTTGTGCAGGTGCTTTCATGTAACATCTATTTTGATGTTATATGTCTTAAATATATTGCAGTTCTAGAACAAAATCAGACTTAGGAAGGATCTTTGTGTTGGTGCATGCAGCTGGGGACCTTCCATGGTCATCCAAGGGGAGGTGCCTTTTGTTCATCAGAAAGCACTGAAATATGTAGAGATGAAATTAGAGATGGTATCTTAAGGCTTGTGTTCAGTTCTTTATGTATCAAAGAAATAAATATCAGAATTTAAACGAATATAATTTTTCTCATCCTTTGAGGGCGTTTTGTCTACACTGTAGGAAGACTTTATTACCATTTAACCTTACTGTTTTCTTCTTCACATTTTCTTTTAAAAGACATATTAAAAGGAACATACTAGACTGAGAATGGACATGACATTCAGGTTTAAAAATGGAGTGTTTAATGGAATCATGAATAAATGGAAACAGATTTGTCTGTCAAAAATTAAATAGGAGTATTCTTTGATTAATATCAAAATCTAATCTAAAATAGTTTTAGCCATTTCATACAGGTGACATCTGTGCTTAAATATAATTTCCTCTCCCTGTTCTGGCATGACTGTTAATTACTTACTCAATGTAGTTCAACATTTAGTTAATAAATATGTCAAGCTTTTACCATGGTGTTCTTTTTGCAGAGTTGTGAATTTGCAATTAGTTTTAGATTTACTACATGGTGACAGACAGTGCTGTATAAATAGAGGTTAAACACACAATTTACATATTAATTTCATGATTCATTTATTCAATGATTTATGTGGATATAGATTGTATTTAATCTCCGTGCTGTAGTTGTTTCAGGCATGACGAACAGAATCACTACACTGGTGGAGAAGTAATGATGTCTGTATTGAGCCACAGCAGCAGAGAGGAACAATGAGAGATTTGGAAACCCAATTATTCATTAATCTCAATACTTTTTGAGAGGCTGGTGAAAAGCAGTAATAGGTTTGTAAAGTATGTATTTACAGATGTACATGTGTACACATGCACATACACGCTGGGGAATTGGATACTCCATCTTGTGTCTGTAATAACTCACATTATCATTAGATTGTGCTCCCTGCCCAGTTCTGTTAACCCTGGAGGCCAGATTAGTCACCACCTTCCCATTCTGGTCCTGCATGTGTCATGGCATTGTTTTCTGGACTTAATGTGCATGTGTGCTTCATTTAAGTGCATGCTGGTTATTGTATTCCAGAAGTCTCCATCTCTACTTCTTCTGGTCAGATCATTTTCAGTCACTCTCTCTTCATTAATTGCAAGTTTAAAAAGTAGCTTAACAAGTATTATTTTATCTGTAAAAACACTTTCTCTATTTTTTTTTATCCTTAAGTTTTAATTTGTTTTATTGAAGAGAAGAGCAAAGTATTCATAGGTAGATGAGAACTTGAGAAAATATATGCTCTGATTTATATATGCCTATTATAAATATGTGGGTATAAGTGTAGTTAGAGGAAGTATTTTATAAATACAGTTAGGGTTATAACTAAAGCTCGTGCACATGTGTTTGGTATGATGAATGTACTAACTCAAAGCATATTTTTGGTTTAGTACAATTTTCCTTCCTGCCAGTTGTGAGTGTAAAGGTCTCTGAAGTGCAGATAGATCTCTGACCTAATTTAGCAAATTATGGCCTTCCAAAGGACTTGATGCACTTCAGACAGTGTTGAATTACAGTATATCTCTGATTTTGCTGGGTTCCTGTTCCCTTGCAGTACTGTATGTGTGAATCCTGCATGTTTCTTATTCCAAGTGTTGAGTGAAGAAAGGGGAAGGCTCCACCTTCAGTGTGTTCTCTGCATCCCTCCAGACAAACACTGAGTTAGCACAAAAAAACCCAGCACATAACTGAAGCAAATAAACCAGGGTAGCTGAAAAGAGATAAAGAAACTGAAACAAAAGACATAATTACAATAATTACACCTTTAATTCATTAGGATAAATGGCTCATGGTTATTTGATTTTTGGAAAGACAGGGAGGGGCCTTTTCTCAGGGAATGTTCTGGGTACATCCCTGGCTGTGCTGTGCCCTCCTCCTGGCACTTTCACGTGTGTTTCACGTGTACAGTTTGTGTACATTTCTGGAGAGCATTTTAGGAAGAATGCTCTGATTTTTAGAGGACTGGAAGAGCCACTGATAAGGTGCAAATACTGTATGAATGATCCTTTTGAGATGAAGTGCTTTGGACTGACAGTGATCATTACTCTGTCACCAGGTTAGCTCCGCACCTGGGAGAGGGGGAAATCCCAATTTGCTGTGAGGGATTGCAGCAGTGTGAGCTGAGTTCAGTCTGGCAGTGGAGGTGGTGAGGCAGCCCTGCCCCTGCAGGAGGCTGTGAACCCACTCTGGGCAGGGTCTTGCAGGACTTGGGATCCCACAGGGACCCCGTGGAGCAGCCTGGCTCTGATGGACTGCACCCCATGGAAGGGGATCCCTGCTGGAACGGGCTGTGGGAAGGGTTCATCAGGGAGAAATTCATGGAACAGTGTCTCCCATGGAGGATCCCACACTGGAGCAGGGCAAGGAGCAGCAGAGACAATTTGTGATGAGCTGAGCACAGCCAGCAACCCAGCACAGCCATGTGGAGAGTATCCACAGGGGAACACCCCACAGAGCTCTTGGGATACCTTCTCTCCTAGACATGAAAGGATGAAAAAGTAATCCCATTTTTTTTTAATTTTTTAAAAAATTAATTTATTTAATGTCACAGAAGCTGCACAGGGATGAGTTGAAAACTTCAGCCTCTTCCTTAGGTCCCCCCTTTGCTCACACATTTGCTCAGTGCTTTTCCTGGGTCCCTGAGCACCCACGTGTGTGCAGCACGTGTGTTCTGGTGATGTTTCCCTTTATTTGCCTGGGAAGAATTGCCAAGTGTGTCTTGAAGCTGCCTTTTCTACTTCTTAAATCAAGTCCCTGAAATATGTTAGTAGATCTGGAACCTCACTCCAAACCCCTTGAAAGTGCTCTGTGCTGAGTAGCTGACTGCAGGGAGCAGGTGTCAAACAATATTTAAATGACATTCTCAACAAAATAAATATTGAGCTGCCCTGTCACTTTGGTGGGAGAATAATCTGCTCAAAAAAAAAATCCCATTCATTGTAAACTGCCTCTGACATTTGTTCTTCAGGAATTATTTGCAGTTTATCTTCTGAGCTAGAGCCTTTATCAGCACAGCAGTTGAACTGCAGTGCAAAAAAAAATGGTAATTGAGTATTTTATCAAACGCTTCCAACAAAACGGACTTTGCAAGTCGTAAATGAAGATTAAAACCATTGTTGGCAGGGATGAACAAATTGGAATGATTTATTATCTGAAACATCAATATGTCACTGCTCAGAAATAAAATAAAAAGAAACAAACAACTGCCCCCCTCCCTGCAAAATGTGCACTTAGTCTCAGGCGAGAGATGGAAGGTAAATACATGTTTTAATTATTTGTGCTAGAGAGGCTGTTTAAAAAAAGAAAAAGAGAGAAGAGAAAGCATCATCATAATGGCACAGCTGCTGTGGGACATTATGTGAGGAAAAGAGACAGTAATAAGAGAACTGTGTCAAAGGAAAGCAACTCTGAATGTGTACTTCAGCTCTCCTGATTACAGAAGGAAGATTAAATATTATAAATGGGGCAATTTGACAGAGTGGATTTACTGCTTGTGTTTAACACCTAAAGAGCCAGGGTTTTTAAAAGGAACCTTATCTCACTCGTGAAATATCTTCAAAAACAATTTGAGAGGAAAACATTGCAGTATTACAGTATATAAAAATGGAGTGGTCAGGAATGAAAGAAGTTAATCTGTTATGAGCTCTGTTCAGTTTCAGATTAGAAAACAGAAGGCATGAGAAGTCTTACAAGAACTGTGGGATTTAGAAATTGTATTTTCTGTATTTGTTCATGAGTGAGGAAGCCTTAAAGGTTTGATCTGGGGACTTGCTGACCCTGGCTCAGCAGAAGTCACTCCCTGTGGCAGTGCAGTTGCTCTCCCTGCTGTGAGAGCCCAGAAGGCAGCAAGAGGTTCCAGGGAGAGCAGCAGAAACACTTTGCTGCTATTGCCCTTGAGAACTTCTTTGTGTAGACCTGGAATCTTTAATGTTGGAAGGGACTTGCAAGATCACCAAGGCCAGCCTTGCATAACAGCTGTGAGGTGTGAGATCTTTTGTGTTGTTGCTCCTGAGTAAAGCTCCAGCATCCTGCAGAGTTCCAGGCACCTTTCAGTGCAGGTGATGCCTGGGATTTCTGTGCTGAACAATTCCTCAGTACACTGAACATCATTTTTATTTGTTGTACTAAAGGGGGAGAGGCTTTGTGCCATCTGCACAGTGTTGGTTGGAAGTTTGTTTAAAATGTTATGTTCCAAAGTGATTTGGAGTTCAACGGAGATAATGTTCCATCTTCCCCAGTTAAAAAAAATCAGCTTCAGTAACATAATATTGAGGTTGGAAAGTAAAGCTCTTAGTAATTGGGCAAATGCCACATCTGGGAAATAGGACCTTTTCCATACACTGGTTATATAACTCACCATTTTTTAAAATGAAGCTGCTCTTCCATGGATTTCTGACTTTTCCATGGATTTCTGACTTTTCCATGGATTTCTGAGTTACAAGTAGTGTGTTTAGGGAAGCCATGTGTGTTGAGCTTGTGCTGCAGAACTGACTTCAGGGTATGTCCTGTAGGGAGGGAGGGAGGACTGTCCTTAGGAGCCACCCAGGGATGGGGACAGACTGAGATGGGGACAGACAGCTCCATCCACAGTCACTGCTAGGCCCCATCAGAGCTCACAAACGCCTCAGCAACCATCCTGAAAATAATTCTTGTGCTGTAAATCTTAACGAGGTCTGTGCTGGCTCAGGGTCTGTCCTGCTTGGTTGTATGGTTAAAGAAACATCTCTGAATCCTGGTGAAGGCTTGCTGAGTAAGGAACATTCTGTGTCCAAGCCAGTAAATTTCACATATTGTAGCCATTTTTGCATAATAAATTCAGGTTGTGGAGTTGGAGGAGTTTGACAGGCCTGTATGTGCTGATTAATCTTCAGCTTCACCTTTGTTCATAAATTCAGTGTAGCATAGTACATAGATTGGCAGAGCTTTAATTGTTATCCTCAAGGAATTAAAGTGGTGTAATTTCTACCCCACTTATCTCAGTTTGTTGTACCACTGCCTTAAAATATATAGGGAGAATAACATCTTCAAATTAACAAGGCTTGGGGTAGTCTGTGAATGCTATTCAGATATGTTATGCTGAATATAAGGAATCTTTTTGGTTATATTTAGCTCTTCCGAGTCAACATTTTGCATCAGGTTTTAATATAATATGTAATAGAGGAAATGCAGCTACAGTGAATTGTTTATGTACTTGGTTTTTTTCAGTCAGCAGGTTTTTGTCTTTTTGTCCCCTGATGTGCCAGAGACCTTGATTTTTGAACAATTAAGGAATAGTACCCATTAAACTTCATTATCTTTGCTGCTCCCCAAGCTGAAACAGTCCTGGGCAAAACTGAGATACTCTGCAGGCTAAGTGAAGTAAGGGGATTGTTCACAGTTTTTAAGCGACCTTCCTTATGTGTAAAATGTACAATAATTAGACCACACTTGGAAAAAAAGTAGTGTTTATGTCCTGGCTTAATCAACACTGCTCTTCTGAGATTGTGCTGGGTGATTTGGAGGAGGTTAATTTGATATTTTTGAGAAAAGAAATTATAAGAATTATCAAGAAATTATATCTGTCTTTTCAGAGAAGACACTCAGGAATTCTCTGCATGGTCTGAGCAGCAGTTAATTCCTCACCTGGAAAACAAAACTTCATTAGTCCTGAATGGTGTGATGATGCCTGTAGTGCTGTGTGTGCTCAGAGCCTGCAGCGTTCCTGGCTCAGCCCTGCTGCTCTGGGCTGGCTTTGGGAGCAGCTGGACAGTCCCTGTGGCTTTGGTGTCCCTGTGCTCCCTCCCCTGGTATCCCAGCTGGACAGTCCCTGTGTCCCTTGGTGTCCCTGTGCTCCCATCCCCGGTGTCCCTGCAGGGTCACTCCCAGCTGTACAGTCCCTGTGTCCCTTGGTGTCCCTGTGCTCCCACCCCTGGTGTCCCTGCAGGGTCTGTGCCAGCTGGACAGTCCCTGTGCCTTTGGTGTCCCTGTGCTCCATCCCCTGGTGTCCCAGCTGGACAGTCCCTGTGTCTCTTGGTGTCCCTGTGCTCCCAGCCCTGGTGTCCCAGCTGGACAGTCCCTGTGTCCCTTGGTGTCCCTGCAGGGTCACTCCCAGCTGGACAGTCCCTGTGTCCCTTCGTGTCCCTGCAGGGTCATTCCAGCTGGACAGTCCCTGTGTCCCTTGGTGTCCCTGCAGGATCTGTCCCAGCTGGACAGTCCCTGTGTCCCTTGGTGTCCCTGCAGGGTCTGTCCCAGCTGGACAGTCCCTGTGTCCCTTCGTGTCCCTGCAGGGTCACTCCCAGCTGGACAGTCCCTGTGTCCCTTGGTGTCCCTGTGCTCCCACCCTGGTGTCCCAGCTGGACAGTCCCTGTGTCCCTTGGTGTCCCTGTGCTCCCAGCCCTGGTGTCCCAGCTGGACAGTCCCTGTGTCCCTTGGTGTCCCTGTGCTCCCACCCTGGTGTCCCTGCAGGGTCTGTGCCAGGGACAGGGGCTCTGGGCAGCTGTCCCCAGGCTGTCCAGGAGCATCACCCTTCCCTGCAGTGCTGCTTGCATGGGCCTGGCTCTGCATTCAGGGCTGAGTGGTCTCCTGGGGGCAGGGTTTATGATGATGCTGTTGGGCAGAAGGTGTCCAAAGCTCTTGGACGTTGTTTTACCAAGCAGTGCTCAGACAGGAGTGCCTCATGCCCGGACAGGTTTGATACTCAGCTGCTTACCAAGAGATGAAGTTCTTGTATCTCCAGCTCAGCCTCATTTTTCCAAACCCAGCAGATTTCTTTATAAAAAAACCCCACTTCTGCTGCAGCCTTAATCTGGTGGACATCGTGGAAGAGAGTTAATATAACAGTAAATTTTATTATGCAGTATATGGATGAGATAAAACTCCATGTACCACGTTGGACTGCATTGTATAAGTGCAGTTTTTGGCTTTTCCTCCTCTTTCAAGGTAACCCTTTATTTGCTGCTGTAGGAAAAGCAATACTTGCTTGAAGGATCAGGTTTTCATGCAAACTCCTGTATCCCAATGGGAAATGCATAAATAAATGGCAGACACAACAGCATCTGGGATAATACCATGCAAAATAAAATGGTACTGGCTCTCCTGAGCCCAGATAAAATGCACTGAACAGAAAATTCCACTCCTGTGGAATTGCCATTAGATGCTCTCTGTGATGATGGTGTCTGTGTCCATGCTGCCTCAGTGTTCAAGTGGGGTTTTGGGGGATGATCCTCAGTTACAGAACAGCTCGCTGCTTGTGCTGCATGTTTTATTTAAGTCAACCAAAAATATTTTTCACAAGTTGAATGTAGCTACAAAAAGACTCTACTGCTATTTTACAGCCCTTCTTTAACCCACTTTGCATCCTGGCAGCTGCAAGTGGTGGGAGCATATTTGAAAAATACCCCAGGTTCTGAATTGGAGGAGTTGGAGCATGAGTTTCCTTCTCCCTCTCCAACAAGAGCTTATCAGGTCAGTTAGAAAGCAGAATGCTGATTCTGTTGATTCAGGCTTTTAGAAAATAGAAAGTTCCAGACAGCCAGAAAGCTGACAGTTATGAAATCTGTGGTGAGGTTGGAAAATAATTTGTACGATGTGGACATGTTTATTTTATGCATTTGGTAGCTGACTCAGGTCACATTTGCACTTGGAAATAAGTTACTCCTTGTTAACAAAGTGTGCAAGCTGAGATAGGTTTTCTTCAAGTAGTTACTGGCTCCTCTGAAGTGAGAGGAACAATCCAAGGGGAGGAAGAAAATGAACAATTCCTTGGTGCCAGTGCTTTTGGGTGTTCTTGTGCACTGGTGTCTCTGATGCCATGATCAGTGCTGTGGTGATGCCCTGGGCTCTACAGAAAAGAGAGTGGAGAAGTCTGGGTGATGAGTAGTTGATATAAAACCCAACATTCTGCCCTTATGTGAGTTTTTAAATGGTCATTCTTTCAATTAAAGCCTGTAAATAGCTCAGGTGGGATTGTTGATGGACAGGGTGTAGCTGCAGTTTGAATTTGAAGGATTTTTGTGCTGGTTTTGGAAGGTCCTGAAGAGAAGTCAAACAGCCAACTTCAAGAGTTTGGATGTGGTTCTCTTTTGGGGATTTTTAAATATAATTTTACATATGGAACATGGGGGTTTTAAGGCTGAATGTGAAACAATGTCAGTATATTCTCCTTCTGGTGATTCTCATCTTTACTCCAGCCATCTCCACAGAGAGTTTTGGTTTTTCCAGAGAAATCATCTCCAAAAATTTGCTTTGAAAAGACTTTCCAGCTGCCCCACAAGGGTTAGGGATTGGAAAAAGAGCGGCCCCAGGAGGGTTCATTCTATGGTACCTGTAGTACCATAATTTTTTTGATTAATGTAATATAATTGGTCCTGGCTGCTGTTTGAATCTTAAATTTGAGAGAAAATTCTTCATGAAATGTGGGGAGACAAGTAACTGGGACATCACATGAAACCAACCATTTTATTTCTTATAATTTTCTCTCTGCAGCAGAGTTGGAAAAGCCCAAGGCCCAGGGTTAAATCTCTGTACTCTTGCTGTTCTGCAGACCAGGTTGAAGATGGAGATGATTTCAATTTACGAGGCTGTCAGTCAGACATTAAATTAATTACAAATAGGCAAAGATTTCACAATGAAACAAACAAGGTCTTTGACATAAATTATATCCTATCATTAAAATATTTAGAAATGTGTAATTATGGTATTTAGGAATGTTATTCAAATTATAATTAATAGAAACCTTAATAATATTACCACATCTTAAGCGACTTCACATTTTGAAATGCTTCCTTTTATCTTTATGTGCATTTTGGATTTAGATATCCTATTTAGGTATTTTTATACTCTTCCTTCAGGGATCATTATTCTGGTGCATCGTGTGCAGAAGTTTCAAGGTCAGCATTACTTGAACAGTTGTAATAGTCCCAACAGAAAGATAAATATATATTGACTAAGGCTGGAGCTTCAATTCTTTCAGTTGCTGAAGGTCAACAGCCCCTCTGAGGTGCTCTTCAACCTTCAAATGTCTATAGGTTAAATCACAGATGAATTACTGCACTCTCCTAAATGCAGGAAACATACTCTAGACAGAGGCAGCTCATGGTGGTGTGCCTGTTGACTGATCCCAGACTTGTGGAAATGTGTAAAAACCCAAATGTCTGAATGTGGTGTGTCAGAGCTGGAGTGGGGAGCAGAACTCCCACTCTTTTGTCCATGGAAATCCTGCCCCTGGCACGCCCCTCTGTTGAAACACAGGTATAAAATAATTTCCCTAACTTTGAACCAATTGGTAGCAGTGGCTGGAGCAGCAGTGAGGGTGTCTGTGAGGCTGCAGTGCCAGAATTCCACAGAGGATTTCCCTGGCACGCTGCACAACCATGTCAGTGTGCTGAATCTTCCAATTCCCAAAAAACGTTGCAGGCTGGCAGGAAATCCTCTTAGAGAGCACTTCAACCTGCTCAGGAGGGCAGGGGCAGGCTGGCTGAGATGTTTGGCTGTGCAGGTGTCCTGCAGTATTCCAGAGAGTATGGTCTGCTCAGGATCACCAGGGGGGCAGAATAAAGCCCCTTGGGTTCTGCCTCTGTATTTTCATCTTCACCTTCTCAAGGAGCGAGCACTGCAGCATCCACTGCAAGCTTAAGGGGCTTCAAAATATATCTTCAAAATATATCTATATATCTTCATTTAATGTTGCCTTAAAATGTCTTTTGCAAAATCAAATACTCATAAAAACATCATTTTAGTGTGTCCTAGTAGCATTATCCTAGATATTGTTAATATTTTTGGTTTCATTTTGATCTCTAGAATATAGACACAGTGAAGCATTTTTACATAAAATGTAAATTAAAACGTTACCTTTCAGAAGATCTGTTTTGCAGTGATTTCTGCAGTTTGCATGGTCCACACAGGTTGTCTGCTATTTTGATAAATCCTGTATCAGGAGGTTCAGGTAAAGGTTTTTGACCTGTAGCTGGTCTAGAATAAATAGTTTTATTTTTTATATATAGCTGTATTTAGTTGTGTGTGTATGTATATGTTACAATTTTTAATATACAAAAAAAACCCCTTTATATTGGAAACTTTTTAGTATAATTTTGATACAAACTTCTTTTTTTCTTCCTACAAATAAAAAAGCTGATATATTTATGACCAGTGTAAATGTACGACCAAGTATAGACTGACTCAGCTAAGTCTCGTGGCCAAAATTAGGGAAAATGTTAAGCAATATAATTTCTGTGGTATTGTGCAGTCCCTTACCTTGTTTGTGTCTGTTTTTTTTGTAGAATGTAGTAATTAATAGCAAAAAATTTGCAGCTGCCATGCTTGATAAGTAGCAATTTCCCTTGTGCAAACGTAGCTATTTAATGTCATTTCTGCAAGAACAGGTATTTGTAAAGTAAATCACTTGAAATATAAATGTAAAAGTATGAAATACATTTCAGGAAATTCAGTTGTCCTGATAGGAGCTGAAATTCAACCCAAATACAGTCAAGTGTAGCTGTTGTCATTATCTTGAATAGTTCAAAGATATGACATGCACAGTATTAAACCTCAGCAGTTTATTCCACATAAATGACTGTAACATGCTGGGCAAGATTTTTGTCATTTCAGATTTTCATCCCAACTTCTCTTTGTGCTGTTTATTAAATGCCCTCAATATCTGAATAAAGCTCTTGGGGTCCAACAGTCTGCAGGAAGATGTGTTGCTAAAATGAGGAAATGTGAGAGAAAGGAAGGTGAAAAAAAATTGGGTATCAGCAAATAAATTAACACAGTTTTAAAAAATGCATAAATTTCGTAAAAATTAAGATTTATTTGCTTTCAGCCTTCTGCTTTTTTCTTCAAATGAAGGCTGGTTCCCCATACATGTACATGACTCTTAGAGCTGAGAACTCTTAGAGACCACTGCAGAGTGTGAAATCTAAGAAAAAACTGAACATTGGTAACGTAAGGCCTCGATAAGATTTGGATTTCAACAGTGCAGCCGTGGGGGAAATGGGGAAATAGCGAAAGCAGAGAGTGCCTCAGCAGATAAGGGCAGCCTTCTCCTTGAGCCCGTGGCCCTGTGTTGTTGTGTCAACCTGTGACTCACTGGATTCTTCCTGGAAGGTTAAACCACAGGCCCGGCAGTTTAAGTGACAGCAACGTGTGAGTAATTGCTGCTGTGTCCCAGGAAATTAATTTGTTATTAATTGCAGCACAAATGGGAAAGGAATTTTGTCACTCCTGGCTGTGTTGAAGACGTGCCTCAGGTGTACCAAACCTGTGTGACCTTTATGTTGCTGTGGAAAGCCCTTGCTTTGTTTCATTATCATCAGAATTCACAATTGGTACAGTTTTCTGCATTTCAAAGGATTTCAGCTTTTATTGAGATTGTATTTGATGTAGGATGTGTTTGATGTCAAGATTTGTTTGGGAAGGACATCCTTCATCCTTTGTTCATGCTGAACTTAGACTGGGTGGGGATGGGATCCCATTCCAAGGGAGGAGGAATTGATCTGAGCACCTCCAGTCCTCACTTTGCTTCCTTTGTCCTGCTGAGCTGCAGCAAGGGCTGCCAGGGCAGAGAGGAGCCAGTCTGGATGCACAGTTCCATGGAGGGCAAGGCTGGAGGTGACACTGGTGGCCAGGGATGTTCCTCACGAGGTCCAAGGCGTCCTTCCATGGGGATTGTCAGGAGGAGGTGGCTCCACCTTCCCTCCTTCAGGAAAGGAAATCCTCCTCTTTGGAGAGGGCACAGGGCTTGCTGCTGTGTCATGTCTCACTTCTCACCTTGGGATTTTTTGGCACTGATGCTTCTCCAGCCTTGGTTCCACTGAAGTTCTGCTGTGGCAAAAAGTCCTGTTGGAGAGGATGGATGATCTGATAGAGGGTAATTTATGTTGCTTGTTCTTTTAAACCCACGATGAGCTGACTTTCTGTTTGAGTTCTTCTAAATGGTCCATATCATCAGGAATCAACCTTTATGAGCATCCCCTAAACGTTCTTACTGATGGGATCTCCTCAGTGCTGACTCTGAGCAGTGGTACTGTCTTAAAAATGTGCGTGAAAGGGGAGAAAATGTAAAATCTAAACAATTTATTTCTTTAAAGACCTAAATGCTAATAAAGAAATGCGTAAACTCCTTTAATCAATCAAAGTTGTCACTGAAATGCTGTAGCTTGGGCACAGGATAATGCAATTTGGTGGAATTTTCAGTCTTATAAGTACCAAATATAGATTAATATATAGTTCAAAACACTTTAATTTTTAAACTCTTGTCTTTCTTCTTCACTGCTGAAAAATTATTCTTGAAAAATAAAGAAACTGCCCTGTGGTCAAAGATAGTCTTAACTACCTGTCAATCAAAAGGAGAAGTTTGTTGAGACATTTAATTACAAGATAATGTAGTCATCAAAATCTCGTTGTGGTAACTGACAGCTCATTTTGGACTGAAAGCGTACAGCTACCTCCCCTGAGGTCAGAGATGTTCCGAGGTTAACGCAGTAATGACAAGTCCTTTATTATCACATTATGACATTGAAAAAAATTGCAATTATACTAATAAATTAATAACAGTAATAAAATGACAGTCATAATTGCATAATATACATGTTGTCAACGGCATTTTTGTTACATGGCTGGAATTCATATTTTATCTGCATATCTTACACGGTATTAAATTTTCCCAATTCAGTCCAGGCATGCGGTGGCTCCTGAAATTTCTGAAAGCCTGGGCAGTTGCTGCTGGAAATGAGACTTGGAGGCATCAGTTGTTTTTTACAGTTAAAGATTAAAAATATAAAGAGTGAAATTGAAGAATTTCGCACTCAACTGTAATTAAATATTAGAATTTGTTTTTTAGCCATATCCCTTAAGAAAACAAAATGGCTGTTATTGGATATAATAATGGATAAAAACCTGAATTTTAAAGACAGGAACTCTTAAACTGTGTAACAGACAAAGAATGTTCATTTTCCTCTGTAAATAGGGAATTTAATGGTGTTTTTTTCTTCAGATTTTCTTTACAGCTTTGCCTTAGAGTGAGGTAAATTTTTGTGTGGATGAGACCATGGAAGAGGATGGGCTGCAGACACCTCTGCTCTTATTTTGTTGCTGAATTACCATGACACTGATGGAAACTAGAAATCTTCCATTCTGGTATTCACCCACACATTTAATTTACATAAACCTGGACTAGGTACAAAATTAAGGGTCAGCACAGAGTTTCACCCATTTATCCATCAACAGTAGATTTCCTTCTGGTGCTAATGCAGCTTTTTCTGACAGTTCTGTCAGTTTAAAATGAATAAATGTCCTGTACCTGTGCCATGGGACAAGTGCACTTGTCCCTGTGCCTCCCCTGTTCCCCCGGCCTTGGGAAGGTTCAGGCTCACCCCAAGCTCTGGGCTCGCTGGGGTTTCCCATTTTCCAGCCTGGCTCCAGGAGCAGCAGGCAGGGATGTGCAGGTTCAGGCCTCTCATCCCCTCCCAAATACCCCCGAGTGCTGGGCTGATGTGCAGAACTCCGTGTAAAGTGTTCTGAGTTCCAGCTTCTGCTTTTCTGTGTCGATTGAACTCTGTGGAATTTTTATCTCCAGACTCTTTCCTTGTTTTATTTTCATTTTCCAGCAGAGTGTGAAAACACCACCAGTTTTTATGACCTATTCTTTGAGTTAATTCTTACTTCAGTTCCACTTTCCCTTCTTGCTTCTGCTTCTTGTCCAGGTTTGGTTTCTTCCACACAGCATCATCATTTCTATTAGGGAACCATGAGTAAAAGCTTAGGGGACAGTCACAGAGAGGCACAGTTACCCTCAGAGAAATCTTAAATACTTTTTTTCCCTATGATTTTCCTTTGGACCCATGTGGAAGGAAGTGATGCTACTGCTGGTGATGTCTGCTCCTGCACTCCAGGCTGGTTTTTCTACAGGACTCCCTCAAAAAAACACAGCAATTTGGGTTGGGTTTTTAAATTTTATTTAAAAATCTGTAACCTAACATGGAAAATGCAAAATAGAAAATTTTGATAATTTAGATACTGCGTAATTAACATTTAATACATCAGATTTACACAAAGGTTTAAAGAATTTGTTCATGATGAGGAGGATTTTACATATTTTCATGATTACAGAATGAGTTTCCTGGAGGAGTCCAACCTGTACTTCAAGGTGTGGAGGTGCTGAAGTTTTGCAAGAAAAGACTGGAATTTTATTAATAAAGGAAGAGCACCCTGTTTTTCTGTGTTTCCATCACATACTTAGGATGGAAGCAGACACCAGATGTGGAAAACTTCAGTTTAAACCATTAATAATTAGTAGGAATGCAAAATACTGACTTTAATATTACTGTCTGTGTAAAAGCAGTTGAGAACAGGGTTGTAATAACATCATTATCAAATCTATGTTACACCAGCACTGCTCTTGGGCAAGAACTGCCAACAGAGCTGTGCAATGCATGTGTAGCCTGTGTGGAAACAAATTCTGCTCTTGACACAAAATTTTAGTTTCTCCCCTTTTTTTTTAATATTATCAAAAGCAATTTTTGATTTAGATAACATCAAGAAACAAAAGAATTTAATGTTGAATAGTTACATGAGTTGTAGGTACTATTATAGCAGAAAAATTCCATAATACTTAGCTCAACAAATTACAGAATGCAAAGAAAAAAAAAAGTCACCACTAATATTTCATTAACTTAATAATCTGCATGAGTCATATGTTTCAACAATTCAGGTAGAGATTGCTCAATGCAATTATTTTACTGTTCATGTGCATGTCAGTTATCCTCTGGAGATAGTGATGAATATCAAATAATTAATACAGCTGAGAATGTTTCTCTGTAGCAATGGGTAATTTGTGAGATTAAGGGGAAAGGTTTTTTTTTTTAATTTTAATTATCCCATATTCCAAAATTTACTCTCTTTCAGTGACAATTTTCGATTCCCACAAAAGTTAAATGTGAAATGTTCTTTTCTTGAAAGGCAGTTTGAGTCCAAAAGAAATGGAACAATGCAGTCATATTTGCAGATGTGTACATAGAAGTTTCAGTAGAGTTTTGCTGGTACAGAAGTGTGTTGGATCTGCTGAGATTTATTTCTGTCTGAAGGGACAGTCAAATCCTGGCAGTTTCTATCACATGTTGTGTGCAGGAGTCAGCTTTAGATGAAGCAGAATTTCAGTTTTTATGACGTATCCAGTGGTTTACTTCTGCCTGATTTTACCCTTGTTACTTCCATTCCTTTCCAGCTCATCCTGACCTTCCAGGATCCCCTTTAATTTTGCTTTCTTCCTTTCTCCCTGTCCTATTTGATCCAGGTAAACCTTTATTTAGTGGACAAGTTCTGATGAGAGTGTGAAAATCTGGTCCTTGGAGCACACTGAGGGTGTAGAACTCCCCAGCAGGATGCTCTGCACATGTCACCATCTTTCTCATAATTCTAGCAGCTAATGTGAATATTTTCATTCTGAAAGGAAGAAGACACTCAGAAAAAAATAAACCAGAATGTGAAATAAGTCCTTTTGTTCTCCCAAATCCACAGTGCTCTCCCCCCCTTCCCTTTCCCCCCAGACATCTGCTTTTGTGGTTGTAATTCTGTCTCCAGTCAGTTTCCCTTTGAGTTCGGAGAGGAGGGTATTGGATGCTTTCAAGTCATTCACCTCTAATTTCTGAACTGCAATTAGAAATAAACTTTTTTCTTGCCCCTACTTTTTGCATCCTAGGGTAGCAATTAAGAGGAGCCAGGTGAATAGGTTACCATTTTATCCAACTCTATTACTCTGACTGATGGAGCTATTAGATAAAGGCAAACTGTAATTCTTTATTACCTGCCTGGCTCATTTCTGCACTTTGCCCTGGAGAAGAGCTGCATAAAAGATCAGAGTGTTATTGAAAACTCCTGAGCAAATATTGAGCAACTTGCTCGGTCACTCAGGTAATGACAGAATTCCAGGGAAATGCACATGTGGGTGTTTGGGTAAAGATGTGGTGAGAAAGTGCTGGATGGCAGGGCTGGAGTAGGATGGCTTTGGGAAAGAAGAGCTGGGAACACTTTGTATATGATAAATACGCTTATAATTAGTGAGATCATTAGCATGGACACCATGTACTTAAGTATTCACAAAGAAGTCTTTAAGCTAAGCAGTTAGCTTCACAATGAAGGAAAGAGACAAAATGAATTATATACAGCTGAATAAGCTTTTCACAATCTCCAAGGAGGTGACTTGTCTGTTGATGGCCAGTGGGGGTCGAAGAGTGAAATAATTACTTAACAGCATGTAAACAATGTGAGATGTGAAGTGTGCATTTTTTTCCTTTTCTTTTTCTTCTCCTTTTTTTTTATTTCATTGAGAGAGTTTCTTGTTGCGATGGCTCCACTGGGACAAGCAGCAGAGAAATTTGATTAAATGGATGCCTGGGGTCACGACCCTGTCTAAACATGCTGCAGCTCTCAGCATTAATCAAAGAATGTTAAAAAAAAAAATTTCTGACCTTGCTGCATATGAGTATTGGTGAGCTGTGAATGCAGGCGTGGATGGATGGAGGCTGTGTGAGCGCCCTGCTCACAAAGGGGACGGAGGAGGAGGAGGAGGCAGCTCTCAAGGACAATGGGAACCCATCGTGGTGTTTCAGTTCTTGTTCCGGGACTTTCATGTGCTGATAGCCCAGCAGCAGCACTGCAGTTGGGAAGATCCCATTAGGATGCAGTTGGGAATGCAGCTTTTTGTGTTGGGCTGCTGCTGCTTGAACCCTGAGCGTGGAAAATATTTATAGCTCGGTGCTACATGGGAGATCCGTGGGTTCAGAGGGATTCTTGGCTGCCTCCCCTCAGCTTAATGGATCTGGAAGTGCAGAGGAAGCAGCTCTCCTCTGTAGGAGTAGCCAGGATTAGTATCACACTTATTGTTTAAGTTTGTATTCTTAGAGTTCTGGTAGTAGCAGGGTGAAAGGTCCTGAGTTTTACTGAGCGAATTACCTTGTAATAGAGCTTACAATAAATCAGAAAGTGAGATGTAGCCAGAAGTTCACAAGTGGTTTTTTAATATTTGCAGTAGTCTGGATTGCTCCCTGAAACTCCTGCTCCATTTGATTTAGCCCTCAGTACCAACAATTCTCAATGCAGGCAAGAATATTTTGGGTAGACAGGATTTTATCAGGGGAATCAAGTGTCAGTGGTGTCCAATTTTGAAAACAGTCCAGGACAAAGATAGATATTTCATCTGTTTTTATATTATTTAACTGGGAATTGAAGCAGTGTAAATACAGGGGCAGACTGATGTCTTACCTGTATTTTTGAACAGGTGAGAAGAAAAGGGAGATGGTCAATGCCATGTTAGAGGAATTACTTTGGTCTTTCTGTCTGTTGTTCTCCCTAAAGAATCGCTGTTACAAAAGATTCCTGATCTCATTAATAAAAGCAGCTCCATACGTTTACATGTTAGATTCTGGTCAACAGATTAACAAATTAGAAATTATTAAACTGTAAACAGATATAAATAAGGGAAGTACTATCCATGTAGAGGATCTGTCTGAAGGAGTGATCCCAAAGTTTGGAAACACCTGAAGTAGCTGGGTAGGGAGAAGAGGTAGTGGAGATCTCTGTGCTTCAGTGAGGACAGCATACCCACACTGGAGGCTGTAGAAACCTTCAGGTGGAATTTTCAGTGTATTTCCATGTGTACTGGTTCATCATGGACCTGCATTCACTGCTTGGAGAGTCAGAACTTTGCATGAACAGCCCAGCACGCCAGTTCTCTGTAGAGCTGTACTCTGCATGTCCTTGTGTAGAAAAACCTTGAAAAGGAAGCCCAAGATTCCAGTGTCCTGGACTAGTAATGAAAATCAGTTTATAACACAGGGCTGACTGTTACCAGTATTTCTTTTACTCTCCTTGGGTTTTCTTTTTTCTTCTGGGTTTTCTCTCCTGCCTTCTTTGAAATTCCTTCCCAAAGAACAAAATAACATTATCTTAGCTCTGCACCTTCTCTCAGCTTTTGGAAAATCACTGATTGAAAGAAATGTAATCTTTAAAAACAACCATCAGTGCTAGTAAGTTGGTTTTTTGAAGAGGAACTTGGAGAAGTAGTGGTGCAGTTTTTGACTGTGATCTTTACTTGTTGATGCAGAATTGAGTCAGAGATCAGCACAGAGAGCTTTGGATTTTCCACAGAAAAGCCCATTGAAACCAGAGACAGTATTTATGTGACATTGTTCAGTCTTGTCTTTGTAAAGAAAAGAGTTAATCCAGCAGCAGGTGCTTTTCAAAAACCCACCTCAGTTTCCCACCTCCTGAGCTTCTGAGCTTTTTTAAAACTCCTTGAAGAGATTTGGCCGAGTTGGGCAGATAAAGGCAAGATTCTGGGTGTGCCATGATGGGCTCCAGTGCTTACTCTGACAGAGAATAATTAAGTTTTAAAAGTTTCTTTTATACTTTTATATCCTAAAATTCATTGCATCTGCCAAATGCACGATTGTCTACAATGTCCTGAGGGTCCTTAGGTGTGAGCCCTTCAGATGGGGACAGGGTTCAGGTTTTTCAGGTACTTTAACTGCACTTTAATGTGCTGATTTAGGTGCAGATAATCCCTGAATTTCATAAATGGCAGAGCTTCTAGGATAAATATTTCATAATTGTACCTTTTGAAAAGTTTTAGGTTTTTTGGTAAAGCATTCTTGATTTTTTAGCTGTATTTAGTGCTGGATTTTGGCTGGGACTCACCATGTATTTCTGTAATTGCCTGCATTTATCTTGGAGAAGTGACGCAGAGGGTGGCTGCTGTTTGGGCTGAAGGTGATCCAGGTCACTGTGCTCATGCCAGGCTGTTTGTATTTTTATAATTGCAGTGCAGAAGAGTTGTTTTGTTCATATCAGAGCAAGTTATTCATACACAGATTCTTTTCGGTGAATATTTCTGAAACAGAATTTTAAAAATCACCATCAGTGTCCTTTTACCATCACTCTGTGACAATTGTGACACATCATGCCATAACTAACCCTTACTGGCTTTTCCATGAAGGATGTCTGTATTTTAGTAAGTCTTATATAATGAAAAAAAAATCATATAATACCCCATTTTCATTCACTTTGGAAGCAGCATTTCATACTGTAAAATACAACTGGTTAATGACTTCTAAACACCTTTATTCAGCTGTGCCAAACATAACTTGTGGCATTGAAAATTCCTTTATCTTTACACAGAATTTTTTTGCACAAACACAAAGGTGATTCTTTTTGTTTAGTAAAAACAGGAGAGTAGAAGATGGCCAGGTCTCAATTTATTGTATATGCTTTAGGATTAATTTAATGTGGTTTTTTTAGCAAAATGAGCAGCTTGAGTAGGAGTTACCTGGTTAAAAAGAATACATTTATAGAAGTATTTATTGTAGGTTAAGAAGAAATATAAAAGTGATTGGTAAATGCTGTAGGTAATAGAATGATTCAGCGCTGGTCTTGTGTATTCAGTGTTCCACTGGGCTTTGAAGCTTTATTGTAGACTTGTATTTTCTGTAAAAGTGGTTGTGGAAGTGGAGTTGGCACATCTGTAGTCTGCCATTCCCAGCTTCTGCCAGACACCCCTAAATATTTGTGTTTATCCATTCTCCAGACACACCATGAGCCATTCCATGATTTTTTCCCTTCTGCCTCTGCTCTGCTCTGATCTCTGGTGGGTTTGCCAAGCTCTGCTGGCCATGGCTGCAGGACCCTTGGGGGAGGTTGGTCTGTTGGTCTGTCCACTCTGGGCTGGACTGACAGCCTCTGGTGGTTTCTCACTGCACCCCAAACCTCTTTCCCATGGTACATTTTTATGTTAAATTTACACAGCTGACACTGACTGCAGTGGTCTTTGCTGTTGCTTTTGTCAAAATATTCCCTCCCTTTTACATATCCCCTGCTATTTCCCTCAGTCTTCCAATAAATAACCTGAGTGTCAGATGGGAAATTTTTTTGGATATAGAAATAAAGAAGATCGAGCTCCACTGTTTCAATATTTTTCATGGAGGTTTTATACCAGGACTGCACACGTAGTTGGGCTCATCAAAGGCAAGACATTGTGTGTCATTAGAAGAGGATGGGGACTTCAGAGTTTTTGGTTACAAACCAGACTCACTCTGTGTGTCATTGTAACCTCTGTGCACATGTACAAACACAGAGCCTGGAAGCCATGATTCCTCCAAGTGATGTGTTTACTCAGATATTAAAAGGAACTCCATGAAAAGCATACTTTTAACAAAATATTTTGTTAAAAAGAGTTAAATTTATTCATCATTCTCGCTAAAAACAATTCTACAGTAAATATTTTAAGTAAGTTTCTTAGGGAACACAATGGGCCATCTAGACTCAAGTCACACTGACAGCACTAAAAGGCATTGCTCGATTTATGAGAGCTCTCTGTTTACCCAAGAATGTAGAAATTTCCCTTTCCAAATGGGACAGCCTTATCTTTATTATTCCAGTGCCTTTTAGTTTACAGTTCTGCTGTAAGCAATGTTTCAGGAGTCTACTTCAGGATTCCTAAATAAATGAATAGACAAAATTAATGCTCACTGCTAGCAATCTACATTTCATATATTGTGTGATTGAAAGTAAGCCTTGCTGAACAGCAGAAAAGAAAAATGATGGTGGCACTTTATTGATACAGAATTTATGTGATAACAAAGTAAATTGAGCTTCTGAAAATAAACCTTGTTTACAAATCCTGAGGTTTTTTTGAAAAACAGAAGCAGACTGTGATGGCAATGAAAATCCAGTTCCAGGCACTTCCAAGAAGCCACCTCTGTGCTTTTCATCAAATACGTGTCAGAATGGATAGAATGGTGCATCATACTTGCTCACTGCATGCAGACCAGCACCCTGCACACAGTGTGGCTGGCTTGTGGCTGTCACAGGAGTGGAAATAAAGCCAGATTTTAATTTGCAGAAAGCAGATTCCAGTGCCCAGACCAGGGCTAATTGCGTGGTCCCTATCCGGATGTCCCCAGGAAGTGTCACTTCCATGCATTAATACAGACCAGGGGCTTTGTGTGCACGAGAAAAGTTTTCAATATGTCCTGTCCAGAGTAACTACAAAACCAGCTGATGGAGTTCCAGCTCAGAGCTCTGTTTTCTCCCCAAGATAAAACCCTACCAAGTGTAGCAGCTGATGGGAGCTGAAGGGACGTGTGCTGTTCCCATCTTCAGATAAAAATCTGATAAAGAAAACAGCTGATGTAAGTTAAAACACAGTGTACTATTTATATGCTAAAAATAACATTTGGAATGCTTTTGTGTTGAGTTATCTTGGCTGTCTTGAGCAGCAATTAATAATTTATTCTGCCTATCTTAATCTGCTTTTCTGTCTGTTTATCAATGGACCTTCACTGGAGAAACCACAGTGACAAGTCAAAGAGATCTGGGATTTGATAGGCTTCTGTCTTTAACTGTGAGGTGGCTCTGTTTTTTGAGCACACTGCTACTGCAGCTGAAATTTTACTTAATGTGCTTTTCTCAGCTCTGTTTTGTTTACTCTTGCATGTGACTGCTTCCCTTGCCCACCCCCTTGTTCATCATTCTCCAGGATGAACCTTAAAAAAACTACCACAACCCCTCCTACCCCCTCCAAACAAAACCCCCAATGCTTTCTGAACTAAACTGATTGTTTCTGCTAATTTAGGGGAAGATTTTGTCTATGGAATAAATTATTAAACCAACAGATAGTTTTTCTGGCAGATTATCTGTTCTTTTTTATGTACAAGGTAGTCAGGTCCCTATGGTAAACTTTTGTTTGTTAAAATTACTTAAATGAATTGATATTGCTTTATAAAATTGATTTTATTTTTACCACCTTAGTAACGTTTATTTTTCCTCTGCATTTTTGCTTGAAATCTTGTCATGTTATTGTAGAAATTTAATATTGTTTTAAGGTTGATGAGAGGCCCACAGTTTAAAAAACTCTCATCTGAGCACAGTTTGGAGAACAAAAAGCAGTGATAACCAGGTTGCTGCTCTTGGGAGGCTGAGACTTAACATTCATTTATATTAGCCACACTCGATGGTGATTAAATACAGAAAACCGTTCACGTAACATTATAATTTTGTGTGATTTCATTAATTTTTAGGCTGTGCACCAACTGCAGAAAATCAGTGGAGCATTCTATATGTTCAAGTTGTGAGCATTGTGTATGTTCAGGCTGCCTCTGGTGCTGGTGCTGCATTTTGGCTTTTCCACAGAGGAGCCGGGGCCCTGGCGCTGCCGGGGCCCTGCGCTCGGGCCGGCCCTGCCTCCGTCCGTCCGTCCGTCCGTCCCGCACGGGCTCCTCCTTCCAGCCCGCTTCACATGTTTGTCTTTGCCTAATTAGATCCACGTAATCCATTCAGCCGGGCTGTGACGTCCCCGCTGCCTTGTCCTGGCCGGCTTGGGCCAGACAATGAGCACAAAGATACAGTCGGACTCGTTTTCTCATTATTGATTTCACGCACCAGCTGGCAGCTGTTGGAGCTTGTTCGTTTTTATAACCCTCTGGGCAACTTTTTAAAAGTACTTTTCTTTGACCATCTGCTAAATGCAATTGGTTTAATAATTAAAGACTTGCCATCCCTTTTTGGAGGAGCACAAATGCTGTTTCTGCAGCTGAGAGTTGGCTGGTTTTGTTTTAAGCATAGGTGGGATGATTCCTGCCGGCGATGCAGCCGCGGCTCTGCCAGTGTCCCATGGCTCATGTTAATAAGGGATGAAAAAGGGAACTTTGCTGTGGGTTTGTTCCACACCAGCTGAGTGCTGTGTGTGGGGAGGGGAATTGTGTCCAGTTCCCAGTTCTTGTGTTCACAGGAGAGCAGGGAAAAGCTTTTTGCTGGGTTGTGCACAGCGTATTCCAGCCTGAATTGTGCATCAGGGAGGGAGGATGAGAAGTTTTGGGGGTGTTTTCAGTGGGAGCACCATCTGCCTGTGCCCTGCCTCGGGTCAGGGTGGCACAGAACCCTCGGCACAAACTGGAAACCAAACTCCTGGAAACCATAAAAACTTCTCTTGTGTTCTGTTACTTTCAGCTTCTTTCTTTCAGTCTTTCCCTTTGCTGCAGTGATGGCAAGCGAGACACCAGGGTCTGTCTTACTGGGACTAATTTGAGATACAAAATTATAAGTAGCATGTACAAGTTCTTCCTAAGAACACCAAAGTGCTTGCTAAAAATAAAAGCAGAGACAGTAGGTCACTGGTATGAATGGGTCCCTTGGAGCCCCTGGATTTTCCATGCAGTGTGTGTCATAGGCAGGATGTGTAAAAAAGATCCAACCTTAGTTTGAACCCATCTTTATGCTGTGATTAGATCTAAACTTTCCCATGATTCCTTCAAAAAGGGCTGCTGAAAAATCCTTCTGTTTACCAAACAGTTTACCATTTGTTTCAGATGTACCTCAAAGCTGACCTGGAGGATTACTCTCATGAGAGGTGAAAAAGGGTAATTCATTTTTTATGTTCCTTTAATCTTGGAATTCTTTCAGGAGCTCGCTGTGCAGGAATCAGTGCATTTTATTTTGCTATGGCATCATTTATTCCCCAAAAATCCTTTGCTGCACAGTGTATGCTTACAGAATTGGTTAGAAATCCTTGTGGAAGAGGAAAGTCTGTCAGAATTTGTCAGGGCTTTTTAATACAATTGAATAAGACTCTTTTGTAGAGAATGAAAAAGGAAATAGTCATGTGTTTTCTTAATAAGATGAAAGATATCTGTGTTTGCTTTGAGATTTTTATGTTTGTTTGTTTTAAAAGTATTCCCATCTTTAATATTTTTGTACTTTACAAACATAATCTTGTTCCAGACAGCTGTGATCTCTGGTCCCCTCTAATTCCTAAAGTAGACAAGAGCAAGTCAAATTTTCCAGAGTATTTGGCTAAATATCCCCTGAAATATAATTGAACTGAAAGTGAATGCTTACAGTAAAAGTTCAGATTAGAGTGCAAAGTTTGCATGAGAAATTCCTTTCTTGAACTTAATCCTGTGGTGGTTTTCATATGGAGCATTCTCATCATAGATTTCATGGTTGTAGTATTTTTTTAGATTGCAACAAGTCTGCCCTAAGCCGTGTAAGCCCGTGCTTTGCGTAGGTATTTCTCCTTCAAACAAACCTCCTCACTTCTCTTCAATTTCTGCTGCTGAATTTCAGGAGCTGCCTCTCTCTGAGGCTGTTAATTACGAGCCTGTCGAGCTCTGTGTAAATGGGGAAGGGGCAGAGGAGATAAATACAATTTCTTGTATTTGTTGAGCTCGCAGAGTTGACAGAACCAGTGACAGCTGCACAAAGCGCGTTTGGGTCAGTGATGTTTCTCTCTAGGAGGTTGGAATGATTCTTCCCTGGATGCTCTAAACCTCTCAGAGTGTTTCACAATGCCCTGTAGAGCTGCTTTGAAGTGTCCTTTTCCTGTGCTAAGTTTAGTTCTAAATGAACTGCAGGCAGATGAACGGCCCATAGGCCACTGGCAGGGAGTTCAGCTCGGGATCAGGGAATTTAGCTTGGGATCAGGATCAGGGAATTCAGCTCTAATCAGAGAATTCAGGTCAGGATCAGGCACAGGGAATTCAGTTAGGATCAGGAGCAGAAAATTCATCTTGGGGTTGGGGTCAGGGAATTCAGCTCAGGATCAGGGAATTCAGTTTGGGATCAGTATCAGGGAATTCAGCTCGGGATCAGGGAATTCAGCTCAGGATCAGGGAATTCAGTTTGGAATCAGTATCAGGGAATTCAGCTTGGGATCAGGGAATTCAGCTCAGGATCAGGGAATTCAGTTTGGGATCAGTATCAGGGAATTCAGCTCGGGATCAGGGAATTCAGCTCAGGATCAGGGAATTCAGTTTGGGATCAGTATCAGGGAATTCAGCTCGGGATCAGGGAATTCAGCTCAGGATCAGGGAATTCAGTTTGGGATCAGTATCAGGGAATTCAGCTCAGAATCGGAGAATTCAGCTCAGGATCAGGCACAGGGAATTCAGCTCAGGATCAGGCCAGGAGTTGCAGTGCAGGCTCTCGTGGGCACAGCTCTGCTGTGGGTACAAATCCAGTCAAATCCTTGATTGCAGGAACCACCGTGTTTGATTTTATTGAAATACAGCAAATGCTCCTTGATTTGCTCCTGGATAGTGCTGGCATGCACTTGCACGTGTAGTAGAAACTCCTCATCATCTTCCTCTCAGCCTTGCTCTGTGCAGACAGCCCAGTGATTCCTCGTTCCTGGAGTCCTTGTGGAGAGGTTAGAAATGAGAACTCCTAAAACCATCGCTCTCTTACCCTGCTGAGCTTTCCTTTCTTTGTTTGCATCCCTTTCCCAGAGAGAGCAGGGCAGAAACCCTGGGGAGGTTTGGGGTGCAGCACTCTGTAGGGCTGAACCTCCTGAACAAGTGGCTTTATTGGGTTATCTGTTAGCATTTTACACCCAACTTGTTTCCCTTACAGAAGATGAATTCTTCACCAGGAATAATAGAGGCCAGAAATAAGCTCAGGATCTATAAAAGGAAGTCATCATAAAATGCATTCATGTGTCTTCAATCCCCAGGATAAATATTTTTGTTCATGCTAAATAATGATCTGCCATTGGTACAAATTCTGAAAGCAAGAAATGGTGTTTCAGAAGTTATTTTTTTCTTGGGCTTTTATTTTCCTTTTTCCTTCAGACAAAACTTTTCACAGATTTTTTCCTCTGCAGTGGCTGGGCTGGGGGAGTGTGACAGGCAGATTTCTCTGGGATGTGGCTACAGACAGCTGTCTCCTTTTGGAAATGGACTTCTGGCTTCGAGGGGGGGTTTGAAATGGATGCTGACATGTGGGAATTAATCCAGTTTGTCACATACATTGGAGTGTGGCAGAGACTGGGTTTTTCCCCCCTCTTCAGGCTGTCCCCTTGCAATAAAAATACAGGCAGAGTTTTTCTTGTGCTACAGCCACAGTCACCGTGTCATTCCTTATGTGACCCCCTCTGGAGATGCCTCCTCACATTCTGCTGCAAGGCTTTCCACCGTGGTTCCAAAGGAAAAGGTGAAAGGATTCAGTTCTCCCCTACAATGTGAGGGTTTGTCCCACGCCATTGATTGCTTTCAGATGGTGCCTGGAGAGGATTTCTGTCTCACTACACATTTCTGTAAAGTTGCAGTAAAAATGGGCTCTGCTTGCAAAATTTCGAGTCCTCAGTAATTCCTGGGCTGTGAGAACTGGAATACAGACTTTTCAGTGGAGGAAACCAGATAGTGCTGAAGGCAAATACACTGAAAATTTGATGTATGTAGTTTTGTCTGTAATCTAATAATAACAGTAGTGCTTGGAATTTAATTTATTAATTTATTTGGGGTTTAATTTATGGTATCAAAGGCTTATTTCACTCATTAAGTGATGACCTGAAACAGGTCTGATTTTCCCTACCCTGATCCTTTCTCCATGAGAGAGCAGGATAGTGTCTGTCCTGTTTGGAATGACTGATTCCCTCACCTGTATATAAAACCAGTCCAATAGTTTTTGCAGATCTGATGAGCTGGATTTTCCAGATCTCATCTGTGGCTTGTGGCATTTGTGCAAACAATTTGTGCTGCTCTGGCTGAGGTTTAATTGTGCAAATAATTCCCGTAGGACAGAAGGGGAAAACAAACACTTTGGACAGGACAGGGGAAAACAAAGGTGGTGGTCAGTGCTTCTGTCTGTTATCTTTAATTACAGACAATATAAAAAAAATATTGAGCAGTTTTCTAGGGAATGTTAACATGCTATTTTCATATTATTTTTATTGCTTGCTGTGTAAAATGTTACCTGCATTTAAAGGTGTTTGCAAAGGGGGATTCAACTCAAGCCAAGAACCTGTTGCTCAAAGTAGTCCCATGGAAAGATTTTATTGCATCAAAGCATGAAGGGTGCATTTTTCTAAATATTGTAAATTATGATGTATTATTTCCAACAGTTTTATGCAGGATCAGTTCAACTAATATGTGCTAAGTTCTGAAGACCCATTGAAAAAAACTAATGAGCACAAACACTGCTGAGAAGAAATATAGATAAACATTCCATAATCTTTTGGACTAGAATGAGCAGCTTATTTGTAGATCCATCATCCAAGTTCTCTAAAACTGAGAGACAAAACAAAAACTGTAAACCAATTCTAAGTAATTTATTGGTATTGTTGATGCTTCCAAGTGAGTGAAGTGCATAATAATGATGTCTAGATAGTCATTATTTGTCTTTTTTTGCATACTTTTTAATTGAGCAAAAGAGTTTCCTGAAGATTGTTTGTATTTTTTTGCAAGTTCTGTCAAATCCAGCAAGATGTATAGGTGCCATTAAAAATCCATATTGATTTCCCACAGTCAGCTGGGAGCTCACTTGAAAAGTCAATCATTAGCTGAATGAGTGTCTAAAGCAAGTTCTAATATCTACTGCTAGCTTAAGTTTTTAAGCAAAAATGACTATTTTAAAAAGAAATGTTGTAGGTTCTGGGGTGTGGTATGTGCAGATTTGTGATTTTCACCATGCTGGGCTGTTCTAACCTGAGTTTGCACCTCTGATCCTTCACATTTAATTTATTTGGGTTCAGCATTCACCTGCTCCTTGGGCACTCACCATGTCCTGGAGCTGAGCAGGATTTTGGCTTTTCCCCCTTTCCTTCCTGTTTCTTGTCTCCTTTCTTATTCTCCAGAGAGAATTTTGAGAGAGGAGGTAGCAGCACCTCCACAGGGCGAGTGGAATGGTTATAATTAATGGACGATAATTCTCTTTACACTTACTTTTCATGGACAGCTTATGGGATCTCTGTGCTAATGGATTGATCCTATTTAATGTATATTAGTAATTAAAGAAAATGCATTTTTAAGAGGCAAGGATATATTTAATTTTAATAACTATCTTTCCCTGAATCAAGGAGTCTTTGCACAGAACTCTAATGGGTAACATTAGTCAAATGTGTGATAGATCAAATTGTTAAGTATGAAGGGTGTTGTTAATGTAACACAGAAGAGAAATCTTGTGAGGTAACTCTGAATAACACCCAGGAAGAGTGCATTCATCATGGTATGCTGACAAAACATCTGAGTAATGATGGCCATTAAATCTTTTGTCATGGCTAAGATATGAAAAAAGAAAACAAGTTAAAGCGTGAGCCATTTAGGAAAATTGCCATTTGACATGTAAACCTTTCTGCCTCTGTGTGTTCATTTTTATATTGTGGAATGAATTTGCATTTTAGGAGGAAATTTGATTTGCCTAGCAATTAGGGGGGGAAATGGTGAATTTCAGTCTCTAGTTAGTCAAACATTTAAATGGAAAGAGCAGAGTTGCTTTCCTTTCTTTTATTTTCCCCCTTGGAAGGGAAAAATACCAAAATCACAGCAGAACAACCAGCTCACGAGAGTCAAAAAGATTTGATTTATTGGAATATTTATTTTTGGAGAAGGTGCCTGACCATCTGTATTGTCTTTGCATGACCCTGTGTGTGAGTAGATGTTAACTGGGCCGTGCCAAACCCGGGAGCAGGGAGCAATTCCCAAACTCTCAGCCCTGCTCATTTCCCTGTGCAGTGGATTTGCTGAATTCTGTGTGGTCAAACATGGCAATAAAGCCAAGGATTTACACGGTGAGGTCACTGGATTGCAGTTTGTAAGAGAGTTTTGGAACTGATGTCACACAGAGAAGAGACACTGGAGAGGTACAGTAAATGAAGCAGAACTTGGAGAGTCCCTGGTTTTTCTTTCTGTTGTGGCTGAAAACCCAACTGCCAGTTTCTTAAAAGGAATAAACTCAGAAAAAAATTGGTTATGAGTTTCAGGACTTTGATGGAATGGGCATTTTTTAGCAGCTGGTTCCAGTATCACATTTTTGTAAGAATATAAATAAGAAGAAAATGGTGATGTTGAGATCAATAAAAAGTTTGTGGTGAGACATTTTGGAGTTGCTGGAAAGGTCTGTCAGGTCACTGGAGTGTATCCACACAGCAACATTCTGTTGTTATATTAGGAGGAAATGAGGCAAATTACAATAAAAACTACATTTAGCCAAGAAAGAATTTGTAGCAAAATTGTCCAGATGGTTTATCTTAACCCTGACAGCAAAATATGTTAACCAGATTAGTAATTTAGACACCAGTGATATAAGAGAGACTGTTTGGAGCAGGGGTGGTTTGGTTTTTTTTGAGTTGGTTTCTTGATTGAATTTCTTTAAATGAATGGTCAAATTTTAGTGGTTCAGGTTTTATTTTAATAAATGTGGCTCTTTGAAAAACCTGAATTTGATATATACAACTCAGAAAAATGGCAAATGTAACTCACACAAGTTTATTGAGTTTGTTTTAGTGTAATCCTTTCTAAAAGTCACCTTCAGATAGCTTTGAACCATCAGACAGTGGTATTTCATCAGCAGCATTTATGGGGTAAGGAGAGGGCCTGGAAATTCTTCTGCAAGTTGTTACAGCAAAGTCGGAGCCCCAAAAAGAACTGAAAGGGATTGGAGCTACTTGTAACTTTAAACTGTGGAGACATCAATAAAATATCTGAAAACACACGAGACGTGGAGAGAGGAGAAAGGGGAAGGAGAAGGGGTACAACAGCCAGTAATGGAATAAGAATGCAAGGAATACATGTAAAGGTTAGGAAATCTCCTGACCTCACTTAGGATATTGTTTTTGTTCTGGTTACCATATTCTTTAAAGATGGAACATTTGAAAAGGGGAATTTGATTGACCTTATGACTAAAGATAGGAAGTCTGAGGAGAGGCTAAAATCATGAATTTCTATAACCTTTAAAGAGCAAAGGTTGAAAGGCATTTAATTGAAAAATAGAAAATCTCCTGAATTATATATCGATATATAACTCTATTTCTTTTATATCAGAAATTATTATGAAAGGAAGGGTATCTGTCAGTTGAGGGGCAAGAAACTGAGCAACCCCTGTGCACTTTTTGCTGTTCTCTTCTGAGCACAAAGAAACCAGGCTTCCACTTCTGGCAGTACCTGAGCTGGGAAAATACAAAAACATGAGAAAAGCCTATGAAAAAGTCTGGAAATGCTCTCAGATATCCAGGCAGTCTTGTTGGTCATTGCTGGAGGGGCTTGGGCTCACAAATACAAATTCTCTTTTGGCCTTGGGCCCAGGCTCTGGTGTGATTTCTCAGGAGACCTTGCAGGGTTTGGTTCCTCCCAGCTCTGGGGCAGGGAGAGGCCCCACAGCCCTGCAGACCCAGACCCCTCCATTCCCTGCTCTGGGGGGATCCTGCACCCCACACACCCTGCCCCTGCCTCTGGGTGCTGGCAGAAATTCCCCTCTGCAAGAGCAGTGGGAAGGGAACCAAGCGTGGGGGAAGCTGTGCAGCACAACTGGCACCTAAAACTGCTCTGGAATCACCAAAATAGAGCATTTAATTTAACACTCCTTACAGGCACAAACAGGCTTTGAGATGGTTTTTAAGATTAGTTTTAAAAATTGTCCTATTCAATAAATATTTTGTCTAATAATGTAATTTTTTTTGCTTTATTTAGTCACTAAAGAGATCAGAAAATAGTTTTTATTGTAAAATACTCGGGTCAGAATGCATCTGTCTGTGACAGCTCATCCCAGAACCATCTTTTAAGTAGTTCCTAGAAAGAAGAAACTGAGAAAAAAGCAGCTGGGCAGCAGCAGTGTTGCTTCTCATGTGAGTTGGTTGAGTTTGCTCAGACAGTGACAGGAAAAAAGGAAGTGAATCTGCTTTTAACCCTGTTATTAACTTGTGGAAATGGAGTCACTTTTCTAGGAGGTGGAGTGGATAGATTTGGTATTTCCCTTTATCTCTGAAAAATGTTGTTTTTTGTAATCCAGGTCTAATGCCCACTGACATCACTGTTCTGCTATAATAATTTAAGTAATCTTAACAGAGTTTAAATCAGGCAGCTCCAGATGCAGTTGTGATGTGATCCAGTGCTGCAGTCACTTCGTTTGCCTCTTTCAATATTCAATCACATCATTTAAACTTTCTATGCCAAGAACATTAGGATGTTTTTATAGTTTTGAATTTGTAAATAATTGCCATTTTGAGGAAGATGCCTGCTCACTGGAGCTCATGCATTGATTAAACCCTAGTGTGGAGCAGGATCCATGAGAATGCTGAAGGTCCATTAGAAAATACCCAGCTTGATTTATTCTTGATGAGAGTGACATTGATCACGTTCACATACTGAAACAATTATTGATGGAATCTATGATGAACAAGTCATTGCAGTTGTGATGCACGTTGGCTTCTAGCAGACATTTGACACTGAACCATGAGATTCTTTGTTGTTACAGCACATCTGAGAAAATCATTAAGCTTTTTGAAGCCCTTACAGGCTGGGCCTGAGAGTATTATTTACATTAAGTTCCTTTTACATCAGTTTAGTTTTTCTTGCAACAATACATTAGAAAATTTGGGATTATCAGTAGCCCTAGCGGGTATTACAGGCAGAAGTATAAATGTAGCTCACCTGATTATCAGTGTGTACATGTGCCAAAGGACCTTTGAGAAAAAGCAGAATTATGTTAAGCTGTTAATAACATGGTAAAGGCAAACTGCAGCAATTCTGAAGAACTGGAAATGTTTGCAGTTCAAAATTTTAAAGTTCTTAATATTCTTTATGAGGAGAGGAAGATTGAAAATCAGAAAAGAAGTGTCCTTCATGGTTGGTTTCAGTCAAGCCTATGTGAGTGGGAGGAGAGCCTGGCACCAACTGAAGAAACCACATTTCTGGGCACTTCAGCACTGGAAGTTGCAGGATTTAGTTGGGAATTTTGAGAGTGCAGCTGGATTCCCAAGCATTGTAATAGTTTTACATCTGGATTGAGGCAGGCAGCCTGTTAGATGTGCAGGGCAGTCAGTCAGGGAATGCCTTCCATTGCTGCTCAGACCCTTGGAATGGTTCTGCAGAGTTCTGTACATGGGATCAGGCTGCTCACGAGCAGTTCCTTCTTCATGTCATGGAGCATCCAGGGGGAGAGGTTGTGCTTGGGCTCGTGGCCAGTTTGTTCCTCTGTCCACATGATCACATCCACTCAGGGCCATGAAATCTGCTCCTGGGAAGAAATCTGTGATTCCCCCCAGACTGCCTGGAAACAGAGCCAGGGAATACAACAACACCTTGTCCAGCAGGATCACACTCTGTCTGCCTAAAGATCCCAATTGATTTGTGTAACAGCCTGAATAATGAATGTGGATTTTCAGTTCAGTCCCTTGAGCTGTTCCACTCCCTGTGAACTCTTCCTTTCAGTTGTGATCTTTAAGTTAAATTTGTTCAGTATAATTTTACATTCAGACGGAAGGTAAAAATTAAATTGTCTTAAGAATACAAGATTTTAAATTTTTTTTTGAAAGGTATGGGTAATTACTCTAGTATTATACGATGGAGAGCAGCTTACAAGATTTACTGTCATTTTAGTATTTAAATTTTGGAGATCTCTGACCCAGTGTTTCCTGACCCACAGGTTTACTGTCAATCCTGTTGACCTTCTTGCACTCATGATTTTATATGCATTTTTTTAAGTAAACTGGTGTTACACATAATGAGATAGATATACTAAAGTTAATACTCCCTTCTTTCCAAGCAGAGTCACTCAATAGTTTGCTCCTAAAGTGCATTTGAAAGTCTTCATGCAGGCAGAACAGGATCATACTTTGTATTTTATGTGCTTCTCAAAGGATGGTGGACAAGCACAAACCCACTGTCCTGTGTCTTTCAACTCACACTCATTGAGATCCTGTGTTTTCTAATATTTTTGAAGACCAGAAATGGAAAACTCTTGAAAAGGAGAGTTTAACAGTCTTAACACTAGAAGGTTTTGCATTGGCCTGCATCAGTAATGCACAGGGGTGAAAAACATGAAAAAGCATTATTCTAACCCACCAAACTTTTCCATTAAAGGCAGGGTGTCAGCAGTGATTTCTGCTCAGCATCACTTTCATTGGGTGCCCTCTGGGGATGTTCTACATGCACCAGAACCAGGCAGGCGGAGCTGCCTCGCACTTGGGCTTGCACAGATGCATTTGCACAATGTGCTCCCTGAATAATTTAGAGAGCAGCAGTCCAGAGGAGCTGCAGCTCAGTGTTACAGCAGGCTCAGAAAGTTGGTTTGTAAATTACTGTTTTTGTTTTAAAACTTCAAACGTTGAAGTTTTTGACCGCTTCAAACTTTGAGCGTTTTTCTGTTTTCGTTCCGTTTTCTGTTCTCTTAGAACAGATGCTCTTCAGAGGAGGAAAAAAAAGGGTGGAAAATTAATACTTACAGGCAGGGAAAAAAGGAAACAAGTATTCAAGGAATAAAATACCCATTTTCCTTCTAATACCTCTGAAACCTGCTCTCAAATAATGAGAATGGTTTGTGAAACTGGTTGAGGAAAATGTATTATTTAAACTAAAAAAAAAAAAAAAAAGGAAAAAGTACCTGCAATACTCAGTTACCTCACAGGGAATTTGGACATGTGTGGAGATGTTGTGTGCCTGCCATGGGGGATAAAAAAATCCATCTCTGGGTAGGGAGCAGCTTCTTGTGCTCATCTGGGATTATGTGAGGTTTTCCTGCTAAGTGCTCAAATTTACCCCTTCCCCCAGATGTTTGGGAATAGCTGATGTGAAATTCTCGAGGGAAGCTGCTGTGGTGTGGGATCATTGCTAAATGCATCTCAGTCTTACAGAATGCCTGCTAAAAGGCAGCATAAAAGCCAAGTGGGATTGCCAGGCTGTTTGGAAGAGGCAGCTTTTCACACGTGGTCACTCAGCATTGAAGAGAGCTGGAATTCTGATCTGTTCTCTCAAGGTAAAAGTTGTGGGTTCTAATCACATTGCAGGAGAATGGGTCTCTGTTAGAGCTTCCTGCACCCAGAGACAGGACTTAGCACTGGGTGACACTTGGCAATTAAAAACTGAGCTTGCATTTATTACAATACATTTTTTGTAGTGAGAATTGTCTCAGGTGAGAGTTGCATAAAAAATATTATCAAGCATATGTGCAAAAAGAGTAAATGGAGTCCTGTTGCTGACATTAGTAGTAAAATTGTTAAAAAAATTAATTAAAAAATGAGAAGTAGCACTGTTGAGTCTCCACATAAATTAAGCATTGTTTACTTGCTGCCACATGAGCTGTCTCTTAGTGCAGTTTGTTTATTTATTCCCCCTTCAAATGGTGAGAGAACCCTTCATTCCCTCTAGATGCAGGACATCTCCTTCCTAATTACTTAAACTCTTCGTTTTCCCTCCTTGCATTCCAGATGCTCACAGATGAGAGTTCTGTTATGCTATCAGGAATATTTGTTAATAAGAAAGTAACTTAAGTAGTTAACATAACAGGAGTTGATTTGACCTGCTGATATGCATTTTTACAGAATAAACAAAGCCTGTTATCTGAGATTTTATTTATAAGGATCTGCTGAAGTGATCTGAGATCCCCCTTGTTTGCCTGTCCTGCCCTAGACCTCGGCACATAATCTCACTGTACTGCTGCCCTTTTGACATCTGATTGCCCTTTCCATCAGCATCCATCCAAAAGCATATTTGTCTAAAAAGGAAACAATTAAATTCCAATCTCATACAGAAAACCTTTACTTTTCAAAGAAAACATACTGAAGAAGTCACAAAGTCGTACAAGACAGGGAACCCTCACTAAATCAGAACCAGAAGTCATTAGGCCAAATTCAGCTCTTGCCAAAATAGACACCAAGCCACTGATCTTGATGATATTTTGCCTGTTTATATTAGTAATATTATATGCACTTACTTTTTATTTGTTTTTCTATTAAATCCTGTAGTAAGACTTAAGTTATAGTGTATGTGACAAGTATCATTGACATGCAAGATAAATAACAAGTGTGATTGGGGAATACGGAAATATTTCAAATATGAAATGAGCTATTTGTTTTAAGCACTTATGATAGTGGGCTAAAATGGCTGAATGATGTGAAATTCAGTTTAAATGATATTCTCCTCTCATACATGGATGTTCTGTTGCAGAGGGATCTAACAGTTGAATTACTGTGTTTTTTCAAGGATAGCAATGAATTACAGTAGTGCACAGAGCAGATCTGCTGCTCTCAGTGTTTGCACATCCTTTTCTGTTTGTATGTCTGCAGTGATCCCACTTGGGAAATGCCTTTTGCCTTCACTCTGAGCATCATTCCCTGACTTTGTCCATAGCCACAGGTGCAGAGTTTTGGATCACAAGTTTGAGCTGCGTTTGACATCTGTGCCTGCAAACAACTGTGAGAAAGCTACAAATAATTCATGCTGTATAATCAGTGGTATCACTGAGTTATACTCTGAATTTAGGTGTGATAGGGAGGCAGACTCTGTGTTGTACCTTCAGAGCCTTTCATGCTGAAGAATTTACTGAAGGGAGTTTTGACACTGATGTCTCATTGTAACTTTCTCAGGAGCATCCAGGTAAATAAATGCTCAGTGTGGTGTTTTCAGGGTGGAATGCTGTGGGGGCATCCTGGTTAACAGCTGCAAAGAAGAAAGACAAGAGACATATTTCTGTGTCTTACATGTGGAGGAGAAAGTGTTCTGAAGGGAAAAAGATTTCTTTGTGTATTGTTTTACTTTAACTATTAGTATTTATGTCACATGTATGTCATGCTTGATCATAGACTGGAGATGAAAGGTTGATTATATCAGATTATATTTTAATTTGAGTTTTGGAAGAAGGATGAGCCATTGAGCACATGATGAACTGTGGTGTTGATGCCCAGCCTGGTGGTTCTGGCCATCAGGACGGGATGAGTGAGCTGGGAGAGGCTTGTGGCTCTTCAGCCCCATCCCTGCAGCTTTTGGCAATGGCCTGTTTTTATCACTGAACTTCCAAATGTAATTCCTACCTGAGAGAACTTGAAACAGTGTAGTTCTGTCATTAATTAAACTTCCCACGGCTTCTGTTCTAGGGAGAAATGGCTGAAATGACAGTTCCAAGGATCTGGAATGTCAGTGACGTGTCCCTGGGTACCGCTTCTCTGCAGGTGGAATTCCCAGGAATTATTAAAGCCTCACTACTGAGAAATCCCATCCCATCCTGATTTTGTTACATCTCCAGCTATGTAGGCTTGAGTACTCATGGATTTACAATGTTTGAACAGCTTTGGAAATGCTAACAAGGTTTTTTTTCTGTTTAGTGAGTTTTATGGTACAGGAAAGGGGTGGGCTGCTGTTTCCAAACTTGCAGAGCTTATGGATTTGTAAGATGTTACCTGCTAATTTGAGGAGTGCAGCTTGCTCACCTGTGCAATCCTTTTGTTCATTCTGAGATCAAACTAAATCTTGGGGTAGTTGAGAACTAGAGAAGTGTGTGTGTGTATTTTGCAGTTTACTGTGTACTTGTTAGGGCAAAAGAAATTCAGCTGCAAGTTTGTCTGTTCAACAATCAAAATCACAAAAAAGACATTAAATACTTTGTTATTGGATATTCAAAGGTAAAGCAAGTCCAGCTAAGTGAATTAAAAGAATTGTTCTTAACAATGAGGTTAATATATTTCCCAGCTCTCTGACTGACAGTTTAATGGAGGTTTTATTGTGTTATGTTAATGATGTCGGTGGAATATATATTTCTTTGTTTGCATCTGTCACTTATAGAGTTAATTAATATTCTGCTGGTTCCATATAGCTTTTTGTTCAAAATCAGTCCTGTTTTGCTCTCTGCATTTCTTTGGCAGCCCAGTCCTTACAAAAGGAGAAGTTTGCAGAGTCCTGAGCAGATAAATGTCCCTACACAGAGAACTGCAGCTTGGCACTGGTACCTTGTGCAAAGCAGGACTAAAATACCAGTGTAGGACACAAGCCTTTTACCACCCTTGAAAACCCAGCTTGAACCTTGAGCGAGTCATTTACATGATGTTTCCTTGGGATTACCTACATTCTTGTCCACTTTGACCTTGTAATTTTGCTCACAGTTGGAAATGTAATGCAGAGTGACTAAGATAATGTTGTTTACACAGACTTTAAGTGGAGTGACATTATAGTCAAGCAAGTGTCACATCACCCAAAGTGAAGGAAGACTTAATTACCATAATCCTGTGAATACTAAAATTCCTTAGCCATGTGCAGCATAATAATGTAATGTTCTGCATGTTTCATTTAATAACCCGAAGGTGCTGCAGTAACTCTTGGGGAACTTTTAGTTATCCTAAAGTGAAAGCAAACAGATTTAGAGCAGTTTGGGAGAGATTCTGTGCTCAGTGGAGATCCTTGGTGTGTTACACTGCTGCCAGCACATCCCACCTTCCTCTGAGTTTATACTCTGGCAGCTGAAACAAAACTGCACCAGCATCTGTGTCCATCCAGTGGCCACAGTCTGGGCCAGGGATTTCTGCAGGTGATGAAAACTTAAGTTCACTAAATAACAAGATTGAGACAGTAATAAAACACAGTGTATCATGGCAAACACACCAGTAAGCAGAGAGGAGTGTTAAACCCTTCAAGGCTGGAACAATCTGTTCCTTAAGTGTTCAAGCCATCCTACCTTGTGCTGATAGTCAATGCTGCACCAGCATTCAGGACTCAGTGAGTAAGTAGATCTTGAATGAGGATATAATCATGAAAAGGCAAATCATGAGCAATTATGGTGCTTCACAAAGAGCTCAAGTATTTGTCATGTTCTCTTCTGAGCAGCCTGTAACTGTTTTATAGAGATGGAGTGATTATTCTTAATATGTTGTTTTTATTTGAGTAACACTGAGTAGTAGTGCATAGCCTCCTGCATGCCTTAAACACAGTTACAGACTGACTTAAACAATAAATAGACTATTTAGCAGCTGCAAGAATGCAGTGTAGATAAAACAGAGTGCAGTGAGCAGTTCTCTTAGATCCCAGAGAGTTCTCCAGATCCTGCCTGGCCCACGTTCTGCTGTCTGGGCTCTGCTGCTGTGGTCAGTAGCCAGCAGGGACAGATGCATTTGAAAGCACAAGTGGAGAACCCAGTGTGATTTAGTGTTGTTAGAAATGCACATTTTGGGTTTACATCTTCCTGAGAGCAGCAAATACAGTGGTTAATCTTGAGAGGTGTTGTGCTTTTATTTGGAACTGGTTTTTGATATCTGTATGTGGTGTGTGATACTAACTGTGTGTTGGTGTGTAGTTCAAGTTTAGGGTGTAAGGCTCTGAGGACTGGAAAATGTAAGTTTACAAGGAAATGATGGAAAGGGGGACATCAAAAAGCATGTGCTGCTGTGGAGGATGTGGGTGTACAAACAGGCAGAAGCACTCAGGCTGTGAGTCAAGAGCTGGTGTTGGTTTGTGCCAGCACAAAAAAGCTTTTTTCTCTACTTACTCCAGTGTGGTGCAGTTGATGCAATTGCCTTTAATGGAATTGGGCTTGTTTGTAGGGAGGAAATGGGAAAGAAGGGTTTCTGTGTGTTAGTGAGGATTTTAAAGAATGGGTGTTGGCCTTAAGGATGCTCTCCAGAAGGAGGGCACCTACTACCATTGCATGGCCTCAGCTTCACTGTATTACAGCAGGTTTTGAAAGGTGTTCCTCAAAAGGAATGCTTTTCCCTGGGAATTGGGCCTGGGAGGAAGACAGGAGGATACCCTGCTGTCATCTCCAAATCATCTCAAAATTTGGAAGAATGAGTTTAATATAAAAAGCAAACAGTTTGTGCTCATCTTGTCACAGAGTGTTTGTAGTCATACACATACACAGTGCTAATATAGAGTAATTTTCGTACTTGTTTCTTTTTTCTTTGGAGTTTCTGGCCATTTTGTGTGTTTAAAATAAATGCTAAATCTCTTATCAGGGCAAAGAGCATAGACTTGCTGCTTCTTGGGTTGTTTTTGTAGAATTAAGCTGTGCTTAATGCTACTGATTGCCAGAGCTCTGGCCTTGCCCTGTAGTATTCACCAAGGGTATTATGGGCTAAATAATAGAAGACAAAACAAATGCAAATGACAGAGAATGCAGATCATACATGAGAAAAGTTTTGTTGTCATGGATTTATTTATTTATTTTATTTTAGAAACAAACTTCCACTCTTAGCAGCAGTGCTGTGTTCTCATCCACATATCGCTGCTCTCTCTGTGGTAGAACAGGAGGACTTGGGCTGCCCTTGGGTCTGTGGGACAGGACTAAAGCTCTGTGCAAGGCTGAACCAGCGTTTGCTCAAAGCCCAGCTTTGTGCTCTGGTTCAGCCTGAGCTCAGCCAGGCTCTGGTGCCCAGATCCCTTCTCAGTGCTCTGGAAATGGGGCAGGGGCTGTGCCCTGGGCAGTTTGGGGTGCAGGCTGGAGCCCCTGTGAGCCCAGGCTGGGCTGGCCCAGCTGCCCCAGGAGCAGCACTGGAGCCCCCCGAGACCCTCGGGAGGGTTTTCCCTTCCTGTGATGTGAGATCCTTGTTGCTTTACAGGAGTTCTGGGAAGGAGCCCTTCTGTGGCACTGGTGACAGGGAGGAGCTGCCCGGGGCAGAGGCTGTCAAATGATCTCCTTTGTGACTGCAGCAGTGCAAATACCACCAGGGAACCAAAATCCCTTCCCTCATCCAGGGCTCCCTGGTGGCAGCAGTGCTCAAACACAGAACTCTTGCTGTTGCCAGAGATGAATCTTGCAGGTTCCAGCTTTTTTTGTTTTTTAACTTCAAATTAAGGAGTAGTTTTGGAACATGCAGATTTTATAGTATCATTCTTGAGAGCAGAAAAGTCAGAGACTTTAGGACACCAGAGTTTGGCTCTCATCATTGCTGGCTTCCTTAGGTAGGTTTATTTTCCTAGATGTCTGAGTAATTCTGTCATTATTGAGAACACTTTGGGTTCAACCACATTTGAGTTTTCCTTGTAGAGATTTCACACTCTGTTCTGTGTTCAGGAGTTCAGAGGGTGGGAAAGGCTTTTCCAAGACACAAGTGCTGGTTAGGAAGATTTGGAAGAACATTTCTGAGTGGCCTGAGTTTGGGAAGTGATAAATGCTGTGTTGAAGCACTCATTGAAAGTTCAGTTTGCATAAAATCTGGTCAGAATCCTTCAAGGAAGCAGTAGAAGTTTGGCTGGAAGAACAGCCAGTGGCCAAACTGTGTCCAATTTGAGGGTAAATCCAGCAGCATTTTCATCTCAAACTTTGCACAGGACTATATGAACTATTCTATGAAACTAAACCAGGTTTTCCATAATTTCTTTCCCGTTCCCATGAAAAGTCTCCCAGTCACTTGAAACATGACTGAGAAATGTGTTGATGGTGGGGGTCCTGGGGGGCAGAGCCTGGGGCTGGCATGGGGAGGGTGGCCCTGCCTGTCCATGTGCCCATTCCCTGCCCATTCCCTGCCCATTCCCTGCCCGTGCCCGGCATTCCAGAGGGGACACTGCCCCCTCGCATTCCTGCAACTGCAAAACTAATTAGTGAAATTAACTTGAAAACACTGTAAACAAGTGAAGTTGTTATTCATTCCGTGCGGCACCACAAATGTGGGAGGACATGTTAAATGATAAATTAGGCATGAACTGCTTTAATCTGGAAGCTGAACATGCCAGCGAAGGGCCTGCATTTGTAATTAGCATCGGGGGCCACAGGAGAGTGGTGCCTCTTTTAAAACAGTGACAGGGAATTGATCAGTTTAGGTTGCCGTGGCAACCAGGAGCCCTCCATCACTTTCCCTCGTCCTCCTATTATGCCGTCCCCACGTTCAGAAATATATTTATGAACTGTAAAGATAAACTACTCAATAATGCAAAAGAGGCTCCAATGCTCAAATGCCAAAGTGATGGGGGCCAAGCGCTGCCTGACTACCCGATAACAAGCTTAAGTGTTCTCTGGTTGTCATGACATTTCTTTTACAAAGCAAATGATGTCTGCAGGAAAAAAAAAATCTTAAAATTAGCCGAGAATGCAAATCTCTTTATGAGGCTGTCACCTTCATAATAACAGACAATAATTGATGATTTATGAGATGCCACCATAGCAACCAACTCCTCTGGCACCCCCTGGTTCCTCTCACACAATAGCTTGGGCTCCTGAGGAAAAGTTTCCAGCTCGAAGCTCAGGTCTTGGAGCTTCTTACTCCATGAGATGGGTGAATGTTGCAGGGATTTTTGCAGTTGTCCTTACATGTAAAGGGACTGAAGGAAGTCCCTTCTGTAAAAGCAGTGCAAAGCATTATTGAAATAGAGTGACTTCAGTCTGAGAAAACAGATAATTTTATTTGCTGTTCAAGTTGCAGCAGGAGCTGGGACACTGAGATCTCTGCTGTGCACTTGGCTTTTCTGAGTCTGCCATCTAATAACTTGTATTTAAAAGTGTTGGTTGTGTAAATCAGCTCTTTTTATGCCTTCTGGTGTGTAAGTTAACCTGATTGTCCTAGAAGGAGTGATTGATTTGGATTAGAACTTAAATGACTGCATAAGAAAGGCTTTTATTTGCAAATCGTTCATTACATAATGAATGATTTTTTAAAAATAGTTTTTTAGATGACTGCCTTTTCTAACTGATAAAATTGACTGCAGGAGAATTAAGATCTCTGATCTTGGTTAAAGGTCATACAGCACTAGGAGATACCAGGTGAAGTGTTTGTGTCTTCGTGCCCAAAGACAATATTATTTACTCCTCTGAACAGGAGTAGGGGGCATGGAAACCCTCATACCCCAGTCCTACATCACTTTGTAAACCTCAGGTCCCCAAATTTGGTACCTAGAAAGGCCAATTTAATGTAGATGAACTGTCAGGAGCAGTTTCTGCTTAAGGTGGTGACATTCACCTCCCCAATTTCTTCCCCTCCTCCTGCCATTAATAAATGGAGATTCTGGAGATGCAATAAAATAACCTTTTATTGCAGTTCCCTTTTTAAAAAAGTACTGTAGTAGTAAGAAAAAAAAAAAAAAAGGATTCTGAGAGTAATATGTTAATTTTTAGCCCTTAAGATCCATACTCAGACAATGATTCCAAAAAAAGTAATAGACACTTGTTTGAATTAAGAATTCATGATCTTTCCCATTCTTTTTTGCTTTGTCAAATATGACAGGTAGAGCTGTCAGTTCCAGTAAGTGATTTCTGGTAGAATAGTATCTTTCAGTCACCCTGCCTGGCATAGAGAGGAAAAAAAGAATAAATAGATGGAAACCCTTGATGTTGTTCATGGTTATAGCCAGGCATTTATTTTTTCTACTGGAATTCTGATTTCTTTTTTTTTCTCACTTAATCTAACTCGTTTCATAACTTCTTCAAGAATAGTTTTTATAACATTAATTAATTAGGTGTTTATGGAAAAAATTGAGATTTTTTTTCATGTGTTTAGGAAAACAAGCTTGATGGTTTTGATGGTTTTCTCCTCCATGGCTGTGTCTTTTTTCCATCCTCACCTCTGACTTCAGCAGAACTTGCTGCTTTCTCTGCCATTGACCATTTCAAAACCACAGACAAAAACCCCAACCAAAACCCCACAGCATCTCCTGCCTTTTTCAGGATGACCAGGTTAGAACAGTGTAACAAACACATGCAGGAGGAAGAGGAGGGAGTGGGGGCTGTTGGTGTTGGGCTGTACACAGTGGGTGTGATTTCTGTGCCTGGAGCCTTGGGACCCCCCTCCAGTTCTGTTCTCCTCCTGTCCCAGGGCTGCCCTGGGTTCAGGGGCAAGGAGGACATTGCCTGGCTCCCTCTGGAGCTGGGCTGGGTGTGGAGCTGTTCTCATCAGCATTTTACAGGCTCTGTGTGTGCAGCAAGTGCAGAAAAGGCAGTAAAAATTTTTTTGCAGTGTATTGACCTGAAGTCCATTTGAAGTTGATAAATACCAGCTGTTCAAACAGAAAATTAAATAAAAGCAAGTCAAAACTTACTCTGAAGTAAACAGGTGAACAGTATGTAAGACAAAGCAGTTCCCCAAAGGCATTTTTAGTACATGGTCATTATTTAAGTCCTGACTGAAAATAAACAATGCTGACAGAGTGTGTGTTGGGGGGCTGTGATATATGAACAGTGTCAGTTCTGTAGGCTGATAACCTATAGCTTGACATCCTTATCTATAAACTTTGACAGATACATCAGTTTGTTATTGTCACTTTATTAACTTGCTTCTATGATAGCAGAAGATAATCTTTCTCAAAGCCTAACTCAGCTAATACTTTATTAGGTAAAACAGTTGGAAAAATGTCAACAAATTTTGTTCTCCCTGCTAAGGAAAATCCTTTACAGTTCTTTACATGTTGAGCCAGTATTTCACAATATGGAACAGCATTGTTTGCCTATCAGCAGCAAACAATAAACTGTTTTTTCACATTAAGTTATTTATGCAAGAGACATCCCCACAGCCTCTCTTTAAAAAAAGAATGTATTGCTGACAATTGTAGTTGTGGCTGCGTGAACTAAACGCTTGCTTAATAAATTAATACTTTGGTCTTGTGATTTTTTAATTGGAAAATAACAGCTGTTCCTAGTTGGAACTGTGTCTACTTTGTCTTGTGGTGGTTTCAGCAGAGCTGCAGCACAGCTCTCACCAGCCCTCGCTCCACCCAACCCAACCCTGCCAGTGCCATGGGGCATCACAGAATCTCCAAAAGCAGGGCTGTCTTCTTCTAAAACACTCTCAGTCTTACTCTGGAATGCTGGTGTGAATGATGCTTCCAAATGAGCATTTTTCTGTGTCCTCTAAAACACTTCTTGAAGGTTTGTTTGGATCTGAAACTTTACCCAGCATCTGTTGCACCACTCTGTGCCAGTCTCTGTCCCTGTACCTCCATGCCCTAAGGTTTAATGACACATCCTGTATTCCTGAGTGTCCACGTGTGTGACTGATGGAGGAGCTGGGAAATGATCCTTTAAATGCCCATAAATACCTTTTTTTGTGCAGAGCAGTGGGGTGAGGCCAGGCTGCTCTGCAGCTGCCCAGCCCACAGTGTGCCCTGGGTGTCCATGCCAGAGGTGTCCCTTGGGATGGCTGGGAAGGACAGCAGAACTCAAACTGCTCCAGCAGCCTCAGTTCTGAAATTACATCATTTTGGGTGCTTGGTTGGTCTCCATGGTGGTCTTCAAACACAACTCTGTAAGTGTGCCATTATTACTTGAGTGTCACCCTGTTCTTCCAAGTTCTTCTAAGCCTTCTGACGTTTACATTCTTGTTATGAAGATTCTCACGCAGTTTTATGTAAATAATTATTGTTTTACATTCTTTTCTGGAGGAGGAGAAATTTGATGGACTGTTGGTTTTTCCAGTGTCATTGGTTTGTCCAGTGCCATTGGAGAGGTGGCACTTGGACCCACTTTCAGGAGTAGGAGATGGTTCCCAGTGTCCTGAAGTGTTCCACTTCTTCTGCAAGCTGTGTTCAGGCAGGGAGGATCTGGGAAGCCAGAACAGATTTGGAGAAAGGGGGGAGGCAAAATTCAAGTGGCAATGGTTGCTGTTGATCTTAGCAGGAATTTAGGAGAGGAGGAAATCCAGGCAGGAATTGAAGCCCGTTTGAGCAAAGGGCTCACTTGGCTTCACTGTGCAAATTTAAAGGAGTTGACAGTGCTAATTATCACATTGTAATCCTGGGAGTGGGAAAGGATGTTAATCAAAGGACAGGTTTATGGCATCCAAATTAAATTTGAGAAAATCTGAATTTTCAAAATTTTGACAGCTTTTCAAGAAAGGGGTATTGTGAGGGTGCCCCAGATCCAAATCTGTTTCTGCTGCATAAAACTCAGTGTTATGAAACATGGGAGTGTTAAGGGATTATCTGTAAAGAAAACTGGCATTGTAATAGCAAATTACAGAATTCTTCTCTTGCTGTTTTTCCAGAATTCAATGAGGTCTTATCAACAATTTGTGTTTGTATAATTTCCAGAAGAGACTCTGCAACTGAGCTTGGAGCTCAGTGTGTCATTGGAGCTTACACAGACTTATTGTTTGGTTTAGTTAGAGTAACAGTATTATGTGTTACAGCATTATTACTTCGTAAATGAAATAATTTTTGTCTCAAGTCAGAGCTTTTTGGATAAAAAAATACTGACTTTGTAGACAGTCCTGCTTTTTAATGGAATTTATTGATGCATGCTGACATGTTTCTGAAAAGATCATGTAGAATAAACTCAATTTTAGGGACATATATGTGGCATCAGAGAAAAATCTTGCAACATAACATTTGGTCTCTTTCTTCTGTTCTTTACTTAAGTAAAAGTAATGTTCCTAATTTAACTGCACACAAGTTTAGCATGGCCTAAAAAAGTAAATCATTAGAGAAGAGAGCTCAGCTCCCTGACTGAATGGCTGATGAAGCACAGCTCGGGGAGGACAAACTCCTGATTCCTGTTCAATAGAATTCAGCAGGAAGGTGGGAGCTAAACAAAACGGTCATGACAGAACAAAATGCTCAAACAGAGTAAGAAATACTAAGCAGGAAACGTAAAGTGTTGCAGAGTTGCTGGTGTTCTCCTGCTGGGTTGAGATCAGGGTGGCTCACACCCAGTGCTGCACCAGCTGTGCTCAGTTTTGGGGCTCTTTGCTGACTTTGAGCACTCCATCCCAGGGCACTGCATGGAGCAGCAGGGCTCCTGATCAGTGCTGCTGTATCATGGCATTCTGTGCTCTGAGAGAGCTGGGGGAAGCTTCAGGATGTGCTGCTTTGGAAATGTGTGGCTGGAGCTGAGACTGGGCTGAGAACAGCCTCTGTGGACATGGAGAGGGTGGCTGAGGGGAATGAGGGAAGGAAATAAAGAGACTTTGAGTGGCAGGATGAGAAGGGTAACTCTGCATTTACATCACTGAATTCAGAGACCTCCACAAACTCTGGGTAAGGCTCATGTACCTTAGAGCCCACAGGATTTTGTTGCATTTCCCAGGTGGACCAGGACTGTGCACAGGCTGTAATTAATTATTTCTGCAAGAAACAGGGTGGTTATTCCTCCATCAGTGGATCAGGAGCTCTGCTGATGGTGTGATTATCAAGTACTTGTTTGTTCTGGTCGTTTCTTCCTTGACTAACCTGTTCTGAGCCAGTGGAAGTGTTAATACCAGAGGGAAATAAACACGTTCAGTGGAATGCTCCATCTGAGAAAGGTGTTTTTGTGTGTTTACATATGAATTTGTTAATTAGGCACAAAGATTCTGGATTGGAATTAGAGTGGGATGGCAAAAACCAGATACATGAGGTTATTGTTAATGTTTTTAGAGTGGGTACAAGAAACAGGGTGGTGAGTTGGGTCCAGATCACCTTACAGTTGTGTTGTAATCTCAGAAGATAAACAGGAAAAGCAGATAAAAAATCAGTATATGATCATAATTTATGCTTGTTATGTAAGAGAGTTGATCAGATATAATTCACAAAGCTGGAATGTTACTGTAAAGGATGTGGCTTGTTTGGGAAGCAAAGACAAATAAAGAAGAAAGAGATGTTGCCTTTAAAGCAGGGCTTGTGCACTTGCCTGAAGGTTGAGCCCTGGAGGGAGGTGATGTGGGAGAAGGGCACTGGATGTGATCTTCCTTTGGAAGGCCACCAAAGCAGGAGGGATCCCTGTGGGTTTGGGCAGAATCATCTAAAGCACAGGATTTTTTGGTAATGTGAATTTTTTTCTGGGCCAGACATAACCAGTATGTACTGGAATCCTTTATATAAACCCCCCAAAATTTTTTTTATACATGTATATCTATCAGATGAAGAAGCTTTAAAGTAAAGTGTATGGTAAAAAAGCTAGTTGAGAATGTCAAAATGTAATAGAAGTAGGGTGAGAGGGTTAACAAGAGTTAACAAGCCATATGACAAGTAGAAGAAGAAATAAATCAAGTGCCTTAAAATAATGCAGACTGGTGTATTAGGATGAAAAAGTAACTACTCCATGGTAGTAGAAGGGTAAAATTTTCAAGAAACTTTACAATTCCTTTTAAAAAAATTAATGTGAGTATAAATAAAAATTATTCCTTTGCAGAGTAAAAATAGCAGCTGTGGAAGGAGGTTGGGTGGGGTGAGTTAGGATCTCTGTGACAGTCTGGGTGCAGTGTGGCAGTGAAGGAGCTCAGGGACAGAGCAGAGCAGCTCGAGCACAGGGGACATGATGGGAAGGGCACAGGGATGCCTTGTGAAGGCTGACCTGGAACAGGGACCAGACAGGGCTGGAGTAAAGGAGGGATTTGTTAAGAGGCCTCAACAGATTCACCTTGGGCAGCACAACCCAAAATGGCCACAGAAATGGACAGCTGGTCTCGAGGTCTCTCACTTTTATAAGTTCTGCTCCATTTGCATTTTGCAGTTAATTGTCCAATTACAGCTTTAAGTTATGCAGTCCCATTCTTCCTGGTTTTCTCTCCTCAGCCCACGTTTTTTATGTCTTGGGCCTGAGATTTGGATCATTTGTCCTTAGTCCCCAGCTGGAGCAGGAATTGTTTTGTCTCCCTGCTCTGTGCAGAGAGCTCACCATCCCCTGATACAAAGCCCAGACCCACACATTAAAACAGAACAAAATCTGAAAAATATAAAAGCTAAAACCTGAGGCAGAGAACAGTGGGAGATGCCATCAGAGAGGAAACCATTCCAGGGGCCCATCTCAGGAGAACCAGGCTGATGTGCTGCAGTGAGAAGGGAAGGGCAGCACAGATGGTGCTGGGAAGATGGAAGAGTTTGATGGCTCCAGGTCACCTGTGCTGAGATGTCTGACACAATTAACAGCACTGACAGGAGCCAAACTCAGAGAGAAAACAAGTGTGACACAAAGCTTATTTGGGGTGGATGCTCTCCACCCAGCTGGGTCTGGTGCTGGAGTTAGGGAATGGTGGGTGAGGAGGGATGAATGGATAACTTGGGAAAGCCATGGAGGGATGGGTGAGGCACCAGCAGAGGGGAGGGGAGGAAGGAGGAGGAAAAGCTTGGAAATCACTGAGCACTCAGCTAGAAATATGCTGTGGTTAGCAAACAGTTTGTGAGCATCCAGGAGATAACAGACAACATGCAATATTCGGGGCAAATTCTGTCAAACTAATGGGGTTTTGTCTTCCAGAAGAGGGGCAGTGCAGGAGGACAGAGGTGAGGCAGTCAGTGTCACACATCCTCACTGGAGGGAGGTTTATGAGTGTCTCACAGAGAGTGGAAAATGCAGTTGAGACACAGAACAGGCTTGGGTTTGTACTCAAATATTGCTATTTGCATAGAGAGGCCAAAAATGAGCTCTTAATGAACTTGACTTGAGAGAAGCAGGGTGTTCTATCAGAATTACTGGAAATTTGTCTGAGCTTTTGCTGCCTCCTGTGCAAATCGTGTCAGTTGTGTAGGATTCAGGCACAAGGGTTATGATTCAGCACCTTGACTAAGTTTTGCATGTTTGTTTCCTGTCCTCTTTTCTTCCAAATTGCAGCAATTTTTTTCTCTTAAAATGTTGTGTTTTCCCTGGACAGTACCTTTTCAGGTATTTTTTTCAAAGTAGTTACATTCTGTGTTTAAAGTCTGGTCTGTGGAAGATGTAAAAAAAGCTGCTCATTTTCCTTTTTTATTCTGAAGACTGTCATAGAGGATAGTGCTTGTTAACGAAAAAGTGATTTTAAGGGCTTAAAATCAATCTGTAGGATGGGATTTGTATCACTGTCAGTGGAAGGAAAGTGTGTTTATAATAATTGAAATCCCACATGCTCGTAATTGACAAAATTAGAGGCTGTATGCACAATTTCCCTGTAGAGAAGGAAGATAATGATTTCAAAACTGTGTTTGTTCAGGCTTTTTAATAAACTTTATTAAAAAGGAAAAGGAAATCTGGTATTTGCAGTGATCTAAACTCTCACTCACGTGGGAACTTCAGATAAAATCATGGCTTCCTTTACATGATTTGTACATCATTACAAATCATCAGGCTGCATTCTGTGGCACGAGGGCTGGTTGGAAATCATGGCTTTTTGTCAGGATGTATTTGGATGGCCTCTTGATTTATCTCCCAAAAATTAAGTTGCCATTGCTGGAAGCACTTTATTTTTGCCAGGAATACATATTCCATATGTAATTTTATTGACTTCTATGCTTTTGCTGTAAGTTTACAAATCTAATCTGAGAGAGCATGATTTCCTCAATATTTAGCATAGGAAACCCAATGTTTTCTGAAAAGTAGCCTGTCAATAACTATTACATTTTTATGTTCTCTGAAGTGATGTGCCTTGGCTCTTGCTGCCCAGTCCTAGGGAAATTTTAATTTTCTAAACTTTTATATCCTGCTGTTGAAAGCACTAAAGGAAATCATGTCATCCTGGTGCCAAAATGTTGGTTCCAGGGTTTGTATGAAATGGCCATTCTGCACTCACCAAACCACAGAGAGGCCAAGAATGGGTAGCACAGAGGTGCTGAAATAATGCCTTTTTTTTATATTTTCAAGTTTCTTCTGCAACAGTCAACTCCAGTAGGAGCTGATTCAGTAGGAACCATGAACATTTCAATTTGCTCTCTCCAAATGGTAGTTTTTGTAATAAAAAGTGAATTTTAATGACCAGGGAAAGCTCATTTGAAACAAAGAAAGCCGTCTGTTGGTTTTATTTTGATTGACAAGCGTGCCAGGGATAAACTGTTGGCTGACACTGGAACATGCCTCATCAGAGCAGCCTACAATGTCCCCAAAGTCAGCTGAAAATGTTAAATAACATAGAGCATCAGGATCTTGGAACGGCTTGAGCGACAGGAAACAAACTGTTTTTTGTTTTTCATTTGGTTTGTTTGTAGGTACAAAAAGGAATCTGGTGAGTGTTTACATCTTCCCATGACATTTTGCACTAATACTGTTGCAAACAGATTACAGAGTAGAATATTAAATAAATACCACAAAAGGAACTCCTGGTTTTCAGTTTCCCCCAGTGCTGAATGACAGTAATCCTCTCTGACAAAAGAGGGTTATTGCCATTAGTTAATCCTGTTATGTAGTTCCCTCAGCAGCCTGTAACACACGTTGATAAAGACTGGGAAAATCTAAAATGTCAGACTAAGAGGCCACTGATGATCTTGACCATGAGGCTGTGGGAGCAGCCCAGAGCTGGATCCCTGCTCCAGCAGAGCTGGATGATGCTGGGATGATGCTCCTGGGCTGAGAGGTGCCCGTGGTCAGTGGCATTCCCTGTTTGCCCAGCAAAGGGCTGGGTCAGTGAGGGTCAGCCTGGACTCGGGCAGGATTTCATCCTGTTTGTGTAATTTTTGATGTGCCAAGCCCTGCCAGAGCCCATGGAGTGAAATCTGCAATATGCAGACAGTGTAGACAAATCCTTGCTGTGACAGGAGTGGTTTTGAAGTTTTTATTAAGTCCTTCCAGATCTACCAAAGTTGTGTAAGCCAGGGGTTTGTTTGAAAAGAACACACTCCTGTGTTCCCCTACAGAGTCAGACTGTCAAAGCTGGGGCTTGGGGTGGAACAATTAATTAATCTTTGGGTAGTTTGGAATTATAAAAGGAGGGTTTCAGTGTGTTGGGGTGGAAGGCCTGCCTGGGAAGTAGTCTTGTCTTCCCCCAGCAGCAAAGACTGGAGTCAAAGCAGTTAATGACTATTAATTGTCTTTGTTCCCATAATGAAGAGGAGCCAGTTGCTTTCTGGGTCTGTGCTGCCTCACACCAGCGTTGTGTATTCAGTGCCTTGGCAGGAGGGTGGGTCAGAGCACATCCTGTGTGTCTGCTCCAGAGACAGACGTGTCAATTCCGTGCTGCGAGGCTGAGGATGCTCCCCCGCTTCTCCTGCAGCTCTGAGCTTCATTGGAGTGTGGGTGCTGGGTGTGATTTCCTGTTGCAGAGCATGTGACAGTTTAAAAGTTGTTGCAGATCTGAAGGAAACTTCAGCAGAACAGCTCACAAGTCTGTTGTCATGGCGAGAGACTCATTTCTCTTTTTCTCTTAGAGCTGTTCGCTGGCTGCAGGACAATTAGAAATGTTGGGCTCTTGTGTCTCCTTTTCATATGCACATCCACTGGAAAATATTAGCTAAAATGTTAGCTAATAATTTTATGTAATTGTGATAATTTCATAGTGTAATTTTCATTAGTCACAAGTGCCACTTGAGTAATATATACATAATAATAGTTATATATATAGTTAATAATAGTAATAGTTAATAATTCAGTTAATATAGTATAAAATATAGTTAAATATATAGTATATAATATAGTTAATAATAATGTGGTATAAATTGTTTATATCATATAGTAATGTTTGCTTACTGGGTGAGATACTAAATTATGTCAGTATATATACATATATACATATAGTAATGTTTGCTTACTGGGTGAGATACTAAATTATGTCAGTATATATACATATATACATATAGTAATGTTTGCTTACTGGGTGAGATACTAAATTATGTCAGTATATATACATATATATATATATATATATACATATATATATATATATATATATATATATATATGTATATATACTGACATAATTTAGTATCTCACCCAGTAAGCAAACATTACTATATGATATAAACAATTTAAAATTCATCTAGTTCTGGCATGTTTGTATGCATGTACGTTATTTTCCAAGATACTTGAAAATACTTGGAATACTCATGTCAGCATGAAATTCATCTCTGGACCTCAAGTGTTGAACCCTCAGGGTTTCTCTGGGATATCCCATTGGAATGTATCTCTGGGTTGGGGTGTTGTTTGCCCTAAAGATTGCATGGTGTGGTAAAATAGAGACAATTTTGTTTTGGTTATCCAATCCATCACATCACAAACTGGTATTTTTTCAGAATATATAGGAATTACTCTAATTATTCTGCTTTTCCTTTAACTAAGCCTTCACTGAAAGCCTGTAGCTCACAGTGCTGCTGCTCAGAGAATGGCTCCCATTTATTTCTAGTCATAGCAATTGAAATCCAATATTTATTCATTTACCACTCAGTAATATATTTGACAGATGTGTTGAATAACTGAGTAAATTGCTGCCTTTAAACTCCTAGCCTTTTTTATTTGAATTCACAGTATCTGGGAACACTGCTGGCAATGTAGTAGTTACAATATCTACAAATTAATGTAGTTGAGTTCCCACTTACTGTTGTGATTTGGCTGCAGATCAGATTTGTGGGATTTTTTAAAAACACCAAGTCAGGTTCCCTCTGAATTAAGTGACTGCTGAGAGCAAAGTCAGTTCAGCAAATTCTGCAGGAGGAGATCCATGGAGTTCCTGCATGGAGAGGAGCTCTGGGTGTTTGGATCCTGCCAGGGGTTTTAGCTCTGGGTATTTGGATCCTGCCAGGGGTTTTAGCTGTGGGTATTTGGATCCTGACAGGGGTTTTAGCTCTGGGTGTTTGGATCCTGCCAGGGGTTTTAGCTGTGGCTGGTGGGACTCTGTGACACAGAACAGGTACAGTGTGTGTGTCTTCCTTGTTCAAAAAATGAATGGATGCACCCCAGACATCGAGGTGCTCTTCCCCTAAAGGCTGCAGAGATGAACTCAGGCTCTTGAGACACCAAGAGGAGCAGTGCAACCTGAAATCCAGCTGCTGGCCCTGGGGAATGGAGAGTTACTGGGCTGGAGGGATGGAGGGGTGAGGGTGTTGGTTTGTGTGAGGTCAGCCCTGAGATGCCAGGGGAACAAGCAGTTTCACTTTTTTATGGTGAGATAGATTTTGAATTTACCTGTGTAAAGGTCTCAGGTCCTCAGATTGTGAGATAATCATAATGTAAGGGGAGTGAACTCTTCAGTGCCCAGCTAGATCTGAACTTAGGCCATCAATTTTGGATTTGTGGTAATGATACAGAAATTGAAGGGTGGAGGAAAGCAGTGAGGGAGAAACCTTTCAAAGCAACTGTGTGATGTGGATGGAAAGGACTCTGACAGACTTGGGAGAGCCTGATGTGCCAGGGCTGTTTGTTGAGTGCTGTACACCTGCAGCCTTTTGATCACAGACACTTTGTAGGAAATCCAGTATAATTTTGGAGTGGGTTTCTCCACTGTTGACCTCTGGTGTGGCACTTTTGGGATGGGATAACTACATGAAGGGAACAGGTTGTGACAGGTCTGGGTCATGAGGCATCACACACAAAAGTGCAGCAGTTCTTGAGGAATCTTTCATATTCGTGGTTGCAAAAATAATGGTTTTTAAGACAAGGGAACAATTCCTTGTCTTGGTTTTGGTTTTTTTTTTTTTTTTTTTGTGGGTTTTTTTTTTTGTTCTTTCTTCTGCAAGTGTTAATTCATCACTTGTGGTTTTTCAAGCCTAAATGGTGAAGTGGAGAAGTCTTTCCACGTTGTATTCCTGGCTGGTGTTCCATAACAAGTGGAGCTGCTGTGGAGGAGCAGAGCTGACTCTGCAGGTAACTGGAAGGTGGAACAAATAATTGCTTTTGTATCTGATCAGTCAGGGGTGGAAAACTGCTGAAAAGTTTGATCCAGTTTTGATTCTTTTTGATGAACAGAATATGACTAAAGCCCTCCCCAACAGTGAGACTGTTGTTCCCTGCTCTCAAATATCAAATTGGTATCAGACAGTAAAGTCTGAAAATTTTAAATAACTCTTAATGAACTGATTTGGCCACATCTATCAGAAGAAGAGTTTTGAATGCAAGTGTGCTGCTTGTCTGCAGTCCCTGTTTTGAGAGGGAATTTGGGAATATCAATTTACCGTCCATAGCGATTTTAATCTGAAGTAACGTTTTGGGTCTTTTTTTAATCTGGAGGCAATTTTTGCTCAAATAGTGTGATAAGACCATGAATGGCTTCTGGCAAGCATTAGGAGAGACAAGCAGAGCACACAGGGTGGGGTGAGGTTCCCTTTCCCTCCAGGTGCTCTGTTCTCCCCGTGTTTTGTGGATGCAAATGAGCGGCGCTGATGAAAGCGTGCATTTTGTTTTCTCACTTCATCTCCTGCCAGAAAAGCTTAATGGTATTTTAGAGCTGATATTACACCTCAGAAAAGGGGTAATGCATCTTTAAAAGCTAAACTACATCTTCTTTACTTTTATCAAATTCTCTATAAATCTTTCATGACAGTTTATTTAACAAAGTGTCATTGAAACTGTATAGATGATTGATGTGACCCATGTAAGATCAACATGAAATGTTTGTAAATGTCAGCAAAATGTGACCATCTAGAAGCAAGTAAGGATGGTGTTGCTGTGAAAGTGAAAAACAAACAGAAAATGTTTATCTTATTCTTTACTTTCTGGGATGAAATTACAAATTCATAGAAGTAGTATTAAATGATTTTTCTTGGACATTGTAGCAGGGAGGAAGATCAAAATTTATCTTGACATATTGGGCTTTTATTATTTGCTTATTTTACGGTGGATAATACTTTCTCACCTATTAAAAAATTCTAATTTCACTTCTCAGAAGAATAGTTCTAATTTGGATTTAAAAAGTAGTAGAAAATATATCAGATTCTGAATAAAGTAGCTTTATTCAAGCAGCTCCTGTCATCAGAGGAACTGGAAACAGGTTGAGATTCCCTTAATTTATCATTTCTCTGTAGAATGCTGGTCCTAGGAAAACACATCTGCTTTTTCCCTGTTCCTTATCACCATCTTGTTGAAGATGTTGACCTGTTAACTCTAGATCATTTCCATGCTTCTGGCCTCAGTACAGTTGAACAGAAAAATAGAAAAATTCTCCTGGAATCCTTCCAATAAACTAATTTTTGGGATCATCGTCTTGATCTCCTTTATTGCTACAGTTTGCCAAGATCAAGGAAAACTTTTGGGGCTTTTTAGAGCCCTGGGGTGTTGCAGGGTGGCATATGGGGCTCACCAGCCTTTAATGGTTCATCCTTCATCCTGCAAAAAATTGCAACACAGAGCATCCCATGCCTTGCATTTACAGCCCTTTGTGCTGGTGGGTCTGCAGATACAGATAATATCCTGGCTCCAGAATAAGTTTCTGGCTTTTATTTGCAGCAGCTGCCCTGTTCTGTGTGTTCTTCATGCAGGTATGATCAGCCACCATATTTTAAGGTGGGAAAATAAATAATAATTAGTGATAGATGTGTGTGTGTGTGGTTCCTGGTTTGCTTCTCATCCCAGCTCAGTGCAGAGCAGCTCTGTTGGAGCTCAGGGCCCAGGCAGGGTCCCCTCTTCGTTCATAACCACCCAAAGCAGCTGCAGTCCTTGTGACCAGGACTCCAAAGGAAGTTCGTGAGAGCTGGAGATAAAAACATTTTTGGTCAGCAGCCAAAGAGAGTCTGAGCCTGAGCCCGATGGTTTTTGTAGCATTGCAAAACTTCCCTGTGCCCAGAGATGAGGCACAGCAGCTCAGAAGCAGACTGAGAAAGGGAAAAGAGCCTGAAGGGGAAAAGAAATCCCTTCTAGTACCAACTGGGACAAAAGCCTTTGCAAATTACTCTAATGAGGTGATAAGATACTGGTGTGATAAAAATCTTGTAAATCAGACATGTTTGTATTGCTCTTAAATTAAACTAAGACAACATCAAAGGAAGATGATTGCAAAAGTTAATATCTGAAGTGGGAGGCACAAAACAAAACTGAAGGAGAGAACAACAATCAAATCCTGTGTGCCAGTGCATTTCCAGATGTGATGGGATGAGCTGAGCCTAGCACAGAGGTTGTAGTTGGGTTAGGACTTTGCTGGAGCTGATTTTGCCATTTCTGGTCTTTTCTTGTTTGTTTTGGTTTTGATTTTTTATTTATTTTTTTTTTAATTCCCTATGAGACACCTAGAAGTTTCATATCCATAGATACAAATGTCACATAGGCTGTATGTATTTGAAATGGGTTTACTGGAGATGCAGTATTGGCTATTTACAGTGTAGTGCAACAATGATGTGACATTGTCTGGGAAATGGAGACTCTCTGGCATTTCCATGGGAATACAGGACTTTGTCCTCTAATGACAATAACACTGGCATCAGAACCTCAGGAACAGCCTTACTCAGGAGCCAGGAAGCACTGGGGTTATTCTGATATCTTTAATAACCACAGTGCCCTGATTTAAAAAGTATTTCTTCAGATACATGTAGAGGATTTTAAAAGCTACTTGATTGCTTTTGGAAGAAGCAGTGAGCAGTTCTGGACCAGAATTTAGTTCTTTGTAGAGGGGGATGTATGTCTGCATAAACTGTAATACCAAATCCTGAGTGCAGGTGAGCGGGTGTGTAACAGGAAATGCTGAGTGAACTGTGGGAAAAGCTGCAGAGCTGAGTTATTTGTAAACTGCTTTCATTTCAAAGTAACCTACATTCAGGAGTTTATTTTTAATCATAATTAAATAATAATCCAGCATATGGTTATCATAAAAAATACAGGAAGTAGCTGGAAGTTAAAAAGCAAAGAGTTTGTGAGTTCACACTGGTGGTATTAACTGGTCAGCAGTGACAAAAAAGGCATAAAGAAAACAATAATGAAAGGAGACAGGGTTATATAACAAATAATTTACAGGTAGGTATGGGTTGCATGTTTTTGGGAGTGTGCACGGGCAGTCAGAGGAGCTGTGGTGCTGCACAGTTGGTTATCATCCCCCCAGCCTGCCAGACGAACGCCCCTCTGCACCGCTTGGATCCTGCACCACTGTTCCTGACAACCACGGCAATGAATATGCAAATATCATTTCATTAATTGGCAGTTACAGTTCTCTGTGCTCTCCCAGCACTGAGGATTCTGAGCTGTTAATAGACAAGCAAAGAAACTGTGGCCCGTAGGCGACCAATATAAAATTATACTTTATTTTCCCTTCCCTCCCTGGCACTGCCGTTCCTGGGGATGTGTTGCACGTGTCATTATGTTCTTCTCTGGAACTCTGAGCATCTCTCTTAGCTCAAATTCACTTTTGACACAAGTTCAAATTATAATCCTTCAGCACACCAACCCTTCTGCGTGTTGCTGGTCTGCAGGAGAGGAATGATGGAAGCAGAAAGGAAAAATGGAAAACATTTTCTGTTTTCAGATGCCCTCAGCATATGGAGGATTCTGCTTCTTCCATGGCTCCTCATATTTTAATGTGAAGTACTGGTTCAGAGATTTAAGGAAGATTTTTTGTTCTTTCTTGGCTAATTTGGGAGGAAGATAAAGTGTGCTGTGTAGTGCTGGAGCAGTGTTGCTTTCTGGTGTTTGACCTAACATATTTCTGATACAGCTCAGATAAATTATGGGAATTCTGTTTTATTGTGCATGTGCCTAAGCCTGACATTTTTTAAGGGAAAAGGGACTTTGATCTCTAAATTCCCACCTGAGCAGTGGCTCCTACTGCACTTAATTTCTGTAATTATATGAAGCAAGGCATTTTCAAAGATAATAAAGATTAGTTTGTTCAGTTTTCTCAGCTAAAGGAATAATTGAAATGAATGTACAGTTCTGAGTGAAGTTTAGTTTACTGTGTCTTCTGATCATTTTCTGCATTACGTCCTTTAAGTACATTGAAAAATTGTTCTAAAAATGACTGTATAGGGTTTTTTCCCCAGCAGAAAGGAGCACTGATGGCTTGAGCTAGCAGCTGACCAGTCCAAAATCTCAGTGGTAATAGCTTGCTTAGACTTTAGTCTTTACTGAAAAATGAAAATTAAAATGTAAGAATTGGTTTGAATGTAGACAAAATTGAAGCACTTACAAATGTTCTTCCTTGTCACAATTAGAGAGGCAAAATTACACATTTCTGCAAGTTGCTGTTGTAAGATAATTTCGTGACAAGCATCTTGGACATCTGAGGGTGAAAACTGACTTTGAAGGGCTCCCATGGGGGTTGACCATTAGTTCATGTTTTTTTCCTGAGAGAGAAATACTGAAGGTGAAACCCAGGAAGGCTTTTCATGACAGAAGTCCAGGGTGAGGTACCTGAGGAACCAGAGGAGCTGTCTTCTGACAGGAAGTTATGGCTGGAACCATCTGTCTGTTCCAGCTATCAGAGGGAAACTGTAGATGTGGTTTAACATTATTTCAAATTTTAAAACTTCAGTTTAATGTGTATCCAGTAAAAACCCGAGGTGCATTAACGTATGGAAGGCTATTAATTCAGAACAGTTTTCATTTTCTGTTTTGAAGCCAGATGTTTGTAGGTGTCACCTTCCAGTCTAATGAGGGTTTAAATGACTTTCTCCCCCTCTTTTACCAGTGCACAACTTCATGTGCAGAAGGATCAATTCCCAGGGGCCTGCAACACGAGGCTGTGCTGGGTGAAGGAGAAACTTCAGGGCCATTTGCTCTTTATGCAGCTTCTTGCAAGGATTTAGGACAAGCAGGTGTTGTTTCCAAACAGGGGGATAGGGGTGGGAGTGAAACACCAAACTGAAGCATCTTCAGTGGCTGGGCAGGGCAGCCAGGGCAGAGTTAGAGTATGAGGAGTGGGTTTCCCACAAATCCATTGTGTTTGCTTAGGAGAAAGGAAGATGCATTTTGGAGAAATGGCAGAAAAAACTATTTTGTGTCAGATGTGCAGGCAGAGTGTGATCCATTACCTGGGAGAGCTGTGGTCAGGGCTGCTGGTCACAGCTGGCCATGGCCAGTGGGATGAGGATGAGCTGCAGAGCTGCCCAAGGCTGCTGCTGTCTGCCCAGGAAGCTGAGGGGTGCTGGGCAGTGACATTTCTCCACAATTTTCATCCTGAACATCACTGGAGAGCCCCAGATTTTCAGTTTTTTCCTGTTGAGCTGTAGGCACAATGCAAGTCACTCTGTGCAAGGTGAATGGAGCTCTCTGCCGACTTCCCACACGTCAGAGGGTGCCAGCTCTAGAAACTATGTCAGACTTTAATTAAAATAAACTAATTATTTAGCAGCTACTGTGGGACAGATGTTCTCAAGTTTATTTTGCAACCAACTGTACAGCAGCAAGAGAGGTAAACTTTCAGGGTGGTCAATATTAATAATTGAATTCATGCATGAAATCATGTACCTTTTACTGCTGGTTTTGCCTCAGGTGTGTTTGTCACCTGTGTCGTGGTTTGACCTGTCAAACCATGACAACCTGTATACCCTGATCATCTCACAGATTCATTTTAGGACATGTTTTATCTCCTTACATGCAGTATGTAGAATTACTTTTGAATAGTTACACACAGAAATAATACCAGTAGGTTAGAAAGTTCCAGGTTCTGGAGTTTTTCTGTGCAGTGCAGCTGTTCCATACCCTATTTCTGACAGTGCAGCTTTCCTGTGAGCTGCCTGTGAGCCTGTGATGTGAGGTGGAGCCCCGGGGAGGGTTGGGAGTGTGCCGGTGCCGCTCCTGTGTTGTGACAAGGCGTCAGCGGGACGTGCCCAGCCTCCAGCTCAAGGCCGTCATTACACGGCGTGTTTATAAAACAGCAGCCAGGAAAACGTGTCAGTCACGGCAGGCAGTGGTGACAGAGCTCCAGGGAGAGCGTTCCCCCTTCAGAGCTGCGGCAGGAGCGGGCTGGGAGGATCCGCAGCGCATCCCGGGGCCGCCGGGCACGAGGTGCTGCTGGGCTCCAAACCTCTGCCCCGTCACCAGTGGAGAGTTCATGGCTTGGTGGTTGTTCTGTGTTGGCATCTCGTGTTTCATGGGCTGTTGATACTATAGAAATCTCTATTTTTGGAATTTTTTTTAATATATAGTCTTGAAGTGATGAGTGATGTTGAAACACCTTCCCACCCAACAGTTTCTCTTAAATTCAAGTTAAAAGGGAATTAAGAGGAGACAAAGTTAAATTGAGGCTAGACAGTGGGAACTCAAATATCTGTTCTCCAACCAATCGTCTCAGCATTCCTTTCTTGGGATTTATAAGAATCCCAGTGATTCTTCAGTTGTCAAAAATTTTCCTGGAGAGGCAGTTGAGTGTGTGAAAAAGTGCATAACCTGTGTCTGGTTGACCTTTGAAACACACAAATCTCTCAATCCACAGGGTGTATGGACTTTTGAAGGGGGATATCTTTGCATTGTAAAACTGGATTTAATGCTTGTGAGAATACTGGAAGCACAGTGAAGTGCTCTGTTGTTAGAGGGAAGTTAATAAATGGACAATGTTGTGTTCCATGGTTGCTTCAGCAGGTCTTAACTCCTCATCAGAGGTAGAACTACACCACCTCTCAGTCAGTCACTGAGTAGTTGCTGCTGACATCAGCTCTGGTATTTATTTTTATTCCATAACTCTATTAATTAGTTCCATTAGGCTATGCAAACTTACAAAAAAATCATAATATATCCACAGATTGTAATGCATTTATATTTATGCAGTGGCTTTAATAGGAGCTCATTGCTAAGTAGGAACAAACTGTTTTGAGAATTTTTTTAAAACACTTGGAGAAGAACAAATACTAGGCTAGTTTTAATCATCTTAACACAAAGCAGACAATAAATGGAGCAAAATCTCAGCGAGTGGAAGAGACGAGCATTAGCTTAGTAACAAGACTGTAACAAGTGGTTATTGCTTTAGCCTTTCCCCTTTGGAGATGTGAATTTAAGACCTGCTTGAGGCTGCAGTTAATGAAGTTGAGTGGTTTCACAGGTTCTGCCTGGTGCAGTTATCAGAGTTGGCCCTGAAAGGTCTTGGGCTGGGCTGGCAGATGTGTGTCAGGTCAGTGCTGAGGTGCAGGAGCTGTGGGAGGGAAACACCACCTTGGTACGTTTATAATCAGCACGTTAGTGGAATATTCAAAAAAGCACAGCCAGAGAAGAACATGACATTTTGCTGTTGCTCTTCCACAAAGCACTGCTGTGGTTGTTGGATGAGCAGGAAATCACCACCACTGACAGGGACATTTGTTCCAGGGACTCCATGGTCTAAAACAGTGGAGCAAAATGAACTAAATGAGCAAAGAAAATGCACAATGGAGGTTTTACTGAGACTCCCACATCATTGTGGCAAGCTGTTGAAAAACTAATCTAATTACAGATATGTGTATTTGTTTCACAGATTAATTTTCAAGTCATAAGTTACCTTGTGTTCCCAGTGTTAGATGCTTAAAGATCATTGTCTACGCCCCCAAAAAGAGTATAAGGAAGAATGTAGAAGCAGGATCTGTGAATCACTGTTGGGTTTGGTACTTTTTCCATGTAATTGCTGAACCTGTTGGCTGTGTGTTGGTTGTGTACTCACAGTTTGTTGAGTTCTTTGTTGATTCACCCCTGTTCTGTCATCCATGCAGATGTGGGAACAGGGAAGATGATGCTGGGCTGTGGATGTACAGACATCCATGAGGCAGCTGTAGGGATGAGGGGCCATGGTTCAGATAGGCCAGGAAATGTCAGATGTTTCTTAGGGCACTTGGATGTGCCAGCTCTGCTCTGCTGCTGGAGCAGCTCACACAAATACTGGAATATAAATCAATTATAGATGTATTCTTCTTCGGGTAATGATGCTCTTAAAAGGAAATATTCCCCATATGTATATGAGATATGCTTATCTAAATATGTTTAAAAGTGCTAGAAAATGACTGGGAAAATTTCCTAGATCAGAATACATTCAAACTTGTATAAACTTGGATAAATATTTTTGGACACTTAAAGGAAATACTTTGTTCTAAAATATTAGAAGGACCACTTAGTGTGGCCCTTAATGGCACAAAGAGAGTCTTGTGAGCAGTGAAGGAGCCAGCAATGCCTCCAGGTAGTATTTATTAGTTATTAGTAATCAGTGAGCAGAAGCCATCCCAGAGGGGTTTAAAAGCTGTGTGGATGTGGCACTTGGAGACATGGTCAGTGCTGGGGGAGCTGTCAGATGTGGTGGATGTAAATCAGTGTGATTGTGGTTCTGTGATTTTGAGGAAATCCAGGAGAGGGCCGGGCTGCCCCAGCAGCATCGGGAGCGTTCCATGCACCAGGAGCTGGGCTGTGGTTGGGGTGCTCCAGGAGTGCAGCTCCAGATGTTGGGCTGCAGCTGGCAGGTTGATCCTGGCAGGATCCATCCTGCCCAGGGGGGTGTCTGAGGGGCTGGGTGCCTTTGGCATGGGGCAGGAGCAGCCAGATGGAAGTGGCTGTCCCCGGACCCGCGGGCGTCGCTGCCCGGGAACGGCGCTGCCTTCAAACACCAGGAGCTGATGAATTGTGTGCAATATGCAAATGGGAATGCATAAATCTCCTGAATGACAGCTTAATTTATGTGAACCCTTAAGAATGTGGGATTAGATTTTAATTAAATATCTTCAAAGGCACCCTGACTTACTCAGGTTTTTGGCTGCTGTCTTTATGAGAGTTTAGGAGGGGACAAAATCCAAATTTTAACTATATTATTTACTGTATTTTCTAATAAATTATCATTGAACAAAAGGCTCATATATAAATATCTTGGATGCATATATTTCAGGGACTATTAGATAAATCCTATGATAATAATAATAAAATCAAAGTACCATGACACTTGTTTGAGCTTAAATAATTAGTGCCACTGGTTCACTTGTTCCTTTATGTTCAAAATGGGTAAGCATCCAAGTTAAAGCTGCTATAAATGTTTAATGTTTCACATTCAAGAAGTACCTTAAACTTCTACAAACTAGCGTTTGCATTTTAATGGTTATTTTTGCTGTAGTTGTTACCCCAGTTGTGATGAGTTGATTATTTCTGGTAAAGCAGTGAGAGTAAATCCAGCTGGGCTGCCTCAGCCAGTCTGTGGCAGCTGCAGGATTATCTGCATGGGCAGAGCATTTGGAGGTACCAGGGTATAAACAGGGGTGTCTGATCCCCTGGCTCCTGAAGGAGCAGGTTGTCCTGCCCTGGAACCAGCAGATGACAGGAGCAGAGGGTGAAGTTGGAACAAGCTGGGTCAGCAGAACCATGGGGAATATTGGCCAAGGGCATTTTTGGTGTTTTGCTGGACAGAGGTTCTCAGTCGGAAAGAAGCAAAACCAATTTGATGGGAAGAGGAGGTAAGAAGACAAAAATATATTTCTGCTTGGAATTTAAATATATATGAAGTCACAGTTAGACCTGAATCATGTCATAGTCTTTAAAATTCTTTTTACAAAAGCAGTTCAGCTTAGCAGAATACTTTCTCCAGCTCAGTTAGTCAATGGGTGCCTTGGCAATGCTGGGTGAACACCTGGACTTGATGATCTTGAAGGTCTTTGTGATAACCTTTCATTTAAACAAGGAAGTTAATGAGGGTGACGAAACCCTGGCACTGGGTGCCCTGAGAGATCCCTGAGAAAGTTCCAAGGCCAGGTTGGATGGGCTTGGAGTAACCTGGTGCAGTGGAAGTTGTCCCTGCTCGTGCAGAGGGTTGGACTGGATGGTGTTTAAAGGTCCCTTGTAACCCAAGCCATCTAGGATACCCTGTCTGTATTATTTCTGTAATATTTCCATTTGTGTTGCTCCCCCTGCTCCCACCCACTGAGCTGGACCCTTGAGGTGAAGTTCAGCTCTGTCTTTTGGGTGTTTGAATTGCCACCTGCCCCACCCTCTGTGAGGCCCTTGCTCCTGTTCAGGGGCAGAGCAAAGATCTCCAGTTTCCATCAGCTCCCATCTGGGAGAACCTCTGGGATGGTGGGAAGGGTTGGAGCTGATTGTTTCTATCCAGGGAGAAGCAGTGAGAGCAAGGGGCAGGAGCTTCATTTCCTGCTGTCTGGGTCATTCTTTACTTTATTTATGTATTTGATACCATAATGCTGGCCCAGGGAAAGCAGCAGGGATGAGAAATTTCCCAGTGGTGGGAGAACAGATTTGAGGCTGTAGGATAGATTTGGTGGATGTGAGGACAGGACCGGAGACTCTGGGGGATATTCTAGGGGCAAATCATTGGGAAATATTGAGCAGTTGGGTAGGTGTTGATTAAAAACATAAATGTGGAAGTCAATGGATTTTGAACCTTGTATTTCACAAGTTTTTTGTTGCAAACAATTTCATTTTTATCTATCTTGATTTAAATGCTTGCTCCTACAGTAATACACTTGCAAAATAGGTCACTGGTGAACACAACACACAAATTAGGGTGCCTTTTTCAGTTTCTTTTGGTGCAAGTTCTTAACCACAGCCCTGGTGAGCTGTTCCTGCCGGGTTCCTGTGTCCGTTGGTTATCAGGATTGGAGCTGCCCACTCAGTGTTGGCTGTTGCATAAACAGTGACAGCACACCAAAGAACAAAGCTACAGTTGCTGTAATCCAGTAATTTTTAATGCCAGAAAGTAAATAGAATCTCAAGGTATGGTGGTTTTTGTTGTTGAGAGTAAGGACTAAGAGTTTCTTCAAGCAGGGCTGTAGGGTGGATAAATCAGGGGGAGATTCTGAGGTTCAGCAAGGAAACACTTCTGGGTCAAAGAGGAACAAAAAAAAAAAAAATGCAGAGGAAAACCCATCACCTGAACAGGGGACCAGAAGTGCACTGGGAGTTTGAGAAATACTCTCATTGAGTGGGGCAACATCTATGTCTAAGCCTTTTTTCATAAGTTTTTACTGTTTTGTATTTTTTTGTAGGCAGAACTTTTCTATAGGTGACCACATTTTTGCAGCCTTGTGGGCCTTTGATATTTCACAATATCTCCCTGACATGGGCAGATCTGTGGGAATATGTGAAGGCAGAGTCTTTTCTGTACATCTTTAAATCTTTTTCATTTGGGCACTGATGGATTATGTTTACTAAATATCTTATTACTGCTTTTTATAATTATATTGACCAGTTGCTATTAAATGAATGTTTCCTGTCATTATGGCTGCATTTAAAACTGCAGCCTTTAAAACTTCCAAATTCCAATAAAAATTGGTCTATAGATTAAAGCATGGCAGTGAATGCCATTTATTTCTGAGCATTTTTTATTTTATGTTGCTCACGATCAAGAGCTGTTTTAAATCATGAGATTGAAAAAGTCAAGTTAAAAATAACTAAAACACATAAAGGGTGTTGATGGAAAATTTAAATACATTAATATAGAATTGTTAAATATCAAGGTAAAATTCAAATGTAAAAAATAGAACAGGCCAGTGCATTTTTTCTGAACAACTTCATGTTGATTCTCTTGTTTTTAATTTTTCTCAGTTTTAAGTTTGGAAGCAGTTTGGGTGAGGGAAACTTGCTTTGGGAAATCTGCAATTGAATCTTGACAATTAATATAAATTTTAGACTCTAGAAAAGTCTAACAGATCTGAAAGTCTATACTGAAAACACAAATGCTAATAATGGATGGCAGAGGTTTTCTGGACTTCATTGTGCACATAAGCCATTGACTGTGCATTTTTTTGGCTGGAAAGTTAGAATTGATGCCCAGGGATTCACAGGGATTGCAGGAATTTGCCATAACAGGAGGGAAATGCTCATTGAAGCACCCAGTCTGTTTTGAACTGACTTGGGAATGCACAGATATTAAGAAATTTAAATTTGAGTAATTTAAAATCATTTTTATACTGTGCAGAATTGCTGGTATCACTATTAGAAAGCTAAAAATTAGCATATTAAATATCCCAATATTAAAAAGGGAAATCCAAATATAGATTATCCAAATATGGAAATCCCAAAATGCAATATTAAAAGGGAAATCCATTTTAATTCATTAGGAAAGCATGTTTTAAGAAATGCAAATTGGAAAAAATCATTTTAAAGCTTCATTATTTTATTTTTGTTTTTCCCAGGAAATTTCTACATCCAATATTAAAAAAAATCAATGAGTAAATAAACAGTGAGAACATGCTCACCAGGCACCAGACTTTGAGATTTTATGGAAAAGAAATCAGACTTACAAGGAATTACTGGAAAAATGTTCTTGTACATTTCCCTTGGAGATTTCAGCCCTGCAGCCTAAGCAGAATTTCAACCCAGACAGATTTTGTGTGGTTTGAAAAGAAATGTCTTTGGTTGTATTTGAAAAAGAATCAAGTTATGTACTTTGCACTTCTTCTAATGCCAATTAGTCATGGTTGAATAATGCTTTGGAATAACTGGGCTCTTTTAAGTATCACTGGAAAATAACCTTTGCAGTCAGCTGAGGAGTTTGTTCTGTCGTTAATATTTGCTTAAGGAAAAGCTGTGCAATTAGAGCTGGGAAGCAGCAGTGAGCAGGGCTGCAGGAGGAACTGAAAGTGCTTCAGCATCTCTGTCCTCACAGGGAACCAAGGTTCACACCAGAGGATGTTCCTGCACAAAGCTCTGCCCCGTGCCTGGAACCTGAAATACCTCTCTGGGTCCTGGATGTTCACAAATAATCCCAAATAATCTAGGGTGGAGTGGGGAAATCTCTGCAAAGGCTGGTGGGTTTCAAAGCTGTGGAGTCAGGGCAGTGAAATCTTGACTGGTTATTTTGCTGACCCAGCTCTGCCCCACAGGTAATCCACAGGGGCTGAGGAATTCTGTACAATTAGAGCTGGGAAGCAGCAGTGAGCAGGGCTGCAGGAGGAACTGAAAGTGCTTCAGCATCTCTGTCCTCTCAGGGAACCAAGGTTCACACCAGAGGATGTTCCTGCACAAAGCTCTGCCCCGTACCTGGAACCTGAAATACCTCTCTGGATGTTCAGAAATAATCCCAAATAATAAAGTGTGGTGTGAGTGAGGAAATCTCTGCAGAGGCTGGTGGGTGTGCAAGCTGTGCAGTCAGGGCAGTGAAACCTTGACTGGTTATTTTGCTGTCCCAGCTCTGCCCCACAGGTAATCCACAGGAGCTGAGGAATTCTGTGCCTTTTTACATTTCACATTGAAGAGTAGTTGACCTCTACGTTCCCATTTCAGGGACAAAGTTGTGCTGGTTTTGCTGTACATGCAGAGATCTGCTTGGATTGTTTTATGTTGAGCATTCCTTTCACATCTGCTGTTTGCCACGCAGAATGCAGTGATGTAGGTCTTAGTATTTCATTTGAAATCAGCCCATTCTTACAGCTTAATCCTTCTGACTGCAGTGCTTTCAGTTCCCTCCAGTTTGGGAATATCTTGCTGTAATTAGGTGCTTTAGGAGTCCGTGTGCAGTTCCAGGTACAGCCATGCAGGAGCAGATGAGTTTGGGCAATTTCTGCCTTTCCTGATGTGATGCTTCCAGGCTGCAGCCCAGCAAAAAGTTGGATTTTTTCCTTGTTTTATCACATCTGCCTAATTTGCAGTCTTTTATAACACCTAAATGTCTCTCAGCATATTAACATTGCAGATGTTGCCTCTCTTTTGGAGGGCTAAATTTTCGTTGTTTTTCACACTTCATTAATTTTGCTTTTTGAAAAAATTGAATTCATTTTTGAGCTGCTTTTATTCACTCAGATCTCACTGAAGCGTTTTGTAATCTTTCCCCTCTCCTGTAGATGCAGTCTCTTATTTGAGCTGTTTTAAACTTCCTGCTTTCTTTTCTGAATGTTTATGAAGATATTCGAGTTAGAGCCAAATCACTTTATTGCAGATTTTTCAAGGTAGCTCCTCTCTATACCATAATTTGCTGTTTCAGTCCATGAGTGCTCACAGTCATACTCATCTTTTATTAGACCAATCACTCTGTTAGTTGATTTTTCCCATTAAATTAGGGTCTAAATGTACTGCATCTTCTTTTCCCCCCTATATATCAATTAAATCTGCAACTGCCTTTCTAAAAAAGATTTTATTCTGCCTACTGGCAACACCACCCTGTGCTGCCATCAGCCTGAGATCATTCTTTTTATGGTTGTTTAAGTATTTATCAGAAGCAGAAGTTATTTCTCCAGGTCAGTAATTACTGGACCTACCTAGACTGGAAATGAACACAGAACAGATTTTCATGCTTCCTTATCTGTTCTCCTTGAAAGTGTTTTTTTTTTTCAATAAAAGCTATTTTTAAAATTAAGGGAAAACAAGTCATTGACCTGGAAACTAATTACATTGGTTGAACTCAAGTTTTGATTTTTGTTTGTTTTTAAGAAAAAGGAAAATTGTTAGTTAAAAATACTACTTAGAAACAATGACTTGAGCAGCTGGAAATTCTGCACTGAGGTGGTGGGGCTGTTTCAATGCATTGTTGATACAGAGCTGAAGCTGCCCCCTCATTTCAGTGCAGTGCAAGGTGAAGTTTCTGGTTGTAGTTATTAAAGTGTCTCTACTTTTTAAAGACAACCAAAATGATGCTGAGCAATCAATTCTCTGGGATTATTGTGCAAGGAAATTATAAAAACCCCTCCAGAAGTGTGGGAGGCCCACAGGTTGTAACTGTGCCCGACAGAAATTCCCTGTGTTCCAACATACTCTGCTATATCATGGGCACATGGGGTACAATTAATGGCTTTGTTGCCTTTAATTTGTTCATATTTATCTCTCTTTATCTCTCTCTTGAAATAGTGCAAGTCTGATTTTGTTTTTCATGTCACTGATAATGCCAAATTATTTGCTTCTAATGACACTGAGGAAATTTCCCTTCTGAATTTTTCAGAAAAACCTCAACACTCTGAAGCTCTTAAAATTCAAGGCAAGAAATGTATATCTAAAATGATAGAAATTGTTAATAGTGGTATACATTGAATTGTCTGAACAAGAGCAGGCCAGATGTCCATCACTGCAGAATGAAGTTAAGCAGTTGAATTTATTGTTGAATCAGTCAGTTTACTGTGTGATGTATTTGATAATTCTCCTAAGTTAATTAGCTCCAAGCAGATATTTTATAGCAGTATGGCCTGGCTGTAAAATAATGCAGCTGGGTTGTTTTCAAATGGGAGAGTCGTCTTGTGTCATTTCTCTACAGCTTTAAAAAATATCTGAGTGTTATCTGGAATAAGGCTAAGCTGGAATTTCTGTGACCCATTTAGTCCAAGGTGATTTTTCCAACTTGAGAATGTCAACAATTATCCAGTACTCATGTTTAATTAGTAAAAGGGAAGCACCTGTATTTTTAGAGGAAAAGACTTCAGGATTAGATTGTACAAATTCAGGTTGTAACAAAAGACAAAAATGAGCATATTATTCATCCTTGGGGAAAATCAGTCACTGGAAAAAATGCAGCAAATAATTCCTTTTGCCTCTGGTCCCTGTGCTTTTGTACTGATGCATATCAGTAATGATGTTTACAACTGCTTGGTCTGTCCAGCAGCAAAACAAAAGAATTAAGAGCACTTCTGTTGATTAGACAGACCCGTGGCACTGTGGCTTTAATATCTCAAATTTTACACTTGACATATCATTGCCGACTGAAAAATGAGACTTTTTATTTATTTTCTTTAAATGGCTTTAGTTAAACCACCATCTGGTAGAGGCATTAAACCAGGCAATATTGCTCTAAGAGTTTTCTTAAGACCTTTCTTTGGCTGTTAATTGCACATTTATAATTATGTTCTTACAAAAAGATAAAAGAGTTTTGAAGGATTATTCTTGGCAACAGACCTGAGGTTGAAAACCTGCTGGTTTAACGTGTGAATTATAATGTGTGCAGTTGTGAAGAGTGGTTTTGTGAAATGCTCGAGTAAGCTCAAGAATCTGAGAGAGCTGTCAGAGAGTTTGCACTCGTAAGGGGCTGAATGTTCATTGCAAAACAACTCATAATGTGCTGTGCCTGAAGGCTAAATGAGCAGTTTAACTTAAACACAATCACCAACTTTCTGGAAGACAGATAAAGGAAACAATTGTTCCTCCAGCAAACTTAGAGAAATGAAAAAAATAGCCTCACTTTGATGCCTGTTTAAAATCATTAATTTTCCTGTAAGTTAATGTAAATTGAGGATTAAACAGAAACTGTTACCATCTGACCCTTATAAACTAAACTTCTGTGTGGCTCATCTATTTGAAGTTAAATCTATCCATACATCTAAACAGGAAACTGAATGAAAACATTTTTTCGTTTCATTTCCTATATCCTGCAAACTTTTTCAAAGCCTATTTCCTTTTAAAAGTTAGGCTGCATGCTTATAAAGCTCTTTTTTCCTCCTCCTGTGATCATAAACTTAACCACCAGTTCCTAAGCAGAGCATTAGGAGGGGGTGATCTCTGGACACTTTTTAAGTTTATCCATCTGAAAATATTTCTAAAGTACCATCTTTGCAGATGGTTTTGGACTGTGTGAGGGATCCAAGCTCTGGGATAGGGTACAAATATTGTAATTATGATCAGTTTGATTTCACAACTAAGTGGCAAATGCTGGGGAGTGGCTTCTGGTACCCTGATAACAGGCACTTGCTTTTAGCAAGAAATATGACAAAAATTCTGATATAATACATAGAATAGAATAGAATAGAATAGAATAGAATAGAATAGAATAGAATGGAATGGAATATCTGCCTCCCTATTTTTTTGCCCCTGCAGTTCACCCAAGTTAGTTAATAAGGACATTGGAAGAGTGAGGGAGCAGAGGAGCACAGAACTCTGGAATTTGCCCTTGCTGAGCAAACAACATCCAAACAAGATGCTGCAGGTCACAAGTGTCACCTTCTGCCAAAACTCAGTTTCCCTTGGTTTTGCAGTTGATTAAATAATAGTTGTATTCCTTGTATAAAATCTTGGACTGGTCTGGTGGGAGGGGACAACAAACTTTGTCATGGTAGAGCATGAGCCACTTGCATTGAAAGAAAAAAAGGCTTCTTTTAGCAACTTTCAGGGTAGTAAGATAGGCCTTAAATGAATTTGGCTCTGGACCAGATAATCCTCTTTTGTTGATGTTAAACCACTGGCCACAGCAGTGATTACAACATAAGAGTACAAAAGAGGCTTTATTTATAATACACTTTTTCTTTTATGTTTCCAATCATAAAAATAAATATGTCTTATTAGAAAAGAAAAATTTTACTTATTTACTTGTTTGCATGCTGGGGAGGCATTAAATATTTCCTTTTTTTTTCTTTAGGGGAAGTGTGTCACTTGCATTTAACTCAGATAAAAATGAAGGAAGATAAAACTAATTTAATTTTAGAACGTAATTTTTTTATATGTTGAACAAGTGTTTTAAAATGGATAGCCTGCTGTGAAAGAAACAAAGCACTTCAACAAAGCAGGAAATCAATAGCCACAAGAAAGCCTAAAGAAAATGAATGCATCCAGTGAGCAAGTGCCATAGAAATTACTTTCTGGTGTAAAAATGGTAATAGAATGCATATGGCATATGGAGGGCATGAGTAACATGATAGAAATACACATAGAAAAGACATGTTCTCTATTTCTAGTTATAAATAATGACCTCTGTGTTCCAGTATTGAAACTTTGAGGGGTCTAGATGGTGATTTTCTTCCTGATTTCCCCACCCCCCCCAGTCCTAGGTAAATATTTATGCTTGCAAAATTTAGTAGGCTGGCCGCCATGGAAACGTATGTCTTTCATTTATCTCCAGGAAATCTGGTTACAAACACTCTTTTACTTGAATTCTTGCAGTCTTTTCCAGCAGCCTTTAAAGCAAGCCCCTTGAGTGAGGAGCAGGAGTCGTGTGTGTGAGGTGTGAGTGGGATTCTGTGGCAGTCCATGGCTGGGCTGTGTTTGCCCAGGGCTGGATGCTGCTGGGAGGTTGCGATGGAATTTTTGGGAGAGTCAAACCCTTGGGCTGAAGGGAAATCTTTTAGAGACATCAACAGCAGGTACAACTTGGCTGCTCAGCTGTTGTATCTGCTCCAGAACATACTTGAGTTCAGGAAATCCCTGAATCTGGGAATAACTTTGCTGCTTTTCATAGTCTGAGCTGCTTTTTCTGTAGTTGGCTTTTTCCAGTGTTCCCAATGGTATATGAGAGAGACATTTGTGAATTGACCTGGTGTTTCTCAGTGGGAAGTGATCTGTGGCTGTGGTGAGAAGGTTCCTTGGTGTAGCTGTTGATGGAAAAGCAGACAAGCTTTTGGTCAGAAAAGGATAGAAAAACAAGGACAATTAGAGGCTTATTATGAGCTGAGGATAATTATTCCCTATGTCTGTTACTCCACTTTGGGGGGGAAAGAGTAAACCTGACAGGTGGAGCAGAGGGAATATCACCAAAAGGGAAAGAGGGAGGCTGTGATCTCTCAGGGGAGGGAATGAAACCCAGAGCTCGCCTGCAGTGGGGAGAGGAACGAGATCTCAGCAATTTCATGATCCCCTGGCTCTGGTACCCAGCTGAGGTTACAGAGTTACAGATTCTTGCTGAAGCACCTCTCTCTGTCAGCCCTGAGGTTGGCCACGTTCACAGTCAGAATTCAGTGGGATTTGCTTTCAGACATTTCAATTATTGCTGTTATGGAGTTCCCATCAGGTAGAGTTTCTGTGTGTGTGCATACATGTCCACAAAATAGGGAACATTTCTACATTCCTCTAGGTTAAATCTCACATAAATGATAATACTTCTGTGGTTTTATATATTCATATTAGCATCTTTCCAAAGCATGAAGATTTTATAGACAAAATGTAATGTTAATTTTGCCAGAAATTTCCTTCTGCCCTTTTATTTTCTCATGGTCCTAAAGGTTTGTGCTTTGTTGTTTGAAAAATCCTTCTCCTACTCTACATCTGCAGTAGAAATAATAATGTTGTCTGTTCTGGAGCTAACAAATGAAATGCCAGCAGTCACAAAATCTGGGAAGGTAAAGGGGAAGCAGTGTGTGTGTCCTTGCATTTCTGCCTGTCTAATTTCATGCTGGTCCAGGACCAGCAGCAAACTGCAGGGTGTTTTCTGGGCAGTGGAGTTCAGCCCTTAGATATTTTCTCCTGGACAGAATCACCTAATCACAGAGGCTCCTTTGCATTGCTGGGAACAATTCCTCCTTTCAACATGGACATAGGTGCAGAGGTTCTATGTTCTTTCATTTATTATTCTTTGAAAGGTGAATTTCTGTTTTCTGCCTTTGAAGGGTCTTTGCCAAGATTGTGAAAACACCAAAACTTGTAATGCAGAGATTAAAAACAGTTAAGGCAAGAGCAGCTTCCCATTGCATCAGCCTGCAAATTGCTCTGACAGCCCTGTACCACCCCAGCACAATGCACCCCTGTTAGGGAATTAGGATCAGCTCCCCTGGGTTAGGTGGTGCTCAGGGCTGTAAATACATCAGGTCTTGCTCTTGGGTTTCTGGCCAGGGATAATAGGCTTAAACAGTCACATTTTTTACAACTTTCATTGAATGGAGACTTACTGAGACACAGCTTAGTGGAAACCAGCAGTATTTCAAAACTCTTTTACTGTAATACACTCCTCTAAATTGGCATTGAATTCAGATACAGGTCAAAAATAAAGCTTGGAAGGGGCTGATACAGTTCAGACACATGACATGGATGTTTGTAATAGATGGTGATTCCCTGCTTGGAAATTTTATGTGCAAATATTTGTGGATGAATGTGTAAAAATTAAGTAATTCTTAAAAAAAAATTTGGGGCTGAATTAACTTGTCTGAAAGGAGATTAATGACTCCTCAGTGTCCTGGCATGTCTTTGCACAGTGATTCTGTCTGGGCCCCGGGCAGCATCAGCTGCTGGGATGGAGCTGTGATGTCCCCGTGCTGATCCCAGTGCCTGCCTGCTCATCTGCTCACGTCAGTGCTGAGCTCTCACACACAGGTGGAAAAACCCTAAAAACCTGTTCAGTGGCTTGGTTCCACCTGCTGAACACTCAGATACTTCAAGAGATTAAAAAAACCCAAAACCAGTCAGAATGCAAATTGGATGATAACATTGGCTGTAATCTGCAGTGCTTCCCAGCTCTGACTGGATCCAGAATCCAAGCAGAGCCATCCAAGCAGCTGAGCTGAGCTTTGCAAGGCTCAGAAGAAACCTGGCCTTGGCTCTGGCACTTCCACGTTTGGTTAGCTGGACATGGTGGGGGAGCATTGTTTAGACAACAGATCTGTAATTTGAATTTGTGGTCTGGGTGTGTTGTGAGTGGCACAATTCCAGCCTGGACAGGCCCCCTCCTGCAAGGTTTGGTCTGGGCAGAGTGGGAACAATGGGAATGAAGACACAGCAGCAGGAACTTTGTCCCTCTGGCTGTGATCCATGGCTAAATGCAGTGTGTTCTGTCTGTGCCAGTGCATCTCCATCCCACAGTTACTGATTCATGCAGTTCTGTTAAATTTCTGTGTTTATCCCTGCATCTCCTGGAGTCAACACTTCCCATTTCCTCACTGCCACTCCCTTACATTGAGCTGGGGCAGTGTGGAACATGGATCAGCCTCCAGCTTGTCTGCAGCCATGAATCTCCCCAATTCAGAAATTTGGTGAGTTATCCCCCTTTTTCCTGTGGTCTAATTTGACAGGAAGAAAGCAAAAATAGGAATGCTGAGGTACTGTTATATCTGCAGGCACACTCATAAGTAATTAAAGAGTTATTTAAAGTTTTAAATCTCGACTAACCAAAAAGGGTTTTTTTGGCTTTAAACTTCCTTTGTAATGCCTGATTTCAGAAATAAGCAATTAAACTTTGTTAAGTAAGAACCACTATACTGACAGTTGAATACAAGGAGTTCAGATAAATTTTCTGACTGTAGACTCCAAGTCAGGTTTTAGATGAGTACTGGATTTTCATTAATTGAGACTTGTAAGGATGAACACAGTGATAATGTGCTACATTCCATTCTTAAAGGTAAAGTTACAAAGTTGTAATAAAGTTGTAGTATTCACTAGAGTCCCAGCTCTGAGCATCTCAGTGCTGTTAAGGAGTGGATTTTTTTCTAACAGTGACACCAATCACAGTGACAGAGAAAGTTCAGATCTGTGATGCTTCAGAACAAACTCCCACTGATGTTTTCTCTTTGGACATTCCTGCAGGAATTCCCTGGAGAATCCCTGGGTGGAGATGATGCCTTGTGAAGGCTGGCCTAGAGCAGAGACTGGGCAAAGTTAAAGCAGGGATTTATTAAAAGGCCTCAATGGATGCACCTTGGGCAGCACAAGAGCCCAGCCAGGGCTGCACCCAAGATGAACCACAATGGCCCCAAAATGCACGACCGACCGGGCACGGGGTCTCTCACTTTTTTAAGTTCTGCTTCATCTGCATATTGGAGTTAATTGCCCAATTACAGCTTTAGGTTATGCAGTCCCATCCTGCTTGTTTTTCTCTCTCCAGCCCGCGTTGTTTGTGCTCTTGGCCTGAGATTTGGATCATTTGTCCTTGGTCCCCAGCTAGAGCAGGAATTGTTTTGTCTCCCTGTTTTGTGCACAGAGCTCACCATCCCCTGACAAGAAGTTCAGACTAAAGCAGTGTACACACTAAAGCAGCACAGAATCTGAGCAATACAAAAGCTAAAACCTGAGGCACGAGGGAGGCTGTGTTCTGGAGTGTCAGAGCCTTTGTGCCCACGTCCTGTGTGCCCTGGCAGGTGAGCAGTGCCTGGTGCGTTGCCGTGGGCACCAGGTTCTCATCAGCTCCAACAGCTTCATGTATGATTAATGTTAATTGCCCATTTTGCATGGATGGCTTTTTCCCTGCTGCTGAATTGGCTCCTGTTGCCTTTGATGTGGCTGGTGATCCAATGTCCTGCCATGGCCAGACAAGTGATCAGTTTGCCAGCGCCGAGAGGAGACAGAATCAGGTTGCTGCGGGGTCAGGGTTTGCTCCTCTCCTTAAACACTGAAAGGTCAGGCAGAGTTTAACTACCCCTGGCATCTTTGAAACCTTCTAATAAATGCCAAAGCAGGGAGATTATTTTAAGTCCGTGCTACAACTAAAAATCTGAAGGTATCAGGGAAGAATTCTAACTCATCAGGATGTTACATTTATTGGTGAATACTTCAAAAAGTACCTTGCACAATCACTAGGGGGTATTTCATGATCTTTGAAGAGACAAAAAATTTTAATTTCTGGTTCCTGTGCCCGTTGCAGGAAAGTAACTAAGATTGAGGGTGTGTGTGTGTTTTATTTAGCTTTTTTAAGTGTTATTTTTGTTAATGTTTTTCTTTTTTATTTACGTCTGAGCACTTGCACCACTTACTGCCACTATTAGCAGGGCAATTTACACAGCGTGTCACACAGTACTTCAGTATTTCTCCTTTAAGCCTAATAAAATATGTTGCTATTGAAGAAATCTGTGATACATATGAGAGCTTCCTAAATCACAGGACTAGCATATTTTTGTACCAAATAGCTCCAGCCTCATGAAATCAATAATTAATTTATTAACTGGATCTCTTTTGAAAAAAAAAAAAACCCAAAATCAGCAGTCCTGGCGAGGCTTCCTCCTGCCAATTCATAAATAGTTGATGACAAAAATGAAAAAGTGTAGAAGTAAAATTCAAATCTTAACGATCAAAGTATTGGGTACCTCATCTATCACAGCTTGGAATAAACATATCACAGAAAGTGTCATATCTCATTGACACTGCAAAACATAATGCTTTCCCTTGTTATCTAGCGAGCTGCCAAGGCTACAGAGTTTATAGGCTGCTAAGATAATGTGCTGCTGGTAATCCACTTCACTTGCAGAAATATGAAGTACTGTTGAAATATATTTCTACTTGGTTTATTCTTTGCTCTCCAGAGGGTAGGATGCTATTTCAGTTCCTCTAAAGAAGCTCAGAGAATGAAAAGCAAAACATCAGGATAAATTATGCTAAATGGTGGACTAGACCCCTGAGGAAATCATGCTTCTGTGGTACAGTATTCCTCCATTTATCTTACAAATGTTACATCTAATGTTAATTTTGTAAAGGGAAAGCATTCAAAGGTCCATCTGATCCTTTTAATAATAGTTTTAGTGCTGTAGTGTTATTTGTCAAACTCCTGCTATCATAACTAACTTTCCTAGTTTTGGCAGACCATTCATACAGAAAATATTTCGGGCTACTAATACATAACATTTTATTTCACAAAACACAAATAACCTAGTAATTACACTCCAAAACTTAACAAATAATTGCCAGCAAGCAATTACCATTCAATTAAAGAGTAATTACATGGTTATTTGTGCCCTGTAAAATAAAGCATTACTGAAATCAGTAGTGCAATCAATATTTTAGCAGAAACAGGATGCTGCAGTGATGGACCTTTCAACCTGTGCTGATTAAATTGTCATCCAAATAACAGTTTCCTAGTTAAATCACCACATGTTTATTTGTCTTGATTAATATGCAAATTCTCTTCTGATTCTAGTAAATCTCCTATATTTAAAAGCACAAAAGTAAAGCACTATCATACATCAGCAGTGATGTGCTGCATATTTCCACTGATTAATTGCATTTACAAAGCATTGATGAATTTGTGGATTTTGTGAAATTTGGTTGTCTATAATGAGCATAAAATAGAGTTACAAAAGATGGAGCTGATCAGTAACTGTAAGAAAATCACAAAAATAAAACATTACTTCATGGATTGATTCAAATTAAAAATCCTTGTGATATCAAGGGAATATATAAAACTTTGAAAGAAACAATAATAAAATTAGCTCTCAACAGGAGTGGAAAATAAAGGAGAAAAGAGACATTAATGAACAATTTCTCAGCATTTTCCTGTATAAATTTCAACTGTCAAATATACTGCTCAAAATGTAATTTATTTTCTGACAAATTTAATTTCAACCAAAATTTTAAAAATGAACAACTTTCAGATTAATTCATTTTTCTCTTTCAAGAGTTAGTGATTTTGTGGGGCTGGGGTGGAGAGGATGACAGTGATGATTTTATATATAACCATGGTGCAAATGCAGCTAAAAACCCAAAACCTGCAGCAGTCATCCTCACTTTCAAGTAATTGGTGACACAAGGAGTTTTTAGGTTTGAGAAATGCCAATCAAATGTTAATCAGTATTTATTTTATTTAGTAAAAATAATAAATTTCTTGAAGTTATACATGGGAAGCAGTATTGTTCTTCTGTTTAGCCATGGTCTTCACTTGGGACCATAATTTTTGTTTTTTTAAAAGTTTTTAAAAGATACCATAAACTGGAAGTTTCTGACTGAATTAATATCTAATTCAGGTTTGAGTAGTTTTCCATTTCCAAAGATCTATTGATGGCAAGTACAAAATTTGTGTAGAGATTTTAGGCTCTCAAAGAAATGCATTTAAAATTGTTTGAAGGGGATTGTTCCTGTTTATACTTCCTTTGTTACCAATGAGGAAAAGATTTTTCTGCACTTCTTGAATATGTAACTTTCTTGAATGAGAGAAAGGAAAACGTGAAAAGAAAATGCAGTAAAAGAGCAGGGTGACAAAAAGATGAGCAACAATATTAAATAAAGTTAATATTTATATGCTAATGCTATTAGCATTTATATGCTAATACTTCCATAATCACAAATTATGTCTTACTCTCCCCAAATGATAATTCTGCTTGCCTTGGGTTTACTCTGCAGTGCTTTTATTATCAGTTTTGGCTGAATGTGGAGGTTGCATACGTTTTAAATAGTGAAGGTGAAATCTGGTGGGTTTCTAGACCATAAGAGGGGATTTTGGGGGGAATGCTGTGTCACAGAGCAGTGACATTCCATGGCTTGGTGGTGCCAGCAGCACGTTCACAACAGAAAGTAAATCCCATAAAAACCTTACATCTGCTGGTCCTTCATGCATTTCTTACTAAAACCCAAGACTTTTGCAGACATTTGTATCCTGTCTCTGTGAAATTCCTGGTGTCATGGTTTAACAGAAATGCCAGAAAATCTGTTTGTGGCCCCAAGTGGAAGCGTTTGGACTCAGGTTTGTCACATCCTGTGAGTTCTGCTGTCCTCCCAGGCTGAAGCTGTTGGTTCCTGATGGGTGACACATCTCTGGGAATATCCAGGGAGTGCAGCTGGAATTCTGAGGTGTGTGCTGCAGTGCTGGGGGCTCTGGGATTCCTGTCCCTGCTGGGGAGCAGACACAGGGCACTGGGAACTGCAGAACTCAGCGTTGCAGACCCAGACAGGTCCTTGCAGGTGTGCCACAGTCAGCTGGGAGCAGCGTCCAGCTTTTCATTTAAAAACTGAGACAAAATTAGAGACAAATGACTTGGGTTTTATTTGAAGATTCAGCTGGGAACAATTCCACTCAGATTATCGTGGTTTCAGCTGTCAGCCCTGAATCTGGGCCCTAGGAGTTCCTGATTTACAGGAATACTCACTAAGAGGGCTTTCACTAGGGTAGAAGGACACTGCTGCTCCTTCAGTCCATCAGTCCCCAATCCCAGAGACACCAAGGGCTGAGTTTTCCCAGGGAGCTTCCCTTGCCTGTGTGAGGGAGGACATAAATACAGGACATAAATACTTCCAGGGTCCTGGAAGGAAATGGAGTAAGTTCATGATGTGAACTTCTCCTCCTTCATCTTTTGGGCTTTCCGTGTGGGTCAGAGCTCGGGCACAGGTGTCACATTAAGGTGTGGAAACACCTTAAGCTGTGCTCTGCTCCACCTGTGTTCTCAGAGCCACCAGTGTGAGCTTCTGTCAGGGCAAAACCTACAGAATCAGGGCTGAAACTCCACTGTCCTCCCTCCTCGTCCTCTGAAAACACAAATCATGAATAAAAAGTCTCTTTGTAAAATCTTCTAAAGCTGTTTGTTGCCTTTTGAAAATGTTTTTCTTAGATTAATACCAACATATGGAGTTTTCTGCTAAAGATTTGTTAGTATTTGAGCTTGGGAAGAAAATGTTTTGTTGTTTTGTTGATTGAGCTCTTCCACTGGAGAAAGCTGCTAATTTTAGCTGGTTTGTGGGTTTTTTTTCAGAGACAGTTAAGTGCCAGCTAAGCACTTACACATGCCTGTGGATTACAGGCTCCTGTAATTCAAAAGAACAATGATTCCTGTTTGTTCAAAACCCCCACGTATCAACCTAACTCTGTCTGTTGGAAATTGTGTTGTGCAGGGGATGATTTCAGCAGGTGATTTTAATAGAGAATGCATGTGTGCATCAAACTTCCCCTGGAAATCAAGTGCTCTTATTTTAGGTTTACATTATTACAGCCCAGCAGTTCTTGTAGCAGGCTTTACTGCACAGCCATCATAGTATGATAAACAACTGAAAGCATCAAAAAGAAAAATGGAAAAAATACTGAATAAAATGAAATTCAAAATGGACAAACTCGAAGCTAAAAAGAGGGGGGAATGGTTTTATAGAGATAAAATAGTAAACCAAAAAAATGATTTTGTGCTACTTTGATGTACAGTAAAACAAAATAACACTAGCATGGTGTGAAAAATGAACAGGTTAATGGTACCTCTGTGGAGTGCTGCTGGAAGTTGTCTTCATTTAAATGCAGAGTTTGTCGTGCATTGATGGAGGGCTTTGCCACTGTAACTTGATCGAGTGAAGTTTAACTTAAATTTCTTTGTGAACTAGAAGTCATTTTGGAAATGCTTTCTATTCAAACCTCATTCATTGTTGCAGCTTAGTTATTTTATACAGTGTTTCACTCTGTGTTGTCAAAAGCTCTATTACTCAACAGAGTAAAATCTGTTACGACCAAAGAGAAGCAGCAATACTTTTCCAAACATGAGGAGGTTGCATTTTTATTAGATAGCTTGGGGAAGAGTCGATTCAGATGGTTTTTTTGGCCTGTAAATCTGTGTTATGATGGCAGTGGAGGATGGGGACATGTACACACACTGATGTAAGGGGTGAAGGTGATAGCTGAGGACAAGAGTTCAATGGAACCAGTCTGTGAAGGGGCCTGGGATATTTTGGACTAAAGTCTGCATTGATCATTCACAAACTGGTGAGTTTTTGGCAGGTTGGGCTAACACTTGTTTGATCTGTAGTAGTCAAACCCACCAGTCAGCCTGTGAAGGTAAATGGTGAGCTTTGCAAAGCTCAGGGTCGAGTTAATGCTGCCTTCAGGAGGAGGCAGGTACAGGCCATGGTCAAAGCAAGGTCTGAGGCCATGAATTCATGGTTTCCGCTCCTCATCTCCTCAGGACATCCCAGCCTGTAATTTTCTGTGTTCCAAGTGCACAGCAGAGACTGTGGAGCAGTGACTGCTATAACCCCTCTCCACTGAGCCCCTCTGAGGTCATGGAATCCTTGGATAATGGAAAAACCTTCCTGCTGGCTCCTGTGACACCCGTGCAGTTCTTCCTTGTTTAACCAAGCGATTTCTCCCTTTGATAGTTCACGTATTTCATCCAAATCGAAGTCGTGTGTGGGAAGCAAACATTTCCCCACGAAAACCTGGTTTTCATGTGTGCTCTTGTGCCAGCAGCTCCCGCCCAGGCCGGCCCCCGAAGCGCTCGCTGGGAGTGGCGATCCAGGAGAACGCGCGGCTGCTGCCCCACGGAGTGCCCGGCCTCCTGTCACCAGGCCTCATCTCCCCCACAGGTAACAACCCTGCCCATCACCAGCCTCATCTCCTCCTGCTGCACAGCTCTTAAAATAAACTAATATCGATCTAACTGCCTTGTCCTTCAGGGCTTTTGCAGGCGTTACCAGAGGTTATGTTATTGGATTTTTTTGTTGTTGTTTTTGAGCGTTCATGAAAACTCAGTTTTGCTGCTGCAGTGACTGAAATGTAATGGATTTGTAATTTAGTTCTTTATTAATTGTAATTTCCTTACAGGAAATTCCATTAAATGTGTTATTTTAGTAAAAGCAAAAAAAAAACCCCAAAAACCCAAAAAAACCAAGCCAACCTGAGAAGCTGAACTATTGTCTGGGAGGCCTGTAAGAGGCATTTCTCCCTTTGAAATGCATGTGTGTTTTAGTTCTCGTGGGATCTGAGCAGCGTGGCTAATGCCTGGTGTATTGTAACCCCATTAATGTCTGCTGGGGAGAGACAGAGATGCTTGTAGGAATTACAGAAGGAACACTTGAAAAGCAGATAAGTCCACGTTGCCGCAGTGCATTGTGCTTTAATAATCTGCTTTCAGTATCATAAAGTGAAAAATCAAGCATGAAAATATGTGGAATTATAAACATAATTTAATGCATAGTATTTAATTTCACTTCATTAATTTATTAATAGAGTTTAAATTAAATCTTGTGCTATCCTGATGAGTGTTTTAATTTTTTATTAATTGCTGTGTGCTAAAGGTAAGTTGATTTTCATAATAAAGCTATATTCACAGGCTGTATTCATAAAAGTAATTGCTTACATATTCAACAGGCTTAGCAGTTTTAGGATTGTTGTCAAAGTCCAGTCTAAATAAACTGTAACTCCCTAATAACCAAACGTAATGAAGTTTCTAGGAGAATCTAAATCGTAGAATATGTAACAGGAAAAGCAGAATTAAAAAGATCCTTGCTGGGAGTGGAGTGCCATCTCTCCTGATCTCACAGATCCACTCTGCTTGCAGAACCTGTGCACTGCAACCGAGGGACACAGAGAGAGCCTTGATTCCCCTGCAGCCCCAGGTGTCCCAGGGGTGTCACAGGGAGCCCTTCCTATGGAAAGAGGGAAAGAGTGCTCCTAAACAATATTTACAGCAGCCTCAGCTGGAGCAGTTAGCACAGTATGGAAGGGCTTGGGCAGAGCCACATGCCACAGTTGGGCTGCTGCAGCTTCAGCCCTGCTCATGCTTGTGACAGGGATCCACAACTGTGATTTCCCTCCTGTAGTTCATAAATGAAAGGTTTTTAGTATCTCTGCCGTGTTCTCAGCTAAGGAATTCCATGAATTCTTGTTCATGTTACTACTGATAGACAGGAAAGCACAAGAACCTCTTGCATTGATCTGTTCTTCTCCAAAATCCAGAATATTCCATGTTACTTCTCCACTGTGTGTGTGTGTTTGCAAATAGGACACCAGATCACACAGACTGCCATGCTGCCTCAAACTGGGAAGTATTTTAGGATGTGGCGTGTTGGGAGTGCACAGTGAAGCACCACAGACACATTCTGTGTCTCACAGATATTTTGAGTAGCACACAGTTTGAGTAGAAGATGATGAAGTTGAATTTCCAGGCTGTTGGGAGTTGTCTGGAGCCTGGAGTGTGAGTGGGCTCCATCGCTGTGTTTGGCACAGAGGGGAGATGTGTCTGGGGGTGTCTGTCGGGGCAGCCACTTCCCTGACCCACCCTGGGAAAACCTTGGGGAGTCCCAGACAAAGTGCCTGGAGCAGCTGAGGGGGCTTTGGGAGCAGCTTGGAGGGGGAAATGCCCATTTCAGAGTGGTGGTGTCTCCAGGGCTGCACACAGGGACCCCAAGAGCAGCAGGACAGCTCCAGAGCCCTGTCACTGAGCTGCTGACAGCTCCTGAGCCCCGTCACTCAGGGCCACAGCTCCTGAGCTCTGTCACTCAGGGCCACAGCCCCCAGGGCCCCTGGGATTTATCTTGTTCCTAAGGAAAGGACAGGGAAGAGCTGGGGGAGCTGCTGGGACAAGCAAAGGTGCCCAAAGAGCCTCTTGTAAACCCCCAGGGGATCTGAGCTGTTGTGGCTCTGGATGGAGCCCCCATGAGCTGCATCTGTTCCTCTTTACACTCAAATTTCTGTTTTTGCTTTGTTCTGGGTCCCTGCAATACTCTGGGATTGGATTATTTCATTTGGCCAAAATAAGAACAGAATGGATTTTAACACTTGTCACACAGAACAGAGGTTTTCCTTCCAGCTTTCCAAATGGTGGGCAATAGACTGGAATAAAAGCTGCTCCCAGCTCCCATGTGGATGTTTGGGTGGCTGTGGGAGGGGAGCAGGACCAGGACTGAGGTACTTTGCAGCATGGCAGGGTTGGATCCATCCCTTCCAGAAGAGCAGAGGCTGATAGGGAGGCAAGACAGAGCTTTTACATCTTGAGGACTTCCCTGGTTACTGTCCCCTCTAACTGCAGTGTAATTGCCTGAAGCATTTCCTCTGGATGTGTTCTTGTCCTTGATAATCCTTGTGTCTGATCTTGCCCATTGTTCCTACAGCACAGATATGCAGATGTTAATGTTAGTCTGCCTACATTATTCTAATTAAAAGAAAAAAAATCACTCTTCTTACATGGCTCCCTCATTTGCCATGTCCAGCATAGTTGCTTTCTTCATTTTAGTAACAGGCTCCCCGTCAGCAAATGCAGCATGATTCACCCAGCATTGCATTTTTTCATTGTTGCCCCCTCTCCAGGCTGCTGTCAAGGTGCAGTGGAGGCAGTGGGGTCCAGGCTGGCTCTGGTTAGATGGATGGGTCTGGATTGTGGCTGCAGAGCTGGCAGCTCTGTCTGGAGGGGGTATTACACAGTGATGATTGGTAACTTCCTGCAGACTCAGACGAGCCATCTGTGTTTCCACTCCTTGAAATGTGCTGTTATTTTCATCACCCATTTGGTTTGTGTCAGCTCGGTTTACATGGTCATTTTCACATAATAAACAGGTAGTTAAATTAGGCACACTGCATTTCCCAGTGTGGAGGGGATTTTTTTGACCTCTTGGCACAGCCAGCTCCATCTACTCTTAGACCTCAGGAACTTGTGAAGGAGCTGCAAGTGAAGCCTTGACCTTTGTAAATGTTTGTAGGTACTTTGCACCTCGGGGGAATGAGAATATTTGGGTTACATCTGGGTTAGTGCTGTGCTGAGAAGGATGAGGTGGTGTGTGTGGGATGGCCACCCTGGGGAGGGCTGAGGAGGCACAGGAGCCCTGCCCTGGGTGCATCCTGGAGTGAGCACTGCCCAGTTTATGTTAACTTAGGAGAAAGTGTTTTCCTTTTTGTATTGGGGTAGGAAATGTGGGAATCGGCGTGGTGCTCCTGCCTGCTGTGAGGGCAGAGCTAAAATCCTGTGTGTCACAGAGGGGTGGTCATCAAAGGCTCAGTCCTTCAAACAATGCCGTGGGATGAAGTGACATGAACAAAAAAAGGGCTTTATCTCCTGCTAATGTACGAGTCTTTATCATCAGTGTATCTTAACAAGACAGCTGGGACTTATCTGGGGAATGGATTCTCAAGGAAGTTTTGGGGTCTGAAGCATTAGTTTGCTGTGTGGAGAGAAGCTGAAATCTGTTACATGATTGAAGCCAATGGTTCAGCAAACTGTTCATATGGAATGAAGCTGAAAGAGTGGTTGGATCTTTTGATAGTTCTCTGTACAACTCCAGTCCTGCTTCCCCTCATTTAGGTTGTCTTCAGAAAGGGTTAGAAAACCACTCTACCTTCATGGGTTTTTCTCTGCTCAGTCTGTAGAGTGGCTGCTATTATTTCAATAAAAAACATTTTGGGGGCTGCTTCATTTTGTCTTCAAGATACTGGAGAGGGTGGCTCATGGAGGAAATGATCCTGTCTCTAGAACTTAGTGAGATGGTGGTACAGGGCACTCAGCAGCTGTGTGGGGCAGGTTTTGGGGCACTTTTTGGGACAGCAGGGTGGGATCTCTGTGAGTGCCCATGGGCTGTGTCCTGCAGTGGAGCTGGCAGTCCTGGGAGGGTCAGGGTGATGGGCACGAGACTGTTTGGAGCATCCCTGTTGGCTTTTTCAGCTGTGGCAGCCTAGCAGGGGCCAGCTGGGGGGTCAGCAGAGGGATCACAGTGAGGATTTAGGGCTGGGGGGTCAGCAGAAGGATCCCAGTAAGGATTTAGGACTGGGGGATCAGCAGAAGGATCCCAGTGAGGATTTAGGGCTGGGGGGTCAGATCACAGTAAGGATTTAGGGTTGGGGGGTCAGCAGAGAGATCACAGTGAGGATTTAGGGCTGGGGGGTCAGCAGAGGGATCCCAGTGAGGATGTAGGGCTGGGGTTTAGGGCTGGGGAGTCAGCAGAAGGATCCCAGTGAGGATTTAGGGCTGGGGGGTCAGCAGAGGGATCCCAGTGAGGATTTAGGGCTGGGAGCTGCTGAGGGCTCAGCACAGGGATGGCAGGAAGCCTGGCTGGTGGGAAAACAAGTGAGAAGAGGAAAAAAAGGCATTTTCAAGTGGGTACTCAGAGGCAAACCACCTGCATTTCCAATGTGTAAGATAAACTGCTGTTTTCATTATCAGCTACATTAGTTTCACCCCTCTTGAAATGATTCTTCTTTCATTTCATGAGCAGTTAAAATAGACTGTCTAAACTCTGTCTAGAGTTTTTAAGAATGCAGTGTTTTAAAATATTGACTCATTTGTACAGATACAAATACTTTTTTCAGAACAGTTTTGTCTTATTAATAGTTTAAAGAATCTGTTGTGAACTCTAATAGTTTCAGGTAATTAATAATTCAGTGGAGTTAATATTTTAATAGCTGCACCAAGTCACATCATTGTGGGACTCAAATAGAGCAGCTCACAGGATCTGGTAACTTCTTGTGTTCCTTCAGCAGCAGCCACTCAGTCTTTGTACAGCAGAGGGAGGATAGAACAGGATTTGCTGCAGTCTTTGGACATTTTGATGTGGTATCTCTGTGTTAGAGCAGTGAAGGAGCCTGGAGCCTTTTGGGGTCTCTGGTGCCCAGTTGTGTTTGTCAAGGTGGGCACACATCAGCCAGCACAGCCTGTGGCAGCTCCTGCTGCCAGCAATCCCACAGACCCTTTCCTCACTTGTTAATTTAGCTGAGCATTTCTGTGTGTTTACATCCCATTTCTGTGGCTCATTTTGCTGTTTACAATTACCCTTTTTTTCCTTGAGGTTTTTTTTCCTTTTTTTTTTTCTGTTGTCATACGTGACATTTGAAAGTTCCATTTATAATGAGAAACATATGCAGAACTTTGTCACTGTTGGCATTACCTGGCTTGGTAGAAATTATTATTTTTAATCAAAGGCAAACACGCTGATTAAGGATGCCACAACACTCCTCTGCCTATGGGGAACGTTAACAGTTTATAAATTGTTCTTGGTGACAATTCAGTAGTGAATTACTTTGATATATATGGCTAATAAATTAATATGATTAAGTTAATGAGTAGTACAAGTGTTGCCAAACTCCACTCGTCGGGCTTTTAATGCTGCTCCACATTTGCAGCTCGAGCTTCCCCCTGTGGTGAGAGGATCAGTGCTACCTACGCACTGTCATCGTGATAAATGGCATATCCCACAGTGCCCTGCACTCCATCTGCTGTGTCCCCAAAATGAGAAATATTTTATACAAATCACACACTCAGAAGCTCAAAGGACTGTGGAAAGATCTATTTTTTCAAACAATAATAAAAATGCATACGTCTCTTTAGCAACTCTTCATTTTTACTGTCATAATGAATGCAGATAGATTTGGGAAATGAAAGCTGGTGTGAGTTACATAGGAAAGTTATCCACTGCTCAGTAAAGCTGACAAATAAGTTACATGTGCGCTCTTTCATTTTATCATGAAATGTTCTTAGATAAAAAATGATGTTAGAACATCTATTTAACTGGATTTTAAAATTAAAGACCATGTGTGCAGCATGATTGAGTACCACCCATCTCATGGCAGCAGATTTCTGTGCTGAAGGGAGCCTGAATTGGAGTGAATGAGGAATGCAGGATCATATCATTACTCTTTTAATACAGCCATTCACTAGAGTTCTGATAATCTGAGAACTATACTTGGTGAGTGTGAGTCACTCAGTTCCTCTCTTTCCTTTTCTCTTTTAATACTATCTTTCTTCAAGGATCCATTTTCAGTGTCTGCTCTGTCGGGTGGGACATTATGTTTTTGACAAATGAATAGCTAAAGCTGTTGAGATTTTGCTGAATGGTTAACCTTGTTGTAAATTTAATTTACACTTAGCCTCAGCTCCTAATTACTGTCCGAGAAGTGTGAAACTCAGCAATGTTCTTCGATTTTTATGCATTTGTAAAAAATATTTTTTGGAAATTTAATCCTTCTGATTTCCTACATCTTTAAGGAAAACAAAGTTCAGTCAGGGTGGTCACACTGAGAGAATTAAGGCTGTATCATCTTGACACTCAGGGTAGGGCTCCACTGAGCTTGCCTTGATTTGCAGGTGGAAGGGAAGCATTTGAAAAATGGCTGGAGTGTCACAGAGTCAGCAAAACCAGTGAGTCTTGATCTCTCTGTTCCTGGCATCCAGGGCATTCTTTTCCAGCAGCTTTCCTGGTAGTCTTCTGTCCATGGCACTCAGGTCTGACCATGAGGCCTCTCTGCTTCTCTCTCCTCTTCAGCTGACTTTGAAACCTTTTTAAACCCTTTTAAGTTATTGTTAAGAAGTGCCTTGAAGTCATAAATAGCATCAGGAGGTGTGAAGGATTTGCCTTCAGCACTCCCTTTTTCTGGAGGACTGTTTTGGCAGTAACATTATTATAATTGAATTGGCAATAACACTATTATAATTGATTTGGTTTTGTTAGGTTTTATTTTTCTTTACAATAACTTTGATAAAGTTGAACAAATAGTTACCAGTGTCACAAACAAGTGTAGTTAAATGCATCTCATTGAGTTTGTGTTTGATTCCCACACCGACAGCATTTTGTGTATCCAGCAGGATTTCAAAGACTTGTTAAACTCAAGTTATCTAAATTCTTAATTCTGTGGCCTAAAACATAATAGGTGCAATTTTATCTGGAAGGATAATACACCTCTGGTTGCAGTAAAATACTGATCCATCATCTATTTACAATGCTAATGGCTGCTATATTTATATAAATAATATTGTCTTGAAATGCAGCATTCACATCTGCATTAGATTGGAGTAGTGTGGTTTCCTAAAGGAAAGCTTCATAAATCTGTATTTTGACAAAATTCTTGCTATAACAAGGCCGGTGAAGTTATGCAGGAAAAAGGAGAGAATAAATCTCACTGGATTAAAAAATAAACATGAAGTATATTTAAATCCACGTGGTTCCATAGTTCTGGTCAGGTATTGAGTGCTTCCATTGTCTTTTAAAATGCGTTTGTGCTCTGGTCCTTGTCCCATAGACGTGGGAATTGCTTCAGTGTGACTTAAGATCAGCAAACAAATGATTGATTTGGTTTGGATTACTTGGTGCCTTTAACACAAGTGTTTTCCTTAATCAAGTCTTAGCCACAAGTGTTTTCCTGCTCCCCACAGTTCAGTTGAGCAGGTTCAGTGAGGATCCTTTGCAAAGGACGCAGTCAGTGCCCGGTGCCAGGGTCACCCCTTGGCTGCTGTGGTGTCTCCTCCTGCCCAGGAGCAGAGAGCTCTTCCCTCAGCCCTCCCCAAGCAATAAAATGTGATGCCAAGGGCTGGCAACAAATTAGAATTTGTGGTGAGCAGAAGCATCTCTTTGTGAGCACTCTGAAGAGGTGCACGGTTCTATTTGGGAGCGAGAATAACTGAAATTGATTGATTGCCTGATCACTCTCATTAACTGAGGTTGTAGTAGGATTTCACTGGAAATGTGTTTGTGTTGTGTAAACTATTTTAGTTATGCAGTTTATAAAGTTTGCATAGTTGCATAGTTTAGTTGTATAAACTGTTTTATCACAGGGGACATTAATTGGTGTAAAGCAAAACAAGCAGATTAATGAGTGTAGTATTTATTTGTGCACCATCCTCTGCTGAACCTCTGGGTTTGCTGGTGGCAGCTGCTGTTGCTGATCCTCTCTGAAAGATAAATGTAGGGTTGAAGTTCTGGAGGATTTAATCTAGAAACCAAATTCATGCTGAAAACCCTTTGCAAAAAATTAGAAATTCCTCCAGCTACCAACCTCCTGTGACTCGAATATGAAAAGCTGCACTTCAGAAAGAGAAGCATTTTATATAATACATGTCTGAATATAAATGACAGACTTTTTATTAGGAAAAGAAAGCCTTTATTAAAATATAATGATCTACATTGTTTTTATGTAATCTAATGAATTACAGTAAAGGCCTGAGAAATGAGCTGGAAAAGGTAGAGTACTCTCCCATGAAAGCAAGCTATGATAACCTTTTTGTAATTCTTTAACATGTTGAAAGAGTATTTCTACACAGACTTATTAAATTAAGCAAGGTCACCTTTTCATTTTATTAACAGAATTAGTTTCCCAGATCATGGACTTTGATTCTGAAAAATGTAGATGAATCATGCACTAACATATGTCAAGTAGAAAATTGGTTGTAAAATGAGAAATCATTTTCATGAACATTACATCTTTGTTTTTACTGTTGAACAATTGTAAAAAAAGAAAATGCTTAATTGCTGGGGTTTTTTGCATTTGCATATTGATTGGATGTGTTTAAATAATAATATTAATAATTCTAAGTGGATTATCTCTCCTGACTGGGGCAGTCTCAATTCAATATATGCATAAAAGGAAGAAAATATTCTCTTCAGTAGCAATGTAACATTTTGTTCCTTTGACATGCAGTATACAGTCATTACCCTGAAAGGTTAGCTGTAAATAATAACCAGTGAAACTGGGCATATGCCTAAAGATGAGCACATATATTACATTTACCAGTCTGACCCCAGTTCAGCAAAGCAGGAATAAAACTGACATCATGTCATGCAAGTTGTTTAGATGTGTTCCCAAATCTCTGCCTGTATATTACAGTCTTTTTATATAAGATGTGTGAGGAGGACAATTCAATTTAATGGATGTTTCATAATTTTAATGTAAAATCTGCTGTAATTGTTCATAAAGAATTTCATAATCATTCCTAATTAAGAAAAAATGTCATGTATATTTCTAGTCCCTTGCAATGACTTTATTTTTTCTGTCTTTGCCTTTGTCACCTTCTTTGTTCAAAAAGCAGCAAAGCAGAGGCTCTTTGCTGGGATATGCAGCAGAACTGGGAGAACATCCCAGCAGTAGCCCCAAGCTCTCTGTAAGCAGGGGAGTGAATGGAGCAGGTAATTTTCATGATGATTTTGTGGTTTCACATGTGAAAAGGCAAATGTGCAGCTGTAGCTGGGTCTCACACGAGCAAGGAGCCTGGTCCTGGTGCTGGTGCTGCTCTTGGCTTGGCCCTGGCAGCCACAGAGCAGGTGACTTCATTACACTGAAATCAGGCAGAAAATGTCCTTTTCTGGCCACTCGAGTGAATCAGTCAAATTATCGAGTGGCAAAACTAATTCTGTGCCTTGGGCCATCAGAGCTGCCACTTCCTATAAGTCAAGCCTTCCCTTAGTGTGAAATTGTTTTTTATTTTATTCTCTTTCATTTATTATGCTTATTTCAGCTTGGTGAATGTGAATTGCCCAGCACACCAAAGCTGTTTCAGATGTGCAGCCTCCTCGTGCCTGGCTGGTGAAACTGGACTGGTTTTCTTTTATAAAGAACTCCTCATCTGTTGTGATCTATACATTTAAAGTAATGTTCACTTTTTCAGATAAGAACTCAAATGAGGAGAAGAGTTTGAATATGGTTTTAAATTAACTAAAAGTGCATATGGCTGAGCTCCTGTTTTAAAAGCACTTACAATTCAGATGGGTCACATTTTTAAGAACTAGAAATATATCTACAGTGAATTGTAGGCCGTTAAGTACTAGGTAATTTGAATGACTTTGACAGAAAAAATACTCCTTTGGAAAGCACTGAATATTGTTTTCTAGCAGTAAAATATTGCCTTCAATTCTGCCAGAAACAGAGCTGAGATGTGCTGAAAGCACTCATACAGGTGATATACCCTAGGCAGTAATTGGGTGTATAATTCTGTCCAAATGGCAATCCCTCATCTGCCTGTGCCCTCTGGTACACAGCATTAACATCTTCCAATAAAAGAAGAGCAAAACATATGGAGGCTTTTATTTCAAGCAAAGAAAAATCAGAAAGAATAATGAGGATAAAAAGCAAAGTGCCTGTGGTGATGGGCAAGGCAAGTTGCAGGGGAGAGGCTGCAGCAGAACAGCAGAGCAAAACCAGCCTGGAGGCAGCTCCAGAGGCACCCAGATACAGCTTCCTGTGGGTGCAGGGCAAATCTGGGAGATGTACATGTGAAAGATGCTGAAACAAAGAGGCATCATGCAGGAGAGAGCAGGGAGATTGCCTGGACTGCTCACACAGGGCTGGGAGCTGATGGGTGCAAGGAAGGGGAAAGGAAGGGAAGTTGAAAGGCTCACACTGAGATGAAGATGGATGCCTTGCTGACAGTGTCAGAGCAACAGCTGCTAAATCTAGGAGGCACTTGAAAGAGCCTCTCCATTTTGTTGGGTGTGGAAGTCAGGAGGTTATTTGGGCTGAGGACACCCTATTATTCAAATCCAGCTGACCCAGACAAGTTTGCCATCTCGCAGTGGGAGCTCAGAGGGCTCTGCCCTGGTGGGTTCAGTATTTCCCTTCCTGTGGACTCCTGTGTAATATATATATTGATCTCGAAATTTTTTCCTGAAATTCATTGGATTAGTCAGTGGAAAGCTCCAGAAGGCTGGTTTGTGTTTGTGGCTGGGTTAGATTGCTGAAAACTCGTCAGCAGAATCTCTTATTCAAACCTGTTAAACGTCAAGGAAATGCACCATGAATTGTTTTGGCCTTCCTGTTTTGGAGCTGGTTCATTAAAAATTTTAATTACAGATAATATTTCTTCAGAGTAGCTTATCAGTCTACATTAGCTAAGCATGAGTCCTAATCCTGTTGAGAATTTATGTTTGTTTATGGGACGTTTTCACTGTTGATTGCGCTCAGGAAAATATCCCAGGAAGAGTTTTTTTTTTTGCCCATTACAAAATAAAATATATTTGGTTTGTGTAAAAGGACTTGTCCTTTGTCTAAAAGGAGATATCAAGATTAATTTCATCAAACAGTTGGAATAAAATATAATAATTTCCTCTTGGTTTTTATATTAAATCTCAGATTAAAAATGAAGGTTTTTCTGAAGTGCAGAATGGATGCAGTGTTGTTAGTCTTGGTTTAACTGGGACTCTGAAGATTCATGAGTTAAATTGATGAGATGGAGTAGGTTGGCACTGATCTGGCCAGTCCAGACTTGTAACCATGTCAGTATTTACTTCAGGGGCAGTCTGTGTTTGCCCATTTCTGCACATTGGGAAGAAATACCAGGAGCTGCTGATGCTTTCCTGTTTGTTTGGTCATTTTCTGGTAGAGGCTGTGAACTTGTGGTGTGGCTAAACGTTCCTTCAGTGTCTCCTACATTCATGGAATGTCTTTTCTCAATTTATTTTTCATTCTTTGCTGGGTGTTTCACTGGAGACAATTAGCTATGCACTGTATGTATTAATCAGATTAACTCCTGATTTTGCCTTTAGATAGGAATGTCTTGGTTTCTCAGTTTGAGCCATTCATTGTGTTCTATAATGAACATTGTCTTTTAGTGAAAGGGAATTGAAATATCTTCTCTGGGTTAGTTTTAATTTTACTTAATGGATGAAGGAAGATGAAAGGCAGCCTCTTCCCCAGGGTTAGTTTACACTGGAACCTAATTAAGGGATTGGAGATTTATTTATTTTTTTTTTAATAGTTTCAAAAAGTGAGAATGTTAAGGGCATTCCTAGGTGCCTGGCTCCTGGCACAGGGATGGGCTGGGGACTCACTTGGCATCTTCTGGTTCCCATTGAGCCATTTCTGTGTGTCTGGCTTTGACTGGCAGCTGTCTGTCATCCTGCTTCCACTCCCCAGAATGATGCCAGCCCTTGGATGATGCCATGTGGGGACTGACAAGGTTGATTAGTCAATAGATATGAAATATTTAGATGGTGGAAAATGTGTGTAGTACAGTGAGGCCATGATTATTAGTCATGTCTTTAAAAAATCTTGCACTCAATTTCAGGGCATTCCGCCCACAGGAGAAGAGTGAGAGCAGATTTTTGCAGTGAAATTGCAGAGAACTGTGGAAGATAATTTGAAGTTGCAGTCCCTCAACATTTGTATCCTATTTGGGATGTCACTTCCAGTAAGCTTTTTAAGAAATGTAGCGGTGCAAATGGAAAAGTTTCAGCAAATATTAAATGTAACAATGAAGACTTTTGTTCTTCATTAAAACATTTCCTGATGTTTCCCGATAGATTTTCATCTAAACACTTGCTAATCCCAGAGCTCTGACAGGCAAGGCCTGCTGAATTAGGCCAACTTCTGCTACAAATAGCTGCTGCACATGAAACAGTAATCATTGCTTTCCAGTCTATTATTAGATTGACTTCATAGGGATTGCTTTTTTCTCCTGTGAGTTGATGCATAAATGACATGCTTTACCCTCCAATAAATCTAACAGCAGAGTGGCTCTGACATGATGTTCATACCCCTTAGTCCCATGACGGATTATTTTTGATGGCTGCAGAAGTTTACAGCAGCTTGAAACCATTAGAATTTAAAGGCATCATTGAAATTTTACAGCGTACCTGCCTCAGACACAGCAGGGCTGGGGCTGCTGTCCCCGCCTGTCCCGGGAGCCCTTCCTGCCCGGGCTGGTCCCTGCCTGTCCTGGAGAGGGGACACTGTCCTGCAGCTCCTCAGAGAGGAGTCCTTCCTCCTGTGCACCCTCCCCCTGTGCCTGAAACTCCCCCTGGGCACAGTCCCAAAACACGGGGAGAGCACTGGGCACAGACCGGGCTTGGGAACCTGCTGGGACGTTTGAACATTTCCTTCTTGTTATCCTCTTTCAGCATTTTTATATTGTTAGTGATCTCTTTATTCCCAGCTTCTCGGTATTGTTAAATTCATTTTAGTAGTGTATATGTGCTTTTAATAGAGCTCTTTTTTCCAGATTTAAGGAGTTCTGTTTCTTTCCTTTATGAAACCCAAATTAAGTGTGCAAAGCTCAGGACTCCTCAAATCCAAGGTGTTTACTGCTGTGTGTATCTCATGTGAATGAATGGCTGGTTTCAGCTCTGGTTCTAAGCTGTGATCAGCTTTTGTTCCATACATCTGTATAAAATTTGCTGCTCTTAGACAGAAACACAACTATAAATTTGCTGTCTGACTATAAAATTGCTGCCTGACTTAGTAGGAAGATCTGTGCTGATTTCCATTGATTTGTGTGTGTTTGTAGGTACCTCAAAAGGATCATATCCAATTGAGCTCTATAGATTGCCATAAATCTCTCAATAGGTTTTTATGAAGTTTCTAAGAAAAGAAATGCAAACTTTTCCATTTAACAGGTCTGGTTTTGTATTCTGGACAGGGTGATTGAACCTGCTCGTGTTCCCGACTTCTGTCCTGTAATAGTTGTGTCAGGCAGGTTGGTGTGGAATAGAGAGCTGATCTCAACACAGATCTGCTGTACCTGACAGGTGTATATTTGACAAATACCCTTTATAGGGAATGCCATCATGGAGTATAGACACAAAGATACTACAAATGGTACATATTCCTGGTAGATAAACAGGAAATTCTCCAAAGAAATCTTTCAGGTATTTGCTCTAATTAGATTACTCTCTTTTCTTAAAAAAAACAACAAAAGAGATGTTGAAAAGTTACATTGATCGAATCCCTTAGTAAGGTGGGTTTGGAAATGAGTTCAAGTTCTGCTCTGTTGTGTTGTCACAAGCTCCCTTTTTCTGAGCATTCTTTACCATAAGTGTTCTTTCCTGTTTTAGAACACAGAATATGAACTGACAAAAAGATTGCTTTGTGGAAATCTTAAGCCCTATGGATTTATATATCAGTGTTCAATATTACATTGCATTCTTTCTGGAAATAAGACTGATTTTTTTAGGGTAAAATATTTATGCCTTAAGAGGAGGATAATTAAAAAAGGTATTGAGAAGGTATTTGGAGTTTCCAAATGTGAACTTTAGCTACAGAACCTCAAGCATTAAAAGCTACTTGTTAGATCAGGGAAGATAATTAAGACTTTATGTACTCAAGTAGGTATTAAATTTTGTCTTATTAGAACACCTTGAAATTCGATTTCAGGTGTTCAGAGCATTCTTGAACAGGGTTTGAGTCTCTTCTCTGTGACACTGTTCCCTGAATTCACAGAATCACAGAATCACAGAAATTCTAGGTTGGAAGAGACCTTTAAGATCATCGAGTCCAACCCATGTTCCAACACCCCAATTCCCTGAGCTCAGAGTTTGGTCAGTGCTGGGACAGCCCTGCAGGAAAGGCTGAGAGGGTTTTTGGGGCTGGGCTCATTTATGTGTGCAGCAGTGACCTCTGCTCTTGCTCTCAGCGTGGATATTCCTGCATATTTTGTGATCTTTAGTGTTATAAATGATGATGAAGTGGTGATCAGCTGGGCTCTGTCTCACAGAACCTTCTGCAGATGAAATAGGGGCTGTTGACAGCACAGGGAACCATACAATTTCAGAATTGGGCCATTTTTCTTCTGACTGGGAGAGTCAGAAGTGAGGGGACCCAAGGATTAATCCACTGTTTATATCCACACGTAACCTCACAACATGTGGATTAAATCTTCCCTGCACCTGTAGTATAACATTTTCCTCATGCTGTGGAGAAATACCTTAACTCAAACCACCTCAGCTTTCTGGAACCTTCAAAGACATGAAAAACCACAGTCAGGATGAAAGCATTTTATTGTTTGTAATTTTTAGCATAGTGCATATTAAATGTAATAACTGATGAGTTTAGGAGGATAATCTGTTACCATATGCAAGAACCATGCTCCATAAGTTATACACATTTTTAGGAACTGTTAACTTTTATAGAATTCGCTGCAACAAATCATTCTGGGAATGCTGTGTACTTGTGTTTTCAATTGAGGCTCTAACATTTGGTTGAAGTATCTTCTGTACTTCTATCATCTCATAATTTCCTTCAGAGCAACGAGAGAACAATCTGCATGTTGGGTGGGAGGATGAGGGAATGCTAATTGAAACCATGTAATAAAAAGGTAATTTAGCAAAACTATTAGTTTTTGGTTTTTTACTATTTTAAACCTATTATTTTTAAAATTACATCTGTATTAAAAAGGCTGTAAAACTCCACTCCATGTCAGCACAATGCATCCTAATTCTCATTTTCCTTTGCATGAATAGTAAAATCTTTATAAATTGAGAACCAAAATTAATTGAATAAACTTCAGTTGAACATTTTTATGTTAATGTTTGGATTAAAAAAAGCCATATTACAGACTTTTTGAAGAACATTTAATGGTTTCTATCATTGACCACACCTCGAGTGCAGCATGGGAAAAAAGTGCTGATGGAGGGAAACAAAGCCCCAGAACAAATGTTAATTGGGTTGTGTGTTTATGGCTGGTTTGAGGCTGTGATGGAGTTGCTTGCACCCATATCTGTTGCCAGATCATGCTTTTCCAGCCAAACCTTGATCAGAAAATGCTCTTTTCAGCCAGGGGGTTGCACAGTTCAGCACCTGGAGATGGGGCTGGAACTTTCCTTTCCCAGGTCAGTTTTGAGCTGAATTGTGTCTTCCATGTCCAATTCCTACAAATCCTTCACGAGGAGGGAATTTCTGTTACAGAGAGGAAAATACAGGGGGGTGAGGAGAGCAGTGGTGAGGCTGAGCAGGGGGCAGAGAGCTCAGAGACCACCTGGCCCTTTCTGAACCTGCTGGGGCCTTGTGGGTGTGTGTTTGGGTGAATTTGGGTGTGTTTTTGTGTGAATTTGGGTGTGTGTTTGGGTGAATTTGAGTGTGTGTGAGAATTTGGGTGAATTTGGGTGTATGTTTGGGTGAATTTGGGTGTGTTTTTGGGTGAATTTGGGTGAATTTGGGTGTGTGTTTGTGTGAATTTGAGTGTGTGTGAGAATTTGGGTGAATTTGGGTGTGTGTTTGTGTGAATTTTTGTGCTTGTGTGCGTTTGTGTGAATGTGGGTGTGTGTGAGAATTTGGGTGAATTTGGGTGTGTGTTTGGGTGGATTTGGGTGTGTCTGTGAATTTGAGCATTTGTGTGTGTTTATGTGAATTTGGTTGTGTGTGTGAATTTGAGTGTTTATGTGTGTTTGTGTGAATTTGGGTGTGTGTATGAATTTGGGTGTGTGTTTGTGTGAATTTGAGTGTGTGTGAGAATTTGTGTGAATTTGAGTGTGTGTTTGTATGAATTTGGGTGTGTGTGTAAATTCGAGGTTTTGTGTGAGTTTTTGTGAATTTGGGTGTGTTTTTGGGTGTGTTTGTGTGAATTTGAGTGTTTGTGAGCATTTGTGTGAATTTGGGTGTTTGTGAGTGTTTGTGTGAATGTGGGTGTTTGTGTGTTTGTGTGACTTTGGCTGTGTGTTTGAGTGAATTTGAGTGTTTGTGTGTGTTTGTGTGAATTTAGGAGTCTTTGTGTGTGTTTGTGTGTGTGTGAATTTCAGTGTTTGTGTGAATTTGAGTGAATTTGAGTGAATTTGGGTTTGTGTGTGAATTTAGGTGTGTGTTTGAGTGAATTTAGGTGTCTTTGTGTGTGTTTGTGTGTGTGTTTGTGTGTATTTCAGTGTTTGTGTGTGTTTGTGTGCATTTGAGTGTGTGTTTGTGTGAATTTGGGTGTTTGTGTGTGTTTGTGTGCAGCCCCAGGGCCGGGCAGTGTTGACCCAGCTTTTCCCTTTGCTCTCACTCATAAATGTTGGGATTACCTGGGTGATTGTTTCCTCAGAATGCCATAATGTAATCTCAAACCTAATACTCCAACAAGCATGCACTAATTAAAACTGCAATTATATTTTTGCTCAAACAAAACGACTTAATAAACATTATCACAAACTGTTTACCCTTCCCAAAAACAATTTATGCTCACTGATACAATTTCCCATTAAAACTGCTGCCAGGTAAATTAAAAACTCTTGAAATAGTAAGTAAGTGGGAAATTAATTCAACAGTTTAATCTAGAGCTAATAACAGTTGCAAGCTCAGAAAAAGATTGCTACAGCAGGGAGTTAATTAACAGCTTATTCCCCATTTGATAAAAGTAATCCACTCTAATTCCAGTGTAATTTACCTCAATGTAATATAAAACCACAAGCTGCTTCTGGTGCTGGTAATTATTAGCCTTGTCCTGTGGCCACATTGACAATAAAATTCAGCAGTATCTTAATAATAAGAGGCAGTCTGCTAAATGCCCACAATTAAAGATGTAACATGGAATCTTGAAGCTGCAGCAGTCCTGTGTAAAGCTGGAGGGGCTGGGGTGCAGTTGTGGCATCCTCCAATTGCTGCCTCTCCCCCTCCTCCCCAGGCTGGGCCTTTCCCAGCCCAGGTTGTTTCCTGCACGAAGTTCTGGCTCATAAATGCACCAAGGCACAGGGAGCAAGCAGGGCTTGTGTCATTCCCAAGGGAAACAGGGATTTGGAGCTCTTGAGCTGAAATATCACACAGGATCATAAATGCAATGTGGCTCTTTTGACATCCATTATAATGCAATCTGTTTTCCTTCCATTTCTGTTTTTGTGGGGTTAAAACTGAAGATCAGATTTCAAATATATATATACACATATATAATGTATATATGTATATACATGTATAATATACATATATAATGTATATATGTATGTACAAATATATAATATACATAATATATAATATAATATTATATAATATGCATATATATAATTTTATTACAAATATTCTTGTTTGGCCCTAGCATAGATATTATTTTCTGATATGAATTTTTATTTCCTCTTGAACAATCGTGGCAGTCTATCAGCAAACTGAAACTTGGTATTTTTATCAAGTATTGCCAGGTTTGCTTAGTTTGGTTTCTGACTGTTGGGCAGCCTCCCTGGTTTGTTTGCAGGATGTGTTCTTAGCACTTTTCCATTGTCACTGATTTTGGGATGTCATAGTGAGGATAACCACAAGTTAGTAATCACAATTCAACTTAAATACATGGAATTAAATGACTTATCTTGTCATGTAAATACTCATAGTTGAAATTTAAAAAATGTGGTGTTATTTTAACCCAGTTGTTGTTAACAAAGGGGGAGTTTGATTTTCTGCTGTCACCTAAAACATTTGTTTACCTTATTTATGTGCTTGAGAAACTTCCTTCTAGGAAACGAAAATAAATGCCTGGGACATGCTCACTGGATAGCATTTGCTAACAAATACAGCTGAAGTTACAATTGTAGGGATTTTTTAATTGTTCTGAGCAGAGGAAGGGTTAACTTTGAGGGCTGACTCTGGGAAGACAGAGCAGAGGTTCTGTGTCTGTGCTGTCCTGTCATGGGACAGGGCCAGAGCTGGTGACAGAGATGGGACAGTGGCTGCAGGGGTGGCTCTGGTGCAGGGGTGTCAAATCTGCATTTTTGGGTGCTCAGTTGCAGGGATAGTGTTCTTTCCCACGTGTGAAATCTGCATTTTCTGGGTGTAGTGCAGAGACAGACAGATGTGAGTTGGTGCTTTGGGCCCAGGTGAGATCTGGTGGAGCTCTCTCCATGCTCTGTGTTTCTGTTAGTGCTCGTTAGCTAAACCAGTGTACATTTTTCTGCATCAATGTGGCTGTTCCCTCTGTGTAAGGTGAATATTTTTGCCTGCTCTCGGTGCAGGTGCCCAGTTTGAGCAGTCAGCCCTGGGCAGGGATGTTTCCCCTGGCAGGGAGGGCTGGGGGACCACGGGAGCTCCCTGGCTCAAATCTCCATCCCTGCCCATCCCCAGGCTCACCTGGGCTCTGTCCTGGGCAATCTGCTGCAGGTGGCTCTCAAAGGGAGGGCTGGCCTAACGTGATCCCCAGAGGTCCTGTCCAGCCTCAGCCATTCAGTGCATTTCTTGTGGTGCTGTAATTTCTCATTAATCTAATGCTAATTTATCATGTTAAGGTTTCTCTTTAAGGCTTTTCCAGCAAACAAGGTATGAGCTGTTTACTGAAAGAAGCATGAGAGAGGAGTACACTGAAAATGAGAAATGGGAGTTTTCATTTCTAATAGAAGAATTCATAGAAGAAACTGTTGGTGTCTGTATATTTAAATTCTGGTACACATTCCCACTTCAGTTATTTATGTACTTAACAACAGTAAGTTCTACCAACTTTAAACTTAATTTACAGTTGAGTTGGGAAGGATTTTTAAAAAAATTTTGTTGTTAAACAAATCTTCAGTACAATAAATAATCCTGACTATAAAGGACTTTCTTTGTGCTGACTTAGAAGCCATCCATAATCCCTATTTTGTCTATATACAAAATCTTTAATATGAGTGAAGCCATGCTTAAAATTCTGTAGGTGAAGGATTGAAACCCAATCATGTCCAGGTAGATGTGGCTGGAAATGAATCAGCACAGCTCATCAGCTGCTCACAGCCTGGCTAACGCAGTCCTGGGCCTGCCCTGCCATCCCTGTGGCCACAGCAGGGCTGGGGCAGCCTCAGCTGAATCAAATCCAAATTGTGCAGCCTGGGGAACTGCTCTGCAGCTTGGGCTGAGGTGTTCTAGCAGCCACAGAAAGTCTTAGATTTAAATATGATTTCACAGTTGAATAATTTGTATTTTTTTTTATTTCCTTGCACTTGACAGTGGAAGGAAAAACATTCAAGCAATGTTTGAAAACAGCTCAGTTTGGTGTTGTCATTGTCTGCTCTTCAAATACATCTGCAAGGTTATTGTTATGAAAAGTTACATATAAATCAGTGCCATATTCCCAGTCACTACAATGAGTTCTCTAGAAACAGAATTCGTTCTTGTTTAGTATTTAGCATTTCCCTGGAGCTTGTGGGGTGCAGCTGTGGGGGCTGAGCCTGGTGTGTCCCAGGATGGAGCCCTGCATGAGGAGGTTTCTCCCATCCCTGTGGAGATGGCCTGGACAGTTCTGTGTCCTCAGCAGTGCCAGAGCTCCCAGGCTGATGGGTGCCATGGGCTGGCACCAGAGTTCCTGTGGTCATGAGGCACAGTGAAATTTTTAATACATTTTATACAAACCAGCCATTAGGGTGCAGGTTTGAACCTTCTTGCCTGCTCTAAATATGATTTTCTAGAGAAATATGTTTGTGGGGGACATGTGCCACTAAACAGACCATCAGAATAATTTTTCTTTAGAAGTTTATATTTCACCAAAGCACCAAACCCCAGAATAAACTGTTTGTGTACATAATTATTGAGGCAAACAGTCTGTTTACAATCCATGGTACACAAATTATGGCACATTCTAAGGAATGATTCTGAGTCTCCCACCAGGGATTTTACACTCTGTGGGGTCAATCTGAGTGCAGGGGCAGCCTGAGGGCCTGGATTGCCCATGGGCTGCACCCCTGAGCAGACTGGAGGGTGCTAGGGGACCTTGCTGTGTCACCAGGGCTGGGAAATTGCACCTGGGAGCAGCCTGCACTTCAGCTGAGCTCCATCAGTCCCTGAGGAGCACATCCAGGGATTCAGCTGATGGAGATTTCATCCCACACCCAGCAAATGATCCCAGCATTTATTTATTTATTCATTCATTCCTGCTGGTACAAAATGACCTTTTTGTTTTCCCGTTTATATTCAACTTTCTGCCTACTGCTGCAGATCCTTTGAACTTTATTCCTGTGGTCAAGCTCTTGCCATTTTTCTTTCACTTGTTGCTTTTTTTCCTGCCTTGGCCCTGAGTGCAGGGAGTGGGAGCAGCTGGACCTGGTGACCAGGAACGGGCAGGTCCTGGCATGGGGACATCAGTGACATCAGTGACATCAGTGATGTTGGTAAAAGCAAAAATTGCTTTTGGAGGTGCTGTGCAGGCAGCAGGGCAGGGATTGGGATTTGGGGTGGATGTTGCAAGGCTCAGGGAGAGCTGGCTGATGCAGCCCATGACTTGGGCACAGTCTGAGCTCAGCTTTGCAGTTGTGTCCCCTGTGAGCACATCTGTTGGCACAAGTCATTTATTTTCTTCTCCTGGTTTTGTCTGGCCTTTCAGACAACTTCCATTATGTTAATGTAATTAATATTCTAAAAAGCAGGATTAGGACAGTTTATTTCAGGAGTGTGTGCTTTGCTTTTTCCTTTTCTTTCCCATGCTGCCACTACACATTTCATTGCTAATGCTAAAAGAACCTGCTTTTCTGCAATTCTTTCTGGCATGGAAGGGCTTTCCTGTATTTCTCTGCCTCATTGACTCTCCATCTCATTTAAAAATCTTTGCTGAAGATACATCTTTTTCCCCTTGCATGACCCTCATAATTTTTATCTCTCTCTGCTGTTATTTTAGTATGTAATTTTACTTTTAAACTAGCTGATGGCCCTTCGTTGGAGAAGGGGCAATCAATAAATTATGTGCTGATTGTGTATATTCTTCATCATATTCTTGGATTTCATTGTCCACACCATAGCAGTTGAGATGTATTTTTGTTGTACTTTTTCACCTTCTTTTGGGCATAGTTATTCTTGGCTTTTAATAATTGAAAGAAAATTAGGTCTTTTTCCATCATGAAAAAGAAAGAATGAAAGAATGAATCTCCACCTGCTAAATATCATTTATATCAATCAATGGCCTTGCTGAGGAAACACAAGCTTGAGCAAACTCAGCATGGGTTGAGCAAAGAAAGTGAATGATTTCCCTGAATAATTTTCAGTTCATGTCACTAAATCATCAACCAACAGCTTTTAGAGGTAATAAATTTCTATGAAAAACTCACCAAGAACTTCAGAAATACTTCTTTTTGTGATAACAAAGTGTTTTGGGGGGAACTTAACAAGAGAAGTTTTTGAGACCCACCTTGATCCTTCTCACAAGATGTCAAGGAGAACTTTGCAACTTTTTATCCAGTTAGTCAATAGGAAGTTTTCAAGAGTGAGGTTTAGAGAAGGAAAATCCCACCTGGGGTAGGTATGGTCAGTCCTGGCAACACGGAGGTGTGAGTATGGGTGCAGGTAATTAAGCAGAAATAATGTCATCCTTTCCTCTCAGGTATGGACAGGTATTTCTTGTAGATCAATTCTGTGCTCTCACTACATGCTAATAAAGAAAAAAAGAGAAGACTGAGCAACTGGTAGCAATTTGGATCATTTTTCTGCCCATGAAACTTCAGCTTTTTGGCTGCACCTGTGTTGCTTCAAAAAGATTGTCAGAACACTTGTGATTAGAAAAGTCCGTTCTACTGCTGTTTTGTGGAGTTTCAGAAATTAATTGAATATTAAATAGCTCTGTAAAGTAGCACCACCCATGGGTGAGTTACCTTCCCAGCTCTCAGGAATGGTTGGTGCTGGCACTTCATGCTGTTACTGGATAAGTAAATTGTAATATGTAAAAAAGCAGGAACATATTCTTAGGTCATCTCAAAGCATGAATCCAATCTCATAAAGATTTTCATGATGGTTTGAGGGATGGGATGTGCATCTTACTCATTTGCTCACACAAGACCCTTGCTGCTGTCCCATTCATCAATGCACCAGTCCAGGCCAACAGGAGTGAGCTCTCCAAGAAAGATAAAGAGCAGAAATCTCAAATGAAAGACATTGTTCTTTGTACCAGTTCACCTCATCTGCCATCACCTGTAATTGAGATTATCCAGCTTCTCATCTGCCCCTGTACCAAGGTGCTGGGTGGGGAAAAAGGCTAAAGAGGAGAGACAGACTTCATAAAACAAAATCAGGGGAATTCCAAGTCCTGAGTTAAGACAGTGCTGGAATATTATTTAGAAGCCTTTCAGCTATTTCAGTTTAATAATTGTTGAAAAAAAGAGCAAGCAATAACACATTGTTGGCAAGAGAATGTCAGCCAGCCAAAAACAATCACAAAGAGAGACTACCTTGCACCCTGAAAATGCTGATTGCACTTTCTGTGAAGCCAGCAGCAAAAATATGCTTGTTTTATTTCCTACTTTTGGTAAACAACTTTAATTAATTAATCTCTCATTGGCTAATGCTGTGCCTGCAGTGCTGCAGATGAATGTTCAACTATCACAGCTCCAAAACTTGGAAGCTGACACTCAATTTTGTAAATGTAACCCAGCAAGAAGTTATGATGCCTTTTCAAAGTCCTTAGCAAATTAAAAGGGCAGTTCTTAGAGCAGTGAACATTATTTACTGGCGTTTAAATATCCTCAGCAGTGAATTGTTTCATGAGATGTGTCAGTGTATCCAGACTGAGTTGGTACCAATAACCTGTGTCAATCTGGAATCTTTGACATGAAGCTCCTGCTTCAAAGATTCCATTCCTGGTGAAGCAGAATTCTCTTATTGCAGTTTGGAAACAGAGCTGGTCCCTCTGCTGGAACTGCAATAGAATTTGGTGAGGAATATCTGAGCTGGTACTGCCTCATCTGTGCCCATCAGGTTTGTAGGAGATGTGCCCAATTCCTGAGCTCTGCTTCTCTGTGATTATTTACTTGGTTGCTGCTTTCAAGGTACATGGCAATTCTACTGCTTTTTTCTTTTTTAAAAGTATTGACTTGAGAATCCTGAGGTGAAGCTGGTTTCGTTTCTCTCTAGGAGATCATGGGTAAGCAAGGAAAGGGAAGTTGCTGTTACTGCAGCAGTGCTGCTCTCAAAATTTAGTTTGAACTATCCCAAAGTGTCTTCAACTTGGTAATAATACAGTTTTGCAAACTCCTAAAAGTGGATAGCCAAAATATTTATTTTAATGAGTATTTTTATTAAACTAGACAGCATTATTACTGCCACAGATTAAAGACCTATAATGTGACTTTAATAATGTTATTAGATGTTAATGTCTTAGGAAAGCACTTTGAAGATGAAATAGTTCTCATTTACTTTTCCTCATAATTAATCCTAATGTGCCAAGGGACAGCACATCTTTGCATCTTTTCCTCCTGTTCAGTTTGGCCAAAAAGGAAAGACAAGAATCTAAAACACTTCTGTGACTGAGTGAAACTGGAAGTTGTGAGTAAATCCAGTAGAAATCCACTTATACAGATCTCCTTCTAAAATTTCTGTTTTCACTGCATAAAACAAAACCTGGCAGTAGGCTGTCCAGTTTCCAGGGTTTCTGGTAGGAATTATTCATAATAGATTTGTTATTTCTACATTTTAGAACACCATTTCATCCCATCACTGGTGGAGTTATGCCCATCATGTTACCAGTTCTTTCAGGAAGGGAAGAATAACTCATTTCCTGCTGGGAGTTTGTTTGCTGCACTTAGAGCTGGAGACTAAATATTTTTGTTCAAGGACAAAAATATTTAATCATCCAGACAAGAGCAAAATAACAATGAATTCAGTAAATGTGACTGCAGGGTCTGGGGGAGTGGGGACCCCTGTGCCCCTGCAGGGCTGGGCTTTGCTCCTGCTGCACCTTCCTGTGCTCCTGTTTTTCACTGGGAAATTTCCACAGATAAAAAGAAAACAAAAGAAAACCTCGCCGTGATCATTTTCGGTCTCTGGCTGTTATTTTTTAAAAGGTGCAGTTATTGATGTCTCTGTACCAGATGGTGTGATCCCATGATGCCTCTTATAAAATGTGATATATAAGCATATAGCTCAATAGTTCAGGGTTTGTAATATAAATCAGTCTTATGATATCCTCCACAGGCTGGTCCTTTTATATTCCTACTAAGAACCAAATTAATCAAGCACTATTTTGTTCTGATTTTTGCTTTGTAGTATTTGGGTTTTTATTTGATAGAAGTTAATTTTTATCCAAAAATACACTCTGGTTTTTTAAAAAATCAGAACCAGACACAAAAGATTATGAAGCATTTATTCATTTCATTGTTTAAGAAGCACAATATTTTGAAACTGGAACCTACCAGCAGAACAGTTGGAAGACTGAAGATACATCTTCATTTACCATACAGCTGAATAACTTGTATAGCATTCTACTAATTAGTTTGATTACAATTTTTTTTCTGTCCTTTAGCACATTTTTATTGAGCTTCTTTCTTTGGAAATACCAGTAACCACAAATCCCATAATTAAATCTTTAGACAGATAAGCTTCACTTTCTTTGGGAAATGTGTAAGAAGCAAGATGCAGATTTGTGCTGCTGGACAGTGAAATGGATGAGACCAAGACCTGTTTTGGTGATGCCCAAATGTGCTGTATAATTAATGTTGTAGGGTTTTGTGTCCTTTGAGGGATATGCAGAATAACAAATGTTCATCTGCTAAAACAAAGGAAGTTTTTTTTGAACTTTAGTGGCCTTCATGGCTTAAGGGTAGAGAAGTAAAAATATTCCTGGCTTCAAGAAGAATCAAAAATTTTCAATGCCTGGAGAAATACAGCTGAGGAATTCCACATTGGGTGTTGATCATAAAATTGTTAACAGTGGAAGAATATATTTACTTAATTATATATACATATATCTATATAATACAACCCCCTCCATGTGGGGTGGATAGCAGCTTATCTAAAATTAGCTTTACACCTAAGCTAATATCCAGCTTGCTTCCATCCTTGTTTTCTGTCCTTGCAAACAAGGGATTTCAACACTGGTGAACAGCTCTTCTGGGTTGGTTTGGAGTTGTTTTCTTAGATTTGTATTATTTTCCTGTCAGTCACTAACCCTTCTGGTCTGAGGCAGGGGTTTTTAAGCATCAGTCAGGTTTGCAGTGGTGGAGGCTGGCTGGGATCTGAAGGTGAGGCTGTAATTTTTTGGTGGTGGTGAACTGAGGGGCTGAGGAACAAACCAGGTTTATTTGTGATGTACAACAAGGTCCTGCAGGTGGGTTTGGTGCCTAAAGGGAGGTGAATATTTGCAATACCTGAGAGTGCCAGAGCTGAAGTGCTGCTGGTGCAGGTGTTCTGTGCCTGGGAGGGGCAGAGCTCAGCTGAGTGGGGTTTGTGCCCTGCAGAGATCTCAGTGTCCAGGTGGGCTCAGCAAATCACTTCTTGCCTCAGCAGCAGAAATGTGCTACAGAAAGTCATAAATAACTGCAAAAGGTGTAATAGGCCATGTCCTTCTAAAACAAAAGAGGGGAAAGTCTGAGATATTTTCCCTTTTTAAGAGCTGAAGAGTATACAGAAGGAAAGAACCTTGGTGTGGTTGAATTTGTGGCTGGAGATTGGAGAGCAAATGGCTGAGGTGGCTTGGGGTGGAGAAAGGCACTGAGAGAAGTGTGGGGGAATCACCTCTTCCTTCCCTAATTTACTTTTAGGGCTTCTGGTCAGATGTGTCTCCTTTCATGATGATAAATTCCTGACTCTGTGTCTTCAGAAATATCTCATCTGTTTAATCAGCTCCTTATCACTGCTGTAATACAGTGATAGAATAATTTGAAAGCAAGAGCAGAAAATTCCTCCCTTAATACAATTTCTGTAGTGTTTCTGAGGACAAATGTTTGCATAACTCAGAGTAATTTTTATTATAATATAATTTGTTATGTAAATAATTAATTTTCCTCAAATTGCTAAAACTGAGGTTTTGAACCCAGGGCTTGGGGCATTTCCTGCATTCACTGATTTTTTTATCATTGCTCATGGAACTCCTTTGGAAAGTTCGTAGCCCACCAAGTGGTTTAGAGGTTTCTGCAGTTCTTCTGGTGGCTAATGATAATTAATTTTTTCTAGCAATAGTAATGATTTAAGCATATTGCTCTAATGAGTGTTATCTCATCTTTTTCCTTAATTAAGCAAGTTGTCTTCAGTTAGCAAACACCATTATTGCTGACAAATTTGAAAGTAATAGTTTGTAGATTGTAATCCATTCATCTCTTACTTCTATTTAGATTACAAATGTGTTTCCCAAGAAATAATTTGGGAAAGGATCTGATCTGCACTCTTGGTTAGGGGAACACAGTTGCTTCTTTTAAATTAATATTCCAATACCTTCTCTCAGTGCTCTGCACTTTCCCTGTGATTTCTTGTTAGAAGTACCAGTGGTCCTGATTTTACAGCACTAGTGGATGGTAACTCTTAAATTGGCCTAAAATTAGGGAAATATATTGTTCAAATTGTTTATCTATATCTAGCCTTATCAGCAAGTTAAGTATTTAGAATTACCCTGACGTCATTCCAGTAAGAAAAAAATCTGGTCAGATACCTCAGATGTTTTTCCAAATGTTGGTACATTTAAAGTCTTACCAAACTATTGAAACCTTCAACCAATTCATTTTAGTCAGATAGGGCCTGAAGTTGAAGTATTTTATAAAAGCTAAACAATGCCAAATGCATTTGGCTGAGATCAAAACCCAAATCTATTTGTTCTCTTTCATCTTCAGTGTTCCATTTCCTAGGAGTGTGACCTTAGTCAAACATCTATTAAAGTTAGCTTTTGATCTTACTCCCTGTACAAAAAAAAAAAAAAAAAAAAAAAAAGGAAAAAAGTCAATCTTTAGAATTTTCTTCCAGAGACAATCACAGTATTGTGTTTTAATGTTCCAGCAGCGTGTGAGTAAATAGGATTCTCTGATGTATGTGATAGAGCAGTGGCTAAATGGGACAATCATTTTTGTGTCAGAGACAAGAATCAAAAGGCAGCATTCTTCAGAAGCTGTTAACTGGAAAAATCCCCCCAGGTCAGTGGAAACAGGTTAACTGGTCAATGTGCTGCATTTTTGGGTCCTTTGATGGAAATGCCTTGTAATTTGATAACAGGTAGCTGTTCATTTGTAATACAATTTTCTCTTCACCAGTCAAAGCTGCCTAGTGATTAATCAGTAAAGGGGTTAATTTTCTTCTCAAGTATGAGCAGTTTGGTGGCTTTTGAAAGAAGTAAGGACAAATTTTTTATTTCCTGAAGAGAATATAAATAAATTTCTTGGTCATCTTTAAGTTCCTTCACTTTAGGGGAGTCTGTGTCACATCCAGCCCAAGAGAAGTGAGTGGGTTTTCTTAAATACATATCAGTTCCTAATCATGTGCAGGGGAATAAAATTACAGTTAGGATTTCTGTTTAGCATACTGAGCTGCTCAGATACTAATTGATAAATGTCTGTTAGATCTATTTTTATGAATGTAGTGCTACTGTTGGGGAAATGTCAATTAAAGGATATGGTAGATAAATACTGAAAAGATTTATTTAAAAGGAATATCTATAAAAGAAGCAGTATTTGTCTTTTTAATAAACTTCAGAATTGACAGATGTTTTACATGTTAAGCTTCTAAAACCAGAGTTAAATGCTTACTGGGAATACATTGGAATATTACCTCAATAACTTTATAATAATGAATTTAGCAATGTGGGAAATGCCTTTAAGTAGATTTAAACCTCTCAGCTCTAAACAGCTGCAAAAAGTACAGTATTAATACTGAGAAATGGCTGAGGACTGCAGAATACAATAGTTGTAAAAGGAATGCTTGCAGGGGGTTGGTTATATAATGTAGAATTCTGGAAAAGCAGGATGAAAGATACCTGCAGTATTTTTCTGAGTTTAATAAAAATATCTCAGTACATGTTGGACATCATTTATATTAAATTCAGTTTTATTTTTAAAGTAAATTTATTTCATTTCAATTTTAAAAATCCTGAGAATCTATTTTAAAATCTGAACATACTTTGACTACTGAAATAATTGCACAAAACCTGAGCTAAAAATGTTTGTTGCCATAGTTCTAGAAGAAATGAAACTGCTATACTGGTGCAAACTCAGGAGTAAAGACCAGTAGAGTTCCTATGTAAAGATTTGCAAGGGCAAAGAGAATATTTGCATAATTTTAGATTACTCAGTGTTTCAATTCAGTAACTAAATTATTCCTCTCCTCCTCGAGCCTGCATTTGGCTTGGAGGCTGGAAGTTAATTCAGCTTGACCAATGAGTAGAGACACATCCTTTAAGATTTTAAAAATGGTGTAGTTCATCTTCTACGTGTTATTTTTATTCACCACCTGGAACAAGAAAATAAGCTTCCAGTCAGTGTCTCAGCTTTGAAAAATGTTCTTTACCTTGCACAGCGTAAAATGGAAATAGCCATTCTGGCATAACTTCATAAACAAAGGTGATATTAACCTATTGGGACTAAATTACTTGTCTCCTGTGTTATTTGTGCAAGTAAATGTGCATGAATAAGCTTCAGCAAAGCTGTAGGAAAGTAACTTAAAAACAGAGAATGATCAGAAGTAAAAAAAAATGCTGAGGAAAAAAAGTAAAGGTAGCCAGTCCTCCCTAATCACATTCCTCACTCTCTGGCTGAGGGATCAATAGTCATTCACTCATGGCCCAGAGGGAAGCAGGGCTCTTTTGTTTCTGTACCTGTGCTCTGACCGTTCCCGTGGCAGCCTCCTCGTTTCCCTGTGTGCTTGGGGCTGCCCAAATCCATCACCCTCACCGGAGCCCGGCGCAGCTCCTGCCACGGGAGTTTGCTCTGCAGGCTGGAGCACTGCATGGAGTTGTCCTTCCTCAGGTTGTTTTGGTGTTTTGGGTTGTCCAGACCCTGCTGGAACTGCAAGGAACTCGCTCAGAACATCTCATTTCCTTCTTCCAGAGGAGAACCCCGTGGTTCTCACCCTGAGTGCCAAGGTACTCTGCCTTCTTGCCACAGCCAGCACTGCTGGGAGGGATTTGGTGGCAAATCTGCATTTCTGAGCTCTGTGTGGAGATCAGGCTGTGGCTGCTTTGGGGAAATGTGGCTTTTCACTCCTTGAAATGGGAAACAAACCAGAAACCCAACAGGGTTGTTAAACCAAAGGTATATAAAGAGATCATAATGTGGCAGTAGGTGGAGTCCTCATTTGAAGACGTAGAGGTCCCTGCTCCCCCAAATGTTATTTTATTTTACATTGAGCAGTTAATTCTGGGTATTCATCTGGGGATTTCCTATTCCAGGAAAATAACATTTGTGCACTACATTCTACATATTTTGTCTGATTCCAGTAAGTGTAAATGTGATAGGTTTTGCTTGAAGCTGGAGATCCCCTAATGCCATCCCCAAATATTTTTCACTGTGAGTAAGTTGTGGGTTTTCAAATGATCTTAAAGCATGAATATTTTGCTTTAATTCAAGAGCCAGAATTGCAGAGTGGTTATAGGTCTCAGAAGAGCATTCCTGGAATTTCTGTTCCTAAGAGATGCTGCTTTCAAACTTGACTCTTTTGAGGTTGTGCTAATTAAATGCCATTTGGAGAGGAGTGTCTGGGCTCTCTCTTTTCATTGCTTAGATTATTGTGCTTCAAATAAGCATAATATTTTTGTGGGTTTTATGAACTGGCCACAGATTTCTCAGCCTTAAGTAACCAAGAGTTGTGTGTGATCAGAGCATTCCATTTCTGTTCTGGCAGAGTCCTGAAAATGGCTCATGTGGAAGCAGCAGCATGTAGGGGATGATTCTACAAATTTGCAAACCATACTTTAAAAATCCAGTTTCTACCAGCAGTGCTGATCCTGGCAGTGTGTTGAGGGTTTTTTTGTGAAATATTTTAGCATGGTGAATTTATGGAACTCACCATTCACTTAAAATCCTTGAAATGCACCATTTTAAAAGTGTGGATGGAGACAGCTGGGGTGTAGCTGCCATGTGTCATCTGATACAAAACAAATATTTGTATGGTGTTTTCCTGTCACAAGTAGGAAGTAGCTTGAAATCACTCACAAAGATATCCTTATTCCCAGAAGACCTCCCAGCCCAATTAATTTTACAAACTCAAGAGATTTGTGCCAGCTCCAGATAAGCTTTCAGAGTTTTTGGTACTTAGCTGAAAGCACTTCCAAAAACTTCTGCCATTTCCCTTCTCTCATTACTGCTTATGGACAGGTGCTTGAAACTCACAGAAAGTGATGTAATGGGAAAGGAATAAATGGGGAGGAAAAAGAAACAAGAGCAAATTCTGATTTCACATGGCAGCACGTGCACCATGGCAGACTTCTGTGCTTATAGAGGAGTAACAGATTGTGCATGATCAGTATGAGGACTGTGAGGTTTAATATATTGATAACATCATTTTAGGTTCCCAGGAACCCAAGAATATTCTAAAATAGATGACAGAGTCCTCCAGTCAGAAGCAGATACTGTTGGTAACCACCATTCTTTCCTGTGGCTTCTGAATGTTCAGCACTTTGGAGTTAATATTTTTTTCCTGTAAATGGAATTTATTTTGTGTTGCTCTCAGGGAGGTTTTTTAATACATTTCTGGTTTCATTTTTAATTTCTTAAGTCCTTTTCTCATAGAATTGCAATCTTTAGTCTGTGACAGCATTATGAAACAATAAGCAGAAAGTTTAGATAGTTTGAGAGTTTGGGTGATTATGAACATTAATTTAACTCAGTGAAATCAGGGTCCTTATGCATAAATTTGTCACTCTCTTGATGTTTGAAAACACTGCTTAAACACACTCCATATTGTAAGTTCTCATTTTGTGTCAAAAAATTTCAATGACATGACTAAAACTGCATCAGGTCTGCCCTGAGGAATGTAAAAGTTGTCCAGGGGTTGTGGTTTTTCAGTGATAATTCAATGGCTGCTGTGTCTGGGGTGTGCTTCCATCTTCTGAGAGCTGCACATCCAAAGTGGGGTGCTCAGTCAATCAAATCTACAGAAGGAGGTAAAGGTCACAGTAGTGCAGAATACTAAAAGTATTACACATTAGAGCCTTGACAAATCATTCTCATGACAGTGATTGTAAAAAAGAGCAGAAAATGTCACAAAATTAATCAATTATCATGAGACCCACTGTAAGAATTATGGAAAAAAAAGCAATGTAACCCTCTCAGTGCTTTTTGAAGTTCTGATTTTCCCATTTCCCTCCGAGAGGGGAAGCTGCAGTTTGGTTTCACATGGCATGCAGGTGCCTTTTTGGGTAGGAAATCAACTGTGAAATACACAGCTGGGTTTGCTGTGCATCAGCTTGAACAGGAGTGCTCATCTTACAGATCTGGGCACAAATCTGGGATTAAAATTTCTGTGTGCTTCTAACTGAGCCCCTTGGGTCTAGAGGGGAAATCTGACAGCTCTTGGGTCATCATCTCCTCCTGTGGATGGAGGATATGAAATATCCCAGGTATACTTGATGGAAGATGTTCACATTAAAAATGTTTCCAGTCTTTCAGATGGATGTCAGGGAGGATAAGATCAGAACAGAGGTTGTGAGTGGGGTGAGAAGTTTAAATAATAGAGACAGACATGGGGTGAAAGCATCTGGAACTCTGTCCATGTTTAAAGCAGACCCCCAGATTTTGTAAGAATCAGGGCTCTTGCCACTGTCTAAATATGTGTGAAATTACAGAGTGCCAACCTGTTGCTTCTGTGAATTGTTGCACAGAATAGCAGGGATGTTTTCATGTTTGGAGGTTTTAATCTTGTTTATGCTCATGTGAACTTCTGCATGAAATTGTATTTTAAAGTGAGGTGAGCGAGCACACCATGTTAAACAGAAATTACCAGGATTGCAAAATCAGGCAATGTCAGAAACTCAGAAACATTCGTGCAACGCTAATTCTGATCCCTTGAGCATTTGGCAAAGTCTTTAAATGACATTATCAGTGTTTTCCCCAGCACCACTGCCTGGGTGGTGATGGAGCTGCCATTGCCCTGTGTGGGATGGAGATCTGCCCGTGGGTCTGTCCCCATCCAGCAGCTGCACAAGGGGAACTTACCTGGGGAATATTTAGGGACTGCACAAAAGCAGGGCATCAGGTCCCTCCAGAAAAAACTGTGACATTTTCAGGATGACTGGAGCTTCTCTGTGAAAGATGAATTTCTCACAATTCCTGATAAAAATGAGTAATACTTGTTTGGATTTTTTTCCCCCTCAGTAGGATTCTTTTGCCATAGTATAATGTTTGACATTTTGAAGTGGTGGTATTTAAAAATGTTAGGCCACTCAACATTTTTTAAGTATTGTCTGAAATGTTTTGATAAGGATCATGTAAAGTAGTTTCTCAACTTTTATTAACTGGTTAAAGAATCCAAGAATCCCAGATTGGTTTGTGTTTGAAAAGACTTTAAAGCTCCTCTCATTCCACCCCTACCATGGGCAGGGACACTTTCCACTAGACCAGGTTGCTCCAAGCCCCATTAGGATAAATCAAGGAGTCTTCATTTTCTCTTTTGCTTTAATCATGCAGCATGATAAATACAGAATTTCAGATGTTCTCAGAAAACCAGTTCATGCTGTCATTTGTCAGTTTTCCTGCTGCAAAACAGGAAAGAATGTATTTTTGAGCTACGACTGTAATATCAGAAGAGCTGGCTGCAGGTGTAAGAACAGGTGAAGGAGGCTCCAGTGTTGTGATGCATTTCTTGGCTCTTGGCTGCCTTTCAGCTGGGCAGGGGCAGAGGGGTGTCCTGGGTTTCAGCCTGGGCTCTGGGGTGATGCTCCCACAGCCCAGCCCACCACAGAGCTCTCCAAAATCCATCCCAGCCTGCAGCGCCCAGTTACTCACCAGTTACTCACCAGTTACTCACTGTTTCCATCCTTGGGCTCTCAGATGAAGCACCCTGAGGGATTTTTGTGCCCATTGCCAGGTGGCAGCCAGGGTTCCTTCACTGGCCACTGATGACAGGACAGGCACTGGAGCTAAACCTTCCTGCTGCTGTTTGAGTCTGTCCACAAACATGAAAAATATCTGCAGGAACAAGACTTAGGAGTTTGGACCCATCTCCAAACTGCTTTAAGGCTTTGGGCATTTTGCAGTTCTTATCCAAGAATTCAGTTTCTCTGTCCTTTGTGTAGTGCTGGGTTTTGCCTCCCTGTTTATCACTAAGCAGGGATGATTCATTTCAGCTGGAGAAGCCTTCACATCCCAGCCCGATTTTGGAAATTAATTAATTAGTAAAATTTTGCAGGCATTCTGAAAATGTAAAGCATATTATATGTATTCCCTTATTAATTTTAATTAAAGTGAGTGTTCCTTTTCAGTCTTGGAAAGCCTAATTTGTTGGAGGTTTCAGGATTGTTTTCACTGTTGGCAATATGGTCTCTCATACTGACATTTCATAGAACCAGATCTTTTATCATTGCTCTTTTAGCACAGCATGCTTGACCCATAGCAGCTTTGAATGCAAATAATAAACAAGCCAATGCACAATGCTTGACTGTTATACTGAAATAATATGGCACAGCTAAACTGGGTTTCATTTTTCCTTCTGAATATTATTAATTGCAATGTGTTGACTGTTAATTTAATTAAATGTTTTGTTTTAATATAAAACCATTTTTCAGTTCACTGACTCACCATTTCATTTAATTAATTGCAAACCTCAGGATTTGATTACTCATAGTTCTCCTTTAGTTAATTTACTTGTTCACAGTTTTGACAGAAAAGCTTTCAAACTAATATGAAGGAGAGGCACAGTCTGACTAATCAGGAAACTGGAAAAAAATAGCTGTGGCTGGAGTATGAGATTAGCAGACACTCAGGGTCACCTGAAAAGCTCAGAGCCCTTGTATTCACCAGCAAAATCCAATTTTCAGTGACTGGGCAGTGGTTAAATGTTGCACCCAAGACACCAGCAGAATGCAGTTGAGTTTTGGATCCTTATCTAAACACCAGGAAATATTTGCTGAGGAATAAATTGTGACATTAGTGGGGGCAAGGGACACTGTCCCCTGTCCCCTGATGCTGAGGATGGGTCAGCACTGCCCTGTGATGGGACACAGCAACAACCTGGGCTGTGACTTTGGGCCATGCAGGGAAAATGCTGCTTCTCCTGAAGGAATTCACTGAGGAATCACCTCCAGGAGTCTGGGATGGGGATAAGAGAGTCACAGTGAATGACCTGCTGGGCTGGGGGAGCCTCCCTGGGGCTCTCAGACTCTGGGGTGCTGCAGGTGCTGTGGCTGTGGGAGCTGAGAGGGGCTCAGGGGGTGCAGAGCAGCCAAGGCTCTGCTCATCTGCAGCACCCCAAGCACTGGGTTCTGCCCAGGGGGGTGAAATTCCCTTTGGACCCAGCTGAGAACAGCCCTGGTTTGGATCCAGAAAAATTTGGATCCAAATTTTCATTTTGGAAATGGTTTGGTTCTTAGGCCTGTCTATCCAGAATACAACTGCAGAATTTTCCTTTACTGCCACCTGTGCATGAAGTGTTGGTTTGTCCATCCTTGCAGGGTTATTTTGGTAAATATTTGGTTATTTATGATATAAATCCATGTGCTGTGCAGCAGAATTCATCAGAAGGGGGGTGCAGAGTGTCCTGGCTGAGCTGGGCTCACAAAAAGCAGATCCCAGATGGCAGCTGGAGGTTCTGCCATGCCCACAGAGCACAGCTCCCAATGCCAGGTCTGTCTCAGAGATCCCACCAGGAGCTGTTCAGGTAACTGGGGGCACTGGGGGTGCTGGAGCAGCACCAGTCCCACCGTGGGGCTGTGGGCAGCCTTGCAGGAACCATCCCGACAGTGCCAGACCCCTCCTGTGCTGTGGGGCTGTGAGGGATGTCCCTGCTTGACAACAAATGCCCACAGTTTAATGCCTGGGTGTTCCTGACTGATCACAGCTGGCAGAATTTAACTGAAGAAAGGAGAATTTCAAGTGTAAATGGGCAGCAAACCCAGAAGCTTTGAAGTGTGTGATCCAGCACGTGGGTTTTCCTAGCAATCCTTTTTTGGTTTGTTTAGGGGGAAGTAGAGGGATAGATGTAAATGTTACAGCAGCTCCCAGGACATTTTTCAAAGTGAGGTGCTCTAAGTGAGATTGTGCTGCTGATAATGATTCATCCAAGAGGATGGAAATGATTCTTCAGTTCTTTGTGGATCCTTAGATAAGTCAGGCAAAGAACAGCCCTCTTCTCCACAGCCAGCCCAAACTGAGTCAGTTATAGAAGAGTTTTATTAGTAGTTAAATTAAATAATGGCTCCAGTAACATAATCCATGGTGGTACCTAATTGAGGATTGTGCCAATGCTGCCTGTTTTGTTTTCTGAATCATTTCAATCAGAGCACCCCCTTTCTGCTGAACCCATTTGCTTCAGCCTCAATTTTGTTGTGTCTCAGAGATGCTGAAGAATTACCACATTGTTTTTAAAGTGCCTCAGACAGAGTGTTTGACTTTCAGCTCTAGAAGTTCCATAGACTGGGGAGTGAGTGAGTGAGGGAATAAAGACTTTGCAGACAGAGTTTAGGGATAATCTCAGCTCTGTTTTCAGGCTGGTGCCTGGCTGTGCAGGACCTTGGTGCTCTCTGCACTGGGGCTGAGTTTTACTCCTGAAACTCGAGCTGGAGTGGAGTGACTGTGGTGTGGCAGATGGCACAGCAGAGCTCTCTGATCCATCACTGTTTCTTGGCTGGTGTCCTTATGGCAGCTGTGTCTGGTTAGGGAGCTCAGAAATGCCTGACAATAATTACCTTTAATTTCTGCAGGCCTCATCCTGGTGATTTGGGGACTGTGTTTGTTATTTGCTGTTTGTTCCGTGGTACCTTTCTGCCTTCATTACACTTGTGGTACAACTCTTCAGTAGAAGATTTTGGGAAATTTCTCTTTTCTCTTTTTTTTTTTTTTTTACACAGTGCCCTGGATAATTTTTTTCTCTTGTTGCTTCTCTGAAAATTTTGCTTAAGATCTGAATTTTCTTCCATTCCCTATTTACCTCCTTATAAATAGTTTCTTTACTGTTTTACATATTTAATTAAATTTCATGGCTTCCAATCTATATCAAGAGCTGTAAACACTGACCCTGATGAAAACACTGGAATATTGGTGTATCAGTGCATCTCTGGGTACATACAAATGATAAAATATTGGAGGAAAAAACTCCCATGTTCCAACACTATATTTTTATAACCATTAAAATGTATGTGAATTCTTTGCAAATGGATAAAAAATAGAAAGTGAAAAGGTGCCTGGAAATCTTGAAAACAGTCAATTCCTCAGAACTGTGATGATGCTTAGTTTTTTTTTTACTTCCTGAAAATAATGTAAAACTCACTCAAAGAGCAATCCCACTTCCTTTCCCTAACAAAAAAAAAAAGTGAAAAATTTGCAGACTATTTCATCTTCTCCAGAAAGTGTGTGGAGAGTTTTATCATTGAAGATGCATTCAGTGATGGATTAAGTGAGAGTGTCTGAGATAAAAACAGGAGTTTAAACATCAGGGTTTTTTATCTGTGTGATGAAAAACCTGTAGCGTTTGTAAAAGAACTTTAAAGGGTGTTGAAAAGAAATTCCAGCATGGTGGTTTTTTGTGTGAACTGAGGGCTGCATTAAATAACACAAAAGACAAAAATATTTGTGATGATCAGAATATCTTTGCTGAACTTGCCCAAAGTGCTGTATCCATGTGTGACAAAAGGTGTTCCTCTCCATGCAGTCCTGGATTGCTTCTTTTGTTAAATCTCTCTGAAATATTCAGAACTTTGTGCAGCCCTTTGGAGGAGCAGCAGAGCTAATCTGAATGTCAAATTCTTAGCAGCATTTAAAAGAGTGTTGTAATTTATGGATAGGGTGTTGAAATTATTAGTTCCTTTAATCAATATATAAATCTCTCAGTAAGCAATGTTTTCCAGAAGGAGATTATTTAATTCTGGTTGGGTGTATGATATTTCAGTGGGGTGCTAGAACAGGCATCACCACCAAAAAAATCATGGGTTTTAATAAATGCAGTCAGTGATTTTGTGGAACTAGGTAGCAAATAATAACAGCTAGTCCTGCTGTACTGAAGGGAAGAATAAACCCATTTAATCCATAACTGAGTGAATAAACAATTGTACCTGTAGAGATATTTTTGGCTTTGTGCCTGCATCTCTTGGATTTTCCTGCAAGAATCTCAGATTATTTTCAGTCACATCTTGCCCAGAATAAAAGTCATTTGGTACTGTCTGGAAGAAAATCTGATTCTTTATTTAGTGACCAAGCCAAAATGATAAAACTTAAAAACTTCACACTTATGAAAAAAAGATGCTGGGAATCTAAATAATAATAATGAAAAAAATATAATTATGCTAAGCTTGATGTTACTCTCTTTTACTTACTGGAAATAATTGTGTTTTAGTAATTTGAAAACCTTCTACCAATACCTCCCTTAATTCTGGGAATTTCTGCTGGTCCAAATGGTCTCTTAAAAGTGAGATTGATTCTGTAATTATCCAAATTGTGGTTTTCTACACATTTCCAGTGTAATGTTTTCATGTTACAATGATATTAATCCAAACCAGCAAATTCCCAAAAGGACAAAAAATATTTGGGTGCTTAATAGAACGACGAATGCTGTACTATTCCATGTTAATTTGCTTTGAACTGTTGAAATTAAGGAATACTGTATCTTACTCTGCATGTGGAAATTTTGTTGCAGCTAAATAAGTCAAGCAGAAAGTGATCAAAGTGACAAGGTGATCAAAGTGACGGGAAATTATATTTAAAAGTATAATCAAAAGGGATACCATTAAATAAATATTTCTTTGTGCTCTACATGTTAAAAAGAAAAATAAACATGAAAGATTTTTTTTTTTAATTCTTAGAATGGTGTATTGAAGTGGCTTGATTTTAAAACAAAGATGGTGTTCAGGGATAGCATTACTGTACTGGACTAAGAATGACCATTGAATTTATGTGACTTTTTCTCACTGAAAATGATTGTTCAGTTCATACCTGCAGTGCCACATTGTAAAATCTGACACTGCATATTATTTATTTAAATTTTTCCAGGTCTGACAGCAGCTGCCATGGCAGAGGCTATGAAGCTACAGAAAATGAAACTTATGGCCATGAACAGCCTGCATGGAAGTGGGAGTCAGAATGGAACTGAGTCAGAAAATGAGGAGCTCAATTCCAATGCAGGTAAGGGATCTGTGCCCTGCAGCTCTCAGCACCTGGGTCTCAAATTCCTGGGCTCTTGCATTTTGTAAGCTTTGCTCTACCAGTGCTAAATCAAAATTGCTGCTCTCACTCCTCCATATTCCTCCAATTTTCCCAAGAGCTCACTTCACTAATTGTTTGAAAAATACTGGTGAAGGATCATCATCATTATATTTGGATACAGACCTTCTAAAGTGCCCCCCAAATGCACCTGGAGTTACAAAAGATTTCTCCATTGGCATTGACACTGTCTGGAGTTTTCCATAAATGATGGAAGGTTTCCAAAAGGTCAAGCTGGGGGAACTCCTGAGTTCCACAGGTCATTGGAGAAAGGCAAGGCAGGGAATGCTCCATCCCCAACTTTTGGCTTTTCTGCATTTTGTTCTTTCCTTGGGTGGGTATTGCAGAGCCCAGCTGTGCAGGGGTTTGTGACAGTCCTTGGCTGGGGCTGGAGTCACCTTGGCCAGGAGGCCCTGGCCTGGAACACGTTCATGTGCTCCATAAACATTAATGCAGGTTTGAGCTAAGCTCCCCAAACTATATGCATTAATGTAGATTTGAGCTAAACTCCCCAAGCTATATACATTAATATAGGTTTGAGCTAAACTCCCCAAGCTATATACATTAATATAGGTTTGAGCTAAACTCCCCAAGCTATATACATTAATGTAGATTTGAACTAAGCTCCCCAAACTATATACATTAATATAGGCTTGAGCTGAACTCCCCAAGCTATATACATTAATGTAGATTTGAGCTAAACTCCCCAAACTATATACATTAATGTAGATTTGAGCTAAACTCCCCAAACTATATACATTAACGTAGATTTGAGCTAAACTCCCCAAACTACATACATTAATATAGGTTTGAACTAAGCTTCCCCAGTCCCAGCTCCCCAAGAACAGGGTTCAGAGGTGAAGTCAAAGCAGATCCTTTGAGGAGGAAATCTTTGTTTATTCTGATGTCCTGCCAGGTGAATAGAGGAGATTTTTACATGGTCAGTGTACAGAACCTGGAATGAGCCAGACCCACTTGGTCTCTGGTACCTGCCACAACAGGGGCACTTTCCCTTGGCCTCACTTGTTACTGCATCCTGCACCCCTGCCCTTGGGGAGCAGATTTTGTTGGTTTCCATTGCCAGTTGAAGAGGGAGGCTCAGAGTGATGCCCATGGCATCCCCCTCTCCCTTTGGCATTCCCTGCTGTGCTGCATGTGCATCCTCCCAGCAAAATGGTAATTTATTAGACCAATAAAGCAGCAGCTGGGAGGTCTTAGACTCATTTTCTAAAGGAATAACTTTGAATTCATGACAAATTATGCACAAAGCAGTCTTTCCAAAAGTGGTATTGCCTTTTGCTAATTTTGTGTACTCATCTGTATTTGAAGAAATCTGGCTTCTAACTCGTGCATTAAACCTTTCCCAGCTTCCTGTTCTGGAGGATGTGTATTTCTGATTCACCTCTCAGACCCTAATCAATTAGTGCGCATTGAATTCAGAAAAAAAAGCACTGAAAAATCCTATTAGTGATTGTAACTGAAATAGTTTACATAAAGTTCAGAATGAATGCTGAAAGTTCACTGAATGCTAAGAAAAAGGACTGAAGATGGAATTACTACAGAAGAGTAAGGAAACTTCATACAGAAAAGATGTAGGGTTGGTGTGGGAGTTTTAAAAGCTGCTGTAGAAGAGTTTAATTGGAATGCTCATAGTTTTGTGTGTGACCTGGTAGGGCAAAATATGTGTACCTCATGTGGGGAGAATCTACATTAATGTGATTATTTTAGGTACCACATGGAACAGGAAGTTTTTAGGGACTGTCCCAGCAGCCTCTGGACAGTGCATCAGGGGTGTGCCCTTCACAAGGGAGTTCTCTGTGGTTTAGCAACTCAGTGAGTTCTACAACCAGCTCAATGCCAATTTAAATACTTGGAAAAATTCCCACTGACTTTCATTACAGTGGGACCCAAGAATAAGAGTGTGGTGGCATTTCCATACAGATCTTTTCTCAATTCTTTCCCATTTCATTGCCTGGTACAGTAAAATTGCCAAGAGCAAATTTTCTGGCTTCAGTGCCAGTGTTGCTTGCAGAGCAATAGGTCTTTCTCAGAAAGAACTAGTATTAATCCTATTAAAAATCACAATTTCCACTCTTTCCAATATGTGCAACTTGAGTTTTGGGATAATTTTTGTAGTAAGTGGATTCCTCCTTTATTGCTGGGTCACATTACAAAGATTTACATTGAGCAGGATGTGTCAAAATGGAAAACCACCATGAAAAGAGTGAAAAGGTGCATTTCACCAAAAAAACAACTGAAGAATTAGCAAACACTCACTAAAGAAAACTCCTTGGTGTGGCATGAGGAGAGTGGGAATTTGGTTTAGAAGTTGATACACAGGTTGTAACTTTGATCTGCTGTAAAGGGAACACCAGGATAATTCTGTGTGCATGAAACCTTCACCAACTGTTTGCTTTGCTCTAGACTTACAGGATAAATGACTATTAAAAATAAAATGGGGATGTGAAATGAGGAAGAAAATTGAATTTTGATTTTTTTTTTTTTACTAAGAAGAGGTAGAAAGGAACAGAGCAAAGGAGTCAGAAGCCTCATAAGTGAGAAAAACATTTTATTTTAGGAGAGAGACCTACAGTTTCTTTGATTTGAGGTTGTGTTTAATAGCTTCTGTAATGGCTGCAACATGACTCTGCATCTAGATTTCAGCATGAATAACAACCTGTTCGTGTTTCATTTAGCTCCAGATGAGAAATTCTGTGTTTTATTGTTTTAGGAAATTAGTCTGTGTACTATTGCTCCTGGAACTTTATAATTAATCACTAAAGGTTATGGCTGTGGAGAGTTTGTGGGAAATAGATGTCTGAATGATTATAATTGTAGCTGTCAAATCAGAAATATGGTTGTACAGAGCCGAGGACCTTTTGCTTCCTTTGATTTTTTTTTCTTTTTACAGTAACAAAGACTCAAAGAGTTCCAGTTTTATTTAAAACAATTAGGTTGGGTTTTTACCTCAGTGTTACACATTGACTTCCTACAATGCCACTAAATATTTCACTTTTGGATATGTGCCTTCCTGCTCGTCCCACAGTCTGATAGATGAGTGGAATACTCTCTTTTTGCTGTTGTTTATTTTAAATTAAAAATGTAATTGAGCAGTATTAGGTCCTGAAGCTTTATTGCCAGATTTTTTTGCAAGTGTGTCATTATATACAGGCCATTAGTATAATAAAAAAAAGTGTTGAGGATGTCTTGGCATATTCATCTCAATCCCCATCTGTACCTGGTGAAGTATGAAATAATTTTGGGTTGCTTCTTACTGATGCCTGGCCTGTCACTTCTGCAGTTTTTTCCTCTGTGCATCATTTTGATGATGGAAACTTTTAAGAATTCTCTGTCTGAAGCCAGAATTTGTCCTGTCAGTTTAAAATCTGAACTCTTAACTCAATTTAACACGGCCAGTGCCTTAATTCCTCAGATATTATATTGTTCTCTAGCAAATTGCAGGTGGGGAATTGAACCTTACAAATGTGTCTGAGGGGCAGGGGGGTAAATGTGCCACTTCTTTGCCTGCTTCTGCTCCAGCTGGTGGTTTTGTGCCATCAGGTCCTACCTCCCTCCTTTTCATGATGTCACTGTAATCTCAGTACTGGTGGAGTTTGGTACTGGGATATTCTAAATAACTTATTAAAAAATAAATGCTGCAAGAGTTAATACTGAAAATATAGGGGGGAAATTCCCCAAAAAGTTTAATTTGAAGATATTTTTTTTTAATTGAAGCAATGCTGTAGTTCACAGTGCTGTGAGGAATGCTGTTATACATTTGAACATTGATGTCCTCCTTCCACTCTCTCTGCAGAAGAGAAAGAGATTTTTTTGCACCTTCCTACTCATCATATGAAGTGTTGAAGCAAAACTTCTCTGGCAGTTGAAAATCTCCTCTTTAATCTGGCACTGGAGCCTCTCTGGCCCCACAGTCCAGCTGACCTGGGCTGGCTCCTCCCTGGGGCTCAGTGTCCCTCCCCATCTTCACCTGGGATCTGGGCAGGAAGGCTGAATTTGGAGAACCAGGGTGGTTTGGGACAAAGGAACCTGGATATGGGAGAAATCCATCCCTCTGGAATTTCAAATTCCCAGGGACCATAATTCTGTTGTGATCTGTTCCTCCTTCTTTGGCCCCTCCAGGTGAGTCCTTGGAGAGGACCCTTTCTGCTGGTGGCACCCGAGGGCTGCCAGGAGTGGTTGTGGCTTTTCTGCTCCTCTTGGGAGGTGAGGAAGGGCTGGAGGGAGCAGCTGGAGCTGACTCCTGCTCACTCCAGCCCAGATCTGTTGTTGTGTAGAAATAAGATAAATAGAACAAAAGCTCTCTGGTTGCACTGAGGTGTTGAGGAAGATGAGCTCCTTCATCCATGTGCAGAGCTGAAACCAGGTGAAGTGTGTTCTGGAAATTAACGTGTCATTGCTTGGGGGATCTGGAACTTAGCTGAAATCTGAGCTTTTCTTTTTAATGGCGTGGCAGCAGGTGATGTGCACAATATCACAAGGGTGATACCTCACAAGGGTGAGGTAGGACAGACAGTAAAACAGAGACTGGGTGATGTCCCCTGGATGTCCCTGAAGCTGCCTGAGCCAGGAGGGATCAGTGCCTGGCAGTCGTGACAGGAGCTGTGTGTGCAGAGCCTCAGAGCAGAGAATAAGGCAGGTATTTCCTTCTGGTGGCTTTTGGAGTTAGCATGCATGATTTAAGAAATGTGTTTTGCTTTCCCAGGAGAGATATCAAACAGTACTAAGTGTTTCAGTGGTATTTCCTTAGGAAGTCAAAATGTTATTCTGTATGTAGAGGCTTGTTGCTTAATTTCCAGACAAGGAGCTAAGTTAGGCAGAAAAGAAAGGAAAAACACCCGAGCTTTTGGCATATGAGGATCAGAGAAAAAGCTCTCTCATAGAAAAAAAAAAGTGTTATCTTTTTATCCTTCTTTCCCTTCAGTACCTGCCATGCAGTTTTCTCACAAATGCAAACATCCTTCACAATCTGTTTAAAAAACCACAAATACATCACTCGGAGGAATATTTAAGGAACCATCAGGAGGGAAAAAACTCATTGGTTTAATGGAATGCTGTCAAGGAAAATCAGCATCACAAACGACACAGGGGCAGAATTGATACTTTTGCACTGACATGTTAAAAGAAAATCCCATACATTATTTAGAAAACCCAGAAATCTGTCAGCTGTATGATTGCCGAGTTAGCAGAAGCAGGAGGATGCTGCTCGAGTTGAAAAGAAACGCGTAGGCACAGATCCATATTGTAACCTTTCATGTTCTCCACCCACCATGAATACCCAGCTATTACACGGTCAGCATTTTTTAGTTTTTCTCTTTTAAAATTTTCAAGTGCTTGAAAAGTCAAAAGAGGTAGGTCTTTTCTCTAAAAAGCAGGATGCCAAGGCTGTTATTTTATTGTAAGAATGTAAAAATGACAGGACCAGAGAACAGGTTTTTTTAAATCCTTGAGTACCATGTAGATTTCATGAAGTAATTTTTCCTGTTGTTAAGGCAAGTATTTTTGTGTTACTTGATCTGAGAGTTATTCATTTTCTGAAATAGTTACGAATTTCCTTAAATTGTCCTTTGGCCAGGAGGGATATATGCAGTCTTGAAGCAAGAGAGAATTTAACATGTTTTGGTTTTAGTGCTGTCTCATCCAAAAACCAGACTTGACTCCAGCCCAAGCAGACACGTTAAAACATTTTATCCTAAAAACTGGGAGCTCTGTGCAGTGTTTGTGGGCAGTACAAGGGCTGGTGATGGTGAGGATGAAGGTGGGAAGGTGAGAGGCACAGAGGGAGTGTTTGCCCCTGTTGTGGGGACAGGATCTGCCTGCACAGGGAGGTTTCACCCAGGGCCATCAGACCCGAAGGAGAGTCAGGGTGTGGTGACACTTGGTGGTTTCAGGATGTGCTTCCATGCTTTGCCTTGGGGTTGTGCTTTCCTGGAACGTCGCTGAACCCACCTGGAAATGATGCTGAAGTTTATTGAAGCTTTTCCAGTGAAAGTGGAGTGAAGGAACTCAAACATTCTCATGACGTGGGGGCTTTAAAGAGCTTTCCCCAGTGCTGCTTGTCAGGAGAGATCCCTGGCTGGGGAGTGACAGGAGCAGAGAATTCCCTGTGGATGGTGTCAGTGCTGCCTCCCTGGGGACAGGCTCTGATAATCCTGCAGGAAGGGGTGGATGTGCTGCTGTATTTTCGAGGTACAACTGCCCCAGCATTAACCAGGAATAGAAATGCTGTTTGTTTGGGTCAGCTGTGCCTCATCTGCACTCTGCTGTTTTCTCTCCTGTTCCTCCCTTGGGCTCCCTCAGTCACCCAATAACCCAGTCTCCATGTGGGAAGCTTGGGAATAAGATGCAGATATCCATTTATTTGGCAAATTGTGGTTTTTTGGAGAGTGAGTGTCAGTGGATATTTTGTGCTGTGTTACCCCAGCAGTGGGCAAGGTTTAGTACCAAGAATTTCAGGGGCTTTAGTGAAGCTCAGTTCAATAGAATGCAAAAATGAATTTTTTATCTCCAAACTTACTTTAAGGTCCCATTTTAGATACATTCTTAAGCAGTTACCTATTGAATACATATGAATAATTTAACTGTATTTTTTAAAGTATTCATTTAAATTTGAACTTAAATACTTTATGGTAAATGTAGATAATGACTCACACCTAATTGTTGACACATCAGCTAATATTTACATATTTGGATTGACTGACACCCAACTCTGAGAAATGTGAAGTAGCTCTGGCTTTAGTTTTAAAACTAATAAAGGCGATATAACTCCAGAAGAGTTTTGAAAATAAAATTCTCTCCTCTGTAACTGAGGCATCTTTTTCTGTGAGAGGAATTATCTTTCAGGTTTTTGATGCTTACCTTACACATGATGAAATTAACTGTGTTTATAACATCCTGAGCTAATGGAAACTGGTTTAAAGATCAAGAAAATGTAGATTTTATACTTAATTGGGTTCTTTTTAGAAAAGTTGGTATTAACTCGTGAAGCTCTACCTTGTGTGAGTGCTTTTTAAGTGAGTAATTCCCAAGGGCATATTTTAAATGGATTCATGACAATTAAATATTAGATACTGCTAAGTGTTTACAAATGGAGAATATATATACACTTGTAAGTTTATTTCAGCAGTTAAACATCTCACATAATCTGTTTCCTTGGTATATTTTGGTCGTTATTTTATTTGAAGTCAAAGAACTGTTGTTCTTTTATTCCTCAGAATAAAGTACTTTTTTTTAAAATAAAGACAGGATTCTTTACTATGATTTTTAACTTTTGCTGGAACAAATCTGTAGATTGATCTCTATTAAAGATTCATATCTATTAAAAAGCCCTGCCTACCAGGAAACCAAATGCCCCTGGGTGCCCACGGCGTGATCATAAACAACCTCTCCAGATTCTTGCCATATCTGCTAGCAGAACTAAGTGCAGCAAAAGATAAACTAATGACAAAATGTAAATGCACTGGCTAAACGGAGGAGAATTGAGAGCTTTCACATGTCTGTCACCTTTCAGATCCTTTACAAATTTATAGTCTCAGAGTGCAGAGGTCTAAATCTTCAAAGCTTGAAAAACAGAGGTGCAGCATGAACTAATCTTCATTTTTTCCCCTATCTTCTTACAGCAGCACTAATGGAAATGTATTTTGTTTAATGACTCTGAAATCCTGTTTGTAATTAGATGTGGGAATTGGTCTTACTTTGTAACAGATGATACTGGAATAATAATATGAGAGATGCTACGCTGAGACCACTATCCTCCTAAATCTATATCATTTTTCATTTTATTGACAGGAAATGTGTTCCTGGAACAAAGAGATTGATTTTAAAGAGTGGAAAAATAATGTCTAGTAAAAATTCGAATGAAAACATTTTAGCATTACTTTAATTGTATACAAGAGTATATTAACCCTTCAGCTGTATTTTTAATTTTAGTAAACAATCTTCTTATAGTTGTTGCTTTGTCAGTGGTGCAATCTTTGAATGAATGCACCAAAAGGTAAAGAACTTTAATTAATGACGGGGTGCATACATTTAAAATTCATATCATATTTCAGAAGGATTATTCAAAATAATTAATTTTGTCTGTTAAAACACTTTTCCAGTCATAACTGTGATTAGGAGTGGGCACAGAAGATGTGAGTGAGGGCTGAGCTCACACAGTCCCTTCAGAGTATCAGTCTCTTTACTAGGTCTTGATGTCATAAATCATTTTGGCCTCTCTAGAGCCAAGGCTACATTTTTTCCTTGGTTATAATTCTCATTTTTGTTGGTAGTAGCTGAATTCTGTGCCCCTGCCAATGTGCTGAAGGAAAGCAGGTGGCTCTAAAGTGTCCCCACTAGGACAAGGTCTCGTTTTCATCTGCAAGGCACAGGGGCTCCACAGCACTGTGGGAACTGATAGTGATCTGAAACACACCAAATTTAGGACTTGGTGTATAAAATTTTATGAAGAGCAAGGCAGATTGGATGCCCACACTTGAGAAGGAGAAGCAGTGCAGCTGAGGTGTTTTAGTGGGGTGCTGTGGCTGCTGAAGGACGCGGTGTGCAGAGGGCTGTCCCTGCACTCACAGGGTGAGGAGGCGCCTGAGCTGGGCTCAGGAGGGCAAGGGAGGGGAAGGGCATGATCCAGCTCTCAAATCCATCTGGAATTTTGTGTTAAAACATCCTTGGAAAAAGCAAAATCAGAGCCAGGAGCAGGCAGCATCCATGGGTGACCACGGCTCTGGCAGTGTGGGTGCCAGGAGGGCTCAGGGGTTTGCAGGGTTTCCTCAGTGCAAGGATAGGGAAATGCCATATGCCAGATACTTCTTATTTTCCCCCAGGTCCTTGTATGTATTCTTGTTTCCACAAAATCATATCTGCTGATCATTTTGCACAAAGTAACACATTCAAACTCTTTGGTCTAATTTCCCATTGCAGGGTGTAAGGATCTGAGGAATCCTGTAAAGAATTCCAGTAAAATGCAAGTATTAGTGATAGTTCCTTTGTTAACAGTAGTGAGTCCACTTCAGTCTCACATTAATGATATTTTCACAATAGAAAATACTTCAATATTTTAATTACATTGTAAAGTCTGGAACATTCTTGTTCTTGTTAAGGCACATATAAGTTAGGATGAAAACTGGCATATTACCTTTGATGTGGGCCTCATGCTGAGAGTCCCCCAAAGGATGTCACTGACAGTGATACAGCTGCCAACAGCAGGAGTCTCATGAATGACATTTTTAATCAGATTTTTAAAAAAAAGTCCTCTAACTACAGTTAATTTATGTTTGAGGCAAGAAGTGTTTGTGGTGTGATTATTTGAAATATTTTCTCATTTAAAGGAGTAGCATTAATCCCCCCAAAATTTTCAGGCCGTGGGTTTGTAGTTAAGGATTCAGCACTAGATTTGTGCGGCGTGCCCTGAGCTGACATTTCTGCAGCTGAGATTTGGTAGCAGTTTTCCTTGCAACAGTTGGTGCTGTTGAAATGTCTGGCTGATCTGTGAATTTGATGAGACAGAAGTCACCCTGGTCTCCAGTAATTCTGCCTCTCCTTGCACCCACAGAGTACAAGGCATCCCTGAGTTGTGGAGCAGGGGCTGTGTGGGTAAGCAGGACACACATAGATCAGAGCCCTGCTACTTTTTATAGAATACCTTGGCTCTCTTCAGCACTTAGATTCAAGTTTTATTTTCCTTTAATGAAGTTTTGATCTGTGAGAAAATCAGGATTATGCATTTATTTCTGTGATTTTACAGTAAGCATCTGACAGTTTTGCATAATAGGTTATGCTTTCTGCTCCATATTCTGTTTAAAAAAAGCTGGAATCCAAAGCTGTGAGTGACATTTTGGTAGAATTTTAGCAAGTACAGTCATTACCAAATTAAAAATAGATACAGGTGGGTAGTCTGTGTTTTTAGCTCCTTTTAAAAAAACTCAACCCTTGACTGTATACAAGAGCAGCAGTTTATCAGATCATTATAGTTACAATTAGGAAAGACCAGCAATGTTGTCTCAGACCAAGAGTAAATTTACCTTTATCCACCAGAGGCTTTAATTTCCATGGCTGTGACGTCTTTTCCTCAAATGAAATTCTTACTCTTAATTTTTTAGAAGGTTAATTTAAATTAATAAGATCACTGAAGAGTATTAAAACGTGGTCCATTTAGTCCAGGAGAAGAAAATGTTATTGGCACCGTATAATTGAAGCTGCTAATTTGTCCATAATCTAAAGGAAAAACGCTTGGATTTTTATTTAATACAAGTCTCAGTGCTTTATTATTTTGGAAATCCAACCAATGTTATGCTACCTGGTACGTAACTAATATGAATTTATTGGCCAGTTGTGTGTAGAGGAAGGTTCCACAGTGCAGGGCAGTGCTGCTGCTGTGGGTGGGCACTGCAGGCTGCACCTGCAGTGTGGGTGACCCCTGGCTCAGCTGGAAGGGTGGGTTTGGGGCAGTTCCACCCTGCAGGATGGCTCTGCCTCTGGGTCAGGACATTTCTACCCTGCAGGATGGCTCTGATTCTGGGTCAGGACAGTTCCACCCTGCAGGAAGGCTCTGCCTCTGGGTCAGGACATTTCCACCCTGCAGGATGGCTCTGCCTCTGGGTAAGGACATTCTACCCTGCAGGATGGCTCTGCCTCTGGGTAAGGACATTCTACCCTGCAGGGTGGCTCTGCCTCTGGGCTCAGGACAGTTCCACCCTGCAGGATGGCTCTGCCTCTGGGTTCAGGACAGTTCCACCCTGCAGGATGGCTCTGCCTCTGGGCTCAGGACAGTTCCACCCTGCAGGATGGCTCTGCCTCTGGGTCAGGACATTTCCACCCTGCAGGATGGCTCTGCCTCTGGGTCAGAACAGTTCCACCCTGCAGGATGGCTCTGCCTCTGGGCTCAGGACATTTCCACCCTGCAGGATGGCTCTGCCTCTGGTTCAGGACAGTTCCACCCTGCAGGATGGCTCTGCCTCTGCGTCAGAACAGTTCCACCCTGCAGGATGGCTCTGCCTCTGGGTCAGGACATTTCCACCCTGCAGGATGGCTCTGCCTCTGGGTAAGAACAGTTCCACCCTGCAGGAAGGCTCTGCCTCTGGTTCTGGACAGTTCCACCCTGCAGGATGGCTCTGCCTCTGGGTCAGGACATTTCCACCCTGCAGGATGGCTCTGCCTCTGGGTCAGGATGGTTCCACCCTGCAGAATGGCTCTGCCTCTGGCTCTGGTCTCCTGCTGCACTTTGTGGTGTTGAGGATCATCAAACCCAGCACTTGGAGATTTGTTTCCTTACCATACTCCACCTCTGCCAGCCTCATGTCTGACTGACAGTTGTCCAGCTTAATTTTAGAAATTCCATGGGCTTTCTTGATCATGGCCATTTTCCCTAATGTTTCCCTAAGTCTTCCTTGTTAAAAGTTCCCTTGCTGCATCTTGTCCTGCTCACTGTGGGTGCAGAGAACAATTTATTCCTCTTTATGACTGAACATGTTCTTTATCTAGTGAAGACAATTAGTGAGCTGTTGTCCCTTCCCTCCAGTGACCAGCCTGCTGTTTTGCAGGGCTCACACTGAGGATTTCCCCAGCCCTGCTCAGCTCTCCTGTGCTGCCCTGGCCCCTCTCCAGGTGATTCAGATCCTCCTGCTCCCCACCCAGGGCTGTGCCTCGGTCAGGGCCATGCTCCAGGCAGGACTGTGGCAGGGATGGAGACTGAGAATTCCTCATTGTACAGGCACTGATCTCCTGGAAATGTGTGCAGCTCATTCCCCTGGCATCTCCTGGCAGCAGCGTCCTGCTGACCTGTGTTTGCCTGCAGTCTCCTACAGACTAGAAATTTTTACTTTTATTTTATAAATTTACTCAGGAAGTTAAACCCCATTCTAAGTTAAGGATAGCTATTCCAGCCTTTTCTCTGCCCTCACATTGTATCTCGTAAATTTGTCAAATTTTAGACAAATTCTAATAAAATCCAGAATTTTGGGTAATTCTGCTGTGTATGCCTAGGATATAGACTAACATCTGCCCTTGAATGGGGAACATTTAGTTCAGTTGAGTTTGGCCATTTTTATGGTTCATTCTCTCTGTACAAGTTGACTGAAGGAACATTCTGAAGGTAGATTAAAATTGATAGCTGAAACTGAAAATCAGCATTTCCTGTCTCGATGCTGTGCATTTTTTAAGCTGTACACAGCCATCTGCAATTAATGCTCTTTGTTGTATATCTTCTGTATTTACAATGTATTTGACAATAAAACCTTTTTTGACATTTAATCAGTAGCAGAGTTGTTCCACTCTCATTATATATTCATGAACTTTATCACCAAGACAAGACATAAATGTTGAGCTTCCCTTTAAGATCAGACAGGCATTGATATTTAAAACATTGAAAATTGAGGGAGGTTGTTGCTCTTCTACATTTGTGCAATATAAAAGTTAAAATAGATTCTTCTTTTTAAGAAGATGCTCAGGTTTGAAGGATGGAGACAGTGAAGCTTCAGGACTAATGGGACTGTAAGAGCTGGATATTCAATTAGTTATCTCATGGACCATCAGAGGCTGCTTTTTTTCCCTTTTCCTTTAAAGTTTATAATATTAGTTAAATTGGGATTCATTTTCTCATATTTCAGTTGGAAGTTGGAAAGGCAGTAGGAAGAAGAGTCTTGCAAGTTCTGTTTGTTGATTGACTGTCTCTAAGAAATTGATGTGAGGAGGATTTTGGCATTTCATCCTTGAGAAATATTCCCCCTCATTTGCAGCACCCCTTCTATTTTTCTGGATTTTGACAAAGTAGATATTTTTTAGAAGCTGAGTCCAACTTTATTCCCTTTCTCTGTAAAGTCTAAGAAAATTCATTCAGACAAAAACAGGTAGTATAAGTAAGATCTTCAATTTCACTTTTTAAACACCAGGCCTATCTGGATATATCCTGTATGTTAAATGGCATTTTTGTGTCAGTGGGAGATTGAACTTTAATACAAGAATACTACTGAAACAAAAGGGAATTTGCATGAAACTTGCAGGTATCTTCTGTTTGGGAGGGTAATCTCTAATGAGCCTCTCTGAATTTAAACTCAGTGATTCTGTCTGTAGAAGAAATATTTGCATTGTCCCATTGCTCACAGGTGATACTGATTTTCTTTCTAACTAAGTAACAGCTCCTCTTTCTGCCTCAAATAATTACAGCCCAAACCTTGCCCCTGTACAATGCAAATGGAAAATCCCAATCATCAGGGTATCAGTGTATCCTCAGATTGTATTTAAAAGAAGTATTTTATTTATTAGATGCAGTTATGGCACTGAAATAAATGGTTGGTGCAGTTATGTAACATCTCATCTTCAAAATTTAATCATCTACAAATGTAATTTATTTTTCATAAGCTCCTTGCTTTTTAATATGATTCATTAATTTTTTTCTTGTTGGTTGTTCATCTATTTTGCATGGAGACTCCAGACATTTATTTTTCCTGTTCCTTAATGCTTGGTATGGTTGATGTAAAAATATTTTAAAATAACGTTCTTATTATTTAAATAATTTCATATTTAAAAGTTTGAAGTTGCCCAGAGAGGTTGTGGACTCCCGGTCACTGTCCAAGGCCAGGCTGGATGGGGCTGGGAGCACCCAGGGACAGTGGGAGGTGTCCCTGCCATGGCAGGGGTGGCCCTGGATGGGCTTTGAGGTTCCTTCCAACCCAAACCAGCCTGGGATTCTGTATTTCTATATTATTTGAAGCACATGAGTTATGTGACAACAATGTGGTCACAGCTCCCCCATTTTTAGTTATCTTAATTGTATACATGCAATAACTTCTAATTTAATTAAGACCAGCAATATTCCACATTAGCCTGTGTGTCAAAATCCATGCAGTATCCTATAAAAAAGTCATTAGTTTGGTAATATCAATTTAACAAGTTTTAGCTCATTAACCTTGACACCAGCAGTGCTGGAGAGAGGAACCTTTTGATATTGTTGTTCTCAGCACAGAGCAGGGAGCTCTGGAAATGGGCTGAAATCCGTGGCCATTATCCCTGATCATCAGTTACGGCTGTGCTGGCTCTTCTGGGCAAACACCACAAATTGCAGCTCCTCAAGTCAGCTTAATAAATGGCTTAGCAGTTAGACAACATCTCACCTTCAAAATGTAATCATCTGCAAATTGCAGAAATGCTTCTTCAGTTAGTTCTTTTTCTGTTCTGGCATTGTGCTTGAGAAATTGCAGTTAGCTTTGTAATGAAGTTCTTGGGTTTAGCTTATAAATATTGTTTAATATTGGTGCAGGTACCATTACAAAATGGGAAAATGAGCAATCACTTAAAAGCAGGGCACAAAGAAATCAAAAAGAAACTCCAGCAGTCAAAAAGCTGTTTTGTATTGCATATTTTCTCTTATACTTATAGAGTCAAAAAACCATCAATCTTGAAAAAGACCTTGAAGATCATCGAGTCCAACTTGGTGTTGTCTGATTTGATGCCTCAAACTGGGTGATTCTGATTTTCAGAATTAAGAGGCAGAGCAGAACTCCTGTTTAGCCCCATTGTTAATCACAGAGGCATTTGAAGAGCAGTGAGAAGGGATTCTATAAAAATACAGGGTATTTTCTTAGAATCAGCTTCCCCTAATCCCTTCCAGTCATCCTGAGTCTGTCACTGTGATTTGAGGGCAGCATTTGGATGTAGAGGGAATGAGCACCCACCTGTGAGGAAGGGCTGTGTGAAACAGGGAAAGGAGAGGGAGTCAGAGCATTGTCTTCATGTGGAAGTGGGAAAACAAAGCAAGATGAATGTGGAAAACAGAATATTTTGTTGTCAGCTTTTTGCCCTGTTCATGCCAGTGCCAAATTTTCATGGGTTTATTTTATTTCCCTTCCCCTTCCCTCTTCCCTTTCCCTTTCCCATTTTCTATAAAGGAACAGCTTAACCTCAGCCAAATTTTCAGCCTCACTAAGACAAAACAAGGTCGATTTAAATAAACCTGAGTATATATGGGTTTTTTTAATCCTAGCACATTTGTCTCATAAAAAGTGAGCACTTTTTTGGTTTTTTTTTTTTTTTTTTGTTTTGTTTTGTTTGTTTTTTTAGTTTGGCATTTGCAGAAGTCTAATCCAAAATGAAAAGCACATTAGATAGGGTAAAATTGAAATGTTGATTGACCTCCAGGTAGTGGCGTAGAGCATGTTGTTGAGGTTGAGTGAGATTTTTCATGTGCAAAAAACCACTGTATTTTGTAGGAGTTCTGTGAGTTTGAAAAGAAATAATTTCAAGTCATTTTGGCTTTGAGAATTTACAAAATGTAAATTTTTGTTCTCTTTGCATTGTATAATAAAAAGCATCTATGTTGAAAATTCATTACAAAATAGATCTACTAAATTGTTATTCTTTTAAGATATGTAACATTTGGCTTCTAAAATCATGACCTCTGTGCATTGAAACTGGGATTTTGTCTTTATCTAAGGAGCATTTTTTGAGTAATCCATAAAATATTTTTTTAAATAACTGATGACTGCATGGATGCAGAAAGAAGTGCAGTTTTATGAAGTCTTTCATCTAAGACCTAATTCAGATAGAATCACCTGTACATGAAATCAGAAAATTAACATGTGCTGGGGAGTTGGGCAAACATGTCTGTAAGGCAAAGCTGCCTCTGCAAATATTGGATTTCTTTCTAAAGGGGATCTTGCATTATTTGACATTTATGAAAAACTGTCAGAGTTTTGTGTGAAACATGTAGTGACATTTCTTGTGGCAAATGTATGTTATTTTACATTTGTGTTAAACCCCATATGGGGGCATTTCTGCATGTATATGTATGAATGTATCTCAGTATATTTGAAATGAGAACTGCAAATCAGACTGCAGATTTGCAGACTGCAGACCTCTAATTTGGAGGTTTGTAGTCTGACCATGTTCACTTGAGATTTAAATATCTTTCAAGATATTCAAGCTTGATTACTTGGCCTCACCTGAAAAATGTAGCTTAGAGCTAAGGCTTTTATCTGGGTAGCTGTCTTTGTTTTAGGACTAGAAATTCCTACCACTTCCAAGACGTTTTTTATAGTAAAATGTGTAATTTAGAAGTTTGAAAGATTTTTTTGACCACTATTTTTAAAAGCTGGCATAATTTATGAAGTGGAGGTTCAGCTGCAAACTGTGGGGCTTGGCTTTGGGGGGGATCATGATTAGGGGATGTTGGTGAGCCATGACATGGATAGAGGATATTTGCAGCAAAGCCATCTGGAGCTGTGGAATGACCAGAGCTGAGTGTGGCACTGAGGGGACAAAATCCTTCACCTTTGGCCAAAGCCCTGGGCACTGGGAATGCCAAGCTGGAGCCACAGGTCCTGAGCCACAGGTGTGCTGGGACAAAGTGCCTCTCTTCAAAAACCTCAGCAGGGAGTGTGATCCTCTGTCCCTTTTCTTTCCACACAGAATCTCAGAAGTGAAAAACAGATCTTCAGGCTTCACAGAGTAAAGAGCTTTGGGAAGAGTGGATTTGTCATTATGTTTAATTTGCACATACCTCACCAAAGAAAAGGCCAGGGGAGCCAGGCCGAGAACACAGCTGTACAGGCAGCTCAACTAATTGCCTCTCCATCCTCAACCTCATTTATCTTCATTTCTTCCCAATTATACCAAATTATCAATAGTCTCTGTTGCATCAGAGTCTTAATCCCCTTTATTCAGGCAGCATGAGATAGTGGCAGATGAATTCTTGGAGGGAGTCAGGGTAAACAGCCATGAAATGCCACCTCTGGCAGATGGCATTGCTCACAAGAAATGTGACAAAACATTTGGAATTTGTTACCAGGCATTGGTATGAGAAGGCAAGCTGTCAATATTTTTTTAAATGATAATCAAGGTGGTGCATACTTATACCACAAGCAGAAATGAATCCTGTCCAAAACCTCAAGCTTAGTTAAGTTCAGCTTGGCACTGAGTTATTCTGTTTTGTTGCAGAAGCCTCTCACTTTCTCTTCTTAAAAAATAGTTTCACTTTATCTAGTATTAATATCAACATTTTAATCATGTTTTTTCTGATGGTAGTTATTATTTATTGCTTTGTATAGCTCAGAAAGAAATTCTTGCTTGAAGATGTAGAGTATCCTTTACAGAATAACAATTTAGGAATGGTTTATTTGGCATTGTTGGTCTGTTCTAGGGGTTGGATCCTGCTCCTTAGAGGAGCTAATGCTAAATTTCCACTGGTATTCCTGGAGGAGAATTATTCCAGAGGTGATGGGAATACCCAGTGGCTAAGCTTGCAGAATGAGAAAATGTTCTGAAAAGCAAAGAAGGATTGAATGTGTGAGATGGATCCAAGTGCTGTGGTAGGAACCTGTTCAGATATTGCTGCGAGCACAAATGAAAGTGGTTGTGAAAGGAAGTACAAAGTTGGCTGCTGATGTAGTTCAGGGGTTTTTGTGGGTTATTTTTAGGCTGGCATTAAGTGAAACACAGTCAATGTCCCTGCTGACCTTTTCTGTGAGTTGGGTTTGCTCGCGAGCTCTCGTGGTTTTGGCAGCGCTCTCAGTTTTTTGGAAGTCAGGAGTGTTTAGTGCAAGGGATCAACTTCAGGTGTAGGAACTGGAATGAGTGTGTACCTGGCCTGGCCCCATCCTGACACACCTTGCTGGGGCTGTGCCAGGGGCTGCAGCCACTGATCCTTTGTGGAAACAGGACTGTGGCACTAAATCTCACTAGAGACCTTCATCTTTATCAAAGTGTGTTGGGCATCCCTCAGCAGCCTCTCCTTCTCTGGTAACATCTCCAGTGAGTTTTGTGCAGGTGCTGGAAGTTTGGAAAACTGTCCAGGTGTATATTAAGGCCACAGATTTTATTTAATTCTTTCAAGCCATACTTTGCATTATATAGAATTCTCCTAGTATTAGGAGATCTTGGAAAAATTATAAATATATGATCCATTTATGTCACTGCAGATTAACTCAGCAGATTGCCATCTGTAACTTGGACTGTTCTTAGTAATGATTTCAAAGAAATAGTAAATGATTAATTGTTGAAGCTCAAATAACCTGATTTTTGTAGTTACCTGTCTGCCCTGGATGTGAAGATATTCTCAAAGCCTCTCAGAATCAAACTGAACTATCTGCTGAGTTAGTCATGGTAAAAATACACAGTATTTTATCTCAGTGGTTCTTTCAGTAAGTTGTTAAATATAGGGAAATATTAAGTAATTTTTTAAAAGGCAGAAAATTGCAGATTGTAGTCAGTGAGGGTATGGGTGATTATCATCACTGGAATACAAATCCTGGTTCCCTGCTTGCTGCTGGCTGCAGTAGTGGAGTTCAGAGGGATGTATGTTTTATCCTTTCTGGCAGGCAGCCCTGCAAACTGTATTCAAGATCTGAAAGTTAAGCTGTTTTATTTCTGGCTTGTGCATCATCAACAGTAATAAAAACATGACAGACCAGAATTTTGACCTTCTTTCTCTCTGTGAAATGAACGTGTTTCTGAAGGCAGGCTGTAGTCCTGCAGTAGAAAACAGTTTTTTTGTTGATGGTCCTTAACCAGAATAGATGCTGTGTTCTAGTACATCATTCTTATCTTTGTATAGAAAAATAAAACAGTTGTCACACAGTTGTTACTAAAAATGTTAGCAATAAATGTACTTCATGTTCTATAGAAGAAACTGAATAGAGTTTTATAACTTAATATTTAATCCACTACAAGAACTAGGAGCTGTCAGAGGAAGACAACAAATGCCCAGTTAACCCTCCCCAAACACCCCTTCAGATAACACCAGGTGGTTTTACACAGTGCAGGCACAGGTGTCTGACTCTGAGAGGTGCCTGTGGGTACCAGTGCATTTTAGTGACAATTGCTGTAAGAGTTCCTGTCTGAGTTTCTGTAAATCTGACGTTTCATCCTGTTAAATGTAACTTTTACAGGGTGCTGTGGTTGTGGAAGTGTAACCACTGAGGTGTGTTGGGTGTTTTGGAGTTCAGCTGGGGGTACTGAAGGTGACACTGAAGTTTAATTGATGCACAGTTTGTTCATCTGCGCTGGTCTCAGAAAGCAGCAGAAAGCACTTGGTTGTATTTTAGGAGGATTTTTGTGGATGCAGTTTGCAGGGATGAGTGGCTCTGTCTGCTGTGAGAGAGGGAACAGTTTCCTGCTGCTCAGAGCCCGGGACAGCAGCAGCTGGCTGGAATGGTGAGACCTTGCTTTGGCTGGAGGGCCCAGGCAGGGACAGTGACCCCTGCCAGGGTAGCTGGCACTGGGGGGACTTGGCTGGGGCTGAGCTTCAGCTCCAGCCTCATCCATCAGCACGTGGGAACTCAGAGCACATTTCATTTGCCACCTCCCTGTTTCTTTGTTCACTTTAAAGGAAGCAGTCGATGGTTGGGAGGGATGGTTTGGTTCCTAGATAAATATTGCAACTCTGCTTTTATCGTCTCAGAAAGTATCTTCCTGAAATTAATTGTTCTTAATTAATTTGGCATCAAATATTCGGACATATTCCCAGTTACCTTTAATGTCCTGTTTGCTGTGAAATAAACTTTGATTTTGCTGTCATCAAGACTTTTCAAAAAGTTTAGAAATGATATTCAGATTTCAGATGCCTTCTCATTGTGTAATTATCAACAGATTACTTCACCTAAGTCCTGACAGACATATTTTTTAAGTATGACTGACTGATGGACAGATTGGGAATTGCTGAATTAATGGGCACATTTCAAAGCCTTGGCAGGGCTAAGCAGTAATTACATCTGCTGAACCACTTGATAAGTTTTTGGAAGTAGCCCAGTAAAGCCATCACTGGATTTCTTGAGTTTTAATATCTTACCCTACACACTTTCATGGCTTTCTTGTAGGGTACACTCCAAAAGTTGATGCAGCTCAATACACACCGCCAGACAAATCCATGAATTAAAGCTTTAAATGCATTTTAGATCTGCCATTTGGATTTCCAGATGGTTGTAATGATTTTGGGGGCTGATTAAAAATCTTGTTCCCGTTTTTAAATTTCAGAATTTCATTTGGGAGTAATAAGGGACCACAGAAAATGCCCACACTTGTGTGGCCACTGTAAATAACATTATCTACTGCCAATATAAGGGACAGAATTTGGGGTTAAAGGGGTCAAAATCCTGACTCAGAGCAGTTTGATGGTTTTCTGACAGGAAGGTGACACTTGACCAGGAATAAGACCTGGGTGGTCTCCTCCTGACCTTCCTGCAGTGGGAGTCCCATTTTTTGACCTAATCTTCTCTTCCTGGGACACTCAAAGATTGATACTACAAAATTATTGACTGAAAGTTGTAGGCTGAAATGTTTTTGCAGAAGATATTCTGTGTAAGCCAAAAAAGTAACATTTTTCCCAATATCAGGGTGAGGTTTTGGGATATTGGTAAAATAGTCTGGAAACACAAGGCTTAGGAGTGCTAGCAGAAAGCACTGCTGTGTTGTTTTGGGAGTCATGGGGTTCTTTATAATCAAAAATTTTCAAAGGCCCTGTATGTGCTGGACACTGAGAAGAAGTTAGAGGTGAGAAATACTTTGGAATTACCAGTGCTGAAATAGCAATGCCCTGAATACTTTTTTCTTCACAGCTGTTGTTGTGCTTAATATGCCCAACAGGATGAAAAATGTGTTTAAAAATAATTTGAGAATAAAATTGGCCAGTGAAGATGGTATTGCTTTTTACAATTGGAGTTCAATTTTTCAGGAATGTATCACAAGGAACAGTAAAATGACAGACATAGATTGAAACAGTGTGGTTGTGGAATTCGAAGGTAGCTCTGACAGAGAGGATTTCATTCAGCTCAACCAGGCAGATTTAAGGCTGATAAAATGAATTTGAAACCAAATGAAAAGAAACTGTCACCGAATTGAACTGTGATTACTTTCTGGAGATCTTTCAATACCTAAAACCAAGACACTGATTTAATCACTACAGATATGTCTTCACCAAAAAAAAAAAAAAAAAAAAAACCCAAAAAAACAACGAACAAACAACAGATTTTGGGGTTTTGTTCTGAAGAGTGGAAATGCACAGAGAGGCTTATTGCTAGAAAACCTTTGGCTTTAAGAGTTGCCGTAAAAAATTCCTAAAGTTAATAATGGGCAAATAGCAGCATTTTCAGAAAAACTGAAGCTGAGCCTGCATTTCCTTCAGAAAATTAAAACTAAACTTAAACAGAGACACTTTGTGATGATAAATCACCTTCCAGTGTGGCTGTGGGGGTCTGTGACTGACAGCAGGTGAATGTATTGCTTGGGCTGATTTTCCCTGTTTGTTCACAGTACCTGTGATTTAACTCCTAAATTCACCTATTTCTGCTTGTGCTTAGTTGAACATTAGTGTTAATTCATGCACTGCTAAATAACTTCTCTCAAATAACCTGTTTAGACTGGTGAGTAGCAGATTTCCTTTATTACCCATTAAATAACTGCCCAAATCCACTTGAGTCCATCTCTGTGTGCACCCTGGGCACTGCAGACCCTTCCTTAGGCCTTTCTTTGCCCCCTCTGTGCTCTCAGCAGCCCCTTGGAAGCAGAGCCTGCAGCGAGCTCTGCTGTCCCCTGCCTGGGGCCAGCCCAGGTTTCTTTGCTTTCCCCCTTTCTCAGGTGCTGGTCAGGAGCCCACGGGCTCCGTGCCTGCCCCTGCTGAGCCCCAGGAGCTCTGGGGCTGCTCCTTTCTGTCTCTGCCTTTGCCAGTGCTGAGAACAGCCTGTTCTGGGACAGGACCGACCAGAATGCAAACAGGATAAGGAAAAATCACCTTTCTGTCTTTCAGTTTTCTCTGGTGGAGGGAAGGTCGTATGGGTTGTGGGTGAGAGTGTCAAACATAAAGCTTTTGGTAAAGTGTATAAATGATGTATTGGCATTTTGGCAAATAACTTCTGGGTGCTCTAATAATATTCCTATGACGCTCATGTATCAAGTTACTCATATTTTAAAATGAAATATTATTTCTCATATAAAGTAAATAAAAAGTTTTATTTCCCTTCATATAAAAGAGGTAGGTCCCATTGCTGTTTCCTATTGTCTCATTTTTCTTGGGAGTGTATGTTTATTTTTTCAGTATATTTTTCCCTTTATGTTTTATATACGTAAAAGAAATTTAAAAATACATCTCTCTATGTACTGTAAGCTCATCATACAAATTGAAAATTTAAAAAAAATTAAAATCAAAATGTGATATCTTTGCCTTATGGATGGCACCTGTTTGGACAAAAAATGGCTCTGAAAAATTGTGGTTAAACATGAATTTGAAGCACTAGGAAGGATTCGGTTTTTATGGATGTATTCACTTCTAATTGTTATGGCAACAAAGAGTTTGAAAATGCACATTGATATGTTGCATGTCAGATATGTATTTGCTGATCAAACATGCTGACAAGTGTGTTACCAAATAAGAAAATTGTATACTCAAAAATAAATACCTTTTTTTAACGCTGCATGGCAATTAAAGGACTGAGTGTACCAGCACAGGTTTGCAAGTCACATACTTGGTTTTTACTGTGAATCTGCTTCAGGCTCGCTGTAAATTTGTATGTAATCTTTTTCTTACCCTATGGGCACAGATACTCCAGGGAAGAATGCACATTTTCTTTTAAAATGGTTCTTGTTTGGCTGTGCAGAGGGACAGTGGGTAGGGTGGATCAGAGGTGTCTGTGGGGCACAGGGGTAGGACCAGAGCCCTGACTCGTTTCCAGCTCAGTTTCCTCACTGGTGTAACAGGAGCTGCCTAATTCTGCCCCTCAGCTTTCCCACCTGGAGCTGACCACACTGCCCTTGTAAAACACTTCACACCTGAGCAGTTCTAGGTAACAACTGGTCTAATTATTATTTCATTTTTAAAAGGCTTCCTGCTACATAGGAAATGCAGACCAGATGGAGAGATGGAGCTGTTATCTGTGGGACACTGCAGGCTAAAGATGCATTTCATTTAATATCACTTTTATTATACATTGTACACTCAGCTGTATTTTTTTCTTTCTCTAAGGAGAAGTGATAGGGAACATAAGAATACAGGAATGGTCTGCAGAGATAAGTGTATTGCAATTTATTCTTGTGTTGCTGGCACTGAATACTGGAGCAGATTTACAAGTGGAATTTGCAGAGGGGAAAAGTTATTGTTGTCCCCATCTGTAAGGAGAGCTGGTCCAGTGATTTGGACTGTGTGACATAATTTAAATTCAGTTTCTCCTTCCACTGCAGATTTCCTGGATTTCCTTAAGCAAGTTGCTTTTCTCACAGTGCAATTCTCCATCTGTAAATTGGGAATAATGGAATTTTCCTGGGGAACGTGCAGTGGTTGTAGAGCTGGGCTCAGGGGGCTGGGGGGGCTCTGCTGCTGCAGCCTCAGGGCCACGAGGCTCTGAAAGGCAAGAGAAACTTCCAGAATTAACTCAATGAGCTGAGTTTAGACTGTCTGTGCCTAGGGCTGGAACTACCCAGGGCAGAGGAACACGGGGAGAGGGAAACTTTCAGACAAAGATTCAGGGGTTTTTTTTCATTCAGAAATCCCAACAAACTGCCTTTGGCCCAATTTTTGTGGCCAGTGCCCTGATATGTGACATTACAGCTACAAAATGTGTTCCTAAGCAAAAAAATAACGGAAAAGTATGTGTGTTTTTTGAGGAAGAATAAAGTGTAAATGTTAAATTTGTTGAAAAAGCACATGGAGAAAATTAAAACTCACTTGTTAAAATCAAATGCTCACCATTTCCTCCAAAAGTCCTTCATAAATCACACATATAACTTCTGAAACACACCAAATAATAGCACCCCAGATTCACAATAGTAAAAGTGAACAAATTCCACACTAAATAGCAGTCAAATGTTATTTGAAAGAGCTGATATACAGTATATTAAATAACAAAGATGCTGACACAGCCTCAACTGTAATAGTTCTAATTACTGCACTACGCCATGCTACATTATATCACATGGCATAATTTAGTGTATCTTTCTTTGTCAGTGTATTACTCATCATTTTACAAATTACAACTCTTTTATAGGAAGGTAATTCATACTTGGACATGGTGCTAAAATGATGGAGTGTTTTCCTTTTTTCTCAATCACTGGTATTTCAAACTTTTGCATTTAGCAGTATTAATCATGTTTATTAGCCAAGTGTTGTCATAAAGAATGGAATTTCTCTGTTACTTTCATATTCAATTAAAATGGTTTTTTGCTTGCTGCCTCTATCTGCTGCACTCCAGTAATCTATTTACTTATTCTAATTGAGATCCTTGTTCATAAATTCAAAACAAAATCAATACCGCAGTTACATGTTTTTCTAACAATCTATAAGTGACAGTGTGGGGTGTACCTGAGAGGGGAGGGATCTTAAAATACCTTTTACCTCTAGAAATGTTCAGTCTAACTTTTTTTTAAGTGTTCTGTTTTGTGGACTAGATGTATTTTGGAATTCAGTAACATGGTCTACTTAACCTGCTGTTTAAAAGGAATTTGTTATTCAAGTGTGTAATACTAAAAAAACTACAGTCTGTAAAATTGCTGCAGAAGACCAGACAGAGATTTGAGACACCAAGTGCTGTTTTCTAGACTTTGTGCTTGTTGTAGACAGTAATTACTATGCGTAATAGATATCTGGACTCCTGAGTTGAAATTGCTGAATATTGATGATTTCCCAGCACAGCCTGTGCCCAGCTCTTTTAACCCTCAAAGTGAAGGGTTTCACGTGGGGCATCCCCAGGGTCAGGCCCAGCAGTGGAGGGGGAGCTACTGAAGCTCCAAGATAACCAAGCTTGAGGACAAACTGCAGCAAACTCTTCAGGGCTGAATTCCAGCTGGGATGTGGTGACACTGGAGGGAGGGAATGGCCAAGTGCCTCCAGGATTGACAGTGCAGAGACCTGATGAGCACAGGGGTGGACTCGGGTGAGTGTCTGGCAGGGACTGGTGGCCTCGTGTCCTGTGAGAGCAGGAGATGGTGACTCAGCCTCTCAGATATTCCATTCTGATAATTCATTTAATCATGACTGATGGTGTGGTCCTCAGACATTTAGCTTTTCCTGTTTCCACAAACTCATGTCTTGAAAGTAGGTGATGGTGAAAGTGTCTAAAAATTTTTTTTTGCCCCATACTTACTTACTAATTTATTTTTTGAAAAATTCAGGTGCAGGTGCCAGGTGCTCAGCTGTGGTAAAGGAGTGTTGGCTCATTGCTAGCCAAGCAAAATATCTCAGAGTAAAGGTGCATGCCACTCATGGCTTGTTGTGCCCTGTTCTGCAGGTGGCAGTGAATCCTCCTGGGACAAGGACAAGCTGCAGTCTCCCATCACGACGGGATCCCAGCACAGCCTTGGGCACCCCACGCTGTCAGGGCAGTCCAGCCTCGGGAGTGCACACCCGCTCAGCCCTCTCCAGCAGAACCACCTGCTCACCAACAGTACGTACTGGGATCCTGTGGGAGACAGGAGTGCCTGGAGCCCTGCTGGGAGCTGGGCGTGCCTTCCTTCCCAGCCTCAGGGAGGGGAAATGATGGGGGACACGTGAGGGACAGCAGGGTCAGGCCTTCTGCTGCCAGCTGCACTTGTGTCTCATGTCCAAGCCACCCTCAGTCCAAGTCCAAGTGGCTATTCCCTCTCATTAGTCACTCACTACTGGGTTTGGGACTGTCAGTCTTTAATTGTCATTTCCATGGCATTGGATTGAAAGGAAAAATAATCATAAAGTTGCTTAAAATTTTAGCTGTGTGAGAAAATTCTCTTCCAGATGGAAATGCTGACCCACCACGTAAAATAGGAGAGCAAGGAATAAATGCAAAATGTCCAGTTAAAAGGTCATGCACTGAACCCAGCTATCCAAAATGACTGGAATAAAATGACACAGGTTGGATTTGGAACTTGGAGCTCCCCAAAAAGCCATCTCTTTTCTTTCCCTTAGGAAGGGAGCAGGTGGGAAGCCATCAGTTCCACTTCTGTGCACCCAGAGAGGGATGGAAGGGAAGGAAAAAGTATTCCAAGAAAGATGTTTGGGATTAACATTTTAAAAATTAGTGAGGACTAAAGTTATTCCTATAGTTGATGAGGGACAAAGAATGAAAACCTCATTATTTATGAACTCTTGTTGCTTGTTGAAGCTCTTCATCCTCCAAGTTCTGAAAGTTGATTTTTGGTGTTCGTTTTAGTGGATGAGTGGCATTTCTGGCTTCTTAGACAATTTTTGGAGTAGTCAGTTCATTCTCCTCTGCCAGGCCCCAGACCTGAGCAAATCAGAGCTAGTGAAATGACTCCTACAAAATGAGCCTGCTTTGTTTGTGGGAAGGTGTGGACCTGAGCATTTTGGATTAAGTGTCAATAGTTAAAAATCACCAGGTCATAGGACTCAAATTCTCTGTGTTTGTCCTTTCAATTTATATTCTTGCATAATTCAATACCTGGATTTCTTTTACACACAGACACATTGTGTCCTTTGCTCTTAAGGATATTTTCCAGTGGATTTTGTAGCAGGTGAATGTCTATAGGCTGATAAAGGCTTTACTGGATGTCAGACATTATGCCCAATGATTTGCAAGTGCAGGATATATTTTCCTCATAGTCCTCTGAAATGTTTGACGGATTGTGTCTTAAAACTGGTGATGTGCTGTTAAATTCTGTTTGTAGTTTGCATTTAGTTTGCATGTCAATTGGACTTTAAGTAGACATACAACTCAATGTGGCCAGATGGTGTCTGGGAGTTTTGGAACTCTATAGAGGATGAGGAAAGATTATTGGGCTGTTAAGGGAGATCTGCAGGGGAACAAAGGCTTGTGGATGCAGGCACTGGAGGGGATTGTCAGAGTGGTTTGAAGTGAAGGGAGATGTATGTGGGCATTGCTTATTGCCTATCATAATTAATATTGGCGTGGATCATCATATAAAATAGAGAGTGAGTCATTAGACATCACAGTTGTTGATCATGATATGCTCATGTTAAACAGGAATAGTGTGGGAGCTGGGAATATTGCAATGCTGCCTTTCCTGGTGGGCACCGTGGTGTTTTTATATCACTGGAGTCAAATTCTGTAGGAATAAGATAAGATATGTCAGTCAGTGGCATTTTTTGTTGTTAGTTCTGTCATACACCAAAAACTGGCCTTCTGGTGACTGGCCTTCTCCTTTAAAATAGTTAGGATAAACCCAAACGTTGAAAACTTTTTAGCAATAAACATTCTCAATGGTTTGTGGTAATGACTAGCTATATGTTTGTGTTATTTAATACTTGCACCTGAATGTTTTAGTGAGGATTTCTAATCTAAATGTCATTTAGAAAAATAATAAGACATTTTTGTCTGGCGGAGTGGGTCCTGATTTTTGGGTTTTTTTTTCTGAAAAACTAATTTTGGATGCCCGATAGTAGCTATCTCCAAGTGGTCCCTCTAAAGAACTCTTGAATGCACAACAACCTCCACAATTTTTTCAGTGATTTGGTGTCTTGCTCTTTCTTTCCAGTGCATTCATTACTAAATACAAGAAGTAATACACGTGCTGAAATGGATATTAATGAAGTATGAGAATCCAATTCTTGCTAGCAGTAACTTCACCTTTTTGGCAGTGTCAAGATCTGCAAGTTGATCCAAATAAATTTCATACCTTCTTAAATTGGTTTATATCCATAGCAGAAGACAATTTAAAGTGACATTTTGAAAATTAAAACCTCTGGCAACAATGTTAACCTCTCATTACGTGTTGCGGTTCACAGACCTTCTGTACAATTCCTCAGTGGTGTCCAAGCCACAGCCTCCTGGATTTGAGAAATAGAGTATAAGAATTTAGTGTGACATTGCTAAAAACTGGTAATGGGAAAAAGTCTTGGTAGGAGTGTATGATCAGATAAAATTATTAATAAATATTAATCTGATATGTTGGAAAACATGCAAATTATATGCATGCTTTGTAGGTTTTTTTCTTAAATTTCTCTTAACTAAAGAGATCACTGAACTGGCACAGTTGTATATTCATTTTCTGTCCCTCCCCAGCTGTGTGTTCCTCTCCCCAGCACAAACCAGCCTTTCCTGGGCTGGACAGACAATTATCCCCTGTGGAACCATAGAATTGATAAGATTTGCTGCTCTTGGGTTTAAGTGGTGGATGTCGCAGTGGGATGTGGACCTTAGGGTGTCCCAGTGACATGGTGGATGCTGTGGGCCCTCAGGGTGTCCCAGTGACATGGTGGATGATGGATGTTGCAATGGCATGTGGCCCTCTAGGGTGTCCCAGTGACATGGTGGATGGTGGATGTTGCAATGGGATGTGGCCCTCAGGGTGTCCTAGGGACATGGTGGATGGTGGATTTTGCAGTGGGATGTGGTCTCTCAGGGTGTCCCAGTGACATGGTGGAGGATATTGTGGGCCTTAGGGTGTCCCTGGGACATGGTTGATGGTGTGGACCCTCAGGGTGTCCTAGGGACATGGTGGATGGTGGATTTTGCAGTGGGATGTGGCCCCTCAGGGTGTCCCAGGGACATGGTGGATGGTGTGGCCCCTCAGGGTGTCCCAGGGACATGGTGGATGGTGTGGGCCCTCAGGTTGTCCCAGGGACATGGCGGATGGTGTGGGCCTTAGGGTGTCCCAGGGACATGGTGGATGGTGTGGGCCCTCAGGGTGTCCCAGGGACATGGTGGATGGTGTGGGCCCTCAGGGTGTCCTAGGGACATGGTGGATGGTGGATTTTGCAGTGGGATATGGCCCCTCAGGGTGTCCCAGGGACATGGCGGATGGTGTGGGCCCTCAGGGTGTCCCAGGGACATGGTGGATGGTGTGGCCCCTCAGGATGCCCCAGTGACGTGTCCGTGCTCTCCGCAGGGATAGACCTGCCCTTCATGATGATGCCGCACCCCCTGCTCCCCGTCAGCCTCCCCCCGGCCTCGGTGGCCATGGCCATGAACCAGATGAACCATCTCAACACCATCGCCAACATGGCGGCGGCGGCGCAGATGCACAGCCCCCTCTCCAGGGCAGGGGCCTCCGTCATCAAGGTAAGGATTCCTCGTGGCCTGCAGGGATCTGCAGTGGTGCTCTCAGCGAGGAGGAGGATGAGACTCTGAGTCCACACTGCTCCAGCTCACCTGGGATGCTCCCAACACTGAGCAATATCCACACTGCAGCCAGGGAGTTCTGCTGCTCTGATCTGTTAGTGAGTCTGTAGTGTAATTAAAAATGGACACTGACACTCACTGCAGGCTAGAGTAAGATCTCTGAAAGCTTCATAACTCTTCTGAAATGCTGTATAAAGTCAAATTTAAGAGAAAATGCTGTAGGACATGTAAGAATTCTAGTGCACTGCAAATCCAGAACAGGTAAATAGCAGAGAAAATTATCACAAGTACCTTAGTGAGGCTGAAGAACGAAACGGGAATTCTAGCAGTGCAAAACCAGAGCAGGTAAATACCTGTTTAAATTATCACAAGTACTTCAGTGAGTAGAGTTTCTGGTGGTCTAAGCTGAAAAGCTGAACTTCCTTCTGGCTGGTTAAAACATATTTGTATTTTGTAAGGCTTGTCGTAGTCTCTGCCAAGTAGGCTGTTCAGAAAGGTTGTTGCCTGTGTGGAGAGTTGCTGTCCTGTCACACACTCAAAAATGCATTAAAACAAGAAATTTTCAAAATAGAAGTGTGTAGGATCAGTGTGTGTGAAGGATTGGTGTGATGGGATTCTCTAAAACAGTGTGTCCACTTTTTACTGAGCAAAAATTAAAGGTGTTACCAGTCTGACGTGTGTGTGTGTATTTGCATGCACATGTGGGTTTCTTGTTGACAAAGTAAAATGTTGTCAGCTTTGAAAGTTCATTAGTTTAATCCATTTTTCTTTGTGTTTAAATATATGAGTCTATAGAGCTATCTGTTCTGGAAAGTAAATGTCTTCAATATTTGTGTTCATTTAAACTCCTCTATCCCTGTCACTCTGGAATCTGACTTGTGAGTTGCTTTGTTCTTACAACTCTCACTGATTAGCTGAACTGATTTGCTCTCACATCTTTATTGTAAAACATCTTAATTTTAGTGAATCATTATTTTATCCTTGAGAAAGTCACTGATCCCAACACTACAGTCCAGTTGTGAGAATACATTAGTGAGGGTTGTGTTGTACTTCCTTTTGTCACAGGCTGGTGCTTCAGGAGATTTTGTTTCTAAATCAAGCAGGGAAAGAAACTCGCAGTGACCAAGCACGTGTTTGTTGTTCATGCCCACGTGTTCTGATAGCAGCATTCTCTCAAGGGGGACAGCAAATGTCTCCTGTCACATCTCTGCAGTAAAATTCTACATCCCTCTGTTGTTGAGGTTCTGGAGAGGTTTGTTTTCCTTCTGATTTGCTTTCTGGTCCAAAGCATCTCCTAATGACCTCAGATTGTTTCTCATTTTTACTGAGAGTCCACTTCCAGATTAGGGCAAATATTGTTCTGAATGCTTTGGTTTTGTTGACTTTTTTTTTTTCCTCCTGGATTCTTGGGAGGCTGGGAAAATTCAGGAGTGACATTTCCCATTAAGATCCCTACTTAGGATTAAGATGTGTAAAAACTTCTCTTTATCATCATTGTACTTGCCCAGTTGTTGCCTGGGTGGAGAAAACATCTCTTTCTGATGTCCAGCTGTATCTTAGTTAATGCAAGTCATTAAACTATTAGAAATTAGTTGAAATACCATTCATTTTAAACCATAACCTTTCCTTTAAGTGCTCAGAGACCTCTTGACAAAACCTTAATTTAAACACAGCAGTGGAATATTTGTAGCAGCAAGTAAACTTGCAGAAGCTTTAATTGTATTCTAAATGTTACCAGTATGTCAACATGAAGATGGAATACATATTTGTAAACAATGCCAGTCCTTTGTAATTTAAACTGCAGTTTTTGCAGGCATCTGGGTTTCAGGGTGTTATTTAGCAGGCCCTTGCTGATAGGAGTTACTCATTTACAGCAATTTTTTCCCCAACACCTGCACCAGAGGAGACACAATATCTCCACAGCAACACGAGGTCTGGCCAGCGCTCTGGTGGGAATTATTTCCTCTCATGTTGCAGAGGAAAATGCACCAGTAGCCAACACGACAGAGCTGTCAAGTGGTGCTGCATCTTTCTCTAGTTTGTCCTGAGTGCTGAAAGTGTAGATGAATTTTGTTACAGTGTGAAGCTTCTTTTGTCATTTCCTTCCCTTATGTACAATTTCCAGCACAGAATGATGACCTGTTAACATGAAATTCTTGTATGAAATGAAACATGTAAAAAAAAAAAGAAAAGCATTACTGTTCCTGCTGTCAGTAATACTTTTATTACAGGAGATTATTTAAGTCCATTTAATAAGTACAAAACATAGCTAGTTTTCAATAGCGTGCAATACCAGCAACATGTTTTTACTTAAAATGGGAGAAATGAATCAAATATATTGAGTGTGTGTCTGTTTCCATAGTCTGATGACTAAAATACCACTTGGCCTGTTTTCTATAGGTGTGAGAATCAGCTACTTTGTAAGGTTTTGAATGAAGTCATTATGCTTTTTATATCACGTTTGCCATTTAGAAATAAGCTGTTCTACCAAGATATGCATGATCAGCAAAGTTAACATTTAGTGCTCCAGAAAGAAATGTCATAACTATGAAACTTGATTCCTCCCTGACAGGAACACCATAAATTAGGGAGGCACAATGGCCAGGCTCACAAAACCTTCTTAGCCATCTCTAACATGATGTGATGTGATTGTAGCAGCACCAGCAGCGCTGTGGCTGCAGGTCTGGCAGTGCCCCTGTGATAAATCCAGCCTTACAGGGATTTACTGCACATCTGAAGAAGCTTGCTGGGTTTGAAACTTGGCTCAGATGGCTCAGGAGAATCTCTGTTATTGAGGGTCTCGTGTGGCAAAAGCAGAATTTGACAGGGACACTGGGTTCACCACCCTTTCTCTTCACCCTCCTGCATCCACTTCTTGTTATTTCTTAAATTTCAGAGCTGTTCTGCAGCTTGACCTGCTCTGCAATTCAGGAATTGCCTGGATGCCAAATGAGGATCAGTCTGGGGTGGAATTTGGCTAAGAACACTTGAGTCATGGTTTGGGCTAGAAAGAGCAGTGGATGCTCAAGGCCAGGTTGGGTGGAGCACCCTGGTCTCATGGAAGGTGTCCCTGCACCTGGCTGGGGTGGAATGAGGGGCCCTTTGAGCTCCTTCCATCCCAAAGCAGTTTGTGATTCTATGAATAAATGTACCAGTTTACTATTACAGGATAATTTCATTCCTGAAACTCAGAAAAATCTACTCAGTGACAATATTTTCAGAAGGAAAGTTTGGATGAACCCTTTAAAGAAGCTTAAGCAAGAGGATTTTTCATTGAATTTTGTGAAATATTCAGCTCCCGAGAGCAGTAGCTACATAATGTGAAGATTTTTATTTTACAGTGCACCTGTAACAAGTATGACCTTACATGACTAAAAACATACTGGTGTACACAATTCCAGCCAAAGAGCAGGGAGAGGGCAGGGGAGAGGTTTGGGGTTAGGAGGGTGGAGGGAAGGCTGGCAAGAGCCAAGACTGGAGCTGTGACTGTGATAATCTTGGACTGTTCACTGAAAGGCCACTTTCCCTGATGTCCTTGGGAGCAGGCTGGTGGGGGATACTGAAATACTGGATTAGGCTGGGTGTTGTCGGTGGTCACAGGGGTTTGTAGAGGATGGAAGAGACAGGATCTTGATTCCATGATCAGAAGGCTTGATTTATTATGATATATATATAGCATTATAACTGTACTACATAGAGATAGAAAGGAAAGGAGCTTCTTCTGAAGCTGGCTAAGCTAAGAAGGGAGATAGAAAAGAATGAATAACAAAGGTCTGTGTCTCAGCAGAGAGTGAGAGCAGCTCCACCATGAGTGGTCAGCAGATCCAAACATCTACAGGGGACCAACCACGGGTGGACCTGTTGCATTCCACAGCAGCAGACAATAATTGTTTGCATTTGCTGCTGAAACCTCTCAGCTCCAGCAGGGAAAATCCCAAGAAAGGATTTTTCACAAAAGGATGTCTGCGACAGCTGGGCTTGAAATTCTGGAAACCAAACCCAAACCAGGGCCTTAAGCTGCTGCTTTTGTGTTAGATGTGCAAAGAGTACTGAGAGTAATGAGACAAAATTTCATGCCAGAAATCTGAGACTTACTTTCTCCCAAATCTCCCCTGCTTCTCCTTTTACTTACCTGACATATTTTGCATCCTGCTTCCTCCTCTTGCTCACGTCTCACCCTCTTCCTCCTCGTGCTCCCTCCCTTGCCTTCTGGCAAACAGCCTCATTGGAGCTGCTGAGGGCTGTGCTTCTCCCGAGTAGGAGTAGTTCTGAAAATTGGTTTCCTGCTGTCCATTTTTCTTCTGTTGTCATCCCCTCATGCTTGCTGTATTCCTGCTTTTCTCTTATCTTTCTTGTCCTCATCAAGGTCTCAGTTAGAAATAAATGGTGCTTTTGAGACTGCAAATGGGAAACACAGAAGAAACAACAAAAAAAGTAATTAAAATGCTTTAAAAAAATACAGCATTTTATTTTCATATTTCGTAATTCCTTGAGAATTTCACCCCAATGCACTTTAGAAACGAATCTGATAAACAGAGCAAAGCATTATTTGTACAGTGGGGTTTATCTAAACACGCAGTAGAGACTTCTGAGTCTCCTTCTCTTTGAGCTTTGTATTTCTCCTGATTTTGTGGGATTGTTAAGGCATTTGTAAAGGGTGTATATGACATGATTTTAAATTCCCTGAAGAGAGTACAGATGGGCTGTGTAATTATTGCTGAGAGGTGCTATTTTTCTGTGTGCTCTACAACTCACATTCATAATATTTACCTGACAGCCAGAAAAATGTGGCCATCTCAGAATGCTCTGAAACACTTCTTCTCACAATAGAAACATTTCCCATTACAGAATTTCTAACATCAGTAATTTCATATCTCTCTGTGCATTCAATCCATTATGAATTGTTTTCAGAGTATTGCAACATTTATAAAATCAACCTTCTCTACAATGTATGTGATTTTTCATGTTGTTAGATTTATTCTGTCCTGTTCCATAGCAGGCAGCTGATTGCTGGGTGGGACTGGGATATGTTGGAGGAGTGACATGAGAGACAGGAGTTTGTTTGCTTCTTAGAAGGTTCATTTTTGTGGCTGAATTTGAGGTGAAGGAGGAGGGAGTGTGCAGGTTTGTATCTCTTTATTCACTGATTCAGAGAAATTACTCTGCTGAGAGATATTCAGATCCTTTCAAATTGCATTAAATACCCTTCTCATCTCCTCCTTTGGAGGGAGGCTTTCCCTCTCCCTGCAGTGCCAAGAACACCTGGCTCCTTACCACCCTCATTGAGATGTTTTAAGCATTGAGAACTTATTTTAAACTTGCAAGTAGAAAAAAAATCCAATCAGAAACATCTCTTTTTGCAGAGCTTGCAAAGGAAAATTGTTAGGCCAAGCACATCTAAGCTCTTAGTTCTGGCTCAGATCTTTTTAGTATTAGCTTAGTCATTTGCATTTGTCCTTAATAACTGATATTGCTCTAATGCAGATGAGGTAGAGCATTTTCATCATTAGTCCTGGGAGTGCCTTTCCTCCCTTCCATGGCAGCACTGGGTGAAACAATTCAGCAGAGGGGCACAAGTACCAAGTTTCCACCATGAGATCCTTTCCAGTTTCAGGCACTGTTCTGCTCTCAGATTGAAAGTAAAACATCAAGATCTTAATGCAGGAGTGAAGGTTTCCATGGCTGTCCCAGTGACTGCTAATTTAAGAAAAGGGAAGAAGGCAGCTCCTGTTTGGCTGTTTCCCAGCACCATCTGATTAGCTGCACTTCTCTGTTTGGCTGAGCAGCTGGCAATTAATGGATTGATAGGAAGTAGTCACAAGGTAATGGAATTAGTGAGTGAACATCTGGTATTAAAATCAGTAAATTTAGGGGTTTTTATGATTTCTTAAATTCTGTGAGAAAATAATTGCCAGTTGACTACAACTGAAACAACTATATGTATACAGTGGAAAAAAAAGTGCATTTTAAATGGCAAAGTACATATTTTAGGTGAAAGACTTCCCTATACACTGCAAAAGATGAATGGGATCCAGCTGGCTTTCAGACACACAGATCCTATCTTGGTTTTTAGACCAGCTGTTTACCTTGTTCATCTCCAGTACCTACAGCAATCACAGGTACTGTAAGTAGCTCAGAAGACCAACAAGTCACCCCAGTCTTTGTGTGTGCTCATTTCCAGGGTGGAGTGACTCAAAATCCAAACCAAACTGCTCTTCTCTAGCCCAGAAATGGCTGTGACCATCCTAGTTCTTGTTGGCATCAGTTCAGGTGTAGCACAGCTCCTGCTTCCTGTGGCAGGGATATTCTTTTCCCTGGAAAAGCCTAAATTGAATAGTCATCAGTTAAGGACTGTAAACTTGAGAGCAATATTTAAAATCTGCTGGTTATTAGGATTCAAACAGCATTAGTATCAAGTAAGGTCAATTGGAAAGAAATACATCTTATTATTAACTAAAAAAAGGAAGTGTTAGCAATTCTTTGCTGACTGGAATTGTGAATTTCTTATTCTTCTCACTTGCTGAGGATGAGGGGGAAGCAGAGGTAGCTCAGCAAGGAATTGGGTCTGGAGACTCTGCCTGCCCATCCTGGCCTCACAGACCCCTCCAGGGAGTCAGGCTCTGCTTTCTAGAATTTTTTTTTTTTTTATTTCTGTATAGTCCATTTTGGGAATATGAATGGAGATCTTGCAACCAGTGGGAGATTGAGGTGTAGCATGATGAACATCCCACTGCAAGTTAGTGCTGGGATTTTTTTCTGCCAGTTCTTCTTGTTTTTCCATCATGGTCAACATCAGAAATCTTTCTTACAACTCTTGAAAACTCTAATCTAGGCCTAAAGCCAGTAGAATCTCCATTTTACCTTCCTTTCCATATCATTAGGTAGGGTGAATTCCAGCCACTGCAGAGCCTTGCAGAGTAGAGCAGAGCAGCAGAACCTCAATTAAATATGAAATATCAAGATAAATGTGTGAATAAAACATCCAGGACTCAGACAAACTTCCAAAACTTGCTTGTCAGCAGTGAAATGCCATTAAATCCTCTAGGAACTCATTAATAGATTAACATTTGGAAGAGTAATTTACAACTACATTACAACTTAGAATAAAGAAAAATAAAAAGGAAAATCCAGCAGCATCATTTCTCTAAACTCTTGACATAAAAGGAAGATCAATACTATAAAAAAAGCAGAGGTAAGGAATTAAGGTCAAGATGATTATGTCAAAAATAGGTAAGCTGTTCATATATATTTCAAATAAAACTATGTGCTGTATTTGCTATTATTGGTGTGGAATACTCCCTCACAGGGGAGGGAAGAGGGATATTGAGCTGAAATCAAGGATCTGTCTGGAAATTGGGTGAGTTCATGACTTCAGTGCCTTTCAGCTAAATCACAACTAAAATCAACAATGTCAAGCTTTGTAGCTGCATTTTCCAAGGCAGAGAAGGACACTGATTTTTAGTGAGACAAATATATTGCCCTTCAAGAGGATTAAATACTGGAAAAGTCCTTTTTGAGAATTTATGTTACAGCTCTGTAGAGGAAGGAAAAAAGATGAGATAAAGTAGGTACTGTTGGTAGATAAATAGGTGAGATCTTGAGAAATGTTTTCATTTTTCATAAAATTCACACAATCTCTAGAACCCTTATGTATAATTCATTCAATTATAACCTGGAATATTAATCTTGCAAATTTATGAATATATATAAATGGGAAAAATATTACTTTATTTAGGAATGTTTCTTTATTCCTGTAAGTTTATCTTGTGTGTGACCAGGCTGCCCTGCATGATGCAAGGGGAACTGAGCCATTTTCAGGGGGAAAAAATATATGAAAAGTAACGAGGTTATAAAATACATAGATGACAAATCAAATGAAGTCATCAATGTGTAAAACAAAATGTTAAGATTTTAGATTTGCAATTTTCCTATTTAAATGCCCTCATTGATTTGTTACAAATACTGTTAACCCTGTGTTTGGAAAATGGTGAGGACATTATCACTTGTGTTCTCATTTGTAATAAAATAGATTAACTTGCTGTGAAATTTTAACTAGGCTGAGACACAACAGTAGCTACCTAATGAACCAGAGCACATTGCTGTTAAGTAGCTAAATAGATGCATACTGATTACAGGACTGAAAAATGGATCTGTTTACCAGCAAAAGAAGAGTCTGCTCATAGCATTATTCATTATAGGAGGGGAAATTCAGCACATTTCTACATAAACATTTGGAAGTGGACAATTTCTTGATCTGTATGCAGCCTCACATGGTGATAATCCATCCTCATTTGGAGTATATATGGTAGAGAAGGAATTGCAGCTCCTTTGTTGCTTATAGGGAAAGCTCTGCATTCCCAGTGCCTGTAGATTTAACTGCTAAGACATTAGATAAAATAATCAACTAATTCTCTTAGAAAGTGACTCACTGTGTGATTAAGAAGGACATTTTTATTTGACACTTGTACATCTGCCTGAAGATTTCAAACCAAGACCCTGAGTCTGAAAGCAAATTACTGCAAGCAGAGATTATTATTTCATATTGAGAGACAATGGGAAATGCAGTTACCAGAAGGAGCTGGAATACTTTGCTTTTCCAAATCATCAGCTTTTGAATTACTCAAATAACTCCCATTTAAGATGACATATATGGCTGTTTGTGTGATATCTAAGTGTTAATTCCTAGTCATATTTGTTCATAGGGTTTTTTTGCAGAACAGTTGGCATGTCCTCTCCTTGGCTATTCATTTTCATGGTTGCAGTAGACAATGAAATTTACTTAAACTATGCACTCTTCTGTAAAATTAATCATTTCAAAACGATGTCTTAATTGTAAATTGAGTGCTCTTTGTGGTTAAAAGAGAGGAAATAGTGCCAAAGAGGACTGTTAAAACTGAAATCCATGCAAATGAAATTGCAGCCAGTGTTGTAACCTGTTAGCAGGAACCTATTTGGAAGCTATTATTTGCACAAAGGTAAAAAACACACAGGATTTATCCCCTCAGGATTGCATGTGTATGGTTTGTTATTTAGGACAGTACTTTTTGGGGTAAGAATGTGCCTTTCAAAAGCAGCTCAGTAAGCAGCCCATCCACAAAGTCCCAACTCCATTTTACTCATCTGTTCATCTCAGCAGCCTCCAAACCCTCTCTTTTGGAGGCCAAAAGGAAGAAAACACAGGAGACTTTAAGCTCAGTGAATTGGATCTTTTTTTTTCCTCTCGCAGAATTTGAAAACTAATTTGTATAAAACCATTCAGTTTTCAAAATTATAAAAACTTGTGACTCAACATAATAGACTCATATCTGTTAAATATTATCATTAAAAGTCTCCCTTTCAGATCTATTAGTTACTGTACATTCATTAAATAACAGATAATTAGTGAAACTGATCCATTGAGGATTAACAGCTATGTAATAGATACACATCTGTTACATGGTTTTGGGGCTGGGTTGTTATTTAATGTACAATAACAATCCTATTAAAGCCAGGTCTGGTGCCACATTCTCAGCTGGTGTGGTTGGTGAGGGAAATGCCATCCCATGCTCTGAGGAGGATCCAATCTCATGTTCCCTTTGCATAACTCTCAGAAGTATCTGTAAATACAAAGATGAGTGTGGCTTAGAGGCATGGTTTTAATGGGTAACAGAATATTCTTGTTGATCTTGCTGGCAGTGTAATTAATGAATTGCCCTGATACATCCAAATAGCAGCTTTTATATTAGGGATTTATAATGGAAAAACTTCTAGGAACCACCATGTTCTTCCCAAAGCTACATTATTGATTCAGGCTTCCACCTAGAAAACTGCATAAAAACTTCAGATACCACTGAGTTTATTTTCCAGAGTACACATTAAATTGCTACCAAGGAGCCAGATTGAATATTCCTAATGAAACATCTTCAGAATAGGCTAGAAAGGTGGAAAAATTGCAAAGTTCCTTTCAGACAACTTTCCCAGATGAACTCTAATTGTGATTTTTAGTGAGGTGGAGGCAAGAGAATCTCGTTTTTTTAAAAAAAAGGAAGTTAGATTTCAGTTCTGGGTTTTGCACAGGAAGGAGGTGATGGCCAGGCATGAGGGCAACTCCAGAGGTTCAGTTTCTGGTGTTCTGTAAATTCAACCATTTTTCCTCATGTGTCTCTCCCTTGAAATTACACCTTCAAGGACTTGGATAGAGGTTTTAAAACATAGAAGGCATTTTAGGAGAAAAATATCTGGAGTAGCTCAGGCCCCAGCTGTCCCTTTCAGAGGATTCTCATTTTCTGTTGATTCTGGGAGCAGGAATGAAGGGCACTGCAATTTTTAATTCCAAGTATGTGTGTGGAAACAGGGTTGGAAGGATCTCAGGTGGTCTCACAATCTCTTGTCTTAAGGATGAATTTTAACTTACGCCTTGTTTGTCTGACCTGTTCCTAAAGATTTTTACTGATGAAAATTCCTTGGCATCTTTAGGCAACTTGCAAGTATAGATACACAGAAATGCAGAATGTAGTTTTGCCTTTTAAATTCTTTTTATATTTCTTACCCTTTTTCTTCCCTCCTTACCTCAAGTACTATATATATTTAAATTAGAGGTTAATATCAAAATTTCTTGTACAAATATAAACGTGACATTTTGCAAGCAGACTCTTGTTTTGGTTAACCACTGGTGCTTTTCATGCAAGAGGGAAGTTTTTACCAGAGCCACAGCATTTATCATTTGTTCAGGTGCTGTCCTGAGAAGATACTGATGTAATTTATTCAGGTACAGATTCTGGTTACAAATTCACAAGTACAGACTCTAATTACAAATTTGACTGCGTTTAGTGACAGTTCAGTCCAACCGTGAATTGTTTATTTGAAATGTGACTCATACATGGCAATCTCTCTACCTGTAGATTAAAAGTAGTTTTTTAAAGCAACATGAAAGAGTATTTTATATGTTCCTACGTGTGAAAAACTTAGAACGTAAAATGTTGCCAACAAGAAAAAGGTGGCAAATGATCAGCTAAGCTCAGACACGTTGTTTGTAGAAGGCAGTGTTGGTTTTGGCTGTAGATGACTACACTGCTCTTAGACACGAGTTCTGTTCTCCGTTTACCACACCAACACCATTTGTTACCGTTACCTTTTAAGCCTACCCCACTGTTTCAGCCTGAACCTCGGTGAAACCCGTGGATGAAAGGTCCCAGCCTTGCTTTGCTTCTGTTTGTAGGAGAGGATCCAGGACAGCCCTTCCCCGGCGCCGTCCCTGGAGGACAGCCAGCGGCCCGGCAGCCACGCGTCCTCGCACCCCAGCAGCAGCGTGTCCAGCTCCCCGTCCCAGCTGGACACCACCCCCGACAGGATCGGTCAGTGCCGCTGCCTCGCTCCCCTCACAGCCCTTCACAGCCCCCTTGCACCCCTCACAGCCCCCTCGCTCCCCTCACAGCCCTTCACAGCCCCTCGCTCCCCTCACAGCCCCTCGCTCCCCTCACAGCCCTTCACAGCCCCCTCGCTCCCCTCACAGCCTTTCACAGCCCCTCATAGCCCCTCGCTCCCCTCACAGCCCCTCACAGCCCCTCGCTCCCCTCACAGCCTTTCACAGCCCCTCATAGCCCCTCGCTCCCCTCACAGCACTTCACAGCCCCTCGCTCCCCTCACAGCCCCTCGCTCCCCTCACAGCCCCTCACAGCCCCTTGCTCCCCTCAAGCCCCTCGTGCCCCTTGAGCCCCTCACAGCCCCTCACATTCTCTCACAGCCCCTTGCTCCCCTCACAGCCCATCACTCCCCTCCAGCCCCTCACAGACCCTCGCTCTCCTCCAACCCCTCGCTCCCCTCACAGTCCATTGCTCCCCTCGCTCCCCTCCAGCCCCTCACTCCTCCACAGCCCCTCACAGCCCTTTGCGGCCTCTGTGTGCTGGGAACGCGCAGGGAAGCGCTTGCTTGCTATGGAATAGGCGGGAAGTTCATCCCTGTGGTTCTTTAGTTAAAGTTAAACACATTGTCAAGCTGCGTCAAGGAAATATAGGTTGGCTATTAGGAAGAAGTTTTTTACAGTAAGGGTGATGAAGTTCTGGAATGGTCTGCCCAGGGAGGTGGTGGAGTCACCAGCCCTGGATGTGTTTACTAAAAGACTGGATGTGGCACTGGTTGCCATGGTTTAATTGAGGTGTTGGGCATGGGTTGGACTTGATGATCTTTAAGGTCTCTTCCAACCTAGTAATTCTGTGAATTCTGTGAAGTTCATCACTCAGCAGAGCCCAGCCCCTCCTCTTGGGTTCCTCCCCTGTATCCCCTGCACAGAGGGATCACCCTTGCACCCTTCCCTGGTCCAACCATCTTGCTCAGCATGCTTGGGTAAAGAAGTGCTGCTCAAGGCACCTGCTGTTGAAAAAGAGCAAGGTATCTTTTCTCCGCATGTGTGTGAGGAAAATTGCAAATTCTATGATGGCTTTTTTGTTCCAAAAACCTCCTTGTGCCCACACATTCCTTCATCACCCCAAGGCTGAGGCCTTTCTGGCTTTTTTGGTCCCTCCACCAGAGCTTTCACAGCCTGTGCACTATCGATTAAAATGCTAATTCGGTCTAGAGGAAGTTTAGATCCTATTCTTAGTGCTTCCAAGAGTGATCTAGGGCAAGTCAATTAACATCTCCTCACGTCAGTGTGTGTCAACACTGCTGTCTCCTCATGGCCTGGAGCCCGTGCAGGCATTGCTGAGCCAGATTTAAACCACAGAAGCCGTGCACTCCGGGTGAGTCACTGGAGAGCTCCCTCCCATGCACAGCCTACCCCTGAGATTTTGCAGTTCTGAGCCTGGTCCTTGCAGCAGCACCACAGCACTGCCCAGCACAGTAGGACCTGGATGCTCTGCCTAAATCCGTGCACACACAGACACTGTGGAGTAGATTCTCCTCATCTTTTTCTTGTGTAAAATAAGGCTGGAAATACACAGGACAAGAAACTTTTAACTGCCTGTAGCAGCAGTGAAAAGAGACTGTTGATGTCTGTATGTAGAGATCTAGTGTTGTAAAGATATGGATAAATATTTTTCTTTAACAGAAATACAATGATTTTTACTTTTGCAATTATAGAAGAAACCTTCCCCTAAAATATGATGATGAAGTTTGTAACGAGTGTCCTCCCTTGAATAACTATGAAGTCTGTAATTGGTGGATTGCAGAGAAGGAAATATTTTAATCAAATAAGAACAAAGAAGGAGGCATTCTGAAGTCATAAACTGCAGGTGTTAAGTAAAGAATTCCCTTCAGCACTGAAATGTTGGGGGGTGTTTTGCTATGATTTGGGCTATGATCTGGCAATCTGTGGTTTTTATTAAGCTTACTGCTTTATAGATAATTACTAATACTTAAATCTTTAAATGTATTTTTCCCCAAAATGGTTTTTGGGAAGTACTTTTCCCTCTAATTAATTAATTTGAACATTTCATAAGAAATCAATTCATCTCAGTAGTAATTTGTGTTCTATCTTGGTATCCGTGTCTAATAAACTTGAGCAGATTAGCTTTTACTGTATATTTTACTTGGCTCTAAGAGTTAAAATACCAAAATATCAACCAAAAGGAAACATAATTAAAGATTTTCTTTTCTCTTAACTTTTTTTTACTGACAGTGTTATATAACTATGCCCTCTGATTTTTTTAGCCATGCTGACCAACAGCAGGGAAGGAGAACTCATTGACCAAGAAACTGGGACCAGCCTAAAAAAAATACAAAAGGAGAAAGGTAAAATCACAGACTGTTTTCCATCTCAGGCATTTAATTGCACTTATTACGTGTTTCATTCCTTTTTCTCATGTTCTGCATATGCAATGACATTATATTACTAATTTAAGAGAACTAAGTGCTTAATTGCAATGAATAATGTATCCAGTGAACTCACATGGAAATGTAAGCAATGAGAACTTTGCTTCTCTCTGTTTATATAGCATGAGGGTAATATTTTGCAGGTCTTTTGGCTCAATTATTTATGAGGTTCCAAGCAAATATTTGATCAGTTATGTGCTATTGTTTGTTTGCCTTCAGGGGATGTGTGTGCAGACTGCTCTGATGCTCTGGGTGAACAATATAATTTTATATTGTCTCACCAGTGAGGGGCAGCAAGGGAAGAGGTGATGTTTGGCCTGGGGGGATTCTCCTGTAGGCAGGGAAGTGCTTCCTCTGCTGGGCTCTCCTTGCAGAGGTTTTTGGGTGCTGGAGGAGGTGAATACTCAGGGATTTATTCTGGGAAAATACTGCAGAGAGATCACTGGGGGATAGTGAGGTTTTAGTCTGAAAAAGATGTGAAGGGAAAGAAAGAGAAGGAAGAGACAACATAAGTTAAATGTACTTGTAAGTCTGCTGAGAATAATTGTATTTATCATCATAAATGAAAGCACAAACTGATTTATATTTTGCTTGAGGTGATTTTCATGTATTTTCAGAGGAAGCTAAAAGGAAGGCATAGACAGTTTTGTGGGCTACTCAGAAGAGAATTTGGAGCCCCTCCGTGCCCTGTGGTTCCAGAGTTATATAAAATTATTAGAGCAGTGTCAGGGTTTTGTTCAATCAGCTCTATTCCTTAGAGGTCTGTGACTGATCATGGGTAGGAAGAGCCTGAAACTTCCTCCTTATATTTTGTATTTCTGTACTCAACTCTCCTTGAAGATAGAAGCTGTTTTCTATTCACTGGTTTTTCTGGACATTTAAGCACTTTCCTCATGAACCCCAAAAGAGCCCTTCTGTGCCATTCTGAGGTAATTTTCTGTCTGGATCATCCTGCTTAAATCCTTCCCTCTTGACTCCTGTTGACATTTACAGAAAGTTACCAGCCATACCTTCACTCCTAAGATTTAAAAATTACATTTCTGTAGTAATTGCATAGTGAGTATTTAATCTAAGCCTGAAAGTGTAGTTGATTATAATTCTGTTGAACTGTACATGTTTTCTTGCCACATGTTCAGTAATTTTTCAGTGAAACAATTCAGTATCCTATGGGGTTCAAAGATGCAAATCATGTACTTCTTGGTAGTAGCAGTTCTGTCACTCAGGATGGATGAAGGAAGGTACAGTTTAAAAATCTGAAAAAATAGTCTAAAAAATTCAGAAATCCCCAAAGTGAAATTAATTGAACCTCCACCACCTGTGAACCCAATTCCCAGGCTCCTGTGATCATTCCTTTTAACATGGATGAAATCACAAAGATCTGATGCTAACAGTTTGTGTGCCATAATTCTCCTTAAGATTAAAGTTGTGTAGGTTTATTCATTTCCTAGTCTACATTTTTGCATAATTTCTTTAATTGATTAAGTACTGGGAAATACGTCTTTTTACATGTGTTAGTTCTGCATGCACTTGGGGGATGTTTTTGGAATTAATTTAGTGTGCAGAGATCCACCTGCATCAGAAAAAAAATGCTTTGAAATCAGGAGACATTTTAAAATGTAATTTTAGAGACAGAACAAAGTTTCTGCTTTTCCGCTTGGTCTGCAGGTGTCAAGTTTTTCTCAGTAATATGAGGATGAGAAATTTATTTTTTGTTGTCATGTACAGATGTGATTTTTCAAGTCACCCAATGGCTCCAGAACCAGAACCTTTTGATGAGATTATAATGGGACTAATACCAACCTTTATATCCAGGGTTCCACGCTGATTTTGCATTAATCAGTGGGACAGACCTATAGTGCTTTATCTGTAGGAATCACTGGGGTTAGTCCTCAGTGATTTGTCCCAGTCCTGTGTGGATTCTTTGTTCCTAACACTGTTACTATTTTCTCCTGTTTAATTATTTTGGGCTCAGTTATGTTGAGTGCTTTAGACTCAGGGGTGGACAGTGTGAGGAGTGGGATCTGTGCTGCCTTGTCCTGCAGAAAACATCCATGTAATTTGTATACAGAGCAAGCTTTGTTTTTCCAAACCTGCCATTGCTCTTACCAAGGCAAAATATATTCACCATGGAAAAGATTTTCAAAGTTATTAAGAAGGAATGTAGTTAAAATAAAAGTATCAACATTTATTAAGTATGACAAGTAAGCGGTTTATACAACCGTGGCAAACATATGTTTTCACATCTGTTTTGAGTAATATCATCATGATTTTAAAAATGATTTATAGCTCTGCAGGCCATAAAATGCCAGCTTTGCTGTAAGTTGGAAGTTTTCAAACAACAAAGAAATTATTGAAGGCATATATTGAACGTGTGTTTGTGTTATACACCTTGACATACCTTCACAAAGCCGAGCTCTCTACAACAATTAAGACAGCAACAATTGAAAATTAAGGAACTCAAATTTATTAAGAGTACTATTTATTGAAAACTTAGCATTAAAAAAAATGATTAAAGTTATTGTAATGATTATAGACAAACTACCCCTCAGGATACACAGGTTTTGTTTTCCATGTCCCATTTTAAGTGATCTCAGCAACAGACAAAAATGTGCCATTTTGTTCTCATCCAAGTAATTTCAAGGTAATTAGGGCTGAGGAGAGTATGGCTTCACAACAGTGCTTCTTTAAAAGACAGTTAATGTGAGGTTGTTGCAGTTCCTGTGCTGGTGGGGCAGAATTTCCAGAATTGGTGGTTGTCTCTTGCAGAGCATTTAGAGCCCAGTTCCAGCCATACCTGTAAGCTTTTTGAAGGAGAAATGCCATTAAATCTCAATTACTCTGCTTCTTTTCATCATCCTTCTAGAGGAAATATGGTCAGATTTAACATTAGAGGGCAACAAAGTTAAACAACTTTGAAAGTCTGCATGGTTTGGGGTCTTTTTATATATATCTAAAATTGTTTTTACTGCATAGATTACATACACTACTATATTTTTTTCAAATGCCTTTTTCTGGCATGTTTCACCAGCATTTTGCCTGTGCATCTATTTCTGAGTGAAAACCATATCAAGAGTAATCTGCACTTTATTTTGAAATCACTAGTTCAAGGAAACAGTTACAAACTCCCCCCTAGAACACAGCCCACATTTTACCTGCACAATTACTCACAGAAACTACACTTTAAATTCATCTGCTTCAATACATATCCTGGAAAAAATCTCTATTGTGTGAGGTAGGATTGTGTTTGACACAGCCCTGTATAGGCTTTACAGAGAGCTCCATATGAATTCTGGCATTAGGAAGGTGAAATGAGCCAGAAAAGAATTTGGCCGTGCCTTCCAGCCGGATTTAGATGCTGGTACAATTATTCTGTTTGACTGCATGACAAGAAATATTTCAAACTCCTCACACAGGCTGGAGCAATAAAAGGCACTGGCCCAACTCTTGCCCACAGTGAAATCAGTGGGGATGTACAGGATGTCTTCAGTGGAACAGTTTGACCAAAGCTTGGTCTTTTGGAAGGTTTTTCCCCCAGCTTGTGCTGCTGGTTGTTGTGCAGACATGGATAGCGTGTTCACTTGGGGTTTGGGGTGCAAACCAGAGGAAAATATTGTAGGAAAATTCCATTAATGACCATGTTGTCAGACTTACCCACTGTTCATGCAGTCTGTGAGTACAAATAAATGTGATTTTTGCTGAGAAGGGGTCTGCCCTGCCTTCCCAGAGGTGCTTCCTCCTCCAGCCCTTCCTGCATCTCCAGAGCCCAAATCCAGGCTCTGGGGCTGTGTCCCATGGCCCAGCACAGGGTAGTGCCCAAACTCTGCATCTGGCAGCTCTCTCTTCCCAGTTTATTAAAGAATACCTTTTCCTTTATTGCTTCAAGGAAAGGGGAATTTTGCATCATTTCTGTCTGCTAAATGAAATATTTTCAGATGGCCAGAGACCACGGTAATGAAAGAATAACCATATTTATTTATTGGATTTCATTAGCAGAAAAGAGGGTTTATGCAGTTCAAATTAATCACTGCCAAAGGAGCGGGCTGCTCAGGATGTGAGGGGAGGAGAATGAGCAGGTGCAGAACACCTGAAACAGCAACAGGCTGGGGGGCTGTGCTCCAGAGAGGAGACTTTCCCAGCAATTAATCTGAAAGCATCCAGATGGAAAAGGGAAGGAAGGAGAAGGAGAACAAGGAGCACGAAGCTGAACCACACGGTGGCTGTGCAAGGTGTGCAGGAGGTGCCAGCACCTCACATGGTCCCTGTGCTGCCTGTTTAACATCTCAATACTGGCAACTTAAAGATAAAATGAGAAAAAGCTGTTTTCTTCACAAATGTGCTCATGAATACATCAAGAACTCCCCACATCAGGAGTGAAACCATGTTCATTGTGGTGTCTGAGTGTGAGTGTCACAGACCTGGGGTTGTTTCATCAGCAGTGGGTGCAACAGTTCATGAATTTAAAGGTTTCTTTTTCCCAAAGGCTTGAGTGACATGTGCAGTGCAAGTGTCCTCTGGATAAGTCAGAGATATTTTTACATTTTCTATCCTCAGAGAATACTGAAAGATAAGAAGCACAGTGCTCTATTCTGGGTGGAGGCATTTTCCACAAGTGTTTTTTTGTTTTTAAATTTAACCTACAAATGAACTGACAGCTGTTAAAAAGGTGGCCTAATAGTAGATGTGATTGTCTGTCAGTCAGTCAATCCAAAAAAACCCAAACCCATAAAACCAAGGCAGACTCTATTAACACTTAGATTCACAAAATGTAAATAATTAATAAAGGTAAAGCTTTAATTTTTGAAGTGTCTGTACTCATGATGTTATGATTGTGTGCTTAACCATTGCTGAAAGATTTATAAATATAAAGGCAATTATGCAAGAGATGCTAGTGAAGTACTCCAAGGTCACACCTTTTACATTAAGTTTATATTAGAGCTTTATTTGCAGAATTATTTTTAGGAATGCTCTTTTTCTGATGAGTAAAATACCTACTTCATAGTTAGCTTGCCAGATGGGCTAAGGCAGTTTCTTGCATTGATATATAATTTATTAATATGTTTAATTTATTAGATTTCAGTGACTTTAATGTACTGCCGTCTAAACACTACAAATTATGAGTCTGTATAAACATGGTGAAATAATGAAATGTTCTTTACTGAAAAAGCTTTGAAACAAATTTTTAGTGAGGTATTTATTCATGTCAAACTGCAATAAAGTGGGCAAATAAGAGGGAGATCAGGAAGCTGCTCTTCAGTCAGTTGTCTCTTCAGGGACATTCCCACTTTTCCCTCCAGTACTGTAAATTGTTTTATGTAGGTTCATCTGAGCTATATCAAATTTGAAAAGTATAAGAAGAGGAGAAAAATTGTTGATTTTCACCCAGTGACCTAAGAAAGCTTTTGGCTTAGGCCCAGGAATCTTCTCCTTAGCACTGGTCCTAAACCTGACACGTTGGATTCTCTGCTTGGTGTTAGCTGTGGTGCAAAGTCATTAACCTGAGACCTGCAGCCAGTGACATTCTTAATGTCTGTGAGTTATTTAATAAGTTTGCCTTCAGTCCTCATTATGGGCAGTAGGATGTGGACAGTCTGTGTCCTGAGAGGTTGCTGAATGTTTTTGTCATTCAGAAATCCTTGGGATCTTGGGGACTGCACCAGCAGGGGCTCAGCCTCCCCTACCTGAGCACCAAACCTGCTCAGGGGCACTCTGCTCCTGCATTTGTGTGCCCAAATGTGCACACACAGAGGAAGAAAGGGATAAAAATACAGATAAAAAGTCAAATTAGTAATAAAAATTGTTAATTGGTGACTTTGTAAGTTTTGCAGTATTTGTGACTGAGGGAGACCTTCAAGAAATTCCCAGAAGCTGCGCTTCATAAAACACAGTTCTTTCCTGAGGGTTCCTTCCAGTGAGCCAGAGTTTGTCCTGCTGCCCACAGCTGGATGTTCCAGATCAGTGAAATGCAGAGCTCATGATTGTGACAGCAGTGTGTGCTCCTGCTGTCAGAAGAGCAAACCCAGCACCAGTGGATGGTATTTTGTGTAGCATTTTTTGTGTACTCAGGGACTTTTTTCTAATTTGATCTTGAATGTCTAAGATGGCTCTGTGGAGTGTGTCTGTCTCTTGTGTAACAGGCACATTCAGATGGCAATTAAGGGCTCTGTCTTCCCTTTTGTGGAGGACTTGCTGCCCAGAGGCTTCTGGGGACAGCAAGGCTGAGACAAAACTGCACATTAAGGTTCATCTTCAAAGTGGTTTAGAATGCTTTGTGCATTAGAATGTTCCTGATAATAAAAAGTAATAAATCCTTAGTGAACTTCTAACCCTAACCATTCAAGGATTCTGTGCATAAGATAGTGAAGTAACCTCAGAGTGGAAGTAGAAAAAGATTATTCTTGATGTGTAGTCATGAAACAAGAAAAAAATGTATTCTTCATTATATCCCAGACAGTGTGTTAAGTTCCTTTGATAAAGTTACATGAATTCTTATTAGCAGAGCTGATAATGGTCCATGTGCTCCTCTCAGAAGCCACTGGGGCTGCAGATTGCAGGAAATCAGATTTCATGTTTGATTGTTGGGGCAGAAGGCACCACTCCAACACTTGGACTGTGTATGGGATTTGTGTGTCACAGCCACAGGGATTGACAGTTCTCTCAGTCAGTTTTTCACATTATCAGCTGTCCTTTGGAAATTCACCATCGTGCCTGAAAGAGCAGGAGCCCACAATTGGAAGCAGTCAATAAAATTTCAACTGGATTTGCTCAGTTTGTTACAGCCTGGTGCTGATAATGCCAAGGTTCTAAGGAGGATTTTATCCTTGCATGGGACATTCACTGAAGAGTTGAAGATCCTTGTGGGTCCCTTCTAAAGATTCCCAGCTGTGAATATCATTCTTGTAGCAGGATTGATAAAAAGATGGAAGGGGAGACAGCTGTGAGCTCTGAAATTGGAGGTTGAATGAGTACAAACAAGAAAAAGGGATTTCTCCAATACAAAATTCCCCAGCACACTTCTTTGGTCATGCTTGGCCTTTCCATGTTGGCGTCAAAATACCAACTGATGTATTTTCTTCTTTTATTTTGTAGTGACTATGAAAGGAGTTTCCAAAGCAGATTTTTCTTCTAGTTGACAGAATGTGACAGGCTATAACAAGCAGGTTAATAAATAAAATTCTGCTTCCAGGTGTATTCTGAGATGTTATAATCTATAAAACATGGTGCAGTTTTGAATCTGTCTGTTTCACCCGTCACTGGGGCTGCTCTGTGATATTTTGATAGTTGGAGCTGGCTTGTGTGAATTTGCTGACATATCCTGTGGCTGTTTTGGGAGCGAGTTGTCAGCGAGGGGATCCAGAGCTGTACAAATTTCACTGACAGTTCAGTGGAGAGCCTCTTGTGCTGGGCTTGGAAGATGCCTTTTCATGTGGAATATGCTGGATGATGGAGCATCTCCAGGAGATGGCTGAGCTGGAGCAGAAATTGGGATGTGTGTGTGTGCACACGTGCCTCCTCAGAGAGGCCAGAAAATAGCATGTTGAGAAATTGTTCAGAAAATACCTTGTGATTTATACATCTCTAACCTCTGGGGACTTTCTAGGTGCTGTCGATTAGGAGACTGTATTTGTTATTATTGTCTTGGTTTTTGTTAGTTTGAAAATCTTAAAATTGGCTGTAATGATGGCAGCCTCCAGGCAGAAGTGTGGAGAGAGTCACATATTAAAGGAGAAGTCACCAGAGCTGCTGTTTGACTTGTGACATTATTGTCATTATTGTCATTATTGTCATTATTGTCATTATTGTCAAATGGCCTTGGGCACTGGAGGCAGGAGGGATTTAGGCAGAAAGGAGAGTTGGAATTGCTCTATAAAACCATAGATCTATATTTATACTTATGTATATTTCTATTTATATGCCATCTATATTTATATATACTGAATTTAGTTTAACTGATATATTATAAGAAAAGCATAATATTTCTGTAAAATTACCAGCAGTAGTAATAACAATAATAAGGATTAGATCGTGACATAATTTCTTTGTACAAAGCTTTTGATATTTAAAATAAAGGAAAGACATCCACCAATATTCAAAAGCTAATTAATAAGCTCCTTAGAGACAGTTCTGTTGTTTCAAGAATGGTCATTGTTAATTTCTCTCCACAGTCAGGTGTGGAGAACCCAGCAGAAAATGAGTCAAGTATTTCTAGATTAGGGTCTGATTCACAATAAGAATTCTCTCTAATACACAAGATAACTTTTCTGCAGCCTGTTTTAGGATGAGTGTTCTGCAAACATCACTTCCTATATGGCTCAGTTTAAATACTGTATGGAACAGGCTGGAGCTTTAATTTTACACAACTAGCAGCTCATATATCATCAGTCACATAAAATTCTGAGGGTAAATGGTCCCAAGTATCTGCAAAGTATGATTATCTCTCTGGAAGAGCTGTTGCCAAATTGGCAGAATCAGTGTGGGGTTTTTTCACCAATGAGGGCCAACCTACACAGATTATCGGGGTTAGTAAATTGTAATGGCAGAATCGAAGTCTCAAATTTTGCAGTTTGTTCTTTTTGCTCGATTTTTTTCGAATAATTTTTGCTGTTTTTAGCAGCAGAGTGGCTGGGCTGGGGCTTTCCTGGCTGACTCCAGTGCAAGTGTGTTCTGATATTCCAATGTGCAAGTTGTTGGGGAACTGGTTTCTCTTCTGTGATTTACAAGAACATCTGTTCTCATTTCCTCTGTAGACAACTTGCAGTCTCAAGGACTGTCATTTATTCCCTAATATTCCTCCTCATCTGAAAAGGAAAATCTCAGCTCTCTATACATGAAACTGCCTAGTTTTCTTTTTTCTTGAAGTCTACACATAGAAATAAAGCTGCAGAGAAATTCCTGCTGGCAAAGGACCAGCAGCATCCTGCAGTACTCTCCTGAAGGAATTACTATGGGAAGTGTCTGTGGCGTAGCTTTAGAATGTTTGCATCCTTAAAATGAGCCTGTTTATCTAAAAAAAGAGATTATAACAGAAGAAATCCAGAAGGCATAATAATACATATTAAACCTTGTTTTCCAGGCTGTTGAATCAATTTATAGGAATATGTGAGTGAGCAGGAAGGTAACAGCATCTGGTAGCAATAACAGTTTCCCTTCCTGAGTTACCAAATTAGCTATGGGAAGGTGATTAAAAATAAAATGTAATGATTTCTGATAGAAATAGGTAAACGGCATGGGCTTTGAGATAAGAACTTGACAAATGTGTAAAATAAATGCAAAACTGGTTTTGTAAAGGGGGGGAGATTACCATTTTCTGTGTTGTGTGCCAAGGTTTGTGCATTTCAAATGTTGGCAGTTGGCTTCTTTTCAAAACTGATAAATAATGATGTTTGCTGTGGAAACAATTATCCTAAAAATAATTTAAAAGGATTGTATCCCCTTTTTGTTTGCCTATAAAGACCACATTCGATTTATATATAGACAGAAAGAGCTCTACTTGCATCTATAAAACAGTTCTTAAATCATTCTAAATTATTGATGTGCACAAAGAACTCTTTCCGCTTTTGTTTGAAGTTTTATTTCTGCGGCGTTGTGCTTTCTAATTGTACTTTCAACTGCTATGACATCTGTTATAGTTGTTTCAAAAACTTTCCATACTTTTCTTTTTTAATGATAGACAGGCTTTTCAAAGACAAACTGTCTTCATTTTGAGCAAGAAAAATAATTAGTTGAAAAAAGATCACTGATTTGGCCGGCGAACTCACCATTTTACTGTTTTTTTTTTTCACAAGTTGCTGTTTTATATGATTCCAGCACCTATTCAACAGAAAGCTGGCCAAGAGGAATTCATCTCTGCAGTAACTCAGAAACCATAGAGCACCAGCATATGTCCCTTGCTTCCCCGAGGAAATGCAGGACTTTATTCTAACACAAAGAGTATCAAGAAAGTACTTCACAAACCCATAGTCTCTATATGTCTAACAGATGGAAAAGTAAGCTACTATTCCAAGCTGCTGTGCCCAGCAATATAGGAAGAAAGCTCAGAAATTGGAGATGAGATTAATGCTTAAAAGTTGCTTAGAAGCCCTGTTTATTATAACTGGTGATAGGAATATGTGGTGCAGCAATAAACAGGTTTCCAATGATCTGTGCCATAATGCAGTCTTACCTCTGGTGTAAAATCTAGGAGACTAGATCTAAATTTAAAGTATTCCAGATTTGGATTTTAAATCTAAATTTAAAGTATTCCAGATTAGGAAAGCACAATGTAAAGACATTTCCTTGTCTTTTTTCAGAAGAGGGGATTTTCATCCCTAAGGTAGAATTTTTTTGAAAAATTTAAGCCCTGGACTCTGGTCCAGTTGTGGTACACCATAACTAACCTTTAAATTAGAAGTTGCCCAGAATTCATATAATAATTAATACAACGCTCAGGGATTTAATTGACCACAAGATTAAACTATTAAGGAAAAAAATTCATCCTAATTGAGAATTGAACCCCTACCCTTTATTCATGGAGTGTCTGCTCTGCCACTTGAGTCGTGAATTGGGGGTTAATTGACTGTCTAGAATCTCCCAAGGAACAATTATTTCATGCAGTGGTGTTAACACATCCTGGCATAAGGCATTTTTATGGGAGTCCTTTTTTCCCTGGATTTAGAGAGATGTCCTGAGCGCAGCAAGGAGAGCTGCTGGATGTGAGGAAGGGAAAAAAGATGGAAACAAAAAAGGGATTTGGACTTTCCTTTCACACACAATCCCAGCACTTTTCATGTTTCTGCTTAGATTCAGCAATGTAATTTTGCTGCATTTTTAAGTGCCTGCTCTTTTTCAGTGTTCAGGGAGTACAAATTCCTTGATAATAGTTCAAATTTGTGGCAGAATTACACTTCCAAAGACTTAGAAATGAGCAGCCTGGGGTAGTGGAAGGTGTCCCTGCCCAGAGCAGAGTGTCTCTAAGGTCCCTTCCAGTCCAAACCATTCTGTGATTCTCTGAAACAACTTGTAAAAGTTGTTACAAGCTCCTCTAAAAACCATTAAAAAATCTAGGTGTACTTAAATTTTTACAATTTTTTACTAATTTGCTTGCATGGTGATTAATAAAATTCATTACTTCATAGTAGATTTTTCTGCTTCATTAGTGCAAATTTGCAGAACTTTTCTAATTACTATTCTCCTTTGAAGAATAAATAATAAGAGATAATATCAAAAATTTTTAACTAAATGAAGACTTAGTTATGGATACAGTTAGGCATTTTTTATATTTAAGTATATTCTGGGTTTTAGATGCTTTTATTAAATGTGCCTTTTGTCTTTACAGAAGAAACTGTCAGAATTAAGAAGAGACTATTTTTGGGTGGCATTATCAAAGATAAAAGAAAGTGCAGAAAAGTTTAGCTTTTTAAACTTCCAAAAATCAGTCCTAAATCCTATGAACAGGAAGGCCCCAGTTAATTGATGCTTGAAGCTGAGTGAAATCTCTCTGTGCTGAGTGGAGGCTGGGAAGGGATGGCACCTCACAGGTCCTGTTTGAAACTGATGCTGTACAAAAATCTGTTTGGTTTTGGTGGTTGTTTTTTTTCCATTTGATTATTCTTTTTAAGTACCACACCCCAAGGAAATCCTAATTGTAATGACTTGTAAGTATGTGAAGTGTAATCAATATTCTGTAATACCTCTCCCTGCAGTTGGTTCTGATCAGGGTGCTCAGCAGCACTTTAAAGATGTTTTATGATCCTGTACCTGTAGAATAGAGCACGTGAACCATGTTCACACTGAGAGGGGCCTTTGCAGTGCTGCTGTGGTGCCTGGTGGATCCCATCCCAGCTCTGTGCTCCGTGGGCTGCTCTGCAGTGTGCCAGAGTCCCCAGGGCAGGGGTCACCCCAGCACAGCCAGGACCTGTGTCCTGGCCCGTGGGGTCACAGGGATGGGAGAGGGGAGCTGGACAGGACTGGCTGCTGGCAGAGTGCTCACTGCAGGGTGAGGGGTGTTCACAGCTTCACTTGTGTTTGACATCAAAGATAAAACATAAAACCTGTGTGCTCGTGTGCCCCGTGCCCGCACCAGCACTCTGCTGCCCAGCCCCGGGGTAAAGCAGGGCTCTCACAGGCACAGCAGCACTGTCCCAGCATCCAGGTGACCCTGACACACACACTAGAGCTGCTGCTTCACAGCTGGCTTCACATCTGCATTCACACTTCCTAACCTGCTCTGTCTGCAGGAGATTGCAAAGATGCTCCTGTGCTTATTCACTCCTACAAAAATATCAGCAACATAATCTCCCAGACTTTCTGATTTTTAATAGTTGTGTTTTAGAAAGCTGGAAGTGGAGGGCAGGCAGGGCTTAGACTCGTCATCTGGAGAAACAGTGTTTGAGACTAAAAAATCATTATTTCTTACTTGTAAACATTCGAGGTGAACAGGTAAAGTAGATACAACAAACATGAAAGAAAAGGGATTTTACAGTGTTACCAGATTTGAGTTGGGTGTCAGTCACTCATTTCCAACTGCTCACTAAAATCCTGCAGTAAAGAAAGAGGAAACATGATCTGATATTTCTAACAAAAAACCTCAGCAGTGTTTCTTGCAGAGGGAGGCAATAGTTGTCCCAGGTCCCATGATAACAGTCTAGGCTCCCAAAAGCTGCCAGCATCTGAGGAGAATGGTGCCCTGGTGAGAAATAGAGTAAGAAAGAACAGCATTTCCCATTGCTGGTGACTTGGAACTAAAAACCTGGACATGTTCACAGTATGAACTAAGTGACAAAGCAATATTTTACACTCTGAGTGTGATTCCTTTACTGTTATCACCTAGTTCTAACTACTCCCCTTTAAATATAATTCTGTTCCACAGTTTGCTCCACCTGCTGTTTTCCAAACCTCACACATGTCCTCAGTCCACATACACCATCATCCTTCAGCTACCCTCCCCAGTCACATTTTCCACTGCCAATTCAAGCTCTCTCCAGCACCCAGCTTGCCTGCCTCCCTTCTTTCTTTTTTTTTTTCTCTTTATGTTTTGATTTTTTTTTTCCTTTTCTGTAGGAAACAAATCCATATATTGACAAAGAAACCTTCCCTGTCAGAAACCTTTTTGATTTTGATGTTTTGGTTTTTTTCCTACTTTATTTATTCTTTTTAAGTAAGTACCACACCAAAAAAAATGTAACACTTTTAATGACTTCTCAGTGTGTTAGGTAAGTGTAACTGACCCTGTGTAACATTGTTGTCAGCAGTTGGTTTAGATTTTAAAAAAATCCATAGTCTATCACATAGAAGACCTGCCTGGGGTGAGTGAAAGCTCTCAGCAGTGTAAGATCCAAAGCCATGCCCTGCAGGTATCCAGCACTGCTCAGTTGTAAATTGTGGTGATGGTCACACAATATTCCCTGTGGAATCTTGCCTTTAGCTGGGCATGGTCTGGCCAGTCCTGCAGTTAACAAGCAAATGAAGCCCCCACAGCCCCTACCCCAGAGCCTGTGCTGGGATTCCTGTGGGGCTGGGCAAGCAGCTGTGCTCAGATTCTGCCCTTGGAGCAGCTTTTGCCTTCACCTTCCCTTCAGTGCTCCTGGAGGAGGCAGCTGATAGGGATCGACACGATTTCCTGGGCACAGCACATTCAGATTTTTATTATGATATTACCAGGACATATGTTTGTGGAAAGAAGATATATATGCATATATCTCCCTGTTTAGCCTCAGAATGGAAACTGTGTAGAAATGGTATATTACCTGCATGAAACTGAAAATATGGGTGCCATAGGGTGCAGGAATTGGGCCCAGCTTTGCTTACAAATCAGCTTGATGATGAGGCTGCAAAAGTTATATTTTCACTGCTTTCACATACTGAATTTATTAGCTTCTGGAAATTGATTTTGGATGCCTTTCATTTGCCATTGGGCTGGAGTCAAAGGCAAAACGATGATATACCACATTTTGCTCACTCATCTTTTTATTGCCCAACTATTGTTATTGAGGAAAAGACATTTGATGTGTTCCTCAGAGGAGACAGAAAGCACATTTCATTTTCTTTTAATTGATGAAAGTGTAACTGAACACAAGTCCTGCAGTCCTCACCTTCAATATCCTGGAGGAGTTATAAGGGATAGAGGGAATGGCCCTGGGATTCAGCTTGGATCAGGGCTGAGAGCAGAAGCCAGCAGGGCTGTCAAACTTTGTCCTGTTTTATTTGCTTGGAAGGAACAGAGCAAAGTTAATATCGATGCAGTGCTGTGAAAGTGCTCAAGTAGTTATCTCTGGGAAGGTAATGTGAACTCAGCAGTATCATTGCTTTGATCTTTGGTTAAAGTCTTACAAAACTAGATTGCTGTTTGATTGACAACCTTGTCAGAGAGTGAATGAAGACTGACACTCTAATATTGAAAACGCAGCGTTTACAAAACTTAAAGCCCGAGTTTTCTCATGACACTGCTGCTTTTGTGGAAGACTGAATTTCACATTTATTTTTAAATAAGTGTATACCTTGCTGTGTGCAGCTAAAACTTATGATTTTAGACTGCTGGCTCACAAATTCTTCTCACCCTACTAATTGGTGCAGATATGTTTATAGCAAGAGCACTGTCACCAGGCATTTCAGGAGCTGCTGTTTGAAGGCTTGAACGTGGTGGTATTTATCACATCTCAATACCAAATCATGATCAATCCAGCACAGGCTGACGGGTGCAGGACTGGCAGGCTGAGCTTGGGCTGGGTAGTGGATCTGACAGTGTCTGGGTGGGTCTGATAACACAGGTTAAAGGTTTTCTGACTTGCAGTTCTCTCTTGAAGGGTTGTCTTCAGCTGTTGTTTCTTCAATTACCCCCTGTAATACCCTCAAATGAGACTGTTAAAGGGAGACTTAATTTGTGGAGTAGACTCTTTCATGCCAGAAAGTCATAGGTACTTTTCCACACATTCCTCAATTTCTTCTTTAAATTAGGCAAAATGATACATTTTGCTCGTTCAAAAAATAAAGTGATTTAAACAACTCTCACTCCTATTTTTATCTGACATGACATTAACTGCCACGATTTAAATAAAGTATAAGAATGAACCAGATTGTGCTTATTCCCACATCAAAATACCTTCAGCAAGAAAATGTCTCCCCAGAATAATAATCCTGCATCATCCAGAGGTGTTAGTGAAGAGACTTTTTATATGATGCATTTTAAAAATAGGCATCCAAAAGATTTTCACAGAAAGGGCTGCTGAGCTGTGCTGTGGGGCGTGGGAACTACTTAAATTGGCTTTCCTGTCAAAGCCAGTGTTTGCTGAGACTACATCATCAGTTTTTCCTGACCTTCTGCTTCTCAATTTACTTCAGGATTGCTAAATTCTGTCTGCAGTTCTTTCCTTACCTCTCAGCTCATGTATGTCCTGGATGGATGTGTGTGGATGTAGCATTTAGCATCCCTAGAAATCTGCACAAACACTTGCAGATTGAGATGTGTGCAGTACAATGTAATATCTTTACTGAAGTATCCTTTGTGAGAAAGTATTAATTAAAAACCCAGATTAAAGCCACTTTCATCAGCAATGCAGTTGTGCTGAAGAAACCCTAAATTTGACTGTATTTTCAAAGTGGACATGTGCAAGTCATAAAGATAATTAACCATTTCATTATTTGAGGTCTGCACGTGAGTGATTTCAGAATGAAAAGCATATATAGCTGTGTTGATTGTGCAGAATAAATTATTTTCAAATACACATTTAAATCAGTACATTTTTTTTTGTTGTGTAGAAAATGCATGTCCACGAAAAACCCTCTATTGATCACCTAAATTTTGCTGTAAAGAATTTTTAAATATATATCTGAAATTCCTTTGGAAATGTCCACAATCTGCTTCCATATTGCAACACATATGGTAAGAAAATCTTGCTTACAAGCCAGTGACTGTTTTTAAACAGTTTTCAGAATTGCACTGAATAACAGCTCATGCACAAAAACTGGTGTGTTTTGTATTTATATCAAGCAGCTTAACATTTTCTAAACGATGACAAATTTCTCCCTGGATATTTTTTAATGTAATAATAGGATTAGTTTAGCTGTCCCTGGGGTTTTTTTATGTACGTAGGCACTGGTTGGTATGTTAGGAATATTTCTGAGTCATTCTGGTTCTGTCTTCCTGCTTTCTTCAGAACTGAGAGGCCTCTGTGGCCATAAAGGTTGTTGCTGTTGATGGCTTTGATGTGTGTGTGTGACACGTAATGTTGATATTTAGGAACTGATCCCCTTGCTATGATTTTGATAAAGCAGTTTCTGGAACTTGTTGTATTTCAGTTAAAGATTTACGGCTCTCCTTTCGCCTCAGACCTCATTTTTAAAGGTCAGAAGAGAAAAGAAACCCCAAACCATAAACATATTAAGTGAAATATCCATGGTACCTCCAGTTAATGGTATTTCCTTAAAGCAGATAAGTTACTGAGCCCCCTTTTAAAACAAGAGTGTTAATTTACTGTTTCCTTTCATCTGTTGAAATAATTACTTTTCTTCTTCGCCTTCAATAGTTTGTTCTGGTCGTTAACATTTCTGTAAAATTAAGTTTGAAAGGTGCTTTTAATGTTCACATAGACTGCAGAGCACATTTGACTGTTAAAATCAACCTACTTAAGGCAGAACTAATGTTTAACACTCGCTGCTATTTGAAGTAGTTCACTGCCCAGTTTAATGGTGCTGCCAAGGGCAATGGTCACATTACTCGCTGCTGGATTTGGGGGGGTTCTTGTGCTGCCACTAAAGACAATCCATGAGACTCCTGAAAACATTGGCTTAGATCTTAAAGGCATCATTTTTCTACTCCCAAAGCTATAAACTGTAATTTCGTGGGTAGCAGTGGACGAGGAGCACCAGCCCCTGCTCTTGGCCACGTGCTCTGTTTAGGAGTCACAGTTTCTGTGTCTTAATGACCTTTCCTGCAAACTCTGGTTAAAAAAGATGAGATCAAGCTGTGCAGAGCCCATGCTGATGGTGGGAGCAGAGATCTTACGTGATGGGAACTGGGGTTTATGGGATCAGGTCAGCTTTAGGGCGCCTGCAGCAGCAGGAGAGGAGCAGCCCTGGGCAGCCCAGGGACACGTGGGGACCCCTTGGCTGCATCACGAGCCAGCTCTGTTCTGGTCACAGCCCAACCAGCACCTTCTGCCCTGTTGGTTTTTGTGGATTTCCCTGATTCACATCCAGAAGTGGATGTGTCTGCCATGCACTGTAAAAATGCTGTTTCAGCCTTGCACTGAGAACAAACCCTCCCAGTGGCCAAATTCACTTCAGACCATTCCCCTCCCAGCACTGCCTCAGGCTGAGGGGTTGAGAATGCAGGTCAGATAAGGTGATTTGTGGGAATCTTCAGGCCAATCCTACAGAAGAAAATGAACTATTGCTCTGTGGAGATGGGACCTGTGCTGGAATCCTCAGCACATCAGTGGGAATTGCCTGGTGCAGGACTGCCCTGAGTAACCCACAGCCCAGCACATACATCACATTATTCCTCTGTGAGGTCACAGATTTATAACCAAACAGCTGCTTTTTCTCCTTTGATAACCAGGGGCAGGCAGAGAATTTAAAGATTAAACAATACATCTTCTCAACCAGAAAAAAAAAATTATATATTTACTAAATAGTGAGTGAAATTTTCCCCTTGGCTGGTCTAGTGCAATTTTACAAGCTCCAACAATGCTGAATGGATGTTATTGAGAAGTGAATTTGGCTCATTCTTTTTTATGCTTTTAATAAATACCCAAGGGAAAGGCAGTTGTTCAAGGAAAATGAAATACAAATAAACATAAAATTTATTCTCAGTAGGCATTCTGAGGAACTTGGGGCTTGAGTTTTATGCCATTTTTTTTCCCTGTTACTTGCAAACAAAACTAAAATATTCATATAAGCTGTCAGTTCTCTAAGGCGAATTCATCCTTTAAAAAATAAAACAAAATATAGATTCAGTGTCTAGAACAGAAACAAAGTGAAACATAAAAATGATATTTCTGTTCCAGAGTACGTCATTGTAATGGACTGTATTATTTTGAACTGTGGGTATAAATTTTGGGGGTTTTTGCACAGCATCCTGTAACAATTCTTGAGACACAATCATGCCAAGACATCATTTGTAATTATAGCAGTTTGCCATTTTCAGCTGCTCTCTGCTTATTTCTCATTTGATTGATAATTCATGCACTTCAAGCTAATGAAGATTGTTCCTGCTGCCACCTAATAGACATTGCCAGTTTTTCCTACCTAAATTTCAGGACAACAGTAGTGGCTTTATTGGAAGGAAAAAGGAAATAAAAACTTTGTTACTTTCCAATGCCTTTTTCACTTAGATTCATGGGGTACCACACAGAAGTACAGTCAGGGGAGAACGTTTATTGGAATAAAGAAGAATTTAGATTTTGGATTTCACTTCAGACTAATCATTGCCCAAGCTTTCACAAAGTCCTTCAAAAAATCTGTGGTTCTCCATGTGTAGTGTCCTGTGGAGGGTCAGAGGCTCCTTTTTTGGATGCATGAGTATTTTTATTACCAATTATTTATCTTTCAGTATTACTGTTATGACTTTTTCTGAGTTCGAAAAGAATTTAATTGCACTGTCTAATAATTGTTGGTTTAAAAAAATCACGGAAAGATACTTTTTATGGCTCTAGACTGCACATCCAACTGGGATACCTTTGTCAGATGCACTGCAGGTTGATTTGAAGGCAGTGTTTATATTAGAGTGTAAATTCAGACTCTGCATGGTAAAAGCCAGAGCAGATTTCACTGTTTGAGACTGAGCTGCAAAGGTTCCCCAGCACCTGGATTGACTCTGCAGAAATGTGAATTTTATTTTCCTGGAAGCTGTGTGGGAAAACACCTTCCCAGGTAAGGTTTATGTTCATTGATATTTTGATCCACTGCTTGTTTTTTATCAGCCTTGGCAATTTGCACAAACCAGCCAGAAATAGCTTCACCCCCAGCCCCTTTCCCTGGGCCTGCTCACCCCTGTGAAAACCCCAGGGCTCGAGTGGCAGCGTGTACAGCATCACTACCTTTCAGAATTGTACAAAACTAGCTGATTAAATCTGATTTTAAATACTGCTTTCAGCCCAGAACCCTGCCTTTTTAATAATCAATTAAAACATTGCTTCATTGTGTTTATTCAGTGTGTATAAAGCACTGCTTGACATGGATTAGACCTTACATAGCAGTACACAGCTGTAGCCCATCCAGCATTTTCCAAATGAGTTTGCACAAGGAATAAAAGATTGCCATCTGAGCAACACTGGAGGGAGACAAGAGCAGACAAAAGGCAGTTAAACGCTACAAAAAGAAAAAAGACCCTGTTGAGATAGAAATTTCTGAGCAAATGCCTCCATTTCACAGGGAGATACTGTAGCAGGCAATGTACATTGATTTTAGCACGTGAAGTACATTGCTTTGGGGATTCATTAAGCTTCATTTTGTGCACTATCATGAATGGGGATGTCAGCCACTCTCTCAAGTAATGCAGGGTTTCAAAGAGGAGGTAGAATAAGCCAAAGTGAAAATATAATGTGCCCTGCAAAGAGAGTGAGGCAGTTGGGAAAGGAAAATGCTTGGCTTGCTAAAAGCTGTACGTCACAGGAGCAGTAATCAAAACCTAAACATTTGTAAAGGGTTTATGCTTGTAGAGTTTATAATGTGCTTAGAGCAGTGTGTTCATGCTCCTGGCCGGCCTGCTGGGAGTCCCCTGGAAGGAGAGATGCACTGATGGCCTGCAGTGCCTCGTTCCTGTCCTTGGGAAGAAAAGTGTGGGCAATTGTTCAATACTTTTTAGTTACCTTCTTCTTTTAATTTCTTCAAGCTGTTTTTGATTTTGGTCACACCTGGTTTTGCGCCTTGGGTATTTGCAGTGGGAGGGTGCTCAGGAAGGTGCTGTGTTCCTGCCCTCCACTTTTCCTTGGGAGCCAGTGGCAGAGCTCTGCTCTCTGTGGCCCCTCACCATCTCCTCAGGCATCAGCTGCCAAATCCAGAAGCCACAGAAAGTGGCAGGTCCATAGAGCTGGATTTTTCAGCCACCAACAAAATCCAAGGCTGGTTTAAGATCTCTGAATGCAGAGGTCTGGGTTCCTGTGTAATTTGTTTTGCTTTGTATCTTGTTTTAGTTGAGAAACATGTAACTTTATTTATTCAAAAATCTCTTTAATAGGTTTTATTTAGTAATTATGACACCACTGGCATTTTTTTGTCTTAGCCTACTATAAATTATAGTGCTTTGGAAACAAAATGTTCATGAAGTTCCTTAAAGTTTTTCTAGTGGTGGGATTGCAATGCCAAACTACCAAAAGAATGGGATTGTACCTACACATGGCTGTGAGGGGAAGAAAAATCCTAATTGCTTAATTCTCCAGCTTTTGTGCCTTGCCTTCAACAGGTGTGATTTTATTTTTAATGAAATTAGCCCAAACACAAGGCTCTGCTAGCAGAGTGCCACGTGCACTCTGTAATAGAGCATGGCTTCATGAACTTTCCTGTTCCACATTAGTGGCACAGGGTGCTTGGGCAAAGAGGAGTAGAGGGAAACTGCTGAGAGCTGCTGGGAGTTGTAATCCTGCACCATCCTGGTAACCAGTTAGAGGGAAGCAGAGCCTGGAATTGCTGAAATAATTCACACGTTTTTTTACAAGTGATGTTTTGTCTCTGTTAGGTGCTGGGGGTCGCTGTGAAGGAGGTGGTCACTGCAGAGGTGAGCAGAACAGAGCAGCATCCACCTCCCCAGCAACCCAGGCTCCTCTGGGGCAGGAGCACAGCAGGTTAATGTCAGATAGCTGCTGCCTTCTGCAGAAAGTTCTCTTCTTTCCCCTCCCCAGTATTTGACCCTTTAAAAGCTCTCAGGCCAAGTGACAGCCGCAGACATCCCAGTTATTAGGCTGCAGAGTAGTGGATGTGCAGTGTTTGGTGCTTAGCTCCATTTATACCCTGATCACAGCTGCCATTTGGGTCAGGAAGAGCTTTTCCTGTTGATAGATTGGCTGTGTGCTAGGAAAACTTGTCTTTCCCCAGAGCATCGTGTAATGATTTGGTGGTGAGGAGTTGCCATGGCCAGGCAGCTCCGCGCGGATTGTGCTGGAGTATCCGTGAGTCTGTCACTCTGTCACTGCCCTGTCACATCCCCACACCAGGGCTGGCTTTCTGCCTCAGGGGCTCTTCCTTGCCCTCCTGGCTCATTAAGGAACAGAGATCAGGCAAATTCTGGCTGTTTCTTAGCCCCAGAGAGGGTTGGTGGTGTCAGGGTGCAGCTCTGCGGATGGAATCCTGCAGGAGATACTGGCAGTGTCTAACTGGGGGCACGGGGAGTGGAGGTGGGCTCACAGCAGGGACCAGGATGTGCTCTGGGCTCGGTGGGATGGATCAGGAGCTGGGGAAAGGTTAAAGGTTTCTGGGGAAAAGTCAGAATTAAAGCAGGTGAAGTAAAAAGGGATGGATTTCTCATGCTTAATCAGGGTTTATAAAATCAATGTGTAACTGAAGTGAATTCAAACACTGGGATATATAAGCAGAGTCCTTCATTGACATCTGAGGAATTCATAATTCATTCAGAAGCAAACCTTTCAGGTGCTCATCTCTCTGGGTGTATTTTCCCGTTAATCATATTTCTCCTAACGATCAGTTTTGAAAGTTGTCTTATTTCTGCAGTGCAAAAAAATCCTGCTGGTGAACATTCCCCAATTGCACTCATAATTATTTCTGATTAAAAGTGCCCTGGCCTGACAGCACCGGGGAAATTAATAGGAGAAGCTTTCTACAAGTTTTAGAAGACGAGCAAAGACATACTCACTCCCTCTTAAAATTATTTAAGCAGGTGCTGTGGGAAGCCATTGCTTTTATAATGCTCTTCAGATGTTTACAGCAAAACATTTTTTCCCAGTGATTGAATTTTTCAAAGTACTAAAATACCGCGGAGAAATATGTTTCCCACCAGTTTTATGGCTCCCTGGATGCATTCTATACAAACCTTGTATCTGCCTGGACACAAACACTCTATTGCAAAAAGATATCTTGCCATTTTAACAAGCTGCACTGCTTTGAAAGGATACACTGCATCACCAGTGGGAATGTCAGTAACTTAAGAGTAATACTGCTTTAAGGGTACTATTTTATTAAAGCAGACCTCAGTAATTTGTTCCTGACTGTTATACACCCTTATTTTATTAAAGGTATTTTACATCTGTGGAGGAGATTACTACCCCTCCTATTTTCTCCACTGCTTGGCTTTAATGGATGATGTGGAATATAATATTTATTAAGCCTAAGCAAGGGACGACATAATAGCAGAATTGTCCTTTATAACCTATTTTACACAGCTGTAAAATAAACCTTAATAAAGCAAGAATAATTATCCAGGAATATCCAGGAAATGGAGTATTCCTCCTGTTTCAAATATTTGAAAGGTTTAACTGCTGGCTCTACATGTACTTTAAGAAATTGAACTCAACAGTAATAATATTAATATTAGCTTGATACTATTTTAAAATATATTAAGAGGTTAAGCACCTTGTGTGTCACAAGTGCTATGTTAGCATAAATCAATACATAACTGTAATTTCTCTGTGGTGCTGACTGTATATGATCCTCCAGGATTATCCTGTTTCCTACATAGCTTTGTTTTCCTGTTTCTTGGTGTGATTTCTCTTCTTGGTGACAGTCGCTGGAATCTGTCCCAAAGGGAAAGATTTTGTATTAAGGACCTGATGCAGCTTTGCAAACTGATTCCTGATCAGATATTCCAGAAGAACTGCTAAAGCAATTCCTCTCTTCCCTCTGCCTTCTTGATTTCTTCCTCCTGTTGTCCTATTTATATATTTTTTTCATTGTGGAAATGATTTGGACTACAGTTATTACATTAATTATCCAAACTGACATTTTTGCAGTGTGTGAAAGGACAGGGTGGTATGTAAAATAGATGCACTAAGAACACCTACAGTATGACAACAAGTAGCAGGGTAATTGCTGAAAATGAAGTCTTTTCTGCTATCCCTTCTCTTCAACATCTGTTGTTCCATATGGAGTCATAAATATTTGCAACAAAATAGTTGAAGAAATAATCTCAACATTAATAGGGAAAAGCTGAATCCGCGAAGAAAATTGAAGAATCTTTTTTTTTTTTTTTCTTCTTGGCAAATTCCTCCTACCCATCCTCATCTGACACTTTCAAATCTCAGTAGAGGAATAGTCAGACTGCAGTGATGCTTAAAAATCACCATGAAAAAAACTCTTTGTGAATGTTAATAGGAGAGTTAGCTGAGAAAAATTTTATAACCTCCTGAAAATGACCATGAGGAGGATTTTGTTTATTTTGTTTCATTTCCGCCCTTTGTTCCATGCCACAGTAATTTTGCTGCTAAACTTTTATTGAATAGTTCACATTATTTCACAGGAATAATCCTTCTCATCGTGGTGAGGAGTGACAAGGTACTATTATTGCCTGAACAAAACAGTTGCTTTGAATTGCCAGATGGAAAATGCACATCAACAGTTTTTAAGCTTCTCTCTGGATTTAAGAAGCATTTTGAAGCACAGAGCAACTTTAAATATTTTGGAATCCAGATTACCAAAACCTGCCTGAGGAGCAGCTTGTAGGAGAAAGAAAAGATATTAATAACACAGACAAACAATAAATTGTAAATAATTCTGAGTATTAAAAAAGCATTTTAAAGGCTCTTTATATATGTATTAGGAGCTTTTGTGGGAGTACTCAGGCTTCTCCTTAATGAACAGAATTTAACAGGGTGACATCAGTTGTATTTGTTTTTCTTAATCTGTGCATACTGAACTTTAGGCTGAGGTTATGTGCAGTGAAACTTTAGTTCTGATGTAGAGCCAGTGAATTTGCTGCACTTCTTAGTTTTATTTTTCACTATTATTGCAAACCAAGTGTCTCATCTAACTCAGGTCTTTGTTTTTAAGGCTTGAATTAATAAAATATTTTCAGGTGTTTTTACTGCCAGTGCCATGTGAACATCAGAGTATATTGTAAATATGTTAAAGTTATAAATAGGTATAATTTTCTGGGTTATTAATGAGAGTACACTGATGAAAATGTCAAAGCTGTATAATTATGCACCTCTTGATAAAGAGTGCACAGATAAAGGCAATTTATAAACTGTAATTTCAGCCTTTTCTAGTGAAATTTTCATTTCTCTGCTTTTTGCCACCTCCTTGTATTCAAGCCTCAAGTGGCAGCTCTGTGGTGTCCTTTGGGAGGACACACCCTCGTCATTCCTGAGATCAGGAATGGTGTCCAGGGGACCAGGGCAGTGCTGTCCCCTGTGCTGGCACTGCTGGGGCACCTCCAGTGCTGGGGACAGCTCGGGGACCCTCATGGGCAGAGGGACATTGAGGGGCTGGAGAGAGTCCAGGGCAGGGAACGGAGCTGGGAAGGGAATGGAGCCCCAGGAGGGGCTGGGGGAGCTGGGAAGGGGCTGAGCCTGGAGCAAAGGAGGCCCAGGGGGGCCCTTGTGGCTCTGCACAGCTCCTGACAGGAGGGGACAGCCCCAGGTCAGGCTCTGCTCCCAGGGAATGGGAACGGCCTCAGGCTGGGCCAGGGGAGAATCAGGTTGGACACTGGGAAAAATTCCATCAGCCCTGGCACAGCTGCCCAGGGCAGTGCTGGAGTCCCCATCCCTGCTGGGACTCAAAAGCCACGTGGATGTGGCCCTTGGGGACATGGTCAGTGGTGGCCCTGGTGGTGCTGGGGGAACAGCTGGACTCCAGCATGACCTCACAGCTCTTTCCCAACCTCAACAATGCCATGGCTGTATGGCCTGCACTGAAAAAGTTTTATTAAACACTTGTTCAGGCAAAATGGAGTGATTTCAGAGTGAGAACCTGCTTGGACACAGATAAGTGGAGCTTAGTTGATGGTACCATTCTCTGCTTGTTTCTAGAAACTTTTAAGGCAGCATGGAAATGTATAGGAAATGTGTATTTAATTGTTAGATACTGTTCTGAAAGTGAAGTTTTTCCTGCCAAAGCTCAGTAGTGAACAAGGCTTGTATGTCACTGGGAAACGAAATGAAATCTGATTTAAAGGTACTGCACTGGATTAATCAGCTGCTCCTCAATTGCATTCATTGACCCCGTTCATTCAGGGGCTGTAATTAAGAAAAACAGCAGTGACTTTAAATTTGGCACCTGAATCACAAAGTTAAAGCACTAAATTTCTGCCTGGTGCCTGGTTTACAGGAGACATCTCTTTTCTCACTGAAGATCAGGAGTCTCAGCTCCTGGCAGAGCAGCAATGAGTGAGGGGGAAAATACAGAGGGTTATGGAGGATTTTGGAAGTTACTAAGACATGGAAGACAGATAACCCTGTACTTGTGGAATTAGAAATACTAAATACTTGAAATAAACAATGCTTCAGATTGCAGATTTTTTCATACTTGTTTTGCTGTAAAAGAAAAAAAACAACAACCTGGCTTCTAGTTAAGCAATACAGAAGTTGCCAAGATTTAAAATTAAAATACAAAGTCTCTTTCAGAAAACTGATTTTTCAATCAAAAATTAGAATTTTAGCCCTAATTATATTAAAATACCCATGTTTGGACACCACCTAGAACTGGAAGTCAGGGCACCTCTTGCCACCATGAAGATAGATCAGTTTGGATGATTCTGTCAGGTCTTTGGGCAAATAATGGTATTTCAAATACATATTTTACTTTCAGAGATGAGTCACACAGACAACCCAGCTGATGTTGCAAATCCTCTGCTTTATTTTATTAAAAGACAAAGAGGTCCATTAGAGAATCCAGGCTGTTCTGTAACTATGGGCCATTAAATGTAATCCCCATCACTCAGGTATGAAACTCAAAGAATTACAATTTTAATAAACCACTTCAGTCCTTGGGTTTCTAAATTTTATGCCACAGGCAGGGAAAAGGAGTGACCCAGCCACCATCTGTGTCCAAACCCATCTTCTTATCCCTGCCTGAAGGGTTTCTGAGATCAAATGTCTTGGTTAGTAACTAACAGGTGAATAACTATAAATCCTGTATCAATTGTTTCTCTCTCCTCCATATGCCATGTATTTATTTAATGTTTGAGTTATATTCTGTGAGCTGTTGGAGGTGAATAATGCTCCTACAGCTCCAGATAGATAAAAAGTTTTTAAATGCATGAGAAGAAATAACTTGGTGGTCTAACCAGTGTAAATTGTACCTTTAATATTTCTCTCTTATTTTGAGAGGGATGTGGCATTTCAAGTGGATCAGGGCTGTGACTGATGGGTTTAAAAACATGCCTTCTGAAAGAAAATAAACCAGCTGGCAAATAAAAGTGCCTGTTGGTTTGGGCCGTGCAGGGAGCAATTCACGTTCCCCACGTTCCCAGTGCTGTGTTCAGTCTGGAGGTTGATGCTTCATTTGCCAATCCCTGTTCCTGCAATTTAGGCAGAAGACAGAAGATGAAATACTTAAGCATATTGAATTAAGAGCAAGAAACTTCCTAGCAGATTTCTGTGTGCTTTCCCAGGATGATACTCCATTCACTGTTAGTGTTTACTGTGTATTTCTTTGCTCTGCAGTATAATTCTTACTTTCATCTATTCATCTGGATGTCAGCTAGAAATTAAAATGAAAAGACTGCACTCTAAATGGATTCCTGAATGCTTTTATAAAGCATGGCAGGTTTAACAAACAGGCTCGATAAAAGTTGTTCCCACTTTGCTTCAATAATCAGAAAGGTTGTTTGTGTCCTTGGTCAGCCTGGAGCTGTCTTGGCTTTATTTCTTGCTTATTCTGTTGTATTGTATATGTGAGTGCAGCTTTTAGCATTTATATTTTTAGTGGTGTTTAAAATCAAAACCCTTAAATCAACCTTATTTTTTTTCCATTAAAGAGATGCATTTGATACAGTCCCCAAGAAATGCTTCCAGCACATGCCATTTTTAATTGCTTTACCAATTATGATTCCTCAAGTCTAGCTAATAAATTTCTGCCTAACTGTGCACTTATTCAGAGCATGGGCAAGATGTAGACACCGTTCAGATGTGAAGACCTATTACAAGATTGAAATAGATTTCTAATGCATTTATCATTCATCTTTGCAGAGTGTGATTTCAATCAGAAAAAAAAATGATGAATGGTTTGACAGTTTCCACCCATATACGCTAAAACATAATATGCTGCTTCTAGTTTCAGCTATTACAGACTTTAACATGCAATGTGACCTTGGTCTGCAAAGCATGTTTGGTTAGCACAAAAACTTAATCATAAGAAGTCATAAGTAGAATCCTTCTTCTTTACTGCCCTTTTTCTGGGACTTGGAAATTTATTGCTTCTGGGACAGGTAGGATATGAACAATGGGCCAAATAGAGTCCAGGGTTATCTCATCTGTGTGAAAACTGCTGCTGAAAATCGATGTGACCTCTGCTACACTGTCATCCCAATTCCCACCCTCTGTGTCCTATTTGTCTTTTGGTAGAAGCTTAGATCTGTGTGCTGTCTCTATGTGTCTCTCTTGGGCCAGATTATCAAAATGAATCATTGCCTGCATACCTCTTATATTTCTATTTATTTTCCTGGTGTTGACTAGGTCTGATGAAATATGATTCTTTTTGCATTTGATCCTCACTGCAGCAAGCAGCACCTAATTTAGCTGTGTCTATCTCTTTAAAGAAGAGTAATACTATTTTGAAACTTCAATCTGCTGTACAGTAGCATTACAAACCACAGACCATGCAACCTGTCTTCACAGTCAATAGTAATTTTCCTTTCGGCCAATTTAATGTTATTACTTTCATCTCCAAATAGCAGAGATTTCTAGAGGTGTTAGAGCAGCTCCAGTTTTGTTATGCATACTTCATGTATTGCTTTCTTTTTCAAATGCCACTTCTGTTTAGTCTTTTGTGACTCCGTGGCTTTGCTGTTATTTCTGTGTAGCACCATGTGTGACAACTAATCAGCTTATTTTAAAAACTCTGCCACTGATAGATTTGAATGTGAGAAATGGTGTGTCTGAATCAGCACAAACGTCGTGGTCTGAGTTTGTTACCTGAGTTGGGATTTTTAAATGGATCACTTAAATTCCATCTAAGATGCCATCTCTGAGGACGTGTGGAGGTTACTGGCTTTTGTTATTAGTCCTGAAAAATCATTAGGAAGATGTTCCATTTAATGAACTCACAGAGCAAAGACAAAATACTCCCAAACCAGAGATTTCAATGAATACTTGAAAACTGCTAATGCTCCTGGTTTGTTGTCAGGTGGATGCAAGAAGTGCAGCTCAGTGGAGGCTCCTGAGTGCATTACACCAGAAAACAGTGCTGCAGTGGAGACACCCTGGGTTAATTAGTTGTCAGATTCTTTTTAAGTTGTTTATTCCTTAAAAACAGGAGTGGGAGAAGGAGACCTTTTGAATATGGTGTGGTCTAATTGTAAATTCAGGCTTTAATATGACCAGGGCACTTGACAGATGAACCTCTGGGGGCTGGCTGGCTGCTGCCCTGGGTGAGCCCTGGCATCAGGAGCTCGTGGCCAAGGCAGGGATCACAGGCTTCACTGAAAGGGAGGTGCTGGGCAGACACTTGCCATGATTCTGCAAGTGCAGGATCATTATATATATATACTGGAATACTGCACAGAAGTATTTTTTTAGCATTTCAGAGTGAAAGAATTGTACAAAGTTTGGCTTCAGTCACAGCTAGATTTTAATTGTGTGGTTTTCAGCAATTAAAATGAATATGTGGGAAGAAGTACTCAGAGGGATGTGAGAGAAGGAGCTGCATCTACTGTCCTAAAAGATATTCAATTATTCTATTCAAAAATGGGAGTTCCTTGGTGATAGTATTGATTCCTCACCAAATTGAAGGGATTCTAGAAAAAACCCAATTTCTAACATTGTTTCTTTCTGGATACACGTTTCTGCTGTCTGTGCACAGCTTGGTCTATACCCACACCGTGTATTTGCAAGAAGGAGTGAAAGGGGAAGCTGCCAGGCCCCAGTTTGCTCTGTGCAGGAGATGCTCCAGGTCCAAGCAGTGCTGGCAGAGGGGATGGATGAGTCAGTGGAGATTATTTACTGCTGAGCACGGGAAGGGGAAAGGTAAAGAGGTAAAGAGATGTGATACATTCCTTGATTAGAATTTTGCCAAGGTTATAGCAACAAAAAACACACATCACAGAATGGCAAACATGATAGAATGAAGACAGGTCATTCAGGTTTAATGAACTGCGTAATACTGTTATAATTCTGTGGTATAATTCTGTAGAATTTGAGATATAATAGTCTGTACTCCATTACGGCTGTGTTACAGGCTCAGTGTATTGATTATTGTTCTGTACTATTTTGCCAACTTGCCTTGGCAACAGTCCCAGCTGCCCAAAGACTGAAACAATGTTGATTTTACTAATGCACTTGTATTTTAACTTCCAGATAAACAAAATGCTAGTTGCTAGAAATTACAGTCACCTATATTTCCAATGCTTTCTGATGTTGCTTTTAAACCTATCTTTGCAGAAGAGGTCCAAATTGCCATTCCAATAATGAAACCAACCTTAGATAAAGTCCAACTGGCTGGACAGGCCTTGCCTCCTGGATTTCCGGCGCCGTTTCTTTTTGCTGATGGTCTTTCATCAGTAGAAACACTATTAACCAACATTCAGGTAAATTCTTCTCTACAGGGCCAGGTTGTGTCATGATAGATAAGATGTGTTTCTTTTGCACTCTTAAAAAAGTTTCAGAAACTATTTTGTATTTGTAGTTTCTCTTCTCTTTAATTTAATGTCGTGCTTAGGTTTCCTCTCTCCCTGACATTATCAGTCATGGAAGGGTTTCATACATTGTATATTTGACCTAATAATTGGTAATATTTGAAATTCACTATTCTCACTATTCCTGAGTGCTCTCTGTAGTTACTGAGGTGAGCAGAGACATGGCACTGTGTGTGTAACCAAATTAACCAAAGCTATACTGAATGATTCCATGCCACAAAATTCCTCATAAATAACTCTAACATTAGCTACTTCCAATACCCAGTTGTGTTTCAGGTCTGTAGGTTCCTGCTTCTAATCTTTCTGTTTTCCTAGAGGGTGTAAAAGAAACAAGTGGATGAATTTTGTCACTGCTGAAAGAAAATGGTGTTTTCAGATCTTGCATCTGTATGTGTTTTAGGGCCTGCTGAAAGTGGCTGTGGACAATGCAAGAGTCCAGGAAAAGCAGATACAGCAGGAAAAGAAAGAGTTAAAGATGGAGCTTTGTAGAGAGCGAGAACTACGAGAGAGCTTGGAAAGGCAACTCACAGCTGAGCTGCAAAGCAGAGGTGAGTGAGTGAAAAATGGAGTTTGGGTGTCTGTGAAATGTGTAACCCTTTGGCATTTCCAGCTGGAGCTGTCGAGGGCTCGGAGTTGACTGACATTCATACTCTGGGGTGAGGCAGCAGTGGACCTGCCCTGGTAATGAAAGATTCAAGCCTCACAGAGCCAGGGCAAAGCACAGGTTTCTGTGAGCAGAAGGAACAGTGGCTGAAGGATTATTACCTGTAGGGCAACTGGCCCCAGAGAGTTTTGGCAGGTTCTGAGAGGGAAGCTGGGGCAGTTCCATGGCTTCCAGGTGTATTAGCATCACTCTGCCCAGCTATTCCCAGCCCAATTTCTTCATTTGACAGCTTTAATTTCTTTTTGTTTCTGCTGTTACCCTCCAAGCATCATCAGTCCTACTGTGAGAAAGACATGGCTTTAATTTGGGTATTCAGGTGATTTTTGTCATTACTTCCCTAACCCACATTTCTGCAGCCTCAGTGCTGCTCTGTTTGTCTTGTAGAGAACTTCAGCTCAACAAAATAGACCTGTGAGAAATTGCCTGCCTAGGTGCAAGACCTGAACCAAATAATCCTAGGTATTTTTTTTGCATCAGGAGATTGAGGTGCAGTAGCACATCCCAGTTGGGGCCTTCTGAGACAAAACCATGACTGGTTAGAAGCTTTTGATAATAATAGGCAATTAAATTGGTAAATCTGAATTTCTCGCTGTGCTGCTGCAAAGGAGGCAGTATTAGTATTCTTTTTAAAATTCAGATCTGCATCTGAAGGAAAGGAACAGCACTTCATGTGCCAAAAGCTACTTCTAGACTACATCCATGAAATCAGAAAGATAAAACTAGATAAGACCAAAAGTGGAGGTGCCAAGTCCTTTCTTCCTGTGCTTTTTGAATGGAAATTGGATTTGTGGAACTTTCTGCAGTGCCAGGTCTCACTCAGGAGCACCAAAGGGCATCTCTCAGTTTGGGTGTGAAGGGTCAGTAAATCTGCTGAAGCTGTTAAATTGCAGTGGATGTCCACACTGTAAAACACAACTGAGCTCCTTAGGACAGCACAGTGTGCCCCTCCTGAGTCCCAGCTAACTCACCAAAATCTTCAGGTCATCCACAGACTTTGATAGCTCCTGACTTGTGAGAGAATTTCACCAATAATCAGCATCCTCAGAATTGTTTGTCTTTCAGGTCACCACCACATGCACAGCTTTATTGTCAGCAGGGTCTTGAGCTAGAAATGCACCTTTGAATATTGAACATAAACTAATTTTTTACTTTCTCCATCATCTGTTAATTGTGCCCTGACAACCATTCTTACACTGTATTTACATTTCAGCCACAATTCAAAAACGCTTGAAGAAAGAGAAGAAAGCAAAGAGAAAATTGCAGGAAGCTTTGGAATTTGAATCCAAGAGAAGAGAACAAGTGGAACAGGCTCTGAAACAGGCCACATCAGGTGACGGTCTCAGGATGTTAAATGGTAATGTCTTAGTTGGCCTTTCACAGTCAGCTTAAAATGATGTTTGATTGAGTGAGAGAAAAAAAATCAGATGGTTCACAGAGCAAATTTCAGAATAAACCCCCACAATTCTTTCCTGAAATAATGAAAAATCTATTTCAGGCTATGTGCTCTGGGTCGAGAATTAAAAAAATAAATAAGTCTGCAACTAGAGAAACAGACAGAGCAGTTTACACAGAGATGACAAGAAATGCTGAATATATTACAGAGAAATCTGTTACAGTGCCAGCTAAGACAATGTGAAATTTGGTTCCTATAAGGTTCTGTGAACTCTTCTCTCCGAGCAGATTCATTTTTAGAACTGCTGAGCTTCATTTCAAAAGCCGTTTGGCTGAAGTTTGCTCAGCCTCAGGACCTATTAAGTTTGTTAAATATGTATCAGCTTTCAGAGCTGACTGGGTTTTGAACACTTCCCAAATATTCTTGTGAAACAAAAGCAAATCAGTTCATCTCCTAAGCAGTGATTAAGTTCTGGCTACCAGGAGGATTTGCCTTTTGTGCTTAAGATGATTCTGGCCAAACTTTAGAGCTGTGGTTTGAACTTTTAAGACTGAACCTAGCTGAGATTTAATTAATTTCAGGTTCTGCAACTAAGGTTTAGTCTGTGCATCCCTACCTGGAGTCTCTGCAGAGGCTCAGGAGTCAGAGTGACGTTCAGTCCCTGCTGCATTCAGGTGTCCTGTGGTGTGTTAATTTGTGCTGCCTGCTTTGGGCACTGCTAGAGACTGCAGAGTGCAAAAGCTGCCTGACTGCTGAGCAAAAATAATGAATTTGGCTTGTCTGGAGTTCTCAGCTGTGAGAGCTGCCCACACTGCTGTCTAAAGGCAGGGCAGGGCTGTGTGTGTGCCCTGGCACAGCAGTGCTCTGCAGGAGATGGGAGCTGGGATTTATCTGGGGCACCCAAGGCACATAAACTCTGTGAGTACGAGAGCAGCATCTCTCAGGGGCTCCTCTCTTCTGCTGTTCAGAGCCCTGCACATCCTGGAAGCAGGGACTGGCTGCCCTCCTGGAGCACTGGCCAGGGAGATCCAGGTGTGGATTCACAGCTGCAGTCACAGCAGGCTGGGGACAGGGACTGGGGAGAGTGGGTGCCAGAGCCAGCAAAAAACCTTCTCCACTTCTCTACTGGATCAGACAAATGCCCAGACTGGATCCCATGGACAGAACCAGCACCTTGAGAGGAATGTCACAAAAACCCTAAAATCCTGCTGTGCTGCAAGGTCACTCCCCTGGGTGCTGCCACTGCAGGAAGCACCTGCTGCTCACACACCAGCCAGCAGCACCCAGCAGTTCTGGAAGCCACAAATCCAGGGATACCAACATTCCAGCAGTGATTAACACACCTTTACATCTGCTAGTGTGGGCCTGGCTGCAGCAGTTTGATTTGCAGGCACACTCAGGTAGTCATATATATGTTAGTGCCTGCAAGAAGCTGATATTTACATGCTAATCTGATTGCACATGCAAATCAGGTAGCTCATTAGCATCTTAATCCACAATTTAATTGCAGGTACAATTTTATGACAACAAAATGTGAAGGGCTATTCTGAGTATTTTTAATTTAACTCTGACAGTCTGTCTCATTTAACAGATGCTGTTATTAGTTACAGATGACTTTGTCATTTTTTGGTATATACAGGGTGTACTCTGAAGGGTTGGAGAAGAAAGAACCTTTTCAGATTGATAGGTCAGTGCCCTGCAGGACAGGAATCTGAGTAAGGGAAGCCCTGCAGAATAGCAGTCACTTGTAATTTTATAAGGAAAAAAAGTATATGTGAAAATACTGCTTTTTATATCACATATACATTTATAGAGCTATATATGCACACATGACATGAATTTCACTTAACACATTTATTGCTGAGCTATTGCTCTCCTGTAAGGACTGTACTTCTCAGGGTTGCCCTGCTTTCACTCAGGGCTCAGTTCCTGCAGGGTCACCAGCAAAGCATCACCTCTGTGACAGATCCTGACACTCAGCTGAAGGGACCTGTGAAAGCAACAGTGCACTTATTCCCTGTTTGAGAACATCCAGAACAGGCTTTTACAAAAAAAAAAACCCCAAACTGTACACACAGCTTCCTTTCAGGTGTGGGTTTTTCCTTCCTGTAATTTCTAAGGGCTGTGTGATAAGGGAAGCAGATGTTTCTCCAGGATTTGAGGTGCCATGGATTCAAATCACATCCCCTTCATGCTAATCCTTGTTGGCACAAGGTGCATCGTGGCATCTGTTCCTGTAACACCCTGGGGTGTTGGAGCCCCCGCCCCCACCCCAAGGACTGTGCAGACACAGGGATCACCAACATGAAATTAAACAGGTCCAGAGTGAGTGTCATGAGACTCCTTCTCAACTTGGGGAAAAAAAAATAAAAAAGAGCACAGTCCTCTTTGGAAAGCTCTTCTCAGAGATCTGGAAATGCTTCACATAATATGCCAGCTGTAATTTGGGTTTGGGTGGTAACACATGCTCACACATCCCGAGCTGAGGTTGGAAATGCAATTTGCACAGTTCTTATCTGTAACATGCACTCACACAAACTGATACACACACACCCCAAAACTGTTGCCTGGCACTGGCTAAATTCTTCAACTTTGCAATTTGGAGGTACTTGGCTATATACAAGAGTCAATGCAGTTTAATATTATCACAGTTTAATTTCAACTTTTATTCTTCATGTGTCAGATGCCCTCATTCTCCAAGAGGATTTTGCAGACATATTATTACCACGTGTTGGTTATTATCTGATCGTCAGACAAATGTGAAGCACGTTAAAAATAATTCATTGTGAGACCAGTAATGTTTGCACATTTTGGAAACAATTTACTACTGAAAATTCTATGAGGACCAAATGTTTTATGCAAGATCATGTTAACTTGGAGAGCACCCTAGTTTGCTATAAATATTTTTCTAAAGATGCCTGAGAGAGGGGCAAAGGGGAAAGCATTAATCTTCAGTCTCCTATCTTTCAGATGCTGGAATCCCAGATATGGAAATAGAACACAATGGAACCCAACATGACAGTGCAGCCATGCAAGGTGCAGTATGTACCACAGCTCCTCACTTTTGTACTTGTTGTTAAAAATTAGGTGAAATCATTTTTAGATCTGTTTTCCATGATGTAAGATCAATGTAAATTACAGAACTTCAATTTGTTTTCCTTTGTAAGAGCACAGATCAGAAATTAACTTTACAAGATCAGAAATTAAGTAGAAGAAATACTTAACTGAGGTGATTTAGAGGTGCTGTTTGTTTTAAAACTGATATTTATCTACCAAGACATAAACCTTTAGTTCAAAAGGGGTTTTGTATATGATTTATCATTTGAAATATTTTACCTCTGGTCTTTACCTACCTATCAAGATCACAGATGTTTTAAAAAATGCATGAACTGTAAGTGAAAAAGAAGAGCCATGTTCACATTATGGGCAGTTGTCTGGTGCTACTTTTCCTTCATTGTGTGGCTGTGTGTAAGTGCAGCACCTCCAGGTATGGCCTGAGTGCTTCCCAGAGAGCAGGAAATGAGTTCTGGCTGCAGGTCTGGGATGTGAGGACTTGTGAAATCCTCCTTTGGGGCAGCTGGGACAGGGATATTCCCAAGGGATATTCCCAAGGGATATTCCCACTCCTCGTGGAAGCCTCTTTGAGCCACACAGAAAATCCACAGTCACCTGTGATAGAATCTGCTCTGAGCAATTTGAACACTGGAATTCTCTGATGAAATTCCAACTTGTAGAACTTTTCTCCCATCAGTCCTGTGCCATTTTCATTCCAGACCATTCAGTTCTGTGCTGGCAGCCTGCAGACAGCTGCCTCTTCCACAGAGCTGCTGCTCCTTAGAGCAATCCCACCCTTTCTCCTGCTTCATGGGATGGTAATGTGCCAAAATCCCCTGTGCTGAGGCAGTTTGTGCAGACAGGAGAAGGGCTGCAGTGCACTTAGAAACACAAACCTCACTTGAGCATTTCTCCTCAGCTGGGGAAGGTTTGACTTGCAAACCTCTGGTATGCATCTGTCGTCCATCTGCCGTCCTTACAGGAAAGCTTTCAAATATTTTTACTGCTGTCTCTTCTTGTGATTTTAGATTCATATGCTCTGTAAGACAGAGAAGGAGAATCACAGCTTTATTGTAATGCAGATATATACATCTGACATATGTGTGTATATATATGTGCACATATAATGAGAGCTGTGCTCTAAATATTGCAATTGGAAAATTGCTGCTGCCAGAAATAGTCAAAATATTGGATGAGAGCTTGGGACACATGCATTTAAATTTGATGAGGAAAATGTTCCTTAAATTTCTGATCTGTTCATGGGAGGAATGTTCAGTGCTCTTCCAGACAACTCTGAGAGTCAAAGGTGCATCTGGGCAGATTGATAAAGAGGGGAAAGGTAATTTCACTTTTCAGTTGAATAAAAACCATGACACTTGGCTCAAATGTGTCTTTACATCAAAAATTATTACAATTACAGTGAGGAAAGTGATACACAGCCACTTCCAATGACCATTTACTTGACTGAAGGAATCAAGAGAAGTTTATGTTACCTGTAGTTTATTAATACACAGGAAAGCCTTGTGACTTTTACCATTTTTATTTCACGGCAAATTTTTTCTTTTTTTTTTTTTTTCTTTTAATCTGATCCCAACTACATCATCCCTTCAGTTAGGAGAGGCTTTGGCTCAGGAAGTTAATTTATTAAGTGTGGCCAAGGGGAAAGCTGGATATCTCTGTGTTCAATGTCCCTGGGCTCAGTGGGAGCAGGACATGGCCTGGGTAGCAGGAGCTGCAGCCCTGTCCCTGTCCCTGTCCCTGTCCCTCCCATTCCCTTCCCTTTTCTGCCCTGCTGGCTCTGACCCCCCTGGCATGGTAATCTGCTCATGGGGACACGTGAGGAGCTGAGCCACTTGGTCACTAAACACTCTCAGCTGATAAAAAGCTTTCTGGAGAGCTCTCTGTGGAGCTTGTTTAGATTTCAAAGTGTTCCTGTCCTGTAGCACCATCTCCTTCATTTTTATTTATGCTGATACTGTAATAACTTTTTATTCCCTTTCCTTTGATAACCATTCGTGTCCCTGACAGCTCCTATTGCTGCTGCAGCTCTGACAATTGGAGCACACTCCCTCACTGCCCCTGTCATTTGCTGCCTTTGTTTTTTGGGCCCTGGGAGGAGGAAGGGGCAAAGCCCATGTCCCTGATACAAAGCTGTTTCCAGGCTTCCAAACTCTCTGTCAGTTGCTCCAAAAAAAAGCTTTAGCATCAATACAGAGCTTTCTTTTTCTGTTGTCAATAGCTCTGCTGGACAGAAATCTATCATTCACACAGTGCTTTTCCTTTGAAATTCAATTAGTTCCACTGCCAGTATCTCCTTAAGACGGTTTAAAGGAAAATTACAGAACTACTGCACAGCCACCTTTCACAGTGATTAAGTCATATAATATTTTATGCTCATTTCTTAAAATGATTTTATTAACACAAGCTGTTCATGTACTGCGTTTCTGATCTGCATTATAAATCTTTTTCCATTTAGTTGACTCATTTTCCCTCTGCTTTGTATATTAATTGAACAGAAATTTCACGCAGATGAGACTTAAAACTTTTTTGAACTTTACAGTTTAATGCCTCCATATCCCAGATGTAGCTCAGAGCTGGAGCTGGGAGGTTTTTAGCTGGCAGAGGAGATCAGAGCAGGTGATGAGCACTCAGACACCCTCCTGCTCCTCCTTCCACCACTCACTCCTGGGCCAGCACCACAGTGCATCAACCATTTTATCAGCCAATCTCCCTTCCACATAAAATAAACATACTGGGTGTCATTAAGTGCACCTTCAGATCAATGATTTTTGCAAATGACATTCAAGTACCATTCGAGTAGTGCATTTTTGCTGATAAAAGCAAATTAAATTAGCACAACTACAAGTGTGCTGATAAAAACTAAAACCGAACAGCAGCACCATTAGCTAACAAAGTAATATTTTCTCTTTACTGCTTTCTGCCATTTAGTTATTATCCTATTGGAAATCTAATTATAATCCTTTTACTCCCTAGTCAAACTTCACAGTTTTTGCAAGCTTAGCACTGACAAGTGATTTCATTACATTTGATTGCCCGCGCCCAGATTGACTTAACTTCACTCCGAGACCTAAAAGCCCTCTCAGTTTCTCAGATTCCCTGTTTGCACATTACAGCAACAGCTCCTTTAATTAATTAGCATGAACAGCAGTAACATGAACTGCTGAACAGAAAATAACATCATTTTATGATCGCAGGGAGACTTCTCCTTTTGCATGTTTATACCTTAGTTAACTTTTGTATTACAATATTTCATTGTTAGGGGATAGCGGAACAATCAGCAGAGCAATGTTAGCTTAAAATCTTAAAAAGTAGATGTTGCAGTAATACTTGATAACAACAATTTACAAAAAAATAAAATTTTAGGAAGGAAGCAGCAGCAAAGGCAGTCAGGCTTTCCTGAGGTGAAAATGTACTTCACTGTGCCTGCAACAGGAGGCTGACCAGGGCTGCTGCTGCTGCTTCTGTTTGTGACATAACCTGGTAGAGGTTTGGCACAAAAACTCTGGGGTTACTGTGAATATCATTTTATTTTTATCTAACATGTGAATAACATTTTATTTATTTGTCAAAGATGAAGGGCTGGTGTAGTTTGGAATGTGTTTTGGGGTTTATCATGTAGAAGATTGGGCTTCAGTTCATTGGTGTTCTGATCTAACCAGAGTTCTCAAATCAAGCTGCTTTATCTGAGTCTTAGGCCTGTTCTTCCTCCTGCCCAAGCTGTGTTCTCTCCCTAGAGCGTGTCCTGCACTGGAGGCTGTGGGTTATTAAACCCCTGGTAGCTGCCTGGTGCTGTGTCACTGCAGAGTTCCCAGAAAAGCTCTCTCAAAGCTCCTGTGCAGTTCCCAGAGTGTCACTCCATGCCCACACGGCCACCTGCAGCTCAGAGCTGCCCCACAGGGGCTCTACAGGGACTCACTGGAATTCCTGGGTTTAGTTCAAGTTTTTTTAACTCTCTTAACAAGCCTGAGGAAATACTTGACAAGGTGAACTCAGCTGCCTTACACACAAAATAAGAGGGGAGGAAACCCCGACCCAGCAGCTCTGTGGGTGAGCAGCCCTGCAGGGTCAGGCTGGGAGGAAGGAAAGGTTTTGGTACCAATCCCAAGGGATGCCCTGGGCTCAGCCAGATCAAGATATCAGAGAGGGCACGTCTGATACCATATCTGCACCTCTGCAGGGTGGAGAGAGGCCATAGGAACGTGGGAGAGATGAAAACAAACCAACCTTTGTTGGTTCTGCTGCTCACAGAACCGTTTATTGACCGTGTTCTTCCTGGGGCAAGAGGGAGCTGTGCCCTGCTCTCTCCCTGCTCAGTTTGAAGGATATTTGCAGATAAAAGAGAATTTTTGCTGGACAAACAATAAGCAGGCAAAGAAATTTTTACTTGTCAATCAGCTGAATGATCAGGCCAGATCCATCTTCTTTCCATGGTGTTGAAGGGATCTTTTGCTGAGTTTTGGTCATTGCTCTGGTCCTTACACCCAAGCAGGGCCTGGATTCATTCCCCTCCCAGGCAGGCAGCACTCCTGTCTGCCAAGGGCTGTAGGGAAAGGGATTTTCGGAGGGATGTGATCCTTTGGAGAAGCAAACTGGTTTTGTCTGATTTTTTTCTTTGTACAAAGTAAGACAGTGGTTCAAACTAATTAGCCCCAGCTTTGCAAGTTAATTTATTGTTACAGCATTGCATTTCCCATGTGTTGCTTCCTCCAAAGCTGAGCTTGGCTCTGATCTAACTGAGAGGCTGTTTACCCAGCCTGGGAAGGGTGGGGAGCTCATCTCCTGTGCAGTTGGACACTTGTTTTGTTTTAAAGTAGTTTAGAGAAATAAAGCTAAATTCCCAATTTAAAACAGATCTTACAAAGGATTCAGAGATGTGGAATAAGCTGGGAAAAAAAATAAAGGTGAATAAATACGGAGATTATGATTATTGCCTTTGGATTTGTCCTTTATGCATCCATTAAAACCTTGGAAGAAAAAGAGAAATTATGATATTGTGGCTAAAAGGAGTGCAAGAGCTGCACCTACCCTGGACTAACAACTCAGGGAAGAGAATGCTGTCCTGAGGGAAAATTCCAGTTATTAACACAGACTCTGGCTCACCAAGAAACTCAGAGATCTTTACTTGTCTTATACATTGTGAAGGGGAAAAAAACCTCCTTTCTAAATGTCTTGCTTATTAAGCCAGTCATGCATTGCTCTGTAGGCTGTAAAGCAGTGTAACATGCACAGGGGGCTCATAAGCATATTTAGTGTTAGGGAATATCATTTATACAGTTTTTATATTGTCAGTATTACCCCTAGAGAATGAGATTAGGCTTTAAACTACTGTAAATCTATGCTTTTGCTCACCTTTGTATAATTTCGTTTTTTAATAGAATGAAGCCCACATAAATGAATATTTGATTAAGGGATAAACCTGATAAAAGAATACATTTATTGCACACAGATTTATTCAAATCTTTGCTATATAATACAGTAAAGTGCTATAAAATGGTCTGTAGCCTGCAGTCAGCTGCACTGAGGAGATGGTGAATATTCTCCAGAAAAGATTAATTTGACAACATCACATTGTCTTTCCTGTGTAAGTGGGGGCACAGCTGCTCCCAGCACGTTAATTCCTCAGAGGTGATTGCTGTGTGACGTGGTTAATGCCATGAAATTCAGTTTATTGCACAGCAACAAAAAAAGTATTTTAATATCTGGAGAATCATTGAGGGTGTTATAAAAAGGAAATATTTAACTATGCACTTTCTGTTCCCTGATCAGTGATATCTCCTGGGTGGCTGCACTGGGCTTGAGCTGTGGCATTTACTTTTCTCTCTTACAGGTATTCCAGATATCTCCATTGAACTTTCCTTGAGAAATAAAAGGGATTGGAAGGAAATCTGGAAACCTGTTCCAAAGTTTAGTCAGCCCACAGTACCCTCAATGTCCTCATCTTACCTTAATTTAAAAAATAGTACTTCAAATTTAATAATAACCTAAGGAACAGCCTCCACTAGGGAAGAAGCCATGTGCAGCTTCCTAATGATCATGAGAAAAAGGAAAAAATCCCCAAACCACGAACAAACCCCATAGTGCTCAATCCTTGCATTTCTGCTGAACCCCCCCAGGCTTTAGTAATTCCCCACCAGGTTTAAAACAAGAATTTTCATCAGCCAATGGCCTGAAACTAATTTTAGTTCGTTCTTTGGAGGCTCCCAAACATCCCTCTGGAGTTGTTATGTCCCTGGCTCTTGTGATCTTTATTTGTGCTTACATCCAAAATACGTATTAAATCATCTCAGTTTGGAGAGTCTGAGCCTCCTTAAAACCACAAAACATTCAATTACTAATTAGCTGTTTCCTGTTCCTAATGAAGTGAACATGTCGGATTTGGATTAAAATTCAGCTACTGCTCTCCTCTGTTTATGGTTCCAGATGTTTTTGTTTTATCTAGGAGGTTACTTTGACAGCTACTGCTAAATGATAAATCACTCATATTATAGCTGAAATGCATTTTGAAATTGAAATGTGGCAAACTTGGAGATTGCTCCAAGGAGCAGTGTCAGTTTGCAGGTCAATACTTGTTCTTTCCTTAGGAGTGCTCGCTATTGGCGTATGTAAAACAGTAATGGGAGAGATGTCAACATTATACAGAATGCTGCTCCATATTATCATTTTGCTATCATCTTCCAGATCAGTTCTTGCAGATTTAGCTGGGTGGATTCATGATTCATTGTATAATGAGCAGGAATATGGATTCTTGTTAGCTTCAGTTTCTGTGGGCATTTCAATATTTATTTTTTCTCTGGGCTTAAAGTTGCTTAATGTGAAAAATCACAGTTGATAGGTACTATAACTAGGAGTATTTTTATGAAGTGCTTTTCTGCTTCGTTCTCTAAATAAAGAAATAGAATTTTAAGAGAAATGTGGTGGTTTCTGAATGAAAGAACAGTTTTCCAAGAACAGATCCTGATTTACATTTTCTGGAAGCAGTGCAGTTTTAACACCCTGTTCCCTGGCAGGTTTTGTGCAGGGTGTGTGGCAAAGCTGCTGCCTTGTCCCTGGGTCTGTCCCAGGGAGGCAGCAATCCAGCACGGGTTGCCTTTGGGAGAAAGGGACTGTTTGATTAAAAAAATGCCTTAAAGGAAGAAAATCCCAATCAGTGTTTGCAACCTCTCCTGAGCCACTGCTGGCAAGCACCAGGGCACATGCTGGTGGGTCTTTGTCCTTCCTTGGGGGCTTGGCCAGGTGTTGTCACCCAGTGCCTCCTTCTCCTACACAAAATGTGCCCACATGATGGACAGTTTATAGTTTATATCACTTTTAGATCTGCTCATTTGCCTTGAGGGAAAAAAAAAATCCACAGCCAAGTGAAGAAACCACCTAAGTGTCAGTTAATTATTAAATGTTCAACTGTGTAATTGACTTTTTTCTTCTTTTTTGTTTCCCTCCAGAAAACAGAACATACATCAAGCCGACCATTATGTACTGAAGGAACCACCTATTGCTGAGAAATGTATAATGACCACTATTTGAAGACTATATAGTTCCTGAGAAATGTCCCTTCCAACCTTTGATGCCTTCAGTACTGTGTGAGGAACAGGATTTGTAGCATGAAACTTGAAGGACAATTTCAAGCAATTTACTGTTGCTGCATTGAAAACTGCCGTATTAAGAAATACTGAGACTTTTTACAAGCTTACCATACCAAACCAAGCCTGTCACAACAGATCATTTTTAGGTCCCTGGAGATAGAAAGGAGTTTTAGTATTTTTAAGCACATACATCAATTATTTCCCCTCCCCACCCTGCCCCAAAAAAGAACTTTTGTTTTTTTCCTTAGGAGGTGGCTATTACAGAATAGCAATGGCACAATGATTTTAAGCCACAATGGTCTTCACTGGCTGTACATCATACAAGTCCAGTTTATCACTGAAACTGTTCAACATGGAGCTGTTTCGATTGTGTTTATAAATTAAGCTTTGTTTACTGAAGCAGATACTCGATATATATTACGTTTTAAAAAGAAATGTGTGTACATTTTTTAAAAGAACGATGTAAAAATTGTCCTTTCATTAGATGACCGATTCAAAAGTGTGAGCTAAACCCTAATAGCTGATGTAATATGAGGATTATAATTGATGCTTTTTTTTTAATGCTCAGTTCAGCTTGGCTTTTGGTCTTTAAGATGGAAAAATGAATATGCAGTAGAGTGTTAGATAATGGAAACTTTTAAGTATGGTTTCTCTGTTGTACCATATTAAGTTAAAGTACACATTCTTTGTTAAAAATGTTCTTGCTAAAAATACAGTATTAAAAAGTTTTTTGTTTGACTTTGGAAATCTTTTAAGATTTTTTTTGGACTGTGAATTCCCATAGTAACTGTACTAATGCAAACCAGTATTTTGCACTATTAAAAATACTTGAAGAAATGACTTAATAAAGAGGGTGGGTTGGTATTAAACATTTTCCTAATTATTGTATGCTCCAGATTCTGAACTTTGAAAACAGCTGAAAGCTTCCCTTCTCAAAACATGGCACTGAAGGCTGCTTTGAGTCAGGTGGAATTAAGTGATCACCTGTTCCCTCTTTATTTGAATCCCTGGGTCAAAGGCACAGTGCTGATTTCCTTACACACTCCTGTTTATGTACACATGTTTACACACACATGCCCTCAATTTAAATCACTGTCACTTAAAAACAAAAAAGACCTTTAAATAGATCTACAGGGAATATATTCCCTGTGATTTTGTTTACTTCTGCCTACATCTAAATGTAGAGTGTTCACAATTTCTTTCATTTTTAACACTGCTTTTTTTCCTCATTAGCAGACTTTTGTAAACAGATTCTGCAGAATAGAATCACCTGATTCTTTTTGTTCCTGAAAGAAATCTTTATCTTAACCAGTGCAAGAAAACGTGATGCCCTCTGTTCTACAGGTGAACAAGTGACTTACCAGAATAATCTTCCAATGTAAAAATTGAGTTTTTTTCAATATTATTTTATAACAGCTGTTCTTATAACTGCATTAATCATGCTGCCATTGATCAATCCATCAAAAGTTGAATGATACAAAAAACAGGAGCATTAGGAGTTGTGAATCCTGATTCTTAATAAATGCTCATGTGTGAATAAAACATTGCAACACCAGAACTTAAATTGTACCTTTAGGTATTATATTAATTTTAGTTTCAATTTCAGTGGGTTTTTCTGAAGTGAGGGCTGGACTATATTCTAAATCTTTTTTTTTAAAGGGAGTTGAAGGAGCCCTTGGGGTGCTGCAGCATTTCTGGCTGACCCAGTGCTGGCAGTGCTCCTGTGAAATGGAGATTTTGAACAGAAATCTTTTCTTGGTTATCCAGTATCATGAAATTTAGAAAGACTTCATGTAACTAAATAGCTCAGTCTTTGAAATATCAACATTTTTGCACTTTCCTTTCATCCCCATAAAGGCTTTTTGAGCATTTTTCCCCTCAGTGGCTGATGTACACATTCCTTAAGGCATCACTGAGCCTGGGTTGATGAGCTCAGGTTGATTCCTGCTCTGCCTATCCTGGATTGGTTTTAAACGTCAAAATTCTGACAAATAAGGTTTAGGAGACTGATAAACTGGAGAGACTGACTCTGTTTCAGTCCTCACGAGGTGGCTCCTGGTAAGTATTGACAAAACAAGAGGCTGAGGGGTTTGGGTGTCAGCAGTGAGCAATGATGTATAATAATGAGCAAACCTTGTGTGGAAGGAAGGTGTTAGAGCCTTTTAAAGGCTCAGCCTTCCCCACCACACTCCTCCTCACTGGAACAGCCCCAGCTGGCTTTGAGAGGCACAGCACCTCTTGGGGTTGGGGTTTAGGGTGGTTTCTGTCTGGGTGTGGGGCAGAGGGACAGGGGCAGCCCCTCCTGCTGCAGTGTTTGGGGGCAGCACCCACAGCCCCTCTGCCAGCTCTGATCCCCAGGACCCTGCCCAGGAGTGTGGGAGGGCCGTGGAGCCATCCTTGATCCTGGCCAGGGCAGGCAAGGGGATGGAATGCAGACCATAATAAACCCCTGAGGATCAATAGTGCCCAATCTCCATCTGAGCCTGGATCTATAGCAGTCCACAGTGAGAGCATGGCTGTGCATTAAAACCTGGATGCTGCTTGAGGTAATTGCTGCCTGCAAGGAAGTGGCCTGTAAATACATTTATTTACAGACTATTTTTAGTAACAAGACAAAATGTGGGCTAACCTGAATTGTTACAAATTTCCTTTATGGCCTCAGCTGATCTCCACAACCCCTCCTGTGCCTGTGCATGCTCTGAGCCCTGAATACACATGGGACAATTCCCAGCCTGGGCTTGGAGCCTTTGGCAGCAGCAGCACTGGTGGAGGCACTTCCACCTTCCCTGCCCTCCCTGCCCTGGTCCTGCAGCCTCCACTGGCCCTGCTGCCCCTGCTGGGTGGGCAGGGAATTTCCAGAATTTGCTAAGCCAGGCCATGTGCTATCATCATTTCTAATGCATGCTGCTAATGTTTAAGCACATGTAAAATCACTGTAATAAACAATCTGACTTCAGTTCTGTCTGCAAATAAGGGTGTCTTTGATGATTTGAAGCTGAGATGGAAGGGCAGTAAAAAAAGTATTTTTATAATGATGTATTATGGATGGATAATGATTTGCTGCTGCTTTGTTATTGTACATCAAAGGAATCAATTGAAATGAGCCAGTTCAGTGTCAGCAGAGCACAAATGCTGCAGCTTTTGTGGGTGCTGCACCCACTCCTGCCTTTGGACCTGGGCCTGTTTGGGTCTCCTGTAGGAACAGAGCATCCCTTGCATGAACATTTGGGTGTGGGCATCTAAGGCAGGGGGGAAGATTCTCTTTGGAGCTCATTTTTTAAAATAAAAACTCCCATTTTTCTGAGTTTCAGTTACAAATGCAGTAAGATTTTACTACATCTTCATTATGTGATTCTGTTGACATAATCCAAAACTGTGAAAGCAAATACAGCACCATACATTAAAATGTTCTTATGATAAGTGATACTTTAAAAACTGGATGCTTTATAATAGTTTAACTTTTTTAACATACATTCAGCCTTGCATGTTTGAAAATGCTTTCACAGCTCTTTCAGAAAGGACCTGAAATGTGCATTCACTGAGCAGTAGATCCCTTTTCACCATCTATCATTTTTTTGTCTCCAAGAGTGGTTAGTTGTGAGAAAGGGGGAGGTTTTTGCTGTGTGTATATAGAACTAAGTTTATATAAATAATGATAGATAGATAGATTAGATAGATAGATAGATAGATAGATAGATAGATAGATAGATAGATAGATGAATACCTGCTGCTCCTGGTACCAGAACAAGAATTCTGGAATAAATTCTGGCTGGTCAGAGGGAAGATGGAGCAGCCAGAGAAGTGACATGTTCATGTTGAGCTATACAAAATCCATCCAGCTCTAATTAATCACTGTGTGCTTCACTCAGCCCCCAGTGGGCCAGACTTACTTTTCACAAGAAAATCCAAATAAAACAGTGGAGACAAACTCAGTCCTTCTGAGTTGTTACCTGAAATGGTTCCATTATGGTGAGGTTTGTGTCAGAGTTCTCTCACAGTAAATGCTGCAGTCCCACACCCCTGGCATTAAGGTTATTGAGAGTTTTTGCTGGACACAGCCTGGTTTAAATGCTCTGCATGAGGCACCTGAATGTCCCAGCAGCCCGTGGATGGACCAGGGCACCTTTGGGGCTGTGCTGCAGGAGGGCAGGGAGGTGTTTGGGGTCACCCTGCCCTGCCTTTGGACAGCTGGCCATGGTACAGGAGCCTGCAGGGTGCTCCTTTAGCACCTGGGCTTGGCCTGGAGCTTTACCTTGTCACCCAAAGCCACATGCCTAGAATGGATTGTCCCCCTCCATCCACCAAAGTGGCCAACCAGGAAAAACCACTGGCATTAAGTGAAACAAGATGAATTAAAAAGAAAGGAAAGAATTAACAGGAATGAAAAATAAACCTTAATTCGCTCCAGTGCTGGTAGGATTTGGTATTTAACTTTAATCCTGTGTTTCATTCTGTGTCAGGGAGAAATACCTGGTTTGTGTTTCCCCTGACAATTCCTGCCATTAGCTGAAAGTGTTTATTCCCAGAGCTGTGTGCCATCAGTTGATGATGCTGGGACACTTACAAAGAGAGGTTTTGGCAGGAAAAATTCTTTAACATTTGGAGCATTATTATGAAACATAATATTGTTCTTTGTAGATCAGGCCAAAGCTATTCCATGCCAATTGTTGTATTCTCTTCCTTGGTGTCAGCTGGAGCAGAAGGGGAAACCACATCCCTAAAAGTAAGAAAACAGACCAAAAATGCTTAAAAAACAAGGAATAAACTCCCCATTGGACTTTTTCTGGATAGTTCTGTGAAGCTGCTGAAGACAGAAATGGTACACAGAGATTTTTGGTGTCAGATCAGTGCTTTGCATTTTATGTGATCATTTACACCTGTGCAAAGTGAGTGTTTGGTAGCATTTGACAGCTGATTTAGTAACGTTTGACACCTATATTACAATGTTGAAATGACTTTACAATGTGCAAAGCAGTGGAAAAAGCTCTTGATTCTTTTCATGGCTTTTTCTTTATAGTTGAATATTGAAATTCCGTTCCAAGAGAAAAAAAAATATAATTCCTCAAATCCTGACTGTAATTCTTTATTTCTTCTAGTATGTTATGTTCTTCTCATACTAACTTGGGGGGAAAAAAGAAAAAGCATAAAAAAGAGGAGAAAGAGAAAAGCAATTGTGTTTAATCCACAGCCTGGATTCACAGGTGCTGACACTTACACCAAACCAAACTCAGCTGAAAGGAGACACAGGGAAGTGAGAACTCTGCCACTGGGAGGAGAAACTGCAGGACTAAAACTCCTGATTTGTGGAAGCTGGTAAGTAAATTGCTTGCTTTTTATAGTTACCAGGTTTTTTGAAATTAACATAAATTTTCACCAAATGAAAGTGTTTTGTTTTCACTTAAATTGGTTTTGACTTCTTCAAAACAAACTCCCAAACCAGAATTTTTTTTTTTTGGCTGCTTGAAGACAGGCAGTATCAGACTGTTCAGGATAGGGGGTTGGTCACTTTGATAATCTTTGTCAGCAATATCACCTCTGTGCATAAAGATCACTGCAGTTCTGAGGTTACAAATGGAGCTTTTCCCACTCCAGCACAAGCCCAGTAAGAAGGGTCATGGACACAACAAAAACAGTGTGGTCTAAATTGTAGTTTACAATTTGTGAAGATGCAGCTATTTGAAATGCAATTGCCAATGTTGTGTGTTGACAGGATGTGATATCTTAATGAAAATATTAATATTGTTTGCTCATCTGGTAGCAGCCTGATTTCCAAAGGAAAAGCCTCTCAGCCTTCACACGTGGAAGGGCTTTTCCAGCTGAGCTGCTGCAGCAGCCAGTGCAGCGTGAGGAACTGAAGTGTCTGTGCAGTTCATGGGCTGGTGAGGAGGCAGGACCAGCTTGCCAAGGCTGGAATTACTGACAGGCTGAGTGACCCGTGGCCAGGCTGTCACCTCACTTCCATCACACTCTGCAGCAGAACAGAACCTAGGAAAAATGACTCCAGCAGGAGATTGCAGGGTTTTCAAGGTTACCAGTGCTGGGTTGTCATTTCCCAGATCAATTCCAGTGGCCTCTTGCTGGCACCTATTGATGAGGCAGAGAGCAGCCTCTTGCTTTGCCATCACTCAGAATTGAATTCCCCCACATTGACCAGTGGCCATCTCTTGTTCTAACCCAAATGCACAGAAATCAAAGCTCCCCATGCCCTCCCTGTGTTCACAGGGCTGCTTTCACCTGCAGTGCCTGGCTCAGGGCAGCCCAGCCAGCTGGCACGAGTGGAGAGGCTCAAATGTGAGCCAAAGGACAGCAAAATTATTTATTTTAAACAAGAAAATAAAGCAGGACATTTAACTTGCTCAGCATGGCAGCTGCAGCTGAGGGGGAGAACAGACAACAACCCAAATGTTTATTGTGTGGGTTTTGTACCCCATAAAGGTAGCAAGGGGAAATCACTAAAGGATCATTTGCTCAATCTCAGGGAAGGACTGATTTGCAGGGGGCAGTGTAGTGCACCCCAAAACCTGGGATGTACTGATGTCCCACTGTGGTTCCCAGCCAGGAATCTCCACTGCCCTGTGCTCAGACATTCTGGGAAGGCTGAAGGGTGAGGGAGATAACATCAGCTGCTGCAAACGGGCCTGGTGATTTCTGACTTTGGTTTTATTAGGAATTTGGAGGTGACATCCCTTCCTGATGAACACATCCCCAGCCCATTAGTGTCAGCCAGAGTTATGCTCCCATGGCACAGGGAGCTGATCCCTTCCGTGTGTCTGTCCAGGCTCTGACACACAGCCCCAGGCCTGGGCCTGACTCAAACCATGACAACTTAATGAGGGTTTACTCTGTGCTCCATGGCTCTATAAAAGTAATTTTTAAATAGCATAATGGAATAATATTTACTCGACAGCCTCTGCATTGTTTATTCCCCAGTGTCTATCTTACAGTCTTGTAAGATGGAAATAAATATTTATTCATTCTTCATTCACGCAGTTTATTCTATGTAGAACTGCAGCCAGCTCTATTCATCCTATTGCCTTTCAGCTGGATGCTATAAAGAGAAGAAATTAATTGTAGTTAAACTTAGGTATGTGATAAAAAGGATGAAAAAAGTTTGTTCTGGCTCCTGTCTGCATTTTACTGCACATGCCCCATCCCCTCGGCCAGTGTGTGCGTGTAAAAATCCCATTGCCTCCAGCTCATTGCTGTCCACTGACACAGCCTCTCTGCAAAAACTTCTGATGAATAGTCAGCATCTAATTCCTCAGTAATAAAAAACCCTAAGTTGCTTGCAATCATTATTCCAAATGGAAAAATTAATTGTAAATAACTGGAAGTCAATTAAGGCTGGGTTCTGCCGGGTAATGCAAATCTTTTATAGTTTTGTTTCAGTTAACTGCCTCATTAATGATTTATAGATGTGTATACAGCTGTGGGAACCATAGCATTATCTAATGCACTCAGAGAATAATTACATATGAAAAGAACTACGTGGCTCAAGGGAAAAACTCAGAAATTACTTACTGCCTTAACTTCAACCATATTAAGATGCAAAGCATTTAGAAACCAACTGTGATGTTTTATCATATTCTCGAGGTTTCATGTTCTTTTTAAAAAGGGAAAAATAATTCTTTCTAAAAAAATATTTGTACATTTCAGTATTACACAGTACACAAAAATCAAGATGTCTCAGCTGAGAATGTCAGCATTTATTTATTATTTAAAAGCCTAAGTTATAAAACACTCCCATTCCCTTTGTGCATCTGCTATACAGGAATAAAAGACATTTCTCCAGTTAAACAATTCATGGGCATATGCATCTATCTCCCTGAATTACACAGAGCCAGAAGTAATTTTGGGAAGACTTCCTTCAGGAGTCATTTTCCTGAATATACAAATACACTGGTACTTTTTCTTTGGTAATGCTAATTTTGGAAGTTTGAGAAGTTTTTTGTAAAATACTGTTTTCCCTCCTGAATAGGGCAGAGAAGCTGAAGTTTGCACCATTTGGTGCTTATTTCTTATAGATTTTAATCCAGTGATAAACTGCTGCAGGGTATTTAGAAGCACCATAGAAGATATTTTGCTTTTAAGTCTGCTTTTCTTCATTCTGAGGGCAGAGAAGGGGTCAGGGTTTTTCTCCCAAACCCAGACATTTGACCTGCAGGGCCTGCCCTGACATTTTCTGTGCTGCTGTGTCCAGAGCAGAGCAGGTCCCCAGAGCTCCTGGCACTGTCTGGGAGAATTCAGAGGGCAGAAAACCCAGATGTAATCTGCACCCTCTGTGCCCCAGCTCTGCCTTCATCCTCAGGCTGATCAGAGCCACCCTGCCCTGGTTCTGTCCCCAGAGTGGCTCCAGGAATATTGGGGTGTTCCTGGCCAGCTGCTGCTGGTTTGAGCTGTCCACCTGGAGCATCCTCACAGCCCCTCCTTCCCCAAACCTGACACACCTCCCAGAACCTCCCAGAACCTTCCAGAACATTCTTCCTGTCTTCCTCCCCCTCCTTCCTCAGCCCTCTGCCCCCAGCTCTTTCCTCCAGCCCCGTGGTGTTCTTGGTTTGCTCACTCAGGTGTGATGGATCTGTCTCTGCTCCTTCCCCCCTGTCCTGTGATTTAGGGCCTTTTTTTTTTTGCCACACATTTGGCAATATTAAAACCCTGGCCCAGTTGTCTATTGGAACTCTACAAGGCCAGAGGGAGGCAAATAAAATTTTTTATTTTGTCTGCAGATGTTCAGCCTCTGACATAAAACCTGTAACTCTCCTGTACCACTGCCTCATTTCCCAAATCACGTCAGCACCTTCCACCAGGTAGGAAAGAAAAGCAGCCAGCCTGGTGTCCTTCTGTGGGGAGGAGCAGAGGGGAAAGGACACCAGGCACTCATTCCAGGATTTCCCAGTGCCACCAAACCCCAAACACTGCCTGGCCCCCAGCCTGCAGCTGCTGGCCAGCTGCCTGTGGGGTGAGAGGGAGCACAGGATGCTCAGTGTCCTGCTTGCTGTGCTGGAGAGCTGCTCCCAGGGAGAGGGAGGCTCAGGTGAGCACTCACAAGTGTTTTCTGGGCAGAAAATTCATGGTAGGTTCTGCTTCTTCATACCTGTTAAAAACAGGTTGAGATGTTTGTAATTCTGCTTGGCACTGAAGGAGATTGCTGACTCTAGATTGTATTGACTGATGGAGCAATTCAGGGTGATGAGGTCTCAGGAAGGCATTTGTTCCCACCTCAAAGGCTCCTGTGACCATGTGTGAAATGGAAGTGAAGGCAAGAGCATGGGAATAAGGTTTTTGGAGGGTTTATTGCCAGATAATAAATAAATAGACAATTGAAATTGTCATAAAATATTTGTAACTCAAGACTGGTGTAATGAAACATTATGTTAATCTACAAGGACAAATTAAGGGCTGCAAATCAAGTATCAGTTAACATTAGAAAAATGTACTTTTAATTCTAAGCTTTTGAGGCTGCACAGCATCACCTGCACAAGGAACAGCTAAATTAATCAAGATTAAGCTGTCTAGGGTGATTAAACACACAGATACAACCTTTGGCTTGTGACATCCTCACAGGTGTCCTTATGGAGTTGTAGGCACAGAGTTACATGGCTTTAATGGCCCTTGAATGGGCCTTGGAATATTCTTGTGGAGAGTTTGGGCTTGTCACCTTTTTGTTCCACACAGTCTGGCCATTCTTGCCTTCTGCTATCTCTGTTTTGATGTTTTATTTCAGTGCAGCCACCACAGGTCAGTCCATTAAGTCTTCCTGAACAGTAGCCAGTAGTTCTTATGGCCATTTCTTACTTGCTTTTGGAAAATAAAATGAAAAAATAGTTAAGATATTTGGCAAACCATCTCCTAATTAGCAAAAATGTTTAGTAATTTCTCTTGTTTTGACTGCAGTTTATCACACTGTGAGATGGAAAGATTTTAAGGCATTCTCAGTCCTGGTTTTAATGTTCTTTATAATCAAGAGGGTAAAATGAAGGCACATCACCAGGATGAGTATGGTGGGAGAAGGCAGAAAAGTCCTGCCAGCTCTCACCACGCCTCTGTCAGAGCTCAGTGTGCCATAAGGATCCTCCCTCAGAGACAAAAACAATAATTTGCATCTCAGATCTTCTGCCCCTGACAGAAAAATGGGATCACGAAATTAGAAATTGGAAGGAACATTTTATTGTGAATTCCTTTGCCATCTGAAATGCAGCTTGGGGATGGGATTGCTGCACTCAGGGGCTCTGCCATCCTTCCCTTCCTCAGTCCACACCCAGGCTGGAGATCTGCCCTGAGAATGAACCAAACTGTGATGGGGCTCACAGGGTCCTTGGATCAGGGGAGAGATGAGGATCTGACTCCATGGTTCAGAAGGCTTGGTTTATTATTTTATGATATATATTACATTAAAACTATACTGAAAGAATAGAAGAAAAGGTTTCATCAGAAGGCTGGCTAAGCTAAGAATAGAAAAGATGATAACAAAGGTTTGTGGCTTGGACAGAGAGCCTGAGCCAGCTGACTGTGATTGGCCATTAATTAGGAACAACCACATGAGGCCAATCCCAGATGCCCCTGTTGCATTCCACAGCAGCAGATAATCAATGTTTGCATTTTATTCCTGAGGCCTCTCAGCTTCTCAGGAGGAAAACTCCTAAGGAAAGGATTTTTCATGAAAAGATGTCTGTGACACCAAACCAAAGCCATTGTGGTGGGACAGGGGACAGGAGACCTCTGGGGACTCCCCATCCACCAGGGGCCAGAGGAGATCCCAAGTTCTCCAGGAGACAAACTCATTCCTTAGCAAGCACAGCCCAGGTCCTCTCCTGTTTCCCCCCAGTCAGACAAATTCTCATAACCAAAAAACCACGGCCAAGGAAGCATTTATTTTGTTTCCATATGACAATCTCCATCTGAAAAATTTGTAAATCAGACCCAAAAGTCATTCACAGCAGGTTGAAATCTGATGTTAAAAAGATTCAATCTGGGAAAAAAAAGATAAACCCACCCTGAAATAAATTCTGCTCTATTATATTTACTAAGAGTCCAATTATGCCTTTCCATTTTGTACAATTCTCATTTTTGTACAATTCTCGAGGAAGGCAGGGGGAAATGATGCATATTTATCAGTGTGGTGTTATTCTTTATTCTGCCTGCATGCCTTTGGCAGTGACTTCAGAAGATAAATGCCAAAGTCCCCAGCTGATAACTCAGGAGCTTTGCTCTGAGCTGCAGATGCCCTGGAGGAGAGCAGCCCCAGTGATCATTTCTCCTCCTGGAGCAGAATTTTGAAGTGTTCCAGTTGGATCAGTGTTTGAGAAAGAATTGTTCCCCCTCATTCCTCATGGCTTGTGCTGTCCTTGCCCTGGGGAGCAGAGTTTGCAGCCCTGAACCCTCCTGTGGGGTTTGCAAACATCCAGGCACAGGATGGAGACCCAGAGACCCCTAACCAACTCTGATTTAAAAATACATTTACCCACTTCTATCTAAAGAAAAGAGTGCAAAATGATGCTGTGGAAACTCTGTGCCAAAATACATATTTTCTATTTTGTACATGAGAATTAAGACTGAGTCTTAATTAAAATTAGCAGTGAATAATACATATTCACTTGGATAGTTTATTATTTCCTCACTGGATGTGTTTTTCTCACATCATTATGCATTCATGCACATTTTGTGGACTGTAAATGTGATTAGCCCATCAAGTTATATTTAGGGCATTTTTAAATTGGCCACTTGTACCTGTGTGCCACACATCTCATCACTGCCCCTGGAATCTCATAAAATCAGAGAAATACTGAGAACTTCATCAGCTCTGTGACCTCATTTGAAGAGCACCTAAAAATGCACTTACTTTTATTATTTAGCTATATACAATTGAACTTTACATGTGATAGCTAATTTTAAAAACAATATATGCAATTTCATGTTCCTGTGGGTGGTGGAATAGGGGTTATTTTGTCCTTACAGCTGTTGCTTTCTCTCAACATAATAATGCACAAATCAGTAGCAGAAAGACCTTTCATAGTCCTTACTTAGGCTGTAAAGGTGATGCATATAAACTCTATAGTGGGTACTGGTATAAAAAGTGCTGGTATAGTCTGAGTGCATCAAACTATAAAGTCATAGCAGAAAGGATCAGGATGAAATAATTTTGGACAGCTGGGGAGACTTTGATCCTATGAATTGTAAAAAAAATTAGTTAAGTTTTCCTATGGACTCTAATAGGGTCCAAAACATCAAAATTAACAAATTTCCATAGCAAAGAAGAGAAGTTTTGGAAGTTTGAGCCCTGATTTTTGTCTGATTTAAAGGAAGGGTGCACAGCCCAGATCTGAGCCCTGCCTTCATCCCCAACCTCCCCCATTCTGTGGGACAGGGCCACGTGAGAATCCCTAAACAGGGGGTGTGGGGACACAGAGACAGGACAGATCCTCCTGATTGTCCCCTGCAGGTGGGGAAGGGATGTCAAATGGAGATTAAAGTGACTTGTGGAGTGCAGTTTATGAATCTGTGGAGAGCTGGCATTTCATCAGCTCCAAAAGCAGCCTCAGCCCTGTGCCCAGAGCCCTCCCTGAGCAATGCCATCAGCTCCCTGCTGGACTGGAGCAGACAGAAACCATCCAACCCCAGAGCCTCCTCAGGGCTCCTGGTGTGGGAGGGTGGGGAACCCTCTGATGGACAGGTGATGAAATCTCCTCATTACTCTTGGCCAATAAAAGCTGATGTCCCTGCCCTGGCCAGGAAAATGATGGAGGCAGGTTGAATTCCACAAGAGGGTCTCTCACTCTTTGCCCTTTGTTTTGTGCAGAAGTGGAGGGAGTCTGTGGGTGTCCCCAAAATCCTCAAAGAGAGGATGGCAGCAGTCAGTGACAGCCAGGAATGGCAGGAGTGCAGATCCAGGGAGATTTTGGGGTTTCACTGGTAATGTTTCACTGAATTAAGGTGAGCTTTGGTGTCCTGCAGGCTCCAGACTGAGTTTATGGAAGGGAAGGGTGAGGCTTGTGTGGGTTCTGCTGAGGTAAAACCTCCCAAGCACGGCTGTGTCTCCATCCAGGCATTCCAGGGAGAATTCCTCATCCTGCTGAATCCAGGGGCCTCCCAGGGCACAGAGACTGGCTGGGAAAAAAAATGGATAAAGATATTTTTAAAAAAATCCCCCTGGGAGCATCTCCCATATTTAATAAGGAAAAGCACCTTCTGTGCAGCCAATAAAAGTTGAGTCTCTCATGAAGATTTATACCATATTACACACTGAAATTCAATGTACAATGATGCCCTTGTGTATACAGTTGTCAGAATAATAATCTTTGTCTGTCTGATCAACTTATATTTTATGCCAACAACACAGCATTTAATATTGTACAGTTTCAGAGGAAGAAAATAAATTTATTCATGTAACAACTTGCCTAGTAGCTTAAACAGACAAAGTGAAAAAAATAGCTTGGAGTTTTTACATTAACTTGTGATCCACAATACAGATTTCTATACAATTTCAGCAATTTTATGCAGCAAGAAAAACTATGATTCTTAATCTAGTTTCTGAAATTGCCTCACTATTTTACACTGCCTTGAGGAATAATGCAGTTGGATCTGAGGGCTGCAGTTTGCTTTTGGCATCCTCCTGAAACGAGGAGCCTGAAAATGGTAATCAACAGCTTCTTTCTAAATTCTGCATTGTCACATTCTGTGCTGTATTCTTAGGCTTTGTGTCTCAAAATATACATCCAGAAACACTTATAGAGAAGTTATAGATGAACTCCCCCACAACCAAAGCACTCCTGGAGAGAAATCAGTGGAGTCTTCCCACGGCTGGGGCTGGTTCCAAATGATGCAAAGCTCTGCCAGATAGGAAAACTTCAGCAATACAGAAAATCTCTGTTGTATGTAGATCCATTAAATCCATTCTCCTAGCAGCCTGTGCAGAAAACTGACAGACTTTGAATGATTTATTGGTATCTTTTTAAAGGCATCTACTTTTTACCTTACATTAATTTTTCTTTATATAACAATACCTGAAATAAAAAGGGAACCTGGTGACACTTCACCTCCTCCCAACACCCCCAAAAAAACCTGATGAAAAGATTGGATAGAGGATTGGGAAGAGAAATCAGAGGATGGTTAGAAATGCATCTGTGCCCCAAGATGCACCCTAAGAACAAAAGCTGCACACTCAGAAAAGAAAGGGATGCCACAGCATTGGGGCAGAGCAGTTAAACCTCACCTAAAGTTAATATTTAGTTAATATAAAGTTATTATTGGTGAGGCCCTGGCACAGGTGCCCAGAGCAGCTGTGGCTGCCCCTGGATCCCTGGCAGGGTCCCAGGCCAGGCTGGACAGGGCTGGGGGCACCCTGGGACAGTGGGAGGGGTCCCTGCCATGGCAGGGGTGGGATGGGATGGGATGGGATGGGATGGGATGGGGTGGGATGGGATGGGATGGGATGGGATGGGGTGGGATGGGATGGGATGAGCTTTCAGTTCCTTCCAACCCAAACCATTCTGGGATTATGTAATTGCAGAGGAAAAGGAAAATTCTTGTGTGAATGTAACAAAATGGGCAGAGTTCTCCTTTTTTATCAAAACCCCCAAATTCCCTGGCTGGGCTGTGATGCTTTCAGGGAAGCATTGCCTGATAACCCATTGGTGACTATCATTGAAACTTTTCCAAAATTGTGCATTGTTGCACCAAGGCACAATTGAATTGCTGTTTCCTCATAACAGGATGTGCTCTGAGGACCTGAGGAACGTGCCTGATTCCAAAATACACAAAATGCACACACACACACGTGCACACACCCACACACACTCACAGCTCCTGCGTGGGAAGGAGCCACCAGGACGTGCTGGCCAAGGGCTGGACATTTCTTTTGCAATCAAAGACAGGAAACAGCCATCCACTGTCATCTTAATCATCAGAATATTTCTATTTAGGCAGCTGTGGACCAGTTTATAGGTGAGAACTTTAATGCCAAGTTCATTTATGTGGAGTAAAATACACAAGTGTAAGAACAGAATTAGGTAGACATGACAGAAATGCACATGAGAAAAATACACCTTCACTCCAGAAAAAAAATAAAAGCTGAAGGAGAACACAGATTAAATCCAGCTTTGAGATTTATAGGAATTTGTTTGCATAGAGCACATTTGGAGCACTTTGATCAGATTAACTCCTCTGTATAAAAGCAAACCAACACTTCCAACCTACATCATGTTGCCCCAGGAGAAAAACAAAAAAAAAAAATCAGTTACAAATGAGCTGTCCCCCAAAATAACTCAGGCCTTCATGGATTGATAGTCTGAAACTGCTCCAGAGAGGTGAGAAAAGGCAAAGGAAAATCAAAACATCAGAAAAGGGAATTGGCTAAAAGCAAAAGAGAGCTCTTGCACAAGAGCAGGGAGGTTCTGCTGACTGACCCCAGCTGGGCAGGTTGGAAGCTCAGACCTGGGGAATGTGTTCAGTGATTCATGGCACTGTCTGAGAATTAGAAACCTAGAGCCCAAAAATAGAAGTTATCTGTTTTTACTGGCAAAAGGAATCACCAGAAATCTCCCAAATCAGATGCACATGGTAAAATCAAAACACTTTGAACCTGGAGAGGTTTTATTTGTAACTCAGTCAAATGCACTTTGAAAATCACTTGGTGGTAAATTAACACCAGATTAATTGCTGTTAAAATAGGATTATCACTCATAGTATTGTACAGACAAGATTTGAAGTAAAAATTAAGAGTAATTAATTATAATTCTAATAAAAATAATAGATAATAATAATAATTATTTCTTAACTGAAATACAGTTCTCATCACTCAACAGCTATCATTACCAGAATATGCTTTTGTTTGGAAGTAGCTCAGTTAAACAAACTTTCAAAAAACCAGATTTTTCTTTGTTTGTTATTACTCTACAGATTCTAATGATCCCTTTAGAAGGTTTCATCCCCTCCAATTACCTTCCAGCTATATCCTGAGCAGGGATACTGTGACAGAAATATCTCTGTGCTGCAAATGCCCTGCCTGGGAATGTTTGTGCTCGTTTAACCAGGCACATTAAATTGAGCTGCACAGATTTGTGTCATGTATTCCCCTCAGATGGCTCCAGAATGCTGCAGCCACAGGAACAGATCACCTGCCACTCTTGGGCCCAGTCCTGCTCCTGTGGAAGTGGAATATTTCATATTTATTAAAATAGCCAGAGCTTGCTGTACATAGGGAAGAAACTAAGCAAGCAAAAGTTGCTCTTTATTTGTATTTGGACATTGGCATTTGCAGTCACATTATTTATCTTTATTAGCCTTAACATTTTTCATCATACACCTGAGGATGGTGGATTTCAAACCAGCCAAATTTTGTAGCTGATGGAAAAGAAAATTTCCTTCTTTTCTCAATACAGATGCATTTAAGGTTAAGCTGTGTAAACAAAGTTTTCCTGAGAGATTCCTTTACCCACTGGGAAAATTCTGGAAGGTATCACATTAAATATTCCTCATAGAAAACCTTATTTTCTAAAGTAATGAATTTCACCTGTTTTTCTTTTCATTTACCAATTTGCTTATCCCAGCAGTGGAGAACGAAAAGCTAGTTATACAAAACATATAGATTTTATATTTAATGCAAAATGAAGTGGGTAAAAAACAGCTCCATAAAGTATTTTTGCAGGGCTTTTTTGCTTTGAAAGAAAACAGGTATCCCTGTTCCCTATCAATCTTCTTTGATGCATTCTGTTCAGGGTGGCCAGCAAACTGATAAGATCGTTCCTTCAGATTTCAAAATTACTGAATCTGGAAATAGTTCTCATTTATCTCATGCACTGCTGAGAAAACAATCTCAAACCGTTGGTTCTACTGATGAAACTTCCTTAGCAACACAAGGGCTCCAGAATTATTTTTCAGACCTTGTCAATGCTTCCTGTGAGGTTTCCGTCATTGTCAGCATCCAACACCTCACAGATGAGCAGGGAAAAAACCCAGCCAGCCCAGAAAGCTGTGATGAATTAATAGAAGGTAAATTAATAGATTAAATGGAATTAGTAGGAGGGGTGATAAATCTAAAATTCCCCAACAATAGTCCAGTGAATTGTGTTTTAGATTTATGAAGTGTTTTATCATGTAGATGAGAATCCATAGAGAAGGGATTGTGTCCCGGGGGAGTTGGGAAAAATCAGGAAGGCTGAACACTTGGTCCTGGGCATTTCTCTGGGACTGCTGAACACTTGGTCCTGGGCATTTCTCTGGGACTGCAGCCCAGGAACCAGGGCAGGAGAGCCTCAGTGCCTCGACTTCCACAGCCTTGACGTTGGACAGGACACCCCAGCAGGAATCCTGCTTTCCTGAATCCTGCAGGCTGCTCTCTCTGCCTTGCTGCCACTTCAAATGGGATTTTCAGCCATAATCTCTCATGGTAAGTTATATTTAGGCCCCAGTTTAAACCTTCACCCCCTTCAGTTTATACTGACTAAGTCTCCAGTGTGCAGCCAGTCCTTTAAACCAGATTTCAATGGTTGTAAAGTGTCAGCAGTGCAGGATTTGGCTTTTAATGTAATTGGAACAAACAAAAATGACTTTATTTCAGGTATCTCCACTCTCAGGTTAGAGGGTGCTTTCTGCTGTGAAGATTTTTTCCTTTCCTGACACAAACGTTCACCCCAGTTCTCAAATTCACCCGTGCTCATCCGACACTTCACAAGTTGCCAAATGTCTGCTCAAACACTGAAAATCCCGGTTTCTGCTGAGTTCTAAGCTAAGTGTTAGAGAGGAAGGCTGGAAATCAGTGAGAATGTGTCTATGCAGGGCTGAGCAGAGCCACTGAGCATTAACCCCTTGCTGACTGCTCTGAGTGCTGTCTGCCCTGTGCTCAGTCCCTGCGGAGGGAACAGCCTCCCCTTCCAGCTTGCTCATGCCCTGACTTCTATTTTTACTTTTTTTCCTTCAAATTTCTCATCATTATTTTAAAGCTGCTCTGATCCATCACCTGCTTTCCAGAGTGGCTGTGCTGCCCAGACTGAAGTGGTCAGGAAGGGAAAGAAATCCCTGCTGAGGCTGTACAAGACAAACCATAATATTCTTAAACTATCTTATCACCTTTAAAGCTTCAACTCACTCCTTGCAACACTTCAGTCTAAGAAAAGCTCCTTCAAATTTTAAGAATAGGTTAAGAACTCTTAAGAATAACTCGAGAATAGCTTCTTAACCTCCTTCTAAATGAGCTGTGTTCCCCTCTTGATCCATTCTGCAGTGATTTCAGACAGAGAATTTAAAGCCAAGGAGATTAAATCAGTCAGAGCAGAATGGAAGATAAGATTTCAAATGTTCAACACTGAAATATCTGCTGCTCAAGAACAGAGTGGAGATATAGGCTGGTAACAAATGATACAAAATGAAGTTAAATGGCATCAGCATTGTTAGGATCAAGAGCTTTCTCCTAAAAGTAATAAAAAACTACATGGTCTACTCAGTGAAGAAAATGGAAAGATCAGGGAGTTTATGTGTTTATACAGGTTGATGTGTGTATCACTGCGCAGAGAAAATTCACTTTTCCCTCCTGCCCCATCCCATCCAAGGGTGGCCTGGGACAGCTCTGAGCAAACAGCCTGCACTGCCTTCACCTTCAGCTCCAGGATTAGGAATTCCTGATGAATGAGTCAGTGTGACAAGAGAAACCCCTGGCACTGCTTGGATGGCCTCCAGCAATGTGACACGGGGACCCTGTGCTCAGCACGGGAAGCACCAGCAGATGGGAGATTCTGGAATGCAAGTCCTCAGCAAAATGGGCTCAGGAGTATCCTCAACCTGTCCTCCCCTTTCTAATCTGCATTTAAATGTCTGATTCAGAGATTCAAAGTCTGATTCACCGTGGCAGCAGCGTTGGTCAAAGCAGTAGATGGTCATCTCTGCTCCTCTGACAGTTTATGTCTCCTGAACCACAGAAAAGTGGCTGCAGTGAGGCAGGAACAGGGGAATAAATGGAATAAATGCCCACAGGCTGCACCAGGCTGTTCCACATTTACATTTCTGTTGTACCACAGCACACCTGGAGAAGAGAAATATTAATTGGGAAAGATCCTCATGCACTGATCCCAGGCTCAGTCAGAAATAAACCCTCCAGGTTCAGCTGCACAAGATCCCTCTGGATAAAGGACACAAGAAGAAATGATGCAGGCACACAGATGGGGTGATTGGGAATGAGGCTGTGGCTGAGCCTCATCCCTGATGGGCTGCACCTGGGCAGGACAGGGGAGCAGCATTGCAGGCAGGGAGACAGGGAGAGCTGAGAGCTGAGCAACCTCAGAGGGCACAGGGGCACTCGGGTGCAGGGCAAGTAGGATCAAGGGTATAAGAGAGGAGAACATGCAGCAATAAAGAAGGGTTTTTTGGGGTTTTTTTTTGGTTGTTTTTTTTTTTTTTTTTTTTGGGTTATTTGTTTTGTTTTATTTGTTTTGGGTTTTTTTTTTTTTTTTTTTTCTTTCTTGACTGTAACAAAATGCCACCCTGGAGGTTGTTGTTCATGCACCTGAGAATGCTGTGATAAAATCACGTGTTTAAGGTAGGAGAATCTGCACAGACCAAAATGTGCCTCAGAATGCAGCATTCTGTTCTGCAATGGTTTTCAACTGATAATTTGTCTCTCAAAGGCTGTAGGGGTATAGAAGTTGTAGATCAAATTAAGAAAGTGTTTACTAGATAATAAGTAATGTGATTTGTACAATGGTTTTAGTGGTAGCAGTGAGTTGAGTTTGAGTTCATTTTAATTATGTAATAATTAATGTAGCCTGTTTTTTATACATTGAATATAGCATAATCTGTAAACTCCATCAGCCTACTAGTATTCTTATGTTGTACAAGTTTTTTAAATACTCTTCTGAGACCCTCCCCTACTCCAGGGTGAATGGCAGGCAAAAATATCTCATGAATATATATATAATCACATTATTATGTAGCATAGCAGCTGTCCCCATAAATGTCATCTAACCATATTATACATAATATCCTGGAAAGCCTTTAAAAACTGTGTTACAGAATTGAGAGGTATTGAACACATCCAGAAAGACAAAATTATTGTAAATAGGGTCAGACTTCCACAGTTAAAACCTCTTGGAATAAAAGGAGTATTGAAGAAAACAGGAAGAGGGAAAGCAAGAGAGTTTAACAACCTTCCTTCCTCCTGCTAAATGCTTAATAAATGCTATTTGTTTATTTGAATGGTTATGAACTGTGGTACTGCTGCTGCCAAAGAGACAGAGCTTCTTCCCCATACATAATTTAAGCAATGAAATATGGGAAACAATGCATGAAAGGTAAAATTTAATATTAAAAATGAAGTGTGGACTCCTGGTAATTACACTAGTCAAGTATTTGTTTAAACTTAAGACAATTAAAATTATTGTCCTATATTAAATAAGGATCTTAAGTGACAAAGGAACTAACATTGAGCAGGCCAGTTTGTTAGCTGACAACCAGAAAAAATTAAATGCAAGAAAGTTCAGTGTGCAAAGGGATTTCTCACCAGAGAGAAGGTAGACAGTATCACAGATTTCAACTTTAAAATGCTTGGTGTATTTCTGCATTACATAAATAAAATCCCATACTCTAGCATTCTGTACTATAAATACATTGCAAATAAATGTTTTATGGTGTTCCCCCCTCATTTTTTCCTTTAAAAATCTGCAGCTATGATTTATGCTTTTGAGGATGGTATAATAGAATTTGACATTTTCCAGCTGAGGTGTGGCCTAGTTCCAGCTCCATGCTTCATTACATTGTACTCCCTTTGAGAGGATGAGGAGAGTAAAAATAGCCAGGTTGTTAAAAATGTAAAAAGCATAAATGAATTCTCACCAGATGTGCTTCTCAATTGTCATTTTCATAAAATTATGGTTGTTAAACTTTTGTTTGCCATGACATGCTAGAAATCAATATGTGCTATGAACAACATGTCTGGAGAGATCATCCTCTCCTCATTAGCATCTCTCTTCTTTGGATTCTCCCATAATTTAAATAAGAGGGGACTGCAGGGTCCAGCCCCTGCCATGGACCACCAGAGCATCCCTGCAGGCTCAAACTGGATGGAAAGGTCACAAACATTGCACTGCTCAAGTTAGAAATGTGAATAGTTAAGAGCTTTTAAAGCACTGTCTTTTTGGCAAGGGACAAATGAGAGTGTAAGCAACACATAAAATGTGTTTTCCTTGTCCTGCTGGATAGATTCAGGATGTTTTTATCTTAACATCAAAGCAGTTTGGTTTGGCATCAGGTAACAGAAATGCCTCACAATTCACTGAAATCTGCTTTGCTGAATGCTGGAAGTAATGTTCAAGTATGGAGCCTATTTTAAGCCTGTTCTCTCACTGTAAGATGAATTTAAAATAATTGTTTGAAGGAAGAAATGGGAATTATGCTGCTTTTACACTGTGTGGGCTCCTGCACACAGATGACTTGCTTGCTGAATGTCAGGAAGTTTGGGATGGAGATTTCTGCTGTCTGAAGAAAAAGTGCTGTTCTTTGGTCAAAAAAGTTGTTACAAACAAGATAGCCAAGAAGAAAGATTTGTCAGCTTCCCTCTGAATGGCAAAAGGTTGAGTAGATTACTCAATATTTGTCAGGTTTGAGGTGATTGCCTGTCACTACACAAGAGGTGAATAATATTGACAGCTTTATAAGATCAAAATTCAAAGCCTGCAAGGATAGGTAGCTGCATTACACAGAACTTTGCAAAGACCTTCTGTGTCAGGAACCTCAGTTGAGAGGAGTAGGAGGGGTGCAGGCACCAGCAGGGGGGAGTCCCAGGATGGTCCCTGGTCTGGGGTCACATTCCAGGTCTCAGCCACATTACCCAGCCCTGTCTGAACACCTGAGGGTGCTCAGCAGCTCCAGCAAACACCCTGAGTAATTCTCTGGTGCTGAACTGACACCACAGCTTGTTCTGAGCCAGTTCTGGGACACGTGACAGGGAGCTCTGCACCTGTCACCCTAAACAGCTTAAAAAATAAATGATGGGATATTTTATTATTATTCTTTTCCCTGCACATCTTTATTCATGCTCAGGAAATCCTTGGAAAGCTGACATCTATGAACAATCCCAGGTGTAATCCTGCTCTGAGATGCTCCAGGGAGAGTGGATGCAGATTTAGGGGAAAAGCCCAGATCTCCTTTGGGGTCAGTGACCCTGTTCCTAAAAACTGGGTTTCTGAATGGAGAGGGCACCTGAGCTGCTGCAAATGCAAAAGATGAAAACAGAATAACAGGAGGGCCAGCAAACCCTCAATGGGAATCTGTGAAAAGTGGGCCTGAAGGGGAAGGGAACCAGGATTAAATACAGAAAGATCAACTGTGAATGGAAAGGGGAAGCAGAGATTGAAGTGGTAAACTGAACTGCAGTTTAAGAAAGAGAATGGGGTGGAGATTGATTAAAATAAAAGAGGTCTGGTATCAGGCGAGGGCTTGGAAATACTCATTTGTATGGAAACCAGGTCAGATAAGAGGACAATTAGAGAATGGTTTATAGACTGGGACAAGAGGCAAGTCTGGGGAGAAAAAAAAAGAAAAAAAGGAAGTAAAACATATTTAAATATACTCAGAGGAATATGGCTGCTCATTTGATATTTGTCTTCTTTCCTTCATTTCTACCTAGAGATTTGGCAGTATCAGAAATACAGATATTTTAATTTCTTATTTCATTTGGCTTCACCACGAATCTTGTCTAAGTATAGATGTCAATGGAAGAATTCAGATCTTTCTGCTAAAGTCATGACCGTTGTAAAACTAATGGAGTAAAGAATTGCAGAACAGTATCTCACACCTGGAAAATGCTCTGAGAGAATAATTGAGAGGAGTAGGAAGGGTGCATTATTGAATAATTCATTAGAAGATTCGAAAAACTTTAAAAATGGTGCAGGACAACTGCAATCTCAAAAGCAGTTTCCCTTTTGCCAACTCCATTCTGGACTCTGGGAGAAAGCTGGTCCAGATTTTCCCTTTGCTGAGTTCATTCCGGACTCTGGCAGGAATCCAGTCCGGGTTTTCCCCTTTGCTGACTCCATTCTGGACTCCTGGAGAAATCCAGTCCGGGTTTTCCCTTTGCCGACTCAATCCTGGACTCTGGGAGTAATCCGGTCTGGGTTTTCATTTTTGCCAAGTCCATTCCAGACTCTGGCCAAAATCTGGTTCGGGTTTTCCTTTCCCCCGACTCCATTCCTGACTCTGGCCAGAATCTGGTCTGGGTTTTCATTTTTGCTGACTCCATTCTGGACTCCGGGAAAAATCCAGTCCGGGTTTCCTGTTTTTCCAAATCCATTCTAGACCCCAGCTGGAATCCGGTCTGGGTTTTCCAGTTTGCCAGCTCCATTCTGCTCTCCGGAGGAATCTGGTCCAGGTTTTTTCATTCGCCAACTCCATTCTGGACTCCAGGGGAAATCCGGTCTGGGTTTTCCTTTTTGCAGACTCCACTCCTGCCTCCAACTGGAATCTGGTCCAGGTTTTCCCTTTTCCCGATTCAATTCCGGACTCTGGGAGAAATCCAGTCCAAATTTTCCCTTTTGCTGACTCCATTCCGGCCTCTGGCTGGAATCCAGTGTGGGTTTTCATTTTTGCCAACTCCATTCCGGCCTCTGGCTGGAATCCGGTCTGGGTTTTCCCTTTTGGCAACTCCACTCCAGTCTCCGGCTGGAATCCGGCCCGGGTTTTCCCTTTTTCCGATTCCATTCCGGACTCTGGGAGAAATCCAGTCCAAATTTTCCCTTTTGCCGACTCCATTCCGGATTCCGGCAGGGATCCGGTCCGTGTTTTCCCTGCTCCCTGTTTTAGCGGCTGAGCGCTTTCCCTGCAGAGACAAAGCCAAACACAAACGCAAAACAAAATACATCCCACAAACCTTGCTTTGGAAAATCATCCTGAATTAAAAATCGTACTCTAAAATGGGAATTAAAGATTGCCTGGGAATGGCAAGGACCTCAGTAAAGATATTAAAATGTGGCGTTTGATGTTCTAGGGGGATTTCAACAAGTTTTGCATGGTCAAATTCCATTAATAAGTTGGCTTTCTTCCAAGGCTGTGTGTGTCCCTCTCATCTGCCACGGTGCCCTCTCTGTAAGGGAGCCTCACCTCACCTGCTCAGGCACATCTCAGCAATTTTAATTGCTTTTTCTGCTCGTTACCGTACCAAACAGGCTTAGGAAAATCGGAGCACCCTATAATGTAGATTATGGGGGTTATGAGCAGAACAGGAAGGATTTTGGTGTTGTTGTAAGAGGATTACAGAGCGTGGTGGAGGGAGTGCCCCGTGGATGGATATTGATGGTGCTGAGGGGGGAACAGGAGACAATCAATGGGCCTGGGCTTGCAGGGAGCTGCTCAGGGAGAGCCACTGCTGCCAGCGTTGTCACTGCAGGGCTCTGTAATGGATGGCGTTTATTCTCCAGCTCTGCTAACATTTGAATTAGAAATACATATTCACTGCTGCTTCCATTTTGGAAAGGATGTGCAGGCTTAGATCAGAGCGCGTTTGAGCCAGCCTGACTCACAGTTTTTAGCAGATGACCTTTAATTAGTGGGAAGATATTCTATCCATATCATATTCGTTCACTTGTCTTACTGGGCATTAGATGGCTGCTGTGAAGCATAAAGGATTTTTTTTTGTCCTAATCCCTGTGATGTGACATGATTAATGAGATGAAATTCCCATTTGGAGTTTCCTACCAATCAATAGGCAGATGGGCAGTAGTGGATGTCGAACAACAAGACAGCAGGAGTTGCTTAAGCTCTTGCTACTTTCATAGAGGAAAAATATTTGGAGACATAATTTAAAGGAACAGATATTACCCATTGTTCACATTTTTCTCTTTCTTCGGTACTTGTTTCTTTGTTTTTAATGGTCGTAGGTAAAAATGCCATCTTATATAAATAACATATTTAAGTTATTAGTATTAGAACATATTATAGTATAATATCACCATATAAGTAACATATTAAGCTAAAATAAGCATATTGGAATATTTTATGGGTGACACTTATGCCAGGTGGGTCTAACACTGCATTGGCATTGTAAAAACATTTGCAAAATTGTGGGTTTGATTTTTCTCCACATCCATGTTGATTTAAATAAACTTACACATCATAGAACCCAACAGAATTACAAAACCTTAGATTGAAGCCATTGTGAATATAAAATTAGGTGAGGTTTTAAATGCTGAAATGAAAAATTAAATGCGTTTTGCATATCCTACAAAATACATCCTTTTTCACCAATTTCAACATTCCACTCTCTGACCATGTAGTCTTTTATACAAAGGAATTCATGTGTAAAATGATTAAGTAATAATCTGTGATAGGTTATTCTCAGCTGTGAAAATTTTGAAGTTTATAAAATGGGTAAAAAAAAATATGTAATTTTTAATATTTACCAATTAAAACTGCCCTTTCTTGAAAGTAGAGTTTATTTATGAGTAAGAATTAGAATAATTATATTATACAATTATACCTTTACATGTCCCAAGATTTAAAAAAAAAATTACCATAATGCATAAAAGGAAATGATAACCCAAAAGGTAAAATATGGCAGGCTGGTGGATCTCTGCCAAGCAGATTAAATCTGAGGAAATAATGCAAATTTCCAAACAGAAGTAGCAACAGGTTTCAGGAGACTTCTTTCATAGCCCTCGTGTTGATGCTCATTTTCTTCTGGGCAACAATTCCAATTTAATTCCTTTAACCAGAAGTATTCATATTTAGTTGTTTTGTATGTTTAAATGATTGATCTTGTATTTTCTTCTCATTACCTCGTTCTCCCTCCCTCTCACAGACAAAGATGCTCACGGAGTAAAATTCATAACACACTCTTCCTAATGAACAAACTCCCACCGAGCACCAAAGTGCTTAATGATGCTCAGCAGGCAGAGTTCTGCAGTTCCCCTATGTGAGCCAATGTATAATCACACCACAAGTTAAAACAAAGTTAAAACAATATTTAGGTTGCCAAGAGAAACACTGGAAATGTAAGACATGCTGCATTTAAATTTTTCCAAACTTTAATTCTGTTCCTCTGTGTGTTCATCCGCTGTAATTCGGTGGGGGAGAAGCACACTGGATGAAGTATTTGTGATTATGAAATTAAAATCTCTTTGCAAGGCAGCCAAAGTAAATTTAGGCAAACTGTTTTTAATCAGCCTTCAGTAGCTTGCAAAATACCCTGTTTCAAACAATTTTATTTGTGTAGTACATACTGTATATATTGATCCTGTCTCCTTTTCCTTAGTAATGCCTCCAAACCAAATTCTGCAATTAATCAGCTCTGCAATGAAGTTAAAAATTATTAAAAAAAACCCAACTCTTTTTGCCATGATTGTTTAATAGGGGGTTCTTAAGTTAGAGCTGGCACTTAGAAACCCAGCTATCATGGCCCACTCAGGAGTGCTTTTAGGAATGCTGCTCAAGCATCCCATTTATTCTTGGGATAATAAGGCAAGGAGATCCTTAGGCTGGGTGGTGGGAGGCCACTGCTTGCTCCCATCTGCTGGAAAGGCTCTGAAAACACATGGATGTGGCAGCTGGGAACATGGTCAACAGTCAGACTCGATCTCTGGGGCCTTATCCAGCTTACACATTAATATAATTCTGTGGTTTTGAGACACTGCAAGTGCCCCTCGTGTCCTCAGACAATTCTGTCCTTCCCTGGCAGCTGGTGAACAGGTAAATGAGTGCACTGCCCTGGCTTTTTCTCAGATACATATCCTTGTCTTCCCTCCCTGAGTGGGACCCTTGTTTGGTTTGGTTTGTTCTAGGAGAAAAATCAAGAGTCCTACAAAAATTTGGCAAAAATCCCCTTTAACTGAGACCAATCCCTGTCCCTGCTATGGTGCAATGGGTCTCTTGTTTGGTTTTGTGTGTTCTAGGAGAAAAATCAAGAGTCCTACAAAAATTTGGCAAAACTCCCCTTTAATTCAGACCAATCCCTGTCCCTGCTATGGTGCCATGCCAGGGATTGTTGTCCTTATGGGGAAAACCAAGGGCACACCTGTAGCTACAGTGATTTAAAGGAAAATCCATGGGACAATTCCATGGCTGCTGTGTTCATGGCATCTCCACATCTGTTCAGGGATGCTCCACAAAGGCAGCTGTGGAACAGCCCTGCCCCTTTTGGGCTGTGCAGACAGGTATGGGCAGGGTTAGGAACAGCACCGTGCACCCAGCAGAGGAGCTGGTGCTTTGTTAGGGGTTAGGAGATGGTTGGGTTAGATGGCAGACAAGCAGTGAATAAGGCACTGTAAGGGATTGAGTTGTGCAGGATTTACCACCCAGCCTTAGGGTCCCTTGAAATCTCTTAGCCAAGAGCAGAATTTGCAGTGCCTTCGTTGGAGTCTTGCTTCACGCTCGGGATTTTCTCCATGAGAAGACAATCGTCATTAGTGTGTTAGTTTAGCAAAACAATTAAGCATACTAAAACGATGTACTTACAAGTTCGATTTGTTTATGGTGAGGCTCACTCATAGGCATGCCTAATTATTCTGGTTTTTTCTTTTCCTCTCGGTTTCTGATGCAATGCATGGCTGCAAAGGGTTTTGCACGTTTCTCTCCTCTAGATTCTTGACCACGGGTGACTGTGCAGCAAGTTCTGCTGGGAAAATGCACATTAGGAAAGTCTTGCCTCTTTGTAAGCACTAGGGATTGTCTTTCCTGCTCTAAAAACGACTTCATTCAACTAAATACTGCAAACTTTCTCTATTTCACATTGATTTACTTAAAACACTGTGAGAAGCACAGAGCTGAAGAGCTGAATGTAGCAGGCGAGGAGGCTGTTTGGTTTCCCCAAGGAATGGCACATTCAATTATATATTGAGGGTCTGATTTCCTAAAAGGTTAAATTCAGGAAATACTGGGATTTCAGTCATCTTTGTATTTGACCGCAGTGTGAAGCTGGATGGATTCCCAGAGCCAACAAAAGCTTCTGCTGCGCTGACCACCCCACCTCCTAAAATGCCCTGTTAAAGGCCAGTGCTTGTTATTTGGAGGCTGATTCTTTGTGCAGCCTCCAATTTTCACTGTGGTGAAGCAGACAAACCCCAGCACAGATAAACGTTGGGTATTGATTTTGTTATTTATAGGGGGAGCTCGGGCTCAGTGCTCCCCCTGCTTCATGATCACTGCAACTCTTAACAGAATATAAAGCACAATTTCCACACTCGTGATTACATAACAGGAAATGCTGATATAATCCTTATCATAATGGCACTGCTCAGTGCTCGCATGGGAGGACATCTCACAAACACCTTTCAGAAATTCTGTTTTTGGTACTACACTGATTATTTCATTTAAGTGAGGAGAAGAGTTTTAGGCATTTTGCAACACAATACTTTTTTACCATAATGGCTGAATGAACCAAATGCTTTGGACACACAGGTTCATAATGATCCTATCAATAATTCTGCATATAAAAATACATCTCCACGTGGGACATGGATTTGTTGAGAATGAGGGTCCATTCATACATTTGCAGAACACTTATTTAAAACACAAAGCTGAAAAGCCTGAGTTTGAATATTAACGACAATGCCTCAGGTTAAGATGAATATTTATTGCAAACTTCTTCTGAGAAATGGGAACAGTCTAAGCCACGTCATCTAGATGAACTTTTTTTTCCCCATAACATGGCAGAAAAATACTAAATATTTCAAGGTCCTTCAGTAGGCAATAGGAGTATTTTTTGCTAAGCAAATATATTTGGAGAGAGAAAGATTCTTGTGTTTAGAAAGGAATATTGCTTGAGAGAAACTTGTATTTATCAAGTTCTACTGTTATAAGGGAAAATGGAGGTAGTTATAAAGGGAAAAATAGACAATTGCTTTTAAATCCTGCACTATTAAGAGTTGTGCTGTGTGGGAGCAGGAATAAATAAGGTTTTGCTTTAAAGAAGGTACTTATGACCTGGCAATTACAGCTCCTGCCTCGGGCTCCTGAAGAAAAAAGCTTTTAAGTGCTGAGGTTGTTGTATTTTGTTGTATTAAGGAGTGGGTGAGTGGGAGGTGTTCCCCAGGCACAAACAGGCTGCTCTGGCCCTGCTTGGCTGGCTGAGAACAGCTGAGCTTCTCCAGCACAACGCTGAACTGACTGAACAGAGATTTTAAACGCCAGGCTTTGCCACATGAGCTGGGGTGTAGGATCACCCCGAGCTTGGGCAAGGATTGGCCGTGCTCACCTTGCTCTGCTTCCTTAGGGTAAGGGCAGAGCAAGAATTCCTGCCTAAAAAATCCCAGATCCATGTGCTGATATCCCAAGTGTGCCCCCAGCTCCTGCAGGGAGCCTCTGTGCCCCACAAAGGTTGTGCTCACCCTGGCACTTCCAATAAAAATATCAATGGTTATATACATATAATAACTATATGATATAAGATATATAATATATCTATACGATAGATATAGATATATTATATATCATATAGTAATATACACAACTATATTATAACTATATTATTATATTATATATTATTATATTATATATTATTATATTATATATTATATTATTCTATTATATATTATAATAATATATAGATATAACTATATTATAACTATATAATATATAATATATCAGGTGCTTTTCAGGTGTTGACCAGATGAGCAAAGCAATTAATGGGGAAATTCCTTTGTATCAGACTAAACTCGTGTCTCTGTTCTGCTAAAATGAAAGACAGTTAATATTTTCTTGCATTAATCTCTTAAATATAGAGCAGTTTGCTTTAGATCTCTGGTATTTCCCTTCCAAGTACAGGCCTGACTGAAGCCACAGCAAACCCATCCCATTTATTCTTTTTAATTCGCTGCTGGAGATCTGAAGAACCAGTAAGTCTCCCAACCAAAATCCCCCCTCATTCCTTTAAAATGCAAGTTAATACAACACGCTTTCTAATCCATCAAATAACACCTCTAAAACTCTAAACTAGAAACTCTAAATTCTCTCCACTGAAAATTTAGAAAAGAACTGATTGGCCCACTGAAGACAGCCCACGACTTGGGAAACAGGGAAATCTCTAACATGTCAAAACCAGGCAACTGCACAACCTGAACTGTGCACATCCAGCCCATTTCCCACCAGGCTTGCACATGCAGAGTTGCTAAACCTCATTACAATGGAGCATAAATGGAGGGCTAATTAACATAAGAAACCGATCCAAAAGAAAATCCCATCAACATACATGAAAACGAAGTTGATGTGTTTGAAATTCAGCCAAGTACAAATTAATTCAACATAGATTACATATACAGGGAGGGAGAGGCTCCAGCAGAGTCACTGGCATTGTGTGGGCATCCATGCCAGGGAGATTCCCCTTTCCCCTGCACCCCCTCCCAATCAGGAAGATGAATTCTATTTGTGCACCATATGCTCCAGCACCAATCCAAGCAGTGGTCAACCTCTTCATCCTGATAGCTGTAATTTCTTTATAAATTAATTTGTGCTCTGTCTGTTTTCCCCCTTTCTAGACAAGTGGTTCTGGGCCAAACTCAGTCATGTGGGGGCTTGTAAAGGGCTGAGGTGTCTGATTGCTGCCCCCTGCTCTGTCCCTTGCTGGTGGCTCCACACTGGTGCCATGGGGATGGGGCAGAGCAGGAGAGAAAGGTGCCTGAGCTGGGATCAGGATAGGAACACCTGGGAAAAGCTCTGTGCTGTGCTTCCCTGCAGCCCAGGATCCAAACTGGGTTTACTGGAGCAAACAGTGGAGGTGAGAGCAGATCAGAGCTGCAAACTCTGGTCATGCCAAGGTGGGCCTTGGCAAGGACTCTTCCCACCTCAGAGCTGCTGCTGTGAGCAATTCCTGTGCAAAATTCACACTGTGGTCACTGACAGCCTCCAAAGCTTTTCAGAAATATCATTTTATCCACCAGATAGAACTCTGAGCAGTGCCACTGGTGCAAGCACCTGAGCCATATTATTTGAAGAAAATTACTTTGGGAATCCTGTTTCCACTCAAGCTACTGCTGTTTGGCTGAGCAGGGGATATTTGTGTCCTCATGCTGGAGGAAGAACCATTTTTCTTCTCTTTATTGCTCTGGTCTCTAGATCTCAAATTATCTGAAATGCTGTCTTAGTTAAGTTCATATTGCTCTGCCCTTCAGGTCATAGCAGATGCCAGGACCAGAATATTCTCAAAAACACTGGCAGCTGTTTGTTTGAGTGGACTTTTATAGGTCTGAAGCCTCATTAGTTGTTTTCATGACCTGAATACTAATTTAGCAGTGTGCTTAGGCTCTGGATCTGAGCACTCAGAAAATTCCAATTAATTTCAATCTATAGGTACTGGTTATCCTTACTTAAAACAATATGAATTAGTTTAATAAATACCTTTTATGCCAATAGAAATTCTGTGTAAGTATAGCAGATGATTAACAGAATCCCTGTAATAAAGTATTTTATGTCAAGATGTCCCACGTACAGCAAAAAATAAATTGTTGGGTCAAGTGGCAAGTGAAAGATATTCAGGATTGGTAACACCTCATTAAAAACCATTTCAACTGCCCTAAGGCAAGATGTTAATACACAGTAATTGTCTGCCCAGAGTGAATCTTTTTGCAGTTACATGAATAATGCAAAGTAACTAAATATGCTTGTTTATGTATTTAACATATTCACTATAACTTCAAAGCTAAAGACTCTTTTTTTTTTTTAGTGTTTTATGCTACAATCACAAGTTCACAAATAGGAGAAAGAAGGATAAAAACACCCTCTTCTACAACTGCAAACTTCACTTGCAGAAAGCAAAGTATGAAAATAATTTAATTAGGGTATCTGTGAATCCCAAGGAATTAGTGGTGCTGCTGCATCTGCACTCATCTTGTTGCTCCAATAAAAATGTAAACAAATAATAGGACACCATTAATTGTAATTTAAACAGTGTAAATGCTGCCTAGTGCTGCTCAGAAAATTACAGAATGTTTTCCAACTGCCTTTGTGAAATTGTGTATATGTTTTTAGCATTTTAGCAAAGAATATCTGGGACAAAAATTCCAGTAAATCTCAAGTACCCTCACAAACAGAAGACAGTCTGCATCTTCAATCTGTCTGTAGAAAAGGAATTTGAGATTTATCCATCTCAAAATAATACTTTGATCTTATGTTTCAGACTTTGAATGTCTGATAAAAGGAGTTCACTTTTCTGTTGGGTTGCTTTTTTATAAACTACTGCACAAATTTTTGGAAAGGCTGGAGTCTTAACACTAACCCCTGAATTCAGTCCTTCATAAGGTATTTTATGAAAGTAGATGGTTTGATATGCACTGAGTATTGAAATAAGTAGTTTAAAACTTGGGCAGAGAAAAATTGTATCTCTTATCTGAAATAATTTTTACAAAATCTTTTTCTCTGCACCTACTTGATTATTGGTATATAATTTGTGTATTCTAATGTTGCTGTGAGGTGTAAACAAGATCTAATCGAGTGTTCCAGAATATTAATGTCCCATATGAAGATTTCATTTCTTATTCATGCTTAGAAAGTAGCCAGTGTGTTATTGGGTTTTGTATGTTTGCCCTGCTGCAAATAGCTCAAAGATATGATCTGGTTTGCAATCTAGAAAAAATGTTCTGTTTCAGTTGAGCAAGAACCTGGTACCACTGGTTTCCATTGGCAGGAGACAGAGTGGGTGACAAACAACAGCTCATTCCCCACTCTTCAGAATTAAGTAAAATTTTCTGTTAATTTCTGGATAAATTACCACACAAATCTAATTTATGTAACTCTAAATTGTGTCAGTACAGAACTTTTTACACTCAGGGAAGAGAATTTCCTTTGGTGACTCTGCAACCCAGAGACTTGCATGGGTCCTGTAAAAACCAACCTCCCAGGACAGGAATCCCTGGCAGGGAATTCAAATCTCTGAGCAAACAAGCTGTTCTTTGATTAGACATCTTGAACTATATTTTTCACTGTCTATATTCTGAACTTATGATCTAATCAAATCAGGAGAGAAAAAATAATAGGGGGAGGAACCATGAACTTAGAGCAGTGAGACTGATCAGAGACCAGGGAAAACCTAGTGGTTTTGCACAGATTTTCAAAAAGTAGAAATCAATGCCAGGAATTGGTGTCAGGTATGTTCTGGGCATTCTGAAGGCCCCTGAAGAAATGAGAAGAAGCTGTGCTCTCCCTCCCACTGATGTGTTTCAGCCTTGATTTCAAAGGTCTCTTTTTCAGACAAGCCAGGATAGTTCATGCCTAGCCTACCCCTGGCCCTCCCTGCTGAGAATCCCAACAGGAATGTCTCATCTCCATGTGATATTTAATCTCCTCTGCAAACCCCTGAGGGGCAGAGATCACATCTACTTGTCTGTAAAACCTAATGTGCACATATGGCAAAGAACAAATAGTAAAAAGGATCACAGACAATACGTGAGGCTAAGTTTTGTTTACCTTTCTGGCATGGGAGTGTATTTATGCCACAATTACTTTCCAGAATACTTAAGCCCCATAAAGCCTGTGCAGCTCCAACCAGGGTGAGGTGACATCATTGAGTCCGGGAACACAAAGTTTTACCATCAGCTTTTTCTCAGGCAAAAGTGGTTCTGTTAACAGCATTTGAGGTTGAAAGGCTAGTTAGGCAGACTGAACCCTTTGTTTTGTCCCAATGTATATCTGATGTGGCAGCTGCTCCCTGATTTAAGAGGAACTGGATAATTTTCAATAATGGCAACAGAACCTCACGCAAGGAACGATAGAAATTTTCAGCTTTTCAGCACTTTTTTCCTATTTCTGTCCCAGTCAAAGAGTAGCACAGTGCCTGCAGTGTCCTGCTGAGGATTGCTGCTCTGAGCAGGGATTTGGGAAGGGGATGTTCCTCAGCAGTGTGCTCATCCCTGCCCATGGCCAGCAGCAGCTCCAGCACCACAGAATGCTCACGGCTCACGGGCTGGCTCTGCCTGCTCCCTTCCAGCTGGAGGCTGGGCCAGAAAAAGCCACCATTACATCTGTAAAGTAATTCAAACCAGCAGCCTGCTTTGGCCAGGATGACAATGGCTGGAAATAATGCAGGTGAAGAGCTAAAAACTGCCTTGCAAAGGCAAAGCCCTCCGCTGAAATCAGAAAGTGTGCGTGCACATGATGGCTGGGTTGGAGCAGGGAGCCAGCTTTCTGCCAGAGCTGGCATGGGAGCAGAACATTATTTGGATTCAGAAACTATGTTAGAGGAGGACAACAACATTGTCTTAATGACTCATTTTTGTCAGACCGGATTCAAAACTTATACCAACAAATTTGACATTTCATACTGCTCTGCAGAAAGCAAGTAAAATGAGTCCATGTTTTAAAACAGCAGGGAAGCTTCCAGTGCTACAATTAACTGGTAACATATGCCACTGCTGCCAAGAGGATTTTTAATCTCTTTAAACATTAATGTAGCATTTTTGCTTCTGTCGCAATAAGGCAGCCATCTGTGTTTGAACCTGCTGGGAAACTGGGGATATGTTTACAGAGAGAGAAATAGAGAGAGGCAGAGAGGGAGGTAGACATCCATGTTTCTAGACCCAGCATCAAAAATAACAATTCAAACCTTTTAAATAGTATTATTAAGGTGTCATATAGCGGTAGGAAGATTGTTAAAATGCTCAGACTGCTCAATTTAAAACTGTATGAGAAACTAACCCCCAACCCAGAACATATTCTCCTTATTTAATGTACTTGTTTTTCTGCATGACTGTTGCAGTTAATAAAGGATTTCATTACAGACTTATTTCCAGGAAAATCCCGGGTCTATGACATTGAAACAAACCTTTTATATGATATTGAGCAACAGTATAAAGCTGAGACTTCTGTAAATCCTTTCAGCATGAGCCTTCAATTCTGCACTGTAGTCTCATCTTTATGAGGTTTTAATTTAATTTTTTTTTATTAGGAACTAATGTCCTCTGAGAACCAGATACAAAAATGCAAGCTCACAGCTACCCTCTACAGACGTATAAAAGGTGATGGATCTGGAAAAACATCAGCCCAGCTTTTTTTGCAGTTTCTGTCTGCACTCCTTGGGATGACAGCCTTCAACATGGGGACAGGTCTGGGGGAAAGGAGAAGTGAGAGGGATTTGGGGTGAGGAGCTCACACTGCACTCAAAAGCAGGTCTGGGAAAACCATGGTCATGGATCTTGCTTGGTTTTGGGGACGATCCCAAAGCAGCTCCCTGGTGCAGGCTCTGGGGCCAGTGCACCCCCAAGAGCACAAAGCAGATCCCAGCAAGGTGTGGGACAGACAGCCACAAAAATACCCAGCAGAGGGGCAAAACCAGCACAAAAAATAACCTGGTACAACCCCCTGGGAAAGCGCCAGCCCTGCCGCCGATCGCTGCAGCCTTTATGAATTCACACAGTTAATATTTTTAATTTGGTGGGCTAAATTGTTAAGTGCTGACATCCAGCATCCTTTGATGAAGCTGCAGGTGCTCAGCACATTTTAAAATGTAGCCACACGTTTTTGGGCCCATTTGTTTTTCCTGGCTACAGCAATTCAGGTGGGAGGTTTTAAAGAACTTAAGTAGGCTTTTTGCTGCTGGGTTATTGCTGGTTGCTGTGGATATATTGACTAATGGATGGAGAGGGGATACAGGAGTGGTCTATTGTGTTATTAAGGATTGTCAAGCAGGAGATAAAGCCCTTTTTAAATGGATATGTGCATAGGTTAAAATACATCACATGGATCCAGACATTACTGTATAAACCCTGGAGTGATAGCTTTGGTTACAGCTCCTAATTTAGTTTAAATGTAAAATGGCCATAAATAACAGTTATTTCTCACACAGACAATTAAGTACCCAATATTTATAAAATACCATGTATCACGCAGACCTCTAAAGTTTGAGAAAAATCTCGTGCTGTTCTGGGGATTTATTGCATCCGATATATTTCCTATTACATCCCATATATTACCTAATGAAAGAAAAACTATATGAAAAGAATAATTTCCTTTCTCATAGTGCTTGTTTCAATTTTATCTCTTTTTGTTTCAAACCAGCCCTTCCTTTCTTGAACTTGGAACTGGCATGTACTGCCTTGTATCTTTATTATCTTTATGATGTGTTGAATTCACCCATTAAAAGATAAGTGTAATTCTATGACAAACCACTTCACCTGCCAAGTTAAGCTTGGACTAAAATTGTGAATTGTTTGATTTTGAATCACTAAATATGCACTGAAGTATTTAGGTTCCCTACATATTTTTACCATTACACTTTATAAAATATTTTATCAAATCCTCTTAAAAACTAAGGTGATATTGTCAAGACTAAGGTAATATTGTCAGATAAAAATAATGATAGAAGGTCTAGCAAGGGAAACTAAAAATGAAGAAAATTCAGCAAAATTCCTGGCAATGACAATATTTATGAGCCACCTGCACAGAAACAGTGGACTTTGTCTAGATTACTCATCATTGCTTTTTTAAAACTATTTTGTAAATTTATTTTTTTAATACTTGAGTTCCCAGACAGATTTTGACTTTGGTATGACAAACAATGATTGCCTTGGATTTTGCCTTCTGCAAAATACTTGAGATAGAAATTTTGAGTAATAACAACCTTTTAAAAAGATTATTTCTATTTCATAAACTCTTGAAGAAGTCTCACTTCCCCCAATCTCTCTGTACAGAAATTTCCTGCATTATGCAGTGGCAAAGAAAGGATGCTGGACTTGCTCCTGCTGTCCATATTTTCACTTCCTTAAAAACAAGGAGTGTATGACTGAGATATGACCAAAGCTAAGTATTTGTATATATTTTTTGTATATATTTTTTCCATACAGAAACTAAAACTTTAACACTTAGTTAACTTTAAAAAAAATCCTTTCCTAGGTATTTAATTCAGTGAGCACCTATGGGTGATAGGTAATAGCAAAAGAATATTAAAGTTTTGTGATGGACCAATTAAAGACTAAAAACTAACTTAGAGAAAAATATTGATAATAAAAAGCTCAGCATGAAATCTGCTGATCAAACAGTTAGTAAAACCTCATTCTCTTCACGAGTGTTCAAAGAAATACCAATATTCACTCGATAGCAAAAAACCCAACAGAGAAATAATATTCTGTGATCAGCAGAGGCAGTCCAGACAAGCTGTTAATTTAGCAAAGAAATCAATCAGCTTGGCCAGCCATGATTTGCTCCTGTTCCACCAGGTCACTTCTCCCACCTTGTACCTGAACATGATCCCCACGAGGCTTTTCCAGGCCCAGAATTCTCCATCCCCTCCTTGCCCTCCTTTAGAAATCCCACTTGTGAGCCTTGCAGCCAGATTCAAACAATTTCTGGTGGAGGAGGAAGAGATCTCTGCCAGGTGCCAAATATAAAGCAACACAATGGTTGGCAGTGCAGTAAACTTGCTCCAATTGTATTTTTTCTTTTGGATTTTTTTCAGCCTTGAGTAAATGAACCTCCCTTGGATTGGAAATGGCAACTGAAACATTATATAAATCAGCATGCCAGCTTTTTAAAGGCATAAAAATAAATTAAAACTTGAAAATTTGGATTCAACAAGTTCATCATGCCTGTAACTGACAGTGTCAATATACTGAAATGATTCAAGATAGAGTTCCTAGTTCTAATTTTTGGTCAATGCTGCTTTCAGTAACGAGTGGTTTTGGCTCAAATATGAATTACTGCTCTTCTGAATGGAAGCTGACTAGTGCCATCCCACAGAACAGAACACAAAATCTCATCTCATGGAGGGCACTTACCAACTGCTACAAATACCACGTTCAAAATCATGTCATGACCAAAATCAAAGTTCATTTCTTCTGTTGTCAGTTCTGTACCGCTGTGGGAGCTCTCCTTACACACTAATCAAAGTGATTTTCCCCCTCTCTCTGGATCAATTTCCTTCCACAATAAAAATCAATTCTCAGTCACTTTGTCTTCCCCAGTCAAAGTCAATTCCCCTCACGCTGACATCCATATTCAAATGTCTGCCCTGGACCAGCAGCACAATCCCACCCACTGCAGCTCTTTGTGAATTGATCTGCTTTGCCAGGGCAAACACAATTAATCCCCACTCACACGTGCAGGACCAATTTCCTCATCCCAGTTTAACTCTGTTTCCCTCCCTGTCCCAGGAATTCCTCCTGGTGCCCTTCAGGGGCTCTGATCTCCTCCCAGCACCTCCCTTCCAGTTTTATTCCAGCTTTTCCCTTTCTCATCCCTGCAATCCCAGCACACACACTCCCTTCCTCCTTCCCTTCAGTGGCACCTCTGGGGTCTCTTGCCCCCAATTCTTCCCAGTTCAGCAGTGGTGCAGGAAGTTTGCTTAAATAGAACTTGGGACACTTCCTTGGCTCAAGGAATTCATTCTGCCTGCATCTTTTATTTCCTTTTATTTGTTTTTCTCAATGTGCTACTCTTCTCTTACATGCTGATCTTTAGAGATTTCAGTGCACATTTCTCAGCAACATATCCCAGTTAAATTGTCATAATTCCATTCTCTGAACATCTCAGACCTAATCCTTGCCTCTAACCAAGATTTGTGGATGTCATTTTTCTAAAATCTTTTACAGATGGACTCTGAAGAAAACCCACCCACTCATCATATGTCTCTCAGGGGGTTTTTGTACCTTTTGGTAGATTTTCATCCAGACTTGTCTGATTATATTTTGAGAATAATTGTTTTATAGCTCAGGAAAAAAGGGAAAATGAAAACATAAGCAGATATTCTAAATAATATCCAACCAGAAATTAATATATCAGCTTTTTGATTAAGACTTCAGCTGGAGGTAGAATAGGAAAGTAAATTCAGAAAAAAGGAGATCAATATTCAAGTTTTGGTTTAAAACTATTAGATGTTATATTCAGAATATCAAAAATAATTTTAATGATCTGACAATGTTCACCTTGAATTTAATTCAATGCATAAAAACATTACACCTGCAACTGCAGTGCTGGATTGTGTTAGGCTGCTAATGTAACTTCCTTCAAATTTTTTATAAAAAATTATAATTCTGTGATTGATATCATTATGCTTTAGCCTCAATCACTTCCACGTCAGTCTCCATGATACATAACTTCAGAATATTTTGGATTTTTCTAGCAGAATAAAAAAAAGAGCATTTTCCTCCCCTCAAAATAAAATTTACACTACTTCTGGAGAAAGCAAATTTATTCATTCACAATTGTCTTTATCTATTTCCTCTACCAGCATTTAAAACTTGCAGCACTATTTGCTGTTTTTGTGCTGGTTGGAATTGATTTCTATGCAAAAATAAAAGGGGGAAAGTCGTCATAAGTGCAAACAAGGAAACAAAATTGGGATTTTGCTGGCGTGGAGCAAGGCAGGGCTGAGTGCTTTCCTGGAAACCCTGCAGCCCCATCCCCTCTGTAAATGCATTTTACCTATTGTTTCAGCTCCAGGTGCACATGTTTGTCTACAAATTATTTTCCTCCTGAAGGCCAAAGAACAAAAGCCAAAAAAAACCCCCTAAATTGGAAAATAACCTCATCCAAGCTCATTTGCAGGAAATCCAACACTCTCAGCTTTATCATTCCAAAACCCATGAAGACAACACAAGGGACAGCTCCATGTGCTTTATATAGAGAAAAAGAATAATTTTGCCTCAAGAAAACTCAAATAGCCTCACTCAGGGACTGGGGGAAGAAATGTTCAAGCCTAATGATGTCTTTGGTTTCAGTAAGTTTTATCTAATTTAGCAATAAGATAAAAATCTGAATTTTATTTTATCACTCATTTTATCATCGACCTTCCTGTACAGCCAGAGCAATTAAATTCTTGTGTTGAATGACTGAAAATGTGCTCAAAAGGGAAAGTTGCTTGCTTTGGTTTTGCCTTTTCTTTTGTGCTCTCCAAAGACCTGGTTGAGAGACTGCACAGCTGGGGAATATCACTCATGTGGAAAAGGAAAAAATGATGAATGGAATCTAAACCAATTAAAATACTTGAGATTTTATAATTTTTTTATCTCACGCTTGCATTTCAGATTAAATAGATCTTTGCAGCCCCTTCTGATCACATTCTAATGATAAGCAACACATAACACAATTTGAAACAATTTTGGAAAACATCACACAGAAAATCCACAGCAGATCATTTTGCCTGATTAGGAGCAGAAGCTATGGAAAAGTCCACTCAGGTATTTCGTTTTCTGAAAATCTTCTTTTCCAATTTTGAATTATTTTAGGGAACACAGAATATTCCAGCAGATTTCTGACAGCTCACAGTGAGTCACCTAAAACCAGAAATGAATCCCCTTCCATGATGACAGCCCAAACAGGAGCAGCACTGTTTTAAGGAGTGGGTATTTGTCATGATATTCCCAAAGAAAATGGCAATTCAAGCTTTCATTTTTAGAGTTCTTCAAAGTTCTGAAGATAGATAAAATGGCAATTCAAGCTTTCATTTTTAGAGTTCTTCAAAGTTCTGAAGATAGATAAAATGGCAATTCAAGCCTTCATTTTTAGAGTTCTTCAAAGTTCTGAAGATAGATAAAATGGCAATTCAAGCCTTCATTTTTAGAGTTCTTCAAAGTTCTGAAGATAGAGCTGCTGCTGCAACACACAGCTCTGGAGAGACTGAGTCTGCTGTACAACAGGAGTTTGGGAAGGGAGGGATTTATCCTGAAAAATCAGAATATTAAGCTAAGTTACCCCTCTGTAGGGAAGTGTTTAATTTAAAAAGGGAATTTCAGTCTGATGGGAAGTCAAAAGGATATATAAGGCAAAATCCCTTTTTGCCTAAGATCACAGAGGTAGGAGCACAACAGGAGAGTTACAGCTGCCAGTGGTATTTTCCACAAGCACAGTTCACTGATTTCAGTGGTAAACAGAAATAGAAATAAATAGAAATATAGAAATAGAAATAGAAATAGAAATAGAAATAGAAATAGAAATAGAAACAGAAAAGTTCTTTGAAATAGGTTTCTCTTTCCTGCTGGGGAGCTGAGGGGTGGGGTTGGTGCTCAGGGGTACAGGAATTGATCAGGTGCATTTCAGCTGCCACTGAAATTTATAGGAATTAGTTCCTGATGTGTCATCATCTCTATAATGACACAAAACTAAAGAAAATAAAACTTAAGAACTTGCTACATCCTCCATGTATTTGTGTTTCTGTGCAATAATCTGACTCTCAAATATTTAACTTAGACTTACTTCTGAAACAAACTCAGCTTTTTTCCTACTTAGGGACTGTAGCTGGGCCAATATGTTTTATTTTCAACTGTTTTCCATCCTACCTTTTCCTCTCTAAATATTTGTGCTCAGGTATCATTGTTGGCTTGATTTTCCAGAGCTCAAAATGTGGACATTTCATATTCCACTCTGCACCTTCTCATGAGATATGAAAACAGTATTCATAGAAAGAGGTTGTATTTGGGTTTAACATTGTTAGTGTTTCCTCTCATGAGGGATATTAAATAATTTCATGCACAACTGCTCAAAATATTTTTTAAACTTCGGTAAACATAAGATTGCCAAAATCTAACATATGTTATGTGGTATTTAATCCTCCAGAGGAGCTGAAGGAACAAAACACTTCTGCTAAAGTAATTAATAAGCACCAATACAGATACCTAGAAGCTGTTCCATCCAAATGAATCATATCCTTCTCGAAGTCACACCCAATATTTAAGCAGTCTAAAAATGAAAATTCAATACACAAGAACACTGGCTAAAGCAAGTGCTGAAATCTCATGTATCGAGATCAAATCACCAAAGCTGTGCTACCTTCTGCTGCTCCTGAATCAGGAGAAATAGGAAAGTTATTTGTAGAAAATTAATTTTGCCTATGAGAAACCTCGTTTGGCACAGCACATGAATCCTGTGGGGACTGGCCATTAAGGTTAAAGTGCATGTTAATGAATTATTGAAAATAAATTAAAAACCAGCAGAATTCCCTAAAAAATCCTCTGCCATTTGTAAAGGTATTTTCAGTTACAGCTTACAGAATTGACAGATAATTCTTACTTTTTGTTTTCCTGTAATCTAACATATGCAAAATTCTCTGCTAAGTGAATCCTGCTGTAATACTTGGCCAGCATTAAAGTGCTTCACATATTTTGTCCTAATATTTACTAGGCAAAAATAGAAACTCAGGTCATGTGTGTGGATCTTTTCAATCAACACAGAATTCCTCAAGGTGGAGCAAAAAGTTCGGGCTCCTTCTATCAGGTTGGTGTTGAAGCTGCTGCCTCTGGGTCCTGGGCAGAGCTGCAGGAAAATGTTTCTTCCAGTTCAGGGGCAAAGAAATCCTCTCCTCCTTCCCTAGAGAAAATAAATTAAAATTCCATGAGCAGCAGAAGGAATAATAAGGAGAGGCAGCATCCCAATCAATGAGGAATTTCTCTGGATTACCATTGCTCGTTCTGAAATCAGAGCTGCTCAATTGCTTTACACTGCACTCAATGAACATTTAAAGTAAATAAAAATCAGCCTCAAGCCTGCATTAGAGCCATGGACTCCTCACAGGTGATGTCACTGGGCTAAAAATTCATCATCTTTCTCTTAATATTTTGTGCTTCTTTCTTTTTTTTTACTATTTATCATATGAGAGTTTTATACATCAAGCCCAGCTTACACATCTTAATATTTGTATTTTTACTCTTTATAATAATTTCAATGTATTTTTTATGACTGATGTGGAATTTTTCTTTCTGCTTTTCATTTTAAAGTAATCTTTCCAGTAATGAAATTTCTTTATTGAAATGAGACGTAAAAATAATGATAAAAAAAATTTTGTAATTTTTGGTTCTTGGTTTTGATTTTGACAATTCTCTTAGTACTGAATAAGGAAGTCTGCATGGTTTAAGATGTTATTAATAAAATAAAAGTCCTCAGTAGAATCAGAAAATAAAGAAAGGAAGAAGCCTATGCTTCTTCATCTTCACACGATAAAGAATGGAAAGTTACAGCTCTAAACGTCCAGGTCAATTTTCATGTAAAGGCATTTTCAGAATAAAAGTGGTTTTTGTGGTTGAGTTACAGTAAGTTTCATTCAGCTGTCATTACCTGAATGACAGAAGTGACACAGAAATTGAAATTCCCTTTTCCTTCACAGAAGGTTCCTCCAATTTGGCATTGGAAAAAATGAGTTTAATACCAAAACTGTCACAGCCTCTTCCACCTGGGCTCTGCTGGGCCAACACGCTGCACACCTCTGCAAAATGTTTAATTAATTTTCACTAATGATGCAGCCACTCCATTAAAGATCCATTGCTGAGGATCAAAGTCAACGTTCCTGGAGCTGGAGCCTCTCTGAGAGCTCCGGGGCACAATTTACCTTGCTCAATAAGACATGGAGAATTTATTTATTTTTATTCCTGCATGAAGAGGCTCTTCAATATCTTTACCACAAAGCAGAATAAAGTGGCCATGAAATTTGGGCTCAGCAGTGGATGAGGTGTCATTAGCTTAAAATTCCTGTGATTAAACAGGCTGAGACAAGAGCAAGCTTAATTAAATTAGTGGAAGAGTTGAAGGATCACTTTAAGGAACAGAGGAGGGAAACCCCACAACATTAAACCCTTTATGTAACAGAACCTTTATGAAAAATTTATTTAACAGATATATTTTCTGCAGACAGACTCTGCAAAGTATGGTTTTGAAGGTTTTAGGGACCAAAATACAGATTTCTATGAAAAAAAAGAAAAAGAAAGAAAAAAACAAAAAAGGAAAAAAAAAAAAAGTAGGAACTGCCTACTTAAGTCCTTTCAACTACATCACAAATTTACTTTTTCCTTAACAAAAATACACTTTAAGACAGGTTGGGTCTTTTGGGGTTTTTTGTTGTTGCTGGTTTTTGTTGTTTTTTTTTTTTTTTGTTTTTTTGGAAACAATCCAGCCCTCCCCCCAGCATAAGACTTTGGGATCCACTGATGAACTTCAATTTGCCAAATAACAGAGATCTCAAAGATAGACAATTCAGAAAATAGGAAAATACTCACATGGTGAGCATGAATGGCTTTAAGCTGATGCAGGTGAAGCTTAAATTGATTATTAGGAGGAATGGAATGAGCTTTGAGATCCCTTCCAACCCAGACCTGGATTCTGTGCAAATCAGAGCCTGAGAGGAAATCACTGACCCCACAGAAGGAAACACTGAGAGTTTGACATTTTCCGTTTCATAAACTGAATATTTCACCATTTTTCTGGGTGTTTTTGGAGCCAGCTGACACCATTGTGTGGGTTGGTGGGTGAAGGAGAAGTGCTGAGCTTGAGGGAAAATCTGATTCCAGCTCTCCTGAATGCAGGAGCACATTCAGAAGAAATGAAGAAGAAATGAGGCTCCCCTGTTTCACAAGGTGTCTTTCCAGGTTTTCATCCCACAGCAATTGTTTGTCACACAGCTGAAATACTTCAAAATCAGGTTCTGAAAGAAGCTGCACTGAAAACTTCACATTTTTCACAGCTCAGCAAACACTGTCATGGAAAAGCTCTGCTAACATGGTTCACATACTTGTGCTGAAAACGACATTTAGCTGCTCACACACATACACCATGTCAGAGATGCAAAAAAAAAAATTCCAAATATTTTTCCACATAAATCCAGAACGACAAAATATTATCTGTTAGCACAAAGCAGAATAAAAAGAACTGACTCTCTTTTTGAAGGTATTTAAGCTCAGTAAATGTCTAAAGGAGCATTTTCCCTCGCTGCTTTTAAGAACCCAAAATTTATTGCAGCATAGTGGGAGCCTTCAAGGTCAAAGGGTAGACAGGCTGCTTGCTGCAGTATAATCTGACATGCTAAATCATGTACAAGCAGCCAGCAGTGCTGCTATCATGAATTTGTGGGAGAATTGAAAATGATTTTTGCAAAATATTCATTAAACTATATGGCAATTTTCATTTTTTATGTGTTCTGTTTTACTGCTTTGTTTTTCCTTCCCCATAAACAATCTTTACAAAAAGCTCCTTCTCTCTCTTATCTCTCCTTTGACAAACATTATGTCACAGAGCAAAGGCTGCTAATGGAATAGTTTCAGAGACAGGAGGTAGAGGTTTTTGTTGGGACTATAGAAAAAGCATTTTTCAGAAAGTATGAAAGGAAAAGAAATGACATATTCAGGGTTTTTTGTTTGTTTTGTTATGAAAAAACACGTGTATAACATTCCTGAGGATGATGGCAGAGGATCAGAGCCTCCAGCAACACTTTAATCTGCTGCTCAGCTCTGTTTATATTCCACCTGAAGGAGGAAATAACTGCGAGATTGACAAAAAACGTTCCTGAATTTGTCTAGGGCTAAATGCTGCAAGCATGCCAGGATAGCTGGAAGTTAAAAAACCCAAAAATCTCACAGACCCATGAAATGGGAACTCCTGAAAGAAATGTTTCACAGGACACAGAAGGAGATCCTAAAGCAGCCAGTGCAGGGAGGCAATTTCACAGCGTGTAAAGTCTTTGGACTTTGAGTGCCAGTCCTTATGGGCAATGGAGATTAATAAATTGCAATAAATATATAAATAAAAGCATTAAAAACCACAGAATCCAGTGCATCATTCAAAACAAAGCAGCTCAGGTTCTCTTTAATTTGAACATTATAGGATGCAAAGAAGCAGAGTGAACTTCACTAAAAATACAAGATTTTAGTTGCACTGCCAGAAATGGCTTTCAGGGTGCTCCAGAAGAAATGAAGGAACTTCATCCCCTCTTCTTACATAGATCACACATTTATCCCTGAGAGCAGCTGAATTTAATCCATTGCTATGCAAGAGGGAATAATAATAATGATAATAATTAATAGCTTATAATATTTATAATAATTAATATAATATTCAATGTATAATATTAAATATAAATATTTAAAATTTATAATAATAATGATTTATTATTATTATTATTATTATTATTATTATTATTATTACTATTATTATTATTATTACTACTACTACTACTACTACTACCATGATCTCCTTCTTTTAGGACCTTAAGATTCATAACTTAAGTTCTTTATTAGCTTTTCAGAAAGAACTAAGTTTTATTTCCCTGTCCTTATTTTTCAGCATCCAGAGCTTCCCTACCTGCCACTCCTTAATCAGTTTTCAGTGTCATTTGCACAAATGAAGAGCTGTAAATCTTTCATTAATTCTGGACAACTGAGGATATTCACACTGGCTATTTACCCATAAAACACAAAAGTGTTTGAGTTGCTCAAAAGTTGGTAATTTAAACAAACCTGTGCAACAAAGATATTAAATATAATATTTAATTACTCAATAAACTATTACACAAATTCATAGAATGAATTGTGAATGAAAACTGATTAAGGAGTGGCAGATAGGGAAGCTCTGGATACTGAAAATAATTTCTCAATGTAGAAAATATTTGCCATTTCTATTTGAATTATCACTGGCAGTATCAGCATTAAAAAAAGGAAGGATTTGACTTTGATTTGACCCCATGCCTTTATTTTTGGGATGGCAGGAGTGAAGTTTTTATCAGCCAAGGGTGCCCAGTTATTGTCTGTGTGACTAACTCAGAACACCTGGGCCACACGGGCTCTGCATTTCACCTGCAGCATCAAACCCCAGACTGGGCAGGCTCTCTCAGGACGCCACATGGCAGATGCCAAAAACTCTCATTTTCACCCAGAAAACCCAGCAGTGGCTCCTATGAACTGAGAAACTATTTCCACTCTTTTTACATGGGGAAGCTTGAAAGCAGCAGCCCTGAGAGGGATGTATAAATGGAAATTAGATGCTGCTTTTTGCCCAGAAAGCAAACAACCATCATCCCCATCAAATGTTTGCTTTTCCTTTTCTTTTTAATTCCTTGGAACAAAAAGGCCAGCTGGCATTCCTTCCATTTCTGTTATTTTCTAAAGATTCAGAGTAAGCCAAACTCACAATTACCATAAATCTAGAGGGCAGTGTCTAATAGATAAATCTCCCAGAGCTGATGATTTGCATTTAGCTTTTGAGAAGAAACCCTGCTCATGTTTAACCCACAATTCAATTTTAGATACATCACATGAAAATGGAGTGCACCTCTCCACCCTGCTGTTCTTCTTCATTCCACCTTTTCTGTCTGGGTCTGATCCCTGCCATTATCATCCCTGTGGGCTGTCATTTACAGCTTTCCATGGGTTGTGGGTCCAGTGAGCCAGGAGGAGCTGAACCCCCTTCACCTGCCCCACTGAACAAGAGCCTTTGCTGTAGCCAGGGGCTAACTGAGCACATTAAATCATTAAATGCTGTTTTGAGTCACCAAACACAGAACTCTGCAAGCTGAGACACTCCAGGCCAGATTTATTCCTCATAGAAATAGGTCTAATCCTTCTTCAAAGACTGGATCCTCAAAGGACTGAAGGAGCTTTCTATTCCCTACCCTGAAAAAGGGAGAATTAAAGCTATTCTGAGTCACAACGGTGTCAAACCCCAACACTTAACATTCCCACCAAAATGTCCATCTATAAAGTTTTGGAATTCATGGTGGGAATATCCTGTTAACATCCAAAGCATCTGCCATGAAAGGGCTGCACCTGGTACCTGAGATCACCACAGGCCTCTGCAGACTTTGAGGAAGATACTCTTATATTTGGACTAGAAAAGCTTTAGAAAATTATGCTTTAGTCATAATTGCAAAGCAAAAGTTCATCCTGATAGCTCAGGACTCCACAAACACCAGCCCAGCTTTGTTGCTGGTCTGTGGAATCACTTCTCTACTGCACATCTGCCCTGGAGGCTGGGCTGCCTTCAAGTGCAATATGGATAATTCATTTGCCATACCATTAATGAAAGAAATTCACAAAGCATTTACATTTTAAACCCCCCAAAAGAAGAATAATATTAATACAGGATTTCCCAAAACTACAGCTCTGTATGTAAAAATATAAATAGATCTCAACTCACACAAAACCAAAGATTTACAGGAAGAATTTGGATTTGCATTGCTTCACTTGAAGTAATTAAATCTGGAAACTGTTATCTTAATATAAAAATGCATTGCTGCAAATTTTCAGCTTCAAAATTTTTTGGTTAATTATTGACCAAATCAGTACTTTAGCAACTATTTTCCAAATAAATAATTTGGTTTACAGAGTGACCACAGTATGTGGATTATAATTATCAATAGCCTTTGTTCAAAGTAGCACAAATTCTGAAGAAAAAACTCTTTGTTGGTCATTACTGCAAAATTCTGTTTTACAATTGAAACCTGTGCCTGTTCACCTGGGAAGCATTTTAATACAGGAGCATTTTAAACGTTAACACCTCCATAATAGCCAACAGAATGTGCCTAATAAAGGCTGATTTACACTGTATTTGATTAAACTGTATCTCCATCTGCAGAAGGTAAATGGATTCTTAAATTACTGGGGATAATTACAGCTCACAAACCTCCCAGACCTCTTGCAGCAGCTCCTGGGCAATGAGTGAGGTGGCAGCTCCTGAGCTAAGGAATGAGGACAATTTCTGACTGTGGATTAAATCCAGGGAATCAGCTCATCCCAAGGCTTCCCTCCTCTTCAGCTGCACCAAGGGAAATCCAGGTTGGATATTAGGAAGGAGTTTTTTACAGAGATAAAGTTCTGGAATGTTCTGCCCGGGGAGGTGGTGGAGTCCCCATCCCTGGGTGTGTTTAACAAATCCTGGATGTGGCACTGGGGGCCAGGGCTGGGTTGGAGATGTTGGTACTGAGCTGGACTTGATGATTTTGAAGGTCTCTCCCAACCCAGTGATTCTGTGAATTCTGTGATTCGGTAAATTCTGTGAATTCTGTGATTCTGTAAATTCTGTGAATTCTGTGATTCTGTAAATTCTGTGACTCTGTAAATTCTGTGATTCGGTAAATTCTGTGATTCGGTAAATTCTGTGAATTCTGTGATTCTGTAAATTCTGTGAATTCTGTGATTCTGTGAATTCTGTGATTCTGTAAATTCTGTGATTCTGTAAATTCTGTGAATTCTGTGATTCTGTAAATTCTGTGATTCTGTAAATTCTGTGAATTCTGTGATTCTGTGAATTCTGTGATTCTGTAAATTCTGTGAATTCTGTGACTCTGTAAATTCTGTGATTCTGTAAATTCTGTGACTCTGTAAATTCTGTGATTCGGTAAATTCTGTGATTCTGTAAATTCTGTGGTTCTGTAAATTCTGTGATTCTGTAAATTCTGTGAATTCTGTGATTCTGTAAATTCTGTGATTTGGTAAATTCTGTGATTCGGTAAATTCTGTGAATTCTGTGATTCTGTAAATTCTGTGAATTCTGTGATTCTGTGAATTCTGTGATTCTGTAAATTCTGTGAATTCTGTGACTCTGTAAATTCTGTGATTCGGTAAATTCTGTGATTCTGTAAATTCTGTGGTTCTGTAAATTCTGTGATTCTGTAAATTCTGTGAATTCTGTGATTCTGTAAATTCTGTGATTCTGTAAATTCTGAGAATTCCTTCCAGAGCCACCACAATGAACTCAGCAGGAGCCCTGTGCTGCTGCTGACCCTCTCTGCCCCTCTCACCATCAGCACTGAACCCCCCTGGGAAAGGGAAACCAGACAAATTCCTAACAGAAGAACAAAAGATTTTGTAGGTTTGGGGTTTTTTTTTCCCATTAAATGGCTGCTGAGCAGCCCAAATGCTCCTGGAAGGCTGAGCTGAAATTTCCACTGGCAAATATTTTGATCTCAAAGTTATTTAAAGTAATTTTACCTCAGCTTCAAGGAGAGTTTAGGAGATAGAAGAGTAATCATGGATGATTAGATAATTACTGAAATATTGAATAATTATTAGATAATTATTGAAAAAAGCAAGCTTATTTAAAATGGTCACAGCATCCTAAACTCAATATTTCTGTATTAATGATCTACAGAAGCCTATTTTCAGACAGCCTCAGACTAACATATAGATTGTTTTGATATCACAGTTTTCAACTCCAGTTAAAACAAAGAAGGCAGGAAGAGATTTGAGGACTTTTGAGTCCAATCTGCATTCTATAGTCATTCTTCTAAAAAATACAAAGTGAGAAAAAAGAGGCTGTAAAATGTTTTCTTTTTTGATAATGGGAGAAAATTGTCCAGTTTCCAATTTTGTTGTTGACTTTGCTGATAAGAAATCAGTTAATGAAACCTTTGATGATAATTAATGTAACAGCAAAAAAAAAAAAAAAGTGATTTATTGTCTTTTAATTTAATGCCAAATTTTATCCTTTTTGCTGGTAATTTATAAAAAAGTCTGTTCCCCTTGAAAAGTCCCTAGGCAATAGTTTTAAAGTCTACAGAAAGCAGAGAGAGTCAAAGGAAAAGATTTGGCAGGACACTAATATATATTAAAAAAAAATTAAATGTTTAAGCCAAAAGATCCTGACAGTAAATATTTATCAAATCCTTATTAATTTTCAAATTGCACTGTGGGAAAACTGAGGCTGTTGCAGTGGCTTTTATGCCTGACTCCACAGCTGCTACAGCTCCACCACCAACTTTGGAATATTTGGTTCCATAGCACCTCTGAAACACACCTGAGTATTATCCCTGCTCTAAAGAATATGGGAAATCTGAAGATTTCTGGCATGTAGATAAAAAATATCAGGAGCTTGAAAATGAGGAATGTGTAGGAAATGTGTCAGTTTGTGCCAAGGATGTAGAATAACTGAATTCCTCTGCAGGGTTATCACCTGTGTGATATTCACTCGAGAATGAGTGAATAACTAGCACAGAACAAAAATTAACAACAAAAAATGTAATTTTGTATACAAGAGTTTATAACTTTTTTTTTTCCTCTTGGCCCAGTATTCCAGTGTTATTATTGATGAGTCCAACAGCCATAAAACAAAAAGAGCCCAGATTCCATCAGATTTTGGAGTGGAATAGATACTTATTAGTCCCTAGGAAGAATAACCTGTGGTCTGAAGATGGTAAATGAAATTAAGGTTTGATGTAAGCTCCCTACAGTGCCCAGAGTGATCCTGGGCCTGTCCCTCAGCTCAGCTGCTGCTGAATGGAATCCCCAAGTTTTAGTTGAAATATGACTCAAGGGACAACCAAAACTGCCTGAGAACCCTCAGTGCTCTGAAATTACACATATTTTCCCCCAAATGTCATTAATTTGGAACACAATGCCATCACCTAATAGTTTTCATAGGATGTATATTATTTAATAAAAAGCCCTGATAGTTCCTAGGACATTACAACACCATCCAATTGTTTTCCTGACACTGAGCCCCATTAAAGGAGAAACACAGGGCTCAGGTCACACACGTGCTATTGTGTGAAATGATAAACCTTGGATTCTGCTCTGACAGGTGGGATGGCTGAATTACAATGGAATCAGGTCCTTGTGAGAGAAACTGCAATTCCTTCTTCAGACCTTGTTTTATTTGTCACAGTAATTGATGCTGGGGCTCTGGACAGGATTGTTTGGGCTGTGCTGGGCACTGCTCCTGTGCTGTGCAGTGCCTGATGGGACCCCAAATGCAGCCTGAGGAACATTTCACTCACTTCTCCATCCTCCCTCCAAATATAAACCATTAATTTCAAATGTGCATAGCTCTCATACACCACTTTGCTATTTTTAAAGCTCTCTTAATGGCAAGCATTCAACAGCTCTACCCTCCCTGAGAATTCAGTGGATATTTCAACTTTCTTCTAAACTCATTGTTACAAACTGCTGCTGACCACATAAATCCAGGTGCTCCAGGAATGAAACACCCAAATCATCCCCTGTGAGAGCTCTGTGTGCAGAACTCTGACACTGAGATGTGGCCTGATGTGCTTCATTCAAATCCCAAATTATTTCATTAAAAGCCAGCAAGTTTTTAAGAACAGGCAACAGGCAACAATTTCATTAAAAGCCAACAAGATTTAAGAACAGGCTCTTTTAATGGCAAGCATTCAACAGCTCTACCCTCCCTGAGAATTCAGTGGATATTTCAACTTTCTTCTAAACTCATTGTTACAAACTGCTGCTGACCACATAAATCCAGGTGCTCCAGGAATGAAACACCCAAATCATCCCCTGTGAGAGCTCTGTGTGCAGAACTCTGACACTGAGATGTGGCCTGATGTGCTTCATTCAAATCCCAAATTATTTCATTAAAAGCCAGCAAGTTTTTAAGATCAGGCAACAGAGGATGATAGAGCAAACAAGAATTAAGTCACTGTTAACTCTGTATGTATTGAACCCTGAAATTTACTTCCCAATTCAAATATAATTATCAGCACGTTTTCAAGCCAAGAGAGTCAGGGACATGAGGGCGTCCTTTGCTAATGCCAACACAGATTACAGCAAACTCCTGTGAAAATTCACTCACGTGGCTGCAAAGGGCCCAAGGACACAATGGTTTTCCAAGAGATGTGAAAAATGTGGTGGCTGGTCAAACCTAGCTCAGAAAAAGCAAAGCACAGACACACAGAACCAGGAGAATTAGGCTGGGAAAAATATATCCATTAATCTGGATATATTAGTTTTACCTGAATAATAGAGAAAAAAAAAAAAAAAAACCACAAAGACAGAATTTCAGCCTTTTTCATTCTAATCAAAATTACTCTTTTCAAGGTGTTTAAATAGCTTTAAAGTCATTCGTTTTAAAATTTGAAACAAGTAATTGCACTATTTTCTTTATATTTTCTTGCACTAGGAATGAAGGCAAGCAGTTTCCTACTCTGATGAGTGCTATACTGCAAAATTTACTTTTTAGTGCAGGCTACACTTCTTGCAAGCTATTTTAGTAAGAGTGACAAAGGTGATCAAATAGATTATTAAGCTAACCAACTAAGAAAGACCAGCTTTTCTTTGCATTAAAATTAACAGCAAGTTATTTTATCAGATCATAAATAAAGGTAGACACAATTAAAATTGGAAAGATAAAATTATCAATAGTAAATGAAAATATTCTAATGAAATAAATTCTGAAAATCCAACGATAGCACAGAGAAAAAATAATGATTTGACTCTAAAACAGCTGAAAGGAAAAGGGATTCTTCCTGCTGATTCAGCAAGGATTTGGGATCTCAAGGCTTTCCCCATTGCCTGAGCTAAAGTTTGGGGTATAACAGCACAGAAATTAATATTTAGGTGTTAGAATTATACTAATTCCATATCAAATCCTGGGCTACCCATTCATTAAATAATGTGAAGATGCTACATCTCCAAGAACTCTATTACCTTGATCATACACACATTAAAAATTTTCTGGTTTTACAGAATTAGGGCATTCACCAGGATTATCCATTCAATATAAAAAAGTGCCTTTCAGGCCTGCAGATGAAATCCTAAAAATAAAATGCAGCTCTGAGTTTCCAGCAGAGCCATTCTAAAGCCCAGAGCTGCCCCCTGAGCTGGAGCCTGTCCCTGCAGCAGGAGGGGTCCAAGGGGACACTGATATATATATTATATATATTATATATATATTATTATATATATTATTATTAATATTAATATTATATATATAATATATATTATATATATATATACATATTATATATTATATATATAAAATATATATTATATATATATGTATATATATACATATTATATACAATATTATATATAATATATACACATAATATATATATAATATATATATTATATATAAAATATATATATTATATATATATAATATAATATATATTATATATAATATATATATTATATATATTATTAATATATCTATATTATATATAGATATTATATATATATATATTATTATATTATATAGCAGCAGGGGCTGACAGACAAAGCCTCTGAAGGGTGACACCCCAGAATAAGTCTGAATAACCCAATCTGAAAGTTGAGCTAACAGACTTTTGGACAGTAGTAAATCACTGTCAAACAATGAGAGACACGTTGATGGTTATAACTCTTTTCTCTGTTGACACATCAATCTGTCTGTCAGTCAGTGGAGAACAGAATCCATTACATTAATATGTTTCCACAGGCAAATTGAGAAATTGTGATTTTAATCTCATCAGGGTGGTTATTTTTGCAAATAGCAATTTTAGCTTGTTTAAAGTTCTTCTTATAATAAATTAAATTATAGTTGGAGAAATGAAACATTTAGAGCTGAAAACAACTAAATATTAGTGCGCTAAATTGCTTTTAATTTTTTTTTAGTGCTATTGCTTCTGGGGAAGGTAATACTGTATAAAACAGTAATGAAGATACTACACATTATCTTCCTCAAAACTAGAATATTTTAATTCATGGAGTTACAGATGCACTAAATATTTCTGGTATGTTAAAAATTCACAGGGCTTTTTCTCTGATCCTTCCCCACTCAGCATTAGCTGATACACGTGGGTTCAGTCAGAATATTCCAATGCCCCATCAAATAGATAGATAAATAAACAAATAAATAAATAAATAGATAAATAAATAAATAGCCTCTCAAAAAGCAGAATTGTACCAAATCCATGGCATTGCCCCTGCAGGCCCAGATGGAGCTGGAAATCATGGAAAGCTGAGAGACTGGCTGCCTGAACTCACTTCTAACACCACACACCACACATTTTGCACAGAAACTCTCTTTTTTTGGAGTTCACACCTGCATTTCTGGAGGAATTGGATTCAGCCAACCAGCAGAACTTGTGATGGATCTGAACCAGACCTGTGAGAATTCAAGTTTTTGCCTCTCAGAAGAGAGTGAAGTGTTTCACGATATTTCACATTTAAAGTGAGGTTTTCTTCTGGTACCAAATCAAACCCAAACCAACTGACTGAAGTTCTTTTTTCCTCTGAAATTTTTATTCATGATCTTTTTATTTCAGCCTAATACTGCTCTCTAAAGATCATTTTAGTTCCCAGTCAAGTGTAAATAATTTCCTTTGTGATCCAGGAGCACAAAAATACTCTTCTCTAATTCAGTCCTCATGACTAGAGCTTGAAAGGTACCTTAATTAGACTAAGATAATTTTTTTCACAGCTTTTTGAATATTTTCATTAATGACAAGGAAAAACATGGACAGTCACAAACCAGCAAGAGCATCCTGGGCTAAAGGAACAAAAAAAAATATTTTTTTCAATAGATTGGATGACACAGGTAACCTTTGCCATTCCTCTGTAGTTTACATGAGTCAAGGGAAAACAACATTAAATGATACAATTCCAGATATGTAGAAATGATAATTTCCTGCTTCTCTAAAAGTTTACCTACCTTAAAGAAAACAAATAATATTTCTCTGTATGTCAACATTGTCTCAGTCCCTGTGTTCACATTTTTATACACTTGTGGAAGACTGTAGTAAAAATATGTGGTAAATGCTTGTAGAATAAAAACCCAAAAATCTGACTTGTGAAAATGGTCTTGATCTCAGAAAGCTCATGAAATCAGGACAGTTGCTTATGAATTTTAGCAGATGGAATAATGTAAACTCCAAGGCTCAAAGAGGACACAGAATTTAAATTTGTCTACATCCCAAGGTCTATAACTCCTTTACCTCCACATGTACTTTTATCTTTGTGTAAATAACTTTGCATTGTACCCTGTTGTGTACATTTGGGCTTGTCCCAGGTATATTTCAGATGAAAACTGAGTACAAAATGCTTGGCATTAATGTTCAGGCACTATTCCTTCCATGGCAGGCAATTATGACAGAGAATTCTTATTTTTTTCCTCTTTTAACCTGGAGGTGACCTGCCATGGAATGCAACTTCCTCTCTCATCATTGTTACTCTGTAAGAACACTAATAGCACCATGTCATGCAACACTGAGAAAAACCCCACACAAACAAAACCAAAAACCCTCCTAGAACTGAAATCCATTGTTACTTGGGTAATAAAGAGAGGGATTTTCCCTTTTTGGCTCAGGGGTGGACACAAACAGGACAAATAATGAGGTAAAAAAGCCAAGGAAAACTATCAGGATCTTTGGGACAAGTGACAGAGGCATGGGGATGAGCTCAGGGGTGGACACAAACAGGACAAATAATGAGATAAAAAAGCCAAAGAAAACAAGAAGGATCTTTGGGACAAGTGGCAGAGGCACAGGGAGGAGCACAGCCCTCCTGCCACACTGCTGCTGGGATTTGTCTGCAACCACTCACTTTGGACAAAAAATGGAACAGAAAGTTTTAGGAACTCTCCAAATTATTTCATTCCACGTTTGAAGTATTTTTAAAATTCCTGACAATGGTTGGAGCTGGCTAGGTAAGCTAAATTCTTGTTTCACTGCACTGGTGCTGACAAACAGGAGCCATCAGTGGGTGAGGTTCCAGCTGGGAGCCCATGGGAGCAGAGCCAGGGGCACTGAGGGGACACCAGGGCACCTGGAACCAGCAGGGATGGAAACCAGGAACCAGCAGGGATGGAAACCAGGGAACCAGCAGGGATGGAAACCAGGGAACCAGGAACCAGCAGGGATGGAAACCAGGAACCAGCAGGGATGGAAACCAGGGCACCAGGAACCAGCAGGGATGGAAACCACAGCATCAGGAACCAGCAGGGATGGAAACCAGGAACCAGCAGGGATGGAAACCAGGGCACCAGGAACCAGCAGGGATGGAAACCAGCTCAGCCCAGCAGCAGCTGCTCCCATGGAGAACCCCATGGAGATAACCCTGAGGGGCTCCCTGCCACACCTGCCTGGGGGATGCAGGATTTTGGTCCCTGGATGTTCTCTGTGAGGGGAACAAGGACTGCAGGATTTTGGTCCCTGGATGTTCTCAGTGAGGGAAATGAGGATTGCAGGAATTCAGTCCTTGGATGTTCTCAGTGAGGGGAACAAGGGGTGCAGGATTTTGGTCCCTGGGTGTTCTCAGTGAGGGAAATGAGGACTGCAGGATTTTGGTCCCTGGATGTTCTCAGTGAGGGGAACAAGGACTGGAGGAGTTTGGTCCCTGGATGTTCTCTGGGAGGGAACAAGGACTCCAGGATTTTGGTCCCTGGATGCTCTCTGGGAGGGAAATGAGGACTGCAGGAGTTTGGTCCCTGGGTGTTCTCAGTGAGGTGAACAAGGAGTGCTCTCCAAAGGGAGCCACCAAAATGCACTGGCAAGGACCCACTGAGCTCAGCTGCCATTCCTGTAATTCCATTTCTGTAATCCCAGAAACTCACAGCTTTGTTAGCATGGCTAAAACAGAGAGGTTGGAGGCAGCAGAAATATGACTCCATGCAATAATTCAAACCTCAGACAGAAGGACTTCTCTTTTCAGTGTTTCCTCACCACTGTTTGGGAATTTCCAATTCCTCACAGGCTTAAAGAAATCTCAAGAGCAGCATAAAATTATTGAATTAGTTTTAGATATGCTAAGCCCTTTAGCTCACATTACATCAATGGCAAATGAGCTACATCAGAGTTCTAAAAGGCAGATTACTCATTCAGGATCAAAATACAACTTGAAATATCTGGCATACAAATTTTTAAAATTCAGAATGTATTAGCAATTAATATTTGGGTTAAAAAGTATCATCAAAAGTGTTTTGATGGGGATTTTCATGAGATAAAAAACTCTACATGACAGTTTAAGCTGAATTCTTCTGGAAAAGATTATAGTAATTGCACATATATAATTTTCAGATTTTTTTGCAAATACACAAACTACCACAGAAACCTCAAATAAATTCAATTCATATAATTCTTCCCATTGAGAGAGAGAGGAATGGACTTTGTGTACTTTATTCTTCTGTTCTATTTGTGTTATCTTATGTTTCAATTTAAAATAAAACTTGTTTCAGATGACTCTCATGCAGTGAAACAAGACAAATTTTAGTGTTTCAGTTTTGCAGCTATGATTTAGCATTCAAAAAAGCACCTTTACAAACCAACTCATTCTGCTGCATTTTTTAACTTTTGTAAACAGATTGCAGAGAAGGAGCCAATGCAGATCTGGACATCTTGTATGTCATCAGGCACAGCTTTTGAGTTTTTTATTGCATAAGGGATGGATTTCTGACAACACATTTTAAAAATTGCTTCTTATCCAAAAAATGACAGGCAAGAAAATTACTCATGGAGAGGGATCTTTGTTCAGTGGGAGCAGAGCCCCCACGTTCCCTGCACTGGCCGGGGGAAGTGGCTGCACGTGGAGCACCAGACAGATCCCAGGGAGAAAAATCTCCCCAAAATTCCTGCCACAGGGGCTTCCACAGCAGTTTGAGCTTCCACTGCAGCCCCTGGCCTGGAGAAGGAGCAGAGACATCTGAGCTTTCCCTAACCAGAGGTCTGTCACTACCAAATCTGTCTGTGTAAGAGTAAAGTCAGAATTTTACACACCTGTCACTGGACAGCGCACTAAACCCCTCACATGGATTTCTTTTCAATAGTTGCTATGCCAGCTGTGTGGATTATGATAGTTACAGAGGATTTTAGAAATTTGTTAGTCTTTCAACAACGTTAATTAAAGAAAATAATAATAATTAATAAGAGGGAAAGTTTCTTTACAAATGTTGAGGCTCTCTAAGGAGCAGGAAATGTTTGGTAGAAGAAAGTGATCAATGTTTGCCATGGCAAGGGATGAACAGGGTATTTCAGGGTTTAGTCCCAAGGCATATGAAATACATTACATTTTTTGTGTAATATAACTTGTATAAAAACCTTACATTTTCTAGTCATTCTAATATTTTCATAAGAAAAAGAAGATTACATTCATAGGCTTTACACAATTCTAAATCAATGCCATCAACTGTATTAAACTTGTCAGGAGGCAGATCCAACATAGCTGAACAGGTGTAATCAGGAAATAAATATTATCATAGAATGATGGGGAGAGAGGTGAAACTATACTGCTGACAAGTGTATGCTATTTCATACAAAAATTCTGCTTTTATCTGTAACAATGGTCTGAGGAAGACGATGCAAAAATTTTTAGAAACATTTAAAAATTCTTACCTGATGAGAATTTGAAAAGACTAGAAAGTCTAATTCAAGCAGCCAGGAATACAAGGATGCATCATAAAAACTCACTCTCACTACTGGCATGTGCAGAATGTCCAAAGTTCCTCCCTGTGTGTTCAGGAGCTCATCTGGAGAACATCCAAACATGAGGTGGTTCCTCTCCAATGAGTTGATCCTGCCTGACATCCCTGTTCCCTTGTTCTGGATTTCCTGAGCAGAAATCCTGTCCCATCTCTCTCCTACATAGCTCTGTTACACAAACCCCTCAGCACTTCAGATTCTCTGCAAAACAGACAATTTTGGGGAACAGCACCCGATTTTATGTGTTCTGCTTTCCCGTAGGAGTCCGCAGTCCCTGCGAATGTGTCACTTTCCCCAGCCTCCATCCACGGTCTCACACACCCAGCACCCCTCTCCTCTGGCAGCTTTCCTTCCTTCCTTCCTTCCCAGAACAGAAACCACTCATACATTTTATTCCTTTCCCCAAAATACTGCTCATGCTACTAATTACAACTCCACCAGAACTTTCTTAGTTTGCAAACTTGCTGCTCCTCTCCAGCAGAGAAAAGATTTTGACTCCATCTTACCCATTTTCCTTTCACCCTTCACATGGCCTTTAATCCATCTAACAAATTAATTAATATCTGTTGGTCACAGGCCTTTTTCTGGCCAAACCAGAGGTTTTTTTTTGGTTTACATCTTCTGTAAATTCTGTTTCTCTTTCCTGTTGTCTCTTCCCTTCAGATCATCCTGCACAACTCTCAGAAATCTGTTCTTGGCATTACATGACATTATTTCAACTATAGATACTGAGTCAAAAATTTCTGTTTAAAAAAATAAACATAATATTTGCAATATTTGAAATACAAATAGCAACCAGTTAAATAGCAACCATCTAAATAGAACTTGAACCATAGAGTGAATAAAAAAACCTGGTTTGAATTCTTCCACAGTATCTGTTACATCTCTACCAAACAAAAGAATGAGTTGAGTACAAAATGAACCTCTTGTTTTCCAACAAATGCTACTTAGCTTTAGCTCATAACATTAGCTGAGAAGATTAGGCCTATGAAAACTCAATTTTCCCAGTCCAATGGGAATAGTGGAAAATAATACACAACAAAATAATAAAACCAGCCTTGTTTTACTCAAAAGAACCTAACACTGTGTCAACGTCCCCTTCAAGTGATTGATGAAGTAATATGGAGCTACACCAAAAAAGGGGCTGGCTATCATTTAGAAAAACAAACACGCTGGAGTCAACCAAGGAAACAATTGTACAGATAAAAACCCCAAACCACTGACAAGGCAAAGAGCACAATTCAGTCCAGAAAATGGAGAAGTGCAGAGATAGCAGTGGGGATCCATTTGCTGCCTGGCTAACCAGGGACAGAGGGCTGACAGGTAATGCCCTGGGAAAATGCTGAAATTCCAGGCCAAATTCCAGGCCAAATTCCAGGCCAAATTCCAGGCCAAATTCCAAGCCAAAATTCCATCTCAGGTCAAGGCTTTTGCTCAGTGCAGATGAGCCAAGGGAAATGAGGTGGGAGAAGGGCCCTGGCTGCAGGAGTTGTGGGGAAATGTGTGGTGTCCCAGAAAACACAGCCTCTGCTTCTGAGGGACCTTGGAAGTGTCACCAGGGCTGAAGGTGGGAGTTCCAGCAGGATTCCTCAGCAGGAGGAATTTTCAGTGAATAGCCCTTAGGAGAAGTGTGGACCCCAAAAAGCTTTCAATATATTTAAAAAAACTAAAAATAACTCCTGAAGTTTGTAATACAGATCTGATCTCTTACAAAAAGTTTTACTGAATTTTCAACCGCATTTTTAAGAATCTGCCTTCTAATTGTTGTAGCTTGTTTATTAAATGGATAGCTTTGGTTCAGCACTCCAAAAGCTATGGAAATGGATGCCTGAATTCCTAAAAGCTGCTGTTAGACACACCTGCATTTGTCACAGCCTGACAAGCATGGGCACACCTGGACAATGGTCATGGCCAGAGATGGCAGTGGCTGATTTGGTGATCCAGAGGAGTGGGGACTCCTCTGTTCTTGGAAAGCATCCACAGCATTTCATATAGTTTTCTCTAATCTTGTATGCTGCCACATGGATATTTCACTTCTGCCAGGTCACAAAAGAGTGTTTGAGCTCTTTCCTGATTAACTCCATGGTTTACATTTGCTCAAGTTCCAAAATGAGTGTGCAGTGCTGTGGGACCATGAATCTCCCCAGAGTACTGCAATGTCCTTGCAAGGTTTTGTTACTGGAGAGAAGAAATTGAACCCAGAAGGAATAAGGTCTGTAAAGAGCACAACAGAGCCATAACCTCAGAGAAGCACCTGGAGGAGAAAGGGAACAGCCTGCTCACTGTGTTTTAGGAGAAGTTATAGAAATTATGAAGCCAGGGAGATAAAATCAGGAGGAGGGGCTGTTTTGAACAAAGGCAGAGGGGATAGCAGCTGTGAGGGGCTGACAGAGAGAAGGATCTTGTGCTGAGGCCCCAGGTTGTCAGACTCCCAAGTTAGCTTAAAGGTCACCTCTGAAAGATAGCGTTTCAAAGGGCAAATATTACAAGGTTGCCCTCTCTGCTCCTACAGCTGAATTAGGCCTCCAAGAGATGGACTTTGAAGGATGGCACTCCAGGGCTCTGCCTCTTCTCTCCCATCATTTGTCTCTGTTATAAGACAACACTTTATATGTTTACTTCAAGATCAGCAATGCAAAGAGCAAGATTACATACAAGGATAAAGAACATGTGCATTTATCATGATAACTATCTACTACAGAATACCAGAGCAAGAAAATTAGGTTGGGTGAGGCTTTTTGGGGTTTTTGTGAGACATGGGTAGAATCACTAAAAAAGAGTTTGCCAAGACAGGAAGATTTTATTGTTTGTAAAGGAAATAAAACACAAATTGGCCTGCAAATTCTTATAAAGCATCAATGACAGCTTTTGCAACTGAAGGAGGTACTACAAAAAATGGTTTTTATATTTGTAGGAAGAAGCTTGTTGAGAATTTGGATGTCAAGCTTGTGGAATGGGATGAGAAACTTCAGAACCTTAAAAAAGAAAAAAAACCCAAACCCAATGAAGTAAATTCTGTTGATTTTAAGCAGGTAGATCAAATGATGAGCACTCCAAATGTGAAATACTTGCTGATGCCACAGAGAGAAGCACCCAGAAAGCAGGTCAGCAATAAGATGGGATTACTCTCAGAAGGACACAGTGGCAAGTACCAAGAAACACAAACACTGAAATCATTATTATTGGAGCAAAAAAAGAAGTTGTGCTGTGAGCAGGCCAACAGTGGGAACACTGGCTCAGCAGTTCCATATTCATGGCATCACCAAAAAATGGCAATTATGGGCTGAAACCTTCAGCACCCACCCTCACTCCGTGGCCAGGCTGGGATGGGACTGCCACAAATAGAAACAAGAAAGAGGGAAAAACTCAGCCTAGAATGGAGAAATAAGAGGTCAGGAAGCACTGACTAAAACAAACCCTTTCAATTTAGCAGGAGCTGATCATCTGCCAGCTGGTGAATTGTTCACAGGCTTTCAGGGCAAGTTTTGGTGTCTTAGAGGACAGAAAAAGGACAAAGTGCTGCAAAACTGACAGTATCAATCATATATATTGACTAGAAATGAACAGGAAAAGGGAAGTGGAGCTGGGAATTGCAGTCTGTGGTCCATGATTAAAGACATTACTTGTAAATTCTGGAAATAAGGAAATAAGAGACAACAACAACAAAAAAAAACAGTGCAAGGAAAATTAATCTTGTTTCATTTTGCATAGCATTTCTTTACAAACTATGACTTAAAAATGAAGAAATAAAGTAAATCTAGGAAAAAGCTCTGACTTGAGAGACTTGCAAACAGAACTTGGGTTTCTAAAGAAGAATCTTTGAAAACTGAAACCATACCTTAGGAAAATGGAAGTGCTTTAGCTGAGCACCAGAGACAAAAATTTACAGGATGTGCCAGGAACCTCAGATGGAGCCATTCCAGGTGGGAAAAAACTTACACTGTATCATGAGATAAAAATCCTCAATTAAGATTAATGTCATTCTGAAAGAATTCTCTAATTCTTCAGTGTAAATTTAGGTACATTTTTGCATTGCAAAGTGACAAAAATCAAAATGACATATAGCTATCAGAAAATTGGACTCTTAGCCCAGAAAATCTTTCTAATTGTAAAGTTTTTATTTGACATGGATATAATTCCAAAAATATTTCTAATTTAGTATTACAACTACTGTAACAGAAAGCTAGGAAAAGATGCTGGTCCAGGACAGTGTTCTAAATAAGCAAATCTGTATTTAGAGAAGAGAGAATTTGGCAAATTATCAAATCAAGAGATATCCTCATCTAAGGCAAAACCCTTCCCTACTCCAAATCTCCTGACTTGTATTTCTTCTTTCCACACCTATTTCCATTCAGCACCTTGCAAAATTCTTCTAAGTCTAAGAAAAATATATTGTGCTTAAGCAGCTCCTGCCTTGCACTAATCTTCTGACTTCATATTTGCCATCTTTCTGCACTATCCAGAGTGTGCTTAGTCTGCAAAAGTAGCATGGAAAATTTTTAATTCTCTTGAAATACCTGGCACTGAGCAACGTCAGGTGAAAGAAATTTAATTTTGTGGAATATCATTTGGCTTTGATACAATTTACCTTACCTTGTACACTAACTCCAAATTGAAAATCAGTTTTTTGTCCAAGACCCCTTCTTCAAAAAAATTAAGCTGTGGACAAGAAACCCTTTTCTGTGTTTTCTCACAGGTGTAGTCATTGACCCCTGAATATTTGTCCCCTCATTTTAGGATATAAACAGCTTTCTTATTAACCCTCAGATTTTCTGACCTTGCTGCTTTTGTGTGAGAGTGGAATTTTCTTCCAAATGAAATGTTTACTCTATAAAGCTGTAACTGCTATATTGCATTGTATTTTTATGTTTATTGTTATGGAATGATGTTATTTGTAAGTATAATTCTGTAATAAAAACAAAACAAAGATTGATGCTGAAAGAGAATGAAATTTCAGAACATGCTATAAAACTAATCTAATACTGGAAAATCATAAAAAAGTGCAATTACTCTATTTACAGGTGAAAAGGAAAACAACTGCATACATAAAAATAAAAGCTTTACTTTTATAGTGAGAAGCTTATGAACATTGAAATGAAAGTGAAATCCTCTTACAAACAAAAGGGTTAATTTTAATTGTGCCCCAGGTTTGACTATAACAGGAACATTATTTTAATGCTGTAAAACCTGTTTTTTTACTCAAAAGTACCTTTGCATAATGAATGCTGTGGCTGGTGCAGAATTTGCCTGAGCCTTTCCACATAAATCAAACTGCAGTCAACCTCTTTCTGTTTTGCAGAGCTGATGTTCAGTCACAATATTCTCTTTGGTGCCATCCTGGAAGTACCAGCTCCTACTGATGAAAGATGCAGATTTTAAAATTAAACCATTAAATACATGTGCAGCCTTCAGAAATATCAAAGGATGGGGCAAAAAGATGATTTGGGATGGGGCCAGTTGGAGCCACAGAATTACATGTGATGGGTGGGAGGGACAAGGAGAATTTATGTCTGATTATTCCTGGTTAACCTGGAAAAACTCTAACCCATCTGGGGAGATCCTGAGAAATCTGTAAAAAACACAATCCACAAGAAACAATAATGTTTCTGTTCAAGCAATGTTTTCAGTTTTGAGTGGAATGGGTTGAAATTTCCTCCTTGTCAGAGGAGCTGCTTTGAGAGAGTTTCAGGGTGATTTGTTGCAGTTTAGAAGACAACAGTGAAACCAACCCATGATTTTGCACCTCTGTCCTCCAAGGATCAGGAAAAGATCTCCATGTGACACAATATTCATAATCCAGGGATGAGATACATTTGGAAAGCAAAGTGCCCTGTTGGTAAAAAGGTGACTTTCAAGTCACATCCCTTCTCAATGAAGTGTTCTAGTATGGCATAAAGGAAATATACAAAAATAATTTACCTTAAATTTACCCTCAGCCCTCCTATAGCAGAACTACAAACCCAACAACTTTGCAGAATTTCCTGAGTTTTTGTACCAACATCTGAAATATCCATCAAGCACTGACTTCAACAAAAGTGCTGTTGGTGTAGCCAAAGAATTTATTTGTAAGGGAAGATCACATCCACCAAAATCAGACCCTACATCCTCCTTTTGGAATTTAATGTGCAAAAAGAGAAGAAGGAACCCTATTAATCCAAAGCAAAATAGAAAAAGCCCGTGGAAAGAGCTACTTCCTGAGCTATAGTAATTAAAAGCCTTGACATATCTATGAAAGAAGGGCTTGGATAATCTTTATTATACTGTAAGCAAGGCAAATGGCAGATTGATATCCCTTGGCACAGGAATACGCTACTAAATATTTGAAGACAAGCTGTGACTTCAAATATCACATCCAACTGCAACTTTAATTTTTTTTTTGCAGAAAAAGCAACTCATGCTGAGGAAGATATGGCTTATTTGAAACTTATTTACTGTCATAACAGATGGTGAAGACTAGAGAGAATATAAATGAAAAATATGGGGGCCCAATAAATGTCAAGGCTCCCAACTTGGTTTGTAAAATTAAAAGAAAAAAAAAAAGAAATCAGCTATATCTATGCAAGATACAAAAACTTAACAGAATAGATTAGCTTTTTAACATCTTGGAAATAACCATTTTTCTGCCCACACAACGTGAGATCAAAAATTGCATTGATTTTACAGTCACTGCCATCTTGAAAAAGTTATACAGCATGATCTGTGCAGAGTTACCATTGTTCAAGCTCCTCTTCAGGTTTTACCCCCAAAATTCTGGTGGATTATGACAATTTTATCAGTTATATCCTCAATGGCCAAGATGATTTCCCATGGACCCATGGAGGGTAGGAAGGAGCTTTGTTGGCTGTGTTTGTAACCCTACAACCACAGCCTGAGGAATGAGGTCAGAGCTGCAGCCAGAGCCACAGATCCAGGCCCTTCTGTTGAGGGGGAATTTTTCAGGTCTGGAGTTCTCATTTCTAAACAAAAAAAATAAATTTAAAAGCAGCAAAATCTGCAGAGCAAGATTATTCTTTATGCTCAGTCCTCGTTCGTCCTCACCTCAACCTCTCTTAACTTGAGAGAGAGCTGAGCACTCAGGACCAGGAAAAGCATCTGGCATCCCACAAAATGTACTTTGTACTTTGAAATGTACAAATGTACTGTGGAATCTCTTCACAGAAAAGGATCCTGGCATGATGAATCCATCCCTGCTTTCCAAAGTGTGCAGGTTAACAAGGAAACACAAAGGGAGGAGCAGGATCCCTTCACCTGTGCAGGAAAATTGCATTTGGGCTGCTCCTGGAGCCATCCTTGCCTTGGCAATGCCTCTGCTATCCAAAGCAAACAAACTTTAGGCAGAGCTGAACCAAAATGACATTAATGAAAATCTGAAATAAATTCTTAATGTGAAGTTACATAATGAAGCTCAGCCTGTCTTCACCTGACTGGAAAAAGCTTCCACGGTGACACTGTGCCATGAATTGACACTGTAGTTCACAGCAGAGCACAAAGCCAACAGCAAAAAATAGATTTTATTCCATATTTAGCTCCTCTCGTGCTGTCTTATGTCACCTAGGTGACTGGAAAACACACCACTAATGCAATAGTTCATTCATTAAATACTGCACAGCCTTTAAATTTTGCTTTAAATCTAGCAATGAATTTCAGAACGTGGTAAGAAATGTAATATTAACTATCCCATAAAGGCACAAAGAGAAACAAGGTAGTGAGTATATTTTTATACAATTTTTCTTAATGAAAAACAAGGAAACGCACAAAGTCCTGGAGTTTTTCATGCTGCTACCTTTTATGTTTTCTGTGCATTGTATTTGAATGCTGTCCTCTTGATTATGTTCTCTGAAACACTTGTTTGAAGTAAGATACTTTATTTTAATAAGTGGAACAAAGCTTTGAATAGCTTGGTTCAAAAAACAGTTTTAAATGAAAGGAGCTGTTGCTAAGCACAGGGATCTTTGCCAAATACTTTTTAAATGGTTTATTGTGCCCTAGCAATCCTGAGATTAAAAACATCTCTTGAATTACAATGACACATCAAAAAATAAAATTAATGTGGGGGTTTTCATTACAAGAACTGAGCCTCTGTGTGTTATTCTTTCCATTAGATAAGAAAGAAACATACTGTGGTACATTGTTTTTGCTGTCAGAGGGAGCTTTTAGGCAAATATACACTATCACACTACATCCCTCATGGATTCAATCATGCACTCTACAAGTTCTCCTATTAATTTAACTTAATGCTCAGGATTTAAGGGATAGACTGTATATTTTCACATATTTTTCTGCTCTGGGGAGGAGTTATTTTTAGACTCCCTAAGTCTTCATCAGAATCAGATCACATTGACTCATCCCATTACAATATGAACAGTGGTATTGCCTCACTCTGTAATAAATATTTAATTTTCCACTGTTCTTATGACGTTTCTAAACAGATGTTTGACCAAGATCTGGTGCTGCTACACTGCAGAGCATGCAGAGCTCATTGCCAGTGAGAAACCTGAGCACAGAGTGCAGGATGGTTTTGAGAAAAGCACAATCAATAGCATTTCCCAGCTAATAGAGATGTCTAAAACAGTGCTCTGAGCACTGCTGGCCTCAGAGTACACAAATTGTGATTTAGAACAGGGAAAAAGGAAGCAGAAAACCCCACAGAGAGAACAGCTGCTAATTGATTTTAAACCAAACTCAGTTTGCACACTCTGAAATCTTATTTCACTTTGTATCTGGGGGTTGTGAATAGCAAAAAAACCAAAGTTGCAGATATCTCACGCTGGATTTTAGAGCAGGCCATGAGGATTGTTGGGATTTTCCTGTAAATCACCAACTCCTCTGTTCCTCCCAACATCTCCCAAGCTGCCACTGACAGACAGCTCAAGCCCCTTGCCAGATAGCACGAGCACCCTGGTTCTGCAGGGTTCTGCACCCTGGTTCTGCAGGGTTCTGCACCCTGGTTCTGCAGGGCTTCATTCCACGGGTTTTGTGTCTCAGCCTCCACTCTCCTGCTTTATTTCCCAAGGAAAAATTAAAATATTCATCTGCAAGTTATAGATTACAGCAAATTAAACCAAAACACATTGTACACATAAAACTGAGCCAAATCTGACCTAGGAAAATTGGCAAGCACAAGAATGATTGGAACAAGTGGGTCGGGCTATGTTGGTGTTGTTACTCACATGTGTAACACCTCAAATGACTCAAATAACAAAGGCAAACACAGAAAACTTAAAGAATTTGCAGTGAAATCCTGCCACTTCCATACACTTTCTTGGACAGTCCATTATGAAGATACATATTCAGATTTTTTAAAGCTCAGAACATTTCTCCCACAAAGAATTTTAGTGGCTGTCCCACACTGTCACACTCTTAAGAGAATCTGCACCTCCAGGTAGACAGCAAGATACAAAAACTTAACAGAATAGATTAGCTTTTTAACATCTTGGAAATAACCATTTTTCTGCCCACACAACGTAAGATCAAAAATTGCATTGATTTTACAGTCACTGCCATCTTGAAAAAGTTATACAGCATGATCTGTGCAGAGTTACCATTGAAGGTAGACAGCTTTTTTATTTCCCATCTGAAATGGGAAATAAAAATAATAAAAATAAAAATTAACAACAACAACAACAATAAATAAATAAATAAATAAAATAATTTTAAAAAATAAGAGGAACATGTCAAGAAGAAAACCAAGGTCACCTTCTCAAGCTGGCCAAGGATTCCTTGTTCTCCAAGCTGGCACAAATGCTTGGAATTTCAGTGAGGACCTACACTGGCCAGAAAAGTGCAGAAGGTTGTTTCCTACTCCCAAAGGCACTGGAGTTAACTTGGAGTAAATGTCTTTGAAAAGGCAGATATTAAAGTTGCCAGATATTGATCAAGCCAGGAAAAACCTGTAAAAATTGTATTTTTAAGACACGACGAGTTTCAACCAGAGACACTCCATGGCTTTGATGCTCCTCCTCCAGGAGATCCCTAATGAGCCCACACATAATCAGGGTAATCAGGGTGCTCTGCCTGCAGTCACACAGGACCAGGACCTGTATTTTAGGATCCTTCACTCCTCAATCCCACTCATCTCATGGGGAACTCAAAGGCAATGAATGCCACTAGGAAAAACATTCCATAACAGCCCCATTTGATTCCCTGCTCCGATAGGAAATAAGAAATAAAACACTTTAAAAATGAAACAGATCCCTTCAACCTCTGCTGAAAGAAGAGCATCACAGTTTATAGTGCTCAAAAGGTGGAGCAGAAATATAAAAAAAGATGAAAACAATTACAAACCTTTGGAAAATATACACTTTTCTGGTTTTCTTTGATAATACCACATAACTCAAAGGGAATACACAGCCTCACATAAAACATCCATCCACCAGAAAAGGCATTTATTGGCCTCAGAAGCCAGATATCACCTAAAACAAAACACACCATTATTTGGACAAAGATGAAATGACTCGTCCTGCCATTGGAACTCTCAGGGAGAGGCTCTTCATCACCAGGCAATATTCCACAGCCCTGGGCAGGGACACTGGGCAGCTCTGAGCCTGGGCTCTGCAGCTCTCAGCAGCTGAATCCGCTCACACCCAGGGCTGAGGATTCCTGTTTGTTCATAGGAGAGACATGCAGCACAAAGCAACTCTGAGCTAATCATTCTCTCATTTCCTAAAACATTAATTACGCTAATAATTAAGGCATTGAGTTTTCATACTGATTGGAGAAGGAATTAGCACAGCTGAATAAGCAATAATTCTCATGGTCAAATTTCCAATAGCCTCCAAAGCGCGAGATTAATTTTTGTGTTTGAATGTCCTTTGGACAAGGATCAGGCTGCAATCTTTGCAAGAATTAATATACACCTCAAAAAAAAAAAAATCCCTGTGCAGACTCAAGTGTTTTGAACAAACTGTGTAAATTTTAGATGCATTTAAAAAAAAAATATTAAAGGCAGAGTAAGTGAGAGAAAGCAACTCTGTGGTGGTAAAAGCTCAATAATAGCAGATCATCCACTGCCCATGAGCTACCCAAGACAAATCTAAACTAGAAGTGAAGCTTTAGGGGAAAAACATTAAAAAATGGAAAACCATGCAATAACTACTGGGGTTACTCAATTTTCAGGAAGAGGTTTCAGTAGGAATTATCCTTATTTCAGGCAGTGTTTAGTTTTATTTTATCTCCTTAAGTAGCATGATAGTTTCTTATTAGGGTACTTGGCTTAGAGCTTATTTTTTAAATTAAATTTCAGTTATAATAAACTCTTGCATAGCTTAAACCAAAATATTGCAGTGGTAGCTTGTAGAAGATGTTATTTCAATCAAGAAATGTTGTAAGCTCAAAGTTTAATGATTCTCTAATGATGGCTGTGTTGTTTAATTGGAACAATTGCTGCAGAGACATTTGTGCTCTTTGGCAATTGCCATTTCTGCTAATGTTCAAGTAAAAGTAAACAGGCCTTGGGTTCTGGAACCTCCTTAATCCCTTTGGTAAACAGAAGAGGGGAATTTGGAAATGAGTGAAAAATGGGATTAATTTTCAGTTTTTAGTCAATGAACTGAAATCTCTGCTAAAATTATCCATATTCCAGTATTTTCCACCAGGCATTCCCTTTAGAGCTATTCCTTCTTCTGACCTCTTCTGTAACATGATCTTATTTCCATGGTCCCAGGGTTTGTGTGAGACAACAGGTGAGAACCACCCAGCATCTTCATTCTACTAATAAGCTTGGAAGTTCAAAATACTGGATTTTAGGAAAACATTTCAATCTAATTTTCACATAAGATTTTAAATATATGGAGTTTAAACCAACTATCTTCCTCAGTGAAAAAGTGAAATAAAGCAAATCATACACATTCAAAATCCCTAAATTGTTTCAAATATTTCCCTTAACCCACACTGCCCAGTGAAGCAACATCCTCCTGCAGTCTTTCCATAAATTATTTCCCTTCTTTTCTTCAGTCTTTCCACAAAATTTGCATCCACTCAACTAAAATGAAAGCTCCTTATCTGTCTGAATCTTGGATAAATCTTTCTGAATTTTGCTCTTGTTTTTCATGGCCTGCCACTGCCTCCCAACACAGGAACCTAGGTGTGTGCTATGCCTTGGCTGCATGGTCTTTTCTTTTTTCCAGACCATTGGCTTATAAAATGAACAAAATTGGTCCTAATACTGATCTCCTGTGGCACTCCACTAATCACTTCCCTCTTTCCCAAGCCACTACCCACTCACAAATACCTCCCTTTGATGTCTCAGTAGATAATTTATCTATTCACATACCTCAGCTACTATAAAACATCAAAATTACAGACCTTGCAGATTATTCTTTTGTGTTTTGCTCTATCAACAGATTTCCTAAATGCTAGGAAAATTATTTCTATGGACCCAATTTACCTTGTTACTGCATAGAAATGATTTGTTAAACATAATCAAATTTTTGTGGCTGCCTTTAACTGTAATATTCCAGGTGCCTCCATTGGGGCCTGGTATAAAAATAAATGGAGTAGGAAAAAAAATTAAAACTCCAAGATCCTTCTGTGCACTCATTTACCAACAGAGCTTGGGTAGAAAACATTGTAACAGAGACTGTTGAGTTTATTATATAGATATATTCTCTATACTAGTATTATTCTCCATGAATAGTTCATCTTTTGTTTTCAAACAGTCTGTTAATGAAGGGAGATGTGCTAATTCTTATGAGGTCAAAGCAGATGATCCAGGATATCTCAGGAAAGTGCAATTTCACTTGTATTTCATGTGTTCAGTTGGTGGGCAGTGACATTTCACCCCAAGGAGCAGCAAAAATGTGGCACAGGCAGAACCAGAGATTTCAGACATTGGAGTGAAGAACATTGATGGAAAAGTGTGCTCTGAGCTGCTGACATCCTTTAGCTATAAAGCAAAAATAAAAGCAAAATAACGTTTGGAAAAGAATAAAAGCTCTGGTTTATATTTACTCCGTGCTCACAAAATTCATTCTTCCTCTCCTTGGCTAGTCAGAGACATAAAAATTCTATTACAAAAAAAAGAGTTTGTTCCAGACCCCATCAAATGTCAGAAACATCCTGATAGCTAAGTGCCAGCACAAGATAAAGATTAATAATATTGGCAGCAAGCTCCTTTCCCAAGACTTCTGTAAGGAAAAGGGACAGACAATGGCAGGGTAGCCATGCAGACACTTCTTGGCTCCTGCTTTTCCACTGGTGTTTTTTCCAGTGTAAGCTTTGTCCTGAATCCCTTGAATTATTGTCAGAATTCCCATGGATTATCATGATGTGGTGTCACCACTCCACCCTTTCACCCCCCAGCAAAAATATATAAATAAATAAGGAAAAGGCAATGTCACAGTGCAGAAATGTTGTTCTGCATTCCAAACCAGCCCCACACGTTCCTGCAGGCACAGTGACTGCATGGATGTTCCTCTCATGCATAAAAAAGATCCTTAACAGGCTGTCTTTACTCACAGGGCCCTTCAACAGGTATTCCCACTTATGTCTGGAAGTGCTATGTATTGTAAACGTGCACACCATCTTATTTTATATTGAAACAGAAACAGATTGTTTCATATAGTTGGAATAACTGATAACAGAAGGCAGAGCCATGCTAATTTATGTTGATCAGGATCTGTGCACATTTTCAAATCTTTGAAGGGAGGCAACTCGAACTGAAGCTGTTATGTCTAAAACCATCACATGGAGCCCAATTGAAGAGAGCTGGAAAAAACAGTTGTGGAGGAAAAAATACACTTCAAAAAACAGTTAAATTCTTCTCCACTTTGAAATTGAAGCAAGATTTCTGTGCTGAGATTGAGAAGAAGCTCTGCATTTCCAGCAAGAACAAGTGTTAAGGGATAAGATGCAATGAAAGAAGGGATGTCAGCTAAGCCAGAAGCTCTTAAGCCAGCTATGAACTGAGGAGAGAAAAGCACAAATATTTCTATGACATAATTAATGTTGGAAATCTGATTTCTTTTAAAGCATTGGCAAGGATTTCCCCCCACCATTTCTACCTTTAGAATTAATAATCCACCAACCAGAGCTGCCCCAAGGTGGCACTGGGGTTGTACCACCAGGGTGGGTGTGAGAGATCTCCTGCACTGCCCTGGCGTTGCCAGAGGTAATTTCAAACTTCATGAGAAACAAGACAACAAATCAATGATGATAAAATTGAAAAAAAAAAGGAAGAAAAAAACAAGCAGAGTTATTGGGTGGCCTTCTAAGGTGTCTAAGGTGTTTCAGAGAGAGAAAGGATTGCACAGCCTCCTGCTGAAAAGGGTTGGGGAAGGCCCTGGCAAGAGCTGGGGCTGCTGTGGTGTCAGGGCAGCCTCTGCCCCATCCCTGCCCTGCTCCCACCGAGCTCCTGGGGCATTTCCAGGGTCAGTCCTGGCAAACAGCAAAGGAGGCAGCTGGAACAGGCTCTGCAGCCCAGCCCTGCCCCCGGCTGGAACGATCAGCACAAGTGATAACAGCCAGGCCACCCTTATCTCCCCAAGAGTCAGCTCCCACCGGGGCGGGAGGTCAGTGGGACCTGGGCAGCAGCTGCTCCTCGCTGGGATGGGGACACCCTGAGCCAGGCTGGGGGGACAGGCTGTCACTCTCCAGTGCAAATTCACATTTTTAGGTAGCTGAAGCAAGCGTGCAGACAGAGATCTGTACAGAACAAACATGGGAGCTTAGGCTTGGCTGGGATGGATTTCCTCATCACCATGCACCACCTGCTTTGCTGCCACCACACGCTGGCACAGTCGCAGTTTTATTTTCTGATATCAAATATAACTTTTAGATACCAGAGATGAGATGTATTTTGGAAGTGCAGGGATAAAGCCCTATTAATGTAAAATTAAAGCCCTATTAATGTAAAATTAATGACTAAAAATGCCTGAGCATTCTTTCTCACCAAGAAAAAGACAGTTGTAAGAACCTGGATTTCCAAGTCAATTATCAGGCCAAGAAAAACCTAAAATCTTAAATATAAAAGTGCATTAAAATAAAACAAGAATTTTTCAAGTGCTTTCTTTTTTAAAAAAAAAAATCAGAAAAAATTACAGTTTTGACTGCCTAAAAACCCTTTTGAAAATAATGCATTTATTTACGGAGGAAACAAAATTTCCTTTTCCTTGCCATGGTTGATAGACACCTTGCCCTAGCCATACCCTACCACACAGAAAAAATGACTTTTTTACAGAGACATTAAATTCAGGTTGAACTCCTTATGTAGATAAATATAGAGATGAAGAATACAGAAGTATTGAAAAATAAATTTTTTACAGGGATTTAAAAAAATGTATTAATATTACTTTGGCTTTCAGGAGTGGATGGAGTTTTGTTGGGGAAGAACTCTGGGAATGGCTGTGCTGGCCCAGAGTGAACCAACCTTTCCCTCCTTTGTACCACCCTGCTCTGTTATGTCCTCTGCCAGTAAAGCCAGGGCTGATTTGTATAAAATAACTCAGAATAGAAAAATCAAAGTGGACATTTTCTATGCTGCACATCACACGAGAAATCCCTGACAGACTCAGGATTTGCAGGAGACTGAATTGTTAACTTCTAGAATTACAAATCAAGCATCATCCCATATGGCACTACTTTTCAAATGACTTTCCTGTAAATCACAAAATCAGAAGTCTGACTCATCAGCAGTGCCACTGGCTGTGGCCATGACATGAATTTGGGCTCCTCACAGAACCAAAGAATTTAAAATATTCCAGTTAGTGCCCAGGCTGAACTGGGACTAACCCAATTCTCCTTGTGTGTCCCCCCTTTTCTTTTATATAATTTTTTCCCTTCTCAAGGGTTTACTTTTATCTTGTGTGTCTTTTCTGGAGCTCCTTGGCTCCCCTCCAGGTGAGTACAATACCCAGTAAACATTCATTTTTCTCTAAGTTTTATGCAGACTAACAAGGACATCATCAGCATCAGCTGTACCAGAGCCACGCTGCTGTTTTGGTCCTAATTTCTATTATTCCTGTTTATCTATTACCAATTGTTTAAACGAGATTTCTTTATTTAAATGAAACATCTTCCTTCCATCTCCCTTGTCACAGGACCCAGAGTCAGGCAGAACCTGGAAGTAAATCTGCATTTTGTGACACATCAGTGAATAAAACAGGCAATGCCTGTAACAAGGGAGCTTTGTTTTATTACAGCAGAATTTCCTCTCCCCCACATTTGCTTTTTTCCTGGGGCATCCAAACAATACATTTTTCTTACATACTTATTGTGCTCCATCAACAATTCTGAATATCCTTCCTCTATGTGTTTGGAGTAGACCTGTGCAAGCTTTATCCTGTGGACTTGTAGTACATGAACTGAAATATAAAAATCAACTTCAGCAGCAGCACCACCAAATCCCATTTCAAGCAGAGTGACCAACTGAGTCAGTCACAGGAATCAGGACAGATTGAGAGAACTTCCTTGAACTTCCCAGGGTTTTCCAACACATTAATTCGATATATTGTTACTGAGAAATATTACACCTGTGTAATATTACACTTCAGCTTTCAAAAATCCAAAGACTCTATAAGAATGACAGGATAAAATATGATTTTTTCAGTAATTCCAACTGTGAATTAGTCAAAATTTGCAGTAGAGAAGGGAATAAGCTTTGATCCACACTGCAGCATCCCCACAGCTCACTCCTGAGATGATTTCATTGCCATCTGAAGCACGTATGGAGACACAGGGCCTGCTCTAATTACAATATTGTAGTTTTGACTGACAGACAATATGTCTACAATCAACTCATTTGAAAGCCATGTGTTGCGACAGTTCCTTGTCCGACTCCACGGTGCAGAACCAAGACAAATCAGTGCCTTGTTACTCTGCACTAATCCCACAGCCAAAAAAAAATAAAAATCTCAGGAAACATGCACACACAAAGAACAGTGGGGCCAAGGGGTACCCCAGTTTCTTTTTTATCTTTTCCTAATTGTTAACATCTGCTGGCTCCTCAAACACGGCCAGAGCTTTTGAAAACAACACTTCAAGACCTGTAAACCCCAAAACAACTCACTCCAAACTTCCCAAGTGCTCTAAACAAAGTAAATTTGAATATGAACATTTAAAATCACCATTTTTGAAATCACAAGAAACCCCACACTATTACACTTATTCCTTCCTCACACCAGTATATCCCTGATACTGAAACAATGTTTTTATTCTGACCTCACACCGGCCTGGATAAGTATCATTATTATGCAGCAGAATATGACAGAGATATCTGTCATTAGTAGAATTTCTGGAATTTTGAACATACATTTCAATAGCCTAAGTGGACCTAGCTTGGCAATTTAGCTGACCCTGGAAAAGAGTGCCTTATGTTCATCTTGTGCAATCTGTCCAGTAACAGATGCACACCATTAGGATGTAAAGGGAGGTGGAGGAGGATGGGAACAGCAGGAGAAGAGTCAGGCCATTAGCAGAGGAGCCACGAGCTCCCCTAGGCCAGCACCAAGGCACACAGAAACCTACACATCACTCCAAACAGGTTTTCCCAGTAAACCTGTGATAAACAAATTACTATTTCTGAAGCGTTGTACTGACTTTATGGTAAATGAGATGTAAAGATATTTAAAAGATGAATTAAAAAAAAATATAAGTGAGTCCCTGCAGAGTTTGTGGTGAGAGCACGAGGTGGGAGCAGGATGCAAAAAGGGGTAAATGTGATAGAGGGACATTTGGCCAGTCCCAAATCACACCCTGGGGTAAGGGGAGCAGCTTTGCTGTCCCTCCAGCTCACAGAAAACAGCAAAGCCCAGGGGAGGTGAAGTTCTCCAGGTGAGGAGCTGGTGCTGGTGAGCTGCCCCAGCAGCAGGCACAGCCTGGCACAGCATTAACTCACCTGATCAGCACCATCAATGCTCTGGGAGGCTTTAATGCCTTTAAACTCTGTCCTTCCCACCAATTTCTGTGAAATTTTCTCACCTTTGTTTATTCAGTTACTACCACAAATGTGTAAAACCAGACAGGACTTGCAATTAATTGGTTTTTAAAGTGTTCAAAGTGCCACTTTCCAGGATTATCGCAACACAAAAATATTCATCATATCTGCCCACACCAAATGTTGATATAAATTATTAATTTAAGGCAAATGTGACAATTAAGCAGATTTATTAGCCTCAATACATCATGCAATTACTAAATGACTTCTTTTTAAAGCTCCTCTTCTCTCTTTCTCTGCAAGCAAAACTGCTTTTGTTTTAGGTACCATATTTTATTTATTGATACACATCATCTTGAGAATGAGCTATCCAAGTTAAATTCTGTAGTGACAGCGTTCAATTAACGCACAAACAAAGTACAGATAATTATTAGCATCACAATAGCAGTCTCCAGGGAGGAAAAAAGTGTCTTTCAGGCAGAGTTTTCAAGTAAATAATTAACAGACAAAACAATCCCTGAAACTGTGGCTGAAGCACCCTTCTATCTGCAGTTTTAGTCCAGGGACCTCTAATTGACCAGGGTTGGATTGTTCATCCCTAAAATAGCTCCTTTTGCCACAGGGCTGAAACCACAGATGGGACAATAATGGCTGCATTTGTGTTTGCCTTGTCCATGGCACAATGGCTGTTTTGTCAATAACAGAACATCAGGATTATGATTTTTATGTTTTCAGAGGTATGAGAGTCCCTAGCTGTCACCATATCAGAAATACAGAAATTTTAAAATCCACTTAATTGCAATAAACACATATGGAACATGGCACTTTGGACAACTCTGGTCTTTCCCACAAACTCAACTTATTCACCACATATTCCTTTGGGTGTCCTTTAGAAAAAAAAAACAACTGTGGTTGTGGTTTAGGGTTTTTTTTCCCCCTCACACATTACATGTTGCTCTGGGAGCTTAAAATATTGTTTTCAGCTGAGCAAAAGGAAACGTCAGGGGTAATTTTGATAAATGTGAGCCATCTCATATTTTCTGTTAACAAGTGCTTTGTGTGTCTAATAACATGCACCTGTGAAGCTGATTTTTCTTTTTCATGTGACCTCGCAGAACTAAAGAGAGGCTGTGCCTTCTGCTGGGGCAATAACATGGATGGAAAGGTTTAATAAACACAGAGATAGACATTCCCCACTCTGGACCATCCCTCTCCTGGGTTTGGGGCTTGTTCTCTGGGTTTTTCTGGTGAAGAACAAACCCGGACTCACAGACAGAGGTGGGATGGGCAAGCCAGGCTCAGCCTGAAGTGGGCTCAGCTCAGAGATCAGTGCAAAATCCAAATCCATACCAGATCAAACACTGGACTCAATGCTCTGGGAGATCTTTTCCAGCCTAAGACTTTAAAGCTGTTCCTCCAGGAAATGAACTCTCTTTACACAAAAGAAACCCAATGATTCCTCCTTTCTAACAGACTTTTACCAGGAGGTGAAAAGATGCTACAGAACAGTCAGAATTTACACTAATCTCATCAATAGTTGGAGTGCTAAAATGTCCAGTGTATTATTCCCAGTGTATTATTCCCTGCAGAGAATTCACATTAATCTCATCAATATTTGGAGTGCTAAATATCCAGTGTATTATTCCCAGTGTATTATTCCCTGCAGAGAATTCACATTAATCTCATCAATATTTGAAGTCCTCAATGTCCAGTGTATTATTTATTCCCTGTCCAGTGTATTATTATTACCTTTGATAATACAAACAGTCTTGAATTGTGGAGTCCAGGAAAATTCTAGAGAATTCACATTAATCTCATCAATATTTGGAGTGCTAAATATCCAGTGTACTATCCCCAGTGTATTATTCCCAGTGTATTATTCCCAGTGTATTATTCCCTGTAGAGAATTCTCATTAATATCATCAATATTTGAAGTCCTAAATGTCCAGTGTATTATTATTACCTTTGATAATGCAAACAGTCTTGAATTGTGGAGTCCAGGAAAATTCTAGAGAATTCACATTAATCTCATCAATATTTGAAGTCCTAAATGTCCAGTGTATTATTTATTCCCTGTCCAGTGTATTATTATTACCTTTGATAATACAAACAGTCTTGAATTGTGGAGTCCAGGAAAATTCACTGTGGTTCCAGTGTACTTTGCTTTTCAAACAGATTTTCCAGGGACAAACTGCAGAGCTCTGCCCTCCTGAGCCAGCAGCCAGCCCTGTTTGCCCCCAGGGATAAGCTGTGGCTTTCCAAGCTTTTTTCCCTGCCAAAATTTCCCAGTCCATTGGGTAGGGATGAATAGGGAATGGTGTATTTTCTTGTTTTGTGCAGGTGGTTTTTGGATTCTGTTCTTCTGGGGATAAAGCATTAAAAAGAAAGAATTATATCCTGATACAGAGAATATCCAACGAGACAAAAAAATATATAAAACTTGATTTTTTTCAAAAATTCAGATTTCTTACAGAATTTCTATTTCATACCTTTGTCAGAAGTGAAAGCTTCAAAGTTTCTGTTTTGAAAGGTGTTTCATTTTTTTGTCATGCAAAGCTCCTGTGAATCCAGGTAAATAGTAATGAGTTTCTTCCAAACACTTGACAACTACAAAAGAAGTGAATATCCCCTGGCTAATAAGAATTAAAAAGAAAATTGTAGCCTACCTGGTTTCCTGTTAAAAAGATTTTCCTAAGCAGAATCAGTAGAACTCCAAGTGACAAAATATTTTTGCTTTAAATGAGACAAGTTTCTCAGCTTTATAGAAGTTCTTTAGAAAACTAAAAATGTATTATATAAATTTTCTCCCACACTGAGCCTAACACTAAAATACTTCACAGTTAAAAGAAATTTGTCTTGTACAATATTAATTTGTACAAACTTTAGACTTCAATTCAATGTGTCTGTGAAACCTTACAGATGAAAAATTTTCTTTTTAAATTAAATATCTTCTGGTCATTTTTTAAAAATTATTCCATCTCTGCTTCTAAACTCTTTCAAGCAAGCTTGTTTTATTTTAGGAATGTTCTTTTAGTCAATTATTTAAATTGCAAGGCTGCACAACAGGATATGGTCTGTAGGGATTTGTTATGTATCAATGGGTCATTTATTTATGAAATTTCTGTGCTCTATGCCTGCTAAAATATTGATGTTCTTCCCCTTTGCTCCTTTCTCTGATTTAAGTAAAATGGTAAGTATTGAATTGAATTAATTTAAAGATTAGCCATTATAATGAAGTCTTATTTAATCATTAAGAGGAGCCAAAAGAGACAAAATGTGGCTGCCAGAGTTTAGTTTGGAGCAGGCAGAAATCCTGGGAGCAGAGTGAAGCTTTTGTAAAGCCTCAGCCCCATTCTGGTTTAAATATGAGGTCAATTTTCCTGAGGAAGGAAATGTCAGTGTCACCTGCATCACTCATCCCCATCCCTCCTGAAGAGGTGAAAATATTATTATTAATATAATAATAATTATTTAATTATAATACATAATACTTTATGTATCTAATATATTTAAATAGATATATAATATTCAGTTATAATTATTATATATAATTATATAATATATAGTAATACTTAATAATAATATTATTATTAATAATAATAGTAGTATTATCCCTCTTGATTATTATTCACTTGATTTTCACCTTTTAAACAACATCCATGTCTAGCTAAAAGTCTTCAGGTAATTTAATTTTCCTAAAAATCTTGCAAATGTCTAATTCTCTTTAAGTGTGTTCCTGAAGCCTGCCATTCATTTTTGGAAGTTATCACTCATTATCTATTTTGTGATTTGCTGCTGCTCTCTTTTACCAGAGAGCTGCTTTTACAAGATTCTCATGTGAGTAAAACATTTCCTAGCTAGCACAGCTTTCTAATTTAATTCCTGTTTTTTTCACCCATACATGAGAAATGAGCCTTGCTGGGCAAGCTGAGTGATTGGTGTGAATGTCTGAGGTGTCATTTTAAAAACAATGAATTATTAGAAGAGCTAATAGGAGCAACCTATGATGATACAGTGTCAAGCAAGGCTATTTGTCCTTCATAATCCCTGCCTTTATGGGTTAAAAACAGTTGTATATTCAAAAGCAATCTGAATTTCAGTGTCTCAGTTGTTGGTATGTCAGTAATTTATCTAGAATAGTCCATACTTTGTCATAATATCCCCAAAAATATTGCAAGTTCATTTAATAGCGTGCTGTGCTTTAGAAAAATACATAGTTCCATTTCAGGAGAAATGTTACATTCAAAGTTTTCTTGGTGTCCTTGGTATTTTGAAAAAGACAAGAGACTTTGAAATTCTAACACTTGGGTGTTTAAAGAGCTTCAGTAATTATATTAATATGAAAAAAATACAAAGAGAAATTTTTCTTTTCCATAATACAACTATGAAATACCCCAGAGTCTCTGGAATAAAATGCAGCTCATGGAATAATAAAGGAAAACCTTTATGTATATATTGGATCAGCTTTGAAATGTAAGTGCACAGAGGAAATTCTGGTCTCACTTCCAACAACTTCTAAAAATAGTTTCTAATGAACAAATGGATCATGAGGCACCTCCTGGAATCACCACAAAGGGGGAGTCAAAACCTCCCTGCCTGAGTCAGGGATTGACACCTGACTCTGCATTCTTAGGAAATTTGATTTTCTGTTTCAATTTTCTACTTGTAACTCCAGACTTTCACATAAATTTAAAACCCAAGGAAGAAAACATCAGCCTCAAAATGTGTGAGTGAAATCTGGGACTTATTGTGATCCCTGAAATCCTAATTACAGAGCTGTTTACCAGAGATAAACCTGGCTGACAATGCAGTGCACCAGCACAGTTTGATCACTAATTGTAATCTATCAGGAGCCATAAAATTACTGCAGAATGCCATTATGGTTTTTAATTCTGAACTGGGATTTGGAAATCTTAAGATGCTGTTTAAAAAAGACCCCTCTCTATCTTGAAAAAAAATAAGCTCCTGCAAGTGATTAAAGGAAAACGAGGGATGGATGGGCTGAAGAAGGGACAGAGTGCAGGATGCAAGCAGAGAATATAAAATATTTCAGAGCTATGGTATTTCTGAGCTGGCACGAATTCAGGAGCCAATTGAAGGTTTTCTCTGGATATCAGAGGATGTGGTGGGACACCAGTGCAGCAGGTACCTCCCCTGAGGGAAGGGCACCTAAAGCACCTTGTTAAATCCCCAACATACCTGAGGGAATGAGGGGCAACAAGTTAAAAAATAACTCAAATATCTACCACTGAGCATCTGCTCCACACCTTCAGTCCAAAATTTACCATTAAAATTATCCAAACAAAGCATGTAAATAATGGCTGGAAAGGGTTATTCCCTAATTCTAAATTACAATGTTCTGGTAGCAGCTCAAAACAAAGCAATTTCTTTGTGCTCCAGCTCTTTCAATGAACATTAAATTCAATTTTAGCAATCACAATTCTTATGCCATTAATCAGAATTTGGACTTTAATGCAAATAACAATATGGGACACGATGAAAAATTCCAATGCTGGGTTAGAAAACCAGGCTGGCACTGCATTTTCAGCATGATGCAGGTCAGGAATGTGGGCACAGGCTCTGGGTGCAGTGACAAAATCTGGTCAGGGACCTGCAGGAATGAAGGGATCAGGGATGCTGGAGCCCCTGGAAAATATATTTATATTCTTTACAAATATAAAGCTGACTTGTGGGGGGAAGGCTGTCCTGTGAAGCCAGCATGGCATTTATCTGTACCAAAATAAAGTAAAATGTCACATCTGGAGTGAAACAGCTTCACCTGGTCTGCTGAAGGATCTGGGTGAGGTCATGGAAGAAAAATCCAAATTTACCAAAGAAAGGCACATCCCACATCCCCTGTGCCCTGGGGAGAGGCTGGGAAATTCCCTGGGAAAAATTAATTCTAGGCTCATCCTGGACACTGGCCTGAGCTTCTGAAGTGCCCTTCCTGCTGGGACATTGCACCATCAACAAACCTGCTCTGAAAGAGGGAAATCGAGAATTTTAGTGACAATAATCAAATTATTTTAAACTATTTTAAACTATTTTAAACTCAATTATTTTTAATTATTTTAAACTTATTTTTAACTTATTTTTTAAACTATTTAAAACTATTTTTTAATTAATCTATTTTTAACTATTTTTAAACTATTTTTAACTAACTTTTTTTAAACTATTCTTTAACTATTTATAAACTATATTTAACTAACTGTTTTTGAACTATTTTTTAACTAACTATTTTTAAACTATTTTAAAATAACTATTTTTTGACTATTTTAAAAATAACTATTTTTTAAATAGCTATTTTTAAACTATTTTTAAACTATTTTTTAAACTATTTTTAACTATTTTTAAACTATTTTTAAACTATTTTTTAACTAATTTTTAACTATTTTTTAACTATTTTTTAACTATTTTTTAAACTATTTTTTAAACTATTTTTTAAACTATTTTTTAAACTATTTTAAAAGTATTTTTAATCTATTTTTTAACTCTACCTCCCCAAAAATTAATTGTGGAGGCAGATAAAAGATATTTCACTGCTACTTTTCCCGGTTTTTCTGCACCCAGCCAGCTCTCTGACACTTTTCCCTGTGATATTTGGTTTCCCTGAATGAACCAGTGTTCTTCCATCAAGGGCCACTTTGTTTTCCTGCTCTTCAGGGAAAACCCCCGGCCTTAGATCTCCAAAGAACAAATATTCACATGACTGCTCATAAAATAGCACCAAAATTGTGTTTGTCAGAATCTCCTATAAAAATATTTTGCCTGTGCAAAACACTTTATGCCCAATGTCACAGAAAGTTAAGTTCATTGCAAGAATTCTTCTAATTTGGCAAGGAAAGTCTTTGATCCCAAATTTTACAGACAAGGCCCTCTTTGATTTTGGAGCTCAGTTTCTTAACTTCTACCTATTCTTTTATATTCCATCATATTTGCCTTTTCTTTTATATTCCTTTTTGTATAAATGCAGAAATTTTGTATAAATGCAGAAATTTTGCAGGGGCAAATTTTCTCCAGTTGTCTTTTCCTTTGCTGATGGAACAATAATAATTTTATAAAATAAATTTTTAAACTACTTACAACTCTATAGCTTTGTTAACAGTGGTTCAGAAATGAAAATTTCTATTTTGTTCTTTTAAAGCAAACCCAGCCACTGGTGTCCAGAAGCAACACGAATGCTTATATTTCATATTATTTTCAATAATGCAAGTTATTATTCTGACAATCATCATGTAGTAGGATTGCTCAAGAAATTTAGGTAAGAAACAACAGAATAGGAAAAATACTAAATTTAGGTAAGAAACAACAGAATAGGAAAAATACTAAAAATTCTTTACAAATATAAAAATGGTTTCAGATCAGACCAATATATATATATATATAATATATATACCAATATAATTAAGCTGAAAATACAGTAATATATTTTTGAAAAATACCTTTCTTTAATGTGTGCTCCATGAATTTCCTCTCTGCAGTGTGCATTGAATGGAAATTCACTCCAAATATTTTTACTAAATATTAAGTCATGGGCAGCTTTTCATTGGGACTGAAGAAAATAAAATTATTAGAAAAAAAAATTGCTAGAGTTCGCTGATACTCTATTAATACTAATAAATTTACTGATAAATTACTAAAATTCACAATTTACTATGCACTTATTTAAACTTTCAAGCATATTTCAATTTACCCATGAGATTTCAGCACGAATCACTCCAGAATTGTCTCTCCATGACCCAAGTCCATGAGGAGAATGTTTCAGCTGGCTGGTTGTAAATGTCTGTGTGTTGATCCTGGAACATTTTTATAGCAATAACATTGGGCTGCTTTTATGGGAGATGCTTTGTGCCTTGGCATCTGAAATGGGGATTGCACAGGACACATCTATGGAGAGCAATCCAAACTCTGATGTCTTTTTCAAAAACATGTCACCACCCCAGATGTCTTCTTGCAAAGCCCTCTGAGCAACAAAAACAATTCTAAAATCACTGCACACCACTTATTTGCACAGAAATTAAGAACTGATGAGACTCTTGCTGAAAAGCCTTGTTCTGACTTTTTCCCCCCAAACTTTATCAGTCAAATAGAGTTCAAATTCTTTAGTTTTGTTCCCAAAGTTAGATGCTTATTTATATTACTAGAAAGCCAAGCAAGTAAATCCTAGGCAGTAACTCGGGATAAGTGAACTTCATCTCTATTTTGTGCTTATTTTGTGTATTGATGCTGCTGAAATGAGAAATCCACCCTGCAGTCCTCACAATGATTTAAGAGATGCTCAGGCAGTTTTTTTTTTCACATTATTATCAGTACTTATAAAGAGTGAGAGAGGAAATGCTTATTCAAGCTACAAAAACATGAAAGAGAGAGAGAAAAAAAAAAAAGAACCTGCTTCACGTCGATTTTCCACATTAAAATTCTTTGTCTGTTTCGAATTTAAAAGCGAGTAATAGCTAAAATATGCATTGGGCTCTGAGAGATGCAGAGCATCAGTGCAGAGCCCTGGTGCTCTTTTCTACACTGAGTTTCCAGGAGCCCAAATCCCTCAGGCTATTCCAGAAATGTTCCAGCTCCTCAGTGCCATGCCAAGGCAAACCCTGCCAGAGCCACGTTTGCTTCTCTGTTTGCACAAATATTGCACCGACCCTTCCGAGGACAGAGGTGTTTGCTTGGGTGTTTGCACTTTGCTTTGTAAATTCTCAACACTCAGCACAGCCAAAAACCTGTTTCCTTCAGCTGAAATTGATACCGCAGGGTTTTTTTTCTTTTTTTTTTCCTTTTTGTTTTGTTTTGATTAAAAAATACCCAACAACTTCAGTCATTAAACCCAAGCCTTAATTGTTTACATAAATTGAAGGGTATTTTTCTTGTATGTAGACTGAATTATAGTCAGTATTTTTGATAAATATGAGCAAATTCAAATGAGATAGAAGTGGGTAAAATGATATGTCACATTTTCTATAAATAAAATACAGTAAATGTGGAATTTCAGCAGAAAATAATCCAAATTAAGCACTGAAATCAGCTCAGTAAAAGTTCCATTAACTGAGTGCTCTAGCCAAGACAGAGTTTGCTTTTTTGTTAAAGAATGAATTAGTATAATAAATTAAAAGTTTCACCCTGCTATAAGGTAACCTTTGGAAACAGGCAATTCTAATTTAAGACTAATGTAATGTTGAAAATAGGACTTCCAAATAGCCCTGACAATTTAGAATTATTTTTAATAAATAAAACAAACACAGCAGCTCAAACCCTACAAGAGGGAAATAAACAAGCTATACATAGGTAATATTAAAGAAATGTGAAATATCAATTTTCATTATTTTTCCATTGAAATATTGAATTCAAAACATTGAATATTTAAATATTGACCATGTGGTCAGTGCACACAGGAGTGTTTCACCCCACCTGCCTTTGCAGCTGTGTCACAGCACCATGGACACGTCTGCCATGGATTACTGCATGCAGGAGAGCAGTTTCAAGAGGAATTAAAATGGATTCAACCTTCTGGCTCACGATGTCCCCAAAGTGCCAGAAGTGTCCCTGGGGCCAGGGGACAGTGGCTGAGTGCTGGCTCTGCCTTTCCCAATATTCCAGGAGGGGCTGGTGTGACACAGCCTGGCAGGACCTGCGGCCACCAGGCCCTGCAGTGTGGATAGTTTTTTACTGAGACACAGTCCATGGGAAAAGTAACGTGAGAAAGTATCTGAGAAAGGAACAGCTGGCTAATTCAAAGCCATGGTTTCTTTGAGCAAGGAGTTGTTTGGTAAATTATGTGATAATAGGAGGTAAAAAAGAAGCCACAAACATCTTGAGAATAAGTGTGACTGACTTTTATAGCAGACCAATAGTGAGCTTTAGTTTTGCAATATGCATGAGCCTTATTATTGTGATTATAAAAGTGTTCCTGTTAATCAATAAAGCTGAGATTTGTCTGCATTAGAGGATGAGCAAGTCTCCCGTCTACCTCGTCACTGCAGCTCCCAGCAAGGTGACCCTGGGGTGTTTGTGTGCCATGAATTTGTTCTTGAGAGAGGGAAGAGGCTGAGAGCAGCCTTTCAGAAAGGGACTGAATATTCCAGGAGGTGGAAAATTCAGGATATTTCCCAATATTCCAGGAGGTGCTGGTGTGACACAGCCTGGCAGGACCTGCGGCCACCAGGCCCTGCAGCTCCCAGCAAGGGGACCCTGGGGTGTTTGTGCGCCATGAATTTGTTCTTGAGAGAGGGAAGGGGCTGAGAGCAGCCCTTCAGAAAGGGACTGAATATTCCAGGAGGTGGAATATTCAGGATATTTCCCAATATTCCAGGAGGTGGAATATTCAGGATATTTCCAAATATTCCAGGAGGTGGAATATTCAGGATATTTCCCAATATTCCAGGAGGTGCTGGTGTGACACAGCCTGGCAGGACCTGTGGCCACCAGGCCCTGCAGCCCTCACCGAGGTGATCCTGGGGTGTTTGTGTGCCATGAATTTGTTCTTGAGAGAGGGAAGAGGCTGAGAGCAGCCCTTCAGAAAAGGACTGAGTATTCCAGGAGGTGGAATATTCAGGATATTTCCCAATATTCCAGGAGGTGCTGGCCTGGCAGGACCTGCGGCCACCAGGCCCTGCAGCTCCCAGCAAGGTGACCCTGGGGTGTTTGTGTGCCATGAATTTGTTCTTGAGAGAGGGAAAGGGCTGAGAGCAGCCCTTCAGAAAGGGACTGAATATTCCAGGAGGTGGAAAATTCAGGATATTTCCCAATATTCCAGGAGGTGCTGGTGTAACACAGCCTGGCAGGACCTGCGGCCACCAGGCCCTGCAGCTCCCAGCAAGGGGACCCTGGGGTGTTTGTGTGCCATGAATTTGTTCTTGAGAGAGGGAAGAGGCTGAGAGCAGCCCTTCAGAAAGGGACTGAATATTCCAGGAGGTGGAATATTCAGGATATTTCCCAATATTCCAGGAGGTGGAATATTCAGGATATTTCCCAAATATTCCAGGAGGTGCTGGTGTAACACAGCCTGGCAGGACCTGCGGCCACCAGGCCCTGCAGCTCCCAGCAAGGTGACCCTGGGTTGTTTGTGTGCCATGAATTTGTTCTTGAGAGAGGGAAGGGGCTGAGAGCAGCCCTTCAGAAAGGGACTGAGTATTCCAGGAGGTGGAATATTCAGGATATTTCCCAATATTCCAGGAGGTGCTGGTGTAACACAGCCTGGCAGGACCTGCGGCCACCAGGCCCTGCAGCTCTCAGCAAGGGGACCCTGGGGTGTTTGTGTGCCATGAATTTGTTCTTGAGAGAGGGAAGGGGCTGAGAGCAGCCCTTCAGAAAAGGACTGAGTATTCCAGGAGGTGGAATATTCAGGATATTTCCCAATATTCCAGGAGGTGGAATATTCAGGATATTTCCCAATATTCCAGGAGGTGCTGGTGTGACACAGCCTGGCAGGACCTGCGGCCGCCAGGCCCTGCAGCTCCCAGCAAGGGGACCCTGGGGTGTTTGTGTGCCATGAATTTGTTCTTGAGAGAGGGAAGGGGCTGAGAGCAGCCTTTCAGAAAGGGAGTGAATATTGCAGGAGGTGGAATATTCAGGATATTTCCCAATATTCCAGGAGGTGGAATATTCAGGATATTTCCCAGTATTCCAGGAGGTGCTGGTGTGAGGACCTGCGGCCACCAGGCCCTGCAGCTCCCAGCAAGGTGACCCTGGGGTGTTTGTGTGCCATGAATTTGTTCTTGAGAGAGGGAAGGGGCTGAGAGCAGCCCTTCAGAAAGGGACACAGATGTTTGTGTTTATTGCACCACCTGAGCTAATTAAAATTCTTACCTTTTTCAAAAAAAGGGAAAAGCTCCCTGTGGGAAGGAGAAGTGGCTTAAAAAAAAATTACAGAGGGGTAATGAAAAAGGACTATTTTCAGAATAAATTATTTGGTTTTTGAGGAAAAAATGAGTATATTGACATTGATGCCCAATTTCTCAGCTCTCTTTGAATCAGGATATTCAGGATCCCTGAAGATCCAAGGGAGATGTGCAGCACCTTGTTTGTTTGAGAGGTTTTGTACTCAGCATTTGAGAGGGAAAACACTGGAAGAAATGATCCTACCCTGGACACCTAAGGTGGCAACCTTTGGCAGATAAATACTGCCATGGTGCTGCTGCTGTTATATGAATTCTAAAGGAGATGGAAAATCTTGTGCATTTCCCAATGTTCCTGAGCTTTGCCATATCCACAGGGATTCCTGAGCAACACCCACAAGAAAATAGCAGTGAAGCTACAAAAATTAATGCCTCAGTTGGAGGTGCACCTATCTGACATTCTCTTTTCTTTCATTTCATATTTTATTTTCAAGGACTAAATTCTTTTTGTAGTGATGTAGTTACTGACTATAAATTGAACAACCCCCTCCCATATTTCATTGAACTGCTATTGAAACCAAAATGTCAGATAAAAGAAAACAAAAAAGAAGCTTTAATCTGAATTAGTTTTAGAGTCAAATTTTTTTGCAGAGATAAAAGATTTCTGTTCACAGATAGGTTTCTGTTTACCTAACAACTGACAAATATTTTCTAAAGGTCTGAGAATTTTCCATAGCATCTTGATACAATTGAATAGAAGACCCATTTAGACTAATGAGCATTAAGATTAAATCATTTACTCACAGATCAAAGGAGATTTTAATTATGTAAACGAGTTGTTCAGAAACACAAAGTGTTCCATTAAGCTTCACAATTAATATATACAATATTTATGAGTTCAGACTTTTTTCCTTGTTAAAAATTGATTGTTACATCAAAAAAAGTTTCCCTAGATGCACTGATTGAAGGAAAAAAATATTTTAAGCCATAAAAGTAGCAGGCATGCAAAAGATTTTACTGCCTTTTGCTTTTCCTCCTCCTCCTCATTTTCCCCTTCTCTTTTTTTTTGGTGGTGTTGTTGCTCTGAGTGCCTTGTCACCAGATGTTCATTATGTGTACAAAATATTGAGTTCCCTAAGTCAGGACTTGCAGAATGGCCCTGCCAAAAGCAGGGCTGCCACTGGGCTCCAAAACCAAAAATAATCCTCTAACACCCCCACTGAAGGTCTCCACATTTCCTATTTCTTAGAATATGGGACAACAACAACCAATGGCACAGTGCAAAAAGGAGCTGAGGTTTGGTTTTCTGATGAGAATCACAAATTATCTTTTTTAAGGGAACTACTTCAGGTAAAATGAAGCATAAACGGTCCCATCTTGCTGCTGACAGATATTACAATAGTGCTGCACAGGGTGGATTCTTAAATCACTACATTATTTCTAACAGGCAAGATTAAAATAAATGCAAGGAAAACAAATGATGGAAAGAATGCTGATAAAATATGCAAGCTGGATTAGTTATAGAGTAATTTATTTCTACTAGAAGTTCTACTTAGGAAAGCAAATCAAAAGAATGGAAATTTGCTGACACGAAGTAATCCTGGAAAACACAGAGACTGGTTGTGAGAAAACTGATGACTGCTTAAGAGGGATGAAAAATCCATTGCAATTCTCAAGGCCAGAGGTTGGCATCAGAAAAACTTTCTATGAGATTAGTTTCTAAACTAAAAACTTCATTAAAAAAAAAAAAAAAAAAAAAAAAAAAAAAGAGGGCAGAATAGTTTTACTTGAGGTGCTGGAGCATAATTCTACCCCTGGCTGCAGAGTAAACTCCAATGAATTAAACCAGATCACTGGTGCAGGTGCATCTGAGACCACAGACTGCTTTCAGTCTGAGTTAGCAGCTCAGGCTCTGACAAATGTGGAAATTTGACCAGAATAGTCACAGATGATTCCATGTTAGATTTACATGGAAGAAGCATAAAATATTTAAATATGTTATGAAATCTGCACCATTGTGTCAGTGAAAAATTCCAACACCTTCAACATTCTGTCTTAACAGAGCAGCTGAATTTTGTGATTTTTTATTTCATATATTAGGAACTCATCATACTTTAGCTCTTTCACTCAATACTATGATCTTATGATTGATCCTATTTATTTTTGGTTTGTGTGCAACTTGATGCTGATGCCAGAGTTATTCTAATTATAACACAGTCAACAGAATGACAGAAATCTTATGTCCTGAAACTCCATAAATAATTCAATGGACTTCAATAGTTTATGCTCATTGCAATCCTAATAAGCCCACAAACTTATGGTCATCCTTCAGGTATTTTCCATACATTTACCTTTCCATTGAAATATAATTGCATCCCAAACCAGAATCATTTGCCATGCTCCTAATGCTCCTGCTTTTGGATACAGATGGTGGAGAGAAAAAGTTTAATTCACTACTTATCTATTCCCTGCCCATCAAAATAAGTGTGAATGTAAATTATCCCAACCACTTTCATGCGTGGCACATGAAAACTGAAAATCTGAGTGTTTACATTTCCTTTTGGCAGAGGAAAAAGTAAATTGAAAATACTTTCAGTACCTTCTCATTTGATGTTTTTCTTACCCCCAGCGCTCTCATTTTCTGTGAAGCCTGGACACAGCCTGGACACAAACAGCTCCCACCATTCAGAGCAGGAGAACACTGCAGCAGGTTCAACTTCCACAGCAGGGCCAGAGGAGCTCTGAGGTGAGGGAGGAAATGCTCAGTGTGTGCCACCCGTCCTGGAGAGGCCGTGGGATCCCTCCTGCTCCTCTCAGCCCTTTGCAGGAGCTGTGCCACCCGGGCAGAGCAGGCTCCAGGCTGCATCCAATCCTGCTGATTAAGGTTTTCCCAAGGGATTTCACCTGAGTCTCCAAGCCATGATCCCAGTCTGCTCCTGGCAGAGCTGGGTGTGATGCTTCAGGACTTCAGCTTTTCTATTTTTCATCTATTTGTAATCCTGCAGTTCTTTAGTGTAGAACTCTGAACTCCATACACAGGGTGAGCTGCTGCTCTCCCATTTTGGGCAGACACAACAATTCCTCTCCAGGCCTGGCAATCAAGGACACCTCACTGCCTCAAGGCACAGAGATGGAAACAAAAGTTAATTTGGGTGGGGGGAGGGAACTGAGGGTAAATGACTTCATTACCTGAAGCTGTAATTAGAAAATTAACCACCAATACGCAAATGGACCAAACTTATAAAAGTGGGCATACCTGTGGCCTGTTGTCAATTTTAGGGTGTAGCTCCTGAGGGGCTTCATCTGCCCTAAATGTACCTGAAGACCCTTCAATAAATAAAACTGCTTTTTACTCCCTTTATTTGTCTGGCCTCTGTTTTTTGGTAGCCTCAAAAGGCACCAAGTGCACCCTCAGCACCTCAGTGCTCTGGTTTGGGTGGGCAGAGTTATTCAGACACAAAATTGACATTTCCCTATGGCTCCTGACATCTTTGAGGACACTGACTCCAGTTCAGCCAAAGGAGTCAAACATCTCAGCCTGGAAGAGAAGGACAGAGTAGAGGGAGGCTCTGAGTTTGTTGGAGCCATTTAATGATCTGGATTTCCATGTGTGTGTGACAGCAGAAAGGAGTTGGAGCAGGAATTTCAGGTGGATGAGATCCTAAGGGACTTCTGGAGTGCCTCAGGGCTGCCTAATGCACCAAAGAGCCAGGACAAAATGTGCCCCCAGTGCCACAGAGCCAGGACAAAATGTGCCACCAGTGCCAGAGAGCCAGGACAAAATGTGCCCCCAGTGCCACAGAGCCAGGACAAAATGTGCCCCCAGTGCCACAGAGCCAGGACAAAATGTGCCCCCAGTGCCACAGAACCAGGACAAAATGTGCCATCAGTGCCACAGAGCCAGGACAAAATGTGCCACCAGTACCAAGGAGCCAGGAGAAAATGTGCCCCCAGTGCCACAGAACCAGGACAAAATGTGCCCCCAGTGCCACAGAGCCAGGACAAAATGTGCCACCAGTGCCACAGAGCCAGGAGAAAATGTGCCACCAGTACCAAGGAGCCAGGACAAAATGTGCCATCAGTGCCACAGAGCCAGGACAAAATGTGCCCCAGTGCCACAGAGCCAGAACAAAATGTGCCCCAGTGCCACAGAGCCAGGGCAAAATGTGCCACCAGTGCCACAGAACCAGGACAAAATGTGCCACCAGTGCCACAGAGCCAGGACAAAATGTGCCACCGGTGCCACAGAGCCAGGACAAAATGTGCCACCAGTGCTGCCTCATGGGCTGGACATGTCACCCTTGAAGTGCTGATATTCAAAACACTCCTCAGTGTTCTTCCAAGCCACAAAGAATTGAGAGCAAGCAGCTTCCAAAGTTGTTGTGAGGTCTTTTCTCCTTCTTATATATTTCATAAAAAACACCCAAAAAAGGTCTGTCTTTCAAAAATATAATTTCCTGGTTTTCTGGGAAGGTGGTGAGTTTTTAGAGTTACTTTTTAACACCCAGCAATATCCAGGGCAGAAGTAAATGCATGAAGAGCACTGGTTATACACTCACACCATTGTTATTTCTACAAGGTTATGTCTTTCTCCAACCAAGAAATCCCCTCAAAACTCAAGCCCTAAAACTGTTTTGGAAATTTCCTATTTTTAATATCTGTCATTTACATATTCCAGTTCAGTGGCAGAAGGAAGCAGAGCTCAGAGTAGGGAATAAGGTGATGGAGCCTCAGTCCCTGCAGGGGTTTCTGCTCTGTATTGTGCAGAGCTTTCCCCTGCCCACTCCCAAAGGACTCCAAAAGAGAGCATTCATCACTTTTACTAGAAAATGATTCCCTAGTTTAGCAGCTGACAACCACAAAAAAAAAAAAAAAAGTTTAATTTTTTCTTAAGTTTTAGCCCATTTGTCCAGAAGAAACTCAATGCCATCCCAGCTGCTTGCTCTTTTAATTTGTGTATATCCACTTTCCTTACATTATCTCCTGTGTTTAGTCTAGCCAGACCAAAAAGGATGACTGTCATATATTTGTTTCTAGTGTACTCTTTAACAAATCTTTCTTTCTTCTTCTTCAGAGTGCAAAGACAAGTAGGAGGATAAGAAATTAAATAACATTTAAAAAATTGAAATATTCAGAATATATATATATATGTGCCTTAATTCGAAGTGCTTTTATAACAAAACTACTATTGAAGAAAGTACACATAGTAAAAGAGAAATCCAACTGAGCTTCCAGGTGAGGCAAATTGAAGCATTCAGGCCCTTCCTTAACCCTTCTACAGCAGTTTGAAGATGAAAGAAAACCCATTTTATCCACCAAAAGACAAGTTATACAGGGGGACTTTAAATGAACTGAGCTAAAAAGAGGAAAAGAGATAAAGCTACTATGTAGTTTTCAAAAATCACAGTTGTTGACACAAGAACTGAACGTGAATGCATTTGTAACCTGCCAGATTATTGAATTTAAATCTTAATCCCATCTCTCCTGTGTTCCTTTCCGTGGGATTAGAGCAGTAATGATATTTTTGTGTCATTTGCTGCTCCCTAGTGGAGATAAAATATAATTTCAAGGTTAAAAAGAACAAGACGATAGAAAGAGATCAATTATTTGTAAATTTTGAGCCGTGAGGAAATGTGAGTTACTGAGAAGAGTCTGTGCTGCAGTGCCAGGGCCTCAGTTCTGAGCTGCAGTAACCCAAGGCTGGGGGTTTGATCCCTGCATGGATCATTCATTAAGAGCTGGGCTCGACCCTCGTGGGCCCTTCCAAACCAGAATATTCTGTGATTGTGAGATGTCTCATACAGCACACACTGCAGAGCCAGGCAGGGCTTTTTGAATATAAATGTAAAGTTCATAATGGAATTAGTGAGAGTGATGCTTGCGTATCAAAACCCCAAATTTGGCTCCTGTTCTGCTTCAGCTGATGAAATACACTTTAAAATCAAGACATTTAATAACCCTAAAAGCCTCTAGTGCAAAATGAAAAATCACTGCACAAAAAAAAGAAACTTTTTTGCTTAACCTGCACAACTTTTTAAATGTGAATATTCCTGTGCTAACCCAGAGCTTTCTGTTTGTTTGTTATTTCCTCTCCCATGAAATTGATTCCCTAATTTCCTTGAGTGCAGAGAAGGGCTCGTCTGCTTTCTCTAATCACAGGGGAAAAAGCAATAAATTATATTCAAGCAGAATGCATTTACAGCACCTTCATGCAGTTGGTACAGCACATGCATTTCCAGCTGATTCTCCCAATAAAATCCCATCAGTGTGGCCAAGTCACCTTATTCTTAAATCTTATAATTTGCACAGGTTTTGCTTTTGGAGGGGCACCCAAAATGTCTCCCAGTGCAATGTGAATTCTCCAGCCTCAGCTGGAGTGAGAGACACCTCCCAGAGAGTCCCCAACAGGATTTTGCTCAGTCCTGCACAGAATTTGCTTTTGAGCTCTCGGGGATGACTCCCACACTTCCAGGAATTCATTTGAAATAGCACTTGGACACTTGATTTTCAGCTAACTCCAGAATCAAATCAAATTTTCAGTGGAAAACTGACTTGAAAATGTTGGAGTTGACTGGCAAGGCTGCTCTGAACATTTATTTTAGGAGTCAGGGACTTAAATTGGTGTTTGGCAGCTGAGCTGCAGAGAGACCTGGGGCTGAGTCACCTTTCAGTCCTGCTCACAGTTTCCTCAAACATATTCTCCATTTCACCTCCAAAACTTGCTGTACTGGTAAAGAAATTAGTTTTAAAGAAATTAGTCTGACAGACAAAGGGTGAAGTGTGAAGTGTGAAATTTGGTTAAGAATTGCTCATCTGAACAGGAAGGGCATGGACAAGAACAACCCCATTTTGGATTTTCCACGATTTTCCCCTGGTATTGCTCTTAGAACAAGTAATTACATATTTAAGTTCTTGCAAGTTTAAAACTTCATCTCATTTCCCATTTGTACAGAGCAATCTGTGGGGATTTCTCTGCAGGTTTGTACAGACACAACATCTTCAAGATCTACCTTGTTTATTGGACTCTTCAGCAATTTTTAGAAATTGTTGCCCTGTGCAGTCAAACAGAATTCAATACCTTATTTATAGCACACATTTGATTCTTGCTTTGTAGTTGTTTCTTCATTGGCAGTTTCAGTAATTACTGGAGTGCTCTGCAGAGCAAGAACAACGAATTAAGCTTACTGTGAGCACAGATAAGAACTTGAAATAAAAAAAATAGTTGGAAAAAACAGGGAAAAGGTTAAGAAAAATCAACCTATAAGCTGGAAGAAGAGAGTTGTGTAAAACTTGCTAAAAAAGCCAAGAAAATATTAAATTTACCAGTATTGAAACTTCAGTGTCCTCCACACAAAATTTGATTTGGAAGAGTAGAAATTGGCTGATTTGCAATATTAGATCCTCATTTCCCTTCCAGTGATGAACTTGCTGAATGCATGACAGGGGGCACCAAAGGCACCTGCAGAAACCAGAGCCATTGCCAGGCTTCTGTCTCCCAGAGCAGAGCTTATCTGCACTGATAATGTTTACATCTCCTCTATTATTACTTACTAATGTTATATTTCATGAGATTATTAATTCTCACTTGCTATATAGACCTAATGTTTTAATTTGGTTTTTCAATTTATCAAGGATTCTTCAAAACCAACCAGCATTAACACTGATTTTACTCTTCCCTGTCAAACTGACTTTTATTTGCAATATCACCCCTTCCAACTTTACCCCCAAAGAGCCACTATTATTACAACTGGCAGGTGTTTACCCTCGTGGCTCCTCCTGATAGCAAAGAAACAACACTCATAAAATTGCATTTTGTGGCCACTAAAGCAGTATCAATATTGAGCAGACAATGAGAAAAAACCGAGTCCATCCTTGCTGAAAGAACTGTCCAACGTGGCTCTGTAGCAGTGCCTTCAATAATGTTATCTGTTCCACCCAAGGCTCAGAGAGGAACAAAGAAGCTTTTTTTTTCCTGCTCCCATTCCCTTTTTTGGAGGGTTGAAGAGGTGATGTGCTTTTGTGTGTGTCAAAGTTTTTCATGTAGAATTGCCATTTCTCTGTTTTTAAAGGTTTCCTGGCTCAGTGGGGATTTCACAGTATTTAAACAGAAAAAAAATCATCTCGAGATTAATAATCACATCTTAGGAAAGTCACAAGACAGCAAATGATCAGTAGTTTTACAGGGGAAACTCACCTTGGCCTTTGGGTGCTATCATCAACCTCTCAGCATTTCTGCAAATCTGAAAAAAGCTCAAACCTATCAGGAAAAGCAAAAAACTCTGGGAAAAACCTCTTGCTTTTGGAAATAAAGTTTCCTGACTTTGGATGTATAGTGTCTCAGTCTAGATCCCATCTTTGCTGCTTGAATTGCAAGATGAAAATAATATGAAATATGAATATGACAATCCTTGGTCTAACCACTACATGGCACAGAGAGATGCACTCAGCTACCATGGGCAGCACTCAGCACCACCTCCTAATGAAAAATGGAACTCAGATTTTGGGTTGGGGACATAATTTTTCTCCCAGTTTTCTATTACTGATCTCTCAGAAATGCAAGTACAATATCTGTCAGTACAGCCTTACTTGCACCACAACATACCAGAAAATTCCAGACCAGCCTAAGCACCCTGCTTGCACTGAAGAGCATGGAATGAGATGTGCAGGAAATTAGAAGATAAACATGGGTTTTTTACTGATTTCTTCTACAGTTTTTAATAGTTTTTCTCAAGTGTATAAATTTTAATTTAAAATGCAAATTTTCACCCATATAATTAACTAAAATATAGTGGAATTAGTACTGTTAGCAGTGATTTATTTCATGTCACCAAGAGAAAAATCATAAAAACCAACATGACACAGAAGAAAAATTCCTATTAGTTAAAAGCTTTGTAGCATAGCAAACAATTCCCACTGATGAATAAAAAAGGAGTTGTTACATATACTGAATATATCTTCAATGATCAGCAATTAAAAATTGACAAGACTGCTCTAATGGAATGATAATGGCTATCAAGGGTAATATCCAGCCAGAGAATAAGCAACTGAGCTAATAGATCAATTAAAGCTACAAGAGAATTTGTGCCCACTGTCACAGTGGCTGTTCCAGGAGTGGATGTTCTACACAGAACAGTCTCCCACTGCCAAGGGACAAACTCGATTTTTAACAGCTCTTGTCTCAGAAATTCAAAGATAAGGAAAAAATGGAGAAAATGATTGTTCAACAAGGTGAAGAGAATATTTTGTAGGAAGTATAAAAATCTGTCTTTGAGCCACTGGGATTCAAAATTCCTATAAGAAAAAAGCGTTCTTTTCATTTTCTTTCCTTGTTTGCCCTATGGATGAATCTGAACATTCTCAGAAAGACCAAGAACTTGTTTGAGCTAAAGAGGAGATTGAAACCCTTGGTTCCCCCACTCGAGAAGCCTCCACCTCCATGGCAGGCCTTGCTGTGAAGCAGCTGAAGCAAACAGATCCACCAGTGTTTTATTTATTTAGCGCGTTGCCGGCGCGCGGGCTGCACTCCATCACGGTGACGGCTGAATCCATCATCCCCTACCTGCAGCTATAATAGGAGTGCTCTCAAATCAACAAGTCTTTCCTTCAGAGTAACTGAACTGTAAATTGTCCTTGACCAGTCAGACAAACAAAAACAACCTTCCCTGTTAATCTGCTGAAGACAAACAGCCCGGAGTCTCCCCTCCTGCCCAGCAGGATGCCGGTGGCAGGGGTGCTTTATGCGCCACATCCCTCACGCGCGGCCATTCCGCCCCCGCGTTCGCCAGCTCAGAGAGGGATGGAGGAAAAGATGCAATCCGACCTCCTAAAATGTAAATAATTATTTTGTTTCTTGGGTCACGGGGTTGGTTTTAATGGAAATGAGGTTTCCTGGATCGTTAGGGTATATTAGAGAAATATAAGTTTTTCTGCTGGACAGAGAGGACTTCCAATACCCCATCTTATGTCAAACACAGACAAGTTTTTACTCTTGTGCATGATCAGGAAACCAATTTCATAAAACACAGTTAGAAAATTAACTAATGATGCCTAGGTTTCACTATTCTAAATTTCTAGTTCATACGTATGTATATAAATTACTGGAAGTATTTTTTATTTAGAATATTTTCTGTGTTTCTTGTGGCGGCAACTGAGTGCAAATATTTTTCTCTCTCCTCATCACTCTTTGTAACTGACTTTTTAAGGTGTTTTACCAAAAAAAGCATTCCTGAAAGGCTCCATTAAAGAAATGCTGACACATTATGTTACAGTATGTTACAGTATCTTGGGTTCTATCAGTCACATTTCATTACTTTTACATAACATGGCTCTATTGATGCAACCTGATGTGACATGTCACACTGCAGTGTCAGCGACAAACTTGGGCTAAAAAGTTTTCCTCCTCAAAACCCCTGTCTTGACAAAACACAGGAGGGATGACTCCACATATTCCTTTATTCATCACCACAAATAAATAATTTAAATTAAGACCAACGCCACGTCTGTGTGTTAGTGTATAATTCCCTGCCACATTTGTGCACACTATGTGCAAAGTGGGTGATTGTTGGAGTGTTTTACTACTGGCACATCTTTATTCAGAACATCCAGAGGTGTCTGGGTCAACAGCTTCCTATTTATTCAAATTTATATTGACTAGCTTCAGAAGGCAAAGCTGACAAAATGATTAATTAGACTTTATAACTCATTGGCAGCCTGCAGTTTAATAGAATTAGCAGAGCTTAAGTTCATCTTTAAATACCATGACGGTTTTAATTTTAAAAACGTCAAATTACATTTTTCAGTCAGCACCAAATACAAGATGACTTACTCCAAACTTAAGGGAAACCCAAAAGTGCTAAACAGACACCATGTTTAATATTGGATTTTTATGACAATTTAAATCTTTAAGGAACAGATTAATATTTTCTTTTCCCCCCCATTAAGCAGCTGCACTACTTGGGCAGGCAGTGAGTTGAGCAGGTATGAGGGTTTTTATAGTGTTGGCATGTAGGATTTTTGTGATCTAATAAAGATTATCTAAACTGGACAATTTCAACAAAAATAGTGTCAAACTCTACAAGGTGGATGTGAAACAGGGAAAAAATCAGTAATAATGGTGGCATTTTGGTCTTAAATGCAAAAAGGTCTACCTGGCCCTCCACAGGGGACATGACTACAAGGGATGTCACACGTGCTTGTTTCATTGCCAACTCTTACTGTAAACTACTGCAATTCAAATATTCATATTTAAGCAATATCAGTACATTAAAATATTTGTATTATGTTATGTGTGTGATATTATACAAAAATATTTATGGTGATTCATAATGACAAGTTCTCAATGATTTTCAACAAAGCAGTGGATCCCCAGGACACACAAGCTGCTGGATTCTAGATAGCCTTGCTGATGTGCCAAAATTAAAATCAGAGAGAGAAGCACTTTCAGCACCTGCCTGTACTACATTGATCTGAAAGTAAAGCATGGCACCATTTTTAGAGTTTTTCACTTTTTCAAGGCAAAGCTAGAAACTCCCAATTAATACACACACAGCACACCTCCTTTTATGCTTATAAAAAGTATTTAAAATGATGTGGTTACCACTTGACTTGGTACCAAATTAAGTGTAAAAAATGTGCAGTCCCCAAAATCTGCATCTCAGTACAAATGAAATTCTTGTCAGTTCTTGTAACAGTGAACAAATGCCCATGAAGTTGAGAACACTACAAAGCACAAAACACAAGCTCAGTTTTATAACAGAAAAGTGTCATTTTTATGGACTGCAGCACAAACCTCACTGTGTTTCAGATACTCTGAATTAGAAAAGAAAATAAAATGCACACGGAACACCTTTTATGAAGCCAGAAATACATCTACAATAGGTAAATAGGCTTCCAAGAAACTGCAAGGCATTAGAGAAGCATAAAAAATACAAAACTAGTGTATAAATATGCTAGAAATTCAGGGAAGGGGTGCATATATATTCCCATAATGTGTAACAAAAAGCTATCCTAAGATCTCTGGATATAGCTGTGTATGCCATGAGACAGGAATTATGGTGGTTCCATGATTAGCAGGGAAATAATTTCCAGCAGAAGATGATACATTCACTTTTGAACAGTGTGATGCTGCATTTTTGTTTACACTCCCTTTTCAGCTGTGAGATTCAAGGTTCCCTCTGAACCTGAGGAATATTGGGAGCAGACCTGGTTTGATGTGCTGACCCAGAGGAAACTGCAAACCCACAGAGCTGCAGTTTCAGGGGGTTGTTCCATTTTTCTGCAGCATTGATGGAATTCCCTCTTCCTTCCTGGAACTGGACAGAATTTTCCTCACAGACAGAGTGGAAGTAGCAGAGTGTGCTGGCAGGGAAACAGAAAAGAGGGGAGGGGATCTGTGTCCACCTATGGGCTCTCATAAGCAATGGTGACACGTGGATAAGGAAAACAGATCCCTGGAAATGAAATGAAATGAAATGAAATGAAATGAAATGAAATGAAATGCAGCAGAAATTTGCAGGTTGTGTTTTGATCATAGGCATGCTAAGTCAAGAGGCAACAGTGAAATAAAGCTCTGCCTGTTAGCAGTGCAATATCTGGGTATGAGTTTTACAGAAAATGCCACCAGACAGGGCTGATGGTCCTTCAGGAAGAGGCAATTTTCCACTTAAATGCATGTGAATATTAACCTGTGCAGAGCTGTGCAAATGAAGAAGGCAATCTATGAGGGACAGAGCAGGCACTCTGAATGAGATTCAAAAGAGCCAATTCAGCATAGAGGGGATACATGGCTGATCATAGAGCCATAATGAACAATATCCCTTTGATGTTAATTAGTTGCACTTGATAAGGCAGTGCTAGAGAGGCTTTACAGCAGTGGAGTAAGGAAAATAAGAACCTCAATAAAGCTTTAAGCATGCTAAAAGCAATAAGGATTTTTTAAAAAGCAAACCAAAACAGGAGCCCCTAATTCACTGAATCATCCAAACTCCAGAGAAAGAGGAAAGATTTCATAAAAAGCAAAAACCAGAAATATCAAAGGTACAATTTTGTCAGAAACGTCTACATTTCTGTTTCTTTCCCATGCTACTGTATTACTATTCTTTGCCTCTTTTATAATCCACTTTTTACTTTCCCAAATTGCAATGGGGCACAAACAGGGTTACCCAAGCTGTCACCATCCAAACCCTGAACTCGCTCCCTGCTCCTGCATCTTCATCCTTTGCTGTTTGTGACTCCAGCCAGACACCAAAGCGTTCAAAGCTGAGCATTCCTGCTCTGCTGTGAGGCTCAAAAACCCCAAATCCATTTGAGATTCAGGATTTCAGTCACTGTTGAACACTTGTCCTGAGGACAGGAAAAGCAGGGGCTCTGAATTGCCCCCGCATCTTGGAAAACAAGAATTGATGCTGCTTCCCTGCCTTGAAAATCCCATGGAAGAGCCCAGCTTGGGTCACAAGGGCAGCAAAGGAGAAGTACACATGGAAAAAGCAATGGAAGAACAAAGGAATAAACCATCCCATAAATAGCCCAAAATCAGATCAGCAAAATATTTCACTGAATGACCTCTATAAAATGTCTAAAACTCTGCCAAACTACACTTTCAACCTTTATAGTATAGAAAAAGTCTTCAGTTTGGGTAATTTTTTGAGTAAATCAGGTTACAAAACAAGGCAAAAGTATCGTAAATATCAAGTACAAATTAAAATTATGGTAGAAAAATCCCATATTCTTACTGTTAAATATTAACCTTCTGATATCTCAACACATTTGCAGTGATTGTGTTTGCAGCATTAGTTTGATCAAAAAAAGAAGAAAGCAACCTTATGCATTTCTTATTAAAAAACCCAACCCCCTCCAAAAAACAGATCATACTTTGATTTAGGTTCTTATCAGCTGATAGCCTTAACTTCATGGCTATGTAAGAAGATGGAGGGAATGATTTATTGTTGACTGTCATTCTTTCTGGAGATGAATAATCTTCTTCCTCAGTATTAAAGTGGCTTTCAGGCAAATCAATCAACCATAGATCATGTCATAAGACTGTCTGCTGATGTTAATAAAGCATTTGGTAATAAGGAGCTTTATGTGTTGTATTTATAGACACAGATATGCTATAATGTCCTCTTTAAAAAGGGGACAATTTGCCTGTGGCATTCTTTAAAAATGAAGTTTAACACACAAGTTTCTTAATTCTCCAGCATATTTTATGTGCAAGAGTGCAACAGTTTGCCAGGAGTGCTGTCTCAAATAAAGGGATCAAGAGAGGGAGACAAAAGTGCAGCCTGAGAAATGGAAATCATATAAATTATTATGGGATTTCACTTTTATTTATAATTAGCATTCCTGTATTTCCTAGTCTTCCTCCATAACCCACAGATTGCCTTTTATGTTATAAGGAAGGGAGGGATTAATGTGGAACAGCATATATGTGAAGGTTTACTTTAAATCTGCCTCTTCTGCATTGTGTATATCATAAAATGACAAGATAATGGATTGTCAGGGCTGCAGAGCACACAGCACTGCCCTGTGGAACTCCAGCACAAGCACACAGCAATTTCCAGGTCAGGTATGCTCAGGAGTGGGTAATTTAAATTATCTATGAATTCTTTCAAGCTACTGAAAATTCATTACCTCCTTACCTCCAATAATAAGGGAAAATGACATTTACTGCAGAATTTAAATATTTAGAGGAAGGATTGAGTAATGACTTATGGTCATCAGATACAGTTTTGTAATTGAACAATGAAAGAATAAAGAATTAGGCTTCTGGGAAATAAGAAAAGTGAATTCTTTCTAAAATTTTGACTTAAATTGTTTGCATGTGTCAATTGTTGAGCTCTGCAAGCTGATATTCATGATTTGGACATTGTCACTTTTGGGTAGAGGTTGGCTACTAAGGAATAGCTTGAACAAATAGCATTAAATAAATGTAAAAAGTAGGATTCCTCAGATTTAAAGAATTCCTCAGAATTTCTGAGTGTCATGATCATGTCTGTATAATATTGCAGACATTCTCCTCATTGAGCAGAGACTTTCCCTGTGGGAGTGAAGAAGCCAAAGCCAGGAACACTGACACCACAAGGAGAAACAAGATAAGGTACAGCTAAAGCAGCAACCACGCTGGGAAGCTCCTTCTAGTGCAAAAATATAATTTTTGAACCACAGATGGTGGGAAATCAGATACTTGGAGGATTCAGAAGTTCTTTGCAGGGGCATTGAAATGGGAAAATAAAGTTATCTGGGAAATTCTGAGTTTTGTGCTCACAAGGAAAGAATTTAATCATTGATAGTTCAAAGATTAAGAGAGTACAGAGAAAAAACTAAGAAGAGATGATGGATCATTGATCAGTTTGGCTGGATTTGGAGCAACTGTGGAGAAAGTCATAGAACCATGGGATTGTTAAGGCTGGAAAAGACTTTTCAGATCAGCAAGTGCAGCCATGAACCCCTCCCCACCCTGAGCTCACCACAGCACAGCAACCCTGCAAGAAGAGTGGGGGAAGAGTCAGAGCCTTGACATTTCCTTGTCTGAGACTAAACTATTTCATTGCATTAATTATTGCTATTTCATTGCAATAATTTCATTCTGATTCATATGTTTTTTTTTTTCTCCCCTCCTTTTCTATTTCGCCATTTTCCTCCAAGATGTGGCAGTGGCCAGGGCTCAGCAGCCCCTGTGTGCTCAGTTGAGGAATCCAGGTAGATTGGTTACCTGGTTATGTGTGCAGTTAATCCAGGTAGATTGGTTACCTGGTTATGTGTGCAGTTATTTCCCACCCTGATGGCACTGGATTAGATTGCTGGAGTACAACCTTTACAATCTGTCACTTCTCCAGATCTTTTCAGTGCCGTTGATATCATCCTGGAAATTTCAATCACTAGAGTAGGAATAGCTCTGGAAATTATTGATGTCTATAATAAGGTAATATGTCACGGCAACAATGTCATTTTTGTATGGATTCCAGCTGGTGTAGATATTAAAGGAAATGAAATGGGAGATAAAGCAGTCAAAAAAGCTTTGCAAAATAATTCAGAAGTCATTGAGAAAGAGAATTCGGGCAGTCAACAAACAAAAAGGCAAAGCCAAACAACTAATTCTGGCAGCTGAAGGTTAAAAAAGGATAAGGCAATTTACAACAGTAGAATATTCTACTTCTGTGCCCAGCTACCAAACCCCAAGAAATGGCAATAAACCATTGCCCAAGAAAAGCAAATCTGTGAGCAGAATAATTACACCCAGGTGCTGCAATGCCTTTCCTTGATGTCCCTACCAGAACATCCCCACCCAAAACTGCTCCAATGTAAACTCATCCCAACAGACAGAACATCCCTCAGCAGAGTGCAGGATTTCACACACCATTTAAGAAAACTCTTATTTGTCCAAGTGGACATGTTCTCTTGCTTGAATGATTTGTATTAAATCCAAATAAAAAAGATCCAATAGGAATGAAAAATCAAGTTTTACCTTACAGCTTGCAATTAATTGAGCTAAAACTATCTATTAAATCATCCTTCCATAATTTTCAGCTGAAGTAAAAGTAAAATATTAATACCACATGGTTTACAATATATGCTTTCTTCAATGGTAGTATTTACATGTCTAAAATAGATAAAAGTGGGATATTAAGTTCATCTAAAGGCTGGATACCTTTGCAGTAATAGCAAGAAAAACTGAACACCCTTATCTAAAGACACAGTCCCAAATCAATGCTCTGACAATGAAACTTGGGGTGAGCAGACACACACAGAAACCTAAATATAGGTAGAAAGATTTTTAGAAAAGACAGTTTGGAAGGTCATGGTCAGAGCACATTCCTTTTTACTGTCAAGAAACAGCATATTTACCACAGAGAGACAGTGTTTGGGGATAATATCAGCAGCAGAAACACTCTATGGAGAAATTTGACTTTTATTTTTACAGTCAGGCTGTGGGAGCCAACTCCTGCCCATGCCAAGGCTTCATTTTTAATGCCCTTATGCCAACACCAAAGAATTTCCATCGTGGAAATCTCATTAAACCTTTGAGCATCAGCTCTGGCCTCTTTTCCTGCCTCTACCATGACCACAAATTCCTATACACAAGAGCAAGAAAGAGTCCTAAGAACAAAAGCAGAAAAATCCTTATGAATTACAAAACCTGGAGATGGCGAGCTGGGTACTGTGTAAATCACCTTTTAAAAAATAGATACATGTTTTAACAGCAGCTCAAACATTAAAAGGAAACTTTTAAAAAGTTAAAAAGGGAAAAAAGAGAAGTTGAAAATATTTTACCGCCCTCCAGTGGTAAAATGCGAGATGGACAAGAGCTGACAGAGTTTTCAGGGAGTAAATGTTTTATTTCTTCATCTCTCCTCAAATTTCACAAAATATTGCAGATATTATAAGTTTAAATGCTCAAGAGAAGATAATACATGTTTATGTCAAAATCAGAACAAGTATATAAATGTATGAACCTCACTGAACTTCTGCAAATCTTTCTGTCCCTCCCCCAGTCCAGGTAAAGAATTCCTTGAATGAAGATATTTATTCTTAGAATTCTAATCATGGGATATTAAATTTTAGCATAATCTTGATAAATTTAGCCAATCTTACTGTGGGGTTTTTAATTATTTGGGTTTTTTTCAGTAGGTGAATAGAGGGGAACCTCAAAAACATCTTTTGATTTAACATGAAAGGCTGAAAACAATGAACTGCATTGATGTCAATTAACTGAATCAGTACACCCAACATCAAAGCATCCCCACCACCATCTCCAAGCACACCAATATTGTATTCTCATGCCAATGCTCGCCCAGAAGGGTCCAGGGAATGGTTTTTCTAAATGTGTAATAATCAAAATATAGCCTGATCTTAGGAAATACCTTCCATGAATCACTTTTGACACAATATATTTTTGACAACTTTAACATTTTTTTATATTTACCCTCCAACAATTAGAATTCATCCATAGTAATTATTCATTAGATCTAGGTCACTGCAAGGTAGCCATTCTCTTAATGAATTTACATCAAGGTGTTTTGGGTGAAAATTAGAAATACCTTTCAATGCCTCCTCAAGGAGAAGCAAAATCAAACAATACCTATTGTTTCTCCTCCAGAATCCCTAAATCCAGGGATTTTTCACTGCAGTGGTGGGTGCTGGGATGCTGTGGGACACGAGGGTAACCCCAGCAGAGCAGATCCCAGAGATCCCAGTGTGGTGCCCTGAGGAGCACCAGCTCTGCTGGAAACCACCCTGATCCCAAAATGTGAATTCCTGCAGACTGTGCCAGGCGCCTGAAGCACCAGCAGATGAACCAGTGAGGGTTTCCAGAGTGCTCCATAAACCAGCACAGACTGAATTAGAATTAATTAGAATTAGAATTAATCCATAGTAATTTTTCATTAGATCTAGGTCACTGCAAGGTAGCCATTCTCTTAATGAATTTACATCAAGGTGTTTTGGGTGAAAATTAGAAATACCTTTCAATGCCTCCTCAAGGAGAAGCAAAATCAAACAATACCTATTGTGTCTCCCCTAGAATCCCTAAATCCAGGGATTTTTCACTGCAGTGGTGGGTGCTGGGATGCTGTGGGACACGAGGGTAACCCCAGCAGAGCAGATCCCAAAGATCCCAGTGTGGTGCCCTGAGGAGCACCAGCTCTGCTGGAAACCACCCTGATCCCAAAATGTGAATTCCTGCAGACTGTGCCAGGCGCCTGAAGCAGCAGCAGATGAACCAGTGAGGGTTTCCAGAGTGCTCCACAAACCAGCACAGACTGAGTGATCCTTGGTGCTGCTGCAGCTTAGAGTCAGCCTGGAACTGCCCAGAAACACAGAAAACACAAATATCTGAGATTGTATTGCATACAACCTGTCTGCTCTGCTGCTTATCAATTCCCCATTCAGCTGTGCAGAAACATCCATGCCATCACTTCCAGCCCTGGCTGTGAAGTGGCCAGGAGAACAAGTGTTCCCTGCTCTGGGGACGAGCTCAGCTCCTTCCCTCCGTGCCCCTGCTCCAGGGGAAATTCCACTCCTGCTCTCCTTCTGTTGAGACAGATGACTGCAAACATGCTCCTCTCACAAGCACAGAAATGTTTCCTCTCCATCACAGCAAACTACGTCTGTCAGCTGCTCAGTTCCTCACAGTACTTCATTGTGTGTTTTGTATTGAATTTTATTTTCTGCGATGAAATTTTCTTGCCTTATTTGAAATGGAAAAAAAAAAAAAAAAAGCCCAAACAAAACCAAAACACTGAAAAACCCAAGGAAAACACTGATGTGTTTGATTACTATGGTATATGATTTCTGTCAGGAGCTGCATTTTACAAATTGCTGAATATCTGTGCTGAGGAGCTCAGCAGCTCTCAGGATATACCTGTGAATAATTGACAAAATTAGTCTGAGCCTAAACTCCTTTTCTGAAGGTCTCTGAACTTGGGCAGTCTGGGGAAAAAATATTTCTCATTTTTCTCCTTTGTTATGCCTTGCTGTTCCTCCAACAGCTCCTGCACTTCTGTGACAATAAGACATTAACTGTGGAGCAGGAAATGCAAAAGTTCTTTTATCAAATCCTATCCATAACTGCAAATCACACACAATATCCTTGTGCCAGCAAAACACTCTGTGATTTTAGATATTTCTTTCACAACTCCAGCTCACTGTACAAAGCATCCACAAATGAGAGACCACATTGGACTTTGGACCTCAGAAGTAGTTGATCCTTAGCAATTTTATTCCTATTATAACTTATACAAAAATACAGCTTTGAGCCTGTACAAACAACTTTTCTGCCACATTTTTTGTCCGCTCAATCATTTTGTCCTTGTGCAAATGACAGCTATCAATTTCACCTGGTTAATGTAAATGTGCTTGAAGAAAACAAAATGTCCCTACTTTCAATTACAAGGGCAGCAGATAAACACCAACTCATTACAGGGTACTTAAAGCTCAAGTCTAAACTTACTATGAATTACTTTCTAAATCTAAATGCCAATATTATACTTAGGGGTATTGATTCAGACATATAAACCTATTTAACTCTCTGGGTCAGAGTTTGTTTATCTTTTGTCAGGAGCAGATTACCAAGGCAAGGAGAGCCCTGCTGGGTTTGGATAATGGAAGGAGCTTGCCTTGAGTGCCCAGCTTCATTAGGAGGTGACAAAAGCCTGGGATTGCAGTGCCTGTGGCGTTTCAATGCTTGCACCAGGCTATTTTTATATTTTACATAATGCTCAAGTCTGAAATTGGATGCTGAAACTCTGACTGAAGGCAGCGCTGTGCCATGCACAGACAGTGGAGGGACCTGAGATCGGGCTCGGAGCTAAACAAGTTCCTCATTCAGTGAGGCCCCTGGAAATTGAGTTAATTGGGCAAGAATCATTGCTTCAAAGGCCAACCCCCACAATGGAGTTTGTAGTCACTCTTTGCCATTCCCTGTGGAATTACCTGCCTTGCACATCCTGATGAGAATTATGAGTCTCTGAAAACACAATTTTGTATCCCCATCCCCTCAGATGCCTCTGCTACCTGACCTTGGCTCCAGAAGTGACAAATTTAAAGGGTCTAACAATTCCCTGGAAGATTTCAGAGCTTTTCTAAGGACTCTGGGAAAACTAAATTACTCTCCTGATGGCTCACAGACAAAACTCACTACTAAAACCCAAATTTTAACTCAAAACAAAATCTTAGCAGCAGGAAGAGGGATGAGATTGTCCCAATGAATTCAGTGGTTGAAGCCAAAGTATATTTTTTAGAACAGAAGCACTTTCATTTCTAGCTGAACATTTATGAGTGCAGCAATCAGGGCTCAGTTTGCTAAGCTAAATAGAAAAAAATATATTTTTTTACTTTTCAGATGTAGTATGAAATTACAATGTGATTCATGCAAAATTCCACAATCTTATTTTTCAATAAAGGCATTTTTCAAAGATAAGAGTTTCTACTCTAAGCAGTTGCACTCAAATTTTTGATATGATTTCTGTGGTACAGAAATCACAGAATTCCTTGTGTTATTGTAGCATTACCTAATTTTCTATGCATTACAAGCGTTATTATTGTTGTTTCAGTGACTTTTACAGAAATTCTGATCAAAACCACTAAAAACTGAATCTACATCTCCAAATTCCCAGCCCAGGGTGGAGGCCCATATTTAAACCAAAATTCTGATATTCATTTAAAATCTAAATAACATGGATAAACACAAAAATTTAAAATGTTTCTCTTCTAAATATCTTTGAAAGATTTTTGGGCAATCTAACACAGAAATGGAATTAGGCTCTAAACAAAGAGAGGGACATTACTTCATCCAGGTAAATATTTTTATTGTTAGCTTCTTCTTCCAATAGAGATAAAAAAAATAAAAAAAGAAGGTAATCTCCCACCCCCCCTGAAACTTGAAGGGTATTATTCTCAGAATTTTCTTCAAATACAGTTATGGTGTATTTTATTTATCATTAAAATACCATTAGGAAAAAAACTACCTTTTTCTTGCAAATTTATAAAACTAATTTCTGAAATCATATGAAGGCAGCTTCACCACGAAATATTTCACCATGAAATATTTTCTTATTTTCAGTATGAAAATGCTTTATGTTACTAAAGGTGCACTTAGATTTCAAAGGTAACAACTCCAACCCTTCCTAACTTGGAAGGAACCAGCAGAGGGACCCCTTCAGTTAAAAATTAAAAAATCATCCAAAACCCAACCGTTGAATCCAAACCCACCAGGGTTTTATTTAGGCACAGGCCCAGAGAGTGTCTAAAGTACCAAGAGCACAAGGAGCAGCAAATTTCTGATACAAGACAGTGAGGTTTCAGACAAAACAACAAATTCTCCTTTTGTATTTGTAAATTTCCAGTAAATCTGTGATATTTTAAGATTACCACTCAATCACATAACACTGGGCATGACTGGAACCCATTTGCTAAACACCCCAGTGCCAGGAGCAGAGCTAAGGAAATGATCTGGTTGCATTTTATGGTGTTCCCTGATGTCGGGACCCAGGACATCCCTCTGGCTGTCCTGAGCAGCCCAGACCCTGCCAGGGGGCTCAGAGACCCTGCACAGAGCCCAAAATGCCCCTGTGGGTTTGATTATGGCCTGTGGAGAAAATTACCAACTTTATATGAACATCAGCAAGCCACAACAGTTTAATTAGAATATTAGTGAAGTGATCACAGGGTGAAATATCCATTTTGGGATTTTGGTACAGGGGGGTTATGGAGACAAGATGGAGGGAACTGGGTGTGTCCAGCCTTTCTCCTTCTTCTTCTTAGCCTCCATCTTCCGTGGTGATGGTGGCACTTTTGGATTGGTTTAGAGTAGAAGCTCACTGTCTAACACAGGTGATGGGTATTGGGAAGTAATTGTAAATATTGTACACGTAGTTTGCACTATAAAGACATAACACCACCCTGGGGGCAGGCAGAGTGCCTGTGGCTGCCCTGCTGAGCAGATCTCTGCTGGGCAGAAAGAAAAATTTTTAGATAAGAATTAATAAATAACCTTGAGACCGAGAGATGAAGAGCTCTGACTCCTTCTTTAAGCGCCGGGCTGGGAAAAGAGACTTTGGAACTTTTCTCGGGGTCACTCTGACAAACCAATGATCCCAACACCCTGAGAATAAATACAAAGCAGGGCTGTGGCAGGAGCAGGAATTGTCTCCCAAACTGCCCCTTCCATCTTTCCACCAGCACTGCCTCGGGATGAGCTGGGATGTCCATGGGATGTTGTGTTGGTGGTCACAGGGGTTTGTAGAGGATGGAAGAGTCAGGATCTTGATTCCACAATCAGAAGGCTTGATTTATTATATTATGATATATATATAACATTATAACTATACTACATAGAGATAGAAAAGGAAGAGGCTTCCTCAGAAGCTGGCTAAGCTAAGAATAGAATAGAAAGAATGAATAACAGAGGTCTGTGTCTGCAGAGAGCGAGAGCAGCTCCACCGTGAGTGGTCAGTAGATCCAAACATCTACATCCAAACACACCCCAACCACGGGTGGACCTGTTGCATTCCACAGCAGCAGATAATAATTCTTACATTTGTTACTGAGCTTCTCAGCTCCAGCAGGAAAAATCCTAAGAAAGGATTTTTCACAAAGGATGTCTGCGACAGGATGTGGCCCCACAAGGATCCCCCAAGCTGCAGGAATGTCTGGGTGCAGCTGGATCCTGCCCGAGTGCTGCTGCAATAAACACATCCAAAGTGTGGTTCTGCAGCAAACACTTCCCAACTGCACCTTGAAATTGAGGGGAAATTCTATCAGGGAATGTGTCTTTTGCAATTGTTGCCATGGCAGCTTAGCCAGGCGTGCTGTTGTAGAAACAATTAATTTTTCACATTGCAGGAACTTGGGATTTTAGAACTTTCTGCTTTTTATCCTTTGATTCTGGGAACTCCCAGAATATTATTTTTAGCTAGAAGTCATAGCACCTTTATAACCAGTGCCTGTTCACACTGCAGTGTGACAGCCCCCACACTTCTACAACATTTATTCTAAAAAAAATTGTAAGTTATGGAATTCTGGAAATGCAAATTCAGGAAAGATCTCATGGTGCTGTCTGGTTTCCAATGTTTCCAATGTTCTAAAACACCAATTCCATGTAAAGGCAACATGGGCCATCACCCAGCTCTGCCTCACACTGAGAATGAAAAGCAAATCAGGTTCCAACCACTACAGATTTAACCTGGTCTTGTCCCTTAAATACAAAACTCAGTAAGGTTTGGAGATCCAAAAGAGATCCAATTTTCTAATTACTAATTTTCTAATTTATTAAGGTTTCATAAGTGATCTTATGTACAGAGAAAAAGTTAACCTGGAATCTGTAAACCCCTCACCTCTACAGATGTGCCTCTTTCACAGACAAACAAAATTTACAACACAGTAAGTCACTGATTGCACAGAAAACTGATGGCAGGTGTACCTTTGAACCTATTTATTAATTGTGACACAAAAAGATTCATTTTTGTCAATGTAAGAGTGATATCCTAACAATAGCAAGACACAAGGAAGCCATTTCCTGCATACAACACAATACTTTCACCTTTCCCTTTGTCTCAAAATTCATCTCCTTCCTCTTCAGGCTGTTTTGAAACTTCCATTCTTCCCTCCCTGCAATTTTCCCCCATTGCCTTATGTCACTCAATAACTCAAGTCCTCCTTCAAACCTTCTTACACTTGCAGAATAAAGTGATTGTCAGCAGAAAGGGATTCTATTTTTATTTCAAATTTTCATCATTTTTGATGGACATGTAGAAATTTACCCAGGGTTAAAAAAACCTCTTGGGGAAATAAGTTTTTGATTATCTATGCCAAGGTGGTGGAGAAATTTATAAATGTATCAGAATAGCAACATGGGAAATAACAGGAAACAATTTGCAGAGAATTATTTCATGACAGGACAGTTCTGATAATTTGCCAAGATAAAATTTTCATTCAGTGTTTCAACAAAAGAGACAACCTAAACATTAAAATATACCCTGTTCTCTATTCACTGATTATCTTCAGCTCTCTTCTCCAAATTCCTGATACCTTTTGGGTTCTCCTGCTCTCAAGAACTGCTAAAAGGGAATTAAATCCAATTGTATTTATTTGCCAAAGCATAGACAGGAATTCTTTCCCCTGTGATAAGGATCCCAGTGGGGACAGATGGCAGATGCTAATTCCACCCAGCTGACACACTGAGGGTTTTTGATCACCACACAGGCAAGGAATACAATAACTTGTGAGCTACTTTGAAAAACTCAGGAGATGACCAGAATTTGCTGGGCAGAAAGCATATGGTCAGCAAAACTGGAAAGAGATGAGCAGGTTTGGGATTATTGTGTCTGACTTCTCAAATCTGCCTATTTGAGCATTTCTACAAAGGTTTCTTACTTCATACATTTATAAAAATATGCAAGAAATTGAGAATTTGAGGATCTCTAAAGAGTATCTCTATACATCACTATCTATGGTAACTATATATATATAATGATATATTTTAGAATCTCCACCCTCATTTCCAATTCTTGAAGTTTTGCAGTACTTTCATAGTAAAAGCAGCTAAATTCTTGGCATTTTGGGATTACAGAAACTCCTCACTAGTAATTGAAATGCGTGTGACGTTCCTGGAGTGCTCAGTTAAAGAGAAAGGGAGGAAAATATAAATTCAGAACTAAAGGTCCCTAAAAATCCTTCCTGTTTTTTAAAGGTTAAGGTCTGAGTGCAGGTCAGTGCATGGTTGTGCTTGAGGAGCACATCAAACCCCTCTGCTCCTGTAGCACAGGGGTAACAAATTCAATTCCAAGTGCATTTAAATATGGATTTTCTCCTGCACATTTATCTCTAATTAAAGGCTGCCCCTGCCATGCAGCCTTTGCAGCAGAGCTCTGTTTTCTGTCTCTCAGCAGCAGGTGGCTTCCTTCCTCCTGTGTTAAAATTCAACAGCTTAGTCCTACAAGACAGCAGAGATTTAAACAAATGGCCTTTCTGAATGAATAAAATTTACTTTAACAAGCAAATAAAAAAAATTGAATAAATGATCAATAATGGGGAAAAATAGAGTAGAGAAAATATGAAATATATCAGCTTTTTTTTTTCCTAGAGAAGTCAGTTGTAATGCATTGGGTCATCACAATAAAATACCCCAAAAAGTAGGAAATCTCTAAAATAAAGAGCTGTACTGTTCTTTTTTTTAATATTGTCAATCCTTACTTATTTAAAGTTTGTGCAGTATTATCTAAACTAAACTACTCTGAATTCAATGGCAAAACAATTTTTGAAAGCTCATCTGGGGAGATGAACTTGCCATAAATTATTTTCCAAGGTATTGCTTGGCTTTTTTAAAATTTATTTCAATGGCATTTATTTTTTCCCCAATGCAATGTCAACTATTGCCTTACATAACTTTTATTTAATTGAAAATCAATAAAACCATACTCATATAACCTTGGCATTCAAAAATGACATTTCTCCTTTGTTTTTACAGCACACACAGCAAACAAAAATCAATGCTTTATCTCTCCACACTTGGCTAAAAAGGATAATAAAGCAGCAGGCTCACAGTGCTGTATGATATTGATCGTGGAGTCTCTCAAGATAAATTACTGAGATTTAAAAATTATTCTTGCTAAGCCAGCACTACATATTTTTTTTATCAGTTTTCAAAAGACTTTGAGGGAATATGGGCACCAGTACTTGAGCTAAAGTACATTACACTGGGGGTAATGCTTTGTAAAACCCTTCAATGAAAAATGCACTCAAGGACCACATTTAAAAGTGAATATGTTGGAGATTTTTTTCTGTAGGGAAAAAATGGTTCAAGTTGTATAATCAAATTCATTGAGAAACTCCAATACTTGTGCAACACGTGGAGAAATACATTGAACAGATTTGCATTTGCTTGCAGTTTTTAGCAAAAGAGAGATTTAGGACAAGAAAAAAGTTACTTTGTAGGCATTACTTAATTTTTAGAAAAAAATAGCTTTTCAAGATAGGATTCATTCTGAGTGAATACTATAGTAGAGGTCATATCTACTTTAGGATTCTTTATAAAGTATGCTTTGAAGAGAAATTTAAGATATGAAATTTTTCTGTGCCATCTTCAAGGGCAACCTTTTATATGCTATCTTGAAAGGATTGCTTTGCGAGATTTTTAAATTTGAAATTAATTGCAACATGAATGTAGCTTAGCAACTTCATTTTCACAGTAAAACTAATGAATCATTAGCTGCCACGTAGATGTGTACAAAATTACCTGAATCTTAACTGTTACAACTGAAAAGTTATTAAAGCCTTTGACTCAGAGGAAAATGGAAAACACAAAGAGGTTTTAGCAGGTTGGAAGGGGTGTATTGCTGAATATTATTCAGTAAAACAAATGAAAGCTGCTGTGAAAGTTTCACCATAATTCATCTTGGTGTGTTCTCTGCTTTGATTCTAATCACCTACCAACAGCAGGGCATACAATACATAATATTGTACCTGTATCTTACTCCTCCAAGGACAACTTAACTCATAAAAAACCCTCAAAGTTTAGTTCTAACTCTCCAGAATTGTTACTTTCTAGCTCCAACTCTCCAGAATTATTACTTCACTTTGCAATTATCCTGTGGAAACATTTCTATAATTTCAATGAGAATTTTGATTTCTGGGGAGATTTTCTGGCACGATTTTTGAAATAATGATATTTAGAGGCTGGGAATGTCCTGCAATCCCAAGTTCCACTCTGTGGCACTGGGCAGGGACAGCGTGGCCCTTGTCCAGCAGCAGAAAGTGGAGGAGGCCTCAGGAAATGGTCCCTGGCAGAGGCGTTTGTTTAATGGGGATGCTGAGGGAAGTTCAACGGAAAACGTTTATCAGGAGCTTCCGTCCAGAGAGGAGAAATGCTGCAGGGAAAAATGCAAATATTACTCAGCAGGCCAAGGGCAAAGGAAATAGGAAATGGGCTAGAGAGTCCTCTGAAATAATCTGTCACTGAAATGTGAGAAAACAGCCCCGTGTGCTGCCTGTTCTGTCGTTCTAAAGCCTTCCACAGGGCAGGAGCCTTTCGCAGCATTGTGCCATTATCTGACAGTTGGCTACTTCCAATTCCAGCTTCTTCAAGGTAGGATAAAAAGCTTAATTTGGGTCTTATCTTGACACATCATTTGCATGTTTATTATTTGAGCCTTTGGAGTAACTCATAGGAAAGTCATGGGCTTATCACGGAAACAATAGATCTCAGAAATGCTGTGACTGTTGGCTTTGGGCTCTGCACAGCCTGCTCAGAAATGCCAACCATTCAGCCAAAATCCTTTGGGAATGTCAGGGGGACAGAGCACAGCTCTGGGAGGGTGCCACCTCTGAGAGGGACAAGGGGTGGAGCAGTGCTTTTGGGAATATTGAGGAATCCTCTTTAAATACAACCACGAGGGATAGAAAAAGAGATGGTGTCTGAACTCTGTGGTTTTAACCTTGAAATGCTCAACTCTGCAGGCACCAAATCTCAAGTATGCCTTCATTAGTGGGAATAAAGGTGCTTGTATCAGTGAAGACAAAATGAATGCTTATTAAAGTTTGAGTTTTGATGTTTTTATGATAATAATATTGCTCCAATGAACAGAACAGTAAGTCCTTACACAAGGGGTTATGATATACAAACAATCCTTCCTTCAGCCATATCTTATGTTCTCCCCATTGATTTAAAGCAACTTTCTCAAAGGTAAAGAAAATAATATTAGAAATCATAACTGCTGCAATTAGAGTTGCATTATCTTTTGAATTCCAGAATCCTTGAGTTCCTATTCAACAAAATATTACTGAAATTGTAGCAATTCCCCAGGTTTGACAAATGCTTTCCATACTAATCTGAAAACACAGCAGGAAAGAGAGAGAAGTGCATTATATGGAATATTCACACTAATTCCAGATACCAATAATATGAAACAATGCTCTCTAGGTGCTTCAGCAGAGGAGAGAGGCCCCTCCAGAGGGTGATTTAGAACAAGCAAATTAGAGTCTCTGTTGTGAATGGCACTCAGAAGGCTTGTGAAGCCAGGCAAAGTGAATTTCTCCTACAATGGATATTATCAAGAGCATACAAAGAATGCAAGCCAGGAAGAAGAAGTACAGGAGGAAAATAATCAGCATGATTGCAATCTTGCACTCAACTGGGTGCTTGTCTTTGTCTGTCTGCTCTCCTGTCTCCATTGTTCACTCTCCATATCTTTGCCCTCACACCACTTTCTGTTTTAAACTACAGTTCCATGTGTTCCTCACCACTTCCTTAATTTATAATGTGGATAAATAAATGACTTCATTCAAAAGGATTGCACTAGATAGTGTGCTCAGTGCTTACCACATCTCTGAAGTAGGCTTTAGTTTTTTGTAAATGAGCAGAGGAAGTGGATCTTACAAAGCATCTCCTCAGCGAGGAAAAAACAGGGTAAAGGTATCTCATTCATAAAGTTTGAAAACAACAAGAATGATAAAATGACCGTGGCTGATGCAGAGAAATTCGACAGTAAAACCGTGAGAGGCAACAGAACTGAAAAGCAGGGCTCAAGTGCAGGAGGAATTTCAACTTAGACTGGCTGAAAAAAGGACAAAGCAATGACACAGAGTAGTGGGGAGATGAGATCAGAAAGCATTAAGGATATTCTCACTGATAAAGGCATTCTTGGCTTTGTTTTTATTGCTGTAATTGATTGTGCTTCCCTCTGCACCACTGGGGGGACTGGCAGGGGTCCCAGCTGTGCCTGGCTGGAGCTGTGGGCACGCAGAGATCCACCAGGAGCAGATGCTCTGAGCTGAGCTGGGCACTCCTGGCTCTGGGATGAGTTTTGTTAAACTCATCCTGGGGCAGTCAGAGCAGAGCTGGGACCTGCCTGCACCCCTGGGGCTGCCCAGAGCCCAGCCCTGGCTGCTTTTCCAGCTCCTTTGGAAGGAAAGCTGAGAGCACAACGAGCAGGGCACCCCACAGCTGCCCCTGGGGTGCACAGACAAGACTGGGGAGCTGACACTGCCTCAGGGGCTGCTCACAGCTCAGGTTCAGCAGGCGATGCCAACACAGCACAGCTCTGCTGTGAATGGAAAGGATGCTGAAGCAATTTTCATGCTGTGCTTTTTATTTTTATTGGGGAAGTCAACTTCTTGGCAGCAAAGAAGGAGTTAAAACAGGGAGAAGCTGAATACATGAAGAAAATAATCCAATGACTTCCGAGATTCATGACTTTTCTATATAATTAGAAAGTTCTACCCTTTTTTAAAGCTCTGGGTGCACTAAAGCTCTGTAGGTAGTGATGACAGCTGACTGTACATACGCCTGCATGAAGTGAGAGATCAGATCCAGAGAGATTTCTTAAGAAGAGCTCATTCCAAAAACCTTCACCACCTTGCTGGCAGCACCAATAAAAAGCACAGCTCTTGCCTAATTTGCTTATGCAGTAGAGCTGATCCCCATTGGAGCACATTTGGAGAATAAATGTGGGAATATCACAGGGAGGAGGAAGTTTGCAATCCTCTTGCTCTTCCTGTAAATATTGCATGGATATCCAGAAGATTTAGATTCAATTGTAGAACAACCTGTCTGGTTCTTTTAAATTTTTTTAAGGAGCTCATGATTTCTGCTCTTAAGTGTTGGTGGACATATTGTGCCATCTACTGAAAAACAGCCAATATATGTATTGGTTTGCAATCCTAGATTCAAGAGATTCAACTATATTTGTTAAAATCAGAACAATTTCAGACTGCAACAGGAATACATTGCCTTCACTCACACTGTCAAAAAGTTACCAAAGAAAAAATGCCCCTCAACAAACTCTGCACAGAGCAGGACAATGCATCATTTTAAGCAGGATTTGTACAAACCATGTCTAATAAGTATTCTGTACTCACAGGAGCATACTCTGGGGCAGGAAAACAAGAACTAATAACTTTTGAGGAATCGATCATTTTCCATTTGGAAACTGCTTGTTAACACAGCTACAGCCTTACAAAGCAAGGGTCCTTATCTTTCTGTCTCTTCTGAGGAGACATAATTAATTTCAGGCTATATGGGGTCAAATATACTCTGTGTAAATACAGAAGATAAAAACAGGCAGTGATGCCAGGATATGTGAAACAGCTGAACCCACAGATGCCCATTTTAGAGAGCAAACACCAGCTTACTGTGGGCTACAGAAAAGGTGAGTCATCTTTATCTAATACATACATTTGTGAGCATATAGAGATATTATGAAATTATTATACATTTATGAATTGTTTTTAAGAGTTTGCATTACCCACTTGGCCACAGGACACACCTGGATAAAATAATCCTTTTGGCCACTGCATGTTCAGCAGCAGTACTCACAAGGTTGATGCCACGAGTCTTCAAGTCAGCCAGATAAGGCAGGATCTAATTACTTGACTACAACATCAAAAATAAAACTGCATAATGTGAAGTGTGCAACACTTGAATGTTTTGCTCAGAAAAGGAACAGGGCTGTCTGCTTCTGTTTCACTTAAGAAAATGTGAAGTCTTTACATAAAACCTTGTTTACTACATGTGGGATAATTAGCTTGTCAAATATTAAGACAGTGTCAGTTCTGTTCCATTAGCTAGCTGAAGATACTATAAATTACATGGAAAATGTCCAAGGAATAATAATATCAAAGAACACCATCCCCTGGAGGAGTTTTGGTGATGGTTTTCTTCCTCTCCTTCACTGTGTATCCTCTGCAGAGAATTTTTAGACAGAAAGGTCCCCAAATTTAGCCCACAGACTGGAGTGTAAATACCCAGAAGGGGAGATCAGCTCCATCAGAGTCTGTGTGTCATATTCTATTTACAACCCCACCCAAGAGTCTGATGGTTGTGATAACACGATGCAGACAGGGCTGAGCAAGGTCAGTGGGATGGAGGAGCTGCAATTTCTGTCCCTCCCCTCCCACAGCCCGTGCACACACATCTGGCACAGCAGCACAGCCTGGCCAGAGCTGCTGCTGCTCCCTGCATGCAGATGCAGCTCAGCACCTTCTCCCAAACGCTCTGGAGTGCTCACCACAAATAACTGCACTAAAAATAACCTGCAAAAATATGCACCAGGAAAAGAGGCAGCATCTCCAGGCAGCATCTCCAGGCAGCATCTCCAGGCAGCCGGCTGCTCGCTTCTGCCGGAGCTCCAGGAAATCTCACAGAGCTGAGAAACCTCAGAGCTGGCTCACCCTCTGAAATGAGCAGTGAGATGGTTTTACTCTCTAACTCCATTTAAAGCTGGCTGGATCAATACAAATAAAACCAGTAAATAAAGCATGATTAAAGGCTACAGCACTTTCAAGGCTCTTGGTAAATTTTACTGTTAAGCAATGCCAATATTCATAACTGGGTGGCTTCAAAAGTCACTGAGAAAGGGACAAACCCCTTTAATTGCAGCAATTCTGTGGGGCCTTTATCTTGGGGTAAACCTGGATTTTCACAGTCTATTTCATGGATCTTTGCAATGACATGTGTAACAATATAGATTCATGGAATAATTCAGGCTGGGGACATCCTCTGAAGGTCCCAGCCCATCTAGCTCAACCTTCCTGTCAGAGGCAGGGTCAACTATGAAATGATAGTTAAAATAAAATTTTAATAAAATCACATATATAGACTTATACAATAAGAGCAGAAAGATGATACTCCAGTAAATATTTCTATATCAGATCTTCAATTAGTAGCATTTAACAATCATTGACACACGTTTACCAATATCAGGGAAAAGATTGCTTCCTATAAAAAGACTGAAGTATTTTTTTCTATCTATTCATACTTTCTAAAGTATAAGAACTGGGTACCAATATTCTGCCTGGTTTGCAGTCCTCTGGAGGAAGCAATGTGGGATCACATGAGGAATGGAGAATTGTGTCTGCTCATGACTGACCCAGACACAGCCACAGAGTCTGGTCTGGCAATAATGGAGAAAACAGCTCAAAAATATCACACTGGATGAGGGCTGAAAAGGCTGATAGAGGTTTCTAGCAGGAGGAAATGTTCTCCCTGTTCCTTGAACTACCTCAGGCCGTGCATTTTGGGGAGAAAAGCAATTTGTGACTGCCACAGACTCCCTGGCCCAGGAGGATTTGGTGTGGCTTTGCTGCCTGACAGGGTGAGGTACAAAGGAATGCCAATGCCTCCCAAACCCAGCAAAATCCAAAGGGAAAAGCAAATTGCAGTGCAGATAATATTCCAGCTTTTAGTTTAAGGGATTTGAGGATCTTAACTTTATAAAAATGTTTTTAAAAATCCAATACTTAAGACTGCAATTACAATTCCTATATTCTCAGTTCCAGTTTTTGCTTTTTTCCCCTGTGCCTACTGTTCATGCTGTCAACACTTGTCTGGTTCATTTTGGTGTCTGAGAACTCTCAGAATTACAAAATAAATGTACTGTATCAAAAAGCCTGAGACATGAAGACTTGTACAACAGCTTGTATTACACTACATCAAAATGGGAGAGAATTTGTGACACCGTTATCAGCTTGTGAGAGCTGATATCACACACAGGGAGTCTCTGGAGATACCAGGAGGGGATTGGAGCTGCTCCTGTAATCCAGCAAGCAAACTGTGTGCTCAGGTCAGCAAGCATTGATAGGCAGAAGTAATGGTGCAGAGCAGACCAGATAACCCCAGCAAATAAATAATCTGTGGTGGCTGTAAGAACTTTTGCACCTGTGAGGAGAAACTCTGCAAGTAATGTGAAATACGATTAGATCCTCTCCTGATTTCCATTCTTGTTCTGGAAGGCATCATGAAAAAGTATCTCTTAAAAAATTAGAAGTTTTTCCATATGTCACTTTTGAATGTTGACTTGATCCATCTGTCAATAAGTCGAATGGAAAAAAATGGGGTTTTTTGTTTTTTTGTTCAGTGGGGCTTGGGTTAAACATGTTCCATTGCCTTGTGGGGTGAAAATCATAAGGATGCATCTATTTATTTCTTTTTCCCTAACAGCTTAAACAGTTTCATTTTTTCTCAAGTCCCACAAACTGCTCCTCACTCAGACTTTACCCATCTCTTTCCCCTCCACTGGCTCAGAACTTTGTCATCCAAATCCCTGAGGACAGCCCTTCCCAAGGCTGTGCTGCTGTCACACCTTTCAATTCCAGCCTTTCTCTGCTTCCCTGCCTCATCCTCTCCCTCAGCCCTGCAAACCCCTCCTCCTTTCTAGCTGCTCCTCAGTGGGGACAAGCAGCTGGCAGAGGAGTGGAGCCAGGACAGAAACCCCACATTTTCTGCACCTTTGGCACTTTTACAGACCCCTGACCACAGCAAACATCTGGTGTGGCTGAAGTGAATGTGGAGTGATTGGCAATGAGCTGTGACCTGGGACAGACTTGGGAGGAAGAACCACTCTAAAGTTGATCAGAGGTAGAAAAGACAGAAGAAGTAATTCTTACATAACCCTAGAATATGTCCAGAGGCTTTTTCTGAAAGATGATTTCAGTACTTTTTCAAAAGTTCTGTTTCTTTGCTGACAGCAATATTTTTATCATTTGCAGCACAGCTTTTATTATTCATCTTTTACTCAGTTATTCTGAGTTAGTTATTATTATTATGAGTTATTCTAAGTTATTCATATTTGGATGTTTATTCATCTTGTATGGATTAGAGCCTTTCACTAAGTGTTAATTAAGAATTTGAATATATCACTTAGTTTCCTAAGCAGATATCCTGCACAAAACCTCTACTAAAGAAAGGAAAATCTGCCTGGTTTTAAAGAATAGCAGATCAAAGCTGCCTGAGAAAAGGAATGGTGTCTTGTAAGAGAACTGGGATTGCTTTCCAAAGGCTAGTCTTAATCCTTTCATATAATATTCATACATGGAAGTAAACTCAGGTCATGCTTCAAATAACTTATTTCAGAAATTAAGTTCTGAAGCCTAACTTGAATATTTGTCTAAAAATAGTAAACACGTGACCAGAAAAAGCTTAAAGCTGAGTTCCTTTAAATCCTAATGCATTTTGGAGTATTATTGGAGAAGGTCAGAAAAAAAGGCCATGGAAATGAATTCAGTGTTGCTGATATAGTTTGATGACAGATATTTTTTAATACACCAACTTCAAATAATTGTGAACGTGACTTTAATGCCCCAGAAAAGCTGTGCACAAGTTGGGGTCTCTAACTGCACAAAGGGCAGGAGCTCATTTATTTGGTGACAAACATCTTCAAGATTTGCACATAATGACAGAACAGGAACTGGGCAGAACTGGGAAAACTGGAAAACACAGGAAATAAAACGACTATGTCTCCATTTCCATTTCTAGTAACATAAAATCTCCTCCTAGGCACAGGATTGAATTCATGATACATGCCATGATGTCACCACTAAAGTCACTAAAGGCTTTAACAGCAAGTTGGGAACAATTATCCCTGGATCCTGGATACTTATTCTCATCCTAAAGCTGTTTTGTTAAGCCATTAGCTCAATGCATTCAAAGTCAGACAAAAGTTACAGCAATTGAAAAATGATAAAAATATGACTGAGTATTGTAATTCACCAAAAGACAGATGCAGAAGGAATAGATTTTATATGAAGTTTACTTCTTTGTTATAGTTTGGTGTTTGGAAAATCTTCATAAAGAAGATTTAAGTCCTGTATTGCTTAAATAGGCACTGAAAATGATTTTGCTGGTATCCCCTACTGAATTGCTGAAAGAGAATTAGCTTCCAAGAGGAATCAAACAGTTGGAGGCCTTATTTCTACCAGGCAATAGGAAGAAATTTAAGGAACCATTTTCTCTCCATCTAAACATCTCAGTGATGCTTTCAAATCTATTTTGTTTGAAGAAATATTTCCTAGATAAGAAAGAATTACTTGTCTTTCATCTGCTTGGTTCATCTGCTCCTTCAGTTAATTTCTCCTTCAGCATTTAATTGACTCCCAGAACTGTTCCTACTGAGGAACAGTAGGAACACTGTCACAATAGATTTATAAATGTTATAACTGTATTTTAAGAGGTACCAGTGGGTTTGTTATAAGTATTGTGCTGTAACAGGAAAAGGGCTAGCTTATGTTTGAAGGGTTTGGAAAACTGATTGTTTAGAAACAAAAAATCTGATGTGTTTGTGGCACACAAGGCAGACCCAGGACATTTGGGAGCAGATTTGTGAAACCATTGCTGGGTGTCCCATGGTCCCCCTCATCCCATCCCTGCCTGCTCAGAGAGTTCATTACAGAATTCAAACCTTGGTTCTGCTGAGGGTGAGCACACCAGGCTGGGACAACAAACCCAACCTGCAGCTGCAAACACAGCCCAGCTGTGCCCTTGGCAAAGGATGTGAGGGGTACAAAACCAGCCTGAACCCCATCCTGCCCCTTGGGGACCTTGTTCCCCAAAAAGGCTCCTGCCTGTGTGGAGCTGGCAGGGCTCTGTGCCTCCCCCAGCCTGGGCTGGTCTGGGAGCCAGAGATGCACATCCCTGTTCAGCACCTCCTTTCTTTGTGTTTCTTACTCACATTATTGCCCCAAATTGCAATGGAAGCCAGAGAGATGCACATCCCTGTTCAGCACCTCCTTTCTTTGTGCTTCTTACACTCATTATTCCCCAAAATTGCAAAGGAAGTCAGAGAGATGCACGTCCCTGTGCAGCACCTCCTTTCTTTGTGCTTCTTACACTCATTATTGCCTAAAATTGCAATGGAAACCAGAGATGCACATCCCTGTGCAGCACCTCCTTTCTTTGTGCTTCTTACCCTCATTATTGCCCAAAATTGCAATGGAAGCCAGGGAGATGCACATCCCTGTGCAGCAGCTCCTTTCTTTGTGCTTCTTACCCTCATTATTGCCCAAAATTGCCCATTGTAGCCCTCTCCCTGCAGGCTCCACCACAGACTCCTGACAGCTTGCTTGGGAGAATTTTCTCCTCCCTGCTTCATGAAGTTATCCCTGAACCAATGGCACTGATCTGCAATATTGACACTTGAAACCAAAGAGTTTAATTGGACAGAATTTGCACCAAAATTTTATACAACAAACCTCAGCACTGTGTTGGAACAAGGTCCAAACCTGGCAAACATCTTCTCTACAAGCTATTGTGCACCATTCACCTTTGATCTTGGAACAGCTCCCTCACTGTTGCAAATTTGATGGGCTAAATAAATGCCAGCCCATGTGCCCGTGAGATGAATGTCCACAGAGAGCCCCAGGGTTGGAATAAAAACGATTTATCAGAGAGCAAAAACCTGTTCCTGGACCATGGTTTTGTCACTTCTCCATCTTGGTATGAAAAAATCCAAAAGCTTTGTGTCTGGTGAATGGGAAATGGCACGAAAAGCACAGTAATGAGCCCTGGGAGCACAGGGCTGCTGGAAGCCAGAATGGGAATTGCTTCTGACTGGAAATTTTAAGTATTTCTTGAACAAAGTCCATACAAAAATCTTCCATGTGAAAATACCAGCCCTGCAAGCCACAAGCTACAAACCCCATTCCCTTCTAAAAAATCTAATGACAACAGTAACCACAATTATCAGCCTGCAATCAGCTGAAATTGGATCTCTTTACACCACAGAACAGATAAATGGTTTGCAACAGCAGCATTATTTCTAACCCCCCTTCCTAATTTACATAAAGAAATTAATATTCTGAAAGAATAGTCTCTGGTGTATTGGTGGGAATATAATTAACAAAATCAAGACAGTAGTTACATGAGTATTTGTTTTGATAAACAACAAAATGTGCTGAAGACAATTTTTGGGAATAAATTGGTATTTGTTTTTTTTTTTTTATGGATGGCACAAGTTGGCCTAAAAGCTTGATTTTCTTTCAGAATTTTAATTACAGCCATAGCAACAAATGCTTGCAAATTCTGACAATAGCTGTCGAGCTTTTTTCTCTTAATCACTCTTCCCTGGCTGTGGGGAATATATTTTTTAAAGTATTTATTGCTTAAGCAGCAATTCACCCTAGAGTACAGGACATCTGTCAGGAAGATCAATAAAATCTCAGCCCTAAGGGGTTTGATCAAGGCTGACTAGCATATAAACCACAGCTGATGCTCAGAAACTAAGCTCAAAACTAAATTTAACTTCAAAAACTCTCAGGGTAGGAACACTGCCCCTAAAATCCTGACTGTTTTTAGCTCTGTGGGGGACCAAGGGTTTCTATTCCTGAGAAGCAAGAAAAGGCTCTCATTTTCTCAGACAAACCCACGTTAATGTGGCACAGCCATGACTCTTTTGGGGTCCTTGAAAAGCCTTTTTTTTTTTTTTTTTTTTTTTTGCCAGTATCTATAATGATAATAATTTTCATTGCTGTTTGTTCTATATTAAAAACTGCTGAAGTTTAACAGTCTCCACTTAAAGTACATTCATAATTAATTTTCTACCACTTGATACATTTTAACTGTGCTTACAGCACTAATCTTTGAACTTAGCTGAAAGGCAAAAAAAAAAAAAAATAACAGGAATTCTTCCATTAGTACTCCAAGCTATTCCATTTGCCATCCTTCTGTATCATTCAGGTTTGTTGGCTGGAATAATGTCAATATGACTAGAAAATGAAATATAAAGGCTATTTCTGTCAAGGAGGGAATGATTTTAAAGAAATCTGTGATATTTCCTTTGCTGTGTTTTGTGGCTTTATTTAAAGTTCCACATGACTCATTCCTTGCTTTAATATATATTATTGAGATTGTGCATAAATCCTTATGTTTGATCTAATTGTTTTTTTTTCCAGTGTGCATTTTTAAGATGTACATGGCTTACACCCAGGGATTTCAGTACTACAAGGTGCATTTTTTATACAAAAATTCAACATGTGTTTGGTTGGGGGTTTTTTGGTTGTTAAACCAATAGCTCTGCACAGAGAAATGTGGTGTGAATTCCTCTTTTCACTGAATAAATTCAGTCTGAAATTAGATAGAATTGTAGGGCTTGCTCATTTCCTTGTGTTCTTACACCCTTTTTTATCTGTTTCATGCTGGGCTGCTCACAGTTCTTGATGTGTTTGAGTCCCCAAAGCAGGGAGAGACTGCAGAGCAGGGTGTGACAGTGGGAGAGCACCTTTGGGTGACACCCAAATATTCCTCTCTCAGTGACCACAATGGGATATCAGGAAATCCTGTACCAGCAAAGCAAATGAAGCTGAACATCCCCAGAGTTGTGGTTTTGGGGTTTTTTTGGGTTTTTTTAAAATTTATTTATTTTTGAGGGACACATAATTTTACATTTTTATGATGTTACAATGATAACCCAGGATCTCTCTCTTGGGCACAACTCAGAGCCCATCATTCCACCAGTGCATAATTTGACATTTCTCTGTGCTGAATCTCAGGGGCCCTTTTATTGCCCAGTTTCTGAACTTTACTTTTTGTTCAAATCTACAATTCTTCACTGCCAGGGTCTGAGTGTGACAATCTGCTGCTCAGCATCATCAGGAAATGTTAACAACTGAGAGCTCCAGTCCTTCTCCCAGATGTTCTAAATGCTCTGGACAGCCAAGTTCCATCTCAAGCTTTATGTAACTACTAATAAATTCCCTCAAGGCTCAAGATGAGCTTGCACTCCTGCCTAGTTTTGCACTTTAGCCAATTATTTTTCCTCTTATGCACCTTCCTTATCACACATCACAAGAGGATGTGCAGAGCAGGAAATGTCTGTGAGACACAAGCAGGCAGCAGGAGCTGCAAACACAGATATTCATTCAATAATTATTGGTGCTTGTGTGCATGCTTAATGTACAGAAAAAAGGAGTAATCCATCAGAAACTGTGATGCATGACAGATGAGAGCAGATAAGAAAAGAAGGGAAAAGGAGAATTGCAGCTTGGCCCCTCTGGTTATAGAACAAAGATAAGATTTTCAGTGCTGCTCATCAGTCACACTATAATTCCTCCCACCTCAGATGCAACATTGGATAAATGTATTTCCACAGAAAATCCCACCTTGAGTCAGATCCTACTGGTTAAAAAAACAACAAAAAAAAAACAAACCCCAAACCCCCCAAAAAAGGCCTATCTAGGCCTTTTCTTAAAAAATACTCTGGAAAAACTGCCATATTTGAGCACATGGTTTAATGACAGTTAGTACTTTCTAGAACTACAAAGAATGGTTTTTAGTGCTTTGAAATGTGGGACTAAAGGTTGTATTAATTCACTGCCAAGTGGTTTTAGGAGCATCTTAGAATAGCCAAACACATCTAGAATGGGGTTTTTTTTGGAATGTTCTAGAAAGTCTAGAAAGTTGAGTTGTTCCCCTCCTAATGGTTAACATTCATTATTTCTTTTCCAGCTTTGTCTCTTACTCTCTACTGACATTCCCATGAGCAGTAAAAAGCAAGTTTCTTTCCTTTTAGATATCTTTTCTAAACATCAATGTCAACTTTTATTCAGACATTTGTTTTGAAGAAACCATTACCCTTTGCATTTTTATCCCAAATGATATTATTTGTATTTAAAAATGTCAGAACTTCTGCAGGGAATCCTTCTCTATAATTAGATCTTTTCTAAGATGTCAGCACTCGTTAGTGCTGCAGCACAGACAGACTGGTACAGTTATCACAGTTTGAAGTGATAATGCTTTTGCTGGCATTTGATTATTTTAAAAGTGCCTTTTGTTAATATTCTGTTTTTATGTTAATATCCTCTGGCCTGCAGGCATTTAAGCAAACTTTCTGGAATCAAATATCTAAATAAGAACCATATTCTCAGTTGCCCCTTGACTTTCATGTGGACAGGGTCAAGTTCTGCATTTTTAGGAAAAACTGATGGTTAGAGCTTTTAGCTTTAAGATGAAACGGTTCCTACTGAAACACAAAACCTGCTGCCTCTACTTCAAACCAGTATTTAATTCTTTAGTTAATTCTTGCACCTTTCAGTCAGTTCCCACTCCATCATGTGTGCAAATGCAATGCAGCTTACACATGTAATTGAATTAGTGTGAAACTCTCATCAAATAAAAAGCTGCCTTTAGTCAGAGTTCAGAAGAGAGCCCTTGCTAGAGCTGCAAAGACAAAGTGGAACACTTGCTCTGAAGCACTCGAGTTTTCTCTCAAGGTGCTATTTTCTCACATTTCTGAATCATCTCAGGCTTCTCTACCACATCGAAGGATGTCTGACACAGATCTACCCAAATCCCTCTCTAACACCACGAACCCCATTTACAATCTTCTCATTTTAATTTAAAACCTGCTCCTGAAGAAATAAAACCCCTGCCTTTTATCACGGCAGTTTTGCTGTGAGTGTGATGCTTCCTCCACCATTCCTTACAGAAATTGGATTGCCTACAGGTGCATCATAATGAAAAGGAGCTCTGTGCAGTCTATCTCCAGATTTTCCAACGAGGTGACACTGAGAGACTTTCATTTTTAAGTTGTATAAAATTGGCTTCCTTACTGAGCTCCAAGGTATGAAGCAGTTCATGTTTTGACAGCTTATTTAACAGGCTTTGCTGGCTTCACAGGCTGTTTTATCTTTGGCCAGGAAACAAAGCAACCAGGGACAGTTCCAGGAGGGAAAAAAGGGCTGAAATAATTAAGTAAGAAATAGTAATGTTTCATACACTAAGAAGAAAGGGGAAAACCCATATTTTCTAGTTTAAAAAATAAGTGATTTCAAATTTCTCCTTCACTTTCCCCTTCTGCAACAGCTCTAATATTCTCTGCAATTTGCTCCAAACTCCTGTTATTCCAAGGCACGTGCCATGACTGGGTCACAATTTTCCTGTCTAATTGAACAGCAGCAGCTCTCAGAGTCATATCCAGGGAGGCACTGCAGTGCTGCTCACACACCCTCATGTTCACTCTAATCCAGCCTTTTATCCTCTTGCACGTGGCCAAACCACTCACACCCTGCCTGCCCTTCCTTTCAGAGCATTCCCCTTTCACCCTCCAGTATTTCACATTGCCTCCAAGAGCAACCTTGAACATTTTCTTTCATGGGAAATGCTGTGTTCAGTACATGACTTAAACAGGAGATTTTACAGTTTGAAGGGAAAACAGAACAGGACTTGAGCAGGAAAAGCAGCCTAGAACTAAATTAATCCACAAAGTCTGTTTCCACTGTACAGGCAAGAGAACTAAAAAAGGTTATTAAAAGTTAGGGATAAACATGGAGATATCTCCAGCAGAGAAGCAGTTCTGAGAAGTCTGGTAAAGAGTTTTAGAAAGCAATAGCATATTAAGCCACAAAAAATGAGACTTAAATGTTCATCCCTGTAATTACCCTTCACGATTCAAAAGCTTTGCTCAAAACTCTTAACTTCTACTCAACCAGGCCATGTGTTTTGATTTTCTCTCTAGTAATATTTCAGAGTTTATGAGGGTTTTCCATAACCAGGACTTTTGCAGTGGGTGGTTTTTAACCTGACCTCCAGGAAGGAAGAATCTGCTACCAACATTGGTAGCTGCAGTACCCAGAAACAATCTCATTAAAGATGAGCCTGGAATGGGAAAAGTGTCTCTGTTGGACACGAAGGAACACGAGCACACACCTCTCAAGGTGAAGGAAAACAGGGAGGTTTATTTTTCTGACTCTTATATTTATAGTTTTACAAAGGTGACAATGGATTGGAGGGTGACAGTGACACTTCTCTAATGACACTGGCTACAACAACAGTCCATCAATTCTCTCTTCTTCCATCGAAGGAATGCAAACAATGAGTTATTTACAAGACAGTGCGTGATAAAGTTCCTTAGAAGAATGTCCACATCAGAAGGCCTTGAGAATCTTAAAAAACCAGGGTGACAGAAAAGCTGTATTTGTGCTTGCTTTTCTTACAAAACAGAGTGACCACAGCACCCCCCAGGTGTGAGGAGCTGCTCTGTGCTGTCCTTGGCCTGGTGGAGAGCCGGCTCTCCAGGGAAGGGCTGTGCCCCCATCAGGGTCAGTGCCACCAACCCTCCTGCAGCCTGGGCACTGAGCAGTCAAGGGCATCAAACCCCAGAGTATTCTGGCTTGGAAGGGACCCACAGGGCTCATCAAGCCCAAATCTCAAGTGAACCATCCAGGGATCAGCCCCACAGCCTTGGTGCTCCCAGCACCAGCTCTGGGGCAGCCTCAGGGCCCCAGGTGACAAAGGTGGCAGCAAGGGTCACTGCAGGACCTTCTCCACATTGGCCAGGCTGGGAAAAATTCCTTCACTGGAAGAGTGGTGAAACCCTGAACAGGCTGAGCAGGACAGTGGTGGAGTCACCACCCCAGGAGGTGTCCAAAAATGAGCAGATGTGGCCTTTACACTGTGGTTTAGTGGGTATTTAAAGGCTGGATTCAATCTAGGAGGCCTTTTCCAACCTTAATTGTTCTAAATGTTCACTAACTGTACTTAGCAAAGCACGATGGAATGACCCTTTAGAAGGTGTTTATATGATGTAATATAATGCCATTTCCATGCTGTATAATTGCAGAAAATATAATTACAGCAGATTAAATCATTGACCAATTTGAAAAGCACAGGTTGACCTTTCTCAGCTAATCAATTCCTTCTAAAACTAAAAATAAATTTTTTTTAAACTAAGAATAAGGGTCTCATATGAAAGGACTGAAAGTTCAACAACATGGCAGGTTCATGCAAATAGCACAGAAAAATAAAAGCATATCAGAATCCAAAGCCCTAGTTCAATTTGCATCTTTTGTGCAATTTCCACTTAGAAAGCTCAGTTCCATCAAACAGAGCCAAGACTTACTCATTAAGTACTGCCAGGTATGAGAAACTTGGGAAATAACTGAGACTTATGAAAGATTACAGTGAAATAATGTGGGATCATTCCTATTACTGAGCATCACTGCTCAAATCCCCCTGCTGCCATTGTCACACGCCACACAAGGTTTATAATGAGCTGGTAAACAAATGTTAATTGGGAATTTGTTGGAAGTTTGAAGAGCAGGAAGGGTTTAGTGAGCTGTGACAAACACTCTGCTGAGCCACGTGCCCTTTTTGTGGCACAGCTTACCCCCAGGATTTATCCTGGTGCAGCCTCAGGAGGATCCCTGATGTGGATCCAGCCTGGACCCTGCTCAGGCACTAAAGAACAAACTCAGCTGGAACTTGAACAGCTCCACACAGTTATATCAGGCTGTAAATGTGGCTGACATGCCCTAAAAACATTTTATATACAGTCACAAAATATCCATGCCAACCTGATCAGAAACACCTTTGGCAGTGCCCAGTTCTGCTTCCCATGAAAATCTTATTTAGAGGAGGCATCATCCCCAGGACTAACTGAGTCATTTCCAACAAACTGAGCTCAGGAACTTCCCTGGCAGCACACAGAAAGAGAAATATCAAATATGAAATTTGCTGGACATACCCCAGCAGCTCCATGCTGATTCAAAGACAGACACATTCCTATTTGCTAAAGTTAAATACATTCTTCCAACTCAGACTTTCAAGCATGACCTGATCAATAGCTTGTCAATAATTGGCACACTTCACACATTTCTGTATCACCTGTCCATTTCACTGTTTGCCTCAGTACATCGAATTTCTTTGCTGTGCAGAAGCCCCAGCCTTGAGTAGTCCCATGAGTATTAATTACTCACCTCACTAATTTCAGTAGAGGGAGAATTCAGATAGCTGCCAGATCCCAACTCTTGGCTACAATTAATTAACCCTGTGGAAAGGATGGAAAATGCTGCACTGCTGCCTAAAATCCTCATCAGCCCCATCCAGGTGTGCTCCCTGTGCCCACTGCTGCTTGTACAGCAAAGAGTGCAGGAGGCTTTAGAAAACAAAAATAAAAACCAATTAAAGAGAGTACAAATCTGAGCACTTAATTCATATTTTTATGTCTTTCTCTCACCAAGCTGTAGGCTTTAAACCATGGAGCTAAGGAGTGTGGAGCTGCTGTACCTGGCACCTCCTTGCTCACATCCCTGTCACGGAAAATTGCCTGTCTGCTGTGCAATGGGGCCCACAGTAATAAAAAAGCTTTACAGTTAACAACTCTCTACACACTGTTAAAAAAATCCTCCCCAAATAACCAAAAACCTCTTCTCCCTCCAAAAAAATCCTGCTAACTAATATTTTTCAGGATATACAGCAACTTATAATTTCAATTCTAATCACAAAATCATGCACATTTGTAGATCACATCTACATTTGAGTATAAATATATTTAAGAAGAAAGCAATAGAGACAAAGAAGAAACAACTAGAGGCCCACTGAGTTTCAAAGCAGTGTTTGCAACAAGTTTCAGCACATCCTCTGCTTTTAAACCCATTTTCTCAGACAGAGAAGCAGCATTTTGAGCCATGCCATCCAGAGAAATCTCAATTAGCAGAGCAGTGAATGCACCATTATTACCTACCAGGTTAATAGAATTACTGGCAAAACCAAAACCAATGGACTTTAACTTACATGGAGAGAAAAAAGAAGCAATTTAATGTGAAAGTCTGGAAAAGTTTCAAATACCACTATATTTTTTCCTCTTTACACACTGCAGCTGCCCCTTCACAGACACACTTCATTGACTGGAACAATTCTCCTTGGCTTCAGTGGCTTTGTGATCTGTCAGAAGCCCCTCACAAGCTGCTGGGGAGACAGACTCTTCCTCATACTGCCAAAACAACCCTATGAAATATGCTGGGTTTAATTAAAGTATAATTAATGCCCTGAATTTTAATTATTTCTGCTGTGATCTGGAGATGGAAATATTCCTCTGCCAGAATAACACATTTAATAGGAAATGGACATGCTTTGTATTAATTCCCACTCTAGATCAACTTCAGGAATGAGTTCCTTTGGTTGAACAGGCAGAACCTGGGGAAAAAAGTAACCCATAATGCCTGTCAGAATACAGGTGTTGAAAATGAAATTAATTCATTTAATGCAAAAATAAATCTGAAATCTCTTTTCTGAATGCTAAAAGAAATCTGAGATTTTCCGTTTTATCTAGAGATATGACTTGGAAAAAAATATTTTGTGGCTAACAGGGAAGGAATGTTGAGTGACACAATGACATGAAAATATTTTTGCTAAATGTGCATGTGCTACATTTTAATTCTGCTCTGGGGAGACTGGAAAAGAAAAAAAAATCCCTGTTGAAATAAATACAGGGCACTTTCTCTTCAGAGCAGGGATTCCATGACAGGTTGCTTGGAAAATAGTGGAAATATTAAGTGTACTGATAATTTGGTTTTAGTCAAGTGGGGCATGGTTAAAATTTGATTTGGTACTGTTGACCAAAACTGAGCAGGTGACAGAATAGTGGAGCCAGGGGCAAACCAAACCAGTTCATGCAGTCCTTACAGCTTCACCATTAGACACTGAGTCTATTCCTCTCTGAGCCTGTTAACTATTGCTCCTTTGGGAAGGAAAAACCCACATATTTCAAACACAGAATCAGAATAAACCGAATAGCAAGTCACAGAAAACAAAGAAATAAATTAATAAAAATAATCTGAGATCTCTCCAAGGCACCACCAGCTTTCTGCTGGAGCTGAAAAACTTTGAGTTTAATTTGCAGGTTCATTTGAGATGCTCAGTCCTTTAGAAGACCATGAGAGGGGGTTTTGGTTGCATTAATTAATTCAGGCGTTTTTATTAGCTAAATTTCATGGCCCAAAATGTATTTTGAATATGAAACTATGGCATTTCTATCACTGGAAATGAATATGGAGTATATAAAGGATTTCTAAGGCAGTCTCCTTTGTACTAAATAAATGATCTAAAAAAAGATGAGCCATTGTTGCCACCATCTGCCTTTCTTTCTTCTCCTACCTTTGTTTCCATTTTTACCTCCTTGGGATTCCTTCCCTGACTCCCAAAGGAGCTCTTAACAATCAAACCTAAAATGAATTCGAAGAGTGACTCTAAACATTAATTCCCCCAGGTTCAGAATGAAATACCAATATATGCCAAAAAATCTTACACATTCAGAAAAGCAGAGCTACAAACATATGCAGGAACATATGCCTTGAAATGAGCAGTACACTTATTTTAAATATTGAAATGTTTTTAATTTTTGAAGACACGAAAACAGCTGAACCAGGAGCAGCATCATTAAAAACCTGGCAGTCAAAGTTTTCAAATGTTAAATATTAAAATGTCTTACAAATGCATCCACTATAGACCTAACACAACCCAGCAGTAATTGACATTTACCCCAGATTACCTCCTGTCTTCAACAGGAGCTTTTCTGATAGGCATTGAATAAATGTATAAATTGCAAAAATAATTGCAATATCCTTGGGCATTGGCTTTAACACATTAATTTATTCAAAAAATGAAATGCAAATGTTTCACCAAGACACAATCCACCTGCTTTAGTGTGCAAGGGGAAGGTTTTCCTCAGCCTTTTTCTCCTTTAAAAGCTGTTACTGCACCTGAGACCCTCCCAGTGCCAGACACGGCCCAGCTCAGCAGGGAAACAGCAAAATTCCATCTTGTTGCTCCAAAAACAAGGAGCTGCCTGGTGAGGAATGGGACAAATCAAAGTGTCCATGACCACAGGACCCAGCTCTGTGACCCTGATCCCATGGATGGAGTGGCTGTGTGGAGGACAGGAATTTGCTCAACCCCAATCCCAGAGAAAAAGCTCTTTTCTCCTTGGCAATTGCTGAGATGCCTTTTCCATCCTATTCCATCCCACCCTCCTTTCCTTTCCCTTCTCCTTTCTTTTCCTTTTCTTCTCCTTTCCTTTCCTTTTCTTCTCCATTTTCCTTTCCTTCCCCTCCCCATTTCCCTTTCATTCCCGATTTTCCTTTCCTTTCCTTCTCCATTTCCCTTTCCTTCCCCATTTCCCTTTCCTTTTTCCTCTGTAACTCTCCCAGCTGTGCCCTGGGTATGGATCCAGAGCTGCTGGAGGTGCTGCAGGAGCTGAAATTGCAAATTTGAAAGCATAAACCAGCTGGTAGGGTTTACATTCTACTTTACTACACATGCATTAAACTTTGAATTTGGCAGGCATGTTTTGGCTCTCATGGGACAGCAATTCCATTTATTTTTCCATGGATTCTGGTGTATGATAATCCTGTCTAAGACAAAAACCTCTCTCTTCAGAGAGGCTAAGGAAAGACAAGCTTACCATGGATTGTTGGCCTCCCTTAGATCCCCAGCTGCCCTGTGGAGCCAGAATGATCCATAAATCCACTCTGCTAACAAGCACAAACAAAAAACTCCTATGGAACAGCTTGTAGCTGGCAGGTGAGCCACTGCAGCAAACATCAGGAAAATTATGCTTAAAAAAGGGAAAAAACAACCCAAGAAAGGCTGATCTGAGCAGTTGATTCATGACATGCCAGCCCTTGGCTCCTGGTTTTGGCTGCTTTCCTCAGGGCAAGGAGCCCTCCTGGGAGAGCAGGAGCTGCCCTGGCTCTGCTGCTGAGCCCCTCCCTGGGAATGCCATGGGATGGATGGGATGGATGGGATGGGATGGACATGTTCCCTGGGATCTCTGGCTCCAGGGCTGCTCCTGCCCAAATCCAGACCCCTCCCAGCAGGTTGGAGCTTCCAGCAGGCTGAAAATCCTGCAGCATCAGAGGGGATTTGGCTCCTCTCCTCAGCTCTGTGCCTTGGGGCTCTATCAAGGTCTATTTTCATGGTTTCTTCCAGAACACAATTGAAAAAAAAAAAAACAAAACCAAAACAACGAAACTTCCTCCCTTCCCCCCTCATTATCATTTTTCCTGCAGAAGGATCTAAAACTAATTTAACTACATTGAACATATCTTAAGTTACTCAGAGGAAATATTGCAATTTTTGCAAGAAGTGCTCATCACTAATGTTTGTAGCCTCAATGTAGAATGAACTTCAGGTGGAATTCACCTTTCATTTGTTTAAAAGTGTTTAAAAATGTGAAATCCAATGAAATTTCCTATCTCTTGCACTGCTGCAATCCCTTTGTATCAGAATCAATGTTGTGTTTGAGTTTGTTAAACAGCACCTGTTAAACTGTGTTTAAAGCACAGCTTCTGTTAATCCAGCAGGAATTCTGCAGCAATTCCTGTTTGGTGTCTCCTCTGCCCCAGCCTCAGCCACAGCCCTCTCTCAGCCTTGAGCTGTAATCTCATGCTAGGTTTGAAAGAAAAATTCCCAATACTACTCCTCCACCTACAGATCACCCACAAAGTTACTTTAAAATATGGAAATTTTTAGATATCAATTTATATGAAACTATGGATCTTGTGCATAATGTATTAATACACACATTATATAATATCCATTATACATATATATATTGCAGCTTGTTAGGAGTAGAGTAGAAAATTTCATGCCATGAGGGGTGTGGTATTTTGTTAAACAGCACCACATTTAGCTAGATAATGAAATAAATAACAAAGAATTTGTGTAAATACAAAGTTAACCTGGTTCATTTTGTACCACCAAATGGAAAAAAAAGTAATTCAACTAAAAAAATATTTTTGCCTGTTGCCAGGAAGAAATTGTTATTGGAAGCTTTGATGCTTGTGGCAAATGGTATCAGTCATCATTAATTTGACTAAACCTGTCAGTTTTGCATTATTTGACAGGCATTTCTAGTTGGGGCTTATTTTCTGAGAACATTTTGACAAGTGTATCACAGTACAAGCATCTCTAAACACAAAGCAAGAGTTTAGGAAGCAGTGAGAGTGATGCAGAGCAGGGAGGTGTTGGGTTAACTTCTCAGGAGTCTGGAGAGCAGAATGCCAAAACTGAGATGAAAATTTCCCAAGCAATAACAAACATACACACAGAAATCTGTCCTTCAAAGCATCTTCAAAGTTTTGCATGTGAGGGTATGAGCACAAATAACATAATTAATTCCACATTTTTTGAGTTTTGGGTGTTTTTTTGTTGACCAGCACTGTGCTTGTTTGTGAATAAAAAAGGAAGAGTGAACAGATGATACTGAGGAGTGTAGATGTTAAAAATTGGCTGGACTGAGGATGCTTCCCTGCAACCAGCTGGCTGATTGCACAAACAGAACTGGGCAGGAGCAGCACCGTGGGGCTCACAGAACATCTCCCAGCTCTTTTGGCACCCTGAGATGGATCTGGAGCTCTTCCTCAAGGACAGCCCTTCCAGCCCCTCCCAGGGCAGGAGAAGGAAGAGAACACATCCTGGATTCCTGAATTCCAGAACCAGGTGCAATCACCATCCCTCAGACTGAAAATGCCTGTGAGCCACCTCTGCTCACCAGAAAACACCAATGGTTAAACCAGGAGGGTGCAAATTCACCACCAAGACTGGGAGCATCCATTCACCCCTAAAAGGGAAACTTTTCTCCCCACTTTTCCCAGATTGCTGCTGCTGCTCTGAGCTCCCAGGGTGTTTTTGGCAGGGCCTGGTGAGCTGTTCCAGGACAGAGCATCCAATGGCTCTGAGGGTGCCCTCAGCATTCAGCTCTGGGTGAGCTGGCAGCAGGCTCAGGAGCACAGCCTCAGATAATGGTTGCTGTGGCAACATCCCTGCCTGCTGCCAAATTCTGCAGCTCAAGTTTAAAAGCTGATCTCAAACCAAGGCCCTTTTCCAAAAAACCTCGGAGCTCTTATTAAATAAAAGCAAACGTGCTGCCATATTCTTCTCAAAAAAAAAAAAAAAAAGAAAAAAAGGAAAAAAAAAGGAAAAAGAGGGAGGAAGAAGGAAGGAAAGAAGGAAGAAGGAAGGAAGGAAAGAAGGAAGAAGGAAGGAAGGAAAAAAGGAAGAAGGAAGGAAGGAAAAAAGGAAGAAGGAAGGAAGGAAAAAAGGAAGAAGGAAGGAAGGAAAAAAGGAAGAAGGAAGGAAGGAAAAAAGGAAGAAGGAAGGAAGGAAAAAAGGAAGAAGGAAGGAAGGAAAAAAGGAAGAAGGAAGGAAGGAAAAAAGGAAGAAGGAAGGAAGGAAAAAAGGAAGAAGGAAGGAAGGAAAAAAGGAAGAAGGAAGGAAGGAAAAAAGGAAGAAGGAAGGAAGGAAAAAAGGAAGAAGGAAGGAAGGAAAAAAGGAAGATGGAAGGAAGGAAAAAAGGAAGATGGAAGGAAGGAAAAAAGGAAGAAGGAAGGAAAAAAGGAAGAAGGAAGGAAAAAAGGAAGAAGGAAGGAAGGAAGGAAGGAAGGAAAAAAGAAAAAAAACCCCAAACCATCCATCCCACACAGAAGAAGGCAGTCCTTGCTCTGGCATTTACTGCCAGAGCTGTTACTCCAGCTCTTCTACCCTCAGTATTGCCTTCTCTTCTACTAAAATGCTGCATTTCCACTGTGAATTTGCCTGGCTTAAAATCAAGCATGCAATATTTATATCCCTCTAGTGAAGCATGCAGAAGATAAGAATGCCATTTCTGAGGGAAGCAGCAGAGTTTAAAAGGCAGTTCTGTCACTGTGGGGTTTCAAAAGCACCTTTGGTCACTGCCCTGTGCCCCTGGGAACCTCAGCAGGACTCAAAGCAGAAGTTTCCCAATAACTGGATTTTAATTTTTTTTCCCCTGGAAGTTCTGAGCAGGAGGAATTGTTGCCCTAATTTTATGAAATTTAGGGCAGTGTGAAAAAACCCTGGACCTATCAAATAGGTTTTATTAATACAAAAGGTAATGCAGAAAGCAGTTAAATTTATAATGGAGCTTGAATGTCATTCACAAACTGCACTGATGGCACAATTTTATCAATGTATTTCAATTTTTAGAGCTTTTGAATTTGGGTTTCCAATTCCCAGCTCGAAGTTCTCAATATATTTAAACTACATTACAATCAAAAAACCCCAACAATCTGCATTAACTCAAACACCCTATTACATATGAGAGAGTGCCAGGAAATACAATATATAAAGGTTTTTTCCAAGGAATGTCAGTCTCTTTCCACTCACTCTTCAAAGAGCATCCACACTTAGAACCAGCTCAAAATGAGAGATGCAGCTGCACAATCACTGACACTTCAGATAAGAAATATCCTCAGCATCTCCAAAAGCCTCTCAGGGATGGACATTTCTGTGGATCTTCCCCAGTGCTCACTGCCAAGGAGATGCAATAATCCCTGTGTCAGCTGGCAGGGCAGCAGCAGAGCAGAATTCCCTGCCCAGACTCTGCCACATCTCCCTTTCCATCAGTCCCTGCCTGTCCCTCACCTTTGCTCTGCTCAGCAAATCCTCCAGCACACACCAGCACCGTGGCCTGTCACCCTGGTTTTTTAAGATTCTCAAGGCCTTCTGATGTTGACATTCTTCTAAGGAACTTTATCACGCACTTTCTTGTAAATAACTTGTTGTTCACATTCCTTTGATGGAGGAGGAGAGAATTGATGGACTGTTGTTGTAGCCAGTGTCATTGGAGAGGTGTCACTGTCACCCTCCAATCCTCTGTCACCTTTGTAAAACTATAAATATAGGAGTCAGAAAATAAACCTTCCCTTTTTTCCTTCACCTTGAGAGAGGTGTGTGCTCGTGTTGCTTTGTGTCTGATAGTGACAGTGGCCTTGTTGTTATAAACTCAATTTAGTCACTGCATGGATGGTGAAACCCCAAGAAATAGGAGGAAATTGCCTTTAGCAACTTCATGTTGGGGTGTACAAAGCTTCCCCCAAAAGTTTGAGATCACTGAGATCTGTTTGCTGCAACATAATGGGGGAAAAATAATGAAACACATCAAGTCTGGCTGATTCATGCATAAGTTACAATTCAGATTGCCTGACAAAGTATTTTAAACAAGGATCTTGGCAAAAAACCTCATTCCAGGTGGTTCATTATCCAAATAACATCAACTAAGAGCAGAATAATTGCTTTGCCTCCCCTCTTTCTGCACGGAGTGCGTGCATAATTATTGAATGTGCTTTCCTAAAGCAAACAACCTCCTTCACTGGCCATTAAAAAGTCTTTTAAAGTACCTGAATCATAACCCTCCCTGCTTCTGAGTGTGCTCTGCTGTACACAGGGGTCCTGTTTGTACTTCCTATCATTCTATGTCTGCACATCTGCAAATGTGCTTATTGTGAGCAGATTTTAGCAACACTCCGGGGTCCTTGGGGGAAAGTTCAAGGATAATGTTCCTCGCACACCAGAACACAGCAGAGGACTGCTAAAGACACATTGTTTGCAGTGATTTAAAGAAATGGGTCTTTAAAACCTCTGTAAGTACTTTAGGCTCTCATAAATCCCAGGGACAGAGTGGTGCTCACAGATTCCAATGGTTACTGGCAGTTTTTGAGCGTGTAAAAATAGGGAAAAAATGTCTTTGGGATGTTTGGGTCTGCCCCCGTGGCTTCCCTTCTCCATCCCTCCCCCTTTCCCCATCTCTGGTGATTTTGCAGGACCTTGGGGGAAGAGTTTGTGTCTGGTGTTGCCCTGGGATGCTCAGAACCAGAGAAGTTTTAGGAGCAGATCAACAGGGCAAAGTCAATTATTCCCCCCTTCCTCTCACAGCAACTCTTACAACCTCAGGAAAGTTTTATACTGAAGCACAGCACATAAAAAAAACAATCCCAGCTGTGAGTGGACGCTGCCACGGTTTAGCAGACTGGAAACATTCAGCAAAACTGGTGAAGTTATGCCAAAATTTCCAAAGACAGTGAGATTTAGGCTTGAGTGTTTTAGGAAATTGTGTAACTGTAAGTACAGGCTCCTTTTTGGTCTCTCTGGAGGCTCAGGATGGATATCAGGAAAAGGTTCTTCCCCCAGAGGGTTCCCAGGGAATGGGAACAGCCCCGAGGGACCCCAGAGCTCAGGGGGGTTTGGGGGTCAGGGCACTGGGGATGGCTGGGCTGGCTGGGCAGGACTGGGTCATCCCTGTGGGGCCCTTCCAGCCGAGGATATTCCATTACTCTATGAAAAAGTCCTAGAAAATAATCTGGAGTTCAAGAAAAATTTGCCTGCAGTGAAATTTAAGAAATTAATTCCAGAGGAGAGATCAGTAGGAATTTTGCCAGTTTCATTCTCAGATTTAGGATCCAAAATCTCTCCATCCTATCCCATAACAGACCTAAAGTTGTGGCAGTTTTGAAAACTCTCCCATGACTGATGCAATCAGCTGCCAACATCTCACTGATAATGTATAGCAATGACATATTTATATATATATAAATATTATACATAAATATTATTATATAAATATATATAATTATAATATAATATATATTCTATAATTATATATTATATTATATTACATATATATAAGAATTATATATAAATATAATTATATAATATATAATAATTATATATAAATATAACAATTAGATCTATAATAATATATAATACATATAATTATACAATATAAATAATAATATATAATAAATATATCTAATTGTTATATATATATATATGATATATTTATATATAGATTTTATATATACGTATATATATATATTTTAAATAAATTCTACACAGTGTAAGCACTGCAAACAGACACATTTCCAAAAGGAAACAAGCATCTTCCAACTTTGGACATTCTGTGTTACATGTTTAACAAGAAAGTAGATTCTGGGATTTTTTTTTTTTGTACAAACACAAAAATATTCCCATTTTCTTTTGATGCTCTTGATCTTAAGACAATAAAAGTGCATCACAGAATCACTTATCTATCCCTAATGTAGTTATTATCTACCTGAATTATCTACCTATAGTTTTTGTCTACCTATAGTTATTTTCTACCAGTTCAGCAGCTGATGAAAACACAAAACCTTTGAGTTTCTGCTCTCTCCCGGCTCAGACTGGCTTCAAATCAGGTTTTTTACAGAATTGTGTTTTCCTTTGGCATCAGCCATTTCTGAAAGCACCCCCACAGCCTGACAGGCTGCACAACATTCTGCCCTTTCACTAAACCCTGTGCTTTTTATCAGGACAGATATTTACCCAGATGAATTAACTGGCAACAAAATCTCTGAAATACAAAATTCCATGAGGCAAAGAAAACGATGAACAATCCTTTGAGTGCCTTATTTTAAGAACAAAATACAAGTAGCAGAAGAGTTGCACCAAACTATCCTGGTCCATGGTATTATTTCCCAATAAACCAAAAATCCTGCCCTGAAACTTCTCCGCTGAAGTCACCCTTGCCATGATCAGAGTGTGCTGATGAGACAGAAATATTGAATTACTTTCTTTTGTGGAATTATTCTGCTCAGGGCTGTGTCCTGCCTGGGAGACAGAATGGAGATTTTGGCCTGGAGCAAGGACACTGCTTGGGACAGTCAATATATTTTTGTCCCAGTGTTTTTCCTTCTGGGTGATTCACATGGACAAGGGTCAGGCCAAATTAATTATTGAGGTAATCACCTCTCTGGGCTCTGCTTGAAAGAGAGAAGGGCCACAGAGAGCATAAAGTTAATTTATATATGGGAAAGTAAAGATAGGGGAATATTGCTTTTCTAAGAAATCATTTAAAGATTTCTGAAGAGGCTCCCAGAGCTTTGGATCAGAGATAATGAAAAAGTACCCAGTACATATTCTCATTATAACTTCTAGGCCAATACTCTGGCATTTTCATCAGAAAAATCCCAATTTTTCAACAGATTGCTTTTGCTTACTAGGAATTGAATTATTTCTTATCTGTAGCTGCACACCCTCACAGACCTGATTTGGTACAAGGAGGCAAGTGAGACATTGAAATCTTCCTCAGATACTGAAAAATATCAGGAAGTATCTCGTTACCTTGACATTTATGGCTGATCAAACAGAGCAAATAGTCTGTAGTTGTTGACTACAAGATTATTTCTCTCTCTTATATATAATATATATATTATTATAATATTATATAATATATAATATATGTATATATTATATATATTATATAATATACAATATTATTATAGATCTACTTATTATATTTATATAATATAATAATTATATTATAGAAATATAATATAATAATTATATTTATTATATATAAATATAATAAGTAGATCTATAATAATATATAATACATATAATTATATAATATAAATAATGATATATAATACATATATTTGTTATATATATATAATATTTATATTATATATTTATATATACATTTTATATATATGTATATATAAATTTAAAATAAATTCTACACAGTGTAAGCACTGCAGAGAGACACATTTCCAAAAGGAAACAAGCATTTTCCAACTGTAAGTAATGAAAGCTGTGCCCAAAAGTAGTCAAGAAAGCCCTTCCAGTTCTGCAGCACAGCTTCAGTAGCACAAATAATCACCTGAAACTGGGTATTTCTGACAATTTAATTTACTATACAACATTTACAAGCTGACAGCCTGTGCCATGTAATTAAGAAAGAGATGCCTGGCAAGATTTATGTGTTGGGGAGAACCCACTGGAACTTAATAGGTTTTTGACAGGACTGAAGAATTGAACAAACTTAATGACTCTACTGGTGGATTGTATAATTTCCTAAGCATTAATTTTTAAAAGTTTTAAAATTATGTTTATTTGCTTAAAAACAAGCATTTCAGGGAATTTCAGATTCAAAATGGCATTATTTGTATTAGATAGGTTAGCAATGGAAGTTTGTGGATTACATATTATCACACAGGAATTTCCAGCTGGCTGTGTTCATTACAAAGGTAGGAAATGTGCCTTCAGCCTAGGGGTAAATAATGTAGGAAAAACAGCAGAACTGGCTTTGAGGAAAATCAGGAAGAGAGAGAAAATAAAGAATCAAATATTAATAATAATATTAAAGCCTCGAGCTAAAGCAAAATAAATTAAGGCAAAGCTTTAGTCATGCTATGGAATTCAGCACTGAATTCATTATAGGAGTGACAGCACAACCAAGCACAGAAAAAAAAGAAGAAAGTTTAGTTTGGAGTTAGAGAAAGTGGAGAAAGTGGGTCTGTCCATACAAAAGCTCTCTCTTTTGCAGGGAAATGGATGCTCTATTTCAGGTACTTTAAAGCTGACTAAAGAGAACATCACATAAGGAAAATTTTGCACTGACCTGGAGCATGTGCACAAGATCTTCCCATTTGCAGATTATCTCATTAAAAATTGAGATGGCAGCTCTGATCCATTTTACACCACTTGACACTGCTGGCAGTAATTTAAATAGGCTCCAACAAAAAAAGAAACAAAAACAAAAGAAGTAAAAATTTCTAACCTTCTTCTCCATTTCTCTTTTCCAAAGCGTGGTCCTTTAATCCTTGGGCTGAAAAGGTTCCAAACCTGTGCCTCTGGCAGGGCCCAGGCAGCATTTCAGGCATTTCATTCCCACAGGCACAGCCTGTTTGCCTGGGGACATTTTCAGGTGCCACACAAACCACGCTCAGTGCTTTGAAAAGCCTTTATTTGCCTTTCAAACCACATCCCTCCTCTGAGAGGCTCAGCTGGGATGTGCCCTGCCCTGCAAAGCCCTCCCTGGGTGTTATGGGCTGATTCACAAAACCTGAGCTGGGCTGAGGACCAGCAGCTGTTGAGGAACACCATTAAAATTTGTAAAGACTGCTGAAAACCTTTTATTTTGCCTCATTCTCCCTTTACATTTATGTACTGCTGACATATATCAGCATCACAGGTGAATAATGTCCCCAAACAGCCTGAAAAGGGGGACACAAGGGAAAAATCTCCTTAAATCACAGCAGCACTGAGTAAAACTGTTAGTTCCTACATGCTGAGAATTCAAATGCTGTATTTGTTCTAAATACACATTTTTTCCTCTTCAGACACAGGCAGGCAAGGGGGCTGCACTTTGTTTTTCAGACCTCTCTGCCATTAAACCCTGTGACACGTGCAGCTTTTTGTGCTTTAGCCCTCAGTCCTGCAAAGCTGATTTGTGCAGCCAGATTAATGAGTCACCTACGTGCTGGCAGTGCCACTGAAAGTTTAGTGCAGTGTTAATCAAAATATTGGCCAAAATAAGATATTTTAGTTAAAGGATTCTCTGCTTTTGAGCTAGGTTAAAAGACAGCTAGAATTTTACAAGTTGTGTGAGAAAGAATGTAGTTCCTGTAGTGGTATTAAAAAGCCAGGCAGAATAATCTTCTCTTGTTTGTTAAAGCTTCTTGGACTTGACCAAGTTGGTGAAAATAAGGTTGTTAAAGATCCTGATATATAAACGATGTGAATCATACCACAGATTTTTGGAATTTCAGTATTGCTTCCTCTTGAAGGTAAAAGATGTGTTATTTTCCAGAGGACTGGATGTCCTGGCAATCCAGCAATGCCTTGCTGTGTGTAAGGAGAGCTCTGCAAGGCAGAATGATTAGACTGTCAGCCAGAAGAACAATGAGCTGTGTTCCAGCACACAGAAAGCAATTTCAGAGGGAAAAACCACCTCAATGGAGCAGCAAGAGGCAGTTATTAAGTAAGGAGAGGCAAATCACTTTTCTTTTCCCACTGCTTTCTTCCATAACATTCTCATTAACACCACACATAAAATTATGAAATAAAGCACTAATATAATCAACTGCTGGCAGTGATTAAAAAGCAATCCCATGTCCAAGGCTTTTCTGCATGTTTCCATGGTTAGCTGAATTGAGTATTTTAGAGCAGTGGAATTTGGGAGTTATGTTTTTCCTGTAATCACTAATTCCACATTAGCACCACCACAGTTACAGGCTTAGTTCTTTAAAGACAACTGTATCTCAAATGAAAATGGTGATGGCACCCAATATTCCTGAATGTTCAAGAAAGTGGTAAACCATCAGGAACTCACTAACAAGTGTATTAGCAGTAACTTAATTTAGGAAATTAATGCCACACGCTGTCAATCCAACTGTGCCAAACAACTCAATATGTGTTGTAAAGTAGAGTTAAATTTCTTTATAACCCCTGGTGTGCAAATTGAGACCTGAAAATGATTTGATGCAAACAGCCTTTTAAATCGACACTATCAGCCAAGAGCATCTCTCTCATTTGTGACATATGCTGAACTTTATTAGCTGGATATTACCAATTTATTTCAGCAGAAGCTTAATTTCAGGAGGCTTGCTACCCTTAATTTCTGCTGAAACAGTTTCCTGTTAGTGTACTTGCAATATGATTTAATTTATTACAGCAGAGCTATAGAATTTCTATAGTTAATGTATGCAGCTGCAAGTATTTTCCTTAATCAAAGAGAAAAGAGCCACTTTCCTTTGCCAGATCTCATCAGAGCACGAGCACCCAGCAGTGGTGGGGATTTCTGTCCTGCTTTGATGTCTGCACATCACCAGAGGACCTTTCAGGAAATGGTGCCACTTGACATCAACACCAAGCAGCAGAAATTCCTGCTGCCCACCCCAGGGCTGGAGAGTTCCCCCTTCCAGCCATGCAGGACTGAGCAGCTGCACCCCACTCAAACACCCCAAATGAGTGGGAAACTGAAAATGGACTTAAAGCTTTTGTCTGCAGCTTTTGACACTGAAACTCTGTCACACCTACAGGAGCTCCTCTGCCATCTCTGGGGTTTGGGGTGTCACAAATCACAGCAAAACTCAGGTTTGAGTTGAAGAGATAAGGAGCTATATCAAAGAAGATTGCTGATGAAGTTCTGAAAAAAATTAAACCAGCATAATCTACACTAAAAAAGAGGTGATATTCTCAATCACACCCCTGTCCTAGGATATAACTGCATTTTTCAGCCATTCTATGCTAAATAGTCAGATTTAATGCGTTGGTTTCTATCCTTCTGTTTCTCTTCAGCAGGCTGTGGATCTCTGGCCCTCTGGGAATCTGTCATTAATAGGCTTTGTCTCAGAATGTTGTATGTAAAATTCAGTAATCTGTTTTCCAGAGGTTTCATGCCATCCTTCTCTCCCTGAAACTTGCTATCACTTGCAAATATAATCACTATGTTGTTCAGTACCATTTTATTATTAATAACTAGATATGAAGAGAAAACATTCTATTTTCATATCAATTCCTAGATTTCCCCTTATGGTACAGCACTTACATGTACATCTCTTTCTTCCCCCAGAAAATACGAAAACACTAAAAATTCCTTACACACCAAAATAGAAATGCTGAGTCTCTCTGCTCTAAAAACTGCAAATGTGAAAGAACCAAAGATTATTTTTGCATGAGAAGGATAGGACTTGAGTGCTTTAAATGTAGTTCTGTATTTTTATATTCCAGGCCAGTATCACACAGTGAAAGTGCAGCCTCAAGGTGTTTTGGCAGCTGACAGCAGCCAGAGCCAGGCTGAACAACAATAATATTGTGATGTGGATCTGTATGGCTTTTTGTCAAAGTAAAAATTGAGTTATTGTGTGCTTTTACAGGGGACATGAGCAAAGCAGTGGTGCCAGGGGGCTGGAGACAGGTTGCTGACAAGGATATTGGATCACAGCACTTTTTCAGATGAGCTTTGACTGTGATGCTTTTGAACATATGATTTTCAAAATTATTCTGTCCCCTGCATTCTTATGGAATCACAAAGGAGAGATAAACCTCTGGGAAAATTGGTAGGAAAAGTGATGACAGCCGGGAGGGAAAGTGAAGGGTTGATGGATTATTATGTTACCAAACCCCAGCAGTGGGAACCTCAGGTTGTAAGAAATGACACTGCTCCCTTGGTGCTGCAAAGGCAAAGCAGCTGCTGCTCCAGAGTTCCTCTTTGCACCCTTGCAGAGACAAAATCCCAGCTGGTGGGAGCTGGGCTGTGTGCCTGAGCTCCATCAACGTCTGCACCTCAGAGAAGCCATTCAGAGGAAAGGCACCAAGCAATTGTCTCAGAACTCTCCAAACCCTGCCCCAGGCTGCTCATTTTCCCAGGAATAATTGAAGAGCTCTCCAAGCCCTGGAACCAGGGATTCAGGGGAGATGCAGGACTACATATTTTAAGAGGCTTTATTGACACACAGCACCTTTCATGAGCCTCAGAACACATTTGTGGGATTAAAACCTAAATACTCCTAAGAACCATTACATTTACAGAGCACAGAAATACAGCTGCCTCCAGGATTCCCCTCTCCTGCAATTAAAGGTGCCATTTATTACTTTTTAAGAGAGAAGGAACGAGAGTCACATTAAAAGATTTCCCAGAGAAGACTGACCTTGGGCATAAGTCCTTGTTCTGCCAGGGCTTTCAGATGGCAAATGATGCAGAGCTGCACTGACAAGTGTCAAATCCACACACTGGCCTTTGTTGAAGGTATGCCAGAGCCTTTCCATACTCCTTCAGATCCAGCAGTAATCACTGGGGGTTAAATAGGGGTTGTTGTTGTTACTACTGAGTAGGCAGAAAATTCAAGTGTTTTTTACAAGAACCTGACCACTGTGATCCTTTTACATTTGTGGAATAAAAGCCATCATATGCTTGTTTGATCCATCTGTTTCATGGAATAAATGCAAGTTGCAGCTACAATTCTACTGTTTACTGGTAGTAAGTAACTACTAACTGCTAGTTACTAGTAATTTACTAGTGGTTACTGGGTAAGCAGCAGTCACCTTTAACAAACACTGCCAGGTTTGCACAACCCTTCCCCACCAGCACAAGAAAGATGTTGAGAAACTGAAGAGAGTTCACAAGACTAAAACTCAGCACCAGTACTTTTTATACATCTTTGCATCAATCCACATTTTTTCCATTCTTTATATCTTCTTCTTGACCTGTGACAAGTTTCAGAGAGTTTGAGTTTTATTTTTGCTGCATTAATGGCATCAATTTCAAGCCCTTGTCCATGGGACACCCTTCTGGATATTTGCTGTTTCTTATTCCACTCCAATATTCTGGTTCCATTTTGAGGGTGACAGCACTGCCACTGTTTGTCAAGATCTTAGTCAGAATTACTCATAGCAGGCTCATGTCTCACATGCTTTTTCCTTGGATCTTGTGGGAATGCTGTGATTTTTATCCAGTTTTGGCACAGGGCTCTGTGGGTGGGTTGCAATCTGTAGGATAGCTCCCAGTTATTTGAGGAAGCAATTGTGTTTAAATGTGTCAACACCTTCCCTAAAGTGGATCATCTCTCCTGCCTCCTTGATGGGGAGCATGGGAAGCCACTGTCTTAAACTGATTGGGGTCTGTGGCATTGAAAGTTTTCTTTGAAAAGAAAGCAGGAGCTTTCCTGCAGATTTTAAACAGAGCTATTTGTTTTGGGTTTTGTCCTGTTCCCTTCCCCTCAGCTCTGCCTCCTGCATGCTGCTGCTGGGCTATGCAGATGTTTCCTGGCCTATCTCTTGCACAAAGGATGGACTAATGGGAGTTCTTTTTAGCATTATTTTTCAAAACAGGGTCATAAAAATACTCAACTTCTTGTTCTCTGTGTCTGGCCTGAGCTGCAGTGGAATTGCTGAGCACACAAAGTGTGCAGATCCTGTGGAGCACAGCCTGGGCACAGAGGGAGCAGTTTTTAAGTAGGGTTTGGTTTAGTGATCAACAATCTGTGCACATGAGAATCTTCTTGTGCTGTTCCCACCAATGCAAACTCTGTAAACAACAC